>OX485807.1:38057144-43899059 GCA_950295325.1 Polytrichum commune
CACCGCATCCCTTATCACTAATAGTGCAGGGGACAATGGAGCCGCTCAATTTTTGTTTGCGTTGGATTGTGCATCACATGAAGATATTATTGGGAGCCAACTACATCCTCTCCCCCATCCTTAATGTAATCATTCAAAACTTCATCTAGAATTGCCAATCACATACCGCCGCACATGACAAATAAAGCTTTGACAACCGGCCCATGACGTTGACACAATGCCAAACCCCCCCCCCCCCCCCCCCCCCCCCGCATCTTGCTATTGTTCTTTTTGTATCCCAAATGGGCGACCATATAGTCCTTCATGTACACTAACTTCAACTTGCAAAATTTGCACTCCACCTTTGTGAATGTTGGAGTCCACTCCTTGGGCACGTATCAAGGCTTCTATTTGTCTCATGTATTCATACCAATATAGCCCACTACTTCTCTCCATTTGTAATGAATGCCTAAAGGCAATTAAGGTCAAATAAAGTCAATGAGAATGTTGAATGTCAATGAACTGGGGACTTTATAGTCTCAACGCATTCACCCGCACTAAATGTAAAATATCGTTTCGTAAAGATAGGGATGTTCAACCCCTTGCCAAACTTATTATGGCGGCACACCATTGGAATTTTTCTGGGAGGTTGTTGACTGCCCCTTGCAGTCGATATGGCAAACAACTACCATATCAATTGCAACGAATAATCAACAAACTAGATCAATTGCCTAAGTCTATTGCTACCCAAGAATCGATTACACTAATTCAACTGCATGAAATAGCAATTAACTTCCCTATGTTGACTACTAGGTAGCAATCGATAGGGTAGTTGAGCCGGATTAACTACTAAGTAATAGTTTTTTCTTTGGTCAACAACCACCTTATAATTGACTACCGTAACACCATAGCAGGTTCGTTCATAAATAATTCCCCCCCCAAAAAAAACGTAAAAAAACAGAAATTACAGGCAAAGAGAAACGAATAACTCTCAAATTATACTGTGATAAAAACGAAAAGACAGAAAATCAGGATTAGGGTAATGACTTAGGTTTAAACAAGTTGGGCCACCATAAATGGATGAAAAACGCAACTAGGATGAAATTTCTGCACATCTTTCCCACCCTAAACACGAATGATTTTTAATCCAATAAATGAGAAGACAAATTTCAAAAAAGTCTATTTTTGGAACGTGAACCTTATTTTTTCAAAAAAATTAAATATTCGTGCGGCAGGTGGCGAACCTGCTATGGTGTTACGGTAAACATCTCCTCTATTTTGACCATTTGTTGTAACTACATCGAATAGTTAGGATCGAAAAGATCGGCCTTGGGGGTGTGAGACCTTTGCAACTTATATATAAAATGAAAGGCCTCATTGACCTCACTTTCAACCACCTCAGCTCAAGTAGAAATTTGAGACCTAGGATGCTTAGCATACTTTGTCCAATGTTCAAAAAATGTCAAGGGAAGTTGGAAGATTGGTGATGGGGTCAAATTCTTGCCAATTTTGGATTGACTTTTTGCAGCATTGAGGTGTGAATACCACTGTGTTCGTGAACACGTTTAAATTGTCCTTGTGAACACAAGTACATGATGGTGGAACGGAGTTGGATGATGGGAGATGACGAGCCAGAGGGTTCCAATATGGTGTTTAAATGGCCTATTGAAAGGTAAAGGCATTTGAATGTGAGATCGGGCTATTCTATGGGACTGGACCAAACATAACCTTCGTTTAGAAGGTAACGTGCCCATCCGTCCAATTGTTCATGCCTAGTCGTGCAAGAAAGGAGAACTTATGACGCCTCGGGGCTATCCACTAAGAGCATGAAGCCAAGGGTGAAATTCTTGGAAGCTATAACAAAAGAAGGTCCACAATGCCATCATAGACTAGTATGTGCGCCATGATGAGTATGGTATCATATGGAAAAAAAATTGGAATAAATAAATGGCCAATGCAATAAAAAAATTGGTCGAGGAAGTCATTCGACACAAAGTGGATGGACTCCAATTTACAAAGGATCAAAGTCTCGCAAATTTTGACTCTTGGATGAAGAACAAGGCCCAAAATTGAAGTTTTCAACCTCAAGCGGTTGATAGTGTTTTTCCACTCCCCCAAAGTGAGTAAAGTGATGATCCCTCGAGCGGCAAAAATGCGGGCTATGCTTATGTGGTGGAAATCCTAGGCCAAAAAACATTTTAAGACAACTTGCAAAGCAATTCTTGAAAGAAACATAAAATTAGTTGAGGGGTTAAGGGTGTTCAATCCATGCCAATTATTGTGAATTCCCAATACGGCAAGGGTGGTCACCTTGCAGAGCAAGAAAAAATATGTTGGGGGGGGGGGGGGGAGGTACGGCGAGATTGTCAACGTGAAGATAGAGTATGATGAATGCATGTTTCCATATATTACAGGGGCCCAAAAAACTCCAAAGATCAACAAATTGTAGAAATTTTGGATCCAATTTAGTGCCAATGCATGTGTTTCAAAGAATTTGCATCCCAGTTTCAACAAATTTTGGTTAATTGATAGTGAGAATCTACATTATGATGGAAGGGGGGGGGGGGGCTCTATGAAAATTATATATCCAAGATAGAGCGCATCGATCATATGCCCACGTCATGATAATGGGTTCAACCAAATGGCAAGATTAAGACCAGGTTGGAAGGTTCCAGAAGAAGAGGGTAAAGCTGTAATGGGCTTTGGTATGGCTCATGTCGGAATTGCATGATGAAAATTGCAACACAATGATCTTTCCATACACAACATTATGCTTCATTGGGAGTCGGATGGAAGCATGAAAATTAGGATATGTCATTGGAGATGCGCATTGCATATGGTTGAAAATGTTGAATCACTCTGGCATGTGGAAAGTGAAGATGCCAAGGAAAAATTAAAGAAGGAATTTTTCTGAATGACACCTGAGTTATTTAGGTTCTACAGTATGAGACATCAAAATCCACCTAAATATTACACCAAGGAGGCTGAGAGTTTTATCGTCGACAAACTTGCATGGTCATGACCTAATACTCTATGCCAAGTAGAGTTATAAAATTTGGACCATAACTCTAGACCTTTTGTGCAAAGATACCTTGGGGAGTCGCACTAACTTTGCTTCCACGAGACATTGGATGCAGATGGACCATGTGAATAGGATGAGCCCATGGATTGTTGGAGATTCAAGATCAAGGATAATATTAAAAGTGTTTAATTTCTCAAGTTCCTAAGGAGAGTTTCCATAGACTTAGTAGGCATGTATCACTACATGAACTTGTTTGTAAAAAAAGTTGTATATTTATCAACCTTTTGCTATGATACAATAATTTTCTTTCTTGAATGCAAACAATTGTTGGCTCTTCTCCTTCTTCTTTATTCATTTCATGTTTCCTAAATCCATATGCCCATCCACATATGGAGTCAACAACTAATATGAGTGGTTGACTAGAGAGCCAAGTGCTTATGTGTAGTCAATTAGAAAGCTAATTGTTAAGTGCAGTCAACTGAAGAAGGTTGACTGCTACTAAGCAAGTTAATTAGGGAGACCATAAATGACTACTCACATTAGTAATTGACTAGAGGACCAACTCCTTATGTGTAGTTGGCTACTAATATGAACAGTTGATTAGAGGCCAATCGCATAATATGTGCAGTTGATGGAATGAGGTCAATTGTTGTTGTCAATGATAGTCGACTAGAGGCCAATTGTATATGTGCAGTTGATGGAATGAGGTCAATTGTTGTTGTCAGTGGTAGTCGACTAGAGGCCAATTGTATATGTGCAGTTGATGAAATGAGGTTAATTATTTTTGTCAGTGGTAGTCGACTAGAGGCCAATTGTATATGTGAAGTTGATGAAATGAGGTCGATTGTTGTTGTGGCAGTTGACTAGAGACCAATTTTATATGTGCAGTTGACGGAATGAGGTCAATTGCTATTGTGGCAATCAACTAAAGGCTAACTATTTATTTATGTGCAATCGAGTGCCATAGTAGTAGTCGATCACATAACTAACTACTATTGTAGCAGTTGACTTTGTGGTGACATTGTTAAAAAACCCCATGTAATAAAATTGTTACCACAATAACATTTGTTAGGCATCATGCCCAAACGTGATGGTACGTGATGGCCAGAGGCCGCATCACATCCATTTGCACATCCTTAGTGATGTTACTTCAATAAAAACACACATATTTGAGAGTGTCGGGAAGGAGAGAATGTCAAATTTATAGGTTAGGTGCAGCACAATGTGCCCCCCACTGTGGGGGTGTATGGATTTGTATTGGGAAGTGTTTCCAAAAAACATATCATGTTGTACGTAAATCAAATAAATCAATAAATATGATAAACTTATGCTTATATGAATGTGTTATTATTCTATTATTATATAAAATCATTTCATGGATATGGTTAATGTGGCTTTATGCCCCTTGGAATGGGGAAAAACCTTTGGAGTATGTAAATTTAACCTCACTTGTGGGGTTAGAGGGAAAACTATGGTGGAATCTTTTGGTGGCCTAGACCTAGGCTCTAATTGACATGAGGTTTGGAGTTGGTTGGTCACACAAGAGCTGGGCGACCTAGTGAGTCCCTAGACAACACTCTCAAGTGGGCAACTCCCATATTATATGTTACAAATTTTAGTTACTTCTAATGCAACATGTTGTAGATGTTTTCAACAAGTTGTTAAATGTCAAAAAGTAAGGTCCCAAGCTTGCACATCTGAAATCTCATTGAGGGAGGTGATCTATGCAAGATGCAAGGGCCGTGAGTTGTAGTAGTGTATGACCCAAGGAAGTAAGTTGTGAGTTGATTCATAGTCTAGCCACTAAGAGTGCAATTTACTTGGAATTTTGATGATTTTGATTGTGATCTCTAACATTTCAATGGTCGACATACACATGTAAAATTGACTTCAAATCTATGATCACGATTCGTTGTCAAAATCCCACTATTTCATGCCCAATCTAATTCGTTTTTTAAAGTGCTCATGGGGTTTGATGACTTCAAGGTCTCAAAGGTGGGTATTATTGAACAAGGATTGTAGTGCACACCACTAAATAAGATGTTTAGTGTCACTTACCATTTGGACTTACATAGTGTTATATCTTTCTATAATTGATGTAATTTTTTACCAAGTAAAGTTGTTAATGTTCTATAATGTCCAAACAACCAATTTGACATTTGTTGGTAGAATATGAGATGTATAGTAAACATACAGAATGAGAGCAAGCACGGTCAAGTATAAGGAAAGAAAAATGCTCAAGTATACTAAAACCGGTATACAATAAAGGATACCATGAAAAAAATTCCAATTTAAACAACACTTTGCTACTACTTTTGAGCGATTGACCAAAAATGTATACTAAGATTTCGCTTAAAAGTAGTAGCAAAGTGTTGTTTAAATTGAAATTTTTTTCATGGTGTCCTCTATTGTTGTGTTAGATACTCAAATATAAAATACTGAGATGAGATATGCAAAACTTATCATTAAAAATACTGCTAAAAAAATAATGACTAAATTTGGTTTAAGTAATGGCTAAATATTTAGTGTACTTTACATAAAATCAACAAACACTAGGCATCGAAAGTATACCTTTCTCCAATTTCCCTTGCACAAGAATGATAAGGGTTTAAACCCAGATTGAGATTTGATCCTCTCCACTCATGAGAGAACATGATGTAACTTACAATGTCACCATTGGAAGTAGTAGTGGCAGCTCACAAGAAATCATCCTTGCATCATCTGAAGTGGAATTTTGGCATCTTCCCTAACGTGGTTTTTCAAAAGAGATTCCCTGATTTATTGCCAAATCCTGGGAAGGGTATGATGTCATGAAAATATTAAATCATGTGAACCTCATAGAAAGTAAGCTAAGCCAAAAGTAAGTTCTAGGTCACCTAACATCATACGTGATGTTTGTGATCACAGCTTTATCTTAATCAACAAAGTTCTTGAAAGCCTTGTCTGCATTTGACCTCATCTTCTGACCAATAATGGATCTGTGCTGGCACTTTTACTGGCACATGGAGAGTGAACTCAAGTCAATATCACGATCTAGTATTGGATTGTAGTTTATAAAGGTATGGATCACAAACTAGCCACATATTGAAAAGTGGAAAAGATTTGCAGGTCTTGTTACAACAAGTAAGAAGTCTTCAAGTAGGCTAGTTACAAAGAAGATTTCTTCAAGAAATTGAACTTATTGCAGTTGGTAGCGTCTCTTTGTCTTATACGAATGTTGTTTGAACCGTGCATCAGTTTTTTCTGAATCTGTTGCTACAATATTGATATTGAGGTAGCCTTATATGGGTTTTATGTGGTCACTCTTCTTAATTGGATACCCAGGTTTGAGTGGTATATGGCAAAGTTTGTACTTAAGAAGAAACACTAGATACACACGTGTTATGATGGGAGTGGGCTATGTGGCCAGATTATAAACACCATTATAGGTTGATATTCAACACGATTGCTTTACCAACATATGAGTTCTAGGCAATCATCTTGAGTCAGTGAAAGAACAACGCAATTTTGTCATTGTGACAGATTTGTCGATGTTCCAGTGATGTAGGATAATTGTCCATGATTCATATTCTTGTAGTGTTGGAAGGTTCTAGGTGATCATCACTTTGATCTTTAGTAACTTCTGCATCTCAACTCCGAAATTTGAAGATTGAAAGGATGATCTACTTGATACACGATCGCTATTTACTGGAGGAGCCAAATCCCCAAGCTAATTTTCAATGACCAATATGTCTGTAGAGTTGGCAGTCCTCACAAGCTAAGGGCCAAATCCCTCATTGTGTTACAGGAAGAGGTTTCAATTGTTTACACAGTCCAGAGATTTTGAAACACCGTTAAAATGTAACTGTTGTATTACCTATAACCACCCCTAAAACCATTCAATCTTATAGCTATGGCAGGCATGTGGTGCATATAATAACGACTATGTTCAACCACGTGAATGTTTTTTTTCAAGTACAAAGTTGGATGCCAGAGTAGAGTGCTGGCTGCACTAATAACTTAGCTTAGCTTACTTTACAAGTTCTCAAGAGAATGTGCACCACCAAAAGTGTCCCTTCACAGTGGCACATGTGACAGGCCACTTTGCTGACCTGCTTGCCATGAGATTCGCACAACCACTTTCTCTCAACAATTTTGAAGTTAACATAGTCACCACTTGGTCCTTCTTTCGATTAAAGCAGCATCAATCTGCATGAGCAATTTGTTAGGTATGTGGGCCTTATGTGGTCACTCCTTTTAATTGGATGCCTAAATGTGAGTGGTATATGGCAGCGTTTGTCGTTAGGAACATACACCAAAAAGGCATAAAGTGTCACCATGAGATTGGATTATGTCTTTAAAATATATTAGACATCATTCTAAGTTCAATCGTTAACACAATTGAGAGAGTACATGTGATCATCGAAAAAGAAAGAGAATCTCCATGTTGTTGTTGTTGTTGTTTGCTTTTTCTTTTTCTCATTTTTTGGTACAAATTAAATGTTTTTAGTAGCATGACAACAACCAAAGTACAATCACAATGGGCAAACACCCACCAAGAGCTCCAAATGGACTTAGTCATGCCCATAATTGGGTGACTGGAAATCCACATCACCACCTCATTACTCCTAGTAACACCTCCAAGCAATGAGGTTTCTAACACACCAAATCGAATCAAATCATTTCAAAAAATATATCAAAATAAACAACATCACCAAGAGCTTATTGCAAGCTCCAAGCCTTCAAACTCGCGTCAATCCTACCACAATTCTACCATGTCTCAAGGTTCCATGAGACTTAGAGAGCTAAGTTAACTTTATTGGAAATCCATGCAAACAAAAATTAGATATAGCTATCGAGAACATAAGTTCACTCCACTCTAACTCATAAGTTAAAATAAAGGCATCTTGGGGGGTGGGGGGGGGGGGGGGTTTAACACTAGAAATAAGAAAAAGCTAAGATCAAGACACACAATAATCCCAGAAAGCTACCCGTGAAGCTACCTAAACGACACGATGAAGCTTCTAAACCGACCACGGAGCTAACCTGACATTAAACAAAAGAATCTTCATCAGAAGTTTGACCTCTCATCAATGAATGGGGAGAACCGGCTGCTAGTGACAGATGAACAGGTTGAGTTTGAGAAATAACTGGTTGAAAATCACGACTTCAGGAAAATTACCAATCATTTTAGAGGAATTTATGGAATATACCCCAATTTAATACATAAAAGCAGAAAGATGTCAACATGTAACCGGTTGGACTTGGAAACACAAGGATATCAATCGATTATGCTCAAATCTCCCTGGACACTGCCTCTCATAACTTTTGCATCCCAACTCCTATTCTGGAACTTGAAACAACGACAATCTCTGTGATTTCTTCACAATTGCCAAGTTATCAGATGAGATGAGCCATCTCCCGATCCAAGCCAACAGCCAAAACCATTCCAAGTGGAGTTGGAAAGGGGTCACACACATCAAATTATATCATATCAACATCACCATGATCATCGGCGCATCAGAAATATAAACTACATCATCAATAAATTACTCATCATATTCACTAACCTTAGGTCTTGCAATTGTGACCGTACAAAGTACCACTCGGCCGTACACTGTCCGGCCTCCAAAGTGTACGGAAGAAGGTGGGAATCTGGGTCAACCCTTGGCCGCCAGTCCTCATGTGTTGAACTTTGAACTTAATCGCATCGATCGGAGTGAAGACAGTTGGTTGGTGGTGGCCAAAAGCTGTTTTCTTTCTTTCTAAATTTTCAACTTTTTCTTTTCTGAATCTGAGTGGTAGGTGGGATTGAGTCAGTCATCTCTCAAACTTAAACTTAACCTCCACTCAAAATGTTTTCGCAGCTTTTGCATCATCGTCGTCTTTTTGTCATATGTTAGTGCAGCTACTGTGGCACCCGCCGCCCTCCATCTCCGAAGCTGCTGCTGCAGCTAGCTGCCCGGGGGTGACGCCACCGATCGATCTCAGGCGGTACAGGTGTAAGAAAATTAAGTAGGTAGGCAGCAAGCATAAAGAGTGATCAAGCATCAAAATCTATAACTTGGAGCTCCTAGTGATTCATAATCATCATCATCTGAACTGGTACGTCTGAGTCCAGCAGCAGACGTGATGGTATGAGTAGTAGCTGGGATGATGGTCTACAGCAGCTCGACCCACCTTCAAGATTTAATGCTCCGGACGAAGCTGATTCACATTGAGATTCTAATTAAAGTTGGTGGATTATATTGGCCGGGTGGGTTATAGATAGATGGATGCAAATGGGGTGACTGGACCATGTCAGATCGATGCAAACGATTAATTGCAGGATAAGTTACAGCAATCAAGTGGAGAGGCGATGAGATTCAGTACCGATTCCAGCGGAATCTGCAGTAGGAGTGTCTTTGAATTAGTCGACATGTATATACATAGTTTCAAAATCTTGGTTCTTTGAACTGTTGTAGTAAGTAGTAGCGAATTCTGTCGATTCATCAGCAATTGCTCCAACTATAAATTCGTATGGCTAATTTCTACGTGGTGGTATACATCCCTCAGAAGAATGTCGAGATGATTCTGACCTGGGTGGGTTAGTTTATCAGTTACAGATGGGGTGATCATCGTCACATGATCGATCCTGGGACTCTCATTTGGATGCAATTTCATTCATCACAGCTTTCGATCATCGCCATTCAGTGTCCGAGATAGAAGATGATCAGTGATTTCATCATCACCTTCAAGCGGCACTAATTAACAATTGGGTGGTGGAGCAGATTCGGGGAGTGGTGGTTATCGTCTACCAATTGATTACTTACCATCAAAAATTTGGGTCAGGGGAGGGGAGGGGATCAATCAATTTTGATCCTGGAATTCAATCCAACATCCATTCACCCCTCCCTCCCTCCCTCCCTCCCAGCATGCATCGCAACACCGTTTACGGCCATACGGAGTGGGCGAGGCACAAATCTGCCTGGCGACATGGCCGCCACATCCTCACCATCATCTCCTCCGGAGTAATCTTCGCAGTCGGCCCACCGGTGGTATGCTGCACGCTGATCGCCGTCCTGGTCGCCGTCTTCAACCATTCGGTGGAAAATGGGCGCTTCCCGCCGGCTGTGCCCTTACTCCACGTCCCATCTCTACCCTTCACTCTCACGGCGCCCGTGCTGGCGCTCCTGCTCGTCTTCCGCACAAACTCCTCCTACACCCGCTTCGACGAGGCTCGCAAAGCATGGGGGTCCAACGTCAACCGAACCCGCGACTTAGCCCGGCAAGCCCTAGCCTGGATCCGCCACCCCGCGGATTTGCCCAAACTTCACTGCCTGCTCCGACACATCAAAGCCTACTCGTTCTGCCTCAAGCGCCACTTAACTGAAGAGAGCACGCTTCGGGAGGAGCTCGCCGGGATTTTGGAGCCGGGGGAGGTCGAGTGTGTGTTAAACTCGCAGCACCGGCCGAACTACGTGCTACAAGTGATGGCGGAGGTGATCACAAAGTGCGAAGTGAACCCGTGGGAGAAAATCCGGATGGACGAAAACCTGACGCAGTTCCACGATAATGTGGGAGCCTGCGAGCGAATTTTTAAGACGCCGATTCCGTTGGCGTACACGAGGTTAACGTCCCGAGTGTTGAGTTTGTGGCACTTGGCGTTGCCTGTCGCGGTCTGGAATTCCTGTGGCTGGCTCACCATTCCGGTGACGTTCATGAGCTCGCTGGCGTTGTTTTACATTGAGGAAGTTGGAGTTTTGGTAGAGGAGCCGTTCTGGATTTTGGCGCTGTCGTCTATTAGCTCGGGGATCGTCGGCGCGGTGGACGGGTTGTGCGTTGCGCATAAGGAGGCTTCCCTCATGTGGAGCAGCAACGGTTGTAGCAGCCGAAGCATCATGCAATTGCCGTCTAATTCCAACAAGGGTGGGAACTCCGATCATGTGGTCATTACTTTTGATGGGTCGAGATCGGACGGTGTTCGGCAGCACAGCGAAATCGACATCGGGTTGCCGCGGGTGAACTCGGTGGCTTGAGCTACAATCCAATCCACTCGACGCATTCCATTAGTTCAATGGTAATGGAACACTGAGAGACTGATAGCTCTCTTCCACTATACATACACATGGGGGAAACCAGATCTCTCTCACTAGAGGCAGGCATGGGGGCAGCACTATAAGGAAGAAGAGCGTTCATAGGCCGGCAATGGTGGTTATACTACTCGATCGGCAGCTATGAAGCTCCCATTCACACATTCGTAGGGCCATCGATCGACACAATGGCCATGTGAACGGGGTCAGTGCGCAATACCTACCTATCATCAGTCCAATGGGAATGGAGCTGAGACTGAATGCTCTCCGGCATTAGTCAATGAGGATGGAACTGAGAAAAGAGAGCTCTTTTCGTCCACTAGACACATAGGGGACACTAGATCTCTCACCAGAGGCATGGGGAGAGAGACGAGTGGCACGATTGCGGGCGCTTGATTACCTTGATCTCAGTCGCGAGCTCAATGGCTCTCATATGTGAGCCGAACCGGGTTTACGGAGCAACAGGGCCATAATGGACAAGTACTACTGCCTCCTGTCGGAGGAGGAGCGTTCACAAGGCGGCAAACGTCATCATACTACTCGATCGACAGCTTATATGAAGTTCCAGCACTTGTGTCTCCCGAGCGGTACTACATCTCCCGATCGAGTTTCTTGCGTACCGCCGTTAACTAAGTAATCGGCCTTTGACATCATTTGATGCAATTCCTGCCGCGATACTACAACGACTCATGGCATGCATCACGATTGCAATGTACAATTCAGCACGTAACCGATATTGATGGGCCTGGATCAACGTACAGATGTTCATATTAATTAGCGTTCGGCCTGCATTTTCCTTTGCAGGGATCGATCAACTGGAGGTGCGATCGATGGAGAAGTAGCACTATTTCTTTCGTGCTAGTTATATATGTAGATGTATATATATTACTGGAGAGTCTCTAATCATTTGCCTTGGTAGCAACTGCTTAAGGCATAAATTGATTCGGTCGTTCATCGTTATAGCTCCTGGCAAACAGGATGGATAAATATATATAGTAGCTTCAGTGACCATGTTGAAAAGTTCACTGTCTGCTAGAGAGGTCGATGAATCATGAAACTGAGAATTGAGGACATGTCCGTCTACCCATATGTCTTAGTTAGGATAACGAGAAAATTTTGCACTATTTTCATCAGGTGATATGATCTCTGATAAATCTGTTGTTGTTGAGTACTGCACAAAGTTTAGTACTCTCTTTAAAGACATTCTTGACACGATTTATACACTTCACAGCAGGTACTCATCACTTCTGAGATATTGCTAAGGTATGCAGCAGGTGTAACAATTCGGTTCGTTTTCCTTGTTCTCCATCTTCTATCTATCGATCGTATTAGGTCATCAAATTTGAGTTTCAATTGCAAATTGTCTACAATGAAACATGCATCAACGAAAACCACATTGGAATTCGGACCTTCCTTGATTTAGTTGTGGTCGGTTTATCGGAAGTGCACGTTTTACAGTTGATTCCTTGACTGAATACATTGTCCTCTCAAAAGTGTTCACTGTTCATTTAATGTGGAGCAGTTAATAAGTTTTGAGGATGTAGTTCAATCTCTTTTACACATGTGCCTTTATGATGTTTGTTCTCTAATACTCACCTAGCCACACATTAATTGAATTAGGTACATCTCATTAAGAGAAGTAACCAAATAATTACAAGGTCTTTATGTATATATATTTGTGCTCATGCAATCTTTTGATGATTTTAGTGATGAACATATTCATGTTACTATGAAGTTCATCCAATCATTAGTGAACATTAAACTAGTCATTAGTTAGATATTCATCCATGAACCTTCTAGAGGAAGTAGGCCAACACTAGGATACATGTGGCATAAGCATCTCTATGAGCATCTTGTGCATGCAGTATACTAGACGTAAGAAGTTGAAAGAGCCACATTCTATAAGGTATGGCAATGCATAGCATAGTGATATGAACATGTATATTCTGTAGGAGACTCATTATTGTACCACTTAGCATTTCAATCAAATTTCGTTTAAAGCAAAGCTATTTGATTTCACAAATCTATTTGTGACACCAACATTATTTTGCAATGTTTAGGTCCTTGGATGGTAACCTGCAATGCTTGCTAGATTTGAATTTTGTTTGTGTTTTATTTTTGTCATACCCCCCCTCAATTTCAAGTTCAACAGCTGGATCAATGTGATTCACCAATGCACTCATGCAGGAAATCTCCAAATGAAGACAAGTCACACTACTTATCACTGGCCCCCAGCCACTGGATTTATGATCTACGAATTTAGAAGATTCTAAATCAATATTCAAGATATTTGTGACCATTCAGTGGCCAGGAACCATTCCTACGACCTTGCGATCTTTGTAGTGTCAATTGGAAGGACACTCTGGTTTGATTTGTCTCAAAAAATTAATCTATAACAAACATAGAATCGGGCACTATGGTGTAAGGTAATGTACTATTCCCTCATGTCACGTACTTATAAAAGTTTCCAGAGGTGTAACTTCTAAAATGCAACAATACTAGTATATTATAGTGCCTAATGCTCTGAACCTGTGCATTCCTTGCAAGACAATGTTTGGTGCAAACCTCTGTGAATCCCAAGAGTAGAGACTTCAACATGAATTCCATTAAATTGGACTTTCTGAGAGGTTTGGAGACTTTTCATTGCATGATTCTCAATTAGATCTTAGAATTCTATGTGCAACATCGTTCTTGTCGACAAGTTGATGAGATGCGTCTAAACAAACGCACAACCAGTTCTTATGAGCAAATATATCTATAAACCTAGTTGCCTTAACAGTAACTGCATTGATTGTATTGGTGACCCCAACAACAAGTATCTAAACCTAATATACAACTCGAAACAAATAGGTAAATTGCAAGTATGTTAAAAACATACAATATTTTTTGGTCCAGCTTATCCAAGTCTACTTGAATACCAGTTGATCTAAGTTTATGATTCAGTCTAAGTTTTACATGTAACCCACCTTATACCAACTTAGGGTACTACGCTAAATCTAGTATTTAGTGTCATATGGTATATTATGTCTAATGACACTTCTTATGAATAAGTTTACCAGAACTGTCATGCATGATTGAAAGTTGGATGAAATCCATGCCCATTATTGAAACAAAGTTTGGTGCATTCAACATCCGAACGATTATGTAATGAAATATTGTCTCGGATGATTGAAATCCAAATCAAATGTCACTTAGTAAGTGAAGGTAATTATGACATTGTTGATCTATAATGCCCAATTTTTTTCATGAGGAATGAATGACAAATAATGTTAGGTTTGCGTTTAGTGTTGGCAACACTACATGGGTGGTTTACAATTGGTATTGAGCAACACAAATAGAACTGGTGACATTAAATATACACTATTTTAGTGTAGTTTCCATGGTAGAGGCGAGTAACTTGGAGGTGTACGTAAAATCTTGAGGATATTCTTCCAAGAAGCTCTCGTCACCTTCTATTTGGACAAGCTTAGAGAGTTAGGTAGAAATTCAAAATTGAATAGAAAAATGCAAAGTGCGAGTGATTAGAAAATCATGTGACATCGAAAATTGGAGCTCTGTACAAACTCAGGCTGCAGCCTCGTGCTTGGGACATGTGTAAAGTTGTTCAATGCAGACAAAACTCCTCCTTGTCGGACCTTCCAATGCTTCGTTTCTGTCCTCATGGAAGGTGGGTAGGTAAGTAAGCGAGCCTTATGTTGTCATTCTTCATAATTGGACCGCCTATATTTGAGTGGCAACTTATTTGGCAAGGCCGGACACCAAAAAGACGAGTGTTCATGGAACATGAGGTTGGATTATGCGCTCAAAATGTAGGTGCTTTTCTATTGAAGAGGCTCGATAGTGATCTATGTCTCATGTGATCATCTGAAGACAAAAAAAAAGAATCTATGTTCGATTCTTTAAAACTTTTAGTGCATCACAATTTCGATTTTGAAATCTAAATGACAACCTTCACTTATATGCAATTGCTACGTGCTAATTTAAATAGCCACTTAAGTATATTTGGACAAATGACTTGTCCAAAAACAATAAAGGAATGTGCACTTGTGGGAACAAAAACGTCAACAAACAACAACAACAACCAGAATTTCGAATGTTTGTATTTCATGTTTGCCAACCACCATGTGTTGTGTGGTTTGCAATGTAGTGCACATCATATTGGTGGTAGGAATTGTCCAAAATTCATGCATAAATTTAAATATATTGAAATCATAATTAGCTTAAATATATTTAAACAAGCTCTTCAAAGCTTTAGCCATAGATTCCTTGTGGTTGTTTGCGCCACATGCTACGCCATTTGCTCAATTTAATCTAAATGCTCAAATGAGACAATTGATCCCTCGATGCCCACACAACATTACTCAGTTGCTATCAACTGTTCCATTCTAATCATATCAATACACCCCTTCACCCGAGTTTTTCAACCTGAATTTGCCAATGCAATGCTTTGCTACGAGAATAAACAAAGTATGATTTCAAATAGAATCTAGCTTAATCCTGGCCCCACCCAACATGCAAAATCAGCTCAATATTGTTATGTGTACGATTCAACAATAGAAAGCACATGTGAACTTGGAAGTACTACAACAGGACCACACACTTACAAATGCATTTTTGTCACCTAGAGTGTCTCCTCCTTATGGAAGGGTCCATTGAAGGGTTATAAGGAAAGACTAACAATTATTGAGGGAGAAGAAGGGTACACATGAACCTAGTGAAGGAGTTCAAGAATGGAAGATCAAGTTGCCCCAGTTATGGCCATTAGAAAATGTCTACCAACTTATAATTGAATTAGTAATCTTCTAGCAAAGAGGCTCTAAAGGCATTCTAATATTAGCAAACATGCATTCTACTGTGTTTTCTTTGAATGATACAATGGAAAATTGTGTTCTAATGCTAAATATGAATGGTAGACCGGCCCATATCATCACAAGAATCATCAACTAAAATACTTGATGATCCATGAGACATTAAGTTCTCGCTCTCATTCTACACCATGAGAGCATTCTGATAATTAGTCTTTTTAATGGTGTGCAGTTTTGTGAAGCATTGTTTTATATATGACTGTAGCACAATCCATAGCTTGGAATTGTAAGACGTTTGGATCGAGATTAGTCATATACTGTCAGTTATTAGCAAAAACAAATCTACCGTAACCGCTTTCATTTAAATGATTCCCTTTCACACTATAAGTAGTTGATTAGTACACTAGAAATGAATATAGTGTCACTTGCTAGTTGAAGTTACACAATGCTATATTCTTTTTACTATAGATGTATTTTTTTACCAAGCAAAGTTGTTAATGTCCTATAATGTCCAGACTCATTCAAACAAACAATTTGACATTTTCTGGCAAAATATGAGATATACAGTAAATAGATATGGCATTGCGTGATTTCAAATAGTAAGTGACATTATATACAATATTTATTGTAGTCCATTTAATCAATTTACTGTGGTCATCCAAAGTCAATTTATTGTGGTTAGATAGCCAAAAAAAAAAGTACCCATAATCTTGATTCGAACAAGAGGATCTAAACTAACTTCACTGATACGTGCAATCAGGTGGCCTTTGCAACTAGGTTGCCTCATTTACCCACACAAATTACCTTGGGTCAAAACCATATCACAAAAACACGTAACTTTGTCTACCAATCCATATGACGACCACCGTAACAACCGAGACCTCACAAGGAGCATCTCCGGCTTCAAATTGGGAATGTTAAAATTTGTTTTTGTAGAATTAATTGGGTGCACCGAGGCGAGGTTGACAAAAAATTTGGAATATAAAGTGACAGGTGTTTATAAATGATAACTCAATCAATCTTTACTAAGTCTACTAGCTTGATGCATGATAGAATTTAATAGATTATTTTCATGGTATTAAAAACACTACACTCAGTTGACCAAATGATCTTGAATTATTGACAAGCTTGCATTTTCTATTACAATGGTCACAAGGTTGGGAAGGAAGCGGAACCCATGCATCACGGCCGGTGTTGGTTGGGTATAGGAAAATGCGTGGTATCAATAATCAACGTCAATAAGGGCATCAAAGAACCCACCCATGGGCCTATCAAAAGCGTAATGTCAGTCAACCCAGATGGCGGATTCTTCATACCACGTGCAAATTAATGTGAGTGTAAGAAGGGGTATTATTTGAGGCATCAACATACATAGTATACATAAGGGAGTGGTATTATATTTTTTGTAGTGTGTACATCTAAAAAGGCTATGAAGAATGTTGAAATAAAGGTAGATCATGTACAAAAGAGGGCCCTAGGTTTCAGTGAAAAAGTTGACAATAGATGTGTTAATTCTGTCTAATTCATGGTTTTTCTATTGTTGTCATATGGTAATTATAGTCCTCGATGACTACCTTGTCCATTCTTGTTGGGGTTTGAAGTTGGGTTCTAGGTTTTCAAAAATTGGAGGCTCACGGAGTGCTCATGGGCTTCCTTGAGTAGAAATGTTCCATGACTTTTCTCATGGGAAAGTGAAAATGGACTTTATACGTAACAAATGCTTATTCGATTCGAGATTTATATTTTGTATGTGTAGTGGAGAAATTTATTACATTACATTGAGAAGCTTAGTATAAATACATGAGTCCATTTTCTAGCATGCCATTAGTACATGTACATTTGTTTTTCTCTATAAACTTCTTGTATATAGGGGATTTGAATTCATAGCAACCCACGGCGCACATCATTTAGGTTTCCAATGAAGAGTCCACCCCCTAGGCAACCAACTACTGATATTTGGTACTTATGTCAAGGTGAATGAATATGTAGTATTTAGGTCAATAGCATTCTATTGATATAGAGTAATTTTCCCCTGGTATAGATGTTCTTGCATGGTATGTTGACCTGAATGGTATCAAAAACAAAAAATACCATGACATACACATATCCTATTGGTAGCAAACATTGTGATATCCTTGTTGTAGATACTTGAATGGTATTAAGAAAAGAAGATACTAGACCAACATTAGTTATAAGGTTATGACTATTGATATCGGGTGTAAAAAAAGAAACAATAATCACAAACCAACAGGAAACCAACATCAAATGCAAATCTAGGTTTCTCCTATATTCGAGAGGTGTAAAATATCACAAAACCTACAGAGGGATATGAAGCAAGCATGCTCATGACACATGTCAATATGTTGATTGAATAAGACCATACTTTCAGCATACTTCTACAAAATTAAGGATTGTAGCCTACATTGGATGAAAGAAGGCTTAACAATCAAAATGCTTCCATATAAAGAGCATACATCATGTTTGTGCATTGCCTTTATCTTTAATGCCCCTACATACCGTTTTCTTGTGGAGAAAAAAAATGAACGTACATACAAAGTGATGATAACTAAGAAATAGAAAAATCTATATATGCTAAAAATTGAAATAAAGAGAAATATCTTTTACCCTATATATACCCAAAAAAAGGCTTGCAAAAGATACGCTTCCAATATTTGTACCAAAATTTATTTCAACTTTGTTTAATAAAGTCATGAATTTTTTTCTCTATTGAATGGAACTTGTAAGAAATTGATTCCTTCCATGAATGTCATTATAACCAACGGAATTAACATTATCAAGTCTTGAGTCCAAAAGTAAAGTCCATGGTGGGGGGGGGGGGGGGGGGTTGGACCCTAAATCCCACCTTCATAATATGTTCCGGTACTCCAAAGGGAAATTGAGAAGGCGATCGAAATCTATCAATTCAAATAGAAACCTAATAGATTCGGTACCTCAAATCTACCCATATGGTAGATACTCTTGCCCGTGTACAACTGCTCCTTCTTCAGCCCTTCCCCTGTCTCTGGACTTTCCAGTGCGAATTTTGCCCTCCCGCATCGATCCCTGGCAATCACAGAGGAGGAATTTGAAGAATGTGGAATCTGATTCAGGGGTCGTGAATCTGTACCAGAATTTCTGGTCCAATTGGCGAGGAAGATGATCCTCTGTAAGTTGTGCAACATCATACTTAATTCATTCTTTGAAACTTCAGTCATCGAGTAGAACCACTCTTGGTTGTCAATAGTCACTCGATTTATGTTCTCCAATGAAGTGCTTGTCTTGCTAGCCACCATTGCTGATGTTTTCTCAAGGCCAGAATTTAGGGTTTAAGGATCTTGGACTAAAATGTAGGGTTTAAGGATCCTCTTTGGAGGTTCTGAAAACCCTGCAAAAAGGATCTTAAACCACCCTCTTGTGGTAATCAAATTTACAACAGTTAACTTATAATTGCTATGTTTCAGGTGAAATTAACAGAGCGTCTTGTTAAATACAGTTTTGCAGACCATGTACCCTACGTGCGGGTCAGATTAGGCGTAAATGAATTATTTTTTGCCAAAACGTGCCACATGTGATCATGTGATTAATTGGAGCCTCACAAAAGATGACATGGAAATTGAATATAAGCAGAGTCATGCCCAATCAGACCTTGACTGCACGCTGCACAAGCTTGGGATTCTCAATTCTTCTCCACCCAGGCATTAGCTTGCCCACTTGTTTGATGGGCTGTGGGCCTTGAGGCTTGTAAATTTCTCTAATGTATGTATCTAGCTGTGTTTAGTCAATTTGAATTGAATGCTAATTATATCAGAAAATTATGGTCAATGTGTCGGGATGTTTTGGACTATCGAAATTGTTTAGAATGTTTTAGATTATGTGATTCTTTGTGTTCTTGAGACTGGTAGGGAGATGAGCTTACTGTGAATGGCTGATGTAGCAGAATCCACAGTGTTTTTAAGATGGAGATTTTCACTTGAATTGCAGGTGTACAATTTGTAGAGTTCGGGGACTTGGAGGCCACCAGAAAGGCAGTTGTTGCAGGGTGTAATGCAGCTAAACGCCTCCCCTAAAAAATTTTGAAGGCACCTAAAATAATGCTCTTGAAAATTTGACAAGGAGTTCATTTTTATATAACTGTCTCTTGGCCAAAGTCAAACACCTTCGCTTCAATTCACCAAAATTGGGGGTTCCCACACTACTTGAATCCTTAAGTCAACGTTTTAGTGTTTCTACATGACAATTTTTCCTCTGAAAGTTTGCGTTGCAGTTTGTTCTGGTCATATATGTTTACAGGCTCCAGGCTTTCTCAAGAGTGTGGCTGCAAAAGGCGATCACCTGAAGTCCCAACTCAAAAAGCGGCAAGGGAAGAATCCACATGTGAAGGAGGTGTGGGGCCAAGGTCTTCTTGTTGGAATTCAACTAGATGTTCCCGGTTCACCGTTAGTTGCAGCTGCTCTAAAAGCAGGCCTCCTTATTCTTACTGCAGGCAAGGGTGATGTTATTTGCCTTGTGCCCTCTCGTTATTACCTACAAAGAACTTGACCAAGCCATTGACATCCTTGAGAGCTGTATGACTAGTTTGGACTAAGAATCATCTGAGAGAAGTTTTCAAAATCAGAAAACTTGTGAATGTTGGGCCACCAATGCAAGGCTGGATCAGCAGCCCTGTTAAATTTAGGTATGTGATACATTTGCAGGAGGCAGAGGGTTGGGACTATAAACCGATCAGGCTGGCTCTCTGAGTGATTACAGGTTCAAAGCACCCAGGTACATGTACTTTAAGGTAGATGGGTCTTAAATGGTTACTTTTTCCGACTAGCCTAGGATATGAAATATGCTATTAGTACAAGATGATTAGCAGATCCAAGTCGAGGCCATAGCCACTTTCCTCAAATTCTTGGAGCTCATATGAATATCTTATCTATTATCAAGGTAAAGATTCTCATTTCACTAAGTGGTCATATAGGTCCCCCCAATGATGTTGACTATTGAGCCTAGAATGGTCATCAAAATTCTTTTAGCAGGTAGTCCAATCTCTCTTAAACTCATGTCTTTTTGGTATCCATTCTTGGAGCCTCTCCAAACCACATATGACTCAACTACAGGTGTTCTAATAAGAAAAGTAACTGAATAAGGGTTGTCTACTCTATACACACATTCGTATGCTTTCAAAGTATTCTGTATGACTATATTTGGGGTGTTTCTCTTGAAACCTCTTTGTAGGCAGGAAGAGCAGGGTGTTGCCAGCACAGGAACATTGGAACTCGTGAACATTTTGAGTTGATCACAATGCGAAAGAGGATTGAGAGCAGGACACATTGCAAATTGTCACCAAAGAGCATTGAGCATGAGCTTTTTGCACTCCAAAGGCGTCGCGCACAGAGATTTGAAAAGTCGAAAGGTGATGGTAATTTAACACACTGACATGAGCATTAATGTCATGATTGCAGACTTTGGTTTATCCCAGTTCATTGTGGATTTTGCAGACACAGCATTTGATGTCTTCTAGAAATCCATTTGTTACCCAGGACACAACACTTTATGACCTCAATCAGCAGATGTCTACAGTTTTGCAGGTAGGGAACATGCTATGAGGTAGCGACAGGGAATAAGAGCCTTTTCTCTGATGAATTTTTGAACCATAGAAACAGAATAATATCTGTTATGTAAGGTAGAAGTGTGTCATTCGGATGCTCTTCTCCTTGCACCCACACCTTGCAGACTATGAAACATGCAGTTAGTGCGAGATGAACTGATATATAGTAGAGGTGCCTATTCCTGATCAGGACCCCATCGGCAATCTATAGGGTATTAGAATTTCAGTCAGGTTGAGACTGAATTTTGATTTGGCCGGGATTGGATTTCGATTTGGTCACAACCAATAGTGCCATGACACATGTCTTGGTTTTGAGTTCTAAATTGAGTGAGCAGTTAAAATTAGCAGTTATGGTAGACTCTAAACATTGGCAATCTAATCAAACCAAGTTTTGGCTTCAAAAATTTGCAATAATTTCAATTTAAGGAATAAAATTACCCAAAAAATTGCAATCCTCATTTCTATCTTCCTACATGTGAGAAAATTGCACCACCTTATACTTCTCTAAATTTGACACACAATCTCTTCAGTGATCAGTTTTAAGTGCCTCTACTCTAGAATGATTTTCGTTCAACCTCCCCAGTGACTCCAAGCAAGCATTGCAAACTCACCGAAGTTTGCCAAGTCTCCAGTGCATCACAAGTCTAATATCCTTTGTAAAGTTTTACTCGTAACTAACTCACTGTGGCGGCAAAAATTATGTTCAACTATGTCAAAATGATTGTTGTCACCTTCTCGGATGCACTTCATAGTATCTGTGTGGGTTTTGGGGCTGCTCAGATTGTCTCCTCAAATCCCTGTACAACCTTGTCCACTTGGTTTAGGTGATGACATTCATTAGAAGGACTGAGAAAGTGATTGTGAGTCACTCTGTGGAGATACCACCAGATGATGCGATTGCAACATAAGTCCAAGCTTGGAAGTGCAAATGTTGCACAGTTCTCTGTGGTGAAATTATTGGGTTCTCTTTACAAGTCATTAACACACAGATGCAAGAAGAATCAAGAATGAAGTTAGTGTAACTTGGATTAACCTTCAGCTCTAGGACCTGAATTCTTCCTGATTTTGCTTCAATTGGAGCTTTTGTGACTGGATAAAAACTTACTGAAATAAGGGTAGTTGTGGGAACTGATAGCTCCAATTCATGATGCTCCTTGCCATGGGATTAAGGTATTCGGGTGTTGATTGGTTTGTACTTCTTCATTTCCATCTTCTATTGAGCAGATTTATGTCTCCAAATTTGTGTTGGATTGGCAAATCTATGATGAAACATTTACAAAACAAAAAACAAAACTGAACCAAAAACTGGACCTCCCCCTATTTAGTAATAGTTATTGGAAGTGCACATTCGTGATTCCTTCATTGAATATACAAGTCCTCCCAACTGTGTCCAATATTAAGTGTGGAGTAGTGAATAAATCTGATGACATAGTCCAAACTCTTTTACACATGCGCCCTTATGGTGTTTGTTCTTTGATCCTCACCTAACCTCACACCAATCAAATAGAGGTGCCCGGTTAAGGAAAGTAACCTAATAACACCCGCATATCTTAGAGCAGGACAAGTCCAATGTCACTCATAAACCGAACCACCATTCACAAAAAAAAATGTGCTTCTCAAGATGGGAGGGAGAGAGTTATTGTATATGACGATACCTCTCATCCATCCAACGTAAAAACTTAATCTCCTATAAGTTTGTGGCCAACTTGCCTCAAATAACTTGGACTAGATTAATGCAAGGTCTTTGAAATAATTCCCTTGTCAAATTAATCGAAAATAGTATCCTCCAAACTGCATATTGTTTCAGGGCTTTTATGTTGGATTAATGAGAGGTACGCTCATATGCAATAATTCCCTCTCTCCTTCAAGATAAACTTAGACCAAATGGTTGATTGCAAATAAATGCTCCCAAACATGTAGGTAATAACTCTTCAGATACGTCTCTATTAATGACACATAGAGACGCTATGGTGACCACGGTGACCAAAGTGACCATGGGAACTGAGTGACTAGATGATCTTTGTAGTGGTGGGGTTAGTGTGGTTGTGGTGTTGTAAGGATACATGATCATTTTTCTTCATAAGGTGGCCGCCGAGTCATAGGACTTCTCAGCGGTTCATTGTAGCATCACATGTTTAGTGGTCGGGGTTTGGTCCTTGATGGCCTTGTACGAGCATTGTATTGTGATGTTAGTGACTTGGCATTTGCTATGTGAGTTACTTGACTCAAAAGTTTATATCTTATTGCCACCAGCCCCTGCCGTAAGTTGTGACAGTTCCTTAGCCAGTGTTATCATTTATTCTTTTACAATCCTAATTATTTATTAGTCAGTGAATATTTGAGGTTGCTAGGGTAGTTGTGTGTCTATTGGTAGTGGTTAGTTGTTTCTTATTAATGACACATAGATATAATCCGACTAAAGCTGACTCATTGTTGCAATGCAGCTAATTCAGCCATGCAACAAATCAACTCCAGCAACAATGTGGCAGAAAATTATGGAATATTGGCAGCCTCCCAACTCCGAGTGTGACTCTCATATCTTCAACTTACTTGCATGCTGGAAGCAGTCTTGATCAGGCCGTCACACAAATGATAAAGCCGGTGGCAAATGCGGAAGTTGCCATTGTGTGCTGTCCTTTCGGATGTCCCCACATTATTTGTGTTTCTCTTTTACAAAGTGAGTCTATATCATGAGAGAGTTTATTTGTGAAGTCTTGGCATCGAACTCTGGTTGAGTTGGCTAAAACATGAGAGTTGATGCATCAAGATATCTCAGTTTTTTTGATGTTTAATGCTTATTTCTTAGATTACCACACTGACAAAGTGGTGTTGGGTTGTTAAAAAACAACTTTTTAGCTTGTCTTACTAGAATGGGTATGCAAGCCAGCCTTGCATAGGTCGAAGCGGGGTTTGAGATGGCGGGTCTCATGGGCATACCTCATTTTAGATCTTAAGGTTCTCTCAAAATGTTCGGATCGTAGGAGGAGGTCCAAAAAGTTTCACCCAACTTTCAAAATTGGTTCCAACACACGACAAAGCTAACAACCTCTTGATAGAAAGTATTTTTCAAGAAGGATTGAACCCACAGTTCTGTCTCTCTTTGAGGAACTTTACAGATAACTCTGATAGGAAGTGCATATTTTGGGTGAATGTAGCATGAACTCCAAATAACCACCAAGAGGAGAGTGCATGATGAGTTCCATGTAGCAATGAGCTATCCACCTACTCATGTAATGTATGAGGCATAGCCGGCCCATAACTTTGTCTAATCTTGTACAAAATCCAAAAATTATAAATGAAATGCTCTCCACGTAAATAGAAAGTTGTTGGAAGTGCTCTCCACTTGGATGAGTAACCAGTGGTGTAGACATAAAAGTAGTGTAATTTTTGGGTGGATATAGCATGAACTCCATAACCAGCAAGAAGACAGTGGATAATGAGTTATTGTAGGAACAAGACATCCACCTACTTATGCAATCTATGGGGCATAACCAATTTATTCATGGACAAAAACCAAAAGTTATGGATGAAATGCTCTCCAAGATATAGAAAGTTGTTTGAGGTGCTCTCTAATTGGATAAGTGGCTAAGTAGTAATATAGACATATACAGTAGTGCAAATTTTGGGTGGATATAGGATGAAGTCCAAATATAGCAAGAGGAGAGTGGATGATGAGTTTCGGTAGTAATAAGATATTTACCTACTCAAGTTGTTTACGGGGCATAATCAACTATTTTCTCATGGACTTCAACCATATGTTATGGATGAAATCCTCTTCAAGTACATAGAAAGCATAGGGAAGTGCTCTCCACTTGGATGAGTGACCAGTTATGCAAACATCCTTCAACTGAATGGTCCTATACATTCACATATCACATCCAAAACAAGGAGATTACAAGCATTTGCAACCAGTTCAAGTGCTAAAATTTATGGACCATAATCGACGTACTCATGGACAAAACCAAAAGTTATGGATGCTTTGTCTCCATGTAGATAAAAAGCATAGGGAAGTGCTCTAGCCACTTGGATGAGTGGCGGGTTGTGTACATAGTGTCATTATTAGACATCAACATCACCTTCATCTTCACAAGTGTTATGCTCCTTGCCAACCCTAACTGATGAATGGTCCCATGTACAATCACATGTCGCATCCAAAAATGAAAACAAAGAGATCACATGCATTCACTACAAGCATATGAGTCGTGGGTAATTGACATGCGGTTGGTAGAGGAATCTGCAAATCTACCACTATGATAGATTTATACATATTTTAGTGACACGGGACAATTTTCATCAACACATAATGTGTTGCCCAAGTCAATTCACATGCTTGTAGTTAAGCCATGTATGCGGAAAATTTAATAATAATGCTCATCAAAAGAAATAAGAGATTATGGATGAAATGCTCTCCGCGTAGACAGAAAGCTATTGGAAGTGCTCTCCACTTGGATAAGTTTCCGGCTGTGTCAACATCCTCAGCACCTTCGTCTTCACAATTTTTGCGCTCCTTGCCATCCCTGTCCTTGTCCCTTGGCACCATTCAGTCACACATATATAGATAGATAGATAGATAGATATCGCGTGTCCAAAAATGCAGAGATTGCAGGCATTGGCAGCCATTTCATGTGCTCAGAATTAATCAAAACGTATGCAAATTTTAGTATGAATAGGGTTGAACCAGAATACAAGTGTATGGCACCAGGTCAGGTTTGTACAAACTTCAATAATATTCAGAACCTGAAAATTAATTCCTGTTTTGAAGCAGCAAACCATAGGAGTCGTCATCACTACTTACTCAACAGCGAATATCCCACCATCCACTACTGTCAAGCCTGAATGAAAAAAATAATCAACTCACTCACATGAGACACATGATGACAAATGTGAGGTTTGCTGGACTCAAGATTTGCATGAGTTTCTTGTAGATGCAGGTATAAAGTACTTACCTCTGCAAATCGAGACTTCTGCTAAAAGTTTGATCTCACTGTCTGAAACGGCTCACAGCTCTTGTCAGGTGCCTTATCTTACAGCTTGGTAGAGATGAGGAAGAAGTACTCCACACCCATCACAAGCTATGCCAAGAAAGTAATCTTTCTGATAAATTTCAGTCGCCCTCAAAACTGTGGAGTTAATCATACAATTTGATATGATATGCCTTCCTGAATGAAACTAATGATTAACTCAATCACGGGAGACTGATCACAACAACGTGAGGTTTGCTTAAACCCAAATCTGTACAGATCCATTTGTTGTTGATGCACAGTGTAGTACTTACCTTTGAAATTGAAATGAAATTGATTTCAAAAGCCAATTTCCACGAAGCCATAAGGCTTATGGGACTAAAAAATACACCCATTATGTCAAACAAGCTAATTCCCTACAGTAGCAGAGTGCAATAGCCTCTATGAGATAAGATAGAGGCTAATATCAATATGATGGTCTAAAATTTGAAAGAAAGACTTGAGACTCCCTAGTACTGCATTCTCGAATGTTGAAGAAATTCATCTCTAATTGTTGTAGAGGGGACACTCCAACACAAAGTGTGCCTCATTTTCAACTACATTGTTAGAGCAAAAGTTGCGTGATATGTTATTTCTAGGGATTGGGATAGTGAACCACCGGCCAATTTCAATGGCAAATCTATGATTAGAGTTGTGGTAATCAAAGCAACAATGACTTTGTGTTGGGGTGGTGTCAATGGTTGCATTAAGTATGATACACATTCATAGTTGAGAAAGTCCTTGAGGTGAAGGTTATCTAATTTGTTTGCTGTGAATGGAGACTTCTGCCTGAAAATTTGGTCTTGCTGTCTGAAACAGCTCATGATCATGTTTGCTACAAGGAAAAACCTCAGTCACAGCTATCAGAAGCTATGCTAAGAAAAAATACTCTTTCCTAAGAAATTAGATCACCTTGCGAAC
This sequence comes from Polytrichum commune, assembly GCA_950295325.1. Classification (NCBI taxonomy): domain Eukaryota; kingdom Viridiplantae; phylum Streptophyta; class Polytrichopsida; order Polytrichales; family Polytrichaceae; genus Polytrichum; species Polytrichum commune. The sequence continues at coordinate 38,084,516 of OX485807.1, forward strand.
GTAATGAGTTCATGCCAATTAATATGATTAACCTTCGGCCTGAATGAACTTAATGATTAACTCAATCACATGAGACTCACAAAGCCAACTTGAGGTTTCCTGAAACCAGAATCTGTTTGCTGTAGATATGGGTACTAGTACTTGCCGCTGAAAATGGCAACTTCTGCTGAAATTTGATCTCACTGTCTGAAACGGATCATGACCATGATCGCATCGAGGCAAAACTTCACAACTATCAGAAGCTGAGCTCTAAACTAATTATTCCTACTCGTAAATTTAGGGCACCCGGCCTTGCAAACCTAATGAATTAAAGCAGATTGATACAATAAGATGCGCTTCCCGAATGAAAACATTGATCAACTCAATCACAACACATGAGGTTTTCTGAAACCAGAATCTGCACAAGTTTGTCTGCCGTAGATGCGGGTAGTAGTACTTACGTTTTGGAAATGGACACTGCTGCTGAAAGTTTGATCTCACTTTCTGAAACACCTCACGACCATGATCATGTTAAAGGAGAAACTCGACAGCAATCAGAAGCGATGCTAAGAAATATACTCCCACTCATGAAGTTAGTTCACCTTGCAACCCTAATTTGATCTCACTGTCCAAAAGGCCCTTGTGATCATGATTGCGAAAACTTCATGTCGCAGCTATCAGAAGCTATGCTACAGAAAATAATATTTCCCAAGAAATTTAGGTCACATTGCAAACCTAACGATTTGATATGGCGTGACTAGTTTGAATTGTGAGCATATCCATTATCCATCCTCTGAACGCCGTGGAATTACTTCGTGTGGGCCTTTAAGAAGTCGTGGACACAGGTGAAGTGCCAATCGACATCTTTCTTCCCATTCATTATAGTTTCCAGTGTTTTCTAGCAGGTGCAATGAATCATCAAAGTGTCCATAAATCCATCGCAACCCCGCACAAATGTTGGGTTGGGTCCAAAAAGAATATGTTTTTTGGATCGAATCCGCATATTTTAGCTCAATAGTCGCTGCCCATGCACCTGTCCTCAAACTTGTGGCCGGGAGCCTTCCTTTCCACTTAACTTCTGGATTTGCGGACTTGGTCGCAACTTAACTTACAAATCTGACCTCTAGTTTCGAATCTTCATATCAAACTCTTATTAAATCCCAAACCAGATCATGGGCCAGACCGCACTCGGACTCGGACTTGGACATCACCATTCTACTGCAGGTACGGTAAGGTAGATGGGTCCTTAAGTGGTTACTATTTTCCAATGAGCCCACGTCTCCTAGAATATGAACCACGTGATTTGTATGCGATCGTTAGCGAATCCAAATCGAGGCCGTAGCCATTTTCCTCACGATTTTAGGAGCTCATAAGGATATCTTATTCATTATCAAAGTGAATATTCTCATGCTCATTAAATGGTCATATATCCTCCCCGCCCTCAATTATGCTGACTATTCAGTTTAAAATGGTTATCATATTACGAGCACACAGTCCAATCTCTTTTAAGTACATGTTTTTTTGATATATGTTAATGGAGCCACACCAACCCACATACTGTACCACTCAAATATAGGTGTCTTAGTAAGAAAAGTAACTCATAATGAAAGACCGGGGTTGTCTACGTTATTATGCAATCGGTCCGCTTCATCACAAGGATTTACGATTTGTGACACCCATGTTAAAAACATGCTCCCTGCTAAGGGAGACAACCCTTATTCGGTTACTTGTCTTAATCAGACAAGTAAACTTGGGTAGCATGTGGTCAGGTGCGCTTCCAAGAACGGACCAAAAGGGCATGTGTATAAAAGAAATTGGATTATGTGTTCAAAATATGATAAACATGTAGGTTCAATAGCCAATATAATTGGGGAGACCTATATGATGACTTGATGAGCACAAAAATCTTCACTTTGATAATGAATTAGACATTCGTATGAGCTCCAAAAATTGTGAGGAAAGCGGCTATGATCTTGATTTGGATTTGCTAACTATCTTGTACTAATCGTGAGTTTCATATCCTAAGAGAAGTGGACTAGTTGGAAATGTGACCATCTAAGACCCATCTACCTTATAGGTTTGTGGCCAATTCATTCCAGAAATGAATCCTTACAATATCCAAGAGGCTCACTATTGGACCTCTAACTTATGCTTTATGTAATTTTGCTCATTCTTGCCAACTACATTGATTATTCCAACTACTGAAGGAGGGCTAATAGTGAGTGTGATAAATTAGTGAAGGTGATACTAAATTTCTTTACGCTATGAAATTAGTGCCACCAAAGAATTTAGGAAGCATTCTTCATCTCAACATTATTCACATCAACATTATCAACTAGAAGTACCAACACTACTCATCCTAGCAATATTCACCAACAAGCATGTGTTTGCATAATTTTTAAATAGAGATTATCACTCTAATATTGAAAAAAAAATTAAATTAGAGAGCATCTTGGCCCTTTAAGGTTATTCTCACTATTCACTTGTAATGTAGTTGGGAATGTCCTAAAAATAACATCATCCACAGAGTCGGAAGTTGTATTCACATCTGTGATGTGGAGAAAACCACGTTTTATTGGCTATAAGATTTATGTTGTATACCTACTTTTATCCAAAAAATCTAAATTACAAATGAGCTTGAATATTGAAAAAAAAACTAAAAAAACATTGAAGAATCTCACTACACCAGTTATAATATTTTATGTCACTTGCGTAATAATGTCATTTATCCTATTGGATGGCATGGCCTTTGCTAAGTTATACTACATAGTGGCCAAAAACCTAATCATAGTGAGGTGTAACCTGATGACATGTGTCATTAGTGTGCTTATTAATATCTTGGCATTAGTATGCTCAAATATTATTATGAGGTCTATCCTAAGGTACAACAACAGTCACTAGCTTGATCATAAGTGCCAACACGTGACACTTGGTATTAGTATGCTCAATGACATGATCTCTCAAGCTTGCATATTAAAATGCAAAGACATGACACTTGCCATATGTATATAACTCACCTTGAGCATGGCCACTTTACACTTGCTCAAACTAATGAGACCTTTCTAGAGGATCGATAAAGCTCTCAATAGGTAGTTTGAACTTTTGATGAAGCCTTGTCAACTCCAAATATCAATTTCCATTGCATGTTTGCTTTTTCAACTCAAACCATACACAGGGTAGATGTGCCTAATTCAGTACTTACCTTAAGTGGACACCCATATTTGAGTGGTTCGCGGGTTGTTTTGGTTCCAAGAACGGATATCAAAAAGACATGTGTTTAATAAAGATTGGAATTTGTGCTAAAAATATGATAATCACCTATGCTCAATTTTCAACATAATCAGGGAGGCCTATATGACTATTTAATCAACATGGAAATTTTCACTCTAATATTGAAAAAAAAAACTAAAAAAAAAATCTTATGCAATTTGAAAATTATGAGGAAAGTGGCTACTACATCAATTGGATTTGCTAACCATCTCGTACTAATCATGTGTTTCATATCCTAGAAGGCGTGGGCTAGTTGGAAAAAGTAACCATTTAAGACCCATGTGAAAGGGGGGGGGTGGGAGACTTACATAGGTGTCACCAATCCTAATACATGCCACTTCAAACACGCGACTGAAAGCCCATGACCATTGCATTCTAAGATCTCTAATTGGTTGAAAAGGTTGAGACCGTCCAAGTTCACTTCACACTAGAAGGTGAAGGGCCTAAGAACAAGAAGAAATTATCATAGATGAAAAGTCTACATGGATTCCTACATGACACACAATGGATAATGTGTTTGCCGGAATCTGCATCAGGCCCAACTCCAAGAAGTCGACATGACCTGAATTCCGGCACATCATGTCAATTAAACAACTGATACAACCTTTAGATGGGCCTCACAATTACATGGTCACGGCACTTGGCTTGTGTGTGAAGTGGCCCTAAGTTGGCCCACATGGCATGTTCATCGGCGGGGTCATGGTTTTTGTACCCGGGCCTTCCAATTGGCCACCAAGTGCCACTTGTAATTTGTGGGGCCTTGCTACGATACTTAGCTTTAAAATGAACCGGCCAATGGGAGCATCCGGGTGCACGACTTTGTAAGTACAACACTAGAGTCGTGAGCCCATGAAGAAGGGCCAAGTGTGGGGGATTCAACACTAATTATTAGCACAATGATGCTAGGCCGATATTCTTTCCTCGGTAAAGCCTAACAAAGACATAGTAGTATGTGTATAGTAGACCAATGAAGATTTGGGCGAGCCAACCCATACACTCGTTCCTTGTTAACTGCCTAAACCCTAGCCTCCAAGGAACCAGTATACGGGTTGGTTCGCCCTAGCCCCGATTGAAAGGGGCCCATGCTAAATGAATATCTTCCTAGGTTTAAGTTGGGGCCCCACCAATCTTACCAAGGTGAATGGGGTCTAGTGACACCATATCCTTTGTGGGTTTGTTGTCAAATCATTTTAATTTGGGTCTCACTTCACATAGCATAACTCAAGCCCAATCTTCTTGTGTTATTCATGGGTCCATGAACATCTACAAGAGGATGCCAACATCCCATGTTGGAAATCTCTATTCCTTCATATTCAAGTTGATTATGCCAAGGAGACGAGGCTATGTTGTATCAAGCATATTATGGACATGCTCATTCTTAACCCGCATGCCTCCTCACATATTCCCAAGATAAAATAGGGGAACATGATTAATAGGATTAGTAATGCTATGCACCAATTCAGGGTCTCCGAGAGTGTTTTGAAATTGAATATTAAGCTAAATAAAGCAATGTCCTTGTTGTATCATAGTCGATCGTGTTTTCATTTCAAATAAGGGTCTAATGAAGTCTTACCATGCCACATAGGCTTGTGGCTAGTTCATCCCGACTATTCTTGTTGCATTGATGCGGGGTCTCATATGCTAATTTTGGGGGTCCAATTTGCTTAAATAAATATCATCCTTGTGTCCTAGCATAGATGATTGCGCTCCTCTAAGTAAGAACGGTGGGGCACAACTCAAATAGTAAGTTATGCTCTATAATAATTCAACTTTGGCTTATTTAAAAGCCATTGGTTAGATGCCTTCTCCTTGAATTAGATCCCCACCATTATTATCCAAGTAAAGGAGGGTTCAATAAAAAAAACATGCCCCGGGCTAGATCACATCTTCATTCAACTGGACCCCGCCCTTCCCACGCCTCCTTCATTGCCTAGTCTTCTTGCCCTCACCTACGTGGGAACTCTTTCTCATTGGGAACCAATGTTACAATACCCGAGCACTCAAGCCATTAAGCGCCCAGTCACTTAAGCCATCAAGCTCATTTGGCATGTGAAGGAGTGCCATCAATTAACTTGGGAATAATGAAAGTGATGTCAACTTGAATACTTGCAATTCTAATCGGGTATTGTCACATCGGTTCCCAACGATGAGAAGTTCCAACACATGTGTGGGCAGGAAGACCGGGCAGTGGAGGAGGCGGGGGAGGGGCGGGGCCCAGCTGAATGAAGATGTGATCTAGCCCAGGGCCAAACACATGACCTCCATAAGCTTAATGGATTGATTCATCTCAAGTAGATTCATGTAGACAAATTTGAAACCTATACTCCTGATTCTAGAATCAAATCATCTAAAAAACAACAAGCATGCTAAAATATAATCGATTGTGTTTTCACCATGGGTAATAGTGGTGGGCCCATCTCAAAGGGTTGGCTAAGTTATCTAGCCCTAGCCCAATTTAAAGCATGGAAGCCGGAAGAATCCCGAACACAACCGTTACTTAAACTCAAACCAATAAAATACAAATTTTTAAAACAAAATCTAGATTTTTTTTTCTTTGCTATGAAAAGAAAGGTGGCTGTAGACACAGTGTGTGGCTTTGCTTATGACCTCCCGAAAGCCCGGGTTCGCGTCCGTGTGAGATTTTTTGGGAGAGGGCACCAAGAACATTTGGGGAACAATACTATACAATCGCTTTGTGTTGCTTATCAAGGAAAGGAGGTCCATAGCTAGTAGGTAGCTAAATACTAACTTCATGCAACCTCTATGATGATGATGGTGATGATGAATGAGCATTTGTGCATAGAAGATACATACATAGGGTGTTTCTACAACTACGGTTCTCTTGCCACCGGTGAGAAATGCACCGACCAAAATATCCATCTTCGGAATCTAGGTGGCGTAGGTTAGTGCATATTCCTTAGGGTCCCACCCAATGGATAGGGATGCAAAGTATGCCGTTTATCTTAAGGTTAGAAAAACGTCATGTAACGATACTAAGTTCTTACTATGGGAATGTTATATGAAGAATTAGCATAACATTGTTCACGGTTCCATGACCTTATGTCAACTATATTCCGTGGGGCCCTAGAATATATACATGTTTAGTATTCATACATTCGGGCTGAACTTGTAAATTTGGGCGGAGTTATACACTCCTGACACTATGCACATATATTATTGTTCATCTCGTGAATATTTGTGCTATACACTGCTCTTCCCAATATTAGTTCATGGAGTCACTATTAATAGAATAATTATCATTGGAAATATCAACACTGTTCACAATATTCTTATTATTCAAACCGGCACTATTCATTTTTTTGAACCGGCATCAGTTTCTTCCTATTTTCTATGTTTCTTCCCATGAGAGTAAGATAGTGGAGGCCCATGTTAAATGATAAATATAAAACGGAACACAACCATGCATACAAATAATGTTATGAGGTTGATTCTAACATATACAACGTTTTTTTTGCATCCCGCGTCCCAAATGTTCAATTGACACACCAAAAAAAATGCTTGTAAACTGTCTCAAAACCTAAAATTTGGAAACATTGTATGTCCCGGACAAAACATCATAAAAAGCTTTGAGTCCCAAAATCAATTTGTCTTTTCTCTCTACACATCCATGTAATATTTCTATGGGTTTGTTTGATGTCATGATTTGTCGTGTCCTAATCATCAAATTTTCTATCAATACTTCTACCCACTAAGTATATGAAAAATGATGTTGTAGTCAATGTGCTTAATGTCGCGTCTAGTCCTAAACATGCACCTAAGGTATGCGGGTGTTATTTGGTTCATTTTTTATGTCCTCCAATTTCTATTAAGTACTCCCTCCATCCCAAAATGATTGTTTGTGTTTCTAACTTTGGCAAGATTAAGGCATGTTGATTAAATCACCCTAGTATCAATACAGTTTAGAATGGTAATGACCCAAACAATAACTTGGGTATACAAAGACTCTTTCACCTTGACATACCCAAGTATTTGACTAGTATTACATATTCAATACCCGTTGACAAGTTCTTTGATACCATGCATTCACCTTTATACTAAACCAACACTCATTCACACTCATTTAGTCTCATGCCCCGATCACACCAAACTTTCCGTCCGGTTCCAGCCGTGAAATTGTTGGGGATTATGTTGAGAAATAGATGTTGGCCCACCACTTTTCACACTATTGCAGCTAAGGATGCTAATGGATGGTGTATGAATTGGCCGGTGTAATCAACCCCTCGCATGCTATATGTATGGAAATTGGTGGAAGTATATGATAATACTTGTCAATGAAGGAGGTCTAGCTACGTAAGCTAAATGATAGCTTCATACAACCGTGTTGAATGAGAAATGTGCGTATAGGGTCTTCCATCGGTAAGGAACAAGTCGACCAAAATATCAACATTCAGAATCTAGATGCGTAGCTAGAGCACATTATAGGGGATCACCCAATGGATAGGGATGCAAATTATGCCCTCTATCTAGGCTACAAGACATGGCTACAAAACATACATTCTTTATTACTATGGGAATGTTACATGAACCGGTGTTTGCCAAGCCACGCGAGTTCACACTTGCTCAATCTCACATGCTCTATGTGTGGACATTGGTGCGGATTAGGTAAAGCCCTTGACAAATTCCATATAGTTTGTTCTTTTCATATAGTCTCACACCTATGAAGAGGTATATAATGTTCTTATTACGATCATGAGAGGGGTAAAATGGAACCCTTTTGCTTATTAAGGCTTGAGTTCTTTTTCACATAACAACACATGTTGTTCATTTTCTATGAAATATAGAGGATGAAAGATTCAAAAAGCAGAAGAAGTCGTGAACCAAAGTCATTGGTATCATTTCAAGGAACACATCGATAAATAAAAACCTAATAAAATAAACCTACAATAAAATAAATAAATTTCCTACCACATTGAGACTAACATGGGATACAATTATCATTGTTGGGGTCACGGGGTCTTATTAGTGATTCTCCTCGAGTATGTGGTTTTGTGATTGATGATCTGGTAGATTTGGAAACCACTTCATACATTTCATAATTGTTCAGTGGAAGAGAAACCAATGGTAAGGCCCTGCAATTCCCATAGTGTGTGGACATATCGTGGTTTCTGTTGAATACCTAGTAACAATGAGAAGTGCTTTGTTATGACCATAGTATTTGACAAGTGCTCAACATAAACATTAAATATGGATTTTAAACACATGAGATGAGAATATATCACCAAAGTACTATACTAATATAATCACTAGCTATAGTAATCCTCAAAATCCAAAAATAGTTGTGAACCAATTTGTTATGCTACTATGAATTTGTAAACCATTTTTTTTAAAAAAATCTAAGTCCATAAGATTCTTCCACACCAACATTCTTATTATGTGCGCCCACCATTATGAAGGAAACTTTCTTGGATCAAATAAGATAAATGGTAGAAATCTTAGGCCACTCAAGTTCATTTTGAGATTGTGGGAGGACAACCTCTACAATTGCAAAAGCCTTGTGGTACATTATCTTCACATTAGGCACATACCTCAAGTTATAATCTACATAATTTTAGAAATTATAACAAACAAATACAAATGATAATTATGGATTGAGGTGATTGTCTTATGGATGGTCTCTCATGTCCTCCACATGTAGAAATTTGATTCAAATTATTGATGTATTATGATATGCACACATGTTCAAAATAGATATAAAAAAAGATCATTGTGTGTTATGAAAGCTCTCAACTAACACTACCACAATCCACATGAAGTCGTGAAGAACAAGCTTCTTTGCTATAGCTTTACAACAACAATTTGGTAGGATTAGCTACTATAATTCACTTTGGTCTACACTGAATATGATATTTAGTGTCATATGGTATTTTACGTCACTATGGTAACTTTTTGGATGACACTCCTTATGAATAAGTGAACAAATATTGTCATGGATGATGGATGAGTTCATCCATTGGCCAAAACCCTCTCGGGGGGGCACTCCCTTGTATATTTTGCATACACCTGCGATAATGACCTATTAAAATGGGGGCTATTTACCTATGAGAAAGGATTATAAGGGATGCTAATTTTTGAAATAATGGTAAATTGTTGTGATTATTTTCACCCTATTGGTAATTATAAATTCTTGGATGGTTGATTTTATGGTACCCTATATTACTTATATGTAATTTTTTTCCCCTGATTGCCCCCATTCCTTAAAGTGTATGATACAATAGAATTCTCGTTAGAAGCACGTGTACAGAGTAAGAGAAACAAACATTTACTAGGGTTTAGGGTTCAGGGTCACACTGAAGTCCGGGCAAAGCAAAACACTAAACAATAATAACAAAAGATTGCAATTACATGTCATTAAGCAACACGAGCCAACGAATAAAAATTGTGTTGGATAACACAGTTAGAAACCTTGAGGTCTTAGGGAACAGGCCAGCCACATGTGTCTCAAAGTCACATTTACAAGGTTTGCAGAAGCCCTACAATTGATGCCTTGATCTTCCAATCCTACACATTGGAGGAAAATCCCACACCATGCAAGCAAAATCCACCTAAACTAGCTAGGCTACCATTTACACATGTGGGAGATATGAGGGTACTCGAACAGAAATGACTACTACAGATTTCAAGGTATACTAATTATCATTCAACCTTTTTTCCAAATTATATCTCCACATGTGTGAGATAGTACAAATTTAGCAGGTTTTATTTTTTATTTGAAATGAACTCACTCAATGAGTTTGCATCTACCTCATCTAAGGTGTAGATTTTGCTAGTTGATTCATACACTAGAGACACAGTTGAGATAATAGCATCCACATCAACCCACACACAGTCACTCTCAACATACTTATATTTGTTGAGACCCGGCTGTTTTTTGAACCAATGGAGGTAAGCCATAGCAGTTGGGAAGAGCGTTTCTCTATTTCTGTTCTGGACTGCACGTTTCATCAAGTCAATGGGTTGCCAACAATTGCCCCACTTAGTACCAACCTTCACCCTTATCTTTTGAACCCTTCCTATATAGAACATGCCATATTTTGGTGGCAAAGTATTTAATTTTTGAAACTATCGTTTTTTCTCCATGCTATTTTATATGTACCACTTAGGTAATTTAATCATGTTTTGTCAAATGCTATATTACATATAATCATGTTTTACAATCCCAGAACACCCTATACTACATCTAATAATTTTACAAATTTTACGCCAAATTTTTATACAAGACCCTATATTTTATCGCACGTAGTTCCTACGTTTTTCGCCAGTGCCCCCCCCCCCCCCCCCCCCCGAGAAAACCCTACCTTCTCTCTGTCATCAACTCGTGGTAAAATATTGTCATGGGTGATTGAAATTTGGATGAAAAATCACTTGGTAAGTGACAGTGATTGCAATGTTGTAAATCCATAATCCCCCCAAAACGCTTACAAGGAATGACAAATAATGTTGGGTTAACATCTGATGTTGGTGACACTACACCGAAGTTTCCAATTAGTATTGAGCAAGACAATTAGAATTAGTGACACTAAATATAATGTATAGTGTAGTTCATACCCAAGGGGTTAGGAATTGGTGAATGGACTTCACATGTCAAGTGTAATGAAACATTGACGTTCCTTTTCCTTTTCTATTTCTATTGAGATGGAGGAGGCATTGGAGGCCTTGAAGGTTTATCAATTTCAAACATATAATCGCGTTTTATCATGCTTGCAACCAAATGATGCATTTACACATAAACCTCCAAATTCAATAAGCTCTTGGGTTAGTTGTGAGTCGCACTCTACCACAATCAGTACAACATGGAGCCTTCATGAAGTCTTTAGTACACAATAAATGGCATGGGGAGTGCATAGAATGATGTACCCATGTGCAATCAAAAGGTATCTATTGGGGGGCTAATATTTTTTGAGGAATTTTTTGGGGATTGTTCAATTTAGTCATTTCCAAATTTTAGCTCGTTATGTGGGGGTTCATTTATTTATATGGTTTTTTTGTTAGTAAAACATATTTCAAGCTAATTAAATCTCTACCAAATATAACTTTTATGTGTAGCTCAATGTCAACAATTGTTTTACCCCTGGTTTAGCCCATCCAGTGTCACAAAAGAATCACAAACATTAAGAAAAAGCAAACGAGCTCATAAGGGTTGATGGAACTTGACAAACAACATTATAATGAAACATAAGCATGCCACCAACCTAATGCAAATAGTTTGAAGCCTCATGAAGAAAACACAAAAGGTTCATGCCAACCAACATTCCCAATCTAACACCTCCACCCAAATAATGTGGCATCGTGGACACGATCTCAATACCCATCACTCAACCCTCTCAATCCAAAAGAAGTGGTAACAAAACAACAATAATGTCCAACTTGCTTACATCTTAAGATTTTGTGCAAACCCTAAGCAACTCAACATGCAAGAAAGAGGAGAATTCCATGTGGAATGTGTACAAACCTCGGTCTGTCATGCCCCATACTTGACAATATTATGGAGGATATCACCCATGAACCTTCACTACCCACCTTACAACACATCTTCGGCTTTATCCATGACACGATCCAAGCACTTTGTGTTATCTCCCACTTATGTTAGGTTTCATAATTTTCTACTGCCCTCCATTATCTAACACCACTTTTGTTACATATATTTCTTATGGGTTCTTTAATACCCCTTCTCTTTATAAAAGTAGTACCATTTTCAAGGTTCTTGGAATAGAGTGGACCATTTCCTCGCTCTCACATGGTTTTCAAGATTTACACTAAGTGCACCATGCAAGATAATGGTGAGGCTAGTCTACAACATAGATATAAATTAAAAAAGCTCCGGTGTTTCGTGTAACTCCAATATCCTACAATGAACTACCAACACTACATTGTCTTGTGTAAAATGAGAATTTGACCATGTTTTGGCGACTATAGAGAAACATTTACTGAAATTATGACATAATATGTTTGTATTCTCCAATTTAATTTGGTAACTATTTCTAGAAGTGTTTTGTGCCAAACCAACTATCAAATTGCATTATTTGGGAAAATTGAGAGTGGGTGACAATGCATCCTTGTATGTGCGCACCCCGCTTTCCTAGCAAGTCAAAATATTTATCTTAAAAAATGTCTTATGTCTTTAATACAACCTATAAATGATTTTTAAAATGTAAGTGAACATGGATTATAAAACATAAAATAGAAATAGAAATAATTAGCTATGAGGTGCACATGTATTGCCACAATTACATTCGTAACCACTCAAGTCTTCCACATGTGGTATGAATGCTTGAGCCACCCACAAGTGAGTCACAAGACCACTTAATGAGGGCACCTATTATAAAGAGTAGGATAACCCAATCTTGGTTCAAGGTCGAGGGGAATATATGGCAACCCTCACTAAAGAGAAGGTTGCCCTACCTCTGAAAGTTTGTGCAGTTGTCAATGCCAGCCCACTCTAGAAAATGGACTCTCCCAACCCACTCTAGAAAATGGGTCAAGTTGAGCATGGTGAAATGTCATAAGTGAGTTAGATACATTCCCGACCAATCAAGCAATTTAGCATATGTGTGGTTTAGGTATGATCAAAGTAAAAAGGTCCATTGCATGGAAATAGAAATAAGAAGCATTTTTTTATTTTTTTATTTTTTTAACAATAACCAAATTGCTTTGGATTTTCTAAGTGATTCATCTCTTTGACCTATACTCGTGATTGGGCTACCCTCTTTCCGATAACCGATTGGTTAGAAACCGAGAACGCTTGGTTCCTATAGTTTATAATTATGGCACCTAAATATGCTTGCAATCTAAACCTAGTTGTTGACTTAGCCACTGACATTTAGCTAAGTTGGATTCGTCCATCACATGCTAACATTGATCAAAGATTGATATTGTGATGCACGGAAATAGGTTGACCTAAGCTGTGAGAATGGTATGGTGGTTTGGAATGGGTTGGCTACCTTAGATGTGGATATGTTGCAAACGTTTATAATGGATGCTAAGAGAAATGGGCTTAGAAGATAAATAAGGTCATGGCATTCATAATTGACCAAGTCCATTTAATCGCTCACTAGGGTCATTTAATGTGGACATGGATAAGATCTATATTCTTTTAGGTGAACAAAGTTAAGGTTTATGTGACAACAACTTGTGATCAATTACCCTTATAAGAGTTCTAACAACTGTCATAGCCAAGCATTAGCATGTAGATGAGCGGTTATGGGTTAACCTATAGACTAACTATGTGTTACCCTAACTTTATCGCTTCAAAATTTGTAGTAATTTGCATATTCATGGGGGGGGGGATGCATTCTTCTTAGAATTTGCTTTTCTTCGCATGGAAAATAATTCCCCTCTATTACTCCTCCTAAACATATGCAAACTCTCTTATCTTTATCGTTCATAGATGCCTCAACCCATGCCACCCTTTCATGAGGTGCCCTTACGTTGGTTGGGCCTCTAAGGAAAAAGGAATAAGAAGACAAAAATGAGTCACCACATCATGAAGTAGGTGGGCTACCATGAATGATAACTATGTACTTGTAAAAGGGACTTGTAAGTAAGTTGGAAGTAGAATGTCCATCAAGAAGGGAACCCACGTGTGTGTGAAGAAGAGGATGAGATTCTCAAAGTTAACATAAGTTTGTTGTTATATGGATGACTATTGTTGTAGCAATGTATGGACACTTGCCATTTCTTGAGACGGGCACACGTGATAAGGAACTTAAAATGTTGGTTCCTTGAACTTTCTCCCCCTTACGAATGTGTGCGAAGACAATCATTTGATTCTGTGTGCCTTTATCCACAAGGACGAGGCTATCCGTTGATGTGTGTGGAGTTGGGGTCCATTTGATACATATACTAATCTAGTCTAAATTACATGTTAGGGTTAGGTTAGACTATGGTGAAGAAATACACTGGTCAATCAAGAATTTCAACTCAACACAAGGTTATTTAGGCAACAACGGGTATGGTGGACAAGATGGAAATCCAAACAAACAAACAAACAATAAAGTGTCTCGAGTTGGAGTCTCCTGAGGCCAAATTTTTGTCCAAGGGTTTGAGGTTGCCCAAGAAGCTTGACCTCCGGAGACCTCCCCTAGCTTAAAGTGTTGCCATGTTGGCAACTGTGTCATTTTTTACCATCCATGCCTTAAAGTTCTCCACCGGAGAAGCCTTGGCCGTAGTGTAAACCCCAACCAGTGAAGAATCCATTTCATAGCCAATCATATTGCTCCATTCCCTTGAATTCTTGACCAATGCACCTCTCCACCATAGTCGAAACTGACCCTTGGTATGTATTTCAAATTGATGAGCATTTATGTGAAATTTGTGTAAAATGGCTGCCATTCTTGTAAAATGCATGTAAAACATGCTTTGTCAAATGGACACCTATATCCTTGTCATGAGATTCCACCTGTCAAAGGTCAAGGACATAGGTGTTTTTGTGCTTTCTTACAAGAAAATGCCCACATTTCATTGTGCCACTTGATTTTCACATAGCAAATCCATAGCCATAGCCGTGCTCCAAATGTGCATGTTTTTTTGTTGGTTAATGTTATTGTTTATTCAATTTGGCACACATCTAGTTCCGTCTTGTTTTGTTCATAAACTTTTCAATACACATTTTGGACAACTTCTAGGGCCTTTTTTCTTTTTTTCTTTTTCCCTTCAGCCTCCTTTCCTTTGACGATAATTTTCTCATAAGTTGTAAGACATGCATTGGTTGGGTCAAGTCATGTGCCACATGGCCACCAATGAATGACTTATTAGCATCTGCCACTATACCATTCATCCAACTACATTGATTCTGTTAATTATCATGGTGGGCCATCCCCTTCCACCCATTGATCAAAGATTTGAGCCTTACTAGACCAGCACTTGAAGCTTGTGTTAAGAAGACACAACAAATCACCTCTTCTACGGTGCCGGTGAGGGGGTACAATATAACTATGTTGACCCTTAAAAAAGCATTGGGCCTATACATCTATGGTCTTCACAATAGTATATACAATCCCTCAACAAATATATAGTCATGCTTTTACTTAGTGTAACAAGATTGAGTGAATAATTAAGAAACGATCGATTGATTGATCAAAAGATAGGTGTCAAAGTCTCCAACATTTCTTTCTACATGTATATGTGCTCCAAATGGATGAATGCAAGTGATAGATGACTCAACTTTAGGTGGGATAACCTTTGACAACTCAAGCCCTAACTACTAATAAGTAATCTCAACGACCTTTGCATAGTTTTCATGACACGACTCAGCTCCTTGGTTGTGTTTTGTGGGATGGGGCATCAGGCGAGCATAACTCTCCTTTGATTCCGGGATTCCCTCTCTATAGGGAGTACTTATGCTATGTATTGTAGAGTTTTCAACAAGTAGCTATAATTTTTCGGAGGTTGTTTTAATCAGAACCTCTTTTTTTGGA
The DNA here is from genome assembly GCA_950295325.1 of Polytrichum commune. Lineage (NCBI taxonomy): Eukaryota > Viridiplantae > Streptophyta > Polytrichopsida > Polytrichales > Polytrichaceae > Polytrichum > Polytrichum commune. The sequence continues at coordinate 38,100,199 of OX485807.1, forward strand.
AACAAACCGTCATCTAGATGCTTAGTAATGTTATGTCTTCAGGCCCATGATGGGCCTCCTAGACCTTGCATAGTCAAAGGCATAATGAGGAGTGCACCATTTCTTTAAAATGTGTTATAGAAATACCACTTTCATGAAGGAGAAGTTGCAAAGCACCATCAAACGGATCATATCATCACACTTAAAACTACCCAAAAATATAAAAATGATCCTCATATGATGAGTTTCAAAGTGATGAATTCTAGAACTCATCATTTTTAGTTGACTTGATTGGTTGAGATAAAAAGTACAATTGTGTATCACAAAGATTGCCATTTTGAAGTTTAGAATCGGAGTTGAAATGCAAAACGCACAAGATGCAAATATTCTATTTTTCTTTAAACAATCACAACGGTCCTCCCAATGATTAGGTCCACTATATGGTGTCTTTTCGGTGCATGTTATAAACTATGAGCCTTACCATATGTCACTCATGACCATTTTACACATATGACCAAAGGCCATGAGAAAAACCGATTCATGATTTCTCACGGCATCGGTCCGCAGTCCAAAGACCATGACCAAGTGAAAAATCCACATCACTTTTTAGCAGCCTTAGCCACAAAATACAATGTAAACCTAACTTAGACCGTGACATAGTATCACTTTATCTCTTGTTGAGACAACTTGTTTAGGTTCTCACATAACAGAACCCAGGTGACCACTAAACACTATCCATGTTTCTAAACACGTAGGATACCATGTCACTGTTTTCATCGATTTTCTAACGTGCTCACCAATGATCATTTTTATTTAACCAATGTGAGATTTTTAAAAGCGGTGATCGTTGTCATGGGTCAGTAGCCAAAATAGGCCTTCAATACACGTGTCCGATTGTTTAAAATAACGAAAGCGAGCACTGAATACACAAGGCCCACATATCTTAGGTTAAATAAAAGGAGTGGACCTTCAACAATACACCCGATTACAGGGGCCGCTTTGCCCTGGCCACTACATTCGACGGCTTTAGGCCCCTCGAGACCCCTTGGAACGTAACCTTATTCTCCAAGTGGCACGATGAGTCATCATGGCCACACCCCTCCAGCTCGCATCCCGACACCCGAATGTGTGCCAGCTCATGAAGGGCGAGGCTCCACGTCACCCATGACATGACATCATGGCGATGCCAGCATGGCAGTCCAACTTTGACCATTGCAATACAGGAATACAGGAAACTTGTAAAACTCTCGGACAACTTTGAACCTTTGACGGAAGAGCATCGAACTCATATGCAAATTATAGGGTAATGCTTGTTTACAAATCCACATTTGAACTTGTGATGAGGAAATTCTTGAAATCGTTTACATCGGTCCTATGATCGAAGTAAACATTTTGTCACTTCAATGATGAATTACACCGTTTATGGTGTTTGGTGTTAGATGTATAATTGTGTCACTTACCCTGTTTTTGAGGCATATGCTAGGTTACACTACATTGTTTACGGTGTTTAGAGTCAATTACGCGATGCAGTCACTTCTTACTTTTGACTTTAGTTTTCACTCATGAAAGTTGAATAAGGTGTTTGGACATTATAAAACATAAATGACTTTGCTTGGTAATTTTTTGCATTTTCGATAAATAGTTATGGCATTGTGTAACTCCGAATAGTAAGTGACATTAAACATTATGAACAATGTGTAATGACCAACAACTTCATCATTAGTGTCACCTCGTGACACTTGGTGTTCTTATTGATATCTTGGCATTAGCATGTTGAGTGGTGTTGTGTGAAGTATATGCCTATGTTATACAATGGTCTACGAGTTGACTAAAGTGTACACATAATATGATGCTTGACATTAGAATGTGTAAGAATATCTTCCTCTTGTAAACACATGACACTTGTTGTTAGTATGTTCAATGTTATCTTCCCCTTGCGTATTATAACGCAAAGCTATCATCTCGAGTATCCCAATGTGCTACACTAAATGTCTTAATGCAAGTAAATTTTCACTTAAAATAGTTATCGATGTTGACGAATAATATAAAATTGGCAATAATGGATGTGACACTTTGAGACATCTAGGCATATAGTTTATACCCTTCGCAAAGAGTGTAAGTGACACTAAATACCATACATGGTGAAGCTTTCCTCTTACGTTATAGGCTTCATCGTCTACTACAATTTTAACTAAACTTAGAGGTCTAATACATGAATTTCAAACATAGTCAAATGACAATGAGTTCTCAATAGTCGACACCTCATTGTGACCTATCTCTTGACAAAGCCTTCTCCCATCTACCAAGTCCTTACCAAACACAATGCCTCGTGACTCTTGATGCCATGCATTCACATATATTCTAATCCAACATTAAGGTAAAACACGTCTTAAATGGTCAAATCTTCATATTTGGCATGAATACGAACTTGGATTTCAAAGTTAGGTTTTTTCGGTGAACAACATATGCGATTAGAGATTTTAACAAAAATTGAAGTCATTTTCCAAGAACCCGTGTGATTGCTATGATTAAAGTCAAAAGTGTCGGAGTCTAATGTGATCATGAAACACCCCCCCCCCACCCAATTTTTTTAATAAAAAACTATAAACTGTAATTTTTATTTTTATGTGGATTACATAACTACTTACATTTCCCCAAAAAAGCAAGTAAGTCAAACCCCCCATTTGTACACTAGAGTCTCCCTGCTACGTGCATCGAAATATCCTACTCTGCATACGAATGCACACAAAACGATTAACTCAATGACACCCAAAAAGTGATCTATTCAGCTAATCACTTCATCCCACCTATCACTGCATCCTTTTCAGACCACCACTTCTACAAACAACCATTTTGGGCTCACACAAGAATCATTCTACCGCTAGCCCAATGCAACCCAATAGTGATCGTCCAATGTTCTCGGTCTCTCTACCTTAGGTCGTTGATTCTTCAAGCTTATCCTTGTGAGTAGGGCCCACGTGATGGGGCCCACCTGGTGGCAGTGGTGGCAGTGGAGCTTAGTCACCTCATTATCCAGCCGAGCTGGGTAGGCCTGGCATTTCATGTGCAGGCCTGGCCCACCAACCAATGCTGAGGTTGCGTGGGTCCCACCAACACGAAGACCGCTTTTATATTCGCATGCGTGTCCGTGGACTTCCTTGAAACCATGCATTTGGTTCACGTCTTGGAACATAAGTAAGTTCCTTATTACTCTTGGCCATAATGTAATGGATGAGAGGGGGTTATATCGTATACGAGTGTATCTCTCATCCATCCAACATCAAAACTTTACCTCATATAGGGTTGTTGATGATTCATCTCAAATGATTTCGAGTAGATGAATAAGGGGTGTTTACAATTATTTTTCGTGTTGAATCAACTAAGAAAGTTAACATACGAGCTGCATACTATTTCGGATGGGTTTGTGTTGGATGAATGAGAGGTACTCTTGTATACGATAATTCTCTCTCTCTCTCTCTCTCTCTCTCTCTCTCTCTCTCTCTCTCTCTCGTTCATACGACAATCCGTCCATTTGGTTCACATCACTGTAGATAATTGAGTGCTTGTGAACATGTAATGGAAGGGAAGGAATTGCAGTGTACAAGGATATCTCTTGTCCATCCCAACATGAAAACTTGACCTCCTTGTAGGTTTGTTGCCGATACATCTCAAATGATTTCGAGTAGACTGATTCGGGAAACTTAAAGCTAATTTTGGTGTTGAATCAACTTCAATAGTTAACATATGGTTTGCACACTATTTTGGATCTTATCATGTTGGGTGAATGGGATAGTGGACTTGATAATTCCTTCCCTCTCATACAACGATCCTTCCATTCGGTTTCTTGACACCCACCATGGGGATGATATTAAAAACTTGTCCCCTATCAGTTGGTTGTTGATTCATCCCAATTTAAATTTACTAGACTAATGTGGGGTTTCTGACCTCGATCAAGGGGGTCATTTAGCTCATAGAAATGCTCAAGCTCTACAATAGTAGTCCTAACAAGGTGGTCTCAAATATGAGAGTCGAATGTTTAATTTATTTCCAAAAACATATCTCCATAAACCTAAAAAGCTATGGTTTTTCCAAGAAAGACTTCTTCATTAAATTTACTTTTTCACACTATTAGTATTTTTTTTGTAAATTTTGATTTTTTTTTATGAATTGATAGAATTTCCATCAAAGTTGCCCATGTAGGACATGTAATCAACGTTCTCCCCCTTCCCCTTGCTAAGTGTTGTGAAGAGTGTTAACTCATGTTCTTTTATTACTAATACACACACGATGAAGCACTAAAGAAAAATATTTTTTCTGAGAAGAAGTTGTTGAAGTTGTTGACGTCATGCTTCCATTTAGGGAGCTCACTAAAGGTTCATATTTTTAGAATGCACCTTAGAAAATATTCGGGAGGTGTCAAGATGAACTCTACTATAGCAGTCTATCCAACCGAGTGTATAGAACTGGAAGTACAAATTGGTTATATTTGAAGATTAGGCACTATGATATGTACACTAAATACGATATTTAGTGTGACTTACTATTTGGAATTATACAATGCTATATCTATTTACTGTACATCTCATATTTTATCAACAAATGTTAAATTGGTAGTTTGGACATTATAGAACATTGACAACTTTACTTGATAAAATTTTATCTCAATAATAAAAAGATATAGCAAGTCACACTAAATATAATATTTGGTATAGTTGGTCTCGACAAGTTTTTGCAGTGTCGCCCCTTGTTTACTTCCACAACATTCAATAGTAAATATATATGTTAGCTTGGGTGATCTCAAAGACCAGAGTTCTTCTTCTTCTTCTTCTTCTTCTTCTTCTTAGCTTGGCTCATGCAAATAGTACTTGTGCTCCCATGTTAGGTGAATTGGCTGTGTATGTAGTAGGTCGGTAGTAATGCCACAAAACATTTGAAGAAGGTTCAATGCATAAATTGTGTCCTCAAACTACACACGTAAAGAAAGAAAGAAATAATCAATGTTGGGCAATCTGACATGAATTGAATTTGTTGGTCCTACCCTGTTCAATAATTCTTTTGGTGCAGGGTGGGGTACATTGCCTACCTTGCAGTGGGTGGGCTCTTGACTTCATACCTACCCATGTAGTTTTTCTTTCCCAACAAGTAGAGAGAAGATTTTACAGCGGGAATCGAATCGCCAATCACTCCATTCAGGAAATGGGCACCTCTATACTATCACCAAGTAGATTAGAGTCATCTCGAACTATGCACACATGTTTAGTGTTGTTTACCATGAAAACATCTTATTCTATTATATTTTTCAAAATGAAAAACAATCTGCCCAATCCTTATGATCGCCAACGCCGTTGAATTCATCACGAGTCTTTATTTACTCGAGACTTCATTATATTGTGACGATTAATGGCAAATTTACCAAATCACAAATTCGTTACTATTCTTATGTAGTTACTAAGTTCTACAGTCATATGTGCAATTAGGTCGACCAACACTAGTTTATTGACATTCCACACTATTTAGAATATATAATATCATAGTAATAATATTCATTTACTTTTATTGTGAGTGCTATACTGGTGAAGAAACAAAGTTATAAGTCAGTATGTGAGATGGTTTGACCAAAGATGACTTTCATGGTAAAGAGTCAACATGATCGCAAGGTCAACCTAATTGCACATATCAATGTATAGGTCCATTGTTGACGTGGCAACCACGTTAGTCAAAGGTGAACCTTGAGAACTCCTTATAGCTCCATACTTTGTTCGTCAAGCATACTTCATGTTGGAAGTAGTGGTATATATAGATCCCAAATGAGCCTAGTGAGGTTAAATTGAGAGAAGCCAAACCAAGATGCTAGTGAGTAGGCTAACATTGGGCCACTTAACATGGCTATCACGAATCCTAGTAAGCCATTCACTACTTTGACAATATTGTTATAAATAATGAGGTATGTACATATTGACACGAGTCCTAGATGATTGTGTGGAAGGCATGGCAAGAGTTGGATATTGTTTAAATTGAAAAATGAACATCTATTATATGTTTTTGCAATGCTTAGTATTTGGATGAGAGGAAATTGTTGTGCCTTTCATCCATCCAAATGGAAAAAAAAAAACATGTCCCCTATAGAATTTTGGTTGATTGATTTCCCACTGAACTGGTTTGGGGTTATTGAATACAATTCCGGTGTCAGTTGTCTAAAGCAGACAACCTTTTAACACACCTTACACACTATTTCAAGGCTAGTTTGTTGGGATGAATGAAAAGGTGTGCTCGAAGTATGTAATAACTCGCTCTCACCGAAGGGCCACTTCACACACGGGACTGAGAGCCCATGACCATTACACTTCAAGCACTCTCATTGGTGGAAAAGGTGGAGCCGGTCCAAGTTCGCTTCACACTACGCTTGAGGGACCAACGGAGTATATAAGTGAATGCAAGATGGATGTAGAGTCTACACGGATTCCCACATGGCATCAAATGGATCATGTTTCATGGTCATTTGGACTCTTTTCAGAAACCACCTCTTGGAGGTAGGCCTAACACAAAACCATGAGACCATGGCACTCCGAATGCTCACAAATGTTGGTTTAGTCTATTTCATCATGTTCGAGGACCCGCGTGAATAGAAATTCATTGGAATAGCATTTGGTTGAGGACCCCGGTCACATATGGCTTCACACTACACTCGAGGGGTCCGTGACCACACTACATGATTTTGGAGGTGTGTTGGGACGGCCTTTGGACACTTTCTTTTGGGCTCTCACAATTTCATGGTCACGGCTCTTGGCTCGTGTGTGAAGTGGCCTTAAGATCAATGAACGGGTCCAACCAATCGCTAGGTACAGATGAACCGGTTAACTTAAAATAACCGGTTGAGTTTGAGGAATAACTGGTTGAAGTTCAACACTTTAAGGGCCACTTCGCACACGAGATTGAGAGCCCGTGACCATTACACTTCAAGTACTCTCATTGGTGGAAAAGGCGGAGCCGGTCCAAGTTCACTTCACACTACTCTTGAGGGACCAATGGAGTATGTGAATGCAAGATGGATGTAAAGTCTACATGGATTCCTACATGGCATCGAATGGATCGGGTTTCATGGTCACTTGGACTATTTTCAAAAACCACCTCTTGGAGGTAGGCCTAACACAAAACCGGGAGACCATGGCACTCCGAATGCTCACAACCATTGGTTTATTTTATTTTATCATGTGGGAGGACCCACATGAATAAAAATTCAGTGAAATAGCATTTGGTTGCGGGCTTGGTCACATATGACTTCACACTACACTTGAGAATCCGTGACCACACTACATGATTTCGGAGGTGTGTTGGGACGGCCTTTGGACACTTTCTTTTGGGCTCTCACAATTTCATGGTCTCGGCTCTTGGCTCGTGTGCGAAGTGGCCCTAAGAGATTACCGGTCATTACCGATCATTTTAGAGGAATATAGATAATATACCTCACACTAATAAAGAGAAAGATGTCAACACGGAACCGGTTGGAGTTGGAAACAACACTAGGATCTCGATCATTGATTTTGCTCAAAAATCTCCCCATGATTCGAGCGAGCTTGTGCTTCCTTTGCATGAGGCCCATGATCCCAAGGATAAGGTTGGTGCAAAATAAGATGGGATATTATGTGACGATTGTCCACGAGTCCCAAAGCGGAGCGTCATTGGAATTATGCTTGGATTAGCATAGGAAGCAAGGAATATGTAGGTGTATCTTAAGACCCCTAAGAGCTTAGTGCACATGAGTCGGGGGAATATATAATATCAACAAGGAATATACCGAGATATTTCGGAAGAGTCATTTTGTGCCGCACCCCAATGTCAAAAACCCACACTATTTGTGTAATATATATCCTACTGTGTTTGCACCCGAGTGTTGTGAAGCGTTCGGGTAGTTCTTTGATTCTTTTATGATTTTATCTTGTGGGCCCGTTTCGTAACAATGTGACTAGATGCAAGAACCCTACACTAACGTAGTGTATTGAGTGTCGCTACTTCTATTTGTCTTGCTCAATACTAATTGTAAGCTGCCCATGTAGTGTCACCAAACACCAAATGTAAACCTAACATTATTTCTCATTCATTGGAAACCAATATGGACGTTGTAGATTGACAACATTGCAAAAATTGTCACTTGATAAGTGATTTTCCATCCAAATTTCAATCATCCATGACCATAGTTCACCGTGTAAATGTTAGGATGCAAAATTTACCAAACTTTGTGCCAATTGGTAGCATTCAGATGAGCTAAGAGCGAGTTAGGATGATAATACTTGTAATTCCATTCATAAGAAGTGTCACCAAAAAGGTCACTAGAGTGCCATGAAGTATCATATGACATGAAATACAATATTTAGTGTATGCCATTTCCACCTACTGTTGTGGGTTGAAAGTTAGCGTGGGTAGAACATACTATGTCCCAATTATACTTCCAAATACAATACTTAGTGTAGTCATTTGCCAATGGGATGTAGCAAATTCTACATGGTTGGTAGAGTTTTGCGCCTCTTACTATTGTAGTATAGGTAGAGGCGAAGAGCCAATGGCAAGGCTATGACACACATAATTATCATAATTATTATAATTTGGTTTGGTTTAGTATGGTATGGTATTGTTTTGTTTTGTTTTGTTTTGTGATGAGTTATCTCAATGCATTGGCTATATGATTGATTGCCCACAAATTTAATCCTCCGTCCATGATCCGCTTTAATTACACCCTAATGCAGTTTCCGAGGCTTATTTGGGGGGCCAATGAGATTCTTACACGTGGAATGCACTAAGGGTTGGTCCCTCAAGTGCAGTGTGAAGCGAACTTGGACCGGCTCCGCCTTTTCCACCAATGAGAGTGCTTGAAGTGTAATGGTCATGGGCTCTCAGTCTCGTGTGTGAAGTGCCCTTAGGACCAGTGCATTACCATTGTATGCACTCATACTGCTATCTTTTGCATGAGAGAATGCCCTAACACATTGTTGCAAAACCCCATAGTGAGTACATTAACTCATAAAAAACAAGAGGGGAAAATTTTGATATTAAAAGAGGTTATCATTTTATGATAGGTGCACACTATTGTGATCCTTACCCACAAGCAACCTATATAATCATTGTTACATTAATACAATTTGAACATAATTCTTACTTTATTCATATGATGTCCAGATAAGAAAGAGGGCTCCAATGTTGCCATTGATGTGATTTATGATATTGCTTTATTGTCAAGTTGGTCTAAATCTATACGTAATTATGAAACAAACAATTATGAGAATTAAAGGACCCCCTATGACTACAACTTCCTTTCGAAGGTGAATTGTGATGTCCATACATTACATGACAATGCATTGAAATTATGATTCAATCACCAATAGTACCCCACCAAAAAGAAATATAAGCTTAGATCAAGCCAAACAACTATCATAGTTATAGTTATTATCAATGATTTTTTTGAACTATTCATTGCTCAAAATCACTATAATTTTTTGTGGAATGGAAATATTCAACCACATTTATTCCCTCTATTTGGACAGATGATATCGCTCTCTTTTGGATAAGAGCACCATTTGGATGAACAATTGCAATTCATCACCGCTTTTCATCCCACATCCAATATTTTTGGATGTAGATAACTACTTCTCTCTTGAGTGGATTGCATATCACACTCCCTATGAACGATGAAAAATTAAGTCCTTTTTGGTTACCATGCCACAAGTCTTTGATGCATAGTGGTGTTGAATTTGTTAGATTGAAAGGAAGGAAGGAAGGAAGGAAGTCGGGGCTAAGTTAGCCACCTCATTATTTTGAAGGGCATGTGAGCGAGAGTATGAAAATGCTCGTCAAAGGATGCGTGCAAGGTTGAGAGTCTCGCTCCATCCAATGGCATAATGCCACGTGGCAAAGGACGAATAAACATGTAACCAACCACTAAGTCATGCATTGGGAACCCGCAAGCATAATCTCAATCAGGATGGGGAGGGGGCCTACCAACAATAATACCCACGTAGGTCTATTCTCAAGTATTCCCAAGGGTTTTAGTAGTCATCAAATAGGCTCAAACAATGCAACATCCAAACAACACAATACAAATGTCCGAGAGCCATTTGGTGTCCATACACTTACCGAGGGGGTAAAAGTAATAAACACGTTTCATGTAGGTTGGTTGACGATTCATCCCAATTTAAGCTCACTAAATTAAACTTGACTTCAATTAAGGGAATATTATAATTAGAAAGAACAATATATAGTCTCTTTAACAATAATCAATGTTTCACCCTCCCCTCACCCTATCCGCCATCCCCCCCTGCATAGGTGTTGTGAACAATCACCCATTTGTGAGTGTCCTTACCATGGGAGTCAAAAGGGGAGTAATTTTGAGGAAAGTTTAGTTCATAGTTCGTCTAAGTGGAACTCCATTCACATATCATTGTGCAATTTATTTGGTTGTGGTTTGTGGGACCTGGTATCAAACAAACAAGACTCTCCTTTTAATTATGGGATTTCCCGTTTCCGGAGAGCACTCATGATGTATATTATGAACTTTTCAATAAGCAGTTGTAAATTGTCAAAGTTTTTCAATCGTAGCATGTTCCTTTAAAAAGAAACCATTATGTGACTAGTTAGTAATGTAATTAGTAATGTTATGCAAGTTGAGTAAACTTGCAACTTAAGTTTAATGTTTTTAATATTTTAAAACTTGGTTTGGTTTGGTTTGGTTTGGTTTTTTTTAATTCTTTTAAATTATAAGGAGAGGGGGGGGGGGTGGCATGGGCATATTGGGCAACCCAATCTCCACAAGAGCTTGCAAGCTTGGGAGTTTGGATATTTTTGAGGGGAGACTGTAGAGGCGAAAGAATCCTTACCACCACACCTCCCGAAATTTTCTCTACTTCCCAAAAATGGACCACGCGGCTTGCACTCCGTGTGTGTACTCGGGCATCAGATATTTCTCAAGTTTATGTCGGATGCCCTTGTAACTTTGCTTGAAATCGTGCTATCCTTACACATCTTTTTTATGCCATGTCTTTCCACCACAAGTACATGGGTCGTTCTCTTGTTCTCCATCTTCTATTGATCAACTTTACCTCTTGAAGTTAGTAAATCTATGATGAAACATCAACACAAATCGGATTGAAACTCGGGCGTTCCCTTATTTAGTTATGATCATCACAATTGCATGAATGTGGATTTTTTAAAGTGACTATGTAGTCCTCCTAATTGTATTGACTGTTGAGTGTAGAGTAGTTAATTACATATGAAGATGTACAGTAGTCCAATCCCTTTTGATAAGTGTCTTTACAATGCGTGTTCTTGGATCCACATGAACCTAACCACACACCATTCAATTACTTATTAGAAAAATGGCTAAGGCCTTGATTTTGATTTGCGAACCATCTCCTATTGATCTCATGCTTCATATCCTCGAAGAAACATGCTGGTGGGAAAAAAATTAGCCATTTAAGACCCGTCTACCTTAAGGTCACACAAGCCTACCCTACTTTGCGCCTTGCAAAAGTGACATGCCGCATCGCAATTCGAAACAATCATTGGTTTTTAAGTAGCAACAATACATTGCTTGTGGTATTTAGTGTCACGTGCATAATAATGTCATTTACCCTATTTTGAAACATATGCTAGGTTACACTAATAATCAACAACTTCAACATTAGTGTCACCTCACGACACTTGGCGTTCAAGTGCACTTACTAGTATCTTGGCATGAGTATGTCCAATAGTGTAATGAGGTGTATGCCTATGTTACACAATGACCTACAAGTTGGTTACAGTGCACACAAATGACACTTGACATTAGTATGCTCAAGCATATATTTCCTCTTGCATACTAACATATAAACACATGACACTATCATCTCAATCATCCAATATGCTACGCTAAACGTCATAATGTAATAATATGTATAGGGTAGGGCCTCGAGGAGAGGGCGTTCCCAAAATTCCGGGCTTACACCTCAGGCTACCACCCTCGGCAACCCTACCTAGTGTAAAGAAATGGGTTGATTACAAAAACATTTATAGTGCATTATGCCGCATGTAATGGGCACAAAGATTTTTATGGCACATAATGCCCCGTCGCCTACAAGCAAGGCATTCTCTAATATAAGGGACATATTTTAACAAAGGGTAATCAACCCTCATTCTTTACTTCATTGAAAAAGAATCACTTAAATTGACGAATAATATCATTATGGCAAGTAACGGATGTGACACTTTGAAACCTCTAGGCATCTACACTGGTTATGGCATGTAGTGTTACATACACTATTTGCGAAGGGCCTAAACTATATACCTAGAGGTCTCAAAATACCACGATCGCTAATAGCACATTGGGATACATTAGATGATAGTCTTGCGTTATAGTATGCAAGAGGAAGATATGCTTGAGCATACTGATGGCAAGTGTCATGTGCTTACATTTTAGTATGCAAGAGGAAGATATCCTTGAGCATACTAATGGCAAGTGTCATTTGTGTACATTTTAGTTAACTTGTAGACCATTGTGTAACATGAACTTTATAACACTATTGAACATACTCATGCCAATATATTAGTAAGCACACTTGAACGCCAAGTGGCAACTCATGACACTTATGATGATGAGATTATGAATCAATAATGTGACCTAGGGCACCCCTCAAAATAGAGTAAGTGACACTATTATGAATGTGACACTAAATACCATGAACGGTGTAGTGTAAGCCGTTTGCAAAATAGTGTAGGTGACACTGAAGACCATGAATGGTGAGGTGTAAGCCGTTTGCAAATAGTGTAGGTGACATTGAAGACCATGAACGGTGTGGTGTAAGCCGTTTGCAAATAGTGTAGGTGACATTGAAGACCATGAACGGTGTAGTGTAAGCCGTTTGCAAAATAGTGTAGGTGACACTAAAGGCCGTTCATGAACGGTGTAGTGTAAGCCGTTTGCCAAATAGTGTAGGTGACACTAAAGACCATGAACGGTGTAAAATAGTCTGCCTTCTTTCCCTTGTTCACTTTGTGAGCGAGTACAGTAGTAAAGCACTGTTTGTGAATGGCGATGCTGGGTGGACCCTCGTGCTCCAGTGGACTCTGCGTCTTGCTGCCCCTCTACTCCAGATGCCCTCGCCATCGCCATCGCCATCTTCACAACTCGTCCCTTCTGTCCTCTCCACTCTCTCTGCACCTCTCTTCTTCATCTCTCTCTGCTTCCCTGCCTTCTATGGCAGCCCTCGCCACGCATTACAGCTCCACGCGTTGCACCAACTGCCACCGCCACAGCAGCAGCAGCAACAGCAACAACAACAACACCACTGCAAGCATCCAGGCGGGTAGCACAAGCAGCACCGCGCCATTATTGCCCCTTCTCCCCTGCCGCAGGCATCCGCATTCTGCACTCCCGTACCACCCGTCTCTCGCCTCGTCATCCAAGGTGCGCTGGCCGTCCTGTCCCGGTCCCCGATCGTTGGTCCCTTTCCGTCGTTGTGCTGCTGCTGACTCGGCGGCGGTCGTCTTGTTTATCTAGTGACGTTGAGAGGTTCGCGGCTGTGTTGTGGAATGTGCGTGAGAAAGTAAGCGAGCGAGATAACGAGTGAGTGGAATTACAATTTGTGACGCACGCTGGCTGGAGAACTTTTTCTTTTTCTTTTTGGTTCTTTGCGTAGTAGTGTAGGGTTTTGGTGTTGGAGAGCGGTTCGCGGATGATTGTTTCCCTGTCGTCGTGATGGTGAGGAGTTGGTGGTGGCAGTCTTGTTTGTCTTTTCTTTTCTTTGTGAGGTTGAGTAGTTTTCTGAAGCGTTGTGGAATGTGCGCGCAAGAGTAGCGGAAAGTAAGCGAGCGAGCGAGTGAATGAAACCGCAATTTGCGACGTGCACGGGCGGGAGAGTTTTGTCTTTGCGTAGTGTATGTTTTGGAGTATTGTACACTTTTGGTAGTGTGAGCAGTGGATTTGGAGAGAGCTGAGTTGGAGGAGGCGAGATTGCCGTGGCGGTTAGGACGTGTTGTTGTAATTATCTTGTTTACTGGATAGTGGTCCAGCATTAGAGATTCGTGTGCAGATCGCTTAGAGTAGGATCGGGCGGTGTATCATGAGTCTGCGATTCTCCCGAACTGCTGCCTACGTAGTACTGTTTCTCCTTAGCATTTGCATTTCCAAATTGGTTTCCTAACTTCATTCTGCTCTGTGTTCGTTCTTTTGGTCCAGCTTATTCGAAGAACGAAAAGTGTGTGTGGACTGAGCGAGTGGCTCGGCCAAGTGGACTCCATGTGCTTCTCGAGCGGTGCTTGCCGGAAGGAGTGAGGGAGATGCTATTTAGGTAGAAACTTGTGCAGTCGCAGATCATCAGCACTTCAATTTTGTCAGATTTAAGAGTCATTCAAAATGCCGTCAGCCGTTGTGGAAGCGGGATTGGCAAGCAGGATCATGAGCCACAGGGAGATAATGATCTCTTTGGCCGGTCTTTGCCTCGTTCTTCTCACACTCCTGCTCGGGAGAGTCAACTCGGCGGTTATTCTACTCACCGGCACCAATGAGTCTTGGTCCTTCCCCGACATGGAGGCCAGTTTTGGTACGATATTAGCGACTTTCTCTGCTCTGTTTTTACTAAGTTGTTCCAATCAGATAATATAAGCTGGAGCCACTTGTGGACAAATTTGAGAGTGGAAATGGATCTTGGAAAGAATGTGAGGCCTGAAGAAGGGGAGGGGGAGCGACCTTTCCAATGGGGACTCTCTTGTATGACAAGGTGTTCGCTCATCTGAAGTTATTGATTGTCCTTTTGTTTAACACATCATGGAATATTATCATGCATCAGGTTGAGATTGTGAATATGCCCGTCACGTACAGATGTCGCTATTTAATTGGTCATAGCAGAGTGAGCTTGTTCTGTGGAGCAGCAATTTGTAATAGCAACACTTAAACTACGATTGATTTTCATCAAAGAACTCCTCCTAACTTATTGTGTTTAGGTTGGCAGCTCCACGGGTTCCGACGTCGGGAATTGTTGGAGCTTTGCACATAGCGAATCCTCCAGATGCATGTTCACCATTGGTCAAACCTACAGGCGAGAGAGCAAATACCGCCGCATCTTTTGTTCTTGTACAACGTGGGCAGTGCAATTTTGAATCCAAGGTGCGAATTGCTCAGGAAGCTGGCTACAAGGCAGTTATCGTATATAACGACCAAGATGACCATGAGCTGATCACAAGTACGTTTCTATATATTGTCCTCTCTGTCAATGTTGTAGCTTTGCCCATGAGTTTGAACCTGTTGAACGTTTTGCAATCGCTTTAGTGTTGTATTCCATCAGTCTCACAGGCTTCATTTGGACAGATGTAGAAGTTTGATAAGCAAAGGCTGCAATCAGAGAGTGGAGTAGGGTTCTACTCTTGGTGATATTGTAAGGCTAGGAGCAATTGATCTGAGCCTGATTTGAATCTGACTTGTATTCCTCTGGCTGCAGTGTCTGGAAACCCGGGGGACATCCACATATACTCTGTTTTTGTCTCAAAGCCTTCTGGGGAGTTTCTTTTGAAGTATGCGGAAGATCAGGATACAAATTGCTACATCATGCCAGCATTCGAGAATACTGCGTGGTCTGTTATGGCAGTCTCCTTTATCTCCCTCCTTGCAGTGTCGTCCGTGTTAGCAACGTTTTTCTTTGTGCGACAACATCGACTGCGGCATATGGGTGCACGCTTCCTTCCAAGGGAACCTTGTGGGATGAGTGTAAAGGAGGTGAATGCCCTCCCAAGTTTTGTATTCAAGTGTTTGAGAGAGGGGAATGGAACATCGGAAACCTGTACAATCTGCCTCGAGGACTATGAGCCTGGAGAGACGCTCAGGGTTCTCCCTTGCCGTCATGGTAATTTCCTGCTCTGACTCTCAGCTCAGTCTTTCTCCATGTAATAACTTGCAATTGCCAGGCCACATCCGAGTGGGACACTGCATCCTTTATAGTCATCCAGCTACATATGATTTAGTGTTTTTTTGGGAGATCTGGTATCAGTGATTGACATGAACTGTATCAACCTATTACTGTCATTTACCACTTGTTAATTTTTTGTGCCGTCTGTTTCCAGTCATCTCCTTATTTGAGCTTGCAAAGTACTAAGGTGTGCGCATGTTGGACTATGCAGAATTTCATCTTGATTGTATAGATCAGTGGTTGACCACGCGGAAACCCTTCTGTCCAGTATGCAAGAGAGATGCACAAACGAAAAGCAGTGAACCTATTGCCACGGAGACCACGCCATTATTGGCAGCAGTTGGAAGAGCGTTCAGTAGTAGCATCCGTGTTGGAAATTCTCTTTCTTCAGTCCAATCTTCGCCAATTTTCACTCCTTTGGATCGGGTGACTTTGAGTCAAACCCCCGATGGCCGCATTTTTTCACTGTCCTACACAGATGTTGGTGAAGACTTATGTTAGCGACTTGATGCTCAGGAGCGAAGACATGGTAACTTGAGGGGAGCAGCCCCAAGCCATCTTGAAATATGGCTCGAGTGGACTGGTCTACAAGCTATCTGCAAATGTATACTAGAGTAGGGCAAAGAGATCATTAGGATCTGAGTACAAGGTGGCCAGTTTAGGGGTGCTTTGCTCTCTGCCTTATTCAAGGTGGGGTGATTCAAAGATCACTGCCCATAGTGTATCATAGAAATCTTGCAAAATGCGGGGATTCAAGTATGACCTGCATGTGGTCCATGGCTCAGATTAGAGGAGCAGAGCCCAGCCTAACCATGTAAAAAATATTCAGCTGGGCTCAAATTAAAGTCTGTACGATGACAAAAGAGATGCAGGTAATCAGGTAACACAGAGGTGATGATGCCATCCACAGGCGGGCGTGAATTAGAGTCAACTTGACTCTTGCAGGTCATGGTCCAAAAATTGGACCGCAGATGATGAAGTATGATAGGGTGGAGAAAGAAGCCTGGGTTTCTTCAAGGGTTTCCCTTGCCATGTGGGTAGAAACCCATGAGGTGCACATTTTTAGAAGCCAAAGGCAGGCCAATTTATGCAGGATCAAATATGTCTGCCCTCCTGTTTGTAACTTTACCCTTATACTTGAAACAAGGACATGACCAGTGGCGGGTATGTGACATTCAGCATTCACTCTTCGATCTTGTTCGATCTTGTTCTGATGGTTGCGTGATGTAATTGGAAAGTGCAATAAGTCTCAATTCTTGAATTCCAATACCTAAGCATTCCTCATGGCATCATTGAATGTAGTTTCTAAGTGTAGAAAGGGAGATGTGATATTGTCTTTACCACAACCTTTTGCAGCTTTTTCCTAGTAGACCTGGAGCTTGCGTTTTCTTTGACATCTGAGGTGCATAACTTTGTCCTTGAATGAATGTCTGCACATGAGTGGACGAACTTGTCTTGCATGTGTGATTTTAGAATTAGAATGTGGTCTAATTTAGTCTGATTCTAAAGACCACTTTCTGATTTTTGAACTTCTTTAGTCTAATTCTAAGACCACTTTCTGATCTATGCGGAAGTCAACTCTAGAGGTTTGTACAAAAGCATAGAGAATAGAGCTCACATAGAATAGAGAAAATAGGTTCCTTAAATCTATGTGCACATCATTCCTTTGCTCCTCTCACTGGTTGTGTACTCCCAAATCGA
Source organism: Polytrichum commune (assembly GCA_950295325.1). Lineage (NCBI taxonomy): Eukaryota > Viridiplantae > Streptophyta > Polytrichopsida > Polytrichales > Polytrichaceae > Polytrichum > Polytrichum commune. Next base: position 38,117,802 of record OX485807.1, read on the forward strand.
ATCAAACTCAAAAGAGTAACTCAATTTGTTTTCGAAGATTTGTTGCCCTTGAATAGAGCAACGTGACTTCCCTCCCTAGTTTTGTTTAAAGGAAATTGACACAAGTGTTGGAAGTGACAAATATACAGAAGATAGCTTCAAAACCTTGAGTTGGTCCCCACTTTTGATGACTATACGGTTAACCCTAATATTATGAAAAATTGTGGAAGTAAGATTGGACTCCAATATTTAGAAATGCAACAGTTCTAGTTCATGGTTGGCATATAATATGTTCTCTAGCATACAATCTTATACCTATATAAGTATTTGGAGTGCTTTTTTTTGGTTATCTTTTGTTTCTAGGTCAAACCACAACACATTTGAAAAATATATACCACATTAGTATCTAATACTTAATTTATAAATACAATCATGTGTCATAAAACATGTTGTGCTTACCAAATCTTAATTAGATGATGGAACTAGGAACATCCATTAGTAGGGACATAAGCTTATTGCACATATCATAGACTAATATTTCATTGCCTTCAAATTATCAGAAGATACCCATTTCCATTCCTCTCCATGAATGAGATAAAATTAACATCAGTGTTTTGTTCTTTGATGCGAATGGGAGATTGTTCTTGTTACATTAATCATGCTTTCCAAGCTTTAAAGATAAGAATAATACCTTCCTTTTGGAAGGTGGTCTCCATTTCCTCTTCATTCAATAGGATACACAAAAATCCCCTCATATCATCATTCAATCCATCAAGCAAAGCCTTATGTGCGTAGCATCTTTGTTCTTTTGCATTTTGAGATGAAATGGAATTTATGTAACGATGCATTATCACATCTTGCTAGATTATTAATTTTGAACATGTGTTTGGTGCCATGAATCATCCATTTGGATTTAGCCACATAAAATGAAGGTGATTTCTAGATTTTTCGGGCTGAAGCATTACCTTACACTAGCAATATCATTGTAATAGAAACATAACAATGTTGTCACTTTAGTTCATTTCCCTTGAACACTTCTCCAATTAGAGTATTTTCAAGGGTTTATAGTTGAACTTTTAACTTTTTGCTTGTAAAACTTGTATGATAAGGTGGAAGGGTTGAGAAAGTCTATCCATAACTGCTATTTATGAAGAAAGGGTTTAGGTTCACTTATACATGTCAATTTTACTTGTTGGATTAGCCTTTCCAAGTGGATTTGGTGTTGGGCGACTAAAAATAATTCAGTAATACCTTACTTTCTTAAAAAGAAAATCTAAGTTAGGAACATTCCAAAACCCGTTGTGGTCATATAGGGGCATCCGTTTATGCTGCCCTTCTAGACAATGCCCCACCTTTTGCACAAACTAAATTGCTTCTCGAACATGTAATCTACTATGACCTTACCTAAAACCTCACGATTATGAGAATGTGGCATCACAAGAACAAGAATGTGGCACCACAAGCGACATACTCTATTAAAATATATAATTGACAAAATCTACGGTCCTACCTGTCTTGGAACTTGCACTCACTTGTCTTAGCCACAATTTGCTGCGTCGCGGACTAAGTCATGTCGTACCTTGAGTTGATTGGAATGTTTTAGAAAACCATGTAACACATGCTTTGTGTCCATTATACCCTCATTTGTAGGTGTCTCGTACAAGGCCATGGTAGCTAGACAAACTGAAACTCCTAATGATGCACATGCCAATTTTGGTTGATATCGAATCGTTGCAAAAGGTTGTGAAAGTTTTTGACCTCTTAGAAAGTGCTTCAGGTCAATGACTAGGTGCACCCCCCCTTCCCTCCTAACATTCGCTTGTGGCTAGGAAAATACGGAAAGACGAATAAAAATAAGACCCTTCCTAACATTCACTTGCGGCCAGGAGAAACACGGACAGTGGATAAATAACACATTAGAGGTGGAATTACATGCGGCTCAACTTAGAACGATGTACTTTCAACCATTGTTGAACCTCCAATTATGCTGAATTTGAATGCGGTCAATGAATGAATAAGACATCCGATGTGGAATTATATGCAGCTCTCATCTTAATACTCTCTACTTTCAACCAATGTTGGAATTTCTGATTATGATGAATCTGAATAGAGATAGTGGATAATAAGACATTAGGTGTGAAATTACACTTGCCTCAACTTAAAACTAAAACTTCCGTTTATGTCGAATTGCAATTACCTAATGTTAGGTTAATGGATGTACACTTGATGTCATGGAATCTCAATGTAGAAGTGACTCGCAAATCGTAAGGTAGAAGCATCCAATTTGATAAGTGAGCCAATACTGACATCTGCTTTTTCCCCTGAAAGCATGCAACTTTGTACTTGAAGAAATTATAGTCATATTATTTGAAGGATAAAACAGCTCTGTGGTTGAAGGGGGAAAAAAGATGTCAAACACTCAACAATATTCGCTTCAGGTGGGGGGGCTATGTAACCTCACTTTAGATTGCAAAGAAACCTTTTTCTTGTATTTATTAATCATATCTAAATCACATAGCAGTCCGAATTTCATGGATTTACTTGTGTTAACCTTCCTATAAATTTGCCAATTCTTGAAAGTTTCCATGACATTTTTCAGGCACCTTTAAGGGTCTCAAGTGCTCAAAGTGTCCATTTATAGGTGCTTCCACATTAGAGGTGACCAGATACAGAAAACTTGGATGCACCAAAACACTGTACACATTGTGGCAACAACTACAAAAAGTATAGTCGGAGAAGTGGCCTTGGAGACGTATAGTAACTTTTGGCATGGAATGACAAAATTGGTCCTAGACTTAAAAAAAAACATACTCTGGAGAGACCCAAGTAAATCAATCAGTCCTCACTGGCAACTGGCTTACAAATTGCGAGATTGCCTGAGCACTCTCATATGCGCCTTCGACACATCGGCCAAGGGCAACACCCACGACATAGTTACCACCCAAGAACACACCATCGAGATTTGCAGCTTGAAGGGCTCTTTTGGCACTCTCCAAAGTATCGAGATGGCCAATCGTGAACTGGGGAATGGCTTGCGGCCACGTCCGGACTCCGTGAATTTGTGGCGCAGGAGCGTCAGGTTTCAAAAGCATGGTTCGCAAATCCTTGTCCACCATGCCCACAATCTCTTCTTCACTCTGTCACAATGAACCCGACACAAAAAAACCCACTCAGTCCACTGAAAGAGTTTGGGCATTTGTGGTTCTTTCACTCAGTCCACTGAAAGAATGTAATGCATCGCAAACCTCTAAATTCCATACATTATCAGCACTGATTTCACATTGGTTCAATCACATCAAACTAAAACATTGAATCAATGCCTCCAAACATAGCCTTGCCATTTTTCGTTCCTGTAGTTTATGGTCGGAAGACCTTAAAGGGTTATGGGTTGCATCAATGTTGAATGCAACAGTAGCTAAATGTTGATGAGTTAGCACAGTGAAGATATTAAACCCTGAAGGATATGCATCGATAATGACTTAAAATTAAAGATTGGTCACTCCTTTGAAGCCTAGTACTTCAATGTCCCTTACAAAGACTTACAGTTGAGGTCCGGCCACACCAAGTGGTAGGTCAATGGTAACACAATGTTAGAAAATATCCGACATGCATCGTGTCCACACCATCAAATCTTATTAGGCATATGATGTGTCACTTCATGTCAAATAAAGTGGTAAGATATCATTTAGTGCTAAGTTGCCATCAGCTTATGTTGTTAAGTTTTAGCTCAAAATGAGGTGGCATTTATATGTCCAAAAAGGGACCCATTAAGTCAATGTAAACTTAAACACTAGGTGTGAACATAGGAATGCTATAATTATAATGGCATGTAGCACTTCCCAATGGTGTTAGGCACTTAATTTCATGGACAGCTAAGACTTTGTGGCCAGACCTTTAATCTTGGGCCAAAAGATGACAATGAAATATCAAATGAGAAATTTACTTGATGAGTCATACTCCCCTGGAGAGCAGGTACTACCAAAAATATTTGAAGCCACCTGATATTGCAAGCGCAAGGATCTCTTGAATGACCTAAAGATTCCAACATTGTGTTGTTTTTGTATATTTATATATATAACTATATATGCATTAGGACTTCGGTGGTAATTTTTGGATGTGACATTACCTTTTCCATGATCTGAGTGAATTGGGCACCACCAATGTAATTGAGCAAGAGAACACGTTCCTCCGGGGCTCTGTTTGGGAATAATGAGGAGCTGTAAATTGTTCCTGGCATATTACAGAAGCAACATCTGTGTTAGTAGGCAGGAATCCATGTCTCTTCCAAGAAGGTACATAACCAAGGACACAACTCAGGCTCTACCCACATGATTGATGCATATATTCTACAGATCAAGAAGTTAATATCTCAAAAAGTCTATGATGTACCATTTCCCAAGACACTGGAGTTATCCCCTAACTCAACATAACTTTTGGTTGAAAGTTGATTGTTTTGCATATAACACCTTCCATGTCTGGTAAGTTTTTGGTGCATGCTTGGAGGTAGTCTGTAGTTTTGAACAAAGAGCATTCAACGTCGGTTCATGAAGGGTCAAACTCATTTTGGCCATGCCAAGAGTGGCCATACAATGAGTTTGGCCCTGAATGAACCGAAATAGGTTGCTCTTTGTTCAAATTCATGAACACCACCAAGCATACACGACAAGCGGAAAGAAAATATTGATTTAAAATGCAAAACAACCAATGGAAAACCATAGGGGGCCAACTCGCAAAGAAAAGTCCCATGGAGTTAAGAGGATCAAAACTTGACTGTACTTGATTAACAGAATTAACAAGGCAGAAACTTTCTTGAATCCAGAACCGTACCCAGAGTCTGGACGCCTTGACTACGGGGGTGAAGTTGCCCAAAGCCCAGCAATTTTCCATTATCGAGGCGGTCGGCCCTTACAGCAGATATGGGGTAAGAAATAGTTGCTGCACAAACTGGGGGATAATAGAATTTGGAGAGTGCCTCAGCTGCATCTTCCTGAAGAACCAGCAAAAGAGTCTTGGTAAGTATGAGAAATAATCATTAAAGAGTCAACAGACAAAGCACTACACCGTTTATAGTATTTAGTGTCCCTTACTATTTGGAGTTACACAATGCTATAATGTTTCACCTGGAATGTAATTTTTTTATCAGATTGAGTCAATGATGTTCTATGATGTTCAAACAATGTATTGACATTTCTTGCTAATAAATAAAATCTCTAGCAAAAAGTTAGAGCATAGTGTAATTCCAAATGGTAAGTGACACTAAATACCATAAATGGTGTACTTGCTTTACCAGCGGCACCATTGGCAAATGCTGACAGCGGGTGGAAATTAGGTCAAGATTGGATGCTCCACATAAATATTATTACCAAGATCCAGTTCCAGTTCTGAGATTTATGAAGATACTTGAACAATAATTTATCTAGCAGTTGAAAAGTTTTGAACAATATGGGCTCACTGGCTGGTAGTCAGAATTCTTAGCCTCTTGTGAGTTCTTAGCCCTAGTTTTCAACAATATACAAGAAAGGAATGTTACCTACAGAGAGAGGACGCAAAATATCTTTTGCAACATATGAAGGCACTGTGAGAACAAGTGATCGTGCTCCCACAGTTTTGGTCCCTTCCGGTGTTTCATATGTCAATGTGTAACTCCCATCTGTGAGCTTCTTGATAGCTGTGAGCTTCCAGTTGACCTTAACTTTGTCACCTAGTCTGCAAGGAAATCAGAAGCTCTCAACACAGTAATGTGGCCATACCAAGCATAGCAGAGGCTTCAATATCCGACAACCTAGAGTTAAATAAGCATTCCCTGATTTATTGATGGAAAATGCCGAGACCATCCCACTTCACTTTAGACTAGAGGTTGAGGGCCTAGGGGACCAAGGAAGTTTGAATGGATGAGAGGCCTACATGGCATGTTATGGATAAGGTTTCATGGTCTACTGGATTTTGTGTCAAGCCCACCTCAAAGGGGTCGGTCTAACACAACACCTGGAAACCTTGACACTTCAAAATCTCACGACCCTTGAGTTATTATAAGTTATTATATAGAAGGGCCCACATGAGTAGGATGGTGAATGAAACAGCAATTGGTTGAGAACCCCATTATGTATGTCTTTAATCTACACTTGCAGGCCCGTGATCCCACAATATTCAATTTCAATTTTCCATTGATAGAGCCTTCGGATGAGTTTCAAGAGCCCTCACAATTTCACAGTCACGGCCCTTGGCAACAGTGTAAAGTGGCCCGATTGTTGTCTCCCAGGGATAAATACGTAAGGAAATCAATACAATCAATACAATCAATAAAGATCAATTGTTTGGAACAGGACAAATATAGTTCAGATGTATGGTAGACTTACTTTGCAGCAATTGCATTTGGAAGTGTGATTAATCCCTTGCGAAATGAGCCAACCGTTTGCCCCTTTGGCTTTGGAAGTCGCCTGCCACAGTTGAAATTATGTTCATCAATATAAAATCAAGTAAATAATCCATACTACAAAACTCCTTGATTTCAAAATACTATACAACACTAAATAAAAAAAGCTATGGTGAACAAACCCAGAACCTACTATTAGACCACAAGTTACACTGCCATTTGCATGACCTAACCGTAGTCCTCAATTGTGTCAACATCACAAAAACAAATGCATCACTAAGATGATAGACCTCTCACTGTGCAAATCATATCTAGAAATATGTGGTTGTTTCAAAATAGAGCTTACTCATCACGAGGAGGAGGGGGGTTGTTCTTTCTTTCTTGAATCATCTTGAAAGTACCGGCAATGATACTGCCACCCATGTCTTCCAGCCGCCATACCTTTCCAAAGGCAGCCTTCATGCTCAGCTTTGAAGGGTCTCCAGCATACACGCCTGCACCACCCAGAAAAAATCGCAAATTTTATATGTGCCTTCTGATATTAGAGTTATTCTTTAACTCAATGGGCCTATTCGTTGGGAGTTAGTCCCCCTTGTTCTTTCATTGGTTGTTTTGCATACAATACAAATAATTTCTTTCCACTTGTGGTGCATGCTCAGAGGTAGTGTTTGAATTCGAATTTGAGTGCTGATAATGTCAAAGACCTTCACTGTAGTTCATTATATATTCAAATTAAAAAGAACAATTTACCTGAACAAAAGGGCTCAATTAGTCGTTCAAAAACCTCCTGACCCAGGTTACGTGTCACAAACTCCTTCACTGATTCCTCACGACCCTGAATCACCCGTTTGACATCAGTATGTCAAATGCTTCACACCAAATCGACTAAATAGAAGTTTAATTTGCTAACCAACTCTTCTGACATCCAAATGACCCTAAGGGGCACTGGAATTACTAAGAGGCTGGACTTTCTATTTTATTTGCAAGGGTGCGATGCAAACCACCCAAATGGTGGGTTTAAGTTCCTTAAGACATTTGTGTGAAACAGTAGGAGTGTCTAATGATTCTTTTATGAATATTTCTGTATATCTGATCGAGTACATTCCAGCACTTGAACTTGCAGTATGGTTCAATTTGTCACAAGAAACTGATATACAACCCAAGTGACACTTACCGGAGCTGCAGGCTTCAATCCCAACGCTCCAAAACCAGCTCGAAGCTTTCCAAATATACTTAGAAGATCAAAGAATGGCAAATCAGCCGGTCCTGCACCCAACAAAATGCCTTGTATTTACTACAACATCTTGACCTTATCAAAGTTAAATATCAGCAAAAGCTTAAACTGAGATGTAATAATCGATTCCTTGCCAACAGTCCATGCACATCATATGCAACATGTTAAATACCTGCAGGAACAGGGCGCAGCCGTCCTCCCCAAAGAACATAACGAGGAGAATTGGGATCTCCCAACACCAGCTCATCCTTCAGCCCACTGTCTATCTGCAACAACATGTGCCAAATATCTAGTATTAGGACTTAAACCTCTGTGAACCCAAAACCCTTGACCACATAGCCCTTTAAGGTATGCGGGTGGTATTTGTTTACTTTTCATTATCCGACACCTATATCTGATTGGTGTGTGGTTTGGTGAGGATCAAAGAACAAACATCATAAAGCACATGTTTAAAAGAGATGGACTAAGTCTTCAAATTTTATGAAGTACTCCACACTCAATAGTGAACACAATCAGGAGGACCTATGTATTCAATTAAGAAAACAACAAACATGCACTTCCAATAACCATAACTAAATCAGGAGAGATCCAAATTTCAATCCAAGTTTTGCTGATGCTTCATCACAGAATTGCCAATGCATCACAAGTTTCATTGTGTAAATCTAATCAGTAGAAGTTGAGATCAAGAAAACAAATCGAATAACACCCACATACCTTTGCAACACTTTGCAACCAATTTTCAAACCATGAAAAAATCGTGTACTGATTCACCAAGATGTAGTTTCAATCTATCACAATTTCATGAACATTTCATATCATCATGTAATGTCCATAATTTCATTCAACAACAATGGTGAGAATGAATGATGGAGATATGGTGGGAAATAAGGTTTACCGCTGCAGCCAACATTGAGTCATTGGGTTGGAAGCTGTTAGGGCCCTCTTCCCACAAAAACCCGTCTCCCTGCACGGTTGTGATGTTACCTCCTACCCTGTCCCTCGCTTCTGTGACCAGCACATTTCCCACTACGGATCCATGCCTGCCATAATCATTGTAAGTCAGAAATCACTACACTAAACATCTGATTTAGTGTGACCCACACTATTCATCATCAACCCACATTAATGGCCTTGCAATTGCTGGGTGGCAACAGTTTTCGAAGGAGCCCAGGATGTACTGTTCTGGGCGAATGCATGCACGATTTGCACCAATGCGAAAGAGCAGGGCAGGCGACAAAGTGTAGGGCAAAATCATATGGCACTTAACTCTCATAAGTCGACACCTCATTGTTACCAATCCTCTTCAGAGAAAGCCTTTTCCCATCTACCAAGATTCTACTTACAGACCTTGCCAAAAAGAATCTCACCGTGTGTATACTCTCCAGATGCTTATCTAGGGAGAACACCCACTACACCACTTGAGAATGCTACAGTGAAACTCGGGAACATAATTAATACATAACCTGCCATACAAAACTTCTCAATAAAAAAATAAAAAATCAGACACTCAATTTCGACCCAAAGCAACCAGGAAAGAGAGGCCAAAACCCTAAACCCTCAAGTAGGAAAATCAAAGGCCAGAAATTGAGAAAACACCCTATTTTTGCTGCTAAAAGGGCCTTGACAAGCTCCCCTCCCCTTAATAATCCTCCAAAGCCTTCATAATTATTTGAAATACTCTAAATCCAGGGGTTTCAAAACGGAGTTCCAGACAACAAGACAATGCCAAGAGCTCAAATTTCCAACTCAATTTCATTGCCGATGTAATGCAGTTCATGTGATCACCACGAGCAATGTGAGGTGCTTTAAAATTTAACAAAGAAACAAGAATCTGGGTGAACTCGAGGACATAAAAACGATACAACATACATAACCTTCCATACAAGAAACTCCCTGAAAACAATCAAAATTCAACACTCCTGTGCACATTGCGACTTATCCCCTGTTCAATTTTTAAAACCCCATTTGCACCCACAATAATTGGATAAGTGTTCCGCCATTCATGTTGCCGAAACCCGTCTTCAAGGAAGCCTGGCCTGTATCCATGCGAATGAGTAGGGCAATTGGCAAATAATAGGTACCTCGTGGCAAGCTCTCAGTAGTGAACACCTCATTGTTACCTATCTTCGGACAAAGCCTCCTCCCATGAACCAAGATTCAAATTAAAGACCTTGCCAAAAAGTATTCTCACCGAGTGCAAAATACCCTCCAAGATGCTTATCTTGGAAGAACACCCACTATACCACTTAAGAATGCCATGCCATAAAGAAACTCGGGGACAACATATATAACATCCCACCCAAAAAATCTAAATTCCACACTCATGTGCGCATTGCGACGTTTTCTCTATGTGAAAAGGTAGGGCAATTCGCGACCACTACCTTGTGGCAAGAGCTTGCGCAGTGCAGAGGCCCGAAATCCCAGCCCCGACCACCACGCAGTCGTAAACCTCGTTCTCCTGCTTGCTCTCCTTGGTGGTGGGCGTGGTGACCGCCGCCTGCTTGCTCACCACACGCAGGGACACAGACAAACTCCTCCTGCCGCTACCGCAGGGGGGCACCAGGCCGCCCCTTCTCCAATTCACGTTGCCGGGCACCAAATGGGTGCGCGACGACCCCAGCGCGGCGGGCGAGGCCAGGTTTTGACGCAGCGAGGCAGCTGGGGCCGCAGCGGCCCTCGAGAGCGCGAGCCTGTCCATGGCGTTGGCCGGGTGGTGTGGTGAGTGGCGATGGCGATTGTCGCAACTCTGGTCGCTGCAATCCGCAGGCAGCTGAAAGACTAAGCTTTCGAGGCCAAGAGGCAAGGGGACGAGGAACGCAAAGCGGAAGTGGCAGGACGGCCTTCCCATTGGTCGCTCGGCTCTGCGACAAGATAAACAGAGGGCCCCACCTGACTGGTGGGTCCCGCCAACAACGCCCAAAGGGGTTCTCACACTTTCTTAAGATCTAAGGTGGATGGGTCCTTAAATGGTTACTTTTTTCCAACTGGCCCACTTCTCCTCTGATATGAAGCACGCGCTTATGCCCCCTCCCCACCTGACTTTAGGTAAGCCTAAAAGTTGGTTCTAAAAACACGGCCTTCACACCATTGACATTATCTAGTGCCCAGCCTAGTTGGCAAATGACGTGGCATGGTTTACAAGTGGCGGTTTTAAGCCTCAAGCACCAACCCTCTCATCGGTACCTAGACATGAGGCAGGAATATAGGGCCTTTAAAAGTGTCGCCTCCCGCCCTTGTGATTGATTGCTTTTTAGTCTTAACTATGAGGGCACGAGGAGCTCCATTAACAAAAACCGATGGTAAGATAGATGAGTAGCAAGGGATTTGGGGATGGGACAAAAACTATCCAACATTCATTGCTTGGTAGATAAAACCATGAACATGTGTGAAAGCTACTTAACAAAAACCTACTCAAAAATCTCTGGAGCAAGTTCGTGTAGGTGCATTGGGATAGCCGGATGCCTCTCCTATAACCGAGGGTGCTTTACCTGGTTTTTAGGAAAGACTTTGGTTATTTGGTAAAGTCAGGTGGGGAGGGGGCATTAGTGTGAGATGGTTATAGCATATCCAAATCGAGGCCGTTGCCACTTTCTTCATACGAATATGTTAGTTCATTATCAAAGTGAAGATTTTTGTTTCTGCTCATCAATGGAGGTCATATAGGTCCTGCCAATTATGTTGACTTTTGAACCTAGAATGGATGTCGTGGTTTGAGCACACAATCCAATCTCTTCTCGGTATCCATTCTTGGAACCACACTAAAACCACGTACCGTTCAAATATAGGTGCTCAATTAAGAAAAGTGATTTGAGCCATACACGTTTACCTTACTACCTAAGGTATGTGGGCACCCACGTACCTCGAGGTAGATGAGTCTTGAATGGTCATTTCTTCGCCTCGATTGGCTCACTTTTTAGGATACTAAAACCCGCAATTAGTGTAAGACGGTTAGTGAATCCATATCAGATGCCCTAGGCACTTTCTTCATAGTTGTTTGGAGCTCATATGAATATGTTCATTATCAAAGTGAAAGACTCTCGTGCTCATTACATGGTCATATAGGTCTTCCTAATTATGTTGACTATCGAACCTAGAATAATTTCCATGTTTAAGCACGTAGTCTAACTTTGGGCTAACTTTCTTTCAACACGCGTCTTTTTGGTATACTTCTTGGAACCAAACCTAGCCAGACATATACCACTCAATTATAGGTGTTTGATGAAGAGAAAATGAATGTATGAATAAGTGCGCATGATATCTAATTAAATTCTTTTGAGGTGTCAAAAAGGCATATTGTGCTTCTAAAGAGTTGATAGATATGTTTCAACTTAACTCTATTGATTTGTTTGTAATACAAAAACTCTTCCATGAACTCCAAAGTATTAATTTAGAACATTTACATATGAAAAATCATATTTTGATTGCATAATATGAGAATAAGGTCATAAAATTTTCCAAAGTCCTCCACAAATCCAAATGCTTTCATGCTTTGTAATGATGTTAAGTAGTTGTTGGCATAAGTAAGAACTACCACAAACCCTTTCTGTGCATGTAGTAGGATAAAGGCCAATGTCTAATATTCTTGTAGTTTTGAGTTTCTCGTGATCACATACTTGACCATATGAAGATGTCTCCACTTCCATGACAAAGGATCCATTTTTTAGAGTCCAATGTGCGGGTGATATAACACCCACGCAACGTACCCGTCAACAAAGCACGTGCTTGAACTTCAAAAACCCACCTATCAGCAACCCTTCCACCCAAAATGCATACCCAAATTATAAAAACATATACCCCCAATGCCTACCAACTAGTCACCGAAGTAGTGACAATTGCCTTTGTTGGGTGTCATGGGTATTAGAAAACACAATATTTAAAACAAAATTTGTAATAATCCAATGGCACCCAACCTATAGTCAAAACAGGAGTGGAATGCAAGGTGACAATCAAAGTGGTAGTCAACTTCATGTAATTGCCACCACAAAGTAGGGTTGATTTAGACACGATTTCTTCTAGTGGTTATGGCTGAAGGTTGAGGCATGAATGAAAGTGGGTTGCCTTGTGGTCAACATTGCATAGATACTTGAACACATAAAATTTATGTTTGTAATACACACATTGTTATTCTTCAAACTTCCCCATGGCTCTGGAGCACATCTTTATGACCGATAGAAAGGCATGTTTGGGAACTAGTTTCCAGCATTTGACAAGGAGATAAACCTTCTATTGTTGGAGTTGAAACCCAAAATCTTCTGATGCAAATGATTCCTCACAAGAAAGGTTGGTGTCAATCCTCACCGGCCTCAAGTATTAGACACTATTAGGAACTCAAAACAACATGCTTCATGTTCCCCTCCATACAACGGCTGATGCCATCAAGGCATGGAGTGGAGGTGTGGTTGTTGATACAATACTCCTCCTTCATACATGTGAAGGTAGAAACATCATATAAACCCTAGCCAAATTTTGTAGTTCAACATTGCCTTTGTATTTGCATGAAGGGAGCAAGCACGGCTAGGTATAAATAATGCTCTGGTATACTAAAACCATATTTTTTTGGGGGGTCAAAGGTCTAAAATTAATAGAAAAATGTTTTTAAAATTGGATTTTTTCATGGTGCCCTATCTTGTTGTATTAGGTATTCAAATATAAAATATCAAGATGAGATCCTCAAAACTTATCATTAAAAATATTGCACAAAGGGTAATGGCTAAATTTGGTTTTACACATAGATGTCTTGACCTTAAATTATTTTGAACTTGGATTTTTATTTTTTTCACAATCCTTGACTTCATTATAAATATAAGAGCACCATTACAAAAAAAATCAATTTAATGTCATTTTATCTTGTTTAAAAAAAAATTAGACAATTACGTGTTCAATATATCTACTTGCACTGTCTTCTATAACATGTAGATTTTTCTTGAAATTTTTTTGTCAACGTAAATTGCTTGGCTTTGTAGATCAATGTGTTTTTCAAATGTTTTTGATTTTTTTCCTTCGCAAAATTCAAAGTTAGTATAGAGTTTTGAATCATTTGCACTCAAACTTATGCAGGGTAATGGAGTTGCGTACTTGACCATGCTTGCGCCCTGAAGCACTTGATATCGCCTCCTAGACAGCTAAGGTAGTTGAACAAATTTGCCTCTAAGATGGAATGTAATATGTTTCCATGACACTTGTAATGTGGGCAATGCCATGTTCATGTTCACCTTCATGGGCATGGACCTCATGTTTAGATGAGGGATGGAGCAATTATCTTTGTCATGATGTAGGTAGCCTACCTACGTGTCTACATAGCACAAGGTCTGGTCATTTGTTTTTTTTTCTTTTAGTGAGATGAATAAATTGCAAAGATGCATCCAAGTATATGAGCATTGCAACATTTAGGTTTGGGACGTGTCTAATATTGTATTTTCAAGATATACTAATGGAAGTATTATTTGATAGGTCAGGTTCTTTAATTCGTAACATTATTTAGATGGCTTGCCAAGTACCTACGGTAGACCTTACCAACTGGGTATGTTCCACGTTCAAATTGAATGTGGCCACTATTTGGGAATCATTCCATAAATTAGGGACCCCACTGAACATCTTGCAGTATATGATTAATGTTATGTCGTGACATTGGAAGCAAAAGCACTTTATTAAATAATCACTAATGCAACTTAGGCGCATTGCACAAGCATGTGGTGGTAGTATGCAGATGCAAAGCCCTAGGGGGGGGGGCACTAGCGGTATTTTAGAAATGACGTGCAATAAATATAAGGTGTTTCATATTCATTCAAAAGTAAAATTTTGAAGAATTCTATATAAAATATAAGGGGTGGATTAATGTTGGAAACCAATTATAAACAAAGTACCATGGAATACAACATGTGTAAGGGACCACATTTTGCTTCATCAAAGAAAGATGGAGAGCTCAATTTTATTCCATGAAGGTTTCTCTTCATGAAGGATACTATGAACTCCATTATGTGTAAATGTTGACATGAAGGGGTATATTTGAGACAATATTTGATGTTTGATTTTTTTTTTTTTGCAAATGTTCTACAAACTCTTGCTATCCTACAGTTGTGTTTCTTAACACACTAAATTTTAAGGTGGCACTCTACTTGCATTCTCCATTACAATCTTGTTGGTGTAATTAATTATTATTATGTTTTCTTCTTGCCATACCACAACAATGCAATCATGTTATTAAAATTCCAATTCACAATGCACCCCCCTCTCAGCTAAAAATTAAAGGCTATCAAAAAATTATAAGAAAAATAAGGTATATAATATTGAATGCATTCTAGATTTCTAATTACCAATAGGGTATTAATATTTTTGGCTCAGTAGATTTTTTTTCTACTTTAAGGACTCCTAATATTCTAATTCTTAAAGATAATACCCCCCTTAAAAATAAGTGATTGTCGTAGGTGTCTCCAAAAATTGACTATGAATGCCCCCCCTGGGTGCAAAACACATATACCACAAGTGAAGGCGATTTCCATTTTAAACAATCAACTAGAATACTTAGGGGTCACAAAAGTAGAGCCGCATAATGTACATGTAGAGATATTAGTCATGTTGATTAGTAGGGTCAAATGCCAACTTTATAGCTTGACGTAATACATATTGAACTAGTATTACAACATTCAAATTTTGTGTAAATTGTAGCTTGAAGCCTTGCCAACTATAACTTGAACTAGTATAGATTAACATGAGCGTAACTAGGACAAGGTATTATACATGTATGGTGAAAAGACAACAATCTTAATTGTAAACATATATCCTCCCAGTTATTGAGTGTAGAGTAGTCAATAATATTTGAAGACGTAATCCGACAATCTTTTTATATACATGTGTCTTCCTAAATATCTTGCTCTTCTATACTCACCGAACCACATACCAATCAAATACAGGGGGCCCATTAGGAGAAGTAACCAAATAACACATTCATCTTACCCTTCATTAAGTATTGTGCTATTGGTTATACAAATGTGCCGGAGTCCTGGGTCGAGGAACCAAGCACAACGACGTCTTCATGGACACCGCGACCCCGAAAAACTCTGCCATGTCAAGAGATTCTGCGCTTTGATCTTCGGGCAAGGACCAGTCAAATCCGTGGAGCAGGTGCGCCAACTGCAACGAGACCATTAAGTTGGCCAGATTGAATGCCGGACACATGCGTCGCCCAGCGCCGAAAGGGATGAGATCGTACGAATTGAAGCCCGACGTCGGGCTCGCCTCCGGATGATGGTCCACAAAGCGTTGTGGGTTGAACGAGTCGGGATCCTCGTACATGCTCGGGTCGCGGTGGATCGCGAAGAGGTTGAGAATCATGTGCGTGTGTGCGGGGAGGTTGAACCCGAGCACGTTCGCGGCTTCGGTCGATTGGTGAGGGAGAGCCAGAGGGGCAGGGGTGTGGAGGCGAAACACCTCCTTCATAATCGCTTGGAGGTATGGGAGGTTGGGAATGTCGGATTCTTGCACAAGCCGGTGAACGCCGACCACGGTGTCGAGCTCATCCTGGGCTCGTTGCATCACGTCGGGGTGTAACATGAGCTCTGCCATTGCCCACTCTACTGTGTTTGACGTAGTTTCGGTTCCCGCGAGCAGTATGTCCTGCACCAATCAAAAAACCGATGTTTCACGACGGAAATTTGATACAAATCCAAATATGTGCAGACAAGCGTGTGGTGAGTACCCTCATCCGATTACAGTTATATAGCAATAGAAACACGTATACATATACATATACATATACATATATGTAGAGTAGTTGGGCATATGTCTTTGCTTGTGGCACCCATGGGGCCTTTGGTGATGGAGACACATCAGCCATCGTATCTCAAGTTCTGGATATCTGCAATTGTTTGGCATTCACGGAATTCAATTCCACTTATGTGCAGTCTGCATACAACCTTATGGCGAGTGTCGTCATCAAGTACATCAACAACCATAGCAGCTAGCCAAACATGTATCTAACTAACACCTGTGGGAGCTTGTGACGATGGCAACAATGGCCCTCGCTGCCACTTTGTTGCCGCAGATGACAATTGATCAACATCGGATTGCATGTTCTAATTATGTGAAGAACAACCTTATGTTGAACAGTCATTGAGTGTAGTTACAACCATAGCAACAATAGCAATTGCATAATCAAGCCATTTGGGGGGGGGGCGCAAAGATGACAAACCAGCCATTCGATCACAATTTCTAGCCTAAGATTTCGTGTAGTATAGCGTGGATGGGTCTTTAAATGATTACTTTTTCTGACTAACTCACTTCTCCTAGGATATAAAACACGCAATTAGTGTTCGTCCAATTCATACGGGTGGCAATTCCAAAGTCCCAAGTCACTTGAGGTTAGTCTATGCAGTCTCAACCATTGAGAGCATGGAAGTTGGGACTTGCCACTTCACACGGGGTCCCAAATCCTAATTCCCAAATATGACATGGATGCCTACATGGCAACATTTTTTGGAGGTGGGGCTTGGGACTTGTGTTGAGAGTTGGGTTGAGCAAAAAGCTAGACCCAACTCTCAACACAAATCCCACGAATATTTCTGCGTAAAATTATCAAGATCCGACTTTACTATACTGATAATTAACCATATTTTGATGTTTTCTTGAGATTCAAAAGTTGGGAATTTGCCTCCATGTTGGGACTTACAAACATGAGTGGGACTTGGGGCTTGGGACCCCATGTGAACCGGCCAAACTGGCCCTTAGACGTTTATCAAATCTAAATCGAGGATGTAGCGGCGTTCCTCATAATTTTCAAAGCTCATATGAATATCATATTCATAATCGAAGTGAAGATCCTTGTGCTCATTAAATGCTTATACATGTCCCTCCAATTATGTTAATTACTGAATTTAGAATGATTATCATAATTTCAACACATAGTTTACTCTCTTTTAAACACATGTCTTTTGGGTATCCATTCTTAAGGCCACACCTCACCACATACCACTCAAATATAAGTGTTCGATTAAGATAAGTAATCGTATTAGGCACGTCTAATAATACCTTAGATATGGAAATACGAGATGTGACACATGATCCTTACCATAAGTACTGTCGTAGTGTCATGCTCTGGAAGGGGTTGACCATCTTCAAGAGGCGCCGCCAGCAACACATCCACAAAGTCTGGCACATAATCCTTGTCAGTATTATGTTCTAACAGCCTTCTTTTGGCTTGCTCCCTATGCTTCTCCACTTCAAAGATCCTCTTGGCCAGTGCCATTGTCAATTTTATCAGTTTCTCGAACTTTGTGTGGACTCCTTGCAGTTTTGAGATGAAGCTCAACGAGGGTATGTAGTCACTTATGACAAATGAAGAAAACGCAACAAATATATTGGTGAGGAGCAGCTGAAGATCTTCCTTCTCATGCTGATCCTTTGCTCCATCTCCAAAATACCTGTCCAGAAATCAAGGCCGTCCTATCAATGCCGGAGGACATGGAAGGAACAAATGAGTCTAATTCACTTCATCACAACGCGTAAGGAAATAATGAGTCTTAGGCCACCTGTTTGGTGCTTTGGGATGTGATAAAGGAGATGTTAGAGATGACTCTAATGTTGCTGTCATGTTACACATGACTCTAATATGTTGTTGCTTCATGATCTTTGAGCTTGTCTAATGTTACATATAATCTTGAAATGGGCATCACGTACAAAAGATGCACAGCCTTCGAAGAATGAGGGCACAAACAAGTTGGTCTACACCTATTTGCTTTGAGGGCAAACCCCTAGAGACTACATAACAGGCGAGAGGAGAGTGGATGATGAGCTATGATAGCAATGAGATATCCATCAGCTCTAGCCCATTATGGGATATAACCAGTCTCCCCGTGGATTTCAAGTATAAAGTTTCGATGAAATGTCCTCTATGTGGATAAGAAAAATGCAAGAGAGCTGTTGGACGTGCCCTCCACTTGGATGAACGACCAGTTCTGTTCTCACATGGTTGGTTCAAAAGCTCCCATCCTAACCCACGGTGATATTCAGTAGCATAGTTTTACAGATTGCTATACTCAAAACGTTGAGTTCCAGTGTAGATGAAGAGGCACACATTCATCATCACTCGTACTCCATGCCGTAACGCTGACCCTTTGAGATCTTGGCAACGTATCGCATCCTCATTGGGCACAAGCACAACAAATATAAACCATGACGCATGACCTTCATGAGATGATTTGTGCTACGCCACACATTGTACACCCGTCACCGTGCTACGATATACACGAAGAAGCCTTGCTACAGCATGTAACAGGGCTCCTCATGTACAATAATATCTAGCACATAACTAGTCCATAAATCTACAAATACCTCTTGTTGGTGAGCATCCTGGTCATGTTGTTGGCAGCCACACCAAACAGCTTGTCTTTCAAATTCACGGTGTCTCCCTTCGCCGCGTAGTTAGTTAGGAGATCCTTCATCATGTGATGAACCTCCTCTGTTCGGATGTGCATGTAGGAGGCATGGCGCTGTGGGGAAAATAGCTCTGCATTGCACAACTTGCGAAGCTGCCTCCAGTACAGTCCGTAGGGAGCTCCACTGAAGTTTTTGTAGTCCGGGTTTCCTGTGATCATGGTCCAATACAACCGCGTGGGCCGCGATGCGAAGATGGCATCATTCTTTTGGAAGAGCTCTTTTGCCACAGCCACAGTCGATACCACTATACATGGGTGGGATCCTACAACCAAAACACAGCAATTCTCAAACCGTCAGATATAAATTTAAAGAATTACCCACGTCGGACAGGTTTGCTTAGAATCCCTGCTCATGATGAGTCTGGCTCGCAATGTTAGCACCGTGTTGTGTTGAGAATCACTATTCTGGTAATGCACGTGAACATAGTACCTCTCATCATTCAGCCAACGAAAATGTCCGTGAAATAGTTTGTAGCCTGGAGGATATTGACTTGGTGACGTTGTTTTGACGGCGGTTTTAGCTTCAAAGTCGGCCCGATCTAGTCTAGTGGGACAGAATTGTGATAGATTATCGACATGAGGAGGTAGGTTTTTGAACATGGATGGATGAGAGGTGCTCATTTGTAAGGATTCTCTCAATCCTCCTATTTGTATGTACTTCATCCACCCAAGTAAGAAAAACTTGACAGATCATATATTGGTAGCAAAATTAAGAAAAACGTAGTTTTCAAGTAATGGAATAAATTGAAAATTCTCACCACTCAATTGAGATCGTGATCAAATGACTTGAATCTAGGTTATTAAAGAATTTGATTCCAATCCTACGTGACTACAAAGTGAGAGATGACGCCAAACTGAAACGTTGACGTGAATGAGAGACGCTTCACCCCATGGACTTAGATTGGCTGATATGGGAAAGTTGGCGTGAATGAGAGATGCTTCAACGCTCAGATAGAGACACGGCTTTCGGGAGCCCAAACTTCATGACCGATTACAAATTGATCCATCCAACTCAAAATAGGAGAAGATTCGATTTCCGTGTTGATCGTACCCAATTGAAGATACATGAGACCCCCAAACTTGTCCGCGAGTGCGCCAAAGTACCGGTGTGGGAGCTCCTTTGAAGCCATCCCCATGTCAGGCAAGTTTCCCAAAACGGGCCATGGCCAAGGCCCAGGTGGCAGATTTCTCCGCCGCTGTATGACACGATGGAAATGCAACACTATGAGTGTGGACAATAATGCTGCGGTTACGAGCAGCATGACTCTTGATCTGCCCACGCTGTCTAAAGCCTCAGAGCTAGAACTCACGACACTCAGTTTCACAACATGCTGTCGACTAGAAGATCCATAAGCTCCCGCCTGCTGTTCCATCTCCACATGCAGAAATCCTGCTCGCTTTCTGAATACTAGTGGGCCTTTGCAGCGAGGGAGATTTTCCTCGGCTCTCATGAATGCCCCATGGAGCCGCTGATTTATATACAGAAGGGCAGTGGATGGTTGAACTGCCTGTTGAAGCATCGCATCTAGGAGGAAAACTACGTCATTCATGAGAAAAAAAATTATATTGTAATAGCATAGGCTTTATGGGACCTTGTGAATCGGTAGTTAGTGTCTGTACTTTAACCCTTCAAGCTCCAAGCGGCCCATCCTGTGCCTCACAATGCCATACCCACGGTTTTAAGAACACGTCTTGGTTCGTTTTGTTAAAAGTATAAAAATTTGATTTCATCCAAAACTAGCTCAGTTATTAGTATAAATAGGATTTTTCTAATCAAAAACATACCTACGTGTTGAATGAGCTATAGGGAGATCTGAGTGTGTATGAAAGACTTAGATTGAGATACATATCACATATGTCTAATCACTGTTGTCACTTATGATTTTACTAACACTTCCTCTTTTCAATAGTTGTGTTCAAGATGGTTTAAAACCTTAAACAGAATAAAGTATTTCAATACTTGTTGGGAGTGCATACAAATTGTCATGAATCCCCTAGAAACACTTCTCCAGTCCTTTAAAGGGATTAGGTAGCCTTACTAGAGCGTAAGCTCAGAGTGTTTTTGAACATCCCATGTTGTGAGTATCAGACAAAAACATATAATGATTTTGCAGCCCCAGACTCTGTTGACCTCCACAACGTGGAAAAGCAGACTTGAAGTCCACTCTGTTCCCATAACTTAATCTATTGCACTTCTTTGTAATTTTGTGGGGCAAAAGTCCCCTCCCCAAACGTTTGCATGTTTGAGTTGTTGTCAGGACCCCAACTTGACAAAATCTGTGTACGGAAATGCTCGAAGGTGACAATCAGTGTCCAGGAAGAAATTATGGACGAAATTGGTCCAAATCGTAAGTCTTTCCAAAGTCCAACCAGTTACATGTTGTGATCTTCCAGAATTTTCTTTGATAATTTGACGTATGTTACACAACGACCTCTAAAATGATGGGTGCTTTTCCCGAAAGTCTTGAACTTCAACCGCTTATTTCTCAGACTCCACCAGTTCATCTGTAAGTAGTGGTCGGGCCTCCCCGTTCATTGGTGACAACATTTCTCACTTTAGAATTATTATAAATAAATAAAGAAAACAAATAACAACACCCAATGGCTTGGACAACTTCACTATGCATATATTTATCTTGGAACAAAATGCCAAGGGGAGGGGGGAAGAGGAAGGAAAAGAAAAAGAAAAAGAAACATAAACTCACAAAACACACTACAACAAAATCGACAAAAAAACGACTTTGTTTATGATTGTTATTTGAGTCGTTGAGGACTACAATGACTATTAATTTTTGTGTTATTACGGACGACTTGTAACGGACAGACAGTTGTTGGGGACGTGACGTGGGAACCTGAACTCTAGTCATATAGGGTAGTCGTAAACATGTTGAGCAGACGTGGCAAACCATCATGATTTAGATTTCATGTGGCGTTACGTGGCAACGCCACGACCTCACATCCATGTCATCATCTGACATGGCATCCACGCCACGACCTCACATCCGGGTCATCATCTGAGTTGGCTCTCACGCCATGTCAACAAGAGCCGGCAAATGACTACACAAGAACTTTATTTATGGACACGTGGCATTATATTAGGTGTCCACTTGTCACGCCATGTGTACATTGATGTACAATCAGCATCCATTTCAACTTGTCACGTGTCATCAGCACACGCACTGAAATGTCCCACTAATGAAAGAGTAAACAAAGGCTCAATGTGCTCATAGATGGCCTAAACCCGTGCACATGTCACTAGCATGTAGTCCTTCAATAGTAAGATAGATAGATAGAAACTCCGGTCCCTATTTAAAGGGGCCGGTGTGAATGAAGTGTCCGTTCGTATTGTCAAATGACCTGATGCCCACCAGACAAGGGGAAATTTGGACAATACTACTCTCCCCTTCCGGGGATGGACACTATAGTAACCGGAAAACGAAATAAAGGTAACCCTCCTTAGTTGTTTAGCATGTAGTTGGGTCAATGTTATAGTATAAGTTGTAATTTGTTGTGTTTGGTGGACGCCAAGTCATGTTTCCTTGGTTGGTTGAGGGAGGATGTTTTAAATTAGCTACATGTAGACGGTCCGGGTTCGACTCCCGTTGAGTCCGTCTGAGCGTTTAGTGTGTTATACATGACTTGGTGCTGCTAGTGATTTAAAGGCAGGAAAATTGTACCAACTAGCCGGCTTCTACCCATCTTCCTAAGCTATTGGAGTTTATATTGTTCAATAAATAAAGGACTACTTTATGATCTTTTTCTTATTCTTGTTATTTTGTTTGTTTGTTTATTCATTTATTATTCTGTTGGTATTGTTTGGTTATTTTCAATTCGTCTTTTATGTAGAAGGATTGAACTAGCATATTGTATGGCAATGGTGTTTATTTCTTTGAATGTATGGTTTATAGAATTTTGAGGTAGTTTAAATGTTTGTTCAAGTTGTTTCATTGACGGGGTGTGTGTGGTTCGTCTAGCTCCAGTTGAGATGACTATAAGTGGGTCTACTTTCTAGCCTTGTTGAGTGATGTCATTAATTAGTGGTTGATATTTTTGAATTTTATTGTCAATTGTATCTTGTGGGAATATGTCGTTTGTGTATGTGAATTCAATAAATTGTACCGTGAGGTTGTCTGTTGGGTGTGGTGGTGGGGTGCTTTGGTGTGGGAGTTCTTTGATACATAGGAGGTCGGGTTTAAATCGTGCATTGCAGTGGCATCTTTGTTGTTCACATGTACATGGTAGGAGCCATGTGGGGACTGTATTCTCTTGTGGGTTGTTGTCGAATGTCCCTGCATTCATGAGGATGTAGCATCTTGATTTTTGCAATGATAGGATTAGTTTTCTTAGTTGCCATACTGCTTTGTTATGCCTTTTGGTTTTTAGGGCATGTACATGGTGTTGATTGCATTTTAACAGTACATATAGTCATGTATCTGCATCAGAGGAGTTACAGATTGGGCATGTGATAGATAGGAATCTTTCTATGCCAAAAAATAGTTGTTTTCTGGCGTTGCCCATATATTGTCCAGTTCGGAATTTTAGTATGCATGTTTTTTGTGAGTCTAATATAATAGGGTTAGACCAGAAATTATTAGATATTTCATTATCAATGTCAGGGTTCATTGTCCATTTGCTAATGTTGGGAAATTGTTCTGACATGGTTTTTAGATTGTTAACTCGGTCGTGTTTAGTTATGTATGTTTCGAGGCATCTGACAGGGCCTTTGTCAGGTCGCTTGTTTGGTCCAAGCCAGGTGTCTTTTTGGAAATAGTATGGTGTGGTGTGTGCAAATTCGTATGATTTAGCAACGAATCTGTATCTTTTTTTTGCGCCTTGTTTTGCTAATTGGTCTGCTTGCTCATTTCCATCAATGTTTGTGTGTGTTTTTACCTTATATATCGTAGTGGGTTGCGTTCGGTTTTTGAGCAATTCTACCATAGATGTTAATATAGTTTTGTCAGCATGATTGTTATGTTGGGTAGAGTGTTTTATTTGTGTGTTAAGTACATATAGACAGTTGAGGCAGTCTGTGAATATGTGTGCTGGTTCATTTGTGTATTTGATAGTAATTAATCTGAGTGTTTTGTGTATGGCCATTAGCTCAATCCTAAAGCTGGTTTGTAGGCCAGGCAGTCTTTTAGATATACGTATTTCTGCTTTTGTTGGGTTGTAAAGTCCATAGCCAATTTTTTCTTTCTTCCAATGTCTGTCATTTGCTTGTATGGGTGGGACAAACGATCCGTCTGTATAGTAGTTGTATTGTGGTGGGAATTTTAATATCGTGTTTTTTTCGAAGTTTGGTAACGGTGGTATGTTTGTAGTTAATGGGTTGATATGGGGTGGGTAGAGTAATTTATTCCATTTAGCGTTTTTGTTTACTGGAGTATTGTGAGGTGTGGGTTAGGCCTTTTGTATGTGGTATTGTGTTATTTGTAGATTTGCGATTGTTGTTTTAATTGTGTCTATTTGGTTGGGTGTGCCAATGTTGTGGTTTTGGTGGTGGATACAGAAGATGTGTATTGCTAATGGTTATATCCGAGGTTTGTTTATGTTTTGGGGGGTTGTTGGTCCGTCATATGTAATGGTGTCGGCATTGAAATAAGCTAACACATGTGTGTCCGGGAATGGTCCGGTGTGTGGTGAGTAGTTTTGGTACCAATTAATGTCCGGTGTGACTAGTAATGTGATGTTGTTTGGGTCGTTTTTGGCTGCTAGTTTTGTCCAATGTATTACTTGTTGGGTTGTTTCTTCATTATGTGGGTGGGCATACCCAATACCAATCCATTTATATTAGAAGGCAGTGCCTAGTGATCCAAAGATTTTGTCTCTTGCAAATGGGAAATAAAATTTAGTAATATGTGTAGAACATGTTACTGGTGATGAGAAGTATGAGTGTGTGATGTTGAATGTTTTAGTGATGGAATCAAGGAGATTTACTGGAAGAATGTGTTGTGATGCTTTTAGTGGGTATTTTTTCGGTTTTTTAGAATTATATCATTGGTAGAACCATACAACTTCTGTTTCAAATGATTGTGGGGGAGGTACTAGACCGTGTGTGTTGTATTTGTCTTTGTTGTATTGTTGCCAAAGCCATTTTAGTCTTGTAGTTGGGATGGTAATGAGGTGTCTTCCCTTGTCTTCATATATATCTATTAATTCATTTTGTATGTGTATAGTGTTTTCAACAGTGGCAATTTCTTTTTCTGGGTTGCATTTTATTACTGAAATTTGAGTATATGGTATTATCATAGGTGGTGGTATAAATCTTGGATCTTTGGCTTGTATAGGGGCTAGGTGTTTGTGCGATGTTTTTATAGTAGTTGTGTTGATATTTTGTGTAGTATTCTTTTAGCAGTTTGATGTTGTGTTCGATTATTAGGGGTTGGTTTAGTGGGAAGAGTTCGCATTGTGGCAGCCATTTGTTATATGTGGTGTTGTTTTGGAGTGACCATTGGCATAGGTATGTGTTGAATTTTTTGGTTATTTTATACTTATCTTTGGTTTCGTTTGATTTGTGGTTCAGTATAATGTGGACGGGGAATCTGAGTGGATTATTTTTTATGTTGGGGGTGGATTGGGTTGTTGGAGTTGTTGTGGTATTGGTGGGTGTAAGGGGTTTTCTTGCACTCTGGGTGTTAGTTCTCTATTTTCTGATATATATCTTGCTTTGAGTGTGCGGGCTTGTGGGTGTCTGGTACATGAATTTGGACAATTTTGGTTGCAACTTTGTTGACAAAAAAGTTGTTCCGCTATTCGTAGTGCAGTTTTTTCGAGTTTTGTCGGTATTTTATAATATATTTGGAAGTTTTTTTGTGACATTAAATTTGTGCCATTGGGGAGGGAGATATGTTTTATTTTTTTTATGTTGTAAGTTAGGAGTTTATGGAATAGTTTTAGGGATAGCTCGGGGTTTAGTTGTGGTAGTTCGGTTGTGGTTTGTGGTCTTCATTCATGTTCTAGTTCTGTTTTGTGGAGTTGAAAGTTTGCTTCTATGCTTTTGAGGTGAGCTCCTCGTTCTTTTTTCATTAGAAATAATGTTCGTGTTGTAGGTGATCTTATACAGTCTTGGTATTTGATTCTTTGTATGTCCTCTGCTCCACCGTGTTTGGCTAGTATATGTTGTACAAGCCCTTTGTATATTATTCCTAATCTTCCGGGGTCATTTAGTGCGTTTCTAAGTTGTTCACTAATACATCTTAGGTAGGCATTTTTTAATGAGAATGCTTCTAGTATAAATAGATCATGTGGTAGTTGGGTTATTACATTTGCTGTGCATTTGGGTAGACCACAAATTATTTTTTGAATTCCAATTATTTTTTGTTTAATTTTTTGATGGTTGGTAATGAGTATGGGACTGCGTAGAAGCTATAGGCTATACCGGCTCTGATGACAGTATCCACCATGCTTATTTTTTGTTTGATTGCTGCTGGGCATTTTGTTAGTTCTTTACATTGGTTTATTATTTTAGCCAACGTGATGTGTGTTTGGAGCTTCCATTTTAGTGAGGGTATTAGTTGTATGCCTAAATAGACATAGGGTTCGTTTTGGTGTATGATAGGTAGAGGCACCACGGGCCTTGGCTTGGTGGTTAGGCTCATGGCCCCCAATGAGGAGGTTGTGGGTTCTATTCTCCATGCCGGCGTGGTGCTCACCACCTTAGTCCACTCAACTATGGTGGGGGGTCCTTGGACCTTGTTGTATGGGTACCTCAAAGCCCTTTGGGGGGATACCATGTCCGGTATCTTCAAGGCACTAGTGGCTAGCTAGGAACTAGTATAGTGTGTCACTATAGTGTCCATCCTCGAAAGGGGAGAGTAGTATTGTCCCAGTGTCCCCTTGTCCAGTGGCCATCGGGTTCATTGGCATTACGAACGGACACTTTATTCACGCCGGCCCCTTGTAGACCGGAGTTTCTCTCTCTCTCTCTATGATAGGTAGTGGTTGGTTTCTGTAGTTGATGTTTTGGGCTTGGATTTTGGCTTTGAATGTTTCCGGTTTTATTTTTGATTTATTTGGACATCCTGTGATGGCACATTTTAGCACTCTTAAATCCATTCCGGCCCAATCACAGTATTTGTCTAATTTGCTTAGTTGTGTTTGTATAGATTGAAGATTGTTTGTGATAGCGGCCAGATCGTTTGCGTATGTTGCCGAGCTGATTGTTAGTTTGGACGTACCAAATGTGTATCCATGCTTTCTTCTTTGTAGCCACCTTAGTAGAGGTTCTAGGAATATTAGGAAGAGGTATAGGTTGAGTGTGTCGCCTTGTATTGTGCCTCTTTGTATTGGTATAGGTTTTGTTTTTCCGAAGTGTTTACCAGTGAATATGGTATTGGAGTTTGAATAAATGTTTCCTATTAGGGTCACCGCATCTTCTGGGTAACCTAAGTATTTTGTTATTGCTAACAGCCTTGCGTGATCAAGAGAACCGAAGGCATTTTTGAAGTCAATATACAATAAATATATATCTTGGTTTGTAAATCTTGCATCTTCTAGTGCTGCTATGAGGAGTTGGAGTTGTTTAGACGTGCTTCTTTCTGCTCTGAATCCTCCTTGACTGTCATGTAGGATTTGGTGTTTTTCCCCATATGTTGATAATATGAATGTTAGGGTACTTGTAAAGAATTTGTATATTGTGTTTGTGAGTGCAATTGGTCTATGGTTTGATAATTTTGAGGGTTCTCCTTTTTTATATAAGAGTATGGTTAAGCTTATTTTTCATGATGTTAGAATTTATTTTTGTTTGTAACAGTGGGAGAAGAATAAGAAGAGTAGTTTGTGAAAGATTTCGGACATATTTTTTATGATTATATTGGAAATTTTATCGGGGCATGGTGTTTGCTAGGTTTTTAAGATAAATGTCGTATGTTTCTCTGTCAAAGTATTCATGTAGTGGAGTTTGTGGGATTCCTCTCTTGTCGATGACAAATCCATCCAGGTCATGCCAGGGGTATTGTCTTACACCGCAGGTGCAGTATGGTGTGTGTTCCGGATGGTGATAACATGTTGGTACTGTGGGTCTGTTGCTAATGGATTGTTATTTGTGGATTTCGTTGGCTATGTCTACCGGGTTTATAAGTATGTTGTGGTGTTCATCTGTAATGCAGTCGAGTGGGGGTGTTTCTTGGTTTTTGAAGACTCTTTTGTTAATTTTCTTTGGACTTTTTTCATATAGTTGTCTATATTTGGTTGTGGCTTTTTTAATGCATTCTTGGGTCTATTTTGTGGTAATTTTTCGGGCGTGTATATTTGCGGTTTTGGCTATTTGGGCTAGTGTTTTTATCCATTCTTGTTGGTTAGGTTCTTGATTTGGGGGGGGGATAACGACTTGAATATGATTACGTAGTTCTTCTATTATTGGGTGTGTTAACCAATTTGATGACTTCTTTATGGAGTAGATTGCTTTTCTAATTAAATGGTAGGTGGAAAGATGTTTTTTTCCATTTTGTTTGTAATTTTTTTGGTAGAAAGCCTCTTTGTTGTGATGTTCGGTTTGTGAGGTCTGGGAGGGGTGGTGTGCTACACGTGTCTTGGGTTTTTTCAGAAATTTGTTGAATTAAGTGGTCTAACTTAGTGCAAGATGTTTGCCATTGTACAGTTGTTATTTGGTTGTTATTTAATATGTTTGTGAGTTCGTTTATTTGGAGTGCGATTTCTTCGAAAAGTTTTGTTTTGAATATTTCGATATTTGCCTATGGAATGGGGTTTAGTAGCCTTGGTGGTTTGTTTGTGGTTGGTGGCATACAGCGGGCTAGTAGTGTATTTGGTGGTATATGTAGTGTTATTGGGGAGTGGTCTGAGTTTAGGTTATGATCATTATTTGTGGTTGATGAGTATAGAGCGTTATTGGGTGTTTTAATGTAATATCCATCTATTAAGCTAGTTTGGTTGTAGTCTTGACCCCCTTGTCTAGAATATGAGCTATTCGTGGGGATATATGTGAGTTGGAGGTTGTTCGTAAATGTATGCCATTCTATATCTTCAACTTGTGGTGGTGTTGTTACGTATTCATTTTGTTGTCCAATTAGGGCTATGTCTCTGTTAAAGTCTCTGCATAGGATGAGTGTGTGGTTTGGGTTGTTAGTGTTTTGTTGTGATCGGTTGAGTAATGTTATATTCATCTTAGCATTGTTGTAGCAATGTTATGGTAAGTAGTTAGTGAAGGAAACACCGAGTTTTGTGATGGAAGGCGGAGCCCTTGAAGTTCTTGGAGGCACATGGGAGGAGTAGAAGCGGCATGCCGTAGGCAAGCTGCTCCTCCACCCGATTGAGCCAACAGACTTTTAAAGTGCTTCTCACAAAACTGGCCCTTCACAGCTCGAAAAGACACCACCCAGCACTACATCATTGCATATAAACCCCCTAGCATCACCACAAAGACACCACTACACTCTCGCTCTCTGCATCTCACACGCATTCTCGCTGCCTACATCTCACACGCACTCTTGTTGCCTGCATCTCATACAACTTCCGCTCCCTACACACTCACACACCTCCCGCTACCTGCATCCTACGTGCTAGATAGATCTCTCAACACTGCTACAATAGATACTACAGAAGCTGCCTCCAGGAGTCGCCGCTGAAGTTGCAGACACACTCTCCTCCGAAGCTCACACGCCGCTGCTGAATCCGAGTACTCTTCCCCGAACCTGCAAAGTCGTTGCCCTACCGTGCTCACCACGAAGCCACTACCCTCCCCTGCTCGCCACAAAGTCGCTGCCACCACCGAAACTACCACTACCCACCGAAGTCACTACAACCAGGTCTTTGAACTGAAGACGCTGCCGCCCGTCATCTCACCACCGATCCGAAGAAGATCCAAAGAAGACAGCTGCAACCGATCCGAAGAAAACAACTGCAAGTTGAGAGCCCCCGAAGTTGAGAGCCCCTGCAAGCTGAGGCCACCACCTGAGTGGACACCTGATCAGACACGACGAACGGCCACATCACCGAAGAAGGACTTCAGGGACATCCTGCTCGAAAATTCAGAGCTTAGGGACAGTTTGATCGAAGAATTCGGGGACAGTCTGAGAGAAGAGGCCGGTGACAGTCCGAGGATCGAGTGTGAAGGAATGGATGGTAGATAAATGGTTGCATATGTTGCTGCTGCTGTTGCATAAGTTGCCGCTGTCAAGATCCGATTGAAGCTGCCTGCAAGGATCAGTGTTGCGGAAAGTTGAGTCAACACTCAAAGTGTGACAATTCGTTGCTGCTTCAACTTCTCGAAAGAGTTTTCCAGGTAAACACAAAAACCCATCTTTTACACACAAAGTAGGATAGTCAATTCCGCAGTTTGCACACACACTCATAGAATCTACATAGAGCAAATTATGTGTTGTTTGAATAGAATTACATAGAGCAAATTATAGAGCAAAACTAAAACTTTGTTTTCACAAAATTTGATAGTACTAGTAAACACCATAGCTAGCAGAACCCTCTGAAGTTTTTTCAAAAACACAAAAACCCATCCTCACACACAAATTAGGATAGCTAACCCCGTAGATGCACACACACATACATAGTAATAAACTTTGTTTTAGAGTAGAATTAGAATAGTACAGTATAGAGCAAACTGAAGTTGATTATACAAACTAGAAACTGATGAAAACTAGTAAACACTAAAGCTAGCTTAGAAAATCTTCACGTAGATATATAAATAATTAAAACCCATACAAGACTAGTTATAGATCATCACAAAAACTTAGAGATAGGTAGTATAGGCACCCCTTGTCTAAATTAGTTTTAGGTAGATGATAGTTGCATATGCACCTAAAAATTATGCTTGTATGCTGGCTGATCATAGCCAAACCATATTTGAGATCCTCGCACCGTGTCCAAGCTCACACACACCTTGTATGTTATTTTGAAAATATTTTGTATGATTGTTATAGAATATTAGAAATTCTAAAAACTACTAGAATCATTGTAATCACTAATGCTCACTTTTGTCAAAAACAAAAACACAAAAGGGAACATTACTTAAATAGTGTAGATAGCATATATATGAGAGTTTATTATTCTTGTCACTTCTTCTCTAAAATCAAATACCACTCAGGCTCACCAATTAAGTGGTGGGAAGGTATTTGCTGCGAGAACCAAAGAAGTAACATCCCAACATATGCTACGAAAATCTTTTGGAATGTCATAGTAGAAAAAACATCTGAAAATGTTATACCTTATGCTACTTTATACAGGTCTAAAGACATGGCTGCAGCTAGCTCCACCAAGAACATGGATGTTTGTATTGTTGACGAAAACGAAATCATAACCACCTCACAAAAAAGATCTACTTCTGCTCAACTAACGATCACTCAAAAGAAAGCAAAGAACAAAAAAGACCTAGGATCAAAATACTCTTCTTTATGGTTAGGGTTTCAAGCTTTAAATCTTATAAATAAACAAAGAAACTTACCCATAGAGAAAGAAGAAACTACAAGAGAATTACTAAAAAGAAAAATCGATTTTGATGAGGCCAAAGAAATTCAAAGTGCTCGGCCTTGTTTCCCATATGTCCCTCAAACTGAGTGGCCCTCCAAAAGGGAGGATGGGAAAGAAGGACAACATTATAATATCACTCAACTCCCGTTCGATGTTGAAGTAGATGAAAATGGTTTCTCCTTTGATTACCAAGTCTCAATACACTTTGAGCTTGGTGAACAAAAATGGAAAAGAGATGTCATCATACACAAAGTTATAGAACGGTTGTTTATAATGAACATAGAACTTGGAGAGTTGATTGGAGAGTCCGTAGCAATCATGTGTTTTCACAAATCCACGATATGGAGCGGTACAATTAAATTACATCTTAAAAACCCAATGTTTGATGCCAAAAACCTCCTCCAAGGGATGAAAGCCTTCATCCTAATATTGGACGATGGCAAACCTTGGAGAGGTAAAATCTGCAAATCTTATGATGTCTTGGCACTCAATAACCTCCTCTCAGTAAAAATCACAAGTGACACACTAATTGGTAAAGAATGGTATAATATACTAGAAGAGGTAGTAAAGGAAGGGTTCGAACGAACTTATGATTACGAGATTACCTCAGTCCAAAAAAAAAAAAATGAGCTTCGCATGGATAGTAGCCACATCCCCCGAACAAGCGAAAAAAATCAACTTATACAAAATATCGCTTGATAATGAAATTTTTGAAGCCAAATTCACATCTCGAGATAAACTCACAGAAGATGACAAGGCTAGAAAGAATGCTCTCATACTAATAGTAAAAAACCTAAACAAAGTAAAAGATACGGAAACAATTGAATATGAACTCAAAAAACACATGGGAGAAAGAAATATGCTAAATATCTTCTTCAAAATCGAGAATGGCAAACATATAGGAACATGTAATGTCCAGTGCCTCAATGCCTCCGTATACAAAAAACATGTAAAGAAAAATACCAAGCTCCTCGGTAAATATATAGAATTTACCCCACACCCTAAAAGCCTGGACGGTATAAATGCACCTTCCCAAGAAGAATTAACAAGATTAGGGTTTTCAGATGTTAACACAACACTTGCAAACACTGTGGAAGCCCTCGAAAATGCACCAATCAAAGGCTTGACGAGACAAGAGGTTAAAGCAATGGTGGAAGGAGAATCTTCCAAACTCCGCAAAGAATTGGCAGAGAGAGAAGAAATCGTATATCGAAAGGCAACGATATACACCGACAAATCTATGAAATCCATACCCGCACAACTTACAATATTCAAGCAGCAGCTACTGACTACGGTAAATTACATTGAGAGCGTAGCGAAAGACTCGGAAGGAGGACCGGAAGAAGGTAATATGGACATGTCAAAATAAATATGACATACAACGACCCGGTTATACGTAACAATACAATAGTATATCTTAATACTAAAAAATACACAAAAAATAATAAGGTATTTATAAATACCACCAAAAATATAGGAAAAATCATCCCCAATACACCACAAAGCATTAACAAAAACCATAACAACAAACCCTACAGACCGCATACAACTAAAACACCAAAACCCTCTATCCAAACAAACATAATTGGAGCTCGGCCTACCGGCCTCGCACAAAACATATACAAAAATAACAACAAAATGAAATACCATAAGATAGATAAACTAGATAAGGTAAAAAAGAACCCGAATATGAACGACAAAAATACAACAATATACTCTAAAAGAAACATAAAACATAAAATACTTACAATAACCACCCCTTATATCAACAACATACACCGCACAATAAATGGGAAAAAACCGCATACACCCAAACTAAATACTAAACACCTAACCAAGAAATACATAATGCACAACACTCAACCATTTAGAAATACCAAACACCAAAACATAAAGACAAAAAACATAAAAAACAACATATATATATATATATATATATATGAAAAATAAGTCCAAAATAAAAAACCTACACAATATTATTCAAAACATACTTCTTAAAAGTGGGGACATAGAACTAAACCCAGGACCTATGCCTAATGTATTAAAAGAACATCCACCGGCACACAGATCTAGATCCAAAACATACTTCATACCAAATACAATAAAACTTCATCCTGAATACCAACACATCACACAAACCTTCTCACCACTACTAAATACAAACCACTTCAACCACAACAATGCCTCTAGAACATTTCCTAACCTTTCATCATATATTAACCAAAAAAGACACTACCCAACACCAAATATCTTATTTGCACTAATCACAACCATAGGCCCAAACATAGATACATGTGAATACCTCATCCATAATTTAAACCCGGATTGGACCTCTTTATTGCTAACAAAACTAAGCGCCCTAAGAAATCCCCCTGAAAATCACATTAATACTATACACCCACACATCCAAATACTACAAGATAACCAAGATATAATAAACCCACCAAATACCATACATGAAAAAATTTACAAATACATACACCAAAACCAGGATCCACCAAACATTGAAGCACTAAGTAATCAATTCCCATACCTACCGATAAACTTTCTTAAAGAAACACTGAAAATATTTGAACCCCTAACTGAATACACACATCCTCCACCTATACCACCACTACCCCAGCCTCCACCGCCACATTATAACCAAAGTATTAATCACCACACTCAAATCATAACATGGAATGCATCATCACTAAACACAACACTACCTAACATACAAAACATTATATACCATCCACAAGAAAAACCAGCTATAATAACCATACAAGAAACAAAATTAACAAAAACTAAATCAACTAAATATATACAAAACTTAGTTCCAGAATATAAGCTAATCTTTAACAACACACATACACTAACAAGATGCATTCAACAAAGGATACCATATACTCCAACCAGAGGGGGCCTCCTTACACTCGTAAACAAAAAATATGCATTCCAAGGAAACATTTCTAAAATACCTTCCCCTGCCAACATATCACCATATCTACAAATTATCCATATTAAAAACAACCCACTAAAACCATGGTTACTACTTCATATTTATATGCCATCACACGAAGAAGACATCAGATTAATCCCAGACATAATACACACTATAAAAACACAAATAAATGCACACCCAAATCATACACATACCTTATGCGGAGATTTTAATCGAGACATTGCACTAATAGGTCGACAAAATGAACATGGTACCACCCCCCACAAGAAGAAGACATTAGATGGAGAACCTTTATAGATAGTCTAGCCCTCGCTTATATCCCTACTAACACCACATATTCTAGACAAGGAGGAAATAATTACACGCATACTAGTCTAATTGACGGTTTCTACACCAACACACAACATGCAACAACATATACATCAAGAACATTACAAGAACAAAATCTAAATTCTGACCACCTACCAATCAGTTTAGAAATACCACCTAACACCCTGATAGCCCGAGCAACACAACCCACAATCCCTACATCAACTAGAATTCTAAATCCCATTCCACAAGACAAAATAGATAATTTTAATACCAAGTTTTTCGAAGAAAATGCAATCCAACTTAATGAAATAACCACCCTGCTATCTAAAGAGCACCTAACACCAGACCAATGGCAACAAGCATGTACTCAAATGAATAATATCACCCAAATAATCTCTCAAAACATTGAAGAAACATGTAGTGCCACACCTATACCCACCTTAACCAATAGAGCCAGTCAACAAGGTGGCTACTTACCCAAAAAAACCCAAAAAATATGGAAACAACACATAACAACCTACCATCTAATTAGGAAAACTATATACATCACAAAAAACCTACCAAATTGGCGTACACACCCAATCATGAACACATTAGGACAATATAGCCGAATACACATCCCGTCCCCACCTGAAGACGAAGCCCTAATAAATATATGGATCAAAGAAATAGCAGTAATAGCCAAAACAGCAAATTTACAAGCTAGAAAAATTACTACTAAATACACTAAAAATGCATTAAGAAGGCCATATCCAAATACAGAAAATTGTACGAAACCAACCCAAAAAGAATAAACAGAAAAATATTTAAAAATCTTGAGTCCCCACCACTATATTGCATCACGGATCGTAACAACAATATACTCACAAATCCAGAGGACATTGCAAATGAAATACACATACAACAAACCCTTAGTAACAAACCCGCCGTACCCACATGCTACTACTTATCAAAACACCCCCCTAAATGCACGTGCGCAGTTAGGCAATATCCATGGCACGACCTAGAAGGATTGGTCCTAGAAAAACGAGGAGACCCACACACACCCTTATATACATACCTAGACTTAGAAACATATAACCTTTGCCTCAAAAATCTAGCAAACAACAAAACTCCAGGCCTAGACAAAATTTCCAATTCCATATTAAAAAGTATGCCTAAAAAATTCCAGCACATACTATTCTTGTTTTTCACACATTGTTACAAACAAAAACAAATCCCGACCTCTTGGAAAACCAGCCTCACAATACTGCTATACAAAAAGGAGACCCCTCCTTACTATCTAATCACAGACCAATAGCACTCGCTAACACCATATATAAATTCTTTACAAGCACCCTAACATTCATACTCTCAGCATATGGTGAGAAACATCAAATATTACAAGACAGCCAAGAGGGATTCAGAGCAGAACGGTGCACATCAAGACAAATACAAACACTAATAGCAGCACTAGAAGATGCCCAATTCACCAACCAAGATATTTATTTACTCTACATTGATTTCAAAAATGCATTCGGATCAATAGACCATGCAAGACTATTAGCCATTATGAAAGATTTAGGATACCCAGAAGACGTAGTCCAAATAATTGGTAACATATATTCACACTCCAACACCACCTTCTCTAGAGAATATTTCGGCAGAACAAAAGAAATCCCAATACAAAGAGGCACTATACAAGGAGACACCCTTAGCCCATATCTCTTCATCATATTTTTGGAACCCCTATTAAGATGGTTAAAACAAGGTAACTATGGATATACTTTTGGAACATCCAAAGCCATAATTAGCTCGGTAGCATATGCAGATGACCTAGCAGCAATCACCAACAAGCTCTCATCATTACAGGCACAATTAAACAAATTAGACCGATACTGCGAATGGGCCGGAATAGATCTCGGAATATCAAAATGTGCAGTCACTGGTTGTCCAAATAAATCCAAAATGAACCAAGAAATATTCAAAACACATATAGAAACCGCCAACATCACATATAGAAACCAAACCATTCCAACACTCCACCAAAATGAACCCTACGTATACCTAGGTATTCAACTAGTCCCATCTCTCAAATGGAAAATACAAATACACATTACCACCACTAAGGTTATCAGCCAATGTAGTCAACTAGCAAATTGCCCTGCTACAATGAAACAAAAAATCAGCATGGTAGATACAGTAATTAGAGTAGGAATTGCATACAGCTTCTACGCAGTACCGTTCTCACTGCCTGGGATCATAAAACTAGATTAAAAAATAATAGCCATCCAAAAAAAAAATGTGGACTCCCCAAATGTACACCAAACATGGTCACTCAACTACCCCACGAATTGTTTGGAATAGAAGCCTTCTCATTAAAAAATGCCTACCTCAGATGCATAGGGGAACAACTAAGAAATGCATTAAATGACAAAGGTAAACTTGGAACAATATATAGAGGTCTTACACATTACATACTAGCCAAATACGGGGGTGCAGAGAACATACCCAGAATCAGGCACCATGATTGCAATAGATCCCCCACTACCAGAACAATATACCTTATCAAAACAGCAGGTGGAGCCCACCTCAGAAGTAAGATAGAAAAATTCCCCTTAAAAGCCACACCACTTGAAAGAGAATGGCATAAGTTATCCACTACACCCCCCCCCCTCAGAAATTGTCTTCCCGAGAGTTAAAATATATACACAAATTACTTCTGGAAAACATATATGACATAAAACAACTCACCCTTCCAAACGGCACACACTTAATGTCATACATCGAATACTCAAAATACTATAAAAAACCCACCCACCCGATAAAACAAGCTTTGAAAATAATAGAAAAATTATTTTGTTACCCATGTTGTAATGAAGAATGCCTAGAAACATGCCAAGAACATTACCCACCACGTACACTAAAAAGAGCATACGTCATAAGGGAACATAATATAACAAATAACGAAACCCGTATACACCCACTAACCCCACCACACCCAACACACCCGACCACTCCAGTACACATAAAAAACAACCCAATAAAATACCCTATACAGTCAATAATAGACTACTGCATAAAATCAACTACAGATAAATACAAAATTATAAAAAACCAACACACATACCTATGCCAATGGATATTATCCAATGGAATGATATACACCAAAAACCTCCCACAAAGAGAATTATTCCCCTACAATCTCCCAAGAGTCATACAACATAACACAAACTTAATACTCACATACTACACCAAAATACAACATAAAAAATATGAAAATATCATAAAATAAAATGACATGTTTGCACAAAACAAAGATCCCAGACACATTTCCCCTCCCCTGAACACCCCACTCGTGAAAATCTCAATACAAGAATGCAACCCTGAAAAAGACATTAACACTAACACAAACAAAATCCAAATACAAAATGACTCCGCCTATATCTATGATGAAACAGGCAAACACATTATCACCATTCCATACAATAGGCTGATTTGGTTATGGAACCAATACAACCGCACACTACATCAACCACATGACTTAATACCCCCTACTCAACCATTTGAAATCGAAATAACGTGGCTTTACCAAAGGTACAAACACAGAATACTGAAAAATGACCCACTTAAAACGCACATCATTCCTTGCCCAAAACACTATTAGATTATATCACGACATCCTTTGAAATCACACATTCTTATTTCTCATCACCAGTCACATGCTCAACCCATCTAACCAAATTCTTTTCACCATTTCCTAGAGATAAAATCTTTGGATCCATCGGTAACGCATTCTCACATAAGTGGCAAGGAATAGGATACGCCCACCCACACAATGAAATTGAAGCCCAAAAAGCCATCCATTGGGCCAGACTAGCAGCAAAGCAAGATCCATATACCACCACTATACTTATCATCCCAGACCCAAATTGGTACCAAAATTTTACACCACATTTAGGCCCCTTCCCAGACACACATGTAATCACGTAAATACCAGCAGACACCACCAAATATGAAGAGCCTACAAGACCACAACATTCCAATGAAACACGCATAGAACCACTCACCATAAGAATCCTATGCGTCCATCACCAAAATAATAGTATCGGTACTACAGAACAAATGAACACAATAAGAAATATATGCAACAACCTGAACATAACCCGTATAACCACCCAAATTGCTCCCCCTACCCCACAAAATCTAGAAGTCAACAAATGTAAAACATGGAACACCCTCACCTACCCCACTCCAAACACACAACTACACAATACAATTCCACAAATCCCCAACTATGAAAAAGAAACACCACTCAAATTCCCCCCCAAGTATTACTTCTACACAGATGGATCCTTTAATCCCCCCAAAAAAATGGGAGACATTTGGCGGAGAGAAGAAGCCGGATATGGTATATATAACCAAGAAAAAAATATCAAACTCGCACTACGACTACCAGGCCTACAAAACATATTTCGAGTAGAACTAATGGCCATCCACCACACCCTCACAATAATAAAAAACGACTTCCCAAATGAACCAGCACATATTTTCACAGACTGTCTTAACGGCCTATATGTAATCAAAAACCAAATCAAACACCCCACACTACACAATAATCACCCCGATAAAACAATATTAGAAGAAATAGTGAACTTTCTTACACAAAGAACCCAACCCACAACATTATACAAAGTAAGAGCACATGCAAACATTAAAGGTAACGAAGAAGCCGACGCACTTGCCAAAGAAGGGACATCAAAAGAACACTACAACGCCTCTCAACTACACGAATTTGCCCACTCAACGCCATACTACTACCAAAGAGACA
Organism: Polytrichum commune; assembly: GCA_950295325.1. Taxonomy (NCBI): domain Eukaryota; kingdom Viridiplantae; phylum Streptophyta; class Polytrichopsida; order Polytrichales; family Polytrichaceae; genus Polytrichum; species Polytrichum commune. The sequence continues at coordinate 38,157,321 of OX485807.1, forward strand.
CATGGCCATCAATGGAAACAACCCCGGACAAAGGGCCCATCAGATTCCTAGAAAAACACCTAGTGACGTATAGCAAGAACATAAATTTAGAATTAATCCCCATATTATACCCCAACATAGATAAATGGATAGCCAACGACAAAATAGACAATGAGTTATCCAATAAATTTTGGACAAACAAAAACATAACTGACTCCCAAAAAACATGCCTTCTAAAACTGCGACACGGTCAATACATGGGAAATGCTAGGAAACAACTATTCTTTGGCAGAGAAGCTTTTCCATCAATTACATGCCCCATATGTGACTCAACAGACCCGGATATATGGCTACATGTACTTCTAAAATGCAAACAACACCACATACATGCCCTCCGCACCAAAAGACACAATAAAGCAGTATGGGAATTAAGAAAACTTTTGGTGTCATCAAAAAAATCAAGATGTTTTATTCTCATGAATGCAGGAACATTCAATAATGACCCCCTAGAAAACACGGTCCCCTCATGGTTATTACCGTGTGAATGTGGTCAACAAAGGTGCCATTGTAACGCCAGATTCAAACCAGACCTTCTATGTGTGAAAGGACTACCATACCAGTCCCCACCCCCACTAGAACCCAACGACAACCTAACAATACAATTCATTGAATTTACATACTGCAACGATAGAATACCGGATGAAACTATAAACCGAAAAATAGAAAAATATAAACCTTTAATAGACAATATTGCCAACAAAGGCTGGAAGATAGACCCACTAATTGTCATCACTGCAGGCGCTAGGGCTGCCACACACATCCCCTCTATGGACAACATTGAAACAACATTTAAAACCCCTAAGCAGAGCATCAAAAACACATTTGAGGCAATCAATGTCATTGCCATACAATACGCTATGTCCATAATTCTGCACAAAAGAAGGATAGAAAATAACGAGTCAATACCACTAGACACACAACTAGATAGATAAAATATTATTTACAAAATAAATAAAAATAAAAATAATAAAAATAATAAAAACTTACCCACTTTGAGAATAGACACTCAAATAACCATAAACATGTAATCAATAGACCAATAACCATTAGTGAATAGCAAGCGCCTTGGTTGAAGTATAAGTGTGGTCAATTCTGTAAATGGTCGCCAAGTCATGGTCCCACGGTTGGTTGGGTAAGATGGATTGTGTTACACTAATACGGTCCGGGTTCGATTCACGGTGAACCCGTCTGAGCGCTTAATGTGATACACTATGACTTGGTACTGCAAGTGAGTTAAAACACATGCAGGAAAATTGTACCCACCAACCAGGTGCTACCCGTCTCCTGAGCTACCGGTGACATCTTAAAAAAAAAAAAAAAAAAAAAAAAAAAAAAAAAAAAAAAAAAAAAAAAAAACTAGTGGACTTACCACTACCCCTCTTTTACTCTACTCACACTAACTGGTTGCTTCTATCCATCTCAACATACAAACTAAAAGAAAGTACTCCCAATTTTTAATTTTTAATTTTTAATTTTTTAAAATAATAATAATAATAATAAAACACACACACACACACACACACACACACACACACCTGCCAACCAATAAATAAAAGGCACCACAATCAACCAATGGGAGACCACTCAACATCCACTCCACAAAGTTATAACCTTTGCCCTACAAACACCCACACATGGCCAACTTGGCCACCCCAGCTCCTATAGTGTCCACCCCGAGAGGGGTTAGTAGTCCTGCACCACTGATATTATGCCCACTGGACATAATATCAAGGGTGGGTCGAACGGGCATTTCAATCACGCTGATCCTATCAAGGGTCAACGTTTCTTCTCTTCTCTCTCTCTGTTTTGTTGTGTGATGTTTTATTGTATTATTGGTATAAGTCGTATGTCCTCTTCGTGTGATGGCATGTAGATGTGTATTATTAACTATGGTTGTAGGGGTTGGTTATTTATTTTTATTATTTGTAAATATGGTGATATTGCAGCTGGAGTGGGGATTTTGGTGATGTTACCTGGATATGCGTATAATTTGTTTATGAGTGTAAGGAGTCCACCTCTTGCAGGTGTATATGGCATTCTTTGTTGTATACATCTTGTTAATGTATGTGTGTTGTTAAATATTAGTTTGTATTGTGGGAATAGATTTTATATGTACTTTGTGGATTTTGTTGCGGTTAGTTTGGTTTCTTGTATAGTGATAATTGCGGGGTTGTTTGGTATATATGATATAAGTTGGTGGAGGTTTGGTAGGGCAGTGTTTAGTGACGAAGCGTTCCATGTAATTAAGTGTGTGCTGTGATTTGTTGTTTGGTTTGCTTGGGGGCGCAACGTGGGTATGTCGGGTAGTAACGGGGGGTGGGAATATTCATGTAGCGGGTCTCTGCATTTTAAAGCTTCTGTGAGTAGTTCTTCTGGTAAAAAGGGAAATTTGTCTGTTATTAGCTGTATATTTAAGGGTGTGTTATTTTGTTTGATGAAGTTGTATAGTTCTTTATGGATGGTTTTGGATGGGTTGATAATGTCTTGATTTGTTTGTAAAAATTGTGTGTATGGGTGCGTGGTTGTGATGTGTCTTTTGGGTGGGTTTTGGAATGAGGTCATGCGTTCTAAAACTATTGTTGTCCAATCCAGTACTGGGGTTTGTATTAATAAATGGTTGCATGTTTCTATTACTGGGCTAATTGTGGTAATTAGTGCGTATAGTATGCGTGGTGGTAGATGATGTTGATTTCTGTGGATGTATCTTAATAGGTACGGGTAGTTTACAATTGCTTCGTGGTATTTTGGGTGTACTAGGTTTATGATAGGGGAGAATTATTTTGCTAGATGTTGGTATTCAGGTTGTAATTTGATTGTGCATTCTATAAACTACCTTTTACATCTGTTTTTGTGTGTGGTTGGATGTGTTTGTAGGATGTTGGGCATGGGTCCCAGGTTGGTTTCAATGTCCCCACTTCGTAGTATTAGTAAGTGTAAGAAAGATGCTTGCATTATGAGAAGGTTTTTTCGTCCTTTGTGTGTTGTGTACTGTTGTTTTTTCTTTTTTTTTCTTTTTTTTGGTGTCTAGGTTTGTTATGTGGCTTGGATGTTTAGTGGTTCTTTTTGTGGTTGTTTGGGATGTGTAGTTTTGTATTTTGTATTATTTTGTTTTTTTAATTTTGGGCGAGGCCGGTAGGCCGAGCCCGTCTTAGGTGGTTTACGTGAATTATGTTTTGTGTTTTTATGTTTTGGTATTTTGGGGGATTTTTTGAGAGGAGTGGGGGGATGTTGTGGGTTGGTGTTTTTGTAGAGATATGTTGTGTGTTTGTTTGTTTTCTTGTTGTCTTTTGTGTTTGATATGGTTTTGGTTTTGCATATGTGGTTTTTGTGTTTTGAAGGTGTGCTTTGGTTATGTTTGTTTGTTTCTTGTATTTTTTCGTATGGTTTATGTTTGTTTTTGTTAAGGTTTTTCGTATATTATTTTGGTTTTGTTTTTTGTTTTTTGTTTTATTTGGTCATTGGTTTGGAGAGATGTTTTGTTTTTGTTGTTGTGGTTATTTTTTATAATTTTGGTTGTTTGCGTTTGTTTATGGTTTTCATGGATTTTGTTGTTTTGTTTTGGGCTATCTATCTTAGTTTGTTCATTATATTGCTTTGTCCGTATGAGTTTTGGTTTGAAGCATAGTTTTAGGTGGGTTTTGAGGTTTGGGTGGGTTATGGGTGTTTTTGGCTTAGTTTTATTTATTTTTTGGTTTTTAATGAGTGCGTGTTTGGTTGCGGTGAGAGGGTTGTTTGTGGTGGGTGTTATGTTTTCTAATTGTTTCAATAGTAACATAATAGTCGTTTCGGATACACATGGCCACATGACGAAACCCAACGTGCTTCACGTATGCGCCATGTCATGTGTACATTGATGTACAATCAGCATCCATCTCAACTTGACAATGACTACAAAATCTACGAAGAACTCGACCTCAACGACGACAAAATTGCTACTCAATGCATGCCAATGACAATGAGAAATTGCGTTAACAATACCTTTCAAGCATGCAACTACCATTCAAGCATTAAAGAGGGAGACTCAATGGGTGAGTCGGGATCATATTTGAAAAGGAATACATATTACAAATTTATTGTTCAGTTCCCAACAAAATGCGTGGGCGTGTTCTTGAGTGGGTTCAGAGTTTACAGTGCGGAAACCCTCTATGTCCTCCCTGATAAGTACGTGGGAGGAAAATCATGCTACTCTCAGGTTCCTTTCATTCCACAGTGTGCACCCTCCCACCACATCTTTCACTACCCATTGGTTTCCGTCCTCATGTGGATATGCAAGTTTCATGTCACCTAGGTAAGCAGTGGTCACGTCCACTTTGTAGCAAAACTCTATAATGACCTTAAAATGAAACTTATCCATACCCCCCACACCGCTGATTTTACCAATGGCTACCTTCCGTCTCTTGTTTTTCGGGCTCATCATATGCACAGATTGCCCAACATTGAACTGCACCTATACACCATCCAGAAAATAATCAATGACATACCTCATACAATGTAAGTATCTAATTAGCAATGTGTCAGCAATCAAGGCTTCATGTGGTACTAATCAATGTTTTCATTGCCCTCCAATGTTACTTCCATAATGGACTCAAAAACCCACACCAAACAATGCATACGACATTTATACGGTTCTAAAAATGTTCAGGGATGGATTGCTTAAGGACTGTTGAATAACTACTAAATGACCGCTAAATGACTGCTAAATGATTGCTAAATGACTGCCGAATGACTACTAAATGACTGCTAAATGACTGCTAAATGACTTCCAAAAATGTTCAGGGATGGATTGCACAAACCGGGCGTGCATACAATGTTGTATTGCCTGATGTGTTATCCCATGTTTTCGCACCCCTTCCCGGCAATTCCATCCCGGGAACCACCTACACATGCAAATAAAATCCAAATTCAATTAGTCATGGACCAAGTAAGAGGAGGGGGGGACAATGTTCATTGTGAACTTGAAGTTCACAACTCCCCTCACCTCCTAGAGCCTCCACAGTAGTCTTTGCCATGTTCTTCAAAAATTGATTCAGTTCACACACCCCTGCTTGCATTTTGGATAGATTGAAAGTGGACTAAAAACTTCCAACGTCCTGGTGCACATAGAGGCCTTGAAAAGCTGGCCATAAGTTTTGCTATAAATAATATTTGTCCTCAAATAAATCCTTTAGATTTGCAACATAGAAAGGGAAGGGTAAATGATTACATTCGATTGTGGGTTGAAGTCCACCCTAGGCTCATAGTGGTCTATGATAACAGTGTTGGTAGCATCCCAACATGGTCATTTCTTCCAAACCTTGGTCAAGGGTTTCCCCCATAATGAAACCTCATCACTCTTTTGAATTAACTCGCAATCATTTGTTGACTACATGAAAATTGATATATGGCCTTCCAAATGTGAGAACACTAGTAGGATCTCCCGTAGAATCTCTTCTATATATTCACTACTCTTTGCACTCCAAAATGTTATTTTAAACATTTTAAAACACCGGCCCAAGAACTCCATCATCATGGCCTAAATACGAACCTACGTGTGTAAGTTTTTTTGGTCACACGGATGTTGCAGTTTGGATTTGGTTGAGTCAATAGGTTGGTATCCAGAAGTGTACCATGCATATTGAAGATCAACAATTTGATTTAATTGCTATCGAATTCATACTAAAACTTAGCGGCGGGTTCACCTGACCACCATGCGTACTGTTTGAACCACCAATGTCACCTATCTTGCTTGGTGACATGATCTTGGGGTTTTTGCTCACAGATTCCGGATATTCTCCCTTCCCCACTGACGCAACAATGGATGCATCCTCAGCCAACCCAACAACGTCTCCGTCCTCTACATGCTCACTCTCCACAATTTGCTCCAGCTTTTTCCCTCCTCTCAAACTCCCACCTCCACCACTGATGCGCTCCCCACTCCTACCTACCTTCTGTGTTACTCCCCAGGTTGCGTTTTCCATATTCCCTCCCTTCCCCCCCCCCCTCTCCACTATCTTCCACCCCACTCCCACCCACTGCAATGTTGGGAGGGCCACTGCCATGTTCTACAACCCCACCTACAACAACTCCAATTTCCTGCCTCCCATCATCCGGGGTTATTGGCTGCCCAGTGGCCGCCATTGCTGCAGCTCGCCTCTTCACACCTCCCTTTGTTGGCCTCCCTTTTTGGGGGGCCTTCTCGCTTGCACGGCCCTTGCTCCCCACCTGACTATTCTCTTGCGACACGGTAACCCCCTTCAACTTAGCATCTTTGCTTCTAGTGAACCTAGTATATACCAAGGGTTGGTTGTCATCTTCACTATGATGGTCTGTGTCATCCACCACATCTATTGGCAACGTAATGGAGGTTCCAATGCCAGCCGGGCAGGATTGGGCTTGATTCTTGCACGTAGACTTAGGAACGCTTCCATGGATGCCCTCGTTGTTGACTGCCGTGTTGGGCTCGCTCACAATGGTCCTCGACTCCAGTTTAGTCATTAGGCTCGTCACCATAGTAGCCAGGCTATTCAATGTCAGCATGTTAGCTTTCAGAGCTTGCTCATTGTTCTGAATAGTCAATAACACCTCAAACAGTTGATGCCTAAACTCGGCTTGGGTTAGCTCCATAGCAGCAATGCGTGCTGACATCCTTCCTGACAGGGCTTGATGTGCACGCCACAAACAAGGACTTCTAACCTTAGAATGGGATCTAGTTAGGGTCTGCCCTAGCATTCATTTGAATACAATTTCACCACTATACAATGACACATACTCTACGGACTGCAGCTACACAATGACTCATTAAGCACTAAGTGCAACTACACAATGACTTAAATACAACTGTCAATAAACTGCAACAACGACACATATAGCGGGATATACAACTACATAATGACACATAAAATATATGATACGACTAAACAATGACACATAAAGCATTGAATTACGACTGCACAATGACTAATACTGGCTACTGGAAACAACTACACAATGTCACATATTGTGTAGGATACAATAACAGAATGAAACATTGATCACTCCATACATATAACTGACCAGCAACCAGTAAAATGCACATGCAAACACTTTGTGGATCTTACAGAGGTCCATGCCCCAATCTACTCTGATTCCTGTAGGTCCTCCTCTATTTCCGTAATCCCGGGACTCCTCTGTCTTTTCTTCCTCTGTCATCATGAACATGCGCTCAGTTAGTGGTCCACATTTCAAAGTCACTAAGCCCACCTCAACATAATGGTGAAGGAACACTAGAAAATCATTACTAATCATTGTTAAACACAACACTTACCAACTGCGCTTCTTTCCCAGCTTTGCCAGCCCGCCCAATGGTGGATTGGTTCTTCATTGACTTCCTTGCATTTGCCATTCTGATTGCCTTCTGCTCCGTTTATGATTTTAACCAGTACTCACAAAGACGTGCCCACTGGTCGGGCTCAATGTAAATCGGGCATTGTTTCTTTCCACTAAAAAACCATGCCTTCATTTTAAACCTTTCAGTCTTCATCTGCCTCTTTACTGCATTTTTGAATATCTTCTCTGATAGTTTGTTCCCCACATATTCAAACTCATTGTCCAGGGCACTCCTTAGTTTCTCAATGCTGCAAGGGGATTGGTCCTTCCACTCCACACAACTCACGTCCAATATCCTAGAGATCAGGCTCCTAAGTGCTTCATCAAATTCATTCTTACCTTCGCAACCTCCATCTATGCCTTGACCCGCCTTGACCCTCACCTTGTGCGGTTTCTGCCCCACAACTCTCCTTGCATCCACTGACTCCTCTATTTCCTTCCTATGCGCTCTCCTTGCTGCCCTCGCTTCGCTCTCTGGCTTCAATGTGGGACCCTCGTTATATGGGGCCGCGGGAGCTTGTTGTGGCTGCATCCAAGGACTAGGAAATTGTTGAGCCATCACCCATGGGGTGGGTTGACCCATCATCCACGGGCCGTGTTGCCCCATCATCCACTGTTGTTGTTGTGTGGATGGCGGCGCCATCCATGGTTGTTGCATCCACGAGGGATTGGTCGGGAGTGCAGCTTCTGGTTGAGGAAGAGCTGTCGTTTTTGGTTGGGAGATGTGCGCCTTCGTGCAAAGAATCAACATCATCATGAGTGCATAACTACATTCATTTCGACAGTTTCGGTTATTGTCTTAGGAATGTGAAGCGATATGTTACTACATAAGAACCTACACACATGAGAACCGACTGAATTCGCAATTCTTCACATATTCACATCTAGAAACTACCGCATCGGATATTCTGAGACAAACCTACAAGAAGGCATGAAAATTACATTTTTGGCTGGGCTCTTGAATATTTGCCTTGTGCGCCTCTTTGTTGCACTTGACCCTGGCAGATCCGAGGTGCCTACTTGTAGTGAGTGAACATCTTTGTCATCTTCCTCATCTGCAAGTGGCTCACCAACCACATAATTAGGTACGTACGGACAGTTGCGGTGGCAATGACGATCATGCATCGTAGAGAAAAATCACCGTGTAGAAATGTACCGAAATTGGAGCCACTAGAATCCCCCGTGCATGTTCAATCAGAAATTGCAACGTGATTTAGAGGGGTCGTTTCAAAGGGATCAGCTCTAGTGCTCAGCCAAGAAAAGATGTTAGTTGAAGCCTACAAACCCTTGTATATTGTTCCACCTTTGTGAATGTTGCAATGTCCCGACTCCATGAGTGTTGGAGCTCATGCTAAATGTCAGTTGGTCAACAGTCTCTACACAATATATGATGTAGGCTTCATATAGGTGCGGTTGGGACTAGGGTTTAGGGAATATATGGGTTTTGAATTACTATTTAATGACTAGTCTGCAACTAGTGGATGACTGGTGAATGACTGCTCAATAACTAGTGAATGATTGCTACCTGACTGGTGAATGACTGCTGATTGTCTGGTGAATATATGTTGAATGACTAGTGAATGACTAGCGAATGACTAGTTGGATATGCAAGCAATGATTAGTTAAAGACCATAAAACCATTCTGACATACAAATACGACTGACCTATACACACTTCCATGAACACCATGGTAGAAAGACTCTAGATCATGATTGCCATTCGCATTCTTGGGAAACAATAGTGGTCAATTTGGTGACTGGACTAATCAATTTAAACCTGCTTTACTGAAAAAATTGGACCAATATTGCAATATTGTAGACTTGCAAAGCTATATCTCCATTCCAAAAATTGTAGACCCCCTCTCCACTCACTTACCCATGTTCACATTTTATATCAACCATCGTCATGGTTGAGGACGCTCACCTGGATTGTACTCGTCCTCAGTCTTTGTCTCTACTGATTCCTCCGAACCCACCATGTCTTGAAGATCTTCCCGAGCCTCCAAGGTTGCAATTTTCCGCAGTACTCTATGGGTGCGGCGCACTCGTACCCCCGGTGCCGCTTGCCTAGCGATCGAAGCTGACTTCAGTGCGCCGAAGCTGTCACACCTGCATTGAGCACAATGGATAGCATGCAACAATCTCTCAATAATTGAACGATACAAAATGAACAATACAAAACGAACGATACAAAATGCACGGTACATCATGACCGATACAAACCTTCATCACACCGCACTCTCAGCATATCAAAATCACCCCCTAAATCAGCTAAACATCGCTTGCTTATGAGCAAATAAGTGTGTCTTCACTAAGCAAAAATCATGACTAAGTTGAATGTGGGATATTTTTGTAGAATATCCACTTTCCCCTGTCAAAGCATGCCAATTGCCACATGGGTTAGAAAGGAAATTTAGAGGACAATGACACCATGCAACAACATCTCAACCACAGTTTCCATGTAGGAAGGCAATGTTCGCAAAGGCTGCAATGTGGATATACTGTGTAATTGCAAGCAGAGGCCTACATAACCTAGATAAAATGCATGAACGACTAGTGAAACCTCATCAAAGTCTCATAAAAATGTAATTCAACAACTGTTCACTAACAGACATAGTGGCCAAGCTGTGGTAGTACTATCACTTATTGATTATGATGTGCTTCCTTGTATTGAATTGAGGATACAAACGTCACCAAAATACTCCAAAACCGGCAACCTTCAATTCAAAATTTGCAGCTTAATTCACAGCGGCATGACTAAAAATTAATCAAGGAACTAAAACCTCAAAGACCGCTCGATCCACCTGATGTACGTGCAATAAAGTATCCGGTATTAATAAAAAATTGAGGTGAAGAATAATCCTCAGCAACTGCTGACTGGGTGGCTACATCTTCCAATAGGCTAGGTCAGCTTTTTCTGCGTAGTAGGGCAAAAATATGATCTTTAAAACCCAAGAACTAATGTAGGGTCCCACTTTACTAGGTCTTTATCTTATTAATAAAATCATAATTACCGATTGACCCCTAATATCTTGATAGTTCAATCAACACATCAACCTAAAGTTATTTGCAATTGTGCAGTTTTGTTGTCCTGAAGTAAGGTATTTACCTGTGATTGCAATTGTCCACCAAAAATATACTAAATGAGTGTAGTCTCTTGTGCAGAGATATCTACAGCTTTCGCCCCTCCAACTTCATCAAGGCAAATAGATTGCATCGAGTTGATGGCAAAACCGATCACATTCCATGCACAATGTGTCACCTGACTAGCAACCTCAAGCAGACAAGACAACCTCAAAGAAAAGATGCAACAAATGTCTAGAGATCTTGTATTTTCCAGGTAGCAGAAGAATACCATGGAGATTAAGAATCTACTCTCAAATATACACAAATGACTCCAAAACTTGAAAGTACTTTTAGAAAATCTCCCATAAACAAGTGCACTCTTATTAACAAGGGAACATTGGCTACTCAACTAAGGACCTCTCATCTTATTGAAACAATAAAAGGTATAGTGGAAACCTCATAAACTCATGTGCATCTTCTTGCTTGCCATAACCAAGATGACTCCCAATGTTCCTGATTCGGTTTAAAATCTTGACTGGAGAAAGGGGTGATCGACTCTGCTGTACTTTTGCAATATGTTGTTGAAGCTCACACAAGAAACACCAATCGTTTTTCCTACCTATATTCAGGAGCAAATAATTCTATAAATGTTTTGATCCTAAGCCAAAACAATTCTAGACATCAAACATGGCAGTCCTTTGTTCAATAAATGATGTACAATAGTGGTCACGCACGTATAGTTCAATGACAAGATATACTTACAATGTTCACTATGAAAACCTTCAAGTAGATATGGTGCCAGAGGTTGTGTGTATGTCAAACATTGAAGGACCACATTCGCAAAGCAGCTGTACAAAAACAATAAAGAGAATATAGACAATACAGTATAGTTAGAACATTTTGTAGGCTTCAACTCCATCATCTTTGAAAAATACTGAAAATTATCCCCAGCAAAAAGTTTTATTCAAAATTATTCAAAATTAACAGATTGAGCAAATAGTCAGACACCATCAATTGCCAAACAAATTAAAATCCTGCATACATAAAGAAGTACTTGTCAATTGATCCGGGAACAACACCTATTTCCACAATTAATATTGTATAAGCCACACGATGGGAAGCTTATATTCTTGTTGAATAATTCAACAAAGTATGCTTAAGGGAACAATATCTGACCAAAGAAATCAAATAGGACCAACATAAGAATCATACTGCATTTGTCAAAATAAAAAATCTCCATGTGCACATCATCAAAACATGATCTTCCTGTAGACTGATTGCTTCCACATTCTACTTCAGATTTTCACCTTGAAGGTCACGATCTACCCTCATGATCCTCACCCAGATTAATGCTTGGAGGACACTCCCTCAGAAGTCTCTGTGGCTGCCTGGACAAACAACAGATCTAAGAGAATTTGGATAAACTATGCTATCAAGAATGTCAGCAAGCTAAAGCTTCACAGGCAAAGGAGAAAGCAAAGAAGGAAACATCACCACTAATATGGAACTGCTCCTTTACCTCCTAGAAGGTGCAAGAACTTATCAGTTGTGATCCATTCCATCTGCTTAATTCGCCCACCTTAACTGCACACCACCCCTCTCTTTATAAATCAAACAATCTCTCCTAAATGTTGGTTGCCTGCATATGTGAAAGAAAGTTTGAAAGCAGGACATGAAATGCAGAGTCCTTGTATGACTCACCTTCTTGGGATTTGTTCGACGGCTGTCTGCTCATACAGTGGAGGATGTCTTCAGCAAAGAACCACGTTGAGGAGACACTGGGGCTGAGTGTGAATTCGCAGAAGTCACAAATCCAATTGCAGGTGAAAGAGCAGGTGAGAGTTGTGGTGCTATTATTTCATCCACACTTAGCGTATCTAAGATGTTATCACTCCTAGTGCTCCTTGGACTAAGGACATCAGAAAAATTTCGACTGTCACTTTCTGAGCTTCCTGGGCTGCTACTGGAATCAGGAATGCGTCCACCATTCTTGCTAATGGAATCAGGTGTGCGACAAGCATTTCTGTGCCCTTCATTCCAATGTCGGAGTTGGCACACGCGAGAGCTGGGGAAGAGAACAGATGGGAGATTCTGTCAGCTCCTATATATTTCCAACTATAACATGAAAAAATATAATTTGATGTCTTGCGAGTATCCCTTATGAGAATTTTTTTTTCAAGGTCATTGGCAGACATTAAATGACAACACGCAAATGGAAGTGCCTCCTCCCGCTACCCAATGTATGACAAAGACCGAAGTAATATTCATAACTTTCTTTCTGAGACAAAAATAGATAAGAGCAAGTACTTTGAACAATCGTCATGATTGCTCTGCATTCTCACCAATCACCAACCCAGCATATTCAATACAAAACTAAGGGAACTAAGAAATGTGGAAGAGGTGCAATTTCAAACACAAAACTAGGCGAGCTCGATTCATAAAGAAACATACCAGTAAAACACACTCTTGCAACGAAAGCATCGTCGTTTTGTGGGCTGATGGTAGGCGGCACAAACAAGGTGCGAATCAGAATGCACCTTTCTTTCCACATGTCTTACAACATCTTGCTTGAGTGTTTTTTCTTCTTCTAAGCCCTTTCGACTAGCCTCGTCATCTCTTTGTTTCCTTCTAATTACCTCTTCAGCCTCCGCCCTAGCCTGTGCTGTTATTTCTGCATGTCTCTTCTTCTTCTTTTCTTTTGTTTGTCTCCTCCTGAAGAACTCTTGCTCCGCTGCTTCTCTTTGTTTCCGCTCTTGAGCTTCAGTTTGTCTCTTTCGAACTACTTCCTCCTCAGCCTGCAATCTTCGATTGTATTCCTCGGCCTCAGCTTCCCTCCTATGTAGTTCGTCTTCCAGTTTCCGCCAGTTGTACTCTTCCAAGTCAGCTTGTCTCTTGCGAAGCTCTTCTTGTTGAATCTTCCGATTATACTCTTTGATCTCAATTTGTTTCGTACTCTTCTCGTCCTCTTTTCTCTGTTGATTGAAATCCACGGAGTCAATCAAATTCATGTGTTGCGTTGCTTCCTCGGCAAGCAAATTTGTGTGAAATTCAGCATCGACATTTCTCCAAGGTTCCTGGTTTACTTCCGCACGCTTCTGGTAGAGATTCAAGCGCAATGCACGCGTGATCAAGACACCAAACAAATCACAACTCCCCTCCCTCGATCCGTTATCAGAAACGCAAAGTTCCAGCTCCGTTTCTCGGCACACAGATCCCTTCCCTTCCTTTCAGTCATGATCTATTTACATTTGTAAAGGACCCTAAACCTTAAACCCAACATGAATGAAATCCTACACCAGACTCATCCACAAACCCTTAGCAATCAGAAACCCCACAATCACACCCTACATCAGTCTAATCTACAACCCCTTAGCATCACAAACCCTTACAACCACACCCTTAGCTACACAATCTACAAACCTTGAACCTCAGCATGGGAGATGGGTAACTTACCAGGAACGAAGAGTACTATGAGAGACGAGCACAGATCCAAAGGGAGAGAATGAGGGGGGGAGTTCGACAACACTATGTGACCCCTGCTGAGCCACAAAGAAGTGGATTTCATCTACACCGTCCATATGAACGGCGGAGATGTCGCCACGTGGCGCGTTCGTGCACTCCCAACCAGCAACCAGCGCCCAAAACCCTAGCGCCCAAAACCCCAACGTCCGCAAACCCCGACTTTTCGGAGTTGTTGTGTCGCGGAGCATCTGATGGTAAATTGTGTTGAGCATTGCCGGATTGGTGGCGCCAATGTAGGTCGCTGACATCGGAGATGTGGAGGTTATTCATCCCCACAAGATTCGGACACAACCATACAACACTTAGCATGTAAGAAACACTTACAGACTCATTGCCGCTTGTTCCATGGGCTTCATGATCTTCGCGACGCGTTTGTCGCGTTCCAGCTCGTAGGAGCACCTATCCAGGTCTGCATCGTCATCTTCAATGGGACTACTGACAACATGCTGGCCACGCTTCTCCTTGGTCTTGGGAGGTCTGAGAGGTTCGGTCACCGAGTTCATATCCTCAACTTTATACTTTAGAGAATCGCACAAACTACCTCTATACTCTCTACAAATAAGACAATAATATGATTATCTTGCATTGAGTTAAGACGTGCAATACGCCATGGACTGCATTGTATTTAGGGGCGGGGACCTAACGGATACAATTTGAGGCGCTAGGGCTTCACTATGTAGACTGTTCTAATTTGAAGAATAACTAATGAATGACTAGTGATTGACTGGTGAATGACTAATGAGTGACTAGTGAGTGACTACCCTATGACTAGTGAATGCCTACTTAATGACTGTTGAATGACTACTTAATGACTACTTAATGACTGTTGAATGACTATTGAATGACTAGTGATATTTGAACACATGATCACAATAGCAATTACAAGCTCATGACATATTTCTTAAGTGTTGATTCAAATCTCTGGCACAAAACATGTGCATAGCCATCTTTATTGTTTGGAGGTTCATTTGGCTCACTTATGAGGGTCGTCAAACACGGTGATGGCTTCCCACATTGTATATCCTTCTCCATTTGTGATATTTGCAATTACAATCTTTTCAGATTTCCTTGTATTTGTGGATAAAATTTGCAACTGCTAGTGATACCGTTCAGTTTTTCTTTACTGATTTGAGGTATATTTAATGAGATTCATGTAATATGACCAATAATTTTCCTGTACTTCGTGAATGTTAACTATTTATTCCTCAAACCCAACCGGCTCATCTGTCACTAGCGGGCAGTTCTCCCTGATCATTGGTCGAGGCTAACTTAACGAAGCTTCCCAATCCACTTGATATTGGAACCTCAAATTTGAAAGTGGGTCTGCATTTCACAAACTCATGCCCAGGTCTCTACTTTGGAACTTAGTCTGCAAGGCCAACTTTCTTTTTCTTCCTGTATACGTTGTATGGTCAACATGATGGAGGGAATGTACATGTGTGTTTGATGAGCTCGAGAATCTTCCGGTCGATGATGAATAAGAATATCCTCATAGCTTTGACAACTATGAGTATAGTACCCACAACTTATTTGAAATTTGCAACCATCTCACACTAATTAGTGTTTTGTAAACCACAGGAAGTGGGCACAAAGCTAAAATTGTCCATTTAAAAGCCGCTGACCTTAAATTCAAGGTTAATGACTAGTGACTGACTGCTGAATGACTAGTTCATGTTGAGTGTTCTCTGCGTACACGTGAACAAGTATTGTATGACTAGTGTACGACCAGTTTATATGACAGATGAACAACCATTAAATGGGTGGTGGAAACCATGTTTGAAGACCACACATTACAGTCACTGATATGTGCATAGTGGTAAGCTTGCAAGGGACATGAACGGAGGAAGACTCCCTCTTAATGACAGGAGACGACAACAACATCGCGACGACCGTCTGTGGATGAGGGAGCAAGAGAGGGCCACCTTGTATAACCTAAAACGAATTCATTGCCCATGCTGCAAATGCAAAGGACGAGTTCAATGCTCTATTGCAAAAGTAAAGGATCATCTAATCAAGAATGGGAGGGAACCCACATTTAGAGTGTGGAGGGGGCCTGGAGAGAGGGACGGCTCCGATGAGGAGTGGGAACAGGAATTTAGGAGACCCTCAAGACCACATGACGGATACATTGACGAAGGATTGGATATGCATGCCATGCTCGAGGAAGCATTCCAGGAAATTGATGAGGTACCAGCCCACCCCCCTACAGTGGAAGAGCAAATTGAGGACATAGTAATAGGTGCATTCACAGTTGTCGATGAGTTGGCCGATGATGAAGTCCCACTCTCGGACGATAAGTCAAATGATGAGCCTTTGGGGGAAAATGGTGGTAGTAATGCAAAAAAACACAATTATGGTGATCCCCACGATATGGAAGAAGCCATGGAGGAGTTGTACCATGGAGCCAAGTCTTCCATATTGGCGGCCACGATATTGATAATGACTTTGTGCACAATCCATGGTGTAAGCAACAAATTTGCGGACCAGTTTTTCACCCTCTTCCGTGAACACCTTCTACCCAGTGAGAATATGTTACCCAAAAACCTTCATGTTGCAAAAGCCTTGATTCAGAAATTAGGATTGAATTACAATACAATTCATGCATGCCAAGCAGGTTGTGTTTTATTTAGAGGGCAATATGAAGGTGCCACCAGTTGTCCGAGGTGCAAGAAACCACGTTACAAAGATGAGGCCAAAAAACAGAGGCCTTGGAAAGTACTTGGACAATTTCCCCTGATTCCAAGACTAAGATGTATGTTCCGTATACCGGAAATATCTGAACTCATGGTGTGGCATGCAAAAAACACAAGCACAGATGGATTGGTAAGACATCCTTGTGATTCAAAGGTATGGAAACACGTACATGAAAATGTAGATTCTAGTTTTGGCCATGAAGACCGTAACATTCACTTAGCAATGGCAGCCGATGGAGTGAACCCTTTTAAGTTGCAACGTAGAACTTGGAGTACGTGGCCGGTAATGTTGTTGAATTACAACATACCCCCATGGTTGACTACGAAGAAATTTTTTATTATGTTGGCGCTGCTAATTCCGGGGAAACAATCTGTGACATCGCAATTTTTTGATGTGTACTTGGAACCATTGGTTGAGGAGTTGATGCAATTGTGGAAGGGTGTGGTTGCTTACGACGTGCTCAAAGAGTTGGGATCGAGGGCTTTCAAACTTAGAGCAGTTTTGCTATGGACCATCCATGATTTTCCCGATTATGGGACAGTTACAGGTGTTGCACATCAAGGCTATGCAGCGTGTCCTGTTTGTAGGCCTGATTTCAAAGGTGAACATTCTGTTGAACTTGCAAAGCAAACCTATACGGACACGAGGCGGTGGTTAGCCCATGACGATCCGTGGAGGTCTCCGGGAATGAAGGACCACTTCAACATTTGGACGTATAGAACTTTGAGGGAAACCCAATCGTGTTGCTGCATATGAGCAAGTGCAGCGAGCCACCGAGTATCAGACCTGGTTGGATGAAGGCAACAAAGAAGGCGCCGTTGGAGATCCCTCGAAAACACATGGTGTGAAAAGGAGGAGCATTTTACACAACCTGCCTTATTGGAAGGTAAATGATGCAACTCCTTTGACTCTTGATTATTGCATGTATCGGCACACGTAGCACTATATATGTACAACCAATCACAGAGTAAAGAAAGGCTCAATGTGCTCACAGATGGCATAAACATGTGCTCATGTCATGAGGTTGTAGTTGTAAAGCAGTCACAAAATAGTCGTTTACGATACACATGGGTGCATGAGGGAACCTAGCGTACATGACGTCTGGGACATGTCATGTTCAACAACTGGCAATGACTACACAAGAACTATAGAAGTGGACACTTAAAATCGCCCTCATAACACAAACAATACTAGTCATTGTCCTCATAAACGACGCAAATGACAGTCATAAACCAAGTCGTTAATTGTCGATTTTGTTTTAGTGCTTGAACTAACCAATATATGACTATATTGGCAGGATCTGCTCATACGGAACATGTTGGATGTTATGCATTGTGAGCAAAATTTTGCGAAGAATATTTTGAAGACCGTCACTGGACATAAGGACACGGTAAAGGTCCGGCGAGACTTGCAACGTAGAGGCATCAGGTCGCATTTATGGCTCATTCCCCATCCAAAGAAAAACGGGAAAATGTTGAAACCAGCCGCACCATATGTGTTGACCACCGATGAGTTTGAAAATTTTGCTAGTACTATCGAGAAGTTGAAGACACTGTCAGAACATGTTTCCAACATGGCTCAATACATACGCAAGAGGAAATACGGGGGTTTGAAGTCACATGACTACCATGTGCTAATGCAGCAAATCATGCCGCTAGCCTTACGAGGACTTTTACAACCTGGTCCACGAATGGCGGTGATGAGGATTTCCAAAGTGTTCCAAAGAATATGTGATAGTGTTTGGAACCCATTAGAGTTTGCCGCTCTACAGGCGGACGTTGCACGGAGCATGGCACTTCTGGAAATTCATTTCCCTCCTTCATTTTTGACATTATGACGCATTTGCTATATCACATTGTTGATGAATTGGACATGTGTGGACATGTCTCCACAAGGTGGATGTATCCTATTGAAAGATACATGAAAACATTAAAGCACTATGTTCGGAACATGGCAAGACCGGAGGCCAGCATGGCGGAGGGTTACGCCCGGAAGGAATGCCTCGGTTTCATCACTGAATATTTACACAAGTTTGAAGTGGTCAACCGCCGAGTTTGGGATGCAGATGAGGAGTACGGAGATGCAGAGGAGGTGCTAGAAGGGGCAGGAACAAAGTACTTGATGACACCAACATTGAAAGATCTTGCCCACCAATACGCATTGACAAATGTCTCCCTCATGGTACCTTGGCATAGGTGAGCCTGATTGTGTTTTTCCAGCTTGTACACTCCCCTATGAGTGTGTCCTATTGTTTTGGAATACATGATTGCACGTGAAAATGACCAGTGAATGACTACTGTATAACTAGTGAGTGACTACCCTATGACTAGTGAACAACTAGTTGGATGTGCAGGTAGTGGAAAGACGAACAGGCAAAAAATCCCTACATTTGCACGTTTGAAAATTGGATTAAAGATGCAGTGCACAATCACCCTATGGACCCGAACGATGCGGATGACATGGACAGGGTTATGATGTGCAGCAGACTGTCACAGTTAGCTACACGATACACGAGGATGAAGGCGTATGGAAACCACTTCCGCGTAGAGGACTAGCAATCCATGACGCTCAAAAATTACAACAGTGATGTTGCCTCTATGTTTCACATGCCTTCAATGGGTTCGGAGGAGGTGACATTGAACTATGTGGGAGTACTGAAGGATATATTGAAATTGAACTATGGGCCTCTTCGTACACATGTCATATTTTTTAGGTGTGAGTGGATGAAGCAATATGACAACCGTGGCAACCCTACGTATATATGTAAGAGACGAGGTTGGATTCATGGTCGTGAATTTCCGCCACAAGGTTCCAAAGATGTTGGAGCCGTTCATATTTCCGAGCCAAACAACACAGGTATTTTGGTCAGACGAAGTGCGGAAACCGGGGTGGAAAGTAGTCTTGGTGAAGGACACACGCTCCCAAAGACATCAACAGAGCACAACAAATGTCTTCATGACCACCACCGAAGAAGCGGATGGCATGCAGTTGGCGAACCATGTACCTCCCCCGCCCAGCACAACGTCATTGGTGGGAGCCATAGAACTATCAGATTCCGATAACTCCTTAGCACTAGCTAAATTTTAGGTGTTTGTCCTTACAAACGCCTAGTTGGGCTTACAAGTGTCCTTAGTGGGTTGTACTCAACAATACTATGACTGAACAACAACTCCACTATGACTTACACGTCCACCTCATCGAGTACGTGGCATGAAAAATGAAATGATTTGTGCGTGTCTGGTGCCCGCCATTGAACTTATGATTTCAGACCTCCATCATATGTGCACCTTGGCAATGAATATCTTCCATATACGTCAATACATGTACTAAGCTTATGTCATCGTGTTGACACATGTTTAGTGACCAATATGTTGTGTTTGCCACCATTATATTGTATCTCACATGTGTACTCATCCTTTGTTGTGGGCATAGTCGTACTTACAATGTGTTGGAGAGTCATAGTTAAGTATGGGTTGGTCAAGGGCAACACATAAATGACTGCACATTTGCTACGTCACCAACGTCACACCGGCATGGATGAATTGGATGATGAATAAGTAACCATAAATCAATATTTGGGATTGTCGCTTGCACATCTCATCCACGAGTCATTTCAGTAATTGAACAATGACTAAACGCTTATACACATCATCCCAAATTCAGCAGGCATGTGAGTCAGTCATTTACTGAGTTCTTTAGGACACGTAGACATTGATACCATGGTTGGAATGGACAAGGTTTGTTGTAGTGACAAAACAAAACAAAAAACCAAAAAAAATGTCTACGTTCTTGTACTGACATGAATGTGAGTTTGTTCTCCTTGTATTGGTTGTGATAATCCATGATATAGGATAAGGTGTATTGCTTGAAGTCCTTTGATGAGTTGGCTCTATTAGGCTAGGGTTGAGGGGGTTAAGGTTAGGGTGGGGTTGGATAGGGGTTTGCCGGTTATCAAGTCCTTTGTTTAGGATTAGGTACATGATATATTTTATGACGTTTTGGTATATAGATTTCATTACGTTTTTTATTATGTTGGATTTAGGAATTTTCAACTTCTTCAGTTTTGCAATTTAGTGTTCATGTACAACGCCTCTCACTCCAGCTGTGATGGTTATTATGGGGTTTAATGTCTAGCTTTTTGTTTTAGTATGTCTAGTAGGGGGTCATTACTTTATGTTTGTTTTCTAGATGGCTAACTATGGGTATTTGTCTGGCAGTCGGTGAATTCAATGAATTATAGTGTGTGAGAGGGAGATGGTAAATTTGTGATTAGATTTTGGGTTTGGGATCCTAGTATGTATAGGATATCAAGTCTAAGTCTAGCCATGCATGGAAATGATGTGGTATTAGATGTACAACTAAGTAACCATTTTGGTTGAGTCCGGCAGGGGGGAGATCAATGGTTTGTGCATTTGGTAGTGTGTGATCTGGTGAATTTGTTGGCTCTTAGTGTTTGAGCTACAAGGTGCTCTACTTTGTTGTGCCTAGCTACCCTTAGCCCTTTTATGTGTTGATATGTGCATAAGGATAGGAGATGTGGCTTGATGTCTCTTTATCGATGCTTGGACATAGTGTGTAACTGGAGTTTGGGTGGGTGAATGGCCAAAATAGGTCTCCTATGGTTACCCAAATATTGTTCGATATTGTGTTTTAGAGCTTGAGTGATTGGCGCATCAAATGCGCACGTGCTTTCCAAAAGAAGTGGGATAATTTGTGGTTGATCCATTCGTTGGGCAACCGTTTTTTGATGTATGGGAATTTGTGTTTAGCCACATTGGTTTCCCTTGTCTTGTGTTCTTTATTGATGAATGTGTATGGTTCCAAATTGCTCCATCATGTGTGGCAAAAGGCCAGGTTTGTGTGGGATTGTGTGGAGTATGTTTATGTGGGGGGGGGTGGGGGTCTTTGTCTTTATTTGCATTGTTGTTTGCCAACATTTGTGCAATCTTGTTGCCAAAGATATATGAGTGTGCTATAACTTTTCGTAAGGTTATCTTTTGTCTGCAAAGAAACAAATTGCACATAACTCGTGTGGAAATGTGGTTTCTTTTTTTTAGGGGGGGGGGGGGCAGGGGGGAGGGTGGAATACAATATGTTGACATTATTGTATATACATGTAGGGGAGAGAATGGAATAGCTTGCCCACAACTTGTTAAATTGAAGTCAATGTGACTTGTTGATGCCTCTAAGTTTTTATTATATTTGTATTTTAAATCTTGTTTTCTTGTTGTAATTATGCCAACAACTAGTATTTAAGTTAATTTGCACATTTTGGCTAATTGTGGATAAATCAGGGATTGACATCTTCTCTAAACCTCCTCAACATTGTGACTTCTTCACACAATTTTATTGTTGTGTCTCATATGTGGCCCCACGGACTAGATTCTTCCTATCACGTATGAACTAACATGAGTGTAGAAGGGGTATTAATGAAGGCATTAGCGTACATAATATGTACATAAGGGCTCGGGGAGGTGATCATCGGAATTTTAGAAAGCACGTGAGATAAAAAAATAAGATCAATTTAATTCGTTGAGGGTAAAAATTATAAATTTGTTAGATCTACCATAGCATTGGAAATATGTCCCTTACATGATTATATGTAAAATAGGGTGATGAATAATTCCTTCATTTTAGTAATCAGTAGAAGAAAAAAAAATAGGGTTATAAATATTGGATCCTCCTAAAATGTGTAGTAGGATCAATACAATAATTATGGCTTTTGTATTTAGCTTTCTTGTATTTGAATGCAATTTTTTTTGGAGTAGGTAGTTGTGCAAAATTTTATGTCTTGTCACAACATATTGTAATTCTTGTTTTGTTCTATCCGTGTTTACAACTTGTCTATGTTAGCTAATATATTTGTTATCTTCATGTTTATTGGTAACCCTTTAACTAGTACCCAAATGCTATTGGTTGTGTTTGGAATGATACTTTGAATGGTTTAGGATTGGTATAACTGGTTGAAACCAATTGAATGACAAGATGGATTGTATGGAATGTTTGTTGCTCACATAGTCGATTTTGCAATGCTATAGTATTCCGTCCATTATTTGGTACTTGTACGATTTATAAAAAAACTTGATGCCAAAAATTAGCCTCTCCAAATAATTAAAAATAAATGTAGGGTGCTCAAAAATATGTCAAAGTAGCTTTATATCTATAAATAGGGCAAGAAAAAATATTGAGAGGTGCATAAATATCCCCCCATTAAATACCCCATTATCGCACATGGTTACAAAACGTTAGGGGGTGTGATCTCCCCGTGCATAAGGCAAGAGGCATTAATTTTTTGTAATGTGTACATTCAAGAGGTTATTGAGAATTTTCAAGTAAAGGTAGATGTACAAAAGGGCGCCCTGAGGTTTTGAGGGAAATTTGACAATACATGTGTTAGGTTCATCCAATTAATATTTTCATTCATTATTGTCATATGATAATAGTCCCCAAATGACTAACTTGTCCATTATTATTAGGGTTTGCATTTGAGTTCTAAAGTTTTTATAAACTGGAGGTTCTTTTACAAATCATGACCTCGTATGTCCCACAACCATGTTGTCCATGTGCTTTAATCATTGCATTCCATGTAGTTAGATTGAGTTCCTCCATTCTCTATCACTCAAGTATACCTTCGCAAACATCAATATTATTGCATGATCTCCCAATCCAAGGGATGCTTGTACATAAGTGATTGCGTTTGGTTTGAAGCATGAGTTCCTAATTTATTGTAGAAAAAGATTATACGCTTCCTCACCACAATCCATTTTTACGTGTACTCCTAACATTGCATTCCATAAAAGAAAAGAAAAGAAGAAACTAACATCAATCATTGTAATGTGAATTTGAGCTCATTGGTCCTAACTTGCTCAAGAGTGTCTTTGGTGCAAGGCCTATTGGGAGGTGGATGGGCTCTTTCTTTGTAAGATTGTATCATCTTAGTATCCAATATTGTACATATAGGCATCCATCTGACGCATTATTTTGAATACATTATGAATTGCACCTACTTCACTAGTCATTACCAAAATATTCGCCAACAAGGCTTCTATTCATACTTCAAAATGGTTGGCATGCCTTTTGATCAAATCATTTACTGGAGTGCCTTCAAAGGTGCACTTGGGCTTGAAGACAAAGGTTTATGCATTTTGTGCATATTTTTACAGGAAAAAAGAAAGATAAAATTTTTGATAGAAAAAGATTAAAAATCTAGGCCACTAAAAATAACTTAACCAATCCACCATTTAAATATATTGTAAACTACTATTCCAAATCATAAATGTAATATATATCTTATATTTACATATCGCATTGTTCGCACTACAAGTAGAATCCAGGTTTCCTTTCACCTAAATCCAATAATCAAGCTACACATAGCTTTAAATAATTATAGTTTAAAGCTACCACATACATGTTTCATAGCCTTCAAGTGAGCTTCAGAACCTCAAGAGTAGGGTTCACGCCCATCTCTAAGTGCTAGCACGGGATAGAGAACCTGGCTCCCTCTCAAAGAACCGCACATGACACTTGCATGTCACGCGGCTACCTTATCCTGAAACTTGCTAATTCTGAATGACAACATTCAAATCAATACCGGGCATCGATACCTTGCTCGCGTGTAATTTGTTATAATGTGAAGCACACAAAGGGACTTGCTTCCTATTGAGTACTTATTGGATATCCTCAATTCCTTTTAAGATCTTAACATTTTTGACATATTGCACATTATGTTTCCTAGTTGTTCCAACCCTTTATAGTTGCCGGAGATGGTGCCCTGTATCATTTTCTTCGCATCCTTTAATTGCACCGCAATGATATGCGAGAGTACCTTACTTCAACTTAATTTTACTAAGAGCCTATTTATTTAGGATCCTTGTTAAGAAGCACTTCTAAAATCAATTTATTTCTCTTTCTTTTAAATCAAGTAACATTGCCAATCTTGTGCCCTTATTTGCTTTAACTAAGTTTTTGATGAAGTTTGGGCTTATCCAATGTGAGCTCGATTTGTGCTTTTGGCCAACGTATATACAACTAACCACCTTAAATGTTGGTTGACCAAGGCACCACGGGCCTTGGCTTGGTGGTTAGGGCTCATGGCCCCCAATGAGGAAGTTGTGGGTTCTATTCCCCATGCGGGCGTGGTGCTCACCACCTTAGTCCACCCAACTATGGTGGGGGGTCCTTGGACCTTGGTGTATGGGTACCTCAAAGCCCTTTGGGGGGATACCATGTCCGGTATCTTCAAGGCACTAGTGGCTAGCTAGGAACTAGTATAGTGTGTCACTATAGTGTCCATCCTCGAAAGGGGAGAGTAGTATTGTCCCAATCTCCCCTTGTCCAGTGGGCATCGGGTCATTGGCATTACGAACGGACACTTTATTCACGCCGGCCCCTTGCTAAAAAGGGACCAGAGTTTCTATCTATTCTATCTATCTTCTATCTATCTTGGTTGACCACCCTACTTTTGTCAAGGTTCTCATAGCATAAATAATTATTTAATAATCCTATAGTCACACTTCATCAAGCCATAATTTGATGATTAGTAGAGGTAGATATCACACAAAACGAAATAAGAAGGCCCCGCCAATATTTTATTTCCATTTTATTAGTGATAAGGGGTTTGCCTTTATCATTTTACTACATTTGAGGGTACTCATTCATCATAATGTAATTACTATGTACTAAAATCATCTTATAGCTAAGCGTTTAGATTAAATTGAGTAAAAGGCATAGCATATAGCTAAAAAAACCACATGGAATCTATGGCTAGAGCTTGTGGCAAAAAAAATACATATATTTTATTTAAGTCTTTCTTGTTTTTTCTTTTTTAAGGAATTCATTCAAAACAAATGAATGAAGAGAGGATTTAACAAAGAATGGAATGCATTGAGGCACGTAGTGAGCCCAAAAAATTAAAAAAAATTGGCTTGCTATTCTCTTCTTTTCTCGGGGGGGTTCACTGGCGAAAATCGTAGAACAATGTGCGATAAAAAATAGGGTCCAATATATTCATTGTAGATAAATTTTATAAAAAATGTACATGTAAAATAGGGGATTTAAAAATAGTGAAACATGTTTACATGTAAAATACCATCACATATAATATTTTCAGGTTTTTTACATGTAAAATACCATCACCTTATAATCTTTTATGCAAGGTAAATACCCCCCCCAATAAATAGGTCCCGAACGCACGTGTATGCAAAATATAAGAGGGAGTGAACCCCCCGAGCTTCTTTCCATTTCTTTCTTTCCTCTGTCCAAATTGTCAAGCAATTTTTTCTTTTCTTTATGTATGAGTCTCACTTGGTAGAGAGCTAGGGTCATTCCTACGTTGCATGCCCTTCATTTGTTATACGAAGACAGTGGAAGAGAAAAAAGAATGAAGTTTCTTTCTTTGTAGTTCACAAATGAATGAGGATTAGTATTATAATGCATTTTAAATTCAATTGGATAGAGCAACAACCTTCTAAGTTGAAGGTCACATGTTCAAATCATGTAGGATGCTTAAAGAAAGTGCATAATGAATGACTCAATAATATATACCAGCGGTACATGCATCTATCGATTAGTATAAAGCATTAAATGTTACATACCATGCATACATGAGTATCAACAATCTAATAATTTCTTATTTATTTTGGGGGAGAGTGGCCGAGTGGTTAAGAGCAACGAGCTGTAAATCTGCTGAAGGTTTTCTATGTAGATTCGAATCATGCCTCTTCCACATACTTTGTATCTAAAAAAATAGAGATGAAGCATTTGTTTTTGTGCTTATCCTTTCATGCAATTAAATAAAGTGGAACTTTCTTATAAACATATTGAATTCTTTGATATTTGACCCTCTCCGAACCGTACGAGATAGTCTCCCATCATACGGCTCTCCAAGTCAACCTCTATTTGAATTTGGTTTCATCGTTAGATTATGGCTTGTATTTCTAGTGGTTGACCCCCAAGTGGCTTGCCTACCATAAAGCAACATGCTTTTTCACTATAGCGATAATGAGGAAGTCTAGCAATAGATAATAAAATAATGATTTTTAATTTTATTCATTATCTATTCCATGCCCGTCCTTAATACTTTGGACATGGTGCATTCTATCATATTTACGATGTCATGAAGGAAGCGCAAAGAGTAATTACGCAACATTTTAGTTATCAACAAAGTTATGTTATAGGATTCTTGGTAGCACATCGAACGAATTTTAGATAGTCAAGCTAGGATTTTTGACAAGGATGCCAGTAAGCTGGCATTGAAGACAATTTGGGTTTTAGTATATCCCGTTAATGAGGATTTTTTGGCACGCCACCCACACACACACACACACACACACACACATATATATATATATATAGGTTTATTTTATGTGGGGAGAAATATGGGTTCTTGTTTGTTGTAATTGCATTTCATAAAATTACATCACAATATATCATACATTTGCCTCTTTGATTCACCCACACTCTTGCAAGTATTTAAGCAGCACGGTCCCTAAACACTCATGTAATTCAAAGTCATCATATTTGTAAGACCAATTTTTGGCTATCGCCTAGCCGAATTAGGCAATTTTCAAAATTTGATGACATTCATCCGGCAATCAGACTTTACCCGACATCAGGAGCGGCAGTTGAAGGCTATCAACGTCAGAAATCCGTTATAGCCTCTAACCGACTCCTCCTCCTTCGTCGTCATAAGGAAGAGGCAAGCGAGGAGCAGGCATGCTATTTTCACATGATAGAATCAAACGTAGTCTCCCAGTGTTAGCAATAGGCTTAGCGACATCATATTTCTGTGATAGAGTATGAGGGCTATTAGCAACTCCGAGATGGAACAAAAAAAGAACTGAGTGATTCAGTCTTGGACAATGTTATATTTGAATATGAGTGAAATATTATCTTGATGAGCAATAATCTGGTTGTTTGTGTGATGCAAGTTTGATAGCGGTAGCGTCAGTATTGAGTGTGAGTGTAGTGATATAAGCAAATCGAGTCCTAAGTAATGGCAAGCAGTGAAGTTTGTATGTTTGGATTTGAAGGACGGTCGTGAAGGCGAGTAGACATTGTGATAACCTGGCGATAGACCGAGAAAAAGAAGTGTGATTGGATTAGAGACTCAGAGAAGGCAAAGCCTGTTGAGGCAAGAGTCTTTCTAAGGCAAAGACGTAGTCATGTGCCGGAAGGGCAATAGGTTGTAAGGTCCGAGAGCAGACATATGAGCAAGTAGTCAATTTTGTGGAATAAGGTCATATTCTTGGCAAGTGGCCATGGAGTGAAGTCTGAGTGTGTGAGAGTGTTAAGTCTAATATGAGTGGACGAAGTTTGAGCAGGCGATAAGCTGCAAGACAATCACTTACCCTGTGAGAGGGGAGTGAAGATGAACAGACGGCAATAAGGCCATATTCTGAAGCTGTTGGTGAAAAGGCATGACCGCTAAAGGGTCAAGATGGAAGTAACTCCCCTGGGGGAGATGAACATGCAATTGGCCTAAGGAGAAATTTGTGGCGATTGGCAGAGAGAGAAAGTGAGAGAAGACAGAGAGGCTTGAGATGGGCGAGGCAGTCGTCAAGAGAAGCTGACGGGCCATAGCCAGAGCAGGGAAGCTTGAGTGCTATAGACATTACCCTGTGGTAGTTTTCCTGAGAGAGGATGTCGCCTAGGCAAGCTAGCCGCATATCGCCAACCAGTGAGGAAAGATTAGACAAGGGCTGATGTAAGCCTGGACCACATAGTCATGGAAGAAGAAGATTTTACCTTATGAGATAAGACTATTTGCATGCACATATTTTGGATGATAAAAACTTGTTAATCAAGGGATATAGCCTGATAAATTTATACATATCTAATGTATTGACAAAATGGATATTCTTCGAGATGTATTGCCAGGTATGTCGGAAGATGACGATGGTGGTTACGGTCTTTGAAGAATTGCCGATGGTTGGAAGTAAGTATAATTGGAATTAATTTGAATTGTATGCAAGCATAATTCCTCACAAATAAAGACGAAGATGGTTACTCAAAAGACGTTGCCCCGGACATGTTGTCCTGCCTATGAGTTACTTGACAATTTGCCAAGCTATTGAGCTTCACAACTGAATTAGGTCCGAGTCTTAGAGTGATAGCACCTACCTGGAAGATAGGATAGACCACACTCACTACCGAACCATCACAAAGGAATTAAAGAGAGAGAGAGAGAGAGAGAGGAAAAGAATGGGATAAGTTAGTATAGGAGAGAGTAAAGAATGAGAATCACCATCAAATGTTATTAAGAACCTTAATCCAATGTGACATTAACCCTTATAAACACTATCTCAGTCTTCCTGGAGACATAGTTCCACGGGTTTTGTTGTTTTGAAACATAGCAAAACTTACTACAATATTTGAATTGTTTTGCCTTTTGTCTGAGCTGATGGATTGGCACAAACCTTCGGCATAACTTAGATACATCTCGTTTGGCATCAAAGCATTTGACAAGTTTTATTAATAAATTCCAGTGCATCCTTTACATGATCATACTATGCTGAGCCTCCAATTATGAGAGTCCAACTAAATTCTCCACAAATCAATCAAATAAGCATTTGGTGTGCATCCTGCAATGGGCGTGCAATCTCCCACATTTGACACACACTCTTACACTAAGGTAGAGGGTGCGAAAACCAACACCTCGCCCAGAAGCAACACCTGTAAAGGCCTCCCAATCACCAACACTCTTCGTCCTTGAACCGTTCTCCATGGAAAAGGAGTGCCCAAGGCCATGGAGTGATGGGTTTAGGTGCCAGTAGTGGCGTCACCGCATGCCAACCTCCACTACCTTCATGTAGGGTAGGTAATGGGCTCCACTTTATTTTGGGTCGGTTCAAGCTGGATTTAGGGTGGCTTGTTAATGACTAATCTAGCCATTCCTTTCACGGGGAGGGACGGTTCACGCCTACAAAGTGAAGGGGGTCATTTATGGGTACAAAGAGGGTTGGTACCTGGGATGCAAGGAGACAATTTTACAACTGAACCGGGTGGGATCATGGAGATGGCCATGTTGGGCTTGGATCTAGCTTCGGTCTAGTACCCAAATATGTTGTGTTGGTTCTAGGCAATCTTTTGTTGGTTCTAGACAATGAAGGTGGGGGTCCTCATCATATGCAAGGTCGTCATAGATGGGGCCTAAGGATCAATTTAAGGAAGCTAGTGTTTTGACTTTGAATATTTATCGAATTTTCAATTGAGGCTAAACATAAGTTTTCTTAAGTGTAGATATCATATATCCCATGTAGGTTCGGAGCTACTAGGAAGAGCTCTCCTGCTAGCTACGTATGCCCACTTTGTGTTGCACAATATCAAATTACATGTGTGAAATGGAGCGTTGCATGGGACATGATGTTGTCACATACTAGATGCCAATGGAGAATGGAGGTTTATGAGAATGAGTTTCGAAGCCTTCAATTAAAGTGAAACCCTAAACGGTTTGAAATCAATTAGTTGCCAAGCATGGAATTTTTGGCGTGGGTGTTGCAAGTGCATAAGGTACAAAGTATGGCTCTAAGCCCAAATAAGTTTTCAAACTATTGTGTATTATGTGAACGCCTAAACATTTCCAACTATTTGTGTGCCAAGATGTGGAAATGAAAATGGCTCTGAACTATGCCTCTAAAATTGCCACCAGATCATGAATCAATCAAGGCTACATACTCACCACAAAGAAATACATGCAATCCTGCTCACAATATGGAAGATCTATGTAATGTAGGGAGTCTAAAACAAACTCATTGTTTGAAGTTATTCACTTGAGAGGTCATTAAATGATGACTATATTTTTTCATCTTAGCAATCATTGGTGTGGTGCACTACTAGCAATCTAGGGTTTTTGGTGGGATCAAAACAACGCTCTCATTTGGGCTTTAAGGTTTGATTTCAGACTTCAAGATCCACATTCAAAACAAAAGAAGATTGGTGCCTAGAAGAAGCCTCCCCATGGATGGACATTATGGATGTGATGTGTTAATATGTATGTGTGTTTCAATATGGGACATAAGATGTGGAACATGAGTGTACATGAACAAAAGTATATTCCATAGTCGTTGCAATCTAGGCCCCTTTTACAATTGGCACACCGGGGCAGGTGGTGAAGGATGGTTGTTGGTGCCAAGGTTTTGCATTGTCAGAGTGTGTACATGTTCTCTACATAGAATATGGTTGGGCCCTGCCTATTTCCACAGCTAGTGGCAGCCGGTTTACCCTTTGCCTTTTATAAACATTGGCACATATAAGGTAAAGGGTGCTTAAACCAACACTTTAAACTACCGCACATACATATGGCTATGTGGTTGATAAAAAAAACATATTAGCTTTTGGGCTAATCATAGGAAAAAAAAAGGAAAAAAATTCAGCCTCGATTGAATATTTGTGAATATTCGATGAATATTCAAAGTCAAACCACTAGCTTTCTTAAACCAATCCATAGGCCATGAGCATAGAACCAACACACGATTGCCTAGAACCAACACAACATAGTTGGGTACTAGACCTAAGCTAGATCAAAGTCCAACTAGTAATGGTGCACAAAGCCACACAATCCCACATGGTTTGCTTGCAAATTAAAACTATCACCTTGCATCTTGGGTACTGACCCCCTTTATTCCTATAACCCACCCCCTTTGTGTTTTGTGGACCTACCTCCTCGGCTTTGTGAATGGCAAGGTTGGCACCACACGGTCTTTTATAGTTGGGTTTCTCATAGTTTTTTTTCAAGAAAACCCAATCATCTGAGGTCCAAAAAAATCCAATTTTATTGAGTTTTATTGCAGATGAGTTGAGATTATAGGGCAGAGGGCCCAATGTCTGCCAATGATGGTCCCGAGTGCTGAGTGCTAGAATAAAACCATGGTTTTATTCGTAGAAATCGGGTTTTTTTGCATTAAAACCAAATACCCAATGCATCAACCGGAAAAAAAAAAAAAAGTTGGGTTTTTCACACCCTTGGTGAATAGAATGCCTAGTAGTGGAGAGTGCACTGAAGTGACGTCACTAATGACATCTAAAACCGTCACTTCATTGACCCATACACCTACATCATGAGCAACGGTTCAAGGTAGGAGAGTGTTGGCAATTGGGAGGCATTTATAAGGGTTGGTTTTGGCACCCTCTCCCTTAATGTATGTTGGATGTGAGGGGGTTTCCAGGTCGGGAATAGGTGGTTCGACTCCACTGTTGTCAGTCTTGAAGAACTTGGAAGCGCGCTACGGCACGAAGAATAAGAATATGAAGCTGCAGTCAGTCAGGCAGGCGGTCAGTGGGTCAGTGGGTCAGTGCGGCGTCGTCAGTCCGGTGCAGAGTTAAGTTAAGTTAAGTTACAGGTAGCCTGCAGACGGGCGATGGTGTGCCGTTCCGCTCCACTCCGAGTGTTTTAATAGCTGCTCCTGCACAGACGCCATTTGAATCTCGCCCAAGTCGCGGGCGGGCCAGGGATGTCAAGAGGCGGGGGTGCGTCCATCGCCGGACCCTAAACCCCACCACCGCCTCGCAAGCTCACGCGTCGACGTCCCGTTCGAGGGGGAACCACAAAGAGAGGGAGAGAGAGAGATCCACTTGGGAGGTCGCATCGCACGGGTGCCGGCTGGTGGTGGTGCATCGCCATTGTGTCGAGCGTGGCGGGGAGCTAGTAATTTCGAGGTTTCGTAGCAGGTACACATTGGGTTTCGTTTTTGTGAGGTGGTTTTCCTTGGCCTCTTCATGTCGTTTGATTTCTACATTGCGAAGATTGATTATGGTTTGTCGTGTCTGTATTGGGAGGAGGAAGAGGGCTTGGAGTGGTGAGGTTTTATCTATGGATCCTCATCTAGGAAGTGCTATGTGCGCATCGTGTGAGTGATCTTTGCGACGATCAGGTAGTTTGAAGATGAGGAAAATTGGTGCAGATCTAGCTTCCACATTATGGCATATTTGGAGTGTGGGACATAGGTTAGGAGATCGGCACACCTTATTGAAGCTTTCATCTTGGTCAGCTGCGATACTCATTAAAGCTAATCTGCGAAGAGTGCAATGTGATGCATCTAAGAGGACGCCGCCCACCCCTGTTCCGGTGATCAAACGTAGAATTGGCAAGAGATCCTCTAGAAGTGGACTGCTGCAGGTGGTGATGTTCCATTGACGTTGATTGTCAAACTGTTCAGCCCATTCTTGGGAGGGAACACGATGAATCGAGATGAATGCAGGGTTTGAGTTCTTTCATCACTCTGCCGATTGGCGAATGATACAAAGTCTGTGAGGTGAATCAGTTGCGCGCGTGCGAGAGAGAGAGAGAGTTGCACTCATGCTTTAGGGCAAATGCAGCATGCATCGCTTCTGGTAGTGATGGATTAGCCTCGGGTGATCGAAGACACCAGATACACTACTGTAGCGTGAATCCTGCAGAGATTGCTGCCTGCATTCGGACTACAAATCCTCGTCATTTGTACAAGGGCTGTCTTCTTTAGTGATCGGATCGATTCTGGTTGGTGGAAATTTTGAGCCTTCTGGTGAGTTTTGATTTTGAATTTTTGAATTTTTGAATTTTTGTGGTTCTGAAGAGGCCAACATCTCAGGACAATGGGTTCGACACGGAGTCGATTAGTCAAGCTTTAGGGCAAGTGAACAAAGCATAAATCATTTCTGTTAGTGATGGGTATCTTCGGGTAATAGAAGACAACCATATACTAATGTATTGAGATTACTTCCTAGATTACCACATATGTTTCTGCCATTCAGAACACAAATAAATGCACTTAGTGCAGGGGTTGTCTTTCTAGTCAAAGGATCGGTTTCTCAGAATGTAGATTTTTAATCCTTGTGTAAATTTGATGTAAAACTTTTGAATTTGCAGTTTTGAAGTGGCTATCCTTCAAGACAGTCGGAACTCGAGTTTAGGGCAATCGAAGAAAGCATAGGCGGTTTCTCTCTGATCAGGAACCTCTACAGAGAAGATTAATTTGTCGCTATGGTCACAAGTGTTCAATTTAGATGTCGCGAGTCTTTGGTAGTGCTACTAGTAGTATGTCGAAATTTTTCATGGACTAGTGGTCGGATCCGTTTCTGAATAGGTTGTACTTTTGAGCCTGGCGTAACGAGTGTAAGGAAAAGTTTTGAATTTGCAGTTTCGAAATGGCAAAACTCGCTTGAGTGTTCAAAACAGAGGCGGTCTATCTAGTCCAACTGTTTAGAGATTCAACTCTATCCTGGAGGTTCTTAGTGTTTGAAATAGAGTCGGTCAAGCTCTAGGGCAACTGACAAAGCATACATCATTTCTCAGGTTCCAGCATTGCGATCTCTGCAGAGATTGCTGCCTGCATTCGGACCACCAAATCTTCTCAACTTGATCAAGAGCCTCCATTATTTATTGATTCGAAGACCGTATTCCATTCAGGTGACGCCGAAAATCACAGAAATTTGGGACTAAACTGTCTATTAGGGTTTACTACTGCTTGCAACAACCCGGGGTGGAAAGATGTCAAAGGCTGTGTCGGGGTGGTTTGGACGCAGCAGCAGCAGGTCGTCTTCCAAAGACCTCAACCCGTCAGCAAAAGATCAGCAGCAGCAGGCTGAGGATTGTCCAGCTGACACCACCACCGACGCAAACTCCGCGACAACCCCAACAACCACCACCACCTTGACAACAGTCGACTCGGATGACGACTCGCAAACAGACCACGACGACTCGTCCTACGCAGACTTCGATGAACGGGAGCTCGGACCTTTGCTATCACTAAAAGACCAGATAGAGAAGGACAAAGAGGATGAGAGCCTGCGCAGATGGAAGGCACAGCTCTTAGGTGCCGTCAGCCTGGACACCGGCGACATCGAACCCGAAGTCAAAATCTTGTCGTTGGGAGTGATGTCCAAGGGACGACCGGACAGTAACCTACCACTCCCTCTCACCACAAACTCAAGAGGCTACACCTTCTCCTTGAAGGAAGGATGTACGGTGTGTTTGAAGTATGTGTTTACGGTGCGAAACAACTTGGTTCCAGGGTTAACTTGTGTCAACACGGTTTGGAAATCTGGATTCCAAGTTGACGAAACTCATGACATGATGGGAACATTTGCACCGCAACATGAACCCTATGTGCATGTTGCGGAGGAGGAGGTGACTCCGTCCGGTGCTTTGGCCCGAGGTGCTTACACGGCCCGGAAGAGGTTTATCGATGATGACGGCAGAGTGCACTTAGATTTAGATTACTCATTTGAAATCCGCAAGGACTGGTAGGTAGCTTTCCAGTGAAAATGAAAGGGATACAAATCAGTTCTTAAATGTCATACGAAATTATTGAGTTAGCCCTTCTGCAAATTGCAATGGAGGAATACATACTGCATTCATGGGTTTGTTCGTTAGTTGGATGGATACATCTGTCAAGAGTTGTGATTCTTCTTATTTGAGGATCTTCTGCTCCTGGCAACATTTTTGGTGCTCGATAATATTTGTCGGGCCTGTAACAGACATAGAAGATCATTTCAAGAAAGTGCATGCGTTACAATGCGTCTTTGCTGGGTTTTGTGTCGTCATCCCAGTTTTCTGGTTTGTGTGTTCTGTTGTCTTGTGTCAGTTCCTAGATACCGTAAACACCGAGTACGAAGAATATTGTCGTTTACTTGTATCCCACAGCCAACAATTTCAAGATGTTATCAACTTGCACAGGCTGTTAGTTCAAAAGACTAGAAAAACAGTACGGGGTAAGGTGAAAGGAATTAGCTCCAAAAAATTCATTTGGAATTGGCAGTTAAAACATCTGCCTGCATGGTTACATATTCATTATGAGTGTATCCTTGTAGCACATAGCCCTATCATTAATTCTTTTGAGCACCTCCTATCAATTCCCCTGGCAAGAATTGAGAATATCATCATCTACCTACTGCGCAAGCCCAAGCAACCAAAACAAAGTTGGCATTAAGTGTACTTCGAAATTTACACTGGAGTTATTTTTATTAACTATCTTGCGGACCTCATTCTTGCTTGATGAGAAGTTTTTCTCGAATGTGAATGCATTACCTACTTAATGGGGTGTTGGAGAATAGGACCCAATGTTGCTCCAAGAAGTCTTTCACAAATGAGCCAGGCTGACCACGGTTGATGATGTGTCTCTGCATTCAATGCTACTCAGTTAATGCCTAACAAAATGCCAAATCACAAGTTTCTTTTGAGAGTCATGCGAAGTAGTTAATCATTTGAGTACACTTCCAAATCAACACTAGAAAATTATCATTATTGAGTAGATGTATTTGAGATTTGGAAAGACTTACATTAGCTCTAACACGACAGCTGATGCACCTCCACCTCCATTACAGACTCCTGCAACCCCATAGTGACCATTTCGTTTCTTCAAAACCTGCAACAAACATCTACAGCTCAGCTGGAGGATAGAAACATTACTTGTTCATATCTGCCGATAGATGTTGCAGTATAAGACCAAATGAATCCATAGACAATCTTAAACTATTTGATGTCTTGCCTTGATAGGTATGTCATTTGATTTATCAGATCACCCCTATTTAGAAGTTATCAGAATTATTGTTGGCACTTCCCTCTTCTTGTTCCTCACCTTTGAAAAATCAAGACACATTATGTTATGCACATTAGAGATTTGTTTGCATACAAAACCTTCCATGTTTGGTAAGATTTCGGTACATCCTTGGAGGTAGTATGGAAGTTTAAACAAAGAACATTCCATATCCGGCCTTTGTAGGGTCAAATTCAAACACTACCTCCGAGAATGCACCACAGGTGGAAGAAAATATTAAAATTGTATGCAAAACAACCAATGAGAAACCATACGGGACCACCTGCCCACGAAAAGTCCCATTGAGTTCAAGGAGAACTCTATTGTATGTGATATTTTGTATGAAGAATCCACACTTTAACCTTACAGAAAGACTAGGAGACAGACCCCAAGAAGTGTCACAAGGATACGTGCTCCACTGCAACCAAGAGGATGCCCGAGTGATACCGCGCCTCCATGAACATTCATGATATCCTGTCACAAGACAATGTTATCAGATTTATGACATGAAATTAAATACTCCTACATTAAAATGAAGAAAATTGTTAGTATGAATATCAAGATTGGAGATGTAGCACAAGTCTGCATTCTGAAGATGTCGGACATACTTTGCTTGAAATGGCGTGGTAGATTCTTTGGTATATTGAAAGAAATTGCATAACAAACAATGTGAGGTTGAGATGGTGAAATCGACATACAGGGCTGAGTTTTAGAAGTTGCTGATTCGCCAGAGCCACCACCTACAGACAAACAAAATTAAGAATATTCAGCATCCCAGCCCTCTCAAAATTAAGAAAAAAAAGTAATTTTTGATTGAGATTCCAGTGGTTCAATTTCCAGTTAAGGTGGAAAGGGACTCACAGAAAATGCTTCGTTAATCTCAAAGTAGTCAACCTCTGACTGCTCAATGCCGGCATTGGAAATAGCTTTAGGGATTGCAAGTGCGGGTGATGTTGTAAAGAGCTCTGGAGACTGTCAGAGAGACTCAAACTCTGGTCAGCCCATCTTTGACAACTACAAATACGAATATCAAAATACTTACAAATTCATTGGGACATCATAGGAAATAAGATTAGCGGCATCATCAACCCTCCAATGGAAGAATTTGAATATTAAAAATTTATGTCCTGAAAGTGCATGTGCTAAAAGTTTCAAATGAACCTGGGCAGCATCAGCATAGCCTCTGATTTTTGCAATCACTTTTAATCCCAACTCCTTGGCTTTAGCACCGCTAACCAGCACAATAGCAGCAGCTCCATCACTGGACCTCAGAAGCACAAGAAGCTTCAATGTGATAATACTTGGTGTTAACTCATATGTTTCCAAGTTACATTTGCTAGTAATTTGTGGGGAGAAATTTGTTTTATCGAGTACACAAATATGGAGAGGTCAATATACCTTCAACAGAACTCGTTCATGATTACAACACAACCTTGTGTTTGAAAACCACCAGAAAAATGTAAAGACAGCTCTTTCAGAATCGCCAGAAAAACAAGCTCATATCAAAACATATCTAGTGTTGTACTTTTCAAAAGTACAAAAAACAAAAAAACATATTTCTGCCCTGCTCTGACAACAAACTCAAGGAGGAGGTATGTAGTATACAAATACAATATGTAGAATGAGAGCAGGCCTGATACTAGACGAATTTCCAGCTGTAACAGAACCACCAATTTGCTTAAAGGCTGGCAGAAGCCTCCTTAGTTTTCCAGCATCAATCTGCCAAACAAGGCCAATTTTCACTGTGCATTAAAACTGGAAACCACTACTTGACATCTTTACAATTTGTTTGTGACAAGAACATGCACCAAAAACCGTGTAGGTGAGGGCCACAGCTTACCTTGTGCACTCCATCATCGCTATCCACCACAATTGATGGCTCCCCTCTTCCTCCAGGTATCTCAACCTGGACAGAAAAACTCAGGGTAAGCTCATTATCTTAATTGGTATGTCATGGGCTGTAATATCCTTGAGGAGTTTCATAAAGACTACGAATGCACCAAAGTGGAGGACAACAATGCAAATAAGTTTGGGAGAAGAGAAGAAAAGATGACTCCAAAGTTGCCACTGGCGTGAATTATGGCATTGCTTCATCTTTGAGTTGGTCTAAATCTATATGTAATCCCACAATGGGCATCACGAGAATTAGAGGGCTCTTGAATACTAAGTGCTACCTCCATTCAAAGGTGAATGTCTTGAACTGATGCCGACTAGCCAGCGTGTACCTATCTTCCAAGGGCCAGCCCCTAGGTTCCCACATGGTTGGTTGAATATCCAGTTCACCCGGTCAACCCCCACTATGATTGGGTGAGCCATAGTGGTAGGGTGCACCACAAAATCAAGTGTTAGGAAGGTCACCCATCCTAGCACTATTCCAGCCTTGGGTGGCTTAACCTCGGAGTTCCCATGTGATCCGGGTTAAGGCCTTGGGTTTAAGCCACCCTTATAACTGAGACATATGGACATTTGGAGGATAAACACAATTTTGCGACCCTGGGATAGGAAGTACAAATGGTTGAGTAACTCACCGGTATGATCTCCCATCGGAAGGCACCACTTCTGTGAGCAGCAAGTGCCCTCTCATAGCTTTCAATTGCATAGTCGTCCTGACCTCAATTCCACAAATTCTTAACTAGCTGGAGCACTAAACAAGGTGCAAGCATTCGACATGATGTATTGACTTTTATAAAGAAAACACTTGCAACTGCAATTAATGATATGTACAAGAAGCTGAAAGCATTCCTCCTAGCATCCTCAGTGCAAACACACCTGGAGTTCTCTGGAGATTTTGTGATTGTCTGCACAAATTTCAGCGCAGATGCCCATTGAAACATCATTGTAGACGTCCCAAAGACCATCCTTCATCATACCATCAACAACTTCTCCGTGTCCAAGATGAAGGCCACTCCTGCACAGAATTCTCTCATGACTATAAAAGACGCATACACTTACATAGCTGCTGTACACATTACCAGATGAAAAAACGACAACTAAGTAACGGATATATCATCATATAATGGGTTAGTTCTTATTTGGAAGGTTGTTAACTAAAGTTAACCTAAATCAACATGACTTTGGGTCGGGAGTTGGTTGTTATTTATACAATGCCTTCCATGTTCGGTAAGTTTTCAGCGCATGCTTGAAGGTAGTGTGGAGGTTTGAACAAAGAGCATTCTGTATTGATTATTTAAGGGTCAAACTCATTTTGACAAGCCTAAGAGGTGCTACAATGAGTTTGACCCTCAATGAACCGAAATAGGTTCCTCTTCATTCAAATACAAACACTACTTCCAAGCATGCACCATGAGTGGGAAGAAATTCTTGATTTTGAATGCAAAACTACCAATGGAAAACCATAGGGGACCAACCCCGTATGAAAAGTCCCATTGAGTTAAAGGATATCTCTGATAGACTGATTGACAACATATTCTTTTGGCTGTAATTTCATGCAGGGGTACACTGAAGTCCAGTCAAAAAGCATTTCTCTTCTCTACCTCACTTTGTCTACTACACCAGTAATGGATTGCTTCTGTGATGAATAGCCAGTGAAAAGTCACCTTGCTTTCGGGAGATAGTAAGGTGCGTTTGACATGCTTTCCATACCACCAGCCACTACCACATCGTTGAGTCCCAGCTGAATACTTTGAGCAGCTAGCATAACCGCTGTTACAATATCTCCTTGTCAGAGACTACTAAACAGGACTGCCAAGTAGATGACTTTCAAAGGAGATTGATCATTCTTTGGTTCACAAATAACCACAAAAATCCATGTATAGTGGAAACATACATGCAATCGAAGCCTGATTTGAACTAAACACAACATGTAGACTTCTGTTTTCAGTATCAGCAATCTAAATCCTTGCAGTATCTTTGGTTCAGCAGGATATTGTAAATATGTATGTTACAGCATTTTGATAGAATTCATCAATGCTTTGTTTCATCCCCGTGCACAGTTTAAAGAGGGAAGAATTGAGCAGTAAAAGAAGTGACGAGGATTCAAGAATTGCAGCTACTTGTCTGGGTTTTAATTTTGTCTGCACTACCAAATCGAGTTTGAAGGGGATTTAAGATAAATTGGTGTTGAAATACAGAAAGATTCCATGTTGTTTGTACATTCTGCAGATGCAGGGGTGAATATGTGTGGAGAAGGCCACGACTTGGTTAGTCTTTGTCATGGCCATCTCCACACCACGAATTCTTCTTCTAAAACCCTCTAATCTAATAGAGTTTTCCTCAAACTCAATATGGCTTTTGGTCGGAAGTTGGTTGTTTTTGCATACAATATCTTCCATGTTCAGAAAGTTTTCAGTGCATGCTTGGAGGTAGAGTGGAAGTTTGAACAAAGAACATTCTATATCGGTTCATGAAGGGTCAAACTCATATTGGCATGCCAAGGAGTGATAAAATGAGTTTGGCCCTGAATGAACCGAAAGAGGGTGTTCATTCAAATTCAAACACTACTCCAAACACTACTCCAAACATGCAACACAAGTGGAAAAGAAAATATTTTATATTGTATGCAAAACGACCAAAAGAAAATCATAGGGTACCAACTCCCAACACAAAATCCCATTGGGTTAAAGGATAACTATAATGCCTGCAAACAATTGCCAGCAATAATTGCAGCTAAGATAGCAGATGCACGGACAGTCTACCTTTCATGCCTGCAGAGCAAACTTTGTTGATAGTTGTACACACCACACTGCTGGGTAGGCCTGCCCCAATGGCTGCTTGCCGAGCAGGTGCTTGTCCAAGGTTAGCACTGAGGACATTTCCAAACAAAACTTCTTGCACAACGCTTGACTCCAATCCCGCCCTAAGTAACGCCCCTGCAACGCCACATTATTAAAATAAACTATTCCTACACTAAGCTCCAATGTGGCTCGAAATGGATGCCTCCCAGCTTATTTTGCAATATTTTCAGGACCACAAATGCTTTGCGTGTAACTAATATATCATGTCAATGTAAAGTGAGTTGGATCAACCGTCTGGCCTTCAGATGTATTTCATTTTGGGGGTTCCAATATGAGATGTGGTTTTATCAAATGGGGAGACTAAAGCGGAGCAAAAAACAATCTCCTATTGGCAGGGAGGAAATGTCACTTGCATGTTAAATTGAACCGATATGTGGATAGTTGCCTGTAGCGAGGTGGGAATATGACTCGCAAGCAGGTTACCATAGCAGTGAGACTAGTTTGTCACTAGTTGACTCATTTTTTTCAATATGTAAACATGTGAATACATGCGAAGTCTTGGAGCCATGGCATTGAAATATTGGGAAATTGAACCTTTCACCTTACAAAAATCAAGTGCGATGTCATGCTATCTCCATTATTTTTACATGATATTCCTCATTTCAATGCAATTGTTTTAATGCTGATGAGTTTCTTGTAAAAAATTATAATATTACCATCCAAATAAATAAATATTCATCACTCTAGTGATGAACTAGCCTCACTCCTACGGTAGTCATCACAACACTTATATGCTTGGGGGTGGCCGGGAATCATGTGGCCGGGAATTACTTCGCTTCCACTTTTGTCATGACATGGATCCCTTGGTTTTTGGGCATGAGAGAGGGGTACTAGTGTTAATGAAACAACAACTAACACAGGAGTGCACGCACCTTGAATAGCAATGGATCCCAATTTCGTGGCAGGGATACTCGAAAGGGAGCCATTCAAACCACCCATAGGTGTTCGGCCCAAGCCCACAATGCACACATCTGCACCCATGGGTTTAGCCATTAAAAGGAATTTTAAGATCTGTTATAAGCCCTCACAATTGTGTCAATTTCTGTGATTTCAATCAAGCATAAATTCACTCGGTTTACTCCAACCGAGGAAATCATGGGACATTTTACTTGTCATCATCTTTATTCTAACAAAAGAAATTCTACAACTGGGAATTAAGAGGTATCATCTGCCGAGACTCGTCAGGAGCTATGTCTTCATCGAAACAAACAGAACCTCATGTCACGTACCTACATGACCTCAGAAAGCAAGCCATTTAATTCATAGAAACAACAGAAAGTGTGAAATTATGAATTGCACAAAAGAACAGACTTCCAGTGGAAGATGATGATCGAACTCACTCACCACGTCGTCCTATGGTGCTTCCGTCCACAGCATCAGAAGCCATGGCCGGTGCCTTCAATAATTGAAGTCTGAGGGTTTTAGAAGAAGATTTCCAAAAAGGAATGTCCAATTCACACAAAACCCGCAAAACTACACACCTTCATCTGCAGAATATACGAACAACAAGGAAATTTTCCGTACATCATCAAAATCATGTAATCCTCATCAGACAAAATCTAAGTAGGTAGATACCATTCGTTAATTCTCGTCACTCCCATTCCTGCGAAAGTCTTCCCTCTTTAAAAATTATGTATGGGGAGGAAACGACTTTGATCAATTCTATCGAAAAATTGTGTACATGTAATGAAGCAAAGCTAGGTACTGCAAGGATTTAGATTGCTGTTACTGCAAACAGAAGTGAACATGTTGTGCTTACTTGCCAGTACAAATGAGGCGTCCAATACTTATATGTGTGTCTTGTGAATCTGACTTGAGGGCGGGCGCCGAGTGTCATAAAATTACTAAGATGATCATGTGAACGATCTGCTCCGAGTCCCTCACAAAAATCGTAAACAATTCGAGCTCGAGGGATGCAAAATTCATAGGTAAGGAAGGGAGGCTCCTGCCCATGTTGCTAAAACATAATGCTGACGTGGACTGCCATGTCAGCTTAATTCTCCACTTGTACCAGGCTAGGCTGGACAATTGAATAACATGAAGATCCTTAACCAGAACATTACTCAGCTGATGAGTTCTGCTCATGGTCCAGTAGTAGATTCGAGAATAAAGACTCCATATGTCCATATGTACCAGGCTAGGCTAAACAATCGAATAACATGAAGATCCTTAACCATAACATTACTCAGCTGATGAGCTCTGCTCATGGTCCAGTAGTAGATTCGAGAATAAAGACTCCATATGTCGGAATCATATTGCTTCATATTGACTCTGAAGTCAGGGTAGCGGAACATACCTCATCGATCGGTTGATCATTCATCCAAGAGTAGGATTATTGACTACTTACATAACAGGTGAGAGGAGAGTCATAAATGTAAACTATATGTTATGGGTGAAATGTCCTCTATGTGGATAGAAAACTATAACAGAGTTATTGGAAGTGCCCTCCACTTGGATGAGCTACCGATTATGAAAATTCATCACAATATTTCATTTGTGTAAGAATGATATCATCCATCCAATTCCAAGATTTTGTTCATGAGTTGATGAGTTATGACCAATAACCAACTTGAACAAGAAGATGAGCTACAAAACTCTCCTCATGTTGGCCGCCTAGTCCATAACCATTCCTTTCACCACTTCATTCATAAAAGATGTAGCATGCCAAAGGCAAGACGCTCATCCCCGACTCTAAGTAACACACATAGTATTGATATTATCCAAATGTAGGGTTGTGTTCATGTGAAGCGTTGTGGCTAGGTAGCAAGTGGCATGAGAGTTGGGTTGATAGCTTCCATACAATAGAATTGACGAATGTATTTGTAATCCATCATTCATGTATGTGCCCTTGTCACGGGCTCTTCTAACTTTACACACATTTATGACCCTTACATTGAATCAAAAATCTCTCATCCGGGGTAGTAATCGCAAATCATATAGATTGGCACTTTGAAATTCACTCTCCAAATTGCACTACAAAGAATACGAGAAGTCAAATTGGAATTTATTGTTCTCTTGAACTAATCACATAGGCTTTCCCAATAATGTTATCATTTAATTGTATTAATTTATGTATTTTGAACACATAGTCCAATCTCATCATAACACACATCTTTCTTTAACTCCGTGTCTGTCCTTAACTACCAACCTTGACACGTAACACTAAAAAATAAGTGTTCAATCAAGAAAACGGACCACGTACCTTATGCTCGCCAGTTCCCCCTATAATAGCCATGGATCTTAAGCTCTTTAAACTCTTCGTTCACATCATTTATAAGTCACTTGGATGTCCCGAGGCCAACTCTGGACTTAAATAGGGAAAAAAAGAGCCCCAACTTGCCCCATTCAGTTTGCTTCTACAGAAATTGATTGATGAAAGAAATTGTCCCCGTGATGCGTCATTAATGATTTGAAAAGCTTTAGTGACATCACACTTAGGCCTGGTTTAGACGAGCCCCCGGACAAAGCATGAATAGTGACACCCTGGCCAATCTTTCGTTATGTCAAAGTGTTTCCACATCATTATGCCGTTGTGTGTGTTGTCCAATTCATCAGAGCGGCTCTAGGTTTGCCGGCAACCCTAACTAGACTTGATTGGACAAGTAGGAGTGTTCCTCCACCAATTAAAGATCCAAAACTTCT
The DNA here is from genome assembly GCA_950295325.1 of Polytrichum commune. Classification (NCBI taxonomy): domain Eukaryota; kingdom Viridiplantae; phylum Streptophyta; class Polytrichopsida; order Polytrichales; family Polytrichaceae; genus Polytrichum; species Polytrichum commune. Next base: position 38,201,892 of record OX485807.1, read on the forward strand.
CGTCTTGTCCAATAATACCACCCCAAGAGTTGCTCATTCAATCACAAAGTATTCACCTATTGCATACCTAGCCTTGCATTAAGGACTAGGTCCAAGAAACGTGGTGTCCAAAACACACCTTAAATGGACCCTACTTTCAAACTCAAGATTTGATTTTCAAACCAGGAAGGGTATTTATGTAAGTGGAGATAAACTTGGAGATTTGACGAGAAAATGATGGCACATTAGCTCCACTTTAGGTTTTGATACCTTGGATCCGGAATTCGATATAAACTCTTTGGGTCCAATGTTTTTGCTCTTTACCAATAAACTGCTCGATAATGGAGTGCCTTTGGTCTTGGACCTTAGTGTAAACTCATCCTCGCTCCACTAGACATATCTGGAGGTCAATTTACATCATGTAATCCGGATTTGCTATAGGGATGACTATGTCGTAGTAATTGTCCCCCACCACGAGATGATGGTTTTCATAACACTATTCAATAGCTTGGAGAAGTTCCCTTCCTTGAATTACTAGGCTTTGCATAGTACTTGCTAGTAGGAGATGGCAAGATTCATTGCTTAATCTCACGAGAGGGGAGCATATTTGGAGGATCATGCAGTCACAATTATCCAAGTATACGGGGTCTACGTAGGTGAATTGCACATCTTAGATGTGTGACATGATCTATTCAAGCCATAGATAATAAAATAACAAGCTTAGATTTTGGAACCATATGTTGGTTGGGAACAAAGGGGTTAAGACAACAAGATTACTTGTCACGGTTTATCATTTTCTAACCTTCTTTCACATTTGCATCATAGTAATGTCATCAAAATTCAACTTTGAAACCGAGGATCAAGAAGGTTGTCATTGGAAACATGGATTCTGTTGAAATTCATTGAGCCTAAACATATACCTATTAGAGTTATTTGTTAATTCGACCGGACTTTTGGTCGGGAGTTGGTTGTTTTGCAAATATTTTAATGTTTAGTAAGTTTTGGTGTACGTTTGGAGTCGGCGTGGACCTTTGAATAGAGAACTTTCTATAGCGGTTCATTGAGGGTCAAACTCATTTTGACATGCCAAGAGGTGCTAAAATGAGTTTGGCCCCCAATGAACCGGTATAGACTATCCTTTGTCCAAACCTCCACACTCACTCTATGCTTGCATGAAAAATATACTGATATATTGTATGCAAAACAACCAACTTCCCACCAAAACTCCAATTGAATTAAAGGATAACTCTATTGTCACATTTGGTTGGGTCAAGGCAAGATAAAGTGGATCAATTGTCACACTTTATCTAATGTCACCTTTTTGGTCCACTTTACTGCCAAGTAAAGAAGCTTGAATGTGCAGGCCCATGTTTCACATAAGGCCCTCACGTAGTAATGCAACATGGATGAATAATTCCCATAATATGGGCCTTTGAGGAATATGGCAGGACATTATAAACCATAAAGCTTTCCGAAGAATTTGGTGAGTAAGTATGCCATATGAAGCACCCTAATCAAATCAAATAGAAAATAACGCCAATGCCTTTAATTTGTACCAACGTGAATGGGAGCCCATTCTTCCTTACCTCACTCCCATTTTACCAAGCGTCAAGGTAGGCATACTTCCTACCTCCCAGGAGGTGGGCTTCATTAAGTAGTAGTTTCAAGGGAGGGTGTCATTTTTGAGCTTTTGGTGTGATTGGTTATGGTGTTTGAGTTCATGGGGCAAGTCGACTAAGGCTTGGTTGTTGTCGAGCTTCTTTTATTTAGGACAAGGTGTGTGAGGTATTTTATGGCTATTTGATGTACGTGTTTTATGAGCTTTTTGACTTCGTGTGGGGGTATTTTGAGGTCTACTAGTACTTCTAGTGATTGTTTGTGAACGGCTCCATATACCCGTACTGTGATGGTAAGAAGGGGGCTAACATTCCAAGCGGGAGTTTGTAATGTCTGAATGAGGGGGTCGTATTTGTTGGAACTTCTCTTATGATGGTATTGGAAATCTATTGTGACAATAGATGAATTCTATGGATTTTATGATTGTTTGATGGATTTGTTTGGGGGGGGGGGGGGAGGGGGATGGGTGTGTGGCTATCTATGGGGCCTCTTAGAATACATAGGATGTCGGGTTTTAGTTTTCCATGGATGTGCATGTGTTGGAGAGGCATGTGCATTGTATAAACTATTCCATGATTGTGATGTCTTGGGGCCGGTTGTGTTGGTTTCCGGCATTTACGAGGGTATAGAACCTTGTATGTTTGTTGGATTGGAGTGTGTGGACTATTTGGTGTACGGCTTTGTTGTGTCGGGCTATGTGAAGGCCTTTTATGTGTGGGTGAATGCTGGTGGAGAGTAGGTATGATCAAGTGTCAGTTCCATGGTTTGAGCAAAGTGTGCAGTCGGAGTTGGGATGCATCAATGGCCACAATATGCTTCTTCAATGGATTCCATGTATTGGGCATGTTGAAATTTTAGGGTATGTGTAATTTGGGCATCAAATATGCCTGGGACTTTCTAGAAGTGATTGAGAGCTCTTGGTTGATTTTCTTGTTAGATATCCACTTATTGAAGTAGGCAAATTTATATTTTGTAATTCGTAGTTCTTTTTTGCAGTGGCATTTATTTATGTATGTATGGAGGTTGTGGATTTAGGGTATTCAAAAATATCAACCACTAATTAATGACATCACTCAGCACGGCTAGAAAATAGATCCACTTATAGTCATTACGGCTGGAGCTAGAGGAACCACGCACGCCCCGTCAATGAAACAACTTGAACAAACATTTGAACTACCTGAAAATTTTGTAAAACATACATTCAAAGAAATAAACACTATTGCCATACAATATGCTAGTTCAATCCTTCTACATAAAAGATGTATTGAAAACAACCAAGCAATACCAATAGAATAAGAGAAGGGGTCATAATGATGACCATTATTTATTGAACAATATGTACACCAATAGCTCAGGAAGATGGGTAGGAGGCGGTTGGTTGATACAATTTTCCTGCCTATAAATCACTAGCAACACCAAGTCATGTATAACACACTAAACGATCAGACGAACTCGACGGGAACCGAACCTGGACCGTCTAAGTGTAGTACAAACATCCTCCCTCAACCAACCGAGGAAACATGACTTGGCGACCACCAACACAACAAACCACAACTTATACTATAACACAAACGTAATTACTTGCTAACAACTACGGTGGGTTACTCTTATTTGTCTTCCGGTTACTATAGTGTCCATCCTTGAAAGGGGAGAGTAATACTGTCCAAATTTCCCCTTGTCTGGCGGGCATCGGGCCATTTGACAATACGAACGGACACTTCATTCACGCCGGCCCTTTAAATTGGGACCGGAGTTTCTATCTATCTGGATTTAGGGTACACCCTGAATCATTTCTAAAGGGGGAGAGGTAGGTCTAGCTACATTGTTGGCCCTTGATATCAACACCCTTTTCCTCGCCCTTTGCTAGTTGGTTGCGGCTCCTACCTCACCATCTGATAGGCAAGCATTATGTGGGCCTCAACCAATAGCTTGATTGGTTGGGTGTTTCTTTTTCCTTATTCCTTTTCCAAATAATGGTTTTGGCATTGTGCAGTTACCGTGGCATGGGTCTGGCCCAACTACTAGTTGGCTCTTGTAAGATGAACAAAACTCAGGTTGACTACTATTCATTTTGCAAAGGTGACCCACACATAAGTGGGTAATAATTCTTACAAAATCCATGACACTAAGAATGCTACACCTTAGTAATGAGTAATGTTATGTTATGATAAAATCATTACATACATAATAAATATGTGAAGGTCTTAACTACAACCCGATAATACAAGCACATGGGTGCATACGAGGACAAAGTAATCCAGTGTTCAGGGAGATTTTTGGGCATAATGGGTCAAGATCCTAGTGCTTCCAAGTCCAACTAGTCACATGTTGACATCTTTCTGTTTTTCTTTTCTTGAGTTGAGATATATTCCACAAATTCCTCTAAAATTAACGGTAACTGTCCTGAAGTCTTGAACTTCAATCGGTTATTTCTCAAACTCAACCAGTTCATCTGTAACTAGCATCTGTTCTCCCTCTTCATTGGAGTATTATGATCCATATATACTACTTCATGAGCCAATACAACCAACTGCCGTAGGTTCATAGCTGGTTCGACAAAAAATAACTCTAAAAATAGATGCCGAAAATTTTGGAAAATTATTGGCATTATTTGCCGAATATAAAATTTATTATTTTTCAAAATTGCCGAAAAGTAAGAAATTTTTACTTCTCACTAGAGTTTTACTTACAGTGGAAGCATATGTGAATTTTGAAAGAGAGAAGGTGCTCCTTTTGTAATCAAGCTCACTTACATTAGTCCACAAAGAATATGGGTTAAGAAGTAGCAAGACTCTAGGTGAGGCTTTTCAAATGTGTTGTACACAAATTTTTGGAGTCCAATTGAGCATAGAAAATGAAGTTTTATAGAATTTTGTCCAACTAACAAAAGTTGAGAAATCAATCCTTCTTCTACCTCCAACAAGTTTTGTGTCAAAATAAGTCTTTATGCAAAAGATATGGACAAAACATTGCAGCCATGTAAAGATCAAAAAATTAAAATGCGTTCATAACAGTTTTTCGGAGCTCATTTGTGCATAGAAGATCAACTTTTTTGGAATTCTGTTGGTCTAAGAAAAGTTTAGAAATCAAGTAATCTTTCACCTCCAACAAATTTTATGTCATTTGAAGACTCTATGCAAAAGTTATGCATGTTATAAAAATGAAGTCTAACTCGGTGCTTCACCTCAAAGTTTACATATCCCATATGCATTGTTGAACATAACTCCACTCTACTTGCATAAAGCACAGAGCATTCTCAACTCTTCACTCACATCTTACTTGTCATTCAATGCAAGAGAGATGCACAAAATATAAGCTTAAAAAGAATATTAAAAATGAATTTAAGCCGAATTTTTAAAAATTAAAAAAGAAATTGCCGAAAATGTGAATATATTATTTTTAGGTGCCGAACCTACTTTTTTACTTTAATTAATTATTCGGCTAACATGTGTCGAACCAGCTATGAACCTACGGTATATAAGTATGGGGACACGTGAAAACACAAACTTCATGAAAATATTGTGGCATGGATTGACTTGAACAACACATTTATACTCAAGAAGGAATCCCACACTTTCAACATTTCCGATGACTAAATAGCTTTGTATTCAAGAATTAAGAGTTTGTGGCAAGGGAGGGAAGTTAGAGCCTTGTTGCACTAACTTAAGGGGTCCCATGGCCGAATATGTTCGGTAACCGGCGTTTGTGACCTAAGGCCATCCACATTCAGTAGCCATTAGCATAAACCCTCGCAACCGTGTCAAAGGTTGGTCATGCGGCCCTTGACCGGATCCCAAGGCGGTTTGGGTTGTCCAACATAAACATGAATGCACCTTCGTTTGGGTAATCTACCATATAATCTTTGGACAAATAATGAGACTTTGTTACATCGATGGCTTCATCTATTTGACAAACATTATGGTCATGTTGCTCACATCTTAGAGATTGTTTTTCAAAGGCAAGTGTCTGTGCGGAGACCTCATGGCTTGGCAACGCTCCATTGGCACACTTGTTTGTTGGAGAGCTCATGTGAGGCGACCATGGTTGGCAAAGGCTGCAACCACGTAAGCTTCCACGTTTTTTAATGCAACTTGCTTCTTTCATCTCATAGCTAGAATCCCAACTGGAATCATTTCAATGAGCTTCATAATTCTTCGAAAATCTATGCTTCAATCCCAACTCAAAGTCCCAACAACTTTGAACCCATCGACTTAAGCCTGAACTTAAATTAAGAAAGCATTTTTGAGTTGGGTAGTAACCCACATCTTCAATCACAACGATAATGCCTAAAACCCTTGGCTTGAATGTTTGCGCTAAACTCCCACATGTAGCTCATGGTCTTCCACTTCACTCACAAAATGTCGGCCAAGTATTCGGGAATAAAAAGGACATGAGCTTCCATATTCCAACATTTGGTTGGTATTTTCAGCAATTTCAATTGCTTCCACAATTTGGTAGGCCAATATGGCAAAGACTTAGGATAAAATGCCCTAGGGCCTTGTTTGAAATCAAAAACTTTGTGGTGTAATTCATGTGATTGCCATGATATACTAGGTACTTATGCATGCTACACAAGCTAGTCTGGATTTGAATTTTAAATTGACATTGGGTTATTGACTTTTGGGTGTTTGGTTGCAGCGATTTGACTCCTTCCCAATACTCATCCCGGTTGTCCTTAGTGAGAACCAACCTTCTTGCTTTTCAATTTGCATTTTCCTTTTTGAATCCGTGTTCTTCTTGCTTTTCTTTCTCTAATCGGACAATTGTGGTTCATATTCAAGCTTTTTTTTATTTGTGCTCCTCATTTTTTAATCATGCTCTTTCGCTGTAGTGCATGCTCTTTTTCTTTGGGAATCAAAATTAAAATCTAGATGTCTTAACCTAGAAATCAAGACCTTTAGTGCATTGAAGCTCTTCTCTTTGAGATGTGTGTTACTTTCTTCTTCTTTTTATTGTTTTCCATTATCTTTTAGATGCTCTTCATCTTTCGAATTCATTCTCCGAGTCTCTTTTGAATGCATTATTTTTTAATCCTGCTCTTTTTTCTTTGAAATGCATGCTCCTCCTCTTCATGCTTAAACTTCCTCTCTCTGGAATAGGGAAGTGATGTGTAGAGTTTTCTGTGTCTAGTTTTTTATGTGGTAAGTGATGTGTTATGCAATTCTACTCAACATGAATTTGCTTATCTTTTGTATCCAAGCTCTTTTTTCTTTGATTTCATCATCTTCATTTTCATGCTTAAGGCTCCTCTCTCTTGAATAGGTAAGTGATGTCTAGGGTTACATGTGTTTTGTTTTTGTTGTGGTAAATGTTGTTTTATGCTCTTCCACTCTTCATGAATTCACTTATCTTTTGAATGCAAGCTCATTTTTCTTTGAATTTCATGCTCTTTTTGGTCTTTGAATTTACATGCTCTTTTGAATGGAAACCCTCTTGAATGGGTAAGTAATGTGTTTTGTCATATGTGTGCAAGCTGAAGGATGGTTTCAAGGAGGAGTCAATTCCCAACACCCAAGCCACACCCGACTCTCACTATGATGAGGAGGATCTCTTGAGTGAACAAATTGATGTTGTGTTGAGTAGGGGTTTAGGTGTGCCTTCTCATAGTAGAAGTAACCATCAAAGGATAGGCAGGTCCAAGGTGCTTCCTAAGTCAAGAAGGTCGAAATGGACTGAGGCCGAGTGTCTCCTTATCATTCAAGAGAAACAAATAAATTTTGAAAAGTAGACATCATCCCGATGCTCCAACAAGTTCTCAAAAGAAGTTTTGTCTAGGGGATAGATGCATAGCACAATATTGAAGGTAATGCGAATGTCGTGGTTGGGTTTATGCTACGATATCAAACCGTAATCACAGACAAGTGGGATGCGTTACTAAAAACTTACAAACAAATCAAAGAATACTTAGGGTCGAGTGGTGCTAGTGAGTGGTGGGGTTTGTCCAAAGAACAAAAGAGAGAAGTATCTAGAGTGGGTAAACTCCCTCTTGAGTTAGTCAAGTAATGTATGTTGTTTGTGAACCTTGGGTTGGTAGAAGAATGATATCCTCTACAACTATGAGCCTCCAAGATAGTGATAGACATGTTCATCTTTTGCCACCTCAGTTTGGAAGAGCACCTTCTCCACATGTAGTTCCTTCTCCTTCACGATCTCCTTCACATTCTCCTTCACCTTCTCCTTAAATAGATCTTTCTCCCATAGTGAACCATTTGTTGTTGGTGTAAATGGAGTTGCTCCTCGACCACATGCTCCAAGCCCTAGGTTTGGAGTGGGAATGGAAGGTGGTCCAACCACTCCGGGCGATGGAACCGTTGGCAATACAAACCAGAAACATAGGCAATGCAGGGTTGACAACCTTGTTAATTTTGTCAAGGACTTTAACCAAGACTATTTGGCTAGAGTACAGATGCAAGGGAATGAGAAGAGGTTGCATTGTTCCAACATCTTTGCTCTTGCAAAGGAGAGGGAGATGTTTATTATCAATAAGAGGTGAACAACTTGAACATGGAACTACAACTCTACAACCTTTAGGTGCAAAAGACTATGAGCATGACACAAATGATGCAAGTTTTATTGATGATATCCTCTTCTATGCAAGATTTCACGAGGTAGCACATCTAGTTTATCTCAACTTATCACATTTATGATAGTGCCTATGCCTTGCATTTTGCATCAAAACAAGATAGTCTAGGATGTCATCTCTAGCCATTTTTTCATCCAACAACGTTCTCTCCTCAATTAATGCCTCCATAATTCTCGGACTACTCATAGCAATACCATTGATGTTTCAAGATTGGCATCATCCGATGTGTCAATGCTAAGTTTAGGGCATATTTCTTAAGTGACTTCTCCTTTAATGTCAATAAAATGTTGTGCAATATGCAACAACAATGAACCATAGAAGGTAGGAAGTCCAACCTCAATTGGGTGTGGTTATCTGGTCCTTTGAATTGACCTTCAAGATACCAAATGCATGCTCGATGCTCATCCGTGTAGAACTATGTTTCTGGTTGAACCATTCTTCTTGCATGGCTATAGGCGCTCCCGAAGCTCCCTATTTGTAATATGCAATCAAACACTTGAGCATTGATAGCCATAATCACCAACAATGTAGACGGGAATTGCAAGCAATGCGTAAGGATTTTTGTTCAAACCAAACATGACAAATTGTTCCACCTTGTGGTACAGTTCATTGCACTTTAGGTGATAGCTATCATATACTGAACTTGACACACTTGTGTTGGAGCTTGTGAAGTAGCAATTGCTATCACACACTTCTTGTAAAACATGGACATTTTTTTCATTGAAATGTGATGGTCTACAACAATCACTATGTCACTAGGTGCTCTAACTACAATGTGACTTTCATCAATTGCACCTATCACAAATTGCATGAAATTTGACATACCATACGTTAGACACCATGTCCATGTGCCATGTGAGCAAACCTTGTATTATTTTTTGCATGTCTTCATCGGAATCTTCACCCTTCAACTTTTCTTAACCACTATCAACAAGGTTATCAAATCTCTTTTGTTTTCTTATCTTTGTTCTACCAATTTTCTTCAATCTGAATAGGACAATTTTGATACTCACAAGGAAATAACCAATAAAGATTTCAACGTTTTCTATACATAACGTGAACATGTCCATTTGAAGAGGGATGGTTGGTACATGTGGAGGAGATGGTATAGGCCAAGGAGCCGGCAACAGACTCCATGTGTCCAACATTTCTATCGGTGCAGGTACATTATCACAAGGTGCGAATCCAAGGCAAGGCGCCAATGGACCTCGACCAAGCTGGGAAGAGAAACTTGAAGATGACCTCACATAGTGATTATGGTCAACAAGTTGGGTGGGTAGATATTGAACATGTGAGTTTTCTTGTAAGATGTACATGTTAGAAGTGTGAACTCTTGAGTTGTTTAAAATTGATACCAAATTTTGGTTTCCATATGCTTTTGCAATTCTCTTAATGTTTACACTGGTGTCCAATGAGTCCATAACATCTCCCAACATGTACAATCGATCTTTGACTTCTTGGACGGATGGGAGATTCGAGTTGGTATGTGCCTCTTGCCAAACCCTCAATTCCATACTCGTCATTCTACACAATGCAATCTCATCAATAATTTGTTCGGGTGAGGAAGCATTAACCGCTTTAAAATAAGGAATTGACACATGAAAAGGAAGAAAAAAAAACTTATGAGATGTGGCAAACTCTTGTATACCTCAATCATTTGGAGCATGAGTTGGCTGTAGGGATGTGATTATAGCTCACATATATCATCATAGTGCATCATTAAAGACCTATGACATACAAGAGGAAAAGAAATTAGCTTCAACACAAGTTTGCAAACCCAAAAACTATAAATAAATATAAAGATAAGTTGAACATGATGCACACAGTGTGTATGTTTGACAAATTTCATGTGACGTTCAACCTCAAATCCAAAGTGTCACGTGATGTTTTCAAAAACAAAAATGAATGTCAATTGACATCTACATTTTATTCCAAAATGTCACCTCAATTTTTGGCTTACACAATATTTTAGAAAATTAATATTTTGAATAATAAAAAACAAACTTGATTTGTAACAAAAAAAAAAACTATCAATCGAGTGTAAGTATCCTTCAGTCTCGCATGTTTCTCCAAATGTTGAAGATGGTAGCCCAATCCATTGCATCCACTTCAAGCCCACAAAGAGAAACCTGCATAAGAGCATCAAGGGTCTTCAAGTTCAACCTATTGCGCAAGTGGCTTTTGATTGCATTTTGTTTGGAAAATCCTCTCTCACAAACAGCTATACTTGATGGAATGAGTATAATTTTTTGCCAAAGTTGCATAAGTTTAGGCCAATTTGTGTGCCATTCCAAATTGCTACCACATATGCGCCAAGCCTCAAATATCGTTTTGTTCTCACACTCATGTCGAAGTGTTTCCATAAATTCTAGGAGTTCTCCCTTACACATGTCACTCTCTTCTTCAGTGTATTGAAACATTTGCCTCGCCATGTTCCTAGTTAGTCTCGCTCTCCGATCACTGTCTTAGCTCCCGGTTACAAAGGAAATTGCAAGAGCAAAATTGACCTTAAGTATGTGAGTGAGTGTAGGAAGTTCTCCTACTGTTATGGGTTATGTTTTCCGGATACTTGAGCTGCACTTTATAATACTCAAGTAATACGTGTCATTTCAATTTCTAGTGTGTCAATTGACGTGTGGTTTTCTTCTTCACAAGTCACAGTACGTGTCAATTTCTAGATTGTGCATGTCAATTGACGTGCATTTTTTTTTTGTGCAAGTTTTTGCGTGTCAAACGAGAAAAACTTGCAAAAACTTTGTCAAACATATACACTGGATGCACACCTATACAATGTACGGGCGTTACTTTTTCTTTTCTTTTCTTGATGCACACCTGAAGTTTGTGCAGTCTATCCCTTGCCTATATTTTAGATGCATGTCAATGATAGGAATGATGCTCAACGTGGTCTTTTGGACACTTTGACGATCTGCCAATGGAATGCCTTCACTGCAATCCATTACGATTCTCCCTAAACATAGAGCCACTTGATGGTTATTTGGTGTAGGACAAGGTTTCATGCAAATGTGTTGAGTGAATCAAAGGAATTGAATAGAGTCAAAGAGGGTGGAAATTAAGAACTTACTCATTTTTGAATTGAGGAACATGAGCATGTGCTCTTGCGAACGTCGAAAGTATCCATAGCAGAAAAACTTAAACCCAAACCAATAATCCTCCAGTCTGCCAATCACACGACAACGACAATTGAAGCCAGTTCCGAGAGCAGAGTACTCCTTACAACATCAATCACGCTAATTACAACTAGCACACACATACACCCACAAGAAGAATATGATGTTTCGGCAACTCATCCAATTTTCGAGACTCCCGCAGTCAATTTTCCATGCTGCAGGCATAACCACATTGGCAAAAGAGGCTGCAATTAATGGCAAACTCAACCCTCTGGATCAAAAACCAGCATTTGTTGAGCATTCATTCAGTAGACACTAGCCGAACGACATGATTTTGAACCTGGATGTCGACTCCGAATATTAGACTGCCGAAATGTTATCTCATGGAGCCTTTTGTCGAATATTTCAAGCCGTGAGGTGGAATATATTGATCAACGCAAGCTGAAGAGTTCTAGCCACTAGGTGAATCTTCGATGGATCGCCCAATTGCCGAAGAGCTGGAGATCAAACTTATGAACGCTCCAGCACACTGCCCAAGTGCAATCACTTTGATGCTGCAACCACGGAGAATTGAAGATGCTACTACAACCACAGATATTTCGATGATGTTGAACGATTTTCCGAAGCTGCAGCCACAGATAGAATATAGGATGCTGCAAGATCGCATTTTTCGATGCTGCAATCACGGGCTTGTTGAAGCTGCCGCCACATAATCATCGATGCTGCAACCACAAGTGCAGGAACTTCAATCAGAATTGCAATGCTCAAGTACATGAAGTTCAATGCTCAAACTAAACTGCTATCCACTCTGACGATATTGGCTCCAACGCTCAAATCTTCGATGACACCTTGAACTTGAGATGGATTCGGCCGATGAGGATTGCCTGAGGATGGAGTTTTAATTGGCAACGAAGTTCGCCTTACATCTACCGAATCGGTCCACTGGAGCGGCGAATTTGTAGCTGCACATGCCCAAGATGGAAAGGGCCTAAGGCATGTGGGAGTTATGTGGTGTATTTTTTTAATTTTTTTAATTTTTTTAATTTTTTTTCATGTTCTCCGACTTCTACTGTTTAGATTTCCACAACAAAACTCGCGTTGCATTAGTAAATCTACGATGAAACATCTGCAAAAATCAAATTGAAAATGTGATTTTTTTTATTTAGTTATGGTTATCGGAAATGCATGTTTGTTGATTTTTTAATTGAATACATAATAGGTCTTCCCATAACATTACCTAGTTGATGAGTTATGTTTATGGGCCCAACAATAGATTCGAGATTCAAATTTCCAAATGTTGGAATCTTAATGCTTCAAACTATATATGAAGTCATGGTAGCTGAACACAACTCATCAAATGAGAAATGTTATGCCCAATTATGTTCACTATCAAGTGTAGAGTGGTTATTAATAATTGAAGACGTAGTCCAATCACTTTTAAACATGTGTATGTATGATGTTTCGTCTTTGATCTTCACAAAACCACATATCAATCAAGTGTAGGGGTTCGATTAAGAAAAAATAGACACTTAAGACCCATCTACCTTAAGTGCTACTTGCATCTAGTGCAAATAGTTACTTGCTAAACCCCTTAACCAAGACCATGCTTTGGTGGGTGGTCAACTTGTCAATTAACCATTGGCTCCAGTCACACGCACAGGGAGTGCTGCAAGGCCCTTACTTAGGGCTACTTCATACACATGACTGAAAGCCCGCGACCATTGCATTCAAAGATCTCTCATTGGTCGAAAAGCGTGAGCCAAAATTTTAGGCTAATAGTTTCACTACAAACATTTTAGTGATATGTAGATGGAAATTGTACTTCAATGGATGAAAGTAATGAACTACATACAGGGCTAGGTGGTTAGAACTATAATCATGGGCTTAGGAGCCCCTAGTCAGTTAGAACTATCTACTTTCTCAGCTTGCTCTAAGGAGGCAAGGGGAGACAGAGAGCACAAACATTCCCTTAGACGATTTTGAGCACATGATTGAAGTCAATGGTCTAGTCTCCCTCGACACGATGATTGTGCGAGGATAATAATTAAATTATTTCATGTAAAAACAACTAGCAATTACCGTAGTGATTGTGGATTGTAACCTTGAGATTAAGTTTATTGTTGTTATGAATATGAGTACCTCAATGTTGACAGTCGGCTAAACTATTCTCTTGATGTATGGAAGTGTGAATGATTTTTTGTGGATGAGTCTTAGTTGATTGAGTGGATGGAAATTGTGAGTAAGTTGTCTAAGTGTGAGAGAATTGAGATTAAGAAAGATTGATTCAAGTGTGAGAGTGTGAGTTTGTGAGAACACTTGTCTAAGCATCAAGTGAGATCAAACTAAAATTGATAAACATAATGATCATGTGTCAAAATGAAAGTGAAAACAATTGCATAAACAAATAACGCTCTAAGTTGGAGAGTCAAATTGAATTAGTTTGCAAGTAACTGAGTAAAACTATTGACTAAGTATCCAATGAACACTTATAATGGTTAAGAATATAGTGAAACCATTGTCCGAAAGTTAGAAACTCTTCAATATAAAGGAGAGGAAGTATAAGATAACTTGAATTTGAGTGATTAAGCGAAACTATCAACAAAGTGTCAAATGTACATTGGAAGCTTAAGAGCAAATGTAAAACCATTGGCCGAAAGTGGCGATTGAGTGAATACTCATAAGTGGAGAATATAATTAAACTATTGGCTGAGAAAGACATTATTGCACATAGTGTGTCAAACCATAGCTTGCCAACGCTCAAAGAGAGATATTTGAGTACTAGGATATAGCGAGTAAGGAGTTAATCGAATAAACATAGAAGGAAATAACTATTGACAATGGAGAATAAATACTTACCTTGTGATAGGAAGAGAGTTAGGGTTACCAAGAGTTACGTGGGAAAGGAGCCGCTTTAATAGCAATAAGTCATGTGAAATGCATAGGAAGTGCTTGGGAGATAGAAGATCAAGAATTAGTATGAGAGAGAGGTCACTTGACTATTGTTCAAACTTGTGAAGGGTGGAGGACAAGATGTGTTATAATATTAAATTTGTGATTACAGTTGATGCAAGGACTATAAATTTGTTTGTGAGTTTATAGGAGTTGAGATTAGTGAATCATTCTACCAATTGGAGATGATGAGGATAGAATTATGATCAGTATGGTAATTATGGGGATGATAGTTTGTAAGTTAAAATTTGTATTAGTGAGAGGATAAACTTTGGATTATCAAGGAGATTTAGGCATGAGTTGTCCTAGGGTTAAGTAGGAATCTTAAATGAATATCCAGTATAAGAACTATGATATTTGAGAGTGAAGTGTAAGCTAACCAACTTAACTATGGCCTTGTGTGTTACCCTAATTATTGTTATTAATGTTGCAGGTTGTGCAAGGCACCCAAGACTATAGCCTGACCTTGATTTTAGCTATTAATTGCATAATTGTAAGTGATAATTAAATCCTAGAAGTAACAATGAACAACTTGTCTTGCATTGGAATCAACATTGACCAATTAAGGAAGAAATTTATTGTGATTTGAAGTGCATTGATCAATGGTTACATAGACAATTGTTACACAAATACCAAAGATTATTGTTACACATTATGATTAAGAAATAAATGCTTACATACCACAACTACAAGACAAGACTAAACGAATTCACGAGAGGAGCCCTTGAGAGGGGAAAAAAAAAGTGACAGACATGTCAATTATGTTTTTAGAATAAAACAACATCTATTTTGTATGACTAATAAATTGTGATGTGACAAATGCCTACAATAGACACCGGTCAAGCCTTCCTTGAGAATTTGTACCCTAGGTTTTGGTTATTTTAAGTCGTAGCCAAAAAACCTAACTACATAAATACCGAGCCCTCAAGTTTATTTCACATTAGAAGGTCAAGGCCTAAGGGCCCAAAGAAAATTTCACAGATGAAAAGTCTACATGGATTCCTACATGGCACATTATAAATAATGATTCATGATGTGTTGGAATTTGCGTCATGCCCACCTCCAAGAGATAGGCCATGTCAATGATATGGCTTTTGGATGAGAATCAAGGGCCCTCGCAATTACATGGTCACGACCCTTGGCTCATGTGTGAAGTGGCCCTTAGACTCTTATTTTCTAGACCCCTCTTCCAAAACTGATACTCTTTTAGTATGTCTATTTTTGAAAGCTCAAAGATACTTGGTGCGTAGCTGTAGAGGGGGAATCTCCGCACTCACACTAAATACAGTAACTTGTACTTCAAGTGCTAAAAGAAATCATACCTTACATCTGGTCAGTTTCGTAAATAATTAAGCAAAATTGAGGCATGCCCAAATTTTGATGGGTTTGGAGACAAACACAATTCCAAGAAATGAAGTTTAGGTACAAATATATTTATTTTTTATTTTGGGTTTTTTATTTTGGGTTTTTTTGTGACTACCTGTCTTTTTCTTCTTTTTGGTAGAATTTGAAAATTCAATTGCAAGAAAGGAACCAAAATACACTAACCCAAGCGAACCAGTGGAAACCCGAGTTGGAAAGTGAATACATGTCTTCAAGAAGCGAGAGAGAAGGAATTATGTGTAAGTCTTAACCATAAGAGAACCAAACCAGTAACTTATGTTAAACCCAAAGTAAAGTTACTTTAGGGTTAGGTTAGTTTCAACGAACGGATATCCATCATAGATCAAGACATTTGCATCTATGGCCACAAAGGGTTACCTAGATCTATATTAAGTGAATGAGGCCATAAGGACCTCCTTTCACTGGCTAAACCGCGGTGGTTGTTTACCCTAAGTAACTTTCAGGTTTAGTGTAAGTTGTGCAAGCTAGTTAAGCTGAGAGGTGTATGTAACCCAACTCTAACTTCGATTGCACAAGGTTCAAATGGCTAAGGAACATGTAGAATACTCTATGGAAGTATGTCATTGTGCATTCTTTGAAGCAAAATGTATGTTCATGATGTACATCATTGTGTGACATAAATAACAATTGGGTTTTGTTGTTATTCACCTCGCATACGTTACTAACCCTCTCTTTGGATTTGGTTGGTGACATGGGCACAGGTGAGGCAAACCCTTCACAAATTTGACGGCATACTTAGGTTTTGCTTATCATTTTTTTTTCAAAAATAGTGTGTAAATAGTGCTTATGTGTTCCTTGATGATGAGGAATGATATGCAATATTTTGAGTAGTAACATGGTTTTGAAGTATTATTGAACAAGGCTTATACTTGAGGTTGGTAAACTTTGGATATGAAATACATTACTTTGTTTTAAGGGCACAAAGGTAAAACCTTAGTAATATGGATTACTTAAGACTTTTTACTTTCTTAGAAACATACCAAGAGGAGACAATGACATTGGTAAGATGATAGCAAAGCAAAGATACGACCATGCGGGATGACCCCACCCACTCTCCCGGGTTTTGAAAGGTACATAGATATGCAAAAGAATGGTTTGGCCTCTTGATAAGAGGATGTATTACACAAAGACTAAGCTTGACAGTAAGCATAGCACTAAGCAAGAGAAGCCCAACTCTCTCTCTCTCTCTCTCTCTCTCATCAACATATAATTAGCATGGTATTGACACACAATAATAGGACTCCATTATACAAAGCTATTATTGTCTAGTGATACTTGTTCAAACTCATTGAAATTTACAATTTTGATACAAGTTGGGTAGGTTAAAGGTGTACTCGCTAGCACTACATTAAATAGGATATTTGGTGTTTGATTATATTTAATGTTGTTACCACCCTACCGTGTTCAACACTAATTTTCAAATTTTAAACAATTAGTGTTAGAAGATATGCTAGAAGATATGTTGGAATTCTCATTTTTTCATTGTTAATTTAGTTTTTCATATCCTTACTAACATTAAATTCAAACATGTAACTTCCGCATATTACCACAGCTGATATATAGTGTTTGAGTTTACATTTCATGTTACTTACTTTCATAGGGTTATTGATATTTAGTGTATGCGTTCATATTTAGTGTAGTGTCCCTCTTCCATACCAAATTCTTTTACCATAAGGCAAAAGGACAAGAGGTCCACATCCTGACCAAAAACAAAGAACCCTCAATCACATGGCTCAAGTGGGAACTTGTGATTGCACTAGTGCAAAGGGGAAGCCTTGTTATAGGTGTGTACCCAACTATCTCCCATTTCTAAAGCATCTAATTGTCATGGTGATTAATGTACTTGACGAGACGGCCTTCCATTCTCAAACATCCAAGTGTTGTGATGACTAACATGACTCACAGTCACCTTCCCTAAGTCCCGCTACATGCAACTATCCACATGTCAATTCGAATTCATATGGATATAAGTGGTGTTTCCTTGTTTTGGTTCACATGATTAAATCAACCAACATTCGATAGGAGTTTTTTTTGCATTTTGCATATTTGCATATTTTGCTTTTGGCTTCTAAGGTGGTGCACCTATTGTGGACATTTTTTAGATTTCAAAATATGTAGAGGTTTGGTAACAAAATAATAACTATGCAGTCACATCATCAAATTCAAACCAAAAAATATGAAATCTAGAGCTTGTTGTGTATGGAGTTGAGATGAATATTCGGTAAATATCTTCAAAATATTTGAAGTGAAAGTCATAGACTACTTGTAATGGGTTTCTTTTATTATGTACATTCCATACTTGAATTTGTGACTATAACGTTAGAATTCATTACAGTTCATGGTTCATGATATGTGCATTTACATGAGTACACCCATTATGATTTTATTTCATTATTTATTTATATTTATATTTATATAAAAATAACAAATAAAAAAACTCATGTCTCACTGAGATTCCCTGTAACGGGTGAGCCACCCATAAATTCCACCAACTTAGCATAACCAAGTATGTCGCGCACCTCTTCATAAGGAGTGCCCTAGGTGTTGTCTTCATAAGGCAACACCATGGGCACAAGGGGGACCCCATAGTGACACCCGGGACTTGTGGCGTCATAGGTGAGAGGGCCCAAGTGATTCTAATGTGGGTGAGGGCCCCATACGTTAAGAACGCCTCCCACCCACGGAGACTAGGAGTCATGAGGGTGAGGCCATGAGCATTGAGTAGCTTATGGCGTCTAGATTCTAAAATGCTCAAGAACTCCCCCACCGGAGGTGTGAGCTAGGAGATATGGGAATTTGAGTGGGGCACTGCCTAGGGACAACGCCCATCACTCCAAGGGGCGTTGTGGTGGGACAACAGTGCCCTGGGAGTGGTGCCCAAGACTGCCGAGATTGGAATAGCCATAACTTCTGCAATATTTGCCGGAATGGGGCAAGTAAGGAGTCCACTGGCATCTACACAAAGAGTAGATGTTGATGGATTGGTTGCTTGATAGAATCAAAGATCAAACAACAAAGTTATGAAGGTTTGAAGTTGTTGGGGGACTCAGCCCCAACGGCTAAGGGAAAATGTGTACTGGCTCCAACTCTTGGGAGAGAGAGACAAAAGGTTACTTGACGGTGGGGTAGGGGCCCTGCCCAAAGTCTTAGTGGTCTATATTGGGAGGTGGCGTTGCCGACTGACCCAACCCACCGCAAAATAATACGGCTTGCACGGGCATTGGGCCAACGTGGGGACATAGTTGCCAAGTATGCTTCAGGTTGTTATAGTGTTGCTCCGGCAATGCAATGATCAACTTAAGATTGAACTTTCATGGATGCAAGTCTACACCTAACCATTGGCTACTTACTAAGGGGGAGAATATCAAATGCATGTGTAAGAGGGTCTCATAACCAAGCTATGAGCTTGGAGGTTGGTATGGGGAGCTAACCATGTGCGTGTGTGGGACGTGCAGAGTTAGCACTTGTGATACTTGTTAGAGTTTTGAAACAATAAAGATAAGTTAAGGGGAGCTAGCAAGGGTCGCGACATAGTATAAAACATAATTGGTTGTTCATCCAAGAGCCAAAAAAAATTTATAAGTCATCACAATTTGTCATCTATAGAGACTAGATATTGGTCATAATTTCCAAATTCCATTCATGAGCTTATCGGTAATGTCCAATAAACAACCCGAGTAGGTGAATGACTCACCATACTTGTGGCTCGTCATCCACTCTCCTCTCGTTGGTTATCTAATCCAACTACATGAAGCATCTTATTTAGTGTGCCCCATAAGAAGAAAAACTCGAGTCTTTGGAGGAGGCCAAAGTGAATAGAGCGTCTTGTTTGTAGAACATTTAAGGTCATGTCCTAGAGGACAATGATGTTAGATGTAAAAGTACTTCACCTTTTGAAAGGATTCGACATTTATGAGTGGCTAGTAACCATTGACAACAACCAGTTGCCAGTCACCCTAGGTAGTGGATATTGTGTGAGGACATAATACCATTTGAAAAGTAAGGTACAAGGGTGTGTTGTTGGTAGTAACTGGACACCAAGTCATTGACTCCTCGTTGGTTGGGATTGGTTGTTTATTCCTTATACTTGGTCCATGTTCGATTCTTGTGAGATTCGTTTGAGTGGATATGGGAATGGAGCGACTTGGTATTGCTATGTGAGTACAAACATGAAATGTTCCATCAACCAACGGTATATCCTTAAGCAATTGCTAGGTGAGTTATAACAATAGTTTGTGCTACTACTTTTTATCATTGTGTTGTACGATGGCATGTCTTGGGGGTCAACATTCAAGTTGGTGATATTAATGTTTTGCTTTTCGACTTAGTGGGTTATGGTGGGTCTTGGAAGTCTACTATAGATTATATGTTTTCTAATCTTTTCCATGTAGATTATTTGTTATGGTGTGTGCATATGGTGCGGCGATTGTGTTCATTTGTTTGAATGTCCTCTTGATTTTTGTGATAGGGATTTTTAGTTTTGCTTCCAAACTTTCATTGATGGAATGTGTGTAGCACCTACAAGTAAGATCATAATTTGGGCTATAGTCCATCCTCTAGTTGTGATGCTATTGATGAGTGTGTGATAAGTGGTTGATATTTGTAGTTTTCTATCGAGGGTTTACGCAGTGAATCTGTCATTGCAATGTAAATTCTATGGATTGCATCGTGACTTATGGAATAGGAGTTTTTGGTGGGGGGTGGTTATACGAGTGGCCTATGGTGCAAAGTATGTTGGGTTGAAACTTGGCATTGCAATGGCATCTTTGGGCGCCATAGGTGCACAATAGTCATGTTGGTACTATTTTCTTATGGTAGTCCACTATAACTTCTTGCATTCATAAGCGTGTAGTGTCTTGATATTTTGTTGGATATAAGAAGTTTTTGTAATTCTTGAACAACTTTGTTGTGTTTTTTTGTTATGAATGAATGGATATGTTGTTGTTTGCATATAAGTAGCACATGAAGCCATGTGTCCATGTTTGATGAGGTGCAAATTGGGCATGTTTTTAATGGGTAGCCTTCTATATCAAAGATTTTTTTTTGGGCATGGCCCATGTATTGTCATGTTCTGAATTTGATTAAGCATGTCTTTTGTTTGTCTGTAATAGTGAGATTTTTCCACAAATCATTTTATAGTAATTTTTTTGTATCATTATTTTTGAGCCATATGTATATTTGGTGCGTTTGGTATGCTATAGTTGTTAGATTGTATATTTTGTCATATTTAGGGATGTGTTCTTCTGGATGTTTAATGGGACTTATACGGTGTCTCTTGCATTAAGTGTCACCATTCTTTTCGGAGGTAATATGGTGTGGGGTGTACGTGTTTGTATGGTGTGGTGGCATTTCTATGATCTAATTTATGTGTCTCCTTGTTCATTACCATCTATTATATTGGCGTGGGCTCTGACCTTGTGGAGTGTGGTGGTTTGTGTGCGGGATTGTAACATTTGGACCATAGATTCAAGGATAGGTTTGTATGGGTGGCTTAATTGTATAGTGGGGTGATTCACTCGGTGTTTAGTAGGTACACGACATTAAGGAAATTTGTGAAGATGTGGGTTGGTTCATCATGCTATGTGGTAGTGAGGAGTTGGAGGGTGTGGTGTATGGCCATCATTTATGCTTGTAGAATGTTTTGTAGGCATGGTAGTCTTTTGGCGATTTTGAGATCTTTGACGGGGCTATAGATGCCATTACTTGTTTTCCCACATTTCCATTGTCCATGGGTTTTTTTTGGGTGGTTTGAATGATCCGTTTGTGTAGTAACATAATTGTGGCAAGTACTTGAGGGTAGACACCGTTCTAAGGTGGTGATCAATGGGGTATTTAGGATTTGAGTGTTTGGTGAAGGAGGGTATGTGAATTTAGACCATTATGTACAGTGATTTACCCACAACAATTGTGGAAAATAGAGAGGGAGGCACATGCCACTTGGTGCTAAGGTGAAATTGCCTTAGATGGATACTTTTATCTTTGCAAGTTTGCACCCATTTTCTCGTAGGATATGAAACTTGCAAGATGATTAGCAAACCCAAATCGTGCATGTAGACCATTTGCCTCATAATTTTTGGAGCTCATTTCAATATCTTATTCATTAGCAAAGTTGCAATTCTCGTGCTAATTACATGGTCAAATAGAAGCCCCCAATCATGTTGACTATGGAACCTATAATGGTTAGCATTTTTTACCACATAGTCTAATCTCTTGTAAACACATGTCCTTTTAGTGCAAATCCTTAGATCTGCACCTAGCCACATATCACTCAAACATTATTGATGTGCTCAATTTAAGCATGTCTACCTTACATAAGGTAGACGTATCTTAAATGGTTATTAATTTCCCCAAGTAACCCACTTCTCCTGGGATATGAAAGACATGATTGGTACAAGATGGTTAGCAAATCCAAATCAAGGCCATAGCCACTTTCCTCATAGTTTTTGGAGCACATACAAATATCTTAGTTGTTATCAAAGTGAAGATTCATGTATTCATTAATTGGTCATATAGCCCCCCCCCCCAATTATGTTGACCATTGAGCCTAGAATGGCTATCATATTTTGAGCACACAATCCAATCTCTTTTAATTACATGTCTTTTGGGCATAAGTTCTTGGAGACACACCAAACCACATACCACTCAAATATAAGTGTCCTGAAAAGAGAAACAACCAAAATGAGAATTGTCTAACTTACATACTAACTTATGAGGACCACTTTCGAGTAAACACAACACAACAATAATAGCTTCACACACAAGCCAAGGGCCACAACCATGTAATTGCGAGGGCCCTTGAATCTCATCCAAAGGTCATACCAATTGTCTAAGGCCCTTGATGTGACATGGTTAGACAAAATTTGCACGACTCCTACCTCATGGAGGTGGGCCTACCATAATTCATGTCAGACCATGAAACATCATCCATAGTTTGCCATACAAGAGTCCATGTAGACTTTTCATCCATGATAAATTTGTTGGGCCCATAGGCCTTCACCTTCTAGTGTGAAGTGAACTTGGACGGTCTCAACTTTTTTGACCGATGAGAGATCTTAGAATGCAATAGCCATGGGCCTTCAAGGCCGGTTTAGACTACCGTGAAGAAGTGTAGTGGTCAAGAATTTTAGGGGAATGGAGCAATATGATTGGCTATGAAATGGGTTCTTCACTGACCAAGAGTTACACTACAACCAAGAATTCTTTGATGAAGGACTCTAGCATGGATGAAAAAATGACATGGTTGTCAACACGACAACACGTTTTGCTAAGAGATTTCTCTGGAGGTCAAGTTTCTTGGGCAATCTCAAACCCCTGGACAATAAACTTGGCCTCCGAAGAACTCCAACTTGAGACGCTTTTATTATTATTATTTCCCATCTTGCCCGCCATACCAACCATTACCTCAAATTAATCTTGTCTTGGATTTAAAATTCTTGACCAACCCGGTGCACTTTTTCACTGTAGTTTAAAGCGGCCCTTAACCTCATGTGGGCCCTTTAAATGCCACACTAAATCAGATACTTAGTGTCCTTGCTAGCACTCAAAACATTCAATAAGGTATGGTACACTTCAAAAATTTGGTGGTATAAAATAGTAAATACCTACCAGGTTTGGTGCTACATACAATACTTACTAATTTATTTTGGTGCCCCGGGGGGCCGGGCAGCCCCTCCCCATTGGCGGGCAGCACTAAGCTTAGAGAGTGATGTTTTAGGGCATAGAGAAGCTTCTTCGGCGTCCTTTTCACTCTCTACGTAAAGCTCTCTTCCCACCCTCCGCCTCGCTGTTGTTGCTATTGCTGTTGTCGTTGCTGTTTCGAGGAGCTCCACAACAATCTAACAAGCTTTGGTTACAGATCATCCTCTCCAGGATCACCTCCTCCATGCTTCTTGCAACACCGTTTCCAGCAAGGTCAGAATTATTTCTCACCTCTTTCACTATGTTTTTGTTGCCATTCTGGTTCAGTTATTTTGTTGCCTCGTTTTTGGTGTGTATGCATAGTAGGTACTGCCTCCATTTTTTTGCCTTCAAGGTGCGTACTCTTCCTCATGTCCAGGGAGGAGCTTCTGTTTTTGTGGGTTGTTTTATTGTTCATGGCTTTTTTATGTGGGAGCATTTTTAATTGAATGCACGTGAGTCTCTTTGTCTGTGGTAGCTCAATGTAGTTGGAGAGAAGTAGGAGGGATTTTTTGGGGGTTTATAAAAGAAGAGGAGCTAGGTTGCAAGGTTTGGGACGTTGTTATGTTGATTCTCATCAATGTAGTATGTTGATGTCCATGTGCAGTTTGTAGGAGCATGTGAAGGTTGCCGTGTAGGGTGATGGTGGTGAAGTCGAATTCCAAGGTGTAGGAGCGAGGACTTTTGTAAAGATGGTGGTCAAGAGGAAGGCTCCTGCAGCTACAACGATGAAGGAAGAAAATGGCGTGGTTGCGGAAGCAAAGAAGCGTGGCAGGCCAGCAAGCCGTGCTAAACCTGCACCAGAACAGGAGCCCGTTGACGAGCCTGCCTCCTCACCATCTCCTCCCCCTAAGAAAAAACCAGCTCTCAAGCCAACAAAAGCTGCAGCAACGAAGGAGGTAAAGGAAAAACCTGCAGCCAAGGAGAAACCCGCCCCAAGGGAAAGAGCAGCTGCGAAAGAGAGAGCTCCTCCCAAGGCTAAAGCTGAACCGAAGGAGAAAGCTCCTCCCAAGGCTAAAGCAGAACCAA
The DNA here is from genome assembly GCA_950295325.1 of Polytrichum commune. Taxonomy (NCBI): domain Eukaryota; kingdom Viridiplantae; phylum Streptophyta; class Polytrichopsida; order Polytrichales; family Polytrichaceae; genus Polytrichum; species Polytrichum commune. Next base: position 38,226,258 of record OX485807.1, read on the forward strand.
AGGAGAAAGCTCCTGCCAAGGCTAAGGCAGAGCCTAAAGAGAAAGCTCCTGCTAAGGCAAAGGTGGAACTGAAAGAGAAAGCTCCTGCTAAGGGGAAGGCGGAGCCAAAAGAGAAAGCTCCTGCTAAGACGAAGGCAGAGCCGAAAGAGAAGGCTGCTCCTGTGAAGGCGAAGGCAGAGATTAAAGAAAAACCGGCGGCAAAAGAGAGAGCCCCTCCCAAGGCCAAAGCAGCACCTAAAGAGAAAGCCCCTGCCAAGAAGAAGAAGGCTGCTCCATCGAAGAAAGCGAAGAAGGCCAAGGAAGAGGATGTTGTGATGGAGGAGGACGACGAAGAAGACGAGGGATTGGGGGAAGCTCCTGGACCCGAATCAGAAGTTGAAGACATGAAAGCTAGTAACGGGACTGAGAAATTGGTGATCATTGAACATTGGTATGCAACTTGACCTCCAAATTCTACTTGGCCCTCTCTGATTGTGCAACGTAACAGTTAGGCCGGCCAAGAGGCAGGCAGTAGAAGAAAATTTTGTCCGAAGAATTTTCGTGCGTTGTGCTTGAAGTCGCTATGGAATGTCACCTTGTCATGAAACATATGCGGAAAATGAATGGATGAAGATGGTCAACATGATAGATATAAAGTGCATGCTTCACAATTGATGGGAGTGAACCATGTGTTCAAATTGCAGCACTAAAGTGCTCCTCACAGATTTGAGGGATTTGCATCTTGATAGTTAGTTGTAGCTTCTCTCTGACTCTTATGGTATTCGAGTTCAGGGGGGATTCAACGTGAAAACCAACAAGTCTAAGAAGGAAGCAAGTAAAGGATCAATTTACTAAGAATGATCCTCTCAATAGAAGTGTTGTGACTCTGGGTTAAGATCAAATCGGTGTGCTGGCAATGAATGGCATGGCGTTGGGGTATAATATTCACGGTCACAATCTTGCTGGGGTTGGTGGTGGGGATAGCAAACAATGCCAAATCTTCAAGAAGTACGCACAGAAGTTTGAGGATGCTCTCAAGTTGGGAATCGAAGACCTTGAAGTGGTCATCAATCCAGAAAAGGTACATGGTCTCACTCTCTTGCCTTGTATTTCATAGTGAATAATATATTGGTTGTGTTCTAGGTGACACCCTTGGTGAGCTAATGGTATGGGCACTGCATCATTGGACATTCTAAGAGGACAATTCAGGGTTCAAATTATTGTTGAAAAGTTTGCAGGATTTGCTGGATTCTAAAGGATAGTACTGTTAGCTGATCCAATCTTTGAGAGACAGCAAGCTCGTTCATAATCTGGAGTCAATAACAGTTAGCTCATTCTGGGGCTTCAAGTTGTTTTGTAAATGGCTGGTCCATGCATCTCACAGCAGCAGCTTCTCTCTTGCCTTCTCTGTTGCATTCAGTATTTGACCATGTCATTTCATTTTGTGTCTGCAGCCAAGGAAGGGTTGCTTTGAAATCAGAAACAGCAGTGGGTACATCTTTGTTTCACTCCAGGTACTGACCTGAACTTGGAGCTAGTCATATACTTTCATCTTTCATGTGATATTTTGCAACAAAGGATGTAAGTTCAAGATCAGTGTTGGTCTGGTATCGTCTTTTTTATATACAATTCAGGTATCTATAATGAGGATCTCACATTTTTTGATAGCAATAGGGTGTGGGTACTTTGATGGTATTTTTGTTTTTGATACCATTTAGGTCTATATACAATGCTAGATATCTCATACGTAGGGAAATTTGCCCTAGTATCAATATGGTTTAGAATGGCATCAACCCAAATAATAACTTGGGTATAGAAAGAGTCTCTCACCTTGACACACCCACCAAATATCAATATTTGACTGGTATTTCAATTTTGATACCCATGGGTAGGTTCTTTGATACTATTGTTGATGTTGATGTTGATTATTGATACTATGTGTTCACCTATGTACCAGACTGACACTGGTGAAGACCTCCTTCAGATAAACCAATCTAGAAAATATCCATGAAACTTTGTTCATTGCTTCATGCGCCATTTGTTTTCAAAAAGATTGACATTGCTTTGTCATTGAATATAGGACATGCCAAGACCATTCACAAAGCTCAGAGCTCTCGATGTTGACACAACAGCTGCAGACATTGTAAGCAAGTTTATGGAATGATTGTAGCAATGAGCATGCACCAAGTGCCAAGAAGCCTAGTTGGCAAGCTCTTCTGGCGACTTGTACGGGCAACGTGGAGGAATGAGATTTGAGGTGCAGTGTCTGACAAGTGGACTCCATTCAGAGGATTGCATTCAAACTCGTCTGCCCTTGATGATTCTGGTCTCTGTAGTTCTTTCCACAATCTGAGGCTGTTGGATTTGTTTGAACAGCCACACAACCCTATGGATGGAGCCAAACTTGAACTCGTCACAAAGAGAGTGGCACTCCCACTCATTTTGAAGTTCTTTATTCCAGTTGTCTTTAGTCTTGAATTTGAACCAGCAAAGGAGGTGCATCGTTCAATGGTTCCATGCTTCCATCAGATTGAGCAAACATTAGCGATTGTGTAGTTGACCTTCCTGCGAATCAACAGTCTCAGTGCTGAGTACTTGTTGATTGTGTCCATGAGAGATTGTTGGATGCTTCTGTGAATATGTTAGATTTTCCCTTTCTACAGTACAGCCACTCAAATCACCATCTATGCAGTGATGTATGGTTGTTGTGGGTGATCAAATTTGTCTTTCATATCTTCATGGCATAGGTTTTCCTTGGAATGTATAGTGGAATTTTTGCATGTGTGACATATGGACTTGGTCCAATTGGGTGTTTTCCCTCACGGCAATTCATGGGTATGTCAGTGTCCCCTGTATCTGCTATGTGCTCATGCTATCTGTGCTTTCCCACAGCCTGAGAGTGCACATTAGAAGACAGCTTTTCCAGAATGTAGTGACGCTGAAATCACATGCTTGAAAAGGTGTGTCAATTTGATCTCACGTGTGGTTTTCAAGGTTTCTTGCTGCATGTGATTTGAAGGTTCCATCAGTGTAATTATATATTGTTTATTCTGAGAATTCTTCTCATCTTGCCAGTAATATATGCAGCTTGTCATTTGATGCATATGAGAGGCAAACACTCATTCTGCTAGAATTAAGGTATGTGGGTGTTATTTGGTTCCTTTTTCATGTTCTCCAACTTCTAATGATTAAATTTTTACCCAATGAAACTTGTGTTGCATTGGCAAATCTGTAACGAAGCATCACCAAAAACCTGATTGAACATTGAACCTCCCATGATTACTTATGGTTATTGGAAGTGCATGTCTGTTGACTCCTTCACTGAATTAATAGGTCCCAATTGTGTTCATTATTGAGTGTGGAATCATTAATAGGATCTGAAGACATAGTCCAATCTCGTTTAAACATGTGTCTTTATGGTGTTATTTTCTTTGATCTTCCCCTAACCACACCAATCAAAGAAAAGTAACCAAATAACACCAGGACGTCAAGAATGTACAATGTATTGTAATCATTAAAACACCCTTCAAATGAATAGCCATTCTTGTGAAATTTGGTTGTTCTGAGCAAAACCACCCAGGAGGAGCTTCTCGAGCTGCACCACTACAGCTTGAGCCCAAGTTTATGACATCTGATTTTGTTAGTTGATGACAATTGTCAAGTTCACAAATTTTGTATGTATTCCTATTCAAGGGACTGTTGTTTTATTTTAGCTTTGGAAGGTCTGGACCACTCATTCATCATGTGTAAACCACTGCAACGTGGCGGACTTGTAAGTGAAATCATGCTCAGGAATTTTTCACTATGGAGTCACCAACAACCACATTTTCATAGTGTGGTTAACCCAGGGAGAAGAAAATGACAAGTCTACACAAGTCGATATTGCCATTGAAATCATCCATTTTTACCACTTATACTACATTGTGTTCTAAGGTTATTGGGCCACCGTCAATCTGCTCTTTCAGCAAGCATTGAGACGTCGCTTTTTCAGTTTCTGAGAATTTGTTTTTTCTGTTGATTGTTTAGCTACATAATTACACCATGTTCATCGCACTCTTGTTGCCTAACACATCTCTTCTCTTCTCTAGACTGGTGTATTTCTGCATGACTATAGTGAGTCTTTCTTGTGAAGAATTACTGCAACTCTGAAATTTGGGAGATCTGCTCACCATCCATCATACAATTTGGATGAAACTACTTGTGAAGAATTACTGCAACTCTGAAATTTGGGAGATCTGCTCACCATCCATCATACAATTTGGATGAAACTAAATTGTTTGAATCCACTTCGGTTTGGGAACATGGAAGATTTTGATTTTGGTAGCCTTCAAGAGGGCATTTGTTCCTAGTTCTTGCTATCCTTCTCTTTTCTCATGCGTAGCTAGAACTCCCTCAAATCCATCAATTAATGGAGGTGAAATTTTTAACTTTCCACATTGAAGCACATGCTCCAAATTTGCGCTCACCCGTTCTATTTGCCCTCTGCAAAAACTCTTATGTGGTCCTTGCATAGAACCATTCGAGGTAATTTGGATGTCTTTGCGAATCAAAAACTTGGATCTGGCCTACAATGAGAATCATGAGAGTATATATGATGCAAGCTTGGGGTTTAGCTTACCTGAATCATGTTTCTTCAAACACATTGGGATCTTCACTACACCTTTGCTTGCTTTATATACGCTTTTGTTCCATACCTTCCAAACCCATAATTTCCTAAGGCTCCTCAAGTGCATTACCTTCTTTTCTTTCTTTATTGTTATTAAAGAGGATGGCCCTCCGAACTACCATTACCATTACATTAGTTCATTTTACTAACCTTTGGGAATAATACCTTGTCACCGGGGGATGTTTGTTTGTACCTTGACTTGGTTCTAGGATGCCAAGGAGTTATCCAAGGCGAACCTTTAGAACCCATCTACCAAGTTGAGCTGCAAATTAGTTTGAAAGACTTCCTCGGAGTTATCCGAGGTCGTCCTCTCCTCTCAAATGTCCTACAATTTCTTGGAAATTTATGATTTGAGGTGAAGAAGAGAATGAGATTACCTAAAACAAGATGAATTTTGATAAACTGGATTTGGAAGAATGGAAAAGAGGGGAGGAGGAAGAAGAAAAAGAAGAAAGGGAATCGACAATCTAGAGGATGTTGAGTTCACTAATTTAATGCATGGGCTTTGGGATTAGAATGTAAAATTTATGGGCTCCCGAATGACCTGAATTACTTCAGGGTTTTTTTTCTTTCATTAAATTAACCTCCACATCGCTCCTTCCTGTTTGTGCCTGGTTTATAATCTACCAGGGCTTTTTTCTTTTCTCCAAATGACATAGCTTGATTTACCTCAAGGATTTATCATATTAGTCAAACAGTTTATGAATGTTGAATATAATATGGTATTGACTTCTAGATCGACTAAAGACCAAGAAACGTTGAGAACTTATATATATTATTACACGCTACATAGAACCATGGAAAGTACAAGGTTTGTACACTTAGCTCATCAATGGCTATTAGTGTCTCTCGTAGAAGAACCTCCCTAAATAAGTGTCGCACCTTCAAAAACCCATGGAGTGCAACTTTTTTTAGGCAATATAAAATTTTGTCTTGTTGGCAAATAATAAGCATGTGTTAGTACAAAGTTGTACCACTCCTTACTAGAATAGTTCATAATGTTATGGAAACAATTTTTATATAAAAGGACTATGACTTGCGTCCTTACAATGCGACCACGTTAGTTGATTCATGGATCTTGTATCAAGAGTTGCAAAGGTAATGGTAAAATGTTTTCAACCATGGTATCTACATGATAAGCACATTCTCGATAAAAACAAGTAATAGGACAAAAACCTCAGAGGTTTATGTTGGGTTTTGATAAAATCAAAGGAATCGTAATAGGACCCAAAAAAGAAACAACAACTACCAACATTCACACCTCGACGTTGCATTCGAAGTGAGGATGTGCAAATTTGAAAACAAATTGAAGATTAGCCCACATTCTAGTGGCATTCTCAATCGGAATACTCTTTTAAACATAACAATGAAAAGAGAGACAAATGAATATGAAGGAAGTTGAGAAGTTGAGGAACAAAGATGAGTTTGAAGTCATCAATGGGAAATTGGGCAACCACGCACCTACAATCAAAGCAAGCACAATATAGCAAAGACTTCAACGAAATCATATGGCCGAAGAATGAAGGTAGTAGAACCCAAAGGGAAGAGAAGGTTACCCAAAGTCTTCAAAGGTCAAGAGAGGATGACCTTTGGGAACCAAAGGGTGGCATCTATTGGTCACCAAAAGTTGCACCCTTACATGGAAACTTACTCATGTACGTGAATACTTACATTGATTGAAGCCATACATGAGTCCTACATACATTGGTCCTATATAATACACACAACGTGCTTCTTGTACATACACATACATTAGCCCAACTTAATCAACTTGTGTATTTGAACGCAATCATTGAATGTTGTGGAACATCGCACTCATGCAATACGATTGCATGATTGGTCGAGTAGTTCTTGAGAAGTCTTGTAGCTTAGACTAGATAGTTTTGAAGGGTGTCCAAAATCCATTTGTAACTAAATTGCAACACTCGAACTCATGCATCATGGATAACCAAATAAGGAGAACGGGCTCATACTCACGTCTGTATCCATCATGCCAACATTCATGTCTCTTTCTTTTTGTTCCTTTCCTTGGAACACTTGAGACTCCTTGTCTCGTAAGTTAGGGTTTGTCATGTAGTTTCACAAGCCACATGGCCAACCTAAATCCCTCAACTACATAAAAACACATGGCAATCTCAACTCCCGTTCACAAAAATATTGTTTTCAAGAGTGTAGGGTATACATATATATCAATTAACAAAAGATGCCTCTCACACGAGCATGTGAACTTTTTTTGTAAGTTAGATCGCTAACCTCACATGCACAGATGTTCAATACTTGGTCTCTAATGTGCAACACGTACAACCATAGATGTGGCACAACCCAAAGTTAGTCTACAATTCTTCCAAAGCTTTACATCATCAATGCTTGGGTCACTCTACTGTACCCAAGCATATAATGTACCAACTATGTAAGTTGCAACATTATATTGCATAATCATTGATGAGTGCTCAATGATTTTGTGCTTATTTCACCTTTTAATTGGCATTTAGATAATTTTGGACTTTTGTTGAGTTTGGACTTAAGCAAGTACTTTTTGAAAATGTGAACACTCATGTTTCAAGTGTTTTTGTTTTTGTACTTGTCATGTAGCCATTATGTAGGTGATTATATACTAAAAGACCGTGGACACGATGTGTGTAGACATTTGACATCACAGTGGATATATTAAACTATATGTGCAACATCAAGATAGTCTAAATTGGCCAGAAAGGTTTGGCATTACCTAAGTATCATGTTTTTGGGTAAAGTGAAAGCAATGTTTCTAATGGAATCATGTTCTATTCACAAGTGGATGTAACATAGAATATATTCACAAACACACCTATGCACACTTAATCATGTGCATTGATCAAGGGACATGGGGTAAGTTCTAAGATATGGGAGGAAAGTCCTACCTTTAATACAATTGCAATGGAGCAGTGCCAAGTAGTGTCCATAACGCTCTTGAAATATGTAAACTTGAGATGAGGCCCCAATAATCCTCAATTTTTGGAGGTAAGATTTTGTTTCATATTTTGGGTTTTTTTGTTGTTGAATATGAATTCCAAATTATGAAATCTTGTTTGCACAATTGAGCTACATACATTTGTTGATTACACATATTCTCCTATGGACCTCTTACACCATTTGGAAAAAGCTTATTAAAATGTGTCCAAATCTTTTGAATAAATACCTCAAAATCACAAAATTGTTTTTGGAGGCGGTGCATTATATGTTTCTTGGATTTTCCTAGTGAGACACAATTCAAGTTCAGTTTGTATATGCAAGTGAGCTCCAAAATCATGTTGATGACATGGTCATTCAAGTTCCACAGAACTTGCAATTTGAAGTTAATTCATAATCTTTGGCGATGAATTAGGACATCTCTCTCTAATATCCCACAATCAATATCTACATTATCAAGCTTGTGGAATGTGATGGTTTCACAATGTTTTGGCAATTGTGAAAAGATAAACTAAGTAAAATTCAATGAAATTGTGCCAAGATTCTTCAAAAATAATTGCAATCGATTTTAGCATTATATACAACTGGACAGCTATACACCTATGGTGTTTTTGAGTGGTATAAGACAAGGTTTGTAGCCAATAACATAGAGCAACGATACATGTGTTACAATGAGATTGGATCACGTGTTAAGAATTTAAACATTATCCTATGTTCATTAGTGAATATCATTGGAAGGGCATACATGCTATTTAAGAAACAATTAAATGAAATTCCACTTCAGACTCATATAGTTTTTACAACCCAACTTCGATTATGAAACTTGAAATAACCTTTATGATTTGCAGTTGCTAACAAATTGTTGACCACGCGAGACAATTCTCGTCTAACATCCAAAAATGCATGTGAAGTTGAAGGTGTCAACAATAGTTGAATCACGCATCTTAGTTGCAAACACATCACCTGACTATTGTGCATTGCCATTTGAGCACACGGACTCCAAGTCACTTAGAATGCGCATGTTAATCCCCCCCTAATTTTGTCATTACCATCAACTTTTGGTTATTCTAAATTGGTGTACATGACATGCTAACCAAAATTTCTCGTTGTCCATCAACTACTCATGTTAGAAAATGCCTTTCTTTGTAGGTCTTGGCCGTTGCAAATTATGGTAAGGAGTGTCTTATAAATCTCAAATAGCCGATCCTAAAAAAATATAGAAAGATGAGAAAAATTTGGAGTTGTTTGAGAGCCCTCCGGCCATAAAACCTATCCCTAGAAAACAAAGGTAACATTATTGCCACCTTGCAATTGTTATGTCCAATTCGCCCTTCAAGCATTGTCCCAATTGGATTGAATTCGGATAGGAAGTGCCATCTTCAAAACGAAAACCAAGATCTTCATTATCAACACATATTTTCAAGTCATACATTGTTGAATATCATTCCCGCCAAAGTGACTGAAGAATGATATGTGCTCTTCCACTTGCACGTGGGGTTAAATTCTCATGCCTACAAGCAACGGGATGTTATTCCCATTGTGCAATTTTACTCTCACCCATGCCATACAACAAAAGAAAGTAAAAAGAAAAAAAGAAACCAAGTATTGATGGGAAAGAAAGGAGAATCATCAAATACAAGCGAGTATCTCATTCATCCAAATTGGAAAACTCAACTCTCTATAGGTTTGTTGCCGATTCGTCTCCAATGACTAACTTCGAGCAAACTAATTCAGGGTCTTTAAAACCAATTCCGATGTCAAAATAAACTTCTAAACAAAAAGGGTAGCATCCGGGTTACATGTTGGTTTGGGGCTTTTTTTTTTAATGTTGGATGGATGGATGGATGAATGAGAGGTACGCTCATCCACGACAATAAGAGAATTCCGTCACTCCGTGCCGTGCCGATGATGGTACGCCACTTCAAAGCATGGGAAGTTTAACGGAGTAACTTTGCAGGCTCCGTTGACTTTGTCAAAACATGGTGTAAGTCATCACCGGTGGTGATACGGTCGTGAGCAGGCATCGAATAAAATAAAATAAAATGAGATGAAAGGGAATCATTAATACGATGTGATTCACTTGCCATCACGGGTGTTTGGTACTTGTTTATCTTATTATACTACATTGGTTTATGCAACATCAAACACAAACCCCCCCCCCCCCCCTCCTCAAAAAAACAAAACAACAAACACCATCATGATACCAAGCATAAACACCTCACCCAAGCTCGACCTTAATTAGTGTGGGGCCTTCAACTCAACAACAAGGGGCTCGTTGTCGAGTCGAGACGTTAAGCTAACACGATGAAGCCAACCGGTTGTCCTCATGCAAGCCCCCCCCCCCCCCCCCTCCCCTCCCAAATAAAACAAAAAAATAAGATGTGGGCTCCATCGTTTGTTGATCTAACTTAACAATTGGCAAAGACACGCTTGGTCAATGTGTGTTATTTGGACCCTTTTTCTTTTCTCTCAACACCTGTTTTTTTGTACAAATAAATGAATTAATAACCCAAATGGCCTTACCATGCTCAAGAATTCTCTTGGTACATGATGGGGTTTACTGCCTACCTTGCAGTGGGTGGGCTCTTGGCTTCTTACTTACTTAGCTAGTGTGTTTTTTATCAAGTAGAGAGAAGATTTCACAGCAAGAATCGAAATTGCCAACCACTTCATTTGGAAATGTGTGTACCTCTCCACTATCACACGGTAGTTTTGGGTCATCTCGGACCTCGTCTTGTATAATACGAAACACGCAATTAGTGTGAGATGATGAACAAATCCAAATCGTGTCCGTGTTTTGGGGCGACAACACATGTATAATAAGCATGGGTCGTCGGGCACACTAAGGTGTTAACAACTTATAATAAAGTTCATAGTGAGGCCGGTGTAGACTATGGTGAAGAAGTGCACCGGTCAGTCAAGAATTCCAACCCAAGACAAAGTTATTTGCGGAAACGGTTGGCATCGTGGACAAGATGGTAAGATTAAAAATATATATATATATATATATAACACTTTGACTTGGAATTCTCTAGAGGCCAAGTTTCATGTTTGAGGGTTTGAAGGTGCCCAAGAAACTTGGCCTCTAGAGAACTCCCCTGTCAAAAAAAATGTTATCATATTGAAAACCGGGTCATTTTTTCATCCATGTTTGAAGTTCTCCACCGGAGAAGTCTTGGATGTAGTGTAAACCCCGGCCAGTGAAGAACCCATGTCGAAGCCAATTGCATTGCTCCATTTCCCTAAAATTCCTTCACGAGTGCACTTTCTTCACCGTATTCTAAACTGGCCCTAAGATGTGACAATGTTATTAGAGGAGTATTGAATGTTCAAATGAGGCATAATAAGGAATAGTATTAGTTCGAGAATGTTTATGAGAATGTTATTATATCCTAAGACCCGTGCATAATGACATAATGAGTTTTCTTATTCTTTTCTTATTATCCATTGCATGTGGGAATATATGGAGGCCAACATGTCATATAAGATATCATTGGATTCAGATTCATGAGTTCTTTGCAACAATACCAAATTCATCGATGGAGTGAGATGTGTGAAAGAAAAACAAGCATAATAAACTAAAATGAAGTGCATGGTATAATGCGCATGTCGTCCTAGGGCCCGTGGCCATTTGCTTCATAATTTTTTGAAGCTTGTATGAATATCTTATGCATTATCAAAAGTGAAAGATCCCCGTGCTCGTTAAGTGGCTATGTAGGTCTCGCCACTTTTTTTAAGACTATTGAGCCTAAAATTGGATAACACGTACATGTGTTTTTGGTGTATGTTCTTAGAGCATCCTCAGTCGGTCTAGGTAAAGCTCACTGCAAACCAAGACCTATCTTGCTTAAAATTGCTCAAAATTTAGAGGGAGTGCACCAAATCTTGCTTAAAAATGGATAGATCCTCCCACACTCCCTCTAAATGTCAAAAATTTGGAGGGAGTGTGGGAGGATCTTTCCATTTAAAGCAAGATTTGGTGCACTCCCTCTAAATTTTGAAAATGTGGTGTTTTCAATGAGGAATTTCACCTACGTCAAATTTTTACAATTCTTTGTTCTTGAGAAATATCTCACGTTTATTTAGGTGCGCTTCTAATGATGGTAAATTCAGTTTCTAATTTTAGGTCAGTCAAAAGATAGGTTTTGGTTTGCAGTGAGCTTTACCTAGACCGACTGAGGATGCTCTTAGATGTACACTTAACCACATATCACTCAAATCCGGTTTTGATTAAGCTCATTGTTTGCTTGTGGCCTATATGTTCTTAGGGGAAAATGGTGATAATCCCAAACCACGAGATTGCTTCGTAAAAGGCCCTCCTTAGATGAGGAATCAAAAGTTAATGCAACAAGAAAAATGGACAGATTCAACCCATTAAGGTTGAATCTACATTGATTTGTGTAATTAGGTTGCCCCGCACTAATTCATCCACACTCCACACTATTTTGAATATCATTTGCAGCAAAATATAGGAAGTACACTTATTTGTTATGGTTGCTACACAAATGAATAAACAAGGTTGTCAGTTTTGTAATCTAATTTTGACCCAACGTAATTTGCATGAGTAAAGACACAAACTATTCCCGAAAGTTAACATAATTACATGGATCAATACATCTTGTTTAGGCCTCTCTGCTTACCCTAAAATATGTTAGTTTGTCTAAGCTGTAGAATCAACACACCCTTGTGTAAACAATGTTTCCAACAACTGCTTTGTTAACAAAAATCTTAGGGCCACTTCACACACGAGATTGAGAGCCCATGACCATTACATTTCAAGCACTCTCATTGGCGGAAAAGGCGGAGGGACCAACGGAGTATATGAATGCAAGATGGATGTAAAGTCTACATGGATTCCTACATGGCATCAAATGGATCATGTTTCATGGTCACTTGGACTATTTTTATAAACCACCTCTTGGAGATAGGCGTAACACAAAACCAGGAGACCATGGCACTCCGAATGCTCACAACCGTTGATTTATTCTATTTTATCATGTGCGAGGACCCGCATGAATAGAAATTCATTGAAATAGCAGTTAGTTGAGGGCCTGGTCACATATGACTTCACACTACACTTGAGGGTCCGTGACCACACTACATGATTTTGGAGGTGTATTGAGACGGCCGTTGGACACTTTCTTTTGGGCTCTCACCGTTTCATGGTCATGGCTCTTGGCTCGTGTGTGAAGTGGCCCTTAGTACGAATCCTAGTAAACTAGTCATGCCAATTTTTAAAGCATATCGTGTGGGACTTTTTTTTTTAGCTGACAAAAGTTACACAATAGTAGTAGTAATAGTAAGCATAGAGGGTTGCATTGCATATAAATTATTGTTGTAAGTGACATGCTCAAGCCTTTTAGCTCCAACAAGGACATGTTAGTTTGGGGAGCCCCATAGAGTTAGAAATATAATAGTAGAAAGTGATGGGAGCAAGCTCGGGCAAGTAGGGGTTATGGGACCTAAAGGACGAATCTAGTCAATTTGGGTAAGATTCAAGTACATTAGTCGTGCTAATTTTATAAGCACGTTCTTTGGACTCATGGTCGTTGACACTAAGTTGAAGGATGAGTTTGATAATCGAGATTCTCAATATAGTATTTTAGTGCTAATTGGTAGTTGCGTTTCCAAATATAAAATTTGAATGTTATCGTCGATTCTTGCATACCTATGCATTTTCATGGTAACATATAGTCACGATTTTGGAAGTTGTTGGAGTTTTCTTTAACAAAATACACATGAGAGCCTACCATTACTCAACACTGAGTGTTGTTGAGTGGGCCCTCGTAATATAACATCCATATGCTCATAAAGTTGTGCATGGAGACTCATATTTTTAATTGAACTCCCAACATATGATTGTTATGTTCCAAAGGCCCACGTCATTGGACAATGGTATGAGCAAGGGAAGACCCAATAAATGCATAAGGTAAGAGGAGAAGAAGAAGGAAATGGGAAGGAGGGAGGAAGGAAGAAAGATGGATTCTATTTGCAACCATGCAACATTGTCTCTACGGTTTTCCCCCGTTGTTCCAAAAAGCAATCTTAAAGCCCATCTCAAGCCACGACATTTGGTCATTTAATCATACAAAGGGACCCATCATGCACGGGGTGGAAAAAGTACATGGTGAAGGAGCTTAAGAATGTTATGGTCCACCAAGACATGTGTATGTTATTTGGTTTGTTTTCCATGCTCTCTAGCTTCTAGTGAATAGATCTACACCAAAATCATGATAAAGGATATCTACGATAAAGTGTCAAGAGAAATCAACCCTCCCCTTATTCAGTCATGGTTACCAAAAGTGCATGTTTGTTGATTGCTTAACTAAACTCATAAGTTCCCCCAGTTGTGTTCACTGTTGAGTGTGTCATAGTCATTTGAAATCTGAAGACGTAATCCAATACTTGCCTATACACATGTGGTTATGGTGTTTGTTCTTGGATCCTCGCCTACCCACGCACCCATCAAATGCAGGTGTCCGGTGAAGGAAAAGCGACCGAAGAACACCGGCACACCAACCTTTTTGGAAGACAAGGTGCATAATAAGTAGAGGTGCACCAAAAGGCTTGGGAGTAAGGTCGAGTCGAAAGGCTTCGTTGTTCCTTGCCAAACAAGGGGTGGCCTCCACCATTGCATGCGGGGGGTGGTGGGGCTCCTAACTTATGTGACTTATGAAGCCCGGACCCTTGGATCTTAGTACTCGTCTTTACCCATCCTAGCCATCCCAACACTCTTCGGCGTTGGCCGTCGTTGTTGTTCGTTCTTGTATATAAAGCACATCATTCACTTGGCTCACGCTTCATCTTCACCTTTCATCGAATGTGATGACTTTTAAGGTTGATGGGTCTTAAATGCTCATTTTTTTCCAATTAGCCCCACTTCTCATAGGATATGGGATAATCAACACGTGATTAGTATGGGATACTCAACAAATCCAAATCTAGGTCATAGTCATTTTTCTCGTAATTTTCAGAGTTTGTATGAATGTATTGTTTATTGTCATGGTGAAGATTCTTGTGCTCAAGAAATGGTCACATATGTCCTTCAATCATGTCGATTGTTGAGTTTAGAATGGTTATCATTTTTTGAGGACGTAGTCCAATCTTTTTTGAATGCAAGTCTTCTTGGTGTTTGTTCCTGGGGCATCGGGTCATTTGACAATACGAACGGACACTTCATTCACGCCGGCCCCTTTAAATAGGGACCGGAGTTTCTATCTATCTGTTTGTTCCTACAACCACACCAAGCCACGTACCACTCAAATATAGGTGCCATGATAAGGACAGTGACCTAACAAGGGTTGTCAACCTTCAATAAGGTATGGTGGTGTTATTCAATTTGTTTTTCATGGTCTCCAACTTCTATTGATTAGATTTATGCAACAAAATTTGTGTTGTATTGGCAAATCTACAATGAATTTATCCCAAAAACAAACGAAAAAAACAAAATGAAAATTGGACCTCCTGTGGTTCAGTTATGATATTGAAAATGCATGTGTGTTGGTTCTTCTAAATGATACCTAAGTCTTATGTTGACATCGTGTTGGCTATTGACTCTAGGGTGTTATCACATATTTTGGTCTATGTGCTCAAACACATGTCTTGTTGGGTTCCGTTCTCATATTTAACCTAGCCATGCACCCCTCAAATATATGTGTCTGATTAAGATAAATAACCAAATAAGGTAAGCATACCTTAGCTAGGATGAGAGAATAATTTGAAGGTTCAAGAGCAATATTCTATATCATTGTTGTGGGTGTAATTCAAGTAGTTTTCTTAATCAATCACTTGTTTGTGAATGGTGTGTGGTAAGGTGTGGATCTACAAGCATACAACATAACAACACACATTTGAAAGAGATTGGATTGTGTCCTGAAATTGAACTACCTAATTTACACTCAATAATAAACCTAGTTGGGAGATGAAATTAGGGGAGGTCAAATTTCCGATTCGGATTTTGTTAATGCTTCGTCATATATTTGGGAATGCAATGTAAATACAATCAATGGAGATGGAGAACAACCAAAACTAACCAAATAACATATGCTTGCCTTAAAGCATGCGGGTGTTAATCAATTACTTGTCTTCATTGGATCCCCTATATTTGATTGGAGTGTGCTTATGTGACGATTAAAGAACAAACACCATAAACACACATGTTTAAAAGAGATTGGACTACATCTTCGAATTTGACTTACTACTCCACGCTTAAATAATGTACACAATTGAGAACACCCATATATTCTGTAAAGAAATCAACAAGCATGCAGTTCCGATAACCGTAACTAAATCAAGGGAGGTCCGATTATCAATCCGATTTTTGTTGATGCTTCACCGTAGACTTACTAATTGCAACATAAGTTTCGTTATTATATAAACCTAATTAGTAGAACTTGGACAATACGAAAAAAAACACCCCGCTTACCTTACACACCAAATTTGCACTGCACTAGTACACGTACCTTTGAGAATACCATTTTGGGTCTGACAATCTTGTCGCGTTGGAGGTTTAACTTACACAACACAACCATGAGCAGTGTGGGCCAGATTCTGATGATTGTCAGAGTTAACGTGTCTCACAACAACTTCGGAAGAATAACAGATAAGTTAGATATAAGGTAGAGAGGGTGCTTAAACCAACACTTTAAGCTATTGCACATACATATGGCCACATGGTTGGTATAAAAATAAAAAATTCGTATTGGTCTTTGTTATAAACATAGGTATAAAGAAAGAAAGAAAGAAAGAAAAATTAGCCTAGTTAGATATTTGATGAATATTCAAAGTCGAAAAGCACTAGCTTCCTTCAACCAATATATAGGTCCCGTGTATGATGAGGACTCCCACTTTCATTGCCTAGAATCAACACAACATAGTTGGGTACTAGACCCAAGCTAGATCACAGACCAACTAGTAACAGTGCGCAAAGCCACATGGCCACCTTCATGATCCCACCTAGTTCGCTTGCAAAACCATCGCCTTGCATCCTGGGTACCAACCCCCTTTGTGCTTTGTGGGCCTACTTTTGTGACTTTATGAATAGGCATTGACAAGCCACCCTAAACCCACCTTGAACCAACCCGAGATAGAGTGGAGCCCATTACCTACCCTACATGAAGGTAGTGGAGGCTGCTATGAGGTGGCGCCACTAATGGCACCTAAAACCATCACTCTATAGGCCCGGACACTCCTACACCACGGGGAACGGTTCAAGGTAGTAGAGTGTTGGTGATTGGGAGGCATTTATAGGTGTTGGGTTTGGGTAGGGTGTTGGTTTTAGCACCCTCTACCTTAGAGAGATAACTACACTGAATCACTAGTTATCCCAAGTGGAGTGTTGTTACTATTCTTAGTTACACAATGCTACCAACTATATAATGAAACTGTAATATATTACAAGGCAAAATTGTTTATGTTCTATAGTGTCCAAACAACCTATTGACCTTTCGTTAGTAAGTTAAACATTGAACTCCCGAGTAAGATGTTATTGCATTATGTAACCCTGAATAGTTACACGCACTAATTGGGATAATTTTGATGGAATCCAATCCTCGGTTGGATAGTAAGTCGTGAATGAATCTTACGTATCTATTAAGCTTTGTTACAACAGTTGGTCATTATTTGTCTTAGTTTTCTCCAAGTTGCACCAAAGGTTATTGATCAAACATTCATAGAAGTGGATGAGAGAGGGGTTAATCACATAAGAGTGTACCTCTCGTCCATCCAACGTACAAACTTGACTCCTATATGTTCGTAATTGTTGCATTTTTAGTTACTTAAAATAGACTAATTTGGAGTCTTTCAAGTTGATTTTGATGTCGACTCAATTTAATGTAGTGAAAAGAAAAAGTAAAAATAACGCCGGTATTGTATACCGGCATGAATGCGAGCCCGTTAGCCCTGTATTGATCGCGGTGTCCCGTGATGCAATATAGGGCGTTATGCCTCTTTTGGGAGGTGGGCTCTTGTTATCATATCATATCATATTGTTTTAGTTAAGTTTAGTTAGGGTGGGGGGACATGGGTTTGTTTGTTATCAAGTTTTCTTTTGTTTAGGACGAGGTATGTGAGATATTTGATGGCATTTTCATGTATTTTTTTCATGAGGGTTTTAATGTTATGTTTTGGGATTTTTAGGTTGGTTAGCTTTTCCATGGAATGTTCGTGGATAGCGCCTCTTACTCCGGCTGTGATGGTGATTAGGGGGTTGACTTTCCATCCATTGTTTTGTATGGTGTTGATGAGTGGGTCATATTTGGTGTGTTTGTGGGTGAGTGCTTCTTCAGGAAATCTGTCATGGCAGTATGTAAATTCGATGAATTGGATTGTATGTTTAGGGGAGGGTAGCATCGGTGTTGATGATTGGTTGTGGGCTCCTATAATGCACATTATGTCATGTCTTAGTTTGGCTTGGCAGTGGCATGTCGTTTGCGGGCATGTGCATGCTAGAAGCCATCCGGGTACTGTGTTGTCTGGCGGTTGGTTGTTGAGGTTACCAGCATTGGCCAATGTAAAGAATCGGGTGTTTTTGTTGGCTTGTAGTGTTTGTGTGATCAGATGGACTGCTTTGTTATGTCTTGATATTCTAAGCCCTTTTAAACAAGGGTGTTCGCATGTTGATAGTAGGTGGGGCCATGTGTCTCTGTCATTTCTTTGGCATAGTGTACAGTTAGGATTTGGGTATTGGAGAGGCCAAAATATATGTTTTCTATGGTTGCCCATGTATTGTGCATATCTAAATTTGAGGGTTTGGGTAATTTGTGTGTTGGGGACTTGCTTGCTTTTCCAGAAGTGGTTTGACAGTTTTTGGTTTATTTGTTCGTTTGATAGCCATTTGTTGACGTATAGGTATTTTTGGTTGGCTGATGCGGATTCTTGACTTTCATGTGCTTTTGTTATGAATGTGCGGAGGTTACGGATTGCTCCGTCGTGTGTGCTGGTTGGACAACTTGCTAGCCAATATGGGGTAGTGAAATTAGGGTTGTGTGTTATTTCATGGTTTTTATGTTGGATGAATGAGAGGTGTGCTTGTGTTCTCTTGCTCTCTTTCTATAATGAATAGGTGTTTTCTCAACCAGTCCTCTCTCTCTCTCTTTCTCTCTCTCTCTCTTCATACTTTACACATGTTTCAATTAATATTTAATGTGTAAGATGAAAGAAGCCACTAGCAATTAAGTTTTTTGTTTTTAATGATAGAGAGTGCGTACTAGGGATTGAGTGATGTTATGTTCTTGACACTTAGAAATAGTTGATGAAAATTTGGTACTACAAAAATACATGGATGTTGTAAACGTCAATGCTAAACTTGCTCAATCGTTGTACCAACCTACACTAGCATGCATAATGACATTGCACATGTGTTAGACTTCACCCTTAAAGTATAATTGGAGACAATATGCTTCACTCTTATTCGTGTTGGAAACATTCACAATGAAGGTCCATGCAACAATATCCTAGTTTGGCTTCTATCGTGCATATGTTATGCCTTAAATTGTAGATGTATTGCTTGATGCTGATTAAACATCCCATGTCTTAAAGGCATATACCAAATGCTACAACACCCTCTCAACAAAACAACACAATGTAACTATTGAATTCACTTATTGTAATGATCATTTTATGCAATATGCTTATAACTTCCAGATGGGTACATTTGGCTCACTCACTACTCGTATGCAGAGTATAGATTGGAATATTGCATTACTAAACATTGTTTCAACCTAAAATAATAGTGCAACCCATTATTAATTCATTTACAAAACCATTGTGAGATATGGACATTACATGCATAATATCACATTGTTTATAGGAGCATGTTAACAAATATCTTGCCAAAATCCTTGTATTAACTAAGCACGAACTTCAATAATTCAATGACTTCTTCTCACATAGCAACATGGATTCTTCACTTGCTATGCAACGAGAGTTGCATGGCTAAAAAAGTAAAAGCAAAAGTGCACCAAAGTTTGAGATGTTAATTTAAAAGAAAATCACATCTATACAATAGAGGTCCTTAAATAACGTGGTGTGAACTCCTTTCAAGTGTTTTTGAGCTCTAGGATAAAATATTTCATAAAAAGTTTAACTTAGCATAGGATTGACATTGAATATTGTATGGGTGATGAGCACATACTTATTCATGGCATGACAATAATTGGTAACAAACAATGATTATTTATGGAAATGATATGGTAAGAAATTGCAACTAGAACAACAACAACCCAAAAATGAAACTAATCTTAAACATTTGTGAGTGGAATTTGCATATCACATACAACGACCATCAAGGTATTCTTGTCGAATTTGATATAGTTGTAATGTATTGTGCATATCTTATGAATTATCAATGTTTAGTACATTCAAAGTCAATTTTGTGACATTGTGAGGTCCAAGCCATGTTTTAATTGCATGAATGTCTTTTATAGAACCTCGCCTTCAGCTTTTGATTCTTCGAGGATTGACCTTAAGACATGAAAACCTCCTCTTTCTTTTTCCAAAGGCTTTGTGTTTATGTTGCTTTCGGTACGTGATAGGGATTGCTTGTTGTGAATAGAATTTCAACACTTTGTAATTGAGAAATAGCTCCTATGGAAAGAAAGTCAAACTAATTACTAAACATGGTCACATATGTCCTCTATTGCCACACAAATGATTGAACCTTAAAGACTTCTTTCACATCCCCGTCCTCCTTTACAAATTTGCCCATGTTGACCAAAAGTTCTTCAGAGCTTTAGAGCTTAAGGAGTCACCTCTCCACCCACTAGATATTTTCTTGTTCAATTCATTGTCTTTGTATATAAGCCCCATGGCCACCCACCTACTAGAAAGTATGTAGTACACTTTGACTACGCTCTAGAACACACACTCTCTAAGTTAGCCTAGATGTTTGCAAATGAACCGTCCTATGTTTATTAGAGAGAGTGATGCTTCACCATAGATTCATCTCATAGACATACACGGGTACAAAGCTAGGCTATACACCAAGTGCTATTGGTGCTATTGCATATTATCAATGGAGGTAATATCTTTTGATACACCATGTCATTATTTTATCCTATTTTCATTGTATTGTGCATGATTAACATATATGACAAAGCTTTTAAAATTCTATGGATATTTTGTGACATTGATGAATATTTCGAAGTTCCAAGATTGGTTTGCGAAATCATGTACTTTTTGTCACCTTAGACATATTTCAATATCCGTGTACTAACTAATTCCCTTGTCGTTCTTTCTAATAACACTATAAGGTATGGGGGTGTTATTCATTTCGTTTTCCTTATTTTATGTCTTTTATTGATTGTATTTACATCTTCGATTTCATATTGCATTAACAAATGGACCCTTGACAAGAACCATATCGGAAACTAGACGTCCCCTAATTTAGTCATGGCAATCAAAAGTACACAGTTTGTTGATTCCTCGATTTAGTACACGAGACCTCCCAATTGTATCAAGTGTTGAGTGTAGAGAAGTTAATACCATTTGAAGACGTAGTCCAACCTCTTTCAAGGATGTTTGTTTGAGGTGTTTGATGTATGAACCTCACCTGACCACATACCAATCAAAATATAGGGCTCTAATTACAAATAAAATACCATATAACACCCACATGTACCATATACATATACGAATCGCCTAGTCCTTATAATCGCATTGTGAACGTTCTCAAAGGATCGAAGACGGTTTTGGATAACTTTTGAAGTGAGTGCGAGAGAGACACGGCATCAAACATGGGTTTGGAGCATCCAAGGAAATTTTGAAACGCTTGCAAGGAATGTATCTCACCGCCATGGTGATTGTGCCTATGACCAACTCCTACTGTAAAGTGTATTGGTACCCGTTCCTGCATCCTTCTTTTGCTGGGACTTTGACCTCACCCTGCCCCATACCAATAAGGTTATTAAGGTAGAGGGTGCTAAAACCAACACCCCACTCAAAACCAACACTCATAAATGCCTCTCAATCAGCAACACTTTACTACTTTGAAATGTTCCCCATGGTGTAGGAGTGTATGGGCCTGCAGAGTGATGGTTTTAGGTGTCATTAGTGGCACCACCTCATAGCGGCCTCCATTGCCTTCATGTAGGGTTGGTGACAGGCTCCACTCTATCTCGGGTTGGTTAAAGGTGGCTTGAGGGTGGCTTGTCAATGCCTATTCTAGCCATTCTATACACTGCAAGGGGGGGGGTATAGCCATTCTATTCACAAAGTCACGAAAATAGGCCCACAAAGCACAAGGGGGGTTGGTACCCAGGATGTAAGGTGTTGGTTTTGCAAGTGAACTAGGTGGGATCATGAAGGTGGCCATGTGGCTTTGCGCACCGTTACTAGTTGGTCTGTGACCTAGCTTGGGTCTAGTACCCAACTATGTTGTGTTGGTTCTAGGCAATGAAGGTGGGGGGTCCTCATCATATCCAAGGTCATCATACACGGGGCCTATATATTGGTTTAAGGAAGCTAGTGCTTTTGACTTTGAATATTCATCAAATATCTAAATGAGGCTAGAAATATTTTTTCTTTCTTTATACTTATGTCTAGAACAAAGGCTAATATGAATATATATATATATATGAACCATGTAGCCATATGCATGTGCAATAGCTTAAAGTGTTGGTGTAAGCACCCTCTACCTTATGACGAGCATGTAAGGGCCCGTGACCATTGCGCTCTAAGATCTCTCATTGGTCGAAAAGGTCGAGTCCGTCCAAGTTCACTTCACACTAGAAGGTGAAGGCATGAGGCCCCGAAGAATTTATCATAGATGATAAGTCTACATGGTAGACTAATTTGTAACGACTCTCATATTGAGAGAGAGGAAAAATAAGAAGCCTGACCCCCGCCCAACCTTGAGCTTATATACTTGAAGGAACTAAGAGTTGAAGCTTCCCTCAACTAGTCCTCGAGCATATAACTAACCGGGCTATCCCCCCATGCCTTTGGGGTAAGTTAGGGGTTCTTAACTAATGGTTGTTTCTTACGAGGTGACGACATTGTGTAACACCATAATCTCCTCTACCTTTTAGAATGATTAGACCTCCCAAGGTGGAGTCCTCTAGTCTTACATATAGTAAAGTCTAGTTGGAATCAGAGATAGCAAGATGTAACTAATAAATAAATACACATCACACACCTCCCCACTTAGAAATGAATTGTCCGCGTTCATCTACTGCAAACCCCAAATTGTAGTGCATCAAATTAATAGTCAAGATCACCGCTTAATTTAAACCAAGTCATGGAATTTGTATTTGTACCCATGCTCCATGCTCCATGCCACTCATAGGATGATACAATTTAATAATAACGCCCTACATGATCTTACAAGATCTTCGTTGTTCTATTCATAACACTATGATCCAAAAACATGTAAGACAATAATGTGTGTGACTTAATGTCATTAGAATACCCATGTCGAAGGTTAATCTACAACTCAAAGTGTCATGAAAATATCATATTTTGATATGGAAAAAGATTTGACCACGTAGAAGTCCCTCCATATTAGCACATCAATATAGGGTGCCCTCTTCGTTTCAATCCCTCTAAACCCATGTCAACCAACATGGAGGGAATGTGGTGGAATTTAATGGTGATATTAAGTGCTCAATGTACAATGTGTGGTTATGCAATGAACTTAATGGAATGCATTCTCAACCCTCTACTCTCTTTAAGCCTTGAATGGGCCTTAATTTTATGAAAACTTTGGTGAGTGGTTGCCATGTGCCCCAACAATTTCCAAATTAGACATCATTCTACAAAGATTGCAAACTTTGGTCATTGGCTAGCGAGCCATTGGCATTGGTCCCCACCCATGAGGCAATACCAAACCCTATCACAATGGTAATGATAGCTCAAAATTACCTAGTGAAAGAGAAGCAATCATTAAACTATGTAGTCCTTGTAATATTGGAACAAGATAAAGTTAATATGTCTATATACACAAAAGAACACATTTTTCCATAATTTTAAACAGTCATTGTGACTTGTCCATTGCAACTATTGACTTGAAACATTCTCTTCCAACAACTCCAAAAATTGCACATCAATATATTGTCTTCTAGTGTTTGAGTAAAGTATGAGCCCATTGAATAGTACATCTCACACCCTACACCAACACATGTACAATCCTTGTATATCGCCACATCATGAGCCATGAATTCCAACAAAGTGTTAAGTGACACCCCAATTTTTGAGAGAGAGAGAGAGAGAGATCACAAACGAGCATACCTCTCATCCATCCACTAGAAAAACTTAACCTCCTACATGTTTGTTGACGGTTCATCTCAAGTGATCTTGGATAAACTAATTCGGGGTCTTAAAAGCCAATTTTTGATTTCAAATTGACTTTATAATAACCTTCAGGTTGCACGTTATTTTTTAATATTTTTATGTTAGATGATAGAGAGGTATGCTCAAATATGATAACTCCCTCTCTCCCAATTTAAGTTAGTCGAATGCTTAAGAATTCAAATGCATGTCAATTTCCCGATAACCTCCGATCGACAAGCCGTGTTGTCTACATATAGACACATTTTATTGCCAAGAGTCAAAAGGGATGAGTCGAGAGTAGTAAAAATGATGAAGCACGGGGGTTAAGGAGAAAAGGTTGAAGCATATTGGTGGGGATGATTAGTCATGATGTAACTTAACATGGATGCTGTTGAGTTCGGGGTTCTAGTGGTGGAGTGGGGAGTGTTGACCTAACATGAAGCCAAGACAATCTCATCATGCCTTCACTTGCTCCTTGAGTTCAAATACCAAGGTGATTGGATCCCATGTGCGGCACTAGGTCCTCCTTATATCAAAGAAAAGAACGAGATGATACGGTATATAAAAGAAAAAGGTTCGGAAAGGGGACACGTGGCCTACTTATACATCTCAAGAGCTTGAGCCATTTTAAAACTTGGAAAACGATATCGTAACAATACTAAGGGCCACTTCACACACGAGCCAAGGGATATGACCATGTAATTGTGAGGGCCCTTGTCTCTTATCCAAAGGTCCTACCAACTATCTAAGGCCCTTGACTTTGACATGGTGTGTTAGAATTTGCGTTAGGCATACCTCTTGGTGGTGGGCCTGATGCAAATTTCGTCATAACCTGTATCATTTTCCATAATCTACTAGGTAGGAATTTATGTACATTTTTTTCATGCATGATTGTTTTTTGGGATCCTTAGGCGTTCACTGTACAATGTGAAGTGAACTTGGAGAGTCTTAACCTCTTCAACCAATGAAAGATCTTAGAAAGCAAATGTCATGGGCCTTCAGTCTTGTGTGTGAAGTGACCCTAAGCAGCTACATGATAGTTTCTTTCCAAGAAAGAGGCGACGATTAAAGAAACTATGATAATTTATACTTCTTTGTTGAAAAGTTCACAAATATACAACATGAGTGCTCTCCGTCGATGGGGAATTCCGAACTAAAGGGAACCATGCTCGTGTGATACTCAGTCCCATGGAACGCAACCAAGGAGTTATGTATGGTTACAATTTTGTGGATCCAT
Source organism: Polytrichum commune (assembly GCA_950295325.1). Lineage (NCBI taxonomy): Eukaryota > Viridiplantae > Streptophyta > Polytrichopsida > Polytrichales > Polytrichaceae > Polytrichum > Polytrichum commune. Next base: position 38,251,352 of record OX485807.1, read on the forward strand.
GTATTAGTCAAGGATTTATGCCACATTTATTATGAGATTGCCTCCAGTTCAAGCCAAAGCCACTTGCATTTATCCACATATTGTAGAACAACAAGAAATTACAATACTCAAGAGGTCTATAAGTAATATGTTATTTTACTCAATTGCGTGTTATCTAGTTTGACACATATCTCAATATTACGACATGGATCAATTGTCTCATCCCCCACCAAATTAGAGAGAAAACATAAGCTCTCTTTAGTAATATTAGAGTTGTTCTTAAAAGATCACATAGAAGGTCAAACACAAACACGAATCATGAATTTCACGAGCAATCATATTGTTGCATACTCTTGTTTCTCTTGGTGTTAGGATCCATGAACACGCACATGTGTAAAGATGATTTTTTTCATCTTATTCTCGGCCTCATTGGAGTTTAGACTTAAGTTGCTAGGGACTTGCACGGTTGGTGGGCCTACCTTGGGCCTAGCGTGCCTTTGTCCAAAGTATTTGATACACCGGATAGGTTGCTCCCGTCCATTTAAAGATAACTCTATTATGGAGGAGAGAGGATGTATCATGATTCATCACATATGTGTAGACCTAACCATCCGATGTAGGAAAACCCATGTTGACCTAACCCATAACAAGATTGATGTTCTCGACTTTCATCACGCCTTGAGGGCCACTTCACACACGAGACTGAGAGCCCATGACCATAACACCTCAAGCACTCTCATTGGTGAAAAAGGCGGAGCCGGTCCAAGTTGGCTTCACACTATGCTTGAGGAACCAACGGAGTATGTGAATGCAAGATGGATGTAAAGTCTACATGGATTCTTATGTGGCATCGAATGGATCATGTTTCATGGTCACTTGGACCATTTTCAAAAGCCACCTCTTGGAGGTAGGCCTAACACAAAACTGGGAGATCATGGCACTCCGAATGTTCACGACCGTTGATTTATTCTATTTTATCATGTGTGAGGACCCCACATGAATAGAAATTCATTGAAATAACATTTGGTTGAGGGCCCGGTCACATATGACTTCACACTACACTTGAGGGTCCGTGACCACACTACATGGTTTTGGAGGTGTCTTGGGATGGCCTTTGGACACTTTCTTTTGGGCTCTCATAACTTCATGGTCATGGCTCTTGGCTTGTGTGTGAAGTGGCCCTGAGTGTTCCTTGGAGTTTGATGACCCCAATGATCGAGTGACGTGCGCCCCACCAAATTTAAACAAAACAAGAAAATCAAACTCTCTTGGTAGCTTGCCCGACACTAATTTTATATGTATATATATATATATAGACACACACACACACGCACATGCACATATTCATACATACATAATGGAAGGTACTGGTTGGATTGCATTCAAGTTGAATAATTGAAAAACGAAGAAGAAGAAGAAGAAGAAGAAATCCTTTAGTGGGTTTGAAAATCTTGAATAAATACTTGAATTATGATCATAATTTGTGGAAACAACAATATTTTAGTTTGAATTATGCATTTAAAGTAAAATGTAGGTTCATGACCTACATTATATGTATTCACATCATGTGTGCCTAAGGTATACGAGCGTTGTTCAGTTTGTATACTTTGTTCTCCATTTACTAATCAAATATTGTCTTCAAATTTGTGTTGCATCAACAAACATATAATGAAACATCGACAAAAACCGATTAGTTGGAAATTGGACTTCCCCTTATTAGTTATGGTTATCGTAAGTGCATGTATGTTGATTCCTCAACTAAATACATAGGCCCTCTCAATCGTCTTCACTATGAGTGTGGAGTATTTAATATAACTTGAGATACGAGAGTTATATATAAAGTGGCAAAAGGGAGGATACAAATCATGAGTTTTGGGGGAATCGTCATCAAATCCCATTCTTAATATCCTCTATTATACTCCTAATCAAAAAAATAAAAATAAAACTCATGATTTGAATCCTTCCATTTGCAAAATTTGAGTTGTGGTTCAAGAAGAGATCATTTTGTAGTCTTGGGCCAAATCATGTGTTTGCACCCCCCGAAATAGACACCCTCCTCCTCCATGTGCCCCATGTGGGCTAAGGTGACATCACCTCCTCTATTTGGATGAGTTGGTGTCCCTTCTTGTTGTTTAAATTCTAGAAGAAGGTCCATGATTCAGGCCAAGGCAACATCACCCTCGTCTGCTAGGATGAATAGGTGTCACCTCTTCTTATCCAAAGTCTAAAAGATTGTTCATACTCTAAGATGCATTTAACAATTATGGAAATCCCAAAGTATCTTTACTTCATGAACTTACTGGTACACAACCCTAAATTTTTGAGATTCCCCAAAAAAACACAAAATTACTTTACAATAACTCTATAGTCCAATCTCTTTTGAGCACATGTCTTTAAGATGTTTGCTCCACGATCCTCATCTCACCTCGCCACATGTCATTCAAATATAGGTGTCCAATCTACAAATGATGGCATGGATATTATGGGAACTTGAGCCATGAACATCAAAACCTAAAGATGAAACAAGAGACATGGACATACCAAACCAGTGACCATGCCCATGTTCCTTGTACGATTTCTCATAAAAATCATTCATTTTTGGAGTTGTTGTCGCAGTGGTTGAACCAAAGGTTTCCCTATGTGGAAATTACATTTTGGCACTCAAAGTGTTGAACCACATATCCCTCCACGGTAATCATCCCATGTCTTGTCTTTGCAAGTACGGTTCCCCATACTTCAATGACCTTGCCTAACTTAGGGAAGAGGAAAGGTGAACAATAAATGAGAGAACGAAATTACAACAACAACCTACCGTACCTTACCCTTTAACATTTTCATGGATTCGATGCTTCTTTGTTTCGGCAATGAAACACTAAACTTTCCATTCTATGAAAATAAATGACACATGTCGTCATCGCAATGGTTGTGACCTCATAAAAATGCCATATAGCGGCAAGGTACATACCGATTTGGGCGAACCAATCATTACACTCGTTCCTTGTTGGATGCCTAAACCCTTGCCTTCAAGGAATCAGTGTATGGGTTGGTTCGCCCCAGCCGGTACACTGTAGTGGGTAAGAGTCATTTGAAGGGAACATGCCGACCTTCTTGTAGACCTAGTAATAGAGTATAATAGGCCCAAAACCATACATACATAACATATACAAAACAACAAACAGACTGACATACTACACCAAATATGATATTTAGTGCAACTTGCTATTTGGATACACACGGTGCTATATCTTTTTACTATTGGAATATTTTTTTACCAAGAGAAGTTGTCAATGTTCTATAATGTCCAAACGACCAATTTAACATTTGTTAGTAAAATACGAGATGAACAAAAATAGATATAGCGTTGCGTAATTCCAAACTGTAAGTCACACTAAATATCATATTTAGTGCACTAACTAAGCTTATGTGCATTCTACTCTAGTGCCTGGGAAAGTGAAGACTGGCTGAACCGGTGACCTAGCAGTAGACTACAGTAGTCCCCAAAGCGTACGTATAATATACGATACGTATCGAGTACGGGACAACACACGATAGTAGTCATAACTACGGAGTGCAGCGGTATTGGTGGCTGGGGAAATTAAGCTAACCTGATGAACCGGTGACCTAGAAGGAGGCTTTAGTGGTAGAGTATAGTAGACACAAAACCCTTACATACATATTTCTATATACATACTGCATTAGTGGTAGACTTCACGTACCTAATACGTATTCCGGACCAGTAGTGCGTGCCCAGGAAAACCAGAGGACCGGGTCAACCGGTGATATGGTAGTAGAGTACAATATACCAGTTTCCAAACCATACATACATATAACATACATACCACATACTATGTCACCAATTCTATTGGTCTTGCTCAATACTATAATGCAAGGAACATTGGTGCTTTTATTTTGCAATGATGTGAAAGGGAGCCTGTTCTTCCTTACTGTTATCTCCAACACTAAATTTAAACCTAATGTAATTTGTCATCCCTTGCTTAAAATTTTGGACATCATTGATTTATAACGATGTTGCAATTGGTGTCACTTACTAAGTGGTTTTCAATACAAAAAATATGAAGATGTAGAATATACCAAACGTTTGTAAAAATTACAATTTCATTATAAAAATGTAAGTTGGGATGACAATACTTGTAAAACTTATTCATAAGCGTGTGATTAAAAAAGTTACCACAGTGACATAAAATACCATCTGTCATTGGATACAGTGTTTAGTGTATGGTTATACATACTGGTGGCTGGGAAAATTAGAGGACCGGCTGAGCCGGTGATCTAATAGTAAACCTAGTGGTGAAGTATAGTAGACACAAACCTTACATACATAGACTTCACGTACCGGATACGTATTCCGGACCAGCACTTTAACAAGGGAGTGCGTGGGTGCCCGGGAAATTCAGATGACCGGTTCAACCGGTGATATAGTAGTTGAGTACAGTATACCCAATTTCCAAACAATATACACATAGAGCATACGGAGGAGCACATTAGTTATGAAGTGCAGCGATTTTGGTGGCCGGGAAAATCAGAGGACCGGCTGAACCGGTGACCTCCCCCCTGGCAGGCCCGGCAGCCTTTTTGGCCCTGTGGCCGCGCAGCGCCTCTCTCCCTCTTTCTTTTTTCCCCTGTTTGTCTTCTCTCTTCATCAGCGTCTTCCGATGCTTCTGTTGGCTTCCTTCCCCGCCCTTCCCCCTTCCCATTGCTCGCATTGGGATCGATTTGGTGCGGTGAGCAATTCCTCCATGGCACCGCCGCATCGGAGCCCGCGACACCATCGCCCACTGCTGCTCGGCGGCCCGTAGCACGCAGCCCAAACATTTTGCACTAATTTTGGCTGGCTGGCTGGCTGGCTCGCTCGGGAGGCAGAGAGTTCTGCCTGGTCCGCGCGCATCGATATCGAATGATTGGTAGGGGAGCAGCCATCATGTCGTTACGCATCGTCCAGGATGGGTGACGGAGCTTCGGGCGCCGCTTCTCTGGCTCCTGGAAGCAGGAAGTAGGAATGAGTGTGTGGGACGGGATCACTGAGGCGGTGAGGGGAGTGATGTGAGTAAGCCCAGGGGGTGTGGTGGTTTCACTTACGAGAATGTTAAAAGGAAAATCGGGGGGAGGGAGTGTGCATCGCGATGCGGTGCGGGGGAAGAGAGTGAAGGTGTAGGTTGCGAGTGTGAATAGGAGGAGGAGGAGGCGGCGGCGGCAGGACGTTGACTTGGACGGCATTGGAAGGGAGAGAGTTTGTTGTGGTTACAGAGTTGTTTATTTCTTCTCTATGAGGGCGTGCTCTGTTCAGATCGATGAACGTACCGGAAATAGTACCGTATTGGAGTGCAAGAGTGGAGGAGGGAAATGTACGTTGAGCATTATTGCCATCTCTCGTTATCGGCTCCTCTTCATTCATTCGTCCCCCTCCCTTACCTAAGAGAGATTTATTGCCCCCGGATGAGAGCTGCAATGAATCCGAAGGAGGTCCACAACATTGGATAGCGATTTTTTGTATGCAACAAACATGTAGACCGCGGGCTTCTTACATTCAATGTCAGTATCTGTAGATGCATGGCTTTTCAATTTCTGTTGCGGCAGGGCTGAAGTCCTGTTGTTCGCATTTCATCAAGCTCGTCAACATTGTTGACCTATTACTTGGCATTGCATGATTTGTTCCAGCGAACTGGAGTGCTCTAGCCCGGGGTTCTTGATGCGTCTCTCTCTCCAGGTCATTGCTGTTGCCATCATTACGCCTGATCCCTGCGTTTTTGCTGGCCCTTGATCTGGTGGCGTTTGTTCCACATTGGAACATCCTCTCTGTAGCTTCGTATTATCATCATCATCAATTCATGCCACATTGTAGCAGGATACACGATGGCGTCGAGTTCCTCAAAGCCGCGGACTAGCTCGCCTTTTCGCTTTAGGAAGGCACCTTCAGTTAATCAAACCAAAACCTCACCTTCCTCCTCTGGCTCTCAAACTCCCACTTCTGCATCCAAGACCATTGCATTTGTGGGAAGATCTCTAACTCCCAGCCGAGGAAGAAACAACATCCCTGCACCCCCAAGTATAACGCCTCCGCCCAAATTCCGCCATAGTTCTGCATCTTCTGTCTCAGCTGGAAGCCCTCGCACTCCAACATCCGCAAGAGAGGACTTCCTCAACCGAGCAAAGGAAAATGTCTCTGTCACCGTTAGGTTTCGTCCTCTCAGGTAAAAACTCTTATCACTGTATACTCTCTTCCTCTCTCTCACTCTCTTATGTTTCTGATGTTGCTGTATGTAACCTATCATTTTTCCCGCTTAATCTCTCTAAAATGTTTCTTTCTTGTCCATACCGCATTGCAAATCAATTGCACATAGTTATTGTATCCTGTTAAATAAACTGTTTTCCTGCACATCAGCTGGATCCATAGGTCTTCTTCTCTTAGCAATTTAGTAGCAGTATTCTCCTTCTCGTGCTTACCATTACGTGTACTTTCTACGATCTGAGACAAGGAGATGGATTTTGAGGGGTCTTTAGCTTTAAAATCATCGTTGTAACCCCCTATGCTCATTGGAGCTTATTAAAAGAGTCTCCTGTCACTAACATTGATTGACAGAGGCTGATGCTTTTCACACGTGGAAAGCATCATCCGAGTAATATTCTCGTCCTTGTTCTCAGCCTTTGGCTACCTTTAGACAAGTTAAATTCATTCTGGCGGGTCTGTATAGATTCGAGGTTCCTCCGGCACACCAATAATCTATTTTTCGTTGTTTTCCTTTCTTGAACCCCGTAGAATGCTTTCTTGTTAAAGAGTTTCCGAGCTCCAGTAGTTGCTGTCCGCGAAGTTCCCACAACTTTGAGGAGAATCAGGAATTTATTGATGAGTTCAGTGATTTGCATTATTCACTGTGGATTCACTATGCAAATGGGCAAGGTCTATGTGGGAGTCCTTGGTGGACTTTCTTAGCTTACAGTGAACAATTTTTTTTCAGGAGCATGTGATGTTGAACCCAAGCTGACCTCTTAAGTCAAACCGTGGTTGAGGATATAATATAACATCGCCAGTTAATTGTACTCGAGTATCCAGCCTGTGTTACTGCTGCTTTCTCGAGTTGCTTCTGCAAATGCAACATAGATGCAAAAAAGTCGTGATACATTCTTGTGTCTAGATCTATATCTGTTATCAGAATTTAATGTCCATCCATTGGCCCAAAGTGCAATGTCTTGTTGAGCGTCTTGTAGCTTAGCAACTGCAAAGCTAAATTTTAGCTAGTAACTGTTAGCACTCAATCTTCTTGAACTCTTGAAACCTGCACTTCTTTCTATGAAATCATTTTTTATTTATAGAGTGTTCTGCATTCACTTAGACTGGGTGCTTATTATCCTGGACTCTGGAACATCGGTTCTTTATGAATATTTGACCACAGGATTTAGTAGCTGAAGACTTTGTTACGACTTTCACTCTTTGACCTTTTTGGTAGCATCTATATGCTTACACCAATCTGTGCACATAGGTCATAAATGCCACAACAATGATATAGAGTCTTCAGTTCGAGAGGTCTCCTAGGACTTGCTAGCAACTTACATTGTACTCAAATGTAGGGCTAGAAGACTCTAAATCACTGACAAGTGTTCACAATACTTATGTAAAGTTATACTAAATTGAAATTGGTGAGGGTGTAATAATTATCTTCACAATTCATAAGAAATTTTTAAGTGGACCTTTCTGAATATGTTAGAAAAGATTGCTTGAGAAGCTTTCGGTGGTTGCATAAATGTGGTCAAGGTGCTTAATTTTCTGGGTCTCGCTACCAAAGGATGGTGTTAGGGACAGTCAAGGTCCAACGATTAGGACTAAATTTGATAGTAGGTCCTCAGGAAGGAGGATAAACTGGAAGTAATTTGAAGAATGTGAGGAGAATACCATAAATAAAAAATCTAAGGTGCCTGAAGTTTCTTGCAGTATTGACAAAATCTTTGCAACAAAGGATGACTAGAGGCAAAAGGCCAATGAAGGTATCTTCTGTTCCGAGGGTGCACTGGTCTCTAGAAGTCATCCACACATAGTCCTCCTTAACCAGTTAAGATCTCATTGGCAAATTGTCACGAGCAATGAAATTTATATGTGTTAAAATGTGGTTCGTGAGGTTCACTGTGCTGCTCCTATAGAAGGATTCAGTGGTGGTGTAGCTTGCAATAATTGCACGTAGCACACATGCCAAATCCTATGACAGTTGAGTGGGCTTGGTGTATTTCCTAGATTCTAACTAGTTCCTACGTAAGAACATGTGGTGTATTAGATCCATTCCAACTCATTTTTAAATGCAGATTATTTTTGATAAAAGTGAGCTGACAGCAATTCATGCACTTTAGGTGTTGTGTTTACTGGAATGTAAGTAGTGGGAGTTTCTTCTTGTATATGCAGTCAAAGGGAGATCCAAAGAGGCGATGAAGTTGCATGGTATGCTGATGGGGACACCACAGTGAGAAGCGAATTAAATCCATCAACTGCCTATGCTTTTGGTACTCTCACTACCTTCAGGTTATGTATGTTGACAGAATTGAAAGATAGAACATTTGGGAAATATAAAAGCATAGAGTGTTTCTTTTATCTTGGAAGGGATAGAATTAATGTACATGTACTGAGTGGCATTTAGGCAGTGCAGTTTGGCTCACTTTTCTGTAAACACGATCTCTAGATGTTTTGTGTACAGATTTGTTACCACAAAAAAGATGTTCACTAATTTCTGAGTTGGTCTTGGGAAGGGAAGATAGAGTGTTTGGGCCTGCGACAACCACTCGAGGAGTTTATGATGCAGCAGCTCAACATGTGGTCAGTGGAGCTATGGAAGGTGTTAATGGTAAGTTTTCATTTTCTTCTATTTGTGGTGGGCAATGCTAAGAGATATGTACTGATTAGAGCTACCTGGGTCCATCAGTGACTTTATTACACAAAGCTGCATCTAGAGGGGTTCTGTCCAGGAACTGAGAAACTTTTTGCAAGTTGTGAAGCTAGAAGTTTTGATCTTCTTATTGTTACTACAGAGGGCCTTGGTGGCTGTACTATTATGGCTGTAGGTACAACTGGACTAAAGGAATTTCATTGGTGTATAGACCGAGTTTCTCTTATTAGACATGCTTCTATACATGTGCTGACCTAGGAAAAGTAATGGGTTTGTGCGTTCCATAACATGGCCTTTGGAATATCTAGAGTTTGCAAGACTTGGCTTTGCAAATTTTGCTCTTGGGGACATGATTTCTTTAGACATAATTTCTGCTATAACAAGAATCTCTTTGTTGTGGGCTACAGGAACAGTCTTTGCTTATGGTGTCACCAGCAGTGGAAAGACGCACACCATGCATGTAAGCTGGGGGTTTCAACTACTAAGAAGCTGTAGATTAAGATTTAAATTCTTAGGTTATTTGTCATTGTCATTGATATATATGGAGTCCTGGATAGCACTTTTCTGCTCTGCATCACCTCTGCTGTATGTTTTTATTGCATGTGATTTCCTTGTAATCTCTAATATACTGTAATGCAACAATGAGACACCTTCATTGCCCAAAAATTGAAGTCTGGGCTCTGGTCTCCAGTGATTCTAATAACATAGCTGGAGAGTGTCATTTGAAACTTTGCTTGTGAAATCATGTTAACTTAATTTCTTGTGAATCTTGTGATAATAGGGTGATCAAAAATCACCAGGTATCATCCCCTTGGCAGTCAAAGATGTATTCAGCATTATTCAGGAGGTGAGACCTTGTGCTTGTGCTTTTAGTTGTAGTTAGTAACAAGGAGTGCTGTTTATATTTCAATCTTTGCAAGGACATAATAGAACTTGAGAGTAGAATAAATGTCTGGGGAGCATGAGCCCTTCTTCACAGTTATTTGAGTGGATTGTATGATATAATGAAGGAAGATACTGAAGCATGTAATCAATGGATGTGCAATAGACCCCAAGTCGTGAGTTTCTACTTCGAGTTTCCTACCTTGAGATCTATAATGAGGTACTTATCTAACCGTAAATATTAGGTTGTGTTGTTTACATTGTGCCTTTGAGCTCTCCTTATTTGATCCTTTGGGGGTCTGACACCAAAGTTAACAAATAAATGACACATCATCTAAAGTAAAGTAATTACCACTCTTTAGACATGGGTCACTAACTCCATGAAGGATGCTTCAATCGTAGGCTCTTTGGAATCTTCACTTTCCAGAGAAACTCAGAATTTCAGGTTACATTCAGCCCAGCATTTATGACCACACTCTCTAGTTGATTTGTTTTGGTATATCTGGTTACAGGTCATCAATGATCTTTTGGACCCTATCGGGCAGAACCTGCGTGTGAGGGAGGATACACAGGTACTTAGAAGTTTTTCTGACCTTACATCCAAGCATCCTCTAGTTCATGCTGTTTTGTGCCATGCTTCATGTACCGAAGTGAATACTTCATATGAAGTGAAGAAAAATCTGATCATGTCTATGGGCGTGGTAACAGTCAGGCACATATGTTGAGGGCATAAAGGAGGAGGTGGTGTTGTCACCTGCCCATGCCCTCTCTCTTATTGCTGCTGGTGAAGGTACTTCATTCTACTCTTGACCTGCGGCTTCCTTGGTCAATGTTCTACTTGGTAGCTCTGAAGATTTTTTGAATGGGCGTTAAGAGTAAGGGTTGTGAGATGCACTTATGTGGTCTTTACAATTGCATATTTACAACCATGAAAGGTACTTTATCTGTGTAATAATGCTTATTTAATCAATCTAGTTTGAGGAGGATAATGCAAAGTCAAGTGGCTATGGTACCACATGCCATTTCTCGGGTTTGATGAGTGTTGCATGATGGATGTTGTTTTGACACTTGATACATTTAATATGTGCAGAACATCGACATGTGGGTTCGAACAACTTCAACCTTCTCAGCAGCAGAAGTCATACTATCTTTACTCTGGTATGTTTGTTGCATGCAAGGTAATCTTATGCTAAAGCTTTGGCATACTGCCACTCCTGGTGTCATCTACTTAGTTCTTCCATTTGCTCACGCAGAATATGATTTCATGTAAATTGTCAAAGTACTGAATGTCAGTCTTATCTGTCCTACAAATTATGAGGGGATATATCAGATCTCTAACTCGTATACCACAACTGCTGACTTTTAGTTCATGGTGTGTGTACAGACTGTTGAGAGCAGCCCAAGATGTGAAGGTTACACAGATGATGATGTCACACTCTCTCAACTTGTAAGGAACCTCCTACACATTTGAAGGCTCCAGTAAACCAAAATTTTCAGCATGGACATCAATTACTCTTGATTGTGCACCTCAATGGCTTGTACTGAAAGAAGAATGTTTATGCTTTTCATGGACATCACCTGCCATTGCCTTTGGATTAATTTTGTTAAACTTGATTCTTATAATTGACTTCTACTATGTTGTTTTCAAATATGTATTTAACCAGTGGCAAAGTCCAAGTGGAAACAAAGCACTTTTGGATGTTGAAATAGTGGTGGCTGGGTATGTGAGTACTGTGCAGAATTTGATCGATCTTGCAGGTTCTGAGAGTTCAAAGACTGAAACAACTGGACTACGTAGAAAGGAAGGATCATACATCAATAAGAGTTTGTTAACTCTTGGCACAGTAAGACCAACCCTCTGTGACTTTGGCCTCCAAATAAAAAGTTGAAATGTCTCTGTAACTTGTTAAACAACCCTTCTCTATTCAGATGGACTAGGAAAGGAATGGTGTCTTGATTCTCTAGAGGAGAAAATATATGCTTTCAACCAAGCACTGCTTTGAGTATCGGTTCTATTTGATCATGGATAATTGACTGGCAGGTTATTGCGAAGTTAAGTGATGGGAAGGCATCCCATATTCCATATCGAGACTCTAAACTCACCAGACTTTTGCAATCCTCTCTGAGTGGCCATGGGCGGATATCAGTGAGATTCTTTGCTCTCTTCTTTAATGATGTTTGTGCACAATTGTTGTTCTACCTGGGAATCAAATGACAGTTTCATGGCATTTGATTCCCAGATAGAACAACAATTGTCTTCTATCTTCATTTTTGTGTCATGGTGATCACATCTTCATTGACAGATCTGTTCAATATCAGAGAGATGAAGTGTGTTTGCTAAACTTTGAGCCTCTCGATATGCAGTTGATATGCACAATCACTCCAGCAACCAGCAACAATGAGGAGACACACAACACTCTCAAGTTTGCACACAGAGCAAAGCGGATTGAAATTCATGCTGCCTCTAATAGGGTACAGACTATCTTCTGTGGTGGAGGTCTACTGGATTTCATTTTAGTATCGAGGTTGAATTTTTTGGCAGTAATCTTGTGTTGCTACGAGATGCTGTTGCCTTGCGTGGGTTTGTGGAGAGATTTAGTGTCTTATTTTCGTCTTGAGTTTCTTTTCAGAATGAAAGCTGAGTCTATCTCCTTCACCAAATGTGAAGATCAAGAGATCTTCTCTGAAACATAGGATGTTACTTAGCAGCACAATAAGCCACCTGTTCCCATTTTGTTGAACCAGCTGGATTTGAAGCCTGCCTGTTTGTTTTACAGATTCTGGATGAGAAATCCTTGATCAAGAAATACCAAAAGGAGATTACAAGTTTGAAGACAGAGTTGGAACAACTGAAGCGTGGTATTATGGAGCAGCCCTATGTTGTGAAGGAAAACAGTGAAGACCTAGCTCATCTGCGGCAACAGGTACATGAGCATCTTCACCTTGTCTTTGTATCTCACCCTGCATAAATGGATTTCTAACATGCTAGATAATTTTTGCATATTTAAGTGCATGCGCATTTAATGTGGCCATTATTGGGGTTTGCTCTTACTTGGGTGGCAGTTGGAGGCTGGACAAGTTAAAATGCAGTCACGGCTGGAAGAAGAAGAGCAAGCCAAGGCGGCCCTTATGGGAAGAATTCAACGACTCACAAAGCTTATTCTGGTGTCTACCAAAAATACTATTCCACCTGCACCAATTCCTGAGACTTCCAATCACCGAAGAAGGCACTCATTTGGTGAAGAAGAGGTGCTTTCATGTTCAACACTATAGATGGACTTTTGGCTCAAACCACATCATATTCTGGTTTTAGAAAGTTGTGTGCTTGGTATCTGTTCCTGGGGCTTTTGTAATGCTGATGCTTTCCCTGCTTACTCCATAATTGTAAGGTGTTCTCTGTGTATAAATATTCTGTATCTCATTGGACATTACTGACGTTGGAATTACTTCTTGCAGTTGGCTTACTTACCAGACAAGAGGAGGGACTTGATACATGAAGATGATGATGAGGGAGATCAAGGTGGCCCTGACTTTGAAGGAAATGGAGACGGGAGGGATAGTTTGGGCACAGAGGATGGTTTGAAGGATGAGAAGAAGGCTATTAAAAAACGTGGCATGTTGGCTTGGTTCAAGCTTCGGGTTTGACTTCTGAACTTTGTCCTGAAGTCTGATGTGCCATTCATTCCAAAGTAACTTCACTGGTAGGACTGGTAGATTGCACTCGAAAGGTTGGACACTATTAAAAATGATTCTTCTCCATATGCTACTGAGCCGTTCTTAAGATTATTTACTCAATGACTTTTTTTGAATACTGTCTGCAACACTACTAATCATCTTGCCCCACATCTATTTCTGTGGTTGATGTGGCACTTTACTTTTCTTCATGCTAACGGAGTATGCATTGGGTGACAGAAAAACGACTCCTTAAATTTGAGTCCTTCAGGGAGCTTTGACACCGACAATCTTCCAAATGGAAATGCTGGTGCCATTGTTCCTTATGACCCATCTGTAGATATGAAAGGTGGAACTCGCCGCAAATCTTTTAGCCGCAGAGTTGATGATTTATCAGCTATTGACTCATTTCCAGAGCCTACACAAGCAGGCGACCTTATTAGTGCAACTGTACGAGGTCGAAGACCACCTCCAGTGAGTCATACTTCTGATCTTGAATTGGGGTGCATTGCTGGTTGGCTTGAACCTCCAACTTATATGTGCAAGTGTAGCAATTTGGCATATAGTGAGAATAGTGTGGAGAATTTGGCTTATGCTTGAAATTGGTAGGAATTTGGGTGGCAGCCACTCTTGCCTTGAACTTCCATTTGTGCTTGGAGTCCGGAACTGTAACTTGAGAACGTTTCACTCTTGAACGTGGAGGGCAAGTTGAAGTTTCACATATAGCTTTGACTGACATGAAAATTTTCTCAACTTGACTGCCTATTTGAGTCATGGTTACAACGGAGCATTTACAACTGTAAGTCAGTGTTTGGCTATTGCATTATATTGTTTTGGATATTCCAAGTCTTGGATCTAAATATCTCTTTTTATTACCTGCAGTCAGGGACAACAATGGCAGACCAGATGGATTTGCAGAGGGAGCAGGCCAAGATGCTGGCTGGGGAGGTTGCTTTCTGTACTAGCTCGTTGAAGCGCCTAACAGAACAATTGGCTAACAATCCCGATGATGTGCAACTTCAAGTGAGTTTTCTGGTCCTAAGGCAGATTCCAAGTATCTGCCAGATGGTGAAGTTTGCATTGTGTGTTCTAATATCCCCACATTGGTTGTATACCCTAAATGTGGGCTCCAGTTCTTCATACAATTTTTTGGATCATCTTAGTATGAGCTTTTACAGCGCACTCAAATACGCAGTCCACCAGGTGCATGTGGTTATGTTGGTAGGCTTAATTTACAATAACAGATTTTTTGTATTAGAGCGAACAGATGTCTGAATCTTGTTATTCATGCAGGCACAAGTGGAGAAATCCAAGGAGGAGATTAATGAAAAGAAGCGACAAATACGAATGCTTGAGCAGCGTATCAAGTCTGTAGACACAGCACAGCCCAGTGCTAATGCGTTTGAGTTGTCTCAGGTACGATAATGATGGCAAAGAAGCACAAGATCTACCATTGCAAATCATTAGTATGTAGCTGTACATAATTGTCTTCATACACTAACATAAGTATCTGAAGCATATACATTAGTATCATTTCTAATTAAGGACAAGGAGGGTGGTTCTGCAAACCCCTTGGATCTGCATTGTGAAGTCTTCCTTACTATGGCCTCTCTGTTTGTGCTGATTGATTTTGGTCATTTCAAAAGAAATCTTGGTAGCTTCTTAGAGTATTCTATTGAGTGAGGTAAAAAGATTATATTGGACTAAAGTTCTAATGGCCAACATTGCACATTCATTATTCTCTTTCTTACTTGGTCATTGGTGTGGATGCAGCAAATTGCAAAGCTTACAACTCAACTCAATGAGAAAGCCTTTGATCTTGAGGTCTATATCTGACTTGCTAATCTAGTTGTTTCCTTCTTATACCCTTTGTACATGCTAAATTTAATGGTTTGTGGATTATGAAACCTCGCCCTTGTGCTTCCATTGGAGTATGTTGGCTTCTTACTAGAAAATGATGTTGGACAGATCAAAACTGCAGACAATCGTATACTACAGGAACAATTGGAATCTAAGGTTAGTCGATACTTCTAACACAGGTTCTTGGTCTACCATGGAGTTTTATAGGATTTCTTTTCCCTTTTCTTTCCTTATTGCCACATGTAGTGGCTTCACATTATTTTTCTGCTTTTGGTCTTTTGAAGGCATTTTCCTCCGGCAATTCAGCTCTTTCCTTTTGGTTATTGTGCGTCAAACATCTCATAATGTTTGTGGCAATTTAGCCATCTGTATGTTTCCTAGACATTGGTGTTAGGGGCTCAAATTTCTAGGAGGTTCGAATAGTGATTGTGGATGCACATGACAGACAGTGGAGATGAATGAGATGCGAGAGCAATTGGAATCACTTCAACAACAGCTCCAAATGTCAATGCTGGAGGGGAATGTAGGTCGACATAAACAAGTCAACAGCCTTGTCAACAATCCAGAAGATATGGGGGGATGGTTAAACTGTGGAAGTTTATCTGGAGAGCTTCGGTATGTTGAACAAAATGGATCAGAGAGTGACAATCGCAACTCGCATGCTACTTCTAAGGATATTGATGACAGTGATGCCTTATTGCAGTCACAGATACTGATGCAGGTATGGCCTTGACAAACTCATTATCCTGAGATTGGTGTACACTACTTATCTATTCCTTTCCATACAATCCAAGAATCAAATTCTGCCTCATGTTTCTCTGCTCCAGGGTGGCTCATTCTTATGTCTTACTGAATGAGAATGGAGGGTGCAAAGCATGTCCTTTATTTGTGCTGGTCTAATCTTTATTATCACCTCTCTGTTTTGTATCATTGTTGTGATTCTAACCAGTGAGGTTTTCTGTTCTTAGTCTGCTGAGATTGAAAATCTGAAGCAAGAGAAGGAGAAGCTTAAGCTGGAGAAAGACAAGCTAAGGCAAGAGAAGCTTCGCCTGGTTGAGGAGAAAGATGGTCTTCACATTCAGACAGAGAAATTAGCAGAGGAATCAGCATATGCGAAGGAACTAGCTTCGCAAGCTGCAGTGGAACTGAAAAATCTTGCAGAGGAAGTGACCAAACTCTCCTTCCAGAATACAAAGTTACAGAATGACTTGATGAAGGCGCAGGAGGTTACTTTTCAAAATGCAAAACTTCAAACTGAGTTGACAAAGCTACAAAGTGAACTAAAGAAGGCCCAGGAAACTGCATTTGCACTGGCTTCTATGAAATCACAACCTAGTAGTGGGCGATCAAAATTATCAAATGGGGATAATCACACAGACGGAGAGACTACCTTCTCTGGGCGAGGCACTTTGTCCCGAGCCAATGGTGGCTCAAACAACCTGAATCGTGGAGGAAGTGGAGCAGCTGGTAAGAATGGGAAATCAAACAATACAAATGATGTTGATGGTAATGACACCTGGCAGCAGGACCCAGAAGTGGCTATCAATGGGCTGAAGAAAGAGCTAGAAGCAGCCAAAGTGAAGGAGACGACCCTGACAGAGAAGGAGACTGCACTGCAAAAAAAACTTGAAGGTGCTAAACAGCGAGAAACAAATTTAGAGAATGATCTAGCAAGTATGTGGGTTCTTGTGGCAAAACTGAAAAAAGAGAAGGAGGCTGCCATGAACCAGTCAGCTAGAACGGATTTTCAGGACTCCTATCAGGAGGAGTTTCGCACAAACGGTGGAGCTGATCAGAGAGTTCAAGACACAGTAAAAAACCCAATGCAGCCCTCTAGTAAGCACAGAAACAGCAAAGACATAGACGCACTGACTGAGAAGTTGGCTAAAACTGATATACATGATTCTTTTGGAAAGAACTTCTGGAGCAATGGGGGCGAGGTTACTACGCTTGACCAAGAAGAGCTTTACTCGGGATATCCAACGAGCTCATTCCAGACACTCACACAATCGAATAGTTTTGGTTCGAGCAATCCAGTGCTACTGGATTCCGAACTCGACAGCCATTCAAATCAATCAAACCCATTTCTTGAAAGACACGACAGTAATGGTGCAGGAGCAAAAGGGGTGAGAGAAGGAATGCGCTCTCTTGAAGAGTTGAAAACATTCATGGAAGAGGAAAGGAGGAGAGGTTCAGAGCTAGGTACTCTAGTATCCCAGCTTAAGGCAAACCCTGCTCCTTCTGCACCGACAAACCCGTTCTTATCACATCACTTTGCTCAACATAATGGCACGCAGCATACGACTAGTGATTTTGAATCAGGAGCATGGCCACCCTTTGAGAGTAGCTCCTTCTACAAGTCATGAACCTCTAGTGGAGCAGGAAGAGAAAATTGTGCAGCTTGAGATCTTTTGGACCTGCCCAATTTATATGCTGATCCTAGGCCAGGGATAAACCACCATGTTGGGACATTGATAATTGGTGTGTCAACATCAAGATGCTTATGATGGGCACTTGCTTCGTTGCCTGTTCATATGTGTACTGTAACATTCCTACATAGATATTCACCCATTATTTAGAGATTTTTTCTTGAAGTGCGCATATATCTCGTGTGCTATTTATGGTGAACTCTCTGGATCCATTCATAGAGATCGAACTCTTATCTACAAGAGCCTCAATTTCATCCTGCAGTGGTCGCTTTTCTTCATTTGGCTTCTCTTTGCAGAGATTTGTGAAGACCTATGCGACAATTGTTGTTGTGTCGCCGAGGCCCAGACCAGGGATTCTCAAGCCCCTCTTGGTGTTAAAAGTGACTGCATTACCTATTAAAGGTAGGCTCCTACTCATCAATTTCACTGTCACTTGACCAGGATAAATCCAATATTTGTATTGAGGTCATTATATATGTTGGTAATACCTTAAACTGGACTCTTCTATATAAGAGTTACCCCACATGATTTCATCCAAAGAATCCACCCAAAGAGTGGGCAGATTTTTGAAACAGGATGGGGCCCTTGTTTCAAAGTGAGGTCTGTCTTGATTAGCTTACAAAAGCTTTTCAACAAGCTATCAAGTCAGTGTCTGCGGAGATTTTCGGGCATGATCAGTTGAGATCCTAATGTTTCTCAAGTCCAACTGATTACATGTTAGTTACATGTTAGGCCTTTCTTAGTTAATTAGAGGCATATTCTACAAATTCCTCTAAAATGATCAGTAATTTTCCTGACGTCTTCAAGTTCGACCAGCTACTTCTCGAACCCAGCCAGTTCATCTGAAACTAGTGGTCGGTTCTCCCTGTTCATTGTATGAAGTTCCTCTCAAAGTTTGGAATTCTCTGATGTTCATATTGTGCTTGAATCTTATTCGAGTGGAGCAAACGGCGCATCGTTTTTGTATAGGTCCTCGAGCGCTATCTAATGCGTTTGAACACTCTGAGCCATAAATGTTGCGAATCTTCTGGTGTTTGTGTTGTGCTCAAATCTTGCTTCAATTAATGCAAAATGAGGAACAGATTCGAGCACAACATGAACACCGTGAACAATTGAATAGCCAGAACAATCACATGCAATTCAAAACACTTTTGGAGGGTCCAAGTAGGGAAATAAAATGCGTGTGGAGTTGCTCTTCTTGGTCATACTTCCGAGCTCCGCCTTGATCTTCTGGATAAGAGATCACTTTTTCTTTGTTCCATCTTGGCAGTTCACTTTTGTTGAGGTTTCCACTAGGAACAGAAAGGTATTGAAACCTTTAATTACTTCATCGGTATGTGCAGATTGTTCATGAAACCTCAAAGTCCTCTTCTGCACATATTTTGGCATATTTTGGAAGCAATGCAAATCTTATGGGAAGAGTTTCCAAAGAATTCCCAGGAGATGCAAGAAATAAAGCAGATAATTGGCATTCAATAAATTGATTAAGCATTTTGATGGGTGATGCTTAAGGATGTTATGGCCTCTTGAACGCAATCACAGCATTCTCAAGGATGTGTAAGGATGCTCTCTTAATATTCTAGTTCAAAAAATAAGTTTCCAACAAAGAAGTACATGCATTAAGACCGAGCATAAGATATGAGGGTCTTTTTCGTTTACTTTTTCTTCTTCTCCATCTTCTGTTGGCTAGATTTATGTCTACAAATTTGCGTCGCATTAGCAAATCCATGATGAAACATTGACAAAAACCAGATCAAAAATCGGACCTCCCCTTACTTTAGTTATGGTTCTCGGAAGCGCATGTTTGTTGATTCCTTAATTAAATACATAAGTTCACCCCAATTGTGTTCAACATATAGTGTGGAGTAGTTAATAAAATTTGACAACGTAGTCCAATCTCTTTTGAACATGTGCCTTTATGGTGTTTGATCCTCACTCGACCATGTTACCAATCAAATATAGGTGTCTGATTAAGAAAATAACTGAATAACACACTCATACCCTAGTCAAGTGGCATGCTCCCATTTGTTGATACCTCATGGTTGCCAATCTTTGGACGCAAAAGCCTTCTTCCACCTCCCAAGATTCAAGTGAGGTGAGGCATCCCCTATGGAACTATTCTTATTAGGTCATCCGGATCACCTGAGAATTATCACATGGACACCTAAATAGGTTCCTTATTAAGGGCCGTTTTACACCTAGAGGCCGGGCCAATTTCCCTTGAGGCTGATTGCATGAAATTTTAGCCCCTTCTGGGTTGGAGGCCGGCCTCAACTACACATTATAATAAGATTATAATGGGGGTCAATTTTCCTATATGTAAAGGCCTTAGGGCCAAGAAGCTAGGCCGATTCAATAAATCTAGCAGAATCCAACGGATCTAGCATAATTTAGCATAGAGCCGTTCAAATTTTCACATAATCCAATGGATATAGTTCGTTGAAAAAAACATTTTTAAATTTAAATTTATTTTGATTGAAATGTGACATTGGCCCCAAGGCCAAGAATTGACCCTCCGTTTTGGGTGCACCCAATTCAACGAGCTCGGGCCGTGTCAGACCATGCATTTTTTGATAAAAAAATTCATACCACCAAATCGGCCCGACCTCTAGATGTAAAAGGGTTGGGGCAGATTTCAGCCTTTTGACCAATCACAAGTGAGGATTTCAAGCCTCTAGCCAATGATTGGGGAGAACCGGCAGCTAGTTACAGATGAACCGGTTGAGTTCGAGAAATAACCGGTTGAAGTTCGAGACTTTAGGAAAATTACCGATTAGTTTAGAGGAATTTATAGAATATACCCCAATTTAATAAAGGAAAACCGGAGGATACCAACATGTAACCGGTTAGTCTTGCAAATACTAGGATCTCAACCGATTATGCCCATAAATCTCCCCGATCACTGCCTCTAACACAACGACTTGGCCCGGCCTCTAGGTGTAAAGTGGCCCTAAGAATGTTAGGATTACTTCATTATTGCGATAGAAGCGGATATTGATGTATCATGTGGGCACTTGTCCTGATGAAGTTTCTATCACAAGTGGAGCTTTTTAAGGTGTCTCATCTCTCCTTTTCCCCCTTTTATTTCTGGGTACTTTTAAGCGTGTCTCGTCAATCAAGCATCAAATGCGGTTCATCCCGGTTGACCAATTAGTTTAGTTAGTGTGGAGTGTGCGTTGGGGACTGCACAATGGTGCCGATTTTGGCCTTCCACCTACTCTCCGAGCCTTGGTCTGCCACGTGGCGTCTGTTGATTGGCTCCAACTCTGGGCTGCCACTAGGCACCGTGCCCATTGTCAGATCCAGTCATCACATTTGCACCATTTAATAATGCCCAGGACAGCATACTCTAACTTCACGTCACACTGGATAGCAGCTTCGCACAGTCATAAAGAATGCTTGGAAATGCCCGACCAACCCTTCCTTCTTTGTCTTTCTTCGTCCACAGGGTTTTGTTCAGTGATTGGGGAGATTTTAGGGCATAAATAATCGGTTGAGATCCATGTGTTTGGAAGTCCAACCGGTTACATGTTAATGACATCCTCCGCTTTTCCTTCATTAAATTGGGGTATATTTTATAAATTCCTCTAAAATGATCGGTAATTTTCCTGCAATCTTGAACTTCAACCGGTTATTCCTCAAACTTAACCGGTTCATTTGTAACTGACTGCCGGTTCTCGCCGATCATTGGTTTTGTTCAAAGCCAAATTAGGTTATTAGTTCACATGATTCCCTTGAATTTGAGTCCTAACTTTGTATCTAATACTCCTTTGGTACAATGAATCCACGGAAGTGCAAACTCGATTTCGTGATTTTACAAACCAATTTAGCAATAGGTTCTACCAATTTCATGGGAATCGTGAACCAAGTTCACGGTATAGACAACTGATTTAATTTGAGATTTCAACCAAGCTCACTACATGTTGTGAACAATTTCATGATTTCAAACCTCTATTCATAATTTTACAAAATCAATTTTGTGAGCTATGTAACTTTATTTCAGAAAGAATGGTACATCGAGTATAAGATTCTCCTAATCGTTCCCCGATACTATGATTAACTAGATGCCACACAACCGGACTCTGCACTTCAACACACATTTTGCGCTCTGCACATGTGGCCAACACTCTTCTCATAATCCAGTCCAAAACCACACAACACTCTCAAATCCACAAGATTGCGTACTTCAACTAGTTGGATTTGAGTTGCTTGCTTTGATGTACAATGTTCAAAGACTAGAGAAGAACTGACATTGCTTGCTTCCGGCTTTGAGTTACTGTAATGAGAGACCAAAGAAAAATCGATGTCAAGGCTAGAGGCTTCTAGGTAGACACAGAACAAAGAGGAATTGATGAACAACGAGAAGGCAAAGAATACAAAATGAGAAGGCGAGAAGTTGAGAGTACGAAAACCATAGAGTGCAAAAATATCTATGAAATTGATTGGGAGGATTCATGAAGTTGCTAGAGGTAAAGGCCCATTATTTTGAAATTGAGGTTTGCCACATGACAAAAGTCGGTTTATGAGACTGGTGGAACATTTTAATAACATTGGTTGGAAGGTTCATGAAGTACACTAAATATGATATTCAGTGTCATATGGTACCTTATGTCACTAAGGTAACTTTTTGGATGCCACTTATTATGGATAAGTGAACAAATATTGTCATGGATGATAGATGAGTTCATCCATTGGCCAAAACCCTATCTTCTTTTGCCAGCAACTTGTGATGAGATATTGTCATGGTTGATTGAAATTTGGATGAAAATCACTTGGTAAGTAATGGTAATTGCAACACTATAATTCTATAATCCCCCCAAAATTTTACAAGGAATGACAAAGAATGTTGGGTTAACATTTAGTGTTGGTAACACTATACCACAGTTCAGAATTAGTATTGAGCAAGACAATTAGAATTGGTGACACCAAATATCATTTTTAGTGTAGCTTGGAACCTTCACAAAAATGAGTTTGCACTTATTTGAAGTCTCGTTATTCAAGGAGTAAAGTGAAGTTCTTGGAGTAATAACATGGAGATCCAACATACGGGCATGTTACAATTGAGCAAGTTCATTCTTTTGGATTGTCACATCAAAATCAATGTTTTACATAACACTCTACAATGTTGATATTTGTTCACTGTGCTTTTCGAAAACGATTCACATATTATGTAAGGTATGATCGCAATAAAGGAATGTAAACATCGGTGGTCACTAACCATGACCACCGCTTTCTAAACTCTCTCATTGGTTAAGAAACGAGTGGCAGTCCCACTTCCTTTCACACAAGGTCACCCAATGTAAGAGTGAGCATATCAAAAAAATGAATGAGAAAGTGACATGATGGAATCCAACCTGTCCAAAAAAGGATAATGTATCATGGTCACCCGAATTTTGCAACGAGAGAACCCAAAACAAAAACACATTATTTCAACAAAAAAAATGAAGTTGTCTTTGAACCGCCGACCATAACCACAAGAAATCCGAATTCTAATTTTTTCTTTTTCTTTTTTTCTTTTCTCACGGCCCTAAGATTGTACGGTACCGATGTAGGGTACTTGTTAAACAAAAGGCTAACAAAGTGGTTCGTTATTTGCACTTAGTGCTCATTTGACAATTCTATGATGTATGGTACAAGCACCCAAACGCATGATCAAAGTACACAAGCCACATGGAGGACATGAGCTCAGCTACCACCATCACTCCTCCTAACTGCAACCGATAGATAAAGGTAGAGGCTGCTTAAACCAACACTTCAAGCTATTGCACATACATATGGCTACACGGTTGGTATAAAAATAAATAAATATATTCATATTAGCCTTTGTTCTAAACATAGGCATAAACAAACAAAGAAAGAAAAATTTAGCCTCAATTAGATGTTTGATGAATACTCAAAGTCAAAAGCACTAGCTTTCTTAAATGAATATATAGGCCCCGTGTATGATGACCTTGGATATGATGAGGATCCCCACCTTCATTGCCTAGAACCAACACAACATAATTGGGTACTAGACCCAAGCTAGATCAAAGACCAACTAGTAATGATGTGCAAAGCCACATGGTCACCTCCATGATCCCACCTAGTTCGCTTGTAAAACCATCACCTTGCATCTTGGGTACCAACCCCCCTTGTGCTTTGTGGGCCTATTTTCGTGACTTTCTGAATAAAATGGTTATAATCCCCCCCCCCCCAACCCTGGAGTGTATAGAATGGCTAGAATAGGCATTGACAAGCCACCCTAAACCCACCTTGAACCAATCCGAGATAGAGTGGAGCCCGATACCTACCCTACACGGAGGTAGTGAAGGTCGCTATGAGGTGGCGCCACTAATGACACCTAAAACCATCACTATGTAGGCCTGAACACTCCTACACCATGGGGAACAGTTCAAGGTAGTAAAATGTTGGTGATTGGGAGGCGTTTACAGGTGTTGATTTTGAGTGGTGTGTTGATTTTAACACCCTCTACCTTAGATAGATAGATAGCACCGGCGTTGTTGATGTGATTAAGGTGTATGTATATGGGAAGAGGCTTTCAAATTGCAAAGTTGCCGAAGGCCGGGACAACAAGTGATAACAAAATTGCCAGATAACTACAGCAGCTTGATGGCAACTGAGCCTCTCTTATTCTTAGTGACGAACGAATTTATGCGAGGCAAGTGGGCCTTATTTGGTCACTTTTCTCGATGGGACATTGATGTGTTGAGTGGTGGTATACGGCAACGCTTGAAGTTAAGAACGGGTACCAAAAAGGTCATGAACGTGCGACAATGAGATTGGACTATGTGCTTGCAAATATGTTCACTATTCTACGTTGATGACACTTATACAACTCGAAGGGCCATTGCTCCTTTGATCACTTGAAGAGGAAGAGGAATCTTTGCTTTGACCTCTTACGATTGTTGCACTAGCGGCAACTCCTATCCTAACATTTGAAAGGACGATCGTCTTTTAATAATACTTTTGTTGCATGGAGCATTTGGTTTTAGTGTGGTCAACACTGTTCATCATCTAACTCACACTCATCGGCTTGCAATCATCGGGTGGCAATTAGGGGAGGGTGTCATATGGCTTCACATGATACTTGGTGCTACATGACAAGCCATGAAGACCACTCTAGTCCAATGACAAACCAATTGTAATGCCTCGGTAGATCATATGCTAAGTGTAGTTGGATGAAATGAATCCCAACCTGATTCACCAACCTAAGTTCATCTGTGGATTTGGAAGTGTCATAATAGAATCACATACCTTAGTGAATCGTCTAAAACATGTGTTGTAATTTCCAACACTATGACAATCAAAAAGCCAAAGCACCACAAGCATACAAGTCATGGGCAATTGCCACGCTTCATTACAAAATTGACTTACATCATTGAAACCTCAACAAATCTACCACTCTGGTAGACTTGCATATATCATTCATTGACGCAAGATGATTGCCTAGGACTCATATGTTGGTAGTGATGGTTACTAAAATTACATATGTAGGCATTACAAAATAGAAGGCCTTGATGAAAACATATCATAGTTAGGGGTTTCTAGGTTTTTCGTTCAACGAGATCCTCAAAAGTTCAACACATTAAACTTTCTTACATAATAGGATTCTTACTTCTAACACCCATAGCTCGCATTTGAGCTTCATTATGTGTTACCTTCCCCAATGAATGGAGAGAACCAACCACTAGTTACAGATGAACCAATTGAGTTTGAGAAATAATTGGTTGAAGTTCAAGACTTCAGAGGAATTATTGATCGTTTTAGAGGAATCTATGGAATATACCTCAAAATAATGAAGGAAAATCGAAAGATCACAACATGTAATTTGTTGGACTTGAAAACACTAGGTTTGACCAATCAAGCCTGAAAACCTCCTGGACACTATACCCTCCTAGATGTTGAAGATCCCGACGTCCAAACCTAATTACATCATGTGTGCATAACATTATTTAGCTATAATGAACCGTTCCATTATGGAATTGACCAATCAAATTTGAGACTACTAGTTTATCAGGTTGGACCTACTTTTGACAAGCATCTTGGAGGTATAATCCTTGCATTTTACATGATAGATTCTTGGCCCCACCCAACCTAGTCATTTAGTTGGATAATGTTATGTGTGCATATGAAAACCATTGGCAATAATTTTGGTTGTCCTCAGCCAGGTGGCTTCTTGAAGTTGTGAGGTGTGATGTTAATGATAAAAGGATATTATAGAATAATGAATCGTTGTGTATGATATGTGTAAAAGATAAAAAGTGTCAAAGAGACCGGAGGGCTATGATCTCATACGATGATACTTTGGCCTTTAAATTGTTACTTTTGAGTTATTTTCTTGGGAAAAGCCCATGCAATCACATTCTCCAACCAAAAGGTGTGTTCGAGGTCCGAAGGTTCTTTCATGCAAAATAGATGTGCTTTCCGCAAGTCAAGGGCGTGTGATTGTCCCACATTCCTACCTTTCTATTTCTACTCAACACTCCTTTATCGAGCAAGTCTCAAAGTTGAATATCGTAACTTTAAGTGCAACACTTCAGGGCCGGTTTAGGATTTAGACTACGGTGAAGAAGTGCATTGGT
Source organism: Polytrichum commune (assembly GCA_950295325.1). Lineage (NCBI taxonomy): Eukaryota > Viridiplantae > Streptophyta > Polytrichopsida > Polytrichales > Polytrichaceae > Polytrichum > Polytrichum commune. Next base: position 38,277,641 of record OX485807.1, read on the forward strand.
TGGTCGAGAATTTCAGCTCAAGACAAGGTTGTTTGAGGCTACGGTTTGTAAGGCGGATAAGATGGAAAAAACAATTTGAAAAAAAATATTAAAAAAAAATATTAAAAAAAAATTCCTCAAGTTGGAGTTCTCTGGACGTCAAGTTTCTTCTCCAAGAGTTTGAGGTTGCCCAAGAAATGTGACCTCCAGAGAATTCCCCTAGCAAAAAGTGTTGCCATGTTGGCAACCATTTCATTTTCTCATCCATGCTTGAAGTTTTTCACTGGAGAAGTTTTGTTTATAGTGTAAACCCCGGTTGGTGAAGAACCCATTTCGTACCCAATCATATTGCTCCATTACCTTGAAATTCTTGACCAGTGCACTTCTTCACTGTAGTCTAAACTAGCCCTCAATAAAATGTATAATTGAATGGAGGCCACATCAAAGTTGAAGAATCTTTGGTAATGTCCCACTTTGAATGCAATGTGGACTGCATCAAATGTTCATAACATTAATGTGACAATAAACTTTACTTAATACATCAAGTCATATCAAGTGATCAATATCAACCTGGTAGGGTTCTAGTGGTCATGTTTTGAAATATTTATTTGTAGCCAATCAATGTAGGTCAAGGGCTAGGGGTTGAGCTCATGCCAAACCGCATGGACCCCACCCCAACCAACTATGACCCATCATGGGTTTAGGAGAAGGGTGAGGGGTGTCAAGGCCGGGGCCCATAATCTTGCACCTGCCAATTTTTTTTTATAAAAATGATGCTAATTAAAAATTGTTGCCCACCTTGCCCAACTTAAAAAAAGAATTTCCCTTGCCTTGTTGAAGGCTGTTTGTCTAGAAATCCCATATTGAATGCACTTCACCTTCAAGGTCCAAAATCCAATATATCTATTCACTTCTCCTTAGTAAATAAGCCCTAGGGAGTTCACTGTTCAAGTACTGTATTTATACACGTGGGTGCACAAAAGGGGTATTATTTAAAACAAGCATGTACAAAATGTACGTACAAGAGACATATTGCTATTAAGCAAGAAGTAGATATACATGAGGCTATAGAAAAATATATGTAAAGTACGCATTTACGCGTTTACGCGTTCAAGTCAGACCTGGACCAAGAATCATGTGTTTTTTCATCCACTAAGTAACGACTTTATAACTAAAAATCCATGATTTGATATTATACATATAATAGGGCCATATTTTTGCATTTCCAAACATTTGTACACATGTTATATACAATTTTTGTATTTGTTTTTGGACCCTTGTGTACGTATGGAAATGTATTTTGAAGCAATGAGATTTGTAAGTATATTGCTTGATTTTAGCAAAAATAAAATGTATACAGGGGTATTTTAATAAGGGGCATGCACGCACGTGATGCTTGGTTTTAATGAATAGTGCACTCCCTGAGAAATAAGCGAGTGATTGGGATTTCATTTTTGAAGTGAAATTGTCAATAAAGCATCTGATTAACTCGGAAGTCAAAAAGATTACACAATCCTTGTTAGCATTTGAGGTTATAATTTAAGTGACTTACCATTTGAAAGGATCTTTTGTCATTCTATATATAAAAACTTATATTATCTTTCTATTTTTATTTTTTCAATTTATAATAGTAGGTCATTGCCTTCTACGTTCACAAGTATTCATACATATTCAAACTAATTTAGTGTGATTAAATGTAACTGAGTGCGACTAAGTAAAATAAATGAACCTAATTAAGCCTAATATAGCCTAATTAAATCAGAAATCATGCTTACCGAAGTAACTAATTAACTAACAAATTATTATGCCTAATTACTATGGTAAGCATCGTTATTCTACAAAGATTCAATTATGGTCGCTGTAGATTTTATTTTAGAGATGATATCACTATATTCGGTAATTGGAGACTTTTTCATGATTTTGTGACTACTTAAGGACATGGTTTTCAAATATAGAACAAGGAAAACACAAATATATATATTCAATGTGACTTAATAAACCGATTCGCATGGACGGCACTAACCAATTTGGCACAAATACATGTCATCATAATAAGAAATTGGATCAAATATTAAACTATTTGCATTTATTTCGAGACTTTCCAAAGTCTCTGATTAACGAATATAGTGATTAATGTGGATGATTTGGTTAATTAAGTATACACTAGAAGATCAAATTATGGTATGTGGTGTTACATGACAATAGGGTCTCAATTGTGATTAGTGGAGGATAGGAATATAATGTGATAGGGAACTGGGATTTATTTGCACTCTCTTTCCATGAACTGGATGAATTAATGCGGTCCACGCAATTATTCATCCACATCATATACCTATCCTCCGCTAATTACACAATTTAATGTATGGGATTTAGTGTATATGGTCCCACTATGCTAGTGAACTTTTCAAGAAATGGGTGCAAGTCTCATAACCACTTATGGCAACTAAATTTGATAAACTTCATATGAAGATAGAGGCTAACATCAACTTGATGGTACATTTGAAAGAAAGACTTAAGACTACCTAGTAATACATTTTGTAATAGGGAAGGAAACTTGTCTCTAAGGGAGTTGTAGAGAGGACACTCCAACATAAAAATGTGCTTCATTTCAACTACATTGTCAGAGCACAAGTGGCATGATCTTTTATCGTTGGAGTCATTGAGCCTTCAACATCCCACAACCTATAAACTATATCATATTTAGGAAAGTATATGAATAGATCACTTAATATCAGGAACATCAATTCAAGCGTGGCTTTATTGGCAAAGTACATTACCAAGACCATCCATTAGGTTGCCTTTGCAAATAGGTTGCCTATCTACCCATGCAAATTGCCTTGGATCAAACTCATATCACAAAAACTTGTAAATTATTTTTTTGTTCATTATAAATAAATAAATGAATGTTATTGTGGTAATAAATATTCAACATAACATGGACTGTCAGGTATACATATTAGTGTGGGGCAACCTAATTGCACATATCAATGAACATTATGTACATCTTAGCCAATAATGTTTCCTCCCCTGTGATTATTACCATGGCTAAACCAAGGCATTTGTGCCACCAAGTGTAGGTGATTAATTATGTCATGCTAACACAACTTTTTTATTGTATAGTGATTGGCCTTCATGGTTGTTTTACACACATCATCAATAACCATGGCCACTGGTTTTTGAAATTTGTCACTGGTTGAGAAACTAGTGGCGGTCCCACTTGATTTCACACACAAGGTCTCCAAAAGATAGAAGTGAGCATGGGTGAGCAAGTCAAATAAAGAATGAGAAAGTGGCATGGAGTCATTCATGTCCATACATGGACAATGTTTTGTAAGTAATGAAAGTAATGAAATTGCAATGAAACCGCGAACCAACAATCTACATCATTGATGCCCACAAGTCACATTCTAGCTTGATGACTTGGTCACACCAAACAATACTTACGAGATGATCATAATTACTATAATAAAACTTAACTACTGTGAAAAAAAATTGCATTGATAGTAGTAAAACAACACAGTGGAATAGTCGTTAGGACTTGAAACTGATAAAATGGACCACTTAACTATTTTGGACTATGGTGATGTCACTCAAAATCATGTGTAACAACCTCCTTTACCCCTAAATGCCTAAGTTGTTTTCTGTTTTCATCCATCAATTATATTCTGTGACTTTTTGGTTTCAAATGACATTTTCACCTTTCTACAAAGTTGTGAATAATTAACATATGCTCACATCCATACAGTTTTCACATTCAAAGACCTCCATGAGCTTCATAAATGTAATTTACAAGAATTTGACTTCAAAAATTCCTAAGGGAATGACATAATATTTCATGTTTGTCAAAGTTATCACAAACCTACGTTTCTTTGAAGCTATGGGAGTTCACCAAACAATATTGATCACATGTGGAAGACATACCAAAAATGCTTTCCACTTTTAGTAAGGAACTAAACAAAGAGAGATAACGCATTCAAACCTTTTTTTTTATGACAATCATTATTATTCTTGCCAAAAAAAAAGGGGGATAGTGAATAATGAAGTCCATCTTAGATGGCTTAAATTTAGTCTAAATCCACTCAATTTGACCCTCCCATGCATGACTTTATATATTTTTTAAGTTGGTTGAAATGGAATCTTTGGGTATATATGCACTGAGTGGTCTTAAAAAACAAATCCAAGTGACCATCAAATATCATCCATTTCGAGACAAGGAAGATTCTATGTGAAGTTTTCATCCGTCCTCAACCTTAGTTAGTTGTATTTCTTGAGATCTAGTGTAAAGTGAAGTAAGATTGTCACTCATTGGGAGCTTAAAGTTAGTTTAGTGCTTAGAATGCGTACATGGCATTTAACCCCTTATTGCGTCTAGGTGTATTCTAATGAACTTGGAACTTTCATACCACCCTTAGAGTAGAGGCCAATTCAACCCAATATCCTCAACATTTTTTTTATGATCAACCACTTGTATGTGGATCCCAACTTCATTATGAAGATCTAGGAAAGGAACTGAGAAATATGGAAAGTCTTTGTGCTCAGGGGGGTCATTGGTGAAAATCGTAGAAACTACGTGCGATAAAAATAAGGTCTAATATATTCATTGTAGATAAATTTTGCAAAAAAATGTACATATAATATAGGGGTTCTAAAATAGTGAAACATTTTTACATGTAAAATACTATCACATATTATAATGGCCTATTTTATCTAGTCAATACATGTAAAATAGCATGGAAATAATTACTAGGGGTAGCGGGTCTAGGGTAGGGTCTGTGCTAGTGGATGAAAAGAGGTAATTTTATGTTGAAAAATCTTGGATGGATGACTTCGCATGCTAGTTGGCTTGAACATTACTAACATATCTAATGTGGAGTTAATGTTCTCGACCTATATGCCAGAAGGGAAAATTTCAGCACATTGTTTGAAATGCAATCTTCTTTCCAATTTTCTTTGGCAACATAAGTAAAATAGGGTATTCTAAAATGATTCCCTAAAGTTTTTATAATTACTGATAGGGTGAATTAGAATACAAGCACTTACCTTTATTTTGAAAGAATATTGTAGTAAGGTTTTGCTCTCATTTAAATAACCCAAAACCCAGGGTACAAACTCTCAAGGAAGGCTTCACTAGTGTCTATTACAGGCATTTGTCACTTCATAGTTCATCAATTAGACCAAAGGGTTGCTATATTCACTCTAAAACATGACTAGTATGTTTTTTGCTCTTCTCTTCTCTCTTGGTTTTCCTCTCGATAATTCTTAGTCAGTGGGATATGTGTGTCAGTAAGTTGTAGTTTCCATATCGCCATGAGATTTTGTATAACAATAGTCAAGAGAGAACAACAGTCGTTGAGTATCACAATTGTCTTTGGTAATCATTGGCCAATGCAACTTCAAATCACAACAATTCCTTCATTACTGGGTCAAGGTTAATTCCAATACAAGACAAATTGTTCATTCCTTAATATCAGTTTGAATCATTACTCACAATTCATGCAACTAACAAATCTTAACGGATCAAGCTATAATCTTGGTCGCCCTGCACAACCTGCAACAACAACAACTAGGGCAACACACAAGACAATAGTTGATTGTGTTAATTCGCATTTCATACTCAAAAATCAAATTTCTTGACTAAGTATCAATTCACAACTCAACTTAAAACTAGGATAACTTATGCCTAAATCTCATTGATAATCCAAAGTTCATCTTATCTTAGACTTATTCTCAATAACCCTAACTTCTCAATTTCCTGCTAATTAACTGATCAGAAGTGATTTCTCATCACTTCAATTGATTAGGATCCTCTCATTAACTTCACTTTCCGAATTATAACTCTATCAGCCTAAAGTCATCATTTTAACTATATTCCCATTCGGATGATCTATTTGCTTCTCTCAATATGGCCTCTCACATGCTCAACTATAATCAATTATTCCACTTTGTAGTCTGGCCCTTGGCCTTACACTTCCTCATCCTGCCCATCCTAGGCCTCATCAACCGTCAATAGTTTAACTCTCAGCCTTTCATCTTCCTCTCTCAGGGTCAATAGTTTAACTCTCGGCCTTTCATCTTCCTCTCTCAGGGTTTGGCTCCACTGGCGCTCAACAATACTTTGTTTCTACCCTATGTATCTTTCGACATGGCTAGGTTCTCTTTCTTTCGGCACTATCATATTATAGTTTTACTCTCTCACTCTCGGTCACTCAGGTTTCTGCTATTTAGCGGCAACGGCCTATAGTTCCACTCATTTTATTCTCATGTAATGGTTTTCTCACTTTCCCTCATTTCTGCTTCACATTCTTTGGCCAAAAATATAACATAAGCTCTAGTTTCAATGGGACTCACCGCCCATATTTTGACTCAAACTCTTATCTACGTTATTCTTATCCCTCAATCTCTAACTCTCTAACTGAAGAGATTGTTCATTCAAACAATAGTTTCCTTCTGCAACAATCCTCACACTTTTGATTCACAATTTCAATTTGCTCAACCATATTCAATTGTTCACGCTCAGACAATAGTTACATAATGTTCAATGTCTTGCGGCAATCGTCTTCGCTCCCAAATTCACTCAACAGATCCTCATACATCTCTCAATCTCATAATCTCTTCTATTCCCACAATTCGCTCAATTCACTGTCCACTTTGCTTCCTCTTCATCAGCTCTCACATACTTATTCTCTCACTCCAACGTACTCAATTTCTCTCACATTTCAATCTTCGTTATTAGCACTCTCAGCAATAAACAATAGTGCTTCACTCTTGCATTCCAATAATCAAAATAGATAATAGTTTGACCACTCTTGGCCATTCAACATAACTCAAAATTGAAATTACAAAGTTCCTTCACGGAAATTGGTAACCCGCAATCACTGCGGTGATTACTCAAAGTAAATAGTTAATTATTGTCCTCGCCCGAATGCGGTGTTGAGGGAGACTAGCCTATAGGTTTTTCTCTGTGCTCAACTATGATCAAAGATTGTCTGCTTGCTTCTCCCTCGCCAGCCCTCTTAGCTCAGCGGGGGAAGACAATAGTTATCAACCGTCTAAGGCCTCCTAAGGCCGTGCCTATGGTTATAACTACCCTAGCCAATGGTTCAACTATTTCCGGATGAACTTCATTCGAGACTCAACTATTTGCCTATGGTTAAACAAATTGGCCAAAACTTCGGCTCACAAATACCATACCTTATAATCTTTTCTGCAAGGTAAATAGCCCCCCGATAAATAGGTCATGCCCTATTTTCAAGGTGGTCAAAGTTCATTGACCGGATCATGATTGTCTCTCACAATGAGCTTGAATGCCAATTTTGAAACATGTTGGTTTGAGGTGTTGCCCACATTGCTAAACATGGTTGATCCTTACAATGGGCAACCATAATATTCTTCAACTGCATGATTGTGTTCAATTCTATATATAGCATTTGACACGGGCTTACCTTCATGGGGAGAAGCTGTGGAAATAGGAAGAAATTGATGTCAATACAAATAATGAATAATGTTGGTATGAATAGTATGAATAATGTTAGTATTTTCAATGATAGTGCTATTATGAATAGTATTTTTGTGAAAAATACTAGGATGAATAGTGTTTCCTATGAATGTTGCCAAGATGAACAATGATTCATGTGAATAGTATCGGGAGTATACCTTTACCCAAATTTCTAAGTGTAAGCCTGAATCCATGAATAGTAAATGAATATTCTTCCTTTGTTTGGGGGCTCCACATAATATGATTGACATACTTCATGGTCATGGAATTGACCCACATGGTTGAATAATGTTATGACATACAAAAATGTGTATCTTGAAAATATGTATCTTCGTTAACATCTTAACAACCTTCTATGAGCTTCAAAAAACTTTGGAGCATTGTTCTCCTTCAAAATGAAATTGAATGATTCTTGCCCCTATTTGTTCTTGTAACTTTAAAGTATCTCCATGCCAAGTTGGGGAGGGGTGGATGAAAACATGACGTGGCTCCACAAGGGCCATAAGGGTTATAAATACCATGTGAAACAACTATGGCAAGCTCTTGGTCATTTTCATAAGTTGTTGGTCAAAATCGCGAGCTCCCTCAAACAAATCACTTCTCTATATGTGGGTCTCAAACCTATAGCTTTTTGAACAATTTTCAAATTGTCACATAATCTCCTTTACTAATGTCTCACTTTGAGCATGATCACTATACACTTGCTCAAAGTATTGAGTTGTCATCTAACGTTAATTTATTTCAAAATTCCAAGACTTTGATAAATAGTATATTTTACTAAAGAAAATGACTTTATAAATAGGTTCATGGTGTAAGTTATATTTACCTATAGGGTCTTGAAAAATATCTCAAAATCCCATTTTATCTACTGATAGGGTGCCAATTATTCAAGAGATTTAGATCAGTAGCCCATCTTGTACATATCCCCGACGACACGTGGTTTACAAAAATATAAAGCTTATGATCTCATTAGGAATTTGTTGTGGATCAAAGAACATGTACTGAAAAGACATGAGTTCAAAGAGATTAGATAGTGTGATCAAAACATGAAAACCATTATGCGCTCAACAATCCACTTGATCGGACAAACCTATACATACGACCAATTGATGAACATGAGAATCTTCACTCCAATAACAAACAACATATTCGTACTAACCCCAAAAATGATGAGGAAAATGGCTACATCCTTGATTCGGATTTGCTAGCCAACCCATACTACAAATCGCATGTTTTCGTATCCTAGAAAAAGTAGGCTAGTCGGGGAGAAAAAGTAACCATTTAAGACCCGTCTAACGTAACAAGGAAGGGGAGATTATATGCAAGTGAAGAGCGGCAAGTCGAGGGGTGTCATGATAAGTTTTTTGATCCTCCAATCAACCGATGCCATGTCACCATCTAACTTCAAGAACCAAGTGGCATGTATATCGGGTAAGGGAACTCCACATGAGGATATAAAGTAGTGGGACCCCCCCCCCCATAAAAACTAATTAAAAACCCAACCGTACACACACACATAGTATTCATCGGACACCATCATCACAATTCTTAACTTACTCCACACATAGAGTCTTTGTGCAGCTATCCAATATGAAGGAGCCGGCCATGGTGGTGGGGGGGGGGGAGAGAGAGAGAGAGGACAAAATGTAGCTTGTCATGAGGCTTTCCACGTGAGCGAGCGTTGATTTGCGGGGGGGGGGGGGGGGGTTTCCGGGACACCATTGCCACGTCGAAAGGTCGGGTATCAATGGGGCAAAAAGCTAACACCACATTATCCACTTTGGGCGGCCTCCGTATGTATGAATGAATAAGGCGACTTGCACCGGCTAGGGATTCGTGGTGTCTACGTAAACTCATCTATTAGCAAAAGTGAACCATTTTAGAGTCTGTAGACAATTGTTTTAAGTTCAGTTGACTTCTTGCATGGCATCGTATGTGTTGAATTAGTTAGATGGTCTCCAATTGGGGTGATCAGTCCTTACTGTTGCAAGGGGTTTTTTTTTTTTACTAGAGCTCCTTCATCCACGATGGATGAGTTTACACGGACACCACGAATCCCCAAACCATAGCTAGGGATTTAGTTGTGTTTGCGTAAACTCGTCCATCGTCGATGAAGGGGTGGTAGTTTAAAAAAAATCGAGCCCCCACGAGGTTGAGGGCTGATTCATTCGGGGTGGACTCCGCTAATTCGGGGTCTTCAGTGTCTACGTAAACTCAGCCATTAAGAAGGTGGAAAGTTGAAATGCAATGAGCTAAGCGGTTTTGGTTTCCATAGCACCTATTGAGGGGGTAGCAGTAAAAAAGATGTTATTTATAGGCTCGGTTGTTGATTCATCCTAATTCAAGCTCACTAGACTAAAGTAATTATTCTTGGGTTCTACAATAATAATTAAAGTTTCACCCTCCCCTCCCCCTCGGTAGGTACTATATGAACATTCACTTGACTATCCTATTAGGTAGAGCAAGCTAAAATAACACCCTAACCCAAAACAAACATCCTAGAATCTTGCAGAATAAAGATTTTCTATAAAGGTTGGTATAGAGGGTGGGAAAAAAAATTAAAAAAATTAAAAAAACCCAAGATTTCATAGAATGTATATGCCAATGATGTGTTTATAAGTTTGGTCTTGCCGGAGTTTAGTCCTGAGTTTGATCATTTTTCATTATGAACATGTATATAAAGCTTACGAAGTTTTTTGAGAGCGGTGAGGGAGGGGCGAGGTTGGTAGACCCAACATGTCTATATGCGGAGTATTTGTTGGAACTCAAGAATTCCCAGCTAATAACACACCAAAAACATGATGGACCTCCAAACACCATATGGTTGCTCCTACGAGGGGAAAATAAAATAAGTTTGTACCAATGTGAAAATAACATGTCGGCCATCCTTGCATCTTGACCATAAGGGCATGAAAAAAAGGGGATGGTTTTATGCTTATTTAACGTTGTGTTGACATGTAGACCTTAAGAAGGAATAAGGGAAGTTCACCAATCAAGATAGGGGCTTAACATCGATCAAGTTTGCAATTGTTGAAGAACAAAAATAGGGACTTCCAAAAGTAATGCAACACCCTTTATAAACATACAAAATTGACATTTTCTCGGAACTAAGAAAACTTCACGTAACATTGTGCCGACACGGTCTAAGTAAAGTATGTAGCTAGCCACTTGTCAATTTTCACGGTGATCGGACTCACATGTCAATAGTAAATGATGAAAACATAAATTTTGGGTTGTTGCATTATTTTTGGAACTCTTCAAATTTGTTGAATTGCAGGAGCATTCCACCTTATCATACGAAATCACTCAATAGTTAACACTTTTGCTTTACATTCACAAGGTCCTTGGCTCAACTCCCCCTTCCATCATGCCCAAAACTTCTTTAGAAATTTGTGCACATGTTATTGCCCTTCATACTAAACAACATAGTTGTCATACAATAACCAAGAAACTAGGAACACCGTCAACAATTAGTCGCATCATTAAACATTACGAAGCTACGAGGAAGCTAGAGGATAAGGGAAGGTCGGGGTGTCCACGCATTCATAGTGAGAGAGTTGTTTGCTATTTGGCACAATTGGCGCAAACAAAAGAGCAATGTATTATATTAAAATGTCAAAGGATTCTTCAAGAGGTTTCAATTATCACAACTTCCTCTAACACAGTGAGAAGGGCACTAAAGTGCCAAAGACTATACTTTGCAATCAAGAAGAAGAAGCCTCTCCTTTCAGATCATCACAAACAATTAAGGCATGAATGGGCAAAAGAGCATAAGGATTGGACAGCGGAGCAGTGGAGGGAAGTCGTATTTCCATGTGAAAGTAATTTCAACATTGCGGGGTCTGGTGGTCAAGAGTGGTGTTGGAAGAGGCCAAGGGAACCCCTAAGCAATCTTGTGGTTAGTAAGCCTCTGAAGCATGGAGGAGGAGCATTATGGTTTGGGATTGCATGAGTTGGAAGGGTGTCAGTGAGCTAACCAAAATTGAAAAAAAAATGAATAACAAGCCATAATTACCAAAACATCCTACATGGCAACATGAGAATCTCAGTTGTGAAGTTCAAAAAACAAACAAAGGAGTGGGTATTCTAAGAAGATAAGGACCTAAATCATACCAACATGTCAGCAAACAAATAATTCAACTATCACACAATCACAATATTGCCACGGAGTCCTAAACACCCTACATGAATCTTGTCAAACACCTTCAGAACAAAGTGGAATGGCGCCTCTGACTCCGTAAAGACATCCTACTAGCAAGGATGACCTTTGGAAGAATTTACATGAGGAATGGAACAAAGTTGAGGTGAAAGTCATACAAAAGCTAGTGAAATCAATGCCCAACATAATGCAAGCATCGATGAAGGTGAAAGGAGGATACACCAAATAGTAGCCAAGTAGCATGGCATTGATACAAAATAAACAAGAAATAAACTAAAAAATTTAGTTTTTAGTTTTTGCAATGTTTTCAATGACATCAACAGGGTTCATGTGTCCTGGAACATAATAATGTCAAAAGCACCAAAAACAATGCAACACCCCAAATCCATGTTTTCACCCAATACTACTGACTGCGAATCAGATCACCATGGAAATTGATGTGAGACTAACTACATATTTTATTTAGATTGTGTGTGTTTATGAAGGGTGTTGCATTAGTTGTGGAAGTCATTGTATGTGAGGTCTTCAATTGCATCGAGAGATACATGTTCCACAAGTGTTTTTAGTTCAAAGTGGGGATATGAATATCTTTACATTTGTCAATGGGGGAGGTATGAATGAGGCCTCTATTGTCACCCACTAGTTACACTTCTTGTTCCTCGGATTCTTGTTTGCAATTGACGGAACACAAAGTTACTCAATACTTATATCTCAATCAATAAGTTCACAAGATTCCTCGTTGGCAAGAACCCTCAAGGTTAGTCTCAATTTGGCATGCCACATATATGCTATGATTTTGGCACGTCCTTCACACCTTATAGATCTATATGAATTTGATACAAATTTGAAATAATATTGGACACATATCTCATGCAAAGGTTGCATTCGTACATTATTACGAGGTTACTTCAATGTTATGGTTTTTGTAATGAATCGATGTTGCCTTGCAGACCTTGTTGTTTCCATAGCCTTCGAAGTTTGATTAATTTTTCACAACTAATAGAATACTCGAACATTTTGTTCTTCAAAGGATTTAAGATCTTAGTTGGTTGTCTTCAAGTTCTCCACATTTCCTAAATATTTGTGCAAGCATAGATTCGATTGAAATGGGTCAAAGCAATATGGTGATGCCCCCACCTTTTTGGTAGGTGAATTGCATGAGTAACTATAAGCACCTCACGGTTAGGGTGACTCATCTAGAGTACGACACAACCTCACACCAACCTTTGCAAAATCCTCACAAGAGAAGGCTCAAAACACGATGCCAAGGAGTGATATCTCATGCGTGGCTGTAGTGAGGTTATATTGAAAGTGCCAAAGGTAGATGAAGTTGAACCATCACTTGAAGCAATGAGCATAAATATTGGGAGGTGTTTCTTGCTTCAACGTTTGGTTATGTTCTAAAAGAAGAAAACAATGTTAAAAATAAATACAATTGATTACACATATGTGTCAAATTTCACAAGGATTCTAATCCTCCGTTGCATGGGTGAGAAAGCAAGGATATACCAATAGATAACCCAATTTCTCAATATCTAGCAAAGGAAAGTAAATGGCTCTATTCAATCTCATGAAATCTCTCTTTATTAGAAATAGGTCACTGATTGATTGAGGTATTGTTTTTAGCCATAAATAGCCAAACCTTGAAGCACCTTCATGTATTGTCATTGGATTGAACAATTACATAAATCTTGTTAGAAATTAACACATGTTTTCAATACATCAAAGCATGACTTATTTGGATTCCGTATGCAAAAGTTATAAGGGTTTGTAGTTTTATTGGTCGTTGACCCAAAACCCAACATGGGAGCATGATGTTGAGTTGCAATGGACATTCTCAAAATTAACATGTACTTATTTTGCAACATTTGAGGGTGTTGGATTTAGTTAAAGCACAAAAGTAACATAAAATAAAATAATCACCCACAAAACTTCTTACATAAACAACCAATGTGGTCCACACTAATTTTAGATCACATATATTGAAGTGGGTTGGAAATTAATGTGGATTATAGAGGAAACTAATAAAATATCATCAACATCAATTTAATAATCATTATTGTCCTATCTAGATTCAACTTGGGTATCAATAAAGATACGAGTGAGGCTCTTATATTACCCAACTGGGCTAGCACCACATCTTTCAATACGAATATCCATACTATTTCTAAACGTGTAAACTCAAAACACCTCCACATAACATCATTCAGTAGCCATCAGCCTGTTTCATTATAATAATGCCAATGCACTGCTTCACCCGAGTTCTCCAGCTTGAATCTTGCAAGTGCAGTGTTTTGTTGTGAGAATGAACATACTATGATTCCAAATAGAATCTAGCTTATTCCTAGCCCCACCCAACGTACAGACTCAATTGAATAACATTATGAAATATGGTCCAAAAATGATACTTGTTTTGGTGACTTTTGGACATGTAACTGAAGACGGCTTGGACATTTTTTACCATCTTTATTAGACAACCATGGAGTCATAAATTTGTAGTAGGATTTTTCATCCATCCAAGTGCCATAATGTGAAAGATTATAATGTAAAACGGCAAGGTGGTAATGTTGGAAAAACAGTTGGAGAAAATAAGGGGAAATTATGACAAATTTGACCCATAATACAAGTGTACCTCCCCTAATCTCCTCGAAGCTCGTGTCCGAGGCTCAAACTTCAAGTTCCTAAACCCTACCGCAACTGCTCATCTTAATTTTGGGTATGCACTTTGTGCATGAATACTATGTAGAGTAGCCGATATCCTTGATTCCTTATACTGATAACGGGATTAGAAATTAATTTAGGCACGGACTTGGACTTCGATCATGCTTGGCTAAATAATAGGGGTAAATTTAGGCACGGACTTGGACTTCAATCATGCTTGGCTAAATAATACAGCAATCATGCCCAAAAAACTTATGACAAATCATCAAACTGCTTAAAATTACGACACTCATTGTCCCAATAAGTGAAGTGTGTGCTACTATTCGGAGTTAGTTAAACAGTGCAATACTGTCTTGCTAAGGAGCTCAAGTTTTTACTAACAAAAGTTCAATAGGTTGTTCGGGCACTACAGAAATTTAGAGAGTAGAGGCACTCATAACTGATTACTTAAGAGATTTTGCGCTGGATCTAGAGAAGTTTAGGGTGGTGAATTTTATTTTTTTCCCGTGTAAGAAGATAGAAATCAGGAGGATTGCAAATATTTTTGGTGATTTTATTCCTTCAATGGAGGTTATTGTGAATTATTGAAACCGAAAGTTGGCCCGAACATACTACCAATGTCTAGAGTATGCCATAACCACCAATTTTAACAGCTCATTCCCTCCTCACTTTAGCGCTCAAAACTAGGGCATGTGTCATGGCACTTACATAGTTTTAATAGGTTTTTGTTGGGTCCCTTGCAATACCAACATATGAGTCCTAGGCAATCGTCCCATCTTGGTGAGATAAATTTGGAAATCTACCATTATGGTAGATTGATAGAATTTTCAGTGTCACAGGACAAATTTTTAATGACATATGTAAGTTGTCGAGGACTTGTACGCTTGTGGTGATGTCAAAACTTAATAAATGGGCGTCAATGCTACCTTAAAACATGGATGCAAGTTTTCCGCATTTACCCCAATGCTCTAGTGAAACCATTCTTGCTAAATTATTTCCGATGGTTGGGGTTGGATGATTCTATGGGTCACCAACGAACCGTAACTTACCATAAGGTATGTGGGTGTTATGTGATCACACTTAACCTTTTATTGCATAAGCATGTTACCATATCATCAACCACACAAATAGATTGCATAGATTGCATGGAGTTATGCAAAGTGTGCATCCAAATATGTAGATTGAAGTTGTTGATTTTCATGTCATGTATGTGGAATTGTGAGCACATGAGCTTGACAAATGGGTGAGAGGAAACTATTGCATACAAGTGTGCCTTCCGTCAATCCCATGTTAAAAACAATTATTGAAAAACAAAACAAGAACACGAACAAGAACAAATCATCCTCTATGGGTTTGTTGGTTAGTTTATCTCAATTGAGACACCACTATGTTAACTCAATATGTGAAGGCTTTGAAGCTCACGCTAGTATCAAATTGATTTTTTTAAGCACTCTCTTGGATACATATTTTGCGGCACCAATGCACACCTTGGCAAGCTCTTAATATCACTCACCTCCAACATTGAGTGACTACTATTGGTAAATAAGGGTTGATGTTTCCCTAAGCCTAATCCCTTTACTTTAGAAGCCAGTCGTCGGATTTCTTCCAACACGAGTTATTCCTATATGGACGTACCAAATTAGGCAGTATTACCCACGGGGGGTCACTCCATTGTCAAGTTGAACACCACGTGTGACCAAAAAAAATCTTCTTTTGATAAGTTGCACCACCAAAATGTATCAAATTTTTTCATGAGTAGATATACACAGTACCTATGACACAGTTAAAAGTGGTAACTAAATTTGATAATTTTTTTTTCATAAAACATACCGTTTCTAACTAGAATGACACAAAATTAAACTAGAAAATTTACTAAAAAAATAAAGATGACTAAAATTTTCAAAAAAATATACAAAAGATACTATCAATGGTTATGTATATGTAGAAAAAATATCGTAAATTTTAAAATTATATATGGCATGTAATATAGGGGTAGCAAACTTTGTCCGCACGTGGTGTCAACTTGACAATGAAGTGACCTCCCCATGGTATTACCCTCATGATTGTTGGCTCCACGTATCCCCATCGCATATGCCTTCAAGGTATGTAAGTATGGGGTTGAGATATGGTTTCCACCCTTTCCCCGTATATGTCGTAGGTATCATTACGTCTACTATTAAAGCCGACCTTATGTACATTGTATGATAGCTTATCCTTTGCATATGTACTCACAGTTGTATATGATGAGGCCTTTTGAACTTGTATACTCACATGTCTTGCTCATATATATGTCAATATGATACAATCTAGAGAGAGAGAGAAAGAGAGAGAGAGAGACGTACTTCTCATGCATCCAACAAAGCGCCTTGGAACAATATGTAAATTAAACTTTATCTTTATTATACAATTTGACACTGGAATCAGCTCCAACGACCCCAAAATTGTCCAGCAGAAGTACAGTTGAAATGAATCAACTATAAACCTATAGGGTTAGGCTCTCTACCATGAACGGGTGGATGAGAAGTACGCTCATATGCAACAATGCCCCTCTAGTTGGTACTACATATGGAGCCCACAAGTGTTTGGTGGTGCAAAATATAATGCAAATTGGTAGCGGGTGCCCAAGAGGGAAAAAAAAGTTGTCGGCTTCTCCTATTGTGGGGTAGGAATTGGTTGTCTCAAGGGTGGCTTCCAAAACAAAGAAGGTGCGCGCGAATATGTACGTGAAGAAAGTGTGTGTGCATGAGTCCCACATGTCACACAAGCTTGTCGAATTAGCACATTAATTGCTTCTTTAAGACAACGATGGATCATGGTTTTTCCTTAAGCTAGGGTTGCTAAGAACGTACGCACATGATGAAGAGGATATTTGCGGAACCGTCATGTGGGTTGTCACCCGAATTCCGTTTTAAAACTAGCTTTCTCTTTGTTAAGTTGTTTTGGTGTGGGCCTCGCTAACTCGGTCCCGTGCATCTCTAAATGCAAGTTACCAACAATTCAATGTTGAGTCGAAGTTGATAGTGATGTCCTTTCGGATTCTAAAGGATATTTTTCTAAGTGTTGACTCTACATTTAGCTTACAATTCATTAACTAATGATTCAATTCATAATTCCAATGTTGTACATCTTCTAACGATAAGATGTAGAGACAATTTATTAAATCACAAACCCGTGCTTGATAGGTGTAGAGTCAATTCTATAGTTTCATGCGATCGAATCAATGTGTAATGGACATGCTTGATTTTTCGGAGGCCAAAAAGCAAGGTAGAAATAGAACACCTCCATCATTTGGACGGATGGAATCGCCAAAATCATCCCAAAAATCGCAAAATATGGATGACATTGTCAATTCATGGATGGGTGTGTCTATGTGTGGATGAACATATGTAACCTAATCCATACGTGGCTTCATCACTCTAATGATTTTTGTCATTTCAACTTTCTTGAAGACTATTAATTGTTAAGAATTATTTATTACGGATAATTAACATTGATATATGAGTTACAAGTTTGTGGTGTGGGAATTATGTGGGCGTCCCACATGTGTTTGTAGTTACTTAGAGGTTGACCAACCAATCCATGCATGACATGCACGTGCTTAAACTACTAGCCCACACTAAATACCACACTTAGTCATATAGTTTATTGGGACCCATGTATTCAACAACATTACGGTTTTCAACTCACTTTAGAAACTTCACTTAAAAGTTGAATGGATTTAAGATAAAGACCGGGGGTTCTTGGTGGTGGCCTATAACCTTTGATCATGCAATCACTTGATGGGAGGTCAAGGGTTGGTAAAAACAAATTACATGGAAGTTGGCCTACAGGGTGGACTCTTCATTGGAAACCTAAATGACATGTGTGGGTGATTATGGAACAAAACCCCCTTATATACAATAGTGAAAAAACGTATGCGTATTAATGGTAGGCTAGAATATGGACTCATGCATTTATACTAAGCTTGCTAATTTGACGTGGTAATTGCCTTGACTACATACACAAATTATAAATCATGAGGTAGACATGCCTTTATTACATATGCAATCCAATTTCACCTTTCAACGAGAGATTTATGGAACAAATTCTCATTATAGGATGTAAATCCTAATAATTTGACCTTAAAACACATTCCATTTAAATGAAAATTGTAAATCAAATGAAATCAACACATCTTCCCAATCTGTACATATACTTATACTTGAAATTTCTTAATACCCTTTCTAAATGTACACACTACAAAAAGAAAACCACACCTCTCCCTTCATATGGACTTGGATTTTGTGGCGTCTACAGAAACTCATCCATCATGGATGAGGAGGCTCGAGTAAAGAATGTCCCCTACCAGATCGAGGGCCAAATCATTGCAATACAACACCATCAAATTAAATTTGGGATCTCTAACTCTATTTTCGGAGTCAACTTTTGTCTTGAAATACTCAGTTACACATTTTGATATAATTCACTATGTTTTCACCTTCACAATGATGAGTTTACGCAGATACCACGAGTCCCTAGCCTTATGTACGCTAATGCCTCAATGAATGCCCATTCTTACACTCATGTTAGTTCATACATGGTACATATGAGTCCACCCCCCACGACTGTCGCCCTTGGAATAATATGCATGGTAATGTCAGTCCTTGTTGCAACTTGTCATATATGCCCAAAATAATATAAGTATTGAAGGAACTAAATGATAACATTTTTCTTTGCTTTATACATAACTCAAGAATGTTGGTAATACCATATTTTGATGGCCGCATTGCAAAATCAAGAGGCAAGCTCCGTCTAGGTTTTTCATCCATTCAAGTTTCTTTAATCCCTTAGGCCCTCAAGCTCTAAATGTCAAGTGGCCGAACTCTTCTAGAACAATAGAGCAACCTTGACCTTTGTTGAACCATTAGTTGCAATATTCCCTTACATATGGAAACTCTCAATCCTTGTGTCTTAACTCCACGAGTTGCCTAGAGAGTTAATTACCAAATGGTGAGTGAATAGCTTCGGGCCTTCCCACTATGGAAATTGTGTGGTCTTATCAACACATTCTTTCTTCTCTTCAACTAAAAAAGTGTCTTCCAAACAAAATCAATTAGAGGAAAAAATAAAAATAAAAATTTGGGTTTAAATGCGTCATTATGTGGGTTTCCACCGTCACTCTTTTTGCCACCATTCCTTGCATGTTGTTGTGTGAACTCTCTTAAAGTGAATGACGTCTCTTAAAGTTTCAAGATCACTTGTCGCACCATGATGCCGACATTGTTGAATGTGAAATGGTGTTAAATTGCGAAACATTATGTCTTATGACCTATAATAAGTTATTCACTTTGAAAAGTGTTGTGGTGTTCTACTATAATGTACATCACATCAAAATAAGCTAACTAGATTAGTTGAAATACTTGGAAATAACAAAGCCCGCACTAAATAGAAAGGAGAACAAAATGTAGATCTCTTCCACTAGATAGTTACAAAGTTCATGAATGTGAATTTGATAAGAAGTCAAAACATATACTTGATGACATCTATGCTATGTATTTTAAACATTGTGGGCATACAATGTTTACAATCTATTATAGTCTAGCCCACAACATACGCAATCATGTATTAAAATAGTGGGAAACCTTATACTCGAGGGGATTTTTTTGCATCGATCCTTCCACATACATGTCCTGTCTAAGTGGCTCCAATGGAGGTTTCATAAGTATTTTGTAAATTATCAAAATTACCAAAACCATTTTATTTGAGCTAATAACATTTAACAAAGTTTTTTGAGAATGAAAATATTCAATTTTGTTGAACTTTATTTGTAGAAAAAAATGCCAAATATTTGAATCTTAGGTTTAAAAAAATTAAGGTATACATATTGAATCACATATCATTTTGTTAGAAGTCTCTCGAATCCACAATACTTACTATCCAATAGAGATGTTGTAATCTACAACGTAGACCTCTGATGCAATATACTGTGGGTTGGAAATTGTGTGCATCATCTAAAATAATATCCATGATGTTTTTAGTGTTTGTTTCCTCATTTGTAGTGTGACCCACATTGTTTACCATAACATTGTGGTGCTAAGAGAGACAAAACAATCCATGTTGTATTAGGAAACTTCAAAATGAAACACCTCATCAAGACCAGTTGTGCATACACCAATTGCATGTGACTAGATCATGTCATGAGCTAGCCTACCACAAGAGACCCCCTTTCATTAAGCTCACTACACACTATTAGGAAACCTGGTTTATTTTTATTATGAACAAAAATAGTGTCAATTAAGAACATTGTCTAAAAGGGAGCAAAAATTTAGGTGTTAAAATCATTGAACAACTGTATATGAAAAGTAGATAGTGACACCATTCACTCCAATTTACCACATAGTAAGGGATATTTATGCCAGATGCGTAGAGCATTCACAACGGGTGTTGCCTGGTCTTATCATTGGTTCTCTTTCACTAGATGATTACAACATCTATGAGTGTGGATTCAGAATGCACAAAAATTGTACATTATAAAATTATATTCAAGAAGAGAACTACACCCTATCATTTTATGAGTGTGGGTAGAAAATTAGCATGGAAATAATTGACGTGGCCCGCTCTAATTATAGATTGGTCAGGGTGGAATTGACATGGGTCCAAGACCATGGGTCCTCCCCTCGATCTTTATCGAGACTTCCAACCAACACCTTACATTAAACAAAGTAGTCACCTTACATCAAAAGCGGCATGAAATAAGATAATCATCCACATCAATATGGCCCACGTTTATTTCAAACTTAAAGTTTGACATGGGTTGAAAAATGATGGTGGGTTCTCGAGAATTATTGTGGCCAACACTAATAGGGTTTTTTTTAGTGGAGTGGTGAGACCATGTGTCCCCGTAGTGATTGCACCCACATTTCTTTGGAACACCGGGTTAGTGTGATGAACACTAAATCCATAATTAGTGTGGTTGCCGTGATGGCTCCAATCTTGGACGCTCTTAAGCTTTAAGTACAAAGTTGGATGCTAATTTAGTGTGGGTCCTAGTCATCATGCATCGCTTCAAGTATCCGTACTACAATTTATGGACCGAAAACGTAGAATTTGACTAGGGCACCGATTACTACTCTATTATTGCGCCAAACCAATTCTTCACTAAGGGGCACGTTACGCTAGAGCTCATGAGGGCCTTCGAGAAATTGACCTTCTAAAAATCTCTTATTGGTGGTAAAGGCCGAGACCTTCCCACTTCACTTTACACTAGAGGTTGTGGGTTTAAAAGACCAAGGAAGTTTTAATGGATGAAAAACCCACATGGGATCCTAAGTGGCATGCTATAGATCGTGTTTCCATGGTTTACCGGATTGTGCGTTAGGTCCCCCTCAAAGAGGTGGGTTTAAGACAAAATTGAGAGACAATGAAATTTCAAATTCTCACAACCCTTTCTTATAACGTATAATTTATTGTGTAGTAGAGCCTCTTGAATAGGATGGTAGTAATGAACATTTGGTTGAGAGCTCGGTTGTGTATGTCTATATGTTACACTTGAGAGCCCGTGACCACCAATGTGACTTTGGAAGAATGAATGAATGAATGAGTGACATGTTGAACTTTGTTTTAAATGAAGGCCACTACAAGTTACCTAATGCCTATGCTTTGCATTCTGTCGATCCCACCTAGTAATGTGATTTTTTGAGAGGAAAAGGTCACATTTACCCGCGTAGGTGGATAACCTTGTATGGCATCTTAATTTATCAATCCTAATGGTAGATGTTTTGAACATACTAAATTGTTAGAAAGAAAGAAAAAGAAAAAGAAAGCTATATAATTTAATGCATTTGACCTCAATCACTAAGTGATATTACCAACCATAAGCTACATTTAACCAATATGAAATCACCCCTGAAATGGCACAAAATGATTGTCCAAAAAACTTCATAAAGGGCACATCAACTCCAATTGGTATAATCTTTGTTGCAATGAATAGGTGCAGTCTATCATAAATTCATAGTCATTCGAGACAATTGATCCAAACAAACACCAAAATTGTGGACATATAAGGGGTGAATTCTCTCAGATTTTGATATTTTTAGTTATGGGTTCCACCTCACTCTTTCCATTTTATTATGATCAAGCTCTCCTTTAAGTTACATCATGACATCAAGTATGGGTGAAATGAACCGTAGTTGTTTGATCTTAGCCAATTTCACATACAACAGTTTGCTCACGCATTGGTTTTGACACTACACACATACAAACCCTAGGCATATGTCATGCATCACTCAAAACTTGTTCTACGTCATTGAAATATATGCAAATCTACCATAATGATATATTTACATTGTTCTTTCACGAAACAAGACAGTTGCCGAGGACTCATATGATGATAATGTGAGATGGACGAATGACTCTATAATTAGGGCAACGACTAGAGATTTAGTGAAATCGATGACGGGCAATACACATAACTAGACTTGGAAACCCTTAAGGGTGAATACAAGGTTCGGTACTTATATATAGAGCATTGTAGTGTTGATTATGCATTAGTAGGTTCATGAGTTGTCACGTTTGTATGGAATGTAAAGTGTTTTTTCTAGCAGGTGAGAGTCCAATTATTATGATGAGGGCGATTTAGGTCAAAACTACATCAATGACTATGAATGCAAATTCCTTGATTGTACATTACCAACTTGTCCCGCCTTCTTTGTATATATATAGTCATTACACTTGTTTTTGTCCCGGTCTTAAGGGCCACTTCACACACGAGACTGAGAGCCCATGATCATTATACTTCAAGGCTCAAGCACTCTCATCGGTGGAAAAGGCGGAGCTGGTCCAAGTTCGCTTCACACTACGCATGAGGGACCAACTGAGTATATAAGTGAATGCAAGATGGATGTAAAAGTCTACATGGATTCCTACATGACATCGAATGGATTAAGTTTCATGGTCACTTGGACTATTTTAAAAAACCACCTCTTGGAGGTAGGCCTAACACAAAACCGGGAGACCATGGCACTCCGAACACTCACAACCGTTGCTTTATTCTATTGTATCATGTGCGAGGACCCACATGGATAGAAATTCATTGAAATAACATTTGGTTGAGGACCCTGGTCGCATATGACTTCACACTACACTTGAGGATCAGTGACCACACTATAGATTTTGAAGGTGTCTTGAGACGGCCTTTGGACACTTTCTTTTGGGCTCTCACAATTACATGGTCACGGCTCTTGGCTCGTGTGTGAAGTGGCCCTAAGCTTCAATGGAGTTTCATTACACATAAAATATTTGCTTGGGAACTTGTTGGTAATTGAGAGAGAGAGCTTGATCACAATTTAGCACGTGAACAATGAACGGAATAACACCCGCATACTAAGGGCCACTTCACACACAAGACTGAAGGCATGTGACCATTGCAATCTAAGAGCTCTCATTGGTCGAAAGGGCAGAGACCGTCCAAGTTCACTTCACACACGAAGGTGAAGGCCTAAAGACCCAAAGAAGACTTCATGGATGAAAAGTTTGCATGGAGTCCTACATGGCGGACTATGGATAAGGTTTCATGGTCTCCTGGAATTTTCGTCAAGCCCACCTCCAAGAGGTGGGTCTAACGCAAATTCCGGGAGACCGTGACTATTTTAATATTTTCTTCCAATAGGACAGATTCTAGGACATATTGCAAGGCATATTCCAGAACAAACAAACACCACCAAGTAATTCTCTCGAATTGATAGATTTGAGACATATTATATTTAACCAAACGGCTTTCCCAACACCCATGGTACGGCCTTTGGATGAGAGTCAAGGGTCCTCACCATTACAAGGTCATGGCACTTGGCTTATGTGTGAAGTGGCCCTAATACATTGTCCTGAGCCCAGAGAATGGTTAGGTGCGGAAACCAATCTAATACTTGTTCCTAGACATTCAACCCTTTTTAAAAACAATAACAAAAGTATAAGGATACTTCACAACTCCCTCATATTATGTATTATTGGGTTGACTGGAGTATCTTACCGTTACAAGGGGGCTCGAAGTGCCACTTGTCGGAGTGTAATTGGATTTTGGCTGTCTTTGAACTTCATGGGTGGCATGTCCTTTGTAGTTGGTGTGGCTCATAACTCATAATTGATGCCATGCTTGATGGACCACTTGAAGAACTTACCTACTCAAAATCTCAATACAGATTCCATTGTTGTAAAGTATAATGTTAAATGTACACTCACCTTACTAACTCCACTTAACCTAGAAGCGCCATTCGTGGACATTTTGAGCACTACGGTCGCACTTCAAACCCAAACATATATTCAATAGTATATTTGGAGAGTGGTAATTACTTTGCGAGCATACCGACCTTAAGATCGCATGGAATCAAAGGATATATATGTGTGTGTATTCTCTAGAACTAATCAAACTAAATAATAAAAATAAAAACCCTCATTTGAGCATTACTCGTCACATAGGTCTAACCCCCCCCCCCTCCTTTCTCCCTCCTCACCCCATCTCAAAATGGACAATGTTGGTTGTTGACATTTTGTGTCCTTCAGCCCAATGAGTTGTGTTTTCGATCCTTAGAATTATACAACTAGTGTTCATGTTGAAGTACGTAGTTGCCCACTTCGGGAGAAACCATATGTCTGAATTGGGCGCTTCTCCCTTAACTCAACTTAAGTGTCTATGTCCTTGCTAAGAGTGTTTTCAAGACATGTAGTGTATGCTACATAATTTATTTTCCTAACTATAAATGAGGTTGAGACAAGTGAGTCGAGGCTTTGATGTCAGTATGAGCATGAAATTGGTCCCACCTTGTGGAGCATTGCATTTTTTGGGGGAAAAACTTCATGATTACTTTAAGAGATAACCTCTAGATTGCATATTTTTTAGGGCTTTCATGTTGGATGAATGAGAGGAATGCTCGTACGTGATAATTCCCTCTCTCCGTTGTGAAGTGGGCAAGGAATGTATCACAAGTGTCATGAGGTTTGCGAGGAACTCTATTGTTTCATTGCAACATCCAGGGAGATTGTTAAACATAATCGGTCAAAATCCGAGTGTTGTTTCCAAGTCCAATTGGGTACATATTATTTCAGGACTTTCATGTTGGATGAATGAGAGGCATGCTTGTATGCAATAATTCTATGTCTTCCGTTGTGAATTATTTGTTGCGAGAAACTTCATTGTTTCATTGCAGTATCTGGGGGTGTCGTGTAAACTAAAATCGTTAAACACAACAGATCGAGTGTCGTTGTCAACATCAATTAGCAAAATAAAATAGCAAACTAAAATTCTAAACAACCACCTCTTCAAGTTCAATAAATTCCGCTGCCAATAACTCTTGACATCGAGTTTGAACACCCATCCTTTCAGAGGTACTAAGTCTGTACGGCCATCCGACACCACATCCAACAATTGTTGTTAAGATACCCCGCACAATTGTCAGCCTCTGCCATTCATGGATGTTGTGGTCAACTTCCTCAAGATGTCACTATGATTGGTGATGAGGATTTGAGAAGGTTGGGCCACGTGGATTTGATTCTTGCAGGATGGCCTTGTCAAGGCCATTCGCGGGCAGAAACTGGCCAGGGATTGGATGATCCTAGGTCTAGTTTGTTTGCGGATTTGATGCGATTGACGCAATGGTGGTTTACCCACCAATCAACTCCGCCAGGGTACATTTTCGAAAATGTACCATTATTGGGTGATACCCGACACAAAGTGGTGAAGGATGGTGAGTACATTAACCAAATTCTGGGTACTCCAACATTTCTGGATGCTACATCTTTGGAATCCTTTGCTCATCGGCCTCGTTGGTTTTGGACCAACTTGGTATCACCTCGGGTGCTTTTAGCGGCGATTGCCCGCATTCCCCGCCTTATGGATCGCAAGGTGGATGACATTTTAGATGATCATCGTGCTTCCTTGGCAGTTACCAAGGATGACACCTTGCCATTTGCATTAATTAACAAGGTGGGAATTCCGAAAGGTGCACTCCCTACTTTTGTGACATATCCACAGTCTTTTGCATTTCGATCTCGTGGATCTGGCATGGTTTGGGATTCAAAATCCCAAACTTATGAGGAGCCTACGGCAGATGAGCGGGAACGCGCCATGGGTTTTCTTACAGGTACCACGGCTGCTCACGGGCTTCAGGAAGGTCAAAGACGTTTCCTATTGGGGCAAGCTATGGATCTTTATAGCATTGTGTGGATAATTAGAATTTGTCTTGCTGCTCAACAACGTATGGATGACCAATTGCTTACTCTGAGGGCAGACAACAATGGTCAAGGGGCAATGGAGCCGCAATCCAATTATCACATTGAGGTCAATGACACCGAGGGATTATTTCCTTTAAAACTTCATGTTGCGGAAGAGCTTCGAGCCCAACGTGTTTTTTCGGCTTTGGCCCAAGAGTTTGGGAAGTTTGAGGCCCATAAAATGTTTCCACTTTTATTTCTTGGTGATACTTCATATATAGGTAGCTATTTAGCTACACAAACTGATTGTAGTGGAGAGGATACGCATTTGGATCCAAGTACAGATGATGGGGACAAAGATGTTGCCCTCTCCACGGAGCAGCAATCACAGGTTGTGCTGGCACCAAGTGGCAATCCTTCTATGAAGAAGGAAACCACGGAGTTTGACGATTGGCCAATTGAAGTGGTGCCAAAGCTTACTGGTGCCGAAGCACGAAAGGTACGGGCATTTATTCGTTCTTACCGTAATTATTTTGCCTTTAGCCTTCATGATCTTGAAGGATATAGAGGTAAATTTGTTCG
Source organism: Polytrichum commune (assembly GCA_950295325.1). NCBI lineage: Eukaryota > Viridiplantae > Streptophyta > Polytrichopsida > Polytrichales > Polytrichaceae > Polytrichum > Polytrichum commune. The sequence goes on from OX485807.1 coordinate 38,304,697, forward strand.
TATTCAACTCGAGGACGACTACCCTATTTTCAGACGGTTGTACAAACTTAGTACCTCTGAAAGAATGGGTGTTCAAACTCGATGTCAAGAGTTATTGGCAGCGGAATTGATTGAACTCTCCAATGGAGAGTATGTTTGTGCCACGGTTATGCCGTCAAAGAAGAATATCTTTGGCAACTGGACGGAAAAACGGATGTGTGGTGATTATCGTCCAGTCAACCGCAAGACCAAGTAGGATCGATATCCAATGCCGATGCCGGAGGAGTTGTTTGATGCACTGGGATTTTCTAGAATCTTCAGCACTCTGGATTTGAGGTCTGGTTATCATCAATTACCTTTGTTGTTGGATGATCGGGTGAAGACCGCATTTTGGGGAATTGATAAAGATGGCAAGGATCAACTTTATCATTGGAAATTTCTGCCATTTGATCTCAAGAATGCACCAGCTGAATTTCAGCGGGTGATGGACTAATTATTGGCTGGTTTGCCATTTGCTAGATGTTACATTGATGATGTTATCATCTTTAGTAATAGTCCACAGGATCATGTGAGACATTTGCAAGCGGTATTTGAACGACTTCAACGGTGGGGACTCCGTTTACATCATGGTAAATGTAAGTTTTTCCATGATCAATTGTCCTATTTGGACCACATGATTGTTTCTGGTGGTCTTGGTGTGCAACAGACGAAGGTGGACGCTTTGCACAAAATTCCTGCACCTAGTGATGTACCACGACTTCGGGCATTTCTAAGATTGACAAATTATCATAGGAGGTTTGTCAAAAACTTTAGTTTGATTGCCAAACCTCTCACCATTCTTACGGGGAAAGACTAACCATGAATTTGGAGTCGGGAACAACAACATGCATTTGATACATTGAAGCAGAGGCTCGGTTCAGCGCCAATGCTTCGACGCCCGGATGTGTCTAGAGCTTTTCAATTGCGCACGGATTGGAATGCAGTGGAATTGGGAGCGGTATTGACACAGAAAGATGAAGAGGGAAAGGAATATGTGGTGGCTTATGCATCTAGAAGCAATAATAGTATTGAATCTAATTATTCTTCTTATGAAGGCGAGGCCTTGGCGGCCGTTTGGGCCATTGCACATTTTCGACCTTATTTGTATGGGCAAAAGTTTACTTTGGTGACTGATCATCAGCCTTTAAAATGGCTTATGGAATCAGATAAGGTCACCGGAAAACTTGCTAGGTGGGCATTGTTACTTCAGGAATATGATTTTGAAGTTGTTCACCGAGCAGGAATTGCCAACTTGGATGCAGACGGATTGTCTCGCAATCCAAGTCCTTCAGATGAGGATTTAACTGGAGCCAGGTGGCATGGAGATTGTGATCGTGAGGCAATGCCGGGTTGGCATGCTGCCACATATCTCACAATGATGTCAGGATTGGCTGCTGAGATCCTTGTGGAAGAACAAGATGAGGATGTTGATAAATCTCTTGTTGTTAGTGATGTGTGGGAAGACCAGGCGGTCTTGCACAAACTTCAACAAGGGATATTTCTTCTTGGACTATCTGCTATGGAGCGAGAGAGAGTTAGTCATCGAATAACAAGGTTTCGTTGGGCAAACAACTTGTTATTTCGTGTGTGGCCAAACGGAACGAGGCGTATCGTTCCAAGGCCAGATCAAAGAGCTTCTTTAGTGCGGCAAGTGCATGAGGAGCTTGGACATTTTGGAGTGCGAAGGACACACTCTATGTTGCGCAACCAATATTGGTGGACTGGTATGTATCAACAGGTTGCCACTTATGTTTCTTGGTGTGAAGTATGTGACCGGGTTAGGTCAAGTTTTAAACTTTATCACATCAACTTCAATCTTTACCTATTATGGGCTTGGGATATCGTTGGTCTTTGGATTTTTCCGGACCGCTTATTATCACTCCACGTGGGTCCAAGTATGTGCTTGTGATGATGGAGCATTTTAGTAAGTGGATTGAACTCGTGGCTCTTCCCCAAAATTCCTCAGAATTGGCGGCTATGGCATTTCTTGATCGAGTTTTGGCACGGTTTGGAGCACCTGTAGAGGTGTTGACGGATCAAGGGAGAGAATTTCTTGGATCTTTCGAGGCTTTATGTACCAAGGCTTTGATTGATCATCGGACAACTTCCAGAGATCACCCTGAGGCAGATGGCTTAGCTGAACGAGTTGTTCAGACGGTTAAGCGCGGTTTGTAGAAGTATGGATTGCTTCATGGCAACCATCGCGATTGGGACTTGATGTTACCATGGATAGCAATGGATTATCGTTTCAGCAGGCAAGCATCTTTGGCATCCTATAGTCCTTACCAACTCTTGTATGGACGGGAACCAATTTTACCTAGCTCGGTGCGAGAGAAATTGGCTCCCGTAGTAAACTTGGATGATCCAGATGTTTGGGCTCAATGTCTTCATGACCCAGCAGCGTTCTTTCAAAAGGCCATGCCTATGGCTATGGAGAACTTAAATATTGCTCAACATCGTGATACATTACGGTATGCCCGGATCCGCAGTGGAGCTTATCGACCTCAGGTTCGTAGATTTTCCAAGGGGGATTATGTTTACTTGCAACGGGAGGCGCCTACGACATTGGATGTCAAGGCTGGGCGCACGATTTTGCAGGTAAAAGATGTCTTGCCAAGTGGTATATTATTGCTTGAAGGCAAGGATGGACGGGAATGTCGTAAGCATTCAAAGAATTGTGCTCCATGTCACCTTCCCATCGACGGCTCTGTGCATCCCGAGTTGGCGATTGTACCACAGGGTCTGCCTTGTTATGTTTGTGGAGAGAAGAAAGGAGCTGCAACAATGTTATTGTGCGACCAATGTCAATGTGGATGGCACATGGCATGTTTGACACCTCCCCTTTTTACTCTTCCTTCTGGCAATTGGGTTTGTCCTCGTTGTCGGAAAGCCTCTCATTCCGTGGCCGTTAATGGTCATGATTGAGAATTTTGTGGATGTTTACCACATATTTTAGTGGTGAAGTTGTTATTTAGTTGGTTGGAAATTTTATGGCATTAAGAGCACATTGAAAGAGTTATCCAAGAATTCAACATTAATTGTTGAAGGCGATTAAGGATGGGGCTCACATTGCACCCAACCTACAATTCTTGGATTACTTTGTCAATCACGAGTTTAATTCCTTCGATTACTACTACTCAATTAAATATGTATAGATGTAGCAACAACTTCATCATGTTCAACAACTCTACCGATGAGTGTGTTTGTTCCTAGCCGATTGGAGGGGCTCCTTATCTGCTAGTGGGGGCACTTGAAGAGGTGGTTGTTTAGCATTTTAGTTTGCTATTTTATTTTGCTAATTGATGTTGACAACGACACTCGATCTGTTGTGTTTAACGATCTTAGTTTACACGACAGCTGTCACGTGAGGTGACATCGGGGGCTAAGTTACGTCAATTTGGGAGTAAATGGACTCCATTAGAAGTCCATGTGTGTTGGGATGAGTAACGGACTCCATTGGGAGTCCTAGTTAGTTGTTCATCCACTCCTTGGATGAACTCCACATAGGATTGGGGTTGTATGGAGAGGAAGGCCTCTTGACTTGCCATTGTTGTCAAGTCAAGTCTTGTGAGTGTGTTTTGAGAGAGATAGAGCTTGTTGTTGCTTTCTCATGGCTATGGTGTAGTAGATTATGAATAAAACCTTTGCATTCTTTCTCCACCACTTGCACTCTTGGATTCTCCCTTCGTGGAGTGAGAGATAGCTTGACTCTTGTGTGTGAATTTTAGAGTTTCTTAAGCTTTGTAAGAAGACATTTTAGTTTCTTAAGCTTGGAGAGAGAAACCCTCATTTGTGTGTGAATTTCAGAGTTTCTTAAGCTTTGTAAGAAGACATTTTAGTTTCTTAAGCTTGGAGAGAGAAACCCTCATTTGTGTGTGAATTTCATAGTTTCTTAAGCTTTGTAAGAAGACATTTTAGTTTCTTAAGCTTGGAGAGAGAAACCCTCATTTGTGTGTGAATTTCAGAGTTTCTTAAGCTTTGTAAGAAGACATTTTAGTTTCTTAAGCTTGGAGAGAGAAACCCTCATACTTGACAACAATAGCAAGTCAAGAGGCCTTCCTCTCCATACAACCCCAATCCTATGTGGAGTTCATCCAAGGAGTGGATGAACAACTAACTAGGACTCCCAATGAAGTCCGTTACTCATCCCAACACACATGGACTCCTAATGGAGTCCATTTACTCCTAAATTGACGTAACTTAGCCCCCGATGTCACCTCACGTGACAAGGGATTGGTAGGCATAATTGGTCAAAATCCTAGTGTTATTTCCAAGTCCAATTGGTTACATATTATTTTAGCGTTTTACAGTTGGATGAATGAGAGGCATGCTCGTATGCGACAATAATTCCCTCTCCCTATCGTGAACTGTTGCAAGAAACTTCATTGTTTCATCGCAGTGTCCGGGGGGATTGGTAGGCATCAGAGTTCGGGAAGTTTTTGAAGCCTTAGTGGCTAATTGCCGGTAGTTGCTACGAAGGGTCGGATTTTTCCCAATTTACATCGGCAACAGCCGGTCTTTTGTAAAATCAATCGGCCAATTGCCTATATTTTCATATTTTCATTGGCCAATATCCGATTAAATGGAATTCATATCGGCACTAATTGTTTAAAAAACGTATGAAAATTTATTAGAAATCATTTCTTAGTACAAAATCTTGAATAAGTGAAAAGAAAAGCATGTTCAAAACTTTAAATTTGAAGAGTTAATATCCTTGGCATAAGTTGAACCTAGCAATGTCTTCACCGCTTGAAGGCCAAGGGTCCCCCAATTCTTCATAGAAGCAATTGGATTTGGTCATGGAAAGGTTGCATAATTCAAAAAGTTTAAGGTTTAGGGTACTTCCTCAAGTGCATCATCAGATGCCCCTGACAAACAACGCTCTGGATGCTTCCGGTTGAAATCCAATAACTCACAAGAAGAATCGGCTACATTTCCGGGACATATTCTGGTCCATCGGCTGATTGCCGGAGGATTGAAATTACAGTCGGATTGCCATCCGATGGTTGGAAATTTGGACCGGCCATGAGGGGAAATCCATCGGCTGATAATGAACTAGCTGTCGGCTTTCCCTGAACATAGGTAGGCATAATCAATCGGTCAAAATCCTAGTGTTATTTCCAAGTCCAGTTGGGTACATATTATTTTAGCGTTTTATAGTCGGATGAACGAGAGGCATGCTCGTATGCGACGATAATTCCCTCTCTCTCTCTCCGTCGTGAACTGTTGCGAGAAACTTCATTGTTCCATCGCAGTGTCCGGGGGGGATTGGTAGGCATAATCGATCGGTCAAAATCCGAGTGTTGTTTCCAACTCCAACTGGTTACATGGTCCGATCGCTTGTTCGTTTGTTGATCGATTCGAGGTGTATATATTCCATATATGCCTCCAGACCGAGCGGCCAGTCTCCTGAAGCCCTGAGCTTCAACCGGTTCATGTGCAACTAGCGGCCGCATCTCCACGTTCATTGTTTGATTGGAGCCCCAATAGTTCCATTATTGGGTGCCGGCAGGGCCCACTGAGCCTATACAGTATACACATACGCGCAATGACCGTCCAATGATCTGGCATTTGGATCCATTTGATCCAATAGACACGAGATTTCATGGAGGCCAGGCTTGTCCAAGGGCCAGGGTGGATGCCTATCCACTTGCCATCAAAGCCACCCCAGAGATTCTTGACCACACTCAGGCACGGCACACACCCCCTCCCTCCCTCCCTCTATCCACTGCAATATTTATTGGTATATTTGCCACATGTTTGTGGGTATTATTAGGGGTTGTCACACCTCCTGGGAGAATGGAGAATGGAGAATGAGGAAAAAGAGGAGTCAATAGGATAGCTTCTCCATGGAGAAAGGTGTGACACCCCTTTGTGGCCCGTGGAGAATGGAGAATGGGAATTACCGTTGCCGCCCGCATGTGGTAAGAATTTGTGCTGAGGGAAGACCACCTGCACAAAAATCACAAAAATCAACTAAGGCCCCGCCGCAACAAAAAGAAGCGACCCCATGTGAAAGAAGCGACCCCAGGTGAAAAACAATATAACCTTCACACAAGAAGTTTTCTTCATTCTCCATTCTTCACCTGTGAAAGAGAAGAAGTTTTCTCCATTCTCCATTCTCCGAGAATGGGCCCTCCGCCATTCAAGGAGAGCATGCCACGTCCCCATTTTCCATTCTCCGAGAATGGGAAGAAAGAGATGTGACAACCTCTATTATTAGCCTTTCGTGTGTCTTTGAATGCCGCCGGCCGATAATCTTTAGGGCCACTTCACACACGAGACTGAAGCCCGTGACCATTATTAAACTTCAAGCACTCTCGTTGGTGGCAAAAGGCGGAGCCGCTCCAAGTTCGCTACTTCACACTACACTTGAGGGACCAACGGAGTATATATGTGAATGCAAGACGGATGCTAAGTCTACATGGATTCCTACATGGCATCGAATGGATCATGTTTCATGTTCGCTTGGATTCTCCGAGAATGGGCCCTCTGCCATTCAAGGAGAGCATGCCACGTCCCCATTTTCCATTCTCCGAGAATGGGAAGAAAGAGGTGTGACAACCCCTATTATTAGCCTTTCGTGTGTCTTTGAATGCCGCCGGCCGATAATCTTTAGGGCCACTTCACACACGAGATTGAAGGCATGTGACCGTTATTTCGCTTCAAGCACTCTCGTTGGTGGCAAAAGGCGGAGCCGCTCCAAGTTCGCTGCTTCACACTATGCTTGAGGGACCAATGGAGTATATACGTGAATGCAAGACATATGCTAAGTCTACATGGATTCTTACATGGCATCGAATGGATCATGTTTCATGTTCGCTTGGATTGTTTTCAAAAACCGTCTCTTGGAGGTAGGCCTAACACAAAACCGGGAGACCATGGCACTCCGAACACTCTTAACCGTTGGTTTATTCCATTTTATCATGTGTGAGGACCTTGCTTGAATAGAAATTCATTGAAATAGCATTTGGTTGAGGGACCGGGAACATATGACTTCATGTACACTTGAGGGTCCGTGACCGCACTACATGATTTTGGAAGTGTCTTGGGACGGCCTTTGGACACTTTCTTTTGGGCTCTCACAATCTCATGGTCTCGGCTCTTGGCTTGTGTGCGAAGTGGCCCTTATATCAATAACAATAATCATCTAACTACGTGCAGTAGTCCCTGGCCAGTCCCAGGTGGATAAGCTTACAACCAGCCTGGTTTCCACTTTCCACTTCTTCATTTACTTCGTATTGTGTGTCGGCAGCAGTGTGTATTTTTTACAAAGCTTTTGCAAGTTTTTGACATTTGACACGCAAGAACTTGCACAAAAATAAATTGCATGTCCATTGACACACACAATTTAGATTTTGACATGCAATGTGACTTGTGAAGAAAGAAATCACACGTCGATTGGCACTTGGGAAGTTGAAATGACACGTATTATTAGGCATGTGACATCGAGGTGACATTTTAGAAGAATATGTAGATGTCGATTGACATTCATTATTGTTTTTGAAAACGTCACGTGACACTTTGGATTTGGAGTTGAACGTCAAACGAAATTTGTTAAACATACACACTATGTGGCAGATACGATAATTTCTACTGATAAGTTGTGTGTTTATTCCGTAACTCTTTAATTGCCCAAACTAGGGTGCATTCCGATGAACTTGAAGATTTCATAAGGTAGATGAGTCTTAAGTGGTTCGTTTTCTTAATCGAACCCCAGGAATTGATGGGCATGTGGTTTAGTGAGGATCAAGGAGAAAACGCCATAAAGACATACATGTTTAAAAAAGAGATTGGATTGCGTCTTTAAATATTTATACCTATGCTACACTCAATAGTGAACACAATTGGGGGACCTATGTATTCAGTGAAGAAATCAATAAACATGCATTCTCAATAATCAAGACTAAATCAAGGGAGGCTTGATTTTCAATCCATTTTTATGTGCATATGTTCCCTCGTAGATTTGCTAATGCAACACGAGTTTTGTTGCGTAAAACTCATTGGTAGAAGTTGGAGAACAAGGAAAAAAAAACCAAATAACACTCACATTCGTTATCAACTTCGAAGTCAAGGGCATTTTCGTTCACTATTGTCAACATTTGTTTTGATCGGCCACTTGCATGCAGAAGCCAACTTCATAATGAAGGCACGGGAACAAAAATATCACCATTCCAATAAAATTTGAGAAGATCCAACGGTTGCAGAGTTGAATTTATCAAGTAGGGGTAGCCAATTATTTTTTCTAAATTTGGATGATGAGATGGATGTGACTCTTGGATTAAAATTTTGAAAACACACATGCCATTATTTGAGTTTTTAGATTTGGAGTTCATATGCCTCCTCTAAAGGTCATCAAAGTTCATTGAGCAGATGATGGGTGTCTCTCATATTGAACTTGAATGACATCTTTGGAGCTTGTGTTGCTTTGGGGTGTTTGCCCGAACTACTAAAGGTAGTTGATTCTTCCAATGGGCAACACCCATGGGTAAGAGAACTTGTCTTCGTGCTCAAGTCTTAGTGACTTTCTATGATGAGCAAATTCACATGAAGCATTGTTCTCCTTCGTATCAAAATCAAAAGCTAACATGGCTTGCGCTATCTCTTCTTGAAGTATATAAGATTCACCATGCCAAGTAGGAAGCCCAAATGATGGTGTGAGGTGGCGGTCTAGAACACCCTCCTGGCAAGAGATGACGCCTCCAATCACTGGCGGCAATAAGGATTAAGATTTGTCTGAGTGCAAGGTATAAAAGAATGATGTGGAGCTAAGATGGCAACATTGTTTGTCCAAAGTCCAAGAACAAGACCTATTAGGGAAGTTATGGACTCTATGTTTCTTAGTCATGGACCTTGACATATGTAGCCATCGGTTTTTAACGTAATGGAAAAAGTAAACTAAAAGGGCACGGATTTGGGTTCCTTGTAAAGGGCACTTATCATACTCAAGTTTTTATCTCCCATATATTATTGGAAATAGGTCGACCTATGTTGTGGATATGGGTTGAGAGAGAATCTCGCCTTTAAAAATTTACAAAAATTTATAAACTTGGAATTAAATTGTGATGTTAGTTAAGTGTTGTAATATCATTTTCAAACTTGTGAAAATTTACTCCAATATCACACCTGTACTACACTTATGCAAAATTGCTTACGGGTAACGGAAATGGGTCCATCTAGCTTATGATGAGACAAACTTGGGGCATGCCAACCTAGGGCCAACCTAGGACTTTGGCAAGCCCGGGCCTGTTAAGTTACATGTTGGATGTTCATATTGTCAACACAAGCTGACAAATTTCATATGGTTGATGACTATCAGGGTTAGGGTTTTTTCATAGAGATATGACATATATTTATGTTTGAAATTAGAAAAAATGAATAGGTTGTGCCATTTGAGTAATGCTATCTCCACACAATTGAGAGAGCCGATGTGACAACTTGAAGAGCAAGATGATCTTCACTTTGACTTCTTATAATTGTTGCATTCAAGTGCAATTCATAAATTTGAAATGACGCTCTTCATGACTCATCACAATCACTAACCAGGTGGCACGATTCCTAATCCGATCAAATGGCCAAGACCGTTCCCGAAGTTGGACATGCCCACAATAGAGCAACATGTGATGCCCCACCTTCCACACTTGAATGTCATCAAAGTTGTCACTCTCGTGAACGGTTAGAAATCTTACACTTCCCGAAACATCACATTCACCAACCACATCCATGTAGACCTATACACCAAGCGGACTTAAATTTGGTCACTCCTCTTTAAATGCACCCACATTTGAGTGGTGCACGCATACTATGTGTTGATCTTAGAACAAATGCCATAAACATGTGTTCAAAAGCGATCACACTATGTGCTCAACATTTGTCAACCACTCTAGGCTTAACTTACATAATTGCCTAGTAATAAAAATAATCTTTGCTTTGACATTGAATATGATCTTTGTATGAACATCAAAATTTGTGGAGAAAATGACTGCATGCACGATTTGGATTTGCTAATCATCTTGCACAATAGTCAATGTAGACTTGTAAATATCAACAAAACATTTTGTTGATGATTAAGGTATATATGCTTGATTTGGTTGTTCCTCTTAAATGATGACTATATGTAAGTGGTGCGTGATTAAGTGTGGATCCAAGAATGGACACCAAAAAGAACACATGTTTGAAAGAGATTAGACTGTGTACTCCAAATATGCTAACCATTAGACTTAAAAATCAACATAATTGGGAGGGAGTACCCTTACCTATTTGTTTCATGGCTAGACTAAGAACTTTTGACTTTGAAAAACCACAACAACAATATAAGAGAAATCACAACACTCCATAGGTTGTTGCTCGAATCCCATATCACATTTGCAACGCATCCACAAGAAACCCCGACCTTGGAATCCTAGTTGAGAATCTTGGCTAATTTTTTTTACACACATACGCCCACATGTGCGCGCACACAACAACAACAAACAAACAAACAAACCAATTGTTTAAGATTACATTTCATCTAGTGTTGCATTTTTTTAACTCAGAGGTCAGAGGCGACAATATCAAATACATCTTCAAACATTTCAAAACATTTTCATTTTTTTACAACCGAAAATCATCAAAGACACCAATCCGTGAGGTCCTTGGCACAACATCGTCGAAAACATTCAAGAATCAGTTCTCCGAGCTCTTCTCCGCCCAAGCATTGATCCAAGACTGCACTTGGATCGTCCCCGATGCGAAATTCGTATCCCAACATTCGTCAGTTCATGTGGCAGGGCTTAGGACTCAAGCACTACTGTCGAGTTTGAATATACTAATACTATATGATAATATGGAACAACTAGCAAAGTTGTGTGTGTCTATATTCTCCCTATTGACCTAGAATGACTGTAATAGTGAATTCAAAATGAAAAAAACATTAAAAATGCCTCAAAATCTGCCAAGTATTTTACAATGCATGTTTTAAATTGTATGTATGTATGTATGTATGTATGTACTAGATTGGCGGTGGAGTCATGCGACAGAAGGGTATGTGGAAGATGAGCACTCCGAGATTCAAACAACGCAAGCTTCAATTCACGTCTACGTTCGAAAACCTTTGTTAAAATACTCATAATACCCGAGGGCCGCCTTTTTGTCCAATTCCATTGCAGAGGGAATTTCAGCCTCCTCCACTAACTTATAAATATAAATATAAATATATATCTATATATCTCTATCCGATCCCTTGCAATCGAATCTCCTGCAGCAGGGATGGTGTATCGTATAAAGTACCATGGCAAGCTTCGGCACCACTTAACCCCATAGCTTACGAAGTGGAAGTGACAAGTGACAAGTGTCGAGTCACCGTTGATTGAAATTATGACAAAGTTGACGTGGCACCCAAAAGCATACCTCGACATGGGAAGTCTTGGCAACATGTCATGTCATGTCTCGCCGCCGTCATGAGACGCTACGGAACGACGTCATCACTTATCTTATGTTCCCAACAATTTCGGAATAATGTATAAGTTTGCTTTAGAGATAATGTGTATATAACGTGTAATGAGAATGTGATATATGAGAAGTCATTTATGTTCTATTGTAATGTCCGAACAACCTATGGAGATCTTTCGTTAGTAAAAATTGAACTCTTGAGGAAGGAAGACGTTATTGTGCTGCGTAACTCCCGAATAGTAACACGCACCAAGTGGGACCACTACTGTAGTGTAGCGTAACTCCTTAAAGTATCTAAGCGGTTCATAGCACGACCTATGTACATGATTTTAGTGCATCTTCGCCAAGTCGTAAGAGTGGAGAGTGGGAATTATTGCATACTACTAGACTTCTCGTCCATCCCACATTAAAAACTTGACTACCTATAGGTTTGTGGCCGATTCATCTCAAATGACTTCAAGTGGACTGATATGGAGTCTTTGAACCTAATTGTGATGTTGAATCAACTTTTTAAAAGTAGCCTCTAGGGTGCATACTATTTAAAAGCTCTCTCTCTCTCTCTCTCTCTCTCTCTCTCTCTCTCTCTCATGTTTTGGTAAAAATCGATGTGTGGTTGAGGTTAACATAACATTCTTTAGGGGAATACGCCCATTCGGTGGGTACATGTAGTATAATATTCCGGAATTCATCTAAGTTTATTCTCAAATATCTTTGAGTTCGTTCCAAATCTAAACATGTAAATGCTTCCATACAAATTATGACAATATCCATGGGCACTAATGAAGTGGTAAGGTTCATCTAAAAACATTGTGAACAAGTCCTACCTATATACACTCAAGCGGACCACAATGGCAACTGAAGAATGTTATGAACCTCAACATTTTTCTCTTAACCTCACCCATCCATCTGTTCTCTTCATGGTCACAAATATATTACACTCAACATCTTATTTAGTGGGCATTCAAGTTGAGGTGTCATATTGGAAGGAAACTCCAACCATTGTTTGGGAAGATTTTTGGGCATAAGGTACTTGGGTTTTAATGTGATACTTTAAGCAACCTTCTCTTTATTTCATGAAGTTTAAGTAGCTTGGAGTATTTTTCCCAAAAAAATCCATAGATTAAAGCATCTATACAAAGTCTACATAAAATCAATAAAATAATAATAATTTCATGTGCTATATATATATATATATATGAAAAGTTGTCTTAAGGAAAGAACCTTTGACTCTCCACTAAGGGGGGGGGGATTATTGATGTTGGATTGGTAAGTGAGAATTGCAGCAAAATCAACCTCATTATGGGTGAAGGTCTCCTATTAAATGACGGTGTTGTCCCCCTCTTGTGGATCATTTTTTTCATTGCCTTGTTGAATGGATAAATCCACGATAAATCCATGATAAATCCATGATCCATATTTTGAGTGGGAAAAGTTGGTGCTCTTCTAAAAGTGTTCTTGCATTCTTCTTACACCTCTACTCTTACATTGCTACACTAAATGTGGTATTTAGTGTCATACACTATTGTATGTCATTATGGTAGCTTTTTGGATGACACTTCTTATAAATAAGTGAACAAATATTGTCATGGACAATGGACGAGTTCATCCATTAGCCAACACCCTACCCTCTCTTATCAACAACTAGTGATGAAATATGGTCACGGAAGGTTGAGATTTGGATGAAAAATCGCTCGGTAAGTGACAGTAATTGCAGCACTGCAAATCTATAATCCCCCAACAAATTTACAAGGAACGACAAATAATGTTGGGTTAACATTTTAGTGTTGGCGACACTATACCACAATTTTACAATTAGTATCGAGCAAGACAAGTAGGATTGGTGACACTAAACCATCACATTTAGTGTAGCTTATACTTCATGCCGCATATGATTTATCGCTTTTAACGACGACTCACCTGACGACACCAATGCACTCACTTGTCGACGGGGGACGTTAAATACCCCCCCACGAACTTTTCGGAGTGTCAGAGTCAAGCTGGGGCAGCCGCCCGGCCAGAAAATCCGAATTTTTTGGACCCGACCGAAAACTGCTGCCCGCCCGCCCGATTTCGAAAAAACCATTGCCCTTGCATTCTTGAAGGCCACTTACTCACAAATCCCATATTGAGTGCACTTCACCTTCAAGGGCCAAAATCCAATATATATGTTCACTTCCATTGAGTAAATAATCAATTGACTAGGGTTTCATTATCAAAGTGAAACCGTCAATAAAACATGTAATTAACTTCGAAGTCAAAAATATTACAAAATCCCAGATATTAATTATTATAATTAACTCACTGGAATTGATTCCAGAAATTAATTAATTACAGTAAGTACATTTTATAATCAATTAGGTTTACTTAATTTGGTAATCACAGTTTCTGATTTATTTGGGATTAATGAAGATTAATTAGACTTAATTATATTTAATCCCACTTGATATTAATGAATGCGTATGAATACTTCTGAAAGTAGACGGCATTACCTAAAATATTATAAAATACACATACTAAATTAGCACACTAAATTTAAGTGTCATTTTAGAATGACAAAGACGATTTCAAATTGTGAATTACAAAAATTATAACCTTAGTGTTAGTGAGGGTTTTGTAATATTTTTGACTTCGAAGTTAATTACATGTTTTATTGACGGTTTCACTTTGATAATGAAACCCTAGTCAATTGATTATTTACTCAATGGAAGTGAACATATATATTGGATTTTGGCCCTTGAAGGTGAAGTGCACTCAATATGGGATTTGTGAGTAAGTGGCCTTCAAGAATGCAAGGGCAATGGTTTTTTCGAAATCGGGCGGGCGGGCAGCAGTTTTCGGTCGGGTCCAAAAAATTCGGATTTTCTGGCCGGGCGGCTGCCCCAGCCCGACTCTGACACTCCGAAAAGTTCGTGGGGGGGTATTTAACATCCCCCCTTGTCGACATCTTCAAGATTTAAAAAAATAGGTGTCACCAAAAGGAAAGTGTTACTTTAAAACCTCAACAATGTACCTTAATCGGTCTAAGATCCTAGTGTTTCCAAGCCCGCCCGGTCATACATTGTGATCTTCCCGATTTTCCTTCGCTAATTCGAGGTATATTCCACCGATTCCTCTAAAACGACCGCCAATTTGTCTAAAGCCTTGAACGTCAACCGGTTATCTCTCCAACTTCACCGGTTATCTCTCCAACTTCACTGGTTACCTCACCAACTTCACCGGTTATCTCTCCAACTTCACTGGTTACCTCACCAACTTCACCGGTTATCTCTCCAACTTCACTAGTTACCTCACCAACTTCGCTGGCTATCTCACCAAATTCACCGGTTACCTCTCCAACTTCACCGGTTATCTCACCAACTTCGCCGGTTACCTCACCAACTTCACCGCTTGTCTCTCTAACTTCACCGGCTATCTCACCAACTTCACCGCTTGTCTCTCCAACTTCACCGGTTACCTCACCAACTTCGCCGGCTATCTCACCAACTTCACCGGCTATCTCTCCAACTTCACCGGTTCATCCACAACTAGCGGCCAGTTCTCCCCATTCATTGATTGCGGGTTAGTGAAGTAAGTTAGCCTGCACTCACGCATGAAGACTCAGTGAGCCCGCCCTGGAGTACTGCTTAAGAAAGTTAGATTACGTTAAAAGTGACCACTAATTTGGAGGCTCGCCGTTTGATGGAGGGAGGGGGGGGGGGGGATACCCCATTCGATCTGGCTCTCTGACAAGCCACTCCGTTAAAAAGCCTAACTAATGATTAGTGCAAACTAAGCAACCACCTGGTAGCTAGCAGCCCTTCAGGGGCTGGTAGTTATAGGTCGGGTAAAAGTACTAGCGT
Organism: Polytrichum commune; assembly: GCA_950295325.1. Classification (NCBI taxonomy): domain Eukaryota; kingdom Viridiplantae; phylum Streptophyta; class Polytrichopsida; order Polytrichales; family Polytrichaceae; genus Polytrichum; species Polytrichum commune. Next base: position 38,319,984 of record OX485807.1, read on the forward strand.
AAGTGTAAGTGTACTGTACTGGCTTCCATTGCTGGCCGGTCGGCCGGCACGGCCCTTCAGTTTATTTTGAATTCTCTGATCCAATGGGACCCACTCGGCCCCCCTTTTTGTTTGAAATTTGAACTAAGGGCCACTTCACACGCAAGCCAAGAGCCATGACCATGAAATTATGAGAGCCCAAAAGAAAAGTGCCTGAAGGCCGTCCCGACACACCTCCAAACTCATGGAGTGTGGTCACGGATCCTCAAGTGTCGTGTGAAGTCCTACATGACCGGGGTCCTCAACCAAACGCTATTTCAATGGATTTTTATTCACGTGGGATCACTATATTCGTTAATTGGAGACTTTGGAAAGTCTTAAAATAAACTTAACTCATAGTTTGGGATGCAATATTGTGAGCGTGGGGAACATTGGTAATGAACTTTCTACATATTCATGCATGAGGAGTATATATATTTCTGAATATAATAAGTATCTATATCATAATCAAAACATGCACCAAACACGATATCGGACTTGAAGTCCTTGATTAGTCTCCAAATCATGAAAAAGTCTCCAATTAACAAATATAGTGATACATGATAAAACTGAATAAACCAATGGTTGCGAGCATTCGGAGTGCCATGGTCTCTCAGTTTTGTGTTAGGCCTACCTCCAAGAGACGGTTTTCGAAAATAGTCCAAATAACCATGTAACATGATCCATCCGATGCCATGTAAGAATCCATGTAGACTTTTACATCCATCTTGCATTCACATACTCCGTCGGTCCCTCAAGCGCAGTGTGAAGTAGCGAACTTGAACCGGCTCTGGCTTCTCCACCAATGAGAGTGCTTGAAGTGTAATTAGGTCATGGGCCCTCAGTCTCATGTGTGAAGTGGCCCTAATCATCGCTTGCTCACAACGTTTAGTGTTATTTCTGCCACACGAGAAGAGGTTTTCAAAATAAAATGTGTAGATTGCGCCTTCTGTGTTTGTGTGTGGATTCTGACACCGGAAGCCTCGGGATTAATGAAGCAACTGGTAGTTGCAGGCCACTGTCCGGGGAGAACCGGCAGTTAATTGCAGATGAACCGGTGGAGTTTGAGAAATAACCGGTTGACGTTCGAGACTTCAAGAGAATTACCGATCATTTTAGAGGAATCTGTGGAGGAATATACCTCCTCAAATGAATCAAAGCAAAACCGGAAGATGATGTCAACATGTAACATGCTGGATTTAGAATCACTAGGATCTTGACCAAAAACTTTCCGGGCACCATTGTTGTAGATGATCTTGACCAATAAGCACATTAACATCGACTGTCATGAGGTGACACTAGTGGCCAAGTTGTTGGCCATAAGCGTAACCTAGAAGTGGCCTCTTAATAGGGTAAGTGACAACAATACACATGTGACACTAAACATCATAAACCATGTAGTTGTGTATAGCAACTCTAGCTGTCACAGGGGTTGTCCAATCGGATGGGAGGTTAGTGAGGATTGTGGGGGATTGGCTTAGTGGGATGTTGCCACATGGGTTGGTAAGACCCACTATGCCAAATATGATATTTAGTGTGACTTACTGTTTGGAGTTACATGTTGCTATATCTTTTTTTGTTATTGATGTACTTTTTTTTACCAAGTAAAGATGTTAATGTTCTATAGTGTCCAAACAACCAATTCGACCATGGTTGGTTAAAAAAAATGAGATGCACAGTAGACAGTTATAGCATTGCGTAATTCCAAATAGTGAGTCACACTAAATATCATATTTTGTGTAGCTCCATGCCACCGCCCTTTGTGTAGTGTTGGAAACCATGCTTCAAAAGAACACCGTATTGGGTATTGTGGAGACATGAGGTTGGAGGGACATCAATTAGAGGTTCTTCTTAGAGGGAGTGGGGCATATGAGATTTCATGCGAGGGTAAACTGACCCTGCTCTATGGTGAGAAAATTTGAGGAAATGAGAGTTACGGTTCCGCAACCAATGGCTCCCTAGATTGTCTTCATCTACGCTACATATCTAAGACCGATGAAACAATGGTCAGCGACGACCCTAAACTACTGGATGATGGTGGAGAGATACCCAAATCTTAAGGAAGAGGTTAATGGTTCGATTCCTGGCTGTGAAATATCCTCTCTACTTGACAAAAACTTGCCAGGTGGTTAACTGCCTCTTGTGCTCTAGCGTTGGCATGTCGACCTTCTATCTCAAAAAAAAAAAAAAAAAAAAAACGATGAATCAATGAATCTTTGGTTAGTGGGACTATTGAGATCCGATTGCGATTGTGTTGAGCATTTGTGTTTGTTTTGAAAGTTGGGTGGGAATATGGCCATTTGTTCAACCTAGATTATCATCCGATATTAAGAAATTGAAATTTGGGATGGCCTTGCTCTTTGATTATTGTAAAAGAGAGGAATGCGTGGAGGGGAGGGAGGGGGGGGGTCCATTTCATTTCATGCCCAAAGCACATGACAACAATCGAGAGAGAGTACGGCGACTTTGAAAGTTTGAATTTGCAAAGGCGTATGGAATATTTGTAACTTTACTATACATCATGAGCACCCGTGACCTAAAACTTGCTTTGAAGACACACTATATGCAAGTATGTGCACAAGCATAAGTAGGGGTTTGATCGATTCATGGACATGCTTTTGGGAAGGTGGCCCTTGATGTTAGAGTCTGGAAGGAAGGAAGGCGTATGGGATTCTGATTGAATGGTACTTAATTACGTCATATGAGGACCCCCCCCCCCCAACACACAAAAAAAAGGACGCAACCTTGAGCAATGATATACAACACCAGCTAATTGATGCTTATTCTTGGAAAAAGGTACACTATGGGACCATCTGGAAAGTGAAGAAACGACCACAGTTCAGTGCAATAGGTACACTAAATAAGATACTTCATGTCACCACTTCTACTTCTCTTGCTCAATACTAGTTGTAAACCAACACTAAATGTGAACCCAACATCATCATTTGTCATTCCTTGTACACTTTAAGGGGGATTCTAGGTTTACAATGGCGCAATTACTATCACTCACCAAGTGATTTTCCATCCAAATTTCAATCATCCACAACAACGTTTCCATCACAAGTTGCGGACTCGAGAAGGTCGGGATTTGACCAACGGATGAACTCATCCATCCATCCATCCATCCATGACAATATTTGTTCACCTTATTCATAAGAAGTGTCATCGGAGAAGTTATTAACGTGACATAGAATAGCATATGACACTAAATATCATATTCCGTGTCATTAACTGCAGGCAAGTTGGTGAGTCGACAGTGAGATAATTTTCTTAACCAACAACATCTCACCCACTTTAGGTTTTAATCACGACCGCCTAGCTAGGGAAAAACACACACCCTAATTTCCCGATCTCAAGCTAGATTAACATTACCGGATGAGATTACATTATGTTGAAGCTTCGGTTGTAGCGGAATTCGAGATCGAAATGCCTAAGAATAAGAGTGAGTTATAGAAAGAAAATTATTCAACAACTTTTAATCTAGGCTCGATTCGCGGAGGCGGAGATGCACGCATGCACTTAGGGCCGCTTTCACACTATGTCCGTCGAAGTCGAGTGGCCGTAGGATTGAGTGGCCAAACTTTGTTGAGAGTCCAAAGAAATGGGCTCAAAATAGATAGCCAATGAAATATAAGAATCGGAGCCTTCGGCTGGGCATAGTGTGAAGCCTCCAAAAGTCAAAGTCCAAAGTCCAAACCTTTGGCCATGAACTCCCACGGCCTCTCGACTTCGACAGCCATAGTGTGAAGCCTCCAGAGGCCAAGCCCAAAGTCCAAACCCAAAGGAGCATCCCACTTTATTTCTTGTCCAAAACAACCCCTCCAATCTAACGGCCAAGATCTTGTCAATGACTGATTTCTATATGAAAAAAAACCGACGGCCTCTCGACCATAGCTTGGGTTTCCATTCCCGCCCAACCCAAACTTTCTTTGAGAGTCCGTCGCCTTCTTCAGAAAGTAATAATTTTAAACGACAACAACCTCTGGACTTTGACCTTAGTGTGAAGGGTCGAGAGGCCAAACTCTTGGTTTCTTGCAATATGATTGATGGAAATCGACGGCCTCTCAACCTTCGGCCATAGTGTGAAGCGCCCCTTAGTTTAGTTTTTGGGGTTGCAATGAAAAGGAGGGTAAGTGTGCATCCCGGTAATGGATGGACGAAGTTACATAGACCCTCAAACTCATTCATCCATAACATTCGGGCTCTCCAAATCGACGTGCTGAACAAAATAAAAACCCTAAACAGAGAGGAGAGTTTTCAACCTAGAAAAATGGAGAAACTTTACATGCAAGCGTACCTCTTATCCATCCGTGTAAGAGGCACACCCCTTTACAGGTTTGTGGTTGATTTTATCTCGATTGTTTCTCGGTACGGTTTATTCATGCTCTTTGAAGTCGGTTTCAACTTTCACACTCTATACGAACTTCAAGACGTCTTTGGTGGATGAATTAGAGGTGCACTTGTACACAAATGCTTTCATGTCACAACACAAAGACTAGCATGGTGACACATGGACAACGAGTAAGAGATATCCTACTCAAGGGGTTGAAGTAGACAACTATGTCACCCTCTCTCTCCCCCTAACATTGTTCTTTCATTTAGCCCCCCCCCCCCCCCCGCTCATCCAACTCCACATGTTTGTTCAAGAAAACATTGTATCAATTCTTGGTCCCTCCTCTCCTCGTCCACATTGGTAAAAATCCAAAAAATGCTCTCTTTTTCCTTCTCTCTCTCTCTCTAGTATCATTAATGTCCGTTTCCTTGTCTCTCCCTCCATATGATATTGGTATTAAAATCAGGAGACGCCAAAAAAAGGGAAGAAGAAAAAGCAACATTGATGTTCTTGCACGAATGTGAATGTGAGCTCATTCTCCTTACATTGATCATGGTTGCCCATGGTGCAAGGTAAGGCATGTTACCGTGCTTTTATGGGGTTGACAATTTCATGACATTCATGAGAACCAACCTTACGTTTTCCTTCCTTTCATGGATAAGTAACGACACACGAATCCCCCGCCTTTGCCCAAGTTTTGGCACTCGTTTCAAGTGAGTGGTTAGGAAAGAGACGTAGGTATGGTGAGCCTTCACATCTAAGAGTGCATTGTTTCTCCATGGCCATGCACGGTCCACCTCACACATATTTGTTGGTGAGGTGAGGGATGGATTTTTTAGAGAGAGAGAGTACACCTTGCCGTGATTTGTGAGATTAAATTTATATAACATTTTTATTGCTTTGTTGTCCCATATTGGTAGAGACATGAGTTCTTTGCATTGTCTTTGATTTACTGCAAAGGGCCTACACCATTTATGGTATCTAGTGTCACTTACTATTTGGATTTACACAATGCTATACATATAATCAACAAAGATAAAGTAGGGTTTTTGGAAGATCACGAGACATTAGCGATTTTATCTAGTAAAAACTTGTATTCTAAGTAAACAATGATAACACATCGTAACTCTGAATAGTAAGTGACACGAAATACTATAAACGGTGTACACCATTTGGGGCCATTCACGGTTAGGGTACTACTTTTGGCCGTCTAACGGAAAACGGACTTTTTTGGATAACTTCACATGCTTGGTATGCTTAGATTTGTATTGTGAAGCATATTTTGGATCATACCTACATTTCATACTCCATATCGAGTACACTAACAAAGTTAATTTAGAAGGAATAGGGTCATCTAAGACATCCTTTTGATTCCTTAAAGGACATTCAGGAGTGCTGTCTTAATTGTTCACCTTAAGATCAAGGAATGAAAAGGACAACAAGAATCAATCGGAACGATCCCAAATTTTTTCCTCACACTCATCGTTCAAGTGTGTACCAATAGAACCAAATATGTATTGAATAGCAATTGCCCAACTTTACATGTGGCACCAAACAAGTCCAAATATACATATAATCACGGCCACACGTAAAAGGAACGTCTAGTATTAGAATTGGACAAAAAAAATTATATGAATGGACACATGACACTTTTACCAAGGTACCAAGATACATAACAGGAAATAATTGACCACCAATGCACACCTAAATAGCAAAAAAATGCCACTGATGTGGCCTAGGGTTTAGGGTTTAGGGTTTAGGGTGATTATTAAATTTTAAAAAAAATTCTTGATAAAGCTTATGAACTATCTACTTATTTGTGTAAAATTTATTGATCAAATAATAGTAAATCATGATAAAAACCAAGATCAATGCGACAAAGTCCTGAAGTCCTGTGTCCCGAAAGTAGTACCATGATTGTGAATGGCCCCATTTAGGATATTTAGAGTCACTTACTATTCATAGTTACACAATACTATAACTATTGATTGAGAATGTAATGTTTAACCAAGCAAGGTCATTTATGTTCTATAATGTCCAAACAATCTATTCAACTTTTGTTAGTAAACCCGAAACTCTTGAGTAAGAAGTTAGTTATTGGTGAGGTGAGGTGAGGAATGTCTTTTTCATTAGCATGGTTTGATTCTTGGCCTCTGCATTTGGAGCCCAAAAATAAAAGAGTTATTATTATTATTAGTAGTAGTAGTAGTAGTTGAGATTGTAGGCCACACTAATAATGGTGAATCAACAATAAGAAACATTGAGGATAATATCATGGGTGCACACTATTCACCAATCCACACTATATAATAGTGGAGGTCCAAAAAACAAATGATGAGGTCTCCTTCAAATTTTGTTCATTTTTCATGAACAAACAACTCGTTTGTGGAGCTCTTGTTCTCTTTCTAAATACACCAATGTCATCACCTAAGTCTTAGCCATTTGGTCGCATTGCCCATTCAAACATCTTATGCATACGTCTTCAAGAAACATTTCCATGTCAAATGTTGATGTTTCCTCCATCAATTATTTCACTTAGAAAGTGAGTCTATGCTCTTTAGATTCACATCCTTGATATTGATCTTTCAATCTGTATCCTACCCACAACTAGAAACGAACGAACGAGAGCATAGTGTGCGGTTGAAGATTTTAAGTGTAAGTTATGTTGCACACATTTTCATGCGTGAGGTGTATACTACGAGCCGCACTATAGGGACACGAAGAGTAAATCGCACTAAATCTTAGCACACTCAACCACTCACGTGAAACAATATACTACACTAGATACTACATTTAATGTCATACGGTATTTTACGTGCCTATGGTAAACTTTTTCTCATGAATGAGTTCACAAGTATCGTCATTCCAACTTACTTTTCCTTCATCCAAATGCCAATTATTGATGAGACATTGGTATGTTTTGCATCCTAACCTTTACATAATGAACCATTGTCATAGCTGATTGAAATTCGGATGAAATGTCACTTAGTAAGTGACCATAATCACAACATTGTAGAACTATAATCCCCAAATTGGTTTAATTCTTACAAGGAACGACAAACAACGTGAAGTCTACATTCGGTGTTGGTGACACTACACGGGCGATTTGAAATTAGTATTGAGCAAGACAATTAGAATTGACGACACTAAGTACAATGTTTAGTGTACTTATTTGCCCATGATATTTACCATAGTCACTACAGTAGGTAACTCATGCATCGCACGCCACCTGACACTCTGACCTCGTACAGGCTACTGCACTCCGTTACTCTAAGAAATTAGCATGCTAAACACCATCTTGATGTGCTTTTCAAATCCCATAAGCCTTTTGGCTTCCCGGATCGAACAATCGATGTTCGTTTCATTTACGAGCTTGTGGATTTTATACGATGGTTTTTATTGCTTTGTTAGTTGCACCATATAAATAGATGGACATAGTTATCGCCTATGTTCGGGGAAAACCGACGGCTAGATCATTATCAGCCGATGGATTTCCTCTCATGGCCGGTCCAAATTTCCAACCATCGGATGGCAATCCGACTGTAATTTCAATCCTCCGGCAATTAGCCGATGGACCAAAAAATGTCCCGGAAATGTAGCCGATTCTTCTTGTGAGTTACTGGATTTCAGCCGGAAGCATCCATAGCGCTATTTGTTTGGGGCATTTGATGATGCACTTGAGGAAGTACCCTAAACCTTAAACTTTTTGAATTATGCAACCTTTCCATGACCAAATCCAATTGCTTCTATGAAGAATTGGGGGACCCTTGGCCTTCAAGCGGTGAAGGCATTGCTAGGTTCAATTCCTGCCAAGGATATTAACTCTTCAAATTTAAAGTTTTGAACATGCCTTTCTTTTCACTTATTCAAGATTTTGTACTAAGAAATGAATTCTAATAACTTTTCATACATTTTTTAAACAATTAGTGTCGATATGAATTCCATTTAATCGGATATTGGCCAATGAAAATATGAAAATATAGGCAATTGGCCGATTGATTTTACAAAAGACCGGCTCTTGCCGATGTAAATTGGAAAAAATCCAACCCTTCATAGCAACTACCGGCAATTAGCCACTAAGGCTTCAAAAACTTCCCGAACTCTGGCTATCGCCAAGGCCTTCAAGACGTTTACTGAAGCGAGTCGGTGGTCAATTTCCGTGAGTAAAAAAATTATTGTATTTATGTAGTTGGGTAATTTGAATGGCAAACTGAAGGATGACTGACCCTGTAAAAAGGGTCCATTATAAAGGCCGGTTCAGAGGTAAAATTTAGTGTACTCATCAGATGACTTCTGACTCGGCCTTCTTCATCTTTATTACTGTCTCCCCTTGAAGTACGGTAATTAAAAGAACCCTATTTTTAGCACAACCGTACACACTAGGCTGCCTGATCTTGACCCAAACAAATAAACGGGGAGGTCCAACCGCTAAGTTAGTTACGGATGAGCCGGTCGAGTTCGAGAATTTAACGCGTTGAATTTCAAGGCTTCGGGGAAAATCGCGGATCGTTCTAGAGGAATCTATGGAATATACCTTGAATGAATAAAAGGAAGAAAAAAATGAAAGAAGGAAGGAAGTCAACATTTAATTGGGTGGACTTTGGGAACACCACGATTTTGATCAATTGTGTTCAAAATCACCCCACACATCGGGTCGCCTAAAGGGCTTCAATGTCTGCATATTTTAGAATTATGAAATCTTGCAGTTAATTCTCCTCATATGGGAAACACACAAATCGCATTGTAGAGCGTGGAGGTTTCTATTTTAAAGATAACCCACAACCCAAAACCCTACAAAATCACATTGTATAACCTAGTGGATAACCCCACAACCCACAACCATAACAAAACACATTGTACAACGTAGTAGTTTCTACTTTAAGACAACCCACAACCCTACAAAATCGTATTGTATAACATGGTAGTTTTTATTTTAAGATAACCCAAAACCCAAAATCCTACAAAATCGCATTGTATAACTTGGTAGTTTCTATTTTAAGACAACCCACAACCCAAAACCATACAAAATCGTGTTGTATAACATGATAGTTTCTATTTTAAGGTAACCCACAACCCACAACCCTAAAGTGAAACGTATTGTGGGGTCAAAGATCCCAATTTAGTCTAACCGGACCCAGTTGAAATGAAGTAAAATCAAAGTTTGCCGGGGGGGGTTTAAAGGTAGATTTTTTGAATCAAAGGTGGTTCCACTATGCCCTCAATAACATTACTAAACAATTAGACGATTGTCTCTTTTCAAAGAAAAGAGATTGCGTTTGGAAAAAAACTTTGATGAATTATAGTTGCTTATCAAACACTCTACAGAGTTGTAGACAACTAGTGTGCTCCTTATAAATGGGGAATCATGGGATTCGAGACGAATTATGCTTGCCCGATACATGGTCCCATGGAATGAAGCCGAGGTTAGTGATGTTATGCTCTTTCATGACGTGTAAGTTGAGGGCCGTTTCGTTTCCATTGGAACCCACTACATTGGTTCAAGGCATTGAAACAAATATAAAAACAACATATACGAAGGTTAGATGTTCACTCTTCCTTGACTTCCGCAAGTCTTCCAAAATTCTCTTTTTGTTGGCTTTTGGGTCCCTTTTCATATTTGACTAGCATTAGGTCTCAAGTTGGGCCGTACACAAGGTACGTGGGCCTTATGTACTCTCTCTCTTCTTAACCGGACACCTACATTTGAGTCATACATGGTAAGGCTTGTAGTTATAAAACAAACCTCATGAAGACATGTGGTTGAAAAAATTGGACTAAATGCTTAGAATATAGACTCAATACTTAACAAAAATTGGGAGGGCATGTGTGATCACTTAAAATGTATTACGGTAGAAAAACGGAAATGGTAAATGACCACTATTTGGTGCATCAGACTAGGAGTAGAATAATTCTTGTGTGGACCCAAAATGGCTAGTTGTAAAAGTGGTGGCTCATAAAGGATGCAATGATAGGTTAGATGCGGTGATTGGCTGGATAGGTTCATGTTGCACACCACTTGGGGTCATTTTTAGGCACCATTGAGGTAAGTATTATGTGTGCATTTGCATGCAGAGTATGATATTTTGATGCTCAAACCATGGAGACTCTACTATACAAGTAGGGGGTTTGACTCAATTGCCTCTTTGGAAAAAATGTAACTCGTTATTTACATGGAATAAAATCACAAAAGACTTCATTTCATCATCATTTCCTCTACTCCATCTATGAAAATATTGCACAAATTTCAAGTCATTGTTTCTAGCCAAATCAACTTATTTCCGTTATTTTCTGTATTTCTACCTTATAGAAACTTAGCTTGACCTCTTGTAAAATCCGCATCTCAACTTCATTTGTAGAACTTTAAACTATGATATGTGTGATATGCAATTGCTAGCAACACCAAAAAGACATGTATTTAGTAGAGATTAAAGTGTGTGCTCAAAATTTATTAACCAATCTTGGTTCTATAGTCAACAACAATGAGGAGATCTACATGGCCATTCAATGAGAAAGAGGATATCCACTTTGATAAACCAATCCACACATATAAGAGCTCCAAAAATTACGAGAACAATGACTATTGCATGATTAGGATTTGCTAATCACCTTGCACTCATCATGTGTTCCATATACTACAAGAAGTGCAGACAAAGCTAAAACCATTCCTTTCGAAGGTAAAAAATTAACCTCAATGGATCCCTCTAGACTACTTCAAGATCCTTGATGCTACGTATGGAGTCGAACCATCTAAGAAAAAGAAACATACATGTTATAATAGAACTGATTGCATTGTCACCTTGGGTAACATTGGTGGAGACTCAACCCAAAGAGGTGGGTGTGTAGCCCTAATCAAATGTGGCCACGGGCATGAATTGGACTCGCTAAACACCTCACACTAAGGGCCGGTTCACACTATGGCCAAACTTCGAGAGGAGAAGCGTTTGGACCAATGTAAACGCAGAAATGTCCAATGTTCGTCCTCTCGGCCTTCACACTAGAGGCCGAAGTCCAAAGGACGTCGCCTCCAAAAGAGCCTAGGTGGCAGCACTTATAGGAAGTTATGGCACCAAGAGTTCGGCCTCTCGAGCAAAATTTGGGTCGAGCATAATGCTCGACCCAAGCTTCCGTCGAGAAGCCGAACTTTTTTTTCATTAAAATATTCAATCATTGACAAGATCTTGACCATTAGATTGGAGGGGTTATTTTGAGCAAGGAATAAAGTGGGATGCTCCTTTGGGTTTGGACTTTGGGCTCGGCCTTTGGAGGCTTCACACTATGGCCGTCCAAGTCGATCGAGAGGCCGTGGGAGTTCATGGCCAAAGGTTAGGACTTTGGGCTTAGCCTTTGGAGGCTTCACACTATGCCCAGCCAAAGGCTCCACTTACTATATTTTATTGACTATTTTCAGCCCATTTCTTTGGACTCTCAACAAAGTTTGGCCACTCAATCCCACGGCCTCTCGACTTGGACGGCCATAGTGTGAACCGGCCCTAATCCCGTGTTTCTTTCATATCCTACGAGATGTGGGTGCCAATAGAAAAGTGTCCATTTAAGAGCCGCTTATCTCAACTTCACGAGCCTCGGGAAGGAGAATCGAAGTCGGGGTCGATCTAACTTGGTACCAAATCGATGCCCCTTGATTTAGCATGCGTTGACCCCGAATTGACCAAGTATCTCCTCTTCTCACTCCCATGTTCTCGGTCGAGGGCTAACTAAGATTGGAAGCATATAAGGCGAGGCATATGAATTATGAGCACCGGAACAAGGAACGAAGACGTTCTCATGGATCCAACACACGATACTAGTGGGCAAGTCGCCCGCCCGCCACCCTTTTGTTGTTTCTTCTATCAATTATTGGCTTTGGACTTATATTGAAAGCTGACATTATATCCCACCATATGAACGCGTGCGCTTTTTGTTGCCGGTGTTGTGGATGTGGTGGTAAGCTTACACACGCTTAGTTCCAACACAACAATAATATGGACTCTTATCTTATACTTGAGTGGTATGTGGTTATGTGTGAATCTAAAAGGGACATTGAGAAGACATGCGTGTTTATAAGATACTGGATTACGTATTGGAAACATGCTAATCATTCTATAGTCACTGGTCCCCTAACATTACCCAACCCAATACTCTTAACTCTAGCGCGGAGTTCGATGCGGCTCCGATGCGGCTCCGGGGAGGTTCGGATGCCAGCTCCGGTGGGTCCATTTTTCTAGCCCTCCCTGTTTTGGCCCCTTGATGACTTTTTTGGTTTTTTTTTGTTAAATTTGGGTTCTACGGCCCCAAATTACTCTAGGAGGCCCCTAATGAGATCAAGTAAGGCCCCACCCAATCAAAAAAAATAGGGGGCAATTTTTGCCCCAACCCACCCGAACCCACCGGAGCTGGCATCCGAACCTCCCCGGAGCCGCATCAGAGCCGCATCAAACTCCGCGCCGGAGTTAAGAGTATTGGGTTGGGTAATGTTATCCTCACTGGTCCACATGATTTTTTTTTTGGGGGGGGGGAGGAGGAGTTATGTTTTGTGACCACTTAATGAGCATGAAAATCTTCACTTTGATGACGAGTGAGATGTTCTTACGAGCTTTGAACATTACAAGGCAAATGGCTATAGGCATGATTTGGATTTGCTAATCATCTTGTATTAATTGCATGTTTCATATCCTACAAGAAGTGGGTGCAAAGAGAGTAAAGTGTTTTAATAACACACATCTACTTTAGTAAGAAGGCAAACGCACATTTTTATTAATTGTGCACCCACTTCTCTGAGGATACAAGACACATGATTAGTGTGAGATGATTAGCACTTCCAAATCATGACGGTAATCATTGCCTTATTGTTTTTGAGCTCATATGAATATCTTATCTATCGTCAAAGTGGGGATTTTCTTTCTTATGAAATGGTCACATAGGCCATGTCATTTATGTTGACTATTGAAGCTGAAACAATGAATTCATTTTGAGCAGGTGATCCAATCTTTTTTAAGGACGTTTCTTTTATTCATGTCCATTCTTAGATCCACATCTAACTAGACAACATCAAAATTAAGCGTCCAAAATTATATGAATTACAACTACTTATCTTAAAAGTATTTGTTTCCCTTCAAAATTATCATTTCTTGCAGGAGTGAATTTTAGCTTCAATTTCACATGTTTTAAGTTGATAGGAGCATCCCCACATGATGTACACCAAAGGGGAGTTCGATCAATTAACTTCATTATTAAATAGAGGAGCCCCTCTAAATGTTCCCATGCATTTACTCTATATGATCACTTTAAGTTGTGGGACCCATGGTCAAAATTATATGTCACAATACACTAGACTCTACAAAGAACAAGTTGAAATTGAGACTTCATGTGGTCAAAGATTGTGAGATATTCATCATTGATTCCATATAGAGGTGTTGAAACTCTCCCCTCTATAAATTGCATATTTGAAGGAAAAAGTATTTAGTTAAAGAGAACATGGCACCCTAATTTGATGATAATGAGAACATGTGTGGGTGCCTACTTTGGTGAAATTCAGCTCGAACTTATTTATCCTTAATGGGGAACATGGACTAGGTAATCATCTTCATTAGCATCCATCTTCCTCCAACGAGTCAAAGTAAAGCCAAGGACTCATGGCATCAACCCTCGCAAAATATTACTTTGTTTGTAAACACCATCAATGTTTCATGACCCAAATCTTGAATACTAGGTAACAACGTTCCCAAAGGAGTAGAAAAAAAAAGTTTAAAAAGTATATTTTTAAAAAGTAAAAAAAAAGCTCACATAGTTGGTGAACCGGGTATTTTGGTTCACAAAGGAATAGAATTAGTAAAGAAAATAACAGAATAAGTCAAGTAACCCACCGTAGTTGATGATAGGGAACAATGTTCACAAAGGAATAGAAAAGGAAAGAAAAGTAAAGTAACCCACATAGTTGGTGAATAGGTAGCTACGTCCACAACGTAACATAATATAAATAGTAAAGTAAAGTAACCCGCATTGTTGGTAAATAAGGAAGCAATGTTCACAAAGGAATAGAGAAGAAAAGAGAAGTGAAGTAACGTGCATAGTTGGTAAATAGGCAACAACATTCACAAAGGAATAGAGACATAAAGAGAAATAAAATAATAGGGCCCTCGAGACATGACATTATTGGAAATAAAGACCCCCCCCCCAAAAAAGCAAGCTTATTTTGAACGATGCCGTATCTCGAGTGCCTCATCGCTTGTAAAGACTTAGAAGTAATCTTCAAATCACCCACATGTAAAAGGAAAGCATAATGGCCTTTGGCGGGGAGATTACGCAATATGAAGGAAATTTCGTTGTGTAAGGCGCTTTGTAATACCAAACATAAATTAGGGCCAGGTCTTTACGTAAACCCACATAAGTCTATTTACTATATATCTCATATTTTTCTAACAAATGTCACATTGGTTGTATGGACATTATAAAACATTATTAATCGTACTTGGTAAAAAAAAGACATGAATAATAAATATATATATAGAGCATCACATAACTCCACATAGTAAGTGACACTAAATACAATATTTATTATAGTCAATCGAATATCATGTAAGTAACTCACGTATACAAGAACGGCAAGAGGGTGTTATTGCATGCAAGCGTACCTCTCATTCATCCAACGTAAAAGCCCCAAAACAATATACATCCCAGAGGTTAATTGCACACCGGAATTAGCTTTAACATCCCTGAATGAGTCTAGCGTAAGTCATTCTAGATGATTCATCCACAAATCTTTAAGGGGGTCAAGTATTTACGTTAGACATATGAGAGGTACGTTCGTATGTGATGATTTCCTCTCGCCTACATGAATTAGAGGGCTTATGACTTGCGGTGATCATGTTAGATGTTGTGGTGAAGACCTATTGTCTATTGGTTTATGACATACTCATTCCAAAGTGAACCTCGTTGGACTATCTTCTTAATGTTCTTACGTCAATCCCGTGATCAAAACCATCTTTAAAGAAAAAACAATAAAGAACTTTGACCAATAAGGATCCCCAATGTTCTCATCTTCAGCTTATATGATTGTCACAAACCCTTGACCAAACAAGAGGGTGTAAAACATGCCAGGAAAGGAAAGGAAAGAAAAGGAAAAACTAATATCAAACTACAACCGACGTAAATTTGAGCCCATTGACCCCTACCTTGTTTAGGGGTGCGTTTGGTTGGGTGTACTGCCTCCCTTGGGAATAGATGAACCTATCTAGAGGGCCTTAACAAACCTGGAGGGTCTGTGATTTTATCATCCATCTTTTCTAAGGGTTGACTAAATGGCATCCTATGCGATGCACGAGGAGAGTTGATCAGTAGTTACAGATGAACCAATTGAGTTTGAAAAATAATCGGTTGAAGTTGAAGACATTAGAAAGACCACCGACGATTTTAGAGGAATTTATAAAGTATTCCCGCAACTTAATAAAGAAAAACCCGAACGATGTCAACACGTAACCGGTTGGACTTGGAAACACTACTAGGATCTTGACCGACTATGCTCAAAAACCTCCCCCCCCCCCCACACTTTGGGTTCCATATTACTAAGTTAGCAATTTTGGATCGGTTTTTCAAATGTGGTTCAACATTCAAGTGTTTGTTCGGGTGTCAGGCCTTTAATGGAAGCCTGACAACTATCATCACCAAAATCTCTCTCTTGCAACTCACAACTTGCCATGCCTAGTTTACGGTTGGCCTGCCTATATGACTCCTAAATGCCCAAACATTGAGTGTTTCCATTGTATAAGTTACATAGGTGGAAGTCAAACTCTAGTTGGCCAAATCCTTTCATCAACCGAGTTAATGGCGTTTTGTTTTTTGGGCATGGCCGCATTAACTTCCTTCAACTAAAAAATCGTTGTCCTCGATCTTGTTCCGTAGTCTCACCATGAAAAAGCACCCACGTAGCAATTAGGTTGATGTGAGTTAAGGAAGATGGGTGTTGAATGGTCACTTTTTGTTTTGTTTTTTTCCAACTAGCCCACATCTCCTAGGATACGGAAACATGTGATTAGTACAAGATGGTTAGCGAATCTAAATTGAGGTTTGTTGTCACTTTCCTCATCGTTTATGAAGCTCATATGAATATCATGTTCATTATGAAAGTGAAGATTATCATGTTCATTAAATGGTCATATAGGTTCCTCTAATGATGTTGACTATTGGGTTTAGAATGGTTTTTGTATTATGAGCATTATGATTTAATCTCTTTTGAACTTGCGCAATTTTGGTATATGCTTTTGGAGTCACACAAACCCCATATCACTCAAATACAAGTGTCCTAATAAGACAAGTAATTGATGCAGGAGTTGTCTACCTTTACCCTTGAAGTTTCCAAAGGCCCATTTTGGCGGTGAGAGGGAGTTATTGCATACGAGTGTATCTCTCATTTGTCCAACGCAATGCACTAAAATAGTATATAGGCTAGAGATTATTTTTACATAGAATATGACACCATGACTAGCTTCAAACACCTATATTTGTCTAGCAGGACACATTTGGAATGAACCAACCATGAAACTTTTAGAGGGTAGGTTTTAGTGATACGGGTGGATGAGAGGTATGCTCATATGCAATAGTTCCATCGCACCCATTTTGGCAAGAGATGTTTAATGTGACCCTATGTAAAGGGTACTTACTTATCCTTTTCATTAATCTTCTTCAATTAAACCAATAAATGTTTGGAAAGGAAATGCAAAGAGATTTGGGCTTGTACAAATGACTTGAATTAAAACTTGTTCCTTGCACATTTGATCATTATGCCAAAAATAATTTTACTCTTTCACATTCCTCTTTGTGATAGCTTGTGTTCAACACACTACCATCCTCGCATACCAACTAAGAATGAGTTCTAAAACTAGTTGAGGACTTGTGCAAAATGTCATGTGGACCATGCAATGGTACTAAGAAGTTGGATCCATTTTAAAGCTTAAACAAACATGCATACCACTTTCTATCTTTCTTTCTTTTTAAGAACCTCATTATCACATGTCCTCACATCATTGTAGAAATAAAGCAAGTTGTAAGCAATTGTCTCATCATGCTAGCAATTGCAAGGATCACAAAGTTTATCATTCCAAGTTCTACTAGAATCAAAGTTGAGGACAAAAGCAATAATAGGTCAAAGTGAAGACTCTCGTTCTACTCAAGTGATCACATATGCCATCCTAGTTGTTCTAATTATTGAACCTACAACGGTGAACATGTTTTGAGTACATAGTCTAATCTCATCATAACACATATCTTTTTGCCATCTATTCTTAATTACAAACCTCAACATATTTCACTCAACCATAGAGAGAGAGAGAGAGGAAATTATTGCATATGAGTGCACCTCCCAACATAAAAAACTTAAAATAGTATGCATCCCAAAACTTATTGTTTTTACTTGATTCGACACCGGGATTAACTTCAAAGACCCCGAATTAATCCAATTTAAGTCAATTGAAGATGAATCAGCCACAACCTTGTATGGGGTCAAGTTTTTACTATGTTGGATGGATGAGAGGTACGTTGGTATGTGATAATTCCCTCTCTCTGCCATAGGTACCTGCCCAATTGAAGAAGCCTACACTACACTACACTACACTAAGTATTTGCATCTAGTGTCACCCATTCCTATTTGACTTGCTCAATTCTAATTGTATACTGCCCGGGTAGTGTCGCCAACACTAAACTAGAAACCTAACATCATTTGTCATTTCTTGTAAAGATTTATGGGCACTATAGACTCATGATGTTGCAATTACTGTCACTCACTAAGTGATTTTTCATCTAAATTTCAATCATCCATGACAACATTTCATTACAAAAATGTTGAGATGCAAAATACACCAAACTTTTTGTTTCAATAACGGGCATGGGTTTCCTCCAAATTTCAATCATCCATGACAATAGTTGTTCACTTATTCATAAGAAGTATCATTAGAAAAAGTCACCATAGTGACATAAAATACCATACGACACTAAACACAAAAATATATTGTGGTAACCATATAGTAAGAAGGCCCACTTACTTACTTAATTTCCCTCCCTCTCCTCATTGCAACATGTGAGCACTCATACCAACTATGATGACATGCTTGGGGAAGTTTGACAAGGTTCGGGAGGGAATGAGATTCTCTTCCATCGAGATAACACTCGAACCATGCACTGGAACACAAAAGCGCTTAATGTGGGCTTATTAACACATGTTTAGGTTGGTTTTGGTCCGAGATGACCCTAAACTACTGGGTGATAGTGGAGAGATACCTGCTTTCCAAACGGAGTGGTTGGTGGTTCGATTCCCGTTGTGAAATCTTCTCTTTACTTGACGGTAAAAACTAGATAGGAAGGTAGGAAGCCAAGAGCCCACCCACCGCAAGGTAGGCAGTGAACCCCACCTTGCACCAAGAGGGTTCTTGAGCAGGGTAGGGCTAACATGCTCAAATTCATGTCGGATTGCTTGACGTTGGTTACTTATTTGTTTAGGTTGTTTTGGTCCGAGATGACCCTAAACTACTGGGTGATAGTGGAGAGATACCTGCTTTCCAAACGGAGTGGTTGGTGGTTCGATTCCCGTTGTGAAATCTTCTCTTTACTTGACGGTAAAAACTAGATAGGAAGGTAGGAAGCCAAGAGCCCACCCACCACAAGGTAGGCAGTAAACCCCACCCTGTACCAAGAGGGCTCTTGAACATGGTAGGGCTAACATGCTCAAATTCACGTCGGATTGCATGACGTGGGTTACTTATTTGTTTAGGTTGTTCTAGTCTGAGATGACCCTAAACTACTGGGTGATAGTGGAGAGTTACACATTTCTGAATGAAGTGGTTGGTGATTCGATTCCCGTTGTGAAAATTTCTCTCTACTTGACGGTAAAAACTAGCTAGGTAGGTAGGAAACCAAGAGCCCACCCACCGTAAGGCAGGCAGTGAACCCCACCCTACACCAAGAGGGTTCTTGAACAGGGTAGGGCTAACATGCTCAAATTCATGTCAAATGGCCTGACATTGGTTACTTATTTGTTTAAGTTGTTCAGCTAACTTGATTTGTTTTGGTTATATCGGGTGCACCCAAGAGAACTTGCCAAACTCTCTTTCTCCGGTCCCCGTGGCCTCGATGTTTTGGTTTTTGGCATGGAAATTAACGAGTTTCAAACATCTCCCAATCCAATAGAGTAAAATAACATGAAATGAGGTGAGCACTCATCAGCAGGGAACACTTTGAGTAACAAGAAGAGTCCATCTCTGTTTGCGGCATTTCAGCCGCAAATCTGAGTTCACATTTACTTTACACATCTTCCGCAACCTATCTGAACTAGCCCAGTGTACTCCTCCTCGAACCTCTCGTGATGATCACCGCGGAGATTGACGTAGCTTAACTTGATTGCCAATTGGGACTCCTCCACAAGAACAACGTCATCATCATCATCATCAGAAGAAGAAGGAAAGAAAGAAAGAATGAATGAATGAATGAATGAATGTGCAGAGGTCGGAAGTGTAGCAGGGGAGAGAGAGAAGAGAGAGAGGATCAGATGCGTCGTTGTATTATTAGCTACCACTGAGTCAGTCAGTGTTGTCGGCCGCGGTGTCAAATCTCTTGTGTGGCCAGCCACTCTTATATAGGAAGTGTAGAGTAGTGATCTTGAAAGTCGAGTCAAGCCCATCCTACTTTTAAAAACCTCCCTCCTCACCCTTTGCTGCCTTCACATGTGTCCGCCTCCGCCATAGCAGCGGCCACTTCTTCATCCTCTTTCTCAACTCCTCTAGGTACATGCTTCACTTAACTTTCCTACATCAATGCATGCCTGGGCTATGTTTTTGTTGTTGGTGTCCTTCCACATTTTCAGTAGGTACTAATTGTCACACTCGGGGGGCTTAATCGTCGGAGCCAGCGGTGGGGTTGAGTGTGGGTGGGTGGGTGGGTGAGTGAGTGAATTGGAGCTTGTTGGTTGATGATGATGGTGATGAGGTTGATGATGGGGGAGAGTTTGGGTGTGTACGTTCGGGGTTTTCGTATTGGTACTTGATGATGATGGACTTGGGTTACTAGCGGGGGGTATGGTTGGGTGAGTGGAATGTGAGGTGCCGTGTTTGAGAGAGAGAGAGAGAGAGAGAGAGAGAGAGAGAGGGAGTGTGAGTTTTGAGTGTTGGATTGATGGCTGTGTGTGTGTGTGTGTGTGGGGGGGGGGTGTTGTTTCGAATTGGTACTTGATGATGATGCACTTGGGTTAGGGGAGGTAGGTATGCTTGGTTGAGTGGAATTTGAAGTGCTGTGTGTGTGTTTTGAGTGAGAGAGAGTGTGAGAGTTGGAGAGGGTGTTTTGAGTGTTGGATTGAGGTTGAGAGTGTTTGGTTTCTGGTTGTGGATGTGGGCGGTCTTGAGGAGAGATTAGTTGTGATGTGACGAAGTGGAGAGTAACTATTGGCTGCCACTTGTGTGTTAGGTGGACTTGAATTTTTGAGGTTTCGGAGTGCGTTGGGTGGGTTTCATTGGTTGATTCGGTGGATGATCCATATGGGTAGATAGGGAACAAGACTTTGCAGCTTGACACATGCGTTTGAGCTTTTGCTTGCTTGTTGTTGTTGTTGTTGGTGTGAGTATAGGCAGCAGAGGAGCAGAAGAAGAAGAGCTTGAAGAGCGTCAAACGTACACTCACATACATACCCTCAGTCGCCTCCGGTGCACAATTGTTTTGAGGACCGAAGAAGAAGGGAGAATAGCCTCGTACTCGTACCTGCCGTCTTCTTCTTCCATAAAGGGCGGGGTTCATCGAGGTTTTTAGAGAAGAGTACATAAAAGAGTACCCTACCGGCCTAGTATTGAGCCCAAAGATTACATACCAATTTTTATTACTTATCACAAGCGGCGAAGCTCTCAGAGGGAGCGAGAGAAGAAGGTTGTTGACGTGTACTTAGGCAAAGGTAATTGCTACAGCCGTGTGTTGAGTTGAGTTGAGTTGAGTTGAACTCAGTTCAGTGCAGTTGGTTCTCGACCTCTTTGGTGGACAGCTGGACACCCCCCCTCCCCTCCCCCCCCCCCGGGAGAAGAAAGGAGGTGTAGATCAATTCGCTTATGGAAGAAGGAAGTGGCAAAGGAATGATGACGATGCAAATCTTTTACTCCGCAATGGAAGGGTCGTCATGAGGAGGATGGATGGTAAAATGGAGAATACATAGCAGAGTGCAACAATTTCTTCCTCACTGAGTCAATCAATCGTCGATTATTCTTTCTTCTTGGCAAGGCAAGGGGAAGGGGGTTGGGGAAGATGGACGCTATAGCCATTGAGCAAGTGCAGAAGCCTGTAATCACCAGCCCCAGTGAATGGGAGGAATCGTACCGGCCTCTGCCTTACCTTTTCTTTGGCCTCTTGATCACATGGTCAGTGCTGGTGTTTGTGTGGACTCTCAACACTTGGACTAAGCGGCGATGGCAGGTAAATAAAAGAAGTATTATAAGGATATTACTCCACCTAGTTCCCTGTTTTTAACCCTCTTTTGAACTACTTCATGGTGAAACGCATGGGTTGCCATGACGGACAGGCTATGGAGGGTGGATGGGGTTAATATAATTGTCAGTAGTGGAGATTCAAGTGATGAAGAAGGTGAGGGTAGTCTGGTGATCACGTGCCTGGGTCTCCTAATAATGGCGCAGGGTTATGTTCGCAAATCCCCCGGACTTTGGTTTACCAAATTTCTACCGGTCCGGTAGAACATAGATTAGAGGATTATGTTCTACCATATCCTCGGCAATAGAACTATATATGTCCCTGAGGAACAGGTCCGGATTCATTTCCTATGTTCTTTCGAACTCAGGGAGCCATGAGAGGGGCATTCGAAACCTGCAAGTACTCGATGATGGATGATGATCTTTTCCTGTTCTTGATGATTATCGAGAAGACGGATGTGTCTGGGTTTCTTAATAATGGCGCAGGGTTAACTTCGCAAATTCCCTGGACTTTGGGTTACCAAAGATTAACCGGTGCGGCAGTAAAACATAGATTAAAGGATCATGTTCTACCATTTCTTTGGCAATAGAAATGTGTATGTCCCTAAGGAACAAGTCCGGATTCATTTCCTATGTTCTTCGAACTCAGGGAGCCATCAGAAGGGCATTCGAAATCTTCATGCAAGTACTCGATGATGGATGATCTGTTGTTCTCCATTTTGACAAGCTGAATTGATGGGGGTGAATTGCAGACCAGTAATCTGCAGTGGGTGCTGACAGCCGTTCCGGTGCTCAAGTCACTAGTACTTGGACTCTCCTTCATTTTCTGGTATGTTTCTTGGTCGGTGCAATCACTTAAGGTTCTACTCCACCGTGCTTTTTTTCCTTTTTTTCTTTTTTCTTCTTTTGGGGTCCAATGAGGTCGTGCTGTGAGCATGGCTACAAGAATGTGCCATTTGAATTCCTTCCCTTGTTCGGTGGGAGATGATGAGGTTACTTTCTTTTGCTACTGACAATATTTCTCATTACTTCGACAGAAAGGGTCAAGGTGTAAGAAGACGGCGAGTAGGTTCAATGCAGGCTAGTTGAGTCTTGAGGGTATAATATCACATGATAGAAAGTTTTTAGGTCAACGCCAAGTTGTGTCATTCGAAGTCAGTATATGATGTTTTTCTTAGTTTCCATTCTACACTGTTTTTTCTGGGTGCAGGTATTCGTGCCTGAATTTGAGCACATGTTCATTCTGGGTAGCCTTTGGAGTATTTGTTTCACGGATCTTCTTCGAGACTGCGTGCTTTGTCGCCTTTTTGTTGATAGCCCATGGCTACTGTATCATGCATGAGCAGCTCTCTGTGAATGAACGACGCAGCATTGCTGGCCTTGCCTCGCTCTTGTATTTGACGCTCACCGGCTACAAAGCAGCTGTCCCTCAATTTGCTGTAATTTTCCAAGCACACTACCCATTCTTGCTCATGAAGGTTATCAGGATGGGCTTGGTTATCTTTAAATCCTCATTTGGGCATTGAGAGCAAGGGAGGTTTTGTTCATTCATTAGGGAATTCAGAGTTTCACTGGAGAGGAGTTTGAGGATGGGAAAACATCTTAAAGCCCACCTCGTTCCTTGGATCTTTTATTATTTACCTGCTTTTGTGTTCTTTTGACCGGTTCCAGATTGATTGCAGCAGTCAAAAGGAACCTTTAGAGCTTTCATGCTCTTTTTAGCCTTAAGGATTTTGATAGCGTTTGTGTTACTTCTAGTTGGATTTTTATACTGTAGATTTAACCAAGAAGGCTAGGAGCCTATCATGTACTAAACCCTTGGGCGTGTAACACCCTTGCGTACATTTTGACTTCCTAGAGCCATCTGTGGTGTGGTTCTTGTAAAGGTGATCAAAACTGAACAGTTGTGTCTCATTTTGTTGTGCAGGTTCTTGTAGTCCTCATTTATGGGGCACTTCTTTATATCATAATGGCGCACATTGCACGCAACCTGTCAATGCTCAGGGAGCAGCTGCAGCAGATCCAGGATGAGGGCGTCCACATGATGCACACGGCCGTTTACACCAAGTATACAATGTTTAAGTAAGCTTCTTCATAGGTCATCATCACATATCAAGAAATTTGAATTTGCACTCTTTTCTCTGGCATCTCATTGTTTGAGGTTGACGAAATGACCTAAGAGCATGATATTAAAATTAGCTACTTGCTGTGGCTGGGAGCTCACTCTAAGATGTTTGTTCATTTTCTGTATGCAGGACATTTCAGCGCGCAATGCTGATAATGGTGGTTGTTGAGATCCTGGTGAGTAATTATTTAAACAGTAGATTTTCTTGAGCACTTTGGAGAGAGGAGAAGGCTATATTTTTAATTTATCATTGTATACTTTCTCAAACTGATGTTAAGATCGGTAGAGTCTAGCTTGTAGCCCGGCCCAACTGTTTTTAGCCATGATGAAAAGTTAGTATGAGCACTTGTAATTTGATCACAAGCTGTTCAGTTTCTTCATTTGAAGTGAGTATTGGTGTGTTTGGCCAACACTGCTATCAAATTGTACAATTCTTCTAGAGTATGATGTTTTAAATGTATAAATGCTCAGTACCTTGTGCTTTCTTGTTCTGAACAGATGCATGCCCATTCAGAAGGCCTGGCAAATGAGTACTGGATTCGGCTTCTGATTCGTGAGTTTGCGGAGATTAGTATCTTCTTCTACATTGGGTATGGATACGTCCAAGGGTCCTTGTCTTTTCTATCCAGAGCTTTTTGTTTGTCGGTTGGAGCTAGATGGGATTGCTTGCTCTGGCAATCTGGAAATCCTTGGTAGTAGGGTTCCAGTCACATTGCAATTGGTTTAAGAAAGGCTATCAACATCTTGAATTTTCCTGGCATGTGCAATATTTGTCATTGCAGGTGGACTTTCAGGTCAAGAGAGCTCACTCCATTTTTCACTGTTATCCCAACTTTACACCCATCGGGTCAACGCATTCTTCCCCCAATTTACAGTGTGGTAAGCTCTTCAAGCAAATAGGTTATCTCAGGCACATGTAACCTGAGTTCTGTCGATGATGGACTGTGGATTTCAACCATTAATGCATATACCATTAATAGGATATATCATTAATGCAATCTCTAACCTGCATGGCTGGCATTGTTACAGGAAATTAATGAAACACAGTTCAACAATTTGGATTATAAAGAGTGGCACATTGGAGTGGTGAGTTTTCTCCTGTCTCTTGCCTTTAGGTGTGTACTTCTACTTGTGGGATTGTTTTTTGTAGGAAATGAGCAATTCACTCTCCAAACTTTGTTTTACGTCCTTCACAGGGACGAGTCACAATTGCTGGAGTTTCTTCGTAAGAAATGTTCTTTTCATTGTCTATTCTTCTCTGGTGGCACATGTTTTGTTCATACACCCTTGCAATCGATAGGGTTTGTTTCTTAACATCAGTCTGTACAAACTCAATCACAAGTGTGGTTCACTTCATATAGTTTTGTTGCACAAGAGTATTTATCACTGGTGATGTAGGTCCAGAACTTCAATATAGCAACAAGACCTGACATTTCTATCGTTGTTTTTGTTCTGAAATGGATTGTGTGTTATTCTGCAGCCAACCTCAGTGTCAAAAAGTGGTGGTGGTCACAGGCCAATGCTGGTAATAGTGCAGAACCCTGGTATGTCCAGCTTCGCCTACACTGCGGATGACTTTGCAAATGAACCCAAAAAACCAGAGAGTGACTACAAAATTCCAGCCCTGCCCATAATTACTCACAAGGGCCCTGAGCCCTCCTCCTCATTGGTCGACCACGATGGTTTACAGCTCCGAATGCGAAGCCCTGGAGATTTGACAACCTCATCGATTGAATGTGGAAACCGGAGAGACAATGTCACTGTTTCTGTTTCTAGTGACCACCGAGAGGCAAAAGATGCCACCAAGTGTCTTGATGACAAAGAAGACAAGAATGCCATGATTTTTGTAAACGAGGTTGTGGTGGATGTGAAGGGATTGAAAAGCTACTCATTCCTGCCATTTGAGAGTACATGTGGAGACTCGCGGTTGTTGCATCCGAGATCAAATGCAAATGTGGCCGTACAAGGTTTTGTTCCCCACCCATCAAGCATCGTTTGATTCGGCTTGTTACGGATTTTTGTTCTAGTACGACTCTCTAGTCTGGAGGCGAACATTGCTGTTGATGCGGATGAAAACTTTCGTTATGTACACTAAGAGCCCTGAATCATCAGTTGTAGAAATCATTCGATTTGCCAGGCCATCTGCTTACTGACCATCAAGGAGAATAAAGATCTGTACAATGTACATAGAGTAGTTCACCTTCCCTTAAGGACCTTCTTGGCCACGGGAAATAGAGAGAGGTATAAGCCTTCAGTACATCCTCATGTGATAGTGAGTAGATCCTTGAAAGTGCACAACCGTGGCAGAATGATGTATTCTTCTTATGCGGTGGTGGCAGATCTGTTCGAGGCTATTTCGGCCACTCAGAACAGTTGTATCATGTCCATGTATACAAAGTATGCAATGGAAAGCTCAGTTATATATGAATGCTCTACTACTAGAAACTCACTTGCTGCAAATATGAGCAATTCTGGAGCGTGTGGAGTGTTAAAATATGCTCAAAATAATTGGTGAAGTGCTTCTGAATGAAATATTAGAATAAGAAAATCAGCTCAGCAAACAAGAGTGCAAATGCAGAAATTTAGTTTTATTTTATTTTTTATTTTCTGTGTTAACGTTGCTGTTTGTTTATGACTGTTGGCTTGATTAGTGGCCTGCAATTGTTTAATCATGACTGCTTTAGATGAACACTTAAGTCCACATTTGCAAATGGTAATGCTCATGTTCTTCAACTCAACACCTTCCTCTTTCTATCGACTTGGCATATTTTTCAAAATTTGACATACAAAAGAAGTGATTTGTTTCATGCCTTTCATATTTGAAACATAAAGAATCTAATGGAGATCCGTCAGAGATTTATCCTTAAATTTGTACATGCACCTGACAATTCTATTGGAAAGGTTTTGAATACAATTAGCTACCCCACGGAATTGCATAGAACAGGCATTGCACTAACCTGGGCACTTCCAAGTTCCAACTCTGGCCCTACTTGTTGGGATTTTGCAAATGATGGTGTCAAAAGTTTAGCAAATCTGAATTTGGTGGAATGCCACAAAAGCTTTTATGATCATATGTCTTCTGCAATACTCATTAATGTCTAGACTTGAGATCCCCTGATTCAACAAATGGCTCTGTAAGGGGGGACCCATTTTGGTTTCTTCTCTAGCTCATTCAAGATACTCAACACAATCTATTCAAGCACACTGTATTCCAAATCCAAACCATGACTGTCATGTCAACAATGTTTTAGTAGCGGATAAAAGTGCGCACCGAGTATGATTGCAAAACCAATCATGTTTGATCTTAGGTGTGTGAGCCTTATGTGGTCACTCTTCTTAATGGGATACTTATATGTGAGTGGTAAATGGCAAGGCTTTACAGTCAAGAATAACGACCAAAATGATGCGGTATGATGAGATTGGACTATGTGCTCAAAACATATTGATTATTCATCAACAAAATAGGCTATAACCTTTGTTCATATGTTTTAGCATGTTTTAAGTTTGTCAAATAATCTTCATTGTGTAATTAAACTTACTTCTGTGTGGTTAAAGTCTTCTTTCTACCAAGGTAATGTCCTTGGCAGTTCAAGTAAGAGGCCTATGTGACCACTTGAGGGAAAATAGTCTACCACCTTGCCTACACAATTCAATCTCTCCTTTGTGTTGTAACCCACTAAGATTGTGTTTATTGACAAATCAATGTGGGCCTCTCATGTATGCAAAATTGTTAAAATTACTGCCCGCTTCGAGAAGTTCGTAGGGTGCTTAAAACCCAGAAGTAGGGCATTACATTAGACAAGTGGCAATTTATGGCAGACACTCCTAAAATTTGGATATGGGTTACATGACAAGTTGGAGATTCTTGGAGTGCTCATACTAGGCTCCCTTGAGTTTCGCTCTCTAAATTGTGGTTAGGTTATTTTGCTATGCTTTTTGTTTGTTTGATGCAATCGTTGAGTTACATGCTATGTATGAAAGAAATGTTCAATGACCTTCTCATTAGAAAGTGAACATGGATTTTACGTGCAATAAAATTATATTTATTTCATGATTTATATTTTGTGTATGTAGTGCATGCATTTATCACATTTAATTGAAAAGTTTAGTATAAATACACAAGTCCATTTTCTTAGCATGCCATTAATATGTATACATTCATTTTTTCACTGTAAACTTCTTGTATGTAGGAGGTTTAATTTCATAGCGACCCACACAAGTAATTTACGTTTCTAATGAAGAGTGCACTCCCCAAGGGAGGGGGAGAGGGGGGGGGGGGGGGTCTTTCTACATTATCATATTGACATTGTAGTGTAGAGTGTAAAAATTTGCAAGATATTGTGATTATACTCCTAAGATTTTGTCGCCCCAACCCAGCAAAGATATATGTTGACTAATGTTATGAACTATGTGCTCAAATTTGTCAAGTATTCAAGGTTTTAAAATGAACATAAAATGGGAGAATCTTTATGATCATTTAACATAAAGAGAGTCTCACTTTGATAAATAAGAAGGAAATTGTCTATTTCCTCAAATAAGAAGTAGATTTGCAAATCATTTGTACTATACTAAATATAGTATTAATTACATCACTGCAATAACTTTTCTACTGACACGTCTTATGAATAAGTATACAAGTACTGTCATCCCAACTTGGTAAATTCTGAATCCTAGAATTTTTGTCATGAAAATGTTATCATGGATGATTGAAATTTGGATAAAGAATCACTTAGTAAGCAACAGTAATTGCAACATTGTGAATCTATAATGCCCATTTTTTTTACAATGGATGACAAATTATGTTAGGTTTACATTTAGTGTTGGTGACACTACACAAGCAATTCACAATTAGTGTTGAGCAAGACAAATAGAATTGGCGACACTAAATACCATATTTAGTGTAGTAATCACGCGTTTTGGAGAAGTGGGCTAAATCAAGAAAACTAACTATTTAAGACCCTACCTTAGATTAATACAATTTGAAAATAACCGATTCAAGTATGTAGTAAGCCAAATTGTTGGTGGACATTCAATGTCCCCTTACAAACTTTTAAAGGGTTTGAAAGGGCAGTTAAATTTTTTTTGTGTCATGCCGAGGAGATGGATAGTGACCGGTACAACAAATCATTGGTCCAATACTTCTAAAGGTTGGTTTTGTTTTTCTATCTTCCATGTTCTTTTGCTCTATTGGTTGTAGGTTTTGGAAAATGAGTGAGACTTCATGCTAAGATGGTTGTGATGCTATAAAAATTTATTCGAATAGTCATGACATAGACCATATTTGGTGCATGAGAAAAAATAAAAAATGGCCAATGATATTTCTGGGAATAATCAGTAGGAGGACAAATTTTATGATGCTCTAGATGAGTGATATTACCAAGCCGGATAAGTCATAAAGCATGTCTCAACTACAACCATAGAGAACGTAAAATTCCAGACCAATTTATCCCAGATGTGGAGAGTGCACCGATATCAACAACCATGTGAATACCAATGTCAAAATGTAAGCATAATTTTCATGATAGAATCATTGATATCTTTGAAAGATGACATAAACTAGTATATGCTTGATTGAATTTTTTGAGAGAAACAAACGAACTGCTAAAAAAAATAGATTATTAATTTGATTGTTTGATCAATAAGCTTTAGAATTCTATATGTTACTCTTCATTTGAGCTATAGTCATCACCATCGTACATACAACTTTCAAACTTTCAAACTTGATTTCTTTTCAACTAATTTTTGTTAAATTTCTTTGTAAATAACACATGAACACATGTTAAATCAACCAACATATTTTTCGTCTTCTCTATTGTCATTTAAAAATTTCTTTATATGTATTTTTCTTCTCGTTCTTTATATATTTTCCGGTTCTATAAATGGTGTTTCTTCAGTTTGAGAATTTATATTTTGCAACTATTTCATTTATTTTAATAGAAATTCTAGAACGTGAAAGATATGTATTTATTGCATTTTTTCTTAATGACATATTGGCTTTAGCTTGCAATTCTTTCTCAGCTTCTTCAGCCCAGTCCAAAAAAAATTCATTATTCTTTAGAATGCGTAGATTGTGGAGACATAAACATGTAGTAATAATGTCATACATATTCTGGAGGGGCATGTCAATTCTTTTTCAGTAATATATATATATATATATATATATATATATATATATGGAATTCTAAACGCTCTTTTCATAGCCATACGAGTGCTTGATTGAATTATATTCCAATGATTTATCTTTTAGATTTTTTTTTTCATGAATGTTGAATAAAACCAAGGCCTCATATGATATGCAACATTATCAATTAATTTGTAAGATGAAAATACTTGCCAATTTTAGATTTATAAAATAATACTTAATTTTGAATGCATCTAACCCATCTAAAATCGTAATTCCAAAATTTGCAATCTACATCTATAACCTCTTATAATAAACATGAATAATACCATTTTTGGCAATAATATGCTACAAAGTTATAAGATAGTGCTAAAATAAAGATGTGACTATCGTATATTGCTTATGAAATAAACGGAATACCATTATATGTTTTAACTTTATTTTCTTTTTATTTCATCCAAACAAAAGTCGATTTATTACAAACCAATGGTCTTAAATAAATCCTAAGAGTTTCACAATATTCCCTCACATTGATAGAATTTATACTGAATGCTATCTTAAATAATTCACCAACCATTTGTAACAAATTATCATTTGGTAACTTAGAAAGAGTAATTGTAATCCTACATTACACATTATTTATTATTATTATTTTCCTGAAATATGTATTTTTTCTTATTCAAAACATATTCTTTATAAAGTACATAAATACTTAACTGTAGATGTATTCATCGTCATCCGCTTTAAAAAATCACCATATGAAAATGATCCCATAAGCATGTGTTCCAAAGAAACTTCTATATCTTTGAAATTGCCAACATTTCTATGATAATTCATCCTCCATCATTGTGCAATATAAACTGCCATCATCATCATCATCATCATCATCGCATTTTGTTGAAAAATTACAAGTTTTTGTAATACCGAAATGCCTATAATGGCACATATTATGACCATGAAAATCATAAGTAGAACAAAAATGCAGTCGTTTCTAGAATCTATGACTAGAGAAGATAAGAAGAAAATTTCAAAAATTGAATGCATTGATGAGGAGAGAAATGGATAGAAGCCAGACAAATGGTATGGGTTTATACTTTGGGCTTGGCCTTTGGAAGCTTTACACTATGGCTGTCCAAGTCGAGAGGTTGAAGGAATTCATGACCAAAGATTTGAATTTTGGGCTTGGCTTTTGGAAGCTTCACACTATGCCCAGCTGAAGGCTCCAATTCCTATATTTTATTGGCTATGTATTTTCAGCCCATTTCTTTGGACTCTCAACAAAGTTTGGCCACTCAATCCCAGGAGCTCTCGACTTGGACGGCCAAAGTGTGAAGCGGCCCCTAGCATCCGCCCAGGTGCTCGATCATTTCGGCCGCAATTTCAATGTAAAAAGTCTATGGAGACCATCGAATATTTGGAGCTGTTGCGTGCTAAAATTGGCCTTAGATATTATTATTTCGGCGCTCTTTGATTTCTAAGAATTACGAATATGAAAGATTTTGGGGAAGAATAGCATTTCCTCGGTATGAATAATCGGCAAGAAGAGTTTGAACAGAGGGAATGGTTGAGCTGGAGCCTGAAGACCGTAGGAAATTGGAAGAGAATGCGCGCGAGCTAATTTTGTGCGTCAATTGCAATTGCAAGGCTCCTACATGGTTTCTTCCGATTCCAAAGTATCTTAGAGGTTTAAATTCCGATTCCGAGGTTTCTGTAGATTGTTTGTTTGATTGTTGAGGAGGAAGGCGCTAGGGAGCAGTGATGCAATACAAGGTGGTACCGGTGTTGAAGTCATTGGCGCTGTTTGTGGCGGCGGGCGTGTGCGAGATTGGAGGGGGATGGCTGGTGTGGAAATGGCGGAAGGAGAATTGGCACTGGGGCTTCTTCATACTAGGAAGTGCCATTCTCATTGCCTACGGCATCGTTCCTACTTTACAAGAGCAAGGCTTCGGCCGCGTCTATGCGGCCTATGGCGGCTTCTTTATTTTCTTATCATTCGCCTGGGCTTGGGCCTTCGACGACGTCAGGCCCGATCGCTGGGACCTGATTGGCTCCGCCATTGCCATAGTTGGAGTGTGTGTCATTATGTTCATGCCAAGAAAGCAACCTGTTGCTCCCGCTCCGCTCCCGTAGCGTCGATACTTCTCCACTTCGTTCAAGTCACCTCCAAGTAATATTCTTCGCCGCCATTTTGTCGCAGCACATAGTGAAATGTCCACCACAGGCAGGGGTAATCTCTTGGAGATCTTTCAACAAGGAGAAGTGTTCGCATTCATTTCACTTTGATTGTCAACTATCGTAAATCGCCTCATTGTGACTAGAATGACAAAATTTCGAGTCCGATACGAAGTTGTAATTAGCGTTTGCGTGTACAAGTAACTTACACCGAGACGACACGGACAAGTTTGTGACAACACTTCTGGCAAATTGCTGTGACAAAGAAGCGGACGAAACTTGAGAGTACGTTTCTGTTTTTGCAGTCTGTATGATGATTTCTCGAGACATAATTGAGAGCAAATTGATAGTCCGTCATCTATGTAATGGTAGATGAAATGTTCTTTCATCGTTCATCCTTTTATCCACTTATTAGTAGTTCCCCTTAGCGTATATTGTTGTTCCCTTTAGCGAACGTGTCGGGTATTCTTCATCGTTGCTGCTGGTCCACTTGGTTGGGAAATTAGGGCATGAACAAAGCTCTCCTGAGAGTCAAGCTATGGGTCTGACAACAAATTGGCGTTGAAGAGGACTATGTATTCTTTCTTTCCTGACTCGATGCTGGTACTTATTGTTGTTACTCAATACTGATGTCGATATTGTAATAGTCATCTCGCCTGCCATCACACGGAAAATGTTGTATTAAAGTGCTGCTTCCTTTTCTAACTTTTTCTTCAATGGCCGTTGTAAGTATTACATGAGGTATTTATGTCAATTATATGAAAATTTCAAGTATCATGCTCTCATTTTCATTATCTGCATATCGTATTGCTTTCAGCTGAACAAAGTGCTTTCATTGTGAAGAATGGATCGACGTTCAGGCAATATTTGAATCAAGTTCAGAGACATAGAGGATGCTACATGTTGATGATACAAGTCTCCATGCACTTTGATAGTAAGCTAAACTTTGACGGCTTGAATGCTGTAAAGTAAGAGAGATTCTCTGATTCGAATATTTGTAGTCATCCGTGATGGCTTTAGAATAGGATATTTTTAATTTGCTAGTGATTGTCGATTATTTACTGCCAAGCCATCTATAGATGTTGAATGGTAGTTTATAAAGTGCCGAATAATCCTTGGTTCTAGTAAAGAGTAGGTAGTCGCTTTTGTAATTGCTTCCTGGTACAATTGTTTAGGCGGTTTTTTTCATCAGACCCAATAGAAGGGGAATTAGTTTCAGAATAAATCGCCTGGGTTGAAATAATCTCCGTTATGTAAATGTTTGAAACTATCGGGGGCACATTCGACAGCAAGGGATGGATCTACAGTTTGTTAAGCGGCCGGGACATCAAGAAATATCAGAAATCATGAGTACATGACTCAAGTGCTGGCGAATTCGGGTTTACACACCGAAGTTGGATGAAAATTGTGCCAATGAGTCTGGCTTCCATGCAGTTGGACCAGAAAAAGAGACAGGGACGTGTGCCATCATCGCAGCATCATGATGAAACAATCGAGGAGTCGTTTAAGTTCAATGCAATGGAACTCGAAGATGAGCAAGGATGCCGAAGCTTACAGGGAGCGTGTTCAAGTGGTAGTACGGTGCCGGCCTCTACTGTCCACAGAGATCGCAGATGGGAGGAAATCTTGTGTCATTGTAGACACCGTCAACAGCTCGATTCAAGTGCGAAACCCAAAAATGCAGGCAGACATGGCACCAAAGACCTTTACCTTTGATCGCGCTTATGACAGCTCCAGCACGCAGCGCCAGATTTACCAGGATGTTGGGCACCCCATAGTGCACAGCGTTATGAGCGGCTACAACGGAACGGTGCTTGTGTACGGTCAAACAGCTTCAGGAAAAACATTCACCATGGACGGGCCTGACGATCCCCCTGGTATATATATGCCTGTCGCCCTCTCTTTCAATATTTCTGCAGTCATTTTACTCTTTGTCCGATTCCTGACCTCGTCTATTAAGCTGTTTTTTTGAAGTTGCCCTCGAAAGAGACCTGTGACGTTACCCACTATAGGTTGCAGGGCCGTG
Source organism: Polytrichum commune (assembly GCA_950295325.1). Classification (NCBI taxonomy): domain Eukaryota; kingdom Viridiplantae; phylum Streptophyta; class Polytrichopsida; order Polytrichales; family Polytrichaceae; genus Polytrichum; species Polytrichum commune. The sequence goes on from OX485807.1 coordinate 38,354,220, forward strand.
GGCTTTAGCGATTCTGAAAACCATATTTTGTCCCCTGTACGAATATGAACAATCATCATTCACTTCAGAAATCTCTGGAATTTTGATTGCATTTCTACAGTCCAAAGGAATGACCGTAGATAATATAATGCTGGAATCTGTTACTTGTTATTGTCAGGTCATAACTACACAAATTGATGCAACAGTATGCTAACAGAAGAGGTTGAGGGCTTTTGGTGGCTTTGCGTTTCTCCTCTTCTGTAGTTCTTATTCTCTTACAGCATGTCTGGGACGATGCTGGGGATTTTGGAGGTTGATTGATGGAAGCAACACATCGGATGGATTCTAGGGTTATAGTATTGGCAATATTCCTCAAGCGGAGTGGAACTTGCTAACTGGAATTTCATGTTTTTTATAACATTTCAGAGATGCGGGGAATTATGGATAATGCATTCGAGGACATTTTTTCACATATCAAGCAAAGTCAGAGCTCTGACAATTTCCTTGTCCGAGCATCGTATCTGGAGATTCACAATGAAGAGGTGAAAGATCTGCTTGCAGGACAAACCTCCTGTGCCCGTTTGGATCTGAAGGAGAACTCTGAAGGTGGTGTATATGTGAAGAATCTTACATCTGTCACTGTGCAATGTCTTGCAGACATTAAAAGGCTTCTTGCGGTCTTAGCTCTCTTCCCTTCCCACTTTGTTTTGAAGTATTACCTCTTGTCAGTGGTAGCAAAATATTGGAAATTCCTCGTGATGGCTTTTCAATGGATAGGAAGAACAATTCTGGGAGCTAAAAAGAGACCAGCAGTGTGCCCTCAAATCTGTAGATTTTTTATGTTTCATCCTCCAGGATCCCTTGCCTTTTTACAGGTGGTTGTTAAGTCGCTGTCTGAAGACTAGTTGTAGTTGTGAAGCTACTGACAAGTAGTTGGCTACCAATGTGAGACTCATGCACATGGTTATTGGGAGAGATACTTGTTATTTCTCAGACTGTTGATCATCAACATACATGAAAAATTTGAATAAAAGATACAGTGTGTCTTACTTTTGACGTACTCCTTCAGCATCTGTTTTAGAACACTACATTGTGGTATGAATCGAGGTCCTACTATGTACATGTACCAGCTGAGCTGTGTTTCATTTAATAGAAAACCTTTGACCTGGAGATGAAATTTTCCATGAGGGAATATTATAGATCACTGACACGCTTGGTTCAGTTTAGTGTAATGCAGGCACTCACCTAGCTCTTGCGTGGTGAAAAGGTGTAGTTGTGACTTGTCTCGGTGTAGGATCAAATAAGCTTCTTCTTTTCAAATTGCGAATGCAGGTGGGAAAGAAAAGCAGATCAGTCGGGGCAACACTCATGAATCAAGATTCATCACGGTCACACTCTATCTTTACCATCACAGTGGAGACTAGTTGTCAAGAATCCTTGATGGACAGTGGCACTGGCATGCATTTTCGCGTGGGCAAGCTTAATCTGGTACTCTCCACCTAGCTATTATGAACCTATATGTAGATCTGAATTGATTCCTAATAACATGCCAATACATCTGAAGCTTTTGACCTATTACCATGTAGGTTCTTTCAGAGTCAAAGTCACATGTGTTCTGAAAATTAGTTAAGGGGTATCTTGCAGGTTGATTTAGCAGGTAGTGAGAGGCTCAACAAGACAGGTGCTACTGGTGACAGGTTCAAGGAGTTAACAAATATCAACTGGTCTCTGTCCGCTTTAGGCAATGTCATTTCTGCCCTTGTGGATCGCAAGAGCACTCATATTCCTTACAGAGATTCTAAGCTTACTCGACTCCTACAAGATTCCCTCGGAGGCAACACACGAACTGTTATGATAGCTAATATTGGTACACGTTCAGCTTTTGTAGTAAGTTAAAAGAAATTTAATCAAAGTGTTGTCTGATAGTATCAATGATGATTTGCCTTTGGGATTTGATGGTGACACTGTCAAGATGGCAACTGCGAAGTTCTTCCAGGAGAAAATAAAATATCTTTTAAACTTTTCATCCTGTCTTCCCAGTTCATGTGCTTTGAAAGCCTGTTTTCATAAACGATATAATAGATCCTTTCTCTTCATAAGATGCTTTCAGCAGTCAGACATATGATGCCAGAGGTCTACTTCCAGATACCACATTTTGGCTGCTTTGACATATAAAAGAGTTCATCAATGTAGCCACCTGGCAGTAAGAAATTCCTATCGTCTTTGTGTTCAAACAAATGAAGCAGCTTCTGGCTTCGATTTTTGGTCATTCTTCACGTTCTTAGAGTCTTGACCTAAAGTATGCATCTCAGGACCTGCGGACTACAATTATGAGGAGAGCGTAAGTACTTTACGGTATGCAAATCGTGCAAAGAGTATCAAGAACAAGCCACGCATCAATGAGGACCCAAAGGATGTAATCCTTTGTGAGTTTCAGGAAGAAATTGCAAGGTGAAGTACATAAAATGCCAATTGCCCGCTCACTGCAAAAATAGACAACATGTAGAAATCCAAACATTGACTGAGATTGGAATGCCCTGGTTAGCGTTGTTGCAATTCGTATTCATCAATAAAGCTACATCATTATTGTTGGGTGGAAGAAATTTAGAGGGGTATAAACGTACTGGGCACATTCTCAATGGCCCTCTGCATAAGGACCGAATATGGAAGAGAGGAGCACATGTGAACATAGTTTGTTGGAGCAGGTTGAGGGCACAATTAAAAGCAAGTGTAGAGGAGGTACCACAGAAGGTGGAAGTCTTGCGTGATGCAGACAATCGAGAAAAGGAGTTCCAGCAACTGAAGGCGCAACTGCGCGAAGACATGGAAAAGGAGGTTTCCTTACACAAGTCAATGAGTGAGCAAGCGATGGCTTGCATCAAGGCAGACCTTGAACGCCAGGTCCAAGTGTAGACTTTTTAACCTCATATTCGGTGCCACTCGGTATCTAACCAGTTAATTTCAAAAACTAACCGCATCTCCTTACTCTGCGGAGATTCTCTACTCTAGACAGAGTTCTAGTCTAGAAATTCTGTTCTGTTCTGAAGCAGATGTGATTTTCTATAGCAGACGTGATCTGTTACCATTAGTGTGAGATGATTGTCATTCTTTATGTAAAAACATGCAATATTTGGATCTTCTGCATTATGAAGGCATCTCTTGTGTTCGATACATGGAGTCCTGCAACCATTATGTCATGCATCAAGTCTCATTGTACACAACATGACGACTTGATTCACTGATGGTGTTTTGAGTCTAGCTCAAAGCTTTGAAGAACGTCACAGTGCGTGATGAAAGCAACAGTAGTTCCCAAGCAGGCACAATTGAAGATGGAAGCCTTGAAAGCAGAAAGTGAGCGATCCAAAGAAGAAAAGCAGAGAATTACAGAGCAGTTGCTGCTACAGCATATGGACCTGGAGTCGCATTGCCAAGTCAGTCGACACCTCTACCCTCTTTTTCACAACGTTGGGATTGAGTTTTCATCTGGTATCCTGCACTTGAATACAGAATCCATAGGTTTCATTTCTGTTACTTACAGCCAAGCGCAGTTTAAACAAGGTACGCTGAGTTATGGCGAAGGTGAGGCAGATGACAGTTTGGTTGGGGAGTGGCATCTTATTGAGCATAGCTGCTTGGGGTTGGGGAGTGGTATCTTATCGAGCAGTCTGTAGCCCCAAGTTATAAACTGGTTGGATGTTACTAAGGTTGCTGTCTTCAGGCTCTTGCAAGAGAGAAGGAGGATCGCAGCTTGCTTGCAGCGCAGCTACGAGCTTTGGAGGAGAAGCTGTTGCATGGCTCCAACAACGCTCCATCAAGCGATGTCATGCTGGAGCAAGCTAAACAGAAGGAGCTAGAGCTTGCTCAACGTGAGCAACAAATGCAAGAAAAGGAGAGCCTTGATGAGGACCGAAATCGAAAAATTGCAGAGCTGGAGGTATTTTAACTCTAGATAGAGCAATGTGCATCTTTCAGCTTTTGGCCATAGTCTGTTCTGTTTTAGAATTGTCGCATATTTTGCATTCCAGGCGTTGGTGATACTTGCATGCCTTGGTGTTGGCGCTGGGTGACAGGAGGCACAGTTAATGGCCGAGGATAAATGCACTACTCTGGAGGAAGAGGTACTTGACTAAATTTAGATTCTTTTTAATCCTTTTAATCAGCGACATCGACGTTTAATTATTGAACTTCATCATGCACATTGTATCTCGTCTACGAACTTTCCACTTTGTCGAGCGGGACGTATCTGGATTGATAAGAACATTGGACGATTGGAGACCTTCGAGAGAAGTAGAAGAGACTACCCCCAAGAAAATTGCAGCATTTGATGTCTGCATAGAAAACTGTGTGAATTTGTATAAGCATATAAAGCTTAATAAACTGTGGCTGTCCTGAATGGTGCAAAATGTAGGTTGAAGTTAAAAAACGCAAGCTTCGGAAGTTGATGACACGCTATCAGCAAAGTAAGAATGAGGTTGCGTGTCTTCGCACTGAGCTTCAGGATACAATAGACGAGTTTCAAAGAGAGCGTGCTGACATGTTCATGTCACTTAGGTCACTCAATCAGCAGTTTCAGTTGAAATCGTTCATCATTGAGGTATTTGTAGTATCCCAACCAGTTATTAGATGAGTAGATGGGAAGATCAGACTTCTTAAACATCTTATGCTCCCTGAACTCCCGTTAATAACTTATTGATCGATTGACCTCAAGATTAATCGTAGCATTCTTTAGTGGTGTAGTGGGTGTTCTCCCTAGCATCTTGGAGGGTATACACTCGGTGAGATTCTATTTTGGCGATGTCCTTAAGTTCAATATTGGTAGATGGAAAAAGCTTTGTCTGAAGGTCGGCAACAACGAGATGTCAACTAATGAGAGCTTACCACTTGACAAAGCTTGGCCTTCATGCATGTAATCAAGGTTTATTCTTGAAGCTAGAGTAGAAAGAGAACGTCTTTACACATGCTTAAGAACACTATGACTATGAAGTCCAAGATATCCATGCTGTGCAACGTGCAACTTGGTCATGTGCAAATTATAATTGACCCTGATTCCCCCCCGGTCATCAAATTGGCAGAGATTTATCCCAAAGGAGGAGGTGACGAAGATAATGAGGCGCATGCACTGGGATGATGAGAATGAAACTTGGCGTATGCAGACAATACTCCAGGACACTCCATCTTCGCAAGGGGGCACTTGCCAATACCTCACTAATGGCATCACTAAGGAGCCTTTGAAGCGGCCACCGTCAGTAATCGGCTGTAGCCGGCCAACTTGTCGGCAAGCAGTGCAAGCTCTGGCCCATGGCAGTCGTGATCCCAGATATCTGTGAGAACGTTGCCATCTGAATCTTCTTTTATATTCTTCATTGAGTATTGTAGTGAGGGAACCTCGAAGATATGAGGTAATCAAGCCAAAGGGTAAAATATGCACACAATTATAAGCGCTTGGGAATTGTAAGAATGAGTTGGAAAGGATAAAAGTGTAAGTGGAAGCCGATGCCACCTGCTGTTCCCGAGTTACCAGTTTCTTTGGGTAGGTTGCAACCTACCACGCAAACTCTATACCCTGCAGAGCAGAGGGAGTAGAGTTTGCAAAGGTCGAATGACTACAGACCGTCATATTTTAAGGTTCTTGTAAGGTATCCTAAGAGCTAATCTCACATAGTTGGGTGTTCCCGAGTTACCAGTTTCTTCGGGGTGGGTCGCGACCTACCATGCAACCCTTACAGAGCAGAGCCAGTAGGGCTTGCAAAGGCCGAATGGCTGCAGGCCGCCTTTTTTGCGGATTCTTTCAAGGAAATTTAAAGCGTTAATCCCACAAGTTTAATAATAAGAAATGAGCAGGTAGAAAGTGAGTAGTAGCGAGGTCGCGAGATTAGAATGTTGCATGAGGCGGCAATCCAAGGAATTTGCAAGTGGAGAGGGATGGGTGTCCATTCTGCAGCACTTGTCCTGTTTCTTCGAGGCTAACACGTTATATCTCTTCTTAAGCCTTACTTGAGTTATCATTCGAAAATCATTCGACTGGATCCATTTCACAAGTCTAGCTCCTCCAGTGACATTTCACAAGCCTACCCGGGTGCACACAAGCTATTGGAAGCATTATAATGGTCTTGACTGAGAAATATAGTAGGTGTTATAAATCTACATTTATTTCAGGGATGATTAAGGCCGCCACCTCCTACATCAAGGGTGATGTCGATTCAATGCCTTGGATTAACTAAAAAACGATCATTTCTAGCTCCAAGATTTGGCTAGATCTCTGTCTACAGATAATGTTCCTAATGGGAAAATTGTTTGATGTGGGGGCAGTGTTGACAACATTTTGAAGTTGGAACTGGACATGCCAGAGCGCACGACTTATGATTATGGCAACCCGGCTGATCGTGTCCGAGCGCAGGCTGATGTAGAGCTTGCCTTGAGTGAATTTGAAGATGACAGCCCTCGTCCCTCCCATGCCACTAGCCCCTCCGGAATTCCTCGACCAACATCCTTCAATCCATCCCAAAAATTTGGCCGCGGTAGGGAACCCCCACGGCCACGCACGGCAACCAGCGGGTCCTTATTTGGGGACCTAGAGTGGAGGTAAGTCACTATGATTATGGACTATATAACTAACGAGAGGAGAGGATAGACGACGCACTTTGGTAGCAGCGAGACATCCACCTACTCAACTCATTTATGAGGCATAGCTGATCTGCTTAGAGACAAAATCCGGAGGCCACGGATGAAATGCTTGCTGCGTGGGTAAGAAAGCACATGGGAGTTGCTGTGCTCTTTACTTAGATTAGTGACCAGTTATGGTTGGAAATTATGATTAAAATCGAAGAGGGAACCCAATCTCACCTTGATTGGAACATCACCAAACTGGCCTTCTCAATATCACGTGTATTGTTTGTGAGAGAGAGAGAGAGAGAGAGAGAGAGAGAGAGAGAGAGAGCTGCATCCACTTTCATGATTTAAAAACTCTGTACATTGCTTCCATGGATTTATGCTAATTCCAAGGACCTTCTGGCCCCCCGATAAATCAACCTCGCAAAAGCGTTAGAGATTGGAATTTTAATTTTTCCACTGTCAAGTGATGCCAGTTCTTCAGAGTTGTAGGGTGATTTATACATATTGGAAACAAAGATCAGAGATGATTGTGACCTTGAATTGCCCCAGATGTTGCCTAGTGAAGCTTTTTACGACAAAGGTTGTGTAGAGTTTACGTATGTGAACTGGTATTTAGTTATTTTATAATTGTATGAAATTATGGTAATTAAAGAATCTACCCAGTTGGTATCAAAATTTAAAACAAAGTGCAGACAATACATGCAGAACCATTGTTTGGTGGGAATACATTAAGATGGGACATGTGAATCGTAATATTGAAAAGGAGAGGAAGGCAAATAGAAACAAGAATGTTTGTGAAGGAAAAGAGTGTTGAACAGAATATGATACTGTAGAAGACTCCCTATTCCAAATTGTCAGAAATGACAACACTTAAACTGTAATCACAACAAGATGAAATAGTGAAAGTTTACATAAGATGATTGCCAAATTTTCAAGAACACAAAGCTGGCAATACTAAAACTCATACTAGCCAACACCAAATGTTGAGGATAAGGATGTGTGTATTGGGTGTCCACTTGCAGAAACACTCTCTCATACAGTTTCTAGGATCTACCCACATCAAATTACCCTACTGCCACACAACAACACTGCACACCTACTAGCATCGTACTCTAGAAATACACAGGAGATAATTCTCTTCTTCTCATGAGCTTGAGCCTCCAATTGTTTTGGCTTCAGGAGTTTTAGGGTGGTCCGTATGACAAAAAAATTGCTTGTAGATGTTGCGACACATTCGAGCATGACATCTTCGGTGGCTATGCAATGATTGGTTTCTTGTAGAGCTTGGGCATCTAGGGGCTTCATCTTCTACTTTGTCTTCTGCAACGGGCAGTGACTTGAATAAGGATTTAGTGACTTCTGTTTCCATCCCTGCAAGTTGGAATTTCGGATCAAATGCTCTAATATGTACACATGTTTTGGCCCATCGTCTCTTGCCGATTGCATGAGTCCAAGCATTATTGAGGCAACAGTGGCAAGTGCTTTTTGAGTGTGACAATTCTGAGGTCAACCTTGGGAGTGTTGAGTCTCATCTGAAGTTGTACTTGGATTAAACCACAAGTCCATCCACTAAACTCTTTCTTGAATGCTTGCTTCAGGGGGCGCTAGATCAGGACGTCAGCCGGCTATAAGACACTGGTCCAAGTTGCCGGGACAAAGAGGAGGCAAATTCAAGGAGGTCCCCTTGATCATTTCATGAAAATCTCCCCTAGTAAGCACACTCCAACAATCTATCAACCATGGAAGCTTCTGATCTGAAGGTAGATCTGTCGGTTTGCACACAGACTCATAGTATGGCCACAAAATTTTCTCAATGAATTGTTTGCATGTATCAATTGTAGACCAGTGGTTGGCAGGTTTTGTGAAATGAATTTGAAACCTAACTGCTATGATCCAAACGTCCATCCCTTGAATCTTCATGGCAAGGACAAATCCTCTATGTTCGATTACTCCTTGTATGCTGCACTAAAGAGCAATCAAAGGCCAACCTTCATTTCGAATGCATTTCAGAACATTGCTCAAGTTTTGTCTAGCATTTCTGTACTTACAATAGGTAAATAGAGTCATAAGTGTTCATAAACTAGCCAACAGACAACCTATAAAGAGCATCCGCAGAGTTAAGAAGGCGGCTAATTTTGTTTTAATAAAGACGGCCGAAATATCAGAATATTGGATGATATACAGATTAAACTTAGGTTCAATAATTGATTTTCATGCTGGACCCTAACAATTTGAATTAATTGATGAATCCGGCGGGCCATTGTCATAATAGAGGGCCTTCTGCGGTATTATGGATACATGCCGCCAAAAGTACTGTTTATGCAATGTATATCAACTTGCATAATATATTTTCAGCTCCACTAAGTTTAACAGAAATCACAAGATGAATTTTGTAAGCAGGTAGATGTTAAATTACCCTCTCTCAGCGGCTTATGAGCCGCCTTATGCCAAGGATTTTGAGTCTCACTTGCTACCACTTCTGTTCCTTAAATCTTAGCATCAGCAAATAGCATCTATGTTAATGACTCAATGTATGCAAATCAATAACATCACATTCACTTGTTATAACAAAGGATTAATATATCCATAGACAAGGAAACATTTCCTTTACCGAGTGCACACAGAGAGCTTCATAACTTCCAACTTCAATGAAATTACACTCCATTCACTGCAACTTATAAATTCAATCATACTATCAGATAATTCAAGACATTAAATGTCGTTCAGAAGTAGGACACATTTCAGAACGGAGCATGCAACAATGGAATGGAGCGCACATACATACATAAAGCCCTGAACCACAGATGTAATCCCCAACTGAGGAGAACATAGCACTCACAGACAAAAATTTCAGAAAGCCAACAATCAATAAAAGTCAAATGCTTTGGCCATGGCCAACTTTATTGTGCTTCATTCTGTACATGATGCAACGCTCTACAAAACCCATGAGCAGGAGAATCGAGAAACCACCATATGCAACATGGAATCACTCTACTGACCGCCACGAAGTCGAAGAACCAAGTGAAGAGTAGATTCCTTCTGGATGTTATAGTCGGCCAATGTACGACCATCTTCCAGCTGCTTGCCAGCGAAAATCAACCTCTGCTGGTCGGGAGGAATACCTTCCTTATCCTGGATCTTGGTCTTTACATTATCAATCGTGTCAGAGCTCTCCACCTCCAGAGTGATCGTCTTACCCGTCAAAGTCTTCACAAAAATCTGCATGCCTCCCCTCAGACGTAGAACTAAGTGTAGAGTAGACTCCTTTTGGATGTTATAATCCGCTAATGTGCGGCCATCTTCCAGCTGCTTACCCGCGAAAATCAACCTCTGCTGATCGGGAGGAATACCTTCCTTATCCTGGATTTTGGTCTTCACATTATCAATTGTGTCAGAGCTCTCCACCTCCAGAGTGATGGTCTTCCCTGTCAACGTCTTCACGAAAATTTGCATCCCTCCTCTCAAACGCAGAACCAAGTGCAAGGTAGACTCCTTCTGGATATTGTAATCAGCTAGGGTTCGTCCGTCTTCCAACTGCTTACCGGCGAAAATCAGTCTCTGCTGGTCAGGAGGAATGCCTTCCTTATCCTGTATCTTAGTCTTCACGTTGTCAATAGTATCGGAGCTCTCCACCTCCAGGGTTATCGTCTTCCCTGTCAACGTCTTAACAAAGATTTGCATCCCACCTCTCAAACGCAGAACCAAGTGCAAGGTAGACTCCTTCTGGATGTTGTAATCAGCTAGAGTTCTCCCATCCTCCAATTGCTTACCGGCGAAAATCAGTCTCTGCTGGTCAGGGGGAATGCCTTCCTTATCCTGTATCTTGGTCTTCACGTTGTCGATTGTATCGGAGCTCTCCACCTCAAGGGTGATGGTCTTGCCCGTTAGGGTTTTCACAAAGATTTGCATGCCGCCTCTCAAACGAAGCACCAAATGCAAGGTAGACTCCTTCTGAATATTGTAATCGGCTAGGGTTCGGCCATCCTCCAATTGCTTACCAGCGAAAATCAGTCTCTGCTGGTCAGGAGGAATACCTTCCTTATCCTGAATCTTCGTCTTCACGTTGTCAATTGTATCGGAGCTCTCCACCTCCAGAGTAATCGTCTTCCCTGTCAACGTCTTAACAAAGATCTGCATGCCGCCTCTCAAACGAAGCACTAAATGCAAGGTAGACTCCTTCTGGATGTTGTAATCGGCCAAAGTTCTCCCATCTTCCAACTGCTTGCCGGCGAATATCAGCCTCTGCTGGTCAGGGGGAATGCCTTCCTTATCCTGTATCTTAGTCTTCACGTTGTCGATTGTATCGGAGCTCTCCACCTCAAGGGTGATGGTCTTGCCCGTTAGGGTTTTCACAAAGATTTGCATGCCGCCTCTCAAACGAAGCACCAAATGTAAGGTAGACTCCTTCTGGATATTATAATCGGCTAGGGTTCGGCCATCCTCCAATTGCTTGCCAGCGAAAATCAGCCTCTGCTGGTCAGGAGGAATACCTTCCTTATCCTGAATCTTCGTCTTCACGTTGTCAATTGTATCTGAGCTCTCCACCTCCAGAGTAATTGTCTTCCCTGTCAACGTCTTCACAAAGATCTGCATACCGCCTCTCAAACGAAGCACCAAATGCAAGGTAGACTCCTTCTGGATGTTGTAATCGGCCAAAGTTCTCCCATCCTCCAACTGCTTGCCGGCGAATATCAGCCTCTGCTGGTCAGGTGGAATACCCTCCTTATCCTGTATCTTAGTCTTCACGTTGTCGATTGTATCGGAGCTCTCCACCTCAAGGGTGATGGTCTTGCCCGTCAAGGTTTTCACAAAGATCTGCATCTTGACAGCACTTCCTCACGGCAGAACAAGAGTGGAAATCTTCTCACAACACTGTCTCGAAACACTCTACAATCCTTCTCGTGCCTATGCTCAATTCACACAACACCACACGCAAACCTAACTTACGAAGAGCGGTGCCTGGAGAAGAGCTGAGAACGGAGAAACTACTTTGTGCAAGCCTCGCAGTGGGATGTTGCTTTATACATGAGTGGGAGAGATGGATGAAAATGGAGATGACTCACGACTCCACGAGGTCTGTACCAATGGTGCATCAACACGTGTCTACGTTGAAGGATGAGATACGTTTAGAATGCTCTCGAACGGTGGAGTGGTCGGAGACTCCTCCACCTCGACGTCGGTTCGCTTGCCTTCGGTGGTTCCTCCGAAGGTTTGGTAGTGGCGGTGGGGCTCCATCTCATCGTCACTTTCCTTGCCCCCCACCCTTTATAACGTGTGAGGGTTTTATTCGGTTACTTGTCACATTGGGATACCTGTGTTTTGTTTCGTGTATACACTCTAAACTCCCTAGTATCACACATGTGGCAACCAAAGTGCACGTGATATTACAGGGTTTTGTAGTGTTAACATGGATGCATGATACTATAGAATTAGTGTGGCATGTGACATTATGGAATAACAAAAAGGAGTTGTGAGGATAATTAAAATTCATTCTCCCGTCACATTTGCCAGTGTCGTCCGCTTTACTTGGCCTTCCCGGACGATGTGGCAGACGCATGCACCAACATTCAACAAGTGGCATAACAAGAAGAAGAGTAAGAATAAGAAGGTGATAGTCCACATGTTGGCACATGGCGCGATGCGAGGGTGTGGGTTGACTTCTTGGGTGGTTTGCATTAATAACAAATTTTGTGATATAAGGGAGAGAAATGTGACAATAAGAGTGAGATTTGAATTACGAACATTTGTTCCCTAGGGTTTTGGGATATTAGAGAGTGTGTGACATTGTGGGGGTTGATGTTACGGAGTTTAGGGTGTAGTTCAATGAGGATCAAACAACAAACGTCCTAAAGCATAATTTGGGAAGAGATTGGATTATGTGTTCAGTTTTTATTTGACTACTTTACTCTCGATAGTGAATACAAATATGGGAGGACTTATGTATTCAGTTAAGGAAATCAACAAAGATGCACTTTTGATGACCGTAACTAAATTTAGGGAGGTTCGAGCTGCGGTTTGATATTTGTTGATGCTTCATCATAGATTTGCAAATGCAAGACACGAGTTTCGTTGTGTAAATTTAATCGGTAGAAGTTGGAGAACGTTAAAGAGGGAACTAAAGAACATCCACAATCAACACAAATAATTAGTGTGTTGACCTTGTGTATGTATGTGCGGTTGGGTTGCCCCACATTAATACATCGACATTCCACACAATTTTGAATTGTCACAACAATGAATTGCAATATCTATATTCACATTGTGATAGCTATGTGGATGAATGAACAAAGTTATAACTTTCACAATGGACCTAAGCATATTGGCCCTCCCAATTGTATCATGATGAAGCCTAGGCTAGTAGACATGAGCACATTGTCCAATCGTATTGTAAAACATGTCATTTTGGTGTCCATTCATAACCACATGCATGCTATATACAACACAATCATAGTTATTTGATTAAGAGGAGTGACCTCATGAGGCTCACATATTTTGTTAATGAGCCCCAAATGACTGATGTCACATGGCATTGTTAATTAATGGGTCCTATAGAGAGTGTCATCTCAATTTTGATTATAACATGAATTGATCAAAGAGACTTTATTCATTATCATTGGCATTAACTTGACTAACTATGAACTAGTTTAAGAGCGCCCACATTACCTATTCATCAATGACCTACACAAATGCAAATTGGGTGGCAACCAACAAAGATGGCATGAGACACTTGTTGCTACATGACAAATTCATGAAGGTCACTTGACCTAACACAACATGTCAAATTTCTAGTCATGGTAGATGAGATAGACTCTATGGTATTCATCTTCCATGCAGAAAAGAAGAACAGAGAAAGAAGACTTCTTGTTGGTCAATGGTTCATTTAACCATGGAAACCACAAGAGTGAAGTGCGGTGAGAAGAAACTGTTGCATGCAAATGCTAAAATGGCCCACTATAATTTTGACCTATCACGATAATTTGGGTTGATATAACTTTTATTGACCCACACAATTTACGAGCCCATAATATAATTGATATGTTGATATATTGAAGGGAATATCTTCCCCTTGCATGCTGAAACGTAAACCTATCATCTCAAGTATCTCAATGTGCTACATTAATGTCATAGTGTGAATATTTTTTCATGTCAAAAGATCATTTATGTTGATGAATAATATCATGCTGACAATGAGTGGACGTGACACTTTGAAACCTCTAGGCATCTAGTTTAGAAAATTCACCAATAGCATATTTGACACTAAATACCATGTGTGGTGTAGATGTATAGAATGTAATGTGGGTGTCAAATTAGCTCCAAAAAGAAACCTCCGAGCTACACATTTGAATACTTTTTTGTTGTATGAATGAGAGGTAATTACGCTTGTAACTTATGGAACTATTTCCTCTCTCCATGAAAATGAAATCCACGTGTGGGAACAAAAATAATGGAAAATTCTTTCCGTTTGTGGGCCTCACTTGATGGGAACGAAGCATGGGAGCGTTTGGGAACGCATTTGGGGAACTTCGTCTCTCACCTCTCGCAGATGAGTCCTCCTCCGCACTCCCTTTAGCCATGTGTGTCTGTTGCGTTTTGTAAATTCTGTAAATTGGGAGCTAACTCGACGTCCAGGAGAATCAGCAATGGCCAAATCCAAAGCAGTGCTCATCCTCACCGGGGACTATGTCGAAGACTACGAGGTGATCCAATCGAGTCCCCATAGCCCCTCTCTCTTCAATTTTTTTTCTCTTTCTGTTTTGTCCTTTCTGAACTCGGTGATGTTTCAACCCTCTGCAAGAGAAACTGGTCGGGAGTGGAATGTATTAGAGTAAAGATCCCTCCTCCTTTTTCACGTTGCATTAGCATTCTGGATCAGATTTTGTTCAGGGTTTTTGGTTTAGCTTCATCTGGTCCAGCTGATAATGGTCCACAGTTCTTTGCATCCATGGGCTTTGGAATTTTCAGAAGATCTTTTAAGGGTTTCCTGAGCTCAAGAAATTTTCCTCTCTTTAGTTCTTTGATAGGGGAACTCATTTGATTCAATCGTAGGACAGAACTAAACTTTTCAATTTGTCTGGAAGCTACACGGAATCGGCATACACTGAATTCTTAAAAATTACTGCGCCATTTGGAACTGAGTGATTCATCAATCAACTAATGATTAAATGAATTAATCAGGCTACATTCGTCATTGGAAATAGGAAGATAGCTTTCGAGATTTTTTTGACCATCCGAAGAGCGTGCTTTGAGAGATCATGAGGCGTTTCGATCGAAGTTTATGGCCTGAATTGTACCAACCAGCTTCACTGTTGCTTATTGTATGATTAGGCATATTCCATAATCATTACTTGCAACTAATTGGCCTCGTGACTCAATTTCAAATGAATGGATCTTGCGAAGAAATATAATATTGTGTAGCAATTATTTTCCCCTCCGATGTAGCTTCAATTGAAACTCTGGATCACCCTCAAACGCTTGATCATAGAATTTCATGAATGGTTATCCCCTCTGCCTCAGGAAGTGCTCACCTCTCAAGGGACATTTAGATAGTTTGGTTACTTGAAGAATACCATCCTTGCAATTTCCCACCAATCTGTCGGATATGTAATTTTCCCCAAATATTTAAGGTTTCATATCAAAACAATGAGAATTGTGATTATGATTATGATGGAATTTTAGAGTGTTTACTTCTAGAATTACTATACAAGGACCAGAAACATTTTTGTGTCTTTAGCCATATAGATAGATGTTATCCTTTGGTGGTGGACTCTTTGTGATAGTTCTCAACAAACCCTTGGAAATGTCATTTTATAACACATCTTAGAAAATGCCTCACCCTCAGGCCTTGAAGGGTTCAAGACCAGCAGAAGTAACGCCCCTCCTGGAATTTTCCTCATAAATTTGTTGTGGGGATATGGATTTGGACAATCTAGTACTGTCTGTGTACTAGAACATGATATGTCTATTGACTTTCTCCATGTGGTTGTGATGGTGATGGGGATTGCAGATAATGGTGCCATTCCAGGCCCTTCAAGCCTTTGGGTTGAAGGTGGATGCAGTTTGTCCAGGAAAGAAAGCAGGGGAGACATGTCCGACCGCCATACATGATTTTCTTGGGCACCAGGTACACAATGAGTGTTGTCTCTTGATGGGTGTTAAGGGATTGTGGATGATTATATAAATGATGGCATAAGTTAATTGCTCTGTAACAGTTGTTGAGATTCATCTTTACTTACCAGGAAACCTACCAACAGTGTCCTATATCCTTTCTATATTGTTTTTAGAAATGCAGGTCACTTGGTGAATTCACTGATGACAGATCTACTGTTGTAGATACAGATGTTAGTCTAGAGAATATTACCATAGTATGAAATAAAAAAATTCAGCAGCATTTCTATGCATTAAACCTTAGTGACATGGTTTTAGTTTTAGAAAGGCAGGTCACTTTGTGACTTCACTGATGTCAGCTTTACTGTTGTGGATACATTGGTCAGGTTAGAAAATATTACCATAGTATGACATCAATGTTTAGCAGCACTTCAATGCATCAACCTTAGTGATATGATTTTGTTTGTAGAAAGGCAGGTCACTTGGTGACTTCACTGATGTCAGATCTCTTGTTGTAGATACATTGATTAGGTTAGAAAATATCACCATAGTATAACATCAAAGTTTCAGTAGCATTTTGATGCATCAAACCTTGATGATATAGTTTTGTTTGTAGAATGGCTGGTCAATTGGTGACTTTGCTGATGTCAGATCTACTGTTGTAGATGTATTGGTTAGTCTAGAAAATATCACCATGGTATTATATACAAGTTTCAGCAGCATTTCAATGCATTAAACCTTAGTGATATGGTTTTCCTGAATGCAGACATATACTGAGACCAAAGGCCACAATTTCACATTGACAGCCACGTTTAGTGATGTCGATGCTGAAAGTTATGATGCACTAATTGTTCCAGGAGGTCGTGCACCTGAGTATCTTTCCCTTGATGAGTCAGTTCTAAACATGGTGAAGAAATTCCAGTCCTTGGGCAAACCGATTGCTTCAATTTGTCATGGTCAGCTGATACTTGCAGCTGCGGGGATTTTGACGAACAAGGAGTGTACAGCTTACCCGGCAGTAAAACCAGTGGTGGTGGCTGCAGGTGCAAAATGCAATGCTATCTCTTACAGAATAGGGTCTTGTAGCTAATTGGTTAGAGCAACTTCTATGATCATTGTAAAATGATTCTTAAGGCTTTCAAATTATTTCCTGGCCAATGCCGCATACTCACTTCACATGTAAAGTCCATATATATCATAATTCTTTGTTCCCCACCGATTATGGAGAGAGAGATGACCCTCTACAGGGAAAAAGACAGTCCTTTGACCCTCAACTCTTGACAGTGGAAGGGGTTTAGAGGGTTGCCTCTTTCTCAATAATTGGTGGGGAACAAGATTTCGGAAAACATATAGGTTCTGTGAGTCGAATGAGAAGGAGGTCCTGCCCCATAAAAAACTTAAAGGCCGATTCTTGAGAGAATTATTTTACTGTGATCATAGGAGTTGCTCTTAAGCTTGGCACAGATTGTACTGACCTTGACAAAGCGAAGGCCTCAGAAATCCTGTTGCCTATCTCATTCATATCCCTTTCCAGTTTTGTATGATGTTTTTGGCTAAAAATGTTTTTGTTCCTAGAACCCCAGGCAGGCAATTGCAAGTGTAAATCTCATAAAATCGCTCGTGGTGTTCTGTCTTTGATTGCCCTAAACTATGGGGTTACAACTGTCAGAAGGTGTATAGGGCAACATTGGAATTGTTACTAGGTTCAAATTGTAGAAGATCATTTCTCTTACTTCTCAGGCAGCTCATATAGAGACTTTAAATGGGCATCTTAGTTCAAGAAATATTTAATTCCTAAGCAAAGTAACCTTCATCAATATCATTGCACTACTTTGGAGAAAGTGACTTTTCATAGTGAATGTCCATGAAAGTGTTGAACATTTTTATTTTGGCTTTTGACAAATTCTTTTGTTTGTACAGGTGGAATCTGGAAGGAGCCTAATCCTATTTCAGCCTGTTTCACGGACGGCAACCTGGTAACAGGGGCAGCATGGCCAGGCCACCCTGAGTTTCTTAAGCAAACCTTGAAGGCTCTTGGTGCAACAATTCAAGGTGGTGATAAGAAGGTCCTGATGTTATGTGGGGTAAGTAGCCACTTCCTATTGGGATGGAAGGTTGTTGTTTTTTTCTCACTCGAATGTGCAGGACTTGTAAATTCAGGAAGGTCACATTTGCAATATGTAGTCAGCATTGTCAATACAGACCAGGGTTTGTTTGGGAATGTCAATTCAAACAATAAAGGTCATTGGAAATTGCCAGTAAGAAAATCTACTCACCTAAGCATCTATGCGTTGTGTTGGTCTTAATTTTTGTTGGGATCCCACATTCGCTAGTGCTTCCAAATGTGGATAAATATCTAATGTAATGAGAAGACACAAGAGGTAATCACCAGATGGGGAATTTCCAGATTGTAGCAAGATACAGCCAAATATTAAGGACCAGTGCGCTGGAAATAACTCTGGTATCTTTAAAGTGTATCCTTTAGTATGATATCTGACTTTGCAAATTCCTGTTGCAAAGTTGGGGGTATGGAACCGACAGTTTTGAGGTGGGTCCCAGTTCTTGTGAGCTGGTATTGAGATTATTACACTGAAATTGTTGAGCGAGATCAGAACTCAGAGATGGTGAGCATTTGGCACCATCAGTAATGTATATATTATTTTTCACGTGGGCTCCTCTACACAAGATATGATAAATCAAGGGTTCTGAGATGTGGAAGTGTCATGTTCTCCCGGTTTTGTGTTCAACCTAAGGTCAATGGGTCTTGGTTACTTTTTCCAACTAGCCCACTTCTCCTAGGATATGAACCACACAGTTCTAAAAGATGGTTGGCAAATCAAAATCAAGGTTGTTGTCACTTTCCTTATTATTTCTGGGGCTCATATGAATATTCTCATGCTCATTGAATGGTCATAGAGGTCCACCCAATTATGTTGACTATTGAGCCTAGAATGGTTATCATATTTTGAGCATGTAGTCCAGTCTCTTTTAAACACATGTCTTTTTGGTATCTGTCCAGGGAGCCACACCTAACCACATACCACTCAACTGTAGGTGTTTGATTAAGATCACTAACCAAATTAGGCACGTCGACCTTAGCCCTACCTCCTGGAGATGGGCTTGACGCATGAACATCCAGTAGGCCATGAAACATTGTCCATGCATGCCAGGTATGAATCCATGTAGGTTATTCATCCATTCAGTCTTCCTTGGTCCCTTAGGCCTCAAGCTCTAGTGTCAAGTGCCCCTAAATACCTATCTCCAGTTGTCCTCAAAGAACTTTAACTTCTCAACCTTACTTGAGAGAAGCAAACAGTTGCTTGAATTTATGTGCTGTACTTGTCCATGTGTAGGATTACATGGAAGACTATGAAGTCATGGTGCCATTCCAAGCAATGCAAGCCTTGGGATACACGGTTGATGCCGTTTGCCCTGACAAGAAGGTTGGGGATTTATGTGCGACTGCTGTACATGATTTTGAAGGTGCCCAAACGTACAGTGAAAAGCCTGGCCATAACTTTGTCCTCACAGCCACATTCACTGATGTAAAGGTGAAAAATTACGACGCACTCGTGGTTCCTGGAGGGCGCGCACCTGAGTATCTGTCTTTGAACGAGACGGTCTTAAACATAGTCCGGGAATTTGAAAAGGAAGGAAAGCCAATTGCTTCCATCTGCCATGGGCAACAGATTTTGGCAGCAGCTGGTGTTCTGAAGGTACGTCCTGCATTGATGACTAATAAAAACTCGTAACAAAATATCCAATGCTCTATAAGTTGTGTATAAAGATGAGTGTTTAAGTTTATGAAGGCATCCTTTTGGAAATGATAGTATTATGATGTCATGCTGGGACAGTATTTTCTCTCATCAGGGCGTGGTGGTGAATGGTGTAGATGAGGCTGTAGTATAACACATTAATGAAAGGGAGAGACAGTTTTAAGCATTATGTTTTACTGATTTTTTTAATGCCTGCTTTTCGTCCTGGCAGGTGGAATTCTCATGATTTCTTGATTCCTGTTACATGCCTCACATGAAATATTTCTGGGTCTTGAGTGAGTCAAACATAAGAACTAAATGGGAGAGACTAGCAACATGGTGACATAAACAATGAGAGACCAAAAATAAGGATACAAGGGGGAGAGGGCATGCCCACCACTCTCCTGCTATGCTATTAACGAAATGGATGATTTTTCAAAGTTCTGCTTACTTGAGCTCTGATTGAGGCCCCATTGATCTAACTGAACATATTTCCTACCAACATATTAGGGTGGCTTAAACCAAGGCCTTAACCCGGATCTTATTGGAACTCATGCAAGTGGGCTCTTTGATGTGTGCAGGGAAAGAAGTGCACAGCATATCCAGCTGTGAAGAGCCATGTTGTATTGTCGGGTGGCCAATGGCTGGAGCCAGATCCAATCACAAAGTGCTTCACAGATGGGAAATTGGTCACTGGGGCAGCATGGCCAGCTCACCCGGAGTTCATCGCCCAGCTTATGGCTCTGTTAGGAACAACTGTCACCTTGTAAAGACATTGAAGTAAACAAGTTGAAGTAAGGGTCCTCTAATAATCTGGGCCTCGAGTCATAAATTATCGGCTTACATAATGTAGATGTTTGTAATTACTCGAACATTGGCTTATGTGAATGTGCAAGCGGCGATGAGGCAATGAGTTAGGAAATGCAGAGGTTACTATAACTGCAGAACTTCAAAACAAATTGCCGGATCTCGTGAAGTCTGTGCACATTGTGACCTACTTTATTTTTAGTGTGTGTGTGTGTGTGTGTGTATATATATATATTACAAGTAGTTGGAAAGGTATGGGGGCTTTCAGCTCATGATGTTTTTAGGGTTCTCGTGTGCATGTGTATGTCGTGAGATTTTGATTGATGGCCAAAACCAAACAAAAAATCATCACGTGTAAATGTGAATTCAATTATTTCAATGGTGAGGTTCGGTGTGGGTATGAGTGTTTGATGATACATTTCCAAACAATTTAATGATTTTTGGTTCAGATAAGTGCGAGAAGTGTTCTCATATTGTACACAAGTTTATTTAAAATAAATCTTATCTTGTCTCACAGTGTAAGGGCTTTGTCTTCAGATAGCTCGTGTAGTGCATAGGATTTATGTTCTAGATAATTCAAGCATAATTGATTAGCTTTGTCATGTTGGATGAGACCTAGGGTGGTCTTTGAAATGAGCCAAAGTTTGGCAATCGACCAAGATTGGCCACATATATTTTTAATAACTTGTTCTTCAAGTGGAGTCTAGGTGCAAGCGACTTTGATGTAAAGTGGCCTCTAAAAGGAGCCAATGTTTGGTTTTAAATGAGCTAACAAACAAAATTGGTCACGTGTGCGAGATGATTCTAGGGCAAAGCACTCTCGCAACTAGCCACTTGTTTTTTATGCATCATAGAAAGAAACATCATAGACATATGACTTTCTAGACAATTTGGGTACTTTCCACAGAACTTGGTGGTTGTTGACTACAATGTAACTATGACAAGGAAGTTGTGTGTGTCTATAGGCTCATTTTCATGTGCTCACCATTCCAATGAAGCAAAATAAAGTTTGCCAACATTGGTGAAACTTTTCTTAATAAGATAGATGAGTCTTAAATGGTTATCTTTTCTTACTAGTCCACTTCTCCAAGGATATGAACCATGCGATTAGTATGAGATGGTTTACAAATCCCAATTGAAGCCGAAGCTGCTTTCCTCGCAATTTTCAGCATATCACTTTTGATAAAGGATGGCTGAATGTATGCTAAACCGACCCCATTCTTACCACACAAGAAGGGTGCTATAAGGTGGAAGCACCTCTAATGGACACCTTGCACACTTGACACCTTAACAAACACATTGAGCACTCGACATTTAATGATACACTTGGAGCACTCTCAAACTCAAACATGCTAAACAAAAAATCAATCAAATTTTCCCAAAATTAGCACACCCATGAGGAGGTTTGTGTAGATCAGCTCATGAAATTTCAACATTGTATAATTTAGAGATGATTAATGAAAGCGTGTAAGGTTGCTTTATGATCTGAGGTATGTGGGTGTTATTTGGTTCCTTTTGTATATTCTCTAACATTTACCAAGTAGATTTACACAACAGAATTTGTGTTGCATAGCAACCTACGATGAAATGTATGTAAAAAATGGATTGAAAATTTGACCTCTTTACTTATGGTTATCGGAAGCGCATGTTTGTTGATTTCTTAATTGGATACATACCTCCCAATTGCGTTCATTATTGAGTGTAGAGTAGTTATTAATATTTGAAGGCGTAGTCCAATCACTTTTATACATGTGCCTTTTTGATGTTGCTTCTTTGATCCTCACTAAACTGCATACCAATTATATCTAGGGTTCTGATTAAGAAAAGTAACCACATAACGCTTGCATACCTTATAGTGTCAGCATCGCTGCCCTCCCACCCCACAACGCAAAACTAGAAAGTGTTGAGAGTTAAATTTGTGCCCCATTTCAACCAATGAGTGGCATTTATTAATTTTTTAAGAAATAACATCATATTCATTTTGAAATATGTAGCTCCCACTTTGGGGCTAAAACTAAGTGTTGTAATAAGACCATAGATGGATTTGGAAGCTTCAACCATAGGTCCCCTTTACACTAGAGAGGGTTGAGAGCTCAAAGGGAGGAGCATTCTCATCATTGGGGAACATGTTCCACATTTTTTATTTCTTCATGTCCACTTTAAGTGCTTGAGATTTTAACTTTAGTGCTTGAACTTTTTCTTGAGATTAGATCTCATAGATGCCACCTTGATGGATTTCATGTGGAACAACTATGACAACCTCTTGGTCATTTTTTAACAAGCTCATGGTCATTTCTAAACTACCTTCATGAGGTAGCTTAGGGATGTCAAGAGTTGAAGCTCTTGGTTTGTGGGCCCAAACAAATGGGTTTTCATGCATTCTTTGACTTAACATGAATCCTCCTTTGTTATAATCCCCCCTTTGACACTCACTCGCTTTAACACTTGCTCAAGTGATGAAGACATTCAAGATGGGTGAAGTTTTCATACATTTGACCTATGGAAGAACAAACTCCCCTAAGGTCGAGTTCTCAACTCAAACTCTAATGTAAAAGGGACCCCAGTCATAGTGCTTGCAAGCTATAGGATCCCATTAGTGAGATCCCAACGTCAACCACTTGTATTCATATGAGATTTGAGCAACATAACCTACATCGATGAAAACTGACTTGCGTCGTTGAAAAATCAATCAAATTGCATTGTGATAAATTTGTAGATCCTTTCACCAACGTAGAATGCGTTGCCCAAACTTCATGTACTTGCAACACTCACAAAACTAAAAAAAATAAAAATTACCTAACTAATTTGAGAGTGTATATGAGTCCAAAAAGAATGACATGTGTTCATCCCCAATGATCCAAACTAGTCCAAATTGAAAACAATCTTCCAATCTTCACAAAATGTTCCCAATTGACAATAATATTGTCCCACAATATTGTTGAATCTAAAACAAAAATATATATACACGAGCTTCCCTACGGTCACTCTTGCTTTACCATTTGAGTAGGTAACATTGCATTTGTTGTTTTGGATCATCACTTTTTCCGGTCACCTTCAACAAAACATGCCACCATTGAATGGTCCACGATCGTAGTGTAGGTGCAACCCAACTTTTCCAACATGAAGATACCATGCTTCTATGTTCTATCTTGTACACCGTCTTGTTTGACAATCCGGTTCTTATTAGGTATAGACCATATACTTATCCCATGTGCCATTGCACATAAGTTGCATGATAAACACTAATTTAGTTGGGTTTCACTAACATCTTCGTAGGGTGTGCGTATGTAGCCGTCAAGAGTGAACAAAGTGACGTTTCGTGACCCCAAGATGCACTTTGTTCTTTGTTCCACTTGCATTATGCTTCTTTTTTCCACTTGTATTATGCTCTTTGTTCCACTTGTAATGGCGTTGGAGCCTATCTCAACATGTGCATGTATGAATGAGGGGCACTGTTAGGACTAGGAATCACGTGCATGCATGACCTTGAAATTAATATCCCTAATATACAAGATCCCCCCCCCCTTCTTAAAAATGATATATGTACAATATGTAGCTAGGTAATCCCCTCGAATACATACATACACAAGTGAGAAATAAATAAATCATATAGATCTCAACTGTCTGTATACACCAAAAAAATGATATGGTAAATATGGCTAAAATTTGGCTAAAATGCTCTTAGGATGACATGTTTATTTATCGTTGATGAAATCATTGAACACTCGTTCATTCATTGGATGTAACTCATATAGATTTCTTTCTACAATATAAGTCATTGTAACCAATGCAGTGATGGTTTCTAACTCTATTACCAAATGATTTATGAAATCGTAGGTCCACATTGACCCATTCTTATTTTGATACCAACATACCTTTATTTCCATATTGGCAAGCGAGTCTCAGTGGTCAATTGGTTGTGGCTAATCAATCCACATGTTGCCAATTTTGCAACGCATCCTAGGACCCTTCCCAGATACACGGGGAGGTCACTGGCGAAAATCGTAGAAACAATGTGCGATAAAAAATAAAGTCTAATATATTCATTGTAGGTAAATCTTGCAAAAAATGTACATATAATATAAGGGGGTTTTAAAATAATGAAACATGTCTACATGTAAAATACCATCACATATAATGGCCTCTTTTATCTAGTCTGTACATGTAAAATAGGGTGGAAACAATTACTAGGGGCAGCGGGTCTAGGGTAGAGTCTATGCTAGTGGATGGAAAAAGGCTTGTGTTGAAAATGCTTGGATGGATGACTTCGCACGCTGGCTTGCTTGAACGTTATTGAACCAACCGTTCCAATGTGAAGTTAATGGTCTCTACCCACGTGCCGGGAGGGAAAATTTCGGCGCTTTGTTTGACTTTATTTCATAGTCTAAGACAATGCTTTAGTTGCATGCCTTTGCCTTAGGTTTATTGTTTTGATTTAGTTCATGTGAGTTTAGCATTGTCGTTGAACTTCACAATTCATTGTTATAAGAAGAGAAATGTCCTTCATGAAAAAAAAAGTCGCTTACATAACCCAAAAAAATGGGGTGTACGAAATAAAATGTGGTTTAAGAAAAAAATGGACAACAGTTGGGCTCCGAGAAAAAAAAATCGGGGTAAAGTCAAAAAATTGGTAACTTGGAATATAAGAAAAAAATAAAAAATAAATAAAATAAGATGTTTTTAATTGATTTTGCCAAAAAATTATAATGACTGATAGGGTGTATTAAAATACAAGCATTTATGTTTATTTTGAGAAATATCATACCTTATAATCTTTTCTGCAAGGTAAATAGCCCCCCGATAAATAAGTCCTAAATGCACGTGTATGCATTAATTAAAGAGGGAGTGACCTCCTCATGCCCAAATACCAAGTCTTGGTGATCGTTGTTTAGCTTATATTCTTCTTAAATCCCTTTTTTCTTTGTTCCTTCAATTAATACTTGAGAGACAAACAATGCCGCACAATCACATCTCGATTCCAATGAGTAATCATTATCCCCAGCTCTATATAATCGGACTTTAGGTCTGACATACAACATAACATACTTGATTCTAGTGAACTTATCCTTGGACAATGGGGGATGACCATTCAATTCGCATATTGGACGAAATATTCATTTGGACCTCTTGTAGATTACGCACTTCAGTATAATTGACTATGGGCCTAAAAGTAGAAATACAACTAGGAGTGTATAAATAATATGCCTAGTATATTTAGAATGCTAAAATAAATAATACCCATAACTTATGTGTATTTTGTAATCCCTAAGCACAATTAATACTACATTTGTGCACCCTTGTGGATCCATATGGGCCACATTGAGTGCACACCGCATGCATATATGTAAGTAACTTCTTAGCATGAATTTTTAATGGACAAGATGGGTTGAATCCCATAAATTTTCAAATATTATGTAAAGAATTTATGTTTTCTTTTCCTTGCTATTTTCTATCCAATGTTTCCCATAATAGGTTGAACTTTGAATATAGTGCATTTCGGCATTTTGGCACCCCGTAATGCCCATGCCAAAAATACGTCTCAAGTTCCTAGGAGAATGCCCCCATCCACATGTTTCTTTTCATTTTGCAAGAAGGACAAATATCTTTTCCAAATAGAAAGGTATAGAAGCCGGCTATGGCAAATAATTTGTTGCCACTATGGTGCAAGAATGAGGGCGTCTATGGCTGAAACAATCCTACAATTATGCCTACAACCATAATCAATCCAACACCCTATCTTGCCGTTTAGTGTTGTTCGCAAAAGCGGAAAAAACATCATGAGCACTATGATTGTTGATTGTGGAGGTTGTTCATGTTCTAACCCCGACGGCTTGAAAAGGTCTTGGTTTGGTAACATATGATGAATTGACAACACCTTGAAGGACCACCGAATTTGATGTAGAGTTTTCTTTCTCAAATGATGTGACCGTCGCACTACTACACTTGCCACTCGGGCATGGAATTATTGCATTCAAAGAAACCTCTCCAAGAACCTCACATGGTGCAAGAAGGTTTGCAGCCAAGTGAGAGCAAATGTGTATTTGTGTTTTTCTTCTTCATAAACCTTGAAATCTCTATGGTTGGTGAACTCCATGGCACAATGAGTTGGCATGAACGCTTCTTGAATTCATGTAGAGTGGCCAATCTTGTTCGTTAATCTCTTTTTGTCTAAACATGGCACTGCTCTGCACATCTTAATGGCTCAAATCCCATAATGCCCTCCCCTCATGGCAATCCCCTGTATATTTTTTTCCCACTATCATGCCACTTCTCCAAGGATATAAAACACGCGATGGTGGTTAAGAAAATCCAAATTGGGGCCATAGCTAGTTTCCTCATAATTTTTGGAGCTCATGGGAATATCTCATTTAATATAAAACTGAAGATCCTTGTGCTCATTAAGTGGTAATATAGGTCCACCCTCCTATGTTGACTATTGAGCATAGAATGGTTATCATATTTTTGATCACGTAGTCCAATCTCATTTGAACAAATGATGCCTTTTTGGTATTTGTTTATGCAACCCCAATAAAGCACACACTCACTCAAATATAGGTGTCCGATTAAGAGAAGTGACCAATTAGGCACATCTGCTTTACCTACATACTTAACACTTGTTAAGGTTGGTGGTGCTGACCTAAACACCGCATCCAAAACGAACACCTTAAAATCTTGCACAATAACACATATTGATTTTGAGAAATGTCTAACACCCCAACAACAATCTTTAGTGTTGGTTTTGGGCCATCTACCAATACAACTTGAAACCCTTACAACTTTTGCATAAAAAAATTCAAATAGGACATACTTTGCTATGTTGGAATCCCATAGAATCAATTGCCAACGATGTTTATTCAAATAATCTTAGTATTATATTAATATATATGTTCCATGCTTGACGGTGTTAGCACCATCTAGTAAAGATGTGTTCATTCGGTTACTTATCTTAATATGACATCTATTTTAAAGTGGTTTGTGGTCAGGTGCGACTCTAGGAACAAATACCAAAAAACCATATGGTTTACAGAGATTGGGCAATGAGTTCAAAATATACTAACCAATTTTGGGTTCAATACTTAACATAAATGTAGGGCGAGACTATATGACCATTTCATAAGAACGAAAATCCTCATTTCAATGATAGAATAAGATATTTACATGATCTCTGAAAATTAGCAGGAAAGTGACTACAACCTTGACTTGGATATGCTAACCATCTCATACTACAGTAGAAGCGCTTATTATCGATCTTGACCCCATCAACAATGTACATATAGGGTACCATAATTTCGATCAGGTTGGAACCAATAGTGCCATCACACATGTCCTGGTTTTGAGTGCTAAAGTGAGGAAGAACGAGCAGTTAAAATGAGTGGTTATGGGAGACTCTAGACATTGGTACTGTATGTTTGGGCCAACTTTTGGCTTAAAAAATTCACATTAATTTCAGTTTAAAAAAATAAAATTACCGGAAAATTTGCAATCCTCCTAATTGCTATCATCCTACACGGTTTTTTTACACCGCTTTATACCTCTTCAGATTTGACGCATAATCTCTTAAGTGATCGGTTATAGGTGCCTCTACTCTAATTGTGCATATTTTATATCCTAAGGAAGTGGGCTAGTTGGGAATAGTACCCATTTAAGAACCACCTGCGTTTACCTTTAAAATCGGGAGGGTGTCGAAGCTCTTGAAAGCTCTAAAAAGAAGCCCACGAAGCTCAGCCGTTGTGACACGTGTCTGCCGCCGGGTTTGCGGCAGCGGCATCTGACGGCTTAATGGCAGCCGTCCCCTGACGACTGGCACAGACATCGTCCTTCGCAGTGATTCAACAGGCTGACACTCCCGGATTTGCAATCAAACTTTTGTAAGTTCCACCTTGCCATGTGCTCTAAAGACTCACAGTAAGACAGCCACCGCAATTAAGAAAAAACAGGGAAGCTTCTGAAGATTGATTGGGCCTACAATGCCCCTTACTCTCTATTTATAATCATCCAGCTCATGGATTTCGGCACATTTTTCAGAAGCAATTGGATTGTCGTCGAGCTTGGAAGTAAGAGGTGTTGGGAAATTGCGAGTTCCTAAGACTTGCTGCTCGGCACACGGGTGAGCGTTGTGGATGTTACGTATGGGTTGTGTGTGTGAGAATGCAAGAATTGGGCTATCCATGAGGAATCTGGTGTTGATTTTTGAGCTTGGAAGAAAGAGTTAAGGGGGTGAGAGTTGTGGATGGTTGTGTATGTGAGGATGCAAGAATTGGAGAGGAGTTGGGGTGTGTTAGAGGAATTTGGTGTTGATTTTTGAGTTTGGAAGTTAGAGTTGATTGGGTGAGGGTTGTGGATGGGTTATGTATGTGAGAATGCAAGTATTTGGAAGGTCATGAGTAGTTTGGTGGCGATTCTTGAGCTCCGAAGATGCAGTTGGTCGAGTGAGGGTTGTGGATGGGTTATGTATGTGACTATGCATGCGTTGGGATGTCCATGAGGAATTTGGCGGTGAATTGGAAGCAGGAAGTAGAGGTTGATTTGCACAATTTATGGGTGAAAGCAGGGGGATTGATTCAAGGTAGAGCAAGTGGCAGATACATCAAAAATGTTGGGGCAGACTTTGTAGGACTTTTCAAATCTCTGCATGCACGAATCTTTCGTTTTAGAGGTGAAGACGATCGAGGTGAGAATGTTAAGATTGCTCACCGGATGATCCTTTCCGAATTGTTTTTTATGTTGGCCGGTTTCAAAGTGACGAGGGTATGCACACTGGTTGTACTTTCAGGGTTTTAGTGTATGGGCATTACATTGGAGGCATACGGATGCTATGGAAATTTGCTCTGCGAGTAGTAGGATACCGTTTTGTGGCATTATATTATTGACCCATAACCCTCTTGGTTATGTTGGAATCAAATCCGCATTATTGGGCTCTATGGTGGGGCTCTTTATTGGGTGCTCCTTTTATGTGGTAGCTTCCTTGATGACTGCTTCCCTAATGTAGTGAGCACACTTTTACTGAGTGGAATACCTCCACTATTCTTAGGCCACATTTCAAAATGCGGTGGGACTTAAATTGGTTGAAATTTTCTGAGCATGTCAGTGGTGCTATGGCTTAATTTACCGTAAAGAGTGGAATTCATAGAATGTGGATTAAGCAAGCGTGTTAGGGCAATGATTCTTGTCTGAGATTCATCATAGCTCTGAGATGAATCTGAGTTTTACAGGAGGTATAGAAATGGAGCCTGGTTCGCTGTGGATGTGGGTGGCGAGTGCTTTGGGTATCTTGGCAGCTTCAAGCTTTCTATTCTGGAATCAACACCAGAGGAGATACTTACCCAAAGGAAGCTGGTCTTTGCCAATTGTTGGTGAAACTTTCAAGTTAAGGCGTGAAGGGATTCAAGAATTTATTCGTAACCATACTGCCAGGTAAGTACTGATTTCTCTTTTGATTGCAGTTCTGGATGTTTTACACCTTCTAGCGGATCCCTCATATTTTTCTGAGCCTTAATGCGATCACTTTTTTTAATCCGACAATTCTGTTTTAGTGGTATATGGCGAGGCTTGTACTCAAGAATGGACGTGTTGCGATGAGATTGGACTATGTGCTCAAAATATAGACACCATTCTACGTTCAATACTGAACACATTTGGGATGGGGGGGGGGGCGTATTTGATCACTTGAGGAGTCAGAGCATCTTCACTTTGACCTCTTTTAAAGTTCTGGGTCTCAACTCCGACTCTGACACTTGAAATGACAATTTTCGGGATTTGCAATTGCTAGCCGGATGAGATAATTCCTTTCCCAATGGAACAGCCAAATTTGTATGTGGAGTGGGAAGTGCCTCCAATAGGGCCACAAACCTTAATGGGTACTAGGATTCAGTACTTCTCTTATCAACGGTACCATTTTGGCACTATCCCTGAACTTTTAGGGGAGCTACTTTGAGTTATCCTCTAACTCAACCTGACTTATTGTCAGGAGTTGGTTGTTTTTGCAGAAGGTAGACGTGCCTAATTCGGTTACTGGTCTTATTTGGACACCTATATTTGAGTGGTATGCTGGTAAGGTGTGGATCCAAGAGCCATTCTAGGCTCAATAGGCAATATAATTGGGGGGGGGGGACCTGTAGGACGATCTAATGAACACGAGAATCTCACTTGATAGTGAATAATATATTCATACGAGCTCCAAAAATTATGAGGAAAGTGGCTACAGCATCTATTTGGATTTGCTAACCATCTTGCACTAATCGCATGTTCATATCCTAGAAGAAGTGGACTGGTCGGAAAAAAGTAACCATTTAAGACCCGTTTACCTTAGAACACCTTCCTGTATAGTAAGCTCTCTGTGCATCCTTAGAGGTAGTGTTGAGGGTTTGAACAAAGAATTTCCATATTGGTTCGTTGAGCATCAAACTCATTTTGACATGCAATCCAGAGGTGCTAAAATGAGTTTGGCCCTAAATGAACCGAAGTAGGTTGCTCTTCATGCAAATTCAGATGCTACTTCCGAGCAAGCACCATCACAATTGGAAAGAAATTATTGATATTGTATCCAAGACAATCAATGGAAAATCCAGACGAAAAGTGCTATCAAGTCCAGAGACATGTCTACTAAGTTCTCTGTGTTTCCCTTGTTTGAAATATTGTGGGGGTTCTTATTAGAAACATTTTTGGGGATTTCATTTTTTCAGGTATGGAGATATGTTTTCCACCACAATCATGGGCCGCACCATTGTTTGTGTATCTAACCCAGAGACCATCAAGTTTGTGCTCTCCACAGCACACTCCTCTTTTCCCGAAGGCTTCGGCATGCAACATAATCGGCTTACTTCACAAGGAGTGTTCAGAGGTCCAGGGCACCCCCATTTTCGAAGAATCATACTTCAGGATACTACTGGAGAGAGCCTCCAGAGCATGCTTCCATTCATCAGCTCTACCGCGAAAAAAGTTGTCGATGAGTGGGAGAACAAAGAGAGTGTGCATGTGTGTTCCGAGATGAACAAGGTAGTGAATCACCTCTTACAAGTTTTCTCTCATTTATTTAGTTATTTATCTGAATCTTATTTAGATGTTGAATCACAGGTCGTCATATAATGCATTTGATTAAAAATGAAGCATATGCATGTGTGGGGAATTTTTGCACACACTTATGGATGCTCACTGTTCAAAGAAATTGAATGAAGGCCCTTATCGAGATGGTTCAATTTCTGTAAGTCAGTTTATGGGGATATCAAACCTTGTCCTTATCTTTGTAAGGGGACGCAATGGTGCAGTTTGGTTGTGTGCTCATCATTTCCAAATTTCCAAAGGGTTGTGTATTATGCAATTATTACAACAAAACTATACCTAATGGCGACACTAGAGACTAAAGCAATGCTCGAAAAAACAGAAAAGAGTATCATGGTTATTTTACTGAGTCCCTTTTATCATTTGCTTTAACAATAAATAAATAAATGTAATGAAATTACCTTATCATTATGTATTAGTTTTAAGTAACAATCTTGCTATATAGTAGCAGAATGTGCACATATTATAAGTTAATGAGAAAATAATGCAATATTAAAGTATTAATGAAGAATTTGTGGTGTTATTTCTTTCAACATTGGATTGTTTCTACATGATAATTTTTGCCTCAGGAAGTTTGTGACATGTCTCTCTTTGGTTTATCTAATGTGCAGTACACTTTCACTGTAATGATGCGTGTTTTATGGAGCGATATTGAACCCGACTCCGCGGAGATGGTAAACATCAGGGAGACTATGGGCTTGGTAACACAAGGAATCCTTAGCATACCTATCAATCTCCCTGGTTTCTCTTTTTACAAGGCTTTGAAGGTGATCCAGTTTACACCTTTTTCTTCAAATTGTGTTCCCATTATTCAACATGTCTTTTGGTTGGGAGTTGATCGTTTTGCATACAAGACTTTCCATGCTTGGTGGGTTTTTGGTGCATGCTGGGAGGCAGTGTGGGAGGTTTGAACAATTTATATCGGTTCATGGAAGGTTGAAAACATTGTGGCATTCCAAGAGGTGCTAAAATGAGTCTGGCCCTCACTGGATCAAAATGATAGGTCGCTCTTCTTTCATATTCAAATTCAATCACGACCTCCGAGCATTCACCACCACAAGTGGAAAAAAATTATTGATTCTGTATACAATAGTTATTGATATTAAAGATATATTAATTCTCACAGAATGTGATTCAGACCAGCTTTGATCCTGACCTTTATAATCTGGGTATGCCAGGCCAGGGAACATCTTGTTGAGAAATTAATGACTACAATGAAGAACAGGCGAAAAGACGGAGTAATTGTGGGGGATGCCTTAGGCGCGCACATGGCGATCAATCAAATCAAAGTCTCAGATTACGAAATATGTTGTGTTATGATAGCATTTATGTTTGCTGGCTATATAACCACAGCCACCTTGCTTCCGTGGGTCATGAAGTATCTTAATGAAAATTCAGAAGTGCTACAACGTGTACAGGTAGATTTACAAACTTTCAGAACTCCAAAGTTTCAGCTGTGTCAGGACTAGATTTCCATAATAATTTTTGAGAAATTTTATTTAATCACCATAACAAGGGGCGATTAACTTCTTCACAAAGTACAGATAGCAGCATCTCTTATTGGATTGTGGATGTGATTTTACGTGATTTAACAGGGTGAGCAAGAAGAAGTGCGACAAAAAATTGTTGAAGGTGGATCCCTGAAGTGGTTCAAGTCCAGAAGCTCCATGCCATTTACATCACAAGTAAATTTTATAAAACCCATACCCCTAGGTCTGGCTGCTTCAGACAGTAAGGATGCTGAAAATGTAGACTAGAGTTTGTTGGAAACTTTTATGACTTTGATCCTTTGTATCGAGTTTGACATGATCACTCATCCAAGAATCTATATGTCGATGTAGGTAATCGATGAAGTTTTGAGGCTGGAATCAATTGTTGCAGTGGTTCCAAGACGTGCCGAAACCAATGTTGAATACAATGGTTAGTAGTGCCCTCAACATCATTTTCCAATTTATGATGTTTATTAATCTACCACTTCACTTTCTGAAAACCTCATCTTATAACTGAAGCTCTTGTTCAAATCCCAGGTATTGAAGAATGGCTATGTAGTGCATAAAAGTCTTGTTTCTGTCTAGTACTAAGACCTTGTTGAACTGTGTGAAGGTCTTGTCTTTCCAAAAGACGTATATGTTTGGCTATCAGCGTATTCCTTACATTGGAATCCAAATAACTTCCCAAATCCATCTGTATTTGATCCATCTCGTTTCAAGGTGTGTACATTAAGAAACACATGCTCATCTGGTTCTGTTATGTGGTGCAAATTTTGAGCATATCCTGATAACATTCTTATTATGTCCGTACCACATTCACTAGTGTTTTTCTTTTTCATTATGTAGATGCCCTTGTTGAGATAAAGCAATCTCAACCCATAGAGATGCACTCAATACTAAGGAAATTCTCTGCTTATGGTTTCTCATAGGAGTACCTTCTTAGAATATAGAATGGTACATAGTGCAATCTATTGCAAGAATAAAACCAAGAAAATATTGATGAATGTCTAAATATTTCCAGATGATTATGTCAAAACCTACCAAAATTCTCTCATCATAAGGTAGACGTGTTGTCTCAGGGAGTGCACTATTCATTAAAACCAAGCATCACGTGCGTGCATGCCCCTTATTAAAATACCCTTGTATACATTTTATTTTTGCTAAAATCAAGCAATATACTTACAAATCTCATTGCTTCAAAATACATTTCCATACGTACACAAGGGTCCAAAAACAAATACAGAAATTGTATATAACATGTGTACAAATGTTTGGAAATGCAAAAATATGGCCCTATTATATGTATAATATCAAATCATGGATTTTTAGTTATAAAGTCGTTACTTAGTGGATGAAAAAACACATGATTCTTGGTCCAGGTCTGACTTGAACGCATAAACGCGTAAATGCATACTTTACATATATTTTTCTATAGCCTCATGTATATCTACTTCTTGCTTAATAGCAATATGTCTCTTGTACGTACATTTTGTACATGCTTGTTTTAAATAATACCCCTTTTGTTCACCCACGTGTATAAATACAGTACTTGAACAGTGCACTCCCTGGGCGTGTTGTGAATGCTTCCTTTTCCCAACTAGCCCACTTTTCCTTGGATATGAAACATGTGATTATTACAAGATGGTTAGCAGATCTAAATTGAGGCCGGAGCTCATGAATATCTTATTCATTATCAAAGTGAAGCTTCATGTGCTTGTCAAATGGCCATATAGGTTTCCTCAATTATGTTGACTATTGAGCCTAGAATGGTTATCATAATTTAAGCACACAATCCAATCTCTTTTAAACACATGTCTTTTTGGTACATGTTCTTTGAGCCACACCAAACCACATAGCACTCAAATACAGGTGTCCTTACAAGAGAAGTAACCAAATAAGGATTGTCTACCTTAATCTGCTAAATGTGATGTCTTGCAGGAAACGCCGAAACCAAATACCTTCATGCCTTTTGGTAATGGCCCGCACATGTGTCCCGGAAGTGAACTCGCAAGAGTGGAGGCGTTGTTCTTGCTCCATCATCTTGTCACAAAATTCAGGTGCTCAATTTCTTGTATACCAGGGGTGTTGATTGATTTAGATGTGGTGTCATTTGACTACGTTTTTTTTGATGTACTAATCACTTCAATGTTGCACTACGCCAGGTTCAGAAAGTTTAGTGACAATCTTTTAGTAGATGGTTTCTAACATCATATGCATCAATCATAAGGGAAAGTTCTATTTGCAAGCAAGGGTCTAGGGTTTCTTGCAAATCTGAAGTACTAAGTTACCAAAGACTTACTTGCTTTCTATTCTGGCAGTTGGGAAAGTCTTTCAAACGAGCAAAGGAAGGCGACTAACCAACTGCGACAGCCTGCCGGAGGTTATCCTATTAGAGTCAAAAAATTAATGCCGTGAGAATTACATAATCAAGTAAATTTAAGTAGATGGCAATCTCTGAATGTTAATACTGTAATTGTTTAGACTTCTAGACATCAGTATATGTATGCAGCGTAATTGAGTATTACTGTCCATTAGCGAACTTGAGCATGCAAGGGCGAACTAATGTAGTATGTAGATTTGTAGATGATATACTCGTGATAGATAGATATCGATGTATAAGATACAATTTGGTCACAGTTTTTGGTATTTAGTGTCCTGTACACTATTCGCGAAGTGAAAACATATCTACGTTACGACATTTAGAGTAGCATATTGGAATATTTTAGATGATAGTCTTGTGTTTTGAGTGTACTAATGGAAATTGTCATGTGTTTACATTTTAGTATGCAAGAGGATGATATTCTTGAGCATACTAATGGCAAGTATCATTTGTGTACAATTTAGTCAACTTGTAGATCATTGTGTAACATAGGCATGCACCTCATAACATTATT
Source organism: Polytrichum commune (assembly GCA_950295325.1). NCBI lineage: Eukaryota > Viridiplantae > Streptophyta > Polytrichopsida > Polytrichales > Polytrichaceae > Polytrichum > Polytrichum commune. The sequence continues at coordinate 38,389,920 of OX485807.1, forward strand.
GAACATACTCATGCCAAGATGCTAGTAAGCGCACTTAAACGTCAAGTGTCATGAGGAGACCCTTATGGTGAAGTTGTTAATCATTGGTATAATCTAGCATATGCTTTTAAATAGGATAATTGATGCTATTGTGCATGTGACACTAAATACCATTAATAGTGTAGTATGGGTCAAAACAATAATTCCACACACTTCAGGTTATAGTATTATGCTTTTTACAAAACACCCATGGTCAAGAAAAACATTAAGGAGTCGTGATTGGTGTGGTTACTTACCTCAAATGGACAGCTATATTTCGGTGGTATGTGGTTTGTTGTGGCTTTAAGAATGGATACCAAAAAGGCATTATGTGATTAAAAGAAATTGGAATGTGTGCTCAAAATGTGATAACCATTCTAGGTTCAATAGTCAACATAATTGAGGGTGACCAATATGACCATTTAATGAGCACAAGGATCTTCACTTTCATAATGAATCAAATATTCATATGAGCTCTAAAATTTATGAGGGAAGTGGCTATGGTCTCGATTTGGATTTGTGAACCATTTTTTTACTAATCGTGTGTTTCATATCCTAGGAGAAGTGCATTAAACAAAATGTAACCATTTAAGAGCCATCTATCTTACTATTGTTTTTGAATCCTCAAATAAATAAATAAATAACCAACATCAGGCAATCCGACATGAATTTGAGCATGTTGGCCCTACCTTGGTCAAGAATCCTCTTGGTGTAGGGTGGGGTTACTTCCGACCTTGCGGTGGGTGGGCTCTTGGCTTCCAACCTACCTAGCTAGTTTATTATTTTTATTATTTTGATTTACTATTATTATTATTTTACACCCCCATCAAGTAGAGAGACGTTTTCATGAGGGGAATTGAACTGCCAACCACTCCATTCAGAAATGGGTACGTCTCCACTATTTCCTAGCAGCTTAGGGTCATCTCGGACCTTTGTATTCTCAATATTAAGTAACCCAATAGCACAATATTCGATCCTATAAAAGTTAACTTATATTGATACTTGATGGGTATCACAACATTAAATCAACTTGATGTACCCGTGTCATTATATGGGTCCATAACATCATTATGATACTAGAGTAATTGTAGTTTAGTTTTTTATTACAAACAAACCCAGGGAAACACTCAGGGTAGACTTAAAAGGTGACTTGTGTATCGTCTAGGTGTCTCATACAAGGTTTAATAAGGAAAAACACAAGGTTATTGCACTTTATTTTGGGTTTAGACTGACAATTATATTATGGATGAGGGATAAAAATTAGAAAGCTCTCCATGTCAGTACATGCAATTGTGATGGTCTCTCACCTTACTCAAATTACCTGGACAATAATCTAGCAGTGAGTTCATTTTGGTTAGACCAAGTACGGTACACAAGCATAAGCACAACCATGGTCAATGGTCTTATATGAGTAACCAATTTTTGTCTTTTTACCAAAGCCATGGACACTTTGGTGTGGACAATGGTCTTGTATTAATTAATCCTTGTTAATGTAACTTGAAATGTCCATGTAGTCATCCTTTTAGGATTTTCAGTCTTCTTCCATTACGTGTAATTTTAGTTACAATGTCGGACAATAGTCTCTTACATGGTCTTGGCGAAGGTGTTCCTAGTTCTCTCAATTACAACCATAGGCCATGCCACATACACATGCCAATCTAGTCTCACATGGTTCTTTGTTTAATTAACTCTAAGTTGCTTGCATTCATACTATCATCTTGCGACTTCCTTTTATCTTAATTCATTTAAACTTAATTTCTCAAGATTCTCAACTGGAATGAATGCTAACAAGTTCTTTGATTATTGACGAATTATGCTTTCTCAATTTTAAATTACTCTCCCTTTCCGGTGACTTTAACATCAAATCACTACTTACCAAGTTCTTGACAATCGTGTCTCTTCGGCTACCGTCAACTCGCTTCCCATCATCTCCATACGATTGTCTTGCTCATATACCCTTTCGTATTCTTTGAAAGGTTAGTACGGCTGAGACTCAACTATTCACCGACATTAAGACCATAGCCTTCAACACCAACATTTTAACATATCAATTTCATCATAATCTCCAAGGAATCTCTCCTTGTTGTTTTCCTACCTTAATTTGCGATTCAATTTTCCCACGAGAATTTACACGCTACAACTTATAATCCAATAGCATCACCCTAGATTCAAAATAATTACAAAAAAAATTAGACGATTGCTTGGCCAATAAATATTCCATTTATTTGCGACTTTACATAAACTGTATGTGCGAAATTGAATTCAAAGAGGCTCACAGGCCGAGTAATCATTGGAGTGATATTAGAACATAATAATCGAAGCCTCGATCCAGCGACCAAATCTCTCTAAGACCATGGTCACCTCGGGGGGTTCACTGGCGAAAAATCGTAGAACAACGTGCGATAAAAATAGGGTCTGATATATTCATTGTAGATAAATTTTGTAAAAAACTTACATATAATATAGGGGGTTTTTAAATAGTGAAAAAATATTACATGTAAAATACCATCACACCTTTATTTTGAAAAATATCATACCTTATAATCTTTTCTGCAAGGTAAATAGCCCCCCAATAAATAGGTCCCGAACGCACGTGTATGCAAAATATAAGAGGGAGTGAACCCCCCGAGATGGTCACGCATCCCATTCAGGTTTACAATAGTAATTTAAATACGTAATTACTTAAACAGGCCTTGTCTTTTATAGCCTACCCAGATCATATGTAGATATCAAACAATGCCCTTCTTGCTATTAGGCTATAGTCCTACCTACTTTCTGATTTCTCTAGACTATAGCCTATTCACACTAGCTCGAATCCGTTGTTCTGGTTCATCTAAATCCCATTTACATTGAATTTCATATTTAACCAGAAAATAAAAGAAAGTTTAACTACAATAATTTCAAAAGGTATGATGGTTTTTGGATGGTATATAGATCCCAACTGGTATCAGGAACAAAAATATCCTCAAATACCTAGTACCCTACTTGCATAAGAGAACGTAAACTCCTTGTTATAAATTCTAGTCCATAATCACTTCCTTTAAACATACTAAGCATCTTGACAAATGGGGCACTTACAAACATACACATAGATTTCTATGCCAATGGCCTCCACCTTCTTTTAGTGTCACTTGACGGCTTGATGCATTGCCAGAAACATAGTATTGGCTAAAAGAGTTTGTTTAGCACCCGCTCACCTAAGAAACGGAGGTAATTGGCATTCTACCAAAAAATGCAGTGTGATAAAGTCCCAATAAATGGTTCAAAACAAAAATTATAGAAGTATTAGGAAGGTATCACAAATTCATCTTGAAAATATGTTTTGTAAATTCAATGAATGTTCATCAAATATATAGAATAGGCACATTATTTCATAGCCCCCCTGAAACTACACTAAAGAGTCCTATTATTGTGGGTCACGGTAATTTTCTAGAGCTCATGGTAGTTCTCATTATGGAAATTTATGTGGGCCACATTAATTTTCAACCCACTCTAATTTCTAGCAAAAAATTAGCATGGGCCACATTTACAAATTGTGTTGAAAAATATTGTGGTGTCAATGATTTTTCTTAGTGTTACTTAGGTCTTGTAATTAATATTCAGTTGTGTTGGTTGAAATCTTCATGAAGACTTAGGGGAAGGCCTGGGGTCTCGGACCCATGTTCATTCCATCTTGACTAGAAATTAAATGTGGCCCACACTAATTTTCCATCCACATTAATAGGACTACTTCGTGTACAACCAAACCTTCGTAATGTCACCTTGCGTAATGTCACTTCTTCTCTTATATCTTGAAACCCTAGGGAATGGATGTGCTCAATTTTAATCTCCCTCCTTGTTATCACATTTCCCTCTCATATATCATGGATTTGGATGTTAAAATAAACCACCAAATCCCTTAAACCACACACTGGCACACATTATCATTATTGTCATTATTGCCATTATTACAATATTGACTTTGTGTTCTTCCATAATGTCACATGCTAAACAAATTCTCTATTATCATGCATCCATGTTAACACTACAAACCTCCTTAATATCACGTGCACTTTGATTGCCACAAGCGTGATATTAGGGGGGTTGGGGTGTACCTATTATCTCATGTGGTTCATATCTCTACGAGCCTAGGGAGTTTCCACCAAATAAACCACCAAATCCCTTAAACCACACACTGGCACACATTATCATTATTGTCATTATTGCCATTATTACAATATTGACTTTGTGTTCTTCCATAATGTCACATGCTAAACAAATTCTCTATTATCATGCATCCATGTTAACACTACAAACCTCCTTAATATCACGTGCACTTTGATTGCCACAAGCGTGATATTAGGGGGGTTGGGGTGTACCTATTATCTCATGTGGTTCATATCTCTACGAGCCTAGGGAGTTTCCACCAAATAAACCACCAAATCCCTTAAACCACACACTGGCACACATTATCATTATTGTCATTATTGCCATTATTACAATATTGACTTTGTGTTCTTCCATAATGTCACATGCTAAACAAATTCTCTATTATCATGCATCCATGTTAACACTACAAACCTCCTTAATATCACGTGCACTTTGATTGCCACAAGCGTGATATTGGGGGGGTTGGGGTGTACCTATTATCTCATGTGGTTCATATCTCTACGAGCCTAGGGAGTTTCACCGTGTTTTTCTAAAAGCAAAATTATACCCGGGTCCATGTTCATGTTCATGTCAATGTTCACGAACCGCCGGATATGAGCCCGTGTAGGAAACAGATGGGGCTCGCCTCTCCTCCCTTTTTGCTCTTCCCGGCCGAGTCATGACTAAAGAATGTGATCACTTACAATCAGAGTGCGGAATCTCAGATTGCTTGCTGTTCTTAAAATGCTAATTTACATTTACGGCGACCTTCGAATTTCTCAAACTGTCCTTGCTTGAGCCATTCTTTGGTAGCTGAAGAATTTTGCAACCATGGCGTCTACCGTCATCTCTGTTGGCTCTTCCACCTCCATTTATCCCCGCCACACCCCCAACGCCACTGTCTTCTTCCTGCCTCCTCGCACTCTCACATGCTCGCCTGCCGCTTCCAAATGCTTAATTCCTTCACACCCCACATTGCAGGTTCGTTCCCCTGGAATTCTACCCCGTTGCCTCCAATTTGTTGCTTGAAATGTTGTAATGGGTTGTTGAGGTTGTGTGGCTGAATTGGAATTCGGATTGGCATCCATATCGAACAAGCTTGCGTGGGTTAAGTGAATTTGGGAGGTTGCTATGTTGCCACTCTCGAAATGGAGTGCAATGGGTGAATTGAAGTGATGAGATTCTTTTCAGATGATTGAGGTTCTGAGGATAGTGAATTTCTCGGTGTTGATGGTTTTGGACCTTCGATGTGAACTTTAAGATAAGGCAAGCTAGATGGGTCTTAAATGGTTAGTTTTTCTAGGATATGAAACATGCGATTAGTACGAGATGGTTAGCAAATCCAAATTGAGGCTGCAGTTACTTTCCTCATAATTTTTGGAGCTCGTATGAATGTCCTATGTGATTAATCAAATCAAAGATTCTTGTGCTCATCAAATGATCATTTAGGCCCCCCATTTATGTTGATTATCGAGGCTAGAATGGTTATCATATTTTGAGCACATAGTCCAATCTCTTGTATACATGTGATGCCTTTTTGGTATCTGTTGTTGAAGCCACACCAAACCTCATAGGTCTCAAATATAAGTGTCTGATTGAGGTAAGTAGCGAATTAGGCATGTCTCCCTTAAGCAGACCTTTCATGGCTTTGTTTTTACTTAAATAAAAAAATAAAACTGGACAGGTAAATTTGAGTGGTGTGTAGTTGGGTGTGGATTTCAAGAACAGACACAAAAAAGGCATTGTCGTGTGTCTAAAAGATATTGGACTATGTGCTAAAAATTTGGTGAACCATTCTAGGCTCAACAGTGAACGACATAATTGGGGGGATCTATATGACTGTTTAATGAGCTCAAGAATTGCAAATTTGATAATAAATAAGATATTCATATGAGCTTTGAAAATTATGAGGCAAATGGCCATGGAAACAGTTTGGAATTGGTAATCATTTCGCACGAAGTGCTATGTGTTTTGCATCCTAGGAGAAGTGGACACAGAGATAAAAAATGTCCATTTAAGGCCTGCTGACACTTAGAATGTCCAACTTCGTCACCAACTTCTCCTCTGTTACGTCTTTAGGAATATGTGTTTTTGTTTTTTGGTGTCTTCCTGCTCTGAATGCAACTTAAATATTCAACATGATCACTCTTACCTTTGTTTACCTATACTGGTGTAGATTGATGCACTATATATTAAAAACATGCGTATAACGTATTTGTCGTGCATAACTGTAAAGAATGGAAGAGTTCTTGGAAAATGAAAATCAGGAAGTGAACAGAAATGAGGCAAAATATGAGATACAATGTTATTGATCCAATATGAAAACTGTTTTTGTCAGTATGGAGTATTTTGCAAAACTTGATGAATTGCCGGCTGTTTTGACAAATTCTGCGGATGGTGGCTCCTTGTGATACAGATTAGGGCAGATAGTACTGCTCCAGAGACAATAGCAAAGAAGGTAAGGGATACATGCTCACTATGTGATGATATTATTATTATTGTCATTATTGTCATGGTTTGTTTGCTATCATCATGGCTTCAAGGTATCACTCCAAGTTGGACAATCCAAGAAGTCAAATGCTTATTCTGAATTATAAGCTTGAAAACTACAACAATGGTTTTCTGTCTTCTTGGATTCTGAATTTGCGGTGAGAGAGTTTTGCGCAGGCTGTGTGGAGAGGAGTTCCAACTAAACTTAACACTTGCCCACATTCAAGGGAGATCCGAGAATATTTCTATAAGGATGTGTGTCAAGCCACTCAGAATGCTGTCAAAGACGGAAAACATAAACTACGGGTACAATTTCTCATCTTCTCACTTTGCTAGAATTACATGAAGTTCTACATGCTGATTTGGGTATAAAATATTTGATAAGGTAGATGGGTCTTAAATGGTTACTTTTTCTGACAAGCCCATTTCTAGGATATGAAACACGCGTTTAGTACAAGATGGTTACCAAATCCAAATTGAGGCTGCAGCGGCTTTCCTCGTAATTTTTGAAGCTCATATGATTAATTTACTCATTATCAAAGTGAAGATTCAACTGTGTGCTCATATGTCTTGTTGGTATCTGTTCTTGGTGCTTCACCAAACCACATACCACTCAAATATAGGTGTCCCAATAAGAAAAATAATTGACTAAGGGATGTTTATCTTAGTTTTCTTAGTGCCAATACCTCTACTCAACAAACATTAATAGGAGTTGACGAAGCAAGTGAGTAGTAAATGTGGACTTTTACTCATGATCCTATAAGGATAATAAGAGGGAGAAGTACAGGGTTCAGTCGCTCTGATATGTAGTGTACTTGTCTTTTCTATCCGGAGTAGATATTTTCCAATTCTTGTGGCCTTTGCTCTTTTTTTGGGGGTTGCAATCCACTTCAAGAACTTCTGGCTTTGTTTTGTTTTCTTATGTGATCCGTTTGTTTGTGTGTACTGCTGACTTGTGACTGTTTGCTCCATTGTTTCGTTGAGGTGCAAAATGGGTTCCAGCTGGAAAATATAGCTCTTGATTTATTCCAGAGGACTTCTTGTCAGAACAGGTGGATTTTTGGCATTAATAACATCATGCTGTTATGATGAATCAGGTGCAGATTACTATACCTGAATTGAATCCTGAGATGGTAAGGTCTTCAAAGACTACATTCCCCGTTCATTTCAATCATTCAAATCCATTTCATTCTAGATCCAACCAGTTTAATTCAATTGACTATTTATGCAGAATAGTGAAGCTTTAGCCAAAGCACATCAGTTTCCCAAGTGGTAAAGACTGTTGGCCAAACTTTACAGTATCCGCATCTTAATTTGCATTCTTTCATTGGATTGAACTAAGAGACTCCAGGTTCTGATTAAATATCGTTGACCCAATAGAGTCATCCTTAAAGTCTCTCAAAAAGTCATGTCTTGGTAGGGAGTTTGCCCCACCTTTGAATATTTATAATGTTCAAGAAGCATTCAAGTTGTGTCGGAACTCCCACTTTTGGTGATTTGAAGTGGAGGTGTTGGATTTCACCAAGAGATGGTTAATACATGTAATGAATCATTGTCAAACTTTTGAGAGCACCATTTTAGGTGGGCTCAAAAGTTTCCCATGAATTTCATTTTTATACAGCCATCGTTTTTGAAAGTGGAGCAAGCTCCCTATCAAAACAAGAGTTATCGAGAGTCTATAAGGATAACTCTAATGTGCCACATTTGAATCTTTATATGTCCCTAACTGCAATGTGTTAAGTAATGTATTCTTCACTATAGTTCTTGTTTATTCTAATCTCAACGTTTGCTCTCTGGCCACAGGATGTGTACAGGATAGGGACCTTATTGGAACTTATGAGAGAGCTTGCATTCACTTTTGCCGAGGATGGAAAACGAGTTAGAGTGAGTTGCAATCTGAATTCTCTCCCAAAAGGCAATTTCCAGATTGAAATCTTCGAACATCTGTCTTCATTTCATTCCTTTTGCAATCTGCAGAGGTGGGTGTCTTATTGAATCCATACCCAGTGTGAGGAGGAATCTCGATGATCTGGCGTCTTTCTATAGGTTATGAGGAGGATGGTCATTATAACCCATAATCATATCCCCTTGCGATTGGTGTACTATACCCCCCCCTCCAGAAAAAATGATATGAAATCTTTGTTTCTTGCTTAGCTCGATTTCTCTTCACAGCGGTTATGTATGATTATGGACACATATTGCCCAACTATGGGCTTATAGTCATGCCCACTTGCCAATATTGCCGCTTGTGAAGGCAACTGGCTATGACTCATAAATTGAGCTCCTCGTGTCAATTATCATCCCAGGCGGTGCACTCTACATCGCAGTACCTACCCATGTGGGTGCACAAAAGGGGTTCAAATTGAACAGGTCATGCACATTGGATACATACAAGGGATATTGTTGAATGCAATATATTGGGTTATTGTGTGATTATAATTGGTAGAAATAGAATAAACCCATCATTCAGGTGGAAAATTGAAAATTAGGATTGTAACCATGTTTGGGTGCATATATTTTTGACTACTACAGATATTTGAGGCTATGTGTTATCTCAACATTTGTATGTATATGCTTGTTATTCTTGTAATTTTTTTGGTATATAGGGGTATTAATTTGAAGGTGATGCACGCACATTGTTTTTCTATCTCAATGAAGAGTGCACCTCCCGAGGTTATCATACTCGTTATGATGGTATTCAGCATCATGTCTTAAGTCAAAACAAAATTTTCAACACTCAAGTTCTTAGGTGTATGTTGAAAAACTCAACATTGGCATGGAGCAGGTGGTGCATAGCCGCTTACTTTGCTTGTTGACTGATTTTCATGAATGGTGTATATATTTGGGAATTTGAAAAGCTTCTTGATTTCCATGTTCTGTTTATTGAACACTATGATCTTGTCAGGTATGTGTACAAGGAGCAATGGGAGAGGGCATATTTTCTGGCATGCCCTTACAGCTTGCAGGAAGCCGCCAAATGCTAGAGCGTATGGACTGGGGTGATTATATTGAGGAAGACACTTTCATCAAGTTCGGCGCTGTAGGTTTGGAATTCCCTTTCCTTGTTATACCATTTTCTAGGCCATGTTGACTTTCATGCCTTATGTATTGATTTGCAATAGTTCAAAGTGATTCAAATATGAGGTCATAAGTCCTTATTTCTATCCAGAGGCGTAGGTGGTTATATTATGCAAATGCTTTAGCTGAGTAAGAAGTGATGAGAAGTACACTAAATTGTCCTAGTAGTGTGGGCCAAAGTAACTCTCTAAAACCCACATTAATTCTTACAACCCACACTGAATTCTTGGTTTTAAATTAGTGTGGGCCCCATTCATTGTTTTTTAGGAAGTTGATGTGGGTGACTATTTTGTTTTGTGCTACTTTTGTCCTCATACTCAACACAATGTAAGGTGTTTGTCGAAAGTCTCTAGAGAGACTTATGGGAAGACCTTGGGTGTTGGGCCCACATTATTTCCACCTTGACTAGACAAGTAGACTGCCCACATTAAGTTTCCACCCACACTAGGAGGACAATTTAGTGTACTAGTTTCTTTTTCTCAATCTTGTGATGTATGGGGCCTTTCTTACACTAATAATAATATTAATAAATTGCAGTATCTAATCAAGAAAGGTTAGCAAAATCTTGGAAGTGTTTCTGGCATCAATCACATTTTTAACCTCAGTGCTACTCTTGGTCTGCCAGGTGCGAAGGAGGTGCAAGATGAAGACGATTTCTTCATCCTTATGGCCCCACAAAATGCAGTTGGAAATTGTATCATTGATGTATGTCACTGCAATTACAACCAACAATATGCGACATTGTTCACCTAGACTTGAATTCTATATTATGATTTTTGAAAATGTTTTTAAACGTCATAGTTGACAGGCTGCTACAGTTGTGAGAACTATTCTATTTAGTACGTTTGTATGTCTCCAGGTTTTGTCATTTGATAGACCATCGGTGTTCAGAGAATATTTATTTTACTTGACAGTGAATTTTCTTATGAAATCAGGACCTGAAAGCAATGGTGGAGGCTGCTGGTGACCGACCAGTAATCATAGTGAATGCTAAACTCAAGGTTTGTTAACTTATCCACCCAAAGTTCTAAGTATATTTTTGTGTATGGTACATATCAAACTTATTCCATGAGTTGGATGTTTGTGTCATGGAACTGGATCGAGTTCAACATATCTTTAATGTCTTCTTATTTGATCTTTGTTATAGGTGGACTTCCAACCATCTTGTTGTGTTAACCTCAAAGGGTGCTCTCTTCATTAAGATCGAAAATCACGTGCGTACATAACCTTCAAATTAATACCACTATGTACAATAAAATTTCAAGAAAAGAAATATACGTACAAATGTAAAGTCTACACATATCCTCAAATATATGTACATAGGCAGTTTATGTACCAGAAAATGTACTACTAGGGAGTCCCAAGTGCTTCCAATTGGATCATAAGTTGATATTAGCCTCTATCTCACAAAGGCCATTGCACTCCACTACTCTAGGGAATTAGCCTCTTTGTCACCATGTTGATGTACTTTTAGTCCCGTAAGCCTTTTGGCTTCTTGGACTTCAATATCAATTTCATTTCATTATCATCATATTGAATAAATATCTTGTGGTGAAAAAGAGCTTCAGGTCTGATAACCACATTGTTTTTATGTGACAGGATTTGCCAGCTTCAGGTGGAGTTATGCAAGTGAGGCTTTCACCACCTCCGAATGATGTACTGGCACATTGTAGGACCCATTCAGTACGAAATAAAATGAATTCCACTACCAAGTGGATGTGTGTTTGGATATCTTGAGGTAGGACTCGAAATCTAACCTTGACAATGAGGGTTATGCAGATTATTGGAAGGGAGAAAAGAATGGAATTTGTAGAATCCTTCTTCACATGCTACAACTTTCGCCTTATGTATACCTCAGGAACTCAGTATCCAATTATGGGTGCCTTCAGGTGCGTCTCTTAATGACAAACATTTCCTAGTATCTAATGACAAGACATAAAGGACTACACAATTTATGGTATATAGTGTGATTTACTATTTGGAGTTATAAGGTGTTATAACCATTTCCTTGCAGATTGCATTTAAAAGAAAAAGTAAGTGCAATAAGCAGTACGAACATTATACAACATACTACACCTCACCCGGTAAACATTGACAATGTTTGTATGTTTACAACATTAACTCCAAATGATTAGTGATACTAATTACCATAATTAGTGTAGGCTTATCAAGTCTATCAATTTTTCGAGGTCTAGCTCCATAATTTCCATCATAGTACATCATAGTACAGGCATTATTAAACACCTTTCGCTCTTAAACTGAAATGGTTAAAGTAACATAATAGGAGTGGGTTGACAGGATGTCATATCCAGGACCATTTGAAATCTACCGGAGGTTTGATTTAGGTTCAGGAAAGGAAGAGTACGTGCCTATTGCAACATTTGAGCAGGAGCCTACCCGATCTGATATCAGTGACGCTTTTAGTGGCCGAGTGAAGTAAGCTGAACATATTTATTTCTTTTTTTAACGTTTGACAGATTTAATGTTTGATGTTCTTCCCAACTTCCCATTGTCCATGCTTGTAAAAGGATAATGTTACTGAAAAAAAGAAGTGTTGCTAGTGGCTTCCAACAATTGATAAGGATTCTTCACGTTGAGGCCTCAAATATGTGCTGAAAATTTATCATATCGTTGTGAAATTTTGTCCGCATGCTGAAGAGGCTCTATGTCATGGTTGCAGGAAGGAAGGGTCTACGCCAACTGGGATTTGGTATTCACTTGGAACTGAAAAAGATATGAAGTTTAAATGATAATACCATGTTGTGTGATGATCTCACTCCCATTGTCAATGGAAGCGTTTGGAATTCTGGTATAGGCCATCCAAAAGTCCAAGTAATATATTGGATCAGATGGCTTGACATTAGAGTTTTCTGCGAAGTCTTTCAAAGGGGCACCAAACACTTTATGATTAAGTGCTTGTTAGATCTTGTGTTGGAGCATAGTTTTGAAACATGGGCGAAACTTTGAAAAAAGATCTAAAATAAGGTGTAACCCGTGAGACCAGCCACCCTAAATCTTGGACCTGCATGTCCAAGGCTACCTTGGTCCACTGATCCTAGCTAGCTTCTTATAACCTGCTCCCACTCCTTTAGCATGTTAGTTTATGTCTTAGTAAAACTTTAGTCAATTTATGCATAAGCTCAACTTTTAAGCAAACTCGCTCAGAATTCGACCCGGAGACTCTACGAATAACTCTATCATCTAAGAGGGTTGGTTATTCAAACTACCAATGTCCTAGAACCGGACAGACACATAAAATGTCCTAGGTTGTCATCATATGATAATTTGTGACTACAGGCGATTCTTTTTCAACTAGGAGTAATTTGCTGTGATTTGAATTTGTCACATAGTCCAAGTATCAAGCATAGTTAGCATGTTGGATGTTGGAAAGTTTTGGAGTCCTGATGACTTTCTCATATTTGCAGTGATAAAGGGGCTAATGGAGTTCTACTGTACATGTGCAGGGGTTTCTTTTCAGGTTTACTGGGCTAAAGTTGGCACCCTGACATCTCTGCCTTGTATGAGGTCAATTTGTCTCCCATTCAAGAATCCATTCAAATTAGTCCAAAAGATCATTAATTACATATGTTTGGTACATTTAATTGTGTCACAGTTACATCAATTTTGCAGGTTTGAAAAGAACTGTTCATCAGTATTCCTCAGGGAGTGCCTCCTTGTAAGATACTCCCCTATCAAAACATGGTGCTATTGTCCCGTGATTGTTACATAATGTTTGTTATGTTGGGAGTTTTGTATGCCATGTGTCTTTTAAACTACTGTAGTGACAGGAACTTTAGGATTTATCATTCTCATAATGATAGCTATACCTATACGCAATTCAAAATTGGAGAGCAAATCCTTAATTTCAAGACAAGTGCAATGTCTGCAGAACAGAACGCTTCTGTATGCTTGAACAAGATGAAATTAAAATATAGGTACAACATATTGAGCCGTCCCAATCCCACTTGTCCCATAATTTGCGGATCAAAGTAGATCACTGAAAAACTATTTTCTTAAATCTACCCTTTGAAGAATGTCTTCTCCACCTACAGCAACCCTACACAACATATCAAAAATCATAGTTCACGGCTAGATAGGATTCCAAAGGAAGAGACTCTCGGCCTAGTTGGTTGCAGTGAACAGGGAAATTTTTTGAGCTAACTCAGTCACTATTCTTATTTCTTTATTATCAATCGATTATTCATCGAAATGCTTCCGTTGTTTCTTGGAATTTTACATAATATAGAACATTTTACAGATTTTGGTTTGGTTGATTTCCTACAGTTTTGATGTTGGATCAGTGATTTGGGAAAATGAACCGATTCTCTGTAACTAGTAGCCAGTTCTCCCCAATTGATGGTTGATCAGAGGTCTTTCTTTGTTAACATAGACGAGCATTCCATGATACTTTGACCAAGTTGTCTCATTGGGCCACTTTGTGTTCCCTTTGTGGGACTCATGGCAAGTCTTCAAATTTGTCCTTGTCTTTGCCAACACATTATGATGACACAACAACCCAATGCCAGGGCAGAGAAGACCACAAGGAATCCCATAATAACTCCAAGGTAGAAACGGGCATGTGACATTTCATTTTGTGTCGATCCTATTCTTTTCCTGTTGTCTGTCGTCTTTCCACTCTGTAGCAAACAAGAGTGTGCATCGCTTTTGTGAATTTCGTTCACTTTCCTATACTCGTTCGAGTCGACAATTGCCGAAATGGTATGAGGTTAGACTTCTCTGAGCTTCTGATACAAGGTTCTAACGTCAGTGCAGACTTCAAGCATCAAAAGGGGAGGAGCCACAGGAAGGGACAAGAAGGTTAGCTACAGTGTTAAACCCCCATCTTGTGCAACCAAACTGTGGGTGGTTGCTTAAACTTCAAATCCAATGCGCACATGAATCATTACAAGCATATGAGTCCTAGGCAATTGACCTATGTCATTGAAAACTTGTCTTATGTAATTGGAATACTTGCATATCTAGTATAATGTTAGATTTGCATTGTTCTTTCATCGACTTAGGACGATTGCGTAGGATTCGTATGCTAGTAGTGATTTGAAGTGAGAGCAAGTAACAAATTAGGTGAGGCTTCAGCCATTAGGAGTCATCTCCAAACTCCACAAACGAAGTCAAGTGAGATGACTTCCAAAGACTTCCTATTGAGAAACAAAAAAATGAAAGACAACTCCGATGTTGTCACCGCCATGAATCATGGGTGTTGCTTCTTCATTTTGGAGTTCATCTAAGTCTACATGTAAACCGAAATGGGCATTACGAGAATTAGAGGAGCCCAAAAGACTATTGCCTCCTTTCAAAGGTGAACACCTTGAACAGGCACAGACAAGTCGGACAACACATGTCTCCCCCAAGGCCAAGCCTATAGATTCCCACATGGTTGGTTGATTATATCTTGTTCACATGGAAACCTCCACTATGATTGGGTGGACCATAAGTAGTAGGGTTCACTAGAATTCAAGTCCTAGAAAGGTCACCCCATCCAAGTACTATGTTGACCTTAGGTGGCTCAACCTTGGGAAAACTCAAAACGATGCAGTGAAACTCTCACAATGGCAAGGGAAACTGAATCCATCAATGACCAGCTGCCTCAAGGATGCCCATAAATTCTCTAATCAATGTCTTGATCGGTAAAGGGTGGCAATGCCGGTTGTACACACAGTGAGCAGAAATAAGAGCATTGTTGTATACTCCCTCTGTTTCAAAATAAAACCGTGGTTTCTATTTCAGTGCGGGATTAAGAACAGTGACCAGCTTTGAACCACAATGCGTTTTTTAACCAAAATTGGGAGCTGCCGAAAATTAGCAAGCTGGCACGGAGTATACAGTATTTACCGAGGCTATTGTAGCTTCTTAGATAAATATACCATATTTATTAGTAGGCCCAGCTGCACTGCCGTTGTTAGCCGTGAATGATAGGCATGAGTAGTGGTAATAACAAAACCATGGTTTTATTCTGGCACGGAGTTTATGCAGAAACCATGGTTTTATTGTGAAACAGAGGGAGTACTATTTTTTGTTATTTTGGCAAGAGAAAAGCCGCATGTAAGGCACGTCTGGTTTTTCCCCTAAATAGGTTGAATTTTGGACACAATGCATTATGCACCCCATGATAAACTTATTTCTAAACTAACTGGGTCTCCAACCCCGGCTTTGACCCTCTACTTGGAGTTTGGGTCAGTCAGTGTAAATTTCCAGGATTTGTCGCCCAAGTTATTGGGACCTAAACTCGGCCATGTTAGGCTATCACAGCAGCTTCCCACCAGCACACAAGCAAGGCTATCCACAGCAGTTGTAGCATGTTCATCGCTAACAGGCCGAGTCTCATGACTATACCCAACTTGCCTCGATGCCATCTTGCAGCTTGTTCACAATAGCCGTTCCCCTACGTTCCCACAAGGCATCGTGTTCCATCACGTTCCCATCACCAGCTACTTTCCCATGCAAAACCGCCTCAAACCAGCTCATTTTCTTCTTCTTTTGAAGTAGTCTAGTGCAAGCTCTCTTGAAGGTTTAGGGTTTAACGTTTTAGTGCGGTAACTTATACACATTTGTGGCCCTTTCCATCGATTTCCATATGATTTATGTAGCATATGTGATCTCTGATGACAATTTTAGAATTGATATGGATGATGAAATTTTGCAAGAATCACAAGGAGACATCTTGATTGTGTACATTTTGATGGTGGTTGCTCGCAACACTCACAACCTGTTCAATCCAAATGAGTTGGAGAAAGTAGCAACCGTTAAACACCACATGGGAGTAACATGCGTTCTTTGCATGATGCATGATGTGACTTCATTGTTCAAGGTTTTGACTAATTTTGAGGTATAAGAATTTGATGAGCTTGTTTCCCTTGTTTGTCCTACATATCGTGACAATGTCCATAGCACGGGTGTTGAGAGAGTTATGAGTGGCAGCCCATGAGGTTGATGCCTTTGCAACTTTTGCTCAACTTCATCATGTATTTGAAGCACAATAATGTAATTATAGCTATGAGTCTTGCCAATGGAATGTTGTGCATTCAACATTGTACAAGAATGTGATTTTCATTGATTTGTGCATCATCAGTGCACTTGCTCATGAGATATCTTGGCCCCATGAGGTGGAGTAGAGGCGTTTGTCTTCATTGAATCCTCATTTTCCAAGTTGCATTAGATTATTAATGGTACACTTGTGTTAGTTTGGAAGCCATGGAATAATCCCAATTATGCAAAAAGGTGTAATGGACGGAAGAAAATATATTGTTGAATGATATGGTTATGATGTCCTACGAAGGTCTTTTTATTCACTTGGACTTGGGATTTTCAAGTTCTTTCCATGATGTGACAATCCTCCGCCACTTAGACTACTTTTGGTATTGGCGTGCACACTTAATCACAATGACAAATACTTCGAAATATGTTCGGAGATCCCAACTACATTGACGAGAACATGCTCAAAACACAAAGACTTGGCAACATGAAAAGGTGTAGAATATGGACAAGGGAGCACTCAGCGCATACAACAAGATGCATGTCATCTACAGTGTGAGAATAGAATGGGACATTGGTGGTTTGAAGTGTTGATTTAAGAGGCTCATGAAATGGTTTGATACCATTAATCCCAAGTACAACCGTTTCTTTAGAACCGTGGCCATATTGACAAACTTTATGCACCAATGCATTATGGATTTCACCCATGATGTAGTAGAAGAACAACTTGAACCTGCACAACCTCGTGGTTGAGATGGAGATTTTTGGACATGTGCTTTAGTGTATATTATGCTTGAAAATATATGTGACTGGTGCGGAAGCCATAATGTCCATTGAAATGGGAGAAGGTATATTGCCGGTTCTCCTAGACAATGGCTTCTTCGAACCTCCGTCAAGAAGATATTGTCTCCTCTTCAACACATTCATGTTTGCATGTCCATCGGTTTGCTTCAATTGTTCCAAGACATCATTGCTTTGCAAGTGTGCAATCCTCCATTCAGGTTAGACCTTCAAATTTGACTTTCTTTAGACAATCTCGCAGACGCTCCTTCAATGTCTCTTCCTGCAAGACATTATCGGGATAAGCAAGGATATAGATGGGCATACATTTTTTTCACATAGCATGTGGTATGATTTGACTGTCCTTCAATTTCTTTCATTTGAATAGTTCAACATGTAGATTGTAAATATTCACTAACATTGCAAGGTGTCGAGCCTCTATGATTGCCCTATAATTCTTGGCTTCAGACGCCGAAGCGAGTGATGTGGTATCAAAATGTAATGGTGTTGAAGTGGGTGCTCTCACTATGGCAAGCATTGGAGGTGCAACTACACTTGAATACGGAGTAGCCTCCCTACCACTATTTCCCAAGGTGAAAATGCATGAAATTATACTATACCATGTAGGATTCATTTCTTGGATGATTTGACCCCGAAATCAACATTAGAGGTCTGGAATTAGTCTAGGGAAACATGTTGAAGATAAATCAACCACAAACTTATGGGGGTCATGTTTTTACTAAACCTCCTTTATATTGGTAATAATGGTGGAGGTCCAACTCAAAGAGGTGGACATCCAACCTTGGTCCAACATCAAAGTCTCCTTTTTTTGCCATTTTCGGCAAGGTACAAGCAAAGTTCTATGAGCCCCAAATTGGGAGGGGGGCAGGGTGTTGTTCATTCCTTTTACCACTTTGAGGGCAACCCTCCAACTATGTTTTTCCTAACCCATGTGTCCAAATTTGGTCACAACCACGCTCAAGGGTTGAGTTACTTGGGATGTTCAGTGGGGGCTTGCCAAACAGACAAAATAGTCCTATTAATGAGGGTGGAAAATTAACGTGGAAATAACTAATGTGGGCCCCATTAATTTTCTAGTCAAGGTGGAATTAACATGGGTTCAAGACCCCGGGTCTTCCCCTAAGTCTCCATGAAGACTTGTGAGCATTGAATATTAATTTCAGGAGAAAAGCAGCACAACATAAATAATAATCACCCCACATTAATTTTCTAGGAAAAAAATTACTATGGCTCATGCTAATTTTCTACTAGAAATTCAATATTGGTTGAAAATTAATGTGGCCCACATAAATTCTCATTATGAGAATCAACATAGGCTCTACAAAATTAATGTGGCCCACAATGTTAGAGTTGTATAGTGTAGTTCCCTTTTTTGACAAAAATCTTTGTGTGGGGATGTGGAGCCTACTAGGACATGTTTACACTATGACCAAATTGAATGCTCATAAGGGGGAAAAACGAAGGATTTCTCATGGTCACACCCATTGGTCTAGAGCCATGGCAAAGAGAAATTCCCACCATTTTTTAAAAGCCTTGGTCATTGGATGGGCACTAGATATATTGCAAAGCAAATGGTTACCCTCGTTTTACATCAAAACAATATGTTTTTAAGTGGTCTTGCTACCAAATTTGGTTGAGGATCACACACTATTTACATCAAGACATGTAGATTCTTTATTCTTTCTTTCTTTTTAAATAAGGGAAGGAAGTTGTTGCAAGGGTAACTTGGAAGAAGGACATGTAGGATTTTATGTAATTTAATCACATGTTCATTCAGACATGGTCAATCTTATTTGTGATGACATTGTGCTAAGCAAAGTGGGAATGTCACTCGTTTCTCAAACAATGAGAGAATGTACAAAATATTGGTCAAAGCCTTTGGTCACTAGTGTAAACAAAGCTTAAAGCAACATCCACAGTCATTGTAGAATGACTAGGTCAAATTGTCCTATTATTGTGGGCCACACTATCCTTTGGAACCCACATTAATATCAACCCATGCTAAATATCCAGTTTAAAACTAGCGTGGACCACATTACTTGCTTTTGTATAAAATTGATGTGGGTGACCAATCTATAAGATATGTTACTTTTGTCCTTGAATGACATGGTATAGGTGTTGGGCAAAAGTTTGGAGAATTAGAAGAAGATTTGGGTCTTGGGCCCACACTCTTCCACCCCAACTAGACAAGTAAAGTGACCCACAATAATTTTCCACCCAGATTAATAGGCCAATTTAGTGTACTTTGGGCCCATGGGTCCCGATCCATAGCACCCATGCACATGAAATAATGTCCAAGTCCATTCCCAATGCTATGTGCTCCACATTCTGTTGTTAATGGTTGGCAATATTGGAAAGGTGGACTATCGATGGCCTCACCACCCAAGCACCCTCGCCATTCACCCTTTCCTATAGATTGTTCGGCACAATTGTATTGAATAATTAATCAATTTGCCAAAAGCCAGTCCAACACTTTATGGTAATAATTTCAATTTTTTGTTTTTTCATGATATGTTTCTTAAATAATCATTTCTGGCTTGTTCAACAATACCCAACCAATAGGTAGTAGGTGTTCACAATGCACAATGAGCCAATTATAAGATGTGGAAGAAAAGTCCTCCTCTTTGTACAAGTAAAATGGGAGTAGTGTTCATAATCCATGTGGGATGTATAAACTTGAGAGATGGAGGTCTAGTAGTCCTCTTCTATGTATTTTTTTGTACCTTTTGTATAAGAACCTTTAATCAAAAAAATATTGGTGGAGGTGGTTCAAAAAACTATGTTTGTTTGTCTAAGTTTTCTTAGGTGAACACAACTTCACAAAAATGTTTTCTTCTTTATCAAGCTCCAAAAATATGTTCATAACACATGTTCTCTTCAGACCTCCTCACCTCTTGAAAATGCTTACCGAAATGTGTGTCGCATCTGTTGCACAAAATTCACAAGTCACAAAATTCTATTTGAAGATGGTATTTTGTTTGATACACCAACTTTTCCTAGTTGGACATGATTCTAAATAAGTGCATTTTTTCATATAGAATATTAGTCTAAAAACTTATTAAGAACATAGACCAAGTTCTTTCTTAGCACATAGTCTTGTAATTTCATGTCAACCCATATTCTTTACGATGGCTTCAAATGATAAGGAATATAAGGTGAACCCTTTTGTACCTAGAACTTATTAAATTTTCACGTATAATTCTTTACTTTGCTTTTATGAATTTCACATGTTTGAAGAAACTTACTTTCAATCGATATCATCATCTCCTTAGTTTGTTTCGTGATTTTTCCAGTTGAACATAGTTGTTTGACCTTCGTCCATGCTCGGATGAACCGGTGGCTATGGCTATGGTGGGGACAACTTCCTCGCAAGTTGCCTCCGCAACACCATTGCACATTTTTTTCTTCTTCTTCCCGAAATCTCGGTCATATGCCATGTGTTCAATCAGCAAGTTCTACAATTGTATGAATACTAATTATCCTTTTCATTTGACACGAAGTTACCATAACATTATTCAGCTTCTTGGCTGCATTTTGTGGGACCAAGTATCAGGTGAGAATAATCTTTCTTTAATTTCGGAATTCCATGTTTATGGGCAGCTATAAATTGAAAGTGTTTTTAATTATAATTTTTTATGTGGAAAGAGACCATCATCTAGTCGCTTAACAACCATCTAGTTGCTTAACAACGTTATGGCAACTACATGGGGGTATAAATGTATATTAAATCCTCACATAATTCTTTACTCAAATGCTTCCATGATTTGGAGACAATCACATCAAGAAGAGAGGGAAACATCACATACGAGCGTACCTCTCATTCATCGAACATAAAATCCCTAAAATATTACAACCCAAATATTTTTACTTTTTGTTTGTTTGACAAAGGATTTAGCTTTAACAACCTCAAATTAGTCTAGTCCAAATCATTTAAGTTGATTCAGCTACAAACCTATAGGGTCAGCTTTTTATTTTGGATGGATGAGAGGTTCGCTCATATGCAATAATTCCATCCCTCGTCTTAATATTTGTTAACAACTTTATGAGAGAGAGAGAGAGAGAGAGAGATGAGCGTACCTCGCATTCATCCAACATATGACATTCTAAAATTAGTATGAAATTTGGAGGTTACCTTGTTAAAGTTTACTTGACACCATAATTAGGTTCAAAGACCCCAAATTAATCCCTCCAAGGTCATTTGAGATGAGTAACACACCTATAGGGGGTCAAATTTTTATGTTGGAAGGATGAGAGGTACGCTCATACACAATATAATTCCCTCCATCCTTCCAAAGGGAGCATAGTTGGGATGACCACAACTTTGAGGTCAACTTGTATGCAAAAATCCCCTCTCCATGAGGATTGTTGCAAAATGGCCTTAAAGTAGATGGGTCTTAAATGGTTACTTTTTTCTCGACTAGCCCACTTCTCTTGGGATATGAAACATGGGATTACCTAGCACGAAATGGTTAGCAAATCCTAAGTAATTGAGACCAATGCCATTTTTCCTCATAATTTTTGGAGCTCATATGAAAATCTTAATTATTAGCAAAGTGAAGATCCTTGTGCTCATTAAATGGTCATCATAGGGACCCCTAATTATGTTGACTATTGAATAGAGAATGCTTATCATATTCTGAGCACACAATCCAATTTATTTAAAACAAATGTCTTTTTGGTGTTTGTTTTTGGAGCCACACCAGGCCACATACCACTAAAAAAAAGGTGTCCAATTAAGAGAAGTAACCAAAATAGGCACATGTACTTAACTTTTTTTCAGATCATCATTCTTACTTCAGAGAAATTTAACATTAATTCTAAATGATATGATTTCTATTCTTTTAGTTTTATTATTTCTATATCTAGTGACAACTGAAATTATTGACTGACCTCTAACAAAAATGCCTACGACTTTCGTCAAGGACTGGACGTGGAGATGAACACACACATACACTTTCGTCCACCACCATCCCCTTCGTTCGTCCGTTCTTGGACGAACTAATGGCTATGGCGTCCAGACGGGGAGGAGGAAGACTACGGAGGAGCACGGCCATGGCTATGGCGTGGACGGGGACACCTTCCTCGCTGGCCTCCGCAACACCATCTTACAAAAAATCATGCTGAAATCGTGCTCATACATCCATCAATCCTACAATTGCATTTCCAGCATTTAATTATCTATTTTGTTCGACAAAAGTTCCAACAAAAGGGGGGTTTATGAACCCTTACAGAGCTCTTCGATCAACGCTTCCGGGGTTTGGAGACGATCACAGCAAGGGGTTGACGATTTGGGTTGGACTGTTTTGATTATTTTGTTGTCTTCCCAGTTGGAATCATTCCGGACTCGGGAGCAGAGTTGGAGTGGCGATGGCGGTGAGGAGGACTGTTGGGAAGTGCCCTGCAGACACAGATGCACAGGAGGCATGTGGAATTCCATGGGGAGCCACGGTCTCCCCCTTTGCTGCGTTCGATGAGACAGGTCAGTCTCCAAAGATGGGTAAGCATGGGCATGAACTGCCTCGATGCGATAGCTGCTGGGCGTACCTTAACATGCTATGTGAGGTCGACAAGTGGGCATGGACATGTGGCATGTGTGGCAATGTGATCGCATTGAGTGAGGAGCACATGAAGAGGTACCAATCCTCGCAACCGCAACCGGAGCTTTCATCCACTTTTATTGACCTAGAAATTGAAGGTGAGTCCAAGAAGAGAAGTGACTGATCAGGATCATCATGCAACATATCGATAAGTCGCGGGGTGCATTTCCAATATGTGGTCTTGATTATATGAATTCCCTACAATTTGCAGACTGTAGTAAGTTGCGTGCTTTCGATCATCATCAGTGCTGTAAGTCGCAGTAGCAATGTATGTGTATCCCGAAGAGCTTTCATAGACTTTCAAAGACCTAGAATTTAGAGGTAAGTCGAAAAGGATTGAATGGTCATCATGCATTGGTAATGCAAGACTATTTCAAGTTTTCCTACTTGCTGCTCAATTTTAGGTTGAGCTACAGGGATGACGTTTTGGAAGAGATTCTAAGCCACTTTGCCATACTTAGATTCTGGGACTCTATCTTCTCCAAAATTCAAGTTTTGGTCCTGAGAAGCAAACAAGTGTCTTGTGCATTCAATCGATAGGTTGCTGGTTGCAGTTCCAGTATGTGGTCTTCCAGTATATTGCATGCTTTAGACCAACATAAGTGCTGTAAGTCACAGTAGCAATGTATGTATATCCTGAAGAGCTTTCATCAACTTTTATTGACCTAGAAATTGAAGGTGAGTCAAAGAGAATCGAATAATCATCATGCGTTGGTAGTAGGAGACTATTTAATTACTCACTGGAAGCTAGGTTGAGCTGAGCGACTGATGTTCTGGAAGAGATTACGAGCCAACTTGCCATACTTAGATCGAGGAGCTCTATTATCTTCCAATCAAGCTTTGGTCCCGAGAAGCAAACAGATGTTTTGTGCTTTTTATCGATAAGTCGCTGGTTGCTGTTCCAATATGTGGTCTTGATCATATGCAGTTTGACCCCTTTAGTAAGTTGCATGCTTTTGCCCAACATAAGTGCTTCAAGTCATAGTAGCAATGCATGTGTATCCTGAAGATGTGCAATTGACAAGAGATTGTTGTCTGACTGTGGCATGTGAGTGTATGCATCTCAAAGCTCGATGTTTGTTGTTAGACGGTTTGCAGAAGCTTGATATTTATGTAAACTTATTCAGGTGAAGTAAACAGTATTGGGGCTTTGGAATTTTTAAAATTATGCAGATATTAAACAATTTATGTTGTATGAGCAGATGAGAATGCCAGCCCTGATGAAGAATTTCAAGCCAGACCTGTCTTTGTGGCAGCAGTAGATTTGTCAGGTATATGGCATGCTTCCATCCAGTTTTAGGGTTTGAGGGGTTCTCAGTAACAAAAAAGGTGAATCGTATCTATTGCAAGCATGTTCAGTTTGACTGTAAGAGCAGTGGCATTTGGGCATATGCCAAAGAGGGTATGAAGGCTGTTTCATTGTGTAGGCATCCTGAAGATAAAAAGTGTCTTTCCCTCGCCAACCAAGGAGAAACACTCACTGTGTTTTCTGAGATTTATTAAAAAGTGCGGTATAGAGTCTCTGAACATCCAGTTCCTTTGAATTTATCTCAAATATGACATATTGTCCACTGTGCAGCCTCTGAGGAATTTTTGGAGCTAGTAAAGAGTTCCCTTCTGGCTGCTCTTGAAGGTTTGTTCACAATCTCCTGGTTCATCATCTGTGTTATACCCATTTTTCTCTTCTCTTTACGTTCCTTGTGCGGAACTGATTATATTGAGAAGCCCACTGTATTTCTTCTCTGTAGGTTGTTCTAAACTTACATTTAATCCTGTAGCTGCAACATTTAAGTTGCGAGTGGTACTTAATGCTATTTTTGGTGAATGTCTAGTGAACGAGCTATCGGTGCGTTACCTAATTTGGGGCTCAGTAAATCACTGAGAGGGAATGTGGTACTTGTGACAGCTATTGGTCCAGGAGCCCTGTTTGGACTCATTACATTCAGTCATAAGATTGGCCTTTATGATGTTCAAGGGCCAATCCCAGTTGTGAAGTATGTGGTCATTCCTCCGGACATGGATGGCCGCCTTCCAGTGGATCTTGACATGGCTATGCCATTGCCTGCATTTCTTGCTCCGGTATGCTGGACTCCTGCTCAGTAGTAATCTAGTTTCAGCTATTAAACAATGTTTTAAGTGCTTGTATCAGCATGGAAGATTTCGTGCATAGGAGTGATTGCTGATCTTGTCTTTTGCAAGTTGATTTGTACCAGTGCTTGACACTGTAAAGTATCTACCATTCAGTAGCATTTTGTTTTCACACAAACCTTCTGTTTCTTGTTCTTCATTTCCCTAGGTCCATGCCCCTAGCTCTCTTCTCAGCATTTATTGTGTTATTCATTTATACTTCTGTATTTTGCATTTTGTGAGTCTTATTGTCCCTCTCTACAAAGAAGTCTTGGCGCTTTTGTATTGATACAGTGCTAATCTTTTGGATCAAGGTTGAGAGCAATAAGGAGCATATTGCTGCAGCACTAGAAACTTTAAGACCTACAAGCTCTTGGGAGCGTACCACAGCAGCTGGACAAGGTGTAGAGGGAGTATCTATGGGTGGCCGTGGGTTTGGAGTGGCAATGGATGCTCTTATCAAGTACTTGGGACCTGAGCATGGTGTAACTTTTGCTATGGGTACTGTTGTGTTCCTTAAGGACCTTTTTGCCATTTGGTGTCTTGTTTATTTCACTCTTGTCAACCCCAGTAGTGTTGTGTTGTTGTGGTAATTATGAGTGATAACCGACACGAGGAGCTCAACTATGGGTTAAAGTGAGTTGCCTTCATGAGTTGAAGGAGTGGCGAGTGGGCAGGGCTATAAGCCCATAGCTGAGTGACATGTGTTGGTTGTCATAGATAGCTGGTGTGAGGAGGAATCCAGCTAACCAAGAAATCAAAATTTCACAAATTTTTTTGGTTATTAATACACAGTGAGGGGATGTGGTCATTTGTTATAACCACCCTTTTCATAGCCTCTAGAAAGATGACACATCATTGAGAGTCCTCACACCTGTTATGTTAGTCACTTTTGGGAATTATCAGGTAACCTCTACAGCTCACTTGCATATGAATGGCATGGGCTCACCAAGGTGTATGGTTGTTGCAGCTCGAGTGTTTGCATTTTTATCTGGTCCTCCTGACTATGGGGCGGGTCAGCTGGACACAAGGCGTTATAGTGAGCAGTATGCCAGCAAGGGTGAGGATGCTGACAGGGCATTGCTTCCGGAACAAACATCCTACTACAAGGATCTGGTAATGTTATTGTGTGGACTGCTCATGGATATAAGTCTTGCACTTTATATTAATGATATACGAATTGAATGGAAATGCTGCTGACAGCAGTCTAGTTTTCAAGCCTGAAGATAGGTTCTTAGTGCTGGATTTTAACTAGACCATGACCTTCTCCTGCGTGCATCGGTCTTGAGATATGTTTGTGGTCACTCTCGATAGATTGATCAGGTTTTATCACTCAGTTACTTTATTATTAGCTGTTTTGCTTTTTGCCACGCTCGTGTTGACAGAGGGATCCTTGGCATACCACAGGCTGCACAGGCTGTACAATCAGGTGTTTGTGTGGACCTATTTGCAGTCACCAATGAGTACACAGATTTGGCGTCACTGAAGTATTTGAGCATTGAAAGTGGCGGGGGGCTACTATTATATTCCAATACTGATGAAGCTACTCTTCCACAAGACTTGTAAGTTGGACCGTCCATCTTTTGACCCTACCAACTTGGGAACTGTTAAATCTGATTATGATCATCTGGATTACAGGGCATGACATTACTGAATTCTACTTGGTGCACAGCCACCTGTGTCATGATTAAATTGCTCTTGTTTCTTTGTACTTCTGCGTTTTCTATCATTGAGAGATATGATTGTAATTGAATGACGTTATAAGAAATAAATTACATTCTCTAAAATAAAACATAATTCCTTGAGGTTCCTGGAGAGCTATTTTTATGAGTATGGTTTACTTGTATGATGAAAATGGTAGATCATCAGAAGAAATGCACAATAATGTACTTTGGCAAACCCTGTCTTGAGGTTTCCCTG
Organism: Polytrichum commune; assembly: GCA_950295325.1. NCBI lineage: Eukaryota > Viridiplantae > Streptophyta > Polytrichopsida > Polytrichales > Polytrichaceae > Polytrichum > Polytrichum commune. The sequence goes on from OX485807.1 coordinate 38,417,069, forward strand.
CAATATTGGGTTCCTTTTTGCAGATATCGAATGCTCAGTAGACCCTACGCATTTGGGTGCATACTTCGTGTACGAACTTCGCCTGAGTTCAAAGCTGCGACTGTTGTAAGAGCTGAACCTATTAGATATTGTTTCTGGGTTACTTGGCTAATTGAATTGAAGACTTCTTTGAATACACTCAGATTCAGCTTCTGTGAGATGATCAGCTCTATTGTTTTACTTAAGTTATATTATCTATGCACTCCCATCCATTTAAAGCCTTTGACGTGGATTTTCCAGAAACTAATATGGATACTATGGGGTGCAGTATGGCCACTACTTCCCAGATCCTCAGTACGATAATGTCCAGCACATCATTTGTTGCGATCAGTATGCAACATATGCTATTGATTTTGAGTTTGCTATGGCATCAGGATTTACCAGGTGTGCAATTATCAATTGTATCTGGAACTTGATGAGTTAAGGTGATTGACATGCAAGCATTGTGTAGCATATCGTGAGCACATTGTAATCAATATTGCCCAAACTTTGATTGAGTTGGGCGGACGCTGCGCAGGAACATGGACACTCCACCCATTCTGCAACTTGCATTCCAGTATTCTATTCTTGTTCCTCAGGATGAGGATGCAATACCTGTATCTTCAAATGAGAAGTCTTCCCAAAAGGCACTCTCAAACAGCAGGTATGACAAGCCCAAATGTTTAGTTTTTGGCAAGTTGTTGGAGAAATTACTAATACCATGTTCTGTCATGTATTATCCTGCACTACTTTTTTTTTATCAAGAATGAGGAAATGTCAACCAATTGTTAGCATTGTTGGCGATTATAGCACAAAAGTGCAAATTGAACTCCAAGTTTGGTGATTCCTGTTATGAATTTATCTTTTGTTTTTGGTATCAAAAAGTTAAGTCTATTCAGCTATATGCACATGGCAAGGATGGCCATTAGAGTACCTATGGCTCCCAAAGTCCCTTTTAACTTCAATCATTTGAAGTTTTGGTATCCCATGGTGCAGTTATTTGCACTTAAACTGATGTTAATTTATTTACTATGGGCAGGCAAGGGTACACTGTGCAGAGGCGCCTAAGATTAAAGACACTACAATTTGAAGTGGCACCCAACTTTACAGAGCTATATGAAAGTGCAGATCCTGAGGTTATTCTAACAGTTCTCACGCATAAGGTCTCAATATTCAACTCACCCACAACTGTCGATGACCACATCGAAATTGATAAGCTTGCATATATACTGGAGTTTGTCGTCATATGTTGACACTTGTTATCATTCCTATGTGTTGAATTGCTTGAACATTTCCTGTATCCACTAAAGTGTTATTCCTGACTACAGTAGGAAATGTACATGTTTGTTTTCAATTTTCAATTTTGATGTGGCAGATCATTCGGGCTTCTTTAGACGACGGCGTGAAGGAAGCACGGGCACTCTTACATGACTGGCTCGTCATTCTCACTGCACAGTACAACGATTATTACAAGTTCGCACAGTTTGCACAGCCCAGCACCAGTAATCGATTAGATGTGGCGTTCTCAAAATGCCCTCAATTGCAAGCCCTACCGCGCCATGTATTTGCACTCCTTCGAAGTTCACTGTTGAGAAGCCATGAAGAAGGGGTGCATCCTGATCATAGGATATATCTTCAGTGCTTGTTCAGGTACAACAAGTACACTGATTATGGAATATATTGTGGGCCACACTATTGAGCTTGTTTACACACTAAAAAACACATTGAGGCTTATACTGTGCGTGCACACTATTTATCAGCCCAGAGGTCCAAATTGGAGCTTAGATTATTTCTATTGGATTGAAAATAGTGTGCATTTCAAAGACTTCCAACCTAGAGGGAGGAGGATATATCATGGGGACATGACAAGTGTAATTAGGGTTGCGCACTATTTTCCTGCATGATGCTGTTTGCTGTGGGCCACACTACAGAGCTGTCCGATATAGCTAACATGATACGGGTGGCCTAAACCCAAGGCCTCAACCCGGATCTCATGGGAACTCCGAGGTTAAGCTAATGTGGGAATAGTGCACAGATGGGTGACCTTCCTAGTACTAGATTTCTGGTGCACTCTATGGTCCACCAATCATAGTGTGGGGGTATCCTGGTGAACCAGATATTTTCAATCAACCATGTGGGGAGAGAGGCGCCGGTTGGCTTGTCCACGCCTATTCATGGTGCTCACCTTCGAAAGGAGGCAGTAGTATTCATGGGCCCGTTTCAGGATTACATATAGACTTAAAGAGCCTGAAAATGAAGCAACAACATAATTCACACCAGTGGCAACATCAGAGTTCTCTTTCTTTCTTTCTTTCACTATACATATGCTCACACTAGGGTTCAGGGTTTACAGTTTGTAACATACCTGGTTTTTATGGTCCTAATATCTTGTCAGTTAAGGATGTGCACTCACAATGTGATCTGATTTTTATGACCTGTTTTCTGTGATGGCAGTGCACTAGAGCCTGCATTCCTTTTGAGAGCTGTGTATCCTGTGTTGTCATCGTATGAGACACCAGACAAACAAGCATATCCACGTCACTCATTGAGTCGAGCGGCTCTAATTACAAGCGGCAGCCCCATCTTCTTTTTGGATGCCTTTACGTCGCTGATTGTTTACTACTCTCCAACAGCTGATCCAGCCTTGCCATTTCCACCACCGCAACAATGTAAGTTTCGAAATCTTCACTCCCATTCTATCTAATTTTAATTTTTTTGAAGTTCACTGGCAGGATCAACAAGTAGCACATAGCAGAGGCATTTCTCTCATTGGTAGGAAATGCCAAAGACCGTCCTACTTCACTTTACACTAGAGCTTGAGGGCCCAAGGGATCAAGGGAGTTTGAATGGATGCAAAACCTACATGGAATCTCACATGGCATGCAATGGATAATTTTTCATGGTCTACCAGATTCTACATCATGCCCACCTCAAAGGGGTGGATCCAACACAAAACTAAGAGACCGTGACATTTCAAAATCTCATGACTCGTTTTTTAAACTTATTGTGTGGAAGGGTGACTTTGTATAGGATGGTAATGAAGTAGCATTTGGTTTAGAGCCCGGTCATGTATGTTTTTACACTACACTTGAAGGTCTGTGACCACACAAAATTTCAATTTCAATTTTCCATATGACAGCCTTGGGATGAGGTTCAAGAGCCCTCACAATTTAACTGTCACAGCCCTTGGTCATAGTGTAAAGTGCCCTAAGTTTGTCGTATGCACACACACCTAAGGTAGACAACCATTATTTGGTTACTTTTCTTGATTACACACCTATATTTGAGTGGTATGTGGTTAGGTGTGGCTTCAAGAACGGATACCAATAAGGCATCATGTGTCTAAAAGAGAATGGACTATGTGCTCAAAATATGATAACAATTCTAGGCTCAATAATCAACAGAATTGAGGGGGATCAATATGACCATTTAACAAGCATCGGAATCTTCACTTTGATGATGAATAAGATATTCATACGAGCTCCAAAATCTGTGAGGAAAGTAACCACGGCCTCGATTTGGATTTGCTAACCAACTGGTACTAATCATGTGTTTCATATTCTATGAGAAGTGGGCCAGTTCAAAAAAAGTAATCATTTAAGACTCATCGACCGCAAAGGCTTTAACATTACGTTTTGGAACAGGTGCATTGCGGGGAGTAATCAACAAGTTGAAGCAAGAGAGGAACATCACGCCCAAGTTATTGATGATCAGGGGAGGCCACGACAACACGGAACCGTTTGAACGGTATTTGATAGAGGAGCAAGATGTGGATGGAAGTGGGGTAGCTACAGGCATGGGATTTGTTTCGTTTTTGGAGCAAATTGCACATGATGTTATGATGTACATGAAGTGAAGACAATTTTGTTTTGATCACAAGGATGCTCAAGCATTGTGGGCATTGTTGAGTGAATGCTTAAAAATAATGGCTCCATCTCTAGTAATTAGATTGAGATGAGGTGTTTCCTATTCTCCTTTGTACATTGCATTCAGTCTAGCCTGGGAAGATAGCTGCATACCATTCGCTTGTGTCGCAGGTTGCAAGCTAGCATTTTTTTTTGCAAACCTACAAAGAATCGCCCAACTTAAGAATCAAGGGCGGCTTTATTTTGAAGTCAGCCTAAATTTTGGTGATGGTGTTTCTTTTGCACATGGATGTGGAAGTTAACTTCATTAGAAGATCTGGGAGGAAGAAGCTTTACATTCTAGTGAAATTTGAGACAATCCAGTAGTTGCAAAGTTGAAATCCTCAAGTTGCATTAGCTAGTAATTTTTTCCAATTACATTTGGATTTTGAACAATTGAAAGAAATAAAATGATCATTGCATGCAATTATGATTCATACACTTGAGAAATTGGATTTGCAAATTCATGATTCAAATGCCTATTCTAGAGGTAGTCAAAGTCTATTAATTGGATGATGGGTTTCTCTTGTTATTGAACTTGCATGTGGTATTTGGAGCATGTTGATGCCAAAGTATCAACGATTGTTACTAACAATAGAGTTATGTGTAAAGCTTTGGATCAAACTCTTGTTGAGTTGGCTACAATGTGAGTTTGAGAGCATATCCATGAAGTCACCCAAGTTTTCTTAAGGCTTTAATCAATTGTGGTGTAGGACTATTAAAAACCATATTCCTAGTTTGTCATACTAGGATGGGTGGGCTGAGTTAGCCTTGCATAGGGCAATCCAAGATTTAGAGTGGCAAGTCCCACAAGCTTATCTTATTTTAGTTCAAATCTTAAAGTTTTCTCAAAAAAATTTAGATGGCAAGAGGAGGTACAAGGAGTTTCACCCAACTTTTCCAAATAGACTTTGACACACAATGAGTTAACAAGCTCTTAATGGGACATTTTCTCATAAACAAATCGAACCCATGGCTTCGTCCTTCTTTGAGTGACTTTATGCATAGCTCTAATGTCAGATGAACATTAAATTAAAATCCTCCAAGTGCAATTGGTGCATCAAATCGGCACATAACTTATAATAGGAATAAAGACAAAAACATATAGTCCAATTTTCGATACTTAAGGATCAAAATTGAAAGTTCAAGTACAACATTGTGTAATTTTTAGGGTTATTTTTATGGCACTTCACCAAATAATTCGAGGGGCAACCCTTGAACAAGATAAGACAAATGTGTGTTATTCATATACTTTTGTCACTGCACTCACTTCTTGTAGGATATGAAACATGCAGTTAGTGCTAAATGATAGAAAGTCCTAATGTATTAGGAAAGAAAGTATACCTTGGGATACTCAATTCAAAAAGAAAAATGTATCTGCAAGTGTTACACAACATTTAACAAAATAATCGGCGGAGGGAAGATCAAAAAAGGAGAACTATGATTAGCAAATCCAAGTCATGCCCATAGCCAATCACCATATAATTCTCAGAGCTCATATGAATATATTTCTCACTATTGAAGTGAATATTCTTCTTGTTCTCATAAAATGGTCTTAAATCTCCCTCCCCCCCCCCCCCCAATTATGTTAACTATTGAACCTAAAATGGTCAACATGTCTTTAAACACATGTCTTTTTGATATCATTCTTAAATCCACATCTAACCACATACCACTCAAATATAATTGTCCAATGTATTGCTACGTTGGAACTTAAGGGCAACGGGCTCATATTCCACATAAGTGGAGCATCGATTTTTTTAATTTTTTTTAATTTAGAGGTTTTTTTTTCCTTTCCTTTCTTTTCTTCACGAAATGAAGGCATGGTGAAGCGGGTGACGAACGGAGAGAATTCGTTGAGATCAACGAACAGAGAGTGGACGAACGCACTGTCGGCGAAGAACCAAATTCCACGGCCTCGAAACCCTTGCTGTCGGGGCGTTTGATCCGCTTTGGCAACAATAATGGACGCCACGCATACGATTTTCTTGTGAGATTGGCCACGGCTGTCGGGGAGTATGACGTAAGAGAAAAAAATTGCGTGGCTGGATGGCCAATTTGGACGAGGCATGCTGCTCGGAAGAAATGGCAACCCCTCCATCACTCATGCACTTGTGCGAGCATGTTCTGGCATCTCTTCTTAATCGTGGTACTTTAATTCCCGGCTCAGACCTTAACAGAATTCTCGCCACCCTATGTGTGAAATTCATTTTCCTGCTCCATTGTGATGACTCACGAATGTTGAACGATGAAACCCTAACCCTAGGTGGAATTACTGAATAATAGGTGCATACTGGATGCCAGACTCGCAATCGTTGATCGTCGATAATGATTTCCCCAGGGTCTTGGTTAATGTTAATTATGTCGACTCGATTTGTGGGTTTTGTTTTTTCCCTTCAGGATTGCTCAGTGAAAGGCTCGGTGAAACCCTACGGGTATAGTTGACATCCTCATTGTACTGTAGACTCGCAAATTACACATCACAATGTTCACTTAGACATTGAATGACATAGAAGGACTTGAAGGATCATATTGCACTTGCTGTCTGCAAGTTTTGTTTTAAGTTCAGAGGATATCAGGACAGAGATTGTGGTGCTCTTGCAATGTATGTGATATGTGGGTTAGTCAAAATTAAATGTGGTTAAGTAAAACCAGAGGTTATGGGAGCACTTAGTATCGACAAGCACGACTAAATTAAGACACAGGGTTTTTATTTGGTGTCTTTTAATTACAGAGCTTAATATTGAATGTATTTTTGGTGTATGAACCAGATTTGGGCTTCTGGAAGCAAGTGCAGGGATTGCCATTGGATGTGATTCATCGTGTTCTTCTTTGTCTTCCACCTCTTACACTTCTGTCACTCAGTAATCAACATGTATCGATTTCAGGGTGAGTCCTACATAGATAGAATTTTCTGTTAATATTGTGAACTATTTTTGGTGGTAAGTAATCCGGTCGCCTTAGTCGTAATGACTAACTGGTTAATAGACGTCGTCAATGATCATCTTCATCAGAACCTGTAGCATATCTCTATGACATGTGTTTATCTCTTGGTTGGACGTGTGTCCAAATTAATCCATTCAGCTTACTGTTTTACCTTTGAATCCTTACATGAACATTATTTTCTTGTATGGCTCATTGTAATATCCAGATCACATAATGAGGGGGGAAATTGGCACTCTACTGAGATGCCTTCAGCACAAGGAGATGAATTTGAGATATTGAGTAGCTCTAGCAGTCAAGAAAGAAGATGGAAAGGTGACAGCAGGCGGAATGACAACGGTAGGTGTTGCAAGCGGAAGAGAGATTATACTGGACCGGGAGGAGACCTAGACTCTTCAACTTTAGACATAGGCATTCCTCTAGCTTGGAAATCGCTGTATAGGAATCGTTGGCCACAACGATCCAGGCAAAGTCCTAGTCCCGAATATGACGATTCTGACTGTGATAAAGGTGAAGATAATGTGGATGCGGATTGGCAACAGTTGTACTGGGAAGCACATCTACAAGAGTAAGCCACTCAGAAACATTCATGACATACACACCCTACTGAATATAATATATGGTTGATGGTTTAATGATATTTATTCAAAGTCTTTCTTTGAGTCTTTAAAGAGAGGCTGCTGCATATTGGGTGGCCAACACCAAAATTAACAGCATGTTCTTGCTGTGAAAATTTGCAGGTGTTTGAATGCAGCTGCTGCACAAGCATCAGTTTCCAGTTGTGAATGTCAAATTGGTGATATCATGCTTCCAAGTAGGTTTACTGCAGCTCTTGTATATCTTAGTTGCTATCAGAAAATTCTGGTTAATTACTATCTGACATTGTGAGCTACTCTACCTACATGCTTAGACATATGTATGCTCCGATTGGAATAATGTACTAGATAAATGTCTAATGACCTACTTTTGATGAAATGATTATGGAAAATTGGGATATTTCTGTACGATCCTCACAAGACATTAATATTGCAGGTGACCTGGTGAATAAACTCAGTAGTTCCGGAAGAGAGGACAATGAATTATCCACTTTGAGGGGTAATTGTACACAATTTGCTCATTATGCCAGGTCTCATTTCCTCCTTTGATGCCTCAAGTTGGTGATCTTTCTTTGCTGGACTCAAACATTTCAGAGTAGATATCAGGCAGGGGCAGTCTTTGAACACACTACATGCTTATGCTCTCTTTTAACTCCTTAATATATAATGTATCTGGTATAAGGAGCTCCATCAGTGTATGTCTTGTTGCTTTGGAAAGGAGCAACTTTTGCTGAATGTGAAGTATATTATAGATAAGGATAATATTTAATAGGCCATGGTTACTGCTTCTGCTATTTGAGATCTAGCTAGATTCATAATCTTATAATTCTTGTGCTGCAAAAATTCATCTAGAATGGCCAGGATGATATGCCTCAAGTGTGAGCTTAGTTTAATTACTGGGTAAGAATACTGCTTTTTCTATGGATTTCTACTCCAAATAATAGAATCCATAGGCAGCAGACCTGATAACATTCTGAATATGTGTAAGAGCACGGCTTTATGTTGAGTTAGTGCATTATCAATAAAAGTAAAGACACCCTTGACATCCATAACTGGTCTTCAATATATACTGCAGGAAATTGCGTCTCCAGAATGTATTGTGTACTCCAGAGCTTGTGGTGAGTGCTCTTACTCACTAGAATGGTGGTATGGACTAATGGATAATCCTGACCCTGAAATATGTTCTTGTCGGAGTAGTTTATTAATCTTGATGTGCAGAGGATGATGTTTGAGATTTATTGTATCCTGGAATGACCAATTATTTTTTCAATGTTTCACAGGTATTGCTAAAAGAGGCACAGTTGCGCTCAATTTCTATCTACAATGTCAGGATCAGATCTGATGTAAGTCTATTTCCACCAGAATTTTGGGCTTGTAAATCTGTCAGTCTGTCCATATATAGGGAAAGACATCAACACTCTTACTGATTTGCCTCCTATTTCTTGTGGGCACATAAAAAATAGATCTTTACCCCTGGTAATCTGTTTGAATTACATTAGAGACATCAGATGTGCAGTACATGAGTACAGTCGGCCTTCAAAACGGTATGTAAAAATTGCAGCTTTTTGTGATCTCATGCTGGCTTTTAGAAGTATTTCAGTAGCAGGTGACCAAGTCGCCAACCTTTTCTTACTGTCCACTAGTGAAAACTGTACACCAATTATGTGCTGTTGTTGCCAGCTTACAGGCCTTTGTCAATTGTTGGCACATAACATGCCAACATTGCAACGTTTGGAGTTCTACCATTCAAAATTCTCCGGCTCAACATTGAACAAGATTGGTAGAGCAATGTGCCCAGCAAACACAGAACATCATCTTCAGCACTTCGCACTCATTTCTTCAAGGATCTTTGACCAGACAGACCTGTTCTTGGTGAAACCTCCAGATTTTCTTTACTTTCTATGTGCTGCCAGGCAAGCTCTTCAACCTTCACTTCACCTAATCACTCAACAAGTCCACTTTAATACATGTAGCAGGTTACAGAATCTGCTAGATAATATGCATCGATTGCATGGTTTGGGCAACATAGTCTATCTTTCAGAAGTTACTGTCTCATAAGATTGTAATTTTCTTGGACCCCATTTGGTGCACCACTCATAATTCCTGACGTAGAATGGTAATTGTTCCGTTGTGGTTGAAGAGATAAAGAGGAGTTTCTACCTTCTGTCTTAATCATAATTGAGTATGTTCATGGAGGGTTGGCAAGTGTTATAGTTCACGTACTTTGAAAGAAATCTCTGGATCATGGAAGATCTTCCACAGCAGGGCTTTAGTATATGTACTATGCTACCCTACTGCATATTGTCAACATGCTTACTTGAGTTTGATGATGAAAGCATGACTTGGCAGGTGCCTTCGGTCATTGAGATTATGGGACAACTCTCTGGAGCAAGAAAACGTTGTCTTCATCATGAATATTATATTTCACTTCTCGAAGAACTTCTCCTTCCTGCACTTGGTAGACAATGAGGTAAACAGTTGATTCATTCAAGATTATGCATTTGAGATTTTATGACATCCTAGGGAACACTTGCATCTGAGAGTAGCATCAGTAGTTGCTGTGATGTCTGCATAGTTAGAGAAAAGGATATGAGAGTCCCTGGAATAGATCCCTCTTCTTTGGTTTGACCAAAGTTTGTCTCCAGACTAGGTTCAAATTGTCAATCCTAGTCCTCTACTCTTTTCTTCAATTCTTTCAAGTTGTTATTTGTTTTCATCTTGCTCCTAGTTTTATTTCATGCTCAGATAGTCTTTTGTTGGTCACCATCATCCTGAACTCTTCATCTGTTGTAGGGGCTTCTGTGGTGTGGGATTGTGGTTGTTCCTATCCAGCAGACTTACTTCTGAAGCCATTTACTTACTGCAGACATTAAGCTGATTTTCTCAGTTATTTGATGTGGTTGTACATTTTTTCCCAGTTGGGAGAGCTATTCACAAGGCTGCTTGCAAATACTCTAGTTTCCAGCGACCCCTCTAACTTAGAAGCACCACCAGGTCTGCATCGGCTCACCGTACTTGATTTGAGGTAAAATATTTACGGATGTGAACAATTTTTCCTGAGATGATGGATCTATAAAGCATCACTCCTGCATTCTATTTTAAGTAAAATCCTGTTTTTACTTACTCCAATCCACCAGACACTATTGGTAGAGCTGGTTGAATTCACACACTTAATTTGTTGTTCGGAGGCAAAAGGCAATCAATATTCAGCTCATATCAAAGAATGTCAAACAGGTTGATTTTGGTACACTTTGGTGGTTGTTAGAGAGAGAGAGAGAGAAAGAGACTTCCACAGTTGGTCTTCTAAGCTCGTTCGCATACAGATCAAATATGCTGGATGGTGAAGCTGTACGCAGTTTGGCAATGTGTTTGAAGAAGATGCCAAAGTTGGAGCACTTGAATATAAGTGACAACCCCTTGGAGGATTCTGGTATCAAGTATGAGACATCCCACATCTCTGAAACCAATTGACAGTTCCCTTTTCAACACATGAACAAAGGAGAATCTTTTGTAAGATAGAGAGGCCATTGATTTGGTTTTATAGTGGAATTGTAGAGGCATTGCAGAATGCTCTGACATGTGGTGCTTTTCTTTTGTTGTTTGAGATCTAAGCTACAATGTATTTTAGTAATGTTGAGCTCATTTTCTGTGCAGGGGCTTGGTACCATATTTTAAGGCTCTTTGCAATGCAACATCTTCACTCACTATTCTCTCTTTAGCTACATGTCGCATGACTGCTAGTGGTGCTACAGCCCTTTTGGATGCCCTATCCCTGTCACAGATCACAATTCGACGATTGTCCATTGCTAGCAACCACCTTGGCAGGTTCTTGCCCTTTACCCCTTACTATTTGTTCTCGTTGTGGCAAAACATTTGGTCTTCAATAGAGTTGTCCTTAACTTAATGGGACTTTCCATCAGGAGTTGGTGTCTATGATTTTCCATTGGTTGATTTGCATACAACATAAATATTTTCTTCCACTTGTGGTGAATGCTGGGAGGCAGTGATTGAATCTGAATGAAGGAGAACCTATTATGGTACATTGAGGGCCAAACTCATTTTAGTGCCTCTTGATTGCTTGCCAAAATGAGTCTGATCCTCAATGAAACGATTTAGAATGTTCTTCATTCAAACCTCCACACTACCTCCAAGGATGCACTTCAAATTCACCAAACATGGAAGGTGTTGTATGCAAAACAACTAACTCCCAAGGTGTTGAGAAATGAGTTTGCTTAACAATTAGTAGCTCATTAATTGAGCCTGTAGACAGATACTGTAGCCATGAATGTTTCTGGTTTACCAACATAGCACTTTTTATGCCTCTGCAGCTCGGTATCAACAAGTTTGGCAAAGTTTCTTAGGAAGTGTGCATTGGAGGCTCTTGATATCAGTGACATAGGACTGGGTCCAACAGGGTGCTCTATCGAACTTGAGGAGGCAATGATCTCCAACAAGACAATACTTCAGTTTGATATCAGGTATGACCCTCCTCTCAACCATAGGCTAGTTAAGATCCAAATAACCATTATAGACTAAGGTAGACGTGCCTAATTTGGTTACTATTTTTAATCGGACACCTATATTTGAGTGATGTATGGTTTGGTGTGGCTCTGAGAATGGATACCAAAAAGACTTGAGTTTTAAAGAGATTGGACTTGTGTACTCAAAATACGATAACTGTTCTAGGTTCAATAGTCAACATAATTGAGGGGGACCTATATGACGGTTTAATGAGTACGAGAATCTTCACTTTGATAATGAACAAGATATTCATATGAGCTCCAAAAATTATGAGGAAAGTGGCAATGGCCTTGATTTAGATTTTCTAACCATGTCATACTAATCACGTGTTTCATTTCCTAGGAGAAGTGAGCTAGTTGGAAAAGGTAACCATTCAAGACTTGTCTACCCTTTAGACCTGGGTACGTGCATGTTACTCACAGGAAGTAGAAGCAACAATTAAGTTACTTGATATATGAAATTTGAAAACCTCATATGTACACTAATTTATTGTTTTTGCAAATAACTGTGATGCAGCAAGAACCGAATAAGTGCCCCTGGTGCTGCCATGTTGGCATCTGTAATTGCTGCAGGGCATAGTGCTTTTACTAGCATCAATGCTAGTGCAAATCTACTCTCTGTTGATTCAATCACATCTATTGCCACAGCCTTACAATCACAATCCTACAGACAATCTGCCGGTAAGTGAAAATTTATTTCTTAAAGAATATGCTGAAAATCAGCACATTGTCCTCCATTTTTTCAGCACCAGTAATCCGAATAGATTGGAACCTTGAGTCAGTGGCAAAAACACTCCAGGATTAAGAAAAGTATAGTTTTGAACAGCATCGACCCTTGTGTATACCAAGGATATTGCTTTGCAGTTCCCTAGAGACCAATGAATCGAGTAAACAGAAGAAAGTGGAGTTAAAATAGGTTCAACACAAGAGTTATCCTTCAATTCAATGGGACTTTTTGTTGGGGATTGGTCCCCTATGAATCTCTATTGGTTGTTCCAAATATAATATCAGTAATTTATTTCCACTTGTGGTGCTTGCTCGGAGGTAGTGTTTGAATTTGAATGAAGAGCAATCTATTTCAGTTTATTGAAAGGCCAGACTCATTTTAGCATCTCTTGGCATGCCAATTCGAGTTTGACCCTCAATGAACCAATATAGAATGTTCTTCATTCAAACACCCACACTACCTCCAAGCATGCAATGAAAACTTACCAAACATGGAAGGTGTTGTATGCAAAATAACCAACTCCCTTTGAATCAAGAGACTATCTTGTGGTGTAAAAATAAAGTTGTGTTCTTACAAAATGTATTTGTTTTCCTTTGAACAGAAACAATCATGTTACTAGACTTACGAGAAAATCCAGGAAGCTTTTTGTGCAAACTCGCTGGCATATATGACCACATTGGACGTTGTACAGTGTTGCTCTCTGATTCATCAAATGAGGCACAACCTGTCTTTCATGATGATGACCCTTAAGTGTCGATACTGTGGACAGCATACTATAATAATCTGGTAAGTGAACACCCCTGTAAAGTAAGCTGTCAATTATTGTTGGCATTGAAATCTTCAGATTCTCTTGTCCAAAGGTCCTCTGCTTTGATGAGTTTCAAGATTACTTGATTGCAAATACACGATGTTGTGAATTCTAAATCTGAATGGTGCAACAGTTCTGTGCTAATGGGAATTTTGTATGGCGGGTTTCAGGTGGGTGTTTATCCAGGTTTGCACATACATCAAAGTGATTCAAATTTTCCAGACTTCTCCAATTTTACAGCAAAGGGGAAGTAAGAGATCTCACAAATATGATAATTTAGAAAGTGTACAGAGTAGATTCCATATTGATGAGTGTAGTGTTTGTGCCAGGAGGTGCAGTCCAATTCTTAATGCACGGGTTTATTCTTTGTATAATGTGCTATTTGTGCAGATCATCTTCTTGTCCTTGTATTTTACCCAAGTGTAAGCACTAACCTTCTATTTGAGCAACTAGGATATTTAAAAAGAGAGACCAAGATCATCTAGTGTAGGACATTTGTTTCATGACATAGAAATCTCTAGATAAATGTGTAAATTTGACCACTTCTTGTTTAGACTACCTCGTACTGTTTTTTTTAAGGTATGTGGGTGTTATCCAGTTCATTTTCATGATCTCCAATTTCTACCAATTAGATTCACACAACAAAACTTGTGTTACATTAGCAAATCTACAATGAAGCATCAGCAAAAACCAGATCTCTGATTTAGTTATGACAATCGGAACTGCATGTTTGTTGATTCCTTAGTTGAATACATAGATTCTTGCAATCGTGTTCACTGCTGATCTTGGACTAGGCTAATAAATTTTGAAGACATTGTCCAATCTTTATTATTAAACGTGTGTCTTTATGGTGTTTGTTCTTTGATTCTCACCTAACCACACATCAATCAAATATAGGCTTGATTAAGAAAAGTAAGCAAAATAACAACTGCATACCTTTTAACAAATCAACCATTTGTTGGCTTCCCTAAGTGAACTGTAGTTTAAGTTATGAAGACAAGAATATGAAGATTTCTCCACATCATGTGTCGATGCAATTACGGCACCAAACTTTCACATTGACAATGTATTCCTTGATCAAGAAAAAAAATTAAACACAAAAAATCCAAGTGTAGTTCCTACCATACTAACTGTAAATGGGAAAAAGTGTGTTTAAAGAGGTATAATCAATACGTAGTTGGCAGCCCTTGGTATGGAGGTCCCTGCAAAATTCAGCAACAAACGCAAGATTCTTAAGGACTTGGAAGAAGTAAAAAGCACCGACTTTAATTTCCAAGTCTTGAAGGAAAATACACAATGGGTTTCAAAATGGCAGGTGTCACCTTGAGAAGGAAATGCTTCAAGAGGGAAATAAGATTTCAATGTAGTTTTAAGGAATCTCACAAGTGAATTATTTGGTCGCTTTTGATCCCCATGACTCATACTGAAGTAAAATTGGATGAAGCTCTAGTTCAAACTACAACATGTTTGAGTTGTATCGTGGGATTTTCTAATAGCATGGCACATGTTGACACGAGTATGATATCATTAAAACACAATTTGATTGAATACTCCTTATTTATAAACTAAGAATATATATATATATATATAATGTAGAAAGTAACAAATTAATTTGATTCATTGTGTTTCAATATTGTAATATTCAAGTATCCACTAAGAATCCACACATTGTCCATGAAATATATACAATTTGAAAGTGTATCTACAAATCCACACATAAAATTGAGCTAACCAAAAAAATCAGACTTTGATAACATTGTTTTTTTTACTTCACTATGATAACATTCTTTTTTTAAATAACAAACCTCAATGTTTTGTTCAATGTTTGTTAATTTGGAGGGTTCTTGTGCTTACACTATTTTCTTGATTTTGAAGCACTTGGATATCCGGCGATTGTTGTAGTGGTGATACATTCAATGTGTCGCCATTGTTAACAAATTGTGGGTATGGCTACAAAACAAGAAAGTAATGTTCATCGTTATTATACAATACTTTGCAATGACAATGTGACATCTCAATCTATGCCAATGGATAATCCTTACAAAAGTAGTAATATAAAGTCCATACAACAACAAAAACGTCAACAAACACATGAGTAGGACAAGTGATTTTTTGTCATCTATGTGTAGGTATAGGAGTTTTTCATACCATCTGCATGTGCAAATGGTGCCTTTGGGGTGGGTCAAGTGGTGGATATCCCGTATATTGTGGTCTTGTTGTAGATTCAACCTACAAAATGCAATAATGTGTTAGTCATATTCTCAATATGTCATTCCCGCTCACAAGAATATAGGTGTAATTAAAGATTAGTTTTTGTTCAATGTTTCAAACTAACAACTTATTAAATTTTTGGAATTGTTTAGGATATTGATTATTCATCAAGTGAGAATATATGCTATATATATTCCATGCATATTCATTGAATGTGCATAATATGCCATGAATATGCACTTTATTACTCAACCCCCCCCCCTTAAAATATCCTTTTATCTCAAATGCCCATTCATTTTGCAAGGGAGTGACCCCTCCCCCTTCAAGTAGGGTCTGCAATGTCGTGTCCATGAATATCACCAACAAACACAACATCCGTTTCATATTGCTTAGCTTATTAATAATGAAAATATTTGGGAATGGTGTATTGCAATCTTGAATTAAATAGCATATTTTAGTAGGACATGATTAAGAATTATGTCTAAAAAAATTGAATCAACAACAACTAGTGTTTATTTTTGTGAAAAAAGGATGGTTTCATATTAAAACTTTTTTTGTAACACTAAAGAAATACGTACATGGTGGTAGGCCAAATTTCCATTGAGCACATCATGTTGTCTATTTGACATAGCTAGGGAGGAATGATTTTCTCCCATATTTGCTCTGCAAGAAAATGCAATTTAAACTTCAATATACAATTTCATGAATTTCATAAGGATAAATGACCCTCATTCACTAAAACGATGGAGATATCACTTGAGAAGTTGACAAAGTTAGCAATTCTTACTCGTTACCCGTATAATTGTTTGCTATGGCATTGGCTCCAACCATAGCTTCATGAGTCTGCAAACAAACCAAATAAACCAATTTTGAGGAATTTCATCCTCATACTTCGACTATTTGTGTATCCTATTAGAATCGAGCTTCATGCTACCAAAGTTGGATTTAGTTTTGTTACTAGAAGGCTCCCCTATCCATACTATCCAATTGAACACCATGATCTAATGCATTTACAATATGATGTCTATACAATGAATGGAAGTGCAATGCGAGTTGCTTAAACTTTATACTGACATGAACCTGATGAGAACGTCCTCTCTTGCGACTCTTGGATTCTTCATGTTTATGAATATATAACGCTAATTCCTGCAAAAGATCGTTATCAAAACACAAGTACATTAAAGTTACCCTTAAAAAAAGCAAGAAGAACCCGTTCAATATTATTGAAAGTGCATCATGTCTTTGGTGTATTAGTCTCAAAAATGTGAGTTCTAACAAATACTTCAGATATAGACATGTCATGCCCCACTACCCTCGCAGCTCCCTCACAACTCCCAAGAAATTCCTAGGCTCAACTTACATGTTTCCAAGACATAGGTCACACGTAACTTCTAGGGATTACTCTATTGGCTAATGCAACTCTTTGTTTAGGCAATGCAAATGTTGGTCACAATACTTTATCTCATTCATGTTCATTCACATTCAACATAATGTTTTCCATTCATGCTTCATTGAATTCAACCATTATCACAATGAAGACGAAGAAAATGTTGACACTATCAATCCCAACATAATATGAAAGAGAGCCACAATGTAAAGTTGAAGTTTGAAGCTTGTTACCGCTTTACATTCGCGATGTCTGATTTGGTCGCCAAAAGCATTCACAATTTCATTAACATCAACCAAAAACATGTGAGTCACCAAATGTGGAATTCATAGCAATCCATATGTGCAAACACTAAGTATGAAAGGCATGTTTTGACGGCATCATGAACTACAGTAGACATTGTATTTAGTGTCACATGGTACTTTATGTCATTGTTGTAACTTTTCTAATGACATTTCTTATAAATTAAGTTTATAAAGACTGTCATCCCAATCCACTCTAGTACATCCATTTTTTTTTGGTATATTTTGCATCCTAACATATATGTAATGAATGATTGGAATTTGGATGAAGGATCACTTAGTAAGTGACAATAATTGCAACATTTTTAATTTATAATGCCCATATTATTTTACAAGGAATGACAATTAATGTTAGGTTAACGTTTAGCGTTGTTGACATTACACAAGCGGTTTACAATTAGTGTTGAGAAAGACAATTAGAATTATATGCATTCTTTAGTGTAGTAGATGTATCATTAACAATATTACTTGTGGATTGAAATGATTTGGATGTTCACCTCCTTAGTCGCGTATCCTCAAGCACGGTTTGGTATTTTTCCAAGATTTTCTCCGGGGCGTCTCTGCACCCAATGCCACGTCCATGTGCATCAAAACATTGTAAATTTTACATGCAATTTACTCATCCACGTCACTTGTTGCACATCAACTACACTAAATGAGAATTACGGTATTTAGTGTGGATCGATAAAAATAAGTATGCGCATATCATGCAAGGATTGGTTGGGCAACTTTCAAGGAGTTGCAAACCACACAAGTTGGTGTGAATCAGGGACGTTTCACCCATGACCATGGCCACCAGTTCATATGAGAATTCAGAGCATGTTTATGCAGCATGACTACCTATGGGTTGTAAAACACTTGTTCATGTTGCACTCATGATAAATTTTGGTGGTCAAATATTACAGCTTCTGCTAACAATGAATATAGATAGATATACAATCGTCTCCTACAGTCCTTGCAACTATCACTAGATTGTTCTCTGATCCACTGAGAGCTTGAGGGGCGATAAACCATGTCCATGTGGTCCCACCACGACTCTAGAATCTGCCTCTCCATCCACATCGATGCTCTTGCTCTTAGTTGAATCCTCCAAGGAGCATCCTTGAGGCCATGTGTGCTTGGTAGAGGGTGGTAAGAGGCATCTAACTTCAATGTTCCAACAGATTAGGGGACTTTCGCGAAGCTTTAATGTGAAATTCAACTACATGACATTACTACTGATAATAGTGAAACCAATTGGTAGCCCCGTTGGCTTCTTCATGTCTTGTTCTCAACAATTGTTCCTGCATGACTTTGGTCTAGTGGATCAGGAGCAGAGACAACTTATGTTACTCGAACCGTTGTCGGCTTTTAGAAGCATAAGCATGAACGAAGGGCCTCTTTTACCCTCTAGTTATTCCCCTCTTTGGAAGGTGGATGCTATCCATAATATCAACATACATTCATGAACCAATAGATGAACCTAACCCCCCCTAAACCTAAAGAACATGACGAGTGGAGTGGGATTGGGAGAAAACTCACGTGCTACTAAAGGTGAAAAGCTCGTCATTCTCATCAAAATAGATGAGGGCCACTTGGGCATTGCACAACACTGAGAGCTCATGGGCCTTTTTCTGCACACCCAAGTGCCTTTTTGCAAAGGTTGTTTTCCGTTTGGTGTCATTCTTGATGAGCTCGATGGGAATCTCATTCTTACCCATCGTAGTTCTCCTATTACGATCTTAGGTATCAACAAAATTATACCAACTCGATAAAAACGGTAGATAGCAAGCAACTTAAATATATTGCACAAAACCTTCAAAAATCAGTAGAGTATATATTTATAGTATATATTTTCAACTCTAAAAGGTTGTGATAAATAAAATAGAAACTTAAGTATATATATATATCCAAACTTTTTTCTTTTCTCCCACATATTTACATGAAAAGGACTTTAGTTACTCTTGATTGCCATATATAAGATCTTATGAAGACCTCATCCTTTGGCAACGAATAAGATGTTCATACAAACTCAAAAGAAAAATGAATAAAATAGCTATTTATACATGGATCAACTTGCCATCTCCGACTCGGGTTATACTTTAGAACCCCCCCCCCCTTCCAAACATTTAAAAATAAATAAAAATACTCATAACCCTTAAGTACATCTAATAACTACATATTGGGCTACTTTCATGATAGTACCATATAGTAGTTATATGAGTTTTTTTTAAAAAAATTCCTATGGGACCATATTTCTACACATATTTTAATCTTTACTCCGCATGGATCAAACACATGTTATCATTGATCTCACATGGTTTACCACACACACCTCATGCCTTGCCTACACTTACTGGTGAGCATAGCCAATGGATGGGGCACTTTCACGTTCGTTTTTAGCCAACATACATTTGAAACTCGAGTACATTACATCCAGTCGTTAGCTAAAAGTGACGGAATAGTATCTCATACTAGTAGGAATTGTCCGCTGGCTATGCCCACAAATAAATGTGACCAAGACTTTAGTGACCTTAGACTTTACAAGAAAACTCTAACAAAATAAAAGAAGTGTAGCATGGGCTTATCTCTAGACAACCTAGGGTTTCCCTTCATCAAACCCTAGGTAACCTACAAATAGAGCATAGGCTACCTAGGGTTAGTATGGAGAACCCCCCCGACAAAGATACTTGCGATGCATGGCGTATTCGGTATTCTTTCCTCGTTTTGCAAATCATCGATGTTTTAGGGTTGCAATTGTACACGAAGAAGGTGTACATTACTTAACTACCGAAGGAAATTGTTCCAGTTATCAACTTCCGCGGTTGGTGTTTTCCAGCTCGGTGATGTCTTAGGGATGCGGTCACAAGACATGGAATCGAAGAAGGCAAGTATTGTGGGAACAGATTGAAGGCAATACTCGCAACGGGGGTTTGGTTGCCGGCGTGGAGTGGATTGCATTGCATTGCATTGCATTGAGCTTCATGGTTGTGGAATGGAGTGTAACTCGAGGGCTCTGTTTTTTTCTTCGACGACCGCTGTTCTGTAGGTGGAATTAGGGTTTAAGGTAAGAACGGTAATCAAAAGGGCATCATGTGTTTAAAAGAGGTTGGACTACGTGCTCAACCCATTTTAGGTTCAACAGTCATCGACATAGTTGAGGTGATCTATGTGACCATTTGATGAGCTCGAGAATCGTGACTTTGATATTGAATAATGAAGAGTAAGATCGATTTATATTAGCCAGTAAAATTATGAGGAAAATGGCTTTGGACATGATTTGGAATTGGCAGTCATCTCGCGCGAATTGGGATGTGTTGCGTGTGTAGAGCTTGAAGTGGCCATTGGACACCTGCTTGCTTTAGGTGTTAGGGTTTAGAGGCGTGGTAGAGGAGCAGAGGTGGAGGAGGCCGAGATGAGCCTGGGGGCCGGGTCGCCTTCGCCTTCATCTGGTAGTGATGACTTTGCAGCTCTGCTGGATGCGGAGATGCTTGGAGACCGGTCATCAAGCACACCAGAGAGGTCTGGAGGCGAGGATTCCATGGTGGAAGAGGCTGGAGGAGAGGTAGGTGAGGAGGAAGCGGATGGTGAAGAAGAAGAAGATGAAGATGAAGAAGAGGAAGAGGAAGAGGAAGAAGAAGAAGAAGGTGGTGAGGAAGAGGAGAGAGAAGAAGAAGATGGCATTGAACAAGAAAATTCTATCGAAACCGATGATGACCTGCAGCTGCAGGAACTCAGGTACAAATTTGTTTTAATATCCAAGTTATTGAATTCTGGTAAGGTAAGGTAGACCGGTGTTAATCCAACAACCCTTAACAAAATGTGGACACCGATATTTGAGTAGTGTGTGGCTAGGCGTGGATCTAAGGACGGACACTAAAAGGCATCATATATTTAAAAGCGATTGGACTACGTGCTCAATAGCCAACATAATGGGAGGACCTATAGGACATGACCACTTAATGGGCACGAGAATCTTCACTTGGATATTGGATAAGATATTCACTTGGGCTTTGAAATATTCAATGTTGGACCACCTATACATTTATATCTTGCATTGTTGTCTGGCAATGTGCTAGATTAGTCGAAAACGCAGGCGCGGAGAGGATGATGAACCTGCAGGAGCTTCAGGTACATGATATATATATTATTAGAAGATTGTTAAGCCGCATCTTTTTATTTATTAAAATCATGATCCTTTTAAGCCAGAAAATCTTGACATTAAGTATTGTGGTTTCTCAAAATTTACCAAAACCCCACTGTCAGTGTTTCCAACTCTGAAAAGGCAGGTTGTTTATCCAAGTCCAATTTCCTGGCTATGTCAGAGAGATGAAACCTGGTTATGTTAGAGACTATGACCTTGGTACATATCCAGCATGGATTGACCAGCCCTGAACTTAGTAGTTGGAAGCTTAATAAATTTTCCAGAGAATTTCTTATTGTTGCAAAAACGTCAAATCACTTTTTGGTATCTAATCCATAACCATAACATTTGGTGAATGCTGTGACAGGTGTGGCAGCAACTGAGATGTGCCCACCACACCCTGGTTTCATGTGGGGTGTGTGCATCCGCTGTGGGGAGAAGCGGTCAACAACACCAACTAATGATCCAATAAAAACAAGTGTAGCACTTCGGTATATTCATGAGGCACGGTGCTTCTTCATTAACTTTCACCAGGAAATCTTTGTGTTTTAGTTCTTGTTCCTTGTTGGTGCTATACTTTCCAAACCATGTATCTGTACTGTAGTATGTGATGATAAATGGCTGTCACAGATGTCTGGATTTGAAGCGCTTAGACCCTTCTCTTGAGGATTATATCTGGTAAAAAATTGGTCCTTAGTCTCTACCTTTATCCTATATTCAGGGCCTGGAAGTTTCAACAGAAGAAGCACATCGTATGCGCCGTGATGAACTCAGGCGTGTAACCTCAAAACAGAAGCTGCTATTGGTTGTGGATCTTGATCATACTATGCTCAATTCTGCACGCTTTATGGAGGTGCCACAAGAAGAAGAAGCATACTTGGCAGCTGCTTACCTAGGACCTAATGCCGCTTCAAGCAGTGAAGCCACCGTAGGTATTGTATATTGCATAGCTTTCTTCATGGTCTTTTCAATTCCCTTATGCTTGCTGCTGACAGGTTCTTGCTTTAAATTGCTAGTACCATACATCTGGTTTCCGGGTGCTCTCCTCAATGAAGTACCTGATGAATACAGTTGTTAAAAATGTTTGAGGCTGTACTATATTGTCATCATCTTGTACATGCACTTAGTTGTCCTTTTGCATGGTAATTTCTGTGGTGCTATCGTCAATACTCATTTGTAGGACATTTGATTCAAGATCCAGATGGGCAGGAATTTTGACAAATGTTGTATAATGAAATCTGAAGGCATACTAGGTATAAAGGCATCAAGTCCTTGTAATATAAGTTTGTCCTGGTCTCCATGAAGTTTGAAAGAATTGTTAGCAAAGCATCCAACTTTTTTTTGCCATGTATGTTGTTTTAATGTAGAGATGTATGATTTAATATCTCAGGTGAATTGCAAGGAGGCACCAGCAGTCTACACCAGTTAACTAGGTTGCAGATGTGGACAAAGTTGCGACCATTTGCACATGGGTTTCTAGAGGAAGCGAGTAAACTGTATGAGATGTATGTTTACACCATGGGTGAGAAAATTTATGCATTAGCCATGGCACGACTCTTGGATCCTACTGGACGGTTATTTGGAGACCGCATCATCTCACAACTTGATAGCACGAAGCGAAATACAAAGGATCTTGATGTTGTCCTTGGGGCCGAGTCGGCAGTGGTTATCCTGGATGACACTGAAATGGTATTGCTTTGCCTAATTCATGTGTACTTGAAGCAATATGCTGATTCGTCCATTTGAATAAGGTAATCTAGTAGGTTGATTATTGCATTGTGTATTAAGATTAGTGTCATTCTTTCTTCAGGTATGGCCAAATCATAAGGCGAATTTGATATTAATGGAGCGGTACCACTTCTTCTCATCAAGCTCTCGCCAATTTGCTGTGGGGTCACCCTCCCTGGCACAGATGCGCAGGGATGAAAGTGAATCCGATGGCACTCTTGCTACCACACTGAAAGTTCTGCGTGCTATACATCATGGATATTTCCACAAACCCTTGGATCAGGTGAGTAATTTGGAAGGTTACCAGAGAAATCGAAGTTTGGATTATCATAGATGTTATAGATTGTCATTTGTCTCTGGTAGGAATTGACCTCACAAATGGGCAAGAACCTGCTTGAACATGCATGAAATGGAATATTCTGAACATGAATACTGCAAAGGAACATCAACATATGTTGCATAATCATGTCATGAATGAAAAAATTTCCAGGCAATGAGGTTTCTTACTTAAGGGCATAACCAATGGATTATAAATAGAGCACTAATTTGGGACAATCAAATGCTGGATTTTGTGTTCAGATCTAGATATATATCATCTAGTTTAAACTGAACATTGCCATGGTTTCACCATTATCCATGGCAACACTTAAATCAGAATAGTCCTTCTGAGGGTTGAGAGAAATAAACATTTCAAAATTGGTCTAGGTGCAAATTAGATTGTCCCTGATGTTTGCTGCCATGTGGTGACCTGTTTATTCAGGGCTCTCATATATGTCTGGTTGCATCAATAAATGACATGGGATGAATGATTGAGTGGCAATCTTGTGAATGATCCCTGACAGCTCTATTGTTGATTCAGAAATTGAAGCGAAGGCCTCTGTCAGATGTTACAAATGTGCAAGAGGTACTGATATAGCCCCTTGAATACCCATTTTGTGATGCAATAAGCTGCTCCACAAAAAAACTTTTGAATATCTGCAAATTACTGATGGCTATTGATCTTTTAGGATCTTTCATGGTTGCGCTCATTGCAACTGTCATCCACCTCTTGAGCCACATGTTAGATTTTCGAAGCTTGGAGAACGATAAATTTTCCTATTGAAGTGCTTGAAACTGTAGGTATTAGAGTCATCCTTCAACTCAATGGGACATCCTTTAATGTCAGGAGTTGGTCCCCCATGATTTTCCATACAAAATCTATAATGTTTTGCTTACAAAATCTATAATGTCTTTCCACTTGTGCATGCTGGAGGTAGTGTTTGAATTTGAAAGAAGAGCAACCTATGCTGGTACATTAGGGCCAAACTCATTTAGCACCTCTCAGCATGCCAAAACATTTTACACCCTTAATGAAGTGATATACAAGGTTCTTCATTCAAACCTTCACACTACCTCCCAAGCATGCACCAAAAACTTACCAAACATTGAAGGTGGTGTATGCAAATAAACCAACTCCTGACCAAAAGTCGCATTGAGTTCAAGGATAACTCCATTATGCTTGGAGTGAACAAGTTATGATGCTTTGAAACTGCAACTGGCTAACATTCATAGACAGAGTAATTGAATTCTTTGTACTTTTGTTGTCATCAGGTTATACGAAAGATTCGCACCAAGGTTTTGGCAGATTGCAACATTGTTTTCAGTAGGATTTTTCCTGTCGGGCATCCAAGCCCAGAATACCATCCCTTCTGGCAACTGGCAGTGAGCCTCGGAGCTAAATGCAGCACCTCCTATGACACTGTAACCACTACCCATGTTGTGGCTTTAGATCGTGGGACCGATAAGGCACGCATGGCAAAGCTGGAGGGAAAGTTTTTGGTTCACCCAAGCTGGGTTGAAGCAGCTCGTTACCTTTGGTGCCGCCCTAATGAAAAGGATTACCCAGTAACAGATGACACCTCAAAGTGTCCAGTTACCATGTTCGTAAAAAGCGTCCCAGTTGAGCCCCGGCAGCAGGCTGATGTGGCAAGTGGGGATGTAGAAAGCCAAACACAAGAGCAAGAGCAATCAGGACATGAGGTAGATGTGTTGAAGAATACCTCTGAAATTGAAACTGCAGTCACGGGAATCAGTTCACAGGCAATACATGTAAATGGGTCCAAATCTGCTGGCGACAAAACGACATGACTGCCAGCGGAATCTCTGTGGTATGATGTACTTAGTAGACGATGGCATTTTGAAATTTCAACATGAGTTCATGAGATTGTTTAGTAATGTAAATCCTCGAGTGTAGGTGGAATTGAAGTTCAACAATAGTTCAAAATACTGGTTATTTTTGTGTCACACCACATTTTTGCTGAATATAGTGGTGGTTCTTTTAAGGTTTGTCATGTGTTGTTCTGGTCAAAGGTGATTGTGACAGTGAGATTGGAGTTTGTGGTCAAAATAGATCAACTGTTATAGGTTCAGCAAGTAAAACACATTGGGGTGGCCCCTCTCTGATCATTCAACCCTTAATTGTCAAAAAAGAAAAAGCCCCAACATGGCTGCAGAGACGGGATAAATGAATTTTTGCTGTTAATGTCTTCATCTTTAGTCATTTCTTAGAAAAGTGACGCTTGTTGATTCTACTAATAAGATTTTTAAGTGAATGAATAAGTTGAAATCGGTGTGCAAATATTGTGAAGTAAATGAAGGAATCCAGCATACAGTTTTATTCAAAATCTAGTATTTTAGCCATTATCAGTAGAAATGTCTTTTTTAATGGTCATAAGTTGTACATAAGTTAGTTTTGAGCCTTGGGTTGCAACCTCATCAAATATTAGCATGTTAAGAGTTGTTTGTGAATATTGTCAATCATATATAGTATGCAATCTGTATTGCCAAACTGATAAATTGAGAAATTTGCAACAACCTTTCCTTCTAATCTAAGCAACATAAGGTGAGCATTGAAAAGTCTTTTATCCTATGTCACCTCAATTGTCAATGTGAGAATTGCACTTTGAACGCTTGGAACTTTTGTATTTCACCTCCGGCTATGGAACCTCTTATACTTGCAAATTTATGTAATCTACAATTTCTAACTGGGTGAGACAATTTCCATTCTTCCCCTGTGGCCAAAAATTTCTATGAAGTTAGAAGGCCCCAGAATAGAGCGCTTGAGACCCTTAGAGTGTTCACACCTTTTCTATAAGATTTTTTTTAAAGAAAGGTTAGGCAATCAAGCTCATGGAATTCCAACATGGGATTTAGGTACAAATTTGAAGGATTCTTTGCAAAACTGATGAAGTGGTAGCTAGGAGAGTCCCCGACAAATATAGTAGATACGCATTGGGCATTGACTTTGGTCTCTCTCAACTACCAAGCTGTGTTTTTTACCCTTAGCATAATGCTGTATCATTAGTATCCATTCTGAAGTACGTAACAGGGACCATAAATAAGTGGCAGAATTGGGTAATAATGGACTGTAATTAGCATTTCTACATGAAGTGAAATTGTAATCACCTTGCAGTACATCGAATAATTGGCATTAGAGTGAGCCACATTAATCCTAAATGTACACATCTTTGAAGAATCCATGATCAACTTTGGTAACACTAATTGCAAGTACCCACATCAATTCTGAATGTATTTGGTGTTATGGTACATGCTATTTGTGAATGATGAAATTTGTGTGAATTTTAGTAAGACTATGCACTCAATATTAACCATATAATAATATTTCAATTATTTTAAACCCCACAATTAATTACAAATCAAGTTTGAAACTAGAGTGGTCTACTTGGCATGCTAAGTAACACAAAATTTTGACCTATGATAATGGATAAATTGGGTTTATTGCAACATGTGAGGTTCCATGAAAATTGGGACTAGGTTAACTAAGGGTTACGGCTGACACCTATGGAGGGGGATGCCGTAAAGATCCGGCCTACCCAAGCAAGTTCGTTGATTCATTCCACTGGGTCTTACTATAATAAATTGGGGACTCTAACCCCAATTTGGAGATCAATCTAGTTTGCAATAATAATTCCTAAACTCTACACTGTCTCTCAACATATTCACCTTCCCCTTTGGTAGGAGTCCGAGTAAGACATCTACACCATTATCACCTATCAACATGGGTTATCATTTCTAGATACTCATTGCTCTGCTTTCTTTTATTGAGAATACCACTTTCTACCAAGTAACTTATATCACGTTCCTTGATGTGCATACTACACCTAATATTCTGGTCCACTCTACTTTTGTCATACCACAAAAGTTTTGGTCCATATAACATTTTCTTACCCACGCCATTTTATAGCCCACAATAACATATGTTCAAAACTAGGAATATGGAACCAACGAATTCTACATAAACATGAAGTGCCGTGGATTGAAAGCTATAATATCAATACTATACCAAAATACTCAATATTTTACATTATTATGTCAATTTATATTTGAAGAGTAATAGTTTATCAATTCACAAGCCACCTTGATTTACAACCCTTCTATGAAGTATAGTGAACCATGATATTTTGTACCCAAATAACTTTCAGCCCACAATAATAGGCGAAAAAAATGTAATTATTTATGTTACCTAAGTAAAAAAATTGATCCTATAATTACTAAAAAGTTATTCCAATGTGTAACTCCAAATGGTAACGCCCGCTTTTAGGTGAACTTCATCCTGACATTAGAGGCTCCTGCCGCCATCATTTATATAGGGCTATTTTATTACCAAATGTCTACTCGTGGATGATAAAAAAATTCATTTATAAGTTGTCATACAAAGATTATGAATATGTCATACAAGGTGTCATAGAGTGTCCCCCACATTCTCTTCATCAAGTTCTTAAAGAGATGGCCTGAAATGTGCCATTCGTACACTCTAAACTCCGTAATATCACATTTGTGGCAACCGAAGTGCACGTGACATTATAGAGTTTCGTAATGTTAATATGGACGTGTGATAATAGAGAATTTGTGTCACATGCGACATTATGGAATAACACAAAGTGCAATATTGTTATGTTGAAATTGATGATTTCATACATAGAACATGGATAATCTCTCAACGTTGCACACATATGCAAAGCTCAAACTTTCTAGGATGATGTAACTTTATTGATAGCAAAATAACATGGTAACAATATGGCATCTTTGCCTAATTCAGTCAGCTATCTACATCAACTTTGTTCTTTCATGTTATGTCTGATGCTAGCGATTGCAATTGGCTTATCCTACCAAACTACCTAGTGAACAATTTACATATTCTCATAAATAAAAACTCAAAGTTCACACTCTCCTTGTAGTTGTTCAACCCTCAACCCTGATCGTAATCCTCACATGGGCTTCTTTCTATACTACTTGAGGCACTTGAAAGTTGTAAAAGGGGATTACTCTCCGAGATCTTAACAGCAATAATCTCATCAACGATCCATGTGTCCATACAAGAGAACAAGACATTCTCCATCCAACCATCATCTGTGTCACCTGAAAGTTGGTTAGTTATCTACATTCACTTTGTTCTATGAGATTATCTCTAAAGCTAGCATGGCAATCAACTTAGGCAATGATTGATGCCACCAGTACTACTTAGTGAACGATTTGAATATTGCCAGAAACTCCAATTTCATCCTCCCTATAGTCAACATGAAGTGAGTCCATGTATGTCAAAGTGTACTCCCTAGTTAGTAGGAGTAAAATTACACTATTTGATGTTGTAGTCAACCTTGGCCAACACAATCATAAGAAGCTTAAGAGCCTCTTAAAAACATTGCAAATCTAAAGCCACTGAGCGCTTATGTTGTCTAATACTATACTTAGCCTCCATTACATATCAAAAGCCATTGAAAATATGCCCCATGGCTTTATTGGTGGCAAGTTACCTCAAAGCAACGGAACACTATGTCACCTAGAATTCAGTTACTTGTCTACATCCACTATGTTCTTTTGGAATGTATGTGTTGCTACTGACTGCAATCAACTTAGGCACATGGGTACATCACTTAGTGCATTTTAAAAACGACGTGTGGCATAATATAGAGAGGATTAAAATCATTTGAAATAAAAATTATAAAGGAATTCCAAATAATGAAGGGGCCATTAAATGTAGACAATCCCATTATAAGTAAGTTAGATGGACATAAAACGTGGGCCATTCTTTTTTTGTAAAATTAATATAGGGGCTGAAGGTAAGGATCCTAGAAGGTATGTTTGGTATGGTATGTAAACGGGTTTAGGACTCACGGGGATGTTTGCACCCTTCTTTGATTCCATGCTTTCCCTCAACACTCGTCAATTGCGTTAGGAAGTATATTAATTTTTATTACTTAAAAAGAATATAGAGTACAAAAAATTGCAGTGACTTGGACAATATAAGTAATGGAAGGGTGCAAACAAATGGGCCATTTTTGAAATTTAAGTAATTATAGGGAGGTTTTAATTCAGCCCTTGAAGGTAAATAGCCCCAAAACAAAAAAAAAACCCCAGCCGCACGTGATGCACAAAAATGCCTTAGAGTGATCTATCCGTGCTTAGGCAACAACTAATGCAACTGAACCACTTAGTGAAGGATATGGAGTTTGTCATTAAAACCCCACTGAAAAGTTGATGTTTCATAGTTTTTGCAAGACGTTAATCTAGAAGTGTAGACACATGGCACAATGCGAGACACGTGGCACAATGCAGGAGAGTGGGTTGACTTCTTTGGTGGTTTGCATTAATGGAAAAACCTCTGATATAAGGGAGAGAAATGTGACAATAAGGAGTGGGATTTGAATCAAGACCATCCGTTCCCTAGGGTTTCAGGATATTAGAGAGTGAGTGACATTACAAAGGTTGATATCATGGAGTTTAGGGCATACCTTTATGACGAAATATGGAATGGCCCGGTCATAAATTTTATGGGTTATGTCACACACTAGTATGTGGTCACTCTTCTTAATTTGACACTTTTAAATATTTCAAGTGGTAAGTGGCATGGTTTGTAGTTATAAATGTCACCGAAATAAAAAGACACATGTTATGATGTTATTGGACGATGTGCTCAAAGTATGGACACCATTGGAAGTTCAAAAGTGAACACGGTTGACAAGGCATGTAAAGATATGTGGGTGTTATTCAACTCTATTTCTCATGTTCTCCGACTTCTACTAGTTAGATTTACACGACGAACATTGTCTTGCATCAACAAATCTATGATTATGCATCATTAAAAACCGGATTGAAAATTGGACCTCTCTTGATTTAGTTATGGTTATTGAACATGCACGCTTGGCGATCCTTTATATGAATACATAGGTCCTCCCAATTGTGTTCACTATTGACTGTGGAGTAGTTACTAAAATTTGAAGACATAATGCAACCTCTTTCAAACATGTGTCTTTATGGTGTTTGTGCTTTGATCCTCGCCCCATCACACACCAATCAAAATATGGGTGTCCAATCACAAAAAAAAAACGTCCAAATAACACCCGCATACTTTATGTGACCGTTCAAAGAGAAAGAGAATCTTCAATATGACAACCTTTATTGTTGACTCTCAAATCTGATCAAAAAACTGGGAATAACAATCTTTGTGATTCACAATTGCTCACCGGATGCGACAACTTCCGATCCGATCCAACGGCCACAATCGTTTTGTGAAGTTGGATGTGCCCACAATAGGCCACAATCCTTCTATTCAACTTAGTTGGCAATGGTTCGACTATTTTAGCTGCCGGGTCCAAAGGGACCGCCAATGCGATCCATTCCATTCAATCATCTCTTAATTCGTGCACGCCCTCCCCATTAGCTCATATTTGACTAAGCTATTCGAACCAATATCTAGCACCACGAGAACTGCCCAAAACATCTCGGTTTTGGGATTTTTGTGGATCTCAAAAAAAAGAAAAAAGAAAAAAGAAAAAAAAACCGTGATGTGTTTGATTCATTTCATTTTGATTGGTTAAGCGTGATATACCCTATCCTTGTTTTGTATTGAGAGATTGACCTCTACGAAGCATGAGTAAAATCTCTCAAACCTCGTGAGAACAATATATAGTGTGTATGTATGTATGTATATATATAATATTTATATGTATATATTTGTGTGTGTGTGTGTGTTTTTAGACCATTTCCTAAATGTATGAATCCAAAATCCACATCAACTGAGGATATTAATACATGAGTGTCAGGTGCATGCAAGTGGCATTTCATAAATAATGTTGCATGGTAAAACTTGTTGCATGGAAAGCCTTATTTTGAGGATGATCCAAAATGTGTGTACAAGTTTTACTAGCACTCGTTTTACGAGTTTCCATCAACGTGTTGTAATTGGTGTGCATGGTGTAATAAGTGTTAGGCGCATGCAAGTGGCATTTCATAAATAACGCCGCGTGGTAAAACTTGTTGCATGGAAAGCCATATTTTGAGGATGATCCAAAATGCATGTACAAGTTTTACTGGCACTTGTTTTACGAGTTTCCATCAACGTGTTGTAATTGGTGTGCATGGTGTAATAAGTGTTGGGTGCATGCCAGTGGCATTTCATAAATAACGTCGCGTGGTAAAACTTGTTGCATGGAAAGCCATATTTTGAGGATGATCCAAAATGCGTGTACAAGTTTTACTGGCACTCGTTTCACGAGTTTCCATCAACGTGTTGTAATTGGTGTGCATGGTGGAATCAACCATTAGTGCCTAGTCCGTGTCAGAGAATCCATCATCGAAAGGCGACACCAGCATGTCTGTGAAAAGAAGACTCGTCATTCATGCTTGCTTCCTCATGAAACTTGCACTACATTTTAATTTCAATTTAGGTCGTGATGAAATTTATGAACTAGCATAAAAGAAAAAAATGTTAGGTAGAATCTCTAGGCTCCTCTTTGACATGCAATATTCTTTTCTTTTCTTTTCTTTTCATTTAGGTTCTATTAGTAGAATATACACTCAATAGATGATACTTTGGGGAGGTGTGATTATGGACGTGTTCACTTACTCCAATTTGTGGTCCCTTCGAAGTTCGCCTTTAGGTTCCAAATGCTCCAATGATTGACCTCTTTAGGTTTTTTTTAATGATTTTCAAATGACATTGATTGGCCACGTTTTTCGTTTCTTGATTTGGTTCTTTGTGTGGGCACTGCGGTTTGTAGCCACTATTTAGGGGGGCCCTTGTTTTTTTTATGTATAGTAGCATGAGAAGCACATGTGAGGGGAAAAAGTAGTAACTAGAGTACAAAAGTAGCATTGATCATTGGCTCATGCTAAGTGAGTGACCCAAAAGAAAGAGGGCAAAGAGGACACGAAATTCTTGGTTGCGTCACAAAGTGAAATCAGCTATTTTGATGTGCCCCCCCCCCCCCCCAAATCATTTGTGGAGGTCAAAGAGAAGTAGTGAATTATAAGCCTTAGAGTTGAAATTTTGATTTTTAGAAATGCGCTTTGAACCATATTTTCATGGATTCCCGTGATTCCCATTTGTATGCTTTGGTTCCTTGGATGGATGGGTAGGTCTACTTTGGAGAGCCTACAACACCATCCCTTCAAGCTAGGGCTAGATGTCTTAGTCTTTGAGTTTGCCCCCACAAGTTTTATCAAGCAACACATGTGTCACATGGTTTTATTTCAATTGGGTCCCACTAGAATAATACATGGTATTTGATGTTAATTTAGAACTCAAATCCCTAAAAAAATGTTTTATTGTCTGGTGTTAGAATATGTTGTGTTTACATCTTAGGTAAGACTAATGAGGATCCAACTCAGAGCACATGATATTTAGTCATGGCTTGCACTAATATGCTTTAAGATGAAAATGAAGTAGACATCTATTTTAGTACAACAACAAAAAGAAATCCTTAATAAACTTAACCATGAAGTTAACATCAAAGACTCCAAATTAATAATGTAGAATCCACTTTGAGATGTAACAACCACAAACCTACGGGGGTGTAGTTTTACTAGACCCCTTTACCATTGCAAGATTAGTGGAGGCGACAAGCTCACATCTAGCCTTAGCCCTATTTGCATCTTGTTTGTTTTGCAAGATTTGAACAAATTCAATTGCAAAGAATAGGCCTATTTATTTCATGATCTATATGTTGCGTATGTAGTGGAGGCATGTGTCCCATTGAACTGAAATGCTCCATATACATACATGCCCAGGGGTGGACTTTTCATACCACATACAAACGAACGTGAGTGTAAGAAGGGGTATTATTTGAGGCATTAGCATACACAGTATACGTAATGGAGAGGTTTTATTTTGCTCTACTATGTACCTTCAAAAAGGGCATTAAGAATTTTGGAGTAAAGGTTGATGTTCAAAAGGGGGCCCTAAGGTTTAGAGGGAAACTTGACAATAGATGTGTTAGTTTCATCCATTATTGTCATATGGTAATATACCTGAATGACTACCCTATCCATTTTTTGTAGGTTTTAAAATTTGGGTTCTAAGTTTTTCACAAACTAGAGGCTTGTGGACATCTCATGGGCTCCCTTGAGTTTGTTTTCCGGATGGTGGCTAAGTTATTGTGCTCTAGTCTTTGTTTGTTTGATGTAATTGTTGTGTTACATGCTATGGATGAAAAATCATTCAAGGATTCTCTCAATTGATAGTGAAAGTGGATTTTATATGTAATATGATTTATATTCAGATCACAAGTTATATTTTTTAATATGTGATGGAGGCATTTATCATATTCAATTGAAAATTTTAGTATAAATTCATGAATCCATTTTCTAGCATGATGTTAGTACGTATACATTTGTTTTTCTCCATAAGGTTCTTGTATACATGGGCTTTAATTTCATAGTGAACAATGCACGTCAATTGGGTTTCCAATGAAGAGTCCACCCCCGGGCATACATGAGTTCATTTTCTAGCTTACTGTGAGTATGTGTATGGTTGTTTTTCTTCATAAGTTTCTCGTATAAACGGGGTTTTATTTCATAGTCACCCACGCACATCAATTAGGATTCTAGTGATTAATGCGGATAGACTCTTTAATTCATCTAAATTCATTATCATATGATCAATTAAATCATAAGCTCACTTTGAACCATTTGAATATTGATACCAACATAATCCTATCTCCATTTGCAAAGGATTGATCATTAGGTATGTAGGTTCCCCGCATTCTATGCACATGTGATGCAACGATATCACCATAATCACCATAAACAAACAAAGACAAAAGCACAATAACCTGGCCACAATCCGGAGAGAAAAAAACTCTAGGGAGCCATCGGGCACTCCAAAAGCCTCCATTGTGGAAAAACCTAGAACCCAAATGCAAACTCAAACAAGTCCATTGGCATTGGGGACTATTACCACATGACAATTGTAGATGAAATGTAAACTACTTGAAACTAGCACATCCATTGTCAATTTTTTTCTCTAAGCCTTAGTGTCTCCTTTTGTACATCTTCCTTTACTTCAAAGTTCTTAGTGGTCACTTCAAATGTGCACACTAGACAAAAACAATACCTCCCTTATGTATACTATGCACATTAATGCCTCAACCAATACTCCTTTGTACGTGAGTAGAAGAGTCCACCCTCTAGGAGTGAGAAGACCTATGTGGCCAATTAAGAAGGAAAGATTTGTCATCACTTTGACCTCTTACAACTTCTTCTTGTCAACTCCAATTCTAAAACTTGGAATCACAATCTTCTTGATTCATAATTGCTAACCGGAGGAGAGAATCCCTAGTCAAATCCAATGGCCATAATTTCTTGTGGAGTTGGAAGCGTCCACATTAGCCATGGCTACCTTAGGGCCATGTTATACCAAAGTTTGAGGGCCTTTGATACATAAATTATGTGGTTAGTCAAAAAGCCAAAGACAAACCAAGTTCATTTTACACTAGACATTGAAAGCCTAATGGACCAAAGAAAATCGAATGGATGGAAATTCTACATGGCATCTTACATTGCAAGAAGGGAGTAATGTTTTAGGGTCTACTAGGTATTGCATTGGACCCATCAAATAAAAGTGATTTTTCGAGCAAATCTAGGGGTCCTGGCAATCAATTACAATTGTCAATTTTGACTGCTAAGAAATAATATTGTCATGTTGGGATCCCAAACCCGAACATATGTTGCAGCCCCTCGACATGGTCCTCTTTCACTTTACATTAAGCTTGAGAACCCATCAATTACAAAATTGGCTCTTGGATGATTTTCAAGGGCCCTTAGACAAAAAAAAATAGGCAAATAATTGTTTGAGTTGCTATCTAGTGAAGTGGCGGAGAGGGGTAGGCATATTCTCGTGCACTTGGTTGTCAAGTAATTAAAGGCCACTTCACACACAAGACTGAGAGCCCGTTACCCTTACACTTCAAGCACTCTCATTGGTGGAAAAGGCGGAGCTGGTCCAAGTTCGCTTCACACTATGCTTGAGGGGCCAACGGAGTATGTGAATGCAATATGGATGTAAAGTCTACATGGATTCCTACATGGCATCAAATGGATCATGTTTCATGGTCACTTGGACTATTTTCAAAAACTACCTCTTGGAGATAGACCTAACACAAAACCAAGAGACCATGGCACTCCAAACGCTCACAACTGTTGATTTATTCTATTTTATCATGTGTGAGGACCCACATGAATAGAAATTTCATTAAAATAGCATTTGGTTGAGGGTCCATGACCGCACTACATGATTTTGGAAGTGTCTTGGGAGGGTTCTTCGGACACTTCTTTTGGGCTCTCACAAATTCATGGTCACGGCTCTTGGCTCGTGTGTGAAGTGGCCCTACATTTAACTTCTTTTCCACCAAAACTGGTTATGAGGTGAACGCATGAGGTTAAGTTTTTGTATTGGAAACACATAGAAGATTGCTATTTATTTGAGTCTTAAACATCAAGCTTCTCTTTGACTTTCTTACATTTTTCTTTCTTGCATTTAGTTATGTGCTCAAGGGCACACACTACACTAAACCCTTCATTTAATGTGGCCCACTATTCCTTATCAACCCACATTAAGTGTCATGTAATCGCTGTGAACTTTTCGACAAACAACTCTAAAATTAAAAGTATTTTAGTCGCAATCTCTTTGTTTAAGAAGAGACCATCATGTAGTTTCTTAGTAATGCTATGTAATTATTGGAACTGCTACTATTACATTTTCCAGTCTTGATTTTGTGCTCAAAGGCATAGGTGATGCTACACCATTTGGTTAAATTATAGCGGATTATCACTTGAAGTTAAATGATGTTATTATAATTTTCTATTGAAAATGACCTTTCTACGAATCACTGGTCCAAGGATTTGTGGTATATGCATAAAATCATCCATTAGGAAGGTGAAATGCAAGAAACAATTATGTAGACTGAAATGGCTATTATTAGATTATTATGGATTATGGATTAGTTTAGTGGAGTCCAATTCAAATGAATCGCCCCTCAATTTTATGGGTATGTCGTTTTTTACTAGTACTCCTTCATCCATGATAAATGAATATACATTGATGTCACGAAGCCCAAGCCCAAATCCTTGGCCAAATATGAAATGGATATTTATTATCCTTGATGTTGGCTTTATATATATCAAGTTGATCTTCAAATATGTTTGGAAGAGACCCTCTAAATCATATATTTTATACATTACTCTACTAAGCGTCATGCTCCCTCACCAATAGCATGAAAAAAATACAGTTTAATGGTTGGGAATGAACATGTTGTGATTCTTAAGAAACGACAGCCTAAGTTTTAGTGTCACGGAAAATCCCCATGGAGCATGGGATTTATGTTAT
This sequence comes from Polytrichum commune, assembly GCA_950295325.1. NCBI lineage: Eukaryota > Viridiplantae > Streptophyta > Polytrichopsida > Polytrichales > Polytrichaceae > Polytrichum > Polytrichum commune. Next base: position 38,454,000 of record OX485807.1, read on the forward strand.
TTAAAGGTTGACGGAGCATGAGAGTTAGCAACCTTATGTATGCGTGCAGATATCCTTATTGACACATGGTTGAACCCAAACACGACACATATGGGTATAAACTTTTAAAGATATGTGGGTGTAATTTGGTCACCTTTATAAATTGGACACCTAATTGTGGTTAGGTGAGGATCAAAGAACAAACATCATAGAGACATATATTATAAAGAGATTGGACTACATCTTTAATTTTTCTTAGCTACTCTCACGCAATAATGAACATAATTGGGAGGTCCTATGTATTTAGTTGAGCAATTAACAAACGTTCACTTCCAATAATCGTAACTAAATCATGGGAGGTCCAATTTTCAATATGGTTGTTGTTGACATTTCATCGTAAATTCGTTGATGCAACACAAACTTGAAGACATAAGTTGATCATTAGAAGATGGGGAACTACAAAAATGAGCCACTTAAGACCCACATATCTTATGAAGGATGAGAAACTTATAAGGTAGTGGGTTTTATTTAGTGACTTTTCTTAATTGGACACCTAAATTTGCTTGGTGTGTGGTCAAGTGAGGATCAGAAAGCAAACACTACTAAAGATATATGTATGAAAAAAATTGGACTACGTCTCCAAATTTTATTAATTATTATGCACTCAATATTGAACACAAATGGGAGTACCTATGTTTCATGTTAAGGAATCAACAAACACGCACTTATAAAATTCATAATCAAATCAAGGGAAGGCCGATTCTCATATAGTCTTTGTTGATGTTTCATCATAAACTGGCTAATACAACACAAATTTGAAGACATAAATATGATCGATAGAAGATGGGGAACTAGAAAAACAAGTTGGCTCAAGACCCACATTGGGTAGATGGGCCTACTTTGGATGATTCTTTTTATGCACTTACTACGCAATTAATGCTAGATACTTAGTAAAATTCCAAGTGTTGCTTGTAGCCATCTGCCTCATAATTTCCGAAGCTCGTATGAATGTCTTATTCATTACCAAAGCGAAGATTCTCGTGCTCATCAACTGCTCATATAGGTTGTCCCAATCATGTTGATTATTGAACCTAGAATGATTAGTATATTATGAGCACGTACTCAAATCTCTTGTAAACATGACTCTTTTTTTAATTTCCATATTTGGATCCACACCTAACCACATACCACTCAAATATAGGCGTCCAAATTATTGTTTATTTTGGAGTTAGGCACAAATACATTACCTTATGAAGAACGAGAACCGTATAACTTAGCTTGTGGTGTGTCGTACCATAAGTACATGAACCTCGGTAGTACCTTGTTGAAGTAACCAACTACTTGGGAATCCTGATATTATATTAATATACATTATGGTGGTTCCGACGGGTTGGTCGGCTTGGGATTTGTGGTGTCTATGTAAACTCATCCATCATGGATGAAGGGGCTCTAGTAAAAATAAAAAGTCCCCTACAATTGAAGATCGATTCATTCCAATTTGACTTCACTAGACTAGTTTGGGGTCTCTTCTTCATATTTCGGAGTTCAACTTTGTCTTAAAATAGCCATTTACATGATACAATCTACCCTCTCTAAGTGTTACCTCTCGGGAGTATCAAATTTGTAACATGTATGGAATTCTAACACAATGTCAGTTCAAGAGGATGGGCAATTCAAAAAAAATTAACACTTACAAGAGTAACATTTATGTGGTAAATATAGAGTCATTAGTAGTTGTTATAAAATATTGTCACATGTAGTAATAATAATAATAATAACTTACACTTACTTAGTGACCAAAAAAAAGAAGTTTATTGTTGTTTGATGAGACTCTTGAATATGGGAAATAATGATGGATGATTCTTAAGAGAAGCGTTGTGCCCCAAGTTGACTAATATTGCTATGTTGTTAATTCATAAATGTAGATAGGGTTGTCATTGCTTGCTACGCTCGCAAAAGTGAACTCGGGGAGTTCACTAGACATGTATATATGTATACACGTGCGTGACAAGGGTATTTATTCAAGGGGTATTTAATTATCCATCCTTTGATTTTTTGTACCGTATTATTATATAATTTGCTAATTTATTGTTTTTTAAATGACCCTATAATTACTTTTAAATTTGTTGAAGCTCTAATTTTGAGCTAGGTATGTTCATTATAATTATTTGATTTTGCTCCAAAACACAACAAGGGTTTACATTAAGAGTATTCATAAACAGTTTCAAACAACAAGATCAACCCATGTTCCTCAATCAAGTTACATGCATACTTAAACACAATGGTACTGAGTGTAAAAAAAACAATTAAAACGCCAACAACAAAGCAAGCAAAAATAGGGTCCATGCAATAATGTCGAAGGGTATAGAGTTAATACTACAACATTCTGCTTGAAGTAGACAAACACAAGACCAACCAAAACTCCTAGTTTTTCATCCAAAATCTTCCCGCCTCCGAACACAAAGGACAACTTATTTCAAAAAAAACCTAGGATCCTTAAATCCTACGGTATATTTTTACAAATATTTTAAAAATATGCATTATTTGTATCAAGCCTATATTATTTATAATAAAAAATTTATCATACATAATCACCTATATTACTTCTAAGAAAATTCTAATTTTTTCCTTTTGTGAATATAAATTACCCTATATTTTCCCGCACGTTGTTTTCTAATATTATCGCACTGAACTCCCCGAGAAAGTGAAACATTAGGAACTACCATTTCACTAATTTTTGAATCTTCCTCAATAAGTGGTGTGTTGAGGCAAGCATTAGCTGAAAATGCCATTGTGATTATTATGGGTGGAGCAATGTTGGGATTGGTTGGGGCAAAGGGGGGAAAAACTTTACCAACATTGTTAATTCGGGTGTTGCCAAGTTGCAGCGCCTTGCGATTCCCATGTTTAGAAAGCGGTGAGAGTAACCACCAAACTAAAGATTGTCATTATCTCAATAGGGATTGATTGCCCCTTCACTTGCCATTGCCTCAAAGAAAATTGGTAGAGACTGAAACATCAAAATCAAAGAAATTGAAGAAAGAAAGGCATTGATGGTTGAGATTAGAGAGAGAGAGATTACTCAGCTAATGAGTTGTGTTCAACTACCATGACTTTAGATTCGTTTGAAGCAATGGGATTCCGGCATTCGGAATCTTTATTCTTGAATTTATTGTTAAGCCCATGAATGCAACTCAACAATTGAGGAGTGCTATGACAAGTATCCTAACTCTTACTTTTACGTCAGACGCCCCATTTACATGGGTCTAGTAGTAGCCAGTCATAGGCAGTTCTTACACATATTCACCGAAACCTTCACTCATCATAACATTATCAAACAGCGGGCGTTCGTTCATGTGTGGGCCATGATAATATAACCATGAGATGCCCCAACCTAGAGCAGATTCAAACCTAATCTGAATCTCCTTGCATTAATCTTAGTAATGTTGTGATCCTCTTGCACTAATCTCAGATCTCTTCATTCATCCGATAACCAGAAACGACAACCTTGAGAACTTCTTCTGTCTGTCAACAGAGGTAGGTTAGATTATTCCATCACAACCTCATGTCCATTCCTTGCATTAGAAGAAAGAACCCACGCCAAACCTTCTGACTAAAATGCTACTGCACATATTCCACCTCGTACTGTGTCTATTTCTCACCCCAACTCCTCATACAGATGTACCCTCCCTTGGATCTATTTTGCAGTCCAGTCTCTCAGACTTAGGGCCGCTTCACACTATGGCCGTTGAAGTCGAGAGGCTATGGGATTGAGTGGCCAAACTATGTTGAGAGTCCAAAGAAATGGGCTGAAAATGGCCAATAAAATATAGGAATTGGAGCCTTTGGAGGAGACATAGTGTGAAGCCTCCAAAGGCCAAGCCCAAAGTCCAAACCCAAAAGAGCATCCCACTTAATTCTTTCTCCAAAACAACCCCTCCAATCTAAAGGCCAAGATCTTATCAATGATTGATTTTTTTTATGGAAAACAACCGACAGCCTCTTGACCATAGTTTGGGTTTCCATTCCCATCCAACCCAAACTTCCTTCGAGAGTTCGTTGCCTTCTTCAAAATGTAATCATTTTAAATTGCGACAGCCTTTGGACTTTGGCCTTAGTGTGAAGGGTCGAGAGGCCGAACTCTTGGTTTCTTGCAATATGATTGATGGAAATTGATGGCCTCTTGACCTTCGGCCACAGTGCAGTTGATTTCATTACAGTCATGTGGAAACGAAACCAACTGCACTGTTTGTTTAGTCACTGAACACAGTGAGTGATGCCAGACTTCACGTGCAGATGAAGCAGATTCCATCTCTCCACACTTTCCTCATTGTGAAGTTTGTGGTAGTACTTAGTCAAATTAGAGTGGCTACCAGGCCACCATATATACTTCGAAGGCCACTTGCTTCAGAGTCAAGCACAAACCTGTCTTCACATGCGGAGTGGCTACTCATACAAACTGTCTTTTGGCCTCTAACGAGCAGACTTGACCAAGAAACCGCCAACCACTGGGCTTGTTCACTTAATCACACAGGAGCGCGAAAAAAAATATATATATATGAATCAACATCTATGGAGCAGTTTTTTTTAGTGTTTAGAGTTCGAAGAAGAGCCACTCCCTGCAATAATCTTGCTTCAGATGTGGTCCGCACGTGTGCGCATATTCCCACACCGTTTCAATGAGTGTTGGTGGAGTACACGGACTCGCATACTTGTTATCGGTGTCAATAGAAAAGTTGGATCGATAAGAGGAGGTGAGTGATCCTAAGTTCTTCGTACTAGAAGTAGAAATCACCTAGGAAATATATCTATAGTCTAATGCTTGTGTTTCCTCCTCACATGTATTTGGATTTCTCGCATTCTTCCCAATACCTTCGGCTCAATGGCCGGGTCAACGACCTTGCCCTTCGCCATAGCAGCAACACTTTGTGCCTACTTCTTGCTAATCTCCCTTGTTGTATGTGTTGCTCTTCCTCTGTGTATAACGCTTACCTCCAAGCCTTTTGGAAGACTAGTCTTAAGGTAGTATTTATGTCTTCCCATTTAGTATGTTCTAAGACTCACAAATTGAGAGAGACAAACAAACAAACAAAGATCCAAAAATCTAGGATTTTTGAGGTCAATTGGGTCACAAATTTGACTAAATTGGGTATGTGTTTGTTAGTCAACAAACACATGTCGATTGGGTCGCAAACGGACGAAGTGTGTTGGTGACATGTTTATTTGAAGTTTTTATTTCCTTCAATATTTATCAATGAGGTGTGTTGTATTAATAGAATGCCTAAATAAGTAGGTGAGAATAATTTCGGGTACCTATGATGCACCAACTATATTTGAGATATCTTCCTCAGTTTGGACATAAGGATGATTGAGATCACACTCAACTTCAAAATGCACATATTTGTGTGCACTCATAGTCACTACATATTCACTCTCCCCTTCTCTACGTGATGATTGAGATATTCTATCTACGTTTACAAGAAGAATCAGGAATTTTTTGTATCTACGCAAACATTGGCACTCAACCCTTCTCAATCTCACAACAAAGTCAAGGCCTACATAAGATTCTAGTGGTATTTTTTTCACTTGCGCTACTTGATTGGAGTATAGAGCAAACCAAGTAAATACCGGTAGCACTTGACACATGTGCAATCACAAGAATGAAAGTCATTAGACAAGAAACTAAGGTATGAAATAGACATTGGTAGACATACCTATGACTGAACCAACAAAAATCTAAGTATCCAAATCTCTTTTGAGACTCAACAATAGAACTCCCCACCACCCTAATGAAAGGTTCTACATGTGAATCAATTTGGATAATCAAATTAGTGAGGCTCACTCTCCACCCTCCAACATTATCACTTAGAGTAGTGGCCATAATTTCACATCATTAAAGTACATGTTTCATGGATTTTGGTGCAAATAACAGTTATAAAATTTAAATCAACAAAGAAAGGAGTAAATTTATGTATAACACAATGAAAGATAACACTTACTAGTGTATTATTCAAGGGAGTATAATACTTATAACAAAATAACACTTAGACATGGTAAACTATATAGTATAATTGACTTCGTTACCACCTTCACAATGGATGAGTTTACGTAGGGTGATTTTCCATGTACATCACTCACCCACTAGATTCTAGTGTGAATAAGGACAAACCCGCCCAAATGTAGAGGGAATCTAGTGGGGTAGGGTTCGTATGTACCAACTAGCAACTCCCATCTTCTCAAATCCGGGTCCACACGAACCTCCTCCTCCAAGTTAAAGCCTCCTCCTCCTTCCAAAACCAATCATCAAAATCTCCAGTAACCAACACTTGTAAGTTAGAGAACCTTTAGTGGGTGCATAGAGGTCTAGCGATCCATGTCCACAACAGTGCCTGGAAAGCTTTTGGGCATAGTCGGTCAAGATCCTAGTGATTCTAAATCCAACCGGTTACGTGTTGACATCTTCCGGTTAGGCTTCATTCACTTGAGGTGTATTCTATAGATTCCTCTAAAATGATCAGTAATTCTACTAAAGTCTCAAAGTTCAACCAGTTATTTCTCAAACTCAACCGGTTCATCTGTAACTAACCGCCGGTTCTCCCCGAGCCCTAGTCCACAACCCTCCACATTCTAACGAACTGCCAGAATGTGGTTGAATAACAGCTTGTGCTTACCAACATGCAAACACCTCTGACCCACTCTTTTCTAGAATCTCGTGGGCGAGCGGCCCACATGGAAACTCACCCTTAGACGCCACGAATTCGTAGCCAGTTTGCCCGACTATCTACTTGACTTCCTTACACGGTGAAGGAGATGGAGCACGTTGGGGATGGTGTGCTGAGCTGGCAAGGCATTATAGGAGGGCATTGGCCAAGCCAACCCGGGAAAGATGGCTCCAAACGACCTCACAATGGGGATCTATGTCGGTAATTATTCACCACTTTAGACCCTTTAAATATCCCCTCCCCCCCCCCCCCACGCACACACACACACTTTCAAGGCCCCACAAATCCATCAAGGGCATTGATTGATGGATGCCGTGAAGACAAAAGATTCTCGCGGGATGAAAATGGAGCAAAGCCCGAAAAAATCTTCGGAAGGTGCCGGAGGCCGACACGAGGGCGCACATTTCATTATTTGACAATGAACGTGCTTGCTAAGAACACTATTTACGGCTATGGCAATTGAGCCTTTGTCATTATCGACCCATAGAATGCAAGTTTTGTGGCCGCTAAACTTGTATGTCCATGTTTAAGTGGAGTCTAAGTAGTGCTAGTAGTTGTGGACCTTGGGTGTGACAAAGACCAAGATTGTAGTTGTGACAAGCACTATAAGGTTCATGTGGTCGTCCCGCTGGACCATGTCACTAGGTTCAACTTTTTCACACAAAAGTGGGAGAAAGTGGTTGAAGTCATTATCGTGTTCATGTGATTTCCAACACAACTAGGGAACTTCATTATATGTTTCTCAATTAAGGGGCCTCCAGTGAGACCAACCATCATGATGACTTAGCCGTTGCGAACTTTAAAGAGTTGCAAAATTTGCGAGGGGGGTTGGAGGGTTGATTCCATAAGGTGTCATTATAAAAGGTAGTCATTCCCTACTTATTTGTGAAGGATGACCAAGGAGGGGGTGTCAAGATAATCCACTCACACACGTCTAACGCCCGATGTCTCAGGACGTCAAGGACCTCCCCCCCTGGCACGCAAGTTTGGGAGGCACTATTTCCTGCACTTTGACGTAGAAGACCAAGAACATTCATCGACCACTCACCGAGTTCTACACGGTCATTGAACATTCTGAAACATTCAACGACTCTCAAACATAACATGACAAAAGACCAAACCACCTTCCTCATCACAACTCCCATTTTTCTACCATTGGTGAGAACTTTATCAATTTCTCATCCTTGTGTGTGAGTCATGACTTCCTACTAGAATATCACACCCGAACGCTGGACGTTTTTGAATGTTCAAAGTCATTAAAACTTTTTGCACTCACACATACACACGACTACTTTTTGAAATGTCGACCGTTCCATAAAACATTGCTATGAAGGAAATGGGAGTGGGTTGGAAAATGTGAACGGGTTCTCCATTTGGGTGGCACAAAATGTTTGGCTTCTCCATTTTTTGGCTAGTTTGTCACCTTGATTTTTATTCTTATTACATTTAATGCGAGCGGGACTTTGAGGAGTTGGACAGGGTGGGAGCCTTGGGCAATGTTTGTTAGTAAGGAAGAGAGAAATTGTCAGGTTGTGGTAGTTGTGGTGGGCTGATCATGAGAAACTTTGCAGTTGCATAAAAGATAGAGAAATGATATCAGGTTGTTAGTTAAGATGTAAGTTGTTAGTGCACGGTGAAGTAGAGAGGTTGCCTTGTGGAAAGCTATAATGAGGGCCACTTCACACACGAGCCAAGAGCCATGACCATGAAATTGTGAGAGCCCATTAGAAAGTGTCCAAAGGCCGTCCCAAGACACATCCAAAATCATGTAGTGCGGTCACGGATCCTCAAGTGTAGTGTGAAGTCATATGTGACTGGACCTTCAACCAAATGCTATTTCAATGAATTTTTATTCACGCGGGTCCTCACACATGATAAAATAGAATAAATCAACGGTTGTGAACATTCAAAGTGCTTGGTCTCCCGGTTTTGTGTTAGGCCTACCTCCAAGAGGTGGGTTTTGAAAATAGTCCGAGTGGCCATGACACATGATCATGTAGGAATCCATGTAGACTTTACATCCATCTTGCATTCACATACTTTGTTGGTCCCCCAAGCGTGGTGTGAAGCGAACTTGGACCAGCTCCGCCATTTCCACCAATGAGAGTGCTTGCATTGCAATGGTCACGGGCATTCAGTCTTGTGTGTGAAGCGGCCCTGAGCTTCCCATGGAGTATGCTTTATCATCTGGGTAGACAAGCGTTCATTTCTTCTTGATGCTATGGAGGATAGATTACGTAGTTGACCGCTATCACTACAAGCATATGAGTCCTCAGTAATTGACCTATGTCATTAAAAAGTTGTCCTCTGTCACTGAAAAATCTACAAATCTATCATCGTGGTAGATTTGCATTCTTTTTTTAATGACGTAGGATGATTATCAAGGACTCAGATGTTGGGAGTGCGTGGAGTCAAAATTGGATTCCATGACGGACATGTTTTTGCAAATGCTTTGTAGTACATGAGGATGTTGATGGGTGGGTTTGTGGGAAGGGGAAGAGAGGGGAAGAAGTTGGGATGGGAGTGGTTTCTTCTACCTTCTAGAGGTGGTGGTAATGGGATGTTATTTAAAATCCATCACAAATTGCATAACATTACTCAAAGTTGGGGTTGTGCATTGTGGGTCTGGGAATCCGCTTTGCATAATGTCGCCTCATTTTCATTTGCTCAACATAGCATATTGTAGAGTGTAAAACTGGCAAAAATGTTCATGCGTACGTTTATGACCATGAAGCAAGGCAGTGTGTATGTTTGACAAATTTCATTTGACGTTCAACTTCAAATCCAAGTGTCTCATGATATTTCCGAAAAGAAAAATAAATGTCAATTGACATCTATAATTTCTTTTAAAATGTCACCTCAATATCACATGCCTAGTAGTATGTATCATTCCAATTTTTAATGTATCAATTGATGTGTGGTTTTTTTCTTCACAAGTCGCATTATATGTCAAATTATAAAATGTGCATGTCAATTGACGTGCATTTTTTTATAACAAGTTTTTGTATGTCCAATGTCAAAAACTTGCGAAAACTTTGTCAAAAAAATACACATTGAACGGGGGTGGCCAGCTTTGCTACCTGCTGCATTAGACTCCACACCAGGCTAGGGAACTGGTTGCGGCCTCCCCATTTAAAGAGAGTTACCGGCCCTACACATGGCACATAGATCCCCATTATTCCCATATCTAAAGTTAAGAAAAGATGCGTGGGTCTCTTGTTGTATAACTTAATGTTGTGTGAGGTCTAACCACCTTATCTCATTCTTATGATATTGAAGTTGTACGTACATGCATAACATTACTCAACTCCTTGGTTGCGTTATGTGGGACCAGGTTTCGAGTTTTAATTCATGGATTCTCCATTTATGGGGAGCACTAAAGTTGTGCACTGTAGAGTTTTCAACAAGTAACTATAATCTATCAGAGTTTTTAAATCGCAACCTCTTTCTGTGAGAAAAGACCATCATTTAGTTGCTTATGTTGTGCCCACATTTATTGGTGGGCATAGCCAATAGACGCTGCCACCAGGATGGGGCATTTCTTTTGGAGTTTTTCACCAATCATTGGATGTAACGTAGTTGGATTATGAGTGTTTGTTGGTTAACTCTTGACTTCCCATGCCCAATTTCTGTCAAATCTACCAAGAAAATGTGACCCCAATTTTAGCTTATTGTAGCTGAATATATGAAAGTTTTGTCCGCATATCCTACTGTATAGATGTTTGCAGGTTCGAGGTGACTACTCACAGTCCAAAATTTAAACGTTCAAGTTATGTTGTGTAGGAGATTATTATAGGAATGTCAATAGTGGTCTTGAGGGGCAACAATTTAGAAATTAAATCGGAGTTGGTTTTTTGATTGAACCTCCACTCAAATCCTCTCTAAATGACAAAATCTACCCTCGTTCAAAAGAGGGGCAATATACCTACTCAAATCATATCACAAATCTTGCAATTGTTATTTTGTGAATTTTTGGGAACCTTCGCAATTTGAGGCAGTGGTGCCACAACTACGCACCTTCCATACGGAATTACACCCACCAACACATGTCCAACTAAAAATTCCAATGGTACATGTTTAGGGTATGTTGTGTTTAAGTGTCATGCAAATTTTGTATATCAATCGCAAACAATTGCGCATAGGGATCAACAAACAAACAAAAAACATGTTTAAGATATGTTGCCCCTAAATTATGGAGGTGGCAAATGTCAGGCATGCATTCGTGGAGCGGTTCTACTATAAACTAGTTGAGAGCACACTCCCATGTTTCAATTAATCCAAAATAGCCAACTTTGTTGAATCAGAATTATCCACGTGGCAGGGCATAGCATACTTGACACATGAACAAGAGGAGTAGTTAAAACAATCCAGAAACCATGTGAACTAAGGTAGAGGGTTTTAAAACCAACACCCCACCCAAAACCAACACCTATAAATGTCTCCCAATCACCAACACTCTACTACCTTGAACCATTCCCCATGGTGTAGGAGTGTATGGGCCCACGCAGTGACGCTTTTAGGTGCCATTAGTGGCGCCACCTCATAGCGACCTTCACTACCTTCGTGTAGGGTAGGTAACGGGCTCCACTCTATCTCGAGTTGATTCAAGGTGGGTTTAGGGTGGCTTGTCAATGCCTATTCTAGCCATTCTATACATTGCAAGGGGAGGGATTATAGCCATTCTATTCACAAAGTCATGGAGGTAGGCCCACAAAGCACAAAGGGGATTGGTACCCATGATGCAAGGTGATGGTTTTGCAAGCGAAGTAGGTGGGATCGTGGAGGTGGCCATGTGGCTTTGCACACCATTACTAGTTGGTCTTTGATCTAGCTTGGGTCTAGTATCCAACTATGTTGTGTTGGTCCTAGGCAATGAAGGTGGGGGTCCTCATCATATCCAAGGTCGTCATGCACGGGGCCTATATATTGGTTTAAGGGAGCTAGTGGTTTTGACTTTGAATATTCATCAAATATCTAATTGAGGCTAAAAATGGTTTTCCTTTCTTTATACCTATGTTTAGAACAAATGCTAATATGAATATATATATATAGATATATCAACCATGTAGCCATATGTATGTGCAATAGCTTAAAGTGTTGGTTTAAGCACCCTCTACCTTAGTGTCAAAGGGGTCAAAGCAAATTATTCATGACCAAATTATTATGGTCGCATAAGACATTAGGTTAAAGGCTCCGAAAAAGTGCACCATGCTAGTGAGAACCATCCAATGGCTATGCCCATCAATAAACGCAAGCATGGTATTAGTAATGTTATGTTTTGTTTCCCTAGAATAATTGCACACCATAAGAGGCCAAACCCTTCAAAAGCATCATAATAGACTCGTCCACCTTAGGAGCATCGAGGTGGTGCGAGTTGGCACTACTAACACGTACGTACACGAGTTGACATCCTTTGAAAAAACATGTGCCCCATGCTAGTGGGAACCGTCCAATGGCCATGCCCACCAATAAGCACATGCATGGTATTAATAATGTTACGTTCTGTTTCCCTGGAATGATTGCACACCATAAGAGGCCAAACCCTTCGAAGCCACCATAATAGACTTGTCCACCTTGGGAGCATCAAGGTGGCACCGGTTGGCACTACTAACACATACACAAGCCGACATCCTTCAAAAAAACATGTGCCCCATGCTAGCGGGAACCATCCAATGGCTATGCCCACCAATAAGCGCAGGCACGGTATTAGTAATGTTACGTTTCGTTTCCCTAGAATAATTGCACACCATAAGAGGCCAAACCCTACGAAGCCACCATAATAGACTCGTCCACCTTAGGAGCATCAAGGTGGCACCGGTTGGCACTACGAACACATACACGAGCTGACAACCTTCAAAAAAACATGTGCCCCATGGTAGCGGGAACCATCCAATGGCTATGCCCACCAATAAGCGCATGCACTGTATTAGTAATGCAATGTTTTGTTTCCCTTGAATAATTGCAGGCCATAAGAAGCCAAACCCTTCAAAGCCACCATAATAGAGTCGTCCACCTTAGGAGGAGCGTGGTGGCACCGGTTGGCACTAGTAACACACACACATACACGAGCTGACAGCCTTTGAAAAAACATGTGGCAACGTGGTGACTCTATAATGGAAAGGCGATTCCCTTGATAAATGCGTGCAGGAGCAGCCTTTGGTTTTTTGGGCAATGGCTGGCTGGCTAAGGAGGGAGGGAGGGAGGCACTGGGGTTGGGGCGAGTTGGCGCAAAAAGACACGTTGAGAAAAAGGGCAAGGGTGACAGTAAGAGAAAAGGAGGGGAAAGGACTCATAACTTAATAATAAGGTGGTTTTTGATGTGTGTGTGTGGGTGGTGAGGGCCTCCTCGTCGGGAGGGGGGGAAGACTCCAGCGCCTTTTTTGTTTTCCACCTGACACCCCCACTTGGCCCTAGTACGACATTCATTGCCAAAGAGACGACTCGAAGGCCCCTTCACTTTGGATGCTAGGTTTGAGTGTCAATGGGCCGAATCTGGTGGGCATCACCGACCACTCCTTGGCTCCTCCTCCTCTTCCTTTCCAAACCTCGCTCCCAAGGTAGAAATACCATAACCCGTGAAAATAAGGTGACTCGCATTGAAGATCTGGTCTGACAATCGTGAGATGATTTCCCAAGATAGACGAGAAGGATTCGTGAAGAATGCAAGTTGTTTCGTAATTTTCTGCCTTGTACAAAAAACTCCACAATTTTTCAAAGTGGAAAGCTTGTCCAACTTCCTACTCGTTCACTAGATTCTCCCTACACCGAACACGGTACTCCGCATTTCCATACATATTATCGCCTACATCGGTTACCTCATGAGTACATTAACACTTGACTCCCATTGGCTACACTAAGTTAAGTGTGCACGCATTGAAGTTGCCGCCGAGCCATGATCCGTTTCAGAAACGACACTTCACCATTATGACAGCGGTCTAGTGCACGACTAGAGGGTGGGTGACCGCTTATGGTATTTCTACCTTAACAAAGTCGTCATTCGCACCAACCACTAGCTAGTTACTGAGGAGCCGGTTGCAGTGTTCAAGATGGAGGCCCTCGTATGAGTTTCATTTTGAAGGGTTATCAAATTTCAACCTTTCAGTTGAAGGGCTAGTTCAAATCCAAAACGTGAATCCAAGAATATAGGAATGAAATACAAATCTCATATTAAACTTGTGCATGACTATTATATGGTACGTGTTTCCAGTACAATGTGAAGAATTAAGAATGAACCATCTAACTCCACTTCTTGTAGTGACAATGTCCTTCGCTCGTTAGTTCTTGTGGCAGGCAGATTATATTGAATCCTTTTAGTGACGCCTTCGTTTGCAATTTGGGGTTTGCATTTTGAAGGGTTGTTTTGAGAGAGGTATATTTTGAAGGACCGAATCGCGTTTGAAGGGCATTGAAGACTTGAATCTTGAACACTGGCCGGTTGAGTTTGAGAAATGACCAGTTGTTGAAGACTTTGGGAAACTTACCGACCGTTTTCGAGGAATTGGGAGAACACGCCTCACACTAATAAAGGGAACTCTGAAAGATGTCCACATGCAACCGGTGGGACTTGGAAACACTAGGATCTTCAACGATTACGTCTAAAAAAACTCCCCGGACATTGATTTGCGCTCGACTTATAGCTTCATGACATTATTCAACTCTTGTTGAAGGTCCGATGGGCCCGAGCCTATAAATATATAGGCCACTTATATCTCAATATTGTGAAAGCTACATATTCAAGATTAAATTTGTAAAATTTGAGCAACATTGGACACCGGCACATGTTTTCTTGATGAGATTCTTGGTCTTCATGCACTGGTTTAGGGTCCACCTGTGAAATCCACGCATGCCGTGGACATGGCGATAACCTTTTCATCACCTAGTCATCAATCATTCAACCCTATTTTAAGAAGGGCTAGGTTCATAGGGTCGGAAATATAATAAGGGAACCGCATGCAAAGGTTGCACAACGCTAGTGTTAGCATGACTCCCTTTCACAACACCTGTTGAGGGAAAGGATGAACTGGGGGGAGGGTGAAAACATTGATCGCTACTATAAATCATGGATATGCCTAGCTACGACGCCAAAACGAATCGACCCATAAGCCAACTTAACAAACCTATTCTAGGATGAAACAACAACAAACAAACATACAAGAGACATGTTACATAAAACTATCACCCCCTCGGCAGGCGTTGTGAAATGAAATCCAATGGGCTTGCACGCGACACCACATTTTTCTTTTCCCAACGCGGCCCAAATCCCAATGGAGTATTTTCAAACGTTGAGATGAAAAGGAGGAATAAAAGTTAGGGTATCTTATTAAGTTAGACTTGAGAGCACCGTATGACCGTGTGAACACACGAGCACCCAACCAACACGAGGCCAGCAACTGGCACCAGATCTCGAAGAAGGGCTGAGTCAAGCGACAGCTCCCACCAATCCAGGGAACTGGGAGAGAGGCCAATTTTAAAAAGGATCTTATTAATAAAGGGAGCCAGAGTTTGGGAAGTTTTTGAAGCCTTGGTGCTAATTGCCGGTAGTTGCTACGAAGGGTCGGATTTTTCCCAATTTACATCGGCAAGAGCCGGTCTTTTGTAAAATCAATCGCCCAATTGCCTATATTTTCATATTTTCATTGGCCAATATCCGATTAAATGGAATTCATATCGGCACTAAATTTTTTTTAAATGTATGAAAAGTTATTAGAAATCATTTCTTGGTACAAAATCTCGAATAAGTGAAAAGAAAGGCATGTTCAAAACTTTAAATTTTGAAGAGTTAATATCCTTGGCATGAATTGAACCTAGCAATGCCTTCACCGCTTGAAGGCCAAGGGTCCCCCAATTCTTCATAGAAGCAATTGGATTTGGTCATGGAAAGGTTGCATAATTCAAAAAGTTTAAGGTTTAGGGTACTTCCTCAAGTGCATCATCAGATGCCCCAGACAAATAGCGCTCTGGATGCTTTCGGCTGAAATCCAGTAACTCACAAGAAGAATCGGCTACATTTCCGGGACATTTTCTGGTCCATCGGCTAATTGCCAGAGGATTGAAATTACAATCGGATTGCCATCCGATGGTTGGGAATTTGGACCGGCCATGAGGGAAATCCATCGGCTCATAATGAACTAGCCGTCGGTTTTCGCCGAACATAGTTACCGATCATTCTTGAAGAGTTTATAGAATATACCCCAATTTAATAAAGGAAAACTGGAGGATGTCAACATGTGACTGGTTGGACTTGCAAACACTAGGATCTCAACCGATTAGTATGCCTAAAAACTCTCCCCAATCACTGGTTTTTCCCCCTTTGGGGATTTTACGATGACCACCCAAACAATGCGACATGTTATTATGAGAATTGCAAAGAGCCAAGGAGCAATTCCTCCTTTGCAAGCTGGCCCTATAGTTTCCCAATAGGTCGTTGCGTGGCAGCAAATGCGAGGTGGCCAGCCAGCAGGGGCAGTTTTTTGGTTGCATTCATGGCCACCGACACCCATTTATGATACTCCGGTACCTAACTTGTTAACTTGGTTTCTCATATTATTGACTTTCTTGGATTTCTTGAGTTTTTGCTCTTTTAGGTTTTGTGTTTCCACCCCCCCCCCCCCCGGGGTTGGGGTGAACCAACTTGTACATTGGTTTCTTGGAGGCAAGGGTTTAGGGATCCAACTAGGAACGAGTGTATGGGTTGGTTCGTCCATATCCCCCTGCCACCAGCGGTCTAACCATGTTGTCAAAATGCAGTCAGCTATATTATGACATTATGGAAAATTACCACACTCAATATTGTATTTAGTGCCACTTACTATTGGATTCACCTGATGCTATAACTATTTATTGTATATCTCTTCTTTTGGCCAACAACGGTTGAGTTGGTTGTTTGGACGTTATAGAATGTCGACATCTTTACTTGGTAGAAAATTACATTAATAGTAAAAAGATATAGCGTTGTGTGATTCCAAATAGTAAGTGACACCAAATTAAATATTTAGTGTTTTATCTTCATAACGTTACTCAACTGGATCTCACCTATTTGTGCGGCTAGGAATATACACGTAGCACTTGTTTGTGCATCCCACATAACATTACTCATAGCACAACTAGTGTTTTTTTGGGACCGGGATTTTGTTATGGACTGTACTTGTTATTCCATGGTCTACCATTCTTATTTTATTTTACAGTGCGATGCATGCATCTTTGTGAGTTCATATTGAACATGGATAGGGGCCAGGGGCCCCAGGTACTGCTATTTGCCCGTACCGAAAGGATGTATATATACCTGCTTAGCCATGATTAGTAGGCCGCATGTGTTGCCCAGCCTGGGTGAGTGTCCAACTAAGTTTCTAGGTGCTAGGGTGTACACCTAGATGGGCCCAGTTGCACTTCCTCCAATGAAATGTATATGATTTAAATGAATAGTCCATGAAGCCAAAAGGCCGTTGAGAGCCAACCTTGCTACCCTCCCACTCATGCAGGACCACAACTGCCATAAACAATGGGACGAGTGGCAGGCCTCACCCGAGCCCATTACCCTCAAGTGAATACACTTCATCAATTGAGTAATGTTATGAACTAATTCATGTTTTATCCATTTTCTTTATTAAGTAAGGGTACACAATTGAAGTCCTAATGATGTTGGTATGCACGAAGCCAACGGCAGGGGATCGGTGCATGTTCAACTTTGAATATGGTAACTCCCGCCAAACATCCCGCCAATACATAAAAAATGGACATCATAGATTTACAACATTGCAAAATACTATCACTTAATTCAGTGGATTCTCGTCCGGGTTTCATTCATTTATGACAATGTCTCATTACATAAATGTTAGGATGCATAATATACCAAAAGTGGATGAACTAGAAATAAGTTAGAATGACAACATTTGTAAACTTATTCATAAAAAGTGTCATTAGAAAACTTAACACAGTGACACAAACTACCATATGACACTAAATACAATGTTTAGTGTAGTAATTCATTCTCAAAAAGAGTTTAGTGGACTCTTTATGCCACCCCACTAGCCATACCCACAAACTCATACCGCTAACCGACCTCACATGGTGTCCAAAGTAGTTTGCATCCAAAGTGGAAAGAGAACATTGATAAGCCACTCCATCATATAATGTTACCCTCAAAAATAACTCATCTCGTCCTTCAAACTATGAGCGTTATGTTCTTTTCAAAAAAAAACTTCAACTTTCCTTAGCACCGTCTCCCATCATGTGTCGTTTCAACTTCAAAAAGGTAATGAATATGCAGCTTGTCAAGAATCCATTGGGATCAAAGAGGGCACCATTCCTCCACTATTAATGGACCCACAAAGCTTGCGACACAAGCTAAATAATGGGAAGGGAAGGAGCTCACAAAATGTAACCCCCAAGCATCTAAGAAGGCCTCTATCTCCAAGCAACCCAAAAAAATAGCGTAGTTGAGCTACACACTTTTGTTTCTAGTTAATCATGTCGCAAGTACCAACGCACTGCACTATTTGGACAAGTTAAACATTTTGACGTTATTGAAGTTTCAAGTTCAAATATGTAACTTGGGTGCTCTTGGATGCAAGTACATGCGTTGTATTTTGATCATCAATGTCTACTATGAGAAGAAGAAGAAGAAGCAAAATAATAATAAATAAAAATAATCTTTGACGCAAGACAATGTATACAATAAGGTTTCAAACACATAAATATACAAAAATGTGATTTACAAATTTGGTGAAGCATGTATAAATTGTGCAGATGGTTGTATATTGAGGCCCCAAGCCCTTTAAGGCTCAACCATGTGATATGAGGGTTGACCAAAAAGCAAACACGATGAGGATTTTAGGTCATTCACGTAAGGGGGGTTCAAGAAAGGGGGATGTATGGTAGACAGACCCATTTCTGATAACCACCCCGATCTTAATACATGAAGTCCCCTAAATCCGCGAAGTTCCACACATGTATTCGTCGGTCTCTTAATTTGGACTTATGGAAATAGGTAGTGGCCAAGTGAAAGAGGAGTTAAAGTCGTCGAGGAACTCAACATGATGAAAAAGTAAGTTAAAGGGCACGTACTGGGTTCCTTGAAAAGGGCATTGGGTGTACTCAAGTTTTCATCTACCCATTGTAGAAAAATAAGTCAAGCAACGTTATAAATATGGGATGGGAGAGAATAAGGCCTTTAAAATTTTACTGTAATTTCATTACTACGAAATAAATTGTGATTTTTTTTTATTAAACGTCTTGATTTCAATTTCCATGCTTGGAAAAAACCACTCCATTATCACACATGCACCACATTTATGTGAGCCTTAAGATGTTAGATGTTTCACATTCAACCCGAGGGGTCTTACATTCCCGAATAACCAAATAATAATTCTAGCATCATTTCATGCAACGCTCTATCTCATAGACCTCGGGTTCACTCCTTAACAATGTCATGTAACTGGTATTTACACGAATACCTTTTTATTTTTATTTCCAATGTAAACAAAAACTCATGTGTCCTTCTACAAGTGTGGACACATGTTGATATTTGGTTGGCATTTAAATCCATAAAATGAGCAATATTATTGTGTTATTTAACTACACAAAAAGTCCATTGGCTCAAAGAAAGCATGGTTGACTCGACACCCTCTAAATATGGATATACTCAACAATGGGTGCTCCTCGCTTTTTATTGGAGGAATCACATGCCTTGGTGCTCATGACTAGAGTCACTAGACTAGACTAAGTATAAAGCGAACTCATGCAAACTAGTAAGGACAATGCGATTCAAAATGGTGCTTATTCATCACATATTTGAGTATCATCCAATAAAGTTTCATGATTGGAAGGCCCACGGAAGTGGCGCACCGTTTATGGTACTTAGCGTCACGTACTAATTGGAGCTCCGAGGTGCTTACACTACACTAAACATGATATTTAGTGTCGCTTACTATTTGGATTTACACGGTGCTATATCTTTTCATTATTGATGTTTCTTTTTAACCGAGTAAAGTTGTTAATGTTCTATAGTGCCCAAATAACATGTTCAACATTCGCTGGTAAAATATGCGATATACAGTGAACATATACAACATCGCGTAATTCCAAATAGTGAGTGACACTACATATCATATTCAATGTAGTTATTGAGAACGTAACATTTAACCAAGCAAAGTCATATGTTCTATGATTAGGTAATGTCTGAACAATCAATTCAAAATTTGCTAGTAAAAACTGAACTCATGAGCAAGAAGTTATTGCATTGCATGATTATAGATAGTAAAAGACACTGAATACCATAAGGAGAGTAGTCCCACAAGGATTGACCATGGTAGGTGCACTCACCTTAGCCTTTCTTACCGTGAACTGGAGTTAGTTTTTGATCCCCACGTTCTAGTTTGGGTCTTCATGTGGATGAATTGTTTAAGATGCTTCCACAATAGTGGTAGGCCGGATAGAGATATATGAATGGCACCCGACCATGTTGGACCCATTTTGGAAGCTCAAAGGTTGTAAGGTTATTCTTGTTGTGTGTTGAACCGAGGTGGGTGGTTGCACGGGTAGGCGTTTCTCTTTGACAAGGTGTTAGGTACATTCCATAACATACAAATCTTTTGGGAATTGTTGCTTTTTTTAACTCTCAAGTGCCCGTCCAAAGCTTCTCGTCATGAGGACCCTTGGTGGAGCACCACTTCCTAGTCCAAGCGTAGAGCACACGGACTTTGCATGCCATCCAAAGAGAACATATCCAAGTAAAATCGGGGATTGATTCACACAATGAGCTTGATTGGCGTTTTGAAATTGGATGGAATGTGCATGTTGATCAAAGTGCGTTAGATTGGGATTATTTTCTCTAATAGAATAAGAAGTGGAAGTGGATAGAAATGAGCAAATCAACAAACCCAATAGGGGCCCAACACGAGCAAATTCCATTTCCGGGGGCCACCGTTACCGTCTCCAATGTTGGCGGAAGGTGGGTTGATTATCACTAAAGGTGAGATAATGTGCCTATAATAAGCATATTTTGGTGTGATCGGCCCACCAAAATTCAACAAACTCCATTGCAAAGTGTGTTATTCTCTTACGATTTTATTTCTAGCAATACCTAGGATTCGATTTTGTGTGACATCCCCGTGAAGATGATATCTAGACACATATCAGTGGTGTCCGTGTAAAATCAGAATTCAATAGGAAGGTGAAAACATATTGAAATAGCATCAAAGTTCCCGAATTAGCTTGGTGAATTTTTACTGGAAGGAAATGGTCCTCGACGTGTAGAGGGCTCTTTCTCACTAGAGACATGTCATCCATAGTAGATGACATTATATAAACACCACAAACCCCCAAGCCGATAATGTCACCTCAAGTACATACATTCATATTAATACACATAATATCCTTGTTGCAAAAAAAAGTAAAAAGTAAAAAAGTAAAACCAAATCAACATGGTAACAATACTAGTAAATGTGGTCCTGATATGGTTGGTCATTAGTTTATGACCCCACCAATAAAAGTCAAATGCAATATATGCCAATTGTAAATCAGACTCGACACCTGTTATAAAGTTCTATCACTGGGTATTATCCATGTATAAAGTTCTAGGGTTTCGGGAACCCAAAGTGTCCAAGTGTCGGAAACTCTCTGTGCAAGCTCTCTTCAATTTCTTAGTGTTAGGAGATGCCTCAGGAGTGAGTGGCGTGGACTACAAAAAAGAAGAAGGCTTTATGAGCTCACCAATTTAAATTATGCACTCTACAAACACCTTAGAGTGCACACTAGTTTTCTTGAAAGATATGGTAAATGAGCATGTATTCATGAATTCAATATCGTTAAGTAAAAACATTAGTCCTGACAAATTTTGAGTCTTGCAAAATAGTGTGTGTTTTAGGAATTAGTACCATAGGCACTAAATGGGATAATCAATGTAGTAAACAACAAAGAGAGAGTTGGACATTTCTTGAGTAGATCTATGCTTACATTCAAGCATAGTCTTTCTTAATACATCTTCTTGTTCAAAGGCCAAATCATTCTTCTACATGTCTATGTACCTTTCAAAACTCGGGAGGGTGGGCAGGGTCATCCCTCATGGCCATATCATTGCATAGCTATCTCTATATTTTTGCCACTATCTCATCTTGGTATGTATCTAAAAAAGTTAAACCTTAAAGCATCAAACTACTAAGGTTGTAACATTTGTACCCTTAAACAATGTGTTGCATTCCATATCCAATATGTGCACAGTCAAACTCAAAAGGGCATTTTAAGACATGTGCAAAATGTACTTCAATCACAACTCAACAATGACTTGTATTCTACATTATTTTGTAGAATACCTAAACATTGTACACACCATAATTTTGAAAGAAGATGGTATACAAAACCTAAGAAAGCCGTCAAAGTTGTGAAGGGTTTGCCTCACATGTGCCCATGCCACCAACCAAATCCAAAGAGAGTTAATAATGTACACGAAATGAATAATAGCATAACCCAATTGTTATCTATGTCACACAATCAAGTACGGCATAATCATATATTTTGTATTATTGAATACCCAAACTACCACTAGGTATTATACATGTTCCTTAGCCATTTGAACCTTGTGTGACTGAAAATTAAGGCAAGTAGCATACACCTCCCACAAGTCCACACAACTTACACTAATCCCAAAAGTTACTTAGGGTAAACTACTATTGCGGGTTATCCTTTGAAAGGAGGTTCTTATGTCTATTTTCACTTAATTTAGGATTAGGTGACAATTCTTGTATGTAGATGCATAGAACTAGATCTATGGTGGATATTTTAAAGGTTAAACTTACCTAACCCTAAAGTAATTAATCTTTGGGGTTATATTTTATTACCAATTCGATCCATTTATGGGAGAGAGAGAGAGAGAGAGAGAGAGAGAGCGTACCTCTCATTCATCCAAATGAAAAGCCATAAAATTGGTATGCAACCCAAAGATTTATCTTTTTATTTTCTTTCATAGTAGGATTGGTTTCAAAGAACCCAAATTAGTTTGTTCGAGGTTGTTTGACATGTATCGGTTTTAATGTTGAATGGTTGAGAGGTATGCTCGCGGATGATAACTCCCTCTCTTCATTGTCGCATACAACCCACATACATACCTCTCATCCCTCCCACATCAAAACACGACCCCTTGTAGGTTTGGTGCCGATTCATCTCAAATTATCTCAAGGAAACACGTTCGGGGTCCTTAAAGCCTAAATCCAATGTCAAATAAACTAATTTTAGTAACATCAAGGCTCGTGCATTGGATGAAACAGAAGTACGCTCGTATACCATAATCCCCTCTCTCTACAAAACAATATAACATTATCCAAATCCACAACATTCTTCTGTGCGACTGACAGTATTTCACAAAATACTCCTCACATTCAAATTGAATGTGGAGAATAATCCGTTTAATATTGTCCGTCCCACATAACATTGTTACGAGTCTGAATATTGTTATGAACAACATCCTCTAACGCCACTATCATAAGGCATGGCCTAGAATGTTCTACGAACAACATACACTTTATTCACTCCAGCCTCCTCCGGAGACCGGAATTCTTCTTCTTCTGAACAACATCCCATGACCTTTGGTAGTAAAAATATTTACATACATACATACATACATACATACATAATTGTTTTCTTTCTCTGATATTCCAGGCTGGACTGGCACAGGCAGCCAAGTGAAGTTACAAATCTCCAGGCTGGGCAGCGAAGCGAACTCCAATGAGGGTTGCCCAAAAAACAAAATAGTAAAGCTAAACATAGAGAGACAGCTACACACTTGCCCACTTTGTTACCAAGCATGACCGACATGCTTTTGGTGGAACATGTTTTATTATTTTACCTCATTATTTACAACTCCCGTTTCCTAATATGGCCTAAGAAACTTTCCGAGTAGCTAGTAAGACACAAATAGTATGCCACCCTAAGGGGTTCGCTTTATTGTTAAGTGGCACGGTGCTCACAAGCAGCAACAACGGCCTTATAATGTCGACACATGCTTGCTTATTTAGCATGATTCTGTGGTAGTGGCCTCTTTAGTGGGTATGATGTTAATAAAGCTCGTTTCCATAGACGTAGTGTACTACTATTAAATTAGTATTAAATGGGAATATGAACACTTAATGATATGATTCTTAAAGGTCAAAGGAATAAATAAGATATGAGTTGACTATGCAACGAGAATGTTGCCGCAATTGCAATCATCGTAGGTGGAGAAAATTAATGGTTCTCAAAAGTACGAAACTTTATCAACAACAACTGGGAGAATTATTCCGTCGTTCAATTTTTGAAATCAGATATTTATTGTGTGTGATACGAGAGTGTTTCGAATTGCATGCTAATCATTAGTTAATTAGAACGTTCACGGTGACTCATCAGAAGTGCAATAAACAATTAGGTCGCCCCACCCCACTGATTCCATCGACATTCCACTCCGTTTTGACTATAATTTTATTACCGAATTAATGAAATCCATGAAGTAAATTTTTTTCCTTTTTTTATAGATGAGTTAAGAAAGTTGTATGTTTTTGTGGTATGGTTTGGTCCCGAGGTAATTTGCATGGGTAAAGAGGCAACCTATACACATTGCAACGTAATTTCACATTTCAATGTATGTATTAGAGTTAATCTTGACATGTCATAAAGGTAGAGGCAACTAATCATGTCACCCGTCTCCTTTTAAGAGCAACACCTACATCTTCCTCTTGATCCCTGATCCTCACACCCTCTTAATTATTTTTGCCAATGAAGGTTTGCCAAGTGGCAGTGACTTATACCCCATCCACACTTATCGGTGCGGGCCACTGATGAACAGTTTCTACCAACACTGGTTACATCTTGTGACTATCACTGGCCAAACTGGAGCTAAAAGTGGCCCATGGTGGTGGGAGCCGTTCGTTGGTGGCCTAATCTAGGAAAAAAAAACCAATCAATTTCTCATGGATTTTCGTGTATTGCCATTCAATTTGATATGCGTTGCCCTCCATCTATCTATGTTCATTCAATCACTTCTATGTACGCAATGCAAACTTTGCAAAATTCACCTGAACATCTAAGTAAGAACAAGTCCAACTATCGGTCAAAGCAGGCAAAGATTGCCTTAGTATGCTTCCCATATGACATGCATCTCGGCTCAACTGCATGTCACCCTAACTACCTACTGGTCTTTGTGGAGGTTGAGTACCGCCAAAGGCTCCAACATGTAGGGTTTGTTGTATCGTTAGTCAGTGACCATAACATGCTGAGGGCCGGGGAAAAATTGATCCTAGGTGCAAACTTTAGACCCGTGTCTTTATCTTTATTTGCATAGAGAAAACATGGGACCCACACTATGTAATAGTATGTAATTTTTCTCTTTCTTATTAATTGATCACATGACCCCACCGTTGTCCCACCCCCCCCCCCCCCCAATTATGTTGCTTATTAATCCTATAATGTTAACAAAATTGAACATGTGATCCGGTTTACTACAAACACATGTTTGTTTGGTGTTTGATATCCACACCCAACCACACACATGACACCACTCCAATATATAGGTTGTTTGGTGAAGATAAACAACCAATTTAGATCTGCTTACGATAAGTTATGTTACATTGAGTTAAGTTAGACCAGTTAATTTGCTCAATTTCACTGCCACCCCCTTTCCAGCAGGCCAAGTGAAGAGTCTTGTACAAGTGTCACCACAAATATTTCGACAAGTGGAAAGAAAGTAGTATTAAGTGCCACTAATCTGGGACCAGGTCAGCCTTTACAACATAACAATCTGTGGCTTAATTTGTGGCTCATAAACACCCTTACTTAATTCTGACACAATAATTCCCCACATTTATCTCCTGTAGTGCCACCTAGGCGACGAGCGTAACCGAGCCCACAAAGCTTTGGCACCTTCTTATTGGCTACAAACCTTTAGTTATGAATAAATTGGTTGAGTTTGAGAAATAAGCGTTTAAAGTTCAAGACTTCAGCAGGAATAGTAGGGCCACTTCACACACAAGCCAAGAGCTGTGACCATGTAATTGTGAGAGCCCAAAAGAAAGTGTCCAAAGGCCGTTTCAAGACACCTCCAAAGTCATGTAGTGTGGTCACGGACCCTAAGTGTATTGGGAGCTCATATGTGACTGGGCCCTCAACCAAATGCTATTTCAATGAATTTCTATTCATGCAGGTCCTCAAGTATGGTAAAATAGAGCATACCAATGGTTGTGAGCGTTCGGAGTGCCATAGTCTCTCTGTTTTGTGTTAGGCCTACCTCCAAGAGATGGTTTTGAAAATAATCCAAGTGATCATGAAACATGATCCATTCGATGCCATGTAGGAATCCATGCATGTAGACTATCCATCCATCTTGCATTCACATACTACGTTGGTCCCTCGAGCGTAGTGTGAAGTGAACTTGGACTGGCTCCGCCTTTTCCACCAATGAGAGTGCTTGAAGTGTGATGGTCACGGGCTCTCAGTCCCGTGTGTGAAGTGGCCCTTACCCATCATTTTATTAGAGAATTTAGTTCTTTACCTTAATCATATAAATTTGAGTGGTATGTGGTTAGGCGTGGCTCCAAGAACGGATACCAAGAAGACATGTCGTTACAAGAGATTGGACTATGTTTTCACAATGTCATAGCCATTCTAGGACCAATAATCAACATATTTGGTGGATCTGTATGACCATTTAATGAGCACAAGAATCTTCGTAATTTTGATCATGAATAAGATATTCATACGAGCTCCGAAAATTACGTGGAAAACAACCGTGATCTCACTTTGGATTTGCTACCCATCATGTACTACATTGCGTGTTTCATATCCTATGAGAAGTGGCCAGGGTGAAAAAAATCACCAACTAATACCCATCTACCTTACTTACAAAAGGCTAGGCCATGTGTTATGCTTAAATTAGCATGTCAACCGTCACTAACCCAACTTAACCCCTAAGGACCAATTTACACACGTGATCAAGGGCCGTGAGAAAGATTGGTTTAGGGTTTTAATGGTCATAGTCGGTGGTCCGCAACAGGCCATAAATTTGACACCCTAGCCAAATTTCCAGGGGACACCCTGCTCCAATTTTTGGGTGTCCTCATAAATTTCTCTTGAAATTTTTTTTTGGTCAAAATAGGTACAATTTTGAAAAATATATAATATCATTTCAAAATCTCAATTAAAAATCAAAAAAATCACTACATATCATAACTTGCAATGCAAATCAAACCTACAAGCGGCGGCCTTTCATAGCACACCACTTTACCCATACTTGTTCAAAGTCAATGGCCTCTATGGGGATTTTTGCCATTGCAACTCTCATTTGTGCTTCCAAAGTCTCTAATACCAAACTACACCGTAAAGTAGATTTAATATGATTTTGAGTAGAAAATCCTCTCTCACAAGAAGCTGTACTAGCAGGAATTACAAGAACAGCTTGCCACAACTTTGTCATATGAGGATATCTTCCAACATAGTCCAAATTGGAAGAATAAACCATCCAAGCTTGGTGCATTTTAAGACCACCACATGAAATATGAAGTGTATCCAAAAAACCTCGAAGCTCTGATTTTAAACCACGCTCATCAAAAAGATTTGGTTGAAAAGCAAGAAAAACTCACATTGGTTGGAAGCAAGAAAAAACTCATATTGAGTGGAGGATGTGGAGGCACCACGGTGATAGAAACATTTGCCTCGCCATGTTCCTAGTTAGTCTCGCTCTCCATTCACCGTCCTAGCTCCCGGTTACAAAGGAAATTGCAAGAGCAAAGTTGAACTTAAGTATGTGAGTGAGTGTAGGAAGTTCTCCTACTGTTATGGGTTATGTTTTCCGGATACTTGAGCTGCGCTTTATAGTACTCAAGTAATACATGTCATTTCAATTTCTAGTGTGTCAATTGACGTGTGATTTTTTTCTTCACAAGTCACAGTACGTGTCAATTTCTAGAATGTGCGTGTCAATTGATGTGCATTTTTTTTTTGTGCAAGTTTTTGCGTGTCAAAAAAGAAAAACTTGCAAAAACTTTGTCAAACATATACGCTGATAGGCCCTACAAGTACAGGGGACACCCTGAATTTTTTGTTGGGTGTAAAAAGGACACCCTTGTAGGATTTTTGAGTTTCCTCAGGGACACCCTGTTTGAGATTTGGGTGTCCTAGGACACTCTAGGAAGCAAAATACACCCCCCAGGGTGTCAATTTTATGCCCTGGTCCGCAACCATGCCCACCATGACAAACCCTAATCCGTAATTTTTAAAGCCTATTTTATGTGACCCTATTGTGGGCATGTGAATCACGAAAATTGTCATTTCAAAGGGTTGACCGTGGACCCAAAATATAGTTCCTATTGTGGCTCACCAGCTGTGTAAGTAGACAGATAAATTTGTCCACATGAATCTTGCTTGAAGCCAATGAATGAGATGCGGGTCGGGATAGAAGTTCCATTCCCTTGCAACGGACTCCTGCTTATAGGGAGGAGGCCCAAATAACTTCACTTATTATTTTATATATTCCAAGGCATTCATATATAGTTGGACTCAAGGGAGGCCCCACATTTCTTCATTATTTTGGAATGAAATGAGAATTTCGTATCCCGGCCTTTTACGGTGGCCATGGATTTTTCGCCACGGGTGCTACATCATCAAGAAGGCATGCATAGAGGGCATGCTTAGGGGGATTCTCCTGCCAGGGGGAACTAAACAACAAATTATGTCACAATATGCGGACGATTCCTCATTCATGGTTAGAGGAGACAAACAATACGTGGATGAGTTGGTTAGACTGTTCACACTATTCAATGAAGCCTCGTGAATGGAAATCAGCTGGGAGAAATCGTGTGCTTGATGGTTTGATAAGTACATGCATATACTTAAGTGGCTAGTAGTTGGATACAATTGGAGATGGGTGGAAGTAGGGGACCTCTCTAAACTCCTCATAATTTCACTTGGGCTCGACCTCAACACCCTAGACATTGACCGATTCTTGTATGAGAAAATTTCCATGAAGCTTGATTATTGGAGTAATATGAAACTTTCTCTCGCATGGAGAGTGGTCATTTGTAATCACGTCATGTTGTCTATCTTGTAGCTCCTTATCACAATTTTGGGTGGATCTGAGAAAATCTTAAAGAAAATTGGTGTGCTATCCGGGACTACTTCTTGTCGGGGAAGGAGTAACTCCCCTGCACTAGGGTTAGATGGAAAGAATATTGCATGAATTTTTTTTTGGGGGGGCCTTCGATTGGTAGATCCACATGCATCCAAAACTAGTCTCCTTTGCAAGTGGATTGTTTAGGTTGTAGAGCCAGGGAATCCAACCTCCAAATTCGCTTAGATATCAACTAGCTAGGTTCAATCTGCAAAGAGGTAGGAGCTAGGTTGTTAGTCTCAATTGGTTCACCAAGTGAATGTCACTAATTCATTTTAGGATCCAAGGTTGTACCCCAATGGGAATTTTACCGGCTTCTTTCATCATGTAAAAATCACCTACACCATCAGGGGACCTCAGAAAAAGGGAAAGAAAGAGGAAATCACTCTCTTCTATGGCAAAGAGGCCACACTTAGTTGGGACCCGGATTGGTGGCGAGGGGTCGAAGGCTACCGCTTCCTTAACTACACCACAAAGTTTGGTAGAGTCTTGGTTATCAATAGGATCCTTGCCATGACTAGGGTGGTGGACAAATGGCAAGGGTACCTCCTGGGCACTTGTAAGTTGTATTGGTCCCAAGTATGGGCTCCGCTTCGCTTGAGCAAAGAGGTTGTGTTCATGTGGTTTATTTGGCACAAGGCAGTTGCGATCAACAAATGGAGGGCATGTATTGCACTGGCGTCCATCTCTAGGCAATGTGTTTTTTGCCTCCTCAACACGGATGAATCAATTAAACATAAGTTTTGGGATTGGAGTCAACCCTGGAGAGCTTGGCGATGGGCTACCTTCATCATGCGTGAGCTTTGTGGGGTCCAGACATGCAATTATGATAGTTTCCACTAGAAACAAGTTGTCTTTGGGGAGAGGATCCCTAAGAAGTTCACCAAGAAAATGAAGATTTGGCACCTCCTCTGTGGCATTACCTTCGTGACTATTTGGATTGAGTGAAATGATTGGGTGTTCAATCAAGAACAATGGCACGAGTCTAAGATCAAGCACCTCATTTGGAATGACCTCATTATGTACGCCAAGTTTGCATGGGAGAGGGTGGTGAAGTATGTTATGATTAGTGCATTCTTGGCCAATGCCCTCTTGCAAGGTTTTGACAATACCTGGGGCGCTAGGAATGTTGTTTGTAGACACGACAATTTGAGAATCACTTGGAATTGGAAACGTCAATGTATGCATGTTGTTTGACGCTTTGGTTACTTGGTGGCTTGGGGGTTGTCCTTGGTTTGTGGGGTGGTGGTGGTCCTTGGTTGGGTGGCTTGGGGGCTGTCCTTGGTGGGGATTTTTGGTACGTGATTATTTGTTACATGGTTCTTTGTTACTTTTTACATGACAGTGTGGTGGTCCTTGGTTGGGTGGCTTGGGGGTTGTCCTTGGTGGGGATGTTTGGTACTTGACTATTTATTACCTGGTTCTTTGTTACTTTTTATATGGCATTGTGGCGTGTCCGAGGGGTTCCACCTCCCCTCCTTGGGAGCACATCTTCCTTCCTTGTTCTTTTATGCATTTGACATTGGCCCTTTTTGGCCTCTTGTTAAAAGAAACCAATAATTTAAAAAAAAAACAACAACAAAAACAATGGCCATGGCTATATGAAGGTTGTTTGTAACGTAGTTGTTTTTGCTCTTTAAGGTGGGGCCTGCCATTATTACCGAGGCAAAAGGAGTGACTCGGTAGTAATGTGTCTTTGTAATCCAATGAAAACTTGTTTTGTCATATGTTTGTGGTTAAGGTGAGTGGTCTTTAAAGCAACGTTTCTCACATAGCATTAGTTAGCTACTAGATAATGATCTTTTCCAAAGAATAGGCTATGCTTAAAAATTTATGATAAATTGTAGCTGCTTGGTGAAAACTTTTCAATACACACCCTTAGTGCTCCATGGGAATGGGGAATCCTAGAACTAAAGGAGGATTATATTCACCCAATACATGGTCCCACAAAATGCAGTTAGAGAGCTAAGTAATGTTATGCAAGGTTTTTGGTGATGCTTGGGTTTCTTAACATTTTTTAAAAGTTTCAAGAAAGTAGGAACATGCCCATTAGGAGTAGGCTTACAAAGACTTTTCAACAAGCTATATGAGTTTTTCACATATGGCACAAAGATTTGGGGAGATGACTTGAAAAACCTTCATTAGAAGGTTTTTGAGAAGGGCATGTAGATACATTTGATGTATAGAGCCAAAGTGCATTCTACGTCAACTCATCATATTCTAGCCAAATTTGGAGAAATTTCCATGGAATTATATGCATTTAAGCTAAATATAGGTTTTCAACAATAGCTTGCCCACCTACCTTCCTCTTCATTAGTCAATCAAGCAAGCTCGTTTTCTCAACACCTTGCCTAACAAGGATTTGACACTTGGCATAAATTGATAACCATGTGGAAGGCATAATCAGGTCACAAATCACATTTGATGATCTCAAGAAGCTTTTTTTTGCTTAAGAATGGAACCCTTTCCATCTCTTGGGGAAGAAATTAGATTACCTTCACCTCAAGGGTTTTGTCAATTACAAATGTGAATTGTACTTGAGGCAACTTTTGACGCCCACCCAATGCAAGATCATTGCCACTTATTGCACCTTGTATCATAGACTTGCCATTGAAATTGGATGGTGGTCAATTATCCCTATCTCTAGATTATGCCAACTTTTCTCTTATGATGTAGTTGAAAACGAGTCGCACTTTGTGTTGGAGTGTTCCCTATACAACTCTCTTAGAGATAAGTTTTAGGAAGACACTATTTGAGAATGTAGTGCTAGGGGTCTCAAGTCTTCTTTCGATTGGACCATCAACTTGATATTAGCCTCTGTCTCACAGAGGCTATCGCACTCCGTCACTTTAGGGAATTAGCCGATTTGATAACAGGTTGATGTGCTTTTAGTCCCAAAAACCTCTTGGCTTGGTAGACTTTAAAATTAATTTCATTTTTTGTTCAAATAAATTATAATGACTTTTTGTGGTCCCTGTAAATTGTCAACGTGCACTACAACATTGGGTCTTTTGGCGTCACATAGGGAGGTCCACCAACCTAAAAGTTATTAGGTAAAAACGACCACAAAATTGGTCTTTTTGTGTGTGAGAGTCTTGTGTTAAAGGAGGGTATTGTTGATCTTTTGCTGAACACTTCTTACACCGCCTTGTTGAGTGAGTACATCATATACAAAGCATTATGATTGGCCAATGCTGGCCCATTTTACTTTAATCCTTAGAAGTCCAAGAGGTCCATTATGGACATCAATGCATCATGTGAAGGTGTTTAAGGTTAGCAATTGATGTTGTAATACAAAGCAATCCAAAAAACAACCCGCTCGAATTAAACCGATTTATCAATTTTATCATTCGAATCAAAGCACATGTACAAGAAAGTCTTGAGAACTATGGGCTATGAAGAACGACTTAGATGCAAAGACTCGTCATGTATAATGTCTACATTGATGTTACGTATGACCATATTTTCATGTCCTCTATTAAACTCGTTGTGTTCAATATAGTTTCAATCCCATAGACCAAATAGAACATTACTTCAATACTTGTTGGGAACTCATACAAGCTAGAAAAAGATTGTGTAAGCCATTAAACATTGATTGGTGCTCTTAAGGGTGGAGTCATTGTTAGGGAAAGGCCCCACTACACTACACTAAATATGATATTTAGTGTGACTTACTGTTCGGAGTTACATGTTCCTGTATCTTTTTACTACTAATGTACTTATTAACCAAGTAAAGATGTTAATGTTTTATAGTGTCCAAACAACTAATTCGACCATGGTTGGTAGAAAATGAGATGCACAGTAGACAATTATAGCATTGCGTACTTCCAAATAGTAAGTCACACTAAATATCATAGTTAGTGTAGTGATTTCGGGGACCAAAACGGTCAATTGTTTTCTTGCTTTAGCACCACTTTGTAATCGGGCCCGAGCACTTGAAATGGAGGCATCTCGATTGGTTGGATTCGGAAAACCGTGACCAAGATTTCAAGCCAAAATGATAGCCACCGTCATAGGTCTCCTTGAGCTCCTCGCATGGATTTTTTTTTTAATTGTTTTAATCACAACCCATGCAAGAGCTTGTGATATTTGGAGATAGGCGGCACCATTGCCCAAGCCAAGGACAACCTTGAGCAGTGTCCCGGGGGAGATTTTTGGACACCATCGATCAAAATGCCCTTGTTTCCAACTCCAACTGGTCACATGTTGACGTTTTCCGGTTTTCTTCTCCATTAATTTGAGGCATATTCCATAGATTCCTCAACAATGGGTGATTTTCCCGAACAACTGGTTCATCCGTAACAAGCGATTGGTTCTCCCCGTTTCTCGGCCTTGTGTCCTTAGGTAAAAAAGCGGCACTTAGGGCCACTTCACACACGAGACTGAGAGGCCGTGACCACTACATTCCAAGCACTCTCATTGGTGGAAAAGACGGAGCCGGTCCAAGTTCGCTTCACACTACGCTTGAGGGACCAACGGAGTATGTGAATGCAAGATGGATGTAAAGCCTACATGGATTCCTACATGGCATCGAATGGATCATGTTTCATGACCACTTGGATTGTTTTCAAAAACCACCTCTTGGAGGTAGGCCTAACACAAAACCAGGAGACCATGGCACTCCGAACGCTCACAAACGTTGGTTTGTTCTATTTTATCATGCGTGAGGACCCTGCATGAATGAAAATTCATTGAAATAGCATTTGGTTGAGGGCCCGGTCACATATGACTTCACACTACAACTCGAGGGCCCGTGACCACACTACATGACTTTGGAGGTGCCTTGGGACGGCCTTTGGACACTTTCTTTTGGTCTCTCACAAAAGATTGCATGGTCACGGCTCTTGGCTCGTGTGTGAAGTGGCCCTTTGGCCACCAAGCCTAGAGTCTAGTAACGGTAGTACAACCCTACGTCAAGCAAAATCGTGAGTCATCTTGTAGGGGTCGGGAAGAAGAGAAGAGCACCAAACCCCATGATTGGTCTCCGTATCCCACCTTTCACAATTTCACCAACTAGCCTAGCTCCCACCTCTAGGCTCTACCAAATGGCCTCAAATGCTCCTCAACAACAACAACAACAAATAGACTATGTGTAACAACCACCAAGGCCATAAATATGTGCGGGATGATCGGTACCCTTGCCTCTCAAACCTACCCACAAGGATAGCCATGGATTGAATGGGCTATGTCTTTCAATGAGTTCTCTTTAGAACATTGAAATTAGCCATGTTCTTATCACGCCTAAAACGATAGAGAGCAAGACTCGTGATACCCCGTCCCCTTAAAGGTACATTGTCCTAGTAGATTAGGTTTGCCTTTTGGGGTTTCACATTGCGGGAACATTTTACCGAGGGTTCCATTTTTTTTACCCAAAGGACGTAAGGGCAATAAATGTGATGTTGAGTGTCATATGGTAGTTTATGTCGATATGGTAATTTTGTGGATGACACTTCTTATGAGTAAGTGAATGAATGTTGTCATGGACGATGGATGAGTTCATCCGTTGGCCAAAACCCTACCTTCTCTTGTCAACAACTTGTGATGGAATGTTGTCATGGATGATTGAATTTTGAATGACAAATCACTTGGTAAGTGAGAGTAATTGCAACACTGTAATTCTATGATTCCTTGAAATTTCTTACAAGGAATAAAATTTGATGTTAGGTTAACATTTAGTGTTGGTGAAACTACACCGTGGTTTACAATTAGTGTTGAGCAAGACAATTCAAATTGGTGACACTACATATCACAATTAGTGTAGTTAATATGCACACTGAAGAACACGATATAACTTAATATTGGTAAAAGGTTATAGCAACACATAACTCTGAGCAGTAACCCACACTAATAGGACGATTTCTTGTAGCTTCCTCAAAGTTTTGACAATAATACTCTAACTCTAGGAAAATCACAACATGTTAGAAGGGGAATTTTGACATAGAAAGAAAGGGAGAGTGTAAAACTACTCTAGGTGATGTTTGGTTTGGACTTGAGTGGCAAATACGTTTAGAGAGGGTGGGTTGTGACTCAAAATCATGATTGCAATGAGTGCAAAAGAACAAGGACATATGGAAATGCCACCAATGAGAATGAATGTGAAGCACAAGGTTTGCACATACATATAAACATAGACCTCTAGATAAATCTAGAGCATGTTTCCACGGTTAAGAGATGCAAATACGTAAACCTTAATTTCCATATTCCTTATATTTATCTATAATGATGTAAATGTTATTGCCCAAATCTTAATGTGTCGATTGAAACCTAACTTAAAGCTACTCTTAGAATGAATCAAATTGTAAACTAAACTATGAGTATAACACCTTTTCTATT
This sequence comes from Polytrichum commune, assembly GCA_950295325.1. Taxonomy (NCBI): domain Eukaryota; kingdom Viridiplantae; phylum Streptophyta; class Polytrichopsida; order Polytrichales; family Polytrichaceae; genus Polytrichum; species Polytrichum commune. The sequence continues at coordinate 38,489,157 of OX485807.1, forward strand.
AATTGGTTGTTATATGCTTTGAGGCCAACTATAAATAAACATCTTAAGTTGGTCCAAACGCTCTCATAATACAATAAAAAATATGTCTCTAGATAATCTACGAGGTGTGCCTATCACCAAAACCACGTTAAATAGTTCTATTATTGTGAGCCACATGAATTCTCTAGAGCATATGTTGATTCTTATAATGAGAAGTGTTGTGAAGCACAACCCACACTAAATTTCTAGTAGAAAATTAATGTGGGCCACGTGAAACTTAATGTGGATGATTATTTTAAATTTTGCTACTTTTGTTAATGTCTTCCTAAAGACTTACAGGAAGACTTGAGGTCTTGGACCCACATTAATTTCACCTTGAGTACAAAATGAACGTGGTCCACGCTAATTATTTCCACACCAATTTTCCACCCACACTAATAGGACTAGTTAGTGTAGCTATGTGCTCCTAAACCCACTCGGCCATTCAATGCGCTTGTAGAAGAAGCGTGACTGAAATCATTGGTATTGAATGGAAAATTCCTAGACTAGGCATTCATATTGACATTTTGCACATTTTAAATGCTTCAATTAATTGATGTAGCCACCTAGGGCTCCCTTTATGACTTAGGTTTGTACCTACTAGTAGTACTGCCCTAGCAACCTAATTGTTTGCCTTTCAAGACAAGGTCTCGGCCACAAAAGAAAGTTTCTTCAAATCTAAGTACAAAGTTCAAACTCAAGGGCCATGAATGCCTCTCCAAAATTGTAGCCCACACATCTTGAAGGATTCAACCCCACAATTTCATGAGCACCCGTTCCATGCACAAAACCGGAAACCGGAAACCCTAAACCTGCACTCATAGGGGAGATTTTTGGGCACAATCGGTCAAAAATCCTCATGTTTCCAAGTCCAACCGGTTACATTTGTGATTTTTATTTTTATTTCTTCCTTTATTACTTTGAGGTATATCTTATAGATTTCCTCTAAAATGATGGGTATTTATATGAAGTCTCTTTTCTTCTTTCTTTTTTTTGGAACAAAAGAGGCAATTATCCACTTGACTGGTTTTTCGTCAAATAGAGAGATGATCTCGCGGTTAGAAATCAAACCGCCAACCACTCCGTTTGGTTTGAGTACCTCTCCACTATCATCCGGTAGTTTAGGGTCATCTCGGACCAATTTTTTCCTGAAGTCTTGAACTTCAACCGGTCATTTCTCAAACTCAACCGGTTCATCTGCAACTAACGGTTAGTTATCCCCGTCCATTGCATAGGGTTCCGTATGTGAGATGGAGGGATTTTTGCGTTCCTTTCTCTTTTCATTCTTTCCTCTAAGTCATTCTTGACTTCCGCTCAGTGAATGGGGAGATCCGACATTTAATGTAAAATCAGCCAAGTGAAATCGATAAACTACCGCTTTAATTTCAGCATTTTAGGCCGTATAACCGAAGGAAAAATTAAGAGTATAGGAAATCAACTGCTTTTGTAAAGTTGATGACGGTTTTTCATCCCTTCCCATTCAAGAGTGGGCGGATATTAGTTGTCCCACACCATCTCCCACCGGTTCTTAGCTGGGTCGCCCGAGGGTATCTCCAGTTATAATTGGTTCTCCCACACCTTACCTTGAATCCTTCATTTGTCTCTTTCTATCTTTAAGGGTTTACATGTACAGTGCCGCGGTTAGATTGCACCAAAGCTATCATCGCCATCCCTTTGTTAAGTTTTGTTTCAATGTTTTGTAGCGTTTATTTGATGTTTAAGTGTGTTGATTTCATATTTTTGAGTGCCTATTGATGTTTCTTGGTTGTTGTTTTCATATATTATTGAGGGTGTTTCATGTTTTCATATTTGAATAATTATGATTTCTTTCAAAATATGATTTGAAATGATCTTTTATCATACATAGTAATCAAAGTTGAATTAGTGTGCAAATTGCCTTAAATTTAGTATGTGAACCGAGTTCTTATTTTATTTGTCAGTTTTGTAACCGATTGCTTATAAAAACTTAGGGAAAATGAACCGAATGATATGTGGAAAGAGGGGTAAAAATCCGAGTCAACCCATAAACTCCCCGTTCATTGCTTCCACTATATAAATTAATGTAAATATTGTGGGGGCACTTTATCAACAAAGCATTTACATTGAAAACATTGGGGATAACATTGTGGGTGCACACTATTTACCATTCATGATATAAACATGCTCTTTCTTTAGACACCAAGATTGCCTCCTACCATGTAGCTATTTGGGCACCATGGCTAATCAAAGCTACCTTCAAGAAACACCTTTGTTTGCTTCATTGGATGATATTTCTTTCAAATCTTTATTGTTTTTCACAAACAAAAAAATCTCTCTTTTTGGGCTTCTCATGCATTTTCTATATATACCAAGACCCCTCCAAACTTTTAGCCAGTTTGGGCGCAATGACCATTCATAAATTGAGTTTCTCTTTGTATCAAATTTTAAATATTTTACCTTGCATTTGCAAGATTTTGAAAGTGAGTTTATGCTTTTGAGATTCACATCCTCAATAGCATTTAAAGGACAAAGAAAACACAACTAGAAGTGAAAGAAATGAAACATAGGGAGTGGTTGAAGATGCAAGTGTAACTAGTTTTGCATGCTAATTTGGTGTATAATGTGGGCCACACTCTAAAGTTGTGAAGGGTAAGGATTGTTTTAAACACGTGACCAAGAGTTGTGTGGAAAAAACAATTTTTTGCATTTCCCATAGTCATGGTTGGCGGTCCGAAGCCATGACAACAAGAAATCCAAATACACTTTATTAAAAACCATGGTCATGGGACATAGTGTAAAAGCAAACTTAGGTCACGACGTAGTGTTCTTGGTGAAATCCAAATTACTAGATTAATATAAATATTTGACACAATGACCTTCATTGTACAATTGAGACAACCTACGTGGGTTCTTTCTCTGCAAAATCCAGGTGACCATCAAACATCATTCAATTCTGGACATGTAGAATCCCTTGTCACTTCCTCATTCATTTTCAAACACGATCAATCTTATTTTTTATAGCCTTGTGTAAAACGAAGTGAGACCGCCTCCCATTTTCTTAACCCACCATTTTTTTTAGAACACAATGGCCATGGTCCATAGTCACTACACTAAGTATTGTATTTAGTGTCGTATGGCATTTGTATGTCACTTTGGTAACTTTTCCAATGACCCTTCTTTCGACTAAGTTTACAAGTATTCTCATCGATGATTAAAATTTAGGCGAAATCCATGCCGATCATTGAAGCAAAGTTTGGTATTTTCTACATCCTAACGTTTGTCTAATAAAACATTATCATGGATGATTGAAATTTGGATGAAAAATCTATTACTAAGCGACAACAATTGCAATCTATGATGCCCAAATGTTCTTACAAGGAATGACAAATAATGTTAAGATTACATCTACCGTCGGTGACACTACACGGGTGGTTGACAATTGGCATGGAGCAAGACAAATAGAATGGGTGAAACTCAATACAATATTATAGTAGTGGAGCGTAAACAAACCCTAATTTAAAGTCACAACTCTCCACCTATTACACTCATTTATTCACCACTTGATACTTATTGTGGATGACCATCATGGGCATGCATCATTTCATCATTTCATCCTCCCACCGACGTGCTTTGGGGCCTAGTGGGAGATGGGCTTGTATAACATGAGTCACGAGGTCGGGACTCGACTCAAGTGGAGTGATTTAAATTTCTATATAATTAAGAAGCCGGCTCACAATGGGAGCCTCGAGTGGTGATGGGACTCAAATTTGCACCCATTTGCATGCATAACACAACACAACACACACACACACACACATGTCGAATGGGGAATGGCCGCCCGGGTTATAATAAATTACCAAACCCTAATTGGAGATCATTGAATGTAGTTGTGGGGGATGGATCGTATATAACTTAGCTGGAGCTTGAATCACTAGGGTACATACTTAAGTTTATATCTTATGGCATCATATGGATCGGGTGTTTTCAAGCACTTATTGAGTTATTGCTTCACTCGGCCTCTTGTGCTTGTCCCTTTATTACAATTATGGTGGCCTTTTAGGACGAGATCTTGGGCCACAAGGTGGCCACTCATCAACATTTCATGTCCGAGAAATCTCATGATGGTTGTGGGATGGTCGATGAGAGAGAGAGAGACTTAGAGAGAGAGAGAGAAGTTCAAGCTTCCCTATGGTGGTTTTGTTTTCCCACACACTTGGGTTTGCAAGTAAACTAAATAGTCCTAGTAGTGTGGGTTACCTTTGGAGTTACACGTTGTTATGCCTAGTTACGGCAATAATGTCATTTTTTTATACCATAAGTTTTTTCATGTTCCTTGACGTGCAAACCACACTAATTATTTCATATAGTGAGGATGGGCTAATAGTGCATGTGGGAAATTAGTGAAGGTGATGTTAAATTTCTTTGCACTGTGAAATCAGTGCCACCATAAGACTTAGGGTCTCGGGAGCTTAAAGAGTCAAAGTGTCAAAAACTCTCAATGCAAGTTTTCATCAGTTTCTTAATGGTACGAGGAGATGCCTTAGGGCAACTTCACACACGAGATTGAAAGCCCGTGACCATTACACTTCAAGCACTTTCGCTGGTGGAAAAGCTGGAGCTGGTCCAAGTTCGCTTCACACTACGCTTGAGGGGCCAACGGAGTATGTGAATGCAAGATGGATGTAAAGTCTACATGGATTCCTACATGGCATCGTTTCATGGATCATGTTTCATGGTCACTTGGGACTATTTTCAAAAACCACCTCTTGGAGGTAGGCCTAACACAAAACCTGGAGACCATGGCACTCTGAATGCTCACAACCGTTGATGTATTCTATTTTATCATGTGTGAGGACCCACATGAATAGAAATTCATTGAAATAGCATTTGGTTGAGGGCCCGGTCACATATGACTTCACACTACACACGAGGATCCGTGACCACGCTACATGATTTTGGGGTCGTCTTAAGAAGGTCTTTGGACACTTTCTTTTGGACTCTCACAATTTCATGATCGCGGCTCCAGGCTCGCGTGTGAAGTGACCCTTAAGAGTGAGTGGAACCAACTAAGAAGAAGAAGAAGAAGAAGAAGAAGAAGAATCCTCTTCGAACTCACCAAAACAGATTATGCACTCTACAAACACCTTAATTTAGCACAAACTAAAAATTGCATGGAATATATGGTAAGTGAGCATGTGTTCGTGAATTTAGAATCCCTTGGTAAAATGTCGGGCCGTACTAATTTTGAGAGATTTTGGCATAATACTAAACCGCGTTCTTAATGTAACTTATTCACCACTTCCATCATCATGCGATGCCAGCGGCAACACGGGCATTAAGAAACTCGAAGGTAAGTTCCAGGGATGTGAGGAGCGGGCAGCTGGCATACTCCCAAAATAAATTACTGTGAGAATCACGTGAACTCCATTTAGTAGTTTTACCTTCACAACGTTCAACTGAAAGTGAGAAGCAACTTATTAGTACCGACTTACTTTAAACGGTCATTGGATATATGGTATTTAACTCATTATGTATAAACGAGGGGGAATATTGGCTTGGGGAGCTCGGGCAGTGTCGGGCAGATATTTTTGGGCATAATCCTCGAAAATCCCAGTGTTTCCCACTTCAACTGGTTACATTGTGATCTTTCGGTTTTCTATACTAATTTAGGATATATCCCGTAGATTCCTCTAAAACGTTTGGTAATTTTCATGAAGCCTTGAATTTCAACTGGTTATTTCTCAAACTGAATTGGATCACCTGTAACTATAGTAGAGGTGCTCGTAACCGATCACTTAAGATATTATGTGCCAAACATGGAGAAGTATAAGGTGGTGCAATTTTTTTTTTGTGTGTGGGGAGATAGAAATCAGGAGCATTGCAATTTTTTTGGTGATTTTATTCCTTCAATTGAAATTAATGTGAAATTTTGAAGCCAAAAGTTGGCCCGAACATATTCTTAATGTTTGCCACAACCACTTGTTTCTCCTCACTTTAGCACTCAAACTAGGGACATGTGGCATGGGCATTATTGGCCCCGGCCTTATCAAAATTTAGTCATAATTTGCTCGAAATTATGGCACCATGTAGGGTCCCCACGGGCTCATGACCAGGACTAGGCGCCTCTACTCTAATTCATGATTTTTGTTCTATTTCCGGAGTCAACTCATCTTAAGAGATCATTTTATATGTCATAATAGTAGAGGTGCCTATTCCCAATCACGACCCCATCGACAATCTACAAGGTACCAGAATTTCAACCAAGGTTGGGACTGGATGTCGATTAGGCCATAAACCAATAATGCCGTGACACATGTCCCTAGTTTGAGTGCTAAAGTGAGAAAGAACGAGCAGTCATGACAAACTCTAGATGTAGGTACCATGTTCGGACGAACTTCTCGCTTCAAAAATCCACATGAATTTCAATCTAAAGAATAAAAATACCCCCCAAAAATATGCAATCCTCCTGATTTCTATCTCCCTACACATAAGAAAAGAAAAAGAAGGAAAAAAAAGCTACACCTCCTTATACTTCTCCAGACGTGACGCAAAATCTCTTAAATGATCGGTTATGGGTGCCTCTACTCTAAGATATATAATGCACTACGTTTCAACCTCCACAGACACCACAAAAGAAACCCTTTAGGCCTGACTCCATAAACCACGAATCTTGATGTTTTTGGGCTTCCATCCACTAACTATTGCATATATATAAACACACACACACACACACACACACACACAGATATATCTATATATATATATATATATGTATGTATGTATGTATGTATGTGTAAGTAACTTACGTTTTACTGAGTGGGAGTGAGTGGATGGTGTAAGTAGGTAGTTAAGTACAGTGGGAGCTGTGGGGCTTCATATATAGTAGTCTGTAACTGAATCCCCCCCCCCCCCCCCCCCCCCAACACACACTAAGAAGGGCCACTTCACACACGAGCCGAGAGCCGTGACCATGAAATTGTGAGAGCCCAAAAGAAAGTGTCCAAAGGCCATCCCAACACACCTCCAAAGTGTATTGTCAAGTATGTTGTAGTTTGTGAGCCAAGAGCCGTGACCATGAAATTGTGAGAGCCCAAAAGGAAAGTGTCCAACGGCCATGCCAACACACCTCCAAAGTGTATTGTCAAGTATGTTGTAATTTGAGTTTGGATATTGAGATTGTTTACAAGTTCCTTACTTTAATACTGACATGTATGATGAGTTGAGGGGGGGGGGGGGGGTAGTGAAGATTGTCCCCTGCATGTTCACTCTGAAGAATCAATTTCATGATAATACTCACCCCCACATTACTTATTTCTACAGTTCCACCCCTAAGTTATTCACCTCCTTTTGTGTTTTTATCATTGTTGGTATGGTACCTCTGTTTGATTTTTTAAATGATTTGGGTATCTATTATGCGAATTTCACATTTCTTTGCTACCGGTATGGTATGGGTATTTGATATCCTTCATACCTATGTCCTGTGGGCTTGGGATTGAAGGTAGATCGAACAAACACTTAATTCACGTCGGTCTCCTTCGGAGACCGAAGTTGTTATTATTATGGGTATTTGATGGTGTTTTTTTTTGTTTTAGATATTATTCATGTATGTATACCATGCAAGAATCTTTGTGCTTAGGCGAAATAGTTCTAGTACCGATATAATTTAGAATGGGATCAATCCAAATAATAAGTCAGGTACACTGAAATTCTTTCACCTTGATACCCATTGAATATTGTTATTCTATTGTTTTCAAAGTTTTGATACTAGTTGAGTAGGTTCTTTTTGGGTACCATTGTTGACGTAGGTTATTGATACCATGCTTTCAAATATTCCCCTTCATATAGCTTACTTTTGGACTAAAGGTTGGAGACTATTGAGATTTGGCAAAAGTGTGATGCCACATAAGCAACACTTCAATTTTTTCATACCTTGGACCTGAAACCTAGTGTAAACTCCTTGGGTCCAATTTTTTGCTTTATACAAGTAGGACCGCTTGATTTTTGGAGTTTCATAGGTAGTATACCCTAGTGTACAGTTTAACCCACTGTAAGTAACATGGCTTCTACCTCCCTCCCTTCACAACCATATTCAGTTCTAAGTTTGTGGAGATTTAAAATCCTAACGCTTTTATTATTCCATGAATCTACTTAAACTTATCCAACAAAATCTCTATACATATACTTTGTTGCAAAATGTTATCCACAAGCAAGACATGCATTGAGGTAGTTACACTGAAAACCAACACATAACCTAAAACCAACATCACATGTTTGTTGTATAAATTTGAAGCCCAAAAATTCATGATCATTATACATAATGGTGGTTTTGAATACCACAATATCTTTACCACCATGGTTACTTATAGTCGATGCAACTATTATAATACTATTCTTAGAATCAACAATCATGGATTTAAAGGAAAACTCGTTTTTTACCGTATTAATTCTTCAATCTTTTTTAAAATAAAGTTTCTAAAATGTTAGTTTCTAAAAATAGTTGAATTAGTGCCGAAGTGGTAAGGGTACTATGGGTGTGCATGCTTTAGGTAGCTTTATTAAGATCCCTTCTACAAACCAAATGTGGATCCAAACTATTCAAGTTCACCATTACTCCAAATTAACAAACGTATATGTATATACAATGTTGCATATTTGAATCTTTTTGTGTTGGGTTTTCTATTGAAACCCTCTTCCATGCCTAGAGGGCCAAAGCATGATAAAGTGAACAAGTATATTGTGAAATAATTTTCATATATAATAAGGGAAGTAGGCTCAATTTTGTACATGAAAATGTCATTTCGAGACCATGAAGCCCTCTGATGGGTTTGAGCCAAACATAGTACAAAATTTGGGCCTCATTAGTATTATGGAGATACATATGAAGTAAATCATGAATTGGATGGTGGATTTGAGCTAAAACCTACTTCATTTTGAAAATTGTTACGATTTGTGTGTATAGTGTAAGTGTTTGGCAACATCACATTGTATGTTAAACGCCACAAATTTTGAAAGAAAAATATATTTGCTTAAGTTGAGTACTTCACCCTCACAATTAAAGAACTAGATTATGCAAACTTTAGAATCTACTTGTATGGATGTAAATAATGTCGTTTGCAAATATGTTTGTGAAAACATTGTGGCGCACCGTATTAGTAACTTTAATTTGAAGCACGACTATTGTTTTGAGTTATATAACTAGGAAATGTGACTACTTGTGCCTTCAAATTGATAAGGTAGAACTTTTGTTCACTCTACCATGCTTTGGCCCTAGAAGAGTTAGCAAAGAGGGTAAGACCAAAACAAACAAAACAAACAAAAGATCCACATCTCCAGAAAAGTGAAACTTCTTCTAACCAAAAGGTTCAAGTGCAAACTTATGGTTTGTACTATTGTAAAGTTTTTCTTTTCTTTTCAAAAATGTTTGTTCTTATTTCTTAATGTGAGCACATAAACATTATTTTAAGAATCAAAGTGTTTGCGGTGACCTAGTGGCTCCATTTAAAATAAACCCATCTCACATTGCAAATTACTCTTAATGCTTCATAGTGTAGTAGTATCCAATGTTGGATTGATATCACTTTCTTTTTCCCTTTTTTTATACCACTTGTGTATATGTGTTGAGATGTTTTAATGTTTCAATATTGACATGGTATGAATGTTTAAGGATTTTATTTGTTTTTCTTTTTGTTTATAATACATTTATAGTCTATACATGATGCAAGAACCTTCACGTCTAAGTAAATATTCTAAGTGTTAATATGGTATTAGGTTGGTATTGATCCAAAGAATGTTTAGGGTTTACAAACATCTTTGTAACGCTTTCGAGACTCACCAACTATTGATATACTGGATTGATATTAAAATTTTGACACTACTTGGGTATGCTATTCAACGCCATTATTAATCATGAGCAAAGATATCATGCATACATCTATTTGACAGTCCTAGTCGGGTAGCAACTACGTCTTTCACACTTCTTATTGTGGTTCATCATTTGGAATTACATGTAATTGTTTTTTTTTACCAATAGTGTCAAATTTGATATTAGTGTACTAGATGTGCATACACAAATAGTATGCACACCAAAGAGCATAATATAACTTACTTGGTAGAAAATAGATGTGTTATTACACCTTGCAATAGATGTGCAAGGTGTAGTAACACATCGTTGTACTGGACCAAATACATTGGAGTGCATCAAATTGTAGTCTCACAAATTGTAAGTAGGTCTAACACAAAATTAAATCAAATTTTGAGCAAAGTTGCCGCATGTCATGCTTTGACTAGTCATCACCTCCACAAATATGCATGTGTCACCTCAAACGACCACCGTTGTGGCACCGAAGTGCCAAACCTAGACATCACCTTTGGTAATATTATAGCACAATGGTAAACTAAATTCTTGCAAATTAAGAGAACATTAATGCACATACATTGTTAATGTGCATGAAAGGTGTAGTACCACGTTGATATACTAGACCAAGCACACTTGAGTGTATCAAATTGAAGTACCATTTTCCACAAGCATGTCTAACACAATCGATTCAAACTTTGAGCAAAGTGCCACGTGTCACAGTTCTACTAGTCACAACCTCCACAAAATCCCATGTGTCACCTCCAAAATTTAGCATTATGGCACCAAAGTGCCGAGCTTGCTCACCACCTATTGAAAGTTGTTTAGTATATAGCAAAATGGATGTGAGGGTGAAAAGAAATTTCATGAATTTGTAGATAAGAACATCACAATACATGCATACATACATACATTTTCATGCAAATTTCTCTTTGAATATCTCGGCGGTCAGGTTGGATGATCAAAGAGTTGGTAGAATTGCTCTCAAACATATTCCAACTATAACTTTAGCGGTACACCAAACATTGTGTTTAGTGTACCGGGCTCTAATCGGAGTCCACTAGACTAATTCGAGATCTCTGATGTCATTTATGAAGTCAAATGAACTCAAAAATAGACATCTTACCGTTTTCACCTTAAATGTATGAGTTTACGCAGACACTACAAATCCCTAGCCGTCAACTTGCATGTGACTGTTTGGTTGAATGTCTCGGTGGGTCAGGTTGGGTGATCAAAGAGCTGGTAGAATTGCTCTCATACATATTCCAACTATACTTTAACATGTACACCACACACTGTGTTTCGTGCACCATGCTATAATCGGAGTCCACTAGACTAATTCGAAATCTCTGATGTCATTTATGAAGTCAAATGAACCCAAAATAAATGATTTTACATAGACACCACGAATCCCTAGCCGTTTCATTTACATGCAACCGTTTGTTTGAATGTCTCGGTGGGTAAGATGGGGTGATCAAAGAGCCGGTAGAATCGCTCTCAAACATATTCCCAACTATAACAATTTAAGTGGTATGTAGTAGCGGTACTACTACTACTACTACTACATAAATTCATGGCTTTCCGAACTGACACCACCACTATGACTCCACTTGTTGTTTGTTTGTTTGGTAGTTAGTTAGTTTGTTACTTATTGCTTGCGGTCGCTTGGTATCCTCGTCACCGGTATAAAATGATGGAGCCCCGAGTGAAAAGAATGTGACCTCTTGGACACAAACACCGGCCATTAAACACATCGTTTGTTTGTCGCGAGTACAAACTTAAAGACGAGGTTGACATGCACTCCAAAATTTATGTGTCGCAATAAATTTTGCTTACGAGATGTACCAAGTGGAATTTTTATACTCACGTCCCACGCGTGAGAGTGTTCTAAACCAACGGAGCGAACCGGCCGCTAGTTTAGTCACGGATGAATTGGTTGCAATTCCAACATTTTGGGCAAATTTTAACCGACAATTTTGAGAGGAATCTATAGAGTATATATCTCAATTTGACCACCGTTTTTTTAAGTCTCTCGCTGGATGAGGAATGAGTGGTGGTCCCAATACTTTGTTTTTACACAAGGTCACCAGATATAGAAATGACCGTGGGGAAGCATGTCAAATTATGGCCGAGAAAAGTGACAAGGACTCTTACATATCCATAAATGAACTATGTTTGACAGTCACCCAAATTTTGCAGCAAGCAAACCCAAATAGATTGTCTGGATGAAAAAGAATGTGACTATGTCAAGATAAAACTCGACTTTCAAAAGGAAATTTTCTATAATTGTTTTGAACATAGTTTTATTATCCATTGGTTATGTTTTTTTTTAATGAAACACTCCGCATCCTAGTTTAAGTCCGCTTTACACTATGTCATGCAACCAAAGCTTGACACGATAATGTAGCTATCTTTTGGTCACGGTGTTCACACCGCTTGTTGTGACCATGGTAAAATCTTATATCTATTTATTTTTTTCCTCACAACCCTTGGGCACGTGTGTAAAACGGTCCTTGTTGCTCAAGGGGGACCTTAGCAAGAACCCATCCGCCTTCACATGATATACTTATGAGTACAAGGGAGACCTTGGTCATCATTTCCACATACACTAGCAAATTTTTGAGATTGAGCGTTGATTCGGAGTATCGCCATTTCGGCTCTTCTTGTCCTTCAATGGTGGGATGGATAGAAGTGGTCACTAACTTGTACTCCCCACTTCCAAGGCATCTTTACCCCATCAATTGCAAAGTGTCACAACTTCATCCATGTCACACTCAAGTGAATCTAAAATTTCATCCATCCCCGCCAACATCGCAACGATGTGACATTGTATTAGCAATCTTGTTATTAATTTGATGTTTATCACGTTCTATTATTTGGAAAGTGTCATGTTTTCATCAAGTTTGTTGCTCTTGTTTTTCATTTGTGTAGCTACACTACATAGTCTTATCAGTGTGGCCTACAATATTTCTCTATAGAAAACAAACCTCAACCCATGTCAAATGTGTTCTTTAAAATTAGTGTGGGTTACATTGATTTTTTTTCCCCCTCAAGGAAATTGATGTGGATGAAATATTAGAGTTTATGCTACATTTGATGTAAGGTGATTGTTTCATTTAATGTAAGGTGTTGGTTAGAAGGCTCGAGGAAGACTGAGGGGAAGACCCGGGGTCTTGGACCCATGTTGTTTCCACTTCAACTAGTCAATTTGAAATGGCCCGCGTTAATTCTCCACCCATATTAATAAGATTATTTCATGTAGTTGCCCACGAGAGGAGGAGTTGAACTTAACTAGACTGGCATTGATTATGGTGAATGATGTGGGCCACACTAATATTGAGAAATCAACATTGTGGGTGCACCCTACTTATCAACCCACACTATATAACATCAGAGGTCCACGAAACAAATGATGATTTCCCTTTCATAATTTTCTCAATTTCAATAAACGAACAAATTGTCTTGCAAACTTTTGGGTGCTCTTTCTAAAGACGCCAAATCGCCTCCTAAGTCTTAGTCATTTCACTGCATTGAGCATTCAAATATCATATATATCTCTTCAAGAGAAAAAACATTAATGTCATTTTTTGATGTTTTCTCCCTTCATTCTTGGACTTAGGAAATGAGTTTATGCTCTTTGGCTTTGTATCCTTTGTCGCTTTCAGTAGATGCCTTACCCACAACTATAAGTGAAAGAATGAGAACATAATGAGTGCTTGAAGATTCAATTGTAGCTAGTGTCACACGTTGTTTTCATGCATGATGGCGTATAATACATGCCACACTATAGGGTTGCAAACAATAAGTCACACTACACATTTCTTCACAATATTGACCATAATCACTATACACTAATACGTGCAATTAGGTTGCCCCATGCTAACATATCATTTTCCACACTATTTTGAGTATTTACTAGCATAAATTCAAAATGTAATCAATTTTATTTTTGTGGTTGTTATACATGTGAATAAACAATAGTTACAAGCATGGGGAGGTCACTCCATTGTAAAGTTGAACAATCACGTGTGAACACTTTACATGTAAAAAATCCTACTTTTTACATAAAGCATCACCAAAAAATGGGTCAAACTTTTATCAAATTTTTTCACGAGTAGATATACACGGTACCTATTACATAGTAAAGAATGGTAACTAAATTTTATGATTTTTTTAAAACAAATAAAACATATTGTTTCTAACTAGAATGACGTAGAATTGAACTAAAACAATTACTACAAAAATGAAGATGACTAAAAAATTTAAAAAACATACAAAAGATGCTATAAATGATTATGTGTATGTTGAAAAAATATCATAAAATTTAGAATTATCTATGACATGTAATATAGGGGTAGCAAACTTTCTTCGCACGTGGTGTTCAACTTGACAATGGAGTGACCTCCCCATGGTTACAAATTATTGTATTGTAATAAGGTTTAGACCCAAGATAATTTGCATGGGTAAAGAGACAATATGCTCACAAAAACAACCTAATCACACATATTGGTCTAGCTAATTTAAGGAACAAGTCAATTGTGGGCTTTTGGTACGAGTGTCATAATTTGCAATCTCTAGTACTTCAATGGGATAATTGAAGTGAATTGCAACTAGCATATACGCTCAAATTTGAGATGTCAACAATGTACGGGGTATCATAGAAAACACAATTTTCCGGGCCCTAAAAATTGTTCTCACCCCTTTGCACTCTTTTTACCTAAATGAAGAAACTCACTTGGCATCGTTATGCCCTTGAGAGGTGTTAGCAAACATTGAAATGTGCATTAAGACTATGCATGCACAATAAAGTTGTGTGGGGAATCGCTAATGCCTTCCTTTCCCACTCTCCTATGAGATGCTACACTCTTACAAATGCAAGAAAACACAACGAAGATCCTTAAATGGCACCGCCCCACACAAAATCTTAAAGTGCATGTGTCTTTATTATAGCAACCATTGCCTTGCTAGACTAACACCATACATGCTTTGCGTCCATCCTAAACACGAGTCAAAATAATGTTCTCTTAGTTATCCCCGACAAATGTCGTGATTAGATTTATTGAATTCATGTATTTCCATGATATATACAAGTTGATTTAACAACTTTGACATTAAACTATGACCGGTTCAATCTCAAGCTCATGCACCAATGATGGAACGTAAACCCAAGGCTCAACAAACTCAAAAGACTTTCGAGTGTTGTGTGGTTCAACATTTAAAGTGCCAAAAGGTAATTCCCATGTGTGATTCAAGCTGGGTTTTGACCAACGTGGACACGACATGTGGCAAATTTATTCCAAAAAGTAAAATTTTGGGTATTGAACTAGACAACACCCCAAGGCATGTGAACTCGAACCTTGCAATATAATTCAAGGCTTGTTAGATGATCCCTTGGAACTTGTAAACTTTTGGGTACTTTCAAAGAAACCTTAGTGCAATGCCACGGCCACTTTCCCATGTGGCCATAGCTTCATGGTGTATAGGTAAAGTCATCCACATAGAAAGATATTCTATAGGATTTTTTTTAAAAAAACCCCCACTAAATGACACAAAAGATCTCATATTACACTACACTACTGGGATTGAGTTGGACTGAAATGACATCGATCTCAAAGACCGCAAAATTGGTCCGAGACGACCCTAAATTACCGGGTGATGGTGGAGAGATATCCAAATCTCAAGGAAGAGGTTGGCGGTTCGAATCCTCGCTGTGAAATCTCCTCTCTACATGACGGAAAACTTGCTAGGTGGTCAACTGACTCTTGTGCTCTGGTGTTGGCCTGTAGGCCTTTTGTCTCAAGAAAGAAAGAAAGAAAGGTATATGAAACTAAGAAGACATCAAGATGGTGCAAAAAACGACTAATTCCTTAGAGTAATGAAGTGCACTGGCCTTTGTGACATGAAACTTGACATCTACTTCCAATGATCGAATGGGAAGAAAAACTTGAGACTGCTGCCTACGTAATACTACATTTCAATACGTATAAAAGAAAACCTATCTCAAATGGAGTGAGATGGACCTCAATCTACAAGTTTTTTTTTACTACATAGAGCCCCTTTTATCCACAATGGGATGAGGAAATCACCTAGAGGTGCCATTTCTTTCATACATGCATAGAACGTAGTGATAGAGAGCGGTATTGTGAGAAGCCTTAGTTTAGCATGTACCCCGTGTGCTTGTCATAAGTGGCAAAATGTCAAAATAAACGACTAAAATAACAAAAATAATAATTGAACAATTACAAGCATTTCTTCTGTAACCGAAAAGGTATAAAGCAGAATGTATATAATATTATATTGTGACGTTCAAAGGTGGTTAAAAACAGGTGGTGGTGGTGGGGGGGAGCGGGCAGCCGGGCAGAGAATCTGGCCTTGATTGGTCGGGCGGAAGCAACCGTTAAGTGCAAAAGCAAGGAGGGTTCCGCTGGAAACCAGGGCCAATTATTTATTTTCCTATTCCTGCCCGCACTACCCGCCACGGCCATTATTATACACCCATACAGCCTGCAAGCTACGCATCCACGGTATTAGGTTAGGTCCCACAACCAAGGCACACGATATTACCTCCACCTCCACCTGCCACGCCCATAGTCTGCAAGCCACGTACCCACGGTGATAAGACATGTTTAGCGACAACCAAGGCGAGCACGGTAGTACGTACACCTTGTATCCCTTCTGCGCTCCTATTCCCGCCAGGGTTATACAACCTGGGAGCGACTTTCACGGTATTAGGATACCCTTGGTGACAACCAAGGAACGCACGGGAATACGTACACTTCCACCTTTCTGCCCTCCTTCGTTGCTTTACCCGCTCGCCACGGGTATGCAGCCTGCAAGCCACGTTTCCAACGGTAATAGGGTACCCTCGGTGACAGCGGAGGCATACACGGTAATACCTCCGCTTCCGCCTTCGCCTGGGAGGCTTTTCTCTGTTTTTCTTCAGCACAGCGCATGCCATCTCTCCGATTTTGAATACGATCCGCGTGCACATAAAGAGATTAATAATAAACTGCGCCCACGTTTTGCAGCCTGGCCTTGGATCGCCAGCCCAGCCCAGTCAACCTGTCAATTGCAATACTGTTTATCTACCGTTTTAAGGAAGAGATGTTCACTTGGGTATTTTTCCAAAGCTATTCTCCTGCTTCTAAATAATAATAATTTAACCTCGCAGCAGACACGTGAGGGGATCGGAGATGATGCACAAGTTGGCTTGCTGAATCCTGGTCATGCTTTGCTGTTCCGTGTGTGTTGGCAGAAAGTAAATCGCTGTCTGCCAAATTTTGGTTAATGATTGATTCCAATTTATACCACGCCGCATGTGTATAGTGTGGCGAATAGTTTTTTGTTTTGCCTGGGCTTTTGGTTTTGGGTGGGAATTATTCTGCTTTGTTGCGAAAGAAAAAGAGAGGGGTGATTAACCTCGGAGTGAATTGCTGGTTTGCAGAAATTAGTAAAGTAGACTTGGTGTATGCTAGCATGCCACCCCTGTATATATGTCGCCGCATGTGTAAAAGTAAGTAGAGTGTGATGAAAAGTTTGATTTTAGTTTTTGGGGTGTTGTTTTGTTGCGGAGGTGAAAAGGGGGTCAAGAATGGTGAGAGATTATTGAAATTCTGAGTGCACATGTTTGCTAATTATGGATTTTTTTGCTTGCCATTCGCAGAAAGTAATTTGATTTGGTTTGGGGTGAATAATTTTTGGAATGTCATAATAAGTAAGTAGGGATGCATGCCACGGGGACAGTTCCTGAAGTTGTTTGTGATTAGTAATTAATAAATTTGTTTTCAAGCTGTGGAGAAAATTGCATAAAGAAATTAAAGGGAGAGAAAGAGGTGGGGACACTGCTGGTGGCGAGGAGGACTCGGAGCAATCTCACGGTTGGTGCTGCTCACTGCTCGCTGGCACAGAGGCTCCATGAGTTATTATTAGCACAGGTAGGGACCCAGCTTGCTAGAGCATGCGTTTTTTGTTTTGATTTTTTGTCCTAACTCGCGGTGAAAAAGTATGGGTTGACAAAAAATTTCGGTGACATCCCTCTCCCTTCCCTCTCATGGGTCAAGTTGGCAAAGATTCTCAGGGGGATTGGGGAAATTCTGGCGAGTTTCTTACAATTTGAAGAAGAGAGCAGAGTAATCACTGCACCGGGTGGTGAAGTTGGCAAAATTTCTGTGGGTTCGGCGAATTCCTTCCTTCATCCTTCTGGGTTTGTCAATTTGTTTTTTATATGGGTTTGGTGAATTTCTGCCGAGTTTTTACAATTTCTTGAGAGCAGCCATCCATCAGTATGTATTGCAGCCATCAGTGGTGTCTATCAGCAATGCCTAACCATGTGTTATTATCAACGATAGGATCCAGGTACAGTGTAAGCTAGGGCATGCATGTTTTGTTCTGGGATAAATATCACCGCGGTGAATTATAGTTGGGAAAAAAGTCTTGTGAGTAAGTTCGGTGATATACTCCCTTCCGGGTCTGGCAAAACTTCTTAGAGGTTTGGTGAAATTCTGGTGAGTTTTTGCATTTTGCAGAGAGCAGCAACTTTACACTGGCTGGGAGTGGCCCGTCCCCATGTCTTATTATTAACGGTAGGACCCAGCTGGGCAAGCGCATGCATTCTTATTTTGTTTTAAGATTTGTCACCACGCGGTAAATCAAAGCTGGCAAAAATTCCTGAGGGTTATTCACTTGTGAGGTGAAATTGGGCCCGGTGGGTTTGTTTTTTTGTGGATTTGTGGACTCGCAATAATCATCATCACAGCTGCAGTGCCCCCCATGGGGAGAGGTAGGTAGTAATATAATAGAGGGCAGGGTGGGTAGGTCAGAACTAGGCTGGGAGTCGAGCCTGCAGGAGTGAGGGAGCTTAGGTGTCTCGCTCTCGCTTCTCTGCCCATCTGGTCATGTGGTCGCTCCCGCAGCCCGACTCCTTGTAAGTTGTAAGTAAGCAAGCAGTTCTGGCTTGTCAGTGCTTCAAAGTAGCTCATACATACTTATGCAGATGTGCTTGGAAGGCTGCTGCTACTGCAACCCACTCCGACATCACTGCTGGCTCATGGTGATGAGGATCAGGAAGATCATCTTGTAGGACTCATCAGGAACATCAGTTGTGGGTGTTGAAAGCTTGTCCTCCCACACACCAGATGTTGTAAGTAAGGAAAACGTACACACATCTGGTGCCAGCAAGCCAGCCAGCAAGCCAGGAGGCAGGCAGGCTAACTTGACATAGGCTGCTCTCCTCTGCTCAACTCTGCTGCTTCAGGGGCTCTAGAAGGCCGTGCTGGGGGTTTTGGTTGGCCGCACCTCGGATTCTCGGCTTGCTGCAGCAATCTGGGGGACTTATTATGTGATGCGGAGTTTGGTTTGGGGGAGAAGTTTGATGAGTTTGATGTGTGTGTGTGTACATCTTAATGAGTGTCTGACATAAAGGAGGAGCGATTTGGGCATGACACCAACCGGTTTTGTGAGATGTGGTTGACTTGGAGTGTGGTGCCTTAAGTTAGGTCAAGGCAAGCAGCTGCTTCCCCATCACGGCTGTTCGAAAGGAGAGTAGAAAGTTACACCACCATGGCTGCTGCGGAAACAATGTCTGCAACCCTGTAGATATAGGTAGAGATAGAGGGACTGAGAGGGGGAAGAGTGTTTCTTTCTTCTTCGGGCCTTTTCGGTTGTGGAGTGCGGATCAGCTTCGCTTGGACATGGAGGAAGGAAACGCTTCGGTTGCATTGGACATGGACATAGTGCCTTGGGGTGGCCAGGTAATGGAGACAGGCAGATTTGCGTGAAGAGTCCCGGAATGGAAGCTTATGAGTAATATTATAGCACATGGGTGATGCCACAGTGGGTTGGCCAGAATTCCTTGGTGTTCGCTATGGTAGGGGAGTGGGAGTGGGAGTAGTAGTGGTAGCGGAGATTTTGGGATATGTGATTCTGCTGCAATGTGGTCGAGCGAGTTGTAATTTCTTGCCCAAGGTTGCTTGTATTGGCCGTCATCGACAATGGGGGTGCAGGGATAAGTTCTGAGCTAGTGCTATATAATTTTTTTTGGGTTGCTGCACATTAAGTGTCGCATGGGTTAATAATTTTGGGTGGTTGAGGGAATTGGTGTTTGGAGGTTGTTGGTGGAAAGTGGGTCTGGTTAACGAATTGTACCGCCTCATTTTTGCAACAGTGGTAGATCGTTGTTGTGCAAATTTCGGTACTAGAAATTGGCGGGCAGGTTAAGAAATGTCGGCAGTCGTCATGGGGTAGTTGGGTCAGTCAGGCACTGACGAGAAATTTTTGGCAACCCACTTTGCAGGAGTATCTTGTACCAACGTCGTTTGGTCATGTTTCGGTCGTCGTGTGCGGAGATCAAGACAAACCTGCCCTCATAACCTACCCTGACGTCGGACTCAATTGTAAGCTTTCATCTTCTTCGTCACCCACATCTCCTTGCAGAAATCTTCATTACTTGGAGCATCATCTGCATTCAAAGTTTCTCGACCCATAGAATGATTGAATGAGCTTCGAAAATCTCGGGGCTGAGTAATTCCATAGGAGGACATTCATGGTTGTCCTTGGTCGCTGTTGCTGATCAGGAATGGATGTGTGTTTCTGAGTGCAGATTTGTCCTGCTTCGAAGGCCTGTTTTCCTGCCCGGAAGCGTCTTCTGTGTTATTCCATAATTTTTGTATTTACCACATCGATCCGCCTGGTCATGAGGTAGAGCTTACTCTGCGACCCGGACCATAAATTTTTCCTGCAGTCACAGAAGATATCTTATCCTGGTCTTGACAAAGATTTCTAGTATGGAGCCATGAATTTTTGTGCAGTGCATTTTGAGCTTTCCTGTTACTGAGCTTCTTGCCTTAACCTTTATTTCCTGGAATTGACTAGGTGGGGGCCCCCGAAATCGGACAAGAGCAAGCATTATTGTCTGTTGATGACCTTGCTGATCAAGTTGCCGAAATTCTCGATTACTTTGGGTGAGTTAATATATTCCAAGTTCACTTGCTGCCATTCCTCGAACATCCATACACTCATCTTTTTGCCCCGATGAATGATGCAATTTGAGGCGTAGCATCTTTTTTTCTTGACCACCAGGATTTGAACTGTCAACTGAACGCCCCCTTTTTTTTGTGTGTAGATTGGATGAAGTGATTGGTCTCGGTGTTACAGCCGGCGCGTACATTCTAAACCTCTTTGCGGTAAGCAGCCTCCCTAACCCGTCTCATCTTTTTAGGTAGTTCTCACCGAGGACATGATGTCGGATAAGAGAAGCTTGGATTAAGCTGATGGATGACTGTTTTCTTCTTGTTTGCAGTTGAAATACTGGGATCGAGCTTTAGGACTCATCCTGGTGTCGCCTCTTTGCCAAACACCGTCGTGGACGGAATGGCTCTATAATAAGGCCATGATCAACCTTCTCTACTTCTGCGGCATGACTGGGTTTGTGAAGGAGACACTTCTACAGCGTTACTTCAGTCCGGTGAGTTGCTTGCAAATTTCCTGTCTTCATCTTGAATTTGTTGTGAGATCTTGTTGTCATGCAATTGCCTCAAGCATCAAAATCTTTGGAGAAGTTGGGAATGATGTTTCTCTACTGTTCATCTTGGCAGGAAGTACGAGCTGCCTGTCTTGAAGGGACAGACGTTTTGATGACATATCGAAGGGTGAGTATATCTGGATCGCTAAACACTTCATATGCTACTACTAACCTCATATTTTTGTGCATTTTGTTGATCAATTCTTTAAAGGAAATCTGTGCAAGTGTAGTTTTCTGACCTTGAGGTTTGGTTTGGTTGGTGATGCAGAGTCTTGATGACAGACAAAGTAGGAATGTGATGCGCTTTTTGCAAGCAATTCACCAGCGGCAAGATATTAGTGAAAGTTTGAGGAAGTTGAAATGCCGGACGCTAATTATAGTGGGTGAACAGTCTCCTTTCCACCATGAGGCTCTGCACATCAACAAGGAAATGAACAGAAGATATAACGCTCTGATCGAGGTATGTGTCATGCAAGGGAGTCATCCCTTTCTGCAGGAATTTCTGAGAGCATTTCCTGTCGATTTCCTGCAATGTGGGGTATGCAGCCTCCACAGGAATTTAGCAGAAATTTGAAATAATTTCGTCAATTTGATGTCGTCGCAAACTTTTGGAGTTCCATGTCACTGAATGTGTGCGATCTTCCACAGGTTCAAGGATGCGGGTCTCTGGTGACGGAGGAGCAGCCACACGAGATGTTAATACCTATTGAGTTGTTTCTTATGGGTTATGCCTTCTACCAACGCCGGACTCTTTCTCTTTCTTCCACACCAACCAGTCCTCTTAGTCCACTCTGTGTATCGGCCGAGCTACTATCACCCGAGAGTCTTGGGCTTAAGCTGAAACCCATCAAGACTCGTGTATCTGTATGTGTGGATTAGCAGCACTTTCTTAACTTAGGTCATGTATACATTCCTCCCGTCACTCAACCAACCAAGAAACTCAACTGTGGAATACAATGTTCCCTTTCCCTGTGATAAAAGCTTAGTTTGTCCTAACGACTTAGATAAACCTCCCCCTGACACATAAGGACCGACAAAACAATAAGGTGTGGCAAGCATCTCCCTACTCTTTGATGCATGAGTGTTGATATGCTCCCTGCACAGTGTTACTACGACCTTGGCAATTTTTTGGTGGAAATTTGTTACACCACTGCATACAACTGCGATGACACATTATTTCAATAAAGAGTTCTGTACACTAGCATCATCTTCTAACCATTTTTGCACGTGCGACCAAGTGCATTTTGTCAGTGATTTTGTGTGTTGTTACTGCTGCTGCTGTCTGCCGAATTTTTCTTGCGTTCATGCATATGTATATTATAGGTAGGTGGCGGCCCACATGGGCATTGATTGCCCCTTGAACTAACTCATATTGTCGCTGCATATGCTGAAGGGTTACATCGTATCAACACCAATTTCATAATACACAAGTCCATCAACATGAATGCTTGGGGATTTATAACCTCTGTCATGGTCTATGGCAATTTTGGGATGACAGTAACTTGTCAATATCAAGTTACTGATATTTTGCTCGAATCATGACTGAGTACATGCTTCCTCCAGTGGATTATCGAGATTTGTTTTGACTGTACATATACTACCTGCAGGCAAAAGATTCAGGAACAAGGTATATATATATATATACACATGTATGTGAAATGAATGAGGTATACCTACATGTATGGTTGCAGAAAATAGGTAAGTAGTTCAAATTCGATACGAACTCGTAACATGTTGATGGCAGTAGGGTTATTACAAGTACCTGATATTTTTCTCGAATCATGACCGAAAACATGGTGGTTCCACAGTGGATTTCTTGAGGTTTGGTTTTGAACATGCTCCCTGTAGGCAAAAGATGCAGGAATGACGTATACCAACAACGTACCTATATATGTGCAGTTTGTAGCGCGAGTAGTTAAAATTTGAGATTGAGACAATGTTTGACGAAAAGTAAGTTGGATAATGGCCCCCCCCACCTGTGTGCGGAAGTTGCAAGAGACATATTTACATGCTCACTTACATCATGTGGAGGGGGGCAGTACATATAAGGAAGGATGATGATTACAGTTACGCATTGGGGCTGCGTGAGCGCTGCAAACCATAAATGGGTGGCCTGACTTTTCGGATTCATAGTTTGTCCAGTTGAATGATGAGTGGGACCAGGGGTGGGGGGTGCCTTTCCTCAATAATGCACTTGTGCACACCTACCGGGGCAGAGTATATTGTCCCTACTAATTTGCTCGTTTTCTCATAGGATTGGCTGGGTCGTGATAAGGACCCCAGGTGATGGCTCTTTTGCCGCGAACTCCATGGCCATGGAGGCTGGAGGAGCTGCAGCAGCAGGGAGACCCCCCACCCTTTGACTCTTTTACCTGTAACTTCATAGAGTGGTCGCGGCCTGGCCTGTGCATGAGAAATTCCAAAGATTCCAACACTTGGCCAATTCTCAAAGACCCGGTAGTAATAAGCTGTTATAAAGTGGTGGATAGGCTCACGGACATCTAAAGCTTGCTCTCGTACAATAATACTGTAGCAGGAGGAGGAGGACGAGCCTGTGCTTCGTTTCTTCGGCCTTTTTGATAGTGAAAAACTATTCCTGAAAA
Organism: Polytrichum commune; assembly: GCA_950295325.1. Lineage (NCBI taxonomy): Eukaryota > Viridiplantae > Streptophyta > Polytrichopsida > Polytrichales > Polytrichaceae > Polytrichum > Polytrichum commune. The sequence continues at coordinate 38,513,128 of OX485807.1, forward strand.
TTGGGGCCACACGGCGGTCTTTCGTTGTTCGGAACCCCACTCAAATCCCACGTGGAAATCATCACAAACCGTGAACCCGGAAGCAGCTTGTGGTTTATGGGGAACCTTGGGATGAGGCTTCAATGGAACCAAAGTTTTCGCCTGGCCCAATATTCCATGCCTCGGTCGTGTCTCTTTGAAGCAACGGGTAAGTTATGTAGAAGTACTACTTCTGCATGAGGAATTCCAAACTATAATTTCCAACACTTGGCCAATTCTTCGTAGGGACCTGGTAGTAGTTAGTAGTCATAAAGTGGCGGACATTGAAAGCTCGTATGTATGCTCGTACATGAATACCGTAGCGGAGGACGAGCCTGCGCTGAATGCTTTGGATTTTAATAGACAACAGCCATTCTTGAGGTTTGCCACATGGCAGTGTGTTTATTGTTAAATAACCCACTCAAATCCTATGTGGAAACCTATCCAATATGGTGGACCAGGAAGCACCTTATGGATATAGGTAATCTTGGGATCAGACTTTGCATAGAACCAAATTTTTCGCCCTACCCAACATTCCATGCCCGGGTAGGGGGAAGTACACTAAATATTGTATGTAGTGGCATATGGTATTTTATGTCAATGTTGGGTGGGGGCATCCCATGGTTATAATCTCAGGGCCCACATGAACGAACAACGCACACTGCTTAACAATATCATGTACGTTCTCTGAGTTGGGTTTTAAGAAACACATATTTTTCGAGTTTTGCCACATGGCAGTCTTTCGTTGTTTGAAACCACTCAAATCCTGTGTGGACATTTATCAACAAAGATGGACCTCGGAAGCACCTTGTAGGCAATCTTGGGGGACGAAACGTGCATGAAATGAAGTTTTTGGCCCTGCTCAATACTCCAGTATTTCAATGCCTGGGTTATATCTTTCAAAGCATGTGGAGTCCCAGAATTTTATACTAACACTTGGCCAATTTCTGTCAACTTTGGTAGCAGGAACTTGTTATAAAGCGACGGAGAGGCTCACAGACATCAAAGTATTCCAAGCTTAACAATGTTATGTACCTTTAGAGCCCACTTGCTTCATGCTTTGGCTTGTAATAAACATAAAACAAAAACTCTTGAATTCTTTTTTTTGCCACATGTCAGCCTTTCATTGCATGAACTTTGCTCAGAACCCACGTGGAATCGAGATCGTCCACAAAGATGGACCAGCAAGCACCTTCTTATAGAGACTTATTAAGACGTTGCATGGAACCTTTTTTTAAATAAGAAATAAAATCATAAATTTCCACCCTGCCCAACATCCCATGCCTTGGTACGTTGTCATGCCTTTAAAAGCAAGGGGGTTAGCACTGCATGAGATGAGGAATTTCAATGAGGTATAATGCTTCATGCTTCGGCTTTCAAAACATAAACAAACACTCTTGTCCTTTTGCCACATGGCAGTCTCCCATTGTTTGAAACCACTCCAGTCCCAAGTGGAACTTATATATATATATACACAAAAGATGAATGAGGAAGCACTTGCATGATAAAATCTTGGGCCGATGAGATTATGAGCTTTCATGGAACCAAAAGTTGCCTTTGCCTGGATCATGTCTTTTGAAGCACTGCCATGAGATGAGAAATGTAGAGTGCTTGATGCTTCGGTTTCAAAACAAAAACAAACACGTGAAACTCTGCCACATGGCACTCTCGCATTGCTTCTAACCCACCCCAATCTTGGGATGAGGGAGAGAGTGGATTTAATGTGTACGAGCGTACCTCTCATCCACCCAACATAAAAACTTGGCCCCCTATAGGTTTGTTGCCGTTTCATCTCAAGTGATCCCGAGTACAGTACTTTAGGGTCCTTGAAACTAAGTCCGGTGTCAAATCAACTTACAAAGCAACTTCCGGGCTGTATACTATTTTAGGGCTTTTATGTTGGATGAATGAGAGGTATGCTCGTATACAGTGATAATTTCCTCTCTCTTGGGATGAGACTAAGGCATCTAGGTTTCATGGGGTCACTCTTTTCAAACATGCACCTATATCTGAGTGATACATATGGGAAGAATTGTAGTTAAGAATAGACACCAAAATGACATGTGTTACAATGAGATTGGATCGCCTGCAAGAAACATATAGTCACCATTCGAGCACCATTCTAGGTTAAATTGTAAAGAAAAGAAAAGAAAAGAAAAGATAATAATAATAACTAAAATTTAAATATATTAATGATACTAATATTCTGATTTTTATTTTTTGGGGGGAAGGGGATAGTCAAGGGGAAATGGGGGATGTTTCCTTCTTTACTTTTGGGTGTCTAATGTGGTTTTGTAGGAGGTATATGTTGTGAAGGCTAGCTATGAATATGAATGTGTTAGTGGTGAGTGATTTTGTGTATACTATAACTATTAATAATGCATATAATTCGGCTCTTAAAATATTTGGGTAGCCCGACAGTTTGGCAGCTATACAAACTTGTAGGGGGTTGTTTAAAACACTTGATTTTGCTTAGGTTGCCATTTCCATTGATATCCAAGGGAGTAAACGAGCCATTCGTGTAATATGATTGGGATTATTGATATTCGAGAGGATAAATTGATGGTGAGGTCCAATGGGAGGGGCGTGTTTAGTGGTGTGAGGGGTGGCAACGGTGGGGTGACCTTGTGCCAATTCTTGGAGATTTTGGTGATTTTATTGGGTGTGTATGTGTGTGTGTGGGGGGGTATCTGGGTATGTAATACTTGATTGGATGAGTGTAGGTGGTAGGTGTTGTGTGAAGGAGGTGGTTTTTGTTTGGGTGTTGGTATGTGTTGTGGTTATGATTGAGGTTAGGAGTGAATCTTTGTCGCAAGGTGTTGTGAATATTGTATGTGAAGGAGGGAAATCCTGATGATGGGATTTTTTTTGAAAAGTTTGTGATCTTTGTGATCTTTGTGAGAGGGCCATATGAGAGATTTGTGGCCTAGTGCTGGAGTTTCTTCATGGTTGATTGTGAACTAATCTTCATGGAGAGCGAGTGTAGATGTACACTTGTATAGGGTGAGGAGGAATATGAAGAAGATCATATGGCACTTACCAATCTTCTTTAGATATGGTTTTAGGGCTTTAGAGGGCGGAGCTCTGCTTCATGCTCTTGCTTGGGCTTCTCAATATACAACCTTGACATTCACATCGTAATGCTAGGGATTACTCACAGATCTAGATCTCTAGTGTTGATTCACTTAACCTCCTAGAGCTGGGTTAACAACAATACTTGTCAAGCCCTCCTGACCTAATCAATCCATCGCACAGATCTAATTTGAAGACACAGATTTAATATGACATTCAATCGATGCCAAACCAACATCGCTCATAACATAACTAAACACTCATGTCGAGGTCTGAGGTGTCAGGAATAAGATGGAGTTTGTTCGAACGTAATTTGTTTGGGATTCTCTCCCATCAAGATTCAACATTGAATCTAACAGGCCCAAAGTCCGTCGTAAAGGGCGCATGTCCGCTCACTCTGGCCTAATTTTCAATCCGATTTTTGTTGATGTTTCATCATTATAGGTTTGCTAATGTAATCCAATTTTAGAAACATAAATATGATCAAGAATAGATTAAAAAAAAACAAGAAAAATGAACCGAATAACACCTGCAATCTGTAGTTGGTCCGATTATAAACACACTCGAAACGGTCTCTGTAGATCGTTTAAAGACAGGAAGATAATCTGCACTTGGGATCTCTTATAACTCGTGCATCTTGAATGTGATTCCGAAACTTGAAAACAATAAATCTTTTGTGATCCACATTTGTTGACCAAATGAATCAATCCCCCGATCCAATCCAACAACCAAAATTGCATGTGGAATTCCAAGTGCCCACAATAGGACCACATACCTTTAAGAGCTTGCCTGGAACCAAAATTCTAGCCTGCAGGCCCCATCTCATGCCTGGGTCATGCCTTTTAAAACTTTAGAGCAAGGCATGGGCCCGCAAGGGGGGGGGGACCCAACACGGCCTTATGGATTAATGAAAGGGGAGAACCGGCTGCTAGTTACAGATGAACTGGTTGAGTTTGAAAAACAACTGGTTGAAGTACAAAACTTCTTCAGAAGAATTACCAATCCTTTTAAAGGATTCCATGGAATATACCTCAAATTGATAAAGAAAAACCGAAATATGTCAACATGTAACCGGTTGGACTTGGAAACGCTAGGCTCTCGAGAGGGTGTGCTCTAAAATCTCCCTGGAGACTGTTATGGGTTTTCCAAGTTCCATGGAACTTGTGTTGTATCTGGCGAGTACTGTACTACATACAACACACGTATTGGACCCATGCGAAATTATATGCCCTTTTTCTAAGGCCGCATGATTATTGCTGCATGCATGCATGGATGGCTAGGTTTTATCTCATCGGGCCCAAAGAGATCACCTGCCCGGACAAAAAAAAAGAGGCTCCCAAGGTTTGGGGGCAAAATGGCCACATTCGCGCCTCTTCAACTGCATATAACTTTGAAGTTTCGTGAGGGTACGGGAATTGACATTGGTTGAGTCGCGTCGAGTGGACCCTCACCTTTTGGCCTCCATGATTGTGCTCGTGCGTTGGAGAAAGAAGAAAGAAGGAAAAAGAGGCCTTAATAACAAGGGTGGGGTTTGCACTAGGGTCCAAGACCAAAAGAAACCGTCGGAACCCGAGCGGTCCTATTGGTTCGGGTGTGTTTATTCGATCGATGAAGTTTTATACTAGCGTCGGTCCAAGGTAAGGTGGACGTGTCTTTTATGGTTACTTTATTTTTTTTTCTTTCGATGTAACCCCACTTCTTGTAGGATATGAAGCAAGCGATTAGTACCAAATGGTTACCAACTCCAATTCGAGGATGTGGCCACATTCCTCACGATTTTTGGAGCTCATATGAATATCTCTTCACATTGTCATTTCAAATTTTATCATTGGAGTTGAGATGCAAAAGTTACGAATCTAAAGGAGGTCAGCGTGAAGACTCTCTCTCTCTCTCTCTCTCTCTCTCTTCATGGCAATTAAGGTAAACATGCCTAATTTGGTTACTTATTTTTATTGGGCACTTGTATTTTAGTGGTATTGTGCAAAAGAGAGTGGACTAAGTGCTCAAAATATGATAATCCTTTTGGGCTCAATAGCCAACATAATTGGGGGGGGGGGGGCTATATGACCATATGTTGAGCATGAAGATCTTCTTTTTGCTAACCATCTCATTCCAATTGCATCTTTCATATTCTAGGAGAAGTGAGCTAATGTAGAGGGTGCTAAAACCAACACCCCTGAAATCTTGCACAATAAGTACATATTGATTATGAGAATGTTCACCATGTGAACATTGGACACCCTAGTTTCGGGGTGACAACAATGCTCTCACTTGAAGAATTTGTATTCAATTCAACATTTGAGGAGAAAAAAACTTGCAATACATCTACTCTTGTTTGTTCTACCTAGGAATTTAAAAAAATCTATTCATTCAGCTACCACATGTATGCCAAATACCTTAACTTCTTGGTTTAAGGTGTTGCTGCTACCTTGGTTAGATACAAGTAACCTATCAAGACTAATAGTATGCCTTATGTGAGTTGTTGAACCTAGAACAACACCTAATATAGTTTGAGCACATAGTCCAATCTCATCGTAACATGTGCCTCCTTTCCGGTGCCCAATCTTGACTATGAGCATGGCCATATAAGATACCCCTCGAACACATTGGGTGTCCGATTAAGAAAAGTGACCACTCCGTACTAAGGCCCCCACACCGTAATTTAATATGTTAAGGAGACTAAAGGAGACTCGGATATATAATGGTTGTTTCATTGTGAAGCATGAGTCCCTTTTACGTATGTGTATGTGTGTGATATGAACTGTGAGTGTGATGCATGTGGTGGTTTTTGGACAATTGTTTGGAAAGCCATTCTTAAACATGTGGGAACCTCGGAGACACGACGATGGGGGTCTCTTGAACGCTAATAAGATGTGAACCACAAGGAGAATTCTACATCAACTTCTCCAATCCCGTATGATCACTATATTGTGTGTCTTCTACCATATGTGGGTGTTATTTGGTCCGTTTTTTCCGTGCTCTCCAACTTCTACCGATTGGATTTATGTAACAAATCTTGTGACGTATTAGCCAATCCATGATTGAACATCTGCAAAAACCGGATTGAAATTCGGACCTCCCTTGATTTAGTTATGGTTATTGAAAGTGCATGTTTGTTGATCTCTTAATTGGGTACGTAGGTCCTCCCAGTTGTGTTCATTGTTGAGTTAAAATACAAGTGTGCGGTAATGATAAGTAATCAAATTAGGCATGCCTACCTTCATTGCCATGAAGAGAGAGAGAGAGAGAGAGAGAGAGAGAATTCACACTGACCTCCTTTATGTTTGTAACTTTTGCATCTCAACTCCAATTATGAAACTTGGAATGGCATTGTTTAATGCTTATCATGTCTACTAGTCAATAAGTGACCACACCATTTGGTCCTCTTCAATTCCAAGCAACTCTCATATTTTATACGGCCACCTAACTATTGTGCAAGCTAATGATAGGTTCATAATACGCTGAAGTAAAAAATGTTACACGTGTGTAGACTATGAGCCCACGTTCAAGTTGATTAAGTATTTGGTTAATGAGATTATTTAGTCCCTCCTTTTATGACCAAAATCTTTCATTGTCCACCAATTATGCCAATACTAGTGACCCTGTTTAAATTTAACTTATTTATGAAATGCATTCTCATTAAAACATGTGAATAAGTTGATGTAAATAAAATTTGGGTTCACGTAAACGACATAGGTGCAATTGGATGCAAATTCGTGTTTAGTATATAGATCAAATTATATATACAAGTGACTAGAGTTTGATTTTCCGGTTGATACTTTCTACACTAACTAAAGTTTTAAACCCATGATTATAAAGAGTATGATATCCAAGGCTTTGGTGAGGACGTATAGAATTGGTGGAGATGGGTGTTAAAAGAAGTGCACTAGAATTTGCTTCTCCTTTCCTTCACAAATTTTCATTTTGTGTTGCTTAAGTTCTTGTGTTGCCCTTACTTGTTCCGATTTGTAGGTTTCAATGTCCATGTTGTCACGGGGCCGATGGCAAAAGTCCTTGGTATTAGAGGAAAACCCCTTCGAAAGAGCACTAATTTGGACCCGTGTTGTTCCAGTCCAACGACAACTAAGGGTTTATTTCATTATATACATGAAGTCGTAACATCTTTTTAGCAACTCATGATTGTTACGTGGGCTACATGGATAAGAGCATTGGATGTTGAATCAAGTGCACTAGGTGCCGGTGTTCTCACCTTCTTAATTTTAACCTAAGTCTCCTTGTTGTCCCTATGGGAATTACATGGTCTTAGAGAAGGTTGTTTTTCACCAAGATGGATACAAAATCTCTAAATTTGGATCTTTACATTCTACCACTCAGGGGGGGGGGGGCACTCCTTATTAAGATTAAAAAAGGAGGGTAAGTGTGTCACCTTCAAACTAATACCTCTTATGTAAAAGACAATTAAGAACATATTGTATAGAAATGTAGAAATGGCAAACAACCTCAAATATATGTATTAGTCCAAAATAGATGCACCTACTCATGGCTAGAATCGTAATGTTGCATTCCCCTCCCGAATGATGGGCCTATTGTATTGCTATGAATCATAATTATTATATAATAATCTAAAATACACCCTCACCTTCAACAACCTTTCCCCTATGTGTACGATGTGCATGACTTGTTCAATTAATACCCCTTTTGTGCACCCATGTGGGTAGCTTGTGGGTAGGTATTGCAACATAGAGTGCACCCTTGGGCTACCACCTTCATTGATTGCAAAATCATCTGGTGGAATTAAACTGGAGATATTTAAATTTGGACCACTTTGATTGTCTAGTCAGGCCCCGTGGTGGAAATAAGTTGGTCCAAGATCCTAGATGTTTCCCTACGTCATCTTGGAGATTTAGATAGCCCAAAATAAAAGTGCTAAAAAATATGGTAGAATAGAGTAAATCAAAGTAGCATAAAAGAAAATAATCTCCCACTTCAATTTTCTTTTTACAAAAGAATTGAATGTGGCTTCCATTACTTATACACTAAAAATTTGGCATGGATTGAAAATTTATGTTTCTAGAGAACAATTGTGACCCACACTAATAAGATAATGTAGTGTTATGGTAAGACCGCATGATCCTATTCATTGTTTATGGTATTTGGTGTCATTTACAATTCCAAGTGATGCCATGCCATAACTTTTTGTTGCTCCAATTTTATTTTTGTATTTTTTTCTACCAATTGAACATGTTTATGTTTCATAATGTCTACACAACCTATTTGACCTTTCTTGCTTTAAAATAGTATCTATATATCAAAAGTTGATAGCATTGGATAATTCCATATAGGAAGTGATTTTGAGAAGTTCATGTAAAAGTTTGTGATCATATGCACAAATTACCTTCAAATAGTGGATATCGATACGGCTTGTATGGTCAAACACCATAAACTTGTTAACGAGGAGGCTACCTAATCCATTAGAGTCACCTTAATGTGATTCATTCATGATTTAGGCTGCACAAATTACATATAGGAATCCCTAAAGTGTATTTACTTTATGGATGAACACACTTGGAGGGTCCGAGTTTTTCCTAAAACACATGGTCACCGCAAGAATAACTTTAATGCTTACAACATTTGATCCATTTGCTTCAAAACACTCTAGGTAACAATACTTTGTTTTGGTGTAAGACTTATGAAAATCCCACCAAATTAGGGTCTCACTTTTCATGGACAATTGGATAAGGTATTTGGCTTTATTGTGGGCACTTCCAACTCCACATACTGTATTAATTGCTAGATTGGATCGGAAATTGTCTCACTTGGTTTAGCAATTATTGCAAATCACGAAGATCGTCAGTTCAAATTTCAAAAGTGAAATTGAGATGCAATAGTTATAAGAAGTCAACGTGAGGATTGTGTATTTTTTCTTTTAAGCGATAGCATAGGCCTTCGTAGTTGTGTTCACTATTGAATCTAGAATGTATATCTTCGTAGATATATCTTAACCCACATAGTTTAACCTTATTATAACGCATTTCTTTCATTGTCCATTTTAAACCACAAGCCTTGTCACATTACCATTATACGTCCAACTAAGAAGAGTGATGACGCAAGGCCCATGCACCTTAATCACGCCATGCCTCAATGCAAGTGTTATTACACAGGGATAAAAAATTTCCTAACAAAATTTCAATATAAAAATGAGACACCGATTTGCGAAGGGGATCGCATGTGAGATTGGAGTGCTCATTCAAGATGTGGCAACAGAAATTTCACTTCCCAAGGATTTTGAATTTCAGTGTGGGCGAAATGGTGGTTGGGATTTATGGATCACTGTCTCAGGCGTTACGAACAATCAACGCAACAGCCCACAACTCGATGTCAATTTGATGCTATAATGCCTTTCTCCACTGTCCCCATTCTTCTTTCCCAAAAATTGGAATGAAGAAAACATCAAATCTAGGGAGGTTCACTAATAGTTTGTTGACCACGACAAACTTTAAGGTGTTGTATCGACTTAAGGTGTTTGAAAGACGAGCTCAGTGCAGTTTTTATAACTCGCTAAGCTTAAACTTAGGTAGCAGCGGGGCCATCTGGAAAAAAGTGTGAAGATCATTGAATTTTTCAGTACAAAAGTGGACAGATTGAAAGTTTGGAATATGACAAGCACAACAATATTCCAACTTTTTGGTGGGGCATTGCAGTTTGTAGAATGACCCTCAAACTGTATGAAACTAACTGCAAGCAAATCTTATTACAATGCGATTGCAACTCTGAGTCTAGTCTGTGTTATGCATAGCTCATATTTTTGTTCATAATGCAGTAATTATTATGTGTAAAGTATATATACTTTGTTTGTTCATATTTGTTTATATACTAGTGTAGAATCTTAGCAGATTATCCTTTCAAACTGATAACTCTAATCTGATGATCACAATCACTGTATGGCGGACTAGGTATTGCAGCTTTAAACTGCTCGGAACATTGTGCCTGAAGCAAGGAGTGCAAAGGCTGCATTTGTTTGCCTTCAGCACAACTTCCCAATATGCATGGGACATGATGAAGAAAGAGGTCATCAAACTAAAATAAGCTACAGGCTTGACAATTTACTTTTCCAACACACTCTTCACATATCAATTTGCACTCTTACTGTACATTGTAAAGTAGTTTGTGTTAGTTGAGAACATATTCTCAAGGTCCTCGAGATTGGTGTGAAATATTTGCACCTTTTTCAGGACTCTTGAATATGTCCTCCACAAATACGATCTAGCATTTAGGACTCCTAAAATAGACTAAAAACACATCTCAACTTATGTAATATAATGATGTGTAAATTACAACTCTGTCCCAACTCCCAACTCTGTGCACTCGGTAAAGAAACGATCGAACGAATTGTTTGGAAGATATCTTTGGAATAACCAAATTAGCATCTAAAGTGACACCATGAGGGCAATATTTTATCTTGCTAGAGTTCTAGCTTCTATGGCTCCTTTTAAGGACTAAGTAAGGTAGATGTGTGTTATTCGGATGCTTTTCTCTCTGCACCGCACCCCACTCTTCGTAGGATATGAAACACCCAATTAGTGCGAGATGATTAGCAAATCCATATCATGCATGTGGCCATTTGCCTCGTAATTTTGGGAGCTCATGTGACTATCTCATTCAATATCAAAGTGAAGATTCTCATGCTCATTAAGTGGTCATACAGCTCCTCCTAATTATGTTGACTATTGAACCTAGAATGTTTATCATGTTTAGAGCACGTAATACACATGTCTTTTTGGATTTCGTTCTTGGAGCCACACCTAACCATGTAACCACTCCAATATGGGTACTCAAATAAGATAAGCATCTGAATCAGGCACATCTACCTCAACAATTTTGATGCCCTAGCCTTTGGACCCTCTAATCATGGCCTAGATTGAGGGTGGGGGAGGGCAAGAGTTATGCTACAGCTATGGTGAAGACATCCTCCTCCCCAGTCCCGGATTAAAGCCACCTCACCTCATGCACATTGAAATTGATTATGGCCATCATGTTGTTGTCGTCGTTGTTGTTGTTGAGGTCATTGTTTTATGGCTTTGCCGCAGAGGAGGAGGTTGTCTGGAGGTGGATCTTCTTGGCGCTTGGAGGAGGATGTGGAGGGGCTCACAACTTGCAAATAAAACTCTTGGCCCTGCCACTGCCGTTGCATCTCCTGGGACCTTATATTCCAAATGCCAGGGTTGTCAAGCTCAAGCATCACAGCAGTCCATGCGTTGCCATAAACCTGCAAGCAAATTAACGTAACATCATGTATGTATGTGTGTGGGCCTTATGTGATCGCTCTTCTTGATTAAACACCTATATTAATTGATTGGCAGTTGACTATGACAAGCTTTGTACCTAGTCAAGAATGCACACCAGAAAAGGCATCGTGTGTCACAATATGCTCAAAATGTAGACACCACCATTTAAGGTTTGTTTGTTAGCACAATTTGTAAGGGCCTATGTTGGTTATTTAAAGAGAGAGACCGAATCTTTCTCTTTGACCTCCTACAACTTTCACATCTCAAAGTTCCCATAAGGTGTGTGGCCATATGTGGTCACTCTTCTTAATTGGACACCTATATTAATTGAGTGGTACTCTATCACGACAAGCCTTGTACCTAGTCAGGAATGGACACCATAAAGATATCATGTGTTACAATATGCTCAAAATGTAGCCACCACTTTTGGTTCATTTGTGCACACAATTTGTAAGGGCCTATGTTGGTTATTTACAGAGGATGACTGAATCTTCTCTTTGACCTCCCATGACTTTTACATCTTAAAGTTCACATTTTGAAACTTGAAATTCACATAAGGTGTCTAGCCTATATTGGTCACTCTTCTTAATTAGACACCTATACTTTAGTGCTAGTATATGATAAATTTTGTAGTCAAGAAGGGACGCTAGGAAGACATGGTGTGTTATGGTATGTTCAAAATGTAGACACTGTTCTAGGTTCATTTATGCACACAATATTTGAGGACCTATGTTGCTATTAAAAAAAGAAAAAGAAGAAGAAGAAGAAGAAAATCTTCTCTTTGACCTCCTATAACTATTATATCTCCACTCTATGTAAGGTGCGTGGCCTTGTGTGGTCACTCTTCTTAATTAGACATTGTATTTGAGTGGTATATGGCAAGTACTGGGCCACATACCTCAGACAGTAAGAATTTGCACGTGACCAGAATGAGAGATTTTTAATAAAGGGCGTGTATATATAATTACATACAAAGAATGGGTTGGGGTAGGTCTACAAGGACCTGAGTGGTGCTGCGAGCAACCGCATCCACCATGTTATAAGAATGTCGGGATTCTGTAGTCCAGCCTCCTGGTCCCATTCTGCACAAAAATCAAATGGCTTTAGACATTTAAATTAATTGGAAGGGTTTTGTTGAGGGGAGAAAGTAAAGTAAAAGCCAAATCCAATCACTGCCAGATCAGGCTTTGCACCAATGTAACAGAAGAAAGTTATTCACAAACCACATCATTTTCAAGCCCTATCTATCACCTCTAACTTTTGACCATACCTTTTTTTCCTACCTCTTCATGTGAAGAGATGTTTGCCGAACTCCCTCTCTACATATTCTGTCTACCTTTCAACATACGATTTTGTCATGACCTCTGTGGGACAATAAAGTTATCCTTCAATTCAACTGGAGATTTGGTTGACAGTTGGTTATTTTGCATACAATAATCTTCATGTTTAGTAATTTTCCGATGCATGCTTGAAGTCGGTTGGGAGGTTTGAGTGAAGAACATTCTATATCGGCTCATTGGGGGCCAAACTCATTCCAAGCACCTCATGGCATGGCAAAATGAGTTTGATCCTCAATGAACCAATATAGAAAATACTTCTTTCAAGCCTCCACACCAACTCTAAGCATACACCGCAAACTTACCAAACACGAAAAGTTTTGTATGCTACACAACCAACTCCCGACCAAAATTCTGACCGTTGATTTATAGGAGAACTCTAATCTTTTAAATATTAGCAGCCCACTCTGATATCTATGGTGCATGGAACATTTAATCATATTTTCCAATGTAAGAGCATGTTGTTGTGATATATTCTGAAATAAAGAAAGAGAGGATTAGAGTAGCATTCGTACCCAACAATGAAAAAGGAATAGCCATCAATGTGCCAGGATTGCAGAGAATTTTCCTGGTTTTCGAACACAACTTCAATAAAATCCTGGAATTTCCCAGCCAGCACTGCAGCTGCATAGGAAGGAGTTCTCCACTGAATTGTGGTATCAGGTATGGAGCCAACAGTGAAAACTCCTCTTAGTGCAAAGTAATCAGCCAGCTTGAGAGGTGTATCTGGCTGAATGAAGGACACCCCATTCACAGTGTACCTTTGCTTTCCATTCATTTTGATGGCAGCATTTGAAAAGATGTATGTCTTTGAGACATTGATCTGACTGTAATGGAATGAACCTTGTGGATTTTTCCTTGATGCTCCCACAGTTAAATTCCGCCTTCATGCATATCATCCAGCATAAGAAGAAATAGAATAATATTAAAGAGTTATTAAAATGGAAGCTGGTATGTCTCACACATGACCATAGTATGCAATTTTAAGGATATATCCCATCGAGTATTGTCCCAAATCAGAGCATCTGTGCAAATCAGAAATAATAAAATCATTGTGCAAAGCGTACAAGCTTAATATGCTTTGAGACATCTCTGTAGCCTCATGAATGGGGAGATTCGACCTCTAATTACATATGGGCCTGTTGAGTTTGAGAAATAGCTGGCTCAAGTTCAATTCTTTACGTAAATTTCTGGTCATTTTAGAGGAATTTGTGGAATATGCCGTAAATCAATAAAGAAAATCAACATGTAACCAGTTGGACTTGGAAACACAAGGATCTTGACCAATTTTGCTCAAATTTCCCCCATTCACTGCCATAGCCGCATATTGCAATGCAGCTAGCTTTCTCAAGCATGTGTAAGGACACTCTCTTTCTATTCTATCCTCAAGATTATATTTTCAAAGAAATAAGGCCCTTGAAAACGTGCATGAATGCCAACCATAGTCAAGTAGCAAGCTCTCATCAGTCGACACCTCATTGTTGCCTGTCTTCAGACACAAAGCCTTCTTCCATCTACCAAGAATCAATTGAAGGCTGCGTCCCGAATGGAATCATCCTTAGGCGATCCAAATTACATAAAATTTATTCCATGTGCAACAGAACCTGAATAGGCTACTAAAAAAATGTTTATTGGCAATATTGAGCTCACCTTAGGCTGCGGGCTTGTTCGAAAGAGAAGTTGATGTCATTGGGACCTGGGGGTAAGACTCCAGGGTTCAGTCCTTTGCATGACGTGGAGTAATGAAGGACAGCCAAGCCATAGAGGACGAGCTCTGAGAATCTGGTGCTAGCCACCACATAAAAATCGGCTGGCACACTTTGGTCCATGGTCACCATGACAGAGTAGGACTGGCCAACATGAATGTCAAGAGATGTGTAATAAGTTTGGATCACATAGGAGCCCTCGGTTTCGACCAGCAGCAAGCGGTGCCCTTCAATCCTGAAATTCAATGTGTGCTGTGATCCTACATTTGAAATTCTCAGGCGGTACGTTTTCCCTGCCAGTGGTACAATACAAATACACATGGAAACCTCATGAGTCATTACCATCACAAGTAATCCAAGAGTAAACTCCAGATAATTATTGCCACGTGTCACTTATAAGGTAAGACATGCCTAAATCAAATGTGGCAATAAGCAGGACACCTATATTTGAGTGGTATGTGGCTAGGTGTGGATCTAAGAATGGACAATAAGGAGACATGTGTTTTAAAGAGATTGGCTTACGTGCTTAAAATATGCTAACCCCTTCTAAGCTCAATAGTCAACATGAGTGAGAGGACCTATGAGACCACTTAATGATTATGAGAACCTTCACTTGGATAATGAATAAGATATTCAAATGACCTCCAGAAATTATGAGGAAAATGGCTACAAACAGGATACAGATGTGCTAGTCATCTCGCACTAATTGCATGTCTCATATCCTACAAGAAGTGAGTGCAAAGAGAAAAGTATCTGAATAACACATGTCTACCTTATGTGTTTAAGTGCAATTTAAAGAAATATAGGAAGGGCCAAATCAGCCACACACTTGTGTATGTTATCTTCTGTCTGCCAGACAGTGAAGACCCAAAATCCTGCATTGTCCAATTCCAAGTTCTCTAGATGTACCTTTCTCCACTGTGAAAGTGGTGCCAAGGGGTCCTTGGCCGTTGATGAGTATACCATCAGGTGTGTGAAGACGATATCCTTGATCCAGAACAGACCTCAGTGTCTGGTCACACGAATTCCACAATTAATTGTCAGAACAAGAACATTTGCCATTACATATAATCAGCAGAAATGTGCACCTCATGGACCAAACAACATGTGATGAATGCAACCGGGACTTCAATAAATTAGCAATGCACCATTTTTATTTCCTTCCTTTTCTGACCACATGAGCATGTAGCTTAATGAAATGAAATAAAGTCGAATTTGTAATCTAGAAAGCCAAAAGACTAGAAGTACATCAAGATGGTGTCAAAAAGGCTAATTCCCTCAATGATCATTGGTGGGGGATGATCACAAGCTTCACCAAAAGTTTGGAAAAATGTGGTAGAAATAATTTTTTGCGGATTATGTATCCAGTTGATGAATAATTATGCCAAGCTTCAAGGATTACTTAGCTGAGGTGTGCCCTCTCACAAGCGCGAAGCACACAGATGGAATCTAATGCTTGAGTCTACTCAAGAGGCATTTCTGCAAACTATGTGATTTTGTAGCCAGCTTCAAGTCAAATGGACTAGGTATTTGTTGCGATGGGACCTGCTACCAGGAGTAGCAGAGAGGCTATACAAGGCGAGGCACAGAAGTGCTTCCAAGACTGGACATGCGAGCTGCTAACTTACTCATGGTAGCAGGTTGAATCGCAATAAACATTGGACATAGCTGATGATTGACTTGCTCAAGCCACGAAATCATCTAAAAATCATCCACAATGAGGGTGAGTACAATTCATATACATCCCTGTAATCTACAAAAGGAAGGTAGGAGACCAAAGTATTGTTCAGGAGGTTACTGCAGCAGTGACCCTAGTTCGTTTATCATAAATAAAAAATATGAAAACATGCAAAATCTTGGAGCCACCAGGATGAAATCCTGGAAAATTAAACCTTTGATGTAAGAGCCAAAAACCAAATGCAATGCCATGTTGCCTTCATCTACTTTATAGGACATTGCATGTTTTCAATTCACTTTTGAATGTGCGATGAACTTCATGGAAATTTTTAATTGAGCCTTATGAACCAATTTCCTCAAAAGAAATAAATATTTCGTCACCCCACGAAGAACTAGCCTCACTCTTACAGTTTGGGCCTGCTCTAAGCCAGTGGGAGTCTACCACATCAGTGCTGGAGCAGTTAAAAGCTAGGCGATGGCATATATACTGCGCATCCCTAGAACTAGCCTCAAAATGATGCATCAGCTCTTGCTGTATATTATGCCAGGCAGACAACAGCAGTAATGCGGGAATAAAATAAAATGGAGTGCTACATAGAGCTTGAGTAATGGGCACTGAATCCTGTCAGGATGCTGGAAAAGCCAATTACAACGGAGAACTTATTTAAATAGGGAAAGTCAATCACATGTTCTGAATCCTGAATATGCGCAAGTTCCCACCAGATGTACGATTACCAGCTTACCACATGGATGTAAAGGTGTTTTTTTTCTAAAATTTGAACGCACCTTGTGATTGGTCTTATACCAGTCTCCTATGAGAACCACGAAATCATCTGCTGGAGGGGCAAATGGAGAGGGAATTATACTCCGGGGGTTGATGCGTATGCTGCCAAAGCCTCCTGCTGCTTTCTGGAATAACAAGGAGGGGTAGTAGAAGTAGCTGCCAATCTGGTCTTTGAGCTTGAAGTGGTACGTCCAGCTTTGACCTGGTGGGATGGGGCAATTTGTTCCTGCAACGCCGTCTTGCCAAGAATTCCTGCGTTGTTGAATTCCATCCCTAGAAAGAACACGACTCCATTGGGCAGGATAATTAGACATAAGAGGTAGATGTGTCTAATGCAGTTTACTTATCTTAATTGGACACCTATAAGTATTTGAGTGGTATGTGGTCAGATGTGGATCTACAACTGATACCCTAAATAAATATGTGTTTAAAAGGGCTTGGACTACATGCTTTAAAAAGATGACCATTCTAGGCTCAATAGTCTACATAATTGGGGGGACCTGTATGACCGTTTAAAGAGCACAAGAATCTTCACTTTGATAATGAATAAGACATTCACATGAGCTCTGTAAATTATGAGGAAAATGACAACAAACATGATTTAGATTTGTCAATAATCTCGCACTAATCACGTGTTTTTTATCCTAGAGAAGTGGGCGCAGAGCTGTGAGCTTTCAATTATGGCCCGCCTACCTTAAACATGTCTTATCTGAAGAGTGGGAAATTGTGCAACTTTGATTAGTCCCATTTGTATGGAACCTTACATTTTACAATCACCTCTGACGAAGACAAACTTTGGAGTGCATTAAGGCTTGTTTGAGGTTTCTTCACAGTGCTGATGAGAGTTAAATGCGACCAATTAATGACCTATGCTAGGGTGAGAGGAATTGTGAGAGGCAATATGTATACCAAGTAAAGAGAAGGGGCTCATCAAGGCGGTTGTGCACATTGATGACTAGGTTGTAAT
Organism: Polytrichum commune; assembly: GCA_950295325.1. Lineage (NCBI taxonomy): Eukaryota > Viridiplantae > Streptophyta > Polytrichopsida > Polytrichales > Polytrichaceae > Polytrichum > Polytrichum commune. The sequence goes on from OX485807.1 coordinate 38,530,935, forward strand.
TTGTGGTTGCCTCCAGCTGTGGCCCCGGAAATTTGCCGTTGATGGCAATGACCTGCTCATACAACCAACACACTGTCAACTCATCATCTGCATCAGAATTGAACCATGCATGATCGGCTACGAGCTGCAGATCATAATCCTCTTAATTCATATATCAGCACTGATTTCACATTGATTCAATAACATTGAACTATATAGGCATTGCATCAATACGTATCAACCATATAGAGGGTTGCAGTTTTCATATTCTGTTTCAGAATTTTATCGATGGGAGGTCTAAGAGGTTGATTATGGGGTGAATCTCGGGTGTGGAATGAATTATTAATAGATAATTGTGAAAACAGGCATATTAAATCCTGATTGAGGGTAAGACTGACTCAACTTTAAACGCTGGTCACTTGCATTTTCGAGATGCAACTGGGGTCACGTGGATTCTACCGAGGTTGGACTTTAGCTATGTTACGCCACATGCCTTTTGCAACTTCTGTAGTCTAAAAGACTTCATTCCATCACAAAATGTTGGAATTCTGAGTGCCAAGCAAGATACATGATGTTTATGCAATTATACTACTTGAGGAAGATCTCTTTAGTAGACCTTACAGCAACAAAAAGGTAATAAAGTTATAATTACAGACAGGTGGAATATAATTTGAAGTAAAAGAGAATAATCAGAGATTCTGTAATGCAAAACTCACTTGCTGCCAGACCCCCAAAGGAGAAACATTTATGTAGGAAACTGTCCAGTCTTCGTACTGGAAGGGATCTTCCGCTCCCACACGAGAGCTCCAGTTGGAAAATAGTATGAGCAAAACCACCCAGGAATGTATGTCCATCACCTTCATTTCTTGCCAGCTCGAATAACAGATCCAGCTCCAAAGTTTAAATGGATATTTGCAAACTCAAGCTCAGGTGAAAACTCAGGACATGACGAATGTTGTTCTTACACAACCAGAGTCAACCCATCTGCCACCACAATGGCTTGCTGCATCTGTCATGTTGAGGAACCACAGTCTTTGCACATATCCAGGATTGAAGCTTGAGCTTAAAACAGCAATAAATTCCAGGGATAGGTCAAGAGAATCCAAGATTCACATGGACAAGCTTAAGGAGATGCTCAACATCCTTAAAAATATCGGCATTATTGGTCAGCAAAAATGCTTCCCTGATAGAGATCACCCTAATCTTTCCCCGGTTGCACACAATTGCACACATCCAGGATTGAATCTCGAGCATAAAACAGCACTAAATTTTAGGGCTAAGTCAAGAGCATTCAAGATTCACATGGACAAGACTAGGGATTTGTTCCAACATCCTCACGGATATCGACATTACCGGTCAGCAAAATCGCTGCTCTGATAATTAGATCACCCTTATCTCTCCTCGGACGCTCTGCAAGATCCTTGAGACGCATTGAAGTTTGGAATCTCTTTGAGGTGAATCCTTCTTACAAGCAGCAGCTAGGTGTAGTAGGTGGTAATTATCACATCAGTGCCTACAGAGGCGACCCCACCTGACCTGGGATCACGTGATACATATACATCACAAAGCAACACACAACACACACAGCGGGTGCTACAAATCAGTATATAGCGATTCACTCGACAACACTAGCCTGATAATCATAATCATTTCCCAAACATTGACTTAAAAAAGCATGGATCATAGGCACATGATCAAAAACGAACGAGTGAGTATAAAATATCAACTCAAGAAGGGCTCAAGAATCATCCTCAAATGTTGCCAACATATAATCCATGTCTAACCCTCACATAAATTCCCATGAATTTTTTACTTTCTCCTCACAAGAATTGTCCACCCTTACTTGTGGTGGACATCATTGGAAGCGATTGCAACTAACCTGCTGCACTCAAAGCTCAACCTGGAGCTGGACCTAGCTGAATGCATCTATCTATTTTTCTATCTGCAGGAAGTTCATCATGAGAAGTTGAGGAAGGAATTTTGGGTGAAGATTTTTATGAGCACATGATGATGCACATCGGTGCAGTGGACTTCTTGTTGTTGCACCACCTTGATTACACAGAGATAGGAGATATTGGGGGTTCAAGAAGATCACAAAAATTTGATGAATTCTTGGAGCACATCTGGACACTGATCTGTCCAAATTGTGGGTTGCACAAATGATGGATGCCTGAAAGATCGTCACAAACTTGAAAGGAGCAAATCAAGAAGCGGAGCGGAGCTCATGGTGCTCGAAGTTCAGGCCCAAGTAGTTGGTATCAAGAGAATTTTTGGAATGACAACATAAGAACAAAATTAACAATTATACATATTTGGATGGATTTAAGCATGATCTTGGACAATTCCAATTGCCAAAATTGACATCAACTAGGTCGCAAAACTACACAAATATGATGGTTGGCGAACACAGAATACAAATCTTTGAAGTTGTGGTCGTTGTGCTAGTTGTCCGTTTGATGTTTTTGTCTATACAAGTCCACATCCCTTATTATTTTGGTTATATACTTAAATGTTAGTTAGTTGGTGCATAGCACTCATAGGGGGTAACTTCCTTGCAGAGACATGAACCACATGAGCCCCAACTCACATGAAGGGGTAATTCTAGGGGGACTATGGAGTAGTGCGCATATTCATGGGATACTCTATATATTTGATGAGTGTACAATTTGATATTTTAAGTAAAATTGGCCCAAGTCCAAGTTGTCTGGAATTATAACACGTTGAATTCCGTCATAGTATCCTACGATAAGATTGTATAGTAAGATCCTCCGATTGAATATGCATAGTTGATTATGATAATTTAATAGCGGTTGTTTTCATTATATTTTCACTATTCCACATTTATTTATATAGATTTACCATTGAAAAAGAGATATTTGGAGGATTCACATATCTCCCATAAGATTTTGGGATATCAGAAGTGTATTGAAGGATCCGCCAATAGAACTCAAGCAACCAATAGTCCAGATCTGCTGAAATATGTTAATTCATGAAGTGCATGCATCTAGTATATAATCGGATCCTCTCTACTTGACGGAAAACTTGCCAGGTGGTGAACTGCCTCCTGTGCTTTGGCGCTAGCCTGTCGGCCTTCTGTCTCAAAAAATATATATATATATAATCGGATCAAATGTTCAATGTACCCTTGTTTTCTTTTTCTAATATTTTTATGGTTTTGACTTTGAAACATTAGTTCAAGATCCTCTTTTTAATCGACTCGTTTTCGTTGAGTGGAACGTTGGTTAGCCCTCCCCGGGGAACACGTTGACGTGACTTCAAGACTTCCGTGTTGGGGAAGTGGCCTCCGAATCTAAAACATGAGGAAGAAAACATGTCGAAATTTCGTTGGTTCTCGAGCTAGTTTGAATTAATGTTGGAGGGATACTAACCAAGTTAAAAAATAATAATAATAATGAAATAAAGGGGAGGGCGAATCAACCCGTACATTGGTTCCTTGCTTGATGACTGCAACCCATGCCTCCAAGGTATCAGTTTACGGGTTGTTTCGCCCTAGCATGAAATGTAATAAATTCCCTTATCATGTATTATCTACAAGGGTCTTTTTTTTCCATATACTACCCGACCTTTACCCTTATTCTCTTCCCCTAGACAATGTTTCGAACAAAAGTGTTTCAAGAGGTTGGATGCATATTTCCTTCATGTTTTCCAAAGCATTCATGATATTATCCCAAAAGTCTATGTTGTTTGATGACATTCACATCATTCATGATAGGCAAGATTAGAGAAGCACATAAACCATTACTAATTGTGCTATGCTTCAAAAAAATCCTCATTCACAAGAAAAATAAGTCAAATTGTCATTTAAGTATATTCAAGCAAACTAGTTGTTCAGAAATAATAAGGGATGTGCACTTGTAGGGACAAAAACATCATCAAATGACAATAGTAAAAGCAACAACACAACAATCACAACTTCAAATGTTTGTATTCCATGTTCACCGACCACCTTGTTTGTGTAGTTTCGCAATCTAGTGTACATCAAATTGGCAATTGGAATCATCCAAAATTCATGCTTAAACCCAAATATGCTTAAATCCTAGTTGATGTGTTAGTGGTCCTTATTGAAGGTGTGAGGAAACATCTCACTATATAGTATTGACTTATGAATATAAATTTCCGTAATTTTTTACAACAAGGCCCAAGGTGATTTTTTTTAGGTAGGAAAAGAATCCCCTTCACACAACCAAATTTCAATGTTCAAGAAAGACGTGCCCAATATGTTTGGAGAACCAAGTTGTGCATGTGAAAAGGTTTTGCATAATGTTTGGAGCTCGTATGAATATCTTAAATGTATCGTTAAAGTGAAGGTTCTCATGCTCGTCAAATGATCATAAATATTCCATCCTTCCCCCTCAATTATGTTGATCATTGAACCTAGAATGGTTAACATAGTTTGAGCATGTTAGTCCAATTATTTTGGAACACGTGTCTTTTTGATAATTTGATGAGAGGAGATTCTTTCCTCCAACATCTAATAACTTGCTTTTGCATCTAACCTCCGATTGTGAATTTTTGAAATAACACTTGATCTTCATGATTTTGTAATTGTCAATTAAATGAGACAAACTTTGAGTCAATCCAATGGCTCAAGGATGCTCTTTCTACATTAGTACTTGCAAATCACAAAGACTGTCATTTCAACTGGAGTTGGAGTCCGGTGCAACAATATAACAATCCAAAATGATGATTCTTTTTCTTTTGAAAAATTCCACATGGTGAAGTCTATCATAAACTCACCACATAAATTTGGGCCACATAAATTCTCTACTAGAGCCCACACTAGTTTCAAACCCATGCTAAATCTCTAATTTGAAATTAGTGTGGGTCACATTAATTGATTGTTCTTCTAGGAAATTGATGTGGTTGAATTGGAGTTTGGAATCCATGGACATAGTTTGGTCCAATGTGGTATTGTATCATGTGGACATTTTCGCGATCACCCTAGACATTCATTTTATCTTTTATTCTTTTGGGGGGGAGGCCTTGAGCCCTGTCTAATCAATATTGTAATGTGTATCTTGTTACTAATCACAAGTATGATAATTTGTCATGGTACTTACAATATCAAGTAGTTTAGGCCCATACCGTAGTTTCCTAGCATCTTGGGCAGAAAAAATACAATAAAAGGGTGTGTGAGTTTATAGGAAACTATTGACATGGTTTGCTTGATTTTTTTATTATAAAAAGACCATGTTAATGCTCAAATCACAAAAGCTCAGATCACATGTGTTGTAATTCAATAAGTTAGCTTTTAGGTATCAATAAGACTAAACATACATTGCAAAGTCTTTTGTGAGTCTTTTGTCTCGCCATCCTAACATTTCTAACCCACAATCTTTCAAAAATGCAACATATCTCTCACTCATAACAAAGCATGTCACATAAGAGTTTAGGGTAACTAATGAGAGCTTCGGAGGTGAAGGCGAGGGTTTAGGGTAAATCAGCCACCTTAGATGAAATTAGCAATAGCCATCCAAAAACCTTAAGAGAAACTTGGATGAATGCCGAATTAATTTGAATTGTATTTTGAAATTACTCTGTTTTGATATATTACTTTCCGGGTCGTCTAACTGTTTTGGTCACTTTAATTATTTATTAGGCTAAGACCCACCCAAGCTGCTATGAAACTACAATATGTGCTTTAGACATGTAGTAGTCATTGTGGTCACCCACACCTTCATTTCTACTAGCAACATTGTTTCATGTTCGTTACATTTGTGAGAATTACTCACTACACTAAATATTGTATTTAGTGTCATATGGTATTTTATATCATTGTGGTAACTTTCGTACTGACACTTCTTATGGAAAAGTTTACAAGTATTGTCATCCCAACTTACTTTATAGTTCATCCAAATGTCGATTATTGAAACAAAGTTTGTTCTAACATTCGTGTAATTTAATATTGTCATGAATGATTGAAATTTGGATGAAATTTCACTTACTAAGTGATAACAATTGCAACATTGTAACTCTATAATGCCCAATGTTTTTCTAGAAGGGGTGACAATATAATGTTAGGCTTACATTTAGTGTTGATGACACTACATGAGCGGTTTACAATTAGTATTGAGCAAAACAAATAGAATTTTTGACATTAAATACAGCACTTAGTGTAGCATTTTTTTCAAACATGCAATATAATCAAAAAATTAGTCATTGGAGATGGGTTTCACTCTTAGTTGTGACGGACACTTTAAGGGGATGTTTACATCATGGACCATGAAGTCATCCCTTGCTCCCCTAAAATATGTGATTCGTCATTGAACTCATCTTGGGACCACTTCGGTTTACATCAAGGACAAAATGTAAGAGTGATCATGGAACTTGAGGTCCCCAAAATATTTATTTTCAGGCCTACACTATCCAATGGGTTTTGCAGCAAGAGAGAGAGAAAAGGTTCTCTCACTGCAAAAGTAAGGGGATCGTGACACATAAATGTTGTTTTTTTATGCCAAATGTTACCATAACTAAGAGGAAGGAAAAGAAGAAGGAGGGGAGAACTTAAAACGTGACAAAATCACAAAAATGTCTTTTTTGATGCATGGTCACTCTTCTCAATCCACGTTCGACTTACACCTAATGAAAGGCCCAAAGGTTTTTAAAATTGCATTTTCCATAAATATGACCATGGAAGTGTGACCATGAAATGTAACCACAACAAAAGACCACCTGTGAGCCCAAAAGGGTGCCCACATTTAGTCTTAGACCCCTGAAACGTTAGTTGATGCACTTTGAAGTAGCATGTTACTTCACAAAAATATAAAAAGAGTGAAATGTTAGTCTTAGAAGTACCATGTTGTAAGAGGCTAGGATGTGAGTTGTTATTGTGTTTTTACCTTCGGAAGGATTTGAGTGAATGAGGATAGGTAAGGAGAACTTGGATTGAGTAGTTAGTGAGTAGGCTAGTACAAATGGATGGAGACAACCAAAGTGACTCAAGAGGCAAGTGCATTCGAATTCTTCAAAAGGAATGAAATATATTGTGGTGGCAACCGAGTACCTCACCAAGTGGGCGGAAGCCAAAGCGGTGAAGACCGACACGGCGGAACACGCGGCAACATTTATGTACGAAAACATAATTTCGCGGTTCGGGGTGCCGAAGATCCTAGTAAGCGATAGGGGTACTCACTTTTTGAATGACTTGATTCGAGAGATGACAGAGAAATTTAAAATTGATCACCGGAAGACTACTCCCTACCACCCACAAACCAATGGACAAACGGAAAGGGTTAACGGAATTTTGGTGAGTATACTACGCAAGACGGTTATAGACTCGAAGCGGGATTGGGATACGAAACTAACGGCGGCACTTTGGGCATACCGTACAACCTATAAGGTAACTACGCGTGCTACACCATTTTCCTTAGTCTATGGTCTTGAAGCGACACTACCAATCGAATATGAAGTCGAGTCACTTAGGGTGGCCGTGAGTACGAGACTTACCGAAAGTCAATCCTTACGAAATCGACTAACCGATTTGGAAGCACTTGACGAAGGGAGGAGAATGGCGGCTCAACATATTGAGGCAATCCAAAGAAGGAGAAAGATTACTTTCGACAAACGACATAAGAGAAGGGCCCTAACACCGGGAATGATGGTCATGATTCAAGACGCACGAAAGCTTGAATTTCCGGCGAAATTCAATGCGGTATGGTTAGGACCTTACCTTGTCTATGAGGTCTTTCCTAATAATTCAATTCAATTGGAAACGTTGAATGGTGAGCTCTTTCCTACCCGTACATCGGGAAGTAGATGTAAGGAGTACCGAGCTTGACTAGGCAACTTACCCTTGGAGCAAGAGATGTTTGGATTCATCCCCCGATGGTCGCCAATTATGTGAGCCCAAAAGGGTGCCCACATTTAGTCTTAGACCCCTGAAACGTTAGTTGATGCACTTTGAAGTAGCATGTTACTTCACAAAAATATAAAAAGAGTGAAATGTTAGTCTTAGAAGTACCATGTTGTAAGAGGCTAGGATGTGAGTTGTTATTGTGTTTTTACCTTCGGAAGGATTTGAGTGAATGAGGATAGGTAAGGAGAACTTGGATTGAGTAGTTAGTGAGTAGGCTAGTACAAATGGATGGAGACAACCAAAGTGACTCAAGAGGCAAGTGCATTCGAATTGGGATGAATGGAGGATCACATGGAGCGCACAAGTGGACCACCTCATCATGGCCACTTAATGGGGAAGGCCCAAGGAAGAATGCAAGGTGGAGGATAAGCAAATTCTCAAAGCACCAATCAAATCACGAGTTAAGCATCGTGGTTTGAATTAAGTGGTGAGCGACGATTTAGGAAAGTAAGGGGAGAAAGTTATGGCGGCGGAAAGCGAAGGAGGCTAAGTTTGGGTTGAAGCATCCCAAGTTTGGTAAAGTGTGGTAGGTAGAAAGCCAAGGCTAGTTAAATGTTCGAATTAGGATCCTTGTTGATCATTTGAGGGAGGAAGGCTTAGAAGATAGGATTGGCGCCTACTAAGTAGGAGGAAATCTCAAGGGCTTATCGTGAGCCTTGAGGGTGCTCACCCCCTCAAGCTTACTATATAATCCCTCATTCTTCCCTCACTCATCCTCTCTTTCCTTTGTGCTCCAAGGCACCCCACGAGTTATAAGTGTGGATGTGGGAAGCCATATTGGAGCACATGTGTGTGCTTAGTTTTTAGTTTGAGAGCCAAGGCTTGTTAGCCTTGAAGAGGGCTTGACCTCTTGGTAGAATTAGTGTTGACGTGAAGGATTTTAAAGTTAATTCATGATTCCAATTTGTGGTACTTTAAGTTCATGTTTTGAATACACGTGGTTGCAAGTTCCATGTTTAAGAGTTGAGCACTTGATGTTGTGATGAGTGCAAAAATATACTTGTGTGGATTAGTTAGTCTTAGTGAAGTTAGGAAATTCTCTCTCCCCCTCTCCTCTCTAGGATTTTAGGATTTTAGGATTAGAGAAGAATTATGTGATTAGAAAGGGGTTGTTAGTAGAATTAGGGAAATTAGGTAGGAAGATTAGTTAAGGGCTTGAATAATTAGTGAGGTAGTTGGGGATTACAACTACAAAGTTGTGGGTTTATGAAGGAGCTGGGTTTATGAAGGAGCTGGGTTTGTTTAGTTAGAAAGTAAAGAGCTGGGTTTATGAAGGACTTGGGTTTATGAAGGAGCTGGGTTTGTTTAGTTAGAAGCTAAGAAGCTGGGTTTATGAAGGAGCTAGGTTTATGAAGGAGCTAGGTTTATGTAATTAGAAAGTAAAGAGATGGGTTCATGAAGGAGCTTAGTAGATAGCCTACCTAATTAGCTCATAGACAAGTAGTTAGTTACATTATGCTAGTTAGTGTTATGTGTGGCTTTCACAAGTAAATGTATTTGAGATTGACTATAGAGAATAGTGTTTTTTTTAACGCTTGCATCCTCTCTTTAAAAATAAACCACGTGCACAACTTAATGGAGAATGTGGAGCACTCTCGCGATGGCAAGACAAAGGAAGCAAAGACCAAAGTTAAATCCAAGACCACTTGAAGGGTGAACCTTGCACTATGGACTCATCCAAGTCCAAATCCAATACCGCGGAGGAATGTGAGCCCAAACCCACTACTCGGACTACGGACGCTTAAGGGTGGGGGGTTTGGCCTCACATAATTGGTGCGTCTGCCGGGAGCGAAGCGGAAGGTAGTTACAAGACTTGGAGGCGACTAGGAGACTTGGAGGCAACTAGGAAAAATTGGAGACACAAACTTGAGAGAAGGGAAGGAGCACCCGAAACTCGGTAAGTATTCTTTCTTTGGGTTACATTTGAATTCATTGTATTTCAACTATTCCTTGGAATGAATTGCATTGTCAATTACGCAAATTCATTTTTTAGGAAGGAGCGCGGCGAAGGTACGTCCTCAACCTTTTTGGGGATTTGCTAAGAACTTAAAAGGAACCTATAACCGAGTAGCTCATTAAAACATTAGAGGGTAAATTCACCTTAGGACATTGAACTTTGACACTCACTTCGGGGTGAGTCTCAAAGTTTTGGGAGTTGTCATTTCATGCTCTAGATTAAATTAATATTTCACAAAGTTTATGGTGTTGTTACATTGAGTCACGATTGAGGGGAGTGCTAACTCACAGGGGGATGCGATTGCTCAAGGTATGTTTATTTCTTCAAAGTGAACTCATTAACTAATTAAGGAATGCCTTTTGTACTCGTGATTGTTGTTATCCGTTGTAGAGGGTAATTCCCGAATTGTGGATGGTGTGAGAAGTTGAAGGGTGAAGCCTCGACTTTTAACATAATCTACTCGGAAGGTCACCCCCTCACAATCGGTATTGTGGTGAGTGTTAATTTGCGGGAAGGTGCGGAGGTGATGCTCCGACTTAACCAAAAAATTAACATGAACATGCCTATCCCCTATTGGGATTCTTTCACCTAAGTGGGCTTGCAGGTTCTTTTCCTCACCTCCTAAAAAAATTATAACCACACCAAGACAAGTGAAAATATTAAGAGGGGAATTGCTAGGATTATGTGTGGTCAAGTGAGGGTCGATCGATTCTTATGGAATGCAAGGTAGGACTCGCTCACAAAAACCAAGTTTGATAGTAGGACTAGAGAAATCTACTCGAAAGAGGCGGTCCTCTAAAATCAGTGATAGATTAGAACAAGATAATGTTAGAATAGAGAGTTGTTTGAACGTCGAACCTAGGACTAGGTCAATTCTAGACACCTTAGAACTTGGAGCTCAACTTGAAGAGGAGATCACTCCCTCCAAATTGAGTGGTGAAACTTCTTCGGAAAATTACACACTTAGAGAAGAATTCCCGGTAGAAGTTGATAGGGGATTGTTGAATAGTTCACCGGTCACCATGGCCGAGGAACGGGGGATGGATCCACCACCCATACCCCCAATTCCGCCCATACCTCCTATACCTCCAATAAACCCATTGGTTAGGCCAAGAGGCCTACCAATTGTGGTTCCACAAAATTTAGCGGCGATGGATATGCCATCTCATCTCCCTAAATTTTATGGGACCAAGGATGAGGACCCCTCTCGGCACATGGAACGGTATATCGAACGGTTGGCTAGCTTCCTCATAACCGACCCGGGTTATTGGTTAGTGTGGTTTCCTACCACTCTAGAGGGGGAAGCCTATGAATGGTATCGGGATCATGCCGAGGGACATTTTAGGGGATGGGAACAATTACAAAGGGAGTTTCTTAACGAATTTAGGCCGGAAGTGGGTCAAAGTACCGCATTAAGGGCATTGTCGTCATTGAAGCAAGGAAGGGAGGAAGAAATTTCGGCTTACATTAGGAGGTTTGATTTAGTGTGCACTAGATTTGTGGGTACCATGCTCAACGACGACACGCTAAAGCAATTTTTCATTCAAGGGTTTTTTAAGTCCGGAACTATTAGGGGTGTTCTAGAAAGGAATCCCTTGACCTTGGCGGATGCCAAGCGTGCGGCTAGAGATATTGAAAACTTGGATAAAGATCACGAAAGGCTATGGAGAAGGGAGGATGAATTGATCCCACAATTCATCCCCATACGCCCTAGGGTGGTAGCGGTAGAACCCGCTAAGTATGAGAACCAAATTCCATATGCCATTGTGGACACCGGTCCCCGACCTTTAGCGGTTAGGGAACCGGCACCTCTTTTGGCACTACCGGCCCCTAGAACGGATCCACACTTGGAGGAGGTTGAGAGAAGACTAGGTGCTAGCCAACTAGGATTCCAAGAGGCTATGATAAAACAAATGCAAAGCCTCACGGATCAAATGTCATTAATGATCCGGAGTCAACAACCGGGGCCTCCACCCCCGGTTGAGTCGGGTAGGCATTCTTCCGGATTATGGTGTGTCCAATGTGGCCAACCGGGCCACACGCGTCAATTTTGTAGAAGTGGACAAAACCGTGACCAAAGAGGAAACGGTAACCCACCTCAACAAAATCAACGAGGTCAAGCGCCACCTCACTATGGAAATGGAAGCAATAGAGGACCACAACCTAGAGGGCAAGGTGGCCAAAATTTAGAGAAGAAGGAATTTCATCCCTTTTGTGGAAGGTGGCACGCTCAAGGACAATGTTGGTCCGAAGGTCAAGAGTTTAATTGTAGCAATTGTGGAGGAAGTCATCCCTCGGATACGTGTCGCCAACCGGACAAAATAATTAATGTCCCTTACCCGGTGGCTAATCCACAACAACAAGCAAGGGATAATATGCGAGGTGCTAGGCCACAAGGAGTACCGGCCAATGAACTTAGGCCACCTAACTTATACTATGACCATAGTAATGCTAGGCAAACTTTTCATCCACCGGCGGGCTTGCAAACTACAACCGGTTACATTCCAATACAAAATAGACAAGGAGTTCCACCTAATGGTAGTAACGGGAGACAAGCGCCTCCAACGGATCCGGGACCATCTAACTCCCAAGATGTTAGGTTCATGGATGGAGTGTTGGAGGCCACATGTGATGACATGCTTCCTCTCCCAACGAGAATTGGAGAGGAGCAAAGTCAATGGCCTCCTCACACCAATGCTATTACATATGAGTTAGTGAAGGGTAAGGGTATGGTTGAAGAAGCACCTGCACTAGCGGTAACTACTAGGGCTAGGAGAGGGGATGCCCCGTTGGAGGTAGGAATAGGAGAGCAAGGAAATTACTCTTCGGATGAAGAGATTAATCTCTCCGAGTTGGATAGGGTAGCTAGAAGAGCTACTAAGGATGTGGAGAGGGAAAATATAATTTTACAAGATAGGGAGAGGACTAATGCGGTACATGACTTGGATAATAGCGATGTGGGTGAATGGGAAGGACCGGGGGTTCCCGTAGACGAATTCGACGTAGTGGGTAATTCTAAGGTGGAAAGATCTACCGGGTACGACTTGTGGGCGGACCTTAGTACACTCAAGGCGGATATTACTTTCGGCCAACTATTGGAAATTTCACCCACGGCAAGGAAAACATTAAAGGAGGGAATGCCGGTACACAAGAGGATGAGGAAGGTGAAAGCTAAAATAGCCGCTAGGATCCAATCACAAGGTGGAAGAGACGTGAAAGCTATAGAAATAGAAGTTGTTATAGTAGATAAGGTGGTTCCTAATGTGCTAGTCGACGGAGGGAGTAGTCTAAATATACTACCGGAGGATACTATGAAAAAATTGGGACTTGGACTCACGGGGCCTTCACCTTTGGTCATAAATATGGCAAATCAAAGTTCGACTACGCCTTTGGGGATGATCAAGGATTGTAGAATGACTACGGGAGGTGAGGAGTACTTGGTCACCTTCCATGTCATTAAAATGCACTCCAACAAGGACACCTTCCCCATTTTGCTAGGTAGGCCTTGGTTGCGGATGGCGAATGCTATGGTCAATTGGGGTGGACCTAAACCATCCATCACTTATGGTCCGGAGGGTAATAGGGTCATAGTGTCCATTGGTTCATTAGAAGGATGGATGAAGAAGGAGATGTATTTGCCATTGGAGAAGGAAATTGATGACTTAAACGAGAATGAGATTGGCAAGGCATTGGTGGGAGTCGTCCATCCCGAAGGTCAAAGGGTTGTTATAGATTCGGGCTCGGGAAGTCTAGGTCCTAATTTTTACAATTATGGGGATAATGGGGATTATGCCCAATGGCTAAGGGAGTACCCCGAGTCCGAGGTTGATGTAATGGTTACATTTCACCAAGTAGGCTTAGGGAGTGAATTTCCTAGTGTTAGTTTAGGAGAGGGCTCATTGTTGGAGCCATGTGAGGTGCTCACCGAGGAAGAGTGGGTTAGCGGTGGGTTAACACCTTGGGTAGATGACGTGGAAGAGGGTGAGGTTAGTTTAATTCATGTAGATGGGACTCAAGAGGAGGATGTGATTATTGAGTCATCGAAATTGGAGGAGCCTTTACATTTCAAGACCACGTCTACGGGGATAGTTGTAGGTCAAGATGTGAAAGATTACCCCAATGTGCCTTCCGATTGGTATCGGAACAAAGAGGAACAAGCACATGTGTCGGAAGCGGATTGGCGGTACGTGGATGTGAAATTAAAGAATGGAAAAACCCGACAAATGAAGATGGGCTCCAAATTGGGGGAGAAAGAGGTTAGGGAGTATAGCAATTTGGTGGATGAGTTTAGTGATACTTTTGCATGGTCCTACGATGAGCTTAAGGAAATTCCTAGGGAAATGGTAGAGCACCGGATTCCTTTAATTCCGGGGGCGAGGCCAATTAGACAAAAGGAGAGGAGGATGAATCCTCAATTGCAATTGTTGGTGAAAGCGGAATTGGAAAGGTTATTGAAGGCCGGGTTTATCAAGCCGGTGGAAATCACGGATTGGGTTTCTCCTATGGTCTTAGTAAAGAAAAAAAATGGGAAATTAAGGGTTTGTGTCGACTATAGGAAATTGAATTCGTGCACACAAAAGGATCACTTCCCCTTACCTTTTATCACCTTGTTGCTTGAGGAGGTTGGAGGTCATTCGCGATATACCTTTATGGATGGGTATGCGGGTTATAATCAAATTTCCATAGCCCTCCAAGATATCCATAAAACGGCTTTTACTACACCTTGGGGTACTTTTGTGTGGGTAGTGATGCCATTTGGGTTATGTAATGCCCCGGCTACTTTCCAACGATTAGTAATGTATATCTTCACCGACTTGTTGTTCAAATCCATGACCGTCTTTGTGGACGATTTTAGCACACAAAGTAATGTGGATGATCACCTACATTGTGTTAGGGAGGCATTGGTTAGGTGTAGGAAGATGAGGTTAGCATTGAACCCGGATAAGACATTTTTGGGAGTGAATAAGGGAGTGTTGTTGGGTTATGTTGTTAGTGAGAAAGGTAGAGAACCCGATCCGGATAAGATTGCGGCCATAAGCGACTTGGCAACTCCAACCAATTCCAAGGGGATCTCTAAGTTGTTAGGACATGTGGGATGGTACCGGGAACTTATTCCTAATTTTTCAAAGATAGCGGTGCCCATTACCCATTTGCTCAAAAAGGATGTCAAATTCGAGTGGACGGATGCTTGTCAAAAAGCCTTTGAGGAATTGCGGGATAGGTTGAGCACCTATCCGGTGTTGATACCACCCAATTGGGGTAAACCTTTTCACGTCTATTGTGATGCTAGTAATGTGGCAATAGGGAGTGCGCTTTGTCAAGCAACGGGAGAAAAAGAGAAGGATCAACCTATAGCTTATGCGAGTAAGCAATTGACCCCCGCCGAAAGAAACTACTCTACAACGGAGAGGGAGTGCCTAGCCATGGTGTTTTCCGTTAAAAAGTTTAGGCATTACCTCATGTGCAACCCGGTTGTATTTTTTGTTGACCACATGGCTATCAAGTATCTAATTAACAAGGCGGAGTTAAGTGGTAGGTTAGCTAGGTGGGTTTTGTTATTAGAAGAATTCGACTACACGGTGGAATATAAACCGGGTCGTATGCATTTACAAGCGGACCACTTGTCTAGGTTGTCGGAGGAGATAGGAAAAAATCCGGTAAATGATATGTTAGTAGATGATAGCCTCTTTGTGGTCACTTCTACACCGGAGTGGTATGCGGGCATAGTGGAATTTCTAACAACCCACAAGTTGCCCAAAGAGTGGACAAAAGAAGAGAGAAGGAAGGTGAGGGTAAATAGTAGGCAATTTGTTGTAGTGGGCCATAGGTTGTTTAGAAGGGGGTCCGATGGTATTTTACGACGATGCGTGTCAAAAACGGAGGTTGAAGCGATTTTAATCGCTTGCCACGATAGCGCTTGCGGCGGTCACTTCTCGGGTCAACTCACCGGGCAAAAAATACTTAGAGCGGGCTACTTTTGGCCTACACTATTTAAGGACGCCCATGACTATGTAAGGAAATGCGACGCTTGCCAACGGTATGCCCGAGACGACCTTAGAATGGAGATGCCTTTACATGTATCATTACCCTTAATTCCTTTCGAAAAATGGGGCATCGACTATGTGGGTGAGGTCCATCCCCAATCTTCAAAAGGAATGAAATATATTGTGGTGGCAACCGAGTACCTCACCAAGTGGGCGGAAGCCAAAGCGGTGAAGACCGACACGGCGGAACACGCGGCAACATTTATGTACGAAAACATAATTTCGCGGTTCGGGGTGCCGAAGATCCTAGTAAGCGATAGGGGTACTCACTTTTTGAATGACTTGATTCGAGAGATGACAGAGAAATTTAAAATTGATCACCGGAAGACTACTCCCTACCACCCACAAACCAATGGACAAACGGAAAGGGTTAACGGAATTTTGGTGAGTATACTACGCAAGACGGTTATAGACTCGAAGCGGGATTGGGATACGAAACTAACGGCGGCACTTTGGGCATACCGTACAACCTATAAGGTAACTACGCGTGCTACACCATTTTCCTTAGTCTATGGTCTTGAAGCGACACTACCAATCGAATATGAAGTCGAGTCACTTAGGGTGGCCGTGAGTACGAGACTTACCGAAAGTCAATCCTTACGAAATCGACTAACCGATTTGGAAGCACTTGACGAAGGGAGGAGAATGGCGGCTCAACATATTGAGGCAATCCAAAGAAGGAGAAAGATTACTTTCGACAAACGACATAAGAGAAGGGCCCTAACACCGGGAATGATGGTCATGATTCAAGACGCACGAAAGCTTGAATTTCCGGCGAAATTCAATGCGGTATGGTTAGGACCTTACCTTGTCTATGAGGTCTTTCCTAATAATTCAATTCAATTGGAAACGTTGAATGGTGAGCTCTTTCCTACCCGTACATCGGGAAGTAGATGTAAGGAGTACCGAGCTTGACTAGGCAACTTACCCTTGGAGCAAGAGATGTTTGGATTCATCCCCCGATGGTCGCCAATTATGTGAGCCCAAAAGGGTGCCCACATTTAGTCTTAGACCCCTGAAACGTTAGTTGATGCACTTTGAAGTAGCATGTTACTTCACAAAAATATAAAAAGAGTGAAATGTTAGTCTTAGAAGTACCATGTTGTAAGAGGCTAGGATGTGAGTTGTTATTGTGTTTTTACCTTCGGAAGGATTTGAGTGAATGAGGATAGGTAAGGAGAACTTGGATTGAGTAGTTAGTGAGTAGGCTAGTACAAATGGATGGAGACAACCAAAGTGACTCAAGAGGCAAGTGCATTCGAATTGGGATGAATGGAGGATCACATGGAGCGCACAAGTGGACCACCTCATCATGGCCACTTAATGGGGAAGGCCCAAGGAAGAATGCAAGGTGGAGGATAAGCAAATTCTCAAAGCACCAATCAAATCACGAGTTAAGCATCGTGGTTTGAATTAAGTGGTGAGCGACGATTTAGGAAAGTAAGGGGAGAAAGTTATGGCGGCGGAAAGCGAAGGAGGCTAAGTTTGGGTTGAAGCATCCCAAGTTTGGTAAAGTGTGGTAGGTAGAAAGCCAAGGCTAGTTAAATGTTCGAATTAGGATCCTTGTTGATCATTTGAGGGAGGAAGGCTTAGAAGATAGGATTGGCGCCTACTAAGTAGGAGGAAATCTCAAGGGCTTATCGTGAGCCTTGAGGGTGCTCACCCCCTCAAGCTTACTATATAATCCCTCATTCTTCCCTCACTCATCCTCTCTTTCCTTTGTGCTCCAAGGCACCCCACGAGTTATAAGTGTGGATGTGGGAAGCCATATTGGAGCACATGTGTGTGCTTAGTTTTTAGTTTGAGAGCCAAGGCTTGTTAGCCTTGAAGAGGGCTTGACCTCTTGGTAGAATTAGTGTTGACGTGAAGGATTTTAAAGTTAATTCATGATTCCAATTTGTGGTACTTTAAGTTCATGTTTTGAATACACGTGGTTGCAAGTTCCATGTTTAAGAGTTGAGCACTTGATGTTGTGATGAGTGCAAAAATATACTTGTGTGGATTAGTTAGTCTTAGTGAAGTTAGGAAATTCTCTCTCCCCCTCTCCTCTCTAGGATTTTAGGATTTTAGGATTAGAGAAGAATTATGTGATTAGAAAGGGGTTGTTAGTAGAATTAGGGAAATTAGGTAGGAAGATTAGTTAAGGGCTTGAATAATTAGTGAGGTAGTTGGGGATTACAACTACAAAGTTGTGGGTTTATGAAGGAGCTGGGTTTATGAAGGAGCTGGGTTTGTTTAGTTAGAAAGTAAAGAGCTGGGTTTATGAAGGACTTGGGTTTATGAAGGAGCTGGGTTTGTTTAGTTAGAAGCTAAGAAGCTGGGTTTATGAAGGAGCTAGGTTTATGAAGGAGCTAGGTTTATGTAATTAGAAAGTAAAGAGATGGGTTCATGAAGGAGCTTAGTAGATAGCCTACCTAATTAGCTCATAGACAAGTAGTTAGTTACATTATGCTAGTTAGTGTTATGTGTGGCTTTCACAAGTAAATGTATTTGAGATTGACTATAGAGAATAGTGTTTTTTTTAACGCTTGCATCCTCTCTTTAAAAATAAACCACGTGCACAACTTAATGGAGAATGTGGAGCACTCTCGCGATGGCAAGACAAAGGAAGCAAAGACCAAAGTTAAATCCAAGACCACTTGAAGGGTGAACCTTGCACTATGGACTCATCCAAGTCCAAATCCAATACCGCGGAGGAATGTGAGCCCAAACCCACTACTCGGACTACGGACGCTTAAGGGTGGGGGGTTTGGCCTCACACCACCTGAACATGGGACAACTTCGTGGTCCATGATGTAAACATCCCCTAAGTAGTTCCCAAACAATACCAATTAAAAGAAACACCACATTACACGTGAAAATAAATGCCGACAACACACCTAGATAGATAGAAACTCCGGTCCCTTTTTAGCAAGGGGCCGGCGTGAGTAAAGTGTCCGTTCGTAATGCCAATGACCCGATGCCCACTGGACAAGGGGACATTGAGACAATACTACTCTCCCCTTTCGAGGATGGTATAGTGACACACTATACTAGTTCCTAGCTAGCCACTAGTGCCTTGAAGATACCGGACATGGTATCCCCCCAACGGGCTTTGAGGTACCCATACAACAAGGTCCAAGGACCCCCCACCATAGTTGGGTGGACTAAGGTGGTGAGCACCATGCCGGCATGGGGAATAGAACCCACAACCTCCTCATTGGGGGCCATGAGCCCTAACCACCAAGCCAAGGCCCATGGTGCCATCAACAACACACCTACCCTACCCTCACAACCTAAGAAGAAAATTCTCTAACAAGGGCAGATAAGTAATACTAGCTATGAATTTGGAGATGCTTTAAAGTGAGGACGGAGATATTCGAACCCGGGACCTTGAATGCGGCACATTATCACTATCTTTGGACAAAGACCTTTGTATCTTGCTGATCCGATTCCTAAACCTTGAATGTTTACAATTCTTCATGTTTGCAATTGCTAACCTAATAACATCATTCTCAAGACAACCCGACAATTGGAAATGTTTGTGGAATTGGAAGTACACACAATAGAGCCACGTTACTAAAGTGTTTAGTGTCGAAGCATTGATATTGATTGTTTTGTCATCCACCTTATTTTGACGATAAATTTTCATAGGATTTACTCCATATGTGTATGTGTGTGTATATATACTTACATGTCAAATTGATGTTGATTTTATAATTGTTGTTGGCCATATCAACTGTAAAATGTGACTTTTTGGAATGTATGTTGTCTTTTTGAAATAAAAGGTGCTCGTTGAATGAGCAATTTTTTTAATGATTTCACACCTCGAGGCGATCGCACCCCCTTCCGTTTCGTAACCACGTGCGATAATGGGGTATTTAATGGGGAGATGTTTATGCATCTCTCAATAAATTTTCCCTCCTTGTTTGTAAATAAAAATCTACTTTGACATATTCTTTAGCACCCTATATTTGTTTTTAATTATTCAAAGAGGCTAATTTCTAGCACAATTTTATTTTTTTATAAATCGTACAAGTACCAAATAGTGGACGGAATACTATAGCATTGCGAAACTCGCTATGGGAGCAACAAACATTCCATACCATTCAAATTGTTATTCACTTGGTTTCAATTTGTAATGCCAATCTTAAATCATTCAAAATACCATTCAAAACACAACCAATAGCACTTGGATACTAGTTAAAGGGTTACCAATAAACATGGAGATAACAAAGCATACAAGCTAAAATTTGGACAGAAACTACACACTTCTTCATCCAAGTAGTCAAACCCATAATCATTCTACTAATTCTTCTATATACTTTTAGGGGGATCCTATGTCTATGACCTTGTTTTTTCTACTAATTACTAGAATGAAGGAATTATCTACCACCCTATTTTACATATAATCATGTAAGAGACATATTTCCAATGCTATGACAAATGTAAGGAAATTACAACTTTTACTCTAAACAAATCAAACTGACCCTATTTTTCTTTTATCTCGCATGGTTTTCTAAAATTCCGATAATCACCTCCCCGAGTTTCACACTTGAATATTTCACAAGGTATAGTGAGGTATGAAGAACACAATATTAAGCATGCAAAATGAGGACAACATTTGTACATATGAAGCAAAATCATCATCCTCTCACACCTAAGTGGTCATATTTTATAATATTAAATTGCCGACCTTGAGAATCAAAGGAGGTGACGTAGGTTGATTAGGACCCATGATGTTGCTTGTTTGAATTATGCTCTTCTGGGGCTCTTTTCTTGATGAAGTATCTAAGGGCCACTTCACACACGAGCCAAGAGCCGTGACCATGAAATTGTGAGAGCCCACAAGGAAGTGTCCAAAGGCCGTCCCAAGACACCTCCAAAATCATGTAGTGTGGTCACGGACCCTCAAGCGTAGTGTGAAGTCATATGTGATCGAGCCCTCGACCAAATGCTATTTCAATGAATTTCTATTCACACGGGTCCTCACGCATGATAAAATAGAATATATCAACGGTTGTGAGTGTTCGGAGTGAGATGGTCTCCTGATTTTGTGTTAGGCCTACCTCCAATAGGTGGTTTTTGAAAAATAATCCAAGTGACCATGAAACATTATCCATTCGATGCCATGTAGGAATCCATGTAGACTTTACATCCATCTTGCATTCACATACTTCATTGGTCCCTCAAGCATAGTGTGAAGCGAACTTGGACTGGCTCTCCCTTTTCCACCAATGAGATGCTTGAAGTGTAATGGTCACAGGCTCTCAGTCTCATGTGTGAAGTGGCCCTAAATGTAGGTCAACCCTTAACTTCTTGGAGCATATTGTGGTTTTATCATATCATCTAAAAAACTAAGCCTTCTAAACCGTAATCTTTAATGTGCCTTAAAATGAAAGTTGTTGTTGATGATTTTAAGATCACATTAGTAGAGTAGCAATATTTAGTAGCTTTCATGATTTGTTTATAATCAATTTTAAATCATCATATTTCAAGAATTTGTGATATATGTAAGCATGCATTAATCTATAGTCCAAAATTTCAAGATTTTAGTATAAAAACAAAATTTTATAAAAAAATCTACACTTTGAGGTAAGAAAAAGAGTGTGTAGAAAATTGACAAATTTCAATGAAAAATACTAATAAGTTTAAATATACAATATTGTATTAACAAGGGGAAAAGTTAGTTCATTTTTGGCTTTAAAAATCTCTTGTAAACAACCAACTTTTCAACATTGCAATGGGATCATCACCGTTGACAAGAAGATTTCATGAGAAACATCATAATACTTATTGTGATCTTCCTAGCAACTTTCTTTTGGATGAATTTGCCTTCAAGAGTCATTCATCAACCCAAAATATGGCCTCTTAGGAAGTTAAGGGATAATTTGGATAGTAGTGTTGATATCCATTAACAACTTTGTAATTGTGCTCGTTGTTGCCATCTCCTAGGATGTAAGTCTTTTGGTTTGTCATGCTTACAACCATATGATTTGTTTAGAAGTAAAGGAAACCTAATAATTTTAGCACATATCTAGAAATCATAGCACAAATGTATGTATTATTTGGTACCCAAGTCCCTTGCAATCGACCAATGTTGGCGACTTCAATTATTTGCATCCACAACAACCACAAGTACCACCATCCTATAGATAACAAGTTATTGAGGTGTTTTCATAGTAACAAACATTTCAAATCCTTCTAGTGATACATAGTGATTTCTTTTGCACCTTGTAGTGTAGTATTCTTTATTTATGCAATATTCATCTCATTTGAACAATCATAACATTAATATATGGAATAATATTGGAATATTCTTCATATTCAGTCTGAATATGGGACATATCCAGGAATATTTTGTGAAATATTGTTAACCCCGCAAAACATTGTTATGAATTTGAATAATGTTATGATCCTTGTCCTTTGAGCTTTCCTAGACTTGATAAAAAAATATGTCAGCTAAGTAACACATCTAGTTGCATGTCAAGGAAATCAATCACTTAATGACCTTCAATTCTTCTCATATAAAGTGTAATGTATGTTATCATGTACAAAATTATGCAACAGTGGAGAATAATGTTTTCAAACAAATGCTAAGGAATCGTAACATGAATTAAGATTGGATTTCATGTGGAGATTGATTTTTTTTTCTTACATGTTAAGGGAGGAAGAAAAAAAGAAAAAAAGTCAATAAAATATGAGTTATCTTTATTGGAAACCATTTATCTTGGTCATCATTAGCTAAATGTTCTTGCCTCTCGAGTGCCTATAGAGCTTCTCAAAGTTACCTATAAATACACTATATGTTATTTTGCTCTTCCTTTCATACAATACATGCTAAGATCATTTGAAAATCTTCTCTGTGGTTTTTAGTATACGTTTTCAGCTTCAATCCTTAGTGATGTACGCCCTCTCCTTTTGCTTTGATTAGTTGCTTAGTTGGCCCTCTCCCCCTCTCCATAGCCTCATTGCAAGGCGTGGTTGACCTTTCATTTCCATTTGTTTAGCTTGGTTTGACCGCTTCATAAGGAACCGAGGCTTTAGAGTAACATTTTCCCTTTGGTGACACATATTTTCAATCCTTAAGCCGTCAACAAGTGAGTGCAACAGTGCCATCAAGTATGTCATTATTAAAAGTGATTAATCATATGAGACATTAACCCTTAAAGGACAATGCTGCCCCACGGGCTTGGTATTATTTTGGGAGAATCTTGTTCAAAACTTCTACTCCATTGCACCAAATGGGGTTTTTAGAATGTCAAATCGAGCACCTTAGCAAGATCTATACTTCTTTAGAATAGAGCCTATGTAAATTAATTGGTTAATCATGCTTAAAATGAATTTTAAAAGATATTTTGGGTGTGGTATCGGGAAAGCATATGTCCTTTAAGGGTTAAGTATAAAATAACACCACTTTGACAGTTGGGGCTAGAGCTCATGCGAAACTGCATGGGCCCCGCTCTGCCAAGTCATGACCCCATTGTATTCAAAATTTTCTTATCACAAGCGGAAATTGTTGCTTGCCCTATCAACAAAAATAAATAAATTACTCTTGCATTTTTGAAGGCCACTTGTCCACAAACCCCATATTGAGTGCACTACACCTTCAAGGTCCGAAATCCAACGTGTATGTTCACTTCCCCCTAGTAAATAGTCGACAAAGACCCTGTCATATGCTAATGAGGATTTTGTAATATTTTTGACTTTCAAGTTAATTACATGTTTTATTGACAATTTCTCTTTGGGAATGAAATCCCAATCAATTGCTTATTTACTAAGGGGAAGTGAGCATTTATATTAGATTTTTGGACCTTGAAGGTGAAAAGTGCATTCAATATGGGTCTTGTGGACAAACTGCCTTCAAGAATGCAAGGGCAATTTTTATTGAAGTCAGGCGAGGTAGGCAGTAGTTTTTAGTTGGGATAAGACAATTTTGAATATGATGGGGTCATTGCTTGGCAGAGCAGGGCCCATGTGATTTGGCATGAGCTCTAGCCCCAATCACTTCGCCCATTCATAATAGTGATATAAGAAGGATGCAAGAACGCTTTTAGAACAAATTTACTATATTCGTATATTCGTATTCAAAATTGGTATTGAATACCAATTTTGCCCAATCACAATGGCTAATAGGGGATCTATCCACTCAATGAGGCGGTGTAAGAAGTGATCCATAAAAGGGGGACAACACCTTCATTTAATTAACAATTTTCATTTGTAATAAGGTTGATTTTGTGTTGATTCTCACTTAGCAATCCAACATCAATAGACCCCCTTGGTTGACGATATAAGGTAGAGGGTGCTCAAACCACCACATTAAACTATTGCACATACATATGGCTACGGGGTTGATGTAAAAATAAAATACTCATATTAAACTTTGGGCTGAACATATGTATTAAAAGAAGAAGAAAATATTTCTAGCCTCAATTGAATATTTGATGAACATTCAAAGTCAAAACCACTAGCTTCCTTAAACTGACCCCTGGGCCCCCGTGTATGATGACCTTGCATATGATGAGGACCACCCCCCCCCCCCCCCTTCATTGCCTAGAACCAACACAACATACATGGGTAACTAGACCCAAGCTAGATCACAACCCAACATGGCCATCTCCATGATCCCACTCGGTTTGGTTGTAGAACCATCCCCTTGCATCCATGCATTGACCCCTTGCATCCTTGGTACTGACCCCCTTTGTACCTATAACGTGACCTCCCTTGGCTTTGTGGGCTTGAACCATCCCCCCCCCCCCAACCCAATAGAATGGCTAGAATAGGCTTGATAAGCCACCCTAAATACACCTTGAACCAACCCGAGTAGAGTGGAACCCATTATTACCCTATATGGAGGTCGTGGAGGTTTTCACTCCGTGGGCCTGGGCACTCCTTTTCCATGGGAAACGGTTCCAAGGCAACAAAGTGTTGGTGATTGGGAGGTGTTTACAGGTGTTGCTTTTGTGTGGGGTGTTTGGTTTTAACACCCTCTACCTTAAACCTTTGACCTTCAGATGACTTTGAGATTTCTATAAATTGCACACGGATGTTTTATTTAAAGATTTTTTTGTAGACTTTGCATAGATTTGCTAATCTATGGATTTATTTATTTCAATTTATTCTGAAAACTTTCCACGCTACTCAACCTTCCTGAAATAGGAACAATTTCCTAAAGTGTCACTTTAAGGCCTCAATACCCTTAGACCTCTGCTTCCATGTGCACAAAAATGAATGTATGTTGTAGATTGTTTCCTTGAAGGTCTACCATACTCTTTTACTAAGACATTGCCCGGTAAAGATTGAGAATGCATCTGCCATTCTCAAAAACCCACAGGCTATTCAAAAGATGTCAAGTATAAGGTAGAAATACCATAGCCACTATTGGTTAACCACCCTCTAGCCATGCACTAGATTGCTGTCATAATAGTGAAGTGCCATTTCTGAAACAGATCATGGCTTGGTGGCAATTTCAATGCGTGCACACTTAGTGTAGCCAATGGGAGTCAAGTATTAATGTACTCATGAGGTAACCAATTTAGGCGATGTTCTGTATGGAAATGTGGAGTACCGTGTTCGGTGTAGGGAGAATCCAGTGAACGAGTAGGGGGTTGGACAAACTTTCCACTTTGAAAAATTGTGGAATTTTTTGTACAAGGCAAAAAAATATGAAACAACTTGCATTAATTCTTCATGAATCCTTTTCTTCTATCTTGGGAAATTATGTCTTGATTGTTAGACCAGATCTTCAATGCAAATCACCTTATTTTCACGGGTTATGGTATTTTTACCTTATTACCCCAACATGTGCTATCAATGATCGGAGCTTGTTGCGTCTTATGCAACAATTGACATAGTTTGGTGATTTTGGCCTTCTGTCTCAAAAAAAAAAAAAAAAACATAGTTTGGTGATCATTGGTTTGCCATCTAATCACAAAATCATGATAATCTATGAATTTACAAATGGAGAGTTTATTTTCCGATTTATTTGATACGTTGTGACCCATTTTATAGGTGTGGTCTCATGTATGTGTGATGTATCATACACAAAAATTCCAGTTATTTTGATTCGTTAATCTTGACATGCACCCATTATGGACTTGGTATATTGTCCTTGAGTCGCAAAAATCCTACTTTTGAAATGACCTAAATATGAGCATAATCCCCCCCCCCCCCAAGGAGTCTCTGGAATGATCTAGTGTAATAGTTGGTTTTTAATGTAATCAAAGACTAAAGAAACACCAAAACCTAGTGATCTTATGGATTGAGAAAACAAAGTCGGGGCACGAGTATGAATGGGAACAAAATAAATGACATTGGAGTTGTCACTACATTTTAGCCAAATGTTGAACCCAAGTTTCTTGAATGTAGACCCTAATGTTAACCAACCCTTACTACGAATGCATGAGAATTGCATTGGTTGTATTTATAACCGATCCGATTTTTGTTGTTGTTTACAATATATATGGTCCCATTAAAACTAACAGAATGGCAACACTTTCCAACTTGGAAAGTAACACAATCATAACTATTTGTGAAACATTAACCGTTTAGCTTGGTAGGAAGATGGGCGGGTATATGGGTCGGTAAGTAGGTCGCCACGTCATTGGGCATTTTCAGTTATTCATAGGGTATGAGAAGCGGGAGATACTATTGTGGGGTGATGGGGATGAATGAACCGGAAGACCGACGAACGTATGGACGCATAAATCGTCACGCGGATGACAGTATGGATGGAACCCTAATCGCAAGTGTTCACGCCAGGTAACCTCTTCCACCCCCCCCTCCAGGGTTTTGCATCGATAGCATCGACATCGTCACCCGTGGATCTGCGTGCCGCTCCTTCAATCCATTTGCATCCCATCCCATCCCATCCCATCCCAACCATTCCATTCCATTCCATTGCTCACACACCGGCCGTGGTGCAATTGAAGGCGGCGACCGGTCTTCATGGCGCTCTTATCTTCGAATTTCGGTTTCCCGACCATCCTCCGACATTAGAGAGGCTTGTTGCAGGGAATTGAGGTCGCAAGGTGTGCTGTTCTCCAGGAATTTTGATTTCATGGGTTGTAGGTGGTGTTTGTTGATGTCCCGGTGTTTCGTTTCGGGAAATGGCTTGTGTGTGCGAAGACGGATTGTGAAACCCTAATGCAGAGGGTTGGTCCTTGTTTGGGGTTTGAGAGCTTGGTTCTGTGGGATTAGTATCCTTGATGGACAATTCGGGACGTGGGACCTGTGATCGTGATATTCTATGTTCATTAAGATTGTGTGTGTGATCGTAGTCTCTGTGTCGAGGGGGTTTCGCAGTGCAGTTAAGGGTCCTGTTTCGACGTATAGGCAAGGGTTTAATTTAAAAAAAATTTAGCAGCTCTGACTGAATCGTTCTGTAGAGGATTGCCGTCCGCCATGCCAAACTCGATAGTCTGATTTTGGCATGTGATGGATATTATCGTTCAATGAGGTATTATGGTAACTGGTATGATAGCAGTGGAACCTTTCTGTATATATGTATGATCTGGACATCTAGGGTTTTGTTCCTTGTGAAGGCTTAAGTGCAGATGTGAGGGACCAAGAACGACAATTTGTGATGGATGAAGGGGAATTTGTGGCGCTGGCAGTACTCTCCTAAACAACATCAAGAATTGGATGAGAAAGCATCGCCTGGTTGGTAAATTGTCAGGAGTGTAGTAGGTACCTTTCTTTGTAGGCACATTTTTGTAAACAGAGAGAAGTGCATTCCTTGAATGGTCTTGCTTCACGAATTGGTCATTCGTGGCAGTTTGAGGTAAGCCTAATACGAGGTTTCCTGACCTGTGCTATTTGTGCAGGGTGTCCACTTGGAGAGCAGGGCATGAGGAATAAAGTTGATTGAGGAAAATAACAGACAGGTTGGAGGTAATTCCTTCACAATTTCTTTGACCTGAGCATCAGGTAAGGAGAGGGATGCCTCGATCAATATCAAGGTCGAGGTCCCCGCCTAGGAAGGGACGGCACCGGTCGTCAGCTCGGTCACCATCACCTGCAAGCCACAGGCATAGAAGGAGGAAGGAGTCCCATAGAAGCCGATCACCGGTGCATCATGGTCACAGCAGGTGTGTTACAGTGATCAAACAATGGGCCGTGCATGCTGTTGTTGTTGGGCTAGAAAAGAGTTGAAGAGTTATGTCGGAAAGAGATGAGATCTTATGTGTATTCATAAAGTTGATGAGAAAAGGAAAAGGAAAAAAGGAAAAAAGTATGAGAATGAGGTGGGAGCAGACAGGCTCGCAAGGGAAGATGATGATGATGATGTTCATGGAAGGAGGGGGTTTTTCATGCTGTTGCTGCCCGGAGAAAAGCAGGAAGGCTTTGGGAAGGTCCTCTTTCTTGAGGAACCTTTCATTCGCTTCTTCTGATGTAACGCGCCCTCTCCCTCTGGTAATGGTACCATAGATGCGCCTGCCCACCCTGTGTTGCATTCCTCTGCGGCGCGATTTTGCCATATGTAGGTCAATATTCACCCAGGATGGGTTCCCTTCTTATTCGAAGTTGTTTGCAGGGGTGGTGCAGCTTGGTTGGGTTTAAGAACTTCAGATTATGAACTTCACTTCATGAAGTTGTAGGAAGAACCATTGACCGGCTATTTGGGAGTGATGGTTTTTTTTGGAGGGGGTTGAGGTGTTGATAGGGACATAGTGCCTGTGCTAACATGTCAAGTGTGGTGAGGACTCCAAAGAGAGAGGGAGTCTGCTGTCAACTCGGACTTTGACAATTGTGATTTGCTTGATAGGCACAGGAGCCGGTCACCAACACCAAGGAGATCAAAGCGGCGTAGTCGAACTCGGTCACCAGCTAAATCTCCAAGCTCAAGTGTTGTGTCTTTGGAGCGAAGGAGAGCTGTTGAAAAAGTTCGGGAAGATGAAGAGCTTGAAAAGAAAAGGTACTGAAATGCACATGATTAGGAGCACACAAGATGTCCATTATGAGCAGAGGTAGTTTCTCCAATTGAAGGGTATAAGATCCAGTCTTTGTGGTGTGTACCAAAAAACGCTTCAATGTGGCGGGACACAGCACCATTCAGTGCCCCCAGCAAATCTTAGAGCCCAATGGTAAGCATCAGGCTGCATCCTTTGGCATGGTTACTCGCAGCCACACGGATTGGTTCTTCTACCCTCGTTGGAAAACAGTGTCTAAAAGAAAAGAGTTGGAAACCTTAAGGATATACTTCTGTATTACTGATGTGCTCTGATTCTAATCCAATTGCTGATGTTAACAGGGGAAGTAACATGCAAGAGGAATCAGCCAAGTAATTTTGCCAAAATAAGGGCAAATTTTCATGGTTAGCTTTGCTAGAAAGGATGGGTTAGCTTTCCATCGCTGTCAAAGTTTGTAGTGGAAATGACGCCATGTGGTGAGACTTTTTTCCTGTCCATGGCAGTATTAAGTGTGAGTATGATCTGATTTCCACAGTAACACATCCCTCACATTGTTTCTGCTTAGATCCCTGTCGTCAGTGGGTGACATGTCAGCAACCTCTTAAAAAAACCTGTTTGGTGGTCTTTTGGATCTACAACATGTCAACATAATCATGTTGCAGTTTATGTGGACCTGGACTGGTGCAACACATTTCAGGTTACCTTTCACATTTGTGTGTAGCTTTTCTTTGTGTGCACATGTTTCGTATTTGTGAGAGACCTGAATGTTATGTGAATGCCACCCTACACCACAATAATGCCGCTTCTTGTGGGTGTGTATCTATGTTTCTCCGACACAATATTGTGACTGACTTGTGTAGTTGTTTACAGGCGGCAACAAGAAGCTGAAACAAAGATCATTGAAGAGCAAACCGCAAAGAGAGTACAGGAAGCTATCAGGAAAAAGGTTCATGAGGCTCTACATTCGGAAGAGCTTAGGAAGGAGGTTGAGTTGAAAATCCAAGAGGGTCGAAAGAAGATATTTGATGATATTGCTGCTCAACTTGAGAGAGAAAAGGAAGATGCTCTTGCAGAAGCCAGAAGAAAAGAGGTATGGCCTGAAACAAGCCCTTCATTGGCCTCAACTTCTACACCCTTCCATTATATGTGAGTAAGACCTTTAAGCCTTTTCAGGCAGAGATTGTATGTGGAGAATAGACAGTAATTTGCAATCACATGTAGAAATGGTAAGTATGTTTAATTCCTTTGCATAATTATTGTACTTTCCCTCTTAAATTCAAAATATATCTTTCATTGGAGACTTTCAATAGAAGAATAAAGCTACTTGAAGAAGAGTTATTTGTTAGAAAATGATTAAAGATGAAGTTATCAACAGGAAGATTCCATTCTACTTGTCTCCAAAGCCCTGTCATTGCTTAGTTAACATGTTTGAGGGTTCATTTACCTGGAAGGCCGTTCCATAAGGTCTATAAGTACTTCTATTCTCATAATGACAATAAACTGCAGATAACATGCAAGGCTTCAAAGTAAGTGATCACTTTGTAAGTGGACTACTTTGATGTTGATTCTGAAAGAAAGTACCTCATTGAACCTGTGTTATCATTGTCCTTCTTTCATCCTTTTTTCAAGGATTGATTGGACTTTTTATCAAAGTTTCTTGGAAGTTAGTGCTGCTGGGTAGTGGTTTGTGGGTTTTTATAAATTTGTGGTAATTGCCACACATGGATTCTCATATTGGTGTTGATTATCAGGCTGAAAAACAGCGAGAGAAAGAAGAGCTGGAAAAGACTCTTGAAGAGAATCGTCGGAAGATTGAGGAATCCCAGAGACGAGCAGCTGAAGAGCAAGCCAGGAAGGAAGAAGAACGGTATCGGGAGCTGGAGGCTTTGCAGCGTCAAAAGGAAGAGACTCTGAGAAAGAAAAAGTTGGAAGAAGAGCAAGGGCGAGCAGAACAAATGAAAATACTAGGCAAAAAAAATACTCGCCCAAAGTTGTCATTTGCACTTGGATTTAAGTGATGTTGTGTTATGTAGTCTGTCTTACCTTTGTTGAATGATTTTCTTCCTTGTCATCAGCTGAGGTACCTTCATCATGGTTGAAGCCAGCCCTAGGTAAAATGCATCAGAGAAATAGGAAGTTTCTTACCGCAGTGCGCTGATGAGCTAAAGTTCAAAGGGGGTCTTTGGGGACCTTATTGTAAAGCAAATTCTTGGTCCTGTTGTCAATTTAAATGGTCTTCCAGTTGATCAAGCTCTTATGCATTCTATTTTAGGTTTTAGTGCCAGGTTTGCCAATTCACATTCCTTGTAATAGTGGAATATGTGTATTAAAGATATGTTCTTGTACCTTCGCCTAAGCAAATTGCTCCAGTTTGTGACAGCCAATGGTTGATATACCCCAAATTGTGTCCATAGGATTGGTAGACAAATCTTTTGAATTTTATACATTTTTGTTTTGTTTTATTTTTATTTTCTATTTTTTTTGGAGGGATAAACCTTCTTCCCAAAGAGGAAATTCTGTATGGTCCATTGCTTGAAGGTTTCAAAACCAACTTGTAGGCAATGTGAACCAATTCAATTTTTGGGAACACTATTCATTTAGGCACAAACTCTGTTGTTGAAATTGGATCACTGACAGAATTCGACACTTGAAGTTCTAATCATCATGGAAATTGTATGCCTTACATAGTCCTCTAGTCAGTTGACCAAAACAACATCCGATTTAGGTACTTGTTTGGAAATGTGCCATTCTAGAAATTGGGCAGCATCAAAACTCCTCAAGTTTCTGCCAAATTATGTTAAGTTTTTCTTGATATTCATGTCATGTGTTTTTCTATTTACAGAGTCTTTGCAAATGTATCACCACCCTCTCGCCTGATAATAAGGAAATTAAATTCCTCACATGCATTGTGTGGTAACTTTACTTGTCTTCTTGGAACGCTGTCATGGATGCAAAGTTTGTGTATGGTGAATGTATCATGACCTATTCTGAACACTTAATTTCAATTTGTTGACCCTTTGTTTTAAAAATGAGCAGTCCAAGTGTATTCTGATGACCAAGAACAAAGTCCATTGGCTCAAACGAAGCAATGTCAACAACTCAACACCTTCTGTTCCCTTTTGATGCCCCTACTCTTTCAGTGTGGTACTTACTAAACTTTGCAGGAATTTTGCAAGACCATCGAATCATAGAAAACAAAGTGTGGCTTATAACTCACCATAAACATGCGCATACCACCCAATAAATCTGTGTGTTCAAAAGGCTGGTGGAAGTAGTAGAGTACTATTAAAAAGTGTCTCATCATTTTCATGAGAGGAAACTTAACAATGATGCTGCAAGACATCATCATGAAGAAGTCTGTTTGCCCTTGGTTGGTTATGGGCACAATGCACAACTGGACCATGTAGAACACAACAAAAGGATGAGAGAAAAATGGAGAAAGTGATGAACACAAATTTCAAAGGAAAGCTATTTTTCTCGAGTTTAAGTGTTTTAAGGTTGATGAAAGGTGGGTATTTGATGCCAATCATGTGGAAGGTAGGCTTGCTCCTATGTGAAGTTACGTAGTCAATCATATGCTCATATGCCAAATTACTCCCCACAGCAAGATTGCCTGAGTTTCTTATGTACATGAAGTTATGTAGTCCATAACTTGGGAGAGGGTATTATTGCAAATGAGCGTACCTCTCATTCATCCAACATAAAAGCCCTGAAATAGTATGCAGCCCGGAGGTCACTTTTTGAAAGTTGGGTTGACACCATAATTACACTCTAAACTCCAGAATACCAACTTCCTTAATGTCACTCCATCTCTAATATCCCGAAACCGTAGGGAATGGATGTTTTTGGTTTAAATCTCACTCCTTATCATCATGTTTTCCTCCCATATATCAAGGGTTTTGACATTAAAAAAATCCACCACATAATTCAAACCTCACACTTGCACACATCACGTTGTTAGCATTGTAATTATTGTCATTATTGCATGTTGACTTTGTGTTATTTGATACAAAGTCCGGGGAGTTTTGTAGAGAAAACAACTAATTGCCGAGCTTTTTGGAGGTGGCTCGGATTTTTCAATTTTTACCCAGAAGTGGGCCTAGAGAGTGCAAAATTTATCGGTTGATAGCCCCCATTTCCTAATGTATTTAGGCAATTAGCCGACATTTGTTTTTTCATTTATGCAATTTCCGAAAGGTCTAAAGTGGGGCCGGTTTTATATTTTGGTGGTGGATGTGTCATTGTCATTTTTTTTTCAAGTGTTTAGGATTAAATAATGTGGGCATTCACTCTCCATTTTTTTCCGTTTAAATAGTATCCTTAGCAGGAGTTGAACCTGGCAAAGCCCCTACCATATTAGGGCTAAGGATTTAGCCTTCGGAAAATACAAGCACCACAAAAGGGTCCAAGTATTATCCGGAGGCTAGTTAGTATTGAAAAATCACGAAATTTGCGTACCATTGCCGTTAGTATCAATTGCCCCAAACGAACAAGACACATCACTCACACTCATTGTATTAGGAGAATTCAAATAAGAAGAGGGATTAGC
This sequence comes from Polytrichum commune, assembly GCA_950295325.1. Taxonomy (NCBI): domain Eukaryota; kingdom Viridiplantae; phylum Streptophyta; class Polytrichopsida; order Polytrichales; family Polytrichaceae; genus Polytrichum; species Polytrichum commune. The sequence goes on from OX485807.1 coordinate 38,564,230, forward strand.
ATACAAAAAATGGTACTTACTGTCCTTCTTCCAAAGTGGGATAGGGTCACCAATTATGTCATCTACCTCCTCATCTAGCCCTTCCAAGGCAATTCACAGCATTGCATCGAGATTCTTACTACCCAACCTATTTCTAACTTTGGTCTTGATCAAATTTTGCACACTGAAAGCACGCTCACATGTCGCTGTAGAAACACATTGCACGAGCTAACTTTGCACTCCCTCAAACAAGTGATCTCACAAGATGTCCATGGCAAGTTACCTGAAGCTTGGGAGATGCGACGAAGTGGACGAGTGTGATAACACAAGATGCGATGAAGTGGACGAGTGTTGTGCACTGCCGGCACTCCCTCAAACAATATTTTTGTCTCACTGTAAGTACAATACCTCACAGTTTCGCAGAGCAACAACAACGAAAACCTCTTGAAGCTATTGTCACTCAACAATCCAGCAATTCTAGAACTCAAAAACTCATAATGCAAACGAAAATGCAAGCTCCACCGCTGCGGAATGGAAGCTGTGGCGGGAAGCAAGTAACCCTAAATCACAAGCCAACAAGGCATAGTCTCCAACTATGCATAGTATTGAAAAAATTACCTAAAATATATATATTTGGTCGGCTGCCCGCCGTGAAAATATTTTTTCAATTGATAATTTGCTGTGGATACTCTGGGGCAGCTTGCCTTAATGCCGGCATTTTTTTTTCTAATCGGCCCATTTCCGTAAACCTTGATTTTCTTCCTGAACCCCTTCCTAAACTTTCCAATTGCATTTGGAAATTCTCAACATCAACCGGCTAGCTTGTAACTAACTGCCGGCACTACCCGTTCATTGATTTGATAATGTCACAAGGCTAAAGTAATTCTCGTTTATCATGCATCCATGTTAACACTATATATCTTCTTGATATCATGTGCACTTTGGTTGCCACAGGTGTGATATTACTTAGTTTAGAGTGTAGTTTTGTAGACCCCAATTTAGTCTAGCCGAAGTCATTTGACATGAATTGGCAACAAACCTATAGGGGGTCAATTTGTCATGTTGGATGGAAGAGAGGTATGCTTCTAGACGCTAATTGTCATTGTCTCATAACTGGTGAGGTTGATATGCACTTGACACAAAATGACTTAGTCTATAACCAACAAGAAGAGAGTGGATTATGAGTTGCGATAGCAACAAGATGTTTGCCTACTCAAGTTGTTTATGGGATATAACCAATATGCTTATGAATACAAACTAAATGTCAAAGAGGGATGAAATGCATGCATGGATAGAAAAACATATGATATAATTGATATTGTCGAGGAGGAGGCCTTGAGCCTCCTGCCGAAATGTTGCCCTCTGAGGCGGCCACGTCGCCTCAGAGGGTAGGGTTAGGGTTAGGGTTGGTTGTCCACTTGGATGAGCGACCCATGATGCCACATTGTGTGGACTATCCATGGCATATACATTTTGTATGTGTGTAGGTGTGTATGTGGTGGGGTAGGAGGGCTATGTGCCTTCCTTTTTCGGTCTTGTCCTATTGTTAACATGTGATGCATGTAACTTGTGAGGTTGGCATGCATTTGACATGACATTATGCAATTCACAACCAACAAGAAGAGAGTGGATGATGAGTTGCGATAATAGTAATGTGTCCACCCATACAACCCATTTGTGGGCTATAGCCAATATGCTCATAAACAAAAGCCAAAAACCATAATGAAATGCCCTTTGTGTGGATAGAATAGTAAAAGGAATTGCTCGCATGGATTGCTCTCCATTTGGATGAGTGACCCATGACCCCACATTTGTGTACAATGTATATGCCATGTGAATTTGGCTAGAGATTCGTGGTGTCTACCCGAACTCATATATTGCGGAGGTGAAAACACAGTGAATATCATTATAGCCGGTAAACAAATTTTATTAGATGATTTAACTCCAAAAATGACATTAAAAACCTTGAATTAACCTAGTGGAGTCTAATTTAAATGGATTTAGCATCAACCTTGTAGGGGACTTGTTTTTAGTAGAACCCCTTCATCCACGATGGATGAGTTTACAGAGATGCCACCAATTCCGCACTTGTTCATTGTGAGGGGGCCTAAGGCAGATGACGAACCTAGAGTGGTTCATTTTCTTAATTGAACCCCTACATTTGATTGGTATGTGGTTCGGTGAGGATCAAAGAGCAAACATCATAAAGACACATGTTTAACATAGATTGCACTACATCTTCAAATATCAAGAACTACCTTCATACTCAATATTGAACACAACTGGGAGGACCTATATATGTATCCAGTTGAGAAATCAACAAACATGCATTTCCAACAACCGTAACTGAATCAGGGAAGGTCCGATCCGGTTTTTGCAGATGTTTCATCACAGATTTGCTAATGCAACATGATTCTTGTTGCGATGTAAATCTAAATGGTAGAAGTTGGAGAACATGAAAAAGGCACCAAATAACACCCACTTCTCTTCCCTTCCCTCTTCTTTCCTTTTCCTGGCACGTGACGCCTGCTCAAGAAAGTTGGCAGGTGTAGAATCTGCGAAAAGCCTTGTATCGCTCCACCGGTTCTGCATCAACACGTGTTGGGCAATCAATTTCACGACATAAACAGCGAATCTCTGCTTCATTCTCCACCTTCCTTTCCCATCTTCTCCTTTACACTCAACAGCAAGGAGTCCTCAGTCAACCGCTGTCAATCTGCTCTGTATTCCATTCTACAATCTTACACTCACATTTGCCGCCTCTTGGAAGTTCGTCTCCAGCTCCACACATATTTCCTCTTGTCTCATCTCGTCCGCTTTGCAATTGCGACTCACCAAGACTGTTGTCATTTCAATTTTCACAATCGGAATCGGCCTACAGATGCAATTGCCAAGAGTAAGAGTGAGAGTACCCCAAGAGTTCACAGTGAATAAAATGTCTCATTCTCTTCACCCGGTTGCGTAGGCTCTCCCACTTGGGTGAACTCTTGAGCCATTCTGGAATGGTGATGTGTATAGTTTGGGTACATAGTCCAATCTCACTACAACCCTTGCAATGAAACGGTACTAAATTAGAATTTAGAGGTTTGTTCAAGAAGAGGGCCATCACATAAGGCTCACATAGGTGCCTTATCCATACACGCTCCCACTTCGAAGCTTGAATTTGGTTCGGTGGATGCTTGGATTGGTGTCTTACTCATACAAGCTTGAGAAATTCATCATATTCTGGTGTAGAATTTGAGCCACTCCGGATTCAATGTCTTCCCAGATCCTTGTGCAACTTCACAGTTAATTTTTGCGTTTTACCAGAATCTCTATCCTTGGCCTCTACTTGAACAGGCCACACCTCTTTCGGCAGTCGTTCTTCAATTTGGTTTGGAGTTTCCCGGTTTATTTATTTATTTAGTGTGTGTGGCCCTCACTTTGCAACCCATATCTCTTGTTGCTCAACCGGGTTTTGAAAAAGGTATGCCATCATGCTCTGGCATGGTGGTGGCAAAATGTTACGGGACACTCTCCTCTCGGCAGCCGCTGTGGCAACAACAATGTCTCACTCAGCAAAGATTAAGTGGAAATGGAGAGGAGGTGCTGCTGAAATTGAAATGCCCTCAGGCCGAATTTCATAAGGTACCAATGATTTTTATATACTTGGTGCAAATGTGATGCAATTATAGTGATACTACTTTCATGGATGACTGTTTTCTGGGATAGAAATCAATGTTTGTCTTGAAATTGGCGTCTCTAGGATTAAGGATTTCAGGCGAGCTCCTTTGTTTTACGGTGTGCATTGTCCAACTACATCAGTCCTTGAATAAGTTTGAGTGGCAGAGGTTTTACACTCAATATGATAAAAATCTGCAATCAAGTTTTACACTTTCATGACTGTTTTCTTGATGGGAATGAATGTTTGTCTTGAAATTGTCGTCTCGAGGATTAAGCATTTCATGGCGAGGTCCCTTGTTTTACAGTGTTACATGTCCAGCCGCATCAGTCCTGGGGTAAAGTTGAGTGGCAGAGACTTTACACTCATGATGATAATAATAATTTGCAATCGAGTTTTGATGTTTTGGAGAAGTGGCTGTTATTGCGTTTGTTTTCGTACTTGGAATTGAAATGCCAAACTAGGATGACCTAACTGCATGGGGAGTAGCATCAGTAGTCTATCAATGGAGGGAAAAATGTAAGCAAGTACTCATAAACCCACCTCTCATTTCATGCTAATGATTATTGTACTGCACTCCTGTGAACAGAACTGCATTGGGATTGCAAGGAGACCATGTTTATGGAGAGGCAGGGTTTTGCCTCTGGGTTATAAAGCAACACAGAGGCAAGAGGCAGATACTCATGGAGGAGAAGAAAAAGAAGAATCGGAGATTGACAGGAGTACTTGGAGGGCCAAAAACGCTCCTCGGTATGTGCTGCGATCATGCTGTTTCTAAGTCATGTTATTAGAAAAATCCTTCAATTCAATGGGACATTTTATCTGGAGTTGGTCCCCTATGATTTTCCATTGGTTGTTTTGCATACAATATCAAAAATTTCTTTCCACTTGCGGTGCATGCTTGGAGGAAGCGTTTGAATTTGAATGAAGAGCAACCTATTTCGGGTCATCAAGGGGCGAACTCATTTTAGCACCTCGTGGCATGCCAAAATGTGTTTGACCCTCAATGAACTGATATAGAATGTTCTTTGTTCAACCTCCATACTACCTCCAAGGATGCACCGAAAACTTACTAAACATGTATGGAATGTGTTGTATGCAAACCAACCAACTCCGGACCAAAAGTCATGTTGAGTTACGGGATAACTTCATTCCCGCCCATGGTTTCTGTGGGTCTCTTTTGTGATAATGGGTTAGTTCTGGGTCGGTTGGAGGTTTGCAGGGAAGATTCAGCAGATAAACTTGCAACCTCCAGTTTGAAGGATCAACCCATGGAAGGGGTTCATCCCAATTCTCCATCTGAAGCTACAGGTTCAGTGTTTGGAGCTATGGCATTGATCACAGGGACCAGTGTGGGTGCCGGAATATTGGCTCTTCCAGCAACTACTGCTCCCTCTGTGAGCCATTCTGAGATTTATTGACTGACTTTGATGTCTCAATTTATGACCTGGGGTTTCACTTCTTAACTGTTTCCAATACCACGATGACGAGAGAGGATATGCCTGATTTCTGGATTTTTTTAAATCAGATCTCAGCCCAGGAAGCGATGGCACTACATAACCAGAACTTCTGAAATGCCCAGCTTGGCATTGTGAGTGTGTGGGTAGGAATACGTATGATTGTTGTTACATTCCCGCACTACATAACACTTTTAAGCAGTATGATTCTATTCTCTCGGAAAAAGAATAACTCTAGCAGAATCTGAGCATTATCCACATTTCAATTCTGACATGCTGATTTTCCGGTGCACCATATCACTATGGCCCACCTATCTTAGTGGGGTTATCCGGTGAACCGGATACTTCAATCAAGTACGTGGGACCTACAGGCTGCCCTTGTTAGCCATGCGTGCAGGGCTGGCTTGTCCACGGCCGTTCAAGGTGTTCACCTTTGAAAGAAGGCAATAGTCTTCGAGGGCCCTCTAATTCTCCTGATGCCTGTTTTGGGGTTACATATAGAGTTAGACCAACTTCAAGACGAAGAAACATCATAATTCACGCTGGTGGCAACATTGCAGTCATCTGTTCTTCTTTCTTTTCCTTCCTGACATGTAGATTCAGGCTGAATCTGGTTTTCTATGAAGACATACCAAGTAATCTCCTTGTTTGGAAGGAAAAGCAGATGGAAAGCAGATGGACACGTTTGATTCCACTTTTGATCCCTTTTGATGTGTTTAGTTTCTTGAGTGAGGCTAGGCTGTACCTCTGTTACAATGGAAATAGAAAAGAGAACACAAGCATTTTGTTTGATACTGTGATATATCTGTGGGTGTGTGTACAGGGCTTCTTACCATCCGCCACACTCATGATCGTGTCATGGGCTTTCTTGGTATTGGAGGCTCTTTTACTAGCTGAAGTGAATGTGGAGTTGATGAAAAGGCGACGACTGGGGGAGACGTTACACTCAGAAGTTCTGTCCCTCAGAACCATGGCAGATCAAACCATGGGGTCAAATGGAGGGATTTTCACTGCAGTTACTTACTTGTTCTTGACATATACGTTACTTGTTGCCTACATTGCGAAATCAGGGGAGGTCCTCTCCCTGATGTTGAATATACCCATGCCTGTTGCAGCCGCTCTTTTTACTTTCGGCTTCGGTGGCCTTCTGTGCATTGGTGGCTCCAAGGTGGCTGACTCAGTGAATCAAGTGCTTACTGTTTCACTAATTGGTGAGCACACACATTTTGAACATGTTGGCTGTGATGTCAATTGTTCTATATCTTGGTACTAATAATATGGGATTAAGAAGTTTACATCTGCATATCTAACCAATTCCAGAGCATTTGGTAATCAAGCAGTCTAATCCTAGCACATATGCAGTGGCAAATGATAAAGTTTAGCACATTATACCGATGATCTTCACTTCCTTTGTTAGCAATGTGCTCTGACATTTTGTAAGTGATAAAGGAAGCGTTCGTGTTTTTTGAACCAAGCCCTTCTGGCAATCCTCTATACCAGGTGAACTGGTGACACAAGTCATACAATATAAATTTTATCAAAATTTTCAGTGTTTAGCCCATGGAAGATATGCAGTACAACGAGGTGTAATACTACTCGAATATATAATGAGGATTATGTGTTTTTTTATATCGGTAGGGTATTGAAATTTGAGGATATTTTTGATTTTGGTACCATTTGTCTATATACCATGTAACAACCCACATACCTAATTCAACTTATATTCCTGCTAGTATTAATATGGCATCAGGAAGGTATTGATCCAAATAACAACTTGGGTATACATAGATTATCTCATCTTGTGATGCCCACCAACTATCAAGTTTTTACTGTTAGGTCTTTCGATACCATTATCGATATTGTGGAATGATCCCATGCATTCACCTGTATACCAATCCAACATTGGTATAAACTAGGGAGTGGAGTCACATCTTGAACATTGGTGTAAACTAGGGGGTGGAATCACATCTTTGAGGTGATGGATGCAATGAGACAATGAAAGCCAGCTGCCAAGCCACCATAGGGTCTAGTTCAATGTATGCTTGTATGGACCTTCTGAATGCAAACTGTGGGTTCATATGTGCTATAAAAGTATTGTCAAGGATTTGCTATCTTCAAATGAATTGAAACAGGAACAGATTTGCAATGCCTCGGCTCTTACAAACTATGTGCAATGCATGTTGTCTGGAAGTAGTCTTGAAGTCTTCAATGAAGCTGTCAATGCTGTAGTTCTGAGTTCTATGATGTACATTCCAGGGCTTTTTCTTTTGATAGTAGTCGGAGGGGCATCAATGGCAGACTGGAAAGGTCTTGAGCACACGGACTGGAGTGTGGCCCCACAAGCTCTGCCCATCATTTTCCTTGCGCTCGTCTACCATGATCTTACTCCAGGTATGCAGTTACTTTGCTCTTTGTAAACTGTAAGAAATGTAAGGGAACTTCACAAGATTGAAGAATGTGAGTTATCTGGCTTGAAGTATTAAAGTTTAGTCAAGTATCGAGTGAATTGGCCTTGTCTAGTAGGCTAATTTACATCAATTGAAATATGCGCAAATTTCAGTGGTGCTCTCATACCAAGGAATTGATTTATGATGTGTTTTTGATGCTCCAGTGTTTCATTAATTGTGGAAGCTTTATTATCAGCAGTCAACAGACTTTTCGTGAACTTGAAAATGCCAGAATGAGGTTCCTTACAAGAGCTTGACAAACATCCAATGGTTGTGCCAGTTGTATGTGCGCAGTTGGGAGGTGACATAGATCGAATTCGTAAAAGTATAATTCTAGGTAGCTTAGTGCCCCTTGCAATGTTTCTCAGCTGGGATGCGGTAGCCTTGTGCTTGGCCCCTCTTTCGGGTGCTCAGGATCCCATAGATTACCTTATGAGGTCAGTGATTTAATTCCTTTTCTAGTTCTCTGCATTTCTGGTTCTTATTGCAAAGGGAGACAGGAAAAAATCAAGGGTTACATTTAGGGTCTACATGAGTGGCCATCGCAGTGCTTCAAACCATGTGTAAACACATATCAATGCATAAAAATATGCTTCATGTTGACAAACGGAAGTACAATAGAGTTAACTGTAACGTAATCTTGTTCCAAGGGAATCTTGGCCCTCTAAGTGAGGTTTGAGTAAAGACAGTTTAGGGGTTTCTTATATTTCATAAGTGCAGCTTAAATCACGGACCTTCTTTTAGACACTGAGTAACAAGAGGTGACACCAACGTATCCTAAGGTGACGGTGACCTTGCCACTTTGCGGATAACTTCAACGGATTGCATCTTTTGGGCCATAGTTACTGCCGTTTGCATTTTCATAGTATGGTTTGATTGACCCTCATGTCATTCTATTGAGTTGTCTCTTTTCAATGTCTTTCATGGCGAACCTCACTTTATGTTGGTATCACCTTACAGAGTAGGTGGTCCTGGACCTGCATTTGTGGTCGAAGCCTTTGCGTTATTGGCAGTCGCGACTTCTTTCATTGGTTCAGTTTTGGGGTTGTCAGAATTTCTGCTGGAGCAGTTGGGCAAGGCTCAAAGCCCAACAGTTGGAGAAGGTACCTATCTACATCAACTTACACTCTATTCAATATTCTCGATTTGTTTGCAGCCAAGAGAAGGATCATCTATTTTACTAAACAGATAATAGAAATGCATGCATTTCTACAATAGAACCAAGGGATTGCATGTATGTAAGCTGGATGAGCGATTCATACACTCCAGCTAGAAATAGTCATGACTCCTGACTGTGATGCATGGATATTCCACCAGGTTCACCAAAAGTTACTTTGGTTGTCTCAGAAGCCCTCCAACCTGTCTCTGAGTGGTGGAAAAGCAATGGCAATCGAGCATTTTCATACTTACTCGTGCTTGCACCACCACTTATGGCTTCATCCGTTGTGTCGGATGCCTTCTTTTCAGCTTCAGATCTCGCGGTACTGAATTTTGAATTATGCTCTTTTTTAATAGTAGTAAAAAAATTTAGATGATAAAATCTGCCTATAACACCACCTTTTGTCTGCTCTAATGAATCCTGTAGAATATTCTGTGGCAAGATCAATGCCAAGCAGCGCAGAAATCCAAGTAATACTTTGAAGATATTATTCGACAACAGTACCTTCTAGAATTTCTGTCATAGCTCAAGTGGAAATAGGTTGCTCTGACGAACATCTCATAATGTTGTGAAAATGAACAATTTATGCTTGTCACAGGTATCTGGCTTAGGGTAGGGTAGTGTTCACAACTATCAGTTTGGAAGAGTTATGATGTTTATCAAGCTAAAGTTGATGATAATCTGTAGAGCACCCTAGCCCTAATAAGGTACACGTTCTTAAATTGAGCACAACATTAATTTGGACACTTGTATTTGAGTGGTATGTGGTTGGGTGTGGATCTAAGAATTGGCACCAATAAGACATGTGTGTGAAAGAGGTTGGGCTACGTGCTAAAAATGTGCTAATCATTCTAGGTTCAATTATGGACATGATTGGGGAACCTTTACGACCACTTAATGAGCACGAGAATCTTCACTTTGATAATGATGAAGACATTCATATGAGCTCCAAAACTTAGGATTTGCCTAAAAACCCCCATCGAGCGTGGCTCGGAGGCTAGGTTCGGGAGGGGGTGGCAGGGTTGGGATAAAACATGCCCCCTATTTTTTTAATTGGGTGGGGTCTTATTTGATCTCATAAAGGGCTCCCTAGGGTAATTTGGGGCCGCAGGACCCAAATTTAGCAAAAAAAAAAACCAAAAAAAGTCACCAAGGGGCTAAAACGGGGAGGGCCAGAAAAATGAACCCCACCGAACCTGGCCTCCGAGCCTGACAGCTGCAACGCTCGTCAGGGGTATTTAGGGAGCCCCCAAAACTTATAGCTACGGGCATGATTTGGATTTGCTAATCATCTTGCACTAATTGCATGTTTTATATCTTACCAGAAGTGGGTGCAGAGAAAAAACTATCCATCCAAGGCACGGTTACCTTGGGTTAAGTACACGTCAAATTATTTCCTCCGCATGACACTCCCAAAATGCCTTTTGAATTAACTTTGCCCTTGTGATATTGATGAATGGCAGGGTGCATATGGAATGACAAGTTTGTATGGCATTATTCCTCCAGCCATGGCTTGGAACTTACATCGTGCATCCGCAAAGAAACGAAATATTCATGGAGGAATCTCTGTGCCAGGTGGCAAGCTCACCCTAGCCAGCATTTGTGTGTGTGCAGTTGCAGTCATTTGTGGTCAAGTGGCGCTTGACGTTCCTCACCTATTTTTACAAGTGGATCCACACACCCTCTCAGTCAGAGGGAGTCCGGATGACTTGGCAGCCTTGAGCATTGCGGTGAATTACAAACATTGATCCCCAGAACTCAATGGGAATGCTGAAATTGTCAGACGATTTATTTACTCTCATGGTTTTTAATTAAGGAAAATGTGAAAACCATATGTAGCAGCTTTCATATGGAGGTCTACCTCATTGAACCTCATCATGATGAACTCAAGATGTAGAATACTTTACCAAAGTCAGAATCATTCTTGTGTACCAGGCCCAGATGTGATTTTGTTTACCTGTTTACAGTTCCAGCCTCAAATGCACAATTTTTACCAAATAACATAATTTAGGTCTAGACGTACAAATGTATAGATGTGGATAGTGTACAGAGCCTTGCAACACCATGTATTCCTTAGTTTTACTGACCTTATACAATTCATAGTCAATATGTTGTTTGTAACCAGAGGCAACTCAGTACCTTTCCATTCAGAAGCCCTGACATGTGGGGTTCGGTTCGTCTCTTCATATCAATGTGATTCTTCTTTTCCCTCTTCATCACTCATACTCACAAACATGAAGATTTTCTTACTATGTTGTTTGTTTGACACTTGTTGGGGATCCTTGAAAATGGCAACCCTTAACTCTTACTCTAATCAAGTCTACACACTTTGACAAATTGCAAAGTTCAACTGGGTGTATGCATAAAACTTAATCCTTGTGGTGATACAATTTGAGTTTATAATAATGAACTTTTTGTCAATGTTTATAATTGAGTGTTCTAGTAACCTATTCGGCAAGAATTCCTTGTCTTGAAAATTAGTCGCTGGTCAAGAAATCTTTCCCCCTTTTTTATCAAGAACTACACTGTCTTTGGAATTTAGTGTGATTTGAAACTTAGTGTAGGTTCTTAAGTATATTGATGTGCATATCATCTGGAGAGTTGAAAAGTAAACATTTCTTTGATTCAATCCAAAGACCTTACTCTAACCCTGACCTTGTTCTTGCACCATGCTCAGATGCACTTGATGTTTTTGGTTCATAGTGCACTAGTGCAAGGCTAGAAAGCAACTTTCTGCAATTTTTGTAAGTCAGAGGGATTGCAATTCCAGATCAGATGGAACTTGGTCTCCTAAACAAAGCAGGGCTTCCACTTCCACAAATTATTACAACCACCGACATTGCAATTGGAGTAGAAGATAAATTTAGCTTAGGCATTTTATACCATCCCTGGGGTTGAGCACATGCAAGGTATAGCTTGATAACCCACAAGACTTGAATGTGATCAACAACCTATTCCTTGCATGTGCTTAACCCTAGCAATCATTATGGCATAAATGCCTACACTAAATTCATCTTACAAGCCAATTGCATCATGTGTCAATTGGTTGTAATTCCTTTGTGTAGGAAGACCAAAAATTAATCTGATCTGGAATTGCGGATCTTTGAATGTCTAATGCATCCCTTTGACTAAGAATTGCAGAATTTGCCACCTCGCCCTGAACCTAGTCCACGTGGCTTTGAGTCATGTTGGTTGAGTGCTCCAGGGATAGTATGATAAGGTACGTGGGTGTCATTTGGTTCGTTTTTCATATTGTCCAACTTCTACCAATTAGATTGACACAACAAAACTTCTGTTGCATTAAGCAAATCTACAATGAAGCAACAACCAAAACCATATTGAAAATCGGACCTTCCTTGATTTAGGTATGGTTATCATAAGTGCATGTTTGTTGACTGAATACATAGGTCCTCCCAATTGTGTTCACTATTAAGTGTGGAGTAGTTAATTGCAATTCGAAGATGTAGTCCAATCACTTTTAAACACATGTCGTGATGGTGTTTGTGCTTTGACCCTCACCTAACCACACACCAATCAAATATAGGTGTTTGATTAAGAAAAGTTATTAAATAACACCCCCATACCTTAACTACACCTGTAACTGTCCAAAGCTTCACCGACGAGGGTGAACTTTAATTTTTTTTGCCAAAACAATCAACACATGGAAGTTTGGCCTAAGTCCAATGTTGACACTAAGTTCCACATATATAAGGTAGAAATACCTAAAATGGTGAATGACCACTACACTAAATGCGAATGCACACACTAAATGTCAATAACCCTATGAAAGTAAGTAGCATTAAATGTAAACTCAAACACTAAATATCGACTATGGTAATATGTGGAAGTTACATGTTTGAATTTAGTGTTAGTAAGGATGTGAAAAACAAAAATAACAATGATAAAAGGAGAATCCCAACATATCTTCTGCCACATCTTCTAACACTAATTGTCAAGGAATTGAAAATTAATGTTGAGCAGGGTAGGGTGGTAATAACATTAAATATACTCAAACATTAAATACCATATTTAGTGTAGTGGTGTACTAGACTAGGGGTAGATTGATTCTTGTGCGGACCCAAAATGACTATTTGGAAAAGTGGTGGCCCGAAAAGAATGCACTGCTAGATGGGATGCAATGATTGGCCAAATAGGTGTTTCACACCACCTGTGATCACTTTTGGGTGCCATTAAGTTAACCATTTTGTGTGTCTTTGTAAGTAGAGTAGAATATTTTGATGTACAGATTAGGGAGACTCTATTGTACAAGTAGGGGGTTTGACTTACTTGTCTCTTTGAAAAAATGTAACTAATTATTTACAAGGAATAAAATTACGAAACAACTTGCATTCCTCATCATTTCCTCTTCTCCATCTCTAAAAAATATTGCACAAAATTTCAAGCCACTTATTCTGACCGAATCAACTTATTTTCACCACTTTAGGTATTTCTACCTTATTTTGACTTGTCTACGACAATTGTTCGTTGTGGGTAGGTAGAGAACACAATCAATAGATTACAATATAATATCAGATGCTACAGATCGTAACCATGGATTTTAGGCAACAAATGTTGCTTAGGTTATGTTATGGAGGTAATAACATGGCATCTAAATCTCCTCAACACAAAGGATATATACTATGACATGGAAAAGATGATGTATGTATTTGTCATAGCCCTCGGGTGAAGAGCCTCTCCACGTATGCTTGCCCCCTAGGGGGCCAACGTTTATAGATATCTATCTATCTTTTAGTGTTTTATTTATATCAATCACATCAAAGCACTCCTTAAAATGGTCTTGGTATAAGTTCCTAGTCCTGTGGACGTCGGAATATGAAGAGTTTAGAAAGCTCAAACACCAAAGGGTCTTGAGTGACCTTGTGCATCCAAACAACTTACCAAAGAGCTAAAGTAAGCGTTAGAGTAGATGAATAACCAAAGTGATTGGTGTTGTAGATGCTTGGCATGAAGTGTCAAGAGATATTAAGTGTACATTTCATCCTTATGAATAAAGTTTGAGGCTGAAGGTGCGTTTACATGTAATTGATGTTTTGGTAGTTAATGGGTGTAGTTAACTTTCTATAGTTCTTATTTTGAGAGATAAAGAGGGAAAAAAATGTACTATTGATGACAACCACAACCACAATCTCTCTTGTTTGATTGTGATACAAAGTATTGGGAGTATTTATGAGCCCTTTGCAATGGTTGTAGTTTACTTTCTTTGGCGATCTTTTATTTGTAGTTATTATGTGACACTGGGAGAGAACTTCAAGACCAAAGCATGGGAGAGAATTTGTAGGAGAATTACTCTTAGACAACGTGGACCCACTAAAACCCGTAAAAATGCTTGTCTTGATTCCGTAGATTGCACTAACAAGAGAGACAAGCATTGAGGACAAATCCACTCTTCAACTATCGTAGTGGTTGTATGTAAACAAAAATTAGCACTTGTGAATGAAAGTGGGGCTTGAAGCACAACTCAACCATTGTAGTGGTTGTGTGTAATTTGACCATCAAAGGTGAGAGGCTAGAATCTATTATTTTGGTGAACATTTCATGTTAGACATAATATTACTCAACTCCTTGGTTGTGTCATGTGGGACAAGCATTATTCTCCTTTGATTTTGGGATTCCCAATTTATGGAGAGCACTCGGGTTGTGTATTTCCATTTGATTGATGGCTCAGAGGTTTTTAATTGTAGCCACTCTCTTTGGAAAGGGGCCATCGTCTAGTGGCTTAGTAATGCTATGGAGCTTTCAAAGTGGTTGTGAAGTGATTACTTCCCTTTGTTCATGGACTGATTAGTAGCATCTAAGGCATAACATTATTCAACCAAGTCACAAACATAACCTTGTATGGAGGGATAATTTGCTCATGTGAAGACAACCAAATTCCAAAAGATTTTATAGGTAAATGTTGATCAATGTGACTAGGTTGGTTGATAATTGTGAGCCACAATCACCCCCACCCTTCAATTGCGTCCTAGTCCGGGTGGGAGATCATGTGCCACATTCACGCATACCATTCACATGTGTAAGTATAATCAAGGAAATGGGAGAAGTGGTGTGTATAACACCCTTTTGTTTTATTAACTCATGTAAGCATTCACAAATACTCAATCGCCATACAATGTCAAGCAACAATTAACTAATTAAATCCCCTTCACACCCAATCCCTCTGGACGTAGACTCCTCCTAACAATTTAACCCCATGCTTTATGTCACAGCCCTAACCCCACCCACTGCCCCTTGCACTTGCGGCAAATGCACAGGGAGCTGATTGGTGAAGGCCCAGGGCCTCAAGAACTCCATTGTCGGCACCCTCCTGTGTTTTCTTCTTAATGCAGTTCAATGCAGTAAGACTATTACCACCTACTTCTAATGTTGTAGCAAGGGGAACAGAGAACAACAATGTGATGCCTAAACTAAGTGATCCTTCCTTCTTCACAAGTCACAGCCAACTGCTCCCGGGGTGTTCCGTCTTCTGTTGGGGCCTCCAACGGCCAGCCCCTTCCTCCCGCTCTCTCCGCTTCTCTTGGTCGAATTCATGAGACACACAACAGAAAACAACGGAGGACAAGGGCAGGAGCATGTAACTCCTTGTGACAATGTGCCCGTGGCTTGAACCAGTGAAGACGAGGCGACACATAGAACCAACAAGATGTCCTTGCCCGTCAACCGTGTGGAGGCGAAAGTGGCATTCATCAACATCCACCGAGATGTCCTGATGCCGGATCGTCGGTAGCAACAGTCGTTGAAGGCTGAGAGATTGTCTCCTCTGCCTCCTAGTCCTCTAGCAGTAATCAACTCCCTTGCGTAACCACCAATCGGCCTCGGCAATCGCTAGACGCACAAAATCCTCAACTCTTATGTCTGCCACTTCTTTTCGCTCCCCCAGATCCCAGTAGGTGCAGCCGCACCATGCGTATCCACCAGGTTCCTCCAACTCAAAGTCTCATTCGCAATGGCCTTCCCGACTCATCAACTCTTCCTCCTCCACCTGTGAGCACCACAAATTCCTGCCAAAACCCAAAACCCTGCAAACCCCTGAAATCGACTCCGAGAGAAGCATGACACCAAGCCGTGCTGTTTCTGCGAATTCAGAGAAAAAAAAAAACTAAGAATCTCTGCATCGATTTCTTTGGGGACATTAGGCGGGACACATGGTAAATCTGGACCCAATTTCAGGTTCTGAAACCTCAACGAAGATAGTGGGTCCTAAATGGTTACATTTTTCAACTAGCCCACTTCTTCTGGGACATGAAACACGCAATTAAGTAGTAAGAGATGCTTAGCCAATTTAATATGAGGCCGTAGCCATTTGCCTCATCATTTGAGAGCTCATATGAATATCTTATTCATTATCAAAGTGAAGATTCTGGTCCTCATTAAATGGTCACATGCTCCCCCCCCCCCCTCCAATATTGTTAACTGTTGAGCCTAGAATGGTTGTGATGTTTTGCACATATTACAATCCAATCTCTTATAAACACATGTTTTTTTGGTATCCATTCTTAAAGCCACACTTAACCACAAACCCTTCAAATATAAGTTTCCAATCAAGAGAAGTAATTGAATTAGGCAAGTCTACTTTAGGATAGGGATCCTAATGTGAGATGGATATTTTTCGTTTGATGAGGGCACTAGACAGTTCAAGGAAGGGGAAGAAGAAGACAAATCTCTTATTGGTTGTTCATTCATTTAATCGTGTGAACCACATGTAGATAGTGCCACTTGTGAACTTGCACTGCTATGTGGATAGTTATCCACAACACAAGTGAGAAAAATGACTCTCAAGTAAGTTAGTCATTATAGCACTTGAGAAATGAAAGATGGTTGTCTACACACATAATACACCTTGACTCAATGATTCATGATGGAAGGCTATCAGTTGGGGATCTGGATGATGTAATTTTTCATTTTTTAAAATGGAACAGCCAATGGAGGAGGTAGAAGAAGGGGCAAGGAGGTCCTTAGTAGGCAAGGAAGGTTGGGGAAAGAACTCAAAGATTGAGGTTGAGTTCAACTACGTACTTGGCTATCCATTGCACCTTTGCGACATGTGATGACCTACCTAGCAATCTACTAACCCACATGTTAACATACCCGTTCATCTATATACTATGGTGCATGAACAAACTAAAAGATAATCAAAAGTTGCCATCTTGGAAATGAGACAAGACCATGTTACATAGTCCCTATGTCCCGAAATGATTGTATGTGTTTCTAACTTTGGCGAGATCAAGGCCCGTTGACCACTGACCGAGTAGTTGTAAGTACGACGCTAAAAATAGAAAACAACAACTATTCCAAAACGCCCCTAGAAGTTGCGGTTTCAAAAGACTTCTTGATTTAGAAAGTTTGGCGTGAAAATATTTGAATTTGAGCCTCAAATTTCTAGGTGAGCAGATGAACCGGACAATCATTTTGAAACAAAAAAATCCAAGAAGTAGGACAATCATTTTAGACAGAGGGAATACTTACTAAAACTTGTTCATATTAACCTACAAAACTTACCAATTCATAATAAAGTGCACAAGTTCAGCGATTGCGTATCAGGCTGGTCAAAAGAACGGTAGTCAATTTTGGTTGCGATTTTTTTGGGCATAGTTTTCTATTAGTGAATCTACCACATCTTCCAATGCATGTAACGACTTCTTATGAAGCAAGAGTGCAACAAGTAGAATAGGGGAGCACGCACACAAAACACGAAGCTTGGGGATGTGGGCATCGTAAGTAATTAAGTCCACTAATCCCACCCAAGAGGTAAGTAGGCAAGATCTACAAGTGCCCAAGCTCACGTGTTTGCATGACTTGAGAGAGAGACTTGATATAAGCTTGCCCCATGTAGTTATAAATTCATGGGCCCCAATGTTGTGGAGATATGTGCAGGAAACCTAAGTGGTTTGAAGTAAGTTAACGAATCGATCAAACCCTTGGCAGTGTTGGTCATAATGTTTTTGGTGTGGCAATGTTTTTGTAGTGTATAGGTTGCAGTGTTGGGGTTAGAATTAGGGTTTGGACTTTTTGTCTTGCACACAAAAAAACTAGATGTTGTGTATTGAATGGTTTTAACCACTTGAACTTAAACAATGACACAAAATGCTTCATTATTGAATGCGTAAACCCTAAACAAACTCTATGATTGGTGTTGGTTGGTTCTATTCTAATGCTACATGTATGTATGCAATTATGTTTTTAAACACAAATTTTGAAAGCATTTGCAACTATTGTAAAAACACAAGCATATTATCATCGTGTCCATCTGTGTATGTTTCAAATGAGTAGGGTGCACACTAAGAACCTAAATTGTCTGCATGTTGTGTTGATGCGCAAATTATGATCTTGTATGTGTAAGTGTTAGATTTTACTTGACATCAACAATAAACTATTATTTATAACTGCTATAGGTTCATTTAAAAGAAGAATGAATACCAAGTTAACCTACCCATAGGGTCCTCAAAAATAATAAATGTTAGAAAATTACACAATAGTAGGGTCCACAATATTTACCTTCTCCAATATAATACCTCATGAAAACACCTTATATTCTCACGTGTTTCCATTAAATACAAGGGAGTGAACCCCCCCCCCCTCCCCAAGGCATGTGCCCATGTTGATATGGTACAAATTTACCATAAGGGACCAAGAAAACAAGTTTAAGTCTATGTCATGACAAAGTGCAAATAATCCCCCTATCACCTAGAGCAAATACAAGCTTGTGAATGCACAAATTGTGCAAAAGATACGACCTCATGAAGTAAGCCAGTCTCTTATGTGTTTGCATACAAAACCAACTTCCAATTCTCAACCAACACAGTATTCATGAAAATGTCACATGGCACGCAAAAAGTCACAAATGATGTTTTCCTGAATACAAGGAACATTGGCTTGGATTGGTCTTTGAAGGCAACTTTTGCCAACTACATTTGGATGTATTTTACCAACTAGTAACATGTGCAAGTGATAATGAGAGAAGGAGTATTTTTATATCATGAATGTTATGTTCTTCAATTGTTACTTCAAACACTCTTGATATAAAATAAAAAACAATCGAAGCATAACATTCATGATATTGAAAAACTTCTTCTTACTCTATGAACTTGTATCATAGATGCAAATTTTCAAATCAGTTTTAAAACGCAAACTTTCCCAATGTTGAAGTGCAATGAGTTGACCTTGAAGAAAGAAAAAAGCCCTGTCACATGTGAATGTGACGTTTTCACGAATACTTTGTTGACCATCTAGCTATTACGCTAACTAAGGGCCGCTTTACACTACGGTGGAGAAGTGCACCGGTCGGTCAAGAATTTTCGCCCAAGACACGGTTGTTTGAGGTGAGGGATGGTATGCCGGAGAAGATGAAAAGACAATAAAATAATGCCTTAAGAAGTCTTGACCGGCCGTAGTGTAATCACCTAGAGGAGAAGTGTATTGGACAACTTCACCAAGAGGAGAAGTCCACCTGACTACTTCACAAAACGGTCAAAGTCGGCCATAGTAGAAACCTTACCCCCTAAATGACCACTGTATTGATATTTAAATAAATTATGATAAAAATTAAAATGTATATGGCAATGTTTTAGAACTTCTTTCATGACAATAATTTATTTGAAAATGTTCCACCTCTATAATACATCCAAATTAAGGTAAATAAGTAGGTAACATTATAATCTTATTGATTTTTAAATAAATTACATGTTGGTATAGTCCAACCTCGTTTATACGACACCCTCAATATTACGACATTTTTTTACGAGACCAAACTTTTTAGTTCAAAACTCCCTCTTTTATACAACTACAACACTTGATAATGCAACATATAGAATCTCCGTTTTGTCATATTAAAGAGGTAGTTCATGCTAGAATTCCTTTCATCTATACAATGTACATCTAAAATACATCCATTTCCACTTGGAAACCACTTGGGAACTTCACTTATTGTTGGGAACTTAATGGTAATTAGGGTTATTAGTATAGAATGGACATAGTTAGTGTGAGAGTGACCTCCTGCCTAATATGTTGCCTTGTACATAGGTGATATAGTATCACCAGTATCTTGATGCTAAACATCATGCATCATTGTTGTCTAGTTTCTTATTAGAGAACTCTTTATATTTTGATGTTAATGAAATTATTAGTTTCCAAAAGTTAGATTGGAATTTAAATAAGATGACAATTGCTAACTTGGGTAGGCAACACCAAAGATCTTTGGACTCTTATTTTAAGAGTTCTTGAGAATATTTGTAACTTTTTGGAGTTATGCGTTATTATTTCATACCATCTATATTGCTTAAACTTGTTGTATATATTTTTAAGCTCATATTACTTATGTTTTCATATTCCCTCAATAATATGACAACTTTACGTCATTTTTCATATTAATGAGAAGACGACAACTCGATAATACGACTTTTTTTGTATTTCCCAAAATTGTCATACTAAAGAGGGAGATAAATAATGCAAAGATTTCTCTCGGGCCATCACACCCCCTTAAACCACGTGCGATAAAAGTTTGCTACCCTATATTATATGCCATGTATAATTTTTGAATTATTATATATTTTCTACATATGCATAACCAATGATTATATCTTTTGTATATATTTTTGAAATTTTTAGGCATCTTGATTTTTGTAGTAATTTTTTCAATTCAATTTTGCGTCATTCTAGTTAGAAGCGGTATGTTTTATTTTTATTTTTGAAAAAACCATCAAATTTGGTTACCATTTTTTACTATGTAATAGATACCGTGTATATCTACTCATGAAAAGGAATTGATTAAATTTTGACCCATTTTGGTGATGCTATATGTAAAAAGTAGATTTGTTTTATCGCACATGGTGTTCAACTTGACAATGGAGTGCACCCCCCGAGAGATTTCATCTATTTAATTTATTGAAGTTGGAGTTCTCCGGAGGCCAAGTTTGTTGTCCGAGGTTTTGAGGTTGCCCAAGAAACTTGACCTACGGAGAACTCCCCTTGGGAAAAGTGTGGCCACGTTGCCAACCATGTCATTATTTCATCCATGTCCAAAGTTCTCCACCAAAGGACCCTTGGCCGTAGTGTAAACCACCACTGGAGAAGAGTGTCACTCTTGGCCAATCAAATTTCAAAATTCCCCTAGAATTCTTGACCGGAGGACTTCTCCACCGTAGTGTAAAGCGGCCCTTAGTTGTCATATGGTATTTAATGTTCCCCTGGTAACTTTTTGGATGATTTTTCTTATGAATAAGTGAACAACTACTGTCATGGATGATGGATGAGTTCATCCATTGGGCCATAACCCTACCTTCTCTTGTCAGCAACTTGTGATGAAATATTGTCATGGATAATTGCAATTTGGATGAGAAATCCACAGAGTAAGTGACAGTAACTGTAGCAATCACTATATTCGTTAATTTGGGACAATTACAAATATAAGAATATAGATAAAATCACACAAATATTGGAAAATGTTGTAAGATGCAAATACTTTGAAGCAGGTGTTCATATCAAGAACCCAATTAACAACTCATATCAAGATGGTTTAGGTAAGATGACCCAAACATTAGACCATGTTGTTGTGGTCCATGTATTAATTTGAGACAAGAGAAAGTCTCAAATTAACGAATATAGTGATAGCACTGTAAATCTCTAATCTGCAAACAATTTACAAGGAACGACAAATAATGTTGGGTTAAGATCTAGTGCCGTGACACTAGATTGCAGTTTACAATTAGTATTGAGCAAGCCAGTTAGAATTTAGTGACACTAAATATTGTATTCAGTGTGGCAGTCAGAGGATGGCAGATGCAACTAAGCCGGCAGACAATTGTGCCCCCACTCGGTGCCTGGGGACACGATCAGTAAACTCCAATTTTTTAAGAGCTTGTGGCAGCCCTCCTTGCACGGCAACCATAATTGTGGCAGTGACCTGAGCAAATATGTATAAGTTAGGCAATCACATCGTCAACAACATTATTTGGCCATGTGGGTCGGTTCCATGATTTTGGACTATGTCAATTGTATTCCATGGGCCCCCAAAAAAATGGGTCCATTCAATAAATTCGCACATTCAATATAGAATCTGGACTATGTCAATTATATTCCATGGGCCCCCAAAAAATAACTTTGCGTATTCACTATAGAATCGCTTTTTGAATGTATCATTGTTATTACACTACTTATGTAAAGCCAATTCTTTTTTAATTTGTGGCCATCCAAAATTCAGTTTGTATCTCTTTGTTTTGACCTCAATAGAGTAAACAATTGGCTTGATTGAAAGTTGTTTGAAACAATGGTCCAATGGATCCTCAACTTATTGAAACATGATCGGGTCTCTGGATGGGCTGAAAGTTTGAACATTACAGAGACCTATATTGTTTAGGGCGTATGATACTTTTTTTAGTAAATCTAATAAATATTATGGTGCCGAACTTTAATTGCAAAATGTTTGGCTCTATAGGTCTTTAGAATTGAGCACATTTCCTCAACAAATACAAACTCCTTTAATAATGTATTCGTCAAGAATGGATGTTGGAAAAGAAAGTGGGCATCCCATAAGCACAGGTCTTACATCAAACAAAGTCTTGTCTCCAACATGCATAGAACTTGCATGTGAACTTCTGACTAAAAATTATTTGAAATCTCTTACGGAACATCGTGGCATAGCATGGTATGATGATCCATTTATTTATTTTCTTTCAACTCACGATCTATTTATTGTTTCTTATTATTTTAGCATGGTTGATTGTTAACAACTATTCACTATTTATGAAGAGAAAATTACTATATGGAGATGGTCATCCCTACTCGAATGATTATCATTCAATGCATTCATTTCATCACATGTGGCTCGTACATAATACAAATTCAACATGAATGAATGGGATATCTACTACATTTGGACCCAATCTCTAAATTATTCAAGTATTTTTGTACATGCTAACACACATTACTCATGTGATGTGGAATGATGCTTGCAAAGCTAGAAATACAAAAACTTTATGCAGCAAACTTGTTGATAGTTATCTAAAGTTCACATCCATAGGGTTACAGAAATTACTAAATATTCAATGAACATTGTTGCAAATCATCCATCGAAACTCCAAAAGCATCTCTTCATTTGGGATATGTTGGACAACTAGCGACCATATCAAATTGTTGGCGTACTTTTCAAATAAGTGATAGTGCACTAACATCAAAGAAATAAGGTTTCTCCTAGCCTTGGATTTGGACATTTTCTTTGTTGTTGGAAATTCAAGAACATAATAGTACACCCTAAACTTTATTATATCACACTTGTGGGGCAACCAAAGTGCACAAGATATTAAGGACTTATGTAGTGGTAACATGAATGCGTGATAAAAAAAAACTAATGTAGCATGTGGCATTATGGAATAGCACAAAATCAACATTACAATCATGAAATAAATATAACAATGACAACATGATGCATGTGAACGTGTGGTTTGAATCTTTTGAGATTTATTTCAATGTCAATGTTGGGCATTGTCGGTCGAGATCCTGGTGTTTTCAACTCATTACATGTTGACATCTTTCGGTTTTTCTTCGTTGATTTTGAGGCATATTCCCTAACTCTGAAATATTCTTCGAAATTTCTCTGAAACGATCGGTGATTCTCCTCAAGTCTTGAACTTCAACCGGTTTGTCCTCAAACTCGGCTCGTTCATCTGTAACTAAGCGTTTGGCACTCCCCATGCATTGATTTGCTGGTCATTAATCATGTCAAATAAGCCAAGGAAAACACAAAAGCCGAAGCATTGTTACACCACTTCTATCCGTTTGGGAATCAAAAGGGATTGAAGTCTAAGTGGCATATTGCGGCACTTCCAACTCCACAAACTTACCCGACCATTGGATCCGATTGAGATTGGTTGAATCGGACTAGCTTGGGGTGGGCACTTAGAAAAGTTTTTTTAAAAAGAAAACCTTTGTGCGTTAAAACATAGGGCCCGAGTGAGTTTTAGAAGGAAAATGTTTGAATAGGGTCCCTCATTCATGAAAAGAACAAAAAAAGACGCTCTATCAAAAACATGGGCATTTACTTTATACTTACCCATTTATGTGGGCATTGCTAAAGCCATAGGATACCAAGAAAGGGGTCAAGAAGTTGTTATTTAAGGAGGATTAGCTTCATGGTATACTTAAACTTGGATGAAATTTCCCCATTATCCCTTGCCATCCAAAAAAACGGAATCCAACTTATGTTCATTATAAGTTTTAAGGTGATTGTCTACATTGTTTGTCTAATTAGTGTGGGCCACACTAATTCCCAACTACCCACACTATATTTTAATTTTAATTTGAAATTGCCCACTGTAATTTTGAATGTGAAACCCATTCGTGTGGGTTTTTCCGTCTGCATACTTGAATGAAAATTCAAGGCAAGGCAAGTACTATGAAATTAATGCGGGCCATAGTAAATTCCAACCCAAATGAATTTCCCACGGACACTAATTAGACAAAACAATGTAGCTTTGTGCTCAAATCTTATGTTGGTTTGGATCATGTGTGGAGGAAGGCATTTCCTTGCATGTTGTGGAGGCTTTAAGGTTTGCGACGGTTTTTTGCATGCTAGAATCCCAATGATGATGGTGTGTTGGTATAAGTTGCAAATGACACAATTCTTGGGTTCACATTCAACGACGAGGTACATGTAATGTGCGAGCTTGTTGGATTCAAGCACATATGTTTTGTTTGCTACACCAAAACGTTCTATGAAATAATAGATTTGCTAACAAAGATACCTAGTGTGCTATAAATTTATGTCCGCCAGAGCACTGACTCGGGGGGGGCAGTGTGTTAAAAAGTTAAGGATATAGGTGCGAACGACCACTATTTTATAGGGGGGTATTACTTTCAATTCTTTTTTTTTTCACATGCTATCATTATGTGATTTTCTACTTTGGGTTAATAGAAAAATGGCTTGCATTACTTATAATTCCAAATCACCTATTATTTCATACCCTATAGTACTTTAAGGATGTCCAATGCCATTTTTGATACCCTATATTACTCTTAAGTCCATTTAAAATTTTTAGCCCCCATGTTTTTAAAATACCCTATCATTTGTTCGCACGTATATTGCTACTCCAACCAATGACTACACCCCCCGAGAGCATTGAAAGTCGCTTCACCAATAATTGCCCAAGTTCGACGGCCATGACAAAATGAAACCTACATTGAACATCAATAATGCCAGTATCTCATTCTACGACTTTTGTAAACATACACAAAACCCCATACACCCAATTTTACTCAATACGAACAAATTATTGTAACCACCTCTATAAATCACAATCGTAAAATTCATTCTAATCGAGAATTCTTGATCTAGGTAAAGCCCTTAAATTTCAAAACGAGATGGAGAGTGGGCCAACACAAAAGAAGCCTTCAAATGAGCATGTTTCAATTGTTCTCCTCATCTAATTGTGCTCATGATTGTATCTTTCTTCCTTCCTATTTTCCAACATAAATAACATGGCCACATGTTTTTGTGTCAGCTCATTTATATTGCTTGGGGAAGTAATTTTGTGGGAGTTCCCATGCAAATGAAAAACTCTTTGTATGCATCACTAACCATTTTTAAAGGCTAGCGTAGGAAATCTAATGAGTAACCTCTGCATACAAGCGATAAAGCATGGTGTTAAGAACAAGAACCTTAGATCCTACTCTCATCTACCATGGTCAAGTTACACGACTCAAGTATTTTGCACGCACAAAATGCAAAAATTGCCTAAACATTTGAAACAATGAGCCATATAACTTGATTTCAATATTGATTGCATCATTGATTCTTATCAAAATTGATGCAATATAGAGTTCCATCGAAGCTATATGTGGACACTTTGCTATACATAAGGCTTAGCCTAATGAATTTGGTTACATTTGTTTGTGTTTTTTGGTACAATAATACGTCAAGTACAATAGAAATGGAAAACATTACTTCATGTCCTAGGGACTTCAACGAATATTAATCTAAACATTCAATTTAAAGGACAAGGTTGTGGACAAAAAAATCCTCGAAATTCATTGGTTTTCACCGTGGAGTAGCCAAAAAAGCATGCAAAGTAGGGGGTGTATAAAAATTATCCATAAGGCTTACTGAGTGAGCCTCATACGATTCATCAACCAATACTAATGCATCCCAAGCACCAAGCATCCAAGTATATCCATGTAACATATTTAAAGTCCTTGCCTCTTATAATCATAACCATATGTTATTTTAGAACTTATGAACTTATTTTTGCATTGTGTCCATAACTATGTTATGCCTCTAAATAATATGAGCTAGACACCCTATTGTCTTTATTGGACGTAACTTTTATAAATGAGAAAAAGGTTATAGTCCGTATAAATTGAATATTCGTGAGTTTATCCCCAACATCCTCGCATTGAGGACGTAAGAAATGATTGTTGCAGAGTAATGTAAGACATATGCGATTTGTGGATCACAAAACTCGATACATGGATGACTCTCGTCGTCCACACTACAAGGTTTCAAACGTGACCATACTTTGCGACATTTTGTCGCTGACCAAATACAAATGTCACTAGGACTTGTTCTAGGAATATAATAGATAATTCAACTAATATACTTCCATATGACAAAACACACATGCCCACTACTTGAACATACAACATGAAAGTAGTCGGAGGCTTACCTTGAAGTAGTCTTGAATTTTCTCCTCAACAATAATCAGTCTTGGCTCCACGTTAGCATACGTCAATGTGAGCCTCAACATATTGCCAACGAAAATATTGCAACGAGCACACATGGCCACTAGTATATTTAACATGTTGTAATAAGAGTCAAAGAATTTAGAAAATTTGTGCAATCTCATATTTTGTTTTCTCTATTCATCATATGCGAAGTCCTTGTTCAATTTCTCATCATACTCTAGGAAGTCACTACAACCCCATGTTCCTCCAAACCTGAAAATAAGATTGATTGTCCACAACCTCACCAACTTAATTGAATGCAAGCGTAAAAGTTGCAACATGTTCATAAACATATCATTTTTTAAATCCTCGTAGCAAAGTATGAAGTTGTTTATGCTCAACAAGACAAATTGTTTTTTCTTTTGATATACTCACTGCCAAATGTCATAAGCTACTCACTTAGAGGAATGTTGTTGCTCGTTCAAAGGTTGTTGGAATTTCATGTTGTAAATTTCTCAAAAACATCAATTAGAGGTGCTTGGTCTAGCGAAATGCAAGACATGATTCCAATTCTTTGGTGTTGCTTGGCAACTTTGTGACATCAAGCGCACAACACTACACTCTCTATTCTTCTACAAAAAACACATGCAAGTAACATTGACTTTCAAATTAAAATATTTGAAAATCCTTGCATTCTAGGCTAAGTATTACTCTAATAACATAGGTGACGAACAAAGTAGGTACTTTGGTGTCAAAATGTTAATTCTTCAAGGTGACGCATGAACTTTTGTAGATGTGGACGCTTGATGTGGAGATGACATATTGATACCAAAGTTGCAAATGCTAATTGATCGAAAATCAGAAAGGAAAGGTCAAGCATGGAAGCAAAAGACAAGAAGGTCCACAAACATAAGGAAAGTAGAATCGCTCAAGATACCACCTGAGGATTTCGACACATGTTGTGTCATATTTTGTCCACGAGATCCACATGTCTATGAAACGGAGTTACTTTCTAGATTTTCTAATTTGGTCAACTTGTTAACAATATCGGTGTGTGGTCGGAAAGAATTGAAGTTCAAATTTTGCGTGCGTGTCTAACCCAACGCCTACTTCACTGTACACTACATGACTCTATGTTGATAATATACACAAGTGATTGTCATTGTCGATCCCATGCTTGATAAACTAGTCCCCCTTCATTTAAAACTTCCAAATGTCAATCTCCGAAATTTGCCCATGGTCAGGACTAGGATTGGTTGCTTCGAACCAATACAAACTTGGCATTTTAGCTCGTAGTCCACCTCTAAGACTAGTGTTGAATCCTACAAAAAGAACAATAACTTAATATGTTGCTCATCAACCAATACATTGCATTTAGGCAACATTCATAACTGATACAAACAAGGCATTGCTCAAAATTTGCAAACATCACACGATGTAGACATTCACCAAATGTTTTGTTAAATTAGTGAACTTCATTCATGACAACTATATTCATTGCCAAAATTGTTTCCTTGCTAAATCAACACATAAACTAAGTTTATCCAATTGTAGACATTACAACTTTGTTCATAGTCTACCTCTTAGACTAGTGTCAATTCCTACAAAGAAGAACTATAACTTATCATGTTGTAGATCGACCAATTGGTTAAGTTTCATACTATACAACATACATGTATTTCCCATGTGTATGATTGCCCGCTCAACAATGATGGGTGCCACTTAAATCGATAACCAAACGCTAAAATTTCAACCATTTAAAGATCCATAATAATTTATGTGAGATTGAACCAGTTGGCATTGACTTCACTAGCTAGCTAGCAAAGGAGGCAACTAACGTGGTACTACGACACCTACTAGCACTCCCTTGATTATGTTGAGCATAAGAGCATACAATTAAGACCCCTTTAAGCATCAAATCTCTACAAATCTCTTGAAAGCACAATACATGATCATCTCAACAATTAAGTTCTTAGACATTGTTGAAAACAATAGACATTGGGTGTAAAATTTTGGTTGGAAACTACATCAAAAGATAGAAAGATTTTTTTTTTTTTTTTTTTTTTTGTGTGTGTGTGGTGAATAACATGCTGTGGGAAAAAGGAGAACACGTCCTTGAAACAATGTGGAATAGAAAAGGCTAAACTATATGAGAAGATAAAAGATGAGATAGTCAAAGAAACCCTCGTGACTCCAAAAACAACGATAATTCAAAGGATCTCCATCGAGTAAAAGACACTGACACTAAACATACAGTCCTTCTTGACTTCCACCTATGTTCTCATACAAAAATTTAACCTAGAACAATATGCCAAATTAATGTGAAAGGAAGTAGGAGCTTACATGAATCATGAGGCTAACGAGACTGGGGATGTCTAGCGTTGGATCGCCACGGAGCTGTAACAACCCAACATGCAAGCTAAACCTAATAATAATTCCAAATAATAAGCGACATTAAATATCATATTTGATGTAATGTTTTTACCCAAGGAAGACATATGTTAACACACGATTGTGTTACTTGACGAGTGGTCAATTTGTTTGAACTCCATGCAAGTTTATTGTCAAAGGTAACTATGAGTTTTGAAGAATACTTGCTGGTAGAAATAAGTTTGCCCACAGTAAATGGAAAAGCAGAGGCCCGGCAAAATTGTTGTGCGGAATATGCACAGAGTCTGACACTTATCCGCCTAGCAGTCCTCCTAGATGAATGTACCATGATTCACTTTAACACTATTTAGTGTTAAAGAACTATTTAGTGTACACCAATATGTGCAATTAGGTTGCTTTTGTGTATAGGTTGCCTCTTTACCCATGTAAAATACCTTGGGTCAAACCAGATCATGCAAAAGCTTCTAACTGCCCATTATTCAAGTGCATGGTCGTGTTCCATTCTATATTTATCATCTGACATGGGCCTCCACTATCTTACCTTCATTGGATGAAATTAATGTTGGAACGAATAATGAATAGTGCCAACATGAATATTGTGAATATTGTGAATAATGCCGGTATTTTCAATGGTAGTTCTTCTATGAATAGTAATAGGAGGGAATAATATTGAGATGAACAATGTTTCTTACAAATAAAACTGGGATTAATAATGATTCATGCACATAGTGCCGGGAGTATAACTCCACCCAAATGTCAAAATTCATCTCAAATGTGCCCATACTAAATGAATATTCCCATTTTGTTCAGGGGCCCATGAAATAAAATTGACATAGTCCAGAGTCATGGAACTGACCCTCATAGCCGAATAATGTTGTGAACTATGTGATTGAGTCACTTCTACATATTTGATCACGTCAACGCTGCAATTGTGGTTGCCGTGCAAGGAGGGCCGCCAAGAGCTATTAAAAATTGGAGTTTACTGATCGTGTACCCAAGCACTGAGTGGGGGAACAATTGTCTACAAGCCTAGTTGCATCCGCCTTCCTCCTCTAATTGTCTTGCTCAATACTAATTGTTAACTGCAGTCTAGTGTCACGACACTAGATCTTAACCCAACATTCTTTGTCGTTCCTTGTAAATTGTTTGTAGATTATACATTTACAGTGTTGCAATTACTATCACTTACTATGTGGATTTCTCATCCAAATTGCAATTATCCATGACAATGTTTCATCACAAATTGCTGACGAGAGAAGGTAGGGTTATGGCCCAATGGATGAAGTCATCCATCATCCATGACAGTAATTGTTCATTTATTCATAAGAAAAGTCATCCAAAAAGTTATCAGGGTGACATTAAATACCACATGACAACTAAATATTGTGTCCGTAAGTTAGAACTCCTGGCTCGTGGTTTGCGAATCACCTTCCAGACACCGCATGTGGTGGAGTGCGCTCTCCTTCCCAAGTGATGTCGAAAGTAATAATCATCCCAACTTCCAACTTCCAATTGTCTGCTATTTATTATGTCATCTCAACTGCCACATTTACTAGGTATCCATATATCCATATCTCAAGTGAGCACTTACAACTGAAGCTTCACAGAGAATGCTAATTTTGCCTTCTTCCCTGGATCTATCTTTGTGCTCGTGGGTGGAGGGTTCCATTTGTGAGACAAGCTTGTTGACATGTTGTGTGAAATGGTAGACGAGATCTGTTGTGGTTCGACTATTTGTGCAATTTATACAGTCCGTTGCAAAGGCACATAGCATTTTGAGAAACTTGATGTTGTAGTCACAGTTCTGGACTACTTACAAGTTTGTTGAGGAATGAGTCGACCTCTACGATCGGGCAATGGCAATAGAGTACAGTCTAACCTTGATAATGTCACACCATCCGTTTCACCAAAAAGAGTGATATAAACAAGGTGTGACATATTTGATAATGTCACATTTTGAAGATTTGTGCACAATGTGATATTATCAAAAAAATAGGTAGAAAATCAAAATAATTACAATGTAAAAAAGAAAATAACAAATATGAGACTCAATGTTTTTGAATGTAAAATCTAATTCAAATTTGTGAATAACAACAAGAGCACATCATAATGTGTCATTGAGATCAGGTACAAACCTCTCACTAGTGACAAAGAAGCTTCTGATGTCACATTGTTTTGTTGATGTTAAATGTGCAACACCAATTCTAATGAGTTTGTCATGGATTTTTTCCATTCCTAACAACTCCAAAGTGTTGAAAATATGAGAACCTTGGCTAGCCATAAAATTCAAAACATCTTTAGCATATTTCTGTGCATCGCTTAGCTTCACTACTTTAGACTCATCATCACTGCTATCAACAATCAATGGGTCTACTTCCATGGAATCAAGAACATGTTCGCCATCTTGCACTAATTGCACAAGCTCCCGAGTAGAATATTCCACCTCAAAATCATCTTCACCTTCCATGTTTATGTACTCCAAAGGACAAAGCTTTTCTACAGGCTTGCGTTTGACATCCAAACCCAAATTCAATGCGGCCATGAGATTGCCCAATTCTAAAGTTGCTTCCTCCATTTTGGACATCATACGTTCATCAAAATTGTTGATATCTGCATTCCACTTTGTAGGCAATATGGCAGACTTTCTCCAACAATTTCTAATGGTTTGATCATCTAATTCCTGCCATGCCGCCACACACCATAGCATAGCTTGAAATAGATCAACATTCATAGAGGCCGAGAAGTCTTGACAACGCCTTTGAAAAGACAACACCTTTGAGTGCCGTGTATAGACAACACCGTTTCAAGGTTGGTGCACGATCAAGTTCCAAGAATAGCATTGCATTTATCACAGGAGCGGCGCATCACCCTTTCGGCTACTACAATCTGTCCATCCAACCATCACATACAATCCATCCATACTTGGTATTATCACATTTACACTACGGATTTTGGAAAAAAATAGTGACATTACCAAGGGTGATGGGGATAATAACGAGGGATTTTTTGGTGTGTTCTTGCAGGTTCTAATGGAGAGAGAAGAATCTAGATGATTTTGATGTTGTATTAGCGCAGGCCACTTGTAACCTGAAGCGAGAAATGTTTAATGTAAGTAGCTCAACATTGTGAGCCTAAATTTTGCAGCTTCCTCTTTGTATGAATTTTGGTTAGATTTGGACATATCTCCTTGCAAACCCCAGTTGTTTATTGACTCCACAAATTTGGACATATCTCCTTGCAAACCACAATTGTTTATTGACTCCACAGATATCAACCTTGTGGTGACCATGGTAGGACCAACTGGGTTTGGATTTTTGCTCACACTCTTGTGACCCATTCCACGTGCTCATCGCACCCATGAAGTCTTTAAATGTCACAATACATATTCATGAGCCGCAGATCATTGGGAAAGAGAAACAACCTTCCAAAGTCTATGGTCACTAGATTTTTGAGGGCGGGAAGGGGTATAGAAGGTGCCCTCTCTCTCGATTTTCAGTGGGCATTATGGTTTTGGAGAACGTTTGGCTTGCGTTGGTGAGATAAGCATGTGACTTCCAAAATAACCCAAAAAAACCAATTTTTGATAGACTAATGATATAACAATGATTGTTGAAGACTTTATTACTACTAAGAGGGTCTCCATTTCTTTGTGCAAGTCGAAGAACCAAACAATTCTTGTACTCAAGATGGAGGAACATCAAGAAAATTAAGATATTTGCAATAGTCTCACAAGTAGTAAAAAGTTTATCGGGCCTTTGAATTCTGTGGGTGTCGCGGCCCGCATTTTCTTAAAATCTTAAGAAACCTTGTTTTAAGATTAAGGAATAGGTTTGAGCAAGGAAAACATAATAAGTAGAGTACTTTATTGGTAGATTGTTAGGTAGGCTAGTTAGAATTGAGGAGAAAAACTAAAATCCTTAAAGTAGTTAAAAATATCGAATTGAGTTAGTGTTAGGAATTCCGTTTCGACTCGGAAACCTTAGAGCGGAGCGGACCGCACAGGCGACGGCGGGCCGCAACCACCATGGCCATCCAAACACGGAAGCGGATCGCGGACAAGCCGCTAGCCCTCCGCAAGGTGCACGTGGTCACCCCCACTGGTCGAGAGGAGAGCGATGAGTTGGAGGCAGACTTGAGGCGCATGGGCTGCCTCGGGTTATGGGAAAAATCGTGGAGAGTACGCTGTGAGGAGATGGTGAGGGAGTTGGTCACTGGGGAGGTCGACCAAGTTTACGCTTCCACCATCCGGGCCCGACCGGATAGGTGGAATGCGGAATTGTGGAGTCGGGTTTACGGGTTCAAGCAAGGAGGGGAAGGTATGGCCACTAAGAGAGATGATTGTACCAGGGACAAATTCTCCCAGAGGCTGGACCCCAAGTATGGATATTTTGTGAAGAATTGTAAAGACGAGAGGGAAAGGAGGATGTTAGCTTTTCTAGTGTCTATCTTTAGTCCAGAAAAGCCTTATAACATCACTCTTACCCTTGCCACCACCTTACTTCTTGCATACTCCGAGAAGAAGGTGGTGGATTGGGGGAGCATCATTGGAGAGTTGGTGCACAAGTTGGCAACCAACACTAAGCGCGACCAACCTTCCTACATTGGGTCTTTTCTCTTCCAGCTTCACGGACGAAGAGGACACCCTATGGACATCGCATCAATTCATGCGGGAGCTCCAGACTACCGACTCGGAGCCGGAGATGGGCCGTGAGGGTTCGAAGGAGGAAGACGTGGTGGAGATGAGCAACGAAGAGCGGCCCGTGACCAAGAAGCGGAAACTAATGTTGGGAAATCGTGCGACGCGGACCAGGTCCGCCACCAAGCCGGTAGGAGGTGGAACCTCCACCTTCCCTTGGAGGACAATCCGGTGGACCCCATTATCCGCGACTTGGAGGGAGTACGGTCCCGGATTGTGGAATATGAGCTACAAATCCACCAAATAGAGGAATTGGTGGGCAACCCGCCGCGGGAGAGTTTGGTTGCCGCAATACATGAGGCCATCCAAGATCCGCGCCGGTTGCGGTGTCGGGTAGAGAGGGTTCCACCTTGGGAAAACACTGGGCTTCTGGCTGCAACTAGATTTTATCGGACTCGTCGAATCTTCTGGTCTTCAATCGAGTCTTCTGGTCTTCTAGTCTTCAATTTCTTCAATTTCTTCTAATCTTCAATCTCTTTCCCGTCGACCTATCCTGTTGCGGCTCTATATGGATAAAGGGTAAGGGTAGTCTGATAAGAAACCACGGGCTTCGGACGGGTAAAACGGGACGTCAGAACACGAGCTGACGTCCGAAAGATTGGCTCCTAAACTTTCAAACCCACGGTGACCAGCAATCGCGCCTCACCAGTGGGAACGATAGAAAACAACCTTGTGGGTGATCAATCCCACTTCGTTGTCACAAACAACCTTGTGGGTCATGAATCCCACTTCGTTGTCACACAGGAAACAAATTACGATGCAGAAATGAAATGCAACTAGTCTCCAAAACCGGCTTGGAATCACGCACACAAGAAAAAGACAACGTGCCACAAGCAACCACACATTCGAGTCTTGAAGCCTTCAATTCTTCAACCTGTCCGTCTTCTATGGTCGGTCGAAGTCTCAGCTCTTCTTTTAAGAACCAACAGACTTCTCTCCACTCAAACAAGCACAAATCTTGATTGCTAACTTCTAAAACAACAAGTGAGATCTCTCATGAATCACAAATCCTTCGTATTTTATTTCATATTCTTCTAAAAAACAACTCACACCGTGAGCTTCGAATCCCTTTCTCTCTCTCAACAATCACATAACATCTTTCCTTCACCACCTCTCACTATCAATGCGAGAGACAAAATTCAATCTTATCCTCATCACATGGCTTCTAATCACCCATTGGTCCAAAAAGTAACTCAAGATAAACTAAGTAAGACTAAAAAATGTAAAGTAAAGGCAACACTAAGAATAAATTGTAAGTAACAAAAGGATAAAGGTAACTATCCACTTCTATCCACTTTTATCCTTTGGTAAAGGTAACTAAGAGTAAATTATGAGTTATAAAAATG
Organism: Polytrichum commune; assembly: GCA_950295325.1. Classification (NCBI taxonomy): domain Eukaryota; kingdom Viridiplantae; phylum Streptophyta; class Polytrichopsida; order Polytrichales; family Polytrichaceae; genus Polytrichum; species Polytrichum commune. Next base: position 38,599,033 of record OX485807.1, read on the forward strand.
TAAGCAACTTCTATCCACTTCTATCCTTAGGTAATGATAACTAAAATAAACTATGAGTAAATAAAAAAGTAATCTACTTCTATTCTTTATTATTTTTCTCCAAGGCCAAGAATCACAATGTAATATTAAATACGTACATATCTATATAGTGTACGTATTTACATTACGACAGCGGGAGCTAGAGAGTAAGGTGAACCACCTTACTGCGGAAAAGCGGAAGACCGCGGGACGAGTGCGGAAGTTGGAGGCGGAGCGAGAGAAGCTCCTTAAACAGGTAAATGATACTACTCTCACGGTACAAAAATTGAGTGATATGGTGGAAATCACGGGGAACGTGTGGTGGAAAGCCAAGATGTTCGACGCGGAATTGAAGAACGCGGGCCATGTTTCCGGGTCGAAGATGGTTACCTTCATCATAGATCAAGGGAGTAAGATGGACGCATCCTTGAAAGCAATGAAGGCCCTCATTGCTAGTTGCACGGAATTGTTTCCCGTTGTAGTTGAGTCATCGGAGGAGAGGGAGTTGTCGCGCACCTCTCCATGAGGAGTGCCCGAAACACCATGGGCACAAGGGGGACCCCGGAGTGACACCCGGGACTTGTGGCGCCGTTGGTGAGAGGGCCCAAGTGATCCTAGTGTGGGTGAGGACCCCGGGCGTTGGGAACGCCTCCCACCCACGAAGATTAGGAGGCACAAGGGTAAGGCCATCAGTTATGCGTAGCTCATGGCGTGGTGATTCTAGAAAGCTCAAGAACACCTCAATCGGAGGTGTGAGCTAGGAGTTATGGCCATTTGAGTGGGGCGCTGTCCCGGGACAGCGCCCTGGTACAGCAGTGCCTGGTACAGCAGTGCCTGGGAGTGATTCCCGGGACTGCCAAGGTTCAAACAGGCATAACTTCCTCAAGACTTGCTCAAATGGAGCAAGTGAGGAGTCTATCGGCATCTATGTGGAGCGTAGATGAGGATAGAGTGGTTGGTTGTTATGATCAGACATCATACAAGGAAGTTATGATGGTCTGAAGCTGCTGGGGGGGTTCTAGGCCCAGCAGCTAAAGGAAAATGTCCACTTGGCCCCAACTCTTGGTAGAGAGACAAGAGGTTGGTTGACGGTGGGGTAGGGGCCCCGCGTGAAGTCCTAGAGGCTTATATGGGTGAGGTGGTGTGGCCTCACCCACCCGAGGCCGAACGGCACGGCCTCCATGGGCATTGGCCCATTGTGAGGCCATAGTTGCCTAGTATGGTTCGGGTTGTTGTAGTGTTGCTCCGGCAACGCGATGATCAACATAGGATTGGGCTTCCATGGATGGAAGTCCACATTGGGGAAATGGGTTACTGATTAAGGGGTGAGTCCCGAAAGCAAAGTAGGAGGGTTGGTTCCCTCCTATGAACTATTGGTCCGGGGTAAGAGGAGCTATTCATTAGCATGGCGGAATGCGAAGGGTTAGCGCTTGTAACCTTTGCTAGAAACGAAAATTGGCAAGATTATTAAGGGACCTAGCAAGGGTTGCGACAGGAGTCTTCATCCGGCTACTCCGACTTGACCCCTCATGACATGGTGGAAATTCAAGGTGCTGCGGTAGAAGGTGGAAACCCACATGCGGAAGGGGTGGACCAGGTGGAGGACATCACGGCGATCACGGCCCTCCCGGTTTCCACCACGGAGGTATTAGTTCCTAATGCCACCCCAGTTTCCGCCGCGGTTGGAGAGGAAACCTTGGGTGATTGCCACGTGGCCGAGGTCTCAACTCCAATCCTTGCCACGGACTTCCAAGTGGTTGTCCGGGATCCGCCGCCACTTGCCATTCTTGCTCCGGGATTTCCGCCGGACAACCAACTATCCGCCCCACTGGCACCGGACGTTGCGGAAACAGTGGACCGCGTGGGAGTGATTCCCGGACCCGATAGACACGAGGTGTCAGTGCCACCACCACGTGTTCCATCTTTGGCAGCGGACAGGGTGGACCGCCGCGAGGAGCGGAAGCAGAATAAGAAGGAAGCCAAGTTGAAGAAGCGGAAGGATAAGGAGTAAATTTTAGTTAGGATTCTATTTTTGATTGTTTTGGGCAAGTAGTTAGGTGGCCCCGGGTTGTGCACCTCGTCATTTTCTTTGTTTAGGTTTTGACCTCTCCATGAGGTGGATTGTCAGAACTGCCACGTGGCCCGCGATTTCCAGCATGGAAATCATGGCATGTGGGTGTTAGTTTGGTTTTAAAGGGATAACACTTCGGTGTTTCTCTCATCATTTTGCAATGCAAGTGTTCTTTTGTTCAATTCGGACCTTATGCTTTACTTCACCTTCGGTTTGAGTTGAGTCTTGAGTCCATGTGTAATGCAAGTGGTCCCTCTTTTCCGTACTTGAGGTTTCCGAGTTTTCCGCCATTCCCTATCATTGTGTAGGTTAGTTAGGTTAGTATTCCGTGATAGGACAGGGGGTCAGTAATACCCCGAGGTATATGTGGTTAAAACGCCCCTGTATGAGCACGTGATGGGCGGAGGAATCTTAATCGCGGAAAGGAGGATCCCCATCCCTATGTTAGCCCCGTTGTCACGGAAATCAACAAACCTTAGGTCCTATCTTGTATGACATGTGGAACAGCACAAGCTACCCATTGTGAGGATAGGAGCGAAGATGTTACGTTTCCACCTTTCTCGAGGGAGGATTCGGTTTCCGCGTGTGGTATAGTGGAAACTGTGCCATCATGGAAAACGGATCAGGCTAGTTTTGTAGACCCAAAACTTCCTCCACCTTTCCCCCCGTCAAAGGGGGTGGCACGCGTCGGATACTTAAGCGGGACACCTTCCCGAGGGAGGGCTGCCCCCATCGAAACACTAGTCTAAGGGAGTAGTAGTTAGAAAGAGGAAGTGGACATAGGGAGACAACCCTAAGAAATCAACTCAAAAGGTGAAATCCTGATGAACAACTACCAAGTCTCTCTGAGCATTCTAGCCTAAAACACTAGAATTATGGTCTTTGTGACACGGTCGAAAATCTAGTGGATAGTGGAAATACATGTCATATCCGCTACCTCTATCGCGGAAACCTTATCCCAGAAGTCATGACCCGTAATAAGGAATCTTAGAATGGAGTGTATATAGTTGTTAAACTATGGATTCGGGACGCTGAGTCTATTGTTGTTACTACTCTAGGGTGGGAGCTTGTCCATACTTTGTGTTGTATTCCCTACCTCGGTCCACTACCGGGAAGGCGGAAATTTCCGTGCTATAATTTCCGTAATATCCCGGATTTCTTAATCCGATTTGTATTAACTTAGTTTCTGGTGTTTCTTGTGTGTGTGTGTTAGTCAAAGATTTCCTCTTTCTTGTATTGTAAACAACCGCAGGTTCTTCGTGGGAACGAACTCGGCGCGGTTTTGACGTTTTACGTGTTAATTAGGTTAATTAACTGAATACGTTACCACCGTGCTACGACAGTGGGTATCGAGTACACGGGTAGATCACTTAGTGCATTTTAAAAACGACGTGCGGCATAATATAGAGAGGATTAAAATCATTTGAAATAAATATTATAAAGGAATTCCAAATAATAAAGTGGCCATTAAATGTACACAATCCCATTATAAGTAAGTTAGATGGACATAAAACGTGGGCCATTATTTTTTTGTACAATTAATATAAGGGCTAAAGATAAGGATCCAAGAAGGTATGTTTAGTATGGTATGTAAATGGGGTTAGGACTCACGGGGATGGATGATAATTGGAATTTCCATCTGTCCAAAAATGGATGAAAAAGGAACGTGCCGTAATTGGGGTCATCTTCCCCACGTCCGTTTATTACTTAAAAGGAATATAGAGTACAAAAAATTACAATGACTTGGACAATATAAGTAATGGAATGGTGCAAACAAATGGGCTATTTTTGAAATTTAAGTAATTGTAGGGAGGCTTTAATTCAACCCTTGAAGGTAAATATCCCCAAAACAAAAAACCCCCAGCCGCACGTGGTGCACAAAAATGCCTTAGAGTGATCTACCTGTGATCGAGTATGATCCGATTCACTAGAAATGTGTCTCATAAGATGTTGAGCACAAGAACATGCATCCATGTTGCTCCATGTTGAGCAGACACACGATCCATTGGATGTAATACCAATATTAGTTGGACACTGGACAACATTTGAGGAAATGTGATGCTTGTTGTATTGATTCAAGATCTTGACTATGTAGCCAACATTCTTGATTTTATGAATATAGGATGCAACTTGAGTATTGGTGCAGTCTATAGTGATGAAGTTGGGACGTACTTGAAGGTTTCAAAACACTTAGTTGTTGTACATGGAGATGTTGGATCATATCATGTTAAACTAGCAATCTCTTGAATTTTGATTCCTTCCATTGAGAGCATTAGAGTGGGCGGTTCGGTTAAGGTGGTAAAATGAGGTTCATTTTGGCGTAAGGGATGCAAGTTGGGTTTATTTAGATCATGATTGTTGCCGATGTTTTGACGTATCTAGCATGTGAAATTGGTACACCTACCACTATCTTGCTTGTGGGAATAGAGGTGATGAACTTTAGGGTGTGTGAGGAGAAGGAAAGAGCAACACATGTGGATGATGAAGGTCCATGTATGTGGTGGCCCCATCTACCAAGTTTTAGTTGGACTTAAGTGACACACCGACTTCATAAGTTGAGTCACACTTATCTCTTTATCCCAGACTGCCAAGCCTCCGAAGTGTGAACCTAATGTGTGAGGCTCGGCCTAGACTTACACATAAGATTATGGCGATCTAGCACCAGATGTCCCTAGTTTCGTTAGCCTCATGATTCATGTAAGTTCCTACTTCTTTTGCGATTATTTTGGCATTTTGTACAAGGTTGATTTTCGTATAACAACATAGGTGGAAGTCGAGAAGGATTACATGTTTTGTGTCATTGGTTTCTAGAATTAAATATTGATATGTTTATGTTGCTATGAACTTCTATAGAGAGATTTTATTATAAGTGGGGGCGCAAGATATGGTTGACCAATAAATTATGACAATAAAGGGATAACTATTGAGCTTGAGATGGATTTAGTACATTTTGAGCATAGTCTAAATCTCATTATAACACATGTGTTTTCGGCGTCCATTTTTAAATACAAACCTACCATATACCTACCACTCGAATAGAGGTGTATGATTAGTGGTTTATTTTTACATCAAATATTTTTAAGACAAATAAAACAATTTCATTCCATTGCCAATATCTCCAAGTCTCCAAACTCATGTCGTTCAAAGTGCCCAAACTCATCCTACCGTAAGTCAATGATGCTAAGCCTATCATAAAACATTTTAAGTTGAAAGAGCATGCAACAATTGAAGAAATACACTCTATGTTGTTGATAATATTTGATATCTCCTTTTCGCTGCTATGACATGTCAATAGGCAAAGTAAGCTCAAGTCCGCAATGCCTTGGATATTGTCCTCAAGCTCCTCCACCATATCAAATCAAGGATTGTCAAAGACCTCAAATTCCTCACTTCCTCTTGTATCATTGTCAAGCTCGTACACCATGTCAAATCAAGTGTTGTCAACGAACTCAAGTATCCACATTCCTACGGTATCGTTGTCAACCTCGTACACTCTCCCAATTCAAGGGTTGTCAAACAACTCAAATTCCATAATTCCTCCTGTATTGTTGTCAAGGTTGTACACCACCTCAAATCAAAGAATGTCAAAAAAAACTCAAGTTCCCAATCCCTCTGGTATCGTTGCCAAGCTCGTACACTCTGTCAAATGAAGGGTTGTCAAAGAGCTGAACTTCCCCAATCCCTCAGGTATCGTTGTCAAGCTCGTACATCTTGTCAAATCAAGGATTATCAAAGAACTCAAGTTTCCAATCCCTCCGGTATCATTCTCAAGCTCGTATACCCTCCCAAATCAAGGGTTGTCAAAGAACTCAAGTTCCCCAATCCCTCCAGAATCGTTGTCAAGCTCTCACACCCTCTCAAATAAAGGGTTGTCAAAGAACTAAAATTCCCCAATCCCTCTGGTATCATTGTCAAGCTCATACACCTTCTGAATCGAAGGGTGGTCAAAGAACTCAAGTTCCCCAAACCCTCCGGTAATGTTGTCAAGCTCGTACATGCTGTCAAATCAAGGGTTGTCAAAGAATTCAAGTTCCCCAATCCCTCTCGTATCGTTATCAAGCTCATAGACCCTGTCAAGTCAAAGGTTGTCAAAGAACTCAAGTTCGCCAATCCCTCCGGTATCGTTGTCAAGCTCGTATACCCTGTCAAATCAAGGGTTGTCAAAGAACTCAAGTTCCCCAATCCCTCCAGTAGCGTTGTCAAGCTCTCACACCCTTTCAAATCAAGGGTTGTCATAGAATTCAAGTTCCCCAATCCCTTCGGTATTGTTGTCAAGCTCCTACACCCTATCAAATTAAGGGTTGTCAAAGAACTCGATTTCCCCAATCCTTCTGGTATCGTTCTCAAGCTCATACACATTCTTTATGGAGGTTTCTCAAATAACTCAAGTTCACCAATCCCTGCGGTATCATTGTCAAGTTGTCACACCCTCTCAAATCAAGAGTTGTCAAAGAACTCAAGTTCCCCAATCCCTCCAGTATCGTTGTCAAGCTCGTACACTCTGTCAAATCAAGGGTTGTCAAAGAACTCAAGTTCCCCAATCCCTCCGGTATCGTTGTCAAGCTCATACACCTTGTCAAATCAAGGGTTGTCAAAGAATTCAAGTTCCCCAATCCCTCCGGTATCATTGTCAAGCTCTCACACCATCTCAAATTAAGGCTTGTCAAAGAACTCAAGTTCCCCAATCCCTCTGGTATCGTTGTCAAGCTCGTACAATCTTCCAAATAAAGGGTTGTCAAAGAACTCAAGTTCCCCAATCCCTCCGGTATCGTTGTCAAGCTCGTACATCCTCCGAAATGAAGATTTGTCAAAGAACTCAAGTTCCCCAATCCCTCCGGTATCGTTGTGAAGCTCGTACACTCTGTCAAATCAAGGGTTGTCAAAGAACTCAAGTTCCCCAATCCCTCCGGTATCGTTGTCAAGCTCATACACCTTGTCAAATCAAGGGTTGTCAAAGAATTCAAGTTCCCAATCCCTCCGGTATCGTTGTCAAGCTCGTACATCCTCCGAAATGAAGATTTGTCAAAGAACTCAAGTTCCCCAATCCCTCCGGTATCGTTGTCAAGCTCGTACATCCTCCCAAATCAAGAGTTGTTAAAGAACTCAAGTTCCCCAATCCCTCAGGTATCATTGTCAAGCTCGTACATCTTCCCAAATAGAGGGTTATCAAATAAAGGGTTGTCAAAGTGGTTCCCAATGACACTCCGGCTTCCTCCACCGTTGGGAAGGAAACCTTGGATGGCAGCCACATGGCAGAGGTAGCACCACCCAGCCCGCCGATGACCTTCCATGTGGTTTATAGGGCACCACTGGTACCACCACTTGCGCCGGGATTCCAACCGGACGGCCCGCTGACAACTCCACGTCTGCCAGATGTTGCGGAGACAAGGGACCACACAGGAGTGATTCCCGGGCCAAAGGCTCACGATGTGCAAGTGGCACCACCACTTGCGCCATTTTTGGCGACGAACAGAGCGGACCGCAGTAAAAAGCGGAAGAAGAAGAAAAATGAGGTTAAATTTAAGAAGAGAAAGGATAGGGAGTAGGGTTTTAGTTAGCGGCTCTTGGGTTGTTTTTGGCAAGTAGTTAGGAAGCCCCAAACTGTGTGCTTTGTCATTTTCTTGGTTTTTGACTTCTCAAGGGAGAGGATTGTTAGGAATGCCACGTGGCCCGTAATTTTCATCACGGGACCAGTGGCGTGGTAGGTGTTTGTTAGGTTTAAAGAGAGGACACTTCGGTGTTTCTCCCACTTTTTTTTGCAATGCAAATGTTCTTTTGTTTGATTCAGACCTTATGTTTTACTCCACCTTCGGTTTGAGTTGAGTCTTGAGTCCATGTGTAATGCAAGTGGTCCCTCCTTCGCCTACTTGAGGTTTCCGAGTTTTCCACCTTTCCCTATCATTGTGTAGGTTAGTTAGGTTAGTATTCCGTGATAGGACAAGCGGTCAGTAATACCCCGAGGTGCATATGGTTAAAACGCCCTGTTTGAGCCGGTGATGGGCGGAGGAATCTTAAGCACGGAAAAGAGGAAAAGATTGGACGAGCAAGGGGAAAGAACCCCACCGTGGGGTTGTTGGGCAAGGGGAGTTCCGCGCACACAGTAGGTTCTTCCCCACTTACTCCGTCCAACTAGGGATCGACGTTGAGCAGCAGTGAATAGACCTGTCCAATAGTAGGGGAAGGGTTCTGGTTTATGCCATCCGCTTGCCGTGACCTGGAGGTAGACATACCGATCAGTAGTAATGGATTGGTCTAGAACACTCATGCACCTGCCGCGACCTGGCGCTTGGTTTCCACCGCGGATGGTAGGTGTGGTAGCCCCATCCCTATGTTAGCCCCGCTGTCACGGAAATAAGCAGACCTTGGGTCCTATCTTGTGTAACCTGTGGAACAGCACAAGCTACCCATTCTGAGGATAGGAGCGAAGATGTTACGTTTCCACCTTTCTCGAGGGAGGGTTCAGTTTTTACGTGTGGTATAGTGGAAACTGTGCCATCACGAAAACTGGATCTGGTTGGTTTTGTAGACCCAAAACTTCCTCCACCTTTCCCCCCGTCAAAGGGGGTGGCACGTGATGAATACCAGAGTGGGACACCTTCTCCAGGGAGGGCTGCCCCCATCATAACACTAGTCTAAGGGAGTAGTAGTTAGGAGGAGGAAGTGGAGATAGGGAAACCACCCTGAGAAATCAAACCACGGGGCGAAATCCTGATGAACAACTACCAAGTCTCTTTAAGCATTCTAGCCTAAAACACTAGAATTATTGTCCTTGGGACACAGTCGAAAATCTAGCGGATAGTGGAAATACATGTCAGATCCACTATCTCTATCTCGGAATCCTTATCCCGGAAGCCATAACCCGTAATAAGGAATCTTAGAACAGAGTGTATATAGTTGTTCTATTATGGATTCAGGATGCTGAGTCTATTGTTGTTACTACTCTTGGGTGGGAGCTTGTCCATACTTTGTGTTGTGTTCCCTACCTCGGTCCACTACCGGGAAAGTGGAAACTGCCGTGCTATAATTTCCGTAATATCCCGGATTTCTTAATCCGATTTGTGTTATCTTAGTTTTTGGTGTTTCTTGTGTGTGTGATAGATTTCTTCTCCTCCTGGTGACTTAAACAACCGCAGGTTCTTCGTGGGAACGAACTCGGCGCGGTTTTGACGTTTTACACGTTAATTAAGTTAATTAACTGAATACGTTACCACCGTGCTACGACAAAGATCGGGCAGTGGCAATAGAGTACCTTCAAAGATGGAATAACGCCATAGCCATGCTCCTCTACTATAAATCTGTTGAAGAGGACGTGGTGAATGGTTGTCCATTTAGGTATCCTATTTTAAATCTAGTGCTAATGAGTTCACCTTGAATGTTAATGACAGTTGTGGAAATAAGGTGTTGGCTCTCAACTAGCGGAGCCTTATGAGTTGAACGCTTTGGTCATTGATGGTCTAGCTTTCATTTGTTTAGAATTAGGCATGTGTGGTATTTTACGGCATTATGCATGTGGATTTCATTAGGTTTTTGGTGGTGGGTTTGGATATAAAGGGCATTGAATTTTGTGATTGAGTGTGCGTGTATGCCTCGTCTCACTCCAACTGTGATAGTTGTTGATGGGTTGAACCTTTCCAATATATGTTAACGACTTTTTGGTGTGTTCTTGCAGGTTCTAATGGAGAGAGAAGAATCTAGATGATTTTGATGTTGTATTAGTGCATGCCACTTGTAACCTAGAAGCGAGAAATGTTTAATGTAAGTAGCTCAACATCGTGAGCCTAAATTTTGCAGCTTCTTCTTTGTATGAATTTTAGTTAGATTTGGACATATCTCTTTGCAAACCCCAACTTGCCACAATTGTTTATTGACTCCACAAATTTCAACCTTGTGGTGACCATGGTAGGATCAACTGGGTTCGGATTTTTGCTCACACTCTCGTGACCCATTCTACGTGCTCATCGCACCCATAAAGTCTTCAAATGTCACAATACATATTCATCGGCCGCCGATTATCGGGAAAGAGAACTACCTTCCAAAGTCTATGGTCACTATATTTTTGAGGGCGGGAAGGGGTATAGAAGGTGCCCTCTCTCTCGATTTTCAGTGGGCATTATGGTTTTGGAAAATGTTTGGTTTGCAATGGTGAGATAAGCATGTGACTTCCAAAATAACCCAATATAACCAATTTTTAATAGACTAATGATATAAAAATGATTGTTGGAGACCTTATTACTACTAAGAGGGCCTTCCTTTCGTTGTGCAAGTCGAAGAACCAAGCAATTCTTGTACTCAAGATGTAGGAACATCAAGCACAGTAGGATATTTGCAGTAGTCTCACAAGTAGTAAGAGGTTTATGAGGCCTCTAAATTTTGTGGGTATCTGGTACGATTTGATTCACTAGAATGTGTCTCGTAGGATGTTTAGGATATCTCGTAAGGTGGTTAGATGAGGTTTTGGCGTAAGTTGGGTTTATTTAGATCCCGATTGTTGCCAATGTTTTGACGTATCTAGCAGGTGAAATTGGTACACCTACCACTATCGTGCTTGTGGGAATAGAGGTGATGAACTTTAGGGTGTGTGAGGAGAAGGAAAGAGAAACACATGTGGACGATGAAGGTCCATGTATGTGGTGGCCCCATCTACCAAGTTTTAGTTAAACTTGAGTGACACGCGGACTTCATAAGTTGAGTCACACTTATCTCTTAGTCCAAGACTGCCGAGGCTCCGAAGTGTGAACCTAATGTGTGAGGCTCCGCCTAGACTTGCGTTTGTGTCTTCTGGTTGCTTCAAAGTGTACTCCTCCCTGTTGTCTTTGATTAATCAAACATAGATGGATTGTAATGCACTTTGAGTCTCACCTCGAGCTTCAACTCATGGCTTGGCGGAGGTCGACAACTATGATTTTTTTTGCAGAGTGAGAGGATCTAAATGTGGAGGATTTGGAGAGGTAGGGAGTGTGAGAACTGCAAGTCTATAGAGGGCTTTAAGTTGCACCAAGTTACACATCTGATCTAGCACCAAATGTCCCTAGTTTCGTTAGCCTCATGATTCATGTAAGTTCCTACTTCTTTTGCGATTATTTTGGCATTTTGTACAAGGTTGATTTTCGTATAACAACATAGGTGGAAGTCGAGAAGGATTACATGTTTTGTGTCATTGGTTTTTAGAACTAGTTATTGATATGTTTATGTTGCTATGAACTTCTATAGAGAGATTTTATTATAAGTGCGGGCGCAAGATATGGTTGACCAATAAATTATGACAAGAAAGGGATAACTATTGAGCTTGAGATGGATTTAGTACATTTTGAGCATAGTCTAAATCTCATTATAACACATGTGTTTTCGGCGTCCATTTTTAAATACAAACCTACCATATACCTACCACTCGAATAGAGGTGTATGATTAGTGGTTTATTTTTACATCAAATATTTTTAAGACAAATAAAACAATTTCATCCCATTGCCAATATCTCCAAGTCTCCAAACTCATGTCGTTCAAAGTGCCCAAACTCATCCTACCGTAAGTCAATGATGCTAAGCCTATCATAAACCATTTTAAGTTGAAAGAGTGTGCAACAAGTGAACAAATGCACTCTATGTTGTTGATAATATTTGATATGTCCTTTACGTTGCTATAACATGTCAATAGGCAAAGTAAGCTCAAGTCCGCAATGCCTCGGATATTGACCTCAAGCTCCTCCACCATATCAAATCAAGGATTGTCAAAGACCTCAAATTTCTCACTTCCTCTTGTATCATTGTCAAGCTCGTACACCATGTCAAATCAAGGGTTGTCAATGAACTCAAGTAACCACATTCCTACGGTATCGTTGTCAACCTCGTACACTCTGCAAGTTCAAGGGTTATCAAACAACTCAAAGTTCCATAATTCCTCCCGTACTGTTGTCAAGGTCAAAAAAACTCAAGTTTCCTAATCGCACTTGTATCGTTGTCAAGCTCTTAAACCCTCTCAAATCGATGGTTATGAAGAAACTCAAGTTCTCCAATCCATCCGGTAACGATGTCAACTCGTACACTTTCTCAAATGAAAGGTTGTCAAGGAGCTCAAGTTTCCCAATCCCTCCGGTATCATTGTCAAGCTCTCACAATAGCTCAAATCAAGCGTTGTCAAAGAACTGAAGTTCCCCAATGCCTAGGTATTTTTGTCAAGCTAGTACACCTTGCCAAACGAAGGGTTGTCAAAGAACTCAAGTTCCCCAATCCCTCCGGTATCGTTGTCAAGCTCGTACAGTGTGTCAAAAGAAGGGTTGTCAAAGAGCTCAAGTTCCCCAATCCTTCCGGTATCGTTGTCAAGCTCGTACAAAAATGAAAATCAAGGGTTGTCAAAGAGCTCAAGTTCCCCAATCCCTCCGGTATCGTTGTCAAGCTCGTACACCACACCAACCTAAGGGTTGTCAAAGAGCTCAAGTTCCCCAATGCCTCCGGTATCGTTGTCAAGCTCGTACACCACTGCAACTTAAGGGTTGTCAATGAACTCAAGTTCCCCAATCCCTCCGGTAATGTTGTCAAGCTCACACACGCTGTCAAATCAAGGGTTGTCAAAGAACTCAAGTTCCCCAATCCCTCCGGTATCGTTGTCAAGCTCCTACACTGTGTCAAATCAAAAGTTCTCAAAGAACTCAAGTTCCCCAATCCCTCCGGTATCGTTGTCAAGCTCTCACAGTAATCCAAACCAAGGGTTGTCAAAGAACTCAAGTTCCCTAATTCCTCTGGTATCATTGTCAAGCTCGTACACTCTGTCAAGTTTAAGGTTCTCAAAGAACTCAAGTTCCCCAATCCCTTCGGTAATGTTGTCAAGCTCACACACCCTGACAAATCAAGGGTTCTCAAAGCACTCAAGTTCCCCAATCCCTCCGGTATCCTTGTCAAGCTCGTACACCTTCTGAATCGAAGGGTTGTCAAAGAACTCAACTTCCCCAATCCGTCCGGTATCGTTGTCAAGCTCTCACACCCTCTCAAATCAAGGGTTTCCAAAGAACTCAAGTTGCCCAATCCCTCCGGTAATGTTGTCAAGCTCACACACCCTCTCAAATCAAGGGTTGTCAAAGAACTCAAGTTCCCCAATCCCTCCGGTATCGTTGTCAAGCTCTCATACCCTCTCAAATAAAGGGTTTCCAAAGAACTCAAGTTCCTCACTCCCTCCGGTATCATTATGAAGCTTGTACACCCTGACAAATCAAGGGTTGTCAAAGAACTCAAGTTCCCTAATTCCTCTGGTATCATTGTCAAGCTCGTACACTCTGTCAAGTTTAAGGTTCTCAAAGAACTCAAGTTCCCCAATCCCTTCGGTAATGTTGTCAAGCTCACACACCCTGACAAATCAAGGGTTCTCAAAGCACTCAAGTTCCCCAATCCCTCCGGTATCCTTGTCAAGCTCGTACACCTTCTGAATCGAAGGGTTGTCAAAGAACTCAACTTCCCCAATCCGTCCGGTATCGTTGTCAAGCTCTCACACCCTCTCAAATCAAGGGTTTCCAAAGAACTCAAGTTGCCCAATCCCTCCGGTAATGTTGTCAAGCTCACACACCCTCTCAAATCAAGGGTTGTCAAAGAACTCAAGTTCCCCAATCCCTCCGGTATCGTTGTCAAGCTCTCATACCCTCTCAAATAAAGGGTTTCCAAAGAACTCAAGTTCCTCACTCCCTCCGGTATCATTATGAAGCTTGTACACCCTGACAAATCAAGGGTTGTCAAAGAACTCATGTTTCCCAATCCCTCCGGTATCGTTGTCAAGCTCGTACATCTTCCTAAATCAAGGGTTGTCAAAGAACTCAAGTTTCCCAATCCCTCCGGTATCGTTGTCAAGCTCGTACATCTTCCTAAATCAAGGGTTGTCAAAGAACTCAAGTTTCCCAATCCCTCCGGTATCGTTGTCAAGCTCTTACAATAGCTCAAATCAAGGGTTGTCAAAGAACTCAAGTTCCCTAATTCCTCCGGTATCGTTGTCAAGCTCTTACAATAGCTCAAATCAAGGGTTGTCAAAGAACTCAAGTTCCCCAATCCCTCCGGCATCGTTGTCAAGCTGCTACATTCTCCCAAATCAAGGGTTCTCAAAGCACTCAAGTTCCCCAATCCCTCCGGTATCCTTGTCAAGCTCGTACACCTTCTGAATCGAAGGGTTGTCAAAGAACTCAACTTCCCCAATCCCTCCGGTATCGTTGTCAAGCTCTCACACCCTGTCAAATCAAGGGTTTCCAAAGAACTCAAGTTCCCCAATCCCTCCGGTATCGTTGCCAAGCTTATACACCTTCTGAATCGAAGGGTTGTCAAAGAACTCAAGTTCCCCAATCCCTCCGGTATCGTTGTCAGGCTCGTACATCCTGTCAAATCAAGAAAGGTCAAAGAACTCAAGTTTCCCAATTCCTCCGGTAACGTTGTCAAGCTCTCACACTCTATCAAATCAAGGGTTGTCAAAGAACTCAAGTTGCCCAATCCCTCCGGTAATGTTGTCAAGCTCTCACACCCTATCAAATCAAGGGTTGTCAAAGAACTCAAGTTGCCCAATCCCTCCGGTAATGTTGTCAAGCTCACACACCCTCTCAAATCAAGGGTTGTCAAAGAACTCAAGTTCCCCAATCCCTCCGGTATCGTTGTCAAGCTCGTACAGTCTTCCAAATGAAGGGTTGTCAAAGAACTCAAGTTCCCCAATCCCTCCGGTATTGTTGTCAAGCTCTTACACCACCTCAAATCAAGGGTTGTCAAAGAACTCAAGTTCCCCAATTCCTCCGGTATTGTTGTCAAATTTGAATTATTTAAGTCCACTTCTATGAGAGTGGTGATGGAAAACATTTCTTTGGGTATTTCATACAGGAATGAACATCCTCCCAATTCCAATACTTGTAATTTTACAAAAGATTTCCAAAGATCTGCATTTGTTAATAGATTTGCACAAGTTTCTAAACTCATGTTATCACATAATGGATACCACATCCTCGTATTCGTTGTTGCTTGTAAGTCTATCATAAAACATTTCAAGTTGAAAGAACGTCTAGCAAGTGTACATATGCACTCCATGTTGTTGATGATAGTTGAAATGTTCTTGTCTTCGCTTTGAAATCTCAATAGACGAAGATTGCTCAAACTCCCATCTTGGATTTGTTGAACCTTATATAGTTTGTGGCTTATGCCATTGCCAAAGTAAAAACAACCTTCAAGTTTTCCCACATCCTGTTTTTAAGAATACATCAAAGTATTAGCATATCATACTTGTGTAATATTTCTAAGTCCTAATACATGACATGAGTTTGTGCTAAGCATCTATAACATCCTAAAAGTTCACCAAATATCCACCCCAAATGTCATTCTAAATTGAAGCTTTTCCATCAACCCAATTTTTTTAAGAAATCATTTGCAATTATAATACATAAGACAATGTCTATGTATAGCCAATGTGAATAACATACCGAGCAGCTTGTTAGTCCGTTTTCGTTCCAAATTCGAGTACCCGCACATTCTGTCTCAGCAATCATTCGTCCCATGGCATGCAGGTGGTCGTGCATTTGCAAAATTTCATCACCATCATCATCAATTTCTATGGTTACCAATGCCCGATGGACCAAATTCTCCAATGCGGAAATTGGAGGGACGTTGTTATTGGTCCACATGCGTAGGGCTTTTTCTTTTGACATGCCACTAAGATGCACATCTCCACCAAAAAAGCAAGCTATGTCCAAAAACATATTTTTTTCTTCTTGAGTTAAACCATCATCGAAGCTTACTCTCAAGGTATTCCATATCTCATCATCCTCCCCGTCCAAATTTCTTCCCCTTTTCATCCTTTGCAATGCGCGTTCCCAACTTCGCAACTTTTCTTTTCCACGTAAGTATGCCCCCATGACTTTCAAACTCAAAGGCAAGCCCTTGCAAGCTTGCACAATTATGTCACGTATATCATTAAATTGTGGTGATAAATGAGATGCTTCCCAACAGCAATGCATGTTGAAGAGAGTTTTTGCCGCATCATCATCTAACTCGCTCACTTCAAATCTTCTACCACTCGCTCCCACACGATTTCTAATTGCGCCCCAATTACGCGTTGTTATAATAAGTGTGGTGCCCTTGCTCCGATCTAAGATGATCGTTGGTATAATGTCATCCACTTGACCTTCATCCTTAACATCGTCCAAGATCAAAAGGACTTTCTTTTTGTCCAACAATTCTTCCATCGACTTGTGCACATGCTCTAAATCCCTAGCTTCTATGTGCACACCAAATTTTGATAAAATTTCACATAGAATATCAAGCAAACTCCTACTTTTCAACTGCCCCACAAAGCATGACGCATCGTATGTGGACTTCATATCATCAAATATGGCCTTTGCCAATGTGGTCTTCCCTATTCCACCCATGCCGACAATACCCAAGGTATTCACTTCTTTGAGGTGACCTTTCACTCTTGCAAGGTTGTTCTCGAGACTCACCACCGTTGGATCATTCAACAATGTTCCATCAAACACCTATATGTACAACACATAAATATGTCAATAAACACTGTTATACCTTACCACCAAAAATGCATGTTCAACTTCAAACTTCCACAATAATTAATCAAAGCAATTGATGAATTGAGAATAACTTTAATAGCAAGCACATTGTAATGGAAGTGGCATTTACCTTCTCACTACCATGATTTGTTTCCTCTTTGCAACCTCTCGATGTTCTTGACATCTTCTGAAAAAAGTTCTTCACTTCACCAAATTGGGGAACCATATCACTCGAATATTTTCCCTCCATAAACATTTTCTTCAAGCCTATAAGTCTCTTGCAAATGTGTGAGAATGTTGGCCTTTGTAAGGGATCTTCCCTCCAACATTCCTCGATCAATTTGGTAAGCTCCCCACAATTGATAGGTAGCTTTGGCCTTTCACCCTTCTTTATTTTTGGAAGAATTTCTTTCACTTTATTTGTGATGAATGGTACCTTCTGTGAAAGAATCTCTGAACATGTCATAGCAAAAGACCATACATCCGCTTGGAAAGGGCATGCCATACAAGCTAGGTTTTTGTCCATTTGCTCAGGAGCCATATACCTTGGTGTACCAACAATGAATTCAACCTTTCGTGTTTGTGGTTTGCTTTGGACCTCCAATTTGGAAGTGCCATAGTCGATCAATTTGACATTGCAATGATAAGGACTTGTATCCTTTGCTCCATCTATGGTCATGGAGCTTAAAAGCACATTGTCTGGCTTTAAGTCGAGATGGGCGACATGCATGTCATGAAGATACCACATGCCGCTTCCAATTTGAAGCATAACATCAATTGCAACAACGTATGGTAAGAGTCTCTTATTGCACTTCATCATCTTTGTCAAACTCATGTCCATCAACTCCATCACCAAATGTAACTCCTTCCGTTCTTCGTCTATTCCACAACAAAAGTATTTGATGAGGTTTGGGTGGCTCAAGCCTGCCAAGATTCCAACTTCTTTGCGAAAACCAGAACAATCATCTGGAATTGGCAACGTTTTTGTTGCACCAGAACAATCGTTTGGAACTACCAGTGTTTTTGTTGCACTAGAACAATCAATTAGAACCTCCAACAATTTTGTTGCACTTGGTAATCCCAACCATATTGATTCGTACACTGGTACGTATTCACTACCACCCACTCGTGTCACAAGCGTAGGTTTTTGAAAGTCTTTAGGTATTTCCAAGGCATCCAATTCTCCACCTCTCACTTGTTGCAAGTCACATTTCAATCTCTTCAACAAATGCTTTGCTAATATGTGCTCTTTGGAGTCCTCCAACACACCTTCAAGTTTCTTTTGCAAGTCTTGTTCATCGCCTTCAACTTCCTTTAAACTAGCCACATTCAAATCCTTACACATTGTGCGATTTTGTGGATTTGGATGGTTTGTCGAGTATATCTCATGCACCACCTCCCAACAACACTTCAAATCAAACACGAGTTCCCGAAAGGCCTCTTTGTTGTCTAATTGGAAAAGAGCTGCACGACACCAATCTCCACTCCCACATTCATTCACGAGTGCTCCCCCTTTTTGTATGATACGACGCAACTCCATCACCACAATGCTTACTTCAAAGGATTGCTTCATGGATGTGATCATCTCAATAATACCATGCACGGTTGTAGGAAGCTTTTCCACAAGATTTGTGCATTGTCGCTTATTCAACACATCATCTCGTTGAACAATAGTTTGCATTTTGCTCATTTCTTCCTCTTCCCATTGCAAAAAATCCGAAAGCTCACATCCATGCGGTTTCTTTTTGTGAACAAGTGTCAAGAAATATATGAAGCAAGTGATGATGAACCGCCAGAGCATTGAAATTTGCTTCAACAAGAATTGCCCAACTTCGACAGCCATGACGGAATAAAACCTGCATTTTACATCAATTATGCCAACATTTCATTCTATGACTTTTGTAAGCATACACAAAACCCCATACACCCAATTTTACTCAGTACGAACAAATTATTCTAACCACCTGTACAAATCACAGTCGCAAAATTCATTCTAGTCGAGAATTCTTGATCTAGGTAAAGCCCTAAAATTTCAAAAAGATATGGAGAGTGGGCGAACACAAAAGAAGCCTTCAAATGAGCATGTTTCAATTGTAGTCCTCGTCTAATTGTGCTCATAATGGAATGTCCCTTCCTTCCTATTCTCCTAACATAAATAACATGGCCACATGTTTTTGTGTCAATTCATTTATATTGGTTGGGGAAGTATTTTTGTGGGAGTTCCCATGCAAATCAAAAACTCATTATATGCATCACTAAACATTATTGATGACTAGCGTAGGAAATCTAAGGAGCGACACAAGCCTCTACATACAAACGATAAGCATGGTATAAAGAGCAAGAACCTTAGATCCTACTCTCATCTACCACGGTCAAGTTACACGACTCAAGTATTTTGCAAGCCCAAAATGCAGAAAAAATCCTAAAGCAAACAATAAGCCATATAGGTTGATTTCAATATTGATTGCATCATTGATTCTTATCACAATTGATGTAGTATAGAGTTCCATCAAAGCTATATGTAGACACTTTGCTATACGTGCGGCTTAGCCTAATGAATTTGGTTACATTCGTTTGTGGTTTTTGGTACAATAATACGTCAAGTACAATAGAAATGGAAAACATTACTTCATGTCCTAGGGACTTCAAAAAATATTAATCCAAACATTCAATTCAAAGGACAAGGTTATGGACGAAAAACCATCGAAGTTCATTAGTTTTCACCATGGAGTAGCCAAAAAGCATGCAAAGTAGGGGGTGTATAAAAATTATCCATGAGGCTTACTAAGTGAACCCCATACGATTCATCAACTAATACTAATGCATCCCAAGCACCAAGCATCCTATACTTATGTACCATGTATAAAGTCCTTGCATCATAACCCTATGTTATTTTAAAGCTTATGCACTTATTTTTGCATTGTGTCCATAACTATGTTATGCCTCTAAATCATATGACCTAGACACTTATTGTCTTTATTGGACATAACTATTATAAATGAGAAAAAGGTTATGGTCCATATAAATTGAATATTTGTGAGTGTAGCCCCAACATCCTCACATTGAGGAAATAAGAAATGATTGTTGGAGAGTAACGTAAGACATACGCAATTTGTGGATCACAAAACTCGATACATGACTGACTCTCGTCGTCCACACTACAAGGTTCCAAATGTGACCATCCTTTGCGACATTTTGACACCAACCAAATACATATGTCACTAGGACTTGTTTTAGGAATATAATAGATAATTCAGCGGACATACTTCCATATGACAAAACGCACGTGCGCACGTGCGCACTACTTAAACATACAACATGAAAGTAGTCGTAGGCTCACCTTGAAGTAGTCTTGAATATTTTCCTCAACAATAATTAGTCTTGGCTCCGCGTTAGCATAGCTCAATGTGAGCCTAAACACACTGCCAACGAAAAAATAGCAATGAGCACACATGGCCACTAGTATATTTGACATGTTGTAATAAGAGTCAAAGAACTTGGGAAATTTGCACAATCTCATATTTTGCTTTCTCTATTCATCATATGCAAAGTCCTTGCTCAACTTCTTATCATACTCTAGGAAGTCACTACAACCCCATGTTCCTCCAAACCTGAAAATAAGATTGATTGTCCAAAGCCTCCCCAACTCAATTGAATGCAAGCGTAAAAGTTGCAACATGTTCATAAACATATCATTTTTTAAATCCTCGTAGCAAAGTATGATGTTGTTTATGCTCAACAAGACAAATTGTTGTTTTTTAATATACTCATTGCTAAATGTCATAAGCTACCCACTCAAAGGAATGTTGCTGCTCATTCAAAAGTTGTTGGAATTTCATGTTGTAAATTTCTCAAAAACATCAATTAGAGGTGCTTGGTCTAGCAAAATACAAGACATGATTGTAATTGTTTGGTGTTGCTTGGTAGCTTCGTGAAATCCAGTGCACAACTTCTACACTCTCTATTCTTCTACACAAAACACATGCAAGTAACATTGACTTTCAAATTAAAATAGTTGAAAATCCTTGCATTCTAGGCTAAGTATTACTCTAATAACATAGGTGACAAACAAAGTAGGCACTTTGGTGTCAAAATGTTAATTCTTCAAGGTGACGCATGAACTTCTGGAGAGGTTGGACGCTTGATGTGGAGATGAAATATAGATACCAAAGTTGCAAATGCTAATTGATCAAACATCCGAAAGGAAAGATCAGGGATGGAAGCAAAAAACAAGAAGCTCCTCAAACACAACAAAAGTAGAATCGCTCAAGACACCACATGAGGATTTCGACACATGTTGTGTCATATTTTGTACTAGGGATCCACATGTCTATGAGATGGACCTACTTTCTAGATTTTCTAATTTGGTCAACTTGTTAGCAATATTGGTGTGTGGTCGGAAAGAATTAAAGTTCAAATTTTGTGTGCGTGTCTAACCTAACACCTACTTCACTATACACTACCGGACTCTGTGATGGTAATATACACAAGTAATCATTACTGCCAATCCCATACTTGATAAGCTAGTCCCCCTCTATTTAAAACTTCCAAATTTTCAATCTCTAAAATTGTGCATGGTCAGGACTAGGATTGGTTATTTCGAACCAATACAAACTCGGTAGTTTAGCTCGTAGTCCATCTCTAAGACTAGTGTTGAATCCTACAAGAAGAACTATAACTTATCATGTTGTTCATCAACCATCACATTGCATTCAAACAACATTCATAACTAATACAAACTCAGCATTGTTCAAAATTTGCAAACATCACATGATGTAGACATTCACCAAAAAATTTGTTAAATTAATGAACTTCATTCTTGACAACTATATTCTTCCCCAAAATTGTTTACTTGCTAAATCGACAAGTAAAACTAAATTTATCCAATTGTAGACAAAACAATTTTATTTGTAGTCTACCTCTGAGACTAGTGTTAATTCCTACAAACAAGAACAATAGCTTATCATGTTGTAGTTCGACCAATTTGTTGCATTCATGCAATATTGATAAAGACTTCCATGATCTTGATGCTCTACAGTGTCTTAAGTACATGTTTGTGAATTCCTTCAAGTTTCATACTATAGAACATACATGAACTTCCCATGTGAATATGATTGCCCCCTCAACAATGATGGGTACCACTTAAATTGGTATCCAAACGCTAAAATTTCAACCATCTCTAAAAATCTCTTGAAATCACAATACATGATTACCTCAACGGTTAAGTTCTTAGACATTGTCTAAAACAAGAGATATTGCCTGCAAGCTTTTGGTTGGAAACCACATCAAAAGATAGACAAAAAGTTTCCTTTTTGCAGAACACCATGCCGTTGGAAATAGGAGAACACGTCCTTGAAACAAAGTGGGATAGAATAGACTAAACTACAGGAGAAGATAAAAGATAAAAGAATCAAAGAAACCCTCGTCACTCCAAAAACAACGACAATCCAAAGGATCTCCATCGAGTAAAAGACAATGACAAAAAACATATAGTCCACGGAAGTAGGAGCTTACACGAATGATGAGGCCGTTGAAACTAGGGACGTCTAGTACTCGATCGCCGCAAGCGGAGCTATAACTTGGTGCAACATAAAGCTCTACCAACCTAACATGCAAGCTGAACCTAATGTGTAAGGCTTGGGAATAATTGGGATCTAATTAAACGCAATCCGCATCCCTTACACCATAATGAACCTCATCTAACCACCTTAATTGAACCGCCCACTCTAATGCTCTCAATGGAAGGAATCAAACTTCAACAGATTGCCAGTTTCACACAAACGATGCAACATCACCATGTACAACAACTAAGCGTTTTGAAACCTTCAAGTACGTCCCAACTTCATCACCATAGACTGCACCAGTACTCAAGTTGCACCTAAAACATACAAAATCATCGATGTTGGTTGCATAGACAAGACCTTGAATCAATACAAAACAAACACGTTTTCTCAAATGTTGTCCAATGTCCAACTATTAAATTAGGTGTTACATCTAGTGTATCGTGTGTGTGCTCAACATTGAGCAACATGCCTACATGTTCTCATGCTCAACATCCTGCTAGACACATTTCCAGTGGAGCAGATCGTACTCCATACCCACAGAACGAAAGGCCTTATGAATGTCCTACTACTTCTAGGACTACTGCAAAAATCCTAACTTGCTTTATGTTCCTCCATATGGATTCTATCTAGAGTAGAATTGTTTGGTTCTTCGACTTGCACAACGAAAGTCTTTAAAGTGCAACGCCTTAATGTCACTTATATTGGACTCAATGGCCTTGGAGAGTTGAATATGGGGCAATAAGTATAGCACCACTAAAGATCCGCGAACTCCCCTTTCTTAGGCTCTCTGATCCGGACTTGTCCATCGCAACATGTTCGCACTTACTTTTTAATACTAGGGTTGACACATTGCTACAACTGGAAATGAGACCTACACACTACACTAGCACAACACTGCGTCGTGCATTAGCTACGGAGAACACTGTCAAGTTCTTTATGCAATGCGTGCAAGAAGTCTTAGGCAACCAAGACGTCTTCACACAAACGTGCACGAACTACAATTCAACGTGTGCACTCCACATCCTTAGTTACTACAAAAATATATATATCTCTTCAACAAGTACTCGTCCTCGCCGCCACGGTGCACAAACTGGATCAAAGCTCCAGCATCGCAATACAACGTTCGCCACTGGCAAAGTACTTGCTCTAAGCTAGAATTCCATCTAACTGCCTCACAGGAACTCTATTACAAGCAAAGCATGAGAAGTATACTAAAATCCAACGCAAACAGGGCACGTCAAACACCCCGCCTCAACAGCAAAAGAATAGCCAACCACTCAAATAGAAGTTGCTTTCGAGCAGCCTTTTCAAGCGCGGAGACAAAGACAAAGACACTTCACTCACTCTCAGAAAACATCAGAAAGCACATTCTCCGACGAAAGAACCAAGGGAGCCTGACCAAAAAAAGGCCTGAGAGGGCAGCCACCACCTGGAAGCGTCACCATATCGCGCACAGTGGACCCAATCGGGCACCATGGGAGTCGTTCGAAGCGCAGACCAGAGGGGAGCGTTGTTAGCAGTGTTCAAGAGTGAAGCCCTCATATGAGGTTCACTTTGAAGGGTTTTCAAATTTCAACCCTACAGTTGAAGGGCTAGTTCAAATCCAAGATGTCAATCCAAGAATATAGAACTTCAATTATGATCGCTTACACAGTTTGGGTGTAGTTAATAAAATTCATAAAGCACAAAAGGGGTGAGGATATTGATCTACAACTGGTATTAGAGATAGTGTCCAATTTTGAAAGATGCATCTACAAGTTACTTGGGTTGACAAAAGAATTAGAGATTAACCCACCTCTGAAATCCCAATCGCTCACGTAGTTTAGGTGAAATCGATCAAATTCATCGGACTGCGAAGTCACTTTTCACAAAATCACAATGCCCAAAAGGGATGAGGATTTCGTCTAGAGTTTGGTACTGGAATTAGTGATAAGTTTTGAAGATGCATTCAAGAGCTCGAGTTGTGCAGGATGAGAGGAAACACACAAACATTGAGAAAGACGACCTCACAATTACCAGAGCAACTACTATAGCGAACTCGAAACCTCGGCCAGCTGCCTTTGGCCAATATACTAGGGGCACTAAAGATTCTGGAACCGCCCAACCTCGCCAGCATGATGAAGATGGTGGCGTACTACGAGTTCACAAAACCCCCATATTGTTGTGTCTTGAATGAATGGTTGGTATACTATGGAATTGGTCATCTCCAACTTCCAATATAATCCAGGGTGAAATCATTTATGCACCCCGAGGGCAACCACCACATAGATAAAACCATCACCCGATATAGAGGTTTAGAAATCACATCCATAACGTCCACGAAGGCAATGAAAACCACTGCACCGCAAAAACCTAGTGAAGGAATAATTGAACACCAAACGCACATGTGATACGGACGTCAATCCCCCACCACTCCTCCCGACGAATCCGCAACCCACCCATGACGATGATCCCCACAACTTAATTCTTCCTGTGGTTACAAACCATCCAGAGCAGATCCACCCTCCTCACTCTTTCGACCTCAGCATAACCTGCGTCCGTCGGCCCAATACTGCTCCTAGCTGCAGTCAGTCTCCTATAAAACCAATACACAAATCCTCCTCCAACCCAAACGAAAAATCCACCAAGCAAGCAAGCACCGGATCACCATCCATTCCGATGCCCATAGCAGAGTAAGATCTGGCATCTGGAACACCCGTTGTTAGGATTGTGAGAGGGGAGCGGGGTGGCGATTTCTGTGCCTGTCTGTCAACGGAAGAAGCAGGACATGGTGCAGAATTAGAGTGCCAGGGAGGAAGACGAAGAAGACAACAAAACAGAGCAGCCGAGGAGTCTCGCGCGATGGCGAGGTGCCTATCTATTGACGGTGGCGATGATGACTCAGCATCCTTAATTAGGTCCCAAACCATGTCCTAATTCACATCCCCAACCACTGGCGCGGTCGCGTTTCTTTCACTCCTTACAGTAGGTTGTACTACTTGGACATATTTTACGGCACCGAATATGCCAAGCTTTAGCCACACTAATAATATGTAACCATTTCAAGGGCCATGGAATGGGGATAAGTGCACCAAGTATTCTAGTATCATTAAAGATCATTAGAATGGTGGAAAGTGTGTCATAATATTATACAGTTTTGGACCAAACTTATGTGGGGTTTGAAATTTCTTGGGTTATATTTTGGGTTTCTCTTATAATTTGAGTATACTTAGCTTGAGTATTGGTCACACAATAGCATTGACCACCGGTAGCTAGGTAAATTCACTTGGGGAAACATTACCAAATGTAAACCAATATTTAATAATGTTCAAATTGACATGGTTGACATGTCTGGTTGGAACAAATACCATGTGGAGTCCCAACTCATATAGCCTGGGAGTTGCTCTTAATTGGAAAATGACGTGCATGGGTCACTATGAAATCATTACCCTATATAGGAGGAGTCTATAGAGGAAAAAAATGTATATGTACTCATGGCAAGCTAGAAAATGGACTTGTGTATTTATACCAAGCTTTTCAATTTAATGGGAAAATGCCTCCATTACATACACAAGAATTAAATAGGCCTTTATTACATATGAAATCAAGTTTTACTTTCCAATGAGAAAGTCATTGGATATTTTTCCCATCCATAACATGTAACTCATTGATTGCAATAAACAAACAAAGACAAGAGCACAATAACTTAACCACAATCTAAAGAGAAAAACTCAAGGGCGCCCTACATGAGTTTGGGCCCTCCAGTTTTGTAAAACCCTAAAACCCAAATGCAAACCCCAACAAGAATTGAAAATGTAGTCAATGAGAACTATTAGTATATGACAACAATAGACAAAAATGTGAATTGGATGAACTCACACATCTATTACCCCCTTTTTGTACATCTACCTTTACTTCAACATTCTTAATAGATTTTTTCAATGTACACAATAGAGAAAAATAATACCTCTCCCTTGTGTATATTATGTATGCTAATGCCCCAAATATCACCCCTTCTTACACTCACATCAATTCATATGTGGTATGAAGAATCCACCCCCTTTGCTACCCACATGTACATTAGCCTCTCACCTTCCACTTCCCTTTTAGAAAGGGCATGGACGTGCTAGGCTGTGCAATATTATAGTTTTTTGCTACACAATACAACAAATACTTCGTGGAGCACATGTTCTTAGAAAAAACTAATTTACAATAGAATGTTGGGAATCAGAGGAACTTTGCCATGTTAGAAATTCCAAAGAGGGAAATGAGACCGCTTTCCCAAGTGACATGTTCAAACGAGAAACAAACAATTCCCTTTTCCTTGATGTAAAGCATGGGTATTAGGCCATGTTTCCCCTTTACCCTAGAGGGAAAATTTGAGAAGCTCCTTGTGAACATCAAGTTTCTCAGAATGCTCCGTGCCTTTGCAACGGATTGTGTAAATTGCACAACTAGTCGAACCACAACAGATCTCGTCTACCATTTCACACAACATGTCAATGAGCTTGTCTCACAAATGGAACCCTCCGTCCACAAGCAAAAAGATAGATCCAGGGACGAAGGCAAAATTAGCATTCTCTGTGGATCTTCAGTTGTAAGTGCTCACTTAAGATATGGATATATGGATATCTAGTAAATATGGCAGTTGAGATGATTAGTACT
Source organism: Polytrichum commune (assembly GCA_950295325.1). Lineage (NCBI taxonomy): Eukaryota > Viridiplantae > Streptophyta > Polytrichopsida > Polytrichales > Polytrichaceae > Polytrichum > Polytrichum commune. Next base: position 38,625,837 of record OX485807.1, read on the forward strand.
TTCGACATCACTTGGGAAGGAGAGCGCACTCCACCACATGTGGTGTCTGGAAGGTGATTCGCAAACCACGAGCCAGGAGTTCTAACTTACGGACACAACTACACTGCTAAATGTGATATTTAGTTGTCATATGGTATTTAATGTCAGCCGGTAACTTTTTGGATGACATTTCTTATGAATAAGTGCATAAATACTGTCATGGGCGATGGATGAGTTCATCCATTAGGCCGTAACCCTACCTTCTCTTGTCAGCAACTTCTGATGAAACATTGTCATGGATAATTGCAATTTGGATGAGAAATCCACATAGTAAGTGACAGTAATTGCAGCACTGTAAATCTTTCATCCCTAAGCAATTTACAAGGAACGACAAATAATGTTGGGTTAAGATCTAGTGCCGTGACACTAGACTGCAGTTTACAATTAGTATTGAGCAAGCCAAATAAAATTTAGTGACACTAAATATCGTATTCAGTGTGGCAGTCGGAGGATGGCAGATGCAACTAGGCCGGCACACAACTGTTCCCCCACTCGGTGCTTGGGGACACTATCGGTAAACTCCAATTTTTTAAGAGCTTGTGGCAGCCCTCCTTGCACGGCAACCATAATTGTGGCATTGACCTGAGCAAATATGTATAAGTTACGCAATCACATCGTCAACAACATTATTTAGCCATGTGGGTCGGTTCCATGATTATGGACTATGTCAATTGTATTCCATGGGCCCCCAAGAAAATAAGTCCATTCAATAGATTCGCACATTTAGTATAGAATATGGACTATGTCAATTATATTCCATGGGCCCCTCAAATAACTAACTTGTGGGCATGCAAATACTAACTTGCTCCAACAATGTCAGCCACCCACTGCTAAACTCTTGAAACATCCATGTTGGTGTTATTTCCATTACACCAACCATAATCGCTTGCGCAAATTTCATGCACCATGACTACATTCCAGATCGTGTCATTATGAGATGTTCCGTTACTCCCCCCCCCCCCCCTTTCTTTCTTCCTACTACATCGTTCATGGTATTTAGTGTCGTTTACTTTTTGGGGTTACACACTACTAAAACTTTTTTTGTTAGTGTAATTTTTAACTAAGTAGATGTTATAATGTCCTACAATGTCCCAATCTGACCCTTTTTTTGGTAAAAGACTAGATCTATATTAATAATAAAGTTATAGCATAATGTAAGTCCATATAGAAAATGACACTAAATACGTAAAAAGGTGTAGTGAGTTGAATCCTGACTTGAAACTCAAAAGTGCAATGCATTCCGTCCGTGTTTGGACCTAGTCCTCAGAGATGGCGAGGAGGAGCTTGCTCTGAAGCAATGAGAAGATGAAGATGAAGGTGTCGGTAAATGAGAGCTTGCCACTTGACTAGGCTTGGTCTTCATGCATGAAATTAGGGCCTCGATTCTTGGAAACTTATTGTTTAAAATACATTGCTATGTGCAATTTAAATATAATGGAGCCTACGCGAACACATAAATTACTCAACTTATGAGTTGTGTTCATGGGACCCGCAGCAAATTAAAAAAGAATGCCTGCGGATGTCGGATCCTGGTGCTTGAGATCAAATATCAAGTCAAGGTAGTTGAATACAACTCATCACCTGAGTAATGTTATGTAGGTTTACTCTTTACCCATGCAAATTTTATGGGTCCAAAGTAGAGCATAAAAACTCATAACTTTGCTTATGGTCCATATGTTTAGGAACCACAGTAAGAAAAATATTGCTATATTTTGCTACCGTGGTACTAAATATTCAAAATAATGTGAATGAGTGAACAAAGTTATAAGTTTTTGCACATTATGATTTTGACCCAAAGTAATTTGCATGGATAAGGAGGCCACCTATTTGAAAAGGCAACCTAACTGCACATACATGTATGCACTAAATAGTCCTATTAGTGTGGGTGGAGAATTAGCATGAAAACAGTTAGGTGGGCCGCTCTAATTGTCTAGTGGGGGTGGAAATAATGTGGGTCCAAGACCCTTGGTCGTCCTCCCATGTCAAAATCTTTCTTGAGACTTCCAACCGACACCTCACATAAAATAAAATACTCATTTTACATCAAAAGCAATAGCATAAAAGAATAAATCAATCCACACTAAGTTCCTACAAAACCAATTACTACGGCCCACACTAATTTTTCATTATAGTTTTGACATGGGTTGAAAGTTGACAGGGTCCACATTAATATTTATTATGAGATTTAATGTGGGCTCTAGAGAATTATTGTGGCCCACACTAATATGACTATTTAGGGTAGTGTGCCCACAATCACACAGGGCTCGTACCTGATGCATATTCAACATGAATGAGTGGGATATCCACTACATTTCAACCCAATCTCTAATTTATCCAAGCGCTTTTGTACATGTTAACACACACTACTCATGTGATATGGAATGAAGCTTGCAAAGCTAGAAATACAAAAACTTTATGCATCAAACTTGTTGATAGTTATCTAAAGCTCGCACCCATAGGGTTGCACAACTTACTAAATATTCAATGAACATTGTTGCAAATCATCCGCTAAAACTCCAAAAGCATCTCTTCATTTGAGGTGTGTTGGACAACTAGCGACCATGTCAAATTGTTGGCGTACTTTTCAAGTAAGTTGTAGTGCACTAACTTCAAAGAAATAAGGTTTCTCCTAGCCTTGGATTTGGACATTTTCTTTGTTGTTGGAAATTCAAGAACATAATAGTACACTCTAAACTCCATAATATCACACTTATGGGGCAACCAAAGTGCACGTGAAATTAAGGACTTATGTAGTGCTAACATGAATGCGTGATAAAAGAGAACTAATGTAGCATGTGGCATTATGGAATAGCACAAAATCAACATTGCAATAATGAAAACAAATATAACAATGACAACATGATGCATATGAGCGTGTGGTTTGAATCTTTTGAGATTTATTTCAATATAAAAACCCATGATCTATGGGAGGGAAACCTAACAATAAGCAATAAGATTTAAACCGACAACCTCCGCTCCATAGGATTTCAGGATATGAGAGAAAGAGTGACATCAAGGAGGTTGATATTACGGAGTTTAGAATGTACATTACATTCCTAGTAAAATTCACAGTCAAGACATTTGGGCAACTGGCTTTGACGTTTTGTCAATATAAAGCATAAAGTGTTTACGACTCCACCTCCATTGGTGATAAAAAAAATATGAAGCCTTGGGGGATGAAGAGACCTTGAGTGGATCTCAACATGCGTATAAGTTATGTATAATGTATGCGTATAATGTAGATTTTGTTCTCACGGCCTACAATGAACTTGCATGCCGGGCTCGCATTCTGAAATGTTTTCGAAAGACCCTTCGGAGGATTCATGTGTCTTCAAGATAAGTGGCTCCGATCATATAACACTTCGATGTGTAAAAAAATCATATCAAAGAACTAGTATAGGCCTTACGAAAAGCACTCTACTTTAGTTAAGTTCACCCATAAAATCAACGATAGTTAAGAAGGAGAGCAATTCAAGTAGTAATTGAAAATAAGTTCAATCTCCTTGGATCAAAGCACTTTGACCTTTTCAGAGAATGTTTCCATTTTCTGACATTCAGGGTTTAATTTTATCTCAAAACATTACACTTTATCTTAGATTTGATTTGCTAAACTCAATAATATTTATCATAATTTATCATCAAGTTTGAAAGAAATAAACAAACTACCTAACTAACAAATAGATAAAATCTGTGTTGTCCATGCACAAGAAATTCACAAAACATGCAATTGTCCCAGAAGTATCCAAATATAGGATCCATTATATTTGCATTAAAAAGATTCTAGGTTCAAATTGTTGCTTGCTAACGATTAGAAATTACTTGCTTGCAAATCAAAGAAAAATGAAATATCATGTTTAAAATGGAAACAACCTATTCAAACTACCCAAAGGTCCTATGGTAGAGTTTAGTAACTGGTATTCGAGTAAGTATGGACATGTTTTCAAAATTTGGACTTGTTGTTTGCTTCAATTCTATAGCTGGATTCATTCATGCCCTTATGATAGACCTAAATTTTGTGGGAGATATGTGAGTCCTTAGTGATTACTTGAATGTTAGGCTATTCAAATATGATGGAAATTTTGAACATATTTATGTAATTAACTTAAGCCAAATCCATGCAATCATTTGGTGAATAATGAAAACATCATCAAAACAACTACTATAATATTTTCATTATCAACTCTGCAAATTCTATTGAAGGATCCTACCATACCTTCCAATCGCATGATTCTATCATTCTATGATAGAATCTAGCATGTTGTAATTATGGACTTGGACTTAGTCCAATTCTACTTAAATAAAAAAATTTAATAAAGAGGAAAATATCAATAATTAGTTACATCCAAGATTCGCACCCTAATTTAAATGTTGGTTGGCAAGTAAACCATGTCCAGGGGGTGGACTTCCCATTGGAAATCTAAATGGCGTGCATGGGTCACTATGAGATCAAACCCCGTGTACACAAGAAATTTATAGAGGAGAACCATAGTATATCTACTAACGGCTAGGAAATGCCTCCACTACATACATTGAATATTCATCATGAAATAAAAAGGCATTTATTACATATGCAATCCACTTTCACGTTTCCAATGAAAATGTCATTAGCAACTTTTTCATGAATAGAATGTAACTCAATGATTGCCGGGGAATTGCCATAGGCACATTTATATTTATACATTCTATAGTCCAAGCAATCATCTTTATAACCACCCACCAATAAGTATCAAAGGAAACTTTTTTATTTGGCAAAATCTACTTCAAAAAAGGAAGTGATATCATGATCAAATGCAACAACGGTGACAAGATTTAACTCCGCTAAATATGATATTTAGTGCCACCAATTCTAATTGCCTTGCTCAATACTAATTGCAAACCGCAGTGTAGTGTCACCAACACTAAATGTTAACCCAACATTATTTGTCGTTCCTTGTAATTTTTTGGGCGGGAGATTACATATTTACAGTGGTGCAATTATTGTTACTTACCAAGTGATTTTTCATCCAACTTTTGAAATATCCATGGCAATATTTCATCACAAGTTGCTGACAAGAGAAGGTAGGGTTTTGGCCAATGGATGAAGTCATCCATCATCCATGACAATACTTGTTCACTTGTTCAAGATTGAAGTCTTCAACATATACCCTTCAAAATATACCTCTCTCAAAATAGCCCTCTAAAAAACGACCCCAAATTGAAAATGAAGACATCACTTGAAGTCCTCAATATAATTTGCCTACCATAAGAACCAACAAGCATAGGGCATTGTCACTATAAGAGTGGATTTAGATGCTTGATTCATAATTTTTCATATTGTACTAGGAACATGTACCATATAATTCATGCACAAATTTAAAATGAGTTTTGTATTTCATTTTTATATTCTTGGATTGACGTCTTGGACTTGAAGCAACTTCAAAATGAAACTCATACGAGGGCTTCAATCTTTAACACTATCCGCCACGCAAGAGCACATGGGGCTCGTGTTTTGTTTATGGAGACTACTTGTCGGCCCACAAACCAATGTCAAGTATTTAAAGGCAGAGTCAATGTCCCCTTTTATCCCTCCCAAATGGTGTTGGACCCACAAGTGTATCCGCTTTGGAATCAGGGATCGGGGAGATTTTTGGGCATAGTCGGTTGAGATCCTAATGTTTGCAAGTCCAACCGGTTACATGTTGACATCCTTCGGTTTTTTCTATAGTAATTTGAGGTATATTCCATAAATTCCTCTAAAGTGATCGGTAATTCTCCTGAAGTCTTGAACTTCAACCGGTTATTTCTCAAACTCAACTGGTTCATCTGTAACTAACTGCCGGTTCTCCCTGATCATAGTTTGGAATGGCGTTAAGAGGCTAAATAATGATATGTATGTGGGTATTTATGTGGACACTCTTCTCCACCAGAAGCCTACAATTGAGTTATATATGGCAAGCCTTGGAGTTTAAAATGGACATAAGTTTTTAATTAAAAAAAAATGGTGATGATGAGAATGGACTATGGGGAGCAAACACGGTCAAAAGTTTACAAAAAAAAAAATGCTCTGGTATACTAAAACCATAAAGTTTTTCATCAAACGCCTAAAAGTAGTAGCAAAGTGTTGCTTAAATTGGATTTTACTTTACATGGCGACGTCTATTGTTGTGTTAGATTCTCAAATATGAAATATCAAGATGAGATCTTCAAAGCTTATCGTTGAAAGTGATGCTCAAAAGGTAATTGCTAAATTTGGTTTTGGACATAAATTCAATGACCTTAAATATTTTGAGGTTGGATTTTTTCCATATTTGTTGAATTCATAACAAACTTGAGGGGCACCATTGTAGATTTTTTGTAGAACATTATCAATTTAATATAATTTTATCATGTTTTAAACAAATTGTAAACAATTACTTGTTTAATTGCACTTACTCACACACTACTTGCACCATCTTCTAAAATATGTAGTCTTTTCCTGAAAAAATAAAATTGCTCAACATAAATTGCTTGGATTTGTAGATCAATGTGTTTTAAAAACGTTCATGAGTTTCTCCTTCACAAAATTCAAAATTAATATATAAATTTGAATCACTTTCACTTAAACCTATGCAGGTAACTGGAGCTGCGTACTTGACTGTGCTTGCACCCTACATGCTCAACATATATTGACCGTTCTAGATTCAAGAATGAACACAATCGGGAGTCATTAGGAGGGTCTACACGTGCTCATTCAATGAATAAGGGAATATTCACTTTGGACTTTGACAACTTTTGTATTGCTATGGTAATTTTCAAACTTCATTCACTACAATTTTCATATCTCACAATTGCTGACTTTCGGAAACAATGTCAACCCGATCCAACAATCATAAATGTTTGTGGAGTTGGAAGTGCCCACAAAAAAACCATATACCTTAGAGCTTTGGGGGAACTAATACAAGTAACGTTGTAAGAATTGCCTTGGCATGGATCATGTGAGCGCTCTATGAAGCTCTTTTCTCCTTCTAGTCCAACTTTGCTCCGAACTGGCCACAATTTGCAAATTGGGTAAGCCGTTAACACCCAACTAGTGCTAATCACACAGTAACTCCGATTTTAACAATTATTGTTCATGCCCTTCTCTTCTTCCTTGTTCCCTTCTGTCTTAATTTTGCTTCCACTTAGAGCGCTCGTAGTCCTTATTTCTTTGTATAGGTTCAGCTGACGGTTCAACCTAACCCTTCCCATTTTCCGATTGGTCCTCTACTTCATCCCCTCCAATCACCCCCTTATTACCTTTTTTGTTTTATCGTACCCCAACCAACTGGTGACTCTTCCCACTTCGTCTCCACGCCTAACCTGTTCATCAAGTCTATTTTAATTTTACTCTTACTTCCGTGAGGATTGCTCTTTGGAGACCCTAATTTCATCCTTGGTGGTTTAAGTTCCAGTTCCCTTTCCAACGGCCTGGCCCATCGGCAGGAAGGGAGTGCTTAAGTTAACCGGTTTCCGGTGGCGCCAGTTTATGAACTTCAGACTCGAGCTCTAGCGGTTTAACTAATTGGCTACGCCGTTAGAACTACGAAGATAAGTAAGTTAACCCTTAAAGGACAATGCTGCCCCACGGGCTTGGTATTATTTTGGGAGAATCTTGTTCAAAACTTCTACTCCATTACACCAAATGGAGTTTTTAGAATGTCAAATCGAGCACCTTAGCAAGATCTATACTTCTTTAGAATAGAGCCTATGTAAATTAATTGGTTAATCATGCTTAAAATGAATTTAAAAATATATTTTGGGTGTGGTATCGGGAAAGCATATGTCCTTTAAGGGTTAAGCAAGAGGGGGTTGGTTGCCAAAAAGGCAATTGGGATTTAATCTGGTGGCGGAGGTGTGACGGCTGTGGCAACGGTGCAGTCAGAATTTCATTAAGGGGGCCGAGGGAACCCGAATTGGGGGGGTTGGGAGTCGGGACTTGGGTTCTGGGGTTGGGGTCGAGATCGAGAGGGCACAGCAGCAGGCAGGAGGAGGAGGAGGAGGACTTCTGATCACTCGGCTGCGATTAGCGGGTCCAGGACTTGCTATTGGGTTGGCGATCGGATCGGGCGGCAGGGCAGGGATGGTCGAGGAGTCGGCCGGATTTGGAAGGGAGTTGTTCCTCTTTCTTATGATGTTGTGATCGACACTTTTGTAGTTGTTCAGTGGAGATGTGTCTTTTGTGGGATGCTCCCCTTCGTGGGAGGCTGTTAGGCCGTGGGCTGTAATCGTAACTCTGATTTCATCACAATGTTGGCCGGAGAAAAGGGGAAACCCCAACTCCGTGTGTAAGGCCGACGTGTAATGAAGAATTGGGATCGGTTGTCGATCTGCACCATTTTTCGGAATCATGAAAGGAGAATGGGATGTACGCTTCCGCTGTGAGATGTTTGTACTAATTTTGCTTAGGGCAGTAAACTAGGGTCAGCCTCCAACTGGTTGCACTACTGGGTTTACAGATCAATTTAAAATGTTGCATCTAGAAATTGCCACTATTACAAATCACACTGTTATCCATGAATCAAGAACGACATGGATCCTTTGGAAATTGTAGGTATATGAGATATTGCATATAGTAACACACATTGTTCACATGCTACAAACCGAAGGTTGCCGAAGCAAACTTGTTAATGTTGATTTCAAGATCACATCTAGACATTGGACGTTCTCAAATAACTTGATCAACTCCAAGTAACCACTTTTTTTGCTTTAAAAAAATAAATTGTCCTCTTAAATCAAGAATACAATTATTTTGGTTGAATTTGTTTTCTGGTGTTTGAAGCACATGTGGGTTTGTGATGTACCAAAACATGAGCGATGATACTAATAGACCTTATTGAAGGATGGTTCAAAATGAAAGATTGGTTTGAATTGAGAGTGACACTGATTTAAGACATGTTAATGAAAAGGGTCCTAAGGTGTGTCAAGTTTCTTTCAAGTGTTTGATGTGCATTTTTTTTTATAGATTTTCACATCTAAATTAGCTTATATTATTTCTAGGAAATATGAGGTCCTAATCATGCTTATGTTGCATAAAAAAAATTTCTATAAAATCTTACTTACAAATCTAAACTTTTGGAAAGTGATATTTGGACATGCAAACCTCCTCTTTTCAAAGATGTTATGATTCCATTGCATTCAACCACACCATTTGCTGCCTAGAGGTCTCAAAGTGCCACTTCAGCTAATAATTACCAATATGATACTATTTGTCAACATAAGTAACTTTTATACTAAACATTTATTTGCATTATAACCCTTATCGTAGCACATTGGGATACTTGAAGTGAAAGTTGTGCATCGTGGTATGCAAGGGGAAGACATTATTAAGCATAGTAATGGCACGTGTTATTTGTTTACATTTTGGTATGCAAGAGGAAGATATTCTTGAGATATACAAAAGCCAAAGTCGTATTTTGTGTACTGTACTTTTTGTCAACTTGAAGACCATTATGTAACATAGGCATACACCTCATGACACTATTGAACATACTCCAACCAAGTGTCATGAGGTGACACTAATGGTGAAGTTGTCGATCGTTAGTGTAACCTAGGATACAACTCAAAATAGGGTAAGTGACATTATTACGCATGTGACACTAAATTTCATAAATGGTGTAATGAAAAAGGGTCATCAGTTGCACTCAAAATTTGAGCACATCTAAGAAAAAAAAAAACCATTTTTATTGTCGGAAGTAGGTACATATGCCGTCTATTGCCATAACAACAACAACAAAAAACGAATGAAAATGAGTTCATTTGCATCCTGACCCACCCCTTCCAAAATTTCTTAGTTGGACAACATCCTCATGGGACATTAGGGGTTAAGGAAACATGTGAGTAGCTTATTAGTGGCACTTCAAGAATAATTCACAAGATACCAGATTGACACTGAAATTAGTAAATTCGCTCAACTACTTTCATTCTCCTAACATAGATGTGCTAATAGCAGGAGTGGAGTTACTTCCGAATGAGCTCATGAAGAAGAAGAAGAAGAAGAAGAACTCCGGTCCCTACTAGGGGCCGGAGTGAATAAAGTGTTTGTTCGTAGGACAACCGTGGCCGTACCCCAGGGTAGTGGCGTTGGGTGTAATACTACTTCACCCTTTGGAGGGAGTAGACACTATGTTAGTAACTTAGGTTTTAACCGGTTGAACTGGGGGGGGGGGGGGAGGGGGGTGCGTAGGGTGCATGGGTTTTAATTAGAGTTTTGTGGGTCTTGCTACTTTGTTTGAGACGAGAAGCGTGCGTATTTGTTTGGAGTATAAGTGGTGGTTGGTTGTATAGTTGGTCGCCAAGTCATGGTTCCAAGGTTGGTTGGATAAGGACGTGCGTGTTGTATTAATACGGTCCGGGTTCGATTCGCGTTGAATCCGTCTAAGCGTGTTAGTGCAATACACTTTGACTTGGTGCTGCAAGTGAGTTAATCATAGGCAGGAAAGTTATGCCAACCAGCCGGCTACTCCCCGCCTTTCTGAGCTATAGGTGGTATCTTAATAACTAGTGGTCTGACCACTACCCCTCTCTAATTTTAATTATGATTTTGTAAGTCTGTGATGGGTTGTCTATTTTCTATTCGTCTTTTATGGACCAATATTGAGTGTGCGTATTGTGTGGCGATAACATTGATTTGTTTGAATGTGCTCCTAATTTGGGATGGAGGGAGTTTAAGTTTTGTTTCTAGTTCGTTCATCGAGGGGATGTGAGTTGTGGCTCTGGCCCCGGATGCTAGTACTATAAGTGGAGCTACTTTCCATCCTCTCGCTATGATATTGTCGATGAGTGGTTGGTATTTGGTGAGTTTCCGCTCTCTTGTGTCAGTAGAGAACCTGTCATTGCAGTATGTGAATTCGATGAATTGTATAGTGATTGTTGGGGTAGGTACTTCTGGGGGTGGAGAGTTGTATGGGTGGCCTAGCAAACATAGTATGTCGGGTTTGAGCCTAGCGTTGCAGTAGCATCTCTAGGTGTCACATGTGCATGGGAGTAACCATGGTGGAACTGTGTTTTCTTGGGGAAGTTCATTATATGTGCCTGCATTCATAAGTATGTAGTGTCTTGTTATTTGTTGGAGATGAGAAGTTTGCGTATTTCCCATATTGCTTTGTTATGTCTATTTGTGATGAGTGCATGGATGTGTTGTTGTTTGCATTTTAGGAGTACGTGTAGCCATGTGTCTGCTTTTGGTGAGGTGCATATGGGACATGTGTGGGATGGATATGCGATTCGTCCAAAGAGAAGTTGTTTCCTAGCGTGTCCCATATATTGTCCGGTTCGAAATTTTACTAAACATGTTTTTTGTTTATTTGTGATGACTGGATTATTCCAGAAGTCATTTGATAATGCTTTGTCAATATCTTTATTATCAAGCCATTTGTGTAATTGGTGTGTTTGAGTTGCTATGAGGGCTAGGTTATGTTTTTTGTCGTATTTAGTGATGTATTTGCCAAGGTGCCTGATGGGGCCTTTATCTGGTGTATCTTGCATTGAGTGCCACCAACCTTTTTGGAGGTAGTATGGCGTGGGGTGTGCGTGTTCATACGTGGCTAGGGCATCTCTATGTTCTAATTCACATCCCATTTTGGCTAATTTGTCTGCTTGCTCGTTGCCACTAATATTCGTGTGGGCTTTGACTTTATGTAGTGTGGTGGTTTGTGTGCGGGATTGTAACATCTTAATAATTGATTCAAGTATCTTCTTGTCTGGGTGACTATTGTGTGAGGTTGGATGTTTTGTTTGTGTGTTTATGAGGTATAAAACGTTAAGACAGTCTCTGAAAATGTGTGCGGGTTCATTTCGGTATGTGGTGGTGAGGAGGCATAGGGTGTGGTGGATAGCCATCAATTCCGCTCGTAGTATATTTTGGAGGCCTGGTAGTCATTCTGAAATTTTAAGGTTTTTAAAAGGGTTATATACTCCATATCCTGCCTTTTCTCGTCTCCAATGTTCTTGGGTTATTGCTTTGGGTGGGATAAATGACCCATCAGTATAATAACAATATTGCGGTGGATATTTGAGGGGTAGGCATATGTCATGGTTTATGATTGGTGGGATAGTGGTATTATGGGTTGGAGGTGGGGGGGGGGGGGCGGGTATGTGAGTTGGGCCCATTTCTTACTACGGTTTACTGAGGTGTTCATTGGTGTGGGTGGTGCGGTTGTGTTGAATATAGTAGGTATTTGTAGAGATGCACCGATAGTGTTCATGCGACATGCGTATCTTGTGGTTCCGATGGACGTAGTTTTGTGGTGGATACATAGTATTCTAATGTCTCGGCTTTCTATTCGAGGTTCGATTTGTAGTTCTGGGGGTATCGTGGGTTCTTCGTATGTAATGGTGTCTACTTTAAAGTGCGTGATGACGTGTGAGTCCAGGAAAGGACCTTCATGAGGGTGAAGATTATGATACCAATTTGGATAAGTTGTTATAAGGATTGTAATTGTGTCGGGGTTGTTGTAGGCAGCAAGTCGTGCCCAATGGAGGGCTTGTTGGGTGTCTGTTTCTGTATGTGGGTGGGCATACCCGTTACATGTCCATTTGTGTTGACATGCCGTTCCTCTTGACTCGAAAACTTTGTCTCGGGAAAAAGTGGAGGATAATTGTCTTAGCGTGATAGGGCATGTGACGGGTGATGAAAAATATGAATGTGTGATATGGAAGGAGTCTAGAATATGGTTAATGATGGCATTTGGGAGTGTATATTGTGATAGTTTGAGGGGGTCACTTTTGGGCATTCGGTATTTGTACCTTTGGTATAACCATACTACTTCTTGTTCGAAGGATTGTGTGGGGGGTTCGAGATGGTGAGGTCTGTGTAATGCATTTTGGTATTGTTCCCACAACCATTGTAGTCGTTGTTCGGGGATGGTAATTAAGTGACGGCCGTCATTGTCGTATATGTGTGCTACACCATGTTGGCTTTGGATGATGTTTTGAGTGCAGGCGATGTCATTATCTGGGTTACATTCGTTGATATTAACATGACATAGGGGTATAATTTGTGTGTGGGGGGGGGGGGGGAATGTATCTAGTATCTCTTAGTTGTTCTTCATTAAAGTGTAATTTTAAGATGTTGGTAAAGTGTTGATTTTGTTTGTGGGTATAATATTGTGTTAGAAGTAGAATGTTATGGTTAATGGTGTTTTGGTTGTTCCATGGGAACAAGTCTTTTCGGGGAAGCCACTTGTTGTATATGGTTTCGTGGGGGAGTATCCATTGGCATAGGTAGGATGTGTAATTTTTGGTAATTTTGTTTTTATCTTTGTAGGAGTGGGGGCGGTCGTTTATTATAGAGTGAATTGGGTATTGTATGTGGTTGTTTTGTATATACGAGGGTGGCTTCGGGTATTCCGGAGGTGGAGGTGTAGGTAGGTGTGCATTATGTCTTTCTAATCTTGTGTCTATGTGGTGGTTGTGTATTTTGTAAGGGTTTCTGAGGATGTTTGATAGGGTATGTGTTGGGCAATTATTTAGGCATGGATTATGACACGGTGGTTCACAAAAAAGAGCTCGGGCTTGTTCTAGGGCGGCTTGTGTTGTTTTAGTGAGTGTGCCATAGTACAGTTTGAAGTCATCGTTTGTCATTAGATGTATGCCGTTGGGGTGTGTTATGTGCTTGAGTTCGGTTATGTTGTGGATGATGAATTTATGTAGGTATTTAAGGGAGAGTGTGGGAGTTAGTGTTGGTATGGTTTGTACTTGGTGCATCCATTGGGTTTCTAAGGGTGTGGAGAGGAGGGGAAATTTCTCGAGTTGGCTCTTGAGGTGAATGCCACTAGTTGTTTTTAGTAAGAATAGTGTGCGTGTAATTGGTGATCGGATACAATCTTGGCGGGATATGCGTGATAGTTTAAGGGATCCGCCATATTTGGCAAGTATGTGTTTAGTTAATCCATTATATATTTTTCCTAGTCGCCCTTTGTCATTGAGGACGTTAATAAGTTGTTCGCTTATACATGTAAGATATGCATTTTTTAGTGAAAAGGCTTCTGTGCCGAACATATCTTGTGGTAGCTGTGTAACCGCATTGGACATGCATTTCGGTAGGCCGCATATATTTTTGTGTAGGGCGATTATTCGTTTATCGAGTTTCTTAATGGCGGGGAGTGAATATGGAACGGCATAGAAATTGTAGGCGATGCCAGCTCGTATGACCGTGTCAATCATTTGGATTTTTTGTTTCATGGTGGCTGGGCATGCGGTTAGTAGCTTGTATTGTTTGATTAGTTTAGTTGTTGTTATGTGTGTTTGAGTTTTCCATTGTAGTGAGGGGACTAGATTAATCCCAAGATAAACATATGGCTTGTGTTGGCTTAGGATAGGTATGGGTTGATTTCTGAAGTTTATGTTGATATTTTTTTATGTGTGTTTTGAAGGCTTGGGGGTTTAATTTTGTTTTGTTGGGGCAACCCGTGATTGCGCATTTTGGGATGCCGAGGTCCATACCTACCCACTCACAGAATTTGTCCAATTTATTTAGTTGGAGTTGGAGGGATGGCAAGTTATTGGATATTGCGGCCAGGTCGTCTGCGTAGGCTGCGGAGCTTAGTTTTGTATGAGAGGTGTGAAAGGTGTATCCATTGTTTCCTCGTTGCAGCCATCGTAGGAGTGGTTCAAGAAATATAATAAAAATATAGGGGCTCAAGGTGTCACCTTCTATAGTTCCACGTTGTATGGGTATGTGTTTTGTTTGATCAAAATGTTTTCCATTAAAGGTAGTAGTGGATTGTGAGTAGATATTGCCCACTAGGGCCACAACATCTTTGGGTAGCCTATGTCCATCATAATGGCGAGAAGTCTGGCATGATCAATAGATCCGAAGGCAATTTTGAAATCGATGCATAATATGTAAATGTCTTGAGTGGTAAGTCTTGCATCTTCTAATGCCGTTATGAGGGTTTATAGCTGTCGTGCGGTGCATCGTTTAGCCCTAAAGCCTTCTTGGCTGTCGTGTAAGATTTGATATTTTTCTCCGTATGTGGATAATATGCTTGTAAGTGTACTAGTAAATAGTTTGTAGATTGTATTAGCGACTGCGATTGGTCTATGATTAGTAAGGTGGTGGGGGTTGCCATTTTTGTATAGGAGTATTGTGAGGCTTGTTTTCCAGGATGCGGGGATTTGTTTTTGTTTGTAGCAGTGGGTAAAAAATAGCATGAACTTATTACATAGCTGGAGATGTCCGTTCGCATCATCCCAATTATACTTTACTGTGGAACAGTCTAACCTCGTGAATGCGACACCCTCAATATTACAATATATTTATGCGATACCAAACTTTTTAGTCCAAAACTCCCTCTTTTACACGACTACGACACTCGATAATGCGACATTTAGAATCCCCGTTTTATCATATTAAAGACGCAATTAATGCTACAGTTCCTTTCATCTATGTTATGTACATCTAAAATACATTCATTTTCACTTGGAAACTTCACTTATCATTGGGAACTCAATGAGAATTAGGGTTACTAGTGTAGAATGGAAATGCTTAGGGTTAGTAGAGTCTATTTCAAAGTTGCGATTGGGTGATGATGAGATGTTTACATTCAAATGAAAGAGGAAGAGACTTAGAATTATAGACCTAGAATTGACTACTGATGAGTTGGTGGATGTTGCTTTGGGAACCAATTCTGCACAAGACTTAGACTTCAATGTTGATTTAGATTCAGTAGACGTGGAT
Source organism: Polytrichum commune (assembly GCA_950295325.1). Classification (NCBI taxonomy): domain Eukaryota; kingdom Viridiplantae; phylum Streptophyta; class Polytrichopsida; order Polytrichales; family Polytrichaceae; genus Polytrichum; species Polytrichum commune. The sequence continues at coordinate 38,641,552 of OX485807.1, forward strand.
GATGTTGCTCCACCTACAATAAAGCTTAGTGATGCTAAACGCCATGCATCATTGTTGTCTAGTTTCTTATTAGAGAGCACTTTAAATTTTGGAGTTAATGAAATTATTAGTTTTCAAAAGTTAGTAGGGAATTTAGATAAGATGACTTGGGTAAGCAACACTAGAGATCTTTGAACTCTTACTTCAAGAGTTCTTGAGAATATTTGTATTTGTTTGGAGTTATGAGTTATTATCTCATACCGTCTATATCGCTTAAACTCGTTGTACATATTTCTAAGCTCATATTACTTATGTTTTCGTATTCTCTCCACAACATGACAGCTTTACGCCATTTGTCATACCAATGAGAAGACGACACCTCGATAATACGACTTTTTTTTCACTTTTTTTGTTTTTTTGGTTGTGTGTGTGTCCCAAACGTGTCATACTAAAGAGGGAGAACAGTAGTCGGAATCAGGACGTGTGTTTCGCAACTTGCTTAATTAATTAGCTCCTGGACTTTTGAGGCCTTGATTAGATTATTGGCTCACCAAGGACCTCCTGCATGGGCCATTTCCCAGAAGAGGCCCATAATCTTCTGCGTCAGTGCAGGAGTGAAGAATCTGGCTCAGGTTTGAAGTTACCGGCCGGCAGGCAACTGTTCCCCCACTCAGTGCCTGGGGACACGAGCATTAAACTCCAATTTTTTAAGAGCTTGTGGCAGCCCTCCTTGCACGGCAACTATAATTGTGGCAGTGACCTGAGCAAATATGTATAAGTTACGCAATCACATCGTCAACAACATTATTTAGCCATGTGGGTCGGTTTCTTGATTCTGGACTATGTCAATTGTATTTTATGAGCCTCCAAGAGAATAGGTCCATTCAATAAATTCGCACATTCAGTATAGAATCTGGACTATGTCAATTATATTCCATGGGCCCCCCAAAAATAACTTTGCATATTCACTATAGAATCGCTTTTTGAATGTATCATTGTTATTACACTTCTTTTGTAAAGCCAATTCTTTTTTAATTTGTGGCCATCCAAAATTCAGTTTGTATCACTTTGTTTGGACATCAATAGAGTAAACAATTGGCTTGATTGAAAGTTGCTTGAAACAATGGTCCAATGGATCCTCAACTTATTGAAACACAATCGGGTCTCCGGATGGGCTCAAAATTTGAACATTACAGAGACCTATATTGTTTAGGGCGTATGATACTTTTTTAGTGAATCTAATAAATAGTATGGTGCCGAACTTTAATTGCAAAATGTTTGGGTCTATGGGTCTCTAAAATTGAGCACATTTCCTCAACAAATACAAACTCCTTTAGTAATGTATTGGTCAAGAATGGATGTTGGAAAAGAAAGTGGGCATCCCATAAGCATAGGTCTTACATCAAACAAAGTCTTGCCACTAAGATGCATAGAACTTGCATGTGAACTTCTGACTAAATCTTATTTGAAATCTCTTACGGAACATTGTCGCATAGCATGGTATAATGATCTTTTTTTCTTTTCTTTCAACTCACGATCTATTTATTGTTTCTTATTATTTTAGCATGGATGATTGTTAACAACTATTCACTATCTATGAAGAGAAAATTACCATATGGAGATGTTCATCCCTACTTGAATGATTATCATTCAATGCATTCATTTCATTCATTTCATCACATGGGGCTAGTACATGATGCAGATTCAACATGAATGAATGGAATATCCACCTACATTTGGACCCAATCTCTAAATTATCCAAATAGTTTTTTACATGCTAACACACATTACTCATGTGATGTGGAATGATGCTTGCAAAGCTAGAAATACAAAAACTTTATGCAGCAAACTTGTTGATAGTTATCTAAAGTTTGCGTCCATAGGGCTGCACAAATTACTAAATATTCAATGAACATTGTTGCAAATCATCCATCGAAACTCCAAAAGCATCTCTTCATTTGAAATATGTTGGACAACTAGCAAGCATATCAAATTGATGGCGTACTTTTCAAATAAGTGATAGTGCACTAACATCAAAGAAATAAGGTTGCTCCTGGCCTTGAATTTGGACATTTTCTTTGTTGTTGGAAATTCAAGAACATAATAGTACACTCTAAACTCCATTATATCACACTTGTGGGGCAACCAAAGTGCACGAGATATTAAGGACTTATGTAGTGCTAACATGAATGCGTGATAAAAAAAGAACTAATGTAGCATGTGGCATTATGAAATAGCACAAAATCAACATTGCAATAATGAAATAAATATAACAATGGCAACATGATGCATGTGAGCGTGTGGTTTGAATCTTTTAAGATTTATTTCAATGTCAGTGTTGGGCATTGTCGGTCGAGATCCTAGTGTTTTCAACCGGTCACATGTTGGCATCTTTCGGTTTTTCTTCGTTGATTTTGAGGCATATTCCCTAACTCTGAAATATTCTTCGAAATTTCTCTGAAACGATCGGTGATTCTCCTCAAGTCTTGAACTTCAACCGGTTCGTCCTCAAAGTCGGCCCGTTCATCTGTAACTAAGCGTTTGGCACTCCCCATGCATTGATTGCTGGTCATAAATCATGTCAAATAAGCCAAGGAAAACACAAAAGCCGAAGCATTGTTACACCACTTCTATCCGTTTGGGAATCAAAAGGGATTGAAGTCTAAGTGGCATATTGCGGCACTTCCAACTCCACAAACTTACCCGACCATTGGATCCCATTGCGATTGGTTGAATCGGACTAGCTTGGGGTGGGCACTTAGAAAAGTTTTTTTAAAAAGAAAAAAATTGTGCATTAAAACATAGGGCCCAATTGAGTTCTAGAAGGAAAATGTTTGAATAGGGTCCCTCATTCATGAAAAGAACAGAAAAAATAGGCTCTATCAAAACCATGGGCATGTATTTTATACTTACCCGTTTATGTGGGCATTGCTAAAGCCATAGGATACCAAGAAAGGGGTCAAGAAGTTGTTATTTAAGGAGGATTAGCTTCATGGTATACTTAAACTTGGATGAAATTTCCCCATTATCCCTTGCCATCCAAAAAAACGGAACCCAACTTATGTTCATTATAAGTTTTAAGGTGATTGTCTACATTGTTTGTCTAATTAGTGTGGGCCACACTAATTCCCAACTACCCACACTCTATTTTAATTATTCTTTGAAATTGCCCACTGTAATTTTGAATGTGAAACCCATTCATGTGGGTTTTTCCGTCTGCATACTTGAATGAAAATTCAAAGCAAGGCAAGTACTATGAAATTAATGCGGGCCATAGTAAATTCCAACCCAAATGAATTTCCCACGGACACTAATTAGACAAAACAATGTAGCTTTGTGCTCATTTCTTATGTTGGTTTGGATCATGTGTGGAGGAAGGCATTTCCTTGCATGTTGTGGAGGCTTTAAGGTTTGCGACGGTTTTTTGCATGCCAGAATCCCAATGACGATAGTGTGTTGGTATAAGTTGCAAATGACACAATTCTTGGGTTCACATTCAACGACGACGTACATGTAATGTGCGAGCTTGTTGGATTCAAGCACATATGTTTTGTTTGCTACACCAAAACGTTCTATGAAATAATAGATTTGCTAACAAAGATACCTAGTGTGCTATAAATTTATGTCCGCCAAAGCATTGAAAGTCACTTCACCAATAATTCCCCAAGTTCGACGGCCATGACAAAATGAAACCTACATTGAACATCAATAATGCCAATATCTCATTCTATGACTTTTGTAAATATACACAAAACCCCATACACCCAATTTTACTCAATACGAACAAATTATTGTAACCACCTCTATAAATCACAGTCGTAAAATTCATTCTAATCGAGAATTCTTGATCTAGGTAAAGCCCTTAAATTTCAAAATTAGATGGAGAGTGGGCCAACAAAAAAGAAGCCTTCAAATGAGCACGTTTCAATTGTTCTCCTCATCTAATTGTGCTCATGATTGTATCTTTCTTCCTTCCTATTCTCCCAACATAAATAACATGGGCACATGTTTTTGTGTCAGCTCATTTATATTGGTTGGGGAAGTAATTTTGTGGGAGTTCCCATGCAAATCAAAAACTCTTTGTATGCATCACTAATCATTTTTAAAGGCTAGCGTAGGAAATCTAATGAGTAACCTCTGCATACAAGCGATAAAGCATGGTGTTAAGAACAAGAACCTTAGATCCTACTGGGGAGTGCTATCATGTGAGCGGTGAGCAATGAGCAGTGAGCGGTGACATGTGAGCGGTGAGGAGGGAAAGGATGTTGGTTTTACACACACTAGTATCCTATAACCGTGGATTTTTGACATGAAGTATATGAACACTATCCATGAAAATATAAAGGGGGATGGAAAAAATTGTTTTTATTTTATAAATCTACATTAGTTTGATTATGTGCAAATGCTTAGGTTGTTTCTTAAATTCAAAAGTCAATAGAAATAGCCAACACGTTGTTAAATAAATGCTATGCCAATAGAGGCACCGTAATGGATAAATGATCTCATTTACAAAAAACTTGAAATCCATGAAAACCAAGTTAGTTTAGAATTTTGAAAACAAAACCCATTTATTGCAATCATCTAGCAATCTCCACGTTGTGTCCAACAAAATTGGTAATTTTTTCAAAATTCTCAAAATCAAACCAATTGTCAAATCAAATAAAAAACAACACCAAAACAAATATATTTATATACTACGGTCTTCTGTTACCTCTAGGAGGAAAAAATTCTTCACTTGTGACGAAAACCTCTTTGTTCTCGTACGAGGTATGGGTGTGGACATGGATGCCTGTGTAGTAGCAATAGTCTCTGCATATATAGGAAACGCCATTGCTTTCGGAGGGGAGTCCAATGACTCCATCAACTTTGCACTGCAAATACCAATTATCATATGAGTGAGAAATGATAAAGAAATGCCAATGAAAAAATGAAAACATTAAAAAAAAATCCAAGGAGAAACTCACGTATTCAAACGAGTTTTCCTAGCCACTTTTCTAACAGGTTCTTCATCATCCTCCATGACTATGGATTGTGTTGGTGTTAGCACTCTAGAACGTTGAGCGGACAATGCACGAAGTGGAGTGAGAATGGTATTAAAGATTCGGGAGTCCGCTTCATATGCAACAAGGTGTCGACCACTGTTCAAACACGCATAAACAGAAGCACCTGCAAACACCATTGAAATAGATTTCAATATGTTAGATTCTAAAATTAATTTGAACAAATTCACATAATTGACTTACAGTTAAGAGATGAACTTGTTGATGCAGTTACATCCACAACTACTCCGCCGGGCTTAGTTAATGATTCGATAAACATTTGATGTATGTCTCGATGTTTCTCTCGAGCACCCCGCCACGGCACTGAACCATCCATCAATTGGTCCTTCTCTGATGTGTAGTTGAAGATAATATCATCATCCTTGATACTAACACCTTCTTTGATGAGGACTTCATTCTTGTTAAATGAAATGGCCATGTTACCTTTTTTGGCTCGGCGGTACAAAAAGATGTGAAATCTCTTTCACTACAAAACCAACAACATTATGGATATTAGTATACGAGTGTTTCTCACGCCAACATTAATGCTTTCACGTAAAAAATTTGAAATAATAATCAACTACACATACCTTTGCAGATGCATCCACACCCGAGGATAGATGCATGGAGTTGATGCCCCACCAATCTCTAATGAGATTAAATTCGTAAGTTGCTGCAAATGTTTGAACATCAAGTCGAACATTTTTGGATTCTGACACGAATAAGAGAATGTGTGCATCATCGTGAAGAAAATGAAATGCAAACTCAAAAATTGCTTCTATTTCATCACTATCGTGTTTATTCCATTCTGGAATAGTAGATGGTGAGACAAGAAGCACGGGAAGTCCTTCAGGCAAATCTACAATCAACAAGTCGAATCCTTCGTGCGGGCATATATCGTTTGAAATTTGTGTTGTACGCACATCATCAAACTGCACTCGCAAACAATAAAACAACATTAAGAAAAATTATAACAATTTTATGTGAGGATAATAAACTAACAATTAAATATAATTATTAAATCATCAAAGAAGGATGTAGATACTCACTTGCTTTACAAAGTCGTGAGTCTTCAATAATAAAGGATGTGAGGGAGTTGATATCAATCCTATGATAGAAGTATTTTCCAACAACACTTGAACCAACGATGAAGAAGGCCCTGCAAGTTGTTGAACCACAATCGGGACTTGTTGCGAGAAGAAGAAAGCTTTGTCTACGTCGATAGGTGTAGATATACCTGTTGCATCATTGGTGGTAAGGTTTGGAGGAGTGGGTAGAATGTCAACCTTCTTATTCCTTTTACGTTTTCCGGTTTGTGTGACCACATTTTCCTGCATGGGTTGGAAATCAACATTATTGGTTTCAGTTGTATCTTGCGATGCATCAAGGGGCGTACTTCCGATCACAGCCTTACGCTCAGCCTCTTCTTCTGCTGGATAAAAAACAGCAGAACAATCTACAAACCAATGACATTCTTGGAGAACATGAAAATCCCAGAGTTTCAATTGTGCGGGAGTGTAAATGCAATTTTTGTGGGTTTTGTCTACCCAAACATTTAAGAAAACAGACAAAGAGAAAAATTCTATTACTTTCTTTACGAGCAACTCCCTTCGCATGTACTTGTATTGAACAATCACACGCAACTAGAAAAATTATAATGAAAAAATTTAAAAATTTAAATGTGGTATTAAAGTTCAAATTACCTGTATAAAACTCTCTTCATAGCTATCTCTCCGAAAGGAAAGTCCAAAAACTTGGTGCCTTTAGAGAATGGAGGTACTGCACGTATTAAAGTGAAGAATGCTTTATCCCAAAGCATAATACGCCATTTCTCAACATAATCAGAGGCCTTCAATATATCATTCCTCCAGTGCACTTTACCCAACTCTTTCTCAATATTCTCGAATTCTTTTACAACCTCCTCTTCCAACTACATAATGAAGAAAATACAAACATATATAAAATCAATATATAAAAATGAAAATCATATTAAGTAATTAAACATCTACATATAACATTAAATTGAAATATTATGAAATACCTGAGCCCACAGAGATGCTCGAGCAAGAAATGAATCCAAAATTTTCTCCTTTGCTAGAGAAGGTGGGAAATGATTAGCTGCATGCAACATTGGGCTGGAATTCCACCACCTCAACCACCACATCTTGTATGTGCCATGAACTGCTGATGTAGCAATTTTTTGCAACTTTTCCAATGTCATCTCCGGTTCTGGATTGGAACTCCAATGGGTATTAACCTGAATAAATATTCAAATGATGAATATGTATGAATATGTATGAAATTACAAAATTAATGTATGAAATAATGAAAGTATAGAGAAATCAAATATTTAATTATACAAGAACTCAAATACAAATAAATTCAAGTCTCTAAGAATCAAATATGTAAGTATGCAAAAAGTTAAGCACATAAAAAAATAAAGTATAAAAAAATTTAAGTATGTATAAAATCAAACATGCAAAGTCCAAGTATGCAAGACCTAAATATGCAAACAATAAGTATGTTACAATCTAAGATTACAACAACCAAGAATCAAGTTTGCAAAAATTTAAGTATGTAATATTCAAAGATGCAAGAAATCAAGTAATCAAATATTATAATAAATAATTCATAACGAAAGACAATATAAATTAAAATTAAAATTACCTCCTCCAAAAATTCCATTCCGTTTCCTGGATCTGCAACTGCGAGCAATTTCTCAAATTCTCTGGTTCTGATACTTTTGATGATTTTTGTATGTGTCTTTGTTATGACCTCTCCCAATCCTTGTTCTGACCTTTCCACGGAAGGCGTAGTCTCATTATAAATTCTACATGCCTCGTCAATAGCCACAACAACTTCACGCTGCATGCACAAATACGTAATGAGTCCTTAACTTTCAAAATAAAAATGAAAAAAAAACAAACAAAAATGAAATGGAGGTTCGAAATTTGACCTTGTACAAGAATCCCGCAAAGGCATCAATTGTTAAAGCGTACCAAGTCGAATTAGCCTTTTTTTTCTCACTCTTTCTGTAATCAGTAGCTGAAATCAATGATTTAAAATCCTCAAGAGGTAGAAGACCAAAATGGCGAATGCGATGAAGTTTGTGGACAAGATTGGTCTTCACATGGTCACTTTCAGTGGACCTAATGAAAAAAAAATGGTTAGTTAAAATTAAAAAATTCAAAGACCAAAACAACTTGCAAAAAAGTGGATATGAATTTTATACCTGTTCACATCATGCATTACTTCAAGAAGAACTCCAACATTGCCAAATGCATTCAAGCATATGCAATCAACTGTATAATGCCATTCTGGATCGTCTGCATGAAAACGCTCTATATGCCGTCGCCATGCAGTCACACGATGATTTCCTTCCCAAACAAAAAACATTTTGTTTCGCAAGCTTACATAGTCATCATCAGCATTAAGTTTTTCTTCAAATGAGGCATTAGCGGCACGCCAATGAACATTCCAAGTTGCTTCCACTTCACCATTCAATTCAAACTGATTGCCTTTTTTTTTATCATAAACTGATACATAGAGAACCCTATCGCCTTCTCTGTAGCCATTGATGAATTCACTCTCCAATAATTGCACGTCAACCTCAAGCACAGGTCGAACAACAACCAATGAAACCAAACGACATATAGGAATGGAAAGCCTAGACTTCCCTGATGGTTCAATGCGCAACTTGCTAATCACATAATTGAAGTCGGTTTTTTGTGGTTTTTGCATCCCATTGACGCTCTTTTCAACATCCTCCAACAATTCAACATTTATATCATCATCATCGTGATCACTGGCACTACAATCCTGAATCCAAAAACAATTGCAAATTATTAATAACATATGCATTCTCATTTATAATCTCACACATTCATGCACACATATTCTCATTCTCATTCCATATATACACGCTCACACATAGACACTCACATACACACAAACCACACACACATACACATATTATCACTCACACTCACATGTAACTAAACATGCACATACATACATATTCACACACACTATCACTCACATTCACATATACTCTCTCATACATATACAATCTCATACATACACACATACATATTATCACTCACACTCACATCCACACTTACCTAAACATGCACATACATACATATCACACACACATTAACATTCATATTCACATACAATCTCATACATATACACATATTATTACTCACACTCACATTCACAATCTTACACACTTATACTCTCATACTCACACATATATAAATATGCACACACACTTTCATTCACACTCTTTCTCACACACACACACACATTTGTCAATGGATTTGGTGAAAATATTGGGTTATACACTCCAAGTTCCTAACTTTTGTATAATCTCTTATACCCACATTAACACTCTTATTCTTACACTCACACATATATTCTCACTCACATACACATTCTTACTTATATTCATATACATATTCTCATTCACACTCTCTCACATACACACACATTTTCAAAACACACACATTTTCAACACACACACACACATACATTTTCACACACACACTCTTATACACATATACATATTCTCATTCACACTCTCTCACATACACACACATTTTCAACACACACACACACACACATTTTCACATACACACACACACACATATCTTTGTCAATAGTTTGGGTAAAGACATTGGGTCACACACACACACACACATTTTCATTTATACAAATATACATACATAACTTTGTCAATGCATTTGGTAAAGATATTAGGTTACACATTCCAAACCCTAACACTCTTATCATTACACACATACATACACACACATATTTTCATTCATACAAATATATAAACATACCTTTGTCATTGGATATAGTGAAGACATGGGGTTGCATACTCCAAGTTCCTCGCTTTTGATTTATCTCTTATATCCACACTAGCACTCTACTACTCATTGTGAGGCCAAACCCCCCACCCTTAAGCGTCCGTAGTCCGAGTAGTGGGTTTGGGCTCACATTCCTCCGCGGTATTGGATTTGGACTTGGATGAGTCCATAGTGCAAGGTTCACCCTTCAAGTGGTCTTGGATTTAACTTTGGTCTTTGCTTCCTTTGTCTTGCCATCGCGAGAGTGCTCCACATTCTCCATTAAGTTGTGCACGTGGTTTATTTTTAAAGAGAGGATGCAAGTGTTAAAAAAAAACACTATTCTCTATAGTTAATCTCAAATACATTTACTTGTGAAAGCCACACATAACACTAACTAGCATAATGTAACTAACTACTTGTCTATGAGCTAATTAGGTAGGCTATCTACTAAGCTCCTTCATGAACCCATCTCTTTACTTTCTAATTACATAAACCTAGCTCCTTCATAAACCCAGCTCCTTCATGAACCCAGCTCCTTAGCTTCTAACTAAACAAACCCAGGTCCTTCATAAACCCAGCTCTTTACTTTCTAACTAAACAAACCCAGCTCCTTCATAAACCCAGCTCCTTCATGAACCCACAACTTTGTAGTTGTAATCCCCAACTACCTCACTAATTATTCAAGCCCTTAACTAATCTTCCTACCTAATTTCCCTAATTCTACTAACAACCCCTTTCTAATCACACAATTCTTCTCTAATCCTAAAATCCTAAAATCCTAGAGAGGAGAGGGGGAGAGAGAATTTCCTAACTTCACTAAGACTAACTAATCCACACAAGTATATTTTTGCACTCATCACAACATCAAGTGCTCAACTCTTAAACATGGAACTTGCAACCACGTGTATTCGAAACATGAACTTTAAGTACCACAAATTGGAATCATGAATTAACTTTAAAATCCTTCACGTCAACACTAATTCTACCAAGAGGTCAAGCCCTCTTCAAGGCTAACAAGCCTTGGCTCTCAAACTAAAAACTAAGCACACACATGTGCTCCAATATGGCTTCCCACACCCACACTTATAACTCGTGGGGTGCCTTGGAGCACAAAGGAAAGAGAGGATGAATGAGGGAAGAATGAGGGGTTATATAGTAAGCTTGAGGGGGTGAGCACCCTCAAGGCTCACGATAAGCCCTTGAGATTTCCTCCTACTTAGTAGGCGCCAATCCTATCTTCTAAGCCTTCCTCCCTCAAATGATCAACAAGGATCCTAATTCGAACATTTAACTAGCCTTGGCTTTCTACCTACCACACTTTACCAAACTTGGGATGCTTCAACCCAAACTTAGCCTCCTTCGCTTTCCGCCGCCATAACTTTCTCCCCTTACTTTCCCAAATCGTCGCTCACCACTTAATTCAAACCACGATGCTTAACTCGTGATTTGATTGGTGCTTTGAGAATTTGCTTATCCTCCACCTTGCATTCTTCCTTGGGCCTTCCCCATTAAGTGGCCATGATGAGGTGGTCCACTTGTGCGCTCCATGTGATCCTCCATTCATCCCAATTCGAATGCACTTGCCTCTTGAGTCACTTTGGTTGTCTCCATCCATTTGTACTAGCCTACTCACTAACTACTCAATCCAAGTTCTTCTTACCTATCCTCATTCACTCAAATCCTTCCGAAGGTAAAAACACAATAACAACTCACATCCTAGCCTCTTACAACATGGTACTTCTAAGACTAACATTTCACTCTTTTTATATTTTTGTGAAGTAACATGCTACTTCAAAGTGCATCAACTAACGTTTCAAGGGTCTAAGACTAAATGTGGGCACCCTTTTGGGCTCACACTCATACACACATTCTCATTTATTCCCTCACACATTTATGGTAAACCCTAATATTGCAAATATTGGGTTCCACACTCTAAGTTCCTCACTTTTGGCTTGTCTCTCATATCCACACTTACACTTCCATTCTCACACTCACACTACACTCTCACTCCTACCCACATACACATTCTTACTCACATTCTTACACTAACACACACATTGTCACATATTCTCATTCACACTCTCATACTCACACACATACATTGTCATTCACACTCTCAAACACATTCTCATTCATACTTTCACATACTCCCTCATACTCACACACACTCACACACACTCACACTCACACTCATACACACTCACACTCATACACACTAACACTCACACACACATCCTCACTATCACACTCTCACACTTATATAAAACCCTAAAACTATTGATATATTGTATGAACACAAATTTGTGAATATTTTAGATTTTTTTGCAATTTTCGGAGGGCAAGGGAGATCATTTGTCCTTTTGAAAGGGGCATCTCGGATCCGAGATGCCACATTTAAAAAAAAAAACATCTACCTCCCATAAACATTTACAAACAATTCGAAGAAATTTCAAAAAATATCCAAAAATATCCAAAAATATTACACAATCCAAAAATATTGATATATTGTATGAACACAACTTTTGGATTTTTTTGCGAATTTTTGCGAATTTTTTGGAATTTTCGGGCATTAGTTATGAAACTTTATGGGAGGGGGGATCAACATATTTTTTAAAGTGGCATCTCGGATCCGAGATGCCACTTTCAAAATGATAATCGATCCCCCTTACCCATAAGGTTTCATAACCAATTTTAAAAAATACATAATTATTAAGCTAATGTGGGAGGACAATGTATGAATTTTGTAAAATTGTTTTGAACAAACTATGAAACTTTCCAGGCAAGGGAGATCATTTGTCCTTTTGAAAGGGGCATCTCGGATCCGAGATGCCACATTAAAAAAATAAAAACATCTACCTCCCATAAACGTTTACAAACAATTCGAAGAAATTTCAAATAAATCCAAAAAAAATCCCAAAAAATCACACAATCCAAAAATATTGATATATTGTATGAACACAATTTTTGGAATTTTTTTAGATTTTTTTAGATTTTTTTGGAATTTTCGGGCATTAGTTATGAAACCTTCTGGGAAGGGGGATCAACATATTTTTTAAAGTGGCATCTCGGATCTGAGATGCCACTTTCAAAATGATAATCGATCCCCCTTACCCATAATTTTTTATAACGAATCTCAAAAAATCCATAATTATTGAGCTTATGTAGGAGGACAAATTTCTGGGGTGCCACTTAGAAATTAAACATCCATTCCCTTGATATAAATGTTTACAGAGAATTCAAGAAAATTTAGAGAAAATTTCAAATATTCAATAATCTGTGTCATTAACATACACTTGACGTAAGATCTCAAAAAATGGACATGGAGATTCATACACATTCACATTTGAAACTTCCAAAATATGCATACACATGCTGAAAGGTTGTATGAATGTGAGTGTGTGTGTGTGTGTGAAAGATTTATTGTTGAATCTAACTTCTATCACACATGCGCACACATGTACACACATACGCACACAATCTTTCCAACATAGACAAACATAAACATACCTTGGTCACTGGATTTGGTTGATACATTGTGTCGTTCATTCCAAGTTCTTCGTTTTTGGCTCCTCTTTCATCGCTCGTCTCCTCTTCGGATTGAGTTTGCGATTCGGTGTTTTGGATCTGTGCTTCAAGCTCCTGGCTTGTTGCCTCTACTATATTCTCCTTGGTTCTCCTTCCTCTCATGCCTCCCTTCCCCCGGCCTCTTCCTCGCACCATCACGCATAGCCTTTGTTGTTCTCCCTCCGCCCAATGTCCAGGGCTCGCAATTCTCTGTTCGCATCTACTGGCTTGTGGTTGCTGGCTCGTAGCTTGCATCTAGATGTTGCAACCTACGGAGGCTCCCTCTTTTCCCTCCAACCTTCTACCTCCAACATTTGTCCTTCGAACTCGCTTCTGGTTAGGGTTTACATGGGCGTTAGAGTGTAGGGTCAATTAGGTGCGTTAGTTGTGCTAGCTGGGGTTTCTATTTTAATACCGGGGGTATTGGCGAGACCGCCAATAACCCTGGGGCTTTCATACGTGTTTCCATTTTAATACCCGGGTGGTATTGGCGGCACCGGCAATACCCCCGGGGGCCTTCATACGTGTCTCCCCTATCATGCACGGGGGGGAATTGGCGGTGCCGCCAATACCCTTGGGGCCCTCCTATGTATTTTCACTCTCATACCTGAGAGGGTATTGGCAACGCCTCCAATATCCCTTGGGTCCTCATATACCTTTGATAAATGAATATAAGTGTGAGGAAAATGCTTTTAGACATCCACCTGTGGATGCGAGTAGTCCAAACAGACTGATGTTTCGGTCTGCACTAACCGAGGTTCGAATCCGGTTGGTTGCATTGACTGGTGCTATCCCCTAATGAGCTAGTGGTTAGGCAGGAAATTTCCTAGGTTGGATACATAGAAGGTTTTCCTATGCAAGTGTGCGTAGATCCTTCTTATTGACTTTTTAATAAAATTATCTACTTTCAACAAACTAATGCGCTTGCTCAACCATCTGGCTGACTATTGCTCTCATCAAAATGCAATTCCAATAGCATTTGTGTTATGTCAAATATGTGTTATTTTCTATGAGATGCTCAAAAGATAATAAATATAAGGGCAATACTTACGCAATAAATTTCGTATTCATCTTCATCTTCTTCATTTTTATGCGGGAAATTGTTATCATCTTCTTCATACATCTTGATGTGCCCATTTTCTTCATCTTCGTCATCATCGTGGACTTCAATCTTATCTGCAGTATTGTCGTATGCATCCCGATCAACCTCTTCTCTTGCGTCTTCACTTTCTTCGTCCAAATCGTTCAAATCTATACTCTTTTGTGTTTCTGCTAAATCATCTATATATGTCTGCACTACAACGTTAGATTTTCTCCTCATACTGCTTGCTCGTTCTCGAACTCTCTTTGTTGTAGAGTACAATCCTTTTCGTCTCTTCCTTCTTCCACTCAATTGTGTACTAGTCTCATGTTGATCTACCTCTTGCATCTGTGATAATAAATGCTAAACACTCATACGAAGTTTGGTGCATACTCCTACATATATATATTGAATCTTATTAACGCGTGGTTCTATTCTATTGATTAGAATATTTACTTTGAAATATATTGACACCGTATATTTTCCTTGTTATTTTTTTTCGACGCGGAAACTCGCTTATTGTAATTTATTTTATCATTTGAATGTGATCACCTTCATTGTTATTAGATATTAGGGTTTCTTCATTTTTTTATTGTTCTCATTTAGGGTTTTTTGCGAAGGCCCAACATTGCCAATACAAATAGTCTTTCATTTGCACATTCCAATGTTTCTCATTCTCCAATACCCTTACTTCAAAATGACTACCATTAAAGCATCTGGATCATTTGTGCCCTTCACTTTGCCTCTTGAGGATGATCATCAGGTGAAGGTCTCAGAAGAGTTGCTTAGTTTGAGGTTCAATCTCCGGATAGGATCTATGTACGTGGAACAAGAGATGTATTCCATGAACGGCGATATCTTGGAGACAATTTTGATTCCGAAAAACATGTGTCAAGATGGATACTTTTGGATTTTAGGTCCAGGATCATTTAGAGTTATAGGGCTTACTGAGTCTCAGATGCAAGCATCCACTGTTTTGTTGACAAATGAGTCTGGCGCATCTACTGTCAATGTGCCTAGTATGGCTACTGTCAAGATAGAACCAAGTGACGATGATGTTTTTGTGTTGTTGGATTCAGATGAAGAGGTTTGTCCTGTTGTTGATCTTTCTGATACAACATATTTTCCTTATAAGACTAAGCCTTCCAATCCGGTTCTGGTCTCTGTGGATGTTGATAGAACCCCTCACAATTCGTCGTACATGAAATTGATTCGCCATGGTGTTTCGTCTCAACGTCCACCTCTTCATCCTTCTTCATCTTCTTCAGGTTTTAATATTGTCGATGCATTAAAAATGACAAAGTCTAGGAGAAGGTCTAAATCCGATCTTACTGCAATTGATTTTGACACTATAGATGTACGTGATGTCAAGTACTTGCCACCATCTTTTGATGGTGATGTTATCTTTATTTTGCCTCCAATAGCTGTGGATGTTTCTAGTACGTATGGGCGTTCCATGAATGGCATGGATAAGATGTGCAACGGACATCCTTGGTGCATAACCAAAACAACAAATATCCAAAACGATTTTGGACTTTCTTTCAGACGTTCTTCATGTGCCGGTCATTTACAGTGCACAAATACATACTGTGATTATTTGGATCGCAATGGAGGTGTTCACAACTGCACCGAATGGATTGGATCGACTCCTATCCCATTTTCTGTGGGAGATGTTGCCCCAGAAAAATCAAGATTGGAATGTAAGGTATGTCGTTCAACACCAGCGTGTATTGCGTTGTGTCATGCTCGCATACTATATGTTCACTCCACATTCCCAGGATTGTCAAGAGCTTGTATACATCTAGGTGTTCATGAACACCCTGTATCAAATGGTACATGTCGTGAATCACTTGACATGGCTTACCAATGCGTTGCCAATGAGGTTATGAAAACACCCACTGCCAAAAACTCTGCAATAGTTATGGCATCGAGCAAAAAATTCCTAGCAGACTACCTCCTAAAATCTCCATCAAATGGTGAAGGACATCACCTAGCAGGTTCGTCATTAGAGGTCGTCATGGATAAATTTAGTACTCTTGCCTCTCCAAATTGTCGTAACTTTGTATCGGGCTCAAAGCGCTTTGTTCGTAGTGGAATGGGCACAATGGATAGTATCATGGCACTCAAAGATCATTCAGGCTTCAAGTACGTCCATGATAGTAGATTCCCGGGACAATCCAAAAATAAAGTATTTGTCTTCAAAATGTCAGTAGATCTTCCGGGAAGTGGTGTGGATCTTGTGAAATGTATGCAGGTGGGAGGAGATATGGAGAATTCATGGATAATGTTTGATCACATCAAACGTCTGAAGGGCTGGACCACCCTTGCGTGTCATGTGTATGATAGCAAGTACTGTAAGGTGTTGACCATTGCGTGTTGTGACATGCAATCTGAAGATGGCGTAGCTCAAACGCTCTTTTGGGAAAACTTGAACTCCGTCATGTCGGAGAATGGAGTGTCAAAAGTAAATTTCAAAGGTTTCATGGCAGATAGCGCTCAGGCTAATTGGAATGCGGTCAGAAAGATTTATGGTGTAGGTGACCCAAGTTTGCCAATGGTGGGTCGTGAGCATACTTGTCTTTTTCATTGGTCACAAAGTTTGGATAAGGTGACGCAGAAGTATATCAAGACATCTTTGCAGTTTCAGCACAAACAACTATGCAAGGATTATAAAGACGCGAAAACAATTGATGAAGATGAAACTAAATATCATGTCATTCGTTCCTGGTGGTTGTCATCCGGAGCTGCCACAGAAGAAGACATTCTCGGCTTGTCTGAGTGGTTGGGGTTTTGGCACTTTCGTTATAGGCAATGGGGTGGTCACATGATTCTTGTAAGTGCTTCATTACTATGTATTTCAGATGTTATTTTATTTTTTAGAAATCCATAATATATATTTACATATACCATCTATTCTAATTTGTGTAATATTTTTGCAGGATATGACAATGGATGAACGTGTAGAAATGCCAACATGTAATCTTGCAGAAACAGTGCACAACAAATGGCTCCAGCAGTCTGGAAGATGACTTGTCTGTATGAAGCAACAGTGGTCGATTTGATCTGTGCATTCATGCAGATTGCAAATTATAGATCATGGTTGAGAGGTGGTTCTACTGGTAAAGGGCCTGATTCTGCGTCCTTGAAATTGAAAGCTGTTGCCAGGTGTGGAGATCCGAAACTATTGGCAGATGCCATGAAGTCCTATCCAGGGTTGCAAGATCTCAATACTAGGGATTGTGCTTTGGAGGGGTCTGAGTTGTTTGGATCCACCAAACGAAAGCTTGATCTGCCACCGGGTGCAGATTGTGACTCACACCAACCCGATAAAGTGAACTACTCCATTCCTCGCCCTAACACTAGGGTTAGAAGGGCAATCATAGAGGAATCTTTGGTTTCTACAGAGCATGGTGTGGCACATACCACATCAGTGTTAGAGACTGATTGTTCTTCTTCCCATTGGCATATTGCACGATTGCCAGCCAACTCTGCTAAAAGATGTTGGGCAATGCAAGCCAATACAAGGACTTTGTGCAATGCCAAAGTCGGAACTGGCAAACATGGCACACCAGCTCCCACGTACAAAGGATTGAAGAAGGAATACCGCTCCACCAACAATGTGGAGTACGAGTTTTGGTTTTGCCCTGATGACATCAAACGTTGTGTAAGTGGGAACAAGAAGAAGTATGTGTTAGATTGGCCTGTAGTTCCCAGCATATGGTCTGTGAAGATAGGTACCAATCTCTCAAGGCAAGAAGTATTGGCACTCGAAGAGGCTGGGTTCCAATTGCAGCAGAGGGAGGCTCTCTCTCCTCGCCGTAGGCTTTCAACAATTGCGATGCTCCCAATCCCTCGGACAGATTTTCATGTGCCACTAAATCCAGATGCCCACCCAACTTCCAAGTTTGGCAAGTCAGTGCGCCGCAATCTAGCAGCACCAACAGTAGATCATAAAAACAAATGGGAGAGCGCCGGGCTTATGGACGGATATTATGTGGTTGGAATAATTGCCATTCCATATCCAGGATTTGGAGTGCTAATCAACATCGTCTCCAAGGAGGACATCACATATCGTGTCACAATTGGTGACATGCCGCATTGCACATGCCCTAACTTCACCAAAATGTCATCTCAGTCCTTGGGAAAGAAAGGGAAATGGGTGTATTGCAAACATCTTTATTACGTGTTTAGATTTTTGTGCAAAGTGGATTATGATAGTGACAGGTTCATTCATGCTCCAACGTACTCCTACAACAAGGTGATGCGATTGCTTGAACTTGCAGGTGTTGTAGAACGTGAGTAATATTTCAAGTGTTGTATTTAACTGCATGTTTGAGAGTTTGAATAAGTGACATGTATTAGTGTGGATTTCTATAATAAAAACCAGCAATGGACTAAGTATCCATGGTAATAAGTTGCCTTCATTCTTCTTCAATCAGAATGCGAGTACTTGATATTCCAAAAATATTAGTGCCAATTTTAGAAAATATTACCTAAAACCGTGCTCAATTACTAAATTTGGTATCATTGCTTACATGTTACCGCTCACCGCTCACTGCTCACGGCTCATTGCTCATGTGTTAGCTTCCCTCGATCCTACTCTCATCTACCATGGTCAAGTTACACGACTCAAGTATTTTGCACGCACAAAATGCAAAAATGGCCTAAACAATTGAAACAATGAGCCATATAAGTTGATTTCAATATTGATTGCATCATTGATTCTTATCACAATTGATGCAATACAGAGTTCCATCAAAGCTATATGTGGACACTTTGCTATACATAAGGCTTAGCCTAATGAATTTGGTTACATTTGTTTGTGTTTTTTGGTACAATAATATGTCAAGTACAATAGAAATGGAAAACATTACTTCATGTCCTAGGGACTTCAACAAAAATTAATCTAAACATTCAATTTAAAGGACAAGGTTATGGACAAAAAATCCTCGAAATTCATTGGTTTTCACCGTGGAGTAGCCAAAAAAGCATGCAAAGTAGGGGGTGTATAAAAATTATCCATAAGGCTTACTGAGTGAGCCTCATACGATTCATCAACCAATACTAATGCATCCCAAGCACCAAGCATCCTAGTATATCCATGTAACATATTTAAAGTCCTTGCCTCTTATAATCATAACCATATGTTATTTTAGAACTTATGAACTTATTTTTGCATTGTGTCCATAACTATGTTATGCCTCTAAATAATATGAGCTAGACACCCTATTGTCTTTATTGGACGTAACTTTTATAAATGAGAAAAAGGTTATAGTCCGTATAAATTGAATATTCGTGAGTTTATCCCCAACATCCTCACATTGAGGACGTAAGAAATGATTGTTGCAGAGTAATGTAAGACATATGCGATTTGTGGATCACAAAACTTGATACATGGATGACTCTCGTCGTCCACACTACAAGGTTTCAAACGTGACCATACTTTGCAACATTCTGTCGCTGACCAAATCACGGGTAGGTCACTTAGTGCATTTTAAAAACGACGTGCGGCATAATATAGAGAGGATTAAAATCATTTGAAATAAAAATTATAAAGGAATTCCAAATAATGAAGGGGCCATTAAATTGAGACAATCCCATTATAAGTAAGTTAGATGGACATAAAACGTGGGCCATTATTTTTTTTGTAAAATTAATATAGGGGCTGAAGATAAGGATCCTAGAAGGTATGTTTAGTATGATATGTAAATGGGTTTAGGACTCACGGAGATGGATGATAATTAGGATTTCTGTCTGTCCAAAAATGAATCAAAAGGGAACGGGCCGTCATTGGGGTCGTCTTCCCCACACCCGTTTGCATATGGCTAGGGTTTCAATTTGCTTTGCGTTTTCGTCCATTTTCATCATGAAGTGCTCACACACTCACCGGATAACCATGATAATTGTCTTCAAGCGGGATCTTCATGTGGGTCAAGTCTGTTATGTAGAGGATCAGACTGTGGGGTGCATTTTGTCCAACGAAGCACGATAAGGCTATCGTCAACTGTAAGATCCGCTGCCAAACGAAAAAAGGGACGTTCAAGTAATGTTAATAAAGCTAGAAATGCTACTAACATATTGAACGGAGTAGATGAGGGGTCATGGTGGGTGGGTAGGGTGCAAGCTATGCGGCGTTGCAATGGGAAACAATATGGAGTATTGAGGCAGGCGGTTGACCTCCTTGCCCAAACAAAGGAATCAGGGAGGAGAAATCCTAACAATCCTCATATTGAAGTAATGTTGCAATATTATAGAAAACATCCTGGCCGTGAAAAGTTTAAATATGATCACACATATAGCCAATAGATTGATATAGATTGTTTTAGAGCCCAGGAGCTAGAGGCAGAGAACGAGGACGAGGACGAAAGTAAGGAGCCGAAGCGGCAACCCATGAAGCACCGCACCGGCCGCGCAGCAGGAGAAACACTATGGGAAGAGAAGCCAGAAAGGGAGAGGGGCTTGAGGGCCCAGGGACGAAGAGACTCGGAGCCGGCGAGCCGGCCAAATGAAGGGACCGAGGGCCATCACCAAAGGTGGCCACGTGTCTGCAAGAGAGCCGTTAAGTACGTAGCAGGAGCGGCCGGGGAACGAGACCGACGAGGCCGGGAACGAGCTAAGGCCGGGGAACATGACCGAGCGGCTTGGGAACGCACGCAGGTACCGGGGACGTATTCAAAGCCGAGAACGTGATCAACCGTGAGATCGAAACCAGGAGCTGGGAACGGGCCGGGAACGTGACAGAAGTACAGTCGGATTAAGGGCCGGGCTTAGGGCCAGTTAGCTAGGACCGAAATAGCTAGAAAATGTAAATAGGACCATTTTGAGAAATATAGAGACACGGTCCTATTCCCGTTTTAAAACACATGTCAATTAGGTAGCTAAAAGATATGAAGAGATATGTAATTAGGGTTTACAATTTAGACTATTTAAATTTGAACTCTACGAATTAAAGACATTTCAATTCGGCTAATAATAGATACAGAGTTAAAATTAGCCGAACTAACATTTACAAAAATCTTAGAAAGATATAGATTTGTAAGACTATATAAAGAGGCCAACTAGAGGCCCCTAATACACTTCATTTGCTCAAGCAAATTCTACATGAGTGTCAAGAGACCACGAGGGTGCTACCTTCTATGAGCGTGCTACCTTTCGATCTATGCTACCTTTATATGAGCGTGCTACCGTTCGATAATGTGATACATTCAAAGAGTAGAAAGAGGAGCCCGGAAGGGCTATCTCTTGAAGAGCAATCACAAGACTTTGTACAAGTCACACTTGAGCTTTAAAAGACTTAAAATACTATTCAAAATACTCGAGCATTTGAGGTTCTAGGGTGGGTTATCCATGGCATTAGGATAAGCACCGCAGGGCATTAAATTAGCACACATACTCTAGCACGCAATCGGGACATTCCCACAACATGCCACACTCAACGGACGAGAATTAATGAATTCCGAGCAACTTGAGAGATTAAAGATTTAGAAAATAATTAAAAACGTAGACCCGTAAGAAGTAAGAAACTTAAAGTACGGATTGAATTGAGAATCTGATAAGGGCTTAGGAACTATACATGAGATTTACCTAAGAGGATTTACCTAGAATAGACTACCAATGATTTGTAATTTTTGGATTCTCATGATAGCTAACTTAGTGGCTAGAAGTGGGTGCACCACATACTTGAGTATAAAGGGGAATTGAAGTATGTGCCTCCATGCTTGGCAACCTCTCGGATTTGATTTACCGGGGTTACATCACCGTCATCATATGAGAGCATAATCACTACAAGGTGAGGATCCGCCAAGTGGCATATCAAGGCATATCAAAACATCCCCTCCCATCATACCTACCAAATCCATCCAAGGTGTTAAAGGAGAAATAAGTAGAGAATTGAGGAAAGAAATACTAGGCTTAATATAGCTCTAACCTTAGAAGATATCTTAGGGGATTGGTGATAGAACTTATCCACCCCTTTTGAGAATAAGGTTACCAAAGGAGTGAGCCTACGAAGAATGTTTTCATATCCAAGGGTATTGAAACCGGGCTATATAAGTTAGCGAGAGAATATGCTTGCGAACGTTCTTACAACCTTCTTGGTTTATGAATGACTCACTAGTCGTTCAAACCATGAAAGAGTGAGAATGAATCTACAAGATATTAGACTTAAGTAAGGTATTCTCCTCAAAACACTTAACCTTGACATTAGAGTTTTAGGGAATCTTATATTAAGTTCTAAGGTACCTATCCATTTAAGAGATTATTAAGGAACTACATACTGAGAAACATCGTAAAAGTAAGTTCTCATTAAGAGTACTTTAGGGGAACATAGACTTGACAACTCGGACACTTTATCCCCAAGGAATTATAAAAGGGTCTTAATCACCACGTTTCTTGATTAAGAGTAGTATTGTATTACTTAGTCTATCTAAAGGTTTAGGAACACCAAACCTTGACATTAGATTTCGGGGAACATAAACTTGAAAACTTAGGTCAATTTGTCCTTGAGGATTCAAAAAGAGCATTAAGATTTTGTATCCCAAAATTAAGATTATATGAGTGCAAACACCTTCACCATAAATGGAAATCAAATGAAGGATCTAATTTTGGTGGGAGTAACTTCCATGTAAACCGGTCAGCAGCGGGTTACACTGTCTAAGTTTGCTGAGGGTTTGAAGGTGACCTCGACAATTGTGTTATATCTACTGTGACCATGAGCTACAATTCTACAAACGAAGTATACACTCTAGACATGAATGATTCAGAGCAGCTGTCCAAGTTTGTGACAGACCAAAGTATATAGGATTTAGTACCAAGCTTGGATCATCTTCGACTGCTTCACACAATGTAAGTATTCAACCTTACAGCATGTTAGAGTTTAAAGATTGTCATTTCTTAAGAAAAAATTTATGATTGATGAAATATTATATAAAATGGGGGTTTAGGTATTTTGAATTCAAGGTTTTTGTATGTTCACTGCAATGCATTAAACCCTAAATGCCGAACATTGGATTAAGGAATTATTGCATTTTAGTGGTGAATTATTGCATTTCAGTGATGAATCATTACAGTTTAGTGGTGAATTATAACATTTGAATGAATTTATGAATTATTATGTTCATAAGCACTCACCTTCTAGATCATGCGCTTGATGTCTTTGGCAACTTGGTGTTGAGTCGCTGCCACGCCCAGCGGGAATGGGATCGCGTAGATCTCACAGACGAGGACCGCGCTAGTTTTATGAAGCCTCTTCTCCGTTTGGCCGTCATCCACAGCTCTGCCAAAGAATTTGTAGGGAGCATAGTGGAATTTGCAGCTTTCCGACTAAACCACTGCCATTCTTCCCATTTTTTGATGAGTTTGGGTCAGCATTTTGTAAACCGCATGTTGTTTGTGAACACACGGACATTTTTCCTCTGTTTCCACCCTTACCTTTTTTGTGGTGTACTTGGGGTTATTTTGTATGCGCTGTAACATTGTGACTCCACCCTAAATCATAAATTCTAAATCCGCTTTACTATGCTCTGTGTTTTTGGTCACTTGCATTGCAATGACCGCTATGGTATTTGTGTTGCCATCTCCTATGTATTTTCATCCCGGGGAGATCACTGGGCGAAAATCGTAGAACCACGTGCGATAAAAAATAGGGTCCAATATATTCATTGTAGGTAAATTTTGTAAAAAACTTACATATAATATAGGGGGTTTGAAAATAATGAAAAAGGATTACATGTAAAATACCATCACATATAATGGCGTCTTTTATCTAGTTAGTACATGTAAAATAGCATGGAAACAATTATTAGGGGTAGCGGGTTTAGGATAGGGTATGTGCTAGTGGATGAAAAGAGGTAATTTTCGTTGGAAAAGCTTGGATGGATGACTTCGCATGCTAATTGGCTTCACCATTACTGAACCAAGGTATCCAAAACTAGGAGGGAAAATTTGAACACGTTGGGTAGTGGACGTTCCAAAGCTAGGAGGGAAAATTTCAACACGTTGGGTGATGGACGTTAGGATTTCTTAGGGTTTAGCGTTTTTGTGAAGTTCCTTCTTTGTTGCCGATGGTCTCTGGGTGTTGAGGAGGTACGTTTACGCTGCTGGAATGAGTTTACGCTGCCATGAATGAGGTCTAGAGGTCAAGATTCCCCTAAAACGATGGGTAAATCTCCTAAGTCTTGAATCTCAACTGGTTATTTCTGAAACTCAACCACTTCATCTGTAACCAGCGGCCGGTTTCCAGGGTTTTTTGTATCGCTTCTAATGTTTGTAATGAATGGATGTTTTGTTATTTGACGGAGAATTAGACCACTGTGCTTGGAAAGAGGGCACTGAGAGGTGGAGTCTATTCATACCATTCGTGTCTACATTAGGAAAAGGTTTGCATTTTCAAATGTAGTTCCTAGAAGAATTTTTTTGCTCCTAAATGAGCAAGGGTTTGATTATGAACATCTGCATTGGTGACACACATGCATCTCGATATTAGAGTTTCAGAAATACACGAGACTCAGGAATATTTGTAGCAGTAATCTTCGACATCCATACACTACTTACACATGTGGACTTTCCTGGGCTTGTGCAGATCGAATCTAAGGTTTAGGTTTCGAAGCAACTGCCGATAAAAGGAGAGGTAGTGAGCGATGTTCAAGGGAGGCAGATGATCCAGGGAGTTTATGTACCCAGTTGGTGAATGGACATTCTGAGGTATGAAATTCTTCAGAAGGAATAACTTCTATCTTGTTACAATTCTCAAATGACGCTTGGAAACATGCTTTTAGACACATCTTAGAATGCGCATTACCCTCCTCGTACTTTGAGGGTAAATGCCCTGATTGTTCCAGTTACAAAGACATTGAGGTTGAGGTTGAGGTGATTCCTTCTATTGATGACATAGACTGCTCCATCTTAAAAAGAAATGGCATTTTATTCCTAGATCTTCTCCTGGTGGAGAGCATGAAGTAGAGGATTTCATGTTTACACCCGAATTTTAACAAGCCATGATAAAGGAAAGGAATGTTACACTGGAGTTCACTATGTCAGATAAGCTTTGGGTTTTATATGAGACCTTGTTGCATGGAAACTAGTCTCTGATGTAAGTTTGTGTAAATTGTGATGGCCGAAACAGCGGGTCCAAAGGACTGGTTGAAGGCGCAGAAGCAGAAAACAATCCAGTTTCTCTTAAATCCCATTGAAGCCTCACGCAACCACCTCAATTCAGCTGTGCTCCTTCTTTGTAAGTATTGCCTATCTGGACCTCTAAAATGCTATGAGATGGGATGGATTACTACATGTGTTATATTTGAGCTTATTGTAGAATGGTAAAATAACATATCAATAGATTTAGCAGTGGTTAGGGTTGAAGGTGTCTTTCCATCCATACATTGTTCCAGTTGTCAGAAGCCAGGGTGCTTATGGGAAAACCTATGTGTTCATGTCAAGCACAGAACAAATGTTTGCCTCGGGTAGTTTTGGTGGATGTTTTGGTAGGTAAGGTAGATGAGCCTTGTTCGGTTACAATTTGTTGTATGCCTTACTACTTGGATTTGCGAGGTTGAAGTTTCTGTGCGTCTGCAAATGTACGTGAAGAGGCCTGGATCAATCCCATAATTTTTTGGAGCTAATCTCGAATGGTTATGAATTATCAAAGTCCATTGACATAGAATTATGAACTATGTTAGCCATAAGAAAGCCACATAGGTCCCCTCCTCCGAGTTTTGTTGGCTATTGAGCCTAGAATGGTTAACAAACACATAGTCCAATCTCTTAAAAAACACAAGTTTTTTTGGTGTCCGTTCCTAGATGTGCACCAAACCACCCATACTCCAATGTAGGCAGCTCTATTTGACTCACTGGATAAATTCTATCTCTTGAACCCAAAACTGGATGTATGATTACTGTAGACACAATTTAAAATCTTGAACTCCTTGATAGCCTGTTTTTTGATCGTTGATCCTTGCAGATCTGGGATTTCCTGAGTTCTGAATTGTGGGCTCTCTTCTCAATGGCAGCTTCAACAGATGGTTCATCTTTTGAAAATTATGAGGAGGCTGGAAAATTGGTGAAAGTTGCTGCTCGTGATTGTATGCCCGCAGAGTCAGGTTCCATCATTGAATTTCAATCTCGGACCGGTGTAGAGGTTTGTTTCACTGGTCTCTTGTTCAACAAAGTTCCATACATGAAGAGTATGAAATCAGGTTAAAGGAAAAGTCTTAATTAGGTTTGGGCTTTGGGACTATTTGCGTGGACATCATAGAGTGTGGCTATAGTGTGTACGCACATGATCAAATTCGAATGTCCCTCCTACACCAAGTGCATCATTGGTAAGTCTTTTCTTTGCTTATTTTGCATTGTTGTGGAGTTATGTGGTGCTTATGGAGTCCATGTGTTCCAACCCTAAACTGTACACGCCTTTATTTGTTACTAAATTCTAATTTCAAATGTGCAAGTCCAAATTGCCTTGTGCTTTAGGTTTTCCTTTGTTGCTTGGAGTGCTTGTGAAATTATGGGATGTGCTTCGTTTATTTTAAGTTCTCATCCTAGTTTCAATTTTGCATTGGCTACAAATTTCAAGACTGAAGTTTGGCTACAAGATCTGTGGACATGGCATGTAGTTGTTGTAGAGTTTTGTATGATATTTGCACATTAACACTATTTTTTTGTGATTAGCTTCAGTTTCTGTGGTTACCCTTGTAAATTGCATTCTCAATTTTCTGGGATGTCAGCAAGCTGCATGTATATATTTGAGATTATACACTTTCCGGAAGTATAGGACTTATAGACCTTGTGAAATTGTAAATTCTGCAAACATAAACTACATTGTGTTGAGAAACACAAACTGACTTCTATATCATACTTGAATTTCATTTCAGAGTTTACAACAATGTTTAAATTCCATACCTTTGCCTTAGGTTTATTGTTTTGATTCATTTCATGTAAGTTTAGCATTGTAGTTGAGCTTCACAATTTATGGTTGTAAGAAGAGAAATGTCCTTTATGAAAAAGAATGTTGTGTATAGAACCCTAAAAAAATGAAGTGTATTGGAGTATAGTCAAAAGAATTGGATACTTGGAGTATAAGAAAGAAAATTTAGTATAAGTAAATTAGGGTGTATTTTAATGATTCCTCAAAAAATTATAAGTACTGATAGGGTGTACTAAAATACAAGCATTTACCTTTATTTTGAAAAATACCATACCTTATAATCTTTTTTGCAAGGTAAATAGCCCCCCAAAAAATAGGTCCCGAACGCACGTGTATGCAAAATATAAGAGGGAGTGATCTCCCCGGGATTTTCATCATAACAATGTTTGCAATGGTATTACTTTGCTATGGTCTCCTATGTATTTTCTTCATAACTCTGTTTGCAATGGTATTATTGTTTGCACCCTTCTTTGTTTTCATGCTTTCCCTCAACACTCGTCAATTGCGTTAGGAAGTAGATTAGCTTTTATTACTTAAAAGGAATATAGAGTACAAAAAATTACAGTGACTTGGACAATATAAGTAATGAAATGGTGCAAACAAATGGGCCATTTTTGAAATATAAGTAATTATAGGGAGGTTTTAATTCAACCCTTGAAGGTAAATAGCCCCAAAACAAAAAACCCCCAGCCGCAAGTGGTGCACAAAAATGCCTTAGAGTGACCTACCCGTGGACCAAATACAAATGTCACTAGGACTTGTTGTAGGAATATAATAGATAATTCAACTTATATACTTCCATATGACAAAACACACATGCCTACTACTTGAACATACAACATGAAAGTAGTCGGAGGCTCACCTTGAAGTAGTCTTGAATTTTCTCCTCAACAATAATCAGTCTTGGCTCCACGTTAGCATACGTCAATGTGAGCCTCAACATATTGCCAACGAAAATATTGCAACGAGCACACATGGCCACTAGTATATTTAACATGTTGTAATAAGAGTCAAAGAATTTAGAAAATTTGTGCAATCTCATATATTGTTTTCTCTATTCATCATATGCGAAGTCCTTGTTCAACTTCTTATCATACTCTAGGAAGTCACTACAACCCCATGTTCCTCCAAACCTGAAAATAAGATTGATTGTCCGGAACCTCACCAACTCAATTGAATGCAAGCGTAAAAGTTGCAACATGTTCATAAACATATCATTTCTAAAATCCTCGTAGCAAAGTATGAAGTTGTTTATGCTCAACAAGACAAATTGTTTTTTTTATATACTCACTGCCAAATGTCATAAGCTACTCACTTAGAGGAATGTTGTTGCTTGTTCAAAGGTTGTTAGAATTTCATGTTGTAAATTTCTCAAAAACATCAATTAGAGGTGCTTGGTCTAGCAAAATGCAAGACATGATTCCAATTCTTTGGTGTTGGTTGGCAACTTTGTGAAATCAAGCGCACAACTTCTACACTCTCTATTCTTCTACAAAAAACACATGCAAGTAACATTGACTTTCAAATTAAAATATTTGAAAATCCTTGCATTCTAGGCTAAGTATTACTCTAATAACATAGGTGACGAACAAAGTAGGCACTTTGGTGTCAAAATGTCAATTCTTCAAGGTGACGCATGAACTTCTGTAGATGTGGACGCTTGATGTGGAGATGACATATTGATACCAATGTTGCAAATGCTAATTGATCGAAAATCAGAAAGGAAAGGTCAAGCATGGAAGCAAAAGACAAGAAGGTCCACAAACATAAGGAAAGTAGAATCGCTCAAGACACCACCTGAGGATTTCGACACATGTTGTGTCATATTTTGTACAGGAGATCCACATGTCTATGAAATGGAGCTACTTTCTAGATTTTCTAATTTGGTCAACTTGTTAACAATATCGGTGTGTGGTCGGAAAGAATTGAAGTTCAAATTTTGCGTGCGTGTCTAACCCAACGCCTACTTCACTGTACACTACAGGACTCTATGTTGATAATATACACAAGTGACTATCATTGTCAATCCCATGCTTGATAAACTAGTCCCCCTTCATTTAAAACTTCCAAATGTCAATCTCCGAAATTTGCCCATGGTGTCGAGGTCACCTTCAAACCCTCAGCAAACTTAGACGGTGTAACCCGCTGCTGACCGGTTTACATGGACACTACACTTATCTAAATTAACTTTTGAAGGTGTTTCCTCTTGGATAAATCTCTAAGGAGAAAGTAGCCTAAGCTTTCAAGCTTATGTTCCCCGAAATCCTAATGTCGAGGTTAAGTGTTGTGAACATAAAGAGTGCTTTTGCAATCAATGTAATGGTATCAAAACATTCTTCAATTTCATTTCCAATTCTAAATCCTCAATCAAAGTTCACAATCACATTACTTTGAGTGTTTTCATTAACAATCCATTGCAATGCCTTTAAGGTGAAAGTTGGCTACTTGATGGTCTTCAAAGTCTTTTATTCTTGAATGATGGCTTGAAGATCTTCTTAATGTCTTCATTCTTCTAAAGTTCCTTTTTGTCTGGTTTTCCTTTGTATTCTCTACTCATGAGAGTTTAGTTCTTCATTCTTGAATATCTCTAAATTCCTAGGAAGGATCTTCTCTAAACTTCCTAATCTCTTTGAGTTCTCCGGTCTCGGATTCTTCACGAAATCTCCTTAGTCTTCAAATGAGTGTTGGATTTTGTCAATCTCTTAGTATCTTGGCCTTTGATATCTTGACACCTCCTTAGCTCCAAAAGTATCTTAGACCTTGGTTTAGAAAGCTTCCTAAACCTTTAGTCCTCAAAAGGGCTTCAAACTTGCGGTCTTGGTCTCGGGCTTGCGGTCCTCTGGTCCCGAGGGCCCTCAGTCTCCAAATCTTGAAGAAAGCTTTTAATGTCTTCAAGTCTTTTCTTGTAGTCCTTGATTTCGTAATCTCTTGAAAAGACCTTCAAATCCTAAAGTCCTCTCGGCCTCTGGTACCGTGGTCCTTCAGTCGCGCGGGTCCTCAGATTTTAAGACCGGCGTCGCGCCTCCGCGCCTCCACGATTCTTCGAACTTGTTCGTTGCGGATCTTAATTTAAAGACCGGCTCCGATCAATTCCCCGGACCTTCGGTCTCGTGGGCCTTCAAGGTCGCGGGCCTTCAACTCAAAGACCGGCGAAAACGAACTTGCGGACTTTCAATTCGAAAGCCGGCTTCGAGCAATCTTGCGGACCTTCAAATTAAGGCCGGCTTCGTGCAATCTTGCGGACCTTCAATCAAGGCCGGCTTCGATGACGCTCACGTAGGAATGTTGAAATGAATAATGAGGTGCTATAGGGGTCCGTAGTGCCCCTTTATATAGGTTTTGAAATCTTATAATTGGTTGAATTAGCGGTTAGGTGTGGCCCCTAATGCCAAATGTCTAATTAGGCTAATTTTAGTCTGAATTCATGCTACAGTCTAA
This sequence comes from Polytrichum commune, assembly GCA_950295325.1. Lineage (NCBI taxonomy): Eukaryota > Viridiplantae > Streptophyta > Polytrichopsida > Polytrichales > Polytrichaceae > Polytrichum > Polytrichum commune. The sequence goes on from OX485807.1 coordinate 38,672,428, forward strand.
ATTTAGGTCTGTCGGATCTATTTACAGAACCCCACACGTGCTAAATATAGATGTTATTGTGGGGAAGATTGGTTATGTTCTTCTAATTTCCTAGATGTGCCTAGGTGTGTTCGGTTACCATCCATGAGTCATTCATTCCCAATTTCATCCTTCATTGCTTAGATAGTTAAGGCGGTTAATGTCATCCAAGGGATTTTCATCCCTTGGCTTGGTCCTTCATCCACCTCCCTTTGAGTGTTAACTAAATGTTCACTAAAGTAACTAGGTTGCTAACTCTAGTAACTAATGCCCTTTACTTATCATCCAAAATGGCAACCACGTTAACTCCTAATCATCACTAGGATCTACATCCGTTCTCGCCGGTCTAATCTTGCTCGTTCCCGCCGGTTAGCTTTGTTCTCGGCACCTTAAGATCGTTCCCAATGCGCTCCCGCCGACCTCCAATTCGTTCCCGGGTCTCAACCCCGTTCCCTAGCGGCTCTTACGTCGCGTCCACGTGGCCGACTCCCACGCGATATCCATTCCTCCGTTGGGCCAGCTGTCCGGTGCCCAACCCGGACTCGTTCCCGTCCTGGCCCCTACAAATACCCGGCCTCCCGTTTAATTCCGCGTCTACCCGGGTTTTCAGGCCCGGGTCTTCACTTGCCTCCTGGGCTCCTGCCTTTGCCCGCTACCCGGCTTCTGGCCCCCGGTCTCCTCACCTTCTCTCTCCCGACTCGTCGTCTCTCCTCTCCAGCTCGTCTTCGTCACCTTCGTACTCCCCTCGCTCAACCTGGTTCCTCTTTGATGCTCCCTCTTTGCTTCCCTTATTGGCGCTAATGCTCCTTGGTGGTGTATACACATGGTCAGGACTAGGATTGGTTGCTTCGAACCAATACAAACTTGGCATTTTAGCTCGTAGTCCACCTCTAAGACTAGTGTTGAATCCTACAAGAAGAACAATAACTTAATATGGTGCTCATCAACCAATACATTGCATTTAGGCAACATTCATAACTGATACAAACATGGCATTGCTCAAAATTTGCAAACATCACACGATGTAGACATTCACCAAATGTTTTGTTAAATTAGTGAACTTCATTCATGACAACTATATTCATTGCCAAAATTGTTTACTTGCCAAATCGACACATAAAACAAAGTTTATCCAATTGTAGACATAACAATTTTGTTCATAGTCTACCTCTTAGACTAGTGTCAATTCCTACAAAGAAGAACTATAACTTATCATGTTGTAGATCGACCAATTGGTTAAGTTTTATACTATAGAACATACATGTATTTCCCATGTGTATGATTGCCCGCTCAACAATGATGGGTGCCACTTAAATCGATAACCAAACGCTAAAAATTCAACCATTTAAAGATCCATAATAATTCATGTGAGATTGAACCAGTTGGCATTGACTTCACTAGCTAGCTAGCAAAGGAGGCAACTAACGTGGTACTACGACACCTACTAGCACTACCTTGATTCCGTTGAGCATAAGAGCATACAATTGAGACCCCTTTAAGCGTCAAATCTCTAAAAATCTCTTGAAATCACAATACAGGATCACCTCAACAGTTAAGTTCTTAGACAATGTCGAAAACAAGAGATATTGGGTGTAAAAAATTGATTGGAAACTACATCAAAAGATAAAAAGATTTTTTTTTTTTTTTTTTTTTTTGTGTGTGGTGAATAACATGCCGCGGGAAAAAGGAGAACACGTCCTTGAAACAATGCGGGATAGAAAAGACTAAACTACATGAGAAGATAAAAGATGAGATAGTCAAAGAAACCCTTGTGACTCCAAAAACAACGACAATTCAAAGGATCTCCATCGAGTAAAAGACACTGACACTAAACATACAGTCCTTCTTGACTTCCACCTATGTTGTCATACAAAATTCAACCTAGTACAATATGCCAAATGAATGTGAAAGGAAGTAAGAGCTTACATGAATCATGAGGCTAACGAGACTGGGGATGTCTAGCGTTGGATCGCCACGGAGCTGTAACTTGGTGCACCGTAAAGCTCTAACAACCCAACATGCAAGCTAAACCTAATAATAATTCCAAATAATAAGCGACATTAAATATCATATTGAATGTAATGTTTTTACCCGAGGAAGACATATGTTAACACACGATTGTGTTACTTGACGAGTGGTCAATTTGTTTGAACTCCATGCAAGTTTATTGTCAAAGGTAACTATGAGTTTTGAAGAATACTTGCTGGTAGAAATAAGTTTGCCCACATTAAATGGAAAAGCAGAGGCCCGGCAAAATTGCTCTGCGGAATATGCACAGACTCTGACACTTATCCGCCTAGCAGTCCTCCTAGATGAATGTACCATGATTCACTTTAACACTATTTAGTGTTAAAGAACTATTTAGTGTACACCAATATGTGCAATTAGGTTGCTTTTGTGTATAGGTTGCCTCTTTACCCATGTAAAATACCTTGGGTCAAACCAGATCATGCAAAAGCTTCTAACTACCCATTATTCAGCTGCATGGTCGTGTTCCATTCTATATTTATCATCTGACATGGGCCTCCACTATCTTACCTTAATGGGATGAAATTAATGCTGGAACGAATAATGAATAGTGCCAACATGAATATTGTGAATATTGTGAATAATGCTGGTATTTTCAATGATAGTTTTGCTATGAATAGTAATAGGAGGGAATAATACTGAGGTGAACAATGTTTCTTGCGAATAAAACTGGGATTAATAATGATTCATGCGCATAGTGCCGGGAGTATAACTCCACCCAAATGTCAAAATTCATCTCGAATGTGCCCATACTAAATGAATACTCCCATTTTGTTCGGGGGCCCATGAAATATAATTGACATAGTCCAGAGTCATGGAACCGACCCACATAGCCGAATAATGTTGTGAACTACGTGATTGAGTCACTTCTACATATTTGATCACATCAACGCTGCAATTGTGGTTGCCATGCAAGGAGGGCCGCCAAGAGCTATTAAAAATTGGAGTTTACGGATCGTGTACCCAGGCACCGAGTGGGGGAACAGTTGTTTGCAAGCCTAGTTCCATCCGCCTTCCTCCTCTAATTGTCTTGCTCAATACTAATTGTTAACTGCAGTCTAGTGTCACGGCACTAGATGTTAACCCAACATTATTTGTCGTTCCTTGTAAATTATTTGGGGATGTGAGATTAACAATGTTGGAATTACTGTCACTTACTAAGTGTTTTTTCATCCAAATTGCAATCATCCATGACAATGTTTCATCACAAGTTGCTGACAAGAGAAGGTAGGGTTACGGCCCAATGGATGAACTCATCCATCGCCCATGACTGTATTTGTTCACTTATTCATAAGAAGTGTCAACCAAAAAGTTACCACTGTGAAATCAAATACCATATGACAACTAGATACCACATTTAGCAATGTAGTTGTGTCTGTAAGTTAGAACTCATGGCTCGTGGTTTGCGAATCACCTTCCAAACACCGCATGTGGTGGAGTGCGCTCTCCTTCCCAAGTGATGTCGAAAGTACTAATCATCTCAACTTCCAACTTCCAATTGTCCGCTATTTATTATGTCATCTCAACTGCCATATTTACTACATATCCATATATCCATATCTCAAGTGAGCACTTACAACTGAAGCTTCACAGAGAATGCTAATTTTGCCTTCTTCCCTGGATCTATCTTTGTGCTTGTGGGCGGAGGGTTCCATTTGTGAGACAAGCTTGTTGACATGTTGTGGTTCGACTATTTGTGCAATTTATACAGTCCGTTGCAAAGGCACATAGCATTTTGAGAAACTTGATGTTGTAGTCACAGTTCTGGACTACTTACAAGTTTGTTGAGGAATGAGTCGACCTCTACGATCGGGCAGTGGCAATAGAGTACAGTCTAACCTTGATAATGTCATACCATCCGTTTCACCAAAAAGAGTGATATAAACAAGGTGTGACATATTTGATAATGTCACATTTTGAAGATTTGTGCACAATGTGATATTATCAAAAAAATAGGTAGAAAATCAAAATAAAATTACAATGTAAAAAAGAAAATAAAAATATGAGACTTCAATGTTTTTGAATGTAAAATCTAATTCAAATTTGTGAATAACAACAAGAGCACATCATAATGCATTAGAAAAATTATGAGGCCTGGAGAAGGCCGTGGTCCTTTGATCGAATCCTGACAATGTCCCTCCAGGAATGGGCGGGCAAGCGGGAATATTTCCCTCCAGGAATGGGCGGTCATCGAGCGGGAAGTTCAAAGAAGCTGCCCATGCTCACTGTCATGCCCATGCGCCTGTCACACGTCATCACGTAATTAGCTTTCCCGCTCCATTTTTGCCGCTCCAATTCTGTCCATGAACAGGCCTTTTCTTTTCATGCGGTTCCATTTTCTTTTCGTGGCATTTTGTGTGTCATGAAGAGCAGCGTCTGCTAGTCTGTATGGTTTTAGATTTGGTGTGATGCTTTTGCAACGTGATTGTGCAGTACACTGTAGCATTTGTGTCTGTCAAATTTTGGATTGACAGTATTTTAAATATTTTTTTGGTTAAAAAATGGCAGACAAACCTTATAAACTATCTGCTACCATCGGTTCTAAATATGCACCATTGATAAATCGCAGTCGCATGTTGCATGAACAAACTCACAAGTCAGAGTTTCCAGCATTAAGAGAGGCGGGAGCTACATGTATTGACCTTTGGACTGATGGATCTCTTTATCCCAAGCACCCTGTCTTGGATAAACGACCTTGTTTTCGAAGCGTCAACCAATTACTAAAATATGTTGGAGAGGGGAAAAACGGTCTCTTAGGCTATGTAGAAAGTTTATGCTCACTTGACAGTACAATGCTGTTCAAAATTGATGAAGGGAAGAGAGAGATACAAGCACTTCGTGAGCATATTCTGCGATTGACAAATGATGTTGAGGAAAAGAATCGACTACTTAACTTCGCTCGTTCCGAAATTCAATCACGTGAGAGCATAGTTCAGCAAAGTAGAGAAGTCCTTGTAACCACCGATTCTTTGAGAGGCGAGTTGTCTACGTTGAGAGAAGAATATTCTGCCATGCAGTTTGATCACGAAGAGCGTATCCGCAATTTCACTGCTATTGAATCACAAAGTGTAGAAGATCGCTTTCAAGTTGAATTAGACTTGTGGATATTGATCGAAAGTGAGAAGGAGCAGAATGAAGAGAAATTCAAATTAATTCAGGGACAACTCAATAGAACCAAGGCGACTTTGAGACGGCGAGAAGCAAAAATTGGAAAATTGATTCGAACGCCTTTCGGGTATCGTAGTATAGTTAGACCACACAAAGATCTATGCGATCTCGCTCCAGGAGGGGGTCAAGCAAAAAGAACGATGAGATTGGCCAGGGCGATCACATCGCCAACCACATTAACAAAAATATGCAGTTAGAATTCCGAAACTGGATCTCGACGGCGTCTTTGTGGTAGTCATGAAAAACAAGCTGAAACAGGGAATGTCCTTGCAAATATGTTGTCAGTGAATGAAGTATCTGCAATCTGCAAAACAACAAGAATGAACAAAGTAGGAGTCGGAATTGCAAATGAATATATGGACAAGATTGGAGAGAGCATTTGTCCAGAGGAAATTGTTGAAAGAATGGACTATAATGGCATCACACAGAATGGCTACGCTGCTGTTTACAAACGTTTCCAAAGTGCTGTAAAGGTGTCAAACAGAGGTTTGCGAATAGGTTGCCTTCCAAGGCCTTTCAGAGTGTCCAAAACTAGACAAATGCTCAATCTAAAGTTAGCGGAGTTCATTGGTGATTACTACTCGTTGACTGAGTCAAACACATTTCCACTACCAACCAAATCTAAGGAGAAAGACTCTGTCATCGTTTCCTTGAATCAATACAACAACATTTTTGCTGATGTGGAGCAAGTGCAACGCACAATGGTTGAACTATATGGCATCACAGTTGAAGGTATGTATCACAGCCTAAACTCAATTGTATGTATCACAGCTCTTCATGAGTTCATGTTCACCTTCAAGAGTTTATATTAGAGTTGGAAATGAAGCTGCATGTTCACTTCAATCTCATTGATTTGTGCATCATTGAATATAAGTTTTTGACATGTTGTTTAAATTTTTTTATTGTAGAGCTGAACGGGAATCCACTCATGTTCTGTATTAAGCTCGATGAAGCAGAAGTTGTGCATGCTCAAAAGTTTGAGAGAGTCTCTTTAACACTGATGAATAGAGCCCTTGACAGTAGTATAGATCCTAGAAGTGAGATATACTTTTCAGTGCAGAGCGAAAGAGAAGTCTGGCCTATTGCTGCATTTCAGATTCCTAAAGAGTCGCATAAGATACTAAGTTGGGTGTTCTCCCAAACTAAAATACCATCATTGATAGATAAGCAAGAGAGAGGACAAATGCTTGAAGTTGCAGGAATAGGTTCATTCAAAGTCGAATGGCACATGGCAGCCGACATGAAAATAGTGAAATGCATGTATGGCCTTTCAATGGGAGCAAACAACCCATTTAGTTGCATATACTGCAATCAACAACGATGTAAGTCAATGATAGGAACGATCGAGCAAGCTGAGACAGTAATGAAGGAAAAACAGAAGTACTCATGGAGTCATGGCATGTTTTCCAACACAGTTGATGCAAGTCCAACAATTGGACACGAGCGGTGGAAGCCTGTGTTGCCCATCCCCTTAGACCGTGTGCACATATGTACACTCCATTGTCTGAATCGAATCATAGAGAAGCTTGTGCATCTGCACTTCATGCAAGTGTGGGTGATACGAAATGAAGCACGACAGAAGGAGGCCATTATCAAGATGCAGAAAGCCGTATCACTCACTGGAGCCCACGGTGGCAATGTCATTATGTTTAAAGATGAGGACTTGTCAGGGAAGTGTAATAACATTCCAAACAAATGTTCCTTCAGTGGACCTCATGCTATGAAGCTTTTCAAGCTCAATCCTGAAACGATTACAGGATCTACACCACGAAAGTTATATGTTGATGTAGTGAATGCAGAGCAAAATTTTGCTAATAGGGGCCAAGATAAAAGAGACCGGCTTGAGCTCTGGAGGTTATTAGATGAACTCCGGCCTTATTGCCAAGGTTTGAGATTGCAAGAGAATCAATCAGCTGCAGATTTCAAACAGAAGGTTGAAGCATGGGGTAGGCTATTTGTGAAATGCTTCGGAGAGCAACATGTGACTCATTATATGGTACGTTTCCACAACTTCATGTCTGTATGGTACGTCTGCCTGTCAAAGTGTCTCCTCAGTGTAAGAGTGCAAATCAGCTATAATTCATCTTAGGAATGGAAATGTGCCTTGAACAACAAACGGTATACTAATAGAGAGCTTTGTTGCTATATGCTCGATTATATAAGTATATTACATGTTGTTTAATATTATCACCTCACTAATCATATCTAACTATATCACCTCACTTGTCAAACATCATGTTCTAGTACGACATGCTGTGTTTTTTGTAGAGAAATATGGTTCTCTAGCAGTATGGAGCTGTCAGGGAATGGAAAATAGTCATCATGCCGCTAAGACTGCCTACCAACACCACACCCACCACTCAGGAGGTAGAGTGAAGAAGAGTCCTTTGGTACAAACTTTTCAACATTGGTACCGGATTATAGCCCATAGATTTCGAAATAAAGATACTCAGATTCCTGTGAATGAATTCGACACTCTAGAAGCCGAGCTAGCAATAGCTGCAAGGCGGGAGGCTTCCTTACGATCTAGTGCAGCTGCTCACAGTGCAGCATGGAGATCCAAGTGTCGACGCCAAGGGAGCAAGTGGTTGCCAATCATTGAAGAAGCATGCACAAGCAACAATAGTGTTTAACATCTTGATCAACTAAGCTTAATATGTTCGCGCCCCAGGTGTACTGCGACGTTCTACTTGACGTTCTAGGCCTGGGTTCATTAGTTGGATGTTGATAGGGAGACCGCCAGACTGGTAAGCTGATCAAATGGAACTATCCTAGGCCATTTTGTAAACTCTCCATCGTTTGATGAGGGAAGTTGTGAAGACCCCTTGACAACATCTAACGCATATAACGCATCTTGTTGTACCATTTTGCTGTTGTTTAGCCTGGTTCTCGTGATTACAAATACAGACTCTTACACACTTGACGTGCAACTAACAAGTTGACTCTTACACACTTACACACTTGACGTGCAACACACTCACAAGAGAACAACTAACAACTAACGACACATCTGCGACATGATTTTTTAGAATTCAAGAAGTAAAGATCCAAAAATATCAACGGAAAATTAGAATGTGCAGACCACGTAGCTAGTCACAAAGAAAACACCGATTTATGATTGAAATCAATTTCTCTCCATAGATCAACATTCTCACTCAGCATACCACACAAAAAGAACTGCATCTCACTACTCTTTAGAGCACGACATCCCGACGTGCGACAGAACCATTTAGAATCCATAAAAAATTCTGCAATTCCGTCATCTGTCTCTCATAAATTAAAGAACTGTGCATATGCGACAAGGCAAAATTAAGTCACCTAACCTGCACACGAAACAAGAGACACCAGCAATCAAAACCACTACCTCAGCAGAAGATGGTTTCCATCACCACATGCTTCAAAATCAAAATAAATACTGGTTCAAAGTTGTTTGCCTAGATGTTCCTTCTGAAGTTCTGCGCAAAAATTAACGCTGACCACTTAGCCACCTGCTGCGATCGCTCAAGTACAGTTCCTAAACCATATGGATAAGTATCGATGTAGAAGGTGATGCATTAGTCCCTGCAATGAGCCCTAAGTTTTAGTATCAACACTTGTTCCAGGCTACCACACAAATACCTCCTCATCACTGTGCAGTGATCATTCATCTCCAAAAAATTCAGAGCAAGCTCTAAACAGACAGCCAGGTGATTTGTGATGCAAAGAGTGATCATGAACAACAATCTGCATTGCTACAAACTTATTGAAGTGGATGACCATGAGAAACATATTAAGATGAACATCTTGATCAACATATTAAGATTAACATCTTGATCAACATATCAAGAATTTAACATCTTGATCAACAAAGCTAATTTTTCTATAAGGCGAAGTTTTTTTGGTGGTAACAAGTCTACAACAAACTTCTTCTTTTCGTTTCTGTAGTTGACTAAATTCGCTCTGTTACAATCAATGATTGCAAGCCTAAACTCAATATCACTTCCCAAATACACTTCTAATTCTTTTCTCACATCTGACAGGGACCACGACATTCCAACTTCCAGCTCTTGGCTCCACATGTCTCCCATCTCGCACTGGATAGTCACAATAACTTCAGGCTCAAAATTATCCATAGCCTGCCATTTATTAAGACCAACTTGCCTTTCTCGATTGTACACAAAGTTTGTGTATAGAATTGACCTACCAATGTGATAACGGAATACCAATGAAGTAGAATCGACTGTGCATTTGATGTGATCAACGCTTATTGAAACTTTAATATTCCATCCTTGATCCATCAAGGAATCTGTGAGTTCTTTTTTCACAGGTTTGAAAACGAACATTGTTGGCTTTCTTGTAACATTTGAACTTGCTACAACAAACAGATCAACAAAGACGTGAATAGGTAGAAAGCATGAGAAATGTGTCTGTTTGCTGCCTGTTTGTAGGCCTCATTGCAGATTGAAACTCTATGCGAAATCTGGCCCGAAAAGCTTCTGTTGTATACATATCTGGCAACGGCCATTCAGCTGATTCGAGTCCAGGAAGTGGAATTGGGATCACCGTCCCAAAAGTCAAAGGATTTGATCTTGGTATGTATGTAGCATTATAAAAGAAAACATTGTCCCTTAAGAGCTCCGCATGTGACCTGACCCCTCGAGTACGCTCTCCAATCTCAGCATGAAGAACAACAATAACTCCAATGATGCTCTCTGGGTGTACCCAATCTTTATAGTCACTCAAATACAAGTCTGCCAAGATAAACAATATACAGAACCCTCAATGTTTGAAGGGAAAAAGTTAACAATACAATAATAAGCATGCTATAAGGAAACGAAGGAGACAGAATTATGAGTTTCAGGAGCACACATTTTCGATAGAATTTGGCTCAGAGCCCACCGAGGCATGGTAATGATAAGTGCCACAGCATTTAACAAAATGCCATATGAGTTCTACTGCAGCAACGAGTAGCTACTGGTGATGTCATGGGAGTTCATTCCACAGCTGCACAGTAGCATGACTGGTACCGTCGTTCTTGTCACGGCGCTAATTCTGAACTAATAATTTACATGCACTACCATTCATATGCACGGAACTCACAACTTCAACACCAATATAGAATCGGACAAAACGAGAAACTGACTGAAGAAAGGTGAGAACCAGTCTACATACTGATTGACAAGAAAAAAAAGTGAACGACATTAGGAGAACTCAGGGAGTAGAGAGAATTCGAGCCATCAAAAATCTGCCAAGATAAACAATATACAGAACCCTCAATGTTTGAAGGGAAAAAAAGTTAACAATACAATAATAAGCATGTTGTAAGGAAACGAAGCTTCTAACTTACAGTTTACGGCGCCTAGCCCAATTAAGACTATGGGATCTAAGTCCAGTTGACGGCGCTGATATGCGTGTTGCACTTGCACTGCCGAAACACCTTTGCATCCTGGACTCATGCGGAATCCCGAAATCCTTGCCTTATAAGATCCTTCAATGCTATCTGCACCACCGTGCCTTGCCGCATCCTTTGCATGCCCTCCCTTTTTTCCAGGCCTAAGAGAAACCCACGAATTAATTTCTACTCTCAATGAAACCCTAACTCCTGCTTCAGAAATATTTTCAATACTGACTGACTCAATCGCTCCGATAGCCATTGCCGAAACAGAAGTAGAGAACCAGAGAGTTCCTAGAAGCAAACCTAAACCTGGCAAAATTCCTTGGCAAAGAGAAGCGACACATAGAAAGACACATAGAAAAAGAAGCGCAGTCAGAAAGACAATGAAACCACAAAAGCGCGCGAAACATTGACACTTCAAAACAACGTAAGCGCGCAAGGCTTCTTCGCGCCTAAATCCCACTTTCTCATTCAATGGATAATCATACCTGTACAACTGCCTTCCACGTCATACGTTCTTGATGTAGCCACGGGCAGGCTCTGCATGTAGGCTCCATTGGGTACGAATATTGGAGGCCTCTTAAAGGCCCGATAACTTTTCTAATGTGTCATTGAGATCAGGTAAAGACCTCTCACTATAGACAAAGAAGCTTCTAATGTCACATTGTTTTGTTGATGTTAAATGTGCAACACCAATTCTAATGAGTTTGTCATGGATTTTTTCTATTCCTAACAACTCCAAAGTGTTGAAAATCTGAGAACCTTGGCTAGCCATAAAATTCAAAACATCTTTAGCATATTTTTGTGCATCGCTTAGCTTCACTACTTTAGACTCATCATCACTGCTATCAACAATCAATGGGTCTACTTCCATGGAATCAAGAACCTGTTTGCCATCTTGCACTAATTGCACAAGCTCCTCAATAGAATATTCCACCTCAAAATCATCTCCACCTTCCATGTTTATGTACTCCAAAGGACAAAGCTTTTCTACAAGCTTGCCTTCGACATGCAAACCCAAATTTAATGCGGCGATGAGATTGCTCAATTCCAAAGCTGCTTCCTCCATTTTGGACTTCATACGTTCATCAAAATCGTTGGTATCTGCATTCCACTCTGTAGGCAATATGGCGGACTTTCTCCAACAATTTCTAATGGTTTGATCATCTAATTCATGCCATGCCGCCACACACCATAGCATAGCTTGGAATAGATCAACATTCATAGAGGCCGAGAAGTCTTGACAACGCCGTGAAAAGACAACACCTTTCAGTGTCGTGTATAGACAACACCGTTCAGGGTTGGTGCACGATCAAGTTCCAAGAATAGCATTGCATTTATCACAGGGGCGGCGCATGATCCTTTCGGCTACTACAATCTGTCCATCCAACCATCACATACAATCCATCCATACTTGGTATTATCACATTTACACTACGGATTTTGGAAAAAAATAGTGACATTACCAAGGGTGATAGGGATAATAACGAGGGAGTTTTACACTATGAAAATCGGTTTCAAACTTTTAGGTGACAATATCAAGGTGTTCTACTAACAAGGGTGACATTATCAAGGTTAGACCGTACCTTCAAAGATGGAATAGCGCCATAGCCATGCTCCTCTACCGTAAATTTGTTGAAGGGGACGTGGTGAATGGTTGTCCATGTAGGTATCCTATTTTGAATCTAGTGCTAATGAGTTCGCCTTGAATGTTAATGACGGTTGTGGAAATCAGGTGTTGGCTCTCAACCAACGAAGCCTTATGAGTTGAATGTTTTGGTCATTGATGGTCTAGCTTTCATTTGTTTAGAATTAGGCATGTGTGGTATTTTACGTCATTATGTATGTGGATTTCATTAGGTTTTTGGTGGTGGGTTTGGATATAAAGGGCATTGAGTTTTGTGATTGAGTGTGCGTGTATGCCTCGTCTCACTCCAACTGTGATAGTTGTTGATGGGTTGAACCTCTCCAATATATGTTAACGATTTTTTGGTGTGTTCTTGCACGTTCTAATGGAGAGAGAAGAATCTAGATGATTTTGATGTTGTATTAGCGCAGGCCACTTGTAACCTAGAAGCGAGAAATGTTTAATGTAAGTAGCTCAACATTGTGAGCCTAAATTTTGCACCTTCCTCTTTGTATGGATTTTAGTTAGATTTGGACATATCTCCTTGCAATCCCCAACTTGCCACAATTGTTTATTGACTCCACAAATTTCAACCTTGTGGTGACCATGGTAGGACCAACTGGGTTTGGATTTTTGCTCACACTCTTGTGACCCATTCCACGTGCTCATCGCACCCATGAAGTCTTCAAATGTCACAATACATATTCATTAGCTGCATATTATCGGGAAAGAGAAACAACCTTCCAAAGTCTATGGTCACTAGATTTTTGAGGGCGGGAAGGGGTATAGAAGGTGCCCTCTCTCTTGATTTTCAGTGGGCATTATGGTTTTGGAGAACGTTTGGTCTGCGTTGGTGAGATAAGCATGTGACTTCCAAAATAACCCAAAATAACCAATTTTTGATAGACTAATGATATAACAATGATTGTTGAAGACCTTATTACTACTAAGAGGGCCTTCCTTTCTTTGTGCAAGTCAAAGAACCAAACAATTTTTGTATTGAAGATGGAGGAACATCTAGAAAATTAGGATATTTGCAATAGTCTCACAAGTAGTAAGAAGTTTATCAGGCCTTTGAATTCTGTGGGTATCGAGTACACGGGTAGATCACTTAGTGCATTTTAAAAACGACGTGCGGCATAATATAGAGAGGATTAAAATCATTTGAAATAAAAATTATAAAGGAATTCCAAATAATAAAGGGGCCATTAAATGTACACAATCCCATTATAAGTAAGTTAGATGGACATAAAATGTGGGCCATTTTTTTTTTGTAAAATTAATATAAGGGCTAAAGATAAGGATCCAAGAAGGTATGTTTAGTATGGTATGTAAATGGGGTTAGGACTCACGGGGATGGATGATAATTGGGATTTCCGTCTGTCCAAAAATGGATGAAAAGGGAACGCGCCGTCGTTGGGGTCGTCTTCCCCACGTCCGTTTATTACTAAAAAGGAATATAGAGTACAAAAAATTGCAGTGGCTTGGACAATATAAGTAATGGAAGGGTGCAAACAAATGGGCCATTTTTGAAATTTAAGTAATTATAGGGAGGCTTTAATTCAGCCCTTGAAGGTAAATATCCCCAAAACAAATAACCCCTAGCAGCACGTGGTGCACAAAAATGCCTTAGAGTGATCTACCTGTGATCGAGTATGATCTGATTCACTAGAAATGTGTCTCATAAGATGTTGAGCACAAGAACATGCATCCTTGTTGCTCCATGTTGAGCAGACACACGATCCACTGGATGTAATACCAATATTAGTTGGACACTGGACAACATTTGAGGAAATGTGTTGCTTGTTGTATTGATTCAAGATCTTGACTATGCAACCAACATTGTTGATTTTATGAATATAGGGTGCAACTTGAGTATTGGTGCAGTCTATAGTGATGAAGTTGGGACGTACTTGAAGGTTTCAAAACGCTTAGTTGTTGTACATGGAGATGTTGTATCATATCATGTTAAACTAGCAATCTCTTGAATTTTGATTCCTTCCATTGAGAGCATTAGAGTGGGCGGTTCGGTTAAGGTGGTTAAATGAGGTTCATTTTGACATAAGGGATGCAAGTTGGGTTTATTTAGATCCCAATTGTTGCCGATGTTTTGATGTATCTAGCAGGTGAAATTTGGTACACCTACCACTATCCTGCTTGTGGGAATAGAGATGATGAACTTTACGGTGTGGGAGGAGAAGGAAAGAGAAACACATGTGGATGATGAAGGTCCATGTATGTGGTGGCCCCATCTACCAAGTTTTAGTTGGACTTAAGTGACACACCGACTTCATAAGTTGAGTCACACTTATCTCTTTATCCCAAACTGCGAAGCCTCCGAAGTGTGAACCTAATGTGTGAGGCTCGGCCTAGACTTGCGCTTGTGCCTTCTAGTTGCTTCAAAGTGTACTCCTCCCCGTTGTCTTTGATTAATCAAACATAGATTGATTGCAATGCACTTTGAGTCTCACCTCGAGCTTCAACTCATGACTTGGCGGAGGTAGACAACTATGTTTTTTTCTACAGAGTGAGAGGATCTAAATGTGGAGGATTTGAAGAGGTAGGGGGTGTGAGAATTGCAAGTCTATAGAGGGCTTTAAGTTGCACCAAGTTACACATATGATTATGGCGATCTAGCACCAGATGTCCGTAGATTCGGTAGCCTCATGATTCATGTAAGTTCATACTTCTTTTGTCATTATTTTGGCATTTTGTACAAGGTTGATTTTCGTATAACAACATAGGTGGAAGTCAAGAAGGATTACATGTTTTGTGTCATTGGTTTTTAGAACTAAATATTGATATGTTTATGTTGCTATGAACTTTTATAGAGAGATTTTATTATAAGTGGGGGCGCAAGATATGGTTGACCAATAAATTATGACAATAAAGGGATAACTATTGAGCCTGAGATGGATTTAGTACATTTTGAGCATAGTCTAAATCTCATTATAACACATGTGTTTTTGGCGTCCATTTATAAATACAAACCTACCATATACCTACCACTCAAATAGAGGTGTATGATTAGTGGTTTATTTTTACGTCAAATCTTAAGACAAATAAAACAATTTCATTCCATTGCCAATATCTCCAAGTCTCCAAACTCATGTGGTTCAAAGTGCCCAAACTCATCCTACCGTAAGTCAATGATGCTAAGCCTATCATAAAACATTTTAAGTTGAAAGAGCATGCAACAATTGAAGAAATACACTCTATGTTGTTGATAATATTTGATATCTCCTTTTTGTTGCTATGACATGTCAATAGGCAAAGTAAGCTCAAAACACTATATTCGGTAATTGGAGACTTTTTGTTGATTATGAGACTATATAAGGATGCGCATTTCAAAATTGGACCAGTAATGACGACTAAAAATCCCATATGTATAATGGTATGCTACTATTATTATACATAAAGGCATGGAAGTGAACAAAAATGTGAGGCATACATGAAAATAGTTGCGTATGAAATGACAACTCGTTATGAATGGAAGGGAAGGTGCGAAGAATGAATGGAAGTTTAATGAATTAATTGGGATTGAAATACAATTATAATGGAAATACCATCAATGTCTTGAGTAACTTGGAATAGCATACTAGAAAGTAAGCACTTAAATATGTTCTACACCTAAGCATTTAGGGAGTCCGTCCCACTAGTACGCTTCTAGTCACACTAGTCCGACCCACCATTTTTTTTTTGCGGCTAAGTCCTTTTTTTTGGCGGCCTCCATGGCTCTAAAAATCTCAGGCCCACGACTGTATCCTTGTGTGTTGCCTGGACAAGAATATGTGTCGTTCTTGCATGTTTCAGGACGCGCTCCCGAATTGTACGAGGTGGTATTATAAGTAGAATACGAGGGCGTTTGCGAAAGGGAACGTCTTGCGCTTCTCCGGAGGGCCAGACAACGATCGGACTCGGAAGATGCGGCCTTGAGGGCGTGCCTATCCAAGGAGGACGTGGAGGAGGGCCGGGCACCAAGCGAGCGGGTAGCCACCTGCGAAACAACGTCATAGGAAGATAAGAATAGGAATGGAGTGGGAAAAATAATGAGGGCGGTTTGGGATGGGCGCTCGTAAAGAGAACGGCACGCACACGGAAGACAAGCAAAACAAAAGCGGCAAAGGGGTTTAGGGTTGAGGAGGGCACCTTGGCTGTGGGCACGTCCATGCGGGGAACGGTAGGAACGAGGGGGGCGTCGACGGGAGCATCCGGAGCCGATGGAACTATTGCACTGTTGGATGGCGGGGGGGGAGTCGAGGCGTGGAGGAACGGAGTCGGCAGGGGAGGTGTGGCAACGGGGGCCTTCCATGCGGAGACGCCGGCTTGGCCCACGACGAGCGACGGCGTCGTCCCTCGAGGGTGAGAGGTGTCCCAAACGAACGAGCGTCCGTTTCTCCTTGGAGAGGGGGGAGGGCGACGGGGCGTACGCGCGGGGGACAAGTGCTGGGGGCGGGCTGTTGACGACGCCGTCGTCGATGCCGACGTCGCGGGAGTAATCCACGGCCGAGGCCGCGTCGACCGCCGAGAAGTGGTAGAGGGATGGCATTTGGAAGTCCGTGACGTCGCGAGAAGGGGATGCCGGGGGCGAGAGGGGACGGGAAGGGCCGTCGACTACAGGGGCGTCGCATATGGGGGCAGACTATGGGCAAGAACAAGAACAAGAACAAGAACAACAAAAAACAAAAACAAACATCCAAAAACAGAGCAAGCATTAGATATGTGAACCACATGATGTGGGAACCCACAAACACCAAAAGTTCCGGATTGGCGGGTTTTTGTTCCAAATCCGGATATTTCCGGGTGACCTTAGTATCGTCCAGGGATTCTGTGAAGTGTAGGAGGTCTAAAACTCTCCGTACCTGCTTATTTCTTCTTCCTTAGCCAAATTTCCGGAAATCCTAATTTCCGGATATTTGGTCCAATGGTCTTTGGGGACATTCTTAGCCTTTTTCCGGAGGGTACCTCTCCGGATGTTATTTCTAGGTCCTCTTTATAATACTTACCCACCCCTTTACGTCTACCCTCTAGAATAATTGGTTTCTTCCGGTGAAGACGTCCTTGATAAGGTTAGAATCCGGAAACTCCCTCACAACCAATCCGGATTGATCAGGTCCGTCCTGGCAGGTCACGCAGAGAGATCTGGATTGTTTTTTGGGACCAAAGTGGCCAGAGGAGTCCGGATTCCAACCGGAGATCTAACTCGACGGGATGAGTAGGTGACCCGTACCACTTTCCGGATTACCCCGTCCAAAGACTGTGAGACCTCTTCAGAAGGTCGGATGGCGTAAGTCCGGCACCTTCCGGATCTTGCCCAGTCCTAACGACGGCTATCTCACATGGACGTTACCCAGGCATTCGGAACAATGAGGATCTCTTCCTACTGCACTCCGGAGGTGGCCTCCTATCGGAATCCTTACTGATCCGGACCTCTCCTTCTCCGTCCGACGGATCTGTCCGGCTACCTTTACCTTGGATTCTACTCAATCTGAGATAACTAGGCGATCCGTACCACTAATCCGGGCAGGTCCGTCTAAGGACGGTGGGACCTCTTCAGAAGATCAGATTGGCGTAAGTCCGGATTCCTTCCGGATCTCACCCAATCTTCCCAGCGGCTATCCCACCTAGACGTTACCCAACCTACCGGATTAGTGAGGTTTCCCTCCCACTACACTCAGAGAGGATCTACAAGGCGGTAACCGGATCTGATCCGGGTCTCCTCTCTCATGTCCTATCCGGAACTCCTATCATTCATGCCCTCCCTTTCTCTTCCACTAACGATCTCCGGGTCATTCACACACACATCAATCAAGAGAAGTCAAGGGGTGAGAAGCAAAGACATTTATTCGGAGTAGGAGTAATCACAATACAACAATGGAGAAGGAACCCCCCCCCCAAGCTCCTTATTCAGCCTTAAGTAGAGGCTCAAAAATCCCTAAACTGAGGGCGGCGGCCCAAGCGGCCGCCGCTCAAGAAAACCCTAACTACCCCCGGTCTCCCGGATTTCTCGGATCCAGATCCGGGTTTTCCGCTGACACTACCAAAGGAAAATTTTATTAATCGTCTTCAAAAACTCCTAAGTCCTACTTGCCTACCTCCCTTCTGCCTAATCAATCTAGCCACTCCCCTAATTAAGAAGACCGGTGCTTCTTCGGAGCCGATCCCTCCTTGGAGTGACTCCCTAATCCGCTGACGGCGGATGAGCCCCCGGCCGGCGACGCCTTCTGCAGCCGCGTGAGCATCCTCCTCATGTTCGGAGACGGAGCAACCTCGTCCTCCGAATCCGCTGCCCTCTCGGTCCGTGGGGTAGCGGTCCCTGGTGTCCCGGAGACTGTCCCTGGGGTTCCGGAAGCTGTCCCCATCCGGATGCTTCGGACTGGAGAAGGATCGCTTCCGGTGCCCTGCTCCGGATTCCGTCCACCCGAGAGTGAAGCCGTCCGCGGATCCCTGTTGGAGGCCACTCTCAAGTGTGGCGGAGGAAATGGACTCACCACTTGGCAGTCCCGTGGAGACGATGGCGAGGCGTGGGTCATAGGAGCCTTGCCCCTACTCGGAGTGGCCTCCCGATCGGAAGTTTGGTGCCGGATCGGCGTCCGAGCCCTATCCAGAGTCCGGGACCTATCCGAGTTCCGCGGAACAGGGGACTGGCCCCTTCCGGATCGGACCGACCCGGTGCTCTTCCGCCTCACCTGGGGAGAATGGACCCTTTCCGGAGCCCCTCCGGAATGACCAGGCCGAGAGCCGCCTCCTTGCTGGCTGGGTCCTGCAGAGGCCGGCGGATTCTGAACCAGGGCTACTTCACCAACCACCTCGTAGAGGGTCCCGGTTGGTGACCCTGGCGGACCCGGATAGAGCACTCTCCGCGGTGTTCCGCTTGGCGGGACCACCCTCTGGATTTCCGCCAGGAGATCCTTCATCGTCCGTGAATACTTCACGAGGATGGGGAGGGTCTGCCTGGCTGAAGCCGGTTCTCCTGACTCCATCATCAGGTCGTAGAGATGTGCCTTGTTCACGATCTCCGCCGGATGACCCACCAGCTCCCGGATCCGGCTGAAGAGCACTGCCTGCTCCGCATGATACTTCCGGATCTCCTCACTCTTCTGACTCAGCTCCTGGGTCATAGCCGCTACCTGTGCGGTGAGGTGGGCGTTCTCCGTCTTGGCCTGCTCCAGCTCCTTCCGGTCCGCCCTCTTTGCCAATTCCCGGAGAATGTTTCCGGGTCCGCAGTCGTCCAGAGCATGGTTCGCCCCCTTGACGATGTGCTCCAGTCGGTAGTACTGGGTCTTGAGGTCCTCCATCCCCTCCTGGAACCGCTTGAATGGATTCTCCGGGAAGTCCCAAGCGGATAGGTCCACATTTCGCCATGGGGTCTCCCGGCTGGGTCCGGCTTCCGGATGTTGGTGCGGGGGAGGGGGAGAGAGTGGCCTCGAGACGGTTGGTGGCGGGCTTCCGGGTGACGAAGGAGGTGCTTCCGGAAGAATAGGGTCGCTGGAGGTCTCCGTCTCGACGTCTCCGGCTTCCGGGAGCAGCTTGTAGGTGACCTCATCCGCCGCTATTGTGAGCAGGTCCTCCTCCTCTGCCGTGATGCAGTCGAAATGCTGGTAGAGGTGCAAAATGAAGGGGGAGAGGAAGGAGGGTTTCCGGCCAATATGGGGGAGGGCCCGTCCGACTATCTCCTGGATGATCAGGCCCCAATTCACCGGCCGGACTCCGGACATTGCACCAAACAGCGTGTTAGCCATGGTGAGGCTAATCCGCTTCGGCTTGTCCGGATTGAGAATGGGCAGGAGAAACTCTAGCACTCTCCGCTCCCTAATATTTCGGCAGTTCCCTGGGTGAAACCCGTCCTTTGGATCCGCGTCCCCTCTGAATTTCCCGGCGAACAGGCCGTCGCGGCGGCCGGCCCACCCCTCCGTGATTCCCCTGGGAAACCCGTAGACCCTGTTCCACGTATCCGGAGTCCAATGTTCCGGATCCCTCCTCTTTGTGCCTAGCCACTGATTTCCCCTCTCGAATTTAAACTCGCGGAGGGTATCTTCCGCTCTGAGATTCTAGGGTTTGGAGAGCAATCCCGCACAACCCATGACCCTGAGATCCTCCGCGAGCTCCTGCAGCTCTCTATCCTCCCTCGGAATTGCAGGGGTGAGGGCTTTCAGCGGAATCGGGATGGGTTCCCGCTGATCCTCTTCCCGTGCTTCCGGCATTTTCCTCTCCTCTCACCCTTTCTGGCTTGCAACCTCTCCCTCTCTCTTCCGGAGTCCTTCTCTTCCGTCTAAGTGCCACAAAGTCCCGGCAAGCCCACTGCCGGTGACTGAAAAGTGCTGAGTCCCAGCAATCCAACTGCTGGCGGCTCGAAAGAAGGAACACCTCACCACTCGTTCTCTCAACAGGTTGCCTTTTTCCAGAAAAGAGTGTGAGGGAGAAGGAAGGGACCCTTAAATATCCTTCCTCCCTCTTCCTTCCCCTGTTACCGTTCGGTTTAACGGAAAACGGTTACCAACCGTTTTCCGGCGGTTCCCACCAACGGTTTTACTAACATTTTCGCCAACAGCTCTCTTTTCCCCCAACCGCCATAAGGCCCGTTGTAACCGCCACTTCCGGGCCGTTGGGTAATCTTGGCGCGTCCGTCACTTGGTCCGGACCAAGGGTTTGGACCATGATTGCATGGTCCGCCCATCCTATTTGACGGACCGGTCATAGTACTTATTTAGAGTCGTTTTACCGCACAAGGCGGGGTTAGACTACTCTATTTCCTAGTACCATTAATTTTGTCCTAATAGACCCTATTATCCTCAGATAAGCAAGGTAAAATACGGAAATTGAATCCGTATTTCCGTATTTCCGTATTTCCGTCGAATTTGGACTCCCACACATGATAACAAGCAAACACATGGAGGCATTTCAAATCAATTTATTGAGTTTGGCGAGCCTCATGATGCTCTTATATACATTATCGCGGGGGCTTAGCGCCGCATTGCCGAAGGGGTTGGACCTAACAAAAAATGGGATGCTACCGGCGTGGAGCACGAGCCTTCTAAGGTAGGGGGCTAGCCTATTGACCAAAAATGTGTCTTGCCTATCGCCGGTCCAAGTGTCCGGGAAGATGACGTTGCCCGGGGGGTTCAACACGCTCTTGGTGGGGCTGTCGTCGATGAGGAGGGTGTTCTCAGGAGTCGGCCACCACCCGTGGGGCGTCCCATGCAGACGGGGGACGCCTTGCCAGAGTCTTGAACGGAGGACCTTGAGGAACTGTTGTCCTTTGCCTCGACCGCCAAACTTGGGCACCGGTCGGCCTTTCTCGTCGAGCAGCTCGTCGCAGTCCTCTTGGCCGAGGACGAGGCAAGGGCTCGGGAGATCACGGAATAAGAAGTGGACGATGGGCTCCGTGTTGTCCATGACCATGGAGCTCCACACAACGACGTGGGCGAACTCGACCACCTCGCGAAGGAAGTCCCGCAGGCCGGGACGGGCGCGGACAGCCTTGCGGTTAATGAGGGTGTCGAGCTCGCCGTCGTAGTCCCTTTCGTCGGGGTGACGGAAGGGACGCGTGGGGACCCTTGGGATGTGTTGGGTGTGACACAACACCCTGTTGAGGTCAAAAACGAGGAACGGTTTGTTCCGGGTTCGAGGTCCACTGGTCGAGGGGTTGCGACCTATCTCCGGGGGGTCCTGTGATGAACAACGCGACTAGTTTAATTCTATGATCCAATAAAGAAATTGTTGCGTTGAAAATAAAGACGATGCATTATGGGAAAAGAGGAGGAAGTGAGGAGGGTGCAAGGAGAATGTTCAGAGGGGCACAATTGCGAACGACCGTTCGTGAATGAAGGTTGCGGGGCGGTGCACATCATTTATGAACGCGCGTTCGTGAGCGCGGATGCATGCATATACGAACGCTCGTTCGCGAAGGATGTCAAGACGGGGTCGCACAGTTTTACGAACGAGCGTGAGTGAGTGAGGTGTGCATGCAAAGAATGCAAGGACGCGCAAGAGCACAGACAACACAAGACGCGAGAATATGCAATAAGTTGAGGGGATGCGAGCAGAGATCGTCTGCTCATATATTAATTTGGTGAATATGTACATTTGTCTCGCGTGATAATCTATCACAATTTCCTAAGGAAAAAATGCAGTGTCCTACAAAATTGATCGGCCCAAGCGATCACGTAGAAAAATGCTCGCGCGGGCAACGTGATGTCGATGGAGTTGAAGCGCCAAGAACACAACGCGGGGGGTTAGTGATATTACGAACGCGCATTCGTAAAACATTTGGCATTCTCAGAGATGAGTTACCTCTTTGATTAACGAACGCGCGTTCGTAATATCCATTGGGGAAACAGCCTCTGGATCCATGACCTCCGCTGGACGCTCCTCCTGAGACGACTGGGTCTGTTGGATGAGCTCCACGTCGTCGTCCCCGCCCAGGTCGAGTCTCTCCATGCGGACATCCTCCATGTGCGCGGACGGATGTCCTTCCTGGTCAGGGCTCTCCACGACCATCCCACGCGGACCTGCCGAGTCATTGGGGCTCCCCTGCGTTTCCTCCACAATGACCATGTCAGTGTGTTGCGCAGTGTCATCGCCCCGCCTATCTAGAACCCTTGGGACGACGGTGAAAGAGGCCGTGTCGGTGTCTGTGGGCAGTCCTACCCTTGAAGGGGGAGGGGTGAGGACTGCCAGACCTGAAGATTCACGAACGCGCGTTCGTAAATCTTCGTCCTCCCTTAGCGCCGCCGTGATTGCATCGTGGGAGGTTGAGGCGGCCGCCGTCACTTCCGGGGGCAATGGACTTCCCGCCGGCGTTGGATGTGGCGTTGTTTGGTGGGAAGGCCCTCCTTGGTACATGACTGGAGGTGGGGGCTGTGAGGGGTATCCTCCAAGGGGGAAGGGGTAAGGTTGCTGGACCGGCGCAGAGAGGCTCTGCATGTTTCTGAGCATCTCGAAGATGGCGTCGGTTTTGGCCGCTGAATCCCTCAGCTGCTCTTGCAGCCTAGCCAGATGCTTCGCGCTCTCCTCCTGTGCTGCAGCCATCTCCTCCTTCATCTTTGCCTCTAGCTTGGCGTTGAGCTCAGTGACGGTGAGTGCCTCCTCCTTCACCCGCTTGTTCTTGTCGTAGTCCACGCCAAGCTCGGCCATGATGTCCATGTCCCCCTCGTCCTCGTCCGAGACCTCGATGATTGCTCCCGGCGGCAACTCCACGTATGGAGTCTTCTTCATCCTCCTCCTTGTGTTGCGGAAGAGGTCCAAAGATGGCCGCGAGCGTTGGTCGAGGATGTCCAGGGTTTCCATCTTCGGAACCACGGCGGGCCTTGGAGACTGTGACGTCGAGCATCCGCCTGGCGTTCCGAAAGGCTCCGCAAGAGATGTTCTCGCCGGGAGGACGTCCAGGGTTGTCCCCGCGGACGACCCGGTGTAACCACCCGGCGTCCCTTGAGGATCGGGAAGATCCGTCGTTGGCGGCAAGATCCGAAGTGGGGGTACGTCGAAGGACTGCAGAATGGCGTCCACATTGGCGGAGGGGGTGGGCTCGTCGTCCTCAGAATCGTGGAATGGTATGCCCTCGTCGGCGGGCATACTGAAGTCCATCCTGGGGACAGAGATGTCCTTGAGGTCCATCGTCGACGCCTTCGCACGGTGGATCTTGAAGTCTTCTTCGTCGATAGCGTCAACGAATGTGTTGACTACGAGACCCATCATCTGTGAGAAGAGAGCAATAAGGTCAGAAAATACGAACGCACGTTCGTAAACATCAAAGCGTAGCGTGCAACGAGTTTCAAGCATTACATTACGAAGGGGTTATGTTTACAAACGAGCGTTCGTAAACATGAATGCGTCACGTGCAGAGACTGTGAAACAATACATTGAGAAGTTGGTTAACTTTACGAACGAGCGTTCGTAAATGGAGTCTGGACAACTTACCATGGCCGCATACATGAATTTGGAGCCTCCACATACGTTGTATACCGTCTCTCCACTTATAACCAAACTCTGCAATACAGAGACGTAGAACTCCATCCTGAGTTCCATGGCGGGGAAGACGGTGTAGAGGGTCTCTTGCAACAGATCCTTGGGAGGGGGATGCGGGATGCTGTAGATTTTCTTGAACGTGTTGTTTGCCTTGATAGGCGGTCGCCCATCCCTTAGCTCATTGTACGTCAAGAAAATCAGGCTGACCGCTCCCACCTGCTTGTTGCCCCTGGCCTCGTTGATGGCCACAATCCCCTCCGTCTTCGCTGGCACGTACGTGCTGTAGAAGATGCTGTACTCGAATTTGATCTTCTGCTCATACAGCTCTGTGACCACAGACAGCTTCTCTTGTTCGACTATCCACAGCCAAACGTGTGGCTCCCTCATGGCCGGCGATTTGAACTCCATGAACTTGGCCATGAAAGGGTTGTAGAAGGGAATGTCCTTCCCCCCCTGCCTTGACGCATCCGGGACCCCCCTGAAATCGATGAGGGCAAAAGGGCAACCCCGTCGATCCTCCCTCACCTCGGCCCTGCTGATGGTGCCATCCCACTTGGAAAATGTGACCCTCTCCACGCCGGAGGTGATCATGCAAAACCTTGCCACTCCTTTGAATGTGGCGTTCCTCTTCCTCTCCAAAAATTTTAAGTACAACATAACCTCATGGGGATCCGTGTCGGTTTTCTTAGTCCTTTTGTTCCCCTTCAACTTCAAAACCGAGGCGTGCTCCTTGACCAGACTGCGCATGGAGGCTCCGTTGATGTTGTAGTCGACCTTTAACATTTGCCATTGCGGCCATATGATGTCGCCGTTGACTTCAAAGATTCTGTACTCTGGTACGAGTACGCTCAACTCTCTCATGACTGCAGTCTTCAGCTTCCGGTGGTCACACCACTCTTTGATAGAGTACGTGCCGGGCTTGTGCTTTGGCCTCTTCAAAAAGATCTTGGGATAGGGAAGGGTTCTTCCCACGGTGTTCCCAAGAACATGAATCGCACACCTCTTCAGCTCTGACTCCGTCAATCCCTGGAGGTATCTAAAGAACTCCCTCAGTAGTGGGGGCGCTTCACCGGTTTTTTCCGTGCTGTACTTCTCCTCCGTGTCGGGGTTGACCAAATCGCCCGAGCTGTGTGCATCAAAAAACTGGGTCCACAAATCCCATGTGTCCCTGTTGCAGCAGATCAGTCTGAGCTCACCCTTCAACTCAAGCACAGACTTTGTGGTGGTGGACTTCATATCGATGGAAGAGAACTTGTCTACCATCGCGTCACAAAATGCCTGCACAAAACAAGATGTCAGTATTGCACATAATACGAATGCACGTTCGTAAAGCACGTCAGTAATTGATGTTTTCGTGAGTCCAACACTTTACGAACGTTCGTTCGTAAACTCACCTTCCATTGAGGAGACTGGTTCTTGGCGTTCTCCCTCTCCTTTGGTGGGCATCCGTATGTGTGAACCCTTTGAGTGGTCCACCACTCTGCGGGATCACTTTTAGTTAGAATGTTAGCATTAAAAGTTAGAATTGATAGGGAATTTAGGAAAAAATTAGTTCATTTAGCATTTAGCCTAGAAGAAGGAAGGTCAAAATGAAACTAAGTAGTGCTAGAAGATAGCAAAGTAGAAAAAAATATGCTAGCTAGTAAAAACAACTAGCTAAGCAAATATTAGTAGATGCTAGCTATTAAGCAAATGTTAGTAAATGCTAGCTAAGCAAGTGTTAGTTTATTAGTTAGTGTGAGGCACACAAGACTATTAGAGGTGGTTTAGATAAGAAGATAAAA
The DNA here is from genome assembly GCA_950295325.1 of Polytrichum commune. Classification (NCBI taxonomy): domain Eukaryota; kingdom Viridiplantae; phylum Streptophyta; class Polytrichopsida; order Polytrichales; family Polytrichaceae; genus Polytrichum; species Polytrichum commune. The sequence goes on from OX485807.1 coordinate 38,698,394, forward strand.
TCGGCGTGAAGAATTTTGAAGACAAAAAAGAAAGAGAGCAAGGGGGATACTTGCCCACTTGCCCCCTTGCCAACTCGATGGCGGAAAAATTAGAAAGATTTCTAAAGGTTTTTTGTCGGAGCCACCTCGGCGAGAGGGTGGCAACCTCAACCGGGAAAACCCCCGAGCCAAAATTTCGGGAAAGGGTTTGAAAAATGGATCCGGTGGAGGAGGGGTCCAACCCTTTTGTGAGAGGGTTTAAAAACCCCTCCTTCCAACTTGTAGCTCTCTCTCTTTCTCTAGTTTTTGGGCGAAGCCCTGCTTCAATGTAGTTAGGAAAAAATCCTTTAGCATGTATTCTCAATGGTCTAAAAGAAAGGCTTGAGAACCTCCTCTACTCTCTCTCTCCTAGTTAGGTTGTGTGTTTATTAACACACCAACAAAATTATTCCTTCTTTTGTAGAGGTAGGTTGGATGGTAGAGTTTTGAGTAGAGGCATTATAGACCTCATCTGCCAATGCCCTGAAGGCTTAGTTCAAAAGCTAGAACAAGATACTTATCATTTTTCTCTTAGAGAGATTTCATATAGCTATCCATAGCCGTTTCCCATTTGTGATTTGGTTGAGATGACAATTAGTTATGGATTTTCAAAGATGGAGTAGAAAAATTGGGTGGTCTTGTGGGTAGCGGCTGCTGGATCAGACCTGCGAGCCCAATAGGAATTTTAATTCCAAGAAATTATATTTTTCCCAAGTAGAACTTTTGTGTAGCTTTCCAAAATGGCTCAGAACATTTGATTTGAGCATGATTTGAATTAGATATGAATTGTGCAAGATGGGACACATAGTTTGAGAACTTTTGGTTGACTGCTGCATTACAGAGGACCTGCTGGGTTCACTTCGGCTTACCTTTCTAATCACATATTTTTATCAAATACATCTTTTTAATATCTCTCCAGGGTCATATAGAACGTTTGATTTGACTAAGATTTGAATTAGATATGAATTGTTGAAGGCGAGATACATAGTTTAAGCCTTCTTGATTGACTGCTGTGTTACAAGGAGTCCGCTGAATTTATATTAGCTTAACCTGCTGATGTCATAATTTTTCTAGTTAGAGCTTGTTCATAGCTTTCCAATGGTATAAGGAAAGCCTAGATCCAAGTAGTAAGGAATGTGCTATGAATTTTTGAAGTTAGAAGGTAGATAGGTGGGTTGGAAGGGCCGGTTGAATCGACCTCACACTTCCAACCCTCATAACTTTTGCATTTCTTATCCGATTAGAGTGATTTTTAGATCATTGGAAAGATAATTTGGTGCACTAAGTATAAATATTATGCTTAGGATTAAATTACAGGGCAGAATAACACTTTATATTTTAATTGTTAAGTAAGGTACGCTTACTACCAAACTAGTTACAAAGAAGGAGGCAAGGTCGACGCTCGGAAAGTGGAGCAAGGAAGGAGGTAGCGGCTCGGCCTACATCAAGCCCAAATCAACCGAGGAAAATTGAGGTAAATTAACTAACCTTAAGCCTTCCATTTAGGATTGGAGGGAGCACGGCTAAGGTACGCATCTCTAAACCCACTCACCTATCTCGTAAGGTCAAGTGGCTTGACCACTTGACCGCCAAGGGAGTACCCAATTCCATTGTTTTCGGGGGCCCTTGGTATATTTTGTGGTAGTAGCTTCATTTATTAGCAAGTTTCGTGTGTGGTAAGTCGGATTAATCACCGACACGACCACTCTGAATGTTGTTGGTGGAAAGGTGGGGTTAATGACCCGCGAATCCACTATTATGTTGTTGGCCCCATAGATTGGGAGTAATGGCCCCAATTTATGAAGATTGCGCAACAGGTTGAACATACAGGTCGCCCGTCACCCTGGTCCCATTGAGTTGCATTTCGTGGTCTATCCAGTGTAAACACATTTAACAATCAAAACATACAAAATAAATCGTAAACCCTTGTTGGCAAGAGACCCGAGGTAAGGGGTGATGCCTAATATGTTAATGTAGTAAGTTAGGACGTGCAAACAAAAGTAAGTAATTAAGAAGGAATTTGTGTGAAGGGTGGGACTTAGGCCAAGTTCCCCCGCTTAGAAAACTAAATAGAACTAAATAAAGAAATAGGAAGAATTGAATGGTCCATCAAATTGTCGTTATTCCGTTCGTTGAGTTAGGGTGGTATGAGTCACACCCGGTTGGATGTATCAGAACCATCCCAATTCACAAATTAGGATTGCCTTGGTTTCAAGGCTGGTGCGTCTGCGCGTAGAATAGGTTGTAGGTTAAGGTTAGAACTAGATATGAAATTGGTTAGTGGAGTTTAAAGCCACACTAGTAAAAAACTAAGGCCTAACCTCCGGAGGTACTACGACGCATATTTAATCTCCCTTAAAAATCTAACTACTCACGTTATACACCTATCATCCGGGTTCGGCTTGGGCGCCTGCAAATGCAGGCCACCTTCACCGAAGGGCTTGTGTGATACTTTTAGGCTCCCTCGAAAGGGGGTGGCCCAAAAGTACCACAGTGTGCCACCCAGACATCTCTCGCAGCCACTATGTTAGCCGCCCACGAAGCCTCGAATGCCTTGATTTTGTTCCCCGAGTTCAGGAAGGTTGAAATCTTGCGCAGCTTGTCCCAATCGTCCGACCAGACCAAGAACGCCTTCCAGTACCGCAGGTCAGCCTTCAGCTCGTGCTGGAAGTTGTCGTCCTTGAGGATCTGTTGCGACGCCTCCAAGCTATGCTGACCATCTATAATCCAGAATTCTCCATTCTGGATTCGCGGCCAATCCATCTCTGTCGGTCGGGATGTCAGCCCCTTGGGCATGACGCAGACGGTCTGCCTATCCCACTTTACGTTGTTCATGAGGTTGTTGATCTGCCACTTCACCCCACCGCTCTCGCGAGACCTTACCACCCACTTGTTGGGGGACTTTTCGCACTTGAAGCAGTCCACGTTGAACGTGAAGTGGCGCCCCATGGGCCAGCAATCCTTTGAGTAATTATTGAAATCTCGTAGGATCTTTGTTGCCTTCACTGCATCTGGATTCTCACCCTTCTTTAAAGGGGTTGTGAGGCCAAACCCCCCACCTTTAAGCGTTCGTAGTCCGAGTAGTGGGTTTGGGCTCACATTCCTCCGTGGCATTGGCCTTAGGCTTGGATGTGTCCTTTGATGACTCAAGTGTCCAATTCCTTGCCTTGTACGCGCAAGCCCAAGCGGATATTCCCTTCTTCCTTTTACCAATGGTTACCTTCACTTCTTTAGGGTCCTTGAGCTCCTCACTAGGTTTGGTTGTTGAGTCCATAGTGCAAGGATCAATTTTTTAACCTCTACTTAATAATTCAATACACCATGCATGGTATGGAAGCATCCAAACACACAAATCTTTATTTGACAATCCAAGTGAATAGTATTAAGAAATACTTTTCTCCAAGGCTTATTGTCTCATAATCAAAGCATCAAGCCCAACGAGTCTACTCCTCAAGCTTCCTACCCTACCAATCACTTAAACACAACCACCCCAACCTCAAAAACTTAGGAATGTGGCTCTTGGTCCATCACAATCACCAAATCCTCATTTTTCTATCTTCCTCCATTTTTTTCATTCAAGGTGAGTAGATTCCCCCATAGAAGAACCCCGGCAGTCTCCAACAAGACCCTTCCCGAGGTCTCAGTCTCAAATCTCCGGGTGTAATTTTGCGTTGTTCTCCAATTGTTCCGCCCGTCATCGCCCGTCACTTTCTTCCTTGAGGCACCTGTTCCCCGCAGACAGAGACCAGCTCCTTGTTAGCCCTCCTCTAGTTAGGCTAGCTTCGAATTAGCTAGCTCCTGCTTTGCTCAGCCCTTAATTAAGCTGCTCCTAAGTACGGTAGCTAGCTCCTGATTTGCTTGGCCTTGATTAGCCAGCTCCTACGTAGCTAGCTCCTCTCTGGCCTAACTTCAAATAGTCCGGCTTCTAATTTGCCAGCTCCTTAGTTAGCTCAACTCGCAATTAGCCTATCTCCTAATTAGCATGGCTCATGATTGGCCTAGATGTCCTTTAAACAATTTGTAACCAACTGCCGGTTCTCCCCGATCATAGCCACCTTCCCCTAATTAGCTGCCGTCTGGTGATTCCTTTGATCTCAGCTTGGTTAGTGCAGCTCCCTTGATTTAATTAATGCAGTTCCCAGTCTCGGCTTCAGTTGCCACCAACAGTCTCGGCTCAACATTACAAGGTCACGGCTCTTGGCTCATGTGTGAAGTGGCCCTGACCAGCAACTGCAGCTAACTAGGCCCAGCTGCAGAGCTAATCCCAGCTTACAGCTTACCCAGTCTCGGACTCCCAGCACCTTCTCCAAAAGTCCTGCTCCTTCTTCAACAATTCAGGCCTTTGGCCAAATATTAAACCATTCAAAATAAGTACCATCATCTAATACCAACTGAGTGCGCCAATTTAATGGTTCAAACTAAGCTCTATAAACTAAATGCTATGAGGTGAACACTATGAACTAAACACTGTCACTAAATGCCTTAAGTCAAATACTATATCTAAGCAATGCAAAACCAATCTAAAAACTAGTTTGCCTCGGTTCTCTACCTAGAACCTTGCACCACACGTGCACCCTTCTTGCTCCACACACACCCACACACACCACATGAGGTGCCAAGAGGGCAAGAAGAAAAGAGAGCCAAGAGAGAGAGACTAACTAACTACACTAATTCACCCCACTAATTTCCCACACATTGCCTCTAAGTACAAGAGTTTTTCCTACTAACTAAGTCACATCCTCCTCATGAGCTCTAAGAGCTTCACTTCCTAACATCAACAAGAGAGAGCGAGAATGAGAGCAATCCCCCACCTTACCTCGGACCCCCTTGGGAGTGCTCAACCCAAACTTAGCCTCCTCCACTTTCCGCCGCCATAACTTTCTCCCCTTACCTTCCCAAATTGTCACTCACCACTTTAATTCAAACCACGATGCTTAAATCGTAATTTGATTGGTGCTTTTAGAATTTGCTTATCCTCCATCTTGCATTCTTCCTTGGACCTTCCCCATTAAGTGGCCACGATGAGGTGGTCCACTTGTGCGCTCAATGTGATCCTCCATTCATCCCAATTCGAATGCACTTGCTTATTGAGTCACCTTGGTTGTCTCCATCCATTGTACTAGCCTACTCACTAACTATTTGATTTAAGCCTTTCCTATCTACCCTACTTCACTCCAATCCTTTTCTAAGGTAAAAATACAATAACCACTCACATCCTAGCCTCTTACAACATTGTACTTCTAAGGCTAACATTTCACTTTTTTTATATTTTTGTGAAGTGATACACCACTTCAACGCACACCAACTAATATTTTCTAACGCTAAGACTAAATGTGGGCACCGCTTTGGGCTCACAGGGGTTGGCATCAGGGGAGGAGAGCTCACCTCAGCGCCCTCTGTTACCCCAGACCTCTCCATTTCGTCCCGGGACCTCTTCGATGGCGTGGAATGTCGGCTGGGACCCTCCGTCACCCTGCTCGCGGAAGGCACCGGCCTGGGTGCACTTCTCGATCCTCCTGCCCCGGATGCTGATGGTTTTCGTGGGCTCTTCTTCTTCTTGTTGGCTTCGGCGACCGCGCTATTGTACTTGGAGATATTCAAGGAAAGTGCGGCCAACTTCCTTGCTGTCCAGTACGAGCTCAGGGCGTACTTCGTGAACAGGTCCTTGAGGAAGTGTTTGGCATCAGCCACTACGTTATTTTCTGCGTATGTGTAGGAGAAACTATGTCTCCTGTACTCTAACAGGAGGTTAATGTGATCCTTCTTATTTTTCATGTCTAAAATCACATAATCTTCTTGTGCCTCAATTGATTCTACTTCCCAAGTCTTCATCTGCACCCATTGCTCTGGCTGGTCCGGCGTTGTTTCCAGCTCGTAGGTGAAGCGAAGACAGAAAAGACTGTCTGATGTCTTCTCTGGCAATGCCGTCCATTCCCCAATGAAGTCCTCCTTCGGGACATAATTATCGTTTCCGTTGGGGTCGGACACTGACTCTGGTAGCTGATCTATCTGCACTGCGAACATCTCAATGGCGCTCCTGCTCGGTCTAGCCATCTGCAGAGCACATAAACATTTAGTATTGTGTTTACGAACGAGCGTTCGTAATTGACAAGCAAATCATATCTACTAATCAATGAACGCTGGCTATGGGTACCCGTGAGGAGTTTTAATTATGTCTTCGCTGATTTCATTTACGAACGATCGTTCGTAAAGAATGTGGTTGCTAAGGTGTATTTGACACAAGTTTACGAACGTGCGTTTGTATTGTTTGTAAACAAGTCCACGAGTTGTCCAGTGTTATCTAATTTCCACGAGGGTTGTTCGAATTTCCATGAGCATCTTCTAAATAGGTGAATTAATACTTTAGTTCTTAATTACGAACAATTACCATTAAGGGTTTGGGATATTATTATAGTTTGTGATTACGAACGTTCGTTTGTATTTTTGTATGTTTCATTTGGATTTGAGGATTTGAGGATGTACAGGGTATAGACGAATATACGAACGTACGTTTGTATATGTTTGTGGGGTAAGGCATGTTTTCACGCCACATTTACGAACGAACGTTCGTAAATGTGGTCATATGGAATTAGGAAATGGTATATTTATTTATATACATATATCCGTACGTATATGTATACGTATATGTACATATACATATATATGTTGTTATGAATGTTGCGATCTGGCATTGTTCATGATCCTGCAACTCGTGATCAGATTGATGAAACACAAGTGAAAAATGGAATCAGAACAAAATTGCGAGTCAGTGATTGATAGTTCAGAATGAAGAGGAAAGTGTTATTTCATACAAAACATGCCATACCTCATAATGCAGAAAACAAATCACAAGGAATTCATCAAACAACAATTTCAGATTGTGAAGGACTGATTTGTAAAGGAAACTTGTACTCACATTGAATTGTTGCACAGAAAACCTCCTGCCTCCTACTGAGAAATCCAGAAATCCTCACAAATGCACACCAAATTGTCTTTCAAAAGCGTTGAATTCGCTTTCAATTGCAATTTCACTTTGTCACACTCTCAAGCCTTCACAATTTTTATGCAAATCCTACACAAACCCTGATGTACACAACTCACAACCTTCAGAAATCTCAAGCTTTCTGAAACTCTCAAGCTCTCAACCTTTCTAAAACTCTCCACTTCTCAATCTTTCTAAAACTCAAGCTCTCAAGCTTTCTAAAACTCTAAACCTCTCAAGCTTTCTATAACTCTCAACCTCTCAACCTTTCTATAACTCTCAACCTCTCAACCTTTCCTACTCTCAAGCTTTCCTATTCTCAAGGTTCTGACAACACAACAAAACAACATACACAATGACGCTCTAAAATTGGCAAGGGCTTCGCCGCACCTAAGAGCTCCTCTCCCCCTCTGCTCCAAATGACAAATGAGGAGGAGAGAGAGGGGCGCGGGGAGGTAGTCGGCGCCGCTAGGGTTTCCAAGCGGCAGCCACGTGGCTAGTGGCCACTGGCTAGGGCTGGGATGGGGGAGGGGGAGGGGGATGGGGATGGGGATGGGGATGGGGATGGAGGGAATGGGGAGGGAATGGGGAGGGGAGGGGATGGGGAGGGGATGGGGAGGGGAGGGGATGGGGGGGAGGGGATGGGGAGGGGAGGGGATGGGATGAGGATGGGATGGGAGAGGGGGAGGGGGAGGGGGAGGGGATGGGGATGAGGGGATACCATGGGGACATGGAGGGATGAGGGTTCAGGAAAAATGAAATAGGAAATGGGAGGAGCTTAGTTTAGGGACATAAATTTAACTTTCCGTATCCCCTTAGTACCTCGACATATGGATTCCTTGTAAACATATATAAATGACTCAATTTGAATTGTGGAGAGGGGCTATCTGATTCTCCACAAGAGGTGGATGAAAATTCAATTTTCAATACGATGTCATTAATTTAATGAGGTGTTAGCTTGAACCACCCTTAATATGATATTTAGTGTTAGATACTCTAAATACAAACGCATAGTACACTAAATATCACTAACCCTATGAAAGTAACTACTATTCATTGTGAACTCAAACACTTAATTTCAACTATAATGGTAATATGTGAATGTCGCATGCAAAAATTTTGTGTAAGGAAATTAATATGAAAAAAACAATTAACAATGATAAAAGCATAAAGGACATGGTAGTAGGAAATGTGGTGGCCCATTTAATATGTCCAACACTAATTATCAAAGAATTGAAATTTAGTGTTGACCATGATAGTGTAACAACACTATATTATACAATCAAACACTAAATATCATATTTAGTGTAGTGTATTATAGCCATGTGGTCGCATGTTTTGCTAGTAGTATCAATAATTGATAGTATGAGCTTCCCATAAATTAAGTTAGTGCGATATGGATTATTTAGGAGTCGATATTGTTTGTGTATATAATGCATTGAAGTAACGATCTAAACCCTAAGCCCGCAAACCACATAGACAACTTTCACAAACTCTATACCCTAACCCCAAACCCTAAACCCTAAACCCTACATCTTTTTATCTTACCAACCTTTCTTATATATGGCCATGTTGTGGTCTATGCACATCATGTCAAAATGGTCTACGAATGTTGGTTCGATTGGAACTTGCCTTATTTGGGTCATAGCAACTATAATAATCTAGACTCATGCCAATAATTGTCATTTTGATATAAAACATTGGTTTAGGGGGTGAAGAATGAATTTTGAAATGCTAGCCCTTTCACCTTAATAGTTTTGAGTGCAATTTGATCACAAAATACACACTTAGTCTTATTATAACATGAATGGTTTAAGACTTCAACTTAAATCAACAGTTTAAGCTATGGTCATGCACATACTTCTGTTGCAAATAATATAAATATATAATTGTAAGTGCATACTATTGTATGCACCATTCCAAATTAGTTATCCATTTCCACACCATGGTGGACCTAAAGTGAATTTCCAATAGGACGTCAAGTCATTTAATTAGGTGTCAACTTGAACTAACGATCGAATACTAGTGCATTAAACTTTAATTTTCACCAATGATGAATTGCAACAATGAGTCATATTAATATGGGGCGATGTTTGGTGAGCCTCCAGTTCCAAATGTCCTCAATCTACGTAGCACAAGCCACTATGGATTAAGCGACTTTTTATTGGTATTCATGCACTTGGTGACCATATTACAAGCATTTTTTTTATGTGAATCATATGATACCTACAATTTTAGGGGATTCCACAATATGTTCTTAGCCACTCTTACCTCATTGTGTGTGTGAATATATATATCACTTAGACCTTCATCAATTCACTTGGACTTCACACCTTAGTCGCAAATAATTTAATACTCAATGTTAACCCATCAACCCATATATATATAATATAATAACCCATATATAAAATAGTAAAATATAAATTATACATATATATACACATATATACACATATATACACATATATACACATATATACATATATATACATATATACATATATATACATATATATACATATATATACATATATATACATATATATACATATATATACATATATATACATATATATACATATATACATATATATACATATATACATATATACATATATATACATATATACATATATACATATATATACATATACACATATATATACACATATATATACATATATACACATATATACACATATACACATATATACATATATATACATATATACATATATATACATATATACATATAGACATATAGACATATAGACATATTTTCGTGCGACCTTGGTAACAACTAAGGTGTGCGACGGATTTATAGATTTACAATATGTTGCGTGCACGCAACACATGTTCCATACATAATGCTATTTATATATTGCGCATGGATGAAATGGCATATTGTTAGGTCAAAGTAGGCGGCGGGAATCCGCTTTTTAAATAGCATCCAAGGGATTTTGAACCATCGGGGGAAAGGTACTTAAAGCTCTTCCCCCCACAGAAGAGCTCTTTTCTGCGGCACATCCAAGTGTGCGCTCCACAGACCTGACTGGAACGCGCTCAAACCATTTTCTTGTGCGCCAACCCCACACCTCCCAGGTCCACTACAGACTGCACATACCCGTATATACCGCCGCAAATACCGGACGTTTACGAACGCACGTTCGTAAACGTGAATTAGTAGCACATGCATAAGAGGTACATAGAGATGATGTGAATTGTTTACGAACGTGCGTTCGTAAGTTGTTCACAACCGTACTCGACATTGAGTTACTTATAGACAGAACTAGGCACGAAAATTGTGTCGATTATATACGAACGTACGTTCGTATATCTGCCTTCAAGACCCAAACGCGCATGAGTTCCCGTGTAACCGTTTTCTCCAACGGAACATCTGATGATGGGATATTTACGAACGTGCGTTCGTAAATATCACCTGGGATTATTTTTCAAGAATTCATAAACATTCCTTAATTTATACACTTCTGTGCATTGGCCACGTTAACAATATGGAAGTTAAATACGAACGCTCGTTCGTATTTCTCACTACCATTTATGTCCACAGAGAATTATGTTTTCCAATTTTACGAACGCATGTTCGTAAATACCACATGTCCACCGTCCATGCATCCACCAACAGAACTGTTAACGCAAACATGTGTGGAGGACTACACCATGTTTAGGATAGATACTGTCGCGCACCTCTCCATGAGGAGTGGCCGAAACACCATGGGCACAAGGGGGACCCCGGAGTGACACCCGGGACTTGTGGCGCCGTTGGTGAGAGGGCCCAAGTGATCCTAGTGTGGGTGAGGGCCCCGGGCGTTGGGAACGCCTCCCACCCACGAAGACTAGGAGGCACAAGGGTAAGGCCATGAGTTATGCGTAGCTCATGGCGTGGTGATTCTAGAAAGCTCAAGAACACCTCAATCGGAGGTGTGAGCTAGGAGTTATGGCCATTTGAGTGGGGCGCTGTCCCGGGACAGCGCCCTGGTACAGCAGTGCCTGGGAGCGATTCCCGGGACTGCCAAGGTTCAAACAGGCATAACTTCCTAAATACTTGCCCGAATGGGGCAAGTGAGGAGTCCATCGGCATCTACGTGAAGCGTAGATGAAGATGGAGTGGTTGGTTGTTATGATCAGACATCATACAAGGAAGTTATGATGGTCTGAAGCTGCTGGGCGGTTCTAGGCCCAGCAGCTAAAGGAAAATGTCCACTTGGCCCCAACTCTTGGTAGAGAGACAAGAGGTTGGTTGACGGTGGGGTAGGGGCCCCGCGTGAAGTCCTAGAGGCTTATATGGGTGAGGTGGTGTGGCCTCACCCACCCGAGGCCGAACGGCACGGCCTCCATGGGCATTGGCCCATTGTGAGGCCATAGTTGCCTAGTATGGTTCGGGTTGTTGTAGTGTTGCTCCGGCAATGCGATGATCAACATGGGATTGGACTTCCATGGATGGAAGTCCACATCTAGGAATGGGTTACCGATTAAGGGGTGAGTCCCGAAAGCAAAGTAGGAGGGTTGGTTCCCTCCTATGAACTATAAGGTCCGGGGTAGGAGGAGCTAATCATTAGCATGGCGGAATGCGAATGGTTAGCGCTCGTAGCCTTTGCTAGAATTGAAAATTGGCAAGATTGTCAAGGGGGGCTAGCAAGGGTTACGACATTTGGTATCAGAGCAGGGTTCCAATATTTGAGCTAGCACTTTGAGGGAGACATGGCTATCAAACGTGAGGGTTATTATGGTTAGCCCGGGGTTTCCAAAAGGTTGTGAGGCTCAAATTAGAACAAAGATCATGTGTAAAGGGAATTTGACCATACCATTGGTTCTAATGACAATGGTGGGCATGATGGTGGATTCGGTAAGGAAATTGGTGGAGTCCTTTGAAAGGGCTCCCGCACACCTCAAAAAAGCATTTGGGGCCTAGAATACCGAATGCACCCAAAACCTTGGAGGGCATTAATGTTGGATTGAAATTCCAATTCGAAATGCTTGGAAGGTATTGATGTTGGAATGAATTTGGTGGAAATGAGGCGTGCGGGCCTCTTAAGGCGTATATGCGCGAATTTCACACCCAAATGAATTGTGCATCTTAGATGAACGAGTTTTCTAAGAAGTACATCGTTTTAGGTGGGATTTCAAAAGCGGGTGGTGAATACCAAGTTCAAATTTCCAAAAGTTTATTGAGGTTGTGGCGGGGATCATCAAAATTGCAACGAGCATTAAGGCCGATGACCCCAATAAGAAATTTGGTGGTGCCTTACAACAATGGACGTTGAGGGGAGATAGGTACCACGCCAAATAATACTTATGCCGCGGACCGAATGTAAGACGATGGCATTGTGGCCAAGGCTAGTAGCCTTAAGCCGAGGCCAAGTCTTTTGTACTTTGAGGCTCAAATGAATGGGACAAATGTCTCATGGGTTGATAAAGAGGCTACCATTCCTTCTTGAGCCCAAAACTCGCAAGGGAGTTGGGGCTTGCCGATTGATAGAGCGGGCAAGCCCACCAAGGTGCGGTTTGGAAAGGGCGAACCGCATGAAACAAAGGAGGCCGCGATGCATGTAACTTTTCAATGTGGGACATTGGATTTTTGTCAAAATTTCACACCATGTGAAATAGATGAAATGCATGTCATTGTGAAGGCTGCCTTCTTTGGAACTCACATGATAGATGTGAGGTGCAAGCCGGTGAGCTTGCGGTGCATTTGTGATGTCTTGATGGCAAAGAATTGCACTACAAATTGACAAGGACTCCTATGGTAGGAGGAACCAACTCGAATTTGGTCTTAATGGACCAAATGAATAAACGGAAAAACATAATAATAATGGTCGTGGTTCAATTGGAGCAACTCCAAGGAACTCATGGGGAGGCTAGGAAAGATAGGCCTCCCCAAAACCACATTGGTGGGATGTTGGTGAGGTACAAGGATGTATTCACCAATGTGTTGTCCAAAATGTTACCGCCAACGAGTGGGAAAAAAAAAAAAAAAAAAAAAAAAAAACTTGCTCAACGAGAGATTGAGTTCTTGAGGTATGTGATGACAAAGGAAGTTGGTGGATGAACATGACAAATGTCAAGGCAATCCAAGAGGAGAATTGGCCCTTGACTCAAGAGAAGGGCTAAGGTCATTTGTTGGCCTAGCCAACTGCTACCACCACTTCATTCGAGGTGTTTCTAAGGTTGCTAGGACCTTAGAACACTATATTCGTTAAATTGAGACTTTTTGGGCATTTTGAGACATTCACATAAATAAGAACAAGGATAAATGGAACACATATTGGAGAAAGTTGTAAGATGCGAACACTTTGAAGCAGGTGTTTAGACCAAGAACCCCATAAATAACTCATATTTGTGATGGTTTAGGGTGGGCAATCCAAATCTTAGACCACATTTAAGGGGAAACCTTAAAACATTCATATTATTGCACACAAAATATTAGAGCTTGTATGAATATGGTTTAGGTAGGGCAATCCAAACCATAGATCTTATTGAAGGGTTAATATGTTAACCAATATAATATTGCATACAAAATATTCCAAACTCATATTTGTGATGGTTTAGGTAGGGCAATCCAAACCTTAGACCATATGGAAGGGGAAATCATGTCTAACTTGTATTATTGCAAAAAAAAAACATACAAAGTGTGGCATGTAAAATGCATATCATGCTAACACCACACATGCATTGGATAGTGCGACCCAAAATGTTCTTGCCTATGGCCCAAAACCCTACGCCTACTATGGCCTATCTAGCCTCGGATACTACCTCTTTTTCTTTTGCTTCATTTTCTTTTGCTTTTTTTTTCTTTTGCCTCTTTTTCTTTTGCCTCTTTTTCTTTTGCTGCAGCTTCTTTTGCTCGCATTGCTTCAACATTCCTGAAAATCTCCGCCCCGCGACTATAGCCATTCTTGGGGTGAACGCCATCAATAACACATTTTGTATTCCGTCGGCCGCCCGAATTATACGACGAAGAATTCGAATACGATGAAGTGGACTGTCTTGCATTTCTGGTCATGGAGTAGAAACGCTCCAACTCGATGGACGCACTAGACCGCATAGGTTTACGGGTGGGAGCAACCTGCAACGCGTCAACGCAAGAACACATGTGTTAGTTTAGGGAGGAAGACCCAAACGTGTCACACATTCATTTTTTAAGTGCAAAATGATTGTAATGCGCGGATAACCATGTTTTTTTTTGGGGGGGGGGGGGTTCACCTTGTCACCGGGGGCGTTCCCGTCGGAGTTGGCGAGGAGGGGCAAGGCATCCCGCAAAGGAATAGGAAGGGTTCCACTCTTCGTAGGCCGAGCGTCCATCCGCAGCCGCCGTTGAGGTGTACTACTGCCGCCGGGCCGAGAGGGGGATGTCCGGACGCATTTGCGATTTATGCCTTTGAGCGGTGACGGGGACGCAGATCGCCGGAAGATTTGCTTGGGTGGGGGGCTATCGACGACGCCGGCGTCAAGAGGCTCCTTGGAGTAGTCGATGGTTGACGCGGCGTCGTAAACGGTCTCGTAGAAGAAGCTCCCCAAGTCTGACTCGCTGACGACGTCAATCGAGGGCTCCAAACGCTGGAGCCAAAATTGGAACAAAACAAAACCCAAGGAAAAGGGGGGAGATAGAGCGCGTGAAAATCAAGATACATATGAAGCGTAAATTACACAAAATGGGTAGGCGCATATACACACACACACATACAAACACACGTACTGTCTCAAATGAGCTTGTTAAATTTCGCGTGAGATAACAACTCTCTGTACAAATGGTCTCGTGGATCCAAGTATCTCTCGCCTATGGGATTATTCCTAACAAAATTGTTTACGGGAAGTCCGCTTCCCCAGAGCGCCTGGAGGTATTTACTAAGGTCTAACAAAAATCGGTCCCGGACCTTCTCGACCGTCCACGTAGGGCACACTATGAAGTTGGCCGTCGGGTTCAACATGTTCTTTGCGGCGCTGTCGTCCACCATGAGCGTGTTCTCGCGGGTGGGGCGGACGTCGTAGGGGACGCCTATCAAGGACGGTCGCTGGTCCCAAAAAATGGGCTTCAAGACCTTGAGGTATTGGGGGGAAGCGGGGTTGTTTGGTTTTTTGACGACTTTGCCGTCCTGTGTGTACAATATTCTACAGGCTTCCTGTGCTAGGACCATGCAGGGGGGCTCGATGCCCTTGAAGATGAACTCCACGACCGCATTGGTGTTCTCGGCCGTCATGGAGCTCCACACGACCACCCACCATCGTTGTTGGGCGATCTGGAGGAAGGTCCGAAGCCACGGGCGGAGGTGAACTAGCTTGCTCTTTATGAACGTGGGCGGCCCGTCGTAATTAGCGTCCTCGGGCTTGCAAAAGGGCACTGTGGGGGCCCTAGGGCAATGAACGCACTGCACGAGGACACCGTTCAGGTCTAACACCAGGAATCGTTTCTTCGGCAGCGGGGGCGGGGCGGGTAAAACCGGGGGCGCCACCGCGCTGCCCTCTCCGCTCCTTGGGGAAGAGCGTCGGGGAGCCGCTACGCTATGCTCCGAGCCCTGCGGATACGAGCGAGAGAAAACGGGGGCGACTTATGTCATGCTATGTCCAAACGAAGCATTAAGGAAACGAGCGTTCTTGGTGCAAACACAAAAGCATTTGATTCATTTTGGAGGGGGTGCAACAAGGGATACAAGGGATACAAGAGCATACAAAATACATTCAAACACAATATACAAGTATATAGGAGTCAAAAATGGTGATTATATTATATACAATGCTCTATGTACATCTTGATTGGGGGAGCCGCGTTGAACGATGCGTTCAAACTAGCCTACTTCTACATCTAGAAAAAATTGAAGAGACGGGCCGCCGTGATGAAGACTTCGTTGCAAAGCCGGGGGTAGGTGGACGAACGAATGGTCGCTGGGGGTGACGAAGGGCGCGAGTGCCGGGGGGGGCCTAAGTTCGTCCTAGCTAGGGGACACGACCAAGGCAAGAAGTCAAAGACCCAGGAAGTTTGGGTCGGCCGACCCAAACTGAGTGGGGTCAGTGCATTACCTCGCCTTGGTCGTGCCTTGACGACGTTGATGCCGGCATCGCGTGCGCTGCCCCACCTCTGTCACCGCCGCCTCCGACGACGCCGTCAGCCGCAACCTGCTCCTGCAAAGGCTGACTGTCAGGCCTTTGTCCCAACCCAACCTCCGCATGCGCATCATGCATTGGTTCATCGACTGGGTTAGGAGTAGAGGTATCACCAGGCCCTTGCGGGCCTTCAACATCTAGCATAGGCTCGTCGACCGGGGTCTGATGGGGGACGGGGTTTGGGTCGGCCGACCCAAACCCTGCTGCTTGGCGAGGGTCGCTCTGCGACGCTGCAACGTCGGCACTGTTTGGGTCGGACGACCCAAACATGTGGGGGTCGTCCCGCTGGTGGTGTGGGGGCAAGAGGATGGGAGGCCGGAGCGGGGGGGGTGCCAACGAGCTGGACGCTCCGGGGACGCGCCAAAGGTTTGGATCATCCACCTGCTGCACAGGCGCGTAAGGACGGGCGTGCGGCTGCAGCAAATCCGCGAAGCTGAAGGAATGCTCCAACGCCGGCCGCGGGCGGATATCCTGTGGAGGGAAGCCTGCGGGCAAGTGAGGGAATGAACTCGGGGGAGCCATCACCAATCCCTGCGCCAGCATGCCCTGGATCACTTGCGTGATGAGGTCCGCTTGGGACGGAGTTTGGGACATCGCCCTTTGCCGCTCCTGCTCCAACAGGAGAGCCCTCAACTCCGCGACTTCGTTGCGGACAGAGGGTTCCTCGGCGGCAGCCCTCTGCAGTCGCACACGCTGCTCCTCGTCTCGGAGCATTTTTGCGTTCGCCTCCTCCACGGTGAGGACCTCCGGTTTCACCCTCACATTCCCGGCGAACGCTCTGGGGGAGGCAGGATCAGACCTCAGCTTCTTGGCGAGTTCCATGTCGTCCTCGTCCTCGGAGCTTATTGCGATCGTCTCCTCCACCGCATAGTCCCCGTACAGCTTCTTCCCCTTCATCCTTCTACGCTCCCTGAAGGTGGCCGTCGCGTCCCTCGAGTACATATCCTTGGCGTCGTCCACCGTCAACGCGGGCACCAGCCTGCTCTGCGGCGTAGCAGGCCGCATGGCCTTCTTCCGCTGAGGGGCCTCGGATTCTTGAGTGAATCATGTTGCCCCTTCCTCCACCTCCCCCTCCACTTTCTCTGCTTCCTCCTCCGCCTCCTCCTCGTCTTCCTCCCCCTCCTCCCCAACCCTGCCACCTGCTCCCATAGACGGATTGCCCGGATGCAACCCGATGAGCGGCTCTGGCAATTGAACGGGGGCCCGCATGGCGAATTCACCCGGGTTGATTCGCCTCGCAATATCCAAAGGATTCTCGCCCCCCTCGACGATCTCTTCGACGTAGGATCCGGGTATCCAGTCGAGGATGTCCATTCTCTTGGCCAGCGCCTTTTGGGTCCTGTAGAATTGAACATCGGCATCCTCTACATAGGAGTAGATGTTCAACCCAGACATCTGCACAATCAAAATCAATACTATTAGTAACACCAAATGAACATATAATGGAAAATGACTTCCAAACAAAATAAGAATAGTTAGTTTGGGTCGCTCGACCCAAACTATGCATGGCCCTAGTTTGGGTCGCTCGACCCAAACTGTGCATGCCCCTAGTTTGGGTCGTTCGACCCAAACCGAACGTATAGGGACTTCTGGGTTTTCTGCTTACCATGGCTGCAAAAATCGGTTTGGACCCCCCGAAAACGTTGAAGATGCAGTCCCCTCTCTTCGTGAGGGTCCTCATCATCCGCAGGTAGAACTCCATGCGCAGCTCATCCGCGGGGTAGTTGGCGTACTTCGCCTCGTCATATAAGCTCCTGCTGGTACCCAACCCTTCTTGGACTTGGAAGAGCTTTTCCATCCTGGCTATGGGATGGTTTGGCACCTTAAGCAGCTCAGCTTTGTACACGAAGTACAAACACAACACGTTGACGATCTTCGTCTTCTTGTCTTTCAGCGTGCTGTACGCCCCCTCCGCCGGTGCAGCAACGTAGTGAGATTTCGAGACGGCATACTCCGGCTGCAATTTGCGCACGATCTCGTAAACCTGCTCTGCCCTTCTGTCCTCGACAATCCAGAGCCAGACGTCGACCTCCCTGAATTTGGGGCTGGCGTAGTCCACGAACTTCGACAAGAAAGGATCGTAAAAAGGGGTGCTCATAGTCCCCTCGAATGAGGCTCCAGGGATGTTCCTGAAGTCTATCATTCCGAAGGGGAAGCGGTCCCCGGCTCTAGTCCTGATCGCCTTCCTTGACTCAGAACCCGGCCAACCCTGGATCCTGAGAGGTTCGACAGTGACCATGTTGAATTGCGCATCGCCTTCGAAACTGACGATCTTCTTCTCCTTTATGAAGTTGGAGAAGGCCCGCACTGAGTGTTCGGGAAGCGCCCGGTTCCTCCCCCCCTTCACGAGCTTGGATCTGAGGAAGTCGTCTCCCGCCTCCCTCATGAGTGCCGCCATGGACGCACTGGTAAACTTATATTCGGCTTTGAAGGCCCTCCAGTGCGCCTCGTCGACCTCTCCGTCCACGATGAGCTTCTTCTCTGGCACAAGCTTGTGCAGCTCCTGGACGATGGTCGTCTTCTTCTTCCTGTTCTCCGTCCATTCCTTCATTGTGTAGCATGAAGGGACGAAGATCTTGGGTTTGGTGAAGACGATCTTAGGGTGGACCCAGCATCTCTTCGCCGTCGTCTCCACGTGTAGGATGTGGGACGCCGCTTTTCCCATCTCTGTCTTGGAGAGACCTTGAAGCGCTCTGAAGAACTCCCTCACCAGAGGCTTCATTTGCTTGAAGCACGTAGTCTGGTTGAAGAGCATGCCGGTGTCGGGGTCCATGAGGTCCCCCGTCTCGTGTTTTTCAAAAACACTCTTCCATCTTGCCCATACGGAATCGGACGCTGTGATCAAATAGATTTCTCCTCTCAGCTCGTTATACTTTTTCTGCTTGTGGCTAGCATTGTCGATCGAGGAGAATTTATTGATCATTTGATATTTGAAGTCCTGCACAGGAAGACATTAGCACATGTTAGACAACACATAATGGAAAAACAAATGCAACAGCAGTTTGGGTCGACCGACCCAAACTATCAACCTGGCGATGACAACAAAACAATGTAGGAGTTTGGGTCGATCGACCCAAACATACTCACCTCCCATTTGGGGTTCTTGTCTTTAGCATTCTCCCTTTCCTTGGGAGGCCTTCCATAAAACTCCCACACCTCCCTCGAGGCCATGATGTTTCTGATCCACGATGCCTGATAGGCCCTCTTTTTGTTCCCCATGTTGAAGAACCTGGAGATGTCGCTGAGGACCGTCTCGTTGTCCGACCAAACCACCAAAGCCTTCCAAACTTTTAGCTTCTCCTTCTGGTTGTTCGGGTCGTCCCACTCGGTCATCAGCTGGATTTTTTTCGAGGCCTCCACACTGTGCTGCCCGTCAATCAGCCAGAAGTCTCCTTTAGAGATTGCCGGCCACATCTCAGGCGTCGGCATTCTTTTCAGTCCTTGTGGCATGACAACAATTGTCTGCCTGTCGTCCTTGAACTGCCCGCCCAAGATTTGAGCGACCATCCAGTCGACGTAGGCGTCCTCCTTGGCTCGGACGCACTTCTCTGGTGGCGCAAGGTGGCACTGCGCAATGTTGACCTCGAATTTGAAGTCCCTGCCCATGAAGAAGCAGTGCAGGCATTTTGTCTCGAAGTTGTTGTTTATTTTTTGTATTTCGCCTGCATCCACCTCTTGGCCAGGCTTCGGCATCCGGAGCTCCGGGGAAACAGGCTCGTCAGTCATCCCCGATGACTCTCTTCCCCTCTTGGAAGGGGTCGTCTGACGGCTTCCTGATGGCGTTGGCGTCTCGCTGTCAGCCGGCGTTGTTGTAGTGCTCGTCCGTCTCGAGTCTGCAGGGACCGCCCGCGGTTTCCTCACAGTTTGTGGTCTTGAGGACCCTGCGCCTTCTTCCGTCGTTGCCTTCCGCCTCACAGGCTGCTGCGTCTTGGGTTTGCTTTGCAGCGCCTTGTTGAGAACCGTGATAGCCTGTTTTAACTTCGTGAACCTGCTCGCAACCTTCGTGTTCGTTACACTACCATCTATGAATATGGCCTCCGGTTTTATGGTTTCAGGGTCGACGCAAGTCTCCTTGGCGTACAGGGGGTCGAAGGGCTCGGAGAACTGGTGCATGAACATGTGGACGTTCTGCACGGCGGAGTTCTCCAGTATCACGTCTACGTAGTCCCCGAGAGACTGGATGGACGCAACCTCCCATCCCGTCAGCGTTGCCCAGGTGTGCTGCTCGTGGGTCCCCACCTTCACCACGAATAGCAGCTTGAACATGGATGCCTTCACCACCTGAACGGACCATGCCAAAACGACGCCATCTTTTGGGACGTAAGAATCGTCCTGTGGAGTTTCATACTCCTGCCAAAGGTGGTCTGGCGCGAGCATGAACCACCTTTCACCTGGTCTCTTTTTAGGGGCCATCTGCAATCCAAGAAATCGAAACTGTGAGTTTCGGTCGATCGACCCAAAGTATTGCAATGTGCATTTAACATTTGGAGGATTGACCCAAACATTTACTTAATTTTCAAAGTCGTTTTAAAAGATCTTTTAGATTTTAAAGTGTGGTTTAGGTGGTCACCCTGTAATGTTTGGGTCGAGCGACCCAAACATGATGAGGCTGCAAATTTAGGTATCTCAACACATTCATTTCAGACTGCAATGTTTGGGTCGAACGACCCAAACAATTACTTAATTTTGGAAGTTCTTTTATATTTTACAATGTGGTTTAGTTCTTCTCCCTGTAATGTTTGGGTCGAGCGACCCAAATATGTTAGGCTGCAAATTTAGGTAGCTCAACCCATTCATTTCAGACTGCAATGTTTGGGTCGAACGACCCAAACAATTACTTAATTTTCAAATTTCTCTTTTATTTTACAATGTGCTTTAGTTCTTCTCCCTGTAATGTTTGGGTCGACCGACCGAAACATGTTAGGTTGCAAATTTAGGTAGCTCAACCCAATCATTTCAGACTGCAATGTTTGGGTCGAACGACCCAAACATTCACTTAATTTTCAAAGTTCTTTTATATTTTACAATGTGGTTTAGTTCTTCTCCCTGTAATGTTTGGGTCGAGCGACCCAAACATGTTAGGCTGCAAATTTAGGTACCTCAACCCAGTCATTTCAGTCTGCAATGTTTGGGTCGAACGACCCAAACATTTACTTAATTTTTGAAGTTCTTTTATATTTTACAATGTGGTTTAGTTCTTCTCCCTGTAATGTTTGGGTCGAGCGACCCAAACATAATGAGGCTCCAATGTTTGGGTCGCTCGACCCAAACAAGAGGCTGCAATGTTTGGGTCGAACGACCCAAACATTTAGTTCATTTTAGGCTGCAATTCAAATATTTATTATATTTTAATATGAGTTTGGGTCGTCTCCCCAAACTACTGTGTTTCCAGATGCATGTTTAATGCTTGGGCAACATATACAATGCTTATGCATTGTATATGTAACAGGAACCTAAAGGGAATGATGCAAATTGTGTGCACTGATGCAAATTGCTTACCTTGTCTTTCAAACTCTTGAAAGCTGCTCTCACAATCTGCTTCTTACAACCAGACTCAGAAACTCTGTTGTGGCACTAAAGAACAACTCTCACAAAGATCTCAGAAACACAATGAATCTCTCAAGCACCCTAAAACTTTCTCACAAACCCCCTGATTCTTGCAAACTCAGGCCTAATTTGAAAGACCTCTACCTTTCTATCACACTCGACCGTGCTCACTTCTACTCAACCTAAAATCACTCCATGCATGAATTTTACAAAACAAGTAAGGAGTTCAACACAATAAACCGCTCCGAACTCACTCAAAGCTAACACTCTGGACCAAGAAGAGAGAATAAGAAGAGGAAGACAATAACACGAGGAATAGAATGAGAGAAGAGGAGGAGAAGCATCAGAGAGGAGGAGAGGAATGAAGGAGAAAGAAGAATGAAGGGAAGCGGCGCGACCAAGACAAAAGCAAAAGGTGCGAGAGGAAGCGCTTGGCGCGGCGCTATGGAAAGCGGCGGCGGCGTTTCCAAGAGCGGCGCTTGGCGCGGAGGAAGAGAGGAAGAAAAAGAGAGAAAGAAAAAAGAGGAGGGGAGAGAAGGAGAGAGCGGAAGGGGTCACCCTAAACCCTCGAATCCGGGCCATTAGATTGCGCCGGGCCCATCAACGGCTCAGAAGCCTCGCGGGCCAACACCTTGCCAGGTGTCGACACCTCCTTGGTTTAGGTGGTTGCCCGCGAGGCTTGTGGTGTTGACACCTGCCACCCTAGGGAGATTGCCTTCCTGGTTGTCCTTGCCCCTAGGTGCGGGACATAGGAGGGCCGGCGCCTCTCTTGGCCGCCCGGCCCCGGCCTTCTAACCCGCTATTCATTAGCGGCAATTCAATACCAGTCAAAAACCTACGTGGACTAAGGTATTCCACAAAATTAACACCATCACCAACTCATATTTTAATGGTGTTCAATTGAATGATCACCCGTTGGAATTGATAACATCGTTGAATGTAGCCATTATCGTTTTGGTGTATGAATAATGTAATTTATGGAATCATATGAGAGTGTTACAAAGTCTAAGAGGAGTAAGCCATAATTATATTGCAATCCACAAAGGCAATTACACGGTGCAATAATATAAATATGGTAACCATTCACATGGTTAACAGTTTAGGATTATGTATTGTAATTTATATGATGGTTGTTGGTAGAGGACAATGCTCTAGTCTATAATGGATACCCTAACAAGTAGCATTAGAGTGAACATTAATATATGTACTTAGAAGTTCACATTTGAAGTACATGGGAGAAACAAATGATTACAAATGTATCTACTGCAACCCCATGGAGTTCACATATCATATGAAGTCATTTAAACATTCAGTTTGATGTTTGATGATGCCTGAACCCTAAACCCTAAACCCTAAACCCTAAACCTTAAACAACACAAACCATAACTGGATGGCACATAGGTCAAATGACATGGGCCTTGGTGCTTGTAGTTTCCAATACAAATGTATATTGTCATCACAACATCCTAATTCACAAACGTGAAAGATGGATGTGTGGTTTTTCACGAATGAACGCACTAAAGGAAATAAACGATATTGTGCTCACAAGTAGGTGATACAATATTAACCTATAACCTTGTCACCTGGTAAGAAAAGCATAAGAACTAGATTATAATGGATAGGATGTTGTTCATGTTAACATGTTATTTGGAATAGTGAAATATTATATATTAATTTAAAGTAGATTTCATGTTGTGAATGATATGAGGACATACCTTTTGAACTTTGCATGTTTTGCTCACACACATTGGTAGAGTTCAAGGGACTTCACGATAGGTTCAAACATCCTTGGAAGATTGAACGTGCCAAATGTCATTTGTGGTTTAGGGTTCCATTAATGACTTCCACATAGGTACTAGGTTATTGTCACACTTGGAGTCTTGAGGATGAAGCAATATTGGGTGCACACATTACAACACAACATATGTTCTTTTAATTAGCAGAAATTGAAAGTTGGCCAAATTATTCAAGTTTGTCATGGCATTAATTATTTGTTTTCAAAATATAAGTCCTCATGTGAGAGTCTAAATAATAGCATTAACTATTATATTTAGTGACTTTTAGTATATGAAGTTTTATAATACATGCACATCTTTTGTCAATATATTGTTTGAAATATACCATAATGTTTGACTACAAGTAGAGTAAAACCCCTTAATAGATATAATCTTACATATTGTCATAGGGTTATTGGTATTTAGTGTATGCGTTCATATGTAGTGTATCAAAACCTTTATATCCTTTTTAGTTATATGATAGTTAGTGTTTGATACACTTAAAACGAACGCATACACTTCCCATTACTAACCCTATGAGAGTAAGTAACATTAAATGTAAACTCAAACACTAAATATCCACTATGGTGATATATGGAAGTTACATATAGGGATTTAGTATTAGTAAGGATGTGAGAAAAATATACAACAATGATAAAAGGAGAAAGGAGATGGCAATAGGGAAGGTGGTGGTGTATTCATGTATAAAACTAATTATGAAAGAGTTGAAGAATAGTGTTGACCAAGTTAGGGTGGTAACAACTTTAAATATATGTTGAATTATTCATTTGGTGGTTGGGGCAACGAAGAGCCAAGCTAAATATACATTCTCTATTATTGACAAGAAGCGGGAAATTGAGTCAGAAGGTTTGAATTAACATCCAAAGGAGACCAGGTGGGAAAGGCATCCAAAGAGGATGCCCAAAGCGGAGGCGGGTAGTATAAAGAGCCCAACCCCCCCAAATGCTGGTTCTTTCTTTCATGTCCCAATCCTGAGATTGCTGCAAGCTCTCTAAGTTGGAGCTGTAATACACGGTTTGTATACGCTTCCATTCATGAGCAGCTAATTACAACAAGCATCTATGAGTTCAGTTGTCCCAAATAGGTTATAAATAGATTAATAGAGCATCACCCGAATAAATAGGCGGATTTTGCGGAATTGTTTGGGTCGGTCGACCCAAACCCAGCCTTACAGTGTGGGTGCTCTCTGTATTGAGCCAGAACCCATCCTGCCTCAAGGTTTGGGTCGATCGACCCAAACCCAGCCCTACAGTGTGGGTGCTCACTGTTGTGAGCCTGAACCCATCCTGCCTCATGGTTTGGGTCGATCGACCCAAACCCAGCCCTACAGTGTGGGTGCTCACTGTTGTGAGCCTGAACCCATCCTGCCTCATGGTTTGGGTCGGTCGACCCAAACCCAGCCTTACAGTGTGGGTGCTCTCTGTTGTGAGCCTGAACCCATCCTGCCTCATGGTTTGGGTCGATCGACCCAAACCCAGCCCTACAGTGTGGGTGCTCTCTGTTGTGAGCCTGAACCCATCCTGCCTCATGGTTTGGGTCGATCGACCCAAACCCAGCCCTACAGTGTGGGTGCTCTCTGTTGTGAGCCTGAACCCATCCTGCCTCATGGTTTGGGTCGATCGACCCAAACCCAGCCCTACAGTGTGGGTGCTCTCTGTTGTGAGCCTGAACCCATCCTGCCTCATGGTTTGGGTCGATCGACCCAAACCCAGCCCTACAGTGTGGGTGCTCACTGTTGTGAGCCTGAACCCATCCTGCCTCATGGTTTGGGTCGATCGACCCAAACCCAGCCCTACAGTGTGGGTGCTCTCTGTTGTGAGCCTGAACCCATCCTGCCTCATGGTTTGGGTCGATCGACCCAAACCCAGCCCTACAGTGTGGGTGCTCACTGTTCTGAATTTGAACCCATCCTGCCTCATGGTTTGGGTCGGTCGACCCAAACCCAGCCTTACAGTGTGGGTGCTCTTTGTTGTGAGCCTGAACCCATCCTGCCTCAAGGTTTGGGTCGATCGACCCAAACCCAGCCCTACAGTGTGGGTGCTCATTGTTGTGAGCCTGAACCCATCCTGCCTCATGGTTTGGGTCGATCGACCCAAACCTAGCCCTACACTGTGGGTGCTCACTGTTGTGAGCCTGAACCCATCCTGCAAAAAGGTTTGGGTCGCTCGACCCAAACCCAGCCCTCTAAGTGTGGGTGCTCCCTGTCGTGACCCAAAACCCATTCTGCCAAAAGGTTTGGGTCGCTCGACCCAAACCCAGCCCCTAAGTGTGGATGCTGTCTGTAGTGAGCCTAAACCCATCCTGCCAGAAGGTTTGGGTCGCTCGACCCAAATCCAGCGCCTAAGTGTGGGTGCTCTCTGTATTGAGCCTGAACCCATCCTCCCAAAAGGTTTGGGTCGCTCGACCCAAACCCAGCCTCTAAGTGTGGTTGGGATCTGGGTGCCGGTGTGGCCACTGGCCTTCCGAAACCTTTACAAGCCCAATGGCATAGCAGTCATATGAACTTGTATGAGCACTGAGTATTTGCAATTTTGTTTATATATGATGGTTTTTTTGTTCTTCGATTTGAACCTACAATTTTTGTGATTTTAAGACAATGTTCAATGTTCATGTGTGTAGGCAGAATGGATGGGTTTAGTGAAATAGGGGATTGGTCATCTGATGACATGGCCACTTGGCCATCTGCATCTGATGATGACCTAGACATTGTCGGGGAGGCTACTATGGCTGACAGTGCGGATGAAGATCATTTGGATTTACCTTCGTCTTCCGTACCGCAGTGTCCCATTGTTGAATGTACGGGACTTTCAAGGGCTTCGTGGGTGAATTTGGAGGTGATACTTCTTAACGATAGTGGAGTTGTTGTGGCGGAGGGGATTTGCCGTAACACCCATCTGCAAGATTGCATTGATGAAAACCCGCTTGGCACTGAGGACGTTGGGGTTGTCATATTGGAGTCGGTCGTTCATTCCGAGGTGGATCCCACTCATAGGTTCTCCCTCCGCAGGTGGCCATTGAGGAATGTCACAATTGATGGAATTAGCTTGCGTGAACATGAGCAACGACACATGCAAATCGAAAAGGAGGTGCAATCAAACATGCGGCCGCGCAAGGGTCAAAGAAAGTACGATACATTGGCACGTCCTGCTCCGTCTGCAACTGATTGTAAACGTCAAAGGTTGCTCGGGGAGGAGTCCATTAGAGAAGTTGCCACAAAGGATTGTTGTGTGCATCGTTGTTGCCAATTGTTTCCAAGGGATAAATTGAAGGTCATCCGCGAAGAAATGTGGCTTGGAGATTTCCGTCTAAGATCCACAAGAAAACTTGATGTCCATAGGGCGATACATGTGAATGGGACGGGTCGCAAGGTCATCACCATTGAAAGCATAGACGTGTGTTGTAAGGCATGGTACACCATTCACGGTGTGTCAAAATCGGACTTTTATAGACAAGCTGCTTATGCCAAGGAAGGCCGCCGGTCCCGTCACCATGGTAACGTGGGTTTAAAGAAGCCTAGGGAAGCAACAAGGCAAGCAACGGCCACTCTAGCAACCATCATTGTCCCTCTTGCCGATGCAATGCCGCACAAAACACGCACACTCACAACCGGTGAAAAGGTTGTGGAGAAAGTTCTTCCCACAGGCACAAAATGGAAAGACATATTGTTGGACGTTAATGCAGTTGGCGAGAAGATTGGGTTGGAGCCAATTTCATTGTCAAAATTGAGTGCAATCAAGAAACAAAACTTTAGCGAATACATTACAAAAAGACGAGGGGACAAATTTGCCAGGTGCTCTAATTGCGAGAAGTTGAAGCGCCTCCGGGATGCACACACGATGGGCACCGAGTCATATGCAGCGCATCAATTGAACTATTTCAAGCACGTAAACATGCAAGAGGCACACCGTAATGATTACTACACAAATAGAGCTTTGTCCATCTCCAGGCCCTTGGAGGTTCTTACGGTCATCCATGACAAAATGGACCATGCCAAAACAGCCTCCCCATGTTTTGCAAATCGAATCAAGGCCACGGATGGGTTTTTCAAGTTGCCTGTATTGGTTACAGGTGAACTTCGAAACAATGTCATGACATACCCTAAATGTTGTTGTATTTTATTCCGTGATGTACTGGAGAACATGGATTCTTTCATAATGGTTTATTCATACATAGATGCTAATCACGTTGGGTTGGCATTGCAGGAATGATTGCACATGGACACGGTGATGTCAAATTTGCTCATTATGCTCTTGATTTGTATCCAGCGGATTCAAACCACACGATAGGATCATTTGCAAGGCTTTTACGTGATTTAGAGAAACCACCAGCCTATTCTTCAGGATTGTTATTTGAGAACACGGGTTCAACACCTTTATATGAAGCGGTGTTGGATGGAAAAGATGTATGCTTGCATTCGTTGCCCGAGCCACCCAATGAACCCGTGATTGCCAAGAAGTTGCCTCCAACTTTGCGTGTCCAATTGGACAATTGTGCCAAGGACAATAAAAGCAGATATGTATTTGCATATTGGTCGTTGTTGGTTGCGAAAGGCATTTTCAAGGAGGTTTTTGTGTCCTTCCTATTGGTAGGCCACACGCACGATGATATTGATGCATCTTTTGGGCGGTGGAGCATGAAGTTGCGGGAGGAGGATTTCCCTACAATTCCATTATTGATGAAGTCGTACATGGATTTGGAGAACGTTCCCGTCATCCCCCATATGATTGAGGAGGTGCCAGACTTCAAGGCATTTATAGAACCTTATATTCGAAGTGGAGCTCACCGATTGATCGGGCATACGAAGGCACAACAATTCCGCTTCTATATGCGTGACGATGGTGTCCCGGCCATGCAATACAAGTTGTTGTGCACGTCACAAGACTCGAGCCCGCCGGAGGGTCTTCTTGTGTGGCGCGTGGATGCGGATGGAAAGACCATGTTACCGGATGGGGAGCCTAGGCCTTGTAAGCCAATAGCCATGAAGAATTTGGAGGATATTTTGAAAGGTATATCAGGCTTCATACAATATTGGGAGAGTTTGAAAATAGCGGATGTTGGCGGATCATGTTGGCATCGTTATGGGAGTTGGATACATTATTGGACACGTGTTCGTGCCGCCTTGGCAGACCTCCACCAAGATAGCCCTCATACTTTGAGGCATGGATTTTGGCCACAAACACGAGTCGATGTACAAGCTTCAGAGCCTAGTCTTTTGGGAAATGGAGAGGTTCGAGAGGAGTTTGATGTGGACGACCATTACGTGGGGCCTGCTAGTAGTCGTCCCCCACCATCTTTCCGCATTGCAGTGGATTGTCATGAAGGTTATATGCTCATTTTGCGTCCTGGAGACGAGACATATGCGAAGCCAGTGTGGGTGGCAAGAGCTTTGTCCAATCCCAATTTTGTAACTTCCAGCCCTCATTTTCGACAAATACAAGTGGAGTACTATCGACCGACAGCAAGGAATGAAGATGTGATTCGGCATTATACAGGCTGGGATACAAACCCTAACTTTCGGTGGAAGGTGGATTCTGAGCACGGTCCATCTTGGGTAGATACAGATTCCATATTCATAGCATGGAAACCACGGAAACACCATAGTGGATCAGTGTCCATCCCTCAAAAGTACATAACTTTTGCAAAAGACAACCTTGCTTGGATTGCAGAAGAAGCAACCCACGTTGAATGAGAAGTTGGTAGGATTGTGTTAGCATGATTATAGTTTAATACGTAATTATAGCAATATAAATTACACATATGTGTGCTCTTCAAAATTGGGGCAGAGTTTGGGTAGAACTTACGAATACTATATTATTTGGAGTTGGATGAATATCCATTTACTATATTTCAAGCTGCAATTGAAGTTCATCTTATTATTATGCTTGGGACTATATTCTCGAATGAAGAAACATGCATTTATTACATGCACTTTGTATGTTGCAATGTCTATATTCTATTGAACATGCTAATAATAGAAATCAGTTTATATATATTTTTGGGTGAAACTTGTTTGAAGTGCTCTACCCAATGTGTTTTTGTTGATGAAGTTGGTGTCGAGTGCTCTACCATATGTGCTTATGTCCGCACATCATAGATTTGGGATATTAGAACATATAATATAATTGAGATTGTTGACAATATAGTTTCGGGCCTCTTCAAGTTCTTTGATCCATATATTAATTTGAGACTAGAGAAAGTCTCAATTTAACGAATATAGTGTTTTAGTCAACTTGTTGGAAAAATGGCTATCCCAAGAGTGGGATGAGCCTTGTCACCAAGCCTTTGGGGAGCTCAAGAGCAAGTTTCCTTCACAAGATGTGGTTAAGTTCCCGAGCTTTCACAAGCATTTTGAGATGCACATGGAGGCGAAGGACTTTACCATCGGCGGATGTTGGTCCAAGATGGATGACCATTGCTTATGGGAGCATTAAGCTCCATGGTTGTCGAACCTTGTACGGCTTGTGCAAGAAATGGTTATCCCAAGAGTGGGATGAGCCTTGCCACCAAGCCTTTTGGGGAGCTTAAGACCAAGTTCTCTTCGCCACCCGTGCTCAAGTTCGTGGAGTTTGACAAACCTTTGAGGTGCATACGGGGGCAAGTGACTTTAGCATTGGCGGATGTTGAGGCAAAATGGATGCCCTTTGCATATAAGAGCATGAAGCTCGATGGTTGTCCGACCTTGTCCAACTTGTGCAAGAAATGGCTATCCCAAGAGTGGGATGAGCCTTGTTACCAAGTCTTTGAGGAGCTTAAGAGCAAGCTCTCTTCGCCGCCCGTGCTCAAGTTTGCGAAATTTGACAAACCTTTTGAGATGCATACGGGGGCGAGTGACTTTACCATTGGCGGATGTTGATCCAAGATGGATGCCCATTGCATATGGGAGCATTAAGCTTAAAGGTTGTCAAACCTTGTGCGACTTGTGAAAGAAATGGCTATCTTAAGAGTGGGATGAACCTTGCCCCCAAAGTCTTTGGGGAGCTTAATACAAAGTTGTCTTTGCCACCCGTGTTCAAGTTCGCGGAGCTTGACAAACCTTTTGAGGTGAATACGGGGTGGCGAGTGACTTTGCCATTGGCGGATGGTTAATGTAAGATGGATGGCCATTGCATATGAGAGCGTTAAGCTTGATGGTTATCCGACCTTATCCGACTTGTGAAAGAAATGGCTATCCCAAGAGTGGGATGAGCCTTGCCACCAAGTCTTTAGGGAGCTTGAGAGCAAGTGTTCTTAGACGCCCGTGCTCAAGTTCGCGGAGCTTGACAAACCTTTTGAGGTGCATACGGGGGTGATTAACTTTGCCAATGATGGATTGTTAATGTAAGATGGATGGCCTTTGCATATGGGGGCTTGAGGCTCGATGGTTGTCAAAGAAGACAACCAACTCATGACAAAGAACTTCTTTGCCGTAGTGCATTGCTTGAAGATGTGGCGACATTATTTGGGGTCGCACAAAGCAAAGGTCTACATGGACAATGTGTCCTAAAAGTATTCTAACGTATACAAGCGCAAGTGAGCGCCAAGTCATTGCGGTGGCATGATAGTTTGGCGCTTATGAAGGTGGATTTGATCCACAAACCGGACCGTGGAAATGTGGTGCCGGATGCGCTAAGTAGACCGGATGAGTTCCAAGCAATGAGAACCATCCAAACCTTGTGGCTAATGTGTGCCGGCGAAGGAAACTTGTGATGCAAGATACGGGAGGGGTAAATTAACTACCCCGAGGCACAAAAGCTTTTAGGTGAGCTTCGCAAGAGCAAGGTGCTCAAAGAGGTTAAGTTGGTGGACGGATTGTTCAAGTGCAAGCAAAGTCGGGTGTATGTGCCTCAAGGCAAGTTGAGGCTATCGGTTTTGAAGGAAAAATGTGATAGTCCTATTGCCGGCCATAGAGGAGAAAGAAAAAACCGCCATAGAATGGTGTCATGGAGGTACCATTGGCGGTGCATAAAGGAGGATATAACCCACTTTGTGAAGGCGTGAATAAAGTGCCAAGTGAACCGAGCCTCTTACCAAAAGCAAGGCGGTTTCTTGCAACCGTTGCTTATCCCGTCGGCGCCATGGCATAGTATGTGCATGGACTTGATCACAAGTTTGCCGGAGTCACATGGGTATGATGCCATCTTGTTGATGGTAGAGCGGTTTGCCAAGTTGGCACACATGGTGCCGATTGTGGGAACCGCCACCGCGTTGGAGACCACATAGCCTTTTCTCAAAGGATGGTTGAGGCACCACGGGTTGCCAAGAGTGATTGTGTGGGATCAAGATCCAAAGTTCACAAGTGCATTTTCAATGCATTTCTCTAAGGAGGTCGGAATGAAACTAAGGTTTAGCACGGCCTTGCATTCCCAAATGAATGGGAAAGCGGAGCATGTGAATGGAGTCTTGAAGCAATACTTGAGGAACTTGGTGGGGGCGGACCAAGGAGATTGGGCGGACTATGTGGGTCGAGCGGAGTGTAATTGCAATGTAGCCACGCACTTGGCCACCAAGGGGTGGTATTTCGTGGTGGCTTATGGAGTGGATGCGCTCCAACCTATTAACCTAGCTCTCGAGGGGGCACATTCAACACTAGAGTTCAACCAAGATGGTGAGGACTTGGCCAAGGATGGTAAACAAGTCTTGGAGATGACCAAGTTGTTGGTGGAGAAAGCCCGAAGGTGCTACGGAGTGCAAGTCAATGCCGAAGACGCGAAGTGGAGAATGAGGTGGGCCAAAAGGTGTTGTTGAATGTGAACAATGTCACTTAGCCGGAAGGCCTCACTCCAAAGTTCATGTCCGAAATTGGAGCTCTGTTTTCCATTGTGGAACAAGTGTTCAAGGACATATATAAGTTGGAATTACCGCCGGAGATCAAAGTGCATCCGACATTTCATGTCTCATTACTAAAGCCATTTAAGGACGACACCTTGTGGCCCGATCACAAGGAAGTGATTAGGCCACGTCCCGACCTTGTGGAGGTTATTTGGAATATGAGGTAAGAGGGCATCCTCAAGTGTAGGAAGCCCAAGTGAAAATGAAAGAAAAGGTACAAAGAAGTACTTGGTGAAATGGTAGAAAGAAATCGCTTAGGTGGCGGCAAGGGACATGGTGAACGCCAAGGAATTGGTAAAGCACTTTGAAGAAAGTAAGGCTAGACATTCCAATAAAATGAAGCGTAGCCATTGATGAGGACATCAATCTCCTTTAGTGGAGGAGAGACGCTAGTAGCACACTTAGCTTCGAGGTTAATTGCTCCACAACATGAACTTGTTCTTTGGCTTGAGGAAATAAAGTCCAAACTTTAGTGGTGGAAAGAGAAAAGTATGAGATGAGGTCCTAGTCTTGTACTTGTGCTTGGTTAATGGAAGAGGGGGAATAGATATGCCAAACTAGGTTGGGTAAGCCGAGTAATTGGGGACTATGGCTTGGAAGGGCCTTGGATAAAACCAAGAAACTTCTTAGTTGTGGGCTTGTCCGGGCCGGGACAAGGTGATGGCGCGTGCTCATAAAAGTGCTACCCGCGAGCTAACGAGAGTTGGCGCATGGGAGTCATGAACCCATGTCTCGAAAGAGCAAAGTGGGAACCGAGTCGGGCGGGACTTGGCATCACCCCCGTGCGATCGAGGCGTGGCTTAACAATGGAAAGCCATCTCGGAGTTGCAACCGAGACAACTTAGTGGAAGCGTTGAGGTCTCGCCTAGATGTGTCACGTTAGGCTAGTGGAGCCTAACGGGGGAGGCCCCAAAGGAGGGGCAACCCATGTGAGTCCCGAAGTAGGTGGGTCTAGTATAGGTTAGGTCCTTGGAGGAGTTCCAAGGTCGCTAACGGACCACCTAGTAACGACACCTTTGGGACTATGCCAAATTTGAAGATGCATTGTGGGGGTCGCGCCCTAAGGTAAACACAATGCCGCACCATAGAGGATGGCAACTTGAGAATTGGTGTGCCGACTACGAGTATAGTCGATGGGGGCATCGACTCCGTTTGGTGGGGGTGAGTGTCGCGCACCTCTCCATGAGGAGTGGCCGAAACACCATGGGCACAAGGGGGACCCCGGAGTGACACCCGGGACTTGTGGCGCCGTTGGTGAGAGGGCCCAAGTGATCCTAGTGTGGGTGAGGGCCCCGGGCGTTGGGAACGCCTCCCACCCACGAAGACTAGGAGGCACAAGGGTAAGGCCATGAGTTATGCGTAGCTCATGGCGTGGTGATTCTAGAAAGCTCAAGAACACCTCAATCGGAGGTGTGAGCTAGGAGTTATGGCCATTTGAGTGGGGCGCTGTCCCGGGACAGCGCCCTGGTACAGCAGTGCCTGGGAGCGATTCCCGGGACTGCCAAGGTTCAAACAGGCATAACTTCCTAAATACTTGCCCGAATGGGGCAAGTGAGGAGTCCATCGGCATCTACGTGAAGCGTAGATGAAGATGGAGTGGTTGGTTGTTATGATCAGACATCATACAAGGAAGTTATGATGGTCTGAAGCTGCTGGGCGGTTCTAGGCCCAGCAGCTAAAGGAAAATGTCCACTTGGCCCCAACTCTTGGTAGAGAGACAAGAGGTTGGTTGACGGTGGGGTAGGGGCCCCGCGTGAAGTCCTAGAGGCTTATATGGGTGAGGTGGTGTGGCCTCACCCACCCGAGGCCGAACGGCAAGGCCTCCATGGGCATTGGCCCATTGTGA
Source organism: Polytrichum commune (assembly GCA_950295325.1). Lineage (NCBI taxonomy): Eukaryota > Viridiplantae > Streptophyta > Polytrichopsida > Polytrichales > Polytrichaceae > Polytrichum > Polytrichum commune. The sequence continues at coordinate 38,732,508 of OX485807.1, forward strand.
GGCCATAGTTGCCTAGTATGGTTCGGGTTGTTGTAGTGTTGCTCCGGCAATGCGATGATCAACATGGGATTGGACTTCCATGGATGGAAGTCCACATCTAGGAATGGGTTACCGATTAAGGGGTGAGTCCCGAAAGCAAAGTAGGAGGGTTGGTTCCCTCCTATGAACTATAAGGTCCGGGGTAGGAGGAGCTAATCATTAGCATGGCGGAATGCGAATGGTTAGCGCTCGTAGCCTTTGCTAGAATTGAAAATTGGCAAGATTGTCAAGGGGGGCTAGCAAGGGTTACGACAGATACGAACGCTCGTTCGTATTTGGCACTACCATTTATGTCCACGGAGAATTATGTTTTTGAATTTTACGAACGCACGTTCGTAAATACCACCTGTCCACCATCCACGCATCCACCAACAGACCTGTTGACGCAAGCATGTGTAGAGGACTACACCGTGTTAATGATAGATACGAACGCTCGTTCGTATCTGTTCAATTACGATTTTAGTGATAGATGTCGATTGTCATTTTCCACTGGATATTGAATTTCATGTATCCCTGTAACGTGGCTATAGATATCTCTATTCGGACGTGTCCAATCATTTTTGCCTAACACTGTCACGGCTGTAACATACATATGATCGGTCGTATGCATCCGCCCCTATGTTTCGGCTGGAACTTACGAACGATTGTTCGTGTACATAAGCCCTCCATTTCGGCTGTAGCTAACGAACGATCGTTCGTAAACTCTCGCCCATCAAATACACGCCCCTAAAATATGATGCTTACTGCATGTGAATAAAGTGGCAAGTATATTTTTGGTGCTCTTATAATATGTCCCATTTAGATTTTATTGTATATTGGGTTGATGTTTTCGTCCTCACGTTCGTGAATATATGTGCTTGTGTTGTCCCTTGGTGGTGGAAAACCCTTCCAATGTTTTATTTGCGACTCCATCCAAAGCCCTTCATGGGTAATATATATCGGAATGGGGTTCCGTTGTGCAGGGACGTCCGAGTCCCGTGTAGGATTTGTATGTCATGGGGATGTTGTCGAACGCACGTTCGTCTTCATATGTGAGGTCCCTCAACGGTGTGTCGAGTGTTGGTTGTGATTTTTCAGCCATATATGTAGGCATATCTCGTATTCATTTTTGTATGCATTGCGGTTGTTGGTGTGTTGGTCATTTATTGGTGGTTTGTTTAGGTTGGATGGCGATGCACGTTGGATATAGTTCATTGGAGTTGTCCACAAAAGCTTCCTCTTCCGATGGTGACTGTGAACTATCTTCGGCATCGGCGGGTAGTCATGGCATGGCAAATGCCATGGGTGGGTTTGTGGATGCATCCTCCCACGAATCATTTGAAGCGCACGAACAATCTGTACGTTCCGGGGATGACAATGATGACATTCCGTTATGTGCCGGTTTCGGTAGGGAGCAATGGGTGGGCCTTGATGTTGTTCTTTTCAACGATGTTGGTGTCCCGGTGGCAGATGGCATATGTAGAAACTCCGATCCCCGTGATTGTGTGGATGCCAACCCCCTTGGTCCCGATGATGTGGGTGTGTGCATCTTGAATTCTTTGCTTCCGCTTGACGTCCCGGTGACATGGAGATTTTCCTTGCGTCGATGGCCTCTTTGTCGGGTTCTCCATGACGGAGTAAGCTTGTTGGACCATGAGCTGCGCCATAAGCAAACGCAATTAGCTTTGTTGGCCAAAATACGTCCTCGCAAAGGCCTACGCAGATATGATTCTAACCGTGTGCCTCGTGGAGATAAAGAACGTCGACGGGATCGCATATTGGGAGACGAATCTATCCATCTTGTGTCCGCCAAGGACTGTTGCGAGAGGAAATGTTGCCAATTTTTCCCGCGGGAGAAAATTAAGTCCCTACGTCAAGAGATGTGGCTTGCGGATTTCCGTATGAGATCGGCAAAGAAACTCGAGGCCCACAGAAATGTCCACATTGACACCCATGGGCATAAGGTGGTCACACTTGAGAATGTGGAAGTGTGTTGTACTGCGTGGTATACTATCCACGCCGTGTCAAAGTCTGACTTTTATAGGTTTCAAAAGTATTCATCGTTGGATCGCCGCTCTCGATTTCATGGCAATTCGGGCACAAAGAAACCTAGGGAGGCTACACTCCAAGCCTCCGCGACACTCTCCACCATCATAGTCCCATTGGCCGATGTAATGCCCCACAAGACGAGGACATTGTCGTCAGGGGAGAAAGTTGTACAAATGGTGTTGCCCACAGGTACAAAATGGAAGAACATATTAATGGACATCAATGAAGTGGGTCGCATAGCGGGATGTGGGCCCATTTATTTGTCCAAGTTGAGTGTGATTAAAAACCAACAGTTTGCCGAATACATTTTGAAGAGACATGGGGACAAGTTCGCTAGGTGTACGACGTGTGAAAAATACAAAGGTCTTCGAGACGCCCACCCCATAGGCACCGAATTCCACACTAGACACCAAGCAAAATATATTGAACATGTCAACAACCAAGAGGCTCACCGTCAAGATTACTACAAGAACCGTGCTCTATCCATAAGAGGCCTATAGAGGTTCTAACAATCATCCATGATAAAATGGACCACGCCAAGACCGCATGCCCTTGTTATGCACGCAAAATAAAGGCCACGGATGGTCTCTTCAAGTTGCCCGTATCTGTCACAGGTTTGTATTGAATCACAAATAATCTGTATTCAAATTCTCTCAAATTTTACTGGGTGTGTTTGCCAAATGTCCAATTTCATACCTCCGTTTGGAGTTGTCGTTGTTATTGTTGTCAGGGTTGTCTATTGTGTCGTGACAGAGGGTAATCCCGACATAATGTCGTGCCGTCACGACACGTATCCGTCACGACATTATGCCGGATGCTGTCTTTATCCTGACGGACTTGAATTTTACCGATTTTTTTGTGTAATTACATTAACCCATTTCTGACACGTAGGATTTACAATGTCCACGTGTGATGACATGTCAGCAAAGTAAAGGTAAAGTGGGGAAAAATTTACTAGAGCCCGTCCGCCCCCCCATCCGCCTCCGTTCCCAACCCCCGTTCGCCCCCGTTCCCCCCCGTCCGCTCCTGTTCACAATCCCCGTTCGCCACCGTTCCCCCCCGTCCGCTCCCGTTCCCAACCCCGTCCGCTCCTGTTCACAATCCCCGTTCGCCACCGTTCCCCCCCGTCCGCTCCCGTTCCCAACCCCGTCCGCTCCTGTTCACAATCCCCGTTCGCCACCGTTCCCCCCCGTCCGCTCCCGTTCCCAACCCCGTCCGCTCCCCCCCTCTCCCGTCCGCCCCCCCCCCCCCCTCCCCCGTCCGTCCGCTCCCCCGTCCGCCCCCCCCGTCCGTCTGCTCCCCCGTCCGCTCTCCCCGTCCACAATCTAGTGACTGTGAATTAGGGTTGCCCTTGTGGCACTCTTGAACAGGACCTAGTATGCGATCAAAGTTACTTGCTCTAACTTGTTTGTATTTGCAGGTTTTGTTGAAGTCATGCCACGCCGAAATGATGCATGGGATCATTGGTACGAGGATAAGGGGATGGTTCCCGGTAAATCACAAAGGCAGGTTAAATGTAGGTTTTGCCCGTTCGTCATATCTTACCGAGGAAATAGAATGTTGGCCCACCTTGGTTATAGACCTCCTGTAGGGGGTGCTTGTGATGTTTCCACATGTAGGATGGTACCCCCGCATATTAGGGTCTTGTTTGAACATTGCGGAGGCATTGTGCCCTTACATGTAGGCATTGTAAATGAGGACTCTCCGGTGCCAGATATTGTACCTCTGGAGCCTATTATAGCGGACTCCGTAATTAGTGAAACAGAGCCTTTGCTTATGTCCCAATCCACTCAACATTCTGATGTTGTGATATATGGCACACCTCCTCGTGAACTACGTCAACTCAACATAACGGAGGGGTTCAATGTGTCAACAAAACAACTCCTTGATAGAGCATGGGCAACGGCTTTTTATGAAGCTAACATTCCTTTCAACATTGTGAGACATCCTGCATTTGTTCATGCTATGCGTGAAACTGCCCGTCATCGAATGCCAGCCTACACACCACCATCGTACAATGCCATCCGTACGAAGTTGTTAACTGATAAAAAGGTTGACCTAGATAGGCAAGTGAAGGAGAAGATGGGGAATTCCGTTGAAAAATACGGTGTTACAATATGTTGTGATGGATGGGACAACGTGCAAAACCGACCTCTCCTAAACGTTCTCCAATGCGGCACAAAGGGAGACGTTTTCTTGGGTACCATTGATACCACGGGAAATCACAAGGATCATGTATACGTTGTTGCTCAAATTCAACCATTTGTGGAAAAGGTTGGTCGACATAATGTGGTCCAGATTTGCACCGACAATGCCCCAGTTATGGCATCCGCTGCTCGCGACTTGATTCAAGCAAATCCCGATCTATATTTTCAAGGATGTGCTGCGCATTGCCTAGATCTCCTCTTAGAAGATTGGGGGAAGGAGGAATGGGTGAAAAAGTTGGTAAAAAAGGCGCGCCATATTTGTGTTTTTATCAAAAACCATCATGCTTCTCAAGCTATATTCCGGAGGTTGTCACCAAATCTCTCACTCCGCCTACCTGTAGAGACCCGTTTTGCAACGAACTTCATCATGATAGATCGTCTTCTTCAAGTACGCAATGCTTTGGAAAAAATGGTGGTTGATGAGGATTGGCCTACTCTAATGCGTGATATGAGGAGGAGATCTCGCACCTCTTACATGAAGGGCTCTGCTGTGCGAAGCTTTATACGTTCTAATGGATTCTGGAACACGTGCGAAAATTTCTTGTATATGGTGATCCCGGTTGTTAAAGCTCTTTGTGTATTTGATGGCAAGGCGCCTGCAATGGGAATGGCTTGGAGGGTCATGCATGATTTACAAACCCATATTCGTGGATTCAGTAAACCTCCATTTCGCTTAAGCCCTGAGCTTGCTGCAAATGCTATGCTAACGTTTCAAAATAGATGGAGGTTGATGTTGAATGATCTACATTGGGCTGGAGCGATGTTAAATCCGCTTCTACGTGGTTGGGCCCCACTCCATGAGGATGAGAATTCGAGGACAATCCTAAATCGAGTTCTTTGCAGGCTTGCTCAAGATGAGGACACTTATGTCCAAATCCTCCACCAGTACCGAGATTTCCTTGAAAATCGAGGGCCTTTTGCTGATTCTACTGACCCGAGCGTGCATGCCGCACCTCTCCATGAATGGTGGGATGCAATGGGAGGTGGAGCTAAAGCCCTCCAAATAATAGCAAGACGTATCCTTGCACAAGTATGTTCCGCATCCGCATGTGAACGCAATTGGAGCATGTACTCATATGTTCACAACAAGAGTCGCAATCGCTTGAAGCATAGTCGTGCCGAGGACCTCGTCTACATATATACCAATAGTAGGCTCATTCGACATCGGAGGGGCCCAAGACCTGCGCAATGGTACGAATTGAATGAGGTCCATTCTGACGATGACCTTGACGAAGAAGATGACAACGAAGATGACGTGGATCCAAATGATAGGGCCGGAAATGATGATGATAACAATGTTGATGACATCGACTTTGATTTGGATGACCTTGATTCCGAGAATCATGATTCAGAAGATGAGGATGGCAATGGTAGTGATGGAAACCTTGGGGTGTTTGATTTTGATGAACCGGATGTCCCCCAACATAACGACGGAATGCATGACGATCATGAGGGGTCTATTGGAGGACCGCCTTTTAAAACTCTCCACACTGGACAAGGGTTTCGCCCTGCCCATAATGTTGCTATGGAGGCAAGTGAGAATGTAGGAATTAAAGTAGATTCCTTGCAACCTCGGAGCGATTCTCTTTCTTTTGGTGAAGGTGACAATGTACTACCCGCAAATGAGCCAACGCACGTTCAACAGAATTCACTTCCAACCCGAGTACATTCTGAATCCATGGACGCCTCCCTCATATCCAACCATCGTATAGAAGATCAAACGCCCAATGTTCATGAAATACCTACAACTCGATTCCGTGCTCTTCAAAGAACTGCATCAACCTCTACGGTGCAAGTGCATGCACAAGGTCAACGTCGTCCTCTCACTCGAAGTATTGCCAATACTTCTAGATTGGGTGTTTCACGTGCAACTGCGGTGGGTGCTACTTTGGTTGCTATACACAATGTTTCAAGAAATGTTACTACAGAGGCGCCACGTCGTCAATCTGTTCGTCGACATGTTGTTGAGAACATACCAATTGCAATTCCATCCGCATCAGTTTCACTTCCACACAGTCAATCCAATGGAACAGGTGGCCTTGGAGTTGGAGGCGGAAGTACAACGGGGGATGTTTTTATAGATGGAAGTAGAGATGAAGTGCACTCAAGTCGTGGTACGGGTGGAGGGCGTCAGAGAACTACGAGAGGTGTCAAACGTACTAGGAAGAGGTATCAGGGAAGATCGCTTCCATTTACTACTGAAGACTACAATGAAGATGAGGGTAGACCACATCTAGATGAAAATGGCATACAGGATGCAGAGGGCTCCCGGCCGACCAAGAAGATAATTTTCTCACAACGTGACCGAGAGTTGCATCTTCGGAGCGCGACTCCTCAAACGGATGATGATTGCAGCACAGACGAGTCTGAAGAGGACCCAAGATGTGTCGAAGCAAATGATCCCACAGTACGGATTCGAACGTAATGGTTTTGTACAAATGTGGTATTTCGGTGCTCCCACGTACTCCCATAATTTATTACTTACGTCAAAATTGATACAAGTTACAACCTTAGGGCCTTCGGTAAGACATTTAGACCACAAAGCGAACGTTACCTTCGAAGTTGTAACATTTTATTATAGTAATAAAATTATTTATTGCATGTTTTTTAAAATTTTGAAAATACAATATGGTTGTCAACTTAGCATTACAATTAATCTCCAATAACATGTTATGCATTTATTAATTACTATTTTGTATAATTCTTACTATGAATGGAGTTTTATGTTTATTTATTGAGCTTCTTAAAGAATATGCTTTTATAAATATTGCAATCCCCTATTGCTCGATTGTACATGCTTCGTTGGTGATATCCTCTTTTTGAGGACCTTTCTATACGTTTTATATAATTATATCTTTATGTGGTATTCAATATTGACTATGTAGTCAATAGTACTTTTGGTTAGACTATCATATGAATTACTAATATTCAAGTAAATTTTTAAAAGTTTCGAATAACATTAAAACATGTAGCATCCATATGTTATTTTTTACACGATCTTAGAAATGACAACTTGTCGGTAAATCCTCTTTATATTACATATACTTTGAACATGAAATATGTTCATTGTGTCCAAAGTCTTCATCCGTTCCTATACAACTTCCTAAACATGGTATAAAAATGCCTAATCCGAATCTGAATCGAGGTCTATTCTAACTGAAGTAGATCCTCGTCGTGCTCGTGATGATTCCCCCGCTTCCATGCTTCGCGTTGTTCCACGGGTGAGGTATGGACGACTACCAGGAGACAATGGAACGGCATTACGTGGTCTAGGCCCACCATTTAGCCATCTCAATACCGCATCATCCGCAACTCTATGCAAGAGTGCATCTATTGCAGCCAACTGCAGCCTGTTCTTGTGGTACCCCACATCTAACTGCAATTCATATCTCGGATCCCGTTCCGTAGGCATGGCATCTGCATCTTCTTCCAAATCATGCTCCGATACTGATTCGAGACCTGCTGCATTGTACCAAGGCGGATGAATGCCTCTCTTTAATTGTCTGCTGGTTGAATTCCAATGTCATTCAAGAGTTTGGTACAAAAATCTTTTCAAGCCATGATCGGGGGGCTTGTTGGGATACAACTCGTCTGCAACATACAAAATTTGACGTGCATTCCGTGTCCAGTCGCCATCTCTGTTCTCGTGCCATAGCTCAACCTTGGCATAATTGTATAACCAACTCCAGTCAACATTCTCCCCATCAAACTCTTGAAGATCGAAGGGAAAGTCCCATGGCTTTAATACCCAGTCGTTAGGCATGTAATCCCGAAGGCCAAATTGGAGGTACAAACGAGGGTGGAAGGGTGATCTGCAATGAGGACATTGGCGTTTCTTGATCATATTCCCTATTAGACATTATGGATGGAATTGGACCCCACATGATCCAACTTGATAGCATCCCTCTGGGCCAAATGGACATTGGCAAATCGCACATGCGGTTCCGTCGAAGACCATTGTATGTGGATTTGGCCATAACAACTCACCCCTCATGCGGAATGGATATTCATGCACTTGGGTCACATCCCAATGGTGATCTGGGTCGGTCACTTGACGCCAATCGATGCTCCCGCTTGGCATTGTCCACGCATTATCCCTATCCCACCCACTAGGATACATCTGCTCATCTTCTGGCCATGACGTGAGCATCATATTCCGCATTCTCTGATTGCGGTTCCATTCTTTCTTGATGCTCTCAAACTCAGCTTCAAATTGATGAGCCTTGGCCATAGCAAACAATGTGCTTGTCCTCATATTTTTGCGCTCCACAATCGCATCCAACAGAAATTTCTTCAACCTTGCATTCTGCTCTTCCAGTCCGCCAATCTTGGCTTCGTGATCAACAACCACTTCATTGACCACTAGAAGTTGTTGTTGCATGTCCACCACCTCCTTTTGCAAAGCCTCCATCTTTCTTCGCATTACTTCATTCCTCATACATACCTCCAGAGCTTGTGACTTTGCAATCTTGGCCTCCTGTAAAGCTGCGTCCCTCTCTGCTTCCAAAGACTGAAGGTTAATTGGTGTACTACTTGAACTGCTAGCCTCCCCCATCGTAAGTGTTGCAACTCGATTTTCCAACTCGAAAATCATCGTTTTATAGTCACGAATTTCCAACGCATGTTGCTTACGCAATTCCTCCATTCTGCTCTCCGTCGGGTCCGCTCCATGTTCACCAAGGTTTACCTCATCTAGGACCTCGTTAACCACGTCGTTGATCAGGTTGTTGACCTCGACATTTGCCTCCATGCCCTCATCCATATGCTCAAACGCCTCCTCGATGGCCATCTCCACGTCATTGGCTGGTCGTTTACGATTACGTGGCTTTTTTGGTTCCCGATCCTCTGAAATTGGGGCCCCAGGCTCGTCCACTAGTCGAGGATTCCTCCTGAACCACTCCGGAACGGGAGTGTATGGAATATCTGGAACTGTGCATTTAGTGAATGTAATTCCAATATCCCCAAATTTTTGACCATGCAGGGTAGCCAAACTTGACCAATCCACCCTAACTCGCAACACGTGCTCCGCATACATCATACACGCCACCGACTTTGGAATTGCACTCTTGGGCCATCTATCCAAATTGGAGATACTTCTAAATATCGTTAGGAATCTCCATTTTGCCTCCACGTCATCAAGCTGCATATAACTCGCACTGATGGCCTTGCAATGTCGCTCGTGACAAGGTCTTGGCCACAACCGATCAAAGTGAGGGAAGCCCACGTACTGCATTGCAGTCTTCACTGACCACGGTTGTGGTACATTCTCCCAACCTGCCCTGGCTTTTTGGGTGTTGTCATCATAAACATCCCACTCCAACCGAGCGGCCTTGCGTACATGTGATCTGTAACAACCTGATCCCCCACTTGCCATGTCTCCAGATCCTCCACTTGCCATGTTTGGAAATCCTTCACTTGCCGGATCCACCCAAATTGTAGTTTCTAATTCTAATCTAGAACTCTAATTTTTAAATTACTAATTGCACTTCATAATAGTGCTACAAAATATCCAAGCATACACTTCAAAATAGTGTTGCTGTGGAATTAGTTCAAAAATGTCGTTAAAAATTAAAGTACAAAAATTCAGCACACCCTTCGAGCACCCCGCTACCAGCGCTCACGCAGAGGCCAGTTGACTGGGCGCGTCACAAGGAATATGCCAAAAAGGCAATATGCCACGTCACAAGGAAACGGGTCCACGTGGATCACACCCACAAACAGGTCAGTAAAAAAAGTATAAAAGGATCCCAAAAAAGGGATCCTTAACTCCTCCGAGCACCCCGCTAAACCCCGCACTCTGTAGTAGAGGAGGGTCGTCCGGGCGCCCACAAGGAGTGGAGTGGGGTATGTAAGTGGTCCCCTCCACTTATATACCCCTCCATCCGCTCCCCGTTCCCACCCTGTTCGCACCCGTTCCCTCCCGTCCGCGCCCGTTCCCCTCCCAGTCCGCGCCCGTTCCCCTCCCAGTCCACGCCCGTTCCCCTCCCAGTCCACGCCCGTTCCCCTCCCAGTCCGCGCCCGTTCCCCTCCCAGTCCGCGCCCGTTCCCCTCCCAGTCCGCACTCGTTCCCTACGTCTGCCCCCCGCGCTCCCCCCCAGTCCGCACCCGTTCCCTCCCGTCCGCGCACGTTCCCCGACAGTCCGCACTCGTTCCCAAACGTCCGCCCTCTCGTTCCCTACGTCCGCCCCCTCGTTCCCTACATCCGCTCCCCTCAGTCCGCTCCCGCCCCCCCCCCCCCTTCCGCTCCCCCCCGTCCGCTCCATGTTCCTTTACGTCCGCTCCAACGTTCCTATAAGTCCGCCCCATGTTCCCCTACGTCCGCTTTAGAGTTCCCCTGCGTCCGCTCCCGAGTTCCTTTGAATCTGCACTTTTTAATTTTTTTTGGAAGTTTGGACATAGTCTCGGTTTTTTGGCTCTCAAAAATTCATATATTTTCTTGGCTATTTTCAGTTCATTTCTTTGGACTATCAACAAAGTTGGGCCACTCAATCGCACGGCCTCTCAACTTGGACGGCCAAGAATATGTCCAAACTTCCAAAAAAAAGTGATTGTGAATTATATAAATATAAATATAAGCAATTGTGAAGATTCCTTGTGAGAGAATACCATTCATAAAATTGCACACCCAATCAAAACTTTATTCAATATCAAGTTTACAAATCACGAGTGAATATGAATCAATGTGTAGTTTTTATCATCCATATTATGGTTGTATTTCATCCGTTAACGTTTATAGAGTCAGATTTACAAAGAAGGGAGTACCATTTTGTTAACTGTTAACACGTTTAACATTTATAGTGTGCAATATGTGGGGAGTAGAAGAAAAATAACATTTAGAGATGTTTTGGATCACGTGTACAACCGATATAACTATTGCAATATTGTGCTCAACTTTAGTTAACTAGATATAACTATAGTTGACTACATTTTGTGGCATACCAAAATTAGAATAAATATAGGTAACTGCATTTTTTCAAGACATATCACAAACAACTATAGTTAACTTGAACTTAGCACATGGATGTGATAACAACGATGTGAAAGAAGGATGTGGCCTCACGAGAGGCGAGAACCTTGGTTAGCCTCCCATAGACTTCTTCTCGATTATGGAGCAAAGGCCTCATGGAGTCACTAGAAGAAATCTTGTCCATTTCAACCGGCCTTGCGACTAGGCCATCACAACTCGCACCCAAAAAATGCATAAACAAATCAATTTGGTTGGCAACCGGGGGGGCACCCTCCATGGGTACACCACGGGTACCTTCCGGGTGCCAACAAATTGATTTGTTTATGCATTTTTTGGGTGCACGAGTCGCGATGGCCTCGGTTGAAATGGACAAGATTTCTTCTAGTGAGTATAAACATTGCACTAAGATCCATAAACCTCATACAATATACAAGTTTTGTATGAAAAAATGATGGCTTTATTTACATCTCCAACGGTTACAAAATTGGTATGATTCAAAATTGCTGCAAAAAAAACAAAAAATATATATTTTGCAGTGTCACGGAAGCACATTGTCGGGTTAACCATGTTGTATGGAGGGGACTTCAAAATGTTCACTACGTGTGTGATGGTTGACCTTTCCGCTGGATTGGTCTTCGTCAATGAATCCAATGCTAACTCAAACCGCATATTCAAGCCATTTGGATCATTGTTTAGCTGAAACAAGGGGGAAGTCGCATCCCTGGCATAAATCTTCTTTGCCAAAGCACCCACTGAGAAGGACTCCGATAGAAACGTGTGCCTATGTTTCCGAGCCATCCTCACCGGAGAGGTGGATGTTCCACACTGCCCTCGTACATGGAATAATTCTGGACCAGCACAGTTGTATTTTGCTTTGTGCTTGTTCATCTCATCCACTGAATCTTTTCCATAGTTGGAGGGTGCGTCTTCACCTCCCCAGGATGCCATGTCCCAATCACACACACCAATGTAAACCGTGTTCTCACGGTCTTGTGGGAAATGCAGCATGACATTGTTGGGATTAAGGTCATTGTGCAACACGTCATGCTTGTGCACTACATCCACAATGCACATTAGAGCCCATGTCAAATAAGCTCGATGCCTTCGATATACAACCAACCGTTTCCGTGCTTCAAAGTCTGGCCCATGCATGTGAAGGATTGTGCGCTCGTGGGTTTCCGAAACGCTGAAGTCATAGATCCTCATATTTTTCAAGGAGCCTCCATTCCACCACATCGAATAGGATTCGTATGTTTTCATATTGAGGTATTGTAGCTTGATTACCCTAGGATGATCTACTGGACACGCCAATGCTTCAACTGAACGTTCCTTTCGATTCTCCAAACTATTCGTGGCCTTCATGGTCTTCCCAGCCCACTCTATCCAGCTAGGGATGAATGATGCTCCATGAATTGCGACTTTCCGCACCACTCCGAAGGTCCCTTGGAAGATTTCCTTATCCAAGGCTTTGATCTCCGCATTCCTAGGCAACCATATGACACCCTGCCGGCCCTGAGTGGTAATGTTGTCTGCCATCTGCCTGTCAATAAAAATGGAAAGGTTGCAGGCGGATGTTCCTTTTGCTGCTATTACGCCTCTTTTCCAATTCTCTAGCTTCATGTACAGCTCGGACTTCCTGCCACTACTACTTCCCTCGCTATGATGCACAGCATCATATGCCATTGTTGGATTGTAGATTGCTTCCACGGCTTGTTGTTCAATCCAGGTGCCCCAATCGCTCATGCCCCTAGCATCTTCAAACTCCGCTCCAGCCGTGGCTTCCGTGAGAATAAGAATCAAATCGTTCCTCACCAAATCCAACCCCTTTGTACCATCATTGAGGTATTTTTTTTCCAAATAAACCATGCTGTTATTTCTAAACCACTCCAACAGCACGACCCTACAATGGTTTCGAGCCTCATCGATCCGCGGGTCGCGTTTGCCTCTATTTTTCCTTTTCCTCGATTGCGAACCTGAAACCCCGGACCCCTCCTCCGTCCCTTCCGAAATTGCTGGGCGTTTTTGTCCCCGTCTTTCACCATGCTCCGAACCCTGAGGTACATCACGTGCAAGGCTCTCCGATCTTGATGTCCGCCGTGTCGGAGATCGTGGTGGCATGGACTCTCCATGAGTGGCTGCATTTATATCGGTGGAACTGCCTGAGCTTGGTCCCCTTCCTGTTCTCCCTCTATGTCCACTGTTTCCCCGACTCCCACGTGTTCCACGGCTTCCACGTGTTTGGTTGCCTCCTGAATGGCCAACTGCAAAGAACTCTTCGTCAAACCGAAAAGGATCTGGACGTGGGGGACGTGCTGCAGTGCTTCCACTTCCGGCCTCGCTTCCCGTACCCTCTCCAGTATGCGCAAGTGCAGTGCTTTGGAGCCAAGCACGGTGCAGCCTCGTATCCTCGTCTTGGTAAGGAGCAATGTCCTCCCCCTGCATCGTGAAAAAAACCGCGTGAGTGAGTGAATGTAGAAAGGAGTGAGTGAATGTAGAAATGAGTGCGTGAATCTGGAAAAAAAATTGCGAGGGTTCCCCCACAATTTGCCCTGCCCTCCCAAACCCCCTGAGACCCGCGCGGTGCCGCTGTCCTTGGGACGGCAACAAGGTCTCGGGTCCCTTTGTGGTGGGAGGAGAGGAAAGTGAGGGGAACTAAAACCCCACGGCTTTATATAGGCAAAGGGGAGCACAATCATTATGGGATCCCGGTCGGATTTGACATGGGGCACGAAAAGGACGTATGGGGAACGTGGGAACGCGGGGGTGGACGGAGGGGAACTTGGGCGGACGGAAGGGAACGGAGCGCGGACGGGAGGGAACGTACGGGAACATGGGGCGGACGGGAGGGGAACGTGGGGCGGACTGGAGGGGAACGCGGGCGGACGGGAGGGGAACATAGCGCAGACGGGAGGGGAACGTAGCGCGGACGGGAGGGAACATGGGGCGGACGGGAGGGAACGTGGGGCGGACGGGAGGGAACGTGGGCGGACGGGAGGGAACGTGGGCGGACGGGAAGGGAACGCGGGGCGGACGGGAAGGGAACGGGTGCGGACTGGGGGGGAACGGGCGCGGACGGGAGGGAACGGGTGCGGACTGGGGGGAACGCGGTAGGGAACGGGTGCGGACGTTAGGAAACGGGTGGGAACGTGAACGCACGGCAGGGGAACGTGGGGCGGACGTGAGGGAACTTGGGGCGGACGGAGCCCTCCGCGTTCCCCCCGTCCGCCCCCGCGTTCCCCCGTCCGCTCCAGCGTTCTCCCCCCTGTTCCCAACCCCCTTCCGCCCCACCCCCGTCCGCTCCACCCCCTCCCCCGTCCGCTCCACCCCCTCCCCCGTCCGCTCCACCCCCCTCCCCCGTCCGCTCCACCCCCCTCCCCCGTCCGCTCCACCCCCCTCCGTCCGCCCCACCCCCGTCCGCTCCAACCCCCTCCGCCGTCCGCACCACCCCCCTCCGCCGTCCGCACCACCCCCCTCCGCCGTCCGCACCACCCCCCTCTCCCGTCCGCCCCCGGCCGCCCCACACCCTCCTTAGTCATATTTTTCTACTTTGATTTTAACAGAACCCTAAACACAATGGCAAAATGGTTTACTTGGCAAGGGAAATATGCACATCCACGTCGGCGTTTTCTGCCACATAGGACGCCACCTTGGCAAGAAGGTAAGTATTTTACCCACCCTAGTCCATTCCCCCTATGTTGACCCTACGTGGACCCTATTGTGTCGTGACGGAGGGGTCCGTCACGACACGACCTGACATGACGGCACGACACCGTCATGACGTCGCGATAGACAACCCTGATTGTTGTTGTTCAAGCATTGTTTGTTTTTTTCCGCAGGGATGATTGCCCACGGCCATGGAGACGTAAAGTATGCCCATTATGGGTTGGATTTTTACCCTGGCGATGCTAACCACACAGTGGGTTCATTTGCAAAACTCTTGTGCGATCTTGCCGTTACATTCATCACGTGCACTTTTTGATGGTTGTGGAACGACACCCCTTTACGAAGCAGTGCTTGCGGGGAAGGAGGTTTGTATGTCGTCATTGCCAGAACCACCGGAAGAACCTATTTGTGCAAAACCATTGCCTCCAACTCTTCACGTTCAACAAGATAATTGCGCGAAAGACAACAAATGTCGATATGTATTTTGTTATTGGTCATTGCTCGTGGTGAAAGGAATCTTCAAGGAGGTGTTTGTGTCGTTTTTGATGGTGGGACATACACACGATGACATTGATGCATCATTCGGACGGTGGAGCATGAAGTTGCATGAAGAAGATTTTCCAACCATACCTCTTCTTATGAAATCGTATATGGATTTGGACCATATGCCAGTAATTCCGCACATGATTGAAGAAGTACCAGATTTCAAGGCCTTCATCAAGTCATACATGTTGAAGGGAGGGGACCGTTTGGTGGGGCATACCAAAGCACAACAATTCCGATTCTATATAAGGGATGATGGTCTCCCAGCCATGCAATTCAAGCTTTTGTGCACATCTCCTAATTGGGGCCCGGATGATGGTATACTTGTATGGCGTCAAGACAATTGATGGCAAATGTTTGCTCCCGGATGGGGATCCAAAGCCTTGCAAACCCGACCCCATGAGGAATGGGCCGGAAATCATCAAAGGCATATCCGGATTCATTGAATATTGGAAAGAGTTGTGTGAGGAGGACATTACTAGACGTGTTAGAGATACTCATGAACCTTTGATTGCGTATTGGGATCGCATTCGTTCCGCCCTAATGACACTTGGTGGTGACACCCGTACAACTTTAACACAAGGATTTTGGCCACAAAGTCGTTTGACGTTTGTCGAGTCCGACACCATGGTTTTTAGCAATGGAGACGTTCGTGAAGAGTTCGCAATGGACGAGCATTACGTTGGCCCTGCCCGCAATCGACCGGCACCGTCGTTTCGTGTAGGTGTTGATTGCCATGAAGGTTATTTGGTCCTTGTACGAGCAGGGGATGAGGAACATCCCAAGCCAATTTGGTTGGTGAAAGCATTGTCTTCACCCAATTTTGTTCGAACTAGCCCCAACTTTCGTCAGATTGAGGTGGAATATTGTCGTCCAAGTACTAAAGACCAGAACGTGCTACGCACTTATTTAGGTTGGGACACCAAAAAGAATTTTAAGTGGACAGTGGACTCAGCGTACACACCGGTTTGGATAAACACGGATACTATACTTTGTGCTTGGAAGCCGCGCAAAGGGTCCAAAACAGAAACAATGACCATCCCCCAAAAACATATAGATTTTGCCAAAGACAACTTGGCACGTATTGCAGCGGCAGAAAATGACGCCGAGAATGGATATGAAGCGGAAGATGGAGATGTGTAAACATAACATATTAGGTGGGAGTTAATGGCAAAAAACATGGGCGATTAGTAGATTTGGTTTTCAATAGACTTAGTGGACTTGTCACACTCCATTGTGGTATACGTTTGGGATGTGCCATCCAAATTCATAAGAGCCTTACTTATGGGATGCGCACCCCAAACTCTATAATGACATAAACCATTTGTTTTTTTTGGAGTGGATTGTTATTTTCCACATGGAGCTCATTTTTCATTTTAATTGAAATTCTCTATTTTTAGTAATAAGAATATCCTTTACGTACGAATTTTTAAATCGTCATGTTCTTGATATTTCCAATATTCCGTATGCCCACAATATTGGCATCCCAAACTATGGGCATATTTTATTTTGAGACTTTCAAAAGTCTCCAATTAACGAATATAGTGTTTCAAGTCCGCAATGCCTCGGATATTGTCCTCAAGCTCCTCCACCATATCAAATCAAGGATTGTCAAAGAACTCAAATTCCTCACTTCCACTTGTATCATTGTCAAGCTCGTACACCATGTCAAATCAAGGGTTGTCAACGAACTCAAGTACCCACATTCCTTCGGTATCGTTGTCAACCTCGTACAGTCTGCCAACTCAAGGGTTGTCAAACAACTCAAGTTCCATAATTCCTCCCATACTGTTGTCAAGGTTGTACACCACCTCAAATCAAAGAATGTCAAAAAAACTCAAGTTCCCCAATCCCTCTGGTATGGTTGTCAAGCTTTGACACCCTCTCAAATCAATGGTTAAGAAAAAACTCAAGTTCTTCAATCCATCCGGTAACGATGTCAACTTCTACACCTTCTAAAATGAAAGGTTGTTAAGGAGCTCAAGTTTCCCAATCCCTCCGGTATCATTGTCAAACTCTCACAATAGCTCAAATCAACGGTTGTCAAACAACTGAAGTTCTCCAATCCCTAGGTATTGTTGTCAAGCTCGTACACCCTGTCTAATCAAGGGTTGTCAAAGAACTCAAGTTCCCCAATCCCTCCGGTATCATTGTCAAGCTCGTACAGTGTGTCAAATGAAGGGTTGTCAAAGAGCTCAAGTTCCCCAATCCCTCTGCACGAGTAGATCACTTAGTGCATTTTAAAAACGACATGCAGCATAATATAGAGAGGATTAAAATCATTTGAAATAAAAATTATAAAGGAATTCCAAATACCGTAGTTTACTAGCAGGTTAGGCAACTTGCTGCCTAATATTTAATTAAAGTTCAAAAAGTAGGTTCGGCACCTAAAAATAGTATATTCATATTTTCGGCAATTTTCTCTTTTAATTTTTAAAAATTCGGCTTACATTTATTTTTAATTTTCTATTTCAACTTATATCTTGTACATCTCTCTTGCATTGAATGACAAGTAAGATGTGAGTGAAGAGTTGAGAATGCCCTATGCTTTATGCAAGTAGAGTGGAGTTGTGTTCAACAATGCATATGGGATATGTAAACTTTGAGGTGAAGCACCTAGTTAGATGTCATTTTTATAACACGCATAACTTTTTCATAGAGTCTTCAAATGACATAAAATTTGTTGGAGGTGAAATATTACTTGATTTCTAAACTTTTCTTAGACCAACAAAATTCCAAAAAAGTTGATCTTCTATGCACAAATGAGCTCCAAAAAACTGTTATGAACGCATTTTAATTTTTTGATCTTTACACGGCTGCAATGTTTTGTCCATATCTTTTGCATAAAGACTTATTTTGATACAAAACTTGTTGGAGGTGGAAGAAGGATTGATTTCTCAACTTTTGTTAGTTGGACAAAATTCTATAAAACTTCATCTTCTATGCTCAATTGGACTCCAAAAATTTGTGTACAACACATTTGAAAAGCCTCACCTAGAGTCTTGCTACTTCTTAACCCATATTCTTTGTGGACTAATGTACGTGAGCTTGATTACAAAAGGAGCACCTTCTCTCCTTCAAAATTCACATATGCTTCCACTGTAAGTAAAACTCTAGTGAGAAGTAAAAATTTCTTACTTTTAGGCAATTTTGAAAAATAATTAATTTTATATTCGGCAAAAAATGCCAATAATATTCCAAAATTTTAGGCCTCTATTTTTAGAATTATTTTGTGCCGAATCAGCTATTAAACTACGGTAATGAAGGGGCCATTAAATGTAGACAATCCCATTATAAGTAAGTTAAATGGACATAAAACGTGGGCCATTATTTTTTTGTAAAATTAATATAGGGGCTAAAGATAAGGATCCTAGAAGATATGTTTAGTATGGTATGTAAATGGGTTTAGGACTCACGGGGATGGATGATAATTGGGATTTCCGTCGGTCCAAAATTACTTAAAAGGAATATAGAGTACAAATAATTGGAGTGACTTGGACAATATAAGTAATGGAAGGGTGCAAACAAATGGGCCATTTTTGAAATTTAAGTAATTATAAGGAGGCTTTAATTCAGCCCTTGAAGGTAAATAGCCCCAAAACAAAAAAACCCCAGCCGCACGTGGTGCACAAAAATGCCTTAGAGTGATCTACCCGTGTCCCTCTGGTATCATTGCCAAGCTCGTACACTCTATCAAATCAAGGGTTGTCAAAGAACTCAAGTTTCCCAATCCCTCCGGTATCGTTGTCAAGCTGCTACATTCTCCCAAATCAAGCGTTGTCAAAGAAGTCAAGTTCCCCAATCCCTTTGGTATCATTGTCAAGCTCTCACAATAGCTCAAATAAAGGGTTGTCAAAGAACTCAAGTTCCCCAATCCCTCCCGTATCGTTGGCAAGCTCGTACACCATGTCAAATCAAGGGTTGTCAAAGAACTCAAGTTCCCCAATCCCTCCGGTATCGTTGCAAGCTCATACACCCTGTCAAATCAAGGGTTTTCAAAGAACTCAAGTTCCCCAATCCCTTCATTATCGTTGTCAAGCTCCTACACCTTCTGAATTCAAGGGTTGTCAAAGAACTCAAGTTCCCCAATCCCTCCAGTATCGTTCTCAGGCTCGTACATTCTCTCAAATCAAGGGAAGTCAAAACACTCAAATTCCTCAATCCTCCGGTATCGTTCTCAAGCTCATACACCCTGTCAAATCAAGGGTTGTCAAAGAACTCAAGATCCCCAACCCCCCCGGTATCGTTGTCAAGCTCGTACACCGCTGCAAATATAGGGTTTTCAAAGAACTCAAGTTCCCCAATCCCTCCGGTATCGTTGTCAAGCTCATACACCCTGTCAAATCAAGGGTTGTCAAAGAACTCAAGTTCCCCAATCCCTCGGGTATCGTTGTCAAACTCGTACAGTGTGTCAAATCAAGGGTTGTCAAAGAGCTCAAGTTCCCCAATCCCTCTGGTATCATTGTCAAGCTCGTACACCCTATCAAATCAATAGTTGTCAAAGAACTCAAGTTCCCCAATCCCTCCGGTATCGTTGTCAAACTCGTACACCCTGTCAAATCAAGGGTTGTCAAATAACTCAAGTTGCCCAATCCATCGGGTATCCTTCTTAAGCTCTCACACCCTCTCAAGTCAAGGGTTTCCAAACAACTCAAGTTCGCCAATCCCTCCGGTATCGTTGTCAAGCTCGTAAACTTTGTCAAATCAAGGGTTGCCAAAGAACTCAAGTTCCCCAATCCCTCCGGTATCGTTGTCAAGCTCGTACACCTTTTGAATCAAAGGGTTCTCAAAGAACTCAAGTTCCCCAATCCCTCCGGTATCGTTGTCAAGCTCGTACATTCTCTCAAATCAAGGGATGTCAAAACACTCAAATTCCTCAATCCTCCGGCATCGTTCTTAAGTTCATACACCCTGTCAAATCAAGGGTTGTCAAAGAACTCAAGATCCCCAACCCCCCCGGTATCGTTGTCAAGCTCGTACAGCGCTGCAAATATAGGGTTTCAAAGAACTCAAGTTCCCCAATCCCTCCGGTATCGTTGTCAAGCTCTCACAGTAGCTCAAATCAAAGGTTGTCAAGGAACTCAAGTTCCCCAATCCCTCCGGTATCGTTGTCAAGCTCGTACACCCTGTCAAATCAAGGGTTGTCAAAGAACTCAAGTTCCCCAATCCCTCGAGTATAGTTGTCAAGCTCTCACAGTAGCTCAAATCAAGGTTTTTCGAAGAACTCAAGTTCCCCAATCCCTCCGGTATCGTTGTCAAGCTCGAACAGTCTCTCAAATCAAGGGTTGTCAAAGATCTCAAGTTCCCCAATCCCTCCGGTATCGTTGTCAAGCTCATACACTGTTTCAAATGAAGGGTTGTCAAAGAACTCAAGTTCCCCAATCCCTCCGGTATCGTTGTCAAGCTCTCACAGCACCTCAATTCAAGGGTTGTCAAAGAACTCAAGTTCCCCTGTCCCTCCGGTATCGTTGTCAAGCTCTCACAGTAGCTCAAATCAAGGGTTATCAAACAACTCAAGTTTCCCAATCCCTCGGGTAATGTTGTCAACCTCGTACACCTTGTCAAATAAAGGGTTGTCAAAGAACCCAAGTTCCCCAATCCCTCCGCTATCGTTGTCAAGCTCGTACACCCTTTCAAATCAAGTCTTGTCAAAGAACTCAAGTTCCCCAATCCCTTCGGTAATGTTATCAAGCTCGTACATTCTCCCAAATCAAGGGTTGTCAAAGAACTCAAGTTCCCCAATCCCTCCTGTATCGTTGGCAAGCTCGTACACCCTGTCAAAAGAAGGGTTGTCAAAGAAATCAAGTTCCCCAATCCCTCCGGTATCGTTGGCAAGCTCGTACACCCTGTCAAATCAAGGGTTGTCAAAGAACTCAAGTTCCCCAATCCCTGCGGTATCGTTGGCAAGCTCGTACACCCTGTCAAATCAAGGGTTTCAAACAACTCAAGTTCTCGAATCCCTTCGGTATCGTTGGCAAGCTTGTACACCCTGTCAAATCAAGGGTTGCCAAAGAACTCAAGTTCCCCAATCCTTCCGGTATCGTTGTCAAGCTCATACACCAGCTCAAATCAAGGGTTATCAAACAACTCAAGTTTCCCAATCCCTCGGGTAATGTTGTCAACCTCGTACACCATGTCAAATAAAGGGTTTTCAAAGAACTCAAGTTCCCCAATCCCTCCGGTATCGTTGTCAAGCTCGTACACCCTTTCAAATAAAGGGTTGTCAAAGAACTCAAGTTCCCCAATCCTTCCGGTATCGTTGGCAAGCTCGTACACCCTGTCAAATCAAGGGTTGTCAAGGAACTCAAGTTTCCCAATCCCTCGGGTAATGTTGTCAACCTCGTACACCGTGTGAAATAAAAGGTTGTCAAAGAACTCAAGTTCCCTAATCCCTCCGGTATCGTTGTCAAGCTCGTACACCAGCTCAAATCAAGGGTTGTCAAAGAACTCAAGTTCCCTAATCCCTCCGGTATCGTTGTCAACCTCGTACACCAGCTCAAATCAAGGGTTATCAAAGAACTCAAGTTTCCCAATCCCTCGGGTAATGTTGTCAACCTCGTACACCTTGTCAAATAAAGGGTTGTCAAAGAACTCAAGTTCCCCAATCCCTCCGCTATCGTTGTCAAGTTCGTACACCCTTTCAAATAAATGGTTGTCAAAAAACTGAAGTTCCCCAATCCCTCCGGTATCGTTATCAAGCTCGTACAGTGTGTCAAATCAAGGGTTGTCAAAGAGCTCAAGTTC
Source organism: Polytrichum commune (assembly GCA_950295325.1). Taxonomy (NCBI): domain Eukaryota; kingdom Viridiplantae; phylum Streptophyta; class Polytrichopsida; order Polytrichales; family Polytrichaceae; genus Polytrichum; species Polytrichum commune. The sequence continues at coordinate 38,754,699 of OX485807.1, forward strand.
CCCAATCCCTCTGGTATCATTTCCAAACTCGTACACTCTGTCAAATCAAGGGTTGTCAAAGAACTCAAGTTCCCCAATCCCTCCGGTATCGTTGTCAAGCTCTCACACCCTCTCAAATCAAGGGTTGTCAAAGAACTCAAGTTCCCCAATCCCTCCGGTATCGTTGTCAAGCTCTCACACCCTCTCAAATCAAGGGTTGTCAAAGAACTCAAGTTCCCCAATCCCTCCGGTATCGTTGTCAACCTCATACACTCTCTCAAATCAAGGGTTGTCAAGGAACTCAAGTTCCCCAATCCCTCCGGTAATGTTATCAAGCTCTTACAGTAGCTCAAATCAAGGGTTGTCAAAGAACTCAAGTTCCCCAATCCCTCCGGTATCGTTGTCAAGCTCTCACAGTTGCTCAAATCAAGGGTTGTCAAAGAGCTCAAGTTCCCCAATCCCTTCGGTATCTTTGTCAACCTCCAACAGTAGCTCAAGCCAAGGGTTGTCAAAGAGCTCAAGTTCCCAAATCCTTCCCGTATCATTGTCAAGCTCGTACACTCTCTGAAGTCAACGGTTGTCAAAGAATTCAAGTTCCCCAATCCCTCTGGTATCATTGCCAAGCTCTTACAGTAGCTCAAATCAAGGGTTGTCAAAGAACTCAAGTTCCCCAATTCCTCCGGTATCATTGTCAAGCTCTCACACCCTTTCAAATCAAGGGTTGTTAAAGAACTCAAGTTCCCCAATCCCTCCAGTATCGTTCTCAAGCTCTCACAGTTGCTCAAATCAAGTCTTGTCAAAGAACTCAAGTTCCCCAATCCCTCCGGTATCGTTGTCAAGCTCTCACAGTAGCTCAAATCAAAGGTTGTCAAAGAACTCAAGTTCCCCAATCCCTCCGGTATCGTTGTCAAGCTCTTACAGTAGCTCAAATCAAAGGTTGTCAAAGAACTCAAGTTCCCCAATTCCTCCGGTATCGTTGTCAAGCGCTCACACCCTTTCAAATCAAGGGTTGTCAAAGAACTCAAGTTCCCCAATCCCTCCGGTATCGTTGTCAAGCTCTCACAGCACCTCAAATCAAGGGTTGTCAAAGAACTCAAGTTCCCTAGTCCCTCTGGTATCGTTGTCAAGCTCTCACAGCACCTCAAATCAAGGGTTGTCAAAGAACTCAAGTTCCCTAGTCCCTCCGCTATCGTTGTCAAGCTCTTACAGTACCTCAAATCAAGGGTTGTCAAGGAAGTCAAATTCCCCAATTCCTCCGGTATTGTTGTGAAATTTGAATCCTTTAAGTCTACTTCTATGAGAGTGGTGATGGAAAACATTTCTTTGGGTATTTCATTCAGGAATGAGCATCCTCGCAATTGCAATACTTGTAATTTTACAAAAGATTTCCAAAGATATGCATTTGTTAATAGATTTGCACAAGTTTCCAAACTCATGTTATCACATAATTGATACCACATCCTCATATTCATTGTTGCTTGTAAGTCTATCATAAAACATTTCAAGTTGAAAGAACGTGTAGCAAGTGTACATATGCACTCCATGTTGTTGATGATAGTTGAAATGTTCATGTCTTCGCTTTGAAATCTCAATAAACGAAGATTGCTCAAACTCCCATCTTGGATTTGTTGAACCTTATATAGTTTGTGGTTTATGCCATTGCCAAAGTAAAAACAACCTTCAAGTTTTCCCACATCCTGTTTTTAAGAATACATAAAAGTATTAGCATATCATACTTGTGTAATATTTCTAAGTACTCATACATGACATGAGTTTGTGCTAAGCATCTATAACATCCTAAAAGTTCACCAAATGTCATTTTTAATTGAAGCTTTTCCATCGACCCAATTTTTTTAAGAAATCATTTGCAATTATAATACATAAGACAATGCCTTTGTATAGACAATGTTAATAACATACCGAGCAGCTTGTTAGTCCATTTTCGTTCCAAATTCGAGTACCCGCACATTCTGTCTCAGCAATCATTCGTCCCATGGCATGCAGGTGGTCGTGCATTTGCAAAATTTCATCACCATCATCATCAATTTCTATGGTTACCAATGCCCGATGGACCAAATTCTCCAATGCGGAAATTGGAGGGACGTTGTTATCGGTCCACATGCGTAGGGCTCTTTCTTTTGACATGCCACCAAGATGCACATCTCCACCGAAGAAGCAAGCTATGTCCAAAAACATATTCTTTTCTAATTGAGTTAAACCGTCATCGAAGCTTACTCTCAAGGTATTCCATATCTCATCATCCTCCCCGTCCAAATTTCTTCCCCTTTGCATCCTTTGCAATGCGCGTTCCCAACTTCGCAACTTTTCTTTTCCACATAAGTATGCCCCCATGACTTTCAAACTCAAAGGCAAGCCCATACAAGCTTCCACAATTATGTCGCGTATATCATTAAATTGTGGTGATAAATGAGATGCTTCCCAACAACAATGAATGTTGAAGAGAGTTTTTGCCGCATCATCATCTAACTTGCTCACATCAAATCTTCTGCCACTGGCTCCCACACGATTTCTAATTGCACCCCAATTACGCGTTGTTATAATAAGTGTGCTCCCCTTGCTCCGATCTAAGATGACCGTTGGTATAATGTCATCCACTTGAACTTCATCCTTAACATCGTCCAAGATCAAAAGGACCTTCTGTTTGTCGAACAATTCTTCCATCAACTTGTGCGCATGCACTAAATCCCTAACTTCTTTGTGCACGCCAAATTTTGATAAAATTTCACGTAGGATATCAAGCAAAATCCTACTTTTCAACTGCCCCACAAAGCATGACGCATCGTATGTGGACTTCATACCATCAAATATGGCCTTTGCCAATGTGGTCTTCCCTATTCCACCCATGCCGACAATACCCAAGGTATTCACTTTTTTGAGGTGATCTTTCACTCTTGTAAGGTTGTTCTCGAGACTAACCACCGTTGGATCATTCAACAATGTTCCATCATACACCTATACGTACAACACATAAGTATGTCAATAAACACTATTATACCTTACCACCAAAAATGCATGTTCAGCTTCAAACTTCCACAATAAATAATCAAAGCAATTGATGAATGGAGAATAATTTGAATAGCAAACACATTATAATGGAAGTGGCATTTACCTTCTCACTACCATGATTTGTTTCCTCTTTGCAACCTTTCGATGTTCTTGACATCTTTTGAAAAAAATTCTTCACTCCACCGAATTGGGGAACCATATCACTCGAATATGTTCCCTTCATGAACATTTTCTTCAAGCCTATAAGTCTCTTGCAAATGTATGAGAATGTTGGCCTTTGTAAGGGATCTTCCCTCCAACATTCCTCGATCAATTTGGTAAGCTCCCCAAAATTAACAGGTAGGTTTGGCCTTTCACCCTTCTTTATTTTTGGAAGAATTTCTTTCACTTTATTTGTGTCATGAAATGGTACCTTGTGTGAAAGAATCTCTGAACATGTCATAGCAAAAGACCATACATCCGCTTGGAAAGGGCATGCCATACAAGCTGAGTTCTTGACCATTTGCTCAGGAGCCATATACCTTGTTGTACCAACAATATGTTCAACCTTTCGTGTTTGCGGTTTGCTTTGAACTTCCAATTTGGAAGTTCCATAATCGATCAATTTGACATTGCAATGATAAGGACTTGTATCCTTTGCTCCATCAATGGTCATCGACCTTAAAAGCACATTGTCTGGCTTTAAGTCGAGATGGGCGACATGCATGTCATGAAGATACCACATGCCGCTTCCAATTTGAAGCATAACATCAATTGCAACAACGTATGGTAAGACTTTTCGCTTCTCCAACATCTTTGTCAAATTCATGTCCATCAACTCCATCACCAAATGTAACTCATTACATTCTTCGTCTATTCCACAACAAAAATATTTGATGAGGTTCGGGTGGCTCAAGCTTGCCAAGATTCCCACTTCTTTGCGAAAACTAGAACAATCCTCTGGAACCGCCAATGTTTTTGTTGCACTTGGTAATCCCAACCATTTTGATTCGTACACTGATCCGGATGCACCTTTACCCACTCGTTTCACAAGCGTAGGTTTTGGAAAGTCTTTTGGTATGTCCAAAGCATCCAATTCTCCACCTCTCACTTGTTGCAAGTCACATTTCAATCTCTTCAATAAATGCTTTGCTAATATGTGTTCTTTCGAGTCCTCAAGCACACCTTCAAGTTTCTTCTGTAAGTCTTGTTCATCGCCTTCAACTTCCTTCAAAGTAACCACATTCAAATCCTTACACATTGTGCAATTTTGTGGATTTGGATGGTTTGTCGAGTATATCTCGTGCACCGCCTCCCAACAACACTTCAAATCAAACACGAGTTCCCGAAAGGCCTCTTTGTTGTCTAATTGGAAAAGAGCTGCACGGCACCAATCTCCACTCCCACATTCGCTCACCAATGTTCCCCCTTTTTGTATGATACAACGCAACTCCATCACCACAAAACTTACTTCAAAGGATTCCTTCATGGATGTGATCATCTCAATAATTTCATGCACGGTTGTAGGAAGCTTGTCGACAAGACTTGTGCATTGTCGCTTATTCAACACATCATCTCGTTGGACAATAGTTTGCATTTTGATCATTTCTTCCTCTTTCCATTTGCATTGCAAAAAATCCGAAAGCTCACATCCATGCGGTTTCTTTTTGTGAACAAGTGTCAAGAAATATATGAAGCAAGTGATGATGAACCGCCAGAGCATTGAAATTTGCTTCAACAAGAATTGCCCAACTTCGACAGCCATGACGGAATAAAACCTGCATTGAACATCAATAATGCCAACATCTCATTCTATGACTTTTGTAAACATACACAAAACCCCATACACCCAATTTTACTCAGTACGAACAAATTATTCTAACCACCTCTACAAATCACAGTTGCAAAATTCATTCTAGTCGAGAATTCTTGATCTAGGTAAAGCCCTAAAATTTCAAAAAGAGATGGAGAGTGGGCCAACACAAAAGAAGCCTTCAAATGAGCATGTTTCAATTGTTCTCCTCATCTAATTGTGCTCATGATTGTATCTTTCTTCCTTCCTATTCTCCCAACATAAATAATATGGGCGCATGTTTTTGTGTCAACTCATTTATATTGCTTGGGGAAGTAATTTTGTGGGAGTTCCCATGCAAATCAAAAACTCTTTGTATGCATCACTATTCATTATTAATGACTAACATAGGAAATCTAATGAAAAACATTGGCAACCTCTGCATACAAGCGATAAAGCATGGTGTTAAGAACAAGAACCTTAGATCCTACTCTCATCTACCATGGTCAAGTTACACGACTCAAGTATTTTGCAAGCACAAAATGCAAAAATTGCCTAAAACAATTCAAACAATAAGCCATATTGATTCTTATCACAATTGATGCAGTATAGAGTTCCATCGAAGCTATAAGCAGACAAGTTGCTATACGTACGGCTTAGCCTAATGAGTTTGGTTACAATAATACGTCAAGTAGAATAGAAATGAAAAAAAAAGTTCATGTCCTAGGGACTTCAACGAACATTAATCCAAATTTAAGGACAACTTTATGAACGAAAAATCCTTGAAATTCATTGGTTTTCACTGTGGAGTAGCCAAAGAGCATGCAAAGTAGGGGGTGTATAAAAATTATCCATAAGGCTTACTTACTACGCCTCATATGCTTCATCAACCAATACAAATGCATCCCAAGCACCGAGCATCATATATCCATGTAACATATCTAAAGCCCTTGCCTCTTATAATCATAACCCTTTGTTATTTTAAAAATTATGAACTTAATTTTGTATTGTGTCCATAAATATATTATGCCTCTAAATCATATGAGCTAGACACCCTATTGTCTTAATTGGACATAACTTTTATAAATGAGAAAAAAATTAGAGTCCATATAAATTGAATATTTGTGAGTTTATCCCCAACATCCTCACATTGAGGACGTAAGAAATGATTGTTGAAGAATAAGTAAGACATATGTGATTTGTGGATCACAAAACTCGATACATGGATGACTCTCGTCGTCCAGACTTTGAGGTTCCAAACGTGACCATACTTTGCGACATTTTGTCGTTGACCAAATACATATGTCACTAGGACTTGTTCTAGGAATATAATAGATAATTATGCTCGCATACTTTCATATAACAAAACACACATACAACATACAACATGAAGGTAGTCGTAGGCTCACCTTGAAGTAGTCTTGAATATTTTCCTCAACAATAATTAGTCTTGGCTCCACGTTAGCATAGCTCAATGTGAGCCTCAACACACTGCCAACAAAAAAATCGCAATGAACACACATGGCCACTGGTATATTTGACATGTTGTAGTAAGAGTCAAAGAATTTCAGAAATTTGCACAATCTCATATTTTGTTTTCTCTATTCATCATATGCGAAGTCCTTGTTCAACTTCTTATCATACTCTAGGAAGTCACTACAACCCCATGTTCCTCCAAACCTGAAAAAAGATTGATTGTCCACAACCTCACCAACTCAATTGAATGCAATCGTAAAAGCCACAACATGTTCATAAACATATCATTTTTGAAATCCTCATAGCAAAGTACGATGTTGTTTACGCTCAACAAGATAAATTGTTGTTTTTTGATATACTCACTACCAAATGTCATAAGGTACTTAGAGGAATGTTGTTGCTCATTCAAAGGTTGTTGGAATTTCATGGTGTGAATTTCTCAAAAACATCAATTAAAGGTGTTTGGTCTAGCAAAATGCAAGACATGATTCCAATTCTTTGGTGTTGCTTGGCAGCTTTGTGAAATCAAGCGCACAACTTCTACACTCTCTATTCTTCTACACAAAATACATGCAAGTAACATTGACTTTCAAATTAAAATATTTGAAAATCCTTGCATTCTAGGCTAAGTATTACTCTAATAACATAGGTGACGAACAAAGTAGGCACTTTGGTGTCAAAATGTCAATTCTTTAAGGTGATGCATGAACTTCTATAGACATTGGACGCTTGATGTGGAGATGAAATATAGATACCAAAGTTGCAAATGCTAGTTGATCAAACATCCGAAAGGAAAGATCAGGCATGGAAGCAAAAGACAAGAAGCTCCACAGACATAAGGAAAGTAGAATCGCTCAAGACACCACTTGAGGATTTCGACACATGTTGTGTCATACTTTGTACAAGAGATCCAAATGTCTATGAAACGGAGACACTTTCTAGATTTTCTAATTTGGTCAACTTGTTAATAATATTGGTGTGTGGTCTGAAAGAATTGAAGTTCAAATTTTGCGTGCGTGTCTGACCTAACACCTACTTCACTATACACCACTCGACTCTGATGATAATATACACAAGTGACCATTACTGTCAATCCCATACTTGATAAACTAGCCCCCCTCCATTCCAAACTTCCAAATGTCAATCTCCAAAATTGTGCATTAGGACTAGGATTGGTTGCTTCGAACCAATACAAACTTGGCAATTTAGCTCGTAGTCCACCTCTAAGACTTAGTGTTGAATCCTACAAGAAGAACTATAACCTATCATGTTGTTCATCAACCAATACATTGCATTCAAGCAACATTCATAACTGATACAAACTGGGCATTGTTCAAAATTTGCAAACATCACACGATGTAGACATTCACCAAATGTTTTGTTAAATTAGTGAACTTCATTCATGACAACTATATTCGTCGCCAAAATTGTTTACTTGCTAAATCGACACATAAAACTAAGTTTATCCAATTGTAGAGAGAACCATTTCGTTCCTAGTCTACCTCTTCGACTAGTGTTAATTCCTACAAAAAAGAACTATAACTTATCATGTTGTAGTTGGACCAAGTGGTTGCATTCATGCAACATTCATAAAGACTTCCATGATCTTGATGCTTTACATTTTCTTAAGTAGATGTTTATGAATTCCTTCAAGTCTCATAGTACGGAACAAACATGATCTTCCCATGTGTATGATTCCCGCTCAACAATGACGGGCACCACTTAAATCGATAACCAAACGATAAAAGTTAATAATGCATGTGAGATTGAACTAGTTGGCATTGACTTCACTAGCTAGCTAGCAAAGGAGGCAGCTATCGTGGTACTATGACACCTTCTAGCACTCCCTTGATTCCATTGAGCATAAGAGCATGCAATTGCGACCCCTTAAAGCATCAAATCTCAAAAAATCCCTTGAAAATCACAATACAAGATTATCTCAACGGTTAAGTTCTTAGACATTGGCTGCAAACTTTTGGTTGGAAACCACATCAAAAGATAGATAGAAAGTTTCTTTTTTGTAGAACTGCATGCCGCTAGAGAAAGGAAAACACGTCCTTGAAATAAAGCAGGATAGAAAAGACTAAACTACATGAGAAGATAAAAGATGAGAGAGTCAAAGAAACCCTTGTCACTCCGAAAACAACGACAATCCAAAGGATCTCCATCGAATAAAAGACAATGACACAAAACATATAGTCCTTCTTGATTTCCACCTATGTTGTCATACAAAATTCAACCTTGTACAGAATGCCAACATAATGTGAAAGGAAGTAAGAGCTTACATGAATAATGAGGCCAATGAAACTAGTGACGTCTAGTAGTCGATCGCCGCAAGCGGAGCTATAACTTGGTGCAACATAAAACTCTACCAACCTAACATGCAAGCTGAACCTAATGTGTGAGGCTTGGCAATAATTGGGATCTAATTAAACGCAATCCGCATCCCTTACACCATAATGAACCTCATCTAACCACCTTAATTGAACCGCCCACTCTAATGCTCTCAATGGAAGGGATCAAACTTGAACAAATTGCATGTTTCACACGAATGATGCAACATCACCATGTACAACAACTAAGCGTTTTGAAACCTTCAAGTACGTCCCAAATTCATCACCATAGACCGCACCAATAATCAAGTTGCACCTAAAACATACAAAATCATCGATGTTGGTTGCATAGACAAGACCTTGAATCAATACAAAACAAACACGTTTTCTCAAATGTTGTCCAATGTCCAACTATAAAATTAGGTGTTACATTTAGTGTATCGTGTGTGTGCTCAACATTGAGCAACATGCCTACATGTTCTCGTGCTCAACATCCTGCTAGACACATTTCCAGTGAATTAGATCGTACTCGATACCCACATAATCGAAAGACCTAATGAATGTCCTCCTACTTCCAGGACTACTGCAAAAATCCTAACTTGCTTTATGTTCCTCCAACTGGACTCCATCTAGAGTAGAAGAACTGCTTGGTACTCCGACTTGCACAGCGAAAGTCTTTAAAGTGCAACACCTTAATGTCACTTATATTGGACTCAATGGGCTTGGTGAGTTGAATATGGGGCAATAAGTATAGCACCACAAAAGATCCGCAAACTCCCCTTTCTTAGGCTCTCTGATCCGGACTTATCCATCGCAACATGTTCGCACTTATTTTTTAGTACTAGGGTTGACACATTGCTAGAATTGGAAATGAGACCTACACACTACACTAGTGCAACATTGCGTCGTGCATTAGCTACGGAGAACACTGTCAAGTTCTTTATGCAATGCGTGCAAGAAGTCTTAGGCAACCAAGACGTCTTCACACAAATGTGCACGAACTACAATTCAACGTGTGCACTCCACCAAATCCTTAGTTACTACCAAAAAAAAATCTTCAGCAAGTACTCGTTCTCGCCGCCGCGGTGCACAAACTGGATCAAAGCTCAAGCAACGGAATACTAACGACGCTCGCCACTGGGAAAGTACTTGCTCTAAGCCAAAATTCCATCTGACTGCCTCGCAGGAACTCCATTACAAGCACAGCATGAGAAGTATATCAAAATCCAGCGCAAACAGGGCATGTCAAACACCCCGCCGCAGCAGCAAAAGAAGAGGCAAGCGCTCAAATAGAAGTTGCTCTCGAGCAGCCTTTTCAAGCAAGGGCGGAGACAAAGACAAAGACACTTCACTCACTTTCAGAAATCATCAGAAAGCACATTCTCCAACGAGAGAACCAAGGGAGCCTGACCAAAAAAAGGCCTGACAGGGCAGCCACCACTTGGAAGCGTCACCATATCGTGCACAGTGAACCATACCGGGCACCGTGGGGTCGTTCGAAGCGCAGACGAGAGGGGAGCGTTGTTAGCAGTGTTCAAGAGTGAAGCCCTCATATGAGGTTCATTTTGAAGGGTTTTCAAATTTCAACCCTACAGTCAGTTGAAGGGCTAGTTCAAATCCAAGATGTCCATCCAAGAATATAGAATTTAAATTATGATCGCCTACACAGTTTAGGTGGAGTTAATCAAATTCATAATGCACAAAAGGGGTGAGGATATTGGTCTACAACTGGTATTGGAAATAGTGTCCAATTTTGAAAGATGCATCTACAAGTTACTTGGGTTGCAAAGAATTAGAGATTAACCCACCTCTGAAATCCCAATCGCTCACGTAGTTTAGGTGAATTCGATCAAATTCATCGGACTGCGAAGTCACTTTGCACAAAATCACAATGCCCAAAAGGGATGAAAATTTCGTCCAGAGTTTGGTACTGGAATTAGTGATAAGTTTTGAAGATGCGTTAAGGAGCTCGAGTTGTGCAGGATGAGAGGAAACACACAAACATTGAGAAAGACGACCTCACAAATACCAGAGCAACTACTATAGCGAACTAGAAACCTCGGCGAGTTGCCTTTGGCCAGTATACTATGGGCGCTACAGATTCTGGAACCGCCCAGCCTCCCCAGCATGATGAAGATGGTGGCATACTACGAGTTCACAAAACCCCCATATTGTTGTGTCTTGAATGAATGGTTGGTATACTATGGAATGGGTCATCTCCAACTTCCAATATAATCCAGGGTGAAATCATTTATGCACCCCGAAGGCAACCAGCACAAAGACAAAACCATCACCCGATATAGAGGTTTAGAAATCAACCATAACGTCCAAGAAGGCAATGAAAACCACTGCGCCGCAAAAACCTAGTGAAGGAATAACTGAACACCAAACACACCTGTGATACGGACGTCAATCCCCCGCCACTCCTCCCGACGAATCCGCAACCCACCCATGACGATGACAACCCACCCACCCCGCAACTTAATTCTTCCTGTGGTTACAAACCATCCAGAGCAGATCCACCCTCCTCACTCTTTCAACCTCCTGCTCCTCCTCAGCATAACCTGCGTCCGTCGGCCCAATACTGCTCCTAGCTGCAGTCAGTCTCCTATAAAACCAATACACAAATCCTCCTCCAACCCAAACGAAAAATCCACCAAGCAAGCAAGCCCCGGATCACCACGCATTCTGACGCCCAAAGCAGAGTAAGATCTGGTATCTGGAACACCGGTTGTTAGGATTGTGAGAGGGGAGCGGGGCGGCGATTTCTGTGCCTGTCTATCTGTCAACGGAAGAAGCAGGAGATGGTGCAGAAGAAGAGTGCGAGGGAAGAAGACAACAAGACAGAGAGCAGCCGAGGACCCTCGCGTGATGGCGAGGTGCCTATCTATTGACGGTGGCGATGATGACTCAGCGTCCCTAATTAGGTCCCAAACCACGTCCTAATTCACATCCCCAACCACTGGCACGGTCGCCTTTCTTTCACTCCTTACAGTAGGTCGTACTACTTGGACATATTTTAGGGCATCGAATATGCTAAGCTTTAGCCACACTAATAAAATAAGCGCCAAGTTCCATGTACTAGTGCCCGTCCGTTTTTTAAATGGGTGAGAAACGGGTGACATCATTCAAAAAATGGGTGATGTCACCCATTTTATGGAGGGGTACTTCTATGTGGGATGCCGGTTTATTGGTCCTGTCTGTAGGACAGAGGCTATGCATCAACCCCGGGTACGCAACTCCCATATTATACGCAGGGGGCATCGTACTTAAAACGGCTTAGAGGACGGCTTTTGTAAAAATTATATCAAATTATATCAAATTAAAATGATCAAAAAGTTGGGTGAAGACCATATTAAATAAAATGAGATGAAAAAAAAGTTGGGTTGCATATTTATTAAGCCTCCCATTAAAATTATAAGCCATGAATAGTTACCTCCCATTAAAATTATAATTCATTCACAATGTTAAAATTTTATTAAAAAATCCAAAAAGTTGGGTAGTTTGACCTATGGTACATGTATTAAAAAATCATATAATTAGGTTTTTAATGCAATTATATGCTTCAAAATATATTCATTTCCTATATATAATTACATTTTTGGATTCCTTGTTAGAAGGGCTACAAGGGTTTCCTACATTAAAACAAATTGTATCACTCAATATTGGACTAAAACGCATTATAAGTGATTATAATCAGGACCATATAATACGGGAGTTGCGTACCTGGGGCATCAACTTCTTCGTTTCAAGAGCAAATTTTGTAACCACTTTGCGTTCACACTTGGAAGTTACTTGTTTTTGTTATTTTTGGTCCACTTTATTTAATGTGGATGTTAACTATAATTATATGTGTATATATGTATATGTGTATATAGAACTATAATTGCTCCCTAAAATGCATTGAAAGAAATCTAGTTAACTATAGTTATTTCGGCAGTTCTTGATTATTTATTCTAAAAATTTCGGGTGATATCAAAATCCTTGACCTACATTTGAGAAGAAGGTGCACAAAATCCAAGAAAGATTTGGTATAGTAAATAGCCATGGATTGGCATGAGCAAAGTGGACAACTATAATTGTAGTCTTTGATAGTAAAGGACAGAGCCTCAAGGTTCTACCGTTTTCTTGTTTCGATTTCCTATTTTTTAACTAAATTTGGTGAGTGATAAGACATGACACTTTATGAAGGTCACCAGCAATGGAGGTCATCATCATTTAACTTTTTATATTTGATTTGCACATCAATTTCCACACATTTAGTGAATGAATTCCAAATTAAGTGTTGTTGATATGCGTAGGTTGGTACTACTATCATCTATGGAAATATGTAAATTTTTATATATTTAAATTTTTTTAGTTGAAATTGTCATTGTACATTGTTTATAAGTGATTTTTGATACATTTTTGTATTAAGCCCGACACGTAACATGGGCCATCATTAGTACATATTGACTAGATTTAAGATAATGATAGTCTAGAATGAGTTTATAGTAAAAGCACATAGTTCATTATTTTTGCATTAATAGATTTGCAAAATAGCATGTGATTACATGGTTTAGGGTTTGTTACATGGTTTGTTACATGGTTTAGGGTTTGCCTCGTAAAAGAATTGAATTATTACAAAGGAGAGATTCCTCATGTGATTATCAATATGTGGTTTAGCTTATTGACGCAATCCATGAATATTCTGATTACTTTGGCTAAGATTGGGTAAAAGGCTATAGTAGGATAACCTAATTTAAAATCATAATTAATCTAAGAATGTCGACAATTTTGATGAATGTTGATGTGAGGCCAAACCCCCCACCCTTAAGCGTCCGTAGTCCGAGTAGTGGGTTTGGGCTCACATTCCTCCGCGGTATTGGATTTGGACTTGGATGAGTCCATAGTACAAGGTTCACCCTTCAAGTGGTCTTGGATTTAACTTTGGTCTTTGCTTCCTTTGTCTTGCCATCGCGAGAGTGCTCCACATTCTCCATTAAGTTGTGCACGTGGTTTATTTTTAAAGAGAGGATGCAAGTGTTAAAAAAACACTATTCTCTATAGTCAATCTCAAATACATTTACTTGTGAAAGCCACACATAACACTAACTAGCATAATGTAACTAACTACTTGTCTATGAGCTAATTAGGTAGGCTATCTACTAAGCTCCTTCATGAACCCATCTCTTTACTTTCTAATTACATAAACCTAGCTCCTTCATAAACCCAGCTCCTTCATAAACCCAGCTTCTTAGCTTCTAACTAAACAAACCCAGCTCCTTCATAAACCCAGCTCCTTCATGAACCCAGCTCCTTAGCTTCTAACTAAACAAACCCAGGTCCTTCATAAACCCAGCTCTTTACTTTCTAACTAAACAAACCCAGCTCCTTCATAAACCCAGCTCCTTACTTCTAACTAAATAAACCCAGCTCCTTACTTCTAATTAAATAAACCCAGCTCCTTCATAAACCCAGCTCCTTAGCTGCGGCTACTTCTAACTAAGTTTCTCCACCCTCAATCACAAAAACCAGAAAATGAACAAAAGAGAGCTTCTCCAAGGCCTCCCCCTAATTCACCTACCTAATTCCACTAATCCCACTAAGTCCCCTACCTAATTCCACATTTTTTCCCGAGCTCTAAGAGCTCAACTTCCTAGAGAAGAGAGGGAGAGAGAGAATTTCCTAACTTCACTAAGACTAACTAATCCACACAAGTATATTTTTGCACTCATCACAACATCAAGTGCTCAACTCTTAAACATGGAACTTGCAACCACGTGTATTCAAAACATGAACTTTAAGTACCACAAATTGGAATCATGAATTAACTTTAAAATCCTTCACGTCAACACTAATTCTACCAAGAGGTCAAGCCCTCTTCAAGGCTAACAAGCCTTGGCTCTCAAACTAAAAACTAAGCACACACATGTGCTCCAATATGGCTTCCCACACCCACACTTATAACTCGTGGGGTGCCTTGGAGCACAAAGGAAAGAGAGGATGAGTGAGGGAAGAATGAGGGATTATATAGTAAGCTTGAGGGGGTAAGCACCCTCAAGGCTCACGATAAGCCCTTGAGATTTCCTCCTACTTAGTAGGCGCCAATCCTATCTTCTAAGCCTTCCTCCCTCAAATGATCAACAAGGATCCTAATTCGAACATTTAACTAGCCTTGGCTTTCTACCTACCACACTTTACCAAACTTGGGATGCTTCAACCCAAACTTAGCCTCCTTCGCTTTCCGCCGCCATAACTTTCTCCCCTTACTTTCCCAAATCGTTGCTCACCACTTAATTCAAACCACGATGCTTAACTCGTGATTTGATTGGTGCTTTGAGAATTTGCTTATCCTCCACCTTGCATTCTTCCTTGGGCCTTCCCCATTAAGTGGCCTTGATGAGGTGGTCCACTTGTGCGCTCCATGTGATCCTCCATTCATCCCAATTCGAATGCACTTGCCTCTTGAGTCACTTTGGTTGTCTCCATCCATTTGTACTAGCCTACTCACTAACTACTCAATCCAAGTTCTCCTTACCTATCCTCATTCACTCAAATCCTTCCGAAGGTAAAAACACAATAACAACTCACATCCTAGCCTCTTACAACATGGTACTTCTAAGACTAACATTTCACTCTTTTTATATTTTTGTGAAGTAACATGCTACTTCAAAGTGCATCAACTAACGTTTCAAGGGTCTAAGACTAAATGTGGGCACCCTTTTGGGCTCACAGTTGACTACATTGTGAATTTTATGTTACACTAATTTTTAAAAATCAAATGCAAGAGTATGGACTATATCCAAATGCCCCTGTTTTTGGTAAGTAAATGGCCTACTCACTGCCGGATTGTTGTTCGGGTAATTAGAGTGAGGCGAGTGACCATCAACATTGCATGAACTGATACATAGAGATTTTTTAAGTTTATACCCCTAATTGATAATCTAATTGTCAATGTAACCATTACATAAAGTGAAATAATCATGTGTTTGTATTAATAAAACTTAATTGTGACACCTAAATGATACCATAATAAAATTTTAAATATTTCATGAGTGTTTCCTTTGGTTTGTTTGCCTTATATATATATATATATATATATATATACAAATAAAATTAAGATCTAGATTCTAAAAACATCATAAAATACATGTTCCTTAGGAGTACTCCTCAAAAGAAAGGACTTGAAGAACAAAGTGGCCTTTAGTACCCAAGGGTTTACCCAAGGTGACCGGCCGATCCGGTCACCGGAGCTTTCTAACCGGCACATGTCCTTCTTGTGACCGTTAAGACCACCGGTCCTTTGGCACCCGATCTTGCACAACACAAAATGTAGGACACCCCATTCATGGGGGGTACCGGTCCTTGGGTGAGAGGGATGGGCACATGGCACCACCCTCTTTTCACCGGCCCATTCATTTTTATTTTTTTAAATGGACTGGGACCGGTGCATGTAACCTTGCCTTAATATCTAACCATTTCAAGGGCTTCATAGAATGGAGACAAGTGCACCAAGTGTCCTCGTATCATTAAATATCATTAGAATGGTGGAAAGTGTGTCATAACATTATACAGTTTTGGATCAATTTTCTGTGGGGTTTGAAATTTGTGGGGTTATATTTTGGGTTTCTCCTATAATTTGGGTATACTCAGCCTCAGTTTAGGGTTGACCACTTGTTGTGAGCCCAAAATGGTGCCCACATGTGGTGATTAACTCTTCGAAACCAATTTTAGTTTGACTTTGATGTGTTATGGCTATTCACAAAACATAAAAAGAGTGAAGTGTGGTGTGGATTTAAGTTTAGGCATTAGAATGTGTTGTGTAGTTAATTCAAGGTTTGATTTCAATAAGAGGATGCCTTGATTATGTGAGTAAAGGGTAAGGTGAGGCAAGGTGAGCTCTGCAGGTTAAATGCCCACTTTTGGATCCACCTTGGTAGTTTAGGAAGAAGGAAGCTTGGTGGAAGGGGATTAGTCCCTACTTTGAAGGTGAAGGTTAAGGGATTGTGATTGGAGGTGCTAATCCTCCCACCCTATCCTCACCTCTCTCTCCCTCTCTCCCTCTCTCCCTCTCTCCCTCTTTGCTACTTAAGGTGTTCTTTCTCTCATTTGCAACTCTCTCCATCAAGCGCTCTCAAGGGGAGCAAGCTCTTAAAGAGCTTGAGCACGTGTGTGTGACATTAGTTTTTAGTAGAGTTGATTAATTAAGCTCTCTCTCAAGGCCCCAAGTGAGGGAGCTCTTGAGCTTAAGGTTGCATGTAGTGATTAGGTGTTAGTTAGTTAAAGTAGTGTGTTAGATTAGCGCATGACTTAGCATCAAAAGAAAGAAAAGAGAGGAGGAATTAGAACCTTGATGATGGGATGGGAGAGGTTGTATTAAGGGTAGCCAAGATTAAGGTGAGGAGCGACTGCTGGAGGGATTCGGCTGGGCCTAAGGCCAACCAGCTTAGCTGCTGGACTAAGGTGAGGATTTAACTGCTGGAGGGATTCGGCTGGGCCTAAGGCCTCACCCGCTTAGTTGCTGGACTAAGGTGAGGAGCGACTGCTGGAGGGATTCGGCTGGGGCCTAAGGCCTAAGAAGCTTGGCTGCGGGAAGATAATTTGGCTTGGGCCTAAGTATTTCATTAGCTCTAATTAGTCAAACTACTAGGGGGGTTGTAGTTAGGATAATCCTTTTAGGATTGATAGACCATGATAGATTATTGCATGCCATCTTGGCTTTAGGTAGAGTTGGATTTACTAGGAAAGTAGAAGTGTGTGGGACTTTCAAATGTGTGGATGGTTACCCATTGAAGCAAGTGTTTTTAAACACTCGTACCTTTGGTTGGAATATAATACGTGCACAATCAATGGGAACTGTGGAGGATCCTAGCAAGGACAAGATAAAGGAAGTAAAAATCAAGAAGTCTAGAGGGATCTCTTTAAGGGCATGCGTGGCCAAGGCCGCGGGTTGGACCCTTGAAAAATCAAATTCCACTACGAGCAACGATGCTCACAATAATAAAGCAAAGGAGTTAAGATGAAGTTAGTGCCTTGAACATGAGAGCCGTATAGCAATTCATGTTATGGTATTAGGAATTGAATGTGATTCTCAAAGCCATCACCCGGACTAGGACGCCTAAGGGTGGTGGATTTGGCCTCACACCTGTAGCTAGCTAAATTCACGTGGGGGAAACATTATCAAATGTAAACCAATATTTAATAGTGTTTAAATTGACATGGTTGATGTGTCTGGTTGGAGGAAGCCCCAGATGGAGTCCCAACTCATATAGAAACTTGCTAACCCAGGGGGTGCTCTTAATTGGAAAATGACATGCATGGGTCATTATGAAATTATTACCCTATATGGAAGAAGTCTATAAAGGAAAAAAAATGTATCTGCACTCATGGCAGGCTAGAAAATGAACTTGTGTATTTATACCAAGCTTATCAATTTAATGGGAAAAATGCCTCCATTACATACATAAGAATTAAATAGGCCTTTATTACATATGTTATCAATTTAATGGGAAAAATGCCTCCATTACATACATAAGAATTGAATAGGCCTTTATTACATATGAAATCGGTTTTTACTTTCCAATGAGAAAGTCATTGGATATTTTTTTCCATCCATAACATGTAACTCATCGATTGCAATAAACAAACAAAGACAAGAGCACAATAACTTAGCCACAATCTAAAGAGAAAAACTCAAGGGCGCCCTACATGAGTTTGGGCCCTCTAGTTTTGTAAAACCCTAAAACCCAAATGCAAACCCCAACAAGAATAGAAAATGTAGTCAATGAGAACTATTAATATATGACAACAATAGACCAAAATGTGAATTAGATGAACTCACACATTTATTACCTCCTTGTTTTACATCTACCTTTACTTCAACATTCTTAATAGATTTTTTCAATGTACACAATAGAGAAAAATAATACCTCTCTCTTGTGTATATTATGTATGCTAATGCCCCAAATATCACCCCTTCTTACACTCACATCAATTCATATGTGGTATGAAGAATCCACCCCCTTCCCACCCCCTGCGTCTTGCTAGCCACTAAACACATTGTTAGCTAAATATTGCCCTAGCTACCATGCTACCTAGATTCATTCCCCTTTTAGAAAGGGCATGGACGTGCTAGGGTGAGTGTAAGCCAAAATTTTTGGCCGAATTGTTCAACTATAGGCTTAGGGTAGAAGCTGGGATGAAACTCATCCAGATGAATGAAAATAGTTGAACAATAGGCTCAGTAGGTAGTTATAACTATAGGCTTACGGCCATAGGGGGCCTTAGGTAGTTGCAGTAACTATTGTGTTCTCCTCGCCTCTGTAAGAGGGCTGGCGAGGAAGGGCAAGACGGACATTTCTTTGATAATTTGAGCGCATTGCTGAAGCTAATAGTTTTGTCTCCCTTAGTCCCGTACTCGGGCGAGGATCATAGTTAAACTATCTTCTGTAAGAATTAGTGATCGCTGCAATGATTGCAGGACATTGTTTTCCATTTGAAGCTAATTGTTGTTCTGAATTTATGAATCGATTGAACGGCCGAAGCCTTGTCGAACTATTCGCGTGTTTTGAGTGTATGAATGTGAAATTGGATAACTATTTTCTGTGAATGAAATAACGAGTGACTGAGGATAAGATTGTGAGTGAAAGTGAAGGATTCTGGAGTGAAAGAGAGAAGGTGTGAATAGAGAAGAGATGAAATCAACAATGAGCAAATATTGAGAAATCCTAAAGGTGTGAGAGCCTGACGAGTGAAACCAGGAGTGGAAGGAATTGTTGTAATGTCCTACATATTGTAAAACTATCGACTAAGTATGAAGCCCTGAGTATAGCGGAACAATTGGTAATCGTTAGTAAGGAGGATATGAGGATTGTCGCAAGGGTAAACTACCGATGATATTAGAAACATATCCAGTCGGAAAGATAAGAGAGAAATGTCAAAAACTTCGAGGATGAGAGAGTAATTGGAAGTGAGGGCAGAGAGTCCCTGTGAGATTAGCGCATATGTAAAATCCTTGGCCGAAGAAGGTGAACCCTAAACGAGGAAGGAAGGAGATCCTTACCCGAGAGTCGAGAGAGTTGAGAGAGAACTATGGTCTCCCTGTGAGAGGACGCGCCAAGAGCGAACAGAGAAAAGGGGGAACCTGTAAGGCCGAGAGGCAATCCAGAGCATAACTATGGTTTATAGTTGAGAATTGTTGCAGACTGAGAAGGCCTGGCAGGATGCCAAGTGCCAATTGAGTGTTGATTAACATATTGTGTAACTATTGGCTATCGTTAAGATCAACTATAGGCTGAGAGGAAGTCGAGAGGTCAAGAGTCCAACCATTGTGTGAAATGATTATTATTGGCCTGTAAGAGGCATGATGAAGTTGAAGGAGCATAGTTCCGCCTTAAGAGAATATAGTTGAAATTTGAACTTAGGCTGTTAGTGTTGTAATTGAAAGAAATAGAGGGTGGGAGAGAAACTCACTCAACCGAGGTGATGAGAAATCACTTCTGATCGGTTGAGTAGAGAAAGTCGTGAGAATTGTCAAGATAAAGTCAGATAGGTTTAACTTTGGATTATCAGGGAGACTTAGGCAAAAGTTAACCTAATTTCAATTGGATTGTAAGAGGGATTGAAATAACTTTGGTTTATAAAGATTATCTAGGCATAAGTTAATCTAATCATAATCAAGTTTTAATTGATAATTAGTCACGAGGAGAGATCTTTGAGTATGGAATGCGATTTAATCCTTTCAACTATTGTCTTGTGTGTTACCCTGGTTGTTGTTGTTGCAGGTTGTGCAGGGCGACCGAGACTATAGCTGATTGTTAAGCTTTGTTAATTGCATAAGTTGTGAGTAATGATTAAATCCGGAGATAAGGAACGAACAATTGTTTTGTATTGGAATTAACATTGACCAAATAATAAAGGAATTGCTTTGAATTGAAGATGCATTGGCCAATGGTTATCAAAGACAATTGTGATACTCAAAGACTATTGTTCTCGAAAGACTATTGTTATACAAAATCTCATGACGAGATGGTTACTACTGAGACTGACACACATATCCCACTGAATGAGACACAGTGAGAGGGAAACCAAGAAAGAGGAAGAGAGTAAAAGACATACCAGTCATGTTCTAGAGTGAATATAGCAAACCTTTGGTCTAATTAAAGAACTATGAAGTGACAAATGCCTGTAATAGACACCAGTTAAGTCTTCCTTGAGAGTCTGTACCCTGGGTTTTTGGGTTATTTAAGTGAGAGCAAAAACTAACTACAGTGAGTAATATTATAGTTTTCCGCTACACAATACAACAAATACTTCGTGGAGCACATGTTCTTAGAAAAAACTAATTTACAATAGAATGTTGGGAATCTGAGGAACTTTGCCATGTTAGAAATTCCAAAGAGGGAAATGAGACCGCTTTGCCAAGTGACATTTTCAAAGGAGAAACAAACAACTCCCTTTTCCTTGATGCAAAGCATGGGTATTAGGCCATGTTTCCCCTTTACCCTAGAGGGAAAATTTGAGAAGCTCCTTGTGAACATTTCTCAGAATGCTTGGTGCCTTTGCAACGGATTGTGTAAATTGCACAAGTAGTCGAACCACAACAGATCTCGTCTACCATTTCACACAACATGTCAACAAGTTTGTCTCACAAATGGAACCCTCCGCCCACAAGCACAAAGATAGATACAGGGAAGAAGGCAAAATTTGCATTCTCTGTGGAGCTTCAGTTGTAAGTGCTCACTTAAGATATGGATATATGGATATCTAGTAAATATGGCAGTTGACATAATTAGTACTTTCGACATCACTCGGGAAGGAGAGCGCACTCCACCACATGCGGTGTCTGGAAGGTGATTCGCAAACCACGAGCCAGGAGTTCTAACTTACGGACACAACTACACTGCTAAATACCACGGGCACAAGGGGGACCCCGGAGTGACACCCGGGACTTGTGATGCCATTGGTGAAAAGGCCTAAGTGATCCTAATGTGGGCGAGGGCCCCAGACATTGGGAACGCCCCCCACCCATGGAGACTAAGAGGCACGAGGGTAAGGCCATCACCTATGAATAGCTTATGGCGTGTGGGTTCTAGAATGCTCAAGAGCACCTCAATTGGAGGTGTGAGCTAGGAGATATGACAATTTGAGTGGGGCGTTGTCCTGGAACAACGCCCTAGTACAAAAGTAGCTTGGAAGTGACTCCCGGGACTGCCAAGCTTTGAATAGGCATAACTTCCTCGAAGTTATGATGTTCTGAAGCCGTTGGGGGCTTTTAGCCCCAGTGGCTAAGGGGAGTATCTACTTGTCCTCACCCACACTTGGTCTACTTGGGGTGAGGTGGTGTGGCCTCATCCACCCGAGGCTGAATGGCACGGCCTCTATAGGCATTGGTCCAATGTGAGGCCATAGTTGCCTAGTATGGTTCGGGTTCTTATAGTATTGCTCGGGCAATGCGATGATCAACATAACATTGGACTTCCATGAATGAAAGTCCACATCTAAGAATTGGTTACCGATTAAGGGGTAAGTCCCGAAAGCAAAGTAGGAGGGTTGGTTCCCCTCCTATGAACTATAAGGTCCGGGATAGGAGGAGCTAATCATTAGCTTGGCGGAATGCAAAGGGTTAGCGTTTGTGATCTTTGCTAGGATTGAAAATGGTCGATATAGTTAAGGGGAGCTAGTGAGGATTGCGACATTCAGTATAGAATTAGGACTATGTCAATTATATTCCATGGGCCCCTAAAAGATAACTTCGCAAGTTCACTATAGAATATATTTTTGAATGTATGATTGTTATCAAACTTCTTATGTAAAACCAATTCTTTTTTAATTTGTGGCCATCCAAAGTTCAGTTTCTATCACTTAGTTTTGACATCAATAGAGTTAACAATTGACTTGATTGAAACTTGTTTGAAACAATGGTCCAATGGATCCTCAACTTATTGAAACACGATGGGGTCTCCGGATGGGCTCAAGGTTTAAACATTATAGAGACCTACATTGTTTAGGGCGTAACATATTTTTTGAGTAAATCTAATAGATATTGTGGTGCCGAATTTTTATTGCAAAATGTTTGGCTCTATAGGCCTTTTAAATTGGGCGCACTTCCTCAGCAGAACCAAACCCCTTTAATAATGTATAGGCCAAGAATGGATGTTGGAAAAAAAAAGTGGCCATCTCATACGCATAGGTCTTACATCAAACAAAGTCTTGCATCTAAGATGCTCAGAACTTGCCGCCAAACTTCTGACTAGAAATTATTTGGAGTTTCTTATGGAACATCGTGGTATAGCATGGTATGATGATGCATTTATCTTTTTTCTTTCAACTCACACTTTTCTTATTGTTTCTTGTTGTTTTAGAATAGATGATAGTTAACAACTATTCATTGTCCATAAAGAGAAAATTACCATCTAGAGATGCTCATCTCCACTTGAATGATTAACATCCAATGCATTCATTTCACTCAAAAAATTTCAGCTAGTTAAAGATTAGATGGGCTTTGTATTTTTGTGTGTTACAAGTATAATTTTCTTCTCGCGTAGATTGAGCCATGTGGTTCGTAGTAATCCAAAAGGATACGAGGTCTGGAAGAGTCACCTCTGAAGTTGTGGAAACATTGATTGGTGTGAAGGAGTCTTATGGAGAGAAGATCCTCGTTGAACACATGGAGGCCCGGAGACAAAGGCCTGAGTTGTATGTCCCCCCACCCAGGTCTATAGATGGACGCTTAAATTGTGGATGCATTGCCAATTTGCCATGATTCATACCCGCTCCCTTACACGATCAGAGAATTCTTGATTTGAGGTGGATCACGTATGTACTGAAGATGAACATGCATGTAGTATAGAAACTGCTTGAATGTATGAATTATTTGTGATGAGAGCATTAGGGCAATGAGGGTTGAGGTGGCCCTTTAGATAGACCTCATAGCTTTGGATGTGCACAAGCTTTCTTTTGTTGCTTCATTATGTCGTTGATAAACTTGTCAGTGAGCACATCTTTTCAACCTAGGCACTATATCGTTTGTCACTCCAAGCGTTATATGTATGGTCAATTTTGTATGTGAGATGAAGTTGTTGCATCATATGTCCAATGAGCTACAATAATGTATATGGTGGGTACATAATATAGGAGTTATATTATCATAGTGTAACAATGCAACTATGCATATTCATGTATTGTAGCACTGATATCGTATGGTCGTGCATTACACCCACAAAATACAACACCATTTAATTAAGTGACATACGATTGAGTTGGGAAATTCAAGGTAAGTGTTCCGTGGGAATTACATGATTGGAAGCAATTCCGAAGTTATTCATTGTAGTACAAAACTCTTGAAACATCCATGTTGGTGACATTTCCATTACACCAACCATAACCGCTTGCGCAAATTTCATGCACCATGACTACATTCTAGATTGTGTCATTATGAGATGTTTCGCTACCCCCCGCCCCTTCTTTTTTCCTACTATATTGTTTATGATATTTAATGTCACTTATCTTTTTGGAATTACAAACTGCTAATTTTTTATTTTTAGTTTAATTTTTAACTAATTAGAGGTTTTAATGTTCTACAATGCCCATGCAACCAATCTGACATTTTTTAAGTGAAAAAATCTATATTTATATTTATAATAAGTTATACCACAATGTAAGTCCAAATAGAAAGCAACACTAAATACGTAAAAAAGTGTAGTGAGTTGAAGCCCGAATTGAAACTCAAGAGTGCAATGGATTTCGTCCGTGTCTGGACCCAGTCCTCAGAGATGGCGAGGAGGAGCTTGCTGTAAAGCAATCAGAAGATGAAGACGAAGGTGTCACTAAATGAGAACTTGCCACTTGACTATGCTTGGTCTTCATGCCTGTAATTAGGGCCTCAATTCTTGGGAACTTATTGTTTAAACTACACTGCTATGTGCTATATATATATATATATATAGTGGAGCCTACGCGAACACATAAATTACTTAGCTTATGAGTTGTGTTCATGGGTCCTGCATCAAATTTGGAAAGAATGCCTCCGAATGCCGGATCTCGGTGCTTCAGATTGAATCTCAAGTTAAGGAAGTTGAACACAACTCATCAGCTGAGTAATGTTATGTAGGTTGACTCTTTACCCATGCAAACTATCTTGGGTCCAAATTAGAGCATAAAAACTCATAACTTTGTTTATGACCCGTATGTTTAGAAACCACTGTAAGAAAAATATTGTTATATTTTGCTACCATGGTAATAAATATTCAAATAAGTGTGAATGAGTGAACAAAGTTATAAGTTTTTGCACGTTTTGATTTTGACCCAAAGTAATTTGCATGAATAAAGAGGCGACTTATTTGAAACGACAACCTAATTGCACATACATGTATGCACTAAATAATCTTATTAGTTTGGATGGAGGATTAGCATGAAAATAGTTAGTGTGAGCCGCTCTAATTGTCTAGTGGGGGTGAAAATAATTTGGGTCCAAGACCCCGGGTCATCCTTTCGGTCTTTCTTGAACACTAAACTACACTGCTAGATATGATATTTAGTGTCATATGGCATTTAATGTCACCGTGGTAACTTTTTGGATGACACCTCTTATGAATAAGTGAACAAATACTATCATGAACGATGGATGAGTTCATCCATTGGCCATAACCCTACCTTCTTTTGTCAGCAACTTGTGATGAAATATTGTCATGGATGATTGCAATTTAGATGAGAAAACACTTAGTAAGTGACAGTAATTGCAACACTGGAAACCTATCATCCCCAAACAATGTACAAGGAATGACAAATAATGTTGGGTTAACATCTAGTGCCATGACACTATACTGCATTTTACAATTGGTATTGAGCAAGAGAGTTAGAATTAAGCAAGACAAATATTTGGATTCTTTAACTCTCCAAAAAAAGTAGGAAACATTTGGCTACATGAAGAAGCTGGATACGGTATATATAACCATGAAAAAATTTAAACTAGCAATACGATTACCATGCCTACAAAACATGTTTAGAGCATAATTAATGGCTATACATCACACCCTTACAATAATCAATAAAGACTTCCCGAATGAACCTGCACATATCTTCATAGACTACTTTAATGGTCTATATGTGATCAGAAACCAATTAAAACATCCCACACTACATAACAACCACCCTGATAAAACCATTTTAGAAGAGATACTTAACTTTCAAATACAAAGAACTGAACCCACAACACTCTATAAAGTAAGAGCACATGCCAACATAACAAGAAACAAAGAAGCCGACACACTTGCTAGAGAAGATAGACCAAAAGAACACTCCAACGCCTCACAACCACATGAATTTACCCACTCAACACCGTACTACTACCAAAGAGACGATTGGCTATCAATGGGAACAACTCCTACCAAAGGACCCATTAGATTCCTTGAAGAACATCTCACAAAATATCTAGAAATGATCCCCATACTATACCCCAGCATAGATAAATTGATATCCAATGAGAAAATAGACAATGAGCTCTCAAATAAATTTTGGACAAACAAAAACATAACTCACTCTCAAAAAACATGTCTTCTAAAACTGAGACATGGTCAATACATGGGTAAAGCCAAGAAAAAATGTTCTTTGGTAGAAAAGCCTTCCCATCCATCACATGTCCCATATGTAACTCTTAGATCCTTATACGTGGCTACATGTACTTCTAAAGTGCAAGAAACACCACATACATGCCCTTTGAACCAAAAGACATAACAAGGAAGTATGAGAACTTTAAAAACTTACAGTGGCCTCAAAAAAGTTAAGATGCTATGTTCTCATGAATGCATTCAATATTGACCCCCCCCCCCCCCCCCCAAGAAAACACCATCCCCCCATGGCTATTACCTTGCACATATGGCCATCAAAGATGTCACTAAAATGCCAGATTCAAACTAAAACTTCTATGTGTGAAAGGACTACCATATCAATCTCTACCTCCAACATAACCTAGTGATAACCTAAAAATACAATTCATTGAATCTATGAGGATAAAAAATCAATGAACCACTACCAATTGACACACAACCACCAAAGCAATCCTAAGTACCACCAACCAATAAATAACTTGGATTACAAAAGAATAGGTGCCAACGTTGGCTAAGGAATTGTCACAACTTGCGGCAGGAGCTGGTGTTTGAAGGATACAACTTTCCTGCCAAGTCACTTGCATCACAATATAGTGCTCAAATAAGGCCATCATGGAACAAATCCGAACCACTAAACATGTGATACTTACCCTCATATACAATGAACCATTGAGAAGTCCTATGACTCAGCGGCCAACTAATAAAGAAAAGTGATCATATACCCCTACAACACCACAATCACACAAACCCCACCAATACAAAGATCGTCTAGTCACTTAGGTCCTTTGGTCACTATGGTTACTGTAGTGCCCACATCGAGAGGAGTTAGTAGTCCTGCACCACTAATATTATGTCCAGTAAACATAATACCAAGGGTGAGTTGCACAAGCATTTCAATCACATATTTTTTCTCTCTCTCTATTCAAGTAGATCTAAACATATTTTCAAAATTTGGACTTGTTATTTGCTTCAATTCTATGGCTGGATCCGTTGATACCCTTATGGAATAACTAAATTTTATGGGAGATGTGTGAATCCTTAGTGATTACTTGAATGTTAGGCTATTCAAATATCATGGACATTTCAAACACATATATATTAAATTATATATATATATATATGATGAATAGTGAAAATATCATCAAAATAATTGCTAAAATATTTTTCATTATCCACTCTGCATGATCCTACCATATAGTCTTATCATAGGATCCTATGATAGAATTTAGTATGTGATAAATTTGGACTTGGACTTAGTCCAATTCTACTTAACTTTCAATAGTTAGTTTGAATTCAAGATTCACACCCTACTTTAAATGTTTGTTGGCAAGTAAACCATGCCCATGGGGTGGACTTCCCATTGGAAACCTAAATGACGTGCATGGGGCACTATGAGATCAAACCCCCTAAATACAAGAAATTTATAAAGAAGAACAATTATATATGTACTAATGGCTAGAAAATACCTCCACTACATAGTATGTACATACATCAAATATGCATCAAGAAATAAAAAGAAATTATTACATATGTGATCCACTTTCACCTTCCAATGAAAATGTCATTATCAACTTTTTCATGAATAGATGTAACTCAATGATTGCCAGGGGTTATGGCCTAAGCAATCATCTTTATAACCACCCACTAAGTATCAAGGGAAAATTTTATATTTTGCACAATCTACTTCAAAAAAGGAAGTGATAACATGATCAAATGCAACAACGGTGACAATATTTAACTCCACTAAATATGATATTTCGTGCTACCAATTCTAATTGTCTTGCTCAATACTAGTTGTAAACTGCAGTGTAGTGTCACCAACACTAAATGTTAACCCAACATTATTTGTCGTTCGTTGTAGTTTTTTTTTTTGGGGGGGGGGATTACAGATTTACAGTGGTGCAATTACTGTTACTTACCAAGTGATTTTCCATCCAAATTTTGAAATATCCATGGCAATATTTCATCACAAGTTGCTAACAAGAGAAGGTAGGGTTTTGGCCAATGGAAAATCACTTGGTAAGTAACAGTAATTGCACCATTGTAAATCTCTAATCCATCATCCATGACAATACTTGTTCACGTATTCATAAAAAGGGTCATCCAAATAGTTACCAAAGTGACATAAAATACCATAATATCATATTTAGTGTAGTACTTGGATAACTTTTATTCTTTTGGCCAGTTCCAGAATAAATTGCAGCCACACCTCAACATTATTATCTCCATTATGATGTCAAATGTTCACCCACATGATGTATGCAGTCTTTCTATAAACAATCATGTACACAATGGCTACATGGCAAGTAAAATGACTACACCTGAAGCATGAGTGTTCACATTTTCAAATAATTTCTTTATTGTTAGAATCATCAAAAATTGGAAAGTACCTGAATATTGGTTATTTACACTTTATTTATATGGTATATATTTCAATATAGGTCATTTATACATGGTCCCAGATCTCCAAATCACTGGCAAAATTGGTTTTTTAAGGCTTTGAAAATCGAGTTGAGTTGCAAAAATAATTTAAAGGTCAAAGTGGCCATTCTCTTTCTCTTTAGATGGTTGCATAGGTTGGACCCCCCCCCCCCCCCCACACACACACACAAGAGAATTAGAATCCAAAGTGGATGTAGTGGCATACTAGCTTACCCGATGCACTCAACTATAAATATCAGACAATACATGTCTACTTGATTTATTTATCGTCACACCTAGGTTGTCCCATTATGTTTCTCCATTTTGCAATCTAATTCCATAATGGAGGTTTCAATGTTACAAGTCACCTCATCCCCATATAAACCCACACTCACAAGTGAGGCATAATGCCAATCAAGTCTCTCAAACTTGAGGTCTCATAATGAAATCAAATTTGCTTGAAAAGAGAATTGCATGGCTCCGTGTTGGAAGATAGGCTTGAGATAAAATCTACCCAAAAATGTTCAAGTACTTTGAGATTGTCAATATTTATTGTGTAATATTTACTTGGCACACATGAAAGTAAATTCATTGCAAGAGCAAAGCTTGGTCCATTTCAACGCAGTGACGTTGAAAGTGACAATTCAAAAATTCACTTGAATGCATTCATGGTTGTAGCAAAAAAATAATTTGTGAAAAGTTTATGAGGATTTGAAAGATCTTTGCAAGCTTAGATGTGATAGTAAAGTAGACAAATGCAAAACTAAAAATTTGGATGAGAATTCTCTCATAAATAGGGAGGTTCTTTCAATTGCCAGGGCTTAGGGTATAGAGGTTTGTCATCAAGTGAGAAGCTAAACAGTCGAGAAGTTTTTTACTCTAAGTAGCCAAACCTCGGAGGGTGGTCTCTTCATACCACGTACAAACCAATTTGACAGTGTGAAGGGGTATTATTTGAGGCATTCATGTACATAGTTTACATAAGGGAGAGGTATTATTTTTCTCTAGTGTGTGCATTTAAAATGGTTATTAAGGATTTTGAAATCAAGATAGATGTACAAAAGGGCCCCCTAAGGTTTAGGGTTTAAATTGACAATAGATGTTACGTTAGTTTCATTCAATTCATGTTTTCATCCATTATTGTCATATGCTAATAGTCCTCAATGACTACCATGTCCATTCCTTTAGGCTTTGCATTTAGGTTTTAGGGATTTACAAACTGGAGGCTCTTAGAGTGTTCGTGGGTTCCTTTGGGTTTTCTCTCTGGTTTGTGGCTTAGTTATTGTTCCATTTGGACAACATGGATCTTGAAAATCATTGGGGTGCCTCCGATTGCTCTAAACCTTACATAGGTCCCACATCAAAATTACTGAGCAACCTTCTTAGTCTACTTGTTTTAGGCAAGCCACAAGTGCAAGATACATCATACACCAAAGAATAAAAAGGAGACCTTTAGAGTAATTTATTTATATTTCCCAATATAAGGTATGACTCACTCACAAATATTTTATAATAGAATGTTGTGCACACATCATAGAATGTCATCTATAGAAGCCAACGTCCATTCTCAATCATGTACTTTGACCCTAATATGGACTCCACCTTAGTAGAATAATCTCCAAGCCAAATGCACATTTATTTATGAGAAAATGTTACTACAAGTCTTACACTTGCGACATGCACATTCAATTCATTTTGTTCCTGGCTATGCATACATGCAACACAAAAATCATGATGGGTGTTTTTGGCATTGATTATAAACATTGTGAGGATGCGCTTTTAATTTTTAGAGCAAAAGCTATGTACGGCAATGAGATAGTGGCAACCTTGCCCTGTTTCAAATGTATGCCTCCTACAAAGAATTTGGAATAATCAACACTTCAATGTGATCTGATATGACCTTCAATCAAGCAATGGCTTTATTGGACCATTGGAGGCAAGGCAAATTGGGCCTAGCCTGCAACCCCTAGGAAATCCTTGATCACGACAACCAAGATCTTGACCAAGTTCATGCACCTCCTCCCGCTTCCATGCCGCAACCCACAAAACTGCAACCACTTTTTGAAGCACTAGAGCTAGCCAAGCTCGTTCAAAATACGGGTGCCTCATGTAAATGTATATGCAATTACCAATACGTAAGTTTCCAACTTCCCACTTTAATAATCCACGCTCATGTTGCATATGGTTGTCAAATTATGTGTTTACATATTCTTGATGGTTATTGTTTTACATTCACATTTTGGAATTCACTCTTCATGTTTTTCGATAACAAGGTTCATGTTTCTACATCTTTTCAATAATCAATGTTTTAACTCCTTTCATTTGGGTTTCATATTTTGAAACTCTCTCCATGCTCTTCCAAGATCATAGGCAAGATTTATGTTGGACAATCCATCAAGTATGAGGTATGATATAAACGACATGCTTGCAAGGATGTGTAAAGATGTGATCAACTATGGCATTTTTGAAACCAACTTCAAAGTATATGTAATTAATGTAATAAACCAATAATACCTTGCAAGTCGTTTCGAGGAAAAAATGACATGTTTAAGTATCAAAAATCAACCATGTTTAAGTTATGATATTTTAGCTCGATGTCCTTCCTCAAATCGATTGTATTGAATCCTTAGAAGAAGGAGACGCTGGTAGCACTGTGGATATATACTCTACGCAATAAAGTATATTTTTCTTGTTCTTCATTCTTGTATTTATGGCTATCAATACTTCTTATGCAACTCTTATTATTTGGATGTAAATCAAGCTAACTCTTCCTTGCTAAGGTCTTAATGTTGTTGAGGAACATAAGAGGTTTTGTAATATGCTATCATTTTTTTATTTTTTTATTTTTTTGGTTGTCTCGATTAGTTAAGAAAACCATAGTTGAGCATCCATTGGAAGTAATTGTTACTCTCATTATGTGAGTTGAGCCCCCAACTTGGAAGTTCTATCCTCTTAAGAAAACTTGGAGTAACCAATAGAGGGTGGCAAACATCATTATTTTAGAGGCATTTGTTCCTTGTTTTGAAATTTTAAGGTTCACTACCATTTACTTCTATGTCTGACTAGTTTTTTTTTTTAATTTTTTTTTAATAGTTTTTATGCCTATTGGGCCATCTTTTTCACAGTTAGTTTGTAGAAGCAAAGAAGTTGATATAAACTTGATTGCGTATTTTTTTGTGCAAGTGAAAGCATATGCACATCCAAGCGTTTAGGGTTTTGACAAAAATTATGCTCTTTTGGTGTCTAAAATGAACATACATTGTGGAGAAGTGTCCTAAGGTTTCCTCAACTTCTCTAATTTGGTTCTCAACCTTTAATAAAATTCTTTGATTTTAAATTGCTTTATTTTTTTATGTTTGCAATGCAAATAACATCATAGAGGATAAGTGTCACCAATTTTCTTCAATCTAGAACATTTTGATTTGGTCCTTGACCTTGAAATAACATCTTAGCTTTATGATCTCTTCGTTTGGTCATTGGAATCCATAATACATAAGGGAGAGGTATTATTTTTCTCTAGTGTGTATATTAAAAAGGGTTATTAAGGAATTTGAAGTAAAGGTAGATGTACAAAGGGGGCCCTAAGGTTTAGAGAAAAATATGACAATAGGTGTCACGTGAGGGAAGTTAAGACATGAGTGATGAGTAGTGAGCAATGAGCAGTGAGCGGTAACACATGAGCAATGAGCAGTAAAGAGTACCAAATTTAGCAAATAAAAATTGTTTTAGGGTATACCTTCTAAATTTGATATGTGTATTCAACAAAAAAAATGTATATAGTATGTGCATTTTGGGAGAAAAAAATAATGAAGGGAGCCCATTACCATGGAAAACCAAAAAATACTATCAATATGTATTATAATAAAAATCAACATATTGACATGTATTATAATAAAAATCAACATACTAAAATTGTCAAACATGCGGTTGAATACGACCCTTGCAATATTACTCACAGTCTACCATACCTGCAAGTTTAAGTAGCCGCATGACCTCATTACAAGAGTACGTTGGAGTGTGCATGAACTTGTCACTATTGTAATCCACCTCGTACAAAATTTTAAACACATAATAAAAATGTTTGCAATACGCCCATTTCCCTTTTCTTCCCAAAGATGCATAACATTTTTGTGAAGTCGGGGTATGGGCATTGTGGTATATCACCAATTGTGACACGGTATGTAATATCCTTCTTGGAGACAATGTTGATTAACATTCCAAATCTGGGATATGAAATGGCAGTTACTCCAACCACATAATAACCATCCATGAGCCCCACGCTCTCCCATTTGGTTTTGTGTTATGCCATCGGTGCTGCTAGATTACAACACACTATCTTTCTAAACCTGGAAGTTGGGTGGACATCTGGGTTTAGTGAAGCACGAAAACCCATTCTAGGGATTGGAAGTGTGATGATCGTGGAAAGCATTTGGCTAGGAGAGAGAACCTCCCTCTGTCGCAATTAGAAAAACATCTTCGAGTGCCAATACCTCATGCTTTGAAAGATTAGTACCTATCTTCACCGGCCATGTGTTGGGTACTACATGCCAATTCAACACGTTGTTATTTTGCTATCATTTACACAACATTTGATGTCGTCATGGTAAAACCAAAACTCGAACTCCACATTGTTGGTGGAGCGATACTCCTTCTTCAATCCCTTTTATGTAGGAACATGGATGCCATGTTTTCTAGTCCCAAATTTGGTGTTGCAAAGAGCCCCAGTATTGACTTGCATGGCCCAACATCTTTTGGTAGAGTTGGGTGGCAATCTTGCAATGTGCTAATGGGAACAGAGACAATCAGTCTCTAACACGGATGTAGTATCTACCACACCATGCTTTGTAGAATTCAAGAACTCCACTATGCATGCCCTTTTAGCTCTTGTATCTGGGTGAGGAATTGAGTAGTTCACATTGTCTAATCGATGTGAATCACACTTGGTGGCAGATTAAGCTTCCGTTTGGTGGATCCAAAAAACTCAAAACTCTCCAGAGCACAATCCCTAGTGTTGAGATCTTCTGCCCCTATATAGGACTTCATGGCCTTTGCGAGTATTTATGGATCTCCACACATAGCAGCAACCTTCAATTTTAAGGACGAGGAATGAGGGCCTTTACCAGTAGAAACACCTCTCAATCACGACTTGTAATTTGCAATCTACATGAATGCACAGATCAAATTGTTCGATGTCGCTTTGTACAAACATATCATTTTGTTTCTGGATTGTTGGAGCCACTTGTTGTGCACCGTCTTTGCAAGGTTACATATTGGCATTTCTGCATGTTTATTCATAGTCATGTCTTGCAAATATTATACAAATATTAATAAATTTTATATATTATGAATATTCATAATAAAAGCATATTGCAAAAAACAAAGTGATGATGCACTCACAAAAATCATATGACCACCTCATTGTCTACAACGGAAGTGCCAAGAACACAACCACTCAGAATACCCGAAAATGCCTTCCTCTGGGGCAGCTCCATGAACGGATGACAACCATCCTGAATGAATGACATGGTATTTAGTTTCGGCTTCATTCATTGTTTTTGCGTCCTTGTAGTCCTTGCATAGATGCTTGTGTTGAAATCGTAAAGATGCCTTGATGTACTTTTGTGTAATCTTATTCAAATTTTGTGACCAATGGAAAAGACAAGTGCGCTCGCAACCCACCATTGGCAGAGTTGGATCACCTTTACCATATATCTTTCTGACCGCAATCCAATTGGGCTACGCACTGTCCGCCATAAGACCTTTGAAATTCACGTTCGACACCTCCATTCTCCGCCATGACAAAGTTCAAATTTTCTTAGAAGAGAATTTGAGCTATGCCATCTTCAGATTGTATATCACAACACCCAATGGTCAACACATACAATACTTGCTATCGTAAACATGACATATGAGGGTGGTCCAGTCCTTGAGACGTTTGACATGATCAACCATTATCCATGAATTTTCTATATCTCCTCTAACAAGCATACGCTTAACAAGATCCACACCACTCCCTTAAAGATCTACAGACATTTTAAGGCCAAATACTTTGTTTTTGGACTGGCCAGGGAATCTGTTGCCATGGACGTATTTGAAGCATGTATGGTATTTAAGCGCCATTATACTATTCATCAACTTCATCCCACTACGAACAAAACGTTTGGAGCCTCAAACAAAGTTAGGACAATTTGGAGAAGCAAAGAGTACTAAATTTATTCATGACAACCTTCAAGAATCAACCTGCTAGATGACATCCTTCACCGTTTAATAAAGATTTGAGGTAGTTTGCAAGGAATTATTTGCTCGTTGCTATCAACTCCCACATAACGATGCATGATAGACAATATTGGTACTAAAAAATACTTAAAATGATTTTACGCACACAAACATAAGAAATTCTTCTATATATCCGTCATGCTATATTTCTTGCATAATCACTAGCTCATTAGGAGATAACACCAGTCAATGAAACCAACTAGATTCAAATTCAGGTTGGTACAAATCAAAACATCACTCTTTTTATACTACTCGCATCCACATGTGAATGTCTTGAACCCTTTTTGCTACACTTATATTCACTTGTTGAAAATTTATGGTTGCTTCTAACTGGGCTCCTACAAGTAACGAAAAAGACGTATGAGAGCACCGGAGGCATTGGCGGCACTAGTAATATCCCTGGGATACAAAAGTGGAAATACGTATAAGAACCATGGGTAAAAAATAAAAATTAGTTTTGGAGGCCTTGGAAGTATAATGGTGTCACCAATACCTAGGGAATGAAAATTAGTTATAGAAGCCTTGGGGGTATTGGCGGTGCCGCCAATACCCGGGGAGAGGGGTCAAAATAAAAATTAGTTTTGGAGGCCTTGGAAGTATAATGGTGTCACCAATACCTAGGGAATGAAAATTAGTTATAGAAGCCTTGGGGGTATTGGCGGTGCCGCCAATACCCGGGGAGAGGGGTCAAAATGAAAATTAGTTTTGGAGGCCTTTAGGGTATTGGCAGTGCCGCTTATATCCCCGGAGGTAAAAATGAAAATTAATTTTAAAGGCCCTGGGAATATTCGCGGTGCTGCCAATATCCCAAGTAAGAAAAAAATAAGTATGGGGAAGACTAAATCATATATAATGGTTTTTTCTTCTTCCAATTAGGCTTATTCATTCATTGTTTATAATTTTATTATAAAAGGTGTGAAATCCTAGTTTTGTAAGTTTTAAAAAAAAGTTGTGGATGGAGTTGAGATGAGGAGCAGATGAGAGGAGAAAGGAGAGGAGTAGGAGAGAAAGAACATATAGTAGAGGTGGTGATAGTAGAGGGATCGTAAAAGGTCGGACACTTCAATAATAAATGTGAACATTTGTGTTCAAGTTTGGTGCGTTTGTTTGTGAATGATTTTATATATGAGGGTAGTGGAGATGACACAAATATAAGTGAAAAACACAAAAAAACCTTTGATTTGTAGTATGTGTACTAGCATTCAATCACTCTAGCATTTGAGAAATTTTCTTCTTCTGAGGTATTGGCGGTACCGCCTATAACCTTGGATCCTTCTAATGCGATTTTGGTGTTCTCCTTATGGGATATTGCCGACACCAGCAATACCCTTTGACCCTCTTAAACTTATAATGGTTTTGTGTCTGTGGCGTATTGGCGGTGCCGCCAATACCTTCGGAAGAAGAAGTAATGAATTCAAGAAAACAAAATGAACACACAAGATAAGTCTCAGAAGTGGGTACCAGGATATTGGCGATGCCGCCAATATTTAGAGTACAATCTCTTACAAAGTTGAAGGCGAGGACTTTTAGATTTTGGTGTAGTGATTAAGATTTTTTTTAAATTTCGTAATTGGTAGAATTCTTTTTTTTTAAATTGAAAAAATTTATTGGAAAAGTTTTTATGTTCTATTTTTTGTAGCAATAGAATTAAAATTTATAAATTTAGGTGATTTTTTTAAGGATTTAAGGATGTTTTCTAAGATTTTTTTTAAATTATGAAAGTCCGTCATTTTTGTGTTGCCCAAGATTACGAATTCTATGTACCCCTCAGTACAATTATCGATTTTTTCGGTGGCACCTCTCGTAATTATGCATCTTTAATTGTTTATAAAAATTTCAAATTTGAAGAATCTTCCTCTCATTTGAGAACAATTGCAATTTTGACAAATCATGTGTTTGATTCGAAATCAGTCATTGACAAATTTTGGTTTCAACCTTCCTACAAATCAAGGTTTTCAAATCTTTTGTGTCGTTTGGTACCTATGCCTTTAGTTTACCGTGCTTAATATTTGTTGTCATTAATTCAAAGCAAGGTTTTGTTCATGTATATGAAATTACAATTACAATTTTTTTATCTTTCATTGACATACAATCATTTGGAGACCAAAGATATCATTTATGAGCTCTTTGGTTCTTGGAGTAGTCATTGGAAGAAATCTCATGAACAATCTGATGACTTTCTCAAGCATGATGAATATTTGAAATGCTTCGTTAGCAAGATGTCCTAGTTGTGGTATAAACATCACTGCTTGTAGGCCTCGAAATAGTTATTAGTAAGGTCCACTTTAATGAATTTGGTTCTCGGGGGGGGGGGGGTCACCGGCCAAAAAGTAGAAAACACGTGAGAACAACTATAGGGTATTTTTTATTCATTGGAAGGAAAAATTCTATAAACTTTGGATCTACCATAGCCTTTTTAAATTACAAAACATGTGATTATATATAATGTAGTGTAAGAGGAAAACCCCCACTTTAGGTTTGAGGTACAAAGAAATTAGGGTGACAAAATATAACGAGGATGAAAAAAATAAAAATAAAAATATTATATTCACATATAATACAAGAATGAAAGAAATATTGAATGAATATTAATGGATGGGTCAAACTATGGATGAAGACTTAATATTGATTGGGATTTAGGATTAGGGTTTAGCCTTTGCACTTCCACGCCTCGTATGAGCCCAAAATGGTTGCGCATATTTGTTTTATGTTTAGAATTTACTTAGAATTGCATTTGAGGTCATTATTGAAACATCAAAAAGTATAAAAAGAGTGAGGCTGGGTGTGGATTTATGTTTTAGGCCTTAGGCTTATTTTGTGTGGTTAATTAGAAGCTTAGTGGCATTAGGGAGTGTTTTGGTTAAGTGAGTAGTGTTTGATGAAGCAAGGGGAAGGTCCTTGGGTTTAAGTGTTTGAATTGGGATCTATCTTGTTGGTTTAGGGGGTGAGGGTTTAGTGGATAGGATAAGATCCTACTAAGTAGGAGAGGGTAAGGGGTTTGTGGTTTTGGGTGCCCTCCTCTTTTTCCTCTCTCACCTCTCACCTCTCTTCTCTCCCCCTCTACCCCCTCTCTCTCTCTCTCTCTCTCTCTCTCTCTAGGAGATTGAGCTCTTAGAGCTCGGAAAAATGCCGGACTTAGGAGGGGACTTAGTGGAATTAGTGGAATTAGGTAAGGGAATTAGTTAGGGGTCTTAGTTTAAAGGCTAGGATTTAAGGTAGCGGCTGGACTTAGTTCAAAGGCTGGGAATTAAGGAGTTGTTGGTCCAGTCGAAGGCTGGGAATTAAGGAGCTGCTGGTCTAGTTCAAAGGCTGGGAATTGAGGGGACTGCTGGTCTTAGTTTAAAGGCTGGGAATTAAGGAGCTGCTGGTCTTAGTTCAGAGGCTAGGAATTAAGGAGCTGCTGGTCTAGTTCGAAGGCTGGGAATTGAGGGGACTGCTGGTCTAGTTCGAAGGCTGGGAATCAAGGTAGCTGCTGGTCTTAGTTTAAAGGCTGGGATTTAAGGTAGCGGTTGGTCTTAGTTCGAAGGCTAAGATCACTTATTATGGGGCTACTTAATTAGAAAAGAGGGGGGAAGATTTAACTAGGAGTTCAACCTATTAGTGAATTGAGGGGGTTTGGCCACATATAAATTAGAGGGTGGCATATGAGAATAAGTTTTTGGTAGGCATTTGAGTGTTGGGTTGTGAATTAGTGTAGGGAGAAGGGGATAACTAGAGAAGAGCATTTTTTCAATGCTTGTACTTGTATTATGGAATAAATTGGTGTGCAATGATTGATGGGAAATGTAATGGATTTTTACGAAGTTGGGAACAGGGAGTTATGTGAACATGAATGTGATCCCCATTCCCTCACCCGGACTAGGACGCTTAAGGGTGGGTGGTTTGGCCTCACACCTCGCATTCCCTTCTTTGCTCAGCTTTACTTTCTTTTGCTCTTTCTCTTGCTCTTAGCATTTCACAAGTCACTCTAGAGTTGCATGATACTTATGTGGGCTACACTGTGTGACATTCTCAAGCTCTAGCAACAACTCTTTGACTCTTCTATCAGCTTCCTCAACCCTCTCCACAGCCCGAGGCGCCCGATCTTCGGCTTCGTCCGCTGCCTTCATGAATACTTCTCAATCGTTGTGATAAAAATTGCACTCCTTCTTCAAATGGATGCATTCTCGTGTTGGTCTTCCATCTTTGTTTATAATTCTATGGTTGTCCTAGGGATTGCACAAATGCTCTATGGAGATTTGTGTTTGTGGTTTGCTAAAAATTTAGTGGAATACATTTTTTCTTTGTGTTTTTGAACACTTCAGCTTTGCAATTGTACTTCTAGCTTGGTTTTTTTGGTGAATATTGTCTTTGTGCCACATTCATTGATTATGTTCTTGCTCATGTCATTGACCTCATTTCAACTGCATTGCTTGTGGATTTAACTTTAAGGTTACAAATTCCTAAACCGACATTCAACTTAGATGCATGACATGCTCTAGTTATGATGTGTACACTCTTCTTTCACCAATATATAACAACGTGAATTTACACCATGCCGTATTGGTGTTCTAAGTTTGCCTTCATACGGAACAAATAAATCAAAATTTTATAAGTACTTTACCATCACTTGAAATGGTATAGGTTTTCTTTTATAATTACCTACAGGGTGTTGAATATTTGGTGAAATGGATTTTTTTTCTACTTCAAGGGTTCCCTAAAATCCAAATGAGGAGGTAAATAGCCCCCATAAAAATACCCTTTGTACGCACGTGGTTACATAACACAAGGGGAAGTGACCCCCCCGAGGTTAAGTTGGCATAATTATGTGGACTCGATCTTATTGATGACATCTTTTGATATTGTTGTGCTCATCACTGCTATGCATGAATTCTATAGATAAATTTTGTCATATTTTATTTTACGTTTTGGTTTTGATTTTGTTTAACAAATAACTCTTTATATGTTAACACTTATAACATATCGTTGTGGTTGTCTAATGATTTCTGTTATTTTTCAGTGTGAAATTGCCGAGGAAGGCGATCTGGAAAAAAATAAAATATTTTCAGTTCACAACAAACCTAGACTGGTCCTTAGAAGATGTATCTGAGGTCATGAATGCAACAATGGACACTAAACATGCCAAGTAGGACTCTAGTCTCACAAAGCATTTGCCCATTGCAAATCCTTTTTTAGCTCTTAAATTCTTAACTCAAATTAAAAAATATATTATAACCTCGGGGGGGGGGGGGCACTGGCGAAAAACGTAGGAACTACGTGCGATAAAATATAGGGTCTTGTATAAAAATTTGGCGTAAATTTGTAAAATTATTAGATGTAGTATAGGGTGCTTTGGGATTGTGAAACATGATTATATGTAATATAGCATTTGACAAAATATGATTAAATTACCTAGGTGGTACATATAAAATAGCATGGAGAAAAAGCGATAGTTTCAAAAATTAAATACTTTGCCACCAAAATATGGCATGTTCTATATAGGAAGGGTTCAAAAGATAAGGGTGAAGGTTGGTACTAAGTGGGGCAATTGTTGGCAACCCATTGACTTGATGAAACGTGCAGTCCATAACGGAAATAGAGAAACGCTCTTCCCAACTGCTATGGCTTACCTCCATTGGTTCAAAAAACAGCCGGGTCTCAACAAATATAAGTATG
Source organism: Polytrichum commune (assembly GCA_950295325.1). Classification (NCBI taxonomy): domain Eukaryota; kingdom Viridiplantae; phylum Streptophyta; class Polytrichopsida; order Polytrichales; family Polytrichaceae; genus Polytrichum; species Polytrichum commune. Next base: position 38,795,225 of record OX485807.1, read on the forward strand.
TTGAGAGTGACTGTGTGTGGGTTGATGTGGATGCTATTATCTCAACTGTGTCTCTAGTGTATGAATCAACTAGCAAAATCTACACCTTAGATGAGGTAGATACAACTCATTGAGTGAGTTCATTTCAAATAAAAAATAAAACCTGCTAAATTTGTACTATCTCACACATGTGGAGATATAATTCGGAAAAAGGGTTGAATGATCATTAGTATACCTTGAAATCTGTAGTAGTCATTTCAGTTCGAGTACCCTCATATCTCCCACATGTGTAAATGGTAGCCTAGCTAGTTTAGGTGGATTTTGCTTGCATAGCGTGGGATTTTCCTCCAATGTGTAGGATTGGAAGATCAAGGCATCAATTGTAGGGCTTTTGCAAACCTTGTAAATGTGACTTTGAGACACATGTGGTTGGCATGTTCCCTAAGACCTCAAGGTTTCTAACTGTGTTATCCAACACAACTTTTATTCGTTGGCTCGTGTTGCTTAATGACATGTAATTGCAATCTTTTGTTGTTATTGTTTAGTGTTTTGCTTTGCCCGGACTTCAGTGTGACCCTAAATCCTAAACCCTAGTAAATGTTTGTTTCTCTTACTCTGTACACGTGCTTCTAACGAGAATTTGACTGTATCATACACTTTAAGGAATGGGGGCAATCAGGGGAAAAAATTACATATAAGTAATATAGGGTACCATAAAATCAACCATCCAAGAATTTATAATTACCAATAGGGTGCAAATAATCACAACAATTTACCATTATTTCAAAAATTAGCATCCCTTATAATCCTTTCTCATAGGTAAATAGCCCCCATTTTAATAGGTCATTATCGCAGGTGTATGCAAAATATACAAGGGAGTGCCCCCCCCCCCCGAGATTATAACTTGTAATCTAATGAACCGCAAATGAATAATGAAAAACTTTAACATCTCGTGACATCGAAATTGGATCCCAACAAAAGGTAAAGTGATTGGAGCTTTGGAATTCCATTCCCGTTTTTGGGATGGATTTGAAGTTTCCAAAGATGCCTCTATTTGATAAGGTTTTTGATATTTGGTTACACAAAGCCACATTTTGGAGTCATGTACGCATATGGTTTTGTTGTATTTGGGCTTATTTTGTCGTTCTAATCTTGGTGTGTGTGTGTGTGTGTGTGTGTGTGTTTCCCTTTCCTATAATTGGCTGAAATTGTTTTTGCAATTTTATGATTTTATAATTTATGAATTGAATGTTGTCATCAATGTGGACCCAAATTCAACTATACATTTGCCCACTTTTGTTGATTGTATTGAATTTTGGAGGGTGATATGCTGGAAATAGAGTTTTTTACAGGTGTTCAAATGGATTGATGGCATTATGAAAAAACAAGACCCTTGAAAAATAATCAAGTGGTTTTCAAGCCATGAGACGGGTTGTTTATATGTACCTTTATATATATATATATATATATAATATTTTTATTCTTTTATTTCAATCTTTTTAAATTCAATTTTTTTCCTTCACATATACTTTAAGCGTGTCTTGCTTCGTCTTAATGCTTTGAACAAGCTACCACTATTCTTTTATAAGTTCAAGGATGTTAAGTCAAAGAACTTTATGTTACTCCTGAAATATGCAAAAATGGAATGAGGTCCATTGGTACGAATGTGGATGGAATCTAGACTTTCCACTTAATAAAATTTAGTATTCCAAATTAGAATTGCATTACCGTCTTCAACCCACATTTGTTTCCTCTCTCTTGGACCAATATCTATTATATACAGAGCCCAAATGAGGAAAAAAAATACTCAAATCTCTGCACATTATAAGGAAAATAACATCATGAGTGGCGAACCTTCAGCCAAGAAGCGTAGAGTCCTTCAACCTATTACTTCTTCTTATAACAATCTTGTTATTATTTCCATGTTGGAGCCTTTCTCCTCTTTTAGAATCAAGACTAAAGCTCTTAAACTTACAACATATAGTTCCAATCAAAACTCATTCAAGTTCATTTTGAATGACTTACTCTTGAATATTTTGAACGTCAAAGATCAAACCAAGACTTGGCCTCAATCTTTTTTAAACATCAATACATTTCTCACAAAGATATTTTTTTGTTCATTCTTTTAAGCCATATATTGAATTATTGAATTTGAATTTATTCTCTTTTAGTCACTCAACAATCCATTCACCCAACATGACTTGTATTTGTGTTGCTTAGGTTGGTACAAATCGCACTTTCTACTATCAAAGAATTCAATAAACAACATCGACTGTTAATTTGGTTATTGCAGATATTATCAAAGGGGCTTCCTGTGCCTATACTTTCAATACCTCCTTCTTCTATACCCCCTTGGAATGCAAAATCTGATGAAGTTGTTCTTATTTTATTTTGATTTTGCATGCAATATCTTCATGACAATGATGCTTTATTGGTATTTTATCCTAATAATGAGAAATAAATAAAAGAATTATCTTCTTATTTTTTCAATTATAATTTCAAGGTTGGCCATGAACCTTAACTAATGTGAATCCACTTCATTTGGCCAATTCCCGGAATTCCAACAAAACGGTACGTCTTCCAATTCTTTTTTTCATGTTCTTTTTTATTTTCATAAGTAATTTTCATTTGTTACATTATATTGTCATTGGTTTTTCATTTTATTTTACTTTGTTTTTTTTGAAGACAGTCAAATTCATAGCACTCTTGCTTCTTCGTTCTTTTGATAATATTTTTGGGTGGAAACGTCTGCCTTTGCCTTTTCAAATGAATATTGAGAAAGATCTTTCAAACTATGATATGGATTTGGATGATGATGTTTTATATAACTTCACAGATGCTACTTCTCAACTTATGAGAGATGATGGTGTTACATCTTGGAGGGGTCCACGAGAAAAACATCTATTGTTCTTTCAAGTTTTGATCTATGTTTTTTCAAAACTTGAGGGCATCGTTGCAAACGTCACTGCATCAACATGTATAAATTCATTTATTTTTTCTTTGATGTTATTTCCTTCATATGCTCGCAATATCAAATAATATGTGTCATTGATTATTATCTTCATAAGTGTGTTTTAATATGTCTTTGATAGGACCCTCCAAACATGCTTGCCACACTTTGAAGCGACACCTCTTGGCATTGGAAGGCAACAAAAGATGTTTTTGATTTCATCTTGAAGCCTTTGATTATGCAATCCTCTTTACCTAGCGGCAAAGACATCAATTGTGAAGACTTAGATGATTTTCCAATTATTAATCGCGAGGCCGTCAATCTATTTTGTGAGTAAGTTTGTTTCTTCTTTAAATGCTTTATATGGTTGGATTTTTATTTGTTTATTTATTTTCCTTGAAGCATATTACATATATATTTTCCTAAACTCATATGAAGTAAACAATAATTATTAATATATTTATGTCGTCATGTTCTAGCAATGTGATGCCACAATGTTGCTGACGTTGATGACCATTTTTTGAAGATCCAAGATTTTTATCAAGTTCTTTCTCCCCCTTGAGGCCTCCCTATCTATGATAAGAATGTGTCTTTCTTTCTTGCTGCTCAACCTTTCCCTTCAATGCATAGAAACACTACACATCATGATTGGTGGGTATTGAATTACATAAATTTAAAGGCCAATTCATGTTTAGGATCCATCACAACAAGTTTTAATGATGGTTAGTTTTTTGGTAGCACGTGTTCAAGTACCATAACTGAGGCTTTTATTTTTGTCATTAATGTTTTTAATATAATTTCATTTATATCTTGGAGTTACACATGTTACATGTATCTATCCACTTTTATTTTCCTTTTATTTTCTTTCTTTGTATTGTATTATTGACTTATTGCAATATTAAGTATTTCTTTCAATATGTCGTGTTTCATTTTTTAAGTTGGTCTTACTATGAATGTCATATCATGTCATAAGGGATGCGATACAACTATCAAAATTTCTACATGATACATATATGTGCCCATTGTCGTTTTCACTTCTCAATGTTCATTTCTCACTACTCATTATCTAGAATTAAGTTGTTTATTCTCCCCACCCTTCTTATTTTTAAACCCTATAATTGCGCCAAAATACCACGGTTATAGGATACCAGTGGGCCTATTACCAAATATTTTTCTTTCCTCACCGCTCACAAGATAGCACTCCCCGGTGTCACGTTAGTTTCATCCAATTCACATATTTATATATTATTGTCATATGGTAAAAGTCTTCAATGACTACCATGTTCGTTTTTTTAGGTTTGCATTTGTGTTTTAGGGATTTAGGGACACACTCATCGACCGATTCAATCAGCACGATGGACTGATTCGATAAGTACACCTATAGTTGAATGCGTTTCTGAACATAATTAACGTAAATATTTTTAATTTATATATTTAGCTTTCTTGTATTTGAATGCAATCTTGTTTTGTTTTTAGTAGGTAATTATGTCAAAATTTCATTGATTGTATTTCTTGTTTTGTTCTATTTGTGTTTACAACTTGTCTATTTCAGCTTGTATATTTTGTTATCTCCATGTTTATTGATTATCCTTTAACTAGTATCCAAATGCTATTGGTTGTGTTTTGAATGGTTTAGGATTGGTTTTACCATTTGGAACCAAATGAATGACAATTTGAATGGTATGGAATGTTTGTTGCTCACATAGTTGGTTTCGCAATGCTATAGTATTCCGTCCACTATTTGGTACTTGTACGATTTATAAAAAATCATTGTGCCAAACATTAGCCTCTCTAAACAATTACAAATAAATATAGGGTGCTAAAATAAACATCAAAGTAGTTTTTTATCTACAAATATGGAGTGAAAATTATTGAGGGATGCATAAACATCCCCTTATTAAATACCTCATTATCGCATGTGGTTACGAAACGTAAGGGGTTGTGATCGCCCTGAGAGGCAGTTATCACATTAAATTGCGAGCTTTAGTATAAATACATGAGTCCATTTTCTAGCATGCCCTTAGTATGTATACATTTATTTTTCTCTATAAACTTCTTGTATATAGGGGGTTGAATTTCATAGTGATCCATACACGTCATTTAGGTTTCAAATAAGAGTCCACCCCCTGGGAGCCAACCTAACCTCCTTGGATTTTTGCATTGCTCAACTTTGTGAAGAATTTGTCAGCAACTATCTTGGACTCTCTACACGCATCATTGCATGTTTGCACATTTACAACATCAACGATTGACATGAGATCAATTGGATTAAGCAGCCCAACTTGTGTGGTTATTTGCACGATGGGTTGGGAAGAGTTTTTTGTTATTATGAGACATTCTTAGTCATAACTGCACAATTTTTCGCTGAATGATGAATAAGCAATACACCCCAACCTCCATAATATCACTCTCCTTCACGTCACTCCTTCTCTCATATTTAGAAACCCTAGGGTATGAATGTTCTTAGTGTAAATCTCCCTCCTTGTCGTCACATTTCCCTCTCATGTATCATGATACATAATACATTAAAGTAATTCATAAAAGAATTGAACCACACGTTCGCACGCATCATGTTGTCATCACTATTATTGTTGTCATTATCGCAATGTTCATTTATGTTATTTCATGATATCACATGCTAAACTAATTCTCTATTATCATGCACATGTGTTAACACCACATACCTCCTTAATATCACGTCGCATACTTTGGTTGCCACAAGCATGAGACTAGGGAGGTTAGAGTTTAATAATGGGTTGGGAGGCACAAATTTGTCCTCCATATGTACACCTAGATTTCAATTTTGGCTCAATTGCATTTCAGTCATTTGATTCAAGTACTAAAATACAATCGCCTAACCATTTAATGCTTGAGTGAATTTTGATATTGTCACTTTCAAGGTCAGGCTGTTGAATTGGGCCAGCTAGAAAACTTCAACATACAGTTTATACGAGTTAATCTCTCAGGAAAGAGGCAGGTTGTTTTCTCTCCAAGCAAATTCAATCTGTCTTGCATCTCAAGTTTGAGAGATTCGATTGGCACTCTGCTTCACTATATTGATTGTGTAAATATTGTGGGCCACAATATTTAGGTTATTTTGACACTAAAAATGGTGGGGATAACAAGATGCTCACACGTTATTAATCCCTACACATGTAAACTCTTACCGCAAATTTATAGGGGAATTTTAACAAAACAGGCTCCCATGCATTCTCAATATCATCAATTTTGAGTGGCTCTCTATATCCTAAAGCCTTCCGCCCTTCCAAATGGTCAATTTCCAGAGGAGTGAGTTTCAACTCTTCTATAAGGGAATCAACTATCAAAACCTCACAATCTTGTCCAAATAGAATCATAACTTTAAATATTTCTATGTAAAGCCTTGTGTATTGTAAGATGCGAACATTATATACCTTAACCTCCGTGATAACACCCTCCTTAATGTCACTCCTTATCTTATATCCTAAAACCCTAGGGAACGGATGTTCTTACTGTAAATCTCCCTCTGTCATCACATATCCCTCAGGCTGTATATCATGGGTTTTGACATTAATGTAAAAAACCAAAGAATTCACACCACATGCTCGCACGCATCACATTGTCATCATCATAATTATTTTCATTATTGCAATGTTGACTTTGTGTTATTCCATAATGTCACATGCTACACCAGTTATCTCTTGTCATGCATCCATGTTAACACTACATGTCTCCTTAATACCATGTGCACTTTGGTTGCCACATGCATGATATTAGGGAGGTTAAAGTGTAGAATGTAAATGACTTTGCTTGGTAAGATACGCCATTCTCAATAAATAGTTATAGCATTGCGTTACTTTGAATAGTAACACGCACTGGTTGGGATATTCAATGTAGTAAACTATAAGTTATGACTTGTGAACTATGATCGCCATGACACCACATGAGATTGGTTGAAGGGTTGGGCACATGGCCCAACTTTGCTACCCCACACCTGTTTTTAGCCGTTGGGGAGGTTGGGCAACCGAGTGAACAATTGTACTGTACAAGAACAACAACACCAAAAAATTGTTGTAGCCAAGGCAAATCACTGCGCATGTTGCAGAATGCAATAAAATCGTATCATGTGTTGTATCCCAACACAATAAACACATTGCATGTGTGTTACCCGATGGTTAAAATATGTATTTTCATGAGGATTTTTACTGTCATGTTCATATTTTTACATTTTATTGTTGTGAGCAGGGTCCTCCAAGGGCCGCTTGGGCTGTGGAAACCTAGGCCATGTGGCCAACCCAAGAGTAGATTACAGTCTAACCTTGATAATGTCACCCTTGTTAATGGGACACCTTGATACTGTCACCTAAAAGTTTGAAACCGATTTTCTTAGTGTAAAACTCCCTCGTTATTATCCCTATCACCCTTGTTAATGTCACTATTTTTTTCCAAAATCCGTAGTGTAAATGTGATAATATCAAATATGGATGGATTGTATGTGATGGTTGGATGTATGGATTGTATGTGATGGTTGGATGGACATATTGTAGTAGCCAAAAGGGTCATGAGCCACCCCTGTGATAAATGCAATGTTATTCAAAGGGTCATGAGCCGCCTCTGTGCACCAACCCTGAACGGTGCTGTCTATACACGGCACTCAAAGGTGTTGTCTTTGACGGTGCTGCCAAGACTTCTTGGCCTCTATGCACCCCACCTTCCGTCACATGTGTTCACCTATGTGTCTTTGAGGGTTTCAGCTTGTGTGAAGTAATTTAGGATGTTAAGTTCTACGGTTTAGCTGAGCTGGTACAGAGTAGTGTCGACTTAAGCTAAATTAGTTCAATTGGTTTGCAATGTAGAAATCTCAAGATATGTGGCACGGTCTTCACTGTTTCTATAGTCAATAGTCGCATAGGAGAATCTAGTAAGATCCTGAAGACATCTTCAATTTTGATGAGACAGGTTTGTATTATAAAGCCTCTCCTTGCAAGACTTTGAATATTGGGAAGGCAAAAGGAAATAAAAAGAAGAAGGACCGTGTGACATTGGGGCTTTGCACTAATATCTCAGGGAAGGAGCGATTGAAGCTTGTTTTCATTCACAAATCAACACGTCCCAGATGCTTTCCTCGGAAGTTTGATCCAAATAGTATAGTACATTATTATTCTAACAATTCAGCCTGGATGAATGGTGATGCTTTTACACATTGGGTGAAGAGTGAGAACCGAAGAATGGCATTGCAAGATAGAAAAATTTGCATTATTATGGATAATGCAGGAAGCCATGATATTCATGGTGAGGTCAAAAAAGTTATAGATGGATTTAATGCTTTTGTACTCTCCCATATCACTATATTGTTTCTTCTACCAAATGTGACTTCAGTTGTTCAGCCTTTGGATCAAGGAGTGATTGCAGCATTCAAAATGTGCTATAAACGCAAGCTTGTTGCCTGGACTTTGCAACAAATTGATAACTCAAATGAAGATTTGGGGAAACTGAATGTTGATCTATTTCAAGCAATGCTATGGTGTGTGGCGGCATGGCATGAATTAGATGATCAAACCATTAGAAATTGTTGGAGAAAGTCTGCCATATTGCCTGCAGCGTGGAATGCAGATATCAACAATTCTGATGAACGTATGAAGTCCAAAATGGAGGAAGCAGCTTTGGAATTGGGCAATCTCATCGCCGCATTGAATTTGGGTTTGGATGTTGAAGGCAAGCCTATAGAAAAGCTTAGTCCTTTAGAATACATAAACATGGAAGGTGAAGATGATTTTGAGGTGGAATATTCTACTGAGGAGCTTGTGCAATTAGTGCAAGATGGCGAACATGTACTTGATTCCATGGAAGAAGACCCATTGATTGTTAATAGCAATGATGATGAGTCTAAAGTAGTGAAGCTAAGCGATGCACAAAAATATGCTAAAGATGTTTTGAATTTTATGGCTAGCCAAGGTTCTCAGATTTTCAACACTCATGAGTTGTTAGGAATGGAAAACATCCATGACAAACTCATTAGAATTGGTGTTGGACATTTAACATCACTAAAACAATGTGACATTAGAAGCTTCTTTGTCTCTAGTGAGAGGTCTTTACCTGATCTCAATGACACATTGTGATGTGCTCATGTTGTTATTCACAATTTTGAATTATATTTTACATTCAAAAACATTGAAGTCTTGTGTTTTTTTTTTTTTTTTTTTTTTTTTAACATTGTAATTTCATTTTGATTTTCTACCTTCTTTTTTTGATAATATCACATTATGCACAAATCTTCAAAATGTGACATTATCAAATATGTCACACCTTGTTTATATCACACTTTATGGTGAAACGGATGGTGTGATATTATCAAGGTTAGACTGTACAAGGAAAGATTGTTGGGGGATCAACCGAAAAATAAAGAAGAAAGCACTAGAAAACGAAGAGCTAGATGAACATGTTAGGCAGGCATTGGCAATAAAACAATACTAGTCTCATTTTTCTAAGCTACAAGAAATGTGCTCAATGTGTGTCTAACTATTTAGCTTGAACAACAAACCGACCTTCCCGATCAATTCTTAAACCTCACATATGCTAACCTATGCCTACTCATATCCAAAGATTCTACAGAATTGACACATATCCTCTTTGAATTGTTATTAATTCGTTGATTTGGATGAGTCTCATCATCATTTTGCATGATACTTGGATAGTTGCTGGAAACTCGCAATGGATGGCCAAGAAGTTGAAGCTCGACATGTTGTTACCGGCACCACATACCCTCCAATTCGTCTGTGCTCAATAGTGTAAGTTATTGGACCCAAAAAACACCACCTTTTTGTCTAATTAGTGTGGGTTACCATTTGAAGGTATGCATTGTTATAACATTTTACTGAGAGTATTATTTCTCATCCAAATAACAGAAGTGGTTAATGTGTATATCAAAGAATATGATATTACTTGGTTAGTAAAAGATGATATTGTTAGTCAAATGTTAGAGCAATAAGTAACTCCAAATGGTAACCCACACTAATTAGACAAAAAAAAATGAAGTTGGCAAGGTTGACAATTATGAGTTCGCTTAGGTAAAGTTGGGTACCAAAGCACGTGGAATATGGCTCACTCGGGGAGGACCAAGCTTTTGCCTACCCCTCCTTCATAACCCTTAATTTATCAATTTTAAAATAGTCAATGTTACACCTCACCAATGAATGGGGAGAACCGGCCATTAGTTACAGATGAACTGGTTAAGTTTGAGTTATGGACCAGCTAAAGTTCAAGACTTCAAGAGAATTATCGGTTGTTTTAGCGGAATTTAAAGAATTTGCCTCAAATTAATAAATAAAAACCAAAATATATCAACATGTAACTGGTTGAACTTGGAAACATTGGGATCTCGACAAATTATGTCCAAAAATCTCCATGGACACACCCCACTCAACTAAACCCTAGGCGAAGTGAGCCCTTAAATGGGATGATAGGCTCCATCCATAGCTCACAATGAAGCTCATTGGCTACTCCCAATATTAGAGCTTAATGGCGGATCGCAATTTTTAGATGAACCCACTCCACTCATGTGAAGCTGATTGGCGCCACCTCATTCCCACAAAGAATGGAGGTGGCATTTTACAAAGGAAGAATCCACTTTGCTTTTTCTTTTTTAACACGGTGTCGGGTAGAGAAGTCTTTGCTTTGGGAAAATACTGGATTTCTGGCTGCAATTAGTTTTGACTTAAGACATGGGAGACTAGAAAAATGCAAGAAGTATTCATCCTCAAAACCCCTACAAACGTTTCTATGCTCTGTTGAAGTTGGTAGATACTTTTTATTCTCGAATCTAGTTGGCAGCTTATTACCCTCTCGCCTTGAAAGCCATAATTCTCTTTTTAACACTCTAAATTAAGAAGTATAAAGTTTCATAGAGAGATGATACAATACCACTTCATTTGCTTGAATTTCATAAACAAAAACACTATACACGATTTCTACAAGCCTTTGAAGTCATAGTCTTCTAAATTTCATTGCAACAAACATTGTTCTTCTCTAAACCTCATAAAAATCGCATACAAATTCAAATAGAGTGTGCTTATCTCATTTCGGAACCACACCGACAAGGCGTATCAACTCCCAAAATTTCCATAGAAAAAACTTCCAAGTACATTCACACTTTTCTCCTTCTCCACACACTACACCTCCAAACTCTAAATCCCCCCTTTGGAGGAGAGAAGGGTCCGACCCCTTAGCCACCTCCCAAAGTCAACACTAGCCCACACCTATGTCACATGGCCTCGACTAGTCATTGGCTAACCCCCTCCATTAGCTTACTCATCCTTACCTTAATTTATTCATCTAACCTTTATCTTAGCTTACTCATCTATTCCTAATCTTAGCTTACTCATCAAAATTTCAACCGAAATAGTAAACTATCTCTACCTTTTTTTTTACCAAACTTCAAACACACAAGATGAAGTTTGTAAATATTAAAACTAAACGTATAACATCAGTGTATGTCTAAAAAATGTTGAAAAGAATTCCAAGAGGAATTTTACTCCAATTGCAAGCACTTGAGGATGCGTCAAAAAATAAGTGCAACGTAGTCTGTACGATCAGCCTTAATCAATGAATTAAGTAGACCTTATAGCCAACGTTGATGGCCGCAACTTCCTTTCGCAGGCTTAAGACAATAAAAATATTGATCATCATTTAAGTCTTCAAAAATTCCTCTAAATGTCACATCCCGAGTGTCAGGTTCAATACACCCAGCCTGCAACAAAATCACCAATGCACGAGCATCTTGTTGAAGGTTTCCATGCCATCTCTGCTCCACACGAGGTTGCTTCAACGGCCGAGAAGGCCCAACTTCTTTTTCTGGACGCTCATGCAGTGGTGAAGGACTAAGTGGCAGAAGAGTACGAGTCGGCAGTTGAGATAAAGAAAAGTCCAGCTCAAGCTCTGGTTAAAGTTCTTCATCTTGAAACTTAGACAAAACTCTCCAATTCAACATGTTCAAAAAAAGAAAAAAATCAAAATAACCACATCAAACTGCTGAAGCTCTGAAATGGTCCTTCTTCTTGTAACCTAAATACTTTATAGTAGGAAGGCGTCATTCTGAAGCTTCCCCAAAAGATATGATTCTTTCTTCCACTCAAAATCCAGTCAAATAAATATAAAATATAAAACGTATAAACAATGGATAGGGATATAAATCCCTTGAGCATGCTCTGATAAACGCCAAGCCGCGGAAGCCCAACTGGTAAAGTGCTTCAAGCGCCATAGGACTGGTCCAGGTTCGAAACCCTCTGAATCCATATGAGCAAGCGAATGGCCACGTGGTTTGGCACTGCTGGTGAAAACTAGGCATATAACTACCAGTTGACGCCACCTATCCCCTAAGCATGCGACTCTAAGTTTCGTGGTTATAACCACGGTTCTTTCTCTTCCCCCCTCATTCCTCTGATCTCCCCCCTCCCTTTTGTCTATACCTTTATTTTTCTTAGTTTTATTTTTATTTGTTTTAAACCCTACTCTCAAAACATTTCACACTATATTTACTTATTAAACCATTTTTTGCACGACAACGGACATGTATTAATCATCTTACTTCACCTAACAAAGTGGCTACTACATTGATTATCCTAAGTAGTGCATGTTACTAATCAAAAATACTCAGTGCTATAACTATTTAGTACAAATGTAATATTTTAATAAGAAAAATCATTTATGTTCCATAATGTTTGAACAACCTATTGTACTTTTGTTAGTAGAAATTGAACTCATGAATAAGACATTATTGCATTGTGTAACTCCGAATAGTAACACGCACTAAGTGGGATAATCAAGGTTGGTTTACACCATGGACCATAAAATTGGACCATGGAAGATGGCCTTTTTCCATGGTTCGACTGGAAGGTCCAACATCCAGGGTCCGGTTTCTTAACAAATCAATTTACAAAGCCTTTGGGCTCCTCACTAGGTGTAAACCGAATGTGGACCAAGAGGAGTGACCATGCACCAAAAGCGAATGTGCCGATTCTTTTAATATATGCCCAAAAAAGGCAGTTTTAAAAAGAATTCAAGTTTCACCATTCTCTTGTTTTCTCTTGTCTTCATCTTCTCTTCCCCCCAAAAAAACATCTCATTAAAAAAACATTACTACATCATTTCTCTGCCATAAACTCTTGCCTTTTTCTACTAAAGCACCTCTTTTGCCTCTTCCACTGCAAAACCCATTGGACGATGTCAATGGATAATGTAGGCCTTTAAAATATGTTTTTTGGGGACCTCAAACTCCATGATCACTCTAACATTCCTTCCTTGATGTAAACCAAAGTGATCCCTGGACGAGTTCAACAGCCAATCACAGAGTTTACAGGGCCTTGGGACAACTTCATGGTCCATGGTGTAAAGAGCCCCTCCGGTGTAATACCGTCAACATAAAAAATAAAAAAGGGCTGATTCAATATAATTATAAACCATACTTAGTGAGGATTCAAATTCGACTAATATTGTCCAAGGTGCTCTACTGCATTTATGATGACAAACCTACTCTGCCATCATGGTAGCAATGTCAACAAAAAAAAAACAGGCTCTGCAAATCAACCATCATTCGACAAACTTCACCCACGGAGAGTCTAAATCTGCATGACACCCTCATTGCTCAACTTCCCATAATCTCGCACTCATCAGACACAGACATACACAGATGTTTGATTGTTTTGCACCATGTTCAGTGTGGATGGTTTCTTTCATTCAAGTTCTTCGGAGAACACTTCTCTAATGGATCTCTGTAAGGGCAAGGCCATTCACCTTGCATCTACACTTTTACATCCACGATGCAGATGCAGATGCACATAAGTGGCCTAGTCAGCCTGCTACCTACATTGCTTGGATGAAGAAATTTAGGGGGGAGAGCAGAACCGTGATCACAAACCAACTATCTTGTATTCCGGATCGGCCTATGCACGGCTAGCTTGGCCCACCCATCCTAGTCGGACAAGCTAGAATTTTGGGTTTTTAATATCCTGACAACACTCTTTGTGTATGGATGGCAATTTAAGCATGTAGAAAAATTGAGTGACTTTGTGTTATTTCCCATAAACTTAGGGGTTGAGATGAAACCCATGGTTTCATCTGCTTTACTTTACGGATAACTCTATTGTTGAGAAGATTAGGTAGTCATTTGTAGGGACAAACAAACGGCACGTTGTAGGAAAGTAGGTAGAGGGATGTGTCGCCACCCCCTTCTTTTTGGAGAGAGTCAATTTTGTCCAATTGCCCTTTGTTCCTCACATCATGCATCCCAGTGATCGGGGAGATTTTTGGGCATAATCGGTTGAGATCCTAGTGTTTGCAAGTCCAACCGGTTACATGTTGACATCCTTCGGCAATCCTTTATGAAATTGGGGTATATTCTATAGATTCCTCTAAAATAATCGGTAATTTTCCTGCAGTCTTGAGCTTCAACTGGTTATTTCTCAACCTCAACCGGTTCATCTGTAACTAACTGCCGGTTCTCCCTGATCATAGGTGCATCCAATAAACGGGTAGTGTTGGCAGTTAGTTACAAGCTAGCCGGTTGATTTTGAGAATTTCCGAATGCAATTGGAAAGTTTAGGAAGGGGTTCCGAAAGAAAATCAAGGTTTACGGAAATGGGCCGATTAGAAAAAAAAAATGCCGGCATTAAGGCAAGCTGCCCTAGAGTATTCACGGAAAATTACCGATTGAAAATTTATTTTCACGGCGGGCAGTCGACCAAATATATATATTTTAGGTAAATTTTTCAATACTATGCCTTGTTGGCTTGTGGTTTAGGGTTACTTGCTTCCCGCCACAGCTTCCATTCCACAGCGGTGGACCTTGCATTTTCGTTTGCATTATGAGTTTTTGAGTTCTAGAATTGTTGGATTGTTGAGTGACAATAGCTTCAAGACGTTTTCGTTGTTGTTGATCTGCGAAATTATGAGGTACTATATTTAAAGTGAGACAAAAATATTGTTTGAGGGAGTGTCGGCAGTGCACAACACTCGTCCACTTCATCGCATCTCGTGTTATCACACTCATCCACTTCGTCGCATCTCCCAATCTTCAGGTTACTTGCCATTTTGTAGTGTTATCACACTCGTGTGGACATCTTGTGAGATCACTTGTTTGAGGGAGTGTCGGGTAGTGCCGGCAGTTACAAGCTAGGAGGAAGAAGGATTAAGTGCACACAGTTCCCATAACCATTGTTCATTCCATTTCAGGTACCCTTATAGGAGGAAAAAAACGGAGAAAGAGAAGGAGAAGGCGCGTGAATTTTGTGGACCAAACAACGTTTAAACGTGAATTTTTAACCTTCAAGCTTCAGTGCACTACAGAATGGGGGGATAAGAATTTTAGGGATTTGTGGGGCATGATAACTTGGAATCATGCTTTCCAAGCACGGTACCCCAACCTCCTTATTCTTGCAGAGTTAGCTCATGTGCAATGTGTTTCTACAACGATATGTGAGCGTGCTTTCAGTGTGCAAAATTTGATCAAGAACAAAGTTAGAAATAGGTTGGGTAGTAAGAATCTCGATGCAATGCTGCGAATTGCCTTGGAAGGGCCAAATGAGGAGGTAGATGACATAATTGGTGACGCTATCCCACTTTGGAAGAAGGACAGTAAGTACCATTTTTTGTATGCTAATCCCTCTTCTTATTTGAATTCTCCTAATACAGTGAGTGTGAATGATGTGTCTTGTTTGTTTGGGGCAATTGATACTAACGGCAATGGTACGCAAATTTCGTGATTTTTCAATACTAACTAGCCTCCGGATAATACTTGGACCCTTTTGTGGTGCTTGTACTTTCTGAAGGCTGAATCCTTAGCCCTAATATGGTAGGGGCTTTGCCAGGTTCAACTCTTGCTAAGGAAACTATTTAGACGAAGAAAAATGGAGAGTGAATGCCCACATTATTTAATCCTAAACACTTGAAAATAAAAAATATATAAAATGACAATGACACATCCACCACCAAAATATAAAACCGGCCCCACTTTAGACCTTTCTGAAATTGCATAAATGAAAAAAACAAATGTCAGCTAATTGCCTAAATACATTAAGAAATGGGGGCTATCAACCGATAAATTTTGCACTCTCTAGGCCCACTTCCGGGTAAAAATTGAAAAATCCGACCCACCTCCAGAAAGCTCGGCAATTAGCTGTTTTCTCTACAGAACTCCCCGGACTCTGGGTGCGTGCATCCCACCACAGTTTAATGTTTAAAGGTCGCTTGCTTGCAGAAGCCGAGTAAGAGCCAGCTATGTCTATGAGAAAGACAACGCGTCAGATAAGTATGCCTTGAATTCAAAGTAGGTGGGACCTCAAGACTTTGTCTAAAAGGTGAATAGGTGAAAGTCCAAGGCCTATGAAACAATGTGGAGGCTCTTGCTTTGAAATTTACAGGATAAAGATTTGCATAGTCGTGAAAGGAATAGAAGACAAATGTGATTCACCCAAGTTGGCAGATTCCATTCAAGACTTTTGCATTCATTTATACTGCAAGTTATGTACTCCCTCCGTCCCAAAGTTGTTGTCCTACTCCCCGGAGTTTAATATCCCAAATAACTCCGGGGATATTAAACCCCCGGGAGTAGGACAACAACTTTGGGACGGAGGGAGTAAGTCTTTGTGGGAAAGTCCTGCACTATACCTCTTTTGTAGTCTTCACAATACCCTTTCAGCAATCCGTACTCACCATACTTTTTAAACATGGTCAGCCGGAACACGTGAGCTCACTTATATGTGCATATGAAGTGGCCATCCAAGTACTTGCAGGGCTAGTTGTCTTGTAGCATATATTTGACATCTCATCTTGATGTTCTATACTTGAGTACCTAACACAATAATAGAGGGCACCATGAAAAAAATTCCAATTCAAACAACACTTTGCGACTACTTTTAAGCGTTTCACCAAAGAAAACTATGGTTTTAGTATACCGGAGCACTTCTCCGTGTACTTGACCGTGCTTGCTCCCACCTCGTATTCCTTATGTTGATGTCGCAATGAAGGTCTGATGTGTTTTTGTGTTATTTTATCCAAATTGGCGAATAAATGGAAAAGACGTATACATTTGCAACCCATGAAGATAGATGTTATCAAGTTAGAGAATGAGTTTGTGAATGGGTATCGTGAGGGAGATATAACATTTCAAATTTCAAGTTTGCATGGTGAAGGTAAAATGGAGGGTGCTATTGCATTGGTTACCAAAGATTGGAATAATCATTCGAGAGCATTCAATGAAGAATTTGAATTGCTACTTTCCAAAGACAAGAATGTGGAAAATTTTCGTCGCAAGATGTTTTCCTTTTGAGAGGGTAATCAAATGGTCTTTGCATGGTGAAGGCAAATAGACCGTCACCATGGTGATGATGCCCAATGGCACTATTAAGTAGATTACATATTGTTGAACCCGAGCCTTTTGGAGGCTATGCACAATGTCATTAACCTATGTGCAATCCCTCACTTATCCTTTGCAACTAATTTATATCATGACATTCATGTATGTTTCCAAACTTCCTTCATGTCTATTTTTGTGGGGTGTAGATCCACCAAGAGTGGCCACATTTAAACAAATTTAGTTCTTAACTAAATTGTGTACAAAAGTTCAACAATCTGAACTCCAAGATTTCAACAATCTGAACTCCAAGTTTGAGAATTTGTTGGAACGAATCTTGTTGGTATTTTCCCCAGGGGGTGGACTCTTCATTTCATGTATTAACAAGAGCATAGTATTATTTCAGGCATTAGTGTGCATAGTACACATAAGGGAGAGGTATTTTTTCTCTCTCTAGTGTGTGCACTTTAAAGAAGGCTATTGAGGATTTTGATAATAAAGGTAGATGTACAAAAGGAGCCCCTAAGGTTGAGAGACAAAAATGACATTAGATGTGCTAGTTTCATCCAATTTACAATTTCCTTCATTATTGTCACATGGAATTAACCTACAATGACCTGTATATATCATGAAGGCCTATTTATTTCATGGATTATATTTTGTGTCTAAATACATGATTCCATTTTCTAGCCGCCTGTTGTTAGTACATTCACATTTGTTTTTCTTTTTAAAACTCTTGTATACAGGGGGTTTTATGTCATAGTTTTCCACAAGCATTATTTAGGTTTCTAATGAAGAGTCCACCCCCCCCCCCCCCGATTTCCTCTAATTATGGAGGTGTCCATGTTGATTTTGTATTAGGTGAGGCCTACCTCTTTGTGCTTATTGCTATTTCATTATGTATGACTCTATTGGCAATCACCTAAACCAATTGGTGTAATGTGAAATAACAACAATGACTTAGGATGTCATACATAAATACAACGAGGAAACACCCATTGGAAGGCAACTAGTAAAGAGAACTAGTAAAGGTGTTTGGAAGGCAATGCAAACCGCTACAAGAAAGGCTATTACATCTATTAAAGCTAAGGAACTAGAGAAGTTGCTTGTAGTGGGAAATCCCACCAACTGGGAAGAGTTTTGTTATAGTGGTATTTAATTTCACATATTTCATTTTGTGCATCCTCCACTTTATGCTTGGAAATAAATTGTCTATGATGCAGATTAATAAGCATATTAATGTTATAACTAAGCCCGGTATGGCACTAGAGGAGTTACAAATCATTGATGTACTCCAATTGAAGTGAAGTTCAAGTCTTGAAGGTTGTGATGGTGAAATTCAAGCTCAATAACACGGGAATCACTATGTTTTCATGTTGTTGATGAGAAAGAAACTAAGCATGAAAATTTGATTGTTTGAGCTTGGTTTTGGGCACGAGTACTATTCAATTCCATGGTTCTCCAATTCTTTAATTCTTCAATTAAAGTTGGATTCTATTTCCTTTTCTAAATTGAAAGTTGTGCTTGCGAATGGAGGTTGCCGTGGCCAATGAGTTTGAGGGCATGAAGGGTGAGTTGAGTGATGTGGATTGGTGTGAAAACATCCCTCTCCCTGTGCATTACGTAAAGAAATGGAGAATTCTCATTTCGACCAAGGCTTTCAACTGTTGTTTTAGAAGACCCTTGAGATTTTGAGATTTTTACTACACTGATTCATTTCCTCAAGGGTAGAATTCCATGAGGGTAAAGTGTGTAGTTTACATGTAGTTTTCTAAATATTTGAATGTTCATTTCTCATAGTTATATGTGAAATCAAATCTTTTGATTACATTGATTTATTGTCCTCTTTCTCATAAAAGGCACATGCGGCAACATGGGAATGGAGGAGGAGCCAACTTTATGTCCAACAAGCTCATGTGCAACTTAAGTATTCACAATTGTGAAGGACTAATGGGGCATCAATGAGTTGCTCCTGTATTCAAGAATTGATGGGTCTCATACAGTAAATGCCTAAGCTTCTATCTATTGTATTTCAATATTGGAATTGTTTTCTTTTGTTGTTTATGTCATTTGATGAATAATTAATGATGTCATTTTTCTAATGGCTTGCAAACTCAACAATTTTGCATCATAATGTTGGTGCACAGGAAGATGTCTTTGATGGGGTTTGATTTCCAAAAGAAAATTGTTGCATCGGACTTGGTTATTGAGGACATTGATATTTTCTTTGGCCTAATGAAACCGAGAACTCAAATTATGAATGGAAGAGTCCCTCAAAGAGATGGTTGGGAGCAAGATGCATTGTCAATGCAAGTGTTTATCGAAGCATTAACTAAGCCCAAGTTTGTGGTTCTAGATACCTATACATTCACATGTGGTGTGTTCTTCCTTGGCATATATTGAAACTAGAAGGTTATTTGTTTCTTCATTTCATCAATATCTAATTGTTGTTTGTTTAAACATTTCCAGGTGCTTCCATCCATGCTTGCAGACATAAGGAACATCACCTTGTAGCATACAAGGGAGACTCTACCATTTGTGACGTTTTTGTCACTCCATTGCATGATGTTCCTCTTCCTCCCCCCCTCCTCCCCTTCTGGAAATGGGTCCATTTCCACTCCCTTGGTAATGACAATGCACTACACTAATTATGCCATTTAGTGTGTGTGGCACTAATTCCTGAAACATGCACTATTTTGCTCGGGGAGGTGACTATCAAAATTTTAGAAAACCACGTGAGGTTAAAAAAAGGTCAATTTAATTTGTTTAGGATAAGATTTAAAATTTTGTTAGATCTACCATAGCATTAGAAATATGTCCCCTACATGATTATATGTAGAATAGGGTGGTGGAAAATTCCTCCAATTTAGTAATTGGTAGAAAAAAATTAGGGTCATAGATATAGGATTCCCCTAAAAGTTTGTAATAAGATCAATAAAATAATTATGGGTTTGACTACTTGGATGAAGAAGTGTGTAGTTTATGTCCAAATTTGAATCAAGTGTGGTAGTATGGAGGAAAATGTCGTGGGGTTTTTAGGAGGAAGACAAAGTGGAGTGGTTGGAGATTTCGAAGGTTGCCCCCCTCATGCCATTAGCTAGTTTTAGATATTCGTCATCATTGGTGCTAAACCTCTCATAATTTATTAGTCTTATCATAACATTGTAAAGGATGTTGAACATGTATCTTGATAGTATTGGAGGGTGTATAGTTGTATCCTAATCCTTCACATTGTAAATATTTGTTACAAGGTTTGAATGGGACTATAGTTGAATGTGTTTGTGAACACAATCAAAGTAAATGATTTTAGTTTTTCGTATTCAACTTTCTTGTATTTGAATAAAATTTTGTTTTTTTGGAGTAGGTAGTTGAGCAAAATTTTATGTCTTGTCATAACTGATTGTATTTCTTGTTTTGTTCTATTCATGTTTATAAATTGTCTATTTTAGCTTGTATATTTTGTTTTGTTCCATCCATGTTCACAATTTTTTTATTTTAGCTTGTATATTTTGTTATCTTCATGTTTATCGGTAATCCTTTAACTAGTATCCAAGTGTTATTGGGTGTGTTTTAAATGATACTTTGAACGATTTAGGACTAGTATTACTAATTGAAACCAAATGAATGACAATTTGAATGATATGGAATGTATGCTATTCACATAATCAATTTTGCAATGCTATAGTATTCCGTCCACTATTTAGTACTTGTACGATTTATAAAAAAAATATGCCAAAAATTTGCCTCTCTAAACAATTACAAATAAATATAGGATGCTAAAATATACTTCAAAGTAGCTTTTTGTTTTTTACAAATAGGGAGGCAAAAAATATTGAGAGGTGCATAAGCACACCCCCCCATTAAATACCCCATTATTGCATGTGGTTACAAAACGTAAGGGGGTGTGATCGCCCCGAGTTATTTTGCCAAATCTCACAATTAGTGAGCCCTGAAATTTTTATTGAGTAATACTAAATTCATGCATACATGCTCATTTACCATAATTTCAAGAAAATTAGTGTTGAAGCTCAATGAGGTTGCAACTTTGACAATCATTTTCAATGGTGTAGCAGCAACAACAACTTCAAGAGTGGTACCATTGCTACTAATCCAAACTAGGCAAAAACAATGGCAGAAATACTTTGAGTATGATTTATAGCAAATTTTGGCGAAGAATGTAGAAAATCTCAATCTTGGGTCAACTAAATGGGAGAGAACCAAATGGGCACCAAGCAATGAGACACTTTGGGCTCCCGAAACCCTAGATCTTTTAGTGGCATTATTTTCATAGCGAAGATAATTTAGTATCACCTTCACTAATTCCCACACACACTATTAGCCAACCCTCATGAAATGGGATAATCACTGTAGTTTGGAAGGTGCTCTCGCATTAGTAAGTAAGTTTATTATGTGATGTAAGGCTTTCTAGTAGTAATCTTTGAACGCACAACATTTTGCCTATTTGTTGTGGCACATTAAGTATTTGATTTTGTGTTTGCAAATTGGCATCCATCAAGCCTCCTCCTAGGTTGATGGTGCTTCCTGCATATGCAAAAATTTAGCCAAGGTTATGGTAGAAACATCTACATCAGTTCCTTGGTGCAAGTCTACATTTCTCAACAACCATTCATTTGTAGATGACATAGCTAAGGAGTGTAATGAGGTGGATAGAGGTGGTGAGAAGGGTGAGGGAAAGGAAGATGGTATGAGTAGTCATAAAGCTAAAACATAGGATTCTAGATAAAGTATGTTAAACGCATTCATAATTTTAATTTGTGTGTGATGTTCTATTTTTAAGTTAACAATAACCTATACTTGTGGACATTAATTTAAATGTGGATTTTCACCATTTACCTCAAATTTTTCCTACAAACATTATTCTCATTTTGCAATGTGTGCCCTTCATTAATTAGCTTAAGAATCCTACCATTATTCTATATTTGAGGTAAGCGATTTTTCTTGAACTCCCAAAAAGTCTCACAATTCCATGGCCATAGGATACAAATGCCCCTAAGTTCCATTTTTTTTTTTTTTTTCCCCTTGTTGTTCACCACTCACATGATAAGATTTCCTAGGCTCCATAATATTTTACAATGTGATGGTGTATATTGTGGGCCACACTATACTGCTACGAAGGGTAAGTCACATTAATAGTATAATAACCACAATCTCTACCATAAACAACGTAATGAGAGCTTGCCACATGAAAGTACTTGGCAATCGTACAAGGACTTTGATTCTTGGATTTATTCTTAAAGTTAGAACATAAAGACAGAGTCCTACACATGCTCAAGGGTAAGTTTCCGTGTACGACACTCGCTCACCAAATTCTAGTGTGGATAAGGACAAACCCGTGCAAATGTAGAGGGAATATGGTGGGGTAGGGTTCATATGTGCCAACTAGCTACTTCCCATCTTCTCAAATCTGGGCCACCTACTAACCTCCTACTCCCAATTACCAAGGATTTAGTTCTAGACCAACATTGGTTCTCTTGAGTCTTCAATTGGTCTTCATCCTTCGGTGACCGGCATTTGTAGGTTATAGATTCTTTGGTGGGTGCATGGAAGTCTAGAGGCCCATGTCCATGGCCCTTTGCATTCTAGCATACCACCAAAATGTGGTTGTATGTATGGCGGCTTGTGTTGCACTACACGCAAACACCTCCGACCCACTAGTATCTAGAGTCTAGTGGGCGAGCGGCCCACATGGAAACTCACCCTAAGATTGCTATGCCCTTTGTAAATTTAAAAAGAATAAATTAGACAATTTCCAATAGTCCATTCAAAGCTCATCAATATCGATTACTTGTTATGTACCAACATTGATCACTTGTTTTTTCTTTTGGCTTCTTAATTCAACAACTATTTGTTGAATCACTAGCTACATCACTTTCGGATAACCTCTTCGGCAACTTCTACTCTAGCACTATCCTGCTGCTTGATGACCCAATCCACAAGATCAAAAGTGCCAGCCAACAGACTGTGGGCTTGAGATACCACCAAAACCGTGCTTTGTGGTAAGCTTTTGAGCAATGCCACCACCCGTGCTTGTCCCTCGCCATCCAAATGCTGCAATTAGTGCAACCACAATAATTTCAACAACGAAACTTGGGAGTGAACTACTCAAGTTAAACAGGATGAGATTGGAATTGTCTACACTAAAAATCTGTCTTTGTAATTACTATATGAACAACTGCTTTATTTTGGAACTAGTTATGTGATAATATCTCCACATGCCAAAGTATTTGACTTGGAGGCCACAGAGATTGAACGTAACAAAATAATGAAACAAAATTTATTATTTTTTCACAAGTTGCATAAGCATTGAAAAATGCTAATCACATATGGCCACAACGTTCTTAAGTAAAAGTGGTGATGAACACCGGCGATCTGCTATGGATCAAAAGAATGAACTATACACGTGCAAAACTGGTTCAGAACAAGGATTTAAATTCAAGGTGAAGATGATTTTAGCAGGAGTGTCATAGCTTGCACTAAATGCTAAATCCCAGAACATTGATGTTTGTTGAACCTAGTTTAACTTATAATGTGAGTCACTACACCACTATTCTTATATTACCACCCACTTAGACCTATGTTTTCTAGAAAAGTTTTAAACTGGAAGGAGATGAGGAACAAACCTGCAAAACTTCATCTAGAACAAGTAAATTGCAATGGACCCCTCCTCGTTGTGACACAAACTCTGAGTACCCCAACGCCAATGACAAAGCCTGCTCCGCCCACATAGCCAAGACTATCTCCAACATCAGTATCAATTACACTAGTCATGATAGAAATTCTCAAAGAAATGTTGGTGGAACATTTATACATATAACCTTTGACTCTACGGAACATTTTGTCTGGAGTTGGTCCCCAATGCTTGTCTGTTGCTTGATTTGTGTACAAAATTAATAATTTCTTTCCACTTTTGGTGCATGCTCAGAGGTAGTGTTTGAAAATGAATGAAGACCAACCTATTCCAGTTCATTGAGGACAAAACTCATTTTAGCACCCCTTGACATGCCCAATGAGTTCAACCTTCAATAAACCGAGATACAATGTTCACACCTTCACACTACCTCCGAGCACCTACTGAGAACTTACCTAACATGGTATGTCTTTTATGCAGAACAACCAACTCCCCAGAAAAGGTCATGTTGAGATAAGAGGATAACTCTAATATCGCCATGGCTAGACAGGAAATAATGTAAGACCCCACTTCCACAGCCCAAACAGAGGATTCACTTAAACCAATAAATTCATGAACTCCAAAAGACTTACCATCCGTCTGCGTTCACCTCCACTCAGTTGGCGCAAAGATCTGTTCTCTAAAGTCCCATTGGAGAGACGCACTACCGCTATTTTATCAATAGCCTCCACACTTACTTTACTGCCTCTTGTCAACTTTGTTGGTCTTAGTAGCAGGCCAAGTGATCCACCTGATAACATTTCTAAATATCGAGCTGTTCTCTCTTGCACATCAGCTAAAGCTCCCTCCAGAATGTAGCTCTGCAACATGATAATAGAATCCCAGTAACATATAAATGCATGAAGGTCTTAGTAGGTGCAACTTGTAACTTTCATGAACTCCCAAGTTCCAACTTACAGTAAACACTCGAGAGAACATCCAAAACTTCAAACATCATAGAACTAACCAGACTACATATTTTTCTTTTATCAAGAGAGTTCTCCTCTAACGCAACACGACTTTTGGTCAGGAGTTGGTTGTCTTGCATACAACACCTTCAAACCTTGGACAGCTGCCAAAATAACCATAATTAACTAGATTTTTTTCAATAGATTTTAGGGAACAACTATAGTTAACTAGAAAAATTTAAGACCATATTCAAGAACAACTATAGTTCACTACAAGAATTCCGAGTATTATTATATATTCGAAGAAGAAGTGTTCACCTCTTGATTTGCTTAAGTTGAGGGTCTTTAATATGCTCAGGCTATTGAGGATCATCAAGAAACACCTTTATACAATCACTCACAGTGCTAGACTCCGGAACAACCTCCATGTACACCAACACAAATAACACACTAGTGTCACTACAACATTGCAATGTAATTCCGTGAAAAGGTTGCACTCAACTTTACTTAACTAGATATTTAGTTAACTAGATATAACTATAGTTAACTACATTTTTTGACAGGTCAAATCGTGAACAACTATAGTTACGAAAGGCAACTAGTTAACTATTAGTTGAATTAGTTGGTTAGTTGTCCAAGGTTTGAACACCTTCTATGTTTATTATGTTGTCAATGCATGCTTGGAGGTAGTGTGGAGGTTTGAGCATAGAACGTTCTATATCAGTTCAACAAGTGCTAAAAATGAGTTTGGCCCTCAATGAACCAAAATAGGTTGCTCTTCGTTCAAATTCGAACACTACCTCCATGCATGCACCACAAATGGAAAGAAATCATTGTTTTTGTATGAAAAACAACTAAGGAAAGGTCATAGAGGACCAACTCCTAACGAAAGGTCCCATTGAGTTAAAAGATAGCTCTGTTGTTGATTTTTGAACACAACCATTTACTTGGTTCTGCATCACCTTTTACATACAAGGTCTGCAAAAACAGGATACAACATTTAAATGGGAAAATGTTGCACCTGAACACCAGTCAAGCCGAAAGCGGTATCGATCTCTTTCAGCCAACCAGCCTCCTCAAGCAAATGTCTAGAAAGTGACTGTTTCTCTTGATTCTCAATATTAGCTTTCTCACATAAGGTTGAAAGAATTTCATATTCTGCCTGAAAAGGGTTCTTCTCCATATTCACTGCTTGGCATTTCACCTTGAGTTGCTCAACACGATTCTGAAGTGAAAGCCGTGCCCGCACATCTGCTTCTAGCTGCCGTATTTGGTGTATGAAATTTTGTTCATGGATCTTGAAGTCTTCAGACTTACTTAGACCTTCAACTGGTTTTTTTGTTGAACTTGAAGAACAGGTAGAGAT
Organism: Polytrichum commune; assembly: GCA_950295325.1. NCBI lineage: Eukaryota > Viridiplantae > Streptophyta > Polytrichopsida > Polytrichales > Polytrichaceae > Polytrichum > Polytrichum commune. Next base: position 38,821,439 of record OX485807.1, read on the forward strand.
TTCCTCTTCCATTCCAGGTAGAAGAGTGGCAGCAGAACTAAGAACCATCTGAGCTAATGCTGTACATTGTCGAATTCGATTTAGCTGTAATGAGAATGACACACATTGAAGTTAGTGGCTTAGGCATCCAAAAATTTCATGGCATGCAAGGTGACCAGGTCCAGAGCTATAGGGATATAGAATTTGATCATATAAAGATATTGCAGCAGCCTGTAGATTTAGAAGTACAGATGACCACTAAGCATTGAGTTGTGAAAAAGCACTATAGTTTGCATTTACTAACAGAGTTACAATATTCACACTCAGGCAAGAATATAACTAGTAACCTCCCAGTCTCATATTTGTCAGAGAAATAGTACAAAAAACAAATTTCAGGACCTTAGGACAACCACTGCCTCACAAACCTGTGGTAAAGGTATTTAGAAGAGATAGAACGGTGTCGGAGGTAATAATAACTGTGGCCAACTCTTCAACTCAAACAGCAAACCTTCAAATTCTCCTAACCTGAAATAGGAATTTAGCAGACTCCTGTTTGAATGCTTCTTGTGCGTGTTTCAGTTTCAACGTTTCTGCTTCCATTGCCTGCCGCTCATGCTCTATAGTGTCTCGAACACATTTCAACTCGTTCTCAGTTTCCTTGAGCTCCTGTTGGCAACCACATCTTGAACAGATTTTAGGAACACCGCAGATGAACATAAATCATGAAAAAACACCACCATACAACATACCCTTTGAAGATTGTGAAAACTCTTAAACAAGTACCTTTGCTATAGTAATGATTGACAACATCCTGAAAACTGATCAGGAGTATGCACTCAATTTCATACTGAAAGGCTATATGCACAGAGTCAATTAAACGCATACACGATAAAAAAAAGGGTCAGTATCTTGTCACCTTTACAAAATGGTTGTGTTCTTCGACAGCACTGGTCAGCTCACCCTCAAGCTGAACAAGACTTTGTGAGGAGTGCATTGCGTCGATAGGTTGTAAGCACTTATCGCAAACTATTGCACCCGCCACATTCTTCTTGAAAGCTTCCACCATTTGCTTCCTTTTCATAATTAAAGCCTCTGCCATTTTTACCTGCCTCAAAGTATATTCACGATTTGTAGTGGTCAGGCTAAGCCATTTTGCTGACATGTCTCATCATAATTGATAACAAGCAGGCACATTATCACCTGTAATTAATAACCTTGCCATGGTCCTGACCACTACCTCTGGAAATGGACAGGATTTGTACTGTCATCGGCTAGAGGAGACACCCAGCCACACCAAGCCATATTTGTTGGGCTAAGCAATTTTGTTGATGTGTCTATCCTGATTGGATCCACAGAGGCTAGTAATAACTTATAAATGGATGACCTTGCCATGACCTCACCACTACGTCCAATGTGTCGCCATGCCACGGGCTGTAGTAGGCACCTAGTACCTACCTCGCCATTGCCCCAATGAGGTAGGTTAGGCGCCTCCTATAGCCCATGGCAAGGCTCCTCACATCCATTTTCTTGTCCGTAAGGCCATGAGTTGTTGGCAACTATGTGATTACATATAAGGTGTGCGGGCCTTAATCATACTACACCGTTTATGATATCTAGTGTCACATGCGTAACAGTGTGACTTACCCTATTTTGAGGTGTATGTTAGGTTACAATAATGATCAACAACTTCACCATTAGTGTCACCTCATGATACTTGGCGTTCAAGTGCACTTACTAATACCTTGGCTTGAGTAGGTTCAATAATGGTGTGAGGTGTATGCCTTTGTTATACAATGATCTACAAGTTGTCATTGTCTACTCAAGAAATCTTCCTCTTAGATACTACAATGTAAGCACATGACACTTGTCATTAGTGCTCAATAATATCTTCCCTGCTACGCTAAAAGTCATAATGTAAATATGTTTTCACTTGAAAAAGTTACTTATGTTGACAAATGGCATCATATTGGCAATTAGCAGACATGACACTTTCAAACCTCTAGGCATCTAGTTAGACCCTTCGCAAATAGTGTATGTGACTCTAAATACCATAAACAGTGTAGTTGTCTCCACACACCTATATTTGAGTGGTATATGGCAAGGCTCGTAGTTAGAATAGAAACCAAAAAAGACCCTTGTTACAATGAGATTGGACTATGTGCTTAAATAAGGACACCATCCTAGATTTATAGGATTGGGAGGGTCTATGTGAATGCTCGAAGAGAGAGAAGAATCTTCCCTTCGACCTCTCCTAACTTCTGCATCTCAACTTCCATTTTGACACTTGAAACAACAATCTTAATGAGTCACAAGTGCTAACTGGAATAGACAATTTTGTGATCCCATCCAACGGCCAAATGTGTATGTGGAGTTGGAAGTGTCCATAGCAGGCTCACATACTTTACAATGAACTACCTCACCTTCTACAGAATAGACAGGTGCTTCCCAAGTACACCCGCACTACTCACCTGGTGAGATATTTGTGATTGTCTTTGTAGTAGATCCTCAAAACCCTTGTACATACTTGTCTTCGAATTTTCAGGGCATTTTCTGGGCGGTGACCAAGAGTCCACTCCATTTTTAAGTGCCATCTCTAGCTCCTCTCCAAGAGTCTCCCAGGCAGTCTTAGTAGATGAGACCAGCACATATGTTTGTGCAAAACTCGGGTTTGTGTTCAGGAGTGTTGCTTCAGCCGTGCTTAGTTCTGACTCACTGATTGCACCTCGTTTACTCCTGCAACAATATGAAATTTTAGAATTAGAATTAGAAATATGAGGTTTAAAGGTCAAAGGGTGTTTCTTGAAAATTGAGATGACTAAAGATAGATAACTTTCAATGCTCAAATGTTGTTTACACCTCCCCAAAAAAAAGGGTTTCTACAATTTTAGAGTTTTAAGGTTTTCACAGATCGCATAAGATTTACATCCATACAGTTGAAAACCAGTTTTGACCCTTGACATGGGATAAAACCATGTATAAGATTTTTGATTGCAAGTTTTTATATACAAAACATAGCACGGTCTTATATGAAATTGTGTCCCAAGGCTCAGAACCAACCTATGTATAACATGGTTTGACGGATTCAAAAAATACAATAATGTATAGAAATGGTGGATAAAAATACTAGATATTGCATAGAAACGTACGTTGAATTCTTTCATGAACTTCACTGTCTATGCACCTTAATCTCAACTTATTTCTTAATTAGAGAATCTCATTAGAAGGATAAAGCCATTTCAATACAGATTATTTTTTGAAAAATGACTAAAGATGAAGTTCTCAACAACAAAATCTCATTTTAATTTATCGCAATAGTCCTGTCAGAGTCTTTGTGACATTTAAGGGTTAAACCTGAAGTCAGAAAAAGCATAAATGAGAGGAAGAAAAACTGAAATACAGCACCTGTTCATTTCCCATTCCTGTGACTGCTGCATGCTGGCATCCACCTGATTTTAACTTACAACTGAGTGCATGAAATTTCATTCTTGCTCAAGACCACATTGACAGATATTGATGAATTTTATAAGACTAATCCAGCATAAACAAGTAGTATAGGTTGATATATTGCCACTCTTAACATTCCACGTATCACTATATGACAAACATAAGTAGCTGAATGCGATTAGAAACTTGTAACAAACAAAAATCCTTTAGCAATTTAAACAAGATATGGATCTAATGAAATACACATGGGAGATTCTTCAGGACCTTCCTGCCACAGGCTATGTGAATAATATCTGTTACTTTAAACTCGAAATGAGATGCAATGTCTACAGCTAGTGTAAAGGTTGCTGACGTGGCATGACTGCTGATTCAAATAAGCTCTCGTGGGAATGTTCTAAACAAGAGACAAGGTAATATATGGACCTTGCTTTTTAAGTGTTGGTATTGTCTGACAAGCTCTTGAAGTGCACCCTCAAGATTCTCAATTTCCGTCTTCTTCTTTCGAAGCTCTTTTGTACTGTGCTCCTTTGCAGTTTCCCACACCTCCATTGCCACAAATCTGCTCAACTCCTCCTGTTCAAACCAGTGTTGGGCGGGTGTTTGATTTTGTTAATAATCTCCGTTTCATGGTTTTTAAAATCTTCAAATAAAAAGGACCTCCAGTCGCATTTATTTTAAAAACCTCAAAGAACTGGCAGTTTCTATCAAAGAACTGGCAAAGAATGGGTAGATCTTTTAAAGGTTATTTGACTAAGTTTTGGCTTTTTTTAGAACTATGGTTATGAATCAAACCTGATCATTCGGCATTTTAGGAACTGTGGTTATGTGTTCAGCGGTTATGAATATAAAGAACTGCCATGATAACTGGCAGGCTTTGGTGATAATTCTAATACCTGCCCCACGTTGATACAAACACTCAAAGCAGGCAATTAACAAACTACAGTAGTCTTAGTGCATCTTATTATAGGTGGATGAAATTCACCATGAGAAATTACTGCAATGAAATATGATTTTCATGTCAGTAATTCCTCCATTCTGCGACTTGTTACCCTATGCATCTAATACTGCCGGATAAAGGACTGTTTGGCTAACTACATATTCAAGCAGGTTGCTTACCTTAAAATCTTTGTCAGAAGCTTCCAACAACCCTCCACCTCCATGCTGCCCTTGAAATACTGTCCGATAAAGTACAGATGTATCCCTGCAGTACTTAGAGATGTTAACTACATGCAACTACCCTAAATTGTCCTACTAGTGTGGAGGAAAGTTTGATATGAAAAAGTGGACCACTCTAATTGTCCAGTCAGGGTGGAAATAATGTGGGCCAAAGACCCGGGTCTTCCCCTAAGTCTTCCTGTACACTTCCGACCAACACTTTTGAGTATCGGTTCACGAAAAAAAAGTAGCATAAAAAATACTGTGGCCCACACTAATTTTAAACTGGAGATTTAACATTCGTTGAAAATTAATGTGGGTTTTTAAGAGTTACTGCAGCCCACACTAACAGGACTACTTAGTGTACCTATCTATTGAGTTACATCCAATGCAATGGCAAACTTGACTAGAGGTTAACGTTCTCAATGCAAGACTTGCACCATATTAAGTCCTAAGTTTATCTCATGGAGCAGGACAACAAATGTCTCAGGAAAGCATTCATTTCTTCATGTCAACAGTTTTCAAATCAAAACACGAGAAAGGTGTAATTCATAGAACACATTCCAATGACCCTGACAATGATGTTGGTGCAAACTATTATGTTTTATTCTTGTGCCTTCAACATAATGCAAGAATGTACTTGGGCAATATTGACAGAAGGGGGACTGCATCACAGCTCAAAATTCAAATGTCACAAATGTGTAGAAACTCACAGAAGCTCATCAATGCGGGATTGTGTCATTCGTATTTCTTGGCACGTCTGATCCTCTCCATCCAAAATAAATTTCAGACTTGACCTTCTGCAAACCCCAATTCCAATATAGAGATTTAGGGAACTGGATTCTACTAATGAAACATGAAAAATACAACCCCGAAATTTTGCACAAGATCAAAACATCAACCCTCTCCTGCCTAAGCTAAAATGACTATGAGGTCTATCAAATGAAAGTATGCAGAGATTATTGTAACAAGAGGACCCTACAAATTTCAAAACTTGTAGTGTATGAACCTAATCTGATGTGCAAACAAGAATTATAGATTTGGTTACATCTTTTGCAACACCAAGGTGATATGCATTTATGTGCACTTTTACCTGCCTGCTGTTCTTTCCACAGTGAATGATTTCCCATTTATTGTTCCATCAATCCGCACTCGAGCACGCTTGGCAGCATGATGCACCACTTCACCTGCAGTTAGTCCACGAGCTGAATCGGGTCGTGCATCAGTTGAACCTGGGCCCCATCACCCTTGTCAAATCCATTAAATCTTCAGCAAGAGTGATTTTTGGGATATGTATGTCATGAGTAATTTGAGCACAATTCAAATTGATCGCAGAGAGCAGATAGGTTTAAGTATGAAAATGAAGGGCAGACCACACACGCTCCAAAACGCCGGTTTTGAGACGGAGGTTGTTGGACCAAGGTAAAAGAATTTTGGCCTTGAGATGTGCCTAACCTTGAGGAGCTTTGTTTCAAGGTTTGTCCCTCTATTTTGTGGTTTGAAGAGTCCTTTCCAACTCCAATCAGTAACCTGAGGTTTTAATCCTTGCAAAAACTGCCGTCTTGGACAATGAGCGATTTTGTTTATAAATAAAGGGAGAAGCATGCTGCCATACCTCAAAAGCCAATAGTAGGAAACTATTTTGCCCGCTCCCATGGGCATGCTCTAAGAAGTGCAGGAGGCAAAATATTGCAAGGAATAGAAGACAAATGTGATTCACCCAAGTTGGCAGATTCCATTCAAGACTTTTGCATTCATTTATACTGCAAGTTATGTACTCCCTCCGTCCCAAAGTTGTTGTCCTACTCCCCGGAGTTTAATATCCCAAATAACTCCGGGGATATTAAACCCCGGGGAGTAGGACAACAACTTTGGGACGGAGGGAGTAAGTCTTTGTGGGAAAGTCCTGCACTATACCTCTTTTGTAGTCTTCACAATACCCTTTCAGCAATCCGTACTCACCATACTTTTTAAACATGGTCAGCCGGAACACGTGAGCTCACTTATATGTGCATATGAAGTGGCCATCCAAGTACTTGCAGGGCTAGTTGTCTTGTAAAATTGAAAGGAATAGAAGACAAATGTGATTCACCCAAGTTGGCAGATTCCATTCAAGACTTTTGCATTCATTTATACTGCAAGTTATGTACTCCCTCCGTCCCAAAGTTGTTGTCCTACTCCCCGGAGTTTAATATCCCAAATAACTCCGGGGATATTAAACCCCCGGGAGTAGGACAACAACTTTGGGACGGAGGGAGTAAGTCTTTGTGGGAAAGTCCTGCACTATACCTCTTTTGTAGTCTTCACAATACCCTTTCAGCAATCCGTACTCACCATACTTTTTAAACATGGTCAGCCGGAACACGTGAGCTCACTTATATGTGCATATGAAGTGGCCATCCAAGTACTTGCAGGGCTAGTTGTCTTGTAGCATATATTTGACATCTCATCTTGATGTTCTATACTTGAGTACCTAACACAATAATAGAGGGCACCATGAAAAAAATTCCAATTCAAACAACACTTTGCGACTACTTTTAAGCGTTTCACCAAAGAAAACTATGGTTTTAGTATACCGGAGCACTTCTCCGTGTACTTGACCGTGCTTGCTCCCACCTCGTATTCCTTATGTTGATGTCGCAATGAAGGTCTGATGTGTTTTTGTGTTATTTTATCCAAATTGGCGAATAAATGGAAAAGACGTATACATTTGCAACCCATGAAGATAGATGTTATCAAGTTAGAGAATGAGTTTGTGAATGGGTATCGTGAGGGAGATATAACATTTCAAATTTCAAGTTTGCATGGTGAAGGTAAAATGGAGGGTGCTATTGCATTGGTTACCAAAGATTGGAATAATCATTCGAGAGCATTCAATGAAGAATTTGAATTGCTACTTTCCAAAGACAAGAATGTGGAAAATTTTCGTCGCAAGATGTTTTCCTTTTGAGAGGGTAATCAAATGGTCTTTGCATGGTGAAGGCAAATAGACCGTCACCATGGTGATGATGCCCAATGGCACTATTAAGTAGATTACATATTGTTGAACCCGAGCCTTTTGGAGGCTATGCACAATGTCATTAACCTATGTGCAATCCCTCACTTATCCTTTGCAACTAATTTATATCATGACATTCATGTATGTTTCCAAACTTCCTTCATGTCTATTTTTGTGGGGTGTAGATCCACCAAGAGTGGCCACATTTAAACAAATTTAGTTCTTAACTAAATTGTGTACAAAAGTTCAACAATCTGAACTCCAAGATTTCAACAATCTGAACTCCAAGTTTGAGAATTTGTTGGAACGAATCTTGTTGGTATTTTCCCCAGGGGGTGGACTCTTCATTTCATGTATTAACAAGAGCATAGTATTATTTCAGGCATTAGTGTGCATAGTACACATAAGGGAGAGGTATTTTTTCTCTCTCTAGTGTGTGCACTTTAAAGAAGGCTATTGAGGATTTTGATAATAAAGGTAGATGTACAAAAGGAGCCCCTAAGGTTGAGAGACAAAAATGACATTAGATGTGCTAGTTTCATCCAATTTACAATTTCCTTCATTATTGTCACATGGAATTAACCTACAATGACCTGTATATATCATGAAGGCCTATTTATTTCATGGATTATATTTTGTGTCTAAATACATGATTCCATTTTCTAGCCGCCTGTTGTTAGTACATTCACATTTGTTTTTCTTTTTAAAACTCTTGTATACAGGGGGTTTTATGTCATAGTTTTCCACAAGCATTATTTAGGTTTCTAATGAAGAGTCCACCCCCCCCCCCCCCGATTTCCTCTAATTATGGAGGTGTCCATGTTGATTTTGTATTAGGTGAGGCCTACCTCTTTGTGCTTATTGCTATTTCATTATGTATGACTCTATTGGCAATCACCTAAACCAATTGGTGTAATGTGAAATAACAACAATGACTTAGGATGTCATACATAAATACAACGAGGAAACACCCATTGGAAGGCAACTAGTAAAGAGAACTAGTAAAGGTGTTTGGAAGGCAATGCAAACCGCTACAAGAAAGGCTATTACATCTATTAAAGCTAAGGAACTAGAGAAGTTGCTTGTAGTGGGAAATCCCACCAACTGGGAAGAGTTTTGTTATAGTGGTATTTAATTTCACATATTTCATTTTGTGCATCCTCCACTTTATGCTTGGAAATAAATTGTCTATGATGCAGATTAATAAGCATATTAATGTTATAACTAAGCCCGGTATGGCACTAGAGGAGTTACAAATCATTGATGTACTCCAATTGAAGTGAAGTTCAAGTCTTGAAGGTTGTGATGGTGAAATTCAAGCTCAATAACACGGGAATCACTATGTTTTCATGTTGTTGATGAGAAAGAAACTAAGCATGAAAATTTGATTGTTTGAGCTTGGTTTTGGGCACGAGTACTATTCAATTCCATGGTTCTCCAATTCTTTAATTCTTCAATTAAAGTTGGATTCTATTTCCTTTTCTAAATTGAAAGTTGTGCTTGCGAATGGAGGTTGCCGTGGCCAATGAGTTTGAGGGCATGAAGGGTGAGTTGAGTGATGTGGATTGGTGTGAAAACATCCCTCTCCCTGTGCATTACGTAAAGAAATGGAGAATTCTCATTTCGACCAAGGCTTTCAACTGTTGTTTTAGAAGACCCTTGAGATTTTGAGATTTTTACTACACTGATTCATTTCCTCAAGGGTAGAATTCCATGAGGGTAAAGTGTGTAGTTTACATGTAGTTTTCTAAATATTTGAATGTTCATTTCTCATAGTTATATGTGAAATCAAATCTTTTGATTACATTGATTTATTGTCCTCTTTCTCATAAAAGGCACATGCGGCAACATGGGAATGGAGGAGGAGCCAACTTTATGTCCAACAAGCTCATGTGCAACTTAAGTATTCACAATTGTGAAGGACTAATGGGGCATCAATGAGTTGCTCCTGTATTCAAGAATTGATGGGTCTCATACAGTAAATGCCTAAGCTTCTATCTATTGTATTTCAATATTGGAATTGTTTTCTTTTGTTGTTTATGTCATTTGATGAATAATTAATGATGTCATTTTTCTAATGGCTTGCAAACTCAACAATTTTGCATCATAATGTTGGTGCACAGGAAGATGTCTTTGATGGGGTTTGATTTCCAAAAGAAAATTGTTGCATCGGACTTGGTTATTGAGGACATTGATATTTTCTTTGGCCTAATGAAACCGAGAACTCAAATTATGAATGGAAGAGTCCCTCAAAGAGATGGTTGGGAGCAAGATGCATTGTCAATGCAAGTGTTTATCGAAGCATTAACTAAGCCCAAGTTTGTGGTTCTAGATACCTATACATTCACATGTGGTGTGTTCTTCCTTGGCATATATTGAAACTAGAAGGTTATTTGTTTCTTCATTTCATCAATATCTAATTGTTGTTTGTTTAAACATTTCCAGGTGCTTCCATCCATGCTTGCAGACATAAGGAACATCACCTTGTAGCATACAAGGGAGACTCTACCATTTGTGACGTTTTTGTCACTCCATTGCATGATGTTCCTCTTCCTCCCCCCCTCCTCCCCTTCTGGAAATGGGTCCATTTCCACTCCCTTGGTAATGACAATGCACTACACTAATTATGCCATTTAGTGTGTGTGGCACTAATTCCTGAAACATGCACTATTTTGCTCGGGGAGGTGACTATCAAAATTTTAGAAAACCACGTGAGGTTAAAAAAAGGTCAATTTAATTTGTTTAGGATAAGATTTAAAATTTTGTTAGATCTACCATAGCATTAGAAATATGTCCCCTACATGATTATATGTAGAATAGGGTGGTGGAAAATTCCTCCAATTTAGTAATTGGTAGAAAAAAATTAGGGTCATAGATATAGGATTCCCCTAAAAGTTTGTAATAAGATCAATAAAATAATTATGGGTTTGACTACTTGGATGAAGAAGTGTGTAGTTTATGTCCAAATTTGAATCAAGTGTGGTAGTATGGAGGAAAATGTCGTGGGGTTTTTAGGAGGAAGACAAAGTGGAGTGGTTGGAGATTTCGAAGGTTGCCCCCCTCATGCCATTAGCTAGTTTTAGATATTCGTCATCATTGGTGCTAAACCTCTCATAATTTATTAGTCTTATCATAACATTGTAAAGGATGTTGAACATGTATCTTGATAGTATTGGAGGGTGTATAGTTGTATCCTAATCCTTCACATTGTAAATATTTGTTACAAGGTTTGAATGGGACTATAGTTGAATGTGTTTGTGAACACAATCAAAGTAAATGATTTTAGTTTTTCGTATTCAACTTTCTTGTATTTGAATAAAATTTTGTTTTTTTGGAGTAGGTAGTTGAGCAAAATTTTATGTCTTGTCATAACTGATTGTATTTCTTGTTTTGTTCTATTCATGTTTATAAATTGTCTATTTTAGCTTGTATATTTTGTTTTGTTCCATCCATGTTCACAATTTTTTTATTTTAGCTTGTATATTTTGTTATCTTCATGTTTATCGGTAATCCTTTAACTAGTATCCAAGTGTTATTGGGTGTGTTTTAAATGATACTTTGAACGATTTAGGACTAGTATTACTAATTGAAACCAAATGAATGACAATTTGAATGATATGGAATGTATGCTATTCACATAATCAATTTTGCAATGCTATAGTATTCCGTCCACTATTTAGTACTTGTACGATTTATAAAAAAAATATGCCAAAAATTTGCCTCTCTAAACAATTACAAATAAATATAGGATGCTAAAATATACTTCAAAGTAGCTTTTTGTTTTTTACAAATAGGGAGGCAAAAAATATTGAGAGGTGCATAAGCACACCCCCCCATTAAATACCCCATTATTGCATGTGGTTACAAAACGTAAGGGGGTGTGATCGCCCCGAGTTATTTTGCCAAATCTCACAATTAGTGAGCCCTGAAATTTTTATTGAGTAATACTAAATTCATGCATACATGCTCATTTACCATAATTTCAAGAAAATTAGTGTTGAAGCTCAATGAGGTTGCAACTTTGACAATCATTTTCAATGGTGTAGCAGCAACAACAACTTCAAGAGTGGTACCATTGCTACTAATCCAAACTAGGCAAAAACAATGGCAGAAATACTTTGAGTATGATTTATAGCAAATTTTGGCGAAGAATGTAGAAAATCTCAATCTTGGGTCAACTAAATGGGAGAGAACCAAATGGGCACCAAGCAATGAGACACTTTGGGCTCCCGAAACCCTAGATCTTTTAGTGGCATTATTTTCATAGCGAAGATAATTTAGTATCACCTTCACTAATTCCCACACACACTATTAGCCAACCCTCATGAAATGGGATAATCACTGTAGTTTGGAAGGTGCTCTCGCATTAGTAAGTAAGTTTATTATGTGATGTAAGGCTTTCTAGTAGTAATCTTTGAACGCACAACATTTTGCCTATTTGTTGTGGCACATTAAGTATTTGATTTTGTGTTTGCAAATTGGCATCCATCAAGCCTCCTCCTAGGTTGATGGTGCTTCCTGCATATGCAAAAATTTAGCCAAGGTTATGGTAGAAACATCTACATCAGTTCCTTGGTGCAAGTCTACATTTCTCAACAACCATTCATTTGTAGATGACATAGCTAAGGAGTGTAATGAGGTGGATAGAGGTGGTGAGAAGGGTGAGGGAAAGGAAGATGGTATGAGTAGTCATAAAGCTAAAACATAGGATTCTAGATAAAGTATGTTAAACGCATTCATAATTTTAATTTGTGTGTGATGTTCTATTTTTAAGTTAACAATAACCTATACTTGTGGACATTAATTTAAATGTGGATTTTCACCATTTACCTCAAATTTTTCCTACAAACATTATTCTCATTTTGCAATGTGTGCCCTTCATTAATTAGCTTAAGAATCCTACCATTATTCTATATTTGAGGTAAGCGATTTTTCTTGAACTCCCAAAAAGTCTCACAATTCCATGGCCATAGGATACAAATGCCCCTAAGTTCCATTTTTTTTTTTTTTTTCCCCTTGTTGTTCACCACTCACATGATAAGATTTCCTAGGCTCCATAATATTTTACAATGTGATGGTGTATATTGTGGGCCACACTATACTGCTACGAAGGGTAAGTCACATTAATAGTATAATAACCACAATCTCTACCATAAACAACGTAATGAGAGCTTGCCACATGAAAGTACTTGGCAATCGTACAAGGACTTTGATTCTTGGATTTATTCTTAAAGTTAGAACATAAAGACAGAGTCCTACACATGCTCAAGGGTAAGTTTCCGTGTACGACACTCGCTCACCAAATTCTAGTGTGGATAAGGACAAACCCGTGCAAATGTAGAGGGAATATGGTGGGGTAGGGTTCATATGTGCCAACTAGCTACTTCCCATCTTCTCAAATCTGGGCCACCTACTAACCTCCTACTCCCAATTACCAAGGATTTAGTTCTAGACCAACATTGGTTCTCTTGAGTCTTCAATTGGTCTTCATCCTTCGGTGACCGGCATTTGTAGGTTATAGATTCTTTGGTGGGTGCATGGAAGTCTAGAGGCCCATGTCCATGGCCCTTTGCATTCTAGCATACCACCAAAATGTGGTTGTATGTATGGCGGCTTGTGTTGCACTACACGCAAACACCTCCGACCCACTAGTATCTAGAGTCTAGTGGGCGAGCGGCCCACATGGAAACTCACCCTAAGATTGCTATGCCCTTTGTAAATTTAAAAAGAATAAATTAGACAATTTCCAATAGTCCATTCAAAGCTCATCAATATCGATTACTTGTTATGTACCAACATTGATCACTTGTTTTTTCTTTTGGCTTCTTAATTCAACAACTATTTGTTGAATCACTAGCTACATCACTTTCGGATAACCTCTTCGGCAACTTCTACTCTAGCACTATCCTGCTGCTTGATGACCCAATCCACAAGATCAAAAGTGCCAGCCAACAGACTGTGGGCTTGAGATACCACCAAAACCGTGCTTTGTGGTAAGCTTTTGAGCAATGCCACCACCCGTGCTTGTCCCTCGCCATCCAAATGCTGCAATTAGTGCAACCACAATAATTTCAACAACGAAACTTGGGAGTGAACTACTCAAGTTAAACAGGATGAGATTGGAATTGTCTACACTAAAAATCTGTCTTTGTAATTACTATATGAACAACTGCTTTATTTTGGAACTAGTTATGTGATAATATCTCCACATGCCAAAGTATTTGACTTGGAGGCCACAGAGATTGAACGTAACAAAATAATGAAACAAAATTTATTATTTTTTCACAAGTTGCATAAGCATTGAAAAATGCTAATCACATATGGCCACAACGTTCTTAAGTAAAAGTGGTGATGAACACCGGCGATCTGCTATGGATCAAAAGAATGAACTATACACGTGCAAAACTGGTTCAGAACAAGGATTTAAATTCAAGGTGAAGATGATTTTAGCAGGAGTGTCATAGCTTGCACTAAATGCTAAATCCCAGAACATTGATGTTTGTTGAACCTAGTTTAACTTATAATGTGAGTCACTACACCACTATTCTTATATTACCACCCACTTAGACCTATGTTTTCTAGAAAAGTTTTAAACTGGAAGGAGATGAGGAACAAACCTGCAAAACTTCATCTAGAACAAGTAAATTGCAATGGACCCCTCCTCGTTGTGACACAAACTCTGAGTACCCCAACGCCAATGACAAAGCCTGCTCCGCCCACATAGCCAAGACTATCTCCAACATCAGTATCAATTACACTAGTCATGATAGAAATTCTCAAAGAAATGTTGGTGGAACATTTATACATATAACCTTTGACTCTACGGAACATTTTGTCTGGAGTTGGTCCCCAATGCTTGTCTGTTGCTTGATTTGTGTACAAAATTAATAATTTCTTTCCACTTTTGGTGCATGCTCAGAGGTAGTGTTTGAAAATGAATGAAGACCAACCTATTCCAGTTCATTGAGGACAAAACTCATTTTAGCACCCCTTGACATGCCCAATGAGTTCAACCTTCAATAAACCGAGATACAATGTTCACACCTTCACACTACCTCCGAGCACCTACTGAGAACTTACCTAACATGGTATGTCTTTTATGCAGAACAACCAACTCCCCAGAAAAGGTCATGTTGAGATAAGAGGATAACTCTAATATCGCCATGGCTAGACAGGAAATAATGTAAGACCCCACTTCCACAGCCCAAACAGAGGATTCACTTAAACCAATAAATTCATGAACTCCAAAAGACTTACCATCCGTCTGCGTTCACCTCCACTCAGTTGGCGCAAAGATCTGTTCTCTAAAGTCCCATTGGAGAGACGCACTACCGCTATTTTATCAATAGCCTCCACACTTACTTTACTGCCTCTTGTCAACTTTGTTGGTCTTAGTAGCAGGCCAAGTGATCCACCTGATAACATTTCTAAATATCGAGCTGTTCTCTCTTGCACATCAGCTAAAGCTCCCTCCAGAATGTAGCTCTGCAACATGATAATAGAATCCCAGTAACATATAAATGCATGAAGGTCTTAGTAGGTGCAACTTGTAACTTTCATGAACTCCCAAGTTCCAACTTACAGTAAACACTCGAGAGAACATCCAAAACTTCAAACATCATAGAACTAACCAGACTACATATTTTTCTTTTATCAAGAGAGTTCTCCTCTAACGCAACACGACTTTTGGTCAGGAGTTGGTTGTCTTGCATACAACACCTTCAAACCTTGGACAGCTGCCAAAATAACCATAATTAACTAGATTTTTTTCAATAGATTTTAGGGAACAACTATAGTTAACTAGAAAAATTTAAGACCATATTCAAGAACAACTATAGTTCACTACAAGAATTCCGAGTATTATTATATATTCGAAGAAGAAGTGTTCACCTCTTGATTTGCTTAAGTTGAGGGTCTTTAATATGCTCAGGCTATTGAGGATCATCAAGAAACACCTTTATACAATCACTCACAGTGCTAGACTCCGGAACAACCTCCATGTACACCAACACAAATAACACACTAGTGTCACTACAACATTGCAATGTAATTCCGTGAAAAGGTTGCACTCAACTTTACTTAACTAGATATTTAGTTAACTAGATATAACTATAGTTAACTACATTTTTTGACAGGTCAAATCGTGAACAACTATAGTTACGAAAGGCAACTAGTTAACTATTAGTTGAATTAGTTGGTTAGTTGTCCAAGGTTTGAACACCTTCTATGTTTATTATGTTGTCAATGCATGCTTGGAGGTAGTGTGGAGGTTTGAGCATAGAACGTTCTATATCAGTTCAACAAGTGCTAAAAATGAGTTTGGCCCTCAATGAACCAAAATAGGTTGCTCTTCGTTCAAATTCGAACACTACCTCCATGCATGCACCACAAATGGAAAGAAATCATTGTTTTTGTATGAAAAACAACTAAGGAAAGGTCATAGAGGACCAACTCCTAACGAAAGGTCCCATTGAGTTAAAAGATAGCTCTGTTGTTGATTTTTGAACACAACCATTTACTTGGTTCTGCATCACCTTTTACATACAAGGTCTGCAAAAACAGGATACAACATTTAAATGGGAAAATGTTGCACCTGAACACCAGTCAAGCCGAAAGCGGTATCGATCTCTTTCAGCCAACCAGCCTCCTCAAGCAAATGTCTAGAAAGTGACTGTTTCTCTTGATTCTCAATATTAGCTTTCTCACATAAGGTTGAAAGAATTTCATATTCTGCCTGAAAAGGGTTCTTCTCCATATTCACTGCTTGGCATTTCACCTTGAGTTGCTCAACACGATTCTGAAGTGAAAGCCGTGCCCGCACATCTGCTTCTAGCTGCCGTATTTGGTGTATGAAATTTTGTTCATGGATCTTGAAGTCTTCAGACTTACTTAGACCTTCAACTGGTTTTTTTGTTGAACTTGAAGAACAGGTAGAGATTTCCTCTTCCATTCCAGGTAGAAGAGTGGCAGCAGAACTAAGAACCATCTGAGCTAATGCTGTACATTGTCGAATTCGATTTAGCTGTAATGAGAATGACACACATTGAAGTTAGTGGCTTAGGCATCCAAAAATTTCATGGCATGCAAGGTGACCAGGTCCAGAGCTATAGGGATATAGAATTTGATCATATAAAGATATTGCAGCAGCCTGTAGATTTAGAAGTACAGATGACCACTAAGCATTGAGTTGTGAAAAAGCACTATAGTTTGCATTTACTAACAGAGTTACAATATTCACACTCAGGCAAGAATATAACTAGTAACCTCCCAGTCTCATATTTGTCAGAGAAATAGTACAAAAAACAAATTTCAGGACCTTAGGACAACCACTGCCTCACAAACCTGTGGTAAAGGTATTTAGAAGAGATAGAACGGTGTCGGAGGTAATAATAACTGTGGCCAACTCTTCAACTCAAACAGCAAACCTTCAAATTCTCCTAACCTGAAATAGGAATTTAGCAGACTCCTGTTTGAATGCTTCTTGTGCGTGTTTCAGTTTCAACGTTTCTGCTTCCATTGCCTGCCGCTCATGCTCTATAGTGTCTCGAACACATTTCAACTCGTTCTCAGTTTCCTTGAGCTCCTGTTGGCAACCACATCTTGAACAGATTTTAGGAACACCGCAGATGAACATAAATCATGAAAAAACACCACCATACAACATACCCTTTGAAGATTGTGAAAACTCTTAAACAAGTACCTTTGCTATAGTAATGATTGACAACATCCTGAAAACTGATCAGGAGTATGCACTCAATTTCATACTGAAAGGCTATATGCACAGAGTCAATTAAACGCATACACGATAAAAAAAAGGGTCAGTATCTTGTCACCTTTACAAAATGGTTGTGTTCTTCGACAGCACTGGTCAGCTCACCCTCAAGCTGAACAAGACTTTGTGAGGAGTGCATTGCGTCGATAGGTTGTAAGCACTTATCGCAAACTATTGCACCCGCCACATTCTTCTTGAAAGCTTCCACCATTTGCTTCCTTTTCATAATTAAAGCCTCTGCCATTTTTACCTGCCTCAAAGTATATTCACGATTTGTAGTGGTCAGGCTAAGCCATTTTGCTGACATGTCTCATCATAATTGATAACAAGCAGGCACATTATCACCTGTAATTAATAACCTTGCCATGGTCCTGACCACTACCTCTGGAAATGGACAGGATTTGTACTGTCATCGGCTAGAGGAGACACCCAGCCACACCAAGCCATATTTGTTGGGCTAAGCAATTTTGTTGATGTGTCTATCCTGATTGGATCCACAGAGGCTAGTAATAACTTATAAATGGATGACCTTGCCATGACCTCACCACTACGTCCAATGTGTCGCCATGCCACGGGCTGTAGTAGGCACCTAGTACCTACCTCGCCATTGCCCCAATGAGGTAGGTTAGGCGCCTCCTATAGCCCATGGCAAGGCTCCTCACATCCATTTTCTTGTCCGTAAGGCCATGAGTTGTTGGCAACTATGTGATTACATATAAGGTGTGCGGGCCTTAATCATACTACACCGTTTATGATATCTAGTGTCACATGCGTAACAGTGTGACTTACCCTATTTTGAGGTGTATGTTAGGTTACAATAATGATCAACAACTTCACCATTAGTGTCACCTCATGATACTTGGCGTTCAAGTGCACTTACTAATACCTTGGCTTGAGTAGGTTCAATAATGGTGTGAGGTGTATGCCTTTGTTATACAATGATCTACAAGTTGTCATTGTCTACTCAAGAAATCTTCCTCTTAGATACTACAATGTAAGCACATGACACTTGTCATTAGTGCTCAATAATATCTTCCCTGCTACGCTAAAAGTCATAATGTAAATATGTTTTCACTTGAAAAAGTTACTTATGTTGACAAATGGCATCATATTGGCAATTAGCAGACATGACACTTTCAAACCTCTAGGCATCTAGTTAGACCCTTCGCAAATAGTGTATGTGACTCTAAATACCATAAACAGTGTAGTTGTCTCCACACACCTATATTTGAGTGGTATATGGCAAGGCTCGTAGTTAGAATAGAAACCAAAAAAGACCCTTGTTACAATGAGATTGGACTATGTGCTTAAATAAGGACACCATCCTAGATTTATAGGATTGGGAGGGTCTATGTGAATGCTCGAAGAGAGAGAAGAATCTTCCCTTCGACCTCTCCTAACTTCTGCATCTCAACTTCCATTTTGACACTTGAAACAACAATCTTAATGAGTCACAAGTGCTAACTGGAATAGACAATTTTGTGATCCCATCCAACGGCCAAATGTGTATGTGGAGTTGGAAGTGTCCATAGCAGGCTCACATACTTTACAATGAACTACCTCACCTTCTACAGAATAGACAGGTGCTTCCCAAGTACACCCGCACTACTCACCTGGTGAGATATTTGTGATTGTCTTTGTAGTAGATCCTCAAAACCCTTGTACATACTTGTCTTCGAATTTTCAGGGCATTTTCTGGGCGGTGACCAAGAGTCCACTCCATTTTTAAGTGCCATCTCTAGCTCCTCTCCAAGAGTCTCCCAGGCAGTCTTAGTAGATGAGACCAGCACATATGTTTGTGCAAAACTCGGGTTTGTGTTCAGGAGTGTTGCTTCAGCCGTGCTTAGTTCTGACTCACTGATTGCACCTCGTTTACTCCTGCAACAATATGAAATTTTAGAATTAGAATTAGAAATATGAGGTTTAAAGGTCAAAGGGTGTTTCTTGAAAATTGAGATGACTAAAGATAGATAACTTTCAATGCTCAAATGTTGTTTACACCTCCCCAAAAAAAAGGGTTTCTACAATTTTAGAGTTTTAAGGTTTTCACAGATCGCATAAGATTTACATCCATACAGTTGAAAACCAGTTTTGACCCTTGACATGGGATAAAACCATGTATAAGATTTTTGATTGCAAGTTTTTATATACAAAACATAGCACGGTCTTATATGAAATTGTGTCCCAAGGCTCAGAACCAACCTATGTATAACATGGTTTGACGGATTCAAAAAATACAATAATGTATAGAAATGGTGGATAAAAATACTAGATATTGCATAGAAACGTACGTTGAATTCTTTCATGAACTTCACTGTCTATGCACCTTAATCTCAACTTATTTCTTAATTAGAGAATCTCATTAGAAGGATAAAGCCATTTCAATACAGATTATTTTTTGAAAAATGACTAAAGATGAAGTTCTCAACAACAAAATCTCATTTTAATTTATCGCAATAGTCCTGTCAGAGTCTTTGTGACATTTAAGGGTTAAACCTGAAGTCAGAAAAAGCATAAATGAGAGGAAGAAAAACTGAAATACAGCACCTGTTCATTTCCCATTCCTGTGACTGCTGCATGCTGGCATCCACCTGATTTTAACTTACAACTGAGTGCATGAAATTTCATTCTTGCTCAAGACCACATTGACAGATATTGATGAATTTTATAAGACTAATCCAGCATAAACAAGTAGTATAGGTTGATATATTGCCACTCTTAACATTCCACGTATCACTATATGACAAACATAAGTAGCTGAATGCGATTAGAAACTTGTAACAAACAAAAATCCTTTAGCAATTTAAACAAGATATGGATCTAATGAAATACACATGGGAGATTCTTCAGGACCTTCCTGCCACAGGCTATGTGAATAATATCTGTTACTTTAAACTCGAAATGAGATGCAATGTCTACAGCTAGTGTAAAGGTTGCTGACGTGGCATGACTGCTGATTCAAATAAGCTCTCGTGGGAATGTTCTAAACAAGAGACAAGGTAATATATGGACCTTGCTTTTTAAGTGTTGGTATTGTCTGACAAGCTCTTGAAGTGCACCCTCAAGATTCTCAATTTCCGTCTTCTTCTTTCGAAGCTCTTTTGTACTGTGCTCCTTTGCAGTTTCCCACACCTCCATTGCCACAAATCTGCTCAACTCCTCCTGTTCAAACCAGTGTTGGGCGGGTGTTTGATTTTGTTAATAATCTCCGTTTCATGGTTTTTAAAATCTTCAAATAAAAAGGACCTCCAGTCGCATTTATTTTAAAAACCTCAAAGAACTGGCAGTTTCTATCAAAGAACTGGCAAAGAATGGGTAGATCTTTTAAAGGTTATTTGACTAAGTTTTGGCTTTTTTTAGAACTATGGTTATGAATCAAACCTGATCATTCGGCATTTTAGGAACTGTGGTTATGTGTTCAGCGGTTATGAATATAAAGAACTGCCATGATAACTGGCAGGCTTTGGTGATAATTCTAATACCTGCCCCACGTTGATACAAACACTCAAAGCAGGCAATTAACAAACTACAGTAGTCTTAGTGCATCTTATTATAGGTGGATGAAATTCACCATGAGAAATTACTGCAATGAAATATGATTTTCATGTCAGTAATTCCTCCATTCTGCGACTTGTTACCCTATGCATCTAATACTGCCGGATAAAGGACTGTTTGGCTAACTACATATTCAAGCAGGTTGCTTACCTTAAAATCTTTGTCAGAAGCTTCCAACAACCCTCCACCTCCATGCTGCCCTTGAAATACTGTCCGATAAAGTACAGATGTATCCCTGCAGTACTTAGAGATGTTAACTACATGCAACTACCCTAAATTGTCCTACTAGTGTGGAGGAAAGTTTGATATGAAAAAGTGGACCACTCTAATTGTCCAGTCAGGGTGGAAATAATGTGGGCCAAAGACCCGGGTCTTCCCCTAAGTCTTCCTGTACACTTCCGACCAACACTTTTGAGTATCGGTTCACGAAAAAAAAGTAGCATAAAAAATACTGTGGCCCACACTAATTTTAAACTGGAGATTTAACATTCGTTGAAAATTAATGTGGGTTTTTAAGAGTTACTGCAGCCCACACTAACAGGACTACTTAGTGTACCTATCTATTGAGTTACATCCAATGCAATGGCAAACTTGACTAGAGGTTAACGTTCTCAATGCAAGACTTGCACCATATTAAGTCCTAAGTTTATCTCATGGAGCAGGACAACAAATGTCTCAGGAAAGCATTCATTTCTTCATGTCAACAGTTTTCAAATCAAAACACGAGAAAGGTGTAATTCATAGAACACATTCCAATGACCCTGACAATGATGTTGGTGCAAACTATTATGTTTTATTCTTGTGCCTTCAACATAATGCAAGAATGTACTTGGGCAATATTGACAGAAGGGGGACTGCATCACAGCTCAAAATTCAAATGTCACAAATGTGTAGAAACTCACAGAAGCTCATCAATGCGGGATTGTGTCATTCGTATTTCTTGGCACGTCTGATCCTCTCCATCCAAAATAAATTTCAGACTTGACCTTCTGCAAACCCCAATTCCAATATAGAGATTTAGGGAACTGGATTCTACTAATGAAACATGAAAAATACAACCCCGAAATTTTGCACAAGATCAAAACATCAACCCTCTCCTGCCTAAGCTAAAATGACTATGAGGTCTATCAAATGAAAGTATGCAGAGATTATTGTAACAAGAGGACCCTACAAATTTCAAAACTTGTAGTGTATGAACCTAATCTGATGTGCAAACAAGAATTATAGATTTGGTTACATCTTTTGCAACACCAAGGTGATATGCATTTATGTGCACTTTTACCTGCCTGCTGTTCTTTCCACAGTGAATGATTTCCCATTTATTGTTCCATCAATCCGCACTCGAGCACGCTTGGCAGCATGATGCACCACTTCACCTGCAGTTAGTCCACGAGCTGAATCGGGTCGTGCATCAGTTGAACCTGGGCCCCATCACCCTTGTCAAATCCATTAAATCTTCAGCAAGAGTGATTTTTGGGATATGTATGTCATGAGTAATTTGAGCACAATTCAAATTGATCGCAGAGAGCAGATAGGTTTAAGTATGAAAATGAAGGGCAGACCACACACGCTCCAAAACGCCGGTTTTGAGACGGAGGTTGTTGGACCAAGGTAAAAGAATTTTGGCCTTGAGATGTGCCTAACCTTGAGGAGCTTTGTTTCAAGGTTTGTCCCTCTATTTTGTGGTTTGAAGAGTCCTTTCCAACTCCAATCAGTAACCTGAGGTTTTAATCCTTGCAAAAACTGCCGTCTTGGACAATGAGCGATTTTGTTTATAAATAAAGGGAGAAGCATGCTGCCATACCTCAAAAGCCAATAGTAGGAAACTATTTTGCCCGCTCCCATGGGCATGCTCTAAGAAGTGCAGGAGGCAAAATATTGCATGCCTTGGAACTGAAATGAAGTAGTAGAATTTCATAACTTTTTATGTCCATTTCTATGTAAGAACAAAGTCCTCTTCACATTTTCCATGAGGTACCTGTGAGAGCCCAAAGAGGAGCCATAACAAGGGTGGTCTTCCCAGCACCATTGCTATCAGCGCCTGTGGAGTCCATATTCTTCCCTGACACAATTCGTACACCTCGTTCTACAAGTGGATACTTTACCACTCCCAAAAATGTCCCAAAGCCCTCCAGTTCCACGCTCTCCAATTCACAATGAACTGCACAGAAAAGTGGACAAAAATTCCATTTTTTAATTTCCAAACTGTTCAGCAGAGGAGCACTAGTAACAACATCCAATTGAGGTGCAGTTTGTAAGCAAAACATCAAAAGGTAGAACCTAATAGAACCTACTAGAACATACAATGAAGTTGGATTGTTGGACCCACCTTGAGGCTTTTTGATGAGCTTAGCTGGAAAATTCAAGCTCCGAAGCATGTCGGTAGCCATCTTGGTAATATTGTCATTCATTTCTACGCTCTGTGCATACAACTCAAATAGACCAAAAGCATCCTGCAACACACCAACGATAACATTAAGATTTGCCCAAGGTGGAAAACATTTCAAAGATTTGTGTGCTATGTCTCAAAGGTAAAACCCCAAGAACAACACAAAATCATCCTGAAAATAAAAAACGAGGAAGTTTACAAGATTTTCAGCCTCCTTGATCCGTTGCTTAAAAGCAATTATTGGGAAGACCAAGTCGACAAGCACTCCCCTTGTTTGGAGTCTTTCCTGCAGTTCAATGAAAGAAGAATTCAGTTTCATACTCGCGTACACGGCCACAATGATGTCCCGTTGGACATAATCAAGTAATTACAAGGATAGTGTAAAATGATTACCACTTGAAGTTTGACAGAGTCATCTAGAGTGCTTGATTGGAGGTGCCAGCGCACTCGATCGCCTTCTTGAATATTGTTAATATGATCCAAAGACAAGTTTTCATCTTGTGAAATAATGAAGTGCCTTGGACCAATACTTAATGGAATCTCACCAATTTTCTGCAAAGTCAAATGGTCAAGAATACATTAATATGTACCCTTGTAGGATGGAAACGACCACCACCCTGTACACTGTACACATGCTCAAATTGAGTAAATTACAATGACAGTAAAATTGAACCATTCAAACTGCTACTACAGTTACCTGCCAGGACTTATCAAGGAGGAGGAAATGCTTAATCTGGCCACTTTCTCCAGCTGAAACTTGGTAAGGAGAACCCACATACTCAATTTGAGTACCCTTCACAACATGTGGCTTGTGATAGTGGCCAGTGTACACAGGTAGATTTTGTGGAAATACCGAAGGCTCAATCCCCTCCTTTGCTTGACTTGCTTCGTTCAAAAATGCTCCCACCTGAATTGAAACCACATCAATCGACAATTTTTTATCTTGACTTTGTCTTGTATTGACATGATGGGTTATGGTTATCCTTCCCACTCTCACAGGAAAAGTTGATACTCATGCTCTCTCTGTAAATTTTCCTGGTGAGATGCACATGCCACCCAAACCATGTGGCTCAGTAACTCCAAAACCATCACAGCAAGCAAACTGACTAGGTAGTGGAGTAATAGTGCTAGTTGCGGTGGATAACCATTTAGAAATGTTAGTTTGATACCCTTGAAATGTCGTAGACCAAGAATGTGTCAAGTTTGCCTTAAGACAAGATATGGCTCAGGACAAAGTTGCCGATCAGTGAGCACATCGTGAAGAGTACGAAAACAATTATTTCAATCTGCTCATTGCAGACATGCTCTGAACCCATGGTTGCCTAATCCAGTTAATTTGACCACACTTGGCCAAGGGTGTGAATTTGCCAAAGCTTGTATTTTCCAATGTAGAGAGAACTTACAACATCCAGATGTGCAAAAATGGCATTTATGGGCCCACATTGCTGTATAGCCTGCTCAATAAGTGAGTGATCACGGCGAAATGGCATCCACAAAGCTCCCAAATACTCCACAGGGTCGGACAACACCTTAATGTAGGGATTGGCTGCTTCAAGCACTTGTAGTGCATGCACTTGCCCACCTAAATTCACCTAAAACTCACAAGATGAAAAGTCTCAGACTACTTAATGTTTTGAGACATACATACCATCGCCATTATCTAATGAATTTCTTGACTTTTCTCTAGGCATAAAGAAAGGGGACCAGTAATGTGAGAGTGTGTTCAAGGCATTTGTGATTTTTCTAGTGTGATTTGCCCACAAACTTTCAGATGAATCCCTGCCTCCTTGATCACCTCTACAATAAACAACTATTATGAGGAAAAAATACTACAGACTATCAGAACTTGCAGACTTTCAGCAAAATTAACATTCAATAATGTCAATTCCTGTCTACTGCTGCACCCCAGCTGTAAAGAAGTGCAGTCTTATGTAGATGAGAAAACACTTCTAATCGGAGGGTAGGAGATGTAAAGAGAAAAATTCATTATGTTGCACAAGGAGTAATGAAGGCCTACCTGCAGATTATCAAACCCCTAAGCGACCAAGAGACGCAATCTGGGCCTCTCCATGCACAAAACTGTGTATTTGAGCTATATGATTCCATACTTAGCTAATTGTGTCAAAAGTGACCCTATTAAAGAATTAACTCATTCTACAAGTGTACTCTGGAAATTAATAGGACACCTGAATTTTATTAAAGATTTAGGTTCATATACACATCCTGGGGTGCCCTTGGATGCATATACATAATTCATATTTTGATCATTGATGTCATATATGAGTTTTGAACCCGTAAATATGAAAATTAAGTTCTTAAGATTTGGTGACGCTTGTAGAAATTGTGTATAGAGGTCATACAATAAGCCCCTTGGTCCTTTAAGGGTTAAGTATAGCTGAAACTTGTCAAGTTCACTGAGAACAAGTTAAGGCCATATGGAATAAACTCATATTTCTTAATGATAAGACCAGTGATACCAACCTGGTCATGATTTCCAGGTATGAAAATGGCAGGGCACTGCCAAGATTGCAGCTCCATAATCGCCACATTCAGAAGCTCGACAGGAAGGGCACCCCTTGAGTGCCAAAAGTCCCCAAGAAAGATAATACCTGCATTTCTGCACCCTCAGCGATTTTTAAGATCTGCATTATATTCGGAACAAGCCAGAGAATGTTCCCCATTTTCAGGCAAAACGTAGCTTTTTTGCAAGGTTGCCCAACTTGTGTATTATCTTTGAGCTATGCTAAAGAACAAGCTCTGGAATAGGTTTAGGAACAAGCATTACAAAAATATGACTATGTCTATATCAAAATACATTTCACCACAAACACTCATGGTTTTCTGATTTGCAAATGCCATCGGACAAAAAGTCTTAAAATCTCACCTGGCTAGCGCTACAGCATGCACGGTTTGGAGCACTTGAAGACAGATGTCGCATGTGCGTCGGCTCAAATGTAGATCAGAGAAGACAACCCACGATTCGGGTTCTGCCCACATGTCTTTTTTCTGAGTCCACAACCACCAGAAGAAAACCTTAACTCTTTGTGCATGGATGCTTGCAGTGGAGGTGAAGAAATGCCCACTTTCCTATGGACACAGTTTTTATTCCTGCTTTGTTCTTCGAATTTTATTTCAATTTTGACTTTTTAGTGTTTTCAGCTCACCAATTATTTACAATTTTGTCTCCTTGGCGTTTCTGTGATTATGTTGGAAATGCTGACGTCTATAGGTTTAACAGGGTTCGGAGTTTAAATTTTCATGTTCCTCACACTTCAGTTGCATTCAACCTCCAAGCCCATGTTCATCTCGAAGGGTTTAAGCTTCGATAGTCTTCACGTTTCCGTTGCTTTCATTTCGAAACTCGTGTACAAATCAATTCACCTTATCCTCATCTATTTTATTGAAGCGATCCCTAGGCTTAACAGGGCTCAGGGTTTAAGCTTAAAATTTCCGTTGCTTTCGATTTCGAAGCTCATGTTAAGTTCAATTCACCTTATCCTCATTTTTCCCCTGTTCTATCAATGCGATCCCTAGGGTTACCAGGTTCAGGGATTAAACTTTGATGCTCCTCACATTTCCGTTGCTTTCAAATTCGAAGCTCACGTCCAATTCAATTTGCCTTCTCCTCATTCTTCACCTGTTCTATCAAAGCGATCCCTAAGGTTAACAGGATTCAGGGTTTAACCTATTATGTTCCTCACATTTCCCTTGCTTATGCTCACTTCAGTCCACTGATAATCCTAAACTAATACCATATAGACGCTTCAAAATGTAAGACTAATAGGTCGTTCTCCGCAAAAACACTTACTGCCGGTTTCGACAAAATTCGAGAGGAATTGGAGGAATTGGAGGAATTGGAGGAAGCCGCGGTGCTCAATCTCGAAGCTCGCGTGATATGCCAATTGAAACTAACATCACAGAAAGGGTTTGCACGCCTTTCATGCAAAACCCGAAAAAGCAATGCTGCCCTGCGACCATGCCCAAATGCAGGCAAACTCTTGGTACATCTCGAACCCAAATGAAGCAGGGGCTGCCTCCATGTCTGCAACAGCGTGGTCGCCGCCATGCTTGAAGCAAAAGCTCAAATGGCGCAAAAGGCTCAACCTTACAACCTCAAACGTATGCTACATGTCATTTCATGCAGCGATTCGCTTTTTTAATGTGAAATCAAGTGCAAAACAGAACTCTAAATTGATTTCTCAACTACGTGAGCGTAGGTGGAACAAGATAGTGGTTGAGAGTCCTTCAATTTCGCGCCCGTTTCAGGCAAATCCAAGAAGCCTCGGTGTTGTTCGTCGGGCAGGGGACGCATTGTCCGTCTCCGTTCATCTTCATTCGTTCACGAACGAACGAGTGGAAGAAACTTCATTCATCTTCGTCGGTCTTCGTTTTCCATCTTTGTATTGAATCTCATGGTTTCATCTACAAAGTAAAGTAGTAAAGTAAAGTAGATGAAACCATAGGTTTAGTGCCAAACCCTGTACATCATGGACCATGAGGTCGTTGCTTGCTCCTCTAAAATATGTGATTGGCGTTGAACTCTTCCCTAGACCACTTCAATTTACATCAAGAAAAAAAATGTAAGAGTGACCATGGAACTTGAGGTCTCTGTGAGGTCTATTTTCAGGCCTACATTATCCACTATCATGGTCCAATGAGTTTTGTGGTGGGAGAGGCAAAAGAGGCTCTCTCGTTGCAAATGTCAAGGGACCATGGCAAAGAAATGTTGTTATGATTTTTACAATTTTTTATTTATTTTTCAAACGTTTCCATAGTTACGAGGAAAGAAGGGGAGAAGGTCAAACATGAAGAAAATTCTCAAAATTACCCTTTTTGGATATGTATTAAAAAGACCAACACATCCACTTATGGGTGCATGGTCACTTCTCTTGATCCACATTCAATTTACACCTAATCAAGGGCCAAGGCCTTTCAATTTTAATTTTTAAGAAATTGGATCATGGAAGTGTGACCATGGAAAATTGCCCTCTGACATGGGCAACTTCATGGTCCCAACTTTTCTTAACACTTAAATTACAATACAGTGACATAGAGTGGTGTCAACTTATAAAATTTTGGCTTTCTAGCTTGTCCTACTAGGATGGGTGGGCCAATATAGCCTTGCATAGGTCAATCCAAGATTTGGGACAGGTCTCAAGTGCATACCCTATTTTAGATCCCAAAATATACTCAAAGTTTTGAGAGGTGGAAAGAGTAGGTCCCAAAAATTTCACCCAATTATCAAAATGGGCTCTAATACACAACTAGCTAACAAGCTCTTAACCCTTAAATGCTCATGCGACCCGAAATGGTTCGCTACCTAATATTTTAATGGGTTTGCAACCCACTGGGTGGCAATCTATGTAGATGGAAGGTATCTATTGGTGTAGGGTGGTGCCCACTACCATGTGGGCCAAAATAACATATAAAAACCTCGTACTTCAAGCATGTAAGATTTTTTGTTAGTTTGGCATTGCTTGTTTTGGGAGGCAATCCCACAAGCTGCCCAATTGTTGGAGCCAATGTCTTTCACATCTGATGTCCACTTTGGTTGAGGTTTTCTTCCATTAGGACAAGGTGATAGTTGCACACAACTTGACCAGATGGATTTGGAAAGAAATTAGTGCACATGTTGATTGCTCCATGAAAAAGGGTAAATCTCCCACAATGACCTCATGACTCCAACTTTGAGGGTGATGGCGAGTGTGTATTTTTGAGAATTTTTTTGCAAGATTTTTTTTTTTAAATGCAAAAACTCACACCAAAATAATATGCACGTCAATTGACGCTCACAATTTAGATTTTGACATGTAGTGTGACTTGTGAAGAAAAAAACCACATGTCAATTGACACTCTACAAATTGAAATGACACGTACTACTAGGCATGTGACATTGAGGTGACATTTTAGAAGAAAATGCAAATGTCAATTGACATTCTTATTTGTTTTTGAAAACGTCACTTGCCACTTTGGATTTGGAGTTGAATGTCAAATGAAATTTGTCCAACATACACATTGGTGATGGCCTTCATCTAAATTTGCTCAAAAACCCCAAATTTTTGGGAGCAACTCATTTCTCATCCACATAACATATCATGGCAAAGTTGCCAACTTTCTAAAAATTTGTGGCATGACCGAAATGGACATGAAATGAGAAATTTCAGAGTTTTCTCCAACTACCACCCAAATGAAGGCCATGTTCATATGTCAATTTGACCTAGCAAATGTGGTGTGAATGACTTCAATTTTTCACATCAAGAATGTATGGTAGTCTAGTTCACATCCGTACAATTGGATTTCAAGAAAACAAAGTAGCTACGTAACAAAAATCTCCAACACTAGTGTTGAAAATGCTCGAAAATGGAACGTGAAGGCTTGAGCATTTAGGGGTTAATAGAAAGTTTTCTCGAAGAAGGATCAAACCCTCTTTGAGGAACTTTACGAATAACTCTGATGTGGAACAAATTTTGAGCACATTAACCCAGCCTATAAAAAACACATAAGGTCTTCATGGTGTTCATTCCTAGGTCAACATTCAACCCCACACTACTCAAATATAGGTGTCCAATGAAGCTTGGTAACCAAAGCAGACCTTTAAAGGTTTGCCATATATATATATATATAGATCTGGATGCCAACAGCAGCAGGACAATTGTCTTCCAACCCTAAAACCAGGCCTAAATGTGATCTGAGGAATAATGTTCTCTTCAGAATCTGCAACATTCATAGAATTATGAATAGAAGTCATCAGCATCATCATTCAGAAGTGCCTCCATGTCATCTGTGAGATCCCAGCCTGCAAGCTTTGCTGCAGCAGCAGCTGTGTCATCTGACTGTGCCTGTGGCTGAGGTGGCATCTGAGGTGGCAGCGAGGGGGTCGGAGTAGGCTGCTGTTGTTGTCTCCTATGTTCTTGTGGCAGGCTTGAGTCAGCAGGAAAGACCTGCCCACAAACAATTTCTGGCATGAGCGAACACCCTTTAAAAAAATTAAAAATGAGTCCAATGTTATTACCGGCATCCGTAGCATCATTCAGCTGCCCATTCTAATAATCTGAGTACATTCTAATAATAACAATACATTGCTTCACCTGAGTTTTTCAACATCAATCTGTCAATGCAATGCTCTACTAACATAATAAACAAAGTATAATTTTGAATAGAATCCGGATTATTTCTAGCCCCACCTAGCATAGAGTCATCTAAATAATCTTATGTGAATTACAGTGTTGCTTTATCTTCTACTCGATCTATGTCTATGTGAAATCCCAAAACAAGCATCATGAAAATTAGAGGGGCCCAAACACTTCACTAAATATTCAATTTAGTGTCACTTACTATTGGAATACACAATGCTATATCTATTTAATGTATACCTCATATTTTGCCAACAAATGTCAAATTCTTATTTGAACATTATAGATTATTAACAACTTTACTTGATAAAAGATATAGCATTGTGTAACTCCAAATCACATTTAGTGTACTACCTCGTGTCAAAGGTGGAGAACTCTAACCAGGAATGAAACAATGGATCTACACTATTTTGACTAATTAGTGTGGGTTACCAATTGAAGTTACACATTGCTATAACATTTTACCGTGATAGTCAAATAACATCAATAGTTAGTATGCACCTCAAAGAACATGATATAACTTTACTTGATAAAAAAAAGGACAAGGTCAGCAAATCGTTGCAACACGTAACTCTAAATGTTAACCCACTCTAATTAGACAGAATAGTGTAGCATGATTGAAATGTACAAGATTAAAATGGACACTCATCAAAATGGAAACACACAAGGCATGTACTCCTTAAATGGACACTTACCTTAAACGGTTTCTAACGCCTGTGTACATATCCAAAAGAAAACCATTAACGAATAGCACAAGGAGCACTTCAAGATATCAATGGATATTCATCTTGACTCCAAGGTAGGAACGTCAATGCTCATGCTCCTTGTTTAAAATTGCTAATATGGCCATGTCCTTTTTACTTGTCCCAAAACTCTTAACCTATTGAAATGCAAATAGTATCCATTCAAGGGCCGCCCACCTTTGTAACCATCTCTCAAGCACCAACACAGAAACCAACCTAGAGCTTTAAGGTAGTCCACAAGATGTAAGAGAATGACGGGCACAACCTTCATTCTGATTTAACCTGTGGAGTAACTCTGGTAAGATCCTTGCAGTAACTTTACACCCACCCATCAAAAAAAAGCTCTGGGTTAACTGATATAAGTTCAGAGGAACAAACCTTAACAACATTCTTGATGGTAATGTTGATATAGTGTGCCAACGGATTGAAGATGGCAACCTGCAAAGGGTGATGGCAGAACTCCATTACCAACTTCTGAGAAGTGAACAAAAGTTAAGCTGATGAAATATCTATACATATATATGCAATTATTCTAGATTCTCCAGATACTCATTAAAAATGCTCAATACCAATGTTTCTTGAGCCTCCTCACAGCGAGACCTTAACCCTTAAAGCTCCGAGTCCCATTCTGGGCCTCAAGGAGTCATATGGAGGGGTTTGAGTTTACTTCTTGATATTTTTAGACAAAAGTGTCAGAAGTGGCCCTTTTAGCTAAAATTTGCAATTTATCATACACATTTTTCCAATGAAAGCATACACACATGTGAATTGAATTATAGGGAGATTTGAGCTCTTATAAATGACTTAGACTCAGATACATACCACGTATATCTAATCACCATTGTCACATATGACTATATTTTAACTTCCTCTTTTTGAGAAGTATGGATTCAAATATCATATACCAAATAAAACATAATCTCAAACTTGTTGGGGGTTTGTACAAATTGTTACGTATCCAGTATTAACACACCCCTGACTTTGTAAGGGTTAATAAGTACTAGGTGTCATGCATTGAATGATGAGAATTAATACAAACTCGACAAACAACTTCAGAAATTGGACAAAGTTGTTAAAGCATCCAAAGCATGCAAATATGACAACATGCACCAAATAGATGTACCTTCTTCAGGATGATCACAGCGCCTGGTGTGATGACCTTGCCAAACTCTGAGTCAGAGAACACCTTGTTGTTCACAACCCCTGAAACCGTACCCGTTGGATCCTGCACAGATCTGGCCACACATCAACAACTGCACCACATGAAGTTCCATCCAAAATTTATGTCACAAAAAGTTAAGCATAATGAGATCTATATATATATATATATATATATAGAGAGAGAGAGAGAGAGAGAGAGAGAGAGAGAGAGAGAGAGAGAGAGAGAGAGAGGATTGTTAAATCAACCACATAGATTGTTAAAATGACCACAGAGACGCACAACAGTCACATGACCTGTCAAAATTTGAATTTTCATTGCACACATGAAGAGGAGCAAGGTATCAGCTTTGCTTCCTCTTTCTTTACATTTCAACTTACAAGTGGAATTGCTCAAATTTTGACAGGTCATGTGACTGTGCGATGCATCTCCGTGGTCGTTTTAACCATTGTGTGATCCATTTGACAATCCCTTTAAAAAAAAAAAAGATATCACATATGTTTGCCAACACTAACATGAATTATAGAGTCTCTTCGCCTGCAGGCTGCTGTCTCAATTAAGTAGTGGACTCTTTCAAAAAGCCATAACCTGGGCAACTTGATCACCCACTGTTCCTCCCCTACCTAATGAGATCTTTAAAAAGCCTATGTTTGCCAACCCTCGCATGATTTCTAGAGTCTCTTCACCCGCATCCTACTGGCTAATTTAAGAGGTGGACTCTTTTCTAAAGATTGTCATTGGGGTAACTTGATCGCCCATTGTTCCTCCCCTCACCAAGCCTTCTGGTAAGATGACCAGTTGCCCTGGTGACCAAGCAAAGTCATTTATGTTCTACAATGTCTGAACAACCTATTGAACTTTCGTTAGTCAAAATTGAACCCGCTATGATTTACTGGACCCTAGCAGGTAACCCTGCAAGGTAGAGAAGAGTCCCAAACACTCAGGTTTCAACATGCACACCACGCCTCAATTAGGGGCATGCCAATAGAGGTTCAGAGAAAAAAGGACAAGTCCTAAGCTGCAAAAAGCAAGGCATATCAAAGGAGAGACCCATAATACCGTGGTGTGGATGAAACCAACCCTAAAAATAAGGCAATATTCAAAAAACAAGTGAATTATCCCAAAAACCCAAGTGAAGGTAACATAGAAATAAAAGCAAGACTGGAGTGGAAACGCTTGAAAGGATAATTTCAATGTTCCCAACCACTCAAGCAATTGCCTTGATGCTTAATGAGATCTACAGATATGCTCACCTTCAATGAAACCACCGCATCTCCGAATACATTGGAAGTCAGCTCCTTGATCACAGCTACAAACTGAGTCGTAGCAGAGAACAAAACTTAGTTAATTGTACTGGCATAACATCTATCGAACAACTGACACTTTTGATGGAGTGGAAGGAAAGGCTGAAAACTATCCAAGTTCGCACATTTTTTGATGACACACCATATTTTCAAACTTCCTTTTAACATGACCTCTGTGCACTGTAATGACAAAGCTGCTAATAAGAAGCAGAGAGACTCACATTTTGAACCTGTTGGATCTTGGAGGCTTTGATCCTGCTCACTGTCACCTTCAAAATTGCATACCTTCCTGGCCACATTCACCCCAAAGGATAACAGTCATTTCAATGTTTGGATGTTACAAATACAAACGTAGGCACTGATTGACAATGACCATGGTAATTGATCAGGGTCACATGTGCCTTCATCACCTCATGCCCAAGGTTATTACTGATACAAGTTAAATTCAAGAGAAGTATGAATGAAGATTGACAACATCATCTCAGGCACTCAAGCTCATATTCTAAATATCTTCTATTTCACCAAGTTCAAAACCTTATTGTCACCTGAATTCAAATGACTTAAAAACTGATGCACCACCACAGGGCCCATAACAATTGATGTCACAGTTCATTTCAATGCTTGGATGTTACAAGTACAAATGTAGGCATGATCAAAGTCATGTGTGGAATACCAACGGCTTCATCACTAGGGTTATTACAAATACAACTTATATCCAAATGAAGTATGTATGAAATCTGACAACATTGTCTCGTGCACACAAGCTCATACATGAATTTTCTTCTACATGTTTCAGCAAGTTCAGAATCTTAATGTCATCTAACTTTAAAAGACTTAAGAACCTGTGCACCAGCACAAGTTCCATACCAATTGATGTGATGTTCGGTGGCACCACATTGCACACATGGAAACAGGGACTCAGAAGCAGAAAAAACACTTCACATACAGAGTTTAGAGTTCAGGGATTAGGGTTTAAGGGTTACAATCCATTTACCAGGATCGAAATCTTCGACATTGAGACTGTGCAAGGCACTGAGCCAAGCGCCGCTGCGAAAAGCCTCATCATCACCGTCATCTCTATCTGACATGACAGCTTTTCCTTTGCCATCTGCCCCCACAGCAACACCTTCATCATCCTGCAAAAGAAGGTCACCTACGGGACCCGGAATCCGACTCTTTTTTTTGCGTGGCGGTCCCTCTGAGAAAGATCCTCTTTGAGGGGAATTGGAGCTTCTTGGTGGCGACGAAGAACCTCGTTGAGGGAAATACTTCCGGATGTCCGGACGCTTTGTAGGCACAACAACAGACGATGTCGGTCTCTCTTTCGACCAAAAGGCGCGTGGAGGTTGATTTGGTGCTGGCTGTGAGGGTAAAGAAGGAAGACCATCAACCATTGCCGGATTTCGATCTTGGTTTGCATTGTGATGATGATACACCGCAGGAGGAATTTGTGGGAGGTTAAGTTGAAGTTCCCTTGTTGCTGCTGCGGAGGGAATTTGTGATGGTGGATTGAAACCACGGTGTGCGCGGCGACGAGGGAGTTGAGGCTCGGCGGACGCATTCGTGGTGTTCAGGTTCGCCTGAATAATTTCGACATCGACATCATCATCATCATCATCAAGGTTTTTGTGAGGTTTTGGTGGGATTGCAGGTGGATCCCGTGGAGGAAGTTGTGATGATGATGTACGTGGTGGTGCCGCCGGTTCGGTTGAAACTGCAAGATTTTCAACCCTAACCTCCGTTTGAGGATGGGAGCTATTAGCACCAGTCTTGCTTGCAGATGCCCAAATGTCAGACACATCCAGGTCCAATTCTTCTTCCCATGTGTCCATTGGACCAGATCAATCAAGGCCTTTCCATCATACCCACTGCAAATGTAGCTTCTCCCACCATACGCATAACTTGAATGTTTAGTACTCCGTTCAATCCCTTACCTCAATGCAAAAAATCTCCAAAAGGATGCACCTTATCACAGTCCACTTAGGTTCAATCATTCCAGGCAAACACTTGTCTGGTTAATCATCATACCGAGAAACCCATCCAGACTTTAAATAAATAAATACCTGATGAAAAATCACAAGCAACAACAATTTCCTGTCCCACTGTATAGTTTGTCTGACACATCCAGGTCCAAAACTTGAATGTTCAGTACTCTGTTCAATGCCTTACCTTCAACATGAAAAAAATTCCAAACCAAACGGATGTCACCATAACCCCACTCAGGTTCAATTCTTGCAGGCAAACACTTGAAAATGGAAATGTGGGCTATTATCACACCATGAGACCCATTAGATCAACCAATGCCTTTTCTTCACAACTGCAAATGTAGCCTCTGCCACCGCACTCAAATCTTGAATGTTCAGTACTCTGTTATATGCCTTCCCATCAATGCCCAAAAAATTCTCCAGAACCGATGTTATCATCACCCACTTAGGTTCAAATCTTGTAGGAAAACAGTTGCGTTTATGGACATTGCCTCAAAGATTGTAGCTCCCCTGTGACAGAAATTGGGAAGAAGTGCACACAATGTATCACGAATGTCGCTTGCTTACATGAAATTTAAATGTAGTCTACCATCACACCGGGAAACCCAACAAGCAGATCCACCAACCCTGACTCGCTCCAAATGACCAGCACAACATTTTCTATCCCACTGTTTCAAGTTCGAGAAAGAAGGTACAGTAGCGGAATTCTCAACCAAATTAAAGAAGGCAAAAACAAGCACCTCCAGAAATATTGGGCAGTTGTAAGTATTGACTTAGTAATTTGTGCTCACCGTGACCAAGTGATCACTGCCACCCTTCGATGGACATTCCACGATATCCAAAATAGGAACAAAGCTCCCTTTAAGTATAGCCGAAGGTGCTACCTTTCCTTGAAACCCAATGTGAGCTCACCCAGTAACAACAAAGCTGGGAATTTACAGTCCTTGAAAAATCCAAACAAAATTCCCAAGTGCACAAACTGAGTTAGGGTTGCTCAGACCCACCAAATTTTTTTTGTCACTCAGTTCGAATCCAGCACAACTTTCGTTGGTTTCTTCTCTCCAGAATCAAATTCGCTTGTGGTGGCGGGAAGCAATTGTCATCCACGGAGTTCTGAAGACCAAATGGAAGGATGAAGGCTTGTCATCCATCCACATATGGCTTGTTGGTTACGCTGGGCTCTAAATCACAGGTGCTACCTGGGTTGGAAGTTCATTTTTAAGGTTTGACGCTCATTGTGCTTGTTGAGAGTATCCACCCCCCCCCCCCCACTAATGCATGGAAAGAGGTCCACCTAATAATTGGGGGGATAAAATTATACTTGGTTCAATTTCTATGTTTATTTTTTACTTTAATCATTTAATGTTGACCAAAACAATGAGTTTGAGAACCGTAAAGACAGCAAGTAGAAATATGCGTCCAGAGATGAAGCCTTTGATTTCTCCAATCTCTAAGTTTTCTCCTACTACAAAGTTTTGAATCTAAGTATGTCCGTATGAGACTTGAACAAATGTTATGGTATGTCGAGTTGGGTAACCACACCTACTTGGCTTGCTTTTGTAGTTAGTGTCCCAGTTAGCAAACTTTGGAGTCGAAATCACAGGCTTGGTTGGGTAGACCCGGTGCCTACTCATTGGTTTGTAGGCTATTTTCAAGGTCTAAAACTCCTTGAGAAATGATGAATTCGAGAACGCATGTTGAAGGCAACTAACACGCATCACACAAAAGGGTCCAATATGTTATAAGAATTGGCTTGTGTGTTGGTCACCTACAAGTATAAGGTTTGGTTTGGAAACAAAAGCAAATGTCATGCCACGAGGTCATTTCATTGCTTCTATTATAAGAGTATGTTCTATGAAACTTGAAGGCTTGCTATACGAGGCTACAAGCTAAGACACCACACCTAGTTTTTGGCTTTAAAGAACTTTTCATCTTCGTACTCCAAAATAAGGCAAGAGAATGATAAAGGGCCATGATTGTGAAGAGAATGTCTAATACAATGCAAAGGGATAGCCTTCTCTAAAATGGAAGGTAAGCAACCATTGCAAATTGTTTCTTCAATGTAACACATCATGCAGTTTTGTATGGTAGCATTCAACACATAATTCACTACATTGGGTAAATTTTATTTCTTGAACCTAAAGTTTTGTGCTTTTGTATTGTATTATATTTTTGAACATTAAATAGATTTTAATGTGATGATTTTTTTATACTTAGGTCCAAAAGCAGCAGACGAAGATGGCATTGCAGGTAGGTTCCTCCCACCACAAACTGTCACTCAAATTGCATATGCAATGAGGAGGACTTTGAGTTTTAAACTAGGTGGTGATTGGACAAAAATATAGTATATGAAAATAATGAATGAGTTTTGATGGCGAGAGATTTGCTTGTAAAGTCCAACATTGTCTTGAGCCACTCATGCATTGTCTTCATTGGGAAGTTTTAATTGAAGCTCCTGCTTTCATTATGTGACATAAACTTGCAAACACTTACACAACCTCTCCAGAATGAGATCTTCTAAGGTTCACTTGGTTAGGGCACTTAGAACATTTGCTATTGGTTTAGAAATTAGGGCACAATATATCCATCACTGGCATCAAGATGGTGAAGGGTATGAGATGCATTTTAATGAAAACTAACATCCAAATTGTCAATACCGTAGTGAATTTTCTTTGGGAAGGGAAGTTTCTAATTCATGGAGATACTTGAAAGGAAGCAAGTACTAAATACACATAAAATCTAATGAAATGTTTGTCCCTCTTGTTGTGCAGTATATGGTGGAAGCCCTCTTCAAGGATTAGTTCATACTCCGAGAAGATCGTCTACTCCATATCCACTTTTATCCCAAAGCCCGGTCGTTCAAGGGCGAACAGGCTGGTGTGAAGGATGGTAAAGTCCTTCCCATTTGTTGTCTTTTGAATCATGTCCAAATTATGAAAATTCCTACTAACTTACTTCTCAACAATTTGTAACCACATCACTAATCTATTTAATCATATGTAATCACTACATAGTTTCACGTTGATTCAATCACATCAAACGACAAGTATCAATCAATGCCTACCCAACATAAGGTTGCAATTTTAATCTTGTGTTTATGTACTATATAGTTGCAAGACCTAAAGGTTCATCTTGGAGTGAAATCAATGCGGAAGGAATCATTAGCTAAATGCTCAATTGGCACCAAGGATATATTAAACCTTGAAGCATGTTATTGACATTTGGGTCCTTGCCTTGACTGATATGCAGCTTAGCCATTCTTTGTTGTTGCTGCCTTATAGACAAGTGTTGTTTGCTGCGATAAATTTTCAGTGTTTACACAACTGTTCCACAAAATACCATAGTTGAAAAAATTTATGCCATTTCAACCCTTCCAAGTGGTGCCACGAGGACCAAGTAAGCTTACCTCGAAGAATAATCTTTACTACAAGGATCACAAATATGAATTTTTATGTGAAACGCAAATTGCAACATTAAGTGCCATAATATCTTGATGCTTTGGAAGTCCCTTTGATATTCAAAAAAATGTCTACACTAGCCATGGGTTGCAGATTCATTCCTATAAACTAGAAGTCAATTTCTATGTGCCTCAAATGGCCTAAACATGAACATTGAGTAGCAAAGTTGACCATGTGATGGTTGGAAATGGTTCTGACCATCCTTTGAAATCTCCCAATTCATGCAATTTCAATTGAAGCACTCTTCATTCTCAAGTTATGAAATAAGAAGTCTTGCCACATGCTACAAAAGTTATATGATTTATGGTTACCACTGCAACATATATAACCTTAGGTTCACTTTCTTTGACAAAATGTTCTATGCCAACTTCTCATGCTCTTGCACATTGAGTCTAGGAAAGCATGCTGTTTTTTTCAGGTTTGCAAACTGCCTCTTGAGCATTAGTCTTAATCCTTGAAAGCTTGGGCTTTCAACCTAAATCAAAGATGTATATTAGATTGCAGACATGTTTTTAGGGTTGGCATACAAAAGAAAGTTGTAGAGACTAATTGTACACCACATCCATACGATCTTTAGAAGGATCAATATCCATGATCTCCATCAAATCATTTTAGCAGCAGTTTTCTTCAAAATGTAATCAAAATTTCAAGATGTATCAAAATCATCTGGTCTTCCATACAATTGGCTAAAAATATGATTTTTACAACTTGGTGGGAAAAATCAGAGAAATACATGTCAGTGACTTTGTTGCTTTCTACAAATAATAAATTCTTTAAGAAGACCAACAATTTAAGGATTTCTAACTGGCACTTCAAGGTCATACCTTAAAGTCATGAATACATATTTTCAATCGGGTCAGTGTAGACTCTACATGGTGTAGAACTTTATTAATTGAAAGTGCATTTAAGGAAACTCAGAAAAAAATTATACAAGTTTGCTTTGAGGAATATGTATTTGAGAGATTCATTATTGGTTTATTTTGTCCAATTGATTCTGATTGTCCTACTCTAGCTTTTATTGTTCGACACATACCCTGCAAATTCACTACGTAGTTGCAACCCCAGGATATGGCCAAGCAACTGAATGATGTAGATAAACTGAAAACTGTAAACCAAGTCATGTAAGTTAGATCTGAATTTTGTAGTTACAACAAAGCACATACCATGAGAAAACTAACATCATCATAATGTTGTTGCAGTAGAAAGAAGATCAAACTGTAAACATCTCATGTGGATAAAGTAAATTCCCAGAATTCTGCTGCAATACGGAACATTAGTGTACATACATGGCTCATGGGTCTTGTTCAGACATAATCTAACACGTGCCACATTGCCTAATGAAAATATTACAGTGATCTAGAACTACAGGGAGGAACCCTTCCCTGTTTTCATCTTTGACGTTAGAGCTTGGAATAAGACCAACTACTCTTTTACCAGATATCTCCAGGTGGATTCCGTTCTGTTGATTAATTCTACTTGAATGTCAGGTATCTCTGGGTGGAAATGTAAAACTAAAATCTCTTGCTCAATGCAGGTTAAGTACGGCTGTTCAATCCACTGTCAGCTTTGTATTTGCTGACAGGAATTCAATGACGACGTTCTAGTTATCAATGATTGGAATTCTCAATATCTCACCACTACCCAAAATTGAGACAAAAGAGATGCTACTGTAGCTACCTCTCAAAAAGCATAACCATTTCACAATGTTTGGTGTGAGGGAAAAGGTCAACAGCTGTCGATTTCACAGGCCGAAATGGCTCAGATGCGGGAAGGTTTTTAACCCTCCTTCGAGCATGTCCTAAGTTCGTTGTTCCCCTGAATCCTCCTCTTGCCTTCACCTTCTCAGGAGGGCCCTCTTTTATAGGCATGCACAACTCCACCGCATTCGCCAGCAAGCTTTCAGGGTTGCAGGATATGTACCTGCAAAGAAGCACAATCCAATACAAAAAGTTGATTAATATAAGCCAAAGAGGCAGAGTTACTCCCATTCTCATCTTTTGACAAATAGATGCCAAATTGTGTCTATATTAGAGTTATCCCCAAACTCAACATCACTTTTGGTCAGGAGTTGGTTGTTTTGCCAACAACACTTCCCATGCTTGGCAAGTTTCCAGTGCCTGCGTGGAGGTAGTATGGACGTTTGAACAAAATCCATTCTCTACTCTTCATGGAGAATCAAACTCATTTTGGCATACTAAAGGTACTAAAAATGAGTTTGGCCCTAATGAACCGAAATAGGTTGCTCTTCATTCAAAATTTAAAAATACCTCTGAGCATGCACCACAAGTGGAAAGAAAATATTGATATTGTATGCAAAGCAACCAATGAAAAATCATAGAGCACCAACTCCTTACCAAAAGGCCCATTGAGTAAAAGGATAACTCCATTGTCTTTTTGCAGGTTTAACAAACCAAGGGCACCCACTCATATGGCCACTTTTGAGCCAGGACAGTAAAGCTCAAATCAACAGCATTGACAAAAGACAACATTCTCTCATGGTAAACGTGGCTACTTCATATGGAATTACTGAACTGCCTGCTATGTCCTACTCATACCCTATTCAGAAGCAAGTGAATGTATTAGCAACAGTAAAAAGACTTACACAAGGCGCCTCAACTGCTTGTGTAACCTCAGTGTCCTCAATACCTGCATAGCAAAGGGATCAGATTAGGACCAGCGAGGAAACTTAACTGAGTGCACACACGACTTATTTTCAGACTTGATTGTGTGTCCAATCCAAGGATGTCAGTTTCTCACACTATGGTCATCCATCAGGATTCAGCTCTTATAGAAGCCAAGGCATTACCATACAGCAGAAAGATAAATAGAAAGTTGTGGCAGTCGTTCCTACATTTGAGAGTTAGGTTAGCAGGTAGGACGTTTCTCTGGACTTACCACATGGTGTAGCCCAACTCGGGGTGGATCAACTATGGCCACAATATTCATAAACTGCCGCTTCTCCTTCTCAACTGGTTTAATTCCTTGCTTATCACGATTTCCTTGGCCTTTACCAGCTTTACCTTTATTTGTGGTTGTATTTGTACCAAGTGCATCAACTTGGTCTTTACCATTTACAGCTGTTGTTTCTGTTGTTTTTTCCTCTGATGGTTCTTCTACAGCATACTGCTTAAGAAGATCACCGATTACATCCTCTGCCTGCAGGTAGAATTGATCACATCATCCATCTGACTTATGGCCATCACTGTACATTCAGACTCTCATGATTATTCAATTGCTCAAATAAACTTCATTACTCTACGGAATATCATTATCACCAGACATTAAGCATCAACGAGGCTCAACAACAACAAAAATAATGCAAAGAGGAAATTGGCACAAAATGCTTGAAGAAAAGTAGCAATTCCAAATAATCATATCTGCAGTGTAGCAGGATAGAAGGTGTGCTCTAAACAGAGCTCATTGGAACCAGTCACCACCTAGCAGGACATTTGGTTCAAGCCTCTTACAGAATAACAATGTGATTGCACGGTTGGTGACTTCAAAACAAACTCAAACTGTAGAACAAATCACAGCCACAAGCAAAACTGTTGAACTAATCTACTCAGATTCAAGTAAGGTTCAGAGCAGCCATTGTACATGTCATTCAATACCTTGCCACAGACAAAATGACAGTTTGAGATTCCATTCAATTCTGCGTTCAGTTGTGCATCTGCCACTGCTGAAGCATTCATCTCAATCCCCACCACCTGAAGAAAGCCCCAGCCCCCAAGTGACAATGTCAAGAGATACTTGTAGTATCTAGAATCACTACATTCAAATAGCTGATTGAGGTAACCTTCATCCATCTCTAAATAAACCAGAAACTATGTGAATGCAAAATGCTGCCTCAAGGAGTAACATTTTACAACATCACAACACTCTAAGAAAGAACTGATAAGAACTGAAGCTGAAGAGAAAGCAACAGAACCAATTGGAAGGTGCTGGGTCCACAACTATCAAGTTCATAAGTTGAGAACACAAAGAGAAGAGTCTCTGTACCATTCCGACTCGTTTTGCAAGGGTAAGCCCAATGGCGCCAGTCCCACAGCATACATCAAATAACAAGGTGTCTGGACCAATCCCGGCCCAATCACCAGCTAGAGAATATAGCCTCTCAGCACCAGCTGTATTCACCTGGAATGCAAGGTAAACAGTATATCAAGTGACAATATATATATATATATATATATATATATATATAAAGAAAAAAGAAAAAAGACTCCAAATGAAATGCAACTGTATTGAAGAGAGAAACATCCTTAAAAAATACTGTAATAAATGAAAGATGTGATGTAAGTACAGAAATTAGGAAGCACAAACAACCACCATCAAGGCTGACAAGCATACACTACCAGATACATTGAGGATGTGATTTGGTGCTTCCAGCATGTTTCTACAATGAGTATATGGATACTTCACAAAGAAGTAGATCTGCTACTCCAGTAAGAATACCGCTTGAAGCTGGTCAATAACGGGAAGTACCTGGAAGAATGCAGTAGGAGAAATCCTGAAACGTAAACCATCAATGTAATCATGAATATGAGCTAGTGGAGCTTGCTCTTCAACCCCTCCTTTAGTATGGATTTCATCCAACCCAGGAAGTGGCAAAGGATGTAAAGGAGAATCTGCTGGAGCTGCATTTGATACTCCCACATGATCCTGCAGGTTCATCAGAACAAAGTAAACAAAAATAAGCTCTTAAATGCAAGCAAATAAAATATTTAGCACCTGCACATGTACCATTATCCATATATTATTGACAGGCTACAGACTACAATCAGAAACAATCTGGAAGAAAATAAACACCCTTCAACAAAGAAAATGCAAATTTCACCGATATTAACAGATATTATGACAACATGTGCAAGGACTGGTATTTCTTTCAAGTGGCGACTAACCTGGACAAGAAGAGCCGTCAAAGGCAGCTGGGGAGTGGCTGTAGTTGCAGTCTCAATAAGTGCCTTAGCCATCTGTGAATACTCTTCTGCCCTTAGATCTGCAGGCACACCTGTGGGACACACCTGCACAACAACTCAACACATGGAGTCAGCAGTTCAAACTTTGGGTGGTGCTTCAAGAGATTCTGGTTTACAGAAAATCAAACCCTTGCCACATATCATTTTTGATGAAGAAAGCATTGGATCTCCGAAGTTTTGAGAACTGCAAGAGGTCAATCAATCTAGAAAGGACAGAATCACTCAAGTTT
Organism: Polytrichum commune; assembly: GCA_950295325.1. NCBI lineage: Eukaryota > Viridiplantae > Streptophyta > Polytrichopsida > Polytrichales > Polytrichaceae > Polytrichum > Polytrichum commune. The sequence goes on from OX485807.1 coordinate 38,865,719, forward strand.
GCATGTCTTGAAGATTCATTAAAGTTCAGCCATCTTGATGTATTCTGGAGAAAAAATTGCAATTGCGTGATCATGTACCAGAAGCCTGCAGCACATATTCTGCTACATTTACTAAATAAGTCATGGATCACCATCATACCTGCACTATGAGCATAACTTCTGAAATCTCACTACTCACTTCAGCCCCAGGTACAGGTTTTCGACCCTCACGAATCTGCACACACCAGCATAGTGGACCCTATTATCAGTTGCATGCAAGTTGCAACTAACAACACATGTCACTTTAGATCCACTATAGATATTGAAGTTCGATAAAGCAACCTACCTTAACAAATAGAACCCAGAGGAAGCTTGACTAATTCCTGTATGCCCAGAAAAACAAGAAATAGGCAAGCACTCCATTAGATCGTCCTCATTCTAGGCCCAATCATTACATTGTATAGCATGTATAAAGACGTACAGTAAGCATTCGCCAGAAACCAGTGTTATCCGTTTTGTTCCAAACAGGGAGCTTTGACATCCGTATGAAACTCTGAAATGCTGCCACATATCCAATTGAAATTGATGACACATTGCGACAATTCCCCGGCTCCGCCACTGCATTTACACCCTCCCTGTTCCATCCGCGTTCCCGTTATGGACAAACAAGCAGGAGAGTGGCGAATTCAGAGGAAATCATCAACATGGCTAAGGAAACAAACAACTCAATGTTTGGAGTAAAGAGTTCAAGTGGCATTCCAAATGTTAGGCACTCATACAAATAATAAATAACTGGTGGAAACAAACCTGACCTGAATGTACCCAACTGAAAGCCAACAACGCGTTTTCCATCTGGCCCAGACCCTATGCTGAATTCACACTTGTTACGGTAACCATCTACAAGAGGGGATGGTATAACTCCTTCAAAGTCACAAGGTAAACCCTCTGCAAATACAAAACACCAACTGTTGGATTACATCCTGCAGGAATGGAGAACTAGCAGTCATGGCAAGAATTAATGTAGAAACTGATTTAATACCTCGATCCTTTGCAGCAGCCAACCAGTCCGGTAAAAGAATCCCAGGTGGGCATCCTTTCCGAATGCTTCGAGCCTGCAAAGATACAAAGACATTGAAAGACTGAAGGAAAAAAAGCACTGTATGCCTAACCCTGTAAAACAAACGAAGAAATTGGCAATGTTCTACGAATGGAACTCACATCAAAACAGTGTCTAATTATATGCATTTTCATGAAATATTAAGCAATGCATAGCACAATTTAGAAGGATCAAGATTCTGACATTATGTTTAACAGAAAGGTCATTTCATTCCCCTTGCCAGTAGTGTAAATCTCCACATGATATCGATGTTCAGAATATTTGAGTTTCATTCCAATGGCAAAGTCCAAAGAGGTCTCAAAAATGGGAAGGTGGTCTCATTCAAGGACTCAAGTTGAGGGGACGGAAAAGTAGTCCTTACAAGCCGCTTGAGTACATGCACAATGCCCTCTTTCTTTGTGCTGAGCTGATCTTCATACTCCAGGTGTGCAAGAGGTGTAACCACCTGTGCCACATCCCTATACGGCTCGAGAACCTTTTTGTCAGTTGCAACACCATCAGTAGGTTCATCTCCTAAACCGTCTTCATTAAGGTCCTCCCCTTCAGCATCCTTGTCCTCACCTTCAGCTTCCTTGTCCTTACTAGCATTAGCCAGTGCAGACTCTGTCACTCCAACTGCCTTTTGCTCCCATGCTCGTGGGAGCACATCTGCAAACTTCAGTCGCTTGTTTTGTACAGACATTCCATCCAATATCTGCAGGCTCCCAAATTGTAAAACTTAGAAAACAGCAAGAACTATTCAGAAGATCACATATCTTCTTGTTTGTTGAAGATTAAGAGCTCGCCACAAAAAAGTCAGTGCAACCCAATCCAATTTGAAATAAACAGAAATCTACACAAGGGACTCAGAAAGAAAAGAAACCTTGATGCTCTTATTTTTCGACTTTTAAACTTATACCAGCACCACGCAAGTCAGCAACTACATTACCCAATTCCCAGATAACTTATTCAAAGAGCACCAGACTATACTAGTTTATCAATATCATCACATGAATGACATTATTATTACAACAAGCTCCAGATAGATGTCCTCATCAAGCATTAATAGGTTACAGAATTCAGGAGAATCAGAGAAGCGGATATGGATTCCAGCATTTTACCTGGGCTGATTTTGTGACCTGCTCTTGACTATCGAAGCCAACAAAGCACACACTCATTGCCTTTCTCTTCTTTGCACTGGTGTATGGAACACCCTGAAAATAGAAAGCCACAACATACATGGATGTCATCTTCAAAACAGAAGAACTGATTATTCTCCACATAAACTACCACAAGAAATAGGACAAAAAATCAAGGAATATAACAAATTCAAGACAATGCCAACAATATTGCACAGTGTTGCCACAAGAGACAGATATTTCTTGTAAGTAAAGGGCTGGTGGAATGTAAGAACTTTCTAAAAGAGATGCTCATGCAATGACTAAGCTCATCAGGTTTCAAATGAGGGATTGAACAATCAAAACAGAGGTGGTTTAAAAGAAAGTGTGAACATGTTAAAATATTGCAGAGCCAACAAGGAGTGCACTATCTAGATAGTAATTTCAGTTAAATTCACAGACCCACACCCATAAAGAACTCCATGACACTAGGTCAAATTCCATAATTCTTAATTTCGCATATCAGAAGTTGGGTTTATCACAACGCACAGAACCTTGCATATAGAAGAAACAGACATAGCTTAAGCACCTCCAATAACGTGACCTCAAACAAGCTCAGAAGAATGTGATCATAAGTTCATTGAATATATACAGCAAAAAAACTGCACTAGAAATTTAAATGAAAACCAGAACTACGCAGAGATGCAGGTTGGACATCTTCAGATTCGAAATATGGAAGGCGAGTTATTAGAAATTCCAGGTAAAATGAAGAGGGTAACGTTCAATCTCCATGCTTTATCTCAAAGCCTGGATGTTTAAACTGCTAACCCTTTGTGTTGAAGCATTGATGTGGATAACAAGCAGCTTTGCGCACATTAATTCCACATAAAGATTGCTCTTGAGGATAGGGATCAGAAAGAAGATCCAGTAAGAGCAAATAACATCAACCTTTGACCAAATGTATGGTATTCGGGCCTTTCTCGGTTACTTTTTATAATCAGACACCTACATTTGAGTACGTATATTTTTCAGCTCAAAATTTGTTAACCATTCTAGGCTCGATAGTCAACATAATTGGAGGGACCAATATGACCATTTAATGGACACGAGAATCTTCGCTTTGACAATTAATAAGCAATTGATATGAACTCCACACATTTATGAGGAAAATGGCTATGGCCACAATGTGAAATGGCAGTGAATAAGGCATTGAAACGAACTCCAGCAATTATGAGGGAAATGGCCACAGACACGATTTGAAAATGGCAATCACCTCGCACTACTTGCATGTTTCATATCCTACAAGAAGTGCGTGCACAGCTAAAAGTGTCTGTTTAAGACCGGCTTGCGTTAGGTTATCCCAAACCACATCCTCAAGGCATACTTTAAGAAAATTATGAAAAAAGATCCTCAATCAATATGATTTTTCTGAACTTCATTTCAAATTTACTGGACATGTGAAATTGAATAGAAATTCGTCATGAGTACATGAAATGTGGAACCACTCACATGCTCATCAAGAAAGCTTTTCAATTTGATCTGACTCCAACCCCTGGGCACATGCACAAGACACTTTTGAAATTGGCCAGCTTGCTCAGGAGCCGCAGCACCACCGGAAACACTCTCCATCTTCTCGACAGCAACAACATTCTTAGCCCTTTCCGAAGTGGGATCCCATGTTCCATCCGGCCTCTGCTGGAGCTCGCTCTCCCCATGTGCATACACACAATTTTCCCCATGTCTACAACCTCTTTTGCGGAAATAAGAGCATAAACTCGTCTTCACTCTTGCCACATCAGGCGGCCTTTTAACTGCAGACACAGTTTCTGATACCCCATTTGATTCACCTGCTGCCACAACCATCCTTTCATCTTCGTCATCATCGTCGCTGCTCCCTTCTTCTACGACCGACTCTTCCAATTTCTCGCTCACCGCGTCCCCTCCACCATCATCGCCACCGACTAAGGTTTCCTTGGAGCTCCCGCTGGACGGGAGCAATTCATCGTCGACCAGCTGTGGTAATTTTGCAACCGACATGTCGACAAACTTCTGGCCGTTCTGTAGATACTCGACGGCGTGCTAAAGCTTGCGAGTCGTGACGAGAATTTGCGCGAGTTTTAAGTTAGTCCATGGCGAGAGTTGAGATTTGATGCGTTGAAGAACAGAGCATATTTCGATAGAAGTAGACAACCTTGTCTCTACTATGGCAATCGCTAAACCCTAAAACCCTAAACCCTAAAACCCTACATCCTGAGGATTCCATTCCTATGGATGAACGTTGTTCATCCACGAAGACTCTTACATCCATTGAAAATATATGTTAATACTAACTCACAACCTAGGCCCACTTGATTGAATTTGTCAACCCAGGACATTCCTCAATATTTTGAGAATTATGCTCATATAAACTTCAAGATTATCCCACGTAAACTCCCATTGAACAATGAATTTGAGTTACTATATGAGTTGGCAAGCACTAGATATCATGAAGCTTTCTTCTCTAGTAATAACTTCCGCCTGCTTCTCCAAGTTCAAATCCACCCACTGGTTCATAAATTGCATCCCCATCAAGCAAAAGTGAATTAACCCCTTGTCTTTGGGCTTGGGGTTCGTGGCGTCTATGTAAAGTCACCTATTGTGGATGACGGGGCCTTGGTTAAAAACAAGTCCTCTACAAGGTTTAGGGCCAATTCATTTCAACTAGACTCCGATAGACTAATTCCTGCCTATGATACCATTTTCGAGGTCAAATGATCTAGAACTAGTTGTTTTCATACTACAAAATAGTTTGTTGCGTTTTTACCTTGCTAATGGATGAGTTTACATAGACACCATGAATCCCTAGCCTTTCTCTTTGGAGAAGACATGTTATTTCAAACCCCTATACGTGTTGTTCTAATAGTAGCTCATAGCGTTGTGTTCATAGTAACAATGAATATGACAACACCATGAACTCCTCGTGGCCCTTTCCTTGTACTTGGTATGCAAGGCAATGTAAGTAAATGTCTTGCTTGGCTCCGTCCAAACATCTTTTGTGTCTTCGATGTGCCTTCCCACTCAACACCGCCTTTTCATCCCTCACCACACATCGAAGTGTAATTCATTGAATTTGCAAAATGTAATGACTGTTTTTTCAATCAACACTATCTCTTATACTCAACAAAACTAATTCACTCTCCTCGCAATTACAATGTTGTTGCTAGAAGATGATTTTACATATTGTTATAACAACAAGAGTTATAGGAGTTATTCATCACCCCACGATTAAGCATTTAAACATCTCCAACCATAGTACTCCCTCCATCTCAAAATGATTGTCCTTATTCCCATATTTTTTTGTCCCAAAATGATTGTCCAATTATCAACCTGCCATAAATTGAGCCTCAAAGTCAAATATTTTCGCACCGAACCTTCTTTATCAAGAAGTCTTTTGACACCGCAACTTCCTTGGGCGTTTCGGAGTAGTTGTTGTTTTTATTTATTTTAAGAGTCATACTTACAACTATTTGGTCAATGATAAGGGGGCCTTAATCTCGCCCAAGTTAGAAACACAAACAATTGTTTTGGGACACAAGGAGTATCAAATCCCCCATGAAAACCATCCATCAATATGACATCAAATATGTAACCCACCTCATCCTCAGCAAGACTCAAAAAACATCAACCACTAGTTTTCCAACCTTTACACCCCCCCCCCTTGGGCTTCCACTTATTGAAAGATAGGCAAGGTTTCTCAATGGTTGATGGCAAACAAACTTTTGTCAATGAACACATTAGTGTGTGTACACAAAGATGTTCTTTTCTCACACCATCATCATTATGTAGTTTGCACAATATATGCATTGGTTCTATATTCTACAAAATTACATCAATTTGTATAATTGGTGCATGTGATGTTAATTTTGTAGAGGACATTATGTTTCCACTGAAAACAATGCATATGATGCATTTTTTCTGCCACACATCAACCCTCTAATGAAACATATAATCCACGCATTCTAATTCCTCAACAAAATATTAATTTCGTTGTAATCCTCATCCGACAATGGATTTGATCCTTGAAAGACCAACCATGTACAAACTTTACATGTCGGGCTCTTAGACATATACATACACAACATTGTTAAATGTTTTGTGGGAGTTGAGGGAAGGGACACCAATATCAAAGGAATCAATGGACATCCTCCAAAGAACAGTGGGTCAACCTATATCAACTATCAAAGAGTTTGTTTGCAATTGAAACTTCAAACCAAGCATAACTTACATGATTAACTTGGCTACAAATATCATCTCATCCTCAAACTTCTATTGCACGGGCATCCAAATTTCCCTTCACCTGACTAGGATGTTAGCTAGTGAAGGTGGCCAAATGACCATTACTAAGATGCCAAAAGCATCACGAAACTGACCTTTTTAACAATGCCACGTACATCTACAATTGTGTATGAAAATGAGACCAAATTGAATAGTTTTGATCAATGCGAATGCCTAGAGCCTTTAAACAACTAAGGCTTTGACCAACCCAAAAGGGGGGAGCCACTTGCAAAAATTTAAGAAAAATGTGAAACAAAATGAAGGGTCTTGGTAAAGTAATATTGAGAATAAAGCTTACTTAAAGTCAAATATCGAAGTAACAAGTAATTGAAAAATTTCCAATTACATGTATTAAAGTGTCCTGTAAATTACTTGGAGTAGAATCGTACTTTTGCCACTATAGTCCGTGGTTAATGAATGTCCATATTTTCTAGGGAAGGCTAAGTATCTAACATGGTGTATGGAATATGGATTTTGATAAAAAATTGTTTGCTATTTGTCCAAAATTGTAAATGACATGTGCATAATGGTGCATTGTGGTGCTTATGCTTGCTACTTTGTTGTTGTTGAAGGTTTAAGTTTTCAATTGCTTGTACAATTTTGTAGTTCGGATTGCACATAGCTTTATGGTAAATCTATAAGTAATGTAGAGTGCTAGGAAATCCAAAGCGATCCATAATTTATAAGTAATCAATGGCCACTAAATATATCACGGGTAGATCACTTAGTGCATTTTAAAAACGACGTGCGGCATAATATAGAGAGGATTAAAATCATTTGAAATAAAAATTATAAAGGAATTCCAAATAATGAAGGGGCCATTAAATGTAGACAATCCCATTATAAGTAAGTTAGATGGACATAAAACGTGGGCCTTTATTTTTGTAAAATTAATATAGGGGCTGAATATAAGGATCGTAGAAGGTATGTTTAGTATGGTATGTAAATGGGTTCACAACGTGGGAGTCTGGGTAACTCCTGCTCTTAGATCATGAGATCTGTTTGTTTTTTGTGTAAACTGTTGGTATTTTGTCTTCCTCTAAACCCTAAACTCACATGCACATGCAACTCCATAATTACAGGACTCCTAAACCGCTGCCATTCTTCCCGTTTTCTGATGAGTTTGGGTTAGCATTTTGTAATCCACATGTTGTGTTTGTGAACATACGGACACTTTTCCTTTGTTTCCACCCTTACCCTATTTGTGGTGTACTTGGGGTTATTTTGTACGCGTTGTAACATTGTGGACTCCATCCCTAAATTGTAAATTCTAAACCCGCTTTACTATGCTCTGTGTTTTTGGTCACTTGCATTGCAATGACCGCTATGGTATTTGTGTTGGCATCTCCTATGTGTTTTCATCATAACAATGTTTGCAATGGTATTACTTTGTTATGGTCTCCTATGTGTTTTCGTCATAACTTTGTTTGCAATGGTATCACTGTTTGCACCCTTCTTTGTTTCCATGCTTTCCTTCAACACTCGTCAATTGCGTTAGGAAGTAGATTAGCTTTTATTAGTTAAAAGGAATATAGAGTACAAAAAATTGCAATGACTTGGACAATATAAGTAATGAAAGGGTGCAAACAAATGGGCCATTTTTGAAATTTAAGTAATTATAGGGAGGCTTTAATTCAACCCTTGAAGGTAAATAGCCCCCCCCCCCCAAAAAAAAAACCCCAGCCGCACGTGGTGCACAAAAATGCCTTAGAGTGATCTACCCGTGAAATATATGGGCTTTAGTGTAACTCTTTATAGTGCAAGGGTCTCAAAAACTCCTACAATGCAAAATAATAATCCTCATTTAAATACATGTTTACACACACGTATTCAAAACATAAACTTGAGGTCACCACCAAACCCCCCCCCCCACCCATAGGGGGTGGGGTCACCAACTTGTTGACTTCTTGTTCTATAACAGTAGAATGACAACATTCCATGTTTCTCAAACATTAGTTATGTCATATGCATTACTGAAAGATTTACCCTTCGTGTCATTGTGAATGAACGTTGGTGTCGTCGTACCTAGTAATGCTCGCTTTTTACATTAAAATCTAGGTCCAAGAAACATGAGGTCCAAAACACTTTGGAATGGACCTTGCTTTCAAACTCAATGTTCAACTCAAACTTAAAGATTTGTTTTTAAAAACTAGCAAGAGTATTTTCTTGAGTTGTGACCAACAAGGTTTGATGGAAAAGTGGTGCCACCACATTGAAACTTCATTGTTTACATACTTTGGACTCTGAACCCAGTGGTGTGTTCTCCTTGGATTTGTAATTTTGCTCTCGACCAATAAGATTGCTTAGGGTGGGTCTACTACACTAGGGTCCAAGACCAAGGAAAACTCCTCAAGCAAGCAATCCCATTGGTTGAGAGCATTTTTTTGGACCCAAAGAGTTTACACTAGGGTTTGGATCCAAGGTATGACAAAATTTGAAGCAACGAGATTGTGACATCACTTTTGATGAATCTTCGCAGTCTTAATTCAAGATTAAAGAGTTATTTGTGAAGAAATGCAATTGAAACTATGGGTTTAGTCCCAAACCATGAGTTTATGAGAATTAACAAAGCATCACCTGATTTTTCTCAATGATTAAACTACCATACATAATGAGTGGTGTTGGGCTATTAAAAACCAATCCTCTAGCTTGTCCTACTAGGATAATTTTGCCAAACTAGCCTTGGATACGCTCATCCAGGATTGAGGACATCGGGTCACATGTGCATACCCTATTTCAGATTCTAAAATGTCTCAAAGTCTGAGAGGTGGAAAGAGGAGGTCCCAAAAGTTGCACCCGACCTTCAAAATAAACTCCTATACACGATGAACTAACGAGCTCTTAATAAAAAAACAATTCTCAAAGAAATATCAAAACCCGCGATTTCATCCCTCTTTGAGAAACTTTCCAAATAACCCTTATACTCCTCGTAGTTCGAGAAATCGTCCTCGAAGCTTGGGTTCGATCCTAAGTCCCAAAATACAGACCACAAAAAAGGTGTTTTGGACCCCAAATTTCCTGGACCCAAACCCTAAGATGTTATGCACTTGTACATTTGAATAATGGTTACAATACATATGCCTATCTCATGAGATCTATCATGTCCATGCACCATAAATTTCAACATCCCCAAAATCGCTCCGGCGGGCTCATATAAGACATGCAATGCCCGTCCAAAAGTCCGGTGCCGCAACCTCGGGAGAGGGTTTGCAAGTGAAGTTGACAAATGTTGACCTCTGAAGGGGCTTTAAGCCGTGCGAGCATTTTATAAGGATATATAGGCTCAAGGTTGTTAGAATTCCTTTGAAAAAAACGGCTCCTCTTCACTAGATGCGGGTGGTGTGCCAAGGTTGTTTTGGCTCCAAAGTACACTCAACAACATGACGGTTTGAATGTGCAACGCCTTTTTGTACGTTGGAGTGTTGTGGGTTTTGTGATTGAATCATAGAGGGGCCCAATGCGAGGAGAGGGGCTTTTTTAATGTAGAAAAATGGGGGAGATGTGGCTTTCACGTGCATTTACATGCCTTGGAATTCTCAGACTTTCCCAAATGTATTGAAAGGTGAGTTGGCGTACAACATTCACAAAGGAGAACGCATGGAAGCTAATATGCTGACAAAAAATCATAAATCATTGCCTTCGCAATAGCCACCAACGTGGAACTTTGTCTTACATTCAACCCACAAAATTGTCGAAGCTAGCTAAACATTGGAATGATCTACACAAATATATATATATTGAATCAAACTTCACTCAAAGTTGAAGCAACATCATAAGTCATGCTAAGGTAGACATGCCAAATTCCACCACAAGAATAATTTGGACACTTGTATTTGAGGGGTATGTGGTTAGGTGTGGATCTAAGAATGGACTCCAAAAAGACATGTGTCTGAAAGAGTTTGGACTACGTGCTCAAAACATGCTAAGGATAATGGGTTCAATTGTCAACATGATTGGGGGGGGGGGGGGCTATATGACCAGTGATAATGAATAAGGTATTCAAACGAGCTCCTGAAATTATGAGGTACTGGCTACGGGCACGATTTGGATTTGCTAATAATATTGCACTAATTGCGTGCTTCGTATGATCTCAGAAATGGGTGCAGAGAGGAAAGTATGCAAATAAAACACGTCTACCTTAGGGCCGCTTTACACCTAGAGGCCGGGCCAATTCATTGTGTAAGAGGCTTGAAATCCTTACTTGTGATTGGCCAAAAGGCTGAAATCGGCCCCAATCCCTTTACACCTAGAGGCGGGGTCGATTTGGTGGTATGATTTTTTTAATCAAAAAATGCATGGTATGACACGGCCCGAGCTTGTTGAATTGGGTGCACCCAAAATGGAAGGCCAATTCTTGGCCTTGGGGCCAATGTCAAATTTCAATAAATAAAAACTTTCTTTAACAAAGCATGATTTTTTTAGCGAACCATATCCATTGGATTATGTGGAAATATGAACGGCTCTATACTAGATTATGCTAGATCCGTTGGATTGTGCTAGATTTATTGAATCGGCCTAGCTTCTTGGCCCTAAGGCCTTTACATATGGGAAAATTGCCCCCCCCCCATTATAACCTTATTATAATGTGTAGTTGAGGCCGGCCTCCAACCCAAAAGGAGCTGAAATTTCATGCAATCGGCCTCAAGGGGAATTGGCCCGGCCTCTAGGTATAAAGCAACCCTTAGGCCCACTTCACACTATGGCCGAAGGTCGAGAGGCTGTCGATTTCCACTAATTGGATTGCTGGAAACCAAGAATTCGACCTCTCGACCCTTCACACTACAGGCCAAAGTCCAAAAGTTGTCGCTCTCCAAAATGCCTACATGGCAATACTTTTTATACCAAGGCGATGGACTCTCAAAGGAGGTTTGGGCCGGATAGGAATGGAAACCCAAACTATGGTTGAGAGATTGTCGGTTTTTTTTCCTAAAAAAATAAAACGTGACAAGATCTTGGCCATTAGATTAGAGGGGTTGTTTTGGACACAGAATAAAGTGGGATGTTCATGTTCCTTAGGTATGGATTTGGACTTTGGGTTTGGTCTTTGGAGGCTTCACACTATGCCCGGCTGAAGGCTCCAATTCCTTCATTTTATTGGCTATTTCAGCCCACTTCTTTTGGACTCTCAACAAAGTTTGGCCATTCAATCCCACGGCCTCTTGAGTTGGAAGCCATAGTGTGAAACGGCCCTTAGTGTCAACGTGGAGTCATTTCTTTTACTCCTCTTCTATCGAATCCCACTAAATATGGAATTATAAAGACCCACATTTATAAGAGAGCACACCCTCCTTTAAAAAAAATTAAAAAAATTAGTCGATCTAGTTCCTCAGGCTGGTAAAAATTCATGTGGGCAAAAATTTACATCAACTATACCTCCAATGTACCCAACATGATGGTCACTTAAATCATATTCTAATGTAGAAGTGCCCAATTATGTCAGTGACCCAGTAATGGTGTATTGGCACTTTTTATCGGTCCCAAAGTGGACAACTACACACTTCTAAATCAAAGCTCATGAAATTTTGTTCTAAGGATTAAAACAAAGAACTATAGTGTACAGCTTGAGAGAAGCCAAAAAAACCAATATTCCACATTATCGGCTTTGTGGGGGAGGGGGACTTCAAATATTAGACAAACCTTGATTTTTCATGGATCGTATATGGATCAAATGATGTCAAAATTTCATAAACTCAATTGCCTCAACTTCTTCATAGACTTGGCTTAAGCCTTTGACATTTTCGGTGGAATTATTGTGGGCTCGTCTGTGAGAGTCTCCAGTGCTCAAAATGTTTGGTAGGGTAGCTTCTATCTTACCAGGGTCGCATTGTCGGAGACTGATGACATTGTGAGGTCGTTCATTGTAGGTTCAAGGCTTTTGTGGTGCATCTCGGAGACCAAAACATGTTGATTCGAAAATGAGGCCCCCAAGTTGATGAATCATGGCCAGTTGAGAGTCATGCAGTTTTGTCGGGAATATGTAGGTGAACCTACCTTCCGATTCAAAATATCCAAAGCCATAGCCATGCAATGGTGCAGAGGTTGGTGCAATAAAATAGTCCACAATGCTTCATTCGTATTCTCGGGTGCGTTCCATGTGTCATGTGTGAGTCATTAGTTTAAATAGTTTTCTTTTGAATAAGCTATCAATACATCATTACAGCTCCGACCGAAGGATTTGACTACTTGCTTCAAATTTCACTTATGTATTTTTATGTTCAAATATCCATGTATTTCAGTTGATGCATTCAAGATAATATCCAAAACAATCCAAATCAAATGGTGCCCAGATTGTACTCCGTAACTCGAATGTTTCATTGCAAGGTTGCTAAGATAAAATTTACAAAAAAAGAGAAAAAAGAAAATAAGGCTTCAGTCATAGAAAGGAGTGTTCCATGCGTCATGTGTGCTCACAAGATTAAGTTCTAAATGGTTCTCTTTTGAAAATAATAAGAAGAAATTGTTACAACTGCAGGAGGAGCTACTACTGAATGAGAGATTTGACTCCTTCAAAGTTCCGTGAATTTTCATGTTCCAGAAACGGAGACAACTTGAGTCCATGCAAGTGGCTTTATTCATATAAGGTGTTCTAGGCATCATGTGAGTCATCAGAATGTATTATACACCTCTGACACACGAGCTTAAATTCTTTTGTTGTCAAAACTAATTAAATCAAAAAATCATTACGAGTGCAGGAGCTACCAAGAGAGTTGACTGCTCCAAAGCTCAATGTAGGTGATTAATTGTGTTCCGGAAATGGCGACAACTCAAGTCCACGCAAGTGGCTTCATGGCCACCCGACCGTGATCTCAAATACAAGAGGATGAAATACCAAACATTGAGAGGCATCTATTTCAGCATATATATGATTTTAGTCCTCCATTGCACTCCAAGACTGTCTGTCTCCCCAAATAAAAGTTTGTTCATTCGTCTCCAAAAAAATCAAATAAAAAGGCTGTCTGTCTCCCGGCTGTCTTCCCAAGTACAATCGAGATGCCAGCTGCTGGGGCACAAATTAAAGCATTTGGACTTGGAGACAAAAGTTGAGCATGCACATATGACCCGACAGCACCTGACCCGATGATGAGAGGCTTCCGGGAAAAGAAAAGAATAGAAAAACACTTCACATACACTATCATGTTCATATTTTTATAAAGAAATCAACCATGTTTAGGTACTCTCATGCCGCCCCGTCCAACTCCCGAACTGATAGGCATGAGTTAGTTGGATACTTTTCTCTCTGCACCCACTTCACGTAGGATTATGAAACACACAATTAGTACAAGATGATTAGCAAATCCAAGTCTTGCCTGCAGCCGTAACGTTGCCTCACATTTTTCAGAGCTTATGTGGTTATCTTCTATATCAACAAAGTGAAGATTGTCATGTTCATTAAGTGATCATAGAGGTCCCTCAATCAAGTTCACAAATGAACTAAAAATGGTCAGCATATTTTGAGCATGCAGTCGGATCTCTGGTGAACACTTGTCTTTTTGGTGTCCATTGTTAGATCCACCACTAACCACTAACCGCATACCACTCAGATTTAGGTGTCCAGATTAATGTTATAGTGGATTTGGGCAGACATCTACCTTAAGTTTCCTTGGGAGTTTATTTCCTGCGAGCCTGAAATATACATGGCCTCGTGCAATTTTTGCGTTATTACTTTATTTTATTTTTGGGCGACCTTCGAATGTACGTCTTGCATGAACAATATGTCAGGTGGGCGACATGTGAATGGCCATGATGATGTTCCAGCATTGCCCATGATTGCACCTCAAATGCACTTCCAGTAGGAAGTATCCACCAGCATCCACTTAAGAGGATTGAGTATAGATGTGGAACTAAGGAATTAGTAAGGTTGGGAACTTCACAGATAATTTTGGCCATTGGATCGGGCCGTTCATCGAGTTAGCAATTGGAGAAACATGAAGATAGTCTTTTCAAGTTTCAAAATGGGAGTTGAGATGCAAAAGTTTAAAGAGATCCAGTGAAGATTCTCATACTCTTAAAAAAATCACATCAGCCCTTCCCAATTATGTTAACTATGAACTTAAAATGGTGTCAACGTTTTAAGCACATTGTCGAATCTCATCGTAACACACGCCATATTGGTGTTTGATAAAGAAGAGTGACGACATAAGGCTAACATAGCTTAACATAGTTGCTGCAAGAGCTCGCGAAGTTCACAATTTTTTACGGAACTTGCCAGGAGAAAAAGGGTTTTGTGGTGGAGTGCATGCCTTTACTTATCGATGCAGACCCATCATCGTTCTAGCTAGTGGTTGACGTCTCCTGCTCAATAAAACTCTGAACGTGCGGGCCGGTGTTGATTCAGCCAGGATCATCCTTCGTGGGCTTAAATTTCTTATGTCAACTCTCGTACCCGGTGCTCATGCACAATATTGAACAATTAATGAACATGAACTTGATCGGGGGTCCTATATTTTGGAAGCACTCTGCGTGATGTCGATGATGCGTTTTGATGAATTCATCATCCACATTCTTAATGTCCCGCCACTGAACCTCATGTATGAATGCACTCACAAAATCCTCGGCAACTTTAATCGGGCCCAAAGGGAAACCCAGATTCATCAATCGTTTATAGTTACAATACATGAACTTCAAGCAAACATGTGGTAAAGTCAGTGAACAGGGAGAACCAAGCGCTAGTTACAGATGAACCGATTGAGTTTGAGAAATACCGGTTGAAGTTCAAAACTTTAGGGAAATTGCCAATTATTTTGTGGGAATCTTTAGAATATACCTCAAATCAATAAAGAAACACCAAAAGATCACAACATGGAACCGGTTGGGCTTGGAATCACTAGGATTTTGACCGATTATGCCCGAAAATCTGCACAGACACTGGGTGAAATGGACAAAACCTGTTGAATATAGATATGGTGAATGAAAGGAGGCCTATCCACAAGGTTTTGTCCACTACTTTACCACATGTTTTCCCAGGATGTAAATAACCCAAAAATCCTTGTGGCTCGCCATCACCCTCTATTAACTCAGAGTTGTCCTTTGAATCTTCGTAGTGCGCAATAAAACTACGGATGGTGTTTTGATGCACCCAAATTTATCGTTCGCGTGTTTAATTAACCATGTCGACTTATGATGAACAATAAATTGTGAATTCAATGCTCCAGAGTTCATAATTTTGGAAGCACTTTGGGTATCTCGATGCATTTGATAAATTCATCATCCACATGTCTTATGATTACATTAAATGTCTTCTCAATGACCATGAAGGGAAAGATGTGGTGAAGTGGACAAAACTGGGTGAATGGCGAGTGGTGAGTTATTGGAAGGCCCTTCATCAGCTTTTATTCGCTTTTTTACACATATTTCTCTCTAGGTGGCAAATGGCCCAAGATTGTGCTCCAGGTATCTTCTCGATGCTTAATGAGACTCTGGACAGTGTTTAGGTTCAGCCAGATTCATCATTCGCAGGCTCAATCATGTCGACATAAGTTACAAACCCGGCGCTTATGAACAACAAATCATGAGGGACATGATGTTCAGGAATTCTCTAATTTTCGGAAGACAAGAAACTCTGTAATTTGAAGTGTTGGATCAGATCAATGGATTTCATGTAATCATGGATGCTGCACTCTGGGAATCATCACATGTTTTGATCCAGCCCATCTAAGTTGAGTTAGGGATCCATAATTTAATCCTGGAGTTTTCTGGACTCGATCAAGTACATATTTTGAACCCTGAATCACCATTTGGGCAGTCAGAATTGAGTCAGTGACTAAAATCGACGTGTCACATGACATTCAACCTTCAGATTCTTCTCACCACCATCCTGATTCCTGATGTGTATGAACAAGTCTCACTTGCCAGTGACAGTGGTAGAACCAGCTACTACACTGAATGTTGTATTAAATGTCATATGGTATTTTATGCCACTGTGGTAACAATTTAAATGACACTTCCTAAGAATAAGTTGACAAGTATGTATCGTCATCCCCACTTGCTTTTTAGTTCATCCAAATGCCAACTATTGAGACAAAAGTTTGGAATATTTGCACGCTAACATTTTTGTAATGAAATATTGTCATGGATAATTAAAAATTGGATGAAAAAAGTAAAAATGTGATGTTAAAAAATCTATAATGTCCAAAAAAAACTTAACAAGGAATGACAAATTATGTTAGCTTTATATTTACTATTGGCAACACTACACGGGCGGTTCACAATTGGTATTCAGCAAGACAAACATAATTGAACTGGTGACACTAAATACAATATTTAGTGTAGTTGCAAATGAAGCGGTTCGTTTTCCCAAATTAATGATTCAAAATCGAGATTGTAGGAAATCGACTGAATCTAACTCGAGAGGAAATAAGATTTATATCGAGTAAAAATACAAGAAATAACCAACGCATTTCAATGAATAGGTGATTGATAATAAAGAAACAAGGATAGTGATCGAGTTAGCTCAAATTTCTCCCCATTCACAGGTTGAATCGTCACCACATTATCAATTGAAGCCACCATGCGCAAGTTACTTATTCCTCAAATGAGGTGGTGTGATCGGACTCATTTGCAGCTAATTGCAATTATTAAGTTACACTCTAGATTCTTAAAAGTAGATGCAAGTATAACTCACTCCATAGATTGGCTCTGTGTAAAGTGTTGTGCACACTGTAGAGACATGTGTCCACAATATGTAATACTATACGTTTATTATTGGATTTCATCATGTGGACATAGAGTCATTGTAATCTTGTAAATTCTTTGTTGTAACATTGTGAAGTGTTGAAGGCCGGGACAAACATTTTTGTTTAGGCACTTATGATTGCCCAACTAACATACAAATTTACGTTATAATCATATGGTTATGGGCATGTCAATGGTTAGATATTTGTATGAACAATCCAATCTTTACAAGATGTCATCTATATAGTCATATTCATCTCAAGATGTGCTATTTAATTTTCTTTGATGAGTTGTTGAATTGAAGTGAATTGTTTTGGGTGATTTTGGGGAGATTTTGGTTCAACTTTTTTGAGGTAAAAGGCTCCATATATGGTGTGAAGAGGAATCTCGATGATTTGGTGTCATTCTAGTGGCTATGAAGAGGATGGTCGTACCCCATAACCATATCCCCTCCGGATTAGTGTACTAAAAAACTCTAAAATCAAATAAAATAAAACAAATGATAGGGAATCTTGATTACTCTTGATTCTCACTCATGCCAGTTATGTATGATCACCAACACATGTCGTCCGACTATGGGGTAATAGTCATGCCCACTCAACACTCCTGCAACTTAGTGAAGGGAACACTAGCTTCGCCTGTTGGTCATCATACTCTTTTGGGATCACCCATCAATAAAGAATAAAACAATCATTTTAACAAGAATGTTGAATTGATTCCACACCTAAACAGGTTCAAACTAACTTACCAAGGTATCATTTGCCCGAAATTTGCTAGTTTGCCTAAATTGTCCGTTTAGGCAAATGGGTTAGCATATAACTTGGGTGTTATTGGAGTTATGTGTTGTTGTAACTTCGTATTCAGGTTATCATTTTGTAAGGCTCAGGTAAGACAAACAATTATTATGCATGTCAAGGAACATGAGGTAACTCACTTTTAAAGAATTTAAAGAACTCAAATTATTTATTTATTTTTAAGTCATAGCATTGTGGAACTCCAAATGATAACCCACACTAATAGGCCTGATAGGTATAGTTTCCAATTATGTTCTAGGCATTGTACGAATACACTAAAGCTCATATTCAACTACCTAAGGAATTAGGATTGACAAGCACGACTACACAATTGAAAGCAAAATAAAGAGCGAGCATTCACATACTAAAGGCATGCTCACACTAGTCACTAGTGACCATGACCACCACTCTCTAAAATTTCTTATTGGTTGACAAATGAGTGGTGGTCCCACTTCATTTCACATAAGGTCGGTGGAAATAAAACTGATCATGGGTGAACATGTCATATTATGGATGAGGAAGTGACTTAGAAAGAACATGGAACCCGATACATCCATGCATGAATAACATTTGGCAGTCACCCGAATTGAAACTCCATTCTTTAGACAATTTCATTTTCATTTTCATCAAAAACACTACATCTCAGTCTAAGTCCACTGCACACTATGTCCCGTGACCAAGGCATATGAAAAGTGACATGGATTTTTCTCGTAGTCGTGCATGGACTTCGGACCGCCAACCATGACCACAAGAAATCCTAAATCATTTTTCTCACGGCCATTGGTCACGTGTGTAAAATGGCCCTAAACCTGCCCACTCATTCCCATTTCCTTCACCTGACGCCCGAGTCTGGAGGGAGTTGAAAATCGTTGGTCAATATACTTATTTGGAGTTTAACCCAAGAGTTGCATAAATTTTTGCAAAGTAAAATTTATGGCTCAAACCTGCATGTTATAATCGCGTAATGTGAAGATACTTATGAGCACCAGCTATATATAGCCTCCTTTGGAACGACATTATGGAGATGCTCCAGTTAAGGTTTATGATCGGGATGACTCACATGAAGATTGTTATTGCAATGTAAAAGTTAGTGTTTGTTTTGGAAGACCCGGTTCATTTAATGGAGAAACTACATACAACGAACCTGAGAATCATAATATTAAGGCCTAATCCCACATGACTTTAGCTCCCATGGGTCTTAAACTCTAAAATCGTCCTTGTCTCTAGGGTTGGGCCCGTTCACATAGGCCTAGGCTCGACTCTAGATATCATGTAGGAGTGGGATTTTAGGCCACCTTTTTTCTTTTAATTTCTTTTCCTATCTCCCTAGCATTGTAGTCGCCGTTGTGGCATCCCCCTTCTCCATTTGTGGAGCTTTTTATCCAACCTCTTTGTTGGTGCAAGCCTTCTCGATATCTCCGGCCCAACACTCTTCCACACAACATCTATGTGGTGAACATTCGGTAGTGCTCCATTCCAATTCTCCAAGGAGGAGCCCAAGAATTCAACTCATACACGATTTGAAGCGGTTAGACTTCGACACCTTGATATTTTTGTGTTTTTATCCCCCCTTACTCCTGCTCATTCACTCTTCCTCAACCATGTTGTCCCAAAAACCTAGCCACCGGCTACCAAGTGACTAGTTCCCGTGACTATGGTGCCTCGTATTCAAATGAAGATGCCAAAATTTGAAATCTCGCCACGTTTTGCAATACCCCGTTCTTCACCTGGCAGTATGTAAACCCTAAAATAAAATTAATTTAAAAAAAAAAAAGCATTCTAGCATGAATTTCAGTTGCCACTCCCAATGCGAAGTGATGTGACGTTCAAAAGCTCTGGGAGATGGCAGGGAGTTAGAGCAGAGGGGAGGCAATATTGGGCAAATTCTAGGAGCCAAAAAGTGGAAGATCGTAACATGTAACTGGTTGGACTAGGAAACCACTGGAAAAAATCCCGAGAAAGCTAAAGAGACTGTGGGCACAGAGGCGAGGAGGGCGTGAGTACTGGAGTCAGAGTGCGAGTGCAGCAGAAAGCATTGAGAACGTCACCTGTCGGAGACGGAGTGAAGGCAGGAGCACCACCGAAGGCGGCCCAAGAAACTCCCCCGGGTTGCCATCCTTGTGGGCTGTAATCGAATTGAATTTGTGGTTAGCTGCGCAGATGAATTTGTGAGTTTCGGCAAGGCATTTGGTTACCCGGGTGGACCGAGCTGTTGGGGGTTCACTGCCAGAGTTTAGGTCAGCATGCGATGAGGGTGTGACTACCAGAGTCAGAGTGCGATTTCAATAGAAACCTTGGAAGGGATGGAGAACGGCACATCTCGGCGACGGATTGAAGGCAATTGGAGTGCCCACCGAAGGTGAGCCAAAAACTCCCTTGGGTTTGCCATCCTTGTGGATTGTAATCGAATTGAATTTGTGGTTAGCTGCGCAGATGAGTTTGTGAGTTTCGGCAAGGCATTTGGTTACCCGGGTGGGCAGAGCAGTTGGGGTTTGCTACCGGAGTTTAGGCCATCAGAAGGCAAGCCGTTGGCGCTAAAACCTCGTAACCACCACCGCTTAAAGATAATGGAGGTTTTTCCTCTCACCATTAGCCAATACCACAATCTAACCAATGAGAGCGCTTGGACTTGGTAGCATTAAAGACCCCAAGTTATACGCTGATATGCCAACCACACCGAGAGGTCCAACCAGTGCGGACCCCCCCCCCCCCCAACCCCGCCCACAATTGGAGCCGCCCATCCAAGTCAAATGGGACAACGTCCCAAAGAGCCCCTGCTGGCTAGTTACAACCCACCCAAGTTATACAGCGAAGGAGCTAGAATCTTAAAGTGAACCCTGAAGCTTGGGATGTTTTAAACTGTGCTTTAGCCTGTGGCCATGTAAGTTTGGAAAGTAGTTAAGTACTGTGGTTTGGAAAGCCATTTACCTAAGGTTGTCGTCAAAGCTTAAAACCGTGGAGTTAGGGTCAGCTGGGGCAGGCCCTTTAGAAACATTCGAATCGATTTCAAATTACAGTTAGGTGTGCGTTTCATTCATGTATGCCATGTGACCTCATAATCATGTTTCAGCCTGAAATAGGCGATCTGTTGCGGCAATCACAAAAGCGCCACTGACAGAGTTGGAAAACTCAGTGGAGAGAAATTTGAGCGCCTAAACTACCAACCGAATTGAGAGATCGATACAAGACAGTGATGCGGCACTTGAGTTGAATCGGTGGGCCTTTATTATGTGTGTTGACAGTCTCCTGATTTGCCGACTTCGAGTATGGTTTTCAAGGAACCTCACATGCACTCCGGACTTCCCAACAAATATGTGCAGCACATTCATCCGTTCACATTATGTATGTTACGAAACACGTCTCGATTCGAAGGCTTCGACGGCCTCCGATTTGGAAGAAAGCTTGAAATAAACGGGGTAGCGTTTACTATAAGGTAGGTATATGTGTGTTATGTGGTTGTTATTATTATTATTATTATTATTATTCATATCCATAATTGTGGTGTGTGGGACTGACAATATTTTGTAGAATATTCCTCACATTCGGTCTGAATGTGGGGAATGTTCTGCATAATCGTGTCAATTTCACATAACACTACTATGGACCTTAACAATGTTATGAGTATTAAGATTTACAAGATGAATTTTTCAAGTGTCGCATCAACAACTATACTTTGAAGTATCCACAAGAATTGAATTGAAAATCAAGCCTCCTCTAGTTTAGATATGGTTATTATACAATACAAGCATATGAGTCATGAACGACTTGCTTTGCATCGGTCAAAATCATATTGTGTGATTGAAAATTCTAGAAATCTACCAATGGAGTATATTTGATAAAATATCAATTTTCTAAAAAAAAATTAAGAAAAACTAAGTGATGCAAGACAAGTTGTGTTGGGTCTCGTATGTTTGTAGTGAGATGTGCATGTTTGTTGGTTCCTAGTTTGAATGCATCAGTCCTCCCAATTGTGCTCATTGTTGAGTGTGGAATAGTTTTTTTTTTTAATATTTTGAAAATGTAGTCCAATCTCTTTTGAACATGTGTCTTTATGATGGTTGTTCATTGATCTTCACCTGACCACGTATCAATCAAATACATGTGTCCGATTAAGAAGAGTAACCAAATAACACATGCACAACCCTATTCCAATAATGTGACTCGTGAAAGTTATTTCCAAAGAACTCGTACTCTAAATTCTCAATTTCAAAGTTCATGCACTGTGTGGCTGACAATCAGTTTTTTAGGCCAACATATTGTCAAAATTTGGAAACCTCTGGACATCGTGTAACTATGTTGAGTTTGGCTATACCCCAAATCTCAAGTGGGCTATGCAACCCCTAAAGGCATGCGGGGTTCAAAGATGCATCAAAAACTACACTATGAACTTATTCCCTGGATTTGACATACAAAACAATGTTTTATCGGGTTTTTTTAGATAACATATGTATGTTTGGAACAAAGAAATGTTAGTGGTGAAACTCTGTAGCATTATTACACACCTAATTAGTTATTTCTTTTTTAATGATCATACATTCTATTTTGAGTGAAACGGCTTGACCTTTAGTTTGATTGGCTCAAGAGTTCCGTTGCATAACATGGTTGGGATTAAAATAACTATGAATTTTCATATCAAGAATCTCCATAACATTATTCAAATTCATAACATTGTTCTATGGGACTAACAGTAGTCCATGGAATATTTCTCGGATATTCCATCACATTCGATTATTCGGGGATATTCGAGAGAATATTGTCAGTCCCACATAACATTGTTATGAATCTGAATAATGTCATGTCATCACTTTTCATAATAGGAGATTTTTCTAAACAGAAAAATTGTAAGGGTCATTGGCATATAGTCAATTTCTCATACGAATTTGCCCATTACCTATCCACGGAGAAAGGATCCATGGCGAAGTAGCAAGTTACCGACAATTATAGGACGTAGATTGCAATCCCAAAAGTGCAAATCAACGGTTAACATGACTTGCATTTTGAAAGGTTACGATTGAACTGTTAAGTGACAATACAAAGAAGTGATTGGGAGGGAAAATGAGATGTTCCCGGTCAACGCATTAGGAAATTAATAACATACCAATTTTAGGTCTCTCAGGCCTTAAAGGTATGTGGTCTTTATGCACCATTTTTGTTGATTGGACAACTACACCTAACTCATTTGAGCCGCGGTGTCTTCCTGGGCTTGTAGTTAAGAATGAACACCAAAAGACACGTGTTACGATGATTTTGGACTATGTGTTCACATTATGTATAATCATTATAGGTTCGACAATCAACACAATTGGAGGGAAGTATGTATCATAGCTCAAAGAGAAAGAGGATCTTCACTTTGAACTACTTTAACTTTTGCGTCTCAACTACAATTTATAAAAGCTTGGAGCGTCATGCATTTGCATGAATTTCAAGTGCTCGTCGGGTGAGATGATTGCCGATCCGATCCAATGGCCAAAATTGCATGTGGGTGTGGCGTAGTGAATGTTCACTTTAGGATAAGCATGTGGGTTTCTTAATTGGTGTATGGGGTGTCCACTTTTAGATAAGTATCTTACACAAGGTGTCTATGTTGAATCCTGGTTGTTTGGAAAAGACATTGTCTGAAGATAAGTAACAATGAGGTTTCAACTATTCAAAGCTCGCCACTTGGCAATGCTTGGCATCCAATCAAGGACCTTGATTCGTGTATTTACTATTGAAGCTAAGAATAGAAAGACAATTTTATATACATACGTAGGAGTGCTACAAGTAATGCACACAATATTGCATTTGAACCAATGTTAGACTCGTATACATGCGAATGCATGGTATCAACAATGAAAATCAACAGCGGAATAAAAAAACCATCCGTGGGTATCATAAACTGTAATACCAGTCAACTATCAATATTGGTGGGCATGTAAAATGAGCAAATTTATGGGCACATGAGTTATCATTTGGGTCAACACCAGTCTACACCATATTAACACTAGGGTGCTTGTACTTGGGTATAGAAGTTCATGCATGGTATATAAACCCAAATGATGTCAAAAACAAAAAGTATGTCAAATCCTCATACCCTAATTGATATAAGACAAAAAAGTTTAAATCCTCATTATGAATATCCAAGTGGAGCCAAATTTAATATGATACTGATTCAACACTGACCATTTCAACCAAAAGAGGGATTCAAAAACTCCACAAACGCCGTGCAGGAAAGGGGGCATGTCAATTGGTCATCAGGCAAAATTTGCCTCCGATTCTATGGCCCACGGTAATAGGTATAGGCCCATATGGTCGTCTGAGGTCCCTAATTGCGTGGTGCCTTTGGGTGTCAGGAAGGCATTAGGGTTTCCAACTTCTAAGGGCCGCTTCACACGTGACATTAAAGGCCCCTAGCCATTGCATTCTAAGATCTCTCATTGGTCACAAAGATCGAGACCGTCCAAGTTCGTTTCACTCTAGAAGGTGGAAGGCCTAAGGGTCCGAGAATTATCATGGATGAAAAGTCTATGTAGATTTTTACATGGCAGACTACAAATGATGTTTCATGGGCAGCTGGAATTTACATCAGGCCCACCTCCAAGAAGTAGACCTGACGCAAATTGTGGCAAACTATGTGAAGGGTATATCCTTTGGATGAGAATTAAGGGCCCTCACAAGTGCATGGTCGTGACTCTTGACTCATGTGTGAAGTCGCCCTAAGTAAGCTAAGTTAGTAAGGTAAGTCACTCATTCACAACGAGTTAAACAATTTAGCGTATCTACAGTTTAGGTGCGATCAAAGAAAAATTATCGTTATTGATAATTGTGGCACCTTGATATGGTTGCAATCTAAACCTAGTTCTCAACTTAGCCGTTGACATTTGGTTAAGTTGGATTTCAACCATGAGATGTCAACAATCATTGGAGATTGGTATTGTGCTGCACATAATTAGGTTGCCCTAAGCTTTGAGAATGGGGTGGTGGTCAGGAATGGGTTGCTTACCTTAATGTGAATGCTTGTGAATGCTTGTGAATGCTCATCATGTGGCTTTCATGTAGTGCAATAAGTAACTTAGAGTAGAGGCGCCATAACCAATCACTTAAGAGAGTATGTGCCAAGTTTGGAGAAGTATAAGGCAGTGCAAATTTTTCACATGTAGAAAGATGGAAATCAAGAGGATTGCAACATTTTAGCAGTTCTATTCCTTACATTAAAATTGTTGCGAATTCTTGAAGCTAAAAGTTGGCCCAAACATATTACCAATGTCCAGAGTCCACCAATACTGCTCATTTAAATTGCTCATTCGTCCTCATTTAGCATTCAAACCCGTGACATGTGTCATGGCACTATTGGTTCCAGCCTTATCAAACTTAAGTTCTAGCATGATTGAAATCTCGGTTGCCTATACATTGCCGATGGGGTCATGATCGGGAATAAGTGCCTTTACTATAATTGCCTCTTGTCATTAATTAACCTATTGCAAGGCATCCCGTTCTAGAATGATCCATGTTCTTCAAGGTTACTTAGAGTAGAGGCGCCCATCACTAATCACTTAGGAGATTTTGCACCGAATCTAAAAATATATAAGGTGATACAAACTTTTATCATGTAGGAAGATAGTAATTAGGAGGATTGCGAGTTTTTTGGTAATTTTTTTCTTTAAAATAAAATTATTGAGAATTTTTGAAGCCAAATGTTGGCCCGAACATATTACCAATGGTTGGAGTTTGCCATAACTGTTCATTTTAACCGTTCATTCCTCATCACTTTAGCACTAAAAAACAAGGACATGTACCATGGCACTATTGGTTCCAACATGATCAAAATCTGGCCCCAACCTTATCAAATTCCAGTCTTGGCTTGATTGAACTTTAACCCCAACCCTGATGGAAATTCATTCCCACCCTTATTGAAATTATGGGTACCCTATAGATTGTTGATGGGTTCATGATTGGGAATAGGCACCTCTTCTACAATGACCCCTTTATTAGGATTAACTTAAAGGGATAGGCATAAGGAAATGATCAGTCAATTAGAGTGGAGGCGCCCATAACCGATCACTTAAGAGACTCTACGCCAAATTGAGAGAACTATAGAGCAATGCGATTTTTCCATGTGTAAGAAGATTGAAATCATGAGGACTCTCATTTTTTCGGTAAGTTTATTCCTCTAATTGAAATTAATGTGATTTTTTGAAGTCAAAATTTGGCCGGAACAAATTATCAATGTCTAGGGTCTGCCATAACCGCTCACTTTAACCACTCATTCCTCCTCCCCTTATCACTCAAAACCAGGACATGTGTCATAGCACTATTGATTCCGGCCCGATCATAATTTAATCCCAGTCTCATTGGAAATTCAATCCCAGCCTGATCGAAATTGCAGTACCCTATAGATTGCCAATGGGGTTGTGATTAGGAACAGGCACCACTATTATGCTATGGCCTAATCACAGTTCTGCATGTTGGTTAATTAACAAGATTTTTCAGGAAACGTACCATTCCTTCCCTTTTCTAAGTTCACTATAAAGGTGTCATTATTTGACCTTGGGACTTCCCCCTTCAGAAAGTGGAACTACAAAGCCTTTGTTTCACTATGGCAGCTTTTCTTGCACTGGTAGATTTTAGAGCTATTAATGACGTTAATGGTGAGATGAGTTGTATAGGACTCATATGTTTGTAAATTGTGGTGTTCCATTCAAATCATTCAACCATGGCCAAAGGTTCATTCCAATGTTGGACCAATATACATGGGAATGTATGGGTCTCAATAACTAACAACAATACGGGTCTCAAAGAACATACATGTGGGTATCGCAACTATAATATCAATCAAATATTAATATTTGGTGGGTATCTCAAAGCAAAAGAGTCTTTGCATACCCTAGTTAACATCTAGACTAGTACCAATCCGAACTGCATTGATACTAGGACAATTTTATCTATATATGAAGTGTGCTCACACTGCATAAACCCATATGACATCAAAAACAAAACAAAATTGTCAAACTCTCCTACCTTGTAGATATAAAAAATGTGAATCATTGTTATAGATACCCAAAAAGTATAAGGAACAAACACGATATTTGTCTAACTTTGGTTCATTTCTCCTGCTACAACACTTATTTTGATTAGTGCGGTTCTTGATTAGGTCGAACCACGTCATCCAAAATCAACTTCTCTTTTGGTCCTTGATCATGTGTGCAAAGTGGCCCTCGATGGTGAACATAACCCATGTAAATCTTACGTAGTTGTCTTAAGAGAGAGAAAATCTTCCATAACATTAATAAGCTAGTGGGAGTTGCACCCCTAACTAATACAAGGGGGTTTACTAAACAACAAGACTTGGGGGGTTTTAGGGCTTTGATTAGCAAGGAGTTATGGTCATGTAAAACATATACATGTCTAGTAAATACATGGGGTTTATATGATGGTCACCTCCCACACTCGGAGTTGTCCATAGTGGGTCCGACTAGCTAGGTTTCTTCTCTCTAAAAGTAGCCTTGTAGGGCTCGAACTACCCACCATGCTAGAAACCTCTAGGAGTCGGTATCCCTAGCTAGCGGTGGACCATACAATGGGGTGAACAATGCTCAACTTAGCATGGCCACATTCCGGGGGAAGCCCAACATAACCGGGGAATAATTCCATTGTGATGCATGGACCCACAACGATTGAGTAATGTTGTATCATATAGTTGATTAAACTCCTACAAAGTGTGATGCACTGTTCAAGATTGAAACCCTCATATGAGTTTCATTTTGAAGGGTTTTCAAATTGCAGCCCTTCCATTGAAAGGTTGGTCCAAATCCAAGACGTCAATCCAAGAATATAGAAATGAAATACAAAACTCATATTAAACTTGTGTATGAATTATATGGTACATGCTTCCAATATAATGTGAAGAATTAAGAATCAACAGTGCTAGTTGGGATCACAAGTATGGCTTGCCATAGCGGCATTAGAGTTGGCCAATTAATCACGATCTCCTAGTCATTGCCACACAAGACCCAAGCTTCGTGCATACCTCGGTGTTCACAAACAGACGATAGCATCTCCACGAATTGATCAACAAGGTCATCGCTCCAACAAAAAATGTGTCACCAACCGGTTTAGCCATTGCATTGTTAATGTCCGTCTATCTGATTCTTCTACGGGACAATGCTTCGGGCTAAAAAAACTAACCGCATTGAATAATTAACATCTCGTAGTTAGTTCTATCCCTAGGCTCATGGTAATCCACCCCCCCCCCCTTGCTTCCATGCATGCATGCCCGTCTGTCCCCTACTAGTGTGAAGTAGATTGGATCGGAAGCAACCAATTCAACGTGTCCGAATGGCAACCAAAACAAATCGATCCAACATGCTTCTCATTGTTGAAGTGTGTGGTGATGGAGACGAAGCAAATGGCGGATCCAGAGGAGAGGGGCATCCAAGGGCAGTCTAAGACATTACAAGTTTAGGGACAGACGTGGTAGCGAGGAAGCAAAAGGGAAGGACTCTCGACTCGCGACTCTCGAGTCTCCACTCTCCAAGGACGAATGAAATTTGGCTGATCACTTTCCACAGGAACAATGCTTGAGAAACAAATTATATTGAGGACTTCAAGTGACGTCTTTGTTTTCAATTTGGGGTGGCGTTTCGAAGGACTATCTTTAAAGATGTACATTTTCAAGGGCATTGAAGACTTCTATTTGGAACACCGGTGGTCCGGTGTAATGCAACTCAACTCCGAATCTAAACTATTAAAAAGAGAATCCTCATTATTAGCGGTTACTAATCGGAGTAGATATTCTCCCAAGCAAACCCAATGGCCACATAACCCAAAGGCACGTACCTTTAATCTGAAATTTACTTGTGAAAAAGTCAAAATTTCTGAATATATATGAATGGGAAAATGTCAAATGCAACAGCGAGTGCACGTGAGCGGGCAAGGGAGTGGTAATTATAGTAGCTGGGGCTGGGTCTCAACCCTAATATTATTATAATGACCTAAAGCTAACAAACATTCAGTGACACACGCGGCCGTTGTCCGATCCCCTTTGGCAACAGCAAATCCAACTGAGACGGCGGTAGACACAGGTTGACTTAGTTAATAGCAGTTTAGCTAAGCTTAGCTTATATAAAGTCCTCATCCACCATGAGCATCCTCACCTACACTCTAAAGAAAGAAGTAGCCGTAGTGAGGGCTGATGAGGCACCACCTGACTCAGATTTGCCGTCCTTCCGCTTTTCGTAGCAAGTCCCTAAGTAAACCGGTGGATGTCGGTCACGGTCACTCGGTTAAATAAATCCGTTTTAAAATAGCTTGTTTACACTCGTAACATTACTAAGGGCCGGTTTACGCCGTGGACCATGGAAGATGGTCTTTTGTCCATGGTATGCTTTGATGGTCTCACATCCATGGCCTGATTTCTTAAAAAATCAATTTATAATGTCTTTGGGTCCCTCACTAGATGTAAACTGAATGTGGACCAAGAGGGATGACCATGCACCAAAAATTGAATGTACCAGTTTTTTTTAATATATGTCCAAAAAGGGTAGTTTTGAAAGAAGAAGAAAATTTAAAGTTTTATCATTTTATTTTTTGGTATTCTCTTGTCTTCGTCTTCCCTTCCCCAAGGGATAAATAAATAAATAAATAAAAATCCTTTAAATTCTATTATGACAATACTTCTTTGCCACGGGCCCTTGCCATTTTCTACCAGAGCACCTTTTTTGGCCTCTCCCATCGCAAAACATGTTGGACCATGTCAATGGACAATGTAGGCCTTAAAATATGTCTTTTGGGGACCTTGAACTCCATGGTCGCTCTGGCATCTTTTCCTTGGTGTAAATCAAAGTAGTCATGGGACGAGTTCAACAACCAATCACATATTTTATAGAGTTTTGGGACAAATTCATGGTCCATGTGGTAGACAACCCCTAAGAGGTGGGTCTTGTTCTCTTTTTCAACGTTGGGTACAACCTTTATGCTCTACAATGTCAAAATGAGCACTCGTCGTTGATATCTCTATGTTGAACTCATATTCGGACTGAAAGATTTGAGATGTCATGGATTTCATAGCTAGGTTTTCGGATCTCAATGTTTTAATTTTTGGGCCCATATAACAAGCTCACTTGGTTGAAGTATGTTATGTTAAATGCATTAGGCCATGGCTCTTAAATGACCACGATACCCCACTTTTTGGATGAGAGCATAGAGAAGTCTTGGCCTATAACCCAAAGTCTTTTTGAGTTTATAAGCCCTTGTAAGTGTAAACCCAAACTCCTGCCGCACATTCCACCGTGCCTACTTTCAAGAGTTGTCATGAAAATTCCCCTACAATCTTGGCTAACATTACCCAAATCTGCCATGTGGAATTACATGTATGGGCTAAAATGTTATGGGCTATAGTTTAAGATTGCCTTCAAGGGTTTTCAATAGCCATGGCATAATGGCTTTTGTTCTAAGTGCACCCTAAAGTTAAGGCATGTGACCCTATCATAGACACTTCCTACTCCACAAACAATTTGGGTTGTTGGATCATATCGGAATCAATACATCCAATTATCGATTGTGAATCTCAAGGGTTGTCAATTCAAGTTTCATAAGTGGAGATGTCAAGGTTATAAGAGGTCAAATGGGTGGAGAGCTCCATTCTCTTCACATGTGATCACATAGACCTTCTCATTTATAAAAAAATGTTGAGCCTATCATCAGTGTCTATTGTAGGGTGATGTATGGTTCGACAAAAATAATCAACAGGCCTCAAGCTAAGGTGTGTGGCCATATTATAGCCACTTCCCACTCTATAGACATCTTGGCCATTGGATCAAACCGGAATCAACCCATCCAATTAGCAATTGCAAATCACAAGGCTATCATTTTGAGTTCCATAAATGGAGATGTAAAAGTTATCAGAGGTCAATTAAGTGCATAGTTTCATTCTCTCCACATGTGATCACATAGACCTTCTCATCTACAGTATGTTAAATGTGTGAGCCTATCGTTGGTGTTTACTGTAGGGTGATGTATGGTTCAACACAAAACAATCAAATTTTTGAATTTTTTTTTTGCCACGTGTTGTATTCACATCGATCAACACCGTGGTCAATGGAAAGATTGAATATCGCATACAAGTGTACCCCTCCTTTCAACATAAAAAGTCAACATGTGTCATCATATCATTCGCTCTTGCTAGCCGTACACCCCCCCAACACAATCTTTCTTCCCATCAGCCATGAACTTTGTGTCGGTCAAGCATATGGTAATTTATATATATATCCCATCAATTTTAGAATAATCCGTAGAATATACCTTAAATGCATAAAGCAAAACCGGAAGATGCGAAGATGTAACCGGCTGGATTTAGAATCACTAGGATCTTGACCGACTATGCCCGAAAACTTCCCGGGTTGGCATTAGCTTTTTTGGCCTTCAGTCTGAATATTATTTTTAAAAAATATTTTTAAAAAACTTCCCGGGAACTGGTTCCCAAGTCCAACTGGTCCCACGTTGTGATCTTTCGGTTTCTCTTTATTGATTTGAAGTATAAATTCATAGATTTACCCATACATTCCCCTAAAAGGATCCGTAATTTCCCCAACGTCTCGAACTTCAACCGGTTATTTCTCAAGCTCAACCGGTTCATCTAAAACTACACTAATCATCCCATTCAGTGTGTGTTCCTATACATAATTACGTGGTGCAATGTTTCACCTAAGAGAGTTCAATTTTCACTAACGAAAGTTCAAACATCATAGAACTTCATAAACGACTTTGCTTGATAAAATATTACATTCTCATCAACTATGTATAGCACCACGTAACTCCAAATTATTAACACACACTAATTGGGATAATCGACGTATCGCTC
The DNA here is from genome assembly GCA_950295325.1 of Polytrichum commune. Classification (NCBI taxonomy): domain Eukaryota; kingdom Viridiplantae; phylum Streptophyta; class Polytrichopsida; order Polytrichales; family Polytrichaceae; genus Polytrichum; species Polytrichum commune. Next base: position 38,897,528 of record OX485807.1, read on the forward strand.
GGGTCTCCTCGTTCATTGTTGGGGAAGAACACATTGTAATGTTCTACTACCCTTGGAAACCGCGAGGTTATAAGGTACCTCCTACTCAAACGCCTATCATTCTTATCCATCAAAACCGGGAGTTGAAGGACAAGTCGTGACTAAGCGGCGATCGTTGAATCTAAGTTAAGGTCGGGCACTAAACCTTAACTTAGATTCAACGATCACCACGTACTTTGTGCCAACCTTAAGTTAATCGTCCTTCCCGCTAACCGGGACCACCTTTCCACGTGTTGTACAATGACTCGTTTCCTTTTCACAAAGCCTCGAAGGACAATGTTGAGGAAATGGAGCCGTCCTTACAAAGGTTGCTTGTTAAAGTGCAACTCTATTTAACCTCCCACTTCGTCATGTGTCGTAGCATGCATCGCATGCATGGGTGAAAGGGTGATGCTTTCTTACGCGTGGGAGGTAAGGTATAACGCCCGCCCTATTGTGAGCCCATTGGATCGAACCGGGGGTTTGATCCAACGGTCAATGTTCTTTGTAGGGTTGGAAGCGGCCCGGTGGGGACACGTTTCTTAGGTGTTGTTCTTTGAGTCAAGGATTCTCGCCGATCCTCTCGAGGTAACTTATCCCATGCACACGTTCTTATGTGTGGGTAAGGCATGTGGCCCTATTGTGGGCCCATTGGATCGAACCGGTAGTTTCAATCCAGTGGTTAGTATTGTTTATGGAGTTGCTTTATCACTTTGCTCTTTTGCAATGTATAAGTCCTCCCAAAAAGGCCTACTTCAAGGCCTCGTATAAGAGCCTTGGCAAACGCCATGGCTAGATGGCTTGCTCTTTGAATTGGGTCCCCCACCGACCTCGAGAGGTGAAGGAAGTATAGGAACATCCACCCTCCCAACGCTTTGTAGTATTTTGTACATGTTCATGGGTCGGGTGAGGTCGGCAAGGCCCACAATTGAATGCCATTTGCTTTGAGTTTGTAAATGAGGCATAGTTTAAACAAGTCCATAGTTTTGGGGTCGAACAATGTTGTTGGATTAAGTTGGAGATTTTGAAGCTCCTTTTGGAGTTTTGAATCATTTGTAGTTGACTACGTTTTCAACTTAGATAACATTGATTTTGTGTGTGTGTGTGTGTGGGGGGGGGGGTAATAACAAGACATTTAGTTGTGGCCAATAGCAATCCTAGCAAGGATTATCACATACATATTTAACTCATCACGGAACATTGAGCTCTTGATTTGGGATGGAGAAAAAAAGGTTGTTGAAATCCCAACACACCTCCAAAACCATGTAGTGTGGTCACGGACCCTCAAGTGTAGTGTGAAGGCATATGTGACCAACCCTTTAATCAAGTGCTATTTCAACGAATGTCTATTCATGTAGGTCCTCACACATGATACAATAGAATAAATCAACGGTTGTGAGCATTCGGAGTACCGTGGTCTCCCAGTTTTGTGTTAGGCCTACCTCCAAGAGATGGTTTTTGAAAATAATCCAAGTGACCATGAAACATGATCCATTGGATGCCATGTAGGAATTCCATGCAGACTTTACATCCATCTTGCATTCACATACTCCATCGGTCCCTCAAGCATAGTGTGAAGCAAACTTGGACCGGCTCCGCCTTGAAGTGTAATGGGTACGGGCTCTCAGTCTCGTGTGTGAAGTGGCTCTAGGTGTGATAATTCCCATGACATAAAACTCAAAAAAAAACTGAGTAAATATTAGACTTTAGGTATTTCTCCAAGTTCAGTTTCAGTTTGTAACAACTACTAAGGGGCGGTTTACACTATGGACCATGAAGTCGTCCCACGTAAGAGGCCTATTTTGCATGGGACGACTTCATGGGACGACTTCCATGGTCCGAGTTACTAAAATATTAGTTTTCATGGTTCATGGGCCCTTCACTAGGTGTAAACCGAATGTGGACCATGAAAAATGACCATGCACCAAAAAGTGGAGGTGCTGATTTTTTTAATAATTAAAAAAAAAACAGTTTTTGGAAAAAGTCAAGTTTGACCATTCTCTTCACTTCTATTGACTTCTCTTCTCTTCACTTCTTTTCTCTTCATTTGTCTTGTAGTTTTTGCTTGCTTGAACCTAAAATTTCAGCAAGCAATGGAGGAGAGGAGGAGGACATTTGTTTTGCTTTTAGGATTGTACATGTTTTTGTACATGCTCATAAAGCATGTGGTAGATATTCAAGCGCTGATTTTGCAAGGAGAATGGGAGAAGATAGCAATTTTGAGCTTGGTTTATGAGAATATGGGGTATAGAGAGAGGAGTATATGGAGTCAAGAACGGATGATTGGATTCGTAGACCGCTTATTGTTGGGTTCGTGGACGGAGAATGAATTTAGAAAGCGAACTCGAGTGACACACAATACATTCAGATTTTTGTGTGAGAGGTTAGGTCCATATTTCAGAAGAAAAAAAAATACTCAATTTAGGGTTACGGTGCCGGTGCAAGATAGGATAGCAATGTCATTGCATCGGTTGGACAGTGATGAAACGAACAAATACAAACGATCAATTTCTTGCAAAAAAACGGGCCTTTTCTACTGTGCTTTCAACCATAACGGAAATATGTATTTACAGTATTACAGCCTTCTAATTGTAGCCGAAGAAAATCATTAATTAAGTCGGAAAAAAATCATTAAAAATCATTAAAAATCATTAAAACGGCATTTTTATGACATGGGCCCTTGCTCTTTTTCCCGGACCACCTATTTTGCTTGTCCCAACGGAAAACCCGTTGGACCATGGCAGTGGATAGAGTAGGCTTAAATATATATATTTTGTGGACCTCAACCTCCGTGGTCACTCTGCCATTTTTTCCTCGGTGTAAACCCAAGTCGTCCCGGGACGACTTCAACGTCCAATCACATCGCTTAGACGGCCGTGGGACGACTTCATGGTCCATAGTGTAAACCGCCCCTAAGCGTGCCCCTCTTAAACTTGTTATCAATTTGATACAATTTGGTCCTTCTAATTTGAATCGAAGTCTTTAATCCCACCACAAATTGGGAACTTAGTGGAATAAAAATAGAAATAAGCGGACTCTACAATATTTAACTGGGTGCAAACATGGTAAAGTGGATCAAAAAAGTGCTTTGGTATACTAAAACCATAATTTTTTGGTCAAAGGCCTAAAAGTAGTAGCAAAGAGTTATTTAAATTGGAATCTTTTTTATGATGACCTCTATTGTTGTGTTAAATACTCAAATGTAGAATATCAAGTTGAGATCTTCAATACTTAGCATCAAAAGTGATGCTCAAAAACAAATGGTTGAGTCTGGTTTTGGATGTAGATTTCATGACCTTAACTATTTTGAAGTTAGAATTTTTTTATATTCCTTGAATTCATTATCTACTTGAGGGCATCACCACAAAACTTTGTAAAAAACCATCAATTTAATGTAATTTTATCATATTTTAAACAAATTTTAGACAGTCACTTATTCAATATCACCTACTTGCACGCCACTTGCACCGCCTTCTGAAATAGGTAGACTTTTCTTGAAATTCTTTTTGTCATCATAAATTGCTTGGCTTTGTAGATCAAGATGTTTTTAAAATGTCTATGGTTTATTTCTTCACAATTTTCAAAGTTAGTACATAAAATTGAATCACTTTCACTTAACACTAGGCAGGGATCATGAGTTGTCCACTTTACCGTGCTTGCACCCAACTGTGTTTCACTTCGTCTGTGCTCCAAAAGGTTACCAAGAAGTTGTTGACCATCTCATAAGTCAGGCCAACAACTTTTGAAGGGGACAACCACACAAGTTGAAAGGGACAACTAATAAGGAGTTTCAAGTAATGTATGCTTTGAAAACAATGTTCGAGAGTCATTTATATTGTATGGATGATCACTTGATGTAGACACATTGCAATTTAGGGCGTCGAAAGTTGTTAGAGGTGACGGGGCTTGACCCTTGTCCTTGTGTCGGGAATCCGTGGACAAACTTTGTTATAGAAGTGCATAGCCTTGGAAGTACTAAGTTCCTCGTGGAGAGAGAGAGGGTTTTTATAACGTATGAGAGAGTACCTCTCATTCATCCAACATAAATGTCTTGGAATAGTATGCAACCCATGCGTTATTTATATAAAGGGGATTTGACATTGGAAGTAGTTTCGAATTTCTTGAATTTGAGCTCGCCTGGGTCATTTGAGATGATATAGCCACAAACTTACACGGGGTCAAGTTTTTCTTATGAAGGATATTAGATGAGAGGTATGTTTGTATGTGATAGTCCCTCTCGTTGTTCTTCAGTAGGGTCATGCATTCAAGGTGACTGTATAAAGGTGAAAACGACGGGAACCCTGTTTGGTTTGCATGTTTTGGTACTTAAAAAAGGGGGCACGGCCTTTAGCATTCGAGACCTTGATTTAAATGGTGAGATCATGTTAGTAGATATCCCGTACCTACTCAATAACTAATAGAATCATGTTAGTAGCAAATGGGTCTTAACTGGTTAGTTTTTATGACTAGCTCACTTCTCCTAGCATATGAAACACATGATGAGTACTGGATGGTTAAATCCCAAATTTGTTGATTATTGACTTAAAATGATTATCATATTCTGAACATGCAATCCAATATTTTTAAACACATGTTTTTTTTTTCCTTAAAAAAAACCCGTTCTTGGAGCCACACCAAACGACATACCAGTCAAATCTAGTTGTCCTAATAAGAGAGTTAACCGAAAAAAACAAGGTTGTCTACCTTACTACACTTCATAGCAGGTCTATAAACTCATCATACTCGGTTGGAGTTTTGCCACTAGAATTATTGTTTGTGTGAAATGGCAATACATAACTATAGAGTACCCTATATGGCGTCGTCATACATATGATATGTACACCTAATTTATTTCAAAATCATGTTCAAAGTACGCCACATGGCCGGTGTGAATGTCGTTAGTACCAATGTAGGTGAACCTACTTGAACTTTTGGCCCCAAAGGCGAAGCCGTCATTTATCCGGCCGTGGTACAATACGTAAGCTAATAACATTACATGTATATTGGTAATTAGGGCTGCTTTACACACGGGCTTTACGTTACGTGTATTGCTATTATGAGGTTGATAACTCGTCCAAGAGTGCGTTGGGCTCTGTATTTGGTGTACCCAACAACATACCGCTCAAAATGTGATGAGATCAAGGGTGTGAACCACAAGGCTTCCGATAAGAAACGGAAAACGGGGTTATATTCTTGTTAAATACTTTTGGGATACATGATCCTCAAAACACCTTGGGCTAGATCACATGTTCATTCGGTTGGGCCCCGCCCCTCCCACATCTCATTTAGTGCATGGTCTTCTTGCCCTCACCTATGTGGGAACGCTTCCCCATTGGAAACCAATGCGATAATATCTAGTCGCTTAAGCCATTGAGCTCCTTTGACATGTGCAAGAACTTCATCGATTAACTTGGGAATAATGGAAGTGATGTCAACTTGAATATATATAGTTTTGACCGGGTATTGTTCACATTGGTTCCCAACGAAGAAGTGTTCCCACACAAGTGCGGGCAGTGAAGGAGGCGTGGGAGGGGCGGGGCCCAACCGAATGTAGATGTGATCTAGCTTGGGGGGGCAAAATTGCCATTGCACAAAGAATACAAGTCCAATTGACGAGAGACGAGCTAACTTATGTTTCTTGAAATTCAATTTTTAGGGGGAAGAAAAAACTTCATCCTATTGTGAACTTTAAATTCGGAATTTTTTTTCTTTCCCAAATGGCATTTTTCATTATGCATTGTGCAACCAACTTGTAAATACTCATAAATACCTCCTCCCCCGCCCTAGATAAAATAAAATAAAATAAAATATCTTGATTGATACCATGCTAACCTATCTATCAATCAAACATTGGTATTCTGGATCAACAATGGACCCAATATATAGGTAAATGCATGGACATCAATGACAATATTCATACTTGGTGGGTATGTCAAGGTGGGAGATTCTTTGTATACCTACATAAGTCATTATTTGGGACTATTTTCATCCTAATATCACATTGATAGTAGGGGGATGCTTTGTAAGCATGAGGATTCGTGCATGATACATAGATCCAAATGGTCTCAAAAAAATAAATCCTTCAAATCCCATACCCTAATAGTATAGAAAAGGTGCAATCCTCGTTACATATACCCAAATGGTGCAAAAAGAAGAAGAGATGATACCAATCCAAGGAGAGAGAGGTAACTTTGAATGGTAACCCACGCTAATCAGACAAAAAAAATTGAAATTCCGGGCCCACGCTAGATCACATCTTCATTGGGCCAGACCCTGCCCCTCCCACGTCTCCTTCACTGCCCGGTCTCCTTGCCCACACCTGCGTGGAGACTCCTCCTCATTAGGAACCAATGTGACAATACCCGCTCAAAATTACAAATATTCAAGTTGACATCACTTTCATTATTCCCAAGTTCATCGGTGGAGTTCCTTCACATGCCAACAAAGCTTAATGGCTTAAGTGACTAGGTATTGTCACATTGGCTCCCAACAAGGAAGAGTTCCCAGGCGGGTGTGGGCAAGAAGACCGGGCAATGAAAGAGACATGAGAAAGGCGGGTCCCAGACGAATGAAGATGTGATGCAGCCTGGAGCCAAAACTCCAGTGTCAAATCAACTAAACAAAGTAACCTTTCAACCACATACCGGTACTATTCCAAGCCATTTATGTTGGATGAATGAATGAGAGGTACACTCGATCATTAATCTCTCTCTCTCTCTCTCTTGGTGTTATGACCATGTCCATATACATACATACATACATAAATGGAGATTGTTGAACTAGAAAATCTAGTCTCACCTGTAACGCAAATCATTTGGTCAGAGCATGAAACCGAACATGTGAGAACCTTGTGGTTTAACTTACTATAGTAGGTAAGTAAGTAAAAGCCACCATGGCCAGTGATGGCCATGCACTCGCACATTCACTTTAACTACAATGTGCATGATGAATGCCCCCATCATCCCGTCCTCGTAGACTCCCTCCTTTATTACGTTTTTACTCCAACAAAGTGTGCCTTCCCACATGCAAAGTGGAGGTGGACGTGGTGGGTCCCGCATGCGTAAATGGCTCGGGATGATTCTCCTTGTTGTCTTTTTTTTAAAAGTTGTGGGATTTTGAGTTCGATACGGTGATGCGAATCCCATATACTTAAGTTCAAATCATTTCACTTGGGGAGATTCGAACATGCGACTTGAGATTGGCATGATGGTGGTGGGTATATACCTTTAGTGTTCCTTGGACGGTTTTGGGCGCATGTTCAACTCGGTTTTGAAGTAAGTCTAGATTTATGCATGAAATTTGGACATAATGAGATTGTTTGCGTGCATTTTTACTGGCAAGCTTTATGATAGGAATAGCATAAATTGATTTTCGCTATGGACATTGCACTTCTTCATTTGTGAACATGGTTTATTTGCATGCATTAAACTATCGTATCCATTACTCTGATGTGCTACGCCAAATCCCATGCCATATAATATATTTACTTTAGAAAATTACTCACATTGACAAAGAGTGGTATATTGATGACTAACTTAAGTGATGTTTCTAGTTCTTTGGGCACTTTAGTGTAACCTTTCGTAAATAGTGTACATGCCACTATCTTCCTCCCCTCCCCCTTCCCCCTGAAAGCCCTTTATTGCTATTTCATCTCAATTGTGCCTCAATGCACTAATTTGGGGTCTTTGAAGCTAACTAAAATAATAGACAAACAAACTAAAAGCAATACACTCATAGCTACCAAGAATATCATGATGTTTTAGTTGGTTGAATGAGAAGTATGCTTGATTATGCAACAATTCCCTCTTGCCATTTTGTAATTGACAAAAATTATATAGCAATCATCATTGGCCTCTTTTAGTAACATGAGTTCCCTAGTCTCTTAGATTGTTTTCTACATGGACATGACTCACATGAATCCACAAATATTGGGTTAGTCATATACCACTTGCTCTCATCTTAGCCACATCTGCTCATTTCTTCAAGGGAATCTTGCACGTTTCATTGTAGCCACATTGAAGGGGGAGGGGGGGGGGGGGGGCTAAAATAAAATTCCACTTGAAAACCAAATTCAACTCTAAAAGTTTTGAACTAAATAATGCATGCAGTCAAAAACATCTAAGTAGAGACGTTCCCTTCCAATTATGATCACCCACCCAATGATTTTGTTCCTTCTTTGTTTCCGTCGATTTATTACGTTTAATATGTAGGTGGGACAAACCTAGATACCTCATAACATGTTGTTCTTACAAGCATGATATAGGTATATTGAAATCTACATAACTCAACATTGTATCCCATTCTTGGTTGGACAATAGATCATTGCTCCATTTAGTTGTTTTGTAATATGTCAGTACCATGTTGTATGCGAGTCGGGAGCCGGCACCCTATAGAACCCCATGGTACGGGCATGGAACCTACCTTTCAATCTTAAAAGTGCAAATTCAAAGAGGATGGTACAAATACCCAACTAGATGTCGCATATCTAGATAGATGAACTACCATTCCCTCTGGGGTTGGCACATTGGCCTAGCTTTGCTGCCCCACAATTGTTTTTCGCCGTTGGGGAGGCAAGGCAGCCATGTGAGCAACTGTACAACACATCAAAAAAGTGGCTCCCGCCAAGGCAAGCCACTGCGTAGATTGTAGAATGTAGTAAGAACGCATACTACGTTTCACCCCAATGCTATAAACACATTGTCGGCGTTTAACCCGACGATGAATATAATCTTTTAACCACAAATGGTTATTGTCATGTTCAATTTTGTACTTTTAATTGTTTTAACCAAGGTCCTTCAAGGGCCACCCATGCTGTGGAAGCATGTGCCATGTGCCCAACCCTTCTAATTTACTTACTCTCCTTCCAATTTTGTTCCTTGTTTGTCCCCTTCTTTATTTCTATTTCGGTCCTTTTTCCATAACTTTATTCAACCTCTCTCCTCTCCAAGTAGTAGTTAGGTTTTAGGGACAAGAGTGAAAACTTATAACATATTCACCTTACGAGCACAATTATGCTAAAGACCTATATATATATAGCACAAACCTAACATCATACACCGGACATTGCATATGTCATCATTCAAAGAATTTTTTGTAACTTGACCATCTAGAACCTTGCATTGGAATTACATTTTGAGACTAAAGTATAAACTAAAGTGCATGGTACGGTCACCTAACTAGGTATAGTGCATGTACATAAGTAGACGGGCGACTAACGAGACCTCTAACTTACCTTATTACTCTCCTTTCCATTCTCGTTCCTTGTCCATTTCCTTCTCTTTCCTTCTTTGTTTGCGACAAAATATCTTCAAAGGTACTGTACAAGTTACTACACTAGATATGATATTTAGTGTCGGCTTACTATTTGAAGTTACGCAAGGCTATATATCCTTTTACTACTGATGTCATTTTTTTACCAAGCACAAATGATAATGTTCTATAATGTCCAAACTACCAATGTGACATTTGTTAACAAATTATGAGATATACAGTAAATAGATATAGGTATGCCTCTCTGAGTTGGGTAGCAAGTTAAATAATTATCAATCACTTATAAAGGAAGATGATTTCCACTTTAACCTCATCATTTTTTTCTACATCTCAACCTCTTTTATGAAACTGACAATGTGCGTGTTTCGCAATTGACACAATCTCCAATTCATTATAAACCAATTTACATTTCCCAAAAAAAGTCCCGTCTATTTCCGCATAATCCTACCACTTTCGTCTTGTCTCATATTGGAATGTGGAAACACAAAAACTTGAAAACTCAAGATCTACTAGTTGACTCGACTTCTCTCATGAATTTGCTGCACATAAGCAGAAAGCAAACCTCGCGGAGGTAATCATAATAACTTTGTCTACCATAACTAGTCATTCATCCACAAGCATAAGATGGATAAAATAAGCTGACGTGTCTTTCATCCATGGAGATACGACACCATCCTTAAGTTTTACATTTTGTCCACGAGCTGATCCATTGTGTCCGATAACAACTCAAAGTAGGTGGATGACGTGTCACTCCTGTGATTTATCAACCACTCTCCTCTCATTGGTTGTTTAGTCCCTTAAACTCTCAAAGGCCAAGATACACGTTTAGGTCTGTGTAGTCACATGTGCCTCATACCACCAACATATACGTTTGCATCATAATATTCTCATTCTGAACACGTGGACAATTAAAAAATTTGTGTGGACAATCCTAACCCTACAAAGCTTCCATCCATACAGTCAAGATCTACCCTAAGAGTTGTCGATGAGTTTCCTTAATAACCTTCCGAGTCAGAAATTACTCTTTATAATGGAAATTACTTTCAAGCGTTTCAATATAAGACCAGTTTACATTTCAAAAAACACTTGAGAGTTTCCTCAGCTCTCCTCCCACTCTTGCCCTGTCTCAGACTGGAACGCGGGAACGCGAGAGCCCGGGAACACGGGAACACGGGAACGCGCACGGTGTTCACACTGGGTTGCGGCAGGGAGGGCGCGAGGGAGGAAGGGCCTTGTGAGCGGAGACTTGATTGCGCGAGGCATGGAGTTGCCAAGGGGCGTTGGGCCACCGCCATAGCCAAAAGCTGGTTTAGCTTTCTTCTCCCCTTCCGACGCCAATGGCACCCACATCCCGAGGGAGGGTCCTGTTTGCCTTCGCACCTTCCGATGCATCATGCTTATAACCATCGCCCCGCCGCTCACTCCGTTCGCCCCTGTCAGTAATAATAGTTTTTATCGGGAGCCATTGTTTATGCCCCTGCTCAAACCCCGGCTGAGCTGCCTCCCTTACTCTCATCAGCCCGCTGCCATTGTCGGTTCCAACATTTGGTTCGGAACAAGCGCGGCGTGGCACTGGAGTCATCGTGTGGAAAGGTGGAGTGGATCTATCAGTTTGTAACTTAGTAGTGGCTTCAGTTTCTCTGTTTCCAATAATCGGCTAGCCTTTTCGGAGGCTTAAGTAAAGAGTATGTAGTCAGTCAGTCAGTCAGTCTCTCTCTCTCTCTCTCTCTCTGGGGGTCGGATCCTGTGCACTATTTTCGGCAGCGTATTTGCACGGGATCTGTATAATCGTTTCCGAGGTTTGGTTCGATTTTGTTGTTTAGTTTTTTTGGTAGTTAAAATTTCTTTTTTCATCATTTTAGTTTGGTGCGGAAAAGACTAAGTTCTGTGGAGGTTGGAGATCTCTTTGTCCTCCGTAACTTTCAGCCCTGATTGCTGAGAATAGGTGCGGTGTTGTGTGCCTTTCTTCTTGCCGGGGGGCCACCGGTGTCAGAGCGTGTTGAGAGTTGAGACGCGGTACCTTTTATTCTGCAGTGCGAGCGCGACAATGACCTTTTGGTCGGGGATAAACATCTTTGCAAAGCTTGTCGGGGATCATTGCAACCTGATTATTCCGAGGAGCCTGAGACAACCTTTTCTCTATGCTTTGGTGCCGTGTTTTTGTCTTTTCACCAAACACAATCATTGTGACTATTCTCTTGCCTGAGGGATCCTGATTCTTGATTCTCGATTCTTGATTTTGAACCTTGCCACCGTGCCACCTCGCTAAATTTACATGCATCCCAGGTGCTTTACATTCTCCGTCCTGCTATGGGAAGCAGACAATGAGAGCGAGCTTTTCAGCAACTGAGTCATTGTGGTCTGTTTTGAAGCTTATTCATTGCAATTTGTGACTGCATTGATTGATTGTCCCATGATTTCCTATCCTACACGGATGCAAGTGTTGAGATTGTAGTACTTTACCGGAAGCGGTGGGAGAGCGCATATAGACTGGTAGTTTATACGCAGCCTGAGAAACCGAGAGCACAAAATTACATACAGCCACCTGAGCAGGCTTCCTGTATACCCTGTAGTTAGCTCGCGAAGCCGCAGTTGAGTAGTTCTCCAATTTGAGGCTCGTGAGAAGCAATCAGAAGACAGAAGAAACTTAGAGCACAAATTTCTTTTACCTCTTCGGCACCAATGTTGCCACAATGCTTGATGCTGAGTGGAGATCAAGGGATAAGTAGCCTTAGAAGCCGAGAAAAAAAATCCGTGGACAGTGACCCTGAATAGTAGTTCTCTTTCACAGTTCGTAGCTAGCTTGAGAAGCAGCAGTTGAGCAGTTTTTCAAATTGAGGCTTGTGAGAAGCAACCAGAAGGCAAAAGAGGTTTAGAGAGCAATTTTTCATTTGACGCTTAGGTATCAATGTTGCCACAATGCTGGATGTGGAGCAGAGATCAGGGGAACTTTTGAGAGGAACTTTGACGCAGCATCAAGCTCATGCTGCAGGGCTGAAGCGTCTTTCTGCCAGGGCAAGTGCGGGCCCCTCTACTCCACCGGGAACTAGGCGTGTTTTCTTCTCCTTCTCTGCTTATGCGCGCAGTGTAATCGAGCATTTGAAGAAGCGTGATGTGCCTATTGCGGAAGGTCTCTCCGATGAAGAGTTTGAGCGGATAGAAGCTACTTTTGGCTTCACTTTCCCACCTGATTTGAAAGGAATCCTCCAAGAAGGGCTTCCCGTGGGAACAGGATTTCCCAATTGGCGGACCGGAAATCTGGAGCAACTTCGTATGCGCGTCAATCTTCCCATCCTTGGTATTCTGCATGAGGTGGCGAATTCGAAGTTTTGGTGGAAACCCTGGGGCACTCGTCCTCTGGAAATTGATCATGCAGTCAAAACCGCGCGCTCTGCTTTGCGCAGATTCCCAATTCTGGTCCCAATGTACGGCCATTGTTACATACCCTCTTCACCCAACCTCGCGGGTAACCCTGTTTTCTTCGTTTACCAGAAAAACGTGGTTTACTGTGGGTACGACGTGGCCGATTTTTTCGAGCGGGAAGCCTTTCTTGCTCATGACTGCGATCCTCCGCTTGATTTCAACAATTGGAGCGAAGATATAGGTAGCGGAAGAAGCGTCACTAGCAATGGGAGCGGAGATCATAGACGAGGAGAGCTGTATCAAACAGACGTCGATTCTGTGCATCGAAGTTCGCATTCTTCGTCAGCCACAGATCTGTCGGAAGCCTCCGGGTCTGGGAATTCAGACGGACAAGGGGAGACATGGGGCCGTAATTTGGACGTTCTTGCCAAAAATGCAGAGTTTCTTGGTAGTCCGCGGAAGAAAGGGAAGCCTCCTAGCAGGTTGGGGCGGTCGAGATCAGGGAGCTCAAGCCAACATCTAAAGTCGTCCCGAGAGTTGGACGGTAAGTTACAAGAATTCGATTCCCCACGAGCTTCAGACTGCCAGGATGATATACTCAGGTACAAGCAGATTATTGAGAAACCCCTGCCTACAAAAACATTGATAAATCTGTCGATGGTGATGCCCCCATGGGCTGCTCGTACTCCTCGTCGGATTGAATTCTGGAGCGACCTTGCTGAGAAGCAACAAAAACAATGTGGCGTTGCTCCTGGGGAAGCTGGCCTATTCTCTCCTCGGAAAGCGGACGATGATGTGACGCAAGAAGCTGCTCCAAGCCCGGTCAAGAAACATTTGGACGTGAAGGAGCGGAGCTCAGGAAAGTCATCAAAGTGGCTGACCGGGTATTTGGAGGAGATGTCTCTTGTTCTTAGAGAGGGCGGGTGGAGAGAGGATGATATATCAGACATGATGGATTCCAAGTCTCCACCTGAACTTTGGAACCAACAATTGGATGCCCAGGTGAGACATTCCATCTTGTATGTTGGCCTACTTCTCTTGGTCCTCGCATATTGAAATCTGAATCCTAGTACAGTATATATTTACCCATCTTCGTTACTCCTGGTATGGCTTACTACCTTATTTCATAATTTTCATTGCATAGTTATGTTTACAGATTCTCAGAGGTGACATGTATTTGTTAGTTATCTCTATTATTTTTCAAAACAGCACATAACCATAGCCACAAATCTAGTGACTTGCACATTGCCCGGGTTTCTGTGGTTCAATTGTATCTCAATTGCAGTCCAGTGTATTTCAATTTCTGTAGTTCAATGGGTTGCAGCTGGTAAGAACAAAATGTATGTTTCTTTTACTATCCCTATGGCTACTGATCAAACAGCTTATATACTATTGGTTAGGTTTATACTTATGTATTACTTTCATTGGGTGCAGGCAGTTTTGGTGACCTTAGCCAGGGAAGTGGAGTTACTCTCTACGTCACTGAAAAAGGCTGGTTGGAGCGTTCCTGATGTAACCGAGACTATGAAGATGGGTCTAAGTGCTGTTTGGTGATAAAACCATATCATGGCCAGACTCTTGCCATGCGCTTGAGACGTCTCCTATAGTGCCTGCCCTTTGGATCATCATCAGGGCGAGGGGAAATTTTCAGCTTCTCTGCTACTCGTAAGTAGTTGTTAACCATTGGCATTGCGGAGTGGAAGACAACGAGGAGAGGTTTATTTTTATCGCTTCAACAGGCAAAAGACCGGTTTTCAGGGAAACAATTTAAGCTGCAAGAAACCTTGTGGTCACACCGTCTATAATTTATTTCCTTGAAGACCTGTTGCATCTCAAGAAATGCAGGAGTGGATTGCAGATCATGCAGGTGTGGAATTGATACCCTGATGATTGATTTTAGCAAATAGTTGAATTTATTTCCCCAAAGGAGTGGATCTTCATCAGCACTTGTGTATTATACATCATCGACTATGTTCGTGGAGACATCATGGAAGCATTCACCTGCCCATCCATCATAGATCTCTGGCATGTCTTATCAATTTTGTATTTCTTTCTGTACAATTCTGTGCTGGATGAGGAAGTCGTCAGCTTAAATTTCCACAAATGGAACTGATTCTGAAGTGTGCTCCATCATTAAGATATAGACTGATATGTTAGGTGGGTGTTTGATAGTTTTTACCACTTTGGGTGGTTATTACATACCCCATGAGAGTTTTGCAGGAACTCAGGTGAGCTCTCACAAGTCAGTTGGGGATTAGAGAGCCCATTTTAGAAACGAGCTGCCCTACATTTGGGCATGAGTTCATCCCAATAAGATTGGTTTCAGGGCATGTACAGCATAGACATGTGGTATTCTTCATACTTGGAATTATTGCGGCATCAGTCATGTTAATAAATCAAGTTCAAGTTTAGATACACATTGAGCACATTCCTTTTAATTCTGATTTTTTCTTTGAATGATAAAACTGGTCTTCTGTTAGTTCCAGCTATTATCAGATGCCTGCCTTGTTCAGCTTGCTCTACCTTATTGTTGTTCTGCTGATCCCCCAGCACTCTCCTGTGTTTTTCTCTTTGAGTTCTCCTGTGCTCTTGTATTCTCTTGTGATCTCCTTCGCCAATCTCCAGTGGTAATTTAATGGTGTCCAGGCAATCACAGTTGTTCATGATTCTTATCATTAAGGTAGAGGGTGCATGCACCTCCTAATCCTGTAACTGGAGCACACCTTAAACCGATTGAATGTCTCCAGTTCAAAGCGGAGGTGGATTTGGGTGAACAATGGGGTGGTTGTGGGACAATGCGGGATTAGATTTGGGCAAGTGTCGGAATGGAGCAATGGGTGGAGAATTTGTATGTTTTATTGTGTCCCGCATGTAAAAGTTAGAAGAGTTTTGATTTTTTAAAAATGGGTGGAGTGTTGGTTTTAGTGTGGGAGTGGTTTGGGCAAAAGGTGGGATTGGTTTTGGGCGAAAATTGGGGCCAATTTTGGGTGACTGTTGGGACACTTTTGGGAGTTGTATGTTGTGGAAAAAGTGTGTCTAGGGGAGGATTTAGTAAGTTAAGGATAACTGATTTAATTTTTTTTATAGTATATTCATATTATTTTTTGGGAATTGTTAAATCAACCACGTAGTTTGTTAAAACCACCATAGAGACGAGTTACGTGGTTCATGACTTGTCAAAATTAGATTCACAACATGAAGAGGAGCAAGGTATTAACTTTGTGTTAATTTGAATAAACTTTGTCAACTTGGATGACAAGTCAGAGCCTAGTTGACGCCTTATGTACTGACTGTGGTTGTTTTAACCAATGTGTGGTTGATTTAACAAACTCCTACTTTTATTTCTACCATGTCTAAGCCAATCATGCATACCATAAATCCAAATGGACTCCTAAAATAGGTTGAATCGCATAAAGTGTCGATTTTAGCACTCTCTACGTTGGTAGTCACTAAGATCATGTCAATACAAACCCATGTAAACCCTTACTGCCGATTTGTAGGGGACTTTCAACATAATAGGCTTTCGCGTGTTCTCATTGTCACCATTTTAGAGGAGCTCTCTCCCCTCTAAAGCCTTCCGCCCCTTCCACAATTCAACATTTAGAAGGGTGAGTTCCAACTCCTCTATAACTCTTGATAGCAACTGTGAATGATGTCATGTAATATGTGATTGGTGGCATGACTTCTTTAGGAATGTTTGCTAAATAAATGTTGTCGTTCCAATGAGATTAAAATCTATGCCCAAAATGTATTACCAGTTCCAAATTCACAATACCTAATTGCTCTATACCAAAATTCCTTTATTGCTTGAGCCTATACCCTCGATTTCACCACTCATTAATGATCATGTTTTCTTTCTATGATTTTTCATAGCATCCTAAGCATATCCTTGACCTCCCCCCTCTTTTTGGATTTTTTTCCCCACCATAAATTACTTGTAGTAAATCTAGAGCACGACTCCACTACTAAGCCAAAATCATAACATATATAAAATGATGGACACTAAATCCCGTAAAGGGAAGTCTCAGTGCTAGGACTCGCCTCCCTCCCCATATATCCCCAAACTCACAAGCAAACACAACATGCTAGAATGAAATCGAATTTTCTTAAAGAGAAAATCACTTGTCTCTTTCCTAGGATAAGGTCAAGAAAAATCTCCCCATGTATGTTCATGTGTTTTAGGTCCGCTTTACATGAGGAGTCAAGGCCAATTTGTGGCTTCGGCTTGTGTCCACGATTGGTCTAATCCACTAAATCAACTCCAAGGCCTATACATGAGGGAGTCAAGACCATCCTTTGAACTTCATATTCTAATGAGGTGAAATTATATTCTAATACACTAAAGACCAAAATCTGATACGGTCGGAGGAAAAAAAATCAGCTTGGGCCAAACCCAATTTGCTTTCTTGATGCCGTGTTAGAGCTTCCTCCCTTCTAGGCCCAAGTCAATATTTCGTGGAGAAATGCCTTCATATGTTGAAGGCCGGCCTCGACCCCTCATGTGAAGCGGACCTTAGCTAGGTCCATTTCAACGGACCGACCTTCAAAGTGACAATCCCAAAATTCACTCGTGCATTCATACCCAAGTGATTGTATTTCAATACGAGAATCACACAACTGAACTTTCCGCAACCGAACCAAAATTGCTATTCAGATGTGCATTTGGAACAGTGTGACAACACTTCAACAATGAAATGACATTGATTTCAAAGTCCGGGAAGTCAAAAGGCGAACGGGAGTCAAAGTACATCAAGATGGTTTCAAAACGGCTCAGTGTTTGGCAACGTTGCGGTAGCTTGCATGAGATAGACGCTAACATCAACTTGCTGGTCCAACTGAAAGAAATACTTAACAAGCTCCCTAATCATACTACATCCTCAAATAACGATGCAAACTTATCTCTAACGGGGTGTAGTGTCCGGCACGCAAGTGAGAAGCGTCAATGATCAGACGATTTCAGTCACGAGCAGTACGATTCGCATGCAAGTGAGAAGTGTCAAGTATCAGACGATTTCAGTCGCGAGGGGTACGATTCGCATGCAAAGTTGTGCCTCCCAACGCACATTAATTGTTGCGCATTCATCGTCTTTCATCAAACACCTGTGCTCTCGCGACTAAGAATTGCCTCGGGCGAACGAAAAGCTCTCCTCCACACTCGCAATGGTGCATCGTGCAAAACACCACCGCCCAAGTTGGGCGGCGGCTGCTCAATTGGATTGGATCGGTCTCACGGCAATTGTTGATACCCTGAGTGTGCAAGCATGCTTGTACGGAATCCAAGACACTTACTGGCAAATTCATTCTTCACAACGGGAGCGATGCGGAAATCGAAGGATTCAAGCGTCAATTGCTGGAGCAACAATTGCTCAACCGATGCACGAACCCATTTGAAGGAGGCCTCTCCCCATTTCGGGGACGATGCTGATCCAAATCTCTCTCTTCTTGCATCTGTGCACTCTACTATCGATTCAAGCGCGAGGATTCTTTGAATTTCTCATCAGTCTTTGAATTATGGTTTTTGTTGTTCCAAGAAAATGCACTCATGAGTGCATGAGTGAGTTTCTCGATCGTGAACTTCCAAGGCTAGTACACTGGATATTGGAATTAGTGTACCTTGCTATTTGGAGTTACAAAATGCTATATACCTTTTTTTTGTTATTAATGTAAAATTTTGAACCAAGTAAATAGGTTAATGTTTGGTAATACTCAAACGACCAACTTGACCTTTATTGGCAAAATATGAGATATACCCTAAATAGTTATAGCACCGCGTAATTTCAAATAGTAAGTGACACTAAATACAATATTTTGTGTAGTGTGTTGAAATGGACCAATCTAAAATACTTGAACACGTGTTGGGATCCCTAAGGCTTCATTTGGCGTTCAAGAAATGGTGGCCAAATGGTAGAATATTTTGATTTTCAGGAGGGTCCGATGTCTAGGAAACAACGGATGCATCATTTTTTATTTTTTATTTTCTCCATTCTTTGAAATATGTTGTAGGCCCCTTGACACCGGTGGCATGAATTCCGGCCAACGTTTACTTTGTTTGTGGTAATTAGTGTCACATGTGTAATAATGTCACTTACCCTATTTTGAGGCATACCCTAGATTACACTAATGATCAACAACTTCATCATTTAGTGTCACCCAAGGACACTTGGCGTTCACGTGGGCTTATTATTATCTTGGCATAAGTTTGTTCAATAATGTGATGATGTGTATGTGTATGTTATATTTAGTATACTTTGTTGTAAAATATGCTTACTATAGTTTCAATCTCATAGACCATGTAGACTTTGACTTCAATACTTACTGAGGGCTTGTATAGAGTATTGCTTAGGCCATAGAACATATACATGTGCATTGAAGGGTTAACTAGTAACAACAATTCCCGGTATGATCCAACGACCAAAATTTGTTTGTGTAATTAGGAGGTAAAACGTATCATATGTGAATGGTTGCAGTATATGATCGACCATACGGAAATAGGCTTAGGCAATAAAGGGTTCCGTGTTTGAAAAATTCTTCAAAGTTCCGACCAAGAGGTCCCATGAGAGCTCAAAACAAGGTCATGGATTTCATTGTTCATCATAGTAAACTATAATTGAGAGACTGGTCCTCTTCAGCCAACCTTCATACTACTCTATGCCATGCATGTCTTGTGAGCACCAAATCACTCAACCTTACCCTAACACTCTCATGCAATGATGTCAACGCTTCAACCCTTAAACATGTCAATCCCTCAATATACTCACACATGTGTATGCGTATTGAAGGTTGGTTCAGTAGATTGACAAGTGATGAGCTCGCGGCTATGATGAAGGTGAAACCTCCCTCACTCACACCAACATGAATGCTTTTTTTCTCTCTCTACACATACATTGACCACCGTCATGAATAACTTGCTTGCAAACTTGATTGTTGGGTGGGCCAAAACATCTCCACCAATCTACTGCAATTCCTCCCTATCAGAAGTACAATTGTTTTTGAATCACTTGTGATGCATGCTTCAAATGAATTTGACAGGAGTGCATTTGATGCCTACTTTTTGTGTTTGGATTGGTAGAAAATGTCTACATTCTCCAACGTTGTTTTTAGAACTAGGTAATGAGAAGCTCCAGATTCTTTAAGCACATAAGTGTAACATTTCTGTGGGCAAGTTTTGTGGGGATTCTTGTCTCCAATTTTGGTGCGAATGTTGCGCCTGTGCACAAGGTAAATGTCAACAATCTACCACTAACCCCTAGCTAGTAGAAAACTATGTCCAAAAGAACCGCAGTCAAAATCGGCCGCAGTTTGTTTGACTAACCTGATCTGCAGTCACAAAACAACTACAAATGCTTCTTTTTAGTTTGGAGAATTCAGTTTTAACAATTTTGGGGCATATAGTATACCGTTGGGAAGGTATTTGGAAGACCTTTCCAACGGTATATTATACACCCCCATATTTCCAAAATGTCAGTCGCTAACCCACAAAAACAAATCTACAGTCTTTTAGTGACTGCAGATCAGGCTGGTCAAAAGAACCGCAGCCGATTTCGACTGCGACTCTTTTGGGCGTGGTTTTCTACGAGTGCCTTTAGAATAGATGTTTATGAATCACTTCTACTTTTAGATGCTTCTACTGGATTTGTGATGATTTGGTATATGACCAAGGGGAGCAAGTTCCATGCTTGGAAAGAGCATGGGTGTTTAGATGAATCCATTGATCAATAACATTTATGTCTGATTTTTTTTTTTTTATTTAAAAAAAAAAGAAGTTTACACTTTAGACCATTTTTTATACAACAAATATGAAGAATTTTGCAAGAGCACGGGTTCCCATCTAAACCCCCCCAAATTAGATAGTGGGTTTCACTTTGAAGGAAGTTTGTATGAGTACAATTTTTAAATTTTCAGTCCTGAGAATTCTTGTATTCCAAAAGCACTTCAAAATAGTGCTTCATAAGTTGTGTATTTGTCTCCCATGAAAGAAGATGAAATTGGTGTAGCCAGGAAACTGGAGCCTCACAATCTCTATGCACGTACATTACACTAAATATGATATTTACTGTCAAATGGCACTTTATGTCACTGTGGTAGCTTTTCAGATGACACTTCTTATGAATAAGTGAGCAAATATTTTCATGGATGATGGATGTGTTCATGCATTGGCCAAAATCTTACCTTCTCTTGTCAGCAACTTGTGATGAAATATTGGCATGGTTGACTGAAATTTGGATGAAAAATCACTTGGTAAGTGACAGTAATTGCAACACTGTAAATCTATAACTCTCCCAAAAACTTTACAAGGAATGACAAATAATGTTGGGTTCACATTTAGTGTTGGTGACACTACACCACGGTTTACAAGTAGTATTGAGCAATAGTATTGGTGATACTAACAATCATAGTTAGGGGCGCTTCACACTATGGACGAACGCCGAGAGGCCGTCGATTTCCACCAATCAAATTGCAAGAAATCAAGAGTTCGGCCTCTCGACCCTTCACACTATGGCCAAAGTCCAAAGGCTGTCGCAATTTAAAATGATTACTTTGTGAAGAAGGCGATGGACTCTCGAAGGAAGTTTGGGTCGGACGGGAATGGACACCCAAACTATTGTCGAGAGGCTGTTGGTTTTTGTTCAGTAAAAAATCAGTCATTGACAAAATCTTGACCGTTAGATTGGAGGGGTTGTTTTGGGCAAAGAATAAAGTGGGATGCTCCTTTGGGTTTGGACTTTGGGCTTGGCCTTTGGAAGCTTCACACTATGGCTGTCCAAGTCGAGAGGCCGTGGGAGTTCATGGCCAAAAGTTTGGACTTTGGGCTTGGCCTTTAAAGGCTTCACACTATGCCCGGCCGAAGGCTCCACTTCCTATATTTTATTGGCTATGTATTTTCAGCCCATTTCTTTGGACTCTCAACAAAGTTTGGCCACTCGATCCCACGGCCTCTCGACTTGGACGGTCATAGTGTGAAGCGGCCCTTAGTGTAGTTTGTTTGCATAGTGACCTTTAGAATCCTGTCTCTGTGCTCACAAACCTTTTTGCCTCTTATCTCGGCAAGCTTTGAGAATTCTGAGGCTGTGATCATATGCATTGATGACCCAAGATTGTAAGAAAACTGTTGAAGGCATCACTGGCAAAAAAATTCTGAGTTGGTTGAAAGTGTCGACATATCGTGAAGGTCTCTACAATTTTGGCTCAGAAAGTTTCATCTTTTGGTATCTTCGAGTTTGCAGAGAGTGTCTCGCTTAAAAAGTTATAGAATGTAATTGACCTGCACTAGGGCGATCGTTACTGCAAACCTATGAATATCACTTGGGGTTTTTTATGGATAATGAAAGCAAATGCCACATGCGTCGTTAGTTGCATATACTTGAGTGGTAGTGGTTGTGGTTGTAGTTGAAGAGTGGATTTGACCTTAAGGATTGTCCTTGTTATTTGTGCAATTTGTGAAGTGGAGGCAAAAGAATAACAGATTCTAATGGAAAGTTTGTCTCAAAATAATTGCCTCCTACAAATCCTCTCTCATGCTTTGGCTTTGAAGTTCTCTCTTGGTGCCACTCTCCCGGGTTTAGAATGGTTGTGATGGTTGTATGTTTACTTTCTTTGTTTCTTTGAAGTCTCTCGATATTCCAATTCACCTTGTGTTGTAGTTGGGCAAATGTCATCAAATACCTTATATATATACACTTTATACTCAACAAAAGAAAACTAGACAACCAACAAGCAACGGTTACCCTACCCGTGTAATACAAATACGAACATACCCCCTTATCACCATGGAGCCCACCTTTTGAAAGAAAGGTAATACACTATGCATTGCATCATGGCTAGCTTTGATCAAAATAAGGAGAACGGGTTCATATTCACATTGATGCTAGAACACTGACATTCCCTTTTCCTTTTTTTGTAGTTGGGCAAAGTAGAGAAGTCATGGTCACCAATGCACCTCATCCCTCCTTATCCCTCAACAATGGAACTCAAGAAAGTAAATTACAACCATCTAACACCGAAATGGTTGTTGTAGTGTAAATGCACTTTCAAGGATATCGCATTTATAAAATTACAAACTTCTCACCTCACCACCTCACTTTCATGAAGCACTTTGGGTTGAGTGTTTATTATTGTTCTCCCACTTCATGTACCACGATTTGCCGCGTTGAGTGCATGCAAGAGTGGTGAGAATTGAAGTGTTGAGGTTTGGGATGACAAACTTATGCTCAAAAAGTGTGTCCTAAAAGACAACCACAACCAATCATGCAAGTACTCGGATGGCCAACCCATAATTGCAAAGAGAAGTGTCCTTGCACATTTAGTTTGGCTGTGTTTAAAAATTAAATCGATTTAATTTAATTTAATTTAAATTAAATTGAGTATTGCAACAAAAGGGGTGAATTACATGATTGTCTCATCAAGACTTACATAACTTCAACTGCTTGAATAAGAATGCATGTAGAAACAACTCACTTGAGTTCATGCACGTGTGGAAACATGCAATTGGGATAAATGATGCAATATTAACCCCTAAAAGCCTGGTGGTTTTAACTTAAATAAAAAATATATGAATTAGAAACTTCAAAGAGTTAGTTTTTGAATCACATCCATGCGATTGGAATATAGATCTTTATCCTTGGTCTCCACCAAATCATTTTATAAGCGTTTTCCTTCATAAATCAATAAGGATTTCAAGGTGTATCAAAAGCATTTGATCTTTAATATGATTAGCTAAAAATATTAGTTGCATACTTTGGCGAGAAAAACCAAGAATGTTCATGCTGTTGACATTGTTACTTTTCAAAAAGAGATAATTTTGTAACCAAAAAATAAATAAAGAGTTCCAACCACTTCAAGGTCCATATTTTAGACCCATTGATTTAAATTTAAAATTATATCCGGTTTGCTCTAGATGGTGCAAAAATTGATTATGTTAAGGTATTAAAAAAATATATACAAAAAGGAGAAAAGTTTGTGTTGAGAAGTATATCTTTGAAAAATGCTAGCAACCAATTTTTGGCTTCTTGGGCATTTAGGGGTTAAGGAAATAACCCTTTTATTGTTGGTATGGCTGTTGGTCTATGACCCTAATGCAAAACAATCTAGACTCACAAACCTGCAAAGGTAGATCTTTACTGGACTTGACGTTTGCGTATAGTGCACTGCACTGCAAAATCGGAATAAATTAAAAAAATTCTTACCGTACATGTATTGACCAAATATATTAAGCGCATATTTGCTTTTATCTGGCTTTGCGTGCCAGGTCTATCAAGACCTTTCTCAACATACCTGAATGAGTCTGCCACAAAAAGCCTCCTTGAACCACCTCAGTAGAAAAACCTACCCACACTCTTTCACAACCTTGTATATTCTATGCCTCTTCTGGTCACTGCATCTAAGTTCATATCTAATTGATCATGGTGCAAGGTCCAAAATTTTCATCATTGTCCACTCAAATGGTGATGTACTTTACGACTGCACCTCGTATCTTCTCCATAAACTTCACTGCTTGTTCCTGAATGCACATCAAAGTCTGTGAGGATTGTGTTTTTTGGTCATTTCAGTATGTCACAATAAACACATCCTACAAGAATTTGTTGTGATTATGGCACGAATAGGTTTGAGTGAAGATCTAGATTACCTGCAGTTTTCACATGCGACTACTTTGAGCTTTGGAATTTAAGGTCTATAAGTATTTTATTTTCCTTTTCTTTCATCATCTGATTTATTTTATTTGTCTTCTATTTCTATCTTGATGACCCAGTTCTTTGCCTTGGAAAATTCAAAGCAAGAGCCTCCACATTGTTCCACAGACCTTGAACTTTCACCTGTTCACCTTTTAGACAAAATCTTGAGGACACGCTGTCCTTCTGATAGACAGAGCTGACTCTTACTCAATACTTGCAATCAAGCAACATTCAGAATAGGAATTCAGATCCGGATGGGACTTCAATTCTTTGGTACCTCGTTAGCTTTTGAAGCTGCAGCAATGTTCTCATCCAGAAGCGCCAAAAGAGGCCGGTCCAGCTCCGACTCTCCTGCCATCTCTAGCAACTGCAAGCCACAAACTGCGCCTTAGATGACAGGAAACAAAAAACCGCAGTGCCTCTTTCACATACGTTACGTAAAATGTAAGGTGAGAAAAATAAAATCGCTTCATACAAGGAACCCAAAACAAAGTCGTTTTTCTTATATTTGAGTTTAATTGGATTTCGTATCTTTAAGTTCATGAAATGATTCCAATGTTGCCACCAGTGTGAGATATGGTGTTGCCTCATCTTGAAGTTAGTCTAAATCTATATGTATTTCTCAGACAGACATCACAAGGATTAGCGGGCCCTCGAAGACTGTTGACTCCTTCAAAGGTGAACACCTTGAACGAGCACAGACAAGCCAACCTGCACCTAATCTTCCCTAAGGGCAAGCCCCTATGTTCCCACATGATTAGATGAAAAAATCCACTTCACCCAGACACTCCCATTATGATTGGGTGGATCACAAGTGATAGGGTGCACTGAAAATCAAGTGCTTGGAAGGTCACCCATCCAAGCACTACTCCGGCCTTAACACTGCATCTCTGTATCATTATCCCTGTAATCATGAACCTTCTCACAACTCTAGTGCTCTCTCGTTTATCAGCAAAACATGGATCCATCCACGTACAGGCTAAATTTTAAACTCTACCACCCTTTTGTCAAAATTCATGCAGGCTGAGTTGTGAAAAACAAGCTGGAAAGCCATGCTACATGTCCTTACTGTGGCACGCTTGTCCTTTGAAGAGAGTATGCGAGCCAGACGTTCCTTTGCTCCGACAAGATCTACAGCCAGTTTATCGTATGCTTCTGCAAGTGCCACTCAAAATCCATCAAAAACAGTGTGTGGGTCACTTTCTTCCCTTCAACCACATTTGAGCACTGCAGGACCTTTGCAGACTTCAACAAAAAATCTCTTTTCCAGCCAAAGACTTTCATCATCCCAGGGGGAGGTCACTTTGCTGTAGGGATATGAACCATGTGAGAAATATTTCCGAGGGGAGTTATGAAGTAATACACATATTCATGTGATGTTCCGCACATTTGTTGGACATACTCAGAATGTACCTAGTATATTCTGAGAATGTAATTCCAATTCCCTAATTTTTTTAACTTATATAATTCTTACTTTGAGACATAAATAGGACAACCTATCTTGTATCACACCTAAAATTCCAGTGAACGGAAGTGAACACCCCCCCCTCCCAGGCTCTTCACAAACATGTGCAACATTTCTAGAACCTCAAGGATATATGGCACCAGTATCTACCAATTCCTTCTCTCAAAACCTTTTGCAAGGCCTCGAGCTCGCCCACCCTGTCCTCAATAGCCTGAAATAACATCACAAAATCCGGAATCAACACAGACCTTTGCTGCATTGCAAACATGTCCAGGCAGTGCTGTAATGCTCTACTAAAAACAGGATGAAAATGCATAATATAAATGTGGCATGTAGAAGGAGCTTACCGGTGTCTGGTTTGCACCAAACCGGAGAGAGCCAATCTCAGACTTCAAATATGCAAAGAAATCCTCTGTGAGTCTGTGTACAACATCCACACCCCGTTAACACTCAACAAATTTTGAACTTTCTCAAATGAGAGGGTAAAGTGTGTATGGCAATGTGCATGGACTTTACCCTTAAAAACCTGAGTATAGCATTTTCTAAGATGTGTCATACAATAACATCTCCAAAGGTATCTTAAGAATTAGCACAAGAGAGAGGTTGTGAGGCATCATTGAAGGATCCCGTGATGAATTTAGAATTTGAAATATTGAATTTCATCAGAATCAGATTTTGAAATTATAATCTACAGTATCCATAGCTTTGACATAATTGGCTGAAATTACATTACAGACACTATAAATTGGTGGAAGGTTGCAAGCATGATATGATCTTGGAGTACTGAAACTGTCAGAATCTCACTTGAGATTTAAGCCTCTTTGTGGTATAGAGGAGAACCAGTCATAAAATTTTATGATTGAGCTTTTGGAGGTCATAGACAATATTAATACCTTTGTCTAGGAAAGAAGTTTATTGAAACAATAATTATTTTGAAGCAAGATCCCATCATTTGGAATTGAAAGTCTTCTTGTTTAAGCATTAAAATTATGGGTTGAGTGTTGGGCAAAGCAGTTGAGAGGCACTCCTGTGGCCTCAGTGGAGTCACCCAGTTACTCATGTCATCCAATTTCCAAACAGAAATTACACCAGATAACTAAGTCTCTTTTGAAAAAAACCTATGGGTCTGATTATCCACAAGGTGATGAAAGGATACCATTCAGATGGTTGAAGTCAAAGATTGAAATACCTTGGTCGGCAGCGCGCAATCTCAAAATCCATCTCTTGGCCTTCGGTAGTCAAGAAAAACTCTGCCAGACCGGCATGGGTGTCTGGGACAATCCTTGCCTGCTCACAAGTTCATCCTCACAAACCACCTCTTAGAAATTGCAGATGACGCAATTCCAGATTCTTGTGTTGTGGGCTCACACAGATTGAACAAACTTTCAGACTTCCTATTGCGCAATTAGAGTTGTCCTTTATGTCAATGGAACTTTTTTGTGGGAGTGGGTCCCCTATGAGTTTCCACTGGTTGTTTTGCAAACAATGCAACTAATTTCTTCCACTTGTGATCGTGCATACTCGGAGGCAGTGCTTGAATTTGAATAAAGAGCAACCTATTTCAGTTCATTGAGGGCAAAACTAATTCTTAGCATGTCTTGGCATGCCCAAAATGATGAGTTTGACCCTTAATGAACCGATATAGAATGTTCTTTATTCAAACCTCCACACTAAGTACTACCCTCAACATGTACCAAAAACTTACCGAACATGGAAAGTCTTATATGCAAAAGAACCCACTCCGAGCCCAAAGTCATGTTGCGTTAAAGGATAAATCTTTTGCGTCCAAATTTTCAATTTTGTGAGTGTGTTGAGAATGGTGGTGGCCATCAAGTGAGTGAGATCCAAAATTTTAGGTTAAGAGTAAAACATACCTCACGAGCCTCCCTGCGCCTCTCCTTTTCCAGCTGCAGCTGTCTTTCGAGCTTCTCTCTTTCCACATCATCTCCAGCAATTTTTTTTTGGTAGTTCCGTCGCGCAATGTGACCAGGGACAGGAGCCGCCAAAATTCCCTCGGGATCCTGCACCCCCAAAACTATGAAGCCCTTGAAAAATTCCACACAAATGTTGATCTGAAACCACTCTGTTGGGTATGCCCGCTTTCAGAAAAGGAGCTATGCCATTCACTGCCTTCCAATTATAAGAGGCCTCTCGTGGTGCAAAACTTTGCGAGTAGGATTCATCATGCTTTTACATAGCTTCAGCAATGATAGAAGGTAAGTGGACACAATTGACTGTCCCTTAAAAAAAGGGTTACCAACACGTCCCTCTACTTTCTTACAGCACGATGTTGTTCCTGCAAATGAGGACCCAATTTTCCCAACAAATTTCATACCACAGTAGGGAGAGTGATCATAGAAACATCCTGGAAAGATATGAACCACTGAAGGGTATCAACATTGACTCAACATCAAACTCTGGTCACGTGCATTTTGAGATGCACATAGCCCAAGCAACAACAGAGGTTATAAGAGTACAAAATTCGCCCTCTCTAAAGAAAGTGGCGACACATCCCTCTACCTACTCTATTACAACACAACATTGTTCCTGCGAACGAGGACCCAATCCTCCCATCAAAATTCATAACACAAAAGGCAGAGTGCTCGTTAAAAGATTTTAACCCTGAAGGCTATGTATCAACATTGAATCAACATTAAACGCTGGTCACTTGCATTCTCACATGTAAATATGTTTAACCAACAAAAGGGAATAAGTGCACACAACTTCCTCCTCTCTCTGAAAAAAAGGGGTGGCGACACATCCCTCTACCTACTTTCCTACAGCATGACGTTTATTTGTCCCTGCAAAGGAGGAGCCAATTCTCCCAACAAAATTCACAACACTACAGACAGAGTGCTCATAGAAACACCAAGTGGATAGGGTGAATCCAATCCGAAATCAAACAAGCGCAGGAGCTTAAAAGAACCTACAAACCTGTGACAGTAGTAGGGAATTACCCTTTGAGATGTGGTGGGAGGATGTTGTGGAGCTTACCCATCCCACATTGCGAATGTGGAGATGACCTCGTTGAGGCGCCTGCCGTAGAGGCAACCGCAGAGGCTGAGTCGTATGTGAAAACGGGAATTTGGGTTGCTGTGACAACTTTGTTGTTGAGGGAGACGAGCTTAAAGCGTAGGTGCTGCGACAAGACACCGAGCATCCACAGCTCACAAACTCCATTGCGGCACTCATGCGTGCACACTTCCTTCTTGTCTAATTCTTTCCTGTCCTTTCCCTTGCTTGGTATCTTAGCTTCAATTACACCAACTCCCTCACCGGATTGTGGCTAACTTATCTTCCTCTCTTCAAATATCTCAGGCTCTCGCATACAAGAATTCGGGCTTCATTCATCAACCTATGTGTTTGTCGAATTGGGGCTGTCCGTCGCCATGGATGGGATGGAGCACTTTGTGTTGCAGATGAAATTCGTATGAAAGTCGGCGTGCTTGCTTGCTTGCGGCTCACCATTCTTGAAGAGATGGGTACCTTATCCATCCATCCGGACTCCCCAAATTAATTAGGCTAAATAGAATAGGCCTTCTAAGGGTGGGTTTATGGGCACCAAGTAACTTATTGGTCTGGTGTTTGTAAGGTGAATGCAATGGTATCATTAATCAACATCATTAATGGTATCAAAGAACCTACACGTGAGTATCATCAAAATTGTGATACTAGTCAAATATTGATGTATGGTGCGTATCTCAAGGTGAGACAATCTACGTTGTTATTCGGGTCGATATTATTCTAAACCATCATTTTGACACTAGAACAAATTTATCTAGGTATGACGGTTCTGGCTTGGTATATAGACTCAAATGGTATTGAAAGCAAAATTGCCGTTAAATATCCATACCCTATTGGTATCAAAAAATGTGAAATCCTCACTATAGATACGTGAATCATATAAAAAAAAGGAAAGACGATACTAGACAAACATTGGTTTACACTATAGGGAACATTGGTTTAGCATTTAAGAGTGTTGGAGTTGAGGAGTTTACAGTGGGATATGGGTCCAGGGTATAAGAAAATGTGGTGGCACTAAGTTAATGTGGCATCACTTCCTCGTCAAATCTCAAAGGTCCCACCTCAAGCAAATACTCCTAGTTTGAGAAACCAATCTCTAAGCTCAGGTCCAATCTTGAGTCCAAAAGGAAGTTATTTTGTACCCCAAGTTTCTTGCACTGAGATCCTTATGTAAACCTACCCTAAGTTGCACCAAACCAAAACTAGATGCCACGAAAACAATGTGTTTTTCATCCAAGTGGGGGCCAAGTGGAACTCATCCCAAATTTGCCCAGTGTCACCATACATGTCAATTTGTTGACTGTCACCAATGTTTAACCGCTTGGATGAATGGGAACTTCAAAGTTTCTTACCATCCTAACATCACACCTCTAGGTATCAACAAATTTTGAACTTAGAAAAGGTGGTGGCTACATCTAATGGTTGGCAGTCGCTACACGTTGCTCTTGACCCTAACCCCTCTTGCATGCCCGCCCTATTGCATAACTCATTTGTAGCCATCTCATCTTCATTTGTAAATTGAAAATTATTGGGTTGATCAAGAACTCTCCTTGATATAGAATCCACATCTTAGAGTCTTGATTTTATATATAAAAAGAGTGAATTGTTGGAAAATATTGGAGGGTATTGTAGAGGGAACTAGGTCTATTTAATATTTCTACCTAATGCCATAATGTATTTTCTCTATGGGCTTTACAAGTGGGTAGTTACTAGGGTGAGAATGAAATGTGGCAAAATTTGAGAGGAACACAATGATGTTTTTGTCGGTATAGACACTACATTATCATTTAGAGCCCTCTACATTTATTAGAGCTTGTGGTGGAATTGAAAGTTCATCATCGAAAGCAACCAAGGTATGGTGTCCCAACTTGTGCTATAATTAAGGAGCCAATGTGAGAATATGTATAAGGCATACTAGGGTATTAGAAGCAATGAAGTGATTGAGTGGCACAACAACTCTTAATTTAAGGTAGACATCCCTTATTTGGTTACTCTTCTTAAAAGACACCTTTATTTGAGTTATATGTGGTTTGGTGTGACTCCAAGAATGGATATCAAAAAGACATGTGTTTAAAAGAGATTAGATGCGTGTTCAAAATATGACAAGGCCATTAAATGAGCATGAGAATCTTCACTCTGATAATGAATAAGATAATTCATATGAGCTCCAAAATTTATGACAAAAGTGGCTATGGCCTCAATTTGGATTTGCTAACCATCTTGTACTAATCGTGTGTCTCATATCCTAGGGGAAATGGGCTAGTTGGAATGATGTGATACTCGGAAAATGCACATTTGTGCAGTGGGGTGGTGCTTTGCAACTTGTGTTTAAAAAACTGAGCCCACTTCAAGCAAGTCTTTTGGAAAAATATTTTAAAATAACGCAAAAAAATGAAGGGAAGTATGAAGGGATTGTAGGAGCTGCTCTCAACTGATAAGTACATGGTTGTCCTACATTTTTGCAAAAAACAACCACTTCATCACTCCTCAACATTCACCAGTCGAAACTAACAACAATCTCTCGCAACTCCTCCAAAAAGTCGATTGCATTTTGATTTTCGTGATGACAGAACTCACTTAACTTAGATGCTTCGCAGAATTTGAAGCAAACGGAGGCAGAGTTCGGAGTCTATCTGTGAATCACTGAGTGTGCAATTATCCAGTTGTTCAATTGTTCAATCTCAATGGCAGCGATGGCAGCAGCCCTGCCCTCATCGCTGCTGTCCGCCAACTCCACTTCCACCATCTCCCACAAGTCACTTGCTAGGAATCCCAAGCCACTCACATTTCTACCTGGTTGCAGAATTTCCCAAACACAACGCCATAGCCACACCCATATCCAAATCTATAGCCAAAGCCGTAGCCATAGCCATAGCGATGACATAGCTCCCTCATGTAGTTTCTCTCTGTCACCTGCATCGAGTCCCTTTGGAAACACGACATATAATAAACCATTGAAGCAGCATTGCAGAGATTATGGCAGAGATTTAGTGATGAACGGTGGTGAAGAATCCGTTCCAAGTATGGCAGTTGGGTTAGGCGGTGTAGGTGTAGTGGGAGTTGTTGGTGCAGGGATGATGATGATGGTGGTGGTTCCGGAGATGGCACATGCGTCCGAGATGGTGGTTTCAAATGTCTCAAATATTGTAAATGTGGATGATGCCTCCTGGTCTGCTCTTGTCGCGTCGGAGCCGAAGAATGCCCTTTCTCTGCCCACTTGGGTCATTCATGTGGCGAGCGTGGTGGAGTGGTGAGTCTTTCTTCTAAAATTCTCTTCAACAGGTTATGATGCTATCTATCCCTTTTGTTAAATGCATTTGGGACTGGAATTCCTTGAAGGGGAATGAATCATCATCATCATCATTATTGTCACAAAACCCTCCTTTTTGTTTTGAGTGTCTTTGCCTTCTCTTGCTGCTTTTGTGTTTCCTTGACTCGGTAGGTCGAGAGGTATACTCCTTGAGTGTAAGTCTTTGGAATTCCATGTGGGTTAGGGGTTTAGGGTTTGGGGCATGCCATGCCTTTGTAACGCATATATGTATGTGCAATTCAGTGAATGGAATGGTGAGGCATCCATATCTCGTGATGATTTGAAGATAGGGGGGTTGCGGGAAAGTGAACTCGCAAAAGTACAAATCACCATGATGATTGTGATTAGACAGGTTATGAAATCCCGATTGAAACGAATATCGAACTACTATACTATCAATGGTAAGGTGGTGTTCACCTCTGAAAGGAGGCAATATTCTTCAGAGTCCTTTGAAAGGAGGCAATATATCGTGATGACGTTCGTTTCGGAATTACATATAGAATTTGACTGTCTTGAAGGATTTCATGGGAACTCTTAGGCTAATCCACCTAAGGTCCGAATAGTGCTCGGATGGGTGACCTTTCTAGCACTTGATTTCTGGTGCACCCTACTGCCCTGCCCTACTATGGTCCACCAAATCATAGTGGGGGTATCTGTGTGAACCAGATATTTGAACCACCCTTACGAGCTTGCTGTGGGGAGAGATTAGGTGCAGGCTGGCTTGTCTGCGCCCGTTCCCATTCAAGGTGGTTACCTTTGAAAGGAGGCAATATTCTTCAAAGGTCCCTCTAATTTTCGTGATGTGTGCTTCAGAATTACATGTAGAATTAAACTATCTTGAAGATGAAGCAACACCATAATTCACATTGGTAGCGACATCGGAGTCATATCTCTCTCTCTCTCTCCCCCTGCGCATCTGATCCTTGGGTCTCCGCATAGTTTATTTCACACATCTCTTTGGAGCCTGCCGGAATTCTTTTGGTATGGTAACTCGCATTTGAATCTGATGGTTTTGAGATTCAGTGTCCTTTTCTGAAGTGCATTTTGAATGCTGGTCTGAATACATTTCGTAAATTTTGCAAATGTGGGAGCCACATTACCCTGAGGTTTGGGGTAAAGTGGGAGCTGATGAATGTGAGTGGGGAGTGGCGGCAGCTGGTCTCTGCCATGCAGGAGGTTGTTAGACTTTGTGTTTGGTTCTCGTGAGGTTCAGAACTCATTTCGTGAGATGGAGCTCACAAATGCTCTCTCACTTCCCACCTGGTTTATCCATGTGGCCAGCGTTGTCGAATGGTAAGTATCACCCTCATTCTGAATTCATCTCTTTAGATCATTGCCTCTTTTGGGCTCTCTCTCACTTCATTGGGTCTTGCAAGCGCAAGCAATCTGGGTGAAGAGTGAACTGTTCCAAAATAGGTATTTTCCTTCATGTATTCCTTTGGTTGTAAACGCATTGAACACGAACAAGCAATATTTCTAGCTTCTAAAAAGGTGCACCTGCCAACACCATGTGAGAGAAACAGACTACATGTAGTGGAAAAGGGGAAAGCAAGGAGCTTCTAAACCTTCGAGTGAGTAATTCAACAAATTTTGGAGTCGTATTCCAGTCCACCTGAAGGTATCATGTGTGTTCAAAGAAAGTCATGTACATAGCAGTCCACATCATGTATGATGTGGCTCCCTCTTTTGTTGATTTTACCCCAAACTATTTGTTGTGAGGTTTCTACATACTATATATATTTTCACTGGTACATACACTGTCCAGTGGTCTTCTGCTCTGTAAGAATGGAATCTGCACAAAGAAGATTTTGAAAGTCTGAGGGCATTTTTGCAGGATAACTGCAATGGGACTGGTGTGGCGATACGGTGACACCCCAGGCAAATCCACATGGAAGGGCCTTTCTTGGGGAATGGTATTTTCTATACACTAACCCTTTGAGGCTATTTGATCCACATGAAAGCAAAATATTGTGAGAAATATTGTGGTCCGAGGAGAGTGAGCTCCAAGAGTTCAAATAAGTTCCAAAGCACATAATTGTGATTCTTGTTCTTGGCAATTTAATATTGAAGATACCTAGTATGCATACACATGCAAATGTTTTCCCACATGACTCAGGAATTGTTCACCTGCATTTATGGAACAAATATGACTTCTTTGTCGTTCCAATTTTTTTGGGGCTAAGGGTTTTGCAACACTAGGGCTCATTACCATCATTTGCCTATGGCAGGTGCCTTTGTTGGGTGGAGCAATGTGTGCGTGCACCTGGCATTTCTACTACAATGCTCAGTCTTTGGAGGTGTGTTCACCTTTGTTTGTGTTGACCCTTTATCCCTGCGCCTATTTTGATAGGGTCAACCATCTCTTGCAGCCTCAATTTCACCATTTATGATGATTGTTTCCTTCTATGATTTTTTATACCAAGCTAAGCATATCTTAACCTAACTCTAAAATTTTCAGATCTTTAAAATGAAAGAAGTTTTTTTTAACGATTATAGAGCGTGAAATAATGAACTATATCATAAAAATCACGAAACTAATCCAAAAATCACATTTTCACAAATCATTGACTTTATGTATAGAAATATCATGTTTAGGTCAAATTCATTTATAGTATCTAAATTTGAAAATTTGATAAAAAAACATGCCATGTAGTCTAGCTCAAATCTTAGACCTGTAGAGCTTGCAAATGCAATGCAAATTGCAGTTTTTGAAGTTTTTCAGATCTATAAAGTGGAGTAGAAAGTAGATGTCAAGAAGTTCATTTCATTAGTTGAGCTTAGAAACAATTGAAATCATCTTCAAGGTGGAAATCAAGTTTGGCCAACAAAAAGCCCTGAGGGGGCTCCTCAGGCAATAAAGGGTTGACCTACTCCTTTATTTGAAACCTTGTCTCGAGCCTAATATGGGCAATATCCACACAATGTGAGGAACCATTCTTAGATCCTCAGCCTTTGTAGCCAGTCTCTCACAATTAGAATATTTTAGAGGATGAACCTTCAACTTTAAAAGTGTTATGAACTCAGTGCACATCATATACAGTTGCTCTCTTACATCCCCATACTTCCATAATAGCTGGCAAGATTTTAGAGAATGTGTATGACAATTGGTCACCACCTGGATAGGGTGTTGATCTTACAGAATTGACTAGTTCTAGCTACATTCTGTAGAGGTGTAAATTGCAGGAGAGTGGAATATTATCAAGTAGGGTCACAATTTCGTGTATTTACAATAATCTATCTCTTTCCAACTCAAGGAAGAGGGTCACCCTTGCTTTCGCTCTATTCTCTGTGCTAGGGGTCCTCTCCATCCTGTTCAGAATCAATTGTCAAAACTTTCACTTATAAGGCTCACGGGAAAACCGTTTCCTGCAAAGCATTGACACTTCACAAACACTTAAAGACTACTTTGTTGTTCCTTGCAAACAGGTTTTGGTGGTGTTGCAAGCAGCACTCACTCTAATAGGCAACTTCACTATGTGGGCTGCTGCATTCCGAATTTATCAAGCCTCCCAGCAGCAATCTAAGGCGCCATAGAGCTGCAGAAGTCTGTCAAAATTTCTGAAAATGTCCTGTCAAATCTTATGAAGTCAGCAAAATACCTTCAGGTGTTTTGTGAGTGTTGACTGATGTATACTTCATGATGGAAAAGCCATGGCTTTCCTCACTGTAATTTTAGTTTCGTGCAACTTTAACCATGCCAAAGTGGTTTTTTTTTAAGTCAACACAATGTCCTTCTGGATGTCGAGTTAAAACTGTGACAACCCTTATAGAAGAGCATACCTAACCTTCATGTGTCCATCAATTGCCCACCAGAGTGAATTAGTAAACAGATTTGGAAACGGAAGCAGTTGGATTCTGTGTCTTTGATTGCAAGGCATGCTGCAGTGTACATCACACGGTGTTGCATCCTTCTTATTGGGCTAGTAATGGTGTTTACAGACACAGACTTGTTCTTGTAAACAATTTTATTGTGTTCTGGGTCGATTGAGTGCAATGTGTGACTTCATGCCGTATCAGTGTTGAGCACCTCTATTATATCACCTGTTTTTTTGTGTCCATCCAAGTTTTTGTGATACAATGAAACCTCATCTTGTGCGAGCTCCTGCACACGGAGCACAGAAATAATAGTTGTAGATTCTTCTCCCCACATATATGCTGAACGAAATATGATGAAGTAATATGCCCAAATGCACATAGGTAGCTATGCATGATCCTGCACTTTGATGATGTTGGTGGGCTGCGCAGAGCTTTAAATTAACCTGACTGAAAATACACATTAATATTGAGCGGCTCGCAGGTATCAATGTGCATGTTTATGTTGGACTCTGATTGCCGTGCCACCTTCATGTAGCCGGGAGTGACATTGCACTTTTCATTTGGGATAATTTTCACCTGCCATTTGCCAATGTCTCTTGAAATTCATGGCCATGGACGTGACGTATGACATTTGTAAGTAGCCTTTTTAGGTTCCAATGCACGTGAAATAATTCTTGGGTAGACTGGATAACCTAAGAATCATTCCATTTGGGACGCAGCTCTTCAATGGAAATATTGGTAGATATAAGAAGGCTTTGTGTCCAAAGATATCTGGGAGGCAACAACGAAATTGGTGTTGATTAATGAGAGATTGCCACTTGACTATGCACAGCATTCATGCATGTATTCAAGGACCATGATTCTTGATGAAAATTTATTCTTGAAGCTAGAATAGAAAGAGAGCGTCCTCCAAACACATGCTATCCAAGGATGTGTTTGCCTTTTGCTGATATTGTTTAATTACATTAGCTCATGAAAGTTGAGTCTTGATGTGAAGCTATTTAATTTGATTTGATTTGATTTGATGGCAAGGGACTCTCTCTAGGAGTTGTGATGCATGATTTGACTATATATCAAACGTCAGGATTAGAAGGGTTGCCTTAACGTGGAGTGGATGTGACCTTTTAAGCCCTACAGGTCACCGTCCGGTGTCTGGACCTGTTCTTGCATCAGTTCACCACCTTTCTGTCACCCAAATTATCATTCCTCGACTCCATTTGCAGCAGCAGGAAAATCTTGCTACAAGAAACATAAATACATTGCAAGGGAGTCAGAGTTATGGATCCCGAGATTGAAAGCCTGGGCAGTTACTGGGAGACAATAATTCACAACTGCAACTTCGGCAGGGTAAACCTTTCACCCATACAGACACATGTGTTTCCCATTCCAGTAACAGGTGATGAGTACCAAGAATTAATATCGAGTTTGTACCTATACTCGTAGGAATGACAAGTAGAAGAAGTAGGCTAGGGGAAATATATAAACAGGATCACTCTTGTCTCACGTTTTACGACCAATGGTTGATAGCTAGTAGTCACATGCATCCCAACAAGGCATTGTAAATCACCATGAAACTGATTTTCAAGAGTGACCTGATCATTTTGCAGGAGCAGAAGAAGTTTTTCCTGCCTTTCAAGCTTGAAGACAAGATTCTTGGCTATGTACACCCACGGTAAGCTAAAATTTCTTCAAGTAATAATAGATGCATCTGGCAGGCATCTTAGCCCACGAAGGTTTTGAAATTACAAAGGGGTTTACATTGCAAATGCAGAGTAGCCACTTTCATTTCCTCACAGATGGGAGAGTTTGTGACTTTCCAGAGGTTTTAGAGTGCTGAGAATACTACCTAAGAATTAGAAGGTTTGATAGGTTGGAGCTAAAACTCCTGATATTCTTTGCGCAGGATGCAAGAGCAGCTGAAGCGCTGGCCAAATGTGTTTTTCTTCGATCCGGGTGACTTAACAACTGGGGTAGGAAATGGCTGGGTGACCCTGCATCCCACTGTCATTTCACCGGGTGAACGCACCAAGCAGGTTGACGAAGTACTAAGGATCCTTGAGGTTGAGAAATTCATTACCGACTGGCGCAATGAGGTGAGCCCTATTCACTGAAGGCCTTAAATTGAGGGGTTCAATAAACGACTAATATACACAATTTCCATGAGTCCTCACCGAGTATTTATATCATGGGTTGTTTGGTGCACTCAATCTTATGTCAAGGAGACAATAAATTATATTGTAATATGTGACATTGATGATCAATATACTAAGTATGTGTTTGCATCCAAGGGCACCCATGACATGTATTTGTATCTGAAGCTTCAATTACACTCAATGAATGAGTTCATGTTAGATAGGATCAGTTTGGACGTGCTTGCAGAGGCCGAGATAGGTCTCTCACACGCTTAGAGGTTAACCTATATAATTAACGAAATTGTGTTGGGGGGGAGGGGGGCCGGCAATTAAAAAAAAAACTGACATACGATCTCTGTGTTGAGAATTTGACATATCAGCACAGGTGTCTTAAGTTGTGGATTATGTTTCTTGACTAATCCTGTTCCTGATGACCTGTGTGGATGCAGTTAATTCCAATTGTGTCACAGTTTGATGGGCACCATTACTTCAGTTTGGAGAGAGCAGCCATTCCATATTTTGGCACAAAAGTAAGAACTTGTAAACTTTTGCAATTCAACCAGCATACACAGCCTGAATCTTCTATGTGTGCATATTGCACGTAAGGTATGTGGCCCTATTGTGGGCACTTCCAAATCCACAAACATTTATGGCTGTTGGATCAGCTAGGTGATTCTCTCATCCAGTTCGCAGTTGTGAATCTCAAAGATTTCTATTTCAAGTTTCAGAATCGCAGTTGAGCTGCAAAAGTTAGTTCAAACTGAGAATCATCTTTCTCTATAAGTGATCACATAAGTAGGTCCTCCCAATTTCATACTTGACCTAGAATGATGATATTAATTTTGAGCACATACTCCACTCTCATTGTGACACGTCTTTTTGGCGTCCATTCTTCACTACAAGCCTTGCCATATACCACTCAACTGTAAATGTCTGATTAAGAAGAGTGACCACATAGGCCCACATATCTTAGATCTGTTAAAATGTGAGAGCTTTGGTCAAATAGAATACATTGCATGGTGGTTAGTTTATCTGGGGCGGATGCCTTTAAATCGGGGCGCTTGGATGGTAACATCCCAGGCCAATCTGGCTATATGCTGAGATCTCCATTCCTTGGA
The DNA here is from genome assembly GCA_950295325.1 of Polytrichum commune. NCBI lineage: Eukaryota > Viridiplantae > Streptophyta > Polytrichopsida > Polytrichales > Polytrichaceae > Polytrichum > Polytrichum commune. The sequence goes on from OX485807.1 coordinate 38,936,713, forward strand.
CAATCAGCAGGGAAAGTCTTTTGAGGTTGAATTTGCACTATTTCTGAGCCATATCAGTGGATATGTATAACTTCTGGCAGGCCTACGGCTTGCATGTCAACGGATATGTAAAGAAGGGTGGTAAAGACTTTCTGTGGCTTTCTAAGCGCAGTAAGAAAAAGAAGTCCTTTGCGGGTGCTTTTGACAATATTGTCACTGCTGGCCAGGTTCCACATTCAGACTCCTCTCCAGTCCAAATTTCGTATGAATAACATTGAATATTATTCAATAAAAGCCTGCTCGTCATTTGAATGTATCTTAAACTGCAAGCTCGTTCACTGTCAGAGAGGCGTTTTTTCCTTTTCTTTCTTGGGTCATTCTCTAATATCTACACAGGCAGGATACATGTCTGATGAAGTGTGAATTCAGCCTGCAGGAATGAGCTGCAAGCAGAATATGATTAAAAAATGCAAGCAGAAGGCAAACATCCCTCCTTGGCTAGCTGAGAGGTAATTAAATCTTTCACTACTGAAGAGAAATACACAGTTTCTGATGTCAGTGACTTGTCATCATCCTATGAGGAAAATTTTGGAGAAGTACAATAGGATTGCGCTCCATGATTTTCTTTGAAGAATGTATCTCATAAACGAGCATTCTGTAGCCGGTACATAGGGCATGCACTATATGTATCTTGCTCGTACTATGTGCAACAAATGCATAATATTTGGGGTCTATGAGTAATAGGCAAATAGGTATAATTATTGGAGAATTCAACCAAATAAATGAATATTATACTAATTTCCTCTAAGTGAACTTTCTAGATCCTATACTTCAAAAACTTCAAAAGCTTTAACAAATTTCAGGTCCAAAGATAATATACATGGAACCTTATATTTTGTTCCACCAGGTTATTAATACATACTGAGTGACCTCCAAGATCTGGTACTGCTCAGGCAAGGGCTTAGGTAATTAAATTAAGTGCTTTGTATATCAGAGTTTGCATTGCAAAAAAATAATAATCAGGAAGTTCATGTTTTTTGGTCAAGTGATGGTTATAACAGGGTCCATAAAGATTGTGGGTTTCGCAGGGCTGTGTCTGTGGGTACTGTAAGCTATGAACAGATCGCCGGCCTGAAGATGAAGAGGGATGTCATCTACTGCCATGATCTGGAGCTGCCGTCCGACTTCCTTCCCTTCAGCAATGGTTTCCCTTTCTATCCCTTCGTTTAATTGCTGCATTTCGCCTCTTGTAGTTTACAGTTAAATAAAGGTAGGTTCACCTAATGTGGACAGTGACTTATAATGTTTTCCAATGTGTAGGTACATATCCCAGTCTGAAATATACATATGCGAAAGGAAAACCATTTTAGGTCATCTTTGAGTTTCACTTCAGGAATTCAAAAGATCAATGCATCTTGACTCCAAATAAGATGTTTACATTTAATGTGGACAATGACCTATAATGGCTCCTGACGTAGAGGAACTTATCCAAGTCTAAAATTTACATATCTGAGAGGAAACCAGGACAGGTCATCTATGACTTTCACTTCATGAATTCATCAGAAGATATTCACTATGACTCCAAAAGTAGCATGCTAGGTTCCCATGTTCCTCATTCAGATTTTCTAATGTGTAAATGTAACTTTAACTTGTAATCAAACCATGACATAAGCTGAATGCTCAACGTATCCACAATAGGTGCACTCACCTTAGCCCCACCTTAGCTGCTAGTAAGTGAGATCATAGGAAAAGTCAATGACTGCATGTTTTTGCTCAACCACTGATAATTTTCTGCATATGTACATTGCATGTTCGGAGATCCGTTTACATTACTTTGTGAACATGTTGAGCTGCTTCACGGTCCAGGTATACTTTTAAGTAGGGAAAGGATAAGATCCACATTTCAACAATTTGCTCTGGCTGCATTCTGGGTACAAAAATCACTAGTTGGTTGCCCTAGCGGCCACCTGTGCGGCTTGTATCTGAAAACAATTGTGTATGAAATTGGTTTTTATAGCCAAGTATCTGTTTTGAGCTGAGGTTTGGAATTTCTCTGTGCAGATGGAGATGTAGAGAACTTTCACCTGGTATCCCTCCCAGAGGTAGCAAAGATGATTTGCACATCTAAATGCTACAAGCTGAACAGCTCCCTCGTTGTCATCGACTTCCTCTTCAGACATGGGTATCTCTTACTTCCGACATTGAGCACATTTTTTTGTATTTGATTTATCTGTAAAGTCTCCTGGTCAGACTCTGGGTGAGTTTGCTAAAAGGTGAGTCTGAGAGCTTATGCATAACTTTACTCAAGTTTTTTTAAAGGCTTAAATTAACATGCTAAGAAAGGTGGGCTGGGCTATAAAATATCGACTTTGTACTTTGTTAAACTAGAATCAATGGGCCAAGCTAGTATTGTAAAGGCTGAGCTGAGATTCAGGGTGGCAGATCCCACAGGCTAGACCCCATTTTAGATCCTAATGTTCCCTCAGTTTTGGGAACGAAATAGGTGGTCCAAAGGAGTTTCAACCATGGTTTTAAATCAGGCTCCGACACAAGACACTCTAACAAGCACTTGATAAAAGACGTCCTCAAAGAGGCACCAAACTCCTAGTTTGGTCCCTCTTTGAGGAACTTTGCGGAGAACTCTATTTGTACTGAAATTCCCAATGTGAAAACTCCATAGAGTCATGGAGATTTGGATTCCCTTGAATATCCATTATAAACTTAACTTGCATCTATCGATAAGCAATCATCACCTGTGTAGAAATAGAAAGTATGTGTCTCACTTTCTGATTTAAGACCGATAATGCAGGCACATTCACCCACTTCAAACTGGGTACATCTATCTTCATGAAGCTTTGCGTAGTGGTGACAACCATTAAAAACGCAGAAACATTCAAACCTCAAGGAATCAACAATGGCCAAAAGACAATCACGACCTAAACAATGACACATCCAATCCAGTAATTAGCCTTTGTGGATACGATCATGGTCTCTGCAGCAAGTCAAATGCATCAGGGTATTCAACTTCAATACTGGTTATGTATGATCGACACCACATCTTGATACCACGTTCTTGTAATTGTTGTATTTAGGATTCTTTGTTGAGGATTATTCATTGACTAGTAAACTCCAATAACTTCATATCATTACTGTGAGTTTTCCATTTTATTGGCCATCTGAATCTGTAACTCTGGACATGTTTCACAAAGCTGACTGCAGCCCCAAAATCCCACCTCCATCTGGACCATGTGCTGTAGTAGAGTAATGCAAGCACCTTGCCAAACAACCTTTGATTCCTCAATGGTGGCTGCAAAAACCCATAAATCACAAACACAAATGCCGTCACACCTATCAAAACTTGATTCATTAGCATGAGTACGTCTCTCCCATGCCAAAAAGATTTAGCATGGGGAGAAAACACAAGAGACCCATGTCATGAGAAAAGTACAGTATTTTCCATCCACATGGCTTGAGTGCAATCTTATGGTTGCACTTATGTAGCTTGGACAAGTCCTCTTGACGAAGGTTTTGTATGCACACAACCACCTTCCATTTCATCAAGCACTTCCAGACTGTGGTGATGTATTTTCTCATACTAACATTTGGGTGTTAAACTTTGCATCAAGACCTAGTCACATCCGAGACCATAGCTCTCAATCGGTATAACCCCTTGCCTCGAGATTTTGCAAAAGGAAATGATAAGGTAGATAGGAAACTCCATTCAAAAACTATTTATTGAAAACACAGATGTTGCTGAGAACCAAGCTGTTAAAGTGAAGTCACTGAGCTGCCATAGTTTCTAGACCCCCCACAAGTTCAACGCTTCACATCTCCTCAAGGAATAATTCTTTCAAAATTTGCACACCAATAATGTATCTCATCAAAAGAACAACCTGATGAAATTTCTTAATAATAAGTTTACAATAGTTGTCATCCCAACTTACATTTCTGAAATGAAGTATAAAGATTGGTATATATTGCATCTTAACATATATGTAATAAAATATTGTCATAGATGATTGAAATTTGGATGAAAAAACACTTAGTAAGTGATAGTAGTTGCAACATTGTAAATCTATAATGCCCAAAGAAGTTTACAAGGAATGACAAATAGTATTAGGTTTACAATTAGTGTGAGTGACACTTCATGGGTGGTTTACAATTTAGTACAATTTGTCTTACAATGAGCAAGACAAATAGAATTCATGACTCGAAATACAATATTTAGTGTAGGCCCTCCCAACTATGTCACAGTGAAGGGGGAGAACCAACTGCTAGTTACAGCTGAACCAGCTGAGTTTGAGACATACCCGGTTCAAATTCAAGGCTTCAGAAGAATTACCAACCCATTTAGAAGAATTTACAGAATATTCCCTAAATTTCAAAAGGAATTTCAGAGGATGTCAACTTGTAACTGGTTGATCTTGGAAACATGACACTAAATGTGATATTCAATGTCACCAATTCTAATTGTCTTGCTCAATACTACTTGTAAATCGCGGTGTAGTGTCACCAACACTAAATGTGAACCCAACATTATTTGTCATTCCTTGTAAATTTTCTGGAGGATTATAGATTTGCAGTGTTGCAATTGCTGTCACTTACCAAGTGATCTTTCATCCAACTTTTAATCATCCATGACAATATTTCCATCACAAGTTGCTGACAAGAGAAGGTAGGGTTTTGGCCACTGGATGAACTTATTCATCATCCACGACAGTATTTGTTCACTTATTCATAAGAAGCGTCATCCAAAAAAGTTACCATCGTGACATTAAGTACCATATGACAACTAAATATCATATTTAGTGTAGGTTCTCGGCCAATTATGCCCCAAAACCTCCCTAGACCATTGCTATGTGAATTGTATAATACAAATGGTGTCTATATTATTCTATGAGCACATCGTTAAGTTTACGTGAGTCTCTTTTGTGTGTTCTTGACTCACCTAACGAGGCTCGCTATTTGCCACTTAAATAATGACAAGTGTCCCAGACATTTCTGGGCCTTGTGGGGCCCACAGCCCACTTCGCTCATAAGGTGTCTGGAAAGGCCCAGAACCAGGCCACCACGTGTTGTCAATGATGTCACTGGAACACTCTGATTGGTTCACAGGCAGAACAAGAAGGATGAAAGCCTGCATTTGGGGGTGTTCTCATCCATATATATGTATTCATCCATCCATGGAGACAAAAGCACCTGTCCACCGGTAGTGGACTCTTGGCTAAGTTTCCAAGGTAGGCCGCTCGCCCACCAGATTCTGGTGTGAATAAGAACAAACCCGTCCAAATGTAGAGGGAATATGCTGGGGTAGGGTTTACATGTGCCAACCTATGTCCGGGAAGAACCGGCGGTTAGTTGCAGATGAACGAGTTCGAGAGATAATCGGTTGAAGTTCAAGATTTCAGGAAATTTATTGATCAATTTAGAGGAATCTATAGAAAATACCTCATTTGAATAAAGCAAAAACCGGAAGATGTCAACATGTAACCAGTTGGGTTTAGAATTACTATGATCTTGACCGACTATGCCCAAAAACTTTCTACGCACTAGTGCCAACTAGCTACTCCCATTTTCTCAAATCCGGGCCCACTTGCTAATCTCCTCCTCCTCCCGGTTACCGAGGATGGAGTTCTAGAGCACCATCGGTTCTCTTGAGTCTTCAAGCTGGCTAATCCTTGTGTATCCGACACTTGTAGGTTAAATATTCTTTAGTAGGTGTAGCAAAGTCTAGCGGCCCGTGTTTCACGGCCCTCCACATCCTAGCGGACCGCCAAAATGTGGTTGGACGACAACATGTGCTTAACTACATGCGAACACCTCCGACCCACTACCATCTAGGATCTAGTGGGCAAGTAGCCTACATGGAAAGTCACCCTTAGAGCCTCAAGTCTTTCTTTCAATTGGACCACCAAATTGATATTAGCCTCTATCTCGTAGAGGTCACAACACTCTGCCACTCTAGAGAAATAGCACGTTTGAAACCATCATGATGTACTTTTAGTCCCATTAGCCTTCTCGAGCTTCCTGGACATTAAACACAATTTCGTTTCATTCAGTAAAACTGAACTTAGAGCCAATCACTTCAATCAACATATTATTGCAATGATTACTCAGTATAACCACCTTTCACACCTATTACTATAGTTCATCATTCACATGTTACTCTAGCTTGCTACCGATATTATCATTTTGTAAGTAGATTCTATGTACGATAAGAAACTTAATGCAACTTTCTTGGTAAAAAAAAAGGAAACCCATAGTCAAGATCTATACCGAAGTGCTAAAGGTTAGTCTTTTTTCGGAATTGTTTTTCTTTTTTAACGTAGTAGGGGGGGGCTCCGTAACTTACATATATAGATGCGTACATACCTTTGTAAATACTTGGGTTCGGTTTGTAGCTAAAAAGCAGGTTCCAAAAATATATATAAGTTTGAGTGTTATGGTTGTGTTTTTTTATTAGAATTGTCGGGACGGCCTTTTGAGGGAGCAGACACACTTTTTGTTGAATATTTTATGCGTAAATTGCAGACTTGGTGATTAAGTGACCTAAAGAAAATTTTGAATGTGGTGTTGGTGGTGATGATCGTGCTTCGTGTGTGGAGTTCCGTCACATGAAGGTACTCATAAGTTTAGGGTATTTGTGGCTTCATTTGAGCCCTAAACATGGTGGTGTGCTTGCTACAAGGTTTTGTGCTACGGAAGAGGAATATACCTTATGGACGATGCTTCCCTTCCTCGCCCCTTTGCTTTGGTTGATGCCGAACCATGATAATATTCATGTGGGATTTGGATGGGTGTCATGCAATGTAAGACTGTCATGTAACAAACATTATGAGAATAATTGTATATCAAAAGTTGTAGTGCTTTATATTATATAAGGAGATTTTTTTACCATTAATATTGATGCCAAGTTCTTTGGATTCCCCCAACACTCTTCGTGTTGAGCTTTGTAAGTTCAGGGATTACTTTTGAAGTGTGGCCGAGGGTTGTGACCGTGAAATTGTGGGGGTTCTTGAAGTCATTCAAAGGTTGTGTGGTGAATGTGAAACTATGATTGAATCTTGTGTGGTAAATGCTTGAAAATTTGGTCAACCTGACACAAAATCAAGTTGACCAATGTGGTGAGTTTGACACAAAATCCAATAGCCCATGATTGTTTATCCATCGCACACCATGTAGACTTCCATGTTGTTGTTTTTTTTCATTTATTTAAATCTCTTTGGTCCATTTTTAGGCCCTCAAGCATCTTCCACCAATGAGAAATTTAGATGGCAATGGTCAGGGGTCCCTAAACTCTAGTGTTGAGTTCACCTAGCTATTGGTTGTGAAATGCACCCAATCCATCCCCACGTAACATCTGTAAATTTTTGGCAAAATTAAATAGCCCTTATCATTCTCTTAGAGTTATATACTACATTAATTACTAGAGAATAGACATTCTCACATTGACATTTAGAAACATAGACAGTCTCTCTCTATTTCTCTATCTAACGGTAGGGTTTTAACCATGAGAGAAAGAGATGACAACGTGAATTAGAGGAGCTACATCCATGATCAAAGCCGCACTTTGAGTGTAAACCCAACACTGATTTACAGATTATATATATATACACAAACACGACATAGGCTACATAGCATCATGAAATGTGAGGGTTAAATGTTGTGGCTATTCTTACTGAGTTTGTGCATATTCAAGCTGAGTTTGGTAGAACTTTCTTGAAAGTAAAAGAACTCAACCCTTGCACTAAATAAAAATGTTATGACAAATCACAGTAGAAGTTTAAGCCAATATTGGCTAATCATGTGTAGCTAGGGAGTAAAACATGACCAACAACTTCATTGAGGGAAATTTTGCTTAATTAAGGTTACCCCCCACCGGGCACAAGGGAGATAACAATAATATAGCTTTAGCAAATATAGGGGGACCCCGAGCTTGCTACTTTGTACTCAGGAGACAGTTGTTGATTGATATGTTGTGGGTAAGTATGTGATGCGATAAGATACCCTATTGTGGGCACTTCCAACTCCGCGTACAATTTTGCCTCATTGGATTGGAACGGGAATGGTCTCATCCATTTAGCAATTGCATTTTCCAAGGATTGTCGTTTGAAGGTTCGTGATTGAAGTTCAGACGCAAAAATGATTAGAAACTTCGAAGAGTTCAAAGTGAAGATTATGATTCTCCTTAAGCGATCGCATAGACCCTCTAGCAAGTGTGATAGTTGTTGAACTTAGAATGTCGTCCATATTATGAGCACATAGTAGTCCGATCTCATCATAACAATTGTCTTTTTGGTGTCCATTGATAACTATGAGTTTTACCATGTGCCACTCAAATATATGTGTCCTCTTAAGAAGAGTGTAACCACATACATTGGCCCCAGATACCTAGTTGCTACACAAGTGGTGAAGAATCCCAAAAGGGAATTCTTTGTGAATCTCAACCTTATGTCTTTGATAGTAAAAACATTGCTTCCTTACGAATCTTAGAATGAATGTCTTACGGGATTGATCCATCAATGTTTTAGGTCAATTTACAAAAATTCCGATTGCATAGAACACGTGCTTTTGAACTTCTATACTAGTACATTGTTAATGGTTAAAATATTGTGGGCATGCTTATAGTGTCTCTTACCCTTTGTTGCACTAAAAGGTGGTCCACATTATTTGAAAGGGGCCTCACGTGGTTTGAATCCCGGGTCTTCAAACATATCTAAAGCATAGGCAACCACCAACCAACCCACATGACTCCAAGGTGACAATGTCACAACCCATTATCATACTAAAACAAAAGTACTCCTTGCCCCCCACACTACATTGCTATCTCAGATAGAGCCCATCCCTAAAAGGAGGAAGTAGCATGTTGGTGAGAGGTTCTTTATTCATGCTTGCTCCATCTTAAGCCCGACGTTTGTATCTATGTATCTGGCCCACAATATACACCATCACGCATTGAAACAAATTGGACCTTAAGCTTGAGGGAATTTTTTTTGATCAAGCTCTCCCATACATGTCCTATCCAAGCAGCTGATCAATGGAAAATATAGTATAAAAAAACCATGTAATACCATTTAACACAAAAAAAAATGTATAGAATTAATGATTTTCAATTTTGCTAAAGTCTATGCTTGGAAAAAAAATATGAATCCTTCAAGTATGATAGATATGAATTGGATTTGACTGTCTTCAAAGTCTTTATATTTTCCATCCAATAGGAAATATTGTAACCTATAACGTAGAGCTCTAATTATATGTAATGTGTGTTGGAATATAGTGTACGTACACAATAATATCCTCGATGTTTTAGTGTTGGAATCCTCATTTATAGTATGACCCACAATATTTGCCATAAACAATGTACCATGGAGAAAACATGTCCCACCCAAGTTTGTTATTTATTTGTTCCGAGTGGATCTCAATTAAATTAATTGGAGCTTTTGACCCCGATTTAGAAGTCACTTATCTCTTATAATAGCAATATCCATAATATGCAATGTCTCTCTTCATTTTTACCCTTCCGCATGGTAAGGCATGTGGGTGTTATCTGATTTATTCTTCTTATTCTCCATCTTGTATTGATAAAAGTGTGTCCTTAGATTTATGGTGCATCAACAAATCTATGAACATGAACAAAAATTGGGTTGAAAATCAAACCTCCCCTTATTTAGTTGTGATCATTGCAAGTGCATGTGTGTTGATGTTTAGTTCAAATGAACACACAAGTCCCCCTCCCCCCCTGAAATTGTGTGACTATCAACTGGCACGTAGTTAATTAAACATGAAGATGTTGTCCTATCTCTTTAGAACATGTGTCTTTATAGTGTTCTTTCTTAGATGCAAACCAAACCACATACCATTCCAATACACGTGTTTCATGAAAAATGATATTTGAATAACACCTTAGTTGCATGTAAACGTTCACAACACCTATCAATGGGGGTGAAAACAATGACTACTATGTAGAAGTTAAAACTAAATATTTTTTAGGCAATTAACACCTAAATCGGGGTCAAAGATCCCAAATTGATCTAGTAAACTTAAGTTGAGATGAATCAACAACACAACTATAGGGGCAAGATTTTACTGCACCCTCAATGGTAGGTGTTGGGAAATAAATCCTTAGTAGACATAGAACCTTACCCATAGTGGTGCATTTGACCATTTCATGATAAGTCTAAGGTAAATGGGTCTAATTCAAACAATCCTCTTAGACCGGCACCTACATTTCAGTGTTGTGTGGTTATGTGTGAATCTAAGAATGGATACCAAAAAGCCATGTTTAGAAAAACAATTAGACTAGATACTAGAACATTCAACCATTCTAAGCTCGATAATGAACATCATTGGAGAGACCTATGTGATCATTTAATGAGAAGAAGACAAAGAGAAAGAGAAAGAACTTCACTCTAATAATGAATAAGGTATACATATGATTTCAGAAGATTATGAGAAAATTTGGAGTTGCTAATCATCTTGCACTAATTGTGTGTTTGGTAGCCAACAAACATTGGGTACAGAGAAAAAAAATGGCCATTTGAGGTTCACTTAGAAAGTCCTCGTGGATCTATGCTAACTAGCCCTCCAACAACATCCTGCGAAACCAAGGGCAAAAAGCAATTGCTAAACAACTCACAATGGTTGCTTGCCTTGCTTATAAGTTGGGTGGGTCCACTACATATCCATAGAAATGCCGCCAAATTTTGGTCCCTATATCCATGTGTGCTTCCCCAATGCAACAATATGTAATAGCGACAAATGTTGTATTTGCCATGATGTCAAGGCTCCCGATGTATACATGGACCCCAAATAAGGGTCTACCAGCACCACTTAGTTAAGGCAATTAGCGAACTTATGAGTTAGCGAAGATCAACTAACCAAAGTTGGTAGCGAACCAAAATCATGGTCAAATCGCATGCACTACCTAGTTAGGAGGATCAGCTAACATAACAAGTTAGTGAGAATCAATCAACCCAATATGCTAGCTAACCAATATTGCACCCACTCCCCTCGGTTATGATTAACCAAAGGTTGATCAATTTGAGAGAGGAGTTAAGGTTGACAACCAAAGTTCTACTCAACTTGTTCTACTCAACATGGCATTCATTATGCACATTATGATTTTTTTTGAACCACACCATTTGTGTTTCATTGTAATTGAAATATTATTAAGTATTATTATTTACATAAACTTATCCTTGAAAATGATATTTTAATAGTATATTTTCATTAAAATATTTCATGGTTCAATTGATAATTTAGGATGTTGAGAAATAGTGTGATCCACCTCGTAGCAAAATGGAGTAGAGATGGGTAAAATAAGAGGCAATAATTTAAAAAATAAAAGTTAAAAATAAAGTTGGTTTAATCGATGGTAAAGAGTTAGTTGGCATTAGGGGGTATGGGATGAGTTAAGATTTCTTCACAAAAGCAAGGTCCAAAGAGTTATCTAACTTCTAGTTTGATAACTTCTATTTGAACCTAAATTTCAACTAGGTGGTGCCGGCACAAGACCGATTAGTCATCATATAGGTTAGCTGCCTCAAATGTCAACTAAATCTCTTAACTAGGTGGTGTGGGCATAACAAAACTAATTTGAGTGCTTACTTATTCCAACCAAAGCCTTACCCATGAGGTGCAAGTGGATGCCAAGGAGGTTGCAATGACCCTTGGCTAAACTACCTTAAGTTTGGCTTAGCTACCATTTGAGGGCCATGTTTAGCATCGCTCTTATACCATGCCCACACTAGGGCCAATTGTTGGTCTTGGGCCATAGGAGAAATCCCTCTTGATAGGGAAAATGCATCTCTTTCTACAAGTCTGGCCTAGCCACCATTTGAGGGCTCCCCATAGACCCCACCTTGACAAGTTTGGTGGCCATGTTTAGTGTCATTCTTATACCAAGCCCACACTAGTGCCGATCGTTGGTCCTGGGCAATAGGAGGAGCCCCTCTTGATAAGGAAAATGAATCTCTTTCCGAAATAAATTACCACCAGTAAGGACTTTTCTTCCTACTCATAGTAACCTCACTAGATGTAACAACTATAATTTCACCAATACACACAAGACAAGAACTCCTATCAAGATGGAAACTCTCCCACTACTGAGGACCAACTACTAGTCCTCATGTGAAGATGGTATTACCTTACCACACCGTTGACAAATAATCACCTCTTGATGTTTTTTTTTTACCTAGTAGTCATCGCCACAAAAAGGAAACCGCAAAACCTACGGGACGGTGCCCAATTTGTGGTTGTGAGGGGCTGATCACACCGGCCAGTTCAAACACCATCCATCAACATCTCCAACTGTAATAGTGTGAAAAGTGGTGGACCAACATCTAATTCTGAACATAATCCCCAACACTTTCACGACTGGAACTAGACAAATAGTTTGGTGTGATGGGGGCATGAATCGAAGGGCTTACCACACCAACCACTCCTGACACCATCCGTCATCATCTCCGGCTGTAATAGTGTGAAAAGTGGTGAACCAACATCTATCTCTCAACACAATCCCCAGCAATCTCACGGCTGGAACTGGACGGAACGTTGGGTGTGATCGGGGCATGAGCTGAGAGGCATAGGCCACATCCCGTGCCTCCTCGAAGGAGGCCAGGCCAGAGAGAGAGAGTGAGAAGCAAAAAAGGAGGCGGCACATGTGGGAGGCCCACCAAACGATCCTCCGAAATTGAATGAGCACATGATAGTCCACTCAGAATGTACGTAGTTCCTAGATATCGGGTGGGGTCGGGTAGCCTCCCGCAGCAGGGGAGGGGGAGGGGCTAGGGCTCCATGTGAAGGGAAAGACGCTTGGCCCATGGGGTGGGGCCTATTTCTGTAGGGCCACCACATGGTCATGGGGGCCCTGCCAACCCTCGTTTCCAGGCCCACCCCCATGCCCTTGCCTGCCCAATTTGGTGCGTAAATCATCGCACCATCACCCTTGCACTTTGCCTCGCCAAATTTTGTGGCATACTTGCCGAGGAAATCAATTCTCACTCATCACGAGTGTCTAGGGTTTGGAGGGATTTGGGTGAACCAACCCAGACACTCGTTCTTTGTTGGATGTCTAAACTCTTGCCTCCAAGGAACCATTGTATGGGTTGTTTTGTCCCAGCCGGTTTGGAGGTGAGGTAGAGGGTGTTAAAACCATCATTTTGAGCGTTGAGTATACACATTATCATTGGGTTGACACAACTAAAGTGTGTCATGCTAGTAATTGAAATGGGGTTCCAATGCATCAAAGTACGTCTTCTTTGGATTTCCTATGCAAAAGTTAGAAGGGTTCAAAGCTTCATTGATAGAGAGTATTCAAAGCCGTTAGGGGAGACTGATGTTCACATATTAAACATTCTCATAATCAACGTGTACTTATTATGCAAGATTTTAGGGTGCTAGTTTTGGGTGGGGTGTTGGTTTTAGCATCCTCTTCCTTGGTCGTATCCAAAACCAACACACTTGAAAGTCCCTACATGTATGACCTTGGTATACATAGTGTTGGTTTCAAGTTTGGTCTTGGTTTTGTGCATCCACTGACATAGAGGGAGGGAACACTCTTTGGTTTCCTATGTGACCAAAGCTTGAGGCGAACACCACATTGAGGCGAACACCACATTGAGGCGAACACCACATTGAGGCGAGAGAAGCTAGTGTTTGCCATGTTCTAGTTATGTTATTGGTTGGATTCTCCAGCTAGAAGATCTCAACCGACTGGCAGTTGGGTTACTAGTTGCCAGTTTGAAGAGCTTGAAATACTTATATCTATTAGATCCTCATAGCAAATATGTCCTAGGTTTACATATAAACCTAAGTCTATCTCCAATGGGTGAAGTGCCTCACATTCGTGCCAACTCCCGGTTGGTGTCATCTCTCTCATTGAGCATGTCCACGTGTGAGCAAAAATATTGTTGGAAAGAGCTCTTATATAGTCTCAAACACAAAATGAACAGTTGATCCCTCCATTGCATATAGCCTAGCCATTCGCAATTCACCCATAACCCACCTTAGAGCAAGCTAGCACAGTCATCACTCCATAACATTACTCATCCTATATGTTGGGCACCCTTTTTCTAGTAGGGGAGGCCAAGTGTATCAAGGCCAACGATATTCCTAACTTGAGGATTCCGGGTATAGGCTAACCGACTGCACCGATGATGGTGGTCATTTACTCAAATACAAACCCAAGCAACATCGGCCTAGTAGCAACACACATGTGTTTTCATTTTAATTATCAAGGCAATTTGGCAGCTAAACTGGGGTTTGACTCAGCTGTCAGTTCACTCTTGTAGAGTAAACAATTTTTAGGTTGAATATTGTTCATTTTACAAGGTGGCTGAGTATAAATGGAGGATAATACTTCTAAAATTCCTGGCATTGGGGTTCAATACCCAAGTGTTGATTAATGTTAAGTTGAACATGCATATTTCATATGCCATTGTGGCAATAAACTCAAGTGGACATTCGCTCTAAGTCCACGGTGAGGACTTGGCCCAAGAGTACGACCTCCATTTTGAACTCCCAAAGTTCTTCGCAATGTAAAAAACTCCTCATAACAAACTCAATGTGGATGTTGTGCAATCTTTATATCATTAAGGCACTGATACCAGACAATTCTTCCCCTATATGTCTAAAGTCAAAAAGTTGTTGTGAGCATTTTTCAAAGACCTCTTTCTCGAGCTCAAATGGTTTTTTTCTCTCTGAAGGTAGACGTGCCTAATTCCAACATAGCAATAATATGGACACATGTATTTGAGCCATATGTGGTTAGGTGTAAAAATAAGTACGGATAGGAAAACACATGTATTCAAAAGATATTGCACTGCGTGCTCAAAATGAATTAGCCATTCTATGTTCAATAGTCAGCATGATTGGATTGACGTAGGGATCAAAATTAATATGTCACCTCTAGAATAGTAAATAATTGCAATGTGCACAAAAACCCTCCCACATATAAAAATTCATTAACATTAGGGTATGGGGAAAGAAAAACATCAAAAATTCAATTACCCCACCCAATCAAAAACCCTTGTGTTGCACGTGGTATTGCAAAATAACAAAGAGTGTCCCCTTGAGAGAGAATCATATTGGCTTGCTTAGTTATGTCATGTCATGTACACACGAAGCTTGAATCGTATCAATTTGTAAAAACATAATATATTTATACAATATTGTCAGATAAACATTATATAGTTACATTCATAGTTATCAGAAGTCAATAAAAAAATAAGTTTGAAATAAGAAACCCAAATTCAACAAAACCAACACAGTAATGGAGAAGACTGTAAATGTAAGGAATACCTAAAGGGCAGCGAATGGCATACCAAACCATGTATATGAGCATATCCCTAAAGTATCGAACTAAAGAGCAAGAGGGTTCGTATATTGCATTCAACAACATGGTAGAGTGACATCGATGTAAGGCCCACTAGACTAAGCACATTTGGTAGGCTTGTGAGTAGCTGGTAGGGTAGGGTTCCGGGTTTAAGGCATGCTCTCTCGGCTAAGAATAGTCACAAAGAGTGCTAGGACATTTTAGTTGCCTAAAATAGATTAATTCCTAGTTGACAACTCACTTTCTTTTAACACTTGATAGGGTACTCGATTGATCAAGTGTCAACTCAAACTAGGGCTTCCAACCCCTCTTCCTCCCGTCCTAGGCACTTTACAATTAACTATAATGTGTTGTAATCATTGTACATTTACAATCCTCAAATGTATGACAACAATATATAGTCATGATTTTAGGTTCAATGTTGGTTTTGGGTATAATATCTTTTAACATAAGATGAATGGTTTAATGTCAACTCTTCCGTCATAAATTTTCTAGAGTGGTTTATAATAAATGATCATCAAATCCGCCTTTCAATCTAGTAGTAGGATGATTGCACAAGGCCAACCGATTTCAAGTCTTTTACGAAACCCACCATTGGACCGGTGAAGGATGTGGTCGGCTCCTTATCGAAAGGAAGGCATGCTTTTGTTTCCATGTTACTTTTAGTTCCTTTCAGTTGCTTGCCGGACGAGTCATTAAAGTAAGAAGGTGAAACTAATTAACACATCCTTTATGATATGCTTCCGAAAATGACTCAGAAAGTGGATTATGTACAAGGTGGATGATAGTTTGGAAATGGATGAAGGACGGATGAGCACTGACGAGCCAATGAATAGAGATTTGGAAGGGAGATTTTGGAGTGACATACTTACAAAAGCACGGGTTTACGTACGTTGGGGTCCAAGACCAAACAAATTCTAAAATCAAGCAATCCTATTTGGTTTAAAGTAAAACAATTGAATCCAAGGAGTTTATGTTGCCCACCCTTGATATGTGTTAAAATCGCATATGTGTTAAGGAATATTGCGCTCCCCAAAAATAATCCAATAAATACATTAGTTAGCATTCATTGTTGATTGTTAGGAGAAATTTTATAACTTATGATGTCCTCGTCAATGAGTTCACCTCAATAAGTGTTAATCTGGATGAAAGTGAGGCTATAAAAATTTATAGCTTGGATGAAACCAACAATAACCCTAACTCTAAACCCTACCACCACATTGAAACAACTAGCATCTACTAAGAGTGAAATTGGACCCACTATGAATGCACATGTGTTCATCGATTATGAATTAGAATTTGATCTTAAAAAAACCTACACACCTATTGAGGAGGAAATTATAGGCATGCTTGATGAAAGAGATGATATACTTGATAATGAGCCCATTAAAGAAGTTAGCAATGTGCAAATTGGTGATGTGGTAGATAGAGTAGGATTGAAGGATGTTGAAAGTGCACTACTTTAAATATAATATTTAGTGTTTGCTTATATTTAATGTTGTTACCACCCTACCTTATTCAACACTAATTTTTGGAACAAAGACCTACTGATGTTACACCTAGCATTCAAGCACCTTAAAAGGAAATAAAATCTTGGCATGCACAAAAATCTCATCAAACTACTTTCAAATTTTTTTTTTCTTCCATTACACTTAGATGTACGATGACAATTATATCTTGTGTATTTTCATCCTTTATTTATACAAGTGTTATTGTTTTTAATTCCATAATCACATAAGTGTTGTTCATGTGAGTGTTAAAAATTGTCTATACTACCCATGATGAGTGCTAAAGTGTAAACACCAAGTAATTTCCCCAATGTTACATATCTAGCTGCAAGTAGGTCCATGTTTCATTGTCTATGTGGGGGTTACATGAATATGTGTGGTTATTGGGGATTGTCATTTAGGGTTACATGGTGCTCAAATGGTGCTATAACTAAGGGAAAAAAATCCCCTTGTCAACACAGTATTCAACATATTCTCTTTATTTGTACCCCATTTGTAAATAATCACATCACTGCATAAGTCCAGATGTTCATCCCCATTACATACATGTTTTAGTAGATGAGAAGTCACAAATGTTATGGACACGTGGCAATTTTTGATAGGTAAGAAATGAGTGGATAATTGGGCAGGAACATCTCCTTCACTAAGACTACACTAAATATTATATATAGTGTCACTTACTATTTGGAAATTTCGCAATGCTATAACTATTTATTCTATATCTTGATTTTTGCAAACAGAGGTCTAATCAGTTCTTTGGACAATATAGAACATTCACATTTTGATTTGGTAAAATAATTATTTTAATAATGATAATAATAGATATAGTAGTAGTGTGTAACTCCATATAGTTAGTGACACTACATACAATGTTTGGTGTAGTAGGTTTCCCCTTATATTATATGAGCCAAGATATGTAACAAAGGAGTGGTAAACCAACTCTGACCAGTTATGGCAAGAGGCATAGCCTAACTAGAGAAGAGAGGAGCATCAATGCCACGTTCTTTAGGTTACCTCCGTGTCCCGAATGCAAACCTCTTATGTACCATTGTTATGATGATGCATCATTGTCCCAATCATGTTTCAACAATGTAGTACCCACGGTCCAAAAGTGCTCATTTTGTCAACCTCCTCCACAATGTTCATACATATCTCAACACAATGTTATAACTAGGTTCAACTGTAGGCTACAACCAAAATAATAGGCTTTGAGTGAACATGTTGTGAATCTAATTTATGTGGCTTAAGCCTCAATGGACCAGAAACCTTGAACCACCCAAGATGGAACCACAACATTATTAACCCTTGCAAATATGTTTCATTCAAATTTAGACTTAACATCACATGCTTAGCTCTTTAAACATGTCATTATTTACACACAAGCCTAAGTCTCTCTCTCTCTCTCATGCAAAAACCATGTTGTTCTTTATAAAAATACACATAGGCATATAGTCAAGCATATATGCCAAGATATTGTGGCATATATAGGGCACCGTATACATACTATTGGGATTGCAAATGGACATGGCAACACATGCCCTCCACCCCCCAAAAAAAAGCTAAATATATAACATTAAATTGATTAAGTAAATTCAAATGTTTGTGCTTGAATGCACAAGGTACTAGTCAATTGTGAGATGCACGGGACGAGCTTGTGTGTGGTGTACACCCACACTAAGGGATTGTGTGCATGCACAAGAACAATGGTAGATAAGGTAGTTGAAGTGGGTCTCTCGTCCTTGAATAGTGGTAGATTGATGTATGTTTTCAATTGTTGTGTGTTTTTTGAACTTTGAGTAATTGTGACATCAATGAAACCTTAGCATGTATATATGTTGACCTCAACATGTTTGAGGTTTGGTTGATATGGGTACATATGAGGCAACGCCTTTGAATCATGAAACCCCAAAGGACAAAGTACTTCAACTACAGTCCACCCTCTATAAATGTTAGGCTCTGGAGTAAAATTTTCCTTACATTTATAGTGAGTTAACATTGTAACAGTTATAAAGGGAGCTTTTTGAATGCTTAACAAATATAAATTAATTACAATTATGGAGGGAGAGTTTTGCAAAATTATCATATATAAAATATGTGTATCAAATCAATCCTTTATTTTTATGAAACAAAATAAGAATCAATATAGTCCAGATGAATAATTTGATCACAAAAGTCAAATTTGGTGGCTTTTGCCACTTTGAAAGGTTGTGAGTCAATGTAATGGATGTCATCACACAATATTGGATGTATTTCGTAGGTTAACATTAATAAGTGACAAATTAACAAAGAGGGGAGTAAATTATTGTTAACATTTAACATAGTTAACATTCTAGTTAGCAATATGAGGGGAGTACGATTTTGTTAACAAATATAATGAGTTAACGTTTATAAGTGTAACATATATCGAGGGTGGACTGTATGTCTTATATCCTCGCATTGATGCAAGACTATATGTTTTTATAATTTGGGAACTTCTATGTGATGTGGTAAAGATGGTTGCATTTCCATATCTAATTCTTTGCAAAACATGACAAGACATTGCATTTGAATATCAAGTCAACCTCGAACAAGTATATTCAAGTCAATAAAGACTTAACAAACTAAATAAACATAGATAAATGAGTGTATACTTGACACTAATGTGAATGGGAGCCCTTTTTTCCTTGCCATGCTCATGTCTTACCAAGCATAAACAATGAATTTTACTAAGGCCATCTCTCTCTCTCTCTCTCTCTCATGCACATACTTGAAAAACTTTGAATAACATTGTATAAGTTCCCCAACTCCATAGGCTTAAGGTGCAAGCGCCCAATTCCGACACCTCCTTTTCTCCCAAAGTAGGCAACTACATATTTCAATATGAACACCAATTGCAATATTCTAAGGACTAAATACACAACTTATTGGTTGAAGAAGATATAATGTCAATAGTCAACATTGTCCACTTCAAGGGGGGGGGGGGGGGGAGGGGGGTGATAGCCTTGCCACACTGGGGTCGGCTGAGCCAGCTAGTCCATGGCCCCTACCATGGAGGCATTTGGCTAGGCTGGCTTGGTGTGGTGCGGCACCAGCCACTGCTCCAACGAATGCCTAGATGGGACAGTGGTTGGGAGTTGGTTGCCTACCTGTTTTTTTTTAAAAACACTTACTATCAAACCTAATCTTCATATATCTCCATATTATGTTTATTAATGGCCAGACCGAAGCCAACGGGCAGGTGCTCCGGCTGGCTAGCTGCAAGGGGGTGCCTTGCAGCCATCCAACCGGAGCACTCGTGGGACTTTATCTCGAACCCCTTGGTTGGCCGCCGCATGTTGTGGGGGCCTCCAAGTTGGGCAAATTGGCAAGTTGGGACACTTGTCCCCCCGGTGTGGCAAGGCAATGAGGGGTGGGGGGAAATAGGAAGACCATGTGACTAGGAAATAACAAATAAAGATTTGTGACTTTGAAATATCATATAAAAGTTGGCTATCCTCTGATCCATGTGACCTTAATGTTGTTATATTGACAACACAATCGCTTATCCAAATTGAATATTAGAAGAAGAAAAAAATGTATGAGTTAGGCACAAGTCCATAGTGCTCAAAGTGTCCGTGATAGGCACTTGTACATGAAGCCGACACCGAAACCTTTACCGCCCGAGTTCACGTACCACCAGTTCTTGTGCTTCGACGCAGCTGGTGAGACTCCATATTTGGACATGGAGTGTGCGTACTTGTCACTCCTTGAGAGCCTACTAGCTTGAAGGTGGAGTGGGTAGAGAGGAGTCGGTCTATCTTAATAAAGAATTTTTGGGAAACGGCGCAAGTTGACTACATTCAATACCAACTCCATCCACATCCGAAAGAAAAATCCACATGCTCAATGATAATTTGCAATTACTTCTCCTGGAAAAATGGTTGGAAGATGTTGACCAATTAATGTGACCATATAACTCATGATCATGAGGAGCTCACATTAATTAAGGCTTTTGATCATCGACTCCCCAATGTCATTGTTATATTCAATGGACACGTCAAGCAATCATCATACGTTTCTATTTACAAACCGTGCATCCTCACTTTCAACCCTAGCTTCTTTTCGTTACATAAATTTCCACAACGATGTGGGTTCCAACATGAGTATTTACGGACCTTGCCGAGCTACCTACACCGTTTGTTCTCAATTAGTGTGTGTTACTAAGTCAGAGTTACGTAGAGCTATTTGTAACAAGCAAAGTCATTTGTGTTCTGTAATGTTATGAACCACCTATTCACCTTTCATTAGTAAAAATTGAACTCATGAGTAAGACGTTACTGCATTGCGTAATTCTGAATATTAAGACAAATTACACTATTTTGTCTAACTAGTGTGGGTTACTCATTTGGAGTTACCCATTGCTATAACATTTCAATGAGAGTATCATTTTTTTTACCTAAATAACATAAGTAATTAGTGTGCACAACGAAGAATATCATATGATATAACTTAGTTGATAAAAGTAGTTAAAGCGACACGTAGCTCTGAATGGTAGCCCACACTAATTAGATAATGTAGTGTAATTGGGATCATCAGTGTAGTAACTTATATAGGTGCCACTTGATTCCTTGGCTATCATTTGCAATTGTTTGTTTTTACGGAGGACATCAACTTTCCGGTACCTACTACCTTCCATGTGTAGATGTTGATGGATCTTATGAACACAAGATGATGCATTAGAATGTTGCTCATTGCATACGTAATGCATGTGGCTCTATTGTGGACACTTTTAGGTTCCAACTTCACATATAATTTTGGTTGTTGGATCGATTTGGAATGCAGTTTATCACATTAGTTATTGAGAATTACAAAGATTTTCATTTCAATGTTCATAATCGAAGTTGAGATGCAACAATTATGAGAGATTGAAGTGAACAATTGTTTATTTGTTATTTGTTATTTTTATTTTTAATGATTGAATAGGCCTTCAATAACAATATTCATCAAGCCTTTCATGTTTGTGTGTGCCTCGATGAGAACCTGGAGGGATTTGTGCTCACAACAAAGTTGCACAATGTGAGATTGTTTTACATCTCAATTTGAATTTGAGAACCAACTCGATTGTGACCATACATAGAAAGAGAACAAATTCATTAAGTTAGATAAAGAGATAGCCCACATGTGGTTGGTGTGAATGAGAAACACTTCATCCTTGATCATTGACTTAGATTACTAAGTTGTGGAACAAATGGTATTGCCTATGTGGAGATCGTATCTTGGGATGAAGTTAAATAATGCTATGTCTCACAAAGTCCAATCTCATTATAACATATGTTTCTTGACTACCAATAGGGCTCTCTCTCTCTCTCTCTCTCTCTCTCTCTCATGGCCTTAAAATGGGTTTACACTATGGTCAAAGACCAAAGAAATTCCAAACTTGAGTGGTCCCAAAGTTGAGAGCAAAATTTTGAATAAAATTTTTTGACACTAGAGTTTGGGTCTAAGGTATGAAAAATGAAATGAAACTAATGGGACATCATTATCTTGCCATATCTCGCCGCTCCCCACTCAAGAAAATACTCCTAGTTTGAGAAACCAATCTTAGAACACGGAGCGATTCTTTGATTTCAAAAGTAAAGTCCAGTAAGGGGTGTTTTAATTGAAGCCCAATTTTTCTTCACCCCATACCCTAATAATGTAAACGCACCCTTTTAGATGAGGACTAGGGTTGAGTTTTGGATTGACTTTGTGACTCATCCCACATGGCAACGTATATAAGAAACACACGCTGTATTGACATTGAAGGAACGTTATTGTCCAGGTCTGAGCCAACACCGTCAAAGGCCAAATAAATCTTGCCCTGACCTCTTGGCCCGAGTAAAAGAATCCGGGAGGCAAAATCCTCACAGTCCCCATGTTGAAGAGATGTTGCAATTTTACAGGAAACGTCCGGGCTACAACAAATTCAAATATGATCATCACTGATATCATATGGATTGATGTGGATTGCATTATTTTTATTGTACATATGAGCTACATTGCTACCAACAAAGTATACACACTAGATAGGATTGATGCGGAAGAGCTAGACAAAGTTTGTGATTGAGACAAATGTATAGGGTTTATGTACGAGGTTTATATATGGAGCGGGTCTTGTGTTTTTAGCCAAAAATCATTTAATTCTTTTTGTGAATACACATGTCCTTTGTAATGCATATGGAGTATGGTATTTTGGTTGTTGATATGGTTGTATATGATATGCAAGTGTGATATGGTTGTGTTTTCTTCGAAGTCCCTCTAAAGTTCATGACATTAGGAACTATGTTTGCAATGGTATGTATGGACATGAACTATTTTTGATTACTTGTAAGGAATATAGACTACAACAATTTGCATTGGCATGGGAAATATAAGTGATGGTAGGGTGCACACAAATAGATTGTTTTAGAATATTAAGTGATTATAAAGAACCTTTAATTCATGCCTTGGAAATCAATAGCCCCTAAAAAATACCCTCCGCCATATGTGGTGCACAAAAATCCTACAAAGTGAGCCACCTATGGATGCATGATTGGCTTGCAAGTGTTGTACTCATACCAAAGGTTAGTACCCCAATTTAGTGGGACTTTGAAATCTAGTTGGGAGAGTTAATCACAAACCCTACAAAGGACACGTTTTTACTATCCCCCTCCCCCTTAACCTCAACACCTCTAGTGGGGCCCTATTCAAGGAGCAAAGACATCTAACCATGCCCCCACTTGGGCCTTTTTGGTTGAAGTTAAGGTAGACGTGCCTATTTTGGGTTAACGATCTTGATCGGAGCCCTATCTTTAAGTGGTGTATAGTTAGACGTGACTCCAAGAACAAATACTAAAAAGATATATGTTCAAAAAAGATTGGACTAAGTGTTCAACATATTCTTCCAATTCTAGGCTTAACAATCAACATAATCGAGGAAACCTATATGATCATTCTAATGAACATGAAAATCTTCACTTTCATGATGAATAAGAAGTTCACATGCGCTCCAAAAATCATGAGGAAAGTGGCTACAGCCTTGGTGTGGATTTGCTCGCCATCATACTCATCACGTGTTCTACATATCCTAGGAGTCACGGGCTAGTTTGAAAAGGTAAGGATTTCAGACCCACCTACTTTGGGGACTCCATTTGCAAAGACACATTGAAGAGCAAGTAGGGCCCAGTCGCGTGCCAGATCAGCCTCCTGAGCGACACTTTCCAGGTGGCACAGACACGTAGCACGCTGACGTGGCATGTGCCCTGCTGCATTATTGGCAAGCCAGTGCCGTGTACATATATATCTCTCTCTTATAACTTGCAATGGTGAGTCGGAAGGCCACTTCACACACGAGACTGAGAGCCCGTGACCATTACACTTCAAGCACTCTCGTTGGTGGAAAAGGCAGAGCCGGTCCAGGTTCGCTTCACACTACGCTTGAGGGACCAACGGAGTATGTGAATGTAAGATGGATGTCAAGTCTACATGGATTCTTACATGGCATCGAATGGATCATGTTTCATGGTCACTTGGACTATTTTCAAAAACCACCTCTTGAAGGTCAGCCTAACACAAAACCGGGAGACCACGGCACTCCGTATGCTCACAACTGTTGATTTGTTCTATTTCATCATGCATGAGGACCCACATGAATAAAAATTCATTGAAATAACATTTGGTTGAGGACCTGACCACATATGACTTCACACTACACTTGAGGGTCCGTGACCACACTCCATGATTTTGGAGGTGTTTTGCAACGGCCATTGGGCACTTTCTCTTGGGCTCTTAGCTCGTTGTGTGAAGTGGCCCTAACTTGTTACCATGTAGTTCACCTGATCACCATGATAAGTCGAGGTGCAGGCCTGGGATCGATGAGGGTCTAATAACATGAATAGGTCCTACTAACATAGCCTTCGAGCCCCAAACCCTAACACCTATGTTATGTGGGAAGGCAATTTTTGGGCCAAAGCTGACAAGGGGTGGTGGCTGAAGTGGCACACTTTGGAGTCATGTCACCTGCCACCACCTCCATATAAGCTTATATGATATTGCGGGCCTTGGGCCGATCGACTTGGCTGTGAGTACAAAAGTTGGACCATATAATTGAATCAATAATATGTACCATGGAAGCCTACACTGGTTACCTAATTGTGTGTTGCTATTCGGAGCTATGCAGTGCAATAATGTCTTACTCAAGAGTTCGATGTTTTACTAACGAAAAGCTTCATAAGCCATTTGGACATTACAAAAAAGTTAGATGTCTTTGCTTGGTTAAAATACTACATTCTCATTGAATAGTTGTAGCACTTCGAATACTAACACGCACTCATTGAGATGATTAGTGTATTACATTGTTCCTGTAATTGAGGGTATGTTTACACTAAAGGCGATTAAGTCACAACTCTTGAATGATCATGGTATGCCACTTTTTTCTTTTCTTTTTGAGACAGAAGGCCGACATGCCAACGCCAAAGCACAAGAGGCATTTGACCACATGGCAAGCTTTCCGTCAAGTAGAGAGGAGATTTCACAGCCAGGATTCGAACTGCCAACCTCTTCCTTGAGATTTGGGTATCTCTCCACCATCATCCGGTAGTTTAAGGTCATCTCGGACCATGTATGCCACTTTTTGGATGAGAGCATAGAGAGGGGTCCTGGACTCTAGCCCAAAGTCTTTCGAAGGTCATAAGCCCTTAGTGTAAACCTCCCGAATTTATGATGTCCATTCCGTTGAGCCTACCTTCAAGAGTTGTCGCGAGAAATTCCCCCACAATCCCAGACAACAATATTCATACTTGTCATGTGGGATTCCTTGTAAATAAGTTTTATCCATTAAAAGTGTAATGGGTTGTAGTCCAAAAATGCCATGGCTTGTGTGAACCTAAAGCAGAGGCCCGTGACGCTCTCAACTTATAAGAATTCAAGGATTCTCAAGAGCCATGGCCCGATGGTTTGCATGTCAACAAGCCCTTACTCATGGTTGGTTGTTGTTACATTAGGGTTCATGTCTACATACTTCATTATAAATGGAGGTTGTAAAGTTGTAAGGTATGTATGCATATGTCATTTGGCTACTTTTATCAACTAGATTACTTATATTTGATTGGTATGGTTATGTGAAGATCAAAGAACAAACACCATAAAGACGCATGTTTAAAAGAGGTTGGATTGCAACCTCAAATTGTATCAACTAACTCCACAATTGAAAATTCAATTGGGAGGACCTATGTATTCAAATAAGAAATCAACGAACATGCACTTCCAATAACCTTAACTTAAATTAGGGGAGGTGCAATTTTTGATTTGGGTTTTGTTGATGTATCATCATAGATTTGCTAGTACAATATAAACTTGAAGATGCAAACCCGGTCAATAAAAGATTGTAGAACAAGAATACTAACCAAATAACACCCGCATATCTTAGAGGGTTCAAAAACTTTTTGGTAGATGATGCAAAATTACACATGAGCATGTTGACACTAAGGTGGTGGACATCTCATAATCAATATGAAACCTATTGTGCAAGATTTTAGGATGTTGGTTTTGCGTGGGGGTGTTGGTTTTAGCACCCTTTGCCTTTAAGTTAGTAGACCTCACTTTCGTACTCGAGATTGCACCCGAGGTTGAAGATTCACACTAGGGAAGTGTGTTCTCAAGTCAAGACAAACAAAACTTGGTGGTAAAGTGGTGTGACCATTAGTGCCACTTCATTCTTTTGTGCTTTGGACTTGGAACCTAATGGAAACTCCTCATGTCAATTTACAGTTGCACTTGACTAGTAAGATCACTCTATTTTTAAAACAAACTTAGTCTTGGACCCTAGTGTAGGGGCCTATCCTTAACATATGGTCGTTGAAAGCATGGTCCTTACTCAACCGTATTGAGACATAATAGAATAGGGTGGACCTGGTGGTGGTGGGTGGGGAGGGGGGGGGTCAATCTTTTGTAGGTGATGGAACCACTGGAGAACAAGGGGTGTTTGCAAGGAGGATATACACAACAATGCATACTCTTAGGATATTCAAAAAATTAGAGTATTTCCTTAAAATGTATTTATGAACCCCTACTTACAATACTCTAAGAGTTTTGATTTTGTTTAGCTCGAAACTATAATCAAAACTATAAACGAATTTGTTCTCAAGTAGTCATCTAAGTGGCACGAATGACCCCCTTGGAAGGGTGGGTTGCAAACAATAACGTCCCTAGACTTTGTTGACAAATATGAGATACATGACTACTTACCCCCGAATCAACCACTAAGATTTCACATCACATTATTCACCTAGTAGTAAAGTTACGTTTTCGGTTTTAATGATTTAATTTATATATATATGGGAAACTCTAACTATGTTCGGGTGGCATTTGTCGTTTCTAATGTCAAGTCGGTTGGTGAACGGGTAATAAAGCCCCTCGCATGCAAACATGCCGACTAAAATAACACACCAAATTACATCTTCTAATCGTATAAAAACAAATGCCTTGGAGCAATTATGTTCAACGTTGAATGTCGTACACCATCGGGATCTTTCAAGAGGCATCTAGGTAAACCTCACCCCAAATTTTGGTTATTATTCCGGACCCACATTGCAATTGTGGACAAAAGGTAGAATGACGTGTGTAGATCTTTTTTCATAAGTTGTGATTTGATTACGATTATGTTATCCGTAAAGAAACGCTCGTGAGTTGCACGGAACTTGTTGATCAATATCGGAGTCATCTTTCTTTCTTTTACTCTTCGATTCTTTCCAAAATTAAACATCGAACATAGACGTGAAGTTTAGTGACAAGTGACATGATCACTTCTACATTCTCAATGCTACATCGAATATTGTATTTAGTGTCACCAATTCTATTCGTCTTGCTCAGTACTCATTGTAAACTACCCGTGTAATGTCACCGACACTAAATGTAAACCTAACATCATTCGTCAACCCTTGTAGAAATAGTTGGGCATTATAGATGTACAATGTTACAATTATTTAATGTTTTTTTATCCGAACCTCAATCATTCACAACGTTTTTTCATTATAGAAATGTTAGGGATGCAAAAGATGCCACAAACGAATGAACAACACCAAATAGGATATTTAGTGTCACCAATTCTAGTTGTGTTGCTCAACACTAATTGTAAACCGCGGTATAGTGTCACCAACTCTAAATGTTAACCCAACATTAGTTGTCATTCCTTGTAAATTTTTAGGGAGGGGAACTATAGATCCACAATGTTGCAATCATTGTCACTTACCAAGCAATTTTTTCATCCAAAATTCAATCATCCATGACAATATTTCATCACAAGTTGCTGACAACAAAAGGTAGGGTTTCGGCCAATGGATGAGCTCATCCATCATCCATGACAAGATTTGCTCACTTATTCATAAGAAGTGTCATCTAAAAGTCACCATAGTCACACTAACTACCATATGACAACTAAATATCATATGTAGTGTACTAAAAAGGTAGTAAGGGCCACTTCACACACGTGACCATTACACTTCAAGCACTCTCATTGGTGGGAAAGGCGGAGCCGGTCCAAGTTCGCTTCACATCACGCTTGAGGGACCAACGGAGTATGTGAATGCAAGATGAATGCAAAGTCTACATGGATCCCTACATGGCATCGAATGGGTCATGTTTCATGGTCACTTGGACTATTTACAAAACCCACCTCTTAGAGGCAGGCCCAACCCAAAACCGGGAGACCATGGCACTTTGAACGCTCACAACCGTTGGTTTAGTCTATTTTATCATGTGCGAGGACCCACATGAATGAAAATTCATTGAAATAGCATTTGGTTGGGGGCCCGGTCACATATGACTTCACACTACACTTGAGGATCCGTGACCACACTGCATGATTTCGGAGGTATGATGGGACGGCCTTTGGACACGTTCTTTTGGGCTCTCACAATTTCATGGTCTCGGCTCTTGGCTCGTGTGTGAAGTGGCCCTAAGTTGGGACGACACTCATATATAAGAAGTGCCATTGCAACAATAGTTACCACAGTAATAAATACACTTCCTCTACAAAATGACACTAAATAAACTATGTTTAGTGCAGAGGATTTGGCGTTGCTGGATCTGCCACTGCATCTACATAATAACATAGTAGAGGCTCCAGGATGGTTTCCAAAATAAACTGGAAACCTGGCGCCAGTGTGAAAGCGGCTGCGTTCTGGAGGCCCCTGTGTGGTGGTAATGTTATTGTATGTTCCCTATGTATAATTGGCAGGCCCTTGCTTGGGGGGCCTAATTCAGGACATTGGGCCTCCATTTTCTTTTTTGGCCACAAAACACAACCAATTGGGAGGTGGCCTAACCGCGTGGGAACGTGCCACCCTTATAATAGAGCTCCTACACAGTGGGCGTTGGCGTTCCCCACGTTCCCACGTTCCCCGGACCGTATACACGTACGTTCCCCCGCCTCTCTTCAGAGTCCCAAAATACCCAGTAATGTACTGTTATGGCACCCAGAAGCTTCCGGCGCCACTGAGATCTTTACATTTTTTTAATACATGTGGGGGATGGCGCACATCCAACCCAATTTTGTAACGTCAATATATATAAAAATGAAAAACAATTTAATCAATTAGCCAATCAGCGATTTCGGTGGAAGATTTTTTGTGTGCCAGGTGGAGGCGGTTCATTGGGCGGTAGGGCTCCATGGAAACTGAGCATTTCAAAAACCCTTTTGTACGCAAAGTATACAAGGTGGTGATCTTTCGGGTGAGCTTATAACTTCCTTATTATTGTTATTATTATTATGATGAGTCATCCTCGACAACGTCCCCACCAAACATGTTCCAATGTGGTGACTTGGATATTTGTGCCTTGAAATGTGTAATTTCTTTACGGAATCGCGGACCGTGACCGGAGTCGCCATATATATATATATGGTGCCCTAACCCCAAATGATTTTCATGGTTTGGAAAAACATGCGTGTTTCTAAACCTGACATTTTGGGTCCACTAATTAATAGTAAACCCGGTTTTCATAAGTGAGATGTCCCGTGTAGAAATCATTTGCAATGATCCCGTCCCTTGAGTGACTCGCATTCCGAGGCAATGGGTAACATATTCTACCACATTTGGCTTTCTTCTTACATGGATAATGAGGTCATTGCTCAGAAGTTGGGGTAGGGAGGGGATTTTCTCTTATACGAGCTCAACGTTGAGCCATGAAATAGTGTGCAATTCGAGGTTGTTTCTTTTAGTCGATTTGACTCCTTAATTAGTTTCAAAGCCTCTAATTAGTGTAGTCCAATGCCGCAACTTTATAGGGGTTAGTTTGTTTAGGTATGCGGGTGTTATGTGGTTGTTTTTTTCTTTTCTTAATCGGACCTTTAGATTTCATGGGTATGTGGTTCGATGAGGATCAAAGAGCGAACATCATATAGACACATGTTTAAAAGAGCTTGGACTATGTCTTCAAATATTTATAACCACTCCACACTCAATAGTGAACACGATTGGGAGGAATTGTGTATATGCTTAAGAAATCAATAAACATTCACTTTTGATAACTGTAACTAAAGCATGGGGAGGTCCAATTTTCAATCCACATTTTGCATACTCTTTCGTCGTAAGTTTGCTAATGCAACATGAGTTTTGTTGTGTGAATCTAGTTAGTAGGAGCTGGAGAACATGGAAAACGAACCAATTGACACCCACATACCTTAATGAGTGGATGGATGAGGTGTACGTTCATATGCAATAATTCCCTCTCTACAAACTAGAAGTAGATGTCGTGATTGGTGACAGGTTTTGGGATGGAGGCATGTCAACAACTAAAACTTAAACTGACAAAATGGGATACGGCAACATGAGTGTAATGCAACATATATACACGCTTTCTTGGATTCACTAGTGGGAGGGAAAAGGAGGTCTTCTTGACAATGAGAAAGAGTTGTTGCAAATGAACATGCTTCTCACTCATCCAACAAAGACGTTTTGAAAATGGCATGTATCATGGAGGGTACTTTTGACGTTGATTTGACACTAGAATTAGTTTCAACGACCCTCAAGTTAATCCAGTACAACATAATTGAGATGAATCAACCACAAACATATAAGTTAGGGAACAACTTTCCCACATGGATGGTTGATAACACTTCAAGAGAGAGAGATTAACCTTAGATGATGCCTCAACTCATCCTAACATTCATTAGTGGAGTTTGTCATCTCCCTTTGCTATTTGGAGTGCTCACCTAGTAGAGCTACATGTACATTGAACCATGAGCATTGGGTTTCCCCTTGCAAAATGATAACGTACTATGTCCCTTTGGGTGCCCACAAATATATCATATTTAGGTTGATTTTCGAGTGTGGGATGTGGGACTAATTAGGAGCTTGTCCTCGGGCTAACGGAGGATGTACTAGTTCCTTCTAATTAAAGTGGAGATATTTTATCAAAACTATAAATGTTTTCAAAATCCTTACATTTTGGTTTGCTAAAGAAATAGAGGGGAACTCTTTCAATGCACGTAGATTCGTGGGAAGTGTGTGACACCTCGGTGATTGTTTGAATGTCATAATAATGAAATGGTTATTACTAAATATAGCATTACTTGATGTGAGATTGATAAATAAGGGACCTTTCATTAACAACTATCAACGCATCCTACCAAACAACTCAAGGACACCTTAATTATGGAGTGACTTTGATCTAGTTTTACTTAAATATAAGTTTTTCCAAACATTGTACGGGGAGATTTTTGGGCATAATCGGTCAACATCCTAGCATTTCCAAGTCCAACTAGTTACATGTTGTGATATTTCACATTATTCTACAAATTATTCTAAAATGATAAATACATTTTGTGAAGTCCTGTACTTTAACTAGTTATTTCTCAAACTCAACTGTTTCATATGTAACTAGTGGTCTAGGCCACATATGAGCATTATTTATTGATTTCCACCCAGGTTGCATTGGTTTGCCCGTGCTGGTTGTATTATGGGATCTTTATTGCAATTGATTTTTCAATTTGTGCCAAAAAAGAATGTAACTAGCGGCCAGTTCTCCTCGTTCATTGTTCCCAAATGATAAGAGTCATAGGATGCATATTGCTAAGCGCATGTTTTAAAGTCAAAGTGGTCTGAAAGACACAAACGATGTAATTTGGCAACATGCCTCGTATGACATATACAACATTGTAGGTGTTGTTGACTAGTCCCCCTTCGATCTTGTAGTGGAGGTATGCCCGTATGCGACAATTCCCTCTCACCATTTTCAACACAACCCATTTCGCATGTGTTACCTAGGACCCATCAAGAAAACCACACCTTGGATCAAAAACCAACCATATGGACACAAAATGCGACGTCTTTGCAAGGCCCTAGATGACATTGGGATCATGCTTCAAAGGTATGATAGAGCGTGAAACACAAGAATAAAACCATGCGTTTCAAAGGCGATTCTATCATTGTGAAGCTTGTCCATCCCTTTGCAAATGAACACATGCCAGCTATTCCCCCCCCCCCCTCCCCTCTCATTCTTGCCTCCACTAGGATTTGGTCTTGGGTTTGGCGATATTCTCCTAGGAACTTGGTAAGTCGGGCTCGGGAACGTCTCGGGAGCCGCCAGGTTGACGGGCCTAGCATGTCTATATATCCAAAGCAATAGGTTACACTCTAGAGCTTCCACGTAACACATAAAGAACAAGATGCGACCTCCAAACACCAGATGGCTGCTCCCGTCCTTGTAAAGGGGAACTCCTATCGTGTAAAAAGCAAGAATCATTTTGTCTCCTACTAGGAATTGCAAACGTCACCGTGGAAATGTAACCCACTTATTTCAAAGAAGGCCATCGCGCCGTGTGGTTGAGCATTTGGCATGATTCGGTAAAGAAATCTCATCACACTTTTTGGGAGCACTTAGGAGGTGTCTTTGATGCTTGTTTTGGGAGGCGGGGGGGGGGGGGGTTCAAGCTGTCGTGTGTACGGATCTTTGGTGAAAGTGGAGAGAAGGCAAAAAAATCTTTGGCCTTGCCCTAACATTAACAAATAAAAAGGGCGTGGGGTGACATGATACTATGGGGATTTCAAGAATCCGGGGAGTGAAACTCATGCTTCAATCATTCTCAATCAGTTTGGATGGGACTTGGCGAACTTGGGTCCATATTGGCAAATGTCCATCCATCCCTACATTATACCATTTCTCATCCACTGAATGAAAACCAAGAGGATATGGATGAATGTCCTGCACTAAGAACACCCACTACTTAATATGCGTTTCATCCTCTATTCAAGCTCTCCTTTCAAGTGTCAGTGGACCTCTCTGAGAGAGAGAGAGAGATGGTGGGTGATTACGATGTAGTTAATGTTTTTATTCCCCCTTTTGCCAATAATGCATTCTAGTAGTAAAAAGGTTAGTTAAGTTTACAGGCTTCAAACAACTTGAGGACCAGATTTTCCATTTTCATAGCAACAATCTTTGGCCCCCATATTTAGGCCTATTTCTATATACAAAATTGCCCAATTCCGGTTATGGTTGTCAGATCCCCAGCAGGTTTCCTGGTTGTTGTTGAGTCTGCCAAGCCAATGGTTTTTTTAATCACCCCCTTGTCCTTGTGGCAGCCTGTGTCCGGGGAGATTTTTCGGTTGACATCCGAGTGTTTCCAAGTGCAACCGGTTTACATGTTGACATCGTTTCGATGTTCTTTATTCAATAGGGGAAATGGTTTCTAAATTCCTCTAAAATGATAGCATGGGTTTTCATGAAGTCTCGAACTTCAACTGGTTATTTCTCAACCTCACCAGGTTCATTGTAACTGCACCTAACCACTCCTATTGGTGCATGTGGAAAATTAGCATAGAAATAGATAGTATAGGCCACGCTAGTTTTCTAGTCAAGGTGAAATTACGTAGGTCCAAGATCTTGGGTCTTCCCCTAAGTCTTCATGAAGACTTCCAACCAACATATTGATATATATTAGTTATTGGACATGAGTAGCACAAAATAAAACAATCACTCACAATATTTTCTTTTCGTGAAAACTAGTTTTGAGGTCCGTGCTAAATATTTAGTAGAAATTTAGTGCGGGTTGAGAATCAATGTGGGTCACAATATTTCTCATTATGAGAATTAGCGTGGGGCTCTAGAAAATTATAGTTGTCCACAATAATAGGACTATTTGGTGTAGCAGTTAGTTAACCCCTTTCATTGCCTTTGTGGGTCTATGTGTGTGGCTTCCTCCCCTCACATCTCTCAAGTGTTGAGGACGGGTTTTTGTGCGGTTACGGACGAGGTGGATCAACACCGTACACCTTCATAGTATCACCCTCCTCAATGTCACTCCCTCTCTTATATCCCAACACCCTAGGGAACGGATGTTCTCAATTCCCCCTCCTTGTTGTCACGTTTCCCTCCCATAGAATCCGTGGAGCTCGTATGGATGTTTTATTCATTGTCATTGTAAAGTGTTTTTTTCCCCTCAAATGATCAAAGGAGACACGTAACCCTTATGGGCACTTCCAACTCCACATACGATTCCAACCGTTGGATCAAATCGAGCATTGTCTTATATGGTTACCACTTGCAATTGTGTATGTAAGCCTACGACACGACGTTAGGTCACTTGTCTTAATTGAACACATATACTCGAACGATGTTGATCGTGTATGGATCTTAGAACAAACACCAAAAGACATGACTTCAAAATAGATTGGAGTAGGTGCTCCATACTCCCACCCACACTAACATGACTATTTACTGTAGTCAAAACATGCCGACCTACCAGCACGCCTCAAGCCCTTCCCCTCCCATACCGACCCGCCAAGACCGTTGGATGGGCCTCGATGGATTGAGGGTGCAAATCCAACAACATCCGCGACCACACAACGTCCATTCACAGCGCCTCATGCCTCAATCACACCAAACTTTCCGTCCGGTTCCAACCATGAAATTGTTGGGGGATTATGTTCAGAATTAGATGTTGGCCCACCACTTTCACACTATTACAGCCGGAGATGCTAGCGGAGGGTGTTTGAACTGGTTGGTGTGATCAACCCCTCAGTGACGCGGCTCCCCCAAGTTCCCAACCACATGGGAACTCACGGGGAACGCAGAGAGGGAGGGGACACACATAGGGAACGAGTCCCCTGCACGTGAAAGGGTTGCTGGAGGGCCGTTCCTTAAATAAATAAATAAATAAATAAGAATGTGGGAAGCCCAGAGCTCCCCCTGTCGTGTGAAGAGGGTTGTGCACGTTGTGCCTGGCCAAGCCTGTCCCTTTTGAGCTGGCTGCTAAACCCTGGGGGTTTTAGGGGGCTCGGAGAATAGAGGGAACCCTGGGCTTATTTGGAGCCAGGTTTGTTTTTGGCCACTCTCCTATTTTGTGCTCCAATTCCTCTCCCCCCCCCCACCCACTATTACTGCTGTGCCTCCATAGCCATTTGGGAAGCTGCAAACCGTTGCAGTACAGCTAGCTCATGGGAACCTCTCAGTTCCAAGGTGAACCATAGGCCTCCCTTTCACTAGCCTCATGGGTTTTCCAAATTGTTCTTTATTCCGTCAACATGTAAGTTATGTTCATCTCTGCTGCCAAAGAGTAGTGTCAGGGCCACTTCGCACACGAGCCAAGAGCCGTGATCATGAAATTGTGACAACCCAAAAGAAAGTGTCCAAAGGCCGTCCCAACATACCTCCAAACTCATGTAGTGTGGTCACGGGTGAAGCCATATGTGACCGGGCCCTCAACCAAATGCTATTTCAATGAATTTCTATTCATACGGGTCCTCACACATGATAAAATAGACTAAACCAACGGTTGTGAGAGTTTAGAGTGCCATGGTCTCCGGGTTTTGTGTTAGGCCTACCTCCAAGAGGTGGTTTTTGAAAATCGTCCAAATGACCATGAAACATGATCCATTTGATGTCATGTAGGAATCCATGTTGACTTTACATCCATCTTGCATTCACATACTCCGTTTGTCCCTCGAACGTAGTGTGAAGCGAACTTGGACCGGCTCCGCCTTTTCCACCAATGAGAGTGCTTGAAGTGTATTGGTCACAGGCTCTCGGTCTCGTGTGTGAAGTGGCCCTTATTAGCTCCCCTGCAACAAGCTACTGAGGGCCACTTCACACACGAGACTGAGAGCTCGTGACCATTACACTTCAAACACTCTTGTTGGTGGAAAAGGCGAAGCCGGTCCAAGTTTGCTTCACACTACACTTGAGGGACCAACAAAGTATGCGAACGCAAGATGGATGTGAAGTCTACATGGATTCCTACATGGCATCGAATGGATCATGTTTCGTGGTCACTTGGATTGTTTTCGAAAACCACCACTTGGAGGTAGGCCTAACACAAAATTGGGAGACCACAACACTCCCAACGCTCACAAACGTTGGTTTAGTCTATTTCATCATGTGTGAGGACCCGCGTGAATAAAAATTCATTGAAATAGCATTTGGCTGAGAGCCCGGTCACATATGACTTCACACTACACTTGAAGGTCCATGACTGCATTACACGACTTTGGAGGTGTGTTGGGATGGCCTTTGGACACTTTCTTTTGGGATCTCACAATTTCATGGTCACGGCTCTTGGCTCGTGTGTGAAGTGGCCCTAATAAGCCCATAACATAAGATTGGGAAGGCTTTATTTGCCCACCAGATGACTTGTAATAATACCATTAAGAGCAAGTAGGATTGCTCTGTGAGCTTTGCAACAAGGGAAGGGATGACGCTGTCTGTGGATGGTTCTGGTCGGAGGAGTCTAGTTACTTACATACCTAGCTGCTCAACATCTTCAAGGTGACAAAGATTTTTCTCGGAGAATGGGATGGGTAAATTCTCGATGCTTATAGTTTGTGGGTTTTGCTCTAGCTTCTAGCTTGGGTGTGTGGTAACTTAAGATGCTCCGAAAAATACCGACTATGGTGTAAACGAAAATACTGAGGGGGGATAGTCTTTGTGTGACGATGGTCTCTCCCATTCATAAGCCGTTTGGCTTCCAAGACTTTTAAAATCAATTTCACTCCATTGGAGCCAAGTCTTCAGTGATAAAATTTGCTTGAGGTTGTGGAAGTTAAGTTTGACATAAGCATGCTTCAGTCTATTACTAACTATAGAAGGTGATTCGTTATTATTGCACCCATGAGTTGTAACCGATCTCACACGAGGTCCAAGAATTACAACCTAAGTTTCTGCAAGAACTCATAGTATCATTGTGCACACCACATACATTGAAATGAAATTATACGCTCAATTTCCATGGCATGCCAATGTGACCCGTGGAGAAGACGTTGTTGTAGAGACATGTTTTACATCATGCCTGACTTTACAATGCATGCTAGTGGACACGAAATGTGTAGCTTGTATTTACTCCAAGATCTTTGAACCGATCACTTGTGAAACATCTAATGTCTCATGTAATTACAATGTCTCGCAAGTTATGATTGGACGGTAAGCTTTGTTAACCCAAAGAACCTACATAGTCACATGCATATTCGACAAGTTACACCAAGGACTCTCTCTCCTCCTAACACATAGGGGCTAGGCCGAATCCCCAACGTCCAAGAAGTTAGTTATTGGAAGGTGCCCTTTGGTTGGGGGTGTATATTTGGGGGGGTACTTAGAAGGCACGTATATATGGGTACTGAGGGTAAAAGTAAAAGAAACGGCAGTTCCAAAAGAAGAAGAAAAAGAAGGGAAGCATTTAACTTAGTTGGAGCTCAGATTGGCAACTGTGTGCAACCTAATTAATTGATTGAATAATTTAACTCCATCACCGTGCCTTCCTCCTTAATTTCCGGTTCCCTTCCTAAAGAGAGTCATTGTGGCTGTGCGCAATGCACTTGCGGCTGCCTCTAAGCTTACTCATAACTTGTAAACTCGTTCTCCTTTTGAGGGCATCTTCACACACGGCAATATTATTATCATTGTTTAAGTATATCACTGGACTGATATTATCACCAGGCTTCCCAAGATGCCACTTGTGCCGAGGGGGTTTCATTGTTTGAAACCCCATCCAATGGCTTCAACTTAGATAAAGTTTAAAGTAGACGGTTCCATTTCCAATAACTTAAGCAACTTTTGCATAAATGTGGTACGTGTGTGATATTGGAGTGATTTATCACACGCCTAAAAATCGTGATGTATAAACAATGAAGGGTAACACAATATATTTTGAAAGACTAAAATTATAATAACTTTTCAAAGGCCAATCTAGTTTCATAGCACATGTCGACCTAATTCCAATAGCTGGTAGGAAAATTTGACTTTTCCTTTAAACCCATGATCGGCAAATCTACAAATATAATTTATACCATTTGTTTACTTATAGATTGCCAAAGTGGTAAACGTACTACAGTAGTCAGTGTCCTTTTACAAGAACCCAAAATTGTGTCCTTTTTCACTTACTTTTTTTTTGCATTAGGTTGAATTCTTCGATGGCTATGACTCCTCTCTCACACCTGATCACTACCTATTTCCAACATTCTAAATTGTAGAATAACAACTACATGCGTGAAACTTCACGGCTTTTGGAGACTCTAAAGTATCATAATTGGGACGGTTATCATAAATGGGTCTATCTACCTTAGAAAGTGGGCAGAAAGATGGGCTCGTCTTGATAAGAAGGAAATTATAGTTCTGATTGGCAGTTTGTTTGGGAGATATTATAATTACTTCAAAAATAAATATAAATGTTTGGCCACATTTTGAAGGGGTGCATGAGTTTGTTGCTTGTGCTAATACTCGTGGCTATGGCTATGGCTGTGCTTAGTGCTAGGTTTGCTCATGTCGAGATGTTTCCAAAAAACAAAAACAAAAAAACCAAATAAATAATTGAAGACAACCCCTCCCCCCTCGGGAATCCCTCCCTTGGGTTTGAAGATACATTGATTATCCCAATTAGTGCGTGTTGCTATTTGGAGTTATGCAGTGCTATAATTATTCAAAAAGGATGTAATATTTTATCAAGCAAAGTCATTTACGTTGTCTAAGGTCTAAACGATTGATTGGACTTTTGAGTAAAATGTTATTGCACTACGTAACTCTGAATGCTAACATGTACTGATTGGGATAACCAATGTACTACGTTAATTATCCCAATTAGTGTGTGTTACTATTCGGGGTTACACAATGCTATAACTACTTGACAAGAATGTTATGTTTTACCAAGCGAAGTCATGTATGTTCTATAATGTCTGACAACCAATTGAACTTTCGTTAGTATGAACTCTTGAGTAAGATGTTGTTGCACCATGTAACTCCGGATAGTAACACACACTAATTGGGATAATAAATGTAGTAATTAAGTTAAAAGTTTGAAGTGTGGTTACCCAAACTTTGGTGTTCAAGCTACATAATAGAAGCAATTCGTTGTAGTGATTGTTCTTTCTTTATAAACTTCCTCGGAGAGGTCACTGGCAAAAATCGTAGAAACAATGTGCAATAAAAAATAGGGTCTAGTATGTTCATCGTAGATAATTTTTGCAAAAAAACGTACACATAATATAAGGGGTTTTAAAATACTGAGATGTGTTTACATGTAAAATATCATCACATACAATGGCCTCTTTTATCTAGTCAATACATGTAAAATGACTTGGGAATAATTACCAGGGGTAGCATGTCTAGGGTAGGGTTTGTGCTAGTGAATGAAAAAGGTAATTTTTGTTGAGAAAGCTTGGTTGAATGACTTTGCATACATGTTGGATTGAACGTTACCGAACCAACGTATCCAATGTGGAGTTAATGATCTCTACCTACGTGTTGGGAGGAAAAATTTCAGCGCGTTGTTTGAATTGCACTCTTCTTTCCAATTTTCTTTGGCGGTATAAGTAAAATAGAGTATTTAAAAATGATTCCCCCCAAATTTTATAATTACTGATAGGGTGTATTAAAATACAAGCATTTACCTTTACTTTGAAAAATATCATACCTTATAATTTTTTTGCAAGGTAAATACCCCCCACGATAAATAGGTCATGAGCGCACGTGTATGCATTAATATAAGAGGGAGTGACCTCCCCGAGTAAACTTCTTCTTCAAAGAGTCAGTTTGTCTAGGCTCTGATATGTGTACAATTACTAACATGCAACGCCGTAACTTATTTTGTACATACGAGATAATTACCTTTTCCCCTCCAATTTGTGCTCCCTTCAAGACAAAGTGTATTTCATCATGCATTACAACTCAATAACACTAAGCACTTATCCTTATTAAAAACAAGAGAATCGAGTTTGGCATCAAAGTATATCTTAGTTCTTCTCATGTGCAGAACCGTGACGACATGCACTCATACTATACACCCCGACCTCCGTAATGTCACTCACTCTCTTATATCCCCAAACCATAGGTAAATGGATATGCGTAGTTTAAATCTCCCTCCTTGTTTGTCACATTCCCTTCTCACATATCACGGGTTTCAACATCGAAAATATTCTACCAAAAGAACTCAAAACCACACACTTGTATGAATCACGTTGTCATCAATTTTGGTCATTGTTGCAATGAGGACTTTTGTGTTATTACGTAATGTCTCAAGCTACACTAATTCTCTATTATCACCCATCCATGTTTGACACTCCAACCCTCGTTACTATCACGTGCACTTGATGGCCAGAGGCATGATATTAGGGAGGGTTAGAGTGTACACGGTCACGATGAAAATAGGAGCACATTCTGAATCCTTGGCTGTATGTCACAGTA
Source organism: Polytrichum commune (assembly GCA_950295325.1). Taxonomy (NCBI): domain Eukaryota; kingdom Viridiplantae; phylum Streptophyta; class Polytrichopsida; order Polytrichales; family Polytrichaceae; genus Polytrichum; species Polytrichum commune. The sequence continues at coordinate 38,977,171 of OX485807.1, forward strand.
GCTATTTATTCACACTTTCGGTGCAGAGCCTAAAAAGGAGCCCCTATCCCCCAAAGAAAACAAACAAAAACTCAGTACTAAGCTACCCCCTAGACTATGAAACCAAACGGGATATCTTAATTGCCATTTGACATCCCTGGGAGCCAGCCAGTGGATCGCAGTTGCCTCGACAATCAGGGAAGAATGATTGTTTTCCCCAAGGAAGCAGCCGGTTGGGGGCTGGCACGAAACTGGGAGCCCGGCATGAAATTGGGAGCCCATGTTCGGCTTCTTAATTGTTCAAGTGGGTCAACACTTTCTCGTGTGCAAAGTACCGCTAAATATGATATTTTACTGTCACCAATCCTAATTGCCTCGCTCAATACCGATCGTAAACCATGGGTGTGGTGCCACCAACACTAAACGTCAACGCAACATCGTTCGTCAATTCCCTTGCAGATTTTCTTCGGGGAGGGATGGCTGTCACTTACCAAGCGATTTTCAGTCCAAATCCATGACAATACTACTTCATCACAAGTCGGTCACACGAGAAGGCAGGGCTTTGGAGCCAAATGAATGGACGATCTCAGGCATCATCCATGATAACATTTGTTCACTAATTATAGTAGCACATGTAGTGTGCAAAGTGTGGGTTTACCACTACCAAAGATCAGAAATTGGGCACATTGGAAGAGGAGTAAGAAGAGTAAGAAGAGTGGAGGCTTGTTACACTAGAGTACAGTAGAGGAGGCGGAGTGTGATTGTGAGAACTGTAAGAGAGCGGCGAGCTAATTCGGTCGGATGGCCCCACCTGGCCTCCCCCTGATGTGAGTGATGACCAGGGGAGTCACTATGCAGCGGGTAGCCTACTGGCTAAGTGGAGAGTGTATTGTAGAGTGAAAGGGGTAGGGATGCTAGGTTGAAGTTGAGAAAAGAAATGAGTTTGGCTGTTAGTAGAGGGAGGGGGGGTGTTTTTTTGGGGTGGTGGCAGGGGCAGGCCATGTAGGGAGGCTTGTTTTACATGCTGAATTGAGGAGATATGCTTGTGGCGAGCAACTGGAGCACTGGTCCTGCAGCCGAACAAGGTCGCCAAGCTGCTGCAAGCGACTGCAACCTGCTCGCACTTCTCTCTCTTCTGTCTGGCAAGGAAGGGGAGTCCAGTTATAGTAGGGGAGTGGCAGGAGGGGGAGCAAGGGATGGGGTTGAAGCAAGAAGGGTAACGCCTGCAGCTTCTTCCTCCCTCCCTGGTCCCGGGAAAACCAAAAACAAAGGGGGAGTTGGTAAAGTGTAGAGTTTGTAGGACACACAAGTCGTGTGGTGTGGCCACCATAGCCCAGCCCCCTCCCCGCCCCTGGCCCATTGAAGCCCCAGCCCATTCCATTGCAGTTGGAGTGCAGTAGTGTGCTCTCTCGCTGCTCGTTCCCTTGCACTGCCGCTACCATATTACTACTACTCCTCCTAATACTACTACTATACTACTACTATTGCAGTGTTGGAGGCAGGAGAAGGAAGCTTGATCCTGGTAGTAGTAGCATTTAGCAGCATCATCATCATTACCATCATCATAATTCGCATCATTCAACATTTTGTGTTCCAGCCAGCCATCCAACCAACCAACCAACGTTCCTTGCACACCTCACCTTGCAGATTCAGCTTGCACAAGAGGTTGTAGCAGACGAGGTTAGGTGGAGGCGTCTCTGGTGTTGGAGGAATTGGGCAGCAGGAGGGGGTTGGCGTACATGACTGAGCAGCAGAAACTCATAAGAGTGGCTCTTGTGTTACGCCTTCCCCCTCTTCCTTGCACTTCCACGCCCATTTTTTCTTTTTTTCTTTTTTTTTTGAGAGGAAACAAAAAAACATCATCAGAAACTTTGTCAAAGTTAGTGTCATCATCCCAATCCCCCTCCCTTCCCATGCCACCCTCACCTGTGCTATTGAGCTTGCCATTCCCATGCCTTTGTAAGCAGTGACGAGGAAGGAAGGAAAGCAGGAAGCAAGCATGGTGAAATGTGTTTCGGGAGGGTGCTGAGCAACAATTGTAGAGTTGAGGTTCGGAGTTGCTCAAATAAGGTTTCGAGGCTTTTGGGTTGAGGAGGGAGGAACGAGGAAGGAGTTGAAGGAGGAAGGAGAAGGTTGAAGGACTTTTAAGCAATGGTAGCGCCGTATGCTTTGTCGGGGTCGTATGGGCAGCCCATGCTTCCCGAAGTGGACAAGCCCATCCTGCCGGATGTGTTTCACATCGATGATTTGTTGGACTTCAGTAATGAGGACATAGCGGGGCCGATTGTGGGAGGGCCGTCGTCGTCGTCGTCGCCGCTGCTGCAGCTGTCGGGAGTGACAGTGGAGAGCTCCTCTGTGGTGACCGCGGCTGAGGCCAGCATGTGCTGCTCCTCTCTGTCGGAGGTGAAGGCCGAGCACATGGCGACGGCCACCACCATCACCCTGGAGGCCATTGATGATAAAACAGACTTGTGTGTGCCTGTAAGTTTCTCCATTTCCGGGTTTTACACCTCTGCTGAACAAACTGCCTTCACATTGCCTTCACAAGTTCTCTGTCTGGGTGCTCCGGGAGCCACAAGTGTCGTATGAATTTCTGTTCCGCTTGAACAAGAGCTTTCTCCACACTTGCAAAAGCAATTGTGTGTACAGTGCATGCGTGCGTGCATCAACACAGTGTCAGTTTCCAAACTCGGAGGGCTCTCGACGGGAGGATTTAATGAAGAGAGAAATTCAGATAGATTGTTTCTTTTTGTGTGATGTCCTTGACCGAATTTTCGGTCAATGCGCTGGGAATGTCGCCGGGCCATGTGCACATGACAAACATGACCCATAGGACTGTTTGGGGCTATGTGAGGAAATGCGCCGAAACACATTGTCTCAACAAGAGAATGGCAAAAAATGGTTTAGTAGAGGTGACTTTCATGTCACCGAGTAGTCGTCGTCGTCATCGTAGTAGTAGTAGTATTAGGAATGGTACTACATACACATTGTGTTTTTTTTACATGAGAGGGTTTTGGGTTCGGAGGGGTTGAGGAAGCGCCGCCACTCAGGGTTTAGGTGGGTTCAGTATTGAATAATAATTTGGGTTAACAATCAATGTTGGGAGGAGTAGAGGTTCGGTCCAAATGTGTTCCGGTTCATGATGTTCCATTCATTCGGTTGGTCGGTGGTTGAGAGTGAGTGGAACTAGGCTCATGAAGCACCCCCTCTTCCTTGTTCCATGGCAGTGTGACGATCTAGCGGAGCTAGAATGGCTGTCGTCCTTTGTGGAGGATTCCTTCACCATGGGGGTGGACACACCGGAGCTCATGTCCACCTGCTGCGCGGGATACCCGACGTCGTCGTCCGCTGCGACACCCATGCTCACCAAGACACCCGACCCGTACCAGAAATCTTCACCGGTTTCGGTTCTGGAGAATAGCGCCACTTCCTCGGAGGCCACCGGGACCGATTACCGAGACTACTCGGTGCCAGGCAGGGCGAGGAGCAAACGGTCCAGGACTGGAGCACGCACTTGGACTTCACGAATTCTTCCCACAAGCTCCTCCGTCTCCAGCTTCAATTCAATGGGGGCCACGGAGTCTTACGCCATGTCATTCTCCCCCATCGTGTCGCAGGCGACCTCGGGAGATGACAACATGAGCAGCGGGGGTGATGTAGTGGAGCAACAAGACGATGGCGACGAGGATTCCCAGAGCTCCCAAAAGCGGTGCAAAGTCTCCAACAACAACAGCAGCCACAACAACACCAATGCCGGAAACGGCAATGGAAATAATAGCAATGCCAGGATGAAGAAGAAGTGCACGCAGGACATAACCCAGCCATGGCGATGCATGCATTGTCAAACGCAGCGGACTCCGCAATGGCGAACGGGGCCCATGGGACCAAAGACCCTTTGCAATGCGTGCGGGGTTAGGTACAAATCTGGGAGGTTGCTTCCAGAGTACCGACCCGCAGGATCTCCAAGCTATGTGCCGCACAAGCACTCACATTCTCACAAGAAAGTTCTCGAGATGCGTCGGGAGAGGGAATTGCGAAGTTTGCAATTGCAGCAACAACAACAGCAGCAACAACATCAACATCAACATCAACAACATCATCATCTACATCATCAACATGGTGGCGGCGGAGTCACGCTGCGAGACAAGTCTTCCGCCAAGACCAGCCTCCAAGACCCCCCCCTCCAGCAGCAAGACCGGCCCAAGACCCCCCTGGGCCTCCAGAAGCCCAACATCAACAACCTGAAGGCTTTGGAGCCACATATGACACTGCCCAACAAGCCTTTGACGAATAACAGCAACAACAACTCCAGCTTGCCTCTCAAGACCCCGGACTTTCAAAATTTCCTTGGTGGAGGAGGGGGTGTAATGGGAGGCAAAAATTTGGAAAATCAGAAATGTTTTAGCAAACCGATTGAGCTGCCGAAACTGAAGTTTGAGCTACCCAAGTTTGGAGGGGGAGCCATGGACATCTCGAAATGCCTCATGCCACCGATGGGTATGGTCAAGGGCGAGTCGTACTGTGTAGATGACATTAGTAGGGATATTAGTCGAGGGCCCTTGTAATCAGCCCTTAGCTCGTAATGAGGTCTTCGAGACACACCACACAATTATTTAATTTTTTTTGCCGGAGGAGGGTGGGGTAAACCGCTTCGCACAGACTTGTACATGGGAGATAGGAGGAGACATGACATTGAAGACGAACATGAAGAAGATTAAGATTGAGCCTTTACACTTACGAAAACCAACCAAAAAAAAATCCTGCAAGATGATTCCCCCTCATTTTGCCTAGTCCTGTAGGGAGCAGAGCGGGTCATCGGGTATGGTCTGAAGTGGATTCAATCTGGTTTGTAGATCTATGGTACACAGCAGGCACTCAGTTCAATCCCACTTTAGCTGCCGTCTCTAATCAATTCAAATTCCTGATTTTGGTCTACACTTGCATTGCCTTCAGGCCCAGTTCATGTGTTGCACAATTTATTTCTTAATTGTATATAGCGCCGAAGTGCTCTTTTTAATACCATGCCCACCTCATACCGCACATGCCTCCTGACCCAAGTGTTTTCTTTCGTTGTTGTTGTTGTGTTTCATTATAATTTTGTGTTTTTATCACCACACCATGATCAATTGGTTGTCACTGTTTCTCACGGTTGGCAGACAATGTCAACTTTTCCCGTAAACCCAGTGCACTTTTCATTACCATATCCATCCCATGCTGGCACATGAGTCTTGTGTCAAAATTTCCTCCCATGCCATGCTCGACTGGTTTGTGTCACTGTTTCTCACGGCGGGCGGACATTGTCAAATTCTTCCAGACCTGAACCCCATGTTTGTATTGAACGAGTTCAATATGGCGTGCCGGAAGCTGTTGGTCCACATTTTGACATTCGTGGTTGCAAACTTGCAAGCTCGGGTGCATGGGCGATCTTTGGGAGTCGTTCCCGGTGGGCAATCTTTTGTAACTAGAAAGAGTTATTGAAGGTCAGACTGACTCCCCCCTTCCCTGTTCCCAATCAGGCGAGATTATAATGAGCTCATCCAACTCCTGGCCGAGCTCATGTGCCCAAAAGTAACTGAACTGCTCCTGTGCACATGGCCCACCGTGTTCTGATGCCAAGGGCTTCTGGCCATGTGTGCAGAATGAGTAAGGGCCCAGCTTCCCAAGTGGATGAACAAGTCGCTTCATCCGGAACAGCAGCCGCTGTATGGGCTAAGGTATGTGGGGCCTTATTATATGGTTAGTCTTCTTTACTAACCGGACGCCTATATTTGAGTGGTATATGGTAAGGCTAGTTACAGTAAATATGATATTTAGTGTTGTCACCAATGCTAATTGTCTTGCTCAATGTTAATTGTAAACCGAGGTATAGTGTCACCAACAAAAAGAATGTTAACCCAACATCTTTTTGTCATTCCTTGTGAATTTTTTTGGGGATTATAGAATTACAGTGCTGCAATTACTGTCACTTACGAAGTGATTTTCCATCTAAACTTTAATCATCCATGACAATACTCCATCACAAGTTGCTGACAAGAGAAGGCAAGGTTTTGGCCAATGGATGATGAACTCATCCATCATCCATGACAGTATTTGTTCACTTATTCAGAAGAAGCGTCATCTGAAAAGTTACCATAGTGATACTAAATACCATATTTACTGTAGTCGTTGTTAAGAGCGGACACTGAAAGAACAGTCACGTGCTGTTACAATGGGCTTGGATCGTGCACTCATAATATATAAACCATTCTGAGTTTAATAATTGTGGTTAACATCACGACAGTGAGGGCGCATGTATACAATCACTTGAAGAGAGAGAGAGAAAAAAAGAAAAAAACCATCTTCACTTCCACCACCGATTGTGGAATAGGAAGTGACGATCTTCTTGGTTTGCAAGCCCTAACAGGATGCAATGATGCCCAAGCCGATCCAACCGTCGAAATATTGACTTGTGGGCTTGGAACTACCTGTGATAGATAGGTAGGGCCCTGTTATGTGTGCCCTTTGCTAGAACTTTGTTAGAATTTTATGGTGATGTGGGCCTTGCTTTGTGCCCGGGTCTTGAGGGAGGCCAGTTGGCTGTAGATGGCACCCCTCAGGATCCCAATAGAGATTCCAGCTGGAAAATCAAAGGGTCTTGGGCCCATGAGGCCTCTTCAGCCATCTTTCTGGTCCTACTGTGACCCTAATAATGAGCAGCACCTATTGGTCTGGGCCTGTTCCTTTCTTTGCCCTTCTCACAGAGAGAGAGAGAGAGAGAGAGAGAGAGAGAGAGAGAGCCGAGACTTCACTCAACCTCACAAAAATAATAAGTGAGTGATGCCAACTGGCCCCTCTAATGATTTGTGGTTTGGCTGGGCCTATGTATGATGGGATGTTGTGGTCCCTTAGGTGCGTTTCGTTTTGAACTGTGGCGGTGAATAAGTGTAATCAGGTCGGGAAAAAACAAAGTGGGGACTATGTGGGAGTGGGGCCATGAGATTTTCAGTGGAATTATGTGTCCAGTTATTTGGAATATTGCACTTTTCCTTATGCACAAAGGTACACACACAAAGCTCGTAAAGAGTGGGGTAACCTTACAAACACTTAAACAATGAGAGGCCTCTATCTATCTATGTTGACCTTGTGTTAGACCTAGTTCCAGGGGTCGAATAATAGTTGCAGGTGATGTCATAATGCTGTGTAATGAACACAATATATCTTCCATATGATGAGAGGAGTCATTAGTAGGTGAGAGTATGCAATGTGCATGTATTGTTGCCATTCGAAAGCCCTTGCAGTTTGAAACACGCAATGGGCCCACATGTGTGGGGTACATCTATAGCTTTTGGTACTTACATAGTTCTCCCTTAGGCATAAATAATTGAGATTTTGACAGCCTAATCTATACACAGGATATCTATGAGGCGTGTTAAAGAGTTGCAAAGTGCCTGGCCCGCCGGGTCCTACATGTAAGTTTATTAAGTGCTTCCAATGTGCTGCCAACGTTTCCGGACTCTGGAGCCTAGGCTGCTTGTTGGAAGTTACCATCCAACAAAGATTTTGAAGAAAAAATTACCTTGCCAAGTCACACTCGGGGGGATTCAGGAGTGGGATTTTTTAAAATATTAAAGTAGACGTTTCTATATCCAACATATATAGCAGTAATCTGGACACGTGATTATTTGAGTGGTATGTGGTTAAGTGTGGATCTAAGAATGGACACCCGAAAGACATGTGTTAGACAAAGATTGAATTAATGCTAAACATTTGTTAATCCTTCTAGGTTCAATAGTCAACACAACTGGAAAGACCTGTACGACCATTTAACAAGCATGATAAATCCTCACTTCGACGATGATGAGTAAGATGTTCATATGAGCTCCAAAAACCATGCGAAAAAACGGATTTGGAGGTTGCTGATCATTTTGCACTAATTGCATGTTTTCATATCCTATGAGAAGTGGGTGCAGACTCGAGAAAAGTATCCGAAAAAACACACGTCTACCCTAACATCCACAAGGTCATCCAGCCCCTCCAGACAAGCCTGTCAGTCACCTGTCCACCAGTGCTCAGTCACTTTACCCTGAATTAATTTGACATGACAGGAAGCAAGGAAAAACCATTCACAAGCAGACGGAACTGGTCTTGCTTTTGCACCTGCGCGGCTGTTGTGGTGGCCAATGAGCACAGGAGGGAGGGCCTCCAGTCTCTGCTTGGAACAAAAGGTGTGGTGCTTCAAAGTCTATTAGATGTGCATGAAGAAGTTGGGTTGGGGGACCACCACCACCACCACCACCACCACCCGACTCAGGCCCCATACATAATTGCAAGAACGGCCTGGTCAAGCATGGAGTACACTTGATCGAACCTTCAACCCCATTATCTCAATATCAGCGACAAAACACACACTTAACAACTTAGTCAGCATTATGGATATTGAACCTGCGCCATGTGGGTCCTCCATTGAAAGTAGCGATGCATATGTGTGTATATATATATATATATAAATATATATAAATATATATGAATATATATATATATATATATGTGTATATGTATATGTACGGCACACAGTCTCTCGGAACATTCACCGCAGCTAGTAAGCTATGTAGAAACATTCTTTGGCAGTGTGGCCCCCAACAAAGTGTTGGTTTCAGGTGGAGATGATGATGCATGGAGGCTAGGTTGATTCCCTTGGCCCATAGGGTAGGGCCCTCACCCTGTCCTGTTTTTTCCAACTATTGTGGACGGGGGTGTTCGTTCACCGAGTTTGAGATTCGGGAATTGCAATTCGGAAATCGGTAGCAGGCACAAAATCTGACTTTTCGTATAGCCCTCCAACAAACTTATTCCAAGCTCCAACCTCCATGTAAGTTAGTGCCTAACCAGGGTAACTCTAATGGGGAGTAGCCCTACACACCTAGTGGCCTAACGTAACCTCTACCCACTTGGCATCCCACCAATGATTTTCGTCTCAAGTCTTCAAGAGAGGAGCATCGGCTGCAACCATTGGAGTGATGCAAACTTTTCAGCCAAATCTATACAGATTTGTCCAACAATTGGCAGTTTCATCCATTTTTAATGATTTTTAGGGATATTTCTAGCTATTTCATCCATGGGAAATCAATGAAGAATCATAGAATATTCATTAGATTTAGTCATTCATTTTTCAAATCGTAAAATCACCACTGCATAGCCTTTTTTTAAAATCACTGTATCCCACCACTTCTCTAACCTCTTCTCGAGCTAACTTATTGCCATCTGATGACTTCAAAGATTCATTTTAGTATTGATGTATGGAAGTTTAGTTAAGTTGTGTGGGCCTTGAGCAAGACCTCCCCAACCTCAACCCCAACCCCCTATACCTCAACATTGGATGACAACATAGGTTGGGGAAGGACCACATGCTCACCCTAATCTCAACCCCAATATCAAATATTTTAAAATGTATTGGATGACAATAATGTTGTTTGCTAATTAACTTCTAGTCTAACACCTACAATGAACTTGCATTCCATGTAATTTTTATGTAGTTGTTAATCAAAACCACTGCTCAGTATGGTTTTGGTTGGGACCCAACTGGGTTTTGACATGTATGCCACTGTCTGATGATGACATGCATTATGCTATTGTCTAACTTTGACTTTGTCTTGCCATCATGATCATTCTAGTAGGCTTAGAGTGCCATTGAGCTTGTCACCCATATGTGCAATTTGGTCCCGTTTCTAAACGTCAGTGTTTCCGAGTTCTCACCTCAAGATGTTGGCTTCACATACATGCCATTCAATCGGCGGAGATCGGGTTCTAGCCTGACAAATGGCTTGGTTTTCCCGTCCCAAAACCATGGACAAAGGATCAAATGCCTTTTTGGAGGTCGCCTTGAAGAAAAACGAGTTTTGTCTGAAGTTTGAGTCTAGTGTGGACCCGACATCCTCATTGTCACCCACAATTGCCCATCTTGGTACCTTCACCACAACCTTAAAACCTCAATACCCTTCTTGGACCTTAATGTGATGGGTTGAGATTGGGTGGGCATGTGGCCCTTCCTCGTGAACCTATATTGTCATCCAAATTTTGAGATATTGTGGTTGGGGTGGTCTACCACCTTGCTGTTTCAAGAATGGACACTTAAAAGACACGAGTTCCATTGAGATTGGACTCTGTGCTCAAAATATACACAACGATTTAGCTTCAATAGTGAAAACAATGGGAGGGCCTATGTGTTCACTTAAAGGGAAAAACAAGTATCCATTTGAGCTCTTACTATAACTTTCGCATCTCAACTCCAAATTTTAACCTTAAAAATGATATTCTGCATGACACTGTCTGGGATTTGCAATTGCTAATCAGATGAGACAAACCCGAATCCAATCTAACAGCCAAATTTGTCAATGGAGTAATTGGAAGTGCCTGTAGGGCCAAGTACTTTATTGAGTGTAAATTTCTCAAGATTGAGTGCACGAGTACTGCAGTTGCTTGAGATTCTAGGTCATGACGACTTCAATACCACAGGCCCAATCTCATGCATTTTAGCATTGTCTATTTCAATAATTAATTGGACTGAGTGGTGATGCAAGCATGACATAATCATTACAATATAGCATATTATAGAGAGTCTCACAATTTCTAATAGGATTCACATGCCATGCCCTTTGCTTGAACGTATAAATTATCTTCCTTATTTAGGATATCTAGGCTAGTGGGCATCTGATTGATATTTGAAAAGACCCTTTTCAAAATGGAGCCTCCTCAACTTTATGTTTATGGAATTGTTAAATCGACCACGCAGTTTGTTAAAATGATCACAAATTCTTGTCGTGCAGTCACATGACCTATCAACTTTTGATTTTCATTGCACACATGAAGAGGAGCAACATATTGGCTCTATTTCCTTTTTATGTACATTTCAGCTTTGTTTCTTAGTTCATTATTATCTATGTGGAACTTTGCTAGTGTGTGGTCGATTTAGCAATCCCCTATTTTTATTACCAAAATCTGGACAGGGGCAGATTGCATCAATTCTGAATAAATATATGAGTCGGCTCTTAAAACCTACATGAGATTGTTCTAGATAATACATATGGTGTGACTTGCATTGTATGCAATGAAACTTACTTACCCTTGAACCAGCCATTAACTATTTGAAGTGCAAGTGGCAGCACAAAATGCTTTGATCTAAGGACTGAAACAAATTATTAACTTTTGTGTGATTTTCAAGAATGGATACTTGATCGGATTTCTAAAATTTTGAACCTGTATGATTGATGCACTTTAATATGTACTCTCATCATGCATCAATCACTTTCAAAGACCATCTCCACAAGTTAGAAGTCTATATCAAATCTCATCCTCTTCTATAGAGTACATATTAACTTAAGGTGCATGCAATCGAGGAATTAATATACATAAAAATGGCGTTTTATAAATGGGGATTTTTCTCAAACCTATACAGATGTATCTCTATAAAGTTAAGTATCTTTCTACTTCCTGTTTCTTTCTAATCTCTACCTGACTTTATCAAATTTATATTCAATGTGTAGGTACTTAAGTTGCTGGCTGCGGCTGTCTATCAGAAACTACACACACATTAACCACAGACAAACCAAAAAAAGAGGTTAAACTAATGTCTTGATTATATATGTATATATATACATAAACCAATTAGTTCAATGCTTGGAGTGCCGCAAGGTCAATTCCACATAGGATTCAACATGTCATGACCAATGTCAATCTGACACATAGCAATCCCCCCCTGCCTTCCCCCCCACCCCCCAAATAAATTGTTAACAAACTACATGTTGAACCAGACATCATCTTATAGTAGTCAGTAACATGATGGCTACTAGAACATGAGGCGCTCTATTTCATCTTCACTGGTGCCAGAGGGGACTTTCCACATGGGATTCAATGCGTCTCAACCAATGTAAGAATGACACGTGGTCAGAATTGAGGGGCGAATATTTGATTTTTGTCAAAATAGAGAGCACCTCTAGGTTAATACCGATCTAAATATCTTATCCTAAATCAGTCAATGGCACGTGTTGTCCTCCTGAGGTACATGTCTGAAGCTATAGAGGGGCTACGAGTGCAACTCAGTGGTTCCAGTGCTCAGGGTCCTTTTCAACTTCAATACAAACCATAGGTGATAAGTAATGACTCGATTAGTAAGTTGTTGGCAGAAATTGTGAGTGCACAGATTGTTTCTGTGCTTTAATATCAATGAACTCGAGACAACAATCAATGCAAGCCACAGTAAGATGTCTGAGGCCCAGATTCTTTAGTGTATTCTTGCATTGCTTCAGTCTGTTCCCGCTCCTTGACACTTCACATATACTGAGGGCCCATTCTTCTTCTTCTTCTTCTTCTCATTCTTGTAAAGACAGTGACCAGGTGTGTGGTTATGCTGTAACAATCTGGTTCCGCTGAATTTTGTGGATAACTGATAAGCGACTTGGTTTTATGTGAAAGAGGAAAGCTCAAAAAACGACTTGAAAGAGACTTAACAGAAGACAAAGGATTGAAATCAACCCTCAATTATTGCTTATCAGTCACTAACTTACATTGGTGGATCACGGCAATAGTTCTGTGTCACCAGAGAAATCCTGAACCTAACAAGAATGACATGATGTATGGCCCACCGTCTTTTCAGTTTTTTTTTATCATGTAGTATCTGTTTTCTCCTTCTTGCTTAAATCTGAACTCCTTATTAAGTAATAAGTAGGTGCCTGCAGGTGAACAGAAATTGCAAATGTAATTCTTTGAGATGACTGATTTGTGAATGTGTGTTGAACTTCTTCCTGGCACGAGGGAATGATTCCTGACTTTAATCTTTTCTCTTTTTACTCAAGCAGAAAGTGAACCGAAAATTTGTTGTTCCTGCAGAGGTGACTATTATATGCATTCATACACGGCGTTCGTACATCTTAGTCCTGTTAACTCGAGGACAGTGAGTAGTATTGAGTTTTATTGTATCAGATTGGTGTGTATACTTATATCACTTAAGCTACTGATGTAGTTCTTATTGAGGAGGTTTTATCAAGGACAATCACAAAGGAAGGGCCACTACTAAACTTATCAAATTACGGAGTTTTTTGGACAGCCAGAATGATTATATTTTTTGGTGCTAATCACTGGACGTTGTCACTTACTCCCGTGAGCACTCAACATCACTCTCACCAGTCATGCAGGACCTGTGCTATGGAACACGTGAAAGTGAGCAACTTTAATCAAGTACAACAAAAATAAATAACACATAACCCAACCGACAAAGGTCCACCTCGAGAAAAGAATGTGGGGCTTGTGATCTAAAAGGAGTTGTTCCCATTAAAGTGGAGGTGGAAGGTAAGTGGGTCAAATACGGGCTACTTATCTTAAATGGATACCTATATGTGAGTGGTGTGTGCTTAGGTGTGGATCTAAGAATGGACATCAAAAAGACACGTTCTTGAAAGAGATTGGAGTACTCACTCAAAATATGTTAACCATCCTAGACATAACAGTCAACAATTTAATTTTTTGAGGAAAAGAAGAGGGGAGACTGTGATTGAGTTATGGTTCTTTGACCATCACCTTTGGAGATTACATCAATTCAAGAGGGACTTCAAAGTTCTTTGCAATTGAACTTGGCTTCTCCATCCACATTCACAAATCTACCAAAATTTAGGTTTCTGTGAATTGGAGTTGCAATTCATAGCAAACAAGAAAAAAATTAACCATCTAACACCCGTCTACCTTACCTAGCATGGACCTGGCTTCTCCATGCATGTTCGCGGATCCACCAGAATATAGGATTTTGCGAATCGGAGTTGTATTTCAAAGCGAACAGGAAAAAGTAACCATCAAAGTCTCGGCTACCTTACATAGCTTGGCTCCAACTTTTGCGAGCTGGGGAACTAAGCTTATGTGGGAGGACACTTGGCCCCAGGCTCGCAAATGACTGCAACTTTTATATAAATATATATTGAATAGCTTAATGCATGGCTGGGACATGGTCTGGATATCAGAGTAGTTTTGTTCTCAGCCGACACCATTAATGCTGAGGACATCATGATGGCAGTCGGTGAAGAAGCTGGGATTGTCATGAGCTCCAGCCGTTAGTGATGGAGCAATTTTCCTCTGGAACTTAACTGATTGTGCAGGTCTTTCTTACAGCAGAATGCGCACATGATGTCAGGCGTTCTCGACAGCAGTTAAAGCACAGACAGCGTCAAAAGGAAGCCAAAGGAGTCGTCATTCGTCAGATGATCTGCAGGAACGTCGTAATGTCGGCTTGTCTTTGTAATTATAAAGTCTTGAACAATTCCTCCTGAGCTCGGTCGCCTTCAGATCAAGGATAAGTATACATGATCAAGGGCTGCTACATGGGGCAGGTCAGAGTGTGGGAAGATTTTGAGCACAGTCGGTCGGAATTCAAGTATTTCCAAGTCCAACCGGTTACATGTCAATATCTTTTAGTTTCCCTTTACAAATTTAAAGTATATTCCTGCAGATGCCTTTAAAATGATCAACAATTTGCCTAAAGTCCTGAACTTGAACCGGTCCTTTCTCAAACTCAGTTGGCTCATCTGTAACTAGCGGTTGGATCTCAAGATCATCAAGATGTACGACAGGAAATTGATATGTAGCAAGCGTGAATTCCGCTGCAAACTAAACTCTGTTTGAGGATGTATGTAATGGTCCTCTTCTCCCAATAGCACCTTCCTTATGTATTGATATGGCATGATGTTGTACGAGCAGCTGACCAACAGAGCACTAGGTAGTAGAAACATGTGGATGGTTGCCATGTCCAATATATTAATTGACACGAGGTGAATTGGATGTTGTAATATATATCATCCAAGTCATCTCAAGTCAATTGGACATTGTCAACCATCCATTGTCAACCATCCATTGCATAACTTGCGAAAGAAAAAAAAATCAAGGTGTCTGAGAGTAGTGGCATCTCAAGAGAAGTTAGGGTTTGATGTACAAGAAACTTCTAATTGTTTTACCCTGGCATTTAATGCTCCACAAGGACATCAAATTCGGATATGACATGCAAAGCTTCCATTTGAATAGGGTTAAACTGGAAAGCCTAGAAGTGTTCCAATGTGAAATGGGACTAAGAAACTATCTAATATGAAATGAAAAACTCAGAGGTCGGGGTTTGGGTAATTCGTGTCGAATAAACTCCCCTAGACTCTAAATAGTTACATTAGAGGAGAAAATATACATTTGCAATTATTTGGTGAGCCATGATAGATGTTGATGCATGATCGCTGCCAAAAACATGTTCACATACATCTATAGAACCAATTGCCCACAATTTGTCATCAAATGCTCGATAACAAACCAACTATGTCATTGTCTTATCCTAGTGCTCATTGCACCATATGGAAATCAATTTGAAGGAGCATACATTTACAACAATTTTTTTTTTGTGGCCATGATAGTTGTCAATGCATAGTTGTCAAAAAGATGTTCACATGCATCTTGTACATAACCCGTTGCCTGTAACTTGTCATCAAATGCTTAAGGTCGAAGGACCATCCTTGACACAAAGTGGGTGAAGTGAAGCAAAGGGTGAGGTGGTTCATGAAGGCATGGGTCACACATACTAGGTAAGATCCATGACAGGGAAATTGATGCTTCATAGGGAAATCGATTCAGAGGAGGAGAAAACTACATCCAATTTTTTTGATGAGACCACGACGGATGTCAATGCATTGTCACCAAAACCTTTTTAAGATGCATTTACAAAAGTAGGTGCCCATAGTCTGTCACCACATGCTTAAGAACAAAGAACCATCCTCGACACAAATGGGGTGAAGTGAAGCGAAACGACATAACATTACTCAACCGCTATCACCATTCCATTCTAACAATATTTAGTGACAATGCTTCACCCGAGTCTCCCTCGTTTTTTAGGCCGAATATACTTTCACAAGCATCCGTAAGGTATAGTTCTAACACCTTACATGACATATTCTTGGCCCCACCCAACCTAGTCGCTCAACTGAATAATGTTATGGAAGGGTAGAGAGATTTCTGCAGGCATTGGTACATACCATGTAAGATACGTGACATGGAAATTGATGC
Source organism: Polytrichum commune (assembly GCA_950295325.1). Classification (NCBI taxonomy): domain Eukaryota; kingdom Viridiplantae; phylum Streptophyta; class Polytrichopsida; order Polytrichales; family Polytrichaceae; genus Polytrichum; species Polytrichum commune. The sequence continues at coordinate 38,993,206 of OX485807.1, forward strand.
TCCGCAGGGAAATCAATTTAGAGGAGGACAAAGCAGCAGTTGCATTTTTTTTGTGAAGCCATGACAGGTCGATGCATGGTTGCCAACAACATTGTAACATGCATCTATAAAACAGGTGCCCATAATCTGTCATCAGATGGTTGGGAACAGAGAACCATCCTCGACGCAAATGGGGTGAGGCGAAGCAAAGGGAAGAGTAATTTCTGAAGGCAATAAGTACACACCAGGTAAGATCCCTGACAACAATAGATGCTCCACAGGGGTACCAATTTACAGGAGCAGAAAACATACATTTTTCAAAATTTTGTCGATGCATTTTTGCCGAAACACTTTCACATTGGTGAAGAAGGGTGAAACGATCTCTGAAGGCACAAGTACATACCAAAGGTAAGGATGTCCCTGACACACTCACTCGAGTGAGTCCTTTGCTTTCATTATTCTGACTTAACAGGTGAAAGAATCTACAACACGCGCATCCTCCTTGGCACGGGTTACACAAGTGTTGGTGATCGGCCGCCCAGGCTGAAGGCGACGCGGGTCTTGGTCGAGATCACAGGCAGATTGCAAGTAAGGCCACTTCGTTCCATCTCCCAGGTACTTTTCACTTAAATGCCAAAGAGTCTCTCCTTTCTGCACTTTGCGGCTCCAAATCTCATTACCTTCAAGTACCGCCGACTCTTTGTCTTCATGTGCGGCCACTTCTTTCACGTGTCCTACACAAAGGTAAAGGAAATCAGAAAGGAAAATGCATTGTGATGAAACTGAAATGAACTAACCACCCTAAAATGCTGCTCAGAGAGAATTGCAACTCAAATTCAAGAACTACAACCATGGCGCTCAAGGGCAGTCTTTCTACTTCTACAGACTGGATACTCTGAGCCACAAGATTAGGGTTAGCAACAGTCGGGGGATGAAGAGTTATGTTTGCGGGGTCTGTAACTGTAGCTGTTGAAGCATTGGGTAGCCTTCGGTTGTAATTTATAACTCGCCGTTGGCTTTGGCTTTGATTTTGGCATCAAGACAAAAACCTCCGTCAGAACTGACAAGGAAGGACTGATCCGGAGGGTTTATTCTATCTCTTTTCAAATACACAAATGGTGATCACTTTATCTTTGTGCTAATTATGTCAAAACTTGTGAACAATGAGATGAAGTCAGCTTTTTATCATATGGGATGCAGGGTTAACTCGTGAGCTAGCGAAGAGACAGACTGACTGCTGTTGCAGGGTAACCGAAGCTAAGTCTCTCAAAAGCTAAAACATCACCATGTGTTATTGTACATCGCTTGCAATATCAGAGATTCTGAAAGAAGAGCAAGCAATTGACATCACCCTTCTTCTGGGAATCAAAGTGCACATCATCCTCACCTGACCCTAGAAGGCCGGCCGGATACCATTTGGTAGCTCCATAGTTCCATTCCGTAGGGTTAAGTTATGCAAGAAGATTACAGCTGAGGGCTTGGTAATGAGTCCAACACTTTACCTCCATGCTTATGATGGTGCTGCTGTCCATCTGCAACATGAGGAGCTGCCTTCTTGGTGAGCCCTTTGATTTTCACACCAACCTTAATTGTGTCGGCTGCTGCTTCTGCTGCTTCTTCGTGATCCTTGCTGCCAGCTTGCCCCATCTTACTGCCCACCAGCGTTCTCCTACTCCTTCTCCTTCTCCCTCTTAACTCTCCATATACAGGATCAAGGCAGACTTAGGTCATTCCTTCGTCGATTGTACCCCTCCCTTCGTGTCCTCTTTTGGGTTGAGCAGAAAGGAATATGTTATTCTTCTTGTGCACATTTGACTCGGTCCGATCTCCTCCCCTCACAGCCCAACCCTTGTTACCTAAGTATTGCGCTTCGAATCTTTCTTCTTCTTCAGATGCTCCACTGACCTGATCCTCACGGGTTAAGTGCCCGCAATGAGTGAGAAGGATCCGGATTCCTTAGAATGTGTAACTTAAGTATTGCCTATGGACTATAGAAGATCATGGCTGCGCAAATGCCAACGAGAATCGGTTTCCTCAACAGATTTCCACTTAGCCATGGAGGTACCTGCAGGTGATGAGTAAGAGAAAATCTTCTAAGATAGTTTTGCAGAACAGCAAGAGATCAGCCTCAGCTGTAACAAATGAACGGAGAGAACCGACCGCTAAGTTACAGATGAACCGGTTGAGTTTGAGAAATAACCGGCTGAAATTCAAGACTTCAATAAAATTACCCATCATTTTAGAGGAATCTATGGAACATAACTCAAATTAATATAGAAAAAACTGAAAGATCACAACATGTAACCGGTTGGACTTGGAAACACTAAGATTTTCAGCGATAAACTCATGCCCAAAAATCTCCCAGACACTCATCTGCCACCTTGTTCACTGACTACTTGGGTACCGCAGTCTGTGAACAAGCTGATTATTACTCTTGAGAAGGAAGGAACAGGCCGCTATCTTCCACCCCAAGTATGTGAGTCACTGCTGAAATTTTTATATAAACGGGAACTAAATTATGTATCAATTTCAGAAAATTGTGTTGTTGTCCAGTGCTGGATGCATTGCCATGATGACGATCCTGCATGCTCCAGTAATACAATTAAATTCTGTTGAGTCAACTAGATGGAATTGTAACACCGATCTACTACGGCGGAAATCACAACTTATTATGATGCACGGTCCTAAATGGCTACGTTTCCGACTAACCCACTTCTTCTAAGCTTAGGATATGGAGCACGCGATTAGTACAAGATTGTTAGCAAATCTGAATCGAGGTGGCATCTACTAACCTCAATTTTTTTTGAAGCTGATATGAATATATTATTCACTATCAAAGTGAAGATTGTTGTGGTGATTGGTCATATAGGTTCCCCTAATTTATGAGCACGGAATCCGATCTTGTTTAAAGACATGTTTTTTGGGTATTTGTTCTTGGAGTCACACCAAACCACATGGCACTCAAATACACGTGTCATACTAAGAAAACTAACTAAATAAGGGTTGTTTGGGGGTTGTTTACTCTACAAGCATATGAGTTTTAGGCAACTTGTCTTGCGTCACTAAAAATTGGCATGTGTCATTGAGAATTCTACAAATCTACCAGTAGATTTGCAAGAAACTTTACCGACACAAGACGAGTTCCTTAGGTCTCATATATTGGTAGTGATGACCACCCCAAAATATGTGATAAGATTCCTTCACTAAATCATTTTACACAATCGTGAGTTAACTTGTGCTCTCTATTTTATCATGCCTATTCAAAGTAAGAATGTAGGTATAATTACACCAATCAAAGATAGAGGTCTAATTACAATGTAATTGAATAACACACGCATACCTTAAGAAGTGATGGTCATATTTCAACCTTTCACAATCACATAGTACATAAATTGTACATACACAAACCTTGTGAGGTCCAATCTCCTGGCAAATTCATTATTTTTACTTTATTTTTTATTGCATATTTCACAATGATAGTCAACAATTCTTTTTTATTTAAATCTTTATGACATTTGAAGATGACAACATTGGTTTTGTTTAGCTAATGCATTTTGACTGGCTATCCATTTTTCTAAATCTCGATAAACCTTTGTCTTTAATTGCTTGTCCATGACAAATTGTGCCATTGTGAATTTATCTGATTTCAAGAGTTGTTCATTGCCTTATAAAACAAATCCCCATTATATTCATTATATATTTTTACAATGATTGAATTTATAAATAAATGTTAAAATCTTCACAAAATGGTCTAGTCCTTAATATTAAACATATTACTCAACACATTAAATATGCATGTTAAAACACATAAGTACTTCTTAGAATTAAAATAATTTGAACTCAAATCCATTGTTAACTTCACAACCTGAAATTCAACAAATCAATATGTATTTAGTTACTCATTATACCTATAATATTGTCTACATTAATACAAATACTCTCAAACACATCAAAACCTATTTTAAATATTTTTCAAACGAAAGTTCAGATTTGAAAAAAATACATGTAAAGAAGGCTCTTCAAATGTTAACAAATCTGGTGCAAGGGTCATGAGGCAACAAGTTGCAGGTATTTCAATTATATCTCCCTACAATTATTTTGTTCGATTAGTAACATATATATGTATTTTAATATTCTTAAAACTATATAAACATATGATATAAATTTACAATATTTAATTAACATGCATATTTTAATTATAATTTCATAATATAACTTCAAAAAAATATTCATAAATCATTATTCAGAGCAGAACCAAGTTATGTAGAATAATACCTCTTGAATAGTGCCAATCTTTTGATTATAACTTTTGAATTATTAAGCACTTGGAAGAAGCAAAAAGTCTGAATTCGGATCTTTTCCCAAAACTTTCATCTTCCAAACTTTGTAAGGGTTAAATCTCTCCAAATCTAATGGTGTACCATATCCCATATTTACGCAACCTCATTAACAATGCAAGCCAATACACTAATAATATTTTCAGGATTAAAACATATTTTATCTCTAACACTGAATTTTGTTGTAGTTGTGCCTACAGTATGTCCCTAAAGCTCAAACTTATACTGAGATCCCTCATTACAAAAAGCAATGCCCGATAAATCTTCATTTTTTTTGGAAATCGCTTGAGGAAGAAACAATGTTTTCCTCCACTGTCCTAAGGTGAGTGGACCATCTCGGCTTCCATATTCCATTCCAGTTATCTCTTGGAAAAGTTTCTTTCCAATTACATAGTGTTTATTTCCTAAAAATCACTCAAAAATATCTTTTACTTGCCATGTTTCTATAGATATTCCATTATTGAATGATAAAGCATCAATCTCTTTAGCTCCTTCTGATATAAGCTAACAATGTCTCTTCGCCTTCTTTGTCATGTTGATAATTCGTATAAACTCAACTTTGTTCACTTGTGTTTGTTCTACCATATATGTAGAACTATCATGTGTAGATTGTATTATGAAATCATACAAATCTTGTTTACAATTAAATATTACAGATGAATTAGAATGAAAGATTGTGAATGATTTTAGAAAAATTGATGAACCTCCTTCAGTGGACCTTGAATTAGGTGTTATTTGAAAATGAAACATATTTATAGGAACAATATATTTTTTTTTACATCTTCAATCTCTTCATTATTCTACATGAACTCGAGCACTGGGCGATTCCATTTATATAAAAATATAAAATAATGGTAAATATAAATCTTCATCACAATGTACATAATATTTTCAAATGTATCAAACGATAGCCAATACATGAATTTTTTTACATAAAAAATTAGTAGATACCATTATTATTTTTGTAGCATTGCCTCCGCCCTATACGTTTATAAAATAGTTAAAGTAAAAAATAAAAAATAAAAAAACTAGTTTTAACAAGGTCTCAAAGACCTTATGGCCAATTATACATTTTTATTATTATATTAATTGATATTTGCCTCCATGGGATGCATGATAGGCTACAAAATCCATATAATTTCTATACATTTAAAAAAACCTCAAACACATTATCATTTTCATAAATATTTTGATAGAAGATGGATTGGTGCCCTACTAAAAATACGTTGAGCATCTCATTCTTAAAATGATCAATATGGGCATGTATATAAATGATCAAATGAATATTCAACATGTTATTTTTAAAGTATGTCAATGACTTCACCAAATATCATAATCTAGCTTGCTCCAAAAAATCAGACTAATCATGATACCTTGATCATCATAAAAAACTGATGCTTTTGAATTCATCAATTCGTCATTTTGAAAAGAACACATGTTGAGTTTTCTCTCCGCGTAAAGCCATTAAAAATAAACATAAATAAATAAATAAAACACCTTGGACAATTCTTTGTAAAAAATGAAATTGGATAAAATATTTTGTAAGGACATTGAAAATTATTATTGTATATTGAAAATTATATATCACTATTACGTTTGAGAAGTTAATGTGGATTATCATAATTAGGGTGAATAACTCTATTTCTTTATGAGATTCAAGAGGTGTCACTTGTAATTCCTCGGGGAATATTCGATCATCTTCTTCCAAATGTTTTAGATGATGCCATCCATAATTAACTAAAGTAAGTCTTTCTCAAGCTACATCTCCATCTGACACCCAATTTACTTTCTTATGTGGAAAAATATATCTCTTTAACTTTCGCATAAGATCGTTCATAATCATACACTTCAACTTTCCATTTTTCATTTTTTGAACAATATTATCCTTGTTCTTAGTGCTTATATTAGATTTGACGGCGACCTTATTATCCTAATACACCATAGCAAGCAAGATAAGGTCAAAATTATAAAGTCCATAGATTGATGTTATATGAAATTTTATTATGTGAAATGAATGCAAACAACGACTTGGATATAAATTATTTATCCATGAAGTGTGCTAGAATCTGATGTTCCATTGCCTATAATTTCAAATTTATCTACCATCTCTCTATATCCCATTATTATGCTAGAATAAAGGAATATAACATGAGAAGTTCAATTATATCATTGATTTTTTTTAAAGAAAATTAAATAAATGAAATAAAAATGATTACCTCAAACTTTGGGTCATTTCTTCCACCTTGATGTGATTGTGATCTCCATCATTCTTTCATTTTTGTCTAGCAAACTTTAGAGAGACATAAAATTTCGACTCTGCATGTTTATTTGTAATGTTCAAATTCAATGTGTTAGAGAGTTGGGTTAGTAAATGTGAGTGTCAACCAACCACAAGAATAGCCTCAAATTCAAGAAGATCTTGGTGTTTGTGTGATCTTTCAAGGCATCAACTTGCAAGTTCTCGAAACGCTTACAGAGTGTTTTGTCCCTCATAATATGCCAATGCACATTTTTTACCTTTAGGATGGTATATGATTGCCATCTTCCACCAAATCATCCTCATCAAGTATTGATTGCATTGTAGCTTCTAGTTCTAAATCAATTTTCTGTTGGTTTTCTCGATAACAAAAGGCAATAGATTTCTAGTTCCTCGAATGGCATGCTTGGTACGTATGTCCAAGGATGTGCATGTGAATTTGACTTTGCCTTTGGTTGTGACGTCACATCACAAATGATGTGATATCGTCACGTTGCATCATGTTGGGACATGATGTTTACTAATGTAATAATTTTTGCACCATAACATTTAATTTTTTTGGTAGACCTTTAGATTTCAAAAAAAAATCCCAAAAACTTTCAAAAAAAAAAATGAATTACTAAATCTTGTTAGATGTAAAATCTACGTGTCCATTGTTTGAAGATTTTTTTCTTTTTTTTCTTCTAGAATTTGATTGCTTTTGGTCGACTAGAGCAGTCCATTTTGAGCAGTTGACTATTAAATCAAAAACTCCAAAATTCTAAAAAATTCTAGACTGTTAGATCTTATAGCCAAAAAAAATTGATTTTTTTTTTGCAGCTAATTACTATTTGTAGTCAGCTAGCATGTCCACTACAAAGTAGCAATTGACTACTATGTTGACTAGGGCGTTGACTGCATCAATATATCCCTAGGTAAATTGTCGGTATTATCCCCCATTGATGTGATGTTTTCTACTCTGGTTTTACATCGCTATCATAGGACATAACATGACGTGACAAAATATGGATGTGAAATTTTGGCTGTGTTGTGCAAACCTGTAGAATAAAATAGTTTATATGATCACACCAACAAAAACATGTAAGAAATTAACAACATTACATATAAATAGAATGTTAGTGTTTTTTTATCAAACATATAGCTAGGAATCCCTCGAATACATACAAAAGTGATAAATAAATAAATCATATAGACCCAATCATATGTATATGCCAAAAAGATCATGTAAAAAATATGACTAAAATATTTTTAGCAAGACATATTTATTTATCACTAATGAAATCATTGAACATACATTAAACTATTGGATGTAACTCATACAAATTTGTTTCTACAATATAAGTCATTATAACAAAATGCAATGATGGTTTCTAACTCTACCATCAAATACTCTATCAAATCTTAGGTCCACATTGACCCATTGTAATTTTGATACCAACATTACCATGTTTCCATATTTGAAGGCCGGTCCCAAAGGTCAATTGGTTGTTAATACTCAATCCACCTATTGCCAATTTCTCAACACATCTTATAGAACCTTTCAAAATACCAAGTCTTGGTGGTCAATATTTAAGCTAATGTATTTTTTGTGTCCTTCTTTTCTTCACTCCTTTAAAAATTGCTTGAGAAACAAGCGATAATGTACAATTACATCTCAATTTTAATAAGTATTCATTATCCTTGGCTCTAGATAGTCAAACTTTAGGTTTGGATAATGTGGGATTATCATTTAGCTCACATATTGGATAAAATATTTAATTGGACCTCTTGTATATAATCCACTTCATTATAATTGACTATGGGCCTAAAAGGTAGAAATACAACTAGGAGTATATAAATAAGACGCCTAGTATATTTATAAAGCTAGAACAAAAAAATACCCGTACCTTAAGCATATTGTCTAACATCTAGAGACAATTAATATTCCTTATGTGCATCCACTTGGGTTTGTACAAGCCACATTGAGTCCACCCCCGTATTCCCATCTAAGTCAACTTTAAGTTTGGATTAACAACAACACATTTTCCCTGAATATCGAAAGTAAACTACAAACCATCAACCATGGAAACAATGATTGTATGAAAACTCACCTTCAAGTGGGCAATTTTTAATCGACACATCCAAATATTATCAACTTACATAATCCTTCACGAATACCAAGCGAACAATGGAATGTTGACATGGGTTGGAAGTAGTATGAAGATGGAAGGTTGTCGCAGTTCACTATAGTAGCAATGGTTCACATTCTTGAAAAAATCAAGACCGCACAATAGATTGATAATAATTTACAGGATTCAAATGAAACCTTTATACCAAACAAATCATATACTAGGAATCGTTATGAATTACTCACTTCAAGTTATTAGCCACATCTTTACGTAAACCTCAGCTAACATAGCTTGCATGAACTCCATGTAGAAGCAAAAAATTAATGTTCAAGAGTTTATAGTCTCAATATAATTTTCCTGTTGTTCTTGCATATCTTATGAAGGATTTCTTTCAGAGTCTAATAGATATGCACCTTTGAGGTAGCAACATGTTCTGAAGCCGTTTGAAACATAGTTCTTTCTTGACATGGAGCAACAATTCGTGATCGAGCGACCCAACATGTACCCAGAGGACATTTTAGACAAAAACTAACAAAGTATAATAACAAAAAATGTGTATCAGCCACATGAAAACGGTTTTCTGGCACCCGAAGCTGGCTGACACAAATCATTGCCAAGCAGGAACATCATCAAGATAGCATTGTTGGTGCCCCAGAAATCAGTGAAGATGCACTCATGCATAGTTATTCGATGTCAAGAAATCAAGACACAAAGTCGTAGATGCGTACATACATACATGCATGCACATAGCCATAGACATTCAATGCGACCCTCACTAGTCCACTCCACTGCACCCGAACTGATGAGTTTTCCACATGATCACCAGAAGTTGGTTGATGGGAAGATATTCACACGATGGAAGCATTACTTGACACAAATGCCAAGATAGCCTCTCAGGTGTCCACTCCACAATTCATTAAGGACACTCCCCTAACTCAATGCGAACCCAAGATTTTCTGTGAAGATCCACTGCTACCAGAACCAATGACTTCAACATAACCACTTGAAGTTAGTTGACGTAACCTACAGTTTCAGATCAACGATGCCTAGCTCGCTCCGCTACAAAGATCATTTCATTTCCCCGCAAGGGTTGTCAATGCTCCAAGAACGTCGAGAATGCAGGTAGAGCGTACCTTGCCTCCCGCTGTCTTCGAACTTAGCTTATGGACTTGACCCAAAATCCAAGCCAGCCGGAAGCATGAGTGTGATGTTGGACACGTGAAGAAGAGCAGGAAGAAGATGATGAATGAAGAAGCAGCCTCCTTGCTACCCAACCGGCAATGTCGGTATCAAGCCACAGTGCAATTCAAATGCATATGTTGTGTCCACATGTGCAAGAAAATCACCACCACACAAGCAACTCTGGCTTCTGGAACCTGAAATATCAAGAATGTTGATGTAGCAAGAATGATTTTCCTCTAATTCAAAATTACAAAAGTCATCATCATTCATGCAAGCTCCTACCGCACAGTCAATTTCGTGATTTTGGAATGTCTGAAACATCAAGAATGCTCGAACAAGAATGTGTCCCCTCTAATCCACAATTGCAGAGTACATGACGATCCTGATATTCCCACCATACCCGGCTACCCTGCATGTAATTTAGTGACTACCTAAAGAGAATCCACGGCTGCACAGGGAATGATTTCTTGATTCTGGAACTAATTAAGTATCCAGAGAGGTTCCTCGAATCCACAGTTACGGTTGTTATATAAGTAGACATGGTTCTATATGAATGATGAAACAAGTGTGCTATCCTGTAATCCACATCCTTGAATTATTGAATTACGACCCTTGATTTATCGTAACTTATCGTGTAAAAAGGGGCCATATGAATAGGATGGTAATGAAATAGCATTCGTTTGAGAGCCTGGTTGAGGGTGTCTTTTCACTACACGTGAAGGCCCCTGACCACATAAACTTCAATTCCAATTTTCCATCGTACAGCCTTCGGATGAATTTTAAGGGCCCTCACCATTTCATGGTCACAACCCTTGGCCAAAGTGTAAAGTGGCCCTAAGTGGTTGTGTGTGTAGAAACCTCAATATATGTGGCACGGTCTTCAATATTTCTGATAGTCAATAGTCACACAGGAGAATCTATTAGGATCATTAGTGTTAACTGCTCACCCGAAGTGGGCATTTAATAAGGAACAGTCTTCTAGGAAAGTTAGTCAAGCTCATGGTAGGGCTCACTCGTATATAATGAACCATTGTTCATTTGATATATATCTGCACAGTTCCTATCATGGGCTTGTGATTCTTCAGTGTGGACATAGATGACTCATGAACTCATGAGTCCGCACAGAATTTATTAGCTTGCTCATTGTCTCCGACTTGTAGCTAAAAACTTCTTGATTATGCAAACTAGACCAGACACCTCCAATGCTTCCTTGAAGACGAATTTTTAAGATCAAGTACCTGCTACTCCAAAGAACATATGAAAGACATCAACTGCATCGTCTGGCCTGTTTGATATCCCTCCCGCTTCGGGTTCCCACTTATCATGAAACATCAAAGAAGTTTAAGATTTGTCACCTTTCAATCTCTTGTTGCTGAAGTAACAAAACTATTGATTGGTTTAGCAATATATGAAATCCTCTTGAAAATCATGTGAATGAACACTCATATAGCAATTAACAGATCTTCTCACTTGCAGATGCAGATCTACAGATGGATGTCTGAAATAAAAAGGGCAATCGGCTACGCCACAAGGACAAGAGGGTGCATTCCCTGGCAGTCGAGTATAAATTCTGTGAGTTTCTCCTTCTCGATCCAATGCACCCTGTCTATGATGACCAAGCTTAAAAGAACCCACCAAGAATAACAGACCTGGACGATGCACGTTTCTTCATTAGTAAGTCCCAAGTATCACGCACATTGTCAATAAAAACAGTGTTTAGTGCAAAGTGACATTGTAATACATTGGCAGGGAAAAGGCAGGAACCCTGTGACATGCAAAAATGTGAACAACAAATCTCAATTGATAAGAGAGAGCAAAAGTTATCCTCTTAAGACTCCCATTTTGAGGTTTGTAGCAGACAACTTTCAGTCAGAAAACTTACATCAGGCAATTTCTCAGGACGACTGTTGAGCCCACCAGCTTTTCACTCGTCATTCACATAGCCACCACCCCATTAGATCTTTGTCTGCGTGATGGAGCACACCACCTATTGTCAGGGCAGCCACACATGAAAAGACTGCACAAAACAGCAGTTCGAAATCAGTATGGGACATGAAGACTACCTGGAAACTCATCTTCCAGCTCAAGTCAGAACACAATCCTGTCAACAACCTGAGAACCATGCAAAGTAAGCATCCATGTCTAGCTCCCATATGCAGATAGATTTTTTACGCTCTAAATGATACAGTAAGACCTGGAAAACCAGTACACTAAAAAGGATGTTTAGGGTCCTAAGTGGCTCGTTTTCTTAATCGGACCCCTAGATATGATTGGTATGTGGTTCAGTGAGGAGCGAAGAGTAAACATCATGAAGACACAGGTTTAAGAGAAATTGGACTAGGTTTTCAAGTTTCAATAACTACTTTACACTCAATAGTGAACACAATTGGGAGGACCTATATATCTTGTTAAGAAATCAACAAACATGCACTTTTGATAATCATAACTCAATCAAGGGAGGTCCAATTTTCAATCTAGTTTTTACAAATGTTCCATCGTAGATTTGCTAATGCAACATGAGTTTCTTTTTGGTGTAAATATAATTAGTAGAAGTTGGAGAACATGAAAAACAAACCACATAATACCCACATACCTTATACTCTCCGTTATGTTCAACTTGACATTCGAACCTCCATGATCAACTTGAGATGTCGTGACTTGCAAGAGCAAAGTCCCGGGGGCTGGACTCTTGATCCACAAACAAAGTAATGTGAGTGTAAGAAGGGGTAGTACTGGAGGCATTAGCATACGTAGTATACTTAAGGGAGAGGTATTATTTTCCTTTAGTGTGTACATTTAAAAAGTCTATTGAGAATTTTGAAGAAAAAACAAATGTACAAAGGGGACCTTGAGGTTTAGAGAAATAATTGACAATAAATGTGTTAGTTGTATCCATTACGCATTTTCATCAATTCTTGTCACATGATAGTAGTCCTCAATGACTACCTAGTCCATTCTTGTTAAGGTTTGCATTTGGGTTCTAGGTTTTTGTCCATGAGTCTTTTGAAGTGCTCATGGGCTTTCTTGAGTTTTTCTCTACATATTAAAACTAAGTTATTGTGCTCTCGTCTTCATTTCTTTGATGCAATTGTTAAGTTACATGCTATGAATGAAAAAATGCTCAATGATTTTCTCATAAGGAAGTGAAAGTAGATTTGATATGTAATAGAACTTGTTTAATTCATGAATTATATTTTTTATACTTAGTGGAGACATTTATCACATCAAATGAAAAAGCTCAACATAAATACATGAGTCCAATTTCTAGCTTGCCGTTAGTACGTACACATTTATTTTTCTCTATAAACCTCATATAAAAAAGGCGTATAATTTCATCTCGAGAGGTGGTGATACTAGTGTTTGTTTGTTAACTTCCACAACTTGAGCAAAGAAACAATTAATTGACATGCAACATTTCTCAAAACCCCTCACCTCATCCTTAGAATCCCTGGAAACCAAGAACTGTAACCTACTAATACACATACAAATTACTAATATGGACATGTCCCAAACAATCTACCAACCTCTCATTGTCATGCCTCATTGTCATTGTTTATTGGCTTTGTCCCATCAAGGGCAGAGACTATGTGATCAATTTTGGCCCTTGACAATGATGCTTATAGATGAACGTAGTGGACGGATGAGAAAAGAACCTCATCAAATGAAACCACTGATCCCATCCTACATAGTCTCCTTCCCGATAGGTTGGATGTTTCTAGAAAGTCCTTGAAGTATAGTTTATGGAACTAGATCAAACAACATTGGCTTTGATGTTGCTAGCCCTCCAATATCTCCAACCTTGTGCAACGAGCCTATAAGATCAAGGGTGTTGAAGATGCACACCTTGCCTAGCCCATGGTAAACCCAATGTATTCGGGTTACAACAAAAACCCTTGAGAGCCCCAACTTGCTCTTGTTCACTTGCACTAAGCACAATGGGGAATCATGGGTTGGAATATCATCAACACTAGAATCACAATGAGACATGTCAACCGGAGACTCAAGTTTCGCAACGCAAAAATGGACCAATGTGCGATTGTACTCCTACTCCCAACACATGAAGATCGATCCTTTACTCTTAAAATTATGTGTAGTGTTTGATGACGTGACATGTTGACAACACTGCAAGTTTGGGAGCGTGCACCACCAATTTCGAATCCACTCCTCACTCTCTACACGGTAAGCCAAAACACCCCAGGTTGCTAAATTTCCCTCCTCGAAAAAACCAACACAATAGAAGATGCCCTTGGAGAATGCCCATGTTTGGTAGTCGTTGAGAGCATACTCTCACCCTGGTACATCACTTGTCACTTCCCATGGTGTTGTGCACATTGATTAGCCTTTGTTTACTGGGTTGTTAGCAGAATTGTGTGCACGAAAATTTTGGCTCTTGTTGTGAACTAAACTTCAAGGTTAGCTACTATAGGTGGGGTGCCATAGCAATGTTCATCACTTTTCTCCCTCATGCACACATTTGTTGGGATTTCCACTTCAACAAGTGTGGTTAACTAAATTTAGTGTGCTAGCAAGGACTAACGGTGATTTCTAGTGGTAAGCAACCAGAAAAACAACTATCAAACCTAATTTTGGTAGCCAAAATGGTTGCAATGGACATGATTTCTCCTACTGACTAACCTAGCAAGGTATCAAATGGCTTGATGATCGATACTATACTTCATGGTAATTTTCGTATATTATGTGATGATTGCCACATGTACCACCAAGTATTACTAACTTTGTGTGCATGCCAACTTTGCCTCAATATGTTTTTGAATACTTAGGGGTGTATATAAGCCGCAAATATTATGATTTTATTATTCAAAAAAATTAACATGAAACATAAGACTAATGCCCCCGTATTTCGATCTATCCTTTTGGCAAATATGGTAAGTACTTACTCAAACCTAAAATCTTTATACAACAAAAGTAGACCCACTTTTGGATCTCTTGGACATTTACAAGTTGAGGCCAAACAAAACTTTTTCCTTAATATCAAAAATTCCAAGGGATGGAAATACCTGGCTAATTTTTGGGAATAAATTTATTATCATTAGAAATTCATAATATATTTCCACGAGCTCTAAATTGGTATTGGATTTATGCTATCTCTTCTCCCGAGGGGTGGGCTCTTCATTAGAAACCAAAACGATATGCATGGGTCGCTATGAAATTAAACCCCTTCTATACAAGAAGTTTATAAAGACAAACAAATGTATATGTACTAATAGTAGGTTAGACAATAATCTCATTGTATTCATACTAAACTTTTCAATGTAATGTAATAAAATCCTTCACTACATATAAAAAATATAAATCTCAAATTAAATAAACATTTACTACATATTAAAATCCACTGTCACTTTCCAATGAGAAAGTCATTGAACGTTTTTTCATCCATAGCATGTAACTCAACAATTGCACCAAACAAACAAACACAAGAGCACAATAACTTAGCCACAATTCAAAGAGCAAAACTCAAGGGAGCCCATGATCCCCCGAAGAGCCTCCAGTTTATAAAACCTAGAATCCAAATGCACACCCTAATAAAAATGCACTACGAAGGTAGACATTGAAGACTATTACCATATGACAACACAACGGACGAAAACATGAATTGGATGGAACTAGTACACCTATTGTCAATGTTTTCTTTAAACCTTAGGACCCCCTTTTGTACACTTACATTCACTCCAAAATCCTTTATAACCTTCCTAATTGTACACACACTGGAGAAAACCAGTACCTCTCCCTCATGTATGTTATGTACGCTGGCGCCTCAAAATGATACCCCTTCTTACACTCACATTAGTTTGTACGTTGTATGAAGAGTCCACCCCCCAGGTCTCCTCCACATACATGTGCAAGTACCTACCTCCAAAATTTGAGTGTTGGCGATCTCCCACACAAAGGCCTCGATCTCCGAAAAGTGTCCACTTAAGACACGCCTACCTCACAATCAATTGGTTGCGTGATGCCGAGGTCTTCCAACATGATCAAATATAGTTTGCAGACTGACTGACTGACTGCCTTTCCATGACAGGCAGTGGGGTGGCATCTGGATTCCGAACTAATTGTCCTCGATTCTCTGTGGCCAGTGGAATTTGAACATGCTCGTGTGTCAGGGTTGCCAAAAACAACCCCTGCAACAACCTTTCCTTTTCTCTGTCAAAAGATGCAACACACAAAGTGGGTCTAACATGCAAAGGGCATGGACACTTTGAATCAGGGCTCGGGGAGAACCGGCGGTTAGTTACGGATGAATCGGTTGAGTTTTGAGAAATAACGGGTTGAAGGTTCGAGACTTCAGGAGAATTACCTTACCGATCATTTTAGAGGAATCTATAGAAGAATCTACCTCAAATGCATGAAGCGAAACCAGAAGTTGTCAACATGTAACCGGCTGGATTTAGAATCACTAGGATCTTCACTGACTATGCCCAAAAACTTCCCGGGCAATGCTTAGAAGTGTACCTAGTGATGCAGTTTTATGAATCTGGACGGCATGATAAGTAGACTGTTTAGGGCACTTAACACGTGATGAAGAGAGCAAAAGTTATCTCCATCTGTGATAGGTAGTTGCAGATGCTTCCTCTGCCCAGACTAAGGTGTGCAGGTGTTAATTGGTTAGTTTGTTTCTTGTTCTTCATCTTCTGTTTGATCAAATTCACGCCGTCAAATTTTGTGTAGCAATAGCAACTCTATCATGAACCATCTACAAGAACTGGATTGAAAATCGGACCTTTTCTTATTTAAGAGATGTAGATGTATTGATTCCTTAATTGAAAACGTACATCCTCCCAACTATGTCCACTATTGAGTGTGGAGTAGTTGATAAGATTTGGCGACGTAGTCCAATCTTTTTTACACATGTGTGTTTATGGTGTTTGTTCTTTGGTCCTCACCTAACCACACACCAATCAAATACAAGTTTTCGATTAAGAAAAGTAGCCGAACAACACCCCGCAGAACAATATGCGACGACCACAGTACGAATTATCTCCGTCCTTAATTTCATCTTGAGAAATGTAGTTCTTGTGGGATCGACTTTGCTCAAGGCGTCAAGATCCTTTCAATTTGACTATTCAACAATTTCAACTTTGCCTTAAATAGTATAACCTGATGATGCAGTCCTGTGACTTTGGACAGGTATGGTTAATAGACCGTTTAGGTCACTAATTACATGATGAAGAGAGCAACACTATCTCTATCCAAGATACTAGATAGGTAGTTGCGGATGCTTCTTCTGTGTAGCCTAGAGCAAAGAATTTGTGACGACCGCATGAACGAATTTCTATCAGAGTCTTTCATTTCATTGGGAGAAAATGCAATTCTCATGGGATCAGCATTGCTCAAAGGTACACAGGCACGAGTCAAGACATCACAAGAAGGTTCACTTTTTAGCATCTTGCATACCACATTGAGTATTCGGGTTCCAAATCAAAGACACAGACTTATGTTGGATCAATTGTGATATCGAAAATGATCCTCCTCAAAAGCGTCTGGTAAGTTCTCAGCTGCTGGAAATACCTACCAAAGACTGGTGGCCTTTCCATTTTGATACCTAGTTTGGAATAGTCAATTTGAGTGCGAATCGCAAAGCCATACACCATCTTCAATTATATCTTGAGATACGTCCTTCTTGCGCGACTGTGACAGCATGGCTCAGGACTTCAAGATTAATTCATTTCCACTATTCATTGCTGCAATTTGCATCACAAAGCCAAATTAAGGTATGGTTCAAGAGATGAGAAGGAAGTATATGTATGTGCACTTAGCATACCACATTGAGTATTCTGGTTGTGTTTCAAATCTGACTATGTTGGCTCAACCACATCAAAAACGATCCTCTAGAGTTTTTGATATATCAGTTTGCTGGAAATACCCACACACAACTGGCAGGGTCATTATTGTTATTTCTTTTTAAGAATGATAATGCAGATCACATATAAATGGAGTCCTTGAAATAGAGAGTTCACAGATGTGACAATTCAAAATATGGCACTTTTCTAAGCAACACAGAAGTACACAAATGAATTTGGGATTGGCGTAGTGTGATCAGCATCCTTTGCATACCCTACAAGCCTTTAAAAAAAAACTCTTGCAAGACAATCTCAAGACATTTAATGTACATGGGTCATAAAATGGTTAGTTTCTGGAACTAGCCCATTTCTCATAAAATATGAAACACACAATCAGTTCGAGATGGTTAGCAAATCCAAGTCAAGGCTGTAGCTGCTTTCCTCATGATTTCCAGAGCTCATATGACTATCGTATTCATTCTAAGAGTGAAGATTCTCATACTCATTGAATGGTCACACATGTCCTCCAATTATGTTGACTACTGAGTTGAGAACGGTCATCATATTTTGAGCACGTAGTCCAATCTCTTCTAAACATCTCTTTCTAGTATCCGTTCTTAAAGCCACACTACATACCACTCAAATATACATGTTCAATTAAGAAAACTAACCACATGAAGCACATCTATGCAATGCATCCTGCTCAAGACACTACTTACTGGGAAATGGGGTGTGCTCCACTGGAAACTTTTCACATTACCCTCAGACTCTTTTCATTTCAATTGCTTTAATGAGAACAACAACTTTGATTTTAAACTTGGCCTCTGTATTGGGGAAAGTGAAATTGTCAGAGTCCAGTGCTCAAAGTGTGGAATGCATGGGCAAGAATGGGGTTAGTAATTTCATGTGCTAGATATTATTGTATCTAAAGTTAGGCCTAGTAATTGGCCATGTGTGTACAAAATCATTCGAGATTTCAGTACACATGGTTCTAATGTGTAACCGCTCTAAGTTACATGAAAGCTGAAAGTGTGATTCCCATAGTAATGCATCCTTCATATTTTGGCAGTACATTGAGTATCCGTTATACTGCAGCCCATGATATTCATCATTGACAAATGTATGGTAGACAACCCTTATTCAGTTACTTTTCTTATTAGGAACACCTATATGAGAGTGTTATGTAGTTTGGTGTGGCTCCAAGAACAGATACCTAAAAGGCATGTGCTCGAATCAGATTGGAATACATGTTCAAAATAGGATAACCCTTCTAGGCTTAAAAGTCAACATAATCTAGACTTGTATGACCATTTAATGTGCACAAGAGGCTTCACTTTGATAATGAATATGATATGCATATGAGCTCCGAAAATTATAAGGAAAGTGGCTATGGCCTCTATTTTGGATTTGCTAACTACCTTGTACTAATGATGCTTTTCATATCCTAGGAGATGGGTTGCCCAAGAAATGTAACCATTCAAGACACATCTACCTTAAGTTGTCTTGCAATGGTTGGGTGGCAAATAAAGAGGGTGTCATATGACACTCGGTTCTACATGACAAGTCTTGAAGACCACTCTGAATAAAATAGCAGACCAATTTTATTGTCACACTAAAGTTTGCAGGTGTAACTCAATTACTTTTCTTAACCAAACTCCTTTATTTGATGGGTGTGTGATTAAATGAGGATCAAAGAACAAACATCATAAAGACACATGTTTAAAAATAAATAAAATTGACCTACGTCTTCAAATTTTTATTAACTACTCCACACTCAATGGTGAAAAAATTGGGATGTATACAATCAAGGAGTCAACAAACATGCATTTCCAATAAATATTACCAAATCAGGGGAGGTCCAATTTTCAATCTGGTTTTTGCTTGGACTTTCATCATGGATTCGCTAATGCAACACAAATGTGAAGACATACAAATTTGATCCATAGAACATGCAGAACAAAGAAAAATGAACCAAATAGCACCCGCATATGTTAAAATCGGATGCTAAGTACAGTGAGACAGTTTTGCCTACTAATGTTCAATTAAAATGTGTATGGAATTGTATGGAATCCTTGCAATCTGCACCCTGCATCCTCAAATTGATCGAGCAGGCAAACAACATTCCTGACCCATGAAGAACAACAAATCCACTGACCACACTTACATTCAGATATCTATGGAACATATAAATGAGCTTTGTTTAAAACCACTGGAGATTTATAAGATCAACCTTCTAGGGTTTCAGATACAGAGGAAGTTCACCATTTACGGAATGCTAAAGCTGTGACCTAACTGTACTTGAAGCCCATGATCAACAACTCTGTGAACAAGGATAGGATAATATTGTCAGGTCTACAGAACATCAAATTATGAGTGAATAAATCCATACGGCAAGCGAAGCACAAAATTATGCACATTCACATACAGAGAATCAAATCATGTCACCTCACAGCGACCACACTTGCATTCAGGTGTAGAACATTATTCATGAATTTTTATGAAACCACTTGCACAAAGAGAAACAGATTCCACGCAATGCAAAAACAATCTTTGAAGCATCTGATACTTAGGAGGAAAAGTTTCTACCATCTACTTTAAGCTAAATTTGTGACCTAAATGTACTTGAAGCCCATGATCACCGATGTGAATACGGAATCGTACTGCCAGGTCTACCGAACAACAATTTAGAGTGCATAAATCCACAAGCAAATAGAACGCAAAATTACACAGATCCACATACCATAGAATCATTTCATATCAGCTCAAATGTCCCCGGGGAAGATGATGTTTCTTCTTCAAGAACACTAACTGAAAATGCCAAAATCATAAATCCAAATGCTTCGTAACACGTCTCCACAAAAACATGGAATACAACCATATTCAGGCTGAAATTTTATTCCACTCAACTTTCCAAACCCTAATTCTTGTTCTACATGTGCTCTTCTTGCCATGTGAAGACGGTCACACCCTTGACCTAAAATTCAAATTTTTCTTCCTACTCTATCAACCAACAATCTCTCCCTACAATATGCAAAAATCTCCAAAAATCTACTATCCATGTGAAATCTCCACACACTATACAGATGGGGAAAAGGTAACCTAATTTACCAGGCTATTCCACTCCACGCAAAACCTCCGATGCGTCGCGGGCAGGCTACGTCGATGGCAACGACGTCAACAAGATGCCAAATTAGGTTAACCCGCCTCCACAAATCTTCCCACATTTCAAGGCAGCAAATTAACTACCCAAAGACGCAGGAAAGCTACGAAAGCTGAAAATTCCAAGTTCCAACCAAATGCAGTTTAGGCCAAATTACCTACTTATAACCTAAGTCGTCGACAAGCCAGTGATCTGACTCTGGGTACTAACGAATTAAGACTCTGCACTCAAAATAGAACTCACAACACCCAAAACTGGGTTGAAGGGAGATAATCACGGCATGGGCTGGTAAGCACGCGGATCAGCACATTCTCCCAACTGAATGATTCCATCTACAGAATGTATGCAGGAGAAGAATTTGATGCAGTTGCGAGGATTCTGCCTAAAGAATGAGGAGATCAGTTGACCCATGATGTGGATCATAGGAGCAAGGAAGGGAAAGTGGGGCCCGTGGTGCTTTTACTAAGTTAGAAATAAGACCCATCTATCTTATATTAAAACTGACACTACTGCAAGAACAGAACTTTGAAGAATCTCAGGCTTTTTGTTTTCCCCTTTCTCATCACCTTTGCTGCAAGACTTTCGAAGTTTTGTGAGGGTTTGATCGGACGGTGGCTGCTACTGTTGGCCTAACTGCAGCCGTAAGGCGCCTGTGGTGGTACTTCGTCCACTTTGAGATTTCGTGGGAAAAACTTGTCGACTGCTGTTCCATGGATGAAATTTATAGTGTCTTTAGTAAATATCTAGAGGCGAATAGGGATTCCCAACGTGAGATGTGGGTTTCTTTGAATGGGACGCAAGAATTGAAGAAAGAAAAACACTTCCTAATTCCTATTTAGCTCCTTACTGTTCGTCAAACTCGCGCATGTTGCGGTACTTTGTCCACTTTGAGAAATTGAGAAATTTATCAAATCTCGTTCTAAATGTTGATTTCATTGCATATAGTAAAAATCTGGAGCGATAGGGATTCCCAATATGGGGGTTTTTTTTTTTGAAATTAAGGATACAAGTGGCGGAGAAAAAGAACAATCTCGTATATGATTAAAGGTAGATGTGCCTAATTCAAATAATTTTCTCTCTGCACCCACTTTTAGTAAAATACAAAATTATTCGATTAGGGAGAGATGGTGAGCAAATCCAAATCATGGCTGTAGCCATTTGCCTCATAGCTTTTGGAGTCAATATGCATATCTTGCTCATTAAGTGGTCATACATATTATCCCCCCCCCCCCCCCATTGTGTCGAGTGTTGAGCACAAAATAGTCAATCTCTTTTAAACGTCCGTAAACAAACCTTTTTTTTTTAAATGTCCGTTCTTGGATCCACACACATTACTTAATTATTGGTGTCCAGGTTGTTGCTATGTTGAAATGAGGCATGTCTACCTTAGTATTTTGTGTTGGTTGTAGGTGCATGTGATGGCACCTTGTCTACTTTGAGGTATAGTGAAAACTATCGGCTCTTGGTCAATGAATGTAACTCATTGTCTATCATAAATATTTGGAGAAATAGGGTAGGCTTGAGTGACAAAGGCTCAGGTGGACTATGGGAAAATGCATGATGCTTGTAAAATAAGAATGTTCTTGATGTGTTAAAGAGCACTTGGTGAAGGAAGTGCTCATAGGAGCAACTTGTCCATCCAATGGACAAATGCCCATGTATAGCTATTGTTACTCAAACCCTAGTTTTGGGCTTCCCCTCCTCTAGTAGTTTCTTCTTTTGAGCAATGGATCCCGATTTGTCTCCAAAGAAATAAGAATAAGAAATAAAAATCTTCATCATCTTCATCATCATCATCTAAATTTGATTTCAAAATCTAAGAAGTCAAAAGGCTTATGGGACTAGATGTACATCAAGTAGAGTCAAAGAGGCCCATTTCTTAGAGTATCAAAGTGCAATTGCCTTTGTGAAATAGCGGCTAATTCAATCAACATGATGATCAAGCTAGAAAAATGACTAAGTTATCTTGGCAATACATTTTGAGATATTATGGAAATAGGAAAGTAGACCTCTCTTTAAGGAAGTTGTAAAAGGGGGAGGGGGGGATTCTAGCGCATAGTATGTTTTTGAATATTAAACACATGGCCATGTGTTATTTGGATATTTTTCTATTTGCACCCACTTCTTGTAGAATTTGAAACACGCAATTAGTATGAGATAATCGACAAATTTTTGAGGCAAATTATGCCCACAACCATTTGCTTCATAAATTTTGGAGCTCATATGAATATCTTATTGAGTATCAAAGGGAAGATTCTTGTGGTCGTTTAAGGGGTCATATGGGTCCTCCCCTCCCCAACCCCCCCCCCCCCAAAAAAAGAAATCATATTTCCTATTGAGCTTAGAATGGCTAGCATATTTTGAGCACGTAGTCCAATCTCTTTTCAACACATTTGTTTTGAGTGTCCGGTCTTACATCCACACCTAACCACAAACCATTCAAATACAAGTGTCCATGTTATTGTGGTGTTTGGAATTAGGCACATTTACCTTTAAGTTGTAAGAGCAAAAGCAACAAATCATGGATTGAAATAATTGGTCATTGACCAATTTCAATGGCAAGTCCATGATTTCACGTGTAGCAAGCAACAATGATTTTACATTGGGATGGCGACAAAGTCACTTCAAGTACAATTCACGTTCCATGTTTGAAAAACCCTTGATGCTAAAGCAATCTACTTTCCTTCCTTTGAGGTGGAAAATTTTAAATCGGTATTTAGGTAATTATGGACTTTTGGTGAGTCTAGAAATATGCATGCATTGTGTGATAAGAAACAAAAACATAGTGCAAACACACAACTATATGCTCATAAATGCATAACATAAAACTAGTAAAAGCCACATATGACGCACAACAACAAAGTTGTGGGAAGAAGTCACAATATTGAAGGATTTTGGAGGACGATGTCATGCACCAATTTTGTCTGGAATTGACCAAAATGTCCTTAATTACCTCAAAAATACACTAAATATGATATTTGGTGTCACTTACTATTTGGAATTATGCAATCTTATATCTATTTATCTCACATTTACCAACAAATGTTAAATTGGTTGTTTGGACGTTATAGAACATTAACAACTTTTACTTAGTGAAAAACTACAAAAATAAAAATAAAAACATATAGCATTGTGTACATCCAAATAGTAAGCGACACTAAATATCAAATTTAGTGTAATTAATTTCCATTCTTGACCTAGGGTCGAGAATGACTTGCGTGTGAAACTGCAAATGTGATTCCTGATGTCATTTGCATGTCATGGGTTTCTTGTTGTAATAAACCCACAATGCCCTTCAAATACACTAAACAATCCTATTAACATGGATTACCATTTGGAACTACATGTTGCTAAGACTTTTTACTCATATTTACCAAGAAAAGACATATAAGCAATATGTACCTCAAGGAAAACGAAATGACCTACTTGATAAAAAAAACATTTTCATCAAGTGTTAACTACATGTTCTCCCAAACGGTATTCCACACTAATAAGGCAATCGGTGCAGTTGTCATTTTGTACTAGAAGTTGAAACAAGAGAACTAAAGACACCGATGCTATCATCATGAGAGGAACAAAATAATTGGCATTTAATCCCATTCAAGAGACACCTTCTTCTCGCGGGGCACTTGAGTCCGGTTCCATTTTGCAAACATCGAAAACTTACATTGATGAGTCACGCTCGGGTGGTCGGTTCTTCGCTTTTGCAATTGATTAAACCAGCTGGACCGTATTTGCCAACACAGAGAAAAACAAAGCGAGCTGACTCACGATCCACAAAAGTGATGAGGTTTCGTGAATCAGCAAGCTAGGCTGGAGCTCGATGCTGTCTGCTGCTGCAAAGCTTGCCGTGGATTAAGTGCCACTGAAATCGATACCATGTGACAAGTTGCAGCGATGCAATTGCAATTACGACCTGCAAATTCAATGCGATTTGATTGCGATATTGAAGAGAAGTACATTCTTTGGACAGAGACTTCCAGACACTAACCCTCATTACTTACAGCGATCGGCATTTAGTTATACGGGCATTTGACTCTGTCAATTTGTACCAGTTTAGAGATGAAGAATAGAAAGTTATTTGGTGTCTTGTTCTACAAGCTCAGTGCACGAGGACACGTCAAAGCCATGTTTGGTGTCCAGCAATGCACAGATCAATGGAAGGGAGAATCGACCGCTAGTTACAGATGAACCGCTGGAAGTTCAAGACTTCACGAAAACTACAGATCATTTTGGAGGAATATGTACGGAATATACCTCAACTTAATAAAGAAATTCCGAAAGATTGTCAAACATGTAACCAGTTGGACTTGGAAGCTCTAGGATTTTGAGCGATTATGCCCAAAATTCTCTCCAGACACTGGCACAGATCCTTGTACGATGCAACATGACTCGAAGCGGGCCATTGACTCCCAATTCTAATTTATTGAAGTTACTTGGTTGAAACAAGGTCTATCTTATAGGTCTAACTTACCACACATTTTGCCGTACTGGGTCGGAAGTATTTGTCTAATATTCAATTTCTTGAGACCTGGATATCTTAGTAGGCACGTTGTTTTGTGAACTTGTACATGTTTTATATACTTTCAGCACTTTGTAAATGCACCATGTGAAGATGTTGAAATCTTGGATGTGATGATCGTGTGAGTTGTTTGGATGCAAGTTGGTAATCTCAAATAGTGTTTCACATGTTCTTAGATACTAGAGGTATTGTTTACTACATGTATTTTTGCACAATTTTATGTATTTTGTGTTCATGTACACAGTTTTTTTGATATTACATCATTGTTGTTTCTACAAATGTTGTACATTTTTTTCAAGTTTCCAACATGTTAATTTAGCTTCCCTAAAACCCAACAATTGAAAGAAGACAATAAATCAAAGCATGCCTAATCCGACCCACCCACATGCGACTGCGATAAGGTAACCATTATGAGGTTTAGTTCAAACATATCCTTTTGGGTGTAAAATGGTTCACATGGGAGTGTGTTAAGGTAGCCAAGTCTGAAGTTTGGTTCAAACACATGCTTTTGGGTGCAAAATGGTTCAATGTTCTCTTGAAACAAACAATTCTAATATAATTTTAAAGATTACAACGATTGGTTTAGGATAGTTGAAAAGCCAATGTTCTTTGAAATTTTGTAGACATGCACTTTGAAAGTGAAGGCGGGGGGGGGGGGGAGTCATTGGTTGGAGTAGCAATATACGTGCGAACAAATGATAGGGTATTTTAAAAACATGGGGGCAAAAAATTATAAATGGACTTAAGAGTAATATAGGGTATCAAAAATGGCACTGGACATCTTTAAAGTACTATAGGGTATGGAATAATAGGTAATTTGGAATTATAAGTAATGCAAGCAATTTTTCTATTAACCCAAAGTAGAAAATTACATAATGATAGCATGTGAAAAAAAAATTGAAAGTAATACCCCCCCTATAAAATAGTGGTTGTTCGCACCTATATCCTTAACTTTTTAACACACTGCCCCCCCCCCCCCCCCCCCGAGAGTGAAGGTTTAGTGACCTTCATCTCATTTGTGTAGCATTGGATTGTCAGAGATTTGTTAATTGGGTGGGTTTTATCTTGGATTTATTGCACATCAAAAGAGGCCAAACCACTGAAAGTAACCGTAGTAAGGTTATACATGTTACATAGGCCTATTACAATTGTGTGGTTGTCCATAACACCTACCAAGAGGGAGGACAAACTAGGGGAGTAGAATACAAGGGTTGCTAGATTATAAACCAAAACTATACCCTAAATCGAGGTCAAAACCCCAAATTAATGAACATGAATTGCTATGAATAAGCAACTAATCCATAGGGGCAAGTTTTTACTATTACCCCCTTGGTAGGAGTTCTAAGAGTAAACCCCTTGTAGGTTATAAAACAAATAGAATCAAGGTATCAAAATGACACAACCTTCTAACACGAAGTGGCCAGAATGGCACCAACTATGACACAAAATGGAACAATATTGGAACAAAATGGAGCAACTATGATACACAATTTCAATACCTTGTTTCTACTTATGTAAGTAAATGGAACAAATCTAAGTAGCATTGAATCCTAGTCATTTGTAGGTGAGGTAGAGGGTGCTAAAACCAACACTACATCCAAAACCAATCTAATATATTTGGATTAAAAGAATTAAGTTTTGATTAAACAAGAAATAAAGACTAACCATACTTTGATATTTTTAGCATGTGAGCATATAGTGTTTGGAGTCAAACAACTCTAAAGAAACAAGTGGGTCAAACAACCCAAGAAATAATAGTGCACAAGGAGTAGACAACCCATGAAGGAATTGTGCATGGGAAGTTAGATAGTTCCTAATCAAAGATCTTTGTGTTGGAGTTAGACAACTTCAATTGGGAGTTAGACACCTCCCTTTGGTAGATCTTTCTGTTGGAGTTAGATAGCTCCAACTAGAATATATGAATGAATTCCAACTAGGAGAATGGATGAATGAATCGAGTTGGAATTAGACATTTCCAACTAGAAGAATTAGACATTTCCAACTAGAAGAATAGGTGAATGCACCAAGTTGGAATTAGACAATTCCAACCAATGGATTATGATTGAGCCAAAAGATAGAAGATTTAAAGTAGAACCAAAGATAGAGCTATGGATAGAAGACTTTTACTATATGAGAAAGAGAAAGAAAAGATAGTTTTTTGACATAAAAGGAAGCTCGGGGGAAGAGAGAGGAACTTCCATCTCTCTCCTATGGTCGGGTGGTTCGAGCTCATAGGCAATCACAATGTTGTGATTAAGTTGTAAGGATTTTGGAATATACAAAGTTAGAAGTTCAGAGTCTAGTGTTTTATGTGCATTCTTGAGTGCAATATTGTTGCGAAAAAAGAGGAACGTGACAACCAACAATTTGAAATCTTTCACAAAGATGTACATATTGATTATGAGAATGTTCACCATATGAAACAGCAATTGCCCAACAGTGTTGGATTATCTACCAATGAAAATTTTGAACCCTTGCCACTTTTGCATACGGAATCCCGAAGAAGCATATTTTGGTGGGTTGGAACCCGCTTTTAATTGCTAGCATGAGAAACCTTAGTTTTCTCCAGTCTAATAATAATATGCTCACTTAGCGCTTAATGCATGCCTCCTAAAATGTGTCATTCTATTTTTAGATGCCACATTTAGATAATATGAGGTTTCTTGGACGCCAAAAATAAGAAGTGAATGTTTTGCCTGGAAACGTTGTGCAAATGTGTCATTGGAGGTGTTCTTTGTTATGACACTACCATCAATGACTAGGTGTCTGTAGAGTCGTAGACCCAACCTCATCGTCAAGGACACCCAGTCGTCATAGAGGGAACCCCGCTCCAAGCTCCTCATTGATAAGCAGGATCATACAACGTTCTTCAATACGGGATGGGATGATCTAAAGGGACACTTTGAGCATTTGCGAATGTTATGCGGTGGATTGGCAAATGCTTTCGCCAACACAACAAGCGTTGAGTCAGATTTTAGCATTCTGAAATGGGAAAAATATGACTTTTGACAGTCAATGATGAACCTGACGTTGGAGGGCATCTTTCAGGCCAAGCAACACCATGTTGTGATGGTAATTCCTATTCCGACTGAATTTGATGATGGCGTTGGGGCCCAATAGAACAAGCAATTGACATTTTTACAACTTACATCACAAAATTTGATTAAATTCGAGGCAATTTACCACTTTTTATATATTTCCGATTTTGAAGATTTTTGAACGCCGAATTTAAGCTAAAACGGTAAAATTAACATTTGCCATATCGTAAGAGGCCTGGCTTAATGTGACGGTTTTAGCACCCTCTACCTTAGACCTTGCTCAAGTCCACTACGGACGGCAGCCCTTGGAGGACAGAGGACACCGCAAACTGGCTGGACTTGAGGAGCCCAGTCAAGGAAGTTACTGACAAGAAAGCAAAACAAACTAGGGAAAGGCGTGGACAAAAAGCTGGCCTCCACTTTTGCACGAAGCATCACATAAGATGGATAGATATATAGGTACATGCATACTATTACCATTTCTCCGATCATTCGTGAACCACAAAGGTGTCCGAAACTCTATGACGTTACGTGAAATTTACTCACCCCAAATTTCTGGTCTCAGGTCATCAGCACACTCGTTTCGTGTGATGAATCAAAGCAGGGGTCAATGAACACAGAGAATCGACCGCTAGTTACAGATGAGTCAGTTGAGTTTGAGAAAAACCAGCTGAAGTTCATCAAGACTTCAGGAAAATAACCGATCATTGTAGAGGAATATGTAGAATATACCTCAAAATTCTCAAAGTGAAATCGGAATTTCACAACTGTAACTGGTTGGACTTGGAAACACTAAGATTTTGACAGACTTTTCCCATAAATCTCCACAGACACTCGTGGGGGTGTGTATCTATGATGGATTCTGAACCTATAATGGGCAATTGCTTTTATGGGTTTGATGACCACTCCTTTGTATGTGAATTTAGTACAAGGATCACGTAATGTAGTGTTCTGCCATCGGTTCCTTGTTGCAAGGAGGTGTCCCATTTTGGGTCCAGATTGCACTCGTTTCACACTACAAGAATTGTGTGGTCTTTATCATTGGTTCACTTCCACTGCATTGTTTGTGGTATTTGGTGTCACTTACATAATAGTGTCACTTATCTTATTACAAGGATTGTGTTAGGCTACACTGATGGCCAACCACTTGATCATAAGTGTAACCTCATGACACATGGCATTTGTGTGCTAACTGACATCTTGGCATGAGTATGTTCAATAATGTTATGAAGTTATGCCTAGATTACACAATGCTCAACAAGTTGACCATAATTGTAAACACATGACATTTGACATAAGTGTGTTGAATAATTTCTTCCTCTTGCGTATTAGATTGTGAACACATGATATTTGTCACTAGTTTTAAGAGGTTACTTGTGTTAACAAATAATGTCATGTTGGCAGTTAACAGACTTGACACTACTAGGCTTCTAGGCATTTACTTTAGACCTTTTGCCAATCTACTATACAATTACAACATGGTGGTGGTGGTGATAGTGGTTGTTGCCCAACCATTCATCACCATTGCCCACCATTCCAGGATGATGGAAGACCACGGGTGCAATGGGCCGGGACAACATTCGTCAAACTTGTAGTGTATGTGACATTAAGTATTATAATGGTGTAGATGGTTATAAAGCCTATGAATGGATTTAGAATCCTCCATAGGTCATAAAACCTTCTAGTGTAAGAGAATTGCACAGCGGTCTCTCTTTTTTTTGGTTTACTACGAATGTCATTTTGTTAGCCCTCCTCCAATACACACATACATATCCTCGTATGTGTCCTATATTTTTGTAGCACATTTTTGTACTCCCTCCTACCAAGGGAGGTCCTCTCCACCGAAACCTACCTTCACGGAGCACCACAATTTGCTTCAAACAATGAAATCTTCTTCAAGTTTACTTGTTTTTCACAAATCAAGACTCTTTCTTGTAGCCCTTCTCATTTTCTATCCAAAGGCACCAAGATCACCTCCAAACTCTTAGTTGTTTAAGCACGTTGACCATGCAAAAGACCACATCCTTTTCATGTCATTTTGATGTCTTCTCCCTCATTTCTTGGTCTAAGAATGTGAGAGTAAGCTCTTTGAATTTGCCTCTCCGGCTCTCTCTATATATATATAAACATCAATCATTCCTTCTCTACTCTTATTCATTTGGGTGCAATGGTTTTTCAATGAGGAATCTCTCTTCATATTGATTTTTTAAGTTTCCTCCCTTAAACTTGGACTTAGGAAGTGAGATTGGGCTCTTTGGATTTTGTTCTCAAGAGCTTTGATATGTTACTCACAATTAGTTGTGAAAGACTTATAGCATAGTGAAAATTGAACTTATAAGTAAGATGTTAATGCATTGCGTAAGTCTAAATAGTTACACGCACTATTGGGATAATCAACGTAGTAACCACAATCATTGCTTTCTAGAACCTCTCAATGATCAGGAAATGAGTAGCAGTTCCACTGCATTTTATCATGGGGGGTGCACTAACACTTGATATATGTATACACATGCAAGAAACCTCTATTTAATGGGGGGGATGGTATTTACCTTCCTTCGTTGAATATTTCCCACGCTATAAGTAGCTAAATTTCTACTGGATGGTATTTTCTAACACCCTATTAGTATATATAAATTTTAGAGTTAAATATTTATAAGCACCCTATCTTATTTATAAGTAGTAGAAATTGCGTGTGAACAATCTGCACATACATTATGCATACAATACACTATGCATACATTACTCTGCACAATACACACATACAACCATCATACAATAAACTTTAGCATATTGCGTATGGTTTTGAACCCCTTAGGAAACCCTAAATAAGCCAGCCAACCCTCCCATCGTCGGATGACGGTACTTTTCATCCAAAGGTGACCATTTCAACAAATCCATTCATATGTCCACATACATCATCCAATGCCACTAATGGCAGATGATTTATGTTGAACCTATAAATTTAATTTTTTTAATGCCACTTTACATCTACATAAAAAAAATCAGTGGATGAGTGGTGGCAGGAACAGAGGAGATCAGGGTAGGAGGGTTACATCGGTCAAATCCGACAATCGAGAAAGCACAGGCAACGTGGCCTCACCAGAAGCCATAAGCTGCTTTCATCGCCCATAGACTTCTTCTCGAATACCACAACTTAAAGCACACCTACATAATATACAATTCCAAATTTATATTTAGAGGATGCTATTGTATATCTAAGAAAAATGTATAATTTTTGTATCTTGAATAAAATCCACCCTACATTTTTGCCAGTGCCCCCCCCCCCAGCATTGTATACAAAGTCATCAAACATAGAAGTGACCATGAGTGAGCATGCCAGAAAATGGATGAGAAACTCACATAGAAATGACATGGAATCCTACGTGTCTAGAAATGGATAATGTTTGGTGGTCACTGGATCTTGCAACAAACAAACCCAACGAGATTGTCTCAACAAAAAGTAAGGGGACCATGTCAAAAGATTTTTTTGAAGAATTTCCAATGTTATTAAACATTTTTTAATATATAGTTGATTTCATCAATAACACTATATCTCAAATTTAGGAGTTGGTATGGCATTACATCCAGTCCAAGTAAATGGTATATATTTTTTGTAATTAACTTGAACTGGAATTTAAGTATATTTGGATTTATTCATGAACTTTGGACAATTCCAACCCCCAATATAACGTACACTAGATTGCGAAACTACACAAATATGGTGGTCGGCAAACATGAAATGCAAACCTTCAAGTTTATGATTATCATGTTGTTGCTTTTGTTGTTGTCGTTTGATGTTTTTGTCCCCACAAGGGCACATCTCTTATCAATTTTGGCCAACCGGTTTATCCAAATATACTTAAATGTTAGATTTTTGAACAATTAAGGGTTAGTTTGCTTACTTACATTGTGTTGTGTAACAAAGGATTTGTTTGCCCCATTAGGGAAGATAGATATAATTTGGGAATGCCACACGAATAAGAACTAAGGTGATAAGGCTCCGATGACATAGGCCTTGGCCACACTAAGATGTTGGTAGGCTTGTCCTCCGCCAACATTAGTGGGACCGAGGTAAACTATTTGGATGAGAAAGTGATCCTCCTCCCACTTTCTTGCGTTTGTCCCTCCAAATTATGGGAGTACTGTTCTCCCTCTTTAGTATGACACATTTGGGAAAACACAAAAAAATTGTATTATCGAGGTGTTGTCATCTCATCAATATGACAAATGGCATAAAATTGTCGTACTTTTGAGGGAATACAAAAACATAAGTAATATGAGCTTAAGAATATATATATATAGCGAGTTTAAGCAATATAGATGGTATGAAATAATAACTCATAACTCCAAACAAATAAAAATGTTTTCAAAACTTCTTGAAATAGGAGTTCAAAGATCTCTGGTGTTGCCTACCCAAGTTAGCAATTGTCATCTTATCTAAATTCCCTGCTAACTTTTGAAAACTAATAATTTCATTAACACCAAAATACAAAGAGTTGTCTAGTAATAAATTAGACAGGAATGATGCATGACATTTAGCATCAATAAGCTTTACTGTAGGTGGAGCAACATCATGAGTACAAGGCAACATACTAGGCAAGAGACCACTCTAACCCTAACCATGTCCATTCTACACTAGTAACCCTAATTATCATCAAGTTCCCAAGTAGTTCCCAAGTGAACGGTTAGACTTTATTCTGCCGCCCTCACACGCCCCTTGAACGGCGGGAGAAGACTTGGGGCTCAATGGCCGACATTAGTGTAGTGTAAAATACTCATGTAGTTAGGAGAAATTCCACTCTCATAAGAGTTGCCCAAGCCCATTGACACCGGGCATCTAGTGTGGTTGGGCCTTCAACCACATAAGACGTGTGTGTGCGAGATTGGGGTGTGGGGAGGTTCAATTGTTTCAATAACTTAAAACAAATGTCACACGCGATGATCCTAAACTATCAGATGATAGTGGAAAGGTACCCAAACCGAACAGAGTGGTTGGCGGTTCGATTCCTAGCTGTGAAATCGTCTCTTTACTTGACAGAAAAACTTGCCAGGTAGTCAAGCGCCTCATGTGTTCCAATAGTAATAATAATAATAAAACAAATGTCACACAAGGAGACTAATGAGGAAGGCGTGGCCACGAGAGAAGATGCATGGGGTTTTGGATTTGTGAATCTCTATCTACTTAAAAAGCATTCACACAAATAGGGCATGTAGCAAGGCACGGCAAGGGCATAGTTGAGCCTGCAAACGGTTCAAAATGTTATAAGTGTTAAATGTATTAACATATTGTGAATTCATTGCCATTGGGCTAGTACAACACACGTCCAAATTAAACTTTTCAAAATGCCATAGTTGAACCATGAACAATACTTTCAAGTACATTGTCTATGATGAGGTATGGAATCAACATTGTTTTTTAAAGTCGTATGTGTGAAGTGGGGCCCAAAGAAAATACAAGAACACCTGCATGCAAGAATGGTCAACTGGACCGTGAAGTTCATTGAGTATGTTAGAATCACAAAAAACTTTTTCAAGGGCTACTCTATAAAGTAGTACTAAAGTGTATTTTAAGTCTTCTTCTTTTTTCTGTTTTTTTTTTTCTTTGGTCATTTTTCATGGAGTCCATTATTGATGTAAATTTTAAATTTTATGATTCCTACCCTATTTTGTACAAAATTGCTTGACTTGATGCAAGTTACTTCCTCAAATTCAACTACTTCTAGCATCTTGAAAAGTATGTAATAATTCATTTGATGAAATTAATAAGAATACAATTTGAATCTTCAAAACTATTTGTTTTGTAGTATCTTCTAGAGGAAGAAAAAAACTTTAGGATAGCTCAAGTTAGATGTACAAATTTGTAGAAAAGTTTATTTGTTGAACCTTTGTAGAGTACGCTCAGGACATGCACTTTACGTTGCAATACCTACCTACATGGGTGCACAAAAGGGGTATTAATTGAACATATCTCTTGCATTGCACACATAGGAGAGACTTTGTTGAAGGTAAGGTTTGCATGTATATTTCATGTTACAATAAAATATTCTGAGTATGTAAATCATCCACATGGGAAATGCAGAATGGAATTATGCAAACGTGATTGGGTGGAAATATACTAGGAAAGCACATATACTTGTGGTTAGCGTAATCTCTACATTTGTATGTATAGTGTATTTTTTTTTTTCTTGTAGATTGTTTTGCACATAGAGATGTTTATTTGAAGACAACACATGCACGTTTATTTTGTTTTGATGAGGAGTGCACCACTCAAGAGGATATAAAGGTGTTCTAATTTACCTCATTTGCTCGTAACCAAGCAAATATGAGAAAATTTACTTCATGCAAGCCTCCACTTAAAATAGAGACCCTCTATAACATATCGATCTAGACAATGAACAATTTCAATCATAATGGAGGGACAAGCATGTTGTCATACCTTAAAAACCTCAAAAGCACATGGTAACTTGAAATTCTCAACCTGGCCATCTCTTGTATTGAGTTAGTAAGATATTTCACCATCCACTTTGTGGAGTGGGCGCATTGAGTAGATGTATATCCATAGTGATCATGATTAAAGAAATTCTTGTCACTTGGAGGAAATTTGGCGTTAGAGGCAAAAGGATTGGACGTTCGAATCTCCATGCTTTTCTCACTCATAATTATGAGCGAGTCCCTCTACGACTCACCGAAAGATGGGACCTCATCCAAAAGGTCTTTCAACTTAGTTGATGGATTCTTCTAGCCTGCCTTTATTACCGTTCGACTCGAATTAGCCTTTCTCAAAAAGGTATATTGAATGTCATTCACATTCTTCCACACTAGAAGACATGCTAGTTTATTGGCAAGTTTGACTAGACTCGCTCGCTGCCTTCCCCCTCCTTAAAATGTATCTTTTGTGGTAGTATTTCACGTCGACTCCCCTCCAAAGTGGTGTATTATTTGCATGCGTTCAATTTCCTTTGAGGACGTGGCTCCTTTGGGCTCTCATGGATAATTTATTGGCTCCCGTCCTATGGGGATGAGACTTTAGTGATGGTATCTAAAATAAGCCTAAAGTTTCGCCTCTATCCTTAAAGAGTTGAGTGCAGTTCACTCAAGTACAAGCCATGCTCTGACTCTACATAAAAAGCAAAAACTATCTTATTGCCTCAAACACTACACATACTAGGTACCTGAAAACTCACAATTAAAGATGCAACTATACCATAACTTTGCGGTTTTAAGTGTGCATAACACATTATTGTTTATACGCAAGACAATACTAGTACAGAGCACTCTTGCATCTAGTTGCTTGTTTTTTTTGTATTCAAACAAACCGCCAAGTCAATTTCTAAGCAATTGAAACCAGCCGCACATGAGGGACCCCATAATCCGGGTCCTTGAGGAAAATGTGAGATTCAATGCGTTTAGGAGGGTCTTTGTCCCTCCAACAGACAACCGAGTTTCTCCTATACTCAAACTATCTTTGATCTTCCTCCTACACACAAAGTAGTGTCAAGCTCATCAAGAACACCTTCATGTGCTACTTCCATGACCTTGCCGTAAGCTGCCCAAGGCCTGTTGTCATTCAAGCTTTAATTATAATCAATCAAACGCATCCCAAATAACTTAAAAAGCCTTGTAGATTTGCCACTTGTGCCCCCGGGGTGGCAACTAGTGCAAAATAATTTGTAACAGATTATCCATCCATATTATCCTTGTACATTCATACCAAAGAATGATCTTACGGAACTTAGAATGGAGTGGTGTAGTGCACATTGAGACCGTCCATAATATGTAATAATTTTTTGATTTGAACATGTCTATGTATCATAATACATCAATAATTTGAAAATATTGTGGACTTTCTCTTGGACAAGGGGGGGGGCTCGTCCATAATTTGGTCTCCATCAGACCTAATTATAATTTAGATAATCTACAAAAAAAATTGAAGATAATCTAGATTATTTGGGCTTTTAAGCCCTAACCCTAACTCTCTTCCCAACTTCTCTCGGTGGCTTCTCTCCCACCTCTCTTTTGAAACTCTTGAATCCAAATAATTTGAAACATAATCTAGATTATATGTACAATTATGCGTATATAATCTGAATTATATGTACACTTATGTGTACATAATCTATGCCTTCTGTACGAGCCCCCTATTATTATTTGTTTGAGTTGCCACCCCGGGCTTGTGCCTTGCTAAACACCACAAGATCGACACGCTCGTGGATCATAAGAGTCTGAGTCGTAGAGAGCCAATTCATCCCAAAATGAAGTTTCCGGTTAAACCCTGATGTCATTCACCGTACGAAGGAGCCGGTGCTATGTCCACGAAGAACCGGCAGTTAGTTACAGATGAACAAGTCGAGTGTGAAAAACAACCGGTTGAAGTTTATCAAGACTTCGGGAGAGTTACCGACCACTTTAGAAGAATCTTATGGAATATACCTCAAATTAATACAGAAAAACGGAAGGACGCCATCAACACATAACCGGCTGGACTTGCAAACACATGGATCTCCACCGACTATGCCCAAATTTCTCTCCCCGATCACTGAGCCAGTGTGATTCATCGGCCATTTTGTCACTACTTTTCCCATCCCTAAAATGTATCGTTTGTTGTATTTTGTGTCCTCTAGTTCGATTCTCCAAAGTGGGCCGTAGTATTATTATTATTGCAGGCGTTTAATAATAGGCTTCCTTTCTTCGATGACGACGTGGCGCTCGCGGACCATGCACTCTGGCGCCACTTAAAATCTGGTCATATCCCAAGTGACAGGATCCGCTGCTTATCTTACCACTACTGTGACTGCTGTGAGCAAGCGAAAGGATAGGATCGTGTTATAATAAACTCGATATTGATGGAACAGAGAATCCTCCTCTACGTAAGCTTTGGAACTCTAACTCCTAAGTAGCAGATAGATCGATCAATAGATAGACAGATCAGTTTATTGGATTCCTGATGAAATACGTACTCGGCCAGTGTTGGGGTTCGGGGGAATCAGCGACCTTAGCAGAAACTAAACCAATTTGAGACTCAGTACGTAACATTCTTTAACCCATGCCCAGAGTTATGTGAGCCGTATAAGGTAGTCGAGTTTACTAGAGTTTACTCTTGGAGGTTTGGCCTCTTCTGATGTGCAATAAACCCCCAAAAAATCATTCTTGTACGAATCTAATGTCATAAGAATCAGATTAAGGTGACTAAATTCTGAATTATGATTCATAACATTACTCTATTGGGGTCCCGCGAATCCAACACGAAGGTCCTCTGGCAAGCTGTCCCATGTGGTTGGGTGACCAAAAGAAACAGAGTTATGTGAGCCATATAAGGAAGACGGGTTTACTAGAGTTACTCTTCAAGGTTTGGCCTCTTTTGATGTGCAATAAACCCCACTAAAAAAAAAAGCATTCTTATACGATCCCAATGCTATAGGAATCAAATTAAGGTGACTAAATTTTGAATTACGATTCATAACATTACTCTATGGTGGAAGCTATTGGGGTCCTGTGAATCCAACACGGAGGTCCTCTGGCAAGTTGTCCCATGTGGTTGGGTGACCAAAAGAAACAGAGTTATGTGAGCCATATAAGGAAGACGAGTTTACTAGAGTTACTCTTGGAGGTTTGGCCTCTTCTGATGTGCAATAAACCTCACTAAAAAAAAACATTCTTATACGAATCCAATGTCATAAGAATCAGATTAAGGTGACTAAATTCTTGATTATGATCCATAACATTACTCTATGGTGGAAGCTATTGGGGTCACGCGAATCCAACACGGAGGTCCTCTGGCAAGCTATCCCATGTGGTTGGGTGACCAAAAGAAACAGAGTTATGTGAGCCATATATATAGACGAGTTTACTAGAGTTTACTCTTGGAGGTTTGGCCTCTTTTGATGTGCAATAAACCCCCAAAAAAATCCTTATACGAATTCAATGTCATAAGAATCATATTAAGGTGACTAAATTATAAATTATGACCCATAACATTACTCTATGGTGGAAGCTATTGGGGTCCTGCGAATCCAACACGGAGGTCCTCTGGCAACCTGTCCCATGTGGTCGGGTGACCAAAAGAAACAAAGGTATGTGAGCCATATAAGGAAGACGAGTTTACTAGAGTTACTCTTGGAGGTTTGGCCTCTTCTGTTGTGCAATAAACCCCCAAAAATACATCCTTATACGAATTCAATGTCATAAGAATCATATTAAGGTGACTAAATTCTAAATTATGATCCATAACATTACTCTATGGTGGAAGCTATTGGGGTCCCGCGAATCCAACACGGAGGTCCTCTGGCAAGCTATCCCATGTGGTCGGGTGACCAAAAGAAACAAGTTGTGGGGGCATGCCAGCCGGTAGTGGTTGGTTGGCACTAATTTTTTATTGTTAAAACATTGTACCACTCTGGTACCCAAACCCCTTCACCTTTGCAAAGTCAACAATAGTCATATTGAGCACCACTCATTTTGCAAGGGGCGCCAAACATAAGTGGGACATTATTCCCTTGAGATTCTCAAGATTCTTGACATTAGGGGTGTAACATCCTAGTGTTGAGTGATGTTATGTGTGATTGGAAAAAAGGTGGCCGAAATCTTAGTGCCATGGCAAGGTCCCCTTGAAAAATGGCGTCTCTTTTATATAGAGAGGTTGAGGGAACTTGAGACCTAGCAATGTTATGCCGAAAGAGGACATGTACATCCTCCTAAATAATGCTCTATAACCTTTTAAAGAAAAAAGAAAAAAGAAAAAGGGAAAATGGAAAAACCATGTAGGATTGATGTGGAAGCAAATTTGTTTCTAAGGTAGAAGACGCACCATTTACTTTGTGATCAATTTAAAATGCATTCTTTGTTTCTATCACATATTGCCTACTAGAGATAAGATGCAGCTTTACTTATTTGTTCAAAAATATTTATATCTCAACGGTAAAAATAAATAGGTTTGTCTCTTTCGAATTGCATTAAGAGTGTGATAACCAACCTCGGGTAGGCCACTCTATAGGATTTTTGTGCATCACATGCGGCTGAGGGCTACTTACCTCCATGGCATGATTGATTATACCATGGTCAAAAATGAATATACCATAAGATATGGCTATGCGTTGTAACCATCCTCTACATATCCACTAACATGATGTTGCATCATTGAGAATCCTCTTCAAATGGGTTATATTACTTGCATCATATTGGATGGCAATTGGACACAATTAGAACCCATAGTTGGGCAACATGTGTTGATTATCAGGCATACACTACAAACACATGAATCTTGGAAAATTGTCCTACATCACTAGAAAATTCGTAATTGGACCACATGGGTTGATTTACATATCATTCTCACTAGCACCCATTTATTGTCTAGGGCTCGCATGTTGGTATTGATGAATGATATGAGGAGGAATTGAGCTAAGCGAGATATGAAGATTGCACATGATATGGCTTTGGGTTATAATTATAACCATCCTTCTCATATCCACTAGAACAATGCCACATCATTGAGATTCCTTCACACATCATATTCTATTACTTGCATCAAATCGGTGTGCCCATTGATACCAGTGTATGCTCATTCATATTGTTGTAGGAGATAGAGTGGTGATCACGGTCACGAATTATATGGAAATAATTAGATGTAATGTGACATTTATCTTGAAGTGTACTAATAATAGCACATTTGAATAATTGCATTGATTTCTTTAATGGAAAAATTGGCGCATTAAAACTTGCTTTTCAACAAACAAACAAAAAAAGTTTCGAGGTAGATAATACGCAAAATTTCGCCACACAACGTTTCAAACTTTGGCCAATTGTCAAAATAACTATAGTTGATTAGATTTTTTTTTCAAAATGTTTCAGGGAACAACTATAGTAATAAAATAAAAATCCGAGTATTATTACATATTCGAAGAAGTTCGCCTCTTGATTTGCTTCAGTTGAGGGTCTTTAATATACTTGGGCCACTGAGAATCATCAAGAAACGCCTTTATACAATCACTCACCGCAGTGGGCTCCGAAACAACCTCCATGTACATCACCAACACAAATAACACACTAATGACCAGAATTCCGTGAACATGTTGCACTCAACTTTTAGTTAACTAAATATAACTATAATTACCTAGACTTTTTTGACAGACCGAATTTCAAAACAACTATGGGTAACTGCATTTTTTGGCAAATCAAATTGCGAACAACTATAGTTACAAAAGGCACCTAGTGAGCTAATAGTTGAATTAGTTGTCCAAGGTCTGCAAATCGTCTACACTGATTGGTACCATTGGGGTCTCGCGCCCCTCGTGCACTGTCCTTTTGGCATTCTTGACAATATTTTACATTTCATGCATCATTTGGCAGAGAATCCTTCAAATTTGCTCAAACTGTCTCCTCAAATTGGACGTGTCTTAATTTCTACCTGGGCACAATACGTGTCTAGTACTTGCTGTAATTTTCTCGCTTGGTCATTATTGTTTGAACCTCGGAGTCACAAATTTGTATTACCAAATTGTATATTGATAAATTATCAACTTCAAATAATGAAACTCAACCCCGTGCAAACTGTTGCAATGCATTGTCATGTAATCCGAATTGCAATCTTCCATGGCAATATTTCAGTACAGAAATGTTGGGATGCAAATTATACCAAACTTTGTTTCAATAATCGGCATGGATTTCATGTAGTAGACTCCAGCCATGTGGTTTGGAACTCGGGCCATGACTTGAAGGAAAGAAGAAAGCTTGCATTATTCCTTACAAAAACAAGAGTAGTTTCTTCAAGGGCAGTAAAGAAAAGGATCACATCACAGGCAATCTGAAGAATTTTGGAGGGAAGACACTTGCGGCTTATTAATGCAAAACCCCAATATACCCTCTGGAGAGGGTTCATAAATTTTGTTATTTCACATTACTCTGGGATGTACATTTCGAAGTACCTTGTCCAATTAATGTCCATGTGCAAAATAACAATTACCGCGCTATTATTGAGAACAAGCACTTTAGGGTTATGGTCATGATGATATACTCGCATACCTAGAGCGTTCGATTGATCAATGGCACCTTTTGAGGTAACTCTCTCAATCTTGTACATCGTTTGAGCTCAGAACATTGAGCAGAAACAAGGTCACATGATCATTGTAAACATTCGTTGTAGGATCTGCGACCAATTTTTAATTTTATTTTGTCACGAGTCATAAGAAGCAACTCTGCAAAAGCAAGTGACAGTGTTCAGTCAATTGGCGATTCTCAGTCAAAAGCACATGTTCAAATTGCTCACTTCAGTATGCACAGAGACTCGCCTCGAGCATGCTGGACAACGAGTACGCGTTAAACCTCCGGCGTGAGAAGGATTGGTGACTCCAGAAGGATTTATGGAAGCCAGGTTAAGCTTCTCCGTCTTACGAGCTAACAATCGTCCTGACGTCGCCACACCTGTATCATTTTAAAGAAAAAACCAACGAGGGAGATCGGTGCATGCTAATGATTTCTCATCACGATAGAAAATCACAGAGGATGTGCCGCGGCGTACACACCAAAGCGCAACGAACAAACCTCAACATCCTAGCTGCACACGCCCAAGCTGCCTGCACCAGACGACAAGGACCAAAAACTTCTACCAAAAACTCTCAAGACATCGGCACACCATAGCAAGCACAAGAATTGCATGGACAAAATAGGCGACACCGCAAAAGAGACATCAGGGCAAGGAGAAGAATTAGATCTCAATTCGACCATACTCGCCATAGCTTCACAATTTGTGCATCGCATGGAGCAAACTCTCCAGCAGACAAGGAGTCCTTTGGCGAGGGTGGAGGCGGAGGTGGAACCAAAGCTGACAAGAGAAGGTAGGGTTTTGGCCAATGGATGAACTCATCCATCATCCATGACAATATTTGTCCACTTATTCATCAGAAGTGACATCCATAAAGTTATCATATGACACTAACTATCATATTTAATGTAGTCTAAAACATGAATGTCTTTTTGAGTCATAAATAAGCAAATTTTAAGTTCACAAGGGGCATTTGTGATATTAATCTAAAGGCCAAGATGGTGATTGACTAGGTTCTAGGGTAAAGCTAGCCTTGTGTATGAATTTTGGACACAACGAAATTGTATACAAGCACTTTTATCAACGAACCCTATGATAGAAATGGCAACATTGGTCTTGGATTTAAACTACATTTCTTATCGTAGACACGTTTTAGTTGCATGCACATTGTGGTACTTGTGAGAAATAATACACATCTATGATGATTATTTAATCACATTGCGTCCATTTGTTGCCACTATGCACCACGAGGAGGTGACTATTGAAATTTTAGAAACCACGTGAGATAAAAAAATAGGGTCAATTTAATTCATCGAGGGTAAATTTTACAAATTTGTTAGATCTACCATAGCATTGGAAATATGTCCTCTACATAATTATTTGTAAAATAGGGTGGTGAATAATTCCTCCATTTTAGTAATCAGTAGAAAAAAAATAAGGTATTAGATATTGGATCCCCCCAAATGTGTGTAGTAGGATCAATAGAATAATTATGGGTTTGACTACTTGGATGAAGAATTGTGTAAATTTTGTCCAAATTTGAATGAAACGCGTTAGTATGGAGGGAACTGTTGTGGATTTTGTTGGGGGAAGGAATGTTGTGACTTCTCAATGGCCCTTGGCTTGCTTAGGGTTGGGCAAGCACAGTGGCGTGAAGGCGGTGAAGCGTTCGGGTAGGAGGTCTTGCGTTGGTGAAGTGTGGCACATAGGCGGTAGGTAAGAGACATTTTTTGGAGTTTTTTTCTTTGCTTCATAACGTTCACACAAGGTGTTTCATGAGAACCAAAGATTCAGCTTGCTCCGCTTGCATGCGGTAAGAATTGATTTCAAACTCCAACTCCTTGATTTTTCCCTTCCACTGTCTGTTTTTTGACGACATGCTATTGATTTCCAACGCCCTCCTAAATGTGAGATATAGAAAGATGAAGAGTTACAAAACCTGAATGTGAGCGTAAAAAGATGATATGTTTTCCAGGTTATTATGTACTTGTATCTTATTCTTTGAGACATCTACCTCAAGTGGGATCTTCTGATGTCGCTACCAATAGTTGTAAAAATGTGTACGTTTTTATGAGATGTATCATTCGGATTTTATATAACATATGGTTTCGTAGTCAGAGGACGAGGTCCTACTGGAGAT
Organism: Polytrichum commune; assembly: GCA_950295325.1. Classification (NCBI taxonomy): domain Eukaryota; kingdom Viridiplantae; phylum Streptophyta; class Polytrichopsida; order Polytrichales; family Polytrichaceae; genus Polytrichum; species Polytrichum commune. The sequence goes on from OX485807.1 coordinate 39,036,761, forward strand.
TGCAGTGTCATTCCATGAGAGGCCAATTTTGTCATCGAACTGGAACTAATGTCGTGGAAACTAGGAGAGTACTCAGATGAAAAAGAGATTAAGAAAAATTCGTGAGGTTGGAATTGGGTTCTAGAAAGGCCGATATTGGGATCATCTCGGAAATATGAGCCAATTTTTTTCATATGATCATTTTCATACCTAGAATTATAGGTTTCTTTCGAAGATTTCAAACATAAAATTACAAACTCCATTATGTAATCATAGTAATGCTAGTAGTGTCCAATATGCCAACATTCTATTGATTATATTTTTGCTACAACAATCTTTTGTAGATGATCGATGATGCGCTACAATATTTGACAACGTCACCGTGGTAGACGTAGAGGATTGCGCTTTGCCTTGCACTCTGCCTTGGAGGAAGACTTGGTGGAGTGGTTGGAGACTTCAAAGGTTACCCGCCTCATGCCATCAATTAGTTTTAGTTATTCGTCATCATCGGTGTTAAGCAAATCTCTCCAAAATTTTTAGTCTTATCATGACATTGTAAAAGATATTGACATGTATTGGAGGGTGCATAGTTATATCCTAACCCTTCACATTGTAAATATTTGGTATAAGGTTGAATGTGTTTGTGAACACAATTGAAGTAAATGTTTTCAATTTGTGTATTTAACTTTCTTTCATTTGAATGCAATCTTTTATTTTTGGAGTACATAGTTGTGCAAAAAATCATGTTTTGTGATAATTGATTGTGTTCTTGTTTTGTTCTATCCATTTTTACAACTTGTCTTTGTTAGGTTGTACATTTTATTATCTCCATGTTTATTGGTAACCTTTTAAATAATATCCAAGTGTTATTGATTGTGTTTTGAACGGCATTTTGAACGGTTTAGCATTGATAAAACTAACTGAAACCGATTAAATGACAAGATGGATGCTATGGAACGTTTGTTGCTCACATAGTCAACTTTGCAATGCTATAGTATTCCGTCTACTATTTGGTACTTGTATAATTTATAAAAAAAATATGATGCCAAAAATTAGCCTTTCTAAACAATTACAAATAAATATAGGGTGTTAAAAAATATGTCAAAGTAGCTTTATATCTACATATAGGGAGGGAAAAAATATTGAGAGGTGCATAAATATCCCCCCATTAAAAACCCCATTATCGCACGTGGTTACAAAATGTAAGGAGGTGTGATCCCCCCGTGCTATGCACTCACACATTCATTTTCTACCACCACAATTTTACCACCAAGATGGCCAGTGACAATAGGGTTTCGCCCAATCTCAAGATCCCAACCCTTGATGTCATCAAATCTCCAACTACGAATCATGAGGGATACATGTTCACAACACCTACCATCAAGGAGGGTCAAAACGTTGATTCCTACATAAAGCATGGAGATTACTATCTCTAGCAACTTGAATAGCTAAGGAGGGGGTCAAAGGCCCTAAATTAGTATACTAAAATTAATCTATTACGAATCAACAAGAAAACTATAAGAATATATTTTCGATACACCCATGATGATGCATGTTGGGAAATGAATCCAACCGCGGGGACTACATCTAACAGCTGACAATCACTAGGCAGTGCCCGTGACCCTAACCCCTCGTTCGTCCACCTACACCTACCTAACCAAACCATCCCATTTCCGCTCTCCAGTAACCACCTCAACTTTCGTTTCTGTAATGAAAAATATAGGTTGACTATCATAACATTACTAAGAGGGGCAAGGCACACCCGTCCGAAAAGGGGAAGGTCTAACCCTGCACCGGATCTCCAACCAACATTACAAGCCTAGATCCTTGGGAAACGTGAAGTGGCACCCTATACAAGCAGGCATCCGGTGCCCACCTGCACATGGAACCCTGCTAGCGCTACTCAACAACTCTAAATACATACAAATAAGCATACTTCACCGGCACGACAACCCGCATATCATGGATGACAGGATGACACCACTTCACTATTCCATGATGAACAATACTCATACTGAGCTTGGGTTGCTTTTTGTAAGAGTGGCCCGACATAAAAAGGGCATTATACTCCACAAAATCCCCAGCCCCAAGGTGCAGACAGTGCTTGAGTCCTCGTAACTTTCTTAGCACGGCTTTGTGCCATTAAACATTACAAGCCTAGATCCCTGGGAAACGTGAAGTGTCACCCTACACAAGCAGGCAACCGGTGCCCACCTGCACATGGAACCCTGCTAGCACTACTCAACAACTCTAAATACATGCAAATAAGCATACTTCACCGGCACGACAACCCGCATATCGTGGGTGACAGGACGACGCCGCTTCACTCTTCCATGATGAACAATACTCAGGCTGAACTTGGGTTGCTTTTGTAGGAGTGGCCCGACATAAAAAGGGCATTATACTCCACAAAATTCCCAGCCCCAAGGTGCAGCAGACAGTGCTCGAGTCCTCGTAACTTTCTAGCACAGCTTTGTGCCATTAAAAAAAGTTCCAAGTTTATCTCCGCTCCGATTTTCACTCCATTATTTTGTTGCTGTTATTGAAAGGGGGTGGCCTTCATGTATGGTTGAGATCGAGTCCACGTCGAGGCTCCTCCGTAAATTTGTACCTTTCGGTAACTTTAGTTCCCAGTCTATCTATCCAACCCATTAATTGCATTCATAAATGACGATGACTTGAGAGCGGTTTTTAGAGTATTGCTAAGTTACATCATTTGTCGTGTGCTTCTAGCTAGCTCAGTCCAGGGTCAGGGCTGGCAGGCGGGTCCTGGAGAAATACTTAGAAAATTTCGCCTGCTTCGTGTATGTAACAACCTACGATGATTTCGACGTTCGCCATCGTATTAAATGCTAAAAGAACGGCACGGGTGATGATCGAAACTTGAGAGTCTTCATGTAACAATGATTCAACATTGTTTGTCATGGTATGGGGTATCATTGCGTCTCCATGCCAAAATGATTCACGAAACGGCCGTTTTTCTTACTGATTATATCGATCTTAAATGCTTCCCCGTACACCCTAAGGCACACCTAATCGGTTCAAGAGCTACTATGTGATATATAAAACGAGAGTCATTATGGTGCCACAACTTCTTCTTGTTGCAGCCGGTAGTTGTAAAAGTAGTGAATCATCATTCATAAGTTATTGGGTGCTAGGTATGGTCCCACTTATCAAAGAGGGATACCTATAAATTCTCTTTATAAGACAATCAACCCCAACACATATTATACAATTCGTTGAATTCACATATTATCATGATATTTTTCTCACCGCTGCATAAAATGCAAAGGTCACTAAATATAACCTGCTAATGCAAATGCTTAAAAACGCAAGCTGGCAAGTCAACTCCCTCATCAGCATCACAATGGGTATTTGAGGGGCCATCCATAACCGGTCAATCCAAGAATTAGAACGTGTTCGATATTCAAGAACGAAGTCAAAGCATTCATGAAATGAATACACCAAATTGCAATCAAATACTTCACATACTTAAAATTAAACAAAAGAAAACATGACGTTAAACATGCTCCAGTCCACCTCTCTTAGGGAACTACACTGTTTATGGCATTTAGTGTCACATACGTAGTAGTGTTACTTACCCTAATTTTGAGGCGTACGCTAGATTACACTAGTGATCAACAACTTCATCATTAGTATCGTCCCATGACACTTGGCATTCTAGTGCACTTATTAATATTATGGCACGAGTATGTTCATTAGTGTTATGAGGTGTATGCCAATGCTCTACAAGTTGACCAAAGTGTACACAAATGACACTTGGCATTAGTATGCTCGAGAATATCGTCCTCCTGCATGATAAAATGTAAAGACATGATACTTGTCATCAGTATGCTCAATAACATCTTCCCTTTGCATACTTAGCCACAAATGCGTGTTTACTAGTGCAATAAGAGTTTGGTATGCATGGGAGATCCAAAAATGTGAGTGCCTACCTACAAATCAAACATTCCCATTCCATTGATTAAGAAACGAAAAGAAAAACCAACGTCGGGCATTCGACGTGAATTTAAGCCCGTTGGCTCTACCTTGCTCAAGGATCCCCTTGGTGCAGGGCAAGATTGCACTGATTAATACAACACGCCAAGTTACTAGGCCTTCTCCATCAACTCCCCACGTCAATTCCCACAAACTCGACTCGTGTGAAGGCCACACGGCTACTAGAATCCTAAAACCTCTCCCCCACCTAATATGCCACCCATGGGACTGCATGCGCTACACTACATATATATGGGCTCCTAAGTAAATGGTGCATTGATCAAACATTCCATACAACTAGGAGATCCAAGACAAAGACTATGCAGGAACCCAAGGCACTGGTACCGACCTACGTCGTAGAAATTATTACAACGACATCAAGCAACGACGATTGTCAACATGGGCATGCCAAAGAAGTGAAGTAATTAATTAACTAGCTCCTCCTCCGACCCATCCCCTCATCACTTCGTTGCCAATCTCCTCTGCAAACTTGACTCCCGTGAAGGCCGTGGCTGGCTAGCTAGCTACCCACCTAGCAGGCTAACTTAATTACCTCTTCCATGGTGGATCCGAGGCCGGAATTAAACCGTACAAAAACCGTAGTAATATAAACACGGTGGACTTTCCGAGGGGGGGGCCTTGGTAAGCTTATTAATTAAGTAGCTAGCAAGCAGTTGCTTATACAAGAGAGTCATATACAATGATCGGGGAGTCACAGATGAACCGGTTGAGTTTGAGAAATAACTGGTTGAAGTTCATCAAGACTGCAGGCAAATTACCGATCGTTTTGGAGGAATATATAGAAAGAATATACCCCAATTTAATAAAGGAAAAGCGGAGGATGTCAACAACATGTGACCGGTTGGACTTGCAAACACATGGAGCTCAACCGATTATGAATGCCCAACTTTTTCCCATATATATATGTATATATATATATGCATGCTGAGGAGTCCCGGTTCCCGATTCCCGACCCGGTCCTTTCTCCCACGGACTGTGTGTCTGGGACTGTGTCTTTAATTGATGAATGCATTTAATGCATTGCCCGCGATCTGCTCCCAAGGAACCATGCAGTGGCAGTCAGGTAGGTAGGTGGCAGTCAGCTCGGGAACTGCCTTAACTCCTTCACCGTCACCGTCCTTGGCAATGAAATGGACGGGGAGCCTGGGGTGGCAACTAGTGCAATGTAATTCGTAACGGACGATCCATCCGTATTATCCGTGTACATTCATACCAAAGAATTCTTTTACGGAACTTATTAGAATGGAGTGATGTTGTGTTGTTGCACATTGAGACCGTCCATAACACGTAATCGGTTTTTGATTTGAACATGTCTATGTGTTATGATACATCAATACAATTTGAAATTACTGTGGACTTTCTCTTGGACCGGGGGGGGGGGGTCTTCCATGATTTGGTCTCCATCAGACCTAATTATGATTTGGATAATCTATGAAAGTTTGAAGATAGTTTAGATTATTTTGGTTTTTAAGCCCTAACCCTAACTCTCTTCCCAACTTCTCTCGATGGCTTCTCTCCCGCTTCTCTTTTGAAACTCTTGAATCCAAATAATTTGAAACATGATCTAGATTATGTGTACATAATCTATGCCTCTGTGAAATTTTTGGACGAGCCCCCTGTAATTATTTGTTTGAGTTGCCACCCCGGGACGGGGAGACCCCGACTAGTGACCGGGGAGATTCTTGGGGATAACTGGTGGACGCCCATGTGTTTGCAAGTCCAACTGGTGACATGTTGATGACATCCTCCGAGTTTTCCTTCATTAAACTGGGGTATATTCTTCTATAGATTCTTCTAAACCGATCGGTGATTTTCTTGCAGTCTTGTTGAATTTCAACCGGTTGTTTCTCAAACTCGACCGGTTCATCTGTACCTAACTGCCGGTTCTCCCCGATCATAGGACCCGACCACTGGTTCCAGACCAACCGGTCAAGTTTGAGAGATATTGTTCTCTCTCTAATTTGACATGCTTGGTCGTGCAAGAAAGTGTCGTATTATCTTAATGTTGTATTAATATGACATTTTGGCCTCAAATGTCGTATTATCGAGGGTTTTCAAGAAAACGGTGTGTTTTGATTCAAGTTGTCAGTTTGTATATACACGATGAAGATATACATGTGTGAAGGAACATTTTATGTTGAAGAAATATGCTCACAACATTACACAATATGGAGTTAAACAAATGTTTAGTCTCATGATGATGTCTTCACCATTTGATAGTAATTGGGCATACTCACGGGTTTGGGGAAGCTCGACTATTGGTGTTGGCTAATCATCCACGTTATTTTGCTCCTGTGGCTCCAGTCATTCATATATAAACCCAAATGGACTTCTGTGCCCCATGCCAAATCCACCAACTCGGCCATGCCTTCAACACATCCCTCCCATCACATGATTCAAGATTAAACCTAGGCTGCAAGATCAATCTTTGCAACTACAATTTATCAATCAATCACAAGATTCAAGAGATTATTACCCAATTATTTGAATCATCAACAAATATCACTCCCCAATCCCAACTCCAAATCTAAACCTACTATGGAAAGGAGAGGAGTCCTTATATCCAAAACCCCTAACCGAACTCAATTTTCTTCAAATACCAAACACCACCTCACCACCAAAATTTTAACCTAGAACTGTCCCCACCTTAGATGTTGCCAAGATTATGGCACCTACCGCTATACTCTTCCAATACACGTGAATGAATTCCCTTGACCCCACCACATGCTTCCTTAACAAAAACCTTTGCCCTTCGAACACCTTCACCGACTCTCACCTACCAATTACTGTAAGTAAGCCACCTCCGCCCAACCTTCAATCAAAACTCGGGAACGATTTGAAACAACTACTTAAGCTTACTTGAATCTTCTCTAGTTTTGCTTCAATCTCCATCCAATCAAAGATTTAAAAGTGCAACATATGTATTGGAACCAAGGTTCAAAACAAATAACTCGAGTTAAGTTAAGCTAACCCACCAATGATCATGATTCTTGTTCTTCTTTTGTTTCATTTTGTACTTGGAACAACTCCCCGATCCCAAGGCACAACCTTATTGTGGGTCCTATCACTTATGCACGTGAATTACCTCTATGATACGACAAATCATGCCTAAAAAGTCATATTATGAACATCGTAATCGTAATACGGGGGGTAAATTAGCAATAGAAAGTTTGGTTGACGGGAAATATGTCATATAATCAAAGGTGTCATATTATCGAGGTGAGATTGCAACCGGTTGAACTTCAAAACTTCTTGAAAGCGACATTCACTATCCCAATCAGTGTGTGTTACTATTCGAAGTTACGCAATGTAATATCGTCTTACTCGGGAGTTCAATTTTACCAACAAAAATTTAACTGGTTGTTCCAACATTCTAAAACATATTAAATGACTTTGCTCGGTAAAAGATCACATTCTCATTAAATAGTTATAGCATTGCGTAACTTAAATAGTAACACGTGCTAATTGGGATAATCAGTTTACCAACCGTTTTAAAAGGAATATATGGAATATATGGAATATACCCAAAATAATAAAGAAAAGTTGAAAGATCACAACATGTAACTGGTTGGACTTGGAAACACTAGGATCTTGACGGAGGACGCCCAAAACTCTCCCTAGACACTAGTCCTTGGTGACCCGAGGGACTCCCAACTTTTGTAAGGTGGAGAGTAGTGTGTATGTTTGGCAAAGTTTTTGCAAGTTTTTGACAATTGACATGCAAAATCTTGCACAAAAATAAAATGCACGTCAATTGACATGCACGATTTGAAATTTGACATGTAGTGTGACTTGTGAAGAAAAAAATCACATGTCAATTAACACTTTAGAAATTGAAATGACACGTAACACTAGGCATATGACATTTAGAAGAAAATGTAGATGTCAATTGACATTCATTTTTGTTTTTGAAAACATCACATGACACTTTGGATTTGAAGTTGAACGTCAATTGAAATTTGTCATACATACACACTGGTGGAGAGACGAGACTTGAGAGGCCTTATTATGGGCACCCTTTTTAAAGCCGTTACTGATTTATGATCTCTTAGATTTACATTCATGCTTATATAAGCCAAGTGAATTCTGTATAAATCCATATATTATTAACCCATGTGTTGTTGTCGGGAACAACCGACATGGGTCTATGCTAGTCTCCTCAAAAAGGAAGCACCAAGTGCCAATATATGGTCATGAAAGAAGGCTTGTGTTACAATGATGTATTGGATTATGTGCTCAAAAGGTAGACATCATTTTGGGTTCGTTAGTTAGCATAATCAGCATGGTTTATGTGATTGTTTAAAAGTAGATATTATCTTCACTTTTGACCTCTTATAGATTTTGTATCTAAACTGTTATTTTGAAGCTTGACATGACAATTTTTGCAATTGCTAATTGGATGAGACAATTCATGTTCCAAGCCACTGACCAAAACCTTGGAGAAGTGGAAATGCCCACAATAGGCTCACAAACCTTGGCTTAATTCAGAATCCTTGGTGAGCCAGTCAAAGTTCTCCTACTTTTGCAAGTAATGCTATTACTTTGATTTATTTGTTTTAATCTTTGAGGCAGATGGCCAACCGGCCGATGCCAGTGAATTAAAAAAACAATATAATGTGTCCACTTCAAGGGGAGGCAAAAATGCTACAAATTTCATGACCTCTTCTAATATATGGATGTCAACCCCGTTTGTAACACTTGAAATGACAACCTTTGCCATTTGCATAAATAAAAGAAAATTAATATTAAGGCTTAATTTGCCTCAATGTGAATGGGTAATTATTCTCACTTACCAAGCTCCAGTGGGGCGCCAATGTAAGGGTACTCTTGCCCTCTCAAGAGGTGATCATGATAATGATAGCATGTACAATGGGCATGTTAACCCTATGGTAGTCCACCGACATTTGTTTGTTGTCTAATTTTTGTTTTTGAGGAATATATCTACGAGGTGTTTAATGGCGATTTGATGCATTTGTTTCATTAGTTTCTTGATCTCGTGTTTTGAGATACGAATTTGCTCTAGTGCCGTTATGAAATGTTTGTGGATGGCTCCTTTGAATCTTACCGTGAGGGTGACGAGGGGGTTTAAATTCTAGCATGCATCGTGAAGGGTGTCAATGAGGGGGCCATATTTGTCGCATTTTTTCTTGGAGGAGAATCCATTTTGGCAAAAGGTGAATTCAATGAATTGTAGTGTGCGGTGTGAGGTTGGGTTTATTGGTGGTTGGTTGTCGTTATGTGCTCCAATATACATAAAATATTTGGTTCACGTCGAACATGGCATGTGCATGGTGTTAGGTGGCATGTGCAATTCGGCAACCAATCGGGGACCGTGATATCTTGTGGTCTATTGTTGTGGTGTCATGTGATTGCAAGTGTGTAGAATCTTGTGTGTTTGTTTGATTGTAGTGTGTGTATAATTTGGTGTACCGCCTTGTTGTGTCTTGTTATTCCAAAGCTTATATTGGTTAGAGCATTGGGATAATAGGTTTGGCCACGTGTCAATCCCATTTCTCACGCATATTAGTGTATAGTTTGGTTTCAGGTGTGTGTGTGTGTATGTGTGTGCGTGCGCGTGTTTTTTTTTTTTTTTTTTTTTTTTTTTTTTGTATTGTATTGTTTTGTTTTTTGGTTGGTTGGTTTTGTTTGGGTGTTTACCCATATATTGGGCATGACAAAATTTTAATGTTTGTGTACTTTGTGCATCAGAGAAACATGTTGCTTTCCAAAAGTGGTTTGAGAGTTTGGGGTGGATATCTAGGTTGGAAACCTATTTGTCAACATATGCAAATTTGGTTCTAGCTGATGCAAGTGCAAGTGTTTTTTGCTTTTTTGTTTATGTATGCATGGAGGTTTTGGATTGCTTCGTTGTGTGCATTGGTTGAGCCAAAATGGTGGAGTGCACTATGAGAGTGTGTGGTGTGGTGGTGGGTTTGTCTAGGGTGGTGCCATCATTGGCGAGTTGGTCGGCTATTTCGTTGCCAGTAATTCCAATGTGTGCTCTAACTTTTTGAATGATAATTGTATGTTTGGACCATATTATTAGGTGGACTATGGATGTGATGAGTAGTTTGTTTGGGTGATATTGTTGGGATGATGGGTGCATGATGTGATTGCTTATAAGACATATGCTATTAAGGTTGTCCGTTAATAAGAATATGCTCGGTGGGTGATTTTGTGTGGCTACTAGGCTTATTAGGATAGCATATGATTATGTTCTAAGGATGTTTTGGAGTCCAAAGAGATTTTTTGCAATCTGAAAGTTATTCCATGGATTGTACACTCATAAGCCCACCACGTTTCCTACTCCATGTTCATTTGGTGGGATGAACAAACTGTCGGTATATATGAATTGTAATGGATTCAAATTGGGTGGCTTGGAAGGTGGTGGGTAGTAGTGTGGGCGGGTGATCATTATTTTGATTTGGGAAAGTGTTGGTTTTAGGGGTGTAGTTTCATGTGTGTGAGGTTTTTACTTTGTGTGCGGAGGTGTGCCTTGTACGGGGTGTGTATTTATATCCACCTGGTAGAGTTCCACTTGGTGGGCCTATGAGTACAACCTTATGGTTATGGTCTCATTGTCTTCTTGAACAACTACTCTTGCCCAATGAATTGCTTTCATACTATAATTTTGGTCTATTGGGTGGGCAAATCATGTTGCGGCCCATTTTGACGACTCGGTTAACCCTAATCAAGGAGCCAAATCGAATATCACGACTGCGTGCTAACTTTTAATGAGCATGTAAGTGGTGATGAAATTTGGAAGGCTCCTACTAAGACGTATAAGGTCGTTGGGTAGAGGGCGTGCTGATTTTTATCGGGATTGTATGCTTTCGATTCATTTTCCCTGGGTAAGATTGTGACGACATATCTTTCGATCATCCACAATACTTCAGTTGCAAAGTCTTGTGATGGCGGTTGTTATAAGAAGTTTGTTCACAAGGTGGCGTGGAGTGAATCATTCCCAAAGCCTTTTGCAATTGCTAAGTGGACGAGAGTACCATTCCTGATCTGATCCTCCGGGCAAAAGCGTGTTGGAAGCGCCCGTGACAACAGGGACACCACACACACCTCACCTTCAATTCACAGACCCTCATTGCCAGTGACCCGGTCGAGGACCTCCTCACCTCTGTAAATTCGTTGTGAACTGAGCAGTCAAGGTCTCAACCTCCGTCACCCACTGTGTCTCCCGGGACACTACCTCGTCACCCAAGCTTAATAAGTTATTAGTGGGCACAGGCAGGGACTCGACTAACTTAACCTCGCTTCGCTTCAGTTCAGTTCAGTTCAGTTTAGTGGGCCCCTGGTGCATGTGGCCATCAATCCTTTGGTCCCCCGAGCTTGGCAGCCTTGCACTAACTTAACTTACGACCCCTAGCTAGTAGTCGTTGCATACTACACGAGCACGCACATGCGGTGTCGAGACGGAGGCTTGGGGGGGGGGGCTTCGGTGACAGCGGTGACAGTGGTGACAGGCCCTGACCGAGTTTGTCAGAGGCGTCCTGGGCAGCCATGAGACTTCGCCTGACACCGCCCCTGCCACACTCACTTAATATTCCTCTCACTCATCCATCCCGGGACCCCCCTCCCCCCCTGCTGCTGCCACAACACCACGAACACGAACACGAAGAGGACTGTGATGTCACCGTGGTGCTGGTGGTGGGGGGATCATCGAGGGGCCTACGGAGTCCTAGCTAGTGTCTACGTAAACTCGTCCATTAGGGAGGTGAAACTATTTTATAGTTTGGAAGATCATTTGACTTCGGCAATGACGTCAAAGGTCCTGTGTTAGTCTAGTGTTGGAAGGGAACGGTCCTGAACCTTGTAGGGGGGGGGGGGGGACTGGTGTGTTTTACTATGGGACCTTTTCATCCACGATGGACGAGTTTACGTAGGCGCCGCGAACCCCATACCGGGATCGAGTGTTGCTTGATCGATACGAAGGCATGCGGGTGTTATTACTAACTTAATATTCCTCTCACTCATCCATCCTGGGTCCCCCTGATGCTGCCACAACAAGAAGATGAGTGTGATGTCACAGTGATGGTGGTGGGATAGGGGGCCCACGGAGTCCTAGTGTCTACGTAAACTTTGTTCATTAGGAAGGTGAAACTATTTTATAGTATGGAAGATCATTTGACTTTGGCAATGATGTCAAAGGTCCCGTGTTAGTCTAGTGGACTCGTGTTGGAAGGGAACGGCACTAAACCTTGTAGGGGGGACTTGTGTGTTTTACTATGGGACCTTTTCATCCATGATGGACGAATTTACGTAGATGCCGCGAACCCCGAACCGGGATCGAGTGTTGCTTGATCAATACGAAGGCATGCGGGTGTTATTACTACCTTAATATTCTCTTACTCGTTCGTTCATGTTTCTTGCTGGTGTTGCTACCACAACAAGATGGTTGTGAGGTTGTGATGGTGGGATTGAGTGATGCTTGATTGATACTAAGGTAGACGAGGCTAATGTGGACACCTCCAGCTTTGTGGAATCATCCAGTTCATGGATTTGAGCATTCGAAGCTGGAGCATGTTGGCATTGCGAACTATGATGAAAGAATTTGAAATCGTTGAAATCAAAGTTGAGGAAGGTGTTGATCGAGGCTCCGCAACCAAATATTCTCTACTTCCCAATCTAAACTTATAAGGGGGAACACTTTTATTGTTCAATGTTTTGTAAGTGGACGACATCATTAGCAAATTCTACATGGGTCATTTCCCAATGAAAACCAAGTTCAATGCCAATATTGGTTGTGTCATGTCTCTAAAGTGGTCACATGTACGATAAAATATTGCCAAATTTGACTACATGCATGATTCACATTTGCTAATCATTTTGCATGAATTGCATGTTTCATATCTTATGGGAAGGTGCATAGCTAAAAATGTCCATTTAAGACACACTTACTTCCCCATGAATTGTTATTACAACAATCGCATGTTGCACTAACTAAAGTGTGCACTAGAGTGTCTAGAGTATAAAGTAAACGTGCCTAAATTCAAATAGCCATACTCTAAACACCTATATGAATGCTAAAAATCATGATGCAAATGACTACATGCATGATTTAGATTTGATGTATACCTTGCACTAATGGACACTAATTGGGTGTTTCCTATCCTACGAGGAGTGGGGGCAAAGAGAAATATATCCAAATAACACAACTCTACCATAACTAAGGTAGACGTGCCTAATTCCAACAGAGCAATAAGTAAGACACTTATGTTTCATTAGTATATGTGGTTGGGTGTGGCTCCAAGAACGGACATCAAATGGACACATGTTCAAATAGTAATAACCATTTTAGACTCAATGGTCAACATAATTGAGGGGGTCCTATACAACCATTTAATGAGCACGAGAATCTTCACTTGAACAATGAATAAGACATTCATACGAGCTCCAAAAATCATGAGGAAAGTTTCAACGCCCTCGATTTAGATTTTGCTAACCATCTCATGCTAATCGCATGATTGATCTCCTAGGAGAAGTAAGCTAGTTGGGAAACAAAACCATGTAAGATCCACCTGCCTTTAACTACACTAGAAGAGCTTGCTAGTGGCAAGAATAGGAGTGTGATGTCACGGAGTGCCAGAGCACTAACTTATAATACCAGCCACTGCAAGCGAGTAAAGTATGTGTGTGTGATCATAGCATCATAGCAGTTGACAGAACTAAAAGAGCTGAGAAGAGGAGTCGCCTTCACTCCACCGCCACCTGCAGCAGCCGGACCTTCCACTAACTTAACTAGAGTGTGTGCACTAGTCGAGTGTCTAGAGTATAACTACACTACATAAGGCCCATCCCCACCTGGCTCTACCAAATAACCGAAGTTCTTCCGAGTAAAGCTCTCTCGGTTATTGCAGAGGCACCAAGTTATCCAAGTGCACCTACAAGAATTTGTTCCAGAGATTTTTGAGTAGGTTCTTTTTAAGTGGTTTTTACACATGTTCATTTTTTAATATATATCAAGCAATGTCTTACCAATCATCTACCTTATCTCAATGTTGTGGTGCTGATAATCTAATTGCTAATTCAAATGAAAATATTAGATAATCTCGCCTACGTTAGATAAAGGATCGTAGTGCTCAAAGTGTCCACGACATGCGCTTCCACCTTAGCTACATAACGCAACGAGTTCTACTATATTAGACACATATATACGCTCAAATTCTTCTACTTTGGTCTACCAAACTTGTGAGCTTGAGCTTGAGCTTGAGCTTGAGTTGTGTGTGGCAACCTTGTGAGAGGAGAGGAGGAGTCACTTATAAGTTAGGAGGATTTGCCAGACCATGGCAAGAAGATGAATACAATGTCAATGTGGGGGCAAATCGAGTGCTAGAGCACTTAACCCCTAACTTCGCAAGCGACCCAATTTTGGTTGATGGATGATTTATTTTGTACATTATCCCCACCTAACTCATTCATCTATAATCGAAATAGCTATAAACATCAAGCCAAGATGGACACGTACGCATAGATGCATGAGTTGTGCAATGTGTAGATGATTAGAATGTGGAAAAATATGTGAAAAGTGGGAAGTAGTCGTGTTTTTGTTGTGTTGTGTTGTGAGCTCATGTCACTTATCAATAGTTGTGACTTCGATGCAAACTTTGCATGAACGTCAAAGATGTTTCTTTTGATAAAAAGTGAAATACTTTTTGGTGTTCATGTAGAAATGGCCTTTGTGTTAACATTGATTGTTCAATTTAACATTTGGATACTCTCAAATTTTTAAGGAAATTTTTGCTTGTATCTGGGTAGAATATATGTGACAATTTACATACTCCAAATGCAAGGTGGCTAGCCCTATTGTGATTTGCACATTCTAACATGAGAATTTATGAAGATGCTCAATCATTGAGTTGTTCCCATCTAGTGGCTCACACAAACCTCCCACTCATTTTCTCGATCGATCAAAAGCATTTATCGGGGTAGTAAACCATGACATTTTCTCGTGTACAACTTCCTTCAAATGTTTTAAAATGAAATTTCCAAATATTCTTCATGCTCATCTTTTCCCTCGTTTCAAGATCCTACAGAGAAATCCAATTTTAACGTCAAATCTTGTCCATGAAAATTCCACAGCCAACATTGAGTGAAATGCACTCCAAACAACCCGTCCATGGGCTTAGGAAGCTAAGGGCTAACATAACTTATGAGAGCAGTTATAGCAGCATGGGGGTGTGATCATGTGTGTAGTAGTATCATAGCAGCATACCAAGCAGTCAGAACTAATTAAAGAGCAAAGGAGAAGTTAAAGGGGAGGAGCTGCCTTTACTCTACTCTACCAGCACCTGTTGCCAGCAGCCGGAGCAGCTCCATGCACTTACTATCTACATGCATACATATTACATACATACATAAATACATACATAAGATTGGTATGTAAAGTTAGCTGAGTGTGATGAGTCTACAGAGTGTGATGAGTCTAAAGTGTTCCAATACCCATCCTCCCTCTTTATTAAGACACATTTGGTCGCACAAGAAAGTGTCGTATTCTTGGTTATATGACATTTTGGTTTCAAATGTCATACTATCAAGGTTTTCAAATAAAGTGGCCTACTTCAATGTAAAATGTCATTTTGTTCACATAATGAAGGTACAAAAGTATGAAAGAACATTTGTATTGAAGAAATATGCTCAGAATGTTCCCTGAGACTCTCTTGCATGTTCCAAAACACTAATCACATATGCACCTCAAAATACATGGGGCCCTTGTCACTTATGCACAAGTTGGGTCTAAAAATTGATGTACTCATTGTATGGAGGTAAATTAACACCATATTCTTTGGTCCATGGGAAGTGATGCATTGCGTAGTCGAGGTGTCTTATAATGACTACTAGCGTACAAGTCTTGCACAATCATCCTATGTTGATGAAAAAACAATGAAATCCTAACATTATGCTACATTTACAAATTTTCCAGTTGCATAGGACAAGTTTCTGGTGATGTAAGGCAATTGCCTAGTACTCGTATGCTTGTAGTGAATCTAGTGTCATAATATGGAGGGTAGATTGCACTTAGAAGCTACACTAAATAGTCCTATTAGTGTGGTGAAAATTTAGCGTGCAACATATTTAACATGGGCCACACTAAATTTCTAGTCAAGGTAGAATTAAGGTGGGTCCAACGTCCCGGGTCTTCCCCCTAGTCTTCATCAAGACTTTCCACCAACACATTGAATATTAATTGTAAGACAAATGTAGCACAAAACATAAATTTAGCACGGGTTGAAAATTGATGTGGCCCACATTAATTCTCATCGTGAGAATTAGCATGGCTTGTAGACAATTAGCGTGGCACATAATAATAGGACTATTCAAGGTCGAGGCATGCAGAGTCGACCGAGTCCATTTAACCGCTCACTAGGGTCCTGTAATACCGACATGGATAAAAAAACATATATATTTTTACGAAACCAAAGTTAAGGTTTATATGCTGCCGGCTTGTGATTGATTACCCTCACAAGAGTTTTAACAACCGCCGTAGCCAAGCATTGACATTTAGACGAGCGGTTACAAACTCACATATAGATCGACCGTGTCTTACCCTAAACTTTACCGCTTCGAAATTTATAACAATTTTCATATTCATGGAATTCTTTTGCATTCTTCATAGAATCTGTTTCTCTTTGCAAGAAAAACCGACTCCCCGGAAATTACTCCCCCTCCTCAACGAAATCAAACTCTCTTATTTGATCGGTTATAGATGCGTCGACCTTAGTGTACACGCATACATAACATACGGAGGCACACTAAGTGAGGTTAGTGGAGCTCATGGGCCACCATCTCGCTCGCTAGCTAGGTGACCCACCTTGCGCGTGCGGTCGTGTGGATTGGACACCGATCGGTTGCAGCTGGCGGGATCTAGTGCTCAGTAGTCTCCAGTACCGTGCTTTTGTTGAGCTTTTCGTTGGGCCTTTTGTTGGGCTAAGTTAAGTGTGACGAAGAGCGGGAGGGGAGTCCAGCTCGCGGGGGTTATGTTTAAGTCAGTAGTGGTGGTGGGATGGATGCTTTGCTTGTGTTGCGGAAGGATTCCGAGCTGACGTGGTGATGGTGCTGAAGAGTCCTGACGGCCTTTGATTTATGTCACGAGGATTGGCTGCCCAGCTCTGAGGATGGTGCCGGAGGTTAATGCAATGTGGCGATGCTTCGAGGAGTTTGAGTTTCGTCTAGTGGTGGGTGCTTCGTCTCCACACTGGCTGTTGTTCGTGAGTGAGAGCAAGTAGGTGGGTTGAGTCGTCTTTTGGCAAGCCGGGGCAAATGTTGTGTCTGTTGCAACAAGAGAGGCTATGGATATTTGGAGTTGTGCAGGCGCCTCTCTGTCTGGAGTTGCTGTCTCAATTTTGATTTTGAAAGGGTTGTGGGAAGAAGGTCGTCATGAGTTCGGGGAAGCAGCTCAACTGCTTTCTGGAGCATTGTCGTCGTCGGCACTGAGTACCTTGTGTTAGTGCTGCTGGTTCTTGCACCGCCGAATTTTAGGTAGAGTGGTTACGAAGCTTTTTGTGAAGTGAATGGTGATGATCTGCCCTGGAGTGAGGAATTCTGTATTCTATGTGCTGGTTTTCAGATCCCTCCTTTCATCAGCTCCCCACCTAAGCCTTCATCTTTACCAGTTTCTGTTTTCTGTCTATCTTTCCATAGCCGTAACCAGATTCCTTTCCTGGGGCAAATGTTGTGTCTGTCTACACGAGGGGCTCTGGAGTCGTGCAAGCGCCTCTCTTTTCTCAAGTTGCCGTCCGTCTGTGTGGCCCAATTTTGAAGGAGGTTTCGAAGTGCTACACTGTAAGTTGTGTTTTCTGTACAGTATAGGGTCTGGGAAGCAGCTCGACTGCTCTGGGACCACTGTCCGCGTCGTCTACACTGACTACACAGTGATGCTGGTTCTTGCTCCGTCGAATTTTAGGTAGATACAGTGATGCTGGTTCACAGAATGTAATCTTCCCTGGCTGGAGGAATTCTGTGTTTTGTGTGCCCGTTTCCAGATCCCTTCCTTTCATCAGCTCAGCTCAGCTGAGCTTCCCCATCACCAGTTGGTGTTTCTTCTGTCTATCTTTCCATAGCCGTGATCAGAATCCCTCGCTGGCGTAAATGTTGTCTCTTCACAAAAGGCTGTTTCTTCCTCAAGTTGCTGTCTGCTTGCCCAATTTTGAGTTGTGTTTCTTTACATTATAAGCTCTGGGAAGCAGCCCGACTGCTTATGGAACACTGTCGTCTCCACTAAGTAGTGCTCTTGGTTCTTGCACCGTCGAATTTTAGGTGGAGTGATTTTAGAGCATGTTGTTTGTTTGTATGCCCGTTTCTACACTCTTGCTTTCATCAGCTCTCCCACCTAAGCCTTCACCTCTATCTTCACCTTCAACTTCGCCAGTTGGTGGTTTCTGTCTATCTCTCTGCTCCTTAGCCGCAACCAGAACAAGGACCCGGGCGGTAGATGTGTTGTTCAGATCGAAAATGCATTTTGCATTAATCAACAGGTTTCGGGGAATATAGTAATACGAAAGGGCTCTTTCTCTGTTGCTTTATTCCTTCAAAGCCTTTTCATCGCAGTTCTTCCACACTTAAAATGCCTGGTTTGTTTGTCGACCCTATGTCTAGTGCAGTCTTGAAATTAGCCACGTTCCTTCCAAGAATGGCGACATTCTTTACCCGTCTCCCAGCAGGAGGTACTATGGTCTGTGACGGGCTATGGCCTTTATCGTCTCAAAGACAGTACTGCATATGGTGACGTTGGTAACCCTGTCAGTCTCCCTTTCTCAAACATGTTGATGCTTTTGATATTCGGAGCTCAAGATAGTGACAGTTAACTCCTTGCCACACATTTTTGTGTGCGAAATTGTCTGCTTAATTTCTTGAGCTGATCCTTCCTACCAAAGCGGACCAATGTTTTGGTCCACAAAATCTCTCCCCTCAGTAGGTAGCTCCTCTTTGTCCTCGTGTTCGTCGGTGAGTTTGTGCAATTATGCAGTCACTTCAATACGTCGCTGCTGTTGACTTGGCAGAATATGTTCACAGTTTCTAAGGAAAAGGTTCCCCTCGGTAGTTGATAGAGTTTGACCTTATTCCGAAAGCGCTAATTGCGAGGGAGGGATTTATATGCTCCATTTCGACTGTTTGAATACGTCAAAGATTGGGGATCGATTTTACCTCCAGGAGTTTTTCGTGGTGTCTGCAAATCATATAACCAAAAGAAGACGCAAAAATAGGTAGTGCTTGAAGACAGGTGTGAAGTGTGAAATCAAAACAGCGGCACACAAGATTCGGTGGAGGAATTTGTTTGAAGTCCCGTAAATGTTTGAGGACTTATCCGGTGCTCTCGTACTAAACACGATTCTAATTTCTGATGGCAACTTTTTCCTGCAGGTCTGGGAGCATCCGGTCCGTAAATCGCATCTGGAGTGGACTGCTACGGAGAATGCGGTCACGAAGTGCAAAAGAAATTGTTCACTTCAGCTTTTGAGAGTACCGACACCGGAGTCTTCATGAGCACCTGAAGGTACTCCATTTATAACCCTAGTTATCCAAACGTTGGTGTCGCCGACTTGTGAGAATGTTCTCAAACTGGCGAAGGGAGACATTCTTGAGAAAAGAATTTGCAATCCGCATTTGTACATTTTATGGCGTACTCTTGTGGTCGTGGTCGTTTTGACGAGACGCAACGGATGCCGACGTGCAATCCCTGGTTCAAGAAGCCTTTCAGCTGTATTTCTCAGTTCAATCCCTAGTTCTGCAGTTGCCATGCGCTAACTAGTGGTGGATCACGATTTCTTTTCGCTGGTATTTCCTCTAATCTGTTGTCGTTGTGCTATGCGCTTTTTCCAGGCATCGCTTCAAGTATGGTTTGGAAGAGACTGCTGCATCTTCGGCGCTTCATTTTGATGATTTAGAAGAGTCAAATGTGGTGGTAAGAATCCTTTAGGCAGTGGACACAACCAAGTAGTTGAAGGTTTGGATCTTTACGATGGCGATGGATAATTGGAGCAGGAATGAGTACAGGACGTTCATCACGTCCAGGAGGGATGGAGTGTTCGAGAAGCGTGAGGACAGTGTATTTTCGTTCAAACGGCCAGCATCAGTGGAAGTAGCACGCAACGATTACTGCGAGAAGGAAGTGTTCTTCGACACAGACGTGAATTTGCCGCCACAATGGGAATCCATGGTGAGGGTGGCATTGAAGAAATCATCCGGCAAGTTCGAATTCAAGTCTGCGCCCGTGTCTCCGGTCATCCCTACCGTATCTCCTGCGGATGAGGTCTTCAAATTACCTTCCTACAGCTCACAACAACCGGCGGAGCTTCATAAGCAAAGCTCGAGTGTGAAGAAACAGGTGGAAGAAGAAGGCCATGGCAGGAAGGATCACGCATTTGTCGTGTCACAAAGGAACGCTGCGGCCATGTCGATCACTCAAATGTCACCGGGAAGCCTCACCCGCATGTTCCAGCCTAAATACTCTAAGTCTTGTGCAAATTCCGTTGATGTTGTGGCTGCAGCAGACACAATTACCATGGACTCCAGAAGCTCAAGTTTCCGCTCCCAAAGCTCCAGCAACGTCTGTGAGTCAGGTGACAGGGACACAGGAGGAGAGTGCAGCACCAGTCGCGACTCCAATGGCAGTTCGCAGGATGCAAGCACCATGAGCAATGACACATTCGATTCCGAACGCATGATTCATGCCGCCGAAGTCCTCAAGACAAAGTCGAAAGGGCATCATCATCATCACACCAGCATGAATCATCATCAGGAGAATGAGAAGACTTCAACTTCAACTTCAACTTCCTCGTGGCTGCGATCTCCACTCAAGTGGAAGGGCATCTTCGGAGGCAACAAAAAGTCACCCAACCCGGATGCCAAAGGAGACGATCATCCTCATCCTCGGCCGAGCTCCAAACTCTCCGAAGTTTCCTGCAGCAGTACATATATCTCCAGGACCGACATAAGACACTCATATTCGGAGCATCCTCCTCGTCCTGCTGCAGCAGTGTCTCGAGCAACAAGCAGGCAGTCATCTTCCGAATACAACAAAACCCCCGCGAACAGCATCAGACCTCACCCTCCCCTTCTGCCTCATCACCACTCCACAATAGGTGACGTTCCCAAACTTGGAACAACCAAGGCTGACAACAACAACAACATCGCAGGTTACATCAACGGCACCAAAGTGAAGACCTCCAGTTTAAAACTGAAGTCGGAGCAAAGCTATCCATCAACAGCCGATTGCTCAGACGTCCACTCCGTGGTGTCAATCGAACGAGACCGCGACCAAGGAGGTATAGCACGCGTTCGCGAGCGGTGGAACAAGTACATGAAAATCTTGAAAATCTCCAATACCAGGGACGCATCGAACAAGAAAGGAAGTGACGCTGGAATTGGGTCTGATCAATCGTCCGCTGCTCCTTCCCGAACTTCCACACTCCCAAACCAGCAAAGTACGTCATCAGGGGTGGCTCCACCACGGGCAAAGTCCATGCCTGCAATTCTTAAAACTCCACCGCTCCGTCCTAAGTCCGGTCCAAGCTCCGTGTTCCAGCCAGTAACTCCAACCTCGAATTCTCGACCTCCTCTTCCGAATAATGGAGGAGCTAGCCATGGCGGAAAGAGTGGCAACAACCTCCTCCCACATAGCGGTGGTCTGGTGACCAGTAGCCCACGCCTAATGAAAAGCTCCAGCCCGAAGCTGATCAGCTTGAGCCCTAAAGTGAAGAGCAGCCCCAAGGTTAGCAGCAGCAACAACAGCAGCACCATCAGCCCCCGGATTAGCAGCAGCAGTATAAGCGAGCTTCACAGTGCAGTGCAAGGCGCCATAGCTCATTGCAAGCAATCTCACTCTGGCCTCCTCTCCCCTGCTGCCTGCAAAGTTTGATCTCACTCCTCTCTCTCTGTCTGACATCTCTCTCTGATCTTCATCTTCACCTCCGAAACTCCACAACATCATCACCTTTCTCTCTCCAGATAAGATTGCCACCTTGCTTCATCAACACCCAATTCCTTCCATCTAGAAGCAGTAGCAGGCTGGATCTTTTGTACAACACTCCGATGATGCAGGACCACTTGGTAGACGTAGTGGTGGATGGTGGTGGCTTAACCCTAATGGTGGTTCCTGGAAGGTGGACCTAGAATTTTACATCAGCATGCATCGAATTGAAGCATAAGAAGAGGTTCGGAGTGCTCAGACATAAAAGTATGTAGTTGTCACCACCCATGTGTTGTGCGAGATCTTCTGCGAGCTTAGAAGTCTAACTTAGCTTCAAATCTCGTTTAAGTTAGTGTAGACGAGATTCATGACGACCTGGGTGGTCGCATCGCCGCTCGGAGTGTTGACGAAAGCTTCCGAAGCGGCCATTGTACATTATTCAATTTTGAAGTGCCATCATCGTCTCACCAGATTGTGAAAACCATTTTTTCCAGCTTCCTCCCCCCATCTTTCCATTTCATAGCAAACAATACGTGTTTCCACCAATTTCGAGAATCTCGAAGAGTGCAAATTCAATCTGCAATTGCCCAGATTTCTATGAAGTGTGGCAATTTGTTTTGTTTTGAGTTCCGTGCGAATCTTCGATGATTCTTATGTCTCGGTTGTGTTGGATTCGTAGTGCTTGCATCGCATGATGTGCAGTTGCGGTCATTGGATATTCTTGGCATTGCAGACCAAGCTCTTGTATCCATCAGAACAGAATACTGATATCTCGTCCTTGGTTGCTTCTCAATCGCCTCAAATCTCTTTCCTATTAGAGTTCTTTGTAAAGTAAAGAGATGAAATCATGGGTTTATTCCCAAACCCTGAGTTTATGAGAATTAACATGAAGTCATCTAATTTTTCTTAATGCTTAAGTTACCATGCACAAGGAGTGGTATTGGGTTATCAAAACCCTGGCTTTCTAGCTTGTCGTACATGATGGGTGGGCCAAGCTAGCCTTGTATACGTTGATCCGGGATTTAGGATAGTGGGTCCCATGTGTATATCTTATTTTAGATCTTAATTTTTTTCTCAAAGTTCGAGAGGTGGAAAAAAGAGGTCTAAACTTTCAAATAACTTAGGCAACACACGATGAGCTAACAAGCTCTTAATAGAAAGTTTTCTCAAAGAAGGATCAAACCCACGGTTTCCTCCCACTTGAGAGACTTTGCGAATACCTCAATTGAAATGTGTTGAAGAGAGACAACAATGATTTATGTTGAGGCTCCTATTTCACAAGTACTATTATCCCTCTATAAGGGATCCATGTCATGCTAAAAGAAACTATTCCTCGGCCACATGTGTCCATTACAAGCTTGGAATTGCACTTCATGATCAGGAGAAGTTCTCTTGAAGAAGGTTGCCCTCTTATTATATGTATTGTAGTACACAAGGAGACCTGCTACAACTTCTAGAACGGCGACGTGTGTACAATATCGAGCGATTTTGGAAATAAGCAAGCAGATTTTGGAAATATGAATAGTCGTGCTTCAAGTGTTGTAATTTGTACTCACCATGTAGCCATTACGTAGTTGATTATGTATTACAAGACCATGGGCATGATGTGCGCAAACATAATGAAGATATCAAAGCGGATGTGCAATGGCAATTTAGTTTGGCATTGGCCAAAAAGTCCATAATTATCTACAAAGTACACTAAATATTATATTTAGTGTCATATGGTATTTTAGGTCACCGTGGTAACCTTTTCAATGACACTTTTCCGGAGCAAGTTCTTGTAAGTGCACCGGGATAGCCAAGGTGCCTCCGCCATAACCAAGACAACTTTACCCAGCTCTTTAGGAAAGAGCTAGGTGGGGTTAAGAAACCAATTTTAAAATCAAGGTCCAATCTTTAGTCCTAAGCCAAGGTCCATAAAGGGGTGTTTTGCACCCCAAATTTCTTGGACCTAGACCCCAATGTAAACCCATCCTAAATTTCGACCTTCCCAAAGATTGAGCTTAGGTAGACACCACAAATCCCTAGCCCATGCGGTGGCTATCTTGACACATCATGTCCGTTGTGTGTGTGGATAAAAATAAGTCCACACACTAACTTATGTAGTCAATTGAATGCACTTTACAATGCTTCTAGAGCAATAAGGTGTTTCGAACTTTGTGACACACGTAGAACATGGAGTTGTACTCTCGTGTGTTGATGGGGTAAGCAAACATCATCGATGTCTACCTTTTCCCCCGAATTTGTGGGTCTTCAAGCTTGCACATGGATCTTATTCTCGTTACTCCAATTTGATTGGGCACGTACGGGGTACTGTGCGTGCTATTGACCATCGTTGTCAAATGGGAAGTGCATTCTAGAACCTTTTTTTCTAGTACTGAAATACAACAAACAAACATTTGCATGTCTCAACAATTTTGGTGGATAGTAAAGGACTGGAGTACACATTGTACACACGGGAAGGTCATTGTTAAAATTTTATTAAACCATTTGAGAAAAAAAATAGGGTACATTTAATTCAATAGAAAGATAAACTATATGTATTTTGGAATTACTATAGCTTGAATAAAATGACCCATGCTATGTTACATCTAAAGTAGGGTAGGTAAAAGTTATAGGTGGTATTTAATTTTTACTCATAAGGTAGGGTATGTAATGTTTGGACGAACGAAGAATTTATGTGAGGTTCAATGAATCTATTTGGATTGGATGAGAAATTGCCTCAATTGACTAAAAATCATCCAGTTTAGAAGTTGGCATTGGATATCATGAACAAATCCTCAACGTTTATTTTGAATGCTATAGCACTTAATCACAACAAATACATGTCATGATTAATTTTTGTGATTTTCGATCTACAAGTCATCGATCTATTTATAATCGTAATTCAATTAGAACATCGATTGAGCCAGTATTATCATATCAATCATACCCACTTGTGCAACCCTATCAATAATTTCGCCCATACAACTCACAAAGGTCGTAGTTTTGGACTGGACCATTTTCACTCAAGTATGAGATATATCAATATGACCTTTATACAAAATAATAATTACTACAAAATTAAGAACACATCAAGGACATCGAAATGGACAAATTCTCAATGTGGGTTGTCAATCTTAATAGCATGGCCTTATAACTTTCTAGTAGAGATATTCTTTTATTGATTGGTAGGCATGCAGGATGCACATCATACAACATAGCATTCTAAAACATGGGTTGATTGTTCACTTGGGTATATGAGGTTTTACTATAGTGCCGGCCACTTATAACTGACAAACCCAATTTTGAGTGGGCAAATTTGAAGATGAAAAAATTAATCAATTTAACTCATTTATTAATATTACTTAATCTATACTACGTTACGCCCTTGGTTCCTTACCCATCCCTTTGCTCATTCTCTCTCTCAAAAAAAGTAAGTACAGTCCACCTCAAGATCAACAAACATGCGCCACACTTTCAAGCAAAAGCAACAGAACCTTTTAAGTAGGTTCTCAAGTGCCTAGCAAACAAAAAGGCTCCTCCAATGGAATGGTTTGTGATGAAAACATAAAAGACTAAAGCATTTTGTGTTCATTTTCATTAGCACTCATTTATCAATACTAGTAATTCACTAATTTGCTAATTTGCCTCATCTTTGAACATCTATGGCTTTAATATTTCAAATTGAAAAAAATGACAGTATGAAGCCAGAGCAAAGTTCTTTCTAATTGGCTTTCAACATTGTATATATCTAACTGGTGTGCAACATTTTCCTTAGCAACTTTAGCAAAGGGTAAAACATTGCTAGTTATAAGTGTCTGGCACTATATGTGAATTAAAGATGGGGCCAACACAATCAATTGGGCATCAAATACTAATAGAACTTAGTGGAGGTGCAATGTACATTCACATGTGGTGTTAGTGCTAATCAAGAATCTCCATTGGCAATTCGTATGCTGAAAATCTCTTCTGAACAAGATGGATTATTCACATTCTTTTGTGTTGGGCCCCTGTATTGGGTTCCTAATATGTTCTAGTATTCATTTGGAATTATTTTGTTATGGGTAAACACTCTCCCAACTACTTAAGAATGTCACAAACATAACATAGCTCACTTGACATTAGAAATAAATTTAAATAGTAAGACACAAAAACCCGGCCATGTTTGTAACTTTGAATCATGGTTACTCTTTCAAAAGAAGAAAGACGTTACACATTTGTTATAGATAGAGTGCTTAGCATGTAGCATAAAGACGATGAAAGAATATTCAACAATTCCAAGCAAGGGACCCGCAAGGGACCCGCAAGGGATGCTTGTGGCTTGTGTGCCATTTATAGATGTCATTGAATAATAGGTAATGCCACAAAACTTCCCATTTGACTTGCCGTTGGCCAATGACTCTCATAACTACACCTTTTTGTCTCATTAGTGTGGGTTGCTATTTGGAGTTATGCATTGCTCTAAGACTTTAGTGAGCATCATTTTTTTACCCAAATTATATAAGTAGTTAGTATGCATACCGAAGAAAATGATATAACTTAGTTGGTTAAAAAACAATAATGTTTGTAAAAGTTATAGCAACACATAATTCCAAATGGTAACCCACACTATTTAGAAAAAAAACAAAGTGCACCATGTACCCAAGGACAAACCAAAGGAAGGATTGAAATTAAGTGCATACACCTCACATTACATAGAGCATAAACTACCATGCAAAACTTGTGGGAACGATGACAACGTGAAATGATTTTAATCTCACCACAACAATAATAGTTTTGCAATATGTGACAAATATGCATCACATATTTTAAATTCACATATTCACAATATGATACCATTTTCAAGGACGGATTGTAATTTATCTTTAGAAATTTAGATCTAATTCAAGTTGATTTTGAGTTGGAAATAAGAAGGACAAATCAAGTCAAGAAGATGCCTCCTCTAAGGACAAGAGAAAAATCATGAAAGGATTTCGGTCAAAGAACGATTTATCTAGTCTTCAAAGGGACGGCGAATACACTACTAATGGTGGGTTTACATTTTAAGTCCAGGTCCAAAATACCCTCTAAATCTTAAAGGACCAACATAACATTATTCAGATCCACAACAATGTGTTGTGGGATTGACAATAGTCAACAAAATATTCTCCACATTCAAACTAAATGTGGGGAATATCCAAGAATACTTTGTAGAATATTGTCAGTCCCACGGAACATTGTTATGGATTTGAATAATGTTATGAAGGGGTTAATGTACGACCTGTGTACATAGGTTTTACAAGTCTCACTAAGTCATCAAATCATAAGTTGTATAGTTATGGGTTTGAATAAATATATTTTGTATATTATCTTATGTCAATAAAAAACTTTGAAAACCATATGTGACATTGATGATCAAAACATGGAGTATGTACTTGCATCCAAGTGGGTTCATGATGTGTATTTTAGTCCAATTCCCTAATGATGTTGATATATTGAGTTGATTTGAAGTGCACTTAAAGAATGAGTTAACAATAGGTGGGGTCATATGTGACACCATTAACTAATAATGAAAGCATGTAGTCCATATAGATATGTTTGTGCATGAAGGGCCCGGATTGAGCCTCTTAAGTGTTTGTGACCTATGGATGGATGTAGGTTGTGTAGATTTCACCATGCTATCATGTTTTCCTCCATTGCATGTAGCTAACCTTCACATTGTCGACTTTCATTTCCTCAATGCGACTAGAGACACGCCCTCAAAATTCCAAAGGCCTAGCACAAACAATTGAAGTTGCGTTGAATGAAGGGTAATATGCTTGAAACACTACTTTGTGTTGCTCGTGTGCTTATCAAATGAAGAGGTCCATAATAGAATAAATCTTGGGCCATTATGATTTCGGGTAATAACTTGCTCATTCTTGCAAGGTTTTTGGTGTGTAAGCTTGTAGGTGATTTTGATTTTATTTTTGATTTTGATTTTTCCCTCATTGCATGTGTGTGGTTGTTTTCAACCAAAAGGATTATTGGGAGGAGTACAAGAACTTATGTTCTTGGAGACGTTTCTTCCTCTTAGAATAAGTATACACGTGTGATACCAATAGTATTTTATAGGGGGCTATTTTCAAAAAAATGGTAATTGTTGTGATTATTGGCACCCTATGGGTAATCATAAATTGTTGAATGATCAATTTAATTGTTACCCTATGTTACTTACCTGTAAATTAATTCCCGATTACTCAAAGTGTATGATTAACTATAACCCTCACAAGAAGCACATGTACAAAACAAGAAAACAAGCAAACTCTAGTGTTCAAGGTTTACGGTTTGAAATCACAATCAAGCCCAATGCGAAGCAACATGGTAGTGTATTAACATCAACAATGAATTGCATGCACATTTCATAAACAAAACAAGACAAGAATAAAGTTGTGTGTTTATTCACACATTTTAGGGGGTTTCAAAATTATGGCGTAGTTAGAGACCCTGATGGCATGCTTCAAGGCTAGCCATATGTATCTTAAAGTCACATTTACAAGATTCTCACAGACCCTAACTTGAATCCCTCCACACACACACACACACACACACACACCATAATCCATAAATATTGATTTAATCCGCACTAGAAGAAAAACTAATGCGATGATAATGGCTGTGATCAATCTACCTTCAAGCCAATCTTTAGTCCCCCTTGCTTGCTTACTTCCAAGCTTACCTTCAAATCTTTGCACATAAAGAAGTTAGGGTTCCTCAAACGAGTCTATCTCGAATCCATTCCCACAAGCACACCAAGTCTATAAATCTCAATTTCAATCTACACTCAAAAAATTACTAATGCAACAGAGAGGATGGTAGGTTTCAGAATCAAAGATTAGGAGAGTGGAGCAATAAGGGCCCAACCCCCTTGAAACCCTAGGAGACATCTCACAAGCGATTTCATCCATTATTGATTCTTCACAAAAACCTCAACAATTATTCACCCTTTCTTCATAGTTGAATTGCAAGGTATAATATGTTTTTTCATATCTAGCCTTTTATGTTCAAGATATGTTATATGTACCACCTGGGTAATTTTATGATGCTATGTCAAATGCTATATCACATGTAGTCATGTTTCGCACACCTAGAGGACCTTATATTATATGTAATTATTTTACGAACGCAGTGGATGAGTGGTGACAGGAACGGTGGAGATCTTACATCGGTCAAATCCGACGGTCGAGAATGCACAGGCAACGTGGCCTCACCAGAAGCCAGAAGCTGCTTTCATCGCCCATAGACTTCTTCTCGACAAAATTACCTTAAATCAATATATGAGACCCTCTATTTTATTGCACACAGTTCCTACATTTTTGCCATTGCCCTCCCCAAACTTATGTTACGCCTTTTACTCACATAGTGAGCCACACGTGCATCAACTCCGTGACACAAAACAAGGCGAGGTTTATGGTTATTCTCCTAAATTTCCTTCTTCCTCTTCATGCCAATTTTACTTTTATATCATTGACAATGTATTGTGACAATGTATAATGTAATAGGTGCATCATATGGGAGCATAATGAGCACAACCCTCCACACTTGTGGCAATCAATATGCAAGACTAATATGGATTTACTTCTACTTGTGGAAATGTACTTGAGGTTGGAATTGGGGAATGAGATGTTGGACCATACGCATGCTTTTGTAGTAATTGCATTCTTCGGTGGCCATTTGGAAACATTCAACTGCCGAGGTTGGCACCCAGTAAAACATTGACATTGCCATTTTCACAAACATGCCTGAATTGGCAGCCAACTAAGCCTAGAGAAATAAATAAATAACCAACGTCGGGCAATCTAACGTGAATTTGAGCATGTTGGCCCTACCTTGCTCAAGAATCTTTCTGGTGCAGGGTGGGGTTTACTGCATATCTTGCGGTGGGTGGGTTCTTGGCTTCCTACCGTTTTTTTCCGTCAAGTAAGGAGAAGATTTCACGTCGGGAATCGAACCGCCAACCACTCCATTCAGAAATGGGTACCTCTCCACTATCATCTGGTAGTTTAGGGTCATCTCGGACTGAAGAATATGAGAACTTAGTTGCCACACTCGACAACCTTGACTGATTGCATGCGGTTTGAGCCAATTCCATGCAACTTGAGCCCAAATGCTTGCCACCTATAATGGACGAATTGGGAAATGGAATACAATCCCACCTCTTTGATACGACAACCTCGATATACTGACGCAAATTTGTACACCAAACTTTCTAGTTAAAATTTGCCTTTATGATGTGACTATGACATTGTTAATACGACACTCTTAGCTTGGACCCCCAAAATGTCGTATTACAGAGGTAATAAATGCATACATGACGGGTCCCACACATGGATAAGTACATGGTTAATATTAAGTAACTTTCACTTATGGAGTGTGGATGATAGAAAAAAGTGATGTTATATGATGTTAAAACATGGGAACTAAGGGAACTATGTCCTCTATCTCAAAACCTAATCAAGAGACTCATTAACTTCTGTCCCTTTCACAATGATTTTTTCACCTAAACCCTAAACCAAAAAATTGCAATTTGGGCAAGATGAGATGCCATTGGAGATTATATGATAATGGACGGTGAAGACTTTGCATGTCAGAGTTTGTTGATATGTCATTGGGATAGATTATAAAGCCACTTAGTTTGGACCTTAATGCATAGCCCTTGGATTCTTTAGATGTTGAGGAGAGACCTCCACCTATTATGAAATTGGTAGATGATCAACATCATCCTCAATTTTAACTACATTTTATTTTTTAAATGGAGAACCCGCTAGAGTTTACTCTTGCAAACATAATGAAATTGCATGCCATATCGGAGAAGCTCAATAAGATACATGTTACTAATATGAATTGGCAACATCAACATAATATTGATACCTTCTTCAAGTCCATATAGATTTTATGAGAGAAATTTTCATATTTGTAAAGACATTTGAAAGATTCTTATTTTGTATATCTCGCAAACTATCTAATGTGTACCTCATTTTCATAAAGTACCTCGTTATAATGATAAAGAGCTCCAATTTGTCATGTTATTGAATATGTGACACCTCGGTTATACAACAATATGTCATTTTAAAGAGGTGGGATTGTATTGAGCATGCTGAAATTCATAGGGATGGATGTCCAAGGCTAAGGAGCGTGGATGAAAACAAGTCGATGGATGAGAAGTTGGATAACTATTATCTACGTAGAAGAGAGAGGATCATAAAGTGAAATGGTCCATGTGTACAGATAAGGAGACTTTCAATCTACATGTAGTAAGACTTCTACAAATATCTCTTAGATACTATGTATATATAGGGATAGGGCTCGGGGGAAAGAGGACACATGGGTGATGTTTTGTCTGTGTCTCCATGTTGGGAGGCGAGCCTTTAGATTGGCAATTGTGAACACTTCCACGTGCTTAGTAGAGGTAACATTACACGGCCTTAGCCAATTGCATGCAGTCGTGGTGTTGGGCCATAATCCCAACCACCTTGCCTTGCTGCCAATTTTCCTTCACTGCCATTGTTATTACAATACCCAACAACGACAAAAATACAAACACATAACCGTGATGTGGCTACACTGATTATCCCAATAAGTGTGTGTTACTATTCGAAGTTACACAATGCTATAACTATGTAATATTTTATCTAGCAAAGTCATTTATCTTCTATAATGTCCAAACAACCCATTGAACTTTTGTTAGTAAAAATTGAACTCCTTGAGTGAGATGTTATTGCACCATGTAACTCCGAATAGTAATACACACTAATTGGGATAATAATCAGTGTAGTATGAATTGGCAGGGACATCGGATCAGACACCCAGTCACTTGATTGTATAAGGACAAGAGCACGTGAGTTTGTTGTTGAGTTGGCACCAACACCTTCTGTTCTCTCTGCCAAAACTGACATTAGCCGCAATGAACAGGGAGAACTACACAAAATATGATCGAGGAGGTTTTTGGGCATAATCGGTTGAGATCCATGTGTTTGCAAGTCCAACCGGTTACATGTTGACATCCTTCGGTTTTTCTATATTAATTTGAGGTATATTCCATAAATTCCTCTAAAATGATCAGTAATTTTCCTACAATCTTGAACTTCAACCGGTTATTTCTCAAACTCAACCGGTTCATATGTAACTAACTGCCGGTTCTCCCCGATCATAGGATCGGGGAGAACTGACTGCTACATGTGAACTGGTTGAGTTTGAGAAATAACCGGTTGAAGTTCAAGACTGCAGGAAAATTATGGATCTTTTGAGAGGAATTTGGAGACTAGACCTCAAAACTAATATAGAATAACCGGAAGATTTGAACATGTACCCACTGGTTGGACTTGGAAACACTAGGATCTCAACCAATTATGCCAAAAAAAAATACACCGATTATACACCGATTAGCCGCTAGAGTAGAGACGCCCATAACCGATCACTTAAGAGATTCTATGCCATATATGGAGAAGTATAAGGCATTGCAAATTTAGTGGTAACTTTATTTCTTAAGTTGAAATTACTGTGAAATTTTGAAGTCAAAAGTTTGCCCGGACATATTACGTATGTGTAGAGTCTGCCATAACCACTCCTTCTTCCTCACTTTAGCACTTAAAACAAGGACATGTGTCATAGCAATATTGGTTCCGGCCTGGTTGAAATTCAATCCCAACTTTATCAAACTTCTGGTATCCTATAAATCGCCGATGGGCTCCTGATCGGGAATAGGCACCTCTACTATGATTTGCTACAAAGAGCCAATGGATTTGGTCAGTGGGCAATCCTTGATTCAATGTTACTAAATTCGCCCTTGTGTCCAAGATCTCAACTATTTTTTCTCCCAGTTGGCTAAGAAGGGCGAGGAGCCATGGACCGAGGTTGCATGTCATATACATCAAGAGTTACATTCTTGTTATGTAAAGGTGTACTTTACGCCACCTTCGCTCCCCATAACCACGTGGACATGAAAAGTAGGTGGTGAACGGACTTCGCACGTCAGTGCATGAGAACATTGATGTTCCTTTTATTTATTTATTTATTTATTTATTTAGTGTAGATGTGCTTTACACCGGAGCCGCATTACAACGATTCAAGTGTCAATCAATCTGCCAATTTGGTTGTGAAGTTAGTTGCAAACCAACCTAATAGTTGTTGTCCATACCTCAATACACATGGTTCACATCGGCCAAATATCAAGTGAATTGTCTTTCACTAATCGATGTTATTGGTTGCTACATGTAGGTTGCTTGTGAATCTTAATTTGTCTCCATCGTATTGGAACTTGTGAACTTTCTACACCACCTTGAACAAACCAATTGAATCCATACAACCATGCTCCTAATTCAAAGGGCACATACTAGTTGGGGGTGGACTCTTCATACCATGCACAAACTAACACGAGTGTAAAAAGGGGTATTGTTCAAGGTATATTTAACGTACATGGTATATATATAAGAGAGAGAGAGAGGTATTGTTTTTCTCTAGTGTGTATTTTTTTATCGAAGTAAAGGTAGTTGTGCAAAAAGGGGCCCTAACGTTAAAGAAATAATTGATAATGTATGTGTTAGTTTCATCTAATTTATGTCATCATCCATTGTTGTCATATGTTAATAATCCTAATGACTACCCTGATCATTCTTGATGGGCTTTGCATTTGGGTTCTAGGTTTTCTCACAGTGGAGGTTCTTGGAGTGCTTGCTGCTCCCTTAAGTTTTCCTCTCCATATTATGGCCAAGTTATTGCTCTTTCTTTACAATTATTCTCTTTCTTTACAAACGATCATGTTGAAGGGCCACTTCACACATGAGCCAAGAGACGTGACCATGAAATCGTGAGAACCCAAAAGAAAGTGTCCAAAGGTTGTCCCAAGACACCTCCCAAATCATGTGGCGTGGTCACGGACCCTCAAGTGTAGTGTGAAGACATATGTGACCGGGCCCCCAACCAAATGCTATTTCAATGAATCTCTATCCATGCACGTCCTCACACATGATAGAATAGAATAAATCAACGGTTGTGAGCATTCAGAGTGCCATGGTCTCCCAATTTTGCGTTAGGCCTATCTCCAAGAAGTGGTTTTCGAAAACAACCCAAGTGCCCATGAAACATGATCCATTCGATGCCATGTAGGAATCCATGTAGACTCCACATCCATCTTGCATTCGCATACTCCATCAATCCCTCAACCATAGTGTGAAGCAGCGAACTTGGACCGACTCCACCTTTTCCACCAATGAGAGTGCTCGAAGTGCAACGGTCACAAGCTCTCAGTCTCGTGTGTGAAACGGCCCTACGATCTAACCATCGAACCTAAAAAAGCTAGCAATTTTTGAACACGCAATACAATCTCTTATTATAAACACATATTTTTCCAACATCCGTTCCTAAATAATCCACACCTAACCACACACCACTCAAATAGGTGGCCAATCAAAACAAGTAACCGAAGTTGGCCCAAGGACCTTAGAAAATCGGTTGGTGACGTGTGGAGCTTGGAAAATATCGGCATTTGAGATTTAGAACACGCATGCGGGAGGAGGCCCATGATGGCCTTGGAAACTTTAATAACTTATTAGTACTAAAATTGGCAAATGAATTTGGAAAATCTGTCCCTTTGCTGTCAGACGTCTGCCGTGGCAAGCCTATCTAGAAGCCGCCACGTCACCGGTTCCGCCGCCACGTGTCAATCGTGGTACCTTCCCAATCCGTCGGCCAAGTGGCTGCATCTCGCTTCGCCTACCCAGCACAAGTGTCGTCAAAAGGGGCCCCTCTCGCAGCTCCACCATCATCACAATCTCTTCCCCGGTTTCCCCCAACCCCTAATTCGTATCCCGAATCTCCGCACTTCGAGGTTTTTTCGATTCCGATTTGGTTCAGTGTCGACGAAGGACGACTGTTTCAAGTTCTGCTCGGTGAAGTTGGTGTTTTTTTTGTGGGTAGGAGATCTGGTTTTTGTAGGAGGAATTATTTTTTGGATTCTTGGTAGATATGGCGGAGGAGGGAGCCATGTTTTTGACGAGCAAGGCGTTCACCAACGGTGGACGCATTCCGAAGAAGCACACACAAGAGGCGCAGGGAGCTGTGAAGGATGTGTCGCCGCCTTTGGAATGGCACAACGTGCCTGAGGACGCTGTCACCTTGGCACTTGTCATGGAGGACCCCGCTCCCACTGAATCCCATGCCGTGGACCATTGGACGCACTGGTACCAAATCTTCATGCCACCTTTTCTAACATCCACTGTCGTTGCTCAAATTATCCCGGTTTTCGCAGTCTACACTAGGTGTCATCTCCTGGAGTTTCTCAACTTGTGGAAGTTAGCCTCATTTGTCACGGTGAACCTCATTTGTGCCGTTCACATGGAACATTGGCTAATCCTATTCGCGGTTTCTAAGTCGTTGTTGAGGATTTTGGTATTCGAAGTCGGCCACAACTTTCCTCTCTTTTGTGATGGTTTTGCCTCATTTGTGATGTTAGCTTGAGATAGGTTAACCCCCATTTCTTGATTTCGAAGTCGGCCACAAATATCTCCATCTAGTGTTCCTTATTAACCTTGTGATGGCTAACTTGGAATAGGCTAACCCCATTCTTGGTTTCTAAGTCGCTGTCGAGATTCTCTGGTGCTCGAGGTTGGCTACAAATCTACCGAGTCTCAATTTTTAGTGATGTTAACCTCATTTCTGTTACTATTTACTTGAATTAGGCTAACCGCATTCTTGGTTTCCAGGTCATTGTTTTGTGGGTTTGCCATAAATGCCTTGTCCAAGAGTTTCTCAATTTGTGATTGCTAACTTCATTTGTGCTTCTAACTCGAAACATGTTTAACCCCATTCCTGTTCCGGAGGTTCCTGGTGCTTGCTGTATGCCCGGAGTGGGAACTCTCTCCTTTGAAACAGATTTTTTTTAAATCGTTTAGGCTATCGATTCCAACTAATAGACAATGTTTTATTTCACTAGAGAAGGGACATTGAATGCATTGAGAGGAACCTACTTTTGCGTCTGATTTAGAAAATGATGTTTTTAAAAAATGTTTTCCGAAAAGTGCTTGGTCTTAGGCTGACGCAAGCTTCTGGTTGCTTTTGTAATTTCTGCAGGGTGGTGGTAAACATCCCTCCTACATTGAAAGGTATGCTGATTCCAAGCTCTAATGTCCACATTCCAACTTGAATGCGGTGTGCCTAAATCACGATGGAATAATTTCCAAAACTTCTGAGAGTCATACTGCATATGACAACCAGGGTTCATCGAGAAATTGAGGATTTTCTCAGTACTTGTGGGTCTAATGATATGGCTGCAACATGTGCAGGTCTGCCAGAGGGTTTCACTACCAAGGATGTGGACAACGAAGACGATGACCTTGGTGAGATTCGCGAGGGTGTGAACGATTTTAAAGGTCATGGGTACCATGGACCCAACCCACCATCTGGGGAACATACATTTGAGTTCCACCTTTTTGCTCTTGACGCCAAACTCAAGCTTCCAAAGAAAGTAAGTGATGAATTGGGTCATAAAACGTGAATTGTGATCACCTCAATTTGCGAGTTGTATTGACCTTGCATCAGAGGAGAAGTTCAAGGGTTTAGGGCAAGATAACTAGAACTTCAATTGTCTTTTCATAACATGGAAAAATGAGAACTGTGAAGAATTAGGCTCATCTCATCTGATGACCTAGATGACATGGAAAGATGAGACCTGTAACGATG
Source organism: Polytrichum commune (assembly GCA_950295325.1). Taxonomy (NCBI): domain Eukaryota; kingdom Viridiplantae; phylum Streptophyta; class Polytrichopsida; order Polytrichales; family Polytrichaceae; genus Polytrichum; species Polytrichum commune. The sequence continues at coordinate 39,073,353 of OX485807.1, forward strand.
AGACATGTGAAGTTCTAGTTTCCTAACAAGCCACAACTAGATTCTCTGAATTTAGACCAGCTATGCAAGTGAATATTGTTCTACAATCCTCGCAAATTACGAAAGTATATTATATTGATAAGCTCGTGGTTTCATGTGTTGCAGCCATCACGGGACAGGCTTATGGATGCCATGGATGGCCACATTTTGGCCGAAGCACTTTTAGTAGGCCATTACCACAAGGACAATTTCCAGACTGGACGCGACAGTTACGTAGGACCAGGAGATGCTCATATGTCCAACGTAGGGCATGGTACTGGCAAGGGTGGTGGCCGGATGCACGGCAGATGAATACACCAAGATTCTAATATTTTTTTGTAATGCTTCTGAAGATGCGACGCGCATATGCAACCAGAACCGGAAGGTTTTAGAAGAGATTGTGCAAAAAGATGAGTTCAAAAAATGTACAGCATGAACTGATTGGTTCTAGCAAATGCTTGTGAAATACTTGCTATATATCAATTGTCTTCTGAAAGCATTGCCTTACCAAATTCTAGAATGTGACGTGAAATTGTCAATGTGACCTGCCAATGTTTAGAATTTAAACCTTTCTGCTTCTGGCAGTTCTCTGCACTTCCAAACATTGTTGTAGGAAAAGTGAGTCTGGTTTTCCAAAGAGTCTTTGACCACTTTACAGGGTGAAAGATTTGTAAGGGTTAGTATCCTTGTAGGCCGCTCGCCCACCAGATTCTAGTGGAGCTGTAGATTTTATCTGGTGAAATCTGCACTTTTGGTGGGCAAGGATAATTTGGCGGGCCTACATGGGAACTAATCTCGCAGTGATTAGGTTGGCTTGCCAATGAGCAATTTCTAATTGTAGACATACCCAAATCCAATATGCTAGGTTAGAGCATCCATATTGACGAGTTTCAGTCAACCGCTCACCGAGTCATGTAATGCCGACATGGATTCAATCAATATTTTTCAGGCAACCGAAGCTAAGAGCAAGCGAAGTCATGTCATTTGTGAATTTGCATCTGCAGGAATGGAAAGTGGCCTTCGTCCAGAATGCAGATGTAGACCCAGTAAAAACTGCCACTCATCCTGCATTTCAACCAAATAATTAAGTTTGAGAAATAACCGGTTGAGGTTTAGGGGTTCAGGAAAATTTTCCATCTCAGATGAACCGGTTGAGTTTCAGAAATAACCTGTTCAAGATGAATACTTGTAGAAAACTATCCATCACAGATGAACTGGTTAACTTTGAGAAATAACCAGTTGAGGTTTAGAGGTTTAGGAAAATTACTTTAGAGGAATTCATGAAATATACCTAAATTTAATGAAGAAAACCCAAAAGATGTAACCGGTTGGCTTGAAAACAGTATGATTTTTACCGATAATGCTCAAAATCTCCCCGGTAATTTTCCTGAAGCCCTGATCTTCAATCGGTTATTTCTCAAACTCAACCGGCTCATCTGTAATGGATAATTTTCCACAAGTATTCATCTTCAACCAGTTATTTCTCATATGCACCCAGCTCATATGTGATGGGTAAATTTCCTGAACCCCTAAACCTCAACCGTTTATTTCTCAAACTCAACCCATTCATCTGTGATGGGTAATTTTCCTGAAATCTCAAACCTGAACTGGTTATTTCTCAAAACTCGACCACTTCATCCGTAACTATGTAGCTGTAACTAGCAAAAAGTAGGGAAGAGGTTTGAAAGCATCTTGTCTTATTCTATATATAGCTCTCCCTGCATATCTCTCACATATATAGAGAGTTATGCTTCAATTGCAAAAAAAATCATCTCAAATGGCGTTTGCAGCATGGCATTCTTATTCACTATTCCTTACTAATGCCAGTAACCAACATGGCAACCACCAAGACAACACCATCCCACCATGGATATTAAGGTGCACACACACACGATATGAATGCCTCGCAAAACTAAGATTGCATATCGTTTACATACAAGGCATTGCATATGAAAAAAATGGTCCACTAATACCTAGACTAGACCTAACCATCCAAATCATTGAATTCACCTTTACGCATGATAGATTCATTGACCAAGGCATACAAACAAAAGTAGACAACACAACTTGCCCGTAGATGCAATAAGTGCACAAGGCTGGAATATTAGACCCCTCCTAGTTATCACCGTAGGAGTAAGGGGAGCCATTCACACAAGAAGCATAGAACTCCTTGAGAACCTACATATCCCCACATCACTAATAAAAAAAATCAATGAAAACCATCCACCAAATAGCTACCAAATATCTCACATACCTAGTACTTAATAAGAGAAAACTCAACAGTAAACAAGAACCAGTGCCCCCCCCCCTCCAACACACACACACACACACAATAAATTAATATCAAAATAATGCATTTTATTTCATTTCATTTTAAAAAACAAGAGCCCACCCACCGCAAGGCAGGCAGTAAACCCCACCCTACACCAAGGGGATTCTTGAGCAAGGTAGGGCCAACGGGCTCAAATTCACGTCGGATTGCTTGACATTGGTTTTTCTTTCCTTTCTTTCACTATCCCGCATCTACATATGCATTGAGGATGAAAAAAACGCAAATGCAAATGGAGATACATGATGGTTGGGCTTGCTCTAAGGTTTATGTGGTGGCAACTTGTGAATTATTACCTTCGTTAAGGTAGAAAAAAGCTAAAAACGGTGAATGACCACTACATTGTTTATGGTATTTAGTGCCATGTGTGTAATAATGTCACTTACTCTATTGAGGCATATCCTAGGTTACATCCATGACTAAGAACTTCCCTTGTAAGTGTCAACATATGACACTTGGCGTTCAAGTGCGCTTATTTTTATCTTGGCATGAGTATGTTCAATAGTGTTGTGAGGTGCATGCCTATGTTACACAATGGTCTACAAATTGATTAAAGTGTACACAATGACACTTGCCATCAATATGTTGAATAATATCTTCCTATTGCATACTAAAATGTAAATACATGACACTTGCCATTAGTACTCTCTCAAAAAATCTTCTCCTTGCATACTAAAACCCTAGATTATCATCTAACATATTCCAATGTGCTACTCTAAATGCCATAATGCAGATAAAGAAGTTACTTATGTTGATGAGTGGAATCATATTGGGAATTACCAAGCGTGACAATTTGAGACCTCTAAGCATCTAGTGTAGACCCTTTGAAAATAGTGTATGTGACACTGAATACCATCAATGACCAGTATATTGGTGCACTAGACTTACGGGTAGAATGATTATTGTGTGGACTTAAAATGGCTAAATGTCAAAGTGGTTGTCTGAAAGGATGCATTGATAGGTGTAATGCACTAATTGGCCGGATAGATGTTGTTTCACACCACTTGCGATCGCTTTGGGTGCCGATGAGTTAACCGTTTGGTGTGCATACATATGTAGAGTAGGATATTTTGATGCTTAGATTAGGGAGACTCTAGTGTACATACAGGGGGTTTGACTTACTTGCCTCTTTGGGGGAATGTAACTAACTATTTACAAGGAATAGACTATGGAACAAACTGCAATCCTCATCATTTCCTCTACTTTATATATGAAAAAACACTGCACAACTTTCAAGCTATTTTTCACAACAATCAGCTATTTTTCACCGTTTTCCGTATATCTACCTTAGCATTTAGATGAGCGTTTGTGGGTTAACCAATGAAATCGACTACATGTTACCTTAACTTTATTGCTTCGGAGTTTGTAGCACTTTCCATAGCCATGATTTTTTTGTTTATTTTTTAATTTTTTCATTCTCCTTTGAATAAATTTAGAACTCCCAAACGTGTGACAGTGGTCCACAGTGTTGGTTTTGGGTATATGGACTTCAGATACTGGCCTGTGGCCTCTAAGCAAGTTTAGGAGCCTCCAAATATATGGCAATGGTGTGGAATATTGGTGTTGGATAATATGTGCACCTTTTGAGAATATTTGTGGGCACAGTTCATTAATCATTCATGGTTGAAAATATAAATGCGGACGTTGATGGTGCACACTTTTGATGGAGTGGTAGAGAAGTGTGATGATTCCGAGTCAGTGATTGGGGAAATTTTCAAGCATAATCGGTTGAGATCCTTGTGTTTGCAAGTCCAAGCGGTTACATGTTGACAACATCCTCCCGTTTTCCTTCATTAAATTGGGGTATATTCTATAGATTCCTCTAAAATGATCAGTAATTCTCCTTCAGTCTTGAACTTCAATCAGTTATTTCTCAAACTCAACTGGTTCATTTGTAACTAACTGCCAGTTTTCCCCCGATCATAGTTCCGAGTATCTCTCATGATGCCAAATGTTTTTGGTTCGCTCTGAATGCGATTCATGTTTCCATAATCCACAGCAGAAGGGAATTTGTCACCACAAGTGGACATATGTTTGTCTGCTGTTGAAGACTATTGTTGTTAGCGAGTGGGGGTTAGATTGAAGCTATATGCAATGATAAATATGGATGTAGACTAATATGATGATACTTAATCTTCTTACTCTTCATATTGCATAACCCATAAGGAAACACAATTCTCTCTCTCTCTCTCTCTCTATATATATATATGTGTGTGTGTGTGTTTACGATAACCTTTAGAGAGTATTTAGGAGTAAGGTACAAAGATGCACAAGATGAGAGACAATCACACCCTTGTATTATTTTATGCACCTTATAAGGTACATTGATATTTGCAATTTCGTTGTCCCGCACTGATTTATCAGCATTCCTCAGTATTTTAATATTCATTACAACAGTAACAAAATTCATGGTTTTGTTTTATTGTGGTTGTTGTACGGATGAATAAACAAAGCTATAAGTTTTGGTGATATGATATTGACCCAAGGTAACACTACATGCATATGAGTCTTAGGCAATTGACCTACGTCATTGGGAACTTGTCTTATGTAGCCATGAAGTTTGTAAATCTAACGCAGTGGTAGATTTGCATTGTTCTTTCATCGATGTGGGATGATTGTATGGACTCGTATGCGAGTAGTGTACTTTGCATAGGAACGGAGGCAACCTCCTTGCACATATAGGTCTCATAATATTGCTAAGCCTCGAGCTCATTCACTCTTCCTAAAAAAAAAAAGGAGATGTCCTCTTACCTGGGGACCTTGCTATGACACTAAGACTTAGGCTATTGTTTTGAGAATCGCAACATGTTTTTCCCCGGCCCTTGGCTAGATTATACACTTGCCAAGGGTAAGTGACAAAAGGAGCTTAGCAATGACTACGATAGACAATTCTTATTTGGTTATTTTTCTTATTATGACACTTGTATTCAAGTGGTATGTGGTTTACAGTGGCTCCAAGCACATATACTAAAAAGACAAGTGTTTAAAAGGGATTTGATTATGTACTCAAACTATGATAGCCATCCTAGGTTCCAATAGACAACATGAATTTTTTTTTGAGGGGGGGGGGGGGGGGATATATGACCATTGAATGAGCATAGGAATCTTTACTTTGATATTGATTAACATGAGTCCCGAAAATTATGAGGGAAGTGGCTACGGCTTCAATATGGGTTCACTAACCATCTTATATAAATTGCATGTTTCATATCCTAGGAGAAGTGGGCAAGTAAGAAAAAAACAACTATTCAAGACCAATCTACCTTATTATGTGGAAGACGGTATAATTATGGAATTGCATTTCGATGCCATGTCTTCAACACCTCTCACTAAGACACATGATTTTACGTAACTAATACCATCATCTTATATAGCACAGTTCAAACTGTTATTGACTTCATTGTCAACAATTGTGTTTCTTTCAGGCCTACAGTCAGGGTATCCACCTCACAATTTTCTCATAACTATTTTTGTGCATGAGGCCGTTGTAATGTACCAAAATTCAAGCATGTTAAATTATTCATAATCACCAATATCTCACCTAAAACTTGCCACGAGAATAAACAATCATTTATCAAACTAAAGGCTCATATCCCTACATGGAGACATGCATCAAACATAACATATGTGTTCTCCTTCTGCCAAGCCCTACCTACACATAGTATTTGAGAGATATTTTTTGGAGGTCTCAAGTCTTACCTTGTGTAGACATAAGTCTCATGTCCATGTGCATGAATCATTTCACTTTATGATCTTCTTTTTCTTATATAGATAATGGCCATCCAACTTCTCATTCATTCACGCTCCTTGATCTTGGACATCCATCCTTGCAATTTTTCATCACTTTCCCCAATAATCCATTTTCCAATGAGTCCATTACAACCATGTTCCATGATCACGAAGAGGATGACTTTCCCATTGGATGTAGATCTCTATGATTCGAGGGTGCATAAGGAAGGCTACAAACATGATTGTTCTTAGTTACCCAATACCCAATACCCCTTTCAATTGTAGGGTTTATAGGGTTCTAGCATAATATCCAATTGAGAGAGCCATGTTTAGTGACATGGATGGATGCATGCCTTTGCACTATGAAATCTACCAAAGCATGTTGCATATTCACATGTTAAGTTGTTCCAATTGAGTTATTGTAGGTGCTAGGCATTTTCAACACTTTTGATGGTGACGTGCTAAACTATGCTTCAATTCCTTCACAACTATGGATATTGAAACCAACATATGAATCTCATTCATGCATGCTCCTTAATCTTGGAGATCCCTCCCTCCCATCCCTATAGTCTTTAATCATCCTCAATAATTCATCTCCCAAATACAACCACGTTCCAGAATCATGAAGAGGACAACTACCCCATTGCATAAGTCTCGCCCTCAATCTAGGGTGTTGATCTTCGTGATTGGAGGGCCCATACGAAGGTTGCAAACATGACTATGCCTAGTGTCACAAGCTCACAAAGCTCAAAATAAATAAATACAAATCAAACCCTCAAGCTAGCAACAACAAGGAGTGAGAGAGGGAGAGCAAATAACAAATGTCCCCAATGTGGCATGAATCAACCCACCTTAGAGCCATGAGGAAGGAGCCCCCTTATCATGCAAGCCTTTCTCATGCAAAGTGCTTACCCCCATGCCACTTATCCAAGATAAGAGGAGTTACAAGTAATTGGCTAGATTGCCTCTAATCCACTCAGCTTGATGGTAGCCGCGTTGAATTCACTTGTGATGCTTCAGAATAGCCTAACTCATACTATTAACACGTTTCACCTAGTTACCCAACATCCAATTGAGAAAGCAAGGTTCAATGACATGGCTTGATGAATGGCCTTTGTACTCTAAAATCTACCAAATTGTGTTGCATAATTTACATATGAACTATTCCAATCGAGTTAATTGTAGGTGATAAACAAATTCAACACTCGGGGGGTTCACTAGCGAAAATCGTAGAACAACGTGCAATAAAAAATAGGGTCTAATATATTCATTGTAGATAAATTTGTAAAAAACTTACATATAATAAAGGGGTTTTTTTAATAATGAAAAAGGATTACATGTAAAATACCATCACGTGTAAAATACCATCACATGTAAAATACCATCACACCTTTATTTTGAAAAATACCATACCTTATAATCTTTTTTGCAAGGTAAATAGCCCCCCATTAAATAGGTCCCGAACGCACGTGTATGCAAAATATAAGAGGGAGTGAACCCCCCGAGATTCAACACTTTTAGTTTCGACGTGCCAAAGTATGATGCTTGATTTCCCTCACAAACCTAAAAAGAAAAAAAATGACATCAAACTATGGATATCAAAACCAACATATGTGATTTGTACCCAAATCACATCATTGCCTATGATTTTTGCGGTTTGAACTCAAGACCACTTTCTTACGGAAGAAGACATCGTAAACCGTAAACCATAGAGGCCATGTTGGTGGTTTGATGAAGATGGCAATTCAAAAACTACATATTTGTAGGAAACAAATCTTGACTTGCATTGGTAATTTCATCAATATTTTCTAGTGAATTACTATGATTGAGTCTCAAAGTATTGTGGATTTGGGTTCATAGGGAGCACCACTTAAGGTAGACTTGTGTTAATCCAACATAGCAAGAATATGGACACCTATATTTGAGTGAAATGTTGTTAGTCGTGGATATGAAAGGTGTGTTTAAAAGAGATCGGACTACATGCTAACCATTTTGAAGTTAATATTTAACATAATTTGGAGGGTGGGTGGGGTGGGGGGGGGGTCTATGTGACCACTTTAATCAATACGAGCATCTTCACTTTCATAACAAATTAACATATTCGTGTGAGCTCCAAAAGTTACGAGGCAAATGGCTACATGCACAATTTTGGATACGCTAATCACCTCACACTAATTGTGTGTCACATCTTTCAAGAAGTGGGTGTAGAGAGAAAAAATGTCTGACTAACACATGTCTACCTTAAGTGTTTGTTATGACTATGTATGCTCGTTTTCAACATGATTTTATGATCTGAAAATACCTTGCCAAATGACTAGTATGCCAAGCAATCAATTGTAAGCTTAGCGAGCTTGATGTGTGTGATTAAGGGGTTGTTTACACCATGGACCATTAAGTCGTCCCAAGGCACTGTAAAATTTGTGATTGGTTGTTGAACTTGTCCCGACACCACTTCCGTTTACACCAAGGAAAAAATTGTCAGAGTGACCATGGAGTTCGAGGTCTCCAAAAGACATATTTCAAGGCCTACATTATCCACTAACATAGTCCAACATGTTTTGCGTGGGAGATGCAAAAGAGGTGCATTTGTAGAAAAAGGCATGGCCCATGGCAAAGCAATATTGTTATAATTAAAATTTAATGATATTTTATGGGGGTAAGAGAAGATGATAACAAGGAAAGACAAGAGAATGGTCAAACTTGATTTTGTCTCTCTCTCTCTCTCTTCAAAACTGCCCTTTTGGGCATATATTCTTTAAAGAAACACATTCACTTTTTGGTGCATGGTCACTCCTCTAGGTCCGCATTTGGTTTACACTTAGTGAGAGGTCCAAAAACTTTGTAAATTGTTTTTTTAAGAAATCGGACCATGGAAGTTGGACCACCAAATCGGACCATGGAGAAAGGCCATCTTCCATGGTCCAACTTCATGGTCCATGGTGTAAACCCTCGGGGGGTTCATTGGCAAAAAATCGTAGAACAACGTGCAATACAAAATAGGGTCTAATATATTCATTGTAGATAAATTTTGTAAAAAACTTACATATAATATAGGGGGTTTTAAAATAATGAAAAAGGATTACATGTAAAATACCATCACACCTTTATTTTGAAAAATACCATACCTTATAATCTTTTATGCAAGGTAAATAGCCCCCCAATAAATAGGTCCCGAGCGCACGTGTATGCAAAATATAAGAGGGAGTGAATCCCCCGAGTGTAAACCGGCCCTAAGTGTGGATTCAAGAACGGAAATCATGAACACATGTACTATGTCTTTAAAAGATATTGGAGTATGTGCTCAACATTGCTAATTCATTGTAAATTATAAGCTGAATAGTCAAAGAGGGGGGAGGGTATATGAATATTAAGAAATACATATAATTTTCACATTGATAATGAACAATATAATATTCAAATGACCTCCAATTTTTTTGAGAAAAATGGCTACGACCTCGATTTGGATCTTCTAACCTCTCATACTAATCATGTCTTTAATGGCCTAGGAGAAACGAACTCATACAAACCGCAACCTTTAACCGTTAATCATTATTCCCAAGTTAATTGATGAACTTCCTTCACATGCCAAAGGAGCTTAATGGCTTAAGTGACCGGGTATTGTCACATTGGTTCCCAACGAGGAAGAGTTCCCATGCAGGTGCGGGCAGGAAGACCATGTAGTGAAGGAGGCGTGGGAGGTGCGGGGCCTAGCTGAATGAAGATGTGATCTAGCCCAGGGCAAGGACATGTAAGTCAATAAGACATGTGTTTAAAAGAGACTAAACTACATGCTCGAAATATGGTAACCATTCTAAATTCAATAGTCGACATGAGTAAGGAGACCTATATGGCCATTTAATGAGTATGTGGATCTCCATTATGATAATGATTAAAGGTATTCATATGAGCTCCGAGAAAATTATGAGGAAAGCGGCTATGGCCTCGGTTTGGATTTGCTAACCATGTCATAATAAGGCATGTGGGTGTTATTTGGTTGTTTTTCGTGTTCTCCAACTTCTATTGATTAGATTTACACAACAAAACTCGTGTTGCATCAGGAATTCTACAATGAAACAACTTCAATAACGGGATTAAAATTTGGACATCCCTTTTTTAAGTTAAGATTATGGGAAGTGCTTATTTGTTGATTCTTAATTGGATACAGAGGTCCTCCTAATTTGTGTCCACTATTGAATGTAGAGTAATTATTAATATTTGAAGACATAGTTGAATCTCCTTTGAACAATTGCCTTTATGATGCTTGTTCTTTGATCCTAACCAACCACATAGAAATCAAATCTAGGGCTCCGATTAAGAAAAGGAGGCACTTAGGACCCATCTACCTTAAGTGACATGTTTCATATCCTAGGAGAAGTGGGCCCAGTTGGAAAAAAAGTAACCATATAAGACACATCGACCTTAAGTGCTGGACGTGGATGGACGAGGATCCATGATGCTTATGGATGAACGTTTAATGATGAGGAATCCACTTTATCGTCCATCCATGTCAGGGTTTCGTGTTTGCTCAAGAGCAACACAATCCCACGGAACATCGTACGTAGAGTGCAGAACGAGATTCCTCCTCAAATGCCTGGGGCTAATTCGATCGCAGAGGCGATGAGGGGAACGACAGACGTTATAGAACTTGCGAAGAACAATTATCTTCCAATTTTCGAAACATTTTTTAGTCTTTTTGAGTGTTTTGAGTTCACATGCGCTTGAAACCGTGCAATCTTGATTAAGTTAGGTTTTCAAGATGGGACGACACGGAAGCAAAGCAACAGAGGAGAATGGCAGCACCGAATCCTCGCCACTGATGCTATCTGCCGCTGTGCCGAAAGACCATTACAACATCGCCTACCTAACTTTCTTCATACTCGGAGCCGGAATCCTCTTGCCATGGAACTCCTTCATCAGCGCAGTGGACTATTTCGATGTTCTGTACCCCTTTTCGCACACCGACAGAGTGTTCGCACTCGCCTACATGTTTCCGTGTCTCATCGTGCTGTTGCTTCTGACATTCTATGGCCAACAGTACACGTCGCGATCTCGGATCAACTTGGGGTTTCTTACGTTTCTGGCCGTATTTGTGTTTGTTCCCGTTATGGACGAGGTGTGGATTACAGGGAATAAAGGCACGAAGGTCACTCATTATTTGACGGTTGGTTCGGCTCTTGTGCTTGGAATTGCTGATGCACTTGTGCAAGCCAGCCTGGTCGGCTCGGCTGGTGAGCTTCCGGAGCGGTATATGCAGTCGCTGATTGCAGGGACCGCAGCCTCAGGTAAAGTATTCGATGCGAGTGTTGATTAGGTATGAACTTGTGATGATGTGATCATCCTTTTTTTTTCTAATCCACTTTTCATCTGAAAATGTGGATCATCATGCAAGTATGTGTGTCCGCTACTTAGAACCTTTATGCGTCTCAACTCACCCTGCATTTTGATACCTGAAAGGTTAACATTTTGGTGCCAATGCTGGTGAGTATGAACTCTGATGCGGTTATAAATTTTTTTTGATCCATATCTTCATTCGAAGATATACATCACAATGCAAGTATGTGTGTCCTCAAAACCGTCAAGTATCCCAATTTACGGCTGCATTTGGATATCTGAAAGGTTAGCTTTTTGTTGCAAATGCTAATAAGCATGAACTTCTGATGCTTGTATTTTTTGTTTCTGATCCAATTCTTTGTTCAAAGATGTGGATCACAATGCAAGTGTGTGTATATGTTACATGAAACCTTCATGTATCTCAACTTAAAGCGACATTTGGATATCTGAAAGGATAATTTTTTGTTGCAAATGCGATAAATGTGAACATGCGATGCTACCATCACTTGTTTCTGATCCATTTCTTCATCTGAAGATTTGGATCACAATGCAAGTATGTGTATATGTGACAGGAAATCTTCATGTATCTCAGCTTACTGTTACATTCAAATTCCTGAAAGGTCAAATTTCCAGTACAAATGCTGATAGGTACGAACTTGTGATGCTATCATCATTTGTTTCTGATCCACTTCTTTATCCACTGAAGATGTGGATCACAATGCAAGTGTGTGTGTGTATGCTACTCAAAACCTTCAAGTATCTCGACATTACTGCTACATTTGGATACCTGAAATTTACAAGGTGTTCCCACTCTGTTGATGGATTTGTGCAGGTGTGGTGGCTTCTGTGTTACGAGTCATCACAAAGGCTGTGCTACCTCAGACAACAGAAGGTTTGAGGTTGAGTGCAGACCTTTACTTTGCTGTCACAGCTATCTTCATGCTCATCTGTATTGTATCCTACAACATGGTATACAAGCTTCCCATCATGCTACATTACAACAGTGTGAAGATTGGAGCAATGGAATCAAATGGTCAGCCTCAGGATGTAAGTGAGTTAGGTCTTGCAACGAATACAACGGATGTTTCTCTCATGAACAAGGATATGTCATTTGCACACCCTGTGAGTTACAGGCATGTCTGGGGGCAAATCCAGTGGCTGGCAATTTCCGTAGGTGTCGTTTATGCAGTGACCTTGTCCATATTCCCGGGGTTCATCACCGAGGATGTCCATTCGGCCTACATGGGGGATTGGTATCCTATTCTACTCATCGGAACCTACAATGTTGCAGACTTGCTGGGAAAGGTTGTCACCAGCTACTGCATGATGGAGAATCAACTTCTGCTGATCCGGTGTAGTTTTGGAAGAATTCTATTTTTCCCTGTGTTTTACCTAGTTCTTTATGGACCCGCATTCTTCCGATTAGAGGCTTTGGTTTTCCTCTTTACATTCTTGTTGGGGCTCTCCAATGGCTACGTGACAAGCAACTTGATGATTGTGGCGCCCAAGAATGTACCCATTTTGGAATCAGAGACGGCTGGTATCATTATGGTACTCTTCTTGCTCGGTGGTCTCTGTTGTGGCTCCATTCTTGGATGGGTTTGGGTCATTTGACCAGGGACATACAAAGTATTTAGATTTGGATCCCTGGAGCAATGAAATTACACTGCAAATTGGGCATTGTAATTGTGTCTCTGTATATACTAGTTGCTTCTTAACCCCATTTATTTAGACACCTAGAGCTCATTTGTTGACACTACGCCTAGTTATAAAAGGGCTGAACCCTGAGGCCAGCTACCAGGGTATTGCAGATCTATTACTATGTTTGTATATGTAGCTCCTCATGAATATCTACCTGGTTGGGCTACGACCAGCTGGTCATGGGCTGCTCCTTCACCCATATTGGTTTATATCATTTTTTGGTACAGTAATTTCATCACACCTTAGTCATGCAATGAGACTCATATTTTGTTGCAAGTTGTCAATTCAGTTTCAAACATTTTGCATTCTCAAAGTTGGTAAGCATTGTGTAGCTTTTGCTGACCTGACAGTTGCTTGGAGACGAAGCTATCGAAGGGGTTGCAAAAAGTAGTGAAGCATCTCAAATTTACTCTCGGATTCTCAAATCCACTTTAATTGCTCTTTATTCCATCATCTTTTTGAGAGTTCCCAGAAAAAAGTTTGGCACATTTACCAAATTACTCAACTCCAGCTGTGCATGTTGGGAGGAAGTGTTGGATGGAATGGATGTACCTGGTAGAAAATATCTTACATTGAACATTGGGTTCGACACCATTCTCATATCAGTTGAAGACACATTGAAACCGAAAGTAAAATTCCCGAGTTTTGTGTAGATTCTGAAAAGCTTGAATTGGTAATGCACACTAATTGAAACAAAAGCTGTACTAAGTATAAATGAGCACTTCATGATTATGTTCTAAGGACCAAAATGGCACTCATTGCCTCACAAGGACAAACTGTCAGTGCTTTACACTATCCAATTGTGGTGGGTGGAGAAGCCACGTAACCATTTTTTGTCATTGAGAATCTTGAATTCCAACAAATTCAGATTTGTATGTACATCACACAATGGCCAAAATTCATATTTCAATTGCATTGCCTTCGTGAGGATTTGGTCATTATTATAACATGTGATTTCTTACACATGCAGCTTTCCCTTGATGACAACTTGAAAAAGTTTCTGATGAATGAGCACTACAAATCTATATACAGCGGACAAAGTGGTGGTCATGGTGGTCATGGCCGTCGCTCCATCATTCCCCACCATTTTGAAAAGGAAAAGGGAACACAAGGGTCCCATGGGGGGAGGAGGAGCATGTTAAAGTAGTGTCTTATTATCAGTGATTGGGGAGATTTTTGGGCATAATTGGTTGAGATCCATGTGTTTGCAAGTCCAATTGGTTACATGTTGATATCCTTCGGTTTTCCTTTATTAAAGTGGGGTATATTCTACAAATTCCTCTAAAATGATTGGTAATTTTCTTGCAGTCTTGAACTTCAACCGGTTATTTCTCAAACTCAACCGGTTCATCTGTAACTAACTACCGGTTCTCCCCAATCATAGGTTATTATGCACGGGTGCAAAGGGTTGGGATGGCACGGGTCCATATTAGTTACATACATAGAAGTTATTTGATACAATTTTATAGGTCACTCATGAGTCTTGAATTCACTTGAAAATTTTAGTAAACTAAATATTTAACAATGGGTCAGCCCCCACAACCTGTTACACGTCAAAATCATTACATACATGCTGTTAATTTCTCAATTGTCTCCTCACAACCTGTCACATCACGAAACCACCTGGTACCAAACCTATTTACTATATGTCCATTGGCAACCACGAAAAAACATGTTTTGGCCTAGAACATGCACCAACCCAAACTACACACTATGCCACAAAAATGAAAGAGATGCATGGCCACATTGTTGTCCATATGCAAAAATAAATTCCTCAAAGGTCTATGAATAGCAAGACACAACAAGGCCACCCACCAAATTACAAACCTTTTGTAGATCTAGCACACATACCATGTACTTCACACTAACTAACACCGGCAGCCAACATGGCACCCCACAAAATAACACCATCCCTCCATGGATACTACGGTATGACTGTCACAACACATGATGTACATTCTTAGCAAACTTGGCCGGGGATTCGTGGCACTCAAGTAAAGTCATCCGGTAACAAAAATCAGATGATTCCATCAAGAAGCTCGGATGGAGCTTACTTTACTGAAACGCCTCCGAGTTGGCATGTAAGACCTATTTTCTCCCTCATAGCTATTGTGAACTACTAGCTAATTTGTAAATATCAATTAGTTGGCAAGAGGCAACAACGTGGCATTGGATGCTCTAAGCCTATTTTCTAACCTCCCATAAGTTGTTTCCAAGGCCATGATGTGGCTTTGAATTCCACATGGTTATTTTGATAAATATCGCAAGATATCAACCTGTGTAATATATAATAATGATGTGTTGTCATAGACATTTTTTTATTCATAATTCATTTATTTTGCATGGGTGTGATTGCTCAAACATTTGTAATATGTCAAAATAATATATATCATCTTATGGTAAATTGGTGAACTCAAAAATAAATTCAATAATAATAATAATAATAATAATAATAACATATGAAATTTATTTGAAAATAATTAATATACATCATGTGATTTTAAAGATAATACAATATTTGATGAGGATAAAATATTACAATATTTCAGATAGGCTATAATCAGAAACTTATAATTTTTTGAGTATACCCCATCCATAACGTTGTCTCACAAGTCTAATTCCAAATAACATACCATT
Source organism: Polytrichum commune (assembly GCA_950295325.1). NCBI lineage: Eukaryota > Viridiplantae > Streptophyta > Polytrichopsida > Polytrichales > Polytrichaceae > Polytrichum > Polytrichum commune. The sequence continues at coordinate 39,089,098 of OX485807.1, forward strand.
TATTTATAGCTCATATTATAATACCTAAAAAACAAAATTGATTTTTATATACTTTTGTTGTTGTATGTTTTATATTCTATGTTCATTGTTTCATTTTGGTTATTTTATGAACACTTGCACTAATCTATCATTAGGATGACAAATATAGTTTTAAGTCACAAAATTATAACCTCAATGTTCATGAGGATTTTGTAATGTTTTTGACCTCCAAGTTGATTACGTGCTTCATTGATGGTTTCACTTCTGGAATGAAATCCCAATCAATTGCTTATTTACTAATTGGAAGTGCACATATATATTGGATTTTAGACCTTGAAGTGAAGTACACTCGATATGGGATTTGTAGTCAAGCGGCCTTCAAGAATGCAAGGGCAATGTTTTTTTTCGAAGTTGGGCGGGATGGGCAACAATTTTCGATTGGGTTCAAAAATTTCTTTAGAGGGTTGCCCTAGCCCGGATTTGACACCCCCGAAAGTTCGTGAGGGGGTACTTAATGTCCACCCATATTAATTTCTTCAAAATAACCAGAGTAGTAATCATAGGTTGGCAACGCATGATGCACTCACTTGTTTCTATATGAGGCATTCTTATTTTATCTAACCCCCTTTGTATTATTGCCTTAAGTATTAGATTAGACTAGGATCATTTAGAACTACTAAAACTTGGTATTTTTGAAACCCTTGAGACAAGGAGCCAACAACGTGAGGTAGTGTTTAAAGTGGTTCATCTCATCCGCAAAGATGAATGAACTTTCACTAATGAAAATACATGAGTGCCACGAATCCCCGGCCAGCAAACTTCCAACCGGACATTGTATACATACAAGGTGCCACCCATGAACAACCCGGCTCCATATCCCCAACCCCCAACCACACCATACAAATACTAGAATTCACATTTACTCTTGATAGATGCATTGAGAATGCCTAACAAATGGCGAAAAGACAAATATGATCCACTAATAGAAGCAATCAGAGCACACGGATGACATGTTGAGCCCCTTATTATCATCACAATGGGAGTAAGAGGTGTAGAAGAAGAACTCCGGTCTCCGAAGGAAGCCGGAGTGAATAGAGTGTCTGTTCGTAAAACATCCTTGGCCACGCCCTAAGGGCAATGATGTTAAATGTGAAACTACTTCACCCTTTGCAGGTTGTAGACACTACATTAGAAACTAGTAAGAGATGCAACCCATACCACAAGCATCACCGTTCTACATTCCACCCCAACAATCAAAAAAGTCATGAAAAGTTATGACACCATATTGTCATAAAATATCTAACATACCTTATACTAAACAAACAAAATTTAGATAACAAACAAACCCATGTTCTCCCTCCCACCTAGCCAAAAACCAATAGCTTCACCTAGGTAGGATACTAATACCTATACCGTCACTACAACATGGCCCTACCTACTGCAAGGTAGGCAATAAACCCTACATTGAACCAAGTGGACTCTTGAGCAAGATAGGGCCAAAGGGCTCAAATTCATGTCAATATTCTGATGTTGGTTTTTCTTTTCTTTTCCATTGTTTTGTAACATAATGGACCATCCTACTTTTCAAATTTTGTTATGGTTTGAAAAGTCTATGATTGCTACTTAGAAGAGTGCATGAATAGTGATTAGGAATTGCATGTGGATTGAGAAATGGATGAAATGAGTTGAAACCTAATAGTCAACACTTTGAACACAAAATGGACAGAGGGTTCCAAACCAAGTGCACCATATCTATCTATCTATCTATCTATATATACCATTAAAAACAAAATTATTTTTGATACACGTCCTCCACTTCCAAAGGAATCAATCCCGGAACAAACATGCAGATATTTTCACATTTCTCAACCTCATACTCTAGTAGAAGTCTTGCATGGAGTGAATGACAAGGTAGAACTAGATTTTGAGCACACTTCCATGTGGTGGCCAAGTTGGTGAAAATCACTAGATGACAAGAATTCCCCATTCACATGGAAGTGCGCTTGGTTATCCCCCCTGCAAACAAGAATCGGACGGTGGTCAATATAATTCTAGAGTGTATCATAGTTGAAGTTTGAGAAGGGGGGATGATGACCTCTATATTCTTGGATTAGTAATTGAATTTGATTTGAGATAGAAAATTTTGATTTTAAAACGCCTACGGGGATGGGCCAGAGATGGTTATATTTTGCATTGAACTATTTTATGTGGCATATTTCTTATTAATTAAACATTTCTCAAAATTTTCATCATTCTGGAAACATTTACATGAAAAAACAAATGCGAAGGTTAATAGATATTCTAGATGTTGCGATGACCGGATTTTGATTGGCATTTTTTATTAAAAAAGAAAAAAGAAAAAAGAAAAAGAAAAAGAAGTGAATTCATTATCCTTATGTTGGACCCCCCCTTTCACATGAAAGCACTCACCCAGCAAAATGTTAGGAGGGCTTGTCCAGAGCTTGGCTAACATCGGCGAAGTTTAATTTCCTTTACCAGAACGATTGAAAAATGAAGAGTGCTTTTTAAAAGGAGCATCCTCTCTATTCGAATATTGTTATGGGCATGCTAAAAGTTGTTAATTTCCTACAAATCCTAATGGGTTCGTGGGTGATAAGGTTGAGAAGTTACAAATTTTTTATAGAAAATATATATTTATTATTTTTGGATATCTGCAAATTGTGACATGCTATGGGAGTCCTCACGCCCTCCTATTTCATTTGGTAGACTTTTACCGGTTTGCTCACTTCCATCAATATACTCTTAAAGATATTAATATATTTTGGTAGGACAATCCAACTAAGGTGCATGAAGATTGACCTTGTTGTTTTTGAAGCCAAGGTGAATATCTTCTAAATCATTTTGTAGATGTGATGCTCATAGATTACCTATACGTTTTTAATGTTCTTCTAGACAAACACATTTCAAAATTCAAAATTTGTCTATGCATTAGAAAGCATTTAAGGGCCATATACCTACACCGATATGTAATTGACAAATAAGTGTATTTGGACAAACCACTTGCCCAAAAGTAATTAGGGATGTGCACTTGTGGGAACAAAACATCAAAAGACAATAGCAAAACTGCCACAACTGCCACAACTTCGAATGTTTGTCTTCCATGTTGGCCAACCACCATACTTGTATTGTTTTGTGATCTACTATAGTGTACGTCATATTGATAGTTGGAATTGTTTGAAAAACATGCATAAGTCCAATTTTACTAATATCCCAGTTATGTGCATTTAAGTTGCTCCACGCTAATATCAACATTTCACACTATTTGAAATATTGACTGCCACGATAACAAAATATACAATAATCATTGCTACACAGGATGAATGAACAAAGCTATAAGTTTTCTTGATTTGGTTTTGACCGAGGTCATTTGCATGGGTAAGGAGGCACGCTATGTCGCAAAGGCAACCCTAATTGCACATAAGTTATGAGTGTAGGACCTTAGGTTAAGGACAACCGTGGCAGCTCCAACAACACATCGTATGTCATATCTTAATATTTTCAATCCACGAACTTTAGTTTCGGTCAATAACCCTTCGACACCTGGCACATACACTTCAAAAATCACACTAATTAACTTAGTGTCAAACATGCCACTATGATAAGCTTATCATGGCACCCCATGTCATATCTTAATTTCTGCACTCCATGAACTGAAGTTTTCGGTCAGTAACCTTCTGACACCTGGCACGCTGACTTCAAAATTGAACTAATTAGTATTGAGCATGCCACTATTGTAAGCTTACCATGGTACCCCATGTCATATCTTAATTGTTCGTATTCCATCACCTTTAGTTTTCGGTCAATAAGCTTCTGACACCTGGCATGTTGGGGGGTTCAAAACCGAGCTAATTAGTGTCGACCATGCCACTAATGTCAATAAGCTTACCATACTTTACAAAACAAGATGAGTCGGTGGTCACCCATCCACCAACCCCATCACTGTCCCACGTGGCAGGCAGACCTGTACACGTGGACATTTACCCAGTCTCCAGGTGGGGCTCGGGCAGGTGACCAGGTGTGGAAACGGAGACCACGTGTCAACCCGTGGCTGGACCTCCACTTGGCAAACTAGGAAGCAAATGCCTCAACCCCACTCCTAATCACTGAATGCATGAAGACTAAATCCATGGAAGGCTATGAACTCCTACTCCATTTCGCATTGTGCATGGCCGATTTGCACCGGGGAAAGCACGAATTTCACCGCTAAGTTTCGTACTACAAGGTCGGCGAGAAAGGCGTATTTGGAGGGAGACATTGCATGGAGTGGTCCCCCTGATGGTCCAACAACAAACAAATAAAGGATTAAGTAGCTGAGAACATCGATCATCGGTTCTTCAAGTTGAGTCGGTCCAAGTTAGTTGCTTATGCGCAAGGGTTACTGGAGGATTTGGCACTCCAAGTGAGCTTGAAGCTGCTCTTCATCGGTGCAGTGGGAGTGTCGAACGTTAGATTAGGTGCTTAGGTTAGCCCTGGGCCAGAAAGGAGAAATTTTGGAGACATTGCAGCCAAGAGAATAAGGATTAAGTCGCCTCATTGATCATCGTCTTTAAGGTGAGTCTGTTTTTAATGTGCAAGTGTTTACTGGAGATTAGACACTTCTATGTTTTGGTCACGGAGTTTTGAGTGGAGTGTCGAAGGTTAGATAGGTTAGCCCTGGGCCAGAAAGGAGAGATTGGAGATATGACAGCACCAAGAGCTTAAGGATTAAGTAGCTCCATCATCGAACATCGTATTCGAGGCGAGTCAGTCCAAGTAAGTTACTCATGTGCAAGGGCTAATGGAAATTTGACGCTTATTATTTGGTCACGGAATTGTAAGTGAGCTTGAAGCTGCAGTTCATCGGTGCAGTGGAGTGTCGATTATTAGATTAGATAGGTTAGCCCTGGGACAGAAAGGGGAGTTCGGAGATATTGCACCAAGAACATAAGGATTAAGTGCTGAATCATCGAATATCATCTTTAAGGCGAGTCAGTCCAAGTAAGTGATTTCTGTGCAAGGGTTTATGGAGATTTGATACTCCAATGTTTTGGCCACGGATTTTTAAGTGAGCGCGAAGCTGCTCTTCATCGGTGGACTGGAGTGTCGAAGGTTGGACTGGATAGGTTAGCCCTGGGCCAGAATGGAGAGTTTGGAGACATTGCACCGAGGGAATAAGCATTAAGCAGCCTCATTGACCATCGATCGTTAGTCTCCGAGTAGAATCGTTAGTTACTGGAGATTTGACACTCCATTTTTTGGGTCACGGATTGAGTGAGCCTGATTGTTGTTTTTATTCACTAGTGCAGTTGTAGTGTCGAAGGTTAGATACTAGGCTCAGTCCTCCTCGGGAGACATTGCACCAAGAAAACAATAAGGATTAAGTAGCCGAATCATCAATCGTCGTCAAGGTGAATCGGTTCAAGTAAGCTATTTACGTGCCAAGTGTGACTGCAGACTTCAAACTCTGGCTAGAAGCAGGGCCAAATTTTGGTCATGGATTGAGTAAGCTTGAAGCTGCTCCTTTCTCACGTAAGTGGACGTCGGAGGTTAAATAGGTTAGTCCTCGGTAAGGCTCAGTCCGTTTCTGAAGCTCTGCTTTGGAGACAGAGATACTAGTTTGTGTGGTGGAGTCGCAGATACTGGAGAACAAGATATTTGGATGACTGATTTCTGAACAAAATTTTGGATGGTCGCCACGATCAAGTTTGTAAAAGTCCTTGCAGCAGGAGATAGGATGCCGTTCAGCCCTAAGATTGATGTTTATGTCGCACACACAGCACTAAGCTGTACAGAGCCGATAAATTTCATGACACATGCACCTACTACTCTGAGGAGAATCCTTTCACGAATTTTTCATATATATCCTTAAGTGTCTGAGGAAGTTCGAATTTTAATTTTCCTTATAGCAAATCCTTCCTCTACGTTTCGAGCTCACTCATATGTCGCAAACGCTGCTTCCTGTACTCGTTTTGGTGAATTTGTTTAAAGTACGTAGCTCAAGGTTTCTCCGAATCTGTTGAAGTAGCACCTAGGTATTGATCCTCGCTTGCTCGCTCCTGTGGTTATCTTAATAAACTTTTGTTCCAGATGTGCTTTTGAGTAAAATCTCGTTACTGTTAGGTATGTTTTCTTGATGTGTAAGGGCACCATATTTGTTAAGATCCTGGATGTGCAGTTGCCGGAGAAGTAAATTGGTGCTAATAACAAGTTCTCGCTTCGTTTCTTGCCTTGCGTTGAAAGTTTGTGGATGATGGCAGGGTGATGTGACTCTCATCTGGTTCATTTTGTAGGTCGAGAGAGTTGAACCATTGGAAGTCTAGTTCAGAGCTGTGGATTCTCGAAAGAAGATAAGGAAGATATCATGAAGCATCCAGGTCTTATGAGAGGGGTGATTTCGGCCCTAGTGTTGGTGTTGTTGTTGTCCTCCGGTGCAACGGAGGCATGGTCGTGGACGTCCAACAAGGACACTACGCAAACAACTGTTCCAGCATCACAGGCTGCCAAGGAGGCCACGAAGCAAGCCTTTCAAGATGCAGGGGACGCTGCTAAGGAGACTGGTAAGAAATTCAACGATTTCTGTTACTTTTGAGAATGTCTAATTCAATAGGTAGAAGGATGCACTAGGCAGTAGTTTAGGGAGCACCAAGGTTATGGAGTGGAGGCCTAGATTTATGCAGCCCATAGATGCTTTGAGTGCCATAGCTGAACTGATATTCTTGGGCAGGTGAGAGCATCAAGCAGACCGCGAACGCAGCATACGAAGGTGTATCCAATGCTGCCAAGACCGTTACCGGTGGCAGGAAAGATGATAAGAGCACCGGTCCAACAGGCGCGGCGTACAGAGATAGAGCAGGTTAGTGCTTACTACACTAGATTTTCTTGATCAGATCAACCTGTTAATGTAAGATACTGTTGTAAGAGAGCTGCTGTACATGAAGACTCACATGATTAATGACGGAAATTGGTTGTTATAACAACCTGTCGGTAGTTTCCAGTATGTAGAGTAACCCATAATCTTACGAATGGATCTTTCCAGTTGTTAAGAGCGTAAGGATAACACAGTCAAGTTGCAAAAGTCTTTTACAAATGATTTCGGCCTCGACAGCAGTTTGTTTGCTCCTACTGTCTGACCATGATTTTGGCTGCATGTGCTCTAACTGCAGGAAATTACGTTGCCGACACAAGTACAACAGTTCGTGACAAAGTGTCTGATGCCGCGGGGGCAGTAAAGGACGTCACGGTACGTACATCTGAGAATATCCAAGGGACAGCTCGGGTTGCTGCAGACAAGACGAAGGAAAATTTGAATTCTGCTGGATCTGGTGCATACAACGCCGCTGCGAAGGCTGGAGAGACGGTCTCTCAAGCTGCTGCTTCTACCAAGGATGCTGCTTACAATGTACGCCTCTCTTGAATTCCATCATCTGTAAAGATGATAAACGCCTTGAATTTCGAATGCCAATTTCCTTCTATAAAGAGTTTCGGATGCCTAGAATTTATTGCTGGAATAGTGCGACTTAATCTGTAAAGATAATACACGTTCAAGCTTAGATGTGGAGTTCCTTCCAAAAAAGAGTGTCCGATGTTTCTAATCTATTGCTGACACAGTGCAGATTACTTGTGTGTTGTCACTCGATTACTCTATCATTTATCTTATTTGGGAATTTGGTGTGCAGGGTGCACAGAGTGCGCGGGAAGGTGCAGGAAGAGCATACGATGCAACGGCCGATACTGTTGGGAGTGCAAAGGATAAGGTATGGGGAGAGCAGCCCAAAGCTAAAAGCTCCGGGGGTGTTTACGACTCGGCTGGAAATTACTACAAGAGTGCCAAGGAGATGGCAGCACGCACAGGAGAGACAGTTCAAGGTCATGCTTCATATGCCGGGCAGAAAGCCTCCGACACTGCTCAGGCTGCAAAAGATGCTGCTCAAAGGGTGAGTAAACTGACATCACTGTGAGTTAGTTACTCTGGCAAAGTTCCTGCAATTCGTGCAAATCCCTCCAATGGTATTTGACAGTGATTTTTGTTGCTTTTATGCATAGGCTGGTCAAGCTACAAAAGACGGCGCCGCAAACGCGTACAACTCTGCTTCAGAGACATTGGGATACAAGAAGCCAGAAGAGAAAGGCTACGGATCGAGGGCTTACGATGCTACAAAAGACAGAGCTGCCAATGCTTACAATGCTGCTTCAGAAACTCTAGGTTACAAGAAACCAGAAGAGAAAGGCTATGGATCGAAGGCTTATGATGCTGCACATGACAGTGTAGGGGAGGTTTATGAGGGAGCTAGGAACAAATTGGGGAGCATCATCGAGGTCCTAGGATGGCATAGAGTACCTGAGGAGGAGCACCATAATACGCTGAAGAACTTCTCACCTTACGATATCATGGTTGGAAACACAAAGTACGTGTGGCATCAGAAACCTAAGTCGGAAAGTTACTATGAAAATGCGAAAGACACCGTTGGGGAAGTTAGTCAGACGGCTGGTCAGAAGTTGGAAGATGCTGGTGAGTATATTGCGGATACAGCAAGCCATGTTAAGGATTCTGTGTATGATGTAGCTGAGCGTGCGAAAGATAATACAGTGGACATGGCAGAACGTGCTAAAAATGGTCTCTGGGATGCTGAATCTCGGACGAAAAGCTCAGTTTCAGATTACAGCCAGAAAGGTGTGGAGGCAATTGGTGCTGGAGCAGCTGCGATTGGCCTGAACAAATTGGGTAAGTGACATTGCGAAATGCTATGGCTCTGGTTATCGTACTGGTGATTTCTGTGCACGGATTGGTGGACCTGACGCCTTATTTCATACTAGAACTCAAGTAGAAAGCTCGAATTCCAACTTGCAGTTCTGGGGAGTTAGATATTTAGATTTGACAAGCTTTCATGTAAAGCTCAAACTGTTGAGAGCTTGACCAAATTTCAAGATCTCAATAGTTTGAGCAAGTGCAAAGTGGCGATGCCCAAAGTGAAATATGATGGGGTGGCGAAAATGATGCTAAGCAAACGAGATTAGCTTGTGCTTAAAAAGTCATGAGCTCGAACTTTCAAACACTCTAAAGCGACCTCCATGAGGTAGCTTAGATTTTAACCGACAGCTTGTTGTTGTCAGTCCACATGGCATTCATCAAGGTGCCATCTAAGTGTTTTAAGGCTGGTAAAACGTGCAAGCTCTCAAGCTGGAAGCTCAAGTATGAATTGAGTGAACATGTCAATGAGAAGGGTCATTTCTTTGAGCTCTCAATCTTTGAGCAGTCAACCTCTCTTGTGTAAAGGGGTCATGAATTGTGCACTCCACAACTGATGCAGAATCACATGTTCAAGCACAATTACAAGTGGATTGATAAGCTCGAGTTGGTGAATTTGAAGCCTTCAGACTTTCACTTCATTAATCCTCCTCGTGGTATTCTGGCAGGTGACCTGGAGAGGAAACCTGGTGTGTTCCGTGAATTCATCCGGTTCTTGTACCAGTCCCTGTTCTCCATCACATTGGGGTCTGTTGTATGGATGACATTTATCTCGGGCGCTCTTTTGTCAAAGAGCATTCCACGAGAACAGTTCCGCTCTGTGCAAAGCAAAATGTTCCCCTTCTTCTTGAAGTTTGTGGCAGGCGGAGAACTTGGCCTCTTACTATTGTATTCTATCATGAGCATTCGCTCCAAATGGCAGGTCCTGAACCTGGTGGCATTACTTGCTTCCACTTGCTTCAATGCATTCGTCCTTGAACCTGAAACAACAAAGGTATGCATTGCAATCACTTGTCACTCTCTATCCATCACCTACACATGTAGAATTGGTCACAGTGACGATGAACACCATCATGTTTCTCAAAGTTCCAAAATGCTTCAGATGTTCAATCTACCAAATCAGTTAAATGCTCCAAAATGATCCCGAGGCTCTTCTCATTTACGCAACAAACATGAGTTGAGGCTCTTGCATACTGTGTCATATAATGGTCATGTTTTGTATACTCAAGATAGTAAAAATAGTAACATGTGAAGTCCTTTTGTGTGAACAGATTTACTTCGAGAGGCTGAAATTGGAGAAGGAAGAAGGCAGAGGATTGAATGAGGTTGACAATGTCAGCGAGAAGCTCGCAGAGAAGAGGAGGAAGTTCAATGAAGTACACGGCTTCTCCACAGTGTTAAACCTGCTCAACCTCCTAGGCTTAACCGGACATGCCTGGCACTTAGCCCACAGATTGTGGTTATAGATTGTGATGATCCATCTTTCTCTCTGTGTATAGTGTACAGTGGATTCCATCGCCTTCCAGTTCGGTATATCTAGGTTGTCATGTTTGATGGTATCGAACGGATTCTCTCCATTTTTCTGCTGTGTAGCATCGAGGAAATAGGTGTCGAAACAAAACTACTTAACAGTCTGAGTTGAAGAAACTGAGATGGTATCATTGCAAATATTGAGTCTTTTTCCCACTAGAAAATATATACGCGCAGTGATGCTGAGGTTTTTAATTTACTCATGGTTCTACTGACAATACTCATCTTTGAAATTTTGTGTGTTGACAAATCTATGCAAGTCTTTTGGATACAAGATAACATGAGTGATGAGTCTAGTGTTTACATTTTCATGGAAAGGTGAAGAAGGTGCGATGGCCATAAGAGAGCCTCCTGCACTGGGCGGATTAGAGTTGTAATGACTGTAGAGTACTGTTGTAATTCAATCGAGAGACATGTCATTTGAAGTTTTCGAAACTGAAATAGTATCGTTGCAATTATTCACTCATTTCACTTACTTCAATTACGTTTTGCATTGACGTTGAGATATGCCCATCACTTGAGCATTGATATTCACCTCAGATTTTGTGAATGTGTTGTGCAAGACTTGTGGGTATGGGGTTAGATGAGATCAAATGTGATCACTTCATTGTAGTCCGATCAATTTCTTTGATGTGAGGTGAGAAAGTAATTGATGTGCAGACGTGTTGGTTAATTTATCCTAGCTTGTTATACTGTATTTTACACTGACCATTTTCATGGTGGCATGTTCTTATGCAGCTTTGTCTTGCTGAAGTTCCCATGTTTCTATTAAACTATATGTTTCTTAGAAAAATCTAAAGTTTAACAAACTCACTTATGCACAATTTAGAATGGATCAATACATCTTGTTTTTTTGACAATAAGGCAAATTTACTCCCAAATCATGTTCCCTTGCCCTACTCCCTCATATGGAAGTGCTCAGCCAACAAATGTTGCTCATCATCTTCAATAAAGTCAATGATGGTACATGGAAAGGTTATATGAAGGGTATACGGAGATGGGGATTCCTCTGCAACATTCTATTGAAAGTGAGATTATGGTGATTTTATCAAACAAATGTAAGACCTCTTAAAAGAAGTAAGGCAATTTCACACCATTATTTAGTTGGATGGTTGTGTTCCATTCTATATAGCATATAACATGGGCCTCCATTGTCTTACCTTCATGGGAAGAAACTTAGAAAATAGGAAGAAATTGATGTTGGTAAGAATAATGAATAGTGATGGTATAGTCCACCCTTGATATTGTTAATGATTTGGAGCAAGGAAACTTATGACACTTTAACACTTATTGGGGGTAGCATCAACAATATGTAATATTTATGTGGCTTTGGAATTTTAAAAATAATACTTGTATAATAGAGGATGAAAATACATAAGATATAAATGTCATCATACATCTAAGCATAATGGAAGAACAAATCTATAGTGGTTTAATGAGATTCTTGTGCACGCCAAGATCTTACTTCTTTTTTAAGTGTTCGAACGCTTTGGATGAAGGGTGTAACATGAGTGGGTCTTTGTTCCAAAAATTGTTTCAATATCATTAATGCACTTTCAAGATCCTTAAATCCTAATTTTCAAATTGTCAACTTCTTGATTGGATTCATTGACAGCTGCATCACCTCTTCCATCAAGCATGGGCGGTTCCACCTCATGTTAAAAGTGTAATATAAAGGTTGATTTGCAAGACCAATTTGAGATTCAATTTATACACAAAATAATCGTGAAGTATGAATTTTAGACTATATCCATATGGTGGGAATAAGCAACAATGTTATAAATGATCTCCACCATATAACCTTTGGAGCATTTACTCTTTAAAAGTTAACTCATTTGGACTTGGTTTGGTTGGGTGAATACATAAGGTGCATAACATCGTTTCAAAACTTGGCATAACAAAAACAAAAACAAAAACAAAACAAATCCTCAATTTAAAGAATTTCATTAATTCTTTCATAGTAAAAACCTGTCACAAAAATTGGAGGATTGTCAATGAAAGACGCGAGTACATCCTGGTAAATAAATAAGTAAATAAATAAATATTATTACGGAAATTTCACAACCACTTTCTTTGGTCTTCCTAGCCTTTAGGATTTAATAACAAAAAATTAACTTGATCGTAGACATGTGTACATGTAAAACCGTAACATGTGGAAATGATGAGGAGTCGGGCTCAAGTTTCATGGTTTATATTCTATCCTATCATGGCCACTTTACACTAGAGCTTGATGCCCTTGACCCATAGTACACAAATTATGTAATTGGTCAAGAAGTTGGAGACGGTTCAAGTTCACTTTACATTCGTCCTCAAAGGCATCACGGATCATGGAAAATTGATTGGATGAAAAATCTACATGGCTTCCCTACACGACAACAAGTGGGTAATGTTTCAAGAAGAGGTGGGTGTTATACATAACTAGAGACCGTACCAATCAATTAAATTGTACTTAGTTCCTTGAATTATTATGTTGTCATGGTTGGCACCCAAACCTGTACATATGTTGCAATCTCTCAACATGATCCACTTTTACTTTACATTAATCTTGAGGGGCCGTCACTTGCAAAATTAGATGTCTATTTCCCATAGCCCAGCCTTTGGATGATTTTCAAAGGCCCTTCAATTTTCATGGTCAAAACTCTTGGTCTATGTGTAAAACAACCCTCAAATATCTTAACAATTGGAAGAATGGATACAATGAACAGGGAGAATTGGCCACTTGTTAGAATGAATCGGTTGAAAAATAACCGGATGAAGTCCAAGACTGCAGGAAAATTTACCGATCGTTTCAAAGGAATCTACGGAATGTAACTCACTTTAGTAATAATAATAATAATATGTTTATTATTGTTTATTATTATAAATATTTTGAAATTTAAAAACCCAAAAGATGTCAACATGTAACCATCTAGACTTTGAAGCACTAGGATCTCGATTGGTTATGCCCTAAAATCTTCCCAGACATTGGATGGAAATGACCTGAAGCTTGAACCGGAACAAAAGGCAACATTTCTGAAGGATACTTTTCAACATATCCTTTAATGATTGACACACAATTTAATACTTACTAGGATGAGCACATAATTTTGTTTTTTCTCTATAAGAATAATATATAGTAGGATTTCTCGAAAACATCAATACTATTTAGACATCTTATGGCACGAGTCATTTATGTGTAGTAAGTTCCATTGGCCAAGGGTATATGGGAGAGATGGAATTATCATATACAAGCGTACCTCGCATTCATCCAACATAAAAGCCTTGAAATAGTATGCAGCCTAGAGGTTTCTTGGTAGTTGATTTGGCATGGAAATTAGTCTTAAGGGGGTCGAGTTTTTGTGTTGGATAGATGAGAGGCACACCCGTGTATGATAATTTCCTCTATGCATGGGTGACACTGGCCTTGGTGAACGAGAGGATTGAATGTTCATAACACCTACTGAGGGGAAGGGTGAAAACGTTTCTAATTATAGATCCTGAGGATTCTTATTTTTAATTAGGTTAACAAAAACATTGGGGTCAATGACCCCAATTTAGTCTACTATAGTAAGCTTAAATTGGGATGAATCAACAACCAACTTATAAGGGGCATGTTTTTACTACTACCCCCTCGTTAGATGTTATGAAACCAACATGGGACAAGAGTACAAGAGTTCTTACATGTAAAATCCACCAACACTACGCTTTCTACACCTATTAGTGTGGTCCACAATAATTTTGACATACCATGATACATTTGATCACTATAGTTGTTATTGACCACACCAATTATGAACCCACATTATTATATGTGCAAACCTAGGAAGATGAAATCAAGAAACTTGCACAAACACGAAATACCATAGGTTGGAAAATATAACATCAATATTACACCATTAATAATTAATAATTAGTTCATAATTATCTATTATATTCAAATATTAACATCTTATCAACTTACAAGTCACCCTGATGTTCAACCCACACGTAAAATATATTGGGCCACGGTATTTTCTACCTATGCTAACTTTCGGCCTACAACAATAGGTGTAAAAAGTGTAATGCTATTCATAGCATTATGCAATGATCTCATTGTGAGTATTGTTGCAAGAGAATGATCCACCACATCTATGTAAAACTCCATGAAGCATTCAATGAATTCCATAACTTCTTCTTTTTTAAATCAAAAAATCAAATGCATGCTTTGCAGGAGGCAATTAATGCAAAGAAATGCCAAGCAATAAAAATTGGTCAAATTGACACCTTGTAGCTAATATCTACATTTCTTTTTTGTGGGTACAAATTAAACGCATTCAATTGCAAGATGTTTAGTTTTCATGTTGTTGGAAATTGCAACATAATTTTTACGAGTGTAACTTGTCAACATGCATGTTCTGTGCTTTGGGAATGGGCCCACACCATCTATCATGAACCCAAAAGAAGAAACAAAAAAAGGATCGCTTTCATGCGACATGAATTTGGGCCCATGCAATCGTCCCATGATCCCTATTTTTGGGTTGTTGAGCAAGCATAGGTTTGATGCCTATGTTCATAAAGTGGGTTGACTTTGAGTCAACTACATTGACATATATGTGCGTGCAATCAGGTTGACTCACACTAATTTATTGACATTCCACACTATTTTGAGAATATGAATTTATCACAGTAAAAGAAAATAGAAGAAATGTTTTTGTACCGTGGTTGTTACACAAATGAGTAAACAAAATTATGATTTTTGCGATTTAGTTTTGATCCAAAGTAGTTTGCATGGGTTAAAATCAACACGATTGCACGTATTGGTGTAGAGAACAATAGTCCTTATCATGTTCCAAAACAATTGTGGAGAAAATGGTTGTTTTAAGTTGATATTGGATCTAAGCAATTTAACAAATTTTCTATCATTGAAAAGAAATCGAAAAACATCATTTGAGATAACATGTAGCAATATGTAACTTCAATGGCAATCAAAACTAAATTTGTCATAATTGGTGTAGTCGGTGCTACTTGCTTGACTTTGTTAAGAGTGACAATGGACAATTCAAGGGTACATGAGAGCTTTAAATATCATTCATCTAGGCATTTAATAAACTATTGATTGCCACCACCACGTTCATGGTATTTAGTGTCACTTACTCTATTTTAAGGCATATGTTAGGTTACGTTGATGATGATTAACAACTTCATCATAATTGTCACCTCATGACACTTGATATTCAAGTGTGCTTACTAATATCTTGGCATGAGTATGTTCAATAATGTTATGAGATGCATGCCTATGTTACACAATGGTCTACAAGTTAATTAAAGTGTACATAAATTACACTTGTGATTGGTATGTTCAAGAATATCTTTCTTTGCATACTAAAACATTAACACATGACACTTGTCATTAGTACACTCCAAAATATCTTTCCCTGCATACTAAAACACAAGACTATCATTTAACGTATCCCAATATGCTGCTCTAAATGTCTTAATGTAGATTTTTTTTTCACTTAAAGAAGTTACTTATGTTGATGAATGGAATCATATTGGCAACTAGCAGGTGTGACACTTCAAGACCTCTAGGCATCTAGTTTAGGCCCTTTGCAAATAATGTATGTGACACTAAATACCATAAACAGTGTAGTGACCGAGAGGTTACCTCATGGCATGACAACACTTTAGACCCTCTGCCTCATATCATCATTTGGGTGCACGAGTCGCTTGCATATTCTTTATTGTAAGTTCAATAGTAGATATGTGCAAGAGTCCCATTACAATTTCCATTAAATTGAAGGAGAATTGGCGGTCCGAAGTTCATTGGAAGCTTGTAGAAGGTCATTAAGACTTGAGAAAGGCAATTATTCATGCCCCATGGGTGTTGCCCATTGTAATCATCAACTTTGTTTAGTGGTTTGGGCCTCGACCCGGACTAAATATGCTTCAGAAATGGCATTCAAGTTTGGTACGAGAGACTCTGAGACACATCCATCATCTAGTCAATGAAGTTTGACCACCTCTAGAATAAGCATATGAACTTCAACTTTATAAAGTCCAAATTCTCACACATATGTATTCTAAGCCTATCCATGCCAACATTTTTACATAAGCTCATTATTCACCTTGTTATCCAAATCTAGAAGAAGAAATCAATATTTTCAGCGATTGTCTCAATTTGAGAACTTCAATATTTTGACGATTAGATCTTCTTGAAATTTCTCAGTTATATTAATTATTCCTTCTCTCATTTACACTTTGAAGTTTGGTTCCACATATAAGTGGCCGATCATTAAGAAAAAAATGTCGGTGATATTGAGGGCTCATGTTCCCAGTTTTTATAAATGAGTGCATGCTAAACTACATTATACTTGGTTACATAGTTTGTGTAGGTTGCTATTTGAAGCTACGGTGTACACAAAACTAGAAGTTTTTGTGAATACCATCATTTTTTTAAAACATAACACAAATATGCTCATAAGAGAACCAAAAATGAACACCTTATTTAGTATTAAAAAAGTCATCCTAAGTAGACGAACTTATAAAACCGCATAACTCCAACCCATTAACCCACATCAAGTACCATGTTATAGTGCCTAAGTTACGTTGAGCCCTAATGATGTTGATAAACATTCTTCTCATACCAAGTGGTACGAGAACCAAAGAGTTTTTAGAATGTGTGATATAGGAGGCTTTTTCATGCACAAGGAAACCCATAAAGTGTGTCCTACGCCTTTGAAACAATCTCAACACATCCAAGTCCTTGTTTTGGTTTCCATCCTTGTTTTAATATTTTTCTTCAATTTCCATAATGTTGCACATTCTTCAAGTTGATACACTTTACATTGGTGTTTGCATATGCTCTTTCATTCACTACTTTTATATATATATATATATCATTGGAGAGCTCTTGATGATTGGTGCCCCCATGCATTTTTTTGAGGGATGGTTCACATCAACACACGAGTGAGGGGCCTCTTGGATTCTTAAAGTGTTCAAATTGGATTTAGACTTCTATACACGGCATTTGGTCTTAGGAAAACTTGGTAGATGAAAAATCCCCATGGAGCCTTATACACCTATTAATAATAATGTGGCCATACTATAGCTCTCTAGCAACTTGGGCAAAAAATAATTGTTATTAAATGTGTCTGAATTTATGGGAAATTAATTTCGTTGAGTGTCCAAAAAAGAAGAAATAACATCCAAAGAGTGCTTAAAATCATAATAATGCAAGTGACATTCATTGGAATCCAACAAAGTAGCATCAAATCAAAGCGAAATTTGTTGCCAAACAAAACCTTGACATACAAGTAAAAGACAAACTTTAGGGCAAGGAATGTTAGTTAAGGGAAGTGTTTAGGTTATTCGTAGTTGACATAGATGAAATTAGAAAAACCATCCATGAATTATAGAAACGACTTGGATGGATATCTAACTTGTTTGAAATTACCTTCTGAATCTACCTGATTTAAGAATATCATTTTATGAGTTGCCTAACTTACTTTCGCACTTTAATTAAATATTAAGCAAAAAGGTGCCCAAGCTGCTAGAGAGCCACAATACTCTTCACTAATTCCCTCTCCCTCCCTTGACCACCACCTCAAAGAGGTAAGGAGTCGTAGACCCTAACACAATAAATTTTATTCCTAGGTATTGTGGAGGCTAGTCTAGGGGTTTTTGGGGTTGTCTTCATCACAAGCTTTCTATTTGTACTACACATACTATGCCAATCAGCGAAGGAAGGCTAATAGTGTGTGGGAAATCAATGAAGGTGATATTAAATTTCTCTATGCTATGAAATTAGTGCTACCCAAAGATCTAGGAAGCGTTATTCGTCCCGATACTGCTCACTCGAAATACAATTCATGACAACATTATTCATTAAAAGTAATGGCACTTTGCACTATTCGTTGAAAGCACTAGCACTTGGCATTATTCACTCACAAGCATGTGTTTGGATATAAATCGTTTTTTATCACTCCACAAACACCTTGGAGCATGCACTAGTTTTCTTGAAATGCAGGGTAAATGAGCATGTATTCATGAATTTAGTGTCACTCCATAAAAAATTTAACCCTTAGCTAGTAACTTGAGATTTGGCAAAATACTAAGTGCTTCACGAATTACACTAGATATCGTATTTAGCGGCAATTACTATTTGGAATTACACAATGCTATAACTATTCAATGTGTATATCATTTTCGGCAACAAAGGTCATAATGGTTGTTTGGACATTATAGATCAATAACATCTTGACTGGTAAAAATTACATTGACAGTGAAAAGATATAGCATTGTGTAACGCCAAATACACTATTTAGTGTAGTTCCACCCTCACTAATTGGGATAAGCAATGTAGTTCTCACGTGTTGTGTGCAAATAATATCATGTGGAGCCAACTTCTCTTCTACTAGAAACACATGTCCTACCTTTGAACATATTCTTGACGCATTCTTTGGGTATGAACCCAACAATGTGTATCAAAGCAATCTTCTCGTCTAGCCAATGACCACATATTCCTCTCTCGCTCTCTCACCCAAAATCACAAACACACACTCCCACAAATTGACTTTCCCATGCATTTGTTAGAATCAACATTAAAATACTTACCAACGACATGCTGAAACTTCAATAACATGAGAATATTCAACCGCTTCAACAAGTGCACTTGAAGACTAAGTTGATTTAAGATAGGGCCACTTCACACACAATTACCTAAAAAAAATTGAAAATATGTAACTCAAATACATGGTTTTTGTCCTCCGAAAGACCCAGTTTGGACATCTTAGATGTTTGATAGTGAATGTGTTGAACGCTTATGATCCAAACAAAATTTCTTCATCGGACTTCAATATACTACACATATGTTTATAATAGTACATATTATAATAAATTACAATAAACTTATATATATATATATATAATTTTTTTGATGGGCATGCGATCGACTACCACCGGACGTGCTCAAAGCATGTATCACACAAGAGGACTACTTTAATTATTACACAAGCACCTATATAGATATTTCCACTCCTAGAGGCTATGGAATTTCAAATAGTTGGGGACCTCCTTTTCTGGCATGTGGTGGGCTCAAGCTTAATTAATAAAGGCCAACTGAATATGCGCTTACAAACTGAATGAAGCGCTAAAGGACCGCCATAGGGAACGCAATAGAGCGCACCGGGAGCGCGCTTTCCCACAAAAGCAGAGAGCTAAAGAAGCCTGGTGGGAACTTAGGGAACTCTCCTGGAATATTCTCAGGGAACAGAATATCCACCATGCTGACCAAAGAACTCTGCGGGGAACCCTATGGGAACGGAGTAGGTAACCGTGAGGAGGACGTCCCCCATTTCGTTCCCTTGGGATTGTTCCCGTCGTCTCTACAGGTTGATACGGAAGTTCCATAAGAGTGCGCCATAGAGTTCCATAGTTCCTACGTGTCATGTTTTGTTCCCGTTGAGTTCGCAATGAGATTTCGTGAGGGAACACGATACGAGTATTGGGAACTCTATGGGAGCCTTCTGAAGGGAGCTGTAGAGGCGATGGGAACCGATTAGGGGAACGTATTGGGAACGTAAAGAACGTCCCCTTACAGTTCGGGCCCGTGCGCTTGCATTATTGCATCTGTTGGCATCGCCAGGCTGCCGGTGGCATTGTGGTCGCAGCGACAGCCAGAGCTTCGCTGCTCCGGAGACGCGCCTGATCGGTGACGGCATGTGCGCGGGAAGTGACAGCGGGTTCGCCATGGCCATGTCGCGCTGAATCCAACGAGCCAAGGCTTGCATGGAACGGTTTCCTATCCAGCAAGGACGGGCTGACTGGCTGGTTCTGAGGCCAAGATCTGCAAGAAACTGAGGAGGTATCGGTTTTAGTTTTGGTTTCGGTTTTGGATTTTGTTGCTGCGGCGATGGTGCACTGAATTCAAGCGAGCCAGATATTGCATGGAACGGCTGCGTGGTGGGTAAGAACGGGCTGGCTGACTGGTTCTGAGGCCAAGATCTGCAAGAAACCGAGGAGATTTCGGTTTCGGTTTTGGATTCTGTTGTTGCGGCGATGGCGTCGCTGCCTATGACGACGAACAATGCCGGCACTGGTACCAAGAAGTGGGGGAGAGTGGTGAGCTTCAACCTCTCGGACACGCCGTACTTGGAGAAAGCAACGAAGGCTGTGACGAGCACGGCGAGGTTTAGCCAGAAGTTGCTGTGGAGCACGGGCAAGGCAGCGTGGATAGCCGGGACGTCGTTATTGGTGCTCGTGGTGCCGCTCATCATCGAGATGGATCGGGAGCAGCAAGTCGTGGACCTGGAGAATCAACAATCTGGCCTGCTAGGCACGCCTGCGGCCCCTGCTCCGCCTGCCTCAACAACGAAATGAGGAAACTAAACTCCCCGTTGAAGAGAGCAGATTTTTTTTCTTTACCGCATTGATGTGTTGGAGCGCCATTCGGCTCTGGACTGAGAGAGGGACTACGACTTGTCCACATGGACGGAAAGGCCTGAAGGTTGCACGAAAGGTTGTAAGCCTGGAGGTCGAGAGCTCGGTAACGAGAAGAAGTCCGTCCCCGGGCGATGGCTGTCGTTGCATTAAGCAGTGTATATCATTTATTTTGATGGGCTTCACATTTTAACTTAAGATCACCGGTCTCTCGTTTTTTATTTCTAGAGCACGTTGCCTCATTGAGAGTCATTATTTATAACGAGCATCATCACCACCTAGTGTGGTGGACTGCTTTGGTGAAATAATTAATCAAGTGTCGGACTCCTTATAAGTTCGAGTTTGAGAGCATTGGTGAGTATAGAACAGAATCAGGACAGGATGTGTTGGCCAAAGATGTGACATAGCCTTGCTTCCGCTGAAGTAAGCCAAAATAAAAGAAAAATATTTCTAACACACTTGTTGTGATTGCGCGTCACATTTTGTATTTCTTTCGTTTGGTGTCTGGTGCGTCTGGTAGCCTACCTGCGGCTTCTCTCTTGGACCACATTAAGAGAAATACTGCCTCACCTGTCTGGAAGGTGGCAATAGATTTGTCTCGGACAATCTTTTTTTTGAATTGAATCTACTTTTCGTAGGGCCTAGTGTAACTTCGAACGAACAACTCTCGATGCACATCTGATAAGGAAACTGTTGTCCCGTTCACCGATCTGAAAGTGACCGAACATGGACAGTTGATATATGCATCAAATCACAGTGGACTCCTAAGTTGAAGCTACACTTGCTTTAAGATGGTGCGAGTCTTTGATTTTCTGCATATTGTAAATGAAACAGTTGAAATTTACCACACTAATTTCTGCCGGTATCTGCTATTTTCTCAGAGGAAATGCCAAGTAAGCAGCCCAGCCCTTTCTGCAGTACCGAATATGTGATAACTTAATTGAACACATTTCTGCAATCCTTGGCATATATATGCATGTGGTTGTTGTTGTTGGCCACTTGATTTGAGAGATCGTGAGTCCAGGGACTGTCTTGTACTGACAGATTATATGGTGCGCCCATCGATTTTCATTTCCTTTTCATACTTCATAATTCATCTTGTCAGAGTTGTCAGGTACTCTTGCAGTTGCATGCATTCTTTCCTCTCTTTTTTTTCTTTTTTTCTTTTTTTCGAGACAGAAGGGTCAGACCACTCCCCAATTCAATTGGCAAGTGAGGAACTCGGCATTCTTTCCTCTTTACTGTTATCAAAAATTTGAGGTAAGAGCTACTTCAGAGCCTAGAATCTGGCTCCAACATACCAGGTGCTTCTGGGACAATGTACAGTTAGTGTTGGTTGATGAACAAGTTTTGCAGAATTATATCCTGTTTTAATAATTTCATCCAGCTTTCTTCAGAATAAGCATTTGTTTAGGTTCAAAGGTGCCTTCCAAGTGATAAGGTATTGTCCCACTGAGCTAGTGTTTTCAGCTCCGAGCATCATAGCCAATATTTTTCCTGCCCTTTTTTATTTCTTCTTGAAGCCTGTGTGGCACTGTTACACAATGATAGTAGACAATCTGGCCGCAATTTGTGGTTGTGATGATAATTTGGGAATTTTCTTTACCAAGTCTGGCTACCATAGTGAATGGCAAGTACAAATTTGGCTCCTGTATTCTTCATTTCACCTCTATTTAGGGCCATGTTGAAAGTATCGTAGACAATAGAGGTAGGATTAGGAACCTGCCCTCCAAGAACTACCATGAAGCTAGAGTGGTCTGCGAGCTTTTTATATAACACAAACACACATTGGTAGACTCAGAGCCCAATTTTTTCAAGCTCGTTGGGATGTGATTCTTCACGCTCATAATTTATACTCCGTATATCCCAGACTACTTTGCATAGCCAGCGACTGAGGGTTCTGATCACTCTAGCCCTGGAACTTACTTCAACAGATTTTATCAACCATGAATCCATTCTGCATGTGCGCAGGCTCAATCACCCAGCTTGTACACACTATGGCAAGGATCATGGGTCATTACACAAACAGATTTGGACACCTAAACATCGACTTCATAGTGACAAAGAAGTAGTGGCAATGACCTGTGATCCTTGTACTGACTGACAAATTCATCAACCATTAGATAACCATATACAGTGTGATTATGAACCAAAACTCTAACAAATTCCTTCAAACCATAGGTTTTGTGGTTGAACTTGACACGCCAGCCGTCAATTCCTGGATGGAGAACACCTCAAGGTACGCAAGGGCTACTCTGAAGCATTTGATTCTCTCTAAAAATCTCTCTCTCTCTCTCTCTCTCTGTGCCATTACATGTTCAAAGTGTTTTGAGAGAATTGGCAATTGCCCATGCAACATTTGTGTACAAGATGGAGGTATAGAGCGTTCCCAAGTAGTAGGGAGGTGGAGCCTCAGTAAGCCTGGGCCGCAGATGGTGATTACTAAGCTTAAATCCAACATAGCATTAATCTGGACACCTAAGGTAAGTGCACCAATGACCGCACAGTCAATCTTCAAATCCTTGTAAATAATACTTTACAAGTTAAAATTGTTTCAAATTTTTGAAGGATTGTTGACTGTGAAGTGGGGATTCTCCTACAAAAAAATAAAAATAAAAGATATTTTGTTTTGTGAAAGCTATCACAAATTGAATCCAGACATACACACATGGATCTCAAAAGCTTAGTGAGCCCTTCACCGCACACTGTGCGGTACCTGTACGTTCGCATTCTCTCCGAATTCCCTCAACGTTCTCATTTTTGTAGTTCATTGAAGACTTGGACGAACTTTGTTCTGAAAGAGGATGTGCCCATTAGGTTAGGTCTTCTCCTCAGAGGATCAAGGGCTTTAGGGTTTTCGTTTTGCTCCAAGGTCGGTTCTTGTCACAACACATGGAGTGCCTACGCCGCACCTTGGCTGCATCATTCTTTATGGGAGTGTACCAAGCTCCCAGAGGTAAGCACATGTCGCTCTTCTACGTGTGAGTCTTGTTAGATAAGTGTAAAATGCATTGAGATGTGTATTTGAGAACATATATTTGAGCGTGGATCTAAGAACGGACATAAAAAAGACATGTGTTTGAAAGAGATCGGATTATGCATTCAAAACATGCTAACCATTCTAGGTTTAATAGTCAACATCATTGGGGGGATTATATGAATATTAAATGAGCATGAGAATCTTCACTTTGATATTTAGTAAGATATTCATATGCAATCCAAAAACCATGAGGCAACAAGTCTATGGGCACGATTTGGATTTGCAGATCATCTCACACTAATTGCTTGATTGAAATCATGTGAATAGTGGTTTCATTGAGAAAAGCATCCAAATAACACACATCTAAGATATGGATGCACATGGTTTTGGTTGGCATTGTCAAGAGACAAGGTGGTGGGGCTTGATTAATAATGAAGGAAACACATAGTTGAATATATTGGCAACGCAACACCTTCAATTTTCAGCGGCCTCTTAGGGCCACTTCACACGCGAGACTGAGAGCCCGTGACCATTAAACTTCAAGCACTCTCATTGGTGGAAAAGGCGGAGCTGGTCCAAGTTCGCTTCACACTACGCTTGAGGGACCAACAGAGTAAGTGAATGCCATATGGATGTAAAGTCTACATGGATTCTTACATGGCGTCAAATGGATCATGTTTCATGGTCACTTGGACTATTTTTAAAAACCATCTCTTGGAGGTTGGCCTAACACAAAACCGGGAGACCATGGCACTCCAAATGTTCACAACCATTGGTTTATTCTATTTTATCATGTGTGAGGACCCGCATGAATAAAAATTCATTGAAATAGCATTCGGTTGAGGGCCCGGTCACATATGACTTCACACTACACTCGAGGGTCCGTGACCATACTACATGAGTTTGGGGGCGTGTTGGGACGGCCTTTGAACACTTTATTTTGGGCTCTCACAATTTCATGGTCACGGCCCTTGGCTTGTGCAGCCCATCGAACATGAACCAAGATGTTGAAGTCGTATGTAGAAGAGTCCAGTGACAAGTATTTCTATTGATCGGTGCAAGTTGAGCCCTTCGATTGCCGTTGGATATGGTCCTCGGAAATTTATTTGAAGAAGACGCAATTAAGGCCACTGAATTTCAATAGAACTGGGTACGTTACCAATGCTCAACTGGTATATAGGTGAATGGCATGGTATGAAGAATCAGCATCAATGAGGGTATCAAAGAATCTATCCATGGGTATCAAAATTGTGGTACCAAATCACGTATTCAAATTTGGCGGGTATGTCAAGGTGAGCGACTCTCTGTATATGTGAGTTATTATTTGAGTCAGTAGCATTCTAAATCATGTTGGTATTAAGGGGATCTTATCTAGGTATGAATATACTTGCATGGTATATAGACTCAAATGGTATCGAAAACAAAAACGATTATCATACCCTTCTGGTATCAAAGAATATGAACTCCTCATTATATATACAAGAATGATATGAGAAAATACGATATTGGTCCCACAAAAAGAAAAGGAATATGAACATTGATGTATCACCAATGTGAATTTGAGCCCATTGGCCCTAATTTGTGCAAGAGTACAACAATAGTATTTATGTTGGATGAGGTTAGCCTTTTGGTGCAAATTTGCAAATTCAAATGCATCAGAAAATTGTGCACCTAGCCAAAGGCCCCTCATCAATTGTGGCAAGGACGATGATAGCGTGATGTCAATTGATGCACAATGCACTTTGCATAAGGTAGACGTGCCTTAGATGGATACTTTCCTCTCTACACCCACTTCTTGTAACACACACGTAGTGCAACTTGATAAGCAAATCCAACTCATGCTTGTAGCCATTTACCTCATGATTTTTAGAACTCATATGAATTTCTTATCAATTATCAAAGTGAAAATTCTTGTGCTCATTAAGTGGTCATATAGGTCCCACAACCATGATGAATATTGAGCCTAGAATGGCTAGCACATTTTGACATGTAGTCCAATCTTTTGAATATATGTCTTATTGGTGCCAAGTCTTAGATCCACACCTAACTACATACAACTCAAATATAGGTGTCCAAATTATTGTTGCATTCAATTTAGGCACGTCTACCTTATTGGTGTGCTCAATCCACAACTAAATCAAGCACTTTCCATAATGGGCATAAGGAGAAATCTCGATGAATTGACTTTGATCTAGTGGGTATGGATTAGATAACCAATGAGAAGAAAGTGGGTGTTGAGGTGCAGGAGTGGGCTTGTCATCCACCTACTCGATTTGATTTTCAATCATAGTTGATTTGCTCAAGGAAGTTTGGGTCGGACAGGAATGGAAACCCAAACTATGGTCGAGAGGCCCTCCATTTTTTACATTAAAATTTATTTGATTTATATTTTTTAAAAAAATTAAAAACTAGATCTTGGTCGTTAGATTGGAGGGGTTGTTTTGGGCAGGGAATAAAGTGAGATGCTCCTTCTTTCTTTGGACTTTGGGCTTAGCCTTTGGAGGCTTCGCATTGTGCCTGCTCCGAAGGCTCCAATTCTTATATTTTATTGACTATGTATTTTCAGCCCATTTCTTTGGACTCTCAACAAAGTTTGGCCATTCAATCCCACGGTCTCTCGACTTGGACGGCCACAGTGTGAAAGCGGCTATGAAGTATTGAGTCATAGGATTGAATGAATGATCCTATTCCTTACAAAATCTACACACGGTCATCATTTTATGGCACGTTTGACACATTGCAATATGTCCCTCTCATGTCTAGCGTTGTCTGAAAATGAGGAAACAAAGTACTCTACATGAGTGGCATCAAGGAACGCGTGTCTTAACACTCATGCCAGTCTCCAGAATTCCTAGAAATAGCCAAACACTAAAAGTAAAAAAAATCAAAAATCAATAATGAAATTGGCACTGTGGTGCCGTGCCCTACTTAACAACCAACAGTATGGAACCACTTTAAGGCAGATCGTCACTTTACATGTTGAGTGTCTTCCATTATTGATAGATTGATTAAGTTCTAGATGTGTGTTTTTTTGTTAGCAATTGAAAGGTTTTTCAACGCATCAAAGTTTGTCTTTATTTGAACCCATGTGCAAAAGTTATAAGGATTTATATTTTGTTGAAATATGACCCAAAATCAACACGAGAACATGATGTTAAGGTAGTGGATATTTTTGGAACCAATGTGTATTTATTGTGCAAGGTTTTAGGGTGTTGGTTTTGGTATCACCCACCTTAGCATGATTACCTCTCAGTGGTACCCCACATCCACTAGGATTTCTAGAAAATTCAACAACTTTTATTATGCTTCAAATGGGGTGTGTGTATGTATGTGTGTGTGTGTAGAGAGAGAGATGTGTACTTGGTGCACATAAAATTTAAAAGGTGAATATAACAGTCATTGAGTCATTGAATACAGTTAGATAGAATGTTTTCATCCATTTCTTAGTTCATATACAAATCCAAATCACCACTCCTCCACTTTGCAAAACAGACTAGAAAGCCCCTCAAAAGTGAATGAGAGGAGGTCCATAATGTTGGAATATAGTGACCAAATATCATGTATGTTTTATATAGAAATGTTAGGGGACATTTGAATATTAGTACCATGTCAGTCAATAAGAATTGTAATATGGTTTCGTTTCGTTTCTTTATGGTTGTGGAGGCATGCTTTGGCAACAATGAGGGGGCTTTTGTGACACATCTACCATGGAGGAGGGTAGAAACACATATAACAAAATTAAAAAATTAAATTTAAAAAAAAATTATGGGTATATATATATATATATATATATATATATATATATATATAAGCCAATTGATTCATACATTGGGGTCATATGACTCAATTCAATATATTGAGGCCCAAATAAAATAAAATTAACAACAAACTTGGGAAGGGCATGTTTTCAGTGCACCCCTATGGTTAGGTGTCATGATCCAAATCCATCAACAACCCCATTCCAAGTTTCAAACTTATTATTGAAGGCAATAAAAGTTGTGTGTGAAAGGTTCAAGATAACCCTAAACTACCAGGTGATAGTGAAGAGGTACCCATTTCCGAATGGAGTGGTTGGCGGTTCGATTCCCACTGTGAAATCTTCCTCTTCTTGACGGAAAAAAAACTAGTTAAGTAGGTAGGAAGCCAAGAACCCACCCACAGCAAGGTAGGTAGTAAACTCCACCCTGTACCAAGAGGACTCTTGAGCAGGGTAAGGCCAACGGGCTCAAATTCACGTCAGATTGCCCCTATTTATTTATTTATTTATTGTGTGTGAAGTGCAATTGTGAGAACTCAACAAGAACTTCAACACACAATCTCAAGGAGAAGCACTTACTAATATAGTGATGGGGTGATGAATGTTTCATCAAAGCCTCACAACATCGAAAAGATTGTTATGCAATCCTCGGTTGTTTTCTTCTGTGTGGTGAATGAGTACGGTAAGGTGCTATCTGGTACAACAAAAAATAATTGTATTTGGGATTGTTGCGACACGTGTCGTATTCACATTGGTCAAGGGACTAGTGAAACATACGTGGAAGTCTCCTTTTGGCACTCAAAGTGTTGAACCAAACATGACTCCAAGGTAGCCGACCCATTCCAGACCAGTTGAGGAATTTAGTATATCTACGGTTTAGTTATGATAAGAAGAAATAATTTAATCAAGAGAAATAGATGTAAGAAGCAATGTATGATTTTTTCATGATGTTTTTTTTGTAATTACCAAATTATTATGACTTTTTCAAGTGGATATTCTCTTTGACCTATAGTTGTGGCACATAAATGTGGTTGTAATTTAAACCTAGTTGTCAACTTAGCCACTAACATTTGGTCAGGTTGGATTTCGATCATAATATGTCAACACAAATCAAAGGTTGATATTGTGGAGTAGCATGAGGTACATGGATTGTATGTGGTCACTCTTCTTCATCGGACACCTATTTTGAGTAGGTTTTTTTTGGCATGGTTTGTAGTTCAAAATGGACATTGAACAAACAAGTGTCACGAGGAGATTGGACTACGTGCTCATAATGTAGACACAATATTAGGTCTAATAGTTAAAAACAAATGAGAAGGCCCACGTAATTGCTTGAAGGAGAAGAAAATCTTCGCTTTGAAAACTTACATCATTTGTATCATAAGTCCATTATTGGAACTTGAAATGACAATCTCTGTGATTCACAATTACTAATTGAAAGGAAGAAATCTTCCCGATCTAGTCCAATGCTCAGAAATCATGTTGAGTTGGAAGGGAACCGATATTCAACGTAAATTGGACCAAAGCCCATCCTATAATTACAACATGATGAATTGTATTACGAGTTTATGGTTATGCTCTCAAACTTACGCTTTAGCACAACTAATTAGAATATTCACAAGAAGGTGCCTTTCAAAATCATTCAATGTAACAAAATTTGCGCATGTGTCATGTGGCACCACCACCATCATCGGTATGCATCATAGCAAATCATTTGGCAAGAGACCTTTTTTTGTTTTGAAATAGGGTGTCTCTTTCACATGTCATTTTGACATCGCATTTGCTAATGGTGTGCATTACACCATGTTCACGTGTCACTTGCATTAACTCTTAAAGACCTAGACGCCCCAATTCTTGAACAATCAACTTTATATATCTTGCTTAAATATGGGTACGTTTTAGCCATTGTTTTTCCGCATATAGTTAATGATTCTATCCAATCCCTCCAAACGTCGGCCAAAAATGCGACCATAAAATGTCATCAATAATCATCCTCTTTTATGTGTAGAACTATTTGCATCTAACAAGGCATTTTGATAAAATTGCGACTTCTCATCATTCTACCGTGTTTATGAGTTTTGCCGCTTATATAAAATTCCTCGCCGGACAAATAGAATCATGTTGACAATGATGTTTTTAAAGCAATTTAAACTCAACATGGGAGAGTCAAAAACATTATATATTTTTGGTATTTTAGTTGTATGAATGCGACCCTTTGACAATGCCTCGCAACTTTCTTTTGAAGACAATTCTCAAAACACCCTTGGGAACATGTTAGATAAAAACATCTTATTAGAATATATAGTATGAATACGATATTTCCGATGCAAAAATCCCTCCCTCCAAATCGTCATAAACTCACAATACTTTAAAATCCTCATAAAGAGGCTAGTGACCACATAAGGCCCACATGCTTTATTTAGGTGTATGTTGGAGTATCCACTTTCTAGTGTTACATTTGTAGATATTTTAGGTGTAACTAGTACTACTACGAAATTGCCTTGTTATATGGAAACTTTTTGCACTTTCTACTTGAAAGGTCGTGTACTAGGTTACATGCATGAGGAGGATAACGGTCTCGGTATAAAGGGATGGATGAGATGATGCACCGGGAATGCCCAATAAGGTCCCGATTTCGTAACACAAATGAATGGACAGTTCCCCAAAAGTAAATATTTTGATACGGTGGAAGTCCTTTGGTGGAGACGGAATTTTCGCATATGAGTGTGCCTTTCATCCATCCAACATCAAAACTCGACTTAATATAGGTTTGTTACCGATTCATCTCATATGACTTAGAGTAAATTAATTAAATTAAATTAAACTATATTATACTATACTTATTATTAAGAAGTGCAATCTTTAAAGTTGATTATGGTGTCATTTCAACTTAGAATAATGACCTACACCTGCATATTATACCAAGGCTTTTATGTTAAATGAATGGGAGATATGCTCGTATACGATAATTTTCAACTCGCAAACGGTCAAGGGTACTTGTTGGAAATTGAAATGATTCAAGTTGAAATATTTCCATTACTCAAGTGTTGGTTAAGCATTCATAAATAATAATCATAATAATCATAATAATCATAATCATAATCATAATCATAATCATAATAATAAAAAACATAATTATCTTCATTATTATTATTATTATTATTATTATTGTTTATGTTCTTCAGGTTTATTAAAATCATTAGCCTTACAAGCTTGACTTGGTTCAATTTGTAGTAGAGCACTATGTAACATTCTAACATTTGCAATGGATACTAATTGCTACACAATGAATTAACTGTAGGGGTTCTCAACTTTAATTTTGTAGCCCTAATAATGCATTTTTCATATCTACCCTTTATTCATATAGAAGAATTCTCATGGAATGAAAAAAGGTATGCCCCGCCCCATTCGACCTTTTTAATGCAAGCTATACATAAATGTAAAGCTCAACTACCTTCACTTGTTTCTAGGGTTGACCGTATCTTCGTGGCTTGGAGCGTTGTCCGGATTGAGATGATTATACTACTTATTCTCCTCGTTGATCGCTATCATTCTCCTTCAAGTTTTTGTTGATGGCTTATTCTTGTTGGTGGCATAGAATTCTTTCAAAAGTTCCTCTACCTTGAGGCTTTAATGATGGTACTTTCCATCTTACTTAAAGGGGCTTTTGTTGAGATGGATTCCTCCCTTAGTGATATCTCTTCAATTGGTTCCTATCAACTCAAATGTTATTCTTGATGTATTAGCTTGGTTGTATCAAACTCCCTTCATTTGTCAAGAGTCTTCATGTGTCATAGTTGTCTTTTTAGCTCAAGTGTTACTACTTAGCGTTGATTGAGGTCACAATTATTGCTTCATGTGTGTCGCATCCCTTCATGCGTCGTAGTTGTCTTCTTCTCCTTTTCCAATTGTTAATAACAGTGATAAGGTCTTCTCTACTCAATTGCTTGAACGCCTTTTGATTTGTTTTATTTTTTTGGCACAATTTGAAATTTCAATTGCAATAGAGTAAGCAAAATACAACCAAACACATGGGAACCAGCGCAACCCGAGTGGAGATCAAGAAATAATGCCCATATGTGGCCTAACCTTCCAAGTGACAACTAAGTTGCTCCGGGTTAATTCGTATTGGAGTTTCTTTTCTTTCAGCTCAAGTGTTACTTCAGTCTTTTTTGTTAAAGAAACCAAGTAATCAAGTAACTTTAAGCAACCTTGTTTGTCATTGTAGTCCCAAGTAGCTCTAGTAGGTTTAGTATATCTTATCGTTGTGGTCCAAGCAACTCTAGTAGGCTAAGTATCTTTTGTCGTTGTAGACTGAATAACTCTAGTAGACTAATTATCTACGTAATCTAGTTCCTTCTTCTTTCTAAGTAGCTAGTTAACTTTTCTTTAATGTATCTAAGTAGCCAAGTAAACAAGTAGCTCTTTTGAGTTAACTCTTTTTGTAAGTAGTCAACACCTTGATTATTAATTAACCCTCTTCTTAATTAACTCTTGAACCAATATTTTTTTGTTTGACTTTCTTTTCTACCCTACTATTTGTTGCTCTATGTTATCGGAGTTCTTTCCAACAATTAGTGTGGAATCACAACAATATGAGTTACAACCTATTTTAGCATAGTCACATTAGTTGTTGTATATAGGTCTCAACTATAATGGTTAAAATATTTTTTAGAATAACCATATATGGGCCATTCAATACTTTTGGCAGTACAATCATGTAAAATAATCATATTGATATTAGAAAATAGTCAATCATGGTTTATTTTATATTTTCATTATTATCAACTTTTCAATGTATATGTAATCAATTAATGTTTGTGCCTTCGATATCATAGGTTTAATGATTGTCACAAAACAAAGAATGATAGTGGAATAACTTAGATACATAAGAATTCAATTATAGTTAGGTTTGTATTGAGAAAATTATATATCTTGATTTATAGTAAAGTCACTTTAGGAAGATAGAAATAATTATAGTCAATTATCGCTTGGCCTTGTATGTATCATTTCACCAATAACACTGACTCTCTCTATCACAATTCCTTTCCAACATTTTTGAGTTATCATTTCCTCTCTCAATAAATGCTTGGATATTTTGATCACTCTTTCACCCCCAAGTCTTTCCACTCTAATTGGTAATCACTCATGTATATATGAAACTCCTTAATTTTTCACAAGACTCTCAAACAACGCTTAAATTTACTCTCTTTTCCACTCACTTGCTTTGCAGTTAATAATTGATTTATCATATAATTTATCTACTTTCACTTATGCAACTATTGTCACCTCATGTGAGTTTCTATAGTAAAATTTCACTCAAGTTTTTTTTTTTTCCCACTTATGCAACTATTCCCATCTCATGTGATAATCTATAATCAACTCTCACATAAGCTATATCACACAATTTCTCAAATCATGCAACTACTCTCACCTCATGTGAGTTTCTATATATAGAACTCTTCAAGTCTCTTAATCATGCCTCTTGATTTGACAGTATCTATGCTGACAATTACTTTGTCTCTACCTTGAATATGTATGGAGAAACTTTGAGCTTGAAGCTTTTGCATTCAAAAATGGTAAAGATACAAAGGACCTAGTTCTCGTAGCCTTTCTTCATGAATAAGATATGCTAACACTATTCCTAACTTTATTTGTAGAAAAGGGTGGCTCCCACCACGTGCCTCTCTCCTAGATTGCTATATCTACTTATCTTTGAAGAATTTGAAGAGTGCCCACTTAAATCTTCACATATCCTCAGTCTTCAAAATATGGTAGCTAATATCCTAAGATCTACCTATTTACTATCTAGGTGTGGGGAAGTTTATAAGCATTGCCAAGAAATTGGTTCTTGGCTATTAATTTCTTCCACCTCCCATTACCTTCAACTAGGCAACTTATGAACATTTAAGTGACACTAGGTCAACTAATCTACAATCAAGCTTACTAATACCAAGGAGATACTAATTGTTGCAATGGTATGTTAATCCTTAAACTGGATCATTATTTAATGATGAGGCTTTCTATTCTTAAGTGCCTCACTATTATTTTAAGTTGCTTATTAATTCTAACGACCTACTAATTCAATGGCTAGTAATTCAATTGGCCATCAAAATGAGACTATGTGGCAGGAATGTGGCTATCCAAGACTTACTTTCTTACTCTTTGATGTTGCCCAACCATCACATATCATCGGGGTAGGAAAAAATTGGCATTGGAAATGTTTTGTGCATAAGCATTATTCATGGCCTTGAACCATATGATTCAACAAGGGTGGTTGCCTCCCAGGTGTGAAAGGGGTTCTTCTACACACTTTTTTTTTGCTAGCCCCATTCTCATTTTGCTATGAAGCTAAAATTTAGTCCCCAAAATGGTTCATGGTCACTATTCTCAACTCCTAAGTGCCCAAAGAGGCCATTTTTCAATCACTTTTTACCCCGAGATAAAGAACGGAGGATTAGCTCGAGTGGATTTTGACAAGATTTGGACCATGTATAGGAAAGAGCCTCTTTTAATCACAAAATGGGTTTTGTAAAGGAAGATTCCACTCCGAGTTTCATCTATAATATTCATGATGGATAACATTATGAATTTCATGAAAATTTTGAGCATTACAACCATATGGATGTGATTTGATACTAAAAACAATCCACAACTCTGTAGAAAGGCAAAAATGTCTTTTGAAATCAATAGATCGAAGATTAAAATAATCTTTGAAAGCAATGAAAAATCTTGGGCATTGAAGGGTTAATTGGAGGCCTACATTTGACTGGTATATGGCTAGGCATGTAGTTGAGAAAGAACACCAATATCAAATGTGTTGCTATGAGTTGGACTACACAGTTTGTGGTATTTCGTGTCACAATCACTATTTGCAGAGGGCCTAAACTAGATGCCTTGAGGTCTCAAAGTGTTGCGCCTGCTAATTGCCAATATGATATTATTTGTCAACATGAGTAACTTCTATAAGTGGAAAATCATGTAGATTATGACATTTAGAGTAGCACCTTGGGAATACTTTAGATGATAGTCTTGCATTTTAGTATGCAAGGGAAGAGCTTTTTGAGCGTACTTATGGCAAGTGTCATGTGTTTACATTTTAGTATGCAAGACAAAGATATTCTTGAGCATACTAATTGCAAGTGTTAATTGTGTGCACTTTAGTCAACTTGTAGACCATTGTTTAACATAGGCATGCACCTCATAACACTATTGAACATACTCGTGCCAAGATATTAGTAAGCGCACTTGAACGCCAAGTGTCATGAGATGCCACTTATGATAAAATTGTTAATCATCAACGTAACCTACCATACGTCTCAAAATAGGGGTACCTAACATTATTACGCATGTGGCACTAAATACCATAAACGGTGTAGTTGCTCATAACATGGACACTATTCAGAATTCAATTTGCAATCCACTTGGAAGGATACAATACTATGTGGTCACTCAAACAAAGCCAACAAAATCTTCACTTTAATTTCTTATAACTTTTGCATCTCAATTCAGATTTTGAAACTTGATGTTGCAATCTTCGTGATCCGCAATTACTAACTGGATGAGAAAATTTCCAAACCGATCAATGGCCATAAATGTACGTGGAATTGAAAGTACCCACAATAAGGCCACACACCTTATAAGTTACACTCTTACGATAGCATTCCTCCCTAGAATGGTGGGCTCGCTCCTATGCTACTCTCTTGACCGGGACTCAATGGACACAAACGGCCATCAAACTCTGTGCAATATTTTGGTGCTAGTTGAGAATAAAAGTGCAACCGTAACTGGAAAAGGGAAACAACCAAACAACCAAACAAACGAACAAACAATTGACGTTGTCAGCGCGAAGAATATTCGTGTATTTGGATTCGACGTTCAAGTCAGTGTTTTTTTCTCACCAATGTATGTGGGTGTTATTTGGTTTGCTTTTCATGTTCTCCATCTTTTACCAGTTAGATTTTCACACAAGGAGAGTTGTGTTGCAATAGCAAATCTGCAACGAAGCATCAACAGAACTCGCATTGAAAATCGGACTTCTCATGATTTAGTTATGGGTATCGGAAATGCATGTTTGTTGACTTCTGAACTATCATATATAGGTCCTCCAAATTTTGTTTAGTATCGAATGTGGAGTAGTTAATATAACTTGAAGATATCTCTTGTGACTTTATGGTGTTTGTTCTTTGATCCTCACACAACACCACACCAATTGAATACATGTGTTCGATTAAGAAAAGTAATTGAATGACACATGCATATCTTACAACAATTTGTTAGCATAACATTCAACTAAGTGACTAGGTTGGGTGGGGTTGGGAATATGTCTTGTAAGGTGCTTGAGTTATACCTTATGGATTCCTTGGAGTTTGTAGATTCGACCTGAGAAACGAGTGAGATTCATATGAAGATGTATATTATTAGATTGGAGCGGTTGATAGCAACTCGAAAATGTTATGACCTATGCTACTCCTCTATCTACTTATTTTGCCAAGTCTAATTTGTGAAAGTAAGGTATGTGAGCCTATTGTGGCGACTTCCAACTCCACTCACATTTGTGTGGCCTTTGGATTGGCTCGGGAATCATGTAGGGGTTAGCTCAAATTTCAAAGTCCCTCTTTATCTCAAAATGTTGACCTAATTGTGACAACTAGATAAGCCGTGGCATTAAAACTTGCGGATAGTCTCCGAATTTGAAAGAGAATAGGCATGGCATAAGGTAGATGGCCCTTACTTGGTTACATTTTGTTATAAGACTCAAATTCGCGAGGTTCAGATTTTTGTGCGTTTGCAAATGTAATTGAAGAAGCCAATATCAAGCCCCAAATTCTTTTGGGAATAATTTCAATCTTTTTGTGAATTGTCAACGTCCACTTATAATGAGCCACAAGAAGGCTACATAGGTCCCCTTGAACTAAGTTGACTCTTGAACCTAGGATGATGAACAAATGCTGAACACATAGTCCACTCTCTTTCAAACACGTGTCTTTCATATGCACCTAATCACCCACCGCTCCAATAGAGATGCTCAATCCAGATAAACAATTGAATCCACTGGTCTTCATGAGAAGTATCACATGAGCGGTGTATGTTGGTTACACTACCAACATACGAATCACAAACCCACATCTCATATCAGTGAGAAGTATATGCAAGTCTACCACTGCAGAAGATTTGCATATTTTCCAGTGACGTAGGTACAATCTCTTGTTGACGCAAGTCAATTCCCCATGACTCGTATACTTGAAATATGTTGCCGTTTTAGGAAAGTGTACGTTTAAGGCCCACATATATATACACACCTTCAAGTAGCGCCATAATTTGTGCCCTTTTGCCCTTGGCCGTTGCTTCCGTTATACAACTTCTAGCCGCCAGTGTGGCGTACTTCTTTCTCAAAGGAATATGCCTTCGTGCATCTCCTTTTGTGCTCACAGCTGCAAAGGACCCTAGGAAAACCCTAAACCCTAAACCCTCAACCCTAAGCCCCATGATGATGATGGGCCATGAATAATAATGGATTTCTATAAGGCCTTTGCCGGGTCGGAGTCAATTCAAAGGCGAAGATGATTGGTGCAATCACACAGCAATAATGAGTCTGCTGAGTGAAGGCCGTGTCTTATAGGGATTAAAAAGAGCCCGTGTATAATTATTACTACTCTTTGGTTACATATTGAAAGTATGTTAGACAAAAGTAGAGCTAGGGCTTCGTGGTGTCTACGTAAACTCATCCATTGAGGAGGTGAATATCTAGTGAACTATATTATAGCATGTAAATGACTATGTATAAAAGAGTTGGTTCCGGAAATGGTATCGGAGATCTCAAATTAGTGTAGTGGAGTTTAGTTGGAACGACTTGGCCCCTTGTTCTTATAGAGAGCTTGTTGTTACTAGGGCTCCTTCGTCCACGATCGATGAGTTTATGTAGACGTCGCGAATCCCAAGCCCATAAGTAGTACATTGTACATTGTATGATATGTAGTGTCATATGGTACTCTATTTCACTATGGCAACTTTTCAGATGACATTTCTTATGAATAAGTCAACAAGTATTGTCATGGATGATGGATGAGTTCATCCATTGGCCAAAACCCTACCTTCTCTTGTCAACAACTTGTGATGAAATATTTTAATGGGTGATTGAAAATTGGATGAAAATTGCTTGGTAAGTGACTGTCATTGCAACACTGTAAATCTATAGTACCCCCAAAACTCTTAGGGCCAGTTCACACACAAGCCAGGAGCCGTGACCATGAAATTGTGAGAACCCAAGAGAAAGTGTCCGAAGGCCGTCCCAACACACCTCCAATATCATGTAGTATGGTCATGGACCCTCAAGTGTCGTGTGAAGCCACATGTGACCCGGTCTTCAACTAAATGCTATTTCAATGAATTTCTATTCATGCAGGTCCTCACACATGATCAAATAGAATAAATCAACAGTTGTGAGCGTTCAGAGTGTCATGGTCTCCCGGTTTTGTATTAGACCTACCTCCAAGAAGTGGTTTTTGAGAATAATCCAAGTGACCATGAAACATGATTCCTTCGATGCCATGTAGGAATCCATGTAGACTTTACATCCATCTTGCATTCACATACTTCATTGGTCCCTCAAGCATAGTGTGAAGCAGACTTGGACCGGCTTCGACTTTTCCAACAATGAGAGTGCTTGGAGTGTAATGGTCGCGGCCTCTCAGTCTCGTGTATGAAGTGGCCCTTAGGGCCACTTCACATACAAGATTGAAGGCCCGTGACCATTGCAATCTAAGAGCTCTCATTGGTCGAAAGGGCAGAGACCGTCCAAGTTCACTTCACACATGCAGGTGAAGGCCTAAAGGCCCAAAGAAGACTTCATGGATGAAAAGTCCACATGGAGTCCTACATGGTGGATTATGGATAAGGTTTCATGGTCTCCCGGAATTTTCGTCAGACCCACCTCCAAGAGGTGGGCCTGACGCAAATTCCGGGAGACTATGACTTCTTTAATATTTTTCCCAACATAACATATTTCAAGACAACTTGCAATGCAGATTGCAGAACAAATTCTATGACAAATCCCAGGCTACACAAACACCAGCAAGTAATTCTCTTAAATTGATAAAGTTCGAGACATATTATATTAAACCAAATCCTCCCCTCTTTTTAGTCCCGGAACATGGTCCACTCTCACTTCAGACCATGCTTGAGGGCCCGTCACTACATAAAACGACTTTCCCAACACCCATGGTACGGCCTTTGGATGAGAGTCAAGGATCCTCACCATTACAAGGTCACGGCTCTTGGCTCATGTGTGAAGTGGCCCTTAATACGTACCACCCCCACTAATTGGTATATTTAGGACAGTCGTGTTAATTAGGAGTGAGAGGTGTACATGTGAGGCCACGTTGGGAAGGAGGAGCCCTACTGGCTGCCAACTGGGCCATTTAAAAGCAGAAAGCATCAAGGCACAATTCCAAGGAAGTGGCAGCCAATGCAGGCCAAAAGCACACCCCCACACACATAAGTCAAAGGCTACTGACTCTTCGCATAGCCTTCTCGGTATTCTCTACTCCCCCTGATATGTACTCCATTGGTAGATTTCAGAAAAAGGGAGGAGGGGGGGGGGGGCCTTGTGCCTTATACCCAGCTTTTGTGCACATGATTGGTCATAACTGTAAAGCAATTGCTTGCTGAGAGTCCGTGTGAACTTCAGCTGGACTCAGCACCCGTTTTCATTCTCTGCCAGTGATGGGGGAGGTTTTAGGGCATAATCGGTTGAGATCCATGTGTTTGCAAGTCCAACCGGTTACATGTTGACATCCTCCGGTTTTCCTTTACTAAATTGGGGTATATTCCATAAATTCCTCTAAAATGGTCGGTACTTATCCTGCAGTCGTGAACTTCAACCGCTTATTTTCTAAACTCAACCGGTTCATTTGTAACTAACTGCCGGTTCTCCCCGATCCTTGTTCTCCCCTTTTCATTGCAAACTATACTAATAAGGGCCGGTTCACATGGAGTCTCAAGTCCCAAGTCCCACTCATGTTAGCAAGTCCCAACACGGAAGGCAAAGTTCCTCCTTTGAGCCTCAAGAAGCCATAAACATATGGTTGATTAGCATCGAAGTCGGATCTTCATTATGTTATGTAAAATTGTTCGTGGGACTTGTGTTGAGAGTTGGGTCTAGCTTTTTGCTCGACCCTACTCTCATCACAAGTCCTAAGCCTCAACTCTGAAAAGTGTTGCCATGTAGGCATTCATGTCATAGTTGGGACTTAGGACTTGGGATCCCATGTGAAGTGGTAAGTCCCAACTTCCATGCTCTCGACGGCTAAGATTGCATGGATGACCTCTAGTGACTTGGGACCCGGTGTGAACCGGCTCTAATATGTAAATTAATATGCAATAAACAGTCAATAGAAAGGAGTCTAAACCATGATACTTTATGGTGGCAAAGTGTAAATATGGTTTGCTTTCTTTCTTTCTTTCTTTTGTTTGGGTGGGGGTGCCTTGAGGGAAAAGACCTAGGGGTGGTCTTTGAAATGGGTCAAAGTTTGACAACCAACCGGATCCAACCACATATGTGTTGTGATTCCATGGTGTTAGTAACTCGCTCTTCGAGTGGAATTCATCAGTAAGGTATGTGAGTGTTATTTGGTTCATTCTTCATGTACTTCAACTTCTACCAATTAGATTTACACAACAAGACCTGTACTGCGTTAGCAAATCTATTATGAAACATCAACAAAACGATATAAAAAATCAAACCTCCCCTGATTTAGTTATGATTATTAGAAGTGCATGTCTATTGATCTCCTTATTGAATACATATGTCCTCCCAATTGTGTGTGCATAATTAATATTTGAAGATGTAGTCCAATCTCTTTTAAACATGTGTCTTTATGATGTCTTCTCTTTGATCATCACCAAACCATACACCAATCAAATATTAAGGTCCGTTTAAGAGAATGAGCCGTGGTACAATGTAGTGCGGGGTCAAGTATATGCCAAGAATAATTCTTAGAGGATTCTTCGGGAATACCTTTGCCTTTCATATTGTGATGGCCTCGGCTTGCTTGCCCAAGGGCTCCCTTAAACCCAAAAACCCTACCACGAACCCCATGCCCACATAGTTTTTGCGTTTTATAAATAACGAAACCAAAATAGCAATGGGGCATAGTACCGCAACCACACTAAATGTTGTATTTAGTGTCACTTGCTAGTTGGAGTTACGCAATGCTATAACTTCCTATTGTATATCTCAATCCTTGCCAACAAAGGTCAAATTGGTTGTTTAGCATTAGAGAACATTAGCATCTTGACTTGGTGAGAAAATTACATTGATAGTAAATAGATATATTATTTTGTAACTCCAATCAGTAAGTGACACAAAATACATTGGTTAGTGTAGTTAAAGTTATGTCATTTTGGTTCATGAGATAGGAGCCCATCTTAGAAGGTGAAAGGAGTTACCCTTACAAAGCACCTCACCAACCTTACAAACAAACAAACTTCAAGAGGTGCTTTCTATTTCCGCAATTTTAAACCTTGGCAAATTCATAATGTGGCTTTTTGTGAGCCGCACCAATCGTGGACATGCATGAGACATGCTTAGAGGAGCTACACTTTGGCACATTTGGTGTCATGTCATAGATGTAGATTTGGTTTCTCTAGCAAAATATATGGTGATTCTCATACATTTGACTGGGTAAAGTTTTGTGACACTTGCAAAGCTCTATGACACCCACGTGCAATTAGATCACCTTTGCAAATAGGTTACCTCTTTACCCATGCAAGTTATCTTGGGTCGAAAGCAAAGCACACAAGCTTATAACTTTTTTTATTCATAAA
Organism: Polytrichum commune; assembly: GCA_950295325.1. Classification (NCBI taxonomy): domain Eukaryota; kingdom Viridiplantae; phylum Streptophyta; class Polytrichopsida; order Polytrichales; family Polytrichaceae; genus Polytrichum; species Polytrichum commune. Next base: position 39,130,312 of record OX485807.1, read on the forward strand.
TATAGAAAGTGTACACTTTACTATGGTAGTACATAATTTGCATAGTGTGGAATATTGACAAACTAGCATAGGCCAACCTAAATGCACATATCATAATTCCTCTTTGGCCATCTCTTGAGCACCTGCACCTATGACCCAATTTATGAATTAGGAATGTTGACTTACTTTGGGCACTTCCAACTTCACATGCATTTATGGCCATTGGATCCTCTCAAAATTTGTCTCATTTAGTCAACAGTTGCAAACCATGAAGATTGTCAGTTAAAGTCTCAAAGTTGAGATGCAAAAGTTATACGAGGTCAAAATGAATATATTCTTATATTTGAAACGTCACATACGTCCTCCCAATCGCATTCATTATTGAACCTAAAACGATGTCTATATTATGACATAGTTCAACCTCTTGCAACTCTTGTTGTTTCGGAGTTTGTTGTTTAATACAAATTTTATACACTCAAATACATGTGTCTAGCTAAGAAGAGTGACCACGTGGACCTGGTCATGATTTTGGCCATATGTGGGATATTGATGTATGCATAGAATGGTGATGATTTTTGGTTTGGACCAAGCCATTTATTATGGGAGTTGGGCAAGGGGAGTATGGGAGTTTGTACGCATGTACCTTACTTTGAATCGATCCGGTCAAAAGAACTAAGAAAAGCATGCCAACTATGTATTTTTCGGGGAAGAAATTAAAAACACACACACACCAATGTCCGGAAAGTTTTTGGACATAGTCGGTAAAGATCCTAGTGATTCTAAATCCAACCAGTTACATGTTGACATCTTCTAGTTTTTCTTTCATTCATTTGAGGTATATTCCATAGATTCCTCTAAAATGATCGGTAATTCTCATGAAGTTTGCAACTTCAACCAGTTATTTCTCAAACTCAACCGGTTCATCTATAATTAAATGTTAGTTCTCCCGAAAAACCAAATAATAAAAAATAAAAAATGATAACAACAACAACTACTAGGAAAATGAATATATATATATATATATATATATACACACACACACACACACACACACACACACACACACATGTTGCGTGAACACACGTGTCATGTATTCAGAAGGCCATATATACATGTGTTAAAGGCCAAAGATTTGAGGTAGCCATGAAAGTTGAAGGTGGAAACTTATTGACTATTTATAATTTGGGATTCCTGCTTCAAACTTGATCTCATCCCACAACTAGAAATATAACATTATTCAACATTATGTAGTGTGTTATCGTTCTAAAGTTAGTTTATCCTACTTCTTCTTTTCCATCCACTTTGGATGTGAATTGAATTAGAAACAAGATTATGCATCTTGCACTCTTATTCTAGACCGGGTGTTGCAAGAAAACATGACCGTATTCAAGCCCTTGCCCATGTACTCTTTTGAAAAAGGGAATAACCAACATGCTCACAAGCATGGCACAATGCTACACAACATATCGTCAACATGCTTCTAACAATCGAGAACGAGCTATCCATGGCCATTGATTCGTTTGACACAAGTCAATTCAAGAACCAAGAACTTGTAGCCACCAAAACATGCTAGTTCTCACACCTCCCCCCCTCCGCCTCTCACCTTATGCGAATGGTCAAATGGTATGTAAAATAACTCATATAATGTCAAATATGTCAAGTTCTTCTATCATAATCCCAACATAAATTTTCAAATATTCACATCTCCGCAAAGAGGAGGGAGAGGGAATTATTGTACCTCCTGATAATTTAAGATAAAAACTTGTCCTCCTATAGGTTTGTTGTCGATTCATTTCCAGTGACTTCAAGTGGGGCTAATTCATGGTGTCAAATCAACTTTTTTTAAGATATAATATAATAAACCTCCAAATTGCATATTATTTTTAAGGCTTTTATGTTAAATCAATGAGAGGTATGCTCATATATGATAAGGTAGATGAGTCTTAAGTGGTTTGTTTTCTTAATCAGACCCTTATATTTGATCGGTTAGTGGTTCGGTAAGGATCATAGAGCAGTCGTCATATAGATACACGTTTAAAAGAGATTGGACTACGTCTTCAAATACCAATAACTACTCTGCACTCAATAATAAACGCAATCAGGAGGACCTATATATTCCACAGACACGCACCTCCAATAATCACAACAAATTCACGTGAGGTCCGATTGTCAATCTAGTTTTTCCAAACATTTCATTGTCGATTTGTTGTTGTGTAAATCTAAATGGTACAAGTTGGAGAAAATGAAAATAAATAAAAGAATAAAAAATCCAAATAACACCCACATACCTCAATTCCCTCTCTCCATTCGCAAAGTAGCCAAAGGAATTCAATAGTGTGGTAGAGAAAACAAGCTCTCCCCATTAAACATTGCTAGGGAGGTTAAGATGAATCAACCACAATCCACAAACCTAAGTTATAACCTTAACAGGTCCGAGATGACCTTAAACTACCGGATGATGATGGAAAGATACCCATATATGAAGGAAGAGGTTGGCGGTTCGCATCCCGGCTGTGAAATCTCCTCTCTACTTGACGGAAAACTTATCAGGTGGTCAATTGCCTCCTATGCTTTGGCGTTGGCCTGTCGGCCTTCTGTCTCAAAAAAACAAAAGAAGAAGAAGAAGAAGAAATAACCTTAACTTAGGGGCCTCGATATTTACGGGACCCCAAGGCCCAACACAACTGCCACGAATCCCAATTATTCATCACCTTTGAAGTTCAAATGAGCTGGAGATGTTGACTTTGGCGACATTTGTGGGCCTGGCTGTTAACAGTTACAACTTCCACTTTGAAACCGTGTGTTGGGAAGTTTCAGGCTCATTGTGAGAGTCTTGAGACCGTATTAAGTTAGCAAATGCATCGCTGGGTTTAAGGTTTCACGACTGGCCCCAGCTGGATGATTTAGTTGCTTATTCTATTCCAAGTTTTCCCTAAGGGTCACAGGCCTCTTAGGGCCATTTCACAAACGAGCCAAGAGCCGTGACCATGAAATTGTGAGAGCCCAAGAGAAAGTGTCCAAAGGCCGTCCCAACCCACCTCCAAATTATGTGGTGTGGTCACGGACCCTTAAGTGTAGTGTGAAGTCGTATGTGACCGGGCACTCAACTAAATGCTATTTTAATGAACGTTTGTTCATGTGGGTCCTCACACATGATAAAATAGAATGAACTGATGGTTGTGAGTGTTCGGAGTGCCATGGTCTCATGGTTTTATGTTAGGCCTACCTTCAAGAGGTGGTTTTTGGAAATAATCCAAGTGACCATGAAACATGATTCATTCGATGCCATGTAGGAATCGATGTAGACTTTACATCCATTTTGGTTTCACGTACTCCGTTGGTCCTTCAAGCGTAGTGTGAAGTGAACTTGGACCAACTTCGCCTTTTCCACCAATGAGAGTGCTTGAAGTGCAATGGTCATGGGCTCTCAATCTCGTGTGCGAAGTGGCCCTTAACCCGCCAAATTGTAAGGTAGACGGGTCTTAAATGGTTACTTTTCCCGACTTGCCCATTTCTCCTAGGGCATGAAACATATGATTACTTCAAGATGGTTGACAAATCCAAATCGAGGTTGTAGCCACTTTCCTCATAATTTTAGGAGGTCATGTGGGATATCTTATTCATTATCAAAGTGAAGATTCTCGTGTCTATCGCATGGTCATACAAGTGCCCCTCAATTTTGTTGACTATTGAGCCTAGAATGGTTATCATGTTTTTTATATGTATTCCAAACATTTTTGAACTCGTGTTTTTAGTATCGATCTTTGAAGCCATACCAATCAACATGCCACTCAAGGGTAGTTTACACCATGGACCATGAAGTCGTTCCAGGGCCATTAAGAGCGTTGATTGGTTGTTGAACTCATCCCGGGACCACTTCAGTTTATACCAAGAAAAAAATGTCATAGTGACCATGGAGGTTGAGGTCCCCAAAATACATATTTTAAGGCCTCCATGGTCCACTAACATGGTCGAACGGGTTTTGCAGTGAGAGAGGCAAAAGAGGTGATTTGGTAGAAAAAGGCAGGGCCCATGGCAAAGGAATGCTCTTATAATAAATTTTTAATGAGCTTTTGTGTGGGGGCTTTATATACAACTCTTCCCACTGTGTGAGGCTCACAAGGCACATTTTATAACATCTATGTGTTGTAATGAGTCTTAAGAAGCAAGCTTGCCCTCTACGTGTCTTAATCATATCATAGCCCATGAGACATACCATTTCTTCCCTACCCTACCCCTTAATCCGGTTCCACATGTTTCACCAAATAGCGTGGGACATCTAGAACTCAAGAATTTGAGTACACATGGTGAAGCAGGTTGCAAATAATGCTCAATGTACAACACAAGGTATATGTCACATGTAAATTACATTGAACATGTACAAATTAAATCGCTCGTTCTTTTTTTTGTAAAAATTGTTGTGAGAAGATTTGCAAGCCACATCTTCAACACATTTAACAAGAAGTGAAAATGAGTGAAGCCCAAGAAAAGTCAAGAGAATGGTTAAACTTGATTTTTTCTTCTTCCAAAACTACCCTTTCTGGCATATATTAAAAAAAAATCAGCACATTCATCTTTTGGTGAATGATCATTCTTCTTGGTCCGCATTCGGTTTACACCTAGTGAGGGGCCCAAAGGCTTTGTAAATTGATTTTTTAAGAAATTGGACCATGGAAAAAGGCCATCTTCCATGGTCCGACTTCATGGTCCATGATGTAAACCAACCCTCAAATGTAGGTGTCCAAACAAGAAAAGTTTCTTGATAAGGAATGTCTAGCTTACCTACTAACTTAAGGTAAGTGGGATTTCAAATGAACATAATTCTCTTTGCAATCCACTACTCCATGGATATGAAATATGCAATCATTGCAAGATGATTAGCATATACAAATCGTGTTTGTAGGCACTTTCATTAGAATATTGGACCTTGTATGAATATCTCATTCATTGTCAAAAAGTGAAGATTCTCCAAATTGTTAAATGATCACATAGGACCCCCCCTAATTATGTTGACTATTGTGTCTAGAATGGTTAATACATTATGATCACGTAGTCCAATCTTGCTTCATATGTGTCTTTTTGGTGTCCAAGGTAGATATATGGAAAATGGTGAAAATAAGTTGATTTGGCCATAATGATGGAGTAGAAGAAATGATGAGGAATGCAAGTTGTTTCATTATTTTATTCCATGTAAATAATTAGTTGTATTCTCCCAAAGAGGCAAGTAAGTCAAACCCCCTACTTGTATAGTAGAGTCTCCCTCATTAATGCATCAAAATATCCTACCATGCACACAAAAAGGTTAACTCAAGGGCACCCCAAAGTGATTGCAAGTGGTATGAAACAACACCTCTCCAACCAATCACTGCATCCTTTTCGGGCCACCACTTTTATAATTAGCCATTTTGGGTCCACACAAGAATCATTCTACCTCTAGGCTAGTGCACTAGTAGTGGTCATTCAACGTTTTCAAAATTTCCACCTTATTCTCAAGTTCAGACTCAACCATACACCACTCGAATATAGATGTCCATGTGAGATCATATGCCAAATTAGGCATGTCTACCTTAATAAGGTAGACAAACCTATACTAGACATTTCCAACTCCACATACCCTTATGGCCATTGGATGTGCAAAATCGGACGATTTTGTTAAGCTTAGCAATTGCGAATCATGAATTATTGTCGTGTCAAGAATTGAAATCAAACTTGAAATGCATAAATTATAAGAGGTCAACGTGAAGATTGTTCTTTCTCTTTTAAGTGATGACACATGCCTTCTTGATTGTATTTATTACTGAACCTAGAATGATGTCCTTATTTGGAGCACATAGTCCAATCGTAGTCCATTGTAGAATGAGTCTTTTTGGTGTTCATTCCTTGTTCTTTTTTACTAAAAGCCATGCCATATACCTCTCAAAGTTAGGCCAAACATGGACTATACACCACACTTCTTTGATCCTACATATGACACAACGGAGGAAACGAAGTGGTGCTACCAATCATGGTCCTTTGTACATAAAGTGTGTCAGCCACAAACTCCCACCTTTAAGCGTCGTAATCCAGGTGAGAGCCCATGGCTCACATGTATTACTGTGACTTCCCTTGGCATTGTGACCCAACTCCCAATAATCCAACAATGCAAAGATTTGAACACAACACTTTTTATTCAATCCACACAGGGTTCAAGTATTAAGAAATATTTTTCCTTGAGTGATTCTAACCACCCACAATCATAATCCTAATTTTACTCACTCCACTCACAACCCACTCCTAACCCACATGAGCCTCCTTGGTAGCATTTAATGTTGCCTTTTCACCCCTAGCCTTACTGCCCATTCTAACCAATCCTACCTTTCGGCCATTCTCATGTACTCTGCCCCAGTTCCTAGTTATGATTCTCCCCATATTTCCCAAGCCCCTGGTTTCATCTCGGTCCAAGCCTCCTTTCCCCTTACGCAGCTAGTCTCCTGCAACAATTCACCGGTGACCAATCCTTGACAATGCGCATGGATGCTCCAGCTCACCGATTCAGCATGTGGCCAACCCCCCTTTCTGCAGCATTACCTGAACTGCCAACCTGACCCATAGAAGGGTGTTTTGCTACGCATCTAAGTTCTCTCCTGCCCGGCACCTCTGATGGTCAGCCCCCTGTGTGGAAGGCGAGCCTCGCTTCTTAGGTCGCTCCTCTCGTCCAGCAACAACTCTCCCCCTGTGGCCTGAACTCTTCAAGACCGCAAAGTTCACAGCCAAATGTAGCCTAGCTCGTCGGTTCACAAGACCATGTCAATTTCAGAAATCAATGCCGCCCACACATCTGACAGCACAAGTCCACCCCTCCGATGCCACTGATTGAATCCCCCTCTCAAACCTTTCCCTCAATCTGGTTCGGCGTTTGAAGCATCTGATTCAGTGCTAAATTCTTCAGGCCTAGCACCAGACCTTCTGCCATGCCTGTTCCAATCCTTCGGCAGCTAGTGTGCCGAAACCCATTAGCTGCTGCTGCTCAGCAACATTCCTGCCCTTGACTGCCATTAGCTAACTCAGCTGTGGGCACTCCATGGCCGAGTCCCCTCGCACCCTCAAGCTTGAGCCCATATCCTAACCTCTTGAATTCGGCAGAGCTTCGCCGCCAATGTGTGCCTCCGTCATCTTTTTTCGTCACTGCGATAGAGAAAACCAAAAACCTGAGGCTCCGAGGTAGCCTCCCAACGGCTGCCGGTCCTGCTGCCTAGAAATTCCTAGGGCACAGTTACACCCCCCCCCCCCCCAAAACAAACAACCCCTATCCCTAATTTGAACAATAAACCCCAGCTACCTAACTTAACACAAAGGTCAAACAATTTCCCTAACTAGTTCTCAACCGATTTCCCTCCCCCTTCTAACTAATCGAAGACTAACTTTCAAGCTAATAATTTAATTCACACTTCAACTCATGGCTTCACTCTTTTTATGCTTTTGAATATTTAATAAAGATCCAACCCTCGTTTAAATGAGTTCTAAGGGTTAAGAACACATGTGGGCATCATATTGGGCTCACAAAGTGTCATGGCCATTTAGGGAGAAGTGCCCAAAAGTCCAACAAGAAGGAATTATAGCATACAAGTTTACCTCCCATTCATCCAACTGAAAAGATATGTGACTTGGAAGTTACTACTTCCTAGACACCTTGCCGCATCAACTGAGAGGTTGATCACACTGGCTAGTTCTGACACCATACGTCAACATCTCCGGCTATAATAATGTGAAAAGTGGTGGGCCAACATCTATTTCTCAACATAATCCCCAGCAATTTCACGGCCGGAACCGAATGGAAAGTTTGGTGTGATCGGGGCATGACAACACGGACTCGTAATGCCATGTCTTCCCCCAATTCTTGCTCATTTGGTATATGTGTGCACTAAGTGTGGGTTTATATTAGGGTTCAACTTCGACAAACTTGAAGTGATGAGCACCTTTTATTGGATGGACCTTTCTTTTTGGACTCAATATTAGACGTAAACTTGGAGTTAGGTTTCTCAAAGTAGGTGGGTTGGTTTACTGGGCGAGGATCTGTGACATTTGGCAAAAGAATGATGCCACATTAGCAACACTTTATTTTTATGTGGCTTGGAACTGGACCCTGGTATAAACTCCTTGGGTCCAAAAACCTCTCTTGACAAATAAGATTGCTCATATTTCGAGTTTCTTTTGCCTTCAACCCTAATATACACCCACCCTAAGACGACCGATCTAATTGGAAGGCCTAACAACCACTTCCCCCCACGTGAAAAGAGGCACCTCACATAGTAATAAGACATAAATTAAATAATTTTTATCAATAATTTTTATATTATCAAACACCTATATTTGAGTGGCGTGTGGTTAGGTGTAGCTCAAAAACAAAGAAGAAAAGAAAAGAAAAAGTGTTTAAGAAAGATTGGACTACATGCTCATAATGGATATTTATGTCATGCTCAATAGTCGACATAATTGAAGAAACTTATTTGACCATTTGATGAGCACAACAACATTCACTTCAATAATGAACAAGATACACATATAAGTTCCAAATTTTATGAGGAAAGTGACTACAACATTGACTTGGATTTGCTATCCATCTCATTCTAAGGCCCACCTTAGACATGCGTCCGGATAAATTGTGAATAGTGACATCCCAACCAATCTTTTGTCCCCCCCCCCCCCTCCCCAAAGTGCTTCCACATCATCAAGTTTGTGCGCACTATCTAGTTCATCAAATGCGGCTTTAGACATGCAGACAACCCTAACCAACCCTAATCGAACAAGCATGAGCACTCCTCCACAGCAGAAGGTCGGAGCCACCCCTCAAGCAAGACCCAAAACTTTTCCATCTTGTCCATTAAGGTGGCTAGATTGGTTGGTGACACGGTGGGTTGAAGAAGTGAACAATACCTAGGTTTGAACAACGCATTGGATAAAGTTATTATTTCGACTGATAACCTTTGACAATCTTTTGTCCAAGCGCTCATCTGAACAAGCCATAATTGCGGTCTCATATCCTAGGAGAAGAAGTGGGCCAGTCGGAAAATGTAACCATTCAAAACTCACCTACCTTACCCAAGTTGCAAATTTAAAATCATTAAGCAATCGCAAAAAGAGGAATAGTGTAGCTTATGCATCAGTATTTGAGAAAGTAAGGACCTTCTTCTTCTTCTTCTTCTTCTTCTTAGAAGTTGGCTGGTTGTCCCACTTGACATCATTGACTCCCAAGCATTCTCATGCAAATGAAATTCCACTCCCGACTGTGAACACAATTTGATTTCAAGAGTACCTTGTAGATTCCACTCCTAACAGACAATGCGTAATCGGATGACCTCTGGCGAAGAGAATCGGCAAAGAAATCGGAATCGGGAAGGTGAAGAGAGTGAGTGGTGTGTATGTCTTCTATGTCTGTTTGCATAGGCGGTGGACGGAGGAGATTAGGGGAGAAGGTTATATTGGTCAGATCCGACAGTCGAGAAAGCACAGGCGACGTGGCCTCACCATAAGCCAGAAGTTGCTTTCATCGCCCATAGACTTCTTCTCGATAATATACAACGTCGGCAGTCCAACGTGAATTTGAGCTTGTTGGTCCTACCCTACTCAAGGATTCCTTTGGTGCAGGGTGGGGTTTATTATCTGCCTTGCAGTGAGTGGATTCTTGGTTTTTCCGTCAAGTAGAGAGAGGATTTCCCAACCATGAATCAAACCGCCAACCCCTCTGTTCCGACATGGGTACCTCTCCGATGTCATCCGGCAATTTAGGGTCATCTCATACCTGGTTCCCAATAATTAATCATCAAAATTCAGTGAACACTTGTTGGATTCCTACCTTCAACAGATGTACCATGCTCGAGAATGTTGCAGTTATGTTCCCATGAATACCATAGGAGTGAGGCTAGTTCATCAACGGAGTGATGAAACATCTCTAAACATGAATGAAAGCACTTCATAAGGCTTGTTTGAATGCAAATATAAATACTTCATCCCTAAAAGTATTGAAAATATGTAAGCATCATATTAAAATCACAGGGCTTATATGTTCTACGTATGTAGTTTGTTGCTTCCACATCAAGGTGTTATGTATATGAAGAGGGATACTCACTGTCACGACTCCAAGATTTTGCATGAACTTTCATAATTTTGTTTTTTAAAAGGATTGTTGACGAACTAGGGTCATTGTTAGGGTGGGTAGCTTTAGGTTGATTGTCATTTGTTCAATGGAAAGTATGAAAAACAGTTCATCTTAATAATAAAGCACTCTTTACATTGTAAGAAAGAATTATCGCGTAGGGGAGCACCTCTCATCATCCAACATAAGCCCCAACATAGTATGCAAGAATGTTTTGGTGTATTTTCTGCCGTAAGGAGTTTCGAAGACCTTGAACAAGTTTAGCCATTGTTATGTGGGAAGAATTAACCACAAACACATAGAGGGCCCAATTCTTGTGTTGGATGGATGACAAGTGTATGTCACAACTCCTTCTCCGTCTTCTTCCTAGAGTTCAAATGGAGAGTTTGGAGTGTCCACTTTCAATGATCTGATTGATTCAATAAGCTTTCAATCATAGCTTAAATTGTTCAAAGCTTCACCAATCCTCAAGCTCTCAATAGTTCGAGCCAATGGAAAGTGTGGCCACGCTCAAAATGACATTTGAAGGGAAGGAAAACATTGTTTGAGCATTGTAAGCAAGAAAAAAACCTCACTCTTCGAGGTGACAAACTCACTAATGTAGAGGAACCCTAAGACTACATTGATTACGGTAAATAATGTGGGCCACGTTATTGAAATGCTACATGGATTTCAACATACAATGTCCATGTTGTAGGGCACGTTGTTTCTATTGGATAGAAAATTATGTGGATTTTTGGCAGACAAGGGGGAAGGAGAAGGGTCCATCACCATAACAAGACCAATTGTAAGTAGGGTACACAATACTTTCTTGTGTGATGGTGCATAATGTGGGCCCACACTACATAGTTTCCATGGTAAGTCCCACAATACACATGCCCATACTATTTAGCATAATCAATGTAGTTTGAATGCTTTGTGAGTGGGTCCCGAAAGCTTGCAATGAAAACTCACTTGCTTTTAAAACCAAGAAGGAAAACAAAGGATGTTTTCTTTTAGCCCACCCACACTTACTGGTACCGGCCACTAGAGAACGGTGAGTACCAACACCGGTTACATCTAGTGGCTCTCATTAGCTAAACCAACTTTAAAAGTGGTCCTTTCTGGTAGGAACCGTTCACTGGTAGCCCACACCAGTAACAATGGGTAGGCTATTTGACAAATAGATATGTACTTTTGAGTATTTATAGTTGCAAGATACCGTAAAGGACTCCCTGTTCCAACACAAAATTAGTATGTCCCCCTCAAATTTTGCCACATGTCATGCTTACATTCGCCACAACCCACTTGTATCCCACGTGGAAAGCACATGTGTTCCGGCACTTGCAAAGATGAGATAGATGAACTACGGTATCCTACTAGACTCATCAGGCTTGAGCTGCTGACTAATGTGGATCCAGAACCTTAAATAGAAGTGATAAGCTGGCTTTATTAGATCTCAATCATCACCAAATTAACTTGCAAATTGAACCATCATTATCATCATCATTGCCCCCCCCCCCCCTAACTTAATGATAATATTTAATTAATTAATGGGACCTGATCCAGGCTTACAGAGCTATTTTCCCGGTCTGACGTCCACGTGGCATGCCACCTAATATTACCACGAGAAACATACTTATCACGTTTTGCCTGCCTGTCTACAACACTCAATGTTGTATTTACACATGTCACATGGTGTTTTATGTCAATATGGTAACTTTTCTAATGACGCTTGGTATGAATGGTTTGCAATTATTGTCATCCCAACTTACTTTCGTTCATCCATCCACTTCTAGTTTGGTATGTTTTGCATCGTAACATTTATGTAATGAAGTATTGTCATAGATGATTGAAATTTGGATGGAAAGAAATCACTTAGTAAGTGACAGGAATTGCAACATTGTGAATATATAATGCCCCCAAAAAAATTGGTGAACCTAAGGGCCACTTCACACGCGAGCCAAGGGCCATGACCATGTGATTGTGAGGGCCCTTGATTATCATCCAAAGGTTGTACTATTGACATGATATGTTGAAATTTGCGTCAAGCCTATCTCTTGGAGGTGGGCCTGATGCAAATATTGGGAAACCATGTAACATTATCCATATTTTTTCATGTAGACTTTTCATTTATGATAATTTGTTTGGGTCCTTGGACCTTCACCTTCTAGTGTGAAGTGAACTTGGATGGTCTCAACCTTTTCAACTAATGAGACATCTTAGAATGCAGTGGTCACAAACCTTTGGTTTCATGTGTGAAGTCGGCCTATATACAATATAATATAAACAATGAGTATTATTAACTTACTTCTTCTATCATGCTCTTGAATTATTAGGGTCACTTCACACACGAGTCAAGAGCCGTGACCATGAAATTGCGAGAGCCCAAAAGAAAGGGTCCAAACGCCGTCCCAATTCACCTCCAAAATCATGCAATGTGGTCACGGACCCTCAAGTGTGGTGTGAAGCCACATATGACCGGTCCCTCAACCAAATGCTATATAAATGAAATTCCATTCACATGGGTCCTCACACATGATAAAATAGAATAAATCAATTGTTGTGAGCAATCGGAGTGCCATGATCTCCCGGTTTTATGTTAAGCCTACCTCCAAGAAGTGATTTTTAAAAATAGTCCAAGTGACCATGAAACATGATCCATTTGATGCCATGTAGGAATCCACATAGACTTTACATCCATCTAGCAGTCACATACTCCGTTGGTCCCTCAAGCGTAGTGTGAAGCGAACTTGGACCGCCGGATCCGCCTTTTCCACCAATGAGAGTGCTTTTAGTGCATTGGTCACGGGCCCTCAGTCTGTGTGTCACGTGGCCCTTATTCTTCTCCACGATCTCTCTTTGATTGGGTGATATTACTTGTACTTGTGTCTCCCTGTGTATATTTCTGGGCAGTAGACATGATGTTCGAGGGCATGATTCGCATGAAGGCCCTAGCTGCAGGCAGAATCAAATAATGCCCTTATAACGACCACAATAAGCAACATATCCGCACGTGTTCCTATTATGTATGTTAACTTGCTTGGAATGGCCATTCACTCTTTGGTAATTTTGAGCTTGTTTTCCAATGCGAGGTGGTTAAGTTAATGTGTGTGTTTTAGGTCAAAGCGGATCATCCTTAATAGTTGGGCCATAACATGTACAATGTGCCCGAGAACATGGTTGTTTCAACATCCTCTCGGGCCCCTTCCCTTGGGACGGGGCCCTTCATTTTTGGAAAGCCCTCCGCCGGGGCCTTCCCCCCTATACCAAAGCCCCGTAACTTGATGTGCAACGAATTATGTAGTTTTCCCACACTTATAGATGATTACATGATTGATTTTACATAGTTCTTAACCCTTCTACGATGTTTCTCACCTCAACATAAAGAAAAAGTCCTCCAAAACTAGATGTTGAAACTATCACTTACCTCCAAAAGCCTTGTTGGATTTGAACGTTCATAGTGATCATATGTACCTCGTGAAGTGTTCACATCTCAAGAAACACTTTGATAGTTTCAACACTTGAAGATCATATAATGCTTGTAAGTTTCCACAACCATGGATTCTGTGGTATATGTGCATCCTTACATTGCGTATGGGAAGGTGTCCAAATTGTTGATTTCTAGCCCAAATTAATTGGGAAAAATATATCAAATTGGACAAAAACCAAAATTGACACCCATGAACTAACGTGTTGCAAAAAGAAATGAAGGCCGTGTGAAAGCTCACATAACATTGACAAGGTGCCACTATGCACTTGCAGATTGCCCACCCATCACTAAAGTTATCATGCCCAAGTGGATGGGGCAACAAGGTCTCACACAATCCCTATATCCCATGCTTGAATTTGACCCAAATTAGGACTGTGGATGTTGGGATGACTACATGTAACATTCGATGTTCACAAGTGATGCCCCACCCCTAACCCCTTCTTCACCCACCAACCCCAATGCTTAATTGTCTAGCAACCATCTCAATTTCATGTCTGAACTGCAAAATGATGGGTTGCTTATGCATAGTAATGGGTTACATGTTTAGTGCAGTGCACGCCTTGGGCACAACAAACATATCAAACATGGATAATGGCTTATGTTGGTATAAAAAAAGGAACCAACAACGAGTGGACATATGGTCTTACCAATCATTTGATGATATACTTAGAAACAATAATTGCATTAGGTTTTATGACATATATTGCAAACTTAGATCCTTATGAGTTACATCATGGGCATGAAAAAATCTTAAACAACTTTAATGATGAACACTAGGGTTTTGCAATATACTTATGACAAAGGTTGATTGTTAATCAAGAATGTATTTGTATATGTATGTTAATGACTATATTTGAAAGTATTTTTTATGTATACATATTGTCACTTGAAATTGTATCATTGAAATTGAACGTGTATTGCTTACCTTCCTTCAACAAGAAAACTTGCATAGAGGTTTCTAGAGTATGTAGCAAATGCACGTGATTCTTGGTTTTAATGAAAGATGCACAACATGGGTTATTGTGAATACGTGACACATGGCATTAGCATCCTCAACAATATCTTCCTCTTGCATATTGAAATGTGCAATTTTTTTCAAGCATTCCTTCACAAATAGCGTATGTGACACTAAATATTGTAAAACGTCACATTATGGTAGATGTGCCTAAGTCAATTATTTGTCTTAATCATGCATATATATTTGGGAGTTATAGTTTGGTGTGGCTCATATACCAGAAAGACAAGTGTTTAAAAACATTTAGATCACGTGCTCAAAGTATGATAATCATCATGATACAATAGTCAAAGTAATTTGAGAGGTACGCTCATATGTATATGCTAATCCCCCCTCTCTCCGTCAATCATCTGCAAGGCGAATCCCCATGGAGTGTCTCCCTAAAATAGGTATACTGAGATTAACATGTAAGTATGTAGCTCGTAACATTACTTAGCTGATAACTTGTGTTCATGGGCCCAACGATAAATCGAGAATAAAGACTTTGGATGTTGAAATCCCACTACTTCATATTGAATTTGAAGTCAAGCAACGAAACACGACTAAGAAGTTGAGTCATGTTAAGCCCGCTTGCCTACAACTTACTACACGGTTTATGGTGTTTGAGTAGACAAACCCTTTTATGATGCCCTCCCAATCTTAGGCCTAGAATAAGAACTCCGACCCCTTATGATTGGAGTGAATATAATGCATGTTCATTAAACACCCTCGACCATGCCCTAGAAGACCATGACGTTGGGTAACACGTGCATACACCCCATAGCATTATCAAACATATGTATGCCGAGATATTAGTAAACGCACTTGAATGCCACGTGTCATGAGGTGACACTAATGACAAAAGTGTTGATCATTAGGGCCACTTCACACACGAGCCAAGAGCCGTGACCATGAAATTGTGAGAGCCCAAAAGAAAGTGTCCAAAGGCCGTCCCAACACACCTCCAAAATCATGTAGTGTGGTCACAAACCCTCAAGTGTTGTGTGAAGCCATATGGGACCGGGCCCTCAACCAAATGCTATTTCAATGACATTCTATTCATGCATGTCCTCATACATGATAAATTATAACAAATCAACGGTCGTGAGTGTTCGGAATGCCATGGTCTCCCGGTTTTGTGTTAGGCCTACCTCCAAGAGGTGGTTTTTGAAAACAGTCCAAGTGACCATGAAACATGATACATTGGGTGCCACGTAAGAATCCATGTAGACTTTACATCCATCTTACATTCACATACTGCGTTGGTCCCTCAAGCGTAGTGTGAAGCAGCGATTTTGGACCGGCTTCGCCTTCTCCACTGACGAGAGTACTTGAAGTGTAATGGTCACGGGCTTTCAGTCCCGTGTGTGAAGTGGCCCTTATTAGTGTAACCTAGCATATGCCTTAAAATAGGGTAAGTGACACTATAACGCATGTGACACTAAATACCATAAACAAGGGGGTAGTGATTGAGGAGGACTCGTACAAGTGAAAGTGTAGGTGCACCCTCGGCGGGGAGCCCACAAAAGGGGGCCAATCTTGAATAGGATAATAGAATCATAAATAAGCTTCTATATGATAGGAGTGGCCAGAAAGCGCCAGCAAGCCTGAGTAACCCAGACAACGGGAGCCCATCTCCACCGTCCGTTCTCATCCATTCCGCTCTGACGTGGACCCCCTTTCTGCTGAGCTGGCTCCTTCTTCCTGCTCTTTTTCCGTTCCATTTCCTGAGCTCACCCATGATTGGAGGACACGGGTACATGACGTAAGCAATCAAGGGTAAGCAATCAAGGGTAAAGCCTTCTTTGATGATGCAAATGATGTACAGTAATCTCCCGCTTAAGTATGCGTCCCGGTTAAGTGTGCAATTTTATTTTATTTTTGGGACAAAAATTAGGGTTCGTATTTTATTGTTTGAACATCTCATGCTAGTGTCATTTGCTGTGATTGCATGATTTTTTTTCACACTTGACATTCAATGTTAGTTTGTGAATGTTTCGCTCCGATCGTCACAATTCATCGTACATATGCCCAACTTCTGTTTGAACATCGGAACAAACCAATCGGTCATCGATGTCGAGGCCAATGGTGTGTAGGGCTTCAAAGCCTTTGAAATCAGTAGCATTTTTAGATTCAGCGAATGTCTCGATAGGTGGTTCTTCTTATGAGGTTGTCGAAGCTTGTCCATCAACATCAAGCCTCGATGGGAAGGGGATTGAACAAAACCGGCGGCTTTGTGAGCACCTTGACCTATGTTATTCAGGGGTAAGCTAGATTGGTATTGAACGGTTACTTTTTCCGACTCGCTCAATCTAGAATGCTAGCGATATGAGTAAAGGACGCACCTACCCACTGAGTGTGCACCAACGGCTCCAGTTGAAAGTGCATACTTAAGCGGGAGATTATTGTTCACGATGGGCTTTATTTGGTTACATAGAGCACAACACTAAATATCGTATTTAGTGTCACTTACTATTTCGAATTACGTAATGCTATTTCCATTTACTACATATCGCATAGTTTACCGGCAAATAAACCTTATGGCGGGACACCGGTGTCCCTAGTAAATTGGAGCCTTCTTAACTATCAGTTTTGTGGTTGTAAGTGATTAAAAATAGGAACCAACTTTGAACATCAGAGCGTGTACGGGACATCGAGATAATCTCAACACTGCTTTGATTGCCTTCAATTGACCATTTTGGTCATCGACACGGGCTTTAGGGTTTAACTAGTATATTATAGGACACCAGTGTCCCGCCATAAGGTTCAAATGTCAAATTGATTGTTTGGACATTACATAACATTACACAAGTTTCCTTGAGAAAACATTACATCAATAGTAACAATATATAGCATTGTGTAACTCCAAATAGTGAATGACATTAAGTATCATATTTAGTGCAACCCATTTTTGTTTTCCTTTTAGAGTTTAATGATGAGGTTATAAACCATTGTCATCCCAATCAAGACATAAGTGTGTGTGGCATAGGAATGCGCCATTGAATGGGCTACACCATTTATAGTATTTTAACATCAATTGCTGATTGGAATTTTCGCAATGCAATATATTATTATTCATAAGTTTAATTTTTGATGAAGAAAGTTCAATAGGTTGTTTAGACATTACATAACATAAATGATTTTTCCTAGTAAAATATTAAATTCTGAATAAATAATGACATCATTGCGTAAGTTCGAATAGTGAGTGACACTAAATACCATAAACAATGTAATGCTTGAAGTTGGGTTGCACCCTAGCACTTAGGCTTAAATGCACATTATAGTCCTTGGCTCTTGCTCATGCCCTCGCTCTCTGTCTAGGGCACAACCTATACTTGTTTTTAGCTACTCATATTTGTGAGAACACAATTCATGTGCATTTGCAAATGTGTATGAAAAACTTGGGGTCAATCTTGTGGAGTTTTGGAGCTAATCTCAAATTGTTATGAATTACTAAAGTTCACTAATAGTAAGTCATAAGAAGGCCACATTGGTTCTCCAAATATGTTGATTATTAGCCCTAGGATGGGTGAATTGTTTTTAGCACAGAGTGCCATCTTTTTTTTGATTTTTTATATTAAAACCGTGTTTTTATGGTGTTTATTTTTTTGATTTGCACTTTACTTCCCGCCACTTAATATAGGTATCCAATTAAGATAAGTGACGAAATCAGGTTTGTGTATCTTAAGTACATTGTTTAGCTATGCATCCACTTCTCTAGTGACATCAAATGCACGATTAGGAAAAGATTGTTAGCAAATCCAAACCGAGGCCATAGTCGTTTTCTTCTTGATTTGTGGAGCTCATACAAATGTTTCTACACTTCATCATCAAAGTGTTATTTATCTCTTTTAATTAAATCATTGTATAGGTCACCTAATTATTGACTCTATTGAATAACTCTCTTGAAAACCACTCCGCATCTAAGTACATGCAATATGTCACTTGAAAGGATTAACCTGCCTTAAAACAATTGACAAATGCACATGTTGAACAAATTTTCAATGGACGGGTTCAACATGTCCACAATTTTCAGCATCTTCAAATCATGTTTGAAAGTGTGAAAATTATGATCTTTAAAAAAAAGGTCTAAGTCTTCAAACTTTCGAAGAATCTAGGTGAAAGTGCATAAGCCACCTTAGTCTCAAGAAATCTAATAGTAGGGAAGACCACATCCAATCATACATGCACGTATGGTGGTTGCAATGTTTAGGGATGTGTTGAGAGTTCAAATGATCACATGCAACAACAATTGAAAGCTCACACTCTACAACAAGAAATATAGATCACGACAATGTTCCACTACACTAAATATGGTGTTTAATGTGACTTACTATTTGGAATTATGCAATGCTATATCTATTTATTGTACATCTCATATTTTACCAACAAATATTAAATCGGTAGTTTGGACGTTATAGAACATCGATAACTTTTTTTGGTAAAAAAATATTTCAATAATAAAAAGATGTAGCATTGTGTAAATCCAAATAGTGAGTCACACTAAATATCATATTTAGTGTAGTATGAATTGTGGTGTTGCTTCAGGTCCGAGATGACCCTAACCTATTGGTGATAGTGGAGAGGCACCCATGTTCAAATGGAGTGGTTGGTAGTTCGATTCCCACTATTAAATCTTCTCTTTACTTGACCAGAAAAAAACTAGCTAAGTGGCTAGGAAGCCAAGAACCCACCCACCGCAAGGTAGGTAGTGAACCCCACATGCACTGGTAGAGGATTCTTGAGCAAGGTAGAGCCAATAGGCTCATATTCACATTGGATTGCCCGACATTGATTATTTATTTATTTTTGGTGTTGCTCCATTTTTTGGATTTGGTATACCTCTAACAAATATGTAATCATGAAACAACATCCCAAGGTAAGATGGGACTCGAAGACTACATTCACAAACATGGTAAATATGCAACCCAAATGTGTTTATGGATGTTCTTTTATGTTATTGTATGAAGTTACATATTTGTGACATAAGTTCGAGATGAATTTACTAAGTCGTTGTAGCTTAGGATCGATTTTCAAAGCTTAGAAGATCATGGCCCGACCACAATTGAAGTCCACCACTCTTCAACAAGGTATACATAGTTCATGGGGGGTTGAATCGTTGTGTCTTGTTGAACTACCAAACATGTCATGAGAAGAAGCAATTTACTACAAACCCTTAACTCCTGATGTGGTATGTGTCAAATGTGGTACACTATATACATTTGGGACAATATGCTCAACATCAATAACACACGTTCCATAAACACCCCAAAAGGGGGCAATACCATGTGGGCAAAGAGGCTCTTCGTTCATGCTTGCTTCAAAAGGAACCAATGTTCATATCGATCGATCGATCATTCGTCACTCACTAGTATAACTAATTGTAATTTCGTTGGTTTCAAATTTGGATGATATGATGTTACATCACCCGGCTAGCATGGAATTCAATAAAGAAAGAAACTATAGCTAGTAAATAAAGATAACCCAAGAATTTTTTTGGGACATGTCAATGCATATGCCCAACAAAAACCAAATTCATACTAAGATTACACATGGTACATAGGGTTTAGGACATGTATCACGGGCAAGATTCTTTCCCTTAATCCATGTTAGAGCTTAATGTTTGTTTACAGCCACTAAAGTGCATCGTGAAGCTAAATTAATGTTATGATCATCTTTAATTCATATGTATTGACAACACCATGACACCTCATTTTTGGATCTCAAAGACATTGAATCCCACATGGGATCGAATGATACAAGGGGAACAAAGGCCGGCTTAGACTACGGTGAAGAAGTGTTTACCATGTTGACATCCGTGTCATTTTTTCATTCATGCTTAAAGTTCTCCACCGGAAAAGTCTTGCCCATAGTGTAAACCCCATCCAGTAAAGAACTTGTTTTGTAGCCAACCATATTGCTCCATTCCCCTAAAAATTCTATCCAGTGCACTTCTTCACCGTAATCTAAACAAACCCTAAGAACGCGGATCACTTGTCACACCACACCACGACTCAGTTGACAATGCCCGACAATCCTTTGGTGAACTTTACGGACACCTTCCCTTCCCTTCCTTCCTCACCAGTTATAACCCATCAATCCACGGGGAAAAGCTGTGGTTTGAAAGCCATTGCAACAAAACCCACAAAACTTTTCTCCTCCTTTCGGAGATAAGAGCTTGTGTGCACCACAAAGCTCTCAATGCCCCCCCCCCCCCCCCAAAACCCCCACCGACCGGCCCCGGCCCGGCCCGGTCTCATGAGCCACACCTGGGCCATGGACGCGGCACGAATAATAACAAATAACCGCACCAATTATCTATGGAACCACGGAGGGCGACGTTTTCCTCCATGGATCCGAGTGTTGTGTACCTTTTTGGCCTTCAATGAGCCCCGTTGGATGGAACCGGTAGTGTTTGTGAGCTTGAGTGTAGTAGTGCGGCCCACCTTTCGAACAACATGCACCCCGATAATCATTGCACCTTTACGGTTTATTGAGCTTACACAAGTTACAACGACGACAAGGACGTAAGTAGGGGTCCGATTGACATGACCTAATCTATAATTGTATTCTAAGGCTTATATAGAGTTGTTTTTTAAATGCAAGGAGCAATTGTTGGGTGTTTGGAGGTGCATCTCGTGCTCAACTTCTGGTTAGTTGGAAACTATATGTATTGTTTAGTGTGATGAATGTGTCATGTGTGTGAGTGGCTTGGGTTATCGACGTTCCTTGATTCAACTTACCTAGCATGCATAGTCACCTTGTCCCACCGACGGCACCTCACCTAGCAACGGTCATATGGTACCCTCTCACAATGAATCCCAACATGTTTTTTGGTACAAAATTCTCAATAAACATGCTTTGGATATACATACGAGCTCGCTGCTATACTCGAGGTGAAGTGTCCCTCATTCACGCCAAACAAGCGGTTAATCTCTCTCTCTCTCTCTCTCTCTCTCTCTCTCTACTCTGTTTTTACCTTGCCATACATAAATTACTGAGCTCAATAAATATAATCTTTGAAGGGTAAGTACCTTAGGGTTAGAAGAGCTCTACCTAACTATTGTCCGCCATAGATTTTGCTCATTGCATCTACGGACAAGGTTGAAAACCTACTCTTATAATAAGAGCAAGGGCTTGAGAAAGTACCCTTTCACTCAAAGGTTAAACTGCACTAGGCATTTATCTTTGGTAAACTTTGTGATTAGGGTAGAGGAAGTTAACTAGTGGGTGATTTAGGCTAAGTGCTTCAATCTGGCCCCACAAGAAACTTCAATGGCAAAGGAACAGGTAAAATATTCTTTTTTGGAGTATGTGGTAATGCAAAATCAATAGGTGTATTGTTGTATGATTGTGTGACATAGATAACAACTGGGTTATGTTGTTATTCACCTCGTGTACGTGACTAATCCTCATTTCTTGTTGGTTGGTTGCATGGGCACAGGTGAGGCAGACCCTTCACAATTTTGAACGACATCCCTGGGTTTTGCTTATCTTTTTGGGTTCATACACGTAGTGCTCATATATTGTATGTATTCCATGATAAAGAAAGTGAATACTTACACATATATTGATTATTGGGTTATATTTTGAAGTGCATTTGATGACAAAGGTTCTTTCAAGTTTTTGACTATAAGTTGTTTAGTACATACAAGGTTATTTCAAACAATGCAAGGGGTGTAGAGTTAGGTGAGTATGGGATGCATACAATAGATGGTGCTAACCCATGTTTACACCATATGATAGAGTTACTAAGACATGCATGGTATTGAAATGAGGAGGGATCCCACCCACCCACCCGGGTTTTTTTTGTTAAAAGTACAAAGATATGTATATGAATGAAATGGCCTCTGTATGGAGGATGTTTTCTGAATATGACTATGCTTGAATATAAGCTTAGTTCTTACCAAGAAATGCCCAGCTCTCTCTCTCTCTCACACACACACACACAATCCCATTGATGACCCATTTTGAACATTCCCAACATGAAACTCCAATAGCTCAATGTGATAATCTTAAAACATCACTCAAATAGGGCTAGCACAAGAATATCGGCCCATCATAACATTACTCAAATCCATAACAATGTTTTGTGGAATTGACAGTATTCCACATAATATAAATGTGGGGCATATATGGGAATGTTATGTGAAATACTGTCAGTCCCACGTAACATTGTTATGAATATGAATAATGCTACGAATGTCAAAAACTCCTATTCTCAATAAATCGCCGGACTGACCTCCTATTCTGAACCTCTATATCATCCGCATTTTGATCATTTACGAGTATACACATCTCTCACTATGCCAACATGTTGGGCATCGTATGTGCTTCAAAAGCAAAGAATGGTACGAGACCGGCACACGCCCATGCAAAAGGGTCAAAAGCTGCTTCCCCTGCAAACACTTTCACTAGGTCTTCTCGAGGCTTCTCTTTGATGCAACCTTTAGTCAAATACATTGATATTATGCCACCCGTGTGCATTAGGCGCGGTTGCTCAATGGACACCCTATGCTACTACATGACATTCTACATATTGTGTACTTGGGAAGCAACGATGGCATCGTTTTGTTTTGGGGAGTTGAATAAGTGTGTGAGTCTCCTTCCCCCGGCCCACTCATGTTGCTCCAATAAGCAAAATCCCGAGTATGATTGGTGGCCCGGGGGTGGGGGGCCGGTCGCTCTACCAACAACAAAAATAATAATATTGTGTGTGATTTAAATGATTGAGAACAAGAAGGAAGGAAGCAAGGGAACGAGCGTATCATGTGGCGGTCGAAGCCCTACGGAATCATGCATGATGACTTTCGGATCCTCCGATGCACGAGCGACACAATTCACCCCCCTTCCCTTGACCCACAATCAAATTTGATGGCGGGGTTGGTTTTTCAACACTCACATTGGCTTTCATTTCGTTGTGGTGTTTTGTTTTTATTTTTATGGCAACCCGACAAGACTTCGTCGTTGTGGCCAAGGGACCGCAAAACATGTCCGCATCGAGTTGCCTCCCGAATGCCCACTCGGTGAAGGTTTCGAGACAACTAACTACCCAAGATCCTTTTGAAGCAAGAGGATATGCTTTCGTGCAACCATTGCCGGAGTTTCCTTTTCCCGTGTTTCCATTTCACTTTGCTACCTATGAAATCAATCGACTCTTTCAAACCTACAATCAAACCGTTGTGCTAGGGTGCTATGTCACTAAAGTGTATTTAGTAAAATGTTCTACAAACAAACACTCTATTCACTCCAATTTCCTCTGGAGACCGGAGTCTCTCTCTCTCTCTCTCTCTCTCTCTCTCTCTCTCTCTCTCTCTCTCTCTCTCTCTCTCCCTATCTTGCTCTTGTTTAAAGCCATATATTTTGTTTAAGCTTGTATTCCTTTACTTTATACCTATCATGCACACATAAATAAAAAAGTAGTTACTGTATGGACTAAGTGTTCATAAGTATAGATGAATGATACAAGGTGACTAGGGTTAAGGATGTAGAACACATCCCTAACACGTGGTAAAATTAGGGTTGTACAGAACTTACCTTGGGTAAGATCTCCAATATAAACCCGTAAACCCTAAAAGAGGCTCTTTTTTACCATTCGCACAAGGGCTTGGTGAGGTAACTTGGAGCACACTTGCTGGGATACTAGATACGTGTGCTAAGTGAAGTAGAGGATACTTAGGCTATTCACAAAGGAGAGCATTCTACTTGTGGTGATACAATCATGGCTAAAGAACAGGTTTGAACACCCATTTGACATTTTGTAATGAGTGTTACTACTAGCAATACTAATATGCATGTAATGTAAGTTTGATGTGTGTGACATGGATAACAACTGGGTCCTGCTGTTATTTACCTCGTGTACGTAACTAATCCTCAATTATTTGTTGGTTGGTTGCATGGGCACAGGTGAGGCAGGCCCTTCACACTTACAATACTACGAAGTATTGTGAATATGACATTTTATGTATTCCTTTTGGTTGATACTACTAGGCATATCTCCTGGTATGTTTTCCATATATATAATAGTTAGGGTACATCCTTGTTGGAGCAATGCATGAAGAGAGGTAATTAGATCTACAAAGGTATGATGGGGTCAGCCACAATTTGTTTTTGAGTACTTAGGAACTATGTATGAGTACTGAAACCCTAAGTATGATACAAATACTTATGAAAGTACAGTATATCGCATTATTACATGTTTGTATTGTTTACATACAATTAGACATGGGCGTTTACAAAGAGCATTGAACATACTTAGCCTTAAAACGATATGATGAGAAGGTTTGATTTGAGGTAATGAGGGTTATGAAAAAGTTCCCACCCACCCACCCTTGCATTGCAATGAAGAAGACATTGAAGGATTAGGCCTCTGAAAAGAGGAAGTTCAAGCTTTGCAAAAAGCGTTGAAAAGTCAGCTCTCTCTCCGTGTGTTTATAGTAAACGTCACAATGCCAAATATTTGAGAGTATACCATATACATTGTCATTGCTTTTCGATTTATTCGATACATTTAGTTTCACGTATTCACATTGTGCCATGAACTTATTTGAGGTTACCTCATGCAGTGCGCGCTCAATAACAATCCGAAGGTTTACATTTGAAGTATTCATTCGAATTTTGCTAGGGAGCCAATTCAACATTGTACACCAAACGAAGCAACGTAACAAACTGCCGCATCCGGTTAGTTGTTACGACCTACTCTCCACATCACCCAAACACAAAAAATAAACGACATACATACATACATCCATCCAAACCTCTGAACGATGTTAATGGTGTCCCGGGATGAATTGGATTGCCCAACAACAACATGACATTTGATCGCATCCGAGACACGTAGACATGCACTTAGGTAATACTTAGGGTTTAGGTGCAAACATGAGGTAAGTTACTAACAACACAAAAGAAAAGGTATTCATACAAAACCTTCTACTAGTAAGCCCTAGTGAGTACTTATTATATTAATGATAATGAAGAAGAAAAGGGGATGATTTATTAGCAGGCAATTTCCACATCGTGGAAAATGGGAGGAATATGTTGTGGAACAATCCTTGAAGCCTTTTTCTAACTCACCGAGGAAATTGTTTTTCTTTAAAGAAGGGGAGGATGGGGGAGGGTAATGCCTGTGGCCGCTGGGGACGGCACATCCGGGAATAGTCGAACATTTCAGGGGATCAGTACGCCAGGTCTAGATGTACCGAGGGGCTACATCCGGGGTCCAGCTGGTCCTCGATCTTGCGGTGGCGTAGATCTCGGAGCCCCCCGTCTTTCTCTACTTGAAGCGTGCCCGCTGTCTGGCTCCGTGAGTCTGTGCGTTTCCCTCTCCACTCTCCTCGGTTGGCAATCTTCGCGTGAAGCTCCTCCGGCTTCGTTATCAACACCACCGCACACTTGCCCTTGCATTCTCCCCCTTTCTCAGGTGCTTTACACTTATCCTCGCACCCGTTCTTCTCGAAATTTGACATCCATTTATGTATCTGTTGGTGCTTTCTTGCGCATTCGCGGTGTGGTTTGTGCGTGCTTTGGTAAGGGGAGCCGCTTGTGAGAGAAGCGTTCGTGGAGGTGAGTGTGAGCATGTGTTTTTTCAAGTGCTTCCTTTTCTACTCGATTTATCAGCGCCTATGCGCTGATTGAGTAATGCATGGAGTGTTTATTTTTATTTTTAAAATTGTTTTCTTTCTCCACGGAAGCTGGACCCTGAGAGTTAGCCTAGTCTGGAAATCCGGTCTCGCATTGGTGAGATCCGGGAGGAGTGCTCCGGCACGCACTTTTTTCTTCTTCTACCCGCGATCTCCACGAGGTCATGGTGGTTGATATGTGTGCCGATGTGAGCGGCATTGTGATGAGGTGGATTATTGTGTCCGAATAAACTGTTCAAGTGGAGACGCTCGCAGACCTCCTGGGTTTTATTATTTCTCTACAGCGCCCTTTCTTCAGTTGACGCCTTAATAATCAGTTTGATCGGTCTTAATGTGCTTGCCATTTGCGCTTCGGACAATGGACAGATAAATCTTCTGATTTATCAGGTGGTGACTGCCTGTTGTGGCCGGGTCAGTGAAATTTGTTCATCCAATAACACTTCTATTGATCTTGCATCGACGTTTCTTTGTGGTAAGCGCCAACGTCGAGGTGTCGCCTTCCTCTCCAGAGGCGACCTACCTAAGCTTGTGTTTTCCTTTCCACGGCGTCAAGTCTGGGGAGATCGTTCGAGATTGTGACTCTTCACAGAGTGTTTGTCTCGTTCTCTTTGGAGGATCCAGGTTTTTGAGTCTCGTGAAGGAAATGGAATAGTTCTTGTAGATTTTTTTCATCTTTCAGTTAGCTTGGTGAGCTCTGTGCTTAGGTCTTATTAGCATGCGACCTCTGTTAGCAGCCACTTAGTATTGTTAGTCTCTCTGGTAATGTCTTTCTGTCTCAGGGCAATGGTGCATATTTCGTGGACGAGAAAGCCAATGTTAGGCGACACCATGTTTGTGTCGTCTTTGTGTGTTCTCTTCTTTCAGTACTTCGTGGATCTTTGTATGTAAGTGCAGCTTGATACTCAGTGTACGCTGATTTTCAAGGTGCTTGCGATCCGGGATTATTTACCTTGCGGTTTAAAATCTTAACAAGGCTCCTGGTCTATCATGAAGGTGGCCAGTGTTTGGAATCTTAAGGAGTTCTTTCCGGCTTGCGTAATACTCGTGTAGTTTCGTAAAATTAACTTTTCGTCGATGATATCCAAGTGAGTTTGGAAGGATGTTGTTGGCTCTACACGTAACGGGCGACAGTAAGCAAACGTGAATGGTGTGCGATCTGATTAGTTGTTTTGGAATCAATCTTGTTGATTATTCTGTCACGAAGTAATTTGAGCGGAACTTTAAATAAAATTGCATAAAAAACTCTGGATTCCGTAATCCTCCAGTTTGTGTTTGTGTTTTGGTTGGTCTTTACGAATGTGAGCTCATATTTCCAATCGTAAGAATGGTTGGAAATTTTCGTCACTGATCTGCGCCAGTTCGCACCATTTTTCTTCCTTGCGATTGGTCATTTTGGTGTGTAGGCTGTCAGCGTTGTACGGAAATAGAGGTCTCTTTTTCATAAAATGTTTGCTAGTGTAGCTCTTCATCTATAGACAGCCCTGCATTTGAAGCTGTCTTTTCTGGACAGATTCGTGTTCAGAAGCTGAGAGGTACGTGTAGGGTGTAGGTATAGGAAAATATCCGTGAGGTGATCGGACTTGCCCCTCCGCTGCTTTATTTTGGTTTTTGAACAGTCTGCCTCTGCTGTTTTATTTTGATTTTTGAAGGCTGATTGCTCATCCTAGAGCCAGAGGCGTGAACTACATTACAAATTATCAATTATGACCACTAATGGGGCCGCACCAGCTGTTACAGTGAAGCCACAACCAGCGAAATTCCAGTCTACCCCTCTTAACCAGCGCATTCTCGCCACTATGGAGCGTCGCTCAGTTGCAGCTCATCCGTGGCACGATCTTGAAATTGGTAATTCTTCTTCTACCTGGCTTTGATTTCAACAATTCTAGTTCATATTTGCGTTTTCTTGTCTCGTTTTTCAGCTGGCCTGGATATTAAGCTATCTGGGTTTGTCCGGCCCATATAATTCTTATGGTCTTTAAATTTGTTGTGTTGGTGTGCAGGCCCGGAAGCACCAGCAGTGTTCAACTGTGTAAGAGACAATCCCAGGCTTGCAATTATCGGAGTATTTCAGATCTTACCCATTATATAGATGATAGTAGTTTTCCTTGCTTATTATGGTTTGTTCAATTTCGAATTTTCTCATTGGATCGTTTCTAATATTTGTGCAGGTCGTTGAGATTGGAAAGGGAAGCAAGGTGAAGTACGAGCTTGACAAGAAGAGTGGTCTTATCAAGGTATTTATAAATGATTAAGAAAATCATTGGTTTGGTTGCGGAATGAATTCTACTTTGTATACTTCTATTGAAAGGATGTCTGTTATGACATCTGATTTTGGGTTTGATATTCAGGTGGACCGCGTTCTGTACTCGTCCGTTGTGTATCCCCACAATTATGGCTTCATTCCCAGGACACTCTGTGAAGATGAGGATCCCATCGATGTTCTCGTCATCATGCAGGTAATTGAGCTTGTGATCTTTACTCTGTCCATGGCACCAAAAGTTCTATGATAATCAAAGGGAGAAAATTATACCTAGAGTACGTAAAGCTTTGCTTCACATACATTCGAGCATGATATTCAAGTCTGCTTTGCTGGTATCTCTCTGGCTGCAATATGAGTTCTTAGAAAATTGAGTGTGACGATACACATGATTTGACTTTGGAAATATCTACGTTGTAACAGAGGGTTCTAACAACGTATTCTTGAATACAGGAACCCGTTCTTCCTGGATGCTTTCTCCGAGCACGGGCTATCGGTCTTATGCCTATGATTGACCAGGTATTTGTGACTTCTGTGCGATGATGCATATATCTGTGACATCTCAACTCTGTTGTTTTTGGACCTGTTATTTTTGAGGTTTTAATAGTCTGCATCGTTAACCTGATTACCTCCATGGTGACGCAGGGTGAGAAAGATGACAAGATCATCGCTGTCTGTGCCGACGATCCCGAGTACAGGCATTTCAAGGACATCAAGGAACTCCCACCTCACAGATTAGCCGAGATCCGTCGGTTTTTTGAGGATTGTGAGGCTCACTTTAACTCAGATTTGTAGCTGAATATCTTGAAATTATTCATTGAATGTTACACTCCATACGTGGATTTCCAGATATTTGTTCGCAATTGATGGCGATTTTCCTGATTGAATCGTGTAGCTAACTTACAATTTTTGCCTTTGTCTTGCTAGACAAGAAGAATGAGAACAAGGAAGTTGCTGTGAACGATTTCCTTGGCCACGAAGCTGCGGTTGAAGCAATTAGCCACTCAATGTAAGTAGAAATTTGGTGCACCTTATATGCTGAATTTATGTTTCTAGGGTTAGGTGATTTTTTCTTTCAGCACTCAGTGATGTAGGTGAGCAGTAGTCATTGAGATATTGACTCAATATCTTCAATGCTCAATATGCAATGGGGCCACTGATGTTCTTGCCTGTTCAGGGAGACCTTTGCTAAGACTACGGAACTGTGATAATTGGCCTGCAGGGACCTGTATGCATCCTACATTGTGGAAAGCTTGCGACAGTAAGACCCTCAGCACTCACAACATGTATAAATAGTGAGGGGCTTTGGTGTGTAAAACTTAGAATTTACAAGGCGGCGAACACCGTATATTCATTTCCTGGCGACTCCATGAGTGCCATTATATGTCAAATCGACGCTCAATTTTGAATTGTCTATTCTTATTATCGACATGCACTTATTTCGTGCACATATTCTCCAATACTCCATGTTCACTTTCTGGATGCAATTTCTAGACATTTGTTTCACAGGGATTTCCAGTTTCCAGGTAAGGTGTATCTTTCTGCATGAGGTGATGTCTGATTCATGGCTTCAAGGTATGGTTTGAGGTTATGTTGTGGGTTCTTCAAGTCACCTTCCACAATCTAAGATACCTCACTCCACTTCTTCAAAGGCAAATTGCTCCTGGTCTGTTTGGATAAAAGCTGTGTGTTGGATCCGATTAGGTGTGCTTGTGTGCTCCAGAGTGAGTTTTTCCGCAAACAAGTATAGGTGCGTGTGCGTTGTAGCTCCCTCGGAGAATCCTCGAACCTTAATGTTGGTTTTCCCTTGTACAGGTCCTCCACACCCATCCCCGTCACACTGCCTCGATCTTCTTCCCAGGACATGTGCGGGTCACAGCTCCGCCACATCCTTCGCGCGGAGAAGAAAAAATCTCTGACGCAACAAGAACTCGACGAACTCGCCAATGGTAACGGTAACGGTAAAGGTCTTACCTCACCAACGTCGAATGGCCATAGCTCCCTGCCGAAGGCCAATGGAAATGGGCACATCTCACCACCAAATGGCCACAGCTCCCTGCCATCGAAGGGTAGTACTGGGAATGGCAATTTGTTGCCACCGCGTGCTCAAAGCCCACAGCCATATGGAGAGAGCTTACCCCTGCATGCTTGATTCATCAACAGACAGGGTTGATTCATTCATTCACTCACCATGCCCGATTCCTTCATTGATTTGAGTTGACTGGCTGGCCCAACCGGCAGATCCCCAATCGATTCTTCCTATTCTTTCAACAACTTACTGGAAACGTCACTCACAGATAGAAACATTTGATATAAACATCTACACGGCGAGAGGAGTCACGACCTCCACAATTTGAGGGGTCTTTCCTGCGCCCTTACTTAGGAATAACTTGAGTCCTTGCGTTTTGGGTGTGAATTCCCAACTCGTTAGATTTTGACGGATGCTTTTCAAGGTTCCATGTACAGATTCTTTTGGAAAACACACTTGGTATACAACCCTGTTTAGAACCAATAGGAAGGATTCCTCTAATAAACTGAGATCAACACTCTCGCTGCTTGGCCGCATTTGTTCGTCTCAAGGATTTTGGTTTATGGCAACTGTGTCGATTGCAATGCGTAATGTCGATGCATTGCTGGTTTTGGTACCAGAATCAATGCATGCACTTTGGTGCTTGTTCCATAGCCTTGATGACCTTCATTGCTCTCTAAGCATCTGATTTAGCTGGACCAACATCACGATATATGAGTTGCATTACATCGTGAGTTGCTCTTACCTTGAGGTAACCATTCATTGGGCTTGTGTAACCTAAATTTAACCCTAAAGTTAACCTAAATCTTAGTGATTTTATTAGTGCATTGACGTTTGCATACTGCACTCTGGCTCTTATATACCGATCTCTACATGTTCACGTTGTCATCTCCGTAAATAAAATAACGATATTCTATATGAAATCCCAAAGCATTGTCTTCGTTGTAATAAGAAGGGAGTTTCCATCATGCGCACAACTGGACTTCCGAAATAGGTTCCACCATGTTCCATCCCCACCACCTAATTAAAGAATGAGTTGGAAACCCACATTTTATAATATCAGTGAATAAAATAAACACTTGCTTGAAAACCTCCCAATCCCCATGACCTAATTAAAGGAGGTGGGAACCCACATTCTATTGATCGAATTTCCATTCCCAGCCTCCCATGCACTACTACTCTGCTAACTAATATCTCGATTCTGGAGCCCTAAGTCACGGCGACGAACGATGACGTGACACGGTAATCCGGTACAGTTATTCCACCACCTACACGTCCAGATAGACGCAAACTATGGCGCGCGTTAGCGTCGGAGGTAGCGGGGGCTGTTAGTGAGCTTGTCCATCTTCTAGTGGACATCTCGACTGCCGTGCGGCTGCCGTGACCTGACGCGCTGTGCCGCGCCGTCCCGCAGCATTGCCACATTTCAGGTTGGCTTTCCCTTGGCGCCCTTTATTTAGCTATCCAGGGTTTTGGCCTTTTGTACTCCCCGTGCGACTCCGCTGTTTTAGAGGCTTTCAACACAGCAGCCTCGCTTGGATTCGCACTTTTGTCGCTGTCGAAGCTCACGGCATTCATCCCAACACGCGTGATAATCTAGCCTTTACGTGATTTCAATCTGTTCTGTCTCGGCGTAATTCCGCTCAATAATCTGAGTTCCTCCGTTTTGAGTTGTTTTGTGCGATCTTGCGGCTGGTTGGTTTGGGTTGGGTCCATTTCAGTTCAGTTCCTCTTGCGGGGTGAAGTTCGTGCCCTGGTTTAAGTTTAGAGTTTACAGTGTGATTGCATTGACACTGCAGTTTTCCGGCTTGACTTTGGCTTGGCGTTCTTTATTTAGTCGGTTCCAGGGTTTTGGCCATTTTGTACGCCTTTTATGTGCGTCCCTTCACTCGGATTTACATTTGTACCGCTGTCGAATCTCACGGCTTCGATCGCATTACGCGTGATTGGATTTTGAAGTTCCAGGTTATTGTGTTTTGAAGAATCTGGGTAGGCTTACTTGTTTGAGTTTTGTGGCGTACATATTCTGGTTGTTCTGGATCCTGCGGGAAGGGGGGAGGTTTGTGGCCTGGTTTTGAAATTGTCTCTTGACTCATTGAACTTTCGACTCTTCTGGACACATAATTGGAGCTACATGCTTACCGCCTACCGCGAGATCTGATAATTGTTTTGATAAGTTAGCGCTTTTGATAGTTCTGTTAAGTCTGTGGCCGATTAGGGCCGGTACGCTACGGGGATTTGGTGTCCTGTTCAAGGCCCGTGTGGATCTCGTGAGAGCAATCGCGTGTCGGTGGATGGTGATGGTGTAATAGGATAGGTATGGCGGGGTTAGGGTACAGACAGGAGGCGCGGAAGGGAGCAATGAGGAGTGCCAGGTGTGATCAGGTTTGATTGATGCTAGGGGTTCAATCTCGTGAGCGGGCGAATTCTTCGGTTCGATGCTGTCTTTTGGATCCCTTCGGGGAGGGACGGGTCCCATTGTTGCTGCTGCACCTCCTGATGGCACTGGTGCGCGCCTCTGTCTCTGTCTGTCTGTCTGTCTCTCTCTCGTGGTTTAATTCCATTTGTGCCAGTATTTTTTGTGATATAATTATCACAGGCAAACAATTCAATTTTATGATGCATGTGTAAATACAGAGTAATGGAGTAATTTCTGATAAGCGATTAGAGGGCTCAACACTCCAACTACTGTCGCATTGTCGGTAGTTGCTTGGATATTTCAATATAATGGCCTCAGAATTCTTGCCGCGCCTTAAAGAATCATATATATGTAAATTTCGTGCTAAGAAATATTTCATCACCTTAGACTTCTCACTAACGATAAAGATTTGTCAGGAATTTAGTCGTGACGGCATCGCAGTCAGTACACTCGTACATAAATCTTTTTATAGAAAGCCTAAAGAGACTGGCGAATAGGACGGGACCGAAGTCTAGGGTACGGGTTCTGGAATATTGTCGGAGGTCTCTACAGTCGCACTAGCCGACATATGGACCATGAATGGTGACGAAATTGATATCTGTGAAGAATGTCCGTGGAATCCTAAAAATAATGTATCGTGATGTTATCAGCTCTACCACTGTAAGTAATAAAATCGGAGTGGGGTTTACGAGATGAGAGCTGAAATGAAAATGTCAAATTGGAACGTTCATTTCTCCCTCTTGAACGCTTGGAAGTCTTCCAAGTGTAAAACTGCACCGTGGGTCTACAGTATGATATTCTGAATAGACAACATACACGAATTGCTTTGTTGAACCTGTCAGGGTGTAGAAGTTTTGATGATGTCATTGCATCGAACGGAGGATTATAAAG
This sequence comes from Polytrichum commune, assembly GCA_950295325.1. Lineage (NCBI taxonomy): Eukaryota > Viridiplantae > Streptophyta > Polytrichopsida > Polytrichales > Polytrichaceae > Polytrichum > Polytrichum commune. Next base: position 39,164,124 of record OX485807.1, read on the forward strand.
GTCGGAAAGAGCGGGCTTGCCTGTCCGAAGAGGACATTCATTGTCTCGCAAAAAGGCCCCTTTCGCACTAGGTCTCGAGTTGAAACCTCGAACCTGCAATTTTCGGGAGTTGACAAACTTTCATCCAAAGCTCACACTATTGAGAGCTTCATCAATCCTAAAGCTCTTAAGAGTTTGAGCAAATGTAAAGTGGATATGCTCAAAGTCAGATATGAAGGGGAAAATGGTATTAATGACAAGCCAAGGGATGCTTCAAGCCCATTGCCTTAGGCCCACAAAACGAGAGTTCCAACTCTCAACATTCCTAGCGACCTCCATGAAGTAGCTTAGGATTTTGACTGACCGATCGCTTGTAAAAAACGACCAGTGGCTTGTCATAGCCATTTCACCTGGGATCCATCGAGGCGCCATCTAAGCATTGTAAACCCGGTAATACCTTCGAGCTCTTAAGTTGAAAGCTTTAAGCGGACCTGGCCCCTTGCCAATGAGTAGGCTCCTTTGTTCAACCTCTCTCAACCTCGGTATTATAAAGAAGACCTTATCATAAAAAGGCACGTGATTATGGATGACCATGAGATGATCCATAATTACCATAATCGAAAGGCAGTTGCAGAGCGCTTCCAATTAGATCTCCTGTTGACAGTGTATCAACTTTTGAGGCAATATGATCAAACCCTTTGAAGAGACAACTAATCACAAGGATGTGTTCTTTGTAGTTCTCACTTGACTGAAATTTTCAGCTTCGATCTGCTGTGCGAGTTTGCAGGAGAAGAGAAGCAAGCTCCTTCACCGCCGGTGCTCGTAGAGTGTAGTTTTAATGATGTGGAACAAGTCACCCGCCTCAGCCAGGCCCTGCTGGTCACACTGGCCACCGCCTGCGTGGAAAAGACTGCTGGCGATCCGTTCAGTAAGAGGGACGCTGTGTTGCCAGAGGTCAAGAAGGAAATGCTTGAGTACTTGCATCAGCAAAGTGAGGCCTATGCGAGTGGCAGTGGCGTACTGAGCTCTCAAGGGCAGGTGGGTAATCTGAAATCTAGTTACTTTGCTTCAAATTACTCAAACACCCTGTTTTCTGCTCGTCCTCTTTGTTGAAACTCTGATCCGTTTCATTGGCAGTTTCTCAACTGCAGTACATGATCAGTTTTCTTCTTAATATTTGCACTGTCCACATTTTAGTGTCTATATATGTATGTATATACTAATTTACTAATTTTTTTACCCTGGACTAGGCTATTGAAATTGTGTATTGCCACCAAAATTTTATCCTCAAATTTCATGAATGGTTATCCTCCTCATGAAGTGCACACATGTCAAGAGACATTTTGATGGTCTGATTGCTTCAAGTTCATATATGCTTGCAATAATTCACTAATCTATAGCATCTATAGTTTAGCCAAATAGTACGAAGTTTCTGATCAAAACAATGAGATTTGTCATTGTGATGAAATTTTGAATTTCTGAAGTGCATTCTGGAAGGACTTAAAGTGAGTTTTTCTGTATTTCTTAGGATATGGATGTGATCCTTAATGGTGCCTCTCAGCATCTCTTTTGTGATAGTTCTCAAAACACTCTTGGAAATATCCTTTTGTAGCACATCTTAGAAAGTGCGTCACCCCTCAGGCATTTAAGGGCTAGGGACCTTAACAAAGATGCTGTAGGATGTACGAACATTACAAATGCTCCAGTATTCTAAAGGCTTGTTCTTGCTGACCAGGTGTCAACCCCGTCAAAAATTGCAGACAGCATATTTGAGAACTTCATCAAATCAAAGAAGAACCTCTTTTCACGGGTCTCGAGTAAAATCATTGACACTGTGAAAAAGGAGGATAAAATAGAAGATTTCATCCAGGAGCTGGAGCGCACAGGTGTTTGGATGCTTGGACGGCGAGAGGTTTGCATCTCACCATTCAATCTATACATTGTATTGTTCTTGTGGTACGGTGTTATTGATTGCTCACTTTAAACATCTGTTGCGTGATTCATCTTGTCTTGTCTTCCTTCCTATGTTCCATTGGCCTAAGCCTGTACATTCATATATGCCCTCTCAAACCCTTTAAGGTCTCAAGCTACCATTACATGGTCTACATGGTAGGTTGTATAAGCCCCCAACTAGTATTAAAGCTAGTTTTAATTTGGTCTATGAGATTATAAGATATTGAACACAGCCTATTACAAATAGGGAAGGAAAATATGGCTAAACGTGACAATCGTGATCAAATATAGACAGTATGTTTATAAATCTAGGTTATGTGTACAAGGTTTAAATCTCTGTATGTTTTTCATACCTGTAGTGGCCCAAATGGAAGGATACAATTTATGAGTCAGTTACTTTGGATGGGGTCACTTTTGACATCATCAGTCCTTTAGAATGGGCCTCTGAGATCTTTAAGGCTTAACTGCTTTCATGGTTTATTTAGGTCCATGAATGATCTGGCTACCAATATCATGCATCCTAACATGGAATCAAAATTGTGGGTCTTCCAGGTGCTGGCCAAGGCATTACTAAAACGGCTGGATCGAAGCAAGACCTACCACTGTGAGATGAAATTTGAAAGCAATGAGGAGCTAAGCGAGCATCAAGCTAGTTGTGTGCTGAGGCCAATGTCGTGCCTGAATAATGGCTGTGGTGCTGTTTACTCAGCAGTCCATGCAACCACTCATGATGGTCTCTGCTTACATAAGCAGCTCCCTTGTGAACTCAAATGTGGATCTACTGTCCCTCGTGGGGAAATGGAAAGGCATGGTGTAACTGTTTGTCCAATGAAGAAGATGAAATGCCCTTTCCATCCAGTTGGATGCCTGCATACTATGGCACAGGTGCACAAATATTACCAATTCTTTATAGACAAGGTTTCTTGGTTTCGATAGCAAATTGCCTGAAAGAAGATAAATTTTTCTTTAAAAGTAGCAATTTTCTAGTGATTAGGATATATCTCTTTATTCAATGATGCTTATTTTGTATGTGGTGGCAGAGTTTATTGGAGGAGCACTGTACAATTTACATGGGACAACACTTGCTTGAGATGCTCCAATATGTCCAGAACCATGAAGTGGCTGTTGGAGGACTTGTTCAGCGAATTGTACTCCTTGAGAAGGTGAGTTTGCTTTCTTTAGACCTATGGATTCCTCCAATCTGCTTTCCTTCAAAGACCATGAAGGTAAATCTACCAATGCGTGTGTCCATGACATTGTCAGATTGATAGTATGCCATCTATTCAATTAATGTGGATTACCATTTTGGAGTTACGGGGTTCTATGACTTCTTAGAAAGAAAGTAACTTCCTATTATCAAAGTGGAGTTATGTTCTATAATGTGCCTGCTATCTTATCTATAAAGGTATGAAGAGTGAAGTTATCGTTTATAAAGTTCATACTATCTCTATATCTCTTATAATGCAATCTTTGTGTTGTCTTTATAAGAGATTGTATCCTCAGTAAAACCTACAGCACTATGTAACTGCAAATGGCCATCTGCACTAATTGGAATAAAAGGTGTCCAATGTTTATGGTATTTAGTGTCACTTTTTTTTGGAGTTACACCATGCGGTAACTTTTCACTAATTATGGATCTTTTTTATCAAGTAAAGAGGTTTATGTCCTACAATGTCTAAACACCTAATTAACCTTTGTTGGTAAAAATTAACTAGTTATAGCATTGTGTAATTCCAAATAGGCAGTAACACTAAACACCATAAACAGTGCAGTGTTCTGGTGATACTTTCCAATGGATAGGAGTTGCTGATATTGTTTTGTGGTTGTGATAAAAATAAAGGCACTACAAATAGCACAAAGATCAGAGGCAGTAGACATAGAGTCAATGGTCCTTACAGTGAAGGAGCAAGACAGCAAAGTGAAGCAGCTGGAAGCAGCTGGAAGCAGAGGTGAAGAAGCTTCAGGCAGACCTCAAGGCAACAGACGTCTCAGCTGAGGTTTTGCAGCTGAGGCGAGAGCTTCGTAGCTTGCAGAAACAGGTGGAAAGTAGCTCCATTAATGGATCTGCACACACCTCACCATAGTATACATAGACACTATTTGTGGGACTTTGGAAGCCCAATAATCCTTCCTCTGCACTCATTGGAGAAATTTTTGTGAATGTTCATTTTGGTGGAAGGGAGAGAGCATTGGTGTAATGAAACACGACAGTGAGGCTTAGGCGTCTTCATGGAATAAGGTAGACATGCCTAATTCGGTTACTTATCTTTATTGGACACCTATATTTGAGTGGTATGTGGTTTGGTGTTGCTCCAAGAACAAATACCAAAAAGACATGTGTTCAAAAGAGATTGGATTGTGTGTTTTAAATATGATAACCATGCTAGCCTCAATAATCAACATAATTGGGGGGGATCTACTATGTAATGAGCACAAGAATCTCACTTCGATAATGAATAAGATATGCATATGAGCTCCAAAAATTGTGGAGAAAGTGGCTACGGCCTCGATCTAGATTTGCTAACCATCTCGTACTAATTGTATATTTGTGTTCCATATCCTAGAAGAACTGGGCTAGTTGAAAAGGTAACCATTCAAGATTCAACAATACAGAGTGTTGAACATAAGGTTGTAACACATGATTGATTACCTTTATTTTTGAAGACCCTTGCGCAATTCTTCAAGAAAGAGCATCTGTATCTAGTGGTTATTTCTCCCTGTCCATTGGTCCTTTCTCATAGGTAATCTCTTAGCATCTGAGAGGCCCATCTCCACACACAAGAACTTGTGTTTGAAGTACATGCTTTGATTTTCGGTTAATTGTGTCAAAATGGAACCTACCAAATAATAACATATTCTACTGAGTTTAATTTTCTAATCAATTGAACATTGGGTTATCAGAGATTGGGTTCAAATACATAACATGCGTGCCCTTCAATGCAATTACATTCTTAGTATTTGATCCTAAATGTCATATATGAGTAAAAATGTTATATTTTTCTTTACATAAATGAATAAGTCTAAAATTTAGATTCAAGTCCATGATACAAAATTTATGATTTTAAGACGTGGTGAGGCTTGAATGAATGAAAATCGATTTTAAAGTCCGGGAAGCACATCAAGGTGGTGTCAAAACATGCACATGCTAATTCCTTACTAGTAGTAGAATGTTGTTGCTTCCGTGAGGTAGAGGCTAACATCACCTTGATGGTCCAATTGGAAGAAAGTTGAATTAAATAATACCACATTGGGTAGTACAAAGTCTATGATTCCAGAGCCTAGATCAACACCTTCCTCAACTTCGATTTTAACGATTTCAAATTCTTTGATCTTGATTCACAGTTGTTAAGATGCTCAAGCTTCATCGTTGTATTAGCAGCTTGAGCATCTTAACAATTGCGAATCAAGACCAAAGAATTTGAAATCGTTAAAATCGAAGTTGAGGAAGGTGTTGATCTAGGCTCTGGAATCGTAGACTTTGTACTACCCAATGTGGTATTGATAGGGGGAACTTTTTTTTATTGTTCAATTTCATGTGAGTGGACAACATCCTTAGCATATTCTACATGGGTCATTTGCCAATGAAAACCAAGTTTAATGCCAAATATTGGCTATGTCGTGTCTCTAAAGTGGTCACATGAAAGATAAAATGTTGCCGAACTATTTTTTCATTGTGGAATACCCACACTACAAGTTGGTTAGCACCTCGTAGCCACATGTCGCCTCCTAATATGCCCAAGTTGCCGCCTCCTAATTTGCCCACCTTGGGCACAAAAATCAAGCATGTCATAGCTCGGTGGATAGCACTCTTATTTATGGAGGATGGTGGGTGTAGTTTGACTTTTGTGAAGGTGACTAACCCAAATATCATTAGGGCAGCAACTAAATCATCATGTATTACTCACCCACTGAATGAAAGCAATTGTACCATTAATTAAGAGCCAAAATAGGTGACCGATTAAGGAAGCTAATCGAATTAGCCTCATCTACCTTAATGAAGGGAAGTTGTAGAGGGGACACTCCAACACGTAGTGTGCCTTGTTTTCAACTACATTGTAAGAGCAAAAGTTTCATAATATGTTATTTGTAGGGATTGGGTTCAATGGCAAGTCTATGATCCGAGGTGTGGTAAGCAACAACGATTTTGCATGGAGGTGCTTCAAGTACAATTTCACATTCATAATTGAGAAAGTCCTCAAGGTGAAGGTAATCTAACTTTTCTTTCCTGAGAGGTGCAAAGAGTTCCACGCTTCAGCAAGAAAAGCCTCTTTGAGAGTATGAAAGAAATCCTCCAAGAAAGGCCCTTGGGGAATTCACTCCATGCATTTTTCAAGAACCACATGTGATAATGGGTTATTTAAGTGAGGGGTATGTAGGTAAGTTTTGAAATTTTAAGCTACCCTTCAATTATATAATAAGCATGTTTATTATAACAATAGTTCTACTTATAAGTGTTTTGGTATTTAGTGTCACATGCATAATAGTGTCACTTACCTTATTTGAGGTGTATTCTAGGATACACTAATAATCAACAAATTTACCCTTATTGTAATCTCATGACACTTGACATTCAAGTGCACTAACAAATATGTATGTAAGTGGCATGAATATGTTTAATAATGTTATGAGGAATATGCATATGTTGCTTAATGGTCTACAAGTTGACTAGAGCATATGCAATGACACTTGGAATTAGTATGCTCAAGAATATCTTCCTCTTACATATAAAAAAAGTAAACACATGACACTTTGCCATGAGTATGCTCCATAATATCTTCCCCTTGCATACTAAAATGCGAAAATATTATCTCAAGTATCCCAAAATGCTATCCGAAATGTCACTTTAGAAGTTAGCTATGTTGGCAATTAGTATCGTATTGGTAATTGTCAGACGTGACACTTTGAGACCTCTAGACATCTAGTTTAGGCCCTTTGCTAATGGTGTACTGGATACTAAATACCATACCAAAGTTCTACATTAAGTTACTTTAAGCTAATGCCCTCTACCCACCTAACTAAACCAAGAGGGTACTTAGGGGATGTTTACACCATGGACCATGAAGTCGTCCCAAGGCGTGTAAAATATGTGGTTGGCTATTGAACTCGTCTTGGAACCACTTTGGTTTACACCAAGGAAAAGAATTTATGAGTGACCACGGAGTTTGAGGTCTCCAAAAGACATATTTTAAGGCATGCATTATGCACTGACATGGTCCAACGGGTTTTGTGGTGGGAGAGGCAAAAAAATTGTTTTGGTAGAAAAAGGCAAGGCACATGGCAAAGAAATATTGTTATAACAATATTTTAATGAAAATTATTTATGGGAAAGACAAGATGAAGACAAGAGAAGACAAGAGAATGGTCAAACTTGATTTTCTTTTCTTTTCAAAAATGCCTTTTTTGGACAATCATTAAAAAAAATCAGCACATTCATTTTTTGTTGCATGGTCATTCTTCTTGGTCCACATTCGGTTTACACCTAATGAGGGACCCACATACTTTGGAAATTGATATTTAAAAAAAAAAAGTCGGATTATGAAAGTTGGACCATCAAGTCAGACCATGAAAGTTAACCATCAAGTCGGACCATGGAAAAAGCCATCTTCCATGGTCCAACTTCACAATCCATGGTGTAAACCATACCTTAAACCTAAAAATGTTATTAAATTAGGGTGAACTCCCACATGTGCGACAATTTATTGCCGAGCCGAGGTGGACACTGAGCTGACACTCCGTAATAAAGTTGTCACGGTATGCGGCGTCGGCGGCCACACCTTATCCGTTAGGCTTCATCCATTTAGATTTGGATGAATGAATCTTAGATGTGGAGAGGAAGGCTCCTAAATGAGGAGCCTCCTCCTTGGCTTGGCATTCTTGTGTTGAGGTGTGTTGTTTATGTGTGACTTTGCTATGTTTTAGTGTTGTTTGTTAGTGGTGGTTGGTACTCGAGCTGCAGTGACACACGATCGCTATTTACATGACAAAGGAGATAATATCCCGGTGTCTTTGAGCATGTGAGTCTTTAGAATGTTAATCTTGACTATTAAAACACTAGAGAGAAGGCGGAGCAAGCCCATCCTATTGGCCCTCAGCTTCACTTATCCAAATTTTGCTAACATTGTCCTTTCTCAACCGTTGTTAATATTGCAGCTGTTTAAAAAAATTGCATGTGCCATGTGCATAAACTATTTTAAGAAACCAATCTTGAAGCTCGGGTCCAATTTTGAGCCCAAAAGTGAACCATAAGGATATCGTTTGTTTCTTATTTGAATATTTATAATCTTCTTGAATAATGGACTTCCATTGCCAAAGTAAACAAAATACAGTCATAGCCACACAACCCCCGACCTTGGATGTTGCTTAAAGGGGGGTGCTCATGAGAAGAAGGGAGAGGAAAGGAAACTGGAAGGAGACCAATGAGTAGTACTCCCTTAGACTTGACCTCGTAGATCTGAGCACTCCACACATAGTTGGTTACTTAATTCACACGAAAGATTAAAAACATAAACAACATCATAGACTATTAAGGGGTGTTTGGATGCCAAGTTTGTTGGACCGTAAACCCACCTGAAACTTACATCATGCCTACACTAGAACCAGTGAGTGGCCCACACTATCTTGATAGGAATTCTTGTCTCGTATTCCTTGGTGAAATTAAAATATGTTACATCCAATGAGGTTGCTATGAGTAGGACCAAAAATCCTAACCAGTATCAATGAATTTTGAAAAGAGATACAATTTTTCTATCAAGAGGGACTCTTCTTGTTGCCCAAGACCAGCGACTGGCCCTAGTGTGGACATGGTATTACTTGAGTGGCACGAATCCTAAGCCCTACTCCACCATCACCGACATAAATTCCAAAACCCAACTAACCGAGTGTGTCACTCCTTGTGTCGCCACGTGTCCACCCAAACACCCGAGGGTGACCTAAAACCCGGGTTTTAGATCCCCGGGTTTTGTGTCCGAAACCCCGTGTTGTTGTTGCTCCCCAATCTCACTCTCATTTTCTTGCGTTGTGGATCCTGTTGCGGCGATTTGCGATCGTCTCCTTTTTGTGACCCCGCACGGCTTCCTGCTGTGCTGGTCGCGGCCATCAATATGGTAGGTTCATCAAGTAAACCCTCGCCACCCTCAGCTGTAATCTTCCGATCCACTGATTAGGGTTCCAGCAATTTTTAGGGTTTCACTGATGCTTGGCAAGTGGTGTGGGGTTTGTGGCAGTCGGCCTTATTCAATTTCCAATCGTTCCTCACCGTGGTGCTACTGGTGATCTGCACATGCACTTACATCAAATTCCACTTTCCAAAAATTTTGGACCAGAAGACCGGGTGAGTCAAGCCAGCCATTCCGTGTTGCTCAGAATCAAGGTTTTCATGTTGTTTTCATGTGTTGAGAGGACGCTGATTTGGGTGGATTGTGGCGACAGGTTTCGAGGATTCTTCTGGAAAGCAGCCCGCATAGGTGAGTTCAAGTGATTTTTTGGTTTCTTTTTTAGTTTTCATTTTTCCATCACCTAGTATGTATAAATAACCTTACATGCACGATTTGAATCATTTGATCGTAAAATGGATGCCAAGTTTGTCCTGGTGTCCTGCATTCCTGCAGGAAGGAATGAAGTAACCTTAATGTGCGAATTGTTTCTTTGATGAGTATCTGGTTGAGACAATTTTTTATTTTATTTTTGTTTGCGCAGGGGAACGGTTAAGCCCATGGGTGGCCGCTTGCTGTTTTGCAATGGGATTGACAATATTATTTTTCTGACAACACACAATATTATCAAGTTGTAGACACATATCCACTATGGCGGCCTTGTACATAGGAGAGCTGCTTGTGGAGCTCTTCGTGTAATTTCACCTCCTCTGCTCTTTAGAGAAGCCCAAGCTTGAAATTGGATCCAGCATCTTCCTAGAAACTTGAATCTTAGGCCACTTTTGAATCTGGTGTTTGGTAGGCTTTACAGCAAGCATTTGTTTGTTTGGAGCAGGTGTCCTGTGCTGCAGAGTATTTTGGGGTTAGGATATTCTACGTCAGGAGGGTCTTCTTCTGGAAGTTGGCATGGCTATCAATGGTTTTCGCGATCACTTACACATGACACGATCATCACCATCACTTGAGCTACATGCTGTCAATTGCAACAGATTATAACGGAGTTCATGACTGTCAATGGGAACCTCTGAGCTTCGATTGGCTACATGATCCTTATGTTTTTCATGTAAAATAAAACCTTGGTATATTGTGCTCCACTCCATTTTTTCTTAACCCTAATTTCTACTGTATTCCGAACTACAGATAAAACGTGCAGCTCAAAGAAATCTTGTGACTTCGCAACTGATTTTGAAGGGATACATTTTGCATGATGCAAGGAACTGTTGAATTCTAATCTGTTGGATTGGAAGATGTCCTGTGCTGCAGACTATTTTGTAAATGGTGTTCTGACCTCTCTCTCGCACATGACATGGTCACTGGGACTTGAGGAGCAACATGCTGTCAATCTGCAACCTATTGTAGAGAAAAGTTGTGACTGTCAATGGAAACTTCTGAGCTTTGATTGGCTACATGATCCTGTTCTTGTTTGTGTAAAATAAAACTTTGGCATAATGTGCTTTACTTTTGTTTCCTGATTTCTGTTGCCTTGTGAAATATACTAGTTTAAACCCATGATGTCCTGCCTGGTTGTACCCGTGCATATGAAGTAATGTCCCAGACCATTCTTGAACTGTCTGCTCAATATGCCACTGTCGATGGCTAACTGTTTTGGAACTTTGGAATGGTGGTTGCATCGACGTCCACCCACCCTCACTGTAGGTTGCCAAAATGTGTATAAGATAGTTTAGTGCAGGTCTCAGCAGCTCAAATTGTGTTTGGAAGGATACATTTGGCATGGTGCAAGGAATTTCTTTAGAATCCTGAGATGAAATGAAGATGATGAAGACTTCTTTCTTTATGTTCTTGCTTGAGGCAGTCAGGAGGATTAGAGTTGTAGATCCAACTATGGACTTACTAAGCTTACCATTCCTCATGTCCTTTGTTACAGATATATTCATGTGCTGGTAAGGTAAATGAATATGTGTTAAAACAGTCAATGTGACATGGGATTTCTAGCAACGACCAGGAAAACATTTGAATTGCTCCTGCTATATTTTCTTTAAGGTTATGGGTGTGATTTGGTTACTTTTCTTAATCAGACACCTAGATTTGATTGGCATGTGGTTTGGCAAAGAACAAAAACCATTATGACATATGTTCAACAGAGATTGGATTGTGTCTTGAAATTTTATGAACTATTCCACATTGAACAGTGAGCACAATTGGGGGACTTGTGTATTTAGTCAAGGAATCAACGAACATGCAGTTCCAGTGATCGTTGCTAAATCAAGGGAGGTCCGATTTTCAGTCTCGTTTCTGTTGTTAATTCATCATAGATTTGCTAATCCAACACACATTTGAAGACGTAAATTTAATCAATAGAAGATGGAGAAGAAGAGAAACTAACCAAATAAAACTTGCATACCTCACATGCAACATAAGCAGACCATATTGACTATAACTTGTAGCATGAGCTCCCAACATCATCCGAGTTGTGAGACTTGGACTAGATGCCAGGTCATAAGCTAAGCTTTTGCTGACATTGGAGGCTACCACCTGAATCTCATTTAATGACTACTTGAGTGCTGAGATTTTTTTTGAATTTTTTTTAAAAAAATACTATTTAAAAAAAAAAAAGGTCCTGGGAGACACTTTTGCCCGTCCATACTAGTGTGCCTGTTTAAGTTATAATTTTTTGAATTGGGACATGTGGATGACGGATGTTTTTTGAACAAACTTAACCTTATAGACGTGCCATTTGTACGATTAGATCCACCATTATAAGTACAACTTTCCTTTATCAAACTGCTGAATTAGCATGACCTTTTTGGAAACGATTTTGGGGAGATTTGGGCTCCAGCCTTTAGGAGTTAATATGATCATCCCTGTAGGGTCTAACCATCCTACAAATTATTCACAAAATTCACACACTGCAATATGGAACGATTTGACATTCTACGAAATACATTGGAGTCTTTGACAAGTCCGGTTTGTACCCAACCATTGAAACTTCCATCAAATGCAACCTTTCCCTACTCATTCCTAGTTTACAGCGTCTCATCTCAATGGCCACCTTCATCTTGTGTAGGTTGATTTTTCTTGTGTCCCTACATAAAGGTGCCAAATAACCAGAAGGTGGAGGTGGAATTCGGTGGTTCTCCTTGATAGCTTTGGGGAGGGCATCGCCACTCCTCACATTTCTTCAAGGACCACATCTCATCAAACTTTCCTTTTCACCAAGTCTTTGACTCTAGAAGTGAAGCTTTTGATGAAATGAATGCAAGGGCAGTTTCCAATCAAATTGTGTGCCTAAGCAAAATAGGAAACATCAGTGCATCAAAGTGTACATGAAATTCCTCACCCAACAATCTATTGTGACGGATTGGAGCTTGTGGGACTGGGATGCACATTGCTTGGAAGAAAATTCAAGCAAATCGCAACTGCAGTTGTCTAGGAGTTGTTTGTTACGGTAAGTATTGGGGCCTTATGTGGTCACTTTTCTTGATTGGACGTTTGAATTTGAGTGGTATACAACAAGGTTTGTTGTTAAGAATGGACGTAAAAAATACATAAATTATAATGAGATTGGACTATGTGTTTGGATGTGCTCGAAAAATGAGCACCAATCTAGGTTCAGTAGTTAACACAAGTAGGAGGTCCTATGTGATCATTCGAAGAGAAAGAGAATCTTCATGTTGGTTTGTGATAACTTTTGCATCTCAACTCCAATTCTGAAATTAAAACGACGATCTTTGTGATTCATGACAATTGCTAATTGGATGAGACAATTTGTGGTATGATCCAACCGTCCAAATTGTTTGTGGAGTTGGAATTGCCCACAATGGGGCCACATACCTTAGTTCAAGGTTTGATTGTCCTGTTAGTTAAACAAAGAGTTTGTAGAAGTGTTTGATTTGAGCGGTAGGTATTGCAAATCTCACTTGCATCAATACCAAAAATTCTCCAAGTTGCTCAATTACATTCATTTTGATTCACATCTTCTCTACATCTAAAACATTTGATCTAAAACATCAACCACACACTAAACATTTGATCTCGTGTGGCCCACAAGATTCATCATCAACCCACAACAATTGCCTTGCCATCCTTAGTGCTACATGACAAGTCATGAAGACCGCTTAATCACCACCTCATACCAATTGAAATGCCGCACTAAATCAGATGTTTAGTGTACTCAGTTCTTACTAGCTCACAAAAAATCTGAAAAGTTTTCAGAAAAGTTCACCTCCAATCTAACTAAAGATTGTTGTTACACCAAGTTGTGGACAAAGCTAGTTTCTAGGTGTGCAAGGAATGTTAGAATCATCCTCCTCCTCTTCATCATCTTCATCTTGGGAGATGATTAAACGAAGGGACGTGACCTTCTCCTCCAAAAGACACAATCGTATGAAATTTGGATTGGAAATTTGCAGGACCAGTAATTCCTGTGGCTTTGAAGTTTTTTTTCAAGTGGTAGCATCGCTTCCGAAATGGGGCACGCACACAGCAAATTCGAACGTCTTCCACGAACAAGCAAGAAGATGTACAAAAGCGTGATAAAAACTGCTGCCGGAGCAGCAAGTACTTCAAGGAAAGCCGGCAACTTGAGCAAGAGGAAGGCGAAGTCTCGAAGACACTCCATTATTGAGGACAACAAGATTGTGAAACCTGTGCCCAAACCAGTACCTGAAAGAAATTTTTGGGTTCCTTGACAAAACTATGTTTATGCAACCTATCCGTTGAATTAGAGGATACTAGTGGTGCAAACTTGGTCCAAGCTTGAGGAAGAGAAGGTATGAGCGCATGGATTAACCCAAAGATACAAAATATTTCAGATTGTGGGAACATGAGCCCAAACTCTGTAGCTTAAAGAATTTTTTTGGGTTCCTTAACGAAAAAGTATAGGCAACATGGAGACCATTGAATTATAGTTTAATAGTGCAAAGGTGAAATGTTGAGAAAGAAAGTTATATGGGCATGGAGTGGACCCAAAGCTCCATCAATTGAATTTGTGAAACCTGTGCCCAAACTAGTAGCTGAAATTTTTTCTGGGTTCCTTGAGGAAAAACTATGAAGCAACATGGAGGATGGATTTATAGGAATGCAGTGCCAAGGCCAGAGGTTGGGGAGAAGAAGGTACGAGGGGATGAAGTTGAAACCAAAGCCTCCATAAACTGAGACTGTGAATTCAATGCCCAAACCAGTATCTGAAAGAAGTCTTTGGGTTGCTTGAGGGAAAATCATCATGGGCAACTTGGAGCATTGAACTATAAGATGATTGTATTGCAATTCAGAGCTTGTATTAGCACAAGAGAAGGTGGAGCTTGTACAGGTAGAAAGCTCGAGGAAGTGAAGGAGTGAGGGCATGGAAGTTAACCTTAAAGTGCATAAATTGAGAGACCATAACCACAAGGCATCCATTGAAGGACTGGCAAAGTTTTTGCACCAAATATTGGAGGATAGAAAAAATTACATCTGTACTATAGAGAACAGGACAAGGGTGACGCGGCAGCGGTCGAAGGTGCTCGCGAAAGAGTTGCATCAAATCATGAAGTGGAAGAGTTCCACGCAAAGTTGTTGTGCCATAGAAAAACCATCACCCGAATGCTTGCACCAAGATTCTGGCCTGGAAAACCATTTTAAGGATGAGAGCACCAGCTCAAATCATGGCAGCAGCACTCAAAAAACCAGGTCTTGGGGCTGTTGTCATGTCAGGGAGATCCTTGCACATTGAATATACAATTAATTGCAGTGAGTTTCTGTCAAAAGTGGAGAGATTTTCTGGTTTCCCTCCTTTGTTTTCAGTTTCTACCAGACCTGACCACCGGATATTAGTACACCGTTTATGGTATTTATTAGTGTCACATGTGTAACAGTGCCACTTACCCTGTTTTGAGGCGTATGCTAGTTTACATTGATGATCAACAACTTCACCATAAGTGTCACCTCATGACACTTGGCGTTCAAGTGTGCTTACTAATATCTTGGCACGAGTATGCTCAATAGTGTCATGAGGTGCATGCCCATGTTACACAATGATCTACAAGTTGACTAAAGTGCACACAAATGAGACTTGCCTTTAGCATGCTCAAGAATATCGTCCTCTTGCGTACTAAGATGTAAACACACGACACTTGCCATTAGTACGCTGAAAAATATCTTCCCCTTGCATACTAAAATGCAAGACTACTATCTAAAGCATCCCGATGCGCTACTCTAAATGTCATTACGTCAATACTTTTTCACTTAAACAAGTTCCTTATGTTGACGAATGGAACCATATTGGCAATCATGGAGCGTGACACTTGGAGACCTCTAGGCATCTAGTTTAGGCCATTGCAAATAGCGTATGTGACACTAAATACATAAACGGTGTAGTTATTTCCTCTGGATTGGAGATCTCATTTCTGCAACTCAAAAAGGATACAACCTCCATGACCTCTCAAGTGAGTCTGCACTTTTTTGTTGGCCATTAAACATTATGGTTTTCAAGGGACCATGGCCATTCTGTTTTTGATGGATTTTTGTATAACCTAATTTTTTAGGTGAGCTCCTCAAGATGAATCCTTAGACCCATAAACCTGGCGTCAAGTACAGAAACCTGGAGGTCCGCAGTTGAATCCCAAAACACTGATCCCGCATCCCACTTCCAAGTAAGTGTGAATTTTTCTGCTCTAAGGTGAATTTTTCTGCTCTTAAGTGTTTAGTTTTTGTTGTTTGCTGTGATTCTCAACTTGGATATCAGAGTCAGGACTTCTCTTGGATTTGTGGATGTGATGAGATTTTAGCAACAACCTACAAAATTTATTGACTTCCCATGTTGCTGCTATGATTTTTTCAAAGTCAGAAAGTGTTGGAGCCATAAAATGACCATGTAATTCCCCCCACCCCAAAAAGTAAATCATGTTGACTATTGAGCTTATGCCCCCTTCCCACCTGACTTTAGTTAAGACCCAAAGTATTTCCTAAAAACCGGGTAAAGCTCCCTCGGTTATAGCGGAGGCATCCGACTATCCCAATGCACCTACAAGAACTTGCTCCGGAGATTTTCAAGTAGCTTTCACACAGGTTCATGGTTTTATCTACCAAGCAATGAATGTTGGGTAGTTTTTGTCCCATCCCCAAATGCCTTACTACTCACCTATCTTACCATCGGTTTTTGTTAATGAAGCTCCTCGTGCCCTCATAGCTAAGACTAAAAAGCAACCAATCACAAGGGTGGGAGGCGACACTTTTAAAGTTCCTATATTCTTGCCTCATGTTTAGGTACTGATGGGAGGGTCGGTGGTTGAGGCTTAAAACCTCCACTTTTAAGCCATGCCACATCATTTGCCACCTAGGCTCGGCACTAAAAAGAGCCGTATGTGTGAACCCTAGATAACTAAAACCGCTTTTAGACTAAAACTACTTCTAACTAATGTCAGGTGGGAATGCCCCATTAGGATGGTTAATGTTTTTGAGCACATAGTCCATTCTAGGTGACAATTTTAGAAAATTGACTGAAGAAGGCGCGTTTACCTTAGTGTGGAAAAATTCTGGTTATCGAGCGTTGTCTTGATGAGTTCTTGGAAAAAGCAATGCACTAATTGTAGCAGAGAATTATTATTAGAAGTCAATCGGAGGCAATATGGATAGGCATAAGGGTGACAACACTTTCAAGTAAGTGTAAGTTTTCTTGCTCATATACTTGTGTTGATGAGTTCATAAAACAATAATTGCAAATTCATAGAGAGTAGTTGAAGGTAAATTGAGGGTGATCTAGAAAGGCATGCATGACCATATGATGTATAGGAGTTATAACTCTGTTGAAGTTCGGGAGTTTGAATGTCAAATGGAGAGATTTTTGGTCTTCTTTAATTTTCTAGATTTTGCCAAGCGTGCCCATTGAATTATTATAGTACTTTATTGGAGACTTCATTTTTTCAACCCCAAAAGATGCAACCCAAAAGATGACCTTCCAAGTGAGGCCCGTTTAAGTTACTCTAAGAGATGTTGAGAGCTTGAGGATTGAAAGCCTGAAAAAAGGAGCCCTTTTTGTTGGTGGAGAAGAGCCTCTTGCACACGTTTGTTCACTCAAGTACACTTTACACTTGAGGCTTCAACTTGAGGATTTGGAATTTTTTACGGGGCGTACGAATTAGATGGCGTCTTGATGGACCTCATGCGGCACAAGTACAATGCGCTCTTGGCCAAAATCTTAGGCTACCTCATGCAAATTATTAAGAATGTCAAGAGTTTGAGCTCTTATATTGTGGGCCCCAAGCCAACCCAATGAAAGCCAAGTTTTCATCACATTGTGGAACTTTTGTGGACCACATTATATATTTTTTATTCCTATGAAAATTAGAATAAAAGGAAAGTGAAAACCTTGACATATCCCCATTCTTCCCAAGGGGGCACTGGCGGTATTTTAGAAACGACGTGCGATAAAATATAAGGTATTTAATATTCATTCGAGGTAAAATATAGGGGGCGAATCAATGTTGGAAACCTCTTATAAAAAAAATACCATGCATTATAACATGTGTAATTTAATTACGTTTTCATAAAAAATAGCCTTGAATAAGGGTATCCTAAGTTATACTATGTAGGCTCAAATGGGATGGATGAAAATTACTTTTATCTAGCCTATTTCTTTAGATGAATTGTGGTTTTAGGGTTTTGGGTGAGCCATCACAAATAATATCACAAATTGATCTTAAAGAGTTCTACTTTAAGTGGTTGAATCATCTATTGAACCTACAACAATTGCATGTGCACAAACGTCATGTTGTTCCTCCACTTTATTTAAAAATTTCTCAAAAAGCATATAACATATACTACATGTGTCCATAGTAGGTGACCCTAAAAATATAAAGTCTCAAACTAAAATAGGTGCACCTACCTTAGGCATTAAGCCTACATAGTGGTCACCTTATGAATGTAATTGCTCAATATTCCTCAAGGCATAATCTAGGCATCTCAAGCAATAAAAGAATGTATCATCATTAGAGTTCATCATTATCAATCTAGTGGCACAATGGCCCTCACATGTTAGTGCACCTTTGTTTAACCTCACACAAAAGCATTGTGCAAAATGACTTAGGATTACACCATGTCACAACTCATTAGATGTGTTTTTCATTGTGCAATGTTGACACAATCAAATTTTTCATGATCTAGTCAAAAGAGTTGCAAGAAGTGGCATGACTCCGAACCTACAACCTAAAATTTAGTGTACATGTAACCCTAACAAAGAAATTCTCAAGACTCGGAGGTGAACCATTCATACTTGTGAAACGACTTAATCTTGTTTGTCTCAAGTGCAATTTCCAACACATAGAGGCCCGTGAATGAACAACAATATTGTGTTTATCTCACATTGACTGACATTACATTCAAATCTTCTCCGTCATTATAAGCCATGTCGTCAAAATCTCTCCTACAACTAGTTTGGGTCCATTGCACCCATGCATATGAATCAATACCCCGAACCATCCTGCACCGTCCACTCAACATGCCATCATTGACAGTCAACTATTGACCATTTTGGAAAGGTTGAATGTCGATGGCCTCACAACGGTCACCATTCAACTTTGTCTCCAAAATGTGCTATTGTAGATGAACATGACACCAATTTGAAGATACGTGAGTAATTTGATCACACTTCCACAAAGAAGTTTGGCTCAAATGAGTAGGCCACGTGGTGTAAAGGATGGAATGGCACATAGTTCATGTGTTGAAGTGCAGGTGGCATTTTGCAATTGCATTTTACATTGAATTCTTATTTGAACAAAGACCGTAGACCACCGGAACCTCGTTATTCTTTGACGCTAGGGTTAAGCCTCGTGATGTGGAAATGAGATACTTGCGGGGTGCAATAATACAACACGTATATGTGTTCCCCACACTGAAAGAGTTAACATGTTGATACACGAGTTCAAGTGGCACTTGAACCTTATGGTGGGACCCCTGGGGCCCGCATAGGCTCCATCTCAAAACGTGATTAATTATTTATTTTGCTGGAGTGCTTCTGTTGCAACATAAACCTAAACTTAAACATAAACCTATAAATGTTGGTTAGAAGTCATTACTACATCTCGCAGCGTACCGTTGGATCTCTCTTGCTCTCAGCTAAGTTTCCCTCTTAATAGCTTCACTCAAACTTATGTTCTTACTTATTTCTTCAAAAATCCATCTAAAAAATGAGCATGATACCCCTAAAAATGATTAATTATGTCATTATTAAAAAAAAAATTGATTTGCATCATGTGTAGCTCATGATGTGAGCAGTCGATTGTTGCCTTCGTAGAAAGATCCGGAGTTATGTTGATGATACTACAGAGTTTATGCGAGAGCCACGGGCCGATGAGACCCCCGGGGTCCCGCCATATGGTTCACTTGAGGCATAACTTAACTATAAGAATTCTCACAAGATTGAAAAAAATAAAAATAGTAGTTCTCGTCCTTCTGTGTCTTGATCTCTCACAGGAACATATAATCTCCACACAGACAAGACAAGGCTGCGATAAATGTTGGACTCCAAATGGGCAGTAGCACACACTCATTTGGAGCAACATGTAGATAAAATGAGAGGCAAGGAAGTGGTGGCGGTGGCCGTGAAGTCATCGAGAGGCATATTTATCACTAATATCAATGACCCATGTTACATGTGTGTGCGCTTGATATTCCGGAAACCATTGCTCGTTAGTATTGGGGATTGTCAGATCAATAGAAGGGCATGAGATTTCTCTATTGGCGGTGTTAACTCTATGAAGGCTAGACCTAATCAAAAAGGGCCTTGGAGACTTCTTTAGTGCCACCATGAGATCTTTGAGAAGAAAAATCCATGCATCTCTTAGCAAGTATGCTAGAATTTGGTTCCTCTTTGGACAATTGTGGGGAATGACCTTAGAAGTCATTGAGAGGCAAATTTATCACTGATATCAATGACACATGTTACATGTGTGTGCACTTGATATCCCAGACACCATTGGTCGTTAGTTTTGGGGTTGCCAGATTGATAGGAGAGCATAGGATTTCTCTATTGGCATTGTTAACTCTGTGGAGGTTAGACTTGATTAGAAAGGGCCTTGGAGACCTCTTGACTACCACCATGGGATCTTTGAGAAGAAGAATCTTTGTATCTCTTAGGAAGTATGCTAGAATTTGGTTACTCTTTGGACGATTGTGAGGAATGACCTTACCTTTAATAACACCAGGTTCGGTGTAAGAACATTAAAGTTCCTTGTTCCTTTTCTTTTCTTGATTACTCCAAGGAGATGTAAAGAATGGTCACCAACCCATTTGGCAAGGTGTACTTGACTATGCCTGCATTGCATGGGAGAAAGCCAAGCTTAGGTTTACGATGAAGCCTTGGACAAGTTTGAACTAAGAAACTCCTTTGCTATAGGTCGGATACTTGGAAAACGACTTGGTACATCATGGCGCCTAATGTTGGCTTAGTTATTCATGCTTACTTTGCTCACGCTTCATGGGTTGTGTGGTTGTGTGGTTCCACCAGGTGCACCCAAGAGAGTTCCCCTGCTCTCTCTTTTCATGTCCCAGTGGCCTTGTATGTATTTATTTCAAAACTATGACACCAAAACACCATGTGTTTAAAAGAGAGTATGTTAACTATTCTAGGCTCAATAGCCAACATAGTTAAAGGGAAGGAGGACTACTTATGACTTTATGGCTTCAACACTTTTGACCTTGAAAAATCATAGCAACAACATCATGTGAGCTAAAAAAAATCCCCACATTGTTACCAAAATCTCATATGACAATCGCGGATCCTAGAGAAACCCTAGCTCTGAACTCCAAGCTGAGAATCATGGCAAACCCTAACCATTCAAGACACGTTCACCTTCGTCGTACGCTCATGTTCAACGTGAGAGGAGATCTTCAGTTGCAGGTCTGAAATCTTCAGAAGCAGTATTCCCACCGTACTTACTATTTATGAGAAGTATTCGCTGAGTGTGTATAGTTGCAATTCACATGTTGGCAGGTCCTGATGAAGAAATCCCAAATTCTAGAAGGCCGATTACTTTGCTGACACCGTCATGCGACTCCACTTCCATCTACACACTATAAGTGATGATGCAAATCGTCATCTTGCATTGTCGCAAAGTCGGAGACTTACGGATGTTACATGACGACTTACGGGTGTTACATGATGCATGTTGTCGCATAAAGTGGGAGACCGTTTTCACGAAATTGCACGAAATTGCAACGTTGTGAGGTTGCACAGATTCAACTTGACCAGCTTGTAGCACATAGTATATAAGTCAGTGCCCTTTTCCTGGCCTGTTCAGGCTAACATTATTCAGCCTTGGAACTGACTCGTGAATAATCTCCAATATGTGCTAGCACGATTCTATATGGACATGCTTAGCACTTTTCCTGCAGAAGTCCATAATATTTGCTTAAATCCTTGTTAGGTGGTGGGGAAGTACACGAAACGTGATATTTAGTATCATATGGAAGTTTATGTCACTATGGTAGCTTTTCAGATGACACTTCTTGTGAATAAGTGAACACATATTGTCATGGATGATGGACGAGTTCATCTATTTGTCAGAACCCTACCTTCTCTTGTCAGCAACTTGTGATGGAATATTGTCATGGATGATTGAAAAACCACTTGGTAAGTGACGGTAGTTGCAACACTGTAAATCTATGATCCAAAAAAAAATTGTATGAAGAATGACAAATAATGTTGGGTAACATTTAGTGTTGGTGACACTACACTGCGGTTTACAATTCGTATTGAGCAAGACAATCAGAATTGGTGACACTAAATATCATATTAAGTGCACTCAAACCAATGTAGGCGCATGACTCATGCTAATCATGGTTTAGGGTGAGCCTCCAGAGCCCACAGTCTGAAGCACTGTCATGTGGTTCAAATCCAAAAAAGAGAGTAACATCAAGCATTGGCTTCAATGAAATTATAATATAGTGCGTAGAGAGATTAGCTGATAGGGATATTAGTAGATAGGGATTCAACCCCTCTTTCGATCAATGCCATGGGTGCTGGAAATTAAGTATTAAGTAAATCTAGACTTATTCACAAGTTCTGGACATAATGAAATTTTCTATGTGCAGTTCTATCGACGGACTTTATGATAGAAGTAACAACAACTAATTTAAGATGTGAATTGCATCTCTTGTTGTAGCACATTTTAGGCGCATGCACACTATGTTATTTGTAAAAAGTACACATCTGGAGAGAACATTTGACCAAATTGCTTCTCAATGTATGTATAAATGGGAATTTCATCATTTTCTTCTACTTTCTTCCTTCAAATAGTTTGTCTTACAATGTGCATGTTTCAACTATGCATAAAAGACTCTTAGATGCATTATTGATTTTGGACAAGTCTTTGGTCCATATTTACTTAAATCATAGTTAAGAGGGGTTTGAGCTATGTAAATTGGTGTCAAGGAGGAATAGCTCATAACAATATTAAGTTTTTTTTGAAAAAAAATCTCTCAAGGAACCAAACTTTTAAGAATCAAGGTCTCATTTCTAAGGATAAATGCTAAGCTTGGTCTATTTGTCCACTATTGAGAAGTTCTTATTGGTCCTCACCTCCTTGTTACCTATCTTTGCCTCTGTGAAACCCAAGTCACTGAGGCATTGTGAATGCCTCCCGTGTGATCGGGGGCAGAGCTCATCCAAGCCATCCAATCACATAGCCCCATCCTATGGTGCATAGAACCATCTGGGCTGCCTGAACAAGATTTGATGGATTTGGTTTGGAGGATGAACAATCAATGTTTGCATAATGAAGCAACTGGTTGTTCATCCCAATTGTTTGGGAGGTATTGCCTGAAATTTTATAGGTTCCCTTAGCATTCCTTTGGGGGAACTCCGAAAGGAACTTAGGGAACAGTAAGGGAACCTCTACAATTCCACGCAATACCTCCCATATAGCTGGTTATAGTTAATTATGTCACATTAATGTTCATCGATGAGGGCTTGGGTATTGTGGTCAATACCCATTGCACTACCATTTGGGAAGGAGGAGAGAAGGGTTTAAATCCCTTCGCCTTCACATGCTCAAGATGGCCAATTTGAAGGATTATTCAATTGGGTTTTCTCATCCCAAGCTTTGCGAGAAGGTGAAGGTGGAAATTCCATCTCACCTTAAGTTTTATAGACTTTGCCCAGGAGAGAGAAGTCGAGAGTTGGGGTAGCGTAGGAATGTTTAGATCTAGTAGAATGTGTTCAACCGTGGAGATCTACTCTGCCTACAACCACATAGGAGGCATTTACAACGCCTGAGTGACACGGAGTGTGAAACCAACACACATTCATTTATATATTAAATTGAAGGAGAAGTGTAAAAAGGATCCACATGGGATATCCATTATGGATACCTCCAAGAAGTAGATCTTGGGGATCCACCCCATCAATTGCATAAGAACATTAAGCTAGTTGAGAGCTAGAGATATAGATGGGAGATACTAGATTCGGGCCTTCAAGCCTTGGGCCTCTATTGCATGTTCTGTGGACCAACTTCAATTCTCATTTGTGGTCTATCTTGCATTTTACCAACTCAACCTTCAACGCCTCCACCATGCCATTGTCAACAACTACTAGTGAAACACAATATTCATTAAAATGAGAGTTTTCCAGTGAATTGAGAGTACATAAAGCAAACTATTAATCCAAGAATGAAATGAAAACCACTGGAAAGTTGTAGAGTACAAGTAAAAAAATAAAATTTGATTTTCCGCCGTAAATTCCGCCGTAGTTTCCATTAAAATGAGAGTATGTTAAGCTAGGAAATCGACTCATTTAGGTCGACTCAACCTAAATTGACTAACATAATTGTCCTCGTTTAGGTCGACTCAACCTAAATTGACAACATGATGTCCTCATTTAGGTCGACTCAACCTAAATTGATAAAATATTGTCCTCATTTAGGTCGACTCAACCTAAATTGACAACATAATGTCCTCATTTAGGTCAACTCAACCTAAATTGACAAAATATTGTCCTCATTTAGGTCGACTCAACCTAAATGAGTCGATTTCCCAGCTTAACATACTCTCATTTCAATGGAAACTATACGTCTGAAGTATAATCTAGTATTTATCAACCTAACATGACTTTTAGGTGTCCAAATGGCCAATATTATTTTGAGAGGATCCCACTCTCTCAAAATATTGAATATCGTGTTGTGATGGTGTTGGAACCTCCGATGTCATCTCCACATCAATTGGCGAAGATGAAGAACAAACCGTACGGGGTCCATGTGGTGGTGTCATGTGGATTCTCTATCGCCTTGCAGGTGGTTCAACAGGTATGCCTAATACAATGTTCGTATATCGAAGTCTACCCAATTGGAGGGTGGAGTTTCTAGAGGTTAATGACCTAGGACCGGAAGGAAATCAAAATAAGCTTGGACCGTTGGAGGATTCGTTGGAGGTTGCCACCCCAATGGGATGGGTCGCCCGACATTCTGGCCTACCATGGAAATGGTTATGACTCTACTCCAACACGCTCCCGTCAAATTTTCTCTACTACATGGGATGGTTGACCAATCAATTTCTACATCCAAAATGACCTCGGCATCCACCATTTGGCACAACCACATGAGCATATGCCCACAATCAAACTCCCTTGGTCCTCCTCATATATACTCCCAAACCTCCTTGCACTGGTCTTCAAAATTCTTTTGGCTCACTTCCTTCCATAACCCATATTGTTGTTTAGACATTCGATTGATGTTTTCTTGGAATGAACACCCTCATCAAATGTGTCCACTCCACATACCTTCAAACAGTGCCATACAACCTCATACCCCTCTCATCCTGCCATCCGGGATCATCGAGAACGTTGGGATCATGCGCCACCTCCATATTGATGGGTTGTGGTCTAGATCTTGGTGTTGACCCTAGAGTCCGTACCGGAGTCCCCTCCCCTTGAACCCGATTACTTGCTCCTCAGAGGCTTTGGGGGTGTTTTCTTCATCCGCCATCGTTGCCGCTAAACCAAAAGTTTTTTTGCCCTATAATTAATTGATTTAATATGGTAATGCATCCAAAATAAGCGCTAACTTCCAATGATTTTTATTTAAATAAAACCCACACTTATGTTGACCAAACAATATATCTATTATGTAAAACATTCCCATAGTAAGTGTTTACATCTTGCAAGTTCCAGTGTTGTTTCAAAATGCTATCCCGTAATTTTAATAAATAAAACCGACTGCAATGGATTATGGTGTCACGTGTGGAATGTAGAATGTAAGTATGTATATACATACATATGTAAATAGATGTGGTGCAATAAAGTATACTTCCTGAACACAAACCCACAATGTGGGCCCTCCAACTTACCTCAATCTTCGAGTGGCAATAGTTCGGATACAAGACGGTTGCTCATTAGCAGTCAACACACATGGCGACTACTTTGAAATATACGTCACTGAAGTTGATTGTATGGTAGTAGTTGACTAATTTAAAAGCCAATTGATGCCAATTGACGTCTCCATCAACTGCTCGTTAGTAATCGACTTAGCTTATCAATTGCTTGCCAACATTTGATACTTTATCCCAAGATAAATTATTCCCCTCCCCCCCCCCCCCCCCCCCTCTCTAACGTGACATTTTTGGGTCCGGCATCAAATCACCGTCACATGACATCACATGATGGATGCTAACATGAAATCTCTACAAAGGACTTGTGTTGAGAGTTGGGTCTAGCTTTGTGCTTGACCCAACTCTCAACACAAGTCCCAACCTCGTCTCTATAAAATGTTGCCATGTGGACATCCATGTCATACTTGGAACTTAGGACTTGGACCTAGTGTGAAGTGATAAGTCCCAACTCCCATGCTCCCAACAGCTAACATTGCACGCATTGACCTCAAGTGACTTGGAACTTAGCACTTGGAACATGTGTGAACCGGACCCAAGCAATAAGCCTAGGCAAGACTTGTGATACCTTGAGCGTGCCATGGTCTCACTGTTGGGCTGTCGTGAGGTTGACATTAGGCTTCTCTGTATTCAAAACGTGGGGTGGTGAATGCCAATTTGACGATCCCTCTACAATGTGACATAATCAGTCAAGATGCTAGTGTTTCCAAGTCCAACCGGTTAAATGTTGACATCTTTCGGACTCTCTTTATTATTCGAAGAATCTTTCCTAGACTCCTCTAGAATGATCGGTAATTTTCCCAAAGTCTTCAACTCGACCTGTTTTTTCTCAAGCTCAACTGGTTCGCCTGCAACTATACAGATGATCCCAAATAGTGCGTGTGGCACTAATTCCCGAATCACACACTAAGTATGTGCTTTGCCAAGTCTCAAGATTAATGAGGGTTGACGTTTTCACTAAGTGACTGAATTCATGAATACATGCTCATTTACCGTACATTTCAAGAGAAGCACATGCAAACACATGCTTGTCACTGAATAGTGCCGCTACTTTTAGTGAATAATGTTTCTATGAATAGTATTTTCGGTGAATAATGCCGAGATGAGCAGTGCTTCTTGGATTTTTTTGGTGACATTGATTTCATACCACAAAGAGGTTTAGTATCACCTTTTACTAAATTCCCACATGCACTATTAGCACTCCCTCACTAAATTAGGATACATTCGGTGTACAGTCTAACCTCGTTAATACGACACCCTCGATTTTACGACACATTTTTGCGCGACCAAACTTTTTAGTTCAAAACTCCCTCTTTTATACGACTACGACACTCGATAATATGACATTTAGCATCTCCGTTTTGTCATGTTAAAGAGGTAGTCAATGTTAAAATTCCTTTCATGCATGTTATGTACATCTAAAATACATCCATTTTCACTTGGGAACTACTTGGGAACTTCACTTATCATTGGGAATTTAATGATGATTAGGGTTACTAGTGTAGAATGGACATGGTTAGGGTTAGAGTGGCCTCCTTCCTATTCTTTTGTCACATTATGAGCATGAAGATGTTTACAACATGAATGAGATTGAATTGTATTTTAGAGCACATCCTAATAAAACATTAGCACAAAGGAAGGTGAAGGCTCGGAAGTTACAGAAGGAGCGTGTAACACTTGCTCTTGTTTTTAATTCAATTGGGATTGATAAGATGAAGTTGCTTGTGATTTATATGTCTAAGCAACCACGATGTTTTGGAAGGTGGCAACCTCATGAGTATGTTCGGTGGCACTCAAAGAAAACAACTTAGATGAAGGGGGGGTATATTTGAAGCTTGGATTTTACAGCTCAACAATCAGTTCAAAAGCCAAAATCGTAAGGTGATTATGATTTGGGATAATGCATCTTCACACTTTGTTAGCTTTGCCAAAGTTGGTAAGTCTCGTGGTTATTCAACCTTGGAATTGAGCTACATGACTTTGGTCTTCCTTCCTCCCAATGTTACAAGCATAGTTTAGCCTTTGGATCAAGGTATAATAGCATCTTTCAAATTCAGTACACGAAGAAAACTTTTGCAGTGGGTTTTATCATAGTATGATGATGCTACATTAAAGGACTTAAGGAAGGTAGTGCCCATCTAAAAAATGAGCATGCTATCATGTCGAGTTATGAAGTATGGAGTGAGTTGGATGCACATATAATCAGGAATTGTTGGAGAATGGCGTGTATATTACTTGCAACCTAGAATGTTGATTTTTCCCTAGTTGATGAAAGGGAGAAGAATAGAATGAAAGAATAATCAGATGAACTTGGTGCTCTGATTTCAAAGTTGCGATTGGATGATGATGAGATATCAATCGAGACTTACATTCAAATGGAAGGGGAAGAGATTACTGAGCTAGAATTGAATACTGTGGAGTTGGTGGATGTTGCTTTGGGAACCAATTATGCACAAGGCTTTCATCTTCATATTGATCTACATTCAGTATATGTGGATGACGTTGCTCCACCTACAACAAAACTTAGTGATGCTAAACGTCATGCATCATTGTTGTCTAATTTCTTATTAGACAACTCTTTACACATTGGTGTTAATGAAATTATTAGTTTTCAAAAGCTAGTAGGGAATTTAAATAAGATGACAATTGCTAACTTGGGTAGGCAACACCATAGATCTTTGAACTCCTATTTCAAGAGTTCTTGAAAATATTTGTATTTGTGTGGAGTTATAAGTTGTTATTTCATACAATCTATATTGCTTAAACCTCGGGGAGTTCACTAGACATGTATATATGTATACACGTGCATGACAAGGGTATTTATTCAAGGGGTATTTAATTATCCATCCTTAATTTTTTGTACCGTATTATTATATAATTTGCTAATTTCTTGTTTTTTAAATGACCCTATAATTACTTCTAAATTTGATGAAGCTCTAATTTTAAGCTAGGTATGTTCATTATAATTATTTGATTTTTCTCCAAAGGGTTTAAGAGCATTCAAAGTACTAAGTCACCAAAATCCAAGGCACAACAAGGTTTTACATTAAGAGTGTTCATAAACAGTTTCAAACAACAAAATCAGCCCGTGTTCCTCAATCAAGTTACACGCACAATTAAACACAACGATATTGAGTGTAAAAAAAACAATTAAAACACCAACAACAAAGCAAGCAAAAATAGGGTCCATGCAATAATGTAGAAGGGTGTAGAGTTAATACTACAACATCCTGCTTGAAGCAGACAAACACAAGACCAACCAAAACTCCTCTAATTTATCTTGAGAAATTGTTTCTAGCATTTAAAAACACTAGCAAAACTGTTCATAGCAAATGAAAGATGTCATGTTCATCTTGCAAAACAATTCCTAGCTTTTAAGAACACTAGTATATAATCAACAAATAATGCATGCCTTTAATCCTAAACCTAGGATTCCGTCATCCGCCCTCATCAATCTTTCATCCCATTTTTTCAACTGAATCGACATAGTTTTTCATCCAAAATCTTCCCGCCTCTGAATACAAAGGACACCCTATTTCAAAAAAATCTAGGATCCTTAAATCCTACGGTATATTTTACAAATATTTTAAAAATATGCATTATTTGTATCAAGCCTATATTATTTATAATACAAATTTTATCATACATACTCACCTATATTACTTCTAAGAAAATTCTAAGTTTTTCCTTTAAATTTGTGAATATAAATTACCCTATATTTTCCCGCACGTTGTTTTCTAATATAATCACAGTGAACTCCCCGAGGCTTAAACACGTTGTATATATTGTAAAGTTCATATTGCTTACGTTTTTGTATTTCCTCGATAGTACGACAATTTTACGTCATTTGTCATATTAACGAGAAGACGACACCTCGATGATATATACGACATCTTTTGTGTTTCCCAAACGTGTCATACTAAAGAGGGAGAACAGTAGTCGTCAGTTCGCCCTGTTCATTGTCCCTGTGCAGAATGTTGCTTGTCGTTGGCATAAGTTAAATGGCTTTGGGATGCTGCTGCCTGCCATGTTGACGAAATTTCACACTTCACAGCCCAGGCCCCAATATCACACTGACATCAAGAGAGACTCCGCCCTTCAATCACCCGGCCCCCCACGTGTGCCATTGTTGTTGGGAGGGTGATGATATCATTGATATTCGTTGCTCACGTTTTGAGTGGACAATGCTTCCATGTGGGAAACAGGGATGTTACAAATGTTTATTCATGAACCTCCGCTATTCATGAACCTCCGCTAGTTCATAGGGAAGGGCATCTTTGGGTGCTTGCTATACAGGCTACTATGGACTTGAATGTCAACATCTTTGGTGAATGGTTGGTCACGACTCACAATCACCGACCCAACAAACATTGTTAATAATCTGCATTTTTGCAAAATGAGATTTAACCTAGACATGCCCCGACTGTACCAACACATATTTCATAACCTAAAACCAACATTATGTACTATTATCATGCATTTGGAATGAATCATTCTTGAATTGACGCTTTGTTAGTTCAGTGAAACGACATCTTTTGTTGGTTGTTGTAGAAGTTATTGTGGATTTGTATGTCAACATCTTTGGTGAATGATTGGTCATGGACTCACATATCACCGATCCAACAAACATTGTTAATAATTTGCATCCTTGCAAAATGAGATTTAACCTAGACATGCCCCGACCGTACCAACACATATTTCATAACCTAAAACCAACATTATGTACTATTATCATGCATTTGGAATGAATCATTCTTGAATTGACACTTTGTTAGTTTAGTGAAACGACATCTTTTGTTGGTTGTTGTAGAAGTTATTGTGGATTTGTATGTCAACATCTTTGGTGAATGATTGGTCATGGACTCACATATCACCGATCCAACAAACATTGTTAATAATCTGCATCCTTCCAAAATGAGATTTAACCTAGACATGCCCCGACCATACCAACACATATTTCATAACCTAAAACCAACATTATGTACTATTATCATGCATTTGGAATGAATCATTCTTGAATTGACACTTTGTTAGTTTAGTGAAACGACATCTTTTGTTGGTTGTTGTAGAAGTTATTGTGGATTTGTATGTCAACATCTTTGGTGAATAATTGGTCATGGACTCACAATCACCGATCCAACAAACATTGTTAATAATCTGCATCCTTCCAAAATGAGATCTAATCTAGACATGCCCCGACCATACCAACACATATTTCATAACCTAAAACCAACATTATGTACTATTATCATGCATTTGGAATGAATCATTCTTGAATTGACGCTTTGTTAGTTCAGTGAAACGACATCTTTTGTTGCGTGTTGTAGAAGTTATTGTGGATTTGTATGTCAACATCTTTGGTGAATGATTGGTCATGGACTCACATATCACCGATCCAACAAACATATTTAAAGATATGCATCCATGCAAAATGAGATCTAACCTAGACATGCCCCGACCATACCAACACATATGTCATAACCTATAACCAACATTATGTACTATTGTCATACATTTGGAATGAATTATTCTTGAATTGACGCTTTACTAGTTCAACGAAACGACATCTTTTGTTGCTTGCTGTAGAAGTTATTGTGGACTTGTAGGTCAACGTTTTTGGAGGATGTTGGTCATGACTCCTAAATCACCAACCCAATAAACATTGACAATGATCTTCATCCATGCATGAACTCCAATCTTTGCAAGTTCTTTTTTTTCATCAGCTAAATAATGCTTCAAAAAAAGAAAGTAGAT
The DNA here is from genome assembly GCA_950295325.1 of Polytrichum commune. Taxonomy (NCBI): domain Eukaryota; kingdom Viridiplantae; phylum Streptophyta; class Polytrichopsida; order Polytrichales; family Polytrichaceae; genus Polytrichum; species Polytrichum commune. The sequence goes on from OX485807.1 coordinate 39,195,272, forward strand.
ATAATGGAGGCATACCCCCGAACCAACACATATCATAACCAAAAACTAACACTTTGTATCAAATTATCATAAATTTGGAATAAATTATTGTGATGCTTTGTTGATTTTCATAGAAACAACATCTTTTGTTGCTTGCTATATAAGTCATGAATATGGACTTGTAGTTTAACGTCTTTAGTCAACTTCGATCACAAAACACCGCCCCACCAAACATTGACAATGATCTCCATTTATACAAAACCAAATCCGAGGTAGGCCAAAACCAAACGTAAGAGTGTGTGCCATTGTTATACATTTGGAGGCTCCACATATACAACCTTGGTGCATATTGTGTAGCTTTAGGTTGAACGTACCTTCACCCTCAAAATGCATGTATTGAGTGGTCCACATTGACAATTATGTGCAACAGCAACACATGTCAACATCTATCGGATATGGTTTGGACTTGCTAAAACATTCTTTGAAGTCTTGTTTTGGATTTTCTTTCATAGTATAAATTTTTTCTAGTATTATTAATAGATATAGATTCTAGTAAATTTTAAACATTCTAAAATTAGTGAAATAAATATCTAGTGGGTTTAAATGGTGAATTGTGATCCCTACGTATTTTAAGGAAAAATTTGCTTCTTACAAGTTTTCAAAATGGCATTTACGAATACAATATTTTCTATTCCAAAGGCATAGAAATAATATCAATGGAATCCTTCTCAATGCATATGCTCTTTCCTAACATATTGCTCATCTTTTTGAATTAACAAATCATCCTTGTGTTTGAAGCGTTATAAGTCACAATAGACGTAGTGATACAAGAGCAGCGTGAGGATTAATTTCCAACCATAGAAACAAGAAAGCAGTCAAACTAAAGAGCAAGGAAATAGCCGAAGGGGCAAAGCAACCGAAGTCCGAAGACCAAAGCGGAAAGCAGAGAGGCAAAGTTCCTGCATGGGAACCCGATGGAGAGTGTGGCAACCACGTGGTGCAAAAGTAGGGGAACTCAAGGGGACGAGCCATACTTTGACAACAGTTGGGAAGTTGGGAACGCACAAGAATGCCCACAGATGCACAGGAACGTTGAAGGACACAAGGTAACGCTCAAGAACATGTTGAAGACCCCCTCTCTCCCTCGATTTACAAGACAGTTGAAGATCCCAAGATTTACAAGGATAAAGACCTATCACAAGACCTTTAAATCAAAGACTTTAGATAGACATAATGAGTAATTAGGAAAAACTATTTAACTATCTCATGTCGATGGAAAATAAATATTAGGATTGGATGGGCTTTAATCATAATTTAGTAGATCACGGATACTAAAGTTAGATTGTATAGATATAACATAGCTAACATTGAGTAAATCCAGCCATTGTAGACAATTAGATTAAAATTCAATTCAAAACACTATATAAAGAAGGGAACTTAAGAACCCTTAAACACTTCATTTGGCCCTACATGATCACACGTGGGTATCCCTTTGATTTGAAGCATTTGAAGTTGCTTCTTATAACTTGTATGATCAAGCCGCGGTCATCATAAACGAGGGTCGGTAGTCACCTTGTTACCTTGGAATGAAAACTTGAAACTTTTACTTGAGGGTGTTGAAGAAATTTGAGGAAATTAGATATTTGAGAGCTTTAAAGAAAGTGAGGAATCTGATACTTTAGACCTTTATAGGAATTTAATGAATAAGATTCTTGAGACCTGTGAAACTTTTGAAAAAAATAATAATTTGGGAATTTTGAAGAAAGTTGAAGGAACTGAGAACTTGGGTACCATGAGACTTGTTATAATCGAAAAGAAACTTGGAAAGTGAATAATCATGAGACTTGTGATAACCAAAAAAAAACTTGGAAAGTGGATTACTTTGAAACTTGAAAAATTCGCAAAGGACTTGAAAGTTGTGTCACTCAAGAATTTGAAGACAAATGTGAAGCAAACTTTGAGGCATTTAAAGGACACGTGAAAACCGGATAGAAGATAGAATTTCAAGATTATATAAGAGTTTGAAAAATAAAGGAAAAATGGAAATTAATCTTTGGACATAAATAAATTAATAAAGGGCTATGCCATCAATCATGGAAAAGGTTAGAATCGATGAAAAATTTCTTGCATGAATGCATATGAAAATAGATTAGAAGTAGTTGAGAAATTGACCTAGTACCTACAAATTAGAAATTATATACAACCCTTAACTTGGCAAACACAATGTTGGCAAAAAATATATACGGCCCTTGACTCCTTGCAAACTAATTTGAAAGGTTCAAGAGGTCCATGGTCATAGGGAATCTTTGCATATTAGTGCATATTCATGTTTTGGCACCTTCAAGATATTTATGCACATCTTCATTATTCCTAAGCATTAGAATTAACCGTAAAGTATAGGGGGTTTAGAGTATAGAATTGGGGGTTGGAGCCCTTGTTTGAGCTCAACCTTAAGGTAGGAATCCTTGTTGGCCGGAGAATGTAGGTGTGACTTAGGGTTTGTTTAAAGGAGCAACGAGGCATTAGAGCCCAAGCGACATTATCATTGTGAACGATATTTGCTACTCTATTCCACTCAACGAATTGCAGAACTCCCATCTCTCTGTTTCCCTCATTAGAGTTCCCGGTCTTCAACTCCTTCAAGATTTTGTAAGTCTATCCTTAATAGTGTCCTCCACCAACAACCATTCTAGATGCTCTTTTTGAAATGTTGCTCATACCTTCTTCCACACCCCTTCCAAACCACATTGGGTGTGAATTGACCAATGTTTTGCACCCCTTTAATACAATTCATACTCTTTTTGTTTTCTGTGGAGATTAATGTGTTGAACATTAATGAATTCACCAACGCATATCTAGGACCTTGTCCTTTCTAGGTATCTTAAAAGGCCTAGCAACAGCCTCCTCCACCTCCTAGATGTTTTCATCCTCATCCCTTAAACCATGTGCAACCCTATGATCCTCCTCTCTAGCAATGGATGCCAGCATATCCTCATCAACTTCATCCATTGATTGGGTGCAAGTTCATCCATACTTGTATTGCATGAGCTCCTCAAACAAGTTGTTGCTCAACTCTTCTAACCTTCCCCTTTGGAATGGCCTACTTGCAATAATTGAACTCCCCACAAAATCCTCCAATGGAATATTCAATGCATGGGCCAAGCTAACTCTCTCAGGTTTGAGTAGTGAACCTAAAGAAGGTGGATAATATTCAAGCATTTATGCATCTACATCTATGGATGCAGTAGTGCCTAGAATGTTGGTCTTTAGTGCATAGTACAAAAGCCACAAATCCTTGTTAGATAGATAAGGAAATGGAACCACTAATGAATGGGGGATTAATCTATTCCTTAACATAATAAGTGTGTTGAATTACTAGCAAGCTAGCCTATAAATGAGCGGAATACAATCTTTGGTTTGTCTTCACTTAGCGCATCGATGATGTGGGGCCATATCATGTGCACAACTAAAGCATTGGGCAAGCATGAAATATATGTTATGGACAAATCATCCATTGTGCCAACCAACTCACGTGGGAATAATGTGTCAAAAGGTGATGAGGACACAACCTCCATACCTAACACAAAGAATTTTTTGAATGAAAATAACTAATTTTTTTGCACATGCAACTAAATGGATAAATAACACACAACTACATTTGAAGTAGAATAATTTATTATGCAAAATGCCAACTTTTGAATCTGCCTCAAAGATACTAGGTGTCCTAACCTAGGCCTAAATGTTGGGAACCCTTAGAGTCCTCCACATCAAATTCCAATTCCCAATTGCATTTCCAATCCCCCTTGTAAAACCATGTAAAAAGGAAGCAACAAAAGGTTATTTAAGTTGAAAATACTCCTATATTTTTGAGTCATCATGAAAAACAAGATGCAAGGGCCAAAACTTATTAGCACGTTGTGAGCCCAAAAGTTATGCTCACATGCTAATTAATCTTAAAGTAACATAATCTTGGAAGCAAGAAGCAAATTAAGAAGGGAGAACCACTAAAGAGAGAAGAGAAAAGCCAAAAGTTAAGTTAAGATGCGATAAGATGGGTTAAGTTGAAAGGTGGAGCTTAAAAGCCAAGACAAAGGATCAAGCCATTTTTTTTTCGGGCAACCCCAAAGATGCCGGGCAACGTGACAAAAAGGAGAACCTTGGAGGGGTCTCGAGAGATGGTGAAGCATAAAGATTCATTAGCCATAAAGGGGGAGGCTAGTGGAGAGAGCAGGTGGAAGCGTTGCCGCGGCGCAAGGTTTCCCTCATGGTGGCATCCTCGAGCAACTTTCTTGCAGATCTTGTGTGTGGATTCGAGAGTGGCAAGGTGAGATAGAGGGAGAGGATGTTCCAGGGCAGTTTAAGGGATTAGGTGAGGTGGTAGAGAGTAGAGAAGGAGACGTCTAGGCCGGGTGGTATAGATATGAGACAAACTAATGTTGACCCAGAGATAGGTGGAGGGGAATGAAGTGTACATGTGGTGAATGACTAAGGGGCGGTTTACACTATGGACCAAGAGCCATGACCATGAAATTCTAAAATCTGTGATTGGAGAGTAAAGTGCTCTTGGTCCTATTTGGCTTTACACTACCTTGAAAAAAGGAGAATGACCACTAACTTTGAGGTCCCAAAAAACTACTAAAATCTGCCATTTGGATAATGTGCCATGGTCCAACGGGTTTTCCGTTGAGGCGAGGCAAAATGCTCGACTCAACGGAAATCAAGGGAGCCGTAAGGCTGAAAATCAGCCATTGGCCGAATTATTTTTTAATATTTTGTTTTCCCGATTTTTTTTGACGTTACTGTAGATCGTTGGGATAGAAATTAAAAAAATCAACCCAAAGTTGTCCCGGTCCAAATCCACTTTACACTACAAGAGTGACCAAGCCACTCAAAAATCCATTTTTGATTTTTCATGGTCACGGCTCTTGGCCAAGAGCTGTGACCATGAAAATGATTTAATCTTCTTGGTCATGGCTCTTGGTCCATAGTGTAAACCGCCCCTAACTAGCTTTGTGGAAAGAGGATTTCCCACCCGGACTAGGACGCATTCAAGGGTGGGGAGGATTCTTGCTCACACACGTGCTTCATGTTTTAACTATCCTTAAAGCATTTAGGTATACGTTGTTCAATATAGGGACAATGACTCCATGATAAGTGTTATTTTTAACAAAGAATGCTATTGATCTTGTGCCATTGTATGAATGAAGTTTATTATCAACAACTGCAAACAATTATGGACCCTTTATTACCTTGAAGTATCTTGAAGTAGCTTTCACACTAGTCAAAGGGACTAAATTGCACCCTAGCAACCTAAGTAGCCAAGCAAATGGCTCGAATTGAAACTCATCAGCCTAAGTAGGCAAGCTAAGGGTCTAAATTGCACCCAAACAACCTAAGTAGCCAAACTAATCGCTCAAATTGCAACCAACATCCTAAGGGCTTGAATCGCACATCAACAACTTAAATAGCCTAGCAAAGGGCTTGACTTTCAATCTTTGCGCTTGATTTGCATTCAATGTAACTCTCACATTAATCCAAGGCCTCAATCAACCTAATGTTCATGTAAAGGGCCTAACATTCATTTTGTGAGCTTGATGCACATATAAAATAACTCTCACACTAATTGAAAGGACTTTGACATTCATTTAGAGGGCTTGATTCACATTCAAAGAAGCTCCTAGACTAGTAGATTCGGGGCTTGAATCGCACCTGAACAACCTAAGGAGCCAAGATAAGGGCATGATGTTCATTCTTGAGGCATGATTCTTATGTGAAGTAGCTCTCACACTATTTGAAGAGCCTCAATCAACCTAAGGGATCATGTGAAAGGCCTCTAACATTCATTTAAAGGGTTTGATGCGCATTCGAGGAAGCTCTCACATTGGTTGACGTGCTTGAATTGCACCCCAACATCCTAAGGATCATGCACAGAGCCTAAAATACATTCAAAGGACTTGACGGGCATTCATAGTAGTTCTCGTAATGATCGAAAGGCATGAATCACACTCACATGACTTAAACCCTAACCGACATTCTGCTAGACCCAAGATGGAATGGAGGGCAAACACTTACCTTCTTATTAGTCTTAGGCAGTCATAGTCGCTCTAGTCCACTACTCTAAGCTCCACAAGCCTTGTCCATGGTTGCTCTCACACTCAATGGTGTCACATTGAAAGGAGCCAAGTCAAATAATTAGTCAACAAGGGCAAAGAGCACAAAATGGTGCAAATGCACAAATAACATGTTGCATCACAAGGGCCAAGTCTCCAATATGAAATACCACAAGTGCAACCACATTTGCAGGCAGGAGAGAGGGCAAATGGATGGGTTTGAGATTTAAAATAGAGGGGTCGTTAGGCCAAATCGCCAAAGTTAGTAAAAAAATCCTTTCAAAAAGAATTATGGCCTGAAATAAAGCAATATCAAGTTTGACCTTGTGTTTATTATTGTCACTTGACATGGATACTCATAACAAGGGGGATAACAATTAAGATGTGAGCGATGAGCGGTGAGTAGTGAGTGGTAACATATGGGCAGTGAGCAATAAGATGTGAACGATGAAGCCTAATCTAGTAAATTTGCATGGTTTTAAGGTCCATACTCTAAATTTGATACTCTTTTAATTACAATTTCAAATTGTCAAGTACTAACATTTTTACTAAACAAAAGTGAAGTGGACTTGTTACCATGGATACTTAAAAACTTATAAATGCATTATTAATTTTTACTATAGCAATCCATACCAATAGATGTCACTTACTGACAACTTCAAGCATGCGGCTGAACACAATACTTGGAACATTACTCACACTCAACAACACCGGCAAGTTCAAGTAGTCTCATGACCTTGTTGTAGGTGTCCATTGGAGCATGAATGAATTTCTTATTGTCCTAATCCACCTTGCACAAAAATCTAAACACATAATTAAGATGTTTGCAGTACACCCATGTTTTTTCCCCCAAGCCTAAAAGGACATTTTCGTGAACTTCGGGCATGTGCAATGTCACTGATTGTGATGTGGTAGGAGACATCCTCCTTGGAGGCGATGCCTAGAGGGTACATTCTCTAGCATTTTCCCATTATACGTGCAACCAAAGGGTCATTACCCAGGGGGTATTACTGGGCCTTGGAAGAATATCAAGTACCCTATTATGTTATAATTCTCTAATGAATACTTTTATTGGGGCTCTTAACAGTAATCATAATTAAGGTCTAATTGCAATAAAAGGGCACGGGTAGATCACTCCATTGTCAAGTTGAACACCACGTGCGACCAAAAAAAATCTTCTTTTGGTAAGTTGCACCACCAAAATGGGTCAAAATATTATCAAATGTTTTTCATGAGTAGATATACACAATACCTATGACATAGTCAAAAGTGGTAACTAAATTTGATGATTTGTATTTTTCATAAAACATACCATTTCTAACTAGAATGACACAGAATTGAACTAAAACAATTACTAAAAATAATAAAGATGACTAAAAATTTCAAAAAAGTATACAAAAGATACTATCAATGGTCATGTATATGTAGAAAAAATATCATAAATTTTAAAATTATATATAGCATGTAATATAGGGGTAGCAAACTTTGTCCGCACGTGGTGTCAACTTGACAATGAAGTGACCTCCTTGTGTAAAAGGGAAGCCATATTAGTTAAAAGTTGTAGTCTTTTGTGCAATTGTCTTAGTGCATTTGGAATGGAATCATGATTGTTGTTCTCGTAGTTCGTAGTAAGTGAGATATGTTGAATGTATATGAACAATGACTGTGGGCATTGATTTGGGCAAATGGATTGTTGAGGTTTTGCGTGAAAAAATTGAAGGCTGTGAAAATCGAGGTTGTATGAATGAGTAAGTTCATGGCAATTTGAGAAAATGAGAGGACATGAAATGCAATGATTTGAGAGTCGTTAGCAAGCCGATTGGGCAAGTAAGTGATTAAGGGTTGTGAGAGCCGAAGTTGAGTTTGTATGACTAAGTAGGTTTTCAGCGATAGGCTAAGAGAGAGAGAGATATAGCTCAAGACTATGTGAGGCAATGCATGCTATGAAAGAGTTATTGGCAATAAGCATGTAGCTTATTTCACTCAGCATGTGACAGGGAGTGAAGATTATCGCCTTAGGAAGGGTGATAACATTTGATGAATTAACAAGAGTGGCTTGATCAACAAAAGATCAAGAGACATTGAAGTTTGAAGGGGGCAATTGGCCCAAGTAGATGGAAATTGAGAGAGCCTAAGATGGGGTGAGTTGTAATAGAAAGAGAGTGAGAGAGAGAGCTTTGTGATAAACAATGTGATAAGAGTATAGCATGGTTAGTTCCACTGTATTGCCGATGTAAGACACAAAGTCTACTACAATGATGATAGGGCCTAGTGATACTTTGTACATGCTATATGCTAGCAAGGACGACACCTTTGAAAGAAGAGGACTTCACCTTATTGAAGTAAGAGTCAATACTATACCCAATGCATGTGATTTGAATATCAAATAGACTACTGCATGTATCAGAGGCTATAGCCTAACTTGTTTGTGCAATGCTTTTGTATTAACATGCATGGATGATTCTTAAGATGACTTTTCAAATCTACTCAAAGATGAAGGTGGTAATTATAGTTCTTAAAGACTTGCATGATGGTTGTGAATCAACTAAACTTAATTGTCAGATTATCACAAAGCTTAATTCATGACATTTTTAAAACTATGTACTTACTCAAAGACATTACCCCAAACTTTTGTCTTAACTATTAAGAACTTCACATGCTTTTGAGCTTCACAATTGAATTAAAGCATGATAATAGAGTGACATGCGTCCACATATAGGACTAAATCACACTAAATCACACTCAAAGAAAAATATTTGTGTTTTCACCTTGGGGAATAGTGGGAGGGGCCTAGCTCAAAGAGGTGGGCATCTAATCTTGGCCCAACATGGAAACATGTAGGTTGTTTGCATATGTTGGGGTTGGGGGGTGCCAAACCAGCCAACCGGACTCATATGAAAATTTGACTAAAAATCCTTGATTATCAAATTGGAGATTGGAGCGCACTATTCCCTCTTGGCCATTTTATTCAATTATTTTATGAGTGCCACATGGCTTCATATGTGACCAAGTGAACCACATGCAAGTTGTTGCCTGAAAAAAATAGTCTGGGACTCCGCATGGTATTTAGGAGTAAACCCCTAAAGGATCACATGTAGAGTGGAGTAAAATTTACAACAATTTTTGCATTTTCAATTGGGGACGTTAAAGTGGGTGTTAGTTTAGGATTTTTCTCAAATCATACTTATGAATCGGATATAGTAGTATTAAGCACATTGATGTATAATTTTTATATCATTTGAGAGTGTTTTAATTGTCGAGATTAGGCCATGAAATCTCAGTGATGGAAAAGAAAAGAAAAAAAAGAAAAAATTACGCCCGTACATTGTACCGGCATGAATGTGAGCCCGTTATCCAAATGCTTAACGCGGCGAACCGTGTTGTAGAATGAGGAGTTATGCCTCTTTTAGGAGGTGGGCTTTATTAGTTAAAAGGTTTGGTCCCATTTTAGGGTAGTGCGACAGTAGTTTGTTTATTGTCAAGTTTCCTTTTGTTGAGTACAAGATAGGTAAGGTATTTAATGGCATTTTGATGTATGTTTTTCATGAGTCTTGATGTTAGTCTTTGGGATTTTGAGGTCAATTAGTTTTTCAATGGATTGTTTGTGTATAGCTCCTTTTACTCTTGTTGTAATAGTGATAAGGGGGTTCGTTTTCCAACCTTTGTTTCGTATAGTATTAATTAGTGGGTCGTATTTTGCGTGTTTTTGTGTGAGGGCTTGTTCGGGGAATCTATCGTGGCAATATGTGAATTCAGTGAATTGTATTGTGTATGTGTGTGAAGGTAGTAATGGAGTTGGAGTGTGGTTTGGGGCGCCTAGTATGCATAGGATATCTAGTCTTAATTTGGCTTGGCATTGGCATCTTCTTTGTGGGCATGTACATTCTATTAGCCATTATGGGACAGTTTGTTCTTGGTTCATGTTATTGAGGTCGCCTGCGTTTGTTAGAGTGTAATATCGGGTGTGTTTGTTGGCTTGTAGTGTCTGAGTGATGAGGTGTACTGCCTTATTGTGGCGAGCTATTCTTAGGCCTTTTAGATAAGGGTGCTCGCACATTGATAGTAAATGGGGCCATGTATCTCTGTCATTTTTGTGGCATAGTGTGCAGTTGGGGTTTTGGAATTTGAGGGGCCAAAAGATGTTTTTTTTCCTATGGTTGCCCATGTATTGGGCATATCTAAATTTTAATGTCTGGGTGATTTGGGCATTCGTTACTTCTTTATTTTTCCAGAAATGATTGGAGAGTTTTTGATTTATTTGTTTGTTGGTTAGCCATTTTTCTACATATGGGAATTTGTTTTGGGCATTTGCTACTTCGCGGTTGTCGTGTGCTTTTATTATGAATTTGTGTATGTTTCTAATGGCTCCATCGTGTGTGGCTGTTGGGCAGCTTGCTAGCTAGTAGGGTGAAGCATGTGCTAGGTGTATGTGGGGTGTGGTTGATGGTTTTTCCTTAAGCATTCCTTCATTGGCTAATGTGTCAGCTATTTCATTTCCCATGATGCCCGTATGGGCCCGTACTTTGTGGATGTGGATTAAATGTGGGGTTTAGTATATTTGATGTATTATAGCTGCTATAAGGAATTTATCTCAGTGATGGAATAATCTGGGTGGTGACCAAGTCTTGCTTTTGGTTGGTGTTGCCTTCTTGATGGTTGTATTATTATTATTATTATTATTATTATTATTATTATTATTATTTTCAAGATGGCATTTCCTTCTAGACCTCTGCATGTGAGTTTTAGCCCATCTACAAGAAGAAAAAATTACTTTTAGAGCTTATGTACTATGGTTTTCTAGACTTGCTTCGGGCGCATGTCAAGTATGGGTTGCTTTGAGAAATTTGTTCCAAAAAAACACATTTCCCAAGTACTCAAATCTAAGCGGTAGATAAGGAGATGCACGTATTCGTAAACAAGTATTATTTAATTATTTTCCAAATTTTTGGGTCCAGCTTAATTCTAATTGGACCTATCCACATCTACCTACCTCAACACAAAAAACACCTCCAAAATGTCCAAAAATGTGTCCCAAAAACCCAAACGTTGCCATGTTCTTGATATACCAAATCAATATTAGACGTTCTTATTTTTTTCCACAGAAAATAAAGTCTTGCAAGACCGACCCCTTAATATTTATAAATCACTATTTGGGTTTGGAACAAAATCTATGGACCAAATCCAAAACACGCAAAAAGTCAAATATGGCTTCATGGTCCTGTAGCGGTTACAAAGAGTGACCACATAAGGCCCACATACATGGCTTAGTCAAGAGAAAGAGATTGAGAGAGAGGAAAAAAAAAATTAGAACTGTTGACAAATTGGAGTGATCAATGGTAAGGTTTGTCAACAACTAATTTCAAAGGGGGGGGCAAAAATCCCTTGGCATTAGGTCAAAAGGTCAACCGAACTTCAAAAGAGCCTTGTAGCCTTTAGGTCATATATATATAGTGTATATATGCACATAGACGGCATTTTGTGGCCTATATCATAACGTAGGTCCTATGATGCCTAGGGATTCGTTGTGTCTATGTAGACTCATCCATTGCGGAGGTGAAAACATAATGAATTCTATTATGGCATGTAAATGGTCGTTTTCAGACAATTTGGTTCTATAGATAGCATCAAAGATCCCAATTTAGTGTAGTGGAATCAAGCTAAAATGAGCCAGCCCTCAATCATATAGGGGACTTGTTTATATTATTTAGAGCCCCTTCATCCACGATGGACGAGTTTACATAGATGCTACGAATCCAAGCCTTCTAGGACCACACTTACTATTTGTGGACGACAATTGCACTCGTTCAAATTTTAGACACTTGGAAGCTCGTGGTAAGTTAAGTACACATGCGTGGCATCATATGCTTGCAAGTTGTTGGATGGCCACCAAAAATCCCTTTTATTCCGTAAATAGTTGCAACAAATCACTATAGCTCCTACGTTGAAGACTAGACCTCGCTCGTGTAGGTTGAATGATTTAACCCCTAATGTTGTTCAAGACCACATTGCGGTTTCGAGCTTGGGGGTAGTGGGGGTTAGTTTCAGTGGTGGAATCTACATTTCCACTAGAATATGGTGGGCAAGTGGCTTGCATGGAAACTAACCCTAAGCTTACTCCCTAAGTGCAGAGTTAGAGGTAGTTATCTAAGAAGAGGATGTTTTTGGAGTCAGGTTTAGACACCCACCTCTTTGAATTGGGCCCCCACCACTATACCTAGGTAAAGAGGATCTACTAAAAACTTGACCCCCATATATTTGTGGTTAATTAAGCTAAAATGAGTTCTTTTGGGCAAATTCACGACCTTCAGTGCTAATTATGGGGTCAGACCTTCCTAAAAAAAGATATGGGCTATAATATAGTTGGTTGCATTCTCATCTTAGGTGATGTTGATGGCTTTATTATTGTTCACATTCACAAGTTTCATTGTTTTTGTGAGCAACTCGTTAAGATTGCTTCAAATTATGCAATAGAATGATGGAAATGTAGCAAACACGAAAACGCCCGTAAAACCATCTTGAAACAATCAAGCTTTCAAAACGTTTCTTGGGATAGGAACACTTCATGGTGTATTAAAGACAAACATGCAACATAATTTCACAATGAAGTTCTTGGAAATGATGCTCAATATCAATAGCTAAATCACCCAAAAAAAAAAAAAATCAAAAAACTCGATTTTGAGCAAGATCCGACCATTTAAAATGGGAAGTTTCCAATGTGGTTAGTCTAGGCCGTTAAGAGTTGAATCAGTGGTGGCTTTATGACACATGATGACTGGCGAGTTACGGCTTCGACGTACGGCCCCAATTCTCGCCACATTCTGCCAAGGTTTACAGCCTGGACTTCATGTAAGGCATCTTTTGGGTGACATCAATATACACACTATTTTTCACATGCTTCTACGTCCTCCTTAAATTAATAAATAGAAAGAGCGTCAATGCATTATACCGACATGCATTGTTCGTTCACCAACCTTTCACCCATGTTCATGGGGGCCCAGAGGTGGCTTAATGGCTATTTGTAATAGGTGGACCGGGTGTTACTCCTGATTTACTAGTTAAATGTTGGTTTGATTATACTGATGGATGGTTCTTTTTGAGTTTCTTCAGTTAAGGATGACATGTGTTAGATATTTTATGAGTGTTCACGAGAATTTTCGCTTAGTTTGGCGATTTCATGTTGTGGTCTATTGAGGTTGATCAGTTGCTTGATTGTTGGGTTATGTATGGAGCCTCTGATGCCTGCCGTGATGATGATGGGAGGGAGGATATTCCAACCGTGTTGTGTTAGGAGTGGTTGGAGTATGTCCTATTTGTCCAGTTTGTGGGATGTCGCCGCATCTGGGAATATGTTGTTGCAATATGTAAATTCAAATATTTGAATTTTGAGGTTGGCATTGGGGGGGGGGGGTGATTGGTGATTTGGTGTTAGGTGGTGTGCCTAAGACACGTACATTGTCTGGACGTAGTCGGGCTGGGCATTTGCATCTCGGGAGGTAGCATGTGCATTGGAGAATCCATGTTGGGATAGTGTTATTTTTGACATTCTTTCATTATGGGTACTTGCATTTATTGATGTGAAACAATATGTATTTGGTTATGCCATGAGGGTGTCAGCTAGTGTGTGGGTGGTTGTATTGTGAGGAGCGGTGTTTGGTGTGGTGCCGAAGAAGATAGATATTGTTTAGACTATCAATGAATATGGTTATGTCAGTGGTGAGGGATTTGGTGTGCTCTAGGAGTACTGTGTAGAGTTCAGCTTGAAGTATGTGGGAGTTTACAAGCAATGTGTGCTTGTAGGGGTCCATTAAATACCCATGAGCCTACTATGTTTCTATTTCCTTTGTTATCTAGGCGTTTGAATGAGCCGACTGTATAGTATGATTGGGTGGGGGTACCTTCATGGGTGAATGACGGTGGTTTGTGGTGGTAATGGTGGGGCATGTTGTATGGTGGGGACGGGGGTTGGGGGTAGCGTTTTTGCCAAGCTATTGAGATTTTTATGGGTTGTTATTGGGTGGGAGGGGGGTTGTTTTCTGAAGCGTGGTGCTTGTGTTAGTGATGGGGTTGGGGTTGGGCAGGGATTGTAAAAAGTCTTCGTATGTTGCGTTGGTTGCTTCTTCTAGAGACGTGAAGAATGGAGGTTAAGAGAGTTTTTTGTCGTTTTAATAAGTAAGGAAGGTTGAGGGGGGGGGGGGAGGGGGAATGTATTGTAGGGTGTACAGGGAGGGGGGTGTGGGTTGCAATTTTTGTTTGGCCAATCATGTGCGGACATCAATTGGTTGATGTCCGTGGTGTAGGCATATCCATTGCTTGACCATTTTGTGGAGAAGGTCGAGCCTAAGAAGCCAAATATTTGGTCTCTTTCATGTGGAAAGTGGTATTGTTTGAATTTGATGGGGCATGTGAGGGGGCTTGAGAGGTAGGAGTGTGTGAGTTGGAAGGTGATGATGGGTGGAAAGATGATATTAGTTTGAAAAGGCATTTGTTTTGTTGTTTTGGATTCAATCTGGTATTTTGCTTGGAATTCTTGGAGATTTAGGATACGGGTACATGTGTTGTCTTGAATTTGGGGTAGGGTGGTGATACTCAAGGTGGTTAGTTTGTTGATGAATCATTTTGTGTTGGTTTTTTTTGTTGGAGTGAATGAAGGGAAGGCGTTATTGTGCTATTCTTTGTAAAGGGTATTTTTGTGAATGGGAACTTGGTATCTACTGACTCAAGAGGAATGTTGAATTGGTTTGTGAGGATGAACATGGCTCTTGATGTGTGGGATCAAACATATACTTAGTAATTGAAGAGGGGGAGGTGCTCAACCCCTCCGTATTTAGCGGCTATGAATTTAACTATTCCTCGGTATATTTCACCAAGTTGGCATGGGTCATTGAGTGTATTTGTGAGTTGTTCACTTAGGGTGGTTGCATACATAGGTAGTAGGGAGTAAGCCTCCATTCCAAATGTTTGTCTAGGGAGTTATGTGAAGATGGTTGTGAAATGGGATCCATGGAAGGAGGTGGTGGATTCCAAGTATATGTTGCCTTCTAGTTCGATGGTGTCTAGTGGATAGCCTAGGTCTTCCATAATAGGTAGTAGGCTAGAGTGGTCGATTGAACTGTAATCGTTCTTTAAGTCAGTATATGTGATGTATATGTCTTTGTTGGTGAATTTGGCATCTTCTAGTGTGGCTATTATGGCTTGTATATGGGGAGTTGTGTTCCTCATAGGGTGGAAGCCTTCTTGGTTGTGGTGTAGGATCATGTGTTGTTCACCGAAAGTGGTTAGAAGTGAGGTTAGGGTGCTAGTGAAGAGCTAGTAGACAATACTTGCAAGTGCTATGGGTCTATAGTTGTTGATGATGGTTGGGTTGTCCTTCTTATGGAGTAGAATGCAAACACTATGTTTCCATCCTTTTGGGATTGTTTTTTTGATGATAACATTGGAGGAAGAATATGAATAACATGTTGTGGAAGTTATTTGATAGGGCTTTGAGGAGGTCATTAGGAATGCCATATGGACCCGGGGCCTTTCCTTGGGAGAGAATTTTGAGGCAATTGTCGTATGTATTTTGCGTAAATGTTGAGGTTATTAGGTGGTTGGATGATGTTGTTTTTCTAGAATGATGTCATCTTTTGTAAGCCATGAGTACTGGTGGATTGCACACATGTAGTTTGTACGGTGGTTAGTTGGATCCAACCAGAGTGGTGCATGCCTTTGGAATGAAGATTACTGGGTAGAGTGGATGATATTGGCTATCTCATTTAGGTGTGTGGCGAGGTTACCATCCTTATCCATTAGGTAGTCTAGTGGTGGGGATTGTTCTTGATAAAAAAAAATTGTTGATGGATTTCTTGGATTTCTTGTATAGGGTCTGTTTATGTTTTTGGATTTTTATTTTTATTTTTATTTAAAAAAAATTGGAGGTTTGGAGGTGACAATTTTGCAGGCTATTTGCGGGCTATTTTGGCTAGCCATGTTTGTATTTTTTTTTATGTGTCATTTGTTTGTTGAGGGGGGGGGGGTGCTTGCAACATAATTTGTTTGAGGTGTTGTATATATGGGTGTGTATGCCAACTCATTAGGATTGGGGATGTGGCTAAGTCTATGATTCTTTTTTTTGATGAGATAGTGGGTTGTGAGGTGTTTATTTGCCAACATGGGGAGGAAGTCCCCTTGTCTTTTTGTTTATGTAGTGAGTGTGAGTGGGGGCGCGGGGGGGGGGGGGGTTGGAGGGTAATTGGGTAGGGATGTAAAACCCATTGATGAGGCTTGTGTGGTTGTAGTTGGGTCCTCCTTGCTTATTGAATTTTGAGGTGTTGGGTATAGGTGTTAGATGTAGAATGTTGGTAAAGGAGTGTCAATCAATGTCTTAATCTATGGGGGGGATAGTGGGTGTGTTTGGAGTCACGGCCTATGACAAGGATGTCTTGGTTGATATCTCCAATCAAGAGGGGGAGGTTTGTTGGGAATTTAGATATATTTTGTTTTATGGTTTGTTGTATGAGGGGTATTACGGGGAAGTCTTATTTGTGTGATGGCATATACATGTGGATAAGTAGGTTTTGGGTAAGTGGCTTGTTGGCGATTTGGATGATTTGGAGGTATGGGATAAGTTCTATTGGGATGGGGAGTTTGGTGATGTTTCCAGAGATTGGAGTTGCTTGGTGATTAATCCACCTCTTGTGGGTGCGTATTGTAAGTATCGTCTTCTTAGGCAAGTAGACGTATCTATGGTGTTGTTGCATATAATTGTATAAGGGGAATTGTTTGTCTATGTATCTTGTTGGTTTGTCTGTTGGGAGTTTATTTTCTTGGAGGAATATGAGTGATGTGGATAGATTGTGGAGATTAATGAGTTGGTTTATGTCTTGGAGGCTTGTGTTGAGGTGTCTGCAATTCCATGTTAGGCATGAGATGGGGTTTGGGAATGTGATCTTGATGTTGTGTGCAAAGGTGGGGTGTGGGACTGGTGGGGGTGGTGGTGGCTTATTGGAGAAACCTTGAATATTTTTGAGGTTTTGAGGGCCTCTTGGATGATGTTGGGAGGATGTTGGGAAATATTCTTGAGTTTTTTCTTGTGTCAATGTGCAATTGTTGCTTAGATGTAGACCTGTGTATAGTTCCTTTGTTGGTCCGTGGTGTTTTGAGCAGAGGAGAGGTTTTCCATGATTGGACATGATGTGAGGGGGTCTAGAGGAGGTGGTAGATTATTGAGATGACTTAGGATAGTTAGGCATTTGGGTGGGAAGTTGTTAAGGAGGGTGTGGTTGCATTGTGGGGGCTTATTGAGACCATAAGTGTGAAAATGAAAGATGATGTGTGGTGGTTGTTAAGTAGTTGACAATGGCGGATGAGGTGGATGAAGTGAATGAAAGGTGATGTGTGACACAATTGCAGTACACCTTATCATGGTTGGACCCTTAATTTTTCTTTCTTTCTCAATGCTAAAATAAAGGTTGCACAATAATTTCATTGCATGATGACATACATTGTTGGCCACACTATAAGACCGTCCATGATAAGTCACAAGATATATGTGGCCCCAACATTCACAATGTTTACCATAATCGAAATTGAGATTTGCAATTGTGAATCACGAAGATTGTGATTCAAGCTTGAGAAAAAGAAGTTGAGATGTAAAAGCTATAAAAGGTCAAAATGAGGATTCTTGTTCTCTTTAGATGGAGGTTTACCAAGATCATCCCAAATTGTGGTCATTGTTGAACCTAAACTTGTAAAAATATTTTGTACACGTGTTTTGATCTCATCTTGACAAATGTCTTTTTGGATGTCCGTTCCTAACTACAAGCCACGCCATGTACCATTGACAAACATGTGTCCAATCAAGAAGAGTGACAACGTAGTGGTGAACCAAAGTATTTTGCGTATGTGTGATTGACGATTGGGTACAACGAGGCACATTATCTCTTGTACTTGATGACTTTGGCATGGCCTCACCACAACCCCTAGTATTGGACACACATCTTGCAAATTGGTCTAGTAAGCACCCAATATCTATCTTGTCGTTCTCCCCTTTTGATCTATTGGGTGCCTATTAGTTTGTGGCATGGCTCCTTGCATGGGGGTTGGACTCTTCATTGGAAACTTAAATGACGTGCGTGGGTTGCTATGAAATTAAACCCCTTATATATGAGAAGTTTATAGAGAAAAACAAATATATACGTACTGGCGACATGCTAGAAAATGGACTCATGTATTTATACTAAGCTTTCCAATGTCATGTAATAAATGAATCCACTACATACACAAAATATAAATATCAAATTAGGTAAGCATTTATTACACATAAAATCCGCTTTCAATTTCCAATGAAAAAGTCATTGAATATTTTTCATCCATAGCATTGTCACTCAACGATTGCATCAAGCAAACAAATATAAGAGCATGATATTTTTGCCACAATCAAGAGAGCAAAACTTAAGGGAGCCCATGAGCGCTCCAAACACCTCCAGTTTGTAAAATCCTAAAACCCACATGCAAACCCCAAAAGGATGGATAGGGTAGTCATTAATGACTATTACCATATATGATAACAATGAATGAAAACGTGAATTGGATGAAACTAACATACCTAGTCTCAATTTTTACTTCAAACCCTAGGGGCCCCCTTTGTACATCTACCTTTACTTCAACATTCTTAATAGCCCTTTTGAATGTACACACTAGAGAAAAATTAATACCTTATGAATAGCTTCATGATGTAAATGCTATCGGGCTTCCCAGTCAAGAAATATCACATGCGCCATTCCCCGCCATGGGGGGGGGGGGGGGGAGCTCCTTCAATCCATTACTCTTAGTTCCATAGTCCGCCAAGAGCCTAAGGCTAGTGTAAATGCAGCCTACAAAATTTGTGTATGGACAATTTAAAAACATAGGATATCAACCTATGTGATAAAAAACATGTAGGAAATTTTGCCTACAAAGTTTTTAAAAGAGAGGATTTTAGCCATTCATCCTTCTTCAAATTGGGAAATTAGTTGACCTAAGTACATATCTTTAGGCTAATACTCGGGGCTCTTGGGTGGCACATAGACGGATATCAATAATAGCCCTAACTCCCTTCCCGCCAATCTTTACAAATACCATTCATGACAACTCCTCTCTCATCAGCTCCTCTCTCTCTCTCTCTCTCTCTCTCTCTGTGAAGCATCTCTCTCTCTCTCTCTGTAAAACCAAAAAAATTGAGTTTATTTTGGAGGAAGCTATATCTTTGTGGAAGGATTCAAGAAAGTTTCGATTCTTGTTTACTAATCCTGAGAAATATCTTGCAGGAAGAGTAGAGGTTGAATCAGAAGATGGTGAGGACTTTCACCCTTAAACTCATTTGAATTTTAGCAACCTTTCATTATAATCAACTCTTTAAAAAAAGAGTTGGTTAATCCTTGGCCTTCAAACGTGGTGAAGGGCTTAGCCAGGTTCAATTCCTGCCAAGGATACCACTTAGTACTCAAATTTTGAATTTAAAGCCTACAACATTAAAAGATATGAAGGATTTTAACCTACTAAAAATTAGTTTTGAAGGCAATTGGCGGGTAACTTAAAAACTCAAAAGGTTTTCAACTTACAAAAATTTGATATTGTAGGATGCAACCTATGCCATGAGGGAAATAGCCTATGCCCTTTTAAAGAGGTAGGCAATTAACCTCAAAAACTTCAAAAACTTTTCGGACACTGCTTAGTTCATAACCCTCACCCTAACATTAAGCTATAAGCCCTTGAGAATGTGCACTTCCCAATGCATGGGCAAGAAATATCAGGTTTTGGGCAGAAGCGAGAGAAAATTATTGCATGAAAACATATCTCTCATCCCTCCAACATAAAAACTTGAGCCCCTGGAAGGTTATGGCCATTCATCTTAAATGACTTGTCTAGACTAATTAACCCGGGGCCTTTGAAACTAATCCCAATGTCAAATCAAACAAAAAGAATTTTATGTTGAATGATTGAGAGGTACGCTCGTGTACAAGAATATTCTCTCACCTCTACCAACAACGCATGATGCACGGAAAGCCAAATACGCAATGCTTCGCAAGTTCCCTTGCACCACTCTCAATAGGGTGCCAACTTCCAAGGCTTTAGCACAAGCTATCTAAGGGATGGCGATGAACCCATGATTGACCCTAGCATGTGTAGGTCTACCCAAAAATTATTCTTGGTTGCCCCAAATAAATTTAGGGCAGCTCAACATTTTGGGCTATTGGGGATATTTCTTTTTCTTCTTTTTTTCTTTTCCCCCCAAGGATTATCTTTGCATTCATCATGAACGTTGATTAGATTCTCTGATTAGGTCATTGACTTTGACCACCTCTAGAAGGCCATAAAGTAAACAATGTAACATGATTTTTTTATTCATTCATTCATTGTAGATGTTTTGGAAATTTCCACCTTTAGATTGACATTCATATCTTGATTGCACTATAAACACCCCAACATTAATCATTACTATTTAGTAGATTTCCTCCCGACAAGGGTTAAGGGACTACTAACAAGGACAATTTTTTTTTTTCAAAGATTCTATGACCAAATTTTAATGTTTTTTATTTTGGGTTCCAATTCTTTTAAGAGCATAAATAACATGCATGATGATACTAACAAAATTTTGATGCTCTTGAATTTTTTGGGGAGTAATGGCTAATGAAGTCTGTTGGTCCCCATATTTTGGACGAGTTTGGGTTACATATGCACTCACTTGTATCAACATTGAGTCCAAGTTTTTATAAGGTAACACATGAACTGGGGGAGCTAATCTACAAGCTTAGGTGAGTTAAGGTTTGCTTCATTCTTCACCCAAATAAGCGTATCAATGTTAAGATCTTCATGAAGTGGAAGGCATATTACAACACCAAACTAAAAACGAAAGGGTGTTGAGCTAATGAAGTTGGACACTATGATATTAAGGAAAGAGCTAACCAAACTTTGATAACTTGGAGTGGGTCAAGGGATCTAAATGACATAAACAAACACGTTCCCAAAACTTGAATCGTTGAAGGTTTCATCTTGGGCACATTGTTTTTTAAAAGCACATAGAGTAATGCCGTATTCATGTGTTAAATGCAAGAATTATTTAGTAATGCATTTTCGTTTTAAAACACATACATGCACTTTGAATTCGGAAGGTAAATTTCCTTACATATTTATGAATACATATGCTTAATATACGTGAATTTGTATAGTAAATCAAAATTCTAAGAACATTTATTTGGTTCTCTCTCTAATATCTACTTTGAAGTTTGAACCCACTTGGAATGACTTATATCACTTAGTCAAATTTTAAGGAGTATATTTTGATGATTATTTTAGAAATGCACACACCTTTACAACACCCAATAATATACTTTTGCAACTTTTTGGATGTAAGACACTCTTATAATGATACTTCTTGAGTAAAATGCTCCTTCAAAGTATTGGTTTTACACTAATCTAGATATCTTCTGAGCAACCTATAAACACCCTCCATTTCATATGTATCTTACATTGACTATAAAGTGAAGGGGGCAAGGCCACAAAACACACAAAAATGATACATTCTTTTAAAATAAAGCCAACTTCCATTTAGCTCCATCCAAGAATTTAGAACTATCCCCACTCATAGTCCCTCAACCCCTACGTGAGAAGCATTTTTTTACATATTAATGTTGGGGGGTGCTTTCTAAGACAAACCACTTATAGGTTTAATATTTGAAAAATAAAATTTCCATACACAATGAAAAGATAAGAATCTTGTGAAAATATTATTATATGGGCTTCTAGAGGTGGTCAAAGTTGATGTCCCATAGAGGAAAGTTTGATCATTATCCATGATGAATGAAATGATAAGTTTTGAATGGCCCAAAATTGTTTTGGGCAACTAAAGAAACTTGTAGAATAGATTCTAGGCATCATAGGGTACATAGTTATAATAAGCTTATCCCTAGGTATGCTAGGGTTAATCCTTGGTGCCCTATTGAAATCCCTAGGTAGCCTATGCTAAAGCCAAGGCACCCCTAGGGTTATGAAGGCCGCCCAAGGAAACTTGCGAAGAATGGTGTATGTGGTATTCCTTGATCGGGAAGTACAATAGCATTTCCATCATGAAGGGGGTTCTCATGTGAGGGCCCTAACTCTAAATGCTCAAGTGTTCACCTTCCATTTTCGGGCAAGTCCAACACCAATGCTTAAATGTTCAGTATTGTAGCAAAATAGGATTTGTTTTTCTCAATCCAACCGTACGGATGTGAAATACACTACAACATATTTTTGATGTGAAAATTTGAAGTCAATCGGACAACATCTGCAAGGTCACTTCGACATGTGAATAGGGCCTTCATCCGGGGGGTAGCTCCAAGAAAAATTGAATACTTTTGTTTGATCTGTTTGATCCCCACTTTGGGGTCAGGGCATAAGTTTGGCCATAATATATTATATGGTTATCACGTGAGCTCATCCCAAAAATTCGGGGTTTCTTTTGTAATGAAACTTTTATATCAAGTCCGCCACCCTCAAAATTGAAGGGCCAAATCAAGACATTCTTGGAGATTTACCCTTTGACTGAGGTCTTTGACATGTGCACACAAAGTTCGCCAAATATATCCAGTAGAGTCACCCACAACCGTGATCTTATCCGGTTGGGAAAACCCTCATCCAACTTGGAGATGCTACCTAAAATATACGCGTTGCAAACTAGAAAGGTCGCATGTGCTTACATTTGTACTTAACACACATTGAGTAACTCACGGTGCCACCTCCCAAACCAAGTACACTAAATATGATATTTAGTGTTTGATTATATTTAGTGTTGTTACCACCCTATCCTGCTCAACACTAATTTTTCAATTTTTTGATAATTAGTGTTAGACATAAATGCGCTGCCACCTTCCCTACCGTCACCTCCCTTCTCCTTTTCTCATTTTTAATTGTTTTTCTCATATCCCTACTAACACTAAATTCATGCACGTAACTTCCACGTATTGTCATAGTTGATATTTAGTGTTTGAGTTTACATTAAATGTAACTTACTTTCATAGGGTTAGTGATATTTAGTGTATGCGTTCGTATTTAGTGTATCAAACACTAAACATCATATTTTGTGTAATTCCAAACCCTGGAAAAAAAATCTTACATGCTTGGAACATGGCTTTTATATTTGTTACCCCTGAGAATAGTAGGTGGCAATGCATATTTAGGTTGCATGAGCGCTGAAGGGTAAAGTTAACAACATTATGGAATCCGACGAGGTTTTTGTTTTTTGTTTTTTGTTTTGTTTGTTTTGTTTGTTTTTATTTATTTTGTGATGAGACAAGGCCAACATAGCCAATGCCAAGAATGAACGAATCCAATGGTTTGGTGTCCGGACTTTCCCCAAGTCTTGTGAAGAAAAGAGCTCACAAAGGACTCGGTCATCTTCCAAAGGGATGACTGCCTAGGATTTGGGAACTAGTGGTGACGACTTCGATTCCCTTTGTTGCTTATGAGGTGCGTTCGATCTTTACAAGGAAGATGATGCTTGATGAGTCGGAGACTTGACCGGTCAAGGCTTGTGAGATGAGCCCATGCATTCCATGCTCACCACCCAATGCCCAAGCTCCGATTTCGTCCCCGTATAGCGAAAATTGGGAGCTTCGTCCTATATTGTCCGGGGAGCTTTTAGGGCGTATTTGGTTAATATCCTAGTGTTCCTCAAGTCCATCCGGTTACATGTTGTTGATCTTCCGGATTTTCTTTCTTAATTTGACGCATATTCCATAGATTTCTCTAAAATATGAATGATATCGCGCCTCCGTGGATGGAACATTCCAGACCTTGGGCAACTAACCAACTGATTTAATTATTAGTTAACTAGTTGCCTTTCGTAACTATAGTTGTTCGCCAAATCCTAGTGTTCCTCAAGTCCATCCGGTTACATGTTGTTGATCTTCCGGGTTTTCGTTCTTAATTTGACGTATATTCCATAGACTTCTCTAAAATATGAATGATATCACGCCTCCGTGAATGGAACATTCCAGACCTTGGGCAACTAACCAACTGATTTAATTATTAGTTAACTAGTTGCATTTCGTAACTATAGTTGTTCGCAATTTGACCTGCCAAAAAATGAAGTTAACTATAGTTGTTTTAAATTTAGTCTGTCAAAAATCTAGTTAACTATAGTTATATTTAGTTAACTAAAGATGAGCACAACCTGTTCACGGGATTTTGTTGTAGTGTTGTAGTGTCACTAGACTGTGTGTTATTTGTGTCGGTGGTGTACATGGAGGTTGTTCCGGAGCCCAACACTGTGAGTGATCGTATAAAGGCGTTTCTTGACGGTTCTTAGTGGCCCGAGCATATTAAAGACCCTCAATTGAAGCAAATCAAGAGACGAACATCTTCCAATATATAATAATACTTGGATTTTTTTCTAGTTAATTATAGTTGTCCCCTAAAATTTATTGAAAAAAAATCTCGTTGACTATAGTCATTTTGACAATTGTCAAAGGTCTGGAACATTCTAACGAGTTCTAATAACCCTTCTAGTAACTTGTAGATGAGCAATCGATTTTGACTAATAACCGGCTCACCATCCACTCTCCTCTCACTTGATTCTCTAGACTTTTTTTTGGTCTAATTGCTATGGGTTATCATTTGGAGTTATGCATTGCTCTAACATTTTACTGAGAGTACAATTTCTTACCCAAATAATATGAATGCCCTAAATATGATGTTAAGTGTCATATGGTATTTTATGTCACTATGGTAACTTTTTGGATGACACTTTCCATGAATAACTGAACAATAATTGTCATGGATGATGGATGAGCTCATCCATTGGCTAAAAACCATGCCTTCTCTTGTCAACAACTTGTGATGAAAAATTGTCATGGACTAAAATTTGGATGATAAATCACCGGATAAGTGACAGTAATTGCAACACTATAAATCTACAATCCCCCCCAAAATTTACAAGGAGTGACAAATAACATTGGATTAACATTTAGTGTTGGTGACACTACACCGCGGATTGCGATTAGTATTTGAGCAAGACGATGAGAATTGGTGACACTAGTTAAGTATACACACCGAAGAATACGATATAACCTAATTGGTAAGAAAAGATGATAATATTGGTAGCAAAACGCAACTCCGAATGGTAACCCACACTAATTAGACAAAATATATATTGTAGTCCAGAATTAATTTCCTTGAGGAGAGGGACGTGGACGACTGTAAACGTTCCCGTCCTCGTCCGTCAGCGGTGGACGAAGAGGGACGAGAAGTTGTGCGCCATGAGACAAAGGTGGTCAGCGGTGCAGCTTCGCCGCCGCAAGATCGATAATACTGCAATAAAATACTGCGAGCTTTTTGTCTCAGAATTTTCCGTGAGGCGAGGGACGAATGATGGAGGACTCCGACTGTGAAAAATAAACTGGTCAGCTTGAACCTGAGGATTCAAGGCGGCGCCCGGCGCTCAGGTCCTCTCACACTTGTCGATCGATTGGTCCGTTCGTGGTGCAGATTAGACTCCTACGCTGGGACGGAAGTCCGGGAGGGGAGGATTACCTGCAAACATTCAACCTAGGAGGACCTCGGAGGACCATTGAAGTTCTTTCTTGGAGACTGGGATCTAACTATTTTACTTACCACTTCCCCGGACGCACTCCGTCGCTCCCGTTGGTATGACTCTTCAATTTTTTTCAGAATTACTTACGTCGCTTGAAGCTTCCGCAGCCATCCTGTGCGGTATTTAAAACTTCGGTAGCATACAGGGGCTTCAGTGTGTATAAATCCCTATCAACCTCTTGAGCCGAGAAACTCGTAACATAATTTCAGGTACCGAAAGCTGTCCTCGTGTTTGCTGCTACTCTTGTGGCGAAAGGGAGGGAGGAAGGGATACCTGCAAACATTCAACCGCGGAGGACCTTGGAGGACTGCATATCATATCTCAGATTGAGATACGTAGAACTACTTCTTTAGTCATCCTCATTAGTTGGTATCACAGAGATAGGCTTCAATTTCCAGATTTCGGACCTGCTTTTGGAAACCGACCAACCGACAGACCGACCGACTCTTGGTATAATTTCAGGCTTGTAGCAAGTGGCATCGTCACACATTGAGCTTCGTATTTGAACAATCGTGGCTGTAATTAAGGATCTTCGACAAGTATTTGACCATCTTTGAGTTACGGCTCCCGTTCTAAGCTGTCCATTCTTGTAGCGAGGTTTTGAGCTTCTTTGAGGATTAAGTCTGCAACTGCGCGCTACAAAGAACGGCAGATTGTACACCTTCTTTATATCTTGAAGAAGTTCGTAAGAGCTTTAGTTTTGAACAATCGTGGTGGAAATAGACTAGCAAGCTGTCGTTTTCTCGGAGCTCTGTTGACCGATTCGTCTTCGTCTTCGGTGGATTCGACTTAACATTCGGAGTCTTCGCGTCGATGCTCCAGTTCTAGGGCTGTCATATTTTGTAGTGAGGTCCTGAGCTTCTCGGAAGGTTAAGTGGCCTGCTGCTACAGGACATCTGCTAGATTTGAATCTTGAAGAATTAGCTTGTAAGTCGAAGATGGAATATTATAACGTCAACACGAGGAACTACGGCGGCCAACGCCACCATACAGCGCAGCGAGGCGGCTTGTCAAACGAGCCAGACGCGGCAATAGAGTGCGTGGAGAAGGTGGAGGCGATGGTGAGCACATCGCTGCTGCATCAGGAAGATGTGTGGAACATGATCATGACGCTCTTCCCCGAAGATCATCTTTACGATCCGAAGACGGGGCTAGACGAGAATCTGTTCCGAATCTCAACCCCGATCCATGTGCTCAAAGCCATCAAGGAGAGGCTGGAGAGCTCCATGGATTGGAGCCGCCTCGCTCAATGTCGCTTGAAAGGAATTCTTCCGGAGAATTCCTAGCACTTGAAGACTACCACCAAGTTTTAGTGAGGATAGAGATCGATTTATAACGGGCCGAATTGGACACGTGTGGATCGATGCGACCTCTGCACCGGCAAGTAAATCATCCATCCACACACTTGATGAAGCTGGAGATTTCTAAATACACAGAGCTTCGAGAATCTTCTCTGAAGACACTATTAGGCTTCTGTCAAGCAAAGATCATTATTTTTAACTCATGTAGCTAGGTTTTCTAAGTTTTTGCAATGTACAAAGAAATTCATTGAGTGCAAAGCTCCAAATTCCATTAGATTTGTTTTCTGGTACTCATCACAAATTGGATGGATCTGGAATGATGAGAAAGTTTAATAATTTGGAGTTCTCGCATGCCTCCAGTCCGCTTTCATCAGCCGTTACTAAGTGATCATCGTCAGCAAATTCAGTAGCATCAGCAGCAGATTGATTCTCCAGCCAGTGCTGCAAGCTTTGCGAAACCTCAGTACAACACACATTCAGGGTACTCTTCTTGGTAGATTCAATTGTGTTTTATGGTGGAGAATGCTCACATCTCATAATGTGACAAAAATCATCTATTCAGACAGGTGGAAATTTCAACAGAAGCCTCAAGCCCATGCACAGATCAAAAGCTGGAATGCTTCTCCGAAGATGAGGTTAGGGTTCTGGCATGCAGAGATCATTGAAATCACGAAGCTGGGTTTTCTGAGTTAATGCAATGTAGAAAGAAATTTATTCAGTACAGCTCCGTATTTCAATGCAACTTCTTGCGATCGATTTGTTTCTGTCACAAATTGATGAAGCCATGGCCAAGTCTAATAATCTGAACTTAAGTGAGTTTTGCATGTCTCTCATGTACAATCAGTAGCAATTTCATTACCATGAGCAGATAGTGGCTTTGTATAAATGTATAGCAGATTATTTTTCCAGCCAGTGCACAAATGTTTTGAAACCTCAGTCCAAACCACATTCAGGATATCCTTGGTGCATTTATTGATTGTATTCTTTTGAGAGGAATGCTCAAAGTTCGTAACCCTATCATGGCTTGACCACTATGTCCGGTAAGAGACATGTGTTGTCATGACATACGCTGTAGTAGACACCCAAAACCAACATTGATGCTATCAGGCTTGTTAGGTTGGTCACCTACTACAACTTTTGACAGGGCAACTCCTTGCATCCATTACCTAGTTCATATTATGTTAAATTAGGACGTGAGAATTTGTATCCTTACTAGTGACATAATAACATGCAATTCAATGAAGCTTTTCTTCATCACAAATATCTCTGATCACAAGTCATCTCTGGAGTCACGAAACCAAGATCAACAAACACTAAAATCAATGCATGCTTGATGCCTTTGTGCACTTTCAAAAGATATGGTCAAAGTTCACAGCTTGCTGTGAACTCAAGTTCCCCAATACTTCTCAATATCACGTGACACTGGAAGAAATCTTGTCCATTTCAACGGTCCATTGTGACTTGTCTATTTCAATGCGTGGCTTGATAAATGTATACAAAAAGGTAGTGGCTTGCCAATTGTCCAAAAACTACCACCAAGAAATCTCCAGATGACAAAAAAACCTATTTAATTCTACATTCTCTCTTTACGAGTAGTAATGGACAAGTCCAGACGGTTAGTTGTAATGAATAAATTTTCTACTCGTGTGATGATCACCAACTTGAAATCAATGCTGCACATTGTAAATATTTGCAAAAAAAACATTTCACTAGCCACAATACAATTTGTAGCGGTCAGCCCAAACAATTTTAACATATCTATTCTTGATTGGATATGAGGGATGGTCTCACCCGTAATTGACAACCTTGCCATGGCTTGATCACTAAATTTTGTAATGGACAGTGTAGTCCTTGGGGGGTCACTTCAATATTTTTGAAAACTACATAGAACAAATATAGGGTCCATTTTAAAGTTATGACCTACAAATTATAAAACATGTACTTGTAACAAAGCTCAACTTATATAATAAACTCCATGGTATAAATAAATTAAGGTGATTACAAATTGATCATGTTAGAGAAGTTTTGAAACTAACATACCATAGGGTTCAGTAGGTTGGGGGATTAAAATAATATATTCTAGAATGAGCATTCTATGTTTTGCTCTATGAGTTCCAAATTAGGGTTTGTGGGAGCTCTTCAAAGCTTTCATGTTTGTGCAAACTCCCACCATCTTGCGAATGTTGATGCAAGATTGTTGAAGGTTGGACGATAGGCACACGCGCATTGTTGCGCTCCTCAAGTGCACCCATCCCAAGCTTCGTCTTTCCTACTTTCGGTTTTTGTTGGTCTGGTAAATGGGTAGGGTTTAGAGTTTTGAATTCTTGTTGTGATTTCTCACATTTTCTTGGGAGCATTTTGAATGCAAAGGAGGGGGACAACGTCAATAAGAGGCGTTCGTATGAGCAATACCAACTACGACTTGAGGTACTCAATTCTATTGAGGTTGTTGGTCACAAACAAGGTTTACAATGTCTTAGAAGTTGAAAATATTCTCACTTGTTGATGCCTATGCTGGTCCATAACATATTGGATCTTGCGAGTGTGTTGACGGCAACACATATGCAAAACTCAAACCACTACTTGAAGGTATTCATAGTGTAGATTGGCCCTTTCAATTCTTTGATATTGAGCAAAGATTCAAGATTAACTGCAAGCTTAAGGGACTCAATAGAGTTTCTTCGGATGTATATGTCCTATCATTGGCTGATCCCAACCTTGAATCTAGAAATTAGATGTCTATGGTTGGCCTAGATTTTATTTTTGACTCTCCAAAAACATTAGATTACATAGCAAAGGAGGCTAAAATCGAAGATCTTACCCCTCTTGATGACTCTAACCAACCATTGCTTCCATTTGTTGGTTTTAGAGACAGTGGTGAGAGCACCGACCGTGTCTCATCTGACTATCATGTGTCAAGGTTATGGCTAGATACTTGCTAGCTCAAGAGAAACTTACAAAATATTTGAAACAAATAACCTTGGGAGATCACCAATGACACTTGAGGTCTTTAAACCAAAGTTCTATAGGTATAGTAAAGGTGTAACGTGTGGAGTGTTGTAAAGAGTTTGGTTCCACTACTAGAAATCATTCCAAGAACACAATCCACAACCTCTTTGTCAACCTCATGTCTAACATACATATTCAAAATTGATGCCGAAATAAGGGTGTCCAGTTTAGTGATCATCCCCAATCACAAGCCTCTACATGGAAGTCTACTATCTTGAACACATTTGACCATCAAGCACTAGTGGTTGAAAGCATTCAAATACTAAGTGTAATGAATGAAAATCATTCATATGAGGAATTGTCATTTGATCTAGTTGGGATCCTGAATTGAAGGAAGTTAGGTTATGTTGGGGATCTTGCAGATAGTTGAGGGGCATTATGGGTGACAACAAGTGAGCACTTGAGCAACTAGAATGTGCAAAATGTGGTATGGTTAAAAAAAAACCGCGACTTATCAAAACAACTCAAATTTGCGGTGGTTCTCTGAGCCATTAGCTCCGTTGAGTGTCATTGAGTTGAAGGATCTTAGGAATCATGACCTATGTAATTCTTCCTATGATGTGGAGGTGAACTACAAAATTGTTTTGTCTTAGGAATGCAGGAGTACAAATCCCCATGGCCAGCTGCTTGTTGAAATGTTTTGGGTAGGATTTTAGGCAAAGGTTGTGGCAATGTTTGTGGCAGATTGCATGATTTGGACTGTTGGGGTTAGGGTTAGGGTTTGGACTTCTTGTCTTGAGCACAAAATGTTGGATGTTGTGTATTGAGTAGTTTTAACTGATTAAACTTGAACAATGACAAAAACTGCTTCATATTTGAAAGTATAAACCCTAAATAAACTTTGCAATTGGTGTTAGTTGGTTTTAATGCTACACGTATGTATGCAATTGTGTTTCTAAACGCAAATTTTGGAGCGTTTGCATGCATGTGTTTTTTAAGCACAAGCATTTTATTACCATTTCCATGAGGGTACGTTTTGAAATGAATATAGTGCATACTAGGGTGCTAAATTGTGTGCATGTTGTGTTGATGTGTTGATGTGTGAATTATGATCTTGTATGTAAGTGTTAGATTCTACATGACATAAAAAAAATTCTAATTTATAAATAATTTATGTCCATATAAAAAATAATAATACCAAGTTAACCTACCCATAGGATCCTCAAAAATAATGAATGTTAAAAAGTTACATAATAATGGGGTCCCCAATATTTACCTTCTCCAATATAATACCCCCCTAAAAACGCCTTTTGTTCTCATGTGTTCCCACTAACTAAAAGGGAATGATCCCCCGAGCATGTAGCCTTGCCACAAATTGTTATAGGCACCCACTACCTACTTCACTAATAGGTTGAATGCCTACTACAACCCATGGTAGGGCTCCTCACTACCACCATCTAGTTCATACTAGATTCACAAAGCTCGATAATGATAAGTGTGTAAGGTATGCGGGTTTTACTCGGTTTGGTTTTCTTGTTCTCCATCTTCTGTTGACTAGATTGACAACTTCAAATTTGTGTTACATTATCAAATTATCTATAATGAAACATCAACAAAAAAATACCAATTGAAAGTCAAACCTCCCCCTAATTACTCATGGTTATCAAAAGTGCATGTTTGTTGATTCTTATTTGAATACATAGAGTTCCTCCTAATTATGTTTACTATTAAAAGTGGAGTAGTCGATAAAATTTGAATGTGTAGTCCAATCTCTTTTAACCCTTAAGTGCTCATGCAACCCA
Source organism: Polytrichum commune (assembly GCA_950295325.1). Taxonomy (NCBI): domain Eukaryota; kingdom Viridiplantae; phylum Streptophyta; class Polytrichopsida; order Polytrichales; family Polytrichaceae; genus Polytrichum; species Polytrichum commune. The sequence continues at coordinate 39,227,004 of OX485807.1, forward strand.
AATTGGGTTGCCACCTAACATTTCCATGAGGTTTGCGACCCACTAGGTGGCAATCTATGTGGATGAAGGTATGTATTGGTTTAGGGTGTTGCCCATTATCATATGGGCCAAAATAACATATACAAAAGCCATACCCCAAGCATGTAAGATTTTTTGAGTCCTTTTACTCAACGTTCAACTCTCGTTCTATGGGCCCTCTTAACATATTAGTTAGATGCTCAAAAAGCTACGTAGGTAGACTCATATTCAAATTGAGCTCCCAATATCCCATTGTTATATTATGAGGGTTCACATCACTAAGTAATGTCATGTGACATTAAAATTATGTGCTCAAATATTTCAAACACTTAAGTTTAATGTTGTACACAATTGGGAGGGTCTATATGGTCTTGTGAAGAGAAGGTCAATCTTCACTTTGACTTCTTATTGCTTATTACATCTCAACTCTGATTCTGAAACTTGAAATCACAATCTTCATGTATTACAATTGCTAACTAGATGAGATGCAATATCTTATGAATTCACAAAGTAGTCCGCAGATTCATGGTATAATACTTCATCACAAATTTAGGAAATCCTTCATAATTTTGCACTTCCTATGAAGTGCTTCACAAGTTTACAACACCCATTCCAACACATATGTATTCAGGGCATCCTGATGCATCTGTGCTCTTGTATGAGGAACTCTCAAAGTCAGAGTTAAGTTACCTGCCGAGGTGAGATTTGAGTTTAGAATGTTGATCAGCCAATGTATCTCATGTACAATCCAGATTTAATATGTGGGCATCAGCTTGAATTGAGCTTGAATCCAGTTTGCTCCAAGGAAATAATATTAAGATATGTGAGACCTTATGTGGACACCAGAAAGACGCATGTGAAGATGAGTTTGGACGATGTGTTCGAAATATACTAAACATTCTAACGCAATTGAGAGGGCCTATGTGATCACTTAAACATGATTCAAGCGAAGTTTCACTTTGACATTATATGATTTTTGCATGTTTCAATTTCAATTCCAAAACTTGAAATGACAATCTTCATGATTTAACTTTGTTACTCGGATGGGACAATTCCCAACATACGAACTTATGTGTAAAGTGAAAAAAATGCCCATAATAAGGTTTCACACCTTAACAACTAGTATCATAGACCCGAGGCCACAACTTGCACATTCAAACTCATCACATTCTCCCACTTTTAACACATAAATGTTCTCAACGAAGCACGCCTATTCTAGGAAACCGCACTCCACCACTCTAAGGATTAGTTGGTTTGACACCGTCTTGATGGACTTTTAGTCCCATAAGCCTTTTGACTTCCCAGACATTAAAATCGGTTTCAGTTCATTTCACAATCCCAAAATTGCACATTCATTCACAATGTGCCTAGCTGCTCCATCAGCCTGAACTCAGGGTGAAACTCCAAGAAGGCTCAAAAATGAAGCACAGAAAGTTCAAATCTCTGGACTCATGTTTGGCTTTCAACAAGACTATGAAGGATATCTACATACTAGGACCAGCAAGTCCACATCAAACCATGTCCTTCATCTCTTTCCTCACTGTTTACTATGGATGTCTCTGATAGCTCAATTTTTATTTTTGCAATTGCAACAGAAATTGACATCTATGCAATCTCAATATGCCAAGTAATAAGGAACACGTGTTGAATAGATCCCTTGGTGATATTCTCAAAAGAAAGAAAAATATATAAATAAACATCAATGTGTTTACACTGACGTGCAATGTTCATTCGTCATCTCCAGCCCATGTTTGTATGGACGGGAGGAGAGGGATGGTATTCTCATATTACAAGTCCCTTGGAAAAAGATGTTTGTTGGGTTCATGCATGCCTTATGTAAGAGCAAGATCACTCCAACCTCAACCCCAGCCTCAATACCCTAATATCTCGATACAAAATGATAATATATGTTGAGGTTGAGGACATTTCCACCTCATTGAACAGGGAGAACCGACTGCAAGTTACAAAGAAACTAGTTGAAGTTCAAGAGTTCAGAAATTTTACCATCAAATTAGAGGAATCTATGGAACATAACTCAAATTAATCAAGAAAAACCAAAAGATCACATCATGTAACCAATTGGACTTTGAAACACTAGGATTTTGACCGATCATGCCCAAAAATCTCCCCGGACACTGTTTCACCTCAACCTCAAGTGTCAAAACAACTTCAAAAACCTCAATAATATCGAGGTCAATCTCAATATTTCCCTCTGACCTCAATACAGTCTAACCTTGATAATGTCACCCTTGTTAATAGAACACCTTGAAATTGTCACCTAAAAGTTTGAAACCGATTTTCATAGTGTAAAACTCCCTTGTTATTATCCCTATCACCCTTGATAATGTCACTATTTTTTTCCAAAATCCATAGTGTAAATGTGATAATATCAAGTATGGATGGATTGTATGGGTGGGCATGGGTTCGATATTATTGTTCATGGGTGAGCATGGGCTAAAGCAAAGCATATTGGGGGTCATTGAATGAACTCTCATTCAATGCTTTCGGCATAGTGGGATGCAAGGAGTAAATTTGAAGGGCTATTACCCTTATTTTGGGGTCCAGCCCTTCACTTTCCCTTCAAAATATTTTGCAACCCTTCAAAAAGGAAGGGTTAATTTTCTATAAACCCTTCAAAATGAACGGCAAAAAAAAAGTAACCCTTCCCTAGTAATACTTTGAGAAAAATGAGATCACTTGCTCATCTCACATCAGTCACCCCTCAATCTGACAAAATTGCAGTAGAAACTGAGAGTCTGAGAGAGTATGGCCTCACAGAGACAGGTGGAGACTCGAGAGAGTCTGGATCCTAAAGTCACGGAAAAAAAAGGCCAACAAAATGAAATCGCTTGCAGCCTTGCACTTGATCTCTCTCACCCAATTCTGCAAAAATCAAGCTGGATGCATAGGAGTCTCAGCGTAAGCAAGTTATAGATTTGACACTTAAGAGTCACAAAGTGGTGCTTCATTGTCAAACAAAAAAACTTGGAATCTGGAGATGACTTTCAGTACTTACGAGTGCAAAGGTAAAATGAGATCTTCAAGTAGCTTGTGCAAGATTAAAAATGCACCATGCATGGGCAATTTTTGCATCTACCGAAGACTACTTGAGCAGATTTCCACACATGACACAATTGTGGCAAGTGATCTTGACTCTTCCTGCAAGCACAGCTAGTTGTGAGAGGGAATTTTCAACTCAAAATCTTATCAAATCTTATGGGAGATGTGCTCTGAATATCACCACCTTGGACGCTTTTATGAGGATTGCGATGGCGAAGATTCCTATGGAGTCTCTTGATTTTGAAGATATTTGGGAGAGGTGGATGAGTGTGAAGGATAGAAGATTTCAAGAATTATTTAGATTGTGAGTTTCGAGTTTCTTACATCTTACTACTATTGCTTTCTTGTTGTCCTCAAGATTATCATTGATGGCAATATGTTGAGATGTCATTACCATTTCAATATACTCAAACATCAATGTTTCATTAATGAAATAGTTCTATCTTTTCACCATGTGTGTTCTTTGGTCTCACTTATATTATACGGAGTAGTTTTCAACATCGCTTAAATGATAAACATGATAATGTGCACTTTCAACAAAAACTTCAATACATACATGAAGGGCAATTTTTGAGGTAACCCTTCATTTTGAAAGGGAAAATTTTGAGTTACCCTTCCCTATGAAATACAAACAACCCTTCAAATTTATGCCCTGGTGGGATGCCTTGTGTAATTTCAAATTTGGTACGTGTTTCGGAGTCCAAATGCTCAATTCTACATATATAAACAATCTTGATGAACGTATGAAGTCCAAAATGGAGGAAGCAACTTTGGAATTGGGTAGACTCATCGCCGCATTAAATTTGGGTTTGGATGTTGAAGGCAAACCTGTAGAAAAGCTTTGTCCTTTGGAGTACATAAACATGGAAGGTGAAGATGATTTTGAGGTGGAATTTTCTACTGAGGAGCTTGTGCAATTAGTGCAAGATGGCGAACAAGTTCTTGATTCCATGGAAGTGGACCCATTGATTGTTGATAGCAGTGATGATGAGTCTAAAGTAATGAAGCTAAGCGATGCACAAAAATATGCTAAAGATGTTTTGAATTTTATGGCTAGCCAAGGTTCTCAGATTTTCAGCACTCATGAGTTGTTAGAAATGGAAAAAATCCATGACAAACTCAATTGGTGTTGCATATTTAACATCAATAAAACAATGTGACATTAGAAGCTTCTTTGTCTCTAGTGAGAGGTCTTTACCTGATCTCAATGACACATTATGATGTGCTCTTGTTGTTATTCACAATTTTGAATTAGATTTTACATTCAAAAACATTGAAGTCTCATTTTTTTTTTAAAAAAAATTGTAATTATATTTTGATTTTCTACATATTTTTTGATAATATCACATTATGCACAAAATGTGACATTATCAAGTATGTCACACCTTGTTTATATCACACTTTTTGGTGAAACGGAGGGTGTGACATTATCAAGGTTAGGGTGTATGCCAATCAGTTGGCTGTTAGAACCTTATACTTGTACTACACACTGTACTGCTACTCCTGTAGTTCTACCAATACTCTACTGTAGTCAATCAATTTCACGACTGTATCTCATCGCATCTTCCTCGGGATATTGAGCATCCCCCTGAGCATTCATTCGCCACTCACATTTATTGTGGCCTCTGTTGTTCACTTCTGTTTATAAACTCCACTCTAGCTCAGAATCTATCAAACTGGCTAGTTTCCTAATTGAAGTTACCAATTGAGTCTTCCATCATGGTACCAGAGCTCAGGCATTACCGTACTTTAAGGGCAGCTTCGGCACAAAATAATTCTAAAAATAGACGCCGAAAATTTTGGGAAATTATTGACATTTTTTGCCGAATATAAAATTAATTAATTTTCAAAATTGCCGAAAAGTAAGAAATTTTAACTTCTCACTGGAATTTTACTTACACTGGAAGCATATATGAATTCTGATGGAGAGAAGGTGCTCCTTTTGTAATCAAGCTCACTTACACTAGTCCACAAAGAATATGGGTTAAGAAGTAGCAAGACTCTAAGTGAGGCTTTTCAGATGTGTTGTACACAATTTTTTGGAGTCCAATTGAGCATAGAAGATGAAGTTTTATAGAATTTTGTCCAACTAACAAAAGTTGAGAAATCAAGTAATCTTCCACCCCCAACAAGTTTTGTGTCAAAATAAATCTTTATGCAAAAGATATGGACAAAACATTGCAGCTGTGTAAAGATCAAAAAATTAAAATGCGTTCATAACAGTTTTTCGGAGCTCATTTGTGCATAGAAGATCAACTTTTTTGGAATTTTGCTGCTCTATGAAAAGTTTAGAAATCAAGTAATCTTCCACCTCCAACAAGTTTTGTGTCAAAATAAGTCTTTATGCGAAAGATATGGACAAAACATTGCAGCCGTGTAAAAATCAAAAAATTAAAATGCGTTCATAACAGTTTTTCGGAGCTCATTTGTGCATAGAAGATCAACTTTTTTGGAATTTTGTTGGTCTAAGAAAAGTTTAGAAATCAAGTAATCTTTCACCTCCAACAAATTTTATGTCATTTGAAGACTCTATGCAAAAGTTATGCGTGTTATAAAAATGAAGTCTAACTAGGTGCTTCACCTCAAACTTTACATATCCCATATGCATTGTTGAACACAACTCCACTCTACTTGTATAAAGCACAGAGCATTCTCAACTCTTTACAAAATCGTGAAAGATTTATATCTTTTGTAAAACTCTTCACACAAATTGTGAAATCGTGAATAAACATCCTTGTTTACCGTTAGATAATAACTTCTTGGATGTATGCCGAAATTGCATTATTAAACTATTTAAAATGCCGAAATTTTTAGTAATTTTTTTTTTGCCGCCGAACACTGTTTTTTTACTTTTAATAATTATTCGGCAAGAGAGCGCCGAAGCTGCCCTTAACGTACGGTAGCTCAGGCAATAGCTCGTATCTTCTACTTCTCAGCACATTAGATAGTTTTCTAATCCCAGATGCTTCCCTATGAATGTTGATGTTTCTTCTCTTCTCTCCACTAATGTCACCCCAAAAAATTGCTAAGAGAGGATATCAATGAAGATATTAGTTCAGGAAGTGTAGACTTCTCACAGTTGTTTACGACACCACCATAAAGAAGCTTATGAACAACTGGAGCCATGACCAAACACGACTCACACTACCCAGTTTTACAAGCTGTTGGGCGATCCCAACTAGAGTAGAGGCGCCCATAACCGGTCACTTAAAGAGATTCTATGCCAGATCTGGAGAAGTATAAGGTAGCACAAATTTCTCCCAGGTAGGAAGATAATAATTCTAATTTTATTCCTTAAATTGAAAGTATTGTGAATTTTTGAAGCCAAAAGTTGGTCCAAACATATTACCAATGTCTAGAGTCTACCATAGCCACTCAATTTAACCGCTCATTCCACCTCACTTTAGCACTCAAAACCAAGACATGTGTCATGGTTAGGGGTGCATTTATTTTTAATTTAATTTAAAATACACGTTTTAAAATATATTTTGTAAAATGCTCAACAAATTTTGAGGCATTTTTTATGTTTTTTTATTATAAATTCAGTACTATTATCAATCCAAGCCAGTAGGGTGAATATGCACACGCGCAACTTCACCAATTGTTCCATATTACCATATAGCATTAGTACATTTGAACTCAACGACAGTGCCTGAGCCCTAAGCCCTGCCACGCAAACTGACGAATACCAAAATACGGATTTCACATCGGGGACGATCCAAGCGCAATCTTGGATCAATACTTGGGCGGAGAAGAGCTCGAAGAAGTGATCCTAGAAAAGGGGAATGTTTTCGACAATGATTTTCCATATAGGACCTCACGGATTGATGTCTTTGATGATTTTCAATAAAACCATATATACTGAAAATATTTCTAAATGTATTTTATAATGCTGCCTCTGACCTCTAAAATAAAATAAAAATGCAACACTAGTCATGGCACTATTCCTTCTAGCCTAATCAAAAAATCAATCCCAGCTTGATCAAAATTATGGTACATTGCGCATGGAGTACTAATTGGGAATATGCGTCTCTACTATACAACACCTGGAGTTTCACACTGGAGCAAATTTTACAAGGAAAGGAGATATGGAATTACATTCTGGAGAAAGCCGGACACAACATGAGCAACAAGGAAGCACGGCTTCGACAGATAGAAGGCTCTCACCATCATCAATTTATCCATGCACCACAGACTGTTTCATCTGGTGAGAGGTTACATTAACTCCCATGATTGTTGGGAAGGATTGAAAAAGCATTACGCCTCTTGCAACTGTATCTCGTAATCTGTGGCTGCTCCAGAAACTCGTCACGATCCGCATGAATACTGACCAGTCTATGGATAATCTTTTTTTCACTTTCAAAGAATAACTTGCATTGAACTAAAATTCCTTGAGGAATTGTTTGTTGTCCTTATCCTCAACTCCCTACCAAGATCATTCCGAGAGTATGTTCAATCGATCATGAACATGGGTGTCCTCCCTACAATCAAACAGCTTAAGTGCAAGGTACTTGCAGAAGAAATGCACACGGAGCTTGAAGACAACAACATCAACACCAGTGGTTCCCACACTGAAGAGGCTCTACTCGTCAGTACCAACCGCTCCATAGATGTTCGTAACTTTAGCGGTGAGAAGCGCGGCACACACTGACCTCTTCCCTTCGACACACTTACCATGGTCAAGCAGGGGCGTTGCACATCCTTACTTGAACACTTCACCTGCCGTTGCAAACATGGCCACTGAAGTCATGAATATCCCATCAAGCATATGCAAGATCGTATTTACAAGCTAAACCAACAGATGACGACGTTCTGCAAAGACGGACGGCCTAAAGTGAACCTCATAGCGGACAACAACTCCAATAAAGCCATTTCAGATGAACCAACTCCAGCCGCATCCATGGACGGACCCTAGACTGTTGACGCCCTTATCACAGAAGTCACTGAGCATCAACGAGGAGCGGACGTTTGCATCGCCGAAGCAGAAGACAAGTGTTTCCTCGACTCAGGTGCTACCCGACACGTGACCAACAACAGAACACTATTCACAAGCATCATGCCAGATCACACTACCGACACCGTCAAAACCATCGGAGGCCAGATCCACCATTTTAGAGGAAAGGAGATATTATTGTCAAACTTCCCAATGGAGAAGTAAAAGCTATCGGAGATGTTCTGTATGTACCTAGCCTCACGAGAAATCTTCTCTCAGTTGGAGCTCTCACAGACGAAGGCTTCAACATCCATTTTTCTAACAACGAATGTGAAGTCCTTGACCATCGGTCCATGAGAACCATTTTCACAGGCTTCCCGTCTTCATCGACATCTTTATCACATGCACTACTCTGCCATCCCACACTGCAGCAAAATACACCTCACCGAGACATGAGCTTCACATGAACTTTGGGATGCTAGACTAGGCCACGCCCATCACAACCGCATCTCTCGACTCTTCTCTAAACAATTAGCCACACATCTCCCCACTCATCTTCTCCCTAGATTATGGCACACATGTACTACTTGCATTCAAGAAAATCAAACGAGAACACCACTCCCAAAAATTTCTCACTCCCGTGCTACTCGTCCACCTGAACGTGTAACAGCAGATCTTTGTGGCCCATTTTGAATTCCCTAATACTCAGGAGCCAAATACTTTCTATCAGTTACTGACAAGTTCTCACACAAAATCTAGATTTATTTGAAAAGAAAGTCCAACACTTTAATCCAATCTCAACACGAAGTCGAGCGGAGTACGGGACTCCAAATTCTCAAATTTCAAGCCGACAGAGGAGGGGAATTTACCTGACTGGAATTCATCGATTATTGCAAGAAGAATGGCATTCATTGTGGGCAAAATCAAGCCGGCATCCCACAACAAAACGGGATTGTTGAACGGAGAAACCAGTTCCTGCTCAACATGACAAGATGCATCACCACCAACAAAGGACTTTCTCCATCTCTCTGGGCATAAGCCATAATTGCCATAACCGCTGCATACTTACAAAATTGACTACCAAGTAAGTCAACCCCTCTTGGAACACTAGTGTCTACCTTAACCACAAATACACATGACAAAAACTTTTACCAAATAACCACATCCCGAGGATGTCGTAATTTTTATCATGATCAACGGTTAGAATGATTATATAAAAATACCAATCCTTGTACATATTTATTAGGAGAATAGTTTACTACTTTTTAAATGAAGATATAAATATATGATTGTGTTGGTTACTTTACTCATAATAGTATATGGGTGCAATTAAAGCTTCAGGACCAAAGGTGTGGCAACATTTGTGACCACAAGATGCAGAGAAAATTGGGCAATAGGTGGAAAATCTAGATCCCAATTGACCCCTTAGCATATTTGCATCCAAAACAATGGTACAGATCCTTCAACTGCATGTTTTATAAAAAACAAAAAAACAATAGACCATACCAAGTTCAAATATAGGACCATAGTTGCTAAGCGTTTAAATTGGTGTAGATAGCTTAAGCACTTTTGTTGTTATGTATTTTAATAGCACGCGTAATGTGTACACACTGGGTGAGGGTGATCTTGAGCTCTTGATAAATTTGTAAATGTACATGCACGAATGGACTAAAAAGACATAAGTGAAGATTTTTAATTCTAATTTGTTGGATACACATGTGGTTGAGATGTAAAAAATGTAGCATGGCATTATTGACACAAATTACAATTTTACACAATGATATGATGTAGTAACCTTCACTATATACTTGTCGATCTCACATGGTTGCTTAAATCGACATGCATTGACTTCCTCGGATACAAGATTTCATGGCAAATAACATGAAACATAATCTTAAATATGGATGCTCATCATTTTCTAGGAGGATTTAAAGACAAGCTTGAAGTTTTAGCATTGTTTGCAACCTTTGCGACAAAGGTCTTTTTTTGAGACCAAATTAAGAATTCAATTGCAGGATTTGTCATTTAATGATTGTGGTAAACAAAAATCCTACTTTAAAACCTTTAGGGAAAATGATAAGAGAGGAAATTCCTCATGGTGAAATAAAGGTGAAGTTTTAAATGGAGTGTTGACGTCTGCCAAAATATATGGTCGAAATTTTTCCTCCAAAAATTGCAATACATTATAATTCATTATCACTAGAAGAAAACATGTCAATGCCAACCATCCGTTATAATTTGTTTAGGGTATTATTTTTAATGAAATTTTTTTTGAAGATCTCATCTTTATGTTTTATGTTTTGGTATTCAACACAACAATAGAAGTTGCCATGGAAAAAAAAAAAAAAAAAAAAAAAAAAAAAAACGCTTTAAATAACATTTCACTATTACTTTTAGGTGTTTGACCAAAATCCTTTGGTTTTTAGTATACCATAGCATTTTTTTGGGACCACTTTATCATGCTTGCATCCCATAGGAAAGAAGAATGGTTTGCACATTTTTCTCTATGATACGGTACATTATGTAATTTTTTGCACATTTTTAAATATATTTGAAAATAAAATCATGTATGATATTTTATCATTTATTAAATAGTGATGACAAGTTACGTTATTTTTAAGCAGTTCAAATTGTTCTTGATAACTTTTTTGTCAAAATGCAAAAGTCATTTGTGGTTTTCTCTAATATGAAGAATTGGAATTTAAATATTATAACATCATTTAAATTTCATAAAATAATGCTTAATGATCTAATCGATAACTCACAATTGGATTTAACATCAATAGATAATGGTACTTTGAAATTGATGAGCAACTTGGGTCTCACCAACTATGAGCCTTATGACATCTTCACACTTACAGTTTCCAAAAGAACGTTTGTCTAACAAAATTTTAAACATAAAATTATTGAGTCTCGATGATTTGTATATGGCATTAATAATTAAATAACATTGATGACTATTTAGATTAAAATCTAGAAATTACAATGAAATTTAATTTAATCTCCATGTATATTTTAGCTAATTTGTATAAAAAATAACTATATGTATATCAACACCAATAACATAATTTATTTTATTCAGTGTTTTGATACACTTCACATTATGTTTTATTTATGTTAATATTCAATTTAAGATCACTCGCACTAGATTTTCATATTGTAAATCTAATTATGTAAATTGTTTAACTTTGTTTCTTGGATTTCATATGTGTGTGTGTGTGTGATTCTAAGTTAACTACATCAAGTTTTATTGTTACAAATTATGAATTGTTTTTCATTTATACCTAGACTACATGCTTAATTTGTAATTCTTCGGTTTTGTAAGAAGATGAGATGGTTCACCACAAACATATCATAGCTCAACACATTTGACATTTGTTTTAAATACAAAATCTTAATAAAAGACATACCCAAATATAAACCATACATTTCGTAAAATGTTCACATTATTATTTGTGAAATACTTTTAATTTTTTTTATGAATAAAAATTCATAAAATACTCAAAGATTTTATATGAATGAATAAAATTTTATTATCAAAATCCTAGACAATCCATTCAAAAATTAATGACAAATTAGATGATTTTCTAAAAAATGAAACATCACACATTCAATAAAAATTAATTCAATGTAAGAAATTCATTTACATAATTTAAGAAAAAACTGCAAGTGATTGTTAAGAAGTATTTTTTTTACTATCATGATTAGGATTATTTTTATTTTTATAAATCATAAAATTTTGAAATTGTGTTGGATGTTCAACATATTATTTGTAATTATATGTTTATTAATATGATATAATATTAATATTAATATATGTACATAAAAAACATAACAAAATTTGATGAAAATTATTTCATTTGATAAAAATTTAACATCAAAACGCTTAAAACTCTGCAAAACACTTCATGTCCACAACAAATTGTGAATACAATTTAAGTATCCTTACAGATGTTATATTTTAGATTTTTTTTGCTTTAGATTAAATTGAGATTTTATATTTTAGATGCTTTATGATTTTATAATTTATACACTTTAATAAATGGTTTTATAGGGTCATGTTGTCTTGGAGTACCCGGTGGTGGGGTGGGTGTCTGAACTAGATGGAACTTAGATCTGAGAACATAAATAAGGCATGTCTAAGATTAAATTGCAACTTTTGGCGATATGATAATACCCCTGTGTTTTTGGAGTTGGAAACCAACATCTTCTAGATTAAATATCTCACCAAATGTTTGCTTACAAATTAAATACCTCAACCCCAATCCACTTTTGTTTTCAAATTTAATATAGGTTTTGAAGAAACTTTCAGCAACATGCGTCATTGAAGCTAGGAAAATGATAGAATCTAGATTTACCAACAAATGTTCATTAAAGTCATAAGGTAAGTACAAGTACTGTCAGTTTTCACAAATGGCCCTCACATTGTTTCTCAGGGCTTACAATAATGAAATGACCATTTGAGATTTTTGAATAAATAGATTCTGACTAAATAAATGTGATGTTCCTTGCCACTTGCATAATTATCCCACTACATGCAAAGGCACTTACAAAGGTTGTGGATCCAACCTCAACACCATCACATTGTAGTAGGTTGTCAGGTTATGATCGTCACATCTTGCCATTCGTAGATGTAAAGGGAGGTGTGTATTGAACATGTTAGTGACAAAGAGGATGAGGAGGGAATGAAGACAATAGGGGTATTCACGAAGCTTCTATGCACAATTCTACATTGACTACATTGATTGCGCTCATTACTTTGTGGAGATAGATGTGTGTGAGTAGTTTCCTCTTAAACTTCCATCTATGCCCAAAAGCTTTAGTGTCTAAAATTTCCACAATGCCTCCATTGATTAATTTCTCAAACCTACGTGAATTCTAGAAATATAGTCTAGAACATGCTCGATACTTGGAATGTGCTTGCATTTTTCTAATTTAAGAATTTGAATGTTGAATTCGATGACAATGTTAAAAATCATTTCTGAACCCTCGTGCCAAGCTTGCGCTTGTTGATTTTCAATGTAAAGTAAGGCATTCATTAGGTTAATTGCACTCTATGTGAACTTCCCATTCATACTATCATAAACAAACATCTTACTATTTATCTGAAAATACCACAGTTATAAGATACTAGTGGTTGTTTCTCCAAACATTTTGCCAACCTCATTGCTCCCATAATAGCACTCCCCTGTTTACATCCAAGAGCATCCATCCTACATATCTGAACGTAACACCAAACTATTTGATCTTTTCAAATAGTGCACTTGAAAAGTAAATTTGTTTTAGATAGGGTCCCTTTTGACATGATTAGCTACAAATGAAAATATGTAATTCAAATAAGGTATTTTTTTCGTAGAGAGGCCCAATATGGGCCTATTAGATGCTCATGGGTTAAAGAGTTAAGTGGACCTTGTCACAACAAATTCTTTGTGACCATGAGTTTGTTCATTGGCCGAGAATCTATCCATTAGTCCCATTATCATAGTTGGATGGGGTCCGAGGAATTGATGCCACACGCAACACAAGCCCCTATAGAATCAATTCCATTACCCAATGCACACAAGACTTATAATTTCTTGAGACGGGCCACTGAGGGCCACTTCACACACGAGACTGAGAGCCCGTGACCATTACACTTCCAGCACTCTCATTGGTGGAAAAGGCGGAGCCGGTCCAAGTTCGCTGCACACTACGCTTGAGGGACCAATGGAGTAAGTGAATGCAAGATGGATGCAAAGTCTACATGGATTTCTACATGGCATCAAAGGGATCACGTTTCATGGTCACTTGGACTAGTATCAAAAACCACCTCTCGGACGTAGGCCTAACACAAAATTGGGAGACCATGGCATTCTGAACGTTCACAACCATTGATTTATTCTACTTTATCATGTGTGAAGACCCGCATGAATAAAAATTCATTGAAATAGCATTTGGTTGAGGGCCCGGGTACATATGGCTTCACACTAAACTTGAAGACCCATGAGCACACTTGATTTTGGAGGTAATTTGCGACGGTCTTTAACCACTTTCTTTGGGCTCTCACAATTTCATGGTCACGGCTCTTGGCTCGTGTGTGAAGTGGCCCTGAGATCCAGTGGGATATTGATGCCACATTGGCATCACTTAACTCATTTATTTCATACATGGGACTTGGACTCTAGGGTGAAGATACCCCAAATTTTACTCTCCACCAATAAGATCGCTTGGTCCACCAAACTATGATTAGTGTAATTAGGAGGAAAAAGATTCGAACCCTTAACTTGTGGGTTTGAAGACCATTGTACTACCTTTGGAATTATTTGAAGTTTCTTTGGCCTTCGACCCTAATGTTATAAACGCGTGAACCAGCTCATATATAATTGGCACTAAGCTTGTTATGTACATACGTGTGTCATGGTTCCTATGTCCCTTTGAGTTTGATTTTTGTTCACGTTCCTAGATTTTGAACCAAAATTTTAATGTAGGTTTGAAAATACATCATAGGTTTTCTTTCTAAGTAGTCTGACAAGATAACAACGTCAATGTAAAGCTCACAACCATAACATTATTAAGTTGTGTGTGTCTGTGTGTGTGTTCATGTGGGTCCCGAGAATATAAGCATGGGATGTCGCAACTAGTGCACATTCAATTTGAATGTGCACTAGCTGCGACATCCCATGCTTATATTCTCAGGGTCCACATGAATGAACGCATATTGCTTAATAATATTATAACATTTTCCTTTTACAACTATTGACTTATTGTTTTGATGTTTCCGCGGGTTGGTTGTACTGTGGGTTCTTTTTGCAATTGAATTTTCAATTTGTGCCAAAAAGAAAAGAAAAGACTTATTTTTTTAAATCAATACAAATGAAGGGACGACTAGGTCAGGTTGAAAATTAAGCATTAAAATTTTGGGGTTAGTGGGTTGGACAAATGTTCAAAGAAAGGCTTCTATAAAAAAAATTACTCGTCTTCTTCATCCAGATATAGGGCCCATATTATATCTCGGAGTTTACTAATGTTATGGTCATAATATGGGTCGATACCATTATGTTATTAGTCCCTTGCATTATGGGACTTTTCGTTTTCAAGAGCACTAAGTTTGAGTAATGTAGACTTGGGTGACCATAACATTAGGGCCACTTCACACACAAGCCAAGAGCCATGACCAAGCAATTGTGAGAGCCCAAAAGGAAGTGTCCAAAGGTTGTCCCAATACACCTTCAAAAACATGTAATGTGGTCACAAATCCTCAAGTGTATTTTGAAGTTATATGTAACCATGTCTCAATCAAATGCTATTTCAACGAATCTCTATTCATGCAGGTCCTCACACATGATAAAATAGAATAAATCAATGGTTGTGAGTATTCGGAGTGCCATGGTCTCCTAGTTTTGTATTAGGCCAACTTCCAAGAGGCAGTTCTTGAAAATTGTCCAAGTGACCATGAAACATGATCCATTCAATGCCGTGTAGGAATCCATGTAGACTTTGCATCCATCTTGTATTCACATACTCTGTTGGTCCCTCAAGCATAGTATGAAGTAGCGAACTTGGACCAGCTCTGCCTTTTCCACCAATGAGAGTGCTTGAAGTGTAATGGTCACGGGCTCTCAGTCTCGTGTGTGAAGTGGCCCTTAGCAAACTCTAGTGCTGAGTTCAGTGGCCCATGGAATCCCAACTGATTGATTTGGGTATCTATTATGATTTACAAGGTGGTTGCTATAGTGTTACCTTGACAAACCACCACCCCGGTCACAACTACACTCTTTTTCATCTCCAAGGTGGAGTTCTTGAAAGTGGTGACTCTGCATGGTGATTTGGGCGAACCAACCCATACACTTGTTTCTTGTTGGATGCCTAAACCCTTGCCTCCAAGGAACCAATGTACAGGTTGGTTTGCCCCAACCACTACATGATGTGGTAAGACTTTTGTCAAGCTATTTTTGATCACGGAACCCTTCCCCACTCTTGACTAATGTTATGAAGGAGTACACCAACATGTGGGTTTATTGTCTCGACCAATTTCGCACAGAGGTTCAAGGCATGTCAACCAACATAGACTAATGGGTTCTTTACATAATGGACCATGAAGTCGTCCCTTGCTCCTCTAAAACATGTCATTGGTTGTTGAATTCAGTCTGGGACCACTCCGGTTTGCATCATGAAAAAGAATGTAAGAGTGACCATGGAACTTGAGGTCCCCAAAAGGCCTATTTTAAGGCCTACATTATCCATTGTCATGGTCCAATGGGTTTTGTAGTGGGAGAGGCAAAAGACGTTCTTTTGCTGCAAATGTCAAGGGGACCATGGCAGATAAATGCCATTTTAATTTTATAAGTCTAGTTTATATTAAAAAGTTAATATTTTTCATAGTTATGACGAAAGAAGGGGAGAAGGTCAAACATGAAGAAAATTCCCAAAACTGCCCTTTTTGAACATATATTTTTTATAAAAAAAACACACATCCACCTTTTGGTGCATGGTCACTTCTCTTGTCCCACATTCGGTTTACACATACACTAATCTCCCGCTTAAGTATGCACTTTGAACCGGAGCCGTTGATGCGCACTTAGTTGGTAGTTGCATACTTTACTCATATCACTTTCTAGACCCTTTGATTCGATGATACGCAATGAGAAATGAATGAAACCTGAGGCAACCCGCTAGACCGTAGCCTTGCAATGTCAAATCATCCATTGATGACGAAATCTAACCTATTGAGACATTTGTTGAATCTGAAAGTGCTACCAACTTCAAAGGCTTTGAAACTCTACATAACATTGTCTTTGACATCGACGACCAATTGCTTTGCTCCGATGTTCAAACGGAAGTTGGACAAATGTACGATGAACTGCAACATTCATTTGAGACGTTGTAGTGAAACGTTAACAAACTAACATTGAATGTCAAGCGTAAAAAATCATGTATTTGCGGCAAATGACTCTACATGACATGTTCAAACAATAAAATATGAACTTTGATTTTTGTCAAAAAACAATTGCCCACTTAACCGGAATGCGTACTTAAACGGGTGAGTACTTTAAGCGGGAGATTACTATAGTCAAGAGCCCGAAGCCTTCAAGAATGCATTTTTGTAGAAATCGGACAATGGAAGTGTTACCGTGAAGTGTGACCATGGAAAATCGCCTCTCTAACATGGGACAAATCCATGGTCCATCATATAAACAACCCCCGAGAGGTTTAATTTCAAATAGATTATGACAAGGGTTCTAGGCCACTTGTGAATGACGGCAATGACCCTACCTTTATGAGTTTAGACGTGGCTCTCAGTTTCGAAAAGGAGCAATTCGATGTTACTTAGTAATGTAATGTTCATTATGTTTTAATGTTTGTTTATCAAAATGTATGCAACAGTTAGAATGTCAAGTTCTTACCACTTACTTTATGTAATTGCAGTTTCAATATATTTGTCACATATTCACATATGAGCTCACAACTATGATCAAGGACAACATTTCTCTCTCTCTCTCTCTCTCTTTCTCTCCAATCATTAGAAACTACTTATTCATGAAAGGCATTTGCAAAACTATACTCAACAACATGTATGAATTTAGTTTTCATAAAAACTTTAGTCATGCTATTGTTTCTTCTCCCCTTAGTGTCCAACTATCAACATATATCATGTCACAATAAAGTATATAGGCATAGTATTCGCATAGAAACCCACAACCCTCCCCTCTCACTTTCATTGCCACGTGGCACAAGATAATTGGAAAGATTGAGGGTGTTTATAGTCATAAACCTCTCCAACACTCACTCTTTAAGAGACGTGTAGATCTCCATAATGCAAGGGTCTCGATCTAGTTCGGAAGAAAGGGTTATATCCGATAACGGACTTGCCGCTTTGCAGCTCAACTGATTATCTAATATATAATGTTTTTGGACCCACAAAAATTGAGTCGAGTTGTTGTGTAATCTTATGTGGGCAAGTGAGTGCATAACCTTGTACATTGAGGGCCGGCTCACATGGTCTCAAGTGGCCACATGGAGACAAAGTCCCATCTTTTGAGCCTCAAGAAAGCCTTATAGTATGGTTTATATTTATTAAAGCCAAATATTGATTACTTCATGCTAAAAAAAAATCATGGGACTTGTGTGGAGAGTTGGATCTAAGCCTAGCTTTTTGCTCGACCCAACTCTCAACACAAGTCCCAAACCTCACCTCCAGAAAGTGTTGCCATGTATGCATCCATGTCACACTCGGGACTTATGACTTGGGACCCATGTGAACCGGACTTGAATTATCTCAATTGGAGATTTCATCACAAACCTATAAACTTTAACGGGTATCTTAGGCAAAATTGGACCCTTGGAACCCTAGAGAGCCCACCACATAGGCACCAAGATAATTATGAAATATTTGGTTAGAACCAAGTTTAAGTACCTAAACTTATTTCAAATTCCTATGAGGATGTTCTAACGAACAACATGTGTGTGTTTAGTTCCATAGAGTACAATATAATGCCAAGTGATTCCATAACTTCCAATGGTGGACTCCATTCTTCAAGCTACAAATCTCAAGAAACTTCAAGCCTATTCGCATGGAACATGTGCCATACAAACTAAACCAAAGTTGATAACATCAGGATCAAGTGAAACATTTGCATCACATGTGTTCACGATAAGAATCCATGTTTAATAACTTTGTTTGCGCAAAGTTTAGAGTTCAAAATAAGCAAAATGAAAGTGTTGAGGTGAGCTTGTGGTACATAACATTATTCAAATCCATAACAGTGTTCTATGGGACTAACAATATTTCACTGAATATTCCCCACATCCAATCTTAATATTATGTGAAATATTGTTAGTCCCACGTAACATTGTTATGGATTTGAATAATGTTATGTATGTATAACTTACAAACATAATGTTGACAAACCTAAGAGAGAGTGCACTTGACCAACCTTTTCATGATCGGGAGTGGGGTAATAAAAATGTAGTATTTAAGTAAAAACGGCCTACTTAAAAGTATTCAAGTGTATTTCCAGACAACACCCATTAAATGTGGTTAGATAGATAGAAACTCCAACCCCTTTCAAGCAAGGGGCCGGCATGAATAAAGTGTCCGTTTGTAATGCCAATGACCCGATGCCCACTGGACAAGGGGACATTGGGACAAATACTACTCTCCCCTTTCGAGGATGGACACTATAGTGACACACTATACAAGTTCCTAGCTAGTCACTAGTGCCTTGAAGATACCGGACATGGTATCCCCCCAAAGGGCTTTGAGGTACCCATACAACAAGGTCCAAGGACCCCCCACCATAGTTGGGTGGACTAAGGTGGTGAGCACCACGTCGGCATGGGGAATAGAACCCACAATTAAATGTGGTTACAAGCTACCGGCTACTATTATTGATAACATGTTATTGGTTACTAACGTAGTGTCTACTCCGTGCAAAGGTTGAAGTAGTTCTACATCTAATGTCATTGTCCCTTGGGACGTGGCCACGGATATCTTACGAACAGAGACTCTATTCACTCTGGCCACCTCGTGAGACCATAGTTCTTCTTCTTAGTTAAAACAATTGTGTTTTCAAAATTTGGAGTTTTAGGTTAACTTAACTTTATAGATTGATATGTTGATACACTTTCAATATATCTAAATATCATTATAAGAAAATATGATGATATATGTGTATACATATACGTGTGTATTGTCTATTATGTTGAATGTGTATAGTCAATTGGTGTATCGCAAAAAAATATACTCAAAACATTTAATTCAACATTATCACAATTAATCATGCATATACAATTCTATTGGAGGATCCTACCATAGATTTCAAGGGTGTTAAAATTATAGATTGGAACTTGTTCAATTTTACTCACAAACCAAGTGTAATTGTACAAGAAGCACTAGTAGAAAATTAGCCCAAAAAATTTGCAGCCAAAATTGGTTGCGGTTCTTTTGACAAGCCTAATCTATCCAAAAAAACAAATATACAGTCATTTAGCGATTATATATTAGGCTGATCAAAAGAAGCAGGGCTGATTTTTGCTACAGTTCTTTTTGACATAGTCTTCTACTAGTGAAGAGGGAACATCTATGAAACAATAAAACCCAAAATTTCCCAAGATAAATTTTAGGATCACGCATCACAAACTCTCAAAGGGTGATATATAATATATTTATTACACCTAGTTGTGTATGATGTAGTTAATATCATGTTATATATTAGTATTATATGACAATCTTGTATGCATCGGTATAATGTGACACCCAACAAAGGAGGATAAGAAAATAATACAATGAGTGCAACAAAACCAAAATTCTTGATGTTATTTCAACACTAAATAACTCAACCTCCGAAACTTTGTGATTCAACCCTACAACAATGTTTACCCCCCCCCCCCTCATATGCTAAAAAAACGTTGTGGTCCAAATGATGAATGTTGAATGGTAAAAGGGGATGCAAATGGAGTCATTTAATTTGCTCCAAAATGTGAATGTTCTTCTTGAAATTAACCATGCTTTGTAACTTATTCTTTTTGGAGGGTATGAAAAAATATTATATGAAAATGTCGAGGTGGACACGTGATACACCAATCACATGAGAAAAAAGAGTGTCACAAAGGAACCCCAAACCAAAAATCTTGGGGTTTTTTGACATTTAAGGTCGAGACATTGAGCAATTTCAAATTTTGGACGACAATCAAAACTTTGTTATTAGGTTCTTGTTCCTTTTTTTTTTCTCTTAGGAGTTAAAAAAATGCGACTTGACAATGGAAATGTTGACCCGGGCCCTACTTTACATATTGGAACCGCCATAACAAGAGGATCTTTAAAGAATCACATGGGATTTACCCCTTGAAACAAATGAACCAACAAGTTGTTATGAGAATCCATAGATCAGGGTGCATTCGATTAGACCCCCTCCTAGGTACGCAACTCCCATATTATACGCAGGGGGCATCGGCATTAAAATGGCTTAGAGGATGACTTTTTAAAAAATTATATCAAATTATACAAAAATAAAAAGACCAAAAAGTTGGGTGAAGACCAAGTTAAATAAAATGACATGTAAAAAAAATTTGGGTTGCATATTTATTTGAAAAAACTCCATAATGTATATAAAGAATTGAAACACTTTTAAAAAAAAACCTATGCCTATGCATAATTTTAAAAGATCCACACGAGTAGTTGCCTTTAATTAAAATCAGAAGTCATTGGCAATGTTTTATTCATAATAAAAAATATTAAAGTTTTAAATTAAAAAACCCAAAAAGTTGGATAGTTTGGCCTAAGGTATTGTATTAAAATACTCATATAATTGGGTTCTTAATGTAGTTATATGCTTCAAGGAATATTAATGTCCTATATAAAATTATATTTTTGCATTCCTTGTTAAAATGGCTACAAGAGTTTTCTACATTAAAAAAATTAATATCACTTGAGATTGGACTAAAATGCATTATAAGTGATTATAATCAGGGCCATATAATACAGGAGTTGCGTACCCACAAACCCCCTTTAAACCCTAGAGAGGCAAAGAATCTATTTTTCTCCCTGAGGGGGTGTATTGACATTTTAGGCTACAACTTTGAGTAATCCCTATATTTGGGGCGACAATTTAGAACTAGTTTCCCTAAAGTGATGTTTGGCTCAACACTTTGCACATTGAAAGATAATTTCCAAGTGGGTTCCAACACGGCAATGACCCGTGTGCATATGACATGTGCACATTTCGTCCCAAAAACAACTTTTTGTGTCAAGCTAGACAAAGTTGTACACTATTCTCGTTTTCCTTTTTCAAGAAATTTCCTAAGTTTCAAGGACTTTAAGGAACAATCCAAACACTATAAATCAAAACATGAGGTTTTTTTTGTTTTTTTTTCCCTCCCTATTGTGTCTTTAGAGTTTTTTTTTTTCAAAAAGCGGCTTGGCATTGGAAATGTTGCGCCATGGTTTGTACTTGCTTACATACAAAATACACAAATGTGTAGAACACGGCACAAGATTCAATGAACCATCACAAAGGAAACCCACACAAACAAACAAACAATCAAACAAGTTGTGATGAAAGAATCTAAAGATTGGGTTGCACTCAATTGGACCCCCTTGATAGCCTAGAGAGGTGTGCATCTTCATGCGCTCCCTCGGGGATGTAAACTTTGGCATGTAAGGTTGACATCTCGAGTAACCCCACGTTTTGGATAACGTTGAGAATTTAGTTGGATGATGGGGTTGTCCAACACACACTTAAACACTCCTTGAACATTATAAATTGTCAAAAGTGACGTGAAACTCCCTACCAAAACATCAGGTTCTCGAGAAACTTTAAGAGTATTGCAGTGAGTTATCTATTTTGTCTTTACATATGCCGGAATGTAATATTTGAGTGGGATGCAAGTGTGTCTTAGCGAATGTGAAAATGACGTGTGGCAAAATTTAAGGAAAAATAATCATTTTGTGTCAAAATACAGAGCCCTCTACAGTAACTCTCTTATCTATCTATCTTTCTTTCTTTCTTTCTTTCTTTCTTTTTGTAGTGGGTTCTTTGTTTCATCTTTACATGTGCAAGAATGTAATTTCTAAGTGGGATGCAAGTGTGTCTTAGCGAATGTGAATATGACATGTGACAAAATTTAAGAAAAAATAATCATTTTGTGTCAAAATAGAGAACCCTCTACAATCTTCTTCTTCTTCTTCTTCTTCTTCTTAAAAAATAAAAATTAATACAATTATTTTTAGAAGTTTATCAAAAGACATCTTGGCATTGGAAATGTTGAGTTGGGGGAGGGGGGGGGGGGTTGGTCCATACTTACTATAGACTTACAAAATATACAAAAATTAAAACACAACACAAGCATCAAGAGCATCATGAGGGGCCCCAAACAAACAAAGAAGTTGCTATGAGAATCCATAGATTGGGTTGCACTAAATTGAACCTCCCAGGTCACTGGCTCCCACAAAAATGGTGCCCATGCATGGACATAGCCATGATCAAGACCGTTTGACCTTCAACGTTTTTTAAATAAACAAAAAATAATAATATTTTAATAAAAGTTAAAGATCGGGCAACACTTTTTTTTAAAAGAAAAAGATTGTAATAGATGGATGGGAAATGTGTCTCAACATCCATTGAGGACAGTGGACCAGGGAACAAGAACGGGAACAACGTTCCCACCGGCGTTCCCGAAGGTCGTACATGACCCGGATTCGAATCCTCTCAAACACAAATATGTGGATGCTTTTGTTTCAAATGGTGGTTGTTCTTTTCACTATGCATGGAGGTAAGGCTCATTGGTAACCTGGATGAGTGATTTCATTGATGACCTAAAATCAGAGATGGCTCGCATTTTTTATGATGAACTTCGAAGTGCTCAATCATTAAAGTTTCAAGCACCGTTTTTTGGCATGTTCTATATACATACATTTCAAATTTTAGATTTCGACACTAGGGTTGAATGAAATGTGTTCTCTACGTTTGTGGTAGTTGTGGCGGAATAGGTGGAGGTGTAGGGATAATGAAAAGAAAGATAAAGTGAAGAGGAGGAGATAATTGCTCGTCCCCGTATGAGTTGGGTTCTCGTTGGGTTATGTGAGGGTGCACGGCCCGTATGTGTAATCAATCCATAGGGTGGTCGTTGCCAAAGTGGTAATCATTGGGTATTCACTTGGACCGATACACAATGTTTTTTGAGCATGTGTAAGAACCAAACTGGAGATTGGTGAAGTATTTGAAAAGAATGACATGAATGGCCATATGTAACATTGCAATCACATAACTAATGTGAACCCCTTGACTCGAGAATAAAGGCTTCTACATAATATAAAGACCTACATTTATGTATAGAACAGACATAGATCACAATCCTCGATTCCATGAAAACATGCTTGCAATGTCATGGTTGCAAAGCATTAAGTGTTTCTCTTGACTTGAAGTAGATCCTAGCATGAAAATGGTTTGAATTCACCAACTTCCACATTCGATATCTTTCTCTTTGGGATCCTTTATCACCACCCACCAACACTTGTTCTCATACTCATTTTTTTTGCCTTGTCCTAATATTGTCTTGTATATTCAATTGTAGATAACCAAATAATTTTGGTGGTTGAAGCTCAATATGTGGCAACTTCTTCTTCCTCTGATTCTCAACATAAATTGGTTGTGAACAAGGTTGAAGGTGCGCACGGAGAGAGAGAGAGAGAGAGAGAGAGAGAGTCTCTAGGCACGAACAACAAATTCCAAGGGTTTGCAATGCAATAAATTTTACCCACCTTTGAATACTACTCGAGGGCCCGAATCATTGATAAATCTTTATTTGCAATCAAATGTTTCTAAACTTATATATGAAAACAACAATGGTGTTGCTAGTTCCAACTGTATGAATGTAAATTTAAATTCACCTTTCACAACTTTCTTTTGTATGTTCACTAGCTCCAAAGCAAGCTTTTTAGTTAGATTACATTTTGTAATACACATTTGATTTGATTTGGAACTCCAACGCTTTTAAAATGTTCATTTTAATCCCTAAATACTTTATTAATAATATTAACATGATAATTTCAAATGGACATGTAGGGAAAATTCACTAGCCCCAAGCCCAATGATACATGTCAATATTCAAATATACAACTTCTAAACAATCTCAATATCCAAATTTGAATGAATAGATACTTGACAATACAAATAATAAATTCTAAACATATATATATATAGTGATAGTGTTTATTTCCGCTACCTAAACCACATATCATTGCAAAGCCTTTAATCAATGTGAAATGAATGAATAAATGGGAAACTCTAAGTTTCCCAGACCAAAAACTAGCTCAATTAATCTAAGCCGTCCTTCTAATTTCAATGGCCCGGATTGCGGCTCCTTAAACACAAAAGTACTCGGATACTTTTTGTTTCAAAGAGTGACGTGGCGGGCTCCTCACACTAATAGCATGCCCAAACTTAATTAGGGCCACTTCACACATGAGACTGAGAGCCTGTGACCATTAACATTTCAAGCATTCTTATTGGTGGAAAAGGCGGAGCCGGCGGTCCAAGTTCGCTTCATAGTATGCTTGAGGGACCAACGGAGTATGTGAATGCAAGATGGATGTAAAGTCTACATGGATTCCTACACGGCATCAAATGAATCATGTTTCATGGTCACTTGAACTTTTTTCAAAAACCACCTCTTGGAGGTAGGCTTAACACAAAACAGGGAGACCATGGCACTCCGAATACTCACAACTGTTGATTCATTCTATTTTATCATGTGTGAAGACCCGTGTGCATAGAAATTCATTGAAATAGCATTTGGTTGAGGGCCCAATCACATATGACTTCACATATACACTTGAGAATCCGTGACCACACTACGTGAGTTTGGAGGTGTGTTGGGACGGCCTTTGGTCACTTTCTTTTGGGCTCTCACAATTTCATGGTCACGGGTCTTGGCTCGTGTGTGAAGTGGCCCTAAATGTAAGCAATGCTGAGTAGGAAGCGTTCGGTAGTGGCCCACACCTGTAAGTGTGGGCATGCTATCAGTGTGGCTCACTGAGAACCTGGATCAATTTAATTTAAGCCGTCCATCTAGATTCAACGGTCCAGATTGCGGTTCTCTCAAATTCACAAAAGTACCCGAAAACTTTTTGTGTCAAAAAGGTGACGGGCTCCTCGCACTCAGTATGGAGTTTGAGGCTCAATGGGATCCTAGATCAATCAATTGAAGCCGTCCATCTGAATTCAACGGCCCAGATTTCATCTCTGTCCCTTCACGTCGCCCGTTTCGGTGGGAGCCGGTGACTTGGTTGGGCCGCCCTTGAAACCCTAGAGAGGCGAGTCGAGCATCTTCTCTATCTCCTCTTTCCTTCCCTTCCTCTTTGTCTCACTTCCCGGTACCCGTCGCTTCGCTCTCTCGTTGTTTCTCGCTCGCGGCTGCCCTAACCCTCGCCCCAATCGCAAGCTCTTTTAAACCCTCGCCTCAAGCTCTAAACCCCTCTGCACAAGCATCACCGCAGCGGCGCGGCAAGAGACAGAGGAGCTTGTAGGGATGGGTTCTGAGGACGTGAACCCTAAGGCGTACCCGTTGGCGGACGCACAGCTGACCATCACCATTATGGACATCGTGCAGCAAGCGGCCAACTATAAGCAACTGAAGAAGGGAGCGAACGAGGCGACAAAGACGCTCAATAGGGGAATTGCAGAGTTTGTGGTGATGGCGGCCGACACGGAGCCCTTGGAGATTCTTCTCCACCTGCCACTCCTGGCGGAGGACAAGAATGTGCCCTATGTTTTCGTTCCCTCGAAGCAAGCCCTCGGACGTGCTTGTGGAGTTTCACGGCCAGTGATCTCGTGCAGCGTCACCACGAATGAAGGGAGCCAGCTTAAGACACAAATTCAGCAGCTGAAGGACGCGATCGAGAAGCTTCTGATCTAAGGAGGCTAGGGTTGGGCTTGGTTTGGTTGGATAGGGGGGAGGGAGGTAGTGAGGAAACGTACAAGCTTGGCCGGAGGAGAGAAACCGTGCCGGATAGAGACGACTTGAGGAGTCTATGATACCTGGACATGATGGCCGCTTGTTGTGATGATGATGAGCATCTATCTCCCGCTCTCTCACCACTTATCTATCTGTGTTGCAGATTTTGATTTTGAGAGGATGTTGAGTGTTATGCCTGTACACATCTTTCCAGTTTTTGCTGAGGATAGGCTGGCTGGCGGGCGGTAGTACTCTTCTAGTATGGGGACTGAAGCAAGCGAGCGAGAGAGATAGCATGGAGTAGCTCAACATTTATTCTAGCTCTCTCTCTTCCATTGTGTTATTTTTGAGGAAGCTGATGATGATAACATGGTGGAGTTTCCCCATGCAGGAAAAGACATGATATATTCCTTATGGAATATAAAACTTCCCGCTCTGTTACGTTTGCATCATATTTTTTCACTGGAATTTCTTTATGTCTGTTATTTGTTGGGCACAGGGCATTCCCAAGACTGTTTGTTATTTATGCATGTATGCATGTGTATATCTTCTGGAAATAACCTAGTTTAAATTGGGACGTACATTTATACTCTTCAGGTATGGGGACTGAAGCGAGAAAGAGATAAAGCATGGAGTAGCTCAATATATATCTTTCTCTCACTCTCTCTTCCATTGTGTTGTTCTGAGGAACTAAAGCTTTTGAGAAAGTTACAGAGTCCTATCATCTCTGCTTGGTTCGTGTCTCTATTGATTTTGTAGTGGGGGCAGTTGCTCACAGGCACAGATTTTTAATTATGTGCATGGAAGTGCATGTCTTTCGAGAATACCTAGTTTTATTTGGGATGTACATCCATGCTATTTCCCACTTTATATTATATCAAATGATATCAACACTCACTTACACGTTAAGAACAATGCCAGCGGTTTTCCGGTTCTTTTCCATTTCGAGGATGGCAAGCTCACTTCCTGCCACAGCATGACTTCACTTTAGCTAATAACTATGCATTCACTGCCTTAAATACCCTGTGTTCTAATTCTCACTCATAATTTCAATTGGTGGACGGTTTTCAAAATACTTACTCAGGAGCAAAACACCTGCCAAACTTGGAAGTTCGTATTCTATCACGATAGGAGTGACTTTGGGAAACACAGTCCGAGTTGAGATATCGGTGATATTAAGCAATGTGAAAGTAGACAGCTTCAATTTCTGGACCTATAACATATGTGGCACACTGCATTACTGAGATACATATTAAAGCCTTGTCATCCAAGCATTCTCGACCTTGCAATGAACGGTCGTTCACATTTCTCCAGCATATAATGAACTTGTGGTTTCTAGTATCACTCGTGATATCAAAGTAGTAAAATCCTTCTGTACATGCACTGAATTGAGCAACTTTAAAGTTTGTGTACATCTGAATCATAGCCTGATTCATTCTCATTCTCAGTATAAATTTAGAGAACATATTGGAGTGTGGTACTCGAGCAATCCTTACCATCTACCAATTCAGAGCATCTTCATGCCAGGTTCAAAGTACATGCGTTTTGCATGGTCGACCATGGAGCTTGCATAACGGGAGCAATATGCCGTATGCTGTGTAATGGATGGGTGCAGAGTCCCAGACCACTTGAACATTCTATTCAGTGCGGTGTTTACTGCACAAAAGAAGGTCCTGTAGGGATGTCAAAGGCTCAGAAAACATACCCATGCTGACTCAAAGGCGCCTTGTCAGCTTCTGCAAGATTGATATAGGATTCGGAAGTTGGTTGCTATATTTGTCACCTGCTGGGCAAGGGTGAGGAATTATCACATACGAGTGTACCTCAAATTCATCCTACTCAAAAGCCTTGAAATAGTATGCAGTCATGATGTTACTGTTTTTAGTTTATTCGACACCAAAATGAGCTCCATAGACAAAGATCCTGAATTAGTCTAGTCGAAGTCATGTGAGATGAATTGACGACGAACCTTGAGGGTGTCAAGTTAGATGGGTGAGAGGTATGCTGTACGCAACAATTCCTCCTCAGCATGTGCAACGTGTAATTGTAATTATCATGTCACACAATACAAGCATGTGCTTGGACAATTGCAAGCTCTTACAATGTACTTACTAATTCTTAACGGATTGGGGTTCGTAGCGTTCATGTAAACTAATCCATCATGGATGAAGGGGCTCTAGTAATATCGAGTTCCTTACAAGGTTGAGGGCCAATTCATTCCAATTGAATTCCATTAAACCAATTTCGGATCTTTGATGCTATTCTTGAAGTCAAATCCTCTAAAATAGGCACACATAGGATATAAAATAGTTCACTACGTTTTCACCTTCACAATGGATGAATTAATTAGACACCATGAAACATTGGATTTGGCATAACCTCAGCATACATATGCAACCTTGATGAGTTCATGAATGCAGGCTTGAGGTCGTTGACACACATTGAATTCTGCACAATCAGGAAAGAAATTATTGTTTCAGAGCTTTTAAGTGAACTTTGGCCTCGATTGTGAATTGGTCAGAAATTTGCGAGAATTGCTGGGGAATTGGTCAAAGAGCACTAACTTTACGTGACCCACTGGAAGCTTACGTATGTCCTTGCAGCGGAGTATAACTTATGGTGCACTGGGTGGGTGGGTCCAAGGTTTCATTCTTCTCCCTGCTGGCATTGCAGCAGCTTTTATGATTGCAAAATGTTTGTAACTCATGTCCTGCGAATCTGGCCACGATTCTTTCTTTTCTACATATCCATCTATCTGCAAGGCATTGGAGTTTGGTAATACAAGCTAGCAGTGTTGGTAGCATATAAGCGGCTGTTTACATCATGCACCATGAAGTTGTCCTCTGTCATATGGCCTTTTTCCAAGATCACACTTTCATTGTCCGATTTCTAAAAAATGTAAATTTATGAACAATTCGGATTCCTCACTAGGTGTAAATTAAACGTGGACCAAGAGGAATGACCATGCACTAGAAAGTGGATGCCTTGATTTGTTTTTTAAATTTCTATCCAAAAAGGGCAAGTTTGAAAGAAAAAAAAATCGTGTTTCACCTTCTCCTCTTCTTTCCTCTTAAGGTAGATGAGGTTAGTGTGGACACCTCTAGCTTTGTGGAATCATCTAGTTGATGAATTTGAGGATAAGAATCTTGAGCATGTTAGCAATAGCAAATTAAGACCAAAGAATTTGAAATCGTTGAATCGGAGTTGAGGAAGGTGTTCATCTGGGCTCTAGAATCAAAGATTATGTACTTCCCAATGTGGTGTTATAGGGGGGAAATCTTTTATCGTTCAATGTTGTGGAAGTGGAGAACATCATTAGTAGATTCCACATGGGTCATTTGCCAACGAAAACCAAGTTCAATGCCAATATTGGTTGTGTCATGTCTCTAAAGTGGTCACATGTAAGATAAAATATTGCCAAATTTCTTTTTCATTACATAATACCCACAATACAAGTTGGTCGGCATCTCACAACCACATGCCGCCTCCTAGTTTGCCCACCTTGGGCACAAAAATTAATTGTGTCATAACTTGGTGGATAGCACTCCTCATTATGGAGGATGGTGGGTGTAGTTTGACTTTTGCAAAGGTGACTAACCCAAATATCATCAAATGCAGCGGCTAAATCACCATGTATTACTCACCCACTGAATCAAAGCACTTGTATTGCCGATTAAAAGCCAAAAATAGAAGCATGTGTCCAATTAAGAAAGTTAACTGAATTCACCTCATCTACTTTAACTACATTACCAAAAAAAATGCTCCCCAAAAAAATCGATTAAAAATATATATTAAAACGGCATTTCTATCCCATGGTCAAGTGAGTTTTGCAACAAGAGAACTTCTTTTGCATCACTCACCACAAAACTTGTTGGACCATGACAACATATAATGTAGGCTGAAACTAGGCCTTTTGGAGACCTCTAGTTCCATGGTCATTCTTAGATTTTTTTCCTTGATGTAAACCGAAATCATCCGGAGACGAGTTCAATGGCCAACGCATATTTTAGGGGAGCAAGGGACAACTCCATGGTCCATGATGTAAACAACCCCCAAGCATGGATGTGATGTAAGGAGCGATGGAGGCTCCCATATGCACGTGTTTCTGCATGATGAGCCGCCCACAGTTGTTCTGGTTTCTGGAGACCAATTGCTGCTGCTGCTATTTCCTTCTGCTGCTCGATCTGCACTAACAGCTTTGCAGGCGCCCGTATCTGGCCTTACATTCTGTACATGATTGTGATGCAATTGCAGGTCCTCAGACAGGATCACGAGCTTCAGAATACGCAGCACCACCTGACGCCACTCCAATAACAGATACTTAACATAAACCGACTCAAATAAATTCGTATCAACCCTAAGTTGATGCGCTTTGGAGCTTTCCGCACCATCACATCTGTAAGGAAAATTTTATTCTCGCAGGCTTGTTATCAGTCCACTTGTGATCATTGGTTTATGACGATCAATCCTGTTTTAGGGGCCCTAGAAGCGATGCTAACATAACACCAACACAAACTTGCATCAAGTGACACTAAGTTCGTGCGCTCTGGAGCTTCGGCATCATCATACCTGTAGAGAATTATTTCTTCTCACATGCATGATGATCTATCCTGGTTTATGGACCAAGCGAGCCATGACGAGATCGCTAGCTGTCAGCCCATGACGAGCTACGACTTTCCCTGTGGATGCACTACAATGGCCGCACTACATGTGCCCCGATTAGGCATTGAAGACTTGTATATTTTGAAGATTCATATATATTGGTACTCGCGATTTGGAGGAAAAGACACTGAGATATGCCAACAGTTTGTTCTAGGGGCCGGGGCTTTGCAGTATTCCATTCAGCTAGATCGATGCGCATATCTGCAATACGATCTGATTCGGCTTCCAAAGTTTGGGATCGTCATATGTGGGCTTGAATTAAGCTCACTCCTTCCTAGCCTCCAGAGATTGTAAGTACAACCTTGTCGTGAGCTCTTTGTCCCTAAGTGAACATTTCATCATAACGACGAGGCACTTCCCAAACACTGTAACTGTTCCTACTAACTTTTCAACTCAGGTCAGAGGGATCAGTTGTTTTTAAGTGGCCGGACAAGTCAGTGAGAATAACTTAATACCGGCTTCAGGAATTTTGTTTTCTGTGCGTTGGTGCCCGTAGGTAACGGTTCTGCGTCTGGTGACAAGCGGTGACTAGGGTTTGCTACTTGAGATGAGATGAGATCTGATGATGCACAGACCGACCACTTCAATGACCAAATATTGTAGAGGAACCACTTCGCAATCTGCAAAATCTCTCCCCAGCTAAGATGCTGCAGAAATCTCGAGCGACCCCACATAAAATCTCCCCAACGAGGGCCCGATCACATTCAACAGACACAGTAGAGAGTACTCTAGTAGTAATCATCAGTCAGCAATCCATAACCTTCTGACCCATCTGATCTCCGAATCCAATCTACACTTGAATGCCCTGCCTGACACGATTCATCCGTGGGTTGGTCTCGTCTCCTACATGACTGACACCAGGGGTCATATAATTGCATCCAGCCTAAGGTGAGGTATGTATGTGGCTGTTATTCGATTAGTTTTTCACTCTCCATCTCATGATGATGAGAAGATTTAAGTAACAAATATCGTCGTATCGCATTAGCAGATCTACGATGAAGCATCATCTATGGGGTCTCTTACACTGACACCGGGCCATCATATATTGGCGTCCAGCCTAAGATGCGTGGGTGTTACTCGGTTAGTTTTTCATGTTCTCCATCTTCTGATTTATGTAACGAAATTTGCATCGCATTAGCAAGATGAAGCACCAGTAAGAATCGGATTGAACATCACACCTTTCCTTGAATCTATTATGATTATCAAAAGTGCATGTGTGTTGATTCTCTTAAGAATAACCATGTAAGTTCCCCCAATTGTGTCGTGACACGATATGGACTCTAGAGTAAGTAGTTAATAAGACTTGGTGTCCGTTCTAAATTCAACACGAAACCATAGATCACTCGAAGATAGGTGTCTGATTAAGAAAAGGAACCGAATGAAGGCCGCATACCTTAGCACCTGAAACATCATCACCGCTCTACTTACTGGCAGGAGCTTCTTCTACTTAAGTTGGTTTAGCAGACCAACCGGATTGCGTCGGTGATGGAGAATCCCTACTTTGCCCTCATGAAACCCCCAACAGTGAAAGTAAGATAACAAAAACTCCATCCTCGCATGATACACAACTGTTTTCGTCATCAAATCTCTCGATAGAAGCGGCTGCACCGGCAGAACGGACTCTTCACCATAAAGATGCATGAGCCTCTTCGGCATGCTCGCCACTCTGTCGAAACTGACAGGACAGGATTCCGGAACATTAGCATCACCAAACTCCAGACCCTAGACCTTCCACTCGAAGGAGACGCGCCGGGTGGCCCAGAACTTCTGCGGCTGACCCGGCCACGGGACAGCGTCTCTCGAGTCGAGTCTACATACCCGCCTCCTGACGACCTGCCCGCACAGGATATCGGTAGGTGCATTAATGAGCATATAAGGAGCCGGGTATTAAAAAATCATTAACTTCCATTATGCCTTTTATTCTAGGGAATTAGCAGGTTGGAAACAAGATGTGCACTCTAAACTCCATAATATCATGATTGGGGCAACCAAAGTGCGTGTGATGTTAAGGAACTATGTAGTGTTAAAATGGATGCGTGCTAAAAGAGAATTAATGGAACATGTGATTTTATGGAATGACACAAAGTCAACATTTCAATACTGACAATAATTACAATGATGACAACGTGATGCGTGCAAGCGTGTGGTTCCAATTCTTTGGTGGTTTAGTTTGATGTCAAAACCCGGGATATATGGGAGAGAAACGTGATAACAAGGAGTGAGATTTGAATTGAGAACATCCGTTCCATGGGGTTTTAGGATATAAGAGGAGTGACATTAGGGAGGTTGATATTACATAGTTAACTCTAAAATCAACTTCATTTCATCTCACTTAGAAGTTGGAATTCATTTGATTTCTTCTGATAATTTTTGTGTGTATTTTTGCACAAACCATTTGACATGCGTTTACAAGCAAAAAAAAAATGACACCAAACATGAATAATAGTTACAAGTATTTGATCGACTTTAGTGTACTTCTTTGAATTTGTGACATGTGTGTGAAATATAGTTGTGCACATAATTGTTTTATGAGTGGGTGTCACGTGACATACAACTTGAAGAGCTACATGTTATGTGATGTTGGTTAGAAATAAGCATTCCTCTTGAGAATGTGAAAATGGAAAGTTGATATCACCTTGGTAGGTCATGTGTAATGGATTGTAAGTAGTGGACTATGAGGTGTTGTCTGGTTTCGACACAAAATAAATTCTTCCTTGAAAGAAAATTGCCACGTGTCGTATCCATGTTGATCAATGCTATGTCAATCCAATGTCGAATCTAGCTTTCATCACTCAAACTGTTGAACCACATAGCACTCTATGGTATTCATAGGGTTTATATTCGTATGCAACATTCACTTGAAGGTATGTGGTCCTATTTTGGGCAATCCTAACTCAATATACAATTTTAGCTATTGGATCACATAATGAAATTGTCCAATATGTTTAGCAATTGCAAATCGTAGAGATTGTCATTTCAAGTTTCATATGCAAAGTTTAAATGCAAAAGTGATAACATGTAAAAGAGGATATTCTCTTCCTCTTTGAATGATCTCATAAATCCTCCCTATTATGTTAAAATTTGGATCTATAATTATGTCGGTAATTTGAGCACACAACCCAATCTCATTATGACAAACATCTTTTGGGTATCCATTCTTAAGAACATAATTTATAATTGGATGAATGAGAGATGTGATATGAGAGAATTTTCTCTTGAACATGTCCATGGCCCAGGCATGCTTGCCTACCTTTTTGTAAACTCGAGAGCATTTTACTCTGTAGGGTTTTGTAATGTGAGGGCTTCATTCCAATTTTGCAATCAACATCTTTAGATTACTCAATAACATTGCCTTGACACTCACTTATATGACATTATAGACACCCTTTAACAATTGGGCTTGAAAATTTTGGTTCCAAGATCGGTTTGGCCATAACAATTAACAATGGTTAGGTAGTCAAATTGCCAGCACAATGAGCTCCATGGCATAAAGTATGTACACCCAAATCCAACACCTATAAATCTTACCCATGGCATAATAGAGACAAAAGTGATCATGAGGACGTACCTCCTCTGAACACTCGATATAGATGTTAATTTTAAATTGCCTACAAATACAACTTTAAACCCTACTAACTTTTGCATATATTGTCCAAACAATGTGTGTTTTGGGACGTCGGAATCCTCTTGATCTTGCAAACAAAAACATAATTAATTCTCGATTTTCAAATAATAAAATCTGCGCTCAATGCTTAATTTGTTAGTTTTAGGTGTCTCGACCTTACACTTTGGATGATATTAGTTAGCAAACAAAGTTGAGATGACTATCAAAAACATCATAGAGTGTAAGAGCTTATGACCATTTGTCGAAGGACTCCATGACGGCAAGGACGTGTTCATAAGTGAATGCAAATGTCCATTGATCTACTTCTAGAGTTAGTTTTGTAACAAACTTCGGTGATGATTGACCCAGAATTTCTCACACGGCGCCAAACGGCATCCGATAAATTGGTACACAAAGAATCAAGTGCCAATTTCATACTAGATACCGCGATGACCACATAGTAATGACCTTGCAATACAATATATCTTAGTTAAACTCATGCCGGTATTCAACACATCATGACTCATAAGAGCTCATCCTTGTAAGTACTTGGGTGGAGTTAGGGTAATAGTAGTACTAGTAGTACACCGCCGGTTTCCTTAGGAAGAAAGTTAGGTATCTACCTATTTATAAGGTAATGTGCCCTAGTGTGTCCACTTTGACTTCACACACAAAAAAAATAGCCATTGAATTGGATTGAAAGTTGTCTCATTTTGTTAGTAATTGCAAATCATGAAGATTGTCGTTTCAGCTTTCATAGCTGGAAGTGAGATACAAAAGTTATAAGAAGTCAAAGTGATGATTATTTTTACGATTTGCGTTATGCTAAGCTGGCTCATTGCCACTTGGCCACCTAGGATTAGTTTCCTTACTCGATAATCGAGCACATAGCTTTTCGTGATTGTGTTCACTAATGAACATGTGGTGGTGAGCACATAGTCCATTCTCATTAGAACACATGCCTTTGTTGGTGTATGCTCTTAGCTACCAATCGTGCCATATATCACTCAAATATATATGTCCCATCGAAACTTCTCATGATGCAAGTTTTGAAATTGCATATAAGATATGCGGGTGTTCTTGGTTACACTTATATTTGATTGGTGTGTGGTTTGGTGAGGATCAACGAACAAATTCCATAAACACACATGTTTAAAAGAGATTGGACTGCGTCTTTAATTATAGTTAACATCTCCACCCTCAATAGTGAACAAAATTGAGAGGACCTACATAATCAATCAAAGGATTAACAAAATTGCAATTTTGATAACCATAACTAAATCATGGTACATCCACAATTTTCATCCGATTTTTGTTGATGCTTCATCATAGATTTGCTAATGCAACACAAGTTTTGTTGTGTATATATAATTGATGGAAATCGGAGAACATGAAAAACAAACCAAATAACACCTACATACCTTAGACTTAAATCCCAACTCAAAGATGAAGCAACACCATAATTCACACCGGTAACAACATTGCAGTCATCTCTTCCCTTCTTTTTATTAAGTTCAATTAAGGAAGAAGACCAAATATAGGCCCAAATATGAAGACCAATTCGTACAAAGAGGCTTGACAACTCCCTCCAACTTCCCGATGGGTTTTCCAAAGTTGGTTTCTGTAACAAACTAAGTTATGATTGACCCAAAATTGCTCAATAGCATTCTGCAAATTAGTACACATAGAATCAAGTGCCAACATACATATACTTTAATGGCCATAATATCATGACCTTTACAATACAATATATTCTAATTTAACTCATGCCAGTCTTCAACACATCGTTGCAGCAATACTCATTACAGCCCAACCTTGTAAGCTTAAAAGACTCGAGTGGTGTTAGGGTATTAAGGGCCTCTTCACACACGAGCCAAGACCCGAGACCATGAAATTGTGAGAGCCCAAAGAAAGTGTCCAAAGGCCGTCCCAACACATCTCCTAAATCATGTAGTGTGGTTATGGATTCTCAAGTGTAGTGTGAAGTCATATGTGACCGGGCCCTCAACCAAATGCTATTTCAATGAATTTTTATTCATGCAGGTCCTCGCACATGATAAAATAGAATAAATCAACGGTTGTGAGTGTTCGGAGTGTCATGGTCTCCCGGTTTTGTGTTAGACCTACCTCTAGGAGATGGTTTTTGAAAATAGTCCAAGTGACCACAAAACAAGATCCATTCGATGCCATGTAGGAATCCATGTAGACTTTGCATCCATCTTGCATTCACATACTCCATTGGTCCCTCAAGCGTAGTGTGAAGCGAACTTGGACCAACTCTCCCTTTTTCCACCAATGAGAGTGCTTGAAGTGTAATGGTCACAGGCTCTCAGTCTCGTGTGTGAAGTGGCCTTAACTTATGTATCAAAATCATCCAATATGACAAGCTTGGGCTAGTAATACATTGTCCAAGACATCGACATATTGAGAGCCAAGCCATACAAAGACGCTTGCGGGACTCCCTTCTTGGTAATGGTTTTATTTGGTGGAGGACCTTAGAGACCAAATTCGGTATATGTTATATATCATACTTTGCTTCTTAGTTTGCCATACCAACCTTCAACAAAAGAGTAGATAGATAGATAGATCTTGTATTGTTATCATTTTGGTTGAGAATACTATAAAAATGGACATATATATAACATTTCAATGCTCAATATATCCAATTAGAATTATGAGGTGATTACAATTCATCCAATGTCCCTTACATTTGCCAAACATCATAACTCTCATCATCCATGAACTCTCACAAGGGATTACAACCTCTAACTTTCTTGTTAGGATGTAATGAACAATAGACCCCTCCATTGAAAGGTGGCCGTAACATGTATGCGAAGAGAGTCACACTTGTTTTTTCATGAAGCTAACATATCTATCTATCCATCTATCCATCTATTTGTGTATGTGTCAATCAAGTTGGAAGTATGACATGGTTTTTCTCAAGTTTATGGGTTTTAGTCTTAGACTCAAAGAACCTCTTGACTGAGTTATGAGTACATTATATTACTTAAGCATATGGCTACCTTCAAATTCTATATTTAATATCCAATAGGGGTCTCCACCTTCTTATCTTCATGGGAAGAAACTTAGACGATAGGAAGAAATTGACGCCAATATGAATGATGAATATTGCCCCTATGAATAATATGTATATTGTGAAAAGTGTCGGTATGTTTAGTGAATAGTGTTGCCATGAATAGTATTCCCAATTAATTCAGTATGAATAATGTCGGGATGAACAATGCTTCCTATGTCAAGTGTCAACTTTAGTGTATGTACTGTACATGAATGTTACTACTTTGTTCGGGGGGAAGGGGCACATAATATTATCTCTTTATTCAAAGGTCAATGGAATTGACCCACATGGTTGAGTAATGTTAAGTACGGATGATGAAATTCCCAAATGTTCATTCATTAGAATGCTTATGGAGTGAGGCTAATCTTGAGGAGTGCAAGTGAGGAGAAAAATGTTTCATCACGATGTGCATAATACAAGGTTGAACATATATCTTTGTTGTGAGTCTTGAAAATGAAATAGCATTGTCAAATTAAGAATGACTCCAATATTGCCACTGGCGTGAATTACATGGTGTTGTTTCATCTTCAGGTTGGTTTAATTTATATGTAAGCTTGAAACAATCTTCATGAGAATTAGAAGGACCTCAAAGAAGATTGCCTCCTTTTAAAGACGAACACCTTGAACATGCACATGCAAGCCAACCTACTCATTTGTACCCCAAGGAGAAGTACATAGGTTCCCATGGATATCCTTGTTTTGATTTAGTGAATCATAATGGTAAGGTGCACCCAAAATCATGTGATAGGAAGGTCAATCATCCTAGCACTATTTCAACTTTGAGTTGCTTAGCCTTGAACTTCTCATGGAATATTGTAAAAGCTCTACATAAGTGTTTAGAGTCTTTGTTAATAATGAACCATGATTTCCAAATGGGGTTTGAGTGGGTGTCAAGCAATATAAGACAATCATTGTCGTTAGGATTTTGCTATCACTTAAACTTATCCAAGGAAAACGACCCAGGGTATGCAATCTCAAGGAAGATTGAGTTACTGTTTATAAGGATTAATGTCACATTGGATTAAGGTTTTTATTAACAATCTATGTTCTTTACTCGATTCCTTCTTCATTTGGCTTAATTCACACTATCATGGTTCATTGGTCCTTTCTCAGTCATGCGTGGTTCCGTCTTATGTGTGTGGACTCCAATCACTATAATTCCATCCACTATGTCAATTGCAGAGCTAAAAATTACAACCATCTTGCAATTCTTCACAATTGTAGTCATTATCTTCATCTACAGTGGACCTGACAACTTGTCTCGAGAATCAACCACACGGGTTAACACAATAACAACACATCAACAACATATGCTATATGTTTTATTAGATGCTTCTAATATTGTCGAAAAGAAGTCTATGGGCGATGAAAGCAGCTTCTGGCTTCTGGTGAGGCCACGTTGCCTATGCATTCTCGACCGTCGGATTTGACCGATGTTTTCACATCCAAATAGGTGGCCTAATGATGTAAGTCTCCTCCGTCCAAGGTAATGTCCTTGGCAAACTATAGCTTGCCCAAAGTAACCTTATGCTTTTGTCATCTTTGCATGTGGACTCATTGCATGCTTTGACAAGATGTAGTAGGCTTGCTAGGCTATATTCTTTTATATGTACCTACCCAAGGTAATGCATGCTCTCACTCAATTATCTTTCAACCTAAGGGGCGGTTTACACTATGGACCATGAAGTCGTCCCACGTAAGAGGCCTATTTTGCGTGGGACGACTTCATGGGACGACTTCCATGGTCCAAGTTACTAAAATATTAGTTTTCATGGTTCGTGGGCCCTTCACTAGGTGTAAACCGAATGTGGACCATGAAGAATGACCATGCACCAAAAAATGGAGTCATTAACTAAGTTGAAAAAAAAATCATTAAAAAAATCCAAAAAAATCATTAAAACGGCATTTTTCTGACATGGGCCCTTGCTATTTTTCCTAGACCACCTCTTTTGCTTGTCCCAACGGAAAACCTGTTGGACCATGGCAGTGGATAGAGTAGGCTTAAAAAAACAAATTTGTGGACCTCAACCTCCGTGGTCACTCTGCCATTTTTTCCTTGGTGTAAACCCAAGTCGTCCCGGGACGACTTCAACGTCCAATCACATCGCTTAGACGGCCGTGGGACGACTTCATGGTCCATAGTGTAAACCGCCCCTAAGTCGTGGCTATGGTCTTTTACCACTCATTGGTGACAACTATACTCATCTCATACTTTTAGTTTTCATGGTTCCATTGAGGCAATTGGCCTTTCATATGCACTTAGGATTGATTCATCTCAAAATCACTCCACTACTTGATTGTTCACATTCTTCTCTCACATGTTATCGCCATCTCTCCAAGGTTATTGCCACCTCTCTGGACCCTTGTAATCTCCATCATATTAGGAGTAGCATCCCTCATCACTTGCTTCTTAAACTTAATCCTTCACTCATATGCACTGTCAAATGACTCTACCAAACTGCTTCAAGCTTTGAAGGTTCTCTCCTTTCATTTATGTCCTCTATGTTGATCGTTGTTTTCATAGTCTAGTGACTACCACTGTTCTATGGTTCCACCCACTGGCATTACCTCACAAAGACTATAGCCTACAAATTACACACGCAAAATTTGACTATGGCTCTCAAGGCCTCTTAAAAGGCATCTAAGTAATTGCTCATCAAAATCAAATATTTATTCTCAATGTTAAAGTATCCAATAATTTTGCGAGTCGAAATCACTCAGCTCCTATCATACCAACTTCCTATGCTCAAGCATCTCACTTGGGATTCGCCTATTCCCTACTCACCCGAATTCAATAATTGAGCTTCAATGATCACATAAAAGTCTATTGCTATGCTATGTTGAGACTATGCATGTTTCAATTAATGAGAATGACATGTATCTTCCTTGGCCAACCTTCTCCTTATTGAGTCATAAGAGATGAGAAGGTGGTTATAGGCATTAACTGACTTGAAACGGCAATAGCCTCCTAATTCCGTTATGGATGAGATTCTTCCTCCCATTATTGGATGGAAAACACTGAACTTTGAAAATTGCATGGTTCGGCCATGTTATAGTTAAAAAAATGTGGCAACATTCCAAGAGTAATTATTCATTAAGTGCCAAAGTATGAATGTGTGAAGGCTTTGGCTTGGTTCAACGCATTAGGCTTGAATATGAGCATTCATGGTCGTTGTTGGAAATTTTAAAACCCTTATCATCATTTCCATCCCCCCCCCCCCCCCCCGGCCCCCCAACACACACACACATGCAACAAAAGACATGGTGTGGTAGTAAGGCCATCATCCCAACTTCCCCATGATTCATCCAAAAAAAACTATGGCAAATTATAATACTTCAAGGTGAGGGTAGTTGTTGATGGGCCCATAGGCAAGTTGTATCAAGGGATGTAAATATGGCTTTATGGCATATGGAATCAAGAAGCCAGATGTTGGATGGGGTTGGGAGAGGGGTTGGATGTATATATTTTGTAAATATTTCCTCAATATTACATTTGAATAGTTTATTATGGATATTTGTTTTACTTCTTGGTTTAATTTGATGTGGTTTTAATCACCATTTCATTTCAAAAGACTCAATTTCTCCTTTAATATTTTCATTAAATTTTCATTATTTGAGATGAAAAAAAAAATTATAGATATTGTGGGCCACGATATTGAGCTTATTTCTACATTTCAAAAATTGGGGTAATAGTGTGGGTACATAATATCTACCCACCCACAGTCCACGTCCATGTAGCTTATGGGGGGGGGGGAGACCAAAAACGGAGACAAAGAGTTTGTAGGGATTTC
Source organism: Polytrichum commune (assembly GCA_950295325.1). NCBI lineage: Eukaryota > Viridiplantae > Streptophyta > Polytrichopsida > Polytrichales > Polytrichaceae > Polytrichum > Polytrichum commune. The sequence goes on from OX485807.1 coordinate 39,268,580, forward strand.
TCAATCGTATAATTATGAAAAATCATGGTTCATGATTTCATAAACACAATTGCAACATGCAAAGATAAAGCATGTTGACATGAACGACAATTTATCATGTGCATGGGCCTCAATGGTGCCTCGATGGTGCAGGGGATGACCCTAGACAGTTAGTTGATATGCACGGGTGCAACAAATTGAGGACGATTGGGGGAGACCACATGTGCGACAAGCCATGATGACATGGGTCCAAACTAGTAGTCAACAAAGTCGCTAGAGATTACCTTACTTGTGACATTGAAGGAGATTGCCATTATAAAAATGTTATGTAACTATGAGAATGGCATAAGATCAAAAAAATCTACATAAAGACATTAATTCTATACTAATACATGTTTTCCCCAAAAAAACCTTAAACACCAATTTTGCTCTTTTATGGTACTTAGGGTTTGAGTTGTTTGCTCACACTCGATGTGGTGAAGAGCTTCCATGCATCATCACACATTTATAAGTGTGATCATCGGGGACCGATGATCATGTGAGGTCCCCCCCCCCATGGCCGGAGTTGTGTGAGTGCTTTCATTGAGTGAAGAATGATGGTCCCAAGATTTCTCCCCACAATGACTTCAATGATTCAACCTCGAGTGTTCGAGTGGGATTATTGTAACACTAGACATGGAAGCACTCTTGTAGACGGGAGACTAAGGTGTGTGGGCCTTATGTGGTCAACTTTCTTAACCGGACATCTCTATCATGTATTTGAGTGGTGTATGGCAAGGCTTGTTGTTAAAAACATACACCTACAAGATACGTGTTACTTAGAACAAGGTTGAACTGTATATCGTACATTCAATAGCTAGTGTGATTGGGAGGGTTCTTGTAATCGTTTTAAAGAGATATGAGAAACTTCACTCTCACCACTTCCAGCTTTTGCATTTGAACTTCAATTCCAAAACTTCATGATAGCCTTCATGATTCGCAATTCGATGAGATAAGTCTCAATTCGATCCATGGTTGAAATTATTTGTGGAGTTGGAAGTAGAGGGTACATTGGTGGAAAGGTGTGGGCAAGCTGAGCCAATTGGTGGACACAACTACATTGTTTATGGTATTTAATGTCACGTACACTATTTGCAAAGGGCCTAAACTAGATGCCTGGAGGTCTCAAAGTGTCACACCCGCTAATTGCCAAAATGATTTCATTTGTCAACATAAGTAACTTCTTTAAGTGAAGAAATATCTACTTTATGACATCTAAAGTAACATTGGGATACGTTAGATGATAGTCTTGTGTTTAGTATGCAAGAAAGAATTCTTAGTATACTAATGGCAAGTGTCATGTGTTTACATTTTAGTATGCAAGAGGAAGATATTCTTGAGCATACTAATGTCAAGTGTCACTTGTGTACACTTTAGTCAACTTGTAGACCATTGCGTAACATAGGCATGTACCTCATAACATTATTGAACATACTCATGCCAAGAGTGCACTTGAATGCTAAGTGGTAAAATTGTTAACCTAGCATATGCCTCAAAATAGGGTAAGTGACACTATTACTCATGTGACACTAAATACTATGAATGGTGGAGCCCTTAAAACATGGGAATAGAAAGGGCGAGGTTTGGGGGGGGGGGGCACTAGATGGCGCCACTTGTCCCTCCTAGGTAATGCAAAGCATGACCTACTAAAACCTTTATGTAAGTGTCAAGAAAAATGATTGCTTAAAATTCAATGGAGAACATGCATTGGGTTTATCCAAAACTCCTTTAGGTAAAGTGTGGGGTTGGAATTTGCCTATAAGAAAATTGTTATGTGCATGTACATGGAGCTATAGTCAAATATGGATACGTGCAAAGTATCATGTTCCATAATTGTAGTTGGACAATCCTTAGGGGGTATGAGTTGATCTTTCATCATAAACAAATGACATAAAGAAAATTGGCTCTTCTAAATATGGGGAATATTAAATACTAAGACACACTTTTCCCCAATTTCAACTCACCCCATAATCATATCACCAAGTTTCTATATGTAAAAACTAAATAATAAATAAATAGCATTAGTGCTATAGAGCCCACCATAGACAAGTGACAATAGTTACAATGGTGGAGAGGTTCCTAGACATGCCAACTTGGGTATTTTTGCTACCTTTATAGTTATTCTTGAAAATTGGGATTAAAGATATTTTCAATGTAGTTGCTACTTCGGAGGACTACAATACACTAAACATTGACGTAATTCTAGCGCCTTTCAATTATGGATGAGTTTTTCTTTGTACGATTAACATAGGGATTGCTAACTATGAATACACATTAACTGTGAATGTTGGACATCATGGCCCACATTATTTGTGAATGTTACAAATTATTTTGAGTCTATGTAAAAATAGACTAATGCCTATATTATAAAATATTATATATAATATTCTCAAAAATATTTCCATGATGTAATATTGTATTTATCATTTAAACTACGCTAATTATCAAGGTGATAAGGGTTATCAAGATTGACTAAAACGGGCTTGAGAAACTATGGATTAAGGAGCATCAAAGCAAGTGTTTGTTAGCCACACTATAATGATTGAAATAATAGTGTGGTACACACTTCATCCCTCAAATAGTGAAAATCAATCATGCTAAAAGTTTGAAAAGAGAAGTTAGATCTCTTAACGGCTCATTTGTTAGCAAAGCAAAATCACTACCTTTAATCATTGTAGAGCACAATATGGGATCTTCATTGTATATATTTATTGTGCTTTCTTAGACAATCTTTAAGGTAGGTATAACGCTTTGGCTCACAAAACGGGATAACCACAAAATCTTTTGAACCAAGTTATTGCATGATGAATGTACACATGATTGAATTTGATAATGACATTGTACACCCTAACCTTGATAATGTCACACCCTCCGTTTCACCAAAAAGTGTGATATAAACAAGGTGTGACATACTTGATAATGTCACATTTTGTGCATAATGTGATATTATCAAAAATATGTAGAAAATCAAAATATAATTACAATTTTTTTAAATAACAAATATGAGACTTCAATGTTTTTGAATGTAAAATCTAATTCAAAATTGTGAATAACAACAAGAGCACATCATAATGTGTCATTGAGATCAGGTAAAGACCTCTCACTAGAGACAAAGAAGCTTCTAATGTCACATTGTTTTGTTGATGTTAAATGTGCAACACCAATTCTAATGAGTTTGTCATGGATTTTTTCCATTTCGAACAACTCATGAGTGCTGAAAATTTGAGAACCTTGGCTAGCCATAAAATTCAAAACATCTTTAGCATATTTTTGTGCATCGCTTAGCTTCACTACTTTAGACTCATCATCACTGCTATCAACAATCAATGGGTCCACTTCCATGGAATCAAGAACTTGTTCGCCATCTTGCACTAATTGCACAAGCTCCTCAGTAGAAATTTCCACCTCAAAATCATCTTCACCTTCCATGTTTATGTACTCCAAAGGACAATGCTTTTCTACAGGCTTGCCTTCAACATCCAAACTTAAATTTAATGCGGCGATGAGTCTACCCAATTCCAAAGTTGCTTCCTCCATTTTGGACTTCATATGTTCATCAAGATTGTTTATATATGCATTCCACTCTGCAGGCAATATGGCGGACTTTCTCCAACAATTTCTAATGGTTTGATCATCTAATTTGAAATTACACAAGGCATCCCACTATGCCGAAAGCATTGAATGAGAGCTCATTCAATGACCCCCAATATGCTTTGCTTTAGCCCATGCTCACCCATGAACAATAATATCGAACCCATGCCCACCCATACAATCCATCCATACTTGATATTATCACATTTACACTACGGATTTTGAAAAAAAAGTAGTGACATTATCAAGGGTGATAGGGATAATAACGAGGGAGTTTTACACTATGAAAATTGGTTTCAAACTTTTAGGTGACAATATCAAGGTGTTCTATTAACAAGGGTGACATTATCAAGGTTAGACTGTAGTTTTGTTTTGTAAATATATTGTATATTTGCTCAAACATAATTGTTTTGGTGACGCAATTAATGTTCAAACGTTTCAAAACATCCAACTATTGTTGTGTGAATGGCAGAGGCTCAACGGTGGCATGTTGAGCAAACATCCCAACATATTCATTTTGGTATACATGGGTGTAAGAGGCTAGGACAACACAATCACAAAATTAGTCAACTTACATACAACTTGTAATGTCCATCCCTTGAAGAGGAGGTTACACTTAAATGTGTTAAATTGAGGCTCTCATTTGTGTCATACCATGAGCTATCATTTTCATTCATCCATTATGTGTGTAATGCCTATCTTTGGTAGGTGGAATTTGTTAGAAGGACTTGCAAACAAACCAAAGAAAGCTAGGACAAAGCAATTTATTAGACAAAATTATGAAGGCAAGTGGAGTTGCTTTACAATGTTTTAAGCCTACACAATGTGGTTGGCTTTGGCAATGGCATAACTTCTTTTGGCTTAGGTTTGACTACTTATGCACTCATGTACATGGGTTTTCATTTTCTATTGATTTCACTCCCACCTCCCCAAGAGGAAATCATGAAATGGTTGCTTATGATATTATTTGTGCCCAAGGGCCACACAAAGTTTATCATGATGGCGGCTAATGTACCCACCATCTTGAGGCCAATAGGTTTGGAGGACGATTTGTGCTCGACCCTCGTGTACTTATTTACATTTGACACACATTGTTCACCTTGTAACACCTAAGTTGCACAAGCATTTATGAAGAGGGACTTGAATTCACACACTCCTTCAATTAACAAATGTTTCTTTCTAATATGATAAGGACATTTGAAAAGAGGATGAACTATCTATAATAAAGATATCACTCATCATGAAACATATTTGTTGTTATTATGTAAACAATGTAATTATGCAATTGTGGATCACCTCTGATTATAGTAGTTGCAAGGATCCATTCCGGCTCCTTTGTAAATCATGCTTAAAGAGGGACTATTGGTCAAATAACATGAGTACGTATATTTTGGGTGTTTGTGAGCTTGTCTTAGGCTTATGATGTACAAGATTTGAATACAACAAAACCATGTGAAGTGGCTATAAATTATTTGACATGTGAACTTGTCAAGATGTCACATCCTTTTCTTGGATTATATGAGTTATACAATGCTTGCATGCTTATTGAGTGGTGCTTGCGCATGTGAGAACGGTGATTGTTCTATTCTTGTGAGAGTGGCATGACCTCTTGTGGGCCTCTTGTCATTGTCAAGGAGGTGTGGCTCTAGCTCCACCAAATAATTATAAGCAATGTAACAAGTGTTGGTATAAAGTAGTTGGTTTTTTGTTTTGTTTATGGAAGATATAGTCTTTATTGAGCATAGACATCTGGAAGGGTTCAAAGAGATTGTTACCATATGTGATAAGCATCTTGAACTAAAATTAATTTCAAAATTGAGTTGCCACATGTCACTTTTTATTTATTAGTTGGAACTTCTACATAGTTTCATGTTTCACCTTCAAATAATAGCATTTTGACATCAATTCAGTGGCAAACATGCTTATCACCTAAGTTATGTGTGCCTAGAAATAATACTGCTCTTAAAGTGACACTCTTATTTCATCCTTAAAGGTGTTAACAAGTGAGTGTGATGGTGCATCAAGTAAATCAAAGTTAAAAATAACTATTCATATGCAACATTAAGTACAAAATAACATCACTCTATTAAGTGAAACCACCCCAAAAGCAATTCACTTTGACAATTTATAGGGAGTCACAAAACGATTTATTTTACTAATTTACGATGAGCATGTTCTTAATCCATTTGCTAACTTAAACTGATTTTCTTGAAATATTTCAAATTTTTAAGAAACCCAACATTAGCAAAAACCATTGGGGTGTCAGTTTCATGACCACTTTCCTTTTGGTATGAACGAGGAGTATTGTATGCACATGTGTTCCCTCCATTAAAAGTATAAATTTGGAGCTTCTATTAGAAGATATTAATGCACTTAAAGTGGGGATGTGATACATTGGTAGCACCTATGTGGCCAATATTTTTTTTATAATAAACTTGTAGAAATCCTTCAAAAGTTTGGAGCTTCAATTACAATGCAGGTTTCCAAAAGTGTCACGTGGAGCTTGTGTATATTGAAGCACAATAGAACTAGAGATCAGATTGCACAAGCAAATACACATATAGAAAGGCATATGAACAATGCTTGGAGTGAGATGATCACCTCCACCCCTTGCCTTACCCTTTATTGCATTTTCCTCCTTGGTTCATACAATAAATATGGGATATCACAACTCCCACTTCTGCACAAACCATATGGGTTTATTCAAACTTTATTCACTCTTAAACCTTTAACAAACACTACTCTATGACTACGAGCAACCTAATACTCTACCTTCAACACTCTTATTTTTGCGAGTAGTCAAAGGATTTGAATATCATTGCCCTTGATCGTAATTGTTGCTTATTATTCCTAAATACCATATTTCCAATTGATATGGTTTCACACAACTTCAAATTTTCATCCACATATGTCTTATTTTCCCTTTCTCCAACATGTTGGTACAATATGAGGTTGCTCCACCATCCTCCAAATACCTATCACACCATTGTAAGGTATTTTTGCTCCTCTAAAAGCTGCCCCTTTTCATCAACACCTAAACTTGATTGCATTCGATTAGTACAATTGTCTTGAGGTGGTGGTGTTGAAGAGCACCATTTGTTTGTTGGACCTCCTTTTGATGCTTGAATTGCAACTAGGTTATCTCTCACTTGCTCCTCACACTCCTCAATATCTTCACCAAGATCAAACGTAGGTGATTTGAAAGGTTAGGCCATTCCAACCATCATAGGAGCCTCATTTTTTCCACTTGGAAGCATTTTCAAATCGCTTCCACTACTCGTACTAGCATCTATGAACACATCTCTCATGCAGCCAACCACGTCCAAATGTGCTACATCTAACAACTTTTTTGCTTGCGATCCCCTATCATTGGAGAATGACGCCCTAAGTTGTTGTCCCTCATTGCATGTTTACGAATTGATGAAGATGCAATACAAAGAATTTTGCTAAGATTCATGCCACTCATTATGTTTTTAAGTGTATGAATACACTTCACATTCAAATGTCCAAGCGGACAATTCCAAAACTCAAATGCACCATCTTTCCTCATGATTACACTAAATCCACCGCATCCGCTATATGCACATTCTTAAAGTTCATTTCGTACAAATTGCCAATATGTAGTCCTATTGAAATCACCTCTCCATCTGGACCTCTTACAATACATTCATTTAGGTTGAATTGTATTTTCAACCCAATTGACAACAATTTGCTCACCAAGAGCAAATTTGCTTGCAATTTGGGTACAAGAAAAATATTTTTGATACGAATTATTTTGATTTTATCTTTCACCATCACCTTGATCACAATGGAATCAATCCCGATTGTTTTCACAACGTTATCATCATCCAAATATATATTGTGTGAAGCAATAACCTCATACGTATCAAATGCCGTCCTACATGAAGTTATGTAGTTCGATGTTTCCAAATCCATAATTCATTTATACATCGCCATTGAATGCGCTCCATTTTGCGTTACAACTGCATAGTCAACATCTTTGTTGGTGTTGTTTGCATTCTCTCACTTCATGTTCTTTGTATTGTAACAAAAACGCATAATGTGAGCCGGTTTGTCGTGATAGTAGCACGTCTTGATATCTTTGCACCATTGATGGATTGTTCCCTTTGGCTTGATGCAATACCATTCTGGCAATATAACCTTGGGGTTCTTTTTCTTTTCTCTTTGATATCTCGTGCATCAAACGTGCCATCACGTACTTCATAATAAGGTCCATCATTGGCATCGTCTCCAAGGCCATGATCAAGTGTTCGAACAAATGTGACAAACTCTCCAACAAAATCATCATAACATCTTTGTTTCACACAAGTACCTCCAAGCAAGCAAGTTGATCTACAAGTGCCTTGACCTGGTTGATGTGGTGTATCAAGTCATCATTTTTGTACATCTTGCATGTGAAGAACTTGTGGCGAACGAAGAGAATGTTCGACAAGTTCTTTGTCTCGTGGATGTTGCAAAGGGTTTTCATGCCTATACTGGTCATTTGCAACTCCTTATGTGCGCAACTTGATTGTCCGTCAAGTTGAGCACAATGATAGACATTCCTTTTTATACATGCCTTTGGTATTCCTTTTTCACTTTCTGATCGACGTTGAAAAATGGAGTTGCCTAATATTTGTTCACAATGCCCCAAAGGTTCACAAAAGCCAATCCCATCTCCAATTTAAACCTCTAAATATTAAAGTTCTCTCCATTGAACTTGTCAATAACTCTAGCACCGTCACCCTCAAATGATGCCATCTTACGCTCAATAATTGGGAATATAATTTCTATGAACTCAGATTAACCTTTCCCAAAACTTATATATGCACCCAATGGCTTTACAAACCTCAATCAACCCATTTAAAGCTCAAAGAATTCCTTGTCCTCAACCCATTCAAGTCAAATATTTTTGCTCTCAATCCACTCAAGCTGGATTAAATTGCATTTAGATGAACCCTTGAACATTCAATCCACTCAATTCAAGTTCTTTTGCTTTCCAATATGCCTTTTCACACTCATTCTGCTTAAGTAAGATGCTTTTGAGCTATAATGAACCCCCTTGCTCTCAAAAATACCTTTGCACCATCAATCCACTCAAATTGGATCCATTTGAACTCAAATGAACAATTTTGGTCTCAAATGTCCCCTTGCACCTTTAATCAAATCAACTTAGCCCTCATGGTCTCAAATGTGCCTTTACGCCCTCTATCCACGCAAACAAAGTCCTTAAATCAAACGTGCCTATGCATCCTCTAATCAATCAAATCAAGTCCTTTTGAACCCAAATGTTCCTATATAGCCTCAAACCACTCAAACTAAATCATGCCCTCTTCAACGTTAATGTGTTTTTCCACTCCAATTGAGTCATCTTCAACTCAAATGTACTTTTGCACCCACTTTAACTCTATCGTTCCTTTACACCTTCAACCACTCAAATCAGGCCCTTCTCAATTCACATATGTTTCCAACATCAAGCCACTCAAATTAATCCTTTTCCAACTCAAATGTGCTTTGGCAACTTCAAATTATTCAATGGAAGCCATCTTCAACTCAAGTGTGCCTTCCCAACTTCAAACCACTCAAATCAAGTTTTTTCCAACTCACATGTGTTTTTGCACCCTCAAGTCACTCAAATATGTACAATCGCACTCACCGACCTCAAATCATGTCCTCTTCACCTCGAATGACCTTAATACTCTCAAATGTATACAAGTTGCACTCAATACCCTCAAATCATGACCTCTTGAACTCAAATGACGTTAATATGGTCAAATGTGCACAACATGCACTCAACATCCTCAATTCATGCTTTCTTACTCTCAAATGAACACAATACCCTCAAATGTGCACATTTGCACTCCACAAATTAAACCCTCTTACACTCAAATGACCTTCAATTACACAAATGCAATCAACCAACTCAAATCAACACTTACAACCTCCAAAACTCCTTTGAGCATTAAAACCTCTCAAGATCCACTCCCTAACCAACAATCAATCAAATCTCTAATTCTGGAACTTGCGTAAGTGGACCCATGACCTATTGAAACATAATAAAACCAGAGATTAGATTGTACAAGCAAATACACATACACATAGGCACATGAACAATGCTTAGAGCGAGATGAACACCTCCACCCTTTGTTTTGCCCTTTATTGCATTTTTCCTCCTTGTCCCATACAATGAATATGGGATATCTCAACTCCCACTTCTCCACAAACCATATGGGTTTATTCAAACCTTATTCACTTTTAAACCTCTAACAAACACTATCCTATGACTACGAGCAAGCTAATGCTCTACCTTAAAAAATGTATTGTGGATCCCAAGCCTATTAGCTTTCAAACAATCCTTGTCTCGTTCGTCCAATTTTATAGTACTTTACACCTTGGTATGTTCGTTGTTATTTATCATTTTCTGCACTGCCGTATTACTTGACTTGGAGTTTGTGTGGAGTACTCAAACTTTTGATATTTTCTAATGTATAAGCTTGTGTCTTAAATTAGATTTTGCTAGCTAGATCTATTTCTTTAAAAAATTATAGGTCGTTGCTTAAATCAAGTTCCATGTGTAATGAGGGCCTAACTCATAATATTTCTAAGCAACTAGATGATGGCCACTTCCCAAAGGGAGAATCATAACCTCTAAATTTGTAGCTATTTGTTGAAAACTCTACATTACACAACTTGAGTGTTCCCCATAAATGGTGAATCTCAAAATGAAAGGAGGATTTTTTTTTCTCTCCTAATACTTGGGCCCACATAATGCAATTAAAGATTTGAGTAATGTTATGTAGATTCCTTTCAAGGCTCATATCATTATTTTCATTTTTCATTTTTCATTTAAAAAAATCCCCCCCTTTTACAATCCTCACAATCTTATATATTGTGGTTTAATATAGGTTTGAGATTCACATGCATTCAATATTTAGCGTATCTAGTACACATTCCATGCGACAAAACTCAACATTATCCACATTATCCACATTGACCTAAAATATTACCTATTATCTTTAGGTATATTCACGACATTCTTGTCAACCTTGTTCTTCGTTTCGATGTGGGGTTGTCAACGTACAATTGTTGCGGATTGAAGTCAAGGTGAATCTCATAGGGCGTAAATATGGTCCATAGTCATTGAGATTAGGTTTGAAATTACAAACTAGATTTGGGGTTTTGTATATTTTGGGCCCCGCGCGCGGGGGGGGGGGGATCCATGTGATCTCAACTAGAAGAAAATGAAAAAGGAACGTTTGTGTCTTTTACCCATGACATAAGATGTCCATTCACTGTCTCCCTCCCATGCTGCATGGGCATGGGAGTGGGGGCGGCTTAGTGCCTATTTTCCTAGGTGAATTATGTGGTTAGTACTAGGGCTATGTGTTCTATGTTATTTTGGGGTTTTATTATTAATAAGTGCATTTGGTCAAGTGGGACCATGGCTTGTTCTTTTCTAATTTTGTTGTTGTTTAGGATTATGTGTGTTAGGTGCCTTATAGCAATTTGGGAGAAGGATTCCATGAGTTTATGATTTGGAGTTAGGGATTTGTAGGTCTTGGAGGAGTTTAATAGTTCTTGTCTATATAATGGCTCTTTATTCTTATCATGATTATAGTGGGTGGTAGCACTACCCACCCTAGTTGGGAGATTGGCGTTTTTATCAAGTTCATGGTTGGTAGCTTTTGTGGGGAATCTATCGCTGAAGTAAGTGAATTCAAATATTTGTGCTTTGAGGTTTGAGTTCAGTGTTAAGGGTGGTTAATCTGTAGGTGGGGCTCCTAAGATGCATAATATATAGGGTCTAAGTCAAGCTGGGCATTTACATATTGGTAGATAGCATGTGCATGGGAGTAGCCACGAGGGTATGGTGTTGCCAAGTGTGCAGTCTTTAATTTTACCGACGTTGATTAGGGTAAAGCAATGGGTTGTGGGGTGGGCTAGTAGTGTGTTTGCTAGTGTGTGTATTGCTTTATTGTGTTGGTTTGTTCTTAAATTGTTTATGTGTTTATTGATGCAAGATGATAGTGAGTATAGGGATGTGTTATTCTGGTGGGATGTGCATAGATTACATGTTGAGGATATATCTTGTTTGAGGACGTGTATGTGTGTGTGCCCCCCCCCCACACAGTAGTTCCCTAAATGTCCAACATATCTAAATTTGAGGGTTAGTGTTATTTGTGCATTAGTAATCCAGGGTTCAACCCATAATGTATTTGACCATTTTATGTCTATGTATGTGTGGGAGAGCCATTTGTTTATAGTAGGTATTGTATTTTTTGGATGGAAGATGAGTGCGCTTACATATTCTTTCTCTATGTAGTTTTTGAGGTTGTGGATTGAGCTGTCATGTTGCATGGATGTCAGGGCAATAGATGGCCAATACTATGTCTAATAGCCAATGAGGTGGAAAGGGGTTTTTACAATGCAACGGGGTTATTCTACTCATTGTTTGGCCAATTTATCAACCTCATCATTTTCAACAATGTTTATGGGCTCTGACTTTTGCGAATGATGATATTGTGGTGGGACTTTCTTTAGCATATATCCTATTCGGGTTATGAGGAGCTTACATGGGTGGTTATAATAGGAGGATGGGTTTCTTATGTGATTAAGAAGATATATGATGTTGAGGCTATATGTGAATATGAATGTGTTTGTTGGGAGCGTTTTGGTGTGTTCTACGGCTATCATGAGTGTGTATAATTATGCTATGGAAATATTGGGAAATATGGGTAGGCAAACATTGATACGGACTTGTAGTAGTCCACTAAAACCTCTGGCTCATGCAACATAGCATTTTCCTTCTCCATCATGTGGTGTGAAGGAATTGTCCGTATAGTAGGATTGGGCTGGTGGGAAGCATAGGCGAATATTGATGTTATAGTTGGTGGGTTGGATTGGGCTATGTGCCATGCTTTAGGGATTTTGATGTATATTCTGTTTGTTGGGGGGTGAGTGTGGTGGGGTAGGTGGTGCAAGTGGGGAATAGTGCTCTAGGGAGTTGTTGGAGGAAGGTGGGTATTTGTGGTGTGGTGGGTGTGTGGGAGAATAATGAAATGGAGGTGATGCATGGAATGTATCTTTGTTGTTGTAGTATGTGGGGAAGGGAAATGTTTTGGTATATTGTAGAGTGAATGGTGGGATAGTAAGTGTACAAGTTACATGTGGTTGTTGAAGTGAGTTGGTTGGATTGTTTGTCTAATCATCGTGTGTGATAGTAATAATTGTATTGGAGTTGTGATTGGTGTGTGCAACTAGTCGTGCCCATTTGATAAATTTTGGGAGTAGATCTAGGGTTGTTATATGGGCGTACCCACATCCTATACATTGAGTGGAGAAGGATGAGCCTAGTCAGCCAAATATTACATTTCTTTCATATGGGAAGTGGTAATGTGATAATGGCATGAGACATGTGAGTGGATTGGAGAAGTATGAGTGTGTGATTTGGAAAGGTTTGTATGAATTAGTCTAGCATTGATGATGGTAATGTGTGGTGGTTATGGATGAAGGGGATGGTGGGTGGTTTGCGTCTTGCAAGCTTTTATGTATTGGTTAATGAGGAGAAGAATTTACGTGGCAAAGTCTTATATAGGTGGGAAGAGGGTGTGGTTCACGATGGGTTTATAGGTTGAGTGTCTTTCCCATAGCATGTTAATTTGTCAAGTGGTATAGCGGTTTGGTAGTTTCCCATGTTGTCATGTATTCGGGCCAAAAGGGGGGGGGGTGTATTTGTATTGTAGGTAATGCACCAATGATGTCTTTGTCTTGGTTACATTGTTAAGTATGCAGGGTAAGGTGTGGGATGTTCAGGTGGGGGTGAACATTTCGTCTGTTGCATGATTATTGGGGTTTTAGGCTGTTGATTTTGTTTTTTGTTCTTGTTCTTGTTGTCTTGTTATTTTCTTGTGCAAGTTTTGTGATGACTAGTAGGTTGTGTTTATAGAGGATGGTGTTTAGAAAGAAAAAAAACTTTGTGCGGTTTGATGGGTGACTAAGAATAAAGGATAGGGGTATAGAAAGAAAGAACTTGTTTAAGAATTGTGTTTGTGTGATCCATTTGGAATGGTTGGTGCGTGGGATTTGCCAATGATAGTGAAATGTATGTGTATGTTGCAAGATTTATTTATTTATTTATATTTTATTCTTGGGTGGGGGATTTAATGATGGAGATGCATGGGGGTGGAGGTAGGAGGTGGTGGTGTGTGTTGTGTGGGGGGTGGTGTGTGGTGTGTATTTGGTGGGAAGATGGCAATGCTTTGTAAAAGTGCACTTTTCAATATTCTAGATTTGGTATGATATTTACCTTGAAATTCTTTAATGATGAGTATGCATGTGTTGGTGCGGTCTTGAATTTGGGGTAAGGATGGCAATGTTGAAGGAGGAGAGTTTTTTTTTTAAGGAACTTCTCCGTTTTGGATCTTTGTTGTGGAATGAGAGTGGGATGAAATGGGCTTTTGTACCAATCTTTCGATGGCGGGTAGTTGTTGAGAGGAAAGGTGATGTCAATGGAGTCTATATGGATGTGAAAGTGTTTTTATTAGTATGTAGAGGGATTTACACGGGGAGGTCACTTCATTGTCAAGTTGACACCACGTGCGGACAAAGTTTGCTACCCCTATATTACATGCCATATATAATTTTAAAATTTATGATATTTTTTCTACATATACATAACCATTGATAGTATCTTTTGTATAATTATTTGAAATTTTTAGTCATCTTTATTTTTTTAGTAATTGTTTTAGTTCAATTCAGTGTCATTCTAGTTAGAAATGGTATGTTTTATGAAAAAAACAAATCATCAAATTTAGTTACCACTTTTAACTATGTCATAGGTATTGTGTATATCTACTCATGAAAAAAATTTGATAAAATTTTGACCCATTTTGGTGGTGCAACTTACCAAAAGAAGATTTTTTTTGGCCACACGTGGTGTTCAACTTGACAATGGAGTGATCTACCCGTGGGGATTTAGTGGTTGGTGATCTAGAGCATGCTTGGTATTTTAATTATGGGAGGTGTTGAACTCTGACAAGTAATGTTCATACTCTGGAGTAGATGACATTTGTAATGATATATGGATATGTGACCAGGTTTCCATCTTTATTTAATTATGAGACAATCAAGCAGTGTGGACTTTTGATGGTTGAAAATTCTTTTGTGAATTGTTTGTGGTTTTTTTTAGTAGTGTCCTAAAATGTTTTATTGCTCATTTGCAATTACGGGGAGTTTTTGTAGTGGTTATTTTTTGGGCTTCTGCCTTGACATCTATTGTTGTGTTAGCTATGTTGTCCAACCAATCCTATGTTTCCAATAGGTCATAAGTGGTGGGTTATTATTATTATTATTATTATTATTATTATATAAATTCATGGTTTAAGATGTCAGTTAGGGGTAATTGCAAATGTGGTGGCTCTAATGTTTTTTTTTTTAATTTATGAGATGGTAGGTGTTAAGTTGTTTTTTTTCCCATTGTTTTTGTATTTTATGGGGCAGGAAATCCCCTTGACGTTTTGTTTGTGGGGTGAGGGAGAGGGTGGAGGTGTGGCACGTGTGTATATGGCACATTCACTTATGGAGCTTATGATGGTTTGTGTTAATTTTTGTGCTTTGCCCCCTTCTTTTTTTAATCTCACCTAGTAGATTTCCAATTTATATTCATAGATTTAAAAGCCGCCCAGTGGAAGAGAACCAATGGTAAGGAACCGCAACTCATGTTGTGAAGGTTGTGATCCGTGTTATACAAATGAATACCACTAGAAGAAAATATACTTCAAACTCCATATTTTTATAAAAATGTCCATCTTTAAATAACATTCAACAAATTATATATTTCAATATATATTAACCCATGTACATTCATAGTATGGCAATTGAACATAACAACACTTAGTTGTAGGCTGATGCATCATGGGACTATAATTCTTTTGGGCATTATGCCCCTCTTATTATGGGCCTCTCTTACAAAATGAACAAGTCTCAGTATGAGTGATTTTCACAACAATGTTTTCAATTGATAGATAGCCAAACATGGGCTTTACCAAGCTTGTTTAAAATAAATAAATAAATAAATAAATAAAGTTATTGATGCATGGTGGTTGCATACACTTGGCCCCATATTGAAGGTGACACATGCCATGCACGTTGCCCGAAAACACATCAAAGACCAAGAATAAAGTAGCGAGAATTAATGGCCGGGAATAATTGTGGGGTTGACAACTTCAAATTGTGCATTCCCTATTTAGAAAGGAAACAACAACTTCATTTTGTGTAATGTTATGATTGTTGAGGGGTTGTTTACACCATGGACCATGAAGTTGTCCCAAGGTCATGTAGAATCGGTGATTGGTTGTTGAGCATGTCTGGGGACCACTTCGGTTTACACCAAGGAAAGAATGTCAAAGTCACCATGGAGTTTGAAGTCCCCAAAATACATATATTAAGATCTACATTATCCACTGACATGGTCCAATGAGTTTTGCAGTGGGAGAGGCAAAAGAGGTGCTCCGGTAGAAAAAGGCAAGGGCCATGGCAAAGAAATATTGTTATAATAAAAATTGAATGAATATTTTTGTCGGGGAAGAGAAGACGAGACAAGAGAGGACAAAGGAATGGTCAAACTTGAATTTTTTTCAAAATTATATTTTTTGGTCATATACTAAGAAAATCAACACATTCTCTTTTTTGTTTGGTGCATGGTCATTCCTCTTGGTCCACATCCGGTTTACACCTAGTGAGGGGTCCAAAGGCTTTGTAAATTGTTATTATGAAGAAACCAAACCATGGAAGTTGAACCTTCAAATCAGACCATGGAAAAGGCTATCTTTCATGGTCCATGATGTAAACTGGCCTTGAATAAAGACAACTTCTTACAATTTTTTTATTTTTACTTTTTGTTTGTATTAAATATTTTAAAAAACTCTTCTTCAAGTGTTGAAATCCAACAAATTGGAGGTACCGAAGAAACCACATGGACACCAATGGTTACATAAGCATTCCGGTTGATGGCATACGCAAAGCCAATGAGAGGACGATGAATGCACCCCAAACTTGCAAGAAGGCTAATGATTCCATTTTCCTTCAATGAAGGGCATCACACAAGACGCAAACAAGGGGGCTAGATTACGTTGAAGATAGGATTGAATTTGAGCATCTCCTCCATGACACCATCCTAAATTTACTGGACTCCCAAATTAGCTCATGGAATAGAATAAAAAGTTAATTAAAAAAGAGAAAAGAACACAATAGCAAGGGAATATATATATTAAAAGAATCATTGAGGGGGCGGGGTGGGGCCCTACCCACCCGCCCCCTCAATGCTCATCGTCATCCCCAAACCTCTCCTCCTCCGAACTCTTGACGAACCGCCTCCGAAAACTAAAACAAAAAGCAAAAAGCGACACGAACCCACATCAAAATCGCTCCTAAAAAAGTTGAAAATCGCTCTCAATTCGCCCGATCGCTTAACCAGAAGTTGGGTTTCGCCGAGAACCGCAAAAAAATCCCCAGCATTTCGAGGTACTAGCATTTGACTTCGATTGACAAAACAATTGTTAGAATTTTCGAGGGTGGGTTGGTGGGTGGTGAGTTTTCGCGAAGGAAAGAAAAGAAGATCTTGTGGGCGGTGGGTTCCTAGATCCCGATGAAAAATTTCCACCTGAGAAAAAGGCTTTGGGAATGGTTTTGAAGTTGGTTTGTTGCTGCGGGTGAAGGTAGGCCGGACGGCGAGATTTTGTTTTTCGTTGTTGTTTTGGTTTTTGGGTAGGTTGCACTGTTGGATTGCTGTTCTTGTGGTGAAGAAACGTGCAAATATGTTAAATTGCCACCTGGAAAACAAGTTTCTAGTATGGATTTGAAGTTGGGAATCGCTGGAATGAGGTTCGAAGTTGGTTCGCATTGGATTGGTGAGGTTGAAGTTTGTATTTCGGTTGCACTAGATTTGCTGTTAAACCTTCAAAACCTGTTGTGGGTCGGATCCAGATTCTGAGCCTGAGTGGGGTTTTTGCTGGGGAATTGGAGTTGGGTTTTTCGGTTGGGTACTGAATCAAAGGCTGAGCTTTTGATGATGTGTTTTGTGGTTTTGATATTTTGGTAGAGGGCCGGAGTGTTTGATCCTTGTAAGCGAATTTTAGAGCGTTTTGGATCGAATCGACAGACAGCCATCGAGTGGATTAGTTTTTCTCAGATTGGGTCCCGGCAGCTTCAAAAGCTGTGGAATTCAGACTTCAAGCAGGTTGGCGAGGATTTGGATGTTTGGGCGAAGAAGAAGAAGCAGAAGCAGAAGCAGAAGCAGGTGTTTGGTGGTGGGTTTTGAGGTGAAAATTGGTGACTTAACTGATGGGGTCTCTGGATGAACGTAAGCTTAGCGAGACTGGTGTTGCCACCGACTTCAGCAAAGAAGATGCGATTCTTTACGTGAATGGAAAACGTTATGTGCTGCCTCCGGATGCCGCACACCGCACTCTCCTCGAGTATCTGCGAGGTTGGTTTCATTCCATTCATTTTGCCTCCCGATTCAGAAATAATATTTTCCCTGTTCTCTACCCTCTGTCAATGCTCTCGTGTCAAACCTTTGCTCTTGGTTCCATTGGTTTTGATAATGTTGCGGTGCTCTTGAACAATATGTGTGGTTGGGGCGTAACTAGTTTGATGAAGGATGTCCATAATACTAGTAGTAGTAGTAGTAGTGCCCCTCAAACTATTCGGAGAGAGCCGATGAGGCTGAGTTCCTCAAGTGCATTTTGAGAGACCGCTGTACCCAAAATCCATTGCATTCATCTTCCAAATCTTCGTGAAGAGTGAACTTTAATGTCAACCCTTTGGCCTTATTTCCTTTTGTTTTGGTGTCGCGGTGTCATGTAATGTTGTCGTGAACAATTTGGATGTTCGGGGCGTATTAAGTAGTTTGAAGGATGCCAATAATACTAGTAGAGTAGTGGCTCTCAAGCTGTTCGGAGAGAGCCAATGAGGCTAAGTTGTTATTAAGCACACTCTTGACTTCGCTATACCCAAAATCTATTGCATTCATCTTTGCAATCCAGCCGCACACCGCACTCTCCTTGAGTATCTGCGAGGTTGATCGCTTCCCATTTCAGAGAGAATCCCTGCCTCTGTCGAGGCTCTCATGTCAAAGCCCTTTGATCTTATTTCCATCAGTTTTGATGATGTTGCGGTGTCGTATGTGACATTCTAACACCACTCATCAATATTTGGGGGATCGCGCTGTCGTCACCCAATTTCTGGTTGATTCTTTCCTTGCCTTGTGACGGATCCACCATTCGGATCGGATCAAACCTTCAAGAATACCCCTACCGCCTCGAAGGCACCAAACTTTTCGAAGTGGGTTTGGTTGGGAAATCATTCAATTTTTCTTCAGGGTTAACCCAATAATGCTCATTGTTCGATTTATCAGAACCGGATGATTATGGTTTCAATATGTCGAAGGCGCACTATAGCATTCACTCTCCATTCAATCTTCATCCAATTTTTTTCAGTTCTTGAGCAATCTTCTCTTAATCTTTATCAATCCTCATTTATTCTTCGGGCGTTTGTTGTTCGTTTTGGTATGTGGCTTTGGGAAATCATTCAATCCTTCAAGGGTTAACTCAACAATTCCCCTTATTCGATTTACCAGAACCGAATGATTACGATTCTGGTTCCAATGTGTTGATGAAGGTGCACTATCGCATCCACTCTCCATTCCGTCTTCATCTGGTCCTCCACAATCTTCATCACCAATCTTCGGTGGGGTTGGGGTTGGGGTTGGGGTTGGTATATCGTGTCACTTCTCTTGAAAATGCTTGTTTTTCGTTGTGGTATGAGGGGTTTGGTAGGTCAGGTTGATTCTTATGAGGTTTTCGGTGTGCACACTGCACAGGGATCGGTCTCACAGGAACGAAACTGGGATGCGGAGAGGGCGGGTGTGGAGCATGCACTGTCATGCTCTCGCATTACGACACAAATAGACGCTCTATTGTGTAAGACTTACTCCTCACCAGTTTTGTGCGCCTTACTAGACATTAATCAATTTTGATGGAATGTTTTGAAATCTCTTCTCTGTTGGAAATATTGGTGTAATTTGGATACTGGTGTCCTTCGGATAATGCCGACTCCCTTTCTGAAGTATGATCTTATTCGACTACCGTGTATCAGGAACCGCGCCATCAATGCATGTTTGGCACCCATTTATTCTGTGGAGGGAATGCATGTGGTGACAGTGGAAGGAATTGGAAATCGTCGTTTCGGATTGCACCGAGTGCAGGTATGTCGAAGAAGGTGTTTGATGATCTAGTGCACTTTCAGTTTCCGAGTTGAAGTTCTCCATCTGATAATAGTTTGTAACCACTTGCACGGATGGTCATAGTCCGTGAGTGTAGGTTCCGAGGTATTAGATGATCTGGTTCACTTTCTTGAAATTCTCGATTTGACATTCACAACATTCTTAAGTAGAGATTCCAAAGCAAATGGACCAGTTTGCAAATAATCCGGAGTCATAACTTAAGAATGATCCCATTGGGGCTTCATACACTTCTTCAATTGAATTTAGTAGATGGAAGATAGCTTGTCTCCGAAGATAGGCATCAACAATGAGGGCTCTTTCAATTCTAGCTTGCCACGCGACTATGCATGTACTCAAGGACCTTGATTCTTGATGATTCTTTCCTTTTGAAGCTAGAATTGAAAGAGGACATCCTTACATACATCTTAAGGATGCAATGGATATTGTGTAAACATTCGGAGATATTTTCCATAATTGCTCTTCGCATTCTTTGATTGTATGAAGCGTTAGCCATTGCACATGCTTAAGAATGTTAGTGATGTTCTGTAATCACTAAAAGGATCTCTAATGCTTTGATTTTTTGATTCTTTGATTTTAGGAAGCGTTAGCCAGCGCACATGGCTCCCAATGCGGATTTTGCACCCCAGGGTTTATTATGTCGATGTACTCACTTCTCCGAACCAAGAAGAAAGCACCAACACAGCAAGAGATCGAAGAGAGCTTGGCAGGAAATCTATGCAGATGCACAGGTTACCGTCCCATTCTTGACGCATTTCGAGTTTTTGCAAAGTCAGAAGCATCGATGTACACCGACGAGGCAATCACAGCAGCCGGAGGCTCACCAGTGAAGAAAATTGGCGCCAATTTAGAGAATGGCGCCTCAATTTGCCCATCGACAGGTATTCCCTGTGACTGTGGGAAGTCATCGTCCTGCCAAGGCTCACAGAATGGGTTCACCAAACGAAGCTCATCTTTCCCAGCAAACAAGACCATTCCACAGGAACCACAAAACAGTGATGATAGAAGTGTAAGTTTGCACAAATTAGGTAAAGACAATGTTGCAGTTCCGAGAGCGGAGCCAATTTTTCCTCCAGAGTTGGTGAAGAGAGCCACCCGCCCTTTGTTTCTCCGTGGCACCAAGGGATTGAAATGGTACCGGCCAACAACGCTTCTGGATCTTTTGGACTTGAAGCTCAAGTATCCAGATGCAAAGCTAGTGGGAGGAAACACCGAAGTGGGGATTGAAACCAGATTCAAAGCCCTCCATTACCCAGTTCTCATTGCAACGACTCACGTCCCTGAGCTTCTCACCTTGAAGGTTAGGGATTTCCCCCGAACTTTAAATACTTCTCTTAGAGCCGATTCTGTAGTATTTAAGTAAAGTTATGGATAAAGGACTTGTCCCAAATAATAAGGCATCTGAGAGTATTGTTTGTGTGTCGTCAAGACAGATTGTCTGAGGAAGACACTAGAAGATCATGGATACCCTAATTATACATGCTTTGAGAACAAGCAATGTGGTTAAATATTGACTCTAGATGTATATTTCTCACAAATAGTGTGATGCATGCAACGAAAACGTGTCTACAACAAGAGATGCAGTTCACATGTAAGACTAGTTTCTGCCATTTCTATCATAGGTCCACCCATAAACAATTTCATCATGTCCAAAATTCACATAAATCTAGATTTGCCTGAAACCTCTCTGGAGAGAGAGATTGGCTTGTCGTCTAGGATTGTTTTGAATTTGTGCTAGATTGATGAAACACCATTTTTTCTTTTGTCACTTATGATCTTACATATTCTGAAGGAGAGTAAAATTTTGCCACGACTTGAAAAGGCCACTTCATGTCCCAATACCCATCCCTGCCTGACGACTTCATTCAGAACTCCATTGAGTTTCTACATTTTGTTTTTGTTTTTGTTTTGTGTTTGTTTTTGTTTTCCTTTTCTTGATGAATCTGTGCTAAATTGTTGAGGAGTGTTGCATTTCTTTGTCTTCGACAGGTTACAGAAGACGGTGTTGAAATTGGTGCATCTGTCACCCTGACCGACCTTTTGGAGTTTCTAACGGAAGTCGTGACAGAGGAGAAGGAGCACAAGACCATGGGATGCAAGGCGATCATTGAACAGCTGCGGTGGTTTGCGGGCGCGCAGATACGAAATGTGTCGAGTGTCGGAGGGAACATCGTGACAGCTAGCCCGATTTCTGATCTGAATCCTCTTTGGATTGCTACGAGGGCTGTGTTCACCGTGGTCGGCCATGCGGGTGCTCTGCGCAAGGTGGAGGCGAAAGACTTCTTTGTTGGCTACCGCAAGGTCGATTTGAAGAAAGACGAAATTCTTGCGTGCATATCTTTGCCATGGACGCAACAGTATGAGTACGTGAAGGAGTTCAAACAAGCGCACCGAAGAGATGATGACATTGCTCTGGTCAATGCAGGTTAGCAACACAATTCTTCTGTCTCTAATTCTTGTTCATTCTTATCTGCTCTTCAAGTTAAGGTGGATGGGTCAGTCATAAATGGTTGCTTTTCCAAGTAGACTAGCCCAATCCCTAGGATATGAAACACATGATCGTATCAGTATGAGATGATTAGCAAATCCAAATCGAGACTGTAGCCACTTCCCTCAAAAATTTTGGAGCTCATATGAATATATTATTCATTATCAAAGTGAAGATTCTCATGCTCATTAAATAATCATATAGGTCCCGCAAGTTATGTACACCACAGAGGCTAGAATGGTTATTATATTTATAACGCGTTGTCCAATCTCTTTTGGACACACTTCTTTTTGGTATCCGTTCTTGGAGCTAGACCAAACCACAAACAACTCAAATATAGGTGACCGATCAAGATAAGTAACCGAGTAAGGCACATCTACTCTAGATATGTGTTAATCCAACCTCCAACAATGGAACCCTACTTCAAGGTTGGATTGTGGCAGTCAACATCATCATGAAGTGGTCAAAATCGTAATCAACCTAGAATATGACCAAATTAGCCGACTCTATTATGCAACTAATGTCACGAAGTAATGTAACATGATGTGAAAGTGGATGCACCCACCAATCGCACAAGTTTCTCATATGGTCTGTGGGATGAATGATAGCGCCCGAAATACAGTTTTCGGTGCGGCTCAACATGGGAGTGGTAGGTAGGGAGTATACGTTTAAGCAGCAGCGTTTTCTAAGGGGAGGCCAACATGTCTAATAATCTATGTGCAGAAGAATCTTGTCTTCACATATTCAAAGAAATTTCTCCGGAAAGAACTCTTGCTATCTTCTGTCCTCCACACACGAAATTTGCAAGTACCTCAAAAATCTCCCACAAGAAGAAGGTTTCATGCTCAGAAGAAGTGTCCACTTTAGACACGTCTACCTTACATGAATTTTATGAATGTACATTGCATTAGAATCATTTGTACAATTGAGTGTACATGATTGGATTCATCGAATTTTCTGCTTTCACCATATCGAATGACAGAGATTGAATGCTTCTGCACCGATTGCTGTAACTCTTGCAGGTATGAGGGTTGCCCTCACCAAAACGAATGGAGCTTGGGTTGTGCGGGACTCATGTCTTACTTATGGTGGAGTGGCAGCCATAGCTGTGTCTGCGAAGAAGACACAGGATTTCTTGAAAGGCAAAGCATGGAACCGACAGACTCTGGATGAAGCCCTCTCCCTGTTGCAGGCCGAGATTTCCATGGTACCGAATGCCCCCGGTGGGATGGTGGAGTTTCGAAGCTCCCTCATCTCCAGCTTCTTCTTCAAATTCTTTCTGTACACTAACTACAGGCTGGAGGCAGATGCAAAGTTTGAGCATGGACTTCCGGAGACTTATCGGTCTGCTGTGGCTCAGTATGTGCGGGAGCCCTCTCGAGGCATTCAGATGTTCCAAACATTGGCCAATGGTACCGGCGTTGGCCTTCCTATCCAGCACCAATCTGCAAACCTTCAGGTGTGTCTGGCATCATCTTTTCCTTAAGGAACTCATTCTGCGTCGGTGTTTGATGGTTGTAGTTTACTTTCTTTGGCTCTAATGTTGATGGATAAGTAGGGAAAAGGTGCATAGATGACACCCGTTACAACCACAGCCGCTCTTACTTGCCAACTACAATTCAAGGTGTAGTTGGGAGTAGTTACGATGATGTTTGTAGTTTACTTTCTTTGCCTCTATTTTGTTTGTGTTTGTAGTTACTATGTGGCACCGGGAGAGAACTATGTTTACCTTAAAGAAACTCATTTTTTTTTGCAAACCTACCTGTTTGAATTTCGGTCTCTTTGAATAGAAAATCTACTTGAAGGTTGAACTGTGGCGGTCAACTTTATTCAGGGGTCAGACACCTTTGAAATCGTATTCAACCTAGAATTTCACTGAAATAGCTCTACCATGCAACTAACTTCATGAAGGCATGTAACACGATTTGAAAGTGGATGCATGCACCCACCAATCGCACAAGTTTCCATTATGGTCTGTTTGGGGTGAATTAGGGCCCAAAACACGGTTTCGGTGTGGCTCAACATGGGAGTGGTAGGGAGCTACATGACTATTTTATGGGCAGAAGAATCTTGTGTTTATAAATTCACAGAAAAACACAGCAAAATCCCACAAATTCCGAATTAGTTACTGGATTTTTGCTATTGCCTCCACTTACTATCTTTACAAGTACCTCAAAAAACTGAGTGTTTAAGATCTCCCACGAGAAGGCTTCAATATCAGAAAAGTGTCCACTTAGGACTCGTCTACCTTCGCAGTGTTTGATGTTTACGCTTTGAGATTGCAGGTGACTGGAGAGGCGGAGTATGTCGACGACATAGCAATGCCGCCGCACGGTTTGCATGCAGGATTAGTCCTCAGCACCAAACCGCATGCCAGGATCATTTCGATCGACACTTCGGAAGCAGAGATGCAAGCAGGATTTGAAGGATTTTTCTCCGCCAAAGATATACCAGGGTCGAACGACATCGGCGCTATAATACACGATGAGGAAGTCTTTGCGACCGAAACAGTAACCTGCGTCGGTCAGGTACATATTTCTGTTTCATTAAAATCTCTCAAAACCAAAGTCGGCCACTCCTCCCTCCGTTTTCGAAGTGAATTGAATATCGGTCACTTTGAAACGTGGAGATTGTGTCCACTTCAGTTTACGAGATTTTTGGGTCAGAATCTCTTGAACCGAACACTCCTCCCTCCAAAATCTTCGAAGTGAATTTCATACTAGTCGTTCTGAAATGCAAGAGATTTTGCCTATTCCGAACCTTCTGACTTAGGTTAATATAATTCTGTCTTTTCAGGTGATAGGCATCGTAGTTGCGGACACACACGAGAACGCCAAAGATGCTGCAAGGAAGGTGAAGATCACATACGAAGAGCTACCAGCAGTGCTGGACATGGACCAAGCACTGGCAGAAGGCAAGTTCCACCCTGGATCGGAGCGGATTCTGGAAATGGGAGACGTGGATGCATTCTTCTCCCAAGCATCCAAATCACCTGACATTCATGTTCTGGAAGGCGAAGTGCGCATGGGGGGTCAAGAGCACTTCTACTTGGAGCCCAACAGTACATTGATCTGGACCACCGATGCAGGCAACGAAGTTCACATGGTGTCATCCACCCAGGCACCGCAAAAACACCAACGCTATGTGTCACATGTGCTTGGAATTCCACAAAACAAAGTGGTGTGCAAGCTAAAGCGTATTGGGGGTGGGTTCGGAGGCAAAGAAACTAGGTCTGCGTTCATTGCTGCGGCTGCGGCCGTCCCGGCTTACTTGCTGCAACGGCCGGTGCGAATCACTCTGGACAGGGACATGGATATGGCCATCACTGGTCAAAGGCATGCGTTCATCGGTAGATACAAGGTCAGTGCAGAATTTTCTTTTCATCAACTGACGAAACTTTGTATGAATGTTGGCAAATGAGGATACCCTTTTGGGTACCAGTAGGGAATGGGTGTTCAATGGAATTTTTGTTTTCGATAACATTCGGGTCTATATATCATGCAAAACCTTCATACCTTGGCAGAATTGTCCTATTATCAATATGGAGTATGGACAATGGTATTGACCCAAATAATCACTCGGGTATACAAAGATTCTCTTACCTTGACATACCCACCAAATATCTATATTTTACTGATATTACAATTTTGATACCCACAGGTAGGTTCTTTGATACCATGCATTCACCTATCTTATATACCAGACCAACATTGGTAATTACCAATCTTGGACTTCGAAATTCTTCAACTCATACATTGGACCAGTATACAGGTGAAGATGATCTTGATCTTGATATACCAATCCAGTATATGAGTTAAAAAATATATGAGTGATCAACCTATGGACTGGTATATAGATGAAGATGATCAATCTTTATCGGTATTAATCTTCAACTCCGAAATTCTACATGGATGTTTTAAAATACAACATAAGTGCACAATTTATCTTTTCAACTTCATAATTTGAATCAAGAGTGTTGGTAAATACAAGGTGAGTGCACAATTGATCTCTTCCAATTCTGAAACTCTGCAAGAATGGCCAAAAAGATGCCAAAATGATAATTACAAGGAAACTTGTGTAAGAAAATCTAGAGTGCAAAACTGACAGCTGCTTGTTTGATTGAAATGAAGGTGGGATTCAATAAGGAAGGTAAGACTCTGGCACTAGATGTTGACATCTACAACAACGGTGGAAACTCGTTGGACCTCTCTGCTTCAGTTTTGGAGAGAGCAATGTTCCACTCTGACAATTGTTACAGTCTTAAAGACATGAGAGTTCGAGGCCAGGTTTGTTTCACCAACCAATCAAGTAATACTGCGTTCCGAGGTTTTGGCGGTCCCCAGGGTATGTTGATTGTCGAAAATTGGATCGAGAGAATTGCACACGAACTCGGACGTCGCCCAGAAGAGATTAGGGTTTGTTCTTTACTCTCTAGCCCTTTGTTTTCAGGGTGCTTTTTCTTCTCATGTTTGGATTTGTTTTCTCCTCACTTTTTGTGAAAAAGTTGTTGGGTTAACTTGATTCACTAACTCTAAGTTAGAGCCCCTCTCCTATGCCAAAATGATTCGGCAATAGGAGAAAAAAAAACGAGGGGTCCACGTCATGACAGACCGAAGTATTCCCTGGCCACATGGCTCGAGTTGAAACTTGTGATGCACATAAGTTGAAAGTTGTGATGATTATAATAGTGCACAGAGAAGTCCTCTTTGAAGAAGGTTGCTCTCTTATATGTGTGCACACAACCACCTTCCACTTCTCAAGCATTCAAGTGTTGTAATGACTAAGGGTGGGTTTAGATTAAGGTCCAAAACCCAAGAAACTTCAAAATCGAGCAATCTTATTGGTCAAGAGTAAAATTTTAATCCCAAGGAGTTTACACTTTGGCCCGAGTCTAAAGTATGAGAAACAGATATGGCACTAATGTGGTGCCGCTTTCTTGCCAAATTTTGTTGGTCCCACCTCAAGAAAATACTCTACCCAATATGAGAAACCAAACTTTAAGCTTGGGTCAATCTTGAGTCCAAAAGTAAGGTTCATTTAATGGGTGTTTTGGACTGCAAGTTTCTTGGACCCAAACCTTAATGTATTCCCCCCCTCCCCCAACCTACCTACTTGAGATTCATTTTACCAACTCGCTATGGGTAACTATCCACATTTCAATTCTAGTTCACCTACAAGTCTCACTTCCTCCCTGCAGTTTACATGGTTAAATGAACCTACAATCAATAGGAGACTGTTTTTTTCTCTGCTTCTATTGCCCCCATTTAAAATACTTCCCATCTCACATCGGGACCCGTTATGTTCTTTCTTGCATCATGAAATTGCAACAGTTATGGTCACTGAAACTACTGTTTTTAACATGTTTTCCAGGAGCTCAATTTTCAAAAGGAAGGCCATGTGCTGCACTTTGGGCAGGTTCTGGAAGCATCTCGAATTGACCATTGTTGGAACGAGTTGAAGAAATCCTGTGAGTTTGAAAAGCGGTGTGCTGAAGTTGAAGCCTTCAATTCGCAGCACCGCTGGAAGAAGCGGGGGTTGGCTATGATACCAACGAAATTCGGAATTTCATTCACCACAAAATTCCTGAATCAGGTATTTTGGCTCACCATGTGAAGGAAATTTAATTCTTTTAAGCTCTATATCAGAACTGGGATGTAGAAACAGCATCTGCAATTTTCTCAAATTTTTTGTAGAGAATGGGCTTTCTTCAATAGAGTTATCCTTTAAATTAGGGCGACTTTTGGTTGGGAGTTGGTTGCATTGCAAACAACACCTTCCATGTTCGGTAATTTTTTGGTTTAGGGTTTTAACATAGTATGGAGGTCTGAACGAAGAACAGTCTATTCAGGTTTATTGAGGGTCAAAATCATTTTGGCATGCCAAGATGTGCTAAATGAGTTTCACCCTCAATGGACAAAAGAAAGGTTGCTCTTCATTCAGAATAAAACACTTATACCAAGCGTCCACCACAAATGGAAAGAAATGATTGATTTTGCTTGCAAAACAACAAACGAAAAATCATAGGAGATAAACTCCCAACGAAAAATTCCATTGAGTTAAAAGGATGACTTGACTAATACATTTACAGTTTTTGGGTATTGAGTGGATTTCAAGCAAGTCGTATATAACCGGACTTTTTCTATCAGGCGGGAGCACTTGTGCAAGTCTACACAGATGGAACGGTGCTTGTCACGCATGGAGGTGTGGAAATGGGCCAGGGCCTTCACACAAAGATGGCGCAAATTGCAGCGTCTGAATTTGGCATATCCCCCAATGATGTGTTCATCTCTGAGACTGCGACTGACAAGGTATTGACCTTGTCCTTCTGTTCCATTCTTCTCATAATTTAACACCAGCCCAGATTTATTGCGCTAAAGCCTACTTGCACCAAACCAGGATTGGTTGCCATGAAAATATTGTGTTTTGAAAGAAATGGGGGTTAGGTGGAGGTCACTTGGCGTCCACCTGGTGCCCCTTGCACTTGCACATTTGTTGCCTGTTGCCAAAATTTTACTGCCCAAGCAGACAGGGCTTAGTGTTTCACTTGATCCAGACAACCCAAACCTCGGGGTTGCCAAATTTAGACTGTGGATGGTGAGGCGGCTACATCTATTGGTTGGCAACTGGCAGTTGCCAGGTGGTGCCCCCGACTCTAGCCCCTCCTTTGCCCGTCCTCCTGCCTGTCCTCCTGCCCGTCCTACTGCATAACTCTCCAGTAACCATCTCAGCTTCATTTTTAAACTGAAGAAGTTTTGGGCTGTCCTGTTTCATTTTTGTTGCACCCCACCACCATAGTTTGTAGAAAATATACATATCCAGAAATTTTTCACGTGTAATTCATGAATGCTGAACCATTTTCAATACCCATACTGTATCAGACACATTTCTGTCCGAGTAAGGGAATCCACAAGAATTGTCGGTTCCAGTGTACTAAATAAACTTCTTAATCCTAGTGCACCCTGAATCCTGACTGATTGAGTACTTGTGAGGTACCCTACTTTTGAAAGATTCATTTGCACAAAGTACCCCTCTCCCATGCCAAAAATTTCACCAAAAGGGCAAAAGAAGGGATCCACGTTATGACAAAGGTGAAGTACTCTCCGGCCACATGGCTCAAGTGCAGACTTGTGATTGCACTCGTGCAAAGGACAAGTCCCCGAGTTTAAATGAACTGACAATCAATAGACAATTGTGTTTTTCTCTGCTTCTAGTGCACCTATTGATCAGCATAAATACTAATGTCTTGGTTGGTACAGGTACCAAATTCATCACCGACAGCTGCCTCAGCAAGTTCTGACATGTATGGAGGAGCTGTGCTTGATGCTTGTCAACAAATCAAGGGCCGCATGAAGGAAATCGCAGAGAAGGCGAATTTTGCCACTTTTGCAGAGGTGACAAATTGTTGCTACATCTCTGTTTTGCAAGCCTGGTCTTTTCCTTTTTTAAAATTTTATTTATTTTTACCATACAGCTCTTCCAGGTTGAATGCTAACTTTGAATAGATTGAACGACATGCTCCAAATTTATTAACTAATTCTAGGTTCAATAGTCAACTTAATCACGGGGACCTACATGATCATTAAAGAACAAATATAATACACTTTGATAAGGGATATGATACTTATATGAGCTCTGAAATATACGAGGAAAAAGGCTATAGCCCTCATTTGTCTTTGCTAATCATCTTGTGCTAATCGTGTGTTTTTAATTCAAGGAGAAGTGGGTGCAGAGTTAAGAGTGTCTGTTTTAGGCCCACTTATTTTACCCGGTACAGCTATCACGTCTCCAAAAGCTAATAAACATTGTTAATTAGCCCTGACAGCTAGGAAGTCCTAATTCCAATTTGAAACTGCAGTCTTCTCATCGTTCTGTGTTTGTCACATTGTCTGTACAGTTGGTGACGGCTTGCTATTTGGAGCGCATCGATCTGTCTGCACATGGTTTCTACATCACCCCCGACATTGGCATGAATTGGGATACTGGAAAGGGAAATGCCTTCAGTTACTTCACATTTGGAGCCGCATTTGCCATGGCTGAAATTGACAGCTTGACTGGAGACTTCCATTTACCACGAGTGGATGTGATCATGGACTTGGGGAATTCTTTGAATCCAGCAATCGACATTGGACAGGTGCAATTGCAGACCTTTTACACCATGCCCCTTTTATCATGGTTTGAGTATTAAGTGTAGGGTTAAAGATGTAAGCTTTATTCTTGTGGTACCCACTAGATTCTGCTGGTCATCTTTGTCACTGCTTTTGCAAAAGCCTATTATCTGATCTTAATCCTTAAATGACAACTATAAGGCTTTAGAGTTCAGTATTGTGGTGCACTTGAATTCATCACTACTGTTGTGGAATTACGCTCTCTCGCGTTAACCCTTTAAAGTCTGAAAGGCCCATCCTGCACCTCAAGGTGACATAAGGAGGGGTTTAAGTTTACTCCTTGATATTTAAAGCTAAAAGTGTCAAACGTGGTCCTATCTAATATGGATAATTTAATCAGAGGATAGAGATATGTAAAATGAACTATAGGGAGATTTGAACTCGTATAAGTGACCTAGACTCAAGCACATACCACATATGTCTAATCACCATTGTCACATTTGACTTCAATTTCACTCCTTTTTTTTAAGGTTGTGCTAAATATGGTTTCAATACCATAGATCAAATCAAATTATTATTTTAATATTGGTTGGGGGGTTTGTAAAAATTGTGATGTATCCTATATAAACACACGCCCCAGTCGTTTTAGGGTTAATGGGCGTTTTGCCCTTTTGGTATGCCTCAAATTCTCACTAACATTGTTCCATTCATCAGGTGGAAGGAGGGTTTGTACAAGGTTTAGGGTGGGCAATTTTGGAAGAGCTAAAATGGGGAGACTCTGCCCATCCTTGGGTTAGGCCAGGCCATCTCTTCACTCAAGGCCCTGGAAACTACAAAATTCCCACTGTCAATGATATACCAATCGACTTCAGGGTTTCTTTGTTGAAGGTATGCTCTCTCTCTCCCAACTCTTGTAAGGTTTCAGATCTTGTTGACATACTCTCGAGAAAAATTTGTTAACACACGAGGGCCGTGTTTCCAACTTGGTACTAATGAAACAAACACTACATTTTTATTTATTAAGAATGTCTAGATTGTGCCCAAGGTATGTGCAATTATAGAAGTAAGGTCACTTTGTAGTGGCTAGAGATAGCCTTGAGGTTTGTAGACGCTCAAGGTTATGGCTACACTGTGCCTCAAGGGAGGGGCAAAACTAAGAAACTCACTATGTTTTGCTAGTAATATTCTTAAGGTTGTAAAACTCAAGGTAAGAGCAAGTAGTAATTTCATTAGGTGGTGGAACTCACTAAAGCTAAAGGTCAAGGCCAAAACACCAAAGTGGATGTGGTGACTAACCTTAAGGCATGACACTTAAGTCACTTTGTACCAAACGGCTTGAGATAGCCTTGAGGTTGTATAGGCTCAAAGGGAATGATTAGCCTATGCTTCAAGGTAGGAAAAACTTGGACAAGAATGGAACGCACTAGGATGTTATGACCAGTACGTAGGGGCCTTGGTCAAAGAACAAACTACTACATAGAATCTAGTGCTGTGTGCATATATGGGGTCAACTACATATGATGCAATGGTATTCGAGAACATTCCCATCTGGTATCATGATTCATATTTCCATGCATGGATTGATACCCACCTGCCATCACAAGACACTAGACTTAAAACCTGGGTCAACTCCATATTGTTATTGTTGTGTGTGTAATTTGACTAAGTACTGAGATTATTGCATCGGACATAGACTCAGTTGGTATCAAAAACCTTAATTCTCTTGAAATGCATGTACCCAAATTGGTATCAAGGGAAAGAAATATCCATCTACGTAGACCTGGCTGCTATCAAATATGATGATACCCGCATATCACTAGTTAGTTCAATGTGCAATGGAACCCATGAAGACCAAGTGCTAAGGAGCAACCACCAAAGTGGATGTGATGACCTGCCTTGCAGGATGCTCAATCATTTTCTATAAAAATATTGGATGGAATCCACACAGTATTACATGGGATTTTTTCAGGTGCAACACAGCCAGCATTGGTTGTGATTGTTCCCAATGTTTGAAAATTTAGAAAATTGATGGAGCTCGGTATGTGGAGGTTGAAACTACTGTCAAATTGGTATCATCTTCTGTTGATAACAATCGGGGTGTCTATAATGATGATTTCACATATTTTTCTACCACTAGGGTATGAGTTTTTAATGGTATTTGTGTTTTAGATACCATTTGGGTCTAAATACCATGCAAGGACCTTCATATCTTGGTAAAACCGTCTTAGTATCAATATGGTTAGAATGGTATTGACCCAAATAATAACTTGGGTATAGGAAGATTCTCTCACCTTGACATACCAACCAAATATCCATATTAGCTGGCACTACAATTTTGATACCCATGGATAGGTTCTTTGATACCATTATTGATGTTGATTATTGATACCATCCATTCGCCTATATACCAGACCAACACTGGTTGAAATACGGAATGGACATGTAGCTGAGAAATGAACTATGTTCACCATGTTTTGGTGGATGCAGGATGCTCCAAATATCAAAGCAGTTCATTCATCAAAGGCTGTGGGAGAGCCACCCTTGTTTCTTGCGTCTTCTGCGCTATTTGCTATCAAAGATGCCATAGCCGCTGCGAGGAGGGATAGTGGACACAACGGGTGGTTTGTGCTTGACACGCCCGCAACTCCTGAACGAATTCGCATGGCCTGTGCCGATGAGTTCACTAAACCCTTTGCAGAGCCCAATATGCGGCCCAAGCTCAGCACATAAATCCAGCATGATTTTGTGGAACATAAGCTGAGTTAGTTTCTGTTTCTCTTGCAAACAGGAAACGATGGTATCAGCATCACAAAACCAAAGGTAACCATTGTTATAGGTAGTGAAGTTGAAAGATTTCTTCGAAATTTCGAGAGAGCATTTTAAGCCATTGCAAAACCACCGTCCTTAATCAAGCCAGCTGTGGAGATGTAGGAATTTACCTTGAAGCTCGGAAGTCAAGGAAGAGATAGTGGTCATCATCAAGGCCGATTGTACATTATGGGTTAGGTAGACGTTATAGGTATAAGCATGTTGATAACTGTAGTTAGACAGATGTATGCATACCTACATATTTATACATAGAGTCCATTTTGCTGAGAAAGGTTTTGGTTGCCAATTTAGTAGGTCAGGCCCACATCCACCCAGCAATGGTGTTACTTAAATTGATAGCATCATGAGATATGATTAATAAAAAGCTGCTGGTATGAAATTGTTGTTGACCTTGTACGATGTTTCTCCTTGGGTGCTCTGTGACAAAGAACATTTGGAAACATAATGTTTTTGCAACATTTGACTCAACTTTGCATTGGTAACAACTTCACTTGTTTTAAGCAAATGTTGAGTTTCTTTACATCTGTTCACAACTTAGTGTTCCTATACCTGGGGAGCACTTTCATCAAATATTGGTACCCCAAATCTGCAATCACAATATATGTTCTAAGATATGTGGGTGTTATTTGGTTACTTATTCAGATAACTATATTTGATTGGTGTGGTTAGGCTAGGATCAAGGAATATACACCATAGAGACCAATGTTTAAAAGAGACTGGACTATATCTTCAAAGTTCATCCACACTCAATATTGGACACAATTGGGAGGATCTATGTTACAGAATCAACAAACATGCACTTCCGATAACCTTAATATAAAGTTAGAGGACATTTGATTTTGTTGATGATTCATTGTAGATTCGCCAATGCAACACAAGTTTTGTTGTGTTAATCTAATCGGTAGAAGTTGAAGCACATGAAAACAAACTGAATAACACCCCACATTTCTTAATATGTGACAATATGGGTGATACACATGTGCCTCCTAGAAGCAAATCTAGCAGACCTTTTTGGCAAGGTAATAGGGTTTGTGGGTCTAATTTGGTCAATCTTCTTAATTGGACACTTATATTGGTTGGTGTATTGCAAGGCATGTAGTCAAGAATGGACACCAAGAAGACATTTGTGGTGGGATGGACTATGTGCTTAGATTATATCAACTATTTTAGCTTCGATTGTCAACAAAAACTGGGAGAGCCTATGTGAACACTTAGTGTGAGAAACCTTGCTTCAACCTCTTTATAATTTGTGCATCTCAACTCCAATTCTGAAACTTGAACCAACAACACAAGCAATTCATTAATCGCAATTGCTAACTGGCTGAGACAATTCTGAGCCGAGCCAATGGTCAGAATTGTTTGTGAAATTGAAAGTGCCCACAATAGGGCCGCCACATAGCTTAAAATGGAAAGTTACCTCCATTGTTTAACTGGTCACCTGGCCTTCACATGGTTTTGGATCTCCAATACTCTCCCTTAGTACCTTTGTTTTGAGAAACAGCTTCTTCAAACTGTTTGGCAATATTGTCTGTGTGGGGGTCTTGGAGAAGCTGTTTAATAATTTCTTCTTTGATAGCAAAGGAGTTCACACCACAGGCTGCAAGCTCTGTCACTTGTTTCACATCTTTGATGCTGGCCACAAGCAACCTCATGTCACTTTTCATAGCTCCTATTATAGTCTGCACAAAGGTTGCAGCATGTCAGTGTACGTTTTTTTTTTCAAGAAAAAGAAAAGAACAGAAAGCATTGTGACTATACCAGTCCCAGACTGGATCAAAATTCCCGCGCAAGAATGTGGTGGTTGGAATGTTGTGGAATACGTCAAAGCTTCTGTTGTAGCTGAATGTACAATGAGAATTGTAAGGACAACAATGAGGTTTAAAACAAACCAACAACCAGTCATCTGAGGTAGACAACCGTTCAATGATTACTGTTTCCACCTTACTCACTTCTCCTAGGATATGAAACATGCGATTAATAATTAGCAAATCCAATCGAGCCTGTACCAACTTTCCTCATTATTTTGAGAGCTCATATGAATATTTCATGAATTTTCAAAGTGAAGATTTTTGTGCTCCTTAATTTGTCATGTATGTCCCCCCAATAATGTTGACTATGGAGTCTAGAATGAGGATCATATTCTGGGCTTGTAGTTTCAATCTCTTAAAAACACACCTCTTTTAAGTATCCGTTCTTGGAGATACACCTAACCACATACCACTCAAATATAAGTGCCCTAATAAGAAAAGTAACCGAATAAGGGTTGTCTGCCTTAAGCTTGATTTGAAATCAGATTTCTGGGATGCTCACATCTAGTTCATACCAAAGTACATGACCCAAAATGATGGCCAAATGCCAAGACTGGATTCTGAGCTGCTTATTCAGAAGCCTTACAAGTGAGGCTAAGGTTACACTGTAGTACACATTCGAGTTTCAGATTTCAAGTGCTTAAAGTGCTCAAAGTGCCACAGGTGGTGCAGAGAAATCTTCTAGAGATTTCTACTCATCTGAGGAACGCTCAAGAAACAACTTCAAGCAACCATGATTTGTGGTCTCTGTAGTCGAGTTCTTTTTGCAGGGACCCTTCTTGAAGCTAAAAACTTTTTGATCATATTGGAGTAATCCTTCAACTCAATGGGACTTCTCGTTGGGAGTTCGTCTGTTATGCCTTTCCAGGAGTTATTTTGCATAGAGAATCAGTAATTTCTTTCCAATTATGATGCATGATTGGTGGTAGTGTCTGAATTTGAACGAAGAGCAACCTAATGTTCAACATGGAGGCAACATGGAAGGTAACATGGAGGCAACATGGAGGTAACATGGAGGCAACATGGAAGGCAACATGGAGGCAACATGGAGTCAACATGGAGGCAACATGGAAGGTGTTGTATGCAAAACAACAAACTCCCCAACCACAAGTCATGCCAAGTTAGAGGATAACTCTATTAAATCCCTGAATTTCTATGGTTTTGTGGGGCGATTGGAATGTAAGGAAGGGGAACCCTACCCAATGAATCGCCTGGCACAATGATTGGAATTTAGGAAATGTTGACCCTAGATAAACCAAGCACAAGAGGCATCTTCACTATACCTGCATTTCCTTGATATTAGCCATTCCATGCTTGCCAACTGAGTCCATCCGTCCAAGGTAAGGGGCTGCATATGTGGCCCCCACTCCTATAGCCAGTAGTACCTGCATTCACTCCCCTTCCCAGTTTTTTGAACTTCTGACATACTAAGATAGAATCGCCTATAATGGACACTTTGAGCACCTGAAACAAAACTCTCCAAAATTTAGGGATTAAAAAGGATAATGCAATTGAGTTCATGAAATTTTGACATTGTACGATCTAGATATGAGTACCCGAGAGGTCCCTTCTTTCTAAGATATCAAGAACCACATGCAAAAAAAATTATAGGGTGGAATGAATCCAAAGGACTAAAGGTTATTAAACAATTAACATAAATACAGGGTGCTAGAAACCATTTTGTGAAATATATTAGGTGTATTCCAAGAAGACTTATCAACTGTATATCCAATGAATATGCACATTACTCTTTAAAAGTGCCCCTTTATCACACGTAATTCATATCCCTAGAAGGGAGTTGGCCCCCTTGGGTATGGGCAACAAAAATCAAGGTTTCTTTGCGATCTAAAGTGCGTCTAAAGTGGTTACATAGGCCCCCAGAAAGCGGATGGTGTTGAGTGTCTCTCACGCAACTAATCAGCTGCATTTTGGATCCTTTGAATCGTATCATTAGTTTTTGTTTTGAAGTGCGTAGTTGCCCACTTTAGGACAAAAAAAGTAAGCTCTTCTACTTTTTGCTTCTTCTGTCCTAGCTTTAGAGCAGCCTTCAAGCAAATAAATAAACTTGAGACTGGCTTGAGACTAATGTTGGAAGCTGGAGTCTGTAGAACTGCTTCCATCACGAAGCACTTCCCTTCTCACACGTGCTGATTTATGAAATTAGAGTCATCCTTTAACTCAATTGGACTCTTAATCGGGAGTTGGTCCCCTACAATTATCCATTGGTTGTTTTGCATACATAGTCCATAATTTCTTCCTACTTGCTGTGCATGCTCGGTGATAAGAGTTTGAATTTGAATGAAGAGCAACCTATTTTGGTTCATCACGAGCCAAACTCATTTTAGCACCTCTTGGCATGCCAAAATGAGTTTGACCCTTGATAAACTGATATACAACGTTCTTTGTACAAATCTCCACACTACCTCCAAGCTAGCTTGCACCGAAAACTTACTGAACATGGAAGGTCTTGTATGCAAATTAACCAATTCCCAACCAAAAGTCGTGTTAAGTTAGGAGGATAACACTATTGCATCGAGCAAATCTATACGTAATCTAGCTGTGGAGAGGAAGCATGCCTATACATGTCTCTAGTTCAGACATTTGCAATTTGTAAAACTCTGAAACATAATCAAATGAAAGAAACTCCAATTTGAGCTCAAGAGCTGTGTGTACCTGGTGAACTGAAAACAAGCCCGTCATGGTGACACGAATATTTTCTTGAACCAGATATTTTGCTGCCTTCAGTCCATCCTCTGTACAAGGTACCTTTACCTGGTCAAAGAAACCATGACAAAAATTTGAATCCATTGTTTATGTGAATTTATTAGTTACAATAATCAGGAGCAGCTAAGCCACCCATTGTAGCATATGCAAGCCACTTCTAAGGATGGACATCACCTCCTGAGGTTGCACAATGTCCATCAGTTGCGACTCAAGAGTTTCAATGGGAAAATATTCAATGACCAGCAGGAATACTTAGGGCCGGTTTACACCATGGACCATGAAGTCGGGCCATGGAAGATGGCCTTTTTCCATGGTCCGACTTGATGGTCCAACTTCCGATTCCTTAAAAAAATCAATTTACAGAGCCTTTGGGCCCCTCACTAGGTGTAAACCGAATGTGGACCAAGAAGACTGACCGTGCATCAAAAAGTGAATGTGCTGATTTTTTTTTTAAATATGCCCAAAAAGGGCATTTTTGAAAAAAAATCAAGTTTGATCATTCTCTTGTTAAATGTGTCGAAGATATGGCTTCAAATCTTCTCACAACATTTTTTTTTTTTAAAAATAAAAAAAGAGCGATTTAATTTGTACATGTTCAATGTAATTTACATGTGACATGTACCTTGTGTTGTACATTGAGTGATCAAGATTTACGCCCAAGACTGTATTGCGTAAATATTACATTAAAATTACACCTAGTAGTGTATAATTTAATCATCTTATAATGTATGTATTATTCTTAGGCAGCAATTTACTTCATAGTAGCGGATTGTGGCACATATGAGAAATTAAGAATCTCTGCAATTATGAAGCATTCATCAGAGATTTATGATGATATTTCAACATTTCATTGTTTCTAAATAACAATTTTGCCTCTGGAAGCTTGTGATGAATGTTCAGCAGGCTTTCAAAATATATCATTCAACCAAATGTGGAATTGACGTCAAGATCTCATAAAACCTATGAAATCTTCTTTATGC
Organism: Polytrichum commune; assembly: GCA_950295325.1. Taxonomy (NCBI): domain Eukaryota; kingdom Viridiplantae; phylum Streptophyta; class Polytrichopsida; order Polytrichales; family Polytrichaceae; genus Polytrichum; species Polytrichum commune. The sequence continues at coordinate 39,307,423 of OX485807.1, forward strand.
TTTCTGCTATTCCTTGTCAAAAGCACGATGTTCCAAGTGCTTGTTGCAGAAATAAACCAAACTCTGTACTTACCACAATGCTACCGCCAGGACAGTCAAAGAAAGCCAAATCCCGGCCATGGTTGAACATTTCATCTGCATCCTTACCCCACGTTTGCAGTTGTAACTCTGTGGCTCCCTGTAAAACATATTCTCAAATGTGAACCATATATTGAGGTCCCTCATTGTAGGAAATCTTGTCAAAGCAGATGTACATCCTCTCAAGCATTGTTCACAACTTACCCCTGAATGCATCAAAGGTAATCAAATTCCCAACAATGCACTAACATCACAAATTTCCAAGGGTGGTATATAATAAAGTTATTATGTATAGAAATCATAGTGTACAATATAATTATCTTATAACATAGGCATTTATCTTACATAACAAATTTCTTTGTAGTAGTATAATGTGGCACATATTAAAGGAAAATAAGAGAATCATGCAATTATCACAACACAAACTGGAAAGTGATCATGTTGTTTTAACAATTTTTTGATTTCTTTTACATGATAAATTTTGCCTCGGAAATTTGTGATGTAATTGTAAGCACCTGTTGGATTTCATCACAGCTACATCATACAAGCTAGTATCAGTAACCTGTTACCTGCTATAGCAATAAAGTCATTGATATCATCCGCACAGTCACATTGAGCAATTCCTCTCTCAAATATTCTCCCAAACCTAAATTTAAAATCCAGATAAAAGGTTGTGAGGACAAGAGCAGGGAGGACACACAACCTGTGTGAAGGCATTGCATGCATACTCTTTTAGCGATTCAATGTTGCAAGTAACTTGTGCTTCCTTCAGTAGGAATGGGTTTGTTGTTACGCCTGCATTGTCATCATTTTATTTCAAAATTTCATGTTGCTGATACCATGTGTCAAGAATCTTGAACAAATGACATACCAAGGACATACCTAAGGTTAGCGGGCCTAATTCGGTTACTTATCTTAATCAGACACCTATATTAGAGTGGTGTGTGGTTAAGTGTGGATCTAAGATCGGACACCAATAAGACATCATGTGTTCAAAAAGAGATGGGAATACATGCTCAAAATTTACTAGCTATTCTAGGTTCAAGAGTGGTTGAGCGGACCTATAATGAACATTTGAGAAGAGTATCTTCACTTTGATAATGAATAAGACCTTCATACGAACTTCAAAAATCATGAGGAAAATGGCTACGACCTCAATTTGCATTCACTAATTTATTTCGTATTCATCATCTGTTTAATATCCTAAAGGAAGTAGGCTAATTGAAAAAGTGTCCATCTCAGGCCCACTTTCCTTGTGGCTTTGATCCCCACTTAGATTACTAACAACCATGTGATTGCCTCATTGGTAAGAAGAAGAACTAGGCATAAATGAATGCACTCTTGACTAAAAGATATCGAACATGCTACAAAAGGTGTATATGCATCCACATAAAGGCCTCAGGATGTTTACGAAAGACTCACCATAAAAAGTACCGGAGGGCAGAAACTGTTTCCAATCCTCTAGTTTTGCAGAGTCAACGAAAAGCCTTAAATTTCGATAGTTCACACCCTGCACACCTTGCGGATGGTGAAGGTCAACCTTTGAGGCCCGGATGCTGGTTTCCCTGCACACATTTACCACCGCTACTTTTACTGTCCAGCAACAAACTGAGAACCCTAACCTTCCAGGTAAGAGAGAGAGAGAGAGAGAGATGACTTCAATGTGATGTTTACAATGCTAAAACAAAAGGAAAAAACCAAGTAGGTCAATCATCGCAACACTTAGACACTTGAGGATTGGATGGCGATTGTGTGCTCGCATGGAAGAGAGCTCTCAACCTCCTTCAAGAGGATTAAGAGTTGCATAAATTGTTTAAAAAGAAGCATTGAAGCAACTAGAAGTTGTCATACCATAAAGACCTACTCTCCACAAAGTAGAAGGATTTTGAACCCCAAAAAAGGTATCAAGTCAAAAAGAGCACTGTTAAAACCAAGTAGGTTAATCATCACAACACTTGGACACTTGAGAAATAAAAAGCGGTTGTGTGCGCACATGTAAGAGAGTGCTCAACTTTCTCCGAGAAGAGGATTGAGAGTTGCATAAAATTGTTAACAATGAGCATTGAAGCAACAAAAATTGTCCTACTTAAACAAACCTACACTCCACATAGTAGAAGGTTGTTGACATCAAAGAAAAAAACGCAGCAAATAAGGAAAGGCCATGCTCAAACCAACCGAAAAACTGACCTGAAGCAGGAGAAGCCTCTCCGACTACTCGATTCCTTGAATGGTGACGAAACTGCGACCTGGAACTTCGATGCGAGAGAGTGAGGCCCCATAGCTACTCCGAAGCTCAAAACTCTCATCTCCAAATACTGCCAACCACAAGCTTGTACTACAAGATCAGAGCAAACAGGTTGTACTAATGCGAGAGAGTGCGATTTCTGTCTCCGGATCGGTATCGGAGTAGACTGACAAATGCCTGGAAGGTATTAACCATGATGTAAGTGGGCCTCAAATCCACACTTTTATCCCCCACAATCCACTTCACCATCTAAACTTCGAATCATTCGGATATGAAACATGCAAAGAGTGAGAGACGATTCGCTTTAACTTATACTCACGGAGGGCGGACTCGAAGGGGTCGTATGACTCGTATCGAGTCCCAATACTGATGTTGACTTTTGAGTCTAAAATAGTTAATATGTTTTGCACATGTATTTTTGGTGTCTGTTCTTAAGATTCACACCTAACCATGCATCATGCGACCACTCAAATATGGATGTCCATTTAGAAATAGTGACCATGAGAGGCATGCTCAAGTTTAGAATATTTAAATCGTGTCCATAATCATTGTCCTCGATCCCTTGCAATTTATGGAGTTTGTATGCATTTTTTATTCATTGTCAAAGTGAAGATTCTCTTTCTTATTGAATTATCATAGAGTAGGTCTCCGACAACTAAGTTGGCTCGCTTTTGAGCCTGGAATGGTTAACAAAATGTGCTTGTATAGTCCCATGTCTTGTCATTGATAGTTTTTAGATCCATGCACCATGTGACCACTCAAATTTAGTTTTCTAATTTTTTTAAATTGACTATGAAATGTCTGCTTTTCTTAGCACATGCAAGTTTTTTTTTTTCTGAGACAGAAGGCCAACCGCCAACGCCAAAATGAATAAACCAAGAAGAAAGGACACCCCCACGCCCACACCGAGGGGGGGCGGGGCCCCTCGGGCGCAAGCACATCCAAGTTTTGTATGTAGCCATTGTCCTCGTAATATATGGAGCTCATATGAATATTTTACTTATTATCAATGTGAAGATTCTCTTTCTTATTGAATGATCATAAAGCTTGTTAAGGGCCACTTTACACTATGGTGGAGAAGTCCACCGGTCATGAATTCTAGGGGAATTCTAAAATTTGATTGGCCGAGAGTGATACTCTTGTCCATTGGTGGTTAACACTACAACCAAGAGTCCTCTTGTGGAGAACATTGTACATGGATGAAAAAATGACATGGTTGCCAACATGGCGACACTTTTTTGAAGGGGAGCTTAAAAATATATACAACGAGTTTACGCCATATAGATGGTATGAAATAATAACTTATAACTCCAAACAAATACAAATATTCTCAAGAAGTTTTGAAATAAGAGTCCAAAGATCTTTGATGTTGCCTACCCAAGTTAGCAACTTCCATCTAATCTAAATTCCCAACTAACTTTTGGAAACTAATAATCTCATTAACACCAAAATACAAAGAGGTCTCCGATAAGAAACTAGACAACAATGATGCATGACATTTAGCATCAATATAGTGGTGATACTATATCACCCATGTACAAGGCAACATACTAGGCCAGAGGCCACTCTAAGTCTAACCATGTCCATTCTACACAAGTAACCCTAATTATCATTAAGTTCCCAACAATAAGTGAAGTTCCCAAGTAGTTTCCAAGTGAAAATGGATGTATTTTAGGTGTACATAATATAGATGAAAGGAATTTTAGCATTAACTACCTCTTTGATATGACAAAACAAAGATTCTAAATATCACATTACCGATTGTTGTAGTCTTATAAAAGAGGGAGTTTTGAACTAAAAAGTTTGGTCTTGCAAAAATGTGTCATAATATCGAGGGTGTCATATAAACAAGTGTCGTATTAACGAGGTTAGAATGTACCAACATGTAATTTCTTTAATCAATAAGAAAACAATGTTACCTACTTATTTACCTTAATTTGGATGTATTATAAATGTGAAACATTTTCAAATAAATTCTTGTCATGAAAGAAGCTCTAAAACATTGCCATATATATTTCATATTTTGATCAATGCCAGTGTAAAAATTTATTCAATACAATGGTCATTTAGGGGGTAAGGTTTCTACTATGGCCAGCTATGACCATTTTGTGAAGTTGTCTTGTGGGCTTCTGCTCTTGCTAAAGTTGTCCGATACACTTCTCCTTTAGGTGGTTACACTACAGCCAGTCAAGACTTCTTAAGGCATTTTTTTTTTATTGTCTTTTCATCTTCTCCGGCATACCATCCCTCGCCTCAAATAACCATGTCTTGGGCTTAAATTCTTGATTGACTAGTGCACTTCTCCACTGTAGTGTAAAGCGGCCCTAAGTACCCATCAGTAATGTTGACTTTGAGTTTAGAATTGATAACAAGATTTGCACTTGTAGTCCGATCATTTTTGTAACACATGTCGTTTTGGTGTCCCACCTTAGATCCACAATCTATATCACACACCACTCAAATATAACATAATTGCACCTATTATGGACACTTCAGCGAGTCTAGGCACTCAGAGCAAACCAACATAATATATCCCAATTATCTCATTGGATTTGAAGTGGATTTGGAAGCCATTGAACTTGAATTTATTGAACCATGTCTCAATTTTGTTTGGAATTTCAAGTGAAATTTTGTCATGACCCATGGTTGTCACATAGGGGCATCCACTTGTGCTACCCATCATGGCAGTGCCCGCATCTTTTGCCTGGAATGAAGTGTTTCTTGAATAGCATGTTATGATCTTAGTGCCTATCACCTCACGATCCTCATAATGTGGCGCCACAAATTACATGCCACGCTTGCTTCTAATGACATATACCTTTATAGTTCATTGAAGTGTAAAATTGACAAATCCATGGGCAGCCATGTAATTGGAGCCTCCACTCATTTATATCATGTCACAATATGCTACACAATTGACTTTGTCATGCGTGCACATATGTCATATTATACACCTATTGTACGTGGCTTTTAGTTTCTGGAGGACCACTAAGCGTTTGCTTCGTGTCCACTTCACCCTTAAGATTTAGGTATCTATAATAGATCACAAACCAAAATAGGTGCACTTACATTAGCCCCCCCCCCCACCCTTTAAGAATGGTTAACACATTTAAACACGTCATCTATCCTCTTTTAGACAACTGTGTTTTTCGTGTCCATTCTTAGATCCACATCTAACCATACACCACTCAAATATAGGTGTCCAATTAAGACAATAAATTAGGCCGACTTACTTTACATAGTGTATGTTTTCCCATTTTGATATAAGGCATATGGAACTAATGAACATACACTAAATAGCAAGTCGGTACTTACAACTAATTCCCTCAACCAACCAAAATGACTAGATTCATGGAACTATGAGAAAATATGACCCATCCATATCCATGTATCCGTTAAGCCTCACTTTTTCCCACAAGTGCAAGGATCCCCAACCATATTGTGTAGACTGAAAGTTTAGAAGGTAGAAAGAGAGAGAATATTTTTTTAATAAAAAATAAAATCAATATTGGTGTTCTTAGCAACATGAATGTGAGCTCACATTTGCCCAACTACGGCCAAGGGATCCCCTTGTTAAGGTATGTGAGTGTTATTTGGTTCATATTTCATGTTTTTAACTTCTACCGATTAGATTCACACAACAAACTCGTGTTGCATTAGCAAATCTATGATCAAACATATGCAAAAATCATATTGAAAATCGGACTTCCTCTTATTTAGTTATGGTTCTTAGAAGTGCATGTTTGTTGATTTCTTTACTACCAGTTGTGTTCACTATTGAGTATAGAGTAGTAACTAATATTTAAAGACGTAGTCCGACCTCTTTTAAACACACGACTTTATGATGATTGCTCTTTGATCCTTACCAAACCACATACCAATCAAGAAACCAACCACTTAAGATCCATCTACCTTATAAGGCATGGTGTTGTGCTCAACTTTTGGTAGGTGGCCTCATGGGGATGTGGGGGTGGGGGAGGAGGTTGTAAAGTAAGGGTCGGTTTAGATTATTATGAAGAATTGCCTTGGTCAATTACAAATTGCAGCCCAAGACAAGGTTCTTCAAGGCATTTGTTGGTATGGCGGACAAGATGGAAAAGCAAATTTTTCATTAAAAGAACCTCAAGTTGGAGTTCTCCAAAGGGTTGAAGTTGCCCAAGAAATTGAACCTCTAGAGATTTCCCCTAGCAACAAGTGATGCCATGTTGCTAGCCATGTCATTTTTTCATCCATGCTTGAAGTTATCCATCATATATGTTTTTGCCATAGTGTAAACCCTAGCTGATGTAGAACCCATTTTGTAGCCAATCATATTGCTCCATTGCCCCAAAAGTATTGACCGGTACACTTCTTCACCCCATAGTCTAAGGGTCACTTCACATAAGATATTGAGTGCCCATGACCATTGCACTTGAAGCACTCCCATTGGTGGAAAAGATGGAGCTGGTCCAAGTTCGCTTCACACTACACTTGATGGACCAACGGGGTAAGTGAATGCAAGATGGATGTAAAGTCTACATGGATTCATGCATGGCATCAAGTGGATCATGTTTCATGGTCACTTGGATTATTTTCAAAAACCACCTCTTGGAGGTAGGCCTAACACAAAACAAGAAGACCTTGACACTCCGAAATCTCTCAACCATTGGTTTATTCTAATCTATCATGTGTGAGGACCCCACATGAATAGAAATTCGTTGTAGTAGCATTTGGTTGAAGGCCCGGTTACATGTGACTAAACAATGTACTTGAGGGCCCATGACCACACTACATGATTTTGGAGTTGTCTTGGGACAACCTTTGGACACAATCTTTTGGGCTCTCACAATTTCATGGTCACGGCTCTTGGATCATGTGTGAAGTGGCCTTAAACCGGCCCTAAGGATCTATGGGTTGTAAAAGGGAAGGAGGGGAGCAAAGTCATGAGCACTGAGCAATGCGCGGTAACATACAAGCAATCAAGTCAAATGTAGTAAATTTTCACAACTATAGGGGTCATACCTCAAAGTTGGTACTATGTTTGTTAATATTATTCAATCTAGAGTATTGACATTTCAAACATTTCAAACATAAGGGGGCCTATTACTGTGATCTACCATTTTAAAGATTAAGCTTTAGCCACTTCCTAATATCTATATTTCACGAACATTTAACTGTTAATGTAGTTATTCAGAACTACTTTTAAAGTCTATTTCTTTAAGTCTATGGGTCTTGAGTGATTTCCAAGACCGAGGTCTTTATTAATTCCAAGGTTGGGATCTTCGTGTGCTCTCAAGACCCGGGGTCTTTGTCTGTCCTTAAGTCGGGGGGTCTTCATGTACGTTCCCGTAGGCCTCCTTGTGTTCCCAATGCTTTTGATGCATTCCCCGGTGTTCCCGTGGCTTCTCAAGGTCTGCCACGTGGCGATTTCTCAAGCCTAGTTCCCTCGCCGTTCCCCTTAGTTTGGGAACTTCGTCTCTCTCATTCATAGCTCAACTCAACTAGCTATCTCTTTTGTTCCTCCTTCTTGCTCCTTTAGTGATGTCCTCGGTGTTGCTCCTCAATCTTCCCATGATTACCCTAATTCCTCTTGATCGTGGCCTTTGCTAGGTGTCTCAACATGTATAGGAGAGTGATCCTTCTTGTGAAGTAAATTTACCCTATACTATGATTGTTAGTAGAATCACAATTGAAAATGATTATTCACTCCATTATCTTCTCACTCATTTTATTGTTTGTGTGTACGATTGAGAGCCTTCAATTGGGTTGAACCTTGTCATCTTTGTATGCCTGATTTTGTGTGTAAGTCTGGGGTCTTTGAACCCTTTTGTGAATTTGATTTATGAATGCCTTGAGAGACTGAGATTGACTATGAATGTAATTGATTGCAGACGGATTGTATGTGTATGGCCTATGAGTCTAAGTATTCTTAGTTAAAGGAATTAATACCAATGATTGAAGAGGAAACATCAAGAAAGGTTGGGCTTGTTAGTCTATTGTCTTGTGTAGATCATGTGAAGGATTCACAAGAGTGGTCATATCTCTGGTATGAGATTAAATATGAAATCGATAGCCTCTCGTCGGGAAGAGTACTAGGGAGTGTACACCGAATGTGAGATAATCTAGGGTCTTTATGAGAAGGGAACTTTTAGAGAGACTGATTTTTCATGGAGCAATAATCTAAGATAAGAAAAAACAATTGACTGTTGATGGGAGCAGTTCTACATTACATTGTAGGATAATTTGAAAGAATGATAGGACGACTCATTCATTCATAAGAATGATTCTTAGGTGATTGTTATAAGTGAGAAAGATCTTACTATATTCAATTGTCTACATGAACAAATTATGAGTGTTTTTTAAGGAATTGCACCATTGAATTGAGTTGTTGAATGAGTGAAGGCAAATTCTAAAGAAGGAATAAGTTCATACCACAAATAAAAGTCAATTACATGATTTCGATTGAGAGCATTGTCATTGTAGTATGTGAATGATTTATGCCGAGTGTAGAATTGAAAGTGACTTAAGGAGATGAGTACTTCGGAATTCAAGAGGCCATAGTCATGTGTTAGTTGGATACCTTGGATGTTCTTGATGTTTGTTTGCATGATTGGAGTTTCGGAAGGACAATGAGCTGAGTCCATTGAATATCTAAAGAAGTCGAAGTCAAAAGGATAATAGTAGGGGAATATAACAATTATATATTAGTGACTTTTGGAATACGAATTGAATACTTTGGTGGCACCTCGACAAAGACCATGGTTTGACAATACTATATCATTTAAGAATTAATTAGAAAATATAGGTACTTTGAATCAATGACTGTACAAACCTTTTAAGTAAAACTAAAAAGTTTTTAATTAACATGAGACAATTGACTATACCAAAATGCCCTTGGCATTGGTAAAAAGACTAAAATGAATTACTAAATGCAAGATTATTGACTATGGTTGTGCCTATGCTTGAGCACCGCAATTGGTCCAATTAAAATGAACTCACTAACATACTATTGCCTAGGTACATAGCGTGAGTTGAATAACTGCCACAATTATATGTATTGTTGTGAGAGTTTATGAACTTTTCCCTATAAATCATTATTCAATTATCAATTCAAATATGAAATAACCATGTGATTGTCCTAATAAAACTTGTTTGTGACACCTAGATGTTATATGAACCACCTTTTAAATCTACCCTGATTTCCTTGGTTTTTGTTATGTCCAAAACCTAACTACAGTGGGCATGATGCAAATTCCGGCATACCATGCACCCTTATTCACAACCTGCCATGTAGGACTCATTAGACTTTTCATCCACAAACTTTTCTTTGGACCTTTAAGCCTTCACCTCCTAGTGTGAAGTGAACTTGAACAATCTCTATCTTTTTCAACCAATGAGAGCTCTTAGAGCATCCTCAGTCGGTCTAGGTAAAGCTCACTGCAAACCAAAACCTATCTTCTGACTGACCTAAAATTAGAAACTGAAATTACCATCATCAGAAGCACACCTAAATAAACGTGAGATATTTCTCAAGAAAAAAGAATTGTAAAAATTTGACGTAGGTGAAATCCCTCATTGAAAACACCACATTTTCAAAATTTAGAGGGAGTGCACCAAATCTTGCTTAAAAATGGAAAGATCCTCCCACACTCCCTCCAAATATTTGACATTTAGAGGGAGTGTGGGAGGATCTGTCCATTTTAAGCAAGATTTGGTGCACTCCCTCTAAATTTTGAGCAATTTTAAGCAAGATAGGTCTTGGTTTGCAGTGAGCTTTACCTAGACCGACTGAGGATGCTCTTACATTGCAATGGTCATGGGCCTTCAGTCTTGTGTGTGAAGTGGCCCTTAGTGTCTCAAAACCCCAAATTCAATTGGTGTTTGCCTTATATTGACACGTGTCCACCTCACATTGGGTTTCGGACCAAATATATGAGGTCTCCTCTCATAGCTGAACTAAGAAGTACTCGAAGTGCTCGTGGTGGCAGTGGGTGGATTAGGGTTGGTCATTAGGGTTTGGGGGCCATGGCGATGGCGAACGAGATGGAATATCGCGGCAAGCACATCTTGGCGCCCATGGTGCGAGTCGGCGGCCTGCCGTTCCGCATGCTTGCTGCCGAATACGGGGCCGACATAACCTACGGTGAAGAAATCATCGACCACAAGGTACTGCGCTCCAAACGAGTCGTGAACGAAACCCTAGGCACCGTGGATTTGGTGGAGAGTGGAAGTAATGAGGTCATCTTTCGCACTTGCGAGGAGGAGAAAGGGCGAGTTGTGTTTCAAGTCGGTACTTCCGATGCTGTGCGGGCTGTGAAGGCTGCCAACATGGTGGCTGGTGACATCGCAGCGTTCGATGTAAACATGGGGTGTCCGAAGATGTTTTCAGTGAGCGGAGGCATGGGGTCTGCGCTTCTTAGCAAGCCAGAGCTCATTCACGACATATTAACGATGTTAAAGAGAAATCTGAGCATTCCCGTGACATGTAAAATTAGATTGCTGAAGACGTATGCGGATACGGTTGAGCTGGCTCGAAGGATCGAGAAGACAGGGGTTTCGGCCATAGCGGTCCACGGGAGGAGAGTGGCAGATAGGCCGAGGGATCCGGCCCAGTGGGACGGTATCGCGGAAGTTGTGTCAGCTCTTTCCATCCCGGTAATTGCAAATGGTGATGTGTTTGAGTACGCTGATTTCCAGCGTATTAAAGATGCAACCGGTGCGGCGTCGGTGATGGTTGCCAGAGGGGCTGCTTGGAATGCGTCGGTGTTTAGACCCGATGGCATGTTGTCATGGGAGCATGTGAAGAGGGAGTATGTCAAGAAGTGTGTTGACTGGGATAATGATGTGAAGAGCACCAAGCATACATTGAAGGAGATGCTGATGCACTACTCTTGCTTGGAGTTTCCTGAGGGCAAATCTATCAATCGTTGCCGATCCATCAAGGACCTCGCTGATATGTACGAGCTTGAAAGCTACTACAATAGTGTTGTGGCCTCTCGGGGATCAGGAGTGACAGATTATACATACGATCATGGCTTTTAGGACCCTTGTGACATCTTCATATACACAATGGATGAATGTTTGGACCCGATGAGATGTTGTCGTGGGAGCATGCGAAGAAGTGTGTTGACTGGGATAATGACGTGAAGAGAACCAAACATACATTGGAAGGAGGTGCTAATGCATTGCTCTTATTTGGAGTTTGCTGAGGGAAAATCTGCCAATCGTTGCCGATCCATTAAGGACCTTGCTGATATATTTGAGCTTGAAGCTACTACAGCTGTGTTGTGGCCTTTCGGGGATCAGGAGAGACAGATACATTCCATTATGGCTACTTGGTCTCTTATCATGTCTTACAAACAAAATGGATGTATGCAAGAATGGATGAATGTTTAGACCGGATGGCATGTTGTCATGGGTGCATGTGAAGAGGGAATATGTGATCAAGTGTATTGACTTGGGAGAATGATGTGAAGAACACCACGCATACCTTGAAAGAGATTCCCAGGGCTGGGCTCTACATAGGTGGATTGTCTCCAAAGGCAGAGGCAAATTTTCTTTTGTGCCTTGCAACGGTAAGCTCCACTCACACAATTGTCTGTTGCTGATTGATTTGTTTTGGTTCTTACTCTGTGTGGTTTTAAGTGCCTAGATATTCTAGCCTTATGAGAGGGGCCCTCTTAGGGTCGCTATTCGCTTGCACAAGATTCCATGTCCTTTTTATTTCATCTCTCTAGAATTAGAAGGTTATGGTAATCCGTTAGGGGTGCTTGCAGTGGAATGAAGAGTAATGTATTCTGACCATGTGATGGATATAAATCAATCAAATGTCTTCAAAGTTTTCTGATCACTCGGAAGCACCCAAGCTTAGTTCATCTTTGTGTAGTTCAGTGGTGGAACTGAAAAGGACAGTATCAGTGGAGGGTGGATTGTTTCTTTGTGGGAATCTCGTTTGTGATATTTTTGTTTTGAAAAGATAATGCACTGCTTTCAACGGTCGAGCACTGACCATAGACTCACGGACAGTGTTCAACATTATTTGGTAAGCTAGAGCAATTCGTTCTACTGCACATTTTTGTATGGTCTTGATTTATTTGAGATCGTCAATGGGCAGTTGTACACTCGTTTGATGTGCTTGTGACCGACTAGTCATGCCGAAGTATTATTTTGTATTTTGTGAAACAGTACTGAACGCATTCAAGGTCAGGACCTGACTGAGTCCATGATATGTTGTGTTCTATGTTGGAGCACACCATTTAGGTTTGTTGTTATCTGCTGTGGCATGCAAGCATTATTCTGGAAATGTTCCATCCCCTTTTTATCTGATTGTGCATGTTCTGGTGTTATCTAAAGGGCTTACCTCTTCTTTGTAGTTGCGTTGTTGATAGCAGTGATAAACAAGTCGGGAGAATCTAGATGCAAACTGGAAAGGAGATGATATTCTTGCCATTAGGGCACCAAATGATGAGTGAATCCCATATGAAATGCCCTAATCTTTCATTGTTGCATTTCTGATGTATCATCTTAAATGCGACTGTTAAAACTGATGTTTATTATTTTACCAGTTTTTTTGAGACTCTAGTTGTAATAATGATTGGTTAAAAGTGTTATGAAAGATCCGTGGTTGGTTTTTACGATGCAGGTAGGTTGTGCTTTTAGTTCTGCAAATGCTTGGAAGGCTAAGGCCTTTGATTTTTGAGTCTCTTTTTCATTTTCTGTTCATTGATTCTTTTGCCTGAAAATTTTGTGTCCTTCTCTAAAGAAACATATTGGATCAAACGATATTGTCTTTAGAATGTGCACCAGATAGCCCCCTATTTGCTGAGCCTTGGCATCGAGGGAAGATCGAGAGGGTAAATAGGTGCTAAATTACTTCGGGGATGTTGTCTGAACCTCTCTGCAGCTTTTTAAGCATTTTAGTTGTGGACTGATGCCCTGTACATTTCACTAGAACAACTACTTACATGACACGATGCCAATTTGGACTTCCATTTTATTGCAATGAGTGAAGTACCTGTTGCTTTTAAAGCATTTGATTCCCATGTTATTTCAAGTTGTCTTCACATATGAGTCCTGATCATATATTTTACCTCTGACTACAATATGTAATGGGCTGTGTACATTTTCTCCCTGGCTTAGGCTTTGAGGGGTGAGTGATGCAGCTTGTTTTGGAGTTTGAGAAGAGGGAAACTTGAGATATCGTTTCAGTGCTTCTGGCTGGCAAAGCCTATGAGTAACTGATTGTTGCTCAAGGACATACTATTGAGTGTAATATCCTAGTTCTTAGTTGTTTGTCAATCTGTCACTCATCTTGGTTAGCTTATTTAACTGCTTCGTCATTCCATAAATGTCACCATTAATGTATGTTTATTGGTGTGCAGGAACCTAGATACAGACGTGGCCTGAATCTTCTAAGAGCAAATATGAACTCCCAAGTTGCCAGTGGTGGTGCACAAGCATAGTAGAACTAAATTTGCTAGCGAAAGACTCTGGGCTTGGAAAGTTTTTTTGTTTCTGTACTACCTACCATGACAAGTCTTTCAACAGACTCAAGAACACGAGGTTTTGCACTGAAGGTAATAACAAACCTTCTCCAGACTGCCCAAGCTCCAGTTCGATCTGCATCAATTTTCAACACCGATCACTGTCCCCACTCAGGAGTTGTTACAGATCCTCTTGTGGTAACACATGCAAAGTGTTCCATGCAACATGTACGATAATCAATTAAGTTACTCTGCACCTTTGAATGAAGGGATTTGGACATGTCATAGTGCGATATTATGAATGTCTAGGGTGGACGAATGTCTGGGTTAGTATCCTTGGTTGGAAATTCTGAAATGTTGTCCAAAACCTACAAAAATTCTGTACTCTACATTTTTAAAGTGAGTCCACTATTGAAAGTAGAGGTTAGCCTGAATGTAATTAGAGGTTAACTTGAAAGAAATTCGAGATGCACTGACGAGTTGCAAACCCACAGTATCAACACTTAAATGTTAGTATCAAAGGTATTAACATTAATATTTATATCGGACTTGTAACAAGTTAAATGGTCCTTAAGTGGCTCGTTTTCTTAATCCGATCCCTATGTTTTGATTGCTACATGGTTCAGTGAGGATCAAAGACACATATGTAAAGAGATTGGACTACACTTTCCGGGAGATTGTCAGTGTTTGTGATCACAAACAAGAGTACAACATAGATTTTGGTTTGGATAGAAATATCACTTTACATATTTTTACACATGTAAATAGATTGATATTTCAACAATTGGATCCACCTTATATTCATCAATTTCTATTTTGAAGAGACATTTTTAATGTGGTCATGGACGTAACTTTGGATGACCAATCAAGAACTTGGATCCACTTCTGTTTCTAGCTTGAGTGGATGGTGTGTTAAGATGGAGGGCAAATGATGTTGTTGAAAGCACATATCATGCTATCATCATGAATGAATCTTTGATTGGGAGGACACATTAAAAGAATGCAAGATGATGGGGAGCTATGTATGTGCAAGCATTTGTGAATAGCTTGAACAAAACATTTCTTGATTTACTCATTTTCAATGCATCAAAACTTTTTGGTCCAAGATATTATCCAAGTGATGAAGAAGTTTGAATAACTGCTCAGAGCAATGGAGAGATAGATCATAAAATCTGGATTGATGGCAGTTGAATGCGATGCAAGTAGAGCCATGTTGCTTGAGTTTGTAGAAACTTTCAGGCATGAATGTGAAAAAAATGTGATTGCATGAGGCATGGCAATTTTGTGGGGGCATTAACTACACTAAATAGGATATTTCTTGTTTGATTATATTTAATGTTGTTACCACCCTACCTTGCTCAACACTAATTCTAAATTCCTTGAAATTAGTGCTAGACATAAATGTGTTGCTACCTTCCCTACTGCCACCTCCCTTATTATATCATTTTTTTTCATATCCTTACTAACACTAAATTCAAACATGTAACCTCTACATATTACCATAGTTGATATTTAGTGTGAGTTTACATTTAATGTTACGTACTTTCATAGGGTTATTGATATTTAGTGTATGCATTTGTATTTAGTGTATCAAACACTAAATATCCTATTTAGTGTAGTGGTATACCAATTGGACACCTCATGAAACTTTGGAAGAAAATACTTGTCATTCCATCAAGTATTGCAATTTGTGAAAGGAGATTCTCAAAGAGAAAATGCTAACGAGAGCCACTTGTGAGATTCATTGAAGTTGGACACTTTGGATGCTTTGATGCAAGTATTATTATGTAGGATAGAGTTGGAGAATATGGATTTGAGGGCAGTATTTGAGTTATGGTGCAACATGAGGAAGTAGAGTTTTTTTAGTTTGGACTAAATATTGTAAAATTTCAAAATTCTCAATTTTTTTTGAAAGAATGTACTTCGATCTTCAATTTAGTGTGAAAGATTAAAATTTTCTCAACTTGTCATTTGTAAGGTAGTTTTTGATGTTGTCTTTCACTTTGAAAGGCAGAAAAAAAAACCATGTCGTACAAAATGAAAATGGACCCGTAGAAAATGAGCGCTAGTGGAGGTCATTTGTTTTCTTCCACAAAATACACTAAATAGCCCTATAAATGTGGGATAGTGTGAAAATTAATTAGTGTGGGCCACACTAATTTTCTAATCAAGGTGAAATTAACATGGGTCCAAGACCTTGGTCTTCCCTTAAGTCTTCATGAACACATGAATATTAGCTATAGAACAAAAGTAGAATCAAATAATATAATCACCAACATTAATTTTCTAGAAATGCAATTAATGTGGTCCATGTTAATTTTCTACTAGAAATTTAGCGTGGGTTGAACATTAATGTGGTACACAATAATTCTCGTTATGAGAATTAGCGTGGGTCTAGAAAAATATTGTGGCTCAAACTAATAGGACTGTTTAGTGTACCATCTTGGTTTTGAGATGCTACTCTAAATAGTCCTATTAGTATGGGTGGGAAATTAGCGTGGAGATAATTACTATGTGCCACATTCATTTTCTAGTCAAGGTGAAATTAACATGGGTCCAACACCTTGGATCTTTCTTTAAGTCTTCATGAAGTCTTCCAACCAACACATTGAATAGTAGTTATAAGAAGAAAAGAAGCCTGTGACCTTGAAATTGTGAGAACCCAAAAGAAAGTGTCCAAAGGCTGTCCCAACACACCTCCAAAGTCGTGGAGTGTGGTCACGGATACTCAAGTGTATTGTGAAGTCATATGTGACTGGGCCCTCAACCAAATGCTATTTCAATGAATTTCTATTCATGCGGGTCCTCACACATGATAAAATAGAATAAATCAACGGTTGTGAGCGTTCAAAGTGCCATGGTCTCTTGGTTTTTTGTTAGGCCTAGCTCCAAGAGGTGGTTTTTGAAAATAGTCTAAGTGACCATGAAACACGATCCATTCAATGCCATGTAGGAATCCATGTAGACTTTACATCCATCTTGCATTCACATACTCTGTTGGTCCCTCAAGTGTAGTGTGAAGTGAACTTGGACCGGCTCCGCCTTTTCCACCAATGAGAGTGCTTGAAGTGTAATGGTCACGGGCTCTCAATCTTGTGTGTGAAGTAGCCCTTAGAATGGAGATCACTTAGGAATTTCGAAGGGGAATACTTTTTCTTCTTTAAACTACATAACATTATTCAGATCCATAACAATGTTATGTGGGATTGACATTATTCCATAGAATATCCCCAGATATTTTCCACATTCTTTTGGAACATCGGGCATATCTATCTATCTATCTATCTATCTATGTATCTATCTACTTACTCTTTATCCTTCATTTTGTCATGGTTTCAATTTGGTTGAAGTATCCACACTTAGTTTGCGGTGTTGCTTTCTTCCAAGTTTCAAGCGGATGTCGCCTTGATTAATAAATAGGTGTTATTCAACTCCACCCACTATTGGAATCCAATGGATTTAATGTCATATTCATTTGTTAGTTTTGTGACATTCTTAATTTCCACTAAGAGAAAGTGTTATATTTGTGACATTGTTGTGCTCAATAAGTTGACATTAATGTAGTCAAAACACATTAGTGACCTGGCGAGCCTATATAAATGAATATTGGCATTTCGAGATCAAGCATGTAAAGAATATAACCTAACAATCTGTTACTAGAGAGAAATTTTGTTGCGTAATCTTCTCAAGCACAAGATGTCCTTAAGATTCCAAATCCGAACAGGAAACTGTCACGCACCCAGAATTCTACTTCAACAATCACACAAATATATTGTGAGCCTCAGCAAATACACTGTAATTTGAAGATCAGTATGCTTCCCAGTTTCTTTCAGACTCGAATGGCCATCCAAAACAGTGGATCATGAAGTAATCATGAATTTGAGCATAGATTTGACATAGGGATTTATGAAAAAGAATTCAGTGGCCTGGGTGGGACTTAAGAATCCGTCGACTTCTAGGTGATCACCAAGTAGATTCAGAGTCCCTGAAGCATGTGGCAATCACACTAGATAATATGTCCATGTACAAAATGCGCAGGACTAAGGGAATTCGTTCACTTGCTGGGCAGAATGTGTAAACATTTTCTTTATTGGATTTACCAAGCTGCGGTTCAACTTGATTAAACTTCCGAGCACGACAGATTCAATTTTAATTTCTGGATCTCGAGGAATCGAGCTTCTTTCACTCACTAATCTCATAACTAAAGAAATACACGCCAAGTTAGCGTGTCATGGCAATTAATCCAGGAAGCTTAGTAGGTCTGTAAGCATGCTTAGTCGTTTTATCCGCCACAATTTTTAATTCTTATAGATTTTAGTTGCAAATGGCCACGTTTGTCCGGGATGTTGGTAAAGACAGGATTTCTCCATCTAGAGATCTCTACCTAGGGAGAGAAGTTGATGTCGTAAACCGGTGTCTCGTCCGCGTTGTAGAGGCCAAAGTGTTGTTCGATAGCCGCGCCTGTCTTTTTGTCCTCGTTGAATAGGGCGAAGATGTAGGTGTCCATGTTGACGCTGGGGCGGGCGGGCGTGCCCGCCCCGCTCAGAACATGCTTCACTAGGTTGTTGTTGTAAGTTTGTGCATTCACAACGCTTGCACCGGTGCTGCTGCTGGGCCCCGATGGCCAACCCGACTCGGTGATCATAATCGGCACGCTTTCATATGAGCCGACACGGCCCATGGCCGCAACGACGGCGTCCACTGTTGCGTCGAACAGGTTGGTATATGTCTTTCCGTTGCCGGAGTCGGTCACCGTTGGCGCGCCGGTGTTGAAGAGCGCGTAGTCGAGGTTGATGTCGTTGCTGGGGTTGGCGTACGCGGTGTAGGGGTAGACGTTCACCGTCATCGGAGACCCGTGCTGCACGCAGAAATCAAGGTATGACTGTAGGATCGTCGCGTATGCGTCCTGGAACGTACCATTTGATGGCGGGTACGACGTGGCCAGGATCCCTGTCTGGTGCGGTGTGACGACCTTCACGCTGCTGGCCAAGCCCGCGTTCTGGACGGCCGTTTGCACATTCTCGATCGCGGGCATCAACTTCGACGAATCGTATGCTGAGTTTCCCAGGTACTCGTTGCCCACACCGATGTACGTGATCGTTGTGGACGCGTACGCCTGGACGTTGCTCGACACCCACGTTGTTGCCGCGGACTGATCGTCGGCCATGCTCGCGACTTGGTCGTTCGGGATAGTCACAAACACGTCGATCCCCGAGTTCGCAAACGCATTCAACACGTCACTATTCGCGTCAAAGATCTTCACGTGCTTCACCCCACGCCCTTGCAGCAGCGTCACAACGTCCGTGGCTGCCGGCAAGTTGTCTCCATTGAGCCCGTAGTTTACTCCAACTGCGGCTTGAACTCTGGGCAATATCAACGTGAGTGCCACCGCAACCAAAGTCACCGCGAAACTTGTCAAATTGGTTATTGGATTGCGCCGTGCCATAACTATTGCTGCTAGTTACTATGAACAGCTCGTAGGAGAATCAACTGCTGCTTGGAGGTGGTAATTGTATCTGGGCCGGGGGCTGATCCCAGAAGACTACCTTCTTGATCTCGTGGCCTGCATTTCAGAGATTCCAAATTGAATTACCAGAGCATATGATCTGCCGACCTGGATGGTCCTTCTCCAAATCTCAACATTGATATATAATCGTCAGCCCGACATTGGATCAAATGCCATTAGAGCTGTAATTTGCGTGATGACATCTTCCGCATGTGTGGACGGTTGTATGTTATTCATGCAACTAATTGAAGAGACAGTATGCACTGATATGAATCTTGTGTCTTTTGCTTCATCAATCTAAATATGATCATCATTTAGTTTCGTAGTGTCCTGGAAATATATCTATGAGTCCCTAAACAGTCTCTAGGTTGCATATATATCCTAAGAGCATGAATCAAGTACACTAGTAGTAAAAACATAGATGGATGGATTTAAATGTTGGCTCTTAAAAGAGCAAGCATTTGACTGGAGAGCCTCTTCGCCTGCAAACTACTGTCCCCTTTCGTGGAGGTGCGTTGCTGTAAGCCCTGTGCACTCCACTATTGTGTAGTCTACATGGAGATGGACTTCTTTCTGAACCTGATTTGAAGGATCTCCCTCAAAGTTTCTTTTTCTCACAACACATGACCCGATTTACGAAAGGAAGAAATTAAAAGAAATCATCAATTTATCCCTTGGTCACCATTTTGAGCGGGCAAGCCTCCTGTGTAAGTCGTGTATTATCAAAGGGACACATGGACACGACAACAACACTGAATCTCTTTTGCACAAAAACCATTAAAGAGTATCACTTTCCTTCAATGTCCTACACACACACACACACACACACACACACACACATATACATAAATTCATATAATACGAACTGTATCTGTACCTGAACAACCTCCAAATTTCATATAAAGGCAGCGTTCCAGAACCATGCAGATCTTGAGATTTTCCGGTCTATCAGTACACTATCTTGACAGGCATATATGTGAAGATTCATGTGCACTGACCTTATAACCAAATCTTGCACACTCCAGGTCAGCATATATACTACGTGGTAATCATGGTACAAATTGGCTTCTGGTTTCAACCTCACCTGAAGAAAGTCAAGACCACTCTCTTCCATTTCCTTCCGCACAACATCATCACATACAAACAGTTACAGACAACTAGCTAGCTGGTATGTCACTCTATAATTCGCTGGTCAAGTCTCAAGCAGGTTTTGAATTTTGGAGCCATGTACAGTCACCATGCAACAACAACAGCAACATACTAGCTTGTTACATACTTTTCGTAATTTACACGCGCACAACATGAATTTTAGGTATTTGTACGTCTGGAAAGCACAAAGCTTTTACGACCTTTTTAGAGGAAGCTAGCCACCCGCTAGCCTGCACAAGTAATGGCGTGGGTTTCAAGGTTCCAACAGACAAAATTATTAATTGATATCTAGTGACTCACTCAGAACATAACATTACTTAGCGACGTGGGTCCTTAAAATGTAATAGTGAGATGTTAGGAGTTTAGTCTGAATTTGAATATATGTGTGCAGTTTTTGGAACGTCTCATTGTTATATTTTGAGTGTCCACGGAACGAGAGCTTTACGCTAAGTAACGTCATGAACTGCGTCCAGACGTATGTTTATACACGACTAATATAACTACGACGGGCCATGCATGCATTAATTAG
Source organism: Polytrichum commune (assembly GCA_950295325.1). Lineage (NCBI taxonomy): Eukaryota > Viridiplantae > Streptophyta > Polytrichopsida > Polytrichales > Polytrichaceae > Polytrichum > Polytrichum commune. The sequence goes on from OX485807.1 coordinate 39,328,392, forward strand.
TCAGTCACAAATGTGAATTGTTCTTTTAAAAAAATGGGTTGAACCTTTTGTAAGCCTCCTCACAAAGACAAGCTTCAAACAATGCTTGCAATGCCATACAATCTCCTCCATCATAAACTGAACTTTAAGATTATGTGGAGCAACCAAACGTCTAATGTTGGCTTAATTAACTATCCTTGAGATGTTCACCTTTATGGAGGTTGTGTGATTCCACCAGGTGCATCCAAGAGAATTTCTCCTCTCTCTTGTGAGTCCCCATGGCCCAATACTTTTTTGGGGCAATTGAATACAACTTATTTCATTTTTCTTATATTTTAAAGAAAAACTAAAAAAGAAGAAGATTTAGGGCCGGTTTACACTATGGACCATGAAGTCAAACCATGGAAGATGACCTTTTTTCATGGTCCGACTTGATAGTCCAACTTTCATGGTCTGATTTAAACAAATAAAATCAATTTACAAAGTATGTGTTTTCCTACTGGGTGTAAACCAAATATGGATCAAGAAGAATAACCATGCACCAAAAAGTGAATGTGCTGATTTTTTAAATATATGCCCAAAAAAGGCAATTTTGAGAAAAAATAAAAATTGAGTTTGACCATTCTTTTGTCTTCTCTTGTCTTTATCTTCTTTTCCCCAAAAAATATTTCATCAAAATTTTATTATAAAAATATTTCTCTGCCATGGGTCCTTGCCCTTTTAAACCATACCTCCTTTTTGGCCTCTCCCACCACAAAACCCATTGGACCATGTCATTGGATAATGTAGACCTCAAAATATGTCTTTTGAAGACCTCGAACTCCATGATCACTTTGACATTTTTTCCTTGGTGTAAACCAAAGTGATCCCAAGACAAGTTCAAGAGCCAATCACAAGTTTTACATGGCCTTGGGACGACTTCATGGTCCATGGTGTGAACAGTCCCTCATGTCAAAAGTAATGAAGGATGCAGACCTAAAAACTTTGCATGTAAGGACATTTACCCAACCTCGAGACGTATGATTTAAGAGCGTGTTTAATTACACAGTCTAGTATACATTCCATTAGTCAGCCACCATGAGCAGGAACCATATTCAGGTTGGAAAGTATTGAGCAGTGCAAAATCTATGCACTTTAGGTCGATGCATTTGACAGCCCTTCAAATTTAGTCCTCTACCCTATCGATGATGGGTGTTTGAAATATGACATTTCATGTCTGAACAACTTATGGTGCTGATACAGACACAGATGCAAATTGTCAGTGCGCACACGATTCTCAGATTGTATTTGCCATGCTTCTCGACATCTAAGGTGGATGTGTGTCATTCGGATACTTCTCGTAGGATATGAAAAAACACAAATAGTGCAAGATGATTAGCAAAATCCAAATCTTGCATGTAGCCATTTGCCTCATAATTTTCAGAGCTCATGTGAATATCTTTATTTATTATCAAAGTGAAGATCCTCATGCTCATTAAGTGGAGAAATATATAGGTCCTCCCAATCATGTTGATTATAGAATTTACAATGGTTAGCACATTTCGAGCAATGTCAGTTTCTTTTTTCTTCTATTTAAGACAACCGAAACGCTTTATTTCATTGTCAAAAACTCGTCCAAAGTCACCGGAACGAGAGAGAGAGAGAGAGAGAGAGAGAGAGAGAGAGAGAGAGAGCTCTTTGGGTGCATAGTATGGTTTTGCCTTTAACATGACATTGATGTGACTTTTTGGTCTATGTAATATACAATGAAATAGTGGTGGTGGTTGCCATCGCCCCCATCATTGCCCACAAAGATGGGGGGACCACAAATTTAAAGTGATGCGTCATATCCACGGGTGCAAAGGGCCGAAACATCATGCCTCAACAAGTATCCTTCTACGTTATTGTCAAATTTGACTAAAACAATCTAAACCATGTGTCCAAATTGACTACATAGATTATGATAAATGTTGTGGATCACACAATTAACAACATATCCACACCAAAAGCATTAGGGATATTACCATGGGTGCAAGCTATCTACCAACTCCCACTCTATAACATCAGAGGTCCAAGAAACAAATTCAAATGACATCTCCTTCAAATCTTGGTTGTTTTCCACACACAAATAATCTATCTTCTAGAGCTTCTTTGGATTCACATCCTTTATTACTTTCAATTGATACCTTGGTACCCTTAATTAAAAGTGAAAGTTTGAGATGATAGTAACTAGGATCTAAGTAAATATGAACAAATGGCTTGTCAAAAATTAATAAGGCATATGGGAGCAAGCATGGTCAAGTATATGAAAAAAGTGATCCGGTACATTAAAACCATAATTTTTTTGGTCAAACGCCCAAAAGTAGTAGCAAAGTGTTGTTTAAATTGGATTGTTTTATGGTGCCCTCTATTGTTGTGTTAGGTACTCAAATATAGAATATCAAGATTGGATCTTCAAAACTTATCATTAAAATTACTGCTCAAATGTAAATGATTAGATCGGGTTTTGGACATAGATTTCATGACCTTAAATATTTTGAAGTTGGATTTTTTTTTCATACTCCTTGAAATCACTATAAACTTGAGGTCATCACCACAAAAATCTATAGAAAAACATAAAATTAATCTAATTTTATCATTAAATTTTTTTTTAGACAATTACATCTTCAATATATCTATTTGCATACTACTTGCATTGTCTTCTAAAATATGTAGACTTTTCTTGAAAAAAAAATCAACATAAATTGCTTGGCTTTATAGATTAGTGTGGTCTCAATTGTTTATAAATTTTCCCTTCACAAAACTCAAAGTTGGTATATATTTTTAAATCACTTTAACTTATACCTATGTAGGGTAATGGAGTTGTGTACTTGACCGTGCTTGTGGCATTTGAGAGTATTTTTTTGCACAATTAACACATTCACATCGCACAAACAAATTATTTGATGGAAGAAACATAAGAATATGATGAAAATCTCAATGATGCATATTTTGAGAATCAATATGATCAAATATTTCCTCTAAATGTCTATTATTCACAAATGACACAATGTGCATGCAACTAACATGAGCTACAACAAGGGACGCAGTTCACATCTAGAAGTACTTTCTGTCATTTCTATCATAAACTCCACAAATAGAAGTGCACATATAAAATTGTTATTTTGTCCATAACTCATAAATAAGTCTAGATTTACTTACAACATAGTTTAGTATGGTGGTTGAAGATTTGAAAATGTAATTTGTGTTGCACACTCTTTTTTTTTGGGTGATGATATATGTTGTGGGCCACATTGTAGGGATGTGAAGAGTATATCACATCATGATTATACCCACAATATTTACCATAAAGAATCTATAGTGCTCACTCATGTCATGCCATTGTTGGTAAGACGAGCAATCGAATCTTATGGTGACCAACTAAAAAACTATTTACATTTCTATTGCACACCAACTTAGGTGTTGATTAGTAGGCAAAGGTTACACGTTTTTCCTTTGACTACCTTTTGAAGTTGATCCAATCTTTAAATTGGCATTAAAGACTCTAATTTAAATAGAGAAACCCAACTGGAATTAATGAACATAAATTTAAATACTTATAAAGCAACGAAGAAAGTTAGTGGGGTCAAGAAGGTACACTAAATATGATATGTACTATCATATGATGTTTTATGTTATTGCAGTAACTGATTTAGTGACTATGAATAAATTTACAAATATTGTCATCCCAACTTACTTTCAGTGCATCCAAATGCAAATTATTGAAACAAAGTTTGATATAATCTGCACCCCAACAAATATGTGATGAAATATTGTCATGGGTGATTGAAATCTGGATGAAAAATCACTTAGTAAGTGACAATACTTGCAACACTGTAAATCTATAAATCCAAAATGTTTTACAAGGATTGACAAATATTGTTAGGTTATCATTTATTGTTGGTGAAACTACACCTCAATTTACAATTAGTAGTAAGCAAGACAATTAGAATTAGTGACACTAAATATTGTTTTTAGTGTAGTTGTTGTAGGTTGATAGCCAGTTTTGACAAAGATGTGTCAAATGATTATTTAAAATGCCAAAAGTCCAAAATTTTTTTTTTGAAAATTCTAGTATTTTCCTATGACTTCTTGAAATTTTGTCTAGTGCACATATACCTAATCAATAGGTATGAGGTATTCACATTACACATTCCATGAGTAGTTTTTTGTTTGTTTGTTATATAAGTCCTTCCCATAAGGTGTCCACACCCCATGTGGGATATGTAAACTTGAGAGAGGAAGCCTTGGTACTCTTGTATGTAATTGTTTGTATCTTTTGTATAAAAACTTTGAATTGTATGTTTTGTTGTTGGAGGTGGTACTATGGTTGATTGTCTAAGTTTTCCTTGCTAAACACAACACCAAGAAAAGTTTTCTTCTTGGCATAATCAAGCTCCGAAAATCTATTCATGACACATGTTCTCTTCAAACCTCCTTACTTCTATGAAAATGCTTGCTAAAATTTGTTCATATCTTTTGCACAAAATTTTCAAATCACAAACTTATTCTTGGATGTAGTGCTTAATTCCATGTACCAACTTTCACTAGTTGGACACAATTCCAAATAAGTGCATCTCCTATGTGGAATTGAGGTCCAAAAATATATTAAGGAGATTGACCAAGTTCTTAGCACATAGTCTTGCAATTTCATGTTAACCCATATTCTTTGCGATGACTACACTACATAAGCTTGTGTAGAGTGAGAGTTTACCATATTTTGGCAAAAATGTAAGGTGAAGTAAAGCAATTCCAACAAATTGTATCTATTATTTTCAATACAGTTCAACATTTTTGTGTTTAGAATTATTTTGTGTCGGACCGGCTATCAACCTATAGTACAACTCTTGGGAAACTCTTGGGAAACCCACTCTAGAAACCTTTTTGACACCTTTTTGACACCTTTTTGAAGTTACTATTTATTATCAATTCCCCACTCATTCGCAAGCTTTACCCTTCTTGTTGAGGTAATATTGCAGGTTCTCAAAGGGCACCCTGCTAACATTTGATGCACCCCGTGGGTCGTTCCCTTGCAATTTAGCTCAAGAATACTCACGGTGAGACATCACGTAAATTTATATTCGCTTGAGAACTACCGTGCCTCATTAATATGTTCGGTCTCGAATTAATAATCCCTCTCTTCTCCTTATGATATGAATATAATTATTGGAGTGAACACAATCTCATTATCTTAATTCTTACTCTCAATGTAAGGCATCATTGATAATAAGAACCATTAGATTTTAAGAAAGCTTCAAGAGGTGTAATAATATCCTTGATAATAATATAGTTTTCAATAAGTTATATGAATATTTAAGGTTCGTAATTCCTAAACATCAATCACACAAATGATAGTAATTTTATAATGATGAAGAAGATCTAATATTCTTGAATCTTCCTTTTTAAGCTCAAGTGTTACTAATTATAATATTGTAACTTGACATGTATGCATATAATAGTTGTAATTTTATGAACACATCATTGATTGTTTTGCAATGTCACGTTTAACTTCAAAGTGTTTCTTAATGACGATAGTAATTATAACTCTCTTGAGTTTTACTCAAGAGAGAGAACTCTTCTCTTTGATAGTTGATCCTTCTCTTTTAATGACATCCAACAACTCACAAAATATCTTAAGAGAAGAAGCACTTTTACTACAAAGTATTTCTTGATGACGAGAAGATTAGAACATCATTCTTACATTACTCTCTTGAGTGTTTGTTCAAGAGAGTCAGAGAACTCTTTCAACTTATAATGACATCCAACAACTCACAAAGAATCTTGAAAGAGAAAGAAGTTCCAATTGGATATCAATTGTTATAAGTAGTTTATCAATATTACTTCATTCATATAGATTCAAACTTTGATGTAAATTTATGTCTTCATCATTCTTGTTAATCATAAAATAAGTTCGATACTCAAACATATGTTATATAATATAATATGCATAATAATTGTAAGTCAATTATGTAGTTTATGATAATAAGTTCCTCCTCTTTTGAAGGAGTTTGTAATCGTTAAGAAGTTTCACTTAAATCATCCATAACATGCATATAATTCTTCAATCATACATTCACATGTATATTTATAATTCCCTTTTGAGGAGATTAATGATAAGTTCCTCTTTGAGAGATAATCTAGCTTCCTTCACTCAAGTTGTATAAATTGATAATTGCTTTCTCATATCGGTCTCTCTCAAAGTTTTATTGATTCTCCAAAATGTCTTGAGCGCTTTGTTCTCACCCTCACACTATCTTTTGAGTTCTTTCTCAAAAGAGTCTACTCAATCTACTCTACTCTTGGTTGCTCAATCACTTTAAGTTTCAAGTACCGCTTAACAAACTTGTAAGATAATTTGAGAGAGAGGTAGAAAGATCACACATATTTGTAGAAAAGATAATGTATTGCAAAAGTGCTCCGAGAGGAGAGGTACAAAGAAACTCAAGTGTTTTTGACACTCAAATTTAAGATAACTTCGTTGTGTAGAAAATGAGGTATAGGTCTCCTAAAATGCTTCCCTTATATAGTCTTTCCTTCCTATAACACTATATTCGTTAATTAGAGACTTTTAGATGATTTTGAGACTATTTAAGGACGCACATTTCAAATAAGAACTAGTAATTACGAACTAAAACTCGGAAATGTATAGGGTTAGAAACAATAATAAGACATAAAAACATGGAATTGAACGAAAATGTGAAGCATACATGAAAATATTGGCGTATGAAATGAGAAATGGGCATGAATGGAAGGGAAGATACGGATGATGAATGGAAATTGAATTAATTCAATTGGAATGAAATACAAGGATAATGGAAAAACCATCAATGTCTTGGAGAACACGAAATAAAATCTAAAGTCATAGATAATATCTAATAGCCTTGAACCTATTTTTAGTTTAGGGAGTCCGTCCCACTATTTTTTTGTCGCGGCCATTTCTTTTTTTTTGGCAGCCTCCATGGCCCTAAAAATCTCCGGCCCGCGGCTATAACCATTACTGTTGACAGACCCGGAATATGTGCCGTTCTTCCATATAATATTATCCGGACGCGCTCCCGAATTGTACGAAGTGGTATGGTGAGTGGAATACGATTGCGTTTGGGAGACGGATTGTCTCGTGGTTCGCCGGACGGCCAAACAACGATCGGACTCGGAGGACGTGGCCTTTGGTGCCAGCCTATCCAAGGACGACGTCGAGGAGGGATGGGCACCCATCGAGCGAGTAGCCACCTGCGAAAGAAGGCAAATTTAGTGGGATTAAATCAAAGGCTTGAACGGAGTGGGGGAAACGACGGCGGTTTGGGATGTACGTTCGTAAACATCGCGGCCACAAGGGAATGTAAACATGGGAGACAAGTAAACCAACGGCGGGAAATGTGTTAGGGGAGTAAAAGAAATTGCACCTTGGCTTTCGGGCCGTTGACGGGGGGATCAATGCAAGGGGGACAAGCAACGTGGGAGGAGTTGGCAGGGGGAGGAGCGGAGGCGGAGGGGAGGGCTTCCATGCGGAGACGCCGGCTCGGACCGCGACGAGGGACACCGTCCTCCCTTGACGTCGTAGCCAAACGAACGAGAGTTCGTTTCTCTTTGGAGAGGGGAGAGGGCGAGGGTGCGCGCGTGCGCGAGTGGAGTTTGGGGGGAGGACTATTGACGACGCCGTCTTCGATCCCGACGTCACGGGAGTAATCCACGGCCGACGCCGCGTCCACCGCCGAGAATTGGTAGAGGGATGGCATTCGGAAGTTCGACGCGTCGCGCGAGGGGGAGGGAGGGGCCGAGCGGGGAATGAAAGGGCCATCGAGGAGGGGGGCGTCGCAAGGCGGGGCAAACTGTGAACAACAACAACAACAACAACAACAACAAACACGACCAAAAGGCATCCAAAAAAGGAATTAGAAATGTGATCCACATGGAAACAAACAAATACACGGTGGCAATTCAAATCAATTTATTTTTGCAAGCCGCACGATGCTCTTATATACATTGTCGCGGGGACTAAGCGCGGCGTTGCCGATGGGGTTGGACCTAACAAAATCGGGGATGCTCCCGGGGTGGAGCACTAGCATTCTAAGATAAGGTGCTAGCCTATCGACCAAAAAGGTATCTTTCCTATCGCCGGTCCAAGTGTCGGGGAAGACGACGGTGCCCGGGGGATTGAGGACACTCTTCGTTGGGTTGTCGTCGACGAGGAGGGTGTTCTCCGGCGTCGGCCAGTGTCCGTGGGGGACCCCCTCGAGAATGGGGATGCCTTGCCACAACCTGGACCGGAGGACCTTGAGGAACTGTTGTCCCCCTCCTCGACCGCCGAACTTGGGCACGGGAAACCCCTTCTCGTCCACTAGATCGTTGCACGCATCTTGGCCGAGGACGAGGCATGGTCTCGGGAAGCCACGAAAGAGGAAGTCGACGATGGCCTCCGTGTTCTCCATGATCATGGAGCTCCAGACGACCACGTGAAAGAGGTCGAGCACCTCTCGAAGGAAGTCCCGCACGCCTGGACGGGCGCGGACGGCCTTGCGGTTTATCAGAGTGTCGAGCTGGCCGTCGTAGTCCATCTCGTCGGGTTGGCGGAAGGAACGGGTGGGGACCTTGGGGATGTGTTGGGTGTGACACAACACCCCGTTAAGGTCAAGAACCAGGAAGGGCTTGTGACGGGTCTGAGGCCCATTCGCCGACGGGTTGCGATTTAACTTCGTGGGGTCCTGTGATTAACAATTTAACTAGTTCAATGATATGATCCAATAAATAAATTAAGATTGCATTAAGGTAATGACGAGGGAGCGAGGGTTTAGAGTGCAATGCGAATGCGCTCAGAGGCACACTTCCGAACGCGTGTTCATGAATGAGGGCTGCGGGTGGCGGCGCGCGTCATTTACGAACATTCGTTCATGAGTGAGATTACAGGCATAATCTACGAACGCTCGTTCGTGAAGGAGGTGGACACGGGGTCGCACACATTTACGAACGAACGTTCGTGATTGAGGAAGGGGCATGCAAGAGTTTATAGAGACGCCAGACCATTCACAACACAGGGATTGAATAGACGATGCACAAAATTGGGAAAATCCGATGCAGAGATAAACTGCTCATATATTAAATCCGTTGAATATTTACAAATGTCTCACGTGATAATCTATCACAATTTCCGTGTCCTACAAAATTGTCCTACAAAACTGGCAGGCCTAGGGTGTCACGCAGAAAAGGCTCGCGTGGGCCTCCTCAGGAATGCTACGATGTGAGCGGTGAGCAGATCTCGTGAGCAGAAAATCGAAATTTAAAACTCCATTTAACGAAAGTTAGGACCCTTATGACCGTGGATTTTGCACATATTTCAAGTTTAATTTTGGAATTATGAGGCCGATATTTATGGAGTGCCTAATTTTTAGGACCAAAAGTTTCTAAAAATTACCAACGAGGCCCTATGGCCGTGGGAAAAGTCAGTGTGGTTGAGAAGATGGTGGACCTATGGGAAGAGGCCTCGGATCCGAGGCCTCTTAGTTGTGGGTAGCTTATGCTTGAAAATCAAAATGTTATGTATATTTGAGTTGGCTACTTGTCTTTGCATTCGGCCATTTCTTGTATGTGTAGTGCATGAGGAGGACCTATAGGAAGAGGCCTCGGATCCGAGGCCTCGTAGTTGTGGGTAGCTTATGCTTGAAAATCAAAATGTTATGTATATTTGAGTTGGCTACTTGTCTTTGCATTTGGCCATTTCTTGTATGTTCTAGCATGAGGAGGACCTATAGGAAGAGGCCTCGGAACCGAGGCCTCTTAGTTGTGGGTAGCTTATGCTTGAAAATCAAAATGTTATGTATATTTGAGTTGGCTACTTGTCTTTGCATTTGGCCATTTCTTGTATGTTCTAGCATGAGGAGGAGGTTTGGAAAGAGGCCTCGGATCCGAGGCCTCTTTTTTGTGGGTAGGATATGCTTGAGAAATCAAAATGTTATGTGTATTTGGTTTGGCTACTTGTCTTTAGATTGTCTACTAGTTGACAACCACAAAAGTGTAGTGTTATTTGAGAACAACGACAAGATGCATTCAACAAGATAATTGGAATATTGAAAACCACACCACACTTTATAAATCCAAATACCAATCAATCAAACCAAAAATCAATCAACAATGACGTTGTCACTACTAGATTCCCTACTTCCAAAGATACTCCCCTCATGGCCGCCCTCATCTGAAGAGGAATCTAAGGTATGGCATTCATTATCCACCTCTGCAAGAACATCGAAGAAGTCTAAGGCACGGGGGTCATAACGTGGAGACGGGGTACTAGCTTTGCTAGGAGAAGGTTGTGCCACTAGTACCATCGCCATATCATGGGCATAGATTGGCAAAGAGAATCCCTTGGTAGGCGTACCAAACACATCCGCTCCAAGGCAAAGTCTGAAAACAAGCATGAAAATTGTAAGAAAAAGGATGGAAAATGTAAAAGCTAAGTGGACAAGGAAAAGAAGCAACTTAGAAGGTCATCATACTCACTTACTGCGAGGACTTTGGCCTCGATCGCTTCAAGGCCGGCGGCCTCTTCTGCGTGCCTTGTGAAGCCTGCGTGGAAGCAACAACAATGGATGGAGCCTTCACCGCAGGCTTAACACTCTTAAGTGGCTTAAGGACACGGTTGAAGGTGTCCTCGTCCTCCTCAAGAGCAATGATATGGCGCCCAAGCTGCATGCATGCATGGATAGAAGTCCCTGTTGCGGAGGAAATGTTAGCAAAGGAAAAAAAAAAAAAAAACTTAGAAATTGAAAACTTGGATATGATGGCAAGTGAAGTAGGACATACCAACGCCCGCATTAACGTCCACCACAACCTGTCCAATGTCCGTAGTGGCCATTATCAAGGAGGACATGAAAGAAATATCTTTCTCCTGGGGACCACGCCAAGCTTTGGAGCTGTCCATGAGAGGAGTTACGGTATAATTCATAATCGCATCATCCATATCGAGCTCAATGCCAAGAGCCTTGAGCTCATTGGCATCGCGAAGGCGGAATGACGAGTGCCGGGGCCGCTTATCAAGGTCGAATCCAATTGTTTTGGTGGCACGAACAAGTAAAACAACCTGGAAGAGGTTGGTGGTCTTGTCCACATGTTTAGCTGAATGAAGGCGAAGACGGTTGACTCCCAGCCACTCCTTAAAGATCGTGAACCCAAAAGCAGCGAAGTGGTCTTGAATGCTCTCCTTGAAGTCACCATTGTCATCTGCATGAAAGAGGAGGAGAGCTCCATCGTCATGCAGGATCTCATCCGCAAAATCGAAGAGCTCACCTAGAAAATCGGTATCCAATGCATTCCAGGAAGGTACACTATAGGAAGGATCGGAGACATTGGGTACAGGCAGGTTCTCCGGGATGTCGGCAATGACAAGATCAGCCATGCCCACATCTGACCTCGCAACGCCTAGAGCTCTCCGCGGATAGGAGGGTGGAAGAGAAAGAATGAAGTTGGAAACCTCCTGAAAATGACGACGTTGATGAAGGATAGAGGCATTCAAGATGCATTCTAAAACAACGGGAGGACGCCTAGCAGATGAAAGAATGGGCGGAGGAGGTGGCCTGGATAGAGTAGGAACTTCACTAAGAGATGGAGTAGATGCAACTGCCGCCTCAGGTGAAGCAGGGGGAGGGGGATTATCCTCCACAGTCTTGAGCTTCCTCGCGCGCTTCTTGAGTGATGATTCGTCTTGAGTTGCACGTTTCCTCCTCTTGGACTTCTGTGTGTTGGCCTCATCGACAGTCGCAACAACCTCATCCGCCTCCGGAAGTTGACTGTCAAGGAGAACAACCTCATCGCTTTGAGCAGGAGGCAGGGAAGGCTCTCCACCGGAGAGCCGAATCTTCAACTCCGCCTCCTCATCCGGTTGCCACGTCCTCTTACATTCCAAGTACCAACAACACTCGCGGAGATGCGGGAGGGAGAAGTTGCGCTTTTGAGCCGGGGAAAATATGAAGGTAGGTGAAGAGGAATCAGACCATGCATCAAGAAACGGAGGGAGCTTCTTCAAAGCCTTCTTCTTGAAGAGCTCGTGCTTGATGTACCTTGACAACGAAGGAGTGAGGCCAATTAGCAACTTAGAAAACAAATGGTTTGAAATAAATGAGGTGAATACAAGATTTTCCAACTAACGTACTTACAGATTAAGCGCTTGACAATGTTGTCAGCGCCTTTGACATCCTTCCACCATGTCCCCTTTCCGTATATATCTGACCCTGAGAAGTGACCAATGAACGCCTTATCCCAGAGACAGATTCGCCACTTCTCCAAGTAATCCGGCAATGAATCAACTTCCACGTCTCCGTCAAGCCCACCCAAGGCATTAAGTATATCGGGTAACTCCTTGACCGCGGCATCCTCTAGTTGTGGATAAATTCAAGGCCAAGATAAGAATTGGCACAAAAGGAAGAGTTGAAAGGTAAGGATGGATAAGGAGTATAGACGTACCCCTGCCCAAAACGCAACTTTATTGAGCCAAGGTTTCAAGGTGTCCTCACTTGCAGGACTTTTGGGAAACCGGATAGCTTCACGATTGAAACTTCCACTGTTCCACCACTTTAACCAACGGACTTTATACTCTGGCTCCACTGCAGCTGTGACAATAAGTTGCAATTTCTCCAATGTCATCTCAATCTTTTGAGAATAGTGGGCGCTATAATGCCTAGTAATCTGAAACACTTGCAATCAAAAAAGAAGGCGAAGTAAATTTGAGAATATATTCTCAGAAAGTGCTCCAAAGAATGCTAGCAGTAAGCCCTCACTTGAGACCTCTCCCATAAGCACATTCAAATCAAATCTATTTCAACTAAAAACTAACCTCTTAGGCCCCCTTCAAACCTCTCTCAATAGCACCCTAACCAGAAATTTCTCAAAATACAACCATACAAGCCCTCACAATAGCCCTCAACAATAAGCTAAATCAAATCGATTTCAACAAAATGAATACCTCTAAGCCCCCCTAAGCCTTCCCCCACAAGCACCTTAGCTAGAAAATGCGAAAAAAACCATCCCAGCCCTCACCTCAGACCAAATTGAAGCAAAAAAAAATAACATGAGAGGTCCCCAAGGTGGCTACCCTGGGGCTGTCGGATCCGACAGAGGCCCAAGGCCCTCCCTTTGGAGCTCTCCCACTAGCACCTTAACCAGAAATTCAAAAATTAAAACCATACGAGCCCACGCATCAGCCCTTTTGCAAAGCAAAATCAAATCAAATTTAACAAAAAACAAACCTCTAAGCCCCCCTTCAAACCTCTCTCATTAGCCCCCTAACCAGAAATTCAAAAATTAAAACCATACAAACCCTTACTTCAATCCTCATCCATAACCAAAATCAAATCAATTTCAACAAATTCGAAGCCTCTAAGCGCCCCTTCAAAGCTCTCTCATTAGCCCCCCAACCTGAAATTTCACAAAATACAACCATAGAAGCCCTCACAATAGCCCTCAATAATAAGGACCTTTCCCATAAGGACATTCAAATTTAATTCAACCAAAACGTACCTCCTCTAGGAACTGTTTTCCAAGGGCGGGGTTTGCGATTGATTGTTGTTTGTTAAACTTGTGCCCAAGTTCCTCAGTCGTCTTCTTAATCACAACGTCCAATACCTCATCCAACCTGTTCCCAGATTGTTCCTCTGGAGGAACTTCCTCGTATATTTGGGCTGCCTCATCTACCGCATCGGCTATCTCTTGCTGAACATATATTCGAAATTGTAAGATCATGACTAAGAGTAATGAATGCGAAGTAGAGGGTTGAGGAATTTGGAGTGACTTACATTGAAAATAAAGCACACCATAAGGTCTTGGGTCAGCGGGTACCAAGGGCTCTTGGGGCCTCTGCTCTTGCACGCTTGGAATTGCTCCTCGGTCAATAATGGCTGGTAGTAGCTAAGATCATACGAACCGTATTTTTGAATGCGGTGTAGAGTGTGTACGAGGCTAGTTTTAACGTGAGCGGTCTGGTTAGCCCTGTTGCGGTTGAGACAAATGCCATTAGATGCCAATCAAAAAATGAAGGAAAAAACGATTTGAAAAACTAACATACTTACTTGTTGATGTCGTGCATTGCGTTAAGGACGTCCCCACGCCCACCCGTTGTGTCGAGGACAACACATTCTGGGCAACCATGCTTCTTCATACCAGAGTGCATCGTCATTGTGATCTGATTCGATACACTCCTTCCAAGCAAGCAAGCGGTGGTTACCATCATACACGAAGAACATACATCCACTGAGGCTCATCAAGTCCTTATCCGCGCGTAGAAAAGACTCAAACTTATCATTTTCTGCAACCCAAAGCTCTTTCCATTCACGCATGTCTTTCGGAGAAATGAATCGATTATCTCCAGATTCATTTGTAGTAGACACGTACAAAGTGACAGACCCAACTCGGTATCCAAATTGAAATGCCGCCATGAGCTTTGTAACGTCGCTACGGAGGGTTGGGCGAACCAATGGCATGTGAATCAACCTGCAGAGGGGGATTCTCATAGAGGACTTTTCTACCGGTTGTATCCTCATGCCCTCAACAACTGAGAAGCTATCTTTCTTTAAATTGTGGCGAATCCGATACTCCATTGCACGAACACCGACATCCGATTCTGCAGATGAGCCGCAGAGTGGCATCCCGAGTGTATGGGGTTCGCTACTACCTGGTGTAAGCCCAATATTTTCAGCAAGTGACAACAGAGACCCTTGCTCCTTATGCTCCTCAACATTAAGGGATGACTTAGCACCATTGCGAACCCCAACATCCAAAGACTCTCCATCCTCCACCATCTCAATGATCTCTTGAGAAGCAATTAGTTACAAAGGTGAGGACCAACCAAATGAACAAAATATGCATAAGAATGACCACTTTAAAAGGTTCCGAAGTGGAAACCCATTTGACCTCTCCCAAAAGCAAAGTCAAATCATTTGCAACTAAAACAAACCTCTCAAGCCATCACTTCAGCCCGCTCCTACTAGCACACTAGCTAGAAAATTAAAAAAAACCATACCCGTCCTCACCCATAAGCAAAGGCAAATCAATTTCAACCAAAGCAAACCTCTAAGCCCCCCTTCAAAGCTCTCCCACTAGTACCTTAACCAGAAATTCCAGAAAAAAAACCATCCAAGCCCTCACATCTGCCCGAGCCCATAAGCTAAATCAAATCTATTTCAACAAAAAGAAAACCTCAAAGCCCCCCTAAGCCCTCTCCCACTAGCCCCCTAACCAGAAAATTCACGAAATAAAACAAAACAAGCCCACACATAAGCCCTTTCTCAAAGCAAAATCAAATCAATTTCAACTAAAAACTAACCTCTTAGGCCCCCTTCAAACCTCTCTCATTAGCACCCTAACCCGAGATTTCACAAAATACAACCCAAAAAGCCCTCACAATAGCCCTCAACCATAAGCAAAATCAAATCAAATTCAACAAACAACAAACCTATAAGCACCCTAAGCCCTCTCCCACAAGCACATTAGCTAGAAAATTTGGAAAAAAAACCATACAAGCCCTCACCTCAGCCCTCACCTGAGACCAAATTGAAACAAAATAAATAAATTGAGAGGTCCCCAAGATGGCTTCCAATGGGATGTCGGATCCGACAGAGGCCTAGGGCCCTCCCTTTGGAGCTCTCCCACAAGCACCTTAGCTAGAAAATTCAGAATTTAAAACCATACAAGCCCTCACCTCAGCCCTTACCTGAGACCAAATTGAAACCCCCTTCAAACCTCTCTCATTAGCCCCCTAACCAGAAATTCAAAAATTAAAACCATACAAGCCTTCACCTCAGCCCCCATCCATAACCAAAATCAAATCAATTTCAACTAAAAACAAGCCTCTAAGCCCCCCTTCAAAGCTCTCTCATTAGCCCCCTAACCAGAAATTCAAAAATTAAAACCATACAAGCCCTCACCTCAGCCCTCATCCATATCCAAAATCAAATCAATTTCAACTAAAAACAAGCCTCTAAGCCCCCCTTCAAAGCTCTCTCATTAGCCCCCTAACCAGAAATTCAAAAATTAAAACCATACAAGCCCTCACCTCAACCCTCATCCATATCCAAAATCAAATCAATTTCAACTAAAAACAAGCCTCTAAGCCCCCCTTCAAACCTCTCTCATTAGCCCCCTAACCAAAAATTCAAACATTATACAACCATACAAGCCCTCACATCAGCCCGAGCCCATATGCAAAATCAAATCGATTTCAATAAAATGAATACATCTAACCCCCCCTAAGCCCTTCCCCACAAGCACCTTAGCTAGAAAATTTGGAAAAAAAAACATCCCAGCCCTCACGTCAGCCCAATTGAAGCAAAAAAAAATATCTTGAGAGGTCCCCAAGGTGGCTACCCTGGGGCTGTCGGATCCGACAGAGGCCCAGGGCCCTCCCTTTGGAGCTCTCCCACTAGCACCTTAACCAAAAATTCAAAAATTAAAACCATACAAGCCCTCACCTCAGCCCTCATCCATAACCAAAATCAAATCAATTTCAACTAAAAACAAGCCTCTAAGCCCCCCTTCAAACCTCTCCCATTTGAACCCTAACTAGAAATCTCACAGAATACAACCATACAAGACCTTACATCAGCCCGAGCCCATAAGCACAATCAAATCTATTTCAACCAGATCTAACCTCTCAAGCCCCCCTTCAAAGCTCTCTCATTAGCAACTAACCAGAAATTCCAGAAAAAAAACCATACAAGCCCTCACATCAGCCCTCACCCATAAGCAAAATCAAATCTTCTTCAACCAGAACTAACCTCTCAACCCCCCTTCAAAGCTCTCTCATTTGCACCCTAACCAGAAATTTCACATAATACAACCATACAAGCCCTCACATCAGCCCTCACCCATAAGCAAAATCAAATCTTCTTCAACCAGAACTAACCTCTCAACCCCCCTTCAAAGCTCTCTCATTTGCACCCTAACCAGAAATTTCACATAATACAACCATACAAGCCCTCACATCAGCCCTCACCCATAATCAAAATCAAATCTTCTTCAACCAGAACTAACCTCTCAAGCCCCCCTTCACAGCTCTTTCATTTGAACCCTAACTAGAAATCTCACAAAATACAACCATACAAGCCCTCACATCAGCCCGAGCCCATAATCAAAATCAAATCTATTTCAACAAAAAGACAACCTCTAAGGCCCCCTAAGCCCTCTCCCACAAGCACATTAGCTAGAAATTTAAAAAAAAAACCCATCCCAGCCCTCACGTCAGCCCTCACCTCAACCCAAATTGAAGCAAAAAAAAAAACTTGAGAGGTCCCCAAGGTGGCAACCCTTGGGTTGTCGGATCCGACAGAGGCCAAGGGCCCTCCCTTTGGAGCTCTACCACTTGCACCCTAAACAGAAAATTCGTAAAATCCAAACATACTAGCCCTCACTTCAGCCTGTCCGAAAGCAAAGTCAAATGGATTTCAACTATAGCCAACCTCTAAGCCCCCCTTTGGAGCTCTCAAACTAGCACCCTAACCACATATCACATTCAAATCTTATTCAACCACATTATCCCACTCTACTTAAAAACAAAAACAAAAAAACCTCTCAGACCTCACTTCAGACCGCTCTCAAAGGCACCCTCAAATTAAATTTATACCACATAATAAACATTTGCGAGGTTCTCTAGTGGGCTCTCCACGGTCTGTCGGATCCGACAGAGCCCCAGGGCACTCACTTCGGACCTCTGTAAGGAGGACCCCAAAATAGGCTCAAAAATTACCTCTTATACCTCACTTGAAAACTCGCACAGGACGACCCCCATATCAGATTACCACAAAATGAATCTTTTAGACCTCACCTCAGACCTCTCCACTGGGCTACCACTGCCCTTCCCTCGAGTCTCTCCCCCTCTCCAACTCGTGGCTGCAACCCTGACCGCTGAGTGAAATCCTCGTATGCGGAGGAAAACCCTAGTTCTAAGATTTGTTGTAATGCGAAGAACGATGGTAGGTTAATGTTGCGGCAATCTTGTTCCCTTCCCCTTCCGACGGTGTCATTGTGACCACCCTTTGGATGGTCAGTGCTTCGACAGGCCCGCACTTGCTGCCTTCGCTAGCTCACGATGACTACCCCTAATTTCTAGTGCATATATGTTTTCATCGACTTGAGGCTCATACCTAGGTCTCGCAAATTCTCGATAGATCATGTGATTTTGGGAACTCCACTTGTCTGGTCGTACCCACTCCAACTCCCTTCCTAGCAATGTCTTCACCACTCTGAGTCTGGCTTCTCCGTGTACGAGACCTTGACCGTGTGCGGTCTGGGGAGAATTCCAATGCCTTCACTGTGTTGTTTAAGTTATCATATGGTTGTTTTGGCTGTCTCATCCTAGATGCCCTTATTTGCTTCCTGTTTGAGAAAAGTGCCTTCCTCCTCCTCTTCGCCTTTGGTTTCACTAACTCTAGCGGCTAAGACCCTGTCATGTAACTGACCCGACTTCACAAATTCTACACTACCCTCCTTTGTGAACATCTCCCTATCAATGTATGTGTCTCGCCTGGGTTACATCTACACTTATATTCCATCCCATAACCTCCTTCACATAATCTCGATGTATGGTGATTACAGTCTAGTTGCTATAAACATATACGGAATCATAAAAAGGAACACTTATAGAATGAACACCGATGTTTAATAACATGTATTGAAATCATCCAGGTAAGATCTAAATTTAAGGAGCATCATGCTTTATAAAAATAATGAATGATAGTACACATGACAATACATATTTCAAACTAAACTAAATGAAATAAATAATCTGTATAGCCATAAATTGACTATCCTCTTCCAACTAAACTAACCTATTCTTGTTTCTCCGTGAATGCTCTACCCTTGCCCACTAATAAAGAAACACTTTCCTTTAGGGTGTCCCTTACATCCACTAAATGGTTCACGTGGTCTGGTGTATTAATAAGTTCGCGAGTCGGCATCCAACCTCATTGTTTGGTTTTGATATATCTGGTTTGGATTGGCATATGATGATGACTAACTTAAGTAAATGCTGTAGTGCATTTTCAATTCTTATTCACATTGCTATAATGAATCGGCTTATTATTCCCCTACTAATCCAAGTCCCCGCCGTCATTCACAGATCCCATCTTGCCATGGCCTTCTAATCACAACACTATATACACCGCCCCACTTTGTGCTAATCCTTAAGTCCATTGCCCATTTGGCCACTCCCTTCTGTGTACTCGCATTTACATTCCTTCTACAATGGCCACCATCCGAGCACTGCACCATTCCATCCCCCTTATGATCCCTCTTGGAGATGATGGTCTAGCCAAAGTCGCGGAGTCGTTCCTTAGTCTGAGGTTTAGATTCCACCCAGACTCAATTCATGTCGAGGAAGAGGTCTTTGATGACAACGGTGACTTGAGTCACACTGTCCTTCAGATGTCCTTTCGCATTGACGATGGTAGGGTTTGGTTCTTGCTCCCTGCAAAGTACAAGGCCATAGGCGTCACCGAGTCGGAGATGGCCACCACTACTGTGTTGCTAACACCAGGCGTGTCCCTCACCTCCACCACGCAGGCTCCTCTTCTGGCGACGGTCAAAAAGGAGCCCGGCATCCAAGAGGTTACCTTGCTCAGTGATGACTCTGATGATGATGTGCCACCTGCCTCTGACTTTGCCTCACTTACCCCACCTCCATCGGAGGATCAACCCTTCATCAATCCTCTCAGGATTCCACACTCGCCTACTGTGAGTCAACCACCTACTTCCAGACCCCCAGTTCACCCAGGTGTCTCCATAGATCGTCCCAGTGTTGTCCAGCAATTGAAGTTGCTTGCAACCCGACCAGGGTCCAAGAACATCCTCAAGAGTATTGATTATGAATCTGTTAGGCATGAGAAGGTTGACTTCCTCCCATCTGTTTTTGACGGCGACGTCATCTTTGAGTTCCCTCCTCTGGGAGCTGATGCTCCCCATTCCCATGCTAGACTCATGTTCGGAATGGACAAGCGTTTCGACGGTCATGCTTGGTGTAGGACAAAGACGTCTAACATTACCAATGATCTCGGCTTGACCTTCCGGTCCTCATGTTGTGTTGGCCATCTCCGTTGTGATAACAAGGGATGTGATTATCTCAACCGCCCCAATCGAGCCACTGACGTCAACGACACCGAATGGGAAGGCTGTACCGCCTCACCCTACTCCGTAGGAGCTGATCCCCCATCTGGGTCATCTCTCGTTTGTAAGGTCTGTAAGACACCACCCTATTGTCTTGATACTTGCCAAGCTAAGATGTACTATGTTTTTGGCAGAGGTGACATGACCTGTGCATGCATCCATATGGATCATCACCATCACCCCGTTTCGCAAGGTGTCTGTAGAGAGTCTAAGGTCAAAATTCATGATCTCATTGGTAGAGAGGTTGAGAGGACTCCCACCGCCACCAACTCTGCCACTGCATTGGCTGCAAGTAAAGAGTTCCTGGCCAAGTATCTTCTACGCACGGGATCTGATCCCAATAAAGTTATGGACCTGGAGTCCATGAAGTTTGTCATGGACAGGTACCAACACCTCAGCACCCCGAGTATTCGAAACACTGTCACTTCCTTCAAGCGCATTGGGCGAGGGGGGATCATTGACAACATCACCAGACTCAAAGGTCATAGCAGTTGGCCCTATGTGCAAGAAAACAAATTCCCAGGCCAAGGAAAGCTGTTGGAGAAAGTCTATGTGTTCAAGATGTCCGAGGTGGGCCCTGGCTCTGGAGTTGACCTTGTCAGGAGAATGCAACCACACGGTGATTTGCAGGATGCTTGGGTCATATTTGACCATGTCAAACGTGTCAAGGGGTGGACAACCATGGTTTGCCATGTCTATGACTCGGCCTACTGCCGGGTTATGACTATTGCAGTATGTGATATGCAGTCTGAGGATGTCACGGCGCAGAGCCTTCTTTGGCATGGGCTCAATGAAGTTATGCTCAAACATGGCATTGCTAAAGTTAACTTCAAAGGGTTCATGGCGGACAGTGCACATGCCAATTGGAATGCAGTTAGGATTATCTATGGCAGCGGTGATCCCAAGGTTCCTATGGAGTCTCGCGAGAGGACATGTCTATTGCATTGGACAGTGTCTATGGAGCGCCACACCGCCACCCACATCAAGCCCGACCTCCAACAGCAACACAAGTTGTTATGCAAGCAATACAAGGATGCCAAGACTCCCGAGCAGTCCGAGTCCCGTTATCTTGCCATCCGGGCATGGTTGTCGCGCACCTCTCCATAAGGAGTGCC
This sequence comes from Polytrichum commune, assembly GCA_950295325.1. Lineage (NCBI taxonomy): Eukaryota > Viridiplantae > Streptophyta > Polytrichopsida > Polytrichales > Polytrichaceae > Polytrichum > Polytrichum commune. Next base: position 39,349,640 of record OX485807.1, read on the forward strand.
CGAAACACCATGGGCACAAGGGGGACCCCGGAGTGACACCCGGGACTTGTGGCGCCATTGGTGAGAGGGCCCAAGTGATCCTAGTGTGGGTGAGGGCCCCGGGCGTTGGGAACGCCTCCCACCCACAAAGACTAGGAGGCATGAGGGTGAGGCCATGAGTTATGCGTAGCTCATGGCGTGGTGATTCTAGAAAGCTCAAGAACACCTCAATCGGAGGTGTGAGCTAGGAGTTATGGCCATTTGAGTGGGGCGCTGTCCCGGGACAGCGCCCTGTTACAGCAGTGCCTGGGAGTGATTCCCGGGACTGCCAAGGTTCAAACAGGCATAACTTCCTCAATACTTGCCCGAATGGGGCAAGTGAGGAGTCCATCGGCATCGACGTGAAACGTAGATGAAGATGGAGTGGTTGGTTGTTATGATCAGACATCATACAAGGAAGTTATGATGGTCTGAAGCTGCTGGGCGGTTCTAGGCCCAGCAGCTAAAGGAAAATGTCCACTTGGCCCCAACTCTTGGTAGAGAGACAAGAGGTTGGTTGACGGTGGGGTAGGGGCCCCGCGTGAAGTCCTAGAGGCTTATATGGGTGAGGTGGTGTGGCCTCACCCACCCGAGGCCGAACGGCACGGCCTCCATTGGCATTGGCCTAATGTGAGGCCATAGTTGCCTAGTATGGTTCGGGTTGTTGTAGTGTTGCTCCGGCAATGCGATGATCAACATAGGATTGGACTTCCATGGATGGAAGTCCACATCTAAGGAATGGTTACCGATTAAAGGGTGAGTCCCAAAAGCAAAGTAGGAGGGTTGGTTCCCTCCTATGAACTATAAGGTCCGGGGTAGGAGGAGCTAACCATTAGCATGGCGGAATGCAAATGGTTAGCGCTCGTAACCTTTGCTAAAATTGAAAATTGGCAAGATTGTCAAAGGGGCTTAGCAAGGGTTGCGACAATGGTGGCTTTCCTCTGGAGCTGCATCCGAGGAAGGAATCAAGGACCTTGATACATGGCTTGCATTCTGGCATTTTCGTTACCGTCAATGGGGTGGTTTCATGCAACTAGTGAGTACCCACCCACTTTCTATTTCGCTTTTTGGTGTCAACTTTTTTTTTAGGGTTTTTTGGTTTTTTGGGTGTCAGTTTTGGCTTTTAGCGTGTTTTTGTGCAAAGCGTACTCACTACATTTTATTGACTTCTCTCAGAATTTCACAGATTCTGAGTTGGCAGAGATGCCATCTTGCAACCTCTCTGAGACAGTCCATAACAAATGGCTTCAGCAGTCTGGAAACCGTGGCTCTGATCTATATGTTGCGACCGTGGATGATTTTGTGAGGGCGTTCATGCAATGTACGAACTACTACGCCTACTTGAAGGGTGAACGGTCTGGCACTGGCCCAGGAAAAGAAGAACTCCGCCTTCGTGCTGCACAACGATCCGGTGACGCCAAGAGAATTGTTGCAGCCCTCGAGCACATGCCTAGAGCAGAGCATTGGTGCACCCGCAAACCCCAACTCGAAGGAGAGGAGGTCTTTGGCACCACCAAGCGCAAACTTGATATGCCCCCTGGTTCTGATCAAGATTCACATAGACCCGACAAGGTCAGCTTCTCTCATCCACGAGTGAGCACTAGGTCAACCAAGGCACGCACTGATTCCGCCACACCATCAGTGTCGCAACCCTTGCTAGCCCCCCCTTGACCATCTTGCCAATTTTCAATTCTAGCAAAGGTTACGAGTGGCTAACCCTTCGCATTCCGCCATGCTAATGGATAGCTCCTCTTACCCCGGACCAATAGTTCATAGGAGGGAACCAACCCTCCTACTTTGCTTTCGGGACTCACCCCTTAATCGGTAACCCATTTCCCCAATGTGGACTTCCATCCATGGAAGTCCAATCCTATGTTGATCACCGCGTTGCCGGAGCAACACTACAACAACCCGAAGCATACTAGGCAACTATGGCCTCACAATAGGCCAAAGCCCATGGAGGCCTTGCCGTTCTGCCTCGGGTGGGTGAGGCCACACCACCTCACCCATATAAGCCTCTAGGACTTCACGCGGGGCCCCCACCCCACCGTCAACCAACCTCTTGTCTCTCTACCAAGAGTTGGGGCCAAGTGGACATTTTCCCTTAGCTGCTGGGCCTAGAAGCCCCCACAGCTTCAGACCATCATAACTTCCTTGTATGATGTCTGATGATAACACTTGACCACTCCATCTTCATCTACGCTTCACGTAGATGCCGATGCACTCCTCACTTGCCCCATTCGGGCAAGTGGTGAGGAAGTTATGCCTGTTTGAACCTTGGCAGTCCCGGGAATCACTCCCAGGCACTGCTATACCAGGGCGCTGTCCCGGGACAACGCCCCACTCAAATGGCCATAACTCCTAGCTCACACCTCCAATTGAGGTGTTCTTGAGCATTCTAGAATCACCACGCCATGAGCTACGCATAGCTTATGGCCTTACCCTTGTGCCTCCTAGTCTCCATGGGTGGGAGGCGTTCCCAACGCCCGAGGCCCTCACCCACACTAGGATCACTTGGGCCCTCTCACCAACGGCGCCACAAGTCCCGGGTGTCACTCCGGGGTCCCCCTTGTGCCCATGGTGTTTCGGGCACTCCTCATGGAGAGGTGCGCGACACTCACCCCCACCAAACGGAGTCGATGCCCTCATCGACTATACTCGTAGTCGGCACACCAATTCTCAAGTTGCCATCCTCTATGGTGCGGCATTGTGTTTACCTTAGGGCGCGACCCCCACAATGCATCTTCAAATTTGGCATAGTCCCAAAGGTGTCGTTCCTAGGTGGTCCGTTAGCGACCTTGGATCTCTCATCCAAGGACCTAACCTATACTAGACCCACCTACTTTGGTACTCACTTGGGTTGCCCTTCCTTTGGGGCCTCCCCCCCGTTAGGCTCCACTAGCCTAACGTGACACATCTAGGCGAGACCTCAACGCTTCCACTAAGTTGTCTCGGTTGCAACTCCGAGATGGCTTTCCATTGTTAAGCCACGCCTCGATCGCACGGGGGTGATGCCAAGTCCCGCCCGACTCGGTTCCCACTTTGCTCTTTCGAGACATGGGTTCATGACTCCCATGCGCCAACTCTCGAAGCTAAGTGTGCTACTAGCATCTCTCCCCCACTAAAGGAGATTGATGTCCTCATCAATGCCTACGCTTCATTTTATTGGAATCCTTAGCCTTAGTTTCTTCAAAGTGCTTCACCAATTCATTGGTGTTCACCATGTCTCTTGCCGCCACCGAAGCGGTTTCTTTCTCATGGTATCCTCACCATTTCACCAAGTACTCCTTTGTACATTTTCTTTCATTTTCACTTGGGCTTCCTACACTTGAGGATGCCCTCCTACCTCATGTTCCAAATGACCTCCACAAGGTCGGGACGTGGCCTAACCACTTGCTTGTGTTCGGGCCACAAGGTGTCGTCCTAAAATGACTTTCGTAATGAGACATGAAATGTCGGATGCACTTTGATCTCGGGCGGTAATTCCAACTTATACATGTCCTTGAACACTTGTTCCACAATGGAAAACGAAGCTCCAATTTTGGACATGAACTTTTGGAGTAAGGCCTTTGGGCAAGGTGAAGTTGTCCACATTCAACAACACCTTATTGGCCCACCTCATACTCCACTTCGCGTCTTCCGGCATTGATTTGCACTCCGTAGCACCTTCGGGCTTTCTCCACCAACAACTTGGTCATCTCCAAGACTTGTTTACCATCCTTGGCCAAGTCCTCACCATCTTGGTTGAACTCTAGTGTTGAATGTGCCCCCTCGAGAGCTAGGTTAATAGGTTGGAGCGCATCCACTCCATAAGCCACCACGAAAGACCACCCCTTGGTAGCCAAGTGCGTGGCTACATTGCAATTACACTCCGCTTGACCCACATAGTCCGCCCAATCTCCTTGGTCCGCCCCCACCAAGTTCCTCAAGTATTGCTTCAAGACTACATTCACATGCTCCGCTTTCCCATTCATTTGGGAATGTAAGACCGTGCTAAACCTTAGTTTCATTCCGACCTCCTTAGAGAAATGCATTGAAAATGCACTTGTGAACTTTGGATCTTGATCCCACACAATCACTCTTGGCAACCCGTGGTGCCTCAACCATCCTTTGAGAAAAGGCTATGCGGTCTCCAACGCGGTGGCGGTTCCCACAATCGGCACCATGTGTGCCAACTTGGCAAACCGCTCTACCATCAACAAGATGGCATCATACCCATGTGACTCCGGCAAACTTGTGATCAAGTCCATGCACATACTATGCCATGGCGCCGACGGAATAGGCAACGGTTGCAAGAAACCGCCTTGCTTTTGGTAAGAGGCTCGGTTCACTTGGCACTCTAATTCAAGCCTTCACAAAGTGGGTTATATCCTCCGTTATGCACCGCCAATGGTATTTCTTTGACACCATTCTATGGCGGTTTTTTTTCTTTTCTCCTCTATGGCCGGCAATAGGACTATCACATTCTTCCTTCAAAACCGATAGCCTCAACTTGCCTTGAGGCACATACACCCAACTTTGCTTACACATGAACAATCCGTCCACCAACTTAACCTCTTTGAGCACCTTGCTCTTGCGAAGCTCACCTAAAAGCATTTGTGCTTTGGGGTAGTTAATTTACCCCTCCCGTATCTTGCATCACAAGTTTCCTTCGCCGGCACACATTAGCCACAAGGTTTGGATGGTTCTCATTGCTTGGAACTCTTCCCGTCTACTTAGCACATCCGGCACCACATTTCCACGGTCCGGTTTGTGGATTAAATCCACCTTCATAAGCGCCAAGCTATCATGCCAACGCAATGACTTGGCGTTCACTTGCGCTTGTATGTCAAAATACTTTTAGGACACATTGTCCTTGTAGACCTTTACTTTGTGCGACCCCAACTAGTGTCGCCACATCTTCAAGCAATGCACTACGGCAAAGAAGTTCTTTGTCATGAGTTGGTTGTCTTCTTTGACAACCATCGAGCTTTATGCTCGCATATGCAATGGCCATCCATCTTACACATAATCCACCATTGGCAAAGTCACTCACCCCCGTATGCACCTCAAAAGGTTTGTCAAGCTCCGCGAATTTGAGCACGGGCGGCGAAGAGAACTTGGTCTTAAGCTCCCCAAAGACTCGTGACAAACATCATCCCACTCTTGGGATAGCCATTTCTTCCACAAGTCGAACCATCGAGCTTCATGCTGTCATATGCGATGGCCATCCATCTTGCATCAACATCCGCCAATGGTAAAGTCACTCGCCCCCCGTATGCACCTCAAAAGGTTTTTCAAGCTCTGCGAACTTGAACACGGGTGGTAAAGAAGAACTTGGTCTTAAGCCCCTCAAAGACTTGGTGGCAAGGCTCATCCCACTCTTGGGATAGCCATCTCTTGCACAAGTTGGACAAGCTTCTACAACCATGGAGCTTAATGCTCCTATAAGCAATGGTCATCCATCTTGGATCAACATCCGCCAATGGTAAAATCCTTCGCCTTCATGTGCACCTCAACATGCTCATGAAAACCCGGAAACTTAACCACATGTTGTGAAGAGAACTTACTCTTGAGCTCCCCTAAGGCTTGGTGGCAAGGCTCATCCCACTCTTGGGATAGCCATTTTTTCCAACATGTTGACTAAGGTTCTAGCAACCTTAGAAAAACCATGAATGAAGTGGTGGTAGTAGTTGTCTAGGCCAACAAATGACCTAAGCCCTTTTCTTGATTCAAGGGCCAATTCTCTTCTTGGATTGCCTTGACATTCTTCATGTTCGTCCACCAACTTCCTTTGTCACCACATACCTCAAGAACTCAATCTCTGGTTGAGCAAAGTTATTTTTCACTTCTTGGCGGTAACTTTTTGGGCAACACATTGGTGAATACATCCTTGTATCTCACCAACATCCCACCAATGTGGTTTGGAGGAGGCCCATCTTTCCTAGCCTCCCCATACATTCCTTGGAGTTGCTCCAATTGAACCACGACCATTATGTTTTCTATTTTTCATTTGGTCCATTAAGACCAAATTCAACTTGGGTCCTCCTACCATAGGAGTCCTTGTCAATTTGAACTTCAATTCTTTGCCATTATGACACATCATAATGCACCGCAAGCTCACCGGCTTGCACCTCACATCTATCATGTGAGTTTCAAAGTAGGCGGCCTTCACAATGACATGCATTTCATTTATTTCACATGGTGTGAAATTTTGACAAAAATCCAATGTCCCACATTGAAAGGTTACATGCATCGCGGCCTCCTTTGTCTCATGCGGTTCGCCCTTTCCAAACCGCACCTTGGTGGGCTTGCTTTCTCTATCAATTGGCAAGCCCCAACTCCCTTGTGAGCTTTGGGCTCATGCAAGAGTCCATTGCCTCTTTGTCAACTCATGAGACATTTCTCCCATTCATTGAGCCTCAAGGTACAAAAGATTTGGCCTTGGCTTAAGGCTACTAGCCTTGGCCACAATGCCATCGTCTTACATTCGGTCCTCGGCAACTTGGCTTGGCTTGGTCCGCAAAGCCAACTTTAAACATTTTGTCCGTGGGACAAATTGGTTTGGTGCCACAAAACCAATTTCTAATAGTTTGTCCGCAAAACAAACATGTTTTGCCTTGGTAGCACAAAGCCACCTTCCCACACTCCGTCCGCGGCACAAACATGAATTGCCTTGGTAGGACAAACCCACCTCCCAACATTCCGTCCGCAGCACAAGTATGATTTGCTTTGGAAGCATAAAGCCACCTTTCAACATTCCGTCCGCGGCACCAACATGTTTTGCCTAAGTAAAATGGACCAAACAATTTGCACTCATTTCTTTGGGACCTACTTTGGCTAAAGCCACTTGTGGTGATGCGCCGCCAAACTTCTCTTGGGGACCATCGGCTTCAATGCTCTTGCAAACTTGATGGTCCCCACCATGTCCTCAAGAAGCCTTAGGGACTTAAACAAGGCATCCACCACCCGCTTTTAAAACCCCACCTAAAAGGATGCATTTCTTAGAAAGCTCGTCCGTTTTAGGTGTATCCTTCATTTGTGCGTTTGAATAGCGCACATAGGCCTTAAGAGGCCCCGGGTGCCTCATTAGCACCAAATTCATTCCAACATCAATACCTTCCAAGCATTTCGAATTGGAATTTCAATCCAACATTAATGCCCTCCAAGGTTTTGGGTGCATTCGATATTCTAGGCCCCAAATGCTTTTTGAGGCGTGCGGGAGCCCTTTCAAAGGACTCCACCATTTTCCTTACCGAATCCACCATCATGCCCACCATTGTCATTAGAACCAATGGTACGGTCAAATTCCATTTACACATGATCGTTGTTCCAATTTGAGCCTCACAACCTTTTGGAAACCCGGGCTCACCATCACAACCCGCTTATTTGATAGCCATGCTTCCCTCAAAGTGCTAGCCCAAAAATTGGAAACCTGCTCTGATACCAAGTGTCGCAACCCTTGCTAAGCCCCCTTGACAATCTTGCCAATTTTCAATTCTAGCAAAGGTTACGAGCGCTAACCATTCGCATTCCGCCATGCTAATGGTTAGCTCCTCCTACCCCGGACCTTATAGTTCATAGGAGGGAACCAACCCTCCTACTTTGCTTTTGGGACTCACCCCTTAATCGGTAACCATTCCTTAGATGTGGACTTCCATCCATGGAAGCCCAATCCTATGTTGATCATCGCATTGCCGGAGCAACACTACAACAACCCGAACCATACTAGGCAACTATGGCCTCACAATGGGCCAATGCCCATGGACGCCTTGCCGTTTGGCCTCGGGTGGGTGAGGCCACACCACCTCACCCATATAAGCCTCTAGGACTCTACGCGGGGCCCCTACCCCACCGTCAACCAACTTCTTGTCTCTACCAAGAGTTGGGGCCAAGTGGACATTTTCCCTTAGCCGCTGGGCCTAGAAGCCCCCACAGCTTCAGACCATCATAACTTCCTTGTATGATGTCTGATGCTAACACTTGACCACTCCATCTTCATCTACGCTTCACGTAGATGCCGATGGACTCCTCACTTGCCCCATTCGGGCAAGTGGTGAGGAAGTTATGCCTGTTTGAACCTTGGCAGTCCCGGGAATCACTCCCAGGCACTGCTGTACCAGGGCACTGTCCCGGGACAGCACCCCACTCAAATGGCCATAACTCCTAGCTCACACCTCCGATTGAGGTGATCTTGAGCATTCTAGAATCACCACGCCATGAGCTACGCATAGCTCATAGCCTTACCCTCATGCCTCCTAGTCTCCGTGGGTGGGAGGCGTTCCCAACGCCCGGGGCCCTCACCCACACTAGGATCACTTGGGCCCTCTCACCAACGGCGCCACAAGTCCCGGGTGTCACTCCGGGGTCCCCCTTGTGCCCATGGTGTTTCGGGCACTCCTCATGGAGAGGTGCGCGACATCCTACCATAAGAGTCCTTGTCAATTTGAACTTCAATTCTTTGCCATTATGAAACATCATAATGCACCGCAAGCTCACCGGCTTGCACCTCATATCTATCATGTGAGTTTCAAAGTAGGCGGCCTTCACAATGACATGCATTTCATCTATTTCACATGGTGTGAAATTTTGACAAAAATCCAATGTCCCACATTGAAAGGTTACATGCATCGCGGCCTCCTTTGTCTCATGCGGTTCGCCCTTTCCAAACCGCACCTTGGTGGGCTTGTTTTCTCTATCAATCGGCAAGCCCCAACTCCCTTGTGAATTTTGGGCTCAAGAAGGAGTGGTAGCCTCTTTGTTAACACATGAGACATTTCTCCCATTCATTGAGCCTCAAGGTACAAAAGATTTGGCCTTGGCTTAAGGCTACTAGCCTTGGCCACAATGCCATCGTCTTACATTCGGTCCTCGGCAACTTGGCTTGGCTTGGTCCGCAAAGCCAACTTTAAACATTTCGTCCGCGGAACAAATTGGTTTGGTGCCACAAAACCAATTTCTAATAGTTTGTCCGCAAAACAAACATGTTTTGCCTTGGTAGCACAAAGCCACCTTCCCACACTCCGTCCGCGGCACGAACATGAATTGCCTTGGTAGGACAAACCCACCTCCCAACATTCCGTCTGCGGCACAAGTATGATTTGCTTTGGAAGCATAAAGCCACCTTTCAACATTCCGTCCGCGGCACCAACATGTTTTGCCTAAGTAAAATGGACCAAACAATTTGCACTCATTTCTTTGGGACCTAATTTGGCTAAAGCCACTTGTGGTGATGCGCCGCCAAACTTCTCTTTGGGACCATCGGCTTCAATGCTCTTGCAAATTTGATGGTCCCCACCATGTCCTCAAGAAGCCTTGGGGACTTAAACAAGGCATCCACCACCCGCTTTTAAAACCCCACCTAAAAGGATGCATTTCTTAGAAAGCTCGTCCGTTTAAGGTGTATCCTTCATTTGTGCGTTTGAATAGCGCGCATAGGCCTTAAGAAGCCCCGGGCGCCTCATTAGCACCAAATTCATTCCAACATCAATACCTTCCAAGCATTTCGAATTGGAATTTCAATCCAACATTAATGCCCTCCAAGGTTTTGGGTCCTTTCGGTATTCTAGGCCCCAAATGTTTTTTTGAGGTTTGAGGGAGCCCTTTTCAAAGCACTCCTCCGTTTTCCTTACCAAATCCACCCTCATGCCCACCATTGTGATTAGAACCAATGGTATGGTCAAATTCCACTTGCACATGATCCTTGTTCCAATTTGAGCCTCACAACCTTTTGGAAACCCCGGGCTCACCATCATAACCCGCATTTTTGATAGCCATGTTTCCCTCAAAGTGCGAGCTCAAAACTTGGAACCCTGCTCTGATACCACGTGTCGCAACCCTTGCTAGGTCCCTTAACAATCTTGCCAATTTTCGTTTCTAGCAAAGGTTACGAGCGCTAACCATTCGCATTCCGCCATGCTAATGGATAGCTCCTCTTACCCCGGACCAATAGTTCATAGGAGGGAACCAACCCTCCTACTTTGCTTTCGGGACTCACCCCTTAATCGGTAACCCATTTCCCCAATGTGGACTTCCATCCATGGAAGTCCAATCCTATGTTGATCATCGCGTTGCCGGAGCAACACTACAACAACCCGAAGCATACTAGGCAACTATGGCCTCACAATAGGCCAAAGCCCATGGAGGCCTTGCCGTTCGGCCTCGGGTGGGTGAGGCCACACCACCTCACCCATATAAGGGCATCACCAGCCCTGTCCCTGTATCTGCTCCCGGCAGGGCGGGATGCAGGGAGCCCGGGTTTAGGCCGGGAGTGATTGGCGGGAGGGGGGTCCAGCCCATTGCCCGGCAAGGGCCCCCCGGCACTGTGGTATTCGAGCCACGTAGGCCCCCCGGCACATAGGTGTCACAGCCACCATGGATAAGGAAATGTGGAGCCCGGGTGGAGCCCGGGTGTGAGTTTCAAAGGGTGGAGCCCGGGTTAGGGTTTAGGGTAGGGTTTAGTAGGAGGTTTTGCTCAAAATTCTTCCTCCAAGAGTTAGCAAGAGCTACCTCCAAGTTCTAGGGTTTAGGTTCCTCCAAGTTCCTGTTTTCTTTCATAGTTGGTTCCCTTTGTGTTGTAGTTGGGATTCTCATAGTAGTGGGTACGTATGGAGGCATGGAGGAAAGAGGTCCAGGCGTCTATTGACATGGCATTACAAAGTGATGAAGATGAAGAGGAGTATGAGGAGGCATTTTTCTCAACTATGGTTGCAGCAGTTGTGGAAGAGGTGGAAGGTGAGGTGATGGTGAGACGGAAGCCTGGTGGGAGTACAATGGGGAGGCAGAACATTTTTCGTGACAGGGAAGCATACCATAACCTCTTGTATCAGGATTACTTTGCGGAGAATCCCACCTATGGTCCGACTCATTTCCGTAGGCGATTTAGAATGAGACGGGAATTGTACGTTTCCATTATGGATGCAGTGGCGACATGTGATCCATGGTTTGTCCAAGGTGTTGATGCAGTTGGTAGGTTGGGATTGAGCACATTGCAAAAATGCACCGCAGCATTGAGGATGCTTGCGTATGGATTGCCTGCAGACGCGTGCGATGAGTATTGTAGATTGGGGGAGTCCACAGCCCATGAGAGCATGCACCGGTTTGTAAAGGCAGTGCGGGTATGTTTTGAGTCCACTTACTTGAGGCAGCCCACACGTCAAGATTTTGAGCGCCAAATGGCCATCAATGAGGCCCGTGGCTTCCCCGGTATGTTTGGGAGCATTGATTGTATGCACTGGATTTGGAAGAATTGCCCGGTTGTGTGGCAAGGGCAATTCCAGGACAAGGACAAGAACCGCTCTATTATCCTCAAGGCCATAGCTGATCAAAGCTTGTGGATATGGCATGCATTCTTTGGACTCCCCGGGGGAAATAATGATATCAATGTTCTAGATAGATCACCTCTTGTTTCCAACCTACTTCGAGGAGAAGGCCGCGATCTCAGCTTCCAAGTCAATGGACATGTCTACCCTCGATTCTACCTTCTTGCAGATGGCATTTACCCGCCGTGGGCGTGCTTCGTGCAACCGATCCATGAGCCAATTGGGGAGATGAAAGAGCACTTCACTAAGTGCCAAGAAGGTGCCCGAAAGGATGTCGAGCGTGCCTTTGGCGTATTGCAAGCGAGGTTTGAAATTTTGAAAAACCCCGTCCGACAATGGGATCTTGCCATAATTGAGGACATCATTATCGCATGTATAATCTTGCACAACATGATCATAGAAGATGAGCAAGGATTGTCACTAGAGGCTTTTGGTGATTGGGGCCTTCCGGTTGAGCGGGTGAGGCATCCGCTATCATTTCGAGAGTTGCGATCAGGCACTAGGGAACTTGAGAATGTTGAGGCACACTTTGCTTTGCGCAATGATCTCATTGAACACTTGTGGATGGTGAAAGGAGGGCTCCAGACTTAGATTTACACCATAGGGCTGCAAATTTGAATTCTGATAATATGAGACTCTCTTTATTGTGAAAAAAATTGGGCATTGAGGTTTAGGCCAGTCCCACCATTTCTGTAACCCATCATGTGATTCTCACTAAACGCACCTTGATTTTGACTTAAACCTACACTATGCAAACCATACATAACATTTGTATGTCCAAATGCACTAGGCTGGGAGCACACATAATCAGTTTGTGGCACTTCTACACTTAGCCCTGCTCTAAAAGTTCTACACTGACTAGGTCCTTCGAGTCTTCTGTCTTCGCTGCCACCGATCGTCTCGTTGCGTTGTGACTCCCCTGCAGCCACTTGGGTGTCCGGGATTGCCGATGTGTCACCCCAGTTCGAGTCCTCTTGATCTCCTGCAATCACATGCAAGTTACACGAATGTCAAACACCATAAATAAGCGACGAGTGTTCCAGGAGTATGCCTTCCTGCGTGGAGCATTCTGTCCGTACATGGAGCAATCTGCAATTAAACAACCAATGCTAGTTAGTACTAATCGACCACAGATCGGCTGGGACAGAAAATGCGCATTTCTGGAGACAATTGTGAGGGAGTTTGGCGTAGCATTCACTGAAATGAGATGGCAAGCAAATACCGAACAACAACAATACAAAGCAAATTGCTTCTACATAAACTACACATACCATGTGTCAAGTTTGGGCACCACAGTCTTCTCGCTTCGCAGTAGCAAGTCAATATCCTGTAAATGCTAATTACCATTGGTATCTGCCTCACCCCACCTAGGAACTGCAAGGACAATCATGATGTTAGTTTTTGATACAGTTCTACACACAAGATTGTCACACGTTGGGAATGTCCTGTAAAGGCTAATGATATCAATCTCAACTTCTACCTTGTTCAACATAATTATTGAAATATCATCCCTGTTGAGCATGTTTGAAAATGAAAAGGAAAAGTATGGAACGTCTATGATGCCACTTAGTTGACACGCTTAGGAGTTCAGCAGCAATCTTACCTTCAAAGCCATTCAGCCCAGCCCTGTGCCAATCTGAGCCTGTCAGCAGGTTACCTTGATCACTTTCGAAATGAGCATCTCCATGATCGTTCGGGTCTCATAATCACCAATTTGGCCTTCCCGTAAGATATCGGCAGCAACAGGACTTCCACCATATGGACTTTGAATTAGTGCTAGCCCAACCACTTTATCTTTCAATTCGTTCCAAAACATGGAGCAAGCAGCAGCTGCATCTACTCCTCCTTTGGAATGGCCCAATAACACGACTTTCTTCTGTGTTCCCCAGTAAAGCTCCTTGATGTGCTCCTTGATCTGTGCTGCATTCTTCTCCACAGCAGCCTATAAAATACCAAACATCTTAGTAAGAAACAACCTCTCACACTCCATAAGCTAAACATATATTAACTGGTTACTTTCTGTTGTTTGCCATAATTCACAACTTAGGATTCTTCTTGAATCCGCAAATGTGATATGAGAATTTAGCAACAATCTATAGGCTAATTTGGTTTCCCCTGTTGCTGCTACGATTTTTCAACAGCAAAAGTATTGGGGCCATAAAATGAGTATGTTGAGTATGGAGCCTAGAATGGTGAAAAATCTTAAGCACATAGTCCAATCTCTTTTATAAACATGTCTTCTTGGTGTCCGTTCTTAGATCTATACTTAATCACATACCACACAAACTTAGGTGTCTGATTACGATAAGTAACCGAATTAGGCATGTTCACCTTACTAACTTTCAGCAAGTGGGTATGATGAACATTTCACAACAAGAAGAAATATTTGGTGGTACATTAGACGTGAATGACGTGCTTTTCTTAAATGGGTAAAATATTATGCATTTGTGAGTGACACATCACTTGCCTCACTATGGATTTTTGCAATGTGACAGGCTAGGCCCAGCTTTGAGAAGTGCCTCTTAGTGTCAACAAAATATAGGGGCCCATGATTGCTAAAGAGACCTGCATGATCACAGATAACACAGATGATAGTCACTAGCTTCCTACTTAATCTCGCATGCATATGGGGTCTACCTCTTGCACAGTCTTCACCAAAATATAAAGATTGGCTGTAACCTTGGCACCAGAAAAAAAAAGCTCTCAATGACATGCAAATAGACCTCTCAATGTCGATTGAGACACTTTGTATCATCCTTTTCGCCAATCAATAAAATTATTTCTAAGTGAATGAAGCACAATTCAACGGTTCATAACTAGCATACCTGGAATGAGAAGGTATGTAACTGTGTTGGGAAGTATGTGCACACCGTGTCTGCATGTAGAACAAAGCTGGTCCTTAGTTTCATTTTGAAGAAGCCACATCACTCAGATGCTAGTGAATGAAGGAGAAAAAACAACCACCTGCGTAGAAAGATATGATACTTTACCGTATCTACTCAGAAGACACCACATGCTCATCCCACCCATAGTAATATATATCATAAATCTGCACTTGCCGCCATTATTGAGAGAGAGAAACAACCCTCGGTCACTAAAGAGAAACAATATTTGAGGGCCAGTAGGAGTTTAGAGGGTTGCCTCACTCTCAATAATCGATGGGCAATAAAGATTTGGATAACATTTGGGCTTCGTGGGTGAGAAGAGTATGCAACTTCACTCCAAAACATACCTTGAAAACCAACTATAGAGAGAAATATTGTACAGTGATTGTTGGACAATGCTAACAATGCTTACAATTCAAGGACATACTCTAAAAGCAAAAGCTTACCAACAACTTTGGCAATCTGGCGCCCTAAATTGGACGCAGACTCCGCAAACCTCACTGCAACTCCATTAATCATTGGAAGTGGTGGTAAACACCATGAATCCATGCCTAAACCCAAGCGAGATGAGACCTGCAAATTTTTTGTAAATGGTAAGTAACAACCACTTTGACAATTGGCTAACCTCGCCAGTTGGTCCACATTGCCAATTACCATTGAAGAAAAAGAAAAAGACCGCCCCCCCAAAAAAGTAAGGCGAAGGAATGAAGGAAGGCAGACAAACAAAAAAAAATGCAATGTCAATGTTGCAGGCTACAACCTGCAAGTCATCAGATTGTGCGCCAACCTGCACAGGTAGCACCTGTGACTGGGAATTGATGCTTGGAGCATCAGAAGTCATCTCTTCCATTTGCAAGACTTCATACTGCCCTAATGCTCCACCCTCTGCATGTGGGAGGACATTAGCTTTTACAAACGACTTTTCATTTCAGTATTCCAAGAAATTTACCTCCGCAACTACTGCATCGATAGGCAGGATGTGGCTAGTACAGAATGACCCGAATTTTTTCACACGGATTGATACACCTACTTTCTCAATCTCTAACAACAAGTGATGTTGAGTCTAAAGATGAGTCCTACTTAGTTTGTGAAATTTTCTGTCATTGAGAACATCAAAATAATAAAGCTAGAATTTCCATTAAAACGGAATGACATGAAACGCTACATCCATTGGAAGGATGTGGATAATACAAAACCACCACAGATTTCTTCGCATAGTGTGATCCACCTTCTTTCTCAATCTCTAACGACAACAATTGAACACTATATTCGTTAAATTGAGACTTTTTGGGCATTTTGAGACATTCACATAAATAAGAACAAGGATAAATGGAACACATATTGGAGAAAGTTGTAAGATGCGAACACTTTGAAGCAGGTGTTTAGACCAAGAACCCCATAAATAACTCATATTTGTGATGGTTTAGGGTGGGCAATCCAAATCTTAGACCACATTTAAGGGGAAACCTTAAAACATTCATATTATTGCACACAAAATATTAGAGCTTGTATGAATATGGTTTAGGTAGGGCAATCCAAACCATAGATCTTATTGAAGGGTTAATATGTTAACCAATATAATATTGCATACAAAATATTCCAAACTCATATTTGTGATGGTTTAGGTAGGGCAATCCAAACCTTAGACCATATGGAAGGGGAAATCATGTCTAACTTGTATTATTGCAAAAAAAAAACATACAAAGTGTGGCATGTAAAATGCATATCATGCTAACACCACACATGCATTGGATAGTGCGACCCAAAATGTTCTTGCCTATGGCCCAAAACCCTACGCCTACTATGGCCTATCTAGCCTCGGATACTACCTCTTTTTCTTTTGCTTCATTTTCTTTTGCTTTTTTTTTCTTTTGCCTCTTTTTCTTTTGCTGCAGCTTCTTTTGCTCGCATTGCTTCAACATTCCTGAAAATCTCCGCCCCGCGACTATAGCCATTCTTGGGGTGAACGCCATCAATAACACATTTTGTATTCCGTCGGCCGCCCGAATTATACGACGAAGAATTCGAATACGATGAAGTGGACTGTCTTGCATTTCTGGTCATGGAGTAGAAACGCTCCAACTCGATGGACGCACTAGACCGCATAGGTTTACGGGTGGGAGCAACCTGCAACGCGTCAACGCAAGAACACATGTGTTAGTTTAGGGAGGAAGACCCAAACGTGTCACACATTCATTTTTTAAGTGCAAAATGATTGTAATGCGCGGATAACCATGTTTTTTTGGGGGGGGGGGGGGGTTCACCTTGTCACCGGGGGCGTTCCCGTCGGAGTTGGCGAGGAGGGGCAAGGCATCCCGCAAAGGAATAGGAAGGGTTCCACTCTTCGTAGGCCGAGCGTCCATCCGCAGCCGCCGTTGAGGTGTACTACTGCCGCCGGGCCGAGAGGGGGATGTCCGGACGCATTTGCGATTTATGCCTTTGAGCGGTGACGGGGACGCAGATCGCCGGAAGATTTGCTTGGGTGGGGGGCTATCGACGACGCCGGCGTCAAGAGGCTCCTTGGAGTAGTCGATGGTTGACGCGGCGTCGTAAACGGTCTCGTAGAAGAAGCTCCCCAAGTCTGACTCGCTGACGACGTCAATCGAGGGCTCCAAACGCTGGAGCCAAAATTGGAACAAAACAAAACCCAAGGAAAAGGGGGGAGATAGAGCGCGTGAAAATCAAGATACATATGAAGCGTAAATTACACAAAATGGGTAGGCGCATATACACACACACACATACAAACACACGTACTGTCTCAAATGAGCTTGTTAAATTTCGCGTGAGATAACAACTCTCTGTACAAATGGTCTCGTGGATCCAAGTATCTCTCGCCTATGGGATTATTCCTAACAAAATTGTTTACGGGAAGTCCGCTTCCCCAGAGCGCCTGGAGGTATTTACTAAGGTCTAACAAAAATCGGTCCCGGACCTTCTCGACCGTCCACGTAGGGCACACTATGAAGTTGGCCGTCGGGTTCAACATGTTCTTTGCGGCGCTGTCGTCCACCATGAGCGTGTTCTCGCGGGTGGGGCGGACGTCGTAGGGGACGCCTATCAAGGACGGTCGCTGGTCCCAAAAAATGGGCTTCAAGACCTTGAGGTATTGGGGGGAAGCGGGGTTGTTTGGTTTTTTGACGACTTTGCCGTCCTGTGTGTACAATATTCTACAGGCTTCCTGTGCTAGGACCATGCAGGGGGGCTCGATGCCCTTGAAGATGAACTCCACGACCGCATTGGTGTTCTCGGCCGTCATGGAGCTCCACACGACCACCCACCATCGTTGTTGGGCGATCTGGAGGAAGGTCCGAAGCCACGGGCGGAGGTGAACTAGTTTGCTCTTTATGAACGTGGGCGGCCCGTCGTAATTAGCGTCCTCGGGCTTGCAAAAGGGCACCGTGGGGGTCCTAGGGCAATGAACGCATTGGACGAGGACCCCGTTCAGGTCTAACACCAGGAATCGTTTCTTCGGCAGCGGGGGCGGGGCGGGTAAAACCGGGGGCGCCGCCGCGCTGCCCTCTCCGCTCCTTGGGGAAGAGCGTCGGGGAGCCGCTACGCTATGCTCCGAGCCCTGCGGATACGAGCGAGAGAAAACGGGGGCGACTTATGTCATGCTATGTCCAAACGAAGCATTAAGGAAACGAGCGTTCTCGGTGCAAACACAAAAGCATTTGATTCATTTTGGAGGGGGTGCAACAAGGGATACAAGGGATACAAGAGCATACAAAATACATTCAAACACAATATACAAGTATATAGGAGTCAAAAATGGTGATTATATTATATACAATGCTCTATGTACATCTTGATTGGGGGAGCCGCGTTGAACGATGCGTTCAAACTAGCCTACTTCTACATCTAGAAAAAATTGAAGAGACGGGCCGCCGTGATGAAGACTTCGTTGCAAAGCCGGGGGTAGGTGGACGAACGAATGGTCGCTGGGGGTGACGAAGGGCGCGAGTGCCGGGGGGGGCCTAAGTTCGTCCTAGCTAGGGGACACGACCAAGGCAAGAAGTCAAAGACCCAGGAAGTTTGGGTCGGCCGACCCAAACTGAGTGGGGTCAGTGCATTACCTCGCCTTGGTCGTGCCTTGACGACGTTGATGCCGGCATCGCGTGCGCTGCCCCACCTCTGTCACCGCCGCCTCCGACGACGCCGTCAGCCGCAACCTGCTCCTGCAAAGGCTGACTGTCAGGCCTTTGTCCCAACCCAACCTCCGCATGCGCATCATGCATTGGTTCATCGACTGGGTTAGGAGTAGAGGTATCACCAGGCCCTTGCGGGCCTTCAACATCTAGCATAGGCTCGTCGACCGGGGTCTGATGGGGGACGGGGTTTGGGTCGGCCGACCCAAACCCTGCTGCTTGGCGAGGGTCGCTCTGCGACGCTGCAACGTCGGCACTGTTTGGGTCGGACGACCCAAACATGTGGGGGTCGTCCCGCTGGTGGTGTGGGGGCAAGAGGATGGGAGGCCGGAGCGGGGGGGGTGCCAACGAGCTGGACGCTCCGGGGACGCGCCAAAGGTTTGGATCATCCACCTGCTGCACAGGCGCGTAAGGACGGGCGTGCGGCTGCAGCAAATCCGCGAAGCTGAAGGAATGCTCCAACGCCGGCCGCGGGCGGATATCCTGTGGAGGGAAGCCTGCGGGCAAGTGAGGGAATGAACTCGGGGGAGCCATCACCAATCCCTGCGCCAGCATGCCCTGGATCACTTGCGTGATGAGGTCCGCTTGGGACGGAGTTTGGGACATCGCCCTTTGCCGCTCCTGCTCCAACAGGAGAGCCCTCAACTCCGCGACTTCGTTGCGGACAGAGGGTTCCTCGGCGGCAGCCCTCTGCAGTCGCACACGCTGCTCCTCGTCTCGGAGCATTTTTGCGTTCGCCTCCTCCACGGTGAGGACCTCCGGTTTCACCCTCACATTCCCGGCGAACGCTCTGGGGGAGGCAGGATCAGACCTCAGCTTCTTGGCGAGTTCCATGTCGTCCTCGTCCTCGGAGCTTATTGCGATCGTCTCCTCCACCGCATAGTCCCCGTACAGCTTCTTCCCCTTCATCCTTCTACGCTCCCTGAAGGTGGCCGTCGCGTCCCTCGAGTACATATCCTTGGCGTCGTCCACCGTCAACGCGGGCACCAGCCTGCTCTGCGGCGTGGCAGGCCGCATGGCCTTCTTCCGCTGAGGGGCCTCGGATTCTTGAGTGAATCCTGTTGCCCCTTCCTCCACCTCCCCCTCCACTTTCTCTGCTTCCTCCTCCGCCTCCTCCTCGTCTTCCTCCCCCTCCTCCCCAACCCTGCCACCTGCTCCCATAGACGGATTGCCCGGATGCAACCCGATGAGCGGCTCTGGCAATTGAACGGGGGCCCGCATGGCGAATTCACCCGGGTTGATTCGCCTCGCAATATCCAAAGGATTCTCGCCCCCCTCGACGATCTCTTCGACGTAGGATCCGGGTATCCAGTCGAGGATGTCCATTCTCTTGGCCAGCGCCTTTTGGGTCCTGTAGAATTGAACATCGGCATCCTCTACATAGGAGTAGATGTTCAACCCAGACATCTGCACAATCAAAATCAATACTATTAGTAACACCAAATGAACATATAATGGAAAATGACTTCCAAACAAAATAAGAATAGTTAGTTTGGGTCGCTCGACCCAAACTATGCATGGCCCTAGTTTGGGTCGCTCGACCCAAACTGTGCATGCCCCTAGTTTGGGTCGTTCGACCCAAACCGAACGTATAGGGACTTCTGGGTTTTCTGCTTACCATGGCTGCAAAAATCGGTTTGGACCCCCCGAAAACGTTGAAGATGCAGTCCCCTCTCTTCGTGAGGGTCCTCATCATCCGCAGGTAGAACTCCATGCGCAGCTCATCCGCGGGGTAGTTGGCGTACTTCGCCTCGTCATATAAGCTCCTGCTGGTACCCAACCCTTCTTGGACTTGGAAGAGCTTTTCCATCCTGGCTATGGGATGGTTTGGCACCTTAAGCAGCTCAGCTTTGTACACGAAGTACAAACACAGCACGTTGACGATCTTCGTCTTCTTGTCTTTCAGCGTGCTGTACGCCCCCTCCGCCGGTGCAGCAACGTAGTGAGATTTCGAGACGGCATACTCCGGCTGCAATTTGCGCACGATCTCGTAAACCTACTCTGCCCTTCTGTCCTCGACAATCCAGAGCCAGACGTCGACCTCCCTGAATTTGGGGCTGGCGTAGTCCACGAACTTCGACAAGAAAGGATCGTAAAAAGGGGTGCTCATAGTCCCCTCGAATGAGGCTCCAGGGATGTTCCTGAAGTCTATCATTCCGAAGGGGAAGCGGTCCCCGGCTCTAGTCCTGATCGCCTTCCTTGACTCAGAACCCGGCCAACCCTGGATCCTGAGAGGTTCGACAGTGACCATGTTGAATTGCGCATCACCTTCGAAACTGACGATCTTCTTCTCCTTTATGAAGTTGGAGAAGGCCCGCACTGAGTGTTCGGGAAGCGCCCGGTTCCTCCCCCCCTTCACGAGCTTGGATCTGAGGAAGTCGTCTCCCGCCTCCCTCATGAGTGCCGCCATGGACGCACTGGTAAACTTATATTCGGCTTTGAAGGCCCTCCAGTGCGCCTCGTCGACCTCTCCGTCCACGATGAGCTTCTTCTCTGGCACAAGCTTGTGCAGCTCCTGGACGATGGTCGTCTTCTTCTTCCTGTTCTCCGTCCATTCCTTCATTGTGTAGCATGAAGGGACGAAGATCTTGGGTTTGGTGAAGACGATCTTAGGGTGGACCCAGCATCTCTTCGCCGTCGTCTCCACGTGTAGGATGTGGGACGCCGCTTTTCCCATCTCTGTCTCGGAGAGACCTTGAAGCGCTCTGAAGAACTCCCTCACCAGAGGCTTCATTTGCTTGAAGCGCGTAGTCTGGTTGAAGAGCATGCCGGTGTCGGGGTCCATGAGGTCCCCCGTCTCGTGTTTTTCAAAAACACTCTTCCATCTTGCCCATACGGAATCGGACGCTGTGATCAAATAGATTTCTCCTCTCAGCTCGTTATACTTTTTCTGCTTGTGGCTAGCATTGTCGATCGAGGAGAATTTATTGATCATTTGATATTTGAAGTCCTGCACAGGAAGACATTAGCACATGTTAGACAACACATAATGGAAAAACAAATGCAACAGCAGTTTGGGTCGAACGACCCAAACTATGAACCTGGCGAAAACATCTTAACAATTTCAGAGTTTGGGTCGACCGACCCAAACTATCAACCTGGCGATGACAACAAAACAATGTAGGAGTTTGGGTCGATCGACCCAAACATACTCACCTCCCATTTGGGGTTCTTGTCTTTAGCATTCTCCCTTTCCTTGGGAGGCCTTCCATAAAACTCCCACACCTCCCTCGAGGCCATGATGTTTCTGATCCACGATGCCTGATAGGCCCTCTTTTTGTTCCCCATGTTGAAGAACCTGGAGATGTCGCTGAGGACCGTCTCGTTGTCCGACCAAACCACCAAAGCCTTCCAAACTTTTAGCTTCTCCTTCTGGTTGTTCGGGTCGTCCCACTCGGTCATCAGCTGGATTTTTTTCGAGGCCTCCACACTGTGCTGCCCGTCAATCAGCCAGAAGTCTCCTTTAGAGATTGCCGGCCACATCTCAGGCGTCGGCATTCTTTTCAGCCCTTGTGGCATGACAACAATTGTCTGCCTGTCGTCCTTGAACTGCCCGCCCAAGATTTGAGCGACCATCCAGTCGACGTAGGCGTCCTCCTTGGCTCGGACGCACTTCTCTGGTGGCGCAAGGTGGCACTGCGCAATGTTGACCTCGAATTTGAAGTCCCTGCCCATGAAGAAGCAGTGCAGGCATTTTGTCTCGAAGTTGTTGTTTATTTTTTGTATTTCGCCTGCATCCACCTTTTGGCCAGGCTTCGGCATCCGGAGCTCCGGGGAAACAGGCTCGTCAGTCATCCCCGATGACTCTCTTCCCCTCTTGGAAGGGGTCGTCTGACGGCTTCCTGATGGCGTTGGCGTCTCGCTGTCAGCCGGCGTTGTTGTAGTGCTCGTCCGTCTCGAGTCTGCAGGGACCGCCCGCGGTTTCCTCACAGTTTGTGGTCTTGAGGACCCTGCGCCTTCTTCCGTCGTTGCCTTCCGCCTCACAGGCTGCTGCGTCTTGGGTTTGCTTTGCAGCGCCTTGTTAAGAACCGTGATAGCCTGTTTTAACTTCGTGAACCTGCTCGCAACCTTCGTGTTCGTTACACTACCATCTATGAATATGGCCTCCGGTTTTATGGTTTCAGGGTCGACGCAAGTCTCCTTGGCGTACAGGGGGTCGAAGGGCTCGGAGAACTGGTGCATGAACATGTGGACGTTCTGCACGGCGGAGTTCTCCAGTATCACGTCTACGTAGTCCCCGAGAGACTGGACGGACGCAACCTCCCATCCCGTCAGCGTTGCCCAGGTGTGCTGCTCGTGGGTCCCCACCTTCACCACGAATAGCAGCTTGAACATGGATGCCTTCACCACCTGAACGGACCATGCCAAAACGACGCCATCTTTTGGGACGTAAGAATCGTCCTGTGGAGTTTCATACTCCTGCCAAAGGTGGTCTGGCGCGAGCATGAACCACCTTTCACCTGGTCTCTTTTTAGGGGCCATCTGCAATCCAAGAAATCGAAACTGTGAGTTTCGGTCGATCGACCCAAAGTATTGCAATGTGCATTTAACATTTGGAGGATTGACCCAAACATTTACTTAATTTTCAAAGTCGTTTTAAAAGATCTTTTAGATTTTAAAGTGTGGTTTAGGTGGTCACCCTGTAATGTTTGGGTCGAGCGACCCAAACATGATGAGGCTGCAAATTTAGGTATCTCAACACATTCATTTCAGACTGCAATGTTTGGGTCGAACGACCCAAACAATTACTTAATTTTGGAAGTTCTTTTATATTTTACAATGTGGTTTAGTTCTTCTCCCTGTAATGTTTGGGTCGAGCGACCCAAATATGTTAGGCTGCAAATTTAGGTAGCTCAACCCATTCATTTCAGACTGCAATGTTTGGGTCGAACGACCCAAACAATTACTTAATTTTCAAATTTCTCTTTTATTTTACAATGTGCTTTAGTTCTTCTCCCTGTAATGTTTGGGTCGACCGACCGAAACATGTTAGGTTGCAAATTTAGATAGCTCAACCCAATCATTTCAGACTGCAATGTTTGGGTCGAACGACCCAAACATTCACTTAATTTTCAAAGTTCTTTTATATTTTACAATGTGGTTTAGTTCTTCTCCCTGTAATGTTTGGGTCGAGCGACCCAAACATGTTAGGCTGCAAATTTAGGTACCTCAACCCAGTCATTTCAGTCTGCAATGTTTGGGTCGAACGACCCAAACATTTACTTAATTTTTGAAGTTCTTTTATATTTTACAATGTGGTTTAGTTCTTCTCCCTGTAATGTTTGGGTCGAGCGACCCAAACATAATGAGGCTCTAATGTTTGGGTCGCTCGACCCAAACAAGAGGCTGCAATGTTTGGGTCGAACGACCCAAACATTTAGTTCATTTTAGGCTGCAATTCAAATATTTATTATATTTTAATATGAGTTTGGGTCGTCTCCCCAAACTACTGTGTTTCCAGATGCATGTTTAATGCTTGGGCAACATATACAATGCTTATGCATTGTATATGTAACAGGAACCTAAAGGGAATGATGCAAATTGTGTGCACTGATGCAAATTGCTTACCTTGTCTTTCAAACTCTTGAAAGCTGCTCTCACAATCTGCTTCTTACAACCAGACTCAGAAACTCTGTTGTGGCACTAAAGAACAACTCTCACAAAGATCTCAGAAACACAATGAATCTCTCAAGCACCCTAAAACTTTCTCACAAACCCCCTGATTCTTGCAAACTCAGGCCTAATTTGAAAGACCTCTACCTTTCTATCACACTCCACCGTGCTCACTTCTACTCAACCTAAAATCACTCCATGCATGAATTTTACAAAACAAGTAAGGAGTTCAACACAATAAACCGTTCCGAACTCACTCAAAGCTAACACTCTGGACCAAGAAGAGAGAATAAGAAGAGGAAGACAATAACACGAGGAATAGAATGAGAGAAGAGGAGGAGAAGCATCAGAGAGGAGGAGAGGAATGAAGGAGAAAGAAGAATGAAGGGAAGCGGCGCGACCAAGACAAAAGCAAAAGGTGCGAGAGGAAGCGCTTGGCGCGGCGCTATGGAAAGCGGCGGCGGCGTTTCCAAGAGCGGCGCTTGGCGCGGAGGAAGAGAGGAAGAAAAAGAGAGAAAGAAAAAAGAGGAGGGGAGAGAAGGAGAGAGCGGAAGGGGTCACCCTAAACCCTCGAATCCGGGCCATTAGATTGCGCCGGGCCCATCAACGGCTCAGAAGCCTCGCGGGCCAACACCTTGCCAGGTGTCGACACCTCCTTGGTTTAGGTGGTTGCCCGCGAGGCTTGTGGTGTTGACACCTGCCACCCTAGGGAGATTGCCTTCCTGGTTGTCCTTGCCCCTAGGTGCGGGACATAGGAGGGCCGGCGCCTCTCTTGGCCGCCCGGCCCCGGCCTTCTAACCCGCTATTCATTAGCGGCAATTCAATACCAGTCAAAAACCTACGTGGACTAAGGTATTCCACAAAATTAACACCATCACCAACTCATATTTTAATGGTGTTCAATTGAATGATCACCCGTTGGAATTGATAACATCGTTGAATGTAGCCATTATCGTTTTGGTGTATGAATAATGTAATTTATGGAATCATATGAGAGTGTTACAAAGTCTAAGAGGAGTAAGTCATAATTATATTGCAATCCACAAAGGCAATTACACGGTGCAATAATATAAATATGGTAACCATTCACATGGTTAACAGTTTAGGATTATGTATTGTAATTTATATGATGGTTGTTGGTAGAGGACAATGCTCTAGTCTATAATGGATACCCTAACAAGTAGCATTAGAGTGAACATTAATATATGTACTTAGAAGTTCACATTTGAAGTACATGGGAGAAACAAATGATTACAAATGTATCTACTGCAACCCCATGGAGTTCACATATCATATGAAGTCATTTAAACATTCAGTTTGATGTTTGATGATGCCTGAACCCTAAACCCTAAACCCTAAACCTTAAACAACACAAACCATAACTGGATGGCACATAGGTCAAATGACATGGGCCTTGGTGCTTGTAGTTTCCAATACAAATGTATATTGTCATCACAACATCCTAATTCACAAACGTGAAAGATGGATGTGTGGTTTTTCACGAATGAACGCACTAAAGGAAATAAACGATATTGTGCTCACAAGTAGGTGATACAATATTAACCTATAACCTTGTCACCTGGTAAGAAAAGCATAAGAACTAGATTATAATGGATAGGATGTTGTTCATGTTAACATGTTATTTGGAATAGTGAAATATTATATATTAATTTAAAGTAGATTTCATGTTGTGAATGATATGAGGACATACCTTTTGAACTTTGCATGTTTTGCTCACACACATTGGTAGAGTTCAAGGGACTTCACGATAGGTTCAAACATCCTTGGAAGATTGAACGTGCCAAATGTCATTTGTGGTTTAGGGTTCCATTAATGACTTCCACATAGGTACTAGGTTATTGTCACACTTGGAGTCTTGAGGATGAAGCAATATTGGGTGCACACATTACAACACAACATATGTTCTTTTAATTAGCAGAAATTGAAAGTTGGCCAAATTATTCAAGTTTGTCATGGCATTAATTATTTGTTTTCAAAATATAAGTCCTCATGTGAGAGTCTAAATAATAGCATTAACTATTATATTTAGTGACTTTTAGTATATGAAGTTTTATAATACATGCACATCTTTTGTCAATATATTGTTTGAAATATACCATAATGTTTGACTACAAGTAGAGTAAAACCCCTTAATAGATATAATCTTACATATTGTCATAGGGTTATTGGTATTCAGTGTATGCGTTCATATGTAGTGTATCAAAACCTTTATATCCTTTTTAGTTATATGATAGTTAGTGTTTGATACACTTAAAACGAACGCATACACTTCCCATTACTAACCCTATGAGAGTAAGTAACATTAAATGTAAACTCAAACACTAAATATCCACTATGGTGATATATGGAAGTTACATATAGGGATTTAGTATTAGTAAGGATGTGAGAAAAATATACAACAATGATAAAAGGAGAAAGGAGATGGCAATAGGGAAGGTGGTGGTGTATTCATGTATAAAACTAATTATGAAAGAGTTGAAGAATAGTGTTGACCAAGTTAGGGTGGTAACAACTTTAAATATATGTTGAATTATTCATTTGGTGGTTGGGGCAACGAAGAGCCAAGCTAAATATACATTCTCTATTATTGACAAGAAGCGGGAAATTGAGTCAGAAGGTTTGAATTAACATCCAAAGGAGACCAGGTGGGAAAGGCATCCAAAGAGGATGCCCAAAGCGGAGGCGGGTAGTATAAAGAGCCCAACCCCCCCAAATGCTGGTTCTTTCTTTCATGTCCCAATCCTGAGATTGCTGCAAGCTCTCTAAGTTGGAGCTGTAATACACGGTTTGTATACGCTTCCATTCATGAGCAGCTAATTACAACAAGCATCTATGAGTTCAGTTGTCCCAAATAGGTTATAAATAGATTAATAGAGCATCACCCGAATAAATAGGCGGATTTTGCGGAATTGTTTGGGTCGGTCGACCCAAACCCAGCCTTACAGTGTGGGTGCTCTCTGTATTGAGCCAGAACCCATCCTGCCTCAAGGTTTGGGTCGATCGACCCAAACCCAGCCCTACAGTGTGGGTGCTCATTGTTGTGAGCCTGAACCCATCCTGCCTCATGGTTTGGGTCGATCGACCCAAACCCAGCCCTACAGTGTGGGTGCTCACTGTTGTGAGCCTGAACCCATCCTGCCTCATGGTTTGGGTCGGTCGACCCAAACCCAGCCTTACAGTGTGGGTGCTCTCTGTTGTGAGCCTGAACCCATCCTGCCTCATGGTTTGGGTCGATCGACCCAAACCCAGCCCTACAGTGTGGGTGCTCTCTGTTGTGAGCCTGAACCCATCCTGCCTCATGGTTTGGGTCGATCGACCCAAACCCAGCCCTACAGTGTGGGTGCTCACTGTTGTGAGCCTGAACCCATCCTGCCTCATGGTTTGGGTCGATCGACCCAAACCCAGCCCTACAGTGTGGGTGCTCACTGTTGTGAGCCTGAACCCATCCTGCCTCATGGTTTGGGTCGGTCGACCCAAACCCAGCCTTACAGTGTGGGTGCTCTTTGTTGTGAGCCTGAACCCATCCTGCCTCAAGGTTTGGGTCGATCGACCCAAACCCAGCCCTACAGTGTGGGTGCTCATTGTTGTGAGCCTGAACCCATCCTGCCTCATGGTTTGGGTCGATCGACCCAAACCTAGCCCTACATTGTGGGTGCTCACTGTTGTGAGCCTGAACCCATCCTGCAAAAAGGTTTGGGTCGCTCGACCCAAACCCAGCCCTCTAAGTGTGGGTGCTCCCTGTCGTGACCCAAAACCCATTCTGCCAAAAGGTTTGGGTCGCTCGACCCAAACCCAGCCCCTAAGTGTGGATGCTGTCTGTAGTGAGCCTAAACCCATCCTGCCAGAAGGTTTGGGTCGCTCGACCCAAATCCAGCGCCTAAGTGTGGGTGCTCTCTGTATTGAGCCTGAACCCATCCTCCCAAAAGGTTTGGGTCGCTCGACCCAAACCCAGCCTCTAAGTGTGGTTGGGATCTGGGTGCCGGTGTGGCCACTGGCCTTCCGAAACCTTTACAAGCCCAATGGCATAGCAGTCATATGAACTTGTATGAGCACTGAGTATTTGCAATTTTGTTTATATATGATGGTTTTTTTGTTCTTCGATTTGAACCTACAATTTTTGTGATTTTAAGACAATGTTCAATGTTCATGTGTGTAGGCAGAATGGATGGGTTTAGTGAAATAGGGGATTGGTCATCTGATGACATGGCCACTTGGCCATCTGCATCTGATGATGACCTAGACATTGTCGGGGAGGCTACTATGGCTGACAGTGCGGATGAAGATCATTTGGATTTACCTTCGTCTTCCGTACCGCAGTGTCCCATTGTTGAATGTACGGGACTTTCAAGGGCTTCGTGGGTGAATTTGGAGGTGATACTTCTTAACGATAGTGGAGTTGTTGTGGCGGAGGGGATTTGCCGTAACACCCATCCGCAAGATTGCATTGATGAAAACCCGCTTGGCACTGAGGACGTTGGGGTTGTCATATTGGAGTCGGTCGTTCATTCCGAGGTGGATCCCACTCATAGGTTCTCCCTCCGCAGGTGGCCATTGAGGAATGTCACAATTGATGGAGTTAGCTTGCGTGAACATGAGCAACGACACATGCAAATCGAAAAGGAGGTGCAATCAAACATGCGGCCGCGCAAGGGTCAAAGAAAGTACGATACATTGGCACGTCCTGCTCCGTCTGCAACTGATTGTAAACGTCAAAGGTTGCTCGGGGAGGAGTCCATTAGAGAAGTTGCCACAAAGGATTGTTGTGTGCATCGTTGTTGCCAATTGTTTCCAAGGGATAAATTGAAGGTCATCCGCGAAGAAATGTGGCTTGGAGATTTCCGTCTAAGATCCACAAGAAAACTTGATGTCCATAGGGCGATACATGTGAATGGGACGGGTCGCAAGGTCATCACCATTGAAAGCATAGACGTGTGTTGTAAGGCATGGTACACCATTCACGGTGTGTCGAAATCGGACTTTTATAGACAAGCTGCTTATGCCAAGGAAGGCCGCCGGTCCCGTCACCATGGTAACGTGGGTTTAAAGAAGCCTAGGGAAGCAACAAGGCAAGCAACGGCCACTCTAGCAACCATCATTGTCCCTCTTGCCGATGCAATGCCGCACAAAACACGCACACTCACAACCGGTGAAAAGGTTGTGGAGAAAGTTCTTCCCACAGGCACAAAATGGAAAGACATATTGTTGGACGTTAATGCAGTTGGCGAGAAGATTGGGTTGGAGCCAATTTCATTGTCAAAATTAAGTGCAATCAAGAAACAAAACTTTAGCGAATACATTACAAAAAGACGAGGGGACAAATTTGCCAGGTGCTCTAATTGCGAGAAGTTGAAGCGCCTCCGGGATGCACACACGATGGGCACCGAGTCATATGCAGCGCATCAATTGAACTATTTCAAGCACGTAAACATGCAAGAGGCACACCGTAATGATTACTACACAAATAGAGCTTTGTCCATCTCCAGGCCCTTGGAGGTTCTTACGGTCATCCATGACAAAATGGACCATGCCAAAACAGCCTCCCCATGTTTTGCAAATCGAATCAAGGCCACGGATGGGTTTTTCAAGTTGCCTGTATCGGTTACAGGTGAACTTCGAAACAATGTCATGACATATCCTAAATGTTGTTGTATTTTATTCCGTGATGTACTGGAGAACATGGATTCCTTCATAATGGTTTATTCATACATAGATGCTAATCACGTTGGGTTGGCATTGCAGGAATGATTGCACATGGACACGGTGATGTCAAATTTGCTCATTATGCTCTTGATTTGTATCCAGCGGATTCAAACCACACGATAGGATCATTTGCAAGGCTTTTACGTGATTTAGAGAAACCACCAGCCTATTCTTGAGGATTGTTATTTGAGAACACGGGTTCAACACCTTTATATGAAGCGGTGTTGGATGGAAAAGATGTATGCTTGCATTCGTTGCCCGAGCCACCCAATGAACCCGTGATTGCCAAGAAGTTGCCTCCAACTTTGCGTGTCCAATTGGACAATTGTGCCAAGGACAATAAAAGCAGATATGTATTTGCATATTGGTCGTTGTTGGTTGCGAAAGGCATTTTCAAGGAGGTTTTTGTGTCCTTCCTATTGGTAGGCCACACGCACGATGATATTGATGCATCTTTTGGGCGGTGGAGCATGAAGTTGCGGGAGGAGGATTTCCCTACAATTCCATTATTGATGAAGTCGTACATGGATTTGGAGAACGTTCCCGTCATCCCCCATATGATTGAGGAGGTGCCAGACTTCAAGGCATTTATAGAACCTTATATTCGAAGTGGAGCTCACCGATTGATCGGGCATACGAAGGCACAACAATTCCGCTTCTATATGCGTGACGATGGTGTCCCGGCCATGCAATACAAGTTGTTGTGCACGTCACAAGACTGGAGCCCGCCGGAGGGTCTTCTTGTGTGGCGCGTGGATGCGGATGGAAAGACCATGTTACCGGATGGGGAGCCTAGGCCTTGTAAGCCAATAGCCATGAAGAATTTGGAGGATATTTTGAAAGGTATATCAGGCTTCATACAATATTGGGAGAGTTTGAAAATAGCGGATGTTGGCGGATCATGTTGGCATCGTTATGGGAGTTGGATACATTATTGGACACGTGTTCGTGCCGCCTTGGCAGACCTCCACCAAGATAGCCCTCATACTTTGAGGCATGGATTTTGGCCACAAACACGAGTCGATGTACAAGCTTCAGAGCCTAGTCTTTTGGGAAATGGAGAGGTTCGAGAGGAGTTTGATGTGGACGACCATTACGTGGGGCCTGCTAGTAGTCGTCCCCCACCATCTTTCCGCATTGCAGTGGATTGTCATGAAGGTTATATGCTCATTTTGCGTCCTGGAGACGAGACATATGCGAAGCCAGTGTGGGTGGCAAGAGCTTTGTCCAATCCCAATTTTGTAACTTCCAGCCCTCATTTTCGACAAATACAAGTGGAGTACTATCGACCGACAGCAAGGAATGAAGATGTGATTCGGCATTATACAGGCTGGGATACAAACCCTAACTTTCGGTGGAAGGTGGATTCTGAGCACGGTCCATCTTGGGTAGATACAGATTCCATATTCATAGCATGGAAACCACGGAAACACCATAGTGGATCAGTGTCCATCCCTCAAAAGTACATAACTTTTGCAAAAGACAACCTTGCTCGGATTGCAGAAGAAGCAACCCACGTTGAATGAGAAGTTGGTAGGATTGTGTTAGCATGATTATAGTTTAATACGTAATTATAGCAATATAAATTACACATATGTGTGCTCTTCAAAATTGGGGCAGAGTTTGGGTAGAACTTACGAATACTATATTGTTTGGAGTTGGAT
The DNA here is from genome assembly GCA_950295325.1 of Polytrichum commune. Classification (NCBI taxonomy): domain Eukaryota; kingdom Viridiplantae; phylum Streptophyta; class Polytrichopsida; order Polytrichales; family Polytrichaceae; genus Polytrichum; species Polytrichum commune. Next base: position 39,380,989 of record OX485807.1, read on the forward strand.
GAATATCCATTTACTATATTTCAAGCTGCAATTGAAGTTCATCTTATTATTATGCTTGGGACTATATTCTCGAATGAAGAAACATGCATTTATTACATGCACTTTGTATGTTGCAATGTCTATATTCTATTGAACATGCTAATAATAGAAATCATTTTATATATATTTTTGGGTGAAACTTGTTTGAAGTGCTCTACCCAATGTGTTTTTGTTGATGAAGTTGGTGTCGAGTGCTCTACCATATGTGCTTATGTCCGCACATCATAGATTTGGGATATTAGAACATATAATATAATTGAGATTGTTGACAATATAGTTTCGGGCCTCTTCAAGTTCTTTGATCCATATATTAATTTGAGACTAGAGAAAGTCTCAATTTAACGAATATAGTGTTATTGTTGAGTTCTACACTCCACTATAGGTAAACAACACCTCTCTTCACTCTACCTCGCACTTATCATGTTGAGATGCAGGAAATACGGTCCACTTCTTAGGGTTTTGCTGAAGTTTCCGCCAACATCTCATATTTAATTGGAATTGAAAATGCACCATATCTCCAGATGTGCTGAATCCTTCTCCACATCAAGAAACGTGAAAGAAAGAAAGCAGGACAAGAAGACTTGAGTACCAATTCTTTGCTGCTGCGGCTGCCGAGTAGCGGCAGCTCCATTACTTGCATTCGATTTCATAGCTTCGTATGGTTAACAACGATTCTCATGGCCACCTTTTTCCAACCTGTTTCTGGGAGTCCACGAAAGAGTGCTGCATCCAGCATCACAGCTTCACAGACTTGAATCGTCTCCGAGGTTGCGGTGACCAGGTCCGACAATGGATTCCCAGCATTCGGCGAAATCGGAGGTGGTGTCGGCACCCAGCATTCGGCGAATTCCTAAACCCAAAAACGCCCTAAACCCACAACCAACAATCCCAGCACCCTAAAACTAAACCAACAATCAACAATCAATCCCAGGGTTTCGGCATTCACCTGTGAAGACGGGCAAATTGCGAGGAGTATCATCCGCAACTCCAGCGCTTGAATCCAAATTGGTCGGAGAGGGTGCCCAGGGTGGTGCAGTGGTGTCGAAGGGCACCACAGGGACTGCAACGCGATTCCTTCGCGAGTTCGACTCCAGGTTGCGGTCCTTGATGAGCTTCGAATGTTCAAGCTCCTCTAGCTCCGCAGCACGCCTCTCCACTCTCATTCGGCGCTCCAGTCTTTCAATCTCCTCCTGCCGACGGAGGGTGAAATACCTTCTAGCCTCCTCGGTGATGCCCTCTTCCAAGGGCATGGTGAAGAGGGACAATGCACATTGGTCCTGCAATGCATTAGCCTTGCGAAGGCTTGCTTCGGCCATAGTTTCAGTAGCTCGGGCTTGAGCGGCCAATACCTTCTCCTGTTTCTTCTGCTGCAACAAATCCACCTTCGCCGACTTCGACCCCTGCGGCCTGGTGGGACGGGGGGGAAACCCAATGGGACTCGCGGCGACAAACCTCCCTACAACAGGTTCATCTGCCACAACGACCTCATTTTCTTCGGCACTTCGTTCATCTGAGGTGCCAACCTCACCAACAATTGTCGGAGGAGAAGGAGATTTCCGCTTCCCCATGCTTTGCCCTCTAGGGCTAATCTCCGCTGATCGCCTTTGCACATCCACAGGGGAATCCCACCACCTCGGAATCTCCTTCAAAATATGCCAACAATGCAAGTAAGCAAATTCTTGGTGCTTGGGATGCCTATCCCGATAAAATTGGAGCGATTTGTCAACAACATCGTCAAGGGAGGCGCCGGACTCTCTGCAATCAAACACTTGCTTGTACGCCCCACAAAATTTGCCCACATCGTGTTTGATTTGACCCCATTTTGTCTCTAGCGACCTAGCTGGTCTCACAGGATTTGAGCATGGTTTGTTATGATTGAAATGAGCGGTGATGCGATCCCAGAATGCAGAATTGCGTTGACCATTGCCACAAATTGGGTCTTGCGAAACAGCAAGAAAACTCCTACACAAGCTTCTCTCCTCATCGGCACCGAAATTTCTTCCCTTGCGTGGCTTTCCCGCCATTTGGTGTGCCATGGTGGCCTCGTAGCGGGAGGACAAGGTCTCTCGGCAAAGTCAAAAATTATGCCGAGAGCGGGAGTCCCTTTAGCGGGACCCGGTGCATAGCGGGCTGGGTGCCGAGCCCGTTGGCCCGAGCCCGGGCTACCTATTCACGGTAGTTGCCGTTGAAGGGACAGGGCTGGCGATGCCCTAAGCTTCTAGGACTCTACGCGGGGCCCCTACCCCACCGTCAACCAACCTCTTGTCTCTCTACCAAGAGTTGGGGCCAAGTGGACATTTTCCCTTAGCCGCTGGGCCTAGAAGCCCCCAGCAGCTTCAGACCATCATAACTTCCTTGTATGATGTCTGCTTCCAACACTTGACCACTCCATCTTCATCTACGCTTCACGTAGATACCGATGGACTCCTCACTTGCCCCATTCGGGCAATTCTTGAAGAAGTTATGCCTGTTTGAACCTTGGCAGTCCCGGGTATCACTCCCAGGCACTGCTGTACCAGGGCGCTGTCCCGGGACAGCGCCCCACTCAAATGGCCATAACTCCTAGCTCACACCTCCGATTGAAGTGTTCTTGAGCATTCTAGAATCACCACGCCATGAGCTACGCATAGCTCATGGCCTTACCCTTGTGCCTCCTAGTCTCCGTGGGTGGGAGGCGTTCCCAACGCCCGGGGCCCTCACCCACACTAGGATCACTTGGGCCCTCTCACCAACGGCGCCACAAGTCCTGGGTGTCACTCCGGGGTCCCCCTTGTGCCCATGGTGTTTCGGGCACTCCTCATGGAGAGGTGCGCGACACTCAAGCTCGTACACCCTCCCAAATCAAGGGTTTTCAAAGAGCTCAAGTTCCCCAATCCCTCCGGTATAGTTGTCAAGCTGTTACACTCTTTCAAATGCAAGCTTATCAAAGAAGTCAAATTCCCCAAACCCTCTGGGATTGTTGTCAACCTCGAATTCTCTTCCAAATCAAGGGTTTTCAAGTACGTCAAGTTCCCCAATCCTACCGGTATTGTTGTCACGCTATTACACCTTCTCACTTGCAAGGTTGTAAGAGAACTCAAGTTCCCCAACCCCTCCGGTATTGTTGTCAACCTCGTACACCCTTCCAATTCAAGGGTTGTCAAAGAACTCAAGTTCCCCAATCACTCCGGTATTGTTGTTAAGCTAGTACACCAACTCAAACTTAGGGATGTCAAAGAAGTCAAGTTCCACAATCCCTCTGGTATTCTTGTCAAACTCATACACCCTCCCAATTCAAGGATTTTCAAAGAAATCAAGTTCCCCAATCCCTCCGGTATCATTGTCAAACTTGGACACTCTCTCAAATGCAAGGTTGTCAAAGAAGTCAAGTTCTCCAACTCCTCCGGTATAGTTGTCAAACTTGTACACTTGCTCAAATCTAGGCTTGTCAAAGAAGTCAAGTTCCCCAATCCCCCAGGTATCATCCTCAAGCTCGTACAACCTCCCAATTCAAGGATTTCCAAAGAAATTAAGTTTCCCAATCCCTCTGGTATCATTGTCAAGCTAGTACAATATTCCAATTCAAGGATTTTCAAAGAACTCAAGTTCCCCAATCCTTCCGATATCATTTTCAAGCTCGGACACTTTCTCAAACGCAAGGTTGTCAAAGAAATCAAGTTCCCCAATTCCTCTTGTACAGTTCTCAAGCACTTACACCAACTCAAATCTAGAGTTGTCAAATTACTCAAGTTCCCCAATCCCTCAGGTATTGTTGTCAAGCTCGTACACCCTCCTAATTTAAGGATTTGTAAAGAACTCAAGTTCCCCAATCCCTCGGACATCGTTGTCAAGCTCGTACACCCTCCCAATTCAAGGGTTCTCAAAGAAGTCAAGTTTCCCAATTTGTGTGGTATCGTTCTCAAGCTCGTACACCCTCCCAAATCAAGGGTTTCCAAAGAGCTCAAGTTCCCCAATCCCTCCGGTATCGTTGTTAAGCTTATACACCCTCTCAAACCAAGAGTTGTTAAAGAACTCAAGTTCCCCAATCCCTCGGGAATCATTGTCAAACTCTTACACTGACTCAAATATAAAGTTGTCAAAGAAGTCAAATTCTCCAATCCCTCGGGTATTGTTCTCAAACCATCACACCAACTCAAATCAAGGGTTGTCAAATTACTCAAGTTCCCCAATCCCTCAGGTATCCTTGTCAAGCTCTCCCAAACGCAAGATTGTCAAAGAAACCAAATTCCCCAAACCTTCCGGGAATGTTCTCAACCTCGTACACTCTTCCAAATCAAGGGTTGTCAAAGACCACAAGTTCCCCAATTCCTCGGGTATCATTGTCAAATTCTTACACTGACTCAAATCTAGCGTTGTCAAATAACTCAAGTTGCCTAATCCCTCTGGTACCATTGTCAAACACTTACACCAACTCAAATCTAGGGTTGTCAAATTGCTCAAGTTCCCCAATCCCTCTGGTATTGTTATCAAGCTCGTATACCCTCCCAATTCAAGGGTTGTCAATGAAGCCAAATCTCTCAATCCGTCCGGTAAAGTTGTCAAGCGTGTACACCCTCCCAATTCAAGGGTTTTCAAAGAAGTCAAGTTCCCCAATCCCTCCGGTATCGTCGTCAAGCTCGTACACCCTCCCAATTTAAGAGTTTTCAAAGAAGTCAAGTTCCCCAATCCCTCCGGTATTGTTATCTCGGGGGGGGGGGTAGTCATTGGTTGGAGTAGCAATACACGTGCGAACAAATGATAGGGTATTTTAAAAACATGGGAGCAAAAAATTATAATTGGGCTTAAGAGTAATATAGGGTATCAAAAATGGCACTAGACATCTTTAAAGTACTATAGGGTATGGAATAATAGGTAATTTGGAGTCATAAGTAGTGCAAGCCATTTTTCTATTAACCCAAAATAGAAATTTACGTAATGATAGCATGTGAAAAAAAAAAAGAATTGAAAGTAATACCCCCCTATAAAATAGTGGTTGTTCGCACCTATATCCTTAATTTTTTAACACACTGCCCCCCCCGAGATTGTTGTCAAGCTCTTACAGTGGCTCAAATCTAGGGATGTCAAAGAATTCAAGTTCCCCAATCCCTCTTGCTTTGTTCTCAAGCTAGTATACCCTCCCATTTCAAGGAAATCAAGTTCCCCAATCCCTCTGGTATCGTTGTCAAGCTTGTACAATATCCCATTTCAAGGGTTTTCAAGAGAGTCAAGTTCCCCAATCCCTCCGGTATCGTTGTCAAGCTTGAACACCCTTTCAAATCAAAGGTTGCCAAAGAACTCAAGTTCTCCAATCCCTCTGGTATCGTTGTTAGGCTCGTACACCCTCCCAATTGAAAGGTTGTCAAAGAAGTCAAGTTCTCCAATCCCTTCGGTATCGTTCTCAAGCTCGTACACCCTCTCAAATCAAGGGTTGTCAAAGAACTCAAGTTCCCCAATCCATTTGGAATTGTTGTCAAGCTCGTACACCCTCTCAAATCAAGGCTTTGCAAAGAAGTCAAGTTCCCCAATCCGTCCGGTATTGTTTCCAAATTTGAGCAACTTTGTAGATCTACTTCTAGTAGTGTGGTCATTAAGAACATTTCCATGGGTATAAAATTTAGGAATGAACATCCTCGCAATTGCAATATTTGTAATTTCACACAAGATCTCCAAAGATGTGCATTTGTTAATAGATTTCTACAAGTCTCCAAACTCATGTTATCCCAAGTGCCCAAATTGTTCTCACCCCAAGTTAATGGTTCTAAGTCTATCATAAAACATTTCAAGTTGAAAGAGCGTGTAGCAAGTGAACACATGCAGTCAATGTTGGTGATGATATTCGAAATGTCCTTGTCTTTGCTATGAAATCTCAATAGGCGAAGGTAGTTCAAACCACCATCTTGGATTTGTCGAACCTGAGATAGGTTGTGGCTTATTCCATTGCCAAAGTAAAAACAACCTTCAAGTTTTCCCACATCCTGTTTTTAAGAACATGTGAAAGCATTAGCATATTACACATCATTGTGTAAATTTCTCTAAGTATTATTACATGACATAAATTTGTGCTTAATATCTACAACATACTAAAAGTTTACCAAATATTTACCCAAAATATTATTCTAAATTGAAGGCTTCCCATTAACTCAAATATTCTAAGGAATCATTTTGCAATTATAATACATAAGAGAATGTCTTGATTTAGCCAATGTTGGTAAAATACCGAGCAACTTGTAAGTCCGTTTGTGTTCCAAATTCGAGTACCCGCATATTCTTTCTCAGTAATCATTTGTCCCATGGCACGCACTTGGTCATGCATTTGCAAAATTTCATCACCGCCACCATCAATTTCTATGGTTACTAGTGCATGATGGACCAAAATCTCCAATGCAGAAATTGGAGGGATGTTGTTATCAGTCCATATGCGTAGGGCTCTTTCTTTCGACATACCACTAGGATACACATCTCCACCGAAGAAGCAAGCTATGTCCAGAAACATATTTTTTTCTTCTTGAGTTAAGCTATAATCGAAGCTTACTCTCAAGGTCTCCCATATATCATCATCCTCCCCATTCAAATTCCTTCCCCTTTTCGTCCTTTGCAATGCGCGTTCCCAACTTCGCAACTTTCCCTTTCCACATAAGTATGCCCCCACGACTTTCAAACTCAAAGGCAAACCTTTGCAGGCTTCCACAATCATGTCTCGTATATCATTGAATTGTGATGATAAATGAGATGCTTCCCACGAACAATGAATGTTGAAGAGAGTTTTTGCTGCATCATCATCTAACTTGCTCACATCAAATCTTAAACCACTCGCCTTCACACGATTTTTAATTACACCGCAATCACGAGTTGTTATAATAAGCGTGGTACCCTTGCTCCGATCTAAAAGGACCATTGGTATAATGTCATCCACTTGAGCTTCATCCTTAACATCGTCCAAGATCAAAAGGACTTTCTTATCGTCCAACAATTTTTCCATCAACTTGTGCGCATGCACTAAATCCCTAGCTTCTATGTGCACACCAAATTTTGATAAAATTTCACGTAGGATATCAAGCAAACTCCTACTTTTCAACTGCCCCGCAAAGCATGACGCATCGTATGTGGACTTCATATCATCAAATATGGCCTTTGCCAATGTGGTCTTCCCTATTCCACCCATGCCGACAATACCCAAGGTATTCACTTCTTTGAGGTGACATTTCACTCTTGCAAGGTTGTTCTTGAGACTAACCACCGTTGCATCATTCAATATTGTTTCTTCAATCACCTATATGTACAACACATGAATATGTCAATAAACAATATCATACCTTACTACCAAAATGCATCGTAAACTTCAAACGTCCACAATAATAAATCAAAGCAATTAATAAATTGAAAATAACTTCAATAGTGAGCGCATTGTAATGGAAGTGGCATTTACCTTCTCACTACTGTGATTCGTTTCTTCTTTGCAACCTTTCAACGTTGTTGCCATCTTTTGAAAAAGATTCCCAAATCCATCAAATTGTGGAACCATATCACTCGAATATGTTCCCTTCATGAACTTTTTCTTCAAGCCTATAAGTCTCTTGCAAATATCAGAGAATGTTGGCCTTTGTAAGGGATCCTCCCTCCAACATTCCTTGATCAATGTGGTAAGCTCCCCACAATTGACAGGTAACTCGGGCCTCTCTCCCTTCTTTACTTTTTGATGAATTTCTCTCATCCCATATGTGAGATGAAATGGTACCTTTTGTGAAAGGATCTCTGAACATGTCATACCAAAAGACCACACATCCGCTTGGAAAGGACATCGCATACAAGCTAGGTTTTTGTCCATTTGCTCAGGAGGCATATACCTTGGTGTACCAATATAAAGATATTGATGCTTTTGTGTTTGCGGTTTGCTTTGAACTTCCAATTTGGAAGTGCCAAAATCAATCAATTTGACATTACAATTATAAGGACTTGTCACCTTTGCTCCATCAATGGTCATGGAGCTTAAAAACACATTGTTTGGCTTTAAGTCGAGATGGGCAACATGCATGTCATGAAGATACCACATGCCGCTTCCAATTTGAAGCATAACATCAATTGCAACAACGTACGGTAAGAGTGTCTTATTGTGCTTCTCCAACATCCTTGTCAAACTCATGTCCATCAACTCCATCACCAAATGTAACTCCTTACATTCTACGTCTACTCCACAACAAAGTATTTGATGAGGTTTGGGTGGCTCAAGCCTGCCAAGATTCCCACTTCTTTGCGAAAACCAGAACAATCCTCTGGAACCTTCACCGTTTTGGTTGCACTCGGTAATCCCAACCATAATTCTGATTCGTACACGAATCCGGATGCACCTACACCCAATTGTTTCACCAACATAGGTTTTGGAAAGTCTGTAGGTATTTCCAAAGCATCCAATTCTCCACCTTGCACTTGTTGCAAGTCACATGTCAACCTCTTCAACAAATGCTTTGCTAATCTATAGTCTTTGGAGTCCTCAAGCACACTTTCAAGTTTGTTCTCCAAGTCTTTTTCATCGCCTTCAACTTCCTTCAAAGTAGCCACATTGAAATTCTTACACACAGTGTAGTTTTGTGGATTTGAATGGTTTGTCAAATATATCTCGTGCACTGCCTCCCAACAACACTCCAAATCAAACACAAGTTCCCGAAAGGCCTCTTTGTTGTTTAATTGGAAAAGAGTTGCACAACACCAATCTCCACTCCCACATTCATTCACCAATGCTCCCCCTTTTTGTATGATACGATGCAACTCCATCACCACAATCCTAACTTCAAAGGATTGCTTGATGGATGTGATCATCGCATTAATACTATCTATGGTTGTAGAAAGTTTGGTGACAAGATTTGTGCATTGTCGCTTATTCAACACATCATTTCGTCGGAGAATAGTTTGCATTTTGATCATTTATTCCTCTATCCATTGCATAAATTCCGAAAGCTCACATTGATGGGGTTTATCTTTGTGAACAAGTGTCAAGAAGTATATGAAGCAAATGATGATGAACCGCCAGAGCATTGATAGTTGCTTCACCAATAATTGCCCAAGCTTGACAGCCATGACAAAATAAGACCTGCATTTTACAACCATTTTGCCAACATTTCATTCTATGACTTTTGTAAACATACAAAAACCCATACTCCCAAATTGACTTCGTCCAAAAAAATGATTCTGGACATCTTTGCAAATCATAGTTGTAAAATTCATTTTAATTTAAAAATCTTGATCTAGATGAAGCCTTGAAATTTCAAAAAGAGATGGACGGTTGGCCAACATAAGAAAAGCCTTCAAAAGAGCATGTTTCATTTGTTCTCTTCCTCTAATTGAGTCTTTGGCCCTTATAATCATAGCCCTATGCTACTTTAAAACTTATGAACTTATTTTTCCGTTGTACTCATAACTATATTATGCCTCTAAATAATATGATGTGGTACTTTTGGGCCACCCCCTTTCGAGGGAGCCTAAAAGTATCACACAAGCCCTTCGGTGAAGGTGGCCTGCATTTGCAGGCGCCCAAGCCGAACCCAGATGATAGGTGTATAACGTGAGTAGTTAGATTTTTAAGGGAGATTAAATATGCGTCGTAGTACCTCCGGAGGTTAGGCCTTAGTTTTTTACTAGTGTGACTTTAAACTCCACTAACCAATTTCATATCTAGTTCTAACCTTAACCTACAACCTATTCTACGCGCAGACGCACCAGCCTTGAAACCAAGGCAATCCTAATTTGTGAATTGGGATGGTTCTGATACACCCAACCGGGTGTGACTCATACCACCCTAACTCAACGAACGGAATAACGACAATTTGATGGACCATTCAATTCTTCCTATTTCTTTATTTAGTTCTATTTAGTTTTCTAAGCGGGGGAACTTGGCCTAAGTCCCACCCTTCACACAAATTCCTTCTTAATTACTTACTTTTGTTTGCACGTCCTAACTTACTACATTAACATATTAGGCATCACCCCTTACCTCGGGTCTCTTGCCAACAAGGGTTTACGATTTATTTTGTATGTTTTGATTGTTAAATGTGTTTACACTGGATAGACCACGAAATGCAACTCAATGGGACCAGGGTGACGGGCGACCTGTAGGTTCAACCTGTTGCGCAATCTTCATAAATTGGGGCCATTACTCCCAATCTATGGGGCCAACAACATAATAGTGGATTCGCGGGTCATTAACCCCACCTTTCCACCAACAACATTCAGAGTGGTCGTGTCGGTGATTAATCCGACTTACCACACACGAAACTTGTTAATAAATGAAGCTACTACCACAAAACATACCAAGGGCCCCGAAAACAATGGAATTGGGTACTCCCTTGGCGGTCAAGTGGTCAAGCCACTTGACCTTACGAGATAGGTGAGTGGGTTTAGAGATGCGTACCTTAGCCGTGCTCCCTCCAATCCTAAATGGAAGGCTTAAGGTTAGTTAATTTACCTCAATTTTCCTCGGTTGATTTGGGCTTGATGTAGGCCGAGCCGCTACCTCCTTCCTTGCTCCACTTTCCGAGCGTCGACCTTGCCTCCTTCTTTGTAACTAGTTTGGTAGTAAGCGTACCTTAGTTAACAATTAAAATATAAAGTGTTATTCTGCCCTGTAATTTAATCCTAAGCATAATATTTATACTTAGTGCACCAAATTATCTTTCCAATGATCTAAAAATCACTCTAATCGGATAAGAAATGCAAAAGTTATGAGGGTTGGAAGTGTGAGGTCGATTCAACCGACCCTTCCAACCCACCTATCTACCTTCTAACTTCAAGAATTCATAGCACATTCCTTACTACTTGGATCTAGGCTTTCCTTATACCATTGGAAAGCTATGAACAAGCTCTAACTAGAAAAATTATGACATCAGCAGGTTAAGCTAATAGAAATTCAGCGGACTCCTTGTAACACAGCAGTCAATCAAGAAGGCTTAAACTATGTATCTCGCCTTCAACAATTCATATCTAATTCAAATCTTAGTCAAATCAAACGTTCTATATGACCCTGGAGAGATATTAAAAATATGTATTTGATAAAAATATGTGATTAGAAAGGTAAGCCGAAGTGAACCCAGCAGGTCCTCTGTAATGCAGCAGTCAACCAAAAGTTCTCAAACTATGTGTCCCATCTTGCACAATTCATATCTAATTCAAATCATGCTCAAATCAAATGTTCTAAGCCATTTTGGAAAGCTACACAAAAGTTCTACTTGGGAAAAATATAATTTCTTGGAATTAAAATTCCTATTGGGCTCGCAGGTCTGATCCAGCAGCCGCTACCCACAAGACCACCCAGTTTTTCTACTCCATCTTTGAAAATCCATAACTAATTGTCATCTCAACCAAATCACAAATGGGAAACGGCTATGGATAGCTATATGAAATCTCTCTAAGAGAAAAATGATAAGTATCTTGTTCTAGCTTTTGAACTAAGCCTTCAGGGCATTGGCAGATGAGGTCTATAATGCCTCTACTCAAACTCTACCATCCAACCTACCTCTACAAAAGAAGGAATAATTTTGTTGGTGTGTTAATAAACACACAACCTAACTAGGAGAGAGAGAGTAGAGGAGGTTCTCAAGCCTTTCTTTTAGACCATTGAGAATACATGCTAAAGGATTTTTTCCTAACTACATTGAAGCAGGGCTTCGCCCAAAAACTAGAGAAAGAGAGAGAGCTACAAGGTGGAAGGAGGGGTTTTTAAACCCTCTCACAAAAGGGTTGGACCCCTCCTCCACCGGATCCATTTTTCAAACCCTTTCCCGAAATTTTGGCTCGGGGGTTTTCCCGGTTGAGGTTGCCACCCTCTCGCCGAGGTGGCTCCGACAAAAAACCTTTAGAAATCTTTCTAATTTTTCCGCCATCGAGTTGGCAAGGGGGCAAGTGGGCAAGTATCCCCCTTGCTCTCTTTCTTTTTTGTCTTCAAAATTCTTCACGCCGATTTTATCTTCTTACGTAAAACACCTCCAATAGTCTTGTGTGCCTCACACTAACTAATAAACTAACACTTACTTAGCTAGCATCTACTAACATTTGCTTAATAACTAGCATCTACTAATATTTGCTTAGCTAGTTGTTTTTACTAGCTAGCACATTTTTTCTACTTTGCTATCTTCTAGCACTACTTAGTTTCATTTTGACCTTCCTTCTTCTAGGCTAAATGCTAAATGAACTAATTTTTCCTAAATTCCCTATCAATTCTAACTTTTAATGCTAACATTCTAACTAAAAGTGATCCCGCAGAGTGGTGGACCACTCAAAGGGTTCACATATGAGGCACCCTATTATCTTTATTGAACATAGCTTTTGAAAATGAGAAAAGGATTATAGTGAACATAAATTTAATATTTGTGAATTTGGCCCCAACATCCTCACCTTGAGGACATAAACATTTATTATTGAAGAGTAAAGTAAGGCACATCTGAGATCTGGATCACAAAACTCAATGTATGGATGATTCACGTCATCCACACTACAAGGTTTTAAAGGTGACCATATTTTGTGACGTTTTGTCGATGAGGAAAAAAAAATCTCAGTGTGCCTTTGTCATAGTAATATAATAAATCATTCAGCTCACAAACTCTCATATGACAAAACACAAATGAAAACTACTTGAGCATTCAACATGAAAGTGGTCTTAGGCTCACCTTGAAGTACTCTTGAATAATTTCCTCAACAAAAAATTAGTCTTGGCATCACGTCAGCTAAGCCTAATGTGAGCCTGAACACACAACCAACAATAAGATCGCAATGAGCACATGTGGCCACTACTATATTTGATATTCTATAAATAAGAGCCAAAGAAATTTGGAAATTTGCATAATCTTATATTTTGTTTTCTCTATTCATCATTTGCAAGCCCTTGTTCAACTTCCTAGCATACTCTAGGAAGTCACTACAACCCCATGTTCTTCCTGACCTGAAAACAAGGTAGATTATTCAAAACCTCACCAACTTGATTGAGAGGTGTTGAATGCAAGCCCAAAAGCCACAACATTTTCATAAACATGTCATATTTGAACCCTCGTAGAAGAGTATGATGTTGTTTACCCTCAACAAAACAAGTTGTAGGTTTTGAGTATCCTCACTCCTCAAAGTCACAAATATCATAAGTTGCCCACATCAATTAAAGGTGCTTCGGCTAGCAAAATGCAAAACGGGATTGTTATTCTTTACTCTTGCTACGCAACTTTGCGACATCAAGCGCACAAGTTCTACACTATTTGTGTATCTATAGAAATCACATGCAACTAACATTGACTCGGAAATTGGAATAGTTGAAAATTCTTGCATTCTAGGCTAAATATTGCTCTAATAACGTAGGTGGTGAGCAAGGTAGGCACTTTGGTGTCAAAATGCTAATTCTTCAAGGTAACTCATAAACTTCTGTAGAGGATGGACACTTGGTGTGGGGATGAGAATATAGATCCAACACCAAAGTTGCAAATGCTAACTAATCAAACATCCAAAAGGATAGGAAAGGTCGGGCATGAAAGCAAAAGATGAGAAAGTCCACAAATATAACCAAACCATATCCGCTCAAGACAAATTTCAATCTAAAAAATTACGACTGGTTGCTCTAAATAGATACCACCTCGCCATTGTTCAATTTTTTTTCCAGATATCACACGATGTAGACATTCGCCAATTTTTTTGTTAAATTAGTGTACTTCATTCATGACAACTATATTCATCCGCAAAAGCGTTTAGTTGCTAAATCGACACATAAGACTACGTTTTTCCAATCGTAGAAAGAGCAATTTAGTTCAAAATCTAGCTCTTAGACTACTAGTGTGAATCCTACAAGAAGAGCCATAGCCTATCATGTTGTAGATCGACCAATTAGTTGCATTCAAACAACATTCATAAAGAGTTTCAAGATCTTGATGCTCTACATTCTCGTAAGCACATGTTCATGAATTCCTTCAAGTTTCATATTGACGAACATACATGAACTTCCCATGTTGTATGATTGCCCACTCAGCAATGATAGGCACCACCTGGATCGATATTAAAATGCAAAATTTTCAACCATTTGAGGATCCTTAATAACGCATGTGAGATTGAACGAGTTGGCATTGACTTCACTGCAATATAGAGTACCGTAGAACCACATAACCTTGCCAAACCATAACAAACTCCACATAACACAATTTAGAGTGTTCAACCTTTTGCAAATTGTGACAGTAGAGAAGATGCACAAAACTCCAAGCTTGGGTGCAAACTTTTGGTTGCAAACCATACCGAATGACAGAGAGAAATTTTCCCTTTTGCAAAACTGCATGCCGTTGCAAAAAGGAGAACATATTCTATAGACATAGGGGAATAGAAAAGACTAAGGTATGTGTGAAGACAAAGGATGAGAGCATCTATGAAACCCTCTTCGCTCTATAAACAATGACATTCCAAAGGATCTCGATAGAGTAAAAGACAGTGACACAATACGTATAGTCCTTCCTGACTTCAAACTATGTTGTTATACAAGATTCAACCTTGTATAGAATGCCAAAAATAATGAGAAAGGAAGTTGGAGCTTACATGAATGATGAGGCTAACGAAACTGGGGACGTCTGACGGTGGATCGCCGCAAGCGGATTTGTAACTTGATGCAACAAGAAACTCTCGATAAACTTGTAGTTCTCACACTCCCTACCTCTCCAAATCCTCCAAATCTAGATCCTCTTGCTCTTGAGAGAACATCATATTTGTCCGCCTCCATTAACGCACGAGTTGGAACCCGAGGTGAAACTCAAAGTGCAATGCAATGGGTCAATGTTCAATCGGTCGGAGTTGGCGGGGAGGAGCTCAGTTTGAAGCAACCAGAACACGAAGGCGCAGGTCCAGGCCGAGCCTCACACATCAGGTGCAACCTGCCGGCTTCGAAGGCTCGGCAATCTTGGATAGATAGACACTTGGGAAGATGGCGTGTCATTTAAGTTTAGTTGCAACTTGGTAGATGGGGTGTCGCGCACCTCTCCATGAGGAGTGCCCGAAACACCATGGGCACAAGGGGGACCCCGGAGTGACACCCGGGACTTGTGGCGCCGTTGGTGAGAGGGCCCAAGTGATCCTAGTGTGGGTGAGGGCCCCGGGCGTTGGGAACGCCTCCCACCCACGAAGATTAGGAGGCACAAGGGTAAGGCCATGAGTTATGCGTAGCTCATGGCGTGGTGATTCTAGAAAGCTCAAGAACACCTCAATCGGAGGTGTGAGCTAGGAGTTATGGCCATTTGAGTGGGGCGCTGTCCCGGGACAGCGCCCTGCTACAGCAGTGCCTGGGAGTGATTCCCGGGACTGCCAAGGTTCAAACAGGCATAACTTCCTCAAGGCTTGCTCAAATGGGGCAAGTGAGGAGTCCATCGGCATCTACGTGAAGCGTAGATGAGGATGGAGTGGTTGGTTGTTATGATCAGACATCATACAAGGAAGTTATGATGGTCTGAAGCTGCTGGGGGGGTTCTAGGCCCAGCAGCTAAAGGAAAATGTCCACTTGGCCCCAACTCTTGGTAGAGAGACAAGAGGTTGGTTGACGGTGGGGTAGGGGCCCCGCGTGAAGTCCTAGAGGCTTATATGGGTGAGGTGGTGTGGCCTCACCCACCCGAGGCCGAACGGCAAGGCCTCCATGGGCATTGGCCCATTGTGAGGCCATAGTTGCCTAGTATGGTTCGGGTTGTTGTAGTGTTGCGCCGGCAATGCGATGATCAACATGGGATTGGACTTCCATGGATGGAAGTCCACATCTAGGAATGGGTTACCGATTAAGGGGTGAGTCCCGAAAGCAAAGTAGGAGGGTTGGTTCCCTCCTATGAACTATAAGGTCCGGGGTAGGAGGAGCTAACCATTAGCATGGCGGTATGCGAAGGGTTAGCGCTCGTAACCTTTGCTAGAAACGAAAATTGGCAAGATTGTTAAGGGACCTAGCAAGGGTTGCGACATGGGGCCACCACATATCTGGACCTTCCTCACCCACAGGTGTTGCTTTTTCCTCCTCCTCACAGACCCTAAAGTCATTAGCTTTATTCCCACAACCATGATAATGGTAGGTGTACCATTTTCACACGCTAGAAAATTCAAACATCGACAACAATCAAGATCTAATTCAACCCGACCCGCATCCCGTACACCAAAGTGAAGCTCATCTAACCACCTTGACTGCACCACCCATTCTAATGTTCTCAATGGTAGGAATCAAACTTCAAGAGATTGTCAGTTCAACACGAAATGATACAACATCACCATGTACGACAACTAAGTGTTTTGAAACCTCGAAGTACGTCCCAACTTCATGTCCATAGACTGCACCAATACTCAAGTTGCACCCAAAACTTATAAAATCATCGATGTTGGTTGCATAGTTAGGACCTTGAATCAATACAACAAGCATCACATTTCCTCAAGTGTTGTCATGCGTCCAACTATTAAAATAGGTGTTACAACCAGTGGATCGTGTGTCTGCTCAACAATGAGCAACATGGATGCATGTTCTCGTGCTCAAGATCCTGCAAGACACATTTCCAGTGAATTAGATCGTACTCGATAACCACAAAATTCAAAGGCCTCATAAATTTTCCTACTACTTCTAAGACTACTCAAAACATCCTAACTTGCTTGATGTTCCTCGATTTGGAGGACAAAAACTGCTTGGTTCTCCAACTTGCACAACGAAAGGAAGGTCCTCTTAGTAGTGGTAAGGTCTCCAACGTTCACTCTTATATTTTTAGTATATCAAAAATTGGTTTCCTGGGTTATTTTGGAAGTCACATCGTTATCTCACTAGCGTAGATCAAACGGTTTCCAAAACCATAGCGCACACCAAAAATTGAGAGAGAAGGCACTTTCTATACCCCTTCCCTCCCTCCAAAATCGAGTGACTACATACTTTGGCAGGTTGTTTTTCTTTCCTGACAATCGGCGGCCAATGAATATATATTATGACATTTGAAGACTTCATGGGTGCGATGAGGACGTGGAATGGGCCAACAACTTTGAAAGCCGGTTCCTTATTGATTGAAACATTTTACGGTGATTGTTCGCTTGCTCTGAGTCATGCGTCAAGCTACACACAAGAGTAACACTTTTTGAATTGTCAAAGGAGCGTGAGCAAACATCCGATTCCAATCGGTCCTACCATGGTCACCACAAGGTTGAAATTTGTGTTGTCAATTAACAAATTGTGGCAAGTTGGGGTTTGCAAGGAGATGTGTCCAAATCTAACCGAAATTCACACAAAACATAATTGCAAAATTCATGGTCAGAATGTTGAGCTACTCACATTAAACATTTAATATGGCTTCCAAGTTACAAACGGCCCGCGCTAATACAACATGATCAAAATCATCTAGACTCTTCCCTCTCCATTCGAACCTGCAAAAGCACACAAAAGAGTTGGTTAGCCTATATTGGAAGGGTTCAACCCATCAATAACTATCGCGGCCGGACTGGGAGGAGACATACACCAACACTCAATCACAAAACTAAACGACCCTTATCTCCAAACCCACCACCCAAAATCTAATGAAATCCACATACAAAATGACATAAAAGACCGCACATGCTTGATTCTAAGCAAAAGAAAGGTAGACCATCAAGGACCAAATTAAGCGTTCAACTTATAAGGCTCCTCTAGTTGAGATGCAACACCCAATTTCCACAACCCTCATTAACATTCAAGTCGAACTCATAAGCACCGGATTTGAAATAGAAAAACTAAATGGACGACGATTCACTACGTCCCCTCTAGCAGCTTTACGGTAGAGGAGCATGGCTATGGCGCACTTCCACCTTCGAAGGTATTCTATTGCCACTGCAAGATCTCAGAGGGTCGTCTCATCCCTCAACAAACCCATAAGTAGTCCGGAACTGTAACTGCAACACCAGGTTTCTCATTGTGCTCTGTGCCTTTGCAACGGACTGTGTAAATTGCACAAATAGTCGAACCACAACAGATCTCCTGCACCATTTCGTACAACAGGGCAACAAGCTTGTCTCACTAAATTATGGAACGCTCCGCCCACGAGCACAAAGACAGATCCAGGGAAGAAGGCAGAATCTGCGTTCTCTGTGAGGCTTCAGGTGTAAGTGCTCACTTAAGTTGCACAAGATGGATCCGGCAATGCCGACAACATGCACTTGGAAGTTGGACGCTTAGATAATTACAACACCACTTGGGAAGGAGTTTGCACTCCACCACATGCGGTGTCTGGAAGGTGATTCGCAAGCCTCGATTAAGGAGTTCTAACTCAAGTACAGTAGCAAAGCTAACTCCCGGACACAACTACACTTGTAAATACGATATATTTAGTGCCATATGGTATTCAATGTCACCATGGTAACTTCTTGGATGACACTTCTCATGAATAAGTGAACAAATATTGTCATGGATGATGGATGAGTTCCTCCATTGGCCATGACCCTACCTTCTCTTCTCAGCAACTTGTGATGAAATATTCTCATGGAGGATTGAAATTTGGATACAAAATCACTTGGTAAATGGCAGTGATCGCAACACTGTGAATCTATAATCTCCAAACAATTTAGAGGGGACGACAAATAGTGTTGGGTTAACATTCAGTGTCGTGACACTAATATACTGCAGTTTACAATAAGAACTGAGCAAAACAATCAGAATTGATGACACTAAATATCGTATTGAATGTGGTAGTCGGAGGAAGGCGGATGCAACTAGGCCTGTAGACAACTATTCCCCCACTCGGCGCCTGGAGACATGATCAGTAAACTGCAATTTTTAAGAGCTTGTGGCGGGCCTCCTCGCACAGCAACCACAATTGCGGCATTGACCTTATCAAATATGTCTAAGCTGCTCAATCGTGTAGTTCACAACATCATTCAGCCATGTGGGTTGGTTCCGTGACTTCGACTATGTATGTAAATTATATTTCATGGGTCCTTGAACAAAGTCGGAGTATTTATTGACCTTATGAAATATGTATAAGTTGCTCTATCGTGTACTTCACAACATCTTTCAGCCATGTGGGTCGGTTCCTTGACTTCGACTATGTATGTAAATTATATTTCACGGGTCCTTGAACAAAGTCGGAGTATTGACCATATCAAATATGTATAAGTTGCTCAATCACATAGTTCACAACATTATTTAGCCATGTGGGTCGGTTCCATAGCCTTGGACAATGTATATTATATTTCACGAGTCCCCGAACAAAATGGAAATATTGACCCGATCAAATATGTATAAGTTGCTCAACCACATGGTTCACAAACATTATTTAGCCATGTGGTTCGGTTCCATAACCTTGGACAATGTAAATTATATTTCAGTGGCCCCCGAACAAAGTGGGAATATTGACCCGATCAAATATGTATAAGTTGCTCAACCACATAGGTCACAACATTATTTAGCCATGTGGGTCGGTTCCATATGCTTGGACAATGTAAGTTATATCTCACTGGCCCCCGAGCAAAGTGGAAATATTGACCCGATCAAATATGTATAAGTTGCTCAACCACATAGGTCACAACATTATTTAGCCATGTGGGTCGGTTCCATATGCTTGGACAATGTAAGTTATATCTCATTGGCCCCCGAGCAAAGTGGAAATATTGACCCGATCAAATATGTATAAGTTGCTCAACCACATAGGTCACAAACATTATTTAGCCATGTGGGTCGGTTCCATAACCTTGGACAATGTAAATTATATTTCACGAGCCCCCGAACAAAGTGGAAATATTGACCCGATCAAATATGTATAAGTTGCTCAACCACATAACTCACAAACATTATTTAGCCATGTGGGTCGGTTCCATGACCTTGGACAATGTAAATTATATTTCACGGGCCCCCGAACAAAAGTGAAAATATTCATTTGTTCTTCGCACATTTGAGGATGAACTTCGAAATCTGGTGGAGTTATACTCCCGACACCGTGCGCATGAATCATTGTTTATCCCAACAATATTCCTTGAAATTACTATTCAAGTAGAACTATCATAAAAAATACCGACATTGTTCACAATATTCTTAATATTCATATTGGCACTATTCATGATGACACCATTCATTATTGGGTCCGGCATTGGTTTCTTCCTCTTTTTTGAAGTTTCTTCCCATGAAGGTAAGATAGTGGAGGCCCATGTTACATGATTAACATAGAATGGAACACGACCATGCAGCTAAATAATGGGTAGTTAGAAGTTTGTGCACGTTCTATTTTTTTTTGACCCAAGGTACTTTACATGGGTAAAGAGGCAACCTAATTGCACATATCAGTGTACACTAAATAGTCCTTTTAGTGTGGATGGAGAATTAGAGCGGAAATATTTAGTGTGGGCTGCTCTAATTGTCTAGCGGGGGTGGAAATTAACGTGGGTCCGCCTCCGCCACAACATGAATCACTACTAGGAAAGGTGGGTCAAGGGGTCACCATAATGACACTGAGACGACACCGTTCTAGCCAATCTATGAGATATTAGAAATGAAGTGGGGTAGCATTGGCCATGTTGAACCCATGTCATCCAGGACGTGCTCTATTGCTAGGTGGAAATAAATTTACACTTAAATCACGGTGCATTCATCTAGGAGGACCACAAGGTTGATAAGTGTAAGAGTTTGTGCACGTTCCTCGGAGCACTTTTCCGGGCCTCCGTTTTCCCAATCACTGTGGGCACACCTATTTCTTCAAAACTCATAGTTACCTCTGACGGTAACTTGCATGGAGTTACCGCTCGTTAGTGAACACCATTGTGCATTAATACATGTATTCCTCAGTTAAAAACATTACACTAAATATGATATTTATTGTCACTTATTATTTGGAATTATGTAATGCTATATCTTTTTATTGCTGATATAACTTTTTACCAAGTAAAGTTGTTACTGTTCTATAACGTCCAAACAACCGATTCGACATTTGTCGGTAAAAATATATTGTACTTTTAAGCAGTTGTGTCCGGGTATAAAACACGCGGTACACCTATTACCTTTCATAAGACCAGTATCCACCCATGACAAGGAGTTTTTTTCATTTTCCCTGTGTATGTTTCGGAGATTTCTTTCGTTTTCCCTGTCTCCTTTCCTAGTTTGTATGTATTCCATGTGTTTGAATGTATCCTTGTAGGGATATTATAAAATATTTCATGTTAGAGGGAAATGGATCGTTTTTATTGTAGGGAAGATACTATTATTTCCCACAATTTTAAGTGATAACAGGGAATTACATTTAGTTCTTGCAGGGAATTATTATATAGGGAAACTTGCACATTAACATTGAAGGGACATGCATATAGGGCATCCATAATGGAAGTTGTAAGGAAAATAAAGAAATTACCCCATTGACTCAACAACCATACTATACCACCTTCCAAATTAACAAGGTGATTTAACAGAAGGAAAACATCAGCAGACTGGCGCAAAATTCCCTCAACTCCAACCCCTGTTTGACAGAAAATCAAATCTAATTAGAAAACACATCTTCATATATGCATAAAATCTATGAATCTGTTCTCAAACAGACATCTACAAACTTAGATACTTGAGGTAAACTTTACTGAGTCCCTCATAATGAAATTAAATTCTTTTAATTTTTCATATAGAAGAAGCATACCAAGAAGGATGGACTTCCATCAATATCTTGCAAAGCTAACAGTATCGGCCTCCCAACAACCAAGGACTTTACAGGCCTTCGGTTGCTGCCACCTGGCAATCAGAAAAGGACAAAAGATATAAGCACATTAGAAGTATATACAACGACGCTACCGTGTGAGCGGTGGGACGTGAGCGGTGAGCGGTGAGCAGAAAAAAGTCAACGCTTTACAATTATAGTAATAAAATTTCCAAATATAGAAAATATAAATAGAAAAAAATCGTGGGACCTCTTTTTTTAGTAAAAATGATGGACCTATTTCCGTGGAAATTTTGAGGGCTTTCAGGACAGAGACTTGGTTTTAGGGTACCTTTCAGAGAGACTAGTTGACATGATTTACTTAAACCAGGGAACTTTTGACTGTCCATATTATGGTGAGAGCCGGTTAATCATAGGCTATGGTCACAACGTAAGAGAAAATTCTAAGTCAGAAAATTCAAGCATTCAAGCAAAGTAGCAAAACTCGTACCATTCAATAACATCTAAAACTACTGTTGGAAGGAGAGACCCATAAATATTTAGAAACCTTTATAGATATTTAAAAACGAATACAATTCACATCATGTAGATAATGATAGGTCTGATATATCAGCGATATTTTCGGAAAACGTGCACTCATATTATAGTATACTCAACGCAATAATACTTAGCGACAACTTATAAATAAGGGGGGGCAGCCTAGCTCCTATAGGTATCCACGCTAAGGTCCCACAATGCTTCATGATGCCACTTTCGAGGAGGTGCTTCACTTCATTGAAACTAAGGCTCGGAGCATGGATGAAAGTGTCTTGGTATTGATCCAAGTTGCAGGTCACACGGAAGATGAAGTACAAGTGCTTGCAGTTCACCCAAGGGCGCCGCTTCCCAAGTGCTCTTGCTGACATCTCCACGAAATCCGGGCACGTGCACGACGGGAAGGTGCTGATAGTGATACGGTACTCCTCAACCTTAGCCTTTTTTCGGGACTGGAACAGAATGATGCACCCGATCCTTGGGTGAGGTATCATTGTGACGGAGGTGATTTGACCGTCGACGTTGAGGGCTGACTCCCACTTGTTGCGTTGTTGGACGCATGGTCCGTTGTTACTGCGCCGGATCTTTTTTCCAAACCTCAGCATAGGGTATTGATCGGCTTGGGCCGGGGTAGGGAGTTCGGCCATGGATGAAGCAACATTGGAGGAGTCGCCAAAGAGTCTTCTGGTGACACATCTTGACGCTGCTGAAGTTGGAATCCCCCTTCTTCAAGGGCCAGAACCTCCTGGAGAGTGAGGTTTGTCCCAGTGAGGACAGGCCAGACGTCCGGGACATCCGGACGGTGCTGCACCCACTTCCTCCTAGTGCCTTTGACACATCTCTCAATGTCGTCGTTGCAGAAGAAGAATTGTGTCAAGAATTCCTTGTTCTTCTTGTAGTCGCGCATGTAGCCGGTGTACGTAGGAGCTGGAGTACTTTTACCATGCCGAACGATCTTCTGGGTGCACTTGGTCTTTGTGCGAGCTTGCATGGCGAAGCAGGCCTTGGCAGAAGTCTTGGGCAGTCTAGAAATGTGCCACTTGGAGACATCGCAGTGGGTCTCCTGAATGTTATTGACGTGGGTGACCCGTTGTGTGTAGTTAGTTTTTTGGTTACAAACAAACCCAGGGAAACAATCAGGGAAGACTTAAAAGGTGATCCTTACATCATCTAGGTGTCTTAGACAAGGTTTGTTAGGTAAAACACAAGGTTATAACACTGCATTTCCATTTAGGTGTATCAATTAGTTTACGGGCAGGGGTAAAAACACCTAAAAGATCACTCCATAGCAGTGCATGCAAAGGTGACAGTCTCTCTTCTCACTCTAATTTCCCAGCCAATGGTCTGGCAGTGAGTTCATTTTAATTGGACCAAGTGCGGTGCAAAAGCATAGGGCTCGCCATCGACCATAGTCCTTTGCAAAAGTAACCCATTTTAGTCTTGCTTATCAAAGTCGAGGGCCCTTTGATATCGTCCATAAACTTTCATTTAATTAATCCTTTTAATTGAACTTGAAAGAGTCAGTGCCGTCATCCTTTCAGGATTGTCAAAATTCATTAATTAATATCCCCTTTTTAAGTTACGCAGTCCGACCATAGTCTTTACCAAATCTTGGCCAAAGTAACCGTAACATCTTCCTCAAATCGATAGATCAAAACCACGTGATCGTTAAAGTAATCAATTCATTAATATGTCATCTTATCCTCAATTAAGTTTAAAGCATTCAATTATTAAAATAGTAGTTTTCCAAAAGACCCATAATTCAATTAAGAGTGCAATTAATCCTGAAAACGTACCAATGTTGTAAGTATCGCGACCTTTGATGTCCTCCGCCTCCGAATTAACCTTTCACAGGCCTTAGCCTCTCCCCTTTAGCGCACCATACTACATGAAATATTAGTGAAGAACATTTTCCTCACTTGCATTACAATGACAATGGCCTTGCTTATTTATGACGTCAAACAATTACGTGCAACAATGGATTCAACTCCCTGGAGTCCTACTCATAACCTCTAAAAATTACATGGATTCTCACAAAGCGCATTAGATTTATGGACTTCAAATTCACGTAACACCAGATCATCACATAACCGAATCAAGAATTATAAATGGCCTGATTTACTTGTTGGAAACATGAATTATTATACGTGAATTCAGTGCATATGATAGATTGGTATTTCTGTCAACAGATTCTTCTCCGCTTTCTCCAATAGGCTATCCACCCGAGTAGGTTACCATCAATATTTCCAAACCATAGCCTTATCAACCTTAGTTATCCCAAGAATGGATCGCTGTAATTATCTCGAAAATCTATCAGATTCTCGCCAACTCTACTTCTCACCGACAATAGCCTCACATCAAATAATCATAGTTAACTCTATCCTCACAAAGAAGATCAGGAGGTGCTCAATCTGGAACCGGCTGGATTTGTAAACACTAGGACTTCAACCAATTATGCCCAGAAATTCCCCCACTCATTGCAAGGAACAACTGACAGTAAGTGGACGATTGATTTAAGTATGAGTTTCAGACAATATCACGCCATGATTTCTCAGTAAATTCTTACGTAGACTACGACCATAATCCGTCAACCCTCTCGCACCTCTCTGATGCATCACAACATAAGCCTTACATTTACATAATTAAGTAAGTCAGGACCATAGTCTTGCATTTAAGTACAACACTCTTACATGGATAGTAGGGATTATGTTTCTGCCAACCAGTCTGATCACACAATAATTCATAAATGCGCAACAATATTATAGGGTTCACAATTCAATGCAAACAAGGGCTGCCATTGTAATTATAACAACAACAACAACAACAACAACAACAACCTTAGCGTATGCGCATCCCGCGCATGTGCTTGCAAAATAAGCTTTAAGATTAGATTCACCAAAAATCCACACACAAGACAGAAAATTCAATAATAATCTCTTACAAGCTCTCGGCCTCTCGCCTACAAGACACACACATAATGAATGGCCTCCTCCTCTTTCTCAACCTACAAAAAGTAGTTATAACCATCTTTGTCTCTTCAAACCGGGCCATAACCTTCCCATGGCCTAGTTTCACATATCACAAGACATTAGCTATTTCACACCACAAGGTTTCATATTTTCGAGTTCAAGAAGTGACTATTCACACTTAAACTTCATTAATGCTACCAAAAATCAAAAAATTGTACCACATAGCCCCCGACTAACAATGTTGCTGGCCTCAGCAACCTTGTCTCCGAAATGGTTGGTGAAATGGACGTTGAGGCTGCGAAGTTATGTTAGCTGCTCTTTTGTTGTCCCGAATCTCCATCTTCTCAATAGCACGGCGTAGATCATCATCTACTTCCACCATCTCTGGAGCATTAAGACGTTGCCATCGCAAGAATCTTTCGAATGGCCCCGCCCGGGTGTGCGGAAATTCATCGATCAGATACCTATGAGCACCTGCAATAAAGTGAGTGATGGCCATGGCTTCCACCAGTCGTACCCATCGGGTCGGACGATATTGCAATTTCAAGAGTAGTAGAAATTCATGACGGCTTTCCGAAAATTGATTGACATCAATGGTAACATTCCATTGACCACACCAGTCGGCGAGAGTGTTACAAAACACTGCAGCCCGGAAACATACTGGATCCACATGTTGAATATGTTCCTCAAAAAAATTCCGATATGCTTCCTGACATTGAGCTGCGGTCGCCTTAGGCCCTGGTATAAGAGGCCAATTGTACTCCACACTATGGAGTGTCGCTTGCGGGTCCCATTTGTGTCTTCGAGTACACGCGCAAAAGTGGGGATGCGTGGCCACGGCTGGTGGCGGATGGGAAGACCATTGCCTAGAGATTCGGCGATAATGGATATCCACCGGGATGTCCTCACTCCGTGACAACCCATAGTCCTCCAATAACCATGAAAGAGCCTCCCAAGTGGGAACCGGTGTTTCTTGAGGCCTGTCAAACATCTTATGGTATTGCCCCAAATATTGCAAAGTTAGGGGACTGCCCACTAATGGTAACCTGATAGAAATAGAGGGTACAGAGAAGCTAGAGGGTGGCAGATCAAGTTGAATTTGGCCGTGTAAATTTAACAACGGTTTCTTCCCAGCAGAGGCTTCCTTAATATATCTCTCCAATCTATTACTAATCCTCTCATGTTGGAACAGATAATGGGAGGCACTTAAATCCTTGCTAAAGACCATAGACAAACGTTGCACATTGTTGGAAAGAAGACTAGGTACAAAGTCAGGATGTTGGAGTTGCCCGTATAGGTTCTGTAACACCAATTGCCACTCATGCAGGTTCGACTGCGTCTGGCCATAAAACTGAGAGGAAATTCGTGTGCTATAATCTTGCCAGGAAGCCACACGCTCATCAGATTGGTAGGACAATGACTGACGACTCACCCATTGACGTTCTAAAGAGGAATAATATAACAAAACCCTTGCCCCCATATCCCCGATGACCATGAAAGCAACATGTGGATCTGAGAGTTGAAGATGTTTACGAGCTAGGATTTCGGCACAAAGGTTTTCAATCCCCTCCTCGCAACTAGTTGCCCAGACTTCCAAAAATTGCCTATGATCTAACCAATCCTCTCTGACCAACTTATGAGTAACTAAGAATAAATCCCTCTGTAATTCATACAATCGAAACAAATCTTGAGGAACTGGACTACTCGACTCCCAATCCCACAACCTGGCCATGGACGCTTTAGACTGATGGACAGTTGCAGACTCGAGAAGGACTTGAGTTTTTGGAGAATGCTCTTTCTCCTTCCTGGTCAAGAGCTCCCGTTGAAGCTCAAACTCCTTTTTCTGCAGCTGTAATTTTTCCCGCAACTGGTGACTTTCCGTCTGCACTTTCTTTAACTCCTCTTGGCAAGATTGTAAGGTCGCTCGCTCCTGCTCCCCACGTTGCATTTGCTCCCTCAATGCCTGGTTCTCTTTTTCTTTTTCTTCGCCGAGCGCCTTGCTAGTTTCCATTATCTTTCTCAGGGTCTCGATCTCGGCCTCTTTACTCATTCGTTCTTTCATAGCTTGTGCAAGGTCACACAGGTTCTTCACATTGTTAGTCTGGCATTCCACCAGAGCTTCACCTTTCTTAATTAATTGGTCATGTTTCTCATCAACCATTGTCTGCAAATTTTGCACCCGAAGCCTCAGCCTTCGATTCTCCACAACTTCTTGATCTGGTTTCTCAGGGCTGGTCGATGGACTGGGAATTGATTGAGGAGATGATGGTCCTCCCAAGAACACAGTTGGGGGAGGTAACTCTTTGCAAAGCACCGAGATGTAAAAAGCTGAATACAGCTCCATCATCTTCGTCTTTCGCTTAGCCTCAATCTCTTCCAGCATCCTTTCTTGCACTATGCTAGCCCAGTTCACCCTCTCGCCATCCAAAGTCTTCATTACAGCCATTATCATTCTCTGGGGGATTGTGTCCTTCTGAGGTCGAAACAGGAAATAGTCATTGATGAACTTAAGCCACTGTTTCCATTGTGGTTTCGCAGCATCAAGTTTACACCCCCTTGGGGTGCAAGGTAGTTCCCCTTCGAACCAAGACTCATATTGATGCTTTGTGAGTCCCGGCATCTCTTCGACTAAATGACCCCCAGCTGGTAACCTTAAAATTCTTTCAATCATCTTGCTACTGAAGTCTATGGTCCGTCCATCGACTAGGGCAGTCTTAGTCTCTCGAGAATAAGTTTGGACAAATTGAACGACTCTGTCCACATAAGCCACTCTGGTAACATTTTGGATCCAAGACAAATAATTGAATATTCCAGCTCTCCTCAGTCTCTCACTGTCCACGTTCCAGGACGCCCGGAGTGCCGCAGGAATAGGAGACAACACTATCGGCCTGATGCTCAAGGCCTGACTTGACTTAGCGATCTCATCATTTTCCATGGTCTCTCACTGTTGCTTTCTCAGACAATGGACTTGTATCCCAATATCAGTGCTGTAACTTTTACGAAAAGGTCAAGAGCTTTGTTCTACCCAAGACTCGCTACCCTGCACAAGGCCCACTTCACAAACTAAGTTCCTAGCATTTTTCTTCAGTTGAGGGCCCCTGGTAGTCAATTAACTCTAATTGTTGCATTTTTTTTTTTTTTTTTTCTACAACACTCAAAAAGAACTGCTTCCACAACCTCTGTTCAATCTTTATCAAGAAACTATATCTCTATAATCTTGGAAGGAGTTTCCTCGGGGAGACAATGGTCTTGTTAACTACTCTTTCTCCGGCCGTTGTACTCATTGAATGATTCGTTCTGGGAACAGCAGAGAACCTTTTTACCTCTGAATCCCTCCTTTCTATCTTTTCTCTTTGAAATCATTCCCTCCCATTCACTTAGCTATTGCATTCTCTTTACAAAGTTCTACTTCAGAGCTCTAAACAATATACTAAATTACGATAATATCTTTCTCCTTTTTCACTCGGCTCATAACCTGTTCAACTGTCAACTTTAAGCATTATCTGGAAGAAAATTCTCTGGCCCTCTCTTTTAGCCTTAAAGTTGTCACTAACTTAACTAATTTGGAATCTATCTTTTTCTTCCACTCATCACTTCCGCACTTGGATCTATAAGACTTTTTCATTTCTCTCTGGCAACTTTGTCACAGTTTTCTCTCAACAATATCACTTTCTTTTTGCTGAGCCTAATATCTGACGTTCTTTCATCCCTGCCTTTGCCATAACCTGTAAAGTCTTCATTTCAGGGCCCTCCCTTCTTTCTGCAGCACTCCATGCTTACTACATTTATTTCTCTTCTTCTAAACTTATGGATCTCTCTCTAATGGCAGCAAGAATTTGAGCAGATAAAAAAAATCTCAGAAAAATAAATCTTGACTGTAGTCTGGGGCTCTTTTCAGAGAAGTTTCCTCTCCTGCCTTTAAGCGACTAATTTTAGCTTCTAATTGAGCATTACTCTTAAGCATTGTTCACTACTTTTCAGCTCCCAACCCTTACAACGGATTTTCTTTTCTTTTCTTTTCTTTATAACTCTCTGCTCATCAATCTTAGCTCAAATCAGGGCCTCACTTTTTCTCAAACCTACAAGATCACCCAGAATATCCTCTCATTTCTAAGCTCTCATTTCTTTCTTTATTTACTCAACTATATACATAGTGCAATATGCTTGGCCATAGTCTGACAATTTCTTTCAAACCCTTGTTTCAGTTGGACTATTGCCTTAATACATCCTCATTACTTATCTGTGCCTCAACAATATCTATTGCAAAGAGAAACACCCAAGGGATGAGCCAAACCTATCAGTAGAACTCTCATGCTATCCCCTGCACTTCTTTTTCCACAGTTGACTCAATTTGTCTTGGTGAGGGTCCTAATTTTTCTCCTTGACAGTTTAACTATGAAAGATCTTAGGTCTCTCTTCTCAGACTTATGATGACTCAATTAACCCACTGAGATATTTCCAAGCTAGATTTCTACCCTCTCCAAGATTTAACAATTGCTTCTAAAATTGAGTTATCAGTCTCACAAGTGTTGCAACATATTTAGCTCCCTTAACATCTCTCTGTCATTCTCTGTTGTACGTCTGCAAGATGTTATTTATTTTGTATTTTTTCTGGAGGAACATTTCTCCTATAACCCTCTCCTCATAACTCACTTAGCTTTGGCTTGCAGATGTTTTCTCTCCCTATCTCTGAGCTAGTCTCCCTTCTTAAGCTCTTAACAAGGCAATAGTCTGTTATTTCCCAATAAGCATATGCTTTACTTAGGCTATTGTCTTACCATCCTTTCAACAGGGAGAACCGGCCGCTAGTTACAAATGAACCGGTTGAGTTTGAAAATAATCGGTCGAAGTCCAAGACTTCCGGAAATTTACCGATCATTTTAGAGGAATTTATAAAATACACCTCAAATTAATGAAGAAAAACCGAAAGATGTCAACATTTACCGGTTGGACTTGGAGACACTAGGATCTTTACCGGGTATGCTCAAAATCCTCCCCAAACACTGTTACCATCTAGCTTTGTCCATATATCAATACCCTTAGGGTATCTAGAGGATGACCCCAAAATCTAACACCAGAACCCACTTGTTAATACCTGCCACAATTCTGACCACATTCTCTCCTGATATCACTCCTCTTCCTCAACCAGATAGTTGCCTGGGACCCACCGTCTTTTGTCCCTTACAGCTAATTGGAAAAAATTAGGTTAACCACACTCTGACCCTAATCCTTTCTTGACACATTTCTGCGCTCAATTTCTTCAACTTTTCTGCTAACTTCTAATCTGGCCATAGTCTTTAACTTCAACTGACAGTATCCGCTTTATGTAGGCCATTGCCTTGAGATATTTCATTCCCTTATCTTTGGATCAACCTCTTTTGATAACCCCAACAAGTATAGATCTATGTCAAAATGAGCAGAGCCTAATAACAACAACTCCCTTACTCTTGCTGCCGAAATCATTCATTTACCCAAAATGTCCGCCTGGTCAGAGTCTCTTACAACCATGCAGAAAGCGCACATAAGAGAAAGTATATATAAAAATATATATAACAACAGTAACTCACCTGCTTCTATCGCAACAGCTGCTCTTCCGCTGCCACCACGCTCTGCAACCTTCTACTTCTGACGCATTCTCTTACTTCCATCAGACTATGGGCTTAAGCTATTCCACTTCTTGGTTTTCTGTAACGGCGGATGAAGACTTAGCCTCTAGTCTATTCACATTCCGTTAGCTTTCTGTCTTTTCATCCAACCTATACTAGCCTGGCCATAGTCTTTTTGGCTAGGCCGCAAGGTTTCCATTTTTATTTCGTTTAAGTCAAGCACTAATACTCCTGAGGTTAATTAGCTACTTCTTTTCTTTTCTTTTTGTTCGATTCCCTTCCTGATTTTCTCACGATTCATTTGTAAGGTATCTATGATATATATAGTTGATATATAATTGATGTATGTAATTATATTTATATTTTATTACGATCATTCAAATTAGTTACGTAAATCTATATCAATTTTGATAGAATGATCACTATATTCGTTAATTTGAGACTTTCTCTTGTCTTAAATTAATATATGGACCACAACAACATGGGTCTAATGTTTGGGTTGTCCTACCTAAACCATCTTGATATGAGTTCTTAATTGGGTTCTTGATATGAACACCCGTTTCAAAGTATTTGCATCTTACAATATTCTCCAATATATGGAGTGTGCTTGGGAGGAACCGACGAGATGAGCCCTCCCGCTGCTGTGCCCGCAGCCGGCGAAGCACAGACACAGACACAGCGAAGTGAAGCACAACTACAGACACAACGCGGCGCACAGCGGCACCCTCCCCTCAGATCTACTTCTTCAACGCCGAAAACAACCCACAACCTCAAGAGCTCGCTACTGCGAGACTTCGGGACAACCAGATCTGCAACACCGAACGAACAAGGGCGCAGCAACAACAACACAGATCCAGATCTGAGAGACAAGCGGCGAAGAGAGGGACCAGAATCGACATGGCTACAAACGGCCAAGGATTTACTAATTGCATGGGTGCTCATCAGCACCATTACACTGTGTGTCAACACACACCACACTTCCTCCCCAGAAAATCCCACCAACATAGTCACTACACTAAGATCTCACTTGCTCCAGCAATACCCCACCATACATCAACAACAAAGCTTCCTCTATCTCTACCTCCCAAAACCTCACTCAGCCTACACTGCCCTCCTTCATAAAATATCACACCAGACTGCGCCTCCTCCACACTTGCACCCAGCTCCAGCCACCACGCCCCGATCGCCTCACTCGCAGCCACCCACAAAGCACAAAGTCGAAAACACAAAGGTTAGCAAAAAGATTGGCACTTACTAGCAAGCATGCACAGACAATATCACCAGAAAAACACACAACACACACTGTACAAACTTACCGCAAAAAAGTCGCTGCCGCCACCCCCCGCCTCCTCAAATGGCCAAACGTCAGACCCTGCACCATATCTCACACCCAAACTCCACAAAACGCCACATCCCGCAAGCTCACTCACTTAAAACAGAACGAGTGCTACCTACATTCCTAGCCGCATGCACCAGCATTCACCCTAACCACAACCCCCTGACACTCACACACCTCTCACCCACCCCTACACACCCAAACTACAATAAACGCCACACAGCTAGCCGCACACCCCAGCTCACCCACACTCAGATAGCAGTCCGCCATCCCACAAAGTCCAACACACATCCATACTTCACACACCGCTGCACCCCACCCCGTCAGATCCAGCACACCCCTCTCCCGAAAACAGACTCCCACATGCCTACCCTTCCCGCAATCCCACAATCAGTACCAGCGCACACCAAAGGCAGCCACACAGATACTCGCAATTCCAACCCAAACACAGACGCACACACAGCCAACCACTCCGGAACCTCACAAGACTCTTCCCCTAATAGACACAACCTCTCACACAAACTAACCACATTCCCCGCAAAGGCAAATCGCCACCCGCTGATCCCGATCTCCCAACCTGACACCCCCCAACAAAGCCCCAATGCAGATCACCAGGAACAATCACACTCACACCAACTCCTACAAATACCTCCGCTCCGCTCACCCTTCCTCACTCATCCTCTCATCCTCTCCTCACACTCAATCCACACTACAATGGCTCCTAACAGCGATCCCCACACAGCCGCCCAGCATACTCGCAGCAATCCGAGCCAGCACCAAGATAGCAGGACCAAAGTGAAAGGCAACACCACCAGCACCGGAGCAGGTTTCCCGGCCAAGAGCCACAACAGAGCGGTACAGAAACATGCAGGGCGTGGAGGAGACGAGGAAGCGGCGGTTTCACTAGCGGGAGCCGGGACCAGGAGCCGCAGTTTAGGCCGAAGACGGGCCCTCATCTCCGACTACAGTAACGAAGAGGACCGGGAGACAACTGCCCCAACACCTAGCCAACCCACGGTCATAAAGGAGAAGGCCCCCCCTTCTCATGATTCCGACATAGATATGCAACTCGTAGACGTTTCGCCCGAACACGGCGGAAGTTCACTTCAACTATCATCATCCCACAATGAGTACGCCGCCATCCCCAACCAAGCCGCCATCTCCACAAATCGACTAGACATCATCAATCTTGCCGATGAGACCCCCACGACCTCACACAAGAGCCCAAGGAAGGAAGCTACATCCGACACACAAAGCGCCAAACGTAGGAGGAATGAAGAGGGACGACACACGACTCCACTCGGAACGAGCAAACTCCAACATGAGAAGACCAAAGAAGCCGTCCCAAGCATTGACATCGTCTCCCACATGTGGTTAGGATTCCCCATCCATGAAGCCATAGCCATTCAACGGGGCCAAGAGATCATCCACGAACACCGGCCAACCGAAGAATTCACAAGACTAGGGATCCCCACCAAAGAGATTGTCGAGTTCAAGACTCTCCGAAGAGCGTTCCCGCATGTACCGCAAGTTTACTACCCACAAGAGAGACCGGATGCGGTCCCTGGGAACCACCTCCACTTCACACAACTCCCAAGACTAGAGAAGATCGACCCAACCACCGGCCTATCCGAAGGCTTTCACATCACCGTCCGATACGATTTCGGTTTCAAGAATACAAGTAGACAAGAGGCAAGGAGAGGTTGCATGGAACGACTTCGACAAATGGAGATCCCCCTCGGCTTGACATACTCCAATCCCATAGACATAGGAATCAATGCCGTCACGAAGAATTGGGCGGGCTTCATCAAAATTCACCTACTACACCCCCAAAGGGACGGGATAGCACTCCTCCAAGGTAACCGGGCATTTGTCATGGAGATGGAAGGTGGTGAACGCGTCATTGGCAAGGTAGAAAAAAGATTCGAGCTCATGACAAAGGCCCGGAATCTTCGTCTACACATCAAAGGTGAGACACTCCGCCATGAGCATGCCTCTCATGTATTTGAGGAAATTGTGAGAGAAAGTTACTACACCGGTAGACAACACGAATTTATGGGCCTCACCAAGCCGGAGCTCGACAAAACCTTCGCTTTTCTCACTCTCACCACGAAGGAGGCCCGGGACATAATACTCAATGAAGGACTCTCATT
Source organism: Polytrichum commune (assembly GCA_950295325.1). Lineage (NCBI taxonomy): Eukaryota > Viridiplantae > Streptophyta > Polytrichopsida > Polytrichales > Polytrichaceae > Polytrichum > Polytrichum commune. Next base: position 39,415,210 of record OX485807.1, read on the forward strand.
CAAACATGAGAAATTACAAGTGAGTATCACAAGGGATCGTAGTGCCGGCAACCCGTCGGAGCTCCGGATTAGCACAACACTTGTCGCTAATAACCTCCCACAACGCGAGTCCCAAGCATCCATCACCAAGGCCATCAAGCAAGCATTCGGGGCGGATAACATTGTGGGAGTAAGCTTTGGCACCAACCCATACACCGATAAGCAAGCGGGATGGTGCCACATCCAATGTCTCAACGCCGCGGTCTACACGGAGTGGCTACACCGATCCACATTCATCCTAGGACGACGTATCGACTTCATCCCACACCACGGAAGCATCGACGGCACGGATCCGAACAACACGGCCATCCGCCTAGCCCAAGCACCCGCGAGAGAGGCTATCGCGGAGAAAATCCAAGCCATGGGCAACGTCACCAACTCCAACCCAATCCTCACCGAGAAGTACCTCACCAAAACCATGAAGGAGTTGGAGGACAAGTTGGATGAGAAGTTCGGGACGCTCACCACCACCATAAACACACATACGGACCGGAGGCACGAGGGCACCACGGCCACAATCACACATCACTCCAACAACCTCCAAGCACTATTTGGAACAATCGCCCAAGAACTCCAACAATCCAACCTACGCATGCAAGGACTAGTCAACGGGCTCGCTACCGCCGCACCGGAAATACTACATAGAACTACAATACCACCACTACCGCACGGCTACAACGCTACCGCACCACCTCTCCCCCTACAAGCCCCCCCGGGCTTCCACAACAACCCATCAACACATCACCAAGGACACAACTCATTTAATGAATAGTGACCACCCGAGACATCACCAATGGTCCCCTTTGCTTATCTTGCTTATTTGTTGTATTACATTTTATTTACTTAATAAAGAGTTCGTTTTCTCACTCCACACGCCTACCACATACATAGTCACATACACAATGTCAACCATCACTCCAAGGCCCATACACACCAATACAAACCTCCACACAAAATCCCCACCAAAATTACAAGCAAAATATACACTAAAACCCCTAGACTTTACACACACATCCTTCAAACACCCACCAAACCCCACACAATCACAAACCCCACACAACAACACATTTCACCCCCATTACATCAACAACACAATCACAAATAATAAAACCATATTCAACACACAAAAATATATACTTAAGTACACCCCCACAAACATCCCCATCAATGCACTAATATTACATCCACCAAAATAATGCCCCAAAAAACACATATTAATATTCAAACCTCAAAATATACATCTAAAGAGAACATCCTATCCCCATCCCACCCACAAAAACATCATAAAAAACCTCACACATGTAACGGATATTAACCCCACTACATACCACAAATGGCCCATATCCCCTACATATTATATTCCCTACTTTATATATAAAGAAAGAGACACTTTGATCCTCACTTGTTTAGTTTGTACTTACATCCACCCCATACACACTTGCACCACACAAAATAACAACACAAACCCCACACCAAATTCCCAATCCCCCTTAAACCACACACTAACACCTCTCTATATTACACGCCTACTACTTACCCACCCCACCAACCTCATACAAAAAGTCATCACACACCAACACATACCCATCCCCCTTGATAGAACCCACACTACCAACCCACATCATAGACTATTGCCTCTTACACATGAAAAAATACTAAACCCCCATCGATCGGGCATAAAAACACATCCCACAATCAAACCACAAACACTACCCACACCCTATATGGACACCCCACACACACACAACACATCTAATCGCACACATAATATCTATGGCACACCTTTATATAAAAGGACCTTATTATCATACTACAAAATCACCACAACCTCCATAGACACCACAATACCCATACTTCTTAACACCCCACAACAACTACAATTCCAATACCCAAAATACATAGGCATACCACACACCTCTATACACATCACATTCTACACAACCAAACACCCTCACCACAAACATCCAACCTTATATAAACTAACCACATACATTATAGACCTACAAGCACTCATACTCCTTAGCGGTGACATAAAACCTAACCCCGGACCAAATATACACATAACCAAAGACCTATACAACTATATACAACAACATAGTACACATCCTCCCTCATGGATAATCTATGCAATAATCGTAACAATCAACCAAAAATCCAACCAAAAATCACAATTAAACATAATAATACAACACCATACTCAACTACATTTACTCATTTTACAATGCGGCGACATCCACCCTAACCCAGGACCTATGCCTGACCTACTAAAAATACACCCCCTTGACCACAAGAGAAGACAAACAACATATTTCCTACCAAGTACGATAAAATTCCACCCAGAATACCAACACTTGGCCGAAACATTCAAACCCCTTTTCCAACACACACATCCGCTCCATACACAAATAATACACTCCCTCCCATACTTGTATAATCACATACAACAATATAATCACCATCCTCCCCCAAGGGTCATCTATGCAATAGTCGTAACCATTAGTCCCTCTACTCTAATATGTAACACACTCCTACACCACCAACCAATACAAGAATGGACATCTCAGCTACTAGAAAAAATGTCAAGATTGCAAAACCCACCAGAAAGACACATAGATACCCCACACCCATATACACAATTTTGTCATATATATAAAGACACTATCACCCCTCCCAACACAATACACAAACAATTATATGATTATATACATCTAGACCATAACTCCGTTAATATAGAAAAATTACAAGAAAAATTCTCATATCTACCACGACAACTACTAATGGAGGCACTAAGATATAACGAACCTATAAATGAATACACACGTCCCAACCCCCCCATTACTTATCATCCATCACCCTCGCCCAACCCGGTCCCGCTAACTAGTCAAGAATCATACGCCATAACCTGGAATGCCTCCTCACTAAACACTGCCATGCCATGTCTACAAGAACTAATCACGGACCCCCAACAACCCCCATCAATCATCACCATTCAAGAAACCAAGCTTTCCGCCACTAAATCCACAAAATATATACAACACCTATTCCCTCAATACAAACTTTTCTTTAACAACACACACAACATCACAAGAATCACACGCCAACGAATGACATATAGAGGATATAGAGGAGGACTACTACTACTAATACACAACAAACACGCATTTTCAGGCAATCTTTCCAAAATTCCCACCCCCGCAAACATATCCCCATTCCTCCAAGTAACGCACATAGCAAACCAACCTTTACAACCATCGCTCTTAATTAATTTATATATGCCCTCGCATGAGGAGGACCTACCCCTCATTCCCATCATACAAACTAACATCACTCATCAAATCAATACACACCCTAATCACACATACATCCTATGTGGAGATTTTAATAGAGACATTGCTTTGATTGGAAGACAAAACGACCAACAAACCACACCGCCACAACCGGAAGATTACCTTTGGCGATCATTTACAACCAACCTAGAATTAACATACATCACGACAAACACAACATTCTCAAGGCAAGGAGGGCATAATTACACATAAAATAGCCTAATAGATGGATTTTACATCAAAACCCCACATAACCACCAATTCACCTCAACTACAAATCAAACAACACACCTAAACTCCGATCATCTACCTGTACAACTCCGAATACCCCCAAACACACTTATAGCAAGATAACCAATCACAACCCCCGACCCACCACCTAGGATACTTAACCCTATACCCAAGGAAAATCTAGAAACTTTCCACACCAAATTCTTCGAGGACAACTCAAACCAAATCGACGAGCTCATACAATTGTTAGAAAATAACCACTTGACAAATGAACAATGGCAACTAGCATGTCAATCACTAAGCTCCCTCACCGATAACATTACAACCACCGTCCTAGAAACATGTAGTGCCCCACCCATTCCCACGCTATCAAACAAAATTGCTAAGCAAGGAGGCTACCTTCCAAAGAAACTCCAAAAAGAATGGAAAATACATCTATCTACCTACCATCTTATTAGAAAAACAATATATATCATAAAAAATAACCCAAATTGGCGAATTCACCCCATTATCACAAAAAAAATTAACAACCATACCCCTGTCACTATACCCTTACCTCCACACCCTTCCCACCCATACGAAACATGGTTAGCCAACTTAGCCAACATCGCCAAAGAAGCTAAAAATAAAGCCCGCAAAATAACAACAAACTACACAACCCAACAAATCAAAAAAGCCATATGCAAATACCAACAATTATATGACAAAAGTCCCAAGAAAATTAATAGAAAAGTCTTCAAGAATATTGACACCCCCCCTCTAGACTGCCTAATAGATCGATTCAATAATATCCTTACAAGCCCCACAGACATCGCACAAGAAATACATGTGCAACAATCCATAAGCAATAGACCAACCGTCCCAACATGCCATTATCAACCCGATCACCCACAACAATGCTTATGTGGAGTTAGACAATATCCGTGGCATGACCTCAACGGATTTACTATAGAAAATAGAGGCGAAGCCTTAACTCCCTTACACACATACCTAGACCAAGAAACATACGATATATGTCTTAAAAACCTTACCAACGGGAAAATGCCGGGACCCGATCAAATTCCTAACACCATACTAAAAAATATGCCGCCAAGATTTCACAAGCTTCTACTATTATTTTTTACCCACTGTTATAAACAAAAACAAATACCTGAAGCTTGGAAAACGAGCCTTACGATACTCTTATACAAAAAAGGCAACCCCCATCACCTCACCAACCATCGGCCTATTGCACTTGCCAACACTATCTACAAACTATTTACTAGCACGCTCACTAGTATTCTCTCATCATACGGGGAAAAACACCAAATTCTACATGATAGCCAAGAGGGCTTTAGAGCGGAAAGATGCACCGCCCGACAACTCCAAACCCTCATTGCCGCATTAGAAGATGCACGACTCACTAACCAAGACATCTACATCCTATACATAGACTTCAAAAATGCCTTTGGCTCTATCGACCATGCTAGACTCCTCGCCATTATGAAAGACCTCGGTTATCCGCAAGATGCCGTAGCACTAGTAGGAAATATCTATTCACAATCAACTACCACATTTATCGGGGAATATTTCGATAAAACATTACCCATACCCATACAAAGGGGAACCATACAAGGAGATACGCTAAGCCCTTACCTCTTCATCATCTTTCTCGAACCATTACTTAGATGGTTACAACGTGGACCCCACGGATACACCTTAAAAACCTCTAATACAAAATTAAGCTCCGCGGCCTATGCGGACGACCTAGCGGTAATATCCAACAATACGACATCCATACAACAACAATTGAACAAGCTAGATAGATATTGCGAATGGGCCGGAATGGACCTCGGCATCCCGAAATGTGCAATCACAGGATGCCCAAATAAATCCAAACTAAATGCACAAGCCTTTAAAACACATTTAACGGCTATTAATATTAACTTCCGAAACCAACCAATACCGATACTAAGCCAACACGAACCATATGTTTACCTCGGAATCAATTTAGTTCCATCACTACAATGGAAAACACAAACGCATATCACAACAACCAAACTAATCAAACAATGTAAACTCCTAACCACATGCCCAGCCACCATGAAGCAAAAAATACAAATGGTTGACACAGTCATAAGAGCCGGCATAGCCTATAGCTTTTATGCCGTCCCTTACTCACTTCCCGCTATTAAAAAACTAGATAAAAGAATAATTGCCCTACACAAAAATATATGTGGCCTCCCAAAATGCCTATCAAATGCAGTTACACAACTTCCACAAAATATGTTCGGCACCGAAGCTTTCTCACTAAAAAATGCCTATATAACATGTATCAGAGAACAACTCATAAATGCCCTCAACGACCAAGGAAGACTTGGAAGAATATATAATGGATTAACCAAACATATCCTTGCTAAACATGGCGGATCACTCCACTTACCACGAATAACCCCACATGATTGCATGAGATCACCAATTACTAGAACATTATACCTACTCAAAAAAACTAGTGACACTCATCTTAGAAGTACACTTGCAAAATTCCCCCTTCACCCTACGCCATTAGAGACACAATGGATGAGTCAAGCACACCATATACCCACACTAACTCCCACCACTTCCCTCAAATACTTACATAAATTAATTCTACACAACATAACCGAACTAAAACACATAACGCACCCCAATGGCACACACCTCATGACAAATGATGAATTCAAGTACTATTATGCCCCACCCACTAAACTAGTTAAAACCGCCCTAGAACACGCGCGTAAGCTATTTTGTAAACCCCCTTGTCACAACCAATGCCCAAATACTTGCCTAACACATACAACACCCAATACTCTCAAGGACGCCTACAAAATACAAAATCATCATATAAACACAAGCCTAAATAGACAAAACATACGCCCCATATCACCCCCACTACCGGAACATCCAAAACCCCCCTTACATATCCAACAAAACCATATACAATTCCCAATACAATCTATAATAAACGACCACCCTCACACATACAAAGACAAACACAATATCACAAAACACTACACATCCTACCTTTGCCAATGGATACTTCCTAACGAAACCAAATATCATAAATGGCTCCCACAAAGAGATTTGTTCCCTTGGAACAATCAAAACACTATAAATCACAACATACTACTCTTAACACAATACTATACCCAAAAACAACACCAACACTTCACCAACATTCTCCAAATAAACTTTAGTGAAGCACAAATGAGAGACACAAGATATGTCCGTCCACCACAAGACATACCCCTATGCCACATTCATATCAATGAATGCAACCCAGATAATGACATTGAATGCACACAACACACCATTCAAAGCCAATATGGCGCATCACACATCTATGATAATGACGGACACCACCTAATTACCATTCCCGAACTCAGACTACAATGGCTATGGGAACAATACCAAAATGCATTAAACAAACCACACAACTTAGAACCCCCCACACAATCCTTTGAAAAAGAAGTGGCATGGTTATATCAAAGATACAAATATAGAATGCCCAAAAACGACCCCCTCAAACTCTCACAATACACCCTCCCAAGTGCCATCATAGAAAACATCATTGACTCCTTCCACATCACCCATTCCTACTTCTCATCACCAATCACATGTCCTACTACATTGAAACAATTCTCCTCCCCATTTTCTAGGGACAAGGTATTCGGGTCAATAGGCACAGCATTCCAACATAAATGGGCAGGGGTGGGATATGCCCACCCGCACACAGAAAAAGACACTCAACAAGCCCTACATTGGGCTAGACTTGCCGCCAAACATAACCCAGACACAATCACAATACTCATAACAACTGACCCAAACTGGTACCACAATCTCAACCCCCATGAAGGCCCTTTCCCAGATTCTCACGTTATCTCACATTTCAAAGCAGACACCATTGCATATGATGAACCCACAATACCCCCGGAATTACGAACTAACCCACGAACAGAAAATCATGACATCCGCATATTATGTATACACCACAAACACACGTCCCCCGGATCATGTGAATATGCGAATCGTATGGACACTATTAGCACTAACCTCCAAATACCCACATCATTTCACACATCGGCACCGCCTACACCTATAAACACCTTAGTAAATAGAAGCAAGAAATGGTCCCAACTTATATACCCACCCCCCCCATCCAATTACAAACCAAACTTCCAACACTCCCATATACACGAATCAAGACATATGCCTACCCCTCAAATACCACCCACAATTTTGCTATTACACGGATGGATCATTCATGCCACCCAAAGAAATAACCCGAGGGCATTGGAGAAGAGAAAAAGCAGGGTATGGTATATATAACCCTTTCAAAAACCTCAAAATCACAGAAAGACTACCCGGACTCCAAAATATACTTAGAGCAGAACTTATGGCTATACACCACACCCTCCACCTCCTAACTACCACATACCGGAATGAACCGGCACATATCTTTACAGATTGTCTCAATGTCTTATACCTCCTGAACACGCAAACTAAACACCCAACACTACACAATAGCCACCCGGATAAAAAGATACTAGAATCCATAGTTAAGATGCTGCAATCCCGCACACAAACCACCACCCTACACAAAGTCAAAGCCCACACAAACATTCAAGGTAACGAACAAGCCGATAAATTAGCAAAATTGGGTTGTGAATTAGAACATAGAGACGCTATAGCCACACATGAGCATGCGCACCCCACGCCATACTACCTCCAAAAAGATTGGTGGCATTCAATGCAAGAAACACCAGACAAAGGCCCCATCCGACACCTTGGCAAATACATCACCAAACACGATAAAAAACACAACCTATCCATTCTAGCAACCCAAACACATCAATTACATAAATGGCTTGATAACAAAGATATCGACAAAACATTATCAAATGACTTTTGGACCAACCCGGCTATCTCAGACAAGCAAAAAACGTGCTTAGTAAAATTCCGAACTGGACAATACATGGGACAAGCTAGAAAACAACTCTTTTTTGGTAGAATTGCATACCCATCCCATACATGTAACATTTGCAACTCATTAGAAGCGGATACATGGCTACATATACTCCTTAAGTGCAAACAACAACACATCCACGCACTAATTACAAAAAGACATAACAAAGCGGTATGGGAAATACGCAAACTTCTTGTCTCAAATAAAATAACAAGACACTACATACTCATGAACGCAGGTACATATAATGAACTACCCCAAGACAACACAGTACCAACATGGTTACTACCCTGCACATGTGGTACCCAAAGATGTCATTGCAACGCTAGACTCAAACCCGACATTTTATGCATTATAGGGCACCCTTACAATTCCCCACCACCAGAAGCACCCACACCAGAAATTACAGTTCAATTTATAGAATTCACATACTGTAATGACAGATTCTCCACTGAAACCATAAATCAAAAAGTCACAAAATATCAACCACTCATAAATAATATCATCGCAAAGGGTTGGAACGTAGCCCCACTTATTGTATTAGCATCTGGTGCCCGAGCCACAACTCACATCCCCTCAATGAACGAACTTGAAACAAAGCTTAAACTCCCCACATCACAAATTAGGAACACATTCAAACAACTTAACATAATTGCCATACAATATGCACACTCAATATTAATCCACAAAAGACGAATAGAAAATAAACAACCCATCACAGACCTACAAAATCATAACTAAAATTAGAGAGGGGTAGTGGTCAGACCACTAGTTATTAAGTTACCACCTATAGCTCAGAAAGGCGGGGAGTAGCCGGCTGGTTGGTACAACTTTCCTGCCTATGATTAACTCACTTGCAGCACCAAGTCAAAGTGTATTGCACTAACACGCTCAGACGAATTCAACGCGAATCGAACCCGGTCCGTATTAATACAACACACACGTCCTTATCCAACTAACCTTGGAACCATGACTTGGTGACCAACAACACAATCAACCATCATTTATACTCAAACAAATACGCACGCTTCCCGTCTCCAATGAAGTAGAAAAACCCACACAATTCTAAATTAAAACCCATGCACCCTACACACCACCCCCCCCCCCGGTTCAACCGGTTAAAACATCAGTTACTAACATAGTGTCTACTCCCTGCAAAGGGTGAAGTAGTATTACACCCAACGCCGCTACCCTGGGGTACGGCCACGGTTGTCCTACGAACAGACACTTTATTCACTCCGGTCCCTGGTAGGGACCGGAGTTCTTCTTCTCCAATATATGTGTGATTTGATCCATATTCTTATATTTGTAACTCGTCTCAAAATGCTTAAAAAATATCCCCAATTAACAAATGTAGTGATAATGCCTCTTTTACACTTAACTTAAAGTGATTAAATCATTTGTATTATATAATAATATTAAATAAATTGTAATATATAATCATTACTTGTAATAAAAACTCCCTCTCACTATATCCTAGTAACTGACCTCAGTTACGTATGATATTTTTTTAGACGATAGCCATTAATGCGTGTGAGCAAAGGTTTGCCCTCAAAATCTACTAGGTCAAATGACCCATTGTCATGTGCAATTTTAACTTGATATGGTCCCATCCAGTGGAGTTTGAATTTACCAGGAAATTTTTGAAAGCGACTATCATAGAGCAAAACCAAATCGTCCGCGGTAAGTGTTTTAGATTTCATTTTGCTATCATAATAAGTCTTACGTCACTTCTGAATGGCTGCCATATTCAAATAGGCTTGGTTTCTCACCTCATCCAATCTTTCTAACATTGCTATTCGTTCTTGTAGGGATTCCTCATCACTCAATCTTGCATCAATAGCAATGCATAAAGAAGGTAATTCTAACTCCACAGGTAGGATAGCTTCTTGACCATAAACTAATTGAAAAGGGGTGAACTTAGTTGTGACTTTATAGGCTGTTCGATAAGCCCATAATGCATCTAACAACTTGCTATCCCAATCAGTCATAGAGTTTTGGACTGTCTTAGTAATTATCTTACACAAAATTCCATTGGTCTTATCGGTTTGTCCATTGGCTCGTGGGTGATATGGGGATGTTAGACGATGTTTAATTTTATACTTCTCGGTGAGTTCTTTAATGACATCGTTTACAAAGTGTGTCCCTCGATCACTTACCAACTCCTTTGGACAACCATAACGTGATAAGATTTTCTCTCTTAGAAACTTAGCTACAACATGTTTATCATCTTTTCTAGTGGCCTCTGCTTCTGCCCATTTAGTGACGTAGTCCGTAGCCACTAGAATATACTGATATCTCCCATGACGACTGGGAGGGTTAATGGGTCCAACAAAATCAATTCCCCACTTCTCGAATGGCGCAAGGGCTAGGATGGGTGTAAGTGGCATTGCGGAAGAGTCTGTTGGTTTTCCAATTCTCTGACACACATCACATTGTCTTGTGTATGTGGTGCAGTCAGCGAAAAGAGTGGGCCACCAATAACCACTTTGCAATATCTTTCTAGCAGTAACATCTCCTGCAAAATGACCTCCGGCCATATTATCGTGACACTCTTTTAAAATCAAAGGGATTTCTGAACTAGTGACACAACGACGTAAAACCTCATCTTTCCCTTTCTTGTACAAGGTGTCAGCAATAATGGTATAAGGCATGGCTTTGAAAATCAATCGCCGTTTCTGTTTTTCAGTAAAGTCCGTAGGGAATTTGTTACTCTGCAAATATTCAATTATCTCAGCATACTCATGAGGAATAACGTCTATATAAAAGAGTTGGGCGTCTGGAAATGAGTCATCTATAGGTTCTGATCCAGATTCCTCGTTCAGCCTCGAAAGATGGTCTGCATTGGCATGACTCTTGCCAGGTCTAACTTCAACTGTGAAGTTAAACTCTTGCAAAAGTAATACCCACCTGGCTATTCTTCCACTCAATTGGGGTTTGTTAATCATATATTTCAATGCATCATGATCTACGTGGAATACAAAGTTGTTTCCCAAGAGATAATGACGGAACTTCTGGACGGAAAATATCATGCCTAGAGCCTCACGTTCAGTGACAGCATAGTTTCTCTCAGCTTGTACCAACTGACGACTCGCAAAGTAAATGGGGTGGTCATGTCCTTTCTCATCTTTCTGACTTAGGACTGATCCAATTGCTACATTGGAGGCATCAACAAATATATGAAAATCTTTCTCCCAATTAGGGGGTATCAAAATTGGAGCTGATACTAATTTTCTTTTTAGTGTATTGAAGGCATGTGTACAGGCTGAAGTCCAAACTGGAGCTTCATCACCTTTCTTAAGCAGTTCGGTCAAAGGCATTGCAATTATTGCATACCGGAAGATAAATCTCCTATAATAACCAGTGTGTCCCAGGAATCCTTTGACCTCAGTGACGGTGGTAGGAATCGGTAAAGACACAATGTTTGCAATCTTGTCAGGGTCGGTAGCTATGCCTTGTTCAAATACAATGTGTCCCACTAACCTTCCAAAGGGCACTAGGAAAACTGACTTAGCTGCATTAATTGAAATGCCAAACTCCATACATTTATCAAAACACTTTTGGAGATAATCTGCGTGGTTTTTGTCGTCACCAAAGACAGCAAAATCATCCAAAAAGATTTCCATGAATTTACGAAGATAATCCTGGAAGGCTTCTGTCATGACACGTTGAAAAGTAGCAGGGGCATTGCATAATCCAAATGGCATTACAATGTAAGCAAAGGTACCCCAATCCGTGGTGAAAGTTGTGTACCATCGGTGCGGTTTAAAAATTTGAATTTGATTATATCCTGAAAATCCATCCATAAAAGAGTAGCGTTTGTATCCTGCTACTGCATCTAACATAGTGTCGGTAAAAGGTAAAGGGAAATAATCTTTCCGTGTGACACTATTGAGTCTCCGAAAATCTTGACAAATTCTAAGTTTCCCATTCTTTTTAGGGACTACAACGATGGGTGATACCCATTCACTGTAGGGTACTTTGTAAATGAATCCCGCCTCAAGAAGTTTATCTATCTCTTCTTTGACCATTAAGGAGTACTTAGGATTCATACGATACTGTCTTTGTCTGACTGGGGCCGTTCCTTCCTCAAGTACGATTTTGTGTTCACATACTTCAGGAGGGACGCCTCTCAAATCCTTATAAGTCCACGCAAAGACTTTAATGTTCCGTTTGAAAAAATTATACCAATACTGCCATTCAGTCTTGGATAATTTCTCATGAATTTTAATGATCTTAGGAACTTCCTCGGTTCCTAGATTCATTTCTTTGTAGACATCTTTTGACACATAACTCTTAATAGGTGCATTATAAGAGAACATGGCATCCTCCCATTCTTCCTCAAAAGATGGTAATTTACTCTCAAATTCTTTTAATGGGGTAGACCGTTTCTTAGGGTTGGGTGTTAATAAGGTTTTATCCCGAGGTTGTGGTTCAGCAACCGTGGTAACATTATTAACTGGACAAGAATTCTGCCAACTTAAGATGGCATTATCAGAATCATCATCTTTCATAGAGATAAAATATTCTCCTATCCCTACGGGATTATAGGCTCTCTGGTGTCTACCCACATTATGAATAGATTGAATTGGAGTATCATCTGACTCGGTCTCATAGCCATCAGTGGTGAATTCAGTTCCCTCATCCTGAGTCTCTCCTTGATAACGGGTAGGAAACAAAGGTAAGACCATTTTATCCTTGCCTTTGCCTAATGTTAGGGTGCCTTTACCCCAATCTTCTTTGGCTTCTGCCACAATTAACCAAGGTCTCCCTAATATTCCAGGTATAGGTTGTATGGCATCAGTGGTTCGGAATACAACAAAATCAATTTTGTATTCCCGGCCAGCGATTTGGACTGGTACTTGGGGTAATTGGCCTAAGGGTTTAGTACGAGTATGGTCCGCCATTTTGAGAATGATTGAAGTAGGAACCATATTAGTGAGTCCTAATTCTTTCATTGTCTCTATACTCATAAGATTGACACTAGATCCGGTATCGACTTGAAATCCCGCTACCATCACTCCATCAATTATGACATCCACTACAGGTGCACCGGGGTCTTGACTGAGGGTTACGTCGTTAACTTCCACAACTTTGGCCCTCTTGCGGATCATTGCCGAACCGAGTGTGGTACGACATTGAGGCGCAATTGCCAAAAGTTGTCTCATAGTGATATGAGGGTGGAGGTTATCCAAGTCTTGCATGATATCATATTGTTGCAACCCCTTAGCTAGTTCTATGGTCCAAGGTTGCTTTGAACTTGACTTAGACTTTAAATTCCTCACATGGGGTATTTGATAGGGCATCGGTTTAGACTTGACTTTTGTAGGCCTACTTTGTGGGATAGTTGATGAAGGTGTTCTTTCCAAGATCGTATATGGTCTTTGAGATGTTAACGGTGGTGGAAGAGATATAGGCACTGGTTGAATCAATTCTATACTTGGCAGAGCCGCGGGGTTAGAATTGGCTCTAGGCACCGCATTAGGTTCCACAAGTAATTTGTTCTTAGGATCATTCTCATGGATATCATCTCGTAGTTCCTCAGCACTTGGCTCACTACTATTTTCATCAATGATTGGATAAGGTTCTTTTGGGGCTTTAGACCTGGTTATTACGGCATTGACCTTCTGTTCCCTAGATGATGGGGTAGAAAAGTGTTGAATGTGATTCACAATTCGGGCACCCTCTTCCTCATCCTCCGGATCTTGTATTCTCACACGTTTCCCTTTTTTCCAATCTCTCTCATTAGGAGGGTAATCCTTCTTAGGGTGGGGACACTCATCTGTGGGGTGTCCTGCGGTTTTGCAGTTGCCACACAAAGGAACGTAATCCTGTGGTTTCTTAGGATTTGGGCAGTTGTTTGCGTAATGACCAAGTTCCTTACACCTATAACAAACAGGGTATTTCCTTGAGTCGTCGGGGTTCGACTCGAACCTCTGATAGTTTTGATTGTAAGAAGGAGGGCCGTTCCAATTAGAAGAGTCATTTCGTTGGTTCCAATTGGGACGTCCCTGAAAATTCAAAGGTACCGGACGACGGTTAAAATTCCTTTTAGGGTTATAACTGGCGTTGGGTCCTGGTCCATTTCGTACTTGTTGCCAAGGACGAGATTGACCACTGTCAACTTGATTAACAACCTTTTGTTGTTTAAGGTTCCAACACTCTTGGACTGCGTGATTCCCTCCACAAAATATACATTTGGTCCTAAACCCTTTTGGGGTAGGACACTCATTAGCAAGGTGTCTTTGACCTTTACAGTTATGACACCACACATTATGTCGCTCTTCTGTGGGTTGAGGTCTCTTAGGTCTATTGTTGGCTACCTTAACTGACAATTCTGACAATTGTTTTGTCAGGTTCCATATGGCATTATCATATTTATCACTTGTGGGTTCCTGTTGAGGAGCCTTGTTAATTGCAGGTTGTATATACAACTGTGCAGTGGGGTTTCGCACATATGGTGCGTCAGTAACATAATATTGGTTATTCTCATTGATGGGAAAAGTTCCCGAGTGGGAAGGAATTGGATTATTGGAATAAGTATTGTCAGTGTATATGACCAATTCATTTTCCAATCTACACTCCTCCCAAGTTTTTGCTCTGGCGTAAGCTTGAGCATATGTGGCAGTGGCTCCCTCCTTAACATAGGTTCTCAACTCCATTGGGTATAATCCACCAATGAATATGCTCATAAGGAAATCATCTGGGATTTGATGATTTCCCATACGTTGCAAGATATCTTGCATTCTGCCATAATAAGTATCAACTCTCTCGTTGATGCCCATTCTAACAGTTCGCAATTTCTCTTTTAGACTCGTGGCAAAGCCTAAGGGTCTAAAGTGAGCCAGGAATGCAGTTTTCAATGCATTCCAGTTAGCAAATGCGGGTTGTCTCTGATACCATGCAAAGGCATCTTCTTGCAATGACGCAACAAAAACTTCTTGAAATTTAGCAGCCGGGACATCATTAGCCTGGCATGTAATTTCAAACTTTGCCACATAAGTATCAGGATCTGATCCTGGTCTCCCGAGGAAATAAGGGATATGTACTATGTTATGAATCCGTGGGGCACCAGGTATATTAGCCATTATAAATGGAGGTACTAGTGACGGTAAAGGTAGTGGTATAAAAGGTTGTATTAGTATTGGGGTTGGTAAGGGTGGAGGTGTCGAATAAGAAGGAAGTAAAGGGTGTTGAGGTGTCACTACTTGGGAACTATCTGAAGTTGAACCAAAATAAAGTTGTTGAGGTTTAAGAGGTGATAATGTTTCCTCTTGACTTTTATTTTCTATAGGGTTTGGACTCGCTACCTTTGGTTCAGTGTCAGACTGTTCTTTTTGCAACTTAATGACAGACCTCAACCAACTCTTTCTTCTTTCAGCTTTCTTCTTCTGATAATCCCTAGCACGTGCACGATCCTCTCTTGCCTTGTCATTGGCTGCTTTTCTTACTGAGGTTGTTTGTGCGTGTGATCTTTCATGTGCAGTTTCCAGTATGGAAGTTGCATGTGATCATACGTAACTAGACCCTATGTTCTATTTTGCCTATTGTACCCAATCCGCCTTCTTCCATTCAAGAACAATTTTGCAAAATTTACAAAGTTCTTGCCTTGAAGTGAAGAATCGGAAAAATCGGGTATGTTGACACTTGAACAAGGATCGAAAGGTCCGTAATAAAAGCGAGCTTCATTGCTAGTGAAAAGCCCTCCGTTCCAACAACCGTAACCAAACTTGTTGATTGGAAAGTTGTCGGCCTTATATTGGCTGTAAATAAGAAACAAAAATCTCAGGTCAACTCTCAACCTAGGATATCCTTTGTTAATAATGATTTCATTAAAACCCTCACCATGATTCCAGATCTTATTCAATATCTTTTCTTGAAGGTGAAGGGGTAAGTTACGAAAGTTGGCTAAAAATCCCTTTGGGTAAATGGGGTGGTTTGGTCCTATGTGGATTCCAACTCCCCAGAATGATGCTTTATAAAAACGATATAAAGCCGTAAACAAATGGGGTCCTTGGTATAACTCACTCTCAAGGGTGCTCACCTCTTGTGAGTTAAGCTCCCATTAGCATGGCGGTATGCGAAGGGTTAGCGCTCGTAACCTTTGCTAGAAACGAAAATTGGCAAGATTGTTAAGGGACCTAGCAAGGGTTGCGACATGGGGCCACCACATATCTGGACCTTCCTCACCCACAGGTGTTGCTTTTTCCTCCTCCTCACAGACCCTAAAGTCATTAGCTTTATTCCCACAACCATGATAATGGTAGGTGTACCATTTTCACACGCTAGAAAATTCAAACATCGACAACAATCAAGATCTAATTCAACCCGACCCGCATCCCGTACACCAAAGTGAAGCTCATCTAACCACCTTGACTGCACCACCCATTCTAATGTTCTCAATGGTAGGAATCAAACTTCAAGAGATTGTCAGTTCAACACGAAATGATACAACATCACCATGTACGACAACTAAGTGTTTTGAAACCTCGAAGTACGTCCCAACTTCATGTCCATAGACTGCACCAATACTCAAGTTGCACCCAAAACTTATAAAATCATCGATGTTGGTTGCATAGTTAGGACCTTGAATCAATACAACAAGCATCACATTTCCTCAAGTGTTGTCATGCGTCCAACTATTAAAATAGGTGTTACAACCAGTGGATCGTGTGTCTGCTCAACAATGAGCAACATGGATGCATGTTCTCGTGCTCAAGATCCTGCAAGACACATTTCCAGTGAATTAGATCGTACTCGATAACCACAAAATTCAAAGGCCTCATAAATTTTCCTACTACTTCTAAGACTACTCAAAACATCCTAACTTGCTTGATGTTCCTCGATTTGGAGGACAAAAACTGCTTGGTTCTCCAACTTGCACAACGAAAGGAAGGTCCTCTTAGTAGTGGTAAGGTCTCCAACGTTCACTCTTATATTTTTAGTATATCAAAAATTGGTTTCCTGGGTTATTTTGGAAGTCACATCGTTATCTCACTAGCGTAGATCAAACGGTTTCCAAAACCATAGCGCACACCAAAAATTGAGAGAGAAGGCACTTTCTATACCCCTTCCCTCCCTCCAAAATCGAGTGACTACATACTTTGGCAGGTTGTTTTTCTTTCCTGACAATCGGCGGCCAATGAATATATATTATGACATTTGAAGACTTCATGGGTGCGATGAGGACGTGGAATGGGCCAACAACTTTGAAAGCCGGTTCCTTATTGATTGAAACATTTTACGGTGATTGTTCGCTTGCTCTGAGTCATGCGTCAAGCTACACACAAGAGTAACACTTTTTGAATTGTCAAAGGAGCGTGAGCAAACATCCGATTCCAATCGGTCCTACCATGGTCACCACAAGGTTGAAATTTGTGTTGTCAATTAACAAATTGTGGCAAGTTGGGGTTTGCAAGGAGATGTGTCCAAATCTAACCGAAATTCACACAAAACATAATTGCAAAATTCATGGTCAGAATGTTGAGCTACTCACATTAAACATTTAATATGGCTTCCAAGTTACAAACGGCCCGCGCTAATACAACATGATCAAAATCATCTAGACTCTTCCCTCTCCATTCGAACCTGCAAAAGCACACAAAAGAGTTGGTTAGCCTATATTGGAAGGGTTCAACCCATCAATAACTATCGCGGCCGGACTGGGAGGAGACATACACCAACACTCAATCACAAAACTAAACGACCCTTATCTCCAAACCCACCACCCAAAATCTAATGAAATCCACATACAAAATGACATAAAAGACCGCACATGCTTGATTCTAAGCAAAAGAAAGGTAGACCATCAAGGACCAAATTAAGCGTTCAACTTATAAGGCTCCTCTAGTTGAGATGCAACACCCAATTTCCACAACCCTCATTAACATTCAAGTCGAACTCATAAGCACCGGATTTGAAATAGAAAAACTAAATGGACGACGATTCACTACGTCCCCTCTAGCAGCTTTACGGTAGAGGAGCATGGCTATGGCGCACTTCCACCTTCGAAGGTATTCTATTGCCACTGCAAGATCTCAGAGGGTCGTCTCATCCCTCAACAAACCCATAAGTAGTCCGGAACTGTAACTGCAACACCAGGTTTCTCATTGTGCTCTGTGCCTTTGCAACGGACTGTGTAAATTGCACAAATAGTCGAACCACAACAGATCTCCTGCACCATTTCGTACAACAGGGCAACAAGCTTGTCTCACTAAATTATGGAACGCTCCGCCCACGAGCACAAAGACAGATCCAGGGAAGAAGGCAGAATCTGCGTTCTCTGTGAGGCTTCAGGTGTAAGTGCTCACTTAAGTTGCACAAGATGGATCCGGCAATGCCGACAACATGCACTTGGAAGTTGGACGCTTAGATAATTACAACACCACTTGGGAAGGAGTTTGCACTCCACCACATGCGGTGTCTGGAAGGTGATTCGCAAGCCTCGATTAAGGAGTTCTAACTCAAGTACAGTAGCAAAGCTAACTCCCGGACACAACTACACTTGTAAATACGATATATTTAGTGCCATATGGTATTCAATGTCACCATGGTAACTTCTTGGATGACACTTCTCATGAATAAGTGAACAAATATTGTCATGGATGATGGATGAGTTCCTCCATTGGCCATGACCCTACCTTCTCTTCTCAGCAACTTGTGATGAAATATTCTCATGGAGGATTGAAATTTGGATACAAAATCACTTGGTAAATGGCAGTGATCGCAACACTGTGAATCTATAATCTCCAAACAATTTAGAGGGGACGACAAATAGTGTTGGGTTAACATTCAGTGTCGTGACACTAATATACTGCAGTTTACAATAAGAACTGAGCAAAACAATCAGAATTGATGACACTAAATATCGTATTGAATGTGGTAGTCGGAGGAAGGCGGATGCAACTAGGCCTGTAGACAACTATTCCCCCACTCGGCGCCTGGAGACATGATCAGTAAACTGCAATTTTTAAGAGCTTGTGGCGGGCCTCCTCGCACAGCAACCACAATTGCGGCATTGACCTTATCAAATATGTCTAAGCTGCTCAATCGTGTAGTTCACAACATCATTCAGCCATGTGGGTTGGTTCCGTGACTTCGACTATGTATGTAAATTATATTTCATGGGTCCTTGAACAAAGTCGGAGTATTTATTGACCTTATGAAATATGTATAAGTTGCTCTATCGTGTACTTCACAACATCTTTCAGCCATGTGGGTCGGTTCCTTGACTTCGACTATGTATGTAAATTATATTTCACGGGTCCTTGAACAAAGTCGGAGTATTGACCATATCAAATATGTATAAGTTGCTCAATCACATAGTTCACAACATTATTTAGCCATGTGGGTCGGTTCCATAGCCTTGGACAATGTATATTATATTTCACGAGTCCCCGAACAAAATGGAAATATTGACCCGATCAAATATGTATAAGTTGCTCAACCACATGGTTCACAAACATTATTTAGCCATGTGGTTCGGTTCCATAACCTTGGACAATGTAAATTATATTTCAGTGGCCCCCGAACAAAGTGGGAATATTGACCCGATCAAATATGTATAAGTTGCTCAACCACATAGGTCACAACATTATTTAGCCATGTGGGTCGGTTCCATATGCTTGGACAATGTAAGTTATATCTCACTGGCCCCCGAGCAAAGTGGAAATATTGACCCGATCAAATATGTATAAGTTGCTCAACCACATAGGTCACAACATTATTTAGCCATGTGGGTCGGTTCCATATGCTTGGACAATGTAAGTTATATCTCATTGGCCCCCGAGCAAAGTGGAAATATTGACCCGATCAAATATGTATAAGTTGCTCAACCACATAGGTCACAAACATTATTTAGCCATGTGGGTCGGTTCCATAACCTTGGACAATGTAAATTATATTTCACGAGCCCCCGAACAAAGTGGAAATATTGACCCGATCAAATATGTATAAGTTGCTCAACCACATAACTCACAAACATTATTTAGCCATGTGGGTCGGTTCCATGACCTTGGACAATGTAAATTATATTTCACGGGCCCCCGAACAAAAGTGAAAATATTCATTTGTTCTTCGCACATTTGAGGATGAACTTCGAAATCTGGTGGAGTTATACTCCCGACACCGTGCGCATGAATCATTGTTTATCCCAACAATATTCCTTGAAATTACTATTCAAGTAGAACTATCATAAAAAATACCGACATTGTTCACAATATTCTTAATATTCATATTGGCACTATTCATGATGACACCATTCATTATTGGGTCCGGCATTGGTTTCTTCCTCTTTTTTGAAGTTTCTTCCCATGAAGGTAAGATAGTGGAGGCCCATGTTACATGATTAACATAGAATGGAACACGACCATGCAGCTAAATAATGGGTAGTTAGAAGTTTGTGCACGTTCTATTTTTTTTTGACCCAAGGTACTTTACATGGGTAAAGAGGCAACCTAATTGCACATATCAGTGTACACTAAATAGTCCTTTTAGTGTGGATGGAGAATTAGAGCGGAAATATTTAGTGTGGGCTGCTCTAATTGTCTAGCGGGGGTGGAAATTAACGTGGGTCCGCCTCCGCCACAACATGAATCACTACTAGGAAAGGTGGGTCAAGGGGTCACCATAATGACACTGAGACGACACCGTTCTAGCCAATCTATGAGATATTAGAAATGAAGTGGGGTAGCATTGGCCATGTTGAACCCATGTCATCCAGGACGTGCTCTATTGCTAGGTGGAAATAAATTTACACTTAAATCACGGTGCATTCATCTAGGAGGACCACAAGGTTGATAAGTGTAAGAGTTTGTGCACGTTCCTCGGAGCACTTTTCCGGGCCTCCGTTTTCCCAATCACTGTGGGCACACCTATTTCTTCAAAACTCATAGTTACCTCTGACGGTAACTTGCATGGAGTTACCGCTCGTTAGTGAACACCATTGTGCATTAATACATGTATTCCTCAGTTAAAAACATTACACTAAATATGATATTTATTGTCACTTATTATTTGGAATTATGTAATGCTATATCTTTTTATTGCTGATATAACTTTTTACCAAGTAAAGTTGTTACTGTTCTATAACGTCCAAACAACCGATTCGACATTTGTCGGTAAAAATATATTGTACTTTTAAGCAGTTGTGTCCGGGTATAAAACACGCGGTACACCTATTACCTTTCATAAGACCAGTATCCACCCATGACAAGGAGTTTTTTTCATTTTCCCTGTGTATGTTTCGGAGATTTCTTTCGTTTTCCCTGTCTCCTTTCCTAGTTTGTATGTATTCCATGTGTTTGAATGTATCCTTGTAGGGATATTATAAAATATTTCATGTTAGAGGGAAATGGATCGTTTTTATTGTAGGGAAGATACTATTATTTCCCACAATTTTAAGTGATAACAGGGAATTACATTTAGTTCTTGCAGGGAATTATTATATAGGGAAACTTGCACATTAACATTGAAGGGACATGCATATAGGGCATCCATAATGGAAGTTGTAAGGAAAATAAAGAAATTACCCCATTGACTCAACAACCATACTATACCACCTTCCAAATTAACAAGGTGATTTAACAGAAGGAAAACATCAGCAGACTGGCGCAAAATTCCCTCAACTCCAACCCCTGTTTGACAGAAAATCAAATCTAATTAGAAAACACATCTTCATATATGCATAAAATCTATGAATCTGTTCTCAAACAGACATCTACAAACTTAGATACTTGAGGTAAACTTTACTGAGTCCCTCATAATGAAATTAAATTCTTTTAATTTTTCATATAGAAGAAGCATACCAAGAAGGATGGACTTCCATCAATATCTTGCAAAGCTAACAGTATCGGCCTCCCAACAACCAAGGACTTTACAGGCCTTCGGTTGCTGCCACCTGGCAATCAGAAAAGGACAAAAGATATAAGCACATTAGAAGTATATACAACGACGCTACCGTGTGAGCGGTGGGACGTGAGCGGTGAGCGGTGAGCAGAAAAAAGTCAACGCTTTACAATTATAGTAATAAAATTTCCAAATATAGAAAATATAAATAGAAAAAAATCGTGGGACCTCTTTTTTTAGTAAAAATGATGGACCTATTTCCGTGGAAATTTTGAGGGCTTTCAGGACAGAGACTTGGTTTTAGGGTACCTTTCAGAGAGACTAGTTGACATGATTTACTTAAACCAGGGAACTTTTGACTGTCCATATTATGGTGAGAGCCGGTTAATCATAGGCTATGGTCACAACGTAAGAGAAAATTCTAAGTCAGAAAATTCAAGCATTCAAGCAAAGTAGCAAAACTCGTACCATTCAATAACATCTAAAACTACTGTTGGAAGGAGAGACCCATAAATATTTAGAAACCTTTATAGATATTTAAAAACGAATACAATTCACATCATGTAGATAATGATAGGTCTGATATATCAGCGATATTTTCGGAAAACGTGCACTCATATTATAGTATACTCAACGCAATAATACTTAGCGACAACTTATAAATAAGGGGGGGCAGCCTAGCTCCTATAGGTATCCACGCTAAGGTCCCACAATGCTTCATGATGCCACTTTCGAGGAGGTGCTTCACTTCATTGAAACTAAGGCTCGGAGCATGGATGAAAGTGTCTTGGTATTGATCCAAGTTGCAGGTCACACGGAAGATGAAGTACAAGTGCTTGCAGTTCACCCAAGGGCGCCGCTTCCCAAGTGCTCTTGCTGACATCTCCACGAAATCCGGGCACGTGCACGACGGGAAGGTGCTGATAGTGATACGGTACTCCTCAACCTTAGCCTTTTTTCGGGACTGGAACAGAATGATGCACCCGATCCTTGGGTGAGGTATCATTGTGACGGAGGTGATTTGACCGTCGACGTTGAGGGCTGACTCCCACTTGTTGCGTTGTTGGACGCATGGTCCGTTGTTACTGCGCCGGATCTTTTTTCCAAACCTCAGCATAGGGTATTGATCGGCTTGGGCCGGGGTAGGGAGTTCGGCCATGGATGAAGCAACATTGGAGGAGTCGCCAAAGAGTCTTCTGGTGACACATCTTGACGCTGCTGAAGTTGGAATCCCCCTTCTTCAAGGGCCAGAACCTCCTGGAGAGTGAGGTTTGTCCCAGTGAGGACAGGCCAGACGTCCGGGACATCCGGACGGTGCTGCACCCACTTCCTCCTAGTGCCTTTGACACATCTCTCAATGTCGTCGTTGCAGAAGAAGAATTGTGTCAAGAATTCCTTGTTCTTCTTGTAGTCGCGCATGTAGCCGGTGTACGTAGGAGCTGGAGTACTTTTACCATGCCGAACGATCTTCTGGGTGCACTTGGTCTTTGTGCGAGCTTGCATGGCGAAGCAGGCCTTGGCAGAAGTCTTGGGCAGTCTAGAAATGTGCCACTTGGAGACATCGCAGTGGGTCTCCTGAATGTTATTGACGTGGGTGACCCGTTGTGTGTAGTTAGTTTTTTGGTTACAAACAAACCCAGGGAAACAATCAGGGAAGACTTAAAAGGTGATCCTTACATCATCTAGGTGTCTTAGACAAGGTTTGTTAGGTAAAACACAAGGTTATAACACTGCATTTCCATTTAGGTGTATCAATTAGTTTACGGGCAGGGGTAAAAACACCTAAAAGATCACTCCATAGCAGTGCATGCAAAGGTGACAGTCTCTCTTCTCACTCTAATTTCCCAGCCAATGGTCTGGCAGTGAGTTCATTTTAATTGGACCAAGTGCGGTGCAAAAGCATAGGGCTCGCCATCGACCATAGTCCTTTGCAAAAGTAACCCATTTTAGTCTTGCTTATCAAAGTCGAGGGCCCTTTGATATCGTCCATAAACTTTCATTTAATTAATCCTTTTAATTGAACTTGAAAGAGTCAGTGCCGTCATCCTTTCAGGATTGTCAAAATTCATTAATTAATATCCCCTTTTTAAGTTACGCAGTCCGACCATAGTCTTTACCAAATCTTGGCCAAAGTAACCGTAACATCTTCCTCAAATCGATAGATCAAAACCACGTGATCGTTAAAGTAATCAATTCATTAATATGTCATCTTATCCTCAATTAAGTTTAAAGCATTCAATTATTAAAATAGTAGTTTTCCAAAAGACCCATAATTCAATTAAGAGTGCAATTAATCCTGAAAACGTACCAATGTTGTAAGTATCGCGACCTTTGATGTCCTCCGCCTCCGAATTAACCTTTCACAGGCCTTAGCCTCTCCCCTTTAGCGCACCATACTACATGAAATATTAGTGAAGAACATTTTCCTCACTTGCATTACAATGACAATGGCCTTGCTTATTTATGACGTCAAACAATTACGTGCAACAATGGATTCAACTCCCTGGAGTCCTACTCATAACCTCTAAAAATTACATGGATTCTCACAAAGCGCATTAGATTTATGGACTTCAAATTCACGTAACACCAGATCATCACATAACCGAATCAAGAATTATAAATGGCCTGATTTACTTGTTGGAAACATGAATTATTATACGTGAATTCAGTGCATATGATAGATTGGTATTTCTGTCAACAGATTCTTCTCCGCTTTCTCCAATAGGCTATCCACCCGAGTAGGTTACCATCAATATTTCCAAACCATAGCCTTATCAACCTTAGTTATCCCAAGAATGGATCGCTGTAATTATCTCGAAAATCTATCAGATTCTCGCCAACTCTACTTCTCACCGACAATAGCCTCACATCAAATAATCATAGTTAACTCTATCCTCACAAAGAAGATCAGGAGGTGCTCAATCTGGAACCGGCTGGATTTGTAAACACTAGGACTTCAACCAATTATGCCCAGAAATTCCCCCACTCATTGCAAGGAACAACTGACAGTAAGTGGACGATTGATTTAAGTATGAGTTTCAGACAATATCACGCCATGATTTCTCAGTAAATTCTTACGTAGACTACGACCATAATCCGTCAACCCTCTCGCACCTCTCTGATGCATCACAACATAAGCCTTACATTTACATAATTAAGTAAGTCAGGACCATAGTCTTGCATTTAAGTACAACACTCTTACATGGATAGTAGGGATTATGTTTCTGCCAACCAGTCTGATCACACAATAATTCATAAATGCGCAACAATATTATAGGGTTCACAATTCAATGCAAACAAGGGCTGCCATTGTAATTATAACAACAACAACAACAACAACAACAACAACAACAACAACAACCTTAGCGTATGCGCATCCCGCGCATGTGCTTGCAAAATAAGCTTTAAGATTAGATTCACCAAAAATCCACACACAAGACAGAAAATTCAATAATAATCTCTTACAAGCTCTCGGCCTCTCGCCTACAAGACACACACATAATGAATGGCCTCCTCCTCTTTCTCAACCTACAAAAAGTAGTTATAACCATCTTTGTCTCTTCAAACCGGGCCATAACCTTCCCATGGCCTAGTTTCACATATCACAAGACATTAGCTATTTCACACCACAAGGTTTCATATTTTCGAGTTCAAGAAGTGACTATTCACACTTAAACTTCATTAATGCTACCAAAAATCAAAAAATTGTACCACATTGTGGAATCGATTTCTCGGGGGATTGTATGAGGGGCAGGTCTGATGGTGTGGCGGAATCAGTGCGTGCCTTGGTTGACCTAGTGCTCACTCGTGGATGAGAGAAGCTGACCTTGTCGGGTCTATATGAATCCTGCTCAGAACCAGGGGGCATATCAAGTTTGCGCTTGGTGGTGCCAAAGACCTCCTCTCCTTCGAGTTGGGGTTTGCGGGTGCACCAATGCTCTGCTCCAGGCATGTGCTCGAGGGCTGCAACAATTCTCTTGGCGTCACCGGATCGTTGTGCAGCACGAAGGCGGAGTTCTTCTTTTCCTGGGCCAGTACCAGAGCGATCACCCTTCAAGTAGGCGTAGTAGTTCGTACATTGCATGAACGCCCTCACGAAATCATCCACGGTCGCAACATACAGATCAGAGCCACGGTTTCTAGACTGCTGAAGCCATTTGTTATGGACTGTCTCGGAGAGGTTGCAAGATGGCATCTCTGCCAACTCAGAATCTGTGAAATTCTGAGAGAAGTAAATAAAATGTAGTGAGTACGCTTTGCACAAAAACAGGCCAAAAGCCTAAACTGACACCCAAAAAAAAAAAACCAAAAAAACCAAAAAAAAAACCAAAAAAAAAGTTGACACCAAAAAGCGAAATAGAAAGTGGGTGGGTACTCACTAGTTGCATGAAACCACCCCATTGACGGTAACGAAAGTGCCAGAATGCAAGCCATGTATCAAGGTCCTTGATTCCTTCCTCGGATGCAGCTTCAGAGGAAAGCCACCATGCCCGGATGGCAAGATAACGGGACTCGGACTGCTCGGGAGTCTTGGCATCCTTGTACTGCTTGCATAACAACTTGTGTTGCTGTTGGAGGTCGGGTTTGATGTGGGTGGCGGTGTGGCGTTCCATAGACACTGTCCAATGCAATAGACATGTCCTCTCGCGAGACTCCATAGGAACCTTGGGATCACCACTGCCATAGATAATCCTAACTGCATTCCAATTGGCTTGTGCATTGTCCGCCATGAACCCTTTGAAGTTAACTTTAGCAATGCCATGTCTGTGCATAACTTCATTGAGCCCATGCCAAAGAAGGCTCTGCGCCGTGACATCCTCAGACTGCATATCACATACTGCAATAGTCATCACCCGGCAGTAGGCCGAGTCATAGACATGGCAAGCCATGGTTGTCCACCCCTTGACACGTTTGACATGGTCAAACATGACCCAAGCATCCTGCAAATCACCGTGTGGTTGCATTCTCTTGACAAGGTCAACTCCAGAGCCAGGGCCCACCTCGGACATCTTGAACACATAGACTTTCTTCAACAACTTTCCTTGGCCTGGGAATTTGTTTTCTTGCACATAAGGCCAACTGCTATGACCTCTGAGTCCGGTGATGCTATCAAAGATCCCCCCTCGCCCAATGTCGCAACCCTTGCTAGCCCCCCCTTGACCATCTTGCCAATTTTCAATTCTAGCAAAGGTTACGAGTGGCTAACCCTTCGCATACCGCCATGCTAATGGTTAGCTCCTCTAACCCCGGACCAATAGTTCATAGGAGGGAACCAACCCTCCTACTTTGCTTTCGGGACTCACCCCTTAATCGGTAACCCATTTCCCCAATGTGGACTTCCATCCCTGGAAGTCCAATCCTATGTTGATCATCGCGTTGCCGGAGCAACACTACAACAACCCGAACCATACTAGGCAACTATGGCCTCACATTGGGCCAATGCCCATGGAGGCCGTGCCGTTCGGCCTCGGGTGGGTGAGGCCACACCACCTCACCCATATAAGCCTCTAGGACTTCACGCGGGGCCCCTACCCCACCGTCAACCAACCTCTTGTCTCTCTACCAAGAGTTGGGGCCAAGTGGACATTTTCCTTTAGCTGCTGGGCCTAGAACCCCCCAGCAGCTTCATACCATCATAACTTCCTTGTATGATGTCTGATCATAACAACAAACCACTCCATCTTCATCTACGTTTCACGTAGATGCCGATGGACTCCTCACTTGCCCCATTTGGGCAAGTTATGAGGACGTTATGCCTGTTTGAACCTTGGCAGTCCCGGGAGTCACTCCCAGGCACTGCTGCACCAGGGCGCTGTCCCGGGACAGCGCCCCACTCAAATGGCCATAACTCCTAGCTCACACCTCCGATTGAGGTGTTCTTGAGCATTCTAGAATCACCACGCCATGAGCTACGCATAGCTCATGGCCTTACCCTTGTGCCTCCTAGTCTTTGTGGGTGGGAGGCGTTCCCAACGCCCGGGGCCCTCACCCACACTAGGATCACTTGGGCCCTCTCACCAACGGCGCCACAAGTCCCGGGTGTCACTCCGGGGTCCCCCTTGTGCCCATGGTGTTTCGGGCACTCCTCATGGAGAGGTGCGCGACACCCAATGCGCTTGAAGGAAGTGACAGTGTTTCGAATACTCGGGGTGCTGAGGTGTTGGTACCTGTCCATGACAAACTTCATGGACTCCAGGTCCATAACTTTATTGGGATCAGATCCCGTGCGTAGAAGATACTTGGCCAGGAACTCTTTACTTGCAGCCAATGCAGTGGCAGAGTTGGTGGCGGTGGGAGTCCTCTCAACCTCTCTACCAATGAGATCATGAATTTTGACCTTAGACTCTCTACAGACACCTTGCGAAATGGGGTGATGGTGATGATCCATATGGATGCATGCACAGGTCATGTCACCTCTGCCAAAAACATAGTACATCTTAGCTTGGCAAGTATCAAGACAATAGGGTGGTGTCTTACAGACCTTACAAACGAGAGATGACCCAGATGGGGGATCAGCTCCTACGGAGTAGGGTGAGGCGGTACAGCCTTCCCATTCGGTGTCGTTGACGTCAGTGGCTCGATTGGGGCGGTTGAGATAATCACATCCCTTGTTATCACAACGGAGATGGCCAACACAACATGAGGACCGGAAGGTCAAGCCGAGATCATTGGTAATGTTAGACGTCTTTGTCCTACACCAAGCATGACCGTCGAAACGCTTGTCCATTCCGAACATGAGTCTAGCATGGGAATGGGGAGCATCAGCTCCCAGAGGAGGGAACTCAAAGATGACGTCGCCGTCAAAAACAGATGGGAGGAAGTCAACCTTCTCATGCCTAACAGATTCATAATCAATACTCTTGAGGATGTTCTTGGACCTTGGTCGGGTTGCAAGCAACTTCAATTGCTGGACAACACTGGGACGATCTATGGAGACACCTGGGTGAACTGGGGGTCTGGAAGTAGGTGGTTGACTCACAGTAGGCGAGTGTGGAATCCTGAGAGGATTGATGAAGGGTTGATCCTCCGATGGAGGTGGGGTAAGTGAGGCAAAGTCAGAGGCAGGTGGCACATCATCATCAGAGTCATCACTGAGCAAGGTAACCTCTTGGATGCCGGGCTCCTTTTTGACCGTCGCCAGAAGAGGAGCCTGCGTGGTGGAGGTGAGGGACACGCCTGGTGTTAGCAACACAGTAGTGGTGGCCATCTCCGACTCGGTGACGCCTATGGCCTTGTACTTTGCAGGGAGCAAGAACCAAACCCTACCATCGTCAATGCGAAAGGACATCTGAAGGACAGTGTGACTCAAGTCACCGTTGTCATCAAAGACCTCTTCCTCGACATGAATTGAGTCTGGGTGGAATCTAAACCTCAGACTAAGGAACGACTCCGCGACTTTGGCTAGACCATCATCTCCAAGAGGGATCATAAGGGGGATGGAATGGTGCAGTGCTCGGATGGTGGCCATTGTAGAAGGAATGTAAATGCGAGTACACAGAAGGGAGTGGCCAAATGGGCAATGGACTTAAGGATTAGCACAAAGTGGGGCGGTGTATATAGTGTTGTGATTAGAAGGCCATGGCAAGATGGGATCTGTGAATGACGGCGGGGACTTGGATTAGTAGGGGAATAATAAGCCGATTCATTATAGCAATGTGAATAAGAATTGAAAATGCACTACAGCATTTACTTAAGTTAGTCATCATCATATGCCAATCCAAACCAGATATATCAAAACCAAACAATGAGGTTGGATGCCGACTCGCGAACTTATTAATACACCAGACCACGTGAACCATTTAGTGGATGTAAGGGACACCCTAAAGGAAAGTGTTTCTTTATTAGTGGGCAAGGGTAGAGCATTCACGGAGAAACAAGAATAGGTTAGTTTAGTTGGAAGAGGATAGTCAATTTATGGCTATACAGATTATTTATTTCATTTAGTTTAGTTTGAAATATGTATTGTCATGTGTACTATCATTCATTATTTTTATAAAGCATGATGCTCCTTAAATTTAGATCTTACCTGGATGATTTCAATACATGTTATTAAACATCGGTGTTCATTCTATAAGTGTTCCTTTTTATGATTCCGTATATGTTTATAGCAACTAGACTGTAATCACCATACATCGAGATTATGTGAAGGAGGTTATGGGATGGAATATAAGTGTAGATGTAACCCAGGCGAGACACATACATTGATAGGGAGATGTTCACAAAGGAGGGTAGTGTAGAATTTGTGAAGTCGGGTCAGTTACATGACAGGGTCTTAGCCGCTAGAGTTAGTGAAACCAAAGGCGAAGAGGAGGAGGAAGGCACTTTTCTCAAACAGGAAGCAAATAAGGGCATCTAGGATGAGACAGCCAAAACAACCATATGATAACTTAAACAACACAGTGAAGGCATTGGAATTCTCCCCAGACCGCACACGGTCAAGGTCTCGTACACGGAGAAGCCAGACTCAGAGTGGTGAAGACATTGCTAGGAAGGGAGTTGGAGTGGGTACGACCAGACAAGTGGAGTTCCCAAAATCACATGATCTATCGAGAATTTGCGAGACCTAGGTATGAACCTCAAGTCGATGAAAACATATATGCACTAGAAATTAGGGGTAGTCATCGTGAGCTAGCGAAGGCAGCAAGTGCGGGCCTGTCGAAGCACTGACCATCCAAAGGGTGGTCACAATGACACCGTCGGAAGGGGAAGGGAACAAGATTGCCGCAACATTAACCTACCATCGTTCTTCGCATTACAACAAATCTTAGAACTAGGGTTTTCCTCCGCATACGAGGATTTCACTCAGCGGTCAGGGTTGCAGCCACGAGTTGGAGAGGGGGAGAGACTCGAGGGAAGGGCAGTGGTAGCCCAGTGGAGAGGTCTGAGGTGAGGTCTAAAAGATTCATTTTGTGGTAATCTGATATGGGGGTCGTCCTGTGAGAGTTTTCAAGTGCGGTATAAGAGGTAATTTTTGAGCCTATTTTGGGGTCCTCCTTACAGAGGTCCGAAGTGAGTGCCCTGGGGCTCTGTCGGATCCGACAGCCCAAGGGTAGCCACCTTGGGGACCTCTCAAGTTTTTTTTTTGCTTTAATTTGGGTTGAGGTGAGGGCTGACGTGAGGGCTGGGATGGTTTTTTTTTTTAATTTTCTAGCTAATGTGCTTGTGGGAGAGGGCTTAGGGGGCCTTAGAGGTTGTCTTTTTGTTGAAATAGATTTGATTTTGATTATGGGCTCGGGCTGATGTGAGGGCTTGTATGGTTGTATTTTGTGAGATTTCTAGTTAGGGTTCAAATGAAAGAGCTGTGAAGGGGGGCTTGAGAGGTTAGTTCTGGTTGAAGAAGATTTGATTTTAATTATGGGTGAGGGCTGATGTGAGGGCTTGTATGGTTGTATTATGTGAAATTTTTGGTTAGGGTGCAAATGAGAGAGCTGTGAAGGGGGGTTGAGAGGTTAGTTCTGGTTGAAGAAGATTTGATTTTGCTTATGGGTGAGGGTTGATGTGAGGGCTTGTATGGTTTTTTTTCTGGAATTTCTGGTTAGTTGCTAATGAGAGAGCTTTGAAGGGGGGCTTGAGAGGTTAGATCTGGTTGAAATAGATTTGATTGTGCTTATGGGCTCGGGCTGATGTAAAGTCTTGTATGGTTGTATTCTGTGAGATTTCTAGTTAGGGTTCAAATGAGAGAGCTTTGAAGGGGGGCTTAGAGGCTTCGAATTTGTTGAAATTGATTTGATTTTGGTTATGGATGAGGGCTTGTATGGTCTAATTTTTGAATTTTTGGTTAAGGTGCTAGTGGGAGAGCTCCAAAGGGAGGGCCCTGGGCCTCTGCCAGATCCGACAGCCCCAGGGTAGCCACCTTGGGGACCTCTCAAGATATTGTTTTTGCTTCAATTTGGGCTGAGGTGAGGGCTGAGGTGAGGGCTGGGATGTTTTCTTTTTCAAATTTTCTAGCTAAGGTGCTTGTGGGGAAGGGGTTAGCGGGGGTTAGATGTATTCATTTTATTGAAATCGATTTAATTTTGCATATGGGCTCGGGCTGATGTGAGGGCTTGTATGGTTGTATATTGTGAAATTTCTGGTTAGGGGGTTAATGAGAGAGGTTTGAAGGGGGGCTTAGAGGCTTGTCTTTTGTTGAAATTGATTTGATTTTGGATATGGATGAGGGCTGAGGTGAGGGCTTGTATGGTTTTAATTTTTGAATTTCTGGTTAGGGGGCTAATGAGAGAGGTTTGAAAGGGGGCTTAGAGGCTTGTTTTTAGTTGAAATTGATTTGATTTTGGATATGGATGAGGGCTGAGGTGAAGGCTTGTATGGTTTTAATTTTTGAATTTCTGGTTAGGGGGCTAATGAGAGAGGTTTGAAGGGGGGCTTAGAGGCTTGTTTTTAGTTGAAATTGATTTGATTTTGGATATGGATGAGGGCTGAGGTGAAGGCTTGTATGGTTTTAGTTTTTGAATTTCTGGTTAGGGGGCTAATGAGAGAAGTTTGAAAGGGGGTTTAGAGGTTTGTCTTTTGTTAAATTTGATTTGATTTTGCTTTGCAAAAGGGCTGATGCGTGGGCTCGTATGGTTTTAATTTTTGAATTTCTGGTTAAGGTGCTAGTGGGAGAGCTCCAAAGGGAGGGCCCTAGGCCTCTGTCGGATCCGACAACCCATTGGTGGCCACCTTGGGGACCTCTCAAGATATTTTTTTTTGCTTCAATTTGGTATGGATGAGGGCTGAGGTGAGGGCATGTATGGTTTTAATTTCTGAATTTCCTAGCTAAGGTGCTTGTGGGAGAGCTCCAAAGGGAGGGCCCTAGGCCTCTGTCGGATCCAACAGCCCATTCGTGGCCACCTTGGGGACCTCTCAATTTATTTACCTCACCCATATAAGCCTCTAGGACTCTACGCGGGGCCCCTACCCCACCGTCAACCAACCTCTTGTCTCTCCACCAAGAGTTGGGGCCAAGTAGACATTTTCCTTTAGCCGCTGGGCCTAGAAGCCCCCAGCAGCTTCAGACCATCATAACTTCCATGTACAATGTCTGATTCCAACAACCAACCACTCTATCCTCATCTACGCTTCACGTAGATGCCGATGGACTCCTCACTTGCCCCATTCGGGCAAGTCTTGGGGAAGTTACGCCTGTTTGAACCTTGGCAGTCCCGGGAATCACTCCCAGGCACTGCTGTACCAGGGCGCTGTCCCGGGACAGCGCCCCACTCAAATGGCCATAACTCCTAGCTCACACCTCCGATTGAGGTGTTCTTGAGCTTTCTAGAATCACCACGGCATGAGCTACGCATAGCTGATGGCCTTACCCTTGTGCCTCCTAGTCTCAGAGAGTGAGCGGCGACGTCTGTAGGCACTAGGCATTAGGCATCTTTAAAGAAAGAAAAAGACGAAGGAGAAGGAGAAGGAGAAGGAGAAGGAGAAGGAGAAGGTGAAGGTGAAGGTGAAGGTGAAGGTGAGTTTCTTCAGCTTTTTTTTTCAGCGTCCTTAGATGTGAGCACTAGGGGGTCTGTCGGATCCGACAGACCCCTAGGGGCAGATATGTGCACCTCGCTTTATGGCTAGGGAGGTCTGAATAGATCTGATGTGAGGGCCTGAATGTGTAATATGTGGTTGATACCTCTATAGGTAGAGGGGGGCAAGGTTAGATTTTTGGATTTGAAAATCCATATGTGGATGCTTGCGAGGTCTGGTGGGGGGGCCCTAATGGTCTGTCGGATCCGACAGACCCTTTGGGTGCCTCCTTCAGAACCTCAGGTGGATGCTTGCGAGGTCTGGTGGGGGGACCCTGATGGTCTATCGGATCCGACAGATCCTTTGGGTGCCTCCTTCAGAACCTCAGGTGGATGCTTGCGAGGTCTGGTGGGGGGGCCCTAATGGCCTCTGTCGGATCCGACAGCCCATTGGAAGCCATCTTGGGGACCTCTCAATTTATTTATTTTGTTTCAATTTGGTCTCAGGTGAGGGCTTGTATGGTTTTAATTTCTGAATTTCTGGTTAAGGTGCTTGTGGGAGAGCTCCAAAGGAAGGAACCTAGGCCGCTGTCGGATCCGACAGCCCATTGGTGGCCACCTTGGGGACCTCTCAAGATATATTTTTTTGCTTCAATTTGGTATGGATGAGGGCTGAGGTGAGGGCTTGTATGGTTTTAATTTCTGAATTTCCTAGCTAAGGTGCTTGTGGGAGAGCTCCAAAGGGAGGGCCCTAGGCCTCTGTCGGATCCGACAGCCCATTGGAAGCCATCTTGGGGACCCAGCAGCTTCAGACCATCATAACTTTCTTGTATGATGTCTGATTTGAACAACCAACCACTCCATCTTCATCTACGCTTCACGTAGATGCCGATGGACCCCTCACTTGACCCATTCAGGTAAGTATTGACGACGTTATGCCTGTTTGAACCTTGGCAGTCCCGGGAATCACTCCCAGGCACTGCTGGACCAGGGCTCTGTCGGATCCGACAGCCCATTGGAAGCCATCTTGGGGACCTCTCAAGATATCTTTTTTTGCTTCAATTTGGTATGGATGAGGGCTGAGGTGAGGGCTTGTATGGTTTTAAATTCTGAATTTTCTAGCTAAGGTGCTTGTGGGAGAGCTCCAAAGGGAGGGCCCTAGGCCTCTGTCGGATCCGACATCCCATTGGAAGCCATCTTGGGGACCTCTCAATTTATTTATTTTGTTTCAATTTGGTCTCAGGTGAGGGCTGAGGTGAGGGCTTGTATGGTTTTTTTTTCCAAATTTTCTAGCTAATGTGCTTGTGGGAGAGGGCTTAGGGGGCTTAGAGGTTTGTTGTTTGTTGAATTTGATTTGATTTTGCTTATGGTTGAGGGCTATTGTGAGGGCTTTTTGGGTTGTATTTTGTGAAATCTCGGGTTAGGGTGCTAATGAGAGAGGTTTGAAGGGGGCCTAAGAGGTTAGTTTTTAGTTGAAATTGATTTGATTTTGCTTTGAGAAAGGGCTTATGTGTGGGCTTGTTTTGTTTTATTTCGTGAATTTTCTGGTTAGGGGGCTAGTGGGAGAGGGCTTAGGGGGGCTTTGAGGTTTTCTTTTTGTTGAAATAGATTTGATTTAGCTTATGGGCTCGGGCAGATGTGAGGGCTTGGATGGTTTTTTTTCTGGAATTTCTGGTTAAGGTGCTAGTGGGAGAGCTTTGAAGGGGGCTTAGAGGTTTGCTTTGGTTGAAATTGATTTGCCTTTGCTTATGGGTGAGGGCGGGTATGGTTTTTTTTTAATTTTCTAGCTAGTGTGCTAGTGGGAGCGGGCTGAAGTGATGGCTTGAGAGGTTTGTTTTAGTTGCAAATGATTTGACTTTGCTTTTGGGAGAGGTCAAATGGGTTTCCACTTCGGAACCTTTTAAAGTGGTCATTCTTATACATATTTTGTTCATTTGGCTGGTCCTCACCTTTGTAATTAATTACTTCTCAGGAGATCATTGAGATGGTGGGGGATGGAAAGTCTTTGGATGTTGGGGTTCGCAATGGTGCTAAGTCATCCCTTAATGTTGAGGAGCATAAGGAGCAAGGGTCTCCGTTGTCACTTGCTGAAAATATTGGGCTTACACCAGGTAGTAGCGAACCCCATACACTCGG
This sequence comes from Polytrichum commune, assembly GCA_950295325.1. Lineage (NCBI taxonomy): Eukaryota > Viridiplantae > Streptophyta > Polytrichopsida > Polytrichales > Polytrichaceae > Polytrichum > Polytrichum commune. The sequence goes on from OX485807.1 coordinate 39,451,215, forward strand.
GATGCCACTCTGCGGCTCACCTGTAGAATCGGATGTCGGTGTTCGTGCAATGGAGTATCGGATTCGCCACAATTTAAAGAAAGATAGCTTCTCAGTTGTTGAGGGCATGAGGATACAACCGGTAGAAAAGTCCTCTATGAGAATCCCCCTCTGCAGGTTGATTCACATGCCATTGGTTCGCCCAACCCTCCGTAGCGACGTTACAAAGCTCATGGCGGCATTTCAATTTGGATACCGAGTTGGGTCTGTCACTTTGTACGTGTCTACTACAAATGAATCTGGAGATAATCGATTCATTTCTCCGAAAGACATGCGTGAATGGAAAGAGCTTTGGGTTGCAGAAAATGATAAGTTTGAGTCTTTTCTACGCGCGGATAAGGACTTGATGAGCCTCAGTGGATGTATGTTCTTCGTGTATGATGGTAACCACCGCTTGCTTGCTTGGAAGGAGTGTATCGAATCAGATCACAATGACGATGCACTCTGGTATGAAGAAGCATGGTTGCCCAGAATGTATTGTCCTCGACACAACGGGTGGGCGTGGGGACGTCCTTAACGCAATGCACGACATCAACAAGTAAGTATGTTAGTTTTTCAAATCGTTTTTTCCTTCATTTTTTGATTGGCATCTAATGGCATTTGTCTCAACCGCAACAGGGCTAACCAGACCGCTCACGTTAAAACTAGCCTCATACACACTCTACACCGCATTCAAAAATACGGTTCGTATAATTTTAGCTACTACCAGCCATTATTGACCGAGGAGCAATTCCAAGCATGCAAGAGCAGAGGCCCCAAGAACCCTTGGTACCCGCTGACCCAAGACCTTATGGTGTGCTTCATTTTCAATGTAAGTCACTCCAAATTCGTCAACCTTCTACTTCGCATTCATTACTCTTAGTCATGATCTTACAATTTCGAATATATGTTCAGCAAGAGATAGCCGATGCGGTAGATGAGGCAGCCCAAATCTACAAGGAGGAAGTTCCTCCAGAGGAGCAATCTGGGAACCGGTTGGGTGAGGTATTGGACGCTGTGATTAAGAAGACGACTGAGGAAATTGGTCACAAGTTTAACAAACAACAATCAATCGCAAACCCCGCCCTTGGAAAACAGTTCCTAAAGGAGGTACGTTTTGGTTGAATTAAATTTGAATGTCCTTATGGGAAAGGTCCTTATTGTTGAGGGCTATTGTGAGGGCTTGTATGGTTGTATTTTGTGGAATTTCAGGTTGGGGGGCTAATGAGAGAGCTTTGAAGGGGCGCTTAGAGGCTTCGAATTTGTTGAAATTGATTTGATTTTGGTTATGGATGAGGGTTGAGGTAAGGGCTTGTATGGTTTTAATTTTTGAATTTCTGGTTAGGGGGCTAATGAGAGAGGTTTGAAGGGGGGCTTAGAGGTTTGTTTTTTGTTAAATTTGATTTGATTTTGTTTTGCGAAAGGGCTAATGCGTGGGTTCGTATGGTTTTAATTTTTGAATTTCTAGTTAAGGTGCTAGTGGGAGAGCTCCAAAGGGAGGGCCCTGGGCCTCTGTCGGATCCGACAGCCCCAGGGTAGCCACCTTGGGGACCTCTCATGTTATTTTTTTTTGCTTCAATTTGGTCTGAGGTGAGGGCTGACGTGAGGGCTGGGATAGTTTTTTTTTCGCATTTTCTAGCTAAGGTGCTTGTGGGGGAGGGCTTAGGGGGGCTTAGAGGTATTCATTTTGTTGAAATCGATTTGATTTAGCTTATTGTTGAGGGCTATTGTGAGGGCTTGTATGGTTGTATTTTGAGAAATTTCTGGTTAGGGTGCTATTGAGAGAGGTTTGAAGGGGGCCTAAGAGGTTAGTTTTTAGTTGAAATAGATTTGATTTGAATGTGCTTATGGGAGAGGTCTCAAGTGAGGGCTTACTGCTAGCATTCTTTGCAGCACTTTCTGAGAATATATTCTCAAATTTACTTCGCCTTCTTTTTTGATTGCAAGTGTTTCAGATTACTAGGCATTATAGCGCCCACTATTCTCAAAAGATTGAGATGACATTGGAGAAATTGCAACTTATTGCCACAGCTGCAGTAGAGCCAGAGTATAAAGTCCGTTGGTTAAAGTGGTGGAACAGTGGAAGTTTCAATCGTGAAGCTATCCGGTTTCCCAAAAGTCCTGCAAGCGAGGATACCTTGAAACCTTGGCTCAATAAAGCTGCGTTTTGGGCAGGGGTACGTCTATACTCCTTATCCATCCTTACCTTTCAACTCTTCCTTTTGTGCCAATTCTTATCTTGGCCTTGAATTTATCCACAGCTAGAGGATGCCGCGGTCAAGGAGTTACCCGATATACTTAATGCCTTGGGTGGGCTTGACGGAGATGTGGAAGTTGATTCATTGCCGGATTACTTGGAGAAGTGGCGAATCTGTCTCTGGGATAAGGCGTTCATTGGTCACTTCTCAGGGTCAGATATATACGGAAAGGGGACGTGGTGGAAGTGTCGCGCACCTCTCCATAAGGAGTGCCCGAAACACCATGGGCACAAGGGGGACCCCGGAGTGACACCCAGGACTTGTGGCGCCATTGGTGAGAGGGCCCAAGTGATCCTAGTGTGGGTGAGGGCCCCGGGCGTTGGGAACGCCTCCCACCCACAAAGACTAGGAGGCATGAGGGTGAGGCCATGAGCTATGCGTAGCTCATGGCGTGGTGATTCTAGAATGCTCAAGATCACCTCAATCGGAGGTGTGAGCTAGGAGTTATGGCCATTTGAGTGGGGTGCTGTCCCGGGACACCGCCCTGGTACAGCAGTGCCTGGGAGTGATTCCCGGGACTGCCAAGGTTCAAACAGGCATAACTTCCTCAAGACTTGCCCAAATGGGGCAAGTGAGGAGTCCATCGGCATCTACGTGAAGCGTAGATGAAGATGGAGTGGTTGATTGTTATGATCAGACATCATACAAGGAAGTTATGATGGTCTGAAGCTGCTGGGGGGGTTCTAGGCCCAGCAGCTAAGGGAAAATGTCCAGTTGGCCCCAACTCTTGGTAGAGAGACAAGAGGTTGGTTGACGGTGGGGTAGGGGCCCCGCGTGAAGTCCTAGAGGCTTATATGGGTGAGGTGGTGTGGCCTCACCCACCCGAGGCCGAACGGCAAGGCCTCCATGGGCTTTGGCCTATTGTGAGGCCATAGTTGCCTAGTATGCTTCGGGTTGTTGTAGTGTTGCTCCGGCAATGCGATGATCAACATGGGATTGGACTTCCATGGATGGAAGTCCACATGTAGGAATGGGTTACCGATTAAGGGGTGAGTCCCGAAAGCAAAGTAGGAGGGTTGGTTCCCTCCTATGAACTATAAGGTCCGGGGTAGGAGGAGCTAATCATTAGCATGGCGGAATGCGAATGGTTAGCGCTCGTAACCTTTGCTAGAATTGAAAATTGGCAAGATTGTCAAGGGGGGCTAGCAAGGGTTGCGACAGGAAGGATGTCAAAGGCGCTGACAACATTGTCAAGCGCTTAATCTGTAGGTACGTTAGTTGGAAAATCTTGTATTCACCTCATTTATTTCAAACCATTTATTTTCTAAGTTGCTAATTGGCCTCGCTCCTTCGTTGTCAAGGTACATCAAGCACGAGCTCTTCAAGAAGAAGGCTTTGAAGAAGCTCCCTCCGTTTCTTGATGCATGGTCTGATTCCTCTTCACCTACCTTCATATTTTCCCCGGCTCAAAAGCGCAACTTCTCCCTCCCGCATCTCCGCGAGTGTTGTTGGTACTTGGAATGTAAGAGGACGTGGCAACCGGATGAGGAGGCGGAGTTGAAGGTTCGGCTCTCCGGTGGAGAGCCTTCCCTGCCTCCTGCTCAAAGCGATGAGGTTGTTCTCCTTGACAGTCAACTTCCGGAGGCGGATGAGGTTGTTGCGACTGTCGATGAGGCCAACACACAAAAGTCCAAGAGGAGGAAGCGTGCAACTCAAGACGAATCATCACTCAAGAAGCGCGCGAGGAAGCTTAAGACTGTGGAGGATGATCCCTCTCCCCCTGCTTCCCCTGAGGCGGCAGTTGCATCTACTCCATTTCTTAGTGAAGTTCCTACTCTATCCAGGCCACCTCCTCCGCCCATTCTTTCATCTGCTAGGCGTCCTCCCGTTGTTTTAGAATGCATCTTGAATGCCTCTATCCTTCATCAACGTCGTCATTTTCAGGAGGTTTCCAACTTCATTCTTTCTCTTCCACCCTCCTATCCGCGGAGAGCTCTAGGCGTTGCGAGGTCAGATGTGGGCATGGCTGATCTTGTCATTGCCGACATCCCGGAGAACCTGCCTGTACCCAATGTCTCCGATCCTTCCTATAGTGTACCTTCCTGGAATGCATTGGATACCGATTTTCTAGGTGAGCTCTTCGATTTTGCGGATGAGATCCTGCATGACGATGGAGCTCTCCTCCTCTTTCATGCAGATGACAATGGTGACTTCAAGGAGAGCATTCAAGACCACTTCGCTGCTTTTGGGTTCACGATCTTTAAGGAGTGGCTGGGAGTCAACCGTCTTCGCCTTCATTCAGCTAAACATGTGGACAAGACCACCAACCTCTTCCAAGTTGTCTTACTTGTTCGTGCCACCAAAACAATTGGATCCGACCTTGATAAGCGGCCCCGGCACTCGTCATTTTGCCTTCACGATGCCAATGAGCTCAAGGCTCTTGGCATTGAGCTCGATATGGATGATGCGATTATGAATTATACCGTAACTCCTCTCATGGACGGCTCCAAAGCTTGGCGTGGTCCCCGGGAGAAAGATATTTCTTTCATGTCCTCCTTGATAATGGCCACTACGGACATTGGACAGGTTGTGGTGGACGTTAATGCAGGCGTTGGTATGTCCTACTTCACTTGCCATCATATCCAAGTTTTCAATTTCTAAATTTTTATTTTTTTTCCTTTGCTAACATTTCCTCCGCAACAGGGACTTCTATCCATGCATGCAGGCAGCTTGGGCGCCATATCGTTGCTCTTGAGGAGGACGAGGACACCTTCAACCGTGTCCTTAAGCCACTTAAGAGTGTTAAGCTTGCGGTGAAGGCTCCATCCATTGTTGTTGCTTCCACGCAGGCTTCACAAGGCACGCAGAAGAGGCCGCCGGCCTTGAAGCGATCGAGGCCAAAGTCCTCGCAGTAAGTGAGTATGATGACCTTCTAAGTTGCTTCTTTTCCTTGTCCACTTAGCTTTTACATTTTCCATCCTTTTCTTACAATTTTCATGCTTGTTTTCAGACTTGGCCTTGGAGCGGATGTGTTTGGTACGCCTACCAAGGGATTCTCTTTGCCAATCTATGCCCATGATATGGCGATGGTACTAGCGGCACAACCTTCTCCTAGCAAAGCTAGTACCCCGTCTCCACGTTATGACCCCCGTGCCTTAGACTTCTTCGATGTTCTTGCAGAGGTGGATAATGAATGCCATACCTTAGATTCCTCTTCAGATGAGGGCGGCCATGAGGGGAGTATCTTTGGAAGTAGGGAATCTAGTAGTGACAATGTCATTGTTGATTGATTTTTGGTTTGATTGATTGGTATTTGGATTTATAAAGTGTGGTGTGGTTTTCAATATTCCAATTATCTTGTTGAATGCATATTGTCGTTGTTCTCAAATAACACTACACTTTTGTGGTCGTCAACTAGTATACAATCTAAAGACAAGTAGCCAAACCAAATACACATAACATTTTGATTTCTCAAGCATATCCTACCCACAAAAAAGAGGCCTCGGATCCGAGGCCTCTTTCCAAACCTCCTCCTCATGCTAGAACATACAAGAAATGGCCAAATGCAAAGACAAGTAGCCAACTCAAATATACATAACATTTTGATTTTCAAGCATAACCTACCCACAACTAAGAGGCCTCGGTTCCAAGGCCTCTTCCTATAGGTCCTCCTCATGCTAGAACATACAAGAAATGGCCAAATGCAAAGACAAGTAGCCAACTCAAATATACATAACATTTTGATTTTCAAGCATAACCTACCCACAACTAAGAGGCCTCGGATCCGAGGCCTCTTCCCATAGGTCCACCATCTTCTCAACCACACTGAATTTTCCCACGGCCATAGGGCCTCGTTGGTAATTTTTAGAAACTTTTGGTCCTAAAAATTAGGCACTCCATAAATATCGGCCTCATAATTCCAAAATTAAACTTGAAATATGTGCAAAATCCACGGTCATAGGGGTCCTAACTTTCGTTAAATGGAGTTTTAAATTTCGATTTTCTGCTCACGAGATCTGCTCACCGCTCACCGCTCACCGCTCACATCGTAGCATTCCTGGAAGTATATATGGCCAATAATACTTGCTGTTCAGGAGTGAATCTCAACCAGTTATTTCTCAAACTCAACCGGTTCATCTGTAACTAGCGGTCGATTCTCACCGTTCATTGATCATCATCTTCCCATGCAAAGTGTGCTCAGAGGACAGTACCAACCTCTCTCTGGTTGTACATGTCTTTAGCACCACATGAGAATGCATTTGGTCAACAAGAAGCTTCTCAGTTAGTCGACATCCTAAATGTTTACGTCCCACCATTTCCATTTTGGGTCTATTTCTCTCCATACACAAGGACAAGGAAATTTCAACTAGGGTAAACTTGGAAAACAGGAATATCTAAACAGAGAAAACAGAGAGCAAAGAAAACTTTCTAAGAAAACTTTCTAAGAAAACAGAGAACTGCTCATGAGAATTGAAATCTAAACACTGTCCTGCAATAAACCATATCCAAGCAGCAGTTGTCTAAGTAATTTGTCTGTATAAATCCACCTAAAATTTGAGCCCCTTGGCATTTCATGAGACACAAATTTCCACACTATCGACCAAATACCAACCTACACATACATACCTTGAGGTAGAACAAATGTTTGTCTACACACCTCCCCATGAGATGGGAATACCCTTCTTGATTTGTGTCACGTGATAATTTGACATCACGTACTCTCGAAGGCATCTCCATGAAAGAGGAAAGTCCTTCATTGACGCTTGATATTCCCTTTCTTTGCCTACAATTTTCCTCAATTGACTCATATGAACCAACCCTACATATGGATCATTTTGATCTCCCTCAACCTCTCCAGCTTCTTCAATTTGTAAGTGCCTCGGCAGTGACACCCGTCTCACGACACCTAAATTGAACTTGCTTCAAACCAATACAATTTCCCAACTTCGGGCCAAGGTGGTAGAACACTTCTATGACCATCTGAGAGCAAATGAGACCTGGCACTAAGATCACATAATTCATAAGCCACTATTGCGTCTTTCCTATTAGGTATCGGGTGTTTAATGAATTTGTGAAGTAATTGGTTGACAGGTCGTGTATCATCTCCAAAGTGTTGCCGAGGGTTTGATTTTAAGATTCTCATAGAAGAGAGCTCGGACTATTTTGCTAAGCAGCTTCCTTCACTTGATGGTACTTGGTCAAAATACTCAGCACGGAAAAAAACTTCATGTACTCCCATGAACTCATGTACAAAAATACTCATTATTTTAGCCTTCCAAGTCCAAGACAAGTAGTCCATCTCTTTGCACTCCTCGACCCCATCAGGCATAACCACTACTAAATCATTCATCTTATAGTGTGTTCCCCTGTGGATCAAAAATGACATTCTTTCAATCTCGTCCTTGAATTGATGTCCGCTCTCCTCATTCATCAGCCCTTTTTTCCTCCAATATTATGTAAGGTATGCCTTTACTGTCTTACTCATTAGCCGTTTGTTTCCACTTTTCCATCCCACGCCGACCCCTTTTTCTCTGCAAGACTTCTTTGCATGTACAATTTGGAAGAGTTGGAAAAAGTTTCCATAATTCAATGGTTGTATCTTGAGACGATGTCACAAAACATCCGTCTGAGTGATCTAAAGAGCATTTATCCAGATAGACACCTGTATGCAAACACATCATTATGTTCAACAAACCCACCATTAATACTTGTTCATGTTGAAAGAATAAGTATACAAAGAATAAAACTAACAATCAATTAAAATGGAAGTTGTTTCAATGGAACGCATTGAGATTGGTCACTGATTGTTCCCTATGCCTCAACATAGCAGATAATAAACAAAATTTTAATAATGCATGTACAAAACAGAATTGAGAAACACATCTCAATTTCACATACCTTCAACTCCATGCCTTCTTGATGAAGTCATCAAATGATCATGCAACAAATGAATAGCTCTATGAGGCGGAAGTAAAATGTCTGTTGCATGGCCATGCAACAGACCGAATCCGCAATACACAGCATGGACTATAAGTCAAGCACATAGTTCACATATGTGATGCATTCCATGTGTGCAGCAGCAAATGCCGCGATGTGTCACAAAACTTTGCTATCGTAACAACAGCTTGGGAGTTGGTCGCACCCAAAAGTCTCAAGATGAGCAGCCAGCGTCTCTAACTTAATATGCCACACTCTTACATGCCCAACTGCACAATGTAGGGATCGTGTTCACAGACCCTCCTGTTCGATAACACCAGCTACATGCCTCCATACACTGATTGCACCAAGACACAGCTCGAGGCACGACTATTCCCTCATGGGCAGTACTGACGCCTCTTCGCCGTGCTATGCTTCCACTCTCCTCGCCATGGCCACAAGTCACACCACAGGGCGGGGGCTGGGTGATAGCACGTTGTCCACTTCATGGTCATGGGAGACTGCTCCTTTCTGCAGACCGCGTCACCCAAATATTTCATCCTCCCATCTTCTGGCAAGAAAGTCACTGGGACGTTTCTTCTTGTCCGTGCACCTTCAGGATTCCTTCTTGGTGCAACGTAGCCAGTACATCAAATCGAATCCGCATGGTCGGCATGATCACCCCTTTTGGCTATGCCCTCTTCTACGGGTTTCAAACCCCCTTGCGGATGTAGCACCTAGCAACGGGTTCCGTCTGGAAGACGTTCCTGTAACTAAATCGACAACACCGATTCTCATTAAAAAACAAATAACGCAATGAGTAGTGATGTCACGACCGATCAATGCCAAACTAATAGTGTCAAGCGTGCTCCAGTCACGAAAGACAAAACACTGGACGTACCCATGTCTGTTATCGAGCTCGCACTTGGGGGGGGACTTTGGATGATGACGAACGTTGCGGCCGAGATTCAATGTTCTCCTTCCCACCACATGGTGCAACGAGGGTGTTGTTGGCATTGTAGTTGCGCTCCTCATTGTGATATGACAGATTGCTCTCATGTGGTTGCAACGGTCCCGCTGTGGCTGGGAGGTTCAGATTGTAGGGTCCCTTGTCTATGCTTCCATAACGAATGAAATGTTCCAAGGAAGTGGCCTTGACACAAATTCCTGTGAGAAGGACCGCTTGAGGGACCCTTACCTTATGCACTTGATGTAGGGGTGGTGGATTCAGGTTACAAAGGTCGATGATGGCCTCCAGTCCATGGGCATAAGATGATGACGAGGACAAGCGACAAACTTCCAAAAGGCATATTATCTCTCTCAATCTGATCCGAATTGATTCAACATTCTCCACTGCAATGTCTACTGCGCATTTATATGGTGGCAAAGACTAAAGAAGTTCATACGCATGGGTTCTATTTACTGGCATGGTGAAGAAAATTTGTACCCTTATTACGTAGAAGTATTTCTAAGCTTGACACCTACATAAACGCAAGTGCTTAGGATCTTTAAAATGAACCACAACGTACCTAGTTTTCTTGGTGAATTGTTGAATGCATATGTCACATGTCAACTTCGACAGGCGAGTTGCACGCTGGAACTAGGTGTTAAAATCTACTCTATCAGTTCCGGATCTACTATGATTGTGAACCATATCGTGAAGTTTTCTGTATCTTTCAGTTTATCTCTTACCATTACATATTAAGAACTGGTTATTTCTTCGTTGTGGGGATTCTAATTCATTTTCCACATCAAGTTGATCTTACCACTTCTTATTATCTGCATAATCTTGCCGAACAGGGGCATGCCCCTGTTGAATCGATAAGTTATTGCACTTATAGAGTGTGAAATACTTCCACACAAAATAGCTACAGGTGTAGACATGTGGGCCAGATACTCCAACTGAATTTTTCTTCATTGTACAGACCCACATGGAGACATGGACAGTGAAGAATGCGAACATAATGAAGCGGAGCATAAGAAGAGCTCCAGCAAAAAATTAATCCAAGAAATGTTGTACAGCGACATAGTTTGAAGCTGTTCAAAGCTTCCCTGGGGTAAGGATGGACCCTGTCATTGTGGAAATTGATCGCAAGCGCAATCATGTTGTTTGTCACCGAACGAGGTGTGCACACAATTTGTGTAAACATATCAGCTACAAGTTGTGTGTACACCTCGTCTGCCTTCAGAAGTAGCAGCACTTGCAGTAGTTTTCACTTATTAGATGTAGGAATGCTTTTTCGTCGAATTTGCAGCCTTAAAATACCCTTTGATACTTTAGCAGCTTCGAACGAAGTTCTAAAGATGGTGATCCCTGCGAGTTGCCACCCCGGGCGACCAAGAGGCTAGCGAATTGCGGCTAGTTATCAGACCTAAGCTCGGAATACTGAAAGCCGAGCAGTTCACATTCATGTGCACATTAAATGGAAACTAAATTCCATCCAAAAAGGGGTGATGAGGGCCTGACCTTTGATTGCGAGGAGGTGGCCGCAGTTGCAACGCCAGTCGCTCGCACTGCCCGGGGGCGATGAGATTCCATAGCGAGAGCAGTGCCTGTGGATAATTAGTGGAGATCAAAAGCAATGGCCAATTGATGAAACCCGGTTCTTCTTGCAACAACGCCGGCGAGCTCGGTACCAAATTGGCTCTCCGTCTCGGCGTGAAGAAGTGGTGCAAAAAGAGACGTATTAAAGATGGGATGAGTGATGCGGCTCTGTGAATACGTGACAGAGGCGGCTGATATTGAATTTCATCCATATATCTCAAAATACTTGAAGAGAGATGAATGTAAACTTTGAGCAGGGATGCTAAAAGTATCCGAGCAGGACTCATCGATCACAGCCTAGAGATTGCGTGTTGTCGCTGCATCCCTTCCTCCGGTGACGGACCTTTGGTAGTCGCCAGCCTTCCTCCTGCAACTCCAACTCTAAATCCAAGTGATCAGGGCGAATCCTACGGACTCGGCACTTACATATTTAGATGCATGTGTTCGGCCAGATTGACAAGCCTCCATCGGAGGTAAGTAAGTAAGCGAGATGGATTATGGATGCGATGGTGTTCGTTTTGTCCCATGCTGTTTCGGAATAATTAACTCGATTAAAATCCGAGCCCTCACAGGAGTTTGGTGACCGGTGTTGCCATAAGTTGGGAGCAGACCTTGAATGACGAGGATATGTTGTTTTGGTGTTTTGTGGCTGGGACAAGCTGACTTGAATTTGAGGGGACAGTTTCTAGTTTTGTAAGTTTTGAGGAGAGAGAGAGAGAAAGAGATTCTTCACGTCGTGCTGCTGCGGATGATGCATATCTTCAAAGGAATCTCCGCCAAGTGTATCAAGGTCATTCAGTTATTGGCTGGACACGGTCTGTGGAGATCTTCCCTTGTCTAAGAAACAACGCAACTTGCAATTTGTAACATATTCTTAAGCTCCACATCCGAGGCGAGAGGGGTTCTCTAGAGTTTTCATGGCTGTTGGAACTTCTAGAGTCTAGTTAGGTTACGAGATTGGGCTATGCTTCAAATGTGAGTTGAAGCTAGAAGGTGGTGGCAATCGATACCAGGCTCGCAACAGCGCAGCACCCCGCCATAGCCGAGTCTTTGATGTCAGAAGAAGTGGAATTCTTATCTCAGGAACTCAATTTTGAGATCACCATTTCTCAAATTTTTCTTGATTCGCAAAGTATCAGTCAGCTGACCTCTTGTTGTATTGAGGTTTTATGGCGACATTGCCCAAGCTCTAGACTTCTGTGACTTTTAAAATTATTAGTCATGTCCAAAACATTTGCTTTTGTGTTTAAACTCCTCAACGTTGTATGGCATTCCATGATGGAACCTCATCTGCTACTGCAAGAATATGGAAACATGAGGATGGGGATAGAGCAGACCTCATTAAATTAGGCGTTCTATAAATAGATGTTTGAAAAACATAAATTAATTAGAGCAGCGTGCAAAAATTAAGGAAAAAAAAATTTCAAAAACGCCCAAGATGTGTCTCAACGACAAGTCTACACAGTTCAACACGTAGTTCGCAATCCTGACGGTTGTCTTCAATGATCAAAGCCTTCTCAGTGTCAACACAATAAAACATGTCACAGACAACGCCATATGAGACACACTTCAGTTGTCCAATTCTAAGCATTTTCCAAGCATTTTTTTTTAAGACACTTATTTTAGGCATCCCAAGGGCATGACGCATATAAATTAAGCTAATATATTTAATTTTTGCAAACGCCTAATTGCATAAGGTATGGGATAGAGTCTTTCTTTGAATGTATAATTGCTATTACATTTCCTATTTAAAGTCATTTTTTCCATTATTTGTGGCCATTCATAACTCAATTTCTATCACTTTGTTTTTACAGTAATAGAGTAAAAATTTGACTTGATTGAAAGTTGTTTAAAACAGTGGTTCAATGGATCCTCAACTTATTGAAACATGATGGAGTATCACGATGTGCTCAAGGTTTGAACATTAGAAACTTATATTGTTTAAGGCGTAGAATGATTTATGAGTGAATCTAATAAGTATTGTGGTGCTAACCTAAATTTTAATTGCAAAATATTTGACTCTATAGGTCTCTGAAATTAAGTGCACTTCCTCAACAAAACCAAACCCCTTCAATAATGTATAATAGGCCAAAAATGGATGTAGGAAAAGAAAGTGGCAATCACATAAATATAGGTCTCATATTGTCGCTACCCTTGCTAGCCCCCTTACCGAGCCACTCAGGACCGAGGCCCCACCGTTGGTGGGAGAAAGAGGCAGTGTGGCAATACCGTGGGCCACTTGGCACGTGGGCTGTGAGCCCGGAACCCGAGTTCTCCGGCAATTTTCTCACACCAAGTTCGTTTGAAAGGCAACCGGGAAATTGCAAAATTAAAAATTAAACCAAACTAAGTCATGATCGGTGAATCAATAATAAAAATAAATAAATAAACGACTTAGATTGATATCCTCAAGGTAGATCTTCACGCATCCTCATCCAAAAAGCACAATTTAGATTGTTCACAATGGGCACCCATTTTAAGCTCACTTATGATAAGCTTAATCCAACTCCTTTGGGATATTCCGCTTACATTTTGAGGTGGCTCCAAAGAGTGTGAAGCCAATGATGTCAACTAGGTTTGTCCATGATATCTACATTTGTGTGTTCATTTGTTACTTTATTTTATATTGAGCAGTTGAAAATCACTTCTAATGTCTAGTTATTAAGGTAGGAATAATGTATAAGCAGGAACCTTGAGTAACCCAAAAACGACCCCTCTGTTCTATTTTGATGTATACGATTGTCATGTCCTTTAAATTGAAACGCTCGACCATAAATGGTCGTATGCACATCTTTGTAGATCACACCACTTTAGATATTAGGAGTGCATCTACATCTATTTATCTATTATCACATCGTGAACAACTTAAGTAAGTGGGTGTCGATCCAATTAATTTCCTTCAAAAATTTCCTTCATTTGAAATCCGGGTTGTCCAAATTATAGACGCATAAATACTTTTTTTGATTCCACAACACAATCAGCTCATGCATTGGCTACTTGTTTAATTGCCAAAGGACTTAGGGCCCCATCACCTTGCCAAAGACCCGGAACTCATGAGCATACACCCTAAAAATTTCTCAAATTCAACATGAGATAATAACTACTGTAGTGCAATATATAATGTTGGTACCATATATTGTTGTTTCTACATTTGCATCCCCTACTTGTAAAATTTGAAATTTTGGAGCGTATCAAGTCCTCCAATGTATCACCACAATCATGTATCACAGTCTCATGTAGAACATACTAGTTTAGAGTGCTAGCCTTCTCCCACAAAAGGTAGTGGTGAAGTACTCCTATGTTAAGATGTGGAAACATCCGCCACAAAGCATTCACATGTATACAAATATAAACAATGATTACTTGAGGGATATAATTAATCCTCGAAACTGCATGTGGTCAAGACATAGACCTGAAACAAAGATCATGTCATGCCACATCTTCTTTTAAAATACACAATTAAGAAAAAAGTAAAGCCAAATTGGGCAATGACTACAAAGGTACACGACTCCTATTTATTGGTCGACTATCATTTGGATTATAAGAGGAATATGCAAGTCCCAATTGCTTCTAGAACGATATTTTCTCTAGAGGGCCATTGTAGTAAGCGGCGGGTGTTCACCTCCCAGTTTTTGGGTTTGAAGTGCCTTTTGCTTGGTCGAAATTGAAATTGTTTTGAGCGAAGTTGTTTGATGATGATAGTGGATTTTTCACTAACCCAAAAATATGATTTTTTTTATAATTAGCCTTGGTTCTTTTGTATGTTCATCAATAACATCCTAAGCTTCCATTAATTATTCATTAGGAAACATAAGCCAAGGTGTAGCACAGTCTGGTAGAGACTCCGATTTTAATTGAGCTCCCATCATCTAGCATCCCATTATATTCCAAAGACCTACATTATGACTATTGCGTTGTTTAAAACACAATGTTATTTTGCACACAACTAAACAAATGTGCCTTCCAAGGTCTTCCTCAACAAAAATCAACAAATTATCACAACCTTCTGCGAAAGACTCTTTGGCCAAATTGTTCTTCGTGTCAAGAGTTTCTATCAGCCATTTGCAAGCGCATCAACATGACAGATTCATAAACATTTAGCTCTGAAATCCAACAATTATTTGAGATCATTTATAACATCTCCATACATTGAAGATATTTTCCAAAGTGTAGCAGCCCAAGATCCCATTTAAATGCAGACCTACGACCAAGGTTTGCCGGCACTGTATGAATCAACAAATTAGCAAAAAAAACTCTTCTGCAATTTGCAAATGCATCATCAATAGGTATGACAGATTGATAACACTTCGGCCTTCGGCTTCGAATGTGGATAATTTGTTTTGCCACAGGTCTAATACGGTTACTTATTTTAATTGGACACTGGAAAGACATGTGTTTCAAAGATGAATCCATAATGGACTCCTAGTTGGGTTAGATCAGTTTATCAAACCACCAATTAGGTCTAAGTCCTTCAGAGTTTAGCTAAAAAGTGGCATTTTGATGTCTTCATCTTACACATTAGTCTTAAAGAAACAACCATGACCTCATATCGAATTTGCGTCTCATCATGATGGGATTAAAACCTCACCTGACTTAACCCTAAGATGAGACTACGTGGTAATTAATTAATTGCCAAACTAGACCAATTGCTTTTCTAGCACTACCAAACTTGATTCAGGCACCTAAACCCTAAACTTGATTTAGATAACTTGATCAAATGATTATACTGCCAAATATCTTATATGATTTGATTATCCTTGCAATCGATTGGGTTGGATACCGAAGAAAATGATGCAATTTTGGGCATCTTACACATGGCTATGAATGGAGACTCTTACACATTGCAGCAGGATACCATTTCTTTCTGTTCAATTGGATGCGAAGGTCTGAGGCATTGTTGTGTTTTTAAAAAGTTGAAATCAATTTACTGGTCTTTTCAGCATTTCATGTAACTTTCCTCACAGAGATTTCTTAATCCTCAACTTCAATATCTGGGTGCAAAGTTCTTCTCTGCCATGACATAACTCTCTCAGAGGTCAATCATTTTTTGAAACTAGGATTGCTGAAATTCATAAGAAAGTAACTTGAAATTCTATCAGTTACTTGCATCATCACTTGTGCTGTAGTTATGTAGACATAGCCTCTTCAGTTCTTGAATGAATCAGAACTCAGCCTAATGCCCTTCAGTGCGTTTCTCAATGGAGGATGAGTTTTGTATGCACTTTGAAAGGGGATGATGATGAGTACTTTAGGTTTGCAAACCTTGTGCAAATTCATTCAACTTGAATTCTTCGGTTCTTTTTACAACAGTTAGCCTCATATTAGATGCCCATTGTTCTTTTCCTCGTTCTGACTCCTTTGAGAATGCGCTCGCATGTGATGTGATATAATGATGTCAGAGATGTCGTCTTCTTTGGGATTGTAAGCCTAATTTCATGTTTGCAACGTGATTTGTGATTGTTATATTGCAGAATTTTTGCTTTTTGTTTTTCAAAATTTCTCCATTATAGCTCCTGTCTGAGATGGAGACTTGCGAAATCAAATGAGAGGACGATGGAACCAGCTTGGGCAAATTTAGGGCGAGGCCGCAGGGAAAAATTGTCGCCGAGGTTCTCAAAAACATGAAGAAGAAATTAGGACACGATGGCATTTTGCTCGACGACACCACGGAGCTTACTGACACTGATCGCTCACTCCAGGACGCATTTACAAGTTTCGAGAATCCATACATATTGATGCTCCCTCCGCGCCAGGTCTGTAAAATCTGACCTTAAACCCTTTGATATGCGGGTTTTGTTCAGTTAATTTTCTTAATGGGACACCTGTATTCGATTGGTGTGTGGTTAGGTGAGGATCAAAGATCAAGTAGTACTCAACTTTATAGGTTCCTCCGTCACATCAGAAGCACTGGAGTTTTAAAAAAATAGCAAGAACAATTCGAGACCAAGTGAGAATTAGAGATTGAAATCCGACCTGCTCCTAACGGATACTCAGAGTTGCGGCAATCTTCTTTGGTGACAGAAACTCCATCACGAACATCCGCCGCAGTTGCTGGTAATAAGGGTTACTTGCGCTCATTGAGATGAACGATGTGCCATTGAAGGAGACATACTTGCTGACAATCCGCTCCGGTTGGAGAATGCGAGGTCATGTGTCTTCAGAATCTCCATGGCCATTTTAGAACTGGATACCACCACCCTTGGCTTCACCCCCATCCATAGGAATACCAATCCTCCATACTTCTCCCCTAGCTTTGCAAACATGACCTCAGAAGGATCCAACATCGAGAAGGAGAGCAAGCTTCCCACAAGCTTATTATTCTTCAATCCAATTGACATATTCATATTAAACAGATGTAATAGATGAGACAGAAAGCAACAGCCAGGATAGACAATGGAACCATTGAAATAATGCAGTCCTTGCATGTTAAGAACATATGTAAGAAAATTCTCTGGCAAATGAGTCAAGGCTGTCTAAGTTAATTGGAGAAAGAGTAAGTTGATGCAAGACCTACTTCATCATGATAGTTGCTAAAGGTAGGCAGGCCCGGTTGCCTTTAGAACCTGCTGCAAGGAGGAGAGCTGCCTCACCCTAAGCATTGCCTACGCAAAGTGTAAATGTAGGAGGTTTCATGTACCTGTTAACAATCAGAGCAATGTGAGCTCAATGTTGTACTCACATGCGAATTTAACTTTTAAATTCATTAAAGCCTTGACCTTGGAAAAGCGTCAATCTAAACAAAAAAGATATTAAACAGAGTGTAAGTGGAGTTTGGAGTTGAATTAAGTTTTAGATAAGAAGTGCGAGCTCAAGTGCTTGCTCACGTGTGTTTCATTTCTTCAAATTAATTGAATCTTGACTACGGGAAATGCCCAAGTCAATCGAAAAGATAAAAATAGTGATGTTTGGTTAGTGTTGATTGCGAGTTAGTCGGGTTGATTTTATGGTTAGCTAGGTAGCTTGAAATTAGTTAGACTAAGGCTGGAATTTGCAAGTTAGGAACGGGGGTTTAGAGTTGGTATGAGGATCGTTGCTGTCCATTTTAGGGGGTTGGCTACTGGTCACCCTAGTGGTTTTCGGAGGCGGGGACTGTGGTTCGAAGGCGGAGAGGAGCGGCAGCTCGACGGGGGGGAAACCTGGAACTTGGGTCATGGCTGGTTCGGCGATGAGAGGTTTTTCTTGTGCCGGCAGGAGGATGACAGGGAGTTCACAAGGGATTCGAGCTGAAGGCCGCTAACTCAACCTGAAGGAAGAACCAGCAATGGGGGGCACAAACAGTGAGGAAGAATGGATTAGCAAGGGGGACCTTCCCCACAAACTACAAGCTCAAATGTGAACCAGAAAAGGTGGAAGGTGGTGTGGGATGCCGGACAATGCACTGCTCTTTGAATTGAGAAGAGAATAGCAAAAAGAAGTGACCGTCAGGGGGGAGAAAACTTCAAGATCCAGGTGAAGAAATCTAGTCTGAACTAAGAGGCAGGGAGGATTCGGCATGCCACATTGCCAAATTCTCAAGTATGACCCTTGGGTGGTCCTAGACTCTGCTCTGAGTCACGCATTGGTTTGGGTTTTTTTCTTCTCTTTATCCTCAATGCCGAAGTTGGCAGTTTTGGAGCGGGGAGCTGGGTATCAAAGCCGAAGGAGGATTCCCAGCACAAATGTGGTAGAGACGGGTACAGGCAAGGAGGGAAGAGGGTCGCTGCACCGAGGCGGTACATGGGTGCTTGCTCCAGGGAGCCTGGGAGCTAGCCATGAGGGCAGCACGGCCGTGACGGGCTGGGGACAGACATTGACGGGCACTTACAGGCTCACTCCAAAGTGAACAGCGTAGATTCAGTTAAAAAAGGCGGAGACTGAGAGCCTCTAAGGGGGTTCTGATGGAAGGCCAAATGATTACGCACCCGTGGGTTTAAGGATTATGTGTGGGGAGGTGTGCATTAAGGGTTTGGGGGTAGATGTTAGGTTAGCTAGTCATAGTTAGTGTAGGGATGGTGTTATGATTCGATGTGAGGGATAGACATTACATGTTTTAGGGGATCATTGTGTTGAGTAAATGTGAGGTACAAAGTATTTTGTTAATATTGTTGGCCTTGCACTACTTAAATAAAGAAGTGTGTGTTGGAACATTATTGTGGGGGCATTGGTAGTCGGGTTGAAGGCTGGAGAGGTTGGTGTTTGGGTGTCAACCATGAGCTCCCACTCGGACTAAGACGTTGAAGGATGGTAGTTTATTGTTGACAAGCAACAAACTAATAATTAGCACCCTAAGAGGTTTCCTTGAATAGTCATATGCAATGACTTGCGAGCACCGAAACTGGTGGCTCCCGCAGGAGGTGTGGATAGAGAAGCTCGCCATTGCTCACATATTCCTCGCCTTCTTGTGGTTGCTGCCATTTCCGGCAATGTCCGGCTAATGTGACAATTGAGATGAAGAGCAATGCCGAGGAGACAAATGAAACCCTAACCCTAGAGAAAGTGACGTGGCTGCCTCACATGCCTGCATTTTAGGAAAGACCTATAAACCTCCTCCTCGACATTCTTGACCATTTTCTAGCAAGGGTCACGAGTGCGAACCCTTCGCATTCCGCCATGCTAATGGTTAGCTCCCCAAACTGCGGATCTTATAGTTCATGGGAGGGAAACCAACCCTCTTACTTTACTTTCGGGACTCACCCCTTAATCGGTAACAATTCTTAGATGTGGACTTTCATCCATGGAAGTCCAATCTTATGTTGATCATCGCAATGCCGGAGCAAGACTATAACAATCTAAACCATACTAGGCAACTATGCCCTCACATTGGGCCAATACCCATGGAGACCGTGCCGTTCGGCCACACCACCTCACCCATATAAGCCTCTAGGACTTTTTACAGGGTCCCTACCCCACCAATAAATCTTTTGTCTCTCTACCAAGAGTTGGGGCCAAGTAGACATTTTCCTTTCCCTTAGCCGTTGGGGCTAGAAGCCCCCAACAGCTTCAAAACATCATAACTTTCTTGTATGATGTCTGATGCTAAAAGCGACCACTCCATCTTCATCTACACTTGCCTCACTTGGACCCCTCACTTGCCTCATTTGGCCAAGTATTGAGGAAGTTATGCATGTTCAAACTTTGGCAGTCTCGGGAGCCACTCCCAAGCCACTGTTGTACCAGGTGTGGTCCCAGGACAGCGCCCCATTCAAATTGCCATATCTTCTAGCTCACACCTCCAATTAAGATGTTCTTGCATTCTAGAATCAACACGCCATATGCTATGCATAGCTTATGACCTTACCCTTGTGACCCTTAATCTCCGTGAATGGGAGGCGTTCCCAACGCCCGAGGCCCTCACCCGCATTAGGATCACTTGGGCCCTCTCACCAATGGCGCCACAAATTCCGAGTGTCACTCTGGGGTCCCCCTTGTGCCCACGGTGTTTCGGGCATCCTCATGGAGCGGTGCACACATCAAACAAAGTCTTGCCTCCAAGATACACATGACATGTCTGTGAACTTCTTACCATAAATTAAATGGAATCTCTTACGGAACATCATAGTATAGCATGGTATGACGATCAATTTACCTTTTCCCTTTGTAAGATTCACATATCTTCAAGATAAGTGATTCTAATCATATAATAATTCGATGGGTAAAAACGTTATATCAAAGAAATAGTATAGGCCTTATGAAAAACACTCTAGTTTGGTTTAGTTTGCCCATAAAATCAAACATATTTAAGGAGAATAATTCAGATAGTATTTCAAAATAAGTCAAACATCCTTGGGTCAAAGCACTTTGACCTTTCAGAGAATGTTTCCATTTTTCTACATTAAGAAATATAAAATTTATATTGCATGGTTTCACAAAAATAAAAATACCAAACTAGATACCTACTTAAAATGGGGCTCGTACACCCCTTTGAGCACGTCCCATACATGCACTTGTTTGTTGCACAACATAGATGGAGAGATCGAAATGAGCCCCTCATCATGGTTTAGGGAATGCCTTTCATACTTCCTTTAAGGATTGCTTTGAACGGATGAAATATGGATTTTCATGAATGAAATTTGCCTCACTTGTTGAAATGACATGATAAAGTTTATTCCCATAAGGCAAAGACCGTAAAGTCTACCTAAGGTTTAGACAAATTTGTTGGTAATCTTGCAAAACATTATCTCAACCAACTTTTGATTTTGCTCTTGGGATATTTGTACACGTATATTACTTGTAATATTTTCATTAAAAATCCTAATAACCAGTACGCTAAGTTTTTTGTTAACATGAGTATGAGGGAAGCTAACACATGAGCAATGAGCCGTGAGCAGTGAGCGGTGAGCGGTAACACATGAGCAGTGAGCGGTAACACATCAGCAATGAGCAGTAACATGTGAGCAATGATACCAAATTTAGTAATTGGGCACGGTTTTAGGTAATATTTTCTAAAATTGGCAATCATATTTTTGGAATATAAAGTACTTGCATTCGGATTGAAGAAGAATGAAGGCAACTTATAACCATGGATACTTAGTCCATTGCTGGTTTTTATTATAGAAATCCACACTAATACATGTCACTTATTCAAATTCTCAAACATGTAGTCAAATAGAACACTTGAAATATTACTCACATTCTATAACATCTGCAAGTTCAAGTAATCGCATGACCTCGTTGTAGGAGTACGTTGGAGCATGAATGAACTTGTCACTATCATAATCCACTTTGCACAAAAATCTAAACACGTAATAAAGATGTTTGCAATACACCCATTTCCCTTTCTTTCCCAAGGACTAAGATGACATTTTGGTGAAGTCAGGGCATGTGCAATGCGGCATATCGCCAATTGTGACACGATATGTGATGTCCTCCTTGGAGACGATGTTGATTAGCACTCCAAATCCTGGATATGGAATGGCAGTTATTCCAACCACATAATATCCGTCCATAAGCCCGGCGCTCTCCCATTTGTTTTTATGATCTACTGCTGGTGCTGCTAGATTGTGGCGCACTAACTTGCCAAACCTGGAAATTGGGTGGGCATCCGGATTTAGTGGCACATGAAAATCCGTCCGAGGGATTGGGAGCATCGCAATTGTTGAAAGCCTACGGCGAGGAGAGAGAGCCTCCCTCTGCTACAATTGGAACCCAGGCATTGCACAAAGTCCCTGTATTGGCTTGCATTGCCCAACATCTTTTGGCAGAGTTGGCTGGCAATCGTGCAATATGCCAATGGGAAGAAGAACAATCAGTCTCTAACACTGATGTGGTATGTGCCACACCATGCTCTGTAGAAACCAAAGATTCCTCTATGATTGCCCTTCTAACCCTAGTGTTAGGGCGAGGAATGGAGTAGTTCATTTTATCGGGTCGGTGTGAATCACAATCTGCACCCGGTGGCAGATCAAGCTTTCGTTTGGTGGATCCAAACAACTCAGACCCCTCCAAAGCACAATCCCTAGTATTGAGATCTTGCAACCCTGGATAGGACATCATGGCATCTGCCAATAGTTTCGGATCTCCGCACCTGGCAGCAGCTTTCAAAATCAATGACGCAAAATCAGGCCCTTTACCAGTAGAACCACCTCTCAACCATGATCTGTAATTTGCAATCTGCATGAATGCACGGATCAAATCGTCCACTGTTGCTTCATACAAACAAGTCATCTTGTTTCCAGACTGCTGGAGCCATTTGTTGTGCACTGTTTCTGCAAGATTACACGTTGGCATTTCTGCACGTTCATCCATTGTCATATCCTGCAAAAATATTACACAAATTAGAATAGATGGTATATGTAAATATATATCATGGATTTCTAAAAAGTAAAATAACATCTGAAATACATAGTAATGAAGCACTTACAAGAATCATATGACCACCCCATTGCCTATAACGAAAGTGCCAAAACCCCAACCACTCGGACAAGCCGAGAATGCCTTCTTGTGTAGCAGCTCCGGATGACAACCACCATGAACGAATGACATGATATCTAGTTTCAGCTTCATCAATTGGTTTTCGCGTCTTTATAATCGTTGCATAGTTGTTTGTGCTGAAACTGCAAAGATGTCTTGATATACTTCTGCGTCACCTTATCCAAACTTTGTGACCAATGAAAAAGACAAATACGCTCACGACCCACCATTGGCAAACTTGGGTCACCTACACCATAAATCTTTCTGACCGCATTCCAATTAGCCTGAGCGCTATCTGCCATGAAACCTTTGAAATTTACTTTTGACACTCCATTCTCCGACATGACAGAGTTCAAGTTTTCCCAAAAGAGCGTTTGAGCTACGCCATCTTCAGATTGCATGTCACAACACGCAATGGTCAACACCTTACAGTACTTGCTATCATACACATGACACGCAAGGGTGGTCCAGCCCTTCAGACGTTTGACGTGATCAAACATTATCCATGAATTCTCCATATCTCCTCCCACCTGCATACGTTTCACAAGATCCACACCACTTCCCAGAAGATCTACTGACATTTTGAAGACAAATACATTGTCTTTGGATTGTCCCGGGAATCTACTATCATGGACATACTTGAAGCCTGAATGATCTTTGAGTGCCATGATACTATCCATTGTGCCCATTCCACTACGAACAAAGCGCTTTGAGCCCGATACAAAATTACGACAATTTGGAGAGGCAAGAGTATTGAATTTATCCATGACGACCTCTAATGACGAACCTACTAGGTGATGTTCTTCACCATTTGATAGAGATTTTAGAAGGTAGTCTGCTAGGAATTTTTTGCTCGCTGCCATAACTATTGCAGAGTTTTTGGCAGTGGGTGTTTTCATGACCTCATTGGTAAGCCATATCAAGTGACTCACGACGTGTACCATTTGATACAGGGTGTTCATGAACACCTAAATGTATACAAGCTCTGGACATCCTTGGGGATGTGGAGTGAACATATAGTATGCGAGCATGACACAACGCAATACACGTTGGTGTTGAACGACATACCTTACATTCCAATCTTGATTTTTCTGGGGCAACATCTCCCACAGAAAATGGGATAGGAGTCGATCCAATCCATTCAGTGCAGTTGTGAACACCTCCATTGCGATCCAGATAATCACAGTATGTATTTATACACTGTAAACAACCGGCACATGAAGAACGTCTGAAAGAAAGTCCAAAATCGTTTTGGATATTTGTTGTTTTGGTTGTGCACCAAGGATGTCCGTCGCACATCTTATCCATGCCATCCATGGAACGCCCATACGTATTAGAAACATCCATAGCTATTGGAGGCAAAATAAAGATAACATCACCATCAAAAGATGGTGGCAAGTACTTGACATCACGTACATCTATAGTGTCAAAATCAATTGCAGTAAGATCGGATTTAGATCTTCTCCTAGACTTTGTCATTTTTAATGCATCGACAATATTAAAACCTGAAGAAGATGAAGAAGGATGAAGAGGTGGACGTTGAGACGAAACACCATGGCGAATCAATTTCATGTACGACGAATTGTGAGGGGTTTTATCAACATCCACAGAGACCAGAACCAGATTGGAAGGCTTAGTCTTATAAGGAAAAGGTGATGTATCAGAAATATCAACAACAGGACAAACCTCTTCATCTGAATCCAACAACACAAGAACATCATCGTCACTTGGTTCTATCTTGACAGTAGCCATACTAGGCACATTGACAGTAGATGCACCAGACTCATTTGTCAACAAAACAGTGGATGCTTGCATCTGAGACTCAGTAAGCCCTATAACTCTAAATGATCCTGGACCTAAAATCCAAAAGTATCCATCTTAACACATGTTTTTCGGAATCAAAATTGTCTCCAAGATATCGCCGTTCGTGGAATACATCTCTTGCTCCACGTACATAGATCCTATCCGGATATTGAACCTCAAACTAAGCAACTCTTCTGAGACCTTCACATGATGATCATCCTCAAGAGGCAAAGTAAAGGGTACAAATGATCCAGATGCTTTAATGGTAGCCATTTTGAAGTAAGGGTATTGGAGAATGAGAGACATTGGAATGTGCAAATGAAAGACTATTTGTATTGGCAATATTGGACCTTCGCAAGAAACCCTAAATGAAAACAATAAAAAAATGAAGAAACCCTAATATCTAATAACAATGAAGGCGATCACATTCAAATGATAAAATAGATTACAATAAGCAAGTTTCCGCGTCGGAAAAAAACAACAAGGAAAATATACGGTGTCAGTATATTTCAAAATAAATATTCTAATCAATAGAATAGAACCACGCGTTAGTAAGATTCAATATATATGTGTAGGAGTATGCACCAAACTTCGTATGAGTGTTTTAGAAAGTGAGTTGTATAGCGGTTAGCATTATTATCACAGATGCAAGAGGTAGATCAACATGAGACTTGGACACAATTGAGTGGAAGAAGGAAGAGACAAAAATGATTGTACTTCACAACAAAGAGAGTTCGAGAACGAGCAAGTAGTATGAGGAAAAAATCTAACATTGTAGTGCAGAAATATATAGATGATTTAGCAAAAACACAAAAGAGTATAGATTTGAATGATTTGGACGAAGAAAGTGAAGAGGCAAGAAAAGAGGTTGATGGGGATGTATACAACAATACTGCGGATAAGAATGGAGTCCACGATGATGCTGAAGAGAGGAAGGAAATGAGCAAATCAAGATGTATGAAAAAAATGACAACAACTGTCTGCACGGAAGCGAAGAAGATGAAGATGAAGATGAATATGGAGACGAAATTTATTGCATAAGTATCTTTTGAGCATTTCATAGGAAATTACACATATTTGACATAACACAAATGCTATTGGAATTGCAATTTGATGAGAGTTATAGTTAGCCAAATGATAGAGCAAGCGCATTAGTTTGTTGAAAGTAGATAATTTTATTAAAAAATTATTAAGAAGGATCTACGCACACTTGCATAGGAAAGCCTTCTATGTATCCAACCTATGTAATTTCTTGCCTAACCACTAGCTCATTAGGGGATAGCACCAGTTAATGCAACCAACCGGATTCGAACCCCGGTAAGTGCAGACCGAAATATCAGTCTTTTTAGACTACTCGCATCCACAGGTGGATGTCTTAAATCCTTTTGCACACAGTTATATTCAATTCGCGAAGGTATATGATCGGTTCTAGCTAGTCTACTATAAGTAACGACAAATACGTTTAAGAGTCTAGAAGGTATTAACAGGACTATAAATTTCATACCCTTTCCCGGTGTATGAAAATAGAAACACGTATGAGGACCGCCAATACCCTATCCGGTATGAGAGTGGAAATATGTAGGAGGGCCCCTAGGGTATTGGCGGTACCGCCACAACCCCCCGTGTATGATAGTGGATACACGTATGAAAGCCCCATGGGTATTGGCGGTACCTGCTACTATCATTTTGGGTATGAGAGGGGAAATACGACGGAGATCCCGAAGGCTATTGGCGGTGCCGCCAATACCCCCTGGGTATTAAAATCAAAACATGTATAAAGGCCCCAGCGGTATTGGTGGTGCCCCCAACACCCCTCCCCCACGGCCACCGTGGGTATGGAAATATATATACGTATGTGGTCTCACAGGTATTGGTGGCATCACCGATACCCACCGGGTATGAAAGAATAAATATGTTAGAGGTCTAAGGGGTATTGGCGGCACCGCCAATACCCCTTCGGGTATGAAGGAAGAAATACGTATGCGGTCCAAGGGGTATTGGCGGCACCGCCAATACCCCTTCGGGTATGAAGGAAGAAATACGTATGGGGTCTAAGGGGTATTGGCGGCACCGCCAATACCCCCTCGGGTATAAAGAAGGAAATACGTATGGGGTCTGATGGGTATTGGCGGCACCGCCAATACCCCCTCGGGTATAAAGGAGGAAATACGTATGGGGTCTGATGGGTATTGGCGGCACCGCCAATACCCCCTCGGGTATAAAGGAAGAAATACGTATGGGGTCTAATGGGTATTGGCGGCACCGCCAATACCCCCTTGGGTATAAAGGAGGAAATACGTCTGTGGTCTAAGGAGTATTGGCGGCACCGCCAATACCCCCTCGTGTCGCGCACCTCTCCATGAGGAGTGCCCGAAACACCATGGGCACAAGGGGGACCCCGGAGTGACACCCGGGACTTGTGGCGCCGTTGGTGAGAGGGCCCAAGTGATCCTAGTGTGGGTGAGGGCCCCGGGCGTTGGGAACGCCTCCCACCCACAAAGACTAGGAGGCATGAGGGTGAGGCCATGAGCTATGCGTAGCTCATGGCGTGGTGATTCTAGAATGCTCAAGATCACCTCAATCGGAGGTGTGAGCTAGGAGTTATGGCCATTTGAGTGGGGTGCTGTCCCGGGACAGCGCCCTGGTACAGCAGTGCCTGGGAGTGATTCCCGGGACTGCCAAGGTTCAAACAGGCATAACTTCCTCAAGCCTTGCCCGAATGGGGCAAGCAAGGAGTCCATCGGCATCTACGTGAAGCGTAGATGAGGATGGAGTGGTTGGTTGTTATGATCAGACATCATACAAGGAAGTTATGATGGTCTGAAGCTGCTGGGGGGGGTTCTAGGCCCAGCAGCTAAGGGAAAATGTCCACTTGGCCCCAACTCTTGGTAGAGAGACAAGAGGTTGGTTGGCGGTGGGGTAGGGGCTCCGTGTAGAGTCCTAGAGGCTTATATGGGTGAGGTGGTGTGGCCTCACCCACCCGAGGCCGAACGGCACGGCCTCCATGGGCATTGGCCCATTGTGAGGCCATAGTTGCCTAGTATGGTTCGGGTTGTTGTAGTGTTGCCCCGGCAACGCGATGATCAACATAGGATTGGACTTCCATGGATGGAAGTCCACATTGGGGAAATGGGTTACCGATTAAGGGGTGAGTCCCGAAAGCAAAGTAGGAGGGTTGGTTCCCTCCTATGAACTATTGGTCCGGGGTAAGAGGAGCTATCCATTAGCATGGCGGAATGCTAAGGGTTAGCCACTCGTAACCTTTGCTAGAATTCAAAATAACCAAGATGGTCAAGGGGGACTAGCAAGGGTTGCGACACTTGGTATCAGAGCAGGGTTCCAAGTTTTGAGCTCGCACTTTGAGGGAAACATGGGTATCAAAAATGCGGGTTATGATGGTGAGCCCGGGGTTTCCAAAAGGTTGTGAGGCTCAAATTGGAACAAGGATCATGTGCAAATGGAGTTTGACCATACCATTGATTTTAATGGTAATGGTGGGCATGAGGGTGGATTCGGTGAGGAAAATGGAGGTGTCCTTTGAAAAGGGCTCCCGCAAACCTCAAATAGTATTTGGGGCCTAGAATACCGAATGCACCCAAAACCTTGGAGGGTGTTAATGTTGGATTGAAATTTCAATTCGAAATGCTTCGAAGGTTCGGATGTTGAAATGAACTTGGTGCTAATGAGGCACCCAGGGCCTCTTAAGGCCTATGTGCGCTATTCAAACGCACAAATGAAGGATACACCTAAAACGGACGAGCTTTCTAAGAAATGCATCGTTTTAGGTGGGGTTTTAAAAGCGGGTGGTGGATGCCTTGTTTAAGTCCCCAAGGCTTCTTGAGGACATGGTGGGGATCATCAAGTTTGCAAGATCATTGAATCCGATGGTCCCGAAGAAAAGTTTGGCGGCGCATCACCACAAGTGGCTTTAGCCAAAGTTGGTCCCAAAGAAATGAGTGCAAATTGTTTGGTTCATTTTACTTAGGCAAAATATGTTGGTGCTGCTAACAGAATGTTGAAAGGTGGCTTTATGCTTCCAAGGCAAATCATACTCATGCCGCGGACGGAATGTTGGAAGGTGGGTTTGTCCTACCAAGGCAATTCATGTTCGTGCCGCATACGGAGTGTGGGAAGGTGGCTTTGTGCTATCAAGGGAAAACATGTTTGTTTTGTGGACAAATTATTGGAAATTGCTTTTGTGGCACTAAACCAACTCGTCCCACGGACGAAATGTTAAAAGTTGGCTTTGCGGACCGAGCCAAAACATATTGTTGCGGTGGAGGGAGAATTAGATGGTGGCTTTGTGGCCAAGGCTAGTAGCCTTAAGCCAAGGCCAAGTCATGTATACCTTGAGGCTCAAATGAATGGGAGATATGTCTCATGAGTTGTCAAAGAGGCAACGGACTCTTTCATGAGCCGAAAGCTCACAAGGGGGTTGGGGCTCGAGGACGGGTAGAGCCGGCAAGCCCACCAAAGTACGGTTTGCAAAGGGCGAACCGCATGAAGCAAAGGAGGCGGCGATGCATGTAACCTTTTGATGTGGGACATTGGATTTTTGTCAAAATTTCACACCATGTGAAATAGATGAAATGCATGTCATTGTGAAGGCCGCCTACTTTGAAACTCACATGATAGATGTGAGGTGCAAGCCGGTGAGCTTGCGGTGCATTATGATGTGTCATAATGGAAAAGAATTGAAGTTCAAATTGACAAGGACTCCTATGGTAGGAGGATCCAAGTTGAATTTGGTCTTATTGGACCAAATGAAAAATAGAAAACATAATGGTCGTGGTTCAATTATAGCAACTCCAAGGAATGTATGGGGAGGCTAGGAAAGATGGGCCTCCCCCAAACAATATTGGTGTGATGTTGGTGAGATACAAGGATGTATTCACCAATGTGTTGCCAAAAAAAAAAATTACCGCCAAGGAGTGAAAAATAACTTTGCTCAACGAGAGATTGAGTTCTTGAGGTATGTGGTGACAAAGGAAGTTGGTGGACGAACATGAAGAATGTCAAGGCAATCCAAAAGGAGAATTGGCCCTTGATTCAAAAGGGCTTAGGTCATTTGTTGGCCTAGCCAATTAGTACCACAACTTCATTCGAGAGTTTTCTAAGGTTGCTAGGACCTTATTCAACTTATTGAGGAAAATGGCTATCCCAAGAGTGGGATGAGCCTTGTCACCAAGCCTTTGGAGGGCTCAAAAACAAGTTCTCTTCGCCGCCCGTGCTTAAGTTCGCGGACTTTGACAAACCTTTTGAGGTGCATACGGGGGCGAGTGACTTTAGCATTGGTGGATGTTGAGGCAAAATGGATGGACATTGCATATAAGAGCATGAATCTCGATGGTTGTCCGACCTTGTCCAACTTATGCAAGAAATGGCTATCCCAAAAGTGGGATGAGCTTTGCCACCAAGTCTTGAAGGAGCTTAAGACCAAGTTTTCTTCGCCGCCCGTGCTCAAGTTTGCGAAATTTGACAAACCTTTTGAGGTGCATACGGGGGCGAGTAACTTTACCATTGGCGGATGTTGATCCAAGATGGATGCCCATTGCATATGGGAGCATTAAGCTTAAAGGTTGTCAAACCTTGTGCGACTTGTGAAAGAAATGGCTATCCCAAGAGTGGGATGAGCCTTGCCACCAAGTCTTTGAGAAGCTTAAGAGCAAGTTCTCTTCGCCGCCCGTGCTCAAGTTCGCGGACTTTGACAAACCTTTTGAGGTGCATACGGGGGCGAGTGACTTTACCATTGGCGGATGTTGAGGCAAGATGGATGGCCATGGCATATGAGAGCATGAAGCTCGATGGTTGTCCCACCTTGTGCGACTTGTGGAAGAAATGGCTATCCCAAGAGTGGGATGATGTTTGTCACGAGTCTTTGGGGAGCTTAACACCAAGTTTTCTTCGCCGCCCGTGCTCAAGTTCGCGGAGCTTGACAAACCTTTCGAGGTGCATACGGGGGTGAGTGCCTTTGCCAATGGTGGATTATGTGTAAGATGGATGGCCATTGCATATGGGAGCATAAAGCTCGATGGTTGTCAAAGAAGACAACCAACTCATGACAAAGAATTTCTTTGCTGTAGTGCATTGCTTGAAGATGTGGCGACATTATATGGGGTCGCACAAAACAAAGGTCTACATGGACAATGTGTCCTAAAAGTATTTTGACATACAAGCGTAAGTGAACGCCAAGTCATTGCGGAGGCATGATAGTTTGGCGCTTATGAAGGTGGATTTGATCCACAAACCGGACCGTTGAAATGTGGTGCCGGATGCGCGAAGTAGACCGGAAGAGTTCCAAGCAATGAGAACCATCCAAACCTTGTGGCTAATGTGTGCCGGCGAAGGAAACTTGTGATGCAAGATACGGGAGGGGTAAATTAACTACCCCAAAGCACAAAAGCTTTTAGGTGAGCTTCGCAAGAGCAAGGTGCTCAAAGAGATTAAGTTGGTGGACGGATTGTTCAAGTGCAAACAAAGTCGGGTATATGTGCCACAAGGCAAGTTGAGGCTATCGGTTTTGAAGGAGGAATATTATAGTCCTATTGCCGGCCATAGAGGAGAAAGAAAAAGCCGCCATAGAATGGTGTCAAAGAGGTACCATTGGCGGTGCATAAAGGAAGATATAACCCACTTTGTGAAGGCTTGAATCAAAGTGCCAAGTGAACCGAGCCTCTTACCAAAAGCAAGGCGGCTTCTTGTAACCGTTGCCTATCCCGTTGGCGCCATGGCATGGTATGTGCATGGACTTGATCACAAGTTTGCCGGAGTCACATGGGTATGATGCCATCTTGTTGATGGTACAGCGGTTTGCCAAGTGGGCACACATGGTGCCGATTGTGGGAACCGCCACCGCGTTGGAGACCGCATAGCCTTTTCTCAAAGGATGGTTGAGGCACCACGGGTTGCCAAGAGTGATTGTGAGGGATCAAGATCCAAAGTTCACAAGTGCATTTTCAATGCATTTCTCTAAGGAGGTCGGAATGAAACTAAGGTTTAGCACGGCCTTGCATTCCCAAATGAATGGGAAAGCGGAGCATGTGAATGGAGTCTTGAAGCAATACTTGAGGAACTTGGTGGGGGCGGACCAAGGAGATTGGGCGGACTATGTGGGTCGAGCGGAGTGTAATTGCAATGTAGCCACGCACTTGGCTACCAAGGGGTGGTCTTTCGTGGTGGCTTATGGAGTGGATGCGCTCCAACCTATTAACCTAGCTCTCGAGGGGGCACATTCAACACTAGAGTTCAACCAAGATGGTAAGGACTTGGCCAAGGAGCAAAAACAAGTCTTGGAGATGACCAAGTTGTTGGTGGAGAAAGCCCGAAGGTGCTACGGAGTGCAAATCAATGCCGGAAGACGCGAAGTGGAGTATGAGGTGGGCCAATAAGGTGTTGTTGAATGTGGACAACTTCACCTTGCCCAAAGGCCTTACTCCAAAAGTTCATGTCCAAAATTGGAGCTTCGTTTTCCATTGTGGAACAAGTGTTCAAGGACATGTATAAGTTGGAATTACCGCCGGAGATCAAAGTGCATCCGACATTTCATGTCTCATTACGAAAGTCATTTTAGGACGACACCTTGTGGCCCGATCACAAGCAAGTGATTAGGCCACCTCCCGACCTTGTGGAGGTCATTTGGAACATGAGGTAAGAGGGCATCCTCAAGTGTAGGAAGCCCAAGTGAAAATGAAAGAAAATGTACAAAGGAGTACTTGGTGAAATGGTGAGGATACCATGAGAAACAAACCGCTTGGGTGGCGGCAAGAGACATGGTGAACACCAATGAATTGGTGAAGCACTTTGAAGAAACTAAGGCTAAGGATTCCAATAAAATGAAGCGGAGGCATTGATGAGGACATCAATCTCCTTTAGTGGGGGAGAGACGCTAGTAGCACACTTAGCTTCGAGGTTAATTGCTCCACAACATGAACTTGTTCTTTGGCTTGAGGGAATAAAGTCCAAACTTTAGTGGTGCAAAGAGAAAAGTATGAGATGAGGTCCTAGTCTTGTACTTGTGCTTGGTTAATGGAAGAGGGGGAATAGATATGCCAAACTAGGTTGGGTAAGCCGAGTAATTGGGGGCCATGGCTTAGAGGGGCCTTGGATAAAACCAAGAAACTTCTTAGTTGTGGGCTTGTCCGGGCGGGGACAAGGTGATGGCGCGTGCTCATAAAAGTGCTACCCGCGAGCTAACGAGAGTTGGCGCATGGGAGTCATGAACCCATGTCTCGAAAGAGCAAAGTGGGAACCGAGTCGGGCGGGACTTGGCATCACCCCCGTGCGATCAAGGCGTGGCTTAACAATGGAAAGCCATCTCGGAGTTGCAACCGAGACAACTTAGTGGAAGCGTTGAGGTCTCGCCTAGATGTGTCACGTTAGGCTAGTGGAGCCTAACGGGGGAGGCCCCAAAGGAGGGGCAACCCAAGTGAGTCCTAAAGTAGGTGGGTCTAGTATAGGTTAGGTCCTTGGATGAGAGATCCAAGGTCGCTAACGGACCACCTAGGAACGACACCTTTGGGACTATGCCAAATTTGAAGATGCATTGTGGGGGTCGCGCCCTAAGGTAAACACAATGCCGCACCATAGAGGATGGCAACTTGAGAATTGGTGTGCCGACTACGAGTGTAGTCGATGAGGGCATCGACTCCGTTTGGTGGGGGTGAGTGTCGCGCACCTCTCCATGAGGAGTGCCCGAAACACCATGGGCACAAGGGGGACCCCGGAGTGACACCCGGGACTTGTGGCGCCGTTGGTGAGAGGGCCCAAGTGATCCTAGTGTGGGTGAGGGCCCCGGGCGTTGGGAACGCCTCCCACCCACAAAGACTAGGAGGCATGAGGGTGAGGCCATGAGCTATGCGTAGCTCATGGCGTGGTGATTCTAGAATGCTCAAGATCACCTCAATCGGAGGTGTGAGCTAGGAGTTATGGCCATTTGAGTGGGGTGCTGTCCCGGGACAGCGCCCTGGTACAGCAGTGCCTGGGAGTGATTCCCGGGACTGCCAAGGTTCAAACAGGCATAACTTCCTCAAGCCTTGCCCGAATGGGGCAAGCAAGGAGTCCATCGGCATCTACGTGAAGCGTAGATGAGGATGGAGTGGTTGGTTGTTATGATCAGACATCATACAAGGAAGTTATGATGGTCTGAAGCTGCTGGGGGGGGTTCTAGGCCCAGCAGCTAAGGGAAAATGTCCACTTGGCCCCAACTCTTGGTAGAGAGACAAGAGGTTGGTTGGCGGTGGGGTAGGGGCTCCGTGTAGAGTCCTAGAGGCTTATATGGGTGAGGTGGTGTGGCCTCACCCACCCGAGGCCGAACGGCACGGCCTCCATGGGCATTGGCCCATTGTGAGGCCATAGTTGCCTAGTATGGTTCGGGTTGTTGTAGTGTTGCCCCGGCAACGCGATGATCAACATAGGATTGGACTTCCATGGATGGAAGTCCACATTGGGGAAATGGGTTACCGATTAAGGGGTGAGTCCCGAAAGCAAAGTAGGAGGGTTGGTTCCCTCCTATGAACTATTGGTCCGGGGTAAGAGGAGCTATCCATTAGCATGGCGGAATGCTAAGGGTTAGCCACTCGTAACCTTTGCTAGAATTCAAAATAACCAAGATGGTCAAGGGGGACTAGCAAGGGTTGCGACACCTCGGGTATGAAAGAGGAAGCATGTACAAGGGCTTGGGGATATTGACGGTGCCGCCAATACCCCTCAGGGTATGGGAGAGGTTATGCATTAGAAAATACCAAGGGTATTGGCGGTACCGCTAATATCCCTAAGGCCTAAAGTTGCGATGTTTGTAAAGATATTGGCGGTGCCGCCGATACCATCCGGGTAGGAAACTGAAAGTATTTTTGGGTAAGCAATGTCCTCATCCAAATGTAAATTTTCATCCAATAAGATTCATTCGTAAAAAAAAATTGATAGACAAGGTAGAAAACCCTAAGTTCAGTTCATTTTCGGTGGCTGAACATTGAGAAGAGTGGCAAGCCGTGGTGGTAGTAGGGAGGTGGTGGAAGAAGATATTAGGTGTCGCGGATTGTCGGAAGGTCGGATGTAACAAAGTATGCGGTGATTATCTTCATTTGTGTATGTATGTATTGTGTATTCTGAAAATGCATATGAAAAGTTATTTTCAAGCTTAAGAACGTGTATTTGTAATCTGTATAAGTATATGTTGTTATAATCTGTATAGACAAATGAGTTTGTAGTTGAGGGTATTGGCGGTGCCGCCAATACCCCTGTAAGAACGAAATATTGAAGGACTGAATGCTTTGATAACATAATGAAGAACCAATTCTACTATGTATCAACAGTGTGAGGATATTGGCGGCACAGCCAATATACCAAAGACTGTGTGTATGTGTATGTTGGTGTGAATATGAGTGTATGAATGTCTGTGTTTTTGTATGTGTGTGTTTTGTGTGTGTGGTTATGTTTGTGTTGTTTGTGTTTATATGTGTGTGTGTATGTGTGTTTTTTTTTTTAAAAGTCCAAAATTGGTAGATTTGGGTTTTAAGTGGTGAATTTTTAAAATTACAAGAACACCTTAGATTACGTTGAAAATAAATAAGTGTATACATTTAGATCATTCCAGTAGACATGATTGTTTGTGGAATTTAAAACTTGAATTTGGATTTTTAGGAATTTTCCAAAGTCTACTTTTTTTGTGGGGTTGAAGATTTGTAATCTAATGTACCCCCTCGGTACATTCTAGAATTTGTTTTATGCAATGTTTTTTTCAACTAGGCAACTTTGAAGGTCCATAAAAATTGAAGATTGTGATGAAAAATTATAAAATAAATACGATCAGATTCATTTTGTTTGGCTCTACAACTTGTTTATATAATGTTTTTTTATATGAGTTGATTTTTTATTTTTAGAAATTTGTTGAAGTTCTACATAAGAAGTTGTTTGTTGTTTTGAATTTAGTTGAGGTGATCAACAATTTGTGTTTTGACAAGTTTCTTCATCTTTATTGCAGATGGAGACAAACGATATTTCTAAGCATTTGGCTTCTGATAACAAGCCAAATGATGATTTGTGTGAAGTCACTTCTTCTCATGTGAAAGCAAATGCTATTTTGAGTGATCATTCGTTTGATTCTAAGTCAGTGATTGAAAATCTGCAATTTCAACCTACTTCAAAATCAAGATTCTTCATTCCGTTATGTCGTTTGCTTTCAATGCCTTTGGTTCGACCAACCTTGATGTCAGATGTTCTCAAGTTGGAACAGGGATTTATTCATGGGTATAAATCCGGAAGTGTCGTATTCTATATCTCAGTTGTAAACAATGAAATGAAAACTGAGGATGTGACCTCTGAATTGATAAATTCTTGGAATATACACTGGAAAAATGCAAGTGCAAAATTCGATGAGTTTCTAAAAGAAGATGAGGTTCTCGACAAATTTGTGGGCAAAATGTTTTGGGTGTGGGATGGGAATCATCGTTTGCAAGCATGGAGGTCAGTTATCGATAAGCATCATTTAAAAGAGGCAACTTGGCACATTTCAGTGGTATCTATTTTATTGAATCCATCCCCTGATGTTGCGGTGCTGCTCACGGCAATGCACGATCTCAACAGGTAAGTTTTTACCGTGTAATTTATATTTTTTTTTTTCATTTCGCAAGTTTTTTGTTTGTTTCTTATTCGTTTCTTGTATTTCTTATTGAATTCGTTTTGGTTGTTTCAGTCATGTTGAACATTCTCATGTGAAGACCAACCTTGTGCATCAACTGTATCGTGTGCAAGCTATCGGAAGTTTACCCATTGAAAGCTTCAAAAATTTATTGACACTTAACCAATACAAAAAGTGCATCACAAAGACAATTGCAACGTGGTACTCGCTTACACGGGATCTCTTCTTAGATTATTTATATAATGTAAGTTTCATACCACTCTTCGCACTCTTCGTTTTTTTCATTAGCTTTCTTGTTTTAATCGTATTTTTGTGTTTAACCGATTTAACATATTTCTGTGTTTAGCGTGATATTGCTGATGCAGAAGATTTGGCCAAGAAAAAATATTTTGAGGTTACTTAAGAGCATGAGAGGTTTGTTGAAGGAGTTACTGAATTTATGAATGTAGCAATGGATGCCAAACGTGTTAAACTAGACTCTAGTCTTGCAAAGCATTTACCCATTGCGGATCCCAGTTTGGGACATGGTTTCTTGGCTCAAATCAAACGGCATTATGATTTGTGTTATGAAGAACCTCAAATGAATCAAGAAAAGCTTCAGCATCTTGTGACATCGAAAGTAGATGCCGTGCAGAATGTTAAATGGTTGGAGCTGTGGAATTCAACTCCTGCATTTCGCATGTCTTTGAAATTTCCAAAAATGCCTATTTCCGATAAGGCTTTTGATTTGTGGTTACACAAAGCAACCTTGTGGAGTCAGGTAATAATATCTCGTTGAAGTCTGTTTTGATCTGAATAATTGTAAGTATTATTTTCATATTATATGTATTCCATACTTTTGTTCTCACTTGTTTTTTCTTTTTCTTTCAACAGTTGGCTAAAGAAGCTCTTGTTCTCTATGATTCCATAATTTCTAAATTAAACATCATCATCAAGATCGCTCCTGAAACAGTAGAACCTTTGCCACTTTTTGCTGATTATGTTGAATCTTGGAGGGTTACTTGTTGGGAAACGACATTTTTCAAATTGTTCAAATCAAATGACGGCATTATTAAAAAACAAGACTTTTGATAAGCAGCCTGGAGGACTTCAAGCCATGAGGCGGGTTGTTTACAGGTATTTGTGATATTTGTCTTGACTGTATTTTATGTTTGACATTCTTCATTTTTTTCCAAATTCTGTAATTCTTTTTACTTGAATCTAATTTTTTGGGTTACACAGATACTTTAAGCGTGTGTTGTTGCCTGCCAATGCTTTGGATAAGCTACCAACATTTTTTGACAGTTTCAAGGATGTTCAATCGGAGAATTCAATGTTCACTCCTGAAATATGCAAGGATTGGAATGAGGTCCATTGGTATGAATGCGGATGGTATTTGGATTGTCCTAAGAGTAAAACCCCACATTCCGAATTGGAATTGTGTAATCATCTTGAGCCAGCATTTGTTCCACCTACAGTGGAGGAAGATTTCCCACGTAGTGCACCTATTAAAGGCAAGAGGAAGAATAGTGTTCAAGTGCCCGAACAATCCAAAGACAATGGTCCAATGAATGATGAACCTTCTGGCAAGAAGCTGAAGGTTTCTAAACCTTCAACTTCATCAAGTACCAACCCTGGTTTTTCTACAATTTTGGAGCCTTTTACTTCTTTGAGAATCAAGACTAAAGTTTCTCAAACTACACAACGTAGTTAAGGTGTTTCAAAGGCAACACCAACAATTGATTTGGTTATTGCAGATATTCCGGAGGGGCAGCTCCCTGTACCTAGAATTTCAACACCTTCTTGGAATGCAAAATCTGATAAATTTCTTCTTGTTCTTTTTTCATTTTGCATGCAATATCTTCACGACGATGGTGTTTTGTTGATATTTCATCCTGAAGATCCAAAGTGGACGAAAGAATTGTCTACATATTTTTTCAATTATAATTTCAAGGTTGGTCATGGACCTTGGACTTGTGTGAACCCACTTCGTCTAGCCAATCCTCACAATCCAAACAAAACGGTTAGTTTCACATCTCTTTTCATCATAATTTATTCTTTTCAATGAATTTTGTTGTTTCTGAACATTATAGTTTGATTAGTTTGTTATTTTACTTATGTTACATTTGTTGTGCAGACCATCAAGTTCACTGCTATCTTGCTTGTACGCTCTTTCAGTGATACTACTCGATTGAAACGCATGCCTTTGCCTTTTCAAATGAATATTGACAAAGATCTTTCGGAGAATGGTATGAGTCTGGATGATGATGTTTTATACAACTTCACGGATGCTAGTTCTCAACTAATGAGAGATGATGGTATCACACCTTGGAGAGGCCCGCGAGTAAAAAATCCATTGTTTTTCCAATGTTTGATTGATGCTTTCTCAAAATCCGAAGGCATTGTTGCAGACCTCACTGCTGGCACAAGTATACAACATTTTTTTTTTGCTTTGAAATTATTTTATTACGTCTTTTTTACAAACTAACATGTTCTCATTTATTTATGTTTTGATAATTGTTTCTTATATCTTTGATAGGACCTTCCATACATGCTTGCCGCGCTTTGAAGCGTCACCTCTTGGCGTTGGAAGGTGATAAAGATGTTTTTGATTCCGTCTTGAAGCCTTTAATTCTACAATCCCCTTTGCCTATTGGCAAAGATATCAATTTGGAAGACTCGGATGATTCTCCAATTGTTAATCGTGAGGCCGTCAATTTATTTTGTGAGTAAGTTTTGTTTGTTTATCTTGTTTAAAACCTTCATATGGTTGATTGTGTAATTTTTACTTGCATTATATTGTATATGCATTTAGTTGGATTATTACGAATACTAACACATTTATGTTGTCATGTGCTAGTAATGTGATACCTCAATGTCGCCGACGTTGGCGACCTTTTTTTGAAGATCCAAATTTTGTAGCAAGTCCATCA
This sequence comes from Polytrichum commune, assembly GCA_950295325.1. Lineage (NCBI taxonomy): Eukaryota > Viridiplantae > Streptophyta > Polytrichopsida > Polytrichales > Polytrichaceae > Polytrichum > Polytrichum commune. The sequence continues at coordinate 39,490,131 of OX485807.1, forward strand.
CCTCTACGAAGCCTCCCTATCTATGCCGAGACCATGGCTTCCGTTCTTGCTGCTCAATCTTCCCCTTCCTCTACCCATAGCAAATCTAAACGGTATGATCGTCGGGTTTTGGAGTTCATAGATTTAGAGGCCGAATCATAATCAACCTCCGTCACTTTAACTTAAACTAATAATTATTATTTTTTGGCACGTGTTCAACTCTCATATTTACACTTGGTATCAATATTTTGAAATACATTAACTTATGATATACCTTGAAGGACTTACACATGTTTTGTGTCCAACTCTATCTTTTTTGCACTCTCTATATTTATGTTGTATAATGACCAAATATAAAATTTAGTATCATTGCACCATGTTTTGTTTTATTGTTCAATGTGTTCATATTATGAATGTTAATGATCATCATTATCATGAGCATCATTCACTTCAACTTTGTCCATTCCATTGTCATACGGCATGCAATACAACTATGAAAATTTATATATGATAAACATATATATGCCCCTAGTCATGTACATATTGGTCTTTTTCGTTGCTCACTACTCACAATCTAGCATTCATGTTGTTTGTCCTTCCCAATCTTCTTATTATTGAACCCTAAAAATTTATTTCTTTAGGCCACAGTTATAGGATACTAGGGGACCTATTACCAAATATTTTGTTTTCTTCACCGCTCACAAATTACTGCTCATCACTCACTGCTCACTGCTCACCGCTCACAAGATAGCACTCCCCACATGAGTATTAGGTATAGATGCTATCATTTATTGACTGTAATTTTATTGTAGTTTTTGACTTTTGAGGTATAAATGCCACCCTATATTATATTACCCCCTTTCGGAAAGTATTGAAAGTGCACCATCTGTGGCAATTAGGTTGCCTTTGTGAATAGCTTGCCTCTTTACCCATGCAAATTATCTTGGATCAAAAATAGATTACAAAAACAACCTAATTGCACATATCAATATAGCTAACTAATCATATCTCAACATAGTGCACTGGTTGTATTTTTATGAACACATGCTAGCAATGATGTGGAATCCATTGGCTAGGGTTTTGTAGAGTGAGATAAACTCATTCATTGGGAAGACGAAATTTGCATTGAACTATTCTATAGCCTGAAGGATTTTTTTTTAATTGACTCTAAAAATGGCATCAGCAATCCCAAATTTATTCTAGTGGGGTATACTTGGAATTCATATGGCATCTTATAAGGGGTTTATTTTTACTAGAGCCCTTGCAACCATGATGGATGAGTTTACCTCTCAGGGGGTTCACTGGCGAAAATCGTAGAACAACGTGTGATAAAAAATAGGGTCTAATATATTCATTGTAGATAAATTTTGGAAAAAACCTACATATAATATAGGGGGTTTTAAAATAAATATGTGGTTGATTTATCCTAACTTAACCTCATTAGAGTAACATGGATTCTTTGTTGTTAACTCCAATGTTATATATGTATAGATGATGGATGAGTTTACCTACATGCACAAATTCCAAACCGACAATGGACTAGGCTATAGAGGAACTATTCAAGTATCCAAGTACTGGCGTGGATGTAAGCTCGTTAGCCTTATGTTGATCATGATTATCCATGGTGCAACATAAGGTGTTATGACTTTTTATAGAGGAACTATGTAAAGTGAATGTAACCTCAGTTAGAGATTTGTGGTAGCAATATAAAGAGGGTTAGGGAAAATCATGCCCTCTATAGATATGTAGTTGATTTATCCTAACTTAACCTCATTAGAGTAACATGGATTCTTTGTTGTTAACTCCAATGTTATATATGTATAGATATATCTATATATACACACACATATAAACTTCTAGGGGTAACTAGCGTTTTCATCATCAACTAACATGGCCATCACGAATATGTGGATGTGCAAATTAGAACTTACCTAGCCAAATATAGTCGTGAGCTCCACAAGCTTGAGCTTCATGGACCCTAACCATGTAAATTCTTGCATCATGAATGAAAGACATGCTTATGTGGTCTATGGTTGGTTCGTTGTAAGTTGTTTCATAGGTTATGATAAATTCATTTGCATCTAGTAAGTCCTTAGACTAATAAATGACATTTTTCAGAGTCAAAAAGTAGGTTTCAAGCTATAAAATAGTTCATAGTGCGGTTTCATATTCTAAATAGTAGAGTTCAATGAATTGACTTCTAAAACTTTGTGTCATATGTCATGTCCACATTAGGTGTAATACTAATTGTAAACCCCGGTGTAGTGTCATCAACACTATATGTAAACCTAACAATATTTTCCATTCCTTGTAATTTGTTTGGGATTATAGATTTACAATGTTGTAATTACCGTCACTTACTAAGTGATGTTTCATCCAAATTTCAATCATCCATGACAATATTTCATCATAGAAATGTTAGGATGCAAATTAACTTTGTTTCAATAATTGGCATTTGGATGAATTGAAAGTAAGTTGGGATCACAATATTTGTAAACATATTCATATGAGAAAGTGTCAATTAAAAAGTTATCATAGTGACATAAAATACCATATAACACTAAACACAATAGTTAGTGTACCTAAAATGTTGATGCTTAATCTAGAAATGCCCGGTATTATATGCAAATGCTATGATTTTGGACATAATGAACATGTGTATTGATAGTGTGTGAATTATTTGAAGGCAAATTGATATTGTCAACTAATGGTATACATGTCCTGAATGCAGGCCGGGGATTCGTGGCACTCAAGTAAAATCATCCGTGCGGATGAAAAAAACACAGAAATAATCTAAATGGCTATTTTTGGGCAATTTGATTCCGGAAATAGAGTCAAAGGCCTCGAATTAGTCTAGTGACGTCACATTCGAATGAATCGGCCCTCAACCCCATAGGGGGGCTTTTTTTATTGGAGCCACTTCATCCACGATATCTTGGATGGATGATTTTACTTGAGTGCCATGAATCCCCAACCCTCAATGCATGTTCAATACATGTATTTTACATATTTATAAAAAAAATTCATTTACAAAAACGTATTTGGATTCCATAATCATTTTAGTTATATTTTCATTTAAAAAAAATCCCAAAATTTTAACACTTATAAATATTTGATGACAAAATTGGACCCACTGCATGTAAGGCAAGGTGTGTGGATTTCATGTGGTCACTTTGCTTGACAGGACAACTTGGCTTGATTGGTATATATATATGGCAAGGCTTGTAGCCAAGAACATATCCTAGAAAGACACAATGACATTGGTTGGACTATGTGCTAAACAATTACACTTTTTTCTTTTAATAGTAACATCATTGGGAGGGTCCATATATAATATTCACTCTGACCTCTAAATAGATTTTGCATATCAACTATTTTTTTTATTCTAAAATTTGAAATAATGGTCTTCATAATTCACGATTTGATCCAACAATGAAAATTTCTCATGTGGATTTGAAAATACCTATAAATAAGGGCACATACCTCAAAAACTTGAAAACCGACCAACAAAAGGTGTCTATTTAAGCCCCATTTACATTAAGGTATTCATATAAATATTTATTTCGTTGTCAAAGTGAAGGTTGTCTTTCTCATTATATATAGGACCCGCCAATTATGTTACTATTAAGCCTAGAAAAGTCAACAAATTCTCAACACATGATCCAATTTCTTTGAAACAATTGTCTATTTGGTGTCCATTCTTAGAGCTACAACTAACCACCCACCACTTAACCCATGGGCGAAAACAAAGTGGTCGATTTCTCATCAAAGGGCCGCATCATCAATTTTTGAACCTCTGCTAGAGACACTTCTTTCATGAGATGTTTAAGTCATAATATAATACATCTTTTGACTGTTGGGATTGGGCAAAAGATCTAATTCCTAGATTCTACACTGTTAAGAAAATTGGATGTTTAAGTTTTCAAAATGCAAATTGAATTTTAGGGATGCTTCGATCATATGCCTCGTGTAACTTTTTCCTTTGTAACTACTCTAAATATGATATTTAGTGTCATATGGTATTTAATGTCACTGTGGTAACTTTTTAGATGACACTTCTTATGAATAAGTAAACAAATATTGTCATGGATGATGGATGACTTCATCCATTGGCCAGAACCCTACCTTCTCTTGTCATCAACTTGTGATGAAATATTGTCATGGATGATCAAAATTTGGATGAAAAATCACTTGGTAAGTGATAGTAATTGCAACAATGTAAATCTATAATGCCCCAAATTTTTTACAAGAAATGACAAAGAATATTGGGTTAGCATTTAGTGTTGGTGACACTATACCGCAGTTTACAATTAGTATTAAGCAAGACAATTAGAATTGGTGACAGTAAATATCATATTAAGGACACTTATCCACAAACAAATACATACTCTATCTTCACCATAGATGAAAACTTGGATGAACTTTTATGCTTACGTTGTACTTATTTTCAATGTTATCTTCTTTACATGCAAAAAATCATAACTATTCTAAATATGGTCCAATCAAGTTTGAAATTATGATTATAGCTTCAATATACATTTTCCTACTTATGTAGAGCTTAATTTTAGAATTGTGCTCCTTTAAGAAAACATAGAATACCTGTATGTATGCAGTGCTTTGACTTTTTGGAAATAGGCCCAGGCATTTACGGGTTAAAGAATAGGTATCCATTTACAGTAAGATGAGTAACCGAATTAGGCCCGTTTAATTTACCTCGTACCGAATTGATTAAGACCAAGAAAGCGACCACCACCGGCACCATCCGGTCACCCATGGCCATGCCTTCCCCGCCCTTCTTCTTTGTCCTCATTTCGCCCCCCCACTTACCTATCCTCATCAAGTTCTTCCCTCTTTCCCCTCTGGATTATCATTCTCCGTCCCCGTCATTGCTCCTCCCATCTCGCTCACCGCATTGCATCCCCGTCATCGTTCCACCCGCCACCCACCGAACACGTAAAGCTTTGAAATTCTAAATTTGGTCCACTACCGCGGTTTTGCGAGGGAAATTTGCATACCATCCATTTGCAAGGGGGAGCTTCGTGATTGCACACCGTATTCTCGCAGTTAGGTTTTCTGATTCCGGCGTGTTTCTTAGCTTTCTTTCTGTGTTAGATGGAGTGGTAAGTTCGGTCCACTACCGCGGTTTTGCGAGGGAAATCTGTATCCGTGGTTTTACTTCTGGACCTTCGTGATTGCAAAAGTGCATTCTCGCAGTTAGGGTTTGCTGATTCCGGAAGTTCTTGACCTCGTTTTTTTTTTCTTTTTTTCTGTATTAGAAGGAGTAGGTTTGGGACCCTGCCGCGGTTTTGCAAGAGGCTTGGTGTGGTAGTATGTGGTAGTTGGGGTTTGAGCGATTAAAAGGGGGGGATGAGGTGTTTCAATGTCCGGAGGTTTTAGGGTTGTTTTTGTGAAGTGTGAGAAGTCATTTTGTGGAGGCATTTAGTAGGGTTCTGGTGAAATGAAAGAGCCGGCCCCTGTGTCTGGGGAAATCCCCGGGAGTAGGAAGAGGTTGAAACCCCCGGGCAGTAATAACGGGCAGCCTGCGCCAGCACGGAGACGTGAGGATGAGATGATGGGGAGAGAAGGAGGCGGTGGTGGTGGCTCCATCCCACGGTTGCAGAGAACTCCTAATGCCAACCACAGGAGTGAGAGTTATGAAGATATGGAGGATTTAGAGTACCCTGCCGCATTGTACAGTACCATGGAGCAGCACTTGCCTACCAATTACCTGGGTGCGTCTCGGGAGAAGAAGCTGGCGTTGCTCGAGAGGATATTGTCCAAGTATCGTCCCAACGGGGAGCGTGCTAAGGTTAGAGCACTACTGTAACCTTAAACTTCTCTCTGGTGCCAAGTTAGAGCTTCTCAAGCACAATATAGAATGGTTCAGAGGGGGAGAGAGAGAGAGGGGGGGGGGGGTTTAAATGCAGTGACACTAATGCAGTGGAAGATTAATGTCTGTATCTATTCTGGTAACAAATTTAAGAAGTAAAGCCATTGTGTTTCACCATCAAAGTATACTCATGGAAGAGGCTCCATATGATCACTGTCACTCTTTACCCTAATTCTAGATACATGGATGAGGAGAGAAAGTTATGGGGCCAAGTCAGAGCTTCTCTGCCACAATACAGAAAGGTTTAGAGAGAGAAAGAGAGAGTGGGAATGCAGGTTAATGCAGTCCTTAACAGAAAGATTTAGAGTGAGAGGGAGAGAGAGAGGGAGGAGGTTAATGCCATCCTTGATGCAGTGACACTAAATGCAGTGGAAGATTTATGCGAATAATTCATTTAGATTACCAATTTAAAAAGCCATGGTCTTTCACCATCGAACCATACTCATGTGGAAGATATAGCCTTAATTCGGAGATTCTAGAACTTGACGGAAGAGAATATTGGACTTTGCGACATGAGGTTCTGGTACTCTCAGATATGATCACTGTTACTCTTTACCCTAATTCGAGATACATGTATAAGGACAGAAAGTTATGGGGTTGGAGAGTGGAGTTACGTGCCTAAAGGTATACAGTAATCTCCTGCTTAAGTATGCACCCGTTTAAGTATGCATCCCGGTTAATTGCGCAATTTTTTTGACAAAAATTAGGGTTCATACTTTATTGTTTGAACATATTATGTAGAGTCATTTGCCACAAATGCATGAATTTTTTGCGCTTGACATTCAATGCCGGTTTGTTTATGTTTTGTTGAAACGTCTCAAACGATCGTTGTAATTCATCATACATTTGTTTAGCTTCCGTTTGAACATCGGAGGAAAGCAATTGGTCATCGATGCCAAGGACAGTTCTCTGTAGAGCTTCAATGCCTTTGAAGGGGGAGCACTTTCAGATTCAACAATGATTTCACATCGTTGGGCTTTGGTCGAGCGGGTTGCCTTAGGTTTCATCCGTTTCCCGTTGCGATTCATTGAATATGAGGGTCTAGAAAGCGATGAGTAAAGTATGCACTTACCAACTAAGTGCGCACCAACAGCTCCAGTTCAAAGTGCATACTTAAGGGGGAGATTACTGTAGAGAGAGTGGGACAGTGGTCAATGCAGTCCTAAAATGACACTAAATGTAGTGAAAGATTTTTGTCAGTAATTCTGGTGACCAATTAAAAAAATCTGTGGTGTTTCACCATCGAACCATACTCATGTGGAAGGGATGGCCGTTGTTCGGAGAGCTTAGACCCTGACGAAAGAGAACATTGAGAAACTTTGCGACATGAAATTCTGGTACTCTTGCATATGATCACTCACACTCTTTACCCTAATCCTAGTTACATGTGTTATGGGGTTGGAGTAAGTCTTAGAGAGGCAACAGCATATTCTGGAATGTCGAGTTACGCACCTAGCGATTATTCACCGTGTGGGAGTCCATTTGAGTTGACTGTTCTAGGTGAAAGATTCAAGTTGCTGGTCTCTCTCTGATCATTTCAGAAGACCCGATATCAGGAATTGGACTGTATATATAGAAAGGAACGTGAGTAGCCAGAGTAGTTTTTTCCTTCTAGTCCCTTGCATGGCGTCTTCATCTGATAATGCCTTCGTGTGCATTGGGAAACCCATTGAATGTGGAATTATGGTATGCTAAATGGTCTGAAGAAGACGGGGATCAGGTTATAGTGTTGGAAAACTTTGGTGCGTTTTGGGAAGGAAGAGGTTTGCTCCTACAATAAGAAGTTTTACTTTGTCCATCTACAAAGAAGAGTTCTATGTTTGTTAGTGTGTTTCAAAAGGATAATAAGGACCTCGGCAAAGCTCAAGATGGTGAATGATGAGGTAGTACCAACATCTTCCACCTGCAAAAGCAGTGAATTCACTGCATTCTTATCTTAATCTCCCCAGTTTACAGATGCTCTGGGATTTCTTACTTCCCAAAACCTTCACTATTGTAAGAGGAAATCTTGTAAGAAATAGTGCCCAAGTACTATTGTTAACCTCAAAGCCTTACTCTGTCGAGGTAGCAAAATTGGTTGAGTAGTTTTCTCCATCATTCTTTAATGTTGACTTGAATCTCCAAATGGAGTTTAATGTTAGAGAAAAGCATTTGATGACTTTGATACATCAAAGTCATTGTAAAGCCTCTATTTAAATTTGAAGAATCTATTCTTTCCTTTGGTGGTGGTTCTTTAATAAGACCTTCTTTCAACCTTCAAAAGGCAATGCTAATTATGGTTCTTGACATGTGTGCAGAAACATCGTGAGTATCGAGAGAGAATACGACACAATTATCAGGTTGGCATGGATTGTGTTGGAGGTTCAGTAATTTTTCTTCATGTAGTCCGCACCTCTCTGTTTGGTATCTCCATGTCTGTGGCATGCCCTTACTTTAGCTGTTAATCTTGTTGATGCAGCCACTGCATGAAGAACTGTACACCTTTGATCCAGACCGCTTCTTTGTGAACTCCTTCTTAGAGGCTATTAAAGATGGATCAGAGGCTGCACTTCGCCGCATCCTAATTGAACACTCTCCAGGGGTTTTCACTTTCAGTATGCTGAAGCCTACATTCTGCACAAGGATGTTGGAGGAGGTTTGCACCCTTCCTGAAATTTGTTTGTGCATTTGCTTCTTCTTTTCACCTCTAATCAGTCTAACAGAAGTCTTCTATCATCATTGCCTAAAATTTTAAAAATTAACTGATAAGGCATCTGTCAGTACTTTGTTGTCCCTCAATTCTAATGATATTCTATCCTTCAAAATTACCACAAAACAATATTCAAGCATTAGTGTGGAGTTCTGAATTGTGACGTCTTGCAGTTTTGCATGGGGATAGTATAATATCAGTCCTTTCTTTGTACCTCTTAATTTACTGAGTCATTCTTGGTGTGTACCTTACAGGTTGAGCATTTTGAGAGATGGGCCCAGGATTCCAGAGTGAAGGTTATGCGACCTAATACCATGAACAACTATGGAGCTGTACTAGATGATATTGGCATGGAGAGCATGTTGCACCATCTCATGACTCGTTATCTCAACCCAATGGCTGCTGGTGCTTCCCTTCACTTTCTTTGTTGTTGTGTAGTCAACAATCCCTCTCATCCTTGCAACAGATAGCATGTATGTTCTTAATTCCTCTATTTTCTGAATGTTCGACGTGTTGGTAATGACAGCTTTGTTCATGAATGTTGGAGGATCTTCTCTCGACACACACCATGGTTTTGTGGTGGAGTATGCAATGGATCGTGATCTCGATCTAGGTGAGTGTGCATTGGAGCTTGCAATTTGTCAAATTGTACAATGTCTGTGCCTTGTATTTTCATGTTGTGTTCCATTTTTTGGCTGCATGTTATATTCAATAGTAGACACTTTTGGTGGACAGTGTGAGGCACTAATACTCAAGAAGTTAATCATCAATTAGAGTTAATGGTTCTGAGATGTAATGGTTCTGAGATGTGCGACATAAGCATTTGCCTTGGATTGTGTCTGGTTTTCCAATCCTGGCACTTTCTTGTAAGCTGACCTCAAGATCTGAATCTGCTACTAATTATTTGATCAAAACAACAGGCTTCCATGTTGATGATTCTGAGGTCACACTCAATGTGTGCCTTGGTAAGGAGTTCGATGGAGGAGAGCTCTTCTTTCGAGGTGTTCGCTGTGACAAGCATGTGAATGGAGAGGCACGACCTGAGGTACTGAATGTCCAGTGTTGCAAATTTCTATTGCTAGAGTATGCGGTGGTGAGGAGGCATGGGCCTCAATCAATAGTCATGCAATGGTGTGTCTAGGATGGCCACAACTTATGGTTGCAGAATCTAATATGCTTACGTTGAAGAAGCCTTCTGACGTATTCAAATCCAGTAACTAGAGTATTCTGGAGCATCCTTCATTTTTTTTGGATGTTTTTACCATGGCAGGAAGTACTGGAGTACTCGCATGTTCCTGGTCATGCCATACTGCATGCTGGCCGCCACCGACATGGTGCAAAGGCTATCACTTCTGGTCAACGCACCAACCTCATTCTCTGGTGTCGCAGGTAACTGTCAAATCTACTTTGGATGCTCTCCAAGTTTCCGTGTAGGAGGTTATTAAATTTCCTATTTATGTTGACATTTGTTACTTACCCTTCACTGGAGTCAGTGATTTTTTGGACTATGGACATGTACACATACTACATGCACAATTTACCAATCTCACCTCATGTGCAACAGCTCTGAGTTCCGGGAACTGAAGAAATATCAGCGTGATTTCTCAAGCTGGTGTGGAGAGTGCCTGTTACGGAAGAAGGAACGAGGGCGCCGCCTCTCAAGTGCGAAGCGTCAGCTGGCTTCATGATGTTGGCATGCCCAACCACTGGTTTGAAGAAGTGATTTTGTACATTGATTCCATTGTAAGCTGGAAACTGCAGGAGTAGATGCTTCTTTCACGGGGAGTTGTCCAGGTCTGTGGTTGAAAATGATCTTTGTACATTGAGTAGACTAGTTTTTTAGTTTTCAGCCCTTATACAATAAGATCGAATGCACTTCCTGTATTCTCATCTTTGAAGGCAGTTAAGTTTTGCCTTTTTTGTACTACATTTAATCAATCCATGCTTGTTCCATTTGCAAATTTTTCTAATGTTTTGCATGGACTCTTTTTCCCTCTGTAGTTTCACATCTGAGCTTACACAAGAGTATTGTGTAATGCCATGTTTTTACATGAAGAGTTTGTTCACTTCCAACCTGTTCAATGTTAGTGACAATGTCCAACACAGATTGCTTAGTTTAATTTATGTGGTGCACATTATTTCAAAGTTTCCACATTTTAAAATTACTGGAATTGCTTATGAGGCCAGGCAACCAATGCGGACATGACATTTTTAACAAAGTTTGGAAGATTGTTTTCTGCTGACCATGTAAACTCATCCACTCAGACTTTGAAAACATAGGGACTATTTTATATCTAGAAGCTTACATTTCAACTCCAATAATGTCAAAGAGCCTGAATTCTCTAGAAAAAGAGATTTTTGGAGCTTAAGGGGTTCCTAATGATTCCACCTTGATCTGCAGCTGTGCAAAGCCTATCTAGCCGGATATGTGCACCTAACTACAGTGACTGTCAAAACTGAGTACGAGAAAGCCTAGTCTACCTTTAGCCATTTATATTTTATAATTTATTGCATTTAATGCCAAATCAGTTGACGGCTCAAGTATACATCCATGTAAATGATGTGGCTACCAAATTACAAGTTCAGCAATGCAAGATAATTTGAGAAAGATCTAGATCAAAGTAAATTAGCTCCAAAATTTAGTTATGCTCACACTTGGATTACGCAATGAATGCTACAAATCTGACATGTACAAGTGATTTTCTGGGTCCGATTTTTTGGGTGGGCATGTTCTTGGCCTTCACATTTATAATTGTGTCCCCATTCAGTGCACATCATGTATGCCAAATTGAGCAAAATGGTTTCATTGAGGTCTCTCTTTGCTGCTGGTAGAAAGCAAATAGAAGAAGCTACTTTAGAGAAGTTGAGGAGGGGTGAAAGTACTAGAAATGTTGCTAGAGACTTACAGGTATCCCAAAGTTGGGTTGCACAATTTCGTAAGCAACATTTGAGTGAATTGAGTGATGTCAATCACAGTTTTGGTGGCAGGCCACAGGTGTACAGTGCAGCTGATCGTAGAGCTTGTGTGAGAGAAATCACTGTGGGTGGCTTAGAAACTGCACACAAAGTTGGAAATTACTTGAGAGAAGAGCTTCATGTTGGTATGAGCGATAGTACTGTGAGGAGAGTGTTACGAAAAGCAGGTTTGAAATGTAAAGTGAAGCAAAAGAAACCAAAGCTCACACTTCTTCAAGTTAAGGGACGATTAGAATTTGCTAGACGTCATTGCCATTGGACTGATGATGATTGGGATCGTGTAGTATTCTCCGATGAAACAAAAATCAACCGATTTTTCTCTAATGGTCGCAGTTGGTGTTGGTTTCGTGATGGACACAGTAGAAATGTTGGAATGGTGCAACAAACTGTCAAGTTTGGAGGTGGGGGAGTGATGATGTGGGGTTGCATGACTCCGAGTGGCCCTGGTATGATGTGTAGGATTGAGGGAAGAATGGATCAGTACATGTATAAAGAAATTTTAGAGCGAGAGTTGATTCATACGCTGCATGCATACAATTTGGATCCTGCCAATTTGATTTTTCAACATGATAATGACCCGAAACATACATCCAAGAGTGTGCGCTGTTGGCTGAATTCGTAAGAATTTACCGTTTTGAAGTGGCCGGCACAATCTCCAGACTTGAATCCGATCGAACACTTGTGGACAACTTTAAAACGTCGACTAAACCAATCCCGGGTACACAACTCCCGTATTATATGGTCTTGATTATAATCACTTATAATGCGTTTTAGTCCAATATTGAGTGATACAATTTGTTTTAATGTAGGAAACCCTTGTAGCCCTTCTAACAAGGAATCCAAAAATGTAATTATATATAGGAAATGAATATATTTTGAAGCATATAATTGCATTAAAAACCTAATTATATGATTTTTTTTAATACAGGTACCATAGGTCAAACTACCCAACTTTTTGGACTTTTTAATAAAATTTTAACATTGTGAATGAATTATAATTTTAATGGGAGGCAACTATTCGTGGCTTATAATTTTAATGGGAGGCTTAATAAATATGCAACCCAACTTTTTTTTCATCTCGTTTTATTTAATTTGGTCTTCACCCAACTTTTTGATCATTTTAATTTGATATAATTTGATATAATTTTGACAAAAGCCGTCCTCTAAGCCGTTTTAAGTACGATGCCCCCTGTGTATAATATGGGAGTTGCGTACCCGGGAAACCAATATGAGAGACCTCCCAAAGGAATGTTAGAATTGTGGGAGTGTGTTGAGGATTGTTGGGCTTCAATTACTCCCAATGAGTGTAAGAACTTGTATAGGAGCATGCCTAAGCGCATTGCAGCTGTTATAGCTGCTAAGGGTAGGTGGACAAATTTTTAACTTTGTTCCAGCTTGTGTGAGCAAAACTAAGTTTTGGATTGAACTTCACTTTACTTTTTGTTTGTACATGCATACTTGTGTGAAATAGGCCTCAATTCCCATGGAAGTATGACTGATTGCAATGGTAATCCTATGCAATTTATGGTTTCATTTTTGGTGCATCCAATTTCCTTACATTGTTTGTTGAATTTCAATATGTTGTGTTTGTACTCAGTTTTGGCAGTCACTGTATACCCTTGAGCTCGACAATCTTGAGATATCTAACCCTGTAAAATCCTGCATCATGAATGAAGGGGCTCCACTAAGAACGCGACACTATGGCTGGCTAGATTTGGATCTAAGAATTGACACCCCCCAAAAACAAAAAAATGTTTCAAAGATATTGGATTGTGCGCTTAAACTTTGTTGATTGTTTTAGGTTGACGAGTTCATCAAATTTGACTGATCGATCAATCTAGTCGACGTGATTTGTCAACTTCTGTCAACTAATTTGAGAAAAATTACATTTTTTTCCCGCTCCCATGCCATCAATGGGGACAATTGACAGCCTCGTCGACAGTTACGTCTATTGATCCACCATTGAGCTCTGCAAGTGCTCACAATACTAATGCATGGAGAGAGTCATGTCTACATATATGTCTGATGATGTCATCTTGGTCATTAATTGGTGAGTATCACACACAAAGATGGCGCTTCTTGTGATATGTGTATGAATAATGCAAAGTTAAGAGATGCATGCACCATGCTACTAGTCTATTTAATTGATGCTTTGGCATCATGATGTACACCACACTCATTATGAGGAATAATATGAAATTAATGAATTCTGTCTATTATTCACACCTTTTATAAGATGGTATAGTTGAAGGGCGCAAGCATAGTCAAATACATAATTTTATTACCCTGCATAGGTTTAAGTGAAAGTGATTTAGAAATATATACTGACTTTAAATTTCGTGAAGGAAAAAATCAGAAATATTTGAAAAACACATTGATCTATAAAGCCAAGTAATTTATGGTGATAATTTTTTTTCAAGAAAACTCTACATATTTTAGAAGATGATGCAAGCATTGCACAAGTAGATATATTGAACACATAATTGTCTAATTTTTTTCTAAAACATGATAAAATTACATTAAATTGATGTTTTTTCTACAAAATTTTATAATGGTGCCCTCAAGTTTATAACAAATTCAAGGAATATGAAAAAATAAATCCAACTTCAAAAAATTTGAGGTCATGAAATCTATGTCCAAAACCAGATTTAGTCATTACCTTTTGAGCAATACTTTTAATGATAAGTTTTCAATTGAAGATCTCATCTTGATATTCTATATTGAGTACCTAACACAACAATAGAGGGCTCGAAAAAAAATTCCAATTTAAACAACACTTTGCTACTTCTTTTAGGCGTTTGACCAAACACTTTATGATTTTGAATTTATTGGAGCACTTTTTTTGTATACTTGAATGTGCTTGCTCCCTGAAGACATTAGTAAATCATATAGTTTGTTTGAACTCTCAGTATTGGTGGTCCACAAAAGAGACATCTACACCAAATCCTTGTGCCTTGGTGTGGGAAATCATTCATGTCTTTTGAGGGTTGAGACATCTAGTCGTATGCGCAACACACAAAAGGTCTTAGAGTCAATGTGTGTCATTATCCAAGTGCTAGTAATAACTTGTATTGAAAGTTACAGTGGGCCGCATTAAATCAATGAAGAAATTACTCTAGTCACAAATGGTAAAGTCCAATTGGAAAGAGTTATGCCCCCTTCCCACTTGACTTTAGTTGAACCTCACTTAGCCTAAAAGTTCATTTTAAAAACATGGCCTCCACACCATCAATGCTCTCTAGTCCCAAGCCTAGTTGGCCAAGGATATGGCATGGTTTCAAAATGGAGGTTTTGAACCTCAAGCACCAACCCTCCAATTAGTACCTAGAGATGAGGTAAGAATGTAGGACCTTTAAAGTGTCACCTCCAACCCTTGTGATAGGTTATGTTTATTTTAAGCTATGAGGGCATGAGGAGCTTCATTAACAAAAACCAATGATAAGGTAGATGAGTGGCAAGGCATTTGGCCTTGCTTAAAAAACTCTTCAACATGTCATCGCTTGGTAGATAAAACAACGAACATGTGTGAAGGCTGTTTTAACTAAAATCTACTTGAAATTCTCTGGAGCAAGTTCTTGTAAGTGCATTGGGATAGCCAGGTCCCTCAACCATAACCGAGAGAGCTTTACACCGATTTTTAGGAATGACTTTGATTATTTGGTAAAGCCATGTGGAGACGCATAACATCATCCAGTTGAGTATGAAGGGTGGGTGGGAGGGACCGGGAACTTGTTAGAAATTATTCGGAAAGTACATTAACTTTACTCTCTCACAAGGATAAATTCAACTTGATAAACTCGAGTGAAGCGGTGTCACTGATATTATTAAAATGAAATGGCTGATAGAAGTGGAATAATCGTTATGTGGGCCTTTCGTTAGTTAGATAGTCCGTTTGATATTATATTTTTAGAAATTTTCATTTCTAGGTTAGACAGGGTTGTTCCAGTCCACTTGTCCTATCCCATTCCATCCTAGTTTAGGGTGAGTTTTCGAAGAATATACCAAGATGTGTACAGTTCTAACACTGAGAAATATAATTTGTAATTCAGATGCCCCCATGAGATTCGGCTGCTCATATTACCAACCATGTCATGACACATGCCACAAATGATCACAAGTCAAGAACTTGGACACCTCGGTGTCGATAATTATGAGTCAATTCTGAACAACCTGAACGTAGACACGTACTCTCCATGCTTCTTTTTCGATCCAACTTAGACCAAAAAAGCCGCAACCGCGCCATGTTGAAGGACAACCAGCGGTGCGCTGTAGCATTCGGTCATGCCATGAAGAGGAGTATATTATAATACTTGAGTACTACTGATGTCATCCTGTTTGGACACTTCACATAATTACCTAGGTGTTGAAAGTCATGGAAAATAAAATCCATGGAAAATTGTGTGACAAGTACTATACTGATCTGCAATGTGTATGGATTTGCAGCATCACAAGTCTTTCGGACACAAAAAAATCTCATTAACATACATACATACATGTACTATTCTCCCTCTTTAGTACAACACGTTTGGGAAACACACAAAAAGTTGTATTATCAAGGTGTCGTCTTCTCATTGATATGACAAATGGTGTAAAGTTGTCGTATTGTTGAGGGAGTACAAAATCATAAGTAATATGAGCTTCAAATATATATATATATAACAAGTTTAAGCAATATAGATGGTATGAAATAATAACTTATAACTTCAAACAAATACAACTATTCTCAAGAACTCTTGAAATAGGTGTCCAAAGATCTCTGGTGTTGCCTACCCAAGTTAGCAATTGTTATCTTATCCAAATTCCTTACTAACTTTTGAAAAGAAAAAAAAAAAAAAATCATTAACACAAAAATATAAAGAGTTCTCTAATAAGAAACTAGACAATAATGATGCATGACGTTTAACATCACTAAACTTTACTATAGGTGGAGCAACATCATCCATGTCCATTCTACACTAATAACCCTAATCATCATTTAGTTCTCAATGAGAAGCGAAGTTCCCAAGTAGTTCCCAAGTGAAAATGGATGTATTTTAAATGTGCATAACATAGATGAAATAAATTTCAACATTAAATACCTCTTTAATATGACAAAACAAAGATTCTAAATGTCGCATTATCGAGTGTCGTAGTCGTCTAAAAGAGGGAGGTTTGAACTAAAAAGTTTGGTCTCGCAAAAATGTGTCACAATATCGAGGGTGTTGTATTAACAAGTGTCGTATTAACAAGGTTAGACTCTATTGACATTGAAAAGGGTGACTAAATTTCAATGGCTGTCAGAATCCAAATGGCATTTTAATCCATTTACACCCAATAATGGTGAGCAAGTCTTAATCTGATTTCACGTCCTGCGTGCTTCATCAAGCTAATTAATGATTGATCATGTTAAATTCCATCTTATGTTTTGTGGGTTGCAAGCTACCTATAGAGGGCGCTCTATTTTATCTTTACTACACTAAATATTGTATTTAGTGTCATATGGGATTTCATGTCACTGTGACACTTGTTATGAATAAGTCTACAAGTATTGGCATCCCAACTTACATTCGATTCATCGAAATGTCAATTATTGACACAAAGTTTGGTCTATTTTGCGTCCTAACATTTGTGTAATGAAATATTGTCATGGAGGATTGAAATATGGATGAAAAATCACTTAGTATGTGTCAGTAATAGCAACATTGTAACTCTATAATGCCCAATTTATTTTATGAGGAATGACAAATAATGTTAGGTTTACATCTAGTGTTTGTGACACTACACGTGTGGTTTACAATTAAAATTGAGCAAGACAATTGGAATTGGTGACATTGATTACAATATTTAGTGTAGTGCCAGAATATGAATTCCACTTGAGATGCAAGGGATCTCATCCAATGTAGGAATGACACGTGGCATGATATAAAAGAAATTCATTATTTACTGTCAGAATAGAGAACCCTCTACTGTGGTTATGTAACTTAGTTGAAACCTTGAAATCCACTACATGAACTCGTGGCCCCTTGAAAGTCGTTGAGGTTCTAACTTTCCAGGCATGCAAACAAACACCTGAAGTTCATGCTGTACGCGTGATATTAAATAGAAAGGTACGTCGACTAAGTTTGTTATTGTTGCACGCCAATGACTATACATGGCTCCAATATTCAAAACCTCCTTGCTGGACCAACGATTCGTAGTTGACACCATAACCTAGCTCGTAGTTAGTAATTACTGTCTGTGATCATGTCGTAATGAAGAGAAAATTTATAGAAAGAGGGTGCACTTGATATTTGACTTTCTTCAGATCAGGTTGAAAATTTAAAGAAAGCTGACCTGTAAAATGATCTCCATCTAGTATAAATACCAGTGGAGCACACAAGGTTTTATAACATTGAGCACAGTCTCATGTGCACGTATGAATGCATTTTGGAGATTATTATTCAGGTACTCATAGTTTATAGTTGTTCAGGACATTGAAGATTCAATTTGATGCTCATAGATGTGTAAAGCAAATAAGCTCATAGTCATGTCAAATCATCACTCGAAGTCTCATTGACGGGGGATTTGATTCAACTCAACGCAGCCCAATAACCTTATTTGTTCATTATTTATCAATCGGCTATACATATTCCATGCAACACTTTAATTTGGTTACTCCTTGTACTCTTCCTTGAAACAAGAAATGTTGTGAAATATGGTTCGGTTGAATTGCCTGAATTTTTGTTAATTTTGAATCGACAATATTTTAGAAAAATGGACCAGCGCATCTATTACTATATTACCTGCCAGATCTCCGCGTTCATTAAGATTCCCTTCGATTAGTTGCTTAAGGGTTTGTAAAGATGTGTAGAGATTACCAATTGAAGTGTGAGCATAGATGTGACTGGCAGTAGGTCAGGGAGAAATTTGGGATGAAAAATTGCTACAATGCACTGATCAGGAGATACACAACATTTAAAAACGTGTTTGCGAGGATGTCGTCATGCAAAAGTATAGTTGAAATGCCATATGTTCCTATGTTCGGCTGACGATTCTATCTCAGTATCAGGATTCATTTTAAGAAGCATCATGGTCAGGAGCTAATTTAGCAGTTGTGCTTCAATTAATTTTGGAATAAAATATTGCAATGCAGGCCCCAAGATCATCAAGCTCCCAAGTATAACCACATTGCAGCACTTCATCAGAGCTTTCACCAGCAGTAATAGTCATGGCATGGCCTAATTCGATAACCGTTTCTGTCACGAGTTTCGTCGTAATTATTGTTGCAGCACTCACCAACATAATGCCAGCTCGAGCCGCAATTGGAGTGAACTACGGGCTCAATGGAGACAACTTGCCGGCAGCCACGGACGTTGTGACGCTGCTGCAAGGGCGTGGGGTGAAGCACGTGAAGATCTTTGACGCGAATAGTGACGTGTTGAATGCGTTTGCGAACTCAGGGATCGACGTGTTTGTGAATATCCCGAACGACCAAGTCGCGAGCATGGCCGACGATCAGTCGGCGGCGACAACGTGGGTGTCGAGCAACGTCCAGGCGTACGCGTCCACAACGATCACGTACATCGGCGTGGGCAACGAGTACCTGGGAAACTCAGCATACGATTCGTCGAAGTTGATGCCCGCGATCGAGAATGTGCAAACGGCCGTCCAGAACGCGGGCTTGGCCAGCAGCGTGAAGGTCGTCACACCGCACCAGACAGGGATCCTGGCCACGTCGTACCCGCCATCAAATGGTGCGTTCCAGGACGCATACGCGACGATTCTAAAGTCATACCTTGATTTCTGCGTGCAGCACGGGTCTCCGATGACGGTGAACGTCTACCCCTACTTCTCGTACGCTGGTGATACCAGCGAGATCAATTTGGATTATGCGCTCTTCAACGCCGGCGCGCCAACGGTGACCGACTCCGGCAACGGAAAGACATACACCAACTTGTTCGACGCAATGGTGGACGCGGTTGTCGCGGCCATGGGCCGTCTCGGCTCCTACGACAGCGTGCCGATCGTGATCACCGAGTCGGGCTGGCCGTCCGGGCCGAGCGGCAGCACCGCAGCGAGTGTCGCGAACGCCCAAACATATAACAACAACCTCGTGAAGCATGTTTTGAGCGGGGCGGGCACGCCCGCGCGCCCCAATGTCAACATGGACACCTACATCTTCGCGCTATTCAACGAGGACCAAAAGACGGGTGCGCCCACCGAGAAATACTTTGGCCTCTACAACCCGGACGAGACGCCGGTTTATGATATCAACTTCTCTCCCTAGATAGAGATCTCTAGGAGGAGAGCAGAAATCCTGCCTGTACCAACTGGCCATTGCGACTAGAGACTACAATATCTGTTTACATGCTCATGGTTACTGATGCAAATTGGAGTAAATGTCACAAGTAACTATGAGGAAACAACTTTGCTTGTGAACAAAATTTTATTACTATGCCAAGCTATTACACTTACTGAGTACCTTACGGAATAGTTCCTATCATTACTTTGGTACACTACTTGATCACTATGCTATCCATTGCCGTATCTAACATTAGGTTGTACCTACAACTCGTCCTTACGCTTGTACACTACATACGCTTGTACACTACATACACACGTACAAGATACTCTATGTGAGAGCTTCTCATGAACATATGATAACTTTGTTGAACATGCTCTCTAGAATGTTCCATCAGAGAATGATTGGATGAATGTAAAACATCTCAACCATTAGTTACAACTCTAGACCTACCAAACTTCTTAAAGATAAATTGTGATCATGCGCTAAGTAAATCAATCTAACAACTTATATTGCAAGCTTGGTAATTACAAGAAGGCTACATAAGGGTGATGAGAGCACAAACACTGTAAGCTCCAATGAAGACATAGAAGATATGGTGAAAGTTAATGCGAGTGCACATGTACAACTTACTCATAAATTGATTGCTTGTGTAGTGGTTGTTCACAACATGCCCATTATGTTGTAGATGTGAATATATGTAATGATAAATAAGTGATAGCTAACTTACAGTAGTTGCCAGTGTATAACATATTGACATATTAAGGTGCACACAAGGGCAGCATGTAGGCTACAAGCTCTACCGATTTATTTTTCTTTTATTTGGAAGTGAGCCCCCAAGTTGGGTTAGGCTTGGCATTTATATATTGAGAATCATGTCGTGAATTATCGATTGCACTTATGACGCACTATGAAATGAATTGTTGATCTCTGAAAGATAAAATTAGATGCGTTTCATCACACCCTCAAAAGCAGGGTAACCACAATATTACAAATAATATTAAATATGCAAAAAGGTACCCAATCAATTGGGCCCCATGCATCTGTATGTCATAAGATACACATACACCAATAAGGTGAAGGCAACACTAGCCAATGAATAGTTGCCAGGTAACATCGATGGAATTTATCCCAATAAAATGTAAATAAAGTAACACCATTAAAATTACACATCAGAAGAATACAGGTAAATTGAAGAAAATGGCCACTGTAAATATAAGAGGATAATGTAGTATGGTAAGTAGCCGGCATTAAGGAATTGAAGCGGTAAGCTGTAAAGAAATACCAAGTAAAATGTTGCAGAAAGACAACACATACTCATAAAGAATGTTTTCAATTCTACCAACAATAGTCCACCAAAAGGCCACTGATTTTGTCTTTATTGGTTTCATGAGTGACGTGTTGATCGGTATCAACACCGCCTAAAATCAACATCCTAACATTGATATACTACTCAGAAGTGATCCCCAAACACAGTGCACATATCAAAACTAGTAGTGTTGATAACTACCCTTAGACATAACAGTGTAAAATTAAAGACTGCACTCCCTAAACCCTAAATCCTCAGAGACTTTCAATTACAGCACACTAATTCAACACCCAAAGGTGAGCAATCAGCCAAGCATTTGCAGAACCCCAATATGCAGATTCAAATATACCATTGGAATTCTTGTACATACTTGTTGACATATATCCATTTCCTCTGACTGTGCTCCTCTCGAAATCCATTCACTTTGGGAACATGTTTGGCTGCTGGTTTCACTAACTTCATTCCTGTTGAAGTATACAATTTCTTCTTTACCATATGTAGGTGTTGGAGATCATAGACTTTGACCTATCTATAAACGCCATTCCTATCAAAAGAACAGATGCTTTAATATCACGAGCCACCAATGCATGTAAAGACCCAGAGTTTGTATACGGTCTTGCCATGACCGAAATCATCCTACGAGGGTCATGGGAAGGAGAAATTAGATCATGTGAAGACCCAGAATCTGAGTACCTACTTCACTTATTTTATCTTTATGAATGACTTTCAGAGTCAAGATTAGTGAGATGTTGATGCAGATACTATTGAAGATCCCAGCATATGTGCGAGTTAATCATTCTTAAGTTCCTCGCATAATATATCAAATTCATCCACTTGACTATCAAAAACAGAGGCATAGTTGCAATGCTGCATCGCTTATTAAAGCTGGGAATCTATGTATTGCTGCATCGTGTCGACCTTTAATAAATGATGCAGGTTGCAGCAATACATAGATTCCCAACTTACAGACATGCTTGAATTCAGGATTGGCTAACTAGATATAGAGATTACTGAGAAATTGATGTCAAGTGAAGAAGCTGTCTGGAAAAGTAAACAGGACAAGCGTGATCTCTACATGTCTAAATTTTCACACCATTGCAACCACTTACATATACAATAAACCTTCTATAGAGCTGTCACAAACAACCATCACACAAAAGCTCCTATCAGAAGTTAAGATCTCAAGAACACAAAATAGGAGACAAGAAATCGGACTTTATCTCAGATTGTGAATTTGACAACAGTGTCTGCCAGTTTAAATTGACAAATTCTGTGTAGAATCAAATACTGACATACAATTCCCACGTCAAGAATTTCGAACCTATTAAGTACTAAGGAATAGGAAGAAACACAACATGTCAAATCTATAAAGGATGGTGCGCACACACATCAATATGGAGTGTCCATCCAAAATCTGAGCAAGCGTAAGCAACCCACTCACGAACATGTATTGTAACATGAAAGCCCGAGGAAAACTGCTTGCTGCATATAATAACCAGAACTCTGCTAATCATGAAACAGAATCAAAACATCGGCTGTATCCATTTCCACAACCACAACCTTAGTCGCAAGAATTTCATCACATAAGGTTACACATCTTGTTCAAGATCCACAAAGTTTTATAATTCAATTTTGAACCTAAACAAGACGACTGATGGATGGCCTAAAACAGATCGATCCTTCTACGGCGCCAGGCGCAGCTACCTTCAATCAGCCGGCCGCCAAAAGACTCTGGGCTCCTGCATCGTCAATGATCGCCTACCAAAACCGCGTCAAATGATATATATACAATAATAAGGGACCTTTGATATGTAACCACCACATGGCATGTATGTATAACATGCCCGGGAGAATCAGTCTGGTATCTACTTTCAATGCATCTCCCCTCGCAGTAGTACCGCCAAATTACATCTCGCATTCCTTCCACCTTCTCAACTTCCATCTTCGAAAGCTAATAACAAATACTCCAAAAAACCTCCAAAATCCAACATCCATCAACAGCAACGAACCTCCGACACAAAAGTATATAAGGTCCAAGATCCTCGCTCGCTCGCCTGAAGAGAGAGCGGCTCCGAAAGAAACCTTTCTTAATTGAGGTATCCAAAATTAAGTACCGTGATTAAGTGTTACTAAACTTTCGCGAGAAAGTCTTTTTTTAAGAAGTCGTTCAGACCGTATATAGGAATTTTGAGCTTTGCCGCTGTCTTCATCTTGGTGACACCTGGTCGAGCCCCAGCAAGGATGAAGGTGGTCTGCTGGCTGATATCTCTTCGGAGGGTGCACCCGTGCTTAATCACCAGCAACTGCACGTCGAGGCGAGACTTGTTCAGGAATTTCCCGGTCACAACTACTCTGCACCCCTTCAACCGGTGCCTGCGACCACTGGAAGTGTCTGTTTTCGAAGCCATGATGCAGACTAGCTGAGAAACTAAACTTATGCAAATACAAAACAGGACAGAGCTAGAGTGGCCCTGACCAATGAATCTCTGAAGAATGTGAGAAGCCTACAGCGATGGATCCACACAGTACGGAAATTTCCAACACCAAAACAAAGCGACAGACAGGCAGACAGAGAGTGGCCCTTCAATGAATCTTAGACCAATTAATGTGAGAAGTCCACAACGATGGATCCACACAGTAAGGATATTACAACACAAAAACAGACATTGGACAGTACCAATTAAGTACTTCTGATGAATTCTCCAAACAATGCGAGATTCAGCCTACAACGATGGATCCACACAACTAGGAATCACAAACACGACAAACAGACACGGGACAGTGAGTGCTTCTGATGAGTCTCCGAAGAACTTAAAAACCTCCGCAAGGGTGGATCCTGCACACAACGAAGATTCACACAGACAGAGAGTTGCTAAGCCTAGCTAGTATCTCAATTGTGAATACTACTAGCTGAGAGAGAGTCTCCGAGTACACAAGTTGAGAGAAGGTAAATTAATTAAGGTAGAAAGTGCTGACGCAACCAGATGACAGATGTGTGTCTAGTAGTCGATCGAAAGGTAAAGACGAAGGCTGCCGCAAGGATGTATCCGTGACACAGACAGAGACGAAGTCCAGCCAATATATCTAAATCGTAAATACTAGTAGCTGAGAGCGAGTCTCCAAGTACCACAACAAGATTGAGAAGTACAGTTAGCTAGAAAGACTCGAGAGAGCGCGAGACAGAACTCGATGGATGTTGCAGGAATATATATTCTTCGAGAGCGAGGGCGAGAGCGAGAGAAATCGCATGGACGGAGAGGCGCGTGGCAGATTTACAAGAATTGGTTGCATTGTCCGGGGAGATTTTTGGGGTATAATCGGCCCGAGATTGTTTTCCAAGTCCAACCGGTTCCAAGTTGCGATCTTTCAGATTTTCCTTTTCTAAATTTGAGGTGATTTTCTTTACATTCCTCTAGAACGATCGGGAATTTCCTCGCAGCCTTGGATTGAAACCGGTGGTTCCTCAAACTAAACCGGTTCATCTGCAACTTAGCGGTCGGTTCTCCTCGTTCATTGATTGATTGATGAGGTGATCTAGCGTGAGCCGCCGTCACGGGGGAATTGGCGACGTTATAATTACTGGCAGCGCATCTTAACAACCTGGGGCCCATATCTCCGTCAGGGTAACTGAGATTCTTTTACCAGATAACTTTTGGGCCATCACCATTCAGGTATGTAGTGATAATTTTACTTCACTTCAGCTTTAATTATGTCTAGGCAAGTTTGAATGATCTAAGTACAGTAACTCTATGTAAAGAAGGTTAGTAAAGATGTGAGGAGTTTCTTAATCGGAAACCCAATTTTCTATATGCTGTAGGTTGATAGCAGGTTGTGCCCACTAATTGATTAAGTTTAAACGTTTATGAAAAATTAGAATAATGTGTCTACATATAATTATTTATCTAGGCAGATAACCTATCCTTAAACATACAAATCTATAAATTTTAACTTAGTTTCCATTCATTCATGACGGTTAAGTACACGATGTTAAGTACACCTTTAGAGTTTAAGTTGAGCCTTTTTAGTGTGTTAATTAAGCCTTCTTTTATTGTTTTTTTTCTCATGTTTAGTGGAGGTTGTTTGAGAATTTGCGAGCATGGCTAAGAGGGAAGGGCAATTGAATCATTTGTTCCATTCCGTTGACAAGGATGAGAGATAACTGAGTGTTGAGAAACTTCCTAATGTTTCCAAAAGAATAGGGCTTGAAAACTATAAGTTGTTATCCACCCAACCTGCTATCACCCTAGAGTAGTTTTGATTGGGGGTGGTGTGTGGTTAGTAGGTGAGGATCAAAGTGAACAAATGTCATGGTAAACTTGGTGACACAAGTTTTTGAAAGAGATTGGACCACGTTTCAAATTATGTTAGATTCTACTCCACACTCAAATGGTAAACTAAATATTGTATTTAGTGTCATGTGGTATTTTATGCCACTGTGGTAACTCTTCTAGTGACACTTCTTATGTACAAGTAGTGTTTACAGTAGTGTCATCCCAACTAATTTTTTAATTTATCCAAATAACAATTATCAAAACAAAGTTTGATGTATTCTACATCCTAAGAATCATGTGATGAAATATTATCATAGATGATTGGAATTTGGATGAAAATCATGTAGTAAGTGACAGTATCTACAACATTGTACATCTATAACGCCCAAAAAATTTACAAGGAATGACAAGTAATGTTAGGTTTACATTAGTGTTGGTGACACTACGCAAGCAGTTAATAATTAGTATTGAGCAAAACAAATAGAATTGGTGACACTAAAGACAATATTCAGTGTAGTGAACACAATTGGGAGGACCGATGTATTGGTGACTTAATGGTCCATGACTTCCCATTGTGGTACCACTTAATTTTGGCTGATGTTAGATGATTTCTTCCCTACAAAAACCCCACCTAGGTTACACATTCATCTGCAAT
Source organism: Polytrichum commune (assembly GCA_950295325.1). Taxonomy (NCBI): domain Eukaryota; kingdom Viridiplantae; phylum Streptophyta; class Polytrichopsida; order Polytrichales; family Polytrichaceae; genus Polytrichum; species Polytrichum commune. Next base: position 39,516,160 of record OX485807.1, read on the forward strand.
CAAAATAACCATAAACATGAACCCTTGAACATGGAGATCTACCCATAGACACATGAGCTGTGTAATATGGAGATGATTAAAATGTTTAAAAAACAATGACAAAGTGGAAAACGGTCATGTTAAATTTGTTGTGTTGAGAGCTCATGGGAGGGTGTTGGCTCCAACCAATGGTTGCCACTCCAATGCAAACTTTGCACGAACAACAATGATGATTATTTTCATAGAACTAAAATATTTGATGATGTTCAAGTAGAAATGCCATGTGTGCCCACATCAACCATTCAGTTTAACATTTCGACATTTTCTAATTTTTAAGGAACTCTTTGCAAAATATGGGATATTTTGCATCACTCCAAATGCAAGGTGGCTAGCCTTTTTTGGTTTGCACATTTTGGCATGAGAATATTTTGTGGAGGTGCTCAATTATTGATTTGTTACCATCTGGTAGATCGATCACACAACTATTCTGCTCATTTTCCAAGTGAATTTGATTGGTCAAAGGTCTTTCTGGGGGGATTAAACATGGCAATCTCTCGTGCATCCCTCCCTTCAATTTTTAAAATCTAGAAATACGGAAGGTTGTTCATGCCCACTTTTTTCCCCTTGAGATAGTTCATTTCCCATGTTTCATGATCTTAGGGATAAAACCTTTTCATGGAAATTCCACAACCAACATTGAGTGAAAATGCACTTTAAATAACCCTTTCCTTACACTTGGTAAGTTAGGGGTTAAGAAATCAACAAACATGCACACTGATAACCATAACCAAAGCAAGGGAGGTTGGTTTGATTTTCACACCAATTTCGTTGGTGATTCATTGTATATTAGCTATTACAAATCTAGAAGTTTCCTAGTTGTGTTGACAGGCTAGTAAATTGTAGAAGTTGGAGAAGATGAAAAATGAACCAAATAACAACCACTGTACCTTATATGCTATAGACCAAATTTGTAGAACGATGCATTGTACCCCCTTTAAGGCAAGGCTACACTAACTATTTATTTAGTGTGGCTTTGCGTTTGCATTTCATAATTTTTCTTGCACTAGATGGAAACTTTCTAGAGAGAGTATTATATGATTCTTGGACCTGCCCCCCCCCCCTTTGGGTGGACTTTTCAAACGATGTACGAACTAATGTGGTGCAAAAGGGGGTATTATTCAAGGCATTAGTTTACATACTACACATAAGGGAGAGGTATTCTTCTTCTTTATTGTGTACATTTAAAATTTTATTAATAAGTTTGAAGTGAAGGTAGATGTACAAAAGGGGGCCTAAGGTTTATTAGAGAAAACTTTGACTATAGGTGTGCTAGTTTCATCCGATTTATCATTTTCATCCGAATGACATGTGTGCTCCGCCTCCTTGTGGCCCCCTTGGCCCAAGGGGTGGACTCTTCATACAACATACAAACTGACATGAATGTAAGAAGGGGTATTATTTAAAGCAATAACGTACATAGAATACATAAAAGAGAGGTACTATTATTCTTTAATGTGAACATTTCGAAAAGGTTATTAAGAATTTTGAGGTAAACTTAAATGTACAAAAGGGGGCCTTGAGGTTTAATGAATAAGTTGACAATAGACGTGTTGGTTTCATCCAATTCACATTTTAATCCACTATTATCAAATGCTAATAGTCCTCAATGATTACCATGTCCATTCTTGTTAGGGGTTTACATATTGGCTTCTAGGGTTTTTGCAAATTTGAGGCTATTGGAGTGCTCATGGGCTGCCTTGAGTTTTTCTCTTCAAATTGTGGCTAAGATAATATGATTTTGTATTTGTTTGATGCAATGCTTGAGTTACATGTTGTGGTTGAAAAAATGTTCAATGATTTTCTCTTTAGAAAGTGAAATTTGATTTCATATGTAGTAAAGGCGTATTTAATTCATGATTCATATCTCGTATATGAAGTGGAAGCATTTATCACATTAAAGTGAAAAGCATAACATAAATACATCAATCCATTTTCTAGCCTACAGTCAGTACGTATATATTGATTTTCCTCTATAAACTTCTCAAATATATAAGGGGTTTAATTTAATAATGACCCATGCACATCATTTACATATCCAATGAAGAGTCCACCCCCAAGGTGCCAATGTTTTAGACAAACTAGATTATATGTTTAGTGAAGCGATCAAGCCCACCGTGATTAGGTTACTCCTGTCATATTAGAGACTTACATGCAACAAAGTGAAGGTGCCTCACATTCATTGGGTGTTATATAATCCTTAGTAAAATATCACTTGTATTATAATAGAGCTATCGACATGAACCAAAGCGGGACTAAAGCTCTTAGGGCCACTTCACACACGAGACTGAGAGCCTGTGACCATTACACTTAAAGCACTCTCATTGGTGGAAAAGGTGGAGCCAGTCCAAGTTCGCTTCACACTACGCTTGAGGGAACCAACAGAGTGTGTGAATGCAAGATGGATGTAAAGTCTACATGGATTCCTACATGGCATTGAATGGTTCATGTTTCATGGTCACTTGGATTATTTTCAAAAACCACCTCTTGAAGGTAGGCCTAACACAAAATCGGGAGACCATGGCACTTTGAACATTCACAACTGTTGATTTATTCTATTGTATCATGTGTGAAGACCCGCATGAATAAACATTCATTGAAATAGCATTTGGTTGAGGGCCTGATCACATATGACTTCACACTACACTTGAGGATTTGTGACCACACTACATGATTTTGGAGGTGTGTTGGGACGGCCTTTGAACACTTTCTTTTGGGCTCTCACAATTTCATGGTCACAACTCTTGGCTCGTGTGTGAAGTGGCCCTTATACAAACCATAGTGCTTTGGAAAAGAGTGTGCAATATTTGTTTAGGAAGTCTAAAAGTTCAACATAGGGCCAGGATTATGAGGGGTAGGATCTTTCATATGTAATTTTACAAATATCTGATGCATTAGTAAGAGTTGATGAATAGTTTTGTCATGTTCTGAGATGTGTGTGGAGAATTTGTCTACAACCCCTTCATTGCATGTTTGTTGGCTTTGCCTTGCTCTTGAGGATTTTTGGCCTATGACTTTGTCTCTAAATGAATGTGTGAATGAATGTTATCTAGAAGCACGCATGGAGATTAAGTTTTTTTTTTCATTTCTATTTCCCTTCATACAATACAACAATCCCTAACATTTCTCTAATTTACTCATTAGCAATGCCTCATGTTATGTGTAACCTCACCCTCATCCCTCGGAATCTTCAAGCCCTATGGTAGCAACTCCCTATTTTATACGTAGAGTCCTAGGAATCAAAATGAACATGAGGGTTGGTTTTGCACTTTTTAAGAAGGGTTGGTATAGAATGAAAAATGGTTTGAGGCTAGACTTTTGTTAGATTAAAATGCCACAAACTCATTGAATCCTTATAAATACTAAAGTTGAGGCATTCAAATTTATACTAGGGGAATGCACTAAATGTAACGCTTGTTAATCACGTGATTACATGGGGGTTATTTGTAAAACATTTAGGGTTAAGGGTAGCCCTATGTTTACCCAAAATTCTAAATTTTTATATTTGAGACTACTCCACCATTGCTTATAAAACCTAGGGTGACCTAATTATTTGCACCCTATGTTCATATGAATGTTGAAAAGTCCTACAAATAACATCCAAAATTGAATTCACCAATGAACACTAGAATGGGTAATTTTGCAATCAAATTGTGCATATGCCAACCAATAGAAGAGACATTGAGCACAATACAATACAAAACTGCATGTATAACAATGCATAGAAAAAATTCAAATATAAAAGAATGCATTACAAATCATTTACAAGGGGTTTAGGGTTTTAAGGCACCATATTGATCTTATGTTTGAAACATAGACATCGAGGTACAAAAATCCTCCCTTGTGCACATAACGTGTTCTTTGAAATCAAATAAGGATTTCAAAGCAACTCTACCACCCACCAACCCTACGAAGCATCGTCATGAAGTCTAAATCAAACTTTGCACATCTACATAACCCCATAATTATAATGCATTAGTGCCCACAATTTCAATGTAAAAATTCAAAAGCAAACATTATGCAAAAAAAATTGGAAGGTTTGGAGTTTCTCTTTACCTTATATGAGTAGCGTTGGAGTCACCCCCACGTCCAAAGAGTCGGAGTTGAAACCCCGATCCAACATCACATTCTCCTCTATTATGGATCAAAGGGCGGTGTAGTTGAATGTGAGAAATATCTAAGAATATTCTATAGAATATTGTCATTCTCACATAACATTGTTATGGATTTGAATAATGTTATGTAACTTAGTAATACACGACTACACATTAATAATTGTCCCTTTAAAAATGCTTAGACAATTAATAAATTATATCTTGAACTACGCATCAATCCTCCTTTGATTGAAGGGGATAAGACCCTTCATATAAATCCCTTATACACAAAAATCTCATAATCCAAAATGGACTATACATACAAATCATAGCCTACAATATAATATCCTATCGTATGTATGTATGTATGTATGTATGTATGTATGTATGTATGTGTGTGTGTATGGAAATTTTGAACTCTTGGAGGAATATCTTCCAATTATGTATACAAAACATACAAAAATTATTGGGAAAAGAAATGGTGTTTCCGGGATATATGTTCATAAGTCACTTTGTATTGACAAATTCAATGTGGCACGGGGGAGTGACAACTACCGTAGAGGGTTATCTATATTGGTAAAAAAAATCATGTCTTTAAGTTTTGCCATGTGTCAATCTTACATTGGTTGAGATCCTCTTGAATCCCACATGGAAACTACACTCTAGCACTTGTAAAGATAAATTAGAGCACCCTCTAAAGTGTTTCCTTATGGATTAGCATATATGACCTTCAAGGGGTACAAGGTACATTAGGATGGAAATAAAATCTTCTTGTGAGAAACCTTACAAGGCCCTCAATCTATACTTATCTTTCCCCACAAAATTCATAAAACCCTACTTATTTGTCAAAAACTAACAATACCCCTCCCATATGTATACTTTGTAGAAACCAACTTTAATCAAATACCCTTTTACACTCCCATGTCGTAATGTAAGAACTACAATGAGTGCTTGGGTGGTAACCCTTAGGGGGAAAATAAAATAAAAAATGAGGAAAGATCTTGACAAGTCTAAGCCTGACCAAGTTAGGACATCTTCAAAAGTTAATGATCGATTTATGGTACATATAGTGGAATATAATCCAAAGAAGTACAATCTATTAGAAAATCAACATAAATATAAGATACTAGAAAATTTGTTTTGAGAAAGTGTTAGATATATTTCAAGACTATATGGCATCAAATATATGGAATAACCAATGAATATGTGTAATACTTCATCCAAAAAAAAACCCCTAAATCCTATATGTACCCAAAAAACACCCCTTTATCACATATGATTCATAACCCTACCAAGAGTTTGCCCCCCTTGGCTTGGAGACTACATGTGCACACCCAACCCCACCTTGACTAGGGCATTGAGGCAATTACATGTGGTAGCCAATTTGAGCAGAACGGGTCTCACATTCACCGGTTGACCTTTTTTAAGGAGGAACACCTCCTCAAGCTCATGGGGAAGTTCTTGACTCATGTGAATCACCCTCCATGCTTAAACAAGTCTAGAGAGCTCAACATTCTTAAATGTAGACTCCCAACTTGTTTCAAACAAATTGAGTTAAATCCTTGATGATTGGATTTAAGAGTGTATTATTCTTGAAAAATGGTTATTTAATGAAGTAAAGGTGTTCCCTAATATATCTTGGGGTATGCATATTCAATTCATGTTATCATTGACATTCTAGGCCAAACTTTTATAGAAGAGTTGAGGAAAGGGATATGTATATAGGGTGACTATCAAATCTACATAGAAGAGAATTTATTGAGAAAATCGATAAGTTTGTGGTACCCATAACTTCATACTCTTAAAAAACTTGCAAATCGTGAGATCTCCATGGAAATTCTTAAAGGTATGATAAACTTATCATGGTGAGCTTTGAGTTTCTATGCCAATTATCTCATAAGCCCAATGTCAACTACAACTTGTAATCATATAAATCCTCAAGCCTCTGATGCTACTTTTACTAATAAGACCACTTTCAATACTTGAAGTTGCAATCTCTAAGGTAACCACACCTATTATGGACACTTTGACAAGTTTGAGTGATCCAATATCTATGTTGATTATCACATTGGATTAGCCTTTCAACATGGATTCAAAAGCCATTCAACTTGTTTGAATCTTCCGTAATTTCTAACCAAAACTATCCATTACCCATAGTGGCCACATAGGGGCATCCATTCGTGCTACCCATCTTGGCCATCCCCCATGTTTTGCAAGTAATTAAGATTTTGTCTAACACCTTGTGATTGTGAGAATGTGGGACCATTATATAGTTCTCACATTCTTACTGTATATAATTTATTGAAGTGTGCATTTGGCAAATCCATAGCCTTACCTATGTTGGAGTCTCCACTCACTTATTTGCATAGATCCCCAACAAAAAAAAATTGGATTTGTGGAAAGTAGTAATCTTCATACATTTCGGCAATTTTGGGAGCTAAATAAATTAGGTTTTTGGAAAACATGTTGACAAAATTCCAAAAAAATGGAATCTATTTTAAGTATCATTTTTTTGCCAGACTTGCTTAGACTAATTATGCCTAGCAAATGACCTAACTTCATAGGCACAATAGTCTAGGCATAAAAACCATCAAAATGGATATGATAAAGAATGTGATTAATTTGAGGATATATTGGTGATATCATAGGCATTAGAGCAAAATACCACTACAAGTTACCTATTTGGCTTCATCGATTGATCATCTTTGGCTTATTGGTCCACCCACTGAAAGGTAGGCAATACCCATCACCCATACTCAAGAGTAGGGGCTCTTGGCAAGTTGTTAGCAAACTTTGTTGACATAATTTGTGTAACATTTATGAACCCTAATATATTATTTCTTTATTATTCAAATCGTGTGTTGATGAAGAACATAAGTTAGTACATGATATTCGAAATGTAATATGAAGCAAATGAAGAGTCTATGTTGCTTGCCTTCTACATGATGTTCCAACAAGCTACCACCCATTATATTTCACCCAACCATTTGCATACAATAAATCAAAGTCCATTATGCACAAAATGCAACAATGCTCTCCAACTCGTCCTCCTTGACCATGCTTGACTCTTGAGCAAAAGTTGGGAAGGCTTGAGAAAAATATTGCATAGAGCTCTCTAAGGCATGTGAACAATGTTTTCTTTTTATGAGTGTCATATGACGTGCATTTTTTCAAGTTGCATGTCAAGTGATATGCACCTTTTTTCCTACATGTGACAACTTAACATTTAAATTAAACTAATAAATTGAAATTGAAATGATCATATTCCAGATTTTTATACACGTATTTGAATAGAAAATATACTATAATTAAGTTTATGTACCAAAACATGCATGAACTCGTATCATATCATATCTTTAACCTTTAAAATATCATGTTGAATGTTTTCAAGTTCCACATCAAAGCACATAATTACATAAGAATTGCATTTCTATTATAAGGTGATTACATTAGACACAACTAGGTCTGGTTTCAATGTAATAAATGTATAAGCCACCCTGTGAAAATTAGCTTTGATAAAATTGAGACCTAAGAGTTTGTACAATATCCTACATAATGTCAAGTTATGAGTAAATTTACCTACTTTATTAAGTTGAGAGTAAACACATTTTCGTTCGAATACCTCTATAGAAAAGCAAATGAGTGTATTAAGCATTTGATTACCTTAAAAAATCAATTAAAATTTCCTAGAAGATTGCCAAATATGTGTGTGTCCAAATCCCATGTAACTCTCTTTCTCACATGTCACATGATATGCACAATTTGTTTTTGCATGTCCATTGACGTGCAACCATTTTACTTTTTTTATGTGTGCATGCATGTCAAATGGCCTGCAACATGCAAACGATTTGTCAAAAATAAACACTGCATGTGAGATTTCCTTAATGGACATCTCTTCACACATTTCATGATCAGCAAAAACATATCATACAGAGTGATGAATTTCAGACAATGTCTCTCTAGAAAATTTGAACATAGGAAGCAATTCCCAGCTATGAGAGCAGATTATATGCAAATTAAGTCCTTCTAAGGGTTCATAGTCTCTCCTCTCTGCAGATATTCAGGAGTTTTAATAAAGAACACGAACATGACTTGGATTTTGAAATGAATGAGGACGTCGCCAACTCCAACATGCCACAATTCTTCCTCACTGAAATAAAGTGCAGATTGCTTCAACCAATCAAGGTCTTACCAATGAAAACCTGTAAAGTTGTCAACTTACGTCAAATATTGGTCAGTAACCCCACAATACATAGTGTACACAAAGATCTATGCAAAGAAAGGTTAGCAAATTGAAGGGGGGAGGAACAGACCTGTGAATAACATTGGCCTTGCATGAAATACAAGCCCTGAACCTAGAGCCCCCCAATCGGCCAGGGTCAGAAGTTAGAACTACAATTAGAACTCAACGACAAGTGATCAGAATCTACATCCTAAACCTCATCACTAATCGATCATCCTACTTCAAGCCAATGCAGGCTCTGCTCCAATCGCAGGTCTCATTGATTTAACAGGGGTTCGAAGAAGTCGAATTGGGGTGGTGGACATCCCCATGTGTTGGCGAGTGTAGAACTCTGAAAAATCAAGGCGGAAGGAGAGGAACTTCAGATCTACATGTTGTTGAACAGGAAGCTGCGCAATGAATCCTTCAAGTAGAGATGAGTATTCCACTGCGACTCCATCCATCTCCTCCCCCAGGTTTCCTAGAAAGTCACCAGAGAGCTGTGCAGTCGATAGTTTCCTCTGTCCACTTCGAGCTTTCGAGATTGATTCGTTCTTTGCTCTAGGATTTGATGTTTTGTCAGCCCTGCAGACAAGAGACTTTGTCAATCAAGTTGTCATGTTGTTGAATATAAGACACTGCTGAAGGACTTGTAAATTGCTGGAGCCAAAAGGTACCTTCATAATCTTAAGACCGTTTTTGTATGTTCCTGGATTGCATTTGTCATGAAAGAATACTTGAAAACAGTACCTGGCCTGAACTTCACGAGCATTTTCATATAGGCGGTCTGCCAGGCCTCTGAATCGTAGAATAAGGTCGAAAAGGCTGAACAGCGTCTTGCAAAGTAGCTGGGAGCGCTCACCCAGAAGGGCTTTTTCCAAGATTGAGCCCAAGTACTTGTCATGGGCACCAATCAGTTCATCGAGATCATGAGCCTCCTCCATCTCTTCCAGAAAATTGGACCATGAGTACTCGAGCACCTCAAACATGATGTAATACTGCAAGTTGGTTACAAAGTGGTTCATTTCATTTCGTAGGGTTTGACACCTTCGCAAAACAACTGTCAACTGCGATCCCCCTTCTTTATTGGACCAAAGCCGCGCAATCATACAGTTTGGCTTCATTGTTTGCCAAGTTGCACTAAGGGCATGCTCCACCCGCTTCAATCTCCAGAGGAAGTTGAAGATCTTCAGGTATTTTCCCATGACCTCTTCGGTGAACACTGTGGTTAAGGGATCTCGAGCATTGTACTCTAAGGAAAAGACATCCCAGCCTCTGTCTCCATCATTGTGAGGCATCATTCGTACTCGAAGACGATCCAAGACATCTCCATCATCATACTGGGCATTTGAGGCACGAACAGCACTCTCTAATGTCCCAGAAAGTTTGAAAGAACTCAATGTGTTGGCTGCAAGAGCAAGTTCTGGTCCAACCAGATCCATCAAACACTGAATAAAGTCTCCCTGCCCTAGAAGAAGATATCTCTTGATAGCAAGACAGTGATCACGAAATCGATACCTGTTGCAAAAGCAAGTCCATTAGTGAAGCCAACAAAGTGAGCTTGTAAATTGAGAAGATGAGCTAGGACCTACACCACAAACAACCAGATAGAGAAACATGCAAAAAAGACAAATTTGAGGGAAATTTTACAAAGAAAAAGAAGATTTTGAGTAAGATGGCAGCTTCAAGCAAAAGAGCGTCATACCGGTTGTACATGATTTGGATAAGATGCCTGTCGATCCGACCAGCTGCTTCTGAAACTAAGGCCTCCAGTACCTCAGTTTCACCATAGCCAAGACTACCTCCATTAGCAGAAGCTCCAGTAGCTTTCACTGCTTCTGAGGCAGCTTGTGCCCAGCCTTGATCAGAACAGCAGACTCGTAGGAAATTGATGGATTTCCCTGTTCTCAAAATGCGGTGCGCAAGGGGTTCAGGGATGAAAGACGGAAGCATGGTCTTTTGAAGCTGATATCCCTCCCGCCACAAGGCCTCAGCTTTCACTGGTTGGGCAAGGACAAAGAATTCTCCATAATAATCATCGACCTCGCCTTCAAGCACCCACCTGCAACCTCCAGGAAGCTTAGCTTAGATTAGCCTACAAACTCCAATCATCATAGAACATATTTTTTTGAGCAGTTCGACTGATTCTAAACAGGTGAGTCAACCCCACCAACCATTGGACAAGGCCCCTTAAGCAGATTTACAAAATAGAAATTGAAGAATTTTTTTCTATCATGTGTCCTGCTATCAACCCACACGTTTGTCTATTCAGGCTGTGAAAACCAAGCAACTGAGTGGTTTATGTCCAGATAGAGTGACTATCATCAATGAAAATTATGAGTATGTTGAAGTAAAAGTCTGGTAACACTGGCATTCATCATATTGGAAGGAACTTGGATGAGATTAGCTTATGGCTATGGGCATCATTGACTCATTGACTGCCTCTCTAACCAGGCAAGATTCAAGACTTGGCCTTGGTATTTCTAAAAGGTCTAAGACAACCCTGTACCATAACCGCACAATAATGATACATTTAAGACTAGAGGAAGAGCTTGAATTTGAAGCAGGTACTGAATCCTTACCTCCGGACCATCTCGAAAAGCGGTGAGCAGACTTGGCGCAACATCCGTTTTAAGAAAGCACGAACCAAGGGATCTCCATGCTGAGCATGCATGTGTATAGCCCCTGCCATTGCCCCACCCCGTAATGCCTTGCAGTCATCCACCAACACAGCCATCAAACGCATCCGCACAAGTGGCTCCCCCAGCCACACCATGAGTCTTCTGAGTGACAGGTAGTTTCCCACGGAGCTAGCGGTTTCAGCTCCTACCATCATAGGGATAGGATTATGAACCTGCCCCTCCAGAACTGCCATTAATCTGTAGTAATCTGAAAGCTCTTCTTGTAGCGCAGCACAAAATGCTTGACCCACTGTACCGATGGCCTCCAATGGCCCATTCTCAACACTCTCAGAGATGTGATTCTTCACTCTCATATACAACCACCCTACTTCACACAGCCGGCGAATTAGGGTTCTAGTAGCTCTGGGTACCTTGACAGATTCCTCAACCATGAACCCATCAGCCTCTTTGTTGAACTTCACATACCGGCCATCAATCCCTTGACAAGCATACAGAACATCTCGAACTAGGGCCTGCTCCGACACATCTGATTCTGTTTGAATAATTTCTAAATACTCTCTCATTGCTGCTGCCCTTGCATTTCCATCATCTTTTGAGAGAAAGAGAACCCCATTAGGAGAGACTGGTGATTGACCACGCGGTGTTTGTGTCCGAGATGGAGGTAGAGAGGAACCATTTCTAAAAGGAGATGTTTTGCCAGATGGACTTGGCTCAGGGGAGTAATTTGAGAGCTTGGCATGCGTCACATTCTGTGGCACTGCAGGCAGCCCCCCACGGACAGCACCTGAAACATGAAGGCATGTGAGAACACAAACTCCTCCAACCAATACTAGGGTGACTAGGAAATTCTAAGAAATGAGCAGAAAATAAAGAAGAACAAACAACAGAAACAGTGGAATCCAGATGATAATGTGAACATAGGTAAAGAGCAGCACCTGTTAACATAAAAGCATGTGAGCGCACAAACACCAATTCGATTATGGAGTGACTAAAAATATGACACAAGGTAGGAAATTCTAGGACATGAGCAGAAAATGAAGAAGAACAAACAACAGAAAAAGTGGAATACAGATAAGAATGCGAACAGACTAACAGAGTAGCACACACAAACTCACCCAATCCAATACTGGAGTTACTAAAATCATGACCCAAGGTAGGAAATTCTAGGACCTCGGCAGAAAATGAAGAAGAACAACAACAGGGAAAATGGAACCAAGATAAATAATAGTGTGAACAGAGAGGTACAGAGCATGCCTCCTAACCTGAGAGAGTGGAAGTATAAGGGATAGCTGTGCCCCTTGTTTCTGCTCTCTCTCTTCTTTGATCCTCAGAAATTGCTCGAAGAAGATACAATAAAGACCACCGATTTTCTATAGACCCGGGCCCACTATAAGAGGACAACCTCCTGTGCAAATCTGCAAATTTGAGTGCATCCGAAGACCGATTCTCCTGTACTAACTGCCTCTTGATGGCTTCCGCCATAGCCCCCTCATCATTTGCCAGAGAAGGAGAGATTCTGCTGCCAATGATGCGCATTGCATATCGATGTGCTCGATCAACCACTGAATCCGAACCTCTCCTATGCTGCTGCCCATGATGATTTCCTGGACCGTGAGAACCACCATTCTCTTCTCCATCTTTGTTTCCACTAGGAAATATGCGGACAGCAAGCTGCCACACTAGATCGGCCACTAAGTCCCCTTCCATGGCCATGATGGTTTCTTCACCTCCTCACATGACCTCACATGACCTCATGCAACGAACATCCTTTAACAACATCCTCTAATAGCAAATGATGTTTTTCCACATAGCCTACTACCACACATCCAAGCTTTCCTTGTACTTCTTCTTCTTCACCCTCACCTGCTACCTAATACTCATCCAAGCTCCCTTTGCACTCCTTCTACCTCTTCTCCCCAAACAGTTGACACAACACCTTCGCACACACGGCTGCATATGTTGCATACGTTGAGAATTGATTACACGTAGAATTGCTCATCCCAGCTCATACGCCACATGATGACACTCTGAAGGCTAAAACCCTTGCAAAATGTCGGAAAATGCAGCAAAAGAGTAACGAGCAAAAACTAGTCAATAACAAGATTCTCAGATTAGGATGCTGCCTGTGCCACTGGGATTAAAGAGGAGACAAAGCAAACGAACGAGGAAGTGGCCAAAAATCTGGCCCAAATCGCAGCCCTAATTCAAGAACTGGGGGAAAAACTCCAAAACCTCGATCGTCGAGTTCGGAAATCAGATCCTCAAGTCAGAAGAATCATTCCCGAAGGCGAGGAATATCAATCTATTGCCCTCATTGCAGCAGATCATTCAATCCTTCCTGGATCAAAGAGTGAGGTGGAAGCTAAGTTTGTAAGTAACCCCTTTGGAGACCGGATTCTGTACGCCTAGCCTTGTTGAAACCCTCGATGGAATCCACAAATACTTATTTTTGGAAACTTATGTTAGTGCGAATGCGAATCGTTGAAGCAAGGCACTGATGACATTGAAGGCGAAGGAGCTGGATGGACTCAGACGGCAAGTGGCTGGTGGGGCGAAAAGAAAGCTGCTTCGAATTCCCTCCATTTCTCAGTGTGTTCAATCGAGAGCCGGCAGTGGTAAGCTAAATCTATGGTTTCGGTTGATTTTGAGAAACCCCGCATCAGGCGAGATGGTACATGTGGGAAGAAATCCTCACCAGCTAAAGATATTGTCCAAACAGAACAGACAATTCACAAATATCACCCGCCCCTACTAACCAACATAGGGCCATTTAGATAACATAAACACATCTGATGAGTTGTGTTCAGTTGCCATGCCTTCATATTCATTGCCCCATCACACCAAAAGTTTCATCCAGTTCCAGCCGTGAAATTGCTGGGGATTATGTTGACAACTAGATGTTGGGCCCACCATTTTTCGCACTATTACAACCAGAGATGCCGACAAATGATATTTGAATTGGCTGGTGTGATTAGCCCCTCAGTCTAAAGCAGTGGGATGCCACCATCCGGAGTCTTTATTCTCAAATCTATTGTTGGGGCCTGTGAACATAGCTCATCAGCTAAATAGTGTTATGCACACTAGTTGTTATGTTGGAGTTCTTTGTAAGTAAAGTAGACATAACATTACTTGGTTGCATGGTTGTGTTTCATTCTATAATTAGCATTTGACATGGGCTTTCATTATCTTACCTTCATGGGATGAAACTTAGAAAATAAGAAGAAATGAGTAATGAATAGTGTCGGTTTGAATAGTAAGAATATTGTGAATAGTGTTGGTATTTTCAATGGCAATGCTATTATTAGTCGTAATTTCAAAGAATAATATTGGGATGAAGCGTGTTTCTTGCTAAGATTGTAGGGATGAATAGAAGACAATGGTTTGTTATATTTAGGAGTGTGTTACTGAACACTTCATTCCAAAGTTCATGTTGCAAACCTTTGGATATGACTCAAGGTAGTAATGTACACTAGAAAGTCCTATTGGTGTGGGCAATAAGTTAATGTGGGTCACACTAATTTTCTAGTTAATGTAGAATTATCGTGGGTCCAAGACCTTGGCTTTTCCCAAGGGGCCGGTATACATGGGGTCCCAAGTCCCAACGTGGACGCGAAGACCCAACTTTTGAGCCTCAAGAAACCATTAAAACATGGTTAATTATCATTAAAGTTGGATCTTGATTACTTTATGCAAAAATATTCACGGGACTTGTGTTGAGAGTTGGGTCTAGCTTTTTGCTCGACCTAACTCTCAACACAAGTCCCAAGCCTCACCTCCAAAATGTGTTGCCATTTAGGCATCAATGTCATACTCGGAACTTAGGACTTGGGACCCCATGTGAAGTGGTAAGCCTCAAGTTTCATACTCTCAACGGCTAAGGTTGCATGGATTGACCTCAAGTGACTTGGGACTTGGGACCATGTGTGAACTGCCCTAAGTCTTCATGAAGACTTACAACCAACATTTTCAATATTATTCATAGGACAAGAGTAGCACAAAATAAATAAATAAATAAACATTAGAAATACATTTAATGTGGCCCACAATAATTTTTCTACTAGAAATTTAGCGTGGGTTGAAAACTAATGTGGCTCACATAAATATGAGAAATAATGTGGTCTCTAGGAAATTATTGTGGCCCATAATAATAGGACTATTTAGTGTAGTTGGTGACATGGAGTTGATATGTACGCTTTAAGGAGACCGACCCCTCTCTATAACAATCAATGTGAATGACTTCTATAGCATGTCATAACATTATTCAATTGCTTGGGAATCTCAAAACAATACTCAACATGGTATGCATGTGTCCATGTGACATGAAATATTCCCTAAATATTGTATAATATATTAGGGGGTAATCCCAACAGTATGATTACTATAATTCACAAAGTGTTCAAGTGGAGAATCATTGGGGTTCAAGGTGTTAGAAGTAAATAGGTTGCAAAGTGAGACAGAGTATTGGTGCGCAATTACTTCAGTGTATTCACCCGCCCAAATGGCGGAACAAGGGGTATATATAACAAATGTCTTGGCTTTAGGGTATGAAAGCCAGGTGTCGCAACCACAGCGCACTGTATACTGGCATCTAGTCTACCTCAGTATGTACTGGTTGATACCCGCTAATACCCTCGGGATGACCGGACGAGGCCCAGGGTTTTCTGCTAATTGCTTGGATTACAGACTAAGTGTATGTGTAGATATCCAGGTTAATACCCTGGACCCTTTACAGGTGTATACTCATCAGTCATGGCTGTCTATAAGATAGATTAGTTAACACCTGGTTGCTAACTTATTAACTATCTTAACACTCCTCCTCAACCTGGTGTTTAACCTCATTAAAAACTTTCCCAAGTAAAAACCCAATTAGGGATAAAAACCTTGGATAAAGAAAAGAGCATTAACTACCAGGAGAGGTTAAGGATTGGAGTGTTTTCATGCCAGCTGCTTCAATCAGTCTCTTATGTTTGTATGCTGGTAATGCTTTGGTCAGCATATCTGTAATGTTATGTTCTGATTCCACTTTCCTAATTTCTAATTGTCTATTTGCTATTAAGTCCTGGCTATAAGTAAAAATGTGTGGACTTATATGCTTTGTTCTATCTGCCTTTATAAAGCCTGAGGACATCTGCCTAATACATGCTGCATTATCCTCAAAGACTACTGTTGGTTTATCTTGGATTTGTAAATTGCACTGGTTCACCAGGATCTGCTCCATAGTTCTCAGCCATATACACTCCCTAGCTGCTTCATGGAATGCTATTAACTCTGCATGATTGGTGGAGGTAGCTGTAATTGTCTGCTTTGTAGATCTCCACGAAATTGGAGCGCCGTTCTTCATAAAAATGTAGCCTGTTTGTGACTTGCCTGCAGCCACATCAGTACGAAATCCAGAATCTGCATATCCTGTAATTTCAGGTTTATCAGTTTTTCTATAAAACAATCCTAGGTCAGAAGTGCCACGTAGGTATCTTAATAAATGTTTGACACCATTCCAATGTCTAATAGTGGGATTCTCACTATGCCTAGCTAACATACTAGTTGCAAATGCTATGTCAGGCCTAGTATGTGTTGTTAGATATGTAAAGGCTCCAACCGATGTGAGGTACCTTGACTTGTCTACTACCTCCTCCTCCTCCTCACGAGGTTGGTAGGGGTCTTCATTGGTTTTACTACGGCCAATCATGGGTGCAGCCAAGGGATTTGCTTTATCCATCTGGAATTCTCTAAGGATTTTGTTCACATAGGCCTCCTGATGTAAGAGAATTCCCTCATTACTGACATGGTGTACTTGTAGGCCTAGGCAGAAAGTAGTAGGTCCTAAAAACTTCATGTCAAATTGCTGAGTTAAGATATTATGGGCATATTTGCATAATTCTGGGCTACCCAAAATGTTCAGATCATCAACATAAACAACGATTATAGTGAAGTCAGAACCTTTGTATAAGTAAACAGACATGGTAAAGTAGGGTTGTATATGAAACCTTTTGCAATCAGAAAATTGCACAAGTGATGATACCATGTTCTGCCTGACTGTTTCAGGCCATATAATGCTTTACAAAGTCTTAAGCCTGCAAATCTGCCAGGTTTAGGATTAGGAATATTAGGCAGAAAACCAGGAGGAGGGGCAAGGTACAAAACAAAGTCTAATGTACCATGCAAATATGCAGTAACAACATCAAGAAGGTAAAATTTTCAAAGACAGATGAATTTTCAGGGCTAATAAGTATCTGAAGGATGTGGTGTCCATTACTGGACTGTAGGTCTGGTCGTAATCGACACCAGGTCGCTGAGTAAATCCCTGAGCCACAAGTCTAGCATTGTATCTAGTAATATTGCCTTGTGCATTAAACTTTCGGGTAAAAATCAGCTTATGACCCACAGGTGGTTTGTCCAGATCTAAAGACAGTTCGCCAAACACATCATGTCTGCGTAAAGATGCATATTCAGTGTTTATAGTTGTCTGCCATTGTGGCCAGTCTGGTCTGGACATAGCTTGTTTTAAGGTTGTAGGGTCAGAATCGAAGGTGTGAGTGACATCAAGTTCAGATGTCTGTCCGAAGTGAGCATCCCTGTCTTCAATATCTTTGGCATCTTCAAAGGAATCTTCGACTATAAAATGGAATTTTGGTCGTTTGGAATAGGTAGGCTGATGGATGGGATTATTAGGTTTGCGTTTGGGTAGTTGGTTCCCGGTACCAGGAAGGGGGTGTCGGATAATACGGGTTTCAGATGAGAAGCCATTTGGTGTATTTTCCGCAAGGGCTTTGAGGTTCAGAAGTTTAACAACTTCTGTATTTGTCAATGATGTAGGGGGATTAGGGTTGAGGGTAAGGGTTTCAGGAGCGGTAAAGTTTAGTGGTTCAGAAGGCTGGTTGGGTTTGTGGCGTAAAACTGGGAAGATGGTTTCAATAAACCTGCAGTTGACAAATCTGGCCCTTAGTAAGGCGCCTGATTGAGGATCAAGATACCTTATGATTGATGTAGAGTCAAAGCCAATGTAGATCCCTTCCTGTCTTTGAGCCCCAATGGTATGTCTTTTAGGTTCAGTAACATGCACCCAGACCTGACACCCAAATGTTCTGATGTGAGCAACATCAGGTGGTCTCCCTGCTACCAATTCATAAGGAGTCTGAACATTAAGTAAGGTAGGTCTGGGACGCAACAGGGCTGTTGCATGAAGGACTGCATGACCCCACAAGGTAGCTGATAGGTTTGCATGTAGAAGCAGAGGCCTAGCTATTAGTTGAATCTTTTTAATGAAGGCTTCTGCAAGCCCATTCTGGCTGTGTTCATAAGGGACAACATATGTTAAGGTTATGCCCATAGCTGAACAATAATCTTCAAAGGAATGGGATTTGAATTCCTTAGCATTATCCATCCGTAAGTATTTAATTGGGTGATCAGGAAAATGGTTCCGATATCGTAGCAGGATAGCTAAAATTCTGGGAAAGACCATATTCCTGGTTGGTAGTAAAGACACCTCCAGATGACTGCCAGATGCATCTACAAGGACAAAATAATATATGAATACTCCGGATGGTGGACTGATAGGACCACAGATGTCACCATGCAATCTATACAGGGGTGGGGGTAATTCCTTAGGTAGGGTCCAGGTAAATGGTTTCTTAATGTATTTCCCCTAGATGCAGGCCACACAGTCATGAGTCTTTTCAGCATCTGAGGTCAGGAGATTGTGGCCTGTAAGTAATGGAAGCATCTGGCGGAATAAAGTAATGCCAGGATGTCCTAATCTTCTGTGCCATAAATCAGGCTTGGCAATAGTATCGAAAGATACTCCCTGTGCCAGGTTGTGGCGTGATGCTTCAGGGTTTCCATCCCAAGCTGCCATACTAACCTCTTCCGCATCTATCAGAGAGATGGGGCTACATGTCAAGGGCTTTATGACAATCTTGTATAGGCCGTCGTCTCCCGCGTGTGCGGTGGCAAGGATCTCCTGCCCTTGCCTGAGCTCCAGAACCTCTTCATCATTTTCCATCACAGTGGAAACGTGGATCTTCCTCGCTCTCAGATCCCTGTAGCTGATCAGGCTACGAGGCGCATCTGGAGCGTACATTGCATTTTCGCATATGAGGGGGAAGCCCCCGGGCAGAATAACCGTTGCCCGGCCCTCCCGAAACCGTATGTTTCGGCTTCCGGCCATTGTAATGATGTTACAATGCTGCCATGACTTCGCATTTTCAGAGAAATGGAAGAATTCAGGACTGGTTAATATTGTGTGAGTAGATCCACTATCTAGGAGAGCCACATCATATTCGGATGTGTGCATCCCATAGATAGTCATAAAACTCTCAAGGTCATGTGTAGAGGAGGGGTTCGGGTTCTCAAAATTATAATTATGCCTGGGTTGAAGGCGAAGTTGCTGTAATTCCTTGTACATATTAACCAGGTACGGGGGAGCGCGACATTCTTTCGCAAAATGACCCTGTCTACCGCATTTATGACAGTTTCCCTTTACTGATTTGGGAGGGTAGGGTCTATGAGGGAATCTTGGTTTGTTGTGATGTCCTCTGATCACTGGTCGGGACTGTGGTCTAGAAGTGGGTCTACGGAATGAACCTTTGGGAGGCCTCCTGGAAGCCTCAGCAGCATGGAATTCAGGCTGTCGTTCTGTAGCTCCAGTAGGATCTTTGTTGTAGTTGTTTGCAGTTGGGCCCCTTCTTCCAGCAGCATCACTAGCAGGTCCTCTGAATCGAGTTTGGCCAGCAGGTCCACCAGCAGGTCCAAAATTGTAATCACCATATGCAGGGACAGCATCAGTATTGTGTATCTCCCGCGCAGGTTTGGAATCAACATTTCGCAATAGAAGCTGATGATGCTTTTCTGCTAGCAGTAGATGAGACATGAGATTAGTATGTTTCTTAAATTTCATATTGCGATATTGCTGAGATAAAATTGCAATGGCAGGAGGAAAAGTAGATAGAGTTTTCTCTATAAGTTCAGCATCAGAGAGTGTTTCTCCACAAAGACGAAGTTGTGTTGTGACACGGTGTAACTCAGAATTAAAGGAAGCAAAATCTGGAAAATCCAGGACACGTAAGTTGATCCAATCATATCTGGCCTGGGGTAAAAATAGTGTTTGTTGATGATTGAAGCGCGAGTGCAGTAGAGCCCATAGCTCAGCAGGATCTTCAATCTGTAGGTACTGCAGACGTAATGAGTGGTCCAAGTGCCGTATGAGTTTATGCAATGCTTGCCATCGGACTGTTGGGGGAATCTGTTGTGCGGGATCGGTTGATGTAGACGGTTGGATCGTGAGTGTCTTGGCCAGATCCTCAGCAGAGAGGACAGTTTTAGCATCATTAACCCACTCTAAGAAATTTGAACCATCAGCATTTAATGGAGTGAACATTAATGACAACATTCTGTTCTCAATAAATGTTGGTTTAGTGGACATGGATTCTATTACAGATTGTCTTTTGGCCATGATTTAGATATGTACTCTGGATTTGGAATGTATGGTTAGATCATATTAAAGCATAAAGTACATAGAAAAAGGTACAGGTTAGTTTTTGAATTTCTACATAGAATGGCAGGTAGATATTAAAGAAGTACAGATAGATATTGAAGGAGTACAAACAGATATAAATACGATATTGTATTTACTTCTTCAAAATCTGTGTGTATTTCTATTAGATAGTATCCTGTCAGAACAGGGTATTGATATATATATATGTATAGTGTTAGTATATATATAAGGAATCAGTGTGTAGTTAAATATATATATATATATATATATATGTATATATATGTCAATTATAAAAGAAAAATGACAGTATATATCCAAGCAGTCAAAATATTACAAGGTGTTAGTATGTACGTATATGTTATATATATATATATTGTATATATATTGTATATATATATATTGTATATATATATATTGTATATATATTGTATATATATATATTGTATATATATTGTATATATATATATTGTATATATATTGTATATATATATATTGTATATATATATATATTGTATATATATATATTGTATATATATATATTGTATATATATATATTGTATATATATATATTGTATATATATATATTGTATATATATATATGAACAACAGAGCATATGTATATATATACTGTATGTATATATAGATAAAGAAAACAATAAGTATTATGGCAGAAACCACATGTTAATGCACACGGTTAGTATATACAAATCAGAGGGTGGAGAACGGTGTTGGTTAGTATAAACAGAAAAACGGATAAAAGTTAGCTGTCAAAAGAAACTTTGAGCAGTGGTCCGTTTATATGAGCAATAAAAGCATCAAAACAAACTGAGCAGGAAGGCAACAAGCACACAGTTAGTAGGTAACAGATAAGATAAGGAGATCAACAACTGATGCAAAAGCCTCCAAAGCATCGCCAGTAAATCAGAGTAACAAAACTAGAAGCGCGATAAGAAAAGATGGAGAGTCGCCGAGTGCAGTGTGTGTGTGCATGCAAAACTATATCTTGTCTACAGAACTCACTCAAGTGATCGATCGTTTTTCTTCACCGGAGTAACTGTAGAATAGGGTAAGAGAAGATGAAACACTATGAGGTAAGCTAAGTGCCAGGAGCGTGCTGATAACGTGTTAGAAGTAAATAGGTTGCAAAGTGAGACAGAGTATTGGTGCGCAATTACTTCAGTGTATTCACCCGCCCAAATGGCGGAACAAGGGGTATATATAACAAATGTCTTGGCTTTAGGGTATGAAAGCCAGGTGTCGCAACCACAGTGCACCGTATACTGGCATCTAGTCTACCTCAGTATGTACTGGTTGATACCCGCTAATACCCTCGGGATGACCGGACGAGGCCCAGGGTTTTCTACTAATTGCTTGGATTACAGACTAAGTGTATGTGTAGATATCCAGGTTAATACCCTGGACCCTTTACAGGTGTATACTCATCAGTCATGGTTGTCTATAAGATAGATTAGTTAACACCTGGTTGCTAACTTATTAACTATCTTAACACAAGGAAGGGTTCAACGATGGCCATTGGTCAAACACTACAATAGTATAACATGTGGAGAGCTTGTGCCAAGATTAGAGAAGGGAGTGAAAGGGTCTCTTAGTTATGCTTCTCTTCTCTTTATTTGGTGGTTTAAATCCAAGATCTAATTAATGTGTGCTAAGGTAGACATGCTTGCTTTAGTTACTTATCTTAATCGGACACCATTATTTCAATTAGATGTGGTTTGATGTGGTCCCAAGAGTGGATACCAGAGAGACATGTATTGCAAAGAGATTGGACTATGTGCTTAAAATATGATAACCATTCTAGACTCAAATAGTCGACACAATTTGGAGGACCTATATAACCACTTAATGAGCACACATTTCTTCAATTTGATAATGTATAACATATTCATACGAGCTCGGAAAATTATGAGAAAAGTGGCTGCAGCCTCAATTTGTTGACCATCTCATACTAATTGTGTTTCATGTCCTATGAGAAGTGGGCTAAGTCACAAAAAGTAACCATTTAAGCCCCATCAACCTTACTATGAATTTATGAAAGCTATTTGTTGGCTTGCAACTTACTACATAGAGCTTTACATGTGGGTAGCAATAGGTTGCAGGTGCTTGGGCCTGGCCTTGAGCGACCCATGGTTTAACTCCACAATTTGTTTAGATTCGACTAAGATGAAGGCCTAGATTTACATTCAATCCGGGAATTTTAAGACTTGGATGTATGGGTTCCACATGAACAAATATAATGCCATTGCAAGAGGTCTAACATTATGGTAGTTTATTGTAAATATTTCGTAGTTCTGTCATTTAGACAATGAGGGATGATTAGATCTTCTCATTGATCTCAAATTAAAATTGAGCAATCATAAGCTGGATGGATCCAATTAGATATAAGAGTGAAAATTTTCAGGACATTAGACATATCCATATTGCAGCAAAATGGGATTGAAAGAAGATTCCCCTCAAATGGTTGAAAACTTTATTTTTTGCCAAACATGTATCTATAGGCCACATGTAAACATCCACTAGCAATGACAGAAGCAACACAATTACAGGGGGATCTCCTCAACCGGGAGAAATTTCATTTCAAAACAGACTATACTAGTCTTCACAGAAGGTTGTCCACTATAGTTCATTTGATGATCCCTGCAGAAGATTGGAAGTACTCAAGTCATTGCTACCAGCACTGACGTTTTGCACATACATTTGACATCCATAGAATGATCTCTGCCGCGTGACTTCCAGCTTAGCTGTGGACTAGAAAGACCTCCAAATTTGGGAACAATTTGCGCAGTTCATCCTTTGAACGCCGCTGCATTAGATAGAAAAAAAGGTCAGTCAAAAATACACTAGAAAAATCTATTAGTGTGGGTGAATTATAAGTGTGGGCCACTCTAATTGTCTAGTTGGGGTGGAAACAATGTGGGTCCAAGACCCCACATATTCCCATCAGTCTTCCTCAGCCTTCCTTGAGACTTCTGACCAACACCGTATATAAAATACTGTAGTCACCTTACATCAAAAGCATCAAATGCAGCATAACAGAAAATATTCACCCACATCAATTTCCTAAAAAAGCAATTAATGTGGCCCACACTAATTTGAAATGAGATATTTGGCATGGGTATAAAATCAATGTGGGCTCAAGAGCATTACTGTGGCCCACCCTACTAGGAATATTTAGTGTAGTGACCAACATTTTAGAGAAGGTCGAGGAAAAAGTTTGCTCTCAAATACAGTTGTAAGTTGGAAATATGAAACATATGATTTAATAATAATACGAATGGTTTAGGTGTGGTCAAAATCAGTATTTTATAATATTTTTTATCCTGCAGACAAATAAAATCAGAACTGGAAGTAAAGTTGATCATTATCTTGTGAATACCTTGATATTCACGCAGCCATGGACATCAATAGTCTTCAAAGACTGGCCACAGCATGCAGCTAGACTCTCCAGGCCAGCATCAGTTATTCCAAGAATGCCATGACAGCTGCCAAAATGGTGATAAACACAAGAAAGTTCAACAACTCAAGTAACCATTCTTTCAGTTGATATAATAAGTGATGCCAAGAATCACTACACTGACATATGTAATAAGTGGTGCAACTTTTTATTGGTGATGTGATCGTGTACATATGAACAATACTCATTGTTTGATTCCATAAGCTTGAGCTTGCAATCTTCAAAGGAGGAGAAGAATCTGCAACACACCTTAAAAGCTCAAGGTGAGAGCAGTGTTGTCCGAGGGCTTTCAGTCCAACATCCGTGATGTTAACACACCTGATTTAAACAACATGAACAATTACATCATCTTGGCACTGCACAACAAAGAATCTTAGGCATGTAGTTCTCATCCACAAATTAATTCGTCCTTGGACTGGTCAAGTCAACAAATTCTCATGTTGGAATCATAATTAGATCAGAGTAGATTGCAATCTGGTTAGAAAATTCACAAGTAGAAAGAAGGCTGTACCATGTCAAGTTCAGAGAGACCAAGTTCTTGCATTCAGCAATTGCTGCCAAACCCTCATCAGTAAGGTGCTGTAGAGACACAATATCACATGGTGATTTGTGGGAAAATGACATATCCCTTTCCAAGCGTCACTTATCTTGGCAAATGGTTGAGTCACTTTAACTCAGTGGGACTTTTAGTTGGGAGTTTGTTGTTTTGTATACAACACCTTCAAGATTTGGTACAGTTTTTGTGCATGCTCAGAAGTAGGTGGAGGTTTAAATGAAGCACATTCTATGTCGGTTCATTGAGAGTCAAACTTGGCCTTCACTGAACCAAAATAGATTTCTAATCATTCAAACTCGAACTCTATTTCCATGGCATGCACCACAAGTGGAAAGAAAATTATCGATTTTGTATGCAAAACAACCAATGGATAATCATAGGGGACCAACTCACAACAAAAACTCCCATAGAGTTGAATTATAACTCTATTAGGAATGTAAAGTAACAACTACTTCTGCAAACCTTGAAGCTGTTGAACTTCACATAAAGGCGAAGGACATCATGTGTCCTCCATTTTAATCTAAGTAAGATTTGTCACAACCAGACTCAAATAGACGCTCAGGACAGGAACAAAATCTAACGTCCTTGATATTGGGGTGGAAGCATTTGATCAACAGGGATGGGCATCCACTATCTACCTGGGCACCGCATACATCAAGTAACCGCAGTTTCTGCAATTTATTGAACATTGTGAAAGCATCATCTGTGAAACTGCAGAATAGTCCAAAATTACAGAACGTCAATAACGCCAAGATATCCAAGCACACCACTAGCGAGAGTGAGAAGTCACTCTCTCTTTGAACACATGACAAGTAGGCAAAAATCCTCATCATCCAGAGGTCCAACATCCTGTATGTTCAATCACCTTAAAATTTGGCTAATATGATTGAAATGTTTAGAATTTTATGGGAATGAGACGTACTTTGGAACAGCATATAGATATAGCTCTTCAAGATCTCGACAGGTACTGACAAGCTCCACTAGCCCATCATCTGTAAGTTTCACGCCTCTGTTCCATATCACACTACATGAGGCTGCTGTATGCCAGGGTTATTCATTTATAGCTGTATAATGTTCACAGTACACCTACATATGTCAGCCAGATCAAATTTCAATCTAGAGAAAACATTAGCTGGATTGAGGCTGCCTGCATGGATCTCAGACACAATAATACTTCCCAGGGTAACTACCATCAGTCACACTATCAAATTGAAGGGGCATTTACACACAACTAATTGAGTGACTATGGTCGTGGTTGTGGTTTGGGCTCACTCTCCACCACAACTGTGAATTTTTTCGCTTACTACAAGGTGTAGTTTTAGTTGAAAAGTGGATTTGACCTCAATGATCGTCCCTCTCGTTGGTGCAATCCATGGAGGGGAGAGCAAAAAATTAAAATTTCTAGTGGAAATTTTGTCTAAGAGTGATTGCCTCCTACATATTCTCCCCCATGCTTTGGCCTTGTGAAGTTCTCTCCTGCCGCCATATAATAACTACAAACAAAATAAAACCAAAGCAAGCAAACTACAACCATTGCAACCACTCCCAACTACACCTTCTATTGTAGCTGGGCAAGTAAGAATAGTTGTGGTTGTGGTTGTCATCGAGCCAAAGTAAATACAACAATGAACCACAAAAACAGTGGTTGTGTTTAAATGCCCCTTGAAGACCCATGACTACCATAATAAACTCACCACAAGAATAAAAAGATGAGCATGAGAATTTCTCTCCAGACCGCACCTGGTGAGATTGAGGCTCTGTAAATGTGGTACGTACTTCGCCACATTGTACAAGCTTTTGTCTGTGATATTCTGTTTGACATGAAGATTATTTTTTAAACAACTGCACAGCGTATCAAAATAAAGAAACACTTCTTATCCCAATGGAAGCACAACCCAAAATAAGTACAAATGATCAAAAGAAAAAACTCCATTCATCACACTCAAAATGCTCAGCAGGTGCAAAAGGGCCTACAAAGTTGAAGGGAAAGGATAGAACGAGTGACAAATCAGACAGACCTTACACCCACTGATATTAAGGTTTGTCAGGTTCTTGCAGGACCTGACGATGGCTTCAACAGCCACATCCGTCACCCTGCACATTACCAATCAAGTGCAAAGCATCATGTTGATGCTGCTTTGACAATCCAATCATGACATCATGAGATGTAAAAGAACTCAAAAGTGCAGCACCAATAAGAGAATCTAAGGACTAAAACTTTGAGAGTGCTTGACATACTTGAGATTCCAGTAGATGGAAAATGATCTCAAATTTATGTTTGCAGAAGCTATAAAGATTACTCCAGAATCTGTAATCTTCTGACATGCATTGAGATTCAATCGTTGGAGTCCCTGCAACAACAGTGACCACTTCTGAGTGCACATGAAACAGTATTTTGTAATCATTGAAGTAAATTGAAAGACTGGCGAACATAAACACATGAAATTGTCATGATCCTAATCATTCAACTTCACTTTTAGGAAGATTAATGATATAGCAATTATCATAAGTACTTTGTGCTATATCATAGAGACCAGTTTAAGACCCAAAACTAGCATATCCCTCTGAGTCAGTCAGTCAATAGCTAATCAAACCCCTAAAAGACTATGCAAGGAAGAATAATAAAGACTCCTTCACATCCATGATGTTGGCTGTGTTTCCAGCAAAATAATCAATACCTTGGAAGCAATAGATGTCAAGTGCTTGTCCTCCACGCCCTGTGCAAACTCAAGGTTGATCTCCTCCACGTCCTGATAACGTTTCTGAAGAACACAGGTTTGCACAATTTTGTTTCAGAATCCCTAAGAACATCATAGTCCAGTAATAGAGTTTTGTGTTTGAGATGGCCCTTGTCTACAATTAAGGTCACTTGGTAGATCAATCACTATCTTGCAGAAAACTAAAAGACAACTTCAATTGCTCTAGAGAAAAACTCTTTCAACCTTAGCAGCTCTTGCAGCTTACAATGACTATTTCATTCCCAATGCACAAGTTATACTCCAGGAAAGTAAGGAACACTGAAAATCAGGCACACGAGAAATACAAAATACCAGGGCCATCGCAGCCACCAAGATTTCGCCACCATTATTTTTCCCATGCAAGTCCAGCAACTGCTTCACAGGAACACACTTTTAATAAGGGGAACAAAAACTTCCTCCAAGTGATGCATTACAAACTCCAAAAAAGTGAGTGACTTACAAACTAGAGCCAATTTGTCAAAGCATCCACACACCTACCTAATACAGAGACAAAAAGACACACCACAGAGCAATATCTTCCAGGACCAATTCTGAAACAAATTCTAGTGAGAAGGCCCTCTTATTGGGACATTGTGATGCTGATGTACTGAGGATAAAAAATATGTTTCAAGGATCAAACAAATTAAGAGCAGGGCTAAGGCTATAGAACCCTAAAAAGCCTAAAATCCTTACGATTACCAACGGCAACAATACATTTCATCTCCACATGCACGTGAGCAGCTTTTAATTTCGAGTTAGTGTTGATACGTACCCTTTAGGATTTAATATATTTTCAGTGATAACTCAATAATCAGCAAGTGGTTAATCAATATTGATTCAACTCATGATTCAACCTTTTAGGTCTTGCGATTATAGAATGCAGAAACAAGAGATCAAAATTGCAACCTTATGTCTGGTACGCACTGAACCAATGCTGATGTAATTTGATGTGACATTCTCTTTCTATTCTAGCTTCAAGAACGACTTTCCAAATATTAAGGTCCTTGAGTACATGCATGAATGCCGAGTATAACCAAGTGGCATTAAGCTCCCATTAGTCGACACGATTGTTAATCCCTATATATACCTGTGGACACAAAGCATTCTTCCATCTACCAAGATTCAATTGACCAATTGACCAGGTGCGTGACTCCCCAACAGAATCATTCTTAGGATATGCACCTCAGAATTACTCAATTTGCAATAGAACCTAAATAGGTTTTCGGTAATCAAGGTCCTTGACTACTTGAATGGCGAGCATATCCTAGTGGAATTATTAAGCTCATATTAGTCGACACCAATCTCATTGTTGCCTATGATCTTCTATCCACCAAGATTCAATTGAAGAGGTACGTCCCCAGTGGATTCAATCTTAGGTTATCCGGATTAAGAACCATTCCATTTCCATTGAAACCTAAATAGGCTATTCAAGAATGTTATGAACGGAACAAATACATATATGATTCATAGTAAAAAGAAGCTCCTGATCTTTACCTTCCAAAAAGGTGCATGGGAGGTGAGCTGTCGGTGGCAAGAAGCGCTCACGCAAAGTAAAGCGCACACATCGCGCTGTGAAAGGTAAGCACTGACAAGATGCAACACTTGAGGCACCACAACCTTACCCCAGTGATCCTCCTCTTGTTCTTCACCCTCCCCGAATTTCTGCACTTCCACACCCATAGCTGCAAGATGATTTTCCCCTTACAGTGCAAAATTGCTCTCACAGTTCGTGGCTTGCACCTCTTCCAATCTCTGAAGTAAGATCGAGTGTGCCTCGGAGAAAACCGGTGGTTCCAAAATTCCGGTGAGCGGAAACTTGTGATTATCGCCAACAACTAATTCCCTGAGTAAGCTTGAGAGCTTTCTCGCTTAACTTAACCCTCAGATTTAAATTCTTTTTTCCACCGCATTCATCACACAGGCAATGGAATTATTCCACTGTAGGAACTCAACTGCATTGACAATAAGTTCACCGAGTTTCCGGTAACAGATCTTCTTACATCACAAAATTCACCTAACCCAATAATGTATGCAGCAACTTAGCCATCAAATTTTTTCGAAATGGCGTCAATTCTGGTCGCCTTTCTTCGAATCGTGGCGTTTGCAAAATTTGCAGTGCATTGGGATGCTGCAAAGATGAATGGATGGCACCAAAACCCTAGGAACTGCCTGAGTGTTGCAACATTTCGAAGTTCCCGAATGAAGGATGTGGACAAGGAAGAAGAAACAATGAGAGAGAGAGAGAGAGAGAGAGCATCACTAGGTTGGTGAGGAACCTACACGTGGCAAGGTCATTCACACGTGGCAAGGCCCTTCAAGCCTACACACGTTTGTGAATGAGAGAAACACCTACATGACAAACCAAAGAGTGCTTGGAAAAACATTCACTTGGGGCCTACAAAACAAGAGGTCAAACTCTCCACATTGCTAAATGACGAACATAATGACTTTGCTTGGTAAAGTATTACATTCTCATCAAAAAGTGATAGCATTGTGTAACTCCAAATAGTAACACACACTAATTGGGATAACTAGTATAGTTATCGCATGCAAGTGTACCTCTCAGTCATCCACCACAAAAGCCCTGAAATAGTATGCAGCCTGGATGATACTATTCTTAGTTGATTTGACACCAGAATTGGTTTCAAAGACCTGGAATTACTCTAGTCCAAGTCATTTGAAATAAATCGGCCCCAAACCTACAGGATCGTTTTTATGTTGGATGGATGATAGGGAGCTCGAATGCAATAACTCCCTCCAGTTCAAAGACTGTAATGGCACAGTGAAGAATGAGATATTGCCAAAATAAGCAGTTACATTTAGTTCTTAGATGCTACTAAGAAATGAGAACCCCCACTTTATGTAAAGCAATTAGTTCCATTTAATCTGATAGCAAGAATTACACAGATGCCAGTAGGAAGGAAGAGGCAAATTTGAGCAGCATGGTGATCAGTTGCCAAATTTCACTGCATTCTACAAATAGGTTTTCTTGTTCCAGAGTGTAATTTGATGCGACCAGGAGACCATACAGCTTCATATGTGCAAATCGGACTACACCCACAAGCCCATTGTCATTCTTGACAAATTCCAAGAATTCAAATCTCCGTACACCATTTGGAGCCATCCAAAGAATCGGTGAGAAAATTAAGTAAATCAAGTAAACTAAGTTGTATCCCGTATATTCACTAATGGAAAAATTCCACCACCATCCAGTATGGGATTTTTGGTGATTGTAGCTCAATTCTCACCCAACCACGTCACTCGCTACAGAAGTGACTTGTTGAGGTGTACCAGAAAATTCTAACCTGCTAACCTCCCTTGTGTGAGTATGCATCATCTATCTGTGTACACAAGGCCACTTTTGCAAGCCTCAGCATTCTAGTGAGTCAGTCAGACTTGTTTTCTAATTTGGAAAAATAAGGATTTTCGAGAATGTTTGTAACAAGAACACGTGATCATCCTGCCCGCCCACAAAGCACCAGATTCAGACTTGCTTCATAAATTTGTTTCGTCATCGATGAATTCTTCGAGCAAAGCCAACCTAGAAGAGCATGATGATCCTCCATAATTACTAGGTTTAAATAGCTTGCAGATACTGGCATGAAGCATCTCAAGTCTGTTCACTCCAAATCCTTTCGTT
This sequence comes from Polytrichum commune, assembly GCA_950295325.1. Lineage (NCBI taxonomy): Eukaryota > Viridiplantae > Streptophyta > Polytrichopsida > Polytrichales > Polytrichaceae > Polytrichum > Polytrichum commune. Next base: position 39,547,050 of record OX485807.1, read on the forward strand.
TGGTGAACAAGTTTCTGCTTCACAGCATCTATTTTCGACTTCAAAGCTTCTGCCACCCTTGCATCCTCTTCTTCAGAATGTTCATGACCATCTTCACACTCAATTGGGTGCTCACTAGATGGCTTCGGTGCTCCACCACAAGGCTCCACTTCTGTTAAGTCTGTGTCTTGCACAAGCTGCTGCATACTGATGTTGCCATTCCCATGCTGTTCACTTAAGGTTTCCGGTCTTACATCGTTACATGCTTCTGGAGCTGGTGAAGACTGCCCATCGACAACCATCCCAACTGCTTCAGTTTGCATCTCTTCAGGTGCATCCAGATTGTTGTTCCCTTCAGAGCAGTTACCATTCATTCCTTCACCTGCAAGGAAAAAAACTTCTCTTAGTCAAGTGAATTGCATACGGATCAATACATCAGGTAAATGTGTCTTAAAATGGTTACATTTTCCAACTAACCCACTTCTCCTAGGGTAAGAAACACGTGCTAGTATGAGATGGATAGCAAATCCAAATCAAGGTAGTAGACACTTCCCTCATAATTTTCGGAGCTCATATGAATATCTTTTTCATTCTCAAAGTGAAGAATCTCATGCTCATTAAATGGTCATATATGTTTTGCCCTGATTATGTTGACTATTGAGCTTAGAAAGGTTATTATTTTTTGAGGATGCAGTCCAATCTCTTTTGAACACATCTTTTTGGTATCCATTCTCGGAGCCACACCAAACCACATACCACTCAAATATAGATGTCAAATATAGATAGGTAACCAGGTTGGGCACGTCTACCTTACAGGAGACTCGGTATTCTTAGAAAATGATTTACCCTTCAGGCATTTAAGGATTCAACTTTCATATATGGGAACACTCTCATTGTTTAAACAATGCAGCCAATATACTCTTCAGATCAATCATACCAGGAAGGAGCCCCTCACTGCTTCTTCTTGTTCGTCGAGCACTGCCTTCAGAGGTCTTCAAAGCATCGACTTCTGGCTGAAAGCCACGGAGCCGTGCACTCGCTCGAACAGCTGGAGGGGCCACCACAGGAACCAATACACCTCTGGGTACTCCAGGAAGCTGTGTTGGGCCTCCTTTAGCAGCTATCTCATTGCACACTTTCACCAGAGTAGGGTCTATTTGGGAAACCATGCCATGAACCTGTCGACAACAACTATCACCATGAGGCCTTCCCATCAACTGTTTGCTGTAGAGATGTAACCTCAACACAGCACCATGTAACATTTGGCACTCAACAAAAACTTAAACATAGTGCTAGCAGGCTTAGTGATGTTTATATTGCACCAAATGAGTTCCGGAGATCTCTCCAAAGCCCCAGGTAGAACAACAAGGGCGCTGCACCTTCACAGAGCATCCTTAAATTGAAGAATTCTAGTTCATTTTGTGTTGACAGCTCTACCCTAATTCCAATGTTATAAGGTATTGCACTTTGAAGAAAGAGGAAATGGAATCAATTGTACACCCAAGATTGCAATTTTACAACCTCTTCTTCATCTACCATAACTTTAACTGCTTCAGTATGTAAGCATTAGATTGCTTGAAATTCTCCAGAGAGAAAAGCATATCTGAGCCAAGTATTTGACAAAGAAATCGGAGTAACACTTTCCAAGGGCTTAATAACAATTTCGACTTGGGGATACCTTACTCTAGAGAAGTACTAGGGCAGATGGTATACAAATTTATAGAGAAAACAAGACCTTCAGGAAGATCTGCTACCACGTTTTCTGATCCCACTAACTTGTACACACTTTCCACTTCTCCTACCAATTTCCAGTTTAGAGACAGGGATGTGCATTTGACCCAAAAATCTTTTACTCTTCAATTTATACAGCAATGCATGTTAGATAGAGGAGATAAATTTCATACAGCATCACGAAGTGCACATGCTTTGCTGACTATTCGGCCTCCTTGGTAATCATCACCATTATATTCCTGCACAAAAGAACATTTCATCAAGGGTCAACACACCAGCAACCAGTAGATTCTAGAATGACAGGAGCAAAGTAGGGATCGTTCTATATTGCAGAGTATGCTACATGTCTACATGAAGAATGAATCTAGGATGGATGTGGCAATAACCAAATTACAAAAGGTAAAATATTGTGTTCAGAAAAACATGATGACAAGTACCTGCGCATTGGCAGGAATGAGATCCACATCAGACAGGAACGCTGCACGGGTCAAGTAGTGACCACTGTCAACACGTTGTAGCAGCGTGGCAACATCCATTGGATTGTGAACAACATTCCGATAGTCTGGTGCTTCGTCATCCATGACCGGATAATGAAATATGCTAAACCGTTTTTCACAAAGAAGCCTGCATCAACACACAAAGTTATGTATACTTGGGTGCAGCACTATTGTGGTGACCAAATCTGCAATGCACACTCTACATGAAGAGTGAAGGGGTAGAGAACCAATAAAGTGTAAATGTTGATATTGAAGGGAAAGAATGTTCCATAACCATGGCAATTTGCAGCAACTGGAGAGTAACAATCAGTATTTCATGAGCTTTCACCTATTACAAACGTCTCGAAGGCACATCCGCAAGCGCCTGATATGGTTCTCCTCAATCTCAGCACGCTCTTGTAACTCTGCCTCACTGGGTCCTTTCTCCACCTTTGGAGCTTTGGGGAGCTCAGGAAGAACTTCTTTCTGCTTGTTCTTGTTGACAACCTTCCTCTTTGGAGCAGAAATTGCAGCATCCACTAGCTGGGAGAAAAATTTAGACCTTGCTTCAGAGCTAGGCAGCTTCACTTCATAACTGTGTCAGAAATCAATAAATAAGGGGCGTCAGTAAATTACTCTTTACATTAACATTCATGTAGCCCCAATCAAGCAGACTGGACAATTTGGGCTTTGATAACCACAATAATAAGGATCATTCAACAGAATATATTCAATAGATCAATTAAATGTCATCTTGAGTGATTGAGAGTTGGTTATCCACACAACACTTTCCATGTTCAATAAGTTTGCCGTGCATGCTTGAAGGTAGTGTGAAGGTTTGGACAAAATACATTCTATATCGGTTCATTGAGGATTAAACTCATTTTGGCATGCCAAGAAGTGCTAAAATGAGATTAACCCTCAATTATCCAAAATAGACCGCTATTCATTCAAATTCAGACATTCCCTCCAAGCATGCACCACAAGTGGAAGGAGATTATTGGTATTGTATGCAAAACAACCAATAGAAAATCATAGGGGACAACTCCCAAAGGTGAGTCCCATTGAGTTAAAGGCTAACTCCAATAGGCTGCATGGCAATCACAAAATGAAGACTCACTTCTTTACTAAAGTTCAGATATTCCATACACAAGACATGCCAAGACTTTGTACACCACTTACCAATGTCGGCCAAACAAGGCGCGAATATCTTCGTCCAAATCCTTTCCACAGACTGAAGCAGTTCCAAGAAAGAGTACTGGGAGATCGGAAGGGAGGTCAGCTAGTAGCATTTTCAATACTGCTCGCAGTTGATCATGGGCCTGCAAAAATAAAAATCAGATATTATACAAATCAAAATAGAGATGCTGATCTAGGTGAAAAAGTGATTGATTTACATTCCAGCTTATTGAGCTGAAACAAATAGCACAAGGAGTTGGTGAAACTATGATAAACTAGCTTCCAACATAACTAACAATCATTGCTTGCTTAGAAGTTGAAAGCTGCCACACCTGCCTTAGCAGCAAAAACAGTGGTCACTAAACTTATGTCCATGAAAGATGTACATCAGAGTAGGCTAGATGCACACCACCAATGCCAGCATCTCTTGACTATATTGTTACCAGAGACACAGAGGACCTGTAAATAGAAGACAGCTTCTCGATGCATCCTAGCCAAGCAGCAGAAGAATGTGCATTCAAAGCAATTTGTATGAGCAAAGATTACAATGAAATGCATCCCATAGAAGATGACAATGAAAGTAGACTCACCGTATCCCACCAAAGATGAAGCTGGGGCAAATACAGAATAGAAGGTGTATTTCTCCGGGCCTCACCAAAGATGTGTACTAGTGCTTCTTCTGGAATCTTTGCACTAGGATCAGACAGAAGTGAAGGCAGCCCCAATGAGTGGACTGGAAATCTCTCCAACTCATGCAACACTGCTGGTCCAATGTGGTCCTGCACCAGTGCCAAAAACTATTGGTCAAACACAAAATCCCTACATCTAAAGCACCTACATAGACAGAAACAACTGCATGAAGCATTTGACCAATACAAGGTAAGTTCACTAGGTTTGTGATAAAGGCAAAAGAAAACATAAGTTGCAAGCTTTTTCCAAGAAATTTTATATTTGTTCATTAGGTATCTCCATTGTGATAGACGCGGAAGAAGCAATTCCATGATCATGCTTGAATTCAAGCTGATAGTGATAATGAAAACCTAACTCTAGTCCATATACCTAGTTCCATAAAGACACCATCCAAGAATTGATAAACAAGAAAGTGTAAGCACATCCTACAGAGTATGAAGTTACAATATAGAGGCAGATTTGAGATATACCAAGCCAGCCCCATCTCTCCCACACAGAAGAAATTTGGGTCGATAGACAAGAGGAGCATTGGAGCCCAATCCAAATAAACGAGCCAGTTGTTCGGGACTTTCATCTTCATCAGTGTCTGAATGGTTTGTGCTGGAAATGTCACGATTTGTCACTGGAAATATATCCGAAAGTGTTTTCATAATGGTTTGAAGATGTCCTTCCAGACAGGGAGCAATAACAGGAGAAAATGGCCTTGCATATGTGACAGCCCCTCGATGAGAGGCAGGAGTAATAGCTGCTACTGCTTCCAGGAAGTGGCGTCTCCCTACCTCCACTGAGTCCACATCTATTACAAACTGCTCATCACTCCTGAGATGACAATGAGAAAATACCATGAGTGTAGATATCTTTGTAAGAATTGTCATAATCTGACTGATAAGTTCACTCTATACTCCTGAAAATACTGTAAGACATTCTCAAGTGTAATCCCAGAGCCCCATCCTTCAGGTAGGCAAGTTTGTCACAGCATTAGAAAACTTCAAAAGCTATAACGGGCCCTCTGAAGAACTCTGGCAAAATTCACGTATGAGGAGTTTTGACATCCTCTAGATGTTGGCCACCATGAGAGTTTAACTCTCACTGGAACATTCATTACTAACCAGGCATCCTGCAGAACCTGCTGAAGATCTTAGCATCAGGCTCACATTCTAATAATCTCTGCAACATCACCTACCAGCTGCACTTCACAAGAAAGGTGCAGATGTTCACCTATACACCTGAGGATACTTTTTCCGAAAGGCTCGAATAGCTGCCTCAGTGCATAAGGCCTTCAGATCTGCTCCACAATATCCAACACATGATGCCGCAAGCTCCCTCCGAAGCTCCTCTGAAGGTGGATTTTGCCATTTTCTTGTATGAATGTCCAAAATTTCAACCCGAGCCTCAAATGTTGGATGATTCAGGATCAATTCTCTGTCAAACCGACCTGGCCTTCTTAAAGCTCCATCAATTGCGTCGATCCTATTGGTAGCACCAATCACCACCACTTGGCCACGTGAATCAAGACCATCCATGAGGGCAAGAAGTGTTGACACAATTGAATTGTGAATCTGTTCTTGTTTGCTGGAACGCACAGGAGCCAAGCCATCTATTTCATCAAAGAAAATGATTGAAGGCTGACATCGTTGAGCCTCTTCGAAAAGCATGCGCAACTGTCTTTCAGCTTCTCCTACCCACCTGCACAACAGACATGAATCTTCTTATCAATGTGGAGAGGCAATATGCTCACAAGTTCCAGCACAGGTTTTATGGTGTTAGGTACATGACATAAAAGCCACAAGAAATCAATTTCTCCATCTTAGCCAGTTGCATACGCATTGATTGTGATTGTGATTGCTTGATCACCAGAATACAAAGCATAGAACACTATCAGCCAGTAGGAGAGTATGCAACACATCATGAATTCAAATCACAGTAGGACTATTACTTTGAAAGCACATCTGCTCCTTTCCGCATGTAGAAGTTGACTTTCTGTCCAGCTCTGGACGCTGCACTTGCCATAGCCCGAGCAATCAGTGTCTTGCCTGTGCCTGGTGGCCCAGAAAGTAGAACTCCTCGTGGTGGAGTTATGTGGTATTTGGCAAAGAAATCTGGATAGAGCAATGGGAAAAATACCATCTCCTTCAAGGAGTCAATGTAATGTGCCAAGCCCCCTATCTGTTCAAACCCAACTGTGTCATCCACCTGCACTGGCTGAATATCTGCTCCTCCTTTTGAACTGGGACCTGCTGTTTGCACCCCCCCTTCTCCAGAATCCAATGCACCAACATGTGTCATTCACGAGTAGAAATGGGATAGAACATAGGTTGAGCTACACTCAAGAAACTCAGAGATGTGTCATTAGCTTTCAAGCGACTGCCAGAAATCATCCTACCCTATGACCCTTCTCACTAATAAGGATGCAATATCATACTAAGTTACAAGATGTGCTCTTTCACAGCAAGCCAATATGAGCAGTGAAGCACTTGTATATTTGCTGTTACAGCATTGGTAAGATACCTGGTGCTGCAGAGGCCCAATGGCTGCCAGGTTGACCCCATCCACTGGCCGCAGCTGCCCAGTTGGTAGGACCACTTGTGTCCAGACCTGGTGGTAGCCAAGGATGGGATGTTCGACCGGCTCGCAACCAGGGAGCTGCGGCACCCTGATCATGTTCATCCACTAGTAGTGAGTCATCTGAATCATCAGCCCTCATTGAACGATGGCGTTTATATGACCGATTTCCTGACCGCCGACCTTCACGACCCCGCTTTGTGCCTCCCCCTGCACACTCACAATATTAAGATCAAGTATATCAGCAGCATATATGTTGTACTGCATCTAATTTTCTGTGTCGAGTTGTGAGGAGCACTTGGACAACAACACCCATAAGATTAAGAATTATTCCATTACAGACACTTCTATTATTCAAAAACTTACAGGAGGACGTGTACACCCAATATTCCATGAAGGGACAAAACAAAGAGTCAAGGAATAGCTATCTGAAATCCAACAGTCTATGTATTCAAGCAGTAAGAATAAATTCTGAACAACAAGTTTGTCATCTAGGGGTACAGGGGGAGACCGACCTCCATGGAACATTTTGCGGGGAGAGCGTGCTCTCACAGTCCTCTCTTCCCTTCGGGGAGAAAAGCGTTGAACACCCGTGCGATTACGCAAGGCATAGCGACGGCGGCCCTCTCGTTCCTCAGCCTCTTCATCTTCCTCTTCCTCTTCTTCTTCTTCCTCCTCTTCCTCTCCCTCTTCCTCCTCCTCTTCTTCTTCCTCATCTGCACCACAATTTGACTTACTACATAATTATCATTGCAAGCAGGTATGTGAAATACAAAATTCAACTGTTCTCATCACATGAATTGACTATGTCATATCCATCAACAAGAATTGCAAATCACCTCCATGATTAGAGGTAAAAAGTTGTGACAACTGAGCCTAAGAGATCTTTGAGCAAGGAGTCTAATGTAGAAAAATGGCGAGATTGTTAAAGGATCTAGGATCCAACTGTCATTTCCTCAGGAGAATGGGTAACGCAGCCTATATCAATGGCTCTTTATAAATATGAACATTACTCTGGTGCAAAACAAATTCCGCTCAGCAAAGGGTCTGATAAACTTTATTAGATCATAATAATGACTACCAAGTAGATAAAAAGAAAATGTTTATTATTGTTAGAGCCACTTTGTACCACATTGGTTCTCAGTGCCTCCTGTCTCCAGCTCCATTTCACAGGAAAGGTCCTTCAAAAAGAGCCTAAGGGACAGCAACTGCTTATATCTTCACCTTTCACTGCAAAACATCTAAAGAAATTACCTTTATTTCCCATATCCCTGTCAGAAGAATTTTGGTCATCATCTTCAAAATCCTGTGATGAAAGTTCAAGCCTTGGGGCCCTTATTGAGTGGCGAGGTCTCAATCCCTCCCGTCTTGGAGCAGCTGCAGCATCCATGTTCTTCTTATCTGAAGGATCCGGGCTCCCCTCTTCCTCTGGGCTGGGCTCTGCTTTTGCGGCGTGTGCTGAACTGTATCTACTATGTCTTGATACCTTTCACACATAAACATGGAAGATAAGGCAATGCAAATAGTCCACAGGGCATATCCAGCGCAAATGTGTTTAGACCCATGAAATATTTAAGCAAATAATTCCCTCTGGTTGATCTCACCATATCTGGTTCCTCTCCAACATTCAGAAGGCTTGTACAAAGAACACAAGGAATCCAGAGGTGGCGCTCTCCAATGTCTCTAGTGAAATAGGAGCTTAATCCTTGAATTCAATTTGAGGATATTCTAGCATGCAGATCTATATTAAAACGCACACAGGAACTTGCTGTCTAAGCCTCCACAGTATGCTCATACCTATTAATGAAAATGCACACGGGAACTTGCTGCCTAAACCTCCACAGTAAGCTCGTGCCTATTGATGAGAACAGATCGGGACAAAGAAAAGGAATATCAACAAAAACTTCATCTTAGCTCAACATAGATGATCAACAACCCTGGTGCATCATATTACACTGTCCACAAACATGCCAAGTTTCAAACCAATGACTATTTAGGTCCACAAATAAAGCATACCCGAGTCCGGTCGCGGAAAACCTCGTGTTCGCTGGCATCGGATTCATAATCAACATGTACTAGGACCCTCCTTTTCCTTGTAGAGCGCCTTAAGTTAGTGGCATCAGCAGGGTGCTGCCACATCAACCACTTGTTCTGATCAGTGGCTAAGTTGTTGATTGTGACTTGGCCAGGGAGCATAATAAGATTAAAAGAGTGCTAGCATTGAAATTTCTTTGCTGACCGGAGTCTGCATGGGGTGCTGTACCTATATATAGCTTGTGGGATATTTGTCAAACGGATTCCTTATATAGGTCACATAAATACCGCTGGTCTGAGCCAATCCCCAAGAACTCACTCCATAGATTTTCGACCAAAAATATACTGTGGCGACCTGAGCATATCATATGACAATCCCAAGCCGCCTAATCCGTTGACCACCCAATAAATGATATCATCACAATCACCTGCCTTCAACCATACTACACTCGGTACTCTTGCTTCATCCACCACCCACCATCTTATACTTGTGATGATAACCGGGCTTTAGGATTGAGCATCACATGCTCAAGCCTCTCCACAAATAGTAAGACACAAAAAGCACAGCAAACACAAAATACATAAGCAACACCGTTCAGACAAATGTGGAGATTGCTTCCAACCTGATTGGCGACGCTATCAGATGGCATCGAGGGATCCGCTTCGTTCTCCAACGCCTGAAACACAAAATCAATCCGCACTAAAATGTCATCATCTCCCCCATGTCCAAGGGGGGAAGCAAGAAATTTATTATAAAAAATTGCCCACTCTCGGAAAGGCTTTAAAAAGACAAAAGCAAAGAAAAAGCTAAGGTATAAATTAATAAACAATAAAGCGATCGATTGGTGCTGTCTCGCATGTCCGCAATTGTCAATCGGGCGCATTAAAATGCACAGAGTGCAAGCCAAGAACCGAATTCCGCATTCAAGATAACACACAACGGGAGGACCACCATCACACCAAAAAAGAAAACAGAAAATTCCACCACGCAACCTGGAAAGAAAATTATATATACGATAGGTTGACGAATGGAGAAGGGACGCACCGGGGGAGAAGCAGAGTGCGGCGAGGATGAGTTTTTGTTGACACCGTTGGGCTTGTGCAAAATGGCATTGGCTAGGCGCACGGCTGCCGCGCCTCTGTTTTTGCGCTTGGACTTGCTGGCATTGCGGATGTGACGAGTGAGTCGATGGTGTGTTGAGGAGAGGCGCCGTGCCGGCCCATGGCCACGCCCCGCCTTCATAGACGAAGGCCACGAGTCTCCCCCTCGTCCCTCCGCATGCACACCAACCACCAAACCCTAACTAAATCACCTCCTCCGATGCCCTCCCCCTCTTCTTTGCTTCGTTCCACCGCTACCACAACTGCTGCTCTCGCCCTGGGCGATGCGGGGCTCTTGCAATCGGCGTCTTACATCGGACTCTCCTTGTCGTTGCAATCCATCCACACGGCGACGCATCGAACGTGAAGCGAGGTTTCGGAGCCTTACCGAAGCCCTCCCTTCTCAAGCGAGGAGGGGAGAGGAGAGGGGAGAGCTAAAAGAAATGAGCCAAGGGACGGAAAGAAACGATAAAGAAACCCCATGCGTTCGTAAAAGATGTCGGAAAGAAAAGAGGAATCTTGTTGTGTGGGAATCATCTCTTTTGGGTTTCTTTCCCGAGACCAAAACTTGAACGTGGACTCAATTTTGGGGGAGTTATCATACTAAGGGGTGCGTTCACACTAAGCTCCAAGACTAAAGAAACTCCAATCTCGAGTGGTTCTATTGGTCAAGAGACCATAGATTTGGATCCAAGGAGTTTACATTAAGGTCCAGGTCCAAGGTGTGAATAAATGAAGTAGGGCTAATGTGGTGTCACTCTGCCGCCAAATCTTGGTGGGTCCATGTTCAAGAATATACTTTTCCTAGTTTGAGAAACTTACGTAATCATGAAGCTTGGGTCCACTCTTGAGTCCGAAAGTAAGGTCCTTTAAGGGTGTTTTGGACTCCAAGTTCTAGGATCCATATCCTAATATAAACCCAGCTTTATAGTAGTCAACCATTACAAGCCGATGTCTTTCTAACATACTGTAGGTTAAATAAATGTTGGAAGTAACTGAACAGTGCACAATGTCATCAATATTTTTAACATTGACAATGAACTTATACTTCATAAGTGAGATATTTGATACAAGGTAAGCTCCCCATAGCTTAAGAAACAAATTTAAAAAAGTAATTTAAAAAAAACAAACAAACAAACAAACAAACAAACAAGAAGTTGTGATCATTATTCTTAATGCATAGTTTTTTCCCCCGTGAGTTGCACTTGGATCTAAGGTAGAAGTGCCTACACTTCTAGCAACAGAGACTCTTCATGTGACAATAATTTTCATAAAGTAATCAACAATGTTAGCAAATCCATAAGGAGGTTGTTGAAGTCAATTTCATTTAATTTTGACACATTGTGATGAAGGTATGATTGATAAAAGCAAACACTTTCTTGCAAGTTGAAGTGTTCAAATAGCCCCCTCCCCCTCCCCCGCCCCCGCCCCATCCCAACCAACAGTATTCGGCATCGATCTACCTCTCCAAATCAATGGATTACATTCTCTAAGTTTGTATCAAATTATCATTAAAGCTCACTTGCATAATCACTTTAAATTATTTGCTGGTGGTTATTTTTTGGGGGGTCTTTAAGTGGTTGGTAACTTGGAACCATTGATTTACTACATGTACACTAATTGATATTGGAGGAAAGTAACAAGGCCAATGATATGATACAAAAAAAACAAACAAAATATTTCAAAATATAGAAAGTTATGGAATGTGTATTTTCAGCCATCCAAAACAAAGCTCAAGCAACTTTCACTTGTCTAGGAATTATACTCTTTTCTAAGGGATTGTGCTTCTAGGATGATTTGGCGGGGATCGATGACAGTGACTCTTTCTTCCATGTGTATGGATGTAGTGTTAAATCTTGTCTTAGTTGATAACTCATACTTGTTTGTCAATGTCAAACAAGGTCTTTAATTCATATGTTATAATACACCCTAAATTGAGTTTGGGATCCCCATGCATTTTGGAGTTTATTGAATCTAACGTATCGGTATATGGGTCGTGTATGGTCACTTTTCAACTTCATCTCACACTTGTACATTTGAGTGGTATTCGTCAAAATGGGATATTCCTGTAAAATTCGATGAAGGCCCAGTCCATAATTACAATATGTTGAATTCTATGGAACGGTCTTCCAATAAATATGCATCTAAAGTTTTAAAATATTTTTAAAAACACAATTTCATCAATTATCAATTAATTAAATATGTTTAATGGTATAATCATTTGCGTGAACATAAGTTGGATGTGTTTCTTTTATTTTACGTAAGACTAATGTAGGCATTGTTCATTTTCCACTACCTTTAGATGTTTCTATTATCTAATAACATCCAAATAACCGTTGAGGATTCACATGCCTGTCTCCATGGAATCTAGATACATTGAAAGTGTATTCATAATGAACTTGCCATCAAATTGAGACACCCAATAAACTTTTATTTTAAAATATGTCAAATTTGACTTATATACAAGTTCAAAGCTTGTAGTTAAAAACAAACACCAAAAAAGGACACGTGCTACAATGAGGTTGGAGTATGTGCTAAAATTATAGTTTCCATGCTACATTCAATACGTAAAACAATTGAAAGTGCACGTGTGGTCTTTTGAAGAAAAAAAGTCAACATTCCCTTTGACCTCGGAAACTTTTGAAACATTCCGATTCCAAAACTTGAAGTAATATTCTTTGTGATTCACAAATGTTGACCGGAGGAAATGCTTCCCAATATCATCCAATGGTCATATTACTATATGTGACCCAATATGTGGGGTTTGAAAGTATCCGCAACATGGTCACACGCATTAGTAGGTCTTAGTTACCGGCTTCAATGTGAGGATTTTTTAGGGTTGGTGCAATGGGGATGATCATGATTAGTGAAAAGCTTAAGGGGATTGGGAGTGGATACCATGATACTTATGGATTGTGTGCGATTGTGTGCTTCCAACCACTTTAGATCACACTAATTTTGACAATTTGGATTTAGTGAGCTACATACTAATTTCCCTAAAAAAATGTAATTAGTATAATTAATCTAATGTTGAATGTTCGATCGATTGTTGTAATACTCTAAAGTAGCTTCCAATATCCTTATAATTAATGTTTAGTATATTACATCTCATCTTATCATTATTTAACTCATGTTGTTGCTAGTATTTATAATGGAACGTGGGACTCAATACGAGACCACTTGTTAAGAATACTAATTCAAAATTTTAAAACCTAACACGCCATTTATGATATTTTGTATTGTTTTAACCATATTGTAACTTAGTTACTTTCTACTTTACATCATATATTTTACCAACAAAAGTCAAACATGTTGCTTGGACATTATAAAATATAAACAGCTAAAACCGGTATAACCTTACATTCCTAAGTAAAAAGAGATTGTTCTAAGAATAAGTGAGACACCGTGTACCATAAACATCATGCAATCACTATGCATCATTTTGAATAGAGATTGTAAGGAAATATAACAACAATCTTCAATCACTAGTTCATCAACTACATGTAAAAACTACAAAATTACAACGTTAGAAGGGGGTTGCTAAATTGACCACATAGATTGTTAAAACAACCAAAGAAATGCGTCACACCGTCAGTGACTTGTCAAAATTTGATTGTTCATCGCACACATGAAGAGGAGCGAGATACTAACCCTACTTCTTTTTTATTTATATTTCAGCTCATAACTAGAATTGTTGAAATTTTGACTGGTCATGTGACCGCGTAATGCATCTTTGTGATCGTTTTAAATAGTGTGTTGCTAAATACAAGCACACTTTTTCTTTTATTTTTTTTATAATAATGAGCTCAGTCAACTGAACGCCCGAGCTGACGAGCTTGGTCGAAAGGCCGAAACAGAGGACTAGATAATGAAGGAAGGCCACAGCTAAAGAAATGGACCACGAGGAAGTGGGAAGGAAGAGAGAAAGAAAGAACGAGCAAAGGAAAGGGAACTTAAGTAGGAGTAGGCTCGCACAACTTCGCCTTAGCCTTTTCCTTACAGATCTCCATTTCTTTTACCTTGTCCTTTGCCATTTCCTTTGGGGCTGGGACATATTTCTTTGGGGATGGGGAGTTGTTGGGCCTCAGGGGTGGAGCAACTAACTAACTAGTTTTTCCCCACAACATGAAGGCCCCCATTGGGGAACTCAAGGAGAATTCGAGGCCGAGCTCGGGGGTGGGGCCCGCATGCCCAAATGTTCGTGGTGGGCCATCTTTTCCATTCATGGGGGCTAGGGTTTTAGTTATTTATGTGATGAGGATGGTGGTGGTGGTGGTGATGATGATGCCTTTTGTTTGAGAGTGTGTGCTTTTGGAGTTTCGAATTTTGACCCGGGTTGTGGTTTTTAAGTTTAACTACTTTTGATCTATGGCCATCATGGGTATTTGCTTCAAGGGAACCTCATTATTATTTATTCCGTGATGACATGTTGATTTTTGATTGGAGGTGACATGGTTTCTTTTTAGAGGGGGCCCAACCAATAGAAACATGACATGTGGCATAACGCTCAAACTATGACTTAATACGTGCTAATGTATTTTTTGATGATGATGATGTCTTTGGGTTGTAAGTGTGTGTTTTTTGAGTTTCGGATTTCAATACAAGTCATGGTTTTAGGTTCAACTATTATTTTTAATCTATGGACTTCACAGATATTTGTTACATGGGTTGTCCTCGTTATTTGGTACCATAAGTGATAACAAGTTGAATGCTTTCGTGCCACCATCCCTCATTTTTGGGATGACGTGGCTTTTATAGAGGTTCTGAGTAATAGAAAGGTGACAAGTGGCATTAATATAAGACCTTTAATCAATATGTGTATAACATATTACTGATCATCTACGATATTGTTATCTTGGATTTCATTTTGGAAGGTTTTTTTATTCGTGGGTAGGTTAAATCATTCTCTTTTAACTCCGATACCCATAGGATGTGTGTTATATGGTATGTAACCCTTATATGATTTACTCTTCTTCATTGAACATCAAAATAACAAGTGTTATGATGAGATTGGACTTTGTGCTCAAAATGTTAATTAAGTTGTTAAAACAATTGGGAGGGTCTACATAATTCCTTTGGGAAAAAAAAACAAAGATTATCTTCGTGTTGACTTCCTACATAACATTATTTAGATTCATAACAATGTGATGTGGGACTAACAATATTCCACCGAATATTTCCCATGTACATGTTGATGTTGGAATATTCTGTAGAATAATGGCAGTCCCACAAAACATTGTTATGGATCTAAACAATGTTATGTATATTTGTTAAACCTCATCTTTTATGATTCTAAAACTTGGAATGACAATTTCAATGACTCATGGTTGCTACCTAAATCAATCGATTCTAGATTTGATCCAATGGCCAAAATTGTATGCGGAATTTGGAGTGCATGCAAGAGGCCCCACTCACCTTATAATCTTTCTTACTTTAGAGGACTTGATTTTTCCTTTACTTTCCATTTCATTCTTATTCTCATTTTGAAAGTTTTTTTCCTATGTAGGTAAGTTAAATCACATGCTTTTAGCTCCAACACCCACCATAGTAGGAATATCCAATAATTTGAAGGCATAGTTCAATTTTTTTTTTTTCCTTCTTTTTCTTTTTTGAGAACACATGAGGTGTGCGTGGCCATTTGGCTAGTTTTTTCATCAAGTAGAGAGAAGATTTCACAGCTGAGAATTGAACCGCCAACCACTTCATTTGGTCTTGGGTACCTCTCCACTATCATCTAGTAGTATAGGGTCATCTCAAACTAGTTCAATCTCTTTTGAGCATGTGTATGTTCTTTGATCCTCACATAACACACCAAAAATCAAACATAGGTGTATGATTAAGAATAGTAATTGAATAACACATGCATACCTTACCATGCTTACCAACGCAAATAAATGATTTGTAAACAATTTGTTATTGAAGGCACAATACATACATGCGTTACACCAAGTGGTTTTAAATGATGAACATCATATGAATGAAAACATCTATCATTAGTTAATTAATGAAATCCATAATTGACGATTTTCATCTAAATTACATATGGACTATATCAGAGAGCCTATTGTTTGGTCAACTATCATTGATCAAGTGGACCTCCATGGGGTAGGGGTTGCTTATAGGTGCAATTATCTTATTTACAAACAAATCATTCGCTTCATAGTGAAGAAGTTTTGGACATCAATGTTAAAGCACATCACTCTCAAAAGGTGAGCACAATGTTTATTGTAATTATTTATTATAAGACATTTTTAATTTCGTAAACTTGAAACACATACTTCATTGAGTGTACATATGCAAATTGATCTTACAAGGATTCCAATCCCACTATTGATCACTACATCACGCGTCATTGATCCGATGCATTACTTTTAGATTTGAAACTAAAGAAGATACATTGGAGAAATGGTCATGCCTCAACATTTTGACAAAAAGTTTTGGTGAAGGGGCACCTTGTCCATAGTCCCACTTCAAGATTCTCATGGAGTTCTTTGCATCTTGCAATTAAATTGCATATGAAATATGCAACTCAATTGTCGTCACAATAGTTCTTGTGGGTCTGCCCAAAGGGTTGTGTAACAAGTGGGGCTGGCAACATCTTAGTGTGTGAACTACTCCACTCACATGTTCTTTGACCCCACAAAAAGCTCATTGGAGTTGCATACTAGGAATTTTGGAAGCCTCTATTGAAATGATTTTCTCAAAGATGTACCATAGGTGGAAACAAATACATATTTCATCATGTCATCTAAGATGAATATAACTTATTTCTTGGATCAAAGCTTTGACTTGATAGGCCTTCATGAGAGAGAAGAATGACACCAACTTCGAAACGAGGGTTGCCATATATGAGAATACATTAAGCTCATGTGTAGGTCTTAACACAAGTATATGGGGCTAGACTATGGACCAAGTGCTATTGCCTTATGTTAGAAGTGGTTTGTTTTGGGACGTGAACTCTTTAAGGACAACTCTCCTCACTTTTTTATCTATTTATGAAGTGCTTTTGTCAATTGCAATGCTTCATGATGTCAAATGACATTGAGTTTTTGTGTTAAATGAAGCTAATATATGTGGGTGTTATTCGGTCCAATTTCATGTTCCCCAACTTCCATTGATTAGATTTACGCAACAAAACTTGTGTTGCATTAGCAAATCTACAAAAATTGGATTCACATTGGACCTCCCTTGATTTATAGAAAATGCGTGTTTGTCAATTCCTTAACTTAATACATAGATCTCCCAATTGTGTTCACTATCAAGTATGGAGTAGCTAATTAAATCTTAAGACATAGGCCGATCTCCTTTGAACACATGTCTTTATGGTGTTTGTTCTTTGATCCTCACCTAATCACACACCAATCAAATACAATCAAACACATGTGTCCGATTAAGAAAAGTAACCGAATAACACCCACATACCTTAGTTGATTGTAAAATCTCAATCTTCATTTTAAAATCATATAGCTTTTGATGGATTGGCAAATTGACCTTCTGCCACACACTGTATGCATAGAACATACTTGTGCTGTACATATGCAAAACTTTGAGAATTGACTAGGTTTCTGTTTCCAATGGCAAAACTCATGAAAACTTATGGATACAATGAAAACACCAATCAATATACCCCATGGTGGCAATTCATGAAATCTGTGCCAGAATTGAAACCATGTGACACAACTTTAAGTCGTTCAGCCCTAAGCCTTCCCATTAAGCTCTTCTTGAACATTTCATCCAAAGGAATGTCACATGAGCAACAATGAGGCCAAGTTCACTACCTTAGTTCTTTATGGCTTTTTATCATGCACAAATGTCCAGGCAAGCACAAATACACTAGAACTGTGGATATAGAATCTAGTGATGGAATCTAGTGATGAAGTTTGAAAGACATAGACAGAACCAGTATCATTTTTTCTGGCCCAAGTTCAAACCCAGCGTTTTTGTTACAGAGTAGCTCTTGACCCAAAACCTACTCTGCTCTTGGACAATGCGATAATGTACACATCCTAACCTGTAATTTAAGTGAATAATCTCAAAAGCGTAAAACTTCGAAGTTCCAAGTTTATGCACTTAATCCCGTGATCACTACAATCTGGACCTTGAAGATGCTGTTGAGTATGTTCAAATCTTGACGGAAAAGTTGTTTAGGAGAAGCATCGCTTGAAGACTCCATGTTACATACCATCATCTCCCGTTCAAACAGAAGGAAAACATGCAGCTGTCTTTTGCTGAATAATCGGTGTGAAGCAGTTTCTTTCGATGCCACTATCATCATCTTGTCCAGTCTGCACTGCCATATGCTGCGAGGAACACCTTTAGCTGTGTACACTGCAAAATGACTACTGGTAGGCAGCAACGCCCACACAGGCCTCGCAAAATGCATTGAACAGGTGATTAATGAACTATGTTTTCATCCCAGCTCCATGAAGTGTTCAGATCACGCGTCTCTTGCAGACTCCATGCTACATATTGTCATCTCTCGTTCAAACAGAAGGAAATCTTGCAGCTGTCTTTGGCTGAATAGTCGGTGTAATGCGGTTTCCTTTGAGGCCACTAAATCTATCAGATCATCATCCTCATCTGGGTCTGCACCTCCATATGCTGCAAGGAACACCTTTAGCTGCATACACCGCAAAATGAGTTCTGGCAGGCAGCAGCGCCGACACAGGCCTCGCAAAATGTATGTAGCAGGTGATTGATGAATGACGCTCTCATCCCAGCGCCATGTATCCATGGTGACGATCTCTAGAGCAAGCCCAGACTGAAAATGAGGCATCTCCCCTTTAGCTGCAAGAGCCAAAATAGAAGCAAGTAGACCCCCATCATGACCTGTTGCTAACCCCAGACCATCACCCATTACAGGCAAGCATCGCAAGCGGACATCCACACAGTTTGCATCTCTCCTGTTTGTATCAACCTCCACAGTCAATTGTCTTTGAACACCTGCATCTCCACCACAATGGTGCAGAGCACTACTCAGTGTGCTGCACACTGTGGGATCAGGAGCCAGATATGCACCTGCAGATGACATCAAAACAGCAGTCGCCTCAATCTCTAGCCAACCAACTTCTGAATCCAGAGCTGCAGTGTCCATACCAGCAAGCCATAAACCGCTGTCATCCTTCAGCAATAAAGTTGATTGCTCAAGTGTGACACGTGCAGCTGAAACAGCCCTCTCCTTCTCTTCTGCAGAGAGATATTCTGGGGGCACTTCTGCATTTGTTTGTGTCAATTTCAGCCAGCTTCTGTATAGGCCATCACACTCATAGTAGTGTCTCCAATCTTCAAACTCCTGCAGGTTCTCCTGAATTCTCTCAGGCCTTTCCAGGGATGAGAGAATGGCTTCTGTCTGCTTCAAGGGTTCTGCCAAGAGGCTCAAAATTCTGTGAGGTCCTGCAGGAACGAGCACTGTACGCCACAAGGATATAAGAGCAAATTCACGGAATAGTAGATTGCTGTGTTCAAGAGCTCGTGTGAGTAACTCTGCTCGTATTCTCTCCACATCTGGTACATTTACTGGAGGAGTAAAACACAGCCATTGCACAGCTTGTGCTTTCTGTGAGCTTTGCAGCTGGCGCAGCTCACCAGTACCTTGTCCCATGGGCTCCTCCTTCACTGGAGTTTGCATGCCTGCCTTAATCTCCCGGGACCTGATCAATACCCTGCAGGTCATCCACAATAAGCAATAAGTACCAAGATAATCTGGACCACCATACACCTTACAAACCACATCAATACACTACCCCCTACTAATTTGCTATTGATGGTCTCTAATAACCACCAGAGTTCTCCCTCGTCCACCCCACAGTCCAGTGAAACCATTCATAAAGAAGTAAAACACATCTGTAAACTACAAGGCCATGTATGAAAGCCACTGGTCACTTACTTCTCAAGGATGTCTGATACACAACCCTTATATTCATCATTTTCTTGAAAGAAAGGCAGGAACTCAATAGCAGAGCGAAATATCCTGTACTTAACAGCCACATTGTCATTTTGTCTCAGGTCCATAAAATTTACATAGAGCTCCACACATAAATGGGGAGCCAGTTGTGAAGCATAAACCCCTACAAGGTCTTCCTGGTGCTCAGTGAAGAGAAATATTACATATCCATTCAGAATCAGATCTCCTGCAAGCCTCAACTTTTCCAAAACAACTTCATCTGTAGTATCTGCCAAAATGCGGCGTAGCACAAGCACCAAGTGTGCTCCGAAGCGAACCATCTGTGGGTGCCCATGAGGTTTGAGAGTATTTTCCTTGGGAATTGTCCAGTCTTTTAGCAAGTCCAACAGGTGGGAGTAATCGCCCATCATAAGGTCCATCTGTACCATCCGCTGTTGCTCTTTGCAGCTGCGCTGTACATTATCATGCACCAGATCACCACTATGAAGCTTCTGGAATACCCCCACTAAGTCACGTGGTTGCTGCTCGAGCACTGCTTGTGGCCAGCTGTGTGGTCCATCTGAAGACTCCATGCTTGAGTCTCCTCCTGTCCCTGTCATTCCTCTGACAATACCACCTCTTGTCCTCCGCTTTGGAGGCTTTGCAGGGTGCCTCCGCAAAAGTTCCGAATCTACTTGTGTATCGAGAAGAGAACGGGCAATTGCCCAGCATGCTGATTCCCAGTCAAAGCAAACAGGAAGCATGCGCCTCAAATTGCCACATTGAGCTGCATACACAGCAGCTTCGTGCTTTCCCTCATCACCTCGGTCGCCAATTTTCTCTGAAGCACAATAGCAAGCCCATTTCCATAACCGGCGCTGGTGGCCGATCCCGCTTTCCAGCTCCAGTGCTTGTAGCACTCTATCCTGTCCAGCGTTGCAAAAAACTTCCACTGGAGGAGAAGCTCCCAAAGCCCCACAGCCCCCTAAACTGGCAGCCCTCCATGGCTGTCCTGCAGTTCGACACAGATCCTGAGCCTCTTGCAACCTGCCCGCCCTCAAGAGCTTCCACAAGTCTTCCAATAAGTCCTCCTCTAATTTCTGATCTTCTGGATGTAAGCGTGCCTGCTCTCGTGTAGTTGCGTCAGGGTCCATGCTGTGGACAAGGGTGGCCTGCCCAGCACGCTTCCGAATGGCTCTTTGGGTGTGATGCCACACCCCAAGGTTTTGTGAATATGATCCCACATCCCACCCCTTGTATTTCTTCTGATAATCAAGATCTTTCGAGGCCAATCTTTCTAGCCACTGCACTATGCGCAAACACTGTTGAGCAAAAGAATCCCCTATTATAAACTGCACGGCTTCCTGCTGAGAGGTGGCTGGATATACTAAGGCATCATCTGTATACATTTCCGCTGTCCCTTTCCCATGCAAATGCCATAACAGAGACCATGTTCCTGATTCCGAGTGCAACATTACAGCAGTCTGCCTCATCAACCTTTCCTCTGTTGGACGATGTCCCTCTGCAGCTTCCTCCCTTACCATCTGTGATAGGTCATGGCATGTCGATTCACTCTGCTCCATAAACTCTGGCCATGACATCTCATCCTGTAATGCCTGGTTCATCATGAATGCAAATCGACCATAGCTCTCTTCTGCACTGTCCCGGGTTTCTTCTCCAAGCCCAGGCTCAGGCTTAACTTGTCTTAACACCACCGAAGTCCTAGTGGATATCGAAGGCTTAGTTTCCATCATTTCTTCAGCTGGCTCTTCTTCCTCCTCTTCATGGCCATAAGCCCACGGTGGCTGCTCATCATCACCAAAGCTCATGCGGCCACCACCAACCGAACCAGCTCCTCGTCTTCCAATGGAAGCCATGGGGCTCTGAAACTCCCCTTCAGACTGCATCCATGGCTGTCTGGTAGCCGAGGGTGGTGACATGGCAGAGAATGGGTCTCTGAGGGAGTGTGAGGGCGTTGGATACGTTGGAGATGTGTTGAGAGCAGTCCGTTTCTTGCGGTATCGACGAAATTGCTCCCGAGGCCCTACAACAGATGACGGGTGTGGAGGCCCGGGCGGAGAATGGGCCCCATCGCCATCGCCCTCTCCCTCCTCCACCTGCCTCCCCATTGTCTGTCACCCTTCCAATGCGCCACTCTCCACCTCCGCAACAACAAAGATCGAGCAAATTCGTAACTCGGAGAAACCCTAAACCTTCATCCCTCTTCAATCCCAAGCCTTGCACTGCACAATGCAACAAACAAACCATGGTCACCGCCGCCACCACCACCACCACTATTACTGCGAAATGGTAAGCAAGGGAAATTAAAGGAAGGCTGGAATGCAAAGAAAAGTGAAAACCTGTACCCTGATCCTTCTTTCCTTCCAAAGCCTCGCAATGCAAATTTACCGCTAATATTTACCACTGCAATTAGCACAATAAATTCTACCCTTCCAATGCACCACTCCCCAAGAACAAAGATCGAGCTGATTCGTAGCTCAGAGAAACCCTAAACCCTCATTCTTCTTCAATCTTAAGCCTTGCACTGCACAATGTAAGAAACTAACTACCGTCACCACCACCAATGCTACTACTAATGCGAATTCATAAGTCAGGGGAATCGGAAGAAATGCTGGAATGCGGAGATAAGTGTAAAACTTGTACCTTAATGTCTTTTCCCTCCCAAGCCTGGCAATGCAAAAATGTACCGCCAAAATTTCACCACTGCCCCGAGCACAACAATTGCAACATCGCAGATTCCATTGGCAACTTGGTGAGAAATTCAGACAAGAGTGAAGAGTGAGCAACAGTCTAAGTGAAACCCTAAACCCTAAAATGGTCGTCCTCCGAATCGCGATGCAAGAAACAACAGAGCGACCCAAGATGAGGACCCCCCCCCCCCCCCACACACACACACACACACACACACAGCGCGAGGGAGAGAGGCTCAAATCTTGCTCCTCTGTAGATTTCACGTAGAGAAAGGGAAAGAGAGGGAAACAAGCATTCCCACTGCTGCAGCTCTACTTACACATGATGTTGATGAATAAGCAAATCTAAACCTAATTTAAATCTTTTTTAAGTTAATTAAGAAAGCTAGGAACCAATTTGAGGCAAAATCAAACCTTGGGATTAGGGGAGGATTGCACTAGACATTTAAGGTATGTGGGTGTTATTCGGTTTGTTTTCATGTTCTCCAACTTCTTTACATTAGATTTAAACAACGTAATTTATGGTGCATTAGCAAATCTACAATGCAATACCTCCCATGATTTCGTTATGGTTGTTAGATGTGCATGTTTGTTAATTTCTTAATTAAATATAAAGGTCCTCTCAATTGTGTTTATTATTAATTATTGAAGTTATTTGATGCTACTTTGTTGGATTCCAGTGAATGTCAATTGCATTATTATGATTTTAGACACTCTTTGAATGTCGTTACTTTCTTTTTGTGGACACCCAACAAAATTAATTTCCCAAAAATTTAGGTAGCTTTAAAATTTATTATTTTATGCCCAAGCCGCTAGAGAGCTATGGTACATGGGTCTTAAATATAACGATGTCCATCTTCTTCAACTTAACACATTTGAAAATGGGCATGGATAAGATTGTTTTTGTTTATGTTTAAAAAAATAGTTAATCATTCCACAAACTGACAAGTTAGAGGCCAGAGCTAACTACACTAAATATGCTATTCATTGTCACTTACTAGTTGGAGTTACACTATATATATATATATATATACCAGTAATGTGTTTTTATACCAATTGAAGATGTCAGTGTTCTATAATGGTCAAAAAAACCAATTTGACCTTTGTTGAAAAAACAAGATATACAAAAATGATTATAACATTGCATAATTTCAAATAATAAATGACACTAAATATGATATTGATTGTAAATTTGTTTTATTGTGTTACAACCACCGTAGTTTTTTTTTTTAAATTGTTGGTCTATAAATGTTGTGCTCATCAAAACATCTACATGAATTAGTTGACATGATGGAAATAGCTTGGCACAATATTAACAAGAAAACGGTAGAACCGTGAGGCTCTGTCCTTTGCTATGAAAGACTACAATTGTAGCTGATTACTTTGCTCATGCCAATGCATGGCTATTCACTATACCAAACCCTTTTTGGATTTTGTGCACCTTCTTCTCAAATACGGGTCAAGGATTGAAGCTACTCATGTATCACTTGAAATTTTTAAAATAAATAATCAAGAACTATCAAAATAACTACAGTTAACTAGATTTCTTTCAATGCATTTTAGGGAGCACTTATATATATAAACTATAGTTAACATCCACATTACATAAAGTGGACCAAAAATAACAAGAACAAGTAACGTCCAAGTGTGAACACAAAGTGGTTAGGAAATTTGCTCTTGAAACAAAGAAAGTTGATGCATAGTCTCTGTCCTACAGACAGAGCCAACAAACCTCTCCCCGGTAGTTGAGAAAAAATATAGATCGTAAACTATAGAACTTTTTTGCTACACCAACTAACAAACATTAGTCGGACATGAAAGCAAAGTATGTCCACTCGACCACACATCCTATCTCCATCAACACAGCCTAATAAAGCATTTCTTTTGTGGGGAATCTCAAGTGCGCCTCCAATGAGGTTGATACCAAAGTTGTGTGTGGACATCATTGCATCTTGGTTGATAGCAACCATTCCATGTAAAGTTCATAACTAACATAACGCCAACAATTATAAACATTCTTAGCCTTTTATTTGTATATATTGATATTCCATAATCAAAATTTGAAACTTAAATAAAACTTTCGTTGGAGCCATTTTGAGTTGATGTATTGCAAGAGATCGACTTTCATTTTGAACTACACTAAATATGATATTTAGTGTGTGATACACTAAATACGAATGCATACACTTTGAAAGTAAGTAACACTAAATGTAAACCCAAACACTAAATATCAGCTATGGTAATATGTGGAAGATATATGTTTGAATTTAGTGTTGGTAAGGATCTGAAAAAGAAAAGAATGATAAAAGGAGAAATCCAACATATCTTCTAGCATATCTTTTAACACTAATTATCTAGGGATTGAAAATTAATGTTGAGCAAGGTAAGGTAGTAACAACATTAAATATATTCAAACACTAAATATTATATTTAGTGTAGTGGGGTCTATGCAACGTGCAATGATCTTAAAACTCTCACCAAATCACACATATGTGAGTATCATCATATGGACAAAATGATTACATATGATATAGAAAAGCATTTGTCAACCTTATGATAGAAATCGGGTACCAATCTATTGTAATGCTTGAACTAAATTGTACATGTTTTGACATATCATGGCACCATATGTACCCACACAACACTAGTTGAAAGCATTGTCAAACACTCTATACCATTTGGATCTATATACCATGCAAGAACCTTCACACCTAGACTAAATCGTCATAATTTTCAATACGATGCAGAATGGTACCATGTTGACCCAAATAACGATTCGGGTATACAAAGATCCCCCTTACCTTGAGATACCCACCAGATATCAATAGTTGATTGGTAATGCAATTTTGATACCAGTTGGCTAGGTTCTTTGATGCCATCATCGATGTTGATTATCAATGCCATGCATTCACCTATATCTTATCGGGAGTCGTGTTAATGAAGAAAATTCCAAAAAAGAAAGAGCCAAAACGAGTGCCAAAAATATAAGTGTTTACACCCTCACTCTTGGACCAAGTGACCCACAAGGCCAACAACATTGTGGCCGCCTTTATATAACCACTAAAATCACCGACTTCTATTATGTCTTGCAACATGGGTCTTGCCACATGTCACCGAAAGCCGCTAGACTTAGTTGCCGCTAACAAACCACCTTGGGTGCCGGCTTCCTTATCCCGAGATTCTAAAATCTACCATATGTACCATCATAAGAATGTGGAGATCCCCGAACAATCACTTCCCGACCAATCGTTTTTTTTTTTTTTTTTTTTTTTTTTGCCGAGTAAATATGACATGGCCATTTCGGCTAATGTAGCGAAGAACACACTAAGCTTAGGTGTCAACTATCAAGTATCAACTTAATTTCATTTAGCATGTGAAGCATATCATGTGACCTTGTTATGTCACTTTCCAAGTGCAGCGACAGCAAGACCCCATTCCCACTTCAATTATATTCTAGGGTTTCTTCGCTACCCGGCCTTGTTCGACGTTTCCCTCGCTCGCTTACTTCGGGGTTTCGTTTGCGTGGCCACCTCGCAGGAATCACTGGAGGTCACACGCTCGTAAATGCAAGAGTAAGAGTGACGACACCTACGTAAGACATGACGGCAAGCGGGCTGCTGGCATTTTTTCAGTGGCTCTCTGGCATCGAGGGTGAGATAAATGGTTAAGCAAGGGTTATCCGACGATTTTTCTCACTTAGTGCTGGCTGGAATTCTTGAATCCAGAAGCAGATAATGTACGTGAGCAAATGAGCAGCATGGCCGAGGAAAATGCGACTGTGGACGTGAAACCTGAGGTTTTCTTTTTATCATCCTACCTTCTGGTGTTTTGGTGGAATTTGAGATGTCGTCTCTGGAAAACTGCGAAGACTGAATTTGAAGTCACCACCCCTGCCCTGCCCTATCAATATGTATCCAAAAGAAAAAGAAAAAGAAATGGAAGGAAAAGGAACTGTGGCAAAACATGCAAGCCAGTGTGTGTTGAGGTGTTCGATGGCAAGGATTGTTTTTTTTGTTGGCAGTCATAAAACCTCGGAGGTTTTTGTATGGTTGTCCCTTATTTTAGCTGAAAGGCTATACTGTAACCGTGAATGTGCTCCTGTGGTTATCTTCGGAACTCGCAGAGTGGAGTGTTGAAAGGTTTTGAAACCAAGGAGCTCAGGTGTTAGAAATCTTACATCAATGTGAACTCTCTTACTGAAGTTTTGGTACATGGCAGACTTTGGCTCCGTGTTTCACTATACCTCATGGTGGATTGCCTTTGTGCCAGTCACCAAGTCAGGATTATTTTCTGTTTGTAGATTGCAATCTCACAAGGGCTATCTACAACTCCGAAGACTGAACTTCCCTTCCCTGCCGTATCAAAATGCAATTTAATGTTGCAAAACATGCAAATCAGTGCATTCTAAGGTGTTCAATGGCAGGGATTGTTTTTTACTTTTCTAATAGTCGTAAAGCCTCGGAGGATTTTAGCTGAGTGGATTTATTGCAGGCGTGAACGTCTGAATGTGCTCCTGCACTTATATTCGGAACTTGAAGATTAGAATTTTGAAAGAATTGGAGACTAAGGAGCTCAAGTGTTAGAAATATTTCTTATTCACATCAATGTGAAGTCCCTTACAAGAGTTTTTAAGTACATGACAGGCTTTGGCTCCATGTTTAAGTACACCTCATGGAGTCATGGTGGAATGTCTTTGCGCCAGTCACCAAGTCATTTTTAATTTGTGTTTGTAGATTGCAACTTCACAAGGGCTATCTACTACGTCCTCTACTCCTCAACAAGGTCAAGATCAAAAACCCCAGCTACAAACGCAACAACAGCAGCAACAACAACATCAACAACACCAACAACAGCAGCAACAGCAGATTCAACAAAATCACCAACCGCAAGGACAACAACATGCGTCCAACAAGCCAGCTTCCCACCCTTCAAATCCAAGTTCCGCCCCTGGTTCCAACAATGAAGCCCGGAAAATCTCATGTGAAGATATTCAGCTGGTTTGATTCAATACTCTCTAGAATAATCGAGAGCTGGAATGTTATGTTGAGGTTTCTAGCTTGTCTTGATATGAGTAGTCTGTACGTGACAATCTGAATGACGTAGCTGAGTCTAACTGTAGGAGGTTCCTCTTGATACAGCAGTATGTTTAATTGCATGTGATTCATTTGGGTATACGTCACCTTAAGACCTTTGTTTAGCTCTTTGGCTGCATCCTGGTACTGTGCTGTTTTAATAGCATCAACTGGTGTCATGGTGAATGGTGGGTACAGGTCCAGAACTTGATAGAGAGGTGCCTCCAACTCTACATGAATCAAAGTGAGGTCATCACCACTTTGCAATACCAAGCCAAGATTGAGCCTGGCTTTACTAGCCTTGGTAAGCTCACTGCTTCAATGGTCTTTCTCATATGATCACATCTTCATCACATGTTGTAGTTGATCGATTTTCTCTTCCCCATTGCTTGTAGATACTTGTTTTATCACTTTTGACTCAAGCGAGGAAACAATGGAATTTTTCATCGAGTCTTGTTGCATTGGTTTGGGATGCTCTGTGGGCATATTGCAGTGTGGCAAAAGCTAGAGGAGCAAAATCCAGAGTTCTTCAAAGCTTATTACACAAGACTTAAGTTAAAGAAGCAAATTGTCCTTTTCAACCACTTGCTAGAGCAGCAGGTTCAACTAATGCGCAAGATGCGCTTGTTACAAACGGCAGCTCCTCAAATGCAGAATGGCATGCATCCTGCTCCAAGTATGGTTCTTTCATGAGCTATGAGCTTGACGCAATTTCTAAATCTTCTCAAAATCACTGCATGGGCTCGATGCCAATTTTCTTGGGGGACAACAGTGTGGTGCACTCATGATCTTTTATGTTTTTCCTGATAGAAGTCTTCAGTCTGTGTGTGACCCTGTAATCAGAAGGTAATAATGTGCTGTGTTGCATCTGGACTGCAGTGCACCATACTCCATTGGGATACCCAATGCAGGCATCTGGGGGTCCTGTGACACCTGCTCATCAACATATGGCGCCCATGGGTGTCATGCCTCCCCCAACCTCCCCACTCATGAATGGCAGTCCTGCTATGCCTGACAGCTACCACTCTCATGAGAATGATTGCTCCAAGTAAGAGATTAGTTGTATTCCATAACTCTCTTTCTTGAACTGTTCTGTCAATGTAAAGTTCTCTCATGTAGTCCGGAGTGTTAGACATGATTCATTTTAAAGATCGGCTGGTTGCTATTCTAGTAAGCTACTCACTCATATCCAACTATGGTTGGATAGTTTCTACAAATTTGATTGTTTTGTGGGGTTTGTTGCATCAATGGGCTCCAAGTAAGAGATTAGTTGTATATTTTATTGGTGAAACTCAAGCCTCTTTTATTGAAGTGTTGTTTCAGTGTAAAGTCATTTTCTTGCAATGCAGAACGTTTTAAGTCACTAATCCTTCACAAATGTGCTTGTCTCTGGGTATTGTTGCATCAGTGGCTTGGTGGACATGTCCCTGACCTTACCTTCATCAAACTCCTCTGGGAGCGACATCTCACTAGGGTCCATGGGTTCCACCCCAGGGGGTATGGCTGGTAATTCGTTTCCATTTGGGAACATGGGCCCAACAGACATGTCTGGAATGGGCATGGTGTTGCCAACATCCATTGGCCTTGACACTACATTTGCATCTAATGATGGACATAACCAAAATGGAATTGGAGGTATGGCTATGAGTTCACATGATGCAGATGTGAACAGCCATAGAGAGTCTCTTGGATCGCTTGGGCAGCTTCCTCGAAATTTCAGTCTCTCAGATTTGACTGCTGAGCTCACCAACAGTGCAGGTTAGTCTCCAATTCACTTGTCTTGGAAATTTGAGGAATACCTCAAGCATCCAGCGAATCATATGTTTTGAACAACTTCTCTTAGTGGAGCAAAGAACAGGGTTGATGAGCCATACAACAGCTTGTATTCTGAGACCAATTACACAGGCTGTGGTATTTATACATATGCCTGTGTAGTCCAGGGTGCTACAAAGTATGTTGCTGTCTCTCTGTTATATTAGAGAAGTCTTAAACCGCTTAACATAGTTTCAGAGAAGTTTCTCAATTGTAGCTTGGATTTCACCCTCTTCAAATTTATGGGATTATTGAATTACTGGTCAAATTTGAGGAAAATTTGTGGTCAAAATTTATACTCCGGACCTCAAATTTTTCTGGCCCTAAAAATAGTATTGTAAGCGGATCAGGATTTTATGGACATGGCTCTCAAGCTTCCTTGCAGGGGTCTGGGGCCCTCCAATGCATTTTTAAGAGGTTGCTCTGAAACTATGTTCCGGTTCTTAACCCTTCTTGAGAGTAGGTACTTGGTAGAAAGTGAGAACAGCAAGCAATTTTCAAGACAGTGCCTAGTTGACTCTAGTTCACTGTCTTGAACACCCTGCATTGGTCATCAGTTTCTTCCTTAACTGATGTCTTTTTCAGGTGACCTAGATCTGGGCCCCTTGGGAAGCTACTCAGGGTCACCGTTCTTGACACCAGATGCTTTTCTGCGGTCACCCGATAAAGATGGCCTTGGTGAGTTTGTTTTGGGTAATTATATCTTGCTCCTCCACTTTTTTTTATTTATGCTTTGATAGCCGTTTACACTTCAGGGGTTATCTAGTGAATGTATGCCTTCAGATGAACACATGCTATACTCTGATAGGCTGATATCTCTTGCATCAGGCATAGTCAAGGCATAACTCAGTTTGCTCCTACACATTGTTCATGTGCAGATGATGATATTGACTTTGGTGATTTGAAGACAGAATCTATGTGAGATTTTGGTTTGGGATGTCAATACTCCTGGTGCACCAACATCTGTGGAATCATCAACAAACCCAGACAAGATCTTGTTCATGCAAATGACTTGTTTCATGTACATGGTTCTCTTTGGTGTAAATCCTCTAGCAGGATCAAGGTGTTGAAACTTGTTGCCGAAGAGCAATGATACTCCAGTCAGACAACAGGGGGTTCACTGTAACCCTTCTGACATATGGATGTCAAGCTTCTGCTTGAAATGCGAGTGTTTACGAGGTCAAATGCGATGATGCTTTGAACCAACTTTGACACGCAAAAGAGCCTGGAAGTGGAGCTTATTTCTTGGAAGCAGCTATTAATGTAGGTTGGGTTGATTACCAGACCTCTTGTACAAGCAGCGAAGATCCATTCAGTGATTTGAATTGGTGAGGCCCATTTCCATGAGAGAAAATGAAGAGGGCAACGACAGGATTGAAGTACACATTGTGTACAAATCAGTGCTGTTCTTGTACATATAATACATGTTATCAGGAGACAGTTTCTTCAGATTCATTTATACCTAAGCCTATAAATTGTTGTACACCGTAATTGAGTTTGGTTGTAAGTCAATAAAGAGATATTGTGGCAGCCTTCTGCCATCTACTTACCATTACGTGCTTTTGTTGCTGGTTGCTTTTGTGCCTGTTCTGGTGCCTGCAGCATTGTTTTTGCTTAAAATATGAGGATGGTGGACAGATGCGTGATAGCTTTTTTGTAACCATATCTTAACCCTAGATGGCCTAAACATACCAAAATGGGACTCTCAATTGAAGTGGCGGATCTTTCTCTCGTCTAAACTGAGACTTTTGATTATGATAGGTTTTCAAAGTTTTTACTCTTGTAGTAGGATTCATCACAGGAGGATTGAAAGTGTGTTCTGTATTTTTTGATGTACGTGATGTTTTGACGGTGCCTCACTGACTTCTCTTTTGTGATAGTTTTCAAAGGAACCATTGCAAATGTTACTTCATAACAAATCTTAGAAAATGCTTTTGTAGGATCACTGTCTTGGGTATGTTTAATTTCCAACGTTTTTCAAAATATTAAATTTTGATCAATACAAATTCAGTTTTTGTAAGAATAAGAATATGTGTAAATGTTTAAAATGTATGGCTGTATCATGTCGTGTATTACCAATATTGATCACCCCTCTATATTTGTGAATATATATACACACCATTACAAAAATCTCATGATGTTGCCTATATATCTTTGGACAATTTGAGTATTTTTATACTATGACCTTTTGGTAGTGAATGATGCTTGCACAACACTTGTTTTTGTCAACCCAATTCCCCTTTCATTGATCTCTAGGTTTTGTAACTCAAACAAAAAATTAAATTGTTATTTGACTCACGAAACTCAATCAGTTCACCCTGCCACACTGGGGTCCATGATACTTAAGGTAAAGAACTAAACACCATAGAACAATGAAACAAATTGCCAAGCTATATTATCTACTGAATTGGACATACGAACCAACAAACTACTTGGATATAAATATGTTGTTAAACAATTCTTCACACATTTTGATACAAAGTCGGTGCATCTGTCAGAATTGAGAGCATTTTAATGGTCAATAGGTTCACTTTGTAGGCTCCGGGATTCATCATCATACGATATAATGAACAAACCTTTCATGTTCTTTAAATTGAATTTATGACATTTGTTTGGAAATTGAAATAGGCGTCATACGTAAACAATGTTCATATAACCACAAAATATAAAAATAACCAAAATCATTTAAAAATGTTTACAATACACCCATTTCCCTTTCTTTCTCAAAAATTGAGATGACATTTTCATAAAGTCAGGGCATGTATAATGTGGTATGTTACTAATTGTGACATGGTATGCGATATCCTTTTTGGAGATGTTGATTAATACCTCAAATGTTGGATATGGAATGATAGTAACTCCAACCATATAGTAACAATCCATGAGTTTGGCGCTCTCCCATATGGTTTTGTAATCTGTTGTAAGTGTTGCTAGATTACGGCGCATTGTTTTTTCAAACCTGAAAGTTGGATGACTTTTGGGTTCCGTGGTGCATGGAAATCCGTCCAAGGGATTGGGAATGTCGCAATTATGGAAAACCTACGCTGCAGAGAGAGAGAGAGTCCCTCTATTTCAATTGGAACCCGGTGTCTTCAAGCGCCAATACATCTTGTCTCAAGATATTGGTACCTATCTTCACTGGCCATGTGTTGGTACTACATGCCAATCCAATACGTATTTCTTCTTGTTGCCACTTACACAACGCTTGATATTGTCAAGGCAAAATCATAATTTGTATTCCACATTGTTGGTGAAGCGGTACTCCTTTAATTCCTTGTACGTGGGTAGCAATCGTGCAATGTGCCAATGGGAAGAAGAGAAATCAGTCTTTTACACCGATGCAGTATGTGCCAGACCATGCTTTGTGGAATTCAAGGACTCCTCTATGCATGCCATATCAACCTGTAATATTAGGGAGAAGAATGGAGTAATTTACTTTGTTGTGTTGATGTGAATCGCAATTTGCATCTAGAGGCAAATTAAGCTTTCATTTGGTGGATCCAAATAACTCAGATTCCTCCAAAGCACAATTCCGAGTATTGAGTTCTTCCACCCCTTAATAGGAATTCATGGCGTCTGCCAATAGCTTCGGATCTCCTCATTTGACAACAACCTTCAATTTCAAGGATGCAGTATCATGGGTTTTACCAATTGAACCACCTCTCAATTATGACATGTAATTTGCAATCTGCATGAATGCACAAATTAAATCGTCCATTGTCGCTTTGCATAGATAAATCATTTTGTTTCTAGACTATTGGAGTCACTTATTAAGCACTGTCTCTGCAAGGTTACAAGTTGGTACATCTGAACATTCATTCATAATCATATCCTACAAACATTACACAAATCATAGTCTATTTTATATATATATATATATATATATATATATATATATATATATATATATCATGGATATTCAAAATTAAAGAACATTGCAAACTGTATAGTGACAAATGCACTTACAAAAATCCTTTTAACCACCCCATTGTCTATAACAAAAGTACCAAAATCCCAACCACTTGGAGAGGCCAAGAATGTCTTTTTTGTGGCAGTCCGGATGACAAACATCATGAATGAATGACATACAATTTAGTTCCGGCTCCATTCATCACTTTTGTGTCCTTGTAATCTTGCATAGTTGTTTATGCTAAAACTGCAAAGATGCTTTGATATATGTCCTTATATCTAAACTTTGCGACCAATAGAAAAGACGAGTGCACTCACGATTTAACATTGGTAGAATTAGATCACCTTCACCATCTATCTTCCTGACCACATTCCAATTTGTCTAAGTACTATTTGATATAAAACCTTGAAGTTCACGTTTGACACTTCGTTATCCGCTATGACCGAATTCAAGTTTTTTGAGAAGAGTTTGTGCAACGCCATTTTAGATTGCATATCACAATTTGTAATGATTAACAACTTATAGTATTTGCTATCGCACACATGACATGCTTGGGTGGTCCAGTCCATCAAATGTTTGATGTGGTCAAACATTATTCATGAATTCTCTATATCTCCTTCCACTTACATATGCTCAACAAATTCTATACCACCACCTGAAAAAATTATTGACATTTCGAAAACAAATACTTTGTTTTTGGAGTACCCAATGAATTTGTTGCCATAAACGTACTTCAAGCCTAAATGGTCTTTGAGCATCCCAATACCATCCATCGTACTCATTCAACTATGAACAAAATGCTTTGAGCATGATATGAAGTTACGACAAATTGGAGGGGCAAGAGTATTGAACTTATTCATGACGACTTCCAGGGACAAACTTGTTGGGTGATGTCCTTCCCCATTTGATGGAGATTTTAGGAGGTAGTCTGCTAGAAATTATTTGCTCACTTCCATTACTATAACATAATTTTTAGCAGTGGATGTTTTCATGACTGTATTGGTAAGCCATATCAAATGATGCACAATATGTACCATTTGACACATGATGTTTTTAAACACCAAGATGTATACAAACCCTTGACATCCTAGATAATATGGTTTGGACATATATTATGCAATCCTAAACGCAATACACACTAGTATGGAATGACATATCTTTATTTTAATCTACATTTTTTAAGAACAACATTTACTACAAACATGGAATAAGAGTCGATCCATTTCATTCAGTACAGTTGTTAACACCTCTATTGCAATACATGTATTCATAATATTTGTTTGTGCACTGCAAATGACTGGCATTAGAAGAACGCTTGAAGGAGAGGTCAAAATCATTTTGGATATTTGTTTCTTTTGTTGTGCACTAAGGGTGTCCATCACATATTTTAGTTATGTCATCTATAGAACAACCATATGCATTAGGGACACTCATAGATACTGGGCGTAACACAAACAAAACATCACCTTTAAAAGATTGTGGCAAATACCTAATATCACGTACATCTATATTGTCAAAATCAATATGTGGTAAGATCGGATTTGGACCTTTCCCTACACTTTGTCAATTTTAATGCATCAATAATAATCAAGCCTGAAGATGATGAAGAAGGGAGAAACAATGGATGTTGAAATAGAGATTTATGACTAAGTATTTCATGTACGATGGACTATAATGGACTTTACCAACGTCCGCAAAAACCAATAATGGAGTAGGAATCCTAGCCTTATAAGAAAAATATGATGTATCAAAAAGATCAATTGTAGGACAAATATCATCATCGGAATCCAACGACATAAAAATACTATCATCATTGGGTTTTATCTTTACAATGGCCACACCGTGCATTTGGACAATGAATGTGCCATACTCGTATCTTAACAAAACATTGGCCGCTTAAATTTGGAAACCATATAGACTTACAACTCTAAATAATCATGGACCCAAATTCCAAAATTGATCATCTGCACTCATGTTCTTTTGCAACAAAATTATTTCTAAGATATCACTGTCCGCATAATACATCTCTTGCTCCACGTACATGGGTTATATCCAGAGGTTGAACCTCGTAATAAACAAATCCTTTGCGAAACTCACATGATGATCATCATCAAGAGGCAAAGTGAAGGGCACAAAAGATCCATAAGTTGTAATAATAGCCATTAGAAAGCATGGAACAAATTAAGATACATTGGAGTATGTAATTGGGACACTATTTGTATTGGTAGTATGTGGTCAATTTACTTGAATAAAATTATGTTCACTATATATAAAATGGTTGAGTGGAAAATAATACAAGAATAAAATAAAAAAATGCAAAACAATATCTTATTCCAAAAGTATATAATATTTACAAAGACTAAACCAATGTCATTATTAGCATGATAATTATGTTAAGGACATGTTCAACAACATTGAGAACGCTTCCCACCCACCTAGACTAGGAGTCACAAGGGTAAGCCCATGAATATTGGGTAGCTTATGACGCCCGGATTCTAGAATGCTTAAGATCTCCCCAATTGGAGGTGTAAGCTAGGAGATGTGGTAATTTGAGTGAGGCGGTGTGGTGGGACAACAATGACTTGGGAGTGGTGCCCAAGATTGCCGAGGTTAGGATATGCATAAATCTTGTAATACTTGCCCGAATGGGACAAGTGAGGAGTATATTAGAATCTACGTGAAGAGCAATGTCGATGGACTCGTCACTCCAAAGAATCGGAGATTGGACGACGAAGTTATGGAGGTTTGAAGCTGCTTGGGGGCTCCAGCCCCAACGGCTAAGAGAAAACGTCAACCTGGCCCCAACTTTTAGGAGAGAGACAAAATGTTTACTTGATGGTGGTGTAGGGTCCTTGTGCGGATTCCTAGAGGCTTATATGGGAAGAAGAGTTTGTTGTCCGACCCTGCCCGCTGCATAATAACGCGGCCTCCATGGGTGTTGGTCCAACGTGAGGGCAAAGTTGCCAAGTATGCTTTGGGTTGTTGTAGTGTTGCTCCAGCGACGCAAGACTGGACTCAAGATTGGATGGATATGTACGGATGTCCGCACCTAACCCTTGGCTACCTACTAAGGGGAGAGTCCCGAATGCACGTGTAAGAGGGTTTGGTAACCAAGTTATTAACCCCTAAAGGACCGTAAGGCCCCCAGGGGGCTTTTGAGTGTAGAAAAGTGCAAATTGGATGAGATTGTTCCAAAGACGCCCAGATTTTCCAGGAGAAGACCCTGGTTGTTTTTGCGAGATGGATCCAATGGTCTTTTCCGATCAGAAAATGATGAAGGATTGGATTTTTGGCGAATTCTTTGAGTCGCCGGAGAGCTTGAAGCTGCTTCGACGGGCTCTCCTGGGCAGCGTTTGTGGGCAAGCGTGCAGTTCACATGAGAACCAAGCGTGCCGTTTGGTAGAATTGAGGTGTGTCAGGAGTCAGAGGCCACGCGTGAGAGGTTTCTGGGTTGTTGAGCGGTAAATTCAACTTTCAACGGAGACTGATTGCACCGTTGAACGGAGACCTGCTTTGTGAAGCTGATTGCACCGTTAGAATTTCGCCGAAATCAGGTCCTCTGAAATCCTCTCCTCCGAAATCTGAAACTCAGCTGTGTGAGCCAAGAGCGCAGGCGACAAGGGACCCAGCTGCGAATTTCCTCGTTGGGTTTGATTTGCGGGAGGAAGAATTCCAGTCGAATTTGTTGATCGGCGAGGATAACGGTCACTGTAACAAGCGGTAACAAGCAACTCCACTTTGATTCTGCTTATTTCAGAACACGCTCTTGCATTGCAGTATTTTCGGAATAAACAAATACGCTCAATGAGCGCCTGGCTGCATTGTCAACAAATTTTTCGTCTATACACTCCCTAATTGCTAAAGGCAGATTCAGCTCCTGGTGATCAAACTTGTTGTGGATGGAGCTCGCTTACGTTTACTGCAGGTTGAGAGAGTGCAGGAAGGACAGAGGAATTTTCACGATTCACACGAAGCTAGAAGTGCTGCGGTTGTGGTGGGTTGTGGTTTGATCCTTTTCTACACTACCTAATTCACCTCTCCGGTGTCCTGAAGGTTTGTTCTTGAACAACTTCACCTTGTCGTGAAATTTCTGAAATGGTTGTGATCGCCTTTACTGCAGGTTGAGAGAGTGCAAGAAGGATAGAGAAATTCGGTTCGGAGGAACAGCGGGAGAGAGACACAGAGAGAGGTAGGTGTTCCAAACTTTGGTGAGGCGCTCATCTTTTGTGATGTTGCTATGTCGCATGTGCGAGTCTCATCTTCGGGAATTTGGAGGATATTGTATCAGTGAGTGAGAATTGAGAAGAAACTCAATATGGTAGGTTTAGTTGCACCAGGCACCTTTGCGAGAGGGAGAGAGAAGCTGGTAACAAGCGGGGAGGTAGAAGCGTTCAGAATCCATGCTAGAAGCGTTCAGTTAGAATCCTCTAAGTTCAGAATCCTCCAAGTTCAGAATCCTCTAAGTTTGAATGCCTCTAAGTTCAGAATCCATGCTAGAAGCGTTCAGTTAGAATCCTCTAAGTTCAGAATCCTCCAAGTTCAGAATCCTCTAAGTTTGAACGCCTCTAAGTTCAGAATCCATGCTAGAAGCGAGAGGGAGAGAGAAGCGGGTAACAAGCGGGGAGGTTCTAACTTAGAGGCGTTCAGTCATAATCCTACACATGGTAGCTTCGCGCCATTTCAATCTGTTCCCCCAAAATGGTTTTGACCTCTGAAGTTTTGAGCTTCTTTGGTGGAATTGACAAAGTGGAGCTTTTTGCCAGTTATTGGCCTTGTAAGTTGTGACCTCCTCAACCCAATCCAAAAGTTGCCTGGCTTACTCGCTAAAGGACCCCTAGTCAGCATGACCAGTGACTAGTCTAACCAACAATCCATCTCAAGTTTACGGTGCAGGGAGCTGTAATTGAACACACCATATTCTTATGTAAGACTGACGAAGGTGAATGGAAACAGATTATATAATTATATAATAAGCACATGATCCATCCTAAGCAGCGAAATGATCCGAGTAATTGCGGTTACCTGATTCCGGTTCGTGAACTCTGAATAAGAGCCAGTGATTTTCTGGATGAGGTATGACGCTCCTGGCTTTGAACCAAAGTTTCATGCAGAGCTAATAAGTTCTGTGTTGCAACTGGACAAAGAAGTGGAGTTTTTTGCACTTCTAGTTGCAATTCGTTGCTACTCAATTCAATTGTCTCTCTTGAACTTAGAAATTCTTGCGACTCTGTCTTCTTCATTGTAGTAATCTGCACCCACAAACCACGCAGGTACTAGTTTTTCTCCTGGTTTTGAGTTATTTGTGGGTTTTCGGAGCTTCTTGGGTGGAACTGGGAAAAATTGGAGTTATCTGAGCTGGAGTTTATTTGCATGTGAGCTAGAATTTGACTTCGTATTGAGCATCTGAGCTAGATTTTTTTTGGATATGTGCTAGAGTTTGTGCACCATAAAAGATGGCCATTGTCCATGGAGAGGCTCACATTGTTCTATCTGAAGCGAGAGTTGCTGTGGCAGCTTGGGTGAGAGAAGATTTGCAGAAGTCAGATGATGTTGTAGCGGACCTTGTTTCCCTGTTGGATGAGGATATTTTGGTCAGAGCTCCGCGACCAAAGGGTGTGAGATTGCCAAAAAAACTGGAGGCACGGAACTTGCGATATTTGTGGAGGCGTGTGGTGGCGCATCGGTTGGGGTGGCGCCAACGACGGAGCGAGGGAGACGAGGGATCATTTACGACGAGTGTAAATTCTGCACTGAGGCGCTTGTGGCCGGACCGAGCCAGCGAGGACAAGAACGATGGGCAGAGCTCGCAAGCGGTGTAAAACCACCCCTCCCCCTGTCATTATCAACATTTCTGGCACCGGCAGTCCGATTGTGAATGTGGGTTGTGATCATGTTGTTGTTCGTAGTGAGGCTAGGACGTCCTCTAAAGTAGTAGGTCCTGAGTCCACGAGTCAGAAATCTTTGTTCACTTCTGATAATGAAAATGAGCCGTTGGGTTCTAATTCTCATTTGGATGGAGTGGGTTCTCCTAATTTATCGCGAGAGACTCCTCATTTGAAACTGGGTTTGAGATCTAATTCTAGGCGCCCGCTTATCCCACCATTGCATACACTTGGGCGTTGTGGTCAAGTTGTGAGGGTCCCGTGTATTGAACTCCCCGATGTCATGTGGTTAGATGCCAATTTTTCAGAGTCTGACTACCTCTGGGGAACTGTCATGAATGAATATTACGAACTGACCCATGGTTTGACATTTTTGAGCGTCCAGTTGTATGGTGTTTTTGGGTTGCACGATGTACCCGAGGTCGTGGTAGAATGGGTGGATGAAAATGATGATGTCCTTGAAGTGCCCACACAACAAATGTGGGCTCTTTCTGGGGAATATCCTAGTGACAATGATAGTGACTACCAACCGAGTGACCAAGGAGAGGAGGACCCCTTGGAAACCACGAATAAATTGACTCCAAAAACCCGAACTTGGTTTATGGAATCTAATAGGGCGGACCATGAACTTGGCATCGGGTATGGGGATTTTGACTATCTAGATGGGTTATCCGAGAAAGAAAGGTTTGCGGAACACATGTGGAATTCGCCGGTATCGTCCATTCCACATGTAGAGTGGCGAGGTGGGTCCGAAGGTTTCAAGGACGGATTGGGCGAGTTTGAGAGTTTAGAGGAATATTTGATGTTGTTTTGGCCGCTAAACATGATGCGTAAAATTGTACGAATGACGAATTTGTATGCCGGTCGATCTAACGGGGAAAGTGGTACATTAGGTGGGCCAAAGTGGGTATATTTGACCGTGTCCGAATTGAAATCTTGGTTTGCAATTGTAATTTTGATGGGTCTAAAAAAAATTCCAAACCAAAGGTTGCATTGGTCCTCTACTGATATGTTCCATTCGCGAGAAATTAGCTCTATAATGTGTAGAAGAAGATTTGAGGACATATTGAGATGTATACATCTTGTTGATAACGACCACATAACTACAAATAAAGATGAACCAAGTTATAGCAAAATCGCCAAATGTGAGTGGTTAGTGCGCGAGCATAATGCGTTGTATTCCCAATATTGGCAACCCGAGCAAAACCTTACCATTGATGAGATGATGGTAAAGTATTGTGGGAAATATTCACCTATTAGACAATATATGAAGGCAAAGCCCACTCAATATGGCATAAAAATTTGGTGTTTAGCAAATAGTGTGTCAAAGTATGTCCAAAAAATGGAGGTTATTGCGGTAAAAGTGAAGAATGTGAAGGTGAAGATCAAAATACCGGTTACAAAGTGGTGACTAGTTTAGTGAGCGGGTTAGAGCACGTGGGACATGTGATCACTTGCGATAATTGGTTTACAAGTCTAATTTTATTTTGGGATCTTTTGAAACTCGGTTTCAGAGCTACTGGGACTTGCAGAACCAATAGGCGAGGTTGGCCAAGTGCATTGACAATTGACAAGGGTAAAGCCGTTAGAGCAGTTCCTCGTGGTACAATGTGGTGGCGAATGCACGCATCACATCAAATGGCTGCTGTCACTTGGCTTGACAACAAGCCGGTGACAATTTTGACTACGGCTGTGTCCCCCATAGATGTAACAAATGACTTGTTTGTGGGCAGATGGCATAAAAATGCCGTAAAAGACATCCCTTGCTCACCCGCATTGGTACATTACCAATACCACATGCGGGGAGTAGATGTGCAAGATCAATTGCGGGGCAATTATTCTGTACAAACACGGGATCACAAATGGTGGCATAGAATTTTGTTACATTTATTAGATACATCTCTTGTCAATGCATATATTTTGTACCGTGCTCGTATGCAAAGGATGGGTGAAAGTGTGATGAGCCGAGTAAAATTTCACTATGAAGTGACCACCAAGATGTGTACTTCGAATGTGCAGCGCAGGCGTGTCAATCCTCATCGAGCGGGCATTCCCAACCCGGATGCGTTGCATTATACCTTGTTTTGGACACGCAGCGAGGGAAAAGTAACGCGGAGAAAGTGTGTTGTATGCGGGAAGCGGCAACAATTCTATTGCCCCACATGTGGAGACATTCCAGTTTGCATGGGCGATTGCTTTGTAGCACACCATAGTAATTGTTGATGATCATGTACTATTCGCATGTCATTTGCGATTTTTATTGCGATTTTTTTCCAAGTCCATATGTATCATGATTTATGTACACTCTAGTATGAGTAAGGATTTATGAGAATGAAGAATGTAAGGGTGATTTTTTATTTTTTTTTATTACTTGTTACCTCCCACCTTTCCGAGGCAATCAAAGCCTAGCATTGGTAGAAGAGCCCGAGTGATTGAAGTGGGGAAAGGGGGCCTCAATCCTTGAGGTGGTTCAACCGATTTTAGAGGAGCATTGATAGTGTGTTATGAGCCGGCCCCATGCTCCAAACCATGCTCCAAACCGGGTTGGACATGGGGCAGTAACAAAAATTTCAGTTTTTGGGCCCAATCTCATTGCTTGGAGACTTCAGAGTCCCATATCTTTTTTTCCACACCTCAGAATTTGACGAAAAAAATTCCACATGAGGGTCACAATGTTCTTTACATGTGGTAAAAATTTCAGATGATTTGGAGCACTTCTAAGTACTCTGAATCCAGCATAAGTACGAAGTACCCCCTGCCCGAACAATTTCCATCAATCTTCTCAACGGTGGCATTTTCTCAAAAATTGTGCGATCTTGTTGATCTTTTTTTCATAAACAAGCTATGTAAGTCTTCTTTAGTTTCAACGGTGCCGATCGTGAAAATTACCCCACACAAATAAGAAATTGAGCTTGCTACAATAGCTAATCAAGAAAACATGACCTATGCTAAAACACCCCCGGTCCTTTAGGGGTTAACTTGGAGGTTGCTATGGACACCTAACCATACTGTCCATACACATGTGTGAAATGTGCAATGCAGGGCTAGCGCTTGTGACACTTGCTAGAGTTGTGAAATGGTGAAGATAAGTTAAGGGGAGCTAGCAAAAGTTGCGACAATGAATGTGGATGGTATTTAGATTACCCTAAGTGTAAAAGTCCATATTCCAAATGCGTAATCATATTGAACCCACATTTGTTCCACATACAATGAAAGATCAACTACCGTATACATATGCTATGAAATGAAAGAAGAAGAAAAATAGTAAAGTGCATGAACAATCTAAAGACAATGACAACTTGA
This sequence comes from Polytrichum commune, assembly GCA_950295325.1. NCBI lineage: Eukaryota > Viridiplantae > Streptophyta > Polytrichopsida > Polytrichales > Polytrichaceae > Polytrichum > Polytrichum commune. The sequence continues at coordinate 39,589,375 of OX485807.1, forward strand.
GTGGTTAACCTTATCGCAAGAAACTTAAGGTCCTTAAACCTTCAACTCTATCCAATACCAATCATGTTATTTCTATTGTTTTGGAGTTACTTTCCTCTTTAAGAATCAATACTAAAATGCTACATGTTATACATTTTAATTCTAATAGAGACTCATTTGAGCTCATTTTAAGGGACTCATTTTTAAACATATTGAATGAAAAAAAACCAAAACTAGGGCTCAATATTTTCATGATATCAATGCAATCTTACAATGGTATTTTTCTCACTAATTCTTTTAAACTATATATTCATTTATCATTGGAGTGTAATTTTTTCACTTTATTTTCAATTATAAATTGATCTTATATCGGTTGTATTTATATTATCCATAACATTAAGTAGCAAGCCCGGAATAACCTTCGTAAAAGAACATCAAATTGGCACGTGCCAACGAAAAGTTTTTCCCTTCTTGTTGACTCAATATTACGAAACTCAAAGGGTAGCATCCTAGCATTGCTACTTAATGTTATGTCTAGGATAGTGCGAATTGAACTATCTACTTTCAAGATGTTTAAAAATGAAAACCAACAATTTAATTCGGTTATTGCAAGTACTCTGGAGGGGCTTCTTGTGCCTAGAATCTCAATACATCTTTCTTCAATACCTTTCTGGTATGCAAAATTTAATAAATGTTTTTGTGTTCTATTTCTATTTTGCATGAAATATATTTTCATGTTGATCATACTTTGTTGATATTTTACCCCAAGGATCCAAAGTGGGCCCAATTTTTTTATTTTTTTTTCAATACAATTTCAAGGTTGGTCATGAATCTTGGATGTGTGAACCCACTTTGTTTGGCCAATTCCCGCAATCCAAACAAAACGGTTAGTGAAAAAAAAATTGTTCATGTTTTTCTTCAATTTCATTAATCATTTATGTTTGCATACATTATATTTTGATTGGTTTCTTATTTTATTTATTTTACATTTTTTTTGCAGATAGGCAAATTTATAACGCTTTTACTTGTTCGTTGTTTTGGTAATACTTTTATATTGAATTGTATGCCTTTGTCTTTCAAATGAATATTGACAAGGATCTTTCGGAGAATAATATGAATCCAGATGATGATGTTTTATAGAATTTCATGGATTCTACATCTAAACTGCTAAGAGATGATGGTGTCACACCTTGGAGAGACCCACAAGAATAACATCCATTGTTCTTCCAAGTTTTTATTAATGTTTTGTCAAAACTTGAAGGTATTATTGCAGACCTCACTACATTCGCTAGTATAAATCAATTTTTTTTAAGATTTATTTTTTAATATAACTTCAATACCAACTAACTGCTCTAATTATGTATTATGTCTTTGATAGGATCTTCTATACATAGTTGTTGCACTTTGATGCATCACCTCTTGGTATTGGAAGACGACAAAGATGTTTTTGATTTTGTCTTGGAGCCTTTGATTAGAAAATCCCCTTCGGCTATTGGCAAAGACAACAATTTTTTTAGTTATTATAAACACATCAATAATAATTAAAAACAAATATGTTGTTATGTGACAACAATGTGATACCACAATGACGTTGAAGTTGGCACCTTTTTTTTGAAGACCCAAGATTTTTATCAAGCCTAGTACCTCGACCAACCCTCCCTGTCTATGTTGAGACTATGGCTTCCGTTTTTGCTGCTCAATCTTCCCCTTCTTCAACTCTAAACCCTAAACTGGACATTATGATCGGCGAATTTTGGATTTCATAGAGTTAGAGGTTGAATAGATTCATGTTAAACATCCATCATTACATTCATTTATGCTCTACCTTGGACTTACACATGTTTAGTGTCCAACTCTATCTTCTTTGCACTCTCTTTACTTGTGTGGTATCATTGGCCAATTACAAAATCAAGTATCCTTTGCAACAGGTTTTGTTTCACTTTTTGATTTGTTCATACTATGAATGTCAATGATAATCACAACATGATATTCACTTGTCACCTCTTGGAGGACATATCCTTCTGACATGCATGCTTCCCTATAGCTTTGTCTTTCTCACAAGTGATGTGAATCTATTTGAATGTCTTTCTATAAAGAACATCATTTGTATTATATAAAACAAACTAACATGGTTTCATATACTAAATGAACTAACAAATGTTGTTCATTGTCAAAAAATGATGTGGGTATTTGCATTTGCTAAAGTATATTTGATCCAAGAGGTGATGAGCACATGGCATGATGTAATTGGCCACCTTGATCCATGTGCCCTTTGCATTTGGAAGGGAAAGAAATGATGTGCACGAAAGTAAAGGTACAATAAAGTGACTTTGAAATCATACAAACATCATTTTGGAAAATTATTAGTCTTGTGAAAAAGAAATTGAACAAATCTAAATATAACCTTACAATTGATACTTGAAATAATACATCACGTTCTAGAAGAGGGCAACGATCATAGTGAATTGATGTTTTGGAGTTATGGGTTAGCAAATATATCATTAGAAGATTTGGGAGAATGAGCAAGTCATTATGGACATCACTGTGGGATGCTCCCTAAATTACCAATTCTACAAGTTAGTGTGGGCATACATGCATCATACCATATGTATTGCATGTGAGACTTTTAATTCAATTAACACTTGCCAGTATCATATGGGCATCATAATCGTTAATTTCATTAGTGGAAGGCATACTTCAAGTGGATTTTGGTGCTCATGAAAACATATATTGTTTTGGGTGATTTAGCACATATTTATTATTATGTCTAATCCCTCCTTATTGTTATTCTTTAGATATGTGAAAGACGTTTGGTTCCAATCAAATTTTTATTGATCGTAATCACCCCCAGTGGATATTTTTGCTTTAAAGCAATCTCAACAATGTATACCATTTGTAACATCACATGTCCCATATTTTGATGATGGAAATGACATTGAAGAATTTAAAAGCAAATGAAAGACCACAAATGCATCTAAATGAGATGGATGTTATTAATGATAAATATGACATTAATGATGACAATTATTTGAGTGACAAGTTACTACCGCTAATTGAGATGCAATCTACATTCACGTAGTGTAGAATAATCCTCATTTTGCAATAAGACCTTTACATCATGGAGTCAACCCCCTATAGACATGGCAACGCTGCCTGTTGCATTTCAAAACCATGCCACCAACATTATGGTTGAACCTAACCCTAAAACAAAGAGTCCATATTGGAAATTAGTCAAGAGGTTAACTGAAAATTTGATGAACCCTATTATGTGGGTGTGTGAAAAAAATGTTGAAAATGTGGGCAATGCTTCAACGCATGCCCCCACACATGAAGGACCATAAGGAAATCAATATCATGGATTTCTTTTGAATGTTAGGGAAGATCAACATCTCTTGACCAGTTTGAGAATAACGTTTTAACAACTTAATTTAATGTTACGGATATTTTGCATGCCAGAGTTGGGCAGTGTCTCAATGTTCATGAAGATGGTTGCTTGCATGAAGTGAGAATGCGTTTTTGTCACAATGCAATCATATGATGTAGAGGGTACTCAAACCAATAAAACCATGTGGCAACTTTAACCTATTTTTGGAATCCATTTCAATTAGTGGTTTGCATGATTGGCTTAGGAAATTGTCTTGGACATGGTGGAAATGGATTTTTGAATAAACTATAATTCACTTATTCCTAGCTTCCCAAACCTCTCCCTAGATCCACATTTTTTTTCACTACAAACGGCTTCCAAAACCGTCCTTACAATCGTCCAACATCACCCCTATTTTTCGTCACTAATCAACCCCGCTTTCTCTCAAAACTGTCTCCACCTTTCTCCCAAACTACCCCCCACACTAAAACCAACATTCCACCAAATTAAAAAATTGGAGTCCTCAAAACTTTTGCATGTGAAACTCTAAATAATCATATGTAACTCACCCCTAGCTAAGTCCCAACACTTGCCCAAATCCAAATCCACTTTCACCCAAAACCAACACCACGTTCTCCCGAAACCACCCCGCTTCTCACTTGAAACTGCTCCTGGTTTGCGTTGAAGACATTCAAATGGTTTAAGGTGTGCTAAAAACTAGGAGAAATGTATAGGGAGACGCTTAAAAGAAGATTCGGAATTAGCACCCTATACCGTAAAGCAATGCCCTTGTCCACACATGCACCATAGTGAACACTTTCTTAAAGAGAGAAGTTCAATTCAGTTCAAGAGAGCTATACTAAATATTGTATTTAGTGTCACTTTCTATTTGGAGTTACACAATGGTATATCTTTTCACTAGAAATGTAATTTTTTCCCAAGTAAAGATGTTAATGTTCTATTATGTCCAAACAACCAATTTGACCTTTGTTGGCCAAAAATAAGACATACAATAAATAGTTACAGCATTGCATAATTCCAAGTAGCAAGTGACACTAAATACAATATTTAGTGTACCTATCTGCCAAAGTTTATCACCATAGCAGGGTGAGGAGTTAATTCATTGGGCTTATCATCAACAAGGCAACTTTTTAATGCCTCAAAATGGAGCCAGCTGGGGCAAGCCATTCGGTTACTTTTCTTAATCGGACACCTAAATTTGATTGGTATGTGCTTAGGATGAGGATCAAACAACAAACATTGTAAAGATACATGTTTTAAAAAGATTGGACTACGTCTTCAAAATTTATCAACTATTCCACACTCAATTGGAAGGAAATTTGTATTCAATTAAGGAATCGACAAACATGTATTTCTAAAGATCATAACTGAATCATAGGAGGCCCGATTTTTTATGATGCTTCATTGTAGATTTGCTAATGCAACACAATTTTCGCTGTGTAAATCTAATCAGTAGAAGTTGAAGAACATGAAAAACCAATCAAATTACACCACATACCTTATATGTCCAATTGCAGGTCCTGGTGTAAAGTGTAACAAATAGCAACCACGAGGTTATTCAATATAGGGCTAAGCTGTGTTAAGACCAACAGTTGACGAAATCTATGAGAATAGAGTCATCCTCTAACTCAGCATGACTTTTTGGTCCAACAGGAGTTGGTTGTTTTGCATAGACCTTCCATGTTCAATAAGTTTGGGGAGCATAGTTAGAGGTTGTGTGGAGGTTCGAACAAAAGATGCTCTATCTCGGTTCATTAAGAGTCAAACTCATTTTGGCATGGCAAGAGGTGCTAAAATGACTTTGGTCCTCAATGAACTGAAATAAGCTGCTCTTCGATGAAATTCCACGACTACCGACAAGCATGCAGCACAAATGGAAAAGAAGTTATTGAGTTTATATACAAAAAATGAACATATTTGATCATTAGTGAAGAAATGGAATCTTCACTTTGATGATTGAATGAGATATTTGCATGAACTCTGATAATTATAAGTAAAATGACTGCAGCTTTGATGTTGGATTTGCTCGTCATCTTGTACTAATTGCATGTTGAATATGCTAAGAGAAGTGAGTGCAGAGCTGAAAGTGTCCGTTTTAAGCCTATGTACTTTATTGCTCCCATCTTGATTGAACAAGTGCATCAGCTGAGTGGCAGTTTTTACGTTTGCTTTAGTAGACATCTGATGCACTAATCAAAAGAATCGTCCTGATCTTCTTAGTGGCAGTTTGGATTTAACATGGCCAAGGTTTGAATGAGTGTGCAGGGAGCCACAGAACAAGAAGTACCTTGCAAGCTTTGAAGCTCGAACGTATGTGATGCAGTCCCATGCCTCCTAATTTTTTTACTGCAACTATATGTTTTGAGCCTCACCTGAAGTCGGAAAGTTCAACAACCTGGCTCCAAACAAAATTATGAGAAGATTCAACATTTGCTCTGAAAAGTTCAATAAAAAGCCAACCTTGTATGCCCACATGTAATGACCTATAGAATGTGAGAGCACTCCAAGTTACACCACAAATGTAGACAAATTCTCAAGTATTCAGAATGTTGAGGCTGAGAATCTCACTGCTGTTGTTCTATGAAGAGATACATTTCCACCTGTGACAATATATGGAAGCAAATAATTTTTCTGTCAAACTCAATCATTACTTTAAAAAAAATGTGCACAGTCACACACACGACTGTGAAAGTTGCACGTTTTGTGAGCCAGCCAGGAGGCAGATAAAGGTGCCTCCAGAATCTGAGTCTTAATTGTAAAACATGTTGGGTTGCAACTAAAGCAACCTCCGAAGTCACACTCCAAGTTCAGGTTATGCAACTTCTAGGGAGCTGCTTCACCTTTAACTTTCCAGGATCTCTACCAACCTCTTCTAAATGAATGAAATGCAGGTTGTAGAGCTTATTGACCAGTAATCCTTGTCTTGGTGTCCTCAATCAACTTGAACAACTCTTCTCTGTAAGATTTAACACACAATCCAGAACCAAGTTAGATCATGAATATACTCCCTCTGTCAATCATGAAGTCAATTATAAAAGAAGTCAGACCTCCCCACACTGCAAACAATGAACTGTCCAAGTGCCCTTCAAGTTGGTTCAAGGAAGCTTTGCATGTGCAATATATATATTAGCCTAGTAAACTTCGTTATCGATACAATTCTTTAGGGACTTTGAGCAACTGACCTGTCTGGCTTGAAGAGCAAGTAACGATACACAAACCACTGTCAAACAAACCAGCAGTATATCAGCAATTGTCAAAGGTCAATAAACTTGAAGGAACATTTACAAGCTGCCTACACACCAATGCTGTATATAAAATACACTAAATCTCCTTGTACTCTGCAAATGGTATTCAGCTGCAGGGTGACCTTCATAGTCTTTGGCACATCTTCGTAAATCCTACTTAAATGAACATAAAACCAGACCAAACCAGACAGTGTGATAAATAAGAGCTAATTACCCCTGAGAATAAAATTCCAACAATCTCGAAGAAGTCAGGGATGAGGGGGAGCCTGTCTAAGGCCTGCCACAATCCATCAGAACACATCAGGCTTCTCAAATTTACAAAAAAGTATTATGCCAAAAGAGCTCTTCAAATTTCCAATTCATGAACATACACAGCTGACTCAGTAGCATATTCAAGCACTATGATCCTTCATGTTCTACGTCCAAATGAGACATAATACTTTCCAACAATATTCCAAAGTATTTTCCAAAGCTTGTGGTACCTAAGAGGACTAAGCTCTGATCAGAGACAATTGATATTTATGTTGTTGATATACATGTGCAAGACACTCTCCAAAACGGACAGACACATGTAGGACCTATGGTAGAAGTGATTCTGTAAGTTTGAACTGGTAGATATCTGAAACTTACGCCAATAAGGCCAGCAGAAGCCCACAGTGCAACCAAACCAGCAAATCCCAGTGATCCAATTGCAAGCTTGTCATCTGTCTTCTCCCACTGAAAGACGGAGAGGTGTCAGCTAAGAAGACCTATATGAGGGAAGAGGAAAAAAACAATGCATTGACTCATGCTGTTTTTGACTTCGACTATTAAAGTTGGCTTCACTTGCAAGAGGAAAAACACTCCATGCAAAGCAAAGCAAAGCAAATCATCAAGGGCCAAACTCAAAACAAGGAATTTGATCAACACCAGCGAAGTGCTTATAATTGACAACCCCCTCCAGTCCAAGAAATTCAAACTGAAGTGGCAATCAACTGGAACATCAAGAGGTTTGTTTGAGCCTGAAACTGCGCCATCGTAATCCTAGCAGGGATAATGTAGTGGTTATGCAAGGCGCTTACCCATTCTTGGACGCTCTTTAGGGCATCGTTTACAGCTGCGGAGGTCTCGTTGACTGTGGACTCGGCAGAGGTCTCGGGCTCCTTAGTCGCCTTGGTAGCAACAATTGACAATGACCTCCGTGGCTCTGCCTACACCAGAAAATCCGCTGTGTCAACTGCAAATTGCACACACCAAATGCCAACCAATTCTTGCACCTCCTTCCAGCCTTAGATGTTAATATTCAAATTCACATGGATACTACAGGGCTCAAAACAATTTAGGTAGTGGGAGCATGTAGAAAATTTCAGCTCCATCTACGAATGCAGAGAGCACCGAAAAACACAGGTATGGGACCTCCTCTTATTCCCATTGTATTAGGGCAATTTCTCAGCATGATTAAAAACAAAACGAAAAGTAGGAAAAAAAAAGAAAAAACACAAAAAAAGCTTGTGCTTCCTAAGACCTCGATCCTAAAAATATTAGAGGAAATGTTCTTGAAGTATGGTTTGCAAAGCTAAGAGAGCTGGTAAAACCATGATAATCTTCTTTAACCCGTTCAATGTAGTCTCCACAACCCGAGTTCAATGTGTAAACACCAGGACAAATGAATCATTTTCTTTGTATGACCTAACACTCTGTCTCCACTTCCGATATATACACCGCTATTCACGAAACCAATCTATCGCAACAACAGTTTCCCGGATTCCTACAAGTGAACGAACCGCAACTAATTTCTTGAAGAAAATCGTGTTACTGAGATTAGTCACACCACTAGCAAATGGAGCAAAATCTCATATGACCTGACACTGTGCGCCTCCGCTTCCGATATCTAATCAGCAGTTTACGACATCAATCGATCGCAACAAATGTTGTCTGATTCCGACAACTGCACAAACCGCAACTAATTTCTTGAACAGTATCATCTTACTGAGATTGGTCACACCAATGGAAAATGAAGCGATATCTTATATGACCTAACGCTGTGCGCCTCCTCTTCCGATGCTTATTCAGTAGTTCGCGAAATCAATTGATCGAAACAAGAGTTGTCAGATTCCGACAACCGAATGAACCGCAAGCAAATTCTTATAGAAAATTGTGTCACGGAGATTGGCGAATTCGTCCGAGCATGGGGAAAATCGAACCTGGTCGGAAGCTGGAGTTACGGCTAATCAAAGGAACAGCGACACCGGCCTTGAACGAGGACGCGCGGCAGGAGGAAAGCAGCACATTATAGGCCGGTGCACGGTCCACGCGATTATTCGTGTTGCGGGAAGCAGCGCTAAGGCTCCCCACGGCAGCGGACGACATCACGCAGGCAGAGGTTGACGACATTGCCGCTGCTGCACTCCGCTACAGTGCACCTCCCCGCGAGTAAATAAAACTATAATCCTAAAGTGGAGATGTTCGTTCAGAAATGATCGCGAGCCGCTCGCAGAGGCTTTCAGAAAATTCAAATCACGAGAACACTTTGGGGCAAGTGAGTTGCAGTTGTTCGCTTCGCAGGGTGCGGGAGCTCCAGACCGCCATGGCCGCTCCGCTCCAACTCCAAGATGGTGACCGGATCACCCGGTCATCAGATACGGTCCCCTTCACACTGGCGAGAGGGAATTAGCGCACACAAGTGTGCCAGTCTTTGGACCCGGTATATTTTAATTTTTTAATTTTTTTTTGTATATATGTGTGTGTGTGAATGCATGGTATCAACAAACAACATTAATAATGGTATCAATGAACCTTAGTACTTGTGGTATCTATGTCCGGGAAGAACCGGCGGTTAGTTACAGATGAGCTAGTTGAGTTTGAGAAATAAACGATTGAAGTTGGAGACTTCAAGAGAATTACCAATCGTTTTAGGTGAATCTATAGAATATACCTCAAATGAATAAAACCAAACCGGAAGATGTCAACATGTAACTGGCTGGATTTAGAATCACTAGGATCTTGACCAACTATGCCCAAAAACTTCCCGAGCATTAGTGGGTATCTATCATTATAAGCTTGTAATACCAGTCAAAGTATCGATATGTGGTGGGTATCTCAATGTGAGAAAATCTTTGTATTGTATGAGTTTTTATTTGGATCAATACCATTCTAAACCATGGTGATAAGTACTAGGTTGATTTTATCTAGGCGTGAAGGTTCTTGCATGGTATATAGACAGAAAGGGTGTGGAAAAAAAAACAAAATACCACACCCTCTTGATATCAAAATTGTGAAATTCTCATTATAGATGCCCGAATAGATACCAATCCAACATTGGAATATACCTTTTTATTCATCCAACATAAAAGTGTTGAAATAAAATGTGGGTTGGAGGTTACCTAATTTCTTTGGTTTATTTGAAACATAAATTAGGTTTAGGACTCCATAAATTTGTTGGGAACTTATTTATGCTATATGGATGAGAGGTATGTTTGTATGTGATAATTCCTCTCAACCTCCACTTGCGCCCCCTAGTTGGGTCTCTCATTCACATTGCGTCTTGCCAAGTCTACCTAGTACGAGTGAAAAGGATGGGTTTTTAACTAAATTGGAATAACTTAGAATGAAAGACATTTAATGCTCATGTGTGGATTGAACTTGAAGAACATTTGTTAGGAAATTGTACAGTTGAAAACTGCATTTAATATCTTGACATGAGTGCTAGAAAGCCATGTGTTAAAGATATCAATTGCAAATGTTCATGATCATTTCAAAGCAAGGTAAAATTAACCCATGCCTTCCAACTAATTTATATACAACATGTTTTGAAAGGAAGGAGAAAGTATAATCATGTCTATTATTAGGATAAACAAATACTAGATGTTGCATATAATTATATGTTGAGTTTTTTGCGTACTTGACTAGCTTGGACATGTGCATGTGCATGTGCATATGAATTAATATCCTATATAAGCGCGACCCTATATACCCATGCAACCATATGGCTGTGCTCATGTGCACCCACCACATGCATGTATGGCCATGTCCATGCTTATAAGCATCCCATGATGTGCCACCATGCCCATAGAGCACTTTAAGGAAAAAAAATGTACACACACACACACACACACACACACACACACACACACACACACACACTGATGAACAATATTGAGTATTTTTTTAACAAACTCATTTTCAACGGACAACCACAAACAATTCACATGCTCTTTTTCATATTGAAAATTGGATATGATATTGAACAAACTTGTACACATGTATGCAAAGTTTCACATTACATTGATAATTATTTTATCATGTTTAAACAAATTTTAAACAATTATGTGTTCAATATATATACTTGCACACTACTTGCACCATCTTCTAAAACATCTAGATCTTTCTTGAAAATCAAGTTGTCAACATAAATTACTTGGCTTTGTAGATCAATGCGTTTTTTTGAATGTTTATGATTTTTTCCTTTACAAAATTCAAAGTTAGTATATAGTTTTGAATCACTTTCACTGAAATCTATGCAAGGTAATGAAGTTGTGTACTTGATCGTGCTTGCGCCCAATAGTGTGCATTACCAAGTTTGTTACTAGTCTCCTTGCTCACCACTCACGTGTTAGCATTCCTCATTTTGACGGTATTTTTTTCTCTTTTTGATACCATTTAGGTTGATATGCCATGCAAGAACCTTCATATTCAGGTAAAATTTCCCTAGTATAAATAGAGTTTAGAATGGCATTGACCCAAAAAGAACTCGGGTATACAAAGAATCTTTCACATTGACATATATACCCACCATATATCAATATCACACTGGTATTTCAATGTGATACCCATGGTTTGGTTCTTAGATACCATTATTGATGTTGATTATTGATATGATGCATTGACCTATATAGGGTAAGTGTCCCTATGATTGTGCAAGCACCTCTAGACACGCACCCAAACCCTATAATTGTGCACTTGCCACATCTTAATCTTGGATTAGGGATGTTTTTTTTCTTCTTCTCTTGGGAATGAGGTATCTTAGTTGAAAACCCCTACTCAATTATATGGTGTGCAACAATATATGAGAGCAACAATATATGAGAGCAACAATGCTCGACAATAGGAGCATTGGTGCATGGTAATAGGAACAATGAAGATAGAGATCCACCATCTACCTATATTCATTTTGCAAAACTTTAGATTCCACTTGCCCTTATAGAAATAGTACTTTATTTTGAGTAATAAAAGATCAAATCGATTTTGAACATCTTGATCCAAAATAACATAAATTATATATGTTTTCCACTACAACTATAATATATCCAAAGTGCAAGTGTGCAATAATAGGTACACCTACACTCTATAATGAGGATTTTGTTGACTCTGCCCCATATCGTGGGATACATGCATTGTGGAGATTGCCTTTGAGTGGTGATAGGGCCGGGGTAATGCATGTTAGAACTTAATGAATAAGGATTGGTGGAGCTCAATGAATGCTTAGTGAAAGCTTATTGAAATTTTCCAATTCAATATGAAAAAAACCACACTATTTTGTTTGATTAGTGTGGGTCTCCATTCAAAGTTACGTGTTGCTATAACGTTTCACTGACATTATCATTTTTGCCAACTTAGTTATATTATAATCTATAGTTAAAATTGATACTATTAGTAAAATGTTATAGCAATGCGTTGCTCCAAATGGTAACCCACACTAATTAGACAAAATAGTGTAGTATTACTTTAAATTTATCATAATTATAATTAAGACATAGTCTCTCGTGGGAAAGGCGTATTCCCTTGTTGGCTCTTTTCCATATCATGGATAGAGGCATTGTGGAGATTGCCTTTGAGTGGTAATAGGGCCCCAAGTAATGCATGTAAAAATTCAATGGATAAGGTTTGGTGAAGCTCAGTGACAACCCTGGGGAATCTTAGTGAAAATTTCAATTCAATTTGAATAGATCTACATTGAATATTATGTTCACTGCCACTTACTATTTGGATATCGTTACAACATTGCGTAATGCTAAAGAATTCTAAAATATTTTTAGTGCAATAATTAATAAAAATTTACTTGAAAAATGCCATTTTATGTCAGAGCCTCTTGTGGCCAACCACATTCCCTTGTTCTTATTACTATTGATGTGTATGTTTGACAAATTTCATTTGACGTTCAACTTCAAATCCAAAGTGTCACGTGATGTTTTCAAAAACAAAAATGTATGTCACTTGACATCTACATTTTCTTCTAAAATGTCACCTCAATGTCACATGCCTAGTAGTACGTGTCGTTTCATTTTCTAAAGTGTCAATCGACGTGTGGTTTTTTTCTTCACAAGTCACACTACATGTAAAATTCTAAATCGTGCGTGTCAATAGACATGCATATTTATTTTTGTGCAAGTTTTTGCGTGTCAAATGTCAAAAACTTGCAAAAACTTTGTCAAAAATACACACTGAATTTACTATCAAATGACCTATAAAGGACTAGACCAACAGTGATTCAAACTAACTTAGGAAACTATTCGGGTGACAGGCATAATCTCTTCCCGATGGAAATTATGAGTCAAGCTCGAGCATTGAAGGCTTTGTGGGCGGAGTGGATCCTTCAAATCGGGTGGAATCACGGGAGTGGATTTGCTGACTGTATCCTCGAAATCTGGTGGACTTGCGGGAGGAGGCGAAGAAGACGTGTTCGATTGATGGAAGGAAAGGAGGGAGGCTAATTGCTGGGTGTTGAGGAGGGAGCCGGACTTGAGGAGTTTGAGTTGGCTTTGTGGTTGAGAGGCGGCGTGGGAGGTCGGAAGTGCAATTTGTTGTAGTTGCTGAAAGGTGTGGAGCAATGGCAGGGTTCGAAGTGAGGTTTTGGCAGGAAGTCATTTTAGCTTTGGTATGGCAGACAGCAGCTGAGAGCATGTTGGTTCTATTGCGGTGAGGTGGATCCTGGACGGAACTTGCGATGATAGGTCGTCTGGATCATTGGAGATGAGACGGGAGGAGATTGCACAGCGCGGGAAGAAAATGTGTGCACTCGAAGATGTGTAGGTTGAGCGGAATCTCGTGAAAGAGTGCATTTGTTCATTCGTTTTGACGGGAAAAAATGTGATCTTTTGGAGATGGATATGAGGTGAGGTGCAATACTTACATGTGATTATTTGTTGAGTAATTGCGTGATCTTTTGCAGATGAATATGAGGTGAGGTGCAATACGTACGTGTGACTCTTTGTTTAAGAATTGTGGACCCCTATGTGCTTGACATGTAAGGAGTCCTCCGAGTCTACACGCAGGCATTTGAATTGCTAAATGCCACGTGTCATATCGGCATTGATTACGAGAGTTTATAAATCCTATGTGGCATCTCGCAAATGGATTATTTCGTCATATGGGTGTTCAATACTGACGGTAACCTACGGCATTGTCTCGGATGATGATGTTATGTGGTTTTCAAGGCTGGTTTCACATTACGTGGTTTCAGAGGATCAAAGGATGAGATCCGAAAGTCGCATCGTTTCCTGTCGCTGTTGAGAACTGTCGAGAATCTGCGACTGGGTAAGCAAATTGTGAATGCTTCCAAGCTGGTGAAGGTCTTTTGGGCGTCCGATGAGCTTGAGCAATAGAAATTGTGTGGGTTAGACTGTCTTTGTCAATCATTTCAAACCGTAAATCCTAAAGTGATCGCTGTATATTTAGGATAAAGGAGGTCTAAGCTGTGTCTTTCTACAATTCTTCTGAAATGTATGAAGTTTGAGGACAATGCAGATAAGCGATCGCGTATTTAAAGTGAGCAAAAGAGAGATGACATCTGAGAAGCCGAGAGGAGACAGATATAGGGGTTTGGGCGTAATTTTGCAGAAATGAGGAAGAAAAGCCAACGTTGATTGATTCCAATGGCTTCGAAGTAACTTAGGAACCACTAAGGAAGTGATCAACAGCAACCATGAGCACAGACAAATTCTGACATTGGTCATGTGATGCATCAAAACAATACCAATATTTGGCTCTCACTATTCATATTTGTTGCTTCCTTCCATTATGGGGATCATATATTGTCAGCTGGAGTATTTCATCAATTTGCACGCACAAAGTCAATGTTGTTAGCTAGTGTGTAAGAGAACACATTGGATATGGAGGTGTCTTGTGTCACGTCATGAGTAAGAAATTTCAGTGCTTCTGAATAGGAAGGAATCTTTAATCAAATTGGTAAGAGAGCCATGGAGCCAGTGCATACTAGCTACCTCTGCATGGAATCTCTGAAGGATGGCGATGTTTAAGCACCTCAATCAAGAAGATGCAACATAGCAAAGATAGACAGTTAATTACAGGGACTAAAGTTTGTGTAAATTGCAGAGGCATGGACTAAAGACCATCACAGTGGTGTCCACCGACTTTGTTCGACACATGATGCGTGGGCTTGCGAGAGGTAAAAACCCACTCCCTTGGGTTTCAACATTCCATGCTGGGGAGTTTCTTGATCCTATGGCTCTGTCTGAAGCTTATCATAAAAAGAATGACGAGAAATGGTGATGGACAGTCTTGATCGATTGATCAGGTCTTGGGAGACCAAGAAGCAGTCAGTAGTAGTGGAGGGCGTCTCTCCGAGTTTGAACTCTTTGGTAAGTTCTAAAATTGACTCTCCAGATCTGTCTGAGTCATCCATTTATACAGTGGAAAGAAGATGGTAGTAACGTTGATTATCAATGTACATGTCTCCTTGCAGCTCATTGAAGAACCAGAGGTTTAAGGTAGTGACGAGGAAATGGAAGAAGAGAAGGAGAGATCAGCGGATCTGAACTAGAATCTGTTCAAGAAGATGAAGTGAGAATTCTTCACTTGGAACTCCCTCTACATCTTTTTTGGGCTCGTTATCAAACATATTTTCAAAGGATTCAAATCTTCCGCCCTCACATGTGTTGCCAGCTTTGTTGATCAGCTCAAACGTAAAATCTGATATTATAAGTTCGTACTTGATTGAGGATATTATTGCCATAATTATATCACCCACCTGTGTCAAGGAGTATTTTCCTGATGATATGACTGCATATCTATTGTAAACAGATGGAAGTGGTCTGTTGATGATGAAAGTGGGCATTCCAAGGGAGAAGAGAAGTTTGTGGAAGGTGAAGGAGATGATGCATACTGGGAATACGAGGAATCTATATACTCCCACACCAAGGCGACCAACAGCTGCGAAGGGAAGGACAAAGAAGGCCAACATGCAACATCTCCGCTTATTTGACAACCAAGAAAGAGCTTAATTCAAATCAATCATGTTCCATGTCAGTGCTCCTTGTGTCGTCTCCATATCATTTGCGCGCACTTGTTGAGCTCATAGGACTTGGAACCTCCCATTTTTTAGGGCTGGAGAATCAAGTGGTAGTATGTGGCAATCTCTTTAAATTTGACAAAGCAAGCGCCTGTATAAATGACCTTTTCGTCTCCACATAACCATGAGTTAGAACCTAGACGTGATTGCGCCACAGTGTAACCCTCCCGAGTTTCAATTTCACATTCTCTTGGGTTGAGTTAGGTACAGCCATTAATAGTACAGGCCACTGGCTTCTTTCTTCCCTCCTGTGTGTCCTCATGCTGTTGACTTGCATACTTTACAACAAGAGAGAGTATATGCAGGTGTTTGGAGCAAATTCACTCATGCTCGCTACACTGATCGGCCACTCACACATGCCGTGGGCTCAGAACGGCAGGATGATCGATCCACTCTTGCAAATTCCAGTGAGGTACATAACCTTGAATATAAAAACCTGGCCAAGTCAGCATCTACAAATGAATTTGCTTATTTCTCGACTTTGACAAAGGCTCATATGATAATGGGTACACTTGTAATCTATACGACAAGAGAGGCTATGTGCAGGTATTTGAAGCAAAACCACTCAGATTGCTATACTATCGACCACCCACACATGCTGTGGTCTCAAAACCCCAGTTTGATGGATCCGCTCTTGCAAATTCCTGAGGTAGTACATAACCTTGAATCTGGTACAAAGTTTGCCTTTTCCAGAATCTAAAAATGAATGTGCTTATTTCCTAACTTCGACAAGGATGCATATGGGAGCACGTTCCGCTTTTTCTATACATAGTGTCCACTGTCAACTCCTGTTTTTATCCGAGGCCAAACTTCAATTACACGACCGTTGTTTATTCCCTGAATCCCGTAATTTGCCATGCTGCCAGAAAGATGCGCTTATACGTGCGCTATAAAAGTCAGGTTCCAGTGAAAAGGGCAGGTGCCAGCACAGGGGTCGAGCACCAGTAAAAACATGTCCCAGTACAGCGGCGCAGTAAATCAACATGGACTTGGTAAATATTTGAAAAATACCAAGTGTGACTCATCGAAGACGATGCACTGTTCTGTAGGATTGCATCGGAGGCAGCGGCTGTGTAACTTAAGAAATTGCCTTGTCAAGGTTTGCTATTGCTCTTGCAGGTATCCAGTGTTCACTGAATCTGCTTCTGTGGGCTTCAATGTGAGTACCATCAGACACCGCTCTATTTCATGCGGCTTGAGTGTGGTCTGAGTGGAAGAAGTTAAGCGAATGCGGTGAGGATAATACATTTTTGATGAGCACTCTCGAATCATTGATCTTTGCTTTCTGTGGATCCATCTGTATGAATAACGAAGCTCAACTTTCGCCAAGAGTCGTAGCTGGGAAAAGATGCTATCCGAAGTTTGAGTGTTTGAGAGTTTGTGTAAGAGAAAATTCCAAGGTTTTTTGGAGAGAGCGACAGAAAAACTTCGATTGTAGGTGGCATAGCGATGTGCTCTCGGTTGTTGCAGATACATAGCACATTCTTGTATTTGAATGGTGCCGTTGCAATTGGATGATAAATAGCCATCGAGGCAGTCCAGATTGTAACTATGTGCATGTTAGACAGTCGGAAGAGTGTTCTATTGTGGTAGTAAAAGTTAGATCAGTGACACTCACGTTGGATATTGAAGCGTGAGCAGCAACACCATCTCTTTCCAACTGCGTCTTGTTTACGTCTCATGTAGACGACAACGCGAAGGGGCCTAGAGACACCGTAGTTTGACTTACATTACACATGAGCTGAAAGGATTGGTAATAGTTATTGATGTCATCAGAAAGAAAGGCAAGAGAGGAGGATTCTCTTCAAGTGGTTAACTAACTTCTTTCTTCTCATTTTTAAGGGTTCAGTTCAGTTCGGCGCTTGCTGTGTTGTGAAGATAGAGCTGATGCACCGCCACGGAAGTTAAAGCAAGCACTTCAGCTGGCTCGGTGAGTTTGGGAGCTAGTTTAGGTTGTTTTTCCGGATTACAGGTTCTTAGTCTGTGGGCTTTGGGAATGGGCATTTGGGATTTGGCGAAAGTTTGGAGTTTTTGATGCGAGGTGGGGGATTTGTGGGGTGAGATCTATTGTAATGCGAGTATCTGAAGAGTTGAGAGAAGGCGTGATGCGAGATGAGGAGTTTGGAAAAGGTTTGTGTTTCTGAGGTGTGTGGTAAAGGTATTTGTAATTTTTGATTTCTGATTGAGGCTTTGGAGGTTGTAGATCCCAAGTCTTTTTGGATCTGGGTTGATAGGTAAGGATGAAAGTGTGGGGTCTTTCGTTCTTGCAAGTTGAGAGTCTTGGATTGCCGTTTTAGGGTGAGATCTTTGGCGATTTTGGCATCCGGAGGATCGAGGAAAGGTGTATTAACCTGACTTGAGGAGTTGGTTTGGATTCCCCCAACGGCAATTTCGGTGTATAAGAAGTTGAGGTCTTTTGTCATGCACATTTGAAAGCCTGGGCAATCAATACGTCTGTGTGCTGTCAATGTGGTAATTTTTCGGCCAGTTATCTCTGTGAGAAGCCATCTGTCAAATTGTTCGTTTATAAACAGTATCCTAGAGAAGATGATCACGTACGTGTGCGCATGGACCGCTGCAAGAAACTGCTGGATACCAATGAGTATTAGAAGATTAAGTACCCCGTAATAGTTAACCATTGAGCGTGGGTAGGACCAGTGTGGTGTGGTGTTTTGCAGCTGGTGTAGAAAGTCTTGTATGCTAAGGCCAAATTGATGTCACATTATCTATTCACATCTGAAGCTTAGGCAATCTATGCTATCTCAGCTACGTCAACTTGGTACTGGTTAGTGCATATAACTCTATTTTTCCCTCAACAAATAGTCATAGTCTTGGAACTTATTAGAGCTTCAATGAACATAATGTATATGAGGGCAAGGAAGACCCAATGAAGGCATAAGGTAGGAAGGTAGGAGGAGAGAATGAGGAGGCGAGAGTGGGACGGAAGGAGGATTGATTTACTTTAGTTTTGTTATACTACTTGGTTGCAGTTGGGTTGAGACATTTTGTCCAATCTTGCACTCAATTGAAGAAGCAATTAGCCTTGGCCAGAGGTAAGACATGGGGAAGGGTCTCTTGCCGTCCTTTGGATTTTTCTCGTCAATCAGAATAAGATTTTGTTGATATGGCACTTTCCACCATTTTGGGTTTTTGTATTATACTAATGAACGACATGATGAAGTTACACTGAATAATAATAGACCATTTACAATGAAGCATTGACAATAGGAAGGACGAGTTTTCTCTTTGCAGCGGTGTGGTGAGTCCACGTTAAAATCAGATTCATGTGTTTGATGTGAAGCTCCGGTACATAATCTCTATCAGTCACTCGGAAAGTGCCACCTAATAGTACATACACTAACGGGTACCGGGTTCACAGAGCTGAGTGATAGAGATTATGTACCTTCCCAAATAGTTAAATTATTGACAGTTTGAAGGGCTAGTTTGCTCTTTGCAGCTGGTGTGGGAAAACTCTATGTTAAAGTCAAATTGATGTTATTGAGCTACATACAAGTATGTGATTCAGCTGGGTTGAGAAAGTAGTGGCAATCGCCTCTTGTGACAGAAATTTCAAGGACGTACATAAGAGTTGGAAATGTGCCATTTGCTGCCAAATATTAAGTTGTGTGGGAACACTGTTTAATGTGCGGGGTGGTGTTATCTTTGAATCTTCCTGTGATGATTCTTACCTACTTCTCATCTGCGGCTAGTTCTACTGGAGTAGTTTTGTTTTAGAATTATCAATCACAGACTGATTGGCATTCTGGAGATAGATCCATATTGCAGAGAAGTGAAGGAGGTCTACTGCATGAAGTACTTGTGGCATTCGCTAATTCTCAAATGAACGTTCTACAGTGTGTTTGTGTCTCATTCCATGAGTTGGACAACTGGAAGAGAGCTACTAGAGCACATAGACACTGATGTTGGATCGTCATTGCAGGCATGTGAGGATAACTCCTAGGTCATTTCAACGCTGCAACACAAGCACCGTGAAGAAAGCAATCAATCAATTGATCTCGACTCCAATTTTAGGTCCAAAAATGGCTGCCAACGCCGTGGCTGGTCGAGGAGCACTCATGATTCTAATCCTTATGCCTCTGATAGCTCTCACCCTTTTGCATCAAGTTGTTGCGCAGTCACCAACCCTACTTCCTGTGACCTGCTCTCTTTCGAATGCATCCACGATTTCTCCAGAGTATTGCACCTACTATGACCAACAAAACATGGCCAGCCAGACGGGTGGGTGTCAGAGTTTTCTCACCAACATTGATACCAGCCCATCCGCGGATTGCTGTGCGGGTCTCAACAAGGTTGCCTATTACCGCACGGCCTGTGTGTGCCTGACCACATTCTACCCGCCTTCCAATATCAACATGACCCGCAACCTGGAGCTTCCCATGTTGTGTGGTGTCACCACTGATTTGTGTGCACGATGCCCCACGTTTCTTGTCGCACGCACAGCAGATAGTGCACCCATTGGTTAGTAGACCACTCCCTGTTCCATTCTACCACTTTGTTTGAAATTATTTGTGTGTCACACAATAATGTATGTGGGTGTTTTTCTTCAGTTCGTTTTCTGTGTTTCGATCTTCATTGATCAGATTAGTGTCTTCAAATTTGTGTTGCATTAGCAAGCCTATGATGAAACATCAACAAAAACCAGATTGAAAATTGAACTTCCCCTGATTTAGTTATGGTTATCAGAAGTGCATATAGTTGTTGATTCTCTGAACTTAACACATAGGTCCTTGCAAATGGGTTCACTATTGATGTGGAGTAGTTCATAAAACTCAAAGATGTAGTCTGATCTCTTTTAAATATGTGTCGTTATGGTGTTTGTTCTTTGTTCCTCACCTAACCACACACCAATCAAAATATAGGTGTCCGATCTAGAAAAGTGATTTAATAACACCTGTATACTTTAGAATTCAGATCCTCTAACTCAACATGACTTTTGGTCGAGAGTTGGTTGGTTTGCATAGTATACCTTCCACATTTGGTAAGTTTGCAGTTCATGATTGGAGGTAGTGTGGAGGTTTTAACAGAGACAATTCTATATTGGTTCATTGAGGGTCAAACTCATTGTGGCTTGCCAAGACGTGCTAAAACGAGTGAGGCCCTCAATGAATTGAAATAGGTTGCTTTTCTTTCAAATTCAAATACTATCTGAGAGCATGCACCACAAGTCTGAACATGGAAGGTGTTGTATGCTAAACAACAAACTTCCCACCAGAAGTCTTGTTGAGTTAGAGAACTATGTTCCCAAATTTGGCAAGTGTATGTTTGTTCAATCTTTAGTGCCTAATTAGAGTGGGCCTCATTTGATTACTTATCTTAATCAGACACCTATGTTGAGAGGTGTGTGGTGAAGTGTGGATCTCATGACAAACACCAGAGAGACAAGAACTTCAAAGAGATTGGACTACAAGCTCAATGTTTTTTAACTATTCAAGGCTAAATAGTCAACATAAATGGCGGGGCAAAATTTGAGAAGTGCGTGCTGTTCAATTTATTAATGAATCAGATGAGCTCCAGAAATTGGAGGAAAATGACTATGGCCTTAATTTGGATTTGCTGATTATCTGTACAAGTCACATGTTTGATGTTCTAGGAGATGTGGATGCAGATCTAAAAGTGACAGTTTTGGGCCCACTTACCTCAGATCTCTGTTCTATACTTAGTTAAAATGGGCACCAAAATACATGTCTTTAAAAGTGCTCATAAATTGTTAAATATTCTTGGCAAAATAATTTAATGAGGGGGGGAAGGGGGTGTTGCTGTATGATAATGTGTTTAATATCCTTGGAGACATGGGCTATCCAAAAAAACTGAGAATGTGGACTTATATCTTTACAGGGGCAGTGAGCAATACATCAACTGCTGCCAAAGTGGGTGCCATTGTGCTCGCAATTATCTTATCACTGGTTCTGCTTGGGGGCATAGTTGCACTCTTTATGGTGGCTGCTAAGAGAAGGGAAGCTAAGAAGAGCGCTCCTGAGATTTTTGAAGGTGCGCCACCTGGTGGAACCCATTAATTTGATCATATTTCCACAGCACTTTTTTTTAAAGCAACAGCAGCATTTTCAGGTAGGTAGAGCTGCCTTAGATTGCAAAGAATTTTTGTGGTGTAAGAACGTCCTAGGTCTATCTACAGAAGATTGTAGAAGATAGTTGAGGGACTTGCAGAGATCAAGAAGAACTGATGATGCCATTTACATGTTTGGCTCCAATGATGTCACCAGTGAGAAGCGATAGTTTATGGAGAAATAGAGGCAAATAGTGCGTAGTTGAAGGCAAATTTGAGAACCAAAAGTCACGGAGCTGTAATTTTTACTGCAATATATGGTTGCAGATTTTTTGAAGTCGTTTTGTTGCACCTGTTGTAGGATATGAAACATGCAATTAGTGCAAGATGGTTAGCAAATCCAAATCAAGCCCAAAGCCACTTTCCTCATAATTGTCGGGGCTCATATGAATGTCTTACGCATTATCGAAATGAAGATTCTTGTGCTCATCAATGGTCATATGGGTCTCCCCAATTAAGGTGATTATTGATCCTGGAATGATCATATTCTGAGCATGTGGTCCAACCTCTTTTAAACCCATGTCAATTTGGTATCTGTTCTTGGAGCCAAACCAAACCCCATAACACTCAAATATAGGTCTCTGATTAAGATAATTAACTGAATTGGGCACGTCTAACTTCTGTGTTTCAACAGCTTGCTCCTGATTTAAGTCATACCATGTGAAAATTATGAAGAGGTCAGCAAATCTGAGTGAACGCCATGGCGACTGATTTGAGTCTTGTCTGAATTTACTTGAGAATGAAAGAGGTTATGGTTAGCTTCATTGAATTAGGTTGAATTTGGGTTAATGCCATTGCATTTCTAGCTGGTAGCTATAAGCAATATGCTTCAAAGGGCATAACTCTCCTGACCTTCGAAAATATCTACTATATTATTCGTGATTGCCATGGCATCTGCTTGGATTCGCTCACCTATTCATATGGCGCTGCTACAGTTCTTCAATATTCGATGATGGATCTTACAAAATTCTGTTAGATTGCATTTTCTTCCTCTCACTTTATGATCTGATAAAACCAAGTGTGACTGAAGGGCTACACTGTTTTGTCTAGATAGTGTGGGTTACCATTCGGGGTTATGTGTTGCTACAAAATTATCTGAGTATCATTTTTTACCCAAATAGCATAAATAGTTAGTATGCACACCGAAGAATATAATATACCTTAGTTGGTAAAGATAAAGTCTGTAAAGTTATAGTAACACAGAAACCTGAATGGTAATCCAAATTGATTAGACAAACCAGTGTAGTTACATGACTGAAATCACCAAGACATTTTCAACCAAGATTTCTATATGTGATTGGTGTGAAATCTGAATGAAATTGCCATGTATGATTCAATTTATCCATGCAGCTTTGGGGCAAATAACTCATGGGGTTGCAACACACAACTTAAGCTGAAGCTTCCAAGTTTGGTGGGCCAAGGTACAAGAATGCCTTGTGTGATGAAGTTTGTAAAAACTACAGTCAAGACTCTATAAATGTTATGCTTCAGGATGGGAGTAGCAAAAAAATAACATATATAGAATTATAACAAGTAACACTTATAGAATTCATACCGATGATTGATAACATTTATAGAAATAACACTTTAAATTTCCGAAAATGAAGGACATAATGTTTTATTAAAAAAAAGTACAAATGATAATACATAATTCAACTAAACTAATTGAAAGAAATAATCTATATAGCAGTAACTTGATGAGATTCTTCCAACTAAACTAACAGAAAGAAAGCGTCTATAGTAGTTTGACGAGAAGCTTCCAAATGATGAGATGAAACTTCCTTCTGGAGTCCTTGAATGCTCCTGATGTGTGATAGCGCATCATTTGGTCTTTGTTCAAAGTATTTCTTCAAAAGTCTCTAGAGAACGCTTAACAACACTAAATCCTACAACTTCTTCTACCACATCAACCATAACCTCATCAACATCAATTTTTTGATGTTCAAAGGAATACATATCCAAAAACTCCTCATCGGTAGGTTCATAGGGGTTGTTTAAATCAAACTTCATTTCATAATTGAGGTATTCATGAGCATTCATAACGTCACCCACCTCACTATTAGATGACAACAACGTCAGTTAATGAAGTAGAGTAGCAACTTCATCAACCTCTACCAAGTGCCTAACTTCCTCTATCTCCCTCTCAATAGAGATCAAAAGAACACATGTGTGCCTCCAACAATTTTGAATTGTTCGCAAAGAATATGGGATAAATGTGATTACATGTTTAAAATGTATGCTCTCATATATTATTACCTTGATTTTCTCAAAATTAACACTTATAAAGGTGCAATTACCAAAGAAGGGAGTAGAGCATGTTATAACACTTAACACATAACACTCACTAGTCTTACCAATTGTGTTTTTGTAGGGGAGTAAAATTTTTTTAACATATATGAAATTATAACGCTTATAGGGGTAACACTTATAGAGTCTTGATTGTACTAGGTGACAAAAAATTGGACCCCTTCCACATGAAAGTGTGTTTATTTTCTCCGGGAAACAAGGATTGTTGGTTGGCACAATTGTAGGGGAAAATTACATCAGAAGCAACTACTTGTTTATGGACTTGATAACCAACGAGAGGCGCATGGATATCGAGTTGAGTCATACACTAGAGGAAAACATGTTCAAATCAACCTTGCAGGGTTGCAAGATCCCTAGTGGATATGGTCACCGATATATGGTGGTAGCAATTAGTTGGAGTAGTCTTGATGGCCAAGTCAAAAGCCGGGTAGCATTTCCAATTTTGTTCTTGGTCCACGAGGTAGTATGGGTTAGGATACTATTCTTGAGGGTGATGAATACGATTTGCCCATTCTGCAATAGGTAGGTAGCATGGTTTGCATTTTGGCTAGCATTCTTTCAGTGCCCACTTGGTAACATGTGTCGGAATTGGTGTAGTGTGTGGTGCGGAACACCAACCCGCTCTGGTGGTCTTATGAAGATTGTAGACCTTGGACAGCTAGCCAACTAGCATCACCAAGCTAAATTTCTCGGGGCCTTATTTTTTACTTAGCTTTAGCAAGCTAGGTTCACTAAACCTATGATTCTTATTTAGCTTTAGCTAGATAACTTTTCCGGAACTCTCATTTTCACTTAGCTTCAACTAGCTAAAAAGTTGTGTGACATGATTATTCATTCTAAACCAAAGAGAAATCCATTCAAACAAAACCAACATATATATAATTGATTGTATTGCTCTTGGTTGGCTTTGTATTTTCTTGTTGTTGCACAAGGAAATTAAAAGGCTTAAAATCAACACGTATAGTTGGCACTTTCAACTGGCATTGGTGATAGATCATCATCTTTATCATCATCGTCATTATCTTCTCCTTCTTCATCTTCTTCTTCAATTTCATTATCATCGAAATCCTCAATGTCATATGGCAATTCAAGACAACATGGAATCAAGGTGTTCAAAATCAAAAACTATGCGACATCTATTGGATTATTAGGAATCAGGCTCACGTTCAAATTCAAAAACATTGCTACTCCAACGAGTCCGCGTTTGTTTAGTGTATATTATAGATTCTAGCTACCTATTAGCTAACTTTAGCTAGCTAACTTTCCTTGCCTGGATTATGGCACTTGATTTTAGCTAGCTATTTTTTTGAGGCACTAAATTTTTGCGTAGCTTTAGCTAGTCGGAGCTTTTAGCTAGCTAAATAACTGCCCACTTAGTTAGCTGTCCAAGGTCTGGAAGATTACCACCGTTGTTGCCCTTTGATTGTTACTAGTTCCACATGGGTGGCATATGGGTTGGGGCTTGTGTTTCACCCGGTGGCCTTTGGTGTTTGCAGGTGGGGATTTAGCGCGGTGTGCAATGGTGATTGGTTCTCATTGCTTTGGGTTTGTTCAGTTGGAGTTTGGTAGGCAAAGGTGCCATGTGGTAACCCATCACTTCAAAATCTTTGTCCCAATGTCAATATGTCAATGTTCCTGCAATCAACACCCATAGTAAGCATCATCAACTGATAAGTATGATAACCATGGGACTAGGAAATCCTCACTGCATCTCAAGATTTCTTGCAACACAATTATGCACTCCATCATGTTGTGGTGCAGGTTTGTAATAGATGTAATGGATGAACCCTCCCACCCACCATATATTTTAGGTTTTCAATATCCTTCACCCAATTTACTTTGTTTTGCTCAACCTCCATGCCCATCGTATTCATACCCAAAGTAGACAATAGTTGCTCCAATGCACCTCCTTTTCCCAGGTTTGTGTTACACCTTTCAAATGCCAATTAGTGTGTTACATTAAAAAAATTGCACAATTTTCACGTTCATTTTAGTGCCCACATTTAATATACACCCAACAATAATCATACAGTGTTGCGCTCATATTGGTGCTATATCCTCATCTTCCACAATGCTCCTACCTTAGTGTAACCCCTTGTTTTTCCTCCTTCGCCTTGCAAAGTGCAAGCTATGCATGCAACTTTGAGTACTTCATGGAATAATATGGCTACTACTATGTGTCCTCAAGTACATTCATATGTGGTTGTTTCTTCTGCGGAAAAAAACCATGGGCATGGTACATGGATGTGGTGTTAGGGTCATGTACTAATTAACTTGTCATTATACATGATTAGACATAATTCCACCCTATGTTGGGCATACCTCTCTGGCTACCATGTGCATGAGCATGATGTTCGGTTGATCATATCTCTTGTTTGGATTTTGTTCTTGATACTTTGCTTGACATGGAGTCACTGCAATATCGGTTTCCCCTTCCCTCGTTGAGATCTTCTAAGTTGAGACCTCTCCGTCTTGATGCGCAAGAAAACATGTGTCTGTCTATTTCCGAGACTGACTTGCAGACGTGAATGTGGAGAGATTAGACATTTATGTCTCTCTGACAAATGTTGATAGAATGCTGATATTACGCAGGAGATTCTTTTCTAATATCTAACAACCATTATTAGGAAAGTGGTCCTCTGTGACAGGGAGGCCTGACAGAGGCAACCCTCTATGTAGGAGACATGCACAGAGGCAGGAAATTGCTCCCCGAAATTTTTTGACCCTGCCCACTCCACAACATAACTGCATTCAAGGACTGCGCCTGTCAAAGGCATGTCCCTGCTTGTCAATTTAATTCAGTGCTCAATTAAATTCGGCGTTGCCCATTGAATGGGCTCACGCCCCAAAATCACGCACGGCGTCCCACCC
Organism: Polytrichum commune; assembly: GCA_950295325.1. Taxonomy (NCBI): domain Eukaryota; kingdom Viridiplantae; phylum Streptophyta; class Polytrichopsida; order Polytrichales; family Polytrichaceae; genus Polytrichum; species Polytrichum commune. The sequence goes on from OX485807.1 coordinate 39,616,533, forward strand.
ACGGCATTTACTATTACACAATCGTATACATAAATACACATAAAGTTTTGTGTTTCATTGGCTTTTGGGTTCATTGTTGTCGTCCCCTTGGCGTATGTGTCAGTTTGTACTTGGTATAGCTACGTACCTTTCACTTTTGTATGTATTCGCTCTAGTTTTACAATGTAGACTGTGTTTGGTGGCATGTATTTAGTACCACAACAACGTATATTTTTTTTGTCCTGCTATAGTGCGGCAGTACAATTCCTTTGTGTGAACACAATGTAAATCATGCAATACGGGGATACAATTGGGGATTGGTTACTGGATATAGTGCATACATTGTTTGCTCCCACCGTTGTTGTAATTAACAATTTTTGTTGTTTCCAATTTCATTGCATATCATTTCAATGTTTGTTTACATAACTACTTATGTTCCCTCTCCTATCCCTCTTCCTCTGCTGCACCCCTATACCAATATTTGCCTCATGCGTCACCTTTCCTTGTCTGCAACTGCAACAACGCTTGCTGGCAGGGCTTCTGCCTTGCATGTGTTGAGCGTTGCCTTCTTATGCACTCTCTATGCGGTGTCATCCTCCCTTTGCCCTCGGCGGATACACACACAATGCCATATTCCTGCCACAGTGCCACCTCCTCGAGTGTCATCATGTCTATGATTACATGCCGGTAAACGACCTTGTGTGTGTGTGTTGGGGGGGGGGGGGTGCGGGTTGCGGTCCCCCTATGCAAACTGTGCTTGCAATACTTCCCGCCCTGTTGTATCGATGAGTGTTCTGGATGTTTGTGTCTTCCGCACCACTGCACATCCTCCCTCCAACAATGCAACCAACATGTGTTGGTGTCGTGCCTGCTTGTAGCGCCTCCATGTGCACCCGTTGCAGGGGAGATGGGTGATGGCATACATGTGCATGCTCCCTCCCTACATGTGCATGTAGTATTCTCCAGAATTCGGTGTGAGTGCACACAACGCGCACTCGAGATGCACGGACATCTCCTTCTGCAGGGTTCACATAGCCGTGCCATTTCTGTGCGTTGGTCCCTTCTCCCCTCCCCTATGCAATTTCCATAACCCGACAGTCTGATTCCACGTTGCAGTTCTTGTGCCCTGTGTTTCCACCCTTCCTGGCTGTGGGGCGATTGCAGGAATGACTACATGTGTCGCTTGCTTGTCCAGGCACTCTGCCGAGATTGTTCTCATGTTGTCCACGCCTACTGGACTGCAGTATCCTCTCCCTCGTGCTCCGAGTAAGCGGTACTCCATTGCGCGCATCACCCTCTTTGCGTTCATATGCGCTGCCCACTTCGCTCTCTGTGGTTTGGGATTTGCATCGCGGCTTCCTGTCCTACTTGCGCCTGGCCGCCTCTTCTTTCTGTGTTCTGCCTGCAACACAATTCCGGAGATTCCTCCAACAAATTGTTTGGCGTACCTGCTTTTTGTCATCCCATTTCTGTGTAGAGTAGCTGCAGCTGTTGTGTTATGTGACATTGGTGTCGCTCAATTGTTTGGAAAATCACCCACAGTGTGAGCCTCCTCCTTGTGGTTGTGTTTGTCGGTGTGGGGGGGGGGGGGGGTCCCCTATTGCGGCTGTGGTTTTCAACCTTCATGTGTTTGGTGCAATGCTGGCAACCCATGTCATCGCCGGCTCCCTGCTCGCTTCTGTCTTCTCCCCTTCCCGCTTCCGTGCCTCCGCATATTTCTCAATCATTATCTAATATCTTGCCCCATCATATCATTTCCAGCGGCTCACGCATGGCATTCATTTATGCTTTGGCGAACATATGTCGCGTCATTTCCTACAACACGGCTCTGTCCCCGCATGACTCCTCTTGCCCCAAAACGTGCTCCATGTCTGTGCAGCTTATTCTTCGTCCCCGTGCCTCTGTTTTCAAAACAACACACCAACCTAGCATGGACTTACCGTCTGCAAAAAATACCTGCAATAGTGGAATCACATGTCAGGGAGAAGTACATGCAGGCCGGCACACCACTTTGTGCCACATCACTGCACAACAAGCAAGAATTTGATATGCATACCTGCGATGCCAGTGCAGGGAACAAATAAGGTGTCGTTCTGTCCCGTGGTCTTGCATCCAGGTTCGCCAACCAGAACCCGTGCTCGTCTCAACGCAGGCTTGGCCTCATGTCACTGTCTTCCGCCACCCACGACACATCCATCAACACTATGGACATGTGCCCATAATTGAGCACCACAATGTTCTTCAATATCCCCACTCTTGCCAGCTGCACCTCTGCACGGTTGTGTATGGGATCTTCTGCACGCCCACGGGCAGCTAGCACCCCCACTCCCGAGTCAAATGTCACATGTTGCACACCTTCCTCGCCGGACTATACCCTGTAGTGTGAGCCAAACGAAGTCATGCTCCTGAAAGTGCATGCCTTTCTGCAAGGTCTGCCAACCACTGCCCTCAGCTCCTTCCCCCACCTTCTGTCTGCTCTCGCACTTCCCATGTAGCCAGGTTGCGAATGGCTCCAACCTTGGTGTTTCTTCGACCTCCTATCTATATTCCCTGTGCATGCAAAAGCATAATGCAAGTAAATTCAGGCGTTTGCCGTGTAGCTCTGTGCGGCGTGTGCGCTTTCCATAGATGATTGCGCTTTGCTTACCTTGGCATGCAATCCGTGCTGCCATGGTGCATTATAACATACTCGTGTGCTCTTCTTAGCTCTGTCGCAGATAAAATGACCACATGCCCCCGCCCCTCCACAACGGAGGCCCTCGAGGACAGCTCCTCTACAGACTCCCACACGTGTCTTTTCATGTGTTCCTGCAAATTCAGGTACTCCGTGCAAAATCCAAGCGCCTCCTCTGCTGTGTACCCATTCGCAATTGATGCCTTTGGATGAGCCTTGTTGCGAACATACGATTTTAGTGTCCCCAAATACCTTTCACATGGATACATCCACCTCCCTCCCACCGGGCCACACGTCTCCGGATTGTCCACCAAATGTATGAGATTGTGCTCTATAATGTCAAAAAATGAGGGTGGAAAACACAACTCCAATAAGCACAATGTTTCTATCACGTACAGTCTTAGTGTTGGGATGTCTGCCCTGTCTACGGCCCGTGCGCATATACGGTTCAGGCTTTTCCCCAGCCTTATCAGTGTTGTCCTCAGCCACAATTCGCACCTCATTCTCATGGCTTGCAGGTCCCTCCGTGATTCTGGGGTGTCCTTTTCCCCAAAAAGGAATTTCAGCACGGACTCCACTATGTTTTTCTCCACATGCATCACATCCAGCACATGCTTGATGGGCATATCCTGCACACAACATTTGATGGGAGGCATTATTTCACAATGTTTCGCCATTGCAGTGCATTGTCCGCACATCTACATGGTCATAGATACACTGCGATATGGTTCACAGTGTGTGCGCCCATTTCATGGCGCCATATAAAACTGTACCGTTGTGAGGCCAAACCACCCACCCTTAAGCGTCCTAGTCCGGGTGAGGGAATGGGTATCACATTCATGTTCGCATAGCTCCCTCTTACCAACCTCATAAAACTCCATTTCAATTCCCACCAATTCTTGCAACCAATTTATTCCATAATAAGAATACAAGCATTGAAAAATGCTCTTCTTTGTTTATCCCTTTCCTCCTACACTAATTCACAACCCCACAATCAAATCCCTACTAAGAATTATTCCCTTATGCCACCCCCTTATTTATGTGAAGCTAAATTCCCCTAATGCCCTAGGACCTTGGCCCTTGGCCCTTGCCATATCCGATCGAGTTCACGACCAGGCCCATCAAGGGTCCATACCCAGCTCCTAAGCTGGCCACAGTCTCCAAATCCCAGCAGCCTAAGCTGGCCACAGTCGCCAAGTCCCAGCCGCTCCTAAGCTGGTCACAGTTGACAAATCCCAGCAGCCTAAGCTGGCCACATTCGCCAAGTCCCAACAGCTCCTAAACTGGTCACAATCGCCAAATCCCAGCAGCCTAAGCTGGCCACAGTCGCCAAATCCCAGCAACTCCTAACTAATTTCACTAAGCCCCCTACCTAATTACCCTCTTAAATCCACTAATTCCACTAAACCCCCTACCTAATTCCCACATTTTCTCTAGCTCTAAGAGCTCAAATTCCTAGAGAAGAGAGCTGACTAATCTTGTCTTGATTAGAGTCATGTCACAATAGGTTATGTCACTCCTATTGTAGAGTCATGTTATGTTAAGATAGTGACAACATACATCCCTGTCAGGGTCTTGATAATTTCCTGGTATGTTACATTTATCATTGTACAGCACCATTGTTAAGTAGAGACTTGTAGTGGTTCCTGTACAAATTTATAGGTTAACAGTGTGTCTTGACGGAACCCTTATACATCGTTTATTCGTATGTTATCTCTCATTGACCGATGACAGCGTAATATCAATCTTATAGCCCTTGTCCAGTAAAGATCTGAACCAGGCTAACTCAGTCCTTATCTATACCTTCGTTGGTCTCCTGTTGTCCTTTTCTTTAGAAGCACCCCAGTGTTACCAGTTCACGTGGCATGTAAAAAAAACCCAGTAAATCGAGCGATACCCCTTATTAGTATTTCTCATACGGTCATAGATTCGCCTGAGACTGTAGAGCACCTTAAAGAAATGCTAAAACACTATCTCACTTTCCTTTGTCCATCAAATGTCAGAAAACTTACGGGTGTACTTAAGCTTTGTACCCGTCAATGTTACATGATCAATTCTCAAGTAGTCTTTAAGCAAGAACTAACAATGGAGGATTCTTTGATCTTCCTGTGTAATTTCTTCATAGTTAATACCCATTCAATTGACTAGGATTTCTCAAAGACTGAATTACACCAGTTCTTTGTTTCTTTAGATAAGAAAACACATTAAGTATTGATCACTCATGTATTTTCAGATTAAGTGCCAAGAACCAGATTATGGTTCTGGTAGCTTCCTGGTTATATGACTAGTTCTAGATGGACTGTATGGGAAGAACCGGTGAAGGGAGAACCATCAACAAACTTGGATAGCTTAAACTACCATGCCCAGAGAGATACTGCATATTTCCAGTGTACTCAGATTTGTGAGCATATCCTTACTTGGGAAAACATTCCTAGAAGGATATCATCAGGAAATTCGAAAGACTGAAAAACTGAGCATCGCTGCAATCCTTTAATCAGGATCATACATATTCACACACTTTGTACTTTGTAGGTCAGAAGTGGATTTATTCTGAATATATTTCAACCTTAGTGTCCTCCGTCACAAGTTCAACTGTCCGGTTTGAATTTGTACAGAAATAAAGAGAATGTGTGGAATCAAATTTCTAAGATTATTTTCCACACAGTGCTCCAACTCCCTATCTCTCATTGTTATTGGAAAGATTGCAAAGACAAGCGTATCAGTACTATAGTAACAGAAGGTACTACGAATAGTTTCAGCATGAAATATATTTGAAACTCACTGTATCAGCTGAGTTTACTTATTGTGTTCTTTATTACTGACTGTCGAATGCTCAGAATAAAAGCAGGTATCGGTCAGTGAGTAGAGTGATTTATACTGTAATTATCAAGAAAGACAATTCTCATAGCCAATTTTTCTGGGTTTCAAATAGAAGTTTCCAGAAAAAAGTAATGAGTGGACAATTTCTTCGGGAGGTGCGCAGCACTCGTAGAAGAGGTCCTCACCTGTGCCCATGCTCCCCAACATTACCAAACAATAAGTTAGTAGAGCGTACATCAGGTGTAGGCGGACCTTCTTACTTGTTATCGATGTCAACAAGGCAATACCCCTTCCTTAGAAATAGGTACAATTCATCAAACTCTACATATATATTTGTATATAAAGAACATGTATCATGCAATTCTTAAAACAAGAAGTGACTGAATTCAAGTGAATAATAGATTGTCCCTGTAGAATCTTGTTTCAAGTATGTGCAGACATATCTAAGTCTGAATTTACACCTTGAAGTCGTCTTGAGATGCACTATTCTTGTTCATCTTGACTCTACTGGGATCCCGCACAGTATGTATCGCGGTATATCACGTAGGAACACCTCTGTGTAGCTACCGGACTGTGATTTCACCGAAAACAGATCTAAGCATAAGGCTGTGCCAAACCGTCGTAGTAATTCCGAATGCTCACACCGGTATCATTCACTTCGACGAAACTACCTGTTCACGCTTGTATGTGCAGTGCTCATCTGCTTAACACTCCTCAGAGGCTAACTCAAACTGTCCGGGGTAAGTCTCTCAGAGGTGCCTCTTGAGTGACACCTTATAGTATTATCACATAATACTCGTTTTTTCCGGGCAGCCCGTATGGTTCTCAGTAGAGCCCGTTGCAAAAAATCAAGATAGAGAGCTGACTAATCTTGTCTGGATTAGAGTCATGTCACAATAGGTTATGTCACTCCTATTGTAGAGTCATGTTATGTAGAATAGCGACAACATACATCCCTGTCAAAGCAGGGTCTCGATAATTTTCATGGTATGTTACATTTCTCAGTACGTAACGCCTTTGTTAAGTAGAGATATGTAATAGTTCCAGTACGATTGTATAGTTCTTTAGTATGCCTTTACGAAATCCTCATACACCCATTGTCTGTCATGGAATTTCACCTTAACCGCTTACTGTGTAATATATCAATTACAACAATCTTCCAGCAGTGATCTATAACGGGCTACCTTGGTTCTTGGCTTCGCCTTCATTGGTTCCCTATTACCATTTCTCTTGGAAACGTCCCATTATTATCAGTTCACATGGTTTATAAAAGAACCAGTAGGTCGGGAGTTACCCGTGTCTATATCGCTCATATGGTCATAGTTTCACCATAGAGGTAAGACCCCTTTTAAAAAAAACTGTAATAATATATCTCTTCCCCCATTTTCCACCAGATATCAGAAATCCTTCGGATCTGCTTAAGCTTTATACCCTTCAATAGTATATATCACTGATCAATTCTCAAATGATCATCTGTTCTTGATTGTTCATTTTGAGAAGATCAAGCTATGGGTGAACCATCATAATTGTATAGTTTGTAGGACCATTTCTCAGAGAGTTACTGAGAATATCCAGGGTATGCTTATTTTCGGAATTACCCACATTCGAAAAACATTTCTATGGGGATATCACCAGAAATTCCGAAAATATGAGTATCTCTGAAATACTTTATACATCAGTATTCTTATCCAAAACACCACAAATATTGTAATCAGAAGTATATTTGGTATGAATATACTCAAAACTAGTGTCCTCAGCCACATATTCTAATGTCCAGTTCATAATTGTTCAGTAAGAAAGAGTATAGGTTGAAAAGTAGTTTTGAGACTTTTTACAACCACCATCTCCAAGTCCCTATCTCTCATTGTTACTGATAATCCGCAAAGACAAGCTGTATTAGTACTTCGGTAACTGAAGGCACATCAAACAGTTCAGCAGGAAATTATCTTGGGAACTCTCTGCAGCAGATGAGTTTTCATAGTATGTTCATATCTACTGACTGTCGTATATAGAAAAACAATCGCAGGTATCAGTCAGTTTGTAGAGTGATTTAGACTGTAATTATCAAGAAAGATAATTCTGATAATCAATTTTCTGGGTTTCAGAGAAGTTTCCAGAAAAATGTAGTGAGTAATCAATTTCTTCGAAAGGTGCACCGCACTTGTAGAAGAGGTCCTCACCTGTGCCCATGCTCCCCACAATTACAAGAAAAGTTAGTAGAGCGTACATCAGGTATCAACGGACCTCTTACTTGTTATCGATGTCAACAAGTGCTATACCTCTTTCTTGGAAATAGATAAAATTCAACATCATCTTCATATATATTTTTTGGGAAGATTGATATATAACCTTACAGCATTATTCATATATGTATAATATCATGTACACAGCAAGAATTCATGTGTCTATTATCCATCATGAGTATAAACTGTGTAGTTATACTAAACATGGATTAACACCTTAAACTCGTCCTTGGATGAGTTAGATGTGCTCATCTTGCTGTAGCTGTAATTTCTTGAACTTATGAAGCTCTCAGTGAACAGTCTGTGATAGTTTGTGTCGGAACTAAACTCCCTCTCAAGAGAACTATTCTTCCACTTTACTACGCCCCTTAGATTCAGTCTGTGCTTGCTACAGAATATGTGCATGTTGCAGCTATCTTTAGGCATCACACCAGTTCAACTTAGTATTACTGTTTAGCAGAGTCCCAACTCAGAACAGGCATATCTCCGAAGAGCTGCTTCTCCGAACAACAATAGGTATCTCTGAGCAGAGCTCTACTCAGCAGGTATCTGCACTATGTCCGCAAAATTCTGTAGTAGCAGATCAACGTCTATGTCTACTTGCTCAAGAGAGTCTCTATTCCTGTGTAGAAAGCTACTACAGAAGTAAGCATGTATAGAACTCTCGGTGCTGTCTATTACTACGAGCTACATCACACACAGGAGGCAAGATTGTCAGGGATGCTAACCCGTCTGCACACCTAATTTTATATAGTAATTAAATTTCTTTTGACGGGCTGCCCGTAAGAAATTTTGTGTGTGGAGTTCGTAGATTCCAGTTTTCAAGAAATAGAGAGAGCTGACTTTTCAATGCTTTTTGCAAAGCTTGAACTTCCTCTTTTCAGAGGCCTAATCCTTCAATGTCTTCTTCATTGCAATGCAAGGGTGGGTGGGTGGGAACTTTTTCATAACCCTCGTTACCTCAAGTCTAACCTTCTCATCATATCGTTTTAAGGCTAAGTATGCTCAATGCTCATTGCAAATGCTCATGTCTAATTGTATGTAAACAATACAAGCATGTAACAATACGATATACTGTACTTTCATAAGTATTTGTATCATACTTAGGGTTTCAGTGCTTCATACATGGTTCCTAAATATCCAAAAACAAATTGTGGCTGACCCCATCATACCTTTGTAGATCTAATTACCCATCTTCATGCATTGTTCCAGCAAGGATGTACCCTATCTAATATATATGGAAAACATACCAGGAGATATGCCTAGTAGTATCAACCAAAAGAAATGCATAAAATGTCATATTCACAATACTTCGTAGTATTGAGAGTGTGAAGGGCCTGCCTCACCTGCGCCCATGCAACCGACCAACAAATAATTGAGGATTAGTTACGTACACGAGGTAAATAACAGCAGGACCCAGTTGTTATCCATGTCACACACATTAAACTTACATTACATGCATAGTAGTATTTCTAATAGTAACACTCATTACAAAATGTCAAATGGGTGTTCAAACCTGTTCTTTAGCCATGATTGTATCACCACAAGTAGAATGCTCTCCTTGGTGAATAGCCTTAGTATCCTCTACTTCACTTGGCACACGTATCTAGTATCCCAGTAAGTGTGCTCTAAGTTACCTCACCAAGCCCTTGTGCGAATGGTAAAAAAGAGCCTCTTTTAGGGTTTACGGGTTTATATTGGAGATCTTACCCAAGGTAAGTTCTGTACAACCCTAATTTTACCACGTGTTAGGGATGTGTTCTACATCCTTAACCCTAGTCTCCTTGTACCATTCATCTATGCTTATGAAAACTTAGTCCATATATTAACTATATTTTTCATCCATGTGTACATGATAGGTATAAAGTAAAGGAATACAAGTTTAGACTGAACATATGGCTTTAAACAAGAGCAAGATAGGGAGCTGAATAATCTTGTCATGATTTCCTCTAGTCAGAATAGGATAAGTTATGTTAAGTTAAGTTATCCGTCTGGTAGAGTTATGTCAAGTAGACATTAAAGACAACATACATCCCCTTTCGAATGGGGTCTTGATAATCAGATGGTGTTTTCTTATACATGTCTCTTTTTGTCAATCTCGTGTAGATCGGCAATCTTTTTGTCCCTAGTAACCATACTTTATTCGGAAGATTATTCACATACTGAAGTCAATAATGGCTTCTTGTCGATCATTCAATCTGGTTTCTCTTCACCCTACAGACCTGAGGGCGCTGAGTAGCAACTAGTCCCACATAGTCATCCTTCTTGAAATAGAGTATAATTAACAGCATCTGTTGCCACTATTTGGGTGTGACACCACTGTGTAAATTATACGTACACCTCAAAAACATTTGAAATGCTGGATCTATGTTTTATCCTCGCTGTTTTGACTCTGTTTCATACCATATGTACGAAGTACGCGAGTAGTTGTAATTCTACAACAGTTCTGTAGAGTCTGAACAGGATCGCAAGCAGATCCTGTAAATGGAGCCATGCCGTTTCTTGCTGACCCTATTAACAGAACAAAGTGCTCATCCGGTTATACCTTATTCCTCACAGAAAGGTATCGGGTTATAATAATATAGAAGGGGCTATGCTTCTACTGCTCAGTAAACCAATATCATGTATGCAAGTCTTCACATCTTTTAGTTACATATTATAGAAGTATCTCATTCCCGTAAGTCCAGGGGAATACTTAGGGTGTGATCCATACGTCCTACTTCCATTCCTCACTTTCCCAGTTAGTCAATGTTACTTCCAGCATCAAACACTCTGTGAGTCATATAAAATGAACATCAGTATTATATTGTAGTAGTTCCCCAATATTATAGTTGTATCTTTATCGAATGAAAACACTGTTCATGAGGAATCTGTGAATCCAGAGCAGCAAGGATTGCCCATTTCCACAAGTCAACTATATGTAAGTATACGTATAGTTATGTTCATCCAATATATCTCCCATATGAATTATAAATCATATCCACTGAAATATCAGATGGGTCTTTGGTAATTCCTTCGTCACCGGGTTATTTCTTTTGTTAGTAACACGGAGAGTAATCCTTATATTTCGTTTAGTCAACGCATCATTGAGTTCCTTCAGCAGGATACTGTAGTAACATACACTGAAACAATTCTCCTTACACGGACCATTTTGGACTTCAAATGGCCGTATACCATGAGAGTTTTATTTTCTCCTCTGACTCGGTCAGTATGACTTCATACAGTACCAATTCTCTCATCTTACAGATAAACAACCTCATTGTATTTGACGTTCCACAGTCACTGTTAATTGTTACTGGTAGTAGCTATCATGTAGGTAGTAAATCAGTATATAGCTATCTTATTCAAATCACCAGAACAGGAACGTTATGTTGATTACCCGTCTGTGAGAGCAAGAAAGATATGTAGAGAGTATATATTGTTTTTCAATCAAGAAAGCTAGACTCATGGTAGTAATTCAAATTTCAATGAGAAATTTCTTGTAACATAGCCATGAGTGGACAATTCTTCGGAGGGTGCTCAGCACTTGTAGAAGAGGTCCTCACCTGTGCCCATGCTCCCCACAATTACCATACAGTAAGTTAGTAGAGCGTACAACAGGTGTCAACGGACCTTCATACTTGTTATCGATGTCAACAAGTCTATGCATCCTTCTTGGAACTTAATATGATATAATACTCAATAACATCTACATATCTTTGCATATATTTGCAAACATTTTCTTGACAATGGAATTGGGAGAAATCAGATAGTGGCTAGATTTTTGCAGTATTCCCATTCTTTCTTCCAATGCCAGCTGTAATTCTTTTAGAAGAACACCTTGAATTCACTGTCGGGTGCACTTTTCTTGCTCATTTTGATGCACTCTGCTTGCACTTAGGACTCGAATGGACCCCGCTTTCAGAGCAGATACGACTACTTAGGCAACAATTATTCAAACTACTCAAAAACTGTCGTAAGTACGTCTCAGTTTGTGCAGAGATGAACCATCCTCAAAAACCTTCAAGGTTTACACGCTCATCTTGCATTCTCTCCTACTACATGTGTCAGCAGAAACTTAACAGAGCATTGAGGAACTTTCTTGCACATCTCTCTATATGGCCAGACTGCTTCAGTCGAAGGTGATTCTATGTATACAGGCTTCACCAGTAGGCCGCGGTTTATATTGATACTTTCTGTCCATTTCTTGGGCAGCCCGTAAAATTTTTTCCGGAGCCCATACTTGCAGAATTACAAGAATTACAAGAATTGCAAGAATTACAAGAAATAGAGGTAAGTAGAGAGAGAGAGAGAGAGAGAGAGAGAGAGAGAGAGGACCCAAAACCACAAACCCCTTAACCTTCTCCTACTTAGTAGGACCTTATCCAATCCACTAAACCCTCACCCCCTAAACCAACAAGAACATGTTCTAAATCAAACATTTAAATCCAAGGCCCTTCCCCTTGCTTCATCAAACACTACTCACTTAACCAAAACACTTCCTAATGCCACTAAGCTTCGAATTAACCACACAAAATAGGCTTAAGGCCTAAAACATAACCACACCAAACCTCACTCTTTTTATACTTTTGATTGTTTTAATAACACTTCAAATGCAATTCTAAATCAATTCTAAACATAAAACAAATATGAGCAACCATTTTGGGCTCATATAATTGGCGACCATTGGGGGATAGATCCCGAATTTCTTGCTCCGAAGGCAAGTTGTCGTTCAAACTCGATACTCCTTGCACCGACTCCCCGCGGTTCGAGTTGGGAAGCTCTCCCCGTTTAATGTTTCCAATTGCATGGAGTTGTTGGGAAATACTTCGCGGACGAGATAAGGGCCCTGCCGCAAACACATACTGGTTATATATGTCTACGTGCGAACACCGCATACTGCCAACCCAACAGGGCATCCATAAATGCCCACTCCCATTTTAGTGCATGCACCATCAAGGCATGCTAACGGCCTGTGCTATCTCTAGCGGGCTAACTCGTCCATGTGTTGTGTGGACACCATCCATCCCACCCCGCATATGCAGACACAACAACCTGGCACGATGGAATTCCACAATTTAGTATATGTGTGCGGGGCATATGTGCTCCTGGAGCCTCCTCAATGGATGTCACCCATAGTCTCGTAGATGCCGGGCCTGCATTGCCCGGAGCAATGGTCTGCCGAACATACAAAGCGTGCATGGGCACCTGGTTCTCATCTGCCTTGACGCGGAGTGCCGTTCGGCTTCCCGGCGCCACATTTTTGCATCCCTTAGCTCTATTTTGTGTGCGTTTGCTGTGGGCTCCATCCGCACCCCTATGTTGCGTTCCATGTTGCGTTCCCTAGTTGCGGCAAAGAATTATGGGTTCTGTGGGGTTTATGCCTGCAAGGGTTCGCGCTCGTCAATATAGCTCACTGCGACCTCGGGGGGGCAGTGTGTTAAAAAGTTAAGGATATAGGTGCGAACAACCACTATTTTACAAGGGGGTATTACTTTCAATTCTCTTCTTTTTTTTACATGCTATCATAATAAAATTTTCTACTTTGGGTTGATAGAAAAATGGCTTGCATTACTTATAATTCCAAATTACCTATTATTCCATACCCTATAGTACTTTAAAGATGTCCAGTGCCATTTTTGATACCCTATATTACTCTTAAGTCCATTTATAATTTTTTGCCCCATGTTTTTAAAATACCCTATCATTTGTTCGCACGTATAATGCTACTCCAACCAATGACTACCCCCCCCCCCGAGACTGCGACCTTGTTGTTCTGCACATCCCAAAAGATCTGCGTTCCTTCGCAACTTGGTTAGGGTTTTGAAGGACATGCACACCGCACCACACATTTTCTCTCCCCCCCCCCCCCCACCACCAACATCGCCTTCAGTGTCACCATGTGCGTGCATAGCGGCAATCTATGTTTAGATCCCGATCTGTTGTGCTTCATGCTTGCTCACATAGAGCGCTGAAGACATGTGTAACAACCGCGCGCATTGTGTTTAGGGTTTAGGGGTTTAGGGGTTTTGGGTTTAGGGGGTTTTAGGGTTTAGGGGGGGGGGGTTGACTTTGGATAAGGGAACCGGTTGATTCCAAGGGGGGGTCTCTGGACGGTCCAGGGGGCTTTGCCTCTCTGCTAGGAAGTGCTCGCCGCTCTCAACACACGGAGACTGGAAGGTGGCGGCCGAAAAGGAAGTTCGGGGAGGCCGCAGGAGAAAGAAGGTGATGCCTAGTGCGGCGGAGGAGATGAGTGGCTGCTACGAAGGGAATGAGCGAGGGCGAAGGGATGATGAGGATCCAGGGGAAAAGAGGAGGGTGAGCGCAGTCTCCTGGACAAAATCTCTGCCGCAATTACCCAACCCCAAGCACGGAGCTGATGCTATGACATCAGGAGCATTAGGCTAGCAAAAACTCTGACTCGCGGTGCTACAAACATCATACTCAATTAACTACACCGCATTGTCGTTTTCTTCTCCTCTTTCTCTTTTGCTTTGACTGTGGCATTTTTGCAAGCGAATGAACTGCCACTGCCGCCAGTTAAATTTAGCCTCTTAGGTTGATCCAAGTATTCGAGTGAATACTACCGCGGGGGTGTTCAACCACAGCTCTGGAGTGGAACGATACTGGCTGTTCAGGAAAGATTCAAGAGGCTGCGCTCTCGAATCGGATTTGCAGACAAAGAGTGACTGATGAAGGTAGCCCGGCAGGAAGGCTTGGCGGGCAACTGCGACTCTGAGAAAGGCGGGGAAACCAACACAGGTTGAAGGGGGAACCCTGGGTGAGGGGGCTGGATGCGAGGGAAGGACTTACAGCATTGGCCAATCCCCAACAACAATGGCCGGTTGACTTATGAAGGCAGGCAATGCTGGAAGCTAAGGGATCAGGCGGCCACCGAGTGAGGAACAGTAGGAGTGTTGGGTGGAGGCCACTCTATTTGGACCCAAGGGCTAACTACTCGCGCAGGGAGGTGACTGCCGATCAGGGGCACTTACAGGGGTTAATGGAAAGTGGAATTTAGGCAGATCAGGTGTCGCGCACCTCTCCATGAGGAGTGCCCGCAACACCATGGGCACAAGAGGGACCCCGGAGTGACACCCAGGACTTGTGGTGAGAGGGCCCAAGTACTCTTAGTGTGGGTGAGGGCCCCGGGCGTTGAGAACGCCTCTCACCCACGGGGACTAAGAGTCATGAGGGTAAGGCCATAAGTTATGAGTAGCTTATGGCGGTGGAATTCTAGAATGCTAAGGAACACCTCAATCGGAGGTGCTAGCTAGGAGATATGGCCATTTGAGTGGAACGCTGTCCCGGGACACCACCCTGGGACAGCAGTGACCTGGGAGTGGTGCCCGGGACTGCCAAGGTTTGAAGAGCCACAACTTCCTAAATACTTGCCCGAATGAGGCAAGTGAGGGGTCCATCCGCATCTACGCAAAGAGTAGGTGACGATAGAGTGGTCGCTGAATAGAATCAGACATCATATGTAGAAGTTATGGTGGTCTGAAGCTGCTGGGGGGTTCCAGCCCCAGCGGCTAAGGGAAAATGTCCACTTGGCCCCAACCCTTGTAGAGAGACAAAAGGATACTTGATGGTGGGGTAGGGGCCCCGCCCAAAGTCCTAGAGGCTTATATGGGTGAGGTGGCTTAGCCGACCGACCCCCCCGGAGCATACTTGGCAATGTGCTCCGGGTAGTTGTAGTGTTGTTTTGGCAACACGATGATCAACTCAAGAGTGGACTTCCATGGATGGAAGTCCACCTTAGCCATTGGCTACCTACTAAGGGGAGAGTCCCGAATGCATGTGTAGGAGGGTTTGGTGACCAAGCCATGAGCTTGAAGGTCCGCGGTTTTGGGAGCTAACCATGCATGTGCGTGGGATGTGCAGGTTAGCGCTCGTGGCACTTGCTAGGTTGGAAAGGCGGTCAAGCTAAGTGAAGGAGAACTAGCAAAGGTTGCGACATCAGGGGATGTGGGCTTGGGATTTTGAGGGGTAGGTTAGATCTCAAGTGGGAATTTAGGGGCTACTTGATTAGGATATAGGTTGAGAAGGGTTCTTGGCATTGTGTAACCATCACAATTAGGGCATTGCTCAAAGGCCATTCAGGCAATACCAAAGTGGTGATGTAGGCATTGATTTAAGTGACCAAGTAAAGTGTGGTGTGCGAGTGTAAATCACTTGGGGGGAAGTATTTCTAAATGCTTGTCACCTGGGTCTCTTTGAATAAAGGTTGGTGTTTTTGGGTTTACATTGTTGAAGCATGGGAGGTCATATTACACGGCTAGAGGAAATTAAGTGAATGCATGTGGGCTCTAGACTCTCACATGGACTACGACGCACAAGGGTGGGAGTTTAGGGCTTACACATGTCCTTATGGTAATTTTTGAGTGCGTATGGGAACTTACACTAATTTTGATGGCATGCTCTACGATTTTTGGATAAGGTATTCTAGCACACCACCTTGGCTTCTACGGCGAACATAGTTGCAAGCCATGCATGATTCTGATTTTGATTCAAAACTTGTGTTGGTTGCTTTTGGCACATGGCTTCCACTTCCCTCCAAAATTCAATGTATATTTCAATGTAATAACTAGATAAATGAAAGCCAAAGGCCTATTTTTCAATTCCAGGTTGTTGTTCATAAAGTGTGGTTGAATATCATGTTAGGTCATACGGAGTTTAACACGGACACAAGCTTTGTTGCATGTGGGTATTGTGTATTATTAAGGGTTTGGCAATTTGGGTCGCATTCATACTGAATTTATTCAATAGATAGCATTGAGGATCAATATGTTGAGAAACAACAACATGTGGTCAATGAACTTGGACCCTCCCCCCTCCAGAAGAATAATGCAACATTTATATGTTGCAAAATACAGAGGAGCGCATGTATGCCGCATTGCAAATATTTTCAAGCAATTTCTTGGCATCCAACATCTATATTTTTATTTTATTTTATTTTATTTTTGTAATTTCGATGCTTGCCTAAACTTCAAACTCGGGCCTTCTCGCCGTGGAATCGGCAAACATTAAATAATGAATGCATAAATTTTGAAGCCTCACGTCTTTAGCAAAATTATCTTTCTGTATTGATTTTCTCATTATTCTTTCAACAATTCCAAAAAAAATTATACGCGGATAAACCTCAGCATGGGCATGCTGTTACAAAGAGGCATCGTGTTTGTCATTTCATACCACACGACATATGAAGTTAAATGCGTTTGTAACAGCTCGGATGGACTGATGAAATATTAGGGGGACCGGACATGTGTTTTACTTCTAACACAAGTTGCGGTGTTTCGATGCTGATGACCGCCGCAAACCACAACATTGGCATAATAAAACCCGAAAATAGTATCATAGAGCTTGCACTCCCAAAACCATTGCACCTATTCCCAATCCGTATGGCCCTCCTCCGTTTTTTCATGCAAGTACCTACATGGCCATCTTATCCACTTCTCGGGCCTGCCCGGATTCCACAAAGTTGTATCGCACATTTTTGAACAAAATATATTGTTCCCCATTTCGACATGCGGATACCAAGTGCTTATGCGTGCTGCGGGACTTGTTGTGAACCCCCGTCCTGGAGACACCCACGACTTCATTGTTGAAACTATGTGCAAAATCGAGCTCTTGGTACCGTGCCTTACGGATACATGTATGCAACATAACACTTTTCAATTGCCAAAATTTTGTCCGTGCTTACAAACCCGAAATCAATAATATAAACTATAACTCAATGCGAAACAACGATGCTATGCAAACATAAGCGTTGGATGGCTTAAAAAACATCTCATCCCAATTCTCCTAGGCTCCAATACGGGGGCCGTCGTTCGTTCAAAGTCGTGATGCCCTCATACCCAGGAGGGTCCTTGTACCTAACCGTGTGAGACGTAAAAAATATTTTTGAACATGTGCAAAGGAGCTCCTTAACAAGGTGCTTTCAATGAGTCTAAAATCATACACCTAAAGTTGGCAAGGATGTTTGCATTTGAGGCATTCTGATTCAATAATACATAGCATCAAATTTATACTCATAGTTTTTTACTGCCAAATTATATTGCGCCGTACCTTAAACCATTGGATTTGGCTTTAAAGGCGCTATATTTATTTAATTCACGACTTCAAATTGATGCCGATTTTATTCCATACTTGTTCTTTAAAGATTAGTGCTCCAAATGACTATCAACACATATTTTTTGCTCATAATTTCCGCATATCGAGGTATTTCTTAGGGATTCGTCCACCACTATATTTGCCTTGAAAAAACGCATAAGATTGACTACTGATTCGTTCAAAATATGTCCACTGAGTACTGATTGACTACTGACTATGTATAAGATTGATTACTGACTCGTTCAAAATAAGACGGCCAAAATATGTGACTCAATCAATATTTTATTGATTTTAACTTTTAAATGTATTACTTTTTTTTTAAACCTATATAAACCTATTTTTGATACTAACATGTGATGAGGCTAATCCTAATACTATCCAATCATTGAATTCTTTATTGAAGATAAATTTTTAATCTTCAAGTCTTTGTAGGCCTCAACCTTAAACTACCAAATTATGAGTCTTACTATTGATCTGTTAAAAGTGTGATTTTCATAATAAAACCCAATTTAAAATCCATTTCAACACAAAATAAGCTTGATATGTGGGTCTCACGAAAAGATTGGAAATTTTAATTGGTACGTGTGGTGACTAACATCATATAGAACCATTGAGACTATATGATGTGATGTGTGGATCCTATTACACATGGGTTGCAGCATAAAATTGGTATATAGAATCAATATATTCATATATAAGATCCACTATGACATAATTTGTTCAAGATTATATCATCGTACGTGGATCCTACTATGACATTCACATGTAAAATCCTTAACCCTAAAAACATATATCGGTCCCACCGTGACATTGACATATAAAATCTTAAATTCTGAAACACGTGTGGCTTCACTATGACATTCATATATAAAATTCTTAACTCTTAAACACATGTGGACCCAACCATGACATTCACATATAAAATCCATGTATATTCATACAGATGTGGACCCCCACCGTCACATAATGTATTCAAGATTATATCATTGCATATAAATTTCATATATTCATACACACGTGGTCCGCACCATGACATTCACATGTAAAATCCTTAATCTTCAACCACATGTAAATCCCATCATAACATTAGTAATATAATGCCCTACACTCATACGTAGGCCCACCACGACCTATTGCATATGGACCCACCATGGGATTGCATTCTTGAGTCCATACCATCACATGTGGACCCCACAAATGATCTTTTAGAATAACCACAATATCCTATCATTTTAAATCTTTAAAATCAACAAAAGCCAAAAAAATCAACACAAGTCAACGGAGTCAAACCTCTCATAATTCCTAAATATAGATAGATTAGGAAATGTTTTTACAGATTTGGAATCCTTATGCTTTAAAATAAGAGGGTACATACCTTTAAAACTTTCATCACCCCCCAAATTTAGCAAAAATTATCATTTTAAGATGTTATCTTTGACCGCCTATAAATACCAATCACCTCCACCTTTTAGAGAACTTTTTGGACCATCCTATAAATATAACTCACGGGTAGATCACTTAGTGCATTTTTAAAACAACGTGCAGCATAATATAGAGAGGATTAAAATCATTTGAAATAAAAATTATAATGGAATTCCAAATAATGAAGGGGCCATTAAATGTAGACAATCCCATTATAAGTAAGTTAGATGGACATAAAATGTGGGCCATTATTTTTTTGTAAAATTAATATAGGGGATGAAGATAAGGATCCTAGAAGGTATGTTTAGTATGTTTGCTATGGTCTCCTATGTGTTTTCTTCATAACTCTGTTTGCAATGGTATTATTGTTTGCACCATTCTTTATTTCCATGCTTTCCCTCAACACTCGTCAATTGCGTTAGGAAGTATATTAGCTTTTATTACTTAAAAGGAATATAGAGTACAAAAAATTATAGTGATTTGGACAATATAAGTAATGAAAGGGTGCAAACAAATGGGCCATTTTTGAAATTTAAGTAATTATAGGGAGGCTTTAATTCAACCCTTGAAGGTAAATAGCCCCAAAACAAAAAACCCCCAGCCGCACGTGGTGCACAAAAATGCCTTAGAGTGATCTACCCGTGATATAACTAAAGACAACAATATAGGCCTTTGAAAATTTGAAGATTGCTTTATATAGCCCTTAGTCAACGACCCTAGATAAAAGTCAACAGTGCTAAATCTCCCAAATTTAAATAGATTAGGCAAATATTTTTTCATATTTGGATTCCCCATACCTTAAAAGGGGGGCAGGTCACGTCAAATTCCCAAAAAAACATGCCATTTTTTAAAAAACATTAATCTACTCGTCACCAAAATACACCTCATCAAAACTATGAAGGAACTTAAAGTCAAATTAGAGAAGAAATTTGGCACCTTCACCAGCACAATCAACACTCATACGGACCAAAGACTTGAAGCAACTACAACAACAATCATCCATCACAATGCCAACCTCCAAACACTCTTTGGAATGATCGCCCACGAGTTCCAACAATCAAACATCCACATACAAGTGATAATCAACAGCCTATCCGCCATTGCCCGAACATATTACAAAGGACCGTCCCACCGCACGGGTAGATCACTTAGTGCATTTTAAAAACGACGTGCGGCATAATATAGAGAGGATTAAAATCATTTGAAATAAAAATTATAAAGGAATTCCAAATAATGAAGGGGCCATTAAATGTAGACAATTCCATTATAAGTAAGTTAGATGGACATAAAATGTGGGCCATTATTTTTTTGTAAAATTAATATAGGGGCTGAAGATAAGGATCCTAAAAGGTATGTTTAGTATGTTTGCTATGGTCTCCTATGTGTTTTCTTCATAACTCTGTTTGCAATGGTATTATTGTTTGCACCCTTCTTTGTTTTCATGCTTTCCCTCAACACTCGTGAATTGCGTTAGGAAGTAGATTAGCTTTTATTACTTAAAAGGAATATAGAGTACAAAAAATTACAGTGACTTGGACAATATAAGTAATGGAAGGGTGCAAACAAATGGGCCATTTTTGAAATTTAAGTAATTATAGGGAGGCTTTAATTCAGCCATTGAAGGTAAATAGCCCCAAAACAAAGAACCCCCAGCCGCACGTGGTGCACAAAAATGCCTTAGAGTGATCTACATGTGTCCCACCGCCTATGCGACAAGGATTCAACACCTCCGCCCCACCCCTCTAAGCACCCCCGGAGTTCCACAGCTCCCCACTAATGCACCACCAAGGACTTAACACATTTAATGAATAGAAACCACATAGCAAGCCTTCAATGGTCTCTTTGTCTTGTATATTTTATACTTTATAGATAATACAAATATTTTTCTTAAATATCATACATGGTGTGCATCCGTATAAAACCACCCCCATGTCAAGCACATCACCACACACCAAAGTCGTACCACAAAATCACATCATTAAGTCGCCACACAAAACCACTTTAGAAAAATGTCACACTAATTCAACTAATTCAACTACCACAACAACACCCAAACAATCTAACATTATTAAGCCTCACGTTTTTACTACTAAGCTACATCCCTATTATCAAGCAAACAAATCCCCTACACAAAAGCATGTCTTCCCCCTCCCCCCCCCCCCCCGGGGACCAACACCACAAATCCACAAATTGAATAAATAACCCTCACATAAAAGCATACATTCAACACGGTTATAATAACATCCACCATTGCATCCATAAACCCACAAATATCCCCATCACCCCATCCCCCCACCTCAACTAACAACACAATATCGAAGTTTTAGCCATATACATTGTATCAACATAATCTCAATCACTTCTTACAGCATAAAACACACCCGCCATCAACATCCAATAACACACAAATATACCACATACATTGTTGACCTCTAAACACTTATACTCCTTAGCGGGAACATGCATACTAATTTATGGGTCACTCACACAAATTCTTAACAACCTTCCAACACACAAACACAAAAACAATACTTCATAGCACATACCCTAAGCCTCAAACCCCAATAAAAACACCTAGAATAACTCTTTCACCCCCTACCTAACTGAACAAACCACAACCAACCAAGTCACGAACCTGCCACACCTTTGATGGCACAACCTCCTGCTATCTAGATCCCCACACTACCAACTATACGCCTTCATAATCGCTCTCAACCCAATGCCACACCAATGTAATGACCAACTATCCAGTCACCTAAATCCAAGATGTCTAACCATACTACGTAGACTCCAAACATTACCCAATAACTAACCACGCCAATACATGGGGCACCCTCACCCATAATGACTAATCACAAATCACACATCATAAACCCCTCCAACAACACTCATATACAACTACATCAACCAGAAAATTGCCAACGGCGAACCCGTCATTCAACACAGCCTCGAACAACACTTTCCTTATATACCCAAACAAGTCCTTAAAATACTTGTCAGGTGCACCCACCAGGTTACAAGCTTCACAACCACCCAAAATCACATATACTACCAACACCCTCAATCACAACATACAAATACCACCACCAACAACAACACTCACATCATCACATGAAACACATGACACATCAGCTCTAGCCTCCCAAGCATCATGGAACTCATAAACTCTTTGAACAATAAATCTAACATAATACTCCTACAAGAAACTTAACTAGTCATAAACAAATCTACCGCATATATAGATTATAAATCCCCATAATGCAAAATCTTACACAACAACACAAATAACACAAATCCATAAAGAAACTGACAATACACCACCAATGAGCCACCACGAGGTGGAGTTCTAACCATGATACATAAAAGCATCCACACTCCTGAAAACATAATCAAAATTCCCACCCCAATCAACATCTCACCTTACCTATGGCCTCCTTTCCCAAGAACAAAAACAGACCTCTAGAAAATACATCAACAAACTACACATATACAACATCACTACCCTCAATCAAATCCAAAACCCAAATACCCAACAAATCCTAACCCCCAAAGAATTCAAGAAAAAATTCAAAGCCGCCCCAAAGCTAATTAACGAAGCCCTCGCGCATGCCAAATTACTATCCCCATATAGCTCACCAATAACCCAAAACCCACCTCCACAACAACTGCCACACACCCCACCCACAAGAAGCAACCACCAAGTTGACCCCACAATCGAAAAACCAATACAAGCCATAATAAATACTAACACCACAACATATAGAGATAATTGGGGAGCAAAGGCCATAAAACAACACTATCTATGTCAATGGAATACAACCCCCCCCCCCCCCCACCCACACGACAAAATGGGTAGAGGCCTCACAACTTCTCCACCGTGACAACATCACCCTTGACCATAATGTATTGGTACTCCACAAATTCTTACAAAACAAACATGAAACATACATCATGGCCACGTATAAATCATGTATCAAGTTCACACAACCTAAGGACCAAATATTCATCCGCCCACCTATTAAAGCCCCGAATCTCACCCTCTCCACCAAAGAATGCAACCTGGATAGAGACATGATCACTACGAAACCCACTATACAAATACAGGGGATAGAATCGAACATCTACGATCAAACTTGAGGATACATCACAACTATGACACTCACAAGGCTACAATGGCTATGGGAATGATACAACCAAAACCAAGTGCATCTTATGGCCAACTTCCTACACTCCCCACTTGAAGACTTTGCCACCAAAATTCTATGGCTAATCCAAAGATACGTCACAATCCTCCCTAAAAAGAAACCAAAAAACATAACCCAAACAACAACCACCAAACACTACACCCCTCAACCTTACAAACCCTAATAGAAACCTATCATATTACACACTCGTGTTATTCCTCACCCCTTACATGCCCAACAACACTCACACACTACAACTCCCCACATAACCGAGACATATTTTTTGGATGAACATGAGTTGCACATTGGTCAAAATGGGAAGGCAACGGTTTAGCCCACACCCTAGACCGCAAATCTGCCATGGCATCATTCCACTGAGCTCGGATGGCAGCCCAAGCAAATCATAACGCCACAACCATCGTCATACTCAACCATAAAGAGAAGTCCCTTCCCATTAACCATACAGACATACACATAATCCTAACCATCCCACCCAATACCATACAATGTAACCCTACACCAAAATGGCCAAAACACCTACACCATCTAGAAAATCAATACACCACCATAGTATGCATATATAATCAAAGGTCCCCACCGGGACACCAACACACGCTCAACACACTCACGCCAAACATACTCGGACTTTACAATGTTCACGTCAAAATCAACCTAATAAAAAGCACCCCCCCTTAGAAACGAAGGTAAATGCTCCCATGAATGGCACACTGCCCCAAGACACTCATGCACAAAAACCAACCACTCAACACAACCCCTACCCATTGAATTATACAAAACCTACCCCTTAAGTTTAATCCACAACAATGCATATGCATTGTTGGCTCGTTTATACCCTCTGGGGATAAAGGCACAAGAAATATAGCTTACTCAGGTGTCTATAGCCCAACCAAGAACCTTTGCACTGCTAAAAGACTCCCGGGACTACAAATAATACTAAGAGCTAAATTAAATGACATACTAATAGCAGTAAACAATACATGACACCACACACAAGACACCCTCATCTTTATGAGTAGCCTTGATAGTATATACCTGATAAATAGCCACATACGACACCCATCATCGCAACACAACCACAGTCGCCATAGCCGCCATAGTCAACCAAATAACATGGTCCACACACAAAATTACAATACAAAAAGTCAGTGCACACAATGGCATAACAAGCAACGAAATCGGTGACCAACTAGCAAATGAGGGCACCCTCCTAGACAAACCCACCACCAATTCCCATATACATACAACCCACACCACACCATAATGGCTCAACGGGATTCCAACTTGCAAACACACACAGGCGCTATTCGCAACCTACATGGATACATCAACAAAGAGCACAAGAATCAAGAACTAAGACTGGCCCAATTCAAATTCACAT
Source organism: Polytrichum commune (assembly GCA_950295325.1). NCBI lineage: Eukaryota > Viridiplantae > Streptophyta > Polytrichopsida > Polytrichales > Polytrichaceae > Polytrichum > Polytrichum commune. Next base: position 39,641,346 of record OX485807.1, read on the forward strand.
ACATAGACAAATGACATCCAATGACCAAATCGACCATTAACTCTCCAACCAATTCTGGAAAAACCATGGAATCACAGACACCCAAATCGCACAAACATTAAAATTCCAATACGCCCAATACATGGGCAATCACCGCAAAAACATTTTTTGGCCCACTCTACATCCAGACCCGAATTGCACACTATGTCCCGATAATGCCATAGACACCTTGCCACACTTACTCTCTACATGCTCAAACCCCCACATAAAAGGACTACATATAGCACGTCATAATAAAGTAGTACACAAAATAGTGCACACACTACAATCAAATAAACACACAAGATCCTACACAGTCATCAACGCAGGATACCAAAACTCTAGACCTCAAGACATTACAATCCCACAGTGGCTACTCCAATGCACATGCCCCACTCCACCGTGTACATGCCTAGCCAATCTCATACCAAATATACTATGTGTATTAGGTGCCCCCACTCATAGCCAGCACCCCCCCCCCCCCCTAATACCAACATCACCAAACGTCATACAATTCATAGAATTCACCTATTGCCACCACATATTTACCAACACTACCCACAAACAAAATGCCACTAAATAGAATCCACTCATACAAGCCCTCAGAATAGCAAGATGGCAAGTTAACCCCCTCATTACTATCACAGTCGGCGTTAGAGGAGCCATCCATGAACAACCAATTAAAGAAGTAGAACGACTCAAAATACCCAAAAATGAAGGTAGATCAATCATGAAACAATTACACCAAATTGCCATTAAACACCTCACATAATTTTAAATAAAAGGAAACTAGATAACAAATAACCCCCCATGAGCCCCCATAGATGCAAGGTCCTGCATATAGGAAACTAAAGGAGCCCACCTTCCGAGAGGAAGGAAGTACTCTTACCGTGATGCTTGGTCAAACATAACCACTGTATTGAGGAACGGGCTCCCATTCACGTCGGTGTATAAATGAAACCCCAACTATAATTTTATTCTAAATATTGTACATACAACAATAACTTATAGTGAACAATTGCTGATATAATCAAGAGGAAGGGCAAAGAGATTGGCCCTTGTGTAGCCTCTTGGGTTGACTACTTGTTCCTTGGAAGCCCTGTCCATAGTCCATAGTTATTATATATATATATATATATATATAGGTGTTAACAATTATGGTTGGACACTTTTAATTCTAGTCAAGGCATCTGCATTCATATTATGCATCCCCGATTTGTATGATATGTGAAACTCATTTTCCTACAATTCACATCTTTGACTGAAAGGAGATTCAAGCCGAAAAAGCATTGACCTTGTTCTCGTCAAATTGATGAAAATTTATGTTTGCATATTTCATTTCGTAGGTATGTCGTCAAGACGATGGGAGCGATGCCTCAACAATACTAAAAGATGCATATAATGGCAAGTTGCATCACTACAGATCACTCCATCACACAAAAATTGATGTGATAAAATTTAAATCAGACAACCACAAGATGCACTTCATCCGGTTGACTACCCATCACACATTTCATGCTGTTGATTGTGAAGTGTTTTTCCACAGATTTATTGAATTGTTGACATGAATAGACTGACTCCAAATTACAATTGAAACAGGTGACATTCAAATTTGCCTAGATATTCTCTAATGATGCATCGCATAATAAGTGTCCCATCTCCAATTTCAGTAAATATGATCCTGCATCTCATCTGCTACTCCAGTCACTCGTGAAGTTTGAGCCTTGTGTAGAAGCCATCCAAATTTTAGGAGGGAGGCACACTCATGGAGCCCATGTCAAGGAGCCGTGGCAAGACCTGAACATAAAATGCCAAGATATAAGTCCAGAAGCAAGCAAATGGAAACTGGCATCAATAATGACCTCAATTGTCAAGGAAAAGCTGCGCACCTCACCACTTCGACCATCGATTTTCAAAGTAGCCAGATCATCAGCCCTTGTAGGACCAATATTTAGAAGGGCAATTGGTGAGCCCATATCTACTGCAGCCCTGTCACATGCAGCGCTGACTTGATCAGGACACTGTTAATTACCTCTAAACCCATAAAAGTCAACTAAGCTCTGACAGGGGGTTGAAGAAAAGAAATATTTTGGGGAGTTCAATAAGTTCATCTTCAGTGACGTTTAAGAAAAGCAACCCTTCTTACAATAAGGTTCTCCAATTGAAGAAATAAGTTGATACAAGGGGTGCCAATACGTTCATGTACATTAAGGAACCCACCATACAATTCAATGAACTATCTAGTATTTTGAGCCACCGCCTCTTGATGTGATAAGTTTTCCATCAAACTATGTTGTACATTAGTTAGTGTTCAGCCTTAGTTCATTATATACTACCTTGCTGTTAGTTTGTTTGTGAAACCTTGCAAACAAAATCTTACACAAGGAGTTTGGGTTATTCAAATGTGATGTCTTAGCTTTCACCAGTATGGATATAATCTTTCAGTGCTTCTGAATAACTTTTCTTAAAATGTACACAACACTTGAGCATTAACCATCATTACATATCATTCCGTTTTGAGATGTTTCCAATAACATGATTGCTAGATGCAATGCAAGATATCAAAAGGCATACAGAATGGGATGCTACCTGACGAGACGTAGGGCAGACATGGTCATGACAGTTGAACCCACCACCAACAATGCATCAGCAGACCTGGCGAGAGTTGTGGAGAGTTCAACTCGACGCCTAGGGACATTATCTCCAAAAAAGACGACCTGCAACACTCACAATCCAGTAACCAGCAATGTGAATTAGAAGGGCAAAATGCACACAAAGGTACTGAGTATACCATATATACCATGCAATGCAAAACAAAAACTAGGTGTTCCATCACCATCTTTGTTCCTCCGAAACAAGTTTGAAGTGATTATGTCAAGAATGACTTACATCGGGTTTCAACACACCACCGCATTTTTTACAAGAAGGAATGTGGAAATTTTCCTTGCGGAAAAACTTCTCGTCGATTTCCAGATCACCGTCTGGCCTCATTTTCATACCAAAGCTGGGATCTGAGCCTGGGTGTCCCATCTCCACGTATTCAACAGCCCGTGCCCACTGCAGTGTCCACATGTACAAATAAGCACCTTTGGACTAGACAGCATCTATATGACAATAATCCAACTCAATACAGACTCAATTCTAGGTACCATGAGAATATTGTTAGTCTTGCTGGTCCAGTGCATCCATGTTCTTGAGAATACTGGCTACAACAGAGAAGAGACAAGGGCTCAGAAGCAAACCTCAGGGTTCATGCTCTTCACTCTATTCTGGAACAAATGACGGTCAGTGAGATCACCACACTCTAAACAGATAACTTCATGAGTGGTACCATGAAGCTCAATAGGCTTGCTCCCAGCTCTAAAATGTAATCTGCATGACATAAATTTTAAACACATGTCAGGTTATCAAATTAAAATAAAATAATCTGGACTTACCCTTAAACTCATTTCTTTAATCCTCATCACGCTGTTGTTTTAATAGTTGACAATCCAATGGAAGAACTAAAATAAAACACTGATGGTTCTTATGCATCACATTCTACATATCTTGGACAAGTAAATCTGGTCCATAGGCTTCTCAATTTTCAGAAAACTGCCATCCACAATATTATCTTCGGCACAAGCCTTGTTTCCATTGACCTTTCAAGGGCCTCAAGGCGTTGTACAAGTTTTCAGGGTTACTTATTTTAATTTTAAGATTAAAATGTCAACAGTCACATCAACTTAAATTTCTAACCTATTTATCAAATGCATTCTTTCAATCAGTACATACATATGTGTTAGCTGAAATTTATGGAGATTGGAACTTGTATTATTGACTTACACTTGAATACATACCACCTACATTTACACACCAATATCATATATAACTATGATATCGCTTCCTCTTTGTAGTAGGTTGTACTGCATATAAATTCATGATTCTTCAACAAGTATAATCTTATTTTTAACACTTGTTGGGGTTTCTTGCTTATTGTAATGTACCCCTGTATTCATGCTCCCGAGCCTCATTTAAGGATTAAAGAAACACACAAACCTATCAACATTCTGTGTAATCATCCCTTTTACACGACCCTTCAACTCCAGCTGCGCAAGAGAGATATATGTTGGCCCTGGCCGAGCGCTAATGAATCGCCTCCAGCCAGCATAACTGCGGGCCCAATATCTCCGGCGGCAATGCTCTGAACCTACAAACTCCTGCCATCCACAGAATCAAATGATGACCACTATCCTCCTATTTGACTATTTCTGTGATTTATCTTTGGGGACAGGTTGGTAGGTCTTGTAATTTCTGCTTTTATGTATGATTGTCTATATCTAAGATCTAGACTTGGATGCCTGTGCTGCAGATTATAATGAAGCAAAACGTCTGTGCTTGAATTTACACTTCAAACTCGATACAAGTTTCTTGAAACTGGATATTATAGTACCTGATGACTCATTGGCTTGAATCCACTACTGTAAGCTCCATGCGGACTGAAATTGCAGTTCCCACAATTCTCACAGTCAATAAGGAGACCTGATGTCGTTTTGACTCAAATAACATCCAATGCAGTAACCACCCAAGTTTCATCAGAAAGTAGGAAGTTGAAATCGAGGATCTTTTTATTCTACCAAGTAAATACAATGCACTAGCATCTCTATCTCACTACAATAAATTCTCTGCAGGCGTCTTACACAAATCTGCTCTAATTTTCTGTATCCCAATCTCTCCACTTTCATGAAATAGGAGCCAGTAACGATGTGCATTGACACGCAACTCTTACGGCTGAATTCAATTCGCACTATGAGCAGCATATCAGCCAAAGGACCTGTATAATCAAATCCCGTAACTAAAACTTTTATTTCAACCATTCAATTTTGAAATGCCTTATATTTAGTGTGGAGCATGTACAATAACGTCATATCAACTAAACCATGACTGGCATGGTATGATTCACATGTTAATGACAGCACAATCATGACAAGTGCCATGGTTGTGATCCACACCAATGATGGTGCCACAGGACACCTGGAAAAGATATTTACACAGGTGGAATTTACACTACATAAATAGGACACCATAATGTCTTGTGTTGTAAGTTACATAGTGCATGCCACCTTTTGGTAAGCAAAAGACATTTACACATATGGAATATATAATACATAAATGGACACTGATATGTCTCATGTTGTAAGTTACACATTGCATACCATTTTTTGGTAAGCAAAAGCTAGTGTTGCTTTGACATGTGAATACTTACAATTAGTGCAGTCCGTATGACTTCAGAAAATGGTGCACCAAAAAGTGGGAGTGAAGCAGTACCTTCTGTAATCAGGAATACCGCACTCTGTGCTTGCGCCTGCACCCGTAAGCACCACAAGCCTTTTGCTGCCCTTCCACCAGGGGCATCATAACAAACAATCAGGTGAATGGTATAAATAAATGGGCATATACAATCAGATGAATTTACTTATTGCACAATTCAATAATATGGCGTACTTCAATCCCAGGTGGCGTGATAAAGTTTCAAATTTAAGGGGGGGGGTAAGAACCTGTCATTAACAAAAGCATAAAGGCGTTCGAGATCAGCTTGTGAAGGAGGAGGAGCTTGTGGAACAACTGTAGGAACTGGAACTCCCTCTGCATCCGCCACCGACACTGCAACGCTTTCACTTGAGTAACTGTGGGTTCCCTTTGATACTGATGAGGCAGCAATCAGTGCTCTCGCCATGCCAGATTTACAGGCCCACATCCTGTAAGGTTTTAATTGCCACATGCTCAACGGTTGAGTCAATGTCCCTGCAAGATTCAGATGCCACATGCTTGTTGTTATCAACCCAGCCTACGGACAATTCACCTATTTGCTGGGTCACCCTACGAAGGGCTGCAGGGGCTGGATCAACCTAATACACCTTTCAAACCCTTGCACTCACATCCATTGCAACCATTCAGATTTACTGTTTGACAATGTTATCAAATATTGACTTTCCACATCTTCGACACCAACTTACCACACAAGTATTGGAACCGATTAGTGAATTGCATTCTGCATACAGAAAAGTTAAATGTCTTCAGGGGATACATTCTTCACTCTCATGTATGATACTGAAATAGTTCCGGAGTACACATGTTCCAAATCTAACGATCACCATTTTCATCAGTGATGGAACTGATACTTGAAGATGAAAAGAACAAAACCACAAGGTTGTTTCCATCTGATATTAATTTTGATTGTGATCTTCCACATATATCAGTAAGATCGAAGCATTATCATCACATTGATGACATTGCTCACATTAATGTTACATGAGTTCAATTCTAAGTGCATTCTGGAAGAGCTTGGGACTAATTCAGATTGACAACAGATGATGACATGCTGATCAAATGCAGAGTTTGAGCACCACGACACAATTGCACCAACAAAAACCCTAAATTCCTGCCTGTGCACAAGTCTTTAACTTCAAGAAACCTCTGCAAAGCGGAATCCTCATTCTGAGATTTAAATTCCATAAACACAAAAATAAATTTGTAGACAAATGGAAAAGAAGGTCACCGTGAAAGAAACTTCTATAAATATGCACAGAGCCTACTCGTAGCATTCCACACCATATTACACCCTGCCACAAGAAACACAGAAGATTAGCAAAGTATAAAAACCTTAAAAAAAATACGAAATGCAGTCACAGTCGCAATCTAAGCCATCTTCTAAGAACTGAGTGAAGAAATAAACCCAAGTCAGTGCTCTATCAGCAGCATTCCAACCTAAACCTCTGCGAAAACTACTCTCCGCGCCAGGTTCAAACAAATCAATCAACCTAGACGTTCCTGGAATGGGCTTGCTCACCCTAAACCTTTCGAAACATGATTATATTCAAGACGCAACGGGGCTAAAAGTGCACTGTAAACGAAATTGAGTACAGACAGAGTGCACTGAGCCTCTTTTCTACGCCACACCTAGCACAAAGCAAATATTTGCAAATTATTTCCTGTATACCACGAAATCCAGAGGCATTGGAACGTCCAAGAATGGAAATAAAACTATGAAACGTCTAAATTGAATTTCACTTTTGTCAATTTCATATCTAACATATAACAGCCGTCTTACAGCATGTCAAAAGTGCCATAGACGACCAGCAGACCATTCAAACCTAAACCTCTGCAAAAAATACTCTTCACGCGACAAAACAAAGCCGACCTTGAACCTCGATTCAATATATTGATAGGCATCCCATTCACACACATGAATAAGAATGGAGACCTAATGGGGCCAACAGTGCACTGAATTCGAAATTGAAGGACATACAGTACTCTCTAATCCTCAAATTCCACAGCCACAACAAGCTCACCTCGTAATGCATGCAAACTATTTCCGAGGCCAGGTATACCATGAAATCCAGAGGCAATTCCCGAATTCCATTCTCTCAAATTCAAATCTAAAACAGAAACCGTAGGGTGCATGGCGCAATAAGCTTACCGACATAGAAGCGCAACCTGCCGTCCCACCACATTCAGGATCACCAGAATCGTCATGCCCTGGCTACGTAGCGCTTTCATATGAATGCCACCGTTCCAGACAGTAAGTGGAGTTACCACCTTCGGTGAATTCAATTGAGGAAAGTTTCTGAGAGAGTCAGTTTTAATGAGAATCTGAAATGCAGTGCCAAAAGTAATTCGTCAAAGTCGCAAGGCATTCATCAATCTCAAGGGTGAAGGCGAGCTTTAGTGCTTTTTGGGTGTTGTTGGCTAAGCTTCCTCCACGCGTGCGAGGAACTGTGCATCCGCCATAGCCATCGCTGGGCCCCATTGCTGGTGGTGATCCCTTTTAAGGTCAAAATGATTTTGCATCATTTGGCATGAAACTAAGGTATGCGGGGGTGCTATTTGGTTCATTTTTCATGTTCTCCAACTTCTACCGATTAGATTTACACAACAAAACTTGTGTTGCATTAGCAAATCTACGACAAAACATCTGCAAAAAACGGATTTGAAAAACGGACTTAGGGTTAAAAAAATTGGAGCTCATTTGGATATCTTATTCATTATTAAATGGTCGTATAGGTCTCCTCCCCCAAATTATTGAGTTTTCTACAGTTGTCATATGTTGAGCACATACCTCAAAAGAAATTCAGCAAAAGTCTCTTTGGTGTCCGAAACTGGAGCCCTACCAAACCACATACCAATTTCAGATAAGTACATTAATTATGCATGTCCGTCTTAAGTTACACTCTTTCTTCTAGTGAGGGCTAAATTTATAATCACTAGATTTTCTACAAGTTCAATCATTGTCTATCCACATAATTAAAAGCTTATTCTTCTTTAACATCGATTCAAACCTCAATGCACGAATGTACAAATTCACACCCAATCCATACTATCTAATTACTCACACTTGAAGGAAAAAAGGAAAAAATAAAGTTTGTCATGCATGTCCCAACCCATCCTAGACAAGGATCAAATTGAGATAACCCATGGATATAACTATCTTGGGATTGATTTCTATTCAAACAATTATTTTGAGCCATTGACTAAAGGCAAAGAATTGCAAGCGTGAAAGCCTTGATGGGCACCTTAAGGAAAGAAGCACTAAGTCGGAGTCACAGGTTGGGGGCTCGAAACCGTGCTATTCAAGAATTTGGTGCTTCCAACTTTCAGCTATAGCACTGAAATTTGGGGAGGCAACATGAAAACCTCATTGGAAGGTTATGGAGAAGGGCATGAAGATACTTATGATGTCTCACATTAAAGTATGTTCTTCAAAAACCTATCATATATTTTTGGTGGAATATGGAGAACTTCCTACTACATCCCTAGAATTGCAAAGTGCAGTAGCATCCGTGTATAGAGGCTAATGTCAACTTGAACATCCAATTGAAAGAAAAATTGTAGACTCCCTAATACTAAATTTTTGCATAGTGATGGAAACTTATCTCTAATGGGCACTCCAACTCAATGTATGCCTTATTTTCAACTGTATTATGAAAGCAAAAGTGGTATAATCTATTATCACTAGCGATGGGGATAATTAACCACCATCTAGTTTCAATGGGAAGTCTATGATTCAAGGTGCAATATGCAACAACAGTCTTGCATTGTCATCATGTCGATGGTTGTTGCAAATGCAATTCACATTTATATTTGAGAAAATCTTTGAGGTGGAGGTAACCTAGTTTCTTCCTTGATAGATGGAAAGAGCTTCACTCTTTAGCAAGAAAGCCTCCTAGATATCATATGATGCGAATTTTGATTTTGTAGGGTTGTCATAGGTTTCCCAATGAGATAAACCTCTTGATGCCTTCAACATGGTTGTTGATTTGTGCTACATGTCAAATCCTTGTTCCGCAAAGTGACAGGAAAATAAGGCTACTAGACCAACTAACCAGGAGGAGGATAGATGGACCACCCCATGTTGAAAACCCAAGGTTAGCTTAAGAGCATATAGTTCTATTGGTTTGACAACATCCAAATGTAGTTTTACTCTCATTAGCTTTTTGGCTTCCCAGACTCTGAAATCGATTTAATGTCATCCCACCAATGGATATGAATTATTGCCACAGACCATCCCTGCACCAACTGTGTAATTTGCTATCCCTTACAACCAGCCCATCAAAAAACAAGTTGAACAGAGATTATCAATGCCAGCAGCATTGGATGTCTCCAAAATGTACAGTAGATTGTGAAAGACTTTCCATGTTTTGAAGGCCAAGGGTCATCTTATGAAAAAGTGATGGAGTCCTCCTGTGTAGACACAAGGCTCACACTAAGTCGCCCATTAAACTAGAGGTGAAACAACATCTGAATTTTTTTCATTGTGCAATTACTCAGAATTCAAGTGTTTGATAATTTTTTGAGTTGACAACTTTCATTTATTGCTGAAACTTTGCAGAGCATGGCTTATTGTCATGCGCTTATTACTCTGAGCAAGTGGAGATTAGCAATTGTCAACGTAAGATATCAAGGAGGGCATGACATTGAACAGCGGAGTATTCGTGACAAAACAAAGAAATGCATAAATGCTAATTAGCTTGGGGCCAAAAACATGAAAACACAAGTTCTCAGCATTCCTAAGTGGCCTTCATGACATTGCCTTTACTATATATCACATGACTCCCCTAGAAATCAACACACATATCCCGGCAATGCTTACTACATATTATCAACACTACCAAGTCCTCTCTGGACCTTCATATAACCTTACACAATCCTCTTTTGGACTGCTCTGAGTCCCCTTTTACTTGGCCACTCCAATTTATGCAATGTTGCAAATCATGAAGAATCGTGAAGCTCCCAATACCTAGTTTAAGCTTAGGAATTCCAATCATCAAACTCCCAAAAACGGCCAAGTTTGAATTCTCGACTCTCAACTTGAGCTCTGAAGTATGGGGGCATTATTTGGTAAGGTTTTCTTTTTCTGCATCTTCTATTGATCATATTCATTCTGAAAGTCTGATGAAACGCAAACAAAAGTTGGACATACAGAATGGAGTATATAGACTAACGTAACATGATTCTCATCAGGTTCATCACACACAGTTTCACATCAATGCAGAAAATTGAAGTCAGTACTGGTCACGAGGTCAAACATCTTGAGGAAGAGCGACATTTGCATGTCAACCATTCATGTGACAAAACCAGAAAAACTGTCATATCTACAAAACCAAAAAGAACGCACCCAAACCCAGAAGGGAATACTACCATCTTTCCCACAAGTCAGTTTCTGATCAGGGAACGTAAAATACAGGAAATTTATGTATCGCATGTAGGTGTCACATTGCAAGCTACCCTAAAGAACAATCTGTGGTACAAGAACCGGATTCGTGAGATGGAGGAGTCTTAATAATCTTCTGAAAGACTGGGAAAATTTTGGACCCGGCAGTGTTCAGATTTACTAAATCACAACCCAAGAATATTTACTCTATCTACTCACATATGGCATAGGTACATCCAGGGCACGAGACACAATTCCTCCATCAATGATGTCATTCATCCCTCAACAGTTTGCATACACTGATGCACTCTACAAAGTTTTTTTTCAGATTCCTTCGAACAATCCTCAAACGCGTAGCCATTTGCGCCTAGTCTTCTTTTTTTGTTCGTCATTTGCCTGTAATACATGAGAAACCAAACAATTGAATCAACAAATAACAGCTAAAGGGGATTACCAATTTTACACATGCTGCAGTTCCAAGATGCTCTTATCTTTGAGAGCCATACACAGATGCACTTAGGAAATGTCAATCCTAAATTATCTTAGAACATCTATGAAGAAATTAGAGAGGAACATGGAGGCTAGCATAACATGTATATTCACATAAAACTTCATAATAGTATATAAGAGGCAAAGAAACACTGAAACTTTGTATGAGCTTAAAAGCAGTAGACTTGAGGTCAAAGATGCATACAAGAAAAGCCTTGTTAAAAGCTCGGAATGTCAAGACTGCCGTATCACGTGTCCTGCATTTCAAAGTTGCAACCAGTTCAGTGACTACAAGCTGTAGCAACTAAAATACCATTCAAAACTGTACAATAGAAAGGAAATTTGTACAATGCCATGACACTATCTACAACAAATACTGCCACTCACCGTGGATCGCGTAATTCCAATAAACTCTCTCTACCATCGTGGCTTACAATAGCACACTGCAGCAACTCGCCCACAGGTATCTTGATCTGGACAAGCACCAAACAAACAGATGTTCACTACTAATAATAGACCATCTCAGCACGTAACCACAAGACTTGCCAAAAAAACAAGGAGCCAATTGCAGAAAGATATCTAGATAGTATTTGGGGAGAAAAACATACAGAAACATCAGGTCCGTATTTTTCGTTCACAAGTACTTTACGGCCATTATTTCGACGAAGTTCAAAATTCGCTCGTCTCAGTAATAGTGTCGCTGGTTCTGACCCATCCTCTGATGCTCCTTCCTGGGTCTGTGTACAGCAGGATCTTGTTAATAGACCTCATAAAAAATACATATTATTCTGTGTCAATACATAGATATTCTCAGCACAATATCATGTTTTCAAACTGTGCAGATTCCTGCCTAAGAATCACTATGATACCATATGAGATCAGGAGTAGTCAGATATACTGACCAAAAAGCTGACTTCGAAGGAGGCTTGACCATTTGTCATATAGCTCTCTATCTGGTCGTGCATCATAGGTTCTGCATACCATTACCCAGTTGTTTAAAATTATCAATGAGCCTCACACACGACCTATTTCCAACCTCTCCAGACCTGCTTTTCCACATTCCTATCTTACAGCAAGTGGGCAATATTCCCTACATTCACCCTTTCGTTACACGCTCAATTTTTTCTAAATAGGACAACATTCTTAGACCTTCTCTCTGCAATATCTTGCACTTTTGTATGCTCCACCTAATTTGGAAATATTTGGGATACATAACTTTAATTCCTTTTTTCATAGATATATCTATGGATCTTCTTGGCTAATAAATACAGCTAGCTAGAAATACAGTAAAAATCACCCACCTTGTGTGATCCAGTTGCCGTCATTTGCCATGACTGTGACAAGGTCACCCTGCAGATCAGAAACCATGAAGCACAAGAATTTTAGCACGTGTATATCAAGGTAATTCCCACCAAGCAGATTCAAGACCACAGACACAAGATAATCATTGGGTACAAATTGAATATTGACATTAGTGCTTACCCTCCGACCTCGTTCATCCATTGGCACACATTCGATTGCAACCATGCTGTCACAATCATCAGCAGTAATTGTATACTCAGGCTGAGCTGCCCCTGTTTTGTGAAAGAATAACCCTTCAAAGTCAGTGAACAGCATAATGCAATCAAATTTATCTCTATTTACGTGGTTACTAAAGCACACAATGGTAGGAGAGTACCTATTAACTAACAGAGCGAAGACATTTCAAAGACATTTGTAATCATTGCTAGACTTGAAATTTATCAGTACAAGAAGAGTACCATCTATCATAGATGCTGTTCCATCTTGATTGTGCCGGACCCACTGCAACACATACCATATTGAAGGAACATTAGTAAGATGAACTGAGCATGTCATAAACTCCAATCATCAGCAAGGTGTCCTAGTCCTTCTATTCCTAATGGCATAGAGGGTTCACTCCCAGCATCAAGATCAACATGCACAATACATCACAAAAGGAACACCTTCTGTGCCACACTCTAAAGACATACTAGACATACAGAACTAGAACCCAAATGTGCGAATACACCAATCACCAGAGCAAAATGGAACCAAATTTATTGAGAACTATCAGAAGCCCGGTGAGGGTTGGCCACTGATGTATAATGACCTTTTGTAAAAAGCTGGAGGACATTTTCCTCCAAGGATATCTGGAACTTTAAAACGGTATAGAGTGTGGAACTTAAAGATTGAGGGAAGCAACACAAGCTATACCATGCACTTTAATTTCTACAAAGAACAGCAAGCACTGCAAGATTGCAGGGGCAGTCAAATCTCAGGCTTTCTAGCACATCCTGCACAAGTATCCATAAATAATGCTTTGAACCTAGTTCATTCCACATGTAAAAATTCCTCTGCTCTCCAAGACTTAGGAGTTACTGACAATGGAAAAGCACTTACACAAATGCATTACCCAATACAAATAGAACATATTCATTGACGTATTTGAGGACAGTGATCACTTGTGCGTTAAAAAACCATCAATTCAATGTTTAGACCTGAGGGAGTGGATGTTGTTCTATTTTAAAACGTGTGAAAGGGTCCATTATTTTAATAATTGAACATCTGTGGGTAAGTCTGAAAGACCTGAAAAATGCACAGAGAAGTCCCATTGATGGAGTGACCACATGCAGTGAGTCGGCCACTCAAGACTGCATCTCCTACTATTCGAAGGCCAAGAATTCCTGGTAGGGGATCATTTTCTGCACACACAACCTCTATAATAAACACATAGATCTCAAGATTGAATATTAAGAGACTTAAGGTCACTTCCTTCTGACTTGTTCCAGTATTGCAGCCTTGTTGATGAGTAGAATGGCTTCCATGTGGTTAAATTATGTCATGTTAGAAGGCTTCAATAATGTGGTTCAGCTATCTACATGAGCTTCTGATATACAAAGCCATCCATATTCCAACCAGTGCTTTTTCGCCCAAAGCCTAAAAATGACCTCATGTAAGAAAACTTGGGCAACTCGGTCCTCAATTCCTGTGTTGAGGACAAAAAACACATACAAAAAGTAGACAGGAAAGCTTCCAAAAGGGTTTAAGAGATTCATGACTGTAGTACGTATCTACTTTGCTTAATATAGACAAAAGCTAGTTTGTCACCTTCATAACTTGGAGAAGAAGGTTCCTCTTGTAAAGGGGGCAGCTGTGAAGGTGACCTCACTGTTTCCTGTCTTCCAAAATCTCCATGGGTGTGTGAGCCATTGTAAAGACTATCATCCCCCTCTAGATCATCGAGGCCTTCATTAGCCCTGGAGTTCACTGAATCGTGAGGCACAATAGCACCTGCATCTGTTTGTCCGCTGCTCAGACATCAGCACATTCATTGTTGGAAACATCACGTTAGTAAAACCCTTCATGCAACAAAAGTACAAGAATTATAGAGCATAAACTGGATATTAACTCTAGCTTTAATCCCAAACTGACATGTTCATTATATAACGACACAACTATTGTTGGTTAGACAATAAAAACTGCAAATCAACACAAATGCATTGATGCAACTCCTACTTTATGATCTTGCAAGTACAGTACTCATAGACTTTTGGCAGCCAATATTTATAACCTTAACTTTATTTGGAACACATTCATTGAAGTTCTAAAGTCATGATATTCAAACTTCTCATTGATCATATATTTCACGCATTGACATTGAAATTGTAGACTTACTCCTGTTCATTTGAACCTGCAAGGTGCATGTCATCTGTGCGCACACGTCCATAATGAGGAGAAGAAGATGCAGACTCCCAACTGGGTCCTCCATTTCGAGGAGGTTGGGCTGGAGATGTTGGCCGCTGAGAATAAGATGGAACAATCTCCATTCCATGACCCTGTCAAAGAAAACATACTCAATACTTGTCCAAAACATCAACTGCGTCCTAGAAGATGTGCAAAAATTGAAAAGAGAAGGCCTATTCACATTTGTCCTTTTCTGCTGAAAAGCTTGCTGGAACCAAAAGATTGGACATAAATCAGTGTCACATTGCATAATTAGGATTATTAAACAACCATTTGACCAAGAAAGAATAAAAGTGTGGATATATGTGCAAGACGTTATATATTTAACTAAAAAGAAAGTCTCAAGAGACATTCACTCCAAGCAATGTGACTGCATATCCAATTAAGCTCCAAGATCACTGGCATGAAATGGTCTACACATTCCAAAATTAAATTGGGCCTACAATATTGGTTGTGCATCACTATTAAAAGATTTATGAGTATCAACCACAATGGCTTTTCTGGGGCTCAAGGGCAAAACACCATTGCTCCATCTTGAAACACATGATTCGGCAAATGCTGAATGAATGGAGATATCAATCAACTAAGTTACAGGAGAAGTACACAACCTAATACAGCCAATAAGACTTACTTGAAACGGAGGAGACTGAGGTGGAGGATTATACGATGAGGTTGGTTGGTATGCAGGTTGATATGATTGTGGATAAAACTGCGAGTCTTTCACTTTACCCTACACCAGAAATTCAGAGAGAAAGCATGAGTATCACATGCCACCAAACAGAACCACTATATACATTATCCAACATAAGAAATTTAGAGGAGTAACTTGAAATTCTTCTAACCTCATAAAGCTCCAACTCTGAACGTAGCTTCTGCACCAATATCTGTAATCAAACATCACAGCCATTAATAAATGTATAGACATCAAACCGCAACCTTCGTCCAGGATCTAAACCCTCAGCAAACAGACCAACTGTAACCCAATGTCTGTACATTATTATACATGTAAGGCCATCTCATGAAGGTAGTACAATATAATTTCCTACTAAGAAGTAGGTGAAATGATATTGTCTGGTGTTATTGAAGACACTGCCCAAATTTTTAAAACAAGCTTGATATCAAAGAATGTTAGTCTTATGCACCCACCTTGATGTGGCTAACAATTGAATGCGCATCAGAGACTGGAGGTTGAAGGTCAAAGTCAGCCAACAGAGGCATCAAGTGTTGAACATATGTTGTTCTCTCCTGTTCTGCCACCTGAAGCATCCAGACTCGTGCTCTGTTATATCTTGCCATCCAGGAATATATATCTTAACAGCAGCTTATGCAATGAAGTACAAAAGCTAAGCTAACCATAATAAGAGTAAACTAAAGTTCAGTTACATAAAACAAACCTGGAGGGCATAAGTTAGGCGAATATTTTCTTCAAGAACATTCTGTCGATAAGACAATGCCTTCGATGCAGCATCCACCAGGCCCTGTTGCTGCTGATCATACGCCTGTCTTGTCCAACACAAAGATCAGGTTTAACTCTTTCCAGATAGGAACTGGTAATGACATAAATGCAATCAAGGATCCAAACAGTTACCCACCAGTCGAAGCTCTGCAACCCTCCGCTCAAGGATCCTCTTCTCACTTACAAGCTGAGCCTCCTGCATAAAAGATAGGAAGAACATGTTAGTGAAAAGTACCTATCATGGTACATTCATGTTCAGGATATTCACAAGGTCATCCTCCAGAAGCTGTTTAATATACTTGGTGGTCAGCATTTTATCTTGAAGATCAGAGATGCTACTAAACAAAGAACAGTGCATCCAGAATCTTGCAGCCACATCCAGACTAAGTGAGCATTTGCACCTTGATTGAAGCTGCCATTAGTCGTCCCTTCAGATGAACTTCATTCATATCCTCCTCATCTCCACCTCTTGAAACCCTCACCATCTCCTGTGGATTTACAGAATATACCAAATTATCCATCAGCCTCGGACAACCTCTAAGATTGAAAAAATAGACAGATTCAAAGATTCTGACCAAAGTAGAACCCCAAAGCTAAAGCCTGATGGAAGGGATTAGACAAAGCTAAAGTGCTCGGCACAAACCCAACCAGGAGCACTCATTTATAAGACAATTTCAGAATATTTCTATTTGTAAAGTGAGTCAATTACAAACCACTGTTGAGCACATTTGCAACAAAGAAAAGAGGAGCACCTGTGAGCGGTGATAGCCACCATGGCTGTTGGAGTCTTGCATATCTCCTGAAAGAGCCTGCGCCTGATAATAATCTCGCCGAATGTCTGTTTCAGAATCTCTTCTTCGCCTACATAGATAAACAATGATTGTCTTCAGAATAAACCGAACAACAAATAGTTCTCAGTCCAGCTGCTTTGAATACAGATGAATACTGTAGGTGACAAGTACATTCGGCCAAAAATAACTCAAATTTTGAGCAAATTGCAACATGTCACCAAAAAAAAAGAATTTCAACACCAAATTGCTAAACCTGCATACAACCTACAGGCAGCCTCTTGTCTTCAAACAAACTCCAAATAGAACAAGAAATAGGGTGCCAGATGTTATGTCTAGTTCAAATTGAAAGATCTTTTGAGCGCAACCCACATGCGAGGAGAAAGAGAGCTGGATGTGTCCACAGCAGGTAATCCATTGGATCGAGCACCAGACATAACACTTTTAGGTGGGCCACCGTGCACACCACCATTGCTGTGTCCATTATGCTGAGGATATAAGGGTGTTTCACTTGTCATAGTAGCTAACCCATTCTGATAGTCACGTGGAGGAGCCATGCCTGGATGTCCATCCCTTAGTGCCGGTGTCTGAAAATTTGTGCTCCGTGAATTTGAAGCTTGCGGTGAATGGTCGCCGTCTTGAACACCTTGCTTTTTCTGTTTAACTTTCATAATGAGCAACTATAGTGATTCTAAACTGTCACACATACATGGCCACCAAACACACTAACTCTCCCTAAGTGCAACTACCTCAGACATTTGGCCTTCATCCTCCACATGAGATTAAAAATAGTTCCAACATTCTGTAACATCTGTATGCAGAAATTGTCATTGATTAAGACGTAACTATATAGGTCATAGACCTAGATATTTGCCAGAGTGGAAGAAAAGTTGGGATGGATAAATGCGGGGTAGAGGACAGAGTCATAAAGGTCTACATGCAATGTGCACAACTGTATTACAAATCCTTGATTAAAGCCTGAAATTCCATAAAACCAGTTGAACTACAACTGATAATACAAAGACTGTAGGTTATTCCACAGTACTGTAGGCTGTAGATCAAGTAAGAGTGTCTGCAACTTACACGAGTCTGCAGCTCAAGCTCAGCTGCACGTAAGGCAGCCTTTAACTGCTCAGTTTCCTCCAACTGCAGGACTTGCAAAATCATCAATGTCAGTGTGCAGACAAAATGCACGGTAATTTTCAAAATGAAGCAGACACAAGTTGTGAATCCAAACTAGTCTAGTGATAATCGATATGTGAAAATGCATTACCCTCACATCGTAACCATGAAGTACAGCAATAATGGGTTCAGACCACTATGAAAGATGTCAATGCCAACTTGCCACAATCCTCCACTCATGAACATGTATCAAGGTATGTCCACAGTAGAAACTAGTAGAAACTCACTCGCTCGCTCACTATCCACTCCCCTTTAGTTAGATTCTAAAAGGGAACATATGATGCTTAAGCAGTTGTAAGAAACGCATTGGCTCGTGAATAGGAATATACTGGTTGCAATAAATTCAGAATTTGATTAAATGATGATGGGGCCTAATGGTCCATAGAATATTAGAGGAAAAGAGGCTGCACAGCCATGGTAGCACACTCATGAATGGAATCTCGACCGACAGAATGCTCTATCCCATGTAACCTCCTGAGACGGGTGAGCTGATAGTTTCTTCACCTGAGTTCGGATTGTGGACTCCGCTGCCTCAATAATATCCACTAGCTCCTTAACCTGCAGCCGCCGCAGTACCCTCCGTTAACGTGAAATCAGATGAATATTTCCAGGACACGAAGGCCCTACATATAATTATTAACTTTTAAGTTCAGGAGGGGAGAGAACTTTCACTCCCTTCCTATGCCTCCTCCGGACAGTCCAATCGCAAATGTGCATTTTCTGGAGAATCTACAATTGCATGAACCCATCCGACTCTCTCCATCAATGGCACTCCGAACCAATGCCTGGGAGTCCTTGCCCAAAACACTCTTCGGAGCTGTTAAATTTGAAACGTCGGCTTCGCGACACAACTCAAATATAGGTGTCCAATCCTAACTCTACACCTGCTGTTGATCACAGAAGTCAGTCACTCGCATGACCAAACTCACAACAAGAACAATTGCCCCGGACGATCCACTCCGGTTCACTCCATCGACAGATCGCACAATGGCATTAGACGCTCGAGAGTGCCATCCACACATACCTCCACACACATTACTCACCTGAGGAGTGCCCGTCGTCATGACACTAAACCCTAATAGCCCCGACGCGCCAAGGCTGCTCCCACTGCTGCACTGACCAACCAACACAGCCGTGACGATCTACTGCTACCAGTGCTCCTCCGCGTCGTCGCAAGCTGAGGGCGAGCACATCGAAGAAGAGCCTCGCACCGTGTGGCGGGGGAGACGCCAATGTGCTGCTCCGGTCGGGTATTCATGCGCTCAAACCCTGGCCACGGCCACCGGCGAGCGCATATCATCGGCCTGCCTCACACTCCCTCCCTTGCTCTCTCTCTCTCTTCACTCCCTCCCTCCCTCCTTCCTTCCTTCCCGTTGGTTGGCGATTGAGACGAGAATGCCGCGAGCCTTACGACGCACAGAAACAGGGGCGAGGGGCGAGCATTTGGGGGAGCTAGGGTTTGCGCAGAGTCGACGTCGAGGGACAGGCAGATGAAGACAGAGGAAGGGAGACAGGGGCGTCCGTTTTCCGAGGCACATGGGCGGACTTCGGGCCAGCCCCAGCCCTCCGCCAAACGAGGCCTGGCAGCCAGTCTCTTCTGTTGGCGCTGCCTGCCTGCCTGCCTGCCAGCCTGGCACCTTCCAGCTTCTAGAGAGAGGAGAGAGGGGGGGAGAATCATAGAAGAGAGAGACAAGAGAGAAGAGAGAGAGAGGGGGGGAGAGAATATTGTTGTTGGTTACTTTGCGTACATTCCGTGTCGCAGGTGGTAGTGTAGTGTACACTACACTATACAACACTATATTTAGTGTCACTTACTATTTGGAAATACCCCAATGTAATGTTAAGATGATCTAGTTTTGTGTAACTCCAAATAGTAAATGACAATGAATTGAATATTTAGTGTAGTACGTTTGAGGTGGTGTGTCAACTTGGCGACATGGGAGTGTGGGTTGAAAAATAACGGTATTGTATGGGGGGAAAGGTCAAACAAGGTGCATCATATTTTCATCATGCATTTATCCATCTTATGTAAAAGCATTTGTGTGTGTGTGTGAGAGAGAGAAAGAGAGAATCTTGTACTTATTTGCTTACATTCCATGTAGTCAATTGGCCACAAGTGGCACATTTGAGCTATAGTTCTAACTTGGCAACGCGGGAGTGTGGGTTGAAAAATAACGGTATTGTAAGGGAGGAAAGGTCAAACATGGTGCATTTATCCATGTTATGTTAAACCGAGCTCGAGTGTAGAGAGAGAGTCGTGTTGATACTTATATTACATAGATTTGTGGGGTGAAAAATAATGGTATTCTATGGGAGGAAAGGTCAAACAAGGCCCACCACATTTTGGTGATGCAAGTGTTGGCTTTGTCCCATGTTATGGGGTGGAGGCATTGTGAAGATAGCCTTTGAGTAGTAATAGGGCTTGGGTAATGCATGACAAAACTTACTGGATAAGGTCAGTGAAAACTCGGTGCAAGTGCAATGAAGGTTGAGTGAGATTTCCAATTTAATATGAATAAACCTACTTTAGTAGTTTAGAATATATACTTTTAAAATGTCATTTTAGGAGAGAGCATCTTGAGGCAAGGCTACACTCCCATGCTCATCTTATGTTAACCCAAATGAGAGAGAGAGAGAGAGAGAGAGAGAGTAGAACTAACTGGACAATGCAATAAGGTTGCAATAGTGCGTGTTTCTCTCTCTAGGGAGTGTGGATTAAAGAATATGTAATGGCATTGTATGGGAGGGATAGGTCAAACAAGGAACACCACATCTTTATCTTGTATTTGTCCTTCTTGCGGTAGACCGATTTTCTCATAGTGAGAGAGTATTGTTGTTACATACTTTCCATGTAATTGGTTGGTTGCACGCACATAAGATTGTATGGGAGGATTGGTCAAATAAGGCACGACACAACTCGATCTCGCATTTGTTTAACCAATCTTGAATACACATTTATGCACGTGATGAGAGAGAGAGAGGATGTTCAATTTTATTGTCAATTGTTTAGGGTTCAGGGTGACAACGTGGGTGTGTTGCGTATGGCTGTTGAAACAAAGTTCTTTCTTCAATCCATGTTACGTTGAAGAATATTGGTATTGTACACGAGAAAAGGTCCAACATAGAACACCACAATTTTTGTCTTGTGTGTTGTTGAACCTATCTTGTACCTATTTCTATGCACATATTATAGCTAGAGATAGATAGAGAGAGTGTGTGTGTATAGGGGTGGCGGTGTAATTTGATGGGTAAGAGATAGATTGATGTTGTTCCGATCTCCTTGTTGATTGTTTGGTACCAACTTGTAGGAATATTGCACACAAGTGCCCGTACACTCATCTTTTTCTCTCCAATAAATGTGGGTTGGAATACATTTGGTGACTCATGGGAGGAAAGGTTTTGGTATGCGGTATACCTAGTTTGAAACTCACTCCCCTGTAATAGCATCATTCTTCAACCCACACTCATAGGAGGACGAAAATTTATGTGCAAATCACTTTGTTGTCGAGCTCGTACCTAACAAGCTTACCAAAATACAATAACACTTTCTCTCTCACTCACCAAGGTCCCCTACACCCGCGCCCACCTCTCTAGAACTTGCTCAAATAAATTGGTTCAAGATAGGAGGGACAATGCATAGATTAATTGTAGTGTGCTTTGTTGACCTTTCCTCTTGTATATTATACCACGGAGTTGTTCTTTAGACCCACACCCACTGGAGAGAGAAATTTGCATATAACATTCCCACGTTGTCAAATAAATGTCAATCAACCTAAAAAGAACGTGAATCACATCAATCCCTTTTGCTACTCAATTGTTGTTTCTCTTTAGAATCTACACAATAACCCCCCAAAAAATGATGTGCACTTCTCAAATTGATGTGCACTTTGTTTGACATTTCTCTTAGGGCCGCTTCGTACTATGGCTGAAGGTCGAGAGGCCGTCGATTTCCACCAATCAGATTGTAAGAAACCAAGAATTCGGCCTCTCGACCCTTCACAGTAGAGGCCAAAGTCCAAAGGCCATTGCTCTTCGGAACGCCTACATGGCAATACTCTTTGACCAAGGTGACAGACTCTCGAGGGAAGTTTAGGTCAGACAAGAATGGAAACCCAAACTATGGTTGAGAGGCCGTCAAATTTTCTTTTGCATTAAAAAATAAAAAATTGACAACATATTGGCCGTTAGATTGGAGGGGTTGTTTTGGACATGGAATGAAGTGGGCATGCTCCTTCTGCCTTTGGCCTTTGGGCTTGGACTTTGAAAGTTTCACACTATGATTTTGGCCGAAGGCTCCAATTTCTATGTTTTATTGGCTATTTTCAACCCATTTCTTTGGAGTCTCAACAAAATTTGGCCATTCAATCACATGGCCTCTCCACTTGGACGGCCATACTATGAAGGAGTCCTTGATACAATGCCAATAATTTGTAAACAATAACATTTAGTGGCAAAAGCAACTTGCGTTCAACATCCTTCAGTTTTCAAATGAAGCTAACATTTGAAAACATGCAACAAACTAACAACACGAACTATAAGAGTGACTATGTCTTTTTCTTCTTCTTTCACTCTCTCTAGTTTTATGCTTAAAAACTAGTTTGACATGAAACACACGCGAGATCAAACTATGGTGCACCTTGTGTTAACTTTGTTTCTCATGTAACACCAAAGTTCTACAACCCACACTCTTTGATGAAAGAAAAAATGCATATGCCAATCTAGGTCATTCAACATCCCTCACATTTGCAAGCTAGGTTGTTGGACCTACAACTTATTGATTGCATGTCTAGGGGTGCACCATTCATAACGCGTGTAAGTATACATGAGTGCACCAAAGGGGCATTAATTTTAGCTTTTCCATATTACGTATATACATGCTACACACGTTATAGCTCGTAATTATGTGCACGTAAGGAGGGCCTTTGCAAAATATACAACCGTGGTACTTGTACGGTAGGGTAACTTATTCATGCTCATTTATTTGGAAGTATGAACGAGGATGGGGAATGTGATTATGATCACACATTGATTGATGATTTTAGTGCACAAGGTGGTGACAAGGCAAAATTGCGGTGTTGGAGGAGACAATTCAAACATGTGCAAGGATGTTGTCATAGAGAGAGAATTGATGCAGTCGCATGTTGAAAACGATTTATATGAAGATGTGGTGTTGTAAAGTGAGCTTCAACATGCCTTTCATGTTCTAAGTGAACATGAAAATGCTCAAATGCCCTTTCAATCTAATGTTCAGTCCTTTGTGGCTTGTGTAGAGGTCATGGGAGTCTAGAATTTTCAAAACCACACTTGTTAGTCAATTAAATGGCAATCCAACTTAATCTAAAGATCAGTTGACTACAATCAAGGCTTGCATAATATATATGAAGCCTAACCTCCTTACCACCGCAAATCATGACACTATGTTAAATGTCGATTGTGATTGTGGAGTGTGTTTCTTGATCACACTCAAAGCTAGAATTGTCAAGAAGCGTGGTTGATCAAAAAATTGAGCTCTAATTAAGGTTTGATTTTGTCGGGAGGGTTTATAAGATGCATAGAAAAATTTGGTAATCTTAAACCACAATGATCTTGAATATTTCTTTGATGATGAACTCAAGGGCTTCGTCAAAGGTGAATGTAGGAAAATAACAATTTAATATATTTTAGCTTATTTTGTACAAACTTTAGCAACTCAACACAAATTAAAATGTCAATTTCATCTCATTTTATAAATTACACCACAAATTTCGCCTATGTACCCAGTCAACAACTCTATTACTTCCATTACAAGCACCATGTAGAGCCTATATTCGGCAATGTTACAACTCAAGGTGGAGCTCGAGGGTGTTTAATCCAAAGTAAGGTGCTTATCCGTACGCTTTGAACCACAACCTTCTTTTGTTTATAACTAGGGCCACTTCATAAGAGGTCCCAAGTCCCAAGTCCCACTCATGTTAGCAAGTCCCAACATGGAGGCAAAGTCTCAACTTTTGAGCCTCAAGGAACCATTACAACATGGTTTATATTCATTGAAGTTTATTTTTAAATTATTCAATGCAAAAAATCTTGGGACTTGTGTTAAGGGTTGGGTCTAGTTTTATGTTCCACCAAACATGCAATATAAGTCCAAAGCCTCGCCTCCAAAAAGTGTTGCCATGTAAGCATCCATGTCAAACTTGAGACATATGACACGGAACCCTGTGTGAGCTGACCCTTTATGAACATATACATTTGCATGAACTTCATCATGTGATGTTTGGAGATTGGAATTGGTGTTTGGCACGAATATCGAATGCTCCAAAGTTGGGTGAGGTTTCAACCAACTGCACAATTAGGTCTTCACTTAAACTCAAGTGAGCATGTAGTGACCAACTATCCACCCACATGGATTCTTACAACCATCTTTTACGTTCCCAAATAAGTTATTGTTTGATTTAAGCATGTCTACCGTAAAGCATAATACAAATCCTACGATCGGATTGACAAATGGATACCTCAAATTGGTCTTTAGGTAGATACCTAATAGAAATAGAAAGAAAAGAAAAGCCACTCTTCCACACATAGATACCCATCTTTTGGACGGGCCTTTAAGAATAAAGCAAAGTTGTCTCCATGCATCCATCATGGAATTCACATCTTCTGGAACCCGACTCTGTGTACGAGGGATACATTATGGTTGAGCCATACATTATGGTTGGCCGTACTTTATTGTGGCGGTGTTGGGCTTCTCCCAAGGAGGATGAAGTTATTAGTGCGATGAATGAATGAACAACCATTTGTGAATGAACGCCCCTTGATGAATGAACAACCTTTGATGAATGGTTACAAATTGATGGGTGCTCTCCAATTTCGCTATATGACCCGAAGAAATGATCTTTAGGCAAGGGCGTACATGTGTAAACCATACATGATTTACCCCTTGGTGCACGATGGGATAAAAGAATGTTGACAAACATCATATCTACCAGCATGGGTGTGAGCATCTGTAAACATGATGGGTTAAAAGTACTATGCTTGAAGGGCCTTTTGTGTTGTGAGGCGACTAGCAAAGTGGCCTCTACAAGTGCTATCGTGACATCCTACAAAGATATCAGGGATTTTTATCTCATTTATGCATCGGTGAAACATCCCATTCAATCCCCTTCAGTAAAGGCGATCGGCAATGACAACATAATGACGGCTATGGACTCTAATCTTATGCCGCTCATTCTTATCTAACCTTTCGGGCATTGTTTAAGTACTCAAAAACTTGGCAATGTGGGCAAACCACGATGGGAATTACCGTAATGAGAAATTAATTAGCATCTGGTAGTTCATCATCAATGTCCAATGTGGCCATATCCCCATATAGTCTTGAGAGGTGGTCTCTCTGCTTATGTAAGCGGTGTAATCTAATTCCTCGAGGAGCAAGACCCACCTTGCTACTCGACCACTAAGGTTGGGTTTATTGACCATGTAGTAGAGGATCAAATCGTCTACAAAAAATACTATTGGGTTCATTAGGACTTAGTGTTGGAATTTCTTGACACTAAATACTATAGCAAGGTATTCTTGCTCCATGGTGGAATAGTTCTTTTTCTTTTAACGTTAGTTGAACATTGACAAACACAATGGGGTGGTCTTTGAGGTCATGCCTACACGGTTGGCACAAAGTCACACTTACGGCTAAGGCGGAGGCATCACAATAGACATGGAAGGACACATCCCATCGAGGAGGTATAAGGCATGGAAAGGAAATCAATTTGATTTTGAGTTAATTATATCTTGCATCCTCAATTTTACCACTTGTTTATAAGAATGAAATCCCTCTATATTTTTTTATGAAAATTTAAATACATCATTCACTTAAATATCAATTATAAAATTTAAATAATAGCAGTATGTGTTCAATAACTGTAGGACAAGAAATGACAGAGTAAACCATCAAATTGATGAATTTAATCCAAAATTGTGAAACTTCCACAAATTCTAGAACATTTACATATTACTATCTGACAAGGACCAATTCAACTATAGTATCTATATGAAACTTATAAAACAATAAAATAATAACATGCATTGTAATGTAGTTCAAATCTTACATATATAGAGCTTGCAAATGTAATCATAAACTAGTGTCTTTGAATGTTTAGATTGGTAAAGTGGAATAGAATGTACTAGACTTCAAGAATTTTAGATTCATTAATTAGTTGAGCTCATAAACAATGCGATTTTGAGATTTTCATAGTGATTGGGTAGAATGTGATTCTAGTGAGGTGCATTGTTTTATTCTATTAGTGTCCGACACAATAATTCTTTATTATCCACATCAATTCTTGTACATGGTGAGAATAAATGTGAGCCACATTCAATTTCAACCAGTGACCAAATCGTTGGCTTATACTTAGAGTGGGCCACATTAATAATTGTTTTTTTAGGAAATCGATGTGGGTGATTGAACTACTTTATGATACTTTATGTCACTATTCTATTAGCTACACTTATTGTATGCTAATGAGGTCTCCATAAGTACTTATAGGAAGATGTGTAATTTTCAAGGTTGTCCACGTTATTTTTACCTTGACTAGACAATTCAAGTGGTCCACGTTAATTATTTACATACAGAATTTCCACTCGCACAAACAAGACAATGTAGTTTAGTGACACTAAGACATGCCTCATTGAATTAGGCATTCTATAAATAAATACACAAATGTAGAAAATAATTATAGCGATGCACATAAATTAAGGAAAAAATTTCCAAAAACATCCAGGACGTGTCTCGACGACGAGTCTACGCAGTTCGCGCTCCTAACGGTTGTTTTCACCGATTAGAGCCTTCTCATTGTCAACACAATAAAACACACCACACACAATGCCATATGAAACACACTCCAATTCTCCGATTCCGAACATTTTCCAACCATTTCTTGGAAAATGCCTATTTTAGGTGCCCCGGGGGCACGATGCACATAAATTCAACTCATATATTTAATCTATGCAAACCCCCACTTTTATGAGGCTTGCTCTAAGAGGTTCCACGAGGCACCCCTTTAAGGTATGAAAACATGCGAAGAGGAATGGGATCCGCTTTTGCAACACTTATCCCGTTTTACTCGCGTGGATTCTTCATAGAATTGCATAACATTATCATGGCCCTTGTCCACTACACCCCTTTGTCCTAAAATAGTTTGATCTAGCCACAAAAAAGTAAGAATAAAAATACGTGACGATTTCACTATGGAATTTGGACACCGAAGTTATTGATGGAAAAATAAAGTTTGACCTCAGAGTAAAGAATGCTCAAACCTATGTTACGACGTTTTGTTGAGGGTCAATCTCATACATCCAATATGTGACGGCATATTTCACTTTTGAGATGTCACATACCTAAGTTTCTATATCACTCTTAGCCATGACAACATGTTGCATGTCGCTTAGAAATATATATATATACGCATTTGTTGTTATGTACGAAGCGGATGTGTACGGCATAAGGAAGACAATACCACTTGTGACCTAAAATACAACTCACCACATGAGCGACTAAGACACCTAAAATTGATATCTAAGTATATTTGGACGAATACTTGTCCAAAGATAATGAGGAATATGCAGTTGTGGGGACAAAATATCGAACGACAACAACAAAAGCAATAACCACAACTTTGAATGTTTGTATTCCAGGTTCGCTGACCATCACATTTGTGTAGTTTTGCGGTATAATGCATGTCATGTTGGTGATTGGTATCATCCAAAATTAATGAATAAATCCAAATATAGTTAAATCCTAGTTAGTAACTGGCTGCTTCACACTATGGCTGTCCAAGTCGAGAGGCCGTGGGATTGAATGGCCAAACTTTGTTGAGAGTCCAAGGAATTGGGCTTAAAATAGGCAATACAATATTGAAATTGGAGCCTTCAGCCGGGCATAGCGTGAAGCCTTTAAAGGCCAAGCCCAAAGTCCAAAGGAAGTAGGAGCATCCCATTTTATTCCCTAACCAAATCAACCCATCCAATCTAACGCCCAAGATCTTGTCAAGTTCTGATTTTTTGTTTGAAAAAAAATGGACAACCTCTAGACTGTAGTTTGGGTTTCCATTCTTGTCTTACCCAAACTCCCTTCAAGAGTCCATCGCCTTGGTCAAAGACTACTGCCATGTAAGCATTTTGGAAAGCGACAACCTTTGGACTTTGGCCTCTAGTGTGAAGGGACGAGAGGCTGTATTCTTGATTTCTTACAATCTGATTGGTGGAAATCGACGGCCTCTCAACCTTCAACCATAGTATGAAGCGCCCTTCAAACAATGTCCATAACCACAAACTCCTCGACAAATTGGGTGTTGGGACAAACAACAAGATAGTACACCAACAACTTAAATCATCGGTAGAATCACCCAATAACTTCTTGTGCACCTTCTTCTCACCTTCCCGAGCATGGAGTGGGAATTGGGGTTCGTTGACATCCATGGACACTTATCTATCGGGAATGAAGGAGCTATAGCAAAAACAAGTGCCTCGCATGTCGACGACCGATTCATATTGCATTATGGTGCACTCATTTGGAGTCTCTAATGCTAATTTTGGAGTCAAACGTGTAAATGATAATTTAAAATTATAAAATATTTCACTACGCTTGTTCACTTTTCAAATGGATAAGTTTCCATATATCTCATGAATCCCTAGGTATGGGTTGGGGTTATGAGTGGCAACTAAGATTGATGTCCCTAAATTGAAGATAACACTAATTTGCACATCTATATTTGAGTGGTGTGTAGTTAGGTTTGAATTTGAGAACAAATACCAACATGACATGTGTATATGGAGATGGAGAACATGTTCAAATTATGCGGGATATATGCTAATTGTCTAGGCTCAATAATCAACATAATTTGGAGGGGGGGATCTACGACCACTTAATGAATGTGAGAACATTCATAATGACTAAGATATTCATATGAGCCCTAAAAAAAACGAGACAAATGGCTATGGACACGATTTGGATTCATTGATCATTTAATGGATGTTTTACATGATGAAGGGTTGTGAGAAAAAAGAATGATTTAGAATTTCTCAACAAAGACCACATGTGACCAAGAAAAAACCTAATCATTTCTTGAAAAGCCTTCATGTAATGCGACATATTCTACATTGGACTTAGTTTGGGACATAGTGTTTCTAACAAAAATGAGAACAACAACAACCAAAAAAAAAAAAATTCAAAATAACTACAAATAAAGCTTGCAGTAGCAACAACAACAATTCTTCTTCTTCTTTTTGACATGGGCACCTTCATTTTTTGCTAAAACAATGCATTTGAGTTCTTTTGCCACAAAATTTGGGTGATCACCAAACATTATACATTTATGGATATGTTGGATTCGATGTCACGTGCATGCCAATTCCATGTCAAATTCTCATCCATTCTTTGACATAGTCACTTCTATGTTTGGTGACCTTGTGTAAAATGAAATGGGATTGTCACTCATTTCTCAACGAATGAGATGATCAGAAAGCGGTGGTGATGGTCATTGGTCACTATTGTAAACATGTTTTATTAGGTGTTTCACATCCTAAGAGAAGTGGTCACATAGAGAAAATATCCATCTAAGGCAAGTCCATTGGAAATTACTACATTGATTATCCCAATCAATGCGCATTACTATTCAAAGTTATGAAATGCTATAACAATTGAATGAGAATGTAATAATTTCACCACACATAGTCATTTATGTTCTATAATGTCCAAACAACCTAGTGAACTTTTGCTAGTAAAAATTGAACTCCTTACTAGACGTTATTGCATTGTGTAACTCCAAACAGCAACACGCTCTAATTGGGATAATCAACATGGTTTTGCCCCATACGTCTTGGCCCATTGCACATGTGCATATGAATCCATGTCTCGGGCCATCCTTGTACCATCCGCTCACCATACGGCCACTGATCGCATGTTGTTTTAGGAAGGTTGAGCATTGACAACCTCACCACCCATGCAATCATTGTTCAATGTCCCCAAATCTATTAAACCTAAAACAAAGTCTATGTTTTGAGCCCAGGCAATCCAATTTCATCATAGAACATGTTTTACTCTTCTAAAATTTTGTTTCTACATGTTGCACCTATGCATACAAATTAGTGTGCGTTGACTTGTAGTGCCCACTGGACACATAGATTTTAAAAATTTTAAATGATTATATTTGTTTCCTTATTTCTTTGCACCCCCCACCCCCACCCCAAACATCTAAACCTCTACCCCCCACCCCTTAATTGTGAACGCCTAATCCCCTATCTTGAATCCCGTACCCCAACACTCTAATCCCAACCTACAAGTCAAGCCACCCACCCCACAACCATGCACCTCATGCTCACGTGGCAACGTTGGGGGCCCCATGACCGCATGGTAGTGCCCAACTCCACTCCATCACATTGTGCCTTATGTGAGTTTCCACCTCTTGAGTTGTGCCCACGCACCAATTTATTAGATACAATATTATCTCCCCCTCCCTCCCTCCCATATGGCCTCTTCCTTGAAATATATACTGGGAACAATGTTCCATTTAAAAAAATATATTCAAATGAAACAGTGGGATGACATCCTTACCACTTGTGCTCATGACATAACACTTTAATGTGGTCCCCACTGTTTTCCAAAATGTTGGGGAACATCGGGACCACCACCATCACCACCGTCGTTGTATGCTAGGGGTTTGGTTCACATGGGGCCCCAAGTCCTGCTCATGGAGGTAGAGCCCCAACTTTTGAGCATGAAAAAATCATTAAAACATGGCTAATTATCATTAAAGTTGGATCTTTATTATCTTATGCAAAATATTCGTGAGACTTGTGCTGAGAGTTGGGTCTAGCTTTTTGCTCGACCCAATCCTCAACACAAATCCCAAGTCTCACCTCCAAAAAGTGGTTGCCATGTAGACATTCATGTCAAACTCGTGACTTAGTTCTTGGGATCATGTGTGAAGTGGCAAGTCTCAACTTCCATGCTTTCAACGGCTGAGATTGCAAGAATTGACCTCAAGTGACTCAAGAGTGAGGACTTGGGACCCAAATGACCCTAAGGTCCAAAAGTCCACGGTGAAGAAGTGCACCAATCATGAATTTTAGGGCAACGGAGTAACATGATTGGCTACGAATTGGATCCTCGCTGAACGAGGTTTACACTACGGCCTGGACTTCTACAAGTTATGATGGAGAACCTCAATCATGGATGGAAAAAATGACATGGTTGTCGACATGGCAACAATTCCAGAGGTTGAATTTCTTGGGCAACCTCAAACCCTTGAACAAGAAAGTTGACCTCCGGAGAACTCCAATGCGAGGCGTTTTTTACATTTTGTTTTTTTCATTCCATTGCCTCCAGTAACCTTGTATTGGGTTGAAACTCTTGACCGACCAATGCACTTCTTTCCCGTACACAATCTACATGACCAGCCCTAATCATAGATGTCCACTCAATCAATGGAACGACTCGGTTCGACACCCCCGAAAATAAAATAAGAATCCCTGCCACAGAAACGTGTGACTTAGTAAGTTAGGCAAGGTTATGGCAGAGATAAAGTACACACTAAGTTGTAAGTTAACTAAAAGCTAATGTAGGGGTGGGGCCCACGAAGCTACTAATTAAGCATAGACTACGAGCCACGGTACCGTGGCAGTTATGCTCCGGTACCGACTGCTCCCCCAAGCCCTAAATCTTCAAGTTGCCACAAAACCCCGAGCCTTTTAGGCAGGCTTGCGGTTTCGCAATTCGAGTTCGCAGGCTCCACGACCATGCATCCAAACATCAATTCGTTACGATGGTTTACTCTGACACGCGAACCTCCTCGAATTTACGTGTTGTTTAGCTGTAATTTGTTCGCTGGGGTAGAGATGGAGGATGACTGAGCTATTGTGGTTCCGGTTCCGGTTCGTGAATTTGCTTCGTGTTTTCGGTCTGTGCGCGCGGTTAGGAAGAGATGGAGGAGGATCTTGATTTAGATGCAGGAGAGGAGGAGATCCTTCGGCAGCACAAGTTGTGCGGGTTTGTGACCGTGGGGTTGAGATTCGCGTCGAACCTTTGCGCACCGAGTCAACCCGAGGACTCTCGTGTAGCTTGCGAGGGCGATGGATGTGCGAATTGTGCTTCTCTCGTCGGCTCGAAATGCACGGTGCAGGGGCAGGGTGCGGACGTGTACTTGCGCATCGAAAGCTCTGGATTGCTTGTTCTGCCTCTGTCGGTCAAAATTGACGAGGGTTTGGAAGAATTGAAGGCCAAATTGGCGCCAGCAGATGCCGAATTGGCTGACCAATTGCAACAGAAACCAGAGTCTGCAGAGAATGATGGTGATTCGAAACGTGCTGCGGGCGGCGGCGGTGGCGGCGGCGGAGGAGGAGGTAGTAGTAGTGTGAAAAGGAAGCGTGGAGGGGCGGTGAATGCAAACGGTGGAGGAGGAGGAAGTATTTTGCAGCAGCTGCAGTGGATCATTAGTCGGAATTCCGCTGTTGTGCAGGGCCGAATTCTGGCCATACTGCACAAGGGTGTTGGTTGTGACAAGCTGCTTGTTGCTTTACTGGATGTATACTTGCCCAATTCAGCGTGGGTGGGAGCTACATTCTGGAAGTCTGGTCCATTGGCTGCAGCTGCACTCTCACATGTGAGGTCAGTACGATGGGGCAAGAGTTGCACAATTTTCAAGTTATCAATCGTAATTGAGTTTTACATTTCGCACTCCAAGCAATTTTGAGTTGAGGGTTTCTCTTAGTTGAGGCTTCCTTGGATCAAATCATCACATGTCGTAGAGTCCTTACATGTCATTGCATCATTTACCACAACGTAAATCTGATGAGTCCTTCCCCGAGTTTCCTTGTTATACCTGGTGTATTCCTGGCGTATCACATTTTTGTTTTGGGCAAGTGTTGGTCTCACGAGTAGAGAAGTAGATGAACAGATGACCTAGGGGTCTTTATATGACCGGCTGAAGCTCTACAGATCGAAGGTGGGTTACTACATGTGCCCACAAGGGTGTTGGCATTAGGACGCAAGTAGGGTTGGTACATTACTTCGGTGGTGTTGCAGTGGCTGTGAGCTGAATGGACATTGTTGAGAAGTTACTGATGGCGGTTGGAAAACTTGTCAACATGCAGCTGTGATTGGGATAAGCGCAGGGTAACTCTGAAAACGCTCAAGAGTGGTGGGCTATGTGAGAATGTGGACAATGAATGGGACCTGACGAGTTGTAGTGTCCTAGGGTGTAAATTGCATCAGGTTACATTTGAGGCAGCAAAGCTGCAGCAGTATGATCTACATTCACTCTTCAAATCCTTACCCTCGTACAAAACTGAAGAGATCCCTGAGGGCCTTAAAATCCAATGCGATGACGATGGACAGGCTGGCCAGACGGGTATTTGGGATGTTCCTGACGAGATTATGACTTCAATTTTCAGTAGATTGTTGCCAAGAGATTTGCACAATCTTGGAGCAGTGTGTCGGTACACACGTTTGATGGCAGTATCAATCATGCCTTGCATGAATCTCCGACTTTTCCCACATCAGCAGGCTGCAGTTCGTTGGATGTTGCAACGGGAAAGTAATGCAGGGGTAGGTGCTTCTACATATTATGCCATATACTTAAGTGGCCTGTAAAGCAGCTATGTTTGTGGAATTACATGTTTTCCCCTATCTCCAATGCATTCTTTAATTCAAGGTTTCGTCTACTTTTACATGTTTTTATCAAGAATTTAATGGCTCTAGAGAAAATTCCGGTTGAAGTGCAGAAAATGTTCTGTATGTTATGCCATGAGGTTGAAGTTGACATGTATTCAATCTGCAGGTTATGGTGCACCCACTGTTCAAGAGGTTGGAGACAGAAGATGGTTTCCCCTACACTGTAGATTTGGTAACAGGGGAATTGTCACCAGAATCCCCTCCTGAAGTGTATGATTTTTGTGGGGGGCTGTTTTGTGATGAGCCAGGGTTGGGAAAAACTGTTACTGCGCTGTCACTCATACTGAAAACACAAGGTGCAAGAGCTGATCCACCTCCAAATACACAAGTGTATTGGGTCCCAGGAGGGTCTGGTGAGAGAATGGGATATTACGAGGTTAATGCAACCACCTCAAGTCTAGGTGGTTCGGCTTTAAAAAGGTCAATGTACTTGAAAGCTCGAAGGAACCAGGAAGGGGCCTGGGAGTCCTGTAGAGAATCCTCTTCACGTCGACTGAGTTCCGACAGTGCAATTACTCCTCAGATAGCAGCTACGACTGTAGATTCCCCATCTTCTTTACGTGTATTTTCAACTTATTCAAGGCGGCAGAAGCAGACAACATCACTTGATGAAAGTGGTGAACACGAAACTTCAGTATCTGTTTCCAGCTCAACAAGGCTATCAAACAAGAGAAAAGCTGTGTGTAGCACAGTATCCATGGAGGCAAGTCATGGAGGGACAAGAAGCTCTATCCGAGTGAAGCGCAAGCTTTGTGAAAGTTTTGGAGGGGCCTTGAAAGACAACGTGAATGGAGAAAATAAGAGGGCTAAGAAAAAGGTGCGGTTTGCTGAACCAGGGAGTCCTTTAGACACTGGGTGTGCAGATGCTTCACCAATTGTTGCAGGTCTATGTTCCCCAACTGTTAGCAAATCTGGGAAGGAATGTTTGGATTCTGAATATGACATCAGCAAGCCGGTGGCAATGCCAGGAAATAGCTCAAAATGGATTTATGAAGAAGAAGTTTGGGTTCAGTGTGAAGCATGTTCAAAATGGCGCAAGTTGCCCTTCTCTACGGCACCCCTACATAATGATATTGCATGGTTCTGTAGCTTGAATCCGGATTCTGAGTATCAGAATTGTTCAGTTCCTGAGGAAGTATCTGATAATAGTGCCAGCGTGAAGAGTTTGCCAGGATTTTACAAAGATGGGAGTCTGGCAGGTCAGCCACAAAATGTGGCTTTCTTTGCAAGTGTGTTGAAGGAAAATGCTCATCTGTATGATGAATATGCTCGTCGACCTGTCATGTGGCTTGCAAGTTTGAATCGTGATAAGCTATCCAAGTTGGCTACAGTTGGATTGGCTGTCCCTCGGGATGTGAAAGGGGATGGGTCGTTGGCAGAAAATCGCCATTATGATACTCTTTTGAAGCTTTTTGGGTTAGTGAATAAGAAAGGGATAAAGGGAGCTTCTAAATGGCATTATCCCAAGGGTCTTGATAGCCTGATCTTTGATACTGTGGCACTAAGGGAAGCTGCAAGGAAGCCCAGGGATGATGCTACTCGATTATACCTGTCAAAAGCAACATTGATTGTTGTTCCTCAGAATTTAGTTGAGCATTGGAAACATCAGATAAGGAAGCACACCACTCCAGGCCAGCTGCGGGTGTGTGTCTGGGCAGATCTTAAAAAGCAGGCAGCTCCACATACTCTTGCGTGGGAGTATGATGTTGTAATTACAACTTTTAACCGACTGAGTACAGAGTGGAGCACAAGAGAGAATTCTTTGCTGATGCGAGTTCATTGGCTGCGAATAATTCTGGATGAAGGACACACGCTAGGAGCAAGTCTAACCTTGACTAACAAACTACAGATGGCAATATCTTTACATGCATCTCGGCGCTGGATTCTGACAGGAACACCAACCCCTAATACTCCCAGCAGCCAAGCTGCTTATCTCCAGCCCATGTTGAAATTTCTCCATGAAGGGATCTATGGAAAGCATCAGAAACTGTGGGAAACTGCAATCTTGCGACCATTTGAGGCTGGTTGTGAAGAAGGGCGGTCTCGCCTTGCAGAACTTCTCCATAGGGTGATGATCAGTTCCAGGAAGGCAGATTTGTGTACTATTCCTCCATGTACACGGAAAGTTAAACTTTTGGATTTCACAGAGGCACATGCTGCAAGCTATAACGAGCTGGTAGTGACAGTCCAAAGAAATATTTTGTTGGCAGATTGGAGGGATCCATCGCATGTGGAATCTCTGCTCAATCCTAAGCAGTGGAAGTTCCGGAGCAACACTCTGCGGAATGTGCGCTTATCATGTTGTGTTGCAGGGCATATAAAGGTTGGAGATTGTGGTCAAGATATCAAGGAAACAATGGATTTTTTAATCAATGATAAAAGCCTAGATCCATCATCAAACCTATACAGCAACATAAGAAGTGCACTGTTTTATGGAGGCAACTGTGACAGGTTGTTATGATGCTTAAAACCAATTTTTCTAGTTAGTTCAAAGTTGATGGATTGTTGGGCTTGCTGGATATTCTGTTGGATGGAGGCTTATGATTCTTAGTGTTTATCAAGCTTGCATAGAATAAGCACCATCTCTTGTGTAGGTGTGAAGTGAGTTACTTGAGTTTGGTACTGGTTATCTGACTACTGGGTCAGAAAGGTCCATACAACATAGATATCAGGTTTTTGTTGATAAGAAAACCAGATACTTTACTAGTAATGTAGTCTGGAGTTTTAGCAAATGACCTTAAATTAGCAGTTAGTGGAGTTTTACATATTTCGCCTGTAAGTGAGTCAATCTCTATCCAATTTCAGTTTCTGTGATTACGGTGAAGACATTTGCCCCTCACTTTCCAAATGGGGAGATTTTTCTGAATCCTACTTGTGGAGTATGTTTTCAACTTTCAAGATTTACTTTTAGCATATAATTTGTTTATTCTTGATTGGTTAAAACTTTATCATATGTTACTGACTGTCCTGGCTTCACCCTCTATAACAGCACAGGGAGGGAGGAATATTATAAAAAAGGAGAGAAACGGGAGGCATAGTCTACACTTCTTTCTCTACACAATTGTGGCATATCAATTTTCTCGCTGTGCACTAATTTGTAGATGTCTTTCACATCCGTTGTGCTGAGGTGGTGTAATTCCTCTTGCAGGTGTTTGGAGTGGTGCAGATTGCCAATTGTCACACCATGCTGCCACTTGCTTTGTATGTCTTGTGTTGCTATGGATTGTGAGAAGTGCACGATGCCTGGTTGTAGTAATCTTTATAAGATGCAGAGTCCGGCAGAGTTAGCACGCCCAGAAAATCCAACACCAAAGTGGCCCGTCCCGCAGGATCTCATTGAGTTGCAACCTTCATACGCACAGGTAAAACCTGCACACTGTGGCCTGTTTAGCACCATGTTTCTTAACTGGAAATGTTTCACCCTAGTCTGTATGGATGCACCAGGTAGGATCCTTTTAGTGATTTCATGCATCCTCCAAATGGTGCTTGTGCTTCTGTAGCATGAAAAATAGATCCATGAGTTCATCCTTATCTATCTTGAGATCTTAGAGATCATTTATACTAGGTTGGTAGTCAACCAGCTTCGCCAGGTACATGGTGTTTTCTTTGGCACATGAAAGTAGACTAAGCTTTGGACAGTCTTAAGCATATTCAGCCTTTTGGTGTTGGTTGTCACAGGATGACTGGGACCCTGACTGGCATGCTACATCCAGTAGTAAGGTTGCATACCTGGTAGAGCAGTTAAAAGTGATCCAGAATGATAACCTGCTGCAGTTTCCACGAAACACAGGTGCCATCATGGAGGCAGAGCTGACTGGTCCAGTATCAAACATGTGGCAGACCCTTACAAAAAAAGCTTCAACATCTGCGCTTCCAGAGAAAGCGATTGTTTTCTCTCAATTTCTTGAGCACATCAATGTTATTGAGGCACAAGTGAGACATCCAGAATCCAGAACTGTGCAATGTATTATACTTGTGATTAATATGGATGTGGAACACAATAGCTTGCCTGTCAGATTATTGGAGTGGGAGGCCTCTTTCTCCATAATAAGAATGTTTAGTTGTTGGGAGATGGATTGCTTAAAACACCCATACAAGTGTTGGCCAAATGTGAATTCCAGGAGATTTGGGAATTATTACTGTTATGAATGACTAGAGTTCAAAATCGTATCCCAACTCTTATTTTTCTGGTTCTTTTGTTTGAGCAGTGCCTGCATTATGCTTCCCCACAAGTTTGACTTCAGTTCACTTCTAGAAGGATGGGCAACTTGAAAACCTTCACATGACTTCACTCTTCTCTATAAGCATAACACTAGCATAACATTGGCATGACACTTCTGCATTACCTTTATGATAGTGACATGTCTTGCAATGAATTATAGTTCACATCTGCGGTTTGTCAATGTGTGAGGTAGCCTCAGGCTTGGAGTGAACCCCTAAACGTTATCAACATTGGTGGTGGGTGTGTGCATGATGATTTAATTTTTTTGTTTGTGCAGTTAAAGGCAGCTGGCATTCAGCATGTAGGCATGTACAGCCCACTGCCTGCTTCAACTAAGGTGTTCACTCTAGCCATTTGATGTAAAAGGGTCCAAGTGTTCCAGCTGACATTTCCAAATCATTTTGTGACATCATTTCAGATTTAGTTTTAAAAATCTTTGGTGATTATCTTAGAAATTATAATTTGATGAATTACATTCGTGATTTTAGACATTGCTGCTTGCTGCATGAATTAGAATCCTTGTAATACCTTAACTAGATCAAAGGTTTTGAAACGATTTTGAACTGCAGGGACCTGATGGGTTGGGAATCAGCAAAAGATATTTATCGAGTTTATGTTTCAGGAGATTCATGATATATTTATTGTGCTCGAGCTGTACAGATGAAAGCGCTTCAGACATTTCAAGAGGACTCTGAATGCATTGTTCTGGTGATGGATGGAACAGCTGCCCTTGGCTTGGATTTGAGTTTTGTGACACATGTTTACCTTATGGAGCCAATATGGGATGGCAGGTGATACAATATGTTTTAAGCCTAACTTGTTTCCTTTTGTAGTCTCAGTGGCTGATTAGGCTCAATACTGCAGGAATATGACATATGCTCCTCTGTTACCTACAGAAGTAACAGTGGGAGTGTTAACACATTTTCTCAAATGCGATTCAAATACCCTGCATGTTAAGGTGGTTTCTTGATATTGACAAAGGAATTTGGGTTGCAGTATGGAAGAACAAGTTGTAAGTCGAGCACATCGAATGGGAGCTACTCGACCTGTTCTTGTGGAGACATTGGCCATGCGGGGTACCATAGAGCAGCAGATGCTCGAGTATCTACAGGTATTTCTTGATTGCCCATTATGTCACAGGGATCGTATACTGATTGATATCCCATGTAACGTAAAGCTTTTGCTACTAAGGGAGTAGTTACATCCCATTCTGTTCAGTTTTATTAGCATTGTAACGGGTCATATCTTCTTAGTAGATGAATAGGTGTGACTGTGTACAGAAGCACAACATTCACTTTTAGAAGGCAGAGAAAATAGACTAATTTTGGGTACATCGTGGGTTGCAGGATCCTACTGGACGAGACAAGGGACGACTGAAAGATGGACATGATATGACTGGGAGGGCAAATTACCGCTCCACTCATGACCCAGTGGAGAGCAATTATCTTGCACGGATGGACTTCGTTCGAACTGGTACATTGCCGTGAGCAGTCGACCAAAAATTGATCAGAGGCCTAATTTAAAAGCAATTTTTGATGATGTGATTGTTACCAGACCCATGTTGATATTCATTGGACCAGATTCTGTTAGGGATTAGCTGGGCTTCATCTTGTACATATGGTGTGCGCACATTTAGAGACTGACCATTTAACCCTTTTGATCTTTCATATTGGGCATTCTGAATAAAGGTTGCGCTCCATTGAGCATCAGTTTGTGTATTTGACGGTTACAGTAGGTAGCAGTACTGTAGTTTCTGAAGTCATATCTCAGAAGCCTTATCTATAGTTGACATGGCGAAGATGTTTGCTAATGTGAGGAAATTGGAGCACATTAGAGGGGATCAAAGTGTGCAATAGGGTCTTTGATTAATTTTGTACAATATTGAAAATGTAGGTCCATCCACCCACACTGATGATTCGGTTCAAAATCATAAAGGTTGAGGTGCCATTTGGAAACATGGTCCTAGAACACACTTCCCATTTGGCACAGGTGGTCATTAGCACATGACTCCATTGACAAGTGTCAAATGGTAGTGTCGAATTTACATGCGTAGTCATGTGCTAATGATCGCTTGTGACAAATGGGAGTTCTCAGACCACGTTTCCTAGCAGTCCGGAGACATGTAGTCCTAAATGCTTGAGGTGATCTGAGCTTTTATATTTAATGTCAAGTAAACTCAAGTTTTAAGTAGAATCGTCACTGAAGCATGATGCACACACATACTTACATAGCAGCTGGAAATCCATCAACGACTTAATGTTGGGATATGGCTTATGCCCTTTGTGATGAACTCTGAAGTGCTCAACCCATTGAGTTTCAACCACTGTTTTTTGGGCATGTTCTATACACGTGCATTTCAAAATTTAGACTTTGACATTAGGATTGAATTGAATGTATTCTTCATATTTGTAGTTGTGTAGGAATAGGTGAAGGTGGAGGGATAAAAAGAGGAGGTAAAGTGATGTGTCGATAAATTGCTCGTCTACGAATGGATTATGCTCTTTGTGATGAACTCTAAAGTGCTCAATTTTCAACCACCATTTTGGAGCATGTTCTATACATGTACATTTCAAATTTTAGAATGATTAAAATACATTTTATAATGCATCTTTGGTTTGACTTGGACGCTACGCTTTTCAAAGGTCGTTCCACCCCTCAATTATTTCCTTTGAGTCCATATATGGTAACATCATGAACATGATATTTTATTATCATTATAGAATGATTCTTCAAAATTAACATGTAGAGAACAATTTCCATGGCATGCCCCCTCATGGTATGTGTCATTAATCAAATAAATTAACTTATAAACAACGTAAATGTCATATTTAATTATTTCATCTGTGACAATACAAATCATACATTCTAAATAAATAAACCAATATTGTATGGATTTTGTTTTCCACTACCTAAATCATATATTGTCAGCAATGCTTGGGTGGAGCATCGCGAAGCCTTTATAATACAAATTACATAAAAATTGTTGGATAAATGTAGCTTTCCTACTCTATAAAATTGTGTCATGCCCACACAACAACCACTAAGACGATGATAGTTTTACATTTGCAATTTTATATAAAGGACACAAATTTGGCATATTAGTCCATTTGCACTATTACAATTGGAGTATACATATGTGTAGAACGGATTATTATATAAGGAGCGTTTAGTTCGTATGAATGGGACTTTCTCAAACTATAGTATTTGGGAGTTTCGCAGTGCAATGGCATCTTACTCTGGACTTCAATTCTTCCTAATGAAAATTCAATAGGTTGTTTGGACATTATAGAACATAAATGACTTTTCTTGGTAAAAAATTACATTCTCATTAAATAGCTATAGAGTTGTATAACTCCGTATAGTAACACACATTAATTGGGATAACCAATGTATTAAGGGTGAGTGTCATGTAGGCCGCTCGCCCACTAGATTCTAGGTAATATGGTTTGGAGGTGGTTTCATGTAGTTAAGGACAAGCCATCATCCAACCATATTCTGGCAGTCCACTAGAATGTGGAGGTCATGGACACGGACTGCTAGACTTCCATGTGCTCACTAAAGAGTTTTTTAACCTATAGGTGCCGGGCACTCAAGGATTAAAATCGGTTGAAGACTCGAGAGAACCCATGCTAGTCTAGAACTCCATCGTTGGTAATTGGGAGGAGGAGGAGGTTGGTATGTGGGCCCGGATTTGAGAAGGTGGGAGTAGCTAGTTGGCACATCTGAACCCTACCCCACCACATTCCCTCTACGTTCGGATAGGTTTGTTCTTATTCATAATAGAATTTGATGGGCGAGTGGTCTACATGGAAGCTCGCCCTAATACATGGTGATTTAGCTACCACCTTGATGATATTTGAGAGAGGGTAAGTTTCCATATACACCACTCACCTACCAAATTCTAGTGTGAATAAGGATAAACCCCCCAAATGTAGATGGAATCTTGAGGGGTATGGTTCGTATGTGCCAACTACCTACTCACATCCTCCCAAATCCAAGGCCACCTACTAACTTCCTCCCAATTACCAAAGATGGAGTTGTAGACCATCATTGGTTCTCTTGAGTCTTCAACTAATCTTAATCCTGCAGTTACTAGCAAGCAACCCATGTCCATGACCCTAAACATTCTAGCGGACCACTATAACGTGGTTGGATGGCGACTCTTGCTTAACTACATGCGAACACCTCCGACCCACTAATATCTAGAATCTAGTGGGCGAGTGGCCTACATGAAAACTCACCCTAAGAGTTAGTTTTCATGTAGGTTGCTCGCCCATCAGATTATAGTTGAAATGTAGATACCACCAGATGAAATCCTATAATTCCACTAGAATCTGGAGGGCGAGTGGCCTACGCGGAAAACTAACCCTAAGTCACTCGGTTGTATAGGTGTTGGTGTACTTACAATGTCAACAAAGGGGTAAGCACGGAGTGGTCTCTTCGGATTGAAAGAGTGGCCATTGCAAGCTTCTTCTGCAGCTTGCTATACAAGTTATGGAATTTGTACCTTCATCATACCTGAATTCTAGTGGGCAAGCGGCCTACATGGAAACTCACTAAGAGTTAGTTTCCATGTAGGTTGCTCACCCACCAGATTATAGTGGGAATGTAGATACCACCAGATGGAATCCTACAATTCCACTAGAATCTGGAGGGCGAGTGGCCTACGCGGAAAACTAACCCTAAGTCACTCGGTTGAATAGGTGTTGGTGTACTTACAATGTCAACAAAAGGGTAAGCACGGAGTGGTCTCGTCGAATTGAAAGAGTGGCCACTACAAGCTTCTTTTGCAGCTTGCTACACAGGTTATGGAATTTGTACCTTCGTCATACCTGAAATCTAGTGGGCGAGCGGCCTACATGGAAACTCACCCCAGAGTTAGTTTCCATGTAGGTTGCTCGCCCACCAGACTATAGTGGAAATGTAGATACCACCAGATGAAATCCTACAATTCTACTAGAATATGGTGGGCAAGTGACCTACGCGGAAAACTAACCCTAAGTCACTTGGTTGAATAGGTGTTGGTGTACTTACAATGTCAAAAATGGGGTAAGCACGGAGTGGTCTCTTGAGGCTGAAAGAGTGGCCACTGCAAGCTTGCTACACAAGTTATGGAATTTGTACCTTCTTCATCCCTGATTGCCCAAGGAAGCCCCTCGTGCCTTGTAGTTGAGCCAACTTGAATTCCACGTTAACAATTATTCCAAATATGTTTGAG
The DNA here is from genome assembly GCA_950295325.1 of Polytrichum commune. Classification (NCBI taxonomy): domain Eukaryota; kingdom Viridiplantae; phylum Streptophyta; class Polytrichopsida; order Polytrichales; family Polytrichaceae; genus Polytrichum; species Polytrichum commune. The sequence continues at coordinate 39,684,850 of OX485807.1, forward strand.
CCCATTACACCAATTATGGTATTTGGTGTCACATGCGTTATAGTGTCACTCATTCTATGGTGAGGTGTATGCTAGGCTCCACTAATAATCGACAACTTCATCGTTCGTGTCACCCCATGACACTTGGCATTCAAGTCAGTTACTAATATTTTCATGAGTATGTTCAATACCGTAGGCTGATAGCAGGTTGGGTAGATTTTGCCTAATAATTACTTATTTTTTTAGAAAAGGGTTTAGGTGATTTTTAAAACATTTATGAAAAGTTGTGTATATGTATATTTCTTCGTTTAGGCACATATCATATCCTACATACAAATCCGTGAATTGTAATCTATTTTTCATTCATTCATGGCGATTAAGTAAGCGATGTTAGCCTTGAGGGTGTAGGTTAAGCCCTCTTAGTGTGCTAATGATGGTTGTGAATAGTGTTTTGTTGTTGTTTTGCGCTCATGTTCAATAGAGGTTGTTTGAAAATTTGCAAGTATAGCTAAGAGCTAGAGGCAAATCAGTCATAAGTTCCATCCTATTGACAAGGATGAGAGATAATCGAGTGTTGCAAGTGATATTTAAATTTTGAATGCCCAAGTTGAGAGAGATAATTGCCTTGGGAAGGTTAGAGAATTTCCTAAAATATAGGTGTTTTGATGATTACTTTTTCTTTCTTTTAGGCCAGCTAGCCCAATAATATCCAAACATTCAAGCTTAATTATTTTGAATTATTTTCCACCCAACATGCTATTAGCCTACAATAGTGCTATGAGATGCATGCCGATGTTACACAATGGGTTATAAGTTGGATAAAGCGTAGAGAAATGACACTTGGGATTAGTATGCTCAAGAACATATTCCTCTTGCAAACTTAAATGTAAACACATGACACTTGTCAATAGTATGCTCAATAATATCTTCCACTTTCATACTAAAATGCAAAACTATCATCTCAAGTATCCCAATGTCATATTGTAAATATTTTTTCATTCTAAAAAGTTATTTATGTTGTAGTATAATATCATATTGGCAATTAATAATAGTGACACTTTGAGACCTCTAGGCATCTTGTTTAGGGGCTTTGCAAATAGTGTACATGACACTAAATACCATAATATTTATAATGATATAAACATCTTGAGGTCTACTTTTGATTGGTCTTACAATATTTTCATACACATATTATGGGAATTCTAATATGATTTATTTTATATTTATTTTTTAATTTCAAGATTTATTTCATATGTGATATGATATTTCATGTTCTCATTGATAATACCAAAATACTATATTGATGTTTTTTTATCTTTCTAAGGAAAAAATAACTGGAAAATTGGTATGGAGACTTGCTGCTTTTTAACATGTTCTTTAAAAACCTATATGTTATTTAAGAGAATCCACATATTTGTGGTCAAAGTGCATTATGGCCTATGTAATGCACATCATGCAATGCTTTAAGATGAATGCCCTTAGTACACAAGTTTATACATGGAAATGCCCTTGAAAGTCATGAAATTCCTTAAACACTTCCTCAGGGCAATCTCCTATACATAAATGAATGGTGAAATCAATGTCCGGGTAGATTTTTGGACATAATTGGCCAAAATCCAAGTGTTTCCAAGTTCAACCAATTACATGTTGTGTTCTTTTGGCCTTTCTTTATTAATTGGGGGGTATATTCCATGGATTCCTCTAGAAATGATTTGGTACATTTTAATGAAGTTTTGAACTTCAATCGGTTCTTTTGTAACTTAGCGGTCTAATCTCCCCCTTTATTGGGTTAAATTGAGAGGCGCAAGGTGTGGTTGACTATATGTTATGTAGCTAGTAGGTAGGCTCAGGCAATGAAGGGTTAAATTATTCCTTTGTTTTGGGGTTAATGACCAAGCCAAATTTCTAGCCACAGCTTAGCCCGCTATTCCCCATGTGACCTTAATCCGATGGTCTCAGATCGTCACAATCATGATCGTGAGGCTCAGATTGAATTAGGACCAGCTGTAGGTAGCCCTATGTCCCGCCGCTCCGGGAAAGCTTTGGCCTCAATCCGACGGTCTTCAGTGGGCGCTTCGAAGATCGGACGGCCCAGATCTCTCAGCGAGTTTTAGACTGACTTGTTCCCTTGCGACCAGCTGCCCTGTTGCAGACTCGGTTGCAGGTGCTCGAATCTCAGGGATCCTCCACTTGAGGTGCTGGAGCGATGTGTAGGAACATAGTAAGAAATCGGGAACAGGCGCTGTAGCAGAAGATTGAGCCGAGCGACAACGATTTTGGTGACGAAATGAGGCTGGGAGCTTCAAGAAATCGAAGGGAGAGCAGCAGAGGAGATTGCTTGTCAGGTGAGGATGTTGTCGATCGAGGAAAATATATTTTCAGTTCTAATATCCTGTAGTGATCGACACAGGCTTGCGTCTGAAAGAAGTTATTTCTGAAGGACTAGTTATTTTAATGCAAGTTATTAGAGTATTCTGTGTGCAATGAATAACGTGCAAGTGCGAAGGTATAATCGGAGGTGTGTCAGGCGAGGATGTTGTCGATCCTGGAACTATGTTTGCCGTTCTATGTATTGAATTCTGAAGGGCTTGAATTGATAGTGATTCTAAGGTGAGTTATTAGGCTGTTTTGTATGCAATAAAAAATGTATAAGTACAAAAAGTTAGAAATAGGAAGCAGGAGCTGGAGCAGAAAATTGAGCCAAGTGAGGATGAATTTAGTCGACAATCGAGCCCGGAGCAATCGTGTGTGTCTCTGTCTATTGAGTTGCGGGAATTGTCGACGGGAGAGTAATCCTTAGAATATTCTCGGAAGATAGGATCTTGAAAATTGTTAGGCTAATTCAAGCAATTAGGGTGCTGAGTACGCCTTGTGGACTCAGTAGACAAAACTTGAGCAAAGCGGGATGACATTAGTCAAAATCTGAGCCAAGGAGCCTCTGAGACCCGAATGGAAGGGAGCGATGGGGAAGAGAGAAGAAACTTTTAGTTTGTGTTTGTAAGGAGGGGAGATTTCCATCGGGGAGGATTTTGCTTGCAATCCCGAGAAGGACTGGTTCCCGAAGACTTGAGCTTGATAGAGAGGATAATTTCAGTATAGTTCGCAGTCATTAGGCTCTTGAGCGTGAGAAGATGCTGAGGAGTGTATTGAACATTTGATGTTTGCCTGGTGTGGTCGGGGTTTGACAGGCTAATGGATATTGAACGGCTGAAGTATCAGAGGTGATTGTTGAGCAAGATTCGCAAGCAATTTCGAGAAAGATAAATTCTCATATTCAGTGCGGCTAAAACCAAGCATGAGGGAAGGAGAATTGTGTGGTGGTTTCCTTCTTCAGGATTTCTTGGAAATGTCATTTTCTCCTGCGAACCCGGCGACAATGTGCGGAGCGTGTAGTACACAATCATTGCGCTACATAGCCAGTCGATTAGTCGTTGAACAATGATGAAGAGGACAGAGATGAAAGCGAACGGGAAATGACAGACCGACTCAGGTATGGAAGCAAATGCAGTGCAGCTGAGGAATGGATTTGAAGGAGCTTGATGGAGGATTTAGTCCATCAACATAGAAATGGCGTTATAGGTCTGTTGGCAGGGGAATTAATCAACGGCCACGGCTACAGTTTTAAGTGTGTGTGTGAAATGGCGTAGATCCTCGCAGCTTCCGTAATTTGACGAGGTAAAGTTTGATGTTGATCATGTTGAAGGCAAGGGTATTCTCGAGTCCCCCTGAAATGAATGGTACTCAACCGGCGATTTGAATCTCATTTGCAGGTGAGGATTTGATTAAATGAGAGGGATTGAGGATTCAGAGAATTCGTAACAAGTGAATGACATATTCAGAAGGTGGCGATTCTGGTGCGGAGGATCACAAAATCGTCGAAGGTCAAACACCCAGAAGGAAAACGCTAGACTGAGCAATCTTTGGAAGATTTTTGACGGCTCCAACGAGAACATCTCCATATGTAGAGTGCATCATTTGGTGTCGCTGGGGGGATGTAATGCTGAAGTTCTTAGAATAATTGAGGACTCTAAGTGGAGTCCTGGTATGAATGTCATCAGCACTCGTTTGCGAGGAACGTCCTGGGAGCCCGACCCCTGGTAATGGAGGCACATAGGGAAATTGAATTGAAGAGTTCTGGAGAGGTTGATCAAGCTAAATTTATTTCATATTCATACATTGCTTGTACTGATGTGATCAGTAAATCAATAAGTAGGTGGTGTCAACGAGAAATCGGGATCGCAACATCATGACAACACATGCTATGGATGGCTTTGAGCCACCTTCAACAGGGGACATAGTCTATACCACTACAAAGGACACTGAAGGCTCAATGTCTTTGAAGGAGTCAGGAGAATGTCCTGAAGGTTTAATCCCAGGAGAGCAGCAAACGGCAGCCACCGTGAGACCACCAGAGTCTGAAGGTGGCTCAGACATTCTTCCACCGCCAAATATCTCGCCACTAGTGCAGAAGGGGAACGTAGTTGCTACTACTAATTTCCCCAGACTTCTAAATCTTGTGGATTCTGTAATTTCAGGATCTGATGGGGGGAGCTTGTTGAAACTGAGAAGAATCATAAAAGGACAGGAGGCCACTGTCAGGACAGAAGATGACAGTGACCGACATACAATTGCAAGTTTCGTAGTTGATACATTGATAGTAAAAATGGGGGGTGTGAACGGCTTGGATAAATCAGACAGTTCTTGCACACTTAGTGTAATGCTTAGTGCAAGGGCGGCTATTGTTGCTGGAGAGATTCTTCCGTGGTTGCCTTATGAAAGAGATGAACAGAAAAGTATGTCTCCGAGAACACTGATGGCAAGAGCATTAGCATTGGTTCTGCAAGCATGCACCAGGAACCGAGCCATGTGCTCAGCAGCTGGGCTGCTGCGGGTCCTCCTTCTGGCATATGAAACCATTTTTCTTCATACAGCTGGTCGCAGGGTAGGAGCACCAGACTGGGAGCCGGTGTTCCTTTTAGACGCTATCGAAGCTCTTGGCGCCCATTGTCTAACTGTGCAAAATCTGCGAGAGTGGCTCAATATTGTCGCAAAGACATGTGCAACTGGGAAGTCATTGGGCCTAATGCTTACTCTGGAGAGGACGATGTCAGGAGAGGAGACCCGGGGACCATCCCATAGCTTTGAATTTGATGGTGAAAGCTCGGGACTACTTGCCCCTGGAGAGAGTAGGTGGCCATTTGTGAATGGCTATGCAGTGGCAACATGGCTGTACATCGAGTCATTTGCAGATATTGTCGGTACAGCTGCTACTGCTGCCTCTATTGCATCAGCAGCAAATAAGTCTGGAAACTTCTCAACCTTTTCAGCTGCTGCTACTGCCAGTTCTCTCGCTGGAGAAGGAACAGCTCATATGCCCAGGCTTTTCAGTTTTCTCTCTATTGATAATATGGGAGTGGAAGCATATTTTCATGGGCAATTCTTAGTGGTAGAATGCGCTACTGGTAAGGGTAGGAAAGCTTCGCTGCATTTTACTTACCCTTTTAGAACTAGGCGGTGGTATTTCGTGGGTTTAGAGCACATACATAAGCCTAGCCTACTTGGGAAAACAGAGAGTGAGATAAGATTATATATTGACGGAAGCATCTATGAGTCTCGACCTCTAATATTTCCACGCATAACGAGGCCGCTTAGTTTGTGCTGCATTGGCACAAATCCACCTCCTATCATCGCTGGGCTGCAAAAACGACGACAAATGTGCACTTTATTTGCAGAGATAGGGCCTGTATACATTTTTAAGGAACCACTTGGTGAAAAGAGAATGGCACAATTAGCTTCAAGAGGAGGTGACGCTCTACCTTCATTCGGAGCAGGGCTTGACGCACCCGAGTCGGCAAATACTGGCGAGGCAGTCACTGCTGATGTGGAGTATTCAGGCATGGATTTGGAGCTAGGTCCTCGGCTTTACCTTCTGTATCATCCGAAGCTACTCAATGGTCGATCTTGCCCGGATGCATCTCCTGCTGGAGCGTCAGGTTTTCTCTCCTTCACTAAACAATATCAATTTCTTTTAGTCAACGAACGTTCTGTACAAACCGGACATGCATTTCCACGTTCGTGAGTCTGCTTGAGCTTTGTGCAATATTGTAACAATGATGTCTGGATGAAGTTGTTAATTGAATTGTGGGACCTGCCCTCAGGTGCACACAAAAAGCCAGCCGAAGTGTTGGGTCATGTCCATGTCGCTATAAGGACCCGGCCCACCGAGGCTCTCTGGGCTGTCGCAGAGGGGGGGCCCATGGCCTTGTTGCCATTGGCTGTGGGGGCGATTGATAGGGGCTCAATGCAGCCCTTTGTCAAGGGAGAAATTTCCACTTCAACTGCATTGTTGGCGGCTCCAATATTGAAGATATTGTCGTTGGCAATTAAGCACTACGGGATCGCGGAGGAGGTTGCTAGGAGTCATAGACTTCCATTGCTAGCACACTTTTTAAGATACCTGGTGCGAGTGCCTGGATCTGAAGGCTCTCAACACAAGGCAATTGAAGTAGCGAAGTCTGAGAATAGGCACGAAGAGTTGTTGGCATCTATCGTTTCTTTAGTACATGCACCTCAAAATCAAATTGCTCTGAAAGTCAAGCTTTTAAGTAGTCTGCTGCTTGATCTTAAAATCTGGAGCTCGTGCTCCTATGTATTTCAGAAGAGGGTGTTGTCCACTCTTGCTGACTTGGCGTTCACTGAACCGGCTGCAATGAAGGGTGCGAATGCAGTTCAAATGCTTCTGGATGGCTGCCGGAGCTGCTATTGGTTGGTCCAGGAACCTACTTCCCACCACACTTTTGCAAGTGTGGGATCATCTCGCCATCCTGGACAAGTGAATGATTTAGTGGACGAGCTGCTTGTGGTGGTGGAGCTGCTAGTAGATTCAGCTCAAGGCACAGAATTGCGTACTGATGTCTGCTCCCTAGTTCGATTTGTACTCGATTGCCCACAATCTAACCAGGTGAATATCTATGCTGTTAGTCTTTCCTTTAACTAGGTGACATGACCTGGATATGGGAATCCTGTTCCACTACTTTGACGAGCAGCAATGTCACTCGTATTTCTTTAATAACATAGTGTGCATCATGTTCTTCCGGGTTTTAGTGATACGTTACTTGGTTTTTGAGGAGTTTTTCAAGAAACTTCTGAATGTCAGTATTTTCCACTAATACTTCAAATATCTTGCTTGCAAACTATTGAAATACGGATGTTCTATGGAAAACCACTGATTAACCTATACAGCAAGTCAATTTTCGTCAACCTAGAGTCTGTGCAAATGATCACACACTTGAAGATTTGTCATATTCAGTGAGATTATTGGCAGGTTGCTCGAGTGCTTCAACTTATCTACAGACTGGTTGTCCAACCAAAAACTACCAAGGCGGACACTTTTGCCTCCATGTTCCTAGAGAATGGAGGTGTTGAAATGCTACTCTTCTTACTATGGAAGGTAGAATCTGAAGTGAAAGGATCCACCATAGTAGCAGGATCAAAATCTACGAAATTGGTCCACGAATCCAAGGAGCAAGTCACAGTTGAAGAGGAAGCTCCGCACAGTGGTGTTCCCATGAATGTGAGCAATGATTGCAACGAAACCACTAGGGTTGAAGAGCTTGAAGACTTGCCAAGCCCTAGCTCTCCGAGGCCTCAATCTGACACGGATATTAATCGGCAGTCACCTCTCCCCACTCAGAAAGTTATTTCCATTGTGCGATCGCTCTCAGCTAGCAGCAAAGCACCTCCAGCAGAAGATATAGGGGTTATAAGCTTGCCTGTTTCTGCTGACACAGTGGACAATAAGCTTCGGAATGAGGATTCCTGTGATGGAATATTGGTTGGTGTTGTGAGCTTGATTGCAGCCCTGTTCTCTGGAGGTCACTTGAAGGTTATGAGCTCTGGTGTGGAAACTTCTGTTCTACTATCCAGCCCCTCTGGTTCACGGGAAATGCTTTCAACAGATGGGTCACCTGGAGTTGCAGCGTCAGCTGTATGGCTTCTATACGCCTTGCAAAAGGCTTTTCAAGCTGCACCAAAAAAGCTTTTGACAGAGAGTGTGTATGCTGCACTCTTGCCTGGAGTAATAAGGGCCGAGGCGAGGGACCTGTCTTTCTTACATGTCATTTGTTGTGTTCATAAAATGGTGAAAACATGTGGAGTTTTTTGGGCCGGGAATCTTTCAATAAAGTTCTTTTCATAATTTATATTGCACTAAAAATAATACAAAAATCGACATTAGAGCATTACTTATCCTAATGATCAAATCAATTTCTAGACTGTACCTAGGTGCTCACCCAGAACAGGCCAGACTTGGCACTAGCAGAGCCGTTCAACGCTGCTTTTCTTGATCTTACCTGAGGATTGAAGGGTGACATACGACAATTTAAACCAATACATGAGCATATCGTTGAAAGACATGGTTTTCAGTTCTTTGTCAAAGTGAGAGGAACCAGATGTTTGTAATAACCTACCTCCTGATGTTATGATACCCCTCAAATGTTTCAGAATGGACCGCTATTTTCAAATGATGAAGTTGCTTTCTTCGACGCTGGGCACCGCTTTGAGAATACGCCGTTGCTTCTTGTACTGTTGCGTGCACTTCCTTCTGCAGCAGTGCACTTGCAGCTTCGAGTACTTCAGGTGATCATTTGTTACTGAATCCTCTCCATGTATAGGATTGCAAAAGCTTTGGTAAGATAGTTAACACGATTTCATGTTTTTTTCATGAGGAAGTTATTGTCTTATAGATTCCAGAGGTGAAGAATTCAAAATGCTCATCTAAACAACACAATGAAAGCCTGGAGATTGCGTGTGTGTGTGTGTTCCAGGATATGCTTCTGTTAGCATGTACACATCCGGAGAACAGGACGACACTGTTAACGATGCCTGAATGGCCGGAGTGGCTTCTCGAGATTTTTTACAGTAACTATGAGGTATGTCAGCAGTTATCTATCTGGCCTGTGTAGAGTAAGTGATATGGTTCAGATATGGATTGTCTCTGTGTTGATTTGTATCAATATGAAATCAAGAGACTGGAAACCAAAGGCTTCGAGTCTGAACTTTCACCTAGAAGTGCTGTTCTTTGATATGCACCCTGACTTTCTTCAACGTGGGCTGTTAAGTGATGTTTCAAACAATGAGGAGTTACTGGAAAGAGAGATTGCATCGTAGTTGCAAAGCATCAAATACTTCTAATCTATATTAGACATTAGGTAGTGCTTTTTAGTAAGTGGGAGATCCCTGTGAATTGTTGGATTCAGTAGTCATCCATTCAGCATAGCTAAAAACTCAACCGAAGGATGTTAACAAAGAAAGGAAAAGAAACGTGATAACACATAACTTGGAATTTGCGAAGATCTTTACATTGCACCATGATAGCTTTCTAATCCCTATGACAGATATCAAGCGGATCATGTTATGTTCAACCTAGATTATTTCTTGTAGGCAGCATATTCCCTTAACAGGGTACTTTCAGCTCAATATCTGAAATAGATCAATGTCGAGCAATTTAAGCAAAGAATTGTACCAAGAGGACTTGTTTTCGGTTCCATAATTAGTAATCCAGAATAATCCTTGTTACCTAGGTCCATAGTACACTTGACTTCCTCCATCCAAGACAGTTGTTTCGTTATGATCTTGTAGAGAACGGTTGAATCTGTTTATGAGAAACTACATATGTGTCAAGTTCTCTACATATTGGTTCAATTTCTGATGACCACGTGTGTGCCTTGCAGGCAAGTGCGGATGAAGGAGGTGATAATGCTGAGAATATTGAGAATGTTGCGGACCTTGTTTATAGCTATCTGACGATCATGCTGCAGCACTCTATGCGACATAAGGATGGTTGGAAGGTGGGCAACTCTGGTCTCAAGGATAAATCAAAACCGCGTCCTAATGTACACACTATGATTTCAAAAGTATTGGAACAGGTGGATTTTTCTAGAGACAGTACATAATGACTTCATTATAAACCTCTAAAATTCATGTGTTAACACTGATTTCATATCGAGTCAATGACATTAACATTCGACATTGAACCAATGCCTACCAAATATAGGCTTGCCACTTTATTTTATTTTGTTCATTTATTTATTTATTTTTCGTCTCTATTTTATTGTTGAAAAAACTAAAAGGTTGAATTATGAGTTACGTCATTGTTGAAAGAGTCATTATCTAATTGTTGAGTTAACACTGACAAGATATTAAAGCCTGAAGGGTACCTTGTCAAAAACCTTGTATTTTAGTCAGAGGCGAATGATCAGCATTGGGCACAAGGTAGACATGCCTAGATGGATACTTTCTCTATGCACCCACTCCTTGCAGGATATGAACTACGTAATAGTGTGAGATGAGTAGCAAATTATGTATCTACACTGACTCACCATTATATGCTGGTCACTTGCAATTTGACATGACTTAAAGCATTGTGTTGCACCTATTCACTGAGAACTAGATGGTTTCTTTGAGTGACAATATTCATAGCCAACCTCAATCTGACAGCTGTGTATCTGAATAGGATGTGGAGGCGACCATTCATTGTGCAGAATGGCTTGTTTTAAACGGAGGTTCAAGTGATGGAGAGAGTCGTCTGGTGTACGCAATACAGCCGATCCATTTCTCCTCTTCATCTTGTCCTTAACGATTTCCAAATGCCCTGTTTAAGATAATATCTATTGGGAGGTTTGCTATTTACTGACTTATAGTGGTCTTGTTGCAGAAGACAAGAGTTGATTCCAGGTTTAAAACGAAGACTTCTAGGTGACCTGCTTGTGTTTTCTTCCAATGAATTGCAAGCGCAGGTATGAGTCAGTCCCAGGTTCCTTCCCTCCTTCCAGGCCCTTAGTCATCAAGGGCTCAGATTTGTGAAGTTTGTGTTTGGCAAGTACTTCAATGTACTCTGTCAGATTTCTTGTTTTTTCGATTGTGCAACAGCTCAACCTTGGACGCTGTGGACCTATAGACAATTTATAAAGTTCTTGAGATTCTATTTTGCAATGCTTTCCAATCTTACATTTTGTCATCTCTTTTAGGACAGTACTTAGGTGATTCAGAATTGAAGAGGCCATTAGAATCCGACCAAAGATGAATGAACCTGGTGTTATATTCGGCACATGTATCAGCCCTAACTATATCCGTCATTTGACTCAATAAGAATGTAAATTTGGTACATAAATTCTAATTGGATTTGAATCTCATCTATTGTGGTGCACTTAACAAACGGGCTGATGTATCTTTTGGAACAGAATCAATTTGTAGCGGCAGCAGCTGCAGGTGTAGCAGCGGAAGCTTTGTGCCCAGAGACAGCAAAGCTTGAAGTTGAGGCTGTTGCTTCTCTGTCCATGTCATTGGCTGAGAATGCTCTTGTTCTCTTGATGTTGGTCGAGGACCATTTGCGCCTGGAAACACATTCCTATCACATGAACTTTCACTCCACCGAGTCTAGTGTATCTGGTGTTTCTGGCTCTTCAATGCAGTCAAGGACATTTGATGGTGGAACGAACAATTCTGGATCTAAAAGATTCGACACTGGTGGCATTGACGTTCTTAAGCCTTCGCTTAGTAAAAGCCTGTTGCGAAGATCACCCTCTCGTGCTGATAATCATGGCAGTATGAACATTGAGGCAATTTCCTGAACCATTGAGGTTTCCAATGCATAATTCTTCTTCTTTACTGTCCCATGTGAGAAGCATCTGGATCAAAATCCTCAAAAGTGGCTCACTGGAAATTAGAATGAAAATTTTCAGATACAAAAACATCAGAGCTCGCCGTATCAGTACCTTTCAATATGGCTGCTATGGTTGCGATATATTGATGTCCTGATCAATGGTATTATGTTTCTGGACAACAGTTCAATGTTAGATGAGTAGAAATAATGTACTAGATCTTCTGATATACTACCTAATGATATACTGGCAGGTTCTGGCTTCCATGGCAGACGAAAATGGGCAAGTATCTGCAGCTGCCTTGGAGCGTCTTACAGCTGCTGCTGGAGCTGAACCTTATGAATCTGTGCGTTGTGCTTTTGCATGCTATGGAAGCTATGCACTGGATTTGGCCCAAGGTTGGAGATTCCGCAGTCAAATGTGGTATGGTGTTGGCCTACCAGAAAGAGATTCTCCTCTGATTGGAGGAGGGGGCGGTTTCAAATCATGGTCATGTGCTTTCAAGAAAGATGGAAATGGTCACTGGATTGAACTACCACTTGTCTGGAAATCCATCACCATGTTGCAGGCTTTGCTACTCAACCAATATGGTCCTGGAGTTAGTGGAGGAATGGTTGGCGTGGGTGGCGGGGCAGGATCCGAATCTGGAAGAGGGAAACTTCAACAGCTACTGGATAGTGACCAGCCCTTTTTTGCAATGCTCCGTGTTACACTTCTGGCCTTGAGAGAAGAAGACAAAGGAATTTCAACTGATACAACAGATGGATATGCGAGTAGTTTACCGACTGAGAATTCCAATGTTGGGCAGAACCCTGAAATTTCAAGCGTGCAGCGGAATGTTGGGTCTAGTGTTACTTGTTCTGTGGTCTCAACACGAACTAAGAGCTCACTATTGGAATGGTAGAATACCTTGTACAAAGTATTTGTGTTTGTCTTGAGATGTTTCAGCTATGCCTTGCTTTATAAAGTTGCAGAGGTTATCCAAACATTATTAGTTCCTGCTACGTAGTATATGCATTCCATCAGATCCTTTGAGTGATCTGCATAGACCGTTTGTGTCTGCTCACACTTTGAAGTTTCCTACTAATGTGCTGGAGATCCTTTGCGTGGTTATTGGCTTGTGTAGTGTGCTCGCACCACTTCTTAAGATGCAATTATTTGAGTCAAGAAGACAACGAGTCCTAGTTGCTTGCTGCATTTTGTACTCAGAGGTACCTTCCTAATCAAGATGATGTAATATTTAGGGTTTCGTTGGTTAGCTATATTGCGAACATGTCCATTTAGTTCCAAAGAATGAATAGAGGTATCTTCCTCCTTTGATAGTAGTAGTTCAAGATTTGCCTTTATTCCATTAATTAGCAGGTGGATCCCAGTGATGCCCGAAAAGGGCGGTGGTGAATCAGGAAAGGTCTTTTGTAGGCCTCCTTCATGTCTGAAGAGATCCATGTTGTCTTTCTGATCTGTAATTGGATATATCCTATCAAGAGCACCAATTAACTAATGTAGCAAAGATCTATCAATGACGTAATTACTTGACATGTGTAGGTTTGGCATTCGGTAAGTGAAGATAGAAAGGTGCTTCGACCACTATATCTGGAGACTATTCTCCCACCTTTTGCAGCTTTATTAAGACGCTGGAGGCCAATGCTGTCCGGGATACATGAGTTGACTGACTCAGAGGGTCGGAGTCCACTTGCAGTTGATGATCGCCCTCTTGCAACTGATGTACACCCCTTGGAGGTATTTGCCACTGTTTGACACTTTGAACACAAAATCCTTTGGAGATGTCAGGCTACTAGGAGGTGATGATTTCTTGTAAAAGTAGATTCATTATTTTGAAGGTCATTGCTGCAGCATCGGACATGATGTACAGTGAATCAACTTAGGTCTGTGCATTCTGCTTGTTAGACCTATAATAAGCCGTAAAGCACGTCTTAAAGTGAATCTCATGTCCAGATTTGCAAGGTTCCATATGAGTGTCCAATTCAATTCAGACCTTGTAAGACACGAAATAGGAGAAATATGGACTACATTTACACGGCGCCCAGTACAGCAATTTTACGCTTGAGGGATATTTTCAATCTTGCTGGAACATTCTAAATTCATTCTGATGCTCGTCAGCTGAGTTGAGACTGGAGAGTGCTACATGATCACATCACACTGCCAGATTATTATGTGCATTAGAGTTGTGCCTCAGATGTGTCAACAAGGAAATTCACACTCCTGCCCTTTCCCTTTAACAGGCGGCTATGGCCATGATATCTCCAGCTTGGGCTACTGCCTTCGCCTCTCCTCCTGCTGCCATGGCTCTAGCAATGATGGCTGCTGGAGTGAGTGGTGGAGATGCCTCATACAGCAGACGTCATTCCAATACTGGTCATGGGTCTTTGAGGCTACTGCAGTCCCCATCCTTTGAAAGGCTATCAGAGAGTGGTGAAACATTGCAGGCAGAAGAAGACAATGAAGCAAGCAGGGAGACAGCCTTGGCAGCTGCAAGGAATCAAGAACGGGCTGCACGAATAGGGTCCAGTCGAGGTTTGGGTGCTGTAGCTATGACAACATCTGGACAGCGGAGAAGCTTGACTGATCGAGAGAGAGCCAAACGCTGGAACAAATTGAAGGCAATGGGAAACGAATGGTGTAAATGTGGCGACAGATATGTGGGAACAGGACAGATCTCCAGTGCTCCAGAGAACCAAGTATATGGAATACTTTCAATGATGGTGGAAGAAGCTGAAAATATAAAAATATTTGAGGTGATCTTTCTTTTCTGATATCTGATGCATTCTTTTCAACACAAAGGTATTAGTGGTTAATTCAGTTCCTTTTGATTCCAAAGTTGCACTACTATATTTTGTCGAGTGTGTCAAATGTATAAAACCTCTCGTGTTGTGTTCTGTTTTGAAAATAACTGGTCATTTTTGTCTGTCTTTATTCTAGGCCTGACCCGGTTGGTGGTCCTCTTCCTGTGCCCCAGGCTAGGAGGCGTATGATGATTCTTACTGCAGATGGGGACAGCTCAACTGCTGCTGCCCGACTTTGGAGTTCTTTCTTGCGGCGTTTGGAGGAGATGGAAGCTTTGTTTGGAACACTATCAAATCATTTTGAACCACTTCCATGGGTACTGCCAATGATATCTGTATGATTGTTCTTTGTCTGCTGATTTTCGCAATGTTCACATTCAAACATAATTGGGTCATTGTGAAGGAAATTCTCAGCATCCTGGACTATCGCTCCTAGACTGAAAAAGGTAGGCATTAAGTTGATTGTGTTCCACTAGCTGACATACACCTCACTGCAGGTGTATTGGAAATTAGACCCAATGGAGAACCCTCTGCGCATGCGGCTGAGATTGAAAAGGAACTACAAAGGTACATATCATAATGGAACAGCAGCTGATTTGAAGGAACCTGAAGAGTCTACTGCCTCCAATTTCTTTGCAAGCAACTCTCTTTCTCGAATATTTGAGCCACAAGATACAAGGGATCAAGACGACATGAAAGCGCATCTTGAAGACTACAAGAGAGAAGTGACCCCCAAAGGAGGTCCTGTCTCTATCAGTGATGGCTCAGGATTTTCTGGGTTGGCTTCTGTGCAAGCACTTTCTGCGACTTTTGCAGATGGCACATTTTCTAATTCTACAGAGCCATATGAGGAACAGATACTGAAGATTCATGCTACAATGGTTCAACCTCTCAAAAGCTATAGAGGATACTTTCGGGTAGGAGGATCACTCTTCAGCTGAACTTTACAGAGTCTTTGAAGGAGAGATTTTAGCTTGCACACCCTTAGTACTTTGTTAAGAAACGGGATCACTCATGAGCTGAAATATCAGATGGCCACCATTTCCGAATTTGTTCTTTGTTTTTATGTAGGGGTTGACATAAATCTTGGGAAACTTCTGAACTTCTGGTCTTCAATTTTCACAGGTTTCAACAATGCGAATCAGCTTCTTGATAGACAATCATGTCAATACCAATGAGGCATATACGCAAAGCATGCCTGAAGAAGAGCATGGTGGAGGGAAGAAGGTAGACGTCAGAAGCCAAGCACAACGAGTTAGAGACAAGCACTGGCCGTTGTCAGAATTAACGGAACTGCACACTCGCAGGTAGACTCCAGCTGTAGCTGAACTCAGTTCTCTTGCTCTTGATTACGAAACGGTAAAAATAATATTATGCCCTATGTAGGGTGTCTCTGCTATTTGAAAAGCCAGATAGGTTGTTTCTTTGCAGTCTGTGGCATTCATATACTCAGATGTTCACTCTTGTATATGTTTCTGTTTCATCAGGTTTTCCCTTCAGAGGAGTGCGTTGGAGTTCTTCATGCTGGATAGGTCTAACTTCTTTTTCAACTTTTGGGTAATCAATCAAACCTGAGCTGATAGTTAGTCAGGTTAACGATATTGTTTGCTTACCAACAGACTTCCCTACATGTAATGAGTGTTGCGAGTTCCTAGCCTGCTTTCTTGTAGCTATTTACGTGTTGGGACCGGTTTCTATGCAGACAGTGGAGGCTAGACAGAGAGTTTACAAAGCAATATTACAAGCAAAGCCCCCTCACTTGAAGATGGTGTATGCACAGACACAGGTAGGTATTGTCTGTATAGATGAGGAGAGACTTCTACAAACATGGGGTTGGACATAGCTGAGATTATAGCAGAGTCAAGGAAGCATGGCATTTCACCAAGCAATTGTATCACGTTTTTTGTGTTTTTTTCTCGCTTAAGACTTCATTGATATGTTATACTGGACAGACCCAACTTAGATGTGTCAGAGTTGTCATTTTGCCTTCTGATTTCATGCATGTTTTCTTTGAATACAGAGTCCAGAGAAGTTGTTTGAGACAGCTGGACTAACAGACAAATGGGCTCGTAGGGAGGTATGGATGTATCAACTACAATGAGTAATTGATGTCTGTTACAAGTTGATGCAAGTTTGTGTTTCATTGCAACTGCTCACAAATTAGTCACTTCCAGCTATGATTCCCCGAAGCCCTTCTGACACTGCTCTTGTAGCATTCCCTGCCTTACTTCTCGAATGCCTCAAAACAGACATTACAGTACTTAAAATGTATCAGAATAGGACTTACTAATATTCATTCATGCACCATGAATGAGACATATTGAACTAACATGATGTATGTGGCTGGTGCCTCACAGATCACAAATTTTGAGTATCTGATGCACCTCAACACTCTAGCTGGAAGAACTTACAATGACATGACACAGGTATCTGTTCCATCTTCAAACTTGTGTGCAATACGATTAAATTTTGGCCGTTTCTGAACAATCTGTCCTGTAAATGACTAACATGGACTATTCGATTTCAACCCAGGACTCGGGCCTTAGAAACCACATGTATATCAATTCATTTATCATCTTCCTATGTGTTGCTAGCAATCCTGGATTTCGACTAAGTTGCCCAGTTGACTCTTCAGGCCTGACGTTCAGATGTTGTTCTTGTTAACAGTATCCAGTGTTTCCATGGGTTCTTGCTGACTACACCTCTAAGGAATTGAATCTGAATGAACCAAGTAGTTACAGGGACCTATCTAAGGTAATCTTCCAGGAACCTATCTAAGACTATCTGAATTGTTTGTGAACTAATTGGTCTAGATTAAACACGTCCAGGAAGTTTGATGAGGTCAATAAATCTCGATTTGAAGTTTCGGGGTTACCACAACTCTCTGTGGTATTGTGCCATTACAAACTTCAATTGTTGGTGCTAGAATGTCCAGAGTATAGAGACTCTTGTAGAGATGGTACTAGAGATGTTTAATTTCTTTTGTGTTCCTTGACCTGACTGTAGATGACGTCTTTGTCATGCAGCCAGTTGGTGCTTTAAGTCCAACACGTCTGGAGAAGATACTTCAAAGATTTGAAAACTTTGATGACCCTTTTATTCCTAAGTTTCATTATGGTTCTCATTATTCAAGTGCTGGAACGGTGGGTAACTCCTGATTTCTTGTCTCTGCTCCAAAGCTGGGTCCTAATTTGGTCCTAGCTAGCACATTAATATGGAGTACTTTTGCCAGCACACATCTCAAAATGGTGTATATACGAACATTTCATTCTACTAGATATTTTATTGTGTCTAGCAAGTAGCAATAGCTTTTTGTGGCTCGACCTGCTAATGCTCACATCTTTGCTAAGCAGGTACTTTATTATCTCATCCGTATTGAGCCATATTCAACTCTAGCCATGCAGCTGCAAGGAGGAAAGTTTGACCATGCAGATCGCATGTTCTCTGATATTGGGTCCACATGGAATGGTGTTCAGGAGGATATGAGCGATGTCAAGGAGCTGGTATGTACCTCAAGGTCTTGAGAAGTACGTGGTTATGATGAAGAGAGTGGAAGCAATAAACTATGAACTTTTGGATTTTTGATAATGAACAACATCGTCAATTTTTTAGTAGGGAAACAATGAAGTATTAATCCATGAAGAGCACAATGTCACGGTCCACAACATGAGAGAAAGATGCCAATGTAACTCACTTGGAGTTTAGTATCATTCACCCAATTGATATCACTTCGCCTTCAATTCGAAGTCAATCTCCAAAAGCCATTAGCTTTCAATAGCAGTCCCCCATATGCATTCGATCTTTTCTAGGTGCCACCCTGGAAGCATAACATGAGTTGCCGCTTTTGTTGAACATGAATGACGCTATTGTCATTTTCTACCAATTCCATTTACCTTATCCTAAATTCAACAGGCACAGACAATGTAATTCAATGTCAACAATGCAGATGTAGGAGGAGCATACACTAATGCTTTGACTAAAAGTTTACGTTTTTGTAGGTTCCAGAGCTATTCTACTTACCCGAGGCCCTAAAAAATGTGAATGACATCGAATTGGGACAAACCCAAAAGGGCGACAAAATTGGTAAATTGCCCTATTTTGTGTTCCAGTACTGTGTGATCATCTCCAGTTTGGCCATGTATCTGCCATGTATCTGAGGTTATTATAATGGTTGGATGTATCACTTTGCTGACCAACAGTAGGGAACTCTCTTTGTCGATGTCTAGAGCTCTCAAGGCCTGTACCATGACGTCCCTTCAACTTCACCATAGTTAAACAACAATAAAATTCATTCTATAAATTGGATGCGTCTGGAATCTCCCACAAATATGTTGCTGTGAATATGAGAAATCTTTGTCAGTATAAGAATTGTTAATAGAAGTAGTTGTTTGGGTGGTATGTTCAAAATACCAACTGAAAGTACACCTGCTTTTCAATTTTTGTACAGGGACCTCTGAAGTGGTACTTGTCCATTTTTCATTGTACAAAACATTGTTTATGATTGTTTTATACACTTGTGCTGATCCAGGGGATGTGAAACTGCCACCTTGGGCGAGAAGCGCAGAGGACTTCATACAGAAGCATCGCTCTGCCCTTGAGAGTGAATATATATCACAACACCTTAACGAATGGATTGACCTGATTTTTGGGTAAATGATCACTCAGATCTTTCTGATACACTTTTTTTTAATTTCATACCATTAAAAACATTTAGGGAAGTCATTGATGTGTACCTTCAACCATAGTTTTCTTCTGGCTGGAAATAAGTTGATTTGCATTATTTCTGCAACTTCGCTGTGGTTTCTTCTGCTACTTACATACCATGCTTTACCATGAAACAGCTATAAACAGAAAGGTCCAGATGCAGTAGCTGCAAACAATCTCTTCTACTACATGACCTATGAAGGGGCTGTGGACATTGACAAAATTTCAGATCCGGTAAGGGCCTAGCAACATGTCTTTATTTAGTACTAACAGGTTATGTTGTCATCAGATCCTAGGTTCTCATACGTGGCTAGAGATATCTCTCTTAAATCCTTGACTGAGGTTATTCAGGAAATATTTGTGGTCCAAATTCTTGTGTATTGCCTGTATGATGGTGAGATTCTGTGCGTGGGTATCAACGTTCTGTACTTCACAAAAGATCTTATTTACCAAATTTTTTGACCATTCACCATCAACGCCTTTATTGGCCTGGCATGTACCTTCTGGTCTTAACATCAAAGCAAAAACACTTCTGTAGGTCCTACAACAAGCAACACTGGACCAGATTAAGTATTTTGGGCAAACCCCATCACAGCTTTTGACCACTCCCCACAGGAAACGCATGCCAATTGTTGATGGCTTGCATTTACAGGTAAGTCTTGTTCACTACCACGCCAGGCTTTCCCCTCTGTCTTTTGTGTTTGATGTAAAATATTTGTTCTGTACTCATACTCCAAACTGCAAATACTTTCAGTGCATTTTATCTGGTTTAGCTCCACATCCAATATCACGTATCAATCGCTCATATTGAATTTGTTCACTGTGTTTCGCAGACAATCTTTCATAATCCAAATACTGTCAAATTCTTTGCAATTCTTGGTCATGCTGACCAATTGAATCTTCCAGCAAGAGAACTACGCGCTACACATGAGAGTATTGTCACTGTTAGTATGGGAGCCCCTGCCTGCCAAGTAGCTGTGCACAAGTGGCAACCAAACACACCCAATGGCAGAGGCATGCCTTTCTTGTTTCAGCATAGCAGAACGAATCTGAACGCAAGTGGTGGGTTGCTGAGAATGTTCTCAAAGCCAGTAGATGATGGGGAAAATCACTTCCCGAGGATATTAGCTCTTGCTCCTGCGGGTGTGAATCTGGGCACTATAGTTGCAATTACTCCTGATGGACAACACTTACTGACAGGTCTGCCACCAAACACTGAAATGCGGATTCTCAATTAAATTTCTGTTCTCTTTCCTTCAAGTTGCTATAGAATGGACACCCATACACTGTCACTATATGTGAAACCTCTCCTATAACGATCTTTGGTTCTTTGATTTGTAGTCTTGGTAAAACAATTTCATGTCAGGGTCTATTTTCATGTTTCTCTATCACAGTTCGAGTTCAAGGGTACGAACTCAAAACCAAATTTGAGGCTTACCAAGAAACTTTGAGTTAGTTTTGAAGATGTGCATAGCCTCAGAAGAATGGCTTCCTTGCATACTAAAACACTCAATCTGTATATAAAGTTATTGCACGTCCACATCCAGTCCATGCTGAAACAATCTCTTTGGACTACTATGTTGCTTCAATGGCTTGGATGGTAGATGTCTGTGCAGTGCTGTAACACGACTTAAATTGGCAGACCCAGTGCACTCATAGTGGCCAGTAGCAAACAAATTAGAAATAGTACTCGCCTGCTGCATGCTGAAGCTCTCTCTATCAACATTGTCTTGTCATTGGGACAATCCATTGAAGATGACGACATACATACTAGATGGGCTTCTCTTTCTAAGTATACGCACAACTAAGGTCAGGCGTGCTTGGAACAGTTAAGATAACGTTGGGAGCACTTTCAGATATTTGAGGTGTTGGATTTCAAGTCCATTCTAAATTATTGTGCTGTAAAGTTGCCGAAAAATCTGTTTCCTAATATGTCATCAACTGTTGTGCCTGCAGGTGGACATGCCGATCATTCTTTGAAGCTAGTGGGAACAGAAACAGCCCATGTTGTTGAGAGTGTCACTGGGCACTGCGCTCCTATTACCTGCCTAGCACTGTCTCCTGATGGGAGTACTCTAGTAACAGGATCACAAGATGCAACAGCAATTCTATGGCGCATCCAGGGATCAGGCACAGGAAGTTGCACCATAGCTAAGTCGGATCTGCTTTCTTCGAACATTGTTGGAAGTGATTCACCAATGTGTGAACCATCAGGAGAGGGTACACCAAGTACAGCTGTGGGCTCGAAAAGGTGGCATTGTGTGGAGGGACCACTACATGTGTTAAGAGGACATGTGGATGAGCTTCTCTCATGCTGTGTGAATGCCGAGTTGGATCTGGTGGTCAGTTCGTCCCAAACAAAAGGAGTACTTCTCCACTCAGTGAGGCAGGGAAGATATCTGCGCCCTTTGGTAATTGATACTAGAGCTGACATTGTTGCATTGTCGCCGGCAGGTATCATAGTTATGTTTGATAAGGTCTCTAGAGTGCTCAACACCTTCACAGTCAATGGTAACCTAGTTACTGCCAAATTGCTGCCATCCTGGGAAGGAAATGTTTCATCTATTGTTATCTCAAGGGATGGATTACATGCTGTCATTGGTACGAGCTGCTCTCAATCTCTGCATACTAGCAGAATGCAGCAAACCTTAGCAAAAATCAGATCAGCCGACCCTGAGCCTTCACGCTATAGCAGCCAACACTCTCCTCAATGGTACATGGTGGGTCAGTGTCCATCTTGTGGGGGAAAGTCGAGAATGCATACTCCAGATTGCCAATTCTCAAGAAGTAGTGACGGACAAGCCAATTTTGAGAGATACAGAGCCAAGCTTAATGCA
Source organism: Polytrichum commune (assembly GCA_950295325.1). Classification (NCBI taxonomy): domain Eukaryota; kingdom Viridiplantae; phylum Streptophyta; class Polytrichopsida; order Polytrichales; family Polytrichaceae; genus Polytrichum; species Polytrichum commune. The sequence continues at coordinate 39,706,834 of OX485807.1, forward strand.
GATAGCCCAGCGTCTGACATTCATCCTCCTCATGATGCATCAACTGCAATTGGGAGAGCACAATCGGTACCAGTGAGCTCAAGCATACAAGAAACTAAAGCTGCTGCAAGTCATTTGAGAGCTGGACTTTCGTCAGGAGCTTCTTCAGTGGAGCTGAGGCCCCAGGTGGATGCCAAGCCGGCTATTATACTTGTTGAGCTTCACACTTTGGAGGTTCGTCACATTTCTACATGCACTGACATTTGAAAGCTGTTGGTCTCGCTACTGAGTCAATCGGTGGCACTACCAGGGACGGGCCTGCTTGCCAGAACAGTGTAGACTATGCTTAAAAATATTTAGGAATGCGTTCAGTTTTTTTGCGGTGTTGGATTTCAAGTCCATTCAACATTCAGGTAGTGATAAAATTGCATTTTGCCTTGACTGTTCCAATTCAGGTGTTGCAAAACTATTCCTATTCATCAAGATTTTGGTAGTATTAATTTTGGCATGCGCCATCCTGGCCTGTTGCACCTGTGCAATGAATATTTGTCCCTGGCCATACCCACACTGTCACTCAACATGTGGCCATCAATGACCAGCTGTTTTGAAAGTTTCGAACAATAACTGTGTTGACACCCATGCACCCTTGCCGTTCCAAAGTTCCAAATGTATAGTACATGTGATTTTCCCGTGTTTCTTTATCACCCACTAGAAAGGTAGATGACTCCAATGTTGCCACTGGCGTGAAATGTGGTGTTGCTTTTACTTTCAAGTTGGTCTAAGTTTATCTGTAATCCCAAATCAGGCATCACAAGAATTAGAGGGCCCCCGAAGACTACTGCCCCCAAAGACTACAGGGCGAACACCTTGAATGGGTGTTGACAAATTGGCCCACCCCTATCTTCCCCAAGGACAAGCCCCTAGGTTTCCACATGGTTGGTTCAAATTATCCAGTTCACCTTGGGTGACCATAAGTGGTAAGGTGCACTGGAAATCAAGTGCTAGGAAGATCACCCATCTGAATACTATTCCGGCCTTATGCGGCTTAACCTTGGAGTTCCCATAGATCCGAGTTAAGGCCTTGGGTTTAAGTCACCCTTTATCACCTGCTAATTAAACTTTCTGGTGCTTGTGCTGCAGGTTCTGCAAAAGTTTCTGCTGAGGAAAGGGCAAGACATTACGGCCATGGCACTAAATGATGACAACACAAACCTGGTGGTGTCTACCGCCGACATGCAGTTGCTTGTGGTTACAAACCCAGGGGTTAGTCGCACCCCCTTCCGCAATTTGCACCGCAAGACTGCAACCTTCTGATCGCGGGCAGATTACCATGTGTGAGGATTTTCAAACAAAGACACGGAGTACTCGTTTTGGAGAGGACAATTTTAGTTTAGTTCCATTCTTTCTGCTCTCCATCCCTCTAGAATGGAGAAAAATACTAACAATCTCCTATAGGTCGTCAATTCATCTAACCATGTCAAATAGGGAAATGAACCTCAAGTAGGTTAGTCACACTTAACAAGTACATCATTGAGAATGAAGGCAACTGCCAAGTAGGTTAGTCACTGGAACATTAAAGTAAATGCCTGAAAAATGGTAGTGAGTAATTTAGCCCTTATTAGCAATGTCAAACAAGGAATTCTACACCCAGCAGTGCCATCTTTGTAGAAACAAAGTAGAAATTTAACCTTGAGCAATAAAGGTGACCACAACATTTGCAGTCTGATCACAACTACTAACTATGGTCCACCCAGCATTGAAGGGGATTATCAGAGACTACTCAGCTAAGCATGTGAGAATCTGAAGGCTCGTCATGTGGAGATTATTCTTCTTGTGAGTAATAATCTTCAATTAAGAATCCAATAGAGTGTTGACATTCTGGTAGTTTTATACGTTTCAGGTTCTTTGCTGCAACTGTGCCCTTTTGAGTTCTATCAAACATGTAGAAGCACAATGAATTTGTTCATAGACCTTGCTCCTGGGATCAAGATTCTGACTTATAAAACAAGAGACTGTTGGTCACTCGCTTTGAGGGATCCTTTCTCTCAACTTCAATTGCTGTAAATGGCACTGACATGTGGATCCTTTTTGCATTTCTCGTTGAGTGCAATCTACAATTGAATGTGTGGGCTTCACGTCCTAAGATAGTTAACAATGAGGTGAGGACTAATGGGACCTTGTCAGCAGTCTGCTTGGCATTCATTCCTAGAAATGAGGCCCCGATTTTTGAAGATGAGTTCCTTTAGCGGAACTAGTATAGGGTCCACCTGCACAACACTCAAGAATGTATGTAGATCATGTTTGATGCAATCTCCAGTATTTAACATTAGAGCATCATCAAGCTTGTTTTCAAATGAGAATGCTCTCATCCAATGACCCAATTCTTGTCTTTAAACAAGGAACCTTGAACTCCTCTGAATTGACTTCCATAAAGTTTGGAGCCAATTTTGGCTTCCCAGAACAGGTTGCTCATCCAAGTTGTGAAGTTGGTTCACCTTATTTTCTTGCAATGTTCTCAAAATTTATGTGTATGTTTATGATTTCCATGAAATGTGTGATGAGACTGCATATTTTTTGAGCCTCACCATGATACCATGGTGTTTGTTTGCTCGCATTGTGGATTGGACTACATTTGAATATTTGTCGCTTCAGTTGTAAATGTGATGTACAGTCACAGGTGCATAGCAATATGACCAAATTTCAACATCAACTAATCAGACGTATGTTTCAAATCTCCTTGAAATTTGATAACGTAAGGAACTAGGACCTTCAATATTTGTAGTAGGTTAGCAGAATCTCTGATAGAGGTGACATGTGCAGCATTAGAACTTTGAATGTTGCCTTAAAAATTCTATGATTATTCATGATCAGCTTAAAGAAAATGTTACAAATGATGTGGTGATGTCTTATCATGAAAATATAAAATAAACATATAATTATATGAATCATTTCCAATTAAAATTAACGTGACCTACACCTGATGATTTTTATTTTTTATTTTTTTAAAATCGTGTATACATTTGTATTTTATGAATACTTCTCTTTATAAAAATTTCAGAACACCAAAAGTCATGGAAACACATAATCTCTTGGGATTATTCTATCCTATTGGCAGCATTTGGGGCATGTAAGTACTCTACAGTGTTCAAAAATGTAATCCAATGAAATGTCAAATTTTTGGCAAAATATTCCTTAAATGTTAAGAATGTCGTTTTTGGCAAGCATGTCTGACAGGTTGTTGAGGTTCAAGTCCACCCAACATTGTGTAAGATTGCAAATTGGGAACTAGTATTACACATGTATCATTACATGAATCCACCAAAATCACCAAAGAGCAAAGATTTTAAACACCATTTGCTAACCCAAGTCATCTTTGTCCACTCAACACATGTCTAGAGTAATACCTTGCAAAAACTACCCAAAATCTACATCCCGATGCCAAGCTCTTGCTTTCGCTTCATAATATTCAATGATGTCATAGGCTCTACAATCAATTCGGGTTTTTCCAACATGCACCCCTCCATCATCTTTGTCCCTTCCAAGCTCCCATCATCCACCAATGGGTTTGTGATCAAGACTGTCAATGTCTTTGACAATATAGAGGGTTCTAGCCTCTTTCAAAGGAGAATTTGTCATTGCCATGTTGTTATTCTTGTTGGTTTACTAGTTGGCTCTTATAACATTGCATTGTTGACGTTTCAAGGGTCATAGCTATGATCCTTGTCGAGAAGAAGTATATGAGCCCATGGAATGGATTCCAGCCCTCTCGTGAGGCCACGTCACATTTCCATTTCTGTCCGTCCGATTCAGAACTTTTTCATGTGTGCCGTAGATGTTCGTTTTCAGCTTGTACATCGAGGATTCAGCTTGTAGATGTCCGTCCGATTAAATTTTATTTTCATGTCTGCCGTCGATTTTGAAGTGAAACTTAACCGGAGCTTTTGGCGATGGATTCAAGGCGACGTTGAATTCAAGGCGTCGTTGCTTTCGTATTTCTGTAAGAAGACGAGGCTTGTCTCCTGTTGGCTATGTCGCGAGTTACAGATTTGTGAGAGGAGTTCAATACGCCATTGCTCTTGGTTTACTGGACAAAGGAGAAGTTGTTGCAGGAGTCCTTGGGTCCCCTAATCTACCTTTGGCATCAATTGCCAGTGGAGTCTCTACAGATTCAAGCGAGCCTATAGGTTGTTTGTTTTCTCAGTGGAAGCTCCGGAGACGTAGTGTTGGATGAGAAGCCCGGAGCTGTGTTGATGTTAGAGCGATCTGGGCTATGGTGAGTGAGTGCCCTCCGGAACCTTTCTTTAGGATTTTTATTGCAATTGTTGGGGGTTTGAGATTGGCTATGGCTTCAGGGGTGCTATCTTCTCTTACTCTCGGGGAGTTCACGGCGATAATATTAGAAAACAACATGCGGGAAAATATAGGGTAATTTATATTCACAAAAGGAAAAACTTAGAATTTTCTTAGAAGTAATATAGGTGAGTATGTATGATAACATTTGTATTATAAATAATATAGGCTTCATACAAATAACGCATATTTTTAAAATATTTGTAAAAATATACCGTAGGATTTAAGAAGTTGGAGTGCAAGTCTTGGAGAACGTTTGCGGACAGCTCGTTGAAGGTTATGGCGATGAAGTTGGGGCGCTGGGACGTAACATATTACAGATATTAAAGGCATGCATTATTTGTTGATTATATACTAGTGTTCTTAAAAGCTAGGAATTGTTTTGCAAAATGAACATGACATCTTTCATTTGCTATGAACAGTTTTGCTAGTGTTTTTAAATGCTAGAAACAATTTCTCAAGATAAATTAGAGGAGTTTTGGTTGGTCTTGTGTCTGTCTGCTTCAAGCAGGATGTTGTAGTATTAACTCTATACCCTTTTACATTATTGCATGGACCTTATTTTTGTTTGCTTTGTTGTTGGTGTTTTAATTTTTCTTTGACACTCAGTACCGTTGTGTTTAATTGTGCGTGTAACTTGATTGAGGAACATGGGCTGATTTTGTTGTTTGAAACTGTTTATGAACACTCTTAATGTAAAACCTTGATGTGCCTTGGATTTTGGTGACATAGTACTTTGAATGCTCTTAAACCCTTTGGAGCAAAATCAAATAATTATAATGAACATACCTAGCTTAAAATTAGAGCTTCATCAAATTTAAAAGTAATTATAGGGTCATTTAAAAAACAAAAAAAATTAGCAAACTATGTAGTAATACAATACAAAAAATCAAGGATGGATAATTAAATACCCCTTGAATAAATACCCTTGTCACGCACGTGTATACATATATACATGTCTAGTGAACTCCCCAAGCTCTTACTTTTACAAAAGAAGTTTGAATAAAACTCAAGGCCATGAAGAGGGCTGATGTGCACAATGTCGTGTCCATTTTGAAGCTATGTTGTGCATTTGAGGTGGACTTGAGGTTGGTTATGGAATGGGTGGTGCTTTGTGCACATTGTTTGTCCTTTTCGGAAGCTTTGTTAAGCATTTGAGGTGGATGCGTTGTATTTTTGTGCACTATATTTGAAAATTTGGAAGTAGGTTGATTAAACCCAAGGCTGCGAAGTGGGCTGATGTGCACAATGTCTTGTCCATTTTGAAGCTTCCGAATCGTTGTGCATTTGAGGTGGATTTTGAGGTTGGCTATGGCTTGGGTCCCGCTATGTGCGCCCAAATTGCAATAATTGAAGTAGGTTGAGGAATTCAACATCATGAATAGGGCTGATGTGGACATGAACTTTTCTGAAGCTTAGTTGTGTATGAGAGGTGGACTCATTGTTTCTATGTGAACTGTAATTGAGGTTTTGGAAGCAGGTTGACGAAATCCAACACCATGAAGAGGGCTGATGTGCACAATGTCATGTCCTCTTGTGAAGCTTTGTTGTGGATTTGAGGTGCATTTGAGGTTGCCTATGGATTTGGTGTTGCTACGTGTAATTAAATTGTAGATCTTCAAGAAGTTTGAGTTAACCCAGCTCCATGATGAGGGCCGATGTGCACAAGGCTACTTCCATTTTAAGCTTTCTTGCGCACATGATTTGGATTGGAGGTTGGCGATGGCTTGGATGTTGTTACATGTATTCGAATTGAATATTTTCAAGAAAATTGAGTTAAGCCAAGGCCATGAAGATGGTTGGAATATCCTAATTTCATTCCAAGTGCACATAGCAACCACCCACGTTATAGCCAACCTCAAATGCACCACAAAGCTTCAAAATACACACTTTTCAAAATATGTATTTTCCTGTTTGCAGGGACGTTCAAAGTCGGATCATCGGACTTCATCAATTTCTTCTCAGATGCTATTGCACATGTGGCATCACCGTCCTTTATTATGGTGACTCGTCTTGGTAAGCACACAACGCTTTTGTATAATTCAAGTTCTGCAATTGGCTGGGCATTGTTGCATTTCGGTAATGGTTTGATGGTAGAGAAGTTTCTTAATGGATGTATTATCAATAGTATTGATTATCTGATATGATAGGTGAAGCGGAGGTTGGATTATAGAATCTGTAGGCCTGTTTTTTGTTTTATGTGGAGAGAGTGTGGGACGGGTGACTTTGGGTCATCTACATTGTGCTGGTGTGAAAGACAGGCCTTGTTCAAGTTGAAATTTCAGAAGGAGGGTGTGGTGTCTGTTGGTTTGACATTTTGAATTCTAGCATTTCTTAGGAGGTCCAGGGTGTGGACCGCAACCTTGATTCATTCTGCGTATGTAAACCTGGAGGATTGGTTGGTAGACTAGAATTTGGATATTGGAATTGTGGTGATGATCTTCAGATTCTAGGTGTGTGACACTGTGACACTGTGATTTAATGATTTGATGTGAGCTCATGGTTCCACCAAAATTGGAGAGTCCAAGGCTCTTTGCTGAGTTTCGATTACACCTGATTGAGAACATCTGTAGTCTGTTTGAGAGTGTCGGACGGTAACTTGGTCCATATTCATTATGCAAGAGTGAAAGGTCTTTTGGAAGTTGAATGTCAGAGATGCGGTGGTGTCTGTTGGTATTTGACATTGGAAATTGTGTTCCTGTTTCAGGGTTTGTTTAAGAAGGAGGTTGGACTTTAGATTGAGGTAACCAACCACGCAGGCGGAGAGCTTGAGAGTGGGAGATGTGACCCTGCAATTGGGGAAGCTGGGCCGGACTGAGTTGGGGAAGAATTTGTGAGGTAAGTTCAGCGTGCCTAATTGGGTCACTCATCTTAAACAAACACCTATGTTTTGAGTGATGTGTGGTTAGGTTTGGATATAAGAATAGACCAAACAATGGCATCATGTGTTTAGAGGGATTTGAATTACGTCCTCCAAATTCGCTAAACATTTTTGGCACAATAGTCACATAATTGGGGGGACTATTCAATGAGAAAGAGAATATTCACTTTGATTCCTATGAACACCGAAAATCATGAGGAAGTTGACTACGGACAGAATCTGGATTTTCTATTCATCTCACACTAATTTTGTGGGTCTTCAAAGGTGGTTGTGTCTTGCTTTTTTTCCCATTTGCGGCATATTCATTAATACTAGGTTCTGACCAGCTCATTGATAACATTATATAGGTACCTTGAATTGCTTGAAGTCTAGACTATTTGCGGTTCTTGTGGATGTATTATCAATAGTATTAAAGCTTGAGGCTGGATTAGAGCGTCTTCACCAGTGTGCAGAAAAGGACTTGCAAACATTTCTTGAAGGGGAGACTCCATTGAGCAGTTTCAATGACTTGTGAACAAAAGTTGTTGGCTTGACCAAGTGAGATACCGAAAGCCATATCACATTGTTGTTTTTGCGAGCAAACCTCAATTTATATAGAACTGTGAACAAACATCCAATAGTTCTGGTAAGTCTGATGCTGTAACTATATGTAGTTGACAAGTTACTTGGCTAAATGGCATCTCATTGAATGTCACAATTTGGCTGCGATTCAAGTCATGACTTTGTGTTTCTGTTTCTGTTTCAAGTCATGACTTTTAGTTGACACTATAGCTCCACCAGAATTAACCATGAGGTTCAAAAAAAATGTGCATGAGAAACTAAGAATAAGACGTATGAAACGATTTCAACCATGGGATCGTTGTTGGCTTCATAGAAGTGATTTGCAATATTCTTGGTTGAAACAAACTAAATCATTTTTCAAAGACTTGTATTGCTGTGCAATTTGTGGTGTGACGAAGTTAAGTAACCGCAATAAGAAATACCGTTTCTTTCACAATACATATCACGATGGGGTAGCACCAATACAAGGATGTACCCCGTACGGTACAACAAACACATATATTGCAAAACACACGACAAACGCCTCGGGGGACAAGATGATTCTTTGTAATCAATGTCATTCAAATAGAAAGAATTCTCCTCATGTCCCTTATGTAGTGTACCAGCCACCAGCGTATATGAAGTCTATTGTCACGTTGAATCCTCTGCACGTGCAGTTGTTGTCGTTCATGGACATTGGTGTGCACATGCAATCTAAAGATTGGGGATTCAGCACTGGCAAAATTGTTTCTGACAGTCTTCTTAATAGTCCTTTATTTGGTTGGGCTGAGAATTCTGATGCATCCCAAACAATTGAGAATTTGGTGTCATCTTTGACCCCATTGTTGTTTCAAAACCTGCATACAAACCCATTCTTTCAAAAATACATGACGGTTTTTGAACAACCAGAAAAGAGCATAAGCATGTGTATTCTTACACCAGATGTGATTCAACCTATTATTGCCAACACTGGCACACACTCGATGTCATTTTCAACCATGGACGTTCCTAGGGATGTGTACGATCTTGCACTTCTGTTTGAGATACGTACACAAACACAGCCTAGAAAACATGCCAATTTTTTCACAATAGAAATGTCCATCTTCGAAATGGTTCGCGGTCTGACACTAGAGGGGAGCCTATCACATTCAGGAGAAATATATTGAATGTCGAATTGGAAGGCATGACGCTTGAGAGTGCGCTATTTCCTTTCTTATTTCCACATGGAGCCTACGATGGTCGGACTACACTCTCTGAATACCTGAAATATCGGATGACTACATTGTTTTCTTCTTTCACTCTATACAAACCATATTTGCTATACATGTATGATATACGACAATCCGTGCAATTTTTTAAGGAAGTTTCTCAGCAATGTTTGGAGAAAGATATCAAACAAACCCAACATGCACACCCGCATATAAATGAAGCTGAAGTATTGCAACATGTTACAAAATATACTCTTCCATCCTCTATTGAAGGCACTCCACGTTGATACAAATCTCAACTAAAAGACTTACTCGCAATGGTTGACAAATTTGGAATGCCTGACTTGTTCCTTACATTAACAGCCGACGAAGCAAGCTCTCTCCGATGGGAGGATGTTGTAGATATAGAACAAATAGTCCGACAAATCGATAAGTCTATGACATGGAAAGATTGTCCTGTGGAATGTGCTTTCTTATTCCAATCACGCGTTCAAAAATTCCTCCATGATTACATATTTTCGGGACCTTGTATACTAGGACGTGTGAAAGAATACGTCGTTCGCTATGAAATATAATTTTGTGGTTCCTTGCATGCACACATAATGTTATGGATAGAACATGCAGACTTGGAACGTATTGCAAACGAAATAACTGCAAGCGTTTCTGCAGTATTTGACTCTACATCAGGCAATTTTATTGAGCCTACTGATACTGAGCAAAGCACTTTGTTCAAAACAGTGATGAGAAAGCAACTGCATACATATATTTCACGATGTCATCATAGAAAAAGCCATGGCACATGCAAATACAGGTTTCCTTTTCCACCGCATACAAAAGAGCAGACGACGTACAATGTTGATACAAGAAGATGGGATTACTATAGACCCCGCAATGAAGACCGCAATGTTGTGCCATATCACGCAACCATTTTGCTACTTTGGGGTGGACATATGAATTTGCAAAGAATTAATACAACTTATTGGTCGTACTACTTGCTGAAGTATGCGATGAAATTTGAGCCACATGGACCTATACAATTAGATAAAACAAACGCTGAACGTTTGGGTCTACAAGGTGCCTCAAATTTTCAATTGCAATTAATTTCCTCACTCATTATATCGAAGCCAATTTCCCCTGCAGAAGCAGCACTGGCTTGCCTTCACATCCCGGTAATCCAAAAAAGCCGAATTGTGAAGTATATTGATTCTAATCCACCTATGCTACGAACAAAATTGGTTACCAAATCCAGGGTATTTGGATTCCATCCTATCGATACATATTGCAACAGACCAATTATTTTTTAGAGCATGATTTTTTTTCAGTACTTTGAAAGATTTGAAACTGACAGAACATAAAAACCGAACATGACATGCTATGGGGTCGACATGTTTGGATTCTATTTGTACGAGACCACAAAGGTAACAAGGTTAATTGACTTCCATCCCACACACAATACACAGGGTTTCTTCTTCAATATTCTCCTCCGCAACTTCACATTCAGAGATGAAAGACAATTATTGTCTGAGTGTAATACAAACAAGAACTACCTCCTTGAATGTTATATTAGAGGCTTGCTTCCTGATGTCCAAGCAGTGCAAAACTATTTGTCACAGTATGCTCATCGAAACCTTATTGAGACTGAAAAACATGCACAACTTTTAGATCGATTTTTGCAAGACTATCCAATCCTCGATCCATTAAACATTTCTAACAATGAAAATATTCCACACGAATTGACCCCTCCTTCATTGCATCGCCTCAGTAGACCAAAAGACCATGTTTTTTATATTCAGCTTTCAGACATGATGCTTACACCTTACTAACAACGTGTATTCCAGGTCATTCTTCAAAATCCAATAGGGTTGCACGTTTTAATTGGAACACCTAGAAGTGGAAAAACATTTTTTGTTAAATATTTGGTTCAATACTTTCAAACACAAAACAAACGTGTATTGTTGTCTGCTACAACAGGCGTTGCAGCTTTGAGACTGTCCTCAACTGCATCCACAGCACATACATTGTTTCGTATTCCATCACGAGGTTACTTGTCACCACTGCCAGAGCCATCCACTGTACTAGAGCGTTTACATAGTGCAGACGTAATTGTCATAGATGAAATGTCTATGATGACTAGCTATATGCTATGCACGGTTGAGCATCGCCTCAAACAAGCATGTAGAGACACAATTAGCAACACATTTTGCAACAAGCTTGTGTTGCTTGTCAGAGACCTTGCACAACTACCATCAATATGTGTGCATGCTCCAAAAGCCCCAGATATTATTTGCAAATGTTGCCACATTAGTTCCGCTCCATGTTGGGCCAGTGCACTACAACACAAACTACAAATATCAGTGCGTCACGCAACTGATCCAACTTACTTGCAGTTTCTAAACATCATACGAAATAGAGAACCAACAAAATCCGAAATTGAAGCCACATTGTCGACATGTTTTGTCAACGAACTGGAGTTGACGGGCCACATTCATGCAGACACAACCATATTATGTTCTCATCGCCATGATGTGATAATGTACAATAACATTGTGTTCAAAAAAAAAATTGATCAGTCGGAAACAGTGCGTGTAAACTTGGACAGCAATGTAGTGCCAGAAGACAATATGCAACATTGGCTTCACGACCCGCACTTTGACCAGATTCATCTTGTTGCTGTGGGTGCACTCGTTATGTTCATTGAAAATGTAAGCCTTGCAAAAGGTGCAATAAACGGAGCTACTGCAACTGTAAAAGGCATCAATGTGGACAGCGCACAAAATGTTACCAGCATTGCCGTCGAAGTCAAAAACACTTCTAAGCACATGCTCCTGAAACGTACTACCTTCCAACATGTGTATACATTTGGTAAAAAGTTCTACAAAAGTGGATTTCCAATTGTGCTTGCATACACAATGACTGGCCATAAGTCACAAGACGCCACTATTTCCACAAATGTGGTGGTAGACATCCGCAATGTCTTTGCCCCAGGGTTGACTTATGTAATGTTGTCAAGGGTTACGAACCGGCAAAATTTCAAAATCAAAGGACGATTGTCCCCATCTCACTTTGTTCCATGTTATCTATCATACACCGCTTCTGAAAAGCCGAGTTAGAGCTATGTTTTTTGCTCGAAGTTAACACATGCACAGTGACTGGTTTTGCTGCTTCTGTGTGCTACAAGAAGATGCACTCCGTGTTTCCTTTCTGGAGGAGGATTCAAATCAATTCAGTTTGGGAGAGGATGAATTGTTTGTGAAGGGGCGGTGATTTTGGAGCAATAGCCGTATGTGGCAATCCTGGAAGCTGGATCTCACAACAAGCGGTGTGATTGCTGTTACACGAAGTCCGGTAATATGAAGCAATGCTCTGCATGCAACAGTGTCTATTATTGTTGCGTTGATTGCCAGGTAATAACCAGTGTTCTCCCTGTTCCGCTAGGGGTTTTGGGGTTTAGGGCCCAAAACACATACATACTGCACAAAGTTTATCTGAGCACACACATACATACTGCAGCGCATAGTCAAGTTGGCATGCTCTCATTAGTCAACACCTTATTGTTGCCTATCTTCAGACACAAAGCCTTCTTCCATCTACCAAGATTTCGTCGAAGAGGTGTGTCCCAAATGAAATCATTCCTAGGTCATCCAGATTACCTAAGAATTACTCCATTTGCAAAACCTAAATAGGCTACTTAAGAATGTAATGCCCACATTTTGAGATCATTTTGAGAATAATAATTCATATCCAGCACACTGAACAATTTTCAATAACACAAACTCACAAGATAATGGGTCTGTATACCTTGCCAGTTGTTAGCCAACCATTCATGCAAACTGGGAGCGTATGAATCAGCAGCAACATATTCAGTCTCAAACTTGGAGTTCACATCAGTGGCCCAACTATCAATGACCTGAAATAAGACAGATGATCCCCAAGTTGTAGAAGGCATATTACAGGTAGCAACTGACTAAGGTGTAATGAAAGAGAAGGAGATCTGGCACAAACTTGCTCATTATGACCATGCCGACGATAGCATACCAGATCCACCACAACCTCTGTTTGAAATTTCTGCAAAAGTTGAAATATGATACCAACATGAATCTCATGAACCAAATTGATCCAAATTGCAGTTCCTTCCAAAAAATTTGGCTAGCATAGTTGCAAATAACTTGGGTTGTCTGTGTGTCTGTGCATGAGACATAGAAGGCTTTGTATCTTGTGAAAACTGCAGATGGTGAGTTCAGTTGGGATTGGGAGTCTTTCTTTTAGAGTGGGTTACGAGTTCGAGAGAACTTGATAATAGACTGGACGGTGGTGTCAGTCACAGAGCAGCAACTGAGAGTTCCGCTTCCACTATATAAAGAGTGTTGCCTAGTATTGTCCTTCATTATGTCTATATACCTGAGGCTTCTCGTCATTGATTAAGAGTGCATGTCATTCTGTCCTCCTCTGCAGCCGCAAGCTTCGTCTCTGCCTCTGCTTTCACCAATCTCAAACGGCATCCGAAAGTCAGAACTTTCATCTTCTGTAAATCAGCATTGTACATTACGTTTCATTGAACATGTTTCATCTTGCAGTTTCGTAGTGTATTCTTGCTCATTGCATAGCTTGACGTTACCAAGTTATTCCTGGAAACAATATATGCATGACCTTAGTGGGTGTGTCCATCCGAGCTATGCATGTACAGATTATATTTATCAAGTGTTTTATCACTTCTGCGTAGGATGAGCAGACAATCTGCCAAAAAGATTATGTTTCAGAGTGCTACATTATTTCTTCAATTTTAATTATGAAGATCATCACTGCTTAGCATTATTCTTGGATGATGGTTCTAACTTACGCAAAACTCCATGCTCATTTGAGCTGGGCACCAATTTATAGTTGTCGAGACACAATCCTTTGGCCATTGGGCTGACGTTGAATGAAAATGATAGTTATTTTCTTTGTTTGCGTTACATGGGTGGTCACACGAGAAAGATAGATGGCTACTTAATTTGGACTAATATATACAAGTTGGTGTAACACTTGAGATGGCCAGTTCATCTCGTTGAACATCCTTTCGAATTACATTAATTTCTTTTCTGTTTCCTCGTGATTATTGGTCGTAATTGTACCAAGCAGTCTGGGGTCGTACTACAGTTGAGTATATTGGTGATATGATGAAGTGGTCTTCGAGGTACTTGTTTCTGGATTTTGTGATAATCTATTATCGCTTTATTGCCACATACAAGTTTGAAATTTGGATATGGTGTTTGCAGGATGCTTTTGCAGCATTGAAAAGTGGTCGTCTATCACCTCCAAGCGCACTCCCTTCCTTTGAGACTGCAAAAGATATTGTAGGCTTTACAAATTATTTTGCAGAGGAGTCCCGTTATTCCACCAGTTCAGCTCCTCCATCTTATACTCGCCCATCAGGTTGTTAACATTTACCTCTTCAGTGACTTTGTTTTCCCTGAGGCTGTGTGATCTCAGTCGCGAATGGAATCCATTTGCCCAATTGTTTTATGGTTTACGTCATTTCAAGTTCTCTAGTACTTATACCTTTCATGCAGTTCAAACTCCTCATATCAATGGCTCCTATCAACTACGCAAGCCTGTTGACAAAACTGAAGGCTGATTTGCCGGAGTCAGAGCCAGAGCCCAAGAAAAGACGTCGCTCCTCCACAGCCTCTTTTTATCCCACAGAGGCACAAAATCGCTTGTTGGATGTTTGCCGTTATAAAGATTTCACGAATCCGCCAGCTTTCGATACCATCAAGGAAGCTAACACATTTGTCATTAAATATGCAGACAACAAGAAAGCATTCAAGGACAGATATGGCTCAGAGCCATGTCCAGGTGAATACTCCATCTTCAGTATTAATCTCTAATTACTTGCACCATGACCCGCATTCAACTAACGACCTGCTCACCTCATACCTACTGAAGTTTCAAAAAATACTAATATTCCCATTTGTAATTCACATATATGTTTATGCATGTATTGTGTTATATGTACATATGAATGCCACGATTCTTTTGTTGTTCCCTGTGCACATATTTTTTACAAACATAGACAACTTCATGTGCTTCTGAATCAGGTCATGTGAAGATCCTCTTGGACTTATTTCAAATTGACTATGCGGGCGTCATAGACAAACTCACAGTTTGGAAGGCCCAATCGATGCTCAAGACGGTTGTACCGGGAGATTTGGGAACACACCAAATGTTCCGATTCTACCATGAATTTCGTATCACCGACCCTGCAGCTTGGTCTGATTTATCGTTTAAACAAACAACAGCCTTGTTGGAGGCACTGAGTTCTGAACATGAAGTTGTTGCTGGACTCAAAGCCCCTGCACCCAATCCCGTTGTGCCCAATACTACTGTTGGTGTCACCAACGTTCCTTCATCTTCCCGTCCAAAAAACGGGAAGCATGCCGCTTCAACGTCTACACCATAACTTGTAGGTACTCTACGTATTCCCATTTGGTTTGATATTTCCTTTTCTGTTATAGAAATATCTCTACAATCTAATTTCTAAACTACGCTCTCCTTTCTACTAGGGCCAACGGACGGGTCTATGTGGGGCAAACGATATCACCGCATGCAAGATACCTACAACATGCCCGCTCCCCACCCCTCAAGATGAGAAAGGACGCTAGGACTTACCAACCGAATCTAGCTCACTTTCAGCTGCAGACAATCTTTACAACGGCAAGAAAGTACCTTGCCGATAGGAAGGAGAAACAGTTGATACGTATGTATCAATCTCAACCAAATAAATCCTACAATATCTTAAGGGGTAGACCGTCGGTGGACCCTTTGTATTGGATATTGAGGAGAAAATAATAAATATATGTTTTCCATTCCAATATGGAATTGCTGAGTATGCATCTCTCTGTCGTGTATTTGGACGTACCGTAAATCTGAATTCAAGTACAGATTCTATAAACATGATATTGTATTGATGATATGCAAAGCATAACACCTTAGTGTTGACTTTTCAATGGTGAAAAATCCATAAGTGTCACTACAAACTAGGATTTTTATGTATAGTTCTTTAAGAAAATCAGGAAAATCCAAATTCATACATTTCTATGCATAATGAATTCACACATTTCTCTCGACTTCTTCTCTCACCTCTCATTGCAAAAGGATTTTTAGTCCCATCTCCTTTTGCCAATTCTGCGCAACTCTCACCTCAAGATAGGTTTGAGCAATATCTACCCAAAAGTTAGGATAGGTGTTACCAGCATGTAGGTAGTTCTCCATCACACCTAACCAAGCTTGGATGCGCATTCGCCCTCCTTCTTTGAATTTCTCCGGATCTGTTGGCTTGCGTTTCATTGGATCCTTCAACATATTGGTTTCTAACATTGCCAACTTCACCTCCGTGCGCTCCTTGGCCCTCTTCAATTCCTCTACCTCAAGCATAAGATTTTGAATAGTTATGCTATTCTTTAACATGTTCTCCATCTCTGGAGATACTGGAAAGTTTGTCTCAAGAGATGCCATCTTCTTCTTGAAACTAAAAACCTGGCTTTGATACCAAAATGTAACGAACAACTCTAATTTCTCGTTGAAAATTACTTTGGCATGAACCACCCAACCACGAGATAAGATAAAAAAAAACCCTCACCCTCGTGCAAGAGCCCTTTATATACCTCCCCTTTATATACCTCCCCACCATGCCCGGTTGTCTTAAGTTTAACTAAAGTAAAAAGCAAGTTCAACTATAATGAACTTTATGCTTTTACTTCAACCTAAGTAAAAAGCAAGTTCAACTATAATGAACTCTATGCTTTTACTTTAAACTCATTCTAGACTACTGTTATCTTAGTTCTAGTCAACATGTACCAATAGTGGCCCATGTTACAGTGTTCATTTACCATGTTCGCTTGTTGTTTCCTTTACACTTAGTGATGCAATTCCAACAAAGCTACTAAGTAAGAATTAGCAGGATGATGTGAAAGAATTTACAAGTGCAAAATTCTCCGACATCCGAGGATGAGCTTATGTTCGGTGGTTAACATTGACCACATGCGACTAAGCACGTGCCCCCCATGCATTGGACGTTGTTGTAACCATTTATTGCATCACAACTGAATCGGATAACCTTTCTTTGCGTGTGTTTGTGAACCATATGTCACATTTCACTAACACACAAATTAACAACTGTTAATGTACACAAATTTCAATTTTATTTCAATTTGTTGACAATACTCAATGTTCTCACACATGTAGTTGTGTCCATGTTGCCCTCTTTTATCCTTGAACCTACTAGTTGTAGTTAATCTTTTGCTATCACTCCAAACCAACCCAAGAAAAACAACTAGGGTCTTACGGAAGACACAACTAGTCTCTATAAGGATTGATGTCATGTTGGATTAAGGTTTCTAATAATAAGCTATGTCTTTTACTTCTTCATTCCTTCTTCATTAGTCTTAATTCATAATCTTAGGATTCATTGATGCTTTCTCAATCGTGTGTGATTTTGTCATACATGTGTGGACTCCTATCACTCTAACTCCACCCACTATGTCAGTTGTGAAGTTCAAGAGCTTAGGCAATAGTTTTTACATCAGCAATTGTCTTTTGTATTGATCATATTCTTTCAAAGAATCCTCATCCATTTGGGGTTAGTAATCATTCCTTAATTAGAATGACATTTAATCAAATGCAAACACACATCAAATTGCTTCTTTATTTAATATACTTTCATCACTCTCAATTAAGAATTTCACTTATCTCATATTCTTTATTGCCACACAACACACAAAGACTTACTCAATTCTTGCAGTAACTCTAAAGTAACCATATAGGTTTATAGGCTATAGCAATTTTATCTTAACTTAATTAGCTTCATTGCTTAGCCTGACCTAGTTCCAATCATCAAACAATCTTTTTTTGTAATCATATCAAAATATTTTCTTTGTCAACTAGACTATTTGTCAACCAAACATCATCATGATTGTGACAGGATTGTGACCCTCCTCTCGCCTTGCCACTTGCTATCCTATCATAGACAACCTATTACTTCTATCACATGCTTGTTGCCCTAACAAAATTCTAGTAATATCTTTTTTATCGTCCTTCATCTACTTCTCTCACTCCATCTTTTTCCTTTCCTAGCTTGTTCTTACCGCTCTCTGCCTATATTCTATATCTCATTTCACTCTTGAACCAACCTCTTGCAAGTTGTTGGTTTCTAACCTTCCTTCTATGTTTGTGAATTGTTAAAGTTCATTGCTATTTTGTATCCTCAACTCTCCTTTAACTTGCATTTTTTGCACTATGCCCATCCCTCAAATTATACTCTCAGACTATTTAAGGCGTTTGGCTATTATTTCACGCTTCTTGATATGTCTTTACCATACTTAGAGTTAGTTCTCTCATGACATTAACTGTCACTTGTCTATCATTACGACAATGTATCATGGTTTGGGACTATTGCATGTTGATCCATTTAGGTTATAGCCAATGTGTCTCTTTGGAAGTTTCTTTTCCATTCTTAACTCAGGTTGCCACTCTTCAATCCTCAATTCCACCATCCTCCTTTCATAGAAAAGATTATGGCATGTTCCAGTTTCCTTTCTCACAAGATCTCACTTGCAACTTCTCTACTCATTCTAACTACACCTTTTGTATTGAATTCATTCCACTCATTTGATTCACAAACAATGACAAACTTGAGATATTGCCCATTCATTCCAACCACAATCATTTGCACATTGAGTTCATCATCAATACATATTTGTCGAAACTTTCTCAATCCCAATTCTATATATTCGTGTCCATTCCCCTATCACAACAATAATGACATAGTCATATTTCTTTGTTTTTCTATCTAACTTCAACTCTCTTGTCTATAGCCTATCTTCATGCGGCTATAACCTTAGTAGATATAACAAAAATGCCATTATCTTCAGGTGATAGTTTTCTTATCCCTTCGGGGCTTCAAGTAGTTGTAACCTCTAAAACTACTTTTCGGAGACTATAGCCTCAGCAATTCATCCTATGACATTTTCATCTACCATTTCATCAACTTTATCATCTTTAAAGTATTTTCCTACACACTACTAGGGTATGGCCAAAAAAACATATTACATTAGTTGAAAAAAATCCTTTTTGATTCTTGATTCCTTAATACTAGTTGGTTGTAGCAATCATAATTGGAATGGCATATATTCCAAGGTCTAATCTAAAGCTATACTAAAGCACAAACCACAACACATGTTTGCATCTCCATGACATGGCTCTTCTCACTATGAAATTGTCAATTTCTTCTACATGTGTGGTTTATGGTTTGATGACACAATTTAGAGCATTTCTTGACAAACAATAAGCTTCAGTCATGCCATTGTCTACGCCATCAAGGTCATTTGCAAACAGAGTTGAAGTTGATCTCTCTAAATTAACAATTTTATTGGTTGTGGACTTTGCGGCACATTTGGCAGCCGTCCTTGTTAGCAACACCATTGCACTCATCCCTCGCATTTTATGTTTTCAAGTTGGTTCTCCATAGTCTCCTTGTTGAATGTGTTCCATAGATGAATGAAACCAACACGCATGAGCTCTTTAGAATGTAGCAGTGCAATGAACTCTACCTATCATGTTCTCCCATTAGGAAAAGAATAAACTTGACGTCCACATTTGACTGCATTGGCCAATAGACATGGACACATCATCCTACAATGACATCATACTCTAAAAATACCACCAAAGTAAGGAAAATATATTATATGAATATGAACATGCACCAATTCAAGAATATGTGAACAGTCTATGAGTGGCAATAACAAATTTGATATCCAACACTTACGTATTTCTATAGGAACAATTGGACACCACCCATGCCAAATCTGTGAAACCGGGTCCTCATGCTAGCCTAGCAACTTTCTTTCCCATGTTGAATCATGTTATATGTGTAGGGTTAGTTTCTTGTTTCTCCAATTCCATTCTAGCACAATGTTTCTCCCCCATATAAGAGATAATTCTCCTTCGCTTCCCCTCTCCTCTTCTTCCTCAGTCTATACTTGCACATCTTATAGTAGTGCTCATTTGCATGACAATTGGCTACTGTCAACACTCCATTGTCATTAATTGGACAATAATAGGTTTCAACTACATCGGAATCAAGATAATTGAAGATTTATTGTGCCAATTTGAGATTAGAACTCATATAATCATCCACTAGATGCTCACTCCAAGCAAAGGAAAATTACTATTTCATCTGCTTCCAAAACTCGATCTTCAATAAGTTTAGTTGCTCCCTCCATGTCATATGCCACGGAAAAAGTGTAGATTCCAACATCATATATCCATGTTTTTCATCTACTCCCAAACCTTACCTCTCCACCTCCTCAAGGCTATTGGCCCCAAAAAGTTTCACACTGAAATTTTTGGCCCTCTTCACAATTCACATCATTCCTCTACCGTTGGTTAACAATATTTTAAATATTAGTCAACACCTCAGAGCCTTCAATGTTCCGTGTGCAGTTTACCTCTTCTAGTATGTGTTGGAGTTTGTTTTCTTGATGCTATGGGATCATTGCTTGATGGGACGTTGCAAACATTGAATGCCATATATAGGGGTCAAGATGTCTTGGGAGATGTGAATACTTTGTAAGACATTGACGATAATTATCAATGATGTTTCTATCAAGCATTCGGGAATGATAAACAATTTCAACAATAACCCATGAAGAATGCTACTAAAAATCACTCACTTATAGCAATTATAGCTCACACCTAAATTCAATTTCCACGTCATATGGTAACATTTGGGACTTTCTCACAATAGAGTAATTAATCACACATCATCCGAATTGGTACAAGTATGCAATTTCATGAATGCTCTCTCCAACATCATAACTTATGAGCAATCTACATTATTTCATGCACAAAAAATGGAACATAACGTTAAAGAAATTCCGAAAGATTGTGCTCGTTCTATCCAAGAAATGCTTCTCATTGCAATGAGATAGTGTTAATCAGGGTTTGAAGAGCGAGCGGAGGAATGTTAGTGTGGGAACGCGCCGGGTGGAGATGTTGTATTGCTTTGGGAACTGGCGGAGTAGTGGCTATGGCTCCCCGATTCATTGTAGAATATGCAAAATCGGGGAGATCGGGGTGTAAGGAGTGCGGGGGGAAAATTGCGGAGCGATCGGTTCGCCTGGGCTCCATTACGCGAATCAAAGGCTACGACACCTGCAACTGGTACCGAAATCAATCACCAGACACCTTGATTCCTCAGTTTTAAGGGTATGAGTGGAATTGAATGACTTAGCAGGTCAAATATCTCAAAATGCACGTGATATGATTGAATCAACGTGAAGTTATTGTTGATATAAGAATCTATAGGCTTAGTAGTTGGAAGCAAATCTAAGTGACGCTCTTGCGAATAATATCAAATGATTTCATTGCATGAACGCCATTTGGGATTGGGGTTCAGGCATCATCCCAAGTGCTACTTGTCCTCTAAAACTCATGCAGGGACAGTGGAAGAAGATAAGCTGCAAGGTTTTGCCACCCTCAAAGTGAGTAGTTGGAACTCTTTCATCTCACCTCAATGAGCTGCAGGTAGAGAAGTGAGGTGTCTTGTAGAGTCGGTTGTATGTTTTAGCAGGGTCTAAGGGTTAGGGTTTAGGGTTTAGGACTTGACGTATGATTGATCAAATATTTTTTCCTTTGTGCAATACTGTTTCTCAGAGTGAGATCTACACTTGTACTTGCCTCGTTGCAGGAATCCGACAAGGCTGCATTGAGGTCTCTCACTCTGAATGCTGTCAAAGGAGAAGCTTCTGAAAGCACAGAAGCCAAAATCATGGAGCTTGTGTCAGTTTCAACAACAACGACAACGACGACAACAACAACAATAACAGAGTTTGCCCGAGAAGATAAAGAGGTAAGTTTGTGTCTCAATTAGTTTTCATTTTGATAGCAGACCTAATTGCTTGCAGCTAATTTTGTGTAGGCTTTGTGAACTCTCCTACTAAACAGCATATATAAACAAAGATGATATGGCAATGACAAGGTTAAGAGAGTCTTGGGCTTTTAACTTTCCTTTTGATCAGGTTTCTCTACATTCCCTATCCAGATCTAAGTTGAACCTTGATCCACTGCAGGGACTCAAGCAAGCTGTCATATGTGATGACACCACCGCTGATGGTGGGCCAGGGAAGCTCAGGAAGGTTACTCCAGGATCGGGTTCAACAACCTGTAATGAGGAGGTAATGAGGAGATAGAGCAGGTTCTATGCTCAGTTTCTGGTTTCTCCTTCATTGATGGAATGATCCTGGGATTTCAAGCATGGTTACAATTTGTTTCTGCATTTTTCTATATTACTCCCCTTACTTGTCATTACCAAGAGGATTGATTCAGACATTTGTGTCACACATTTGAAGCTTTGCGTTGCCCTATATATTGTCATTATCTTCTGGTTCTTATACCACCTTATCAGCATGGATGTGATGCGACAGAGTTTCTGAATGGTGAATTCTAACAGAAATGTTGGCAAGGGAAAGATTACTTAGCTTTGCATGTGTGCTCTCTGATGTTGCCACAGATTCTACGCTACAACCCTAAACTGTGGGAAATCACTCTCAGTGCATTTGATGCTTCTCTTCTTGTCAGCACATACAAGGTTTGTGAGTAACTTTGGTTGAACAGGACTGTCATTTTCCCAGTTGTTAGTGACAAGTTGCTGACAATCACTGGTTGGTTGTAATTGCCGTCATGTGTTGGAAAGCGTCAGGTGAAGGAGGGCTGTCATGCTCTAAGCCAATTCAGAACTTGCATTGGCTGTATTGCCTTGATTAGTTCTTGCTTCTATGTCATGTACATGTCCCTGTAACTTCATTTCTTTTGGGTGTTTGTTTGTTCCTCGTACAAACATTGTGTTTATGAATTACCATTTGCCAGCCTTGTGAGCCCCTTCCAAATTTATGAAGCCGAAGATGAAGACTTATAAATGCTTTATGTTTGTTGGTAAACAGGACGCAAAATTGCCCAGTGGCTGGAAAACATTTTCTTCTGTTATCTTCAAGGAGGTGAGCTCCCAGTGTTATCACTTGTACTATATGGTAGCATTGGCCAGATGCATCTTAGTTGTCATTGTACTGCATTTCCTTCAGGCTGGGCAGTACAAGTTGGCGGACTTTACTACATACAGAAGACTAGATTTCATGTGAATTGTTGACAGTTGTATACTGCCTAGTTTGTATACACAATGTTACCAACGGCACTGTTAAGTTTTTTATGGCAACAAAAGTACTCCAATGATATTGCCTTTGCAGGAGGTGTAATGTTCTCCTTTCTGTTTTACCAGTTCTTGCATCTTGTTAGCCAAAAAATGGCTCTGACTTGTTTGTTCTGGCTAGAGATAGATTTCCCACACATTCATCATATTCCACTACTCCTGTTTCTGACATAACTAATGGGAGGTGGATGGTAGGCACCAGGGTTGCAGCCCTCAGAGAAGATTGCAGCGTTTGACTTTGACGGCTGCCTTGCAAAAACGGACTTTCGCCGGTATGACTTTCACAGGATACTCTAAATGAGAAGTACAGTAATTGTTCTCAGCACCTGATTTTCTTCTATGGATTGGATTTTTTATCTGAAATCTGGTCAAGCTTGACCATTTCAGTGGTTAATTAGTTTCAAAATTGCTGTGGTGCAGTGCAGCAGCTGTAAAGCTCTTGAAACTTAAACAATATCTTTTCAATTCTTGATAATCTTGATGCATCCAGAATACAAAGGAATGCTAAATACCAAAAGAGCACTGATCTTGCTGTTGCCTGAAATAAGGGCACCTTATTTCCCCAAATCACACTTTACCAATTATGATGAAGTTGGGTATTTTTTGCAGAGCAGGAGCAGAGGCATGGTCTCTTCAATATTCTTCGATACCACAGAAGCTTCAGAGCTACCATGCTAAGGGTTACAAACTGGTTGGTCCCTAATGGTGCACCGTCTTAAGTGACAAATATTGTGCTCGTGTAGGACCTTATCAGTTGCAGCTCAAAATAATTATTTTCTAGTGCAACATGTCACGCAATGGTTAGTTGGAGCATGTCAGTTAATCTAATTTCGGTAAGCAAAGTGCCTAAATTGATAAGGTACTACGGGTATTGTACAGGCAGCGTACACTGCATTCCCAGCCACCAGGCGGCCATAGCATCTACCTAGTGTATTGTTTGGAAGATCACTGTGTAACTAGCATTGTATTGTTACATTTTGTATGTATGGCAATCCTGTGTACTGTCCGTACTTCTGCGTGTCTGTACTGAGTTGATTCATACAGCTCAGGGGTATCACTCAGTTTCAACAATGATGTTTCTGTATGTATTGCAGGTGATTTTCTCAAATGAGAGTAACATTGAACGATGGAGCAAGTCACGACAAAAGGCTGTGGATTCTAAACTAGGTCGTCTTGAAGCCTTTATGAAAGTAGTAGGGGTACCCATGCAGGTAGGAGGCCACCTCCCTGGTTTATTATCAAGTTTTCTTCAACCTCTATTCATGTGTTAATTACTTCATATAAAACTGAACTTTTTTGTGCGTCATCCATCTCCACCAAGGCTGCTTCTGTGGTGGATTGCATATTTATTCCTTCAAAAAGGTCGTCTAGTTCTGTTTATGATATAACTAAGTAGTTTTCTTGAGTACGTGGGTCATGGGATGAGCTTTCGGATTTTTAGTGCATGTGCCAAGAACATCTGGCCACTGTGGTAACTGAGAAGCAAATCAAACTAAGAACTAGTAAGTGAAACGATGAGAAATTATTTTGGAATGCAGGCCTTCATAGCGTGTGGCAAGGAAGGGAGTGGGGATGCTTGTCGAAAACCCTCACCGGGGATGTGGCATCTGCTGGAAAGGCATTTAAATTGTGGAGTAAAAATCGATAAAGAGAGGTTGTTCTGCACTCAGCACTACATCATAGAAATTATATCTCCTTTGGTCTTCATCAGTCTGCTTTCTCAATCGAGTTCCTTATAAGGTAGACATGCCTAAATCAAACACAACAATAATCTGGACACCTATATATAAGTGGTATGTGGTTAGGTGCAAATCTAAGAACTGACACCAAAAGAACATATGTCTAAAAGAGATTGGACTATGTGCTCAAAATACGCTAGTCATTCTAGGCTCAATAGTCAACATAATTGGTGGGACCTGTATGACCACTTAATGAGCATGAAAATCTTCACTCTGATACTGAATGCAATATTCATATGAGCTCCAAAAATTATGAGGCAAATGGCTATGGGCTCGATTTGGATTTGACAATGATTTTGCACTAATTACGTGTTTCATATCCTAGAAGTGGGTGCAGAGAGAAAAGTATCCATCTTAGACATGTCTATGTTAATGATGTGATTCTTGTGCCATATTTGTCAGGTCGTTCTATGTTGGAGATGCAGCAGGACGGAAACAAGATCACAGTGCAGCTGACCTTGGTTTTGCAAAGGTAAGCAGACCACAGGTGCTATTTAAGTCCTCTAAGGAACTTATACTTTCTCTGGTCATTGCAAATAGGCATGTGTTGCATATGAAAAAATGATGTTGGGTGTTTTCTTGTTCTATTGAAACATCTATTTAGATAGAAATTACTCATCCTGAAGATTTGTCAGCAACAGATTTTGTGATTAGACTTGATTACAATTGTATTGTTTCAGCTTTAGAAACAGACTAGCAAGTTGCATAAATCTTCAAATGCAGATACTAAGTTCTGACTTATTGATGTGGACGCAGGTGATCGGCTTAAAGTTCTACGTTCCAGAGGATGTTTTTGAGCAGCCCTCAATATTAGTACTTCCAGACACTATTGATGGGATATAGGGTTCTTGAAAATGCCCAATCGCATCTTCAACAGACATTAGAGAATAGGTCCCAGCTCAGCGATTCAGCTTTTCAAGCCAAGACTTCACTCAGGCACAAACACAATCTCTGCAGGTAAGAAAAAACAGGAACAGACGATGGCAATTTGTTATGCATGTAAGTAGCCTAGAAAATATGACTTGTATTGTCAGGTCATCGTATGGTACTAGTGTGAGACATTTTCAACCAGCCGACTGGCTCAATGATTTGGAATACAAATGTAGACTTGTTTAAAATCTCTGTTACCACTGAAATGGAGGGCATCTTTTATTGATTTTGCTGAGTAAAACGGAGGACAAGAGCATTTATCAGTATAGACTGTTCCAAAGAATAAGGTGAGTGACCTTAAAAAGACACCTCTGGCTATCTGCCCACCTACAATGGTTAGCAATTAGATTACAAACCCAAGGCCGTTGATATCATTTGATTTGAGTGACATATGAATTAGCAATTTAAGTATCATTGAAGTTCAAAATGTACATGACCCATGAGTTTTTTTTTGACTTGGAGCTGGAGGTCCATTTTGGGTTTTTACTCTAACAAAATCATGATTTTTTCTTTTCATGTTCATCCTCGCATTTATAGGGCTTGGCGACACCCTAACGACACATGTTTGAAAGAAATTGGACTACATCTTCAAATTTTCTTAACTATTTCATACCCAATAGCAAACACAATTGGGAGGACATATTCCTATTAAATTGGGAGAATCAACAAACATGTAATTCTGATGATCATAACTAAATCGGGAGAGGTCCATTTTTCAATCCATTTCTTTTTCTTGATGCTCCATCATAGATTTGCAATTCAACACAAGTTTTATCATGTTAATCTAAGCAGTAGAAACTTGTGAACATGAAAAACGCACCAAATGTCACTCACATACCTTACATAACACTATAAACAACTCCCACTTTTGACTTAACTGTAGTGGCACACATTTGTTCACAAGACTCGAGATGGGGTGTATGCTTTCTATTCGCAGTTATATTCAATGCATTTTAGAAAGCACATAATCAATCATCCACTAGTGGGGAGCATTCCAACAACTCCAGTATGCATTTCTGTCCATGGAGAGAGTGTTTTGTCCCTTCCATTGATAGGGTCCAAAATGAAGAATCTCTTTCCTTTTATACTTCAACAATCACATGGGCCCTTGCATTTGTGCTAACTATTAAGTCCCATTGGCTATTTTGAGCACATAAGTGTTCAATTAAGATGCCTAACCAAAAATCTTACACTCATGTGAGGAACTTAATCAAGAGCAAGGAACCACGTAAATCAACACAACTTGTGCGTTTACACTAGGAGCTTTTGGAGCTTCATTTAAAGGAAAAAAGCAAAATAAAAGAAAACCAATTTTGGTGTTTTTGCTACACCGACATGAATGGGAGACTACTATTCTCCCTTGCAATGATCATGTTTTACTAAGGTTCATGGTATGGGTAATGGGTATAGGTAATGCTTTGCTTTCGGAAGGTGGTGTAAAATATGCAACAATATCTTGGACACTTCAAACTTCCCAATCGAGTCAAATTGTTGGACCGGCTCATGAATTGTCTTATCCACTTGGTGATTGTGAATCCAAAGATTGCCATTTCAGGTTACGAGGTGAAATGCAAAATTTATAGAAGGTCGAGTTTAGCTGTTTTTTTTTCCCCTTTAAGTGATCACATATTCCCTCCCAATTTTGTTAATATTGAAACCGATAGGGTGTCAAGCTTTGTGTTGGATGGATAGGAAGGAAGTTGCACTCGTATGTAAGAACTCCTTCTCACTGTGGGACATTGTTGAGTAAGGTCCCACTCTTGGAATCGGAGGTGAAATGAGGTCATAAAGAGGGGTAACTTAAGCACATGAATCATGTGTGGTCAAGGTCAAGCCTCGTCTACACTTTGACATGTGCAAGTAGGTTGCCCCATGCTAATTTATCGACATTCCACACTATTTTGGATATTAATCATCACATTAACAAATTACATGGCTTGTTTTTTCTATTGTGGTCGGTATATGGTTGAATTAACAAAGCTCTAAGCTTTTGTAATATGATTTGGCTCAATATAATTTCCAAGGGCAAAGAGCCAACCTATTCACAAAGGCAACCTGATTGCATATACCACTATAGACTCAGTTGGATAACACATTATACTAATTACATGGACACATTAGCAATGTAGAAGTTGGCTACATACACCGCTATGTGCAATTAAGTTGCCTTTTGCGAAGAGATTGCCTCTTTGCCTATGCAAATCACCCTAGATCGATATTAATATGTAATTTTAAAAAAAATTGTATAACTTTGTTTATAGTGTGGAATTGTCAATAAGTTAGTGTGGGGCAACCTGATTGGACATTATCAGTGTGCATAGGTGGTGACGTGGCATGCTCCAAATATATACCACTCCAGCTGGCCAGTAATGTGGAAGGCAAATCAGCGGATGTGCACCCACATAAGGGCCACTTCACACACGAGACTGCGAGCCCGTGACCATTTACACTGCAAGCACTCTCATTGGTGGAAAAGGCAGGGCCGGTCCAAGTTCGCTTCACACTACGCTTGAGGGACCAACGGAGTATGTGCATGCAAGATGGATGTCAAATCTGCATGGACTCCTACATGGCATCGAATGGATTATGTCTCATGGTCACTTGGACTCTCGGGGGGGGCACTCCCTTGTATATTTTGCATACACCTGCGATAATGACCTATTAAAATGGGGGCTATTTACCTATGAGAAAGGATTATAAGGGATGCTAATTTTTGAAATAATGGTAAATTGTTGTGATTATTTGTACCCTATTGGTAATTATAAATTCTTGGATGGTTGATTTTATGGTACCCTATATTACTTATATGTAATTTTTTTCCCCTGATTGCCCTCATTCCTTAAAGTGTATGATACATTAGAATTCTCGTTAGAAGCACGTGTACAGAGTAAGAGAAACAAACATTTACTAGGGTTTAGGGTTCAGGGTCACACTGAAGTCCGGGCAAAGCAAAACACTAAACAATAACAACAAAAGATTGCAATTACATGTCATTAAGCAACACGAGCCAACAAATAAAAGTTGTGTTGGATAACACAGTTAGAAACCTTGAGGTTTTAGGGAACATGCCAACCACATGTGTCTCAAAGTCACATTTACAAGGTTTGCAGAAGCCCTACAATTGATGCCTTGATCTTCCAATCCTACACATTGGAGGAAAATCCCACACCATGCAAGCAAAATCCACCTAAACTAGCTAGGCTACCATTTACACATGTGGGAGATATGAGGATACTCGAACTGAAATGACTACTACAGATTTCAAGGTATACTAATGATCATTAAGCCTTTTTTCCAAATTATATCTCCACATATGTGAGATAGTACAAATTTAGCATGTTTTATTTTTTATTTGAAATGAACTCACTCAATGAGTTTGCATCTACCTCATCTAAGGTGTAGATTTTGCTAGTTGATTCATACACTAGAGACACAGTTGAGATAATAGCATCCACATCAACCCACACACAGTCACTCTCAACATACTTATATTTGTTGAGACCCGGCTATTTTTTGAACCAATGGAGGTAAGCCATAGCAGTTGGGAAGAACGTTTCTCTATTTCCGTTCTGGACTGCACGTTTCATCAAGTCAATGGGTTGCCAACAATTGCCCCACTTAGTACCAACCTTCACCCTTATCTTTTGAACCCTTCCTATATAGAACATGCCATATTTTGGTGGCAAAGTATTTAATTTTTGAAACTATCGCTTTTTCTCCATGCTATTTTATATGTACCACTTAGGTAATTTAATCATGTTTTGTCAAATGCTATATTACATATAATCATGTTTCACAATCCCAGAGCACCCTATACTACATCTAATAATTTTACAAATTTTACGCCAAATTTTTATACAAGACCCTATATTTTATCGCACGTAGTTCCTACGTTTTTCGCCCGTGCCCCCCCCCCCCCCCCCCCGAGCTTGGACTATTTTCAAAACCACCTCGTGGAGGTAGGCCTAACACAAAACCGGGAGACCATGGCACTCTGAACGCTCACAACCGTTGGTATATTCTATTTTATCATGTGTGAGGACCTGCATAAATAGAAATTTATTGAAATAGCATTTGGTTGAGGGCCCAGTCACATATGACTTCACACCCTACACTAGAGGGTCCGTAACCACAACTACATGACATTGGAGGTGTGTTGGGACGGCCTTTGGACACTTTTCTTTCGGGCTCTCACAATTTCATGTGTGAGGACCTGCATGAGTAGAATCCACTGAAATAGCATTTGGTTGAGGACCCGGTCACATATGACTTCACACCCTACACTTGAGGGTCCGCGACCACAACTACATGACGTTGGAGGTGTGTTGGGACGGCCTTTGGACACTTTTCCACAGTTTCATGTGTGAGGAGGACCTGCATGAGTAGAAATTCATTGATATAGCATTTGGTTGAGGGCCCGGTACATATAACTTCACACCCTACACTTGAGGGTTTGTGACCACACCTACATGACATTGGAGGTGATATGGGACGGCCTTTGGACACTTTTCGTTTGGGCTCCCACAATGTCATGGTCACGGCCCTTGGCTCGGGTGTGAAGTGGCCCTAAGATGCACACCCCCACCAAGTTCCGGGGCCACACAATCTGTTGGATTGGGTGGTTGGCGTTTGGAGGGCACGTGGTGGCCGTGGAAAGGCCACGGAGGCATTGTCATGGGTGACCGGACTTGGGTTGCGGGCCCCACCTCAAGCCAAGTGCCCGGGGAGGTTGTGGGCCCCATCGGTCGAGATCCGAGTGCTTCCAAGTGCAACTGGTTGGTTACATGTGGACGGACATCTTTTGGTCTCTCTTTATTGATTTGAGGTATATTCCATAGAATCCCCATAAAACAATGGGTAAGTTTCATGAAGTCTTGAACCCTCGACCGGTTGGTTATTTCTCAAACTCGACCAATTTATTTCTCAAACTACACTAAATAGTCCTATTATTATAAGCCACAGTGAGTTTTTGGAGTCCACATTAATTTTCATAATGAGAGTAAATGTGGGCTGCGGTATTTTATGATTGACGTTGATTTTCTAGTGGAAAATTAGTGTGGGCCACAATAAAAAAAAAATTGTAGAAAAGTAATGTGGGTGATTACTTTGTGTGGTGTTACTTTTGTCTTGTAACTAATATTCAATGTGTTGGTTGGAAGTCTTCATGAAGACTTGGGCGAAGACCCAGGGTCTGGGAGTCGCATTAATTCCACCTTGAGTAGAAAATTAGTGTGGCGCATACTAATTATTTGCACGTTGGTTTTCCACCCACACTAATAGGACTATTTAGTGTAGGTGGTTGGTTCTCACTGTTCATTGCCTCTAGGATATAAGGTAGGAGCACCTTCAACCAAGACAACCCCCAAAATCAACACCCTTGAAAACATGCATTATAAATACATCTTGATTATGAGAATGTTCATCATGTATACAATAGGTCCCCCTAACGGTTTTGGGTGACAAGATAGTTTCACAAAATGTGTATTTATATCAATATTGGGGGGACCACAAAAATTTAAAAAAATTGATTAAATTAAATTCAAAATTAATGTGCAATATGCATTGTCTATTATTTTCTACCTATCTCACGTGAATCCTTGTGGTTGTGGTTGACGGTGGAGTCGGTTTTAAAAATCTCAATCTATCATTGGTTTAGGTCTTGGGCTCAACGAGACGATGAAATTAGAGACTGTTGTTATACTACATTGCTTATTCTAGGTTCAGTTGGGAGGACCATAGGCCACCCTCATCACATAAAGAAAAAGGATACATACATTTTGTCTTCCTATACCTTTTGTATCTCACCTCCAATTCTAGAACGTTATATAAGAATTTGCCTCCTTCAATAATTATTAATCAAATGAGACAATACCCGATCTTATCCAACAAGCTCTACCGAGGCCGTGTAGGGGGAGGATCCTAATAAATACCCCTATTACAAATAATTCATGGCGAAAAAGACAAATTTACATACAAATTATAGAAAACCCAAGTCCAGTCACTGTGGGCATTGGAGACAAAATTGTCCCATTGTTGGGTCAACAATCTCAGGTCAGGGCAGCCCTGATGATGACGAAGTCGTCTGCATAACCTTTCATGTGGTTTAGCTTAGGAAAGGCTTTTGCGCATTCCAGTATCACCATATGTATAGAACAATTTTGAGTGCCTAGAGAAAATTACTTAAATTATGTATACGGACTCCATCAAGTTGAATGATGGGGAACAACAATGCCATCAAGGTAGTATAGTAGGTATATTTGGATGAAATAAACATTCATGTACAAGAAGCTTTCAAGGGACCTTAGGGACTAGATATATGTACGCCAAACTTATCAAGTATGTTTAGAATACCCTTTTATGGTACCAATTGCTCCCCATCCAGTACAATACATGTTATGTTGATTGTCCCCTCCCATCACATATATAACAACCAATATTGTATGTGGACTTGGAAATGCCCACAATAATGTTACATACTTTAATTTGGTGGCTAATGTAACCAAGTGTGCCACAAGAAGAAGCTCCACTTGCAGGTGAATGTAAATGGCAATGTATATAGTGGTCGCATTGAACATGAAAATTGACCTCCAAATAGGTTAGTCACTTCTACACTAGGTGCTTGAGAAATGAAGGTATTTGTGTGCATGCATATAAGCGAACACCTTTCTTCAAGCAAAGACTATCTTTGCACTTGAATTCTTCTTCTTCTTCTTCTTCTTCTTTTGCTAACTCTTTTGGCATATGAGTGTAAAGAAGTGCTAAAGAGGTGTAAAGAGGTGCTACGAGTGCTAATCAAATAATCAAGTTAAATCAATGTGTGTGTGTGTGTGGCTCCATAAGGCCATGATATATTTTTAATTCTTTAAAAAAAAATTAAAAAAAAACTGGTGAATTTCTTCCTTAAGAACCACAACATGGAAAAAAGTGGCAAGAAGGTGAACAAAATATGGCTTGATTGGTTACTATCAACTCTGCATTAAATGTTACATACAAAGCCTATGTCATGGTAGTGCCTCCCTAGTGATTATAGTTAGGTTTTTGCTATGACTTCAAATAACCAAAACCCAATGTTCAAACTCTCAAGGAAGGCTTGACTAGTGTCTATTACATGCATTTGTCAAATTACAATTCATTAATTAGACTAAAGGGTTGTTCTTTTGCTCCAAAATCACAACTAAGATGTCTTTCACTTCTCTTTCTCTCAAATGGTTCCTCTCTTTCAATATCTCATTTAGTTTTGTCTTTTGGTTGTAGTATGTAAGTTTCCCTTCCCTCACAGTAAAGTGTAACAATAGTCTTTGGTAACCATTGGTCAATGCATATTCAAATCATAA
Source organism: Polytrichum commune (assembly GCA_950295325.1). NCBI lineage: Eukaryota > Viridiplantae > Streptophyta > Polytrichopsida > Polytrichales > Polytrichaceae > Polytrichum > Polytrichum commune. The sequence continues at coordinate 39,740,034 of OX485807.1, forward strand.
TGGTTTCCTTTATTTATTGGTCAAAGTTATCTCTCATGCAAGACAAATAGTTCATTTGTTACTTCCAAGATTTGATTTTTACTTACAATTATGCAATTAATAGCTAAACCAAGGTCAAACTATAGTCTTGACTACCCTCCACAACATGCATCATTAATAATAACAACCTGAGTAACACACAAGACCATAGTTAAGTTGATTAGCTTACACTTCAATCTCACAGATCATAGTTCCTAGACTAGATATCAATCTAAGATTCTTACTTCATTTGAGGACAACTCATGCCTAAATAAAAATGATAACCCATAGGTTATCATAACACTTTAACTCACAATCTATCATCCCCATAAGCACCTAATTGATCATAATTCTATTCTCATCATCTTCAGTTGGTAAAATGGTTCACTAATCTCAACTCCTATAGACTCACACAAAATATTATAATTTTTGTCTCAACAATAATCACACATTTAATACCAGGACTCATCTTATCCTCCACGTTTAACAAGTTTTGATAATAGTCAAGTAGCGTCTCTCTCTCTCTCTCTCTCTCTCTCTCTCTCTCTCTTAGACTAATCATTGACCGTCACTCTTCCGAATGCTTCATTTGCCTTTCAGAGGACTTATTGCTACTAAAGTGGTTCCTCTCATAGGTAACCCTTGGTAACTCTTCATTTCTATCGCAAGGTAATTCCCTCTCAATGACCAATGATCTTTTTCTTTGTCATTCTCTCAATATGTTTATGCTTCACTCAGGTTCAATTACTCATTGTCTCTCTCCCTTAGAGCGTTGTTTTACCATAAGTGATGTTTTGCATTATCGGCTTCCTCGGCCATTGGTTTTTATATGCTCTTATAATTAAAGTATTTACTCCGCTCTTCGCTAAGAGTTTCCTTGCTCACTCTCATGTGAATGCCCTCTGATTCTCCTTCTCTTGTACATGGAGATGCCTTAACTTGTAGCTAACAGTTTTAGCATGTTGTCAATCTCTCGAAGCATATTGTTCAAATGTATCTCACTCCTTTTTGACACACGGAAATTTCTCATCACCTCAATTCCTTCCTCTTTCACTTAGTTTTTACTGCATGAGTCCCTATGTTCCACTTTTTAATTCACAAAGACCATAACTTGTTCACCTGCATCCAACCTCTATTGCAAAGATTCCTCAATTCATCTATATTCCAAGTCGCTTAGAGGTATCTAACAAATTGTTGTAGACATTCGTTACCAATTACACTCACATCGCTTTGTCCTATTCCACTATGTAGTGGCTTAATGCTCATACACTCAAACAATCGATAATAGTGATCACCCAAAGCTCTATTACACTCCGATCACATTCAATAAAGATCCACGTCTATAGTTGCACAATAATCGACATTCATCTATGGACACATTCTCATTTCCATCAAATAGCAATATGTGCATGCGTCACACAATATTCTTGACAACAACTTCAAGTCCAAGAATCACTCCCTTAGACAATCGTTCTCTCAGCTACACACCCTCTCAGAAGAATATATTATCCGAAAGTTAAAAGTATAACCTTGCAGGTAGCTAATCCGCCGAGGGACGCAGTTCTATAGTTTTTCTCTCTGCTACTCAAACAATTCAAGAAAAAAAAACCTACCTTTCTCTCCTCCCTATATCTCCTCATACTCAGAGTGTATAGATAATAGTTCTAATAAACCAGGGGCTCCTAAAGCCCGTGATCATAGTTATAACCCATTAACTCCGTCCATAGTTCACTACTTTCATCCATCAAAGGACAACCTCCATCTACACATCACGAAAATATCTACAGTATAACTATCAACCTAAGATTTTGGCTCACAGTAATCTAACTGCATTTTGAAGGGAAAAAAAACAACAAAGCTTATCTCCAACTTATCGCCAACTTAGATTGTGAAATTGAATATACCAAAAATTATCATATGGTTGTTCATCGTGTATTTGTGCAACCCACATGCAGGCACTCATAAAACCAAAAAACAACGACATCAAAAACATAAAAATGCGACAAGGGAACCAACAAATCATGGAACAAGAAAACGGTAGAACCGTGAGGCTTTGTCCTTTGCTACGAAAGACTATAATTATAGCTAATTACTTTGCTCATGCCAATCCATGGCTATTCACTATACCAAACCTTTCTTGGATTTTGTGCACCTTCTTCTCAAATACAGGTCAAGGATTGAAGCTACTCATTTATCACCCGAAATTTTTAAAATAAATAATCAAGAACTGCCAAAATAACTATAGTTATCTAGATTTCTTTCAATGCATTTTAGGGAGCACTTGTATATATATATATATATATTTAATATAGAAAACATCCACATTAAATACAGTGGACCAAAAATAATAAGAACGAGTAACGTTCAAGTGTGAACACAAAGTGGTTAGGAAATTTGCTCTTGAAACAAAGAAGTTGATGCATAGTCTTTGTCCTACAGACAAAGCCAACAAATCATGGAACTAGGTGTGAATGATGGGTTTGAGGGAGTGGGTGTGATATTGGGCCACCTGGTGTAAGTCAGAGCATATAGTTACAGAGGGGAGTGAGTGTAAGGGAAGGAATATTGGAGCTCCACTTGTTGGGTTCATAGAGGAGCATGCAGATGAACTAATAAGGTCGTAGCCACACTGCCGGCAGGGTAATGCCGGGCAGTGGCTAGGCTAACCAAGCCCTGCCTAGAGGCCACGCCAGCTGCCGGGCAGGTTGGCAGCCACACTGCCGGCAGCGGCAAATGGAAGGAGGCCCTTCCCAGAACCTTCCGAACTGTGAGAGCCGAGAGCAGGTCTGCAGGGGTCTCTCCAGGGGCTCTCCAGGAGCCTCATTTTCACCTGCTCCGGTTCTGGTCACTCCAGGAGACCCTAACCCAGCTGCAGCAGAGCCCACACACAGCTGCACCTTTTTTTTTTTGTGTAAACCTTTGTGTTGTTCTAAAATGGACCCCCAGCTCCATAAGCTTTTCATTTTTTTACTCTTCCAGCTTACCTTCCTCACAACCTTGGAGTGTATGTCTACAGAGAGAGAGCATATTTTCAACTAGGACTTGCAACAATTAGGTTGCTTGACACTTGCACTTCAAGGCCTCAACGTTAGAAACGGGAGACAACAACGACGTTTGTGGGCACATGATCGAGGGCTGCATAGACCTGGATTTTTTGACCAAAACCTGTTGGGCTCTTTCAACGCGAGGGAGTTCAAAGCGCGTATGCGAATGGATGTGTCGACTTTTGAATACTTGTGTAGTACACTCGCACCCGATTTGCAGAGAAAGGATACGAGCATGCGTTTGGCTATTCCGGTTGAAGTGAAGGTTGCTGTGGCAATTTCTAGGCTAGCTACAGATAATTCTATGCAATGTATTGCCGATTTTTACCGGATTGGCCTATCTTCTAGTCAACTCGCTGTCTCCTAATTTTGTGGTGCAATAAAAAAGAATTTGCTAAGGAAATTCATAAATTGGCCATCTCCTTCCACTATGGATAAATATGCACAGGAGTTTCAGGATCTCCAACAGATTCCATATGTTGTTGGGGCAGTGGATGGCTCCCACATTCCTATAGTGGCTCCTCGATTACACGCTCCCGACTACTACAACCGCAAAGGGTTTCATTCGATCCTTTTGCAGGGCGTGGTGTCGGCGAAGTGCTTATTCTGGGATTTTGATATTGGATGGGCTGGTTCGATGCACGACGCCAACCTTTGGGCTAGGACTGCTATCGGCCAGTACTGCGAGGCCGGAAAGCTCTACCCTTATACCTTGGTTGGAGATGCAGCGTACCCTTGCCGTCCGTGGATGCTGGCACCTTTTAAGGGTCACAAGGACGGTCTTTCGCGAGAGGAGTATCACTGGAATTTTGTGCAATCATCCACCCGCATGTGCGTGGAACGTGCCTTCGGTATGCTAAAAGGGAGGTGGCGAATTCTTCTCAAGCGGGTGGATGTGCATTTAAAAAATGTGCCAGATTTGGTTTTGACGTGCCTCGTATTGCATAATATGTGCATAATATTTGGAGACACTTTCTGGAGACAAGAATGGATGCGTGAGGTGAGTGATGAAGTCCACAACGGATTGGCCATCCCTAAAGTACCGGGTTCTTCCTTGCGGGAGCGATTAGCTATTGCGAATTTGGCTCTTCACAGCTTGGCCGGAATTGACGATAGCTCACGTGAAACTCTTGAACAACTCAAGCAAGAAGAGGCAAAGGATTTTGAAATTACAATGAATACGTCCGGAAAAACATTCAAGGAATTATCCGCAAGAAGAAATAGCATAGCAAAGAGTTTATGGATGGCAAAGACTAAAGCTTGCATTGCACAAACTTTTATTGATGATGAAGTCTAGGTTGCACATGTAATCAAAATTTGTCAACTAGTTTTAGCATGCATTCTTGCATGCTTATCAATAAAGCCAATTTCTTGTCATCACTAGCCTTTAAAGCATCCATTAGGATTTGACTATTCTCTTTCATTTGAGCAATGCATCGTTCTACAATAAGGTCGTCCTTGCGCTTGGGCTCGGGAGACTTTGAGGAGCACTCGGCACTCTTGTGATCCGTGGTGAAGGTGTCCGAACCGCTTGTCTTGGTTGGCCCTTCAGGACTTGTTGCACTCGCGTGAGCGTGTGTAACAACATGGGCCCTATCCGACATAAACTCATCGACCAACTGAAACCACCGGCATTTTTCGGAACGGTCGGATCCGGACCGTGCATTCATCGCCTTATCCTCCTTGTAGTCGTTGTAGATCGAAGTCCACTTCTTCCTACAAGCCTCGCTATCCTTCGGAAAATCCGGACAAAGGGCCACTAATTTGGTATGCAACCGGGACCAATTGTCCACTCCTGTACAACATTACAAACAAGCAAACATGAATTCAATACGTGATTTGAAATTGAATATAAGTACGCACATTATGAAGATTTAAGTAAACAACCCCAAATTAAAACGAAAAAAAGTTACAGCTTATCGGCTTCAAACACGGTTCCAGATAAGAGTGTGCAATTTGCAAATTATAGTTTACAGTATGAAAAAAACAGCAAATATAGCCTGCAATACAGTCTGCAGACTCTGGATACAGACTGCAGCACGTCCATACAGTCTGCAGAGCCGGGAAAATACAATCTGCAGACAGACTGTATAGTCTGCCTGCGAAATCAGTACTGTTTCAGTGAAAAAACAGCAGGCAGGGAAAAATTCGGCCTGCAGACAGAAAACAAAGTCTGCAGACTGAAAACAGGGTCTGAAATAGAAAAATATACAGTCTGCCCTGAAAAATACTCCCTACAATAGAAATATACAGATTCTGCGAAAATACAGTCTGCAGACAGACTGTATAGCCTGCAGACCCTAAACAGAGTCGAAGAAACTGAAAAAACACAATCTGCCCCTGAAAAATAAAGAGTACAGTAGAAATTTGAAAAAAAATACAATCTGTAGAAAGACTGTATATACAGTCTGCAGACAGAGCAAATACTTGACATATAAATTTTGGCTTACAGTGACATAACAAATGATATCACAGAATTATTACGACTTGCAAATGGAAATTCACATTGCAGTATGTGGGGATACAACAAGGAAGGGTGATACAAAAAAAATAAAAAATAAAAAATATATATAACTATAAATTTAAATATGATGAGAGAGGCATACCTTGCTTTGGCGGGGCGTTGAAGGTGTTTTGCATCTCCCCTCTAAGCGAAATTAGCTGGATGGCCCAGTGATCCTTCCAATGGTGAGCATTCTTGACGAGGTTGACATCGTCGATGCCATCGTCCAATTCAACAATTTCGGGTTTCTTCCGGGGGTTTTTTTTTTTTTTGTTGGGCTTGGAGTGGTCTACGTCGGATTGTTGGGAGCCCCGCTTTTGTGATCCCTGCGTGAGATCAATTGTGGCGCTAGGAGTGGATTGGGTAGGAGACCCAAACCCAAACCCTGGAATTGGGGGCATGTAGGAATGGGGATATAAAAAGGGCATTGGATTCCCCGCTCCGTGAAAGCCATGAAAGTACGATGGGGGAGGAATGGGAGCACGTTGTGCAGAATTTGCACTCACTGAGACATTGGGGATTCCACAAGGCACAACACTAGGGTTGGCCCTCACCGCTTCCCGCTTACCCCCCTGCGACTCCATCCTACACACAACCGCATTTACGATAAAAAGGGAGCTTAACAAAATGAGCATAACCAAAAAAATGATATAAATAACCAAAACAAATAAAATAATGATCTCAAGGGGGCAGCAGAACAGTACTGTACTTGTACAGAAGCGCACTCCAGGAGCTGTGTGGGCTGGGCTGGGTAGGAGCGTTTACAGACTGCGAGGCATTTGTGTGGGAGCCGGCTAGGTTGGAGAGGGGGCTCTGGCTGGGTTGGAGAAGGGGCCCTGAGCTGGCACCTGGCAGAGGCGGGAGAGCAAGGGAGGGGGCCCGTATACGGCGGCCTTAGAACTTCCAGGCGGCCTCCCTTGGAACTTGGTAGCCTTGGTTGGCAAAGCCACGTCAGCCTCCCGGCCGACGAAGTGCCGCCCGTGGGGTAGCCCAGGCTGCCCGGCAGCCAATCCCCGCCCACGGTTCGGCCTGACAGCCGACCGTGTGGTACGCCCCTAAGCTGAGTGGGGAGTCACTTAACTTACACCTAGTGGGGAGTTTGTGTGCAAGAGTGTGCGTGCGTGCGTGTGGTGGCATTCATTGGCAACACTTTTTGGAGGTGAGGCTTGGGACCAGAGTTCAGGGTGTTTTTGAAGCCTTAGTGGCTAATTGCAGGTAGTTGCTATGAAGGGTCAGATTTTTTCCAATTTACATCGGCAACAGCCGGTCTTTTGTAAAATCAATTGGCCAATTGCCTATATTTTCATATTTTCATTGGCCAATATCCGATTAAATGGAATTCATATCGGCACTAATTGTTTAAAAAATGTATGAAAAGTTATTAGAAGTCATTTCTTAGTACAAAATCTTGAATAAGTGAAAAGAAAGGCATGTTCAAAACTTTAAATTTGAAGAGTTAATATCCTTGGCAGGAATTGAACCTAGCAATGCCTTCACCGCTTGAAGGCCAAGGGTCCCCCAATTCTTCATAGAAGCAATTGGATTTGGTCATGAAAAGGTTGCATAATTCAAAAAGTTTAAGGTTTAGGGTACTTCCTCAAGTGCATCATCAGATGCCCTAGACAAATAGCGCTTTGGATGCTTCCGGCTGAAATCCAGTAACTCACAAGAAGAATCGGCTACATTTCTGGGACATTTTATGGTCCATCGGCTAATTGCCGGAGGATTGAAATTACAGTCGGATTGCCATCTGATGGTTGGAAATTTGGACCGGCCATGAGGGGAAATCCATCGGTTGATAATGAACTAGCCGTCGGTTTTCCCCGAACATAGGCGTGTGTGCGTGCATGTGGTGGCATTCATTGGCAACACTTTTTGGAGGTGAGGCTTGGGACTTGTGTTGAGGGTTGGGTCCAACAAAAAGTTAAGTCCCAACTCTCAACAGAAGTCCCGTGCATATTTTTGCATAAGATAATCAAGATTTGACTTTAATGATATTTAACCATATGTTAATGGTTTCTTGAGGCTCAATAGTTGGGACTTTGTCTCCATGTAGGGACTTGGTAACATGAGTGGGACTTGGGACTTGGGACCCGTGTGAACGGGGCCTGATTCATTGGCTCCCAATGATGTAAGGTAGATGGGTCTTAAATGGTTATGGTTTCCAACCATCCCACTTCTCGTAGGACATGAAACACGCGTTTAGTGAAAGTTTTTTTCTTTTTTTCTTCAGCAAATATCCAAATCGAGTCCGTATCCACTTTCTCACAATCTTCGGAGCGGGTCGTGTGAATATCTTTATTCATTCTCAAAACGAAATGTGTGTGCTCATTGCACAACCTCCTCTCCAACTTTGATTGGGATTTTGCTTCCCATGAAATGTTCCAAAGCATGAATGGCAAAAAAAGAACCAACTAGGCATTGCAACCTCATCCAGTGGTGGTGAGAGCATCCAAGCACAATCAATGCTAGATTCAACCTCCGCCCTTGTTGCATCCAATGCGGCCACTTCTCTTTGCCAATTTGTGTGACATGCATTGTCTCAACAATGTCATATGTGGCCCTTGGGATGGCATCCCATATGAAATTTCCTTCTTCCGTAAGTGACATGCCATGTGCCATTGATGTGTATGCCACTAAGAACTTTCACAATAATAGTTTGTGGGGTCTTCTCACCCTCCGTGTCATGCACGACGTCCTCAAACTCCTCAGGTACCTCATGTTCTAGCTCCTACGCTAGAGTTGGTTCCAGGATCTCCTCAACTCTCCCATGCACAGCATTGTTGGGACCCATATAGTTCACTTAATGCATTTTAAAAATGGCGCGTGGCATAATATAGGGAGGATTAAATTCGTTTAACATAAAATTTATAAATAAATTCCAAATAATGAAGGGTCCATTAAAAGTAGGCAATCCCATTACAAGTAAGGTAGATAGGTTTGAAATTTGGGCCATTCCTTTTTTGCAAAAATAATATAGGGGCTGAAAATAAGGATCCTAGGATGTATGTTTAGTAGAATCAATTTTGTACGCATGCCTCATGAGGGATAGATGAAAAATGGCTCATCGTTTGCCCAAAAAATGAATGTAATTGTAAGCCCTAACCCCAACTCTCTTCCCTGTGGCTTCTGTACCATGGTTTCTCTTGGTGGTTTCTCTACCATGGCTTCTCTCAGTGGTTTCTTTACCATAGCTTCTCTTAGTGACTTCTCTCAGTGGCTTCTCTTGGTGGCTTCTTATTTTTCCTGTTAGCTAGGAGGCAAAGCTATGTCCGTTTTTGCGGTGAATTTTGAATGCGGTGAAAAAATGTTGGAAAGCTTTGATCCACATCTTCAACATACTAGCTATTCGATTCACCTCTATAAGGTATGATATGATACTTGCTCGTTGAATTCTCCATTCCAAGAAAGGCGTAGAGTTGATTGGTAATCGTTTTGGCAGTGATTAGTATCTTGCAAATTAATAGTACACGATGACATGAATTTCTTCAAAACCCATAGATGAATATTGAGTGGGTAGCTCCATGGAAGAAATTGGATACCCATTTTTGTGAGAATTTGACATGGTTAGGTTGAGAGTCTCGGCACACTTGCAATTTCTTGCTCATCAAATCCTCCCTACCCAGGAGGGCTTCGAGTTTACTAGCCTTTTTGTTTTGGCAGTGATCGACATCTTGCAAAGGAATGGTATATGGTGACATGAAGTACTTCACGACTTGCAGACTCCAAGCCATAGACGATGAGCTCGAGGGGTCACCAACAAAAATCGTAGAAATAACGTGCGATAAGAAATAGGGTCTAATATATTCATTGTAGATAAATTTTGCAAAAAACGTACATATGATATAGGGGGTTTTAAAATAATGAAACATGTTTACATGTGAAATACCATCACATGTAATGGCCTCTTTTATCTAGTTAGTACATGTAAAATAACGTGGAAACAATTACTAGGGGGTAGTGGGTCTAAAGTAGGGTTTGTGCTAGTGGATGAAAAGAGGTAGTTTTCTGTTGGAAAAACTTGGATGGATGACTTCGCAGGCTGGCTGGCTGGCTTGAACGTTACTGAACCAACGTATCCAATGTGGAGTTAATGTTCTCTACCTACATGCCGGGAGGGAAAATTTCAGTGCGTTGTTTGAATTGCAATCTTCTTTCCAATTTTCTTTGGCAATATAAGTAAAATAGGGTATTTTAAAATGATTCCCCCCCCAAATTTTTTAATTACTGATAGGGTGTATTAAAATACAAGCATTTACCTTTATTTTGAAAAATACCATACCTTATGATCTTCTTTGCAAGGTAAATACCCCCCTGATAAATAGGTCCTGAGAGCACGTGTATGCATTAATATAAGAGGGAGTGACCCCCCAAGATGATGAATATTGAGTGGGTTAACTCCATGCCAGAAATTGGACATTGATTTGGTGTGAGCTTTGGAGGAAATTGACAGGCTTAGGTTGAGGATATGAACAATTGGCACATCTCATGCGACGTATTTGTTGTAATGTTTTTGCGGTTTTCATATACAAAGGTTCGAAGGTGAACTTGGACTTGAAGACAATGGTTTATGCTCAAAGTGCATATTTTTACCAAAATAAAATCAAAAGACTTAATAGAAAGTGGGACAGTCTGTGTCATAAAGAAATAATAACGGGAACCATCTGTTTATTCCAAAAAAAATCCTAATCTAAAATGCACATTTTGATTCACAATAGAAGACCATGATTTTACCAAGGTATTTATTTTATTCCTTGCAATGCACCTCTATGCGGAAAACAACAGGGCTCACCCTAAGGCAACCGGAATCCTTTGCGGAAAGCGACCGCATTCACCCTCAAGCAAAAGCAAGAGCTTTCAACAATAGAACAAATTCCATTCAACACTTGTCCATACCAGCAAGGGAAACCCTACGACCGAGAACCATCAAAAGTAGATAACTATTGCATATATTGCCTAGGGTTTTTAAAAAAAACGCAAGTCGCACTATCACCCCCCGCCCCCCTCCCCCTTCTAAGACCCCAATGACAAACCACCACCACCCCGACAAACATGTTACAATCCAAGTGCCATGCACACATGTTTTCAGGTCACAACATGAAATCTTGTGTACAGGTCTAGGATTGACCGGCTGGAACCTAATCATGTAGTCCGACAACATGGATGACCATGGTGCGTGGAAAGATTTTGTTGAATGCAATGGTAAGCAAAAATAAAATAAAAATAAAAACAAAGGTATCCAACGGGAAAGAAAAGGAAGATCATGGAGGGCTCGAATATTGAGACATGCCATTTGCTAGGCACATTGAAGACCCGTGACACAAGTAATATTTTTTGGGGGGGGGGGGCTCTCCACCCTTGGAGGTTATGATGGTTTGGTGTATGGAGGGCCGTTTGGAGGGGTGGGTGGGGATGCTAGGGGGCAAGGGGGAGGAATACCGTATGGTAGGGTGAATGAGAGATCCTTCGCGTTGGAAAGTTGGCTCCGCATACTGGGAGTGAGTGAGTTGAGTGAAGTGGAGAGCACAACACCTGCCATTTGTTGCCTCCTCCGACCTCCCGAATCTTCACACCCATCCACGCCACTCGCATTCGAGCCTCCCACAAACGTCTGCGTCTCGGGTCTTTCGAAATTTCGAGTATTCTGTGGCGACTTGAGGAGCTCCATGTCGTGGGGTTTGTTTGTGTGGTGCACAATGCTGCAAAGTTTGGGATAGAAATTGGGAGCGGGGTTGGAGCGGCGCGGAGCAGAGCTGAGCAGGAGCTCAATTCGAAGCTTCCGGCGAAATATTCTTGTGGAGGAGGATTCGGTAGAAATAGGTGGTGCCAATTTTTTGTTTTGGTTTGGGGGAGGTTGGTAGGTCGCGAGACAGGACGTCTTCGAATTTCACCAAGAGGAGCTGCTGCATATGTTGTTGAGCCAGGTATCTAGCTCACTCCCTTACGCCACTTCCAAGATTATCGACATACCCTACTATTCTCCAGAGATGTTGGTTGTGATTCGGCGAGCCTCGAATCCGCGTGAAGACTCTCTTCGTCGCTTTTCTCGCGAAATCTGCGGAACTCGCTCGTTAGGATTTTCGAATCGTCAAATGTTTCGTGAGCTAATTTGTTGACGAAAATTGAAACGGGAGCTAGCTTAGCTAACCCATGGCATTTGAAATTTTAGGGAAACTTTTTTCAGAGAAATTCAGAAATGTTTCCGGAACAAGGTATGATAGGGTAGGAAGGTTTTGGCGAGCCAATGGCGGGGCATCAATTGTGTCCCTCATCCGAGAGCAGGAAAACGTTTCTTGTACTAGCGTCAGTGCTATCTATTTCGGAGCTTCTGAAAGGTAAACTTGTGTATCTATTTCTTGTGTATTTCTTTCTTCTTTGAGCAAGAAGTATGGGCTTCGTATTGCAGGGAGGCGGAGGAGGTCACACACAGGGAGGCTGGCCCGGGGGAGCGGCGTCAAGCAGGCGCCGCTCTTCTATTTCTTCTTCTTCGTCATCCCCCAAACCATGCGCTCTTTCAATTGCCACCCCCTGCACGCTTTGCAAGCACGGAATTCCGCAGGACAGCATGGCCGCGGGTCCGCAGCTTGGCGGGTACAATCACGCCGCTCACGCGGTGGTAGTGCCAATTGTGCAATCTGCTTCTCGAACCTTCGAGAGGCTTCCATCTTACAGGCTGCAACCCCTTCCTAATGCTCAGCTGGAGAGTCCAAGTAGGGAGGTTTTGTTGGACCGAGGAGGAGGAGGGTATGGGGGCGAAGCAGGCTTGCTTCGTAGCCTTCAAGGGAGCATTCGAAGGATACCTCGTCGAAGGAAAGGTGTGGTTGAGGCTATGATACGGGAGGTGGTGACAGTGGGGACAGCCGCTGCGACGGTAACTGCAGGGGGAGGACACTCGGTCGTGCTTCGTGTGGCCTTGGCGACAGTCACGCAAGTGGCGGTCACCGCGGCCGTTTGCTATGGCGCCTACTTGTCCCCGTATGCAGAGCAGATGCGGCGGAAAGAGAGCGACGAGGAACTCCCCCGTAAGTTTTTTGTAGAAAAAAAATTCTCACTCCCCACCTCATTTGCTTTGTCCACATTTTGATGCTCCAATCCCCTTGATTCCCCCTGTGCATCCTTATCTGCACGCAATTGAATGGTAACTCATCGCCGGGCAAAATGGCGTCAGTAACCGAGGATTTGGCAGCTCCGTTGCCGGTTTGTCAGTTGCAAGAATCAAGCCATCTGGACGGGTTGCTTAAGCACATACAGAATTCCTATCCGGATTTCCAAACTTCTGAAGTTTCGGATTTCAATTAGAAGGCCTCCGTGTTACTCTCTTCCATCTGTTCAGAAAAATGGCGCTAGTACTTGGAGGCCCAATCTCCTTGATTCTGCCTGCGCATCCTTAACTGCACGCAATTGAATGGTAAGCAATGGCCGGGCAAATGGCGTCCAGTATTCGAGGATTTGTCAGCTTCATAGCTGGTTTGTCACTAACAAGAACTAAGCCATTCGGAAGGGTTGCTCAAGGAAAGAATTCCCTTCCGGAGTTACAGAAATCTCTCAATCTGTGGCTGTGAAAGAAATACTCTATCTAGGCACCATAATTTCTCAAATTCGGGGACACCGAAAGTGGCTCCAGTACGTGGATCCCCAAGCTCAGTTGCTTCTACCTTGTCCATCTCTTATCTGCACGCAAGTGAATGTTGCGCAAATCCAGGGGCAAATGGTATTCAGTAATCGAGACTTTCGCAGCTTCATAGGCTGTTTGTCACAAGGATGAAGCCATCTGGAGGGTTGCTTAAGGCCAGAAGTCCTATCCGGATTTACATAATTTCTCAAATTTTGGCTGCAAAAGGACTCAATCTAGGCACCAAATTACTTCAATTACAGGGGTACTATCTGTTCAAAAAGATGGCGCCAGCACTTGGAGCCCTAATCTCTACGTAATTGAATGTCCAGCAATAGACGGGAAAATGGTGTCCAGAATCGAGACGCTGGCAGGCCCCTAGCCAGTTTGTCACTTGCAAGAATCAAGCTGTCTGAAAGGGGGTGTTCAAGAACAGAATTGGTATTACTTGGATTTACAAAAACTTCCTGAATTTTCTGGCTGCAAAAGAAAGAAGGACCATAGGCACCACTTCAATTAGAAAGGCACCGTGTTACACTCGTCCATTTGTTTAGAAAATTGGCGCTAGTACTTGGAGCCCCAATCCCTTTGCTTTACCCTGTATATGCTTGTCTGCACACAATTGGATTTTAAGCAATTGACGGGAAAATGGCGTCTAGTAATCAAGACGATGGCAGCTTCAAAAGTGGTTTGGAACCTGCAAGAATCAAGCCATATGGAAGGGTTGCTCACGGACAGACAGAATTCCTATCTGGATTCTCCAAAACATCTTTGAGTTCTCAGTTCACAAAAGAAAGAATCAATCTAGGCAACACATTGCTTTAATTACAAGGGCCTTGTGCTACTCTTGTCCATGTTCAGAAAAACAGTGCCATTTCCTCCTACCTCAGAGACTGGCTTTTTGAAGGTCGTTCGCCTGTGTGGTTTGGAGTAGTGCAGGGTTGCGTGGACTGTATAATGCATTATCTCCAGAGCTTGCAGAAGCAGATATCTTTCTTTTGTGAATTTGTGTGTTTCTGATCAAATTTTGCCGATTGTTCTGTGGCAGTTCATATTGAAATTGAGGGTGTTGATGTAACCGGCTACAAAGTCTTTCTAGAACCAGAGGTGAGCACATTGCTGTTTCCTGTTTTTATCCAAAATTATAAAGTTCTCTCATTCCTCTCCATAATTTTGTTCGCCATAAATTAGTATTGTAAGTCCTGGATTCTCTACCGCATTCATAATCCTAGCTGACGTTTGCAAGCATTGGATTCCCAGGTGCGGAGGGCTATAGATTATGCACAGGATGCGCATGCTGGGCAGACGAGGAAAACTGGGGAGCCCTATGTTACACACTGCATCCACACTGCTAAAATTCTTGCTGCTTTGATTCCTCCTCAAGAGGGCAAACGTGTATACTTCTCACTTTAGCCCTGTGTATAATTTTCTTGAGGCTTGGTATGTCCAACCACATTGAGGATATCCTTGAGAACAAATGTCCAATTCATGCGATTCTACAGATGAACTGCTGTTGCAATGTACTTTTCTTCCATTGATGAGTTGAGCTCAAGTGGAATGCCCTAAAATGAGCAGTAGTCATCTGGTTTCTCTTACATGGTTGAAACAGGTAATAGATACAATTATAGCAGGTGTTCTCCACGACGTTGTGGATGACACAGGTCGAGATCTACGTGATGTGCGTGAGCACTTTGGAGATGAAGTGGCCAAACTTGTCGCAGGAGTCTCAAAACTCAGCAACATCAATCAGGTTCAGGATTACTTTGATTTCATACAATTTCACACCTCTTCACTTAAATAGGCCTAGAAACAATGCACGATTGGGTTCATATAGCATTGTTGTTTGGCAGACCTCCAGAAAGAGGGATATTTAATGCCTGAGGTACCACAAAACAACTTTAACTGTAGGAGTTCACTGTTTTGTGCTTACAAGTGTTACTTTCTCACAAGATATTGTTTGCTTCTGTTATGCAGCTGTTGCGGAGGCAACGAAGGATTTCATCTGAAGGAAAGGTGGACGATGATGGACTCAGTCGTGCAGAGGTATAGTAATTCAGAGATTTCTGACTTGGGTTAGTAGTACTGGATACCCATTTCGTCTAAGATCCTCATTATCATAATCACTATGTAATCCCAAATTTTGGTTTGGCAAAAACAAGCTGAACACTATTAATGTAGTCAAAGTAGACAGGAGAGTCAGTAACAGGCATTTTGGATTCAGTTGCTTTCAGTACAAGGGTCTGTCATGACACACATTTCTTTGCTGCAATTCTCAGGTGGATGATCTGCGCATGATGTTGCTAGGCATGGTGAATGATCCACGGGTTGTGCTGATTAAGCTTGCTGATCGCCTCCACAACATGCGGACAATGTGCTTTCTCTTCCCTTTTGTGCTCGGTTTACTGAAAACTCACGAAAAATATACTCACTTTCAGGAAACTTCAAAATTGATCTATCTCATCATTTATTGACCTCTGTGATAGTTTGGTAGTTCAATATGTATATCACCTAAATGATCCCCACTACTCAGGAGAAAGAGTTCCTGCCAGTTACAACAAACCTATCTATGTTGCTCACTTACTGGTTGGTGTGCTGGGGCATCCATATTTGATTGCAATTATGGGGTCAAGAGTGTCTCTTGTCATATGAGTACGTTGATGGATTGAATTTTATCCTGAGTAGAGGTCTATCATTTTGACTATTCTAATCCTGCAGTTACGCATTACCACAAACAAAGGCATGCGCTGTGGCACAAGAAACTTTGGCAGTCTGGTGTTCTCTTGCTTCAAAACTTGGTGAATGGGCTGTCAAAGCCGAATTGGAAGACCTATGCTTTGCTGTTTTGCATGTGAGTGTACTCTACTTGTCTTCATTCTCAAATGACAGCTCTGCCTTAGGGTAGTATTGAGAGCTTCTGCAAGACGTTAATATAACATGTCCTTCAGCATGGAATGGTATTGATTAAAACTTTGTCATAGTCTAATTCATGAAGGGTGTAGGTCATGAAGTAAGACATTGGTTAGTTTCATTGTTAATCAGTGGTTTTGAGAAAGGTTTCTGCCTGCTCATACACTTTTCGATGAGCCCCTCATCCTGAAGGATGCAAGAGTCATAATCTGCTGCCAGCACATGTAAAGAGTTTGGCGTAAATGAGATGGTCAGAAGCCAATAAAACGTGCGTTGGAATTTATATGTATGTATAACATTTCAGGAACCCTGTTATACCTCAATCCAAAGCAACAGGAGCACTCTTAATAACTATAGATTGTTAGATGCCTTTATCTTATTTTGAGCACATTCTGTAGTTAGTGTGCTCTTTGAGTTGTATGTTCTTGTTATCCCATTCTCCTTTGACAAATGCAACCATACAACACGCTCATATCAAGGGGATGTAGATTATTCTCACTCCTGTCATTTGAATTGACCTGACTGTCCCCCCCCCCCCTTTGATGGTAGTATTGTCAAGTGGGAAATTTTTAAATGTCTTCATTGGTTCCTCGGGCCTCATACACGCCCATGACAAGTCATCATCCTCTGGAAAGGGGGGGCTAGAAACTTGTGTGACTTCCATTTTTAATGCTAAAAATTGTTCTTGTAGAATGTTGTCTGTGATCTGAATGCGGTCGGCTACACCTCATGTGTAGTTGATTCAATTTAAACTCAGGATTACTGTGTGCATGAAGTTGATGTAATGAAGCATGGGTTCTGGAAGTAAATCAAGCTGTTTGTTTGTGAAGCCACAATCATTTCGACAACTGAGAGCAGAGCTCGCTGCAATCTGGAGCCCCCCAAAAAACTGGAGGTCTTTGCGTCGGATAACGAAACGAGCCAAGCGAAGAGCAATCATGTACGGTGAACCAAGGCAAGAGCAAGAGGCTAAAGGCACTTCTGAGGATGATGAAGAACTCTCGATGAAGGTATTTGTGATTTTCTGAAGAAATTTGTGGTCATAAATTTGTGGTTCTTTCTGTAAACAAAGGGGTGTAAGTAGTCAAATTAAGATTTTATTTAGAGCTAAACTATTTAGTATGATAAATTGGTACATACCTAGTAAGGTCTTGGCGATGGGTTTGTTGATTTTCTCCCCTAGTCATACTTGGGCACAAAAGGAGTAGGATTTGCACCAATTCATGGACTTTGTGTATCGTGTCAATGCATCCTCACGAGCTTCAGTCGATGTCACAACTCAAGGGTCCTTGATTTTGAGATCATGGGTAGGAATACAAGCAACTAAGGATGTTAATTGCCTACTTCATTTGAAGTGGACAAGCTTTACCTTCTCTTACATCTATTTGTGCTTGTTGCTTCACTCAGGACCTTTTGGAAGCTGTGGTGCCATTCGAGGTGCTTTCAGACCGTAAGAGGCGGAGTTGGAGACTTAGAGCATCAGGGACAACAACAACAACAAAAGAGAAAACAAAAGTTGTTCGAGATGCAGAAATTGCGCTTGCTGCTTTGAGTGCTTGTGAAGAGGCACTGGAGCGTGAACTATTCATTGCAACCTCGTAAGTAATTGGTAATATCAATCACGCTGGTTTCCATTAACAGTTTCTCTGAAGTCAGGTTTGCATGTAGCAGAAACACTTCTGGGTTATGAAGATAGTTTGTGATGCAATCTGAAAAAGAAAAAGAAAAAAAAGAGAGGTGAATGTCACCCCTTGTAACATTAAAAGGTAGTCAGATTCTTGTCTTAAAAGTGTGCTTCCACTGCAGATATGTTCCAGGAATGGAAGTCACACTCTCAGGCCGCCTAAAAAGCCTTTACAGTACTCACTGCAAGGTGAGTACTCAGCTTGTAAAAATAGACATCAAAGTGCAGCACGTTGTCTTATCTATGTCTCTAAACAGCTAAGGAAGGTTATGTCTTGACAACGCTTTGCGAGTATGATTTACTTCTTAGCAAAGCCAAGTGGATACAGATATTCTATGAACATGAAATTCAAATGCTTGATTTCTATCCCCTTAATATAGCTGGTATAGTACATAGCATTCTCAAGTGGTGTAGTGGGTGTTTTCCTTAGATAAGCATCTTGGAGAGTATACACTTGGTGGGATTCCTTTTGGCAAAGTCTTCTAAGTTGAATCTTTGTAGATGGAGGAAGGCTTTGTCCGAAGATAGGTAACAATGAGGTGGCGACTAATGAAGCTTGCCACTTGACTATGCTTGGCATTCAAATCAAGGACCATGATTCTTGGATGTATTTTTGAAGCTAGAATAAAATGAGAACGTCCTGACACATGCTTAAGAATGCTGTGTATTAACAAATGTGAGGTGGATGTGCAGATGAGACGGAAAGGTGTAGGAGTTGATCAAATCTATGATGCACGGGCCCTGCGTGTGGTAGTTGGTGATGCAGATGGTAAACTTCACGTAGCTGCAGTTGAGGGCTGCTATAACCTTCTCAGCGTGATACATAGGTACATCTAAGACTTTAATCTGCTGGTGCTGTTGCCTTTCTAGAAGTCAGTTACTGGATGTCATGATACTGCAAGAATTTCTGTAATATACATTAATCTTTATGATGTTATTATCTGTTTGGAAGTTGTACAACGTTCTTGAATCAAGTCAAAACAAAAAGCACTATTACTTAGGAATCCATAATTTAGGTAGCATCTGACCATGCGCAGTCTCATACTTCCCACTTGCTCCATTGACATCATTCTTGCCTCAATATTATGCACGACTATTAGATATTGCCATGGGGGGGTCCTTATTCACGATATTTGATGGTTTTCACAACATCAGTTCAGATGTGAGGGTTGATGTACTGAGGATTTCAAGCATCTTGACATTTTGTCATAAAATTGAATGTTTCTAGCATCTCTCCTCGTCTAAATTAAAGTAAGAATTGCATAAAACACAGAGTTCAAATCGTTTTTACTGTAGAATCTTTTGACTTGTGTGGGCTTTGTGAAATCACCATTGGGGGAACATATGAGTGTACCTCTATTTTTTTGGAAAGTTGAATATATTTGTTGCTTTATTGTAGCCTGTGGATGCCTGTGGGTGGGGAATTCGACGACTACATTGTAAATCCAAAACCAAGTGGTTACCAGGTACAAACTTGTGTTCCTCTGCCTCCTCAATTGAGTTAATAAACCTTGTCAAGAAGTTAATGTGATCTTGCGATTGGGATTCTCCAGTGCCATTAATATATGGTAGGAAGAACATGATAGACTTACGAGACTATGTTTTCTAGGAGAAGTGTCACTGACATCCATGGGTTTATCAAAGAAGATGTGTTGCTGGACATAAATGAGAAGATAGGGTTTGCAAATAATAGGATTTATTTTGGTGACTTGTGATGGAGACTCACATTGGCCCTTTTGGTTGTCCAAATTGAGCTTGTCCCTTTCTCTCACCCTCTTGCACTCAAAAGTTCACCTGGATTGCAAACTGCGTCAATGCAGCTGTGTCAAGTCCTATAAATTAAAATATCTGAGTGCATATCTTAAGCTCAACTTCTATTGCCTTTTGGCCACCTAGGCTATATTCCAAGACATCAATAATTTTTCAAGTCAATGAACCACTTTCAGGTGCACACCCTTGTCATGGACGAACCCTCACCACTTTAAACTTCTGTTTTTGCAGTCACTGCATACAGCAGTGCAGGGTCCTGATGGTGCACCTTTGGAAGTACAAATAAGAACTACGGTATGTCCGCTGCTATTCACTTTCAGCATTTTGTGTTCATGGAATGCATCATTTCTTTTGGGGACAGTTGAAGGATTGATAGTCACATTTTTGTATGTTTGAGTTTAATGTAGTAGTTGTTTGTGAAGGGTATGCATGATCATGCGGAATTTGGTCATGCTGCGCACTGGATGTACAAAGAAGGTGATACTGTGGTAAAGTCTATAGCACCAGTTGGCCCTGCAAGTGTACCCTTGCATCCTCCTCTTGGAGATGATTTACCCAGTGATGATGAAGGTGACGCATCAGAAGGGCGTCAAAGCCGGTATGCTCGCCCTCTTCATGAGCTTCAGTCACGTGTGCCCTTGCCACGTAGACCAGTACATGTGGGACACCCAGCTTTACGCATTGAAGAAGGCAGACTCCTTGCAGCTGTGGTAGTCGGGTAAATTTCAAATTCTCACTGTCTTCAGGAGTGAATCCAAACACTCTTTGGCTTTTGTTTTTCCTGCTTCAAGGTTTTGTCCTACTTCTCATCATTTCCTTGTGCCGAAATTGAAGGGTTAGTACACATGCTATATAAAACTTTGCTTGAGTCTTCCCTTCACCAGTGGAGATGAGTAGCAGAAACTCAAGACAAGGATCCACTGCAGATTGCTGTGGGTGGCTCCTGGTCATATAGCTTGCCACCATTTGGCTATTGCTGCATGTGTGTTTCATTTTCTATTTCATTTTAGTTGTTTGATTGCTTCCTTTTATTGCTTTGGATGGAGTTCGTAACTTTAAAAGCCTCAGATCAAGTATATCTCTTGATTAGGCTTTACTGGTTACCTTTATCTGTAAGTGTTGTTTGAACATCAGTACTTACAAGGATATGTTTTCCGGAGTGAACCACTGTGATTAAGAGTACCTTAAGATTCTAAGAAGTAGTTCTTAGTTGTGGAATCCACTCTTGATATAAGATCAATGTGTGCCTTGTACAGAGTTTCGGATGAGGGGAGGGAGCTCTTAGTGGCTGCAAGCTTTGCACTTCATGCAAGAGAGGCGGTAGCTGCTGGTCGTTGTGGGAACCAAAGGAAGCGATGGTTAACCTATTGCCGACTTTACAAGAAGGTAATATAGCATCCAAGAGCTAATTCCAACATCCACATCTCGACTCTTGTGTAAACCAAATGGATACAATGTTTTCACTGCGACACCTTGTGTGAAACCCTCATGCTATACGCTTGTGCAGGTTGCGGACCAGTGGTGGTTTGCACCAGGCCATGGTGACTGGAGCACTTGCTTAGAAAAGTATACTCTCTGTCGAGATGGCCTGTACCATAAGGTATGTGAATCTGACTGAATCTCCTGTTTAAATGACATTAGTCACAAGTGGCTCTACAGAACACAGTCAAGAATTTAAGAAGCGGTGGAGCAGCAAGTGGGGCTATGATGTGTTCTGGAGATACATTATTTGAATAATCACATTGGCACATCACTGCACAACCTAAATCAGCAACATTTTGTCTGAATACTTCTCAAGATCATTTAAAAGTGTCACTGTCAGTTATCAGGACATTGTAGATGTGTCTTTTATAGAGTACGCTGAAGGTTATGTTTTTAAGATGTTCAAGGGTGGGTTGAGGAGCAATCAGGCCAGTGAATTGGTCTGTCCAGCTTTTTTTTATCAGTCTGACAACAATCCACTGTGAACGGTGGTCTGTTTTTTCGTTTCAAGATGAGTGGAGATCCTCCCATGTGTTTGGTGACTATGTGCATGGTATGTCTACAGCAAGACCAGTTTGATCGTTCACTTCCAACATTTATTCAGCTTCTGGATTTGAGTGAGCAAGAGCAACAGGATTACTGGAAGGTCATGGCTTTGGTGGAACAAGGTGAGGAGGTGGACCTATTTGTGGGCCATGGTTCTGACAAGCGGAACGACCTGACAGCTGGGTCATCTACCACTACTCGCCTAAATAACAAGGTGAAAACTGCTATCTGAATTGTACTGGGTCATCTGCACGCTGAACTGACCTCTTAGCATTTAAGTGACCTTTTGTTATATAAAATCTAACGTTGGATTCATCTGGTACCTGTATAATGTCTGTATGTTTGTTAGCATATTCTTTTACCTGTATTATTGGCAATAAGTGGCTTACTGAGGATATTGAAGATACTGAAAATAACATAAGATTATGTTTTCTTTTCTGAGACCACACTTAAATGTCATATTTGTGTGGCCACATCATCTCCCTAGATCTCACTCCAATGCTCAATTAGCTGGGTCGCTAAGTATGTGCAACTTCCTTAGAAGTGGTTTCAGGAAGTACTTGAAAAGATGATTCTGTGTGTGTCAACTCTCAATTGACTTGATTCTAACACACTACTAAACCACACTTGAAGGATACACAAGTGCACATCCAATAAACCTTCGTTGGTACTGCAGGACTCTGTAATTTTGAAGTAAAAAGAATCTGCTGGTTTTAAGATGTGTTTCTTTTCTCCTGTAGGTGAAGTTGTTACGGTCAATGCTGCAGTGGGAGCAGGAGTTACGTCACGAAGTCGCACCAGATGGATCTGTAACAATATTGAATCCAGACCACCCAGATTCAGCAGCCTTAGTGGAAGTTCTCATCATTCGCTGGCCGGATGGAGAGATAATGCGAATGCCAGCTGGTAGCACCGCAGGTGACTTGGCGAGGCGGATGGGTATGGACGGTGAGATTGTGTTCATCAATGGTCAAGTGGCTCTTCCTCACATGAAGCTCAAAGATGGGGATCTTGTTGAAACACGGTTGCAGGTACCATCCTACTAATTTTAGAAGAGAGAAGGTAAGATAGTGTCGTCCTCAGATGTGGGTGGAAGAGCTTGCAATTCTGGACATTTCCACCTGCCAAGCCCGTTTTTTATGTCAAGCCGCCTCGTGTTCCTTTGCCACTGTAGAAATGGTTTAAGCAACCATTTTATCTGGTTGTATATTATCCAGGTGCAATGAGTTTATGTATGGTGCCCCACATTCAATGTGAAAGATCGTGGAGGTTTCTCGCTCAGTCGTTGTACATTTGTAACCTTGTAGTTGAAGATTTTTCTTTTTAAGTAGGATGTTGTATCATCATCAGGTTTCACTCAGGATCTCATGAGGTGCTTAGCAAGTCTTACCTCTGTTGAGTCAAAGAAATTTAGGAAACCATTTGAGAATGCATACTAAACATTTTGTACTTATTGTCCTCCTTAATTTGACTGTTTCTGGACATTAGTGATTTTTTAGTTTCAATCCTCAGTGATATGTTCTAAGAATCATTGTACATTCACACACTGTCATGCTTGCCCTCAGTTCTGTGCTCACAGATTATTTTCCATGTGGGTTAGGATTCTATTCAGCAAACTTTTATCACTCCTTGACTGTAATGTTCCTCCAACTGAAACGTAGACGTAACTGTAGACATACAAATGTATCTGAGTCTCTCATTGCACAAGTAAATAACCTATATAGAGCATTTTGAGTTCTCTACAGACATTGAGGCAAACATCAGGCAAGCACACGGTTGCAACTCTGAAGGTAGGCCATGCTAAAATCATTGCCCCATCCAAAATTAACACCTGTAATTCTTGCATATTAAGTATATATTGAGTTTGGGAATGTTCACCATTTTGGCATGTGATGGTTTTTGGTCATGATTTAGCATAACTTTGAACCCTTCTAACTTTTGCATACCAAATTCAAAGAAAGTCTACTTGGGTGTGTGGAATCCTCTTGCAGTTGCCAATGAGAAACATATACAACTTGGTCAATCCAATAACAGTAGCTATACACTTCACTTAAAGTGACGGTTTCATGGTCCGAGATGACCCTAAACTACCAAAGGACAGTGGAGAGGTACCCAAAACCAAATGGGGTGACTGGCGGTTCAATTCCCAGCCGTGGAAACTTCTCTCTACTTGACAGATAAACTGTCCAGGTGATCACGAGCCTCATGTGTTCCAAAACTAAATAAATAAAGTAAAAATTAAAGTGATGGTTTCAACTCTCTACCTCAAGTTCTCAGCCATCTGACAGGACATCATGGGTCGCAATTAAGTGCGGTTGACCAATGTCAGAAAAATCTTGTGAACCTTATTTTAAAGAAACATTCATCTCTAATATGCAACTCAATAGATCACTTCATTGGTCTTAATTTTTAGAGGTGCAAGTCTCAAGATGTCATTTGGGGCCTCAAGATGTTGCACAGGCAATGAACAGGGAGAACCGACTGCTGGTTACATGTGAAGCACTTGAATTTGGGAAACAATGTTGAAGTTCAAACTTCAGAAATTTTGACAAGTCATTTTAGAGGTATTTGAAGAATTTACTTCAAATCAATAAAGAAAATCCAAAAGGTGTCAACCAGTTGGACTTGGAAACACTAGGATCTCGATTGATTATGCCCCAAAATCTCTCCGGACATGGATACATGGATGTTTAAAGAGATGTGTTGTTGTTTTAAGCTGAGACTTGTTGAACATGACCTCATGTAACATGGAATCATTGTCATCCATTCCATACCTTCAATTTAAAACTTTTAAGTCTAAAAATAAATACAAGAAGGTATGGTGTTTACATAAACTCGTCCATTGTGAAGGTGAAAACATAATGAATGTATATTATACCATGTGAATGACTACTTTTAGATAATATGACTTCAAAAATAAAGTCAGAGACCTTGGATTAGTCCAGTGGTGTTGAATTGGAATGAATCGGACCTCAATCTTGTAGGGGACCTTTTTTTCAATTGAAGCCCCTACATCCATGATGGATGAGTTTATGTGGACATCATGAACCCCAAGCCTCATTCTTGTTATGACTAAATGTATTTTCACTTTCTCTTTGTGGTAGGTTGTGTTGAATGCAATTTCAAACTCGTGTACCTACTAGATTCTTTACTTTAATACTTGTTGAAGGCTCATATAAACTATTTCGTGGACTATAGAACATACACCGGTGCCTTTAACCTTTACATATCCATGATGCTCATTTTGGGCCTCAAGGTCTGAAATGAAGGAGTTCAAGCTTACTTCTTGATATTGTCAAACAAAAATGTCAAATGTAACCCTATCTAAAATTGTCCCTTTTATCATCTGCAATAATCTAGTTGGAACTTACTTATATGTAAGGCGACTTGTATGGAGATTTTGACCTTGGATAAATGTCCTAGATTTTTATGCATACTATGTATATCTTACCATCCTTGTGGCAAATGACTTTATTTTCAGTTCTCTTTTTGAAGGGTTGTGTTAAATATGGATTCACTCTCATAGGCCACTTAAAATTTCATTTGAAATACTTGTCGGGGGATGTGTTAACCATCATGCATCCATAGGTAGGTGTAATGACGAAGTGCGGGCCATAATGGAGAGATCTAATTGTGGTAGAGTTCAGTGGTTGGAAGGGTATCCTGATACTCATTGACATGAAATCGTTGGCATGTCGTCAACATTAATAAATGGAATATGAAGGATTCATTCATGCTTTTTTAATTTTGCAAATGATATATTGCAAGTGGTGGGAATGGATTCTACATTGCCTACACCTAGCAGACAACGCTAGTGTGGTTCCGTGGTGCGATTAGTGAGGGATTTATAGATGTGCGAAGACATGAAGGGTGTTTGATCACTTTGGCAAGGTTTCAAGTTGTACAACCTCAAATGCAAGGTGATTGTGGATAAATGTAGCATCCCCTACAAAGGGCGATATTGTTTCATCATGTAGTATTTACCTAACACACCAATAAGGTTTAGGATCAATTTTTGGATTCCAACTAGCTTCAAAGGCATATTTGTGTGTAATTCACAGGTAAATCTCAGCCATGGCACATGGATAGTACGACACGGTTAGGTTACCATGTGTTATCGAGGATGATCATAGGACTTGAGAAAATAAGACATCATGTAGTGGAAAGTAATATTTTTTGTTTCTATCAACATGTTTCACAATCACTGTGAGAAGTGCAACTCTAACCTACCAAGCACGTTGAAAAGAAAGAATAACCTTGAGGTGCAAGATTCAATGGTACTAACAATGCACCACACACGGCAGATGGCCGTAGTGTCTCAGCATGATAGTAAATTGGTGACCTTGTTGAGCATTGTTATGGACACTTGCAACCCAATGTGAATATGTTACGCCACATGAAGATGCTCAAGGGTCACTTTATCATGCCTACATCGCATGTAAACGTTGCATATGAAGAGTTTTCGAGAGGTGTAGATGTCATGGATCAAATCTATGGCAACCACTCCTCTCAAATCGTGATCCACAATTGAGGGCACAAGTTGTTTGTTATTTTGTTGTCGACCAACCACTCGTGAGCTCTTATGTATGTCATGCACCAATCAAAGCTTGAAGAACTAGGGTTGTGCGCTTAGCCAAATGAAATTCAACATTGTCGTGGGCAAATATTTGGTAAAAGATGCATCGGTAGCTCAAAGGTTTTAGGGAAGAGGTCGGGTTGTTTGTCCTCGGAGGGCACGTATGGTGCACACACATTGTTTAGGAGCTCACCAAGGCCGAGGTGCAAGTTATGTGGGTTGTGTGTCTAAATTGGTATTGTGCAAATCATGGCTTCGTTTGGATGTGCAAGGGTTCGTACAATGCATAATTGCATGTTGATCTAGCACATTGTGGGTTTCTTTGACTTGCTACCCTAAGGTTTAAGGGTTCACAACTCATTTGCAAGCGATCGTTTTATTTTCGGATGCTTCATACCGAACACCAAAATATGGCACATGCAATGTGTGGGCTACACTAAGAAGCACACAACGTGCAATGTGCTTAAGGTAGAAATACCATACCCCGTGAAAACAAGGTGATTCGCATTGAAGATTTGGTCTGACGATCATGAGGTAATTTTCCAAGATAGACGCGAAGGATTCATGAAGAATGAATGCAAGTTGTTTCATATTTTTCTGCCCTATACCAAAAAAATTCTACAATTTTTCAAAGTGGAAAGTTGTCCAACCCTCTAGTACTCATTTACTAGATTCTCCCTACACCGAACACGGTGATCCGCATTTCCATACAGAACATCGCCTAAATCCGTTATCTCATGAGTATAATAACACTTGACTTCCATTGGCTACACTAAGTGTACACACATTGAAGTTGTTGCCGAGCCATGATCCGTTTTAGAAATGGCACTTCACCATTGTGACAACGGTCTAGTGCATGGCTAGAGGGTGGTTAACGGGTTATGATATTTCTACCTTAATAGGGCTATGATGGTGGGAAATGATGTGGATATGATGCCATTGGAAACCTTGGACAAATTTGATGAATTTTTTGTGCGACGGATGAGGAACAAGCGCACGGAATTTTGCATTTCAACTTGAAGTATATTTCCTTTAGCGGGGTTTGCAAGGCAGTATAGCATGGCATAGTGCAAGATAGAGATCAAAATTTGCATGGCAAGGAAAGTGCTTGAAAAGGAAGTGATTGAGGTGTGGCCAAATAGGCTCAAGGGGTTGACCTATGTTGTTGATAGGAAGCTCCCGCATTAGGGCCACTTCACACACAAGGCTGAAGGCCCCTGGCCATGGCAATGTAAGAGCTCTCATTGGTCAAAAAGGTAGAGACCGTCCAAGCTCACTTCACACTAGGAGGTGAAGGTCTAAAGGCTCAAAGAAAAGTTCGTGAATGAAAAGTCTACATGGAGTCCTACATGGTAGGTTGTGCATAAGGGTGCATGGTCTGTTGGGATTTGCATCAAACCCACCTCCAAGAGGCGGGCCTAACGAAAATTCCAAGAGACCATGATTTTTTATAATAATTTTTCCAACATGATAGATTTCAGGACATATTTCAAGGCAGATTCCAAGACGGATTCCAGGACACACAAACACCACCAAGTAATTCTCTTAAATTGATAAAGTTTGAGACATATTGAAATAAACCAAATCCTCCCCACTTTTTCCGCCAACAAAATATGCAATGGTCCCGCAATATGGTCCATCCTCACTTTACACTATGCTTGAGGACCCACATCTACATAAAACGGCTTTCCCAACACCCATGGTACGGCCTTTGGATGAGAGTCAAGGGTCCTCACCATGACAAGGTCACACGGCTCTTGGCTCATGTGTGAAGTGGCCCTTAGTTGAGGTTGGTAGAAGCGTGTGGGTAGTGTCATTTAGATAGGAACAATTTGTACCCATTTTGAATATAAGTAAATATTCATAATTGCTCATAGCTCGGATTCCAAGGTAATAGAGTTTTGTTGTGCAAAGCTTATGTTTGTGTCTCCAATATCGTTTTTGTGGAAGGATGATTGTGTGTTGAAGATGACCATGTGTGTGCTCTTGATGGCATCTCGATGGCTCACAACATTGTTGTGTGGCATTTGATTGAGGGCCACTTCACACACAATTCAAGAGCCGTGACCATAAAATTGTGAGAGCCCAAACGAAAGTGTCCAAAGGCCGTCCCAACACACCTCCAAAATCATGCAATGTGGTCACAAATCCTCAAGTGTAGTGTAAAGCTATATGTGACCGGGCCCTCAACCGAATGCTATTTCAATGAATTTCTATTCAAGCAGGGTCCTCACACATGATAGAATAGAATAAATCAACAGTTGTGAGCGCTCAGAGTGCCGTGGTCTCCCTGTTTTGTGATAGGCCTACCTCCAAGAGATGGGTTTTGAAAATAGTCCAAGTGACCATGAAACATGATCCATTCGATGCCACGTAGGAATCCATGCAGACTTTACATACATCTTGCATTCACATACTCCGTTGGTCCCTCAAGCGTAGTGTGAAGTGAACTTGGACCAGCTCCGCCTTTTCCACCAATAAGAGTGCTTGAAATGACCTGGTCACGGGCTCTCAGTCTCGTGTGTGAAGTGGGCCTGAGTCACAAAGGCGCGTAGCAATCTTATTTAGTTTTTTTTTTGTCGCAAGTCCAACATGTTGTGTAGTTTGGCTGAAGGAAGTTAGTACAAGTTGACTAGGACATTAGTTTTGTGGTTGGCTAGGTATGGTAGAGTTATGTTACATGACATCAACTCAAAGGGTTGGACATGTTGCAATGCAACTTGGGCATTAGGAGGAATAAGGGGCCCATCATGTATCCCAACTTCTTCTTTGTATCTCACATGGAGTTGTAAGTAGGGTGGGTTGTTTGCCACTACCTCAACATTTTGTGTTGTATAATAAATATTCATACCTTAACGTTTGATTTCAATAATGATGCGTGGGGGAAAAAAAATTTAATGGTGTTTGATGACAAAGCTTGGCGCAAGATTTGTGCCTTGTGTACCCCAAAATTTAAAGACTTTGAGTCAAACTACACCGAATAGTCCTAATGTTGTGGGCCACTGTAATTGTTAAGAACCCACACTAATTCTCATTATGAAAATTAAAGTGGGCCACACTCATTTTCAACCCACGCTAAATTTTGAGTATGAAACTAGCATGGGGGCACATTTATCGTTCTTCCTTGGAAATGAATACAGGTACTTATTTCATTTTATGCTACTTTTTTGGTATAAACAATACTCAATGTTACAAACCATAAATCTTCATGAAGACTGAAATAGCATTTGGTTGAGGGCCCGGTTACATATGACTTCACACTACACTTGAGGGTCCGTGACCACACTACATGATGTAGGAGGTGTGTTGGGACGGCCTTTGGACACTTTCTTTTGGGCTCTCACAATTTCATGGTCACGGCTCTTGGCTCGTGTGTGAAGTGGCCCTTTGGACACGCCATTTGGACAAATGGAGGGCCCAAATTAGGTCAGAAATGACAGCTCTGGGTTGAAGTGCAACAGTTACTTCATGTAAGTTAACGCCGTATTTATGACACTCGGCGGTGTAGCAGAGCCACGAGGTACAAAATGGGATGCTCTTGAGCATATTCTCACCTTTCTCGTATATAACTTATGTGCACGTGGCTTGCAGTCGATGATTAAATCAAGTTGTTGCAAGGTCACTCGTGTCCAAGTTCAAGTTGTTTGAAAAGAAAAGAAAAAGAAAAGAAAAGAAAATGCACATGCTTTGATGTGAATGTGAGCCCATTATCTTTAGCTAGCCATGGGTATCCATCAATGATCGGGGGGAACCGGCAGTTAGTTACAAATGAACCGGTTGAGTTTGAAAAATAACCGGTTGAAGTTAGAGACTGCAAGAAAATTACCCATGATTTTAGAGGAATTTATAGAATATACCCCAATTTAATAAAGGAAAACCGGAGGATGTCAACGTGTAACCGGTTGGACTTGCAAACACTCGGATCTCAACCGATTATGCCCAAAAATCTCCCCGATCACTGGTATCCATAGTTTTGAAGGTTGTTAAATGCATGTCGACTGAAGATATGTATACGAATTTCATTTCCCAACACCTACCAAGAGGGGGGTGCGTTAAAAGCTTGCCCCCCTCCTGTATGTTTGTATGGTTGCTAATTCATTCTACTTTAGATTCAATATTTCAATTTGGAATCTATGACTTTGGATTATGTGTTGATTTGGCTTTAGTTAGAGATTTTCATGTTCTACGGAGCAATCAACATTTTCACCCTCTCCCTTGGTAAGTGCTAGGAAGCATCGTCCATTGTTTACGCTACATAGGTGGTTGTGGTTTAGTTAATGACCACAATCAATGGCAACTATGATTGATTTTTATTTATTTATTTAAACTTGTTGTGTACAAATTCATGTGGTTGTCATTGATGTTGGGGTCGGTCTTTTATATCACGATCTACCAATAGTCAAGGTCTTGGACTTGGAAAGAAAATAGAATATTATTATCCTTGTTGGCTTTCGATTGCAATGTTAGAGTGCTTGTCACCTCAACTTTCTCCTTGGACTTTGGTCTTGCAGCTCACTACACTAAATATGATATTTCGTGTTTGATACATTAAATACGATCGCATACACTAAATGTCAACAACCTTATGAAAGTAAGTAATATTAAATGTAAAATCAAACACTAAATATCAACTATGGTAATATGTGAAGGTTACATGTTTGAATTAAGTGTTAGTAAGGACATGAATTTTTTTTTTATAGTGCTAGCACTTTCCCTTCAGAGAGTTTGTTTCAAGTAGGTAGGTACTACAAGCCCTCTGCCCCATTCAGACAATGATAAAAGGAGAATACTAGCATATCTTCTAGTATACCTTTTTAACACTGATGATAAGGAAACGAGAATTAGTGTTAAGCCTCATGTGGTCACTTTTCTCTATTGGACACATATATATGAGTGGTACATGTATGGCAAAATTCGTCGGTAAGGATGGCCACCATAAATACATGTGTTATGGTGACATTGGATTATATGCTCGCAATATAATAACCATACAAATGGTCACTTGTAAAACAAACTTGGGAGGGCTCATGTGTTCACTTAAAGAGAAGGACGATCTTCACTCTGATTGCCTATAACTTGCACCTCACTCCAATCTTAAAACTTGAAATGACAATTTGTGTGATATGCCATTGTTAACTAGATAACTACATTGATTATCCCAATTGTTTGAGTTTGTGTTACTATTTGGAATCATGCTGTACAATAGCATCTTACTAAGGAGCTTAAATTTTTACTAACAAAAGTTTAATAGGTTGTTCATATATTATAGAACATAAATGACTTTGCTTGGTGAATATTACATTTTAAACAAATATTTATAACACTACATAACTCCAAATAGTAACACGTGCAAATTTGGGTATCAATGTAGATAACATGTTTTTCAGTTCCATCCAATGGTCAAAGTTTTTGTGGACTTGGAAGGTTAAAGGGTGCTCTTTGCAAAAAAGAAAAAAAGAAAAAAGAAGAAGAAAGAGGTTCCCCAAATACTTTATGACCGAACTTTGGTTTAGTTATTTATACATACCCAAGGGCCAAAAATACCCAGTATGTTAAGTGAAAAAGAGCAAGAAAAAGTTTATGTGAAAATTTGTGAGTTCCTATAAAATAGAATGAAAACCACTCCCCTCCTTTTTGCATCAACCTCGTATAAATGACATAAATTCAAATACATGACACACATTTGTTAACATGATTTATATGACATGTGATTGTATTTTCACTTCATGTTTGATGTAGGATGTGTTCAATACCCTAAATCCGATGTGTAATTCAACTTAGACAAAGTTTCAATATTTGGTACAAAAATTGTCACACAACATCATGTGATCAGCTCCAACCTCTTAAAAAAACGATGTGAAAGTTGGATTGAAACAAAAGACATCCTCAAGTAGACCCGAACATACGGTAATTTCAATCACATAGTGTAATGTAACTAGAATTATTAAGGAATATTCTAACTACATGTGTCAGTGTGTAAGTAGAGAAAGATGAGAGCTAGACAACTCTCAGTTGAAGATGAATGGATAGGAGTAAAACAACTCCAGATTGACAACATGTGCACTGGAGTTAGACAGCTCCGCATTTTAGTGCATTGGAATTAGACTATTCCAATTGAGAACATGTGCACGTGAGTTAGACAACTCTCGATGAGGTGCACGGAGTTAGACCACTCCATATTTGGAAAGATGAATGTTATTCATTGGAGTTAGACAACTCTCAATGAATAGATAAAGTTAGTTGGAATTAGACAGTTCTAACTAGAAGATTGAATGAATGAATTAGTTGGAATTAGACAGTTCCAACTAAAAGAATGAATGGCTGAACTAGTTGGAATTAGACAGTTCCAACTAGAAGATGGAATGGATGAACTAGTTGGAATTAGATTTGTTACAAACCTCTCAACAATATCACGACAGTTGGTTTCACGACAACATTATCCCAAAGTAAAGAATTGAAACAAACACAATTTATTTCTTTATGGTTCTTTATGGTTCTTTCTATCTTTACATATAGTAAAAGTATTATATTCATAGCTCTATCTTCTAGTTCTACTATGAATCTTCTATCTTTGGTTCTTCTCAAACTTTCTTCAAGTTGGAACTGTCCAACTCCAACTTAGTTTATCCATTCCATCTTCTAGTTGGAACTGTCTAATTCCAACTAATTCATTCATTCAATCTTCTAGTTGGAACTCTCTAATTCCAACTAGCTTTATCTATTCATTGAGAGTTGTCTAACTCCAATGAATAACATTCATCTTTCCAAATATGGAGTGGTCTAACTCCGTGCACCTCATCGAGAGTTATCTAACTCACGTGCACATGTTCTCAATTGGAATAGTCTAATTCCAATGCACTAAAATGCGGAGGTGTCTAACTCCAGTGCACATGTTGTCAATCTGGAGTTGTCTTACTCCTATCCATTCATCTTCAATTGAGAGTTGTCTAGCTCTCATCTTTCTCTGTTTACACACTGACACATGTAGTTAGAATATTCCTTAATAATTCTAGTTACATTACACATAGACCAAGTCAAATTTCACTTTTGGTACTTGTTGGGGACTACACCGTTTATGGTGTTGATGTCATGTACATTAATTTCGAAGGGCCTAAACTAGATGTCCAAAGGTCTGAAAGTGCCACGCCCATTAATTGTCAATATAATACTATTTGTTAAAATAATTTTTTTTAAAGTTATTATACTTAGCGTAGCATATTGGGATACTTGAGATGATAGATTATGCATTTTAGTATGCAAGGGGAAGATATTATTGATCGTACTCATGGCAAGTGTCAATACATTTCAGTATGCAAGAGGAGGATATTCTTGAACGTATTAATATCAAGTATCATTTGTGTACACTTCAGTCACATTGTAGACCATCACGTAACATAGGCACGCACTTCATAACACTATTGAACATACTCATGCCAAGATATTAATAAGTGCATTTGAACACCGAGTGTCATGAGGTGGCACGAATGATTGAGTTGTTGATCATTAGTGTCACCTAACATACGCCTCAAAATTGTGTAAATGACACTCTTATGCATGTGACACTAAATACCTTAAACGATGTACAATGTATATGATATTTAGCATCACTTACTATTGGGAACTACACAATCGCTATAACTATTTATCGAGAATGTAACATCTTACCAAGTAAAGTCATTTATGCTCTATAATGCTTGACCAACCTAACAACCTTTCGCCAGTAAAAACTAGACTCCTGAATAAGAAGTCTTACTACATTGCGTGGCTCCAAACAATAAGCGACACTAAAGACCACAAAACGGTGTAGTACAAACCATTACGTGTGCCATAGCTATGATCGGAGAGAACCGGCAGTTAGTTACAGATGAACCGGTTGAGTTTGAGAATTAACCGGTTGAAGTTTATCAAGACTACAGGAAAATTACCAACCATTTTAGAGGAATTCATAGAATATACCCCAATTTAATAAAGGAAAACCGAAAGATGTCAACAACATGTAACCGGTTGGACTTGCAAACACATGGATCTCAACCGATTATGCCCAAAAAATTTCCCCATCACTGTGCCATAGAACGTAGTGATGGGTGCCTTCAATAAGTTAAGGGTTAGTAATAATCCCCTTTATTTTTTTGTAGGCCATCGTAAATTGTGTTGTAAAGCGGTGGACTCGCACACAAAATACACAGGTCGCCCTTTGTTAGAATATGCCGCTTGGATATTATTTCCTTTAAATATAGTAAACACTAAAAAGCTTCTTGAATTGTGTTGCAAAGCTCCCCTTATTAAATGCAGTGGACTTGGCAAGTCAAACTGGTCAAAGCCCTGCTGCCTACGTGGCACACACAAGACACAGCACAGGGCATCGATTCCTAGTGTTTAACATAGACCACAGGTCTAGTGATCATAAATATAGTGAATATAGGCTACGTTGCTTAGCATAAGTTATGGGCCACTTCACACACGAGACTGAGAGCCCGTGACCATTGCACTTCAAGCAAGCACTCTCATTGGTGGAAAGGGTGGAGCTGGTCCAAGTTCAATTCACACTAGTACGGTTGAGGGACCAACGGAGTATGTGAATGCAAGATGGATGTAAAGTCTACATAGATTCCTACATGGCATCGAATGGATCATGTTGCATGGTCACTTGGACTATTTTCTTGGCCTAACACAAAACCAGGAGACCATGGCACTCCGAACATTCACAACCGTTGATTTATTCTATTTTACCATGTGTGAGGATCGGCATGAATAGAAATTCATTGAAATAGCATTCGGTTAAGGGTCCGATCACATATGACTTCACAATACACTTGAGGGTCCGTGACCACAATACATGATTTTGGAGGTGTGTTGGGACGGTCTTCGGACACTTCTTTTGGGCTCTCACAATTTCATGGTCACAGCTCTCGGCTCGTGTGTGAAGTGGCCCTAAAGCTCACATACTCCATTGGTCCCTCGAGCGTAGTGTGAAGCGAACTTGGACTGGCTTTGCCTTTTCCACCAATGAGAGTGTTTGAAGTGTAATGGTCACGGGCTCTCAGTCTCGTGTGTGAAATGGCCCTTAGTGAACAAATAGTTTCTAATGCTTTGTAGATCGGCGGACTTGTAAATTCGCCAATTATGGGATCTCATCCCCTTAGTTGTGTAGATATCATATAGCCATAGGATGTGGAGGATTGGAGTAAGATACTAAATCATATAGAGTAGTAAGGATGGGTTTACATTAAGGTCTGGGTCCAAGAAACTTGGGGTCCAAAACACCCATTTGATGGAGTCTACTTTCAAACTCAAGCTTGAAGATCAATTTCTCAAGTAAGAGGAGTGTTTTCAATGAGTTGGGACCACCGAGACTTGACAAGAAAGCAATGCCACATTAGCGTCACTTCTTCTTTCCTCGTACCTTGGACCCGAACCCTAGTGTAAACTCCTCCAATTTTAAAATGCGCTCTTGACCAATAGGGCCTTGGACCGTAGAGTAAACCCATCCTAAGTCATTGCAAATTGGTGGGACTACGCCATGTAGGGTATTTAGTGTCACTTCCATCATGAGTTACTAAGTGTTGTAACTTTCTGCTAAGAATGTAACGTTTTATCAAGTAAAGTCATTTCATGTTGTATATTGTCCATACAACCTATTTAATCTTTGTCGGGAACGAATGAAGCAATTATACACTTGCATGTTTCCAAATAGTAAGTGACACTAAATACCATAAACGGTGTAGTAAGTTCGCTAATGACAATTTTTTGTTCAGGAGGCAACATAGTTATACGTAAAGCAAAGGAGATGAAACCATGGGTTTGGTCCCAAACCTTAAGTTTATGATAATTAACACAATATCACCCATGCTTTCTTGATGCTTAAATCACCATACACAAAAGTGATGTCGGGCTATAAAAAACATGCTTACTAGCTTGTCCAACTAGGATGGGGTTGGACCACTATGATCTAGGAGAACCGGTAGTTAGTTACAGATGAACCGGTTGAGTTTGAGAAATAACCGGTTGAAGTTCAAGACTGCAGGAAAATCACCGATCATTTTAGAGGAATTTATAGAATATGCCCCAATTTAAGAAAGGAAAACTGAAGGATATCAACATGTAATCGGCTGGACTTGCAAACACCAGGATCTCAACCGATCATGCCCAAAAATCTCCCCAATCACTGGGCCAAACTAACCTTGTAAAGGCCAATATGGGATTCAGCATGGCGGGTCCCACGCACATACCCAATTTTAGATCCTAATAAAAACTCTCTCAAAGTTGCAAGGAAGTGGGAAGAGGAGGCCCCAAAATTTTCACATAAACTTTCAAAATAGGCTCCAATGTATGAATGAATACACTAGAGAGTGTTCTCAAAACGGATTAAAACCGACGGTTTGATCCTTCTTTGAGGGACTTTACGGATAACTCTAATTAGGGGATGATTAGTGGCCGAAGAGCAGCTGATTAAGCATATTCGTGGGCGGGCCCAGCGGCGGTGTGCTGGCCGAATGCCAGCTTCCAATTGCGAAGTTGTGTCAAATGCTCCCGACTATCGCGGATGTTTTTGCTCTTGGGGCATCGACGCCTGGATGAGTCGCATCTTGAGGAATATGTCCAAGCGTGGAGAATAATTTGGTTAGCTTTTTTTAGATTTCATTCATCAGTATTTGGGGCCCCGGGCGACTTCGGGTGCTTTCGTTGGCTCCGGATCGATCGAGAGCTTCGGTAGGCGGTATTTTGTCAGGCGCCAGGCCTCCTGCCCCTCCCCGCAGCCTGCAGGTCTGCGTGTTGCAGACTTGCCGCCTGTGGCGTTTTGGTTATTTATAACACTTATGTGTGTCGAGCAGTGGGATTTGGTATTGTATTTTGGAGAGAGTTGCGTGAGTAGGAATTGATTTGTAGACTTGCCGGTGCTCGCTGCGGAGTTGGGTGCGGATCGACTGGGAGCTTTTTAGTAAGGCCTCCTGCCCTTTCCGCAGGTCTGCTTTGTTTGAGACTTGCTATGGTGGTTTGTTTATTTATTTGCACGACCCGCGAGCGTTGAGCACAGGGTTTGGTACAATCTTTTTGTTTGTAGTCTTGCAGGTGCTCACAGCATGTTCCTGTGTTTGCAGGATCGGTTATTGAGGCGTTTAGCATCGTTCCCTAATGTATCCGAAAGCTTCCTGTGATTTTTGTAAGAGTTTTTCAACTCGATGGCATGCGGGGGTTGAGAGAGGCGAGTACATACGGGATCCCCGCCTGTTCGTGATGTTATCGAGTTCGTTTCCACTTAAGTTCTAGTGGCTTTTGAGGCGATTAAAGTGGTGTTGCACTTGGGTTATATCGAGTATAAGATTGATCGAGGTGCAGTGCTGCTTTCGAAGCCCTCTCTTCGTATCTCTTTGTGGTAAGACGCCAGCGCGTGTGCGTGGAGATGGCGAACCAGATGAGTGCAGATTTGCTTCGCTGGCAAGGACATAGTCGATGATGTGAAAGTGTCGTCGATATGTGCCAGAGCACAATGCAGCGGGGCCGTGCTCAACCACAACACGACGGTCACGTAGCGTGTGAATCTGGGGAAGCGATCCTGGCTGACCGACAAGAGCCAAGGATTCACAAGAATATCAAGCCAGAGAAGCTGCCTTGGAATCTGTCTCAAAAGAAAGGGAAAAACTCGTTGGTATCAGCCAATCTGACATCAGGAAACAACACAAGACGTGTTATTATCAGAAAATGGAATTCAACTGTGACATCGAAGCAGCCACGACTGGATCCGGTTGTTGCAGACAACGTTTTTGCCTTTATATCTATGTTGCACGACCTGCCGCGTGGTTTGGATACAAGAGGTCTCGAGCGTGTGTTGTCAAAGCCTGATGTTCAAGGACGAGCCCAGAATGTGTTGTCTTCCTTGCACGAAGAATGCAAAAAGAAATTGAGTTGCAGTGAAGAAAACAGAGGAGAGGAGGAATCTGTAGCAGGCATCCTGTCTTGCAGAATTTCAAGAGGTATTTCCAATAAAGCCCTAGAATGGTCAGGGCACAATCAAGTACCTAATCGAGGTGCTGGGAATGCCTTGCAGGCTCTAAAATTTGCAGACAATTCTCCTTACTCTTATCACGATGAGGTTGATACTACAGCTCCACGATTATTCTCTCGATGGCGGCGACGTGATGTGCAGCAGCATCCAAGAGGGCGATGGTTTAGGACCGTGTTAAGTAATTTGGCAGGTGTAGCTGGCTTCAAGATGCTCTCCCCCAAATTGCGTTGGCTTTTGCCGACGCTTGCCAATCTACCGTGGGTGCGCAACCTCAACGTGAAGAAGGGAACAGGAAACCCTATTTCGCGAGGGAGACAATGGTGGCAATTGCCCGTAAAAGTAGTGATGGCGGTCTCGAGCCGCTTCTGTGATTCTCTATCCAACTCCTTGATAGCTGCGCACTTGTTGCTCCTAGTCCTTGAGCTTCGTGGCAAGAGAGAAATAGAAGGTCCGCTACTGGACCTGACAATGCTCCACGATCCCACACATGGAAGTCCATCCTGCAGCAGCCGTGCCAGTTTCCATCAGACAGGGCAGGGATACCAACGTTCAAATGGTCAGATGAAAGACGAGCGGCAATGCAGGTTTTGTGAAAAATGTTGCCAGAACGCACACAAAGAGGCGATACATGTAAATGACGTTGATCTACCGTGGGACTGGAAACAGGAGATCGTCCAATTGATCGCCCTTACGCAGAGAGAAGGTGAGGTCGACTGCAAGACGTCTGTGCCAAGCAAGGAACGCATTGCACACTTGGCAAAGCTCATCCATGCAACTCTTTCACCTCCAACGTCTTGCAGTAACACTCCTACAGAGGACCAGGCATCAGCACCTACAGAAGTGAATGCTGCTTCAGAGAGTGAACTGAGAAAGGACACGGCCGTGTTGGCAAAGCATGGGATCGAGTCCTGGGATGGGGTTCCTAATTCAGATGGACCCAATTCAGTTAATGAGGTTAGTCCTAAACAAGGTCATCTGCGCCACTCAAAAAGTGATGGAAGCCTTAGATGCCTCGCCTCTAGACGGCGCAGCTTCGGTGCTTCTCATGCTTCGGTCTCGTCCCTAAAAAACCTCGACTTGGTCACATTACAGAACATAACAGGCGAGTCCTCTTGCTGTATAAACGACTGTTGTGCTCCCAATGACTTACTGCATGGTAGTGAGGCTTCCAATGAAAGGGTGGGTTGTACCATACCTCCTCGTGAAGGGGACCCCGAGGTTTCCATCTCTTTTGTGTCAAAGGATTTTCCGGAGGGGATTGAGCTCGTCTTCTCTCTTCAAGCAGATAATCATGATGCACTAAGAACTCCTAGTCCTGTGGAAGCACATCCGACACATGTCGATAACTCAGCTCTACTACAATCAATTTTGCTTGAGAAGCATAAATCCTCATTCTACACTCCAGAGTCGTCTATTTACGGATCGGAGGCAGATGATTCAGAGAATTTCTTAGAGGCCTGCTCCATCAGTTTACCTGACTTGGAACCTTCAGAGGAGCAGCTTGTATGTGACATTGAAGCGCTTCAAAGTTCTACCAGATTATTTGAAGAATCAGAGGATGATGATTTTTTGATGGAATTTCAGCAAGGGCATACTTTTGAAAGCACAGATGACATTGGAGAAAATGGATCAGTATCTTGGCCCAGGCATCACCAGATTGAGAATAAAACAAATCACATATCTTCCATCGAGAACTGGTCAGACTCACATGGAAGCCCCCACTGTTTAGCCTTTCATTTGCTTGCATCTACATCTTTTTCAGAGCAGCAAAACACTTGTCCAGCTAGGTGGAATTGCATTCATTCACTAACAGTTTATGGTGCTATTTGTTTATTCCAGTGATGAGCAAGCGGTATCTACAAGCAACGAATTTGAACGATCTGCTGACACTGCTTCTCTATCCGACCACATTCGAAATGTAGAGTGTTCGGAGAGTCTGGAAAATACCTCCACAGGAACCTCAAGTATTCTTGAAGAGGAGCAGGTTATTAATGAGGAGGTTGCCTGCGTATCGTCCAGCAACACATGCGTGTTGTTTGTGGATCACCCTACCTGCATTTCTATGCGGAAGGTATCAGAGCTCCATCTTATGTTCCAGTGTGGTAGAGCCACATGTTTGATCTATGTGTTTGAAAAGCATGTCTTATTGAGACGTATAAATATGTTTCTGGACAAGGAGCAATCTTTATTCCATGTAGGAATCCTTTCCATACATTTATGAGGAATTTAGTTTCACTAACCCGATTTGTTCATTTGTTGCTCAGCGTCGGCACGAGCATGGAGACCAGACTTACCTCAGCCCAGATGAATTGAGTGTTGCACCTTGGAGTGAATTGGTGTTCTGGCACGGTCACTGTGAACAAGGCAACCCCACTCTGTGCATTTTAATGGGGAAGGCTGTTCAGAAATTGCCAGCTGCAGAACTTCAAACCATCAGTTCTGTAATTAGTAAGTTTCCTCTCACTTTCTTTAACAAGGCAAAGTGTCCTGGAGGCCACTCTGATACAGATAGGTTGCGCTTATTCAAGGTCGTCCAGAAACTGAGTCAAGAGGTGTGCTAAGGTTCTCTTTGCATCAGGATTTAGAATTTGGAAGAAGTTGTATGTATCTGGATGTTTACTTGAAACTTGCATTGGACACTAAGACAGTTGGGAGCTATCATGTGCATTTAGTTTCTAAGACAAATGCACTACCTTGCTTTTCAGTCTCACACATGGAGCATGCTGAATTGAACTTCTACAAAGGGTCAGCGAAGCAAATGAACATCATTATGGATTTATGGGGACTCGGTTTAATGCGCATGCCGCCAATGGAAATATTGTCCCGTATTGGAACGATAATGAATAGGGACTATGCAGGTAAGCCGAAAGACCTGTCTTGTGCAGACTAGGACCATGGAATGGATGAACTTCTTCCTCTTGGTCTGAGATATTTAAGCATGAAGTTCTAGAGTTATGGCTGCAAAGAATTTGTGTACAGAATGGCATTCTTTTCCAGGTCTGAATAGCAAGCAGAGATTATTATGCACGTTAACTTCTGCCCAATACATCTTTGTTTGTTGTCTCATGTTAATATTACTCTGATCCTCGTTTTCATGTGATCATCTGTGCAGGACGTGGGGGTTTTGTTTTCATTGTGAATGCTCCTGTGATGCTCACTTTAGTGATGGGTCCTATCAAAAGAGTCATTTTGTGTCCCGCCTACAACAAAGGAGCAATGATTGAAAAAGGTTTTCTTGGTCAGTAGTTGCTACGCACTTGTGATTTATGGCTTAGAAAGCAAAAAGATTTGGATGCTCTAAGGCACTTTTGTCTTGCCATGTTCTTGCCTATCTTGTTTACTTCTCTGTTGATCTGTCATGGCTCACTACTCCTTGGACTGTCTGTCACAGAAAATAAGGAGCGGATCTTTATCCTCAACCGGAATTACAAGCATGTCCTAGAGGTAAATACACCTTCTCTTCACTTTTATAGGTTTAGATTCCTTTGGACATTTTCTTCAGTCATATCTTATGTTGAGTATGGGTTGACCCAAGGATCTCTTCAGCAGTTCTAATCAGTTGTTGCTCACTAGTTAATCATTTGAGGTTCTAACATGAAGTTGGGAATTGCAGAAGCATTTCAAGCCAACCTTGTTGCCTCCTGTATTTGGAGGAAAATGCCCATCCAAATTTTGTCCCCAGAATTGTGAGGCAGGAGCACCCTTCCTCACTTGTTCGTAGCACCTCAAATGCGTCGATAGAGAGTCGACACAGTGTCGACTCACGAAGAGCTCTGCGGGGAGATGTACTAGTAAATACCCCTTGTTGTATGCAAAAACAGTGTGGATTCCACATGATTTGAATTCTTGTACTGATTCAATTCATTGTAAAGCCTAGACAGATATACTAAAGAGTGGCGTTTCTGCTAGCACATATGCAGAGCGTTACTGGTTACTGCGGAAGGATTAAAGATTTTTGTTCATGTAGCTGTCAGCACGCATGAATTCAACCCGCGTATTAATAAGGTTATGTGCATGCAGAAAAATATCTGGCCCAGCTGTCCTCATGTCCTTCATTATAAATATGAGAGCCACCTGCTAGTTTGCACATTGTACAACATTTGGTCACGACATTTGAAGCTTCTCTTGACCCTCTATTTTGCACATAGGTTGTACCCTTGGAAGTTACATGAGTAGTTTAAGTTTCCTAACCCACTGGGTATCAGACAGTTCATATAACACCGTTGTGATGTGATGCCATTTCCCCTTCAATAATGTGTAGAGTATGCTTAAATTTCAAGAAGAGAAGTTCAAATGTTGTTGTGTGGTTTAATTCAACCCATGCATTATTCCGGCAGACATTGTATAACAAATATGAACCAATTGATATCATGTATTTCATTACCAAATATTGATGCACACTTTGTGTCACTTATATGTATACTGTTGGACATTTCACAAGTTGCTCTAATACCCTAACCATCTGGGTATCAGACGATATACATCCAACATTGGGTGTGACCCAACCCCATTTCCCCTTCAATAATGTATAGTATTTGGCATTTGTTCGATGCTCCCTTGTTTTACTCATAAAACATCTGATCCAACTGGCATTACATCTTTTCATTGCAAATATTCAAGGTATCACCTAGAGGTATATACCCTTTGATGGTTTTACAAGTATTTATAAACCCTTGGTTTTTTAGGTATGAAAGGATACTCGCACAACACCGGTTGTGACATGGTGACCCCATTTTCAGTCAGCAATGTCTCTAACTTAGCACTTGTTTGACATTCCCTTGCTTCCTTCAACAATAATTGACTCAAGTGGCATCACTTCTTTCATTTCCAA
This sequence comes from Polytrichum commune, assembly GCA_950295325.1. Classification (NCBI taxonomy): domain Eukaryota; kingdom Viridiplantae; phylum Streptophyta; class Polytrichopsida; order Polytrichales; family Polytrichaceae; genus Polytrichum; species Polytrichum commune. The sequence goes on from OX485807.1 coordinate 39,783,011, forward strand.
TATTGATAACGACTTTAATATTTGTATATGTAACATTGCAAAATTTCATGGTATTATTCACTTATGGGTATACCTTGGACACTATATGAGAATTTTTTAACACCATGACCCACTAGGTACCCACACAATACTTGCATAATATAATATTGATCAATTGTGACGTGACCCGATTTTCCTTTCATTAATGCCCATGGGTTGGCATTTGTTCAAGTCATATCTCTATGTGGTAATTGTTTGTAGTGGTAGATACATAGTAGGTGAGGCCCATGGTAGTGGACACTTTAGGAGTATATCGCATACTTCACCCGGCTAGGTATCAACACAATACCCACTCAACCACCGGTTGGGACATGGTGACCCCGATTCCCTTTCAATAATGGTTGGGGTTTGGCACTCATTCAATGCTCTTGTGGTTGCTAATAAGAACTGCAAAGTTTTGTGGTATACTCTTGGATGTTAAAGAGTATTTCTAATACCTCTTTTGGTTGGATATGAACACAATTCCCGAACACCATTATAACGTGATGACCCCATTTCCCTTTCGATAATGAAAGAGAGAGGGAGAGAAGAAACGCTGACCTTAATGGGATCAATGTGATTGAAATGCCCGTTCGACCCACCCTTGATATTATGTCCACTAGACATAATATCAACGGTGCATAAATACTAATAAATCGGTACTTGTGCAATGTTCATTTGGTTGGTTATCACCCACTTTATTATCTTTATAAATATCACATAGAGGCATACCCTTGAACATTTTAAGAATATATTCAATACCCTCTGTCCGGGTATTAACACAATACCTGCTCAACACCATTTCCCATTCAATAATTACTAGGATTTGCCACTTGTTGTACGTTCACTTGCTTGCTCATAATACAATTGACCCAACTAGTAGCACTTTACACAGGTTTTCGATACCCTGTAACGCCGGGTATGGAAGATACCCGCCCGCCGGGTGGTCCCATTTTCCCTTTCAATAATGACTAGGGTTTGGCACTTGTTCAACGTTGCTTGCTTGCTTCTTCCGCTTCGTCGTCCTCTCCTCTTCGGAGTCTTGTTTGGGGTTTCCTGCACCGGGCTACTTGCATCGCAACAATCATCGCAGAAGAAGGTCGAAGCAGGAGGACATCTCGTAGTTAGTGAATGTAAGAGTGGAAATAGCAGAGGGAAGCCATGACGGTGGTGAGCACGGCGAGCGGGCTGCTGGCGATGCTGCAAGAGCAGCATCCAGTGCTCAAATTGCATGCCCTAAATAACCTAAACATTCTGGTGGACAACTTCTGGCCCGAGATTTCCACCAACATCTCCGCCATCGAGTCCTTATACGAGGATGAGAAGTTTCAGCAACGGCAGTTAGCCGCTCTGGTAGCATCCAAGGTATTCTATTACCTCGGGGAGTTAAACGACTCGCTCACATATGCTCTAGGCGCTGGTCCTTTGTTCGATGTGTCGGAGGATTCGGAGTATGTGCAGACGTTGGTGGCGAAGTGCGTGGATGAATATATCTTGCTCAGTGTGAAAGCGGCCGAGAGCCAGGAGTCGGAGAAGGCGATCCTGGATCCGAGGTTGGTGGCGATTGTGGAGCGGATGCTGGAGAAGTGTATGCAGGATGGGAAGTTTCAGCAGGCAGTCGGGATTGCGTTGGAGTGCAGACGGCTGGATAAGCTCGAAGAAGCTATCGCCAGAAGTGAGAATGCTCCGGCTATGTTATCTTATTGCCTACGCTTATCCCAGACGTTTGTAAGTAGACGTGAGTTTCGTCACGAGGTTTTGCGGCTTTTGGTGAAGAGCTATCAGGGCCTTCAGCAGCCTGATTATCTGAGCGTGTGCCAGTGTTTGATGTTTTTGGATGAGCCAAAGGGAGTGGCCTCTATTTTGGATAAGCTGCTTAAAGGTGACAAGAATGATGCGTTGCTGGCTTACCAAGTAGCTTTCGACTTGTTTGAGAATGAGTATCAGAAATTTCTATTGAATGTTAGGGATCTGTTGCCTGAGCCGGCCAGTGTACCAACCATCACCGACATGGCTGTTCCAAATGGTGGGCGAAGTGAAAATGGCATCAGTGCCATGACTGGTGGTGCTGGGCCTACAGCTATGGATACAGACGTCGTGGAAGAAGTTGCAGCAAACCCCGCAGAGGAGGTCGAGACAGAAACAGCCATAGCACCCATAGCTGGTGGAGGACCACCTGCACCGGAGAGAACACCATATGCTGAAAGGCTTTTGAAGTTGAAGGGGATTTTGTCTGGGGAGACACCCATCAGCCTGACTTTGCAGTTCCTGTACAGCCACAATAGGTCAGACCTTCTGATATTGAAAACCATTAAACAATCTGTAGAGATGAGGAACAGTGTTTGTCACAGTGCAACCATATACTCTAATGCCCTCATGCATGCGGGTACCACAGTGGACACTTTCTTGAGAGAGAATTTGGATTGGCTAAAGAGAGCTACCAATTGGGCAAAGTTTAGCGCCACAGCAGGATTAGGAGTGATACATCGGGGTCATCATCAACAAGGAAGATCGCTAATGGCTCCCTACTTACCCCAAAATGGAGGAACCGGTGGGGGCAGTCCGTATTCCGAGGGAGGCGCTTTATATGCACTAGGGTTAATTCATGCCAACCATGGTGAGGGCATTAAGCAGTTCCTGTTGGAAAGTCTAAGAAATACCAGCAACGAAGTAATTCAACACGGGGCTTGCTTAGGGTTAGGTTTAGCTGCGTTGGGAACGGCAGATGAGGAAATCTATGACGATGTCAAGCATGTTCTGTACACCGAGAGTGCTGTAGCTGGTGAGGCAGCTGGTATTGCCATGGGGTTGTTGATGGTTGGGACTGCAAGTGAAAAGGCAACAGAAATGTTGTCTTATGCCCATGATACCCAGCATGAGAAGACTATTCGTGGTTTGGCTCTAGGAATTGCATTGGTTGTGTATGGTCGGGAGGAGGAAGCAGATACTCTAATTGAACAGATGACAAGAGACCAGGATCCCATCTTGCGATATGGAGGTATGTATGCCTTGGCTATGGCATATCGTGGAACTGCTAACAACAGTGCTATCCGGCGCCTGTTGCATTTTGCAGTTTCTGATGTGAGTGATGATGTGAGGAGGACTGCGGTGTTGGCTTTAGGGTTTGTTCTTTGCTCCGAACCAGAACAGACTCCCCGGATCGTCTCTCTGCTCTCAGAGTCATACAACGCGCATGTGAGATACGGAGCTGCGATGGCTGTCGGAATCTCTTGTGCAGGTTCAGGTTCAAGTGAAGCCATCTCTTTGCTGGAGCCCCTTACATCTGACGCAGTAGATTTCGTGCGGCAAGGGGCCCTCATAGCTATGGCCATGGTTCTCCTGCAAACTACAGAAGCCCGAGAACCTCGTGTGGCCAGCTTCAGGAGGCAGCTCGAGAAGATTATCAATGACAAGCATGAGGAGACAATGAGCAAGATGGGAGCTATTCTTGCGCAGGGAATCCTAGATGCAGGGGGTCGCAATGTTGCAATCATGCTGCAGTCACGAACAGGACATGACCGAGTAACAGCAGTTGTAGGCATGGCTGTCTTCAGCCAGTTCTGGTATTGGTACCCCCTCATCTATTTTATCAGTCTGTCCTTTGCCCCAACAGCGTTCATAGGCCTAAATGAAGAGTTGAGGATGCCTAAGTTTGATTTTATGTCAGAAACCAAACCCTCAATGTTTGGCTATCCCCCATCTGTGGCCCCACCTGCCACTACTTCAGCTGTGAAACTACCAACTGCTGTTTTGTCCACATCAAATCGGGCCAAAGTTAGAGGTGCAAAGAAAGAGGCTGAAGCAGCTAAGGCAGGAAAGGGAGGTGGCCAGGAGGCTAGTGCAGGTGTGTCTGAAGGCTCAAGTGCTGGTGCTGAAGGACCAGTGGATACTGATAAGGAGTCGACTTCCAGTACCAAATTTGACACTGCAATGGATGTAGATGGAGGTGCAGAGAAGAAGGCGGCTGTTGCAGAGCCTCTATCAGAAGTGCTCCACAACCCTGCACGTGTGGTGCCAGCACAAGAAAAGTTCATTAAGTTCCGGGAAGACTCAAGATATGCTCCTTTGAAGTTGAAGCGAGCTCCTTCTGGCTTTGTGATGCTGAGAGATTTGAACCCTTCAGAACCAGTGGAGCTTGTTTCAACGGATACCCCTGTGGCTGCGGGAACTGCCGGTGCAGCAGCTCCAGCTCCTGCAAATCCTGCAGCCATGGCTGTCGAAGATAATGAACCTCCTCCACCTGAACCATTTGAATATGTGCCTTCCAGAACATGAGGCAGTGGAGAGGATTTGAAATGTGCATGTACTTTACACTTAGGCCCCCTAGCCTAATACATGGTCTTGACGTCCTGATTCTCTTGACCAGCTCCAAATGTCAATACAACACTATATTCTTTCTACCATTTTATGCCACAGGAATTGTTGCAAGATCCTTTTAATGGGGTTTTTCTTTCATTTTCTGTGATGAAGAAAGAAAATGATCTGCATTAGCCCAGCTTGTTGGTGGCGTTTGACGTGGTACAACTCTATGCACATATGCTAAATTCATCTTGTGCAGTTGCAAGGTCAGGTGTCATGTCAAGATTGTACAAAATGTTCAAAGACTTGATTAGTGTTGCAATCTTTTTGTGGGTATGCGACTGATGACAATACGTTTTTGTCCGTGTCAATGGTTGTTGAGAGATGTATCACTTGTCTTCCTACAGCATACATGTATTTGTTGCTGTACAATCTTGTGTGGGATTCTTGCTGTACAATTTTGTTGTGATGTTATGCATGTCCATTGCCCACCCATGTACAGGTGAGATGATTTCGCAGCTCATGCTCCTTGAAGTGCATTACTAGCAACAGAAATTATAAGAATGTTATGCAAGTACTTCTCAATCAGTTTTTTTTAACTTATCTATCATCAGCTTTGATATTTTTAGCCAATTCTCAATTCCTAAGGTAGTACTGACTATGGAATGAGGATGCTTAGGAGGGTTAGGCCAAGGACTCTTTCTAGCACAAACAACCCAATGAACTGGTCACCTTGATTAGAATTGCAATAGTGAGGCATTGTGTTGAAACAATGATTTGCATTGATATCATAAACAATAAGGCTACAATAATGGTTTTCAAGTGTTACATACATGAAGGAAGTGCAGTAGAATTGATGTATATGTAGAATCCACAATTTGCTTGCATACTGATGAGATTTGTAGGGAGAACTTTAACCCTCAAGTGTCTAAGAGGCCCAGACCGGGCCTCTGCATGCATAAAAACATGTATTTAGGCTACATATTTCCATTTCCAGTCAATTATATCAAAATTGGCCCTATCTAAAATTAACTCATTTTTCAAGTGCACTTTTTGAATCAGTTGAGTACCTTCATGTTTGTCAAGATTTAAATTCAATATGTAGCATGAATGACCTTGGATGTTTATATGTATGTTGAATTCTGATCATCAATACCAAGTATGATTGAATGTTCATCTTCTCCTTCACATAACACAATGCATAAAACAAGGTTTTAAACCCATAAATATATTTAATAGAATTTATGGACTTGATGAGGCATGTATAAATTGTCTATTTGGTCATATATTGAGACCCCACATCCTTTAAGGATTAAGTTATAAGAGAGGAACGCAATTAAGGTGAGTGCACATATCATGAACCGTGCTATGTATGCATTCTCATGTATAGGTCCGTATTCAAGTGTGAAGTGTATAGGTAGGTCCAAAAGAGATCATTTTAGATTATTCATGACTTTCACTCCAAGAATTATGAAGATATCCATCTCAACTCCAAAAATAGCAAACTCAACTCTCATGCTCCACATTTGAATTTGCTAATGAACTCATTCGCTAACTCAACATGGCTTTTGGTCAGGAGTTGGTTGTTTTCTATACAACACCTTCCGTGTTCAATACATTTTCAAGGCATTGTGCTTGGAAGTAGTGTGGAGGTTTGATAGAAAAACATTTTATGTATCACTTCCTTAAGTGGCAAACTTACTTTGGGATGTCAAGAGATGTTAAAGTGAGTTTGACCCTAAGCCTTTTCTATTAGTTATTTATTAGACATTTTATGCCCAACCTGCTATCAACCTATGGTATGTTGAAATCCAAGAAATCATAAGAGGTGCACTCACCTTAGCCATGTGTAAAAAACCCTAGAATTTGCTCTTGCTCTTGCTCTCCAAAACCCTAAACCCTGATGTCCTCCAAGCCTCTGAACCCTAAGCTAATGCGTTCCGTCTTCCTCAGACCATTTTGTGGAGGATTTCTCACAATTCTCACTTTTTTCTATATGCGGAGCATCGTCATTTCACACGTCGATTATGTTCCTTGATGTATTCTCTCCATTGCACTCCAGCATGTGCAACTGACAAAATGGCGGCCACTAGATGTGAGGCCCGAGCTTCTAATTAATCCGCATATATTTTTGGTGAGAGTGATGTAGCTTGTTAGGGTTTCCTCTGGCTGCTGCGGAAGATTTTTTGAGGAGGACTAGGTAGCCGTGTTTCTCTCGCACTCTATATGTTGTTGGTTCCTGAAGAAGTCGTGTTTAGTTTGTGCATTGTGTGCAAGTGTAAATTATGAAGAGCTTGAAGTATGGCAGGCCATCAGTCTGAAACAAAATTTGAGTTTCCTAATTTCATCATAAGGAAAGGAAGGTTTGGTCTTTACTCGTGCTCAGGGTTTCAGGATACCCTCCCTATCGAATCATAGGTTTTCGAGATCTCATCTCTTTTATTCAGTTAAACAAATGATTTCCTGTGTTGACAGCTACGAGTATGTCGCCGAGACCTAATGCTGCCGATCTGGTCACTATCCGTTACAGGAATATCAGATTTCTGAATTACTTTTAAGCAGACATTGATGGTGATACTCTGGAAAGTACGATGGAGGAGCGTCGAGTTGAGGAAGAGATTAATGCATACAGTATCACCTTCCAGAGAAGGTACATTTTTAAGTTGCTGCGAGTTCTCTTTGAGGTTCTAAGCAAGGTTGAAAGAGGGAGAGTGTCTTAACAAAAAAGTAAGGGGACTAATGTGGAGACGACTGACTTGTCGTATAACGCGGAACCGTGTATGAGAAGTTCAAAGCCAGACAACAAGAATTTTTGAAAGTCGCCTACCTATTGAGGATTTTAAAGCGGTCGTTTTGATTAATTTTCATACAGATCACTTGGAGACCACTGAACGACTTTGGCTGAAGTTTTTTGCTGATCCTTCTCAATGGTGGCACAACAAGAGTGGTAAGGTAAATTGGTTTACCGGTGATGAGGAAGGGCTGTGAAACGGTACCTGAATCTGCAGGAGAGATTTGTGAATGCATTCATTTTTCAATTAAATAGGAATTGGTGTTTGATAATTTCAGGGCTGTCATTGTTGTAACTCGTATATTCTATAGTTTCTGGATTATTTATTAATGTCGTATGAGTTGAGGTAGGAGTTATGAACATAATTGGAGGTTCAAGTATCAGTGGTTGTTAATTCTGCAGGTAAATCCAACATCGCAGACTTCAGGCACAGGCTTACAAAGGAGGTTCTTTGGATCGGTAGCGCGTCCAGGCCACCATGGGTGAAGTTGAAGATGATCGCAATGGCACGAAGCAATGCACAAACCTATGTCGGCTCTAAAGTCCACAAGCGGTATTTCTCCTGTCGTTGATCAACTATAGACAGTATAGCGGGTTATATGTTTACAATGGAAAGAGTTGCTGACTACCACAATGGAATAGCTATCACTTGAATACCTTTACCAGTGAATGCAGTGATTTCTGTACATTGAGCTTTAGCACATTATTTCTAATTTTGCACTTTGGATGAATCAGGGTGTTTGTTGACCGCAACACTGGGCTGACAGAGAACCCTAGCAGTGTGAATTTTGAAGGCAATGATCAATTAATTTATAGACGGCTGAGGAGGACCCTAAGCAAGGCAGAGGAAGCATTTGGTATCTTGGACAAATATGATAAATTAGGCATTCCTGTTAGCTTCCAAACTTATGTGACAGTCTTGCAAGCCATTTGCAGGATGGAGGATCTGGAAGTAGGCAGGCGAGTTCATAAGCATATATTACAAAATAGACTGGGTGAGAATATCTACCTCGTAAACAATCTTCTAAGAATGTATATAAACTGTGGAAGCATTATGGATGCACGGGAATTGTTCGACAAAGTTCGTGAGAAAGATGTAGTCACCTGGACGACGATGATTGGAGGTTTTGCACAACATGGTCATGGTGAGGAGGCCTTCAAAGCATTTCACCAAATGCAACAAGAAGGCTTAAAGCCAAACAAGGTGACTTACATGAGCATTTTGAACATCTGTTTGAGCCCAGCTGGTTTGGAATGGGGCAAGGAAATACATGCCCATATTATTGCGGCTGGGCTTGAATCTGATGTGCGAGTTGGGACGGAAATTGTCAAGATGTATGTTAAGGGTGGAAGCATCAGGGACGCCAGGCAAGCTTTCAACAAAATACTTGATCGAGATGTATTTGTGAGTACCGTGATGATTGGGGCTTACACACAAAGTGGTAACATTGATGACGCGTTTGAAGTTTTTCTCCAGATGCAGAGAGAAGGTCTGGAGCCAAATAAGATTACATACTTGAGCATTTTGAATTCGTCTGCCGACTCTATTGGAGGCATGGAATGGGTAAAGGAAGTGCACGCTCAAGCCCTCAAATCTGGACTCGATTCTGATGTGCGTGTTGCGAATGCACTCATCAACACTTATGCAAGGAGTGGGAACCTCGAGGATGCATGTCTTGTTTTTGAGAAAATGGGTGAACGGGATATCATTTCGTGGAATGTGATGATTGCAGCATACGCCAGCAGCGGTCATGGTAAAAATGCATTTGAGGTCTTCTCCCGGATGCTGCAAGGAGGATTCGACCCTGATGTAATTACATTCCTAAACATCCTGAATCCTTGTGCAAGCCAAGGAGCCTTAGAATGGGTGAAAGAGGTCCACGTGCAAGCATTGGTATCTGGACTCAATTCTGATGTGCGTGTGATGACTGCACTTGTCAAGATGTACGCAAAATGTGGGAGCATCAGGGATGCCAGGCAAGTATTTGACAACATGGTTTCTCGAAATATTGTGACATGGAATGTGATGATTGGAGCCTACTCTGAGAGTGGCCATGGTGACAAAGCATTCGAAGCCTTTCTTCATATGCAGGAAAAAGAAGGGCTAGAGCCAAATGCCGTCACCTACTTGAGTATCCTTAACCCGTGTGCCAGCCTAGGAGCTTTGAAATGGGTCAAGGAGGTCCATACGCAAGCTCTCAAAGGCGAGGTTGGCTCGGACGTGCGTGTGAATAATGCACTCATCAACATGTATGCAAAGAGTGGAAGCATTGACGACGCGCGTCATGTTTTCAATAACATGGTTGAACGTGACGTCATTACATGGAATGTGATGATTGGAGCACTTGCACAACATGGGTGTGGCCAAGAGGCCCTCGATGTTTTCAATAAGATGAAGATTGAAGGGGTTAAACCCAACGAGGTTACGTTTGTAGGAGTTCTCTCGGCTTGCAGCCACGCAGGTCTAGTGGACGAGTGTCGCCACCATTTTTCCTCCTTGATACAAGATCAACATGGCATTAAACCCACGATCAAGCATTACAGTTGCATGGTAGATGTTCTCGGCCGTGCGGGACGCTTGTCTGAAGCTCAGGAAGTTATCAAGAACATGCCATTTAAAGCAGACACTAGGGTTTGGGGAGCCTTGCTTAGTGCTTGTCGAGTGCATGGGAACGTTGCACTAGCTGAACATGCGGCTGAACATTGTCTCAAGTTGAACCCACATGACCCTGGGGTTTACGTGCTTCTTTCAAATGTCTATGCCGCAGCTGGCATGCCGAATAGCGCGGAGTTGGTGCGGAGAACGATGAAGGAAAAAGGTGTGACAAAAGAGCCGGGATGCAGCTGGGTCGAGGTTAACGACAAGGTCCATTCTTTCATTGTAGAAGATAGATCGCACCCTCAAGCGGATGAAATTTACTGTGAGCTTGCGAAATTGGTCGAGAGTATAAAGAGGGCAGGGTATGTTCCTGATACACGATTTGTAACCCATAATGTGGTTGATGAGCGCCAAAGGGAACAATCGGTTTTGTCTCACAGTGAGAAGCTGGCCATCACGTACGGACTCATGAGAACGCCAGCAGGTACACCAATCCGGATTTTTAAAAACCTTCGTGTCTGTTCTGACTGCCATACAGCATCTAAATTCATATCCAAGGTCTCCAAACGAGAGATTGTTGCGAGGGACGCTAATCGCTTCCACCACTTCAAGGATGGTGTGTGTTCTTGTGGGGACTACTGGTAAAGAGTAGATTGGATGCCTAGTTGAGATTTGCTTTTATTCAACATTGACCTGTATCAATCAACAGTTCATGGTTCTCAAAAATGCTATATACAACTCCAAACTGTTGGGGCAGAGTCAAGTTTTGTTCCAAGTTTGATCACTGCATTTACTCTGGAGTCAATCTGTTTAATTCCGGGTTGTGTAAAGAATCATGCAGAGCTCTTGCAGTGAGTGAACATTATGGTTTGTGGCCTTCTTGTAGGTACTTCCAACTGTACACAAGTCTGACTGTAGGACAACTTGGGAATTATATCATCTGGTTAGCAATTGTGATGAATCATGCAGATTTTTCTTTCAAGTTTGAAAATCAGAGTTGAGACAGGTCAAAGGCAATAGTCTCTTTCTCTTCAATTGATCACATAGACCCTCCCAATTATGTTAACTACCGAATTTAGAATGGTATCTGTATTTTGAGCACAGGGTCCAGTCTCATTGTAAGGCGTGTCTTTCTAGTGTTTATTTTTAAGCACAATCCTTACCATAAAGCACTCAAATATAGGTGACCACATAAGGCTCCCATAACTTACCCTTTCACAGCCCTTCCTCATCAAAGGTGAATTGAGGTTATGCTTCAACCCTCTTGCTCCACTAATCAAATCTGTCAATGTTTTTGTTCCTATTTTGTGACTGGCTAGAATTTTGTTGTCTAAACTCATCCATTGAGCATGTGAAAATGCAGTGGAATATTCTATAGCTTGTTGAGTAATCGTGCTTAGTTGACCATTTGACTCCAAAAACAATACTAGGAAACTCTAAATCACTATAAGATGGACCAATTGAAAAGAATTGATCCTCAATCCATAGGGGACTTCTTTTTACTTTGGTTGGATGAGGTTGCCTACACTAACATGTGCATCTGGAGTCTTTATTCTTGAATATATCGTTGGGCCCATGAAGAGCTCATCAGCTGAGTAATGTCATGGAATCGTTGCTCACCTACTTAACTTACATAAACTTTCTTTGGTGTCTGCTTGAGTACCACATGTAAGTTTCATGAACTTCCGGGAATCTACTATGACAGAATTTGAATTTTTATTTTCAAAAAATGAAAATTGCTTTGATATGAAAACTCATCCACCAGTTAGCTTCGGTTTTGCTTGCAGTCTAAGCCACACCAATTGGTGCTATGGTGGATGACTAACATAGACAACCCTTCTGCAATTTTTTCTTTTCTTATTATGATACCTATATTCGAATGGTATGTGGTTTGGTGCGGCTCCAAGAATGGATACCAAAAAGACATGTGTTTAAAAGGTTGTGTGTTCAAAATACGTTACAGTATCCATTCTAAGTTCATTAGTCAACATAATTATTGGGGGGAGGGGGGGGGGGGGGCTATACGATCATTTGATGAACACGTAAGTCAAGTTCACTTTGGTAATGAATAAATCAATCAAATAAATTTCAAAATTTGTGAAGAAAAAGCGGCTACAACCTTGATTTGGATTTGCTAGCCATATTGTGTTGATTGTGCGTTTCATATCTTAGGAGAAGTGGGTGACTTGAAAAAGGTAATCATTTAAGACCTATAGTAACCTCCCACTTAAGTACGCACCCATTTAAGTACGCATCTTGGTTAAGTATGCATTTTTTGGCAAAAAAAGTAGGGTTCAAGATTTCTTAGTTGAACATGTCGTGAATCGTCATTTGGTGTAAGTTTTGAAGTTTTTTTGTGTTTGGCTTTGAGGTCGACCGCTCGCGATTTGGGAAACCCTAAATCCTAAAGTACGCACCTACCAGCTAAGTACGCACAAATTGCGCATGTTCAAGTTGCGTACTTGAGCAGGAGGTTATTGTATCTACCTTATGATGGATGGGTCTTAAATGGTTAAAAATATGTAATCACATTAAGCTATGTGCACCTATTATGGAGGGTGTATCTAAATTGAACACAATCTATGACTTTTTTGGATTGTAGACATGACATGGAAACCGATCTTAGATTGAGTCCATTTTAGGTACATTGCCCACAATAGGTGCACATACCTTAGTAATGCTTACTTTAACAAAGTTATGGATATGCCTCTTATATACAATATCTTTAAGTAACCTATAGGAAGTTCTATGGATACCTATACATCATTATTATGCATCCCAAGGAACAAGCATAGGCATGCAAGAAGTGATGAAATAACCAATGAAGGTCATAGACATACAAGTATTAATCTATACACAACTTGTCACATTAATGGCATTTATTGTGCAAGAAATCACACATGACTTAATAAATCCTTGCTACGGTTCTCCTCATAGGTGTCATATTTGATGGGATGGGGACGGAAAAAAAAAATGTAAGCTTTTTATAAACCAATCAAGGCAACCACAAAATTTATTAGTTGACGGGAAGAATCGGGTTGAATTGTTTTGATTTGGCATGTTAATTGACCATGTTGATTGGTACAAACAATCAAACAAGTTGACAGGGAGTGATATGATTAGAGGGTTAGATAGTTTGATTGAAAAATTAGGTCAACTCTTTTGGTCGACCATTATTTGTCATTAGATCCAGTCCCACTATAATTCACTATTAAGATTATGGTGTCCTCAACACACTTGGCTTTGACACAAATCAACTTTGTGTCATGTGAAAGGACCATTTGAGCAGTCATTTTTACAACCTAGTGATGTGGCTCAAGGTCACAGTCTTTTTGATTAATTTGTCTCACTTTGAGCATATGGTCAATTTATAAGCCTAGTCATTTGGCCCTACAATTTTGGTAGATCTACAGAGCCTAAGATAGTATTGAAAACCAAAAGCCTAGAATAGATTGTCATGTTGGTTAAACCCTTTGGAAAATTTCTAGAAAAGTTGCATAGATCTAAAAAACTATAAAGATTGTACATTTTTTTTTTGAAAAAGAAAATCATATGTAACCTACAAAATTTCCCAAAGTAGTTTTTTTTTAAGGAAATGAATGTTTTGGGTAGGATAAATAGCTTGAAAAATTTTCAAATAAATTCCATAGACCGTAAAGAATCTATAGATTGTGTTTCCCAAACACTAATAAATTCATATGCAACCTACATAGAATCCCAATGGGTTTTTTTAAAGGAAATAAGTGTTTTGGGCAAGATAAATAACTTGGAAATTTTTCAAAAAAAATCCATAGATCTAGACAACTACAAAGAGTCTGCAAATTTATTTATTTAAAAAAATCATATGCAACCCAATGTTGTTTTAGGAAATGAATATTTTACTATCCACTAATATTTACCATCCATTTTATATTTACTACCCTTGACTATGTACAATAACTAAGTGCAATAACTACATGTAGTAATTATGTATGGTAACTATGTGCGTAAGCTCTATTAATCAATAACTTCATTACCTTCCGATCACGTGCATGTGTAATGTGAGCGGAGTTGATGGCTAAAGACTTGTTTTGGATCCGTGAGGTGCCGGGTTAAAATCTACTTGACTACCATTTCCCAAAAACTAGCAACACCTAAGGCTCCTACTATGTAGGTACTTTAGAAACAAGGAGTCCCATGAAATGTGGAAAAAGATATGTGAATTCACTTGGCTCATAATATTTCAAACTTTGTTATAGTATAAGTCAATTGCAATAAATATCTCAAATTTATGCTCCAACAAGTTTACACATAATCTACTTAAGTTAGCCATAGTGCATGATAGGACAAAGGGTCGGACACCGGAAGGCTGTTGGAGGTTAGGAGAGAGGGGTCGAAGTAGCGCTCGTTGTTGCTCCCTACACCTCTCCCCACCATGCCACCCACCTCTATGGGACCCAAAAGGGCACCAACAAGCACAAGAAACCCTAGCCACAAACAACCACAAAAACTCCGATATAAAGTCCCTCCGAGATCCGCCTCAACACCTAGCCCAACTAGTTACATCTTGCGATCTTTTCGTTTTCTTCACCAACTTGAGGGACACCCCAAGGATTCATCAGAAGGGAGAATCTTTGCCGGGGTTGAGAACATCCGAGAACACTGCTGCCAAACTACACCAGATCTAAACCAGCGACGTCGCAACAACTGCACCCGAAGATCTCCAACAAAGCTCCACATATTCATATACAAAATCAGTCAAAACCCTAGTGCTTCCAAGTCTGAGTGGTTACATCTTGTGATCTCCTGGTTTTCTCTGTTAATATGAGGGATAGTCCATAAATCCTTCATAGGTGAGAAGTTTTTTGTGTGTAGAGATCTACTTCAAGTCATAGAAACTCTGTCTTATGTGCTTAGATTTGTAGCCTAAGTTTGAAATCATTGCAATCGGGTCTAAGCCACACCGAAGCACCTCGAAAAACTCAAACAACACATACATATGCAGATCTATAATCAGTGCTTCCATGCCCAACTAGTTACATCATGTGATCTTCTTGTTTTTCTTCATTTTGAGGGAGTCCATACACTCATGAGAGGGAAGAAACTTTGTCGAGGAAGAGGCGAAGTTGGACCGGCCACATTGCAACGGCTACACCCAAAGTCACCATAGTCAAAATCATAGTGCTTCCAAGTCTAGTCTGGTTACCTCTTGTGATCTTCTGTTTTTTCTTTATTAAATCCAAGGTTCATAGAGTCCTAAATAGGTGCGAAGTCTTGGAGCTTGATAGTTCTACTTCTCGTCTTAGAAATTCTTCATACTTAGAGTTGTAATCAAATCGCTATTTGAACCAGACACGTCGAAGCACCTCGAAGAGCTCCAGCAAGTTATACATTCTTAGATTTAAATCAGATTGCCTCCAGGTCCAACTAGCTACATTGTGTGATCTTTCGGTTTTTCTTCGTTAAACTGGAGGGACAGTATGCACTCCTGAGAGTGGAGAAGCTTTGTTGAGGTCGAGGACAAGCTGAAGCAGCCGCGTCGCAGTAGCCGCACCCAGTCGTAGCAGTCCGACATTCTTGAGACGTCGTAGCAGTCGCAACAGCTCGAGGAAGGGAGCTGGAGGTAACCCAAGGGAGGCTACAAGGTTAGAGGCAGCTATGACAAATCACGAAGTTGTTGGAGCCACCAGAAGGTAAGTTACTAGAATACCCGAACAAGCCCCTTCATTTAAAAAATTTAGTTGCACATAGACACACACAAAGTAACATTAATTTAGGCACGTAGAATTATTAGTTGTTGTTAGGTAGGAAGAAAAATGAAGGTTGCACATGCAACCAACCTTGTTCTTATCCTTTGGCTCGTGTTAGCCATACCATATTGGAGAAATTCTCACCGTGTCAACTCTCACAACCCATGGGAATGTCATACACATTATTGTTTTACTACCATAGATGCACATAAAAAAGAAATATCAAACCAAATAGAATGGTATTATACAAATATTAGCAAACCCAATGTATGCATAAAAAACAACTTCTTCCTAATAGCACCCTCCCTACAAAGCCCACTTATTCATAAGTGGAAAGGGGATTGGTCTAGGAGCAAAAGAAAAATACCAAAAACACACAATAATAAAATGTACTACTTTTGCAGAATGGCCTACTTCCGCAGTCTTGAAAAGTCATTGGATGGGGTAAAGACATGGAAGTAACACAAACTTAAAAACGAACATCTAGAAATGCATGTCTAACCATAGTAGACAAAACCAAAAACAAACCTAGCACCCAAGGGAAAACTTTCCCGCTATGGCTTGGATTCAAAGCAATGAATGATTTGAATGTAAGCAAAGGCCTTTCCAAAGAAAGCCACAAAAGTGTTAGTGAACTTGTCAAAATAGGAATGTATAAAAATGAAGCATTAGAATGTCAAGATAGTATTCCGTCATATCCGTATGTACCACAAGAGATATGGCCCAACAAAAATAGCCTAGGGGAACAAATTTTCATCACACTCAAATTTCATTAGAAATAGAAATTTGTGATGGCTTTGCAATGGATTATCATGTGGTTTATTCTTCGATTTAGACGAAATGATTATACCCAAAGAAGATGCACTTGAAAACATCACCAAGAGATTGGATGTGATGAAAATCTCTCTTGGTGAAGATATTAGTGATCATATTACCATAATGTGTACACACGGAGGAAAACAATGGTAGGAGCATGCTTAAATACACCTAAAAAACATACAAGAAGATGGGGTTCTTCTCCTCCAAGGATTACGGCCATTTATTATCCGGCATTGCATAGAGGAAAAGTGTGCAAATCATACGATACTATTGCCTCAAGCGAGATGTTATCAATCAAAATCATAAGTGATAGCATAAAAAACATGATTTGGTACAATGTGTATGATGAAGTGGTCAATGAAAGGTTCAAAAGATGACATAATTTTGAAATCACACATGTAAAAAAAAGAAAAACCATAATTTCGTATTGATTGTTGTCACTAGTCTGGAACAAACTCTAAACATCCGAAAAAATAAAATAACCTTCGGATATGAATGCATTAATGTAACAATAGGGAAACCCACGGGTGATGACTTGGCAAAAAAGAATGCACTTATTCTTATTGCAAAAAATTAAAACAAATTAAAACCAAAAGAGATTCTTGAAACGGAAAAAAAAATATGTATGGGGGGGAAAAATATTTTTAATATTTTTAAAAAAACATACGACAAAGGCAAACTCACAAGATTATGCAATGTTCAATGTCTAAGCGCGGCAGTTTACAAGAAATTTGTTAAAAACAGTCATAAAATATGTAACAAATACGTCGAATTTGCCCCTCATCCAAAGAATTTAGATGGCATATCTAAACTCTCGGGAGATGAATTCACAATACTAGGCTTAAACGATGTGAACACAGCCTTAGCAAACATTGTAGAAGCCATGGAAAAAGTCCCATCCAATGAATTAGGGAAAAAAAACATAAATAAAATGGTGAAGAAGCGGTGGCTAACGGCACTGCAATAATACGCAATGAGATGCAAACAATGGAAACACGTCTCACAAGCCAAGCAAAAAACTTTGCAACGTATGTAGCATACAAAGCAGCTAGGGCCCTCAATAAAGAAATGGCTACCCTCAGACAAGCCCTTAGCAAAACAATGGTAGCTCTCGACTCCACGGATATGCTCGACAAATAAGATTCATCGAGCGACAAAGAAGACTTAATGGCGATAAACTAAACACGGCCATCACTTCAATACCAACAACAAAACTAAAACTAAAACTAAAACTAAATAAAAGGGTATTTATAAGTACCACCATCCAAATAGAATCATTTGTCATAATAATTTTTATTAAAAACATAAGTAAATATTTTCTCAAAGTAAATTTCACACCTCAACGTACAAATCCAAATCACGATACCTTACATACTTCTATATACACAATCACCATGGATACACTACCAAACTCATTCCCACTTTATACAAACCAAATAAAACCCACCATACAAACATACAACAAGCAATTATAATTAAGCATAATTACACGACACCATGCCCAAAAACATCTTCTACTACTCCGATGTGGAGATATTCACCCCAACCCATACCCAATGCCTAACCTGCTACAAAAACACCCCACCGCTCATAAAAGACAACAAACAACATACTTCTTACCTAGTACGATCAAATTTCAACCATAATATCAACATTTGGCCAAAACATTCAAACTGCTCTTTCAAAACACACATCACCTACGTGCACAAACAACATTCTTACTTCCACACTTATACAACTACATACAACAACACAATAACCACCCCCCCCCCCCCCTCACGGATCATCTACGCAATGGTCGTAACGGTTAGCCATTCTACTGAAGTATGTAACACATATCTCCAACAACAACCAATACAAGACTGGACATCACAGCTACTAGAAAAAATGACAAAATTGCCCAACCCGCCATAACAACACATAAACACCCCGCATCCATATACACAATTTTGCAATATATACAACGACAAAATCAGCCCCCAAATACAATACATAAACAATTCTATGACTACATACACCTAAATCCCGAATCATTTAGTATCCAAAATCTGCAAGAAATATTCTCATACCTACCAAAACAACTTCTAATGCAGGCATTAAGATACAACGAACCCATAAATGAATACACACACCTTAATTCCCAAACAATCCACAACCCATCACCACCACATGGACCAATCCTACTAACAATCCAAGAATCATATGCCATAACTTGGAACGCCTCCTCACTTACTTGAATCCATAATTAAAATGATGCAGTCCCGCACACAAGCCACCACACTCCATAAAGTCAAAGCCCACACGAACATAAGTGGCAACGAACACGTAGATAAGTTAGCCAAAATGAGTTGTGAATTAGACCATAGAGATGGCATAATAACATATGAACATGCACACCCCACACCATACTACCTCCAAAAAGATTGGTGGCACTCAATGCAAGAAACACCAGATAAGGGCCCCATCCAACACCTTGGCAAATACATCCTTAAATATGACAAAAGACATAACCTTGAAACTATAGCAACCCAAACACACCAATTACATAAATGGCTCGACAACAAAGATATCGACAAAGCATTATCAAACGACTTTTGAAATAATCCGGTCATCACATATAAACAAAAAACATGCCTTATAAAATTCCGAACCGGACAATATATGGGACATGCTCAAAAGCAACTCTTCTTTGGAAGAGACGTATATCCATCCAATACATGCCCTATTTGCAATTCATCATAAGCAGACACATGGTTGCACGTACTCCTTGAATGCAAACAACAACACATATATGCACTAATAACAAACAGACATAACAAAGCGGTATGGGAAATACGTAAGTTTCTCATCTCAAACAAAGTGGCAAGGCACTACATACTTATGAATGCGGGCACATACAATGAACTACCTCAAGAAAACATAGTACCAACATGGTTACTACCATGCACATGTGGCACCCAAAGATGCCATTGCAACGCTAGGCTCAAACCCGACATACTATGCATCTTAGGTCATCCATATAACTACCCACCACCAGAAGTACCTACACCAGAAATCACTATAAAATTCATAGAATTCACATACTGCAATGACATGTTTACTGCTGAAACGAGTGAGAGGAAAATTACAAAATATCAACCACTCATTAATAATATCAAAGCAAGGGGATGGAATATAGCTCCACTCATAGTACTAGCATCAAGTGCCAGAGCTACAACTCACATCCCATCAAAGAAAGAACTAGAAACAAAGCTTAAACTCCCTACCTCACAAATTCGGAACACATTTAAACAAATCAACCTAATCGCCATACAATACACACACCTAATATTAGTCCATAAAAGACGGATAGAAAATAGACAACCTATCACAAACTTACAAGACCGTGTTTAAGTCTTACGAACCCAACACACTCTCTTCCCCCCCCCCCCCCAAAAAAAAGGCACATGGTATTGGTTTACCGGTAAAACCACTAGTTACTAATACAGTGTCTACTCCCTGCAAAGGGTGAAGTAGTATTACATCTAACGCCACTACCCTAGGGTATGGCCAAGGGTGTTCTATGAACAGACACTCTATTCACTCCGGCCCCCCGTACAAGGACCGGAGTTCTTCTTCTTCTTCTAGCCATAGTGCTAAACATGACATGATGACCAAAAATAAAATTCAAATAGAACTTAAACATGTCAAATGACTCCTTTATCAATGGTCCTTAGGACTCAACCCCATCCACACATGTGAGTGTTAGATGGTATATGATGTCCACCACCTTTGAGCCTAGTGGAAACATCCATGATTACTCACATTTGGCTCAATGGAGTTGTCCAAAATGCCCCACGATCCTAGTAGTGATAAGAAGTACAACCCCAATGTATGGGGAGATGTTTGGGCATTATCGGTGAAAATCCTAGTGTTCCCAAGTCCAACCGGTTACATGTTGTGATCTTTTGGATTTTCTTTATATAATTATAGGTATATTATATAGATTCCTCTAAAGTGATGGGTAATTTTTCCAAAGTCTTGAATTTCCACCAGTCACTTCTCCAACTCAACTGGTTCATCTCCACTAATAGGCTACCCACACATACTGGTGTGGCGCATTGAATAGGCAAACTATGTTCATTGCCACCACTAAGTGTGGGCAAAAAATATTACGCTAGGTGCAATTTTTTCTCATGCCTAGGAATTTTTGTTTGTTGTTACCCCCCACCATTGTGTATGTTTGATCAAACTCATTTGACATTCAACTTAAATTCAAAGTGTCACGTGAATTTTTATTTATTTTTAAATGAATGTCACTTGACATCTACATTTTCTCACCTCAATGTCACCTCAATGTCACATGTCATTTCAATTTCTAACATGTCAATTGACAGGGGGTTTCTTTTCTTCACAAGTCACACACCTATCAAATTCTAAATTGTGTGTCAATTGACATGCATTTTTTTGTGTGTCAAATGTCAAAAACTTGCCAAAAATTTGTCAAAATTACACATTGCTCCCCAAAGTCCACTTAACAATAAAAGGGCTTTGTTGTAATTAGGTTCATCAATTATGTTTGTGTTGTTGAATACTAATTATAAACTGACCGAGTAGTATCACTGACACTAAATGAGAACCTCACATTATATGTCATTCCTTCTAAACAAATTTGGGTATCATAGATTTACAATGTTGCAATTACTAGTACTTATCAAGTGGCTTTTCATTCAACTTTAAATCATCCACGGCAACATTTCATTACATAATACAAGGAATAACTTAAGCATCTCAATCAAATCATTATATTCGGTAATCGGCACTAACCAACTTGGCACAAATACATGTCATCACAATAAGAAATTAAACTAAATAGTAAACCATCTGCATTTATTTTGAG
The DNA here is from genome assembly GCA_950295325.1 of Polytrichum commune. NCBI lineage: Eukaryota > Viridiplantae > Streptophyta > Polytrichopsida > Polytrichales > Polytrichaceae > Polytrichum > Polytrichum commune. The sequence goes on from OX485807.1 coordinate 39,804,145, forward strand.
ATTCTCCAAAGTTTGTAATTAACGAATATAGTGATTTAATAAAAATAAATGATAATAAATAAGTAAGGATAGTGACCAAGTTGGCTCAAAATTCTCCTGATAGTTAGACTAGTATTTTACAATAAATATCATTAACAAAAAAATCAAAGCACACAACCAAACTATTCTTATATTTTTAAATCCAATTTTTAAAATTTTATATGATTTTTTCATGTATAATCCATGATGGTTAGATAATTGAAATTATGAAAAGATGCATTCAAATATATATATATATTTGATTATAGATTTTTAGAATAATTAATTTTCTCATATATCTACGTATCTCTACCACCTCTAGCTAATTGCAAGAGAGTACCAACATGGATAATAACTCGGATATACAAAGATTCTCTCACCTTGACACACTCATCACTGATCAATATTTGATTGGTATTACAATTTTGACACCCACAAGTAGGTTCTTACATACCATTCGCTTCTGAGACCATGCATTCACCTCTATACCAATCCAACATTGGTGTATACAATATGTAGTGGAGCTTCAAAAACCCAAGCATTGTAATAATACACTAGTTTAAAATAACACATTTGGGAGAACATTATCATCTTTCTTGCACGGTTCGCCTGGTCGTGGGGTTGGGGCCATTGAACAAGTATAACACTACTTCGTTACATCCACTCGTTGGCAAAGCTAGAAAATGCCCATGAAGTGTCCCACACTGATGGGAGGCAACTACTGCCTACCCCACCAGCAAGTGTGGGGCTGCTACAAGTTAGTGGTTGGTTCTCCCAGTTCATTGAAGAGGCTAGGCATGCCCTTGCCATGAATAAGCAACAATGAATAGGAGAGTGACACATGAGGTTGAGGCGTCCATAGTCGACCATGTCTATTTAATCGTTCACTAGGGTCATGTAATGCCGACGTAGATGATATTTATTTGTTTTAGGTGAACAAAGTTAAAGTTCATGTGATGGCGGCTTGTGATCGACTACTCTCATGAGAGTTTTGACAATTATCGTAGTCAAAGAGTAGCATAGAGATGAGTAGTTATGGGTTAACCCATAAATCGACTATGTTTAGCCCTAAAGAATATGCTTCAAAATTTGTAACAAATTTCATATTCTTGAAAAGAAAAATTCAAAAAAATTGCATTCTTCTTACAATTTGTGTCTCTTTGCAAGAAATACATTAATGAGATTTTTAGCTCATTGTGTATCAAAGCCTTCTTTTGATGGTTTCTCCTAAGTTTTTTGACGATGTTTGCATGAGCCACCAAGTTGGCAAAGTTGTGCTCGATGTGCAATTTCGACAAGGGTTTTATGAGTTTTTGACAACTGGCATGCAAGAACTTGCACACACACACAAAAAAAAATGCATGTCAATTGACATACACAATTTAGAAGTTGACATGTAGTGTGACTTGTCAAGGGAAAAAACCACAAATCAATCGACACATTAGAAATTGAAATGGCACGTACTACTAGATGGACGTGACATTGAGGTAACATTTTAGAAGAAAAATGTAGATGTCAATTGACATTCTTATTTATTTTATTTTATTTTTGAAAAGTAACACACAACACTTTGGATTTGAAGTTGAATGTCAAATGAAATTTGTCAAACATACACAACTACTTGTACTCGGTTTCTTCCGAGCAATGATCGGGGAGAACCGGCAGTTAGTTACAAATGAACCAGCTGAGTTTGAGAAATAACCAGTTGAAGTTCAAGATTGCATGAAAATTACTGATCATTTTAGGGGAATTTATAGACTATAGCCCAATTTAATAAAGGAAAACCGGAGGAGGTCAACATGTAACCGGTTGGACTTGCAAACACATGGATCTCAACCGATTATGCCCAAAAGTCTCCCCGATTACTGCTTCCAAGCCATATTCTAGTGCTTTCAAACGGCAATGAGGATTCCAAAATACAAGCATGTTTTGGTGAGATTCTTTCGGATGTTTCTTTACTGCCCGAGACTAGAAAGACCAATTCGACGGCACATAAATACGATTATAAGCTACCGGCATCTTAGGACCTACAAACACACACACACACTTATATATATATATATAGACTCCAACTCTACTCTAGAGGTACATTATGTCCTGCTATTCTGTATTGAAAAAGTCATGAATACGGCTAACTTATATAGACAACCAAATCATGAAAGTATCGTTTATTTAAGGTTAGTAAGCACAAGGCCTATAAGGTGGTGGAAGGGAATCTTGTAGGGGATTCTTAAATTACCCACGTGCAAATGGTGCAAAATAGCACCAAATTCCTCATTGGTACATAATTATAGCAATTTCCTTTTTAAGACCTACTCTTGGGAGTAGGTAATAGGCTTAGGGCCACTTCACACACGAGCCAAGAGCCGTGACCATGAAATTGTGAGAGCCCAAAAGAAAGTGTCCAAGGGTCGTCTGAACACACCTCCAACATCGTCTAGTGTGGTCACGGACCCTCAAGTGTAGTGTGAAGTCATACGTGACCGGGCCCTCAGCCAAATGCTATTTCAATGAATTTCTATGGATGCGGGTCTTCACACATGATAAAATCAAATAAATCAACGGTTGTGAGCGTTTGGAGTGCCATGGTCTCCTGGTTTTGTGTTAGGCCTTCCTCCAAGAGGTGGTTAATGAAAATGATCTAGATGACCATGAAACGTGATCCATTCGATGCCATGTAGTGTAGACTTTACATCCATCTCACATTCACTTGCTCCGTTGGTCCCTCGAGCGTAGTGTGAAGTGAACTTGGACCGGCTCCGCCTTTTCCACCAATGAGAGTGCTTGAAGTGCAATGGTCACGGGCTCTCAGTCCCGTGTGTGAAGTGGCCCTAAGGCCCTTGACTCTCACATGGTCTGTTGGAATTTGCGTCATGCCTACCTCTTGGAGGTGGGCTGAACCCAAAATTTTGGCAGATCGCGAGTCATCATCCATAGTTTGCCATGTAAGAATCCATGTAGACTTGTCATCCATGATCAATTCTTAGGGCACTTAAGCTTTCACCTTTGTAGTGTGAAACGAACTTGGAGGGCCTTGGTCTTTTCGACCAATGAGAGATTTTAGAATGCAACGATCACGGGCCTTTAGTCTCATGTGTAAAGTGGCCCTTAGATTTACCATAGATTAGGGCGGGCTTACATTACGTAGAGTTATGTGTAAAGTGTGGGGATCAAACTTCCGGTGAGTTGGCCAAACACCACGCTCCCAATGGGTTAGGTCATGTTTACACTACACCGTTCCTAGTGTTTAGTGTCACTTACCATTTGGAGTCATGCAATGTTATAACATTACTAAGGTTATAAGTTTTTATCAAGGATGGTCATGTATGTTGTAGAATGTGTAATGCAACTTCTTTGTTTTTGTTGGTAAAACTTGAAATCTACAATAAGAAGTTATAGCATTGTGTAATTCCAAATAGTAAGTGATTTTGGATATTATAAGCAATGCAATGATCATGGACCATGACCACTACTTTCTAAATTCGTGGCGGGTTCACAAGGTCACCAAAAATCAGTGTGATGACATGGAATCGTAGATGTCCATAAATAAATAATACTTGATGGTCACCCTGATTTTGCGGCCAAAGAACCCAAATAGATTGTCTCAATTGAAAATGAAGATGACCTTATATGGATAAACCAATCTCTTATGGATAATATTCTAGCAACGGTTTTTTTGAAAGTTTTATTTTTAGAATATCTTTATTTTCAATATTTTCATTTACAACATTATGTGGATCACCCTTCGGTTGAATATGGCTCATTCTATAAAGGTGGCCCAACATAAGGGATGAACGATGCTTACTAAATTCCCCAACGCTAGAAGCGCAATTTATAACAATTCTTTGTTTCAGCATATACAACACTTACGCATTGAAAATCATTCATCTGCAGTCAAAACCCTACAAAATTTAAAAGAATCTTTAAAAACACACACACACACTTGACCTTTAAAGATTAAGGATCAAATTCATTTGAGAACCCAAAAAATAGGGAAAAAAAACTAGAAGAAGATGGTTGGGGGCATCATTGCCTGCAGTGGTGATTTTTCACAAGGTCCCCAACATGTCCAGGGACATGTTCATAAAAAAAAACCTTTCCAGTGGACGGGTTCTTAGAAAATGAACCGGTTTTTGGACGTGTCAAATTCACTTTGGACGGGTTCTAAAAACAACAATTTTTTTGATAATTTTTTCCAAAAAATATAATTGGTACAAATATCAGTTACATTATGTCATATATGACATGTGAATATAAGCATAATGCAATCAAACCACTAATACCCAATCAAAATATCCATCTTGAAGTGCTTGATACACTTGCATACATTAATTCATCAACCACAAAATTTAGAACCTTTTTAACATAATGTCAAAGATTATAATTGAAGGTAAACTTAGCAATTGAATAAGAATTAGTATATATAAACATGTTCAAAAATTTAAAAATAAATAGCTACTCACCCTTCAAAGAAGTGGACGAATTCTCCTATCCTTCATGTTTCTCCACACAAGCATCACTGCATTCCAATTGATGTTTTCAACTGGAATATTTGCACATGAAATGCGCATCAAAGCATCTAAAGTCTCTAACTTCAAACTAGCACGTAGATGACTTTTGATTAGGTTTTGTCTAGAAAAACCCCTCTTGTGGAGGGAATGCGGGTGGTGACGGACGGGCAATAACGGGTGATGGAAACACCTTGAAGATAGAGTGTGGGGAAAGAAATGGGAGATTGAAGGACAAGAAATAAAAAGAAATGATGGTGGCAGAGGAAATTAGAATGGGGTGTACTGGACATATGAGAATCGACAACAAAAGACATATAACCGACAAGCATTGAAGGCATAATTTGTGAAGATCCTATTGTTTCCAAGTGCAAACAGTTACATGTCAACATCTTTTGTTTTTTGTTTTTTTTTTTTTTAAAATTACCAACATTGTAAGAGACTTATTTATACGTATTGCGGGACGGGTATTTTCATTTCCAAACCGGTTTTGGGACAGGTTGTTTTTTCTTTAACCTTTCCATGGACGGGTTGGTTTAGAAACTACCAGTTTTGGGACGGGTTGTTGTTTCTTTAACCTTTCCATGGACGGGCTGGTTTAGAAATTACCGGTTTTGGGACGGGTTGTTTTTTCTTTAACCTTCCCATGGACGGGTTGGTTTAGAAACTACCGGTTTTGGGACGGGTTGCAATTTTTTTTGCCTTTCAATTCAAGGTTTTTGGACGTGGATAGGCAAAAACTTTGTGAAAAATCAGCCTTGATTGCATGTCATCATATGTGGGCCGTGTTCGAATGTGGGCCTCAAACTCATATTGGTCAATGGAGTTTTGATAGGTAAACCCGAGACTCCTTGGAATGCTTTACAAACTAGTGCAAAAGATACTCCTCATAAGGGACTTACAAGTTACAAGCATCCGGGATTCCAAATGATCACACGAGAGGCTTTGAATCTTTAACATATGCAAAATAGCTCGGCTTGCGTGCCGGTGAATCTCAAGCTATTTTTATTGTATTTTATTGCAGGGAATCTGTGGCTACCGAGGCCATGAAATATACCAACTTAGGACGAGGGCATAATGAGAGCATTCTAAATACTATGTACAGTCTAACCTCTATAAATGTTAACCCTCGGGAGTGGATCAAAGTTAACATTTATAGAGGTGTTAACAATTAACAATTATAAAATTATTTTTTTGAGCAATATACAAATCTTAACATTTATAAATATAAGCAATTGTGAAGAGTCCTTGTGAGAGAATACCATTCATAAAATTGCAAACCAAATCAAAATTTTATTCAATATCAAGTTTACAAATCACGGGTGAAGTATGAATCAATGGTTCTTTGGTGAGATTCATCTGCATGCACAACTTGCAAATATTTCTCAATCTGCACCAACAAACCCACATACTTGGACACATCACATGAACGTGATTCCATGTACCTTCTAATGGTACCAAAACTAGATTGCAAGTCACTATACGATGGAATGGGTTCCACCTCACACTCCTCTCCCTCACAATCATCATATGAGACATTAGAAGTCCCACCAATAGAGCCTAAAACATCCCATACATCCTCTTTGGTGACCTCATATGGATTGTTCAAATCAAAGTCTAATTCGTATTGCACATACTCTTGTGCCTCCATTCTTGAACTTCCATCACTAGAACTATTAGTAGCCAAACTTGGTCTTTCCAAAAGACTAATTAACATTTATAGAGTCAAATTTACAAAGAAGGGAGTACCATTTTGTTAACAGTTAACACGTTTAACATTTATAGTGTGCAATATGTGGGGAGTAGAAGAAAGTTAACATTTAGAGAGGGTTAACACTTATAGGTGTAACATTTATAGAGGGTGGATTGTATGGGTAAGTGTTTGATTCGTTGTATTTCATAACAACCAAGTGGAAAGAAGGAACTATGTATGGCATACAAGGCTCTCATTCCATCCGACATAAAAACAACTTTGACCCCTATAAGTTTGTGGGTGGGTTCATCTTGAATGGCTTGGGCTAGATGAATTCGGGGCCTTTGAAGTTGATTTTGGTGTCAAATGACTTAAAAGATATTAATCTATGGGCTGCGTATTGTGATTTCAAGGTTTTTATGTTGGATGGATGAATGAGAGGTACGTTTGTGTGCGATGATTCTCTCTCCCCCAACCAAGTGGCATAACCCTCGAGTCTGAACACTCTTTTGTTGTGATTGGGTAGTGTAGAGAACCATATGATTTGAGCTTACATACTACTATGATTTCAACACAAAATAGGTAGTGTGCAACACTTTACAAGACATAACAAAATTTTGATGACAACAAATTACAATCTTTTGGGAAAGTCTTATAGCATTGCATGATTTCAAATGGTGATCTGCACTAAAATAAATGATGTACTTACATAGGTTTTTAAAATCTCATTTATAGTGATTAATATGCTTTTGAATCACGAAGCTTGCTCTTTGGACCCAAACCTCTCTCTCACACACACATCACCCTACATGTAAGGTATGCAATTGAAGATGTGGGGTGTTATTTGGTTTGTTTTCCATGTTCTCCAACTTCTATTGATTAGCTTTACACAACAAAACTCATGTTGCATTAGCAAATCTACGATGAAACATCTACAAAAATTGGATTGAAAATTGGACCTCCCATGTTTAGTTATGGTTATTTGAAATGCCTTTTTCTTTTTGTTGGTTTCATAGATGGATACTAGGTCCTCCCAATTGTGTTCACTATTGAATGTAGAGAAGTTATTAATATTTGAAGATGTAGTCCAATCTCTTTTAAACATGTGTGTATGATGTTTGCTCTTTGATCTTCACCGAATCACACACCAATCAAATATAGGGATCTGATTAAGAAAACAAACCACTTAAAACCCATCTACCTTGGATGCAAATGCATGCATAAATGGCCTTGGTTGTGTGTCTTTCAAACGACCGATACGTGCCAAATTCCATGATCAATTGTGAAGCTACATCACGAAGAAAGGTCTCCTCCCCTTAGCTTGGCATGTTCGATCATCTTGGAATTGAACTCCAATGTCATTTCCGGAGTGGATATTGATGTGGCATGCATTTGTAGACCATGATTGGAGAGCTAAAAAAACATCTAAGTAGTTGCAAGACACAACTTGGTTTCGGGGCGGGTGCATGCCGACACTTTAACTCCTTCCAAAACCACAAGCACAGGTAAAGTTGCAACTTTGTCTTTAACCAATCGCAACACCATTCACAATAAATAATAATGAAAATGATGCCTTCCTAAGTAGTGCACGTGCACATGCACATGGTATCTAGACACCTCTAGCTCCATCTTGGTCAAGGACTCATGACCCCACAACCACCTCTATCATATTATTGAAACTTTGACTTAACTTGCTATCTACTATACTTATCATGTGAAACCCACTGACATGACATTATTAAGTAGTGTGCGTTCGTTCATGTGGGTCCTAAGAATATAATCATGATGTGTAGTCAATTTGGAGCTCAACCCATTTCACATGAATGGGTTGGTTTGTATAAAAACCAAGAAGAGATCATGTCCGAGTGGGTAGCATGTGTTGGACACTTTAAGGAGTTTAGATTTGGTCCGGTGCAATTTAGTGCGGAGTTTATGGGTATTTTCCCTAAATCCACAGTCAGGTGGCAATGCTTCACTCTAACTGAGGTGAAACCAAATGAGAGGAATGCAAAACACCCCACAATTTTCTTGGGTTGGATGTCACGGGTTAGGGTGGCCAAGGTCTCTTGAGGCAGTGCCCAAACTTAATTTGGTCTTTTTTAAGCATGGCGGTGGTGGCCTGAGGTTACTCCTTTCTTGGCATATTCAGCCACGTTTGGTAGGAAGTGGATTCCTACTCAAGAGCCTCTTAAGAGATCTATTTGTGGTAAATGGCGGAATGACATTTCTCTCTACCCCTCTATGAAATGGCACATTATCTAGCACATGCACAAAGCACATAAGAAAGCAACCTTCCTCTGGTCCATTGTTCATAAGGTAGTGGTAATGAAAGAATGGCGTGGACGAATCTCAACAGAGATTGATAAGAGTTGCCTTCATTGTGGCCCGCAATTTGTGGAGTCAATGGAGCATAGATTTTTCAGTTGCCTATTGGCTCCGAAGTGTGGCGCTATGCAACTAACATCATTTGGAATCTTTTGCCAAAAAGGTAACCTTGGCCCCCAAAAATCTTTTTCAATGTTGTAATGCCTTGTTGATCAACCGCTTAGCAAATCACTGAAGTCCTTTAGTCATATTTGGATTTTTTGTGGATTTTTTTGTGGAGTAATTTTTTGTGGATCATCTAGCATCAATGTAATGATTTGGTTTTCAACTCTAGTTAATGGTCTATGGAGAAAACACACCAAGTTGTGTGGGACCCTTTGCTTGCCTATGGTAGATTTGAGTGGCAGCATACCCTTCAAGACTTGGAAGAAACTCCAAACGTTGCTTACGATGATGTTCTTAAAGAATTTCACAAGGTTTGGTATGTTAAAGGCCTCATTGTTACTTGAAGCAATTTAGTGATTACTTGGAAGTTTAGGCCCCGAATGGGCATTATTTTTTGAGTCCCCTCAATTTGTGGTTTTCTCCCGAGGTGGTTGTATTTTTTCCTTGCAATTGATTTGTTTCAATTTGTGCCAAAAAAAAAAGAAGGTATTTTGCCACATGACATTCTTATGTTGCTTGTGATCCTATACACAAATTATGGTTTTTCCAAAATCTATTCCGAAGGGTGTGAGGTGAGTGCACCTATACACCCATACCCTTCAATGGATTCTAAAGTATAGGTATATGAACAATTCCAAAATGTACATATATGAAAGATCATCATTGTAGGTCATCTACAACTTTCACTTCAAGAAATCAAAAGGTAGTCACTTTTAATCCAAAAATAACAATATAATTTTTCATGTTCATGATTTGAATATGCTAGCATGCATGTGTAATTACGAAACAATAATCAATCCTCTACACATGCTAAAACCCAAAGTGTGTCCATAATAAAGCATGTGGCCCCATTGTGGACAATTGCAACTCCACAAACAATTTTGGTTGCTGGCTTGGGTTGGGGATTGCCTCCTCAGGCTAACAATTACACATCTCATGAGAATTTCATTTTGAGTTTCATATTTAGAGTTGAGATGTAAATATCATAAGAGGTAAAAGTGAAGATTACATTGGTCGTTCAGTGATCACATAAGCACTCTCAATTGTGGTCACTATAGACTCGCTGTGGAAACTCACAAGTGGCCAACCATCCCAGTGCCTAGAGATGACATAACATGCCACTTTTGCTCTCACAAAGTAGTTTAAAAGTTGAGGCACACCTTGTGTTGGAGTGTCTCTTCTACAACTCCATTAGAGAGATAGGTTACCTTCCCCATTTCAAAATGCAACACCATGTAATCTTTAGTCTTTCTCCCAACTTGATCGTTAGGTCAATATTAGTTGTTATCTCACAAAGGTCACTCCGCTTTAATACTCTAGGGAATTAACATTTTTGACCGTACCGTGATGCGCTTCTAGTCTCATAAAGTCTTGTGGCAACATGGACTATAGAACCAATTTCATTTTGATTTCATCGAGCCTAGAGCGGTGTCAATATCATGAGCACAATGTACAGTAGTCTCCTGCCTAAGTACGCACCCGTTTAAGTACGCATCCCGGTAAAGTACGCATTATTTTCCCGAAAAAATAGGGTTCAGATTTATTTAGTTCAACATGTCATGGATTGTCATTTGGCGCAAGTTTTGAAGATTCTTGCGTTTGGCTTTCAAGGTGACAACCCGGACCTTACTTTGAAACGATTCAAACAACTTTTTAAGATCATTGAATGTTTCCTCAACCTCTTCTTGAACTTCAGAGCAGAGCAACTGATCCTCTATATCAACCACTTGCTTATAAAGTGACTCGAATCCCTTAAATACAACGGTGTTTCGCTGGGACTCATTGAGGCGTTTCCCGTTCGGTTTCTTCGACATTGTAGCCGAATCAAGCGATTAGGAGCCCTAAACCCTAAAGTGCGCACCTACCGGCTAAGTATGCACAATCCTCCCAAGTTCAAGTTGCGTACTTAGGCGGGAGGCTACTATAGTCCATTCTCATGGTAACGCATATTTTTCAAGTGTCCATTGTGGACTACAAACCTTGTCACATGCTACTCATATATAGGTGCCCAATCGACCCCTAAAGGCCAAGAAGGATTTGTTTGTTTGGACAACCGTTTATGCTTGTCCATACCAATGTGCACGTTCACAGTATAATCTTCCTAATCGGGACAAGTGGACAGTTGAAATCTTGTGTGAGCAATCCTACCTTTACAAAGATGTCATCTATGTGGTCAGATCCATTGGTGGAGCTACATGCTTTTTTTAATTGAGGTGGTGCATTCATATGACAATTTTTAGACAATTTTGGAGAGATATGAACTTGGGCCTTTAGGGGTTAAGAAGAGTGACCACACAAGATGCACATGTTTTAAGTGCACCCACCTCAAAAGTTGTCCACTTTGGGGCAAGATTAAATATAGCCTCTACCTTATTAATATGACAAACGGATTCCCAAGCATACTGTTGGGGCCAGGAACTTGAAGGTCAACATGGAAAAGTGAACCATGACTTATAATTAAACCAACATATCCAAGTGCAAATTGGATGTTGAAAAAAAAAAGAAAAAGAAAAAAAGAGTCGGCCCCTGACGGGTCATCTACCGTTTTCACTCCAAGAATTCATTACATACTCAGGGCCACTTCACACACAAGACTGAGAGCCCATGACCAATACACTTCAAGCACTCTCATTGGTGGAAAAGGCAGAGCTGGTCCAAGTTCGCTTCACACTACGCTTGAGGGACCAACGGAGTACGTGAATGCAAGATGGATGTAAAGTCTGCATGGATTCCTACGTGGCATCGAATGGATCATGTTTCATGGTCACTTGGACTATTTTCAAAAACCACCTCTTGTAGGTAGGTTTAACACAAAATTGGGAGACCATGGCACTCCGAACGCTCACAATTGTTGATTTATTCTATTATATCATGTGTGAGGAACCGCATGAATAGATATTCATTGAAATAGCATTTGGTTGAGGGTCTGGTCACATATGACTTCACACTACACTTGAGGGTCCGTGACCACACTACATGATTTGGGAGGTGTATGTGGGATGGCCTTTGGACACTTTCTTTTGGGCTTTCACAATTTCATGGTCATGGCTCTTGGCTCGTGTGTGAAGTGGCCCTTGTCTCAACTGCAAAAACAACAAGCTTCTCGTCATTTGGATATGCACACATAAATTTCATTTTGTTACTTGAAACCTCACCATGTGCTAAAAATCCAAAATGTGTTCATAAAATTGGTGCATCCACCTCACAAGTTGTCCAATCCACTTTGGGTCTCAAAACAAAGAATTCATCATACTTGAACGTGAATTGTGACTTAAAATGAATTCTAAATCATAGGTGCAATACAAGTCCCAAATATACATATCGAAAACCAAAAAATGCCTTTCTAGGTCATCCACCACTTTCACTTCAAGAATTCAAAATATTAACATCTTAACCCTAAACACGACAAACTTGATTCTCATGTTCCTCCGTTGCATATACTAATATGGACATGTAATTTTCACTTTTTCATCGAACCTCTACATGTGCTAAAATCCAAAACATGTCTCTAAGTTAATAACTTAGATGCACTCATCCTTACGAGTAGTAGTCCGAGTCCACGTTGGGGTAAAACACATAAGTGTCGGAATTGGATGCTTCTACCTTATTTTCAATACAATGCCCAAACTCCCAAGCACATTATTCCCATGCATGGACTTTGAAAGTCAATATTGGATGGTCTGAGATGACCCTAAATTATTGGAGGGTAGTGGAGAGGTACGCAAAACCAAATGGAGTGGTTGGTCGTTCAATTCCTGGCCATGAAATCTTCTCTCTACTTGACGGGAGAACTAGCTACATGCCTCATGTGTTCCAAAAAAGGATGAAAAAAAAATAAAAAAATCAATGTTTGAAAGTTGTTGCGCCCCTAATTAGGGTCACTCCAATTACGATGTAATGTATTGTAGTTTCGCCCAATTTACTTACTTCATTGCATAACTTACAAGATAGAAAAACTCCTATCAAAGTGGAAATTTTCCCACTGTTGTGGCCCACTAGCTGCCGGTCCTAGTGTTGGCGATGCTATAAGGTGCGCTCCCCTTACGAGTATGTTAGTTGTCCACGTCCCACATTGGAGAAAATTATAAACTAGACTCTTCTACGTACGTTATTACCAAGAAATACACCGACGGGAGTCCCAAGCACACTATATTCAAGACGGGAGCAAAAGCATGAAAGTGAACATGGGAAAATGGATATAATGTACTACAGTTTTGCTTGTTCACTTCATTGCATAACTTACAGGACAAAAGTTCCTATCAAAATGGGAACTCTCCCATTATTGTGGCCCACTAGTTGTCAATCCAAGTGTGGGCCACGCTACGAGGCGTGTACTCACCATTACGAGTAGTTGTTTGAGTCCACATCGGGCACAATTACAGATTGGATGCTTCTACTTCCCTTTGCAATCACTAAGAAAATATGCCGACTAGACTCCCAAGCACACTATATTCAGGACAGGAGCAAAGGTTGAAAGTCAACATGGGAAAACGGACTCCTATTTCGCATGTTCACGTCACTGCATAAGTTACAAGACAAACACTCCTATCAAGATGGAAACTCTCTCTCTCTCGCTGTTGTTGGCGAGTCGCCAGTCTATGTGTGGGCCATCCTTTTAGGTGGACCCATGTTACGAGGTGAATTGTCCGAGTCCACATGGGGCAAAATTGGACGCTTCTACTTGCGTTATTACTAAGAAAATTACACCGACCCACCGGAGTCCGAAGCACACTCATAAGTATTGTTGTATTGAAGACGGGAGCCGTTTAAGCTTAAAAGTCAACATGGGAAAATGAGAAGAACTTGGAGGAAGAAAAGGAACAAGAAGGCCATTTCCTCCGTTGTTCCCTCCGTGGAAATAGGCCATAGCCATAGCCATAAGCGCAGAAGCCATGGCTATGGCGAAAGTCACGCGCTAATTATAAACCTTCGCAAGTCGCTCCGCTTCCCGCAGCTCCTCTCGAAGCACTCTCTCAGCTACTTCACTTGCCTCTCGTCTTCGATCGCTTCAAGAAATCTCTCTCCCTCTCTCTCGCTCTTCCTCCTCACTTTCTTAAGCTACCCTTCAATCAAAACCCTCGCGATCTTCGTCAAGGATCCCCATCGCATCCAAAAACACGCAATTCATCTGCCCGCCTTCGCTCGGTAGCTCGGGAGCTCTCTTGTTGGGAGCTCTCTCATTACTAAAACCAGTGGAAGGAATTGGATCTGCCATTCATTCCCTCGGCTTGCGAAGGTCCATTCGGAGTGCTCGTCACGGATTGCAGCGAGACGAGACCGGGGGTTTGGTTTGGTTGAGGTGTTGGTAGGAATTTGGAAAAAATTGGTCGGAAGTGTCGGTGGTGGTATCACCTTGGAAGCTGCGAGGAGGGAGTGGCGGCTGGAACAGGGTGCTTGATTCGGAGACGGGGGTTGGGTTGAAGTTGTGCGGAGAGCATGGTGTGTCAGCGAAGAAGTATCCAGGTTTTTTCTTGGAGATTTTTAGCTTAGCGGGTGATTTAGCTCTCGAGGTTTTGGAGATTTGAAGGGGAGTGGCAGGGACAGGGACAGGGACGCGGATTTGGAGACCAGGGGTTTGGTTCGGGTGGATTTGCGGGGTGGCAAGACGGGTTCGCTCGAAGGTAGGTAGGTAGTCTGATAGCGGGAGTGCTGATGACCTGTGTTGGTGTGTCTGTCTGTCTGCGTGTGGAATTGAAGATTTTGAGATGGTTTTGTGGTTGAGAGGAGGAGTCGTGTGAGGGAAGTTTTTGTTGTAGTTGGTGAAAGGTGTGGAGCGATGGCGGGGGTTAAACTTAGAAGTGAGGTTTTAGCGGGACGTCGTTGAGCTGTGAGGTGGATCCGGGGGAATTGCGGTAGGTCGTGTGTACGATTGGAGATGGCAGGAGGAAAATGAGGGAACTAGAAGATGTGTAGGCTGAGCGGAATCTCGTCAAAGATTCAGAAGAGTGCACTGCGTTTGTTCATTTGTTTTGTCGATGGAAATTGTGTGCTCTTTTGGTGGAGATGAATATGAGGTCATGTGCAATACATGTGATTGGTTGTTGACGGGATTCTGGAGCCCTGTGTCCGAGTTTGTGCTCAGGCTTTTCATTTATTGTCTCAAACATCTCACGCATCCTGGTGACGCTCAGCGGGAGACATGTCAGCTTGATAGGATAAATTTCTTGTGTGTTCGATTTAGTCAGACGATACTTCATATTGGAAGCGTGGTTTTAGGAGGAGAGCTTGTTGGTATGTAGGATACGAGGAGCAAGTCAAAAAATGAATGCAAGACACTCTCGCTCACTTTTCTTCTCATCTTTGCCTTCGAAATACGATGCAGCTCGTGCTGGCATCACGAATGCGACCTATCAATCTTGGTCTTCGGCGATGTCAATCTTATGTGTCCTATGCTCCTCTTCTGGAAATCATAATATGAGACCTCAATTGGGTCCTTCCGGAATAGTGAGAGAAGCCCCAGAGACTGAGCGGGACTGGCTGGCTACGACGGCAAGAAATATGGAGGCCGAAAAATCGCACTGTACTTATTAATCTTCTGGTAGATTTAATGTGTGTTTGTTGAGCAGACGATGATTGCTCTAATTACATGTTCTAATGACTTTTGGGGACTGAAATTACAGGCAGAAGATTAGCATTCCCTTGGCATGGCAAAGGAAATACAGTTGCAATTTCCTAATATGGAAGAGGGTACAAAGTTGCAAGCTGCGAAGTCACTGGAGGGCACAAAATTACTCTATATTCTGGTGCAAGATGATGTTCAACCAGGAGCAGATGTTGTGGAGAAGCCCTCATACCACCGATATACACGACCCTTGCTACAAAGTACATTGCAGCTTATGGGCTGCAAACAGCGACATGCAATCAAGGTGTGTTTTACTGCTAGCAACAACGCCTAATACGTTGCTTTCAAGTTCTTTATTGAATGAGAGTCAAGAAGAGGGTTTATGCTGCATTTTCTCGAAGTCCCTGGACTATTTTCCCATCTTCACAGTTATGTTGGTGAGCTGGAAGGCCCGTGCAATTAAGAATCACATCAATGTCCAGCCTAAGATGAATCTATCAATAGTGGTGATAAGAAAATGCAGCCTCAATGTTCAGATGCTGAGTGTTGAATAAAATTGAAAGCACTGTCCCTTTTAGCGCCAGAAGAGAATCATGTAACTTGGGTCAGTGATTCCTGAAGTGATTGCTGAATATTTTTGATAAGGAAGTCTTAGAGGACGATGAAGGAGACTGTCAGTATTGATGTCTGGACATCGACATGGTTATTGGTTACCCTGCTCTATCAAGTTGCTCAACCTGCATCTCTTTACAATTTTTGTTGAATGTTTGAAATTTGGGACAATGCAGATAAGTGATCTCGTATTTGAGGTGATCAAGAGCGAGATGCTACCCAAGAAGCCAAAACGAGACAGGTTCATGGGTTTGGCTCCTTTGGCAGAAATAGGGAAGAAAGAGCCAAAGTTGCTTGATTCCAATGGCTTTAAAGTAGATCCGAAACCACTAAAGAAGCGGTCAACAGCAACCGTCAGCAGAGACAAATTTCTGACTGTCGTCTGTGATGCATTGAAACAATACCAATATTTGGGTCCAAAGCAGCGGGCTGATCTCATGGTCGCTTGTCGGTAGGCTCTCACTATTTATGTCTGCTGTTTCCTTCCATTTTGGGGTGAAGACACTGTGAGCTGTAATACTTCATGTATATGTGCACGCACAAAGTCAATGTTGTTAACTGGTGTGAGAGAACCTATTGGATCTGGAGATATCTTTTGTCACATCATGGAGCAAGAACTTCAAATGCCTCATAGGAAGGAATCCACTATCAAATTGGAAAGACAATCATGGAGCCAGTTCATTTTAGTTAATTCTGTGTAAATTCTCCTGGGAATCACTTGGTCCTTGATGGTGTCTCCTACGTGTGTAGCTGATGAGAAGTTTACCACATTGTGTTGGAGCAGGGTTCGAGAAAGGAAGACATCTGTCACAGTGCTACTATGTGGCACAAGTGGTTGTGGGAAGTCAACATTGGCTTCACTGCTTGTAGGTTCCTCGCAATACACTATCCCCTTGCTTTACTCTGGTTCTTCCTCTGATTGAATACTTTGAAGGGTGATGATTTTTAAGTCCCTCAATCGAGAAATGCAATCATTGCAAAAATAGACAGTTAAATACAGTGACTAAAGTTTGTGGAAATTGCAGGGGCACAGACTTGGGATCACCACAGTGGTGTCCACTGATTCTGTTCGACACATGATGCGTGGTTTTGTGAGTGAGAAGGAAAACCCACTCCTGTGGGCTTCAACATACCATGCTGGGGAGTATCTTGACCCAATAGCTGTGTCTGAAGCTTATCATAAAAAGAAAGAAGCGAAGCAAGCAAGCCTTCCTATCCGCACACCATCAACTGGTGCATCGACCCCTACTGAGTTCAGCAACATTGCGGAACAGGCTTCCACTAGCAATGGAGATGGGCCAAGTACTAGTCATAAGGGGAAAGGTATAGATGCAGAAGAAACCCAGAGTGAAAAGTCTGCTGGCAGTGGCAAGTTGGAGGGTGCTGATTCTTTGGTGAGTTCCAAGGTAATGGCAGTACAAGGTTTCAAGGCCCAAAGTGAGATGGTGATGGACAGTCTTGATCGATTGATCACAGCTTGGGAGACGAAGAAGGAGTCAGTAGTAATAGAGGGTGTCCATCTGAGTCTGAACTTTGTGGTAAGTTCTTAAACCTACAGTGGCATATTAATCGCTCTACTAGGTCCTCTTTGTTGAGAAATATTTCAATCCTGTCACAAGTATCTAGATAAGTTATTCTTTTGGCAAGACAGCAAGATTTACTGTTACATGTGGTCCTTGACAGTTTCTAGCGAGTTGTTTTTTTGGGGATTGTGTGCATAATTTGGGTTTCTGTATCATCATTCTACTCTTTGGTACAGAAAGGTATGTATGCAAAGCGTGTTTTGATTATGAGTGGGGTTCTACAGATGGGTTTGATGAAGAAGCACCCTTCCATTATTCCATTCATGGTGTACATTGGGAATGAGAGCAAGCACATGGAAAGATTTGCAGTTCGTGCCAAGTATATGACGTTGGATCCAACAAAGAACAAGTACGTGAAGTACATACGTAATATCAGGACCATCCAGGACTGGTTGTGTCAACGTGCTGATAAACATCTGGTTCCCAAGGTAAACAACACCAATGTGGACAAAAGTGTGGCTGCTATTCACACCACTGTCTTCAACTGCTTGCGTCGTCGGGAAGATGGAGAACCCCTCCTTGATGCGCACACAAACACAGTGAAGGTTGTTCACCAAGAATACACCAAACAGTACACTGCATCCTCTTTGGGCTCCAAAGGCATGTTCCAGTTGATACAGCGGAAAGGCTCTTCTCGTAACATGATGGCGATCATGAATGAAGATGGAACAGTTGCAAAGGCATGGCCTCTTCTGTCAGTTCAAGTTGAGAAGAGAACACCGGCTGGTATTTTCATGGACCGAGTAGTGGGAACTCCACAGTATGGTCCTATGTCTGTTGGTACTAGAGCACCTGTGAATCTGCAGTTTGGTAGCCTTGGCTTGAGTGCATGGCCAAGTGATAAAGGAGGTTCTAGTGACTATAACAAATCAGCAACTCAGACTCAGGCTCAGGCTGCCACCGATGAAGCTGCGAGTGATAATATTCTTCGCGGTGCATCAACAGCTTCTTCTGGGGCTGAGAAGGAGGTCAGTATTACATCATCTCATAAGAACTTTGTCAATATGTTCAGGAGTGATTGACACACCAGAATTGTCTGTCTTCCATGCATACAGTGCAAAATGAAGATGGTAGTAATATTATAAATGTAATTGTCTCCTTGCAGCTCATTGAAGAAGCAGAGGTATCAGGTAGTGATGAGGAAATGGAAGAGGAGGAGGAAAAGGCTGAGAAAGAAGGAGAGTCCAGTGGATCTGAAGTAGAACCTGTTGAAGATGAAGTAAGCAATCCTACTTTAACTCCTCCTACATCTTATTGGGCTATGAATCAGACTCATTCGCAGATGATTGAAATTTTTGCCCTTACATGTGAAACCTGACCTTACAAGTTCGTATTTGATTGAGGATATTATTGCCATCCTTCAACTCAAGTGGAGTTTTTGTCTTGAATTGGTCCCCCTATCATGGTTGTTTTGCATACAAAATCAATAATTCCACTTGTGGTGCATGCTCAGAGGTAGTGTTTGAATTTAAATGAAGAGCAACTTATCTTGGTTAGTTGAGGGCCAAAGCTCATTTTGGCACCTCTTGGCATGCCAAAATGATGGGTTTGGCCCTCAATGACACGATATCAGATGTTCTTCGTTCAAACCTCCACACTATCATCAAACATGCAGTGAAAAATTACGAACATGGAAGGTATTGTATGCAAAACAACTAACTCCTGGGCAAAAGTCGTGTTGAGTTAAAAGGATAACTCTATTAGTGCCATAATTTTATTCGCCACCTGTGTTAACCTTAAAAGGACATAGGGTCTCAATATATGGCCATATACACAATTTATATGGGCCTCACCGAATTTTGAAATCATATTTTCTATAAATATGGGTTTGAAACCTTATTTTATACACTCTCGATTCAAAGTGAAATTCAAACAATACTTATACTTCACATTGATGATCAAAACACAGTGTATGTATTTGCATCTAAGGGCACCCATGCTGTATATTTGAACTTGAAGTCTCCAATAACATCAAGGTATATAATTGATTCAAAAAGTATACTTGAAGAATAAGTTGATATAAGATAGGGTCGCTTTTGACATAATTAGTGCTGAACGAAAATATGTACTTCAAATACATATTTTTGTGCATGGAGAGGCTCAGTCTGGGCCTCATGGAGGCTTAAGGATTAAGCAGTATTTTCCCGATGATATGGCTGTCTATCTATCTATTTTATGAATAGGGTCTTTTGATGATGGAATTGGTCTTTTGGGCTACTTATCAGACAAATTTTCAGATGACACAAGTCCTTTCGCCCTCATATGTGTTGCCAGCTTTGTGCGTCAGCTCAGAAGTGAAATCTGACGCTCCAAGTTCGTGACTGATTGAGGACATTGGTGCCACGGCTGTGTTAAGCAGTATATTTTTGATGACACGGCTGTCTATCTAAGTATTGTATACAGATGGAAGGATCAATTCATGATGGAAATGGTTTTTGGGGGGTATACAAGACAGATCTTTAGACCATACAAGTCTTTTGCCCTCAAATGTGTTGCCAGCTATCCATCAGCTCAGAAGTGAAATCTGACATACAAGTTCATAATCGATTGAAAATATTAATATTGCCATAAGTTCATCGCCCACCTGTGTTAAGCATTACATTTCTAATGATATGACCGTCTTATACTATTGTAAACAGATTGAAGGGTCTGTTGATGATGGAAGTGGGCGTTCGGAGGGTGAAGAAGAGTTTGTGGAGGATGATGCATACTGGGAATATGATGAATCTAGTCCGACACCAAGGCCTCCATCAACTGGGAAGGACAAGAAGGCCAGCATGCTTCGCCTCCGCTCATTTGACCAAGCATCAGCCGGCAGAGGTGCCCCTATACTACGCAAATCTGTATCTCACACTACCAGAGTACCTTCCAGACGGCATTCATTCAAGCCCACAACTCAAAGCACAACCCAGAAAGAATAGAGCTTAATTCAAATCGATTTCATTCCATGTGTCAATTTCCAGGAAGTCTATCGAGCCCCCACTATGCTGATTATGGTAGATACTGTGGGCATATTATGTATAGTGCGACTTACCTTGGGCAAATGCATCATCACGCATGAAAATAGTGTGCAACCCCAGTTACCCTTGTCATGACCTCGTGATGTACCCACCTTTCCCTAGGCTAGAAGTCTCTTGAATGCACACTATGTTCAAGCTGATAGGAATATCCCAACCACAAACCTAGAAAGAGTTCAATTCAAATCAAGTCAATTCCATGTGTCATTTTCCAGAGTGTATTGAGCCCCCCCACTGCTAATTATGGGAAATAGAGTGGGCTTACATGTATAGTTTGACTTGCATCATCACAAATGAGATTAGTATGTAGCATTAGTTAGGCATCTCATGTCATGTCCTTGTGTTATGCCTCACCTTCTTCCACTAGGTTAAAAGTCTCATAAATGCACACTGTTTCTAACCAGTAGAACTATCCTAACCACACACCTAGAAAGAGCTCAATTTAAATCAAGTTGATTCCATGTGTCAATTTCCAAAGTGCTGATTATGGTAAATAGTGTGGCCGTGTATGTATACAGTAGAACCCCTCTTTATTAATGGCCTTGGGCCTGGAGATTTGTATTAATGAAGAGGGATTGTTACAAGAGAGGGGCTCTAATGTTTGGCCCAGTCTCGACTAGGGACCGGAGATTTTCATTACTTCAGAGGGGATTAGTTAAGAGGGGTTCTACTGTAGTTTGACCATCATATCAATGGTGGGATTGTTTTAATTATAAACATAGAATGAGCTTAATTCAAATATTGTCGATTCCTTGTGTCAATTTTGAGAAATTGTGATAAGCCCCACAACATTGATTATGGAAAATAGTTTGACATGTTGTTCATAGTGTGACTTACCTTGGGCAACCTTATAGTGTGGCATGCTGTATCACTTATGAAAATAGTTTGCATGTCTAAATACACTTTTCATATCTTATGATATACCACCACTTCCTTCCCCTTGCATAACATTATTCAAATCCGTAACAATGTTCTGTGGGACCGATAGTATTCCACAGAATACTCTTGGATATTTCCCACATTCAAACTGAAATGCACACTATTTTCAATCCAATTGGAAGTATTGTATTGTAATCCAATGTGGGCCTTTCATGTAAAAATGAGTTGATTGAATGGCACATGGTGTGCATTGACAACATTACTCCCAATGTTTAGTGTGGACATAAGTATATTCACCCTAAACTACACCTTTAACACCTATTACTAAGGCCCACTATCATTTTGACATACCATGGTAATTCTGGTCGGTGTAACTTTTCTTGACCCAAGCCATTTTTTGCGCCCACAACATCATGTATCATATGTTCAAAAGTACAAGGAAGGTGAAAAAACTTATTTTTATGTAGAGCCTAGTAGTTTTAAAAATAAGCCAAAGTGATGTTGAAATCGGAGTCTAAGACCTTGAATTATTCTGTTGAGGTAAAATTAGGATGAATCAACCCCCCCAAAAAAAAAACCCTATAGGGATCACGTTTAGGCTACACCCCAATGATAGGTGTTCGGACACTTGATCCGTATCATATGCTCAAAACTAGGAACATAGGATCAATTCTATCTACACCAACATGAATTATCGTTGGTTGAATTTTCAAATTCTAAAGCAGAGATTTAGCATGGGTTCTAGGGAATTACTATGGCCCACACTAATGGGCAAGTTCCATGTGCCGGTCCTGGTCCGTTTTTTAAGTGGGTGAGAAACGGGTGACATCATCCAAAAAATGGGTGATGTCACCCGTTTTATGGAGGGGTACTTCTATGTGGGGTGCCGGTTTTTTTCGATTTCCTACTTTCTAACTAAATTTGGTGAGTGATAAGACATGACACTTTATGAAGGTCACCGGCAATGAAGGTCATCTAGATTCTAAAAACATCATAAAATACACGTTCCCTAGGAGTACTCCTCAAAAGAAGGGACTAGAAGAACAAAGTATCCAAGGGTGTACCATAGGTGACCGGACGATCCGGTCACCGGAGCTTTCTAACTGGCACATGTCCTTCTTGTGACCGTTAGGACCGCCGGTCCTTTGGCACCCGCTCTTGCACAACACAAAATGTGGGACACCCTTCCATGGGGGGTACCGGTCCTTGGGTGAGAAGGATGGGCACATGGCACCACCCTCTTTTCACCAGCCCACCCATTTATTTTGAAAAAAACGGACCAGGACCGGCACATGGAACTTGGCCCTAATAGGACTCATTAGTGTAGTTACAGTCGCGGCCGGAACCATATCGACTCTGGTTACTTTTACTTTTACTTTTACTTTTACTTTTATCCATTTCCTGTTGCTTTTGTTATTCCAAAGTAAATTGAAAGCATATAATATTTCCTCATAAATACCGGCCCGGTTCCTTCTATTTCCACCATTTCCCATTTCAACCAAGCCCCTAAAGAGTGGTGAATGCGCTCAAGGAGTACCAAGTTTGTTTGTGAGGAAGAAGAATACTCAAGAAAAAGTAAGAGAATTGTTTCACACACACCTTTGTTTGTCTCGGCTTTGAGTGCATTAAATCGTGGTCAATTTTATAGCACTTGAAATTATTTTTTCCAAAGAACGCCAATCTTAAAATTTAAATGGACAAATTACCCAAATCCTTGCTCAAGCTCAAGGCCGGAGTCACCATGGATGCCATTCGCATTCACCCAGGTCCCTTCACCGACCAAGACTCCCTTGCCAAGCTATTGGAGCTATTCCACTTCGACGTTCAAGATATAACGACAAAAAAACGCCAAACAAAGTTGGCACATTTGACCAAACAAAGTTACGGAAACCGCATACTACGTGTTGGGAGCAAGCAATTCCGTTTCAAGGAGAGCAAATTGTTCAACTATTGGATCTACGTCGAAGAAGAACCGGCTACAAGTACGAGTAGGAATGATGTCGCCGAGATGATCACCGACCAAGATCATCGCATTTTTGGAGAAGCGATTGCGATTAGGAGGCTAAAATCGAAAGGCTCCAAAGCTACAAAGAAAGGGGACTTGGAAGAATTTGCAACCGAGCTTATGAGAGTGGGCTCGGTGGATGATACTTTGGTGACGTTTCCTATGAGACCACCTTCCAAAATGTGGTCGGAATTTCCCAAACTCAAGAATACGGGAAAACTATTGATCTTGGGAAACGACAAGTTGGAGTGCTTTAAGTAGTGTGGGTAGTAATTAGAGTGGGCCACATCAATTTTCAAATGTCTTAGTATCAAAGTGGAAGCATGTGTGATGATACCGTTTCAACGAAATTGCTTGTGGCGTGATGTGTATATCACCTATGTGAATTGTGCTCAATGAATTGATGCTCATGTGTTTTTTAAGATTCCACTCTATACATTGATGAAGTGATCTCTACACTTTAAGAGGGGTCGTTAGTGTGAATTACACTACCAAAAAAAAATGATATTTAGTGTTTGATACACTAAATACGAACGCATACACTAAATATCAATAATCCTATGAAAGTAAGTAATATTAAATGTAAACTCAAACACTAAGTATCAATTATGGTAATATGTGGAAGTTACATGTTTGAAATTGTGCTAGTAAGAATATGAGAAGAAAGGATATAATAAGGGAGGTTGCAATAAGGAAGGTAGCGGTACATTAATGTCTAATACTAATTGTCAAAAAATTGAAAAATAGTGTTGAGCATGGTAGGGTGGTAACAACACCAAATATAATCAAACACTAAATACCATATTTTCTTTAAAATTTCATAAACATCTATAGTACTCACCTTTGATGTGATAGGCACCGTAGTATATATTGGACCAAAATTGTTGCAAGGAATGCTTAAGAAAAAAAGACACTCACATGGCTCCATGTGTCTCCATGTGTTGAAAAGTGAAACTGACTTTAGCTTTCAATTACTTGGAATTGCAAGTCAACAGAGGAAGTCACTCTATTCAAAAGGTCACACTAATGACACTATTTGATGTAGAGACGAGTTTGCAATTCAATGATGGTGTGAAGATGCTTGCTATACTACAAAATCTTAGTTAATTTTGAGGCATTGTTCACCATTTCCCTCATAGCAAGTCATACATATACCTGGGGGGTGGACTCTTCATACAATGTACAAACTAACGTGAGTGTAAGAAGAGGTAATATGTGAGGCATTAGCATACATAGTATACATAAGGGAGAGGTATGATTTTTCTCAAATATGTACATTTAGGAAAGGCTATTAAGAATTTTGAAGTAAACGTCAAGTGTACAAAAGGGGGCCCTAAGGGTTACAGGAAAAAAAGGCTGTAGATGTTAGTTTCACGCAACCCATGTTTCCATCCATTGTTGTCACATGGTAATAGCCCTCAATGACTACATTGTTCATTCTTGTTGGGGTTTGTATTTTTGGGTTCTAGGTTTTATGAACTGGAGGCTCTTGGAGTGCTCAACAACTCCCTTGAGTTTTGATCTTTGGATTGCGGCTAAGTTATTATGCTCTTGTCTTCATTCGTTTGATGCAATCGTTGAGTTACATGCTATGGATGAAAAAATGTTCAGTGAATTTTATAAGTAATAAAGGCCTATTTAGCTCATGATTTTTATTTGTACACATAGTGGAGACATTTATCACATTAATATGAAAAGCTTACCATAAATACATGAGTCCAATTTCTAGCTTGCCATTTAGTACGTATACATTCGTTTTTCTTTGTAAACTTCTCATATATAGGGGGTTTAATTCCATAGTGATCCACGCACGTCATTTAGGTATCTAATGAAGTCCCACCCCTTGGGCATGTATACCTTATCCAATATCAAAGTGAAGATTCATTTTTCTTTCCTTACATGATGATCATATAGGCTCCCCCTAATCATGTTCATTATTAAGCCTATAATGGTTAACACATTTTGAGCATGTATTCCAATATCTTTTAAACACATGTCTTTATGGTGTTCATCCTTAAATCCAAACTTAACCACGTACCAGTAAAATAATTGTGTTTTACTAAGATAACTTACCAGATTAGTCCCCTTTCTTATCACACGTCAAATTCCACTTGGCCATTTCAACATAAGGTAGAAGCACCTATCATGGACAAATTTGGGAGCTCGTACGTCTGGCAATAATAAAATATTTTGACTGATGCTTAAAAGCTTTATTTAGCCAACAAACATTTGTCTAAATTTTCAAACAATGAGAAACCAAAGTGTCTAAATCTTGAACATATTGATGGATTCCAAAATAGATAAATCAATATTTATTTATTTAAATTGGGATCTCCTTCATTCAAGTCTTCAAAATATAGTTGAACTTTGGTGTAGGTGACCTACTAAAGGAAACCCTCACCTTGTGTGAGGATCTAACTTAAGAAAAACATGGCTAAGTCTTTTGAAGATGCTTAGCACAAAGTAAACTGAGGCAACTATGTTGTGAGTTGGCCATCAGTTGGTCATGTTGTGTCATTTGACAGTTGATGTTCACTTGGCTGTTTTTTTTTTTTTTGTTTTGTTTTCTAGAGATGCCCAGTTAAAAAGAATCCTTGATTTGTCCAATTTAGTGATTAACCTTGATTTGGCCATCTTGTAGGTTCATTTGGGGTCACATGGGACCCCAAGTTTCATACAAACTTTTGTTATGCATAGTTAATCTATTCAAAATGGAAAAATGATCAAAAGTTAGATATGGTAATGAAGCATCTTCTTCCAAAAAAGAAAAAGGTTTGAAAGAAAATTGAATGAGCGGCCTAGGCAATTTTTTATGTGGGAGGGGGGTTGCACCATCCGGTCTAGGTATGTGCCCAGACTAGCAATAACCAACAACTCACTGAATCGTGTGGCAACACTTCACCAAACCCATGGCAAGTTTGTAGCCGGGCAAGTTTTTGAGATTTCATATGTCAAGCGTTGATTTCACATAGCAGTTCTTGGCCAATGGGGTTGAAAGTTTTTCATGGTAGCACTAATTGGCATTTGAAGAGCATCCACCATTGGGATTTTCCAAATTTTGATTATGAACGCCGATCCATTTAGTTAAAACTATTGGCTTCTTTGGGCAACATTTACATTGCAAGCATTGTACAAGAATCACATTCAAGTGGATGTGATTGTTAAATTTTTTTTTTTGTAGTGCATTAGTATTGAGACTATGAAGAGATTCCCCATACCTTTTGCAAAATCCATTAATCCAATAGGGAAGTTATCACATTTGTTGCCCATTTCATACCACCTCCTAAAAATTTGTTATAATCTACCTAATTATGACTCGTGAACAACCACAAAAACGGTGAATTTTACATACTACAGACAACTTACAACCGTGTATCAACTTCCACCAAACATGCATTGAGGTCACTTTATTTGATTAGACACATTTATTCAAGTGGTGTAAGGCAAGCTTTTAGTTTAGAATGGACAACCCACATACCGTAGGTGCTTATCCCACATTTCCAATAAGAAGATTTCTAAGGTAGAGGGTGCTATATCAAACACCCCACCCAAAAGCAACACCTATGCATGCCTCCCAATCTTGTACCCAGAACACAAGTTAAATTGTCCAAATATCTCCAACACAAAGTGGGCAAGTTTGAATGAAAATCAAAGAGTTTTTAGGTTAATGTGAGGATGGCCTTGGGCAATAAGTGGGAATGGCTGCAAGCATCATAACGTAGCTAGGGGTGGCTTGGTTACATGTATTTATTAGGATCGCACATGCAAAAGTTATGAGGGCTCTCTTTTGTTGATTTTAGTGCAAGGGCTGTATTGGTAGAAAACAAGGTTGATTTTGAGCAAAAATAAGGGTTGTTGTGGGCAAAATGCCAGACAGTTTTGGGGTTCATCTACAATGGAAGAAGTAGGGCTCTAGGGACACATTTAGGAAGCTGAGGGTAAGTAGCTACAAAAATTTGTAGTATATTCATATGATGTACAATTTATGCTATATTTTAGTTCGACTATGTCTAAGCCAATTTGCTAAGCCAATCATAGATACCACTTATGCAAATGGAATCCAAAAATAGGATAAATTGCTTGAAGCCTTTATTTGAGAACCCTCTATCTTAATGGCTACAGGATTTGCAGCCATTCCCACTTATTGGAAATGTTCACACTAGAAATAAGGGTATCCTCATGAGAAAAGCTTTCGAGGTGGGGCCATACTCACTCAAAATCATCTACATCATCAATGACAATTATTGCCACAGCATCGAGTCAGTCATTTCGTTCACTTGATTCGAATCAAGACTAAAGGAGACGACAGTCCCCACTGATTGTATATGCCCACCACGCACTTATTGCTGACAGCCTTGCTACGAGTCTCAACCAAATAGAAGAAATAATAATGGGGAGACAACAACTAGAGAGCAAAAGAAGAAAATAAAGAGTAAGGGTACCAGAACCAATACCTACTGCTGCATTGAAACTTTTGTTGGTAGATTAACAATCATTCAAAACTCGCGTAGGTTTCACTCGTTTTCATACAAGTCCACAATATCAAACCACTTTTGAGAGCACTCTCACAAGATCCAAAATTCCTTGCATAGATTTTTCCTTCTGACTTTCAAATTGTAGTCCTCTATCCTAGATAGGGAGGAGAAGTAACATGTGCTCGAATGATTGGGCACATGCAGATACCACAGGCAACCAATGACCGCTCGTTTCCGACTCTATATTAGTACTCAAATGATTCCTCTGAACTTAAAAAATACCAGAGATCCGGCTAACTTTTGATTCGAAACTGACTGCTAGTCACTTACACGCGGGTCTCCTTCTCTGTAAAGAAACCACTTCTACCAGTAATACAACTATGATGAGTATTCTAGAACGAGTGTCAGCCGCCATAATCCCCATTTGTAAACTTGTCTTCAGAGTAGTATGTTGCAATCACAGATTTTCCACCAAATTTCCGGTTGTGCAAAGCTTGCTTCGCCTTTGCAGACCCTTGTAAGTCGGAGTACTCCACAAAAACCTGTCCACATCCAATATATTCATATGATTGTTCACCAAAATCAAGAATATCATTTGAAGAACATGAACAAATTGGCAACATCTTGTGGCGACATCAAGAAAAGAAAGTAAGTTTATGGATGGTATACCATTCCAATGCCTGGAAAGTCATCTCCACTAAATCTGGGCCGAGGGATAACCAGATTTGTCAGATTCCCTGTGAGGCAAAACAGTCGGTGTTAATCAGACTCACAATAAAATGAGACATGAAACCCAAATCTTGCAATTTCAAAGACAATGACAGCACAGGTGATTACAGCTCGTCGATCTTAGGGATAAAATGAAATCTGTAATTGATAAATCTACATATCAATTCATGAGAATAGTATATTTAGCCCCGAGGTAGAAAGAAATCACTTGTGCTCACACAACCTTCTATCAAACACTCGTCCAAATACACCAACTTACCATACTTCCCACACTCCTCCCTCATGTCTTCAACAATTTCTTCATACTCGCCATCCTCTTTCAATTCATCAGGAGAGACAACCTGCCAGTTGCAAGGCTGCAGATTAGAGCACTCCACAGAGACAGCAAAGAGATAGCGAGCCCCTTTGAGAAACACTCCCAAAATCTGCCCTTGCTAACTAATTTTGGCCCACAGCTAATTCTAGCTGCAGTAAAACCCTCAGCAGATTGCACCAGGAAAGCAATAAGGCAGACATACCTGAGAAAGACAAACAACTTTTGTAGGAACCTCCGTGGATGGCATAGCTCCAACGCCTCCAGCCATGGTGGGCACAAGTCCACCTCCCATGCCTGGAAACATTCCTCCAACACCCATGCCCATAGACCCTAGTCCAAGGGCATTTGCGCCACTTGCAGAGAGAGCAAGCTTCTGGAACCCAAAATTGAAAAAGCTTGTTAGCAGGTTCCAAATTCAGGCAAAGTTCTCAAATATTGACAAACTACAATATCCTGGTCAAATCCTGGATACAAAAAAGCTGAAAAAGAAAACAAGAAAAACATTTAAGGAAACTTTCATATGCTGATAACAATAGAAAGTACAAAACATACCTGCAAGGCGATCTGCTGCTGCGCTTGCATAAGAACGTTTGTCTGGTCAGGCTTGGGTTGCCCACTGAAGCCCATGAAGCTATAGATGTGTTAGCACAAAACCATAACAGAAAACAGGTAGTATATCATCAAAGGTATAGAGCATTTAATCATTTTCTTGTCCTTGTTATGGTCACAAATGGTCTTTTAAGCCACCAAAGTGTCAGTTCAAATTATTGTATGCTCTTGGGCTAGCTCGGTTGAACAAAGGAACCATTAGATGTATTAGTCACGGACAAGCACTGGATATAAAAATAGAAAATCGGCTTAATGTTTGATCTTGCCAGAAAGCCAACTCAATCATACTCAAAATGAAGATGACTTGTACAAGAAATAAGAAAAAAGTAAAATGAAATTTGTAACGGGGGTCATTCCACCTTGCAGAGGCTCGCCGCACTGTCAATGTTCGATCCCCCATCTTCAGACCATTGAGTGCAGCACAAGCTATGTCCATCACCGAAGGATCCTGCAACATAGTGCTTCTCCTATCATATGTTGATCCAGAGAATAATCTCTATGTCTCTAAACAAAGTATTGTTGGTGATAAGTAATACACAAGAACTGACCCCAAAAGTATGTGGGTAGTCCTGTTAGACATTGAAATCAATAGTAGTAGAAATCAGCAAGATAACACACCTGGTAAACACAAAAGCCGTATCCCTTGGAGTTCCCAGTGTCACGATCCTTGACTAAGTCAAACGCGCGCAAAGTCCTGTTTACACAGAAAAAGGCAAGTCAATAACTTACATGTGCAATAACTAGTCCCATCAAGTCGGAAAAGACACCAATTGAAATTCTAACCAGACATCACATCTTAACAAATCACTGTCTCATTAGTTATATGTAACATTTATTAGACTTTAGCAGATCTCTATAATGTGCAACACTTTCAAAACAGGGTAAGACCAGACAAGTCTATTGCTAGACATCCAATCCCGAGAAACGTAATGTACACAGCAGTCAAATATTAGTCCACATCAAAAACATTTTTGAGATTGAAGCGAAAGTTTACCCAAATGAGGACAAAAGATCCATGATTTGTTCCTCACTCAAATAGTAAGGCAAACCCCCTACAAAGATGCGGTCTGGTCCGTCAGCACCACCAGAAGCCCTGCAAACACCCAAAGATAATAAGATAGTAAATATGGACTTACAGGAAAGAGAGACAATGATTACTGGATTGACAAGGATAAGTCTCATGAGAACTTACCCAGGTGTCAAACCAACAGCTGCTAAGTTGAGATTGCCACATGGTTGACTGGGTCCAAGCGTTGCTGCCATAGAAGGGTTGTAATCACTGGGTCTGCGAACTCGAACAGATACTCCCTACAAGTTCAAACAAGACCCACGTCATAAGTGTCCTGGGAGTGATAAGATTCACTGATACTCCTAAAGGTGAATTGTGTCAAAGATGTTATGGACAGTGTAACCTTCTCAATTTCAACATCTCAGAGACAGTCAAATGCATTCCATGTTGAGGTCTACTTCAAGAAATATTGAGTAGTATCCATACTTCATACACAATGCCATCTAGGGCCATCGCATTACTGGCTTCTTCAACTGTTCGCATCTCCACAAATGCAAACCGTTTCTCCTGGTTGATGTATACATTGACAACAGCATCACCTGTGACAAAAGAGAAAATAGACGTGTCATTAGAGGCACTCACTGCAACTCAACCAGCACTAATTGTTTCAACCCACAAAACAGCTATAGATGCTCAACCAGAATTCCTTTTGAGAATCTAAGAAGCTTCAGAACATTCTTGCTTCTGACATCTTGTTGGAAGAAAACTCCAAACTAGTGTAAGAATATTATCAAATGAAGGAATGTTATAGTACCTGGTCCAGCAGTGTTTCCACCAACAGCTGCCATAACCTGACTGAAGAATGTTGCCACACTCTGGAAAACACAAAGAATTGTCAAAATTGCACTGAAGGACCAAGCAGCACCAAGAGCTCATGTAACAATCGGAAGCTGTTTAGAATGTCAAAAACTGGAACAGCCCCTTTAAAAGCATGATATAAGATATTAAATATTGCCAGAACATAATTCATCTAATGATTTTACAAGACTGACCTGTTCATTGGCCATTGGAGGCAATCCACCCACATAAACTCTCCGAGCATGTCTTGTAGCCTGCATACCAAGTCCATCATAAATCAGTAGGTCAGAAATTACATCATCAAGATTGAGAAAGTGAAAAAATTCAAACTGTTCCATCTATCGTCCTACCTAATGCCCTCAACATAATTCAAACATGTAACTTTGACCAGATCTTGAAGAAAATAATAATAAAAATCAGAGCACAGAAATTAAGCTGCAAGAGAATTAAGTATATATTTCATACCTTTTCAGATATATGAAATTCGAACCACAAATAAAAGATCAAGATCAAGTTCAAGTTCAAATACCTGTGTGCCACCAGCAAAGGGAAACATTGAAGGAAAAGACATGCCCGCTGGCATGCCTGACACCTGACCTGCCATTTCATAGCATAGAGGTTGAGAACAGCTCTGTACTGACTTTCCAAGAGCACAGACTATGCACACTGTGAACAAAAATCCATTGCTTAAGAACATTTCCAAAATGTGCTGAATAATCACTACACCTCTGGAAAAAGCAATCAGAGAGCTGCATACATTTGTTGAGAATAGACACAATCTGGAGTTTACAATCATGAGAAATTAATAATAAAAGAAATCGTTCTTGCACCGTCTGTTTACACAATGTTGAACAGAGACATTGAACAGACGCTCTCATCACAAACACTTTATCTACCATGTATGGTATAGGCAGACATTGAACTTGTCATTATCTCATCCCACACATGTAATCACTTTAATAAGACTGCAAACATCATGCCCTATGGCTAACAGATCAAATGGCATACCATAAGGTGAAAATCCGCTACCAGGACCTGCGGCTGCTGCTGACAGCCCCCCTGTCATCGTGTTGAGCATCGCACCTATTTCTCATGCATGGTCAGCCCACTGTGCCATATTCCAGGAAGCCCTTTTTCTGTTGTTGAGACCTAGTGTAGGCCAAAATTCTTTTTACCGCAATAACATATCAATTTTCTCCAGTCCGAGCATGAAGAGAGAAGCATGCTGGCCAAGACCATGGACAGTCTTGCATATAGATGGTCAAAGATGCACCACTAAAGGGGATCCCCACTCCCACGTTGTACAAACAGGCCTTCGGGGACACGTTCGTTGAGAGGAACACTTGACTACTGGGGCTCGTAGTGATGTCAACCCGCAACCACAGAGCAAACACAAACACAAACACAAACCAAAGACATCCAAAGAAAAACACACAAACCAGCAAACAGCAGTCCTCAGTGTCCACCCTTGATGATTCAATTACATTCAATACTTCAATTGATAACTTCGTCAATCTCTGCTTAATAAACGTAATATACTCTGCATCTCCTTGAGGTGTGTATCATGTACAATCCTTAATTCATTTACTTTGAGATGACAAGAACCACAAAAGTCCTGCCTAGTTATATTGTTGTTATTATTATTAGAAGATAAAAAATTCTTGAGCCTGCTGACCAATGGAAAAATGCAGTCTTCAACTTAGATAGTCTTCGTCTCAACATCAACTTTCTGGTTCAAGTAAGCTTATATCAACCAAAGCTTGATCGAAGTCTTACACTATAACAAACACTTGAAGGAGCCAGCCAATATAAAATCTGTGTCAAAGACCAAAATATGTGCGGTATGTGAAGCCTAGTATTTCTAGAATGGCATCCATAATGTAGAAGTCGAGGATACACACCTGGGATTGTGGCAGCAGGTAGAACAGTGGCACCAGGAGGGGCCATATCAAAACCACTTGCTCGCTTGCTGTACCAATGAACCCAACAGACCACCACATCGTCATACAAGAGCTAAACAAGTTTGCAAGGGCTTGAGGAATTAAAGAATCAGACCTGTTAATGATAAAAATAATAAAGAGGTCAATATATCCCAGCTTCTCTGAGATTGTCTCAACATTCAGTAACTATGAAGTGCATATATCCAGCAATAAGATTTGCACTCAGTTTGGTTAGTGCCATGCATGTCTGCTTGGGTGCTACATAGTGTAAACTAGCTAATGTTCTGTGACCAATATCTGCTGGAAAATCCCATAGAGAACCCAATAACCTGCCTCCCACATTTAAGATGCTACATGACAAATTTTGAAGTGAGCAAGGTTGCAGAAACCATCAACCATATCGGCAAGTTACATACCTTTTCCTTTCCTTTGATCGTGATCTTGAACGTCGGTCGCGAGATCGACCTTGCGAATTTGAGCGAGATCGGTGCCTGTGAGATCTTCGGTCTCGATCTCCACGGTCATGCTCATGACGCCTATCAAGAGAAAATGGCAATTGAGAACACAGTGTGAGGCTTGCAAACTACAAAAGGCTGGATGCATTAAAAATGAATTGAGTGCAGAAGAGACAGAACGCATGCCTGGTAAGAAACCAATAATGACTCCAGTCTAACTAACCAAAGAATGTCTACCACAACAATTTCCCGTAAACCAGAATTGGCATTGGCAAATTGCATACCTTTTTCTCTCTCTTAACTGTAAAGACAATACTCTCTACCTGAACAATTCCCTTAAAATGGTGACAAACCAATGCAACATCCTCATTGTGCTGGTTGACAGAATTCATCAGCACATGGATGTGATCAGATGTGGATATCCTACTCCATAGGTACTAATTTTTGAAAGGCAGTTAGATATTTGTTACTGACCTGTCGCGATCGCCCCGATCTCCTCTATCACTACCTTCCCGATGGCGGCGCTCCCCTCGTTCAGTACGCTCATTTCTGTCAGTGCGTTCAACCCTTTCACTGCGCTCCCGGTCATCTCTTCGCCGCCTTTCTCTGTGACCATCATCACCTTGCCCTCTGTCCTTGCTTCTATCGTCATCTCGGATAGATCTCTGTGTAAACACATGAATTTCACACATTCAAGAAGATTGACTTGCACATCCATTGAATTAGAACATGCCATCAAATTTGATACAACCATGAACAATATGAGTGCAACATTAGCTCACATAAATACTTGAACGCACGATTCAAAAAAACAAACACAACAAAACAAGATGGCCAGGTCAATCATAGGGTGTACTAAAAGAAGATATGAACAATTTTGTTTGAAGTCTACAACATCCATTGAATTTAGAGGCAGCCTTGCTGACATAATAACTTGGAAAACAATGGCACATTCAATTCCTGTTATTACTGCTGCCCTCATCACAATCAGCCTGCACTTTGCTGGTAGAGATTTCCTAGAGAAAGATATCTGATGCCCATTACATGCTATAATCTCCTGACATCATCTCCAAGATCGCGTTGTACACTTATGCAAACTAGGCATAGGAGATCTTCAACCCTCTACAAAGCAAAGCTGAAATTATTCTTTGAAAATGGGAAATATCTGCCTCCTGAACTACTCTTGAGTTAAATAAACTTCAAATTCACTGCTGGGCATTTCAAAAAAAGGTAGAACGACTAGAGCATTGTGCTTACAGGCACAGGCCAAGATGAATAGGTACGGTCAGACCACCATTCCGTAGTTCAATTAGCACTTTGGAACATCAATTGAAATGTAACCCCTGCCTGCGTAGATCTATAACTTGCTGCACATTGTGTGACCTAATATCACAAGACACGGAGCATGCCTTGACCCCGTGTGAAGACCAAAGTGCTTCTGCAGCACAAAACCCAAGTCTCTCATATTAGTTTTCTTGTCATGCTGTCATATATCCAGACTCGAACTTATGATGTACTTGCCAAGCCCAAATCGGATTTAAATGTTACTTGGCCAGGTAACATGTTCAAGTGCCGTCATCACATACTACAAAATCAGCTCAGGAATTCCAGAGAAGATGTAGCTTCACATGTCAATTGCCATCACTCATGTCGTGTGCAATGTCACATAACGTATCTCACAAAATTCCGTCTTGTCATTCTGTCATATGTCCAGACTCGAAATTATGTTGTACTTGCCAAGCCCAACTCGAATTATGATGTTACTTGGCCAGGTAACATGTTCAAGTGCCATCATCACATACTACAAAATCAGCTCAGGAACTCCAGAGAAGATGTAGCTTCAAAATGTCAATTGCCATCACTTATGTCGTGGGCAATATAACATAACGTATCTCACATTCAAAAACAATTTATCTGGCACGGGTGAGATATCAACACTAAGCACTGAGTCAAAAAAATGTCATACCTCCCGGTGACGACTGCCATTCTCCCGCATGTCTCGACCATCCGAAGGTGGCAATTCGTCGTTCTCAGGACTCCTATGATACGACCTAGAGCGCGGAGGTGGCGAATCCCTCAAGTCACTTCCAAACCTATCGTCATCTTCAGGAGCCATTGATGCACGCTATGTGCTTCCAATATGTGTAAACTTAAACCCTAACTATAACCAGACCGACAATGCCGGGTCGCACACGCCGATGCTCAAGTTGACACCGTCCAATGCTGACAACCTCACCCCGGCTGAATGACTGAAGGAGCGTTCTTCAAATATTAAACGGAATATATCAAAGCGGGAGATTATTACTCGGCTCAAAGGCACAATAACATGACATGTTGTGCAATATCTACATGTGCAGGAAGACGGCCATCACTGTCATCATGATTTTCTCTTCCAAACGAACGGCCGTTTGCATCCCTGTTGCGGCAGGAAGCTACACAAAGTCCGAAG
Source organism: Polytrichum commune (assembly GCA_950295325.1). Taxonomy (NCBI): domain Eukaryota; kingdom Viridiplantae; phylum Streptophyta; class Polytrichopsida; order Polytrichales; family Polytrichaceae; genus Polytrichum; species Polytrichum commune. The sequence continues at coordinate 39,840,352 of OX485807.1, forward strand.
CTTAAGCCGAAACGCACAACGTCGATAAGTAAGTAGGCGGCAAAGGCCACAGAAAAACCTAATTTTTATGATGTTATGTAAGTTTATCGCGGCCAACTGCAAGAAAAGAGAAGATTCAAGGCACGGAGATGACAGCCGCCACCCAGCATTCACTGCACACCAAGGACCTTGTACATGAAATTTTTACGAAGAGAGGCGCTCTGAACTCTCAATACAGGAGCACAGGGTCGAAGTGGATGTTCGTCTTCGCGTTTTGCAGCAAGAACGGCGCCTAACTTAAGAGAAGCGATTTTAACGAGAAAGTTGACAGTAAAAGATTGAAGTGCGCAGATGTGGGTAGTAATTGCGGCCAGGGGAGAAAGAGAAAAGAGGGAAGAAGTGAGCGTGGAGGGAAGAAGGGAGCAGTAGGCTAGAGGTATTGGCCGGCTATGGCGGAGGAGCAAACCCAGTGCGAGAGAGGGTCCCTAGTTCTTCCCTTGCGCTCCACTCGACGAAGACCATCGCTAACCTCGCTCCGTCGACGATCGTCGACGAAGACTGCTGCGGTCGTCGGATGTGGCCATCTTGAAGGCTACACTCATTTCATTCCCTTTAATAAGTAATGTGGGTACATCACAAACTCTCAAAGGGTGGTTTAGAATCAACATACACCTATTTGTGTATAATGTAAGTATCATGTAATATATGTAGTAATCTTATGTGCCACTTTATTGTGTACTAGTATAATGTGACATCTATTAAAGGAGAATGCCAAAGTAATATAATTATCATGACATTAGTTGAATTTCATGATTTTATTTTAACATTTCTTTATTTTTTTACGTAGTGATTTGGAATATGGAAGTTTGTGATGTTTGATAGATGCATACCTCACCCACATTGAGAACATTGAGGCATGGTCAAAGATGATTTCTATATACATTTAAGGATGTGGTGGTGGTCGTGGTGGCAAGGTTCTTGCCTCCACCGTTCCCCACCAGTCTTGTATGAAAGCATTAAGAAAAAATCGAAGAAAAAGAGTCACATGTCAAAGATTCTTTTCAAAACAAGAAAACGGTAGAACCGTGGGGCTCTGTCCTTTACTATGAAAGACTATAATTGTAGTTGTCCACTTTGCTCATGCCATTCCATAGCTATTTACTATACCAAACCTTTCTTGGATTTTGTGCACCTTCTTCTCAAATGCAAGTCAAGGATTGAAGCTACTCATTTATCACCCAAAATTTCTAAAATAAATAATCAAGAACTGCCGAAATAACTATAGTTAACTAGATTTCTTTCAATACATTTTAGGGAGCAATCATGTATATATATATATATATATATATATAACTATAGTTAACACCCACATTAAATAAATGGACCAAAAATAACAAGAACAAGTAACGTCCGAGTGTGAACGCAAAGTGGTTAGGAAATTTGCTCTTGAAACGAAGAAGTTGATGCATAGTCTCCGTCCTACAGACAAAGCCAACAAATATGTGACAAAAAAACAAAAAAGAGGGGCAACGAGTGCAAGAGACGGGTATGATGGAGGAAACCAAGGGCCGGTTTACATCATGGACCATGAAGTCGGACCATGGTAGATGGCATATTCCCATGGTCCAACTTCCATGGTCCAATGTCTTAAAAAATCAATTTACAATGCCTTTGGGCCCCTCACACTAGGTGTAAACCGAATGTGGACCATGAGAAATGACCATGCACCAAAAAGTGAATTTGTTGATTTTTTGATGTATGCCCAAAAAGGTAGTTTTGAGAAAGAAAGAAAAAATGAAGTTTGACCATTTTCTTGTCTCTATCTTCTCTTCCCAAAAAATCTTCATTAAAATTTTATTATAATGACATTTCTATGCCATGGGCCCTTGCCTTTTTCTACTAGAGCACATCTTTTGCCTCTCCCACCACAAAACCCGTCAGATCATGTTAGTGGATCATGGTGGGGGGCATGATGGGGGTCATGGGCATGGACATACATGCATATGGCAGGTACACATGGACATAGGTGCCATATGGTTGCATGGGCTTAAGGGGTTGGGGTGGTTTGGACATTTATTCATATGCATGGTGCAACATGCCATGACAACACGGGTTCACACTAGTAACATACATGGCTTGTGAATGTTAATTTCAACAAATAGTAGGGCAACAATTTGGCTTTTCAACACATTGTTCTTTTGAACTTCTCAATGAACTCCACTGTGTTTCAATATGTATTTCACCAAACAATGGACAAGGTTACTGAAGATAAATAAGGAATCATTTCTTGATTTCCCCTCGAGTTGCACTGGATCTCATGAGGTGGTTGTCTTTTGGTTCTTTTCATGCAATTTATTTTTTCAATTTGTGCCAAAAATAAATAAAACTAAGTAAGAAGTCATATATCCATGGGGTATAATGGAAAACTGTGTGAGTTGTCAAAAGTTCCCATGAGCAAATTTATAAATTTCTTGAGTTACTAAAGAGATCATTAGAGTTATTTGTTTAGTAAAGCACATGAAACCATGGATTTAGACTCACATCCCGAGTTTATGAGAATTAACACAAAAATCAACCAAGTTTTCTTATTGCTTGGATTATCATACACAAAAGTGGTATTGGGCTATTAAAGATTGGCTTTTGGTTTATCCTACTAGCCAAGCCAAACCAAGCCAACCTTGCATAAGCCAATTTGAGATTCAAAACAATGGATGCCATGCTCGTATCCTATTTTGAATCTTAAAAGTTTCTCAAAGTTTGAGAGCTGAGAAGAGGAGGTCCCAAAAATTTCACCCATCTTTCAAACATGCTCTAACACATGACAAGCTAATGAGCTCTTAAAAGAAAGTCTTCTCAAAGAAGCATCAAACCCATAGTTTCAACCCTCTTCGAGGGACTTTGCGGATAACTCTATTACTTGAATAATATTCAAAGATTTGGCATATCATGATGTAGCATCATAATTGAGATCAATACAATTTTTTGGATTTATCATGTGATCCAACTTTGACAACATTATGAAACCCGTCCCAGGCTAGATCACATCTTCATTCGGCTTGGCCCGGCCCCTCCCACGCCTCCTTCACTACTCGGTGTTCTTGCCAACACCTGCATGGGAACTCTTCCATGTTGGGAACCAATGGGACAATACCCATTTTAAACTACAAATATTCAAGTTGACATCACTTCACTATTTCCAAGTTAATTGATGGAGTTCCTTCACATGCCAAAGAAGCTCAATGACTAAAGTGACCAGGTATGTCAAGGAGGTAAGCCCACAAAGCACAAAGGGGGTCGGTTCTAGGCATAAAGGCCATCGGTACCTGGGATGCATAGTGACGGTTTTGCAACCGAACCAGGAGGGATCATGGAGGTGGCCGTGTGGCCTTGCACACCGTTACTAGTTGGGCTTTGATCTAGCTTGGGTGTAGTACCCAACTATGTTGTGTTGGTTCTAGGCAATCTTGTGTTGGTTGTAACAATGAAGGTGGGGGACCTCATCATATGCAAGGTTGTCTTACACAGGGCCTAGAGATTGGTTTAAGGAAGCTAGTGGTTTTGACTTTGAATATTCATCAACTATTCAATTGAGGCTAAAAATATTCCTCCTTCTACTTTATACATGTGTTTAGTTCAAAGACTAATATGAATTCTCTATAATATCAACCAAATAGCCATAAGTAAGTGTTGTAAGTGTTGGTTTGACCACCCTCTACCTTAGTCACCTTCACAAAATCAAAGTACACCCACCATACCACTTTAGAGACATGACACAACTAATATTGGCATTGAACTTGGTTTTCATTGGCAAATGACTCATGTAGAATATGCTAATGATGATGTCCACTTGCACAATGATAAAAGAGTTCCCCCCTATAACAAAAAATTGGAAAACAAAGAATCTTTGATTCCGGAGCCTAGATTGATACCTTCCTCAACTCCCATTTCAATTCTTTCAAACTCTTTGCTCATAATTCGCAATTGCTCCCTTGCTCAAGCTTCTAATGCTTGAATCTATTGGCTAGAGGTGTCCACATTATCCTCATCTACCTTAGTTGAAGCACATTCAAACAAAATTACCTTGGAAGGCTTCAAAGACACTTCAACATCGAGCAATCCTATTGGTGAGAGCATAAGGTAGTTGACCCATTCCCGACCACCGCCCCATTCTCGCACCTTAGGCCTACCTATTTCCATGCATTACAATGCCAATCTCTTATTAGTGCTAACATGACATGGTCAAAATCTAACTTAGTCAAATGTCACTAGTTAAGTTGACATCTAAGTTCTAGATTGCAAGCATATTTGGGTGTCGCAATTATTGATGATGGGAATCAAGCGTTCTTGATTTTGTAAGCGATTGGTGATTAGAAAGAGGGTAGCCTACATCACAAGTACAGGTCGAAGAGAATGTCCACTTAGAAAATTCATAATAATTTGGTTATTGCACAAAAAAAATGAAAAATATGATTTGCTACTTATTTCTATTCCTTTTACACAAGTATTTCTTTCTCTAATCGTATATGAACCGCGAATGTGCTAAATTACTTAATTGGTTGGGAATGGGTCGGCTACCTTAATTCTGAACCCAAGTAATTACACTAGGGCCTAAGCATATAGTACGGTAGATAAGTCTTAAATGGTTTATTTTCTCCAACCATCTCACTTCTTTTGGGATTGAAACACATAGTTCGAACCATATGGTTAGCAATGCAAATCGAGGCGGTAGCTAGTTTATCGTGATTCTTGGAGCTCATGCGAGAATCATATGTATTATTAAAGTGAAGATACTCGTTCTCGTTAAATGGTCATATAGGTCCCCCCAATTTGTTGATTATTGACCTTAGGAAGATAAGCATATTTTGAGCACACAATCCAATCTCTTTCAAACACGTGTATTTTTGGTATCCCTTACTAGATCCACACCAACCACATACCACTCATATATAGGTGTCCAAATTATTGCTATGTTGGAATTAGGCACATCTATCTTATGACAAAATGAGGGGTGGCGTTAATAAGGCGTCACTTCTTTGTTGAATCTTGTCATTCCCAACTCACTAAACATTCCACCCAATTTGAAGTATCATTTACACTACAACTTGCAGGTGTGGTTGTGGTCATGGTTAACCGTAATCACAACCACTGTGAGTTGGAACTCGCAATCTATAAGGTAGATATACTCAAAATCATTACTAAACCTAAAACTGCCACTATGTACCACATGCATACATTTGTTACTTCCACATGTATACATGTGGTACATAGTGGTGAATTTAGGTTTGGTGAGTGTTTTGAGTATACCTATTTTGATAAGGGTGATTAACTTCTTTGAAGTGCACCCTTTTGCAAGAAGTAATGAAGATTGTTAGAGTATGTTTTTTGGGAGGAAAAGTGCTTTCACTTCAACATCAACTACAAGCTTGGGCTCAATCTTTAAGTTAGTCCCAAAACAAGGTCCATAAAGAGGGTGGTTTGGATCCCAAGTTTTTGGAAGTCGGACCTTAATGTCTACCAACCCTCTAAACATTAGAATTAGGTGTCGTCATTTGCAGTCTCGTGGTCAAATTGTACGTAAGTGAAGATCAACCCCTAAATCCCTCAACGTTCTTGAAAATGAGACTATGCACTTTAAATGATATATAACTTGCTAAGATGGAGAGATAGATAGATATGTATGTTTTCCACATGTAGGTATTGGAATTTTTTACCACCTCCAAAACTCACAATCATCATCAATGCATATAATCTATGCACCAGGAAGTGGTTCATCTTGCAAGACAATTTGACATCTTTGCCAAATGAAGAACATGCAATCTTTCACTTACAAAAGAACCTCTCACCCCCTATATGACTTTTATAATTGTATTAAACCGCGTCAAGTTTCTCATGAAATGAATGAAATTATTTTGTTTGATGTTTTGATCTCTCTCTCTCTATATATATATATATACACACACACGCACACACACACAATGTGGGAGAACATAACATTAAAAAAAATCTAACATGTATGGGCTCATGTGAAGAAGCTCTTCATGTATGCTTGCTTTCTTAGGAGTCAAGTTTCTATCTATCTATCTATTTCTCTATCCAAGCAACTAATCATATGGATATAATCCTTTGTTGATGGTGCCTCATAAGCAATTCATTGTCACAATTTTCAGTTAGTCTTGGAAACATGCAGGGTTGTCTATTGTGTCGTGACGGAGGCTAATCCCGACATAATGTCGTGGCGTCACGACACGTATCTGTCACGACATTATGCCGGATGTCGTCTTTATCCTGACGAACTTGAATTTTACCGTATTTTTTTGTGTAATTACATTACCCCAATCAGGACACGTAGGATTTACGATGTCCACGTATGGTGCCATGTCAGCAAAGTAGAGGTAAAGTGGGAAAAAAATTACTAGCGCCCGTCCCCCCCCCGTTCCCCCCGCTCCCTACGTTCCCCTCCCCCATCCGGCACCCCATCCGGCCCCCCCAATCCGAACCCCAATCCGGCCCCCATCCGTACCCCATCCGGCCCTCCATCCGGCGTTCCCCCCGTCCGCATCCGTTCCCGTCCCCGTCCGCTCCGTTCCCGTCCCCCCCACACCCTCATTTGTCATATTTTACTACTTTGATTTTAACATAATGATAAACACACAGGCAAAATTATTTACCTGGCAAGGGAAATATGCACATCCACGTCGGATTTTTCTGCCACATTGGATGCCACCTTGGCAAGAAGGTAAGTATTTTACCCACCCTACTAGCTTCCCCCTAGTATGACCCTACGTGGACCCTATTATGTCATGACGGAGGGGTCCGCCCCGACACGACACGTCATGACGGTGGCAGGACGTCGCGATAGACAACCCTGGAAACATGTTTTTTTCCACGCATTGGAATGTGTAATATCCCTTTGTCATTTCACCCTACGAGTATGATGGGCCCAAGTTAGGCCTCTAGATACACAAGAACATGTATTTGAGCTACATTCTTTTAGTATATTTGTTAGCGTGTTAAAGATGTACATAAAATCAACTCATTCTCCAAGTGCATTTTTCAAGTCAGTTGAATACCTTGACCGTTGATGGACCAAAGGGCTCGATGTACAACACATATATACAAACTTTATGAGCTTCACCAAGTCTTAAATCTATGCTCTTAACATAATAATGTTGAGTTTTCTTACATTTACATCTTACGTCAAAGTTTAATAAAAATATACTCATATGTGAAATTGATGATCAAAATTTAAACATGTGAATTTGCATCCAAGGATGCTCATGTTGTGTATTTTAACATATATCCTTAACCTACAATAAGGGTTCAAGAAGCCAATGTGAACATATCCATGTACAATAGTAAACACACACACACACACACACACACACACACACACACACACACACATATATATATATATAGCTACAAGAAGTTGTGATCATCAATAAGAGAGATGAATATGCTTCTACTTATATCCTTGATATAACCCATAGCATCAAAAAAGGTTTTCACACCATAACATTATTGACTAATGTGTGTTTGTTCGTGTGGGCCTCTCATAATATAACCATGGGATGTCCCAATTATATTCATATTAAGTTTGAATTTGCATTAGGTTAGGGCATTCCATGGTTAGATTCTCAGGGCCCACATGAAGAAATGCACATTGCTTAATAATATTATGCCTGTGATTTTTATTAAGAGATTATTATATGACCCGGTGAACCTTGTAGAAATTGTGCATGTAGATTGTACATTGATCTTGAAGGGTCAAAACACTTTACCTATAAAAATTTACTTGTCACAGTCCTTTAAGTTAGAGGGAGACAAAGCATTATACGAGCTTACCTCTCATTCATCCAACATAGAAACATGGAAATAGAATACAACCCATGTGCTACTTTTCTAGTCGATTTGACATTGGATTTAGTTTTAAAGACCTCAAAGTAGTCTACTCAAGGTCATTTGACATGAATCGGCAACAAAGCTATAGGAGGTCAAGTTTTCTATGTTGGACGGATGAGAGGTATGCTTGTATATGATAATTCCCTCTCTCCAAGTTAGAATACCAAAAGGTATTTGGTAATTGGTAGCCATCAAAGTAATTTGAAAAGCGAAGCAAATGAAACCCTGGGTTTATTCCCAAACCTTGAGTTTATGAGAATTAACACAAAGTCATTCAAGTTCCTCGATGCTTAAATTACCATACACAATGAGTGGTGTCGGGATATTGAAAGTTGGCTTTCTAGTTTGTCCTACTAGTATGGGTGGGCCAAGCTAGCCTTGCAAAGGCTAATCCAAGATTTAGGACAACGGGTCTAGTGTTCAAGATTGATGTCTTCAATGCCCTTCAAGCGCGATTTGGCCCTTCAAAATATACCTCTCTCAAAATAGCCCTTCAAAATGCAACCCCAACTTGAACATGAAGACATCACTTGAAGTCCTCAATATGCCCGCCACAAGAACCAACAAGCATAGGGCATTGTCACTACAAGAAGTAGAGTTAGATGGTTGATTCTTAATTCTTCACATTGTACTAGAGACATGTACCATATAATTCATGCACAAGTTTAATACGATTGTTGTATTTCATTTTTATATTCTTGGATTGACGTCATGGATTTGAACCAGCCCTTCAACTGAAAGACTGAAATTTGAAAGCCCTTCAAATGAAACTCGTACGAGGGCTTCAATCTTGAACACTGAACGGGACCCATGCACATACCCTAGTTTAGATCCTAAATTCTCTCGAAACTGGAAAGATGAAAAAAAGAGGTCCTAGAAGTTTCACTCAACTTTCAAAAATGCTCCGATGCAAGATGAACCAATGAGCTCTTAGTAGAAAATTTTCTCAAAGAAGGATCAACCCCACGGTTTTGTTTCTCATTGAGGGACTTTATGGACAACTCTAATACACACCAAACGGCGGAGAAGTGGGTACCGGCTTATGCCACTCTAGTAATTGAAGAATCCGAGTTGTTGCATCATTTGTTGGAAGATTAAAAGCGAAGAAACTTAAGTTACAATAAATCATTGGCGCCAAAGAAAATCCCAAGCAAGTAAGCTTGGTATACGGACTACTCCTCCCGCTAACTTTGTTGTGCGTGAGCCCCCATCAATTTGCACCTTCAATGAAGCCCCTGCACTCTATCCGATCGAGATCACCTGGATACACGGCACTTAGAAAGATCCTTTGTCATTCACGTCATTTATGGCCCATGGGGTTGTTAGTCCTCGGTCTGAGTGCGTGCTACCATTCGGACACGAACCACTGCAGGGGAGCTTGCGAGAGGAAGAAGCAGGCTACGACTAAGTTAAGATTCATCAATCCAGCTGAACTAGTTCGGAAGCAGCCCCTGCTCACCGGAGACTCAGAGTCACGGAAGAAACTGATCCCAGCTACCGAAGCGTCTGTCATTGCAGGAGGTTTGAGACAGGAGACCTCCCGAAGGAGCAGCAGCAGCAGAAACAACACAATACAGAAGCAGACAGACTAGATTAAGGCTAAGTCAAGACCCCAGCATTTCGAGAGGAGATGGCCGCTGCAACTAGAGGGCATCAAGAAGCTGGGCTCAAGAGAGAGGAGGAAAGAAGATCAGATCTAGATCTAGGAGATGAAGGAGAAAGAAGAGCACCAACACCAACATGCACCATCAACACTAGGGTTTCACTCTCATTCATAACATGGGTGCTCATATGCACCATCGCCTTGTGTGATTACACACACCACAATGCTCACCCATCAATGCTAACCCCACAATCTATCCACCAAGCTACCACCCTCCAATGTCACCACCCACAATCTACTCACTAAGTTGTTGCCGCTCACCCACAATGAGTTGTCCACTAAGGTTTCACTCAACAATGCCAACCCACCCAACAAACTACCACCTCCTAACAACAATAAACCACCACCAAAGGCCACCTCCAAGATCGCAATGCGTTCCACGAACAACAAAATCGCCATTGCCACCCACACAACACAATGCCACAAGGGTAAGCAAAACCACTTGCACCCATCATCTAGCAAACAATTTCATCAAAAAAAGTCTAAAAATAAAAAACAAACTATCTATAAACTTACCTCCAAAAAACATTGGCACCTCTACATGCGCCTCCACATGATTAAGATTAAGCACCCTCCACACCAAATCCATACTAAAAACCACACAAACTACCAAAGCACGCCAACAAATCCTAAATTAATAAGCCACACTTTGACACCTAATTATCCCAAAACAAGCAAACCACCATCCACTCAAAACTGCAACAAAACTCAACTAAAATCGGATCCACAATGCCAAAACACCGAAACCTATATAGATCTACACACCACAAATCTTCCTACATCTTCACCCACCACACCATCCAAGATCGGAAAACACCTCACAAACACGCATCCGTTCCAAGGATGGAAAAAAAAACCCACCAAAAAATACAAAACTCCAAGCTCAAACAAATCCAACAATGCCAAAATAGACAACCCCACCACCCACAAGGTTACTCTCAAATACCCCAATGCTTCACACATTCTCTCATCCAACTTACCATCACCCCAACCTCAATCAAGATGACTTCCAACAACGAAGTCAGAAGTAAGAGAGACATTAGTGAAGGGATAAGAAGCAGGGAAGAGCACATAATTGTAACAGCGGGCGGAGCCACAAGCAGAGGCTGGGCGGGACGTAGCACCGGCGACAGAATGGCAAGTAGGGGTGGCACCGATGACAGATTTGCAGGCAGGGGCGGGGCAGAGCGAAAGAGAGCCAACGAACATGGCAGCAAAGGTACGGCCGGCACCGGCAGCGGAACCGCATGCAGGGGCGGGGCATGGCAAAGGAGAGAGACCCAACATAAGAGCCCAAGTAATGAAGGACAAGGCGGAACCGGAGAAGTGGACGGAAATAGGGGCGGGACCGAGAACAAAGGCAAGACCATGAGCAAGCTAAGGGGACGACGCACATTAATAGGAGACGCTCAAGCAAGACAACCTACACCTATCAAAATGAAGGCCACGTATAATGAACTTGACATCGACATGCAACTTGAGGACATCTCCTCCGAGTATGGAGGGAGTACCCTCCAACTCTCCACCGCCGCATCTCGACTAGACACCGTCAATCTAGTGGAAACGACATCCACAACAACATCACACAAAAGCCCGAGAAAGGAAGCCACCATCGACACCCATAGCACTAAGAGAAGAAGAAGTGAGGCGGAGAGACATACAGCTAACTCCACCTCAACTAAATTCCAAAATATGAGGCCCAAAAAAGCAATCCCGAGCATAGACATAGTCTCATAAATGTGGCTAGGCTTTCCAATTCATGAAGTCGTCGCGCTTCACAAGGCCAAAGACATCATACGTGAACTTCACACCAATGAAGACTTCGCAAAAATCGGGACCCCCTTAAGAGAAATCATAGATTTTAAGACACTCCAAAGAGTATTCCCGCGTGCTCCGCAACTATTATACCCAAGTGAGAGACCAGATGTGGTCCCCGACAACCATCTTCACTTTACACAAATCCCAAGGTAAGAAAATATTAATTCCACAATCAGAATCTCCGAAAGATTCCACATCACCATCTGATTTGACTACGGCTTTAAGAGCATTAGTAGACAAGAGGTGAAAATGACATATATAGAAAGACTCCGGCAATTGGACATACCCCTCGGAACAACTTATTTAAACCCACTTGGCATTGGTCTCAACGCCATAACCAAAAATTGGGCGGAATTTATTAAATTCCACCTCCAATATCCACAATGTGACGAAATTGCACTTCTTCAAGGTAGTTGAGCATTCGCCATAGAGTTGGAAGATGATGCATTAGTCATCAGAAAGGTTCAGAAGTAATACGAGCTCGTCACCAAGGCCCGCAACTTCCGATTACACCTCAAAGAAAAATCACTACGTTACGAATACGCATTTTACATCTTCGAGGCCCTTGTACGTAAAAGTTATTACTCCGGAAAATAACACGAATTCATGGACCTCATCAAACCGGAGATAGACAAGAACTTCGCATTCCTCACCTTTACCATGGAAAAAGCGAGAGAAAACGTGCTCAAAGATGAAATTGTTTTCAACCATGAAAAACTCCAAGTAAGCATCACAAAGGATCAAGAAGCCGAAAATCCATCGGAGCTACGGATTAGCACTACCATCGTAGCAAACAATCTTCTACAACGCGAAATCCAAACCTCCATTACCCGAGCCATAAAGCAAGTCTTTGGTGCGGATAACATAGTTGGAGTAAACTTTGGCACCAACAATCGTCCCACACCGACAAGTAAGTGGGATGGTATCACATCCAATATCTCAATCCCGTAGTCTACACGGAATGGCTACACAAATCCACATACATATTCGAGAGACGCATACTGATACCCACACATGTGCCTTAACCACTAAGTCATCACATCACACATAATATATATGGAGTGCTTCAAACCTTTCTAAACTAAGGCCACTATTTTCTCTTTACTACCTACTTGATGTATATATTTATTGTATATAATTTATTTACTTCTTTACTGTATATTTATTGTATATATTTATAGTAAATAATATATATATTTATATATTTATTTACTGTATATAATTTATTACCTCCTTTTACTATTTAATGTTTAATTTTACTGTATGGTATTTTTACTGTGTAATATTTATTTTTTGATATTTACTATTTACTATTTATTATTTATTTTCCACTATTTGTTATTTTTTTCCCATTATTTATTATTTATTGTCTATTACTTATTTTTTACTCTCTATAATTTACAGTTTATAAATTATTATTTTTCTATTTACAATCTTCTATTATTGTTTATTTTTATAATATATCATTTACTAATTACCGTCTATTATTATTATTATCTAATATCATTATTTGTTTATAATATTTTCTTTCTTTCGAATTCGTAATTATTTCCACACACATACACTTACAAGTCCATAAATTTATTAAATTGAATTTATAAATTGCAAAAGATTAAAAGTATTCTATAATATTCCAAAAAGATTCTATATTTACTAATTTTTTGTTGATTTGGTCATTGCACTATTCAAATCAACAAAAAAATAGATACCAAACTGTTGATTTTTACAAAAGTTCAAAAATAAGTGAAATTGGTCATTGCAGTGCCCGAATCAACATAAATCTGTTGATTTTTCTGTTGATTTGGTCATGATTTTCTAGTAGTGTACATTCATACATATTACTCTGATAACATCTTTATGTGCCCTTTTCTCCATTCAAAATGATAACATTCTATTCACCAAAAACTCACAGTTTAATTGTCCGTCAATCAATGTTTTCAACAAGGCTACCAGGCTATATCCTGGTTAGCCAACTGTCCTTCTACACAAATATTGTCTATAGCCTATACTCCTATCTCAGGATTTCATAGCCACGACTTGTTTTTATCTTCTGCACCTAGCCTATAGCATGTGCTACTCTCCTAGCTCTCACAACTATAATCACATATACAATTGAAAATGATATGCCTCTCTCGTCAGAGAGAGACTCCTTATAGCCGGCCCCTTTCAGTAACTGCCGGCACGCTGAGAACTACTAGGAACCGCTTATAGCCTTCTATTCACACTGTATTTAGCTTTAAAATATATTTTTGCGTAATTTTACTAGTGGTTGGCCTTCTGCCTCTAGTAAGAACAAGCTATAGCCAAAAAATTCACACTACAATAATGACCCCACGGATCACCCCACAGCATGCCAATGTGTAGTCCGAAAATACCCATGGCACGATCAAGACGGATTCACTATAAAAAAAAGAGGTCCCCACAATTCCAAAATATCGGAGAACTTATCTCGAGAAGTGTTCGATAATTGCCTAAAAAAACTAGCTAGAGGCAAAACTCTAGGCCTTGACAACATCCCAAATGAGATCCTTAAAGCCCTCTATCCAACCTTCCACGACATGCTATTTCTCTTTTTCCGGCAGTGCTATCACCAAAAAAACATACCCCAATAGTGAAAACATAGCACAACCATACTCCTCCACAAGAAAGGCAACCCATTACTACTTACCAACTATAGACCGATCCCTCTCGCCAACACCATTTATAAACTCTACACCAGCACGCTCACTGCGCTTCTCACAAGCTATGGCGAAAAATACAAAATAATACACTATAGCCAAGAAGGCTTTAGACCACAAAGAAACACAACCCGGCAAATCCAAACGATAATAACAACACTAGAAGATGCTCGCTTAACCAATAATGACATCTACATTACCTACATAGACTTTAAAAACGCCTTTGGATCCATAGACCATGCAAGACTACTTGCACTGATGAAAGACTTAGGGTACCCCCGAGACGCCGTCGAACTAATAGGAAACATATATACAAACTCAACCACCTCCTTCCAGGGCAACCACTTTGGAACAACTCCACCAGTTCACATCAACAGAGGCACCATCCAAGGAGACACTCTAAGCCCCTACTTTTTTATCATTTTCTTAGACCCACTCCTTAGATGGCTAGAAAAAAACAAGATTGGATACCCCCTCAAAACATCAACATCCATATGTAACACTATAGCATATGCCAACGATCGGGCCATCCTCACTGACAACGTAGCACACATCCAACCACAAATCCACAAACTCCAAAAATTCTCATAATGGGTATTCCTAGACCTCAACCTCTCCAAATGCGCAATCACATGATGCCCAAACAAATCAAAGTTAAAACCCACCCTCTTCAAAGCATACATACATGCACAACATATCCACTTCAAGAACCAACCCTTCTCTATCCTCACACAAAATGAACCATACAGATACCTCGGCATCCACCTTGTGCCCTCCCTAAAATGGAACATCCAAAGAAACAATACCCTCGAAAAAGCTAAAAAACAAAGCAAACTACTAATGACATCCCCAACTACGATTAAGCAAAAAATACACATCCTCAACACATTAATAAAGCCGGGAATAGCATGTGCCTACTACGCAGTCCCATTCTCCAAACTAGACATCAAAAAATTAGACAAGATCCTCAGTTTGCTAACCAAAGAAATTTGTAACCTACCCCAAAGCACATTGAACATACTCACCCACCTCCCCAACGAGGATTTTGCTATTAACACCACTTCCCTCCTCCCCGAATACATCAATTGTATTGGTAAACAACTACTAAACGCCCTCAATGACCAAGGTCAACTAGGCCAAATCTACCAAGGCCTAACCAAATATATCACGGCAAAATACGGAGGGTTATACCACCTCCCCCACCTAAAATACCAAGCATGTGGTAGGTCACCCACAACACGCACATTATACCTACTCGAAAGCTAAGGGAATCCAAAATACACATACACACCACGATAAAGCATTTTCCCATAAAACAATCAGCAATAGAACTTGCACGGACACGAACCACGGGATACGCCCACCTCTCCCCATAACATAAGCAAGCCTCAAAAAAATATCTCAACAAACTACACACGTACAACATCACCACCCTCCACCAAATCCAAAACCATGACACCCTCCAAATACTATCCCCTAAAGAATTCAAACCAAAATTCCAAACTACCCCAAAACTCATCAAAGAAGCCTTAGCACAAGCCCGATTGCTATTCCCAGGTATCCCACCCACAAATCATAACCCCCCGCAACAAGAACCTATATACACCCCACCCACAAACACCAACAATCAAGTAGACTCCATAAATGGAAGACCAATCCAAGCCATAATAAGCGCCAAAATAACAACACACAAAGACAAATGGGGAGCCAAAGCCATAAAGCAACACTTCCTATGTCAATGGAACAACCACCCACTCCCAAGACAAAATGGGTGGAAGCAATACTCCTTCACCACGACAATATCACCCTAGACCATAATGTATTTATACTCCACAAATTCCTACAAAACCAACTCAAAACCAACACCCTCGCCGCATATAACTCATGCATAAATTTCTCACAATCCCATGACCGAAGATTCACCCGTCCACCCATCATAGCCACAAACTTCACATTAAGCATTAAGGAATGTAACCCACACAAAGATATCATCACCGACAAACCCACTATGCAAATACATGGAACAGAATCCAACATATACGACCAAACGGGCATTGATTCCCAATGAAAATAAATTCCCAGGGCATGAAACCCGTCTCTTTTAGGACCATCATAAGAACATCGTTAAAAAATAGTCAGAGTAATAAGTGGTCAAATTTCTCAAATCCTAAGCTAAACTGGACTCCAAAGTAATTGCAAACAATAAACATCCCCCCCCCCCAAACGGCCACCTTTCTTTCCCTCCCTTCCTTCCGAAAAACACGAGAACAAAAATACCTAACCCTAATTATACTATGTGCGTGAGCATGATCAAATGTATAGACTTTTATGGAAACCCTTTATGCATTTGAAATGTCCACAAAGTTGAACCCTAATTATCAAGGTGACGTGGATGCTCGTGTGTAGATCCTAGAAAAAAACCTAAAAATTAGGTGTGTGTGTGTGTGTGTATGTGTGCGCATGCTTATGTGTAATGTGAAATTATTGTTCAATTCATTGTATACATGAACTTTATCGTTTATGTACGTGTTCAATAACCTACCAGACTTAATGTGTGCCATACATGTTTTTGAATGTGTTTTTTCCAAACAAATATGTTGATGGGACAAGGATGTTATTTGGAATTGAGATTCAACAATTAAATAATTGATTGTTTCACAAGTTTGTTGAATATATTATTGCAATTAAACCCTCATTAGAGAGAGAGGGAGAGAGAGATGTTTCCCCCCAAGTTTTGCACCACTGTTATTATGCGCACATGCATTTCAATCACGCTAATCCCATAAGGACCAGTGTTTCTTCTCTTTTGTTTCCCCCCTTTATCCTAGACTCAAACTCGTATGTAAATTGGGGGTGGCTGTAGTTTTTCAAAGCCTTTGAGCATTATGTGTCCTATATCCATCTCCAATGCATAAATTCAATGTACAACGTCTCAAAGTTTACAATTATTGTGTGCTTTGGTAGTTGGAAATGTTACAAAGTTGAAGGTGTTTGGTTAAGTTTGATGAAGGCATAGGTGTGACTCAAATAACAAAGAAACAACGAAGTCATGCACAAGGGAAAATTGATAATGGATTGTGAGCCTATTATTGGGTTTCAAAATGATGACATTGTTGAGCAAAGTGTTGAGATACTTGAGGCAAACATTGGAGATTTAGGAGGAGAAGCAAAATTGAGTGATGTTATGGAAAGCATATTGCAAAACCCTCCAAAATATGTTTACACAAGGAAAAAGCGTGAATGTAATGCAAGAAATGGGGGCATGCAAGACAATCCTAGAAGAGATGCAACATTGTTAAATGGGATTGGAACCGAGGTTGAGCTTACACACAATGGCCACAAAGCAACACATTCAAAGAAGATATCCATGATTAAGAAGCGCTTCAAAAATTTAGCATCCAATGGTAAGTTAAATAAATTTGTAACTCACAACCATTGTGTTTTGAAGGTTGGGAGACCAATATGTGTATTTGAAGGGATCAAATATGTTATAATGATGTGTGTGTGTATGTATTGGGGAGGGGGAGGGTTTGTTAATATGTAGCATTGCTTGCACTTAAGGTATGGAATAGCAATAAGATAACATTTTACATAGTCATGCTTTTATATTAAATTGAGAAAATGTTGAATTTGCATGTGTAAAATCTAGGTGTTTGTTCCAGAAAAGTGAACAAGAACTCAAAGAAACATGCAAGAAGCACATTTGGAAAGCAAAGAGGGAAAATGCAGGGGCAACAACTAAGAATCAATAACTCAAGTAACATGGAACCTCGACCTACAAACACCGCAAAACAAAATTGTGGGAAAAAGAATGGCCTCAAACAATTGGCGAGAATGCAAAGATACGTGTCTCATAGCAATCAAAATCATAAAGAAGGCACGGAAAACCACGGCAAAGCCACTCCACAATCCTCTAAAATTGGAATAAACTCAAGTTAGTCACTTTGTTTCATTGCATGTGTATTTCTCTCATTCATAACTCTTAACCCCTAAATGCATGGGCTTATTTCCAAAAAGTCAAAGCAATGCATACGAGTAATTGTTTTTTACTTGAAGAAACATAAATTCTAGAGTAATACCCTACATAATTAGCACATATATTTGAAGCTTTAACCAAAAAATTTAACATGCTTGAATCATATTTGAATTAGTTATGATTTTTGCATCTAAAAATATATATAATTGAATAAAAATATATTATAAGTATAAAATCTCATCAAAAAAATCATTTGTGGTAGAGATAGTATGTATTCATGAGTGGGTAAGAAGTTGCAAAGGAAAAAGATACAAAAAACACATGATTGAAGCATCCCTAGAATTTGGTTTGCATTTTGGACATTCAATTTTCAGTTTTCTCAATCCCAACGGTCAGAATATACATTGTAACCTAACTTAAACATCTTGTGGAAGGAGTGTCTCCGATAAAAGTATGAAAATCAATGATTTTTCCCTTGTGAACAGAAATCAACCACTTTGTCATCGCCCGTGCATTTAAGGACTATATACAAATTAACATGCATTATGCTTGTAGACAATGCACTTGTGCTATCATTTATCTTCAAAATCAAATCTTCACACTTTAGTCATTCAATTTAGGTATCAATGGGCTTTACATGAAAGACAGATAGATAGATAGATAGATAGATAGATAGAAACTCCGGTCCCAATTTTACATGAAAGACACATATGATACGAAATATTATTTGTTGTCATTATACCTTGTATCATCAAAATCCACAAAGTAAAACTATTTTGACCTCTTTTGTGTTCGATGTCGATATCATATAGAATCATTTGACATGAAAGCTACAAAAAGTATTGAGCTTGGAGAAGACATTTCAAGCGGGGTTTTTGAAGGTGAGCAAATTGCCGATTTGGAAGATGCGGTTGATGGTGCAAGTACCACACCAAGAGTTGGTTGGGTTCTTTGTGACGATTGTAAGAAGTGGCGTTGCATTCCGGTTGAGCTTGCAAACGAGATTGATGCTACAAATGCTCATTGGTATGTACATGAGCACAACAAAATTATATATATTTTACATTGTTTATGATTTAGTGTAAGTTTACAAGGTTGCACCCAATATTGGTATCTCAATTGCACTTGACAAGTTCATTTGATAAAATTTCATTTCATACATGTATCAATATTTGTATGTTTGAATAGGTCTTGTCACCAAAACCCAAACAAACGTTTTGCAAATTGCTCCATCCCACAAGAAAAATCTAACGCCGAAATCAACATGGAGTTAGATATTTCTGAAGATTCAATTTGTGATGAAGAAGATGACATAAATGGGTGTGGAGATTCACAACCCAATATGACTAAGGATATGAATCATCCAAGTAAGTAGTGAAAGGTTCAATGCAATAAAGTAAAATTGAACGTTTTTGAAGTCTAAAAATCGTCCATGGTAGCATTTGTAGTAATAATAGAGTTCTATGTGCATCATCGTTTTATGGACATGAGATATTCTTAAATGTATGCACTTTGGTTTGTATGGGCAATCATGTTTATAGACTTAGTAGCCTCGGTGCTAATTCCCTTCATTGTATCCATGGCCCCAATGCACATAATGAGTTTCTATACTTTGATCCTTTCAATTCCCAAAAATTTGAGACATTGCAAGTATGCAAAAACATATAATATCATGTACTCCAAATGTATCCAAAAACCCCAATTTTACTTCAATTTGAACTATACGAGTCAACCCAAGCCCAAATTGACAAGGATGCGTCTATGATACATACATATAAGGATCATTTGTTACAAGGTCCAAATGAACACCATCAATTGTGCATGTGAATGCATTTTGTTCAAATTCAAAATTGCTCGAGTATTGTGTGGTGCTTTAGATTACCGCCAATCCATGTGGACTCTCATTCGCAAGAACATATTCCAACATCGAATGCGGAAACATCAAGATATAGACGAGGTATGATTAACCTCAAGACTTTTTAACAAATGCAACGATCTTCATACATTGAATTGCACATTTGGAATTGCAAACCACACAAACACACTTGATCCATAATATCATAAATGGGTGTGTGATGTAGTTGGGGGGAAATATGTTTAATAGGCTTGTTCCTTCAATTGATTGTATGTTGTATTTTTTTTTAAATATTAACAAATGCATAAACAAACTTAACATTATTAAGCTAGTGTAGTGTCAGTCTGAATATGCACTAGATGCGGTATCCCATGGTTATATTCTCGAGGCTCACATGTACGAACGCACACTGCTCAGTAATGTTATGTAGCACTTGAGGTAACATGCATGGGTTGTTTGTAGGCGATGGTCTGCCATTGTAGGCCCTCGGAAGATGGACGTCTTGGTTGTGGGGAGGATTGTTTGAACCGAATGTTGAATGTTGAATGTTTGGCTCAACAATGTCCATGTGGTTCCACATGCTCGAATCAACAAGTGAGTGGACCCCAAACCTAAGCCATATAAAGGTACCAAGGCCTTCAAGTGACACCTTCCTTTTGGTGACACATGTTTTTAATGCTTAAGCCATCAACAAGTGAGTGGAACTGGTGCGATTGAGTAAGTCATTGTTACAACTTGTTAACTATATGCAAAATTGAGTATAAAATAACACCAGTTTGACCATTCATAGCAGTGGTGTAAGAAGGATGCAAGAACACTTTTAGAAGAGCATTAACTTTGGCCAATCAGAATGGCTAATCAAGGATCTATCCGCTTAACATGATGGTGTAAGAAGTGATCCACAAAAGAAGGACAACACCTTTATTTAGCAAAAGATACTGACATGTGATACAATTGATTTGTAGTTATTCTCACTTAGCAATCCAACATCAATAAACACCCCTAGTGAAGAGCAAAAGGCCCTTTCTTTAAGATGACTTTGCAACTTTTTGTAAGTTGCATATGATTTTTATTTCTTTTCATGCAAACTATATATAGATTTTCTAATATGTGGATTTAAAAAAATCCAAACTATCTAACCTTCCCAAAATAGCAAAAGTTTCTTAAAGTGTTGATTTAAGGCCTCATTTCCTTATATCATCTTATAGCATCATAACAATAATCAACCCTCATTCACACTTGTATGGTCCATAGAATTTGTACATAGATCATATTTGAAATCCTCCTAATGCATCGCATGTAACATTGAATCTAGTAACTCCAAAGCATTTTGAATGCCACACATATGTAAGTTGGTTTTGTCAACCCTTTGTCATGTATGTATGTTGGGTTTGTTCTTGCAATTGGATTTCAATTTGTGTCGTAATTTCAATTTTATTTTATTTAAAAAACAAACCCTTTGTCCCACTATACCCACTGATAGTATCCCTACAACGTACCTTTTTAATATGACATGTTTGGGAAACGAGAAAACCGTCATATTACCAAGGTATCACATATTCAATAACATGACAATTTGGACTTGTTTGTCATAATAACGAGGTGCATCCTGAAAACACACAGTAGACACTTTACTACATATACAAAAAAAATCAAATGTTTTTAAAAATATGCAAATCTATCACATAAAATCTATGTGGACTTGAAGAAGGAATCAATAGTCCACTAATGTTATCACTTCAAATTAGTGATTTTTGATGGATCCACCAATAGAATCAAAGCAACCCAAAAATCCATGTTTTGAGAATATTTCCATATTTACTTAAATACGAGTTAAATGCAATCCTAAGTTACATCACATGGTTAATATGTGATCCATGTAGTTTCAAAATCAAAATTATGTGAATGTGGAGTTGGTGCGATGTGGGAAGAAAGGCTTTGGATTGCAAGTTAAAGAGGCCGTGCCCGCCGGGACATTCATTATTGAGTACGTCGGAGAGGTTTGTGGCTAACTTAATATCACATAGTTATTATGCGACTTCAAGGATCAATTGAGATTCCCCGATAATTTCAATGTATCATCTTATTTATAGTAGTGAATTATTAGTCTCTTTTATTATGCACCACATTATACTATTACAAAGCTAATTGTAACATGGAATCAATCCAAATCCGACGATATCATTATACACCACTAGATGATAGTGATTACATTCTTCACCACCCTTTAGAAGTTGGTGATGTATTAACGCATTAGTAATAATAGTATTAAGTACCTTGTTGTTGTTTGTTATGCTCGTTAGAGCTATATGTAAAGTCCTTCAAAGAGGGAAAAAACTGTGGGTTTGATCCTTCTTTGAGAAAACAATCTATTAAGAGTTCGGTAGCTCGTCGTGTGTTGGAGCCTATTCTATAAGTTGGATGAAACGTTTGGGACTTCTTCTCAAATGTTGCAAGAATTTTAGGATCTAAGGGCCACTTCACACACCAGCCAAGAGCCGTGACCATGAAATTGTGAGAGCCCAAAAGAAAGTGTCCAATGGCCGTCCCAAGACACCTCCGAAATCATGTAGTGTGGTCATGGACCGTCAAGTGTAGTATGAAGTCGTATGTGACCGGTCCCTCAACCAAATGCTATATCAATGAATTTTTATTCATGCAGGTCCTCACAAATGATAAATTAGAATAAATCAACGGTTGTGAGCATTCGGAGTGCCATGGTCTCCCGGTTTTGTATTAGGCCTACCTCCAAGAGGTGGTTTTTGAAAATAATCCAAGTGACCATGAAACATGATCCATTTATGCCATGTAGGAATCCATGTGGACTTTAAATCTATCTTACATTCACATACTCAGTTGGTCCCTCGAGCGTAGTGTGAAGCAAACTTGGACCGGCTCCACCTTTTCCACCAATGAGAGTGCTTGAAGTGTAATGGTCACGGGCTCTTAGACTCATGTGTGCATGAGACCCATCGCCCTAAATCCCGGATCAGCCTACGTAAGGCTAGCTTGACCCACCCATCCTAGTAGGACAATCTAGAAAGGCCAATTTTTAATGGCCCAATACCACTCTATTTATATTTAAACATAATTTAAGTATTAAGAAAAACTTGGGTGACTTTATGTAAATTCTCATAGACTCAAGGTTTGGGACTAAACCCATGGTTTCATCTCCCTTACGTTACAAATAACTCTATTGCTTGTGAATTTATCCCGAGTTCCTTCGCCACCTTTAATTAAGGCTCGTGAACTTTATGTGGCCCCGTTCTTTAATCACACACCTATATTTGAGTGGTAGGAGAATTTGGACATGTTTGTTGTCACGAATACCCACTAAAAATACACATTTTATGATGAGACTAAATGCACTCAAATTATGTTACTTATTCTAGGTTCAACAACTAACACAACTCGGAGAGCTTGCGTGACCACTTATAAAGAAATATAGCCTTCATTTTGGCTTGAACCCATAATTTTTTTTGCATCTCCACTCCGATTCTATAACTTCAAATCACAAATTAAGTGATTCTCAATTCCTAATTGCTCAAGACACTTCCCGATTCAATCCAAAGACCAAACCTAGTTATGGAGTTGGAAGTGCGCACTATAGGGCCACATATCTTACATCACTTGGGTGTTGCTCGCTTGATTGATTTTAATGTGCAGGTCTTAGACATGCAAACATTTGAAACACGACAAAATGAGTATGCGATGAAAGGCCAAAAACACTTTTATTTCATGACATTAAATGCTAATGAGGTAGATACGTTCACATGATCCAAATGACTTCGATACTATAGGCATATGAATATGTATATGTAGTGGTCCGAGATGACCTTAAACTACCGGATGATGGTGGAGAGATACCCAAATCTCAAGGAAGAGGTTGACGGTTCGAATCCCGGCTGTGAAATCTCCTCTCTACTCGACGGAAATCCTGCCATGTGGTCAACTGCCTCCTGTGCTCTGACGTTGGCCTATCGGCCTTCTGTCTCAAAATAAAAATAAAAATAAGTATATATAGTCTAATATAATAATGAATTATTGTTATTTATTTAATTGTATTAACTTGACTTCAATCATATAATTGAAGAGAGCTTACACTATGCAGATCATTGATGCTTGTGCCAAAGGCAATTTGGCTCGGTTTGTGAATCATAGTTGTGACCCAAATTGTCGAACGGAAAAGGTACTTCCTATCGAAACACTCCACAACAATTTATATACTAGTTTGGCTCTAACTTCGATTTCTCATGAACTTCAACATCTTATGTGTTTTGAAAGAGTTATTGAGTTTGATCATATTAGATTTTTGCACATGACATTTAATCCCACTATAAAAATACACAAATAAAATAAAATAGACTCCATTTGCAATTTCAAGTATTTTTCACTTGGACCCAATAACAAAGTGGTTGATTAAGGGCCCAACTAACGTAGGTTGGTCATAGTGGTATGGTGTCCGTTGGTCTCTCTATCTTCTATTCCATCCATATGGTAAAGTAAGGTGAATGTGCTTTGGATGTAATTTTATGTTGTTGTTTTTCTATTTGTATGGACATTGTTTTGCAAACGAAGGTTTTAAAACTTTTGTTGCAGTGGATGGTGGATGGAGAAGTGTGCATTGGTCTCTTTGCCATAAAAAAATTGAATAAGGTACCTTCAAAGACATGAGGTTGAGTCCACATAAAAGTATACAAGAAGATTTGGGCATTAAGAATGATGTACATGTAGGTTTCAAAGGTTGCATTCTTTTGGCATTCGTCACACAATCATGCATTACATGCAATCCATGCAACTATTAGACATGTGTTAGATGATGAAGTTATATAAAACAAAGTGTAATAACACAATATTCATTAAAATGAGAGTTTTTCCAGTGAATTGAGAGTACATAAAGCAAACTATTAATCCAAGAATGAAATGAAAACCATTGGAAAGTTGTAGAGTACAAGTAAAAAAACAACATTTGATTTTCCGCCATAAATTCCGCCGTAGTTTTCATTAAAATGAGAGTATGTTAAGCTGGGAAATCGACTCATTTAGGTCGACTCAACCTAAATTGACAACATATTGTCCTCATTTAGGTCGACTCAACCTAAATGAGTTGATTTCCCAACTTAACATACTCTCATTTTAATGGAAACCACACGTCTGAAGTATAATCTAGTATTTATCAACCTAACATGACTTTTAGGTGTCCAAATGGCCAATATTATTTTGAGAGCATCCCACTCTCTCAAAATATTGAATATTGTGTTTAATATGCTAAATCATACAAGTGAATAGGAAAAAATATTTCAAAGGCGGTAAGGTCACCTTGGGTCTTGGCTGCAAGTGGTGGGTGCAAATGGTTGCCATTGTTGTACAGATGGTTCAAGGTTTGAATCCAGTAAAGATCCCCCTAAAGAGCTAGAAGTAGCAGCATGAATCATTATTGTCTTTGAAGAATTCGGGACACTTGAGGTGTGTAGCTAGATGGTTGATATTGCTTTCCTTGATGCGTGAATGCAAATGTGAGGATTTGTTGGGTGGGTCTGGTGGGAGAACTTGTGTGATTAGTCTAGGAGTGTGTCATTGTCAACATATAATCATATTGGTTTGCCCCAAAACATTGAAGTTTGGACTTTTTGGTGCATATTGTTATCTTATTGGTTGGGGACCGTGTGGAAATTTTGTTTTGGCACACATTGTGTTGAGTCAAATGGCTCTAATGTAAGTCACAAGACAAATGACATTGAATAAATGACAAGTTTCCATCTTTGTTAATTACACCACTCATGGAGGCCAAATTCATGTAGCTTATGTGTATATCTTTAAGAGGTCATGAAACATGTTGAAAGAAGGAAGCACACCCTAACCAAAAATGAAATGTTGTCTTACCTCTCAATGATCATATTGGCCAAATTGATCATGCATGAACTATTTCTCAAATTTTGGAGGTTGGTTGGAGTTTTGTGTGTTGTTCATGAACCTTGCACTAGGAATCCTTGACCCCATATCATTTACAAGGGATTTACCTTTGGCATGCACATAAACACAGGCAAACAACCGATAGCCCGAGCAAGCGATTGAGTGGTTGGGACTAATCTCCACGTGGCATATGGTATGCAGCGTGGAGTCCAATGATTATCCACAAAACCAAGCTCTAGTGCATTCCACTATGGTCCACCAAATCGGTGTGGGGGTTGCCATGTCAAATGGTTATATTAAAAAATGTGGGCACCAAGGACACAATGAACATAGTAAGGAAGGAACAACATGTTAGTTGACATAGCTGACATAGTAATGGTTACTGCAAAATGTTCACCTCTTCAGTGCAACAAATTTAGGGAAATCATATTGTATGACCTTGTTTCACCATCTAGTGTTCCCCATGTGGAAGAGATGCATGAACATATTTTTATTTCTTATTTTGTACAATTTCCCTTAGCATTTTTAACACCCACTAATATTTGAAAACTCTTGGGGTCCCAAGGTACAAATCAACTCGTGAATCTTCTACTTGTCAAGGTAGTCTTGATTATACATAAGATAAGGATAAGAACCAATTAGATGGTATACATGGTTGAAACTACGAGCACAAATTATTTTAGATATATATATATATATATATGTGATCACTTATACTCAATTATCTAGAGTTGAGTCACATGGATGCTTTTGTGAGTATGAAGCATTTGCTTGATACCATCATGTCAATTGTAGGTCCTTTGAATGATATTGTTGTAAAGGGAAGGGATGAGGTCATCAAACATGTCCAATAGGGGTTGAAGTTTTTGGATAGCTCAATTGAATTATGATTTTTTTTCCCTCTTAATCAAAGCAATGTTGAGGCTTGTGTTATATCATCTACAATGGCAATCAATATTTGAGTGCACAAATACTCCAAGATTGTCTTCACGTACTAAAACTAGAAAAATGTGCTGAGAGCATGAATTCAAAGATGTTGAAATGCTAATATTTGTAAATAGGGGGAAGAAATCACCTTTGACTATAACTTTGTGAGAGTTGGAGGTGCGGTAGCGAAGAGGTGCAATTGTGATGCACCCAATTGCCGAGGCTTTATTGGGGGTCATCAAAACACTTCTCATATCATGATGGAGGCTAACTCCGAAGATGAAGAAGATCTTGAACCAATCATGATTGAAGAACAAATAGATGACAGTGGTGGAGTAAATGCCATAAATCCCGCCAACACAAAAGTTGAACAAGCCAAGAGTTCACAATCAACGCACGATAACAGTTGGACTGCAACTACTTCAAAACTTGAAGTTAGTGTGAAACGGAAGTTGCAAAGGGTGAGAGAAGAGAATAATGTCCACGCTTCTATGGAGCAAGTAAAGCGGACCAAAATGTCAATGTTCTTGGACAAGGTTGTTGGTTTAGGATTGAAGCAACCACACAGTGCATGTGCAACCTTTAAATATGGGAATGCACACCAAAATATTCATAACAACTTCTATAGCGATGGTAAGTTATTCTCTTCTAATCGAGTTTCCATAATATGTGATCATAGAATGTTCTATTTGGTTCATGGAATTGGTGTTGCTTTCACATACTTCCTTCTTTTGGTTGGAATTCAAATTGATCTAATATAATTACGTTCGCCACATGTTTTGCAGTGGAAGAAAAATTAACAGAGATTTTGGACCATAATGGAGGGTTAAAAAACCACAAGGTAATGGTTACCTATTGAATTGAGTTTCATCACATCTTGATACATATCATTGGTATAATGGACTAGTTCCGTAAAAAACGGGTCACAAGGTTTGGAAAACTTGAGGTCATTGCCATGTTAATCAATCGCAATTGAAATATAGTTATTTTGAGATTGTGATGTTTGTCCCCCCTCTATCTATGGAAACTCCACAACTTTGCCTTCATATATGAATTTGAAGGTAGAGTGGAACTCGTGTCTTTGATACTAGCATTATACTTGGGAAATTTGTACACCCTAAAAACATAATCCCTTGTCTATGACTATGTTATGAACCAAAGTGCACAACTTTGTAACTTGTGTATATGATTTCTCTCATATACAAGTTACAAGTGGGACATGGAGTTGTTCTTACGTTTAAATTAAAAAGCTGAGTATAGAATCATTGGGAAATGTTTTCAAAATGTGGATGTTGATTGGATGTTGAGTCCATATTTTGTAGGCTAACTACAAGCACATGTTGCCACCTCACCTCTAGCACAACCACACCTCTAAACTAAGGTAAATAAAGTGCATTTCCATTGAGAAGCATAAATTGGATGGTAATGGCATCATGAATATATGACACAACATTTTCTTCATGAATAACAATTATGGAAAGACTTTCCACCCCTTCCACTTTGTAAGACGCGTTTTATGTAATGAAAAGTTGAAGGTTCTATGACTCTACAACATACAATGCTTATTTGGAGAAAGTGCCACCAAAGTGGACTCATGGTCAAGATTCTACTTCTCAATAGAAAACACACCTTGAATGTCTTCCATGACCATAAATATGATGAAAACAATAGCAATTGGGGTTCTTCTACCCTGGTGAAGGAGGAGGGTAGAAAAACCCTAGTTTACTTAAGTGGATTCTTTTGCCTTGGGTTCTTTTGAGAATCCAAGGGAAAATGACATCCCCCATGAAACCCAAGTTAATCTATACATTTGGGTTTATACCATTTAATCCACATGGTGTTTTGCATTTTCTCCTCCAAATGTTCATCTTTCTCACTGTGTATCTTTTCAACACAAATTGTTGACATAGTTGCTAACAAATATATTTAGATAAGAAGACTTGATTAATTTTCGTCATTTTTTGTAGGATGTTGCAAGACAATATTTAAAACTTTTGGTCCTTGCGGCAGCATCAAGGGATTCAACAAATGGAACGCCTACATGCAGGTAAACCTGCAACTTATATTAGTGCGTGCCCAGATGATGGGGCATTTTCCTCTTGCTACCATCAACTTATGAGGATCTTTAACCCTTAAATGCCCAAGCTCTTCCCTACATAGTTCATACATTGTTCATGTGTTGTACAATGAAGGTTGCAAGGCTAGAAAGAATCTTTTTTGTGAAGCAAACTTACCTATTTGTATATAAAATTCATATTCGTATAGTTTGTGTCCTAAAATAACTTGGTAAGACCCATATAAGTGACTTTTAATTTCAACCTAGATAAATCTTCATATATCATGTTTACATAGCTTTGGGTTGAAAAAATTAGGTATTAAAAGCACTTGAAAATTCGTGAATGAAATATTACAAGAGTAGATGATCTGTAGACGATACATTTCTCATTCCATTGATAATAAAAATTGCAATTTACTCTTTGACTATGTTATAGAGGCCTTGCTTTGAAGGACTCCACAACATAAAAATTCCGTATATGTCTAGTCCAAACCTCCAAAGAGAGGCCTTCTATAACATAATCAATAGACAATCACTTTTGAAGGTTAAGAATGCAATGACAAGTATTTTGTTATACCTTAAAAACACGAACCAACAAATGATAGTAATAATGTGTACCCTAAACTCATGATAACATCTCATATTATCGCATGAGTTTGTAGATTTCAATTTCTAATAAAAGAAAACAATTCCATGCTAAATGATAGGTCCTTCGATGATCTTAAAGTTGTGTACATTGATAGCACATGTGTTGACAACTCGGGGGGGGGGGGGTAGTCATTGGTTGGAGTAGCAATATACGTGCGAACAAATGATAGGGTATTTTAAAAACATGGGGGCTAAAAATTATAAATGGACTTAAGAGTAACATAGGGTATCAAAAATGGCACTGGACATCTTTAAAGTACTATAGGGTATGGAATAATAGGTAATTTGGAATTATAAGTAATGCAAGCCATTTTTCTATTAACCCAAAGTAGAAATTTACATAATGATAGCATGTGAAAAAAAAATTGAAAGTAATACCCCCCTATAAAATAGTGGTTGTTCGCACCTATATCCTTAACTTTTTAACACACTGCCCCCCCCCCCCCCCGAGGTTGACAAACATTTGATTGGGTGGGTGGTGATTAGTGTTCGTGATATTTCAATGCTTTTGGAAGCACTTTTGAGAACAATCAAAAGTTTGGTGTTAAAGGACATCATGAACAAAAATGGTGATGTAACCGCATCTCCAACCATCCTTTGTATCATTCACAATACTCATGATTTTTTTTTTTGGGAAACATTGTTAATTGTGATCACACTAGTTTATATATGACAATTTCACGATTCACGTAGAAGCCTGATAATGGAGTTCAAATCACAAACCCTCGGTTTACAATGACATTGTTTATTCGCAGGGCTACAAATGTTCCACAACCTCATTAAACAATTCCGCAAACAATGGATACGCATTCCAATTCTTCGAAAACTTCTCAAGGCAAGCCAACATGTTCTTTCTCTAGTGATACATAAAGTTTCTTTTTTTAAAATAAAAAAATAGCAATATGACCCAATATGATGAGTATAAGGAGCTATCAAAGATTTTATGGGATCCTTCCACCCTCAAAAGCGGGGCCAATATAAGCCGCCCCTATCACATGGGCCCACACTGGAGCCAATGCTTCCGCCTAGTAAGACACTAAGTCCAATAACTATGAATGCACATGGATGTTGGTGTGGAAGTAACGTTGCACTCAGGTAGAAATGAGCCCATACACACGAGTCAATGCAAAACTTTGCATGTCCCAATAATAAGCCTATTGGGAGATTGACTGGAGTCTATTATCATGTGTTGGACATATGATGGTTGTTGGATGCAAGGAATAGAAAGACCCTAACTCATGGTAGAATTGTGGCTTTGCTCATGTGTACCAATCTTTATAGGATAACTCTATTCATACTTGCAATCCATTTAATCAACTTTGTTTGCTTTTGGTTCGAGTGAGGATGGTTTGTGCCATGTAGTAATTGATTTCAACATGTGAAAACAATTGATATAGTATGAAAATAACTTCAAACTTTGCAAGCAAGATCTTCAAACTAGTAAGGTGCTATGATACATCTACTCATCAAAATATAATTACTTTATGGGGTAAAGCCTTTGTTGCACGCATTCTTTCAAAACTTAACATGCTTGTGAGGAGGGGGCATTATTGAAGTGGAATACAACTTGACATTACATTTGTTGTTCATTAGGTGCTGGAGCATTTGGCAAACCACAAAGTGTTGACTATTGAACATATTTATGCTAATCCACCTTGTCGTGGTATGGAGAGGTTAGGATTTGAAGAATATTATATATAATTTATTGCATCTAAATACATATGTATATATTCACTTTTTACTCAAACATTTAAAACATAATTATGGTTAGATTTTGTTGGGTATGAACTCAATTAGCATATTACATGATGTTATTATTTGCACAATGACAAAGCAAATTCACACTAATTGAAGTCTTGTGGTCCATATTCACAGCTTTTGCATGTCACTTTCTCAGCTGACAAAACATGATGATATGGAGGTACCTAGACATTCCCTTGATTATTTATACAATCCAACATTTGTCTTTTAACTAATGTGTTTGAATTAGGTTACAATAGGTTTATCACCTTCAAGGGTATCAAGGATAAGATTTGACATTGTGGTTTTTGTTTTGTTTCGATATGTACTAATGATCACATTTGTTCATGGATCTTTTAAGCATATTAAATTGGATTATAGAGTTTTACACTGAGGAGGCTTGTGAGAATGGATATTTTCTGTCACAAGAATCATGAAATCCAAATTTTTATTATTTTTTTTATGTTCAAATTCAACTATGAATACATGCCACATGATTTAAACTTATGCACATGTCAATTGTCCCAAATGTGCAATAATTCGATATTCCATGATTGTTAGAGATTCATTTGTGGAAATTATTTGTCAGGTTGGAGCAACATAGTGATAGATTTTTGCACCATACTAAAGGATGATCATCTACATCAACTAAATCATCTTGTCCCAACAAATGGCATTCATGCACTCAAGAGACAATAAAAAACAATTATGCCTTCATATTAAGCACAAATACATATCTCAAAGTTTAAGTATTTGAAAGGCGTTGTTAATACTCTCAAGGCAATTGTTAACACATACACACTTGTTCATGATAGGTGCAAACTATGGCTCGAAAATTCCAAAAGGACTATATTGGTGACAATCATAAGCAACTTCCTCCAATATGTCTCTCAAATGCTACACACGACGAGTTTTCCCAAGAATCACCCAAACCCCGTTCGTGCATGGATACCATAACCAAGATGCAAGAGCCTCCTGGTTTCTCAACAGATGACCACATTGCAAGGGTTCACCCTTTAATTAACAAATCATCAACAATGTTCACCAATAAACCAATACATCCCAAGTTTCGGGGTAGGTTTGTTGACAATGATTCTCCAACCAAAGTTCACAATGTGTTAAGTTGTGGGGAGGCAAGTGATTTTGATGTCAACAAATGTGGCGAATCTTCGGGAGGGGGGCAAGGTGCCCCCTTAGCTCTGCCTTATTATACGAAGCAACAAAGGCCCACATTCATTGACCGGAGGAACAAATCATGGCATGTTCAAAATTCCTTTGGTTGTGCACGACTTGGAGTGCCACCGCACGCGGCTCATCAACATCTTGGATTTGTTGATGAGGAAGTTGGCAATGAAATGCCTAAAAATAATGGTGCATTCCGCTTCTTGCGAACCACAAACACTAACTACCATAATATCGATTTTGATATTGAGCCACCACCTATGCCAAGACTACCGTTAAGACCACAGTTGCAACGTTGTCCACATCCAAACAATTTGCCTTATGGCCGGCCTTTGATGCAATACAACACAAATAATTTTCAAAGGGGTTCCATGTTACGGCCTCCACAACCTCCTCTTGGATTGTCACAACGTTCTATGTTGTTGGGGCAACGGCCAATATCGATGCAACAAATGTGTGCACCAATGGCTTATAACATTCCAATGGTCACGAACCAGTTACATGTAAGTGGGAGTGTCCAACCCAACAACATGCATCATGGTGGACCACCAAATTCATTTGCAAATAGTGGACTTTATCCACCTCTTGGACAACAACCTAGTATGCATTGGAGGCCACCCCAAGTGACATCAAATAGACCATGTGTCCCCATGACTTACAACTCTCCTAATCCTTTAATGGAGGGTATGGCAATACCCAATGGGCTCCGACCTACCAACACTTGTGTGTTGCGACCTTTGGGACCTAGAGCGCCGTTTAATTACATGGACACTCCTCATTCTCCTTATTCATCTTTAACTTCATCGACGAGACCACACTTCCAAAGTCAGGATAGCTATGACTATGTCACTCAAGGCTTTGCCTTCCATAACCCTATCAACAACGAGGCCCGAATGATTGACAAACAACCTAACGAATTAACATCTTTAAGGGTTTCACATAATCTGAACAATAATCCACAAATCAAACCACCGGATCTCGATCCTTGCGACAAAGGCGTCGAGTCTCTTTCAAGGTTGATTGCAAAATATGGGGCTGACTCTCGTGTGGCTATGGAGCCTACAAAGAGATCTTTGTATGTAGGGCTACACCATGTTGACGATTATGATGCCAACATTGCAACCAACTCCAAAACTCACGAATTTGATGTGGAGGCAAGAGACGACATCGATTGTCAAGGCAAGGGAGACACACATAGTGTTGGTAGTAGTGAGGAAAAAGAGGAGAAGGCCGAATCAACCAAGCATACATGGGAGTCACCCAAAGACTCGAGCTTTCGTCATTTTGTATGTTCCTTACCATCTTTTGATATTAATTAAAAAAACACATTATGTTGATGCTTGTAAACATGCTTTTTAATTTCTTGATTCTCATGTGTTCTCTATTGGCTATAAACAGGTTGCAACAACAATCATGGATCGAGTAAATATGAAACATAAGGTAAGAATTATGTTTAATAAACAAAAAATTAACATACAACTGGAATATCCATCCATTTTGAATGCTTTAAAAAAATTTCCTACATTGCATGCCAAAACAAAAAGATCCCATACCGACCATGCAAAGCCTTAAATCCAACCTACAATTAAAACCATAACACCAACTAATGAACGCAATGTTCTTCTCATCATATCTCCACTTAATCATCATTTTGATCCTTCAGGCTATACATCACTTCCTTTGCACCCAACTTTGCCAAAAGTCTTACATGTAGTACTTCTCACCAACATGTAGCAATTTAATTTCTCATCAAGCAATTTCCAATATAAATAATTATGCACACTCTAAGAATTGAGCTCGTGCCCCCTCTCAACTAATCACACACTTCTATTGAAATCCATAACATCGCTTTCCAATTGAATAGTCTAGAAGAGGGACTCTTTTGTGAGATTATATATGTAACACATCATCTTAAGTTTCCTTGGCAATTTTTTATTGAAGACACATTGGTTCCTATTAAGCGCTTTCCACTCGCCATGCCATGTGTGAAAAAATGAAGATTAAGCTTGCCTTTTTGTCATGCATTTGATGGCTTTAGTTCTTGCCTATAATTTAAATTTCTAGCGGTTATTTGATGTGTTTCAATGTTGCGGTATTTGCAGGATCGAATCAAAGATATTGATAGGTTTTGTAAGAAATTGACAAAGGTTGTGGTTGGCAAGGAGACTGAAAGATATATGGCCAAAAAGGACAAGGTGGGTTAGTATTGAAAAGTTGTAGATGGTCAACTATTATGTTAAGTATTTCCTTTCAAGTGTATGGTCCACAAATTATACTATAATTGAAAGCTCCTTTTAAGCCTACTTATGTGAAAGCTTGCATTCACAACAAGAGGCTTCCCAAACATGCCATTCCTCTGTCATAATTGAACAAAATGAATAATTTTGTAACATTGATCATGTAAAGTGGATATATTTCATTACAACTTACACATGATAGTCTTTTACATACAATTTTTTTTCAATAGTCATGCACCATTTCATGAAATCAAATATGTTTATTTGAATCTTACATGGCATGAATGGCTCTCATGTGTAGGGCAATTGGAAACCTATTGGCAAAGATGGACTCCAAGAGAAGCTGATAACATATGTAGACATGCAAGTAAAAATACATCTAAAGAAGATATCATCAACAAAAATCATAGATCAAAAGAAAAGAACCAAACGACAATCAACAACATCACCACGTGAATGATCAAGGGTTTTTATTTTTTTACTTTATTTTTTATCGTTAAAGTAACATCGGCTTCACCTTTGAATAGAACTCGTGAAGCCCGTAGATGTAAAATTTTGGTGTGTTAGCCAAAAAATAGACATTCTTTGACTCCTAATTGTGCTATGGTAGATGGCCGAGGGCACTCGGTGTGATGAGTGGTGGTGGAGGGAAGGTAAGAGTCAACTGGAAACATCTTCTTGTCATTAAACAATTTGCAATCTCAACTTCCTTGTGTAAAATATGTGAATGATGACTACGAAGAATATGAACAAATTTTGATTCTACTTGTTATATAATATTCTTAAGCTTACAAAGTTTTCAAAATAAAAAAGAAGTATGTTTAGTTTGTATGGATGAAAGTTGTGCACTAAGATGGTTGCCAAATAGTGTGGAGATCTTCATGTTTCTTTAAAAGTTGGTAGAGATCTTGAATGAATTGCGTTCATAGTCAATTTCAATTACATTGCCTATTGAAGCACAATAAAACTAGAGATCAGATTGCACAAACATATACACATACACAAAGGCATATGAACAATGCTTGGAGTGAGATGGTCATCCTCACCCCTTGCCTTGCCCTTTATTGCATTTTTTCACTTGATTCAATATACATGGGATATCTCAACTCCCACTTCCCCAAAATCATATGGGTTTATTAAAACCTTTTTCACTCTTAATCCTCTAACAAACACTATCTTATGACTGCGAGAAACTTGATGCTCTACCTTCAACACTCTCACTTTGCAAGTAATAAAATGAATGCAATTTCATTCGCCTTAACAACGATTTTTTTCTTCTGTAATTCGCTATTATCATAATCTTAAATGATATAAATTTAGAAACATTCAAATAAACATTCAAATATGCGTCATTCACCCTTTCTACATAATGTTGGTACAATATGTTGTTCTTCCAACATTCTCCAAACATCCGGCGCACCTTTGTGAGGTATCTTTGCTCTTCTGAAGGCTACCCCTCTTCATCAACACCTAGGTAAACTTCGTGGCATTCGGTCATTGCACTTGTGTTGAGGCAGTGGTGTTGACGAACACCATTTGCTTGACGGTCCGCCTTTTGGTTCTTAATATGCAACTAATCTATCTCCCACTTGCTCCTCAAGATCAAACAAAGATGATTTGGAAAATTTGGCCATCCCAACCATCGTGGGATCCTCATTTCTCCCACTTGGACGAATTCCAAATCACTCCCACTACTTGTACTATCATATAGGAGTATAAAAATAACATCTCTCATGCAGCCAAACACCTCCGAATGTACTATCTCCAAAGGCTTATTTGCTTGCATTTTCCATTGTTCGGAAACACCATACTAAATTGTTATCCCTCAATGGATCATTCACATATTGATGAACATGTGTGAAAATGAACTTTGTCATGGTTCAAGTTACACTAAGCTTTGAAGTGCATGGATATGCTTTACAATCAAATGCTCAAGCCAACAACGCCCAAACTCACTTGCACATCGTTCTCCAATGATTGGACCAAATTGGCCACATCTGCTTTATGCAACTTGGAAAATTCTATTTTGAATAAATGTCATTTTCATAGTCCTATTGCATTCATCTCTCCATTTGGACCTCTTACAATACATTCATTTGGTTTGAATTGCAATTTCAACCCATTTGACAACAACTTGCTCATCAAGAGCAAATTTGCTTGCAACTTGGGCATATGAAAAAACATACTTGATACGAATTTTTTCGCTTTTGCCTTTCACCATCACTTTAATTATAATGGGACCCATTCCGATGGCTTACACGATGCTATCATCACTCAAATACAAATTGCGTGGAGCAATTACCTCATATGTGTCGAATGTGGCCCTACAGGAATTCATGTGGTTTGATGCTCCTTAATCCAAAATCTCGTTACATGTTGCCTCCAAATGCGTTGCATGTTGCATTACAAATGCGTAGTCATCATCTTCTTTGGTGTCGTTTGCATTCTCTTGATTGTTGTACGACCTTCATGTTTGCATTGTAGCAAAAACATGCAATGTGGCCTGGTTGCCACAATAGTAGCACGTCTTGACGTCTTTGCGCCAAGATGGATTGCCCACTTTGCCTTGACGCAACATCAATGCGACATCATCATTTTCGGGCTCCTTCTCCTTCCTCTTTCAATATTTCATACATCAAACATGCCGTCACGTACGTACTTTTCGTCATGAATTTGCTAATCCAAAATATCGATGTGTAAATATAATCAATAGAAGTTGGAAAACATCCAAAATGAATTGAATAACACACACATATCTTCTTTAGGCAACTTTGTACTGTACAACAAACTCGAGAGCTGAACTTAGTCCAACTCTCCTTTGGACTTTTCATCAGACTTCTACATCGTTTTTTTATCACTAAGGGCTTAGGTGTAACACAATTAACTCTAAAATTTGCCATATGCTCAAGAAACGTCACTACAAGCATATGAATCCTAGACAATTAACCTACATCACTTAAAAATTTGTCCTATGTAACTAGAAAATTTGCAAATGTAGTCCAGTGGTAGATTTGCATCGTTCTTTCATCGACGTGGGATGATTGCGTAGGACTCATATGCTAGTAGTACATGGACATGGATTACGAGGAGAACAAGAAAATGGATAAGACATCAATCCATACGACCCGGATCAATTTGCTAGAGAGGAGGCACTTTCCCCAAAACATCATTTGCAGCCAATCGAGAGCGGAGGGAAGTAATTATCAAAAACGAGCATATGCCTCATTTATTCAAAATAAAATCCATGAAACAATATACATCCCAGATGTTACATTACTTTTTTAGTTGAGTCAACACCAAAATTACTTTCAAAAATCATGAATTTGTGTATTTGAAGTCATCTAAGATGAATTGGCAACAAACTTATAGGGGGTCGAGTTTTTATGTTGGATGATTGAGAAGTACGTTCGTATACGATAATACCTTCTCTCCAATGTCCATGGTGTTATATTGTAGCATTAATTTTTATCAGGATAAGTTTACATGAAGTCCAGGCCTTGCAAAGATGCAAATCCATGTGTGATTGAAGAAGACCTAATAAGTGATCTCCTGCTCACCTAGAATTACACTAGGGTTTCAAATATCAACATCTTGTGTTATTGGAAGTTTAAATGTGGCATTCTTGCTTTATACCTCTATCAAGAGTTCTAGCAAAAGGATTAACCTCTAGATTAACGACTTCATAAGTATGCACCAATATTAGAACTTGTTCCATTAGCACTAATGCAAGATGCAACCATGCGATATTTTTTTTTGAAGGAAAAAAAAAGAAAAACCCTCATAAGTCATTGTGGTTTTCGCAAGAAGGAACATGACACAATTTCTAGTTGCGGGGGTCGAGCCTCACTCGTAGTTGTGAGAGACACACGCAATTGGTTAAGATGATGGTGGTGGTTGATTGCAGGGATCATAAAAATATAATTAAAGTTTCAAACATTTGTCTTCACTAGTAGAAAACAATGCCAAAAAGAACCGCAACCAAAATCGGTTGCAGTTATTTTGACTAGCTTGATATGCAATCGCTAAATAACTGCATATTCGTCTTTTTGGTTTAATGAC
This sequence comes from Polytrichum commune, assembly GCA_950295325.1. Lineage (NCBI taxonomy): Eukaryota > Viridiplantae > Streptophyta > Polytrichopsida > Polytrichales > Polytrichaceae > Polytrichum > Polytrichum commune. The sequence continues at coordinate 39,878,985 of OX485807.1, forward strand.
TGAAATATCAAGAATTTGAGGGTGTGCAACATATTGTTGGTAAGGTATTTTCAACGGATGTAAGAAAAATTACAGTGCAAAATGAAATAGAAAAATATGCAATTGTTTAGCGACTGCAGATTAGGTTGGTCAAAAGAATCACAACTCATTTTGGTTGCAATTTTTTTGGTCATAATTTTCTACTTGTGCTTGCTCATTACACTACCTATATATGACTTTGTAATTATGCTGATGTGACATGTTTACTTGATCTTGAAATCCATGAACTTCTTATATTAAGGACATTAAAGTGACTTGCCTATTAGAATGTCAAAACACAAATATTGTCCTATGTAACCAAGGGGTCTTGTGTGAGTTCCAAGAGTATATATATGTATATAGATAGATGGGTTGTCAAAACATGGCCTTTCAAAAAGCATTGGCCATTTCATGATTCTTGTGGGTTTACATATATAAAATGTAATTGGAAATGACATATTCTGAACTCCATATGCCACGGAACAACACAACAACCCTCATGCCTCCCCATGTGCATTACGCACTAGATTTGCCCATAGTGTTTTAGTATATACACAAAATAAAAATGACAATTGAAGGTCACACGCGTTTGACTCCAAGCATTTCAATTGAGTGGTACCAAAACTCAACATGCATTCATTGTTGCAGTACAACAAATGCAATATGTTTTCCTTACAAGTGCAAAACACATCACAACATTGTCCACCAGTTATTGTGAGAAAATCCACGTGGTTCAATATGCATATCAATGGATTTATTTATTATTATTATTATTTTTTGTGGGAGATGTCCATATGTTGCTATTGTGAATTCCACATGTGCCCACACCTTTATAATTGGGTGTATGTTGCCCGAAAAGGGAACTATGACATATTCAACATTGAATGCAAAACCCAATATTACAACATTCCAAAGTTCTACTGCCACCATGATGCACATAAAATCTCTCCAATGCACGTAGGAGTTCACCAGTGGCCTTTGTTGAAACTCACTTTCTTTTGGTAGGTTGGAAACTTGTTGTAGATACATGACTAGCCACTTGATAATGTACCCAAGGGCCTCGTCCAATATGCAAGCCATTAAACCTATATTGCCAATCACTTTGTGAAACCACATTCTTAGCCAAATTTTGTTGCCACCACCCAAGGCATTCAATCCAACAATCATATAGTCTAACAATTGTGATATTGATATATGATGCTCCCAACCTTCAGTGAACACATACAATAAGTAGTAAGGTTGCTATTGAATTACATTTCACAATTTGTTTTTTCGTCCTCGGGGCAATCCTCTATGATGGATAAAGTCAAATCACATGCACGTCCTTTGTCAACAATTTCTACCAATGGCTCTATGACATGTTTTGCACCTAGCTATGTGGGTTGGCATCATAAGACTAAGTGCAGTCTTTCAAAAAACATGTGCAAAGGTGGTAATGCATAATAACATACCATAATTAAAGCAATTTACAACATAAACTTCATGCTTATTGGAAGTCTAGTTATCTCCATCCTTTTGGGATATTATGTCTCACTTGGTAATCCACCTCGTTGACGAATTGGCAATTTGCAGTGCAGTGTCATGATGTGGGTTGAATAACGATTGAAATTTGAACATTCATATGACTTTATAGATATTCTAGAGCCCCTATCCCACTTGACCCTAAATCTTGGATGTTTAGCGGGGCCAACAAGTTTAGTTACCTCCTTTCCCCACCTACGTGGATATCTTGTGCCGAGCCTACTTGGCTGAGGATGTGGCAGGGACTGAAACCTTGTCCTAAACTCCAAGCCTACAAGTCCACTTAGATGGTCCCCACCAGACTGGGCATGGGGCATGCCAATGCCACAAATAGGGCATCATGGGTTCTTAGGTGGCAGTACCGGCATAAAGTGAGCCTCAATAATGACCGGCCCCCATAATTTAGAACCGGCCCATGTATAGTTAAGACCTTTTCCCGCCATAAATGATTCATATAGCAGCCCTCCTCCAGCCTGCCAAGAGATTACTTTAATATCAGATACTCCAATATCCTATTTTATCCCGTGTCAAATAATAAGTGTCGTTGCCTCATTGATTGCTTCCTAATTATGGCGGGGGTATGCCTAGGCTTTGGTGGGCTTTGGTGGGCTTTGACTCATGATGAGCTGCCCCGTCCAAGATGGAGGGCTCCCCAAAGGTATAAAATATTATATACTCTATTTGACGTCTGCCTAGTCTGGTGGGAATGCTCTTACAAACCTTGCTTCCTCTGCTAAAAACTTGGATCTCTAAAACCGCCAGCTCTTGGTCCGAGATGACCTTAAACTACCGGATGATGGTGGAGAGATACCCAATTCTCAAGGAAGAGGTTGGCGGTTCGAATCCCGGCTGTGGAATCTCCTCTCTACTTGACGGAAAACTTGCCAGGTGGTGAACTGCCTCCTGTGCTTTGGGCGCTGACCTGTCGGCCTTCTGTCTCAAAAAAAAAAAAAAAAAAAAAAAACCGCCAGCTCTTAGCGCTCCAATTGAACAACCATTGTCATTATCTATTGGTGAGTTAAACTCTGCATTACCTTAAACCATGGCATTTGCGAATTTGTAGAGCCAACGGCCTCCTTTCAGCTGGCCGAGACTCCGGCCAACAGCCTCCCAACGACACCACTCCGGTAGCTACAAAATGTTGCAGTGAAGCTTGGAATATTCATCTGCACATCTGCTCAACATCGACAGCGTCAGCAAGGCTTCTTCCCCCGAGCTCAATTTCATGTTTATTCGCCTCCCCATCACCCCACATCTGCTCGACATCGACAGCGTCAGATAAGGCTTCTTCCCCGAGCCCAATTTCATGTTTAGTCGCCTCCCCATCACCCACATCTGCTCAACATCGACAGCGTCAGGTAAGGCTTCTTCCCCCGAGCCCAATTTCATGTTTAGTCGCCTCCCCATCACCCACATCTGCTCAACATCGACAGCGTCAGGTAAGGCTTCTTCCCCCGAGCCCACTTTCATGTTTAGTCGCCTCCCCATCACCTGCGCATTCATCTTCAGCTGCAGGGTTTCTTGTCTGGGCACCTCGTCTCATGTCTCCGACTTTGTGCTTCAAGTAGAACTCTCGCAACCTGGCACTCGTTTCTCGCTTATACACACGGTTCTAGCTCGGACAGATACATAGATTCAGAGGGCACACCAGGCAATTATTCTAACGCTGCCAAGTCCAACCTCTTCAGCTTCTATAATTTTCCTGACCTCTTCAACTTCAGCCTGTTAATTTCAAATTCAACTGCTTCAGGGTTTACCTCTCTGTCATTTCATCCCCTTTGCCGGAGTTTAAGCGAGATAATCAGTGTCCGGGGAGATTTTTGGGCAATATCGGTCGAGATCCTAGTGTTTCCCAGATCAACCGGTTACACGTTCACATCTTTGTGTTTTCTCTGTTCATGCATTGCAGGTGATGTCACAGATTTCAGCCTTCGTCTCTCCGATTTGATCTACTGCTCACTACTTCTCCTATCCTCATGAACTTCGGCCGGACAACGGGAAAAACTCACCTGATTTACCTGTCCTTCGGCTTCACTCTCTCTGCTGTCTGCCTGCCTCCAGCTCGGTGTTGTTGTCCATAGATTTCTGTCTTCACTTCGGCGGTCTCATCGATCCAATACTCACAACTTTCCTGAACTCTTGACCTTCGGCCGGTTATGTTCTAAAATTCACCTGGTTCGTCTGTACTTCTCTGTAAATTTCTCTATATGCCTCGTGGATGAGTTGATAGCGGCGCAGGTGCTCAGAAGATTGAAGGGAGAGCAGTGTCGAATGCGCTTCACCATAATACGAAAGTACTATGGGTCGAAGACTGCTCCGGGTGGCAACTCAAACAAATATATACAAGAGGCTGGTTCAAAAATTTCGCAAAGGCATAGATTATCTACACATAATCATACATATAATCTAGATTATGTTTCAAATAATCTACAACTTTCAACTATTGAAGAGGGGTTGAAGAGTTTCAGAAGAGAAAGAAAGCGGGAGAGAAGCCACCGAGAGAAAGAGAAGTCAGGATGAGAGTTAGGGTTAGGGCTTACAAGCCAAAATAATCTAGATTATCTTCAAATTTTTGTAGATTATATAAATTATAATTAGGTATGATGAAGATCAAATTATGGACTAGCCCCCTTGTCCAAGAGAAAGTTCACATTATTTTCAAGTTATCCATGTATTATAATACATAGAGATGTTCAAATCAAAAAATTATTATGTATTATGGACGGTCTCAGCGTGCACTACATGACTCCATTCAGAGTTCTGTAAAATTGTTCTTTGGTATGAATGTACAAGGATAATATGGATGGATTGTATGATATTGTTCTCCCTCTTTAGTATGACATGTTTGGGAAACACAAAAAAAGTCGTATTATGAAGGTGTCGTCTTCTCATTAATATGACAAACGGCATACAATTGCCGTACTATTGAGTAAATACAAAAACATGAGTAATATGAGCTTTAAAATATATACAATGAGTTTAAGCAATATAGATGGTATGAAATAATAACTGATAACTCCAAACAAATACAAATATTCTCAAGAACTCTTGAAATAAGAGTCCAAAGATCTCTGGTGACGCCTACCCAAGTTAGCAGCTGTTATCTTATCTAAATTCCCTACTTACTTTTAAAAACTAATAACTTCATTAACACCAAAATATAAAGAGTTCCCTAATAAGAAACTAGACAACAATGATGCATGACGTTTAGCATTAAGATATTGGTGATACTATATCACCCGTGTACGAGACATCATACTAGGCAGTAGGCCATTCTAGCTCTAACCATGTCCATTCTACACTAGCAACCCTACTTCTCATGAAGTTCCCAACAATAAGTGAAGTTCCCAAGTAGTTCCCAAGTGATAATGGATGTATTATAGATGTACATAACATAGATGAAAAGAATTTGAGCATGAACTACCTCTTTAATATGACAAAACGGAGATCCTAAATGTCGCGTTATCGAGTGTTGTGGTCGTATAAAAGAGGGAGTTTTGGACTAAAAAGTTCGGTCTTGCAAAAATGTGTCGTAATATCGATGGTGTCGTATAAACGAGGTTAGGGCCGGTTCACACTATGCCCAAGTCGAGAGGAGAAGCGTCACTTTTCTGGACCAAACTACGTCGAGAGGAGAAGCCTTTGGGTTGAAAAAGTATATTAAAATAATCCACTTGAAGCCTTTGGCCGGTCATAGTGTGAAGCCCCAAAGGACAAGTCCAAAGGCCAAACCCAAACAAGGGCACAAGAGAAAGAGGGCGAGAAGAGAGAGACGACCCACTTTATCCCTTGAAAAAATATGTCTTTTCCATCTAACGGTCCAGATTCTGTCAGATTTTGAATATTTTAATGAAAAAACAGTTCGGCCTCTCGACGGAAGTTTGGGTCGAGCATTTTGCTCGACCCAAACTTTGCTCGAGAGGCCGGAATCTTGATGCCATAACTTTCTAAAAGTGTTGCCACCTAGGCTCTTTTGGAGACGACGTCCTTTGGACTTCGGCCTCTAGTGTGAAGGCCGAGAGGACTGGACTTTGGACATATCTGTATTTTCATTGGTCCAAACGCTTCTCCTCTCGAAGTTTGGCCATAGTGTGAACCGGCCCTTAGACTGTTGTGCCGAAGGGAGGGAGAAGCTTCACCAAAGGAAACCGAAACGCCAGGAAAGCTTGGGAAAAGACTTTAAAAAAAGAAGTGGTCTTAAAATTCCATTGCTGCCCTAAACTTGGAAGTGAGCCTATGCCCGTGTGAACGGGCCAGGCCAAGCTCTAGAAAGAAGGGCAGTTTTGGCACTTAAGGCTGGTGCAAGCTAAAGTCAAGTGGGATTAGGCCTTAAATGTGCTATTTTATTTATGTTAGTTTAATGATGTTCTTATTCGTGTTCCAGTTAGTTGTTGAGTTGTAGTTGGTGCTTTGGTTGAATATTGTGACGATTAGTTTAGGGCATGTGGCGGTGGCGGCGGCGGCGGCTGTATCCTAGCCGCCATGGGTCCTAACCCCAAAGATTTTCATATTGACCACAAAAGTAAAGTGAACGATGTTTTAATGTTGTTGTATGGTCATGCAAATGAAAGAATCCCAACGGCAATTGGGAGGCGGTTAAATCAATGTTTGTTCATGAACACATTATGTTGAATTCTTCTACAACTCAACCGATTTACATAGTAAGGGGTCGTTTACACCATGGACCATGAAGTCGTCCCAAGGCCTTGTAAACCCTATGATTGGTTGTTGAACTCGTCCCATGACCACTTCGGTTGACGTCAAGGGAAAAGTGTTAGAGTGACCATGGAGTTCAGGTCTCCAAAAGACATATTTTAAGGCCTACATTATGCATTGACATGGTCCGACGGGTTTTGCAATGGGAGAGGCAAAAGAGTTCCTCTAGTAGGAAGGGGAAAAAAAAAAAAAAAAAACTACCCATGGCAGAGAAATGTCGTTATAATACATTTTTAGATACATTATTTTGTAGGGAGAAGATGATGACAAGAGAACACAAGAGAATGGTCAGACTTGATTTATTTTTTCAAAACTGCCCTTTTTGGGCATATATTAAAAAATTCAGCACATTCATTTTTTGGTGTACGTTTGTTATGAAATGCGGACTCTACAATTACTTATATAGAGAGAGAATCGATAATTTTGTTATGTATTTAAATAAATTGCATTCACCTTAATTGCAGCGGTGTGCCGTGTCCCATGTAACTAACTATGTGTGTATTCACATCTACGGTCGGTCATACGGATGAAGTGTCCATTGCCAATTACAATGTAAGCTTGTAGAAACCACATATGCTACTAGTGAAGGTTGCTTCTTTTGTATATGTGTACACAATTGCGTCATAGGTGTACACACTAAACGCTCAACGGACTCAACGGGAATCGAACCTGGACCGCCTAAAATGCACCACAACCATCGTCCCTCAACCAACCAAGGACCCATGATCTGGTGTCCACTAATAAAAACATAACACAACTTATACTAGTAACACACAGACAACCACATGCTACAAGAACGACTGGGCTACATTTATATGTTTTCAGGTTACTAAAGTGTCTATCCTCGAAAGGGGAGAGTAGTCATGTACCAATGTTCCTTTGCCCGGTGGGTACTGGCCCATTGACAAGACGAACAGACACTCTATTCACGCCGGCCTCGAAAGAGGACCGGAGTTTTTATCTATCTATCTATCTATCTGTACACAATTGCTTTCCATTTCTCAAGCATCTAAGTACTGCGGTGATTAACCTACTTGGCCACTCATAAACGTTTAAATAATGCAATGACTAACTTACTTGGGATTATTTTCCCTACTTATAATTACAACAATTGTTGTACAAATAGTTGCAGGTTCACCCAATAATCATTAAGTAATGTGATTATTCACATCATTGAGAATCTTTGTAAACAATATTTTTCGAGTGAGGTGGATGTGTTTGAGTGTGTGGTCCACCCACCCTAAGAAACTTTGGGTGGAGGCCATAATTTCTTCCGGACAGGAATTGCAATCCCTTCGCTATGTATCTAGGTCCGGTTCTTAGGGAGAGAATCGATTATTGCACATGAACGCACCTCTCATCCATCCAACATAGAAACTCGACCCCTAGTGAATTTGTTGCACATCCATCTCAAATAGCTTGGACTAGACTAATTTAGGGTCTTCAACGCTAATTCCGGTGTCAAATCAACCAAAAGTAATAACCTCTGGGTTGCATACTAATTCATGGCTTTTATATTGGATAAATGAAAGGTACGCTCGTATGCGATAATCCCATCTCTCCACTACTCTGCAACATGAAAATTACTAATTCTTCCCTTTAATCTGAAAACGTCTCTACACTAAGTTCCATTTTGTTTTGTTTTTATCAAGGAGTCATGTGAACTGAGAGGAGCAATACAAGATGCACCATTACTGCACATTTTTTTTTAAGATTCTTGAAGCTTGCTTTGGAAGCAACATTCGTTCTCAAGATTTCTTTACAACTAACTTTGTTTGAGACAGATCGCCAAAGAATCGATGCCAACGTAAATTAAGAACCAAGGAAAACACACCCACTTGACAACTTACTACGTAAGACACACTCTAGACAGCAACTCGTGGGATAAGATAAGAATATTCTTGTAAGCATCGAATTCCTAACTTAGCAATTGCCAGATCAGTTGGAATCGAGATAGATGCTCAATCCACACTTTCAGAGTTACATGTCTTAGTACGTACACAATTAAAAAAACAATGAAAAGACAGGAATCTGTCAAGTCAAAGACCGGGATATGATGGATATGATACCCTTGTAGTTAATCGATGCTCAAACAACACTTACATATGAAGGTAGCCAAGTAAACCATAACATTAGAAGAGATTAAAAAGAAGGGCATAGTGGATTCAAATCTTTTAGTAGTGTTACATACTCAATGCTAATCAACAAGAACTTCAGAGAAATCAAAAAGTAGAATGAAATAGAAAACAAATTGAGATAAATCTCCGCTGACTTCGTCGGCTTCCCAGACACATTCTAGACAGCAACTGGGATTAAAAGATGCAGAGAATAGAGTTATCCATAAAGTCTCTCAAAGAGGGACAAAATTTTGGGTTTGATCTTTCTTTAAGAAAACTTAAGATTCCATATTGATCTATGTAAGATTAGCTTGGCCCACCCATCTTAGTAGACAAGTTAGTATGCCAGATTTTGATAGTCTAACATCAGTCTTTGTGTATGATAATTCAAGCATGAAGAAAACTTGGGCGGCTTGGTGTTAATTCTCGTAAACTCAAGGTTTGGGTCTAAACCCATGGTTTCAACTACTTTACTTTGCAAATAACTCTAATATCCTTGTAAGCATCAATGTTCGAACAGCACTCTGAGATTGAGGTATCCAGTAGAGGATGAAATAAGAATAAAGAGTGGTAGTAAACCCAAAGCTCTTAAGGCTGCATACTAAACACAAAGCAATCAGGAAGGAAGCATTGGTAGACTGATGAAGTAGAAAAGAATCACCTATGCAGAAAATGCCACTACAAAAGGTGGGAAGACATTTGATCAGATTCTGCTGATGATCTCCTGAGGGAACCGGAAGATTCGAGCAAATTGGTACATGGCATCTGTGCTAAGACCTCAGATTTGATCGACACGAGGAAACCAGCAGAGAGAGAAGACAGCACCCTGAAGTGAGATAAGATGGAAGAAATGAGCAATGGTAAAATCATTTCTGCACAGGTTTTGGTCTGAGCATTGGAATATAGCAAGCGTGGTTGCATTCATCTGTGGAGGAAATCATAACCAATATTCTACGAGAGGTTGAGAAACGACGTACACCATGGTGAATTTACAGCACAGACTCTATTAGTAGAGAACAAAGCAAGCCTCCATACCTCATCCGAATCGTCTTCGCGAGAGCGAAATCTTCCGTGTGAACTACAGCTTAGATCGTGCCACGGGAGCGGGCAAATTTTCTTGCTAAGCATCATCAGTTTTAAAAGTTTTGCAATGTACGACGGCATGCTTTGTCCCTCCATTTACAAAAAAAACTGTTTATTGTCCACTGAGTATATCTAACAGGGTCTCTCTTTGGATACCTTCACCGATTTGAATGTTCGCTCATAGAAGTTCCATATATAGAGGACCTCATATTTTGTTCGGCCAAAGCTTCCTTCTATAACACAATCGGTGGACAATGTACATTTTTGGTTATAAATGGAGGGACAAGCATGCCGTACCTTACAAAGCCGACGGTAGTAAGAAAATCTGCCCGCTCCCGTGGGAACGCTCTTAGATGCTTAAGTGTCAATCACGCGACCAAAGATGAGCAACGTGTAAATAATTACAAACAAGCACAAGCATGCTTCAAGGATTTAAATACGAAGAGCTATTGTTCAAGAATCGGTAATGTAAAAGAGAAGCGTCCTTTATTCATCCTGGTCCTCTTGAAAGTTGAGGAAAATAATCAAGTATTGTACAAGCAGTGGAGACACGCTTTGAATGCTCCAACATAACCTCGTCACTGCGAACAAGGATTGTAACTTGTAATGTGGCGTGCATGGAAAACTCTGACTAGCTTGTGCCGTGTGAATTCTGCAAGCACCGGAACCGAGTGGAGGAAGGCATAATGTGCATGACTTGAACTGATTTTAAGTTCAAGTACACAAGCAATTTCTTGGAACTCACAAGAGCCGTTTCCTGTCCACGAACTGAACTAGCTCAATTTCAGCAGCTGGAAGGTAATTTGATTAACTGGCACCACCTTCACTATTCTAGGGAGGAAATTTTTTAAGAGCGTTTAATGAGATCCTCCGCGAAATTATGCAATCGGAGACATTCAAGCTGTGTAGTGTACTTACACTGTAATGCGGAATCATTTCAAATGACCTCACATTCTTCCAACCTCGCTTACCTCGCTCCCATCAAGAGCTTGAACTCTCTATAGTCAACATAGCCATCGCCGTCTTGGTCGACGTTACTTATCATACGACGGCAATCGTCAATGGTATGAGACTTATCCCCGAGACTTCGAAGCACAGCCTGAAGTTCATCCGGAGAGATGAGATTGTTGCCATCCTTGTCAAAAGTATCAAACGCCGCCCTAATAAAATCCTCCTCACGGGGAGATTTTTCATTAGCCACATGCGTTGCACTTTTGTGGACATCGATAAACTCCCGCAGGCTAATGTAACCGTCCCTGTCTCTATCCACGTCCTTCATAATGAGCTCCAATTCTTGCTCGGAAACCTCATCACCGAGAGATCGGAGAACCGCGCCGAGCTCGGAGGCGGAAATCTTTCCGTCACGATTCACATCGAACACATTGAAAGCCAGTTCAAGCTCCGTTTCAAGACTAAAGAACGTCCGCCCATTGGAGCGCACTTGTTGTACGATAGAGTCCGATTTTGTCCGCCTCGACTTAGAGAAGCTCGCCCGCCTTGTCAGCCTTGTGATCAGGTTCTGGCGCGGAGGTGAAAGTTTTCCCGAGTCCGTCTTCTCTAACTTGTAAACAGGCTTCGGAGAATCACCGGCCTTCGGCGACATCATATCCATTGACGCCTCCAACGTCAGAGACGTGGCCGTCTGAAGTTTCTTCCTACCGAAGCTTGGCATCCGCAACATCTTGCTAAACAAATTATTTACACAACAAACTCCGAAAACAACAAACGGACAAAACAGCAAAAAGAGAACAGCACCGCCGCCTCCTCACACACAACTACTTAGGGCCTTCTTCCTTCCAATCCAATCACGGAAACAAATCGTTTCACTTCTCTAAAATTCTCAGCCAACTGAGAATCTCCAAAATTTCGAGAACTACATCTCACCACTAATCTACCCTCACTCAGCCAGCCTCCGCCACACCCGCGCTAAACGGCCAACACAGGTCACAACAGTTATCACCTCATGTGCTCCAGAACACAAATCTCGATGTACCGAAGTACGGCAAGCAGCGAATAAGAAGCAACCGCCACGCCAATTCCCCAAACCCTCCCTCTTGCTACGGCCAGAAAGAGTAGACAGACAACACGACGCTTGCACTGAATACACCGGCACCAGCCTACCACCTCGCAAGCTTATATCCAAACTTCTAGCGGTTACCTAACCTTCACAAAAGCCCCCCGATCGAGGCTGCTTCCATGCGCCTTCCGAGCCCCCCTCCCCACCCCACCTCAATTGCAGTGTACAAAGCTTGCAACTGGCGATGGACTCGCCGTAATTGTGAGGCTTCGGCACGTTAACTTTTTCGGCTGCGACATTAGGAAGACGAGATCTCTATCTGCGGGGGGGGGGGCCTCAATTCCCGGAAGCTGCATGAAAATGATCTGGCCCTCCGCAGCGATGTCGGCTAGCACTTCGCGGGGAATAAGCGTCGGTGTCGGAGCATCAGCTCCATATTTAGATCGTCCGAAATTACATCCACCTACCGCCCTCCAACCTCTTTTGTTTTCGCCCAACGGTCAAACAACTGCATTTACATCGCCACTTAGTTTCCCAAGGTACGGTTAATAAGATTACACTAGGAAACTCCCGAACCTCGCCCAAGTGGATCCCATCCACGTCACTCTCCATTTGGCGGGGAGGTGACGTGGCGTCCTCCCTCCTTCACTACGCCATTTATTGGGCTTAATGTGGCCATCAACTATGGTCATCAATGTCATGGCGGACCACACTAATTGTGGTGATTTGTAAACCTTCCTTGAATATTTGAGTCGACTTCGAGCCATTCAAGTTAACTTTCCTTGGTGGGAGGTGACGTGGCGTCCCTCCCTTCTTCACTACGCCGTTTATTGGGCTTAAGGTGGCCATCAACTATGGTCATCAATGTCATGGCGGACCACACTAATTGTGGTGATTTGTAAACCTCCCTTGATTATTTGAGTCGACTTCGAGCCATTCAAGTTAACTTTCCTTGGTAGGAGGTGACGTGGCGTCCCTCCCTTCTTCACTATGCCGTTTATTGGGCTTCATGTGGCCATCAACTATGGTCATCAATGTCATGGCGGACCACACTAATTGTGGTGGTTTGTAAACCTTCCTTGAATATTTGAGTCGACTTCGAGCCATTCAAGTTAACTTTCCTTGGTGGGAGGTGACGTGGCGTCCCTCCCTTCTTCACTACGCCGTTTATTGGGCTTAAGGTGGCCATCAACTATGGTCATCAATGTCATGGCGGACCACACTAATTGTGGTGATTTGTAAACCTCCCTTGATTATTTGAGTCGACTTCGAGCCATTCAAGTTAACTTTCCTTGGTAGGAGGTGACGTGGCGTCCCTCCCTTCTTCACTATGCCGTTTATTGGGCTTCATGTGGCCATCAACTATGGTCATCAATGTCATGGCGGACCACACTAATTGTGGTGATTTGTAAACCTCCCTTGATTACTTGAGTCGACTTTGAGCCATTCAAGTTAACTTTCCTTGGTGGGAGGTGATGTGGCGTCCCTCCCTTCTTCACTACGCCATTTATTGGGTTTCATGTGGGAATCGAATGCGGTCCACAAACGCCCCTTGATTGTTAATTAAGTTGCCCTTCAAGCCATTCAAGGTACTTTTATTGGTGGTGTCCTCGCTCTTCACAACGCCATTTATTGGGCTTAATGTCGCAACCGAATATGAGCATCAATGTGGGCCACACTAATTGTGACAAGATATACACCTCCCTTACTTATCTCACCTTTTGAGCCATTCAATTCACTCTCATCGGTGTGAAGTGTTGTAGCGTTCCCATTCTTCACTATGTTGTTTATAATCGGGTTTCTTAGAACTCAAAGATGGGATAGCCTAAACCTTGGTTTAAAGGTGTAGTCAAAAAGTGCATCCTTTGTTCCCCGTGTCTCAGGGGCACTTTGTTTAGATGTGTGGGTGGCTTTGGGCCTACATGGCATCATGTCACCCAATGACCATGTTGCCTCATTGTCAAAAGCTTCCAGACCTTGGACAACTAACCAACTAATTCAACTATTATTAGTTAACTAGTTGCCTTTCGTAACTATAGTTGTTTGTGATTTGACCTGCCAAAAAGTGTAGTTAACTATAGTTGTTCTAAATTTGGTCTACCCAATAATCTAGTTAATTAAAGTTGAGCGCAGCCTGTTCACGGAATCATGTTGTAGTGTGGTAGTGTTGTAGTGTCACCAGTGTGTTATTTGTGTTGGTGGTGTACATGGAGGTTGTTCCGGAGCCCAACACTGTGAGTGATCGTATAAAAGCGTATCTTGATAATCCTCAATGGCCGAGCATAGTGAAGACCCTTAATTAGAGCAAATCAAGAGGCAAACTTCTTCAAATAAATAATAATACACGGATTTTTTTCTAATTAATTATGGTTGTTCCCTAAAATGTATTAAAAAAAATAGTTAATTAGTTATTTTGGCAGTTGTCCAAGGTTTGAAAGCTTCTAGTTACATGGTTGCCACCAGCAAATGGCTAACGTAGAACTCAACAAGAGGGGGCTCAAGGATCATGAATTTGGAAATTAATTATAGATTGCAAAGAAAGAGCCAAGTTTGAGGCTCCCTGAAACGAGCTTCAAAATGTTCACCAACTTTCCGTGAATAAGTATTGAACTAGGATGTCATGTGCTCAATTTGGATAGTAAAGTTCCTCAAAACGGGTTTAAACTCACAGTTTGGTCCTTCTTTAGGCTACTTTACATATGAATCTAATGTGACGATTGTTATATGTTGTGTACTCTAGATATAAGATTTTGTTCATAACACTTATCGAGAGAGTAATAGCAACCCCCCCCCCCCCCTTATAGGTTGGTTGTTGATTCATCTCTAACTAGTCTCATTGGAACATTTTGGGGTCTTTGACCCCAATCTAGAGATTGTTTGGCTTAAAACAACAACCCCCGTGCTCTACAACAATAATCGATTTTCTCACCCTTCCCTTCCCATGGTTCGCCCTTCCCCTCAATAGATATGGTGATCAATGTGGACAACACTAATTATGAAAACATGGAATTACTTCACCTTTTGAGCCATTTAAATCACTTTTATTGGTGAGAGGTGATGGAGTGTCCCCACTCTTTACTACACTATTTATTGAACTAAATGTGGGCATTGTTACTTGTTGCATACATTAAATATGATCATCAATGTGGACCACACCAATTCATGACAATGCACTTGTAACCCTCCCTTACTTACCTCACCCTTCGAGCCATTCAATACACTTCCATCGGGCTTAATATGGTACCTAGTGATGCGTTGGATGCACTAAATATGGTTATCAATATGGACCATAATAAGTATGTAAGCCTTCATAAATTATGTTAATATCCTTTGCGCGATCGAAGTCATTCTTATTGGTGGGAAGTGATTTGGTGTCCCCATTCTTCACTACTTTATTTATTGAGCTTAATGTGGCAATTATGTTTGTTGTGTACACAAAGTATGGTCATTAGTGTGGACCACACTAATTCTGTGTTGTCGAGAAGAAGTCTATGGGCAATAAAAGCAACTTCTAGCTTCTGGTGAGACCACGTTGCGTGTGCTTTCTCGACCATCGGATTTGACCGATGTAACCCTCCTCCCCTGATCTCCTCCGTTCCTGCCACCACTCATCCACTACGTTATCCTATCTTTACTCTCACCCTATGAGCAATATAGTTCTCATGTTGATCCTCATTGGTGGAAAGTGACGTGGCGTTGTGTTGTGTTGTGTTATTTATTGGACATAATATGGTATTTTGTATTTGTTGTGTATACTAAATATGATAATTAGTGTGGACCACATTAATTGTGTGTTGTAAACCCATCCTTACATGCTTCAATTCTCTTTGACTTACTATTTGTGGGTTTGTATGTAATTTTTGTGACTTGTTGTGTACACAAATGGTTGCTTTACACACAAACCAACCAAGAGCAGTGTCCATGAAATTCCAAGGCAATTGAAAATCATCCAAAGGCTGTATCGTGGGAAATAGAAATCTAATTTTGCAGCCAATGGGCCTTCATGTTTAGTGTAAAGTGAAAGTGGAGCATATTGAGCATGATACACACGGATCAAACTGTTTAATGTTGGATTATACAAGAAATAAAGACTAACCATACTTTTGTTGTACTTAGCATGTGAGTAATTGGTGTTTGGAGTTAGACAACTCCAAAAAAATAGTTGGGTCATACAACCCAGGAGAGAATGATGCACAATGGCTAGACAACCCATGAAGGGATTATGCATGAGAGTTAGACAACTCCCAATCGAAGATCTTTGTGTTGGAGTTAGACAACTCCAACTAGAAGATATGAATATGAGCTAGACAACTCTCAATGAATAAATATAGTTGGATATAGACAATTCAAACTAGAATAATGGATGAATGAATTTAGTTGGGATTAGACATTTCCCAACTAGAAGAATGAATGAATCAATCTAGTTGAAATTAGACAATTCCAACTAGAAGAATGCATGAATCGATCAAGTTGGAATTACACAGTTCCAGCTAGAAAAATGGATGATTGGATCAAGTTGGAATTAGATAGTTCCAACTAGAGGATTGTGAGTGAGCCAAAAGATGAGAGAATATCAAACGGTGAAATGATTCATGTATATAGATCGTAAAGCATCAGTCTAAATGTAGTGAGACTCGAGACTTCTAAAAGTATCTCTTAGATACTATGAATAAAGATGCATAAGACTAGGAGTCCCTCTGGGTATAAGAGGGAGATTGTGGGAGGAGAGAGGATCAACTTTTTGTCTCTCCTATGGTTGGGTGGTTCGAGCTCATAGCAATCACAATATTGAGTTTAAGTTGTAAAGCTTATGTAATATACAAAGTTTGAAAGTCCTCATGTGCATTCATGCTTGTAATATTCTTGTGTAAAAGAGGAACTTGACATTGAAAGACCCCAACATATGTTTAGGTTCAGGTTTCCACCATGACAATATAAAAAAATTAGGAGCTAATGGCAATTGTCACGGTCCCTAATTTTGCGTTAGACCCACCTATTTTTGACAGGCCTAACATAACATTTGCTAGACCATGAAGCAATATCCACTTGCTGCCATGTAAGGCATCGTGTAAGATTTTCATCCATTCAAAAATTCTTTGATCCTTCATGCCTTCAAGGTCTAGGGTAAACTGAATGTGAACCATCTTCGGCTTCTCAACCAATTTTGTAATTTGTATATCGCGTGTCAAGGGCCCTCGAGCTCTCTAGTGTTAAGTAACCCTAATGTGGTCATCAACGTGGCCACACTATTTGCGATCATTATAAATCCTTCTTTGCCTTATCACATGAGCAATTTGAACCTTCTTCTTGTTGCCATTGATGGGAAGTGATGAGAAGTTTCCACCCTTAGTCACTACACTTATTATTGGGTTTAACGTGACATTTGTGATTTGTTTTTTGTACACTAAATATGGTTGCCAACGTGGACCACACCAAATGTGAGGGTGAGTTCATGGTTTTGCAAACCCAACCTCATCACCTCACCCTTGGAGCCATTTGATTCCTCCTCCCACTTTTATATACGGAAAGTAATATGGTGTCACCATTTTTATTCACTACTTTACATATATAATGAGGTAGACAAAGTTGTGTGTAAAATCCCTCAAAGACGACGAAATCACGAGTACGATCCTTCTTTAAGAGACTCTACTACATGAAGAGCTTTAAAGCGTCTTATGCCAATGTCTAAATTGGTTTTCTGGTTGCAACTCTTAGGGCCACTTCACACACGAGCCAAGAGCCGTGACCATGAAATTGTGAGAGCCCAAAAGAAAGTCTACAAAGGCCATCCCAACACACTTCCAAAATCATGTAGTGTGGTCAGGGACCCTCAAGTGTAGTGTGAAGTCATATGTGACCGGGCCCTCAACCAAATGCTATTTTCAATGAATTTCTATTCATGCGGGTCCACATACATAATAAAATAGAATAAATCTACAGTTGTGAGCGTTCGGAGTGCCATGGTCTCCCGGTTTTGTGTTAGGCCTACTTCCAAGAGGTGGTTTTTGAAAACAGTCCAAGTGACCATGAAACATGATATATTTGATGCTATGTAGGAATCCATGTAGACCATACATCCATCTTGCATTCACATACTTTGTTGGTCCCTCAAGCGTAGTGTGAAGCGAACTTGGACCGGCTCCGCCTTTTCCACCAATGATAGTGCTTGAAGTGTAATGGTCACGGGCTCTCAGTAATGGGTGGGACCACCTCATGGCTGAATAGTTATCTTGAGGTGATGTCTTACTTCAAAATCCTCAATAAGTTGTCCACATTTGCAATTGATTTGCCAACTTCCTCTTCAAAAATTTCATATAGCCTAAAGTATAATCATTCTTTTTATCTAGGCATTGGAATCATATACAAAATCGCGGAAATTTGTCAAGTTAAAAATTTTCAAATTGGGGCAACATTGAAAACACACAAGGTTATTGATTTTGGATATGCCATGTGTCATGTGGCACCACCTTTGTCAACAATGACATCATGCCACTCTCATGTCATGTCATATGTCATGGCCACACCTTTGTGAGCATGAGAATTATGCCAAGCCAAATGACATATCATGCCACTTGTAATTATGTCGATATGGCACTATTATGAATGCTCCACTTTTATTATTGACCATTTGAGTATTGATTTTAGATATGTCATGTGGCACCAACGTTGTCATTGTTGCACAATGTACCATGCCACTTGTCATGACCACACCTTGATCAATATATGAGTCATGCGAAACCAAGCGACACATCATGTCCTTGGTAGTTATGTCGAATGCATCATCACACAAGCTCCACTTTAATTATAAAGCCTTTGGAGAGGTCATTTCCACCAACTTTTGAATATAGAAGTTTTGAACATAAGGTACGAATACCCAAAGAATCAACATTGAAACTAAAACCAACACTATGTACTACATCCATACATTTGGAGCAGTGATTGGGGAAATTTTTGGGCATAATCGGTTGAGATCCTAGTGTTTGCAAGTGCAACCAGTTACATGTTGACATCCTCCGGTTTTCCTTTATTAAATTGGGGTATATTCTATAAATTCCTCTAAAACGATCTGTAATTTTCCTGAAGTCTCGAACTTCAATCGGTTATTTCTCAAACTCAACCGGTTTATCTATAACTAGCTGTTGGTTCTCCCCGATCATTGATTTGGAGCCCCAAATATATGAATGTGGTACATAGTGTTGGTTTTAGTCTCAATATTGATTTTGGGAATATTTAGGTTTTTGAGTTCTGCACATGCTTGGGATTTGTGGCGTCAATGTAAACTCATCCATTATGGACGAAGAAGCTTAAGTGAAAACAAGTTGAGAGCCGATTCATTCCAAGTGGGCCCCATTAGACTAATTGCATGTCTTTGGTGCTAATTCCAAAATCAACCAATTTACATATGGACATTCAAAAGCTATAAATAACACACTTCATTCTCCCCTTTCCAATGAACAAGTTTACACAAGGTGTTTGGATGTTATTTGATTTGTTTTTCCATGCTCTCCAACTTCTACCAACTAGATTTACAAAATGGAACTTCTGTTGCATTAGCAAATCTACGATCATGCATCAAAAAGATCATAAAATTGAAATTGATTTAAGTATAGTTACCGGAAGTGCATGTTTGTGGATTCATAGATCCTCCCAATTGTGTTCACTATTGAACACAAAGTAGTTGATAAATTTTGAAGACATGGTCCAATCTCTTTAAGCAGGTGTCTTTATGATGTTTGTTCCTTGATCCTCTGCGAACTACACACCAATCAAGTATAGGCGTCAGATGAAGAATAGTAGTCAAACAACACCCACATACCTTAAACACCACAAATCCCTTGGCCTTCTTCTACCCATGCAAACTAAGTGAACCTAATAGTTAGGCAAGAACTTATTTTTTCTTTTTCTTTGTGATGTCACCCGCGACCTTAAGCCCGCCTCCCCAATACCTGATATTTGTCTCGCATTTGTTGATGTTAAGAGCAATGAATGAGGAGAACCAATTTCTAGTTACAGATGCCTTGAGAAATAACCGGCTGAAGTTCAAGACTTCAGGAAAATTACTGGTCTTTTAAGAGGAATCTATAGAATATACCCCCACATCAATAAAGAAAACCGAAAGATGTCAACATGTGACCAAGAATATTCCCAGACCACCGGAGAGGTTTTTGAGCTTAATCAGTCAAAATCCTAGTGTTTCCAAGTCCAACCAGTTGCATTTGAGACAATTACTCTAACCGGAGCCTTAACTGGAGCCTTAACCGAGATATGTGGCTGGACCCGAAGGGTCTAGTTACACTGCCTAGTTAGAACATTGGTTAGGGTAGATTTGTGCATAAATTAACTAATTATGGGCTGCACTTAAGGGTCACCTAATTTTAGTCATGTAACTAAAAGTCAACTAACTTTCTAGAAAGGAGTTTTAACAAAGAACCTTGACTCCCGATGGAGGTTAATGTCAACTTATATTTTCTCTCCTCTTGCCCCAAGCTTGACTCAAACCTCAAAACTTGCCCCCGTCTCTTCTTTCCTCCCTTGGCTTCCAACTCTCTCTTCTCTCTTCTAGTGTGTATTTCTTCTTGTCCCAACAGAATAAAAGGTAGGGCCATAAATTAGACCTTTATTTTTTTCAATATAATTACAACAATAGCTCAGGAAGGCGGGTAGCAACCGGTCGGTAAGCACAATTTTTCCTGCTTATGACACACTAGCAGCACCAAGTCATAGGAGTGCACACTAAACGCTCAACGGACTCAACGGGAATCGAACCCGAACCGCCTAAAATGCACCACAACCATCGTCCCTCAACCAACCGAGGACCCATGATTTGGTGTCCACTAATAAAAACATAACACAACTTATACTAGTAACACACAGACATCCACATGCTACAAGAACGACTGGGCTACATTTATATGTTTCCAGGTTACTAAAGTGTCTATCCTCGAAAGGGGAGAGTAGTCATGTACCAATGTTCCTTTGCCCGGTGGGTACTGGCCCATTGACAAGACGAACAGACACTCTATTCACGCCGGCCTCGAAAGAGGACCGGAGTTTTTATCTATCTCTCATATGTGTATTTCTTCCTCTTGATTCTTGTTTGATTTGCATGCAATCAACTCATGTCAGGTTTGTAGGGACATCCTCAAAAAAATTGAATTTAGGGGTGGAGCCTTGCAATAGCATGCAACTAGGAAGTTACATTTTGAGGTTGAGCTTTTGTGAGAATTGGTTTCAATGAACCAATGTCTGGGAAGATTTTTAGGCATAATCGGTGGAAATCCTAGTGTTTCCAAGGCCAATTGGTTACATGTTGACATTTTTCGTGGGATTTGTGAATGTCAATTTGATTGCATAGTTCTCACTTAGTGTTTGGCCTCTCTTCTTGATTGCCAAATACATTACCATATGTCAATCAATTGTTTGTTCATCAGTCATAAAGTTTGTGCTAATATTCAAATCACTCATGTAGTTTCTAGAATCAAGGTATTCAACCTGGGACATTTTTGCACCCAAGTAAGTTATGCACACCTCAAGGTTGGCAATAATCTCGAGGTGCAACTGCACTGCGTGGTTAGGTTGGGCTTTCATGAGAATTGGATTCAATGAACTACACCATTTATGGTATTTAGTGTCACTTACTATTTGGAATTGCGCAATGCAATAATTCTTACTCACAAAAGTTGAATAGGTTGTTCGGACATTATAAAACATAAATGAGTTTGCTTGGTAAAATTCTACATTCTCAATAAATAGTTATAGCATTGTGTAGCTCCGAATAGCAAGTGAGACTAAATACCATAAACGATGTAGTGTCTGGGAGAGATCTTTAGACATAATTGGTGGAATCCTAGTGTTTCCAAGTCGAATTGATTACATGTAGACATCTTTCGTGGGACTTTTGAAAGTGATTTCGATTGCATAGTTCTCACTTAGTGTTTTGCCTCCCCTTGATTGCCAAATACATTACCATCTTTCAATAAGATGTTTGTTCATCAACCGAAAAACTCATGCTAATATTCATATCACTCTTGTAGCTTCTAGAATTACGGTATTTTGCTTGGGCACATTTTTGGGATCATATGTGCATCTTAGCCCCAATGCAAATGCATTCTTGTTTTTGGAGCTTGTGCAATACAATCAAGGCCGAGTAGAGATTTATGTTCAACTTGAACACATGTGAGGCTACATTTTTCGTGAGCCAAGAAAGCTCTATTTGTGGCTTTAACTTTGACATAGCTTCATTGCATTTACCAACTACCAACAACATCACTGTGTGCAAGCACATTGAAGTGTCCGTTTTTATACTCATGAGTTTCAAGTGATAGAGTGAATCAATAAAGGATGCCCATATTGCACAAGTGGTGGTTACATTATCGGGGACGAAGCGAATACCCTCGAAATAAAGTTAATTCCTTGGCATTGTGTTTGCATGCCAACATACAACAAAACTTATGCAATTCAAATTTCGACCTGGTGATCTTCCCCACTACAAAGTTGGTGCAAGATGCTTCAAAGTGCATGAAGAACCGAGAATCCTTCACACCTTGAAGGACTGAGACATGAAAGGCTGAGAATGGTGTGAATGTGTGGAAGGTTGGAGGTCCATCGGGCAAGGAACACTAATTCTCAATGGCTACCCTAACTCAGGCTCTTAGCTACACTAAATAGGTAGATTAGTGTTGGAAACACTAATAGTCGACGAAAATGCTAAATGTAAATTGTCTCTATAGTGTTAGAACACTAAATGTCAACTCTAACACTATATGTACCAAGTAGTAACTTTAAACATTTACATGAGCGCATTTAGTGTTAGATGATATTTTGTAAATCTTGGAATGAAGAATTGAAGGAAGAAGAATATGAGAACCTCATAAAAAGGTATAATTTGTTCAAACCCTATTCAAACACTAATTGTAATATCAGTTGAAAATTAGTGTTTTAGGTAACTATTGCATCTACTAATCTTCATCTAACACTAATCTACCTATTTAGTGTAGTTGACTTTGTCGAGTTTGCTGACCAACTGGTGTGGCCTCCAAACATGTCAAGAGTGACATTCGATCAACTATTTTTTCTTAACCCTTGAGTTAGTTAATGTGGCTACCTAAGCGATGCGATTGCACCCTAAGTGAGTCAATTAGCTCGAATCCCCAACCATAGACTTCATAAGAATCAAGAATCCAATCAAGAGTTCCATGCCCAAATTGCTGCAAACTCTTTACATAGGACCGCTAATTTATTGTGTGTTCAATGGATGTACGGTGGTAGGGCCTTATAAGTACTAGTGGAGCGTGATATGTAGCTCGGTGGTACATATCAAGAAAGTAGGGAAAAGGGCGAGTCGAGACTTGATGAGCTGTGGGGCCTTTGGGAGTGATTTAGTTGGGGTCTCACCTACCAAACCCAATTTAGAGGGGATCTAGATTTGGCCTTATACAGGGCCCAAGGGGCTAGAGCATCTTGTGCAAAGATTGAAGTACTTTCTAAGAAATTGCTCATTTAGGGTTGACAATTTGTTGATTCTAATAAGGTATGCGTCTAATAATAACAATAGTAGCAAAGTCCGTGAAGAATGAACTTGCCGTTGTCTCTCAAAAAATGTTCACTTATAGCCCACCCACATTTACTGGTGCAGGCCGCCAGTAAACAGTGAGAACCAACACTGGTTGTATCCAGTGGCTCTCATTGGTTAAACCGACTCTAAAAGTGGCCCCTGTTGGTAGGAACCATTCACTGGTGACATGCACGAGTAAGTGTGGGTGGGCTATTAGTGGAGGTAGTCTATATAGTCATTCAATGTATCATTTATACATTTGAAGGTTGTGCTAGTGTGAAAGAAAAGTGGAGTTCGTTTCGTTAAAATGGCTACTTATGGACAATAGCATGTCCACACTTGTTGGTGTGGGGGCACCATTGGATGCCTCATGCTATCATTGGCTTAATCGGAGTTAGAAATGGCCCATGCTGGTAGGAGCCGTTCGTTGATGGCCCACACCAGTAAGCGTGGACATCCTATGAGTTGACGGGTGATAATTTATTCATAACTCATCTTGAAAAAGGTTACTACAATGTAGACTCATCGCTTATTTCATTTGATTGAGAATCAAATAAACTATGGACATCACAAGAACATGATTTGAAAGCTCACCGCCCTCACAAATGGTTGGGAGAAAATCACTCATTTGGTTGATCAAAATTAAAACTTTGTTGTTGTGGTTGTTGATTTAAAAGTATTTGAAATAACTCGATGAAATAATTTCAAATCAAATATGTTGTGATGGAATCTAAAATAAATAAACAAAGCCCCAACTCTTCTGTCGGAAGTTATCAATTGATTGGTGTTAGAGGTTACCAATAACCATCATTAAAGTTGAGAGAAGTTGCTCATACAAAGGAAGAAAACACCATAACATTATTCAGATCCATAACAATGTTATGTGGGAGTGACAATATTTCACAAAATATTCCTCACATTCAAACTGAATGTAGGGGATATTCCGTGATAACACATAACATAAAACTATTACGAATCTGAATAATATTATGACACCTCACTAAGCACAACCAATTTTAACAAGGTCCACTTCTATGTCCTGGAAGAACCGGTGGTTAGTTACAAATGAACCGGTTGAGTGTGAGAAATAACCAGTTGAAGTTGGAGACTTCAGGAGAATCACTGATCATTTTAGAAGAATCTATAGAATATACCTTAAATGAATAAAGAAAAACCGGAAAATGTCACATTGTAACCATCTTAATTTAGAATCACTAGGATCTTGACCGACTATGCCCAAAATCTTCCCATGCATTGGTCCACTTGTTAGGTGCCTTATGTGCTTCACATGAAGCATCTACATAAAGGTATTTTGGTTCTCTCTCTCTCTCCCCTACACCTCAACTCAACATTCTTAATCCTTTGTAAGGATGCTCCAATCCATTATACAATCCACCCTCTATAAATGTTACACCTATAAGTGTTAACCCTCTCTAAATGTTAACTTTCTTCTACTCCCCACATATTGGACACTATAAATGTTCAACGTGTTAACTGTTAACAAAATGGTACTTTGTAAATTTGACTCTATAAATGTTAACGAATGAAATACAACCATAATATGGATGATAAAAACTACACATCATGTGATGTGTCCAAGTATGTGGGTTTGTTGGTGCAGATTGAGAAATATTTGCAAGTTGTGCATGCAGATGAATCTCACCAAAGAACCATTGATTCATACTTCACCCGTGATTTGTAAACTTGATATTGAATAAAGTTTTGATTGGGTTTGCAATTTTATGAATGGTATTCTCTCACAAGGACTCTTCACAATTGCTTATATTTATAAATGTTAAGATTTGTATATTGCTCAAAAAAGTAATTTTATAATTGTTAATTGTTAACACCTCTATAAATGTTAACTTTGATCCACTCCCGAGGGTTAACATTTATAGAGGGTAGACTGTAGCTTCGAGAATAAATGTCCAAGAAACAAGGTCCCCCATTGCATGTATGAGTGTCAAGGATAGACGATCGAGCCAATCAAGTGGCAAATTCTCATGCATCTCAACACCTCAACATTGTCTATATTTCGACACGTGGCCTCATATGGTCCCATCTACCAAGATTCAATTGAAGAGATGGGCCCCAAAATGGGAATATACTTAGGTTATCCATGTTACCGAATAATTACTCCATTTGCATTGGGAGACCACATACCTACTAAGAAATGAAAAATGGATTTGGTTGATGGATAGGAGGTGCGCTAAAGATGTCCCCTAGAAGAATGTTATGTATCTGGGGTGGACATGAGAGCAAGGGTTTGTTGCATGCTAATGAGGTTTTCAACTTAGAGACGGACCCACAAAAATAGCCTTTAACTTATTTCTTGGGTATGGATGGACACGATTGAAAACCAATGAGCTTCTATTATCACTACATTGATTATCCCGATTAGTGCATGTAACTATTCATAACACTATTAAGCAATGTGCGCTCATTCATGTGGGCCTTGGGAATATAACCATGGGAAAGCCCTAACGTAGTGTAGGGAAACTCAAATTAAGTTCGTGCACTAGGTTCGAGCATCCGATGGTTATATTCCCAAGGCCCACATGAACAAATGCACAGTGCTTGATAATGCTATGTTTGAAGTTACACATCTCAACAATGCCGTATTCAAGGGTTTAACTTTTACTAACAAAATTTCAATAGGTTGTTAAGGCATTATAGAACAAAAATGACTTTGCTTGGTATAATATTGCATTCACATCAACTAGTTTTAGCACTCCGTAATTCCAAATAGTAACATGTGTTAATTGGGATAATCAATGTACTGATCATTTTCACATCCAACGACCCTAGCTTTCCTTCACATTAGTGACTCTAATATATTGACTTATCACTTGGGAGAGTACCTCTCACATATCCTACATAAGAACTTGGTCCCCTCTATAGGTTTGTGGGCTGATTTATCTCAAATGCTTGGACAAAATTGATTTGGGATTTTTAATGCTAATTTCAATGTCTCTAGATATTATCCTTTGGGATTCATACTATTTCAAGGATTTTATGTTGGATGAATGAAAGGTATGCTTGTGGGCGCAAGCATGGTTAAGTACACAACTTCATTCCTCTACATAAGTTTTAAGTGAAAGTGCTTCAAAAGTATGTATTAACTTTGAATTTTGTGAAGGAAACAAATCATAAACATTTGAGAAACACGTTGATATACAAAGCGAAGTAATTTATGTTGCCCAAAAAAGTTTCAAGAAAATTCTACATATTTTAGAAGATGGTCCAAGTAGTGTGCAAATAGATATATTGAACACATAATTGTCAAGAATTTGTTTAAAACATGATAAAACTACATTAAATTGATTGTTTTCTCAAAAACTTGTAAAGTTGCCCTCAAGTTTGTAATGGATTCAAGAATATCAAAAAATTCAACTTCAAAATATTTAAGGTCATGAAATCTACGTCCAAAACTAAAATTAGTAACTACCTTATGAGGAATATTTTAATGATAAGTTTTGAAGATCTCATATTGATATTCTATATTTGAGTACCTAATACAACAATAAAGGGCATCATGAAAAAAATCCAATTTAAACAACACTTTTGCTACTACTTTTAAGCATTGACCAAAAAATTAATGGTTTTTTTAGTTTAGTTCAATGTGTATGTGATAATTTGCTCCTTTCATCAAATGATTACAATGTCATCCATATGGGTGAAGAAATTAATATAGAAAATGCATCCTCCACAATGAATGTAGAAGTAAATATTTTGAGAATTCATCAATATCACAAATCTCATTGTCGTAATGAGAAATTGATAGGATTGGCTAACATTGCATACCATGGGTTGATATCGAATTGGGCACATTTTGCCCAAAGTTTAGTTAAATTTGAAAAAATCTTAGGTGGTCTGTAAGAACATTCATGAAAAGTTAGGCAAATACATATATGTATAGTGTTCATTTAGGCACATAGGATATCCTACATACAAATCCATGTACTACAACTTATTTCCATCCATTCATGGCGCCTAAGTATGCAATGTTAGCCTTGAGGGTTTAGTTTAAGCCATCCTAGTGTGCTAATGTAGGTTGTGAACAAGAATTGATTAGCACAAAACGATTAAGCTATGTGGCCCAAAAACTAGGAGCTGAAAACTCAACATGCCCTCCAAACGATCAATATTTCATAATTTCATTACAATTTAATGTGCACACAATGGAATGACCTCCATTGAGCTTAAAAGTAGTTCACGATTGCACAAACCATTTTGGAGCTCATATAAGGAGCCCAAATGAACACAAAAGTGGTTTCCCACTGCGGGAATTATCTTTGAGCTCATGAGCCTAAGTACTTCACTAGCAAAATTAGAAATAGGGTGAGATCTAATACATGGTACTCTTTATTTGTGCACATATTTTTTTTTGAAAAATATTCAATGTAATACAACATCAATTGTATTCACATATTGCATTATAAATACTACATGGTACCATATTGCATGTAATTTCATGTATTACCTTTTTTAAGAACTACAATAGGGTATTGTGTTTAGGATTGTATTGTTTAGTAGTGTTCTTGTAGTTGTGCTCTTGTTCATCATGTTGTATTCTTGTCATCATTTGGTGTGTCAATCCCTTGTCATTACTATATTCCACCCTTTATTGACATACTTAGTAACATAAGGTAACCCAAGTTATATGTAATGGGTCGCACAATGGTCCTTTGTCTTGTGGGCTCTGGCCCATTGTCGAGACGAACAGACACTCAATTCACGCCGGCCCCTTGAAAGGGCAGGTGTTCATATCTATCTATCTATCTATCTAATGGGTCGCCGTATGTTTGTAAGCATGTTGATAAAGGGTGCCTTAAAACACCACGTATACGGTGATTATGAACAACACTAAAGAGGCATCTTTTGAATCAGTAGAGGGTTAAGTTAAATGGAAAAAATTAAATTCAAACTACCAATGGGTGCAAGATAATGGGGCAAAGTAGAGGTAGAAAAAATAGGGTATGAGAAAAAGAAACATGCTAGATAATAGCCCTCCCCCTTCCCCCCCCCCATTTAAAAAAAAAAATGTTCAAGTCACATATATACATAAACTATGAGAGAGTGAAGTACATGTGCTCATGAGCTCCTTTATTAGCTCGAAAGCGGTTCCCCCACTATGGGAACCATTTTTAGCCTACTCGAGCTCCTGAAATTTGGAACATTTCTTTCACATTGAATTATGTTATGTAAGTGAAAGTCATTACGAACGGACACTTTATTCACGCCGGCCCCTTGCTTGAAAGGGGTTGGAGTTTCTATCTATCTATTTGTAAGTGAAAGTCTAATTTTGATTCATCGCTGCTCTTTATGAACGTATTGGGATAGTTCATCTCACTAGTGCCCCCCTAGTTGGAGAACATATAGTGAAGTTGCCCAATTATGCCATAAATCACATGGGTACGCTAGTGGCTTTGACCACTTTCTCCCACTGTTGTGTGAAAATATTTAACCCAATGATATGGTCTAGTGGGATAACCATGTGATCCTTGTAGTGTTTGGAGTAATCAAACGAGCCACTCGGGGCCGAGGCCCCACCGTTGGTGGGAGGAGGAGGCCCTCGTAAGGGAGGTGGTTCATTTGGAAGGCAACGTGAATATGCGGGTGTGAAGTTAAGTCCGAAG
Organism: Polytrichum commune; assembly: GCA_950295325.1. Classification (NCBI taxonomy): domain Eukaryota; kingdom Viridiplantae; phylum Streptophyta; class Polytrichopsida; order Polytrichales; family Polytrichaceae; genus Polytrichum; species Polytrichum commune. The sequence goes on from OX485807.1 coordinate 39,907,650, forward strand.
TCAATCATGAGCTGCTCAATAAAGGGGAAAAAAACAAAAAAAAACTTAGAATAATGTCATTAAGGTATAATTACATGTTGACTTAGATTATTTAATGTGATAGGGTGTTTCTTCAATTTTTCATTGTGAAAAAATAAACATAGGCTTGCTATAAAACTCAAACACTTGACTACACTAATTATCTCATTTAGTGAGGGTGGGATAATAGTGCGTGTGGGATAAAGTTATATTAAATTTCTTCATGCTATGAAATTAGAGCCACCATAAGATATAGGAAGCATTGTTCATTCCGACATTATTTACTAGAAAAATATACGCATAGCAAAACTATTCAAAACAATCATGCTATTCATACCAACATCACTTCTCCTTATTATCTAAGTTTGTTTCCCAAATTAGTTCAAATGATGTAGATATGAACCTATAGATGAGTTGAATCAACAATAAACATATAAGGGATTAAGTAATCGCTATATAAAAATGTAGATCGGGTTAATTTACCTATAAGGTGAATTAGGTTTGTTGTTGATTCACCTTGTTTATACCTACATTTACAAGTTAGGTGAATCAACAACAAACCTATAGAGGGTCAATTTTTGATGTTGGATGGATGAGATATACGCTTGTATGCAATAATTCCCCCTCTCCAAATAGTTTGGACTTGTGTATGCAGGTAGATTACCGGGTTTATTCACAAACATGTAGGTTTCATAGGCACAGTCAAGTAAGCATAATGAATTGAAACATTTTACAAACATCACACAACATCACAAGTGCAGGATAAATTGTCGACCAAGTCCATTTCACTCTATACAATAATGCTAAAAGTACAATTTATGTTGGGAGGACAACCTTGTGTTGATGTCCAATTGGCTGGAGTAAGAGAATGTCTCAAATGGCACATAGTATACTACATTCGCATAATTTAGCTACTACTTGCCCCAAGAAAACTTTGATGTGTCGTTTTTTTTTTGCAAATAACACTTTGAGGGATGTGTGTTAAAGTTTATATTCATGATTCTTTAATGACCAAAAGAACCCTGATTTAGCTCCCAGTAAAAGTTCTCCCTACAAGTTTGTATTCCTACTAAATGATTCCCCCTGTACGACTACCAGATGTAACGAGACTGACACTTCCTTCCTGACAAATCAGTCAAGACTTTGATGGCATATCATTTGGTAAAGAGGTCATCAACATGTTGAATCATAACACGTTTCCGGCCACCTGGTGGTCTCATTCTGAATTCAATATCGTCAGCTTCAAAATGTACAACCTGTACCAGCTAGAAGTAATGTTAATGAATAGGTCATTTTTAAGAGATGGTAGCATTAGGTCAGAATGTTCATTGCCATGAGATATGCTTCAAAGTAGTCACTGTGCTCTATGAGCACAGTATATTCCTAAGAGAACAAGGAACATTGATTCCTCTCCTCAAAAACTTCGTCGAGGAGGAGGCTAACCCTAACCCTAACTCTCTGGGGCGACGTGGCCGCCTCAAAGGGCGGCATTTCGGGAAAGGCCTATAGGCCCTCCTCCTTGACTATCAAATAATGAATAACATTGCATCATACTGAGTACTCATAGGACATATTTAAACTTGTGTACAAGTGTAGTGCTATACATGCCCAAGGTATTAACTATTTTATTTAGTATAGGTTTTTGAGGTTCTTAAGGAACAACAACAAGCTTGTCCCTCTAATCATAGCCAATATCACTCATTGTCTATCAATTACGTTATACATGCCCTCTTTTTGGAGGCCTTTACCTGGTAAGTTCCATGTTCCAATTAAAGGCTTCCAAGGAGAGCTCCTCTATACCATAATTGGTGGACAATAAAGTTATGCATAAAGTCCTTTCAAGAGGATGAAATTGTGGCTTTGAGCCATCTTTGAGAGAAATTCATATTAAGAACATGCTATTTTGTCATGTGTAGAAGCCTAATTGTGAAAGTTGGGTGAAACTCCTTGGACCTCCTCTTGCATCCACATTTTGTTGAGATAACTTCAATGTCTAAAACATGGTATGTCCCTAGAACATGTCACCCTAAATCTTAGATAAGCTTACGCAGGGCTAGCTTGGTCCATCCATTATTGTATGACATATTAGAAGTCAATTTCTAATAGCTCAACACCACTCTTTGAGCATGAACTTAATTGAAACCTTAAGAAAACTTGAGTAACTTTATGAGTACATTTTCAACCTCACATTTCAAAAACTCATCAAAGATTTGATCCCAAGGCTTTACGTGTAACCCTAATGAGCAAACTTGGTCATAAATGGACGGACAAGGATGTCATCGTACCTTAAAAAAACCTCAAAAACCAATAATAGCAATTGCATTTTTCACTCTCCCATGGACCAATTCCAAAAGTTGTATCAAACAACCCTTCACCATGCATGCCATTGTCATCGTGGGCATCAAATATAGACAAACATGAAAGAGAATCCACATGGCACAACTGCAATATAGTGATGGCCAAGGTTGTGATGGCCAAGGTTGTGATGGCCAAGGTTGTCGCTTCAAAGACTTTTTGCAAGAGAACTTTACCTCTTTAGTACTACACTGTCTATGGTACCTAGTGTCACGTACACTATTTGCGAAGGGTCTCAACTAGATGTTTAGAGGTTTCAAAGTGTAATGTCCGTTAGTTGTCAATATGATATTATTTGTCAACATAAATATCTTTATGAAGGAAAATATATATATACATTATGACGTTTAACATACCACATTGGGATACTTATGATGATACTTTTTCGTCTTTGTATGCAAGGGAAATATATTATTGAGCATACTAATGCAAGCATCATGTGTTTACATTTTAGTATCAAAGAGGAAGATTGTAACGTGTTAGTATTATGAACTAGAATATTATGAAGCCTCAAGGGTGAACTCAAGTAGTGAACAATAGTTAACTCTCGGGGGGGGGGGGGTAGTCATTGGTTGGAGTAGCAATATACGTGCGAACAAATGATAGGGTATTTTAAAAACATGGGGGCAAAAAATTATAAATGGACTTAAGAGTAATATAGGGTATCAAAAATAGCACTGGACATCTTTAAAGTACTATAGGGTATGGAATAATAGGTAAGTTGGAATTATAAGTAATGCAAGCCATTTTTCTATTAACCCAAAGTAGAAAATTACATAATGATAGCATGTGAAAAAAACAAGAGAATTGAAAGTAATACCCCCCTATAAAATAGTGGTTGTTCGCACCTATATCCTTAACTTTTTAACACACTCCCCCCCCCCCCCCCCGAGAGTTAACTTATAGCTCCTAGTGGCAATCTTGCTAACTACTTGTAACAACTCTTAACTCCTCTTATTTACGACAATGGCATTTGATACATATGAGGTAACTGCTCCAATCAATGTTCATTTGGGTGATGATAGCGCCATGGAAAATTTTGAAATGGGATCCATTGTCATCGAGGTACTAATGAAAGGTGAAACCAAAAATGATTCACATCAAAGATGTCTTTTCATATTCACAAGTCGCAAACAACTAAGCCTTTGGAGATTGTGCATTTGGACGTGTGGCCCCATGAGGACAATATACATGAGCGATACAAGACATTTTGTGACCCTCATTGACAATTTTTCAAGGAAGGTGTGGGTGTACATGTTGAGTTTCAAAGAAGTGTCCTTGAAGAAGTTAAAAGAATTCAAATCCTTTTTAGAGATGTGAATTGGAGCACAACATCAAGACGATTTGGTTAGAAAATGGTGGTGAGTTCATTTCAGGAGAATTCTAACATGATGTTGAGAAGCAAACATCCACCGAGTATAGGTTGCAACAAAACAAAGTGGTGCAGCATGCAAATCGCTCCATTGTGGAGTACAATGAACATGTTTCATGCTTAAAAGCTCAACAAAATACGGTGATGTAAAAAAAAGACAAGGAGTGGAGGTGACCATGTCATTCCGAGCATCGTTTATGTGCCTTTGTGTATGTGTATTTGTTTATGCAATATGATCTCAATTTTTATCATGCTTTAGTAATTATGTTCATTTCATGGGCTATGTAAATGTTTTTGAAGCTTTATTCAAGGATATTCAACCCTTGTTGCCCTAGTTACCAATCTAACTTGACATAATGTCAAGTATGAGTGTACATGTGAATATCAAGAATTTTTGGAAAAGGTGAAGTATGAACTAATTCACATTCATGTGTTAGCCTTACCCACTTTAACATAACCTTTAAGGTAATATGTGATGCCTTCATGGTTCGTATAGATGCGAATCTTTATCAAAAAAGGAGACCAATACTTTTTGAAAGTTTAAAGCTATCCCCTACGGAAAGGAAGTATACCACTAGAGAACATGAACTTATAGTGATTTTTGACACCTTATGCACTTGGCATTGTTATTTAGAAGGTGCAAATTATGTGGTAGTTACATATTACAACCCTCTCACATACTTAAAGTCACAACATAATTTATTAAGGCGTCAGGCATGATGGTAGAGTATTTGGAACAACACTTTACGTACATGTCATAATACAAGCCATGCACATTAATATTGCAGACCCTTTGAGTCACAACCCTCTAGGTGGTGATAATTATATGTTGAAGTCTTAAATCATGATCTCTTTGGGATCTGTAGATGCTAGGTGAAAAACCTTACTAGCTAAAATCTTTTAATGTTGAGCTATGGAGAGATGGTTGTAGATGTCTCAAAGGGAGATCCCAAAGTGCTAACAAATGAAGTGTGTAGAGATCATGAGTGCACCAATGAATATTTGGTTGCTAGAGAACATATGATCATTTTAATTCATTATAGCATGATATGCATAATCCATGGTTCATGGATTTGTATAACATTTCAAAATCAAATTTCAAGGATGGCCTTTGGTGGCATTATGATGGAATTGTAATATTTAACAAATCGAATTTGGGACATATAAAAGATTGCATTATCTATGACCATCATGATTTGCTGTATAGTGGTATCTCTGAGGCGTTTAAGAAGATTCGGACTTGTTTTTAGTGGCGAAATATGAGAGATGTTGGTTAGAGATACGTGAATGCTTGTAATATTTTTCAACTTTGCAAAACCCCTACTACCAAATCTAGTGGTTTGTTGCAACCCTTACAAATACATGAGTGGAAGTGAGAATTTGTAAACATAGACTTCATCATCAGTCTTACTCCTACTAAACAAGGATATAATGCAATCTATTTGTGTGTTGATTTATTGACCAAGATAGATCATTTTATGTTGACCACGACAACTATGACCATTGAGGACATGACATGATGTACACCATCCCAGCCTCCAAGCAGCCAGGTAGGAGAGACGAGCACCGAGAAGAGCAGATAACGAGGGCCGCGAGGGAAGAGCACTGAGAAGAGCAGAGGACGAGGGCCGCGAGGGAAGAGCACCGAGGAGCAGGCGGCCATCAGAGCAGCAAGGCATCAGCAGCGAAGGAGGAGCCGGGTATCGGAGGAGAAGGAGAATGGCAGCGAAGGGAGCGGGTATCATGGACAGCTCGAGCGAGGAAAGGGGGACAGATGGCAGCCCAGGGTCGAAGACCGGTGAATGGCCGAGGACCGGCTTACCCGGTTATATAGGGAGCATGGGAGCGCACCAAGGCGGCCCGGGAACGCGGGGAGCGCACGGGAACGCACCGAGACGGCTCGGGAACGAAGGGAGCGCACCGGGAACGCACCGAGAGCCGGGAGGAGTGAACGACACCGGGAACGTCGTCATCAAGCCGGGAACGGACAAGCAACTAAGTAGGGTAGGATAGTTAGTTGCTAGTGAACACCTAAGCAAGGGTAGATGAAGGACATACCTAAAAGGGATGAAAGTCCTTTTTAGATGAACATAAACTATTCCCTTTAAATGAATAGTTGCATTCCGGATGAAGGAGATCCATGGATGGTAACCGTACCGAGAGGCACATCTAGGTTAAGCCAAGAAATCCAACGAATGAACTTCACAAGTACATTTTACATTCGGACATTATAACTGCTGTAAATAGATCCGGGCAGCCTAAAATTAGACTGTAACCGGATACAGGGATAAAATTAGCCTGAAATAAACATGTGGCATTAGGGGAAGTTAGGACTAACCGCCACATCTAATTAAAGATAGATTTTGAACACTATATAAGAGGCCAAACTTAAGGCACCTAATACACTTCATTTGAACACGCAAACTCTACATGAGTGTCGGAGCCTCTAGCACTCTCTCAAGCTAGTACATTTAGCCGAGGTTTTCGTGCCCTAACTCGGAGGGCAATCGAGCTAGCATCGCAATTAGCCGAGGCATTCGAGCCCTAACTCGGAGGGCATTGGAATATTAATGCGAGTAGCCGAGGCATACTTAAGCCCTAACTTGGAGGGCATTGGAGACAATCATGCACGAAGATAGCTAGCCGAGGCAAATACATACCCTAACTCGGAGGGCATTCTAAAGTGTTAAAATATTTAGCCGAGGTTCTCAAATCCTAACTCGGAGGATATTAGCACATGTTACTACACTAAGGCAAATTGGTCAGAGCTTCGGATTAAGTTTGCTCCGGTAACTAAGACCTTTGACGAAGGAGAATTTCGAGCCGAAGGACCCGAAGGGAAATAATTACAGAGAGGAGGAAATCTCATTCGGCGGTACACTCGAGTTAATCCCCGACCTCAAGCCGGCCAAGTAAGATAAATTATTACAGTAAAAGCCCAAGTCACTCATATTTGAGGAAGGTAAGTTGTGGGCTTACCGGCTTACCATCACGTCATACCGGGTATGACTAGATACTAAATTATTACGCGGTGCCAAATCCAATTCAAAGGGAATTAGCCTAAGGGGATTTCAAAGCATCTAAGGGGAACACTTGGGGAAATTTAGGCCATGAGTTTAATACCTCATAAATGAGGGTGATAATAATCAAACATCTTTAAGTGGAAATCGGTTTACCATATACATTAGAATCAACAAGGATTCTAATCCCTCAAATATTCTCAAGTGAATTTGGAATGTTGAAGGACCAAGGATACCATCAGAACAATATAATCAAGGTTAAAGAGGCAAGATGATTCTCAAGATTTTCATAATGTTAAAGAATATGTTTTGAACTAGAAACTCTTTATGAAGACATTCTCGGAATATTCTTAGAAAGTAATGAAGATTAGATGCATTCGAACCATGAAAGATATTGTTTGCAACATTTAGAGTTTCCCTTGAAACACTTAACCTCGACATTAGGATTTCGGGGAACATAATCTCGAAAACCTAAGGCACTTTCTCCTTGGAGATTTATAAAAAGGGATCTTCAAATACAACATTCCGGAATTGAAGAAATAAGATTATCTTGCGAGATCTTTCAAACCATGAAAGATGCAAGAGCGAATAGATGATTAAGAACTAAGGAAAGTAGTTTCTTAGAGAGCACTTTAATATTAGATTTCGGGGAACATAAACTTGTAACCTCAAGTCAACGATTCCAAGAGGATTTCAAAAGCAATAAATTAAAGATCACAAGAATTAGTCAACAAAGAGTTAACGGACACCTTCACAAGTTTTGGAAACTAAGAGAATCTAATTTTGGTGGGAGTAACTTCCATGTAAACCGGTCAGCAACGGGTTACACCGTCTAAGTTTGCTGAGGGTTTGAAGGTGACCTCGACATTTTGGCGACCATGCTGGGGATTCGCCACATGGACGTTACACTTACCTAGATTAGAAGATAAAATTTACAACATACAATATTTGGGAGTAAGTTGGATGGCAGGCGTCAATGGAGAACATGTACTACCTATATTGTGGAAAACTCCAACAGGAGATGAATGAGAGACGCAAATGGGAAGAAACCTTCGGACCACGGAAGCAAGATCGTATAGAGAGAGCGGTGCAACGGAGACTCGAACAGTTTAATCTCCGAGGATTCTACGTGCAAGGAAGCGAAGGAGGAGAAGAAGAGAACTCAAAGCAACAAGAAGTCTTGGCTTTGGGTAAGTGGCCATGGGATTATCCAAAGTATGATACCAGTCGAACAACCTTGAAGAAATGGGAAGGAACCAGGAGATTCCACGATCTCATGTGGGATATGCAGAAGATGTATGAAGACAAGGTCTGGCAATTACATCAAGAAAGAGAAATAGGATTCACGTACCGGTCACAATTTGAGAGAAACATTGCTGAGTTACCAGAGGAGCTGCAGGCAGTAATTTTCTCTAAGATATGGAATGACGGAAGAGAAGGAATTAACGCCTATGTGTTAGGAGCAACGCGACATCGAGGTTACCATTACAAACAAGAAGGTTTGTTGTACGATTTGTATGTTAGAAAGATATTCTTACCTCTGTATGGTGGTTTGCATGGTAGTGTGGGGAACTTGAATTTGGGGCAGGAGCAGGAGCAAGAAACAAGAACTTAAACCAAGTGTCCAAGTAATCATCCATAGGCAAACAGGTGAAGTACGGGTGCATTGAGGCGTCAGAGCTGAGAGAGCCGGCCAAGACCATGACCCCGAAACACTCTCAGTAGCATACATGGTTGATCATGAGGATACATCTAGTACGAGAAGTACATCACCAACTCCTAGAGAACAGGAGGCAGAGAAGAAGCATGTGGAGCGCATGCATTCCAGAGAAGACCGCATAAGGCGGACTGAACAACTCAAGAGAGAAAGAGAAGAGAGGTACGCTAGGCGTACAAGACAAAGAACTACAGGAAGTGAAGAGAGCCGATACGCCTCTGAACCACCGGCAGTAGGTTCCCACACCCCTAAGCCCAGCCACCATAGAAGTCAAAGTGAAGGAGGAGGTAATGGTGAGACAAACAAAGGACATGAAGACTTGGATGAAGAGAACTTGAATCAGGGAGAAAACGAGGAAGATGAGGACGATCTGATAATAGGTACCCCTCTTGGAACCTATGTGTTGAGAACAAAAGGTACAGGTAAAAACACGGGTACACATACCCCAGTAGATAAAGCGCAGGACAACACCCATCAAGGAAACACGGCCGAGGAAAATCTTTTCAACCCAAGGAGTTGGGAGAAATTGAAAAGAAATTTTGAAGAACAATTCAGCTTTGAAGACTCCGGCTACTCTGGAGAGAGCACACAAGATAACACGGACCAAGGAGTAAAAAGACCCATCAGTCAAGAAGAGTTTGACGACCTACGGAGGAAGTTTGAAGAGAAACTTAAGCAATTCCAAAACCTTGGAATTAACACCGGAGTCAGCCCACCACCAGCCAAGAGCAACAACCCACCTGGGGTTGGAAGCAACTTACCCAACCCAGTCAACATGGCCGCACAACCCCGAAGAACGAAGGTTCCCTTACCAACCTACAAGGGTAAGACGGATCCCGATACGTATATGCAAGAGTTCAACAACGTGTGTCTCGCAAATCAAGAAGACACAGACGCGATCAAATTACAACTATTCCCTGTTACCTTAAAGAAACGAGCCTTGGAATGGTACTCCCAATTTGGCCCAAACCATTTTCCGGACTGGCCAAGTTTAGGAACTGCCTTCCTTATGAGATTCAGATCAAAGAAATCAGAGGGAGAAGTCATTGAAAGCCTAGGCTCCCTCAAACAGAAGAAAGACGAGACCGTCGAAGAGTTTTATGAAAGGGTTATGGTGGAATCATCAAAGATTCACCCTCAACCTAGTAATCAATTCAAGAAAGCATGGTTCCTTAATGGGTTGAAAAAGGAATACGCTAAGCACATTGATTTAATGCCGACCGATGACTTGGATGAAGCGAAAGCATCGGCACGGAAGTTGGAATTGGGGCAGATGAGGAAAGGAAGATTCCTCGAGGAGAGTGATAGTGAAGAGTCAAGTGATGACTCGGAGGAAGAACGGCGAAAGAAGAAAAAAAAAACAAAGAGCAAGAAGACCAACTCAACTAAAGATGATATCAAGACTCTCCGAGAAGAGATAGAAGGATTGGCTTTGGGAAGCCGAAAATTCAGAACGGGCATAATTTGCCGGCGATGCCGAAATGAAGGGCACTATGTGCAAGAGTGTCAGATGAAACAATGTACGAATTGTAACAGCTTAACCCACAACACTAGCGAGTGTGTTTACGAACGGCATGAATCTCGGAGACCCCGAGATAGAAGATATGGGGTAAATCAAATACAACCCCAAACCAATCGAAGGCCAGGAGCGATCACTCCTAGGCGAGAAACGAATGACAGAAGGGTTCGGTTTGAACCAAGGATAGAATTCAGAAGAGATGAGAGATCCCCCTTTAGGGAAGGCGATTACCGGCGGGAGGCGGGAGGCCCCTACCGGGGAAATGAATATCGCAAAGAAGAACGGCCCTACTATCGGCCCAACGACAACTACAGAGATGATTTTAGGAGGGAAGGTTATTACCCCTACAAAAGCCAAGATTACCGGAGGGAAGATGGATACCCCTACCGAGGAGGCCCTAGAGGACCTATTAACCATGACAGGTATGAGTATACCAGAAGCCTGATGGACAATAACAACACCAAGGCAGCGCCGAGAACTGGGTTCACTGGCGGACCACAGCGAGATGGCAACCCCGACGAGTGTTTCTATTGTCATCAGAAGGGGCACCGGAAGCCGGATTGTCCGCACTATATTAAACATCAACATGAGTTGAATGGATTTAGAAACACAAAGCCGGCCGTGGGAGCCAACGCGGTGTCCCCCGCGGTTTGTGTAATGACGAGAGCCCAGCGGGCTGCAGCCGAGGAAGGCAAGGAAGATAGCGAAAGTGACGACAGTGATGATGACGATGATTCGAGCAGTGGCAGCTCTGAGGAGCAGGAAGACCACCAACAAAGAGATGAGAACTCTGATGAAGAGAGAGATGTTGTGCGTGAGCCGGACGCACACCCCGATGAAGACAAAGAGGTGTTCAAGCAAGATGAACATGTTGATGATAAGGAAAAAGAAAGGCCGATAGGAGCCAACAGCGATGAATGGGAAGCTGATAGGAGAGTCCACCGGGAGGTGAGTAAAACTATCACGGAAATACAGGAGGAAGAGGGCGAAGCTCTACCCACGCCAGAAGAGTTCGCACCTTGGTACCCAGAAGAAGGAGAGGCAGGGAAGCCTAAAGAACGGAGCCCCGAGAAAGGAGGCGTCCCAAAGACTACCCAGGCAAGGGTAGATGAGATCTTAGAGAATGTGATGAAGCACACAAAAGCAAATATTTCAATAGGGCAACTACTTGAGATAGCCCCCTATTGTAGGAAACGGGTAATGGCTGCCCTTACCAGCCAAGAAGGAACGTCTGAGAAACCGACCTCTACATACCAAGTGACAGCAAAGGCATTCGATGAGGAAATGCCTATGATATCGGTAATCATGAAGAATAAGCGAATACCGAATGCATTGATCGATGGTGGATCAGGAGTGAACATCATCACTGACACATTAAGAAGGAAATTGGGGCTCAAGAAGATAGAGCCTGCACCATTCACCATAAAAATGGCTGACCAAAGAAAGGTCATGCCCAAGGGAATCATCCGAGACGTACGACTCGATGTCGGCGGCATCGTGATTAGAACGACACTCACCGTCATAGACATGGTGAGCACCGAAGACAGTTACTCCCTTTTGCTAGGGAGGCCATGGTTAAAAGAGGCCCAAGCACAACATGATTGGCCCCTCAACAAATTGACCTTAACGCAAGGAGGAAACAAGGTAGAAATAAGCACCCAAAGAACGCCGGCCCTATCACCGGCCAAAAGACCCCTAAATTGGGAAGACTACGACTGGGAAATGGGATTGTCCGATGAAGAAGAAGCGATAGTCTATGAAGCCTTCCCAGAACTTCTACCCATGGGGAACTTTGATTTGAAAAGCTTGAGAAAGCTAAGAGATCCAAGCTGCAACACAGTGAAGATTGATACTCACCACGAACCAGGAAAACTTGGAGCAAAAAAAAAAGAAACCGAGAAACCTCGGTCAAGAAAAGCAACGAGGAAAGAACAAGAAGCTATGGAGGAGAAACCGGTATATCCCTCCCAGTTTTACAAGGCAAAAGAAGGAGAGATAGAGATTGATCGCACCCCTGCCTTAGAAGCCGTCAAAGGGAAGAAAATAGCAGGGTGGACAGTTGAAGATGAAGACTTGGTGAAGAATTTAAACTTAGGAACTCCGGAGGAGCCTAAGTTAGTCAAAATCGCGAAAGACTTGGGAGAATACGAAGCAAAGGTGAAAGAGCTACTCCTAAAATTCAAGGATGTGTTTGCTTTCACATATAAAGACATGAAAGGCATACCCCCTCATGTGTGCGAGCACAAGATTGAGCTGCAGCCGGAAGCCAAGCCGGTGCGACAAATGCGTTATAGGATGAATCCTAATTACGCAGCCAAGGTGAAGGAAGAAATCGACAAGTACTTGGAAGCAGGATTCATATATCCGGTGGATAAAACAGAATGGTTATCCCCGATCGTGATTGTACCCAAGAAGAATGGGAAACTACGCGTGTGCGTAGACTACCGGAAATTAAACGCTGTCACCAAGGTAGATCCCTTCCCTTTACCTTTTACCGAATCCATCTTGGAAGCGGTTGCAGGACACGAAATGTACACGCTAATGGACGGGTACAGCGGCTACAACCAAATCATGATCGCCTTAGAAGATCAGCTGAAGACGTCTTTCATCACCGAATACGGAGCGTTCGCGTACAGGGTGATGCCCTTTGGATTAATGTGTGCACCCGCCACCTTCCAAAGGGGCATGATGAAGATATTTGCCGACTACTTAGACAAATTCATGAAGGTGTTTTTAGATGATTTTACAGTTTATGGAACCAAGGAAGACCACATTGAGCATTTGGAAAAATGTCTCATTAAGTGCCGCGAAAATGGAGTAAGCCTGAACCTAGAGAAGTGTTTCTTCTGCGTCAATTCAGGGAGACTCTTAGGGCACGTGGTATGCAAGGAAGGATTGTTGGTGGATCCGAAGAAGGTGGAAGTCATAAAGGGATTACCTCCACCAACCACCGTACGAGGAATTTGGAGTTTCCTGGGACAAGCTACATACCATCGAAAATTCATATGGTTGTACGCTGAGATAACTCGGCCTTTGTACTTACTACTCAAGAAAGGAGAGAAGTACATTTGGACAAAATCTTGTCAAGAGGCCTTCAAAGAAGTGAAGAAAATGTTAACGACTACACCCATTTTGATAACTTCCAATTGGACCATGGAGTTCCACGTGCACTGCGATGCCTCGAACATCGCGATTGGAGCCGTTTTGGCTCAGAACATACACGGAGATAGAGATTCTCCAATTCATTACGCAAGTCGACTCTTAAACAATGCGGAGAAGAACTACAGTACGACGGAGCGTGAAGCCCTAGCGATGATCTACTCGGTAGGCAAATTCAGGCATTATCTACTAGCGAACCATTTCGTTTTCTACGTGGACCATCAAGCCCTGATATACTTGGTCAATCGACCAGTGGTGTCCGGGCGCATTGCGAGATGGATGCTACTACTTCAAGAGTACGATTTTGAAGTAGTGTATAAGCCTGGTAGGAGCCATGTAATGGCGGACCACCTATCAAGGATAGAAAGCGGAGAAGACCCTTCAGGGGTACAAGACCAATTTCCGGACGCAAGTTTATTCATGGTTCACGTGCAACCATTCGAAGACTGGCGAGCACCTTTTATTGAGTACCTTACCCACGGAAGATTGTTGTCAGCTTTAGCTACCCCACGAGAGCAGAACAAGATCAGACAACTGAGTGAACCGTTCGTTTTGGACAACGAAAAACTCAAGCGGGTCAGTATCTCCGGCAAAATACATGAGTGTGTTGCCGGTGACATCATCGAGGAAATTATAAGTGAAGCCCACGAACACGAGGGTACTCATTCCAATCTTAATACCACATGGCACTACGTTTTGTGCACCCCATACTGGTGGCCTACTCGTAGGAAGGATGTTTTGGCATATTGCCAAGAATGCCCAGTATGTAAAATTGCAAACACAGGAGAGATGCACGACACATTTACCCCACCCGACACCGAAGACCACGATGAATTACTACCAACTGAGTCTTTGGAAGCAGGGGAAAATTTGACAGGAGGAACAGAACCCGATTGGACAACCCCGTATGTCCAATACCTAACCCATGGAACCAAATGGGAAAGTGACCTACCTGAGGTAGAGAAGCAATTGATAGCTCATCGCAGTCAATTCTTTATACTAAAGGAAGGGGAATTACATCGTATTTTCCACAACAACGTCATCAAAAGATGCATGCCCGGGAAATACGTGAGAAGTTATATAAAGGCTTTTCACATCCGAGAGAATCGGCATTACTCAGTTGATGCCACCCTGCAACTAATCTTACGAGAGCCATATTGGTGGCCCACCATAGCAGAAGATCTCTCGTTGTTCATTACATTGTGTACAGGATGTCGTGGAAAAGGGGAAGAGTTGGCCGCAGAAGGAGGCCCCCACGAACCTAGTACCGCAGAAAGTACGATACCTCATAATGAGACCTTCCACGACTGGAGGACACCTTTAATCGAATATCTGACTGATGGTGAGATCAAAGTAGGGACACTTACGCGAAGAGAACACGTAGAGGTTGTACGAAGGAGCAAGTTTTTCACAATGAAAGAAGGAAAACTTAAAAGATTGGAAAAGAACGGAAAGACCAGGGAGTGCATTGCAGGAGATCAAATAAGACAATGGGTAATGGAAATGCACATGTACCAACAAACACACTTGAACGCCGATCAAACCTGGTTTCGGGTTTCGAAAGGAAATCGGTGGTGGCCTACTATGGGAATTTGTGAAATACAAAATTTTATCAAGTATGATTGCCCAACATGTAAGGAGCAATTTCAAAATAAGCCCCGAAACATAATGTGCGGGTCCATCGCCATACAACCACCTGACAACAAGGATTGGAGGAGGTTGTTAATAGAATACCTCACATACGGGTACCTGAAAGGACCCCACATCTCGAAGAATCAATACAAAAGGATAACTCGACAAAGCCAGAAATATTTCATTGAAGAAGGAAAACTAAAGAGGATATTCTCGGATGGAGACGTGAAAATATGTATTGCGGGACGTGAAATCAACAAATACCTGCAAGAATTACATGTTACGGAATCCGGGGAACATCTTAGCGAAGAAATAATGTGGCACCTAATCATGTTTGGGCCATACTGGTGGCCCACATGCGGAGCTGACATTAACAGCTTATGCCGTCGAAAATGTACGGTATGCAACAACCAAGCAGAATTTTCAAAGGACCAGCAAGCACCGTCACCTCTGGACCGGAAAAACCTACTAAGAGGGATTGCTGCAGATTGGAGACGTCCTTACATGGAGTACCTAACATGCAAGGAAACCTTCGACCAAACCTTACCACCAGAAGTAAAAAGGGCGGTAACACAAAGCCATAAATACTTTGTGTTCACCAACGGCACGTTACAACGGATACGCAAAGGAGGAAAGAGTAACCAAATATGTATACCTGAGGCTCAAGTTCCCAGGTACCTAGCCGAGACACATGGGGAAAGCGGACCCCACTTAGCCGCCATAGAAACGTGGAAGGCTGTGGCCACAGGAGCGTACTGGTGGCCAACATGGGGAAACGACGTGTGCAATCATTTAAGATACTGCAAAATTTGCAGAGGAACGGAGACACCCGAGAAATGCCCCAGGGAAAATCAAAACTCATCTTCACCAAAACCAACACCTAACCCAGATTGGAGACAACCGATTACCCAACGATTGAAGATTTTTGAGGAGTTGAACCACATTGGCACACATGAAGAGTTGGGACTACTCAGCCCCGATGCCGATACTTATTTCATAACCGAGGATGGTTTGAAATATCGGTTACCTAATGAGGAAGTAAAAATGTGCGTGACAAGAGAGGAAGCGTTGGATTGGATAAAACGGATACATGAATACCAAATGCCACATTTGACGAGAAAAGAGGTACTCACACAAATACACAAAGGCCCATATTGGTGGCCAACCATTTCTTCAGATGTGACACAAGTAATTGACGAATGTACACCATGTCAAAACCCCACAACATCAGGCCCCAAAATCGAGAACTACGGGACTATCTTCTTCCAGAATCAGAAAGCACATGATTGGAGAGAACCAATCATTCAATACCTCAAAAAACCCAATGGAACTAAGCGACTTCGCCTTCCATGAAGAATTGGGTACCTTACGAACGGAATTACCTCATTACTTTCTAAAGAAAGGAAAGTTGAAACGAAGTTTTGCAAATGGGCAATCGAGACTGTGCATCTCTCAAGAAAAGGGAATCGAATGGTTGACAACCATTCACAATCAACGGTACCCCCATCTTTCAATGGATGAGATGATTTTACAAGTCACCCAAGGGCCTTATTGGTGGCCCACAATTCCTCCGGACATTGACCATCTATGCAAGAAGTGTAGAGTTTGTTGGCCCAATGAAACCCCGGAGCATGTTGTTGACTGCAAAACTGTCACGATCAAGGATAAAGAAGAATCGGACTGGAGAACACCTTTCATTGATTACTTAACACACGGGAGGCTGACCACGGAAGCCTCAACCACGCAGCGACAACAAATCGCCATACGAAGTCGTCCATACATGCTAAACCACAACGGGACTCTGATAAAAGAAGGGCCCGATGGTATACGGAGGATATGCGTAGCTGGACCGATAACTACAGCCATTATCGCGGAGGCTCATGAAGGAATAGCTGGAGGGCATTTTTCGGCGAATATCACCTTACACAAGGTTTTAACTGCCTTGTATTGGTGGCCCACCATGAAAAGAGATGTCCATTTATATTGCACTCAATGCGATATCTGCCAAAGGGTTGGCCCAAAAATCTCAACCAACCTCCAACCCTTACATCCCGCAATGCCCACGGAGGTATTTCAGAAATGGGGTCTGGATTTCATTGGACCGGTCAACCCGCCAGCCAAAGGCACCAAAAATCGGTACATAATCACAGCTACGGACTACACCACCAAGTGGGTGGAAGCCCGGGCTTTAAAAGATAACACGGCTAAATCTACAGCCAAGTTCCTTTTCGAAGAGATAATTACAAAATTTGGATGCCCATTGGAATTTGTGAGCGACCAAGGCAGCCATTTTATCAACGACACTATTAAGGTGCTCACCCAAGAATTTATGATTTTACACCGGAAGTCAACCACGTACTACCCGCAAGCCAACGGCCAAGCGGAAAGTACCAACAAGGTAATAAAGATTGCCTTAACCAAAATGGTGAACGCCAATCGAACTGATTGGGACACCAAGTTACACGCAGCACTTTGGGCCTATAGGACAGCCTATAAGGTCACGACGAAGCACACTCCATTTTCATTAGTATTCGGGACGGAAGCATTGTTACCTATGGCGTACCTTCATCCCGATGTTTATCAAAAGCGGAGTCAAGAAATTCATCCCATCCTAGAAAAGAGGATGGAACAACTCAAGGTGGTGGATCTCACTCGACATGAAGCTGAGGAGAACATGAAACACATGCAGATACTACGGAAGGAGAGACATGACAAGCCAAAGGTGAAGACACCATGTAAGCAGTGTGGTCACGGGATAACCAAGCTTCCACAGAAAGAGACCAAGGAACATGATACCACGCAAACGAGAGGGGCAATTCAAACCTCTTCCAAAATCAAAGAGGCGGAGCCAACCCCTACAACCAAGACCCGATTTTATCCCGGATAGCGAATTTTGTGGCATCTACGCCATAAGATACCCGGACCGGGTAAATTCAAGATCCGATGGGCAGGACCTTATCTAATTCAACAAGTCTATGATAATGGATCAGTGGATGTTACCACCCTACAAGGGGACAGTTTGGGACGAGTCAACATGAACAAACTAAAACCTTACCAAGAGCCCGAAACAACTCAGGCTTATGCCTTACAAATTCTAGCATGCCACCTTTTAGAAACGGAAATACGAGCAAAACGAAATCCTTTATACAAAGGGACGAGTACTACATCAATTCCCATCACCCCATCTTCTCAATCAAATACGGAAATCATTTCACATATTGGTTCCACCTCTTACCAAAGTCAAGAAACCTTAGATGCTGAAGATTTGGAAATACATAGGGTCATGCTAGAAGTATACCAAATACATCCCTCAAAACAAGAGAATGTTCATCCAAAAGATACCTTAAACCCCATAAGGCACGACCAAAGGAAGGAGAAAGAAACCAACCTACATACCATACAATTCCAACAAGAGAAAGATACCTTAAACCTCCTAAGGTATGACCAAAGGGATGGAAAAGAAACCAACCTACATACCATACAATCACAACAAGAGAAAGAGGCCTTAAACTTCTTAAGGCGCGACCAAAGGGATGGAAAAGAAACCAATCTACATACCATATCCCAATGGGAACCACTATCCAGTTCAAGAGAAGATTCGGGAAGCGCAACACCTATGAGGGATACAACCCATGCTTACCCCGCCTTACCTGGCTTGGAGCCAACTGGGGTGGAGCCAACTCCCATATGAAAATTTTGAGAGAATAAAACCTAGGTAAAGACTCACCTGGGATAACCCACTGGCATAGTAAACCAGTTAGAGCCCTATTGCCCCACTAAAAGATGAAAGGAGTCAATAGGAAATGTATTTACCCAAGCAGGCACAAAAGGGATGTAGCCGAAATAGATTTAACCTAGGATCATTAGAAGTCAATAGCAACCAAGTAAAGAAGAGAGAAGATTCCCAAATAAATAAATGACATGGGGACGTGTCACCACCCACCTTATCGAGTGACGACTCAACTAAGAAAACCTGTTTTTGTGAGTACATATTCCGATGGAGTGATCTTACAGAAGGAGACTAAGTCCCAACCTTGAAGAACGGAGTTGATTATAGACACGGAGCACCTTTTAATAAGAGTCAATTATCAAACAAAAATTTGCTTGGAAAGAAGAAACTTGATTGTACCAGGAAGGGTAGTACGGCATACTTAAACATATGCGGCCGGAATGTGGCAATTACTTAAAATTTTACTGGGGAAATATATAGGAACACGGGAATGGATGAACAGATAAGGAGGATTACGACGATTTCAATCACCAGAAGGAGTTTTAAAATATGGACTCAACTTAACCGAGACGGAAAATAATTGGGATATTTTTAACCTGATAAGCCACTTGAAGAGTATGAATGTGTCATAGTGTACATAGGTATAGAATCACCTAATTTTGGGACATCTTTTGTAGCAATCACGTTGTTGTTCCCTAAAGGCAAAATATTATTTTTCCGTTCTGATAAAGAACGAATCAACCAGACTGATGAACAAATCACGGAAGAAGGATGGATGAATAAGTTTGGAGCTACTACCAAAGAACTATCCTTATTGGAGGACGAATAAATATGATTACTACCGTATAAGAAGAAATGCTACTAAGTTTACTGACGGCCAGAAAACGAGTGAATATCAGAAAAGTTTGATCTACAGGTGTGGCAAGTTGCATGAAAACATTACCCCAATTACAATTATCATATGAGAAAAGATCAGATACTATGAGAAGATAAGATAGTCTTGAACCTGTCAAAATTTTGGAATAAAAATTTTGGAATAAAAATTTTGGGCCGCAGATGAAGAAAGTTAAAACGCAATTACGATGACCAATTTAGAGCCTTTGAAGCGAAAGAGATGATTGTTTACTGCAAGCTCAATGTAATTGTCTCATATGACAACGGGTGAATATAAAAATGAATACCGTCTCGACGGATGACGAAAAGAAGGAATGGAATCTGGAAAGCCAAACGATGGATGAAGTTCCAGAAGAGTTAAGTTGAATGAAATTTACAGGGATGAAGAAGTTTTCAGGAGTGAATGGAGTTTGATTTGAATAAAGGTCGAACACATGCAGACCAATAAATGATCACTTCAAGATCAGCAGAACCGTCGAATGGGAAGGTTAATTAAGTGAATTTTTTGCGTTCGTTGAATATAACTGGGCACAGCTGCGAATAACTTCCGAGGATTTCAACCAAGAACTGCAAAGCCATAATAAATATCAACAAAGACTGAATGTGTAGGAAACAAAATAACAAAGGCTAATTAAGATTATACACAACTCAGCCTAAGGAACAGGAATCAACTCCAATTTATTTTTATTGGAGGGGCCCACACAAGGTGAGCCCCAAAGAAAATGGGGATTCAACCCACCGAAGTGGGGAATCCCACGGAAGAGGAGGACTTACGGTACCTACGAGAAACCACTCACACCCAGTTAGCAAGATAAGTAAAACAAAACTTACAGAAGTAAAAAAAAGGTTGAAGGGTAATACCTGGAGAAAGGTCGAGATGTCCAGCGTGGTACAGAACCTACAGGCAAAGGAAGCAAGCCAGCTGGAGCTTTCAAAACCTGAACACAAGAACCCCAACTGTCAAAGTTCAGCTGAACCTAAACCGAAGGAGTTGCAGAGTGAAGCCCAGCTCTCATACCGGCGCTCACACACGTAGCGGTTGCCACACCTGATTTCGGGAAGTTAGAGGAGTAACAGAATTGCCTTAAGCAAGGAAGAGAGTCGCAATGGAGAGCCTATATGAACTTGTGCCACAGCTGAATGAGCAGGAGACATTTTGGAAACAATTGCGAGTCACGTGTCTGAAAGGCTTCACCTCAGTGCGGTGGAGCACAAAGGAGCTGCAGTGGCATCCCCTTTTATGCAAGTTCCACACTTACCAGAACTTGTGGTGCCAAGCAGTGATCAACCTCAAGGAGTCAGATTTTGAGATGAAGAGACGACAAGGAGAAGAAGAACCTGGGAGGTACATTTTCGTGGTTGATGCAGTTCTTAGGAACCATCAGTTTACCATGGAAGAGGTTAACTTCCTGAAGCAAATCAACCTGGAGGGCTTTGTGACCAGAACCACTTGGGGAGTATTGCATGAGGATTTAGTTCGGGAGGCATTAACAAACCTCAAAGAGGACACTCTGGTTACCACGGTGCGAGGCAAGACCTTTCCAATCATCGCACCAGAATGGAGAGCGCAGATGAGGAACCTCTTCGAGCTCACCAATCGCAAGATCACATCAACCAAGCAGTGGGAATTATCGGAGCTTTTTCCTTCACTCAAAACACTGACCGAAGGACAAGAAACAGTGAAGGTAACAGATTGTTCATACCCCGGGGCCAAGAAACCTCTCAGACTTTTGAATTCTTTATTTTGTCTTAACAATACTGGCCAAAATCACATTTCTGTACTTTTTGCGGAGCTTGTCCTGGCAGCCCTAAATGGCCAGGCAGTAGATTGGCCGGGAGAATTCCATCAGGAATTTAGAGAAGAAGTTTTAAAACTTCACCACAAGCATTCTCAAACCATGACGAAAGTGACGAGGACCACAATAGGCCCCCACCTCACCCTTGTTATTAAGGCAGCAGGCGCTATGAACCTAAGGCACGAAATTGAAGCGGGATTTCACATTGCCAAACCTTTCACTACAGCTGCAGATAATGACCAACCCAAAAGGAGGAAGTACACTAAGGCCTCCATACCACCACCCACTCTCCATAGCACAGTAAGGGTGGTACCACCTGGTCCGGATCGTCAAAAGGGCCCTTCCGCATCCGCACACCCATCAACCTCGGAGACACCTCGCTCTGTGATCATCGAGACTGAAGAACCATGGCAGGTTCCAGACGCTATCCCCAACATCGTCGAACAGGTAAAGCAGGTGCACAGGAGGATGGAGAACCTACTTACCACCCTCGCAAACAAAGCGCCACCCAAGTTACTGAGAGAATTGGACTCTCAGTTTTACAAAATCCAGCGGGAGGCAGTCCTGCATGAGGACACGAAACTCCCAGGTAGCAGCCCAGAGAGGTTGCAATCAGAAATTCTTAGAACTCACCACGTGCAAATAGAACAACTGGAGAAGAAGCTTCTCGATGCAGAGGAACTCAACAACTTGTGCATCGAAGACTCTTTCGGAGTACAAAATCAACTTTCAGAGATGCAAGAAGAGACTGAAAAGTTGAAGAAAGAGATTCAGACTCTCAACCACGAAAACCGAAGTCAATTAACCACAATTCAGGACCTAGAAAACGCCAATTCACAGCAGTTCAGAACCCATGAGACAGAAATGGCAGCAATGCGTGCACAAATTCACAATCTTACCGAGACATCGGAAGCCCGCAGCCTGCATGCCAGTAAAACCGCCGAAGCACTCCGGAACCAACAACAACAGGAGAGGTCAGAGCTTACCCGGCTGCGTGCCGAAAACAGGGATCTGAAGGCGGAGTTGGCCGCCAAGAAACCAAGTTCCCCATCCAAGAGAGACTACGATTTCCGCCAGCACCCACACAGGCCCATAGATCGTACTGAGAGGCAGGCATTGGCCGAGGGAGCAGCGGAGCAGATACTTAGTGATCTGCAGCAGGAGCTACAAGCAATCAAGCAGGAAAAGGAGGAGTTGCAACACCAACTCCAGCAAGGGAACCCAGTAGGGCCAGTGGGACTACCCCAATCCTACAGTTACCCTAAATCTGAAATTTTTCAGAGGTTGCTTACCCACACCGAACCCCTCAGATCCATAATGCAAAGCTATCATGCACACGGGGCGATCAATCTGCTTACAAGCAACTTACCCATTCTGAAACGAGGTACCTCCCTCAGCCAGGAACAATTCGGGGAACTATGGGCGCAAGCTAATTCCAGGGCTAAAGACACTTTGATGTTTATGTGGGCACTAGGCGATGTTAAATTGCCACTGGGGAGCGCGGAGGTGGTCACAGGATCCCCTCCCTTCTTTATCAGAAGATACATACTCCGCAGCATAGCCTTTTTGGGCCAGCATCAAGCTCACCAAGTAAAAGCACACAACATCAACCTTGCATTACCCTCATTGCGCCCTTACACACACAGCCAGAAGATTGCGATCGCCAAACTACAACAACAACATAAAGCAACTTTCCAACAAGCCATCAACGCGTTGAAAGGTGAAGACACGGCAGTCTGTTTCGAGGTGACGAGGCGACACCAATGGATATTGGAACATTTTCCCCACCACTCGACACACGTGACCATATTTCAGCTCAAGGAATATGTTAATCAAACCCTGGAAGAGCAACAGATCACGATCACCACAGGGCGATTTGGCACCATCAACCAGGGCACGATACTTCGAATCGGATTACCAGATCATCCAGGGCACAACCAGCAAGCACTATAGGAAGCATGGGGACATGCTTCTTTCTGAGAGGGGGGATAAAATGTACACCATCCCAGCCTCCAAGCAGCCAGGTAGGAGAGACGAGCACCGAGAAGAGCAGATAACGAGGGCCGCGAGGGAAGAGCACTGAGAAGAGCAGAGGACGAGGGCCGCGAGGGAAGAGCACCGAGGAGCAGGCGGCCATCAGAGCAGCAAGGCATCAGCAGCGAAGGAGGAGCCGGGTATCGGAGGAGAAGGAGAATGGCAGCGAAGGGAGCGGGTATCATGGACAGCTCGAGCGAGGAAAGGGGGACAGATGGCAGCCCAGGGTCGAAGACCGGTGAATGGCCGAGGACCGGCTTACCCGGTTATATAGGGAGCATGGGAGCGCACCAAGGCGGCCCGGGAACGCGGGGAGCGCACGGGAACGCACCGAGACGGCTCGGGAACGAAGGGAGCGCACCGGGAACGCACCGAGAGCCGGGAGGAGTGAACGACACCGGGAACGTCGTCATCAAGCCGGGAACGGACAAGCAACTAAGTAGGGTAGGATAGTTAGTTGCTAGTGAACACCTAAGCAAGGGTAGATGAAGGACATACCTAAAAGGGATGAAAGTCCTTTTTAGATGAACATAAACTATTCCCTTTAAATGAATAGTTGCATTCCGGATGAAGGAGATCCATGGATGGTAACCGTACCGAGAGGCACATCTAGGTTAAGCCAAGAAATCCAACGAATGAACTTCACAAGTACATTTTACATTCGGACATTATAACTGCTGTAAATAGATCCGGGCAGCCTAAAATTAGACTGTAACCGGATACAGGGATAAAATTAGCCTGAAATAAACATGTGGCATTAGGGGAAGTTAGGACTAACCGCCACATCTAATTAAAGATAGATTTTGAACACTATATAAGAGGCCAAACTTAAGGCACCTAATACACTTCATTTGAACACGCAAACTCTACATGAGTGTCGGAGCCTCTAGCACTCTCTCAAGCTAGTACATTTAGCCGAGGTTTTCGTGCCCTAACTCGGAGGGCAATCGAGCTAGCATCGCAATTAGCCGAGGCATTCGAGCCCTAACTCGGAGGGCATTGGAATATTAATGCGAGTAGCCGAGGCATACTTAAGCCCTAACTTGGAGGGCATTGGAGACAATCATGCACGAAGATAGCTAGCCGAGGCAAATACATACCCTAACTCGGAGGGCATTCTAAAGTGTTAAAATATTTAGCCGAGGTTCTCAAATCCTAACTCGGAGGATATTAGCACATGTTACTACACTAAGGCAAATTGGTCAGAGCTTCGGATTAAGTTTGCTCCGGTAACTAAGACCTTTGACGAAGGAGAATTTCGAGCCGAAGGACCCGAAGGGAAATAATTACAGAGAGGAGGAAATCTCATTCGGCGGTACACTCGAGTTAATCCCCGACCTCAAGCCGGCCAAGTAAGATAAATTATTACAGTAAAAGCCCAAGTCACTCATATTTGAGGAAGGTAAGTTGTGGGCTTACCGGCTTACCATCACGTCATACCGGGTATGACTAGATACTAAATTATTACGCGGTGCCAAATCCAATTCAAAGGGAATTAGCCTAAGGGGATTTCAAAGCATCTAAGGGGAACACTTGGGGAAATTTAGGCCATGAGTTTAATACCTCATAAATGAGGGTGATAATAATCAAACATCTTTAAGTGGAAATCGGTTTACCATATACATTAGAATCAACAAGGATTCTAATCCCTCAAATATTCTCAAGTGAATTTGGAATGTTGAAGGACCAAGGATACCATCAGAACAATATAATCAAGGTTAAAGAGGCAAGATGATTCTCAAGATTTTCATAATGTTAAAGAATATGTTTTGAACTAGAAACTCTTTATGAAGACATTCTCGGAATATTCTTAGAAAGTAATGAAGATTAGATGCATTCGAACCATGAAAGATATTGTTTGCAACATTTAGAGTTTCCCTTGAAACACTTAACCTCGACATTAGGATTTCGGGGAACATAATCTCGAAAACCTAAGGCACTTTCTCCTTGGAGATTTATAAAAAGGGATCTTCAAATACAACATTCCGGAATTGAAGAAATAAGATTATCTTGCGAGATCTTTCAAACCATGAAAGATGCAAGAGCGAATAGATGATTAAGAACTAAGGAAAGTAGTTTCTTAGAGAGCACTTTAATATTAGATTTCGGGGAACATAAACTTGTAACCTCAAGTCAACGATTCCAAGAGGATTTCAAAAGCAATAAATTAAAGATCACAAGAATTAGTCAACAAAGAGTTAACGGACACCTTCACAAGTTTTGGAAACTAAGAGAATCTAATTTTGGTGGGAGTAACTTCCATGTAAACCGGTCAGCAACGGGTTACACCGTCTAAGTTTGCTGAGGGTTTGAAGGTGACCTCGACACATGATTATTTAGGAATTATGTATTTAACTTACATGATATTATTCTTAAGATAATTAGTGATTGAGATGCGAGATTTACATATACATCTTGGCAAGAGTTGTACTATTTGTTAGGCAATCAATTGGCCATGTCTACATCTTTTCATCATGAGACCGACGATCAAACACAAAGGTTATATAATGTTCTTTAGGTTATGCTTGGGCATTATGTGAGTCCTACTCAATATAACTAGGATGGAATTCTATCATTAGCCATTTTTTTCCTATAATAACTCGTGGCAAGAATTCATCAAAACAACCACTTCTTTGTTGAATTGCGGTCAACATCCTATAACTTATGTTGACATGAGGATCAACGAGTCACAAGTCCTAGTTGCAAGAGGCTTCGCCTTGCCTATAAAGAATGTTATTAGTAAGGCTAAGAAACATTTTTTGATAGCCCAACAATCGGCAAAAGTCCTATGCTCACACGAAGTGACGTGATGTGGTGTGTGAGGTGGGTTTAAAAGTTGTTCTTAGTACTTCCAACATTAAGTTGAAAATCCCAAGTTTGAAAAAGATTGCTTTATCACTGGATGGATCCACTTGAGATTGATATGAGAATTGGCATTGTAACACACCGTTTTAAATTGCCATAGACTTTAAGAAGTTACAATATTTTCATGTCGCATTGTTGCCCTACAAGGCTAATGGCAAGGTAAAGCCTTTGCCACCACCAATCACTGAGAATCACGATATATCCTACAAGATGGAATGTATGTTGCAACATGAAGTTAGAGGAAGTTGTTCCCACCCTTGCAAATTCTACCTCACAAAGTGGCTTGGTTATGGGCTTGAGCATAACTCTTGAGAGCCTGAAGCTAATTTGAGTCATGAGGTATTCAAAGAATATTGAGACTCTATGGCTCACTCAAGTGAACGCCTATCACATCATGGTGTTAGACGTGAGAAGTTACCCAATGCTTTGCCTAAAACAATATCAGAATTCTCTTTCCTTAGATCTTTGAATAATTTTTATGTTGGTTGATGGGTTTTACTTCTGAGTTGAGCATAGACGATCAAATCTAGAGGAGGAGGAGTGTAATGTGTTATTAGCATGAGCTAGACTATCATGAAGTCTCAATGGTGAACTCAACTAGGTTATTATGAAGCCAAGTGGATAAGAATGAATTAGTGGCAATGTAGTTAACTACTTGTAACTCTTAGTGGCAATCTTGTGAAGTACTTGTAACTCTTGTTAACTCTTCTTATCTTGGACAAGTGGCATGGGGGTGATCATGCATGATGATGGCTTACATGCTAAGGTGGCTCCTTCCTTTTGGGTCTAAGGTGGGGTGGTTCATGCCGCACTTGGATGCTTGTTGCTCTTGCTCTCTCTCCCTCTCTCACTCCTCATTGTTACTAGCCCAAGGGTTTGCTTTTTTCTTTTTTATTCCGAGCTTTGTGATATTCTTCAACATACTAATGGCAAGTGTTATTTCTGTACATTTTAGTCAACTTGTAAACCATTGTGTAACATGGGTATACACCTCATAACACTATTGAACATACTCATGCCAAGATATTAGTAAGCACACTTAAACGCCAAGTGTCATGAGGTGACATAAATGATAAAGTTGTTGATCATTAATGCAACCTAGCATACATGCCTCAAATTAGGTCAGTGACATTATAACGCATGTGATACTAAATACAATGAACGGTGCATTCCTTGTTCCTTTCTGTCTTTTTAAAACCACTTCCACGCTTCCACAAATGTAGTGTAAAATTAATTTTCCTTGCAGTGGTAAGTTGTTCGTCATGACTAGGAGAACCTTACATGCCATATTCTCATGGGCCTTTAGCTTGCTTATGTATGCGTGTGTTATTTGGTTTGTTTGCTTGTTCTCCTTCTTCTATTGATCAATTTTATGTCTTCCAATTTGTGTGGCAAATTCAAATCTACGGTGACGCATCAACAGAAAACTGGATTAAAAACCATGCCTACTTCAATCTATTTATGGTTATTGAAAGTGCACATTTGTGGATATTTTAAAAGAATACATAGGTTCTCCCAATTGTGTTCATAATTAAAAGTGGAGTGAGTAATCAATACAACTTGAAGATGTATTCCGATATCTTTTAAACATGTGTTTGTTAATTCGATCCTCACCTAACCACATCAATCAAATATAGGTGTTTGATTTTTAAAAGGCAAACAAATAACACCTAGATATGCTTAAGGTATATGGCCTTATTGTGGGCACATCCAACTCCGCATATGAATTTGGCCGTTGGATTGGATAAAGGATGGTCTCATCTCAGTAGCACTTGTGAATCGTGAAGTTTGTCATCTCAAGTTTTCGGACTGAGTAGAGTTTCAAAATTTGTGAGAGCCCAAAGGTGAAGATTCTCGTCCTCTTAGAGTGAACAGATGGGCCCTCCCAAGTGTGTTAACCATTGAACCGAGATCGGTAACATGTTTGGAGCACATAGTCCAATCTTTTGTGTAACACGTCTCTGTATGATTCATGTTTTGAACTATAAGCCTTGCCATGTATCACTCAAATATAAGTGTCCGATGACTTGAAGAATGTCCACATAAGGCCCACATGTGTAAGGTGCACAATATATGTGTGGGAAGTAATATAAATGTAAGCTGATACATGTATTGTATTTGTAAGTGACTACACAAGGTTACGTTTGCCAATATAATGAATTTTATGTGATACATAGGGATTCTTTGCAGGCTGCCACCAATGTGGACATGACACATGTCATAAAGCTTGGAAAAATGATTGATTTATTCTGAATTTTGTAGGATTATATCATTTGATAACTAGAGACAACATGTGAGTCAATTTGACTTTCGTATCACAATTTATTAAATATGCCACCATAACAACTTAATAGGATAATTTAAAAACTGGGATCATTACATTTGAGTATTGTGAAAGGGTCGATTTATTCAACCATGGCTCGATATGACACATGTATTTTCTTCATAAACCCTTGGAAAGGGCAAGCTTGGCATTCTATACAAAGTCAGTGTTTTACACGTACCAATGAAATATGTGTCAGTCTAATGTGAAATCTACTGCTTCAAACTGCATCGAGAAGTTTGAATATAAGTTAACCTGCAATTAGTTTCATGGTCCAGAACATGTATCAATTGATCATGGGCAAATATCTGCAATTTGAGGTGTAGCTTTATTATAGCAATAGTACTAAGAATTCACACCTCAATCATAACATTAATCAACTATCCTGACTTCAGATTCAATCTGAATCAGTGGGATTCCAACATCCAAAGTCTTTACTCTCAAGTCTATTGTTGGGCCCATGAATACAACTCATCAGCTAAGTAATTTAATGATTAAGAACATATCTACCCAATGTTATAATATCAACTATTTTCTAATACGATGGAATATTCCTTGCCTCTTAGCCATGCTCTGTATACTTGCCTTGGGTTTACATGTGAGTTTTGACAAAGAATGAAGCGTCTCTCATGCCCGGATCACACCAAAATTTCTGTCCGATTCCAGCCATGAAATTGTTGAGCATTATGTTGAGAATTAGATGTTGACCCACCACTTTCCACACTATTACAGCCGGAGATGTCAATGGATGGTGCCAGTAGTGGCAAGGTTGATTTCATCTCTCTCAGCTGAATCCTTCATACTTAAATAATGGGTTTGCAGGATTCAATTTTACTATGAACTCCACCGCAAATGCAAGGAGGTGGAACTTATACCTGTAATTGGTTTGGTGTTTGGCCTGCATCATCAAAAGAGAAACAGTCGAGCTTGAAGCTTCAAATCCAGGAGTCATACTCTCCAATTTCTAAGCACACCAAAAGTCTGTGGACACTTAGACCCAGTGATCCCTCTAGTGTAGGTGTGAGCAAGCAATTCTTACATACATTGTCCGGCCCAGAAGCCTGCAAGTCTTCAATTTCTTGACACGGGTGAGGAACAAACCTGGTGCAACAATTTGGGATGGGAGGAGTGAAAATCTCAGAAAGAGATGGGTCCTTCATGTCTGCTTGTGTGTGTGATTACTTTGGTGAGAATGAAGAAGGTGAGGAACGAAGTTTCACCTATCAATATGGACAATGTTGTGTTGCCGATTTCACTTCAAATTTGACTTGCCTGGCACAAATCGGTCATTATTGCTGCATGAGGTATGTGTGCCTATTGTGGGCACGACTTCCAACATTACAGACCAATCTTGCCATTGGATCAGTGAACTAAAGGATTCTATCTGCAAGCATTTTTGAATGTGGGAGAATGTTGGTGAGAAATTTGCAATTGGAGTTTGTATGCTCTTGGGATCTCCAGTCATTTAGTGGTTATTTTATGACTCAAGAGTGGTTGCGTAGAAGGGGGGTCTATTTCGAGGTTTATATGTGCTTAGATTGGCATTTTGTGTGTGTTTGCCCAGGCGTCTGATACTGTGCTAAATTCTAGTCTTTCACATTCAAATAAGCATGTCTTGTGTTTGAAACTTAGCCCACGAGGCACTTGTTGGATACATGGAATCGGTCCCAAATTGGTTACAACAAAATAAACCTTCAATTGGAAGTGATCCCAAAATAGTTCCGCACCTTCTTCAATTGCCAGAATCAAGTTCCATGATTGAAAGTGAAAATGGTCTGGTATGAGGATGTGCAACTTATTCCAATAGTGGCATGATCATTTACAATATACACATGATCAAAATTCGACCAATTTATGTGTGCTTAAAAGTCCAATTAAAACCCCAAATTAGGTCGCTAGCCACGTAAGACAAGTGATCATGTGAATACACACATAGGTTACAGATCATCAACCTCCTTTTCTGAATATTAATCACTGATTTTCGAAGAACTTTTGTACAGAGTGCATTTCTGATATCATCATGCGACAGATAGGAAATTGAGCTTGAATTGATCAGTATGGTTTCAATATTCCCAACTTCCTGTGAAGGCACTCACTGGGTGACTTGGACGTAACCACTTGATATATACATGTAACATGCTTTACACAATTTTTCGAGCATATGTAAATCTTTGAAGGTCAGTGTCCCACTCTCACCAATTGTTGACAGACTGCAAGCCCTTGAGAAGATATTGTCAAATAGCAGTCTGTCTAAAGGCCCAAGGAATTGAACAGCATAAATTGGAGGACATCGATTAGAGCTAATTAAGGTATGTGGGCCTTATGCTGTCACTCTTCTTGACCCGACACCTATGTTTGAGTGGTAGAGGGCAAGGCTTTGTTGTTGAGTGCAGACACCAAGAAGTCACATGTCACGACGAGATTGAACTATGTGCTCAAATGTCGATAACATTCAAGGTTCAACAGTCAACACAGTTGGAAGGCCTACGTGATCGAGAATCTTCACTATAGCCTGTTTTAACTTTTGCATCTAAACTTCGATTCAGAAACTTGGAATGGCAATTTTTCCAAATAGCAATTGCTAACCGGATGAGCGTATTCCTGATTTCTTCCAACGTCCAAAATTGTCTGTGGAGTTGAAATTGCCCACAATAGGGCCGCATACCATATGAACATGCTTTCAGATGCAGATCAAGTCTTGGTGCTACCTTCAATTCACCCCGAGTACACATGCATTTTGTAATATAATCCTATCCACAAATTTCTCAACCTTAGCTCACATGCTCGAGATTTTCTTTTTCGAACTTTCAAGGCAATTTCTATGCTGGCGAGTACATTTCAATGGCTACAAGGGAACACGTGGTGCAAGGGTCAGTGACTCACTGGTTAGGGTTTCAAGCCTTCAGAAGTGAACCGATTCAACTACCTCCCAAATGTAAGCTTCATCATCGGTTGGCAATTTGAAAAGCCACTATCTCGGGCTCTGGAAGACTCTGCACTAATCAGAATTGATGTTAAGAAATGTACACTTCAATTGAAGTGTCAGTAGTCCTTCCTTATCTGAGGTGAAAATTTCAAGCATCGGTCGGTAACAGTTCAATGCCAAAAACTCTTAAACTTTTACATACATCCCCCAATCCCAGCAAAGTTTTGCAACTGTCAACGATTTGTCCAGAAAACACTTCCGACATCACTCCAAGAAGCTATAGTGATAGTTTAGGGTTTAATGAAGTAGACCTACCCATAGAATATGTGCTCAAAACATATAGACACCAATTACGTCCGATAGCCAACACAATTGGGAGGGCCTATGTATCACTTCCAGGTGAAAAAGAGGATACTCACTTTGACCTCTTATAACCTTTGCATCTGAACTCCGATTCTGTACCTTGAAATAACAATCCGCCTGATTCACAATTGGTAACCGGATGAAACAATTCCCGAGCTGATCCACCAGTCAAAGTTGTCTGTGAAGTTGGAAGTGCCCACAATTAGGTCACACACATTAGAGACAATCTGAATAACCTCAGGTTTGTTGCACACACTGCAATACAACACTAGGAGATTAGGAAGTTTGTGTCCTCCTGTACATCCAATAACTTCAAATTATAGGGTTTAGAATGCCGAGTCAAAATCTAAACCCTAAAATTTCCAGAAGCCAGCTAGTACCATTGTTGCCTGTACCATGCATGTGGCCTCTGGCATTGAAAACACCTGCATGCTCCAATTTCAAATCTCTGGAATGACCAATAATACATTCAAGATCCATCAAGAATGTGTAATCTGGACCAAAAAAAAATGACCATCATCATGGCCATAGCAAAGCCACAGCAAAGTCACTGCATCTCCAAACATAACAAATTTGGTTTCGATCCAGCACAAAATACTTTGTGACCATTAGCATTCTATGCCGTCCCATCACAAGTAAGGTATGTGGGTGTTATTGGGTTCGTTTTGATGTTCTCCGACTTCTACTGATCAGATCCACAGAACTAATGCTCTGTTGCATTAGCAAAACTACAACGAAGCATCAGCAAGATTCAGGCCTCGAGTCCCTTGATTTAGTTGTGGTTCTCGGAAGTGCATGTTTGTTGATTTCTCAATTAGAATACATAGGTCCTCCCAATTGTATTCACTATTGAGGCCACTTCACACATGAGCCAAGAGCCTTGACTTGTAATGGTGAGGACCCTTGACTCTCATCCAAAGGCCGTACCACGAGTGTTAGGAAAGCCGATTTATGTAGTCACGGGCCCTCAAGCATAGTGTGAAGTGAGAATGAACCATGTTGCAGGACCATTGCATATTTTGTTGACGGGAAGAGAGGGGAGGATTTGGTTTAATATAACTCTATCAATTTAAGAGAATTACTTGGTGGTGTTTGTTTGTGTTGGAATTTGTTATGGAATCTACCTTGCAATATGTCCTGCTCGAAAAAATATTGAAAAAAGTTATGGTTTGGAGGTGGGCCTGACGAAAATACCGGGAGATAATGAATCCTTATCCATAGTCCGCCATGTAGGACTCCATGTAGATTTTTCATCCATGAAGTCTCGGGCCTTTAGGCCTTCACTTTTGTGTGTGAAGTGAACTTGAACGGTCTCCGCCCTTTCAACCAATGAGAGCTCTTAGATTGCAATGGTCACGGGCCTTCAATCTTGTGTGTAAAGTGACCTTGAGTATGGAGTAGTTAATAAAATCCGAAGACAAAGTCCAATGTCTTTTAATCATGTGCTTTCATGGTGTTTGTATCTTTGGTCCTCACTTAACCACACACGAATCAAATGTAAGTGTCTGATTTTAACACTACAAGTAGTCGAATTACACCTCCATAACTTAAGCGTCGGCCTACTATGTCAATTTGTATGTCGATATTCAATATGAAGTGTAATTCTTTTGTGAACTATAAACTCACTACATTGATTATCCTAATTAGTGTGTGTTACTATACATAGTTACGCACTGCAATAACGTCTTACATAACATTATTAAGCAATGTGCATTCGTTCATGTGGACCCTGGGAATTTAACCATGGGATGTTGTAGTTTGAATCTACATTAGTTGTAGCATCCCATGGTTATATTCTCAAGGGCCACATGAATGTACGCACACTGCTTAATAATGTTATGTACTCAAGAGTTTAATTCCTTCTAACAAGAGTTCAATAGGTCGTTTGGACATTATAGAACATAAAATAAATTTTCTTGGTAAAATATTACAATTTGATTAAATAGTTATAACATTAGGTAACTCCAAATAATAACACACACTAATTAGCATAATCAATGTAGAAAAGCTTGTGAAATTCATTGATTTCTACACTTGTTGTAAATATTTATCCCATAGCCATGCTCTATAAACCCACTCCAGCCATGTACGTATGACCTTGCGGCTATGGTAGTGTGAAGCGACCCTCTTTCACACCAACCTTGAAATGGTGTCATTGTCTTTCACTCACTTGTTGTTGCTAAAAATACAATAGTGAAAATTATCATGAGTGTTATAGAATCGACTATGCAAAATCCAACATGCAAGGTAAGCAAACCTAATTCAATCACTTATTGTAATTGTACACCTATATTAATTGAGTGGAGTGTGGCTAGGTGTGGATCTAAGAACGGACAACAATTGACATGATGATGACCTACCTATTCATCCTTTATTGACTTTCATCGTCCCATCCATATACACCATCTATGACCTTAAGCTTCCTAAAACATTTAATAAGTATTCAACTAAAATCAAACAACAAGGAGTTTAAATTTACATTCAAATTAATGATGATTAATGATAAGTTAATTAGATAATGAATAATAAAAGCCCCACAACATTCTAGTGGACAAGAATGGGACCAAGGGCACTCCTGCTGCCCATATTATTATGGGCTTTAAGTAAAATAACAAGTATTATAAGAAAAGAGAAGTAGTAAAGTTTACTACAAATTTCATAATGGATTATTATAACAAGTTTATTCTCCAAGAGGGTTGGGAGGTCCCCATCTATGCCACTCGAAATAAAATGCACTCAACAAAATACATAAAATGAAGCACATGTGGACAGTAAAAATGGGATTTGGAATATACAACTTTATTCATAAAATCTCGAACACAAGTTGTGCATTGAAATGAAATTGTTTTCAAAGTTCAGGATGTCGAAAAAGCTAATGGGACTGAAAGTACATCATGATGGTTTCAAAGCAACTAATTATATAGAGTGGCAAGGTGCGGTAGCACTCCAAGAGGTAGAGGCTACTATCAACTTGTTGGTCTAATTGAAAGAAAGCCTTGAGGCTCCCTGCAACTCGTCATGTAAGATGACAAAATTTGAATGCGATGACAAAGAAATGACCAAGGCGCTAAATTCAAACTAATGTTAGGATTGTCGGATGCCACATGATTGCATTTGATCCATGATCCCAAAGGACTCCTAGACAAATTCCCACCCTTCCAGACCATAACGACGTCATAGAATTTGCAACTTAGAGGATAATTTAGGTAATGTGTTGGCTACAGCTTGTATCTACACTTGCTTACCAAATGAGGTTGTTGGCATAGACAAAATAAGTCCCAATCACGTTGGCGTGATGGTTGTCAACGCAATGCCTTGACATGGTGAGTATATAATGTCCATGAGATTGTGGCCTCTTATAAAACACATTTTGATAATGGTATTTTACTCTTTGAGATTCATGAATTTCTATGTGAAAATCCTTCCTGTGAGAGTGGAGAATAATTCTTTAATGGGGTGAAGAAAGCTCCTTGTCACATAACATTATTCAGATCCATAACAATGTTCTGCGGGATTGACAATATTCCAAGGAATATTCCATATATTCAGTGTGAATGTGGGGATATTCCCTATAATATTGTAAGTCCCGCAGAATATTGTTATGGATCTGAATAATGTTATGCACAATTCCATCAGGAAAACCATCATATTAGATAAGGTTCCAAAAATTAGCCTATCTCCTTGATGTGAGATCCATTCATGTTGTTAGTGCTCATGAATGTTATTCACATAATTGTTGTCAGGTTTTTCCATGGACATCCATCCAACTCGTTAAAGTAATTTTTTTGCACAAGTCTTTCGATGAGAGGGAATATAGTATTGATAGTTTTAGAATGGAGATCCCTTGCCATGCAAGCATTCCTCATGCATAGTGCTCACTCTCCAAGATAAGAGGAGTTAAGAGGTATTATAAGTAGTTAGCTTGATTGCCACTAAGAGTTACAAGTAGTTAATTAGATTGTCACTAATCCATTCTTATCTACTCGACTTCATAGTAGCCTAGTTGAGTTCAACATTGAGGCTTCATAATAGTTTAGTTCAGTCTACTAACACATTATAGATGGGTGCAAAAATCAAATCCTAAATTGCCCATTCATTCACGTTTGTTTTGCAAGCTTTTCCCTTTTGGATAAGGTAATATTGCGGGTACTCAAAGGACACTATGGTAGCATTGCTACTTAACATTACGTAACGAGTATTTTGCATTATTTTTATATTGGCGAGGTATGAATCTTTGACAATATTTTTGTTTTCAATACCATACAGGTGTATATTATGTAAGAAGTTTGATACCTAGGCATTATCATTTAAGTGTCAATATGGTCTAGAATGGTCTTGATTCAAAGAATAACTCAAAAATATAAAGATTCTCTCACCCTTGTCATACCCATCAAATATCAATATTTGATTCGTATTAGAATTTTGATACCCACAGGCAAGTTCTTTTATACCATCATTGATTGTTGATTATTGTTACCATGCATTCACCTATATACCATACCAACATTGGTCCAAACCACCCCTTAATGGACCTTTCTCTTAGACTCAAGATTTGTTTCTCAAACCAAGTTGAGTATCAAATTAGGAGTATTTTTTTTTTAGTGGGTTGACAAGTTTCAACACGGAAGTAATGCCACACAAATTACTTTAAAGACAACGCATGCAAACTTGGAATATCTTGTAGACTTGTAACATATGAGCTTGAATCAAGCTTTATCAAGTACAACTTGTTGCGCATATCAAATTTGCAAATGTAATAGTATGTGGCAAATTGCAAGATGACCAAATGCACCATGTAAGACAAGGAAAACCTCACTTTGGAAATTAGGTTTTGAGGTATCTAGACTATTGCATTATGTACTTGTATACATGTAGTTTTATTAGCGGATTTAATAATGGAAATGACAAAAGTTTATCATAGATGCAAAATTTGGCTAATCCATGATAGGAATCATATTTAGTTATAAATTGTATGAGGGTATTGCTACTTCCAATAAAGACACAAGCTATGGTGTTCTAGGAACTTTGACCACGTATTGTCACATCAACATTTAGCATCATAATTATTGTGTCAAGAGTTCAAAAGTTGATACATAATTGCTAGCCATACACTTGGGAAGACATTGATAATTGTGCCTTAGTGTGTGTATATGTATTTGGTTTCATGTCATTTTGAAATCTACACTGAAATGGTTTTGTGGGAGGTGATTTGGCCAATATTTTTAGCTATAATATTTTCTAAAAGAACTTCAATGGTTGTAGTAAATATGTTAGACATATATATATATTCCCAATGATTACTCTATGAAATCTAATGATTTGTCATGATTCATGGATCCGTTTAGCTCAAACCTAGGATCCTAGGTCAAAAATGACATGGTTCCAACACATTTACTAAAAGTCAATGAGATTCCTTATTTACTCATTTGCAAGTGCAATCCATTCATTTAAAAACCCAAACAACTATATTACATTTGTTACGATACAAAATTTTGGTGGATTCAAAGATCATGTGCTAGCATTGCTACTTAATGTCTGGGTGACATCATTTTCTCTTCCCCACCAAGTACAAAATTAATGTCTAGCTTTCAAGTTGAATTGTGATGCTCCACAACAATCAAGTCTCGAAGGTTTTTGCTTTCCATCCACTCTAATAATGTAAGGAGGTCCACCATAATTGTTTCCTACCCATACCATTTCCCCTATCAACACAAAATTTCTTATACATTCTAGTACACACATGTGCACCTTTCAAGGTGAAAGCTCATCCACTTCTAACACAAAGCTATGTGGGTGTTATCCAGTTCTTACGTTTCGTAATCGGACACCTAGATTCAATTGGTGTGTGATTCGGTAAAGATAAGATAAAAACAAACACCATAAAGCCATGTGCTTAAAAGAGATCTTCAATATGCGGTCTCAATATGACCAAAAGAAATTACCTCAATATGGCAAAAAGAAAACTAACCTAATATGCCAAGTGCCACCACGAAACTCAAACAAATTTACGTGCCTTTAGAGTGCCTCCAAATCATGTGCACAGCTCATGGTTGCAAAAGTCTCCTTTTCAATTCCATGAAGCACACGTGCTTTCGTCGCCATGCTCCGGGATCACTTTGGGCCACAATTGAAAACTTTTGATGTGTCCGGAATTGAGTGGAGGTGAGAAGTGCACATTTTCCGCACTTGCTTCCGTGTTTGGTCAAAAGTTGTTGCCAAGTAGGGGACCCATTTCCGTTAACTAAAGCAATTCCAAGGGTGTAATATTGGAGTGGTTTTTCACAGGTCTGGAAATTTGATACCACAATGTTTAACGAAAAAAACAAAACAAAACAATTTATTTCCAAGTTTTGAAGGCTAGATTCTGCCCTAGTCCATAGTCACAACATAGTTTGACTTATTTCTAGTAACAAGGAGACGAAAAATTGAGTACGATTAGTGTCCTTTTCAAGGAACCCAAATCCACGTCTTCTTAACTTCTTGTTTCCCTCATGCCTAATGTGATGGTGACATGTGTGAAACTTGAAAAAAAATTCCATCACATTAGAGAATGACAGCTACATGCGTGGAATTTCACTGCTTTAGGGTACTCTATGTATCAAGATTGGAGAGGAGGGGAGGGGGGGGGGGATGGTTGTTGGAAATGAGTTTGTCTGCTCTATTGAGTTGATTGTTTGAAGATCTTGTGCAATTTAGCTCGCATTGTGGTCCCTAATCTACGTTTCCCCACTTCCAACTTGCTAGAGTGCATTGATTATCCCAACTAGTGTGTGTTACTATTCGAGGTTAGGTAATGCAATAATGTCTTACTCATGAGTTTAATTTTTACTAATGAAAGTTCAGTAGGTTGTTCAAACATTATATGGAGAAACATGAATGACTTTGCTTGGTGAAATACTACATTCTCATTAAATAGTTATAACACTACATAACATAACATTGAATAGTAACACACACTAATTGGGATTTTCGGTGTAGTAATCGTACCCTGCACTTTTACTGCTCCATTTTTTAGTTCCACAAAGTGATTCCTTTGTTGCTAAGATAGCTTGATCTACAAGAGAAAACTTTAGAACCAAGACACTCACTCGCTACACTTAAATATTGTATTTAGTGTCACAAATTCTATTTGTCTTGCTCAATACTAATTGTAAATCGCCCATGTAGTGTCATCAACACTAAATGTACACCTAACATTGTTTGTCATTCTTTGTAAAAATTATGGGGCGTCATAGATTTACAATATTGCAATAAGTTTCATTTACTAAGTGGTTTTTTTAACCAATTTTCAATCATTCATGACAATATTTCATTACAAAAAAGGTTTGGAGGCGGGATATGCCAAAAGTGGATGAAGTAAAAGTAAGTTGGGATGACGATATTTATAAACTCATTCATACAAAGTGCCATTGGTAAACTTACCACAATGACATATCATACCATATGGCACTAAATACAATATTTAGTGTAGCTCTTCTCTCATAGATCAAGCAAGTGAGAAGTCAAACAAAGTAAGCGCGTGTAGCACATGCGCACGCATTGAACAAGAAGATCATCATCAAAGGATCGTTGTCAAAAGATTTATAACATGTGTTGGAAGGAACTGTTCACTAGTGGCCCACACCAAAAACCTCAATGCTCAATTTGTTGAGGAGGTACGACGACCCCTATGAATGGTGGAACGCTTTAAAGAAGTGATATAAGTTAGATAGCGGCCCTCGTAGAGTAATGTTGATAGCGAAAACCTTGAATTTTAGGAAGATTGAAAGCACGAGCATGGACTCGTACATGATGCAAACCTCGAGACTAAAAAAATAATGCATGAAGCATGCGAAATCCACTCTCAAAAAATCCAATCATGTGCATTAGGTCGTCCAAGTCCAACTCATGCCCCGATCACACCAACTTCTTGTCAACTTCCGGATGTGAAATAGTTGGGGATGTCATGACGGCCGGATGCCAAGTTGTTCACACCAACATCTCGGTTTGGTCAACATTTTGGCAGCCGGTGACCACCGTCATGACCGGTCAAACGAGTTGGCATAGACTTTTAAGGTGTAGCAACCGGAATAGAGTGACCGGCAGAGGTTACTATTGGAGGGGTTACCGTTTTCGGTGGTGGGACCCACATGTCCGACGGACGTCCAAACGTGGATGTCAAATTATAGGTGGTGGCCATCTCCGGCACCGTCATACATCATGAACGGTGATGGCCCACCATGAAAATCACTATTGGAGACTTATTCATCTACTGAAAATGAACTTTCCGTTTGGTGTGATCGGGGCATCACTCTTCTAACTTCATACCTACAGTTATTGGTGTGGGCCATTAGTGGAAGGTTCTTATCA
This sequence comes from Polytrichum commune, assembly GCA_950295325.1. Classification (NCBI taxonomy): domain Eukaryota; kingdom Viridiplantae; phylum Streptophyta; class Polytrichopsida; order Polytrichales; family Polytrichaceae; genus Polytrichum; species Polytrichum commune. The sequence goes on from OX485807.1 coordinate 39,947,722, forward strand.
ACACTGGTTACATCAAGTGAGCATCACTCACCAAATTAGAGCTAAAAACAACTCTTTCTGGTAGGAGCCATTCATTGGTCACCCACATTGATAAGTGTGGGCATAAGGTAGAAATACCATAAACCGTGAACTACCCTCTACTCGTGCAGTAGACTTTCGTCATAATAATGAAGTGCCATTTCTGAAACCGATAAATGCGAGGCTGACAACTTGAAATGCGTGTACAATCAGTTTAGCCAAATTTAGTCATGTTTGACTACCATCAATCACAATTTAATGTACTCATGAGTTAACCGGTTTAGGTGATGTTCTTTGTGGAAATGAGCATTACCTTCTTTGGTTTAAGGAGATTCTAGTGAGCGAGTAGGGGGTTTGACAAACTTTCCACTTTGAAAAATTGTAGAATTTGTTTTTTACAGGGAATAAAAATATGAAACAACTTGCTTTCTTCATAAATCCTTATCTTCTATCTTATGATTTGAACACCATATCTTCAATGCGAATCACCTTATTTTCGCGGTTTATGATATTTCTACCTCTCTATAAGACACCCAACGCAATGACAAGTCTGAAATCCATGTGCAAGCACGGCCATATCATTGTCCTCACTTGTTCATCACTAAGAGGATGAATCAACTTTAAAGCCAAAACCTCAAGAATCAAGGCTCTCTTTGGAAGATCCTTGACTGAAGCCATTCCACCATCCAGCTCAACACACTATGAAGAAACAACAAGAACGCCCAACATGACATATGCAATCTGATGTGCTTTGATTTATATGTAAGTTGATGTAACCTGATGTGCTTCCCTCATGGACTACTAATTGCAGACTTAATAATTATAATGACCATATAATTATGAAGAATGACCATGTAAGATGCACATAACTTACTGAATTTTGTTGTTATGTTGCAAGAAACACAAGAGTATGCAACGGCGATTAATATATGTTATGATAGGCAGACTGCACCCTTGCAAGCCTGAGTCCCAAGTGGGCTGACTTGGGCTATGGCAAAGGTGGTCACAGAGACTTTGCGCCCTGTCGTGCAACAATGCATTTTAAACCAATCTCGCGGATATTGGCTTTTGAACAATGCATTGTATGCAACCTTCTATATAAACATCTGACTACAAAATGAGTATGATCGGAGGATGCATGCGGTGTCAATACTTCAATGTGGGTAGATGGACTCGGAGCTGCAACTACTTTATGGCCGCATGGCTTTTGAATTAATTAAAATTATCAAACCATGTCTTGCATTTGTAGTTGATTTCACTCGTAAGAAGGCACATAATATGTTGTCGTTGATGTTAGACCCTAGGTTTAAGGGGTTGCAGGTGATTATTGACTATGTGGGACGTGAGAAGGCCATGCACATTGTGGCAGAATATGATCAACTTGTTTTGGTGCCTTTGCTTGTGAAAGTCTCACGGTTGCTGAATCCAAGCTTGGAGAATAACTTGGCACCCACATTGGAGGCTACAACTGATTCTCTTTTTGGACACACGAGTTCTACAGAGGAGGCTAGTGAGGGCATGCTGAAATCGGAGTTCATTTTACTTCGGAAGTTTTTTGTACTTGTAGATAAAGACATTGCTCCACTTGCTTGGTGGAGGGATAATGCCCCTCGATTTCCGCATGTATCATTTCTTGTGAGGCAGATTTTAGCAATACCAAGTTCTCAGATTGAGACAGAAAGAATTTTTAGTGTTGCTGGACTTTTGTGTTCCTTGTGTTGTTGTAGGTTGAGCATCTAAAATTTAGATGCATTCGTCATGATATTCAAAGATTGGCCCATAGATGATAGAGATAGGTGCAACTCTTTTGCAAAATCCGATCTCGGTGAATTTTTTGTTGACGAGGTTGTATTAGTGGATGCTCATAAAGATGAATTATAGGTAGCATGTTGCTTTAAGGAAGACCCTACTTGCTCAGATGACGAATTATATGGCTATAATTAGTATAACGTCTAGTTCAAGATGTTGGATGGCCAAGATGTATTTTTGCTTTTTTTTAGACAAACGAAACATTTTATTTCATCGCCAACAAACCAAGATGCATTTTTTCACCACTTGTATTTGTATGTTTACATCTATAAACAAAATTTGATGAAGTTTCATTTGTTTTGGTGACATGGGCCAATGTGTTTGTCTTGAACTTTTAATTGAACAACAATTGGAGCTTGAAAAATTTATTGAACTTCACTATGCATTGAAAAGTAAGACTTAAAATCATAATATACCATTGTTTAGCCTTGGATGTTATCAACAAGGCGCTTGAACTAGTATTTGATACCATTGCAAAGTCATAATTCTTGCATGTTTAATATTATACCAGGCTCTACATTTCATGACCCCCCTAGTACCTTGACAAGGCCTATTAGTGAGCTACAAAGTCTTTGCATACCAGGACCCCACTGGTATTATAAAATAATAACACTAGTCCAACACTGGTTAACACATCAATTCGCAAACTATTAAATCTATTGCAACACATCAATTAGGAAGGAGTAGGGTTAGGGTTAGACTTACTGGAGATAGCTCTCGCCTCTGGACATCCATGTCAAAGGATCAAAAGAGACAAGATTAGGGGTTGTTTAGGGTTTAGGGTTTAGGGTTGAACCATGGACCATGAAGTCGTCTCGAGGCCCAGTAAAATATGTGTCTAGCTGATGAACTTGTCCTGGGACCGCTTTGGTTTACACCAAGGAACAAATCTCAGAGTGACCATGGAGTTCGAGGTTCCCAAAAAACATGTTTTAAGGCTTTCATTATCCACCGACATGGTCCAACGGGCTTTGTGTTGGGAGAAGCAAAAGAGGTGCTTTGGTAGAACAAGGAAGGGACCCATGACAAAAAAAGAAGTTTTTATAGTAATTATTTGATGATTTTTTTTTTGAGAAAGACAAGATGAAAATAAGAGAAGACAAAATAATGATCAAACTTGAACTTTTTCTCCAAAATTACCTTTCTAGAAATATGTTGAAGATAAGCTTTTGGTGCATGGTCATTCTTCTTGGTCCACATTCGGTTGACACCTAGTGAGGGGCCAAAAGGCTTTGGAAATCGATTTCTTCATGAAATCAGACCATGATGGAAGTTGGAGCATTGCCATGGAAAAAGGCCATCTTCTCCGACTTCGTGGTGCATGGTGTAGACCGACACTAAGATTCTGTTAAAGGACTGTGGTAATCGGTAGACGCTAAAGGGACCCCAATGAGCTCTGTCCGGGGTGACAGACGTTGGTGGGGCCCACCACCGCCTCTGCCCCCCGAAACTTTTCGCGTCCCTACCCACGCAGTTCGGGCAACGCTGCCCGACATCTCTTCCCAAATGCTTCTCTTCCTTGATGTCTGCCACTTCAATAAAATAGCAATTGCTTTTTAGCAAAAACAATTCAATATCATGGTGTTGTCCTTCACTACAATTGTCCTTCAGTAGGATTGAAGGCCGCTTCTCCATATAACCCATATTGAATGCACTTCATCTTCAAGGTCTAAAATCCAATATATATGTTCACTTCCAGTGAATAAATAAGCAATTGATTGGGATTTCCTTTTCAAGGTGAAACCGACAATAAAGCATGTAATTAACTTGGAGGTCAAAAACATTATAAAAGCCTCATTAACATTGAGGCAATATCTATTGAGACTTACCATTGAAAGGGACATTGTCATTCTAAAATGAAACTAAAATTAACGTTTCTATTTTTAGTATGTTTATTTTATAATAATCTAGGTATTGCCTTCTATTTCCGCAAGTATTTATACACATTGTCCTTCGGGACCGATTGTCCTTCATCACTTTTGTCCTTCACTGCAATTGTCCTTCAGGACTCAGTTTTGTCCTTCATGTGTGTTGTCCTTCATAGTAGGATTCAAGGCTGCTTCTCCATATTACCCATATTAATTGCACTTCATTTTTAAGGTCCAAAATTGAATATATAAGCAATTGATTGGGACTTCCTTTTGCGAAGTTAAACCGTCAAGTTAATCCTACTTAAGCTGAAACTAAATGAATGACATATTGTTAATGAAACTAAATGAAGAATAAATTTTTAATAAAATTAATTAAAGAACAAACTTTAATGAAAGAAATTTAAAAAATAAACTTATAATGAAACTAACTGAAGGACAAACTATAAATGAAATTAACTGAATGACAAACTTATAATGAAACTAACTAATTTTAAAAACTAACTTATAATAAACTTAAGTGAAGAATGAAGCTTAATGAAACTAACTAAAGGAAAAAACTTTAATGAAACTAAATGAAGGACAAAATTCCAATGAAACTAATTAAAAGACAAACCTTTAATGAAACTAAGTGAATGACAACCCATAAATTAAACTAACTAAAGGAGAAACTTCTAATGAAACTAAATGAAGAATAAATCATTAATGAAACTAACTGAAGAACAAACTTATAATGAACCTAAAGAAAGAACAAATCTTCAATAAAACTAACTGAAAGACAAATTTCTAGTAAAACTAATTGAAGGACAAACCTTTAATGAAACTAATTGAAGGACAATCTTTCAATGATATTAACCGAAAGACAAACATTTAATGGAAACTAATTAAAGGACAAAATTCTAATAAAATTAACTAATGAACAAACATTTAATGAAACTAATTGAAGGACAAACTCCTATGAAACTAACGGAAGGACAAACTTGCTTAAAACAATTGAAAAAAAGAAAGTAATGAAGAAAAAACCTATCATTAAAATAAACTCAAATATGTATTGTATAATTAATTAGGATACATAAAAATATTCATACACATTGATAGTACGGTATGAATACTTGTGTGAAAGTAAAAAATATTAACTAAATTAAACACACTAAAAAATAAACATTAATTTTAGTTTCATTTTAGAATGAAAAAACCCTTTTCAATAATAAGTCACAATAAACACAACCTTGGTGCTAATGAGACTTTTGAAATGTTTTTGACTTCCAATTTAATTACATGTTTTATTGACGGTTTAACTTTGCAAAAGGAAGTCCCAATCAATTGCTTATATATTCAATTTTGGACCTTAAAAATGAAGTGCAATTAATGTGGGTAATATGGAGAAGCAACCTTGAATCCTACTATGAAGGACAACACACATGAAGGACAAAACTGAGTCCTGAAGGACAATTGCAGTGAAGGACAAGAGTGATGAAGGACAATGTGTATAAATACTTGCGGAAATAGAAGGTAATACCTAGATTATTATAAAATAAACATACTAAAAATAGAAACGTTAATTTTAGTTTCATTTTAGAATGACAATGTCCCTTTCAATGGTAAGTCTCAATAGATATTACCTCAATGTTAATGAGGCTTTTGTAATGCTTTTGATCTCCAAGTTAATTACATGCTTTATTGTCGGTTTCACCTTGAAAAGGAAATTCCAATCAATTGTTTATTTACTCACTGGAAGTGAACATATATATTGGATTTTGGACCTTGAAGATGAAGTGCATTCAATATGGGTTATATGGAGAAGCGGCCTTCAATCCTACTGAAGGACAATTGTAGTGAAGGACAACACCATGATATTGAATTTTTTTTGCTAAAATGCAATTGCTATTTTATTGAAGTGGCAGACATCAAGGAAGAGAAGCATTTGGGAAGAGATGTCGGGCAGCGTTGCCCGAACTGCGTGGGTAGGGACGCGAAAAGTTTCGGGGGGCAGAGGTGGTGGTGGGCCCCACCAACGTCTGTCACGCCGGACAGAGCTCGTTGGGGTCCCTTTAGCGTCTGCCGTGGTAATCTTACCCTGTCTCTTTTACTGCTCCGCTCGTATCTTTAGGGTTACCCTTACTTGAGGTTACATTAGGTTACTGGATCTGTGCTTTTGCAATGTGTATCTCATTGAACCACACAGTGATTCCTGTGTTCCTACGAAAGCTTGTCCAACCCAACCACCTCGGAGGACAATGTATCGGTATATTAATGTACTGTAGGTCTGAGAGTTGGTTCACAAGTTGAAGGTCAATCCACAGCTCGATTCAGCTCGGAGGACAGTTTTGTTGAAGTAATTTTCTGGCTGACCATACAGCTAGACTGTCTGAAGGAGGGAATTCAACTTCTCGCCCGCACTTCTTACAAAATCTCAATTCAATTCTGGATGTAGAGGCAAACTTGTCTTCGATCACAGAACTAGTTTTGCATTCAAGCAGTGTTCGGTATACCGAGCTGAATTAGTGGTTTCCAACTATAATGCCAGAAAATTGATAAACGGGTGCAGAGAACTGCGAAGTTCTTATTGTTCAGAGAATTTCAGTAGTATTCCAGTCGATGAGCTGACAAGCTCCGCAATTTCTCCGCTGCACTGTGAAACCACTTTGATACGAGGTGCTGTCGGCATTGTGAGTCTTGGTTATTCTGAATGTTTTGATAGTGAAAGCTAAATTTGAGTGTGTCCGCAGGAGCGCAGTGTAATACTTCTTTGCGGAGCTCGACAGAATGTCGCTTCAACATCATCATGTGACATCGCTGCAACCGAGTAATTCATGTTCACGTCATCGCACTCGTGTTGGCCATGTCTTAGTTGCGACCAAGAATTTTCGGGAGCTATTGTTGCAACACGGTAACCGGAAGAAGGTAGGCTAATCAACTGCGCACCTCGTCCCATTTCACATCGCCTCGCTTGTAGGCATCTCTGAATGTGCAATGCCAAGTGCAGTCTACTGAATGTGCATCTTACAAGTAAATTCTTCTCCTCGATTTGGATTTGCTCACCATCTCGTACCAATCATGTGTTTAATATCCTAGGAGAAGTGGGCTAGTTGGATGAAGTAACCATCCAAGATCCATCTACCACGGGGAGGAAAGTGTGGTGCACATCCCTTGGAAACGCAAGGTATGTTTCTGCAGTAGAAGGAGAACGTGCTGGTAAGATATATGGGCTAGGTAACTCCCGAGGACCGGCTCCAGGGTCGAGCGCCATTTCCTCTAAATCCTCTGATCATGGATACCTAAGACTTAGATTGAAAATCAGTGAGGACAAGCGTTATGCTGATATGGAAGTCGTCCTCTTCCCCAATCCTGGAACTCTCGTGACCTCAGGCGCCAAATTGGGTATGCAATGCAACCCCTTTACGTCAATTATAATTAATTCTCACATGGATGGTGCATCCACGTGGAGCAGAGTGCGCATGCATTGCGATGCAAGAGCGGCCGGAAAGTGTACGCAATTGCCGAGCCTCCCACTCGGACTGGTGGCGATGCGCCTAATTCCTTGTCGGAGAAGCCGAGCGCACAAGAGGATGAGATTAAGCGCGGGAGGAGCTTCGACTGGAACAGGCAGTGGTACCCGGTGGCCGTCACGAACGATCTGCACACCGATGCTCCCTACGGAGTGACCGTTATCGGTCGCCCGCTGGCCGTGTGGTGGGACGCATCGAGTAGCAAGTGGCAAGTGTACGCGGACGAGTGCCCCCACCGCCTAGCGCCCTTGTCCGAGGGAAGCATTACCGAGGACGGGCAACTGCGGTGCTCGTACCATGGCTGGACCTTCAAAGGCGATGGTGGCGACTGCACCCGAATCCCTCAAGCTCTTCCCGCCTCTGCTCGACCGGTACGTAAGAATCCACCCCTTCGTCCACGAGTCTTCCGAATCTTACACATTCCACCCCTTTGAAATCTTCTCGAGTTTGTTGAAACCAAGAGATTTTTCTTCCCAGATCTTCATAATGAAGCTGGCTTCCACATCCAAGTGGTTGATCATGGTATATGTTGGTGATAGTGGACCAAAAAGACATGTATTTTCAAACAGACTGTACTACGTCCTCACAGACTGTAACTATAATAGGTTGAATTCACGACATAATAAAGGGGACCTATATGATCTCATTCAAGAAGAAAGGACGTCTTCACCTTGATATTGAGTAAGATATTCATATGAACTCCAAAAATGATGAAGAAAATGGCTATGACCTCAGTTTAAATTTCCTAATCATGTAGTCCTATCCGTGTGTGCACTGAGATCATCAGAGAAGTGGGTGCAGAGCTAAAGCTGTCAGTTTTGAACCCACTTACCTTACATACTCAACGCTGCCAACTAAGTGACTAAGATCGGGCTTAGATCAATCCTTAACCCTCAATAATTGCCCACGGGCGCAAATTTCCAATGAACTTGGAACTTTTACACCAACCTTATCCTCAATGTCGAGGAGGGCCAATTCAGCCCACTACCACCAGGCAACCCCAAGAAAAGTGAAGAAACCTGCTTAGGGGTTAATGCCCTACACAACCCAAACAACACATTGTGAGCTTATTGAACTGATTCAGTTACAGTGTAAAAATCTAAGAACCTCTACAAGAACATTGGTCGGAGCCGCATGAGATTCAATACCCACTCAGAGATTTGGATTGCAAGCGATCAAATCTGAAGATGATGTCTGAATTAAAACAAGCTTGACTTGGATTGCAGTTGCATGAATCCAAACGAGCCTGCGTGCAAGTTTATCCTAGCATGGAGCAGCAAGGTATCCTCTGGTTTTGGCCGGACCTTTCTCAAGGCTCCATCAATGTAGAGGCAGCTGCAAGCCCACCGCCGAGTTTTCCATGGTTGAGCAACCCAGATTTTACGTATGACATGTCAACTCGCGACCTGGAGTATGGGTGAGCCCGCGAGAGAGAGAGAGAGAGAGCTTCAACTGTGGTGAGCATGAATGGGGGACACACTTGCACGATGCTCAAACTTAAAACTGACACATGTTGATAGGGCTAAGATATGGACCAAATTGCTGTTGTCTGTCGGAGGTGGTCTCGTTTGGAAAAAGGGAGCCCTCAGGGAGCCAACTCACTCCAAGGTTAACTTTAGTTTGTGTGTTTTTATCTTGGTTTATGATCGACGGTTGATCGGGTTAACTTACATATGGGCTCGGTCAATGCTCAAAAGGTGAATTTGTGAGATATGAGTTTCAAAATGTGAGATGTGTTTTCATGCAGAAATATGTAGAGTTTAGGGCGTTTTTAATCGGTTATGGACGACAGCGATGAGGGGGAGGGCATCGTGGGATTTGAGGGCACGGCCATGAGGACGGGAGCCCGAGGGCAATGGCCGAAATTCTCATAATGACCGATCCGAAGTGCATTACACTTTATAAAACATAAGTCCTTTTACTTGTACGACGGACATAATGGGAAAAAGATCTGAACAGACGGGTATTCCGCATTGACAGAATGCCCTCCCCTCCAAAATGAGGATAGTATGCTTGAGAACGGACATACATTAAGAGAAGTTTTTTATGTGTGTATAACCACATATCGGCCGTGATGATGTTGAGTGTTGATGTAAAGGTTGATGTATGAGCCTTCGTCTTTTGAGTGTCAATGGGATTTGACTTGGTTGGGTAGCATTGCTGGGGACTTGGGGTCACAATCATGACATAATGTGAAGTCTATGAGTTGGATGCCCGAAGTGTTCTCAACTGTTGAGGTTGTGGTGGAGGTTAGGAGTTGATTCCGTTGTAGTAGATTATCTGGTTTAAGTCTAGCAGCTATTCATGTCATTGTCAAGTTTGCTAATCAAGTTGCTCAGTGTTTAGGGGGCTCTGTTTTTCACAGGTACGAAACTTTGGTGGAGAATCTGGTGGACCCTGCTCACGCCCCATTTGCTCACCACAACATTCAGGCGAGTATCATGATTTCAATTACCAGTCTAGCATTCAATTTGACATCGCTTGTGGGTGGGAATTAAATGTGGTTTCGGAGGTCAGGTACCATCTGTGTCTGACTGTATTGCACCTTGTTGAATCGGTTCTTGGGCTATAGGGAAGTCGAGAAACGGCGTTCCCGTTGACTTTGAGGGTGACAAAGATTGATCCTTCAGGACATGTGGGTGATGGTGATTTCGGAACTGTGGTTTTCAAAGGCCCTTGTTCTGTATCTTATGATATCAAATTCCCTCCGCACATCACAATGCAAGATACCATTCCGGTAAGACAGCCAGTCGTTTACAAGATTGTGTATGCTGCTGTAACATTTTGTTGCGAAGATTGTTGTAGCTCTCTACATACATATATTGTTATTCCATTCTAATCGGGCAATTTAGTGTAGCAGGGAGCGGTAAGCTCTGTTTTGCATAACATTCTTGAGTGGTTGGAAGACCTCTCCCATTAGATTTGCATCCCTCCAACATATTCCAAGACATGCCAGAAAGGATTCCCTCCCGGGGTGGCAACTCTCCCTTTAAGCAGAGTTGTTTCTAAATCACTTCTATCACTTCTAATACTTCTAATGAAGGGATGATTTCTATTTTCACAAAGAAGAGAAACATGCATGGAAAGAGGGCACTGAGAGGAATCCATTAATATGATTGGTGTCTGAATTTTAAATATCATTTTTAGAACTAATTAGAAGATTTTTTTTCTCTAAAACAGGGATCACCATCCGGACCCCCTAGGTGTTGAATTTCACTTCGAAGAAGATTTACAGAATTTCTTGGAATTTATAGTGACCTTAAATATGCCTATAAATGCGAAAGTAGCTCCCAAATAATGCTTCTTAGAAATAGTTTAGCAGCTCAAACTAAAGACAGTTGCCACCCTGGAGATTCCCTTTTGGAAATCAATTAAGTTGAAATCTAGACAATGTGTGTTGGTTTCAAGCTCTACAATAGGTGACCTTGCGGTGAAGACCCATTGCCACTAACCTACTCTCGACTTTCATGCCCAGAATTGAGGACTCCTTTCCTGGAGATGGGGTCCTTGAACCAAATAGAGAAGGGCGGAAGCGCACGAATTACAAAGGCTTAATAATGTTGTGAGGTCTACTTCGTGGTATGCAAGCCTGACTAATTCTATGGTGGACTTGTGATGATGACAGGGTGAAAACTCGGGAAACAATTTCATGAAGGCAATATTCATCCTTCTAAACAAATTGAACCCGAAAAAGGAAAGGTTGGCAGGTCTTATAGCATTGTGCATTCCAGTGTCACCAGGGCGGAGTCGCCTCATTTGGTCATTTCCTCGAAATTTCGGAACGTCCTTATTGAAGACCGTGCCAAAGTGGGTGTTACACATGACCAATAACTTGGTGCTTGATTCGGATATGACCCTCCTCAATTTCTTGGTGAGTTTTCCTCTTTTACTGATACTTTCCAGAGCCCACCATTAAAAGTGGACAGGGCCTCCAAACAAGGAAGCTCTTCCTTCATGCTTGCTCCCAGGGAGCCGGAGTTTAGGGAGCTAGAGTTTATAACTTTATACCTATAGATATAATGGATTCTCAAAACAGAGGGATCATGATGTCAAATGTATGGAATCAAACACTCACCCAAGAACATAATGGTTATCAGAACTCGTCACAATTTTGCATCCATGGAGATGTGATATCGTCTTAATTCCCAGGTTTTGTCCATGAGTTCATTGGTTATGACTAAATGATCAGCTCAAGTAGGTGGATGAGCCGATGCTCGTCATCCATCCTCATCTCATCAGCTATCTTGTCCATAGCATTCTAGAGTGGTGTTGGCGGCGTCCCTTTCGTGACACCACTCACAAGCTTTTACACACCTCTTGACTTCGAGTCCAACAAGGCGTCGTACGGTTTCCTTCGAGTGCAACTACAAATGGATATCATTTGAATGAGATACTTGATCTAACTAAACCCACACTAGATATATGCCAAGATGGCGTGGGCTAGAGGCATTAAGTACATCAAGGGTAACCTTTTCTTTGTCAAAGCTCTCGTTGAGGTGTCCTTTGTAGATGTGACATCCTCAGGATTACTTGCAACTAGAAGCTTCACCGACATTAGTTCATGTGTTGGTTCTCTTCAGTGATTTTAGTGGCAGGTCTGTGGTCGTTGGTGGTCTCAGGGTTGTCCTTGGCTAGTGGTTTGGTGGATGGTCTGCAGTGGTGGTTACGTGTCTTGTTCTCTTTTACGTGGTGGTGTGACCTCCCCTTGAAGTGGGAGCATTATCTTGATTCTTAATCTATTGGCGTCGGCTTTTTGGCCTCCTGCCTCAACAAATTATTAAAAAGAAACAAAAAACAACCACATCTAGTGTTGATTGATTCATAACTAACTGCTGGATATGGATATTAGAGTAGGGTCCTGTTATATTAGACTCCATGTAACCTTGAGGCCGAGTCTATTGGCTTCATAAAGAGTGACAACTGGCAGAGATTGTGTATGTGGTCACCAACGTTTGCAAATTCATTATCAGTTTTCAGCTTCTCACTTATTTAATTCATTAGTTGTGTATGTCGCTGTTTCCCATCCCAGGAAAGAAGATTGGAGGTTCACGGTGCAGACAAATGGACTGAGTTTTGTTACGCACCTGCACCGGCAGATGGCTATGTCCATGCATTCCGGAAATGGCTGCGAGATTATGCAGGTGGGGCTCCCGATTGGGCAGGACGATTTGAGAACCGGTTGCCACCTTCTCCACCCAAAAGGATTATGATGGACAGGTAAGTGCAACTAGTGCAAGGGGGTAGGTTTAGGGTTTAGGGCTCATGTTAATCGGTGTGTCATGTGCACAGCCATCGCTACCACTGCTATTCTGTATATCTAATTTACCACGGCACTGAAATTGATGTGTAATGTTGATCGGAGTGGCCTCCATGACTTATCCTGTAATAGCAAGTATTCCAAGACAATTTCTCTAGTTGCCACCCAATGATTGCAAGATCATTCATGTGGTTTGATGTGTAATAATGTGGGTCACATCGAATCAATGGTATTGTGTTATGATTGTAAAGTGAAATATTGTCTCGTCACTTTACCTTACAATTACACTATACATTGATTTAGTGTTCCCTGCCCAATTCCTCATCAACTACGTAAATGATCTTTCAATCACTGGGTGGTAACCAAAGAAGGTGGCATAGGACACTTGCCAGCTACTACATAACAAGTCGTGGAGGCTACTCTAATTGATATGGCACATCAATTTGAATGCTACACTTAAATTAGATGTATATTGTAGTGTACAAGCTTAGTCAATCGATCTATGTCACATGCAAGTTTTATTCCATGTGTTGTCTGCTAGAAAACTGTTGGCATTTCACCTTACAATTACACAATACATATGATTTCGTGTACCCTGCACAATTCTTTGTCAACCTACATAATGGATCTTGCAATCATTGGGTGGCAACACAAGAAGGTGGCTCTGGACACTTGCTGGCGCATGACAAGTCATGGAGGCAAGGCCACTCTTATTGTCAACGTGGGGCATCAATTTTAATCCCACACTAAATTAGATGCATACTGTAGTTTGTACAAAGCTCACTGATTTCTTCAACACTGATATGCAATTAGGTTGCCTTCGCAAATAGGTTGCCTCTTTACCCATGTAAATGACTTACTTTTGGGTCAAAACCGGATTACAAAATCTTAAGGTTGTCCATTCATCAGTACAGAAACCACATTAAAACCCTAATTCATGTATTTTATTACTGTGGTAATACACATTCAAACCATCTTGAAATGTTAATATATTAGTGTGGGGCAACCTAACTGCACATGTTGCTGTAGGTATCTCCATTTTGCATCACCTCAATCAATTGTGTGCAATTTCCTGTGTTCTGTGCAGGTACTACACACATGTTCTCAAGTGCAAGGGATGTCACAGGGCTTTGAAGAATTTCAAAGTCCTGGAGGTGGTGTTGCAAGCTCTTTCAGTATCCTTGCTCGGCCTTGTGGCAGCTGTGGCTGCAACTACTGAGGTCCCATTGTTGCGACAAGTGAGACCTTTCACTGTTCCCCTTGTGTGTGTGGCTGTTGCATCTGCACTGCTATCTCGGTGGCTCTCGCGATTCATCTACAGAACTTTCTACTTCCAAGACTACAATCACGCCGCAATCAAGTAGGTGATCACCGCAATTACTTCTCAACTCCACTACGTATTTGCACTCCAGACTAGATTGCATGAAACACATTTCAATTGCGATGATTTAGTGGTTGATGATGGGAGTGACTTGCACTGAAAGGTGCACATGTAATACTATATAGTTACAAGTACATGTTATAGAGAAGCTTTATAAGAAAATTAGAGATTATAGTTTAATAGACAACATTGGGGGTTTATTGTAAGTAGGTCAAGTTACGTGGGCAAGGTGCATCTCCATCACAATGCCATCTTGTCACATATGTTCATTCCTTCCAGTTGCAGTAAATAAGGTGCAATTTATGTACAGTTTCAATAGAAAACTTGGGATTCACTGTCGTTGATAATTTAATCATGCAAACAGGCTGTGGGCCTGTTGAAAGTGTATGATCATGTGCATTTTGAGCACATGCTGAGGAGATTTTGCCCTTTTCCTATCAGCTTCAACTCACACCCAACTTGTAAGTGATAAAGCAAATGAAGAACTTAATTTAAACCTATAAATCTCCTAGCTCTGATATGTTGTCAAGCACAATTAATGGTGAATGTAAGCTCACATGATGTAATTTTTTGGTTTTATGCGATTGTAAACATGAATCTAATGAGAAAATAGTATTGAATTACTTATTTGATTCCTTCGGTAAAGTCCAAAATTCTCACATCATGGACCAAGTAAAAATCTAAGATGCACTTTACACTACTTCTAATAGTGCACATCTAGTGTAAGACTTCATTGTTATAATGGGTACATAAATGATATATATATATTCACACACACACACACACATATTATGAGACTTCACTGAGTATTGTATTTAGTGTCACTAATTCTATGTCTTGCTTAATACTATTTGTAATTGACCTGTGTAGTGTCACCAACACTAAACGTGCACCTTACATCCTTTGTCATTCCTTGTAGAAAAATTTGGGCATTATAAATTCACAATACTGTTATTTCTGTCACTCACTAAGTGGTTTTCCATCCACATTTCAATCATTCATGACAATATTTCATTATAGAAATATATTGGATGTAGAATATACCAAACTTTGTTGCAATAATTGGCATTCGGATGCACTAAAAGTGCTCCTTTGGTAGGATGAATTCACAGAAGTGCAAACTCAATGATTTTACAAACCAATTTAGTAATAGGTTTTACCAAAATCATTGGAACCATGAGCCAAGTTCACTCTATAGACAACCAATCTAACTTGAACTTTTGAACTAACTTCATTACATGTTGTGAACAATTTTATGATTTGGTACCCAGATTCACAACTTCACAAAATCAATTTCATGAATTATACAACTTTATTTCACAAAGAATGGTACATCATGTATAAGATTCTCCTAATTGATCCTTGTGACTAGCTCCTTACTCCAAACACGTTCTATGTTTTGCTCACGCGGCCAACACTCTTCCCACAAAGAAATCACAATCACAGTACACTCTCAAATCCACGAGATTGCACACTCCAACTACATTGGGTTTGTATCGTTAGCTTCGATGTATAGTAATCAAAGACCAAAGAAGAACTAGCACTTCTTGCTTCTGGCTTTGAGCACTTGTAATGAAAGACCAAAAAAAATCAACATCAAGGCTAGGGGCTTCCAAGTCAAAATAGAAGAAAGAGGAACCAATGAACAATGAGAAGGCAAATAATGTGAAATGAGAAGTTGAGAAGTTGAGAATATGAAAAACCACATAGTACGAAAACATTTATGAAATTGGTTTGAAAGACTCATGAAGTTGTTAGAGGTAAAGTTGAGGCATTCTTAACTGATAAAATAGGAGATTTTCCAACTTTTTAGGAGGAGTAATATCAAGGAATTGTTTTTCTTGTGAAGAGAAACGATTTTTTAAGGAGAATGCCAAAAAAATTAATTTTTTTCATGAATATGAAAATTGCTACAAATCTCGAAGTGGTAAAGTTAGGGTAACACATAGTCGAATTATAGGTGTACCCATAATTGCGTATCTAAATTCTAATGCTTGGCTCTTATGAGGGTAATCAATCACAAGCCGTCACACATAATCCTTAACTCCGTTTGCCTAGAATATATATAGATCTCATCCATGCTGGCATTTACATAACCCTCGTGAGCGGTTAAATGGACATGATCGACTATGGATGCCTCGACCTTAAAGGTCCACTATCATGAGATTGAAGGGGTGCCACATATCAAGTTGCTTTAGAAGAAACGTGAACTAATTTTTAAGGTTCATGAAATTGGTAGAACACTTTGGTAACATTGGTTGGAAGGTTCATGAACTAGCTTGGACATTTCATGAAATTGAGTTCGCACTTATGTGAAGTCATCTTACCAAAGGAGTAAGTTAGGATGACAGTACTTGTAAACTTATTCTTAAGAAATGTCAACAGAAAAATCACCACAATGACATAAAATACCATATGACACTAAATACAATCTTTAGTGTACATTGTTTATGGTATTTAGTGTCACATGCATAATACACTCTAACCTCCCTAAGATCACGCTTGTGGCAACCAAAGTGCATGTGATATTAAGGAGGTGTGTAGTGCTAACATGGACGCATGATAATAGGGAAGTAGTGTACCCATGTAACATTATGGAATAACACAAAGTCAACATTGTAAATAAACAAGTGTTCAAGTGTGCATGAGTATGTTCAATAGTGTTATGAGGTGCATGCCTATGTGACACAAGGGTCTACAAGTTGACTAAAGTGTACACATATGACACTTGCTATTAGTGTGCTCAAGAATATCTTCCTCGTGCATACTAAAATGTAAACACATGACACTTGCCATAGTACGCTCAAAAATATCTTCTCCTTGCATACTGAAATGCAAGAGTATCATCTAAAGTATCCATGTGCTACTCTAAATATCATAATGTAGGTATTTTTCACTCAAAGTAGTTACTTATGTTGACAAATGGAATCATATTGGCAATTTGCGGACGTGACACTTTGAGACCTCTAGGCATCTAGTTTAGACCTTCGCAACTAATGAATGCGACACTAAATACCATAAACGGTGTAGTACTTTGAGGTCCTCTTCTTATAGAGTAGACAAACTCATTTCCAATAACCCCCCCCCCCATCTTAATATATAGAGTCCCCTAAATTGTGAGTTCCACACATGTAACTGTCATTCTCTAACATGAAGGAAAAAGTCATGGAGAATCACACATGTAGTTGTCACATTCGGAGTAATGAAATAAAGAAGTTAAAAGGGCACAACGTTGGTTTTCTTGAAAAGGGAACTGATTGTACTCAAGGCTTCGTATCCTAGTTATCGGAATTAGGTGAACTTGTGCTATGAATATGGGTTGGGAGAGAATCTTGCCTTTGAAATTTTATAATAATTTCAAAACTTGGAAAGAAATTATAATTCTTTTGTTAAACATTGTGATATCAATTTCCAAACTTGTGAAAAATTACCCCAATATCACACTTGACTCCGCTTAAGTGAAATTGCTTAAGCTAATGGAAACATGTCTGTCTACTCTAATAATGGGATGCACTTCTATAGTGGTGGTGTTTTGTATATAGGGGATTATAAGAAGAGATCCCACATGAATAAGGGTCCCACTCTCAATGAAGAGTGTCTCATTATCAAGTTTCATCCAAATATCAAGTTTCTCATCAAAACAATGAGATTTTGTAATAAAGAAGAATTTTCAAAGTTCTTATTTCTATATTCTTTATGGGAGGCCCAACTTTTATTTTCATATTTTTTACCTTGGTATTGATGTCATCATTTTATGGTGCATGTCACGTTCCTCCGTCACACAAGAATAATACAATCATGAATGCACATGAGACACTAGTATTGAGAACTTTCAAACTTTGTACATTACAAAAGTCTTACAACTTAAACTCAATATTGTGATGGCTATGAGTTCAAACCACCCGACCATAGGAAAAAGACAAAAGATAATCCTCTCTCCTCCCCCGAGCTCCCTCTTATACCCATAGGCACTCCTAGTCTTATCCATCTTTATCCATAGTAATTAAGACATACTTTTAGAAGTCTCAAGTCTTATAAAATTTAGATTGAAGCTTCCTTATCTATACGCATAGAGCATTTTAATGTATGATCTTTTGGCTCAATCACAATCCTCCAGTTGGAACTACCTAATTCCAACTTGATGCATTCATCCATCCTTCTAGTTGGAATTGTCTAGTTCCAACTCGATCCAATCATCCATTCTTCTAGTTGGAATTGTCTAATTCCAACTAGATTCATTCATCCATTCTTCTAATTGAAATTGTCTAATTCAAACTAGATTTATTCATTGAGAGTTGTTAGCTGCAATGAATAACATCCATCCGCTAGGAGTTGCCTACCTCCAACACAAAGATCTTACAGACGGAGGTGTCCAACTCCAACGCAAAGATCTCCAATTGGGAGTTGTCTAACTCTCCTGCACAATTCTTTCATGACTTGTTCGACTCCAAACACCATATGCTCACATGCTAAGTACAACACAATATAGTTAGTCTTTCTTTCTTGCATAATCCAACATTTAATCTTTTAATTTAATTTAGGTATATCACAATGCCTCACAACTTCTCTATTTTGATAGCAATGGAGACCGCCCGGGGGGGGGGGGGGGGGGGGTTCACTCTTTGTGGTTTACTTGGCAACTAGGTGTGTCCAAAGGGTATTTTTTTTAAGGCCCTTCAACTAATACCCATAAAATATAATTATCCCCTTAATGTTACAATATCTCTAGGAACATTCTAGGAATATAGTTAAATACGGATTTTAGTGACCCTAAATTACTTAGGAAACCTTAATTTTTTTTCCTCTCAACAATAAATGAGACCCTATCTTTGGACTTGTCTATATGTCTAGTGTGCGCCTCCCCCCCCCCCTCTTTGAGGATGAAGAAACACTTGAAAATGTTATTTTGTAACATAGAATTATAAAAACCCTCAAGCCTTTAAGCTTTAAAGCGTCATTTTATAATGGGTAGGAGGACTCATCCAAGTGTGGGTAACTATCCTTTAAAGCAAGCGGGCCTTAGTTGGACACTTTTAACTCTAACCCACTTCTCGTAGGATTTGAAACACGCAATTTGTGCGAGATGATTAGCAAATCCAAATCGTGTCTGGTGCCATTTTGCTCATCATGGATTTTGAAACTCATATGGATATCTTATTTGAGGCCAAAATATATAATTCTCTTTCTTATTGAATGATCATATAGATCCCTCTCCCCCTCTCCCCCCTCTCCCCCCAAAGTGATGATGTTGACTATTGAACCTAGACTAGTTAATATACATTATGGGTCTGTAGTCCAATCTCTTTTGAACACATGTCTTTATGGTGTCCGTTCTTAAATTCACACCTAATCACACACCATCCATGTTGAGATGAGTAACCGAACAAAACCTCCTCGTCTTAACCACTGTGCTCCAAAATTCTCACCGTCCTATTCAATGTTTGCGAGATTTTCTTAGCATAAATCAGTCAAAATCCTAACGTTTCCAAGTCCAACCGCTTCCATGTTGTGATCTTTCGGGTTTTTCTTTGTTGATTTGAGGTATATTCCATATGTTATTCTAAAACGATCGGTTATGTTTCGAAGTCTCGAACTTCAACCGGTTCATCTTGTAACTAGCAGTCAGTTCTCCCCATTCATTGGTCCTATTATCATAGCTTATGGGGATCCTTTAGAATACCAGTTGCCTTACAACCAAATTGAATCTGGTTGCAAAATTGAAATGTTCTTAAAAAAAACAAGAGGTGGAAGTGGTCATTAATTGAGGCGGTCAAGGCAAAACGGATCAAGTATCCGTTATAATGGAGTATTCCAAATCTATGCCCGGGGAGAACCGGTTGAGTTTGAGAAATAACCGGTTGAAGTTGGAGACTTAAGGAGAATTACCGATCATTTGAGAGGAATCTATAAAAGAATATACTTCAAATGAATAAAGCAAAACCGGAAGATGTCAACATGTAACTGGTTGGATTTAGAATCACTAGGATCTTGACTGACTATATATGCCCACAAACTTCCCGGACACTGTTCCACATGAACATGCAACCAAAATTGCCTATACAGTCTAACCTCGTTAATATGACACTCATTTATATGACACCCTCGATATTACGACACATTTTTGCGAGACCATACTTTTTAGTCCAAAACTCCCTCTTTTATACGACTACGACACTTGATAACAAGACATTTAGAATTTCCGTTTTGTCGTATCATAGAGGTAGTTAATGCTAAAACTCCTTTCATCTATGTTATGTACATCTAAAATACATCCATTTTCACTAGGGAACTACTTAGAAACTTCACTTATCATTGGGAACTTAATGATAATTAGGGTTACTAGTGTAGAATGGACATGGTTAGGGTTAGAGTGGCCTCTTACCGAGTATGTTGCCTTGTACACAGGTGATATAGTATCACTAGTTTCTTGATGCTAAACGTCATGCATCATTGTTGTCTAGTTTCTTATTAAAGAACTCTCTATATTTTGATGTTATTGAAATAATTAGTTTTCAAAAGTTAGGAGGGAATGTAAATAAAATGACAGTTGCTAACTTGGGTAGGCAACACCAAAGATCATTGGACTCCTATTTCAAGAGTTCTTGAGAATATTTGTATTTTTTTGGAGTTATAAGTTATTATTTCATATCATCTATATTGCTTAAACTTGTTGCATATATTTTAAAACTCATATTACCTATGTTTTGTATTCCCTCAATAATACGACAACTTTACGCCATTTGTCATATTAATGAGAAGATGACACCTCGATAATACGACTTTTTTTGTGTTTCCCAAACGTGTCGTACTAAAGAGGGAGAAAAGTAATCTTGAACATTCAAGTAATTGATGCGTTGACTACTCTTGAGATTGGTGTAAAATATTTTTTCTTGGGATAGGTGAGTACCGCGTTCCCGACTCCCAATCATTTCCTTTGTATTTTCAAGTATTTTAGATGTATCAACCCATAACTACTTTAAAGTAATAGGAAGAGACCAATATCTTCTATCACTCTATTAATCAAATTCCGGTGAGAATTGTTCATGGGAGGAGAACTTCGTAACGCTACAATGCATTATATAGCCTCAAGGCTATTATCCAAATGCACTAGGTGATAGTCCACATGAGGGCCTCACCTCAAGGCTTTTGTCCACCGAGTTATATGTTCATGCCAATGCACTATAACTTAACACATGTCTAACACATGCTAATATTGTGCATTGTGGACCGCAATGACAATATCTTAATAAACACACTAGTTTCTAACTTGGTGGGGTCACTCAAAGCACATTCCATCTTCTCCACAAAATGTTGGTGGATGTAATTTTGTAACACGATCATCTACATTGTTGTTATTTGCATGACTCGGATTTAGCTACACTTAATAGTCCTATTAGTGTGGGCGACGATGATTTTCTAGAGCCCATGCTAATTCATGTAATGAGAATTAATGTGGGCTACATTGATTTTCAACCCACACTAAATTTCTAGTAGAAAATTAGTGTGGGTCACATGAATCATTTTTCTAGAAAATTAATGTGGGTGATTCTCTTATTTTGTGCTACTTTTGAGCTGTAACTAATATGTGATGTGTTGGATGAATATCTACAGGAAGACTATTAGATTGATAAAGTTTGAGAATCATGTTTCTCGTTAGGAATTAAAAAGAGATTCCAATGTGCCAAGAACGAGCCTTAATACTTGAATATCATAAACATAAAGCATAAGAGTGCAGCAATTTATTGACATGATGACCCAAAAGCAACATTAAACCGACATGGGAGCCTGTTGTTTTAGAGGTAATGGACAATCATAATTCAATCAATATGTACTTATAGGTGGAAATATCTAGGGTGGTGGTTCTAGCATGCTCTTCCTTATCCAAACATTGTGGACATGGATAGAGAGAGAGGGAGTGAGTTTCCATATACAAACGTACCTCTCATCCATCCAACATAAAAACTTGACCCCATGTAAAGTTTTGTTGATGATTCATCTCAAATAAGTTCAAGTAGACTAATTTGAAACCTCTAACTTCTGGTGTCAAATCAACTGAAAAAAGCAACCTCCAGACTGCATACTATTTCGGGGCTCTAATGTCGGATGAATAAGAGGTACGCTCCCATACAATTACTCCCTCTCTCCACATGGAATGTTGGACAAGGGTCATTTGGATTGGGTTCATTTACCTCAACCCGGTCATGTTCATTGGTTGAGGTACATACACCGTTCATTGGAACATGATGGGGACTTTGCTTTGCCAAAGTCGCATGTCCATTACGACATCGTGAGGGGGGAGGAGGTATAATTTGTTGTAGTTGAATATGTTGAGAAGTGGATGTTCTTATGGTTGAGGCTCCCAATTTGTTGAGCGTGGGTCGATCAACTGGGTGTTTCATTAAGAATTTGTTTGTTGTCAAAAGCTACTTTGGGTGTCAATCATTGTCCGGGGAGAACCGGTGCTTAGTTACAGATGAACCGGTGAAGTTTGAGAACTCACCGGTTGAAGTTGGAGACTTCAAGAGAATTAGCAATTGTTTTAGAGGAATCTATATAAGAATATACCTCAAATGAATAAAGCAAAACTAGAAGATGTCCACATGTAACTGGCTGGATTTAGAATCACTAGGATCTTGACCGACTATGCCCAAAAACTTCCCGGGCACTGGTGTCAACGAATTGTGAATGGGCACCCGAATGGCGAACTCGCTTGAGGACATAAGGAACTCTATATTTTGAGTTTTTGGATGCGGTATGATCTTGTATCGTTCGAAGAAAACGTGTCCATTACAACCGATCTGTTGCAGCTTGTTCATTGCAACTCATAGTGAGAATATGCGGAAATAAATGAATTTGGTTGTCAACTAGAGGTTTTTGGTTGCGCTTTTTGGACAATTGACAGCCAAAAGGATGTTAGAAAAAGTCTAGTAGGCATTCGGCACTTTATGACTTGTGGGGTGTACCACACTCTGGCTATCACTAAAAGGTGAGAGCAAAGATGATAAGTGTGATATTACAACACGTCCACACACTGGAGAGTTCAATGTTTTGTAGATTATTATATGAACATTTTTTTTTTGTCAAGTATGTGAAAGAGCTTCTTGATTGTATTGTTTGGTCCTCGTTGTTGGCCCCAATGCTTTTTGCCTAGGTGAATGGCTTCCACTACTCATTGTTTCACCATTGTTTATGTACAATAGTATCGTTTACATGGAGCCTCACATGTTACATATTATTGATGGATATTCTTTGCCCTTGACTACCCTAAACCCTAAACCCCTAAACCCTTGACATCCAAAGTTTATATTAGAATCAAATTTCACGAGGAGTGTGCCCTTTAAAAATTGTTTCAAACAACCACCATACACTTATGAGGATTCACGTGATTTTTTGGTAGACCTTAAGTGGGATTTGAAGTGGTTGAAACATTTTAACCTTAAAGAACATGGTTGAACAATTTAATTGTTAAAATAACTCACAAATTTCAAAATGACGTAATCATTTCATTCCACCAAGTTATGAAACTTATTTCAAATTTTTTAGCGCGATACAAAACAAAGCCTAAATGATTATGATTCGCTTTTAATATTTGAGTTAACCCCTAAAAGCACGGGGGTTTTAACTTGAATCGAGAAAGTACTACGAAGTATGAATTAGAAAGTTTATTTTGTGTTGGCATAAAGAGAACTTTCTAGGGAGTTGATTTTAATTCACATCCTTGCAATTGGAATATGGATCTTTATACTTGGTCTCCACCAGATCATTAGGCAAACATTTTCCTTCAAAATTTGTTTTTTTTTCAAAATG
This sequence comes from Polytrichum commune, assembly GCA_950295325.1. Taxonomy (NCBI): domain Eukaryota; kingdom Viridiplantae; phylum Streptophyta; class Polytrichopsida; order Polytrichales; family Polytrichaceae; genus Polytrichum; species Polytrichum commune. Next base: position 39,971,371 of record OX485807.1, read on the forward strand.
TATCAAAATCACTTGATCTTTGATATGATTAGCTAAAAGTTTGAGCTACATAATTTGGTGGGAAAAGTCAAAATATTCATGTCATTGACATTGTTGCTTTTCCAAAATATTGTATTTTGTAACAAAGAAAAATTAAGGGTTCCACCACTTCAAGGTCCATATCTTAGAGTCATTGATATAAAATTTGAATTCGTTTTCTCTGGATGGTGCAAAACTTTATTATGTCAAGGTGCAAGGAAAAAAAAAACAAGAAAAGAGAAAAGTTTGCCTTGAGAGATATATCTTTGAAAAACACTCGCAACCACTTTTTGGCTTCTTGGGCATTTAGGGGTTAATAAACCTACAAACAGTAATAAGGTCAATGACAACTACCCCTATTCCACTATGCTCTCACAATGTAGTTGGAGAATGACTTGGACACAATTTGCATTGGAGTGTCCCCTCTATAACTCCATAGAGATAGGGTTCCTTCCCTAATTTAGAATGTAGTATTAAGTAGTCTTAAGTCTTCGCCCAATTGGACCATCAAGTTGATATTAGTCTCTATTGCATGGAAGCCAATGCACTTCATTACTCTAAATAACCCCACTAATATATTGCATTTAGTGTTATAGGATAGTTTACCCGTGTTTAATGTCACTTTTCTAATGACACTTCTTATGAATTACAAATACAATCACCCTAACTTACTTTTAGTTCATCTACTCTTGGTATATTTTGCATCCTAACATTTCTATACTTTAGATGAAAAAACACTTAGTAAATGATAGTAATTGCAACAATTGCGAATCTACTGTATAATGCTCAAGTTAAGTTTTTTTCATAATTTTTTTTTACAAAGAATGACAATTAATGTTAGGTTTACATCTAGAGGTTGGTGACGTTATACTGGCGGTCTACAATTAGTATTGAGCAAGACAAATGGAATCGGTGACACAATATTTAGTGAAGTTCCATTTTATGATACACCCTACTATTCAAGCTACAATGTTTTGTCGAGTCAGTGTGGGTTACCAATGGGAGTCGCGCGGTGCTGTAACATCTAAAGACAAATTTTCATCACAAGTGGATGACAAGAGAAAGTAGGGTTTCAGCCAATGGATGAACTCATCCATCATCCATGACAATATTTGTTCACTTATTCACAAGAAACGTCATCCGAAAAGACACCATAGTGACGTCAAATACAATATGACATTAAATCTTACATTCATAACCCAGCCACACTTACTAGTGCACGCCACCAGTGAACTGTACCTACCAACACTGGTTACATCCAATGACTCTCATTGGCTACACCAACTCTAAAAGTGGTCCCTGTTGGTAGGAACCGTTCACTAGTGACCCGCACCAATAATATTGGGTGGGGCTGTTAGTGTACTTACGTTGCTCGGGTCAAAATGATACCTTCAGTAAAATATCTTGGTTCTTATTTGATTGGCGCTGGCTGCTTTGGCGATTTTGGACGAACCAACCCATACACTCATTCCTTGTTGGATGCCTAAACCCTTGCTTTGAAGAAACCAGTGTACGGGTTGGTTTGCCCCAGCCCTATTTTGACCTTTTGTCTCAAAAAAAAAAACAAGATACCCTTAGTAAAACGTTATAGCAATGCCTAATAACTCCAAATGGTAAGCGACACTAATTAGATAAAAACAGTGTAGACCCCCTGGGCCAATAAAGGGCGCCATGCAAAACTTTAAAGTTACTAGAGTAGTTGGCCCACCTCATTATAGTATTTCCCTGGAGGCGGGCCCCACATACAGCGGGCGGCCGGGACAGGTGGCGACGGAAGGGCCACCCGGCGGAATATCGCCCGGCAGGAATCATGGCCGGCCGCTTGTCGATTGCAGTTATGTACGCTTTGTGTTGCAGGCGATGATGATGGTGATCCGATCGGCCCTGTCGTCGAGGGGATGGGATCAACTCAATCGTCGCTGTCTCGGCAGCTGCTCGGAGCTTTCCTTGATATCATCTCTGAACGATTCTACGCAACTATATGTATGTACTGCACTGGCTAATGAAGAATCAGTCTCCGGTAAAACAAAAAAAACCAGCTTGCTGCAGCTATGTATATATCTGATGACGCGTGATCGTCTCCGCTCTGAGATCTACACGAGGGAGCCGAATCCTGCAAATGGCTACACGTTGGCACAGTTTCCCGTTTTGCTGACGGGTTGATCGTCTGTTATGTTTCTGTTAACATGATTGGAAATAGGTTGGGGTGGGGTTGGGATGGATGGCGGTGGTGGAGTTGCCGGGTAAATCATTGTTAGGATATGCACGTAATCGTGTGTGTGTGTAATTCAGACATGTAGAGTGATGTTACTGATGGTGTGGATGTAGATAAGTGGGTACCGAGATACTCAAGCTGGCGGATTTTGTATGGAAAGTTGCAAGTCGAGGGATGGGTGACGGCGGTTATGGAGTTGCCGGGTAAATCATCACCGCCGGTAGCTACCGGTGATGGATACTGATGGCTGAACTGCTGGCCGGTGTGATCAGCCGCGCAGGCAACAATTCCGTCGGTAGGTGTGATCAGCCCCTCACCAGCATCTCCGGTTGTAATGGTGTGAAAAGTGGTGGGTCAGCATCTATTTCTCAATGTAATATCCTCAGCAATTTCACGGCTGGAACCGGACGGATATTTGGTCGGGGCATCAGCGTATCATCCATCCAACGTAAAAATACAATTGACCCTAAAAGTTCGTGACTAAATATAAATCTCAACCCACTTCAGTTGAAGTATATCGGGGTCTTTGAAGCTAGCTCCGGTATCAAATCAACTATGTGATGACGTAACCTTTTGCTATTAAACACCATTTCGGAGAATTTCTGTTGGATGAATGAGAGGTACCCTCGTACGCGAGAGTTGGGTCCCCTCTCGATCCGCCCAGTGCTGATGAGGATGTGAAGTGGCATGGGTAGCTTCGGGACAGGATGAGTAAAAGTAGTAGTAGATGCAAAGTTTGAGGGTTAAGCAGCGGCTACCACCGAAATTGTCGCGGCAGAACTCCCACTCCCGGATCTAGGCGGCCCTTCCCTCTTGGGGCTTTAATCTGCACACCCCTGCAAGTGGGCCTTCCCTTTTTCCCAGCCATTTTTGGAGGCGGCTAAATTGAGAAGAAGTACAGTTGCGCTCGCGCTGTTTCTCGTCAGCTTCCTTCTAGTGCAACTACTGCAGTCCGTTAATTAGATCGTGGGCGGGTTAACCAGCTTGACAAAGATCTCTATTTCGGAACCCCGGGATTACAAGCTGGTAGGTAGGCTACTCGCGCCGTACATACGGAAGGGTGAGATCTGGTTGTACGGAAATCGGAAAGGTAAGGTCGCCGTGCAACTAGTATATAACTCTGGTGCTGCCGACAGGTATACCTGCCTGCGTCAACCATCTAGGTTTGTGTTCGCAGGAACTCACCGGATGTATCCGGTGCCGTTCCCTGAATCGAAGTCGGTGTGGAGCAGCACCCAGGTCTCACACTTTTGGGTTCCAATTCCTGACACCAGCTAAAGATTGTTTCTATGTTCAGTAATCTTCTGTAGTTTGTCTTTGTTGTACAGGCTTTGTATGATGCGTTCGTGATTTCTTATAGTGTATGTCTTAATTAATGCTATTAGACCGCTCGATTAGAGACATACAGACTGTCGTACTGGGTGCATGGAATAGTTTATAGTTCTCTCAAGCGAAATTGTTGACCTCTAGAAGAGTTAGGCTTGACATGAGCGATGTTTCCATGAGTTCTTGTAGTTTCTTTCCATGAGCCAGGCACATCTGGAGTTTTGTCGGTTGAAAAGGTACTCATCAGACTCCTCGAGTTTTGCTCTCGTGTTGGTGGACGAAAGTCTAGAGCTTGTACTAGTACTCGGAAGCTTTACGCTGTCTAAAGATATCTCGTCGCAGTTTCGAATTTGGAATGGAGAGCGGAGACAGAGACTCGTTAGAACCGATGTCCAGGGAAGCGGCCAAGATCTTAGGCCACATCCAACGCGAGAAATCGGAGATTGAGGAGCTCAATGCATCAGGTTCGACATCGCAGCAGGAAGGCAGCGATTCCAACGGCCTTCCAAACTGCCAGCTTGTGAAGGACTTGACCGAAGTTTTCAAGATTTTTGACAAGAACGGTGATGGCAAGATCTCCCAAGCGGAGCTGGGCCTCACCCTGCTGTCTCTTGGGGAGAAGCCAACGGAGGAGGAGCTACACCGGATGGTGAAGGAGGTGGACGCCGACGGCGACGGTGAGATCGACCTCAAGGAGTTCATCTACCTCAACACAGTTGGGCTGGGGGGACCTGAGGATAACGGTGACGGTGACGGTGCGAGCGCTGCCAGCATCAGGGACGCCATTCAGGACGCGTTCCAGGTGTTCGACCTCGACAAAAATGGGTTCATCTCCGCAGACGAACTTCTTAAAGTTTTGACTGGATTGGGGGATAACCAATTGACACTTGATGATTGCCGCAACATGATCAAGTCTGTGGACAAAGATGGTGACGAGAGGGTGGATTTCATGGAGTTCCAGCAGATGATGAGCGGAGGTTTTGTGTACTGAAGATCCAATTGTCTGGTTTTTTCTTTCTTAATCATTTTTTTGGCAAATTCCAATTGGCATGCAACTACTTTGGAAGATCATCAACCACGACAGATTCACATCTGCACAGGTCGCTGACTCCAATTTTAGAGAGTCCTGGTGTTTCTCGAAACAATCGGAGGGTTGGGTTACTGGAGGACCGGCCGGTAGCCAGTTTTACAGTGGTTTGCGAGGTAGCCTTTAGGGTTTAGCGTATCTAATAATGATGACGGCGGGTAGAAGGTGGTCACAAGGCCTCCTTTTGGATTGCTTCCAGATTAATTAACATAAATGTAAATCCATTATGGGAGCTTGGTCAGGTTTCTTTGATGGAAGGGATTGCTCAAAGATTCTAGGATTTTTTAGACCAAAGCGTTCATGAAGCCTTACTCACCCGTCAGGCAATTCTGCTTCGACGACGACGGCGACGCGCTTTTGGGAGGTTACTGAACAACATGTTGTTACTCCACTTCCGGTCTGCCTGCCAGGTTTCTTGGAAATATCAAGTCGCCCACTATCCTGTACTGGGCGTCTTGCAAAGTACCAAGAACCTTCTTGAGGTTGGCTGGCTCCACCGCTGTTTGGTCCCGGTGGCCGCCTCGTATGTTTTTTTTCCAATAAAAGATTTCTTGAGCAGGGCTTCCTCCCTTGCATGTTCACATGTTCTGTTACTGAAGTTGCATGCACCCGATTGATGAGGACGGAAAGCTGGCTCTACGGAGAATCTTGCACATATCTTGCAGAAGAGTCTATTAGCGCCTTAATTCCTGTATAATCATCATGCGTTGTGTTGATGATTTCGGGCTCTTCAACACAATATTATCTGAATCATCATCAAATCCTTGCCCACAATTACAGCACGGTTGTGCACAACAATATATGACAAGTTCAGTGATGAGAAATGTAAGTACGCAATCTATCTATCGGTTGTAGCACTGTCTGTCACACTCATCTCATGGCAAAGGCGCGCAAAGAAAGGAAAGTTCACGCTGTAGGCTTGCACTTGCAGTAGAAGTGACACCACGTACCTGGAAATCACGTGAGAGACACATCATCCATGAAGTACTGCAGGAACCTAGCACTTAAGGTATGTGGTTCCTTTTCCATGTTCCCCAACTTCTACCGATTAGATTATCCTTTTACACAACGGAATTTGTGTTGGATTAGCAACTCTCCAATGAAGCATCAGCAAAAATTGCTTCAGCAAAAATCGGATTGAGATTCAGACCTCCCTTGACTTAGTTATGGTTATTGGAAGTGCATATTATTTGTTGATTCTTCGTTTTAATGAATACATAAGTCCTCCCACTCACGTTCACTATTGAGTGCGGAGTAGTTAATAAAATCTAAACACGAACTCCAATCTCTTTTTACCATGTGTCTTCAGGGTGACACCAATCAAATACAAGTGTTTGATTATGTAACTGAATGACGCCCCAATATCTTAATAGTTCACCTTCCATGTTATTGCTCGCATGGAAGATTGAGGGTGGGTTTCGATGTATGTTTCTTGCCCATCGGACTTTGGTGGGAATAAAAGGGAAAATGTAGATGAAATCTAGTGGTGAAGGGTTCGTATGTGCCTTCAATGACCATATGGAAGTCTAGTGGCCCATGGTTATGGCCCTCCACATTCTAGTAGGCAAGTAGAATGTGGTCGGTCGGTTGGTTGGTTGGTTGTGTTATCTTCATTGATCCAACACACTATTAATATCTAGAATCTAGTGGGTTAATGACAAACATGGAAACTCACCCTAAGAAATCCACCTTGGTGGTCCCATCCCTGGGTGGAGCCATGGCTTTGTAATTATTTTTTAGCATCCCAAGCCCAAAAGCAAGTTAAAGCACATGAATAGCTTGGCACTCCCTTCCTCACAAATTATTAAAGTTACGCGAAGTTACACATAGACTCAACGACTCAACTGTGATATCCCTGAATCCGAGAAAATACAAGAATAAAAAAGATGAATTCTCTGTTGCCACATGCGTCAATTATGATGTTAATTCCATTTCAATTTAGTCTAGTTCTATGTGTTAGCCCAACACGGCCATTACAAGAAATGAATCGAAGATGATTGATGGCAAATTGCTAGCTCCCTGAACACTATTTAATAAAAAATGCTTCACTCTTTTAAGCTAGGACATGGACATGAGCATGAGCTTGCCCTCATAAACAAAATTTTGGGACCTACTTTCATGTCAAAGCAACTCCTGCGTTAAAACACATCCGTACTTGGGCCACATTTACTAGTTGCTTAAACCACTTGCCTTGAGGTCTTATTACTGTCGAAACAGAATTAGCAGCCCAAATGTGTTAAATGTTAAAGGTCGACAATGAAAGTCGAGAATGAGAGTAAAGTATGGCTGCTGTTAATTTGGCCCTTCTTGTCAACTTTCTACTGATTTGAAAGGCAGAGGAGCCTCTGCCAGTTATGTCGTGGGCAAGGTACACCTACTTTGGGGAGGGAATTATTGCATATGAGTGTACCTCTCATTCATCCAACCATCCATCTTAAAAGCTATGAAATTGTTCACAAACCGAATGTTATCATCTTTCGTTTATTTGACATCGAAATTAACCTCAAATAATCTGAATTAATCTAGTCCAAGTCATTTAAGATGAATTGACCACAAAACCTATAGTAAGTAGGTTTTATTTTTATGTTGGATGAATGAGAGGTATGTTTGTATGCAATATATAATTCCCTCTAATATATAATTCCCTCTAATATAATTCCCTCCAATTTTTACCATTTAAAAACATTAAAATTAACATTCTAGCTTGACTGGCTTCTCCCATCAATTCCAATGAACTAGGTCTCACCACGTACAGGAGGGGACATAAAGCATCAATCAACTTATAGATGGTACAAGGTGTGTTTTGACGTTGTTTGCTAAGTTTACCGACCAATAAACTACCTAGTGTTGAAGATGTCTTCAATGCCAAGGAAATGCGAGGAGATTTGACACAATTATGTAGAAAATATACATAATAGAATTTATTGCATCATAATTTATTGCATTTATGGAAAAATGAAGATTTTACAAATGCAAAACCCCACACAAATTAAATAAAGATGCCTTATTACACACACAAATATATATATATATATATATATATATATATATATGAATTCAAGTGAATTACTAATGATAATATGAGTGAGATGTTGAAGCTTGAATATAGACTTAAAATTACATCTTTATTTGTCCCCCCAAAAAAACAAGGCGCTATGCACGAAAGTTGTTGTGTTATAATGGGTTTAAGAGAAAACGAAGTCTCCAAGGTAGCAAAGCGCTGTGAAAGAACGACGTGGCCTCACGAGAGGCTAGAAGCTCATTTCACCTCCCATAGACTTCTTCTTGATGATACATGTGACGTGATCTTGTAACTAAAGACTTCTCCTCGTCTATAGCTGCTCCTACCATACCTTATTGTAGGGATAAGAGTTAACTTAGGTTCTAGATAGCTCTATCTAGTTCCTCAAATGAATTTCTAGTTATCTAGAGTTAACTTAGCTTCATCCACATTATTTATCTATTTTCCATATTTAACCGCATACATTCATTTAAAGACAAACTTATGGACAAGAAAGAGAGAAAGAAAAAAGAAAAAGAAACACAAGTTAATAGAAAGAAAAGGAAGCAAGTGTCACCAAATATAGTTGTCACCAATAAAGAAGCAAGAAGCAATATAGTTGCACCAAGCCTATTCTTTTTCTTTTCTTTTTCTCATTTCTTAGACAAAAGAAGTTTTTTTTTTTTTTTTTTTTTTTTTTTTTTTTTTTTCCTTACCCAATGATGAATCAAAAACATACAAGGTTGTTGGAACCTTAAAACAAAGAGAAGGAAAACTCTCTAAGATGCATACACTGGAACCAAACAACCCCAAGAAGGGTTTTAACATTATACAGTTGCAATGTCAACAATGAAGTAGAACCTACACTGACATTCATGGGAAATTAGTGGAAAAATATTACTGAGATATATACACTCTGGAAGGTTGTGAGTCCTCCATGAAAATTGAATTATTCTTGAAATTGTTGCTCATGGAACTGCAAGTTGGGTATTGACTTTTGGAGATTGATTCAAGAATGCCACAATGTCTTTTGAGAAGTTCAGCCTCAACATTGGTAAGGTAGAGGGTGCTAAACCCAACACCCCATCCAAAACCAACACCTATAAACGCCTCCCAATTGCCAACACTCTACAACCTTGAACCGTACCCGGCGGTGTAGGAGTGTCTGGGCCCACGAAGTGACGGTTTTAGGTGCCATTAGTGGTGCCACCTCATAGCGGCCTCCATGACCTTCATGTAGGGTATGTAACGGGCTCCACTCTATCTCGGGTTGGTTCAAGGTGGGATTAGGGTGGCTTGTCAATGCCTATTCTAGTCATTCTATTCACAACGCCAAGGAGGTAGGTCCACAAAGCACAAAAGGGTCATTTCCCGGGATGCAAAGGGGGTCGGTTCCCGGGATGCAAGGTGATGGTTTTGCAAGCGAACCGGGAGGGATCATGGAGGGAGCCGTGTGGCTTTGCATACCATTACTACTTGGGCTTTGATGTAGTTTGGGTCTAGTACCCAGCTATGTTGTGTTGGTTCTAGGCAAAAAAGGTGGGGGTCCTCATCATATGCGAGGTTGCCATACACGGGGCCTATGGATTGGTATAAGGAAGCTAGTAGTTTTGACTTTGAATATTCATCAAATATTCAATTGAGACTAAAAATATTTTTTCTTTCTTGATACCTATGTTTAGCCCAAAGGCTAATATGAATATATATTTTATATATCAACCACATAGCCATATGTATGTGCAATAGCTTAAAGTGTTGGTTTAAGCACCCTCTACCTTAGACCAAACTACTGTTAGATCAACTGATTTTGAGAATAAATTGCTGTAATGTTGACATATGCGAGCTGTGGAAACATTTTGTGCAACTTCATCCAGTGAACACTCAAAAAATTAAGAGAAGATAATGCCGAGTCCTTGCCAATAGATGAGCTTTGGGGTTCAGGGTTTAATGCTCATCCTCGACATGCCACCTTGATGGATACAGAACTTTGCTTGGCACACTGCATCTTCATATGTAGGTGGTGCCACTTCCTAATTGGAAATACACTCTGCTATAACTTTCTACTTCAAAGTTGTCCAATGTAATAGCTGATGTAGGCTGAGGGCTTCTCAAGCATGCATGTTACCTCTTTCATGAGTGCCATTTGTGTCTGTGTCTACGTGAGTTTGCACACATCTGAAGTAGAAAATGCTTGTGCAGGTTGTAATTTCAATCCTGACATAACAACATGTGAGTTGATGTCAATAATGATTACTGTAACTTGACCTCCAATTCAAGTGTTCATCCTGACACATTTATACTTGAGCTGACATGGCTTCAACTACTCCATGATAATTAATATAGTCAAACCACCTATTCCCGATCAAGACCCCATTAGGAATCTATAGGGTGCCATAATTTTGATCAAGTTAGAATCAATAATGTCATGACACATGTCCCTGCCTTAAGTGTTAAAGTGAGGAGGAATGAGCGGTTATGGCAGACTCTAGACATTGGCAACATGTTTGGGCCAACTTTTGGCTTCAAATTTTCACAATACCTTCAATTCAAGGAATAAAATTACCGAAAGTTTTGCAATCCTCCATATTTCTATCTTCCTACACGGGAAAAATCTGCACCGCCTTATACTTCTCAAGATCTAGCTCATAATCTCTTAAGTGATGGGTTATGGGCGCCTCTACTGTACATACCACACGTCCAAGATGGTTGGTGGCCCACTACTAAATGCTTGAAAATCGCATAATAAAAATTGTTCATCATTTAATCGAGAAATGTTAGGACATGAGCATGAACATGTGCGTATAACCATAAGTTTGGGACCTAATCTTATGTCAAAATAAGCTTTGTTGTAAATGCATTCATACTTGAACCATACTTACTACATTATGAATCTGATTTAGTGTGGCCATAAAATGATGTGCCTCGATAATGAAAGTGGCCTCCATTAATTTGCTGATGAACAACACCAACTCATTCGAAATGCACAGGCATGATTCTTACCCGGGTACGCAACTCCCGTATTATATGGTCCTGATTATAATCACTTATAATGCGTTTTAGTCCAATATTTTGTGATACAATTTGTTTTAATGTAGGAAACCCTTGTAGCCCTTCTAAAAAGGAATCCAAAAATGTAATTATATATAGGAAATGAATATATTTTGAAACATATAATTGCATTAAAAACCTAATTATATGATTTTTTTAATACAAGTACCATAGGTCAAACTACCCAACTTTTTGGACTTTTTAATAAAATTTTAACATTGTGAATAAATTATAATTTTAATGGGAGGCAACTATTCGTGGCTTATAATTTTAATGAGAGGCTTAATAAATATGCAACCCAACTTTTTTTTTCATCTCATTTATTTAATTTGGTCTTCATCCAACTTTTTTTTCATCTCATTTTATTTAATTTGGTCTTTACCCAACTTTTTTTTCATCTCATTTTATTTAATTTGGTCTTCACCCAACTTTTTGATCATTTTAATTTGATATAATTTGATATAATTTTTACAAAAGCCGTCCTCTAAGCCGTTTTAAGTACGATGCCCCCTGCGTATAATATGGGAGTTGCGTACCCGGGGATTCTTACTTAGTTGTCATGATTCTAGAGGGGAAAATCTATCAAGTTGGATGCCACCCCATTGGAAAGCATCGTCTTTAATTTTTCTTTTCATCTAAAGACACAAGCCCAAAAAATCACAGCATGCATCTTGCTCACGAATAATCACGAAAATTGCAAGTAGCTGGGTGATGTGGGAATTGGGTAGTGGCTCAGGTTGGCGACTGCTGCACACATGTATGATAAGGGTTTGGGATTTAGGGTTTAGGTTGTGGAGAAGACGAAATGCACTCATTGGTGAAATGAATCACTTGGTGTTTGATCTTCTGACATTATATTCGTTAATTAGAGACTTTGGAAAGTTTCAAAATAAATGCAAATGGTTTAATATCTAGTTCAATTTCTTATTGTGATGACATGTATTTGTGCCAAATTGGTTAGTGTTGCCCATGCAAAACACTTTATTAAGTCACATTGAATATATATTTTTTGTTTTTCTTGTTCTTTATTTGAAAAACTACGTCCTTCAATAGTCTCAAAATCATGAAAAAGTCTCCGATTACCGAATATAGTGATAGGATGGGAAAAAGTTGCTTAGGATAGGAAAAATGTGGCAAAGTATTTGGTTACGTGCTCTTGGGCTGCAACATGGTGGCCTTTGGCCATGGCTTTGTGGTCTTTGGCATCCACTAAATTATTTGTGTTCTTTGACTATATCCCTTGTTCATGCACTAGTTCATGAATTCTGCAATATGGAAAAAGTATAGTCTTTAGCCATCAAGAATTAAGTATTTTTCATAATGAGCACAACATGTGCATTGCATTCAGAAGTGGTGTTCATGTCAGGTGAACCTAGATTTCATTTGTCAAGATTAATAACAAAATAAAAAACAAAAGCACCCAGAGAACTTTAGGCAATAGATTTTGCCCCCATTTCATGTAGAAAAATATGTAATAGAGTGGACAAACCTAGTTTGCCAATGTTATGTCCAAAGAAACCTATCACCTTATAAGTCCACATTTTGAAGCTGCAGACTATAGTTCATGATTCAACCACTTTGCAAACTTTGATGTCGACCCCATAAGGTAGCAGTGCCTAAAAGTAACACGATTCCTTTTGGCAACACCTATTTTTCATTCTCAAATCGTCACCAAGTGAGTGTGGCAGTGCCATCAAGTAAGTCATTGTTAAAGATGATTAATCATATGTGGCATTAAGAACAAACAAGCACCACACACTTTGGCCATTCCTAGTGGCGGTGTAAGAAGAATGCAAGAATGCCTTAAAAGGAGCACCAACTTTGGCCTATCACAATGGCTAATCTAGGATCTATCCACTCACAAGTGTTTACACCATGGACTATGAAGTTGTCCCAAGGCCCTATAAAATATGTGATTGGCCGTTGAACTCGTCTCGGGACCACTTTGGTTAACACCAAGGAAAAAATGTTACAGTGACCATGGAGTTTGAGGTCCTCAAAAAACATATTTTAAGGCCTAAATTATCCATTGACATGGTCCAACGAGTTTTGTGGTGGGAGAGGCAAAAGAGGTGCTCTCGTAGAAAAAGGCAAGGGCCCATGGCAAAGAAATGATGTTATAATATCTTTTTAATAATAATAAATTCGGGGGAAGGCAAGATGAAGACAAGAGAAGACAAAAGAATGATCAAACTTGAAAAAAAATTCTTCCAAAACGGCCTTTTTTGAACATATATAAAAAAAAAATCAGCACATTCGATTTTTGGTGCATGGTCATTCTTCTTAATCCACATTCGGTTTACATCTAGTGAGGGGCCCAAAGGCTTCGTAAATTGACTTTTGAAGAAATTGGACCATGGAAAAGGCCATCTTCCATGGTCCAACTTCATGGTCCATAGTGTAAACCGGCCCTCAATGAGGCAAAGTACGAAGTATTCCACAAAAGGGGGACAACATCTTCATTCAATAAAAGGCTCTTAGCTGTAATAAAGCTGATCTTGTGGCCAAGGCTAGATGCCCACCTCTTTGAGTTGGGTCCTTACCACTATTGCTATCCAAGGTGAAAACACCACCCATTAAATTATGGCATTTACATTTCTTTTATTAGATGATTTGACTCCGGAATAAACATCAGAGACCCCAAAGTAGACTAGAAAGATCCACTTGAAATAAACTAACCACAAACTTGCAGGGATAAGATTTTGACTAGACCCATTTCAACACGGTTATAGTGGTGGGGCCTAGCTTATCAAAGAGGTGGGTGTCTAGCCTTGACCAACATCAATAAATTATATTTAAGTAAAACTGACTTAATCCAAGTCCAAACTTATAGTATGTTGAATATTATCATAGGATCCTAGATTAATAGTATTGTATGGTACGATCCTCTAGTAAAATGTGTAGAGTTAAATATGATAATATTATAGCAATTGTTATTATATTTTCATTACCTAACATTATTTATTACATATTTAACATTAAAAGAATAGATACATGATTTTTACCATCAATATTTAATAGTATAACATTGCCAATTCACATATCTCCCATGAAACTTAGTGTATCAACGGAACCATGGAATTAAAGCGACCAAAAAGTCCAAATTTTCAATATATGTCGAGATTTGCATAAATACAAGTTCAATGGACCCCCCCCCCCCCAAAGAAAAAAACAAAGTGGATTGTAAAAGGCTCATATCTCATAATGACTTTGAGAAATTTTGTAGGTTGCTTAGAAATGTTATATTTTTTGAAGTTTGTTTTGTAGACTCTTGAAAGTTTTTCAAACCTATGGAAAGTTTTTTTGAACTTTTTCCATGCTACGTAGCCTGCTTGAAATAGCAAAAGTTTATGGGAGTGTCGCTTGTAGGCTCATCTACCTTATATTAATATACTACACCATGTGTAAACCCTACTTTGCATGGTGTTCAAGTATTCCTATCAACCTGCATGTTGCATATGCAAACAACATCAAACCACCCATTGCATACGTGATATGTGGATGAAAACCCATTGTATGGATGAAACCGCATCATCCACACATCCTGGATGATAAATGTGACCATATTTCGTGATGTTTTGTCACCGGAGGCCGTGACTACTCCCTATATGACATGGTTCAATAGATATAATAGAGGATGGCATAATCATATGTGAGGTGTCAAGTTCATGGATTGGAAATTGCACCAAGTGCTCCCATTTTAGTGTCTTGATGGTTCTATTCTATAAAAAACAGCCCTTGGAATTAGTTCATGATCATTTACCCTAAACATATACTCAGGGTGAAATGCACAAATTGCTTGGCTACACATGATCATGGGGCCGATGTGTCGATAAGTACACGTGCCTAATTCGGTTACCGATCTTAATCGGACACCTAATATATTTGACTGGTTGGTGGTTAAGGGTTAGGTGTGGCTCCAAGAACGGATACCAAAAAGACATGTGTGCAAAAGAGTTTGGAATATGTGTTAAAAAAAAAACATGAAACCATCTCCAAGTTTTATATTCTGCATAATTGGGAAGACCTACATGATCATTTAATGAACCCAAGAATCTTTACTTTGATAATGAATAAGATATTCATATGAGCTCCAAAAATTATGAGGAAAGTGGCTATTGCCCCGATTTTGATTTGCTAATCATCTCATACCAATTGTGTGTTGTGTATACTAGGAGAAGTGTGGCTAGAGGGAAAAGGTAGCCATTAAGTTAAGCCCCATCTACCTTAGAGATAGCAACAAGATTTGGTGTTGTTGCTCAAAGTCACCACTACACAAGGTAGATGAGGCCAACGCGGCTAGCTCCCTTAATCAGACACATAATTTTTGGTTCTTAATCAACAGTACAATCACTCTAATTCGGTGGGTGAGTAATACATGTTGATTTGGCAACCACCTTGATGATATTTGGATAGTCACCTTCACAAAAATCAAACTACACACCCATCATCCTCCATAACTAGGAGTGCTATCCACCGAGCTATGACACACTTGATTTTTGTGGGCGAGGTGGGCAATTTAGGAGGTGACATGTGGTTGTGAGGTGCCAACCAACTTGTATTGTGGGTATTCCATAATGAATAGCTAAGTTCAACAACCGTTTTTATCTTACTTCATAGACATGACACAGTCAACATTGGTATTAAACCTGGTTTTCATTGGCAAATGACCTATCTAGAATTTGCTAATGATGTTGTGCACTTACATAACATTGAACAATGAAGGAATCCTCCTATACCACCAAATTGAGAAGTAAAGAATCTTTGATTTCCAAGCATAGATCAACACCTTCCTCAACTCCAAGATCATCTATTTCAAATTCTTAGGTCCCAATTCGCAATTGCTAGCTCGCTGAAGCTTCTAATGCTCAAATCCATCAGCTGGATGATTCCATAGTGCTGGAGGGTGTCCGCATTAGGCTCATCGATCTTAGTCCCGTGTTGACTATGGCTCTGGTTTGCAAAACAAGCACAACCTCAGATATTGGATCTGGAGGATGACCAACACTCTTTGAATTCGATATAGACGTACCTTACAAATCGTATCAAAGAGAGTCATGAATCTGCTGACTATCTATTGTGCGTGTAGGTGCAACACAATGTGCACCTACCACAACCAGATGCTTGTATGTCCAGTTTGTGGATTGGCATCGATCGAGCCCAAGTTCCCTCCACAAACTTATGAAGAGGAGTGCCAGCCATTCCATCGACAAGATTGATGCGCAGTACTTCTCGTATTAATTTGTTGATCAATTGTACGCAGATCCGGAGCCAATTGTCCTTGGATCCGGCAATTGGAATGAGTAGGTGGGGACCTTTCTGGCATCTAGTGGTATAAACCCCTCCTCCGAAGCTACGAAACTTCATGTTCAAATTCTTAGGGTGCACTACAATTTTGTAGTGGATTCACTGATTGTGGGACAGCAGTTCATCAGCAGTGGCGCCATGGCACAAGGTTGGGGTACGTCGATGTCGAGCTTGGTGACTTTGGTGGTTCTTGGGCTGGTGGGAGGTTTCATGAGTTTGAAGGTCACGGAGGCTTTGCATTTCGAGTATGGCCCGATGACGACGGAGCTCTACACCGCGGGCGTGGACGTCGCGACCTACATCAAGAACGACTGGAACTCGCTTCCCATGTCGGGCATTTGCAACTTCTCGATGCGATATTCGCACGCGTACCTTGTGAACGCGTTCGGCGTGAAGGGCACGCTGTACACGTACTTCGACCAGCTGACGTTCGATTGCACTTCCGAGCTGTTCAAGGAGTCGCGCCCTTGCGTCAACTTCGCGTCGGCGTTCACGGCCTGCCGCGACCTGACGTACGACTTGCACTCCACCCTCTCCCACACCTGGACGACTTGCGAAGACTTCAACTTCCGCGTCGCCTACCTCTGGGTATCCGCCCGCGTCGCCCCCTTGCAAATCCAAAACCCAACCTCCTCCGCCGCCGCCAAACCTCTCATGGGGCACGCCAATGCCGAGGAGCTCGCCGAGCTCGTCCTCAAGGACGACAATTTCTCCAAACCCGGCACCACCAAGGACGGTGGCGATCGCGTCCACACACAGGTCGGCGAGCAGCCGGGGATCCTGGCCTGCAACTGGAAATACTCCAACCTCTTCCCCATCGCATACGACGGCGTGAGCAACGTGCTGTTGTCAGGGCAGTACCTCATGTCGGCAAACGATCAGTACACCTTCTCCATGCAGTCGGACTGCAATTTGGTGCTCTACAAACGGGGCTTGGATGGGCAAAATGCATGGAACGGGCTCTGGGCCACGATGAGCAACATCTCCGACGGCTTCGAGCACAAGTGCGTGCTGGAGATGCAGCCGAATGGGAATCTGGTGGTGAGGGACGACTTCGGGCTGCCGCGCTGGACCAGCGGCGCCGACACCAGCAACGTCTACCAGGTGGGTGGGTTTACATTGATTAGGCACTAAAGCTAGAAGAAAATGCTTATCCATTGCAAGCATCCTCCGTTGCAGTGATCGGGGAGATTTTTGGGCATAATCGGTTGAGATCCTAGTGTTCGCAAGTCCCACCGGTTACATGTTTGACATCCTTTCGGGTATATTTCATAAATTCCTCTAAAATGATCGGTAATTTTCCTGCAGTCTTGAACTTCAACCGGTTGTTTCTCAAACTCAACCGGTTCATCTTTAACTAATTGCCCGATCACAACTCCATTGTGACTTGGCCATTGCAACTCATGCCGAGGAATTGCATGAATGAATCATTTTGGTTGTCAACTGAAGTTTTTTGGCTGCGGTTTTGGGACAATGCGGAACCAAAACTTTCCGGTTAACAACCGAAATGATTTATTTATGCTTTTTTTTTTTGTTTTTGCCATGAGTCGCAACAGATGGTTACAATGAACAAGTTTTCTTCTAGTTAAGGTCCATGTCCAAGAAACAATTGGTGTCCAAAACGCCTCTTCATGGACCTTCTTTCCAGGCTTGAGAAAGATTTGGACCCAGGTTTGAAAGTATTGGTGTTTTTAAACTAGGAGGGGATAATCGATATTTAGTGGGAAATTAATGAGATGTTTAAGTCTTGGACAATGTTGAGTCTACTAGTATCTGAGCCCAAGCCTCACAATGTGTTACTTTAGGTTCATTGGGCATTGTCTGTGCTCATATGTGAGTACGAGGCAAGTTCACTAATGCCCCCTTCCCACCTGACTTTAGTTAAGACCCAAAGTATTTCCTAAAAACCGGGTAAAGCTCCCTCGGTTATGGCGGAGGCATCCGACTATCCCAATGCACCTACAAGAACTTGCTCCGGAGATTTTCAAGTAGGTTTTAGTTAAGTAGCTTTCACACATGTTCATGGTTTTATCTACCAAGCAATGAATGTTGGGTAGTTTTTGTCCCATCCCCAAATGCCTATCTTACCATCGGTTTTTGTTAATGGAGCTCCTCGTGCCCTCATAGCTAAGACTAAAAAGCCACCAATCACAAGGGTGGGAGGCGACACTTTTAAAGTTCCTATATTCTTGCCTCATGTTTAGGTACCAATGGGAGGGTCGGTGGTTGAGGCTTAAAACCTCCACTTTTAAGCCATGCCACATCATTTGCCACCTAGGCTCGGCACTAAAAAGAGCCGTATGTGTGAACCCTAGATAACTAAAACCGCTTTTAGACTAAAACTACTTCTAACTAATGTCAGGTGGGAATGCCCCATAAGTCTAACGATGACTTACTGTGGCCCCCTATATGAGGGATGTCTTTATGGGACCTTGAGGTGGGGTTGCACACGTGATACATGCATACGAACAAATTTCATCCAATGAAAAAGTCTTGAAATAATATGGACCTAGAGATCTAACACCGGAATTAGCTACAATCTTGACCATGCTCTATTCATGGGTTTTGACTATTCATTTCAAAGTTGTGTAATGAACAATAGTTATTGTTAAGTGATGTCAAGGTGTTCTTTCATTTTTGGCTAAGTGAATTTGTGGTTCAATACATGCAGGTGGGGCTCACAGTGCAAATGGATGGCAATGTGGTCCTCTCCGACATGCAGAATGGCATGATGGTGTGGCAAACCAACACCACACAAGCATCAATGCCGTTACTCATCCCCAACTCATTGAACATCCCCATTTCATCCTCTCTCACCAACATGTTCTCCGGATTAAGCACACCACCCGGTGCCGGTAACTAACTAATTATTTTCTCCTCAACACCATCCTCATCATATGATTCGGCAACCAAAATGACTGCCACGTAGGATGAACCGAGTTGAAACAGATGATATCTAATATGGACAAAATTTCTCCAAGAGCATACACACCGCCATCCACCCAAAATTTAAACTGCAAAGCCAATCGATTCATCTTGACAAAGTTGGCCATGGTTGGATTTCACGAATCACCGGTAGCATGTAAACTTACTTTAATTTTGAAATAGTTCAGAATCTTCACTGGTAGTCGGCAGAAGTTTAACATTACAAGAATAATCCAACTAGGTAGACAAATGGATCATCCTTAATTAAAGGTCCGTCTAACCATTCTCATTCAGCCAGGCAAATGTTGTTCAGGCCATTCAATTGTGGCTCTAGTGCAATGAAAGCATGATTTCAGATCAAATCGAAGCCATTTTACCAAGCTACCAGTTGACAATATGATGACAAAGTATGATCACTCCCACAACTTTGATTTTGCAGCTGCCCTCAATACTATGTAGCTTCATGGTTATCAATTTAGACGTGCCAACTCTGATTTACTTGCCAAAATTGAATGAAAACTTATGCCACATCAACTTTCCACATGTTGCAACCAGCGATTGTGTGATATGTGGCATATTCCTTCAAGACATAATTATTTGTGATGAAAGTGCTAAGGTTCTATATATGGCATATGAACACTGCAACAGAGAATGCACGGTTTGATTTGGTTGCAACTGAAAAGCTTCAAAAATCATGAAATCATCACATGACTAGGTACCGCATGCAATACTCTGCAACGTCGTGCTGCCATGATATTATTCAATCATACAAAATTGGATCAAATGCACAATCTCTGACCTTAATGTTGTATTGTTATCATGATTCATTGTTGAGCTGCTGATGTGGTCAATATAACTCTCTCAACTGCGGTAAGCAAATTACAGAACACTATAAAAGAATTATACCACAGTTATGGCATATCTCACATGATCACTCGGCCTTGGAGTCTAGACAGATGTAGATTAAAGGCTTATCAAAGGCATGAATTGAAGAACTTACACCAAAATTACATGTCTATAAAGTACAGTGGATTACAGGCTCAAATTTTGTTGCCCATTCTAAGCTCAAAAGTGGACATGATTGGGGACCTATATGATCATTTATATTAGTTTTCAAATATGACATATTCATACGTTCCTTTCTTTGCTTTCAAATATGAGGACTCTCATATGAGGACTCTCACATGGGGACAAAGAAGCTTGAATCCCATTGTCATGAAGTTAGGCCCCTTTCCCGGGGCGGCAACTCTTCTTTCAAAAACAACTCCTTATTATTCCCTTCTAATGTATCTAAGAGTTTACAATTTTTATCATGCAAAAACAAACAACATGCGCAAAAAGAAGACATGAGAGGAATCCAATGACACCATAAACGTTCAAATCAAAAAAGATTTGGACCTCCAAGAATTAATTTTAGGACTTATTACAAGGGGACTTAGGGCACGTTTCAGGGTCTAGGGTTTGAGGGCCACAAGGGGGCATGCTCGGGGGGGGTAGTCATTGGTTGGAGTAGCAATATATGTGCGAACAAATGATAGGGTATTTTAAAAACATGGGGGCAAAAAATTATAAATGGACTTAAGAGTAATATAGGGTATTAAAAATGGCACTGGACATCTTTAAAGTACTATAGGGTATGGAATAATAGGTAATTTGGAATTATAAGTAATGCAAGCCATTTTTCTATTAACCCAAAGTAGAAATTTACACAATGATAGCATGTGAAAAAAGAAAAAAAATGGAAAGTAATACCCCCCTATAAAATAGTGGTTGTTCGCACCTATATCCTTAACTTTTTAACACACTGCCCCCCCCGAGGCCCCGAGGGGGCATGGGCTTACATTAGTGTTGGTGTTGTTGATGTTGTGTGTGACTTATGTGTGAGTGGAAAATGGGCAACTGCTTGAGTAATAAATTATGTCCTTGATGAGTCTAGATTATGTAGCAATAGATGAGTCCCTGATTGAAGCATAAACAAGAACGACAAAACACATTTTGTCTAAATGAACTCATGAAGAAAACATGAGATCTTTTAAACTTCAAATAGATTGAGCATTTCTAAATTTCAAGTCATTCTCATGGGGCCATTCACAATCAGGGTACTACTTTCGGGACAAAGGACTTAAGGACTTTGTCGCATTGATCTTGGTTTTTATCATGATTTACTATTATTTGATCAATAAATTTTACATAAATAAGTAGATAGTTCATAAGCTTTATCAAGAAAGATTTTTATTATTATTTAATAATCACCCTAAACCCTAAACCCTAGGCCACATCAGTGGCATTTTTTGCTATTTAGGTGTGCATTGGTGGTCAATTATTTCCTATTATGTATCTTTGTAACGTGTATTACATATTTATTGTTTATAGTTTATTTACAACCTCTCATTCAACTAGGACTCCTTTACTAGAAGACTAGAGGCGTTACCCTGAGTGCTCTAGCAGTCCTAAAGGTAAAGGGAGTTAACTAGTTGAAGCTATGGTTTTACACTTGGTTCTACCTCATAAGTAACGACCATTAGTTAAGTGCACTTAGAATTATCCTAAAGGCATGGAGGGAGAGCTTGCTAGCATATACTTAACTACTAGTTGGAGGTGGCCTCAACTCATAGTAGTATCTAGTATATAAGCTCTAAGGTTGGGAGGAACATGCCTCTTGAATCTCATAATATTTGAGAACGTTACATTGGTATCAGAGCCGGCGCTCTTGTACCTTGTTTTCATTTGAGTTTTTTTTAACTTCCGCTGTGTAATTGTTATGCTGGTAATTTTTCTAGAGGGTGTTGCGATCCTGGGGGGTCGCGTCTCGCCTCGTCTCGTCTCGTTTCCTTCCGGCCTAGCAGAGTGAGGCAGCCTGCTGCCTGGGCAGTGAGCGTCGCACAGGAGAGTTACGTCGTCTCCTGTGGCTCTCAGACACGAGGTTAATTTTTCTGTTGGGGAAAGCTACTGGGGGGTAGAATTGTTTTGTCTCATGTTTTGGTTTTTATTGTACAGGACCGCGTGAGCAGTCCCGCAAATTTTTGGCATTGTATTTTGTGTATTTATGTTATGGCCATCGAGGATATGGACACTTCTGGACCGTCAAGGGAGGATAGTCCTCCCCAGGTTTTCCCGATTGGCACATCCTCTTCACCGAGTGATGCAAGTATCCGTAGTTTGGTGGTCCAAGCTATTCAGGATTACTGCAATGGGAAATTGATTGATGACTTAAGTCAATTTCAGCGTGTAGAGCAGCAAGGTGAAATAACCTTCTCGATTGTGAACACGCATTCCAATCGCTTGGAAGCATTGGAATGCCATGTCCAACTCTTGAAGAAGTATAATGAGGGGGACCGTTCTAAGTCCACCACAGCTGCTGGCAAGCCAGAACGGTTCAAGGATAAGTCCAAACTTACCATTTTGGCTTGGCTCAACCAAATGAAAAAGTTCTTGGTTGCACGCCAGATTGCTCCTGAGGAGTGGGTCACAATCACGGGTAGGTCACTCTAAGGCATTTTTGTGCACCACGTGTGGCTGGGGGTTTTTTTGGGGGGGGCTATTTACTTTCAGAGGCTGAATTAAAGCCTCCCTATAATTACTTAAAATTCAAAAATGGCCCATTTTTTTGCACCCTTTCATTACTTATATTGTCCAAGTCACTGTAATTTTTTGTACTCTATATTCTTTTTAAGTAATAAAAGCTAATCTACTTCCTAACGCAATTGATGAGTGTTGAAGGAAAACATGAAAACAAAGAAGGGTACAAATAATAATACCATTGCAAACAAAGTTATGAAGAAAACACATAGGAGACCATAGCAAAGTAATACCATTGCAAACATTTTTATGATGAAAATACATAGGAGATGCCAACACAAATACCATAGCGGTCATTGCAATGCAAGTGACCAAAAATACAAAGCATAGTAAAGCGGGTTTAGAATTTATAATTTAGGATGGAGTCACAATGTTATAACGCATACAAAATAGCCCCAAGTACACCACAAATAGGGTAAGGGTGGAAACATAGGAAAAATGTCCATGTGTTCACAAACACAACATGCGGTTTACAAAATGCTAACCCAAACTTATCAGAAAACGGGAAGAATGGCACTGGATTTAGTTGGAAAGCTGCGAATTCCACTATGCTCCCTACAAATTCTTTGGCAGAGTTGTTGATGATGGCCAAACGGGAAAGAAGCTTCATAAAACTAGTGCGGTCCTCGTATGTGGGATCTACGCGATCCCATTCCCGCTGGGCGTGGCATCGACTCAACACCCAGTTGCCAAAGACATCAAGCGCAACATCTAGAAGGTGAGTGCTTATGAACATAATAATTCATAAATTCATTCAAATGTTATAATTCACCACTAAAATGCAATAATTCCTTAATCCAATGTTCGGCATTTAGGGTTTAATGCATTGTAGTGAACATACAAAAACCTTGAAATCAAAATACCTAAACATCCATTTTATATAACATTTCAACAATCATATAATTTTTCTTAAGAAATGACAATATTTAAACTCTAACATGATGTAAGGTTGAATACTTACATTGTGTGAAGCAGTCGAAGATGATCCAAGCTTGGTACTAAATCCTATATACTTCGATTTGTCACAAACTTGGACAACTGCTCTGAATCATTCCTATCTAGAGTGTATACTTCGTTTGTAGAATTGTAGCTCATGGTCACAGTAGATATAACACAATCTATATCAATCCATTGGCTATCTGTGTGATCATATTTAAACTTATCACGGCCAGGATGTTTTCTATAATATTGCAACATTACTTCAATATGAGGATTGTTAGGATTTCTCCTCCCTGAATCCTCTGTTCGGGCAAGGAGGTCAACCGCCCGCCTCAATATCCCATATTGTTTCCCATTGCGACGCCGCATAGCTTGTACCCTACCCACCCACCATGACCCCTCATCTACTCCGTTCAATATGTTAGTAGCATTTCCAGCTTTATTAACAATACTTGAACGTCCCCTTGTTCGTTTGACAGCGGATCTTACAGTTGATGATAGCCTTGTCGTGCTTCGTTGGACAAAATGCACCCCACAGTCTGATCCTATGCATAACAGACTTGACCCACATGAAGATCCTGCTTGAAGACAATTATCATGGTTATTGAATTGAATGCTATGTTTAATTCTCGCCAATCTATCTTTGGATAGAAAAACATTACCATTCAATTGTGATACAAGTGTCGACTTGTAAATAGAATGGCCACCAACTTCCACGGTTGGCATTATCTTCCCGACTCCCTGCACAAGTGTCACTTGATTCTCCGCTCGGTTAAGTAGTATCGTTATGACATCACGTGTCTCTTCTTCCAATAAGATGGTGTGTTGCAAACCATCGTCCACGACCTCCTCTTCCATGGAATCCCTCATCTGGGGGTCTTCTACAGTACCCACGGAGGCCAACACTTCTGTATGCAACCGGTCTCGCAACACCTCTGAGTCGCCATCCTCCCCCGACACCGGCCTCAAACTAGGTTTGTATGCAAAGCTTTTTGGGTCGGCTCTTTCAATTACCCATGGCTTCTCATACCAAACTTTTTTTTTTGCTGGGCATTGAGGACTTGGAGCCATGTTAAGAGGCCTGAACAATGCGTGGGCCTCCTTCAATCCCTCCTTTAGCGCACTTATTACCTCAACATTTGAAGATATTAAGCTGTAATCGCCCAAATTGCATCGCTCTTCTCCAAGTTGAAGCTTGTGAAGTGTTTCCCAAACATTCTCCATCTTGTTATGTTGTTTTTTGAATCCTAAACCATTCTTCCCGTATTCCACAGCAGAAATATGGTTTAGGGTGTTGGCGGTGTTCACTAATTCGTGGAAGTCATATGCACGCTCATGCCCATTCATGCCCCCGATTCTTGAAAAGAACACCTCACATGAGTCACTGCCCGTCAAATGAAGTGGAACAGCTAACTCTGGGTACCTGTCTCTGAAATGACAAATTAAAAGAACCACAAAATGACACGATAATTGGATATCCAAAAAGCATTGTAGGCTCACAAAATTTTTAGCCTCAACCAATTTCTGTGAGTTTCCCAACACCCCATGATCTCCATTCTGGAACCATAGTCTCCAAATTCGGAAAAAAAATGAGACTTTCCCACACAACACAATCCTGGAACGAAGATCTAATCTAGGTGAACAGAAAATGTCAATGTAATTTGCGCAAATCTCTAGATAGTATTCAGTCCCAAGAGTTCTTTCTCTACGAGGATAGTCTCCGTCACGCATACGTGCCAAACAAGACCTAACCCTCGCCTGGCATAATCTTTGTGCGGCTCCCCAGTTTTGGCGGTCTTTCCTATCAACATCCTCCATTTTTAATCCATGTTCGTCACTCTCAAACTGCTGGAATACTAGCTCTATATGACTATGGAGACACAAGTCTCCTCCCAACTGCAGAATCCTTGCTGCTGAGAGCAAAGGGTTGATCAACTTTTTGCCATTATGTAGATAATCTTGGTCGTGCAAGCCCTTAGCGTCCCCATTCTCATCTAAAGATGCGGAGAACATCCACCCTTCCCACCCTATGTCAAGACGATTTCCGACTATGCTCTTAAAATTTGCAAGCATTAATTGTCTCCTACGGGAATCACCATCGCTTGCGTGCCCCACTATAGGACCCACAGCGGCAAGGCAATCCTTCTCCCACAACTTGTCAATGACTTCCCACTGGTTTCTAATCCAAGCGGATTTGAAACAATTGCAAGTGCAACATGCAACTAAAACAAGGCGGGGAAGTTTTTCGTGCAAAGGATTCACAACCACTACACGGGCAAAACTGCCTTTAGTGTTTGTAGTGAACGAGTCTACCATCTGACGGTACCCGTCTTCACCACATCCAACAACAGGTCTAAAACCGGAGACACAAACATGATTCTCTAATGGCCCACAAAATCCAGCAAGAGTATTGTTCTACTGCGTGCAAGAGTGATTGTTCTACTGCGTGCAAGTGCTTTGCAGATGCCAAGTGATGCTGCAAATTCCATTCCAAGTTCTTCTTGGGGGGACATAGGCATAGCAAGTCTCTACAATAAAAGCATTTCACCTTCATCCAAAAGCTCTTAGGGGCAGACTCCTTGAATGTACCAAGGACCGTGAAAGGCTTGTGTGCAGCATCCAAACTGTTGTTCACTTCTTCCATAATAGCAACACCCTCGTCAATGAGTTTTTGGTGCATCTCCGGAGTCAAATGAACGGGCTTCCCCTTAGGTGCAGCAGATTGTGGATGATCTGCGTAGGGGACGTCATTCTTCACACACCAATTCTTCACATGGTTTGTACTCATCAAATGCTTTGCTTTGAAATTGTTGAACAAATTATGAATGCTAGTCTTGTCATGCTTTCCACTGTCCCCTCCAATCTCCTTGCGACATTCGATGCAAAATATCTTTACTACACCATTACCATTAAAGTCCCAAGATTTCAACACCCACCGATTGTCCTCCAGCGAATGGCACTTAAGATCCCTCTTCATCTTCTCTGCATGTTCAAGGTATCGCTCCCAAATGTCTTTGGGAATTAAGGTGGAATCAAGTTGGTGCTCCAAAGCCTCAGTAATTCCGGTGGAACCCGTAACCCTAGAGCTTCCAAGAGGCTCAACAAGATGGTTTTCGACGTCTTCTTCTATTTCCGGGAAATCGGCCATTTCTTGGAGACTACAATCTGCTACATGAGTCCCATCATCAAGACGACGCCGTTTAGGGGCCTCCTGGACTTCACATTGCAATGGCAGGACATACACATCACTTACTACATCGTTCAAACCCTCCATCTTTTGTCGGATTCTACACTTATCTTCATTGTCCCAAAACTGAAATGGCCACTCCAACGCAGATTTCTCCTCCAAACGAACCCTAAGGGAGGCGTATGTTTCCTCCTCCAATACTTTGACTTTGCTGAAATATTGCGGCACAGCAAATTCCCCCTCCATGGTCCACATCTTGATTTGGATTGCCATAACTCGAATGTAAACCGCCCCAGTAGATGCAGATCAATACACCAAACAAGGTGCGCACGCACCTAAACCCAAACCCAGCTCTGAAAACACACCTCCAAACAAGGTAGTGAGGAGGTCGAATGATGGAGAACTAACTCAGACAGTGTAGCTTGTGAGTGAGTTAAGTTAACCCTGGCTATGGTGGCATTGTGTAACCATACATCCTTTGACCTATGTAGCTACTTGGATCGACACTTTAGTTTCTTCTTAGATGCTGATATATCTGGTGAGGATTTTGTGGCAACGTCGTAATTAGTTGATAGCAACTAGGCTCTTCTGTGAGTCTTAAATCTTCATTCTCGTGTCGAACTGTAGTAATTTAGTTCATTGAATCTGAGGAATGGAAGTTGCATTCAGTCACAGTACTTCATCCGTGTGTCTGTATTTGGTGGGGCTTACAACACAAGGGAATTGAACACCTGTGCTCAATATCTAGGATCTGTGTAGAAACTGCAACCTATGGAACTAGCAGAACTAGCATAACTAGCAGGTTCGCATTATTGCACACCGGCTCAATGCTTTCTTACGTACTTGTGCAATCAGTAAGCACTCTTCAGACTGCCGCATCAGATTCTTCTATAGAAGAATAGTCAGCTTAATTATTTTCATGACACTACTGGTGCGTGTGTGTTCAAGCTAATCTATGTATGTATGTCATTACAAAAAAGTACATATAATTCTGTGATCCATTAATTCCCCTCAACTAATCAACCAATCCCACTCCTCTGAAACCCAGTCAGGACTAGCCACTGAACCAGTTCCAACCGATGATTTTATGTAATTTGACGCGAGACTAGTGGATCCACACGTCAATAGATGCATCGCATACTACTCATCACATGATGCTAAGATTCAGCTCACTCCAGTCTGTGATCCAATATCAATAAGCAAGCACCTCTTCCAAATCTTTACCCAAAAGATTAGTGCGTTTTGATTGAATTTATGTTTAAGCCGCACTATAATGTCACAAAGTGGACATACTAAGCTTCCGCTGAGAGAATGGCTGCTCTGTAACTACTTCAGAAGATGTCGGCCCACCAAAAAAACTTGCAGGATGGCGATGAAGCCGGTGGCTTGATCATTACTACTCACATGGTGATGATGATGTTGAAGATCGATCCAGCTGCTGATGGATTTTAGCTAAGACCGATCCAAACGGATCTCCCAGCAAGCACAAGGTGAGAGTCCTCCCTCCCACGTCCTTCAAAGCTCAATAAGGAGTAGCTTAGATTAGATCATACAACATGATGGTATTAAGCCCTCCCAAATGAGTCGCATGTTGCACTTAAGTTACACTAACTTCCACATCTTGCCACACACCCTAATGGCTTCACACTCGAAGAACTGCCAAGGCAGCTAGGCGCCCACTTGTTCGATCACAGCTGATAACAAACTTGGACGGTTGTGGACAATTGCCAAGTATTTTATTAGGTAAAGGGTGATAATTACAAGAAATCTAGGTTTCTTCACACAAACAAATAAGAAAGAAAATCCTCTATGCAGAAAATAATTTGTAAGACCTCTATAAGGACAGAATAAAACTATGCACCTAGAATATGTGATTTCCAAGACTTCTGCATGAACAACAACATTCAATGCTTCAAGCCCTTCATCCCTCCTTATTTTAATTCCTGTGCGTGTACAGCGTCAGGCAGTCAGAATGGAATCAAGTGCTTTCGTCACTGAAATTGCTTCACTATTGACCTTCTTCCAATCCTTCTTCTGTGATGATATAGATCATCAACAAGAGTCAACAGAAAATCAGGAAGGTGAAGTGCATAGAACACAATGGAGATTGTGAAGCCTACACGCAACAAATAAGCAGAGAGAATGCGCTGAAAATATTAACACCATGCGGCAACTTAAAAAAGTGAAGCAAATTCGACTAAAAGATTGTCATATACACTGATGACAACATCATCAGTACTTCTTAGTCAATAGAGAAGTGCATTGTGTTCAAAACACTGCAGACAACATGACCAGCTGCAAATTGGGACAAAGCAGCTGGAATATAGGTGCGCAAGAATAGATCGACTTGCTCCAAGTAAAATCAATGCACAAAAGGGAATGCAAATTGGAATCGGTTAACATTAAAGTGGATATTGAAGCTATTGTTTAATTAAAACAGGATCTCAGGAATTCGTGTTTGAAGATGATTTGAGCAATATAAAATGTTTTTGTTCAAAACACTGCAGATAACATGAGCAGCTGCAAATTGGAGCAGAGCAGCTGCAATATGGGTGCACAAGATTAGATCGACTTGCTCCAAATAAAAGCAATGCGCAAAGGAAACACAAAAAAAGAACTGATCTCTTTTAAAATGGAAATCGAGGCTATGGTTAAAATACAACAGGATTTTCAGAAATCTGTGTTTACAGATGATTTGAGCAGCACTTTCTGAATCAAATCTTGTCCCTGACAGAAAAACATAGCAAGTTGTCACGACTCAAGATATATCAAACTCAAAGTAAGACGCCTGACCAAAGTGAATTGAAGCAAAGAATAATCCTTTACGAAAGAAACAAAAGCAGATTACAGGCAGGTACAGAAATAGATGCAATTGGCAATAATGGAAGAGAATTGCGTATCAGCAAGTCGCACAGAATAATAGACCATCAGAAGCTGAAACATGGACAAAAAACAAATTAAAGTTGTGTAGAATACAAGTTTGTCAAACTTAGAAACCCTAAACCCAATCCAGTGTATTCATGGAGCTCCGTAACAAGGAATATTTGTGAAGAATTGGAGGACTGAAGTTCCATAATACAAGATGAAATCAAATCCTAGCTGAACTTTTGGCAGTTCCGTAGGTCAAGGTAATGTAAGAGGGAAAAAAATGCACAAGATGCGGCAAAATCAGGGGCCAAACAGATGGAAGCAAATCAAGTCGACAATTCAAAATACATCCAAGAAAGCGGAGAGCAATTCTCCGCTTGGGATTCAGATTGATGTGCACAGCGACAAATGATGAAACCTGCACAAATTGTATGGACACTGAACTTTTGAATAGAAGACTCGAAAAAAATCAGAGAGACAATTGAGCCTTGAAAATGCACACCACAGAGCTAGCAAGACTTAGGACCCGACTCTCACAATGGAAGAGAAGAGAAATGATTCTTCACATCTACATTTAAGGCCCTTGACTTTCTTATCATAATCTGAATCGGTAGAGCGACGTGAAAGAGCACACCAAATTAAACAGCAGATCAGGACTTGAATACAAATGCAAACGATGGGAGAAAATGAAACCTGAGGAAAGGAAGAGAGTGCGACATTCCCAACAAGAAAAGTAATGTGACTGACTCCATTGAAACTGCGATGAAACTATTCAAAACTGACTGAATTGGCGAATCTGCGATGTGTGCAGACAAGCGAGAGTGCGAGAGGGAATACCTCAAGCCGATGTAGCCGGTACATGCACCTTAAACCCTTCTTAAGATGTTTAGCAGCACTGCCGCCCACACCGTCGCATCTCACGTTCACCGTTCACAGGATGTGCAGGACACAAGCCGTGCATTAAAGCGCGCCTCCTCCGAAACAGAGCACTCTCAAATGTAATGTTGCAAAGCTGAGATACTAGAGACTAGTCGCACACTCTTCCTTGTACCTATTGCCCAGAAAACCTTGAGGTGTGAGCACTGTCTCTTCCAAACTCTTCCGGTGAGTGTGTGAGCACTTCGTGATGAGAACGGACGAAAACGCGAAGCACATTGAAACCCTAGCCATATGCAAACGGGCGTGGGGAAGACGATCCCAACGACGGCCCGTTCCCTTTTCATCCATTTTTGGACAAACAGAAATCCCAATTATCATCCATCCCCGTGAGTCCTAAACCCATTTACAGACCATACTAAACATACCTTCTAGGATCCTTATCTTCAGCCCCTATATTAGTTTTACAAAAAAAATAATGGCCCACGTTTTATGTCTATCTAACTTACTTATAATGGGATTGTCTACATTTAATGGCCCCTTCATTATTTGGAATTCCTTTATAATTTTTATTTCAAATGAATTTAATTCTCTCTATATTATGCCGCACGTCGTTTTTAAAATGCACTAAGTGACCTACCCGTGGTCACAATTGCGTCAACATATCTAGAAACCAATGTGTCACAACATTGGGATATGCTTGCATTGGAGCTGACAGCGGATAAGAAAGATCCGCAGCTTTGGGATAACTCCTATGATACATTATTCACTGCTTATGGCAGTGTCAATCAGGAGTTGGTAGCCCGGAACAAGCTTCGTGTTCTTAAATAGAAAGGTTCTGTTGAGGACTATGCAAATGAGTTTCAGCAGTTGTGCTCACACATTACTAAAAATCTTGTCTCCCGGGGAGATAAGATTGAGAGATTCATATCAGGGCTCAAGGAGGATATCCGCAAGAAGGTCTTAGTGGATCCTAAGGGCGATGGTGGGCCATGGGAGGACATCAAGTGTCTCATCAATTATGCGGTGACTATAGACGCTATGTACACACAAGATGTAAAAGGACGGAACAATGATAAGTCTCATTTTGATGCACCGGTTGTCAAGACCAATGGCCACACAGGGCCGATTAGAGACAACAAGTCTCACCGCTCTAAAGGCCGCTCTTCCGCCTTTTACAAAAAGAGTAAGCAGGGTAAAGGGGAGGTCCCTTCGGCAAAAAGCACTGACAAAAATGATGGTCTTTATTTTCAATGTCACAAGGAATGACACTTGGCTAGAGATTGTCCTGATGGCAAGAAGAGTGCTGAGCAGCAACCTGCAAAAAAAGGCAAGAAGCATTTTCACAAGTCCGACACTTAGGCAGTGGACTAGTGTCAAGACATGTTCAAGTTTCGGAGGGTATTTTTTATTTGCCTAGTGATGCTTTGGAAGTGATTCAGGGCTTAGTCAATAAGCAATTTAATATAATCGTGTCTGATATTTTGAATAAAGACATTATTTTGCCAACTCCGTTACTCCCACTCAGTGATGTGTTAGATGTGAACTCCAAAGTTTATGGAGCGTTCTCATTGATTATACCATCAGTGGATGATTTGCAAAGTTTCTTGAGATCTTATTTGCACGGTAAAGAGGATGCGCCCTATGAGACCGGTGTTTATTTTATTGTTGACAAACGTAAAGCAAAAAGTCTTAAGAGAACTTTACCAAGATTTAAGTTGATCCATCAATTTGAATCAAACTCAGTACAGTGGCATGTTTATTTGGATGAACCTAGGCCACGTGTGTTGAATCAACTCACTCTGTCTTCTCAACTGATGATGAGTTTCTCAGGGCAAGTAGCTCATCAGGATGCATCTGTATTAATGGATAGTGCCGCATCACATTGCTTTGTGAGTTCTGGTTTTGCTAAGACCTTCGGGTTAAAAGTGAAAAATGACATTAACACACTGGTATTAGGCAATGGTGATGAAGTCCAAACGGACGGCAAGATTAAAATTCATGTAGAATACAACAATATCAAAGCCAAATTACTTGCCTGGTGGCAAAATTAAGTGAATGCATTGATTTGATATTGGGCAATGATTGGCTAGTGCAGCACAAGGCACGTTTGGATTTTGCATCTGAATGTTGCGTGTTGTATAAGGGCCACCGTAAAATGACACTACATGTGAACCCAGTGCAATGTCAGAGTCCAAATCCCCATAGACTCACCGCCATGCAGTTCAAACGGTCAATTCAGAAGGAAGCAACGTCGTTCTTAGTTCAGTTGACCGCGGTTGGAGACGACGTAGAGGACACAATGGCAACACCTTATGCCACAGTGTTGGAGTAATATGCTGATGTTTTTCAGCCCATACCTACAGGGTTACCTCCAGAGCGGGAAATGGCCCATACTATTCCTTTAGAGCCAGATGGCAAGCCGCCATTTAGGCCGATCTATAGGTTGAGTCCTCTCGAGCTGCAGGAGGCCAAGAAACAGATCAAGGAGTATTTGAAAAAGTGATGGATAGAACCTAGTTCATCGCCTTATGGGTCTTCCATCTTGTTCGTCAAGAAAAAAGGTGGAGCGCTGCGAATGGTGGTGGATTATCGGGCACTTAATAAGCAAACGGTAAAGAATCGTTATCCGTTGCCTCGTATTGATGATCTTTTTGACCAGTTAGCCGGCTCTACAGTATTTTCATCTCTTGATTTGGCACAAGGTTATCACCAGATTAGGATATCCGATGATGATGCTCCTAAGACGGCGTTTAGAACACCGTTTGGTCATTACCAATTCAAAGTATTAAGTTTTGGATTGACCAATGCACTAGCAACTTTTCAAGGAGTAATGAATCGTGTTTTTCACAAGTTCATTGGAAAGTTTATTTTGGTATATCTGGATGACATCTTAATTTTTTCAAAGAACGAAGAGGAACATGTCAGTCATTTGGCACAAGTACTTCAAATTCTACAAGAGAATCAGTTTTATGCAAAGATATCTAAGTGTCATTTCGGAAAGAGTGAATTACATTATTTAGGACATGTTGTTGGCAAGATGGGCATCAAGGTGGATCCTAAGAAAATTGAGACTGTGGCCAAGTGACATAGACCTCTTGAAGTCGGACAATTACGATCCTTCTTGGGGCTTTGCAATTACTTCCGCAGATTCATACATGGATATTCCACTCTGGTTGCGTCTTTGACTTCTCTGACGCGAAGCCAAGTCAAGTACATTTGGACTAACGAGTGTGAACGCGTTTTTGAGAATGTTAAGTATGCTTTAACACATACACCACTTCTGACCTTACCCAAGTTAGGGGAGCCATTTGAGGTCGTTAGTGACGTTTCTTTACTTGGAGCAGGGGCCGTCTTACTTTAGGGAGGTAAGCCCATTGCTTTTGAGAGTAAGAAATTTTCTCCCGCTGAGAGAAATTACACTATTGGTAAAAAAAAACTAGCAGCAGTTGTGCATGCCATGCGAACCTGGCGGTGTTACCTAGAAGGTGCAGATTGCACGATCGTCACAGATCATAACCCTCTTATGTATTTAAAAACACAACAGACGTTATCAAGGCGTCAAGCTCGGTGGTTGGAGTTCTTGGAGCAAAATTTTGTCTATAGATGGGTGTATAGACCAGGAAGGATTAATATGGCAGATCCTCTGAGTCGGAATCCACTAGACCCGGGTGACCAGCCAGCCTTGATGGCACCGCGGTCTGCTCCAAGTAATTAGGTCCTTCAAATGGTGGCTGCAGACGCTAGGCAAGGTGATCCTGTTGAGCAAGACAACAATCCGAAGGGGTACCCGGAGTTCGTCAGTGATCAAAAGTTATATCAAACTATCATTGCCGGGTATGCTCTTGATCCTTGGTTCTCAAACCCACACAATCTGAAACATTTTGTTTATGGGAATCACATCTGGTGGTATGAAAAGGCGGTTGTGGTTCCAGATGTGTCATTCCAATGATCGAATATCAGGTCATTTTTGCTCTGTGAGTATCATGATGCAATGTATAGCGGTCATATAGGGGTAACTAAGACGTATAAGAGGGTGCGAGTAAACTTTTGGTGGCCTGAGATGCAAGGGTCCATCAGAAGCTATATAAAATATTGTAAGATTTGCCAAAGGAGTAAGGCCCCTACTCTTGAACCAGCAGGCCTTTTACAACCATTGGAGATTCCTAATAGAAATTGGGAAGTAGTAAGTATGGATTTTATCTCTGGATTGACTCCATCTGCTAATGATTATGATGCCATCTTTGTGTGCGTGGATAAGTTGTCCAAGATGGCCCACTTTATGCCAACCACCACACACGTTACTGCTGAAGGTACGGCAAGGTTATTCCGTGATCATGTATATAAGTTGCATGGTCTACCCAGGGTAATCCTAAGGATAGGGACGCTAGATTCACAAGTAGGTTTTGGGATGCGTTGCATGATCTTTTGGGGACAAGGTTGGTCATGTCCACCGCATTCCATCCTCAAACTAATGGGCAGACAAAACGGGTAAACCGTATCTTGGAGGATATGTTGCGGCATTATGTCAACCCAGTACAAGATGATTGGGATGAATTCCTTGCAGTAGTTGAATTTGCATATAATAGCTCTTGGCAAGAGTCTGTACGGAATACTCCGTTTGTCCTGAACTATGGTCAGCAGCCCCGGACACCAATTAGTGGGAACAGCAGGTGTCAAGTCCCTGCTGCGCAGAATTTTGTCGAGCATATGACACATGTGATTGGCGAGGCCAAGAAACATCTCATTGTTGCGCAACAACGACAAAAGTTCTATGCTGACAAGAACCGATGAAAGGTCTCGTTCAAAGTGGACTAACAAGTGCTAATAAGTACTGCCAACATTAAGTTGAAGGTCCCAGGAGCTCGAAAGCTTTTACCAAGGTGGATTGGCCCATTTCAGGTGGTGCAAAAGATAGGGGTGGTAGCATACCGCGTGCAACTGCCAGATACATTTAAGATCCACGATGTCTTTCATGTATCACTTCTTAGGCCTTATGTGGCCGATGGTAAGGTACAGCCTCCCCCTCCGCCAGTCTTTGAGGAAGATGCATCTTATGAAGTAGAACGCGTGCTTTCACACGAAGATAGAGGGTTTCGTTCTCGCCCCAAGAAATTCTATCTTATCAAATGGCTCGGATATGCACTTGAGCATAATTCATGGGACCCCGAATGCAACTTGAGTGTAGAAGTCCTCAAGGAACACTGGGATGCGGTAGCAAAGTCTGAGAACAGACTTACACGCCATGATGTTAAGCGTGACCGCGAAGCCCCAGCTGCGCAAAAACGTTTGAGGCGGAAGGTATTTTCGGGGTAGGCGCCTTCTGTTCTTTCAGGCTTGCACAAGATCCTGTAAACGGGGTGTTATTATTAACTTGTTTCACCCTGCCAATTGGCATGGAGCATGATACAGATACAGATCCCATGGCTCACTTAAATTAGTGGTGGTCTTGACTATATTTGTCTTGATGCACTACGATTTGGGATCATTCATGAACGCGGACGTTCATTCCTAAGTGGGGAGGTGTGTAACGTGTATTACATATTTATTGTTTATAGTTTATTTACAACCTCTCATTCAACTAGGACTCCTTTACTAGAAGACTAGAGGCGCTACCCTGAGTGCTCTAGCAGTCCTAAAGGTAAAGGGAGTTAACTAGTTGAAGCTATGGTTTTACACTTGGTTCTACCTCATAAGTAACGACCATTAGTTAAGTGCACTTAGAATTATCCTAAAGGCATGGAGGGAGAGCTTGCTAGCATATACTTAACTACTAGTTGGAGGTGGCCTCAACTCATAGTAGTATCTAGTATATAAGCTCTAAGGTTGGGAGGAACATGCCTCTTGAATCTCATAATATTTGAGAACGTTACAATCTTGGTACCTTGGTAAAAGTGTCATGTGTCCATTCATACAAATTTTTTTGTCCAATTCTAATACTAGACGTTCCTTTTACGTGTGGCCGTGAGTATATGTATATTTGGACATTTTTGGTGCCACATGTAAAGTTGGGCAATTGCTATTCAACACATATTTGGTTCTATTGGTACACACTTGAACGATGAGTGTGAGGAAAAAATTTGGGATCGTTTCGATTGATTCTTGTTGTCCTTTTCATTCCTTGATCTTAAGGTGAACAATTAAGACAACACTCCTAAATGTCCTTTAAGGAATCAAAATGATATCTTAGATGACCCTATTCCTTCTAAATTAACTTTGTCAATGTACTCGATATGGAGTACGAAATGTAGGTATGATCCAAAATATGAAGGCACCACGGGCCTTGGCTTGGTGGTTAGGGCTCATGGCCACCAATGAGGAGGTTGTGGGTTCTATTCCCCATGCCGGCGTGGTGCTCACCACCTTAGTCCACCCAACTATGGTGGGGGGTCCTTGGACCTTGTTGTATGAGTACCTCAAAGCCCTTTGGGGGGATACCATGTCCGGTATCTTCAAGGCACTAGTGGCTAGCTAGGAACTAGTATAGTGTGTCACTATAGTGCCCATCCTCGAAAGGGGAGAGTAGTATTGTCCCAATGTCCCCTTGTCCAGTGGGCATCGGATCATTGGCATTATGAACGGACACTTTATTCACGCCGGCCTCTTGCTAAAAAGGGACCGGAGTTTCTATCTATCTATCTCATCCAAAATATGCTTCACAATACAATTCTAAGCATACCAAGCATGTGAAGTTATCCAAAAAAGTCCGTTTTCCGTTAGACGGCCAAAAGTAGTACCCCAACCGTGAATGGCCCCTCATGGTAAGCAAATTCTTATTTATGATCTATTTGAATTAGTAGGTGCAACACTCTTCTTCAAATCTCTTATTGTAAATTAAAATAAGCTTATTAAAATTTTCAACATCAATTGCTCTTCTTAAGCCGGTGACCCATACTTCTTGTACAAGTGTTTGCCACCCCAGGGGGGCCTTTACACTAGAGAAGTTGAGAGCTCAAAAAAGGGAGCCCTCTCATAGGCGGGAGCTTCATATGCATGTTTTCCCACTGAAAACATTTAGTCCACTTTACACATGAGCTTTTAACTTGGGAGTTTTGAAATTTTACACAACCTACGACACTCAAATGACACTTTGATAAATCTTATGTGGAACAACAGAGGAACACTAGAAGAAAAAATGACATCACATTTGGCCATTGTGACAAAAAATATCATGCCACCGCCTCGTTGGCGAGCCTTCCTCCATGTTCTCTTTTCCTCAATGCGACTATGTTGCATAGGTCAATAGCACTGCCATGTCATTCACACCTCGGCAACATGTGGAAAAACTATATGCCGCCGATTACTATCTTGTTGTCCCCCTTCTTTCTTATTGCTATCGGTTGTGCTCAAACTCTCCTTCGCCTTACCTTTCTTGCCCTTCTCGACACTCTTGCACCCAATTTTTTTTCCTTTCCTATTCACCACGTATGTAGACATTACTAGAACTCCAATGTTCGTCAAGCGTCCCGCTTGCCACACACAAATGGACACACATCAACTTCAACCCATAAAACATGTAATTTGCAATCACAGTTGTCTACCTTGCAGAAACACCTTGTTGCACCCACAGGTTTGCGCCCAAAAGCACACCTGCTCATACATCCACCTATCCATTCTCTACACACTCATGGCCATGACAGACCTACAAATGAGCTCTTGGTTAACTCTTTGTGCACATCAAGGATGTCAAACACGGTCCTTACACATGGGTGTCCTACTCTTTGACACTACCAACAACCCTTCTATGTTAAGAA
This sequence comes from Polytrichum commune, assembly GCA_950295325.1. NCBI lineage: Eukaryota > Viridiplantae > Streptophyta > Polytrichopsida > Polytrichales > Polytrichaceae > Polytrichum > Polytrichum commune. The sequence goes on from OX485807.1 coordinate 40,009,501, forward strand.
TTAAATGTACATGACATGCATGAGTGCTCATTGCCTTACACGACCATACTAGAAAAAATTCTTAACTTGTTGGGTTGACATAGACTTCGAAATGGGGGCTACCACCATTGAGGAGTTATGCATTAGGGGCATGTTGAGGACCCAGATAAGGTTATAGTATCATCATTTTTGTCATCCTTTGCTTGATTTTATAGTCAGATTATGTTTGTAGTCGGAAACTGCACCAATGGCACGAATATTCTTCGCCTCCCGCTTCTTGGTGTACATAGAACTATCCACAATCACTTTCAAGGCAACCACTTTCCTGTCACAGCCTCCACCACTGCTTGACCGGCAAACAAGGTTGACTTCCGCATGATGTTGATAGGTGATGTTGCTCTTCCCCCAACTTGTGACGACACTATTGCCATGCTTTGGTGAAGCATGCTTCAAGACCGTTGGCGTTGCTGTAGTGACAATCTCTCCAAAACTTGCCACAAAGTCTTTCAACGTCACATTTGCTTCTCCAGCTCCTTATATGCCCTCCACCTACACATACATTATTTGCACGCCATCCAACTTGTTATTGACTACCTCTATGTTGCAATTGCTTCCATTGACCCCGGACACTATCCAGCTTACTTGGCGGATGTGTTTCCCAATCTCTACATCTTCTTTTGCATGCCAGCTATCTCCGTCATCATTCATGCATGTCCTCTCCTTTCACCCTAAAATTAACTCCTTTACCTCAACTAGGTTTTGCATCAACATCTAGATTTTGTAGTCTATGGTTTCCAATATCTTCAATAAGGTCGCCATATTGATGGCAGCAGTGCCCACATGCATTTTCAAGGGTGTGACACCAACCTCAAATTCCTCAATTGTTTTTCAAACGTGGAGTTAGCATCCTACCACTCCCCACACCCATACACACCACCTTCATACAACCTCCCATGCACTGCACCTAATAAATAAACATTCCATTGCATATTGAAGGCCACCACCACACCATGGTTGATAAGGATTAACATGCGGACTCACCATAGGTACCATGTTCGCAATTGTGTGCAAATTCACAATTTTCATTACAGTTGCAACATGTCTCATTTCCTTCTCTTGCACCCCACATCCATCCTACTATCAAATCCTCCTAGCCACACATTCAAGCACACAACACACATAGACATCACGGTTGGCAACCATGTGTAGCGTATATACCAATTTCGCCTTAGCCCCCGCTTTCCCATAGTGCCCATATCGACATGCATTGTTGGACAACCCGCATAACATACTAAGGGTTGACAAAGCAATAAGACAATAAAATGACCACCTGTAAGGCCAAGCATTTGTACCTATATCCAGTAGAACATGCAATACATGCTCCCATGGTACATGATTGTGTTCCCACTTCTATGGGGTTGTTTATGGCGTTGCACCTAACGTGAAAAATAGTGGGGAGGGCATGAACACTCACATGTGACGTTTTTTGTGCCTTTGGTGTTAGCCACACCTTTAACCTCTCTTATCAAGCTAGCTTGCAGTTCTCGGGGCATGGCTAATCTTTGTCGGACAACCATGCCCTCTTCACATTGCCCCTCTCATTCTTCAAGGTTTTTTTAAGTGTATTCGCCACTTGGCCAAAGAGAGATTATGCTCTAAAACCTCAAATTGTTTCTTCACTTCACACCTCATTGCTTTCTTATCCTATATTTTTTTGTTTTGCCACTTTCTAAATGGGGACATCCAAATGCATATATGCAAGGGACCTAATAAACATCACGATCATCCACCTTTCCCTTATTGGTGCATTGAACGGGTTGCGGCTTCTTGCTTTCCGCCACACTTGTCCTCATCTCTTCCTCAAATGCCACCATTTTGTCTCACCTTTGGGTGCGCCCAAACTACTCTCTCCTCCACTTCTCCAAGAAAATGCATTTTTTCCTTGGCCTTTTTGGTCCGCCCTCCACCCGCTTACCCATTGGAGTTGTAGCCTTTGTTGCCATTTGTGTTCCTAACTATGCACCATCCTTCAAAGGAAAAGCAAGTATGGCTAGCGTTCAACATTTCAGCACTTTGCGTGTTTTCATGCACAGTGATGGCATGTTGCATTCTCAATATCTTTTGGATTTGCACATGTACCATGTGAAGTCCCATAGGGGCACAACCAACAAAGCTTTGTTATTGGTTGGCAAGAGAATGTGCTAGATAATTTTGCGGATAGTTGCAGTGTGGGTCCCTTAATGGAAATCCAAATCCCAAGTGGACATTGTGGGTACGGTAGGATGCCCTCTGGTATTATTAAAACAACTATGCTAAAACTTAATCAAAATATCCAGGGACTTAACTATCTGGTACAATTTAATCCTTTTGAGGAAACTATTGCAACTTTGCTATCTAATTTCAAAACTTTTTGAAAGACACACATTCAATGCACAAGAAGCACAAGTGCATCAACCTACACCCTCCCTTTATGACTACTTCATGACTATCCCTTTAAGTACACTAAGATGCGCCTCTAAGTCTAACAAGCATTATCTAACATGCACATATAATTGATTTAACACAAAAATGGTGTCAGTTTGGCAATGAGCCTCACAAGCGGATCTCTATTGCTTATGTCCTTGTGTCTGCACCTCCGGACTTACAACCACAACATCCTCCACAATGAGCCTATGCATCTGTAAAAATGGATGTCAGGATCACAAGGCACCAAATTTGGCAGTGCGTATCCAACATTAACATCAAAAAGTGTTATGAGTGACGTTGTCTACGTACGGATGCATACATCACATATAGGGAGATAATTAAAAAGAATAACACCTCTCAGCGGTAACAAACTAACCCTAAGTCTCAAGGAAAGAGAGGCATGGAACATTTATCTTGAAACTCTATGAATAACTGGAGTGTTAAAAATGTGGGATGCACACCTCAAAACTATCTACAACCCCTAAAGTTGCCACCTATGAATGCAACCAAATGCATGGCAGGATCACACCGCACCAAATTCGATAGTGTGCATCCAACATTGACGAGCATTGAGAGTAGAAGGAGTTTTGAGTTTAGGGTTTAGGTGTGGGTGGATGCGGATGCGGAGATCACAAATGGGGAGACATAGAACACTAACCTTGGGAGTCATGAGTAAGCAAAGCGCAAAGAGTGCGAGATACACAACCCAAAGCTATCAACAACCCTAAAGAAAAAGGAGCCAAATAACACCCACATACCTTAAGAGGACACGTGCATGTGAAAGGTTTTGAAATTTGGACATGATGGACATTTGCATTGGTTCATAACATTGATAAGTTTCATGTGCTCTCACCCTCTCTAATTAAACAAGATGCTATGTTCCATGAGTCCACCTTGCCATGTCACATGCCCACACTAGGACCAACGACTGGCCCACAAAAGCGAGAGAGTTTCCATTTTGATAAGAGGTTTGGTCTTGTATGCAATGAATGGAACAAGCAAAATTGCAGTACATTACATTCTAAGCGAGGTTACAGTGAATAGGACAAAAAAATCCTTACTTAGAGCAATAAATTTCAGAACGAGATGAACTTTCCCTATCAAGAAGGATTTCTCATGTTGTCAAGGAGCACCGATGCGCCCTAGTGTGGACACAACAATAACTTATGCCGTCATTTATTGAGGATCACAACATGTATATTCCTAACTCTTAGCCGTATTATTCATTTACCAAATAGAAAAGTTTATTCTATGGAGTCTCCAAACTTTTTGAGAATGAATTGAATTTCCCAAGACTTCAACAAATCATAAGAATATAATGAATTCAAACCTAATCTACCAACCTTTGCGTAGGGTTAGATATAACATTTATAATGAGAGGAGTAAGTTAGGAGAAAATATCTGAGGGCAGTGGGCATTGAAGAATAAGCAATCCTGACGTGGCATGCGTTCACGTGGAAAGGTACGGTTCTGCCAATGAAATTGCGCTGACCTGGCAACCGCCTGTTCCGCATGAGCATGGGGGGGGTTGAACTTCCTTATGTCGGGCGGCACGTGCGCCCGCTTGCTGCTTGCTCTCGCCACCGATCCGCCATTGGCGTCCCAGACTCGCTTCGCAATTCACAGGCTCTTCCTCAATTTCGACTTCTGCTATGTGATATTGCCCATATTTGGAGTGTTGATCGGTAGTGGGAGCCGGGAGCTGCATTGGAGGGCGACAGCAAGGGTTTTGAAGGTTCGTAGTTGTGCATGTGGTAGATGAAGAATGACGATGGCGGGGGATTACGAGAATGAGAAAGCGCCATTAGTGAAAAGTGGTGGAGGAGGAGGACGGGAGGTGGCGATGCTGTCGCATATGAAGCAGACGGGGAGGAGTGTGGAGGAGCTCTTGGTTGCTGTGAAGGATACGGTAGTGGACGTAGCTGATGCGTTTCGGAGTGGCGGGAAGCAATCGTTGGCTCAAAGAACGCAGGATGTCATTCACGCGCAGACGCCTCGCCTGCGAAATGCGTTGCGACATGTCGTGGCGGATGTGCTGCTGTGGATGCATCAGGGCGGCTTATGGCGAACTCTTCTTGTTTCAGCTGTAAGCTTTAGTTTCTGCTCTCTTCTTAGTCTAAGAGGTAGTGGTGCGCTAGGTTTTTTCCCTGGCATGGGCCTATTCTATTCCACTGGTCTGCCGAACTCGACAAGATTACACAAAATCGCATTAAAAGCAATGTTGCAGTATTAACATAAGTAAATATGGATGCATTACAAGCAAAAATCCAAGCTTTACAAGGGCAAATATGCAAGGATCACAAGGACGTCACCACTATAGAGGATGCTGAAACAAAATATGATATCATTTGAGGTTGATGGATCCCCCCGCCATGCCTTGTCTGGCGCACTGAAGTCACAATCATATAGCGATTCTTTTTCCTATAGTACTTTTCCATTGCCACATCGATTAACTTCGAAATCTCTTTTCGTAATCATTTTTGAATTCACAAGGTTCTTTTCTAGTTCTTCTTGGTTTTTGACTATTTCAAGAAGTTAGGGTTTCATCACCTCGTTTCACTATTCCAATTCAAAGAACCTTTCTTGCAAAGATAGTAATGTCTTAATCAGGAATTTCTTGAAAGTCATTCCTCAGCAAAGCTTGGATGACACTTCGATGGCAATTTGGGATATAAGACTGCAGGGCAAGTCTGGTTGCATGTGGTTTGCATCATATAGCCAATTAGGTCTGGAAACGTGTATGCTTCCGAGTCGGACGGAAACAGTTAGCTGCCCGTATTGTCTTGTATATCAAATACAGAATGCGGAAAATGGAGTGAAAGTGTGCAGATGCCGCTGATCGGTCTTTGCTGAGTCCACCTTACTATTGAGGAAGAGATCATAGTGACGCTGGCAATCTCCCTTTTCTTGTTCGTTACTTTGAGAAATTTAATCCAAAATGAGGAAGCTCTGTGTATTGAGTCGCAGTATATCCTTGAGATGATGCTTGGAGGTCCCCTTAGGCAAGGTTAATATAAATCTGAAGTGATCAGAATTTATTGGGGCAACTATTAATTGGAAACATAATCTGCCATTTTTCCACATGTATGTGGATAATGTGTTTAGCAATTTTCTGGAAATACACAAGGTAGTCAGTTTTTCAGATTTTCAGTGATATTTTCCTATGGAATGTGAGGACTCCAGGCCTGTAATCACTTTGAGGACGATGGTGTCAATGTCAGTAAGGGGTGGGGCGCTATGGTTGACAAGTGTCCAGGTTGTACTTGTACAGTTGTGCAATCTCATGTGTGGTGGTAGTGGTCAGCTTGTTTCACTTCATTTTCACTACTAGGAATGTAAGATTCAGCTCTGTGAGTGCGGATTTTACGACTAACTTGTCATTTTTTCCTTCATTACATAGTTGATTGCTCTTCTTTTCAAGGAATAAGAGGGTCACTTTTGTTGTGACTATGACATGGATTCATTCTCCTTGAAATTGATGTGATGTGAGTGACATTTCAACATGACCTCTCTACTTTGAAGTCTTGATGCTCATTGTGAACATTTGTGAATACAAACTGGCAGGTGGGAATGATCTCAGCAACAGCGTTGACAGGCTTCACAGCATTTATGCTTGTTGTATTGATAGCGACAATCAATGCAGTGTTTGTTGGCCTTCTGATGTCATTGTCTGCAGTTGGAGCATTCATGGCAATGTTCTTTACATCACTTACAGTGATATATGTTGGAGCTCTGACTGCAACAGCATTTGCCCTTGGCACTGTCGCATTCATGGCCATATGTGCAATACTCTTCGTCACAGGTTTGTATAATGCATCTTTCCAGACTGATAGGTTATTGTCTTTTTAGGAACTGCATACCTAAGAGTTCAAATTGAAAGAGTTTTTTCTGCACTCAGTCGAACTACATAGGTCTCTGCTATACCGGTCCAGCAGTCTATGATTATTACAAGTTTTTCCAGTGGGGCATCATACAAATATATAGTGTCTAGCTTCGAAGCATGATGCTTTCATGTCTCTTGTGGATACTGAAGGAATGCAGTGTTGGTACCTCTTGCAGGATGGATTGCATTTGCTTGGGTATCTTGGGAAGTTGTCAAGAAGGGCTTGCATATTGCGAAAAGTACATTGGGCATAACTGGGAATGCTCTTACCACTGTCTCAAATGCTGGAAGTGCGCAAGCAATAATCATAGATACAAGGTCCAGTTGATCTGTTTCTAAGTTTTGTATTTTAGGTTGGCCTTCATGAGAATTTGGTCTGCCTGTGGAAGTGTATAGGGAGCGTTGTGTACTCTGCATAGAAACAGGACGCATAAGCATGTGTAGTGTCTGATTTCTTCAGCCTTAGTTCACAATACTTGTAATTATACCATGTAGAGGAGTTGCATACAGATGAGCGTTTACTTCTGAAAGTTAAGTTTTTCTCAAGAGAACCCAGTTACTAGACTCTGTAATCACATCGTAGACCCTTATAATACTTTACAACAGCTCCTACTAAAAGGACGGATAATTAAGGAAAGATTGTGAATGGTAATACACAAAATTTCACCTTTGTGCTCAGTTATTATGTTTGAAGTGTCCTATGGTATTTTGTTCTGGTAATTGTCCCTTGCTTAGTTACAATCGGTTGCTTGGTACAATCGGTTAGCTACTGTCTTCTGATGCAGGCCATCTATTGATGTAGTTACATTTCATTCTTAGGAGGAGTAGAAACACTAGTCAACTGGTATTTGTTGTTGACAATGTTGCTGTCATCAAGAGAGAAATGATTGGCTGCTGCCTGTGGAACATGGATACATGGTCACCTTATTAGCACACCTTATTCTCAAGAGTGATTTTGTCTTGCCATGTCAAAGCACTTCATATCTTGGGTCATGTTGTTGATTGATGGATGAGAGGTTTGTTGTTGATTCATCTCAAATGACCCAACTAGAGCAGAGGTACCTATAACCAACCACTTTAAAGTTAATGCCCTAGATTTGGAGAAGTATCAGGTGGTGCAAATTTTTCCCGTGTGAGAAGACAGGAATCAAAAGGATTGCAATTTTTGGGTAATTTATTCCTTAAGTTGAAGTTATTGTGAATTTTTGAAGCTGAGAATTGGCTCAAACATATTACCTATGTCTACAGTCTATCATAACCGCTCATTCTAGCACTCAAAACTAGGACATATGTCACTGTTGGTTTTGGCCTTATTGAAATTATGGTACCCTATAGATTGTTGATGGGGTCTTGATCGGGAATAGGAGCCTCTATTATAGTCTACTTCGGGGTCTTCAAGATTGGTTCCGGTGCCAAATCAACTAAGAAAAAGTAACTTTGGATTGCATATTATTTCAAGGCTTTCATGTTGGATGAATGAGAGTTATGCTCCTATATGATAATTCTCTCTCCGTGTAGCTACCCTATTCCAAAGGCCTAGGGATTTGTGGTGTCTACGTATATTCGTTTGTTGCGAAGGTTAAAACACAATGAATTATATTCTAACATGTAAATGATTATTTTTAGATAATGTTGACCCCGGAAATAGAGTCAGAGACCCATACTAGTGTAGTGGTGTAAAATTGGGATGAAACGGCCCTCAATCACCCAAGTGTTATTAATGCTTAAATTACCATACAAAAACAATAGTGTCTGGCTATTAATCCCCAACTTCCCAAGCCCAATTTGCCTCAAATCTATCCTGGAAAATGTGACCTTGATTTCAACGACCACAACTAAAGATCTAAAGTTTTTCTGACAAATTCAACCGTATAGATGTTTCCAGGTTAGAGGTGATTACTCATAGTCCGTATTTTAAACGTTGAAGTTCTATTGTGTAGGAGATTATAATAGGACTATCAATAGCAGTCTTGAGGGGTAACAATTTAGAATTTAAATTAGGGTTGGTTTTTTTATCAAACCTACACCCGAATCATCTCCAAATGACAAAATATTACCCTCATTCAAAAGAGGGGCAATATATCTAGTGCCCTTAAACTATGGAGGTGACAAATCTCAAGTTTTGGTTTGTGACCCGTTCCACTATAAACCAATTGAGAGCACACTCCCATTGTTAATCCAAAAATAGCTAACTATGTTGAATCAAAATCATCACATGGCAAAATATAGTAGACTTGAACATGAAAAATAAGAGTAGTTGTAACTGTCAAGAAACCATTTGAACAAGTTTCAAAGGGGTCAGAGCGAACTGCTCACAACCAAATTATGGTTGCATTGGACATTAGGGGTTCAAAACTTGTTTTCTAGCTTGTCCTACTAGGGTGGGTGGGCCAAGCTAGCCTTGCAGAGGCTGATCCAAGATTCAGTACGGCCAGTTCCATGCTCATAGCTTTTTTTAGATCCTAAAATTCTCTCAAAGTTTGAGAGCTGGGAAGAGGAGGTCCAAAAGTTTCACCCAATTTCAAACTAGGCTCCAATTTACGATGAGCTAATGAGCTCTTAATAGAAACTTTTCTCAGAAGAATTAAACCCACAGTTTCGTGTGTCTTTGAGAAACTTTACGGATAACTCGAGCTCATGGTACTACCCCCTAAAGCACATTGTTAAAGGTTACTTTTTGGGTGAATGTGCAAGCATAACATTATTTAAGCAACTACATGATGATCTATTTCCAAAGAAAGAGGTTGTGATTAAAAAACTATGATTATCAACAATTGTTTGTCAAAAAATTAATAGTAAAGAGCCTAAGTGCTCCCCATAAATATGGAATCCCGTAATTAAAGAAGAATCATGCTCATGTGATACATAGACCCACATATGCAACCAAGAAGTTATGTAATGTTATCAAATTTGTCTTTATGATGATGTTTTAAAAAGTGCATTTGGGTTACCATACTATTAAATATTGAGTTAACGCTAAATCTTCAGTAACATGGCAACAAAAATGGGACATCAGGAATGATTTGGGTTCTAAAACTTAGAATGGTTATTAACATAGGGCAAACTAACACAAGTAATTGCTTTGAGAGCTTGAGCAAATATCAACAAAGCTTGAATAAAAAGACTTCAAAAAAATTTGTCATCATGAATAAGTGGCTTTCTTACTAAGTAAGAAGCTTAGAGCTATATTGGTTTAAAAAAAATTAATCCTCTACCTTTAATTTACCTATATATGCCTTACTTGCTCGACGGGTTCATTGGCTCCTACTCAAATCATGCGACCATGGCCGCTCACTTGCAATCCATTCCAAGTGTGTTGGTGCAACGGAGAATATCCATCACGTGTTGTTATGATATGTCAAACTTTTATTTGTTGCTTGGGTGCTTTAGTTATAGTATTTAAGAAATATTTGATTTTTGGTCAATGTTGGACTAATTTGTTGTCATACATCTGCTTTAATATCTTTATTATGATGTCAAATGTTTGTGCACACCATGTTCATGGTCTTCTAATACAATCACTTGCATAATGGCTACATGGTGATTACAAATAACAACACTTGAAGCACCGGTGTTCACATTTTCAAAAATTGCTTGCTTATTTATTTTCAAACTCGTCAAATGTCTGGAATTACCTACATGACTCACCAAATTGAGGCAATTGAACCTAACATTCTAAATACAAAAGTTGTAGTTTGTGATGTATAGTGTCATCCCCCCCCCCCCCCCCTCAACAAAAAAAAAACCATGCATGGTTTCAAATGGGAGTAAATTGATTTCAAAATTCACAATCCAAAAGACTCAGTTATGGTCTTGTCTGTGCACATGGATTCCAAAAATTTTAACATCTTTTTCTTTTTCTTTTTCAATTTACAATCGTTCTAACTAGTATTGGTATGATTCTATATTGTTCTTGTATACCATCTAGTACCCTTCAACATCAACATTGTTATATAGTCACCTTACATTAAAAGTAGTATAAAAAAATAATCCCCCACATTAAGTTTCTTTGAAAAAATTTATTATAGTCCATGGTAGTTTTCTACTAGAAATTTAGCATGGGTTGAATAAAAAAAGTGACCCCATGTTAATTCTCATTCAGAGAATTAGCAGGGGCTCTAGAAAAATAGAGTGGCCCACACTAATAGGACTATTTAGTGTGCCTTTGGCAAAATATTCCGGCAAACTTTTGAGTGCAAAGTTAAATCTGCATTGCAAAGATAACATCTTAATTTAACTTCCAAAAACCTCGTTGGCATTTGGCATTAGGGCTAGCACTTACACACGATCTGCAACATACACTTGGCAAGATGTGATTCGTTTGTGCAACAATTAGTAAATTGTTGTGGATGACTCATCCATGGTGGGCCATGGAACTCAAAATTGCAAGGTTGAATGATGTTATGTTTCCCATCCTTTCCTTTTTCCTTTGCCTCCACCTCCCCTTAAAATCTAGGTTAGCCGGGTCCCACCTAACCTCATGCCCTTGACGTGTCATCTCCACCATCATTGCCACCACCACGATCTCCATTGTATGTGAAAGATGGAAGCCTGTGATTGATGGACACATGTCCAAAGAAAAAGGGCCACATGTCAAATAATCTTTCCCAGAACAAGCATGTGACACAAGAAAGACGAAACAAATGTGGAAAGATGGGGGATTAAAAGTGCAAAAGGTGGGCATGGTGGAGAAAACTAGGGGGGAGTTGTGAATGTGAAGCGAAGATGGTGACATGACATGGGCAATAGAACAAAGAAGAATGATTTGATTGAAGAAGATTTTTGTTGTGTTTTGTTTTTCATATAGCGCTCCATGGGCGCACAATGGTGAGTCATGGGGGGCTTACGAGCATGGGCATGGGCATACATGCATATGACAAGTTGCATGGACATGGGCATATGGATGCACAAGTGCGTGTGTGTGTGGGGTTGGGTTCGTCTGGGATATTAATTCGTATGCACAGGTGCAACATCCCGGGACAACATGGATCCAAGCTATTTGGTCTACAAATAATATCTAACAAATTCATAATTCATGTGCACGTATACAATACAATGATACAACACAAATACAAGCTAACTTAAGAAGAAAAGGAAAAAGAAAACCCAACGCCAGACAATCCGACGTGAATTTGAACCTACTAACCTTACCTTGCTCAACCCAGTCCCTAGTCGAGGCATATATGCCAACTAGGGACGAGGGCAGCAAGAACTCAACCGTACTATGAGTTCTATGGACATGATTTGGGAACCGTCCGAGCTCTACGCACAAGTTTGTACAAATAAAACTTGAAGCCAAATATAGTATAAAGAGGTGGCTCAACCTACCTAACCTAGAGGACTTCGGAGACCATGGATGAACTCAACTTTGGATGATGATATTTGGATGAAGACAAGTAACTACCCTACCACAAGTTGGATGAGAGTTTATAGTTCCTAGTGTGTTGACATGGTAAGGTTTAGGGCTAGTTCACACGGGTCCCAAGTCACTTGAGATCTTAGCCTTTGAGAGCATGAAAGTTGAGACTTACCACTTCACATGGGTCCCAAGTCCTAAGTCCTAAATAATTCACAAGTATAGCATCAATTATCATCATCCAAAGTTGAGTTCATCTACAATCTGAAGTCCCCTGGGTTAGGCAGGTTGAGCCACCTCGTTATACTATAGTTGGCTTCCAGTATTCTTTGTACAAACTTGTGCATAGAGCTCAAACAGTTGAGATCTTATTGCCCTCCGTCCCTGGCTGGCATTTATGCCTCAACCAAGGACTTGCCTTGCTCAAGAGTCCCCTAGGTGTGGGTAGGTTCTTACTGCCTACCTTGCAAAGGGTGGGCTCTTCTTTTAAAATAAAAAGTAATCATATTATACTCATATCCATTTACCACGTGGGGAGAGGGAGATAAGGGTTCATTGTCAAATTTTCTTTACTAAGTACGAGATAAGCGAGATATTTGATGGAAATTTAGTGGATAATGCTCATTGTTTATTATGATCAATAATTATAATGATATGGGGATATGTAGGTTTTCAAGGAGTTCTTACTTTAAGGAGCTAACTTAGTACAAGAACTTACATCGTTGAATACCATTAATTTTATTGAACAATTGTAGTCCGCCATCGTCTTGGTCTTCCTCAAGTTCTAGGCCCTTGTAGAGTATACAATCTCTTTGGGGGGGGGGGGTTTAAGGCATCTTCCAACACCATTTGTGAGACACGACCCGAGCTCCTCTATGGCATTTCATCCAATGAGAAGATGCCACATAGAGGTTCTAGTGGTGCATTCCTCACAATTATTGAAGTACACACAGTTGGTATGGGCCATGGTACTTTTAGAGGACATTATTCTCCAATGACAATGTTGATGGATATTCCACTATATAATGCAGCTTCCAAAGATTTATGTCTTTGAGCATGATGCATGTGAAAAATCGCAATATGTGTGTGTTCTTTATAAAACAATAATGTGGGGTGGGGGGGGGGGTTCTCCTATACGCACAACACAATGAACGGGAGACCTGGCCACTAGTTACAGATGAACTGGTTGACAAATAAAAGAAGACAAATACAACCTGTTAATAGACGTAATAAGAGCACAAGGCTGGAATATTAGACCCCTCATAGTTATCACTGCAGGGGTAAGGGGAGCCATTCATACAAGAAGCATAGAACTCCTTGTGAACCTGCATATCCCCACATCACTTATATATATAAAAAAAAACAATGAAAACCATCCACCGAATAACCATCAAATATCTCACATATTGTACCTAGTTTAATAAGAGAAAACTCGACAATAAACAAGAATCAATACTCCCCCCCCCCCCACATAGTAAATAAGTATCATTATAATGTATTGTTACTTCATTTTATTTCATATAGTTTTACAAACAAGAGCCCACCCATTGCAAGGTAGGCAGTGAACCCCACCATGCACCAAGGGGATTCTTAAGCATGGTAGGGCCAACGGGCTCAAATTCACGTCAAATTGCCCGACATTGGTTTTTCTTTTCTTTTGAACCGGTTGAGTGTGAGGAATAATCGGTTGAAGTTCAAGGTTTTAGGAAATTATCGATCGTTTTAATGGAATCTAGAGAATATACATCAAATTGAAAGATGTCAACATGCAATTGGTTGCATTTGGAAAGACAAGGATCTTGATTGATTATGCCCACAAATCTCCCCTGACATTGGCACAAGACCTATAAGGACAATGCCCATGTAGGATGGTGGGGGATTCATGGTGTCTATGTAAACTCATCCCTGGTGCGAAACATAGTGCATTACATTGCATCTTGCGAATAATTGTTTTTGGATGATTTGAATCCAAAATAAAGCCAAAGATTCCAAATCAATATAGTGGAACTGAATTGGAAGGAATCAGTCCGCACTCTTGTAGGGGATTTCTTTGATTTTATCAGTGCCCCACCATCCACGATGGATGAGTTTACACAAACACCACAAATCCCAAGCCATATAGGATGAAATAGTGTTGGAGCCATGGATGAGAATAAAAATGTAAGTTTACATGCACTGAGATGAATGTGAGTCCGACTTTCTCCTTTTGATGGTCATGGTTGACCATGATGTATGAGGAGAGTGCTAGCATGTGAGCAAAACTCCTAAGGGTTGCAAGCACCACTCTTATATTTATCCTTCATAAATGTTCTCCTTTGCTGATAGTTATGGTTACCACCTCAAAAACAACCTAATTCTACTTTTGGCTAATTACTTAGTGCAACACAATTCCTTGCCATAGGAGCCCATACGAATGTTCCGACAAAACTATTCACAAAGCATTTGAGAAAAATGAAAGACATTTTGAGCTATTTTTAAGGTTACCCAAATGTTCATATTTGTATCTTTGGCAATAAGCACACAAATTACAATTTTCTTGAAGTTTATCAAGATCACTTTGAAAAACCACTTATAACCATTTGAGAAAATAAAACAAAATTGAGGGAGAAACTTAAAGGCATCCAAATGTTGTTATTAGTCATCTCGGCACCAAGTTGATTAGTTTCAAATATTTGGATTATTTTTTTAATCACTATGAAAGTTTTGGGAAGTGTTGCGAGGGTCATTTTTGTACCATTTGAAAAAAATAAAAGAAATCGCAAAAAAACTTAGAGGTACTCAAATGTTGATATTAGTCATCTCATGATCGAGATGACTAATTTCAAATTCTTGAAGATTTTCCAAAATCAATTTCAAAATGTTGGGAAGTGTTGTGAGAGTCGTTTATAAGCCATTTAAGAAATATAAATGAAATGTTGAGAAAAACTTATAGGTACAAAAATGTTGATATTAATCATCTCGGCACTAAGATGACTAATTTCAAAAAAATGGTTTAAAAAATGTTGGGAAGTGTTGAGAAGGTCATTTGTAACCCATTTGAAAAAACCATGGGAGAAACTTAAAGCTACCCAAATTTTGATATTAGTCATCTCAGCATGAAGATGATTCATTTCAATTTTTTGGAGGATTTTCAAAGTCGGTCCCAAAAAAACTGAGAAGAGCTATGAGGGCCATTTGTAAAATAAAGTACACAAAATTATGACAAAACCGTAAAGGTTTGGAAATGTTGATATTAGTCATCTTGGCACCAAGATGATTAATTTCAAATTTTTGGAGATTTTTCAAAATCGGTTTGAAAGCCCTAGGAAGCAATACGATGGTCACATGTAAATCAAATTTTCAAAAATTATGACCAAAATGAACTTCCATTTTGTTTCCTTCGAAGCCATTTCTTATATCTTGTACCTTGTTTGAAGTTTGAGCATTTGGGAGATGTGACCATGGCCAACATGTGAAGGATAAAACTACAATCTCATGCCATGGGTGCGATAGCCAATAATATACAAGATGGGTGGTTGGTTGTTGTGATATGTAATCCGAAGATGTCATAACCCTACTATGTGTACTGGATAACTTTTCGTGATTAAGATCACCCAACAATACATAAATCTGTTGTTGCAATTTCAGCACAAAAACCTTGCAAGAATTAGATGTACACAATACAATGAAGGATGTTGAAACATAATACTATGTTGGTGGTTGTTAACAAAGGAAGGTTTTCACAATCTTCCAAAACAATTGAGATTGTGACCTTTCTATTACAACCAATGAATTGGTCACATGCTCTTGGTAGGTTCTTAGGGAGGACAACTAATTAATAAAGGATGTGGTATACATATGTGTTAAGATGCTATTTATTTGGGGGTATAAAGTGCACATTCTTGATGTGATTGCACCCAATTGTTATACATAAGACCATTTTTCTTGTCAAATTTTCTCGTCAATTTCACTGATCCTATCGTTACTTAGATGGTGCAAGAGACGTGAATTTTTAGCACGCTCTAGTTGCTGCATATTTTAGTTTTTGACTAATTACTTTTGTTGTTCCATGACATATGTGCTTGCATCCAACAACCCAATTTAAAATACACAAAGCACATACATTACAATGGCCATGAGTATAAACTTGGAATGGCTACTACCCATCTGGTCTACTTGGTTACTGGCTATAAGGGTAGATATTTGACATTTACCTAAAGTGCAAAATACGGTAACGTGGTGAGGGTCACACCTCAACAAGTAAGACATGCCCATACACGCAAACCTAGGGCATCTTTAAGTAGCCTATGTGGAAACACATCTAATGTGGTTGATAGCCCACCCACTCTTATTGGTGTGGGCCACCGGTGAACGGCTCCTACTAACATGACCCAATTTTTGCTCCAATTTCGCCAGTGAGAGCCATTGGATGTAACTAGTGATGGTAAAAATTGTTCACTAGTAGTTCACACCGGTAAGTATGGGTGGGCTATGAGCAAGCATACATGAGATCAGGACATCCAAACAAGAAACCCCTTATTTTGACCACATCGTCTCAATCAAGCTGATTAGGGTAAGGGTGAGACCTTAACCCTTATTTAACACCAAAAATGTGAATTAGCCCATTCCTTGAGGTAAGCGTTGTCGAATGCCTGCAAGGGATGTGTGCTAGTGTTGTGTGTGTGTGTGCAATCAGAACTACACATATCACATGGCAACATCTAAGGTGTAGAGAGTATTTTACTCCCAAGTGTAGAGTAACGTTACAAATATTGTACATAGTAATAAGCAAGTTCCCCTCTTTCTATCAAAGTTAAACTCTATGTATGCATACTTGTGACCTTCATAACAAGTGGAATATTGTTGTGGACACCTCGTGTACAGTACATAAGTAACCTCATCTTGGTTGTTGATTGTATAGGCATAGATGAGGCAATTCCTTTAAGGATGCAATCATAAGGGATTGGTGTTGTGAAGAAGGAAGTTTTTTTTCTATATTGTGTAATATTTTGTAAACAAGTAGAGAAAATGTTGATGCATGGGAGTATTTAGACACATTTGCCGTTATTTTTGGTTCTTGGCAAATATTGAGGCAATTAGTCTACACATGGTACACATAACTAAGTTGCATGTTTTGAGATCTCTTACATGATGTCCACACCCCAAACATAAACAATTATGGTAGTTTGTAAGCTTGCTAAAACAAGGTTGACAAACAAACTTGCATTTCATATAGCAAATCTATGAACAAACCTCATACTTTGTGTGTTGGGACATGAATACTAATTGAACATGATTAATTTTGAATTACATTTTCTTATGCAAAATATAATAGGCAAGAAGGTAGTGTTGTCCCTCTCTTGTTGTGTTGGGGGGGTTTGTTGTTGGTGATTTCAACAATTCCTAATGTGAAGAATCTAGTGAATTTGTTGGTTTGTAGTGTTTGGACAATAAGGTGGACAACTCTATTATGCTTGGCTATTCCTAATCATTTTATGTTAGTGTTGGTTTGTGTAGATGGATAAGAGTTGTGGCCATGTATCTCTATTGTTGCTTGGGCATATTGTGCAATTAGGGTTTAATTGGGTGAGTGGCCAAAATATGTGCTTTTATGTGATGACCCATGTATTGTGCATGTCTAGATTTTAGAAATGGGGTGATTTGTGTATTAGATATGCTAAGTGCTAAGAAGTTGGATAGTTTTTGGTTGATTTGTTTGTTGGATAATCATTTAGTGATGCATGTTGGTTTCTCTTGTTCTATGTTCATTGTTGATGAATATGTATGTTAATTATGGATCGCTTTGTCAAGTGTGGCAGAGGGAGCACTTGCTAGCCAATATGGAATTATGTGGGAATTTATGTATATGTGTATGTGTTTATATACCTATATGTGGGGTGTGGGGGTTTCTTTATCTTTAAATGCCCCATCTGTTGCCAATGTGTCTAAACCCTTCATATATGGCCTCACAATTGTACAATCGAGGGTTTGTTCCAACATTAAAGTGGTTATGGAAATGTATTATTGCTATATCATGGTCATACACACTTGATTCATACTTTGTGAAGTAGTGACCCCAAAATTGTTGTAGATAATGATCATCTTGTTAATCTAAAGGTTCGTGAATGTGGTATGGTCCACATGTCTTCTTTGGACTAGAGAGATTCAAAAATTGCTCCACTTTTGGCATACAAGATTCAATGTTATTCTATAAGAGGTATGCACCTATTTCGGTTTGTGCTCTATTTTGTACACTTAAAATTAAAGGTGTACTAGGCATGCAACATGTATAAATAGCTTGAGCACAGATCCCAACACCATTAATACAATCACTTCATCTGAATGCATGTATAACACTCGTAGATGCAACCCCCCCCCCCTTGGTTACAATAAACACATAACAAACAATTACATGAACAACACTTCCCAACACCATAAAATGTATACCACTCCTAGATGTTGCAAGACCAAGGACTCCGTGTGGGGAGCATGTCGGAAATAGGTTAATGTGCCACACACCAAACAAATTGGATGCAACGATTTCAAACAAAGTGACATTAAAAAATCAACCTATTGCGTATCTTTGCAGCAATAACAAGGCTCCCAATGGGACTAATGATGCTGCCTCTAACTTTGCGAGCATTGGAACGTACTTAAGGAAGAATTGGGCAGGTATGAAATAAACTTGGAAGAGCATTAGAACGCACTTAAGGAAGAATTGGGCAGGTATGAAATAAACTTGGAAGAGCTATAGAACGCACTTAAGGAAGACACGGGCAGGTGTGAAATAAACTTGGAAGGTAGCAGGGGCGGCGGACAGGTGGGTGGGTAGCAACCCGAAAAAAGCCGGTAACCATGACCGGATCGATGCGACCACCCAAAAGCGCTTACCGGAAATCAGGCGCGACGACTGCTAATAGACGGTCCACATCCTAATTTCTTGGTAGGTAGGAAGTCTGACCGGTCATATCCAGTGAACACGACTGGATCGATGTTGTTTGCCCCATTATGGTATCGGATACCCAGTGGAGAGACCGGTTGTATCCGGTAGCATTGAGCGCTCTGCGTAAGGGGCCGAATTCTTGGCTACGCATTAGATTCCTTAACTCTTTGAGAAGGAATGTGGCGTTTTCACGCGGGAGGGGGGAGAAGCTTTATAAATTGATCCGGAGGTTTGTAAACTTAAACTCGAGCTTCAAGCACACTGAACAATTAGAGAGGAATTCTTCCCACAACAGGAGGTTCACTTTGTTTTTTGTTTGTTTGTGTCGATTAGTCTGTTGATGATGGAGTTGCGGATTTGACATTTGGTTGGATCCAGTCCTGCGTTTGGAAGCAGGTGGGGCCAATCTCACCATCTTTACAAAGTGGAAAATAGACATGCATTGTTGATTGGCTTCTCATTTTGTACAAATTGAGCCCCTCGGCCAATGCAAGAGAATGAGACCGTACTCATATGCCTCTGTGCTGTGCATAATGCTACACTTATTCGCTCGGGAGATCATTTTTCCGGTGTTTGATTGGAAATCTGTGTCTCAGAAATATCCTGGACAATTAAGACTTCAAATGGTGAGCTTGGTGCAGTTGGAGTTCGATTTCCGGGGAGATTTGAGTATTTGAGGCTTTGAACTGTCGTAGTTGAGAGTAGAGTATGAATGAAGCAGAAAGGGTTTGCAAAAAGGCAGGATTATTATTTTTGATTTTTGATTTGATTTTTGATTTCTTAAATCTCCATACAACCGCCCTCCTTTGAAATATAATTCTGATGAGTTCATAACAATTTTCGTCACAATCTTTTCCTTTCCTATTACCGAGAATGCTCGCATAGTGATCATCCAAGACTTGCTGGATCCAATTGTGTACAATTTGATTAGCACCGACAACAGCTGGACTCCTTGCCTGGAGTCTATCTGGAATTTCTTTTGTCCTATATTGTGTGCTGAAAGTGGGAGTTACTTACCTGAGCGTATGTATGTGTGTTCATTTGGCAGCATGAAAACCTCCTTCTTAACCCTTCTACATGTCTGACTTCTTCTGTTTTTGTGTGCAGAGAAGGACAAATTTCCACCTTGTTTGCTGAAAGTTGGAATTTACTTACCTTGCCACTATTTATAGCCCCTCAGTATGTATATGTGTTCATTTTGTAGCAAGAAAATCTCCTTCTTAACGCTTCTACATGTCTCACTACAACATTTCATAGATTGAATGCCTCTTCTGTTTTTGTTTGCTTAGGAGGACAACAGTTCACCATGTGTGCTGAAAGTTGAAATTCATTTACCATGCCACTACCATAATCCCTCAGTGTATGCGTGTGTGTGCATTTTGTAGCACGATAACTCCTTCGTAACCCTTCTAAGTGTCTGACTACAATATTTCACATATCGAATGCTTCTTCTCTTTTTGTTTGCAAAGGAGGACAACAATCCACTATGTGTGCTGAAAGTTGGGATTCACTTACCTTATCATTACCCGTAACCCCTCAGTATGTATGCGTGTTCATTCAGTAGCAAGGAAACCTCCTCCTTAACCCTTCTACATATCTCACTACGATATTACATATATTGAATGCGTTTTGTGTTTTTGTTTGCAGAGGAGGACAGCCAACATTCCACCGTGTGGGCTCAAGAATGAATGATATGCTGCACCTCTGATTCGCAGGGTTTATTGCCGGGGGAAAAATATCCCCGGCACTTAGAATCAATTTGCAGCCCATCCGAATGTTACCAAGCTTCAAATATATTCGAAACTGTGCAGATCATTCAAGAGATGGCGTCACCGGAGCCATCTTCAGGCTCAGCAACTACAAATTCTTCGGAAAGTGTGGGTCCCCAAGTGGCTATATTGTTTATAGGAGTTTCTATGTGTTTGGGAGTCGTGTGCAGACAGCTTCTCAAGGGGACCAGAGTTCCTTACACGGTGGCCTTGCTCCTCTTGGGCATTGCCATTGGCGGATTAGGTAGTTGTCTTTCATTCCCTTCTCACTTTGGTAATGGGTTAGCAATTGCAATTGTGATGTTCACTATTGAACCTAGAATGGTGTCTATATTTGAGCACATTGTCCAATCTCATCGTAACACGTGTCGTTGTAGTAGTGTGTGTTCTTACCTAGAGCCTTGCCATAGACCAATATATTTAGGTGCCAGATTAAGAAGAGTATCCACATGAGGACCACATACCGTACATCCTGGAATTTGCAGCTGCAAAATTCGACTTTGTGACCTTCCTCAGATAGGTCTGGTCAGATAAGTTTCGAAATTGGAGTTGGATTGCAAAAGTTATAGAAGATTCTCATTCTTTTCTGAATGATTGCATACTAGGCCCTCCCAATGGTGATGTTCACTATTAACCTAGAATGGTGTCTGTTGAATTTGAGCACATGACTATCTAATCTCATTGTGAAGCATGTATTTTCTAGTGTCCGTTCTTAACTACAAGCCTTGCCATATACCAGTACTCAAATAAAGGTGTCTGATTAAGAAGAGTGATCACATAAGGCTCACATTCCCTACATCCCTGGAATTTGTAGCTCTGAAAGTTGACTTTGTGACCTCCCAAAGATAGGTCTGGCTTTCAGAGGTATAAAGTCTTAACTCTAAACCTCTTGGCTGCTTGTTTGAGATGTACCTTGTATGTCAATTTCCTGTACGTAGATTACCTGAAAACTCTGAGGAAGGCAGTCCTTGATATTTTAAAGGTTAAATCACCAAATGTCTACTGGAGAAAGAATTCGAATGACCAATGGATGTTTGATTGTGGTTGGTGCAGAGTATGGCACCAAAAGAGGATTGGGTGTACTAGGCGACAGCATCCGCATGTGTATGTGGTCATCCTCTATTAAGTCATGCCAAACATTGCTCTTACTTCAATATATGTGAATGCAAAGACCTTGTTCTTCAAGCAGTTGATAGTGGAATCACAGAAATGACTGCGTGAAGTCTTCGAAGCAAGTTGTATGTTTCATGATTGGATTTTTATTTGCAGGGGCAGGAATTAATCCAGACTTGATTTTATTCGTGTTTCTGCCGGCTCTGCTCTTTGAGAGCTCCTTCGCCATGCATTTTCACCAGATAAAGGTTTGTGTAACTGAAATGACGGGCTCTTGTACTGATATTATTGGGGTTGAGTGTTTTGCTTTGTAGAGTGTGAATTTACCTTGAAGAATATCTCTCCAGTAAAGTAAGGAGCCTTGGAATCCTAGACTTGTTAACATCAATGACCAAAAGTTGCATTCTCTGTAGTTGAAATAGAAACTGCAAAGCCAGCAAGTCAGCCCTTAATTCACATTTTTTAGATAATTGGGAAATTCAGTATTACAAAACAAGCTATTTTGATTAGTCATCAATCAAAAAATCAGTGAAGAAAACGTTTTTTTTCGCCACTCATTTGAAAAAATCAAAATTGATGGGTGGCACAATTCTAATGTACTCCCTGATGTTACCCACACATCACAATAATACTTCACAATAATACATCTCAAATTGGTCACTAAGTTTGGTCATGTGGTTTTCTTGATTTAGTGTTCACCTATGTATACTCCTATTGCTCCTTTGAAATACTTTGATAAATGACTTAATTTGACACTGGCTGGGACGTGGTCTACAGAGATGTTTCTTACAAATGCTTCTACTTGCTGGCCCAGGAGTGCTCATATCAACATTCTTTCTTGGTGCCGTGATACATGTGGGGATCCATTTCGACACTTTTTCTGAGAATTAGTCTCTCAATATACAAATCCTGTTTTCGAGGAGTGTTGTACTATTTATAAGAGCTGGAAGTTTGGTGCTCAATGATTAGTTTTACCAAGGATAGGCTTCTTTGGAACTTT
Organism: Polytrichum commune; assembly: GCA_950295325.1. Lineage (NCBI taxonomy): Eukaryota > Viridiplantae > Streptophyta > Polytrichopsida > Polytrichales > Polytrichaceae > Polytrichum > Polytrichum commune. The sequence continues at coordinate 40,031,989 of OX485807.1, forward strand.
GGAACTTTGGAACCATGTGTGATCATCTCAGTCAAACTTTTAAAGTTTTTTGCCTTGGACTTGAGGCAGAGTTTATTTCCATATGAATGGAGTTGGAGCACAGTGCTTCTGCTGGGAGGCCTACTAAGTGCTACAGATCCTGTGGCAGTAGTTGCCTTGTTGAAGGACCTAGGTGCTAGCAAAAAGTTGAGCACTATTATTGAAGGTGAATCTTTGATGAATGATGGGTAAGTTCGAAAATTTTCTTCTGCTTGGAAGATACATGGGCAAGTCTACTTTGTGTCATTACTCATATGCAAAGTGGCCTTGTAGGAACACACAGTATTTATACCATGAGATGGTTGCTGAGCCTTGAAACCCCATTTTAGTTCTATTGCCCACCTATCGTACTTGTAATTATTTTTAGTATCCATGATCCAACATGGCAACAACCATTCTTTTCAAACCCTAAACCATGGAAAGCTCTAGGCGTCAAGGTGTGTCATAGTGTGATCATGTTGTGACCATGGTGGTATTCCATGTTTCGGGCTTGAAATGTACTAATTCATTTAATTATATTTGAATGAAATGCAGGACTGCGATTGTTGTTTATCGTCTATTTCTGCAAATGGTGTTAGGGAAGGTGTTTACTGCTGCCAGTATTGTCTCGTTTCTCAGCCGCGTTGCCCTTGGAGCGTAAGTTTACTTTGGACATTCATCTAATTACCAGTTTATATGGATGCAAATGCTGTGAAAATATATATCCATAGAGGGTAAAAACTTGTAAACACGAAGGCACTTTCATACTTTTAGTGTGACGTTTTCTCCTTTCAATCCTATCAGTCCCATTCTATAGGCTAGGTAATCTGGTTGGTTCAGTTCTGCCTTGATCAGGCTGTATGGATAGCTGTCTTTGATTATTAGGTTATTAAAACCTGTTTTTGGATGGGTTGGAACTGCAGATTTGCGTTAGGGCTGTTGTTTGGGCTTGTCACAGTATTTTGGGTAGGGCTTGTCTTCAATGATACCATCATTGAGATCACACTTACGCTGACTGCCAGCTACATGGCATTCTTTGTGGTATGTATGAGTGCTCTCTTGAGTTTACATCCCTGCTATTATACTACACTGATTTTGTTAAATACTATGGGCCACAAATTGAGCTTATTTTCACACTAAAAATATTAGGGGTAATACTATGGGTGCACACTATTTAACAATCCACGGTATGTAACATCAAAGGTCACATTGTAGGTTATTGTATTTCAGTTAGATTGAAAATAGTGTACATTTGAAAGCCCAATGTAGGGGAAGGAGGTGGGTAAATCATGGGGGCTTGATCAAGTGTGACTAGGGTTGCACACTATTTTCACGCATGATGACGTATATTGTGGGCCACACTATAGGGCTACCCAGCGTAAGTCACACTATACATCTGCCCACACTATTTACAGATAATCAGTGTAACAAAATCAGCCCAACTATTTGCCGGTTGAGTTGGGATAAAACAGGACCCATTGCATTAGAAATGTGTATTGATTCAAGGCTTATTACATGCTCTTAATTGTAGTAAAATAATATTCTGCACAGGCTTTCAGAAATGGATGTAGTTAGTCCAAGGCAATTATCATGTGTGACTGCCATTCGTGATGGAAATGATCTAAATTGTGTTATGAGCAAGTCCAAGACTAGGGCTGCACTTCACACTTGTACTAGTAGGCCAGGGATAATGTGGACCCATGAACAACATGTGGCCAACATGCACTGAACTTCTTTGTCTCATTTTTCTTGGAGATAAATTACAAATTCGAATGGACACTTCAGTCCTTCCAACTTACAAGGTTATTGACCCAAAATGGTTACCTAGTAACCTTGGATGGAATTAAATTTGATGTGGATCAAACTCATTGCTTTGATGTAGTTCTGATCTGGAAGTTGAGTTGTGGAACTCATTTCTTGGGTTGTTTGGCAAGGCTGAAGAGGAAGCTCAAGTTTCAGGGGTGCTGACTGTCATGACTGTGGGAATGTAAGATTCCTTTCTATGTCTCTACTTGGGTACAAGGTGTAATATGGAAGTTGGATACTATGTAATTTACTTATTCTACTTTCTCATTCACTCTTTGTAAGCGAGCACATAATTCTTTATTGTCACTGGTGAACATAGCCTTTCTAGTTACTACCTTAAATTCATCCTTACTATGAAGGTGACACTTGGGCACATCATGCTATCTGTCTTTGACTTTTAACATACTTCATGCTGACAGATTAGATTGAAGGAAATTCTTTGTCCAAATTTCTTCTTGTTCTTGTTCTTGTTCTTGTTCTTCCTTCTTTTTTAAATAATAATAATAATAATTAAATTCAAAATTTATAATTTTTTTCTCTCTCTTTCTGTGTAGGTATCTTGCATCCATCTTTTGATAATGCATGGGATTGACCTTGTGGATACTATGTTCAAACATAATTTAGATCCTATCTGTTCACTATTATTCAGGAAAAGTAGTGCATTATGACCTTTGGAAAGAATTTATTTCAAGGTTTTTCTAGCTGTGTTTAAGGTGCCAAAGTGATCACAGAAGCTTTGATGCTGCTCTTCTTGGGACATCAAGAGCAGAGTAGACACAGCTCATAAGTCAATTAGGCATTCTATGTTTTCCATTTGAAATTTCTGGATCCTAAGTATATCAAAACTTGGATGATTTTAAAGAGCTGATATCAGATTCACAAAACCTGTCCAGATTTTTCGCAGCATTTGCAAGGACAGCATTTACTGGTGAGAGCGAACAAAGCATGCTTCATTTTTGGTGCGTGAGTTTCCATGAGCATTTTCTTGGTCGATTTCATTTTTTCTGATGTATACATTTCAATGAGATTACAATTGGCCAAACATGTTCTTAGGCTATACTTTTCCCTGCAGGGAAATGATCTCCTACATTGCCAACACTCTTATTTTTTTACTCAGGTATGTACTTCACTTGGTAGAGAGGCAATCCTCCAATCTTAGAGATTGGGTGATTTCATGTTGATGAATGAAACCTTATTGAAGTTGTAGGTTGTTATTAGAATCTAAGTTTTATCTAATGGTGGGTTTGTAATGTCTGCATCAATATAAGTGGCTTGTGCTAAGAGTGATGTGGGATTCATGTAGTGGAGTGGTGATTGCGGAGAGCATCTTAAGGAGCCATGACAAAATTGAAGGTGTGTGTTTTAAAGCAGTTGACAGATTTGGTGAAGATTTGTGATGTGTGTGGAGCAATTGGCCCTTAAAGGACTGAGATGCCCATTCTGGGTCTCAAGGTGTCAATGTTTAGGCCTAGTTCTTGATATTTTGAGCTAAAAGTGTCAAAAGTTACAACATATAAATCAGCCCATTTGTAACATGCATTTTTCCAATCAGAGCCTACATATATATGAAAAATGGATCATAGGGAAAGTTGAGCTTGTATAATGATCTAGACTCAAATGCAGACCACATATATCTAATCACCGTTAAGACTCTCTTTTCACTTCTACTTTTTATTAGGTAGTGATAAATATGGATTCAATCTCTTAGAGGAAATAAAATATTTTTTCAATACTTGTTGGGGATTAGTACAATCTTTATGTATGCTGTATAAGCACACCTCCGGTCCTTTAAAAGTTAAGTTTGTGGCAAAATGTTTTTGGAAAATTAAATGCAGGACGGGATTGGGGTTATCTACTTCTGCTCTATGTATTTGTTCAACTTTCAAGGGTCGTGGTGGTTGGTGCATTATATCCGGGGTTGAGATACTTTGGCTATGGGATGAACTGGAAGGAGGCATCTGTTTTGGTTTGGGCTGGATTACGAGGGGCAGTGGCTTTGGCACTCTCTCTGTCAGTTTCTGTAAGACACATCAGCTAAACTTTTCCTCTAAAAATATATGTATTTTAGAGGTAATCGCCTCTGTACTTGGACAATCCTCAGTTTCTGCCCTATATTGTGATATTTAATGATTTTGGGGGCAACAAAAATTACTCTAGACTGTTGTGTGTCATGGTGAGTTCTTCTGTATCAGAGTTATGTGGTTAATTTGTCAAATTGCTTCCAGGTAATGTTAAATTTGGATACTGAAATCTCCTAGGATTTCTTTCTGTTGTTTTAAAACCCAAATATTGCATGTGCCTAGACAATAACAAGGAGTATAATTTTCATGTTTCTATATTTTCGTACATGGGAATGCTAATGACCTGGGTCTGCAATGTTCTCCAGCAAGTGGGTGTGAACAATCCTTCTCAATATCAATACATCTCCAAACTCACTGAAGCCCGGGTATGTTTTCTCTTTGAGCAGCCTTTACTTTGTGTGAATGTCTTGGTTTTGTTTGAATAAAAATTTGAACAATTTTTAGTATCTACACAAACATATTCAGATCTCAAAGCATTTTCTGCATGGCAAGACGGAGTATATATATGTACTCCATCTTACTATATATATATATATACATTTGAATGTTGTACTCAATCATTTTTTCTTTAGTAGTAACTGAGTCCATCAGTAATTCCAAAATGAGACCAGTAAGGTTAAGAGGATAAGGATTGGAAGCAGCCTTGCTGCCCTTAAATTTGAAAGGAATTTACACAAGGATACTCCTGGAATATATTGTGTCTAAGGTGGTTTTTATGAAGGAAAGGGAAGGTGGTTCTTATAAAGCATTTGCATATGTCAAATGCATCAGTTTGTGTTCCTCACAGGTGGTGTGGTGTTCTTGACCCTCATCATCAATGGATCTACAACCCAATTTCTGCTCCAATACCTCAACATCACCAAGATAACTGAAACAAAGGTACAAGTGCCTTCATTATTATGTTATTATTATGTTTCCAACACTTTCCATCTTCAGTAAGTTAGTGGTGTATGCTTGGAGGTAGAGTGGAGGTTTGAACAAAGAACATTCTATATCGGTTCATTAAGGGTCAAACTCATCATTTAGGCATTCACAAGGTGCTAAATGATTTTGACCCTTAATCAACCAAAATAGGTTGCTATTTATTCAAATTCAAACACTACCTCCAAGCATCCACCAAGTGAAAAGAAATGATTGATGATGTATGCAAGCAACCAATGGGAATTACAAGGGACGAACTCCTGCTGAAAAGTCCCATTGAGTGAAAGAAGATCTCTATTTTAATTAAACGCTTACAACACCCCACCCAAAGCCAACACGCTAACATTCTCAGAATGTCTACCACCTTCACACCAGACTCCTGTTTTGATTTTAGGTCATCTACCAATAAAAATTTGGACCCTTATAACTTCTGCAGACAAAAACCAAATAAGACATACTTTGGTATGCGGGAATCCCCTGTTAATTGCTAATGGAAATCATTTAAAGCTATGCTCAATGCTTGACGTGAAGGTTTTAGCACCATCTACCTTTAATATGAATACAATGTCAAGTGAATGAGGATTGGTTGTGTATGGGATGGGGTAATCCAGTTACGTATGCTGGAGTTTGTGAAGTATGAGATGTACAGTAAGGCGTTAGAGGCTTTTGGGGAATTAGGAGAAGATGAGGAATTGGGGCCTGCTGACTGGACCACAGTACATAAATATGTGAGCTGCCTGGCTGATCTTTCTGAGGATGGCCGTCCAGCTCATCCCCATGAGCCTCTTGCTTCTGATGTTCCTGAGGACGAGATAATCAAGCAGCAATTGCAGGATACACGTCTCCGCTTCCTCAATGGCAAGTTCACCATTAACTCTTGTAATGTATGCAACTATAGTAGTCATTTTAGGTCATTGTGTAGGGTTTACTATATACTAAAATCTGCTTGGATGTGTATTTCTAATAGAGTTGTCCTTTCACTCAATGGGACTTTTTGTCAGGAGTTGGTCCCCTACGATTTTCTATTGGTTGGATTGCATACAATATTAATAGTTTCTTTCCACTTGTGGTACATCCTTGGAGGTATTGTTTGAATGTGAATGAAGAGCAACCTATTTTGATTCATTGAGAACCAAACTCATTTAAAGCATCTCTTGGCATTGTCAAACAATGAACTGATACTTTGTTCAAACCTCCACGGTACCTCCAGCATGCACCAAAACACGAACCGAGCATGGAAGGTGTTGTATGCAATCAACTCCTGACCAAATTTCACGTTGAGTTAGAGTATAACTCTAATGTCTTTGCCAGAAATCACACTTTTGTTCAGGAGCTTATTGCAGCAAAGCTCTTATTTGATCACCTTCCAACAGGAGTACAAGCAACATACTGGAGCATGTTAGAAGAAGGGCGAATAACACAGACTGCTGCACTTATCCTTATGCAGTCTGTTGATGAAGCACTGGACAAGGTATACTTTTACTGGACAAGCGGATAAAGAATTTTCAGTTAGTGCCATTTATTACACGAAACATACCAATTAGTAAGGGTGGTACTAATTCAAGTCACATGCCCAATCTAACCAAATTTCAAAGTTACCGAGGGCTAAAGTTGCTACTGAGTGACACTAAATTCATGACTATGGTAAATTCTATGCTCATTTACCATAGATTTCAAGAAAATTAGTGTATGCTTGTGATTAGTGCTCACCACATGCCTGCCAATGAATAGTGCCAAGTGCCAATACATTTAGTGATTAGTGCCAAGTACCGGTACTTTAAGTGAATAGTGCCAAGTGCCGAGATGAACAGTTTTGTATGATATGCAGTATTAAAGATAATTTGAATGCATGATTTATTTGTATTGGGACTTGAGCAGGTAGCCAGACATGATGTATTGCCAGACTGGGAGGGACTTCGGCATTATGTGCGCTTTCCACGCTACTTGAAGTACCTACCATGGCGCAGTTCTTCATTTCTTCATCAAAAAGTTGCTACATTTCTCTTAGTAGAGCAATTAGAGCTGGCATGCTATATTTCTGCAGCCTTTTTACGTGCACATCGAATGACTCGTCACCATTTACGAGAATTTATTGGTAACTTACCTCCTACTTTTCCAATATTACTTTATTTGCCCTATCACTTAACAGCATATGAGAGATTGTCCCAACCAAGCCTTCAAGGACTATAGTTCTCTCAGTTGTGCTGCATATTTTTGAACAGGACATTATACCTTAGACGTCTACACTGTAATTGGGCATTCTCATCATCTGTTCAAGGTATTCACCTTCAATAGGAGGTAGTAGTCTTTGGGGCCCACTAATTCTTGTGGTTCCTCCTTCGGGAACACATATAAACTTAGATCAACTCGAAGATGAAGTAGTTCATGCCGGTGGCAAGATCGGATCATCTCCTCTTGTTAGATTAATTTTAGCACATGAGAGCACAATGTATCAGCTTGCAATATGCTAGAAATGCACATAATTGAACTAATAAATGAAGGATTATTATGTACATATTGAAGTCAAGAGGAAAAGTGTGCATATTGGGGGTGCAGGTGAGAGTTCAGTAACTGAAGCTATCATCTTGGAAAGTGTGAAGCAGGAAGTGGAAGCTCGCCTCTTTCTTGAAGATATCCGCCTTTCATTTCCTCAGGTGCAATTGCTAGTTTTCTTTTCCCCTATAACAACCAACTAGGTAATGGATGTGAGGAGTCCTGCCACATGTTGTGTCATTATGAACTAGGTAATAGATGTAAGGAGCCTTGCCACGGGCTGTAGTAGGCAATTTAGGTATTGGGTGCCTATTACACCCAATGGGAGGGCAACACTTGTCCATTACTGGATATAGTGGTGAGGCCATGGCATCGGTTATCAATTACAAATGATGATGTGCCTCCTTATATCCAATCAAGAATAGACACATCAGCAAAACCTTTTGGCGTGACTACTACACACTAAATAGCACCATTGATCATTTTATTTACTCAAAACAGAATGGAATCCAAGTTCTATTGTATAAGATTCATTAATGTCCATCCACTCTAATTTTCATCAAAAGAAAAGTTAATGTGATCCACAGTATTTTCTCTCCACATTATTTCCCATCCCACTAATCACAAATTTTAGTGTAGCAACTCAAGCAACTAAGCTATGTTATGTATGTCTTTGGAACTTGCTAATGTGCCTCCTCGTATCCAATCAGGACTAGGCACGTTAGGAAAATCGTTTGAGGTGATAACTACTCATTAAATAATGCCAAGGAACAATTTACTCACTCAGAACAGACCAAAATCCGAGTTATGTTGTATAAGATTCATTAACCTCCATCCACTCTAATTTCATCAGAATTTAATTTAATGTGGTTCACAGTACTTTCCACCCACATAATTTCCCATCCCCTCTAATTACACATCTTAGTGCAGCAAGCTTAAGCGGCTAAGTGTGTCTCTGTGGAACGTGTAAAAGGAGATGAAGTTTGCTATGCGTCTGGTGAGGCTAACTGTTAGACTAGGATTGCGAAGTCGAGGGGTGAGTACTATTGTGGAGATGGATCATCCTTTTTAAAATTGCTGAAGACTTCTACAGTGATGTGTAGAGAGCCAAGATGCTTTGAGGTGAAAGGGGCAATGTAAAATCTGGCCCTCATGCTGACAGATGCATATATTATCAATTTAAGGGTGGGTCAAACAAATTAGTCATAACTGTGTTAAGTGATCAATATCTGTGATTATAAAGGACAGCAAATTCATATAATTTTAGGAAGAAATATTTTCAATTAGCAGATGAAGATTTTAAGTGACATGGAAAAATGACAATTGAGCTATTGGATACAGGTGTTGCGGGTTGTGAAGACGAAACAAGTAACATATGCAGTTTTGATGCACCTTAGTGAGTACGTGAAGAGTTTGGGAAATGCTGGACTCCTGGAATCTAAGGAGACCATTCATCTCCACGATACTGTCCAGGTGGATTTTCTACCATGTATGCATTTTTCCTTATATCTTAATATATGAGCACATGGAGGAAAACTACAATGACAACATTAATTCATTTATTATAGCATCTTTCATTCAGGTTCCATCTGTTGGAAATTAAAGGGCTTGTACCATTTCAGGTGATTCGTGTGTATGTTTCCTTATGATTTTTGACCTAAGAAACTAAAGTTGACGTCTTAACCGTTAAATGGCTTGAGAGGCCCATTGTGGGCCTCAAGGTGTTATACAGAGGGGTTTAAGATTACTTTTGACGTTCTTACTCAAAAGTGACGGAAGCGACCCTATCTAAATTTATCCCATTTATAATATGCATTCTTCCAATTGGAGCATATATATATGTAGTTTGAATTATAGGGAGATTTGAGCTTGTATAATGACCTCATTCAAATGCATACCACGTATATCAAGTCACTGTTGACACATGACTTCATTTTCACTTCCTCTTTTTAATAGGCTGTGCTCAATATGGTCATAGACCAAATAAACTATTATGTGTTGGGGGTTCGTAACAATTGTCACTTATATTGTAAATACACACCTCCAGTATGTAATCTGGTGTGTAGGTTGCCATGTGTATCCAGTGAACGTGATGTTGCCAAACTTGTAATGTGGTTTTGCAAAGCTCAGGTGGACTTGAAAAAGCTTCTGCGAAATCCTCCTCTTGTTCATGTGCCAGAAGCTGAGGAGACCTTAAAAAATCAGCCACTGATAGGGGCACTGCCAGATGCGGTTCAACGATCACTACTCGAGAATGCAAAGGAGTTCATGAAGTTGCGAGACAGCGCTTTGTACAAGGAGGACGTGAGACCAGATGGGATCTGGATAATTGCCAATGGTGTTGTTAAGGTATTTCTTGAATTGGGTTATGTCTCGCCTCTATACATTGACAAAAGAGTGATCAAGACTTGAAGATAGATCAAGTTATTTTTAAGCAGGTTATCAATCAATGTTTTGCTAAGAAATATTCTAATCACTCCCAGATGGGAATTGGATAATTGCCAATGGTGTTGTTAAGGTATTCTTGAATTGAGTTATGTCTCACATCTGTATGCTTGACAAGAAGGTTGATGGATATTCAGTGTGTTCATGGCTGGGAGGGAATGTTTTGTGAGTTTCATATCTCAGGTGTATAAAAAGGTGTTTAATAAGAAATAAATTTCTGGAGTGGAAATTTTGGCCTTAAGTATGATGTTTTTATACATCTCTTTGGAGGTTGCAGTGGACCAACAAGGCTACAAGTGGACAGCGTTTACGCCAATGCACATTTTCATATGGAAGTACACTTGGCTTGTACGAAGCATTGACTGGCAAGCCTTTCTTGTGTAATATTGTGGCCGACTCAGTGGTGCACTGTTTTTTCATTGAGCGCTCAAAGATCTTGACAATCTCGTTAGAAAATCCAGAACTCGAAGAATTCCTCTGGCAGGTATTAAAATACCTTCTAAACAAGCTGTTCAAGAATGCATATATTGAAACAAAATTATTGCTCAATAGATAGTGTGGATCTTCAAGGAACTTTGATGTGATTATGGCAGTTCTATCTCAGAATTATTTATTCCTCTATGAGCTGTTTTCTACATTTGTCAGCTGCTGGTGTGATGCATGTGTCATTACTCGAAAGAAATGATCAATCGCCGGTTTAGGGTTTAGGGTTTAGGGTCTAAGAGGCGTCCTATACTTTTTCAAGTCACAATCAAGTTGGTGGGGCAGGAAAAGAACTCAATTGTCAGGTAGGATATGTCGGCTGAGCTTACAATACAGTTGGATGACCTCAAGGAATTCCAGCATTGAAATTGAACATGGTACTGATAATATAACAAGTGCGAATCTCAGGCTTCTGGCTGATCATGTTCTCCTCTAACTCAACATGACTTTTGGTCGGGAGTTGGTTGTTGTGCATCCAACACCTTCCATGTTCGGTTAGTTTCTGGTGTATGCTTGGAAGTAGTAGGAGGTTTAAACAAAGAACATTCTACCTCGGTTCATTGAGGATCAAACTCTTTTTGGCATGCCAAGATGTGCTTAAATGAGTTTGGCCCATCAATGAATCGACATAGGTTGCTCTGCATTTAAATTCAAGCACTACCTCTGACACTTCACCACAAGTGGTAAGAATCTATTAATATTGTATGCAAAATTGACCAATGGAAAACCATGGGGGACCAATACCCAACAAGTCTCATGAAGTTAAAGCTTAACTCTATCATGAGTACAATATATTTGCTATTGCATTGAGTATGGGCTTAGAGGAGTTGTGTGGACTGCAGGAAAGTGCATTGGCCCTAGCCAAGATAGTGTTGGCCCCACAATTTGATATGGCGACATTGCAAGACATGCGTGCTCTTGTCATGGAAGGTTCCAACATGCGCACGTTCCTTCGTGGCGAGGTTTTCAAGTTGGAAAATAGAGAAGCTGGCCTTCTTCTTGAGGGGTTTGTGAAGCAAGAAGGTAGCACTGAAATTCTTGCAGCACCAGTGGGCCTGGTTCTCAAAACACCCCTTCCTAGCCCTGCAGGTCAGCGTCTCTTACCTTGTCATCGTGATATATATGACTATAAAGTGATCAACTGAAGAATGTCATCAAATATTTGAGATTAAATCTGAAATGCGAATAGGACCATGTTTGTCCCTACAGGGTACTTGGGGTGGAAATGGGTTTAGCTTAAATTGACTTCAAATACTTCAAGAGCCACAATGGGGGCATTTTTGTTAACCCCAGTAGTCCCAAAAATTGGCCTTCCTATGATGCATTCAGTTATTAGTCATTCAGGAGCCACAAGAGGAGCATTTCTGGGAACCCCACTCCAGCATTTAGAGGTTAACAGAGGGTGCTGCCATGTTGGCATTTATTCTGTTTCTAACTATATTTGACTAACATTGTCTAAATTGCGATGTGTCAGAATTTGTGACGATCATGTTTCCATTGTGTTGTGTAATACACCCTTGTATGAAAGCACAGAAGTTCAAGAGAAATTTCATCAAGAAAATCACGTATCCCAACCAATATATGTATGTAGAGCCAATAAATGTCTGCAAAAGGTAAAGCACTTTGAACCCGCAGATGGTTTCAATGTGGACATTACATAAAAATTGCACCTATTGGAGGATTGCAGATAGCAGGAGCAGTATTACAACAATACCCAGCATATTCTTCCATGCCGAGGCAAGGTGTCGCATCTTGTTTTTCAACCTGACCAGGTCAGCTGACATTTTATCACAAGGATCAGGGCAGCTCTTGGCCCTCCCTCGTGCCAGGTCGTCACTCTGGCGCCCCAGTGCTGAACAAGATGGTCTCATACGGCGGTCTTCAAATACGCGACGAGTTTCCTCAGATTCACGGATGAAGGATCAGAGACACTACAGCAACAACGAAATCGAACCTCTTCCCCAAGATTCAGTGTCTGTTATGCAAGCCTGGGGAAGTGGCACCTCTGTCCAGGATACATACATGGCCAAGGCTATGGAGATCAGCCGCTTTGGCTCTAAGGTAAAATCTCTGTCTAAGCAAACCAAACTCAAAACACTCCACCGGATTTTCTTTGTTAATGTGGGGGCTCTCTTTTCTGAATCTGCTGCCATTATCAGCCCAGGGCGTTACATGGCCATAGAATGCACTGTTTTGAAGTCCGTTGTCACTTTCTAAGAAGGGTGATGCCCTGTAGGTCAGACCTTCCGGAAATGAAGGGCCCGACCCCTCAGGGCATGGCCCTTCATTTCTGGAAAGCTCTCCCCTCAGGACCTTACCCTATACTATACACACAACAGCATACGTCACCTCTATCTATTCTACATTGAGTATGTCCAGTTTTGGCTTGTGTGCCTTTTAAGTGCAGTACTCTTTTGAGGTGTCCTTAGGCTACCCATGGAGAGAGCTATTTGGCTAATTTCTCAGGGTTCGGTCGGTTCCTTGGTCATTAAGCTCGTGTGTTGTGCGGTAGATCTATAGTTATGAACGTCGAAAAAATAGGAAAAAAGGTAGTGGAGCGTCAAGGATTGACAGACAAAGCTACTCTTGTACTTTTGAGAAAGAAATGACGCCAACCCTATGGTTGGCGTCAATGAGAGACGCTTCACTTGATCATAGATTTAGGCTCATATGGAAACTCGAGACGGGTTTATGGACGTAATCTAAGGGACAAGTGCTACTCCCTCCTGCCGGAGGTGATCTCTTTTGGGGAAAGAGAGGATATACGTACCCTCTTGGACCTGGGTCTTTGGGTATTTGGGCCATTTTGGGTGTTGGTAGGGGGGAAAGGATGGGGGTTTGGTGGTTTTGAAGACGACGATTGTTTAGCATGACCATGGTGAGGAATTTGAGGGCTATGAGGTGTATTTGATCCACACCTGCATGGATGGCCTTAACGGGGATGTGGAGTTGGTTATGGAAAGCACCAATAGAATCAGTATTGATACCTCTTTGGACCGTGCTGGGATTATGGTTAAGTGGGCGAGCCGATCTTCATCTTTAAGGGTGTCGATTAGTGTTTGGTATTCGGCGTTGTGGCTTGTAATGCATTGGTGGGTCTATGCCGTGGCAGAATGTGAATCCAATGAGCTGCATGTCATTGGTGATTTCGACCATTGATTGTAATTGAAGTGGCGAGGTGGGGTGTTGAGAGGAGGTTGTCTGGTTTAAGTGCACTCTTGAGCTTTTAGTAGATTTTTACTGCCAAAGGTTGCCTATCTCACAGTGTTGGTGTCTACTGTGCAATGGAATAACATATACTCTTGGTGTCTGTAGGTGGAGGGTCTGAGGAAGAGCTGGATGGGATCAAGTGAGGGACGACCCGAGAAAGGGAAAAGTATCCTCACCAAGTCACACTCCAACCTTGGAGGAAAATTGTCATTCATCATGCAGCAGCTACCCTTGGTGCAAAGGCCAAGGGTCAAAAGCCTTCCTTTTTTGAAAGAGAAAGCGCCATCGAAAGATTCAAGTGATGATGAGGACAAGGAGGAGACCATTGTCAGAATCGACTCACTAGGCGATCTCTGGAAATCCTCCCGGCAGTGATTTTCAACCTTCATCTTCAAATTTTGCACCCTAACCTTCTGTTGCAAACCTGTTTTGTATTCAAGCTCACATTCCAACTTCAATGTCTTAGGTTGGTCCCCTTTGTACATGTGCGCTCAATTGATAGCTTCACAGATTGCATTCCTGTTGACAAAGGTAGTCATTAGCAGATTGTATATATCCTAAGGCAGAGTTCTCTGCTTTGATGAGAGTAGGTGCACTTCACTACCCTTATACTTCACAAGTTTTATCAAAGTGCCCAGTTTTATCTTGTTCTGGCACTTCACATCACCTTGTTATAACTGAGCTGAGTGTTTACAAGAAGTAGATCTCAGCAAATATGGAAATAGAGGCTGAGAATCGAAATAGGTTATTAGAAGCAAAGGAACAGTATTGCTGTGTAAGTTAGAATTTCTTAATAGTAGTGTTGTAGTCAGTACATTTGTCTGTTGGGCATGGTTGCTAGTTCATAGCCCTCAAATTACTAAAATTATAGGTTATCAGAATTCGACCTTTTCAATGAACGATTTGCAAATGTGGCAACATCTTTGCATGCTTGAAAGGTGTGAAGTTATTGGGTCAAATTCCTTGTTGGGTTGATATATCAAATTTGCAAGCATTGCTGAGGCAATTGGATGATTTCGAGGACATGGGCTGCTGACTATTCACATTGCTGCAGTGCCAAGATGAATGTTGATTGTGCATTGACTCATGCATTAATAAAGTTCCAACAAGAGTGACCATCCAAGTCCTAGATATTTAAATCAACAAGATTTCAATTCAAGGTACTGAAACGTGTTTTGTAATGTTTGCATCGCATCAAGGTTGTGCATAGCTATTTAAACAGATCCACCCAATCAATTGTAAAGAATGATGACTAGTTTAAAGAGCACATTCAAAAAACATACCACACCAAATATCACCCTCACTATACTGATTATGGTAAATAATCAGTGGGCCAAACTATTTGAGCTTATTTCCACACAAAATCATCAAGGATAATATTGTGGTTGCCCATTCTAACCCGCCCCCATAGTGTTTAACATTAGAAGTTCAGGTTGTAGGTCGTGGTATTTCTATTGGATTGAAAATAGTGTGCGATTTGCAAGACTTCTAACCTAGGGCAGGGAGGTGAGTATATCACTGGGTCATGACAATTATAACTCACTAGGGTTGCACACTATATTCATGTATGATAGTGTATATTATGGAGCACATTGTAGGGCTACCTAGGGTGAGTCACACTATACATGTCCACAATACTTTACTTTTCCTCAATCTACTGGTTGATAATGAATAATACTTTTCATACTTTGTGGGGTCATGCATCTAAGTTTAATAATGACTAACCTATTTTGTGGCTGCCTTCTATTCTCAAGCATCTATGTGTTGTGGTGACTTATATAGTACTTGAGAATTATTTTCCCTCACTTGCCACCTGCAACTATCCACATTTTGGTTGAAGTTCATCTACAAGTGGCACTTCCTCCCCGCAATTGACATGATAAAAGGAACCGACAATCAATGGGGGATAAATTTTCTTTGCTTCTAAGTGCCCTTATTTTTCAAACTCTCGTCCCCAATTTGGACGCCTTGACACGATCGCACAAAACCATCCATTTTTGAGTTTATAGTGAAACAATTAATATGACATTATTGAGCACGCATGTCAACATTTGTGGGTCTAAGAATCTACTCCAATCTGTTTCAACATTATTTTTGTCAATGCCTAAAGGAGGAGTGGATTCAATTGAATTTGGTTTCACTATGATCAAAGCTCAATGAAACGGGGAGCATATTCCTTATAATGCCACCTAAAGATTTGACTCACTCCCCTTTGCATCCAATACCAACACACATTCCCACGGGGTTAAGAATGGCTCTCCAAAGTTTGACAAGGAGTTTATTTTCATATAACTATTTCTTGGCCAAAGTCAAACATCTCCACTTCGTTACACCAATATTAGGGGTTTTGACACCACTAGAACACTCCTTAAACATAATAAAATGTCCAAAATGGGGCAAATTCCCCTTCTAAAACTTAGACTTTAAAAAATAAGAGTAGCTTCACTCATGAAGCAACAATCAAACCTCTCCCATTGACTTTTTAGGCCTTTTAAGACAAACTAGCATGCTATATATCCCACCCATAAACCTTACATGTATTTAAAAATACACTATAAACCCTCTCTTAGCTCACCATGTATGACACGCCGAAGAGCTCTTGAGAAAGAACCTTTATGACATCATTGGCCAACAATAGAAAATTTGGATATAGATGGACTTTGGAGATGGAACATAACATGCAATTTTGCTTTAAAAGAGGGATTTTTTTATTAAAAAATGATGGTCGTGCCTTGTTTGCGACTTCATGAGTGGAGATGCTCTAACTCCATTGTACTAGAGTTGGGGTGGTTTGGACCCAATGATCGGGGAGAACCGACGGCTAGTTACAGATGAATTGATTGAATATGAAATTAATCAATTAAAGTTCAAGACTTCAAAAAAATTACCAATCAATTTAAAAGAATTTGGAGAATACGCCTCAAGTTAGTAAGAAAAACCAAAAGATGCAAACTTGTAATTGGTTGGACTTGGATATATTAAATCTAGACCGATTACACCCAAAAATCATCATGGACACTGCGTTTTGGACCCTAATGTAAACCAACCCTTTAAGGAACACCTTCCTTTTGGTAACACTTGTTTTTCATCCTTAAGTCGTCAACAAGTGAGTCCAAAGGTACCATCAAGTAAGTTGTTTTTAAAAGTAATTAATTATATGCAACATTAAGTATAAAATAGCACCACTTTGGCCATTTATAGTAACAATGTAAGAGGATGCAAGAACGCTTTTAGAAGAGCACCAACTTTGGCCAATCACAATGGCTAATTAGGGACCTATCCACTCAACGAGGCAATGTAAGAAGTGATCCACAAACACGAGACAACACCTTCTTTCATTAAAAGATCTTGAGTGCACTAAGGTTGATTTTCTGGTAGTTCTCACCTACTGATCCAACATCAATGAAACTCCCCCTCCTAGTGGAGAGTAATTAAAAGGCTCGTTTCTTAAAACGACTTTGCAGATTTTTGTAGGTTGCATATGAATCTATTATTATTTAAGAAAATAATGTAGACACTATAAAGATTTCCAAGCTATTTCCAATCTATTTGCCTAAAATTAAAAAAAATCTTAAAGTGTTGCTTTAATGCCTCAATACCATATATATAATAAGCCCACAAACAATGGTGGAGTCTCCTACACCGGTAATCCCAATTAGTGCGTGTGTCATGATTCGAAGTTACACAATGCAACAACGTCTTACGCACACAACATTATTCAGATCCAGAGCAGTGTTCTGTGGGACTGACAGTATTTCGTGGAATATTCCTCACCATTCGGTCTGAATGTGAGAAATATTCCACAGAATACTGTCAGTTCCACATAACACTGTTGTGGATTTGAATCATGTCATGCAGGAGTTCAATTTTTTACTAACGGAAGGTCCATAGGTTATTTGGACATTATAGAACACAAATGACTTTGCTTGGTAAAGTATTGCATGCTCATTATAACACGCAGTAATTGGGATAATCAGTGGTAGCTTGGCTGTGGCTGACGCCGGCGAGCGGCAGGCAAGCAATCGGCGGCGGCCTCCTCTCCACACGCACTTGGATGCCTGTTGCGTGGCTCCCTCCTCCCCTCTACTCGCTCTCGCGCTCCGCTCTACACTTACTCCATCGCATCCTGCACTCAACATCGACAATTCTCCTCCGCCCTCTCCCCCCTCCGCAAGCATGTGACGCGCACGCAACGGAACTGCCGCTCCCCAGCTGCTGTTCTGCCGCGCCTCAATCACCTGCGTCAGATTCTGCGCCAAATTTCAGCCAATTCGTTTTGTGTGAATCAGGATTTGAACGCAGGCGGTGGAGAGTAGGAGGAGGTTGAGGATTTCTGCTAAGACGCTCTTCACCTGCTAATCTGGCGCACCGACTCGCGAGCTGCACAGGTACATCAATTTTTCTTTTTGAATCGAGAAGCCAGGAAAAGAGGGGGAGAACAAGAGGTTGAGTAATTCACATATGAAGTTTTTCAGCTGCTGCTTTTTGACGCACCGATTCACAAGCTACCTGCGCCATTTTCTTGGATTGAGGATTTAAGAAAACAAAAGGAGGATAGGATTTTGAGGAACTCGTAGGACGCTCTTCAGCTGCTGTTCGGACGGACCGACTCGCAGGCTTTATTGGAGACTCGTACGCCATTTCTTGTTGTTTGAACCAAGAAACTAAGGAATAAAGAAAAGAGGAGTAGGAGTTGAGGATTTCGTTGAGGACCCTCCTCTTGTATTCCTTGGGAAAGGAGTTGGAGGAATTCGTAGGAAGTTCTTCAGCTGCTGTTCTGACGGACCGATTCGCAAGCTACATAGGATTACCTACGCCATTTTTTGAATTGAGAAAAATTCAAGAAACCAAGAGGAGGATAGGATTTTGAGGAATTTGTAGGACGCTCTTCAGCTGCTTTTCCGACAGACTGATTCCCAGGCTGTATTGGACATACGTACGCCTTTTTTTGTTGTATGAATGAATGAAGAATGCAAGAAGAGGAGAGGATAGGAGTTTGAGGAATTTTTAGGACGCTCTTCAGTCCTTTTCTGACGGACCCAATTCGCAGGCTGTATTGGAGACACGTCCGCCATTTCTTGTTGAAGAATTCAAGAAAAGAGGACCAGCAGCTGAGGATTTCTTTGAGGATGCTGAATGTCGGCGCGAAGATGGAGGCGCTAGGCGTGCAGCAGCTATGGACGGAATCCGTAGCGGGGGGGCAAGTGTGTAGCTTTCGACAGGGGAATTTGGCTGGAAGCGGGGGATTCAAGTCGCGTAGCATTCGGGCGGGAAGTCTTGGTAGTGGACAGACGTTCTCCGGTCTGTATGTGTTTGCTCCACTGAGTCGGCATCGGTTGACTGGCGTACGAGCATTTTCAAATGACAAAGATAACTGGACTCGTGAGGATTCGGATGATAATTGGGATCCTGCATTTGAGATTGAAGTTCCAGCAGACCAGCGGCCGGTGTGTTCTCTTTCTCACTCGCTCTCTGTTGTGCGCATGGAAATCACCTTTGTCTGCCTCGTTTGTAGTGTCCAATAGATTTGCGTTAGTTACCTTTCCCTCTCCTCCATGAATTCCGGTAAACTTACTTCAGCGGAGGACTAGAGTGCCTCGTCCTCTTCGATAACATAAGACTCTTGGTAGGAATAATCAAGTCAGATTGGACGTGTATGATCCGGTTACGAAAGGAAATTAGTATTATGATATCTGTCATGTGAAGCCTCGGAGTCAGAATTGATCAATTTTGTGCTCTTCTGTTTCTTTTGGGGTTGCGAGGACACGTATGGAGTCTTCAATACTTAAACAAAATTTATGAGCTGCTGGTTTCGTCTCTTGTAGACCTTTTGGTCCGTATACATGTTGTTCAAGATGCACGTTGTTTTTAGGCCCTTCAGACTTTGGAACATTCTTCTTCGGAGATACAGAAATGCCGTTGCAGAGATAGTTACTGTACATTCTTCCAGTGACTTCGTGACCTTGCCTTTCCTCGTTCTCATTCTCCTACATTGGTAGTGGACAGTCCACGTTAATGCCGGACTTTGAATCATATTCTAATAATCACTCATGCGTAATTGGAATACCGAGAGGCTCTCTTCTGGAGATATCATGTTACGAAGATGAGTGACTGAGAGTTACGAGGGAGAGAGCTGCTATTGGTGCTATTGATCTAACGTTTCCATATATTATGGCAGGTGAATGAGCTCACGGCGTTGAAGGAGGCTACATTGTACTCTTGGGCACAGTTGAGTGTCGTGGATTTTGGAATCCGCTTGGGAGTCCTGTGGCTTTTTTTCTTCATGCTTCTGGGTGGACCTATTGCAGCTGCCAGCTTCGAACCTTCTCGGGTATGTTAGTGCCAGATGCAGTAAGTAAGTCTGTTATTTTCTATGTTGAAAATTCAATGAATCCGTCACTATCTATGAGTCTCAGGGCCATAAGTTTTCTTGTCGTCTCTCAAATTGAAAATGTCTGGCAGCAGTCTATACACAACACAGGAATCTTGTACACCCTGAGATATTGTATTACAGATTTTCTCTTATCTGAATGAAGAACGTCGTTCCGCACAAAGTACTGCTAGTTTTACCATGACCTGTAGCAAGCTCGGGTCTCCTGTATGCCATACCTTACTGTGTGAGAAACTCGCACATATCAATATCAAGCGATCTAACCGAAGCTGTTGCCTTAAGTAATTTTGGTATACAGCAGAAATTTTGAAGCTGCAGGAGCTGGATTGTGTGTACGATTTGTTTCTTGTTAGAAGGATATCAATTTTTCCTAAAACAATTCTTCCTTCCGGCGGTATATTTGTGTCCAATTCTTAAAGTACACTTAAAAACGGCATGTTGCTTGTTGCCGACGTCCTTAAATACATTTGAGCAAACTGGATTTTGAGATCATTATCTGACCTCATGTTGTTGTGATGATTTGCAGGAGCCTTTGAAGTTCTTTCTAGCAGGCGGCGCAGGCTCATTGTTTGCAGTTTCAGTCTTGGTTTTGCGCATGTACTTGGTAGCCTTCCCGTCTTTGCATCCTCTTTGTATAAATTATGTCATTCTTAGATGATTATATCTCTCTTTAGTGCTAGATTCTTTGCACCGTGATTTGAGTAAACTCTAGACAAAGGCTCTGTCAATTAGACAGAAGCATAATAAACAAGAGCACTTAGTTATTCACAAAATGGAGGATAAAAGCAATTGGTTAGGATTGTGAGTATTGAAATATGATAGTTCCTGGTGTGATCATAGTTTATCTTCTTGGGGAAACCCTTGGGTTGACGATCGAAAGGCTTATTGGGCTTGACAGGGTTGGAGCTATGTTGGAGATCGGCTTCTATCAGCAGTAGTGCCATACGAGGAAACAGGATGGTACGATGGTCAGCTTTATGTCAAGCCACCAGAGGTATGTTGGAGATCTTTCGCCTCTTGTAAACACCTCTCTGTTATTACGGTCATTGAGCTCGCATAACTTTTCAGGGTTTTCTAGTGACTTCATGACTGATACAGTGTTGTTTGAATGTATGGGCTGGTAGATTCTTGCTCGAGATCGATTACTCGGCTCATATCAGGTTTTAATTGATTTCTACCTTCTCTCGATTTAACTTGCAAGTCCAAACCTGGGAATTAGTGTTTTAATGACTGTCCTCATTTATATCTGCCGTATGATAGACGGGTGTTGATTTGCCCCAAACCATCGGCTTACCTACTTAGAAGAAAACTATAGGACGCAACTCCAGTGATTGGGATACTATGACAGATGAATTGATATAAAAAGAAATAAATGCACCTTTTAATCGATTTTCCAATTGCACGCAGGTAAAGCCTGTGATGAACCGGTTGAAACAGACCCTGATAGGGGCAGGAGCGTTGTTGGCAACAGCAACTGTAGCTTTAGTCGTGCTACTGCCTACTCAGCAGGATATCGGTACTGTTATGTATCCTCCGGCAAGGCATGGTTCTGATTCAGCTATTGCTGCTGAAGGGAAAGTTTACAGGTACTGCTATACGTGCATATTTTCAGCACTTTGTGAATCCTCTAACCTATATTCAACCGTGCATTTGTACACAGAGATTTGAAAGGGTTGAGCTAATCCTTTGTCTGGGTTCATCAGTATATATATCATACAGTTACTTTAAGTCAGATTCTTATGCATTCACTTGAAAACAACCTTGTGGTAACCCTTCTCAATATTCCACATTTCTGTCAGCAGACACTCATTGTATGCCTCCATTAGGGCTGAACCTTTTTCGATGTTTTCGTTTTATTTCAACTGTGGCTTGTTTCAATGAATGAAGCAATATTAAACTATGAAGTAATTTTTCAAATAGAAAATAATGTACGGTCTGTCCAAGTGCAGGAAAGTAGATATATTGAATCCACCAGTTGAGGTGATGGATGACGATGACTTGGCGGCAGCAGCTGCAGCTGCTGCAAATGGCAGACCAGCTTATTGTGCGGATCGATATTATCGGGCACTTGCAGGAGGTCAGTACTGTAAGTGGGAGGATTTGAGAAAATAGGAATAAAATTTATGAAAACTGCGATTCAGTACTGATTTCTTTAATGCCTGAGATACATTTCCTTGGGAATGAGTGCTTGATCTTGTATTGAATATAAGTTAGCCAACACATCCTTGTCCTTCATTAATTGTCACTCAGAGAAAAAAGTGTTTGTAGCATATGTAGTGGCTCCATTTAACAGCCAAGTCAGACGAAGGATTTAGAAAGCCGTTTGCAGGCTTGCAAGCTTGGAAGTAGAGTCCTTAGCTACTTCAGGTGAGGGGGGGAGAAGTCTCAAGAAATATGTGCCTTGTTTTGGAATGATGAGAAAATTCAAGGTTTCAGCCTGCGTAGTTTTTTCGTAGACTGTAGCACCGGAGTTGCAATTTCATCCTCTGAAATGCGAGGGCTTCCAGCAACGTTGCCAAATTTAGTAATTATTCTATCTTCACTTTGAGAAAGATTTGTACAATACATTTTGATACATTCTTCTTTGGTTCTATGAAAGATATTCAGTTTTGAACTCCTTGACTTTGTACTTCGTTGTTCTACATACTGTGTGTCCACTATATTCAGATTGTGAGTATGACCAAAGGAAGTTGGTCCTTCAACAACTTTTGTTCTATTTGCAAAATATCAATGTGGATTGTCAAATTGACCAATCTTTCACATCCTTGAGTCAGATTTCCTATTTGTTGGCTCTATCCCATTGGCTATCCTACAGGAGAAAAGACTACGTGTCTATGTTTGAAACTTCATGAAATTTCATAATCTGCATGGTGAAGGGTATGTTTCATTGTTTGTTGCAGGTTAGGTAACAAACAATGAATCATTATATAAGGTTTGTGGCCATAATGTGGTCACTCTCCTTAACCATTAGAGGTCCGAGAGGCCCATTCTGTATTTGAAGGTGTCATGTGCAGAGGTTTAAGATTGTTTCTTGACATTTTCAGTCACAAGTGTCAGAAGAGATCTCATGCAATGTTATTACCCGCTTATCTTATGTTTTATTACACTAGGAAAGTTATCTATGTAAAATGAATTCAGAGGAAGATTTAAGCTCTATAACTGACCTAGACTTAAGTCTATCACATAAATCTAGCATTTGTTGTCACTTGTGAGTTTGATTTCTCTTCCTCTTCTTTATAAGATGTGCTATATATATCAATTCAATATGCTAGAATAACTAAAAATATGCATTAATACTTGTTGGGGGTTTCGACATATGTCATAATTATGAATTGTCACATACCCCATGGCAGCAGGGGGGTCTTTCTATGTTGTTTGATGGTTTTTGTTTAATTGTTCTCAATTGGGGAGTGATTTGAGGTGTTGTAAGCGCTTTTATTTAATTTAAAAAATTTAAGGCGGGTACACCAGTGCTTGGTTGTTGTGTAACTTTCTTTTGTTTAGAGCCAGGTAGGTCAGTTATTTCATGGTTATTTGATGTATGTGTTTCATGAGTTTTTTTTACCTTGTCAGAGGGTATTTTAAGGTTTTTGAGTGCCTATAGTGAGTGTTTATGGATCAGTCCACATACTCCTGCCATGATAGTGATGAGGGGTTGACATTCCAACCTATGGTTTTTTAGTGTATGGATGAGGGGGTTGTGTTTGTTGGATTTATCTCTTATGGCAGCAATGGGGAATCTACCGTGGCAATAGGTGAAATCTATGAATCATATAACATTTGGTGGAGTTGGGGTTATGAATGTGTGGTTTCCTATTGGGACCCCAGGACATAGAAGAAGTCGGGGTTCAGCCAAACCATGCCTGAGCATGTGGTGGAGGGACATGTGCATTGCAGTAGCCAATTTGGGAATGTGATATCTTGAGGTTTGTATGAGTATTTGGTCAAGTGATGTTGAGATAGAGGACGGTGATTTGACAAGACAAAACAGCATGAGGATATGCAATACGTAGTTATCCATGGCTGGAAACATCCATTCAAATATCGAGTCTCGCCCATCTCAATGATCAACCTTGCAACTTATCGACAGTCATAGTAAATGCCAACTGCTTAGGAAATTGGTGCCTTTGTGAATTGAGAAGGCAATCTAGAAGATGGAGTCAAAAAGATATGTGGATTAAAAATCTATGATTGCATGCCTAGGTCGTGGCTCAAGTTAGTGCCAAATTTTGCAGCACGATGGTTGAGCATCCAAATCTCAGCTCCAACTTTGCTGACAGTAAACCCGACTCTTACGATGTTCAAATATGATAATGAATCACTATGATGAAGCAACAGTCTCCCACAGCCATAGCCGACGTCACTAAACAATTCGTAAACAAGAAGGAAACAACTTCAGCCACGCAATGAAATCGATAGGATGGACGCATGTGTATGCTGTTAACTTTGTTATACCTTGATTATGGGAAGCATGAGGTATGTGGCTGTTATTTGGTTTGTTTTTCATGTTCTCAAACTTCTACAGACTAGATTCACAAAACAAAAGTTGTGTTCCATTAGCAACTCTATGATGAAAATTCTGCAAAAACCAGATTGAAAATCAGACCTCCCCATAATTATGGTTATTGAATGCACATGTTTGTTGATTTCTTAACTTATTGTTAACATATTTGGGATACATAGGCCTTCCCAAATATGTTCACTATTAAGTGTGGAGTAGTTAATAATTCTTGAAGAGATGGTGCAATCTGTTTTGAACATGTGTCTTTGTAATGTTTGCTCTTCAATCCTCCTGAACCACATGACAATCAAAGATTGGGGTCTGATTAAGAAAACGAGCCACTTAGCACAAATCTCATTTTTCTGAAAAGAATTGTCTCTTGGAGTAAAAGGTGGGAGGTTGATTCCAATGGCATCCAAGAACAAATTTCAAAGTCTTACACTAAGAGAGGATAAAGAAATAGAGAGATGGGATTCTTGACTAGTATGTAGGTGAATAAACATTGGTTATAGAAAAACCGTATTCCTACACATTTTCTATAAACCCAATAACACCTCCATGGAAAAGTTCTACTCTTGAAACATTATAAACTATACACTATTTGGGAATAGCAACAATCATGAGTGAATTCTCAAGAGTTGCAAGCTCTTGAGAATATTTGCAAGCAAAACATCTCATATTTCTTGATGAATGCACATTAACATAAGACACATTTTAACTTACTACTCCACAGTTTCTAAATAAGCTTCTTGGATGGATCCATATTCCATTGTAAACAAAGTACCTCCACGACCAATATCTCAAATGCCCATTGATTGGCAAATCTACCTAGGTACTGCCAATTCCCTTCAAATCACCATCAAAGCGTTGTAGCTTTCAAGAAATGCTTGAATAGTTGCATATAAGTCGGTTGGTGAAAATTACTATATCCAATTCTCTCTAAAATAGGACCACAATTTTATGACCCCCATATTAGTTCATGAAAACTTACCAAAGAGGACTGACACCAGTGGCCTCAAAATATACCTATCTTTTCAATATACAGAATAAGTGAACTCTCAAGTTGCTCATGACATAACTGCCTACCCTACCCCTCACAGTGAAAAAAATTTTGAACCCAGCAGATCTCCAGCAGATATCTACTTGGGTCCTGCATACCTACAAAGTAGCAAAACCAAAATGGAACCATTTGAAGAGCACAGCACCTTGCGGGCAAGAGAAGAGGTATGTTTTGACAGCATAGCTCAACCTGCATGTCATACTCTATTGACAGAAATAGGGGGCTTTCAATAATTAATGGATATCGCATCCCTCAATAATCTCAGTGAGCATCTGAGAGACGGATGGGCCTGGCTGTTTGGGTCTCATTTACAGCTTAACCTAGAGATTGATTGAGAGGCTTGCCATTTTCTTAGTAGGATCCTGGGTAAATGAAGAGGGTCATGAGAGCTCAAAGCCTGTATTGGACTTGATGGCATACCGCAACTTCTCCCTCAATGTGCTTGCTCTCTTGTATGTGGGAAGCTGTAAACCCACACCACAATTTTGTTTAAATGCTAGCATGAAAATTTGAATTTTGTGTGTGTGTATATATATATATATATATACATACATAAAAGAAACTGCTAGGCAGATGTAATCAGAAATATTAAGATGACCAATTTACCTTCAGAGTGTTGTAGCATGTGGATGCAGATGGTAATCGGTCCACATCTTGTCCACCGATCACAGCCCACATTGAAGCATCACACACCACCTGGATTCAATATCGCAACAAGAGCAAAGCATGCTTTAGATTGATATGGAAAGATTTTGGTTTTTTACCACAAAATATTATCTTTTGCGAGCAGAGCACCCTACATCTGATGCCAGCCAATCCAGCTGAGTTGCTCTTGAATCACGGAAATAGAAGAATTCCTCAACCCTAGAGGCTCAAGCATTTCTCAGATTAACAACCATATGTCACTTGCTATACAAGGAAGGATACAAGGTAAGAAAGTGAAAACTTTGTCAGGCTGTTGATATTGATCTAAAGATCACATCATACAGTTGGAGTCTTAAAAGAAGAGAGGCATGGAAACTCAGAAAGATCTCAATGGTATTTACCTTGTGTATAGTGAAGGCAGGTTGTAGATGCCTGAAACCAAGAAGTGGGGCTCTTGAACAACTTGTTACAAACTTCAACAGGCCACACCTTTCCTTTGCCTCCAGTCCTCTGACCACCTACGTACCAAATAACAGTCCAGAACCACCACAATGATCAGGTTTCTATGGGTGTCCCAATTGAGAAACTATTGTTCACAATCTGTCCATTGCTGTAATTTATCCATCCTGAAGAAAATGATATGGATAACACATACCTCCCAAAACATTTTGATGGTCCGGCTGCTGTCAGTGTACCCACCAGTATATCGAGTATGTGCTCGCAAATCATTGACATCAAAGTCATGATCGCCACCTGATAGCAACTATGCTAGCCCCCAACCATACAGCCCAAGATAATCAGCTACGAGAGCTTGAATAACAGTAAAGCACCATTTACGAAAGATTATAGGACCCTCACAGGGTCACCTACTTGGTGTACAACCCTCTAAATGTTGCTCTTATCTCCAGGAAAAGGAGAGGACTAAAAGGAAAAATTAGAAAAAAGTGTAGGTGGGAAGCAATATTCTTACCTGATTAAACTCCTTTGCATTAAAGAGGCCTAGCCATGCAGGGGCAATAATGTCTGACATCCCCTTAGCAAACGCATTAATTAAGGGCTTCATCTGTAATCAAAAAAGACTAGTCAAAATTATGTCCCAAGTGATATATTTGTTCAAATTCAGACACCCATTTGCAGTCGTGCACGAGAAAGAAAACCCATGAATATGCCTGCATATCCAATCTTGACTGGCTTGAAATTGAATGACCTGAATCGATAGGCTAGGCCTTACCTGCCGATTTAGTTTGTAGTCAGCCATAGCATGCACATACTGTAGCTTGTTTTCATTAGTCACAGGGATGTCTGCACCTCCAGGTCTCAGCTCTACTGTAGTGTGCTTTCCAAAGAGCTCCTCTGTGACTGTGAAATCCAAGGCGAGATCCCTTGCATCACCCTCATAGTGCTGAAAACACATAACCACAAAACCAGATTATATGAGATACAGAAACCTGTACGTCCTTACCAATGAACTGGTAAATAGGTGGACGTATGGTATCAATACACAATATCAATACCTAATGGTGTCAAAGATCCCAGTCAGATATATGTACTTGGTGGGTATCACAAGATGAGAGAATTATTATATACCCAAGTGATTATTTAGGTCAATAACATCCTAACACCATATTGATCATACAGTGTTTTTCACCTAGGTATATAGGTTTTTGGATGGTATCTAGATTCGAATGGTAGCAAAACAAAAACTATCCTCAAATACCCATACCATACCAGCATCAAAACAATGTGAAGTCCTCATTATATGTATGCAAGTGGTATCAAACCCGTTGACTCCTTGTGAACTAGAATTTTTTGACTACTAGGATGGAACAATTGACCTGACTTAAAGTGTTCACAAACCACAAGAGCTTTAAAGTCCTCAAGAGAAAGTATATTGAGCCCAGAAAATAGTAATGAATCACCACAAATAACATCACTGTCACTTTCATCGCTGAAGAAGACATACAGATACATACAAAATGTAGTTATGGTTCTTAACAACAGTCGCATGAGGCAATTTAGAAAAAGGATTTTTCACCTGATGCAAACTTCATCACTGACATAAGCTACAATTGCAGCCAAGCCCAAAAATAAAATACAAAGTAAGCCATAACCACATACCTTGAGGTAAACAAGATTACGATGCAATTCTGCATCCAAACTAGAAAGCTCATCCAGGAAACTGTACCGTCCTAAAAGCTTTGAGACAAACAGCGGTGAGAATGAATACTCCAAAAGTATCCCCTCATACAACGCTTTCCCAACAACACGTCCTAGAAACTCGAGCATTTGCAACCCGTGCCCAAGGCTTCCAGCAGCAGCATGAGGGAACAACAAGCCCTCTTCTGTCGCCGTTTGAACAAAGAGACCATACCTGTATGGAAGAAGGTACATTCCTGATTACAGAAATCTTCATGACTAAATTTCTATGCTGTACAGTGTGAACATAGTATTCAATCTACTGAACAATAAGGGTCAAAACGCCAGGGCCAGGGATGAAAGAGCTCTCACCCAGGATCAAAAGCTGCTGTGGCCAGGTCAGTGAGGAATTCTTTGAACAGGCCACCATAATCAAGACCTGCCTCTGCAAGTCCAAGCTCATTGACAAATGAAACATTTATACAACACTTAAGCTTAGACCCCAATCCATTCAGCTGTGCAAATCCATCCTCCACTATATGGTCACGACGCACAGCAATTTCAATAGTCCCAGGCCCTGGGCCAACAGCCTCCCCTCCCATCCTCTTCAGCAGCTTGTCTCCTCGCACAAATTCACGAAATATCTGTACCCTGTGACAAGTTCCATGACCATCTTTATTATAACCACAAATTCCAGTGACTTGAAAACTAACCAAGAAATTAGGATCTTCATACAACTGTCTAGGATTTGATGGTCAGAATCTAAGAATCTATTACCCTACAAAAAGATGTCATGCCATACACAGACTACAAACTCCACAGAGTTCATTGCATGTTGAGCTTATGATGCATAAAAGAGATTTTTGTCACAGAAGCATGCCTTTCTTCAAATGGAAGCACATGGGGTATGGTTGTGAGAATGGCTCCTAATGCAGGTGCCTGTGATGAGTCTCCTGTTTTCTCCAGGGCAACTGCTACTTCATGAGCACGAGCAGCTGCAGCTGTGGGAGGATGCGTAGCAGCTGCTGGGGCAAGCCAAAGGCCTGGGGGACAAAAACTCCGCCGACAGTCCCTTTCGTAAAGGGATCTCAAACACCTGATTGCCACATCCATAAGAAGAGAGTTTCTTCGCTTGGAAGAGGACAAAAAACCATAGTATACCATTGTGTTGAGCATGGCTGAGATAACTCTCTGTTGGTCCAGTGTAAAAGGTTCCTGGACAGATACATTAGCCAAAACATCATGTAAAGAACATCCCAGCAACAATTCCACTTGATCAATCTTCACATCCCTCCAATGTGATTGTATCTAGCACAACTGCACTTGCTGGAGAAAATTTGTACTTGCTCTTGCAAAACATTTGACATCACATCTTGCATAGATCCACAAACGTGAACAAGACTCTGCTTTGTAGAAGTTTTTAACCTAGTTGTCAAAATAACCATGTGAGCTGATAGAAATTGGATTGGAGGAAGCACAGGGACATCACATGAATTTACTAAGTACCCTAATTAATGTTACAATCAATCTTTCTCCATACATACAGTTATGACCTTCCAAATGATTCCTGGGAAAGGAAGAGAGGCAAAAATGGCACTTTCTAGAGTTGTTGTTGCATTTTTCACCACCTTCTCACGTAAGTTTCTTCTCATAGAGACTTCTGACATTCTATCTAGGAGAAGCTCACTCACGTAGTGTTCAAGGATTCAAGCAAGTGGAAACAAGGCCAGGACCACCAAAAAGTACCTGCAGTTCATAGAATTCTTCGTCGTCCAAGACAACCAGAAGATGGGAGTAAGCTGCACAGAAGAGCAAGAGCACAGGTAATATGTCCTCTGGCACACCTTCAGGACCCTTTTTGATTGCATCCATTTCTGAAATAGGAGATCCAGAATCATCATCCGCCTCCATATCTCTGAAAGCAGACAATGTTTCTGTCAGATTAGAGGTGACATTCACTTTCCAGTATGACTAAAACAAAAACAATTCATTCAAGGTGAACCTTCAAAAATCCAAATGCTGTTAAAGATATAACCAAAGCCTCACTCTCATTCACAATCTTATTCCTGAAAGAACTTCACATCACATAATTGGATGCATTAGTACAACCAGAAGAGTACATCAGAACAGTGAGAAGATTCTAAAATGACCTATTCATTCTGCTAGTGTTACCTTATAGATTCTAATATGTCAAGAGGTCTGCTTGGTTCGCCACCCCTTCGTCGTCCAGGCCTTCTTCTTGGTTCAGCATCAACTGACCTTCTTGCAGGTTCTGCATCAGAGTGACTGCTGCTTCTACTGGCTCCAGTAGCCCATTGTATGTCTACCGACCTGCTTGCTTCTGTACGCCCATGTGTAGACCTTCTTCCGTGACCGAAACTCTGTCTCTCAAAGGGCCTTTCTGTTCCCAAACCCCTCTCTGAGGATCTTCTCATCTCAGCATTCCCAGCACCATTATCAGAAACCCTTACTTCATCAATTGTCAACCTTGGAGGAGTGGCTCCTGGTCGATCAACAGACATCCTAGGGGCAATGGACCTCGGTCTGTCAACTGACATTCTTGAAGATACAACACTAAGTGGTTCTGGTGTCCTTCGTGATGAACCCCCTCCCAATGTATCAACAGACATTCTTCCTGGCAAAATCTCTGGCCTTTGAGGAAAGGTGCTTGGAAAGGGACTACTGCGCCCTAAATTAGAACTATTATTTAGAGCAAAACATGACCTAGACCTACTTCTCCAGCCAAAAGCAGCAGCCAGACGACTACCCGTACTCCTTGACGGCATTGCTTCCTTTTCAGCTATTAACATCTCACTTTCCAACCGTTCCTTAGTAGGAGCCTCTGTTTCAACCTTGAGGTTGATAAGGTGATCTAGGCCTGGGGAGGTTTGAAGCCAGTCCCAAAGTTGAGGCAATAGCATAGGTGTAAAAGCCAGTAAGTTGAGTACAGGCAAAGCTCCTCCAAAAGGATTCAGTACTGCAAAAGCTGGCAACAAGTTAGAGTACAGTTTAGCTACATCTGAGAGCCCAAAAATCTTCTCTTGAACACCGTTAGCTGAGCGCTGTCCAGCTAAGAATATAATTGGAGCAGAATCATTCAGTGCTGCTTCGTTAACAAGCTGCAGTAGATGCCACTGCTGATGAAGGGGCCTCAGGCTTTCCACAAGCAACTGGAAAATCACCGTCTCTTGTGCTTTTGCAGATTCATTCCTGGAAGAGAGTTCCAAGCACATCGCAGAAAATGTAAGTCAGGCTGCAGTAGGGCATACCAACTCCAATGAATTAAACCTCAAAGAACATCAGTTGACCATAATTGCCATCCTTAGTACATAAAGAACTGATCAGACTACAAAAGCCCAACCCCCCATTGACTAAGTAACACATGCCCCAAACCTACAGAAAATGTGAAACTTGTGGAAGCTGGAAAAAAATAGCTTAAAGTGTAAGTAACCAAGTGCTCTTCAATATCTACATCAGATAATCTAAAATCAGGAAAAGTAGGGGTTTTTCAATTCAGGTTCTTACAGTGGAAAAATAGGTAAAGCACCAGTAATTAAGCATTAACATAAGGTGAAGAGATTAGCGACCATTTTTCTGAATGGTCATTATACGTTCATGTTAGCATCTCTTTGTACTAACTCGTCACCTAACATGGACCACCTAGTAGACTTAAAGATCGATCACATGATTTAGTGTAGGCAAGCCTGATATTTCTTTGGCCATCCTTTACTTAAAAGTCCATCACCTTCACTTGAATCTTTACTTATTAGAAATGAAGGTTCCATGATTTCAGCATATTCCTCTAACAATTTTAAAGTTTTATCTGACTAATTTTCTGTGAAGCTCTCATGTGCAGAGTGGAAATATTTACCCAACACCAACAGACTTGGTACCATCAACTGCTTCATCATCTTCATCCTCATTGCCATTTCTCTCAGCTTTCCGACGTTTTCGCGTGGTCTCAATCCAAGGGTTGAGATCTTCAAGTAAGCAGTAAAGGGCTTGTACATATTCTTGAGAAACCAACCCTTTCACAAAGTGGCCATTAGTGGTTGCAGAATCAGAAGCCAGATAAACAAGATTGGCCAAAGCCCAAGCTGAAAGGGGAACACCTGCTAGTTGAGCATCAACTTTTCCTTGTTGTGATGGTAAAGAAGGAAGTGGAGAAGTGGATGTTGCCATTCGAAGCAGGTTTCTGATGGGGACCTGAAGTGGACATAAAACTTCACAGCTGTCATGGCTGTCATGGTTTACTGCTCCTTCATTGCAAAAGGACATTGGACTGGGTGGGGAATACATTGCAGCCCATTAACAAGCACACCAAATCATCTGTATTATCATACACCCAGCACTAATACCTGAACATAATACTACCAGCAATTTCAAGATATTCTACGGGTAGTATAGACTGACAACACCTTATTTTGTAAGACAAGGGCACACTCACCCCAAAAGACCGCAGGCAAGGAGACAAAGCTGTGACGTGTTGCAGAGCAGGTAAGAGAGGGCGTGGAAGACGTTGAGGGAGGAAAGGGATTGTGAGAATGTGAGCAGAAAACTGTGCAGCTGCTCTCTCTGCTGCATACTTGAAATCCTTTACATATTTCAGGGTCTCTTCAGTCTGTGCTTGATCTTCTGCACACCTAGCTGACAGCACAAGAAGGGGTCTCAAAGTGACTGTTATAATGCTTGCTGTTATTATAAACTTGTCTTTCTTTCCTCGTGGCCTTGTTTGATCGTCCTTAATCCCAGGAACAGGAAAATTTGCTAATATGAATGACCTTACAGCCAAAAATAGACCCCCATTCCCATTTGCCAGCCACTCAAGCAAACCCAGCACCACAAGATCAGCCTTTCGTTTCCTAAGATCTTGCCCTGGCTCATTAAAGCACTTCCATGTGCTGCTGTCCGTCAGAGCAACCATAACCCGCATTGCAAGCCCAGGCAAATTAGCACCTTCTGATGTTGCCAAATTTCTGCCTGACCTTGCCTGTTCTGCTTCACGCCATCCATGACCATCTTTTTCAAGGGCTGCACAAGCAAGCCTTAAAATTTGCCGTGCTTGATGAACCCATTTGGACATCTTATCCGGAAATCCAAGAGACAAATCACAGTAGTTGTATCGTGGTTCTGAAACATGACATTCATCCAGTAATCTGAATCAGTTTATCAGACCTTATACCCCTTGACACTTGCTTTCAGAAGCTTGTGACTGGTCTATTAACAGAAGATGAACATGGACAGGATCTACCGCAGGAAGGTTGTCAAGGTTGGTGAGACATTACAAACAAACAAAAGGTGGATATAGAATGAGCTGAACCCACCTGGATGATGAATGCTTTGTAGAAGTAAACGAAAACAAGTGGCAAGTCGGCCACCATCTTCAAAGCCCTCTTGAGATTGATGCAAACTAAAACAGCTTGAATGCCTTAAGATCATGAGAAGGGGACGCAACATTTGATTGGAGATAGCATCTGCACTAACTGGAGATTCATTTCCACCAGGTCTCAAAAGAAATTGTTCATCCCAATCTTTGCGAGCTTGATTGGCAGCCTGCCTTGCAACATTGCGGCCTCTCCATACTCTCTATAGTTCCAGAGAGCCAACTTCAGTGTTCAGGATGACTCTTGAGAGGAGGTACCTTCAACATGGACGAGCAACAAATCAAACCAAAAGCTAAGTTTAAGAAAGCCCACCTGGATAAGTAAAGCTGAGGACGCAGCTTGTTTGGCAAGAGAGCGAATTGCTCTCTCATGTGCCACTCTGCCCAACAACTCATCACGACTTTGCTCCTTCACACTGGCGCCTCTAAGAGACACCTGATTCACCATTGACAAGGAAAAGTTGGCAATAGAACCAATCAATCCCATCTCACAATACTCACAACACAAACAGAGAGGATAATACTACAATTGAATCCGCGTGTAGCTTTGACTCTATTCTCTGAAAGGCGGCGAAATAGATTCTTGATATGTAATCAGAGATGTTTAATATCCTAGATGGTAACCATTAATCAGCAATAGATCTTTCAAAGAACAAACTTTTCAAGAGAAGGTGACACCGGGGGCCGAAGGAATTCGAGGACGGCTAAGTCAAAGGCAGCTGTACAAACAGAAGAGCACTACAGTTGTCATGAAAATCAAGAAAAAGAGTCAGCTCCTCACTGCGTTCAAATCTCTCCTCAATACATCGTTCAAGAATCTAAAACCAAGGATCTGTACAATCCAAAAAAGATGCCCTTCTCATGAAGGAGATGTTTTATGACACGATCCTGCAGGAACAACCCTACGAAAATTGCAAATATTTTCCTGCTCCTACAGGACAGATTTCCAATTGAGCGTCTACGCACTGGAGTTCCAAAATCTCACATTAATGACCTGATTTAGTGGAGCTTCGAACAAGCTCTGCTTTGTAATATCCGCGAAACAGATTAAAAGAGCAAGTACTCCATACATGTGTCAAGTGGCAGATTGAGATAAAATAGCGATTCGAAACAACGTCGTGAGGAAACCCTAAATATTATCGCAACAAAGTAGTAGAAGTTCACAAGCCACATGTTTCACATTCAAAGAGAGACACTCTTAGTCTGATAGAACATCAGATGATTGACAAATCGATTAATAAATAATGAGGGCTTCACAAGTTTGGATTAGAGTCCAAATTTTACCTGGCGACCCCTAGGTATGTTCTGCATTGTTCTCTGGATCACGTCTCTATTCTCCTGCTCTTCATCACCGCAGAGGAACTCAAATCCAACGAGCTCAACAGAATCGCGGCATTTAACCGCTTCGGTCACGGTACCAGTCGATGGGCGTCGCTCCGGAAAGGCCAGAGCTCACAGCACGGAAGAAAATTAAGGCGGGAAGGCTACAAAAGTCGAAGGAACGCCAGAAACTAGCAGTAAAGTTAGACATGAATATATTCCTTTTCCTGGACCACCTGTTTGTTTGTTTTTCGCTCGAAATACAACTTTCGCGGCACAATTCTCCAAATAGAAGCATGAAATAGGTGGCCTACTTGAACTCGCAGCAGCCAATTCAGCTCCGCACGAAAGAGGTTCTTACATTTTCCGTCAATCACACATCATTGCCTGCAGAAGTCCAGGAGGTCACGATGAAGACAATTTTACAGGCCTAAAGGTTACAGTCTGCTTCAGCCCATCCGAAAGCAGTAGCGAACAATTCCAACGACTTCCAGCCATGTTTCACCGCCTAGGCCTCATTCAAATGATCGAGCCTGGCCTACCGATCGGCAGCTGATTCAACAGTAGTACGGGGCAGCAGAAATAAACCTAAGCCAGCGCAACACGAGTATTAGAGCACTGGGACGGGAGAGGGGAAGGAGACCAAAGTGGGGGATCTACGGCGAAACACAAGCTAGTAGCTCGTCGGAAATAACTTCAGTGATATAAAATCCGATACCACGAAATCTTGCGGCTCAGACGGTCGACGACGAGGGCAAGGCAACCAAAATATGAAAGGCACCGGAGTGAGCCAGTCACAGCAGGGGGGATTTCGAAAGAATACGAAGACCGTTAGCTCATCTGAATAATTAGAGGAGAGAAAATTCGATGTAGCGCAATCTCGTGACGCAAAAGCCTCGACAACTAGGCCATTGGAAGCTTTAAAGCATCGCAGTAGTAAGTAGAGGCGAAGAACTTAGACACGATAGTGGGGTTTACACAGCAAACAAAAACCGGTAAACTCATCGAAACTTCGCATCCAAAATTTCGATGAAACCGAATTGCGAGGCACAGAACCTAGACAATTACATAATCGAATGCATTAAATCACCGGGGTGATAAGAGGCGGAGGAAGACACGCGAACAGAGACCGGGGAGTTTACAGAGCAAACAAAAACCGGTAGCTAGTCGAAAACACAATTTCGACGCAGCGAAACCTCGAGGCACAGAAGTCTCGAGAATCACATCAACGAAGGCATTAAATCACCGAGGTGATAAAAGGCGAAGGAGGGAAGAGAAGCGACGGGGATATATCGGAAGCTACAAAAACCGGTTGCCGATTGACAAACAAAATTGGATGCGGAGGAATCTCGTAGCACCACAACCTCCCCCTGCCACGAGTCACTACGACAGAGATGGGCCAGCAGGCCAGGGATGAAAGAGAGAATAGAGAATCCCCGTCGTCCTCGTCCAAATGTGCGCAGGGGGACTCCGAGAGTGTGGCTATGGCGACCACGACACTCAAAACAACGACAACAAGCTGCAATGGCCCAAGAGGCAGGAGCCATTGTCCCACTCTCTACGCCATCGACGGCTTCACATCAAAGCCCTCCGAATCCAACGGCCCGCACCGGCTGTGTTTTTATACTCTACGCAAAAGGCCCGCGATAGACTGACGAACCACTTTAATAAATTCGACGGCTCTGGATCCTCGAGCCCCACATCCTATGGTCCACGATCGTTTCTCTTCAATGCTTGCATCCTTACGGGGATGCTGTAACTTAATGATCCTGGATGCTGGGAACCGTCCGATTGAGAAGATTGGACGGCTGGGTGCAAACCCGCCCCTAACTAATAGCCTCCCGTGAATCGAGGAGTGCATGGTAACTTACGAGGTCGATGAGATGGGTACATGTTCACAACACAAAGGGTTTGAAAATGTTGTGTATATTCTTATTCTTATCCAACTTGACATTTCAATAAGGATCAAAGACCCTCAATTAGTTCATTAAGATTAATTTAGTAATTAAATTAATTAAATACATAGGAGGCATGTTATCTCCCAAGAATGATGGCCATGTCATAGTATGTTTATTACATCTATAATGATAGGCACTCAATGTCTACCTCACCGCTATCATAATTTGGTAGGCTACTAGGCACCTACTACAACATGTGGCAAGATTCCTTCATTTATTACCTAGTCCATAATCTAAGTTGACATGAATTGCGATGACTCGTTGTAGTTGAAATCCAAACATAATATGTTATCATAGTACACTCTAAGCTCCGTAGTATCACACCTGTGGCAACCAATGTGCAGGTGATATTACGGAGTTTTGTAGTGTTAACATGGATGCGTGATAGTATAGAATTAGTGTAGCATGTGACACTGTGGAATAACACAAAGTGCAACATTTTAACGGTGTGGCATGATCCACTCCACTTGGCCTTCCCAGGCGATGTGACATATGCATGCACCAACATTCAACAAGTGGCAGAAGAAGAAGAAGAAGAAGAAGAAGGTGACACTTCACATATTGGCACATGGCGCAATGCGAGGGTGTGGGTTGACTACTTTGACAGTTTGCATTAATGGCAAAATTTGTGATATAAAGGAGAGAAACGTGACAATAAGGAGTGAGATTTGAACTTTGAACATCCGTTCCCTAGGGTTTTGGGATATTAGAGAGTGAGTGACATTATGGAGGTTGATCTTACAGAGTGTAGGCTGTACCTTATTAGGATTGGCACAAAATAATGTTTTTTTGAGTGAGATGTCATATGTCACATGAATGTTGGTTAGAACACATGGAAAAATGATATGGCATGAAAATCAAGTTGTTTTTTATCAACCAAGTGTCTAAATTGATAAGTTGGTACATTTGTATGACATGAAATGAATAGGCATTTGTTGATTATGATAAGTAAGCATGTCCTCTTATAATGTCTTTGTGTGATTTTTCCTGCCATTCTTACAAGGGATTGTCATAACACTACAAAGCCTCGTGCTCTCCCTCTTTTCTATATAAAAGAGACACCATGTTCTATGAAAATCTTGGCACAACACTAAATCTTAGGCCATTATATTTTGAGACTCACAACACATTTATCACCGACCTTGGCCGCATTGATGTAGTCATTATCTTTGCTACCAACACAAGGATATTATGACAAGTTTTTGTAGTGAGTGTCATCTAACTTATAACTTGCATAATGTTTCATGTATTCATAACAAAATGTCAACCAACAAATACATTAGGTACTCACCAATGAAAAAATCGTAGGCAAGAATTTTGAGAGACCCTTTACTCGTCTTCTTATGATTGCGTGTTTTGCAAGATGTGTTTAAGCAAGTTCCAATGTTAAAGTATAAAATGCAATCTTTGTTTGCCTTCAAACATTGGGTAGCCTTTCAATGTAAATGTCCCAATGCACAATGCACATATATTAAGTGAGTGGTGTATGGCAAGGCTTATACTCAATAACAAATGCCCAAAAGACATGTGTTACATACCACACCGAGATTGGACTGTATGCTCAGATTAGGAACATGATCATAAAATTAAGTATGCGACTGTTTCAAGAGGAAGAAGAAGTCTTCCTTCTGGCCTCTTAAGTTATGCATAGAAACTCCGGTTTTGACCCTGAAACGACGATTCCAAATTGCTAATTGTATGAGACACGTAGGATGAGGCTAAGTCGGTTGGCTTATTTAATTGGACGCCTATTTTTGCCTCTTAATCTGTGGTACAATTGCTCTGATTCAATGGGTGAGTAATGTAAATTAATTTAGCTACCACCTTGATGATATTTGGTTAGTCACCTTTGCAAAAATCAAACTACAATCAAGAATGCTATCGACTGAGTTGTGACATGCTTGATTTTCATGGACGAGGTGAGCAAATTAGGAGGTGGCATGTGGTTGTGAGGTGCCAACCAACTTGTATCGTGGGTATTCGATCACAAAAGCCAATCTAGCAACATTTATATAACCGTGATCACTTTCGAGACATGGCACAACATAATATTGACATTAAATTTGGTTTTCGTCAGCAAATGTCCGAGGTAGAATCTACTAATGATGTCGTCCACTTACACAACATTGAATGATAAAAAAAACCGTTTCCCCTATAACAACAATTTGAGACACATGGAATATTTGATTCCATAGCCTAAATCAACACCTTCCTCAACTCCAATTATAACGATTTCAAGTTCTTTGATATTGATTTGCAATTGCTGACATGCTCAAACTTCTAATACTCGAATCCATTGGTTGGATAATTCCATACAGTTGGAGGTGTCCATATTAGCCTCATCCACCTTACTAAATTATTATGTACCCCTTGCTAATCCCATCCAACAATTGAAAAAGAGTACGTGACTCAGGGCCGCTTCACACCTAGAGGCTGGGCCAATTCCCCTTGAGGCCGATTGCATGAAATTTCAACCCCTTTTGGGTTGGAGGTTGGCCTCAACTACACATTATAATAAGATTATAACGGAGGCCAATTTTCCCATGTGTAAAGGTCTTAGGGCCAAGAAGCTAGGCTGATTCAATAAATCTAGCATAATCCAACGGATCTAGCATAATCTAGCATAGAGCCATTCGTATTTCCACATAATCCAATGGATATGGTTCGCTAAAAAAATCATGTTTTATTAAAGAAAGTTTTTTTTCATTGAAATTTGGCATTGGCCCCTAGGCCAAGAACTAGCCTTCCATTTTGGGTGCACCCAATTCAATGAGCTAGGGCCGTGTCATACCATGCATTTTTTGATTCAAAATTTCATACCACCAAATCGACCCGGCCTCTAGGTGTAAAGGGGTTGGGGCTGATTTCAGCCTTTTGACCCATCACAAGTGAGGATTTCAAGCCTCTTACACAATGAATTGGCCCGGCTTCTAGGTGTAAAGCGGCCCTCAGTAGTGTCGGTTATAGGCCCCCAATGGTCATTGAGTTCATGACTCCTACCAACAACACCTACAACACCCTGATCCTCAATCATTGTTCACAATAACATACTCATATCAACAATTATTGCGGCTTTTGGAATGCGCTAGACAAAGAGAAGGAACTCCGAGGAACCAATGTGTAAAAACTATACCCATGTGAACATACCCGAAATCTACATACGTGGAACATCTTCCACGCCGAGTTTGAATTTGCACTGGTCACAAGGCCGCAATAAGAAAAAATTAATCCTCGAAAACCGAGATTTTTCGAACTCGGCATGTCACGTGAAAGACAACTTTCAAAAAACACTTGTCCTAAGACTACATTTACAAAAAGTCATCTTATACGTATTACGAATAAGAGCAAGCCCACTCCTTCCTGGATCTGCATCCGGGAATGAAAAGTGGCCTCCACCCATAATGCAGACGCAGACCCAGGCAAAACTGCCACTCATTCTATCTTACTACCTCATAATTTTCTCTAAAATGATTTGTAATTTTCCTGCGGCCCTACCATATTGAGTTGTCTTTAGTTATAAGCCGCCATGAAGTTGTTTGTCCTTAGCTGATAGCAGGCTCCCTGCATATCTCGCCGAAATGCAAGGAGTTATGCACTTCATGTATTACTTTACATCCAATTTTAGGGTATAGTAGGGTGATTGGGCCAATATCTTGCATAAGCATCCGCATCGCGGATGAGAAAGTGCAAATGCAGATGCAGGTGCAGGGTCATTGGGCTTGCCCTAAGGATGGAGTCTAGCACTGAAATGCAAGGGTTGTGATTTTGAATTCCACATGCTTGGTTTTCAAAATTAATGAGAACAATCCCTAGAATCTCGCTAGACTATGAGGTAGTTTAAGTGTTGTGCCACTTATTGACCAACGAGTGGGTTTAGTTCCCAACACTATACTTCGCTTGTCAACTCCAACATTGGAACCATGACTTGGCGACCAACCATACAACCAACCACCACTTATACTCCAAACAAATACGCACGCTTCTAGTCTCAAACAAAGTAGCAAAACCCACAAAACTCTAAATTAAAACCCATGCACCCTACATACCCCCCTTCCCCCCCCCCCGGTTTAACCGGTTAAAACATCAGTTACTAACATAGTGTCTACTCCCTGCAAAGGGTGAAGTAGTATTACACCCAACGCCGCGACCCTGGGGTACGGCCACGGTTGTCCTACGAACAAACACTTTATTCACTCCGGTCCCTATTTTAGGGACCGGAGTTCTTCTTCTTCTTCTTCTTCTTCGCTTGTCGACAATTTGTTTCTCTAGGGCTCTATTCACTAATCGTTGGGTTGAATGCCGTGAAGCTTGGAGGAGCTAGGATCCTTTGTAAACTCTTATACGTATTAGGTGGGTAGATATTGTTTGTCCCGACTCTCGAAGCTTTGCGTTCAATTGAGATTGTTTCAATGAGAGAACTCGGAACAATGGTCGTTCAACTCGTTTTCCAAGCTTGACACAACTTTATGTTATGGAGCAAGGTGCACTAAATCTATGGTCTAGTGTGTCGTTCTAAATCGGTGTGCCATGTCAATTAAAGTGGTCATCGTGCCTTGTTATGCAAAATATCCACTTTGATATTTGCAATTTAGGGTTTTGTGATGAAGATGGATGGTTGTGTAGACATGCATGTATTTTTGTGCAAGATTGGTATTAATGGAATGAAATTGGCCTCTCGTTATATTGGGTGTGTGGGAAAACATGAAGATTAGACGTTTCCTTCCCCTAGATAGAAAACAACAATCTATGAATAAATATGCCCCGTTCCATATATTTACAATAGCAATGTGTGAGAAAATTCATGATATGTCAATTTGCACCCATCATTCAAAACCATGTCACACAAGAGATACAAGTATGTAGGATCCCATCAAAAGAAAGTCACATGGTCTTGTCAAGTGCCATGACTCTCGGATTTTAAGTACCTTGCAATTCATGAAGTTTGCCATCACCCGAGGAATTGATCAGGTTACTACTATACTAACTTAGATGAATGTGTGGCCCATGGAACCCACCTTCCGAAAGGAAGGAAATATCCATACTATGGACACTTTGTAAAACATAAAAATCGTAACGGAAGACATACTCCCATTCACATTGGTGTCAAAACACACATCGTCATGTAACGGAGAGGGAATTTATCGCATACAAGTGTATCTCTCGTTCATCCAACATAAACTCCCTATA
The DNA here is from genome assembly GCA_950295325.1 of Polytrichum commune. NCBI lineage: Eukaryota > Viridiplantae > Streptophyta > Polytrichopsida > Polytrichales > Polytrichaceae > Polytrichum > Polytrichum commune. Next base: position 40,074,027 of record OX485807.1, read on the forward strand.
ACAATTTGCATTCTCAAAGGCTACTTTTTGAAGTTAATTTGACACCTTTATTAATTATAAAGACCCTTGATTAGTGTGCATGAGGTCATTCGAGATGAATTGACAACAAACCTACATGAATGCAATATCCCTCCTCCCTCTATGTGATGTACTAACACGCTGGTTTTATTTAGTTATTTTTATTTGCTGCTTGGGTTTTAATTGGTGCTTTTGAGCCTTTTGGACTCACTCCAATTCAACGAATGGGGAGAATTGAGTGTTGGTTGCAAATGAATTGGTTGAAGTTTAAGACATCATGAAAATTACCAACCATATTAGAGGAATGCAAAGTAGAGCCACCCATAACCGATCATTGAAGACATTATGCACCAAGTCTAGAGAAGTATAAGGCGGCACAAAAATTTCAATTTTGTTGGTAATTTTATTCCTTGATTTAAAATAATTGTGGATTTATGAAGCCGAAAATTGGCCCGAATATATTACCAATGTCTAGACTCTACCATAGCTCCTCATTCAAACTGCTCATTCCTTCTCGCTTTAACACTCAAAAACTAGGACATGTGTCATGGCACTATTGGTTCCAAACCGATCGAAACTCAGTCCTAACCTATCAAAATTGAGACCCAACCTGATTGAAACTACGGTAAACTACAAATTCCCGATGGGATCCTGATCGGGAATAGGCGCCTCTACTATATAGAACTCACGTCAAAGTATTAAGGAAAACCCGAAAGATGTCACCATGTTGGACTTGGAAACCCTAGGGTCTCGACCACCGGTGGTGCTCAAAACGATCTCCTCCTGAAGATTCCAAGCCTTGATTTTGGATTGGTGCCCTTGTAATTAAGCAAAGGGTTGCAGAGAAGGAGATTCTATGGTAGCATATATAGACAGCCTCCTCTCTTGTGACTGGGTGGAGCTTCCAAAATAGAGAGTACTGGGTGCCCGCCTGCAAAAGTACGCTTATTATGTACTGTTCCCCCTCTTTAGTATGACAAGTTTGGGGAACACAAAAAGGTCGTATTACCTGCCAGGTGGTGAATTGCCTCATGTGCTTTGGCGTTGGCCTATCGGCTGTCTGTCTCAAAAAGAAGAAGAAAAAAGGTCGTATTATCGAGGCGTCGTGTTCTCATCAATATGACAAATTCGTGTAAAGTTGTCGTATTGTTCTTGAGGGAATACGAAAACGTAAGTAATATGAGCTTCAAATTATATACAACGAGTTCAAGCAATATAGGTGGTATGAGATATTAATTTATAACTCCAAACAAATACAAATATTCTCAAGAACTCTTGAAATGGGAGTTCAAAGATCTCTGGTGTTATCTACCCAGGTTAGTGCTTGTCATCTTATCTAAACTCCCTACTAACTTTTGAAAACTATTAATTTCATTAACACCAAAAATACAAGGAGTTCTCTAATAAGAAACTAGACAACAATGATGCATGATGTCTAGCATCAAGATACTGGTGATATCATATCACCCCTGAGTACAAGGCAACATACTAGGCACGAGGTCACTCTAACCCTAACCATGTCCATTCTACATTAGTAACCCTAGTTCTCATGAAGTTCCCAATCATAAGTGAAGTTCCCAAGTAGTTTCCAAGTGAAAATGGATGCATTTTAGATGCACATAACATAGATGAAAGGAATTCTAGCATGAACTACCTCTTTTAATATGACAAAATGGAGATTCTAAATGTTGCATTATCGAGTGTTGTGGTCGTATAAAAGAGGGAGTTTGATATTGCAAAAATGTGTCGTAATAGGAAGAGGTTGGCGGTTCGAATCCCGGTTGTGAAATCTCCTCTCTAGCTACTTGACGGAAAACTTGCCAGGTGGTCAACTGCCTCCTGTGCTTTGGCGTTGGCATGTCGGCCTTCTGTCTCAAAAAGAAAAAGAAAAAGAAAAAGAAAAAAGAAAATATTGGAATATCGAGGGTGTCATATTAACGGAGGTTACACTGTACTTCTTAAGTGGGGTTTCCTTGACTAAACAAAGCTCGGACGGGGCTGACCTTTTCCGTTTCATAACTTAATAAAGCTAGCATTTCCGATCCACACTATGTAGCCTTAAATGATGTACATCTAATATTGCGCCTGTTCAGTTGGCGCCCTAACCTAGTGGGATGATGGGATCGACCCAAAGTCCCCTAATTTGGTTTGGCCTGCATTTTGGACCTAATTACACCTTCACCATTATGGAGCTGACCTATTTTAATGCGCCTCTACGCTGGCCTCATTAATTAGTTAGTGGAGGAGTGTTTCAAAAATAACACGTGCCCCTCTTAGCAATTGGCCGGAAGATAAGGGCCACTTCACACACGAGCCAAGAGCCCTGACCGTGTAATTGTGAGAGCCCAAAAGAAAGTGTCCGAAGGCCGTCCCAACACACCTCCAAACTCATGTAGTGTGGTCACGGACCTTCAAGTGTAGTGTGAAGTCATATTCGACCAAACCCTCGATCAAATGCTATTTCAATGAATTTCGGTTCACACGGGTCCTTATATATAATAAAATAATGATTGTGAGCGTTTGGAGTGCCATGGTCTCCCGGTTTTGTGTTAAGCCTACGTCAAGAGATGGTTTTTTCAAAATAGTCCAAGTGACCATGTAACATGATCCATTCGATGCCATGTAGGAGTCCATGTAGACTTTACATCCATCTTGCATTCACATATTGCGTTGGTCCCTCAAGCGTAGTGTGAAGTGAACTTGGACCGGCTCTACCTTTTCCACCAATGAGAGTGCTTGAAGTGTAATGGTCACGGGCTCTCAGTCTCGTGTGTGAAGTAGCCCTAGTATGGTCACGGGGCCGTCAAACATTGAGTTTCAAAGAGTCCCATGAAAGGTGGTATCATCATGTGATTGATTTGCTATTCTTCAGGAGTACGATCATCAACACTGAACACCCATGTTCATCTGAACCTGCCAATGTATGTGGCCCGTGTGTATGCAAGGGCCACTTCACACACGAGACTGAAGGCCCGTGACCATTGCATTCTAAGATCTCTCATTGGTTGAAAAGGCCGAGGACGTTTAAGTTCACTTCACACTACAAGGTGATGGTTCAATGGCCCAATGAAACTCTCAAGGATGAAAAAGTTTGTGTGGATTTCTTACATGGCAAACTATGGATAATGTTCCATGGTATGTTGGAATTTGCGTCGGACCCACTTTCAAGAGGTAGGCCTGACGCAAATTCTGACACACCATGACAATTTTTACACCAAGTAGGTTTTTCATTTCTCATGGTATGGCCTTTGGATGAGAGTCAAGGGCCCACAAATACGTGGTCACGGCCCTTGACTCCTATGTGAAGTGACCCTAAGGTATGTGAGTGTCAAGTGGTTATTATTGTTATAGCATGGCCACACTTATTTGTGTGAACCATCAGTAAAGGGTTCCTACCATTGCTGGTTACCATCATTTAGTGGCCAAATTGGAGTTCAAAATGACCCTTGCTAGTAGGAGCCATTCGTTGCTTGCCCACACTGATAAGTGTGTGCATGCTATTAAGTAGCCCCCTAAAAGTAGGTGATAAGTGGTTAACTCTAGTCATTAACACTACTAGTGTCTAAGGTAGAGGGTGCTAAAACCAACACCCCACCCAAAATCAACAACTATAAATGCCTCTCAATTGCCAACACTCTACTACCTTGAACCGTTCCCCATAGAAAAGGAGTGGTTGGGCCCACGGAGTAACGGGTTTAGTGCCATTAATGGCGCCATCTCGTACCAGCCTCCACTACCTCCATATAGGGTAGGTAACGGGCTCCACTCTATCTCAAGTTAGTTCAAGGTGGCCTCAGGGTAGCTTGTCAATGCCTATTCACTTAGCATCTGTTTCACTTAGCAAGAAAACACATATCGAAGGCCTCACCTTAAATAAAACAACCTTGGAAGCAAATCAAAACTTTACCATGATTTTTAGTTTCTTTGGTGGAAGTCCTCCATCCATGCATGCACGGTCCCACTCTTGCCTTCCTTTACCACTCTTCTTAGTCCAAGTGATCATATTTGGAAAGCATGTGCTCGTGTATGGTGTTGCTGTCCCGAGAGGGTAGCATGTCACATACTTCTTCTTGCTGCCACTCACATAACACTTGATGTCATCAAGGCAAAATCAAAACTCATGCACTACATTGTTGGTGGAGTAGAAATCCTTTGCCATCCCTTTGTATGTTGGAAAGGATAAATGGAAAAGACGAATTCATCTATAACCCTTCAAGGCTAGTCATGTACACCAAAATGAATGCAAACATGTGACAATTTAGAAAACGGTGATAAATAAAGTGTAGCTCTTCTCGCTGTCAAACACAAACTTGGCTATTATGGCATCATATGTCGGGTATGAAACTGCCATAACCTAGTGATGCAACACCCATCATGACATTAAGACCAAGGTAACTTTTAGACAATTTTTAAACATTTCACGTAGAGATTAATATCCTTGTGTTGTTGGAGTTCGACACCAACATATTTCAAAATGTACACATGATCCATGAAGATGATGGTGCCAAACTTCACCATGCATGTGTTGAACGCTATTGCCCAATAACAAACATAATATAACTTACTACCTTTCACACAATGATCGATGCCCGCAATTTTACTCTTCATTTGAATTCTACTTGCATGCACAAGTGACTATGAAATAAATCCCCAGCTATTTGAAGAGAAAAATACAAGGTATTCTCATCTAATTGTACAAGGAATTCAAAATGTATATGTACTAACGATGTGCTACATTTTTGTATATTTGCTTATATCTCTTAATTTCCAGTGGCCTTTTTATTTGTATACGCTAGACAAAAGGAAAGTCCCATGTACATATATTATATACAATAATGCCTCAAATCATGCCCTTTTCACAATCATGTAAAGTTGTATGCAGACTGTAGAGTGCACCTCCTAAAGATTGATGTTGTCACTTAGGCAAAACCAAAATTCAATCAAGATGACGTTATATATATGAAACATTTGTTTTTTCATCCCATGTACGTAGGAATCTTGAGTGTAATACCATTATACACAATAATAATGGGGGATGGAAAATGGGCCTTCCAAATCCAGAAGTCTTTCATCCAACCCATGTTGTTACCTTGAGAGCCTCCATTAAAAGGCACACTTAAACAAAAGTTTAATCACAAAAGTAATCTTTTGGCCATGCTACCCCCAAAATTTAGACCCCAATCGTATCTTTTTGTATGCTCTAAAGTATTATGTAAACTAAATAATTGGACTTCGTACGCGTGTTCGTACGCTTACATTCCATGATTCTAAAGGTAACCATACTCATAGAAACTAGATTCTTGATGTTTAAACTTTGCCAAAAAAAAAATATTTTCTCAAAATTGTGAACCAAAACTTGATTTCGGACATATACCCTTCTCCTATGATCCTCTTAATGTACTCTTGAGCCTTGTGAATGATAAATTTGACACCGAAAGTACAATTTACAAGCATGTTGGAAAGTTTTGTTTTTCCAAAACTTTGAACCAACTTTTGATTTTGAACATGTATTCCCTCTTGTTGTGACACTCTAAGTGTCCCCTTAAGCATTTTCAGTGATAGTTTCAGCACCAAACATGAAGTTTACAAGTTTAAAAGCAATCTTGGAAGCGTACTGGAATGACCATTTTTTCAAAGCTTTGAACCAAAATTAGGTTCCAAACATGCATCCCCTTGTTTGTGTGACACTCTGAGTGTGTCCCTAATCCTTGTGAATTGTAGTTTCAACACTGAAAGTTCCTTTTACAAGTTTGAGGGTAATCTTGGAAGCATGTTGAAAAATCCAAAATTTTCAAAATTTTGCACCAAAACTTGAATTTGAACATTAGAAGCATATCTAGGAGTTGGGAACGGGCTTGTAGGTACGTTAGATAAGTTGAATATGCCTTGGGGGGGCATCTACATATGAGCCAAAATTAACCATGTTTGAACATGCATTTTGGCGGTGAACTAGAGGTTCATTAATTAATGTTTAAAGCCCTTAACTACAGTGAGGGGGACTGAATACTTGGCCAAACCCAATTTAGTTAGGGGATCATTTTAATGCTATGAAAGTTCTGCCCTTCTTTTAAAAATTGAATACAAATATACTGGGTGATTGCTAAATTTTCATGTTGGTATGGGAGAAATCCCACTACCCACATGTAAGCTTTAAAATGGGAAGGAAATTACATGTTTGAAGAGGGCGCAATGTTGCATTTGTTTTTGCAAGTATTGATTAAATTCTTCCTTATTCTCCCATCAGGGTTGAATGTGTGCAATTTGTGGAGTAGTATTGCTTTGGGAAAGACAATTGATTGAATACAATGTTGATATCAAACCATACCGCTCTATGGTTTTGGGCTAAAAATTTGTGAACATGTTAAAGAACTACATGGATGGACCAGGGAGGAACAATAGAGATACATAGGTTTGTCTTATCAACCAAAGGTTGCCACAAATGAGAGATGATTTACCATTGGGCATAGACTAGGCTCATGTGTAAACTACAAACGTGTTTAACCCCTAACTTCCCAAGCAACCAAATTTTGGTTGATGGATGATTTTCCCTATACCAACTCATTCATCCATAATCACAATAACCATAAACATCAAGCCAACATGGATATTTACACAGAGACACATGAGCGGTGCAATTTTGTAGATGATTACAATGCGTAAAATTATGTCAAAAGTGGGAAGTGGTCATGTTTTTGGTGTGTTGGGACTCGTGTAAGGGTGTTGATTACAATCGATAGTTGCCACTTCAATGCAAACTTTGCATGAACATCAAAGATGTATATTTTGGTTAAAGTGAAATGTTTATTGATGTTCGTGTAGAAATGCTACTTATGCTCACATCGCCCATTTAATTTAACATTTGGACATTCTCATATTTTTAAGGAATTCTTTGCATGTGGGCGGTTTAAAATATGGGATAATTTACATACTCCAAATGCAAGGTGGCCAACTTATTGTGATTGCACATTTTTACATGAGAACTTTTGGAGATGCTCAACTATTGAGTTGTTCCCATTTAGTGGATCACACAAGCATTCTGTTCATTTCCCAAGTGAATTTGATTGGTCAAAGGCCTTTTTCAGAGGAGAAAGCATGGCATTTTCTCCTCCAACACTTCCTTCAATTGTTATAAATTTCAAACTCTAGGGGTTGTTCATGCCCATTTTTCCCCTTGTTATAACTCATCTCCCATGTTTAAGCTTCTACAGACAAATCCATTTTAACCTCAAAACTTGTCCATGACATGCACAACCAACACTCAATGAAATGCACTCCAAACAACCCTTTCATGGGCTTGGGAAGTCAAGGGTTAGGAAGCTAAGCCTATGGCCAAGTACTATTTATTGCATCAAATCGAAGGTGGTTTTTCCTAGCAGATTAAGTCATACATCTTAGATTCATATGGGATCCAAACTTAACAAATTCCGGGGTTAGTACGTATGACCTTGGAAAGCATGTGGTAAGAGATATTGGAAATGCAAACCTCTCCACAAAGTTGACCATGAGACGATTGGAAAAAAACTATGTGTTGAGGCTTGGGAGTTGTGTAGATATATGTAACAAATTGGACTCAATTGACAAAATTATGTAAAATCTATTTATATGGCATTCTTTGTTAGGGTTATAGTGTACTTGCACCTATCATAGCATTATTGAATGTGAAAAATATATGGGAATACTACGTAGAATATTGTTAGTCCCACAAAACAATGTTATGAATATGAATAATATTACGATTAGTTAGAACTCACTACAAAGGTAAAGTACATGATAGATAAATAATTGCTTAATATGGACCCTTGTTATTGTTTGGAAATTGTTTTGTTTCAGACCTACTCAAGAAAACCTCTTAGCTGTTACCTAGATAAATTTAAACATCTATAACATATCCATAAATTCATTCACTTCCATGCCTTTCACTCCATTACAAAACGAAGTTCACATGATACCCTTTGTATAAAGATGCCCATATAACAAGGGTTCATTGAATTTTGAAATATCCTTGGGTAGGTAAGTTTAAATCACCTGGTGTATCTGTATTATATGAAAATTTTAGGTTATACCCGGCGGGTCACGACATTAAAAAATTACAAAGAAAGCCCAAAGGTACTATGCACGTAATATACAAATATGATGGGTATCAGTCTTATTATAGTTAAAGGATGTCATACACTTATGTCCCGGGCATTGCATAGTAGGACATAAGCAAGGCCGATACCCGGTCTGACCAGGATACCAGCACGTGTTTGAACTAAAACCCATACTGTGATCGTGGCCGTCCCTCAGATCGGTGGCCTTAGTCCCACCTCCGTTCGCACACGGTTGGGGTTTTGGGTTTAGGAGTTCGGAGCACCTTCAGCACAGTTTTTGTGCACGTCGAACCGCCTCTCGCAAAGACATCATGCGCGTTTCTCGATCGATTTCGCTTCTGCAACTTCACATTGGGTGATCAGATGTGCTGCTTCCTTCTTGACGACCGTTCTTAGGGAGCGGTGTGAAATTCTGTGCGTTTTATTGAAATTAGGGTTAGGGTTCAGGGGTCAAAGAGAGATGACGACGACAACCACGACGACGACGCAGGTAGTGGATTGTACATTACCCCTCTGCTGTTTTGAAATAACTTATGGAAGCCCATGGGATGTGGCTTGCATCCTGGAAACTGACTAAATTTCGAATGGATGGACGTGATGGTATTTTGGAGAGAGAGAGAGATGCTGGCAACCATGAGAAAGTGAAATTGTGAATGGATGGAGATGGTGGCATTTTGGTGTTTATTGAATCAGAGCAACGTGCATGTGATTTTCAAAACTTGGAAGTCTGGTATTCATTGAGTGATGTCAAGTGCAAGGAAGGCATTGAAAGTGTTGAAGAATGGTGCGACTACTTGAAGAGTTGGGTAGTCATTTTTTGTTTTGGATGATGTTGGCAACTATAAGCAAGTGAAGTGTCACCTACATGGGATAATATTGGTGGTAGTAAAAGTATGAACCAGCCTGGCATCTGGTCTTTAATTATCTCCTTGAGAATTCAACATAGAATCACTCTGGTTGGTTAAGAGCACCAGCGAATGTTGCTCATGGGCATTGGTGTTGTGTAGTTTAGTAATTCTGGAGATTCTGAAGGAACAGTTGAACCATTAGGGTATAATGAATGAGGGCTTACTGTATTTGGTGTGGTACTACAGGACCATAAAGAGATTCGGAAGAGGAAGCAGGAACTCACAGAGATTCGTAAGCGGGCACGCAAGCCTCGTTATGATATTGAAAAAGTAAGTGCACTAATCTCACCAGCCATTAAACAGGATGGAGTATATTCTGCAATGCTGGTGAAGAATTTTTGTTTGAAACTGTAAGCACTTGTTTATGTCGAAAACTGCTATTTTGTGGATGTGGAAAAGGTCTTCCAAAATTCCTATGATATTGACAGTTAGGTGCAAATTACAGGAAGTGGCAGCATTATGGGAGAAAACTCGCGTAAGGAATATCAAAAAGGAGGATCGTGGCAAGTATGAACACTGTACAGTCTGCAAGAATTTTGATACCCTTTTTGCATAATGGATAAAGAGAATCTGTGTACGGGAGGCATCGAGACATAATAGTTGGACTTCCATCTGTGCATACTACAATTATGTGCAGAAAATTATATGCATTCTGTTTAGATCAGATGCTAAACAAAAATAATTTATTAAATTTTCAGCTTGTTCCAGTATCTTAATGTAATTATATCCCTTCCAGGTTGATATCAGAAATCTTGGAGAAGATGAAAGGGAAGCTCCCTGAGATGGCTGTCAATCACATCATGGCTCGTGCTTTGCAGGTACTAACGGCATTTGATGTTCATGAAGTTCAGATTCCTGTGTGCTGGTCTCTAATCTGGAACTTGTAATCAATTTGCTAAGATCCGTCTCACACTTCTAGTCTGACTTTTGACATTGTGAATCGTTGGATGTTTTATTCAGACCTGTTTGAAATACTGTACATCTGCTGAAAGAAATGCAGTATATGAAGAACTACGACCACAGTGCCTAGCTCTTGCAAAGGACAAGTATGCCTATCATATAGTAATCAAAATGATGGATAATGGTAAGATACAATGGTCATTTCTCATCTTTTTGGTCTCTTTGAACAAGTAGTTGATCATGAACTTTCTCTAGCTCCTTGGTTGTTGCTTATGTTTCATTTTTATGTGGGGTATACAGGTCCTTGGGCTCTCACCTTTGATGATGAACGGTCACCTCTCACTTGTGACACACTTGTTTCATCAATTATGCTCCCTGTGGTGACTTTATAACAAACCTTTCTTTTGTTGCAGCTAACAAGATTCAACTACAGCAGATGCTGACAATGCTTCATGGCAATGTTGTAGCTCTTTTGCGACATCCACATGCTTCACCTGGTTTGTGACTCCTCTGTTCATGCATATCAAATCTACACTCTGGCGAATGGGTTTGTAAGCATGTTACAGTGGTCCTAGTTCTCATTGAGTATGGTCAAAGAACCCAATGGATGTCCTCAGTAACATTGTATTACTGCAATAGGAGTTAAGAAAACATTTGTGGTGCCAGTGAGCAATGACGATCTTAACTTTTTTGAGCATCATATGCATAGTGGATGCCTATGCATTGTGCAAATCCTTTGGATTAATGACCTGGGGAGTGTGACATCTGCATACTTACAGGCATTCATCGACCAAATGTGCCTTTCTGTTGTGTCTATTGAGTGTCCTACAAAGACCCTCCTCATTAGCTCTCCATGCAAGTGAGATCTTCCTGTTTCATAATTATTGTTGTCGTGTGTTGCAGTCGTGGAACATGCTTATACACTTGCAAATGGCACCCAAAAGCAGGAGCTAGTATCCGAATTTTATTCTCCTGAGTTTCGACTCTTTAAGGGATTGAATACCCCTGGCAAGGGCAGGTGAGAGACTGTCTTCAGATTTTAGATGAGGCTTGGAAAACCATAATGAGGGTATTGAGTCGGAGATATGATTCATTGAAGCTTAGAACCTGATACATATATTCAATCTTGGTGGATAGGTTGCTGGAGTTTTTTACATCTGAATCTGCAGCAAAGAAAAGAGCAGTGCTGGAACATATGACATTAGCATTGCAACCTATTTTGGAGAAAGGCATTGTGGACCACACGATTATCCATCGGGCTATTGTGGAGTACTTGAGTGTTTCCAAGAAGGTACTCAATTTTATAGACTTTTAACTTATTGTAGGATAACCCTACTCTTTTTAAAGAAAATGAACTACTCTTTTGCTGCCGTGGTTTGCTTGTTATGTTCAAGTGTATGATTTTGTGATGTTCTTTGCAGAGCATGATAGCAGAAATAGTGCAACAACTCTCTGGAGGGCTATTGGTACGAATGTTGCATACAAAGGATGGTGCCAAGATTGGTGTTACCTGTGTCATGCATGGTAATAACAAGGTGTGTCTCTATGTGCCATCTTTTGGACCAAATTTTGTGCTTGCATTTCTTTCTACATGGCATGCTTCCACCATTACAGTTGTTTTTCCCCTGAAAATTACCTCCCAAGTAATAAGATGATACTTAGATCATCTTATCTCGTCAATATCCAGATCCTTAATACTTTGTCGGGATCAACTAAAAACTGCCACTGGCATTCTGTATATGCAGGAAAGGAAAAAAATTATCAAAGGCATGAAGACCCATGTTGCTAAGGTCGCTCATGATGATCATGGAAGTGTGGTAAGTTGTAGATTTTACGCTGTATATGTGTAGACCTTAAATTCTGTCACCTTTGCCAGAAGAAACGAACTGATTGTGTTGATTTTTATTATATTGCAAGACCTGGAAGTCTTGATGTATAAGGGAAACAATTTCTCACTTCAATCTCAATTCTGATTGTCTTTGCAGGTGTTGCTGGCAATTCTGGATGTTGTTGATGACACAAAACTTGTGAACAAGGTTAGTCACTACTGTAAATTCTATGTGAAGGTTAGTTTCGTTCTGGTAAACCTCAGAATTCCTCATTATTCACAATTTTGTTCCATTCATTTCTGACTTACTGAGCTTGTCTGCAGATTATCATCAAGGAAGTTATGAAAGATCTCAAGGGCTTAGCATTGAGCAAGGTACAGTGGTTGAGGAGTGACAATGGAAGTTATTTATACCAATGAAACAAATATCCATGCCACAGTAGTTCTTATCTTTCTGAAAAGAATTAGGCTACCTGTGAATGTATGCTACATCCAGATGGCTCTTGGCTATCAGTACGTGTTGTATTTTTGAAACATCAAATTTCCAGACAATTTTTTTTCACTGCTCCTTGAGGTGATTTCTTTGCTTATGAAGAAATCACCTCAAATAATCTGAAGATAATCTAAACTGATAAATTCCTGTATTGTCCCAATTTGCAGGATGGGCGACGCATCTTTTTGCATCTCCTTGCACCTCGAGTTCCTCGTTATTTCCCTCCAAGTGTGCTAGCTTCCTTGGAGCCTCCATCACTTGCAACATCAACTGATGGTAAGTAGTATGACAGGTTGTAAGGAGTGGAGAGCTGTATTGGGAGCTTGTATGTTGAAGGTTGGAATGTAGTAGAATTTCTTGTCAGGTATGTTCCTCCAGTTGTAGGTCATTGATCTGGAACATGTATTTCTACTGGGGTTGTGCACAGTGCAGGATGCAGCACCTGAAGAGGAGGATGCAGCGCCTGAAGAGGAGGATGCACCCCCTGTTGCTCCCAAAAAGAAAGCTTCCAAAAAAACTTTAAAAAAAGGTTCTCATTCTCATGGTTCACAACTGAGCTTCACAACTCCATGGTTTGTTGTTGCATAACTTGTTGCTTGACTTTTATATGCAAAGGGACTTTGCACTGATATAGTTGTCTTGCTTGTTCCAGAAACTGGTGATGGTGGTCCAGAACCTATGGATGAAGATGAGGACGAGGATGAAGATGGGGAAGGGGCCACAGGTATCAGCAAGAAAGATCCTTCTGTGAGGAGATCCGAGTTGCTTCTGAAGAGTGGTTTGGCAAAGGTGAACTCTATTTCTGAAATGCATTACAACCTTTTTTTTGAAGTATCAGTATTATTGTAACTTCGGATGCGCATGTGTGTGTCAATCTCCAGGTGTCTATACCAGCTTGCAAGTATCTCTTGACAATAATTCAGTTTCTAGAGTTCTAGCTGTGCTTATAGGAACCACTTTGTAACCAGTTCTAAAGTTCATTCTGGTTTCAGCTGTGGAACCAGTATGTCTAAGAGATTTAAGCAGTCACACCGAATTTTGCTTTTATTTAGTGGATTACTATATAGTGTAAAATAGTAGCTCTCAATCTTCTAATGAACGCCACTGTTTGTGGACAATTGTGTAGGAATTGGCTGAGGTTTGTAGAGCTAATGCAAAAGAGATGCTTCAGTCTCAATGGGGCACAGATGTGATTTTTGAGGTACGTATCTGCTTTTCTCCTCGGCTCCTATAGGTAGCAAGTGGAGGACTTATGTGTGACCTGATACTTGAATGTCTTGTACAATCCTTTTCATACTTCTCTACATCTTAAAGTCATGTATGTATATCCAACAGGTTGCTATGGGTGGGGTTGATGGAGAGCTATGGAGAACAATGCCTACTGCAGTGATGTCTATTCACAAAGAGATTGCTGATCTAGCAACCTTACCACCGCAAGGAACAGGCTTAGAGGAAGAGAAAGATGAACATGTTATGGAGCAGTATTTCTCAAGCCGCACGATTCGTAGATTGATTTTGGAATCCAAACCCCCTCCAGAAGGAATTAGTGGTCAATCTTTCTCTGCTCTTTTCTGGGATGTAGCTTTGAAGGGAAAATGCAGGCGTTGGGCTCAAGGTCACAGGTAATTTTTGCATATTCACAACATGTCAATTAAACAGATTATTAAAATTGTCGTTCTTGTTTCTAAAAATAACCAGTTGTGGACGTGAGAATTATCCTTGCATGGAATTACATGCTTATTCTATTTTGCCCATGCCCTTCTTCTCATGTTGCAACTTTTATGACATACATTCCAATCTCTGCACCATTCTTCTTGATGCTTGTTAGACCCAAGTCTTTTTGAAATAAAAGTGATGCCTTTCCTGATGTAATCTCCATCTTGGTGCTGCAGTGCGAAGGTTGTTGGAGGCTATAGGGAATGTGGAGATGCATCTACGAAAAAGGCTGCACAAGCTGAGATTCAAGGACTGATAGATCAAGGTGTTCTAAAAGTAGGAACAACCTCACACCAGAACGGCAAGAGGATATAGTGACATGGACGATCTTGGTAAAGACAACACACTTCCATAGCTGGAGTCTGGTATCCTAGTTTGTGTGGACCAGCAATTAATTTTAGTTTCTGGGTTGAGATTCAGTTAAGTAGAATTCAGGCAAATTTTGAGAAATCAGAAGCAATCAATGATCTTCTCATGAGTAAAATGCTGAAGTGAGTTGTGTGTGTTCTGTAACACGGATCATAGTCTAGGTCAATCATTGAGCAAGTGTTTTTAGTAAGCCAGTTTCTACAGGATGATTTTCCCCCTTGTGCAAGTCCCCTGACTTAGCAATTCAGATTCCCATGTCTTTAGAATGCTGAATGGAGGTGTTGAAGTGGGAGAGTGAAAAGTTGCAGGCTTCATGAAACGTTGAAGTCCTTACAAGTTGAAACCACCTGGAGCTCCATCATGTTGTCCTCGTGTGTCTAGGATCTAGTCTGATCATTTTATATTTGAAAATATTGTGAGCAGCGTTAAAAATTGCTAGTCTGCAGTTCCCATTGGAAGTACTAGCCCATGCCAATAGGCAATTGAGGAGTATTTGAGCTCTGCTGATGTGTACAAGTACAGTGTCCCCAACTGCAGTAAAGAAAAAGTAAAAGCAAAAACTCGCAATTGGGTGGTAGTAAGTGTGCTTCTATGTGCTTTGTTAGATGAAGCACCAGCTAAGTATTTTAACCAAGTGGATTTGAATCGGAAAATAGTGTACCGGACTGAGCTTATGATGAAGCTCAAAAGCTCGCTCTTCAAGTCCAAAGATATCTCATTTTGAAATGAAGACCAAAAGAATGCGTTTTAACAAATTGTGTGGCAGAAATCTCAGTTATCCTGTGTTTAAACCACTCATCTGTCAATTAAACTTAGATACTCATACAGTGTAGGCTCAAGTAAAGTGCAATATTACAGGCGAATATGAAGCATATTTTGTATATGGACTTTATTTGTATCAAGACCAAGGTGCTAGCAACCAAGTACCAACAATTTTGGAGCAGGTTGCGACAAAGTTGGGGTCTTTTAACTTACATGCTGCATATATAAGCTGTGCAGTTTGCGATACTGTGATTGAGATAGCAATGTTCCTCATTCTCTTGAACAGCCTTATGAACTCGGTGGCAAGGTTAAGCATCATTTCTTCCTCCTTCTCGACACCTTCCATGATGTCAGATCGATTCTCAGTTGTGAGATTTGCAAGCTGTTCGAGTGGTTCTGAGGCTTTCACTGCCAAGTAGCTTATGGCAAAAGAATCAAAAGAAACAAGCATCAACACTAACTTGGAAAAATTCGGCGGTTGTGTTTTGAAAACTTCGAGCAAAGGCCCCAATATTCCTCTTACGCATGTCAATGCCAAAGCTACAGCTGCAACCTGCCAGTATTTACGCAATTATAAGATTTGGATTAGAATTTTGCATCATAGGTTCTTGTAATTGGCAATGTGGTGCATTATTAGCATGTAAAGCTAGTGCACTTCTCAGAAGGACTGGTTGAATTTTGTGACCAGTTGATTGAAATTCTAGATAGGACAATAGACATGGGTTTGTGCACCTGTCTGAGAGTCCGAGACAGTTCTTGAATTTTGGTCCGTTTTTTCTTCTCAATGTAGCAGAAGAGGCCCATGAGCTCTTTACTCACTTTAATTACATAGCCCTACAAGCATATAAGAACTGATTAGCTGTTCCTTATTCCAAGTTAAAGATACATTTGGACGGTTATAGGATTGTGTGCCCTTTGTTCGGAGCTTATCATTCAAGGAGCACTACACTCATTCTGAGCATGATTGATTTCATATGATTGTAAATAAGGAATAATTCACAGACGATTGAACCGCAAAGTAGTTTAAAACCAACAGATTTGTAAGGGGGCAGTCCCCTGCCCTTGAAGTCCATACAGAAAGAGGATAGAAGGAAACCCACAGTTTTCAGCATTGATTGGAATACTATGGGTCTAAATCAAACATTATTCTTTATAGGACACCTATATTTGAGTGGTACGCAGTTGAATGTAAATCTAAGAAGTAACACAAGAACACATGTGTTTGAACAAGATTGGATTACGTACTTGCTCAAAATTTGAGCGAGGGAATTATCGCATACGTCCATACCTCACATCCATCCAACATAAGAACTTGACACCCTATAGGTTTGTTGCAGATTCGTCTCAAATGGCCTCGAGTACACTAATTCGGGGTCTTTAAAGCTAAATCCAGTGTCAAATCAACTAAAGAAAACTAACCTCCAGGCTGCATTCTATTTCAGGGTATTTTTTGTTGGATGAATGAGTGGTACGCTCGTATGCGATAATTCCCTCGCCCTAAAAGTTTGGTAATTGTGCCTTATACAGTGCAGATGGCTCGAGAGTAATAATACCTTGTCAACAACCTCAAGTGTGCTGGAGTCTGGGTCCTCATCTCCTCGGTCCCCTGGAGTGTAGTCATGGTGGTGAGCTGCGTGAGGCTTGGAAGACTCGCTTTGGCACTTAGAGTTTGTGAAACTCAACAATTTCGTACGCTGGCGCTTACATTTATTGTTGCCAAATGCGCACCCAAGACACAATGTTGGGCATCTGGACAAAGGCGGGGCACTTCGACAAGGGCATGCAATCTGATAACTGCACATCCCCCTCCCTCGGATTCTCAAACTTGGACGAAGGTTCGTTTGGATTCCAAAGTGCTCGAAAACATGTGCATTTAATTTGTGTGTTCCACAGCGCATTTGCAGGCTCGGTTGGCAACGTGTGTCTGGTCTAAGCGATCCCACATGAAGTGGATCATGAAATCCGGCTCTCGACAATTGCGATGGGAAGGCCATTCTTAATTTGCTTTCAGTTTACAACTTGAACGTCATTCTTGGGTCAATACACGAGATCTTGGGTTATCCTTCTTGGTGTGCGAGCAGGCAGGAGAATATCACACAGAAATTATCACGGCCCTTTCAAAATTTGATACCACGAGACCACTACATCAAATAGGGATCCAATTCCTGCCAACAGTAGCTATGGAAGAAGAAAAAAACACATGGTGAAACTGCTTCTGCACGACATGAATTTGTTTAGCTGCGATGCTGAATCTTGCTGCAACTTAACAATGCAATCAATTTGGTCGACCTATCGCTGTCGTTCGCTCGCTTCCAAGCATTGCAAACCCTGTCTCTTGGGTCTTCTCTCTGGTGTTTGTAGAATTTAATCTTAGGAGATTTGTAGAATTGAATGTGGTTGAATTGTGTAGATTTGCCATCAAGGGTGGGAAGGTGTTGCTGTGAGAATGTCCCCTGAAATCTGGCCGTGCCCTGTCCTTTCACGAAACATGTATCCAAGTGCTCAAGCCAATACGGTATTCCATTTCGGTTCATCAGGGTGGGGATTTGCGAGCCCCCTGAATTTCTAGAAACCAAATTGCACCAAACATTGAGAAGGGATGCATGCAGACAACAACTCAAGTAGACATACCCATTTCCGATAACTTAAGCAATTTCGCATAAGTGTAGTACAAATGTGATACTGGAGTGATTTCCCCCAGGTCTGGAAATGGATGTCACAACGTTTAACCCACCCAGAAAATCATAATTTATTTCCAAGTTTTGAAATCACTGTTGAATTTCGAACGCAAGATTCTCTCCCAACCCATATTCATAGCATAAGTCGACTTGTTTTTGATATTTGGGAGACGAAAACTTGAGTACAATTAGTGTCCTTTTCAAGAAAAGCAAATTTGTGCCCTTTTAACTTACTT
This sequence comes from Polytrichum commune, assembly GCA_950295325.1. Taxonomy (NCBI): domain Eukaryota; kingdom Viridiplantae; phylum Streptophyta; class Polytrichopsida; order Polytrichales; family Polytrichaceae; genus Polytrichum; species Polytrichum commune. Next base: position 40,092,025 of record OX485807.1, read on the forward strand.
TTTTCCATCGCACCAAATGTGATGGCGGCATGTGTGCAACTTCACAGATTTTTCCATCGCGTTAGAAAATGACGGCTAGAGTAGAGGCATCCATAATTATTCACTTAAGAGTTTCTACGCCAGATTTGGAGAAGTATAAGGTGGTACAAAAAATTTCCGTGTTGGGAGATAGAAATTAGGAGAACTATAAAATTTTCAGTAATTTTAATCCTTAAATTGAAAGTACTGTGAATTTTGAAGCCAAAAGTTGGCCTCAACATATTACCAATGTCTAGAGTTTGCCATAATTGCTCATTCCTCCTCACTTTAGCACTCAAAACTAGGACATCTGTCATGGCACTTTTAGTTTTGGCATGATCGAAATTCCAGTACCCTATTTCAATATCAAAACAATGGACTCTCTGTTAAGAATGTGGGGGTTATCGGAAATGGGTATGTCTATTCCATTTATTGACCCATTGACCACGATTGACCACGATTGACCATGATTGACCACTAACCCATTTCATATTCCATATTCCATATTCCCAACCTTGTCCAAAATTTCAATACCCTATATACATTGCCGATACAGTCCTAATCAGGATTAAGAGCCTACACTATATAGAAAACTTTAGTAGGGTGGCCAACTTTGATTGAACTTTTTATCTTTGACACATGTCCTAGTCTTGAATGCTAAAGTGAGGAGGAATGAACGAATATAATGAGTGTTTATGGTAGACTCTAGACATTGATAATATATTCAGACCAACTTTTGGCTTCAAAAATTCATAATAATTTCAATTTGAGGAATAAAATTACCAATAAAATTACAATTTTCTTGATTTCTATCTTCCTACACGAGAAAAAATTGCACTGCCTTTTACTTCTCCAGACCTGGTGCACAAATTCTTAGGTGATTGGTTATGGGTGCCTCTACTCTGAAAGGTGATCTGCAAACACAATATCAGACCTGGTGTTGAAGCCTAGCCAGAAAAGGCTGGCACCAAGGCGGTTATTGTGTTAAGTTTTTAATTTTAATTTTAATTTTTAATTCTAAAATAAAACAACTTAAAAATTATAATTATAAATTTATAAAGAAGGCAAGGCGAAGCATGACAACTTGCTGGATAAGGTAGGGTCGGCTCGCACGGTCCAGCTCAGTGGAATGGCAACATGTCGGTAGAAGCTTCCGGTAGTCGGTTCCCAAGAAGGTTGGTTAGTCCCCATATCCTTCCCATCTCTAGGCTTGTTCTCACATTGGTTCTACATACCAATGACATGAAATGAAGTTGATTTTAAAGTCCATGAAACCGACAAGGTTAATGGGACTGAAAGTACATTAAGAGGGTTTCAATCTACTAAATTCTCTAGAGTGGTGGAGTGCAGTAGCTTCCGTGAGATAGAGGCTAAAGTTAACTTGTTGGCCTATTTGAAAGAAAGACTTGAGGGTCCCTGGAACTACGTTTTCAAATAGTGATGGAAACTTATCTCTAGTGGGGTTGTATGAGGGACATTCCAGCACGAAATGTGCCTCATTTTCAACTGCATTATGGGAGCAAAAGTGGCATAGTCTAGTATATCTAGAGATAGGGATACTTGTCCATTATCCAGTTTCCATGGCAAGTATGTGGTTCGAGGTGTGGTAGGCAACAATGATCTTGCGTTGTGGTGGAGTCAATGGTTACTTCAAGTACAATTTGCATTCATATCTAAGAAAATCCTTGAGGTGGAGGTAATCTAGTTCCCTTCTAGAGAGGTGGACAGAGTTCCACTATTTAGCAAGAAAAACCCCCTTGATATCAACATATGTTGTTTTTGATGTGGTTGGATTGTTATAGGTTTCCTAATGAAATAAACCCCATGATGTCTTCCACATGGTTGGCGATTTTTACCAAGTGTTAAATCCTTGTTCGGCCAGGTGTTTGGATAGGGAGGTAGCTTTACTAACTAGCCAAGAGGGGGATAGCTGGGTGAGCTGTTGTTGAAAGTGCATAGTAAGCTTGAGAGAGTATAATTCTATAGGAAGTTCTCCAAATTGGTCTAGTAAGATATGATAGGTAGTTGAAGAACACAGTTTGATGTGAGACATCATATGCATCTTCATGCCTTTCTCAAAGACTTTCCAATGAGAGTATTTCAAACTGCCTCCCCAAATTTCGGTGCCATATGTGAAAGTAGGAAGCACTAAAGCCTTGATTAGGTGAGATTTGAGCTCCCAACATGTGACGTTGACTACCATTTCCTTCCTTAAAGTTTCCATCAATGCTTTCATACCTATGATCCCTTATCTTTTACTAGATGGCTTATAGTAGCCATATGAATAAAAATCAATCCCAAGGTGTTTGTCGCAGCCTTTGCTAGTTCCCTTTAACTGATCTTCACCGAACCTCAACTCTAGCAAGTGTCACGAGCGCTAACCCTGTACATCCCACACACACGCATGGTTAACTCCCAATACCTTGGACCCCCAAGCTCATAGCTTGGTGATCAACCCTCCTACACATGCATTCAAGACTTTCCCCTTTGTAGGTAGCCAATGGTTACCGTACGTTAAGGGCAGCTTCGGCACAAAATAATTCTAAAAATAGATGCCGAAAATTTTGGAAAATTATTGACATTTTTTGCCGAATATAAAATTAATTAATTTTCAAAATTGCCGAAAAGTAAGAAATTTTGACTTCTCACTAGAATTTTACTTACACTGGAAGCATATATGAATTCTGAAGGAGAGAAGGTGCTCCTTTTGTAATCAAGCTCACTTACATTAGTCCACAAAGAATATGGGTCAAGAAGTAGCAAGACTCTAAGTGAGGCTTTTCAAATGTGTTGTACACAATTTTTTGGAGCCCAATTGAGCATAGAAGATGAAGTTTTATAGAATTTTGTCCGACTAACAAAAGTTGAGAAATCAAGTAATCTTCCACCTCCAACAAGTTTTGTGTCAAAATAAGTCTTTATGCGAAAGATATGGACAAAACATTGCAGCCGTGTAAAGATCAAAAAATTAAAATGCGTTCATAACAGTTTTTCAGAGCTCATTTGTGCATAGAAGATCAACATTTTTGGAATTTTGTTGCTCTAAGAAAAGTTTAGAAATCAAGTAATATTCCACCTCCAACAAGTTTTGTGTCAAAATAAGTCTTTATGCGAAAGATATGGACAAAACATTGCAGCCGTGTAAAGATCAAAAAATTAAAATGCGTTCATAACAGTTTTTCGGAGCTCATTTGTGCATAGAAGATCAACTTTTTTGGAATTTTGTTGCTCTAAGAAAAGTTTAGAAATCAAGTAATCTTCCACCTCCAACAAATTTTATGTCATTTGAAGACTCTATGCAAAAGTTATGCGTGTTATAAAAATGAAGTCTAACTAGGTGCTTCACCTCAAACTTTACATATCCCATATGCATTGTTGAACACAACTCCACTCTACTTGTATAAAGCACAGAGCATTCTCAACTCTTCACAAAATCGTGAAAGATTTATATCTTTTGTAAAACTCTTCACACAAATTGTGAAATCGTGAATGAACATCCTTGTTTACTGTTAGATAATAACTTCTTGGATGTGTGCCGAAATTGCATTATTAAACTATTTAAAATGCCGAAATTTTTAGTAATTTGTTTTTTGCCGCCGAACACTGTTTTTTTACTTTTAATAATTATTCGGCAAGAGAGCGCCGAAGCTGCCCTTAACGTACGGTAGGTGAGGATTTCCATTCATGAAAGTCCAATCTTGAGTTGATCATCGCATTGCCGGAGCAACACTGTAACAACCCGAAGCATATTTAGCAACTTTGCCCCCACGTTGGGCGAACGTCCGTGGAGGCCATGCTATTCTGCATCGGATGGGTCGGTTGGCAACGCCACCTCACCCATATAAGCCTCTAGGATTTTGGGCAGGGACCCTACACCACCATCAAGTAACCTTTTGTCTCTCTCTTAAGAGTTGGGGCTATGTAGACATTTTTCCTTAGCCATTGGGGCTAGAGCCTCCAACAGGTTCAAACCTCCATAACCTTGTTATATGGTCTCTTATTCTATTGCGCAACCATTTCATTGACATCTCGGGGAGGACACTTTGGAAAATTAGTAAACATGGTGCGTTAAAATATAGGGTATATTTTATTCATGAGCAATAAAATTTAGAAAAAATTAGATGTAATATAGGATGCTTAAAATTCAAGTTAGGAATAATTAGAGAATATGTCAAGAATATACCTCAAATATTTGAAAATATACCTCAAATATTCCAATTATGTGATAGCCTCGTTTAAATACCCCTTTAATGCACGTGTTCACACAAAGTATAGTGAAGTGTCCCCCCCGACATTGACATTTATTCTTTGTGTAGATGTTGATAGACTCTTCACTTGTCTCATTTGGGCAAATATTGCGGGGGTTATAGTTGTTCTAACTTTGGCAGTCTTGGGCGCCACTCCCAAATCACTGCTATCCCCTGGAGTACTGGGCGTTGTCCCAAACCACATGTATTGAGGGTATGATTTTTAGGGGGGATATCATCTTGCTCACAAGCAATCAAATGACCCATCAATTAGGTAATTTTTTAGTTGTGCATATGTTATAATACCTTTCGATTATTGTGAAAGGTTGGTGTTAGTCACTTTCATGTCCCATATGTTTATTATAAATTTACAAGTGGCTGGTCGGAAGAGTGTTATGCCCTATGATTGTCCTCCCCACATGGCCAATTCTAGATGGTTGTCCGACCGAGGCCAAACTTTGGCTCATTTCAAAAATCATCTCAAAAGACGGAGCCAATAATTCATTGCAATGCGCTTTAGCCTCAAAGCAATTTCATAAGGCCACAATACAACAGACACATACACAAAAATTTCATACGCACTCAAGAGCAACACCCACTTCAAAATTAAGGAGTTTACAATAATCTCGCTAGTAGGCATGGGCGTAGTGAATGTCCAGGATTGTGAACCAATCTCACCATTCGCATACACCAAACTCTCATAATGCAACACTATGATCTAAACCAATCTCTTCCACATTGCTTCTTGCAATTGGTTTTTCAATTTGTACCCCCCCCCCAAAAAAAAATCTCCTCCATGTTGCTTACCAAAACCCATCATCCAACATTCTTCGACCATGTTTTTCCATCTGTCAACAAATATTCATCCACTATGGGCAGACGGGGGAATGTATATACTATAAACCTTTTGCAATTTTTTTAGGGGATTGCTATTTCCACACCTTTTTTGGCTAGATTCACACCTTTTTGCCGGTTCGGTTGCCGTGTCACTGAGGCGCTATATAAGAGATTCTTCATGGTGCATCTGGACCGTTGATCCACCAAGGCCCATCCAAGGGCCTCAATGATCCTAGGTGGCGGTGGGATGGGGGGCGGGGGTGGGGCCGTGGGCCTCATGTCTTTTTTGGGAAGGCCGGATTTAGGGTGGTGTCGGGCCTAGTGGCTAGGCGGGCCCAGTGGCTAGGCCTACTTATTATATAACTAGTTGGTTACCCTTACTCTACTTACTAAATAACTAGTTGGTTAGCCTTACTCTACTTACTAAATGACTAGTTGGTTAGCCTTACTCTACTTACTAAATGACTAGTTGGTTAGCCTTACTCTACTTACTAAATATCTAGTTGGTTACCCTTACACTACTTACTAAGAGCATCCGCAGCCACGCACGGGGAAACCTCCTGGCGAGGGTGTGGGCGGGCCCGGTGACAGAAAAAGTGTTGCAACGGCACTCTTGCAACGGCCGGCAGGAAGGCGGGCTCATCAAATGAGCTCTCTTCCACACCAGTTTCATGTCACTTGGCGGGGTCACGGCAACTCACATCCACGATATCCGCAGCGTTGAACGGGTGAACGGGTGACGTGAATAGTTGACTAGCTAGGTGACGTGAGATGGCGGGAAGCAGAGGTGGAGCTCGAAGGGGAGCTGCAACGCAGGTTTTGGAGAGCTTGCGGGACACAACGTCGACGTGGGATTTCGGAGAGGGGGATTGCTGTGGTGAGGGGTGGGAGGATGCATTGCAGTGCGGGAGGGGCCGAGGTGGTGCGCAGGTTGTTTGGAGGGGCCGTGGTGGTGCCGGGAGGGGGCGCGGTGGCACTGCAGGGAGGGCGCGAGGTCTTCCTGCTAGGAGGGGCCGTGGTCGTGTGAATGTGGGATCGTCAGATTCGGGTGGAGAGGAGGGTGGTGCGAGCGTGGGCAGGGAGAAGGTAGCGAAGGGGAAGAATTTCGTGAAAGAGGAAGAGAGGCAGTTGACGAGGAGCGTCCTGCACGTCACACAAGACCCAATTGTGGGTAACGGCCAGAAGGGGAGCTCATTTTGGGAACGCATCTCGATGCATTATGATGACAACAGACCTGGTGGTGTTCGACCTATAAGATCTTTAGAGACCAAATGGGGCCAAATCAAGCATGACGTTGCCAAATTCATAGGAGTGCACCAGCAATGTGTCAACGCGAATCGGAGTGGCTCAAGCGCTGCGGATGTCCTCAAGAACGCAGAGGAGCTGTACCGTTTGAAGCACCCCAAGAATTCCGACTTCACATTTCAGCACGTATGGTTGATGATTAAGGATGTGCCTTGTTGGTCTGAGGGGTGGGTGCACGATAAACAACCGACACCGCCTGCAAAGAGGAAGGAGCCGTCAACCGATTCCGGAGAATCTGACTGCTGCATCATGGAGCCCGGTGTACCAGGTGCTTGGAAGGGGCTTTCCAGCTCACGGCCATCTGGTTCAAAAATGGCCAAGGAGGAATTGAAGCAATCCAAAATTCCAGAGAGCGCATTGCGTGCACAAGCTGCTGCGACCCAAACAATTGCTGCAGCCACCGTGCGCAAGAACGAGCTGATGGAGGAGGCGAATCTGCTCGTGATCATGACATTGCCTTCTACGCAGGATTTAGAGCCGGACCAGGTTGAGTACTTGCGCTTGCGGCGAAGGGAGGAGCTAAAGAAACTTAAGCGCCGTCTTGCCGAGGAGGAGGCGCGGGAGGCGAATGAGCCTCCGTCGATGTTGCCGGTCCGACTCGACAGCGACGTTGCCGGTCCAAGTCTACTTCCTCCACGACCAACTCCCCTGGACACTGAAGGTGATTCCGATCGGCCTCCGCGTCGACTCCCTGTCTTCGGTGATCAAGGTTGGGGGGGCAGCATGCAGGGTTCCGGCAGTGAGCAACACGAATGCGATCGCTTGGACCTCAACCTCAACAATGACGTCGATGAGGGCTATCAGGTTTATCTGGGCGATGAGTGCGATCACGGGGATTAGGGCGATGAGGGCGATCACGGGAATCAGGGCGATGAGGGAGATTGTGACGACCAGGCAAATCAACACGACCAAGACGATCAGGACGAGGAGTTTTATGCCAACCAGGAAGGGAGCAGAGGCCATGGCCATGGCATTAGTCATGCACAGATTCGAGGGGGTCATACACAATTTCGACCAAGTCAGTGGATTGGAGGAGTCCCGTACGATGATTCCGATCAGCTAGATATTGGAAATCAGAATGTAGGAATGAATTTGAATTCTTTGTATTTCCAAAGTGCATGAAAATAATAAAAAGACTTTGGGACGCACACAGTTTGCGCAACTGCCTTCCTCTCACACCGACCTACTGCAATGCCGTCCGATTGATTGTTTGTTTGCTTGTTGCTGGTGTTCTAGATCGGGAAAATGCTATCCTGGTATGGAAGACTTCTTCGTCTGTTTTGTTGTGTATTCATTAGGAAGAATCTGAGGCCAATTTCCACACTCGGGGCCCGAAGTGCTACAACTGGGGCCCGAGTTGAGACACTTCGGGGCCCCAGTTGTAGCACTTGGGGCCCCAATTCCTACACTCGGGGCCCGAAGAGCTACAATTGGGGCCCCAGTTGAGACACTTCGGGGCCCCAATTCCTACACTCGGGGCCCGAAGTGCTACCACTGGGGCCCCAGTTGAGACACTTCGGGGCCCCAATTCCTACACTCAGGGCCCAAAGAGCTACAACTGGGGCCCCGATTTCTACACTCGGGGCCCGAAGTGCTACAACTGGGGCCCGAGTTGAGACACTTCGGGGCCCCAGTTGTAGCACTTGGGGCCCCAATTCCTACACTCGGGGCCCGAAGAGCTACAACTGGGGCCCCAGTTGAGACACTTCGGGGCCCTAGTTGTAGCACTTGGGGCCCCAATTCCTACACTCGGGGCCCAAAGAGCTACAATTGGGGCCCCAATTTCTACACTCGGGGCCCGAAGTGCTACCACTGGGGCCCCAGTTGAGACACTTCGGGGGCCCCAATTTTTACACTCGGGACCCAAAAAGAAGTTCTTTTCTTTTTGGGTGCAAAATCTTCATTTTCTGCATGACTCACGCTTGTGAAAGCATGTAATGTGTGACCACCAGGAGGGTTCAATTCATGGGTGTACGGTAGTTCCTGATCGAGGCTTGGCATGATTCCATGATGCCCAGTAAGCAAGTTTTGGTAGAGAACATCTTATTAGTTTCCTGGATCATTCAATTTCAATCAACAGGATGAGTAAGGTTGGAGTTTGAAATTAGTGGTCACCGTTACGATATCTTTTTGCATGCTATCATTTCATAAGCTTGATCCTTGAAGCTTGATGTTGTGGCTAAATCTTAGAAAAGATACAATGATCATCAGAATGTAGGACTCAATTTGAACCTGAATGGTTCTTTGTATTTCCCAGGTGCATAAAAATAATAAAAATCAGTACATGTTTTGTCCTTTTAATGCCCACATGTGCTCTATGAGGTCTCCTCTAAGACTGTAATGTACATCTTGATTCTCGACCTCTAATGTACCTGCAACTAACTCATCAAAAGATAGTCCCCGACGTAATGACACCCCCCGATTGATGTCAAATGGAAGCTCCAAGGCAAGATCGTGCTCATCATCCAAGATCATGTTGTGTAAAATACAACATGCGAACATAATGTCGCCTATGGTGCTTGTTGACCACTGTCTGCAAGGGTTTTGAATGATAGCAAACCGTGCCTGCAAAACCCCAAAGCACCGTTCGACATCTTTGCGGCATGCTTCTTGACGCTTGGCGAAATGAGCTTTCTTCTCATTGGTAGGCTCGTGAATAGTCTGGACAAAGCAACTCCATGGAGGATAGATACCATCCGCTAGCAAATAATAACGATTGTACTCACAACCGTTCATTATAAAGGTCATGTCGGTAGCATCACTTGTCAACATATTGTGAACTAACGGTGAACGATCTAGTACATTGATGTCGTTATTTGACCCAGGCAAACCGAAGAAAACATGCCAGATATGAAGACTTTGATCAGCAATCGCCTCTAAAATGATGGACTTGGCACCATCTCTGTCTCCATAATCGCCCTGCCACGCAACGGGGCAATTCTTCCACACATAATGCATGCAGTCAAGTGACGCAAACATACCTGGAAACCCACGGGCCTCATTGATCCTCAATTGTGCTTCAAAATCCGCCCGCGTTGGCTGCCTCAAGTAGTGTGGTCCAAACTCAGCCCGGACAGCTTGACAGAACCTCTTCATCGATTCCATTGCCGTGCTTTCACCAATGCAGCAATACTCATCTGTGGCGTTGGCTGTCACACCATAAGCAAGCATGCGCAACGCCGCGGTGCACTTCTGGATCGAAGATAAGTCCAATGAACCACACGCATCAAGCTTTTGCACAAACCAATCATCCCTTGCACAAACCCGGGCCATAATTCTCAAGAATAACGAACGTTGCATTCTAAACCGTCGTCTGAAAACATCGGGGCCAAATACAAGGGGATCCGCAAAGTAGTCAGCAAAAATCCGATCGTGTCCTTGTTGCCTCTCCCTATCAATGTTACGTGCTCTTCCTGGTCTAGATCCGCGGTGAACTACTCTTGGGAAACCATCACCACCAACATCAAATTGGCCCACTACAAGGTTGAGCATGACCTCGTCCTCATCGTCATCCTGAAATAATTGTTGCCTAGAGGCTGCAAGTTGCACTCGCCAAGCTTCCATTGTGGCCCAAAACAAAAAAACCTCAGTATTGCTGGACCTGTGAACATAGAGTTGTTGGACCTGCTGAACCTTGCTGTGCAAGAGGAAGTGCAAGAGGAGTGTGCAAGAGAACTGTGGAAGAGGAAGTGGCGGGACCCGAGCAAGTGGGCCAGGTGGAAAGATCCATCCGTTGGCTGTGGCGGGGCAAGGATGTGGTGGGGCAAGGCTGCGGAGGGGGCACGCCAATGAAGACCGCCGGCAGCTGCAGGCTCGGACTGGCACGCTAAGAGGCTGATACTGAGTCCTTTCCCTGAGCCAAGGCTGCGGATGCTCTAAATGACTAGTTGGTTACCCTTCCTCTACTTACTAAATAACTAGTTGGTCAACCTAAACCCTAAACCCTAAAACCCTAAACCCTAAAACCCTAAACCAACTAGTCATTTAGTAAGTAGAGTAAGGCTAACCAACTAGTCATTTAGTAAGTAGAGTAAGGCTAACCAACTAGTTATTTAGTAAGTAGAGTAAGGCTAACCAACTAGTCATTTAGTAAGTAGAGTAAGGGTAACCAACTAGTTATATAATAAGTAGGCCTAGCCACTGGGCCCACCTAGCCACTAGGCCCGACACCACCCTAAATCCGGCCTCCCCAAAAAAGACATGAGGCCCACGGCCCCATCCCGCCTTGGTGGCAAGCACCACCCCCGCCCCCCACCCCACCGCCACCTAGGATCATTGAGGCCCTTGGATGGGCCTTGGTGGATCAACGGTCCGGATGCACCATGAAGAATCTCTTATATAGCGCCTCAGTGACACGGCAACCGAACTGGCAAAAAGGTGTGAATCTAGCCAAAAAAGGTGTGGAAATAGCAATCCCCTTTTTTTATACCATGATATCTTAGAAACAATTTAAACTTAATTTCATGAAATTTATAACACCTTGCACTATTTTGATCTCAAAGTCACATATTATGTGGGACCTATTTTATATCGAAACCACTTCAATTTTGTTTTTTTGATATCATCATAAAAAACACCTTATCTTTCACCACACGCAATTGGTAATTTTCGAGGAGTGTCAGCCCGGGGGAGATTCCAAGGTGAGTGGCCCACCTGGCTTCAAGTCCACCACATGTTGAGGGTGCCGGATAGCTAATTTTAGAAACCGAGGCAAGTTGCAAACTTTGAATGCTCCAAAAATTTCATCCTTAAATTAGAAGTAGGATTCAAAGCAACTTAGATGTTAGTGCACGTTGGAGATAGTAAAATTCCTCAAAATAGGATCAAACCCAAGGTTTGAGCCTTCTTTGAGAGACTTTACGGATAACTCTAATCAAACATACAACATACTGACCCTAGAATAAAGCCACTATATTATTGAATAAAGCCCCCCTCCTCCCGGAACAAAGTAGTTTGATTCAGTTACCGTTCATGTACATTGAAGGTGGCACTTGGGAATTTGTGTGGAGTTATATCCATTGTTCATCCCGACATTATTCACTAAAACACTGACATTATCTACAATATTCATTCTGTTCACAACGACACTACTGACAATTCATAGCAACGTCAATTTCCTCCTATTATCTAAGTTTCTTCCCTCAAAAGTAAGACAATGGAAGCCTTGATAAATGCTAAATATAGAAACTGAACTCAACCATAGGGTCGAATATTGTTATGAAGTGGCCATCAAAAGACGACACATAAACATAATGCATCGATATTGGTTTATTATGCAGTAAAATATGCCATTTTATCACATTACACATGTAAAATCAAAGCCCCTCCAATTCACCTCCTGTCAACTGACACTCAGCAGTCAGCCATTTGATTGCCCTATGCAGAACCGTTTCCATTCTATACGCTCATGAAGCTTCTACTACTAGAATGTTCTAGATTCTATGGAAGGTTGTGGAAACCATCGTGAAGGATATGGAAGTTCTCATCTCAGACTTTATCTTCTGCTATAGAGCAATTGGCGCTGCGTCTTCAAACCCTGCCTCCTCGCTACGCTAATTTGGAGCATCAAAATTGATGAAGAAGGTAGAAGCGGAGAGGAAAGGCCAGTCACTCGACATGCTCTTACACTGTTACCGGTCCTTAATGAAATATATTTAGCGTTGGTGTTTGAATTTCCAAATGTAGTGGTAGTAAATTTTTTGATGTGTGTTTCCCGGGTTTGATGATGAAGCTGTGTAGTGTTCATGATAGGTACCTTTTCAAAGTTACATGTATATACAGCCTGAAGCCTTGCCAAGAAGTTATGACTGCTGTGCATTGTTCGAGGCCAAGAAGCAGTGCGATATAGGTTGGGGGAAGATTTATATATTGAATTTTATACATAGGCTGCAGCCTCTATCCATCCTCCTGTATTCGTAGTCGTGTGACCTTATTCTGAAATCAGTTTCGTCAAATTTAGAACATAGAATTAGTTAACGAGTACATCAAGTGTGAGGTGTTACATCTGTGCATCCACATGACCAGATGATGAATTAACCATTTCTCAGGTTATGTTTTACTGGTAATCCAAACAAGCGAAGTGCATTCATGATGTGCTCCTAATTTTCGCGAATCCGTCGTGTGCGCTCCATACATACCCTCGCAAGAGCGAAGGAGCAGAAAAGAAAGTTCAAGACATTAACTTATCAGTGTGCAGAGATCAAAACAAAACATGCCAAGTAGTTGCGAGATCTATAGGGAGTCGTCAATCGGTAGGTGTCTCCAAGACGCCCTGGCCGACCTGATCTCGGACGGCAAGATCACACCGCTACAAGGCATGCAAGTGGTCATGCAATTTGATAAGGTGCGGCCCCTGGGGTGTTTGGTCTTCAATTTATTTTATTGTGATCAATGAAACGCTTAAAGTCATTGTAAAAAACATACAGGGCCACCGGAACCCCAGCAGAGAGAGGGGCAGCTCTCTTGGATGCTCACGATGGAACCACACAAACCCCAAGAAGGGTAAACTAACATCTTAAGCATGGTTAAGTTAACCAACATTGTGAACCCTAGTATTCCGAGACATCTTGGTAGTATACGACCTATGGTGCCGGTCTTAAACTTTGGTCTTCATGGTTCTAATACTAGAGTCTCTATAATTTTAGGCGCCGAGTATTGGCATAGTATCTCTACAGTTGCTTCTGGTTACCTTATTGTCCAAAGGAGGTTGCGACTAAATGATGAGGATCATGGTTATCATGAATGAGATGCGTCTTAGCCAATTGCTGCACGTGCGCATTATTTTCTTTTCCACGCAATTTATAAGTTGTCGGTACTATGTCCTCATTAGCGCCTGGTTAGCGTACCTCTCCGAGGTTGGGTGTTAGGAATTAGACAAGTAAAGTAAAGAAGTGGTGCAGAGGTCATTGATGATTGGATCAATTCCCAAGATACCTTCTCGCTATCTTTGTCATAGCTTGCACATCTAGGTACTTTGATCTTTAGTCTCCTACTTTCCCATGGCAGATGAGCACACCTGAGAGCAATTTCCAATCACATTACAATATGTTCTCCTTGTTTTCTGTCGGAGACAGTGCACCATTACAGCTCTGGATTTGTAAACTGAGATGATGATTTTATAGAAGTTATATTATAAAGATGTGTAGAAGCAGAATATGCACTTCAGTAACCTATCTAAAGGCTACCTTGTCATGAGCTTGTTATCTCCTAATTTTGTTGACCCTTATCCTGACATATCGATTTGTGCATGAGTGATGCAGTCAATGTCCGAAGCTTTTGCAAAGAAAGAAAATGGTCTGGAGAAGTCCTACGCAACCATCACGGTATGCCTTTTCGAAAAGTTTCTTAAATTCAAGTAACTCTCGTATACAATTTCCGGCAATGTCGACACTGATGGTTGGTTGTATTTTGTGTACTCAACAATCTGTAGGTGTTGTCGACGATGTTAAACTATTATCTAAGGGAGTATGATACTTGCAAAACAGGGTCCTATTCGTGAGTACAATTTCCGTGACGATGTTTGGAGATACGACGTGCAGAATGCGACAATCAGAACCTGGCACGGAGGGGCCTCTCCCAAATCGGGGATGCAAGTTCTCAAAGTACCTTTTGATGAGGAGCAAGTGGATAGGGTCAAGGTAGTTGCCATGGATGCTAGCGTCTTTTCTCAGAGTCGATTCTTTTGAACGGGGAGTTCAGTTCACTCTTTAAGTTTTCTACTGGTGTTTTTGGGATGATAGCACGTCAATCAAATGTAGCAAGGGCGGTAGATTTATCTAATGCTTTCTGCTGATTTTTCCAACGGAGGACCATATCAAACGAAATAATTTTTTGATCGTTAACCCGGAAAACGACATAACTTTATGGGATCTAGCATGTTCTCAACGGCCAGGAGAGCAGTTTTACTACTCATTTGCTGCACATTTTGCTACTCAACGAGGTGGCTTGGCGATTCAGTAGCAACATGCAATTACACTTGTACATGTTGACTGTGGCCCAAGAAGTACATAGCTCCTTGCTCATGGCCGGCAAGAGTAGACACTTGGTACAACAATTTCATGTCAAAAACTATCTGGCTCGTTGGAGGATCTGCAATCGAATCATTAGGGATAAGAGCTCAAGTTGTGAAAATTCTTCAAAATGTACGTATGGACAATGTGGTCCAGATTAGCTTGTGGAAGTTGATAATTCAAGATCTAAAAGAGCGCCAAATCCCTTACCAATGCAATCGCAATCGGGTCTTGAGTTACAGGGATGCTTGAAACATGAGAACTTAAATCTTCCAGGAATCCAAGCCTTAATGTCTATTGGCAAGTACACTGTTTCACGCGAATATATATAATTGTCTTGGGCATGATGAAGTCACAACCTAGTAGTTTGACATGTGATCGATCATGACGTGTGTGAGATCAGCTTGCTCGTTTGCATACTTATAAATAGTTTGTGGTACCCTTGCTTGCTTTCATAATGCAGTGGCCTCGATCGTTCTGCATCTACTTAGAAAACACAGTTCGTCATGAACGACCATGTCAAGTGGTGCTGGTAACTTGGAGGGGCTCATATATGTCAACTCCAAGTTCAATCTTATGTTGAACTGCAACATGTACACGATGATTGTTGTGTCAATCGATGATGATCTCTGAAGTTTCCTCTACTATATAATCATCACATCTCAGACATGAAACATATTAATCGTGAAGCTAACTATTGAAAATATGTTGGGTGTACTCTCCAAAAGCAGAGTTTATTGATATCAAATGACTACTTGTTTAAACATCAACAATCATCGAAATGGATGCCAAAGTTCCAAGATAAGCCGAAGCTCTGAAATCAAGCTCTGGAAATGCACAAATTGTGGTGAAAGATCTGGTATCTCTCTCTAGGATTCGTGTATATCTTCACACAGATGTAGTACTCTGCATCCTCAGATCAACTTCAACCAATGCAAGTAATGAAGCAGACTCCAACTTCCTCTCAAGCACAACGCCGCTGATCTCACATTCTCCAACAGATACACCTGAGCAGTGTGGATTCAGCCAAACCACAAATGTAGCAGTCATGGTATGACTAGTGGAAGTGAAGTTCTATCCAATTGCCCCATACACTTAGGGTGGAATAACCGGAGAAGCAACGAGCTACATAATCCCACTAAGCTGCAGGAGAAATCACCAAGCCGGATGCTCAGCACAGAGCGAACTATTCTTTCGCCTTTTACTAAAGAATACCGTGCGTTGGGTACCGCCACCGGCATACCCTACTTTTTGGATTGCTTCTTTCCGAGGCCCACCCAATTCAAATTCAAGCAAGAGTGTATAGTGCAATTTGAGTCTCAAAGACCAAATTATAGCACTTGTATATAGTGGAGAGCACTCTGTCTAATCGGAAGCTTCAGACATTGGAGTGCATACAAGATATGTGGGTTGTTATACGGTTCGTTTTTCATGTTCTCCAAATTCTATCGATTGTATTTACACATCGACACTTGCGTTGCATTCGCATATCTATGACGAAGCATCAGCAAGTTTCAAATATTGGACCAACCATGATTTAGTTATGTCTATCGGAAGTGGATGTTTGTTGATTCCTTAACACATGTAGGTCCTCCCAATTGCCTCCACTAACGAGTGTGAAAAGGGGAATAAAATTGAAGACATAGTCCAATCTCTTTTAAACGTTTGTCTTTAAGATGTTCGCTCTTTGATCGTCACCTTAACCACACACCAATCAAATATAGGTCTCCGATTAAGAAGAGTAGCCGAATAACACCCACATATCTTTAACACATTATAAGGTCACCGTGCACTAATGAGTGCACAAGGTTCCCGTGCACGAGTATTGAATATCACAACATCTCTTTGCTTCTGTGCACTCAAGTATGGTAAACCGCATTAATTAGGCTGGTAAGACCATTGTTGAGCTCATCAGGATGCCTTACCCCAAAATCCCTTGCGTTGTACTTAGTAGGGACAACAGCAGAGACATGTGTCTTCAGGAATCAGGAGCTGTCCTCCATGTGTTCCAAAGTTGACAAAAGTCTTTACGTTCAAGTCCGCTGAAGCTAGTAGGTGAATCAACGATTCTTCGTGTACACAAGAATCCAACTATCATCATTGTCCAACTGCAGGCGTTGAAGCTTCTAGGTGTATGTACTTATCTGGCACCTCTACTCCCTAAACCCTAAACCCTTGCCTTTCTCTTCAATTGACAGCTTTCATTGGGCCAACAGAGATAGACTTATGCCTTGAGAAATTGTTGACAAATGTCAAAATTGTCTCTCTGACCTTACAGCTTGTTGCTGCCTCCATTAGCCATCTCCTTCACACAAGGATGACCTCCATGTCCTGAATTTTGATCACTGTAAGTAGCACAAATGTGCATACTTACACAAGCATGGGAGACTCTCATATGTACCCTAAAACATCTTAAAATTTAACTATTTCTTTTTAACATTATTTTGATGAATAAAAATTAAAAATCATTGTCTTTGCCAGTCAGTATAAATCTACAGCCTCTTCAGAGTGCAATAGCAAAATTTTAATGGCCTCTCATATATATGTACCTTAAAACCCTCTCCACTTTGGCAGTTGACTACCAATGAAGTGGATAAGTTCAAACTTGTGACTTTTGGGGGAAGCAAGTAGCTTGGAACTGGGGAGAGGGAATTATCATTGTATACGAGCATATGAGCATACTTCTCCTTCATTCAACTTAAAAGACCCGAAATAGAATGCAACCCGGAGGTTACTTATTTCAATTGATTTGACACCAAAATTAGCTTAAAAGACCCCAAATCAATCAAGTTGAGGTCATTTGAGATGAATTGACAACAAACCTATAAGGAGAAGGGGTAAAGTTTTTATGTTGGATGGACGAGAGACACGCACGTATGCGATATAATTCCCTCTCTCTCTCTCGGAATTCCCCGCATTTGGATTGCATGCAAATATCCTTGTAGTTTACATTGGTCATTGTCCATTGAACTGGGAGAATCGACTCTTAGTTACATATGAACCGGTTGAGTTTGAGAAATAACTGGTTGAAGTTCAAGACTTCAGAAAAAATTCCGATCATTTAAGTCTAGGAATCTATGGAATATACCTCAAATCAATCAAGGAAAATTGAAAGATCACAACATGTACCACTTTGGAGTTGGAAAAACACTAGGGATTTGACCGATTATGCCCAAAAATCTGCCCGGACATTGCGATTGTTAGTTTCCGGGAACCTGTTCTTTACCAGAAGTGAAGCCTGGAATCTGGCCCATGGACAAATCACCCACCCACCCACCCAAACAAACAATTCAAAATCGAATCGAAAACATTACTAGACATATGCATATATATATAGCTACGCACCATTGCTGAACTTACTTCCAGATTCCAAGTTTTAAAATACCCAAAAACGATTAGTATATGTGATGAGGTGCCACCGTATTCTTTGGCCTGGAATCGAACTTCTCTATTCGTTCATCACTTAGTCATGAACCCCTAAAAGGCTGAAGCAAAATCATCCCAGAATTGCTTAACACAATCCAATCCACTTCAAAAGCCCATTCAAGAAGATTGACACCTCTTATGGTAGATTTGATTGTATGAATGGAAGTTTTGTAGAGTTAGGATTATTCATATGAATATTAAGTCGTTCATGTGTCAAAAATAAGAAGATTATAATGCAAATGTGTGTACTACACTATTTATGATATTTAGTGTTACTTACTATTGGAATTACGCATCGCTTTAACTGTTTGTTGTACATCTCATTTTTTACCAACAAAGATTGAATTGGTTGTTTGGACATTATGGAACATGAATATATTTACTTGGTAAAAATTTACATTAATAATAAAAAGATATAGGATTGTGTAACTCCACATAGTAAGTGACACTAAATATCGAATGGGCAACGGTGGCTACTTGGACAAAAACGTATGCCTCGGCCTTTAGGGGTTCAATGGAATGAAATGAAATTTTGAAGTCCATGAAGTGAAAAGGCTAATGGGACTAAAAGTACATAATGATGGTTTCAACTTGGCTAGAAGGGCAAGTATCCATGTAGGCCGCTCACCCACCAAATTCTAGTGGGAAGGAGGATGAGTTTCCATGTAGGCTGCTCGCCCACTAGATTCTAGAAAATAGTGGGTTGGAGGTGTTCACATGTACTTAAGCACAAGTTGCCATCCAACCACATTCTAGTGGTCCACTAGAATGTGGAGGGCCTTGGACATGGGCCACTAGACTTCCATGTGCCCACTAAAGAATCTTCAACCTACAAGTGTTGATCACCAAATGTTTTGAAGACCGGTCTTAGGGCCAAGTTCCATGTACCGGTCCCGGTCCGTTTTTCCAATGGGTGAGAAACGGGTGACATCATCCAAAAAATGGGTGATGTCACCCATTTTATGGAGGGGTACTTCTATGTGGGGTGCCGGTTTATTCCGATTTCCTAACTAAATTTGGTGAGTGATAAGACATGACACTTTATGAAGGTCACCGGCAATGAAGGTCATCTAGATTCTAAAAACATCATAAAATACACGGTTCCCTAGGAGTACTCCTCAAAAGAAGGGATTAGAAGAACAAGGTGGCCTTTAGTATCCAAGGGTGTACCCTAGGTGACCGGCCGATCCGGTCACCATAGCTCTCTAACCGGCACATGTCCTTCACGTTACCGTTAGGACCGCCGGTCCTTTGGCACTCGTTCTTCCACAACACAAAACGTGGGACACCCATCCATGGGGGGTACCGGTCCTTGGGTGAGAGGGATGGGCACATGGCACCACCCTCTTTTCACCGGCCCACCCATTTATTTCAAAAAAAATGGACCGGGACCGGTACATGGAACTTGGCCCTTAGAAAGGAGGAGGAGGTTAGTAGGTGGGCCTGGATTTGAGAAGATGGGAGTAGCTAGTTGGCACATACAAACCCTACCCCACCAAATTCCCTCTACATTTGGGTGGGTTTGTCCTTATTCACATTAGAATATGGTGGGCGAGCGGCCTACATGGAAACTCACCCGAAGGACAAACCTACCCAATTGTAGATGGAATCTGGTGGGGTAGGGTTCGTATGTACCAACTGGCTACTCTCATCTTCTCAAGTCCGGAGTCCGGACCCACCCACTAACCTCCTCCATCATGTTACCAAAGATGGACCTCCTCCTCCAATCCTTCGGTGACCGGCACTTGTACGTTAAAGAGTGCTTTAGTGTGCGCATGAAAGTCTAGCAACGCATAGGGCCGCGCACATGAGGTAAGGGGGGCCTCAACCCCCGCCTGGCGAAGTGCCGGGTGGCCCCCCGCGGTTGGTTGACGGGCCAGGCTGTGCGGTCCCGCCCCCCCCCCCCCTTCTTGGATATTTTAAAATAACAATAACCATGTGAAAGTAAGTAACATGAAATGTAAATTCAAATACTAAATATGAACTATGGTAATATGTGGAAGTTACATGTTTTAATTTAATTCTATTAGGGACATGAAAAACACTAACTACGATAAAAGAAGAATCCCGACATATCTTATAGCAAATATTCCAACATTAATTATTAATGAATTGAGAATTAGTGTTAAGCAAGATACGGTGGTAGCAACATGAAATGTAAACAAACATTAAATATCCTATTTAAAATAGTGCCAACACAAGATACATGTCACATGTACCTTACATTGAACATGCACAAATTAAATTGCTCTTAATTTTTGTAAGAATTGTTGTGAAAAGATTTGCGAGGAACGTCTTCGATACATTAACAAGAAGTGAGGACAAGTGAAGCCCAAGAGAAGACAAAAGATAGATCAAACTTGAATTTTTCTCAAAATGGCTCTCTTTTGGACATGTATTAAAAAAATCAATACGTTCATTTTTTGGTGCATGGTCATTCTTCTTGATCCACATTTGGTTTACACGTGGTGAGGGACCTACTGGCGGAGGGCGGCGAAGCCTGCAACCCCGGGGCTGGGGCGGAGGTCCGCTTCGCCACCCTCGCCGGCGGAGGGCGGACGGGCTCTGTTGTGGCCGGATGATTCTCATCCGGCCTGCCATGCGGAGCGGCGCACAATCGCTCATGTGCGCGGCATCCATGTCCACAACCCTCCACATTATAATAGTCCACCAAAATGTGGTCGGTTGGCAGCTTGTGGATATCTACCTGAGAACACCCCCAAACCATTATTATCTAGAATCTAGTGGGCGAGCAACCTACATGGAAACTCACCCTACTTCCTTAGGCCATCTGTAGTGGATCTAGGTAAAGCTCACTGCAAACCAAAACCTATCTTTTGACTGACCTAAAATTAGAAACTGAAATTACCATCATTAGAAGCACACCTAAATAAACGTGAGATATTTCTCAAGAAAAAAGAATTGTAAAAATTTGACGTAGGTGAAATCCCTCATTGAAAACACCACATTTTCAAAATTTAGAGGGAGTGCACCAAATCTTGCTTTAAAATGGAAAGATCCTCCCACACTCCCTCTAAATGTCAAAAATTTGGAGGGAGTGTGGGAGGATCTTTCCATTTTAAAGCAAGATTTGGTGCACTCCCTCTAAATTTTGAAAATGTGGTGTTTTCAATGAGGGATTTCACCTACGTCAAATTTTTACAATTCTTTTTTCTTGAGAAATATCTCACGTTTATTTAGGTGTCCTTCTAATGATGGTAATTTCAGTTTCTAATTTTAGGTCAGTCAAAAGATAGGTTTTGGTTTGCAGTGAGCTTTACCTAGATCCACTACAGATGCCCTTAGAGTTTCAACAGAAGTGAGTATAGAAAATACTTTATGTAGCTGCATTCAGACATTCAAACCGAATCCGCACTAGTTGCGACTTCCCATGATTATATTCTGGAGGCCCACATGAATGAACACACACACTGCCTAATAATATCATGGGTGGTCACAATGCACATTTAACTACACACATACACCGTTACTTAAGATAACACTTAGGTTAAGTTATACTAAACATGTGATCCGGTGCGGCTGCTACTGGTGATCACAGTCAGGATTTCTATCTTCAGTGCCAGGTTAGCTCTAATTTTGAAGCCGAGAAATTAGAATGACAGCAGCATTCGATCAAGGGACTCGAGGTCTCGTCATCTGAATTACCCCGCGAGAAGCCCAATTTATTTACACATCAATTGTTTTCTAATTTAAGGTGTCATGCGGTTACCTTTTAACCTAGGAAGGTAATGCCAACTAGGCATGTAGAAGGATCCTTTATTATTTGGGCCCACACGGCAATCATAATAAGTGTACGTTTTATCCATTATCCATTATATCCAAAACCTGTACATGCATGCATGCATACATACAGGAGGCTTGTGGAAGTACCAACTCGAAAAAGCCCAGGTGAGTCTGGGCTTCCATTTTTAGCAGGGTCCATTTCCCCTTTTTCCTTGCAACTCCCCAAAAGCATAGAGCGTCATGACACCTAAGGTAGAAATACCATAACCCGTGAAAATAAGGTGATTCGCATTGAAGATTTGGTCTGACAATCATGAGATAATTTCCCCAAGATAGATGAGAAGGATTCATAAAGAATGCAAGTTGTTTCATATTTTTTTGCCCTATACAAAAAATGTTACAATTTTTCAAAGTGGAAAGTTGTCCAAACCCCTACTCGATCCCTAGATTCTTCCTACACCGAACACAGTAATCTGCATCTTCATACAGAGCATCGTCTAAATCGGTTACCTCATGAGTACATTAACACTTGACTCCCATTGGCTACACTAAGTGTGCATGCATTGAAGTTGCCGCCGAGCCATGATGGGTTGTAGAAATGGCACTTCACCATTATGACGGCGGTCTAGTGCACAACTAGAGGGTGGTTAACATGTTATGGTATTTCTACCTTAGTAAGGGCCACTTTACACATGAGCCAAGGGTGAGGGCCCTCGAATCTCGTCCAAAGGCCATACCAGTTGTTTAACTAACATGGTATGTTGGAATTTACGTCAAGTCTGCTTCTTGAAGGGGTTGGGGCGAACCAACCCGTACATTGGTTCCTCGCAGGCAAGGGTTTAGGCATCCAACAAGAAACGAGTGTATGGGTTGGTTCGCCCAAATCCTCTTGAAGGTGGGTCTGACGCAAATTTTGGTTCATCATCAAACATTATTTATGATTTGTTGTGTAGGACTTCATATAGGCTTTTTGTCTATGATGATTTTTTTGGGCCCTTGGGCCTTTACCTTCTAGTGTGAAGTGACCTTGGATGGTCTTGGCCTTTTCGACCAATGAGAGATCTTAGAATGCAATGGTCACGGGCCTTCAATCTCGTGTGTGAAGTGGCCCTCATGTAGCAACACCTTAAACCGAGAAGTTAAAGTATTTGGCATACATGCAGCAGCCACATGAACCACCGTAGTCTTGGCAGTGGTCACTACCTCGATTCGACTTTACACTCATGGCACTACACTAAGTGTGGATGGTAGTAACCGTAGTGGCAACACTATGAATAAAAAAAATCTCCTTTGTGCTAACCTTAGAGAAGTGTCTATGGTGTGAATGTTAACATGATGACTCTAATTCTTGTTATGGCTCATCCATGTGTTTAATAGCCTTAACACTTCCCAACGATGCACTTATGTAGATCCACTTTCACACTATTACAGCCGGAGATGCCGACGGATGATGTTTGAATTAACTGGTGTGATCAGCCCCTCAGGGTGCTCTGAACCATTTTTATAGCCATAATGGTTGCAATGGGAGAGAGAGATTTGTAGAGTCAAGAGAGCCTAATAGAACCATGCTTATCATGCTACACTACTACTCATCCTAATTAGTGAGGGAGGGCTAATAATGCGTGTGTAAAATCAGTGTAGGTGATACTAAATTTCTTTACACTATGAAACTACTGTAGTGACACCAAAAGATCCAGGAAGCACCGTTCATCACAACCTCACTCATTGATGAACACTCATTCATATCAACATTATTCACTGAAAGTACCGACACTGTTCATCTTGGCACTATTCGTTAGAACACACACTAATTTTTCTTGAAATGTATGGTAAGTGGACATGTATTCATGAATGCAGTATCACTTTGTACAAAATTAAAACCTCACTACTTTTGAGACTTGGCAAAATAGTGCGTGTTTTGGGGATTAATTAGCACCACACACACTAATTGGGATAATCAATGTAGTACCGGTAATGCGTTGGGGTTGACCTGTGATTAGATCCCCCTGTCCTTGAGGCCCTAGAGGTGTACTCTGGAAGAGAGAATGTGTGACTTAAACTGACGTTGCGGCTGAAGGAGGCTAATCAATCAAGATGCAGATGTTGCTTGCACAACACAACATATATGGTGGCAGAAGGTGTTTGGCCTGTCAAATCTTAATTTTTTTTCCATTGTTGAATTTTGATGCAATTTTTGAATGGGCCACATACAAACCGGCCTTGTTAATTAGGCCGGTGCACCTATGATGCACATAACATTATTCAGATCCATAACAATGTTATGCGGGACTGATAATATTCGGTGGAATATTTCTTGTATTCAACCTGCATGTATGGAATATTTCACCGAATATTGTCAATCCCATAGAACACTGTTATGAATGTGAAGAATGTTATGCATAGGGTTTGCACTATTTGTGAAAGTTTAGTTGACAGCCAACAATAGTTCAAGGGGGTTTTTGCATAGTTGACTGCCACTAATCAATTGTGATTATAATAGTATTTGTGAAAACTTCACATTCACATGTGAGTTTTTTTTTCAAGGGCGATTCAGTTTTTAGTTTTGTGGAGTGTACTTCAATTTTGGATAAATTTTGTATTTTGAAGCTCATTTTCTATGGGCACTTATGGTACGTGTTCATAGAGTAGAGAAGAAGTATTTTTTATGTCATGAATGTTATGTCTTGTTTTGTTTGCTATCAAGAGTGTTTGAAATAACAATGAATAACATAGCATTCATGATATAAAAAGACTTCTTCCCTTGCTATTGCTTGCACATGCTAGTAGCATTTTGTAAAGACATCCAGATGTAGTTGGCAAAAGTTGCGTCCAAAGACCAAATCAAGCCGGCTTTCCTTGTACTCGAGAAGACGGCATTTGTGACATTCTTGTGTGCCATGTGACGTTTTCACGAATACGATGTTATATGCCTACTTAAATAATAGATGGAAGAATTGGTTTCAACACAACACATAGAGTTTGTGCAGGTATGATCTAGTGGTGACAATTGATTGTGGAGTCTTTGAATTCTCCTAGTGGATGTGGGGCTCAAAACCTTGTGTAACCTTCTTGGAATTATTTATAATGGATATTGACAAGACCTTCGTATCATTCAAATTTGCATTTGTTGAGGACATACAAGGTATGTGAGGTGTTGTAGGGTTCTTTGCTGTAAGTTTGCCACTACATTGTTTTGTCTACTTAGTGTGGGTGGGAAATTCATATGGATCAGAATTTAGTGTGGCCCACATTAATTTGATAGTACTTGCCTTGGTTGACATAGTAATTTTTTAGTACTGGCCTTGTCTTGAATTTTCATCCAAATGTGCAAATGAAAAAGCCTATATTAATTTTCCAAATTGGAAATTACAGTGGGCCACTTCAAATTATGATAAAAAAAAAGTAATGTGGGTAAATTGGAATTAACGTGGCCCACACTAATTAGACAAAATAGTGTAGTGGTTTAATAGGCATGTTTATAAGTTTGAGGTCAAAAAGGGTTGGTATGTTTTGCTTGTGGATGGTGCCTCATACTATCGTGGCTATAATAACCAGAGATGAGGTTAATCAACCTTAGGATCAAAGGTGCTGTAAGAGTGGGTTTGATGGTCCAAGGTAACCCTAAACTACTGGATGATAGTGGAGAAGTACCCAAACCGAACGGAGTGGTTGGCAGTTTGATTCCTCGCTGTGAAATCGTCTATCTACTTGATGGAAAACTAACCAAGTGGACAAACGCCTCATGTGTTCCCCAAAAAAGAAAGTAAGAGTGGGCTTTGTTCGTGTATTTTTTCTATTATGGCATTTTATGGAAAGTTTTCATGCTTGGATTGAATTTGATAAGTTGTAGGTGGGTGTTATGGGTTGAAAGGCAAGAGCATGGAATATCCCAATGTGGAATTTGTGGTTTGTGGGTCCTTTCATGAACGAGGGTGGAGCTCAACATGGCCGGACTCGTGAGGGAGAAGGCGGGGTTTTTCAATATGTTGGTATGTCAGTGTTAGAACACTTAGTTTAGTGTAGTCAAATCGATTTACGATGCCTGCTTTGTATTCCATGTGCATATGAATACTCGTGGCATGTATACCTGCATAATTCTACCATACTTGGTCCACCTTTTTCTTTAGGTAGATTTTTCTCTACAAGAGCTACGTGGAACTATCCCATGCATTCCATCCCAATCCTTGGTAGATGAATAAGAATTTTACAGCTTTGATCACTATATTCGTTAATTTGAGACTTTCTCTTGTCTCAAATTAATATATGGATCACAACAACATGGTCTAATGTTTGGGTCGTCCGATCCTATCTAAACCATCTTGATATGAGGTCTTAATTGGGTTCTTGATATGAACACCCGCTTCAAAGTATTTGCATCTTACAACATTCTCCAATATTTGTGTGATTTTATCCATGTTCTTATATATGATATGTAACTGTCTCAAAATGCCGAAAAAGTCCCAAATTAACGAACATAATTGTTGGTTTGTTGTTATTTTCATACCAGTATTTAGGACCTCTTGTAATTCATTCTAATCCATTGAATATACGGCTGAAGAGTGAAGCCTGGTATGTTGAGTCAAGTGTCTCAACATGATAACCGAGCCAGTGATCCATCACCTGTGAAAGCTTGTTCTTTTGGTTCCGAGCTTGGGTAATCGATCAGAAAGAGGCTTGGTCTTGGACAAAGTTGTGCCTATAGTCTGTAGCAGTACACTGTCACTCATCATCGCATCACTACAATTATTTATTTGTTCTTTTATTTTCTTTTCTTTTTGGGTCCCACGTACATTGTTGTTTTTCAATAGGTTTAAGGGCCACTTCACACATGAGCCAAGAGCCGTGACCTTGTAATGGTGAGGACCCTTGACTCTCATCCAAAGGCCGTACCATGGGTGTTGGGAAAGCCATTTTATGTAGTCTTTGGCCCTCAAGCATAGTGTGAAGTGAGAATGAACCATGTTGCGGGACCATTGCATATTTTGTTGGCGGAAAAAGAGGGGAGGATTTGGTTTAATATAATATGTCTCCAAGTTTATTAATTTAAGATAACTACTTGGTGGTGTTTGTCTGTCCTGGAATCTGTCTTGGAATCTGCCATGCAATCTGTCCTGAAATCTGTCCTGCTGGAAAAAAATATTGAAAAAGTCATGGTCTCCCAGAATTTGCGTCAAGCCCACCTCTTGGAGGTGGGTCTGACGCAAATTCCGGTAGACCATGCACCCTTATCCACAACTAGCCATGTAGGACTCCATGTAGACTTTTCATCCACGAACTTTTCTTTGGACCTTTAGGCCTTCACCTCCTAGTGTGAAGTGAACTTGGATGGTCTCCACCTTTTCGACTAATGAGAGCTCTTACATTGCCATGGTCAAAGGCTTTCAGCCTTGTGTGTGAAGGGCCCTTAGACTGCAAGCAAAACCGAAGCTAACTGGTGGATGAGTTTTCATATCAAAGCAATTTTATTTTTTGAAAATAAAAAATTAAAATTCTGTCATAGTAGATTCCCGGAAGTTCACAAAACTTACATGTGGTACTCAAGCAAACACCAAAGAAAGTTCGTGTAAGTTTACCCATCGAGTTTGCAGATATAGATTGAGCGCATAACACATTTTTCAAAATGTGGATCTAGTGCATGACACATTCGCAGACCTAGATGTAGTGCATAGCACATTTGTAAATTTGAATATGATGCATGACACATTCACAAATCTGGATCTAGTGCATGACACATTTGAATATGACGCATGACACATTTGTAAATATGAATATGATGCATGACATATTTGTAAATCTGGATCTTGTGCATGACACATTTGTAAATATGAATATGACGCATGACATATTTATAAATATGGATCTGGTGCATGACACGTTTGTAAATTTGGATCTAGTGCATGACACATTCATAAATATGAATATGACGGATGACACATTTGTACATTTGGATTTAGTGCATAACACATCTGTAGATTTGGGCCGGCGTATAACACATTCCAGAGATTTTGATGCATAACACATCCACAGATATCGTTTGCATAACACATTAGCAAATGTGGCTGAAAACCGATGGGAAGGAGATAGGGAACGTTCCCAATGCTCGGAAGAGGGTCCATGGCTCGAAGGATGACTAACGTCGTTACATTGAATCACACTTAATTAGTTTAAATGTGTATGGAAACTTTGTGAAAGTAGAAGGTATTAACTAAGAGATTATAATACTAAACATACTAAAAATAAAACCACTAATTTTAGTTCCATTTTAGAATGACAAAGACCCTTGCAATGGCAAGTCACAAAAATCATAACCTCGGTGGTAATGAGGGTTTTATAATATTTTTGACTTCCTAGTTATTTACATGCTTTATTGGCGATTTCATTTTGAAAATGAAATCCTAGTC
Organism: Polytrichum commune; assembly: GCA_950295325.1. NCBI lineage: Eukaryota > Viridiplantae > Streptophyta > Polytrichopsida > Polytrichales > Polytrichaceae > Polytrichum > Polytrichum commune. The sequence continues at coordinate 40,120,012 of OX485807.1, forward strand.
AATCGCTTATTTACTCAATGGAAGTGAACATATATATTGGATTTTGGACCTTGAAGGTGAAATGCACTCAATATGGGATTTGTGGATGAGTGGTCTTCAAGAATGCAAGGGCAATGATTTTTTTGAAGTCGGGCGGGCGGGCAGCAGTTTTCGGTCGGATCCATAATATTTAAAAATTTTGGGCGGACGGCTGCCCCTGCCCGAATCTGGCTCCCCTATAAGTTCGATGGGTATACTTTAGTGTCTCCCATTCCTGGGCTAGGGTGAACTAGCACCTACACTCGTACCTTCGGGGGATGAAGGCCTCGCGGATGACACTGAAAACGTCATCCTTCTTTATGGGAAAACCCCCCGACATTTTTTCTGCACCCAACCAAAAATTGTTGCCCGCCCGCCCGATTTGGGAAAAACTAGTGTACTTGCATTTTTGAAGGCTACTTGTCCACAAATCCCATATTGAGTGCACTTCATTTTCAAGGTCTCAAATCCAATATATATGTTCACTTCCATTGAGTAAATAAGCAATTGACTAGATTTCATTTTCAAAGTGAAACCGTCAATAAAGCATGCAATTAACTTGGAAGTCAAAAACATTACAAAATCCTCATTAATATTGAGGTTATAATTTTTGTCACTTACAATTGAAAGGGACCTTGTCATTCTAAAATGAAACTAAAATTCATGATTTTTTTATTGATTGATTGATTTTAATATAATGTAACGTATTCTAGTATAATATATTTCTACTATAGTATATACTATACTATAATACTATATATACTATTATATATTTAATACCTTCTACAATCACAAAGTTTTCATACGCATTTAAACTAGTAAAGTAAGATTGAATGCAACTAAGTCTAATCATTTCTGGTTAATCCTAATGAATGGTATTCAAGCCCAATTAAATCAGAAAATATGTGTACCAAATTAATTAACCCTAATTAATTGTAAAATGTACTTACTGGAATTAGTCATGATTTAAATGGAATTAACTCCAGTAAATATAATTTATGATTAATTAGGCTTAATTAATTTGGTAAGCATATTTTCTGATTTAATTGGGTTTAATTAGGATTAATCAAAATATATTAGACTTAGTTGCATTCAATCTTACTTAACTAGTTTAAATGCATATGGAAACTTTGTGATAGTAGAAGGTATTAACTATATTATATTAAAATATTAAAAAAAAAAAAAAAAATCATGAATTTTAGTTTCATTTTAGAATGACAAGGTCCCTTTCAATTGTAAGTGACAAAAATTATAACCTCAATATTAATGAGGATTTTGTAATGTTTTTGACTTCCAAGTTAATTGCATGCTTTATTGACGGTTTCACTTTGAAAATGAAATCTAGTCAATTGCTTATTTACTCAATGGAAGTGAACATATATATTGGATTTGAGACTCTGAAAATGAAGTGCACTCAATATGGGATTTGTGGACAAGTAGCCTTCAAAAATGCAAGTACACTAGTTTTTTCGAAATTGGGCGGACGGGCGGGCAGCAGTTTTCGGTTGGGTGCAGAAAAAATGTCGGGGGGCTTTCCCATAAAGAAGGATGACGTTTTCAGTGTCATCCGCGAGGCCTTCATCCCCTGAAGGTACGAGTGTAGGTGCTGGTTCACCCTAGCCCCATTCCTGACCCTTTGCAATGCTCTCATCACTCTTCGTAGACTTTGCAAGAAAATACTGCCAATTATCAGGTTGTCGATCAAGGAATACTGTTGATCCAAAGGAATGTTGGGAAGTGTTATGCAAACGATTATGATAAGGAGAACAACGCAAACAGATTAGCCATCAGGAACAACGCCTCAAATCTAGGAATGGAAGAGGGAACTAGTGTCGTTGATGTCTTGACAGCAGTACAAATCATTATCAGCCAGCTGTCTGAAATTAGCGCGAAACCCTCGGAAACTCTGATAGTGAAACAGATACTAAAGTTTTTGCCAACTAGATTTGACGGGTTTGTCAGGGGGATCTCAGGTGCTGAGCAATTACCCGAATTTGACGATCCTTGCGGCAGATTAGGGCATCCCCAGGAGAGATAGTAAGCAACCCGCCAAAAATAATATATTATATGGTGTTTAGGGTGTTTGGGGAGCCCTCCATCTTGGGCGGGGCCGCTCATCTTGAGTCAGAGCCCACCAAAGCCTAGGCATACCCCCGGTATAATTAGGAAGCAATCAATAAGACAACGACACCTATTATCTGACATGGGATAAAGTAGGATATCGGATATTAAAGTAATCTCTTGGCGGGCCGGAGGAGGGCCGCCATATGAACCATTTATGGCGTTGGAAGGCCTTTACTATACCCGGGCCGCTTCTAAATTATGCCGGACCGGACATTGGTGGGGATCAATTTATGCCGGTACCGCCACCTAAGAACCCGGGATGCCCCATTTTTGGCGTTGGCATGCCCTATGGCGAGGCTGCTGGGGACGCCCTTAGAGCTTGAAGAAACAAGGACCGCCAACAAACACGCCAAGGGCAATGAGGAGGAGGCTTTATCCTCGACTTCAGACGCATCTTACTCAAGAAGACCAAGACCCTACAACCATCGAGTGGGGATTATGCGACAACAACCAGAGCAACTCCTCGGATACTGCACCACCCACTTCACCAGTGCCTGATCAGTTGCAACCCACTCCACCTACGATGCACACAACTAAGAGACGGCAATGGAAGAATCTAACCAATCTCATCCCAACGCTCTAGATGGAGAGACACCGTCTCTACCGTGATGATCCACCAGTGCGCGGAATCCACCTCAATGCTTGCTCAAAACTATTAATGTCCTCAAAGCTCAGGGGCCCCTGCAGCTACAACAAAGCAAAGGAAAAGGGTGCCTGGGTCAAATCTAGCTATGCAAGCCGAAATAGCCTTGATCCACTGAAATCACACATGGGATCTAGTTGGCTTACCAAAAGGGATGTTTCCAATTTCTGCAAAGTGAGTTTTTAAACTCAAGGATCTTCGGAAAGAGAACCGCCGGTGTATAGAGCAAGAATTGTCACACGAGATTTCGAGCAAGAGCAAGGGATAGATTACGATGAGACATTCGAGCCCATAGTTCAGTGGAATACTTTGCGCTTGCTCATCGCGACTGCAGTTCAAAGGAAGTGGAGGATTATAAAACTGGATGTCAAAACAACGTTTTTGTATGGGATCCTGCACAAGGAAGTCTACATGTTTCAGCCAAAAAGGATTCGTGCTTAAGGGAAGCGAATCCAAGGTATGTTTGTTACGCAAAGCCCTTTACGGCTTAATACAAGAGGCACTCACTTGGAATGAAACCATCGATGCGCTTATCAGAAGTCAGGGGCTTCCAAGAAGTTGTGTTGATTCCGGTCTTTACCTGTCAATTGAATCAAATTTAATCGTGATTCTCTTCCTGTATGTCGACGATTTGCCCATCACATAAAATCGCAGTTCTAAGATTGAGAATCTTAAAGCAACATTACTAGCCAACTACGAGATGTCTGATCTCGGGCAAATGAAAAATTACCTTCACGTCAATTTCATTGAAGACCATGAAGGAATGTTGATGACTCAGAAAGCATTCACGTGAAAGATCCTGACACAGTTTGGCATGCTTGAGGGAAGCCAAATAGCGACGCCTATGCACTAGTCGCTCAAAGTCACAAGCGACATGGGGGCGGATGATGTTGATGCAACCTTCTACAGGCAGATTGTAGGATTATTGCTGTACCTCGCTAGCACTCGTCCTGATACTGCCTACGTTGCTGGACTATTGTCCAGGTTCATGTCAAAACCTCAAGGTCGTCACCTTGAAGTTGCAAAACACTTGCTCCGCTACCTCAGGGGAAAAAAATATATGGACATCTTCTTCAAACAGTATCACCATACCATAAATACAGGGCTACACATACTCAAAATTGGTCTAGAGACTGTGAAGGCAGGCGCTCTACTTCGGGATACATTAATTCTCACCTTCGGCGAAACGCCCATAACGTGGAGTAGTAAACGTCAGCCTAACGTCAGCCTACCGTCAGTACTACTAGTTTTTGTAAGAGAGCACATACTTAAAAGGAGAATTGATTCATGCCATATTCCTACCACAAGTAACGGTGCGGAAATCCTCACAAAACCTCTCGGAAGGCCAAAGTTTCTTGAACTTAGGTCCGGCTTAGGTTTACGTTCTCAATCCACTTCTACTTATTAGACTATAGTCCATCATTCAGTTGCTAAAGGGAAGTGGAATCTAAGAACGCGGCATACACAAACTGCTGGGTCCTAAGCTACATCGCCCATTACCAAGCTAAACTGAAGAAATTTTAGCTCAAAATCATATCGGGCGTTCAGCGATTCCCTCAGTTTTAACACCTTTCCTCACTTCTGCTTGATAGCCTTTGTTGTCTACCCTAAAAATCTCCAATGCTGCCCATTCCAAACTGCTACCTACGTTCCTCCTCCATCGCCTATTGACCCAACGTAGTCGCCACAGCAACGACGGAGTTACATGTAACCTAGTCCAAATCTCCTTGCGTACTATGGAATCTGACAACGATGGGAGTAATCGATTCTGACCTCTACCCATCACCGATTCATCGTGAACAACGGCATCTTTTGCAACCTTCACTACTAACACTTCTCTAGCAAAACACTAAGCACTCTCGCAGACACGCCCGCTATGTCTACATCCTCCATCATGAAAAGACTTCGATGATTGGTATTCAAGCTCACTTCTTTCCTTCCCCTACGTACGTAGGGCACGTACTGGCTCGCTCATCAATTGATTCTATCACTATGTCGGGTACGTAGCCGCTTGAAGACGACACATAACATCCACCACACCAACTGAAGGAGTGATCGTCCAATCCCAAGCTCGCCACTACGAATTCATTCCTAGAACAAAACTCTCCGCGGAATCATTACTGCTTTGAAGACACCGCCATCCGGCGAGAGCGAATGTTGGAACACTTTCTAGTTTAGTGTAGTCAGATCGATTTACGATTCATCCTTTGTATTAAATAATGTATTCATGCGCATGAATACATCATGAATGTATATTCGCGTATTCATACCATACTCGTTCACCTTTTCTTTAGCTGGAATTTTTTTTCTCTACAAGAGCCACGTGCACTCCATCCCGAACCTAGGTGGATAGATAAGATTCTACAGCTGTTTGATTTGTGTCATTGTTATTTAGGACCTTTTGTAATTCATTCTATTCATGGAACATACAGCTTAAGAGTGAATTTTGGTATGTTGAGTCAAGTGTTCATAATTTGTTTATGTGTGCAGTAGATTAGTACAAAGAGGTGATGAAAGTTGTGGTTGGTGGGAACCCTAACTTGACTCTCCTTTCATTTGAAAGGTGAATAGCGCTCGAGCTCAATGCCTGTTTTTGAACTTAAATGAAACTCCTTTGAAATATTTTTCAATGCAAACAAAAAATTCATTGAGTTGCTTCATCCAACATTGGTCGTAGTTGTGTGAGACCTCGTGAATGCTAGCTAGATGGATCTAAAATTAGGTCTCGGTCAGTGGGTCAGAATGTTCACTTGTATGTCAATAGATTGTTTGTCATAGGCATGATGTTGCAACTTGGACCATTTTATGCATAAGCTTCCCATACACAACTTTGAGCAAATATCGCCATGTGTTCAAGTCATAGACTTGGAGGAAAAGTTAATTGTTGTGCAACATAAAATATATGTGCCATGCAAATAATTACGAGTCAATCAAAGTAGAGATAAAACTTTAATTAAGGAGGGCACATGAGCATGACATACAAGTGAAGAGATAGGTAGAGATGTGACTAACCTTGAGAGAACATGTAAATCACCAAACATCTTGATGAGCTTGTGAATATATTCTAAGTTTCAAAAGTTTGTCCAGATATACCCTAATTGTTTTCTTGAAAACACATGTATTTAGATGTATATAACATTTTTTAGGCTTGGTTCAATGTTCACTTGTCGAATATGGGCCAGTTACCTAGCCCACCACAACTTACAATTTTGAGGTTTTTTTTTTCTCCAAAGCTATGCACTTAGTTTGCTTTGTGAACAAAGGGCCCAGCTCTCTTCAAAAGGCAGAGGTGTCAGGTCCACCGGCTAAAGACCCTTGATGCCAACACCACTAAACAAAATTTGTGGTTGAAGAATGTTATGTTTGCTTTCACTCCACATTACATGCTTTTCCTCTCAACTTTGTTGATCTTCACAGTGTGGACCTTGATGGTGACAATACATGAGTTTGACAATCTTTATTTGTTCCTAACAACAATTTTCTCATAGTGTAAGAAATACCCTAGGTTCAATATATTGAAAATACTTTGACCCACAATATTGGGAAACCATTCATACCACAACGTGTGGGGTTAGAAAGGAAGGTGAAGGAGCAAATGGGGGACCCACAAAACTGCGAGGCAGTTTCTTCAACATTATTATAAACACTAGCCTCCCAAGTTTGAATATGCACTTAGTTGCAACATCTATGATTTTATTCTCATGGCCCACATGAACGAACACACACTTCTTAATAATGTTATTACACTAGTCATTGCTCATTAAACTAATATGTAGTAGTATTCAACACTTTCAAAACCCTATAACACCCTTAAGAAGCCCGCCTTTCTAGTAGTGGCTGATAATATATATTAAAAAAAGTATTTGAAAGAAGAAGGGGGTACAATGTGCACTTATACGGTACATCTTGAATGAATGAAAGTGGTGTCATCCAAATGTTGAATGTACGGATAATTATGAGGAAAGCATTATATATACGAAAAGAATAAAGAACTGTATGTTTTATAAAAAGGAAGTCTACCGGTAGGATCATATAATAGCAACTGAAGCCTGACACGTGGCAAGCACCTGGCAGCTCCAAATAATAGTAAAGGAGACGTGAGCTGCCCTAAGTTAAGCTTAACGTACAAAATAATAAGCGGTTTGAACTTTGGTTTTGCTTTTGGGTGCATCTTTATTATGTAAAGTACTAAATAGGTCTACGTGTATAGGTCCCACACGGTCATAGGGTCCACAACTTCATGATCAGGTGCCAACCTCTTAACTTATGGCTTTGCATGTACTTGTGTTTGGTTCATTTAGGGTGGGTTCACACAGGGAAGGTATAAACCAATTGTCTTGGGGTAAATTTACCATCACCTTTGATAAAGGTCCCAATTCATGTAAGTTCCCGAGAACGTCCCCTTGGTTCGCACATAGAGGTAACCGACCGTAAAAGGTAAGGATTAAACCTTAATGATGTTATCTAACCCATGTTCCCATGAGTTCTTCTTGAGGGTTTACGTTACGTGTGTCCCCCACATGGTCTCTTTTTGAGTGAGCGGATTATTAATGCCGTTTTTTTTTTGGGTTTATTGCCACACTGAATGTTGTATTAGTGTCACCGGTTCTATTTGTCTTGCTCAATACTAATTGTAAATTGCATCTGTAGTGTCACCAAGACTAAATGTAAAGCTAAAAATATTTGTCATTTCTTGCGAAAGAAAATTTGGGCATTGAATATTTACAAAGTTGCAATTGATGTCGCTTACTAAGTGGTCTTTCATCCATGACAATATTTCATTTTAGAAATGTTAGGCTGTGAAATACGCCTAACTAAAAGTGGATAAACTTAAAAGTAAGTTGGGATGATATTACTTGTACACTTATTTGTAAAATACCATATGATACTAAATGCAATATTTAGTGTAGTAAGTTATTAACCTAAGAGGTGCGAGGTACAATAAGCCCCCACACTCCATGTCCTAACTTCACATAAATGTAATGTTCATCATGTCGCAAAGGTCATTCATCACAGTCTATATTTGTCGCTCTTGTGTCCAATGAAGGCATGACACGTCAATGAGATTTAAGATGGTAAGCACTAAGTTTATTTAGGGAGGGTGTAAAATTAATGTGGAGTAGAATAATGTTAATTTGCCTTCAACATGGTATTTGTGAAAGCGTCACTTGGCATGTAAAAATGTCAGATATGCCGTTTTCTCGAATACAAGGAAGGCCAGCTTGAATTGGTCTTTGGAAGCAACTTTTGCCAACTATACAAGTTTTTGTCACCTATAGCTTTTTCCCAAAGTTCAAGTGCACTCCACAAGACTAGAAATTGAGTCGGCAGTGACAAAAAATCACATGTAAATGTGCCATTTTCACGAACACTATGTTCTTCACTAAATATGTACATCAACACAATTGTATGTAGCTTGTGAAGCCAAAACCTCATGCCAAAACTTCAATGCCAATAACCTACCCAAATGTTTTTGGTCATGCTCATGGTTTAGTGATTGCTTACTTAATGACACATAGTATTAGGGGGTGTATGTAGCCAATGTGTGTTGTCCCATTTTCAAGTCACACCATTGTCATGCAATAAGTTGTCATGACTCCATGAAAGCAAAAACAAGAAAGGTTTGGAATTCATACCCACACGAGTTGAATGGACGGATCCACCTATAAAATTGTGAAACTACATATCGTTCTTTTAGGTAGTATTAAGACACATCTTCATTGGAGCTGAAGATTCAAAACCATTCTTTAATCTTTCACCTTCGTAGTCATTGATTTGTATGAAAGGTTATGTGAAAGCACCTTGTAAACACCCCCTCCATCCCAAAACGATTGTCCTACCTCCCATATTTTTTTGTCCCAAAATGATTGTCCGGTTTATCTACCTAGCTAGAAATTCGAGGCTCAAAGTCAAATATTTTCGTGCCAAACTTTCTATATCAAGAAGTCTATCAACACCGCAACTTCCGGGGGCATTTCAAAGTAGTTGTTGTTTTCTATTTCAAGGGCCATACTTACAACTACTCGATCAATGGTCAACGGACCTTAATCTCACCAAAGTTAGAAACACGGACAATCATATTAGGACAAAGGGAGCATCTAATTTGTAGCTTATAATCAAACTCATGGAGTTGCACCTTTGCTCTTCTAAAACAACACCACATACTATGTCCCACCTCCAATGACCATATATATATATATATATAATATCCAAATTCTTACCGCTCGCTAAGTATGTCAAAGAGGCTTGCCATCATAGTACACTTACATGGAATGTGCCCGTACATTACCATTGTAGAAAAGGTAAAGCCCTTATCCAAAAATCTTACACTATTTACACATTGGAGGAATATAATATTATTACAGACCAGGTACATAACACAAACCGGCCCGGTTACTTTGACCACCATTATGATGAATAGAGAAACTTATAGAAGGACAATGTCCTTTCCCATATTAACTACAGTAACTAATTGCTAAAATTAACGAACTGGGTTAATGGAGCCGCTCCCCTTCTCCTTTTTATCCGAAGGAGCCATTTACCATTATTTACCATTATTTACCCCGTCCCCGTGGGCCCTCGGCGTAAGAAGTTACTGCGTCGTGACGGTACAGAACTATTAACTTGGTAAGTTAGTGTCAAAGCACTACGAGCATCCATAATTATGTTAGTGACTCACTAGTAAGTCACTAGTTAGTGGAGTTGCTGCCGCAGCACAAGCGAAGCGTGTGAAGAACATCCTCTCCGAATGCGGGGACGTCCCGATGCGTCGCACACGACAGCAGTAGTGTCATGGCGATCGTGACGATGCACTCCAAGGACATGCACGCAGGTCCCGTCGTCGCGTTGCGAATGAGTCGATCGGGTTCGAATTCGCGGATCGTAGTATGGTAGTTTGTGGTAGTGGATGTTGTCGTCGTTGGTGTGGAGGAGGGGGGATTTTTTTCCTGTACCGGAGAGGCCCCGCGCGGAGGAGGGGAGAGAGGGAGGAGTTTGTTGTGGTTTGGATTTTGCGAGAGGAAGGGAGCGTGTTTCTAGGTGGTGTGAGTGTGGCTTGCCCGTGTGTTTAGTGGCAGGAATGGCAATGTCGTGGTTATTTTGGTGCGGGTAGCGGAAGAGGCGTAGGGCGGGGAATCCGGAGGTGTTTTTTTTAGAGGATGCTTGGAGGCAGAATGTGGAGGTTCAGTGCGCGCGCTCGAGGACAGGTTGGAGTCTAGTAAGTTAGTGTGCTACTTCTAACTGCGCGTTGGTTCTTAAGGGCCGGTTTGGTTGTGAGCGACTAGAATAGTTTTAGAGGAATCTAAGTAAAGCGGGATCCATCGGATAGAGGAAGGGCGGGGAAGACGACGTTGTATGGGAAGAGGTTTGATATTGGAACTCGATGCATTCCGCCTTGGTCGTGACGCTTGTGTCTCTGGTCACGCGAAAAGAAGAAGAAGAAGGAGCAGAGCAAAGAAGCTGGCGCCGTCGTTGCCGAGTGGTCAAAGTTATGCTCAGCTGTGGCGGATGAAATGCAGTTTGATTGCGGGAGCATCCGAGTTAGGCTGTAGATTAGCGGCAGCAGCAGCAGCAGCAGCAGCAGGAGGCCATCATCATCTTGCGGATTGAGACAGGGACGAAAAATGGACCGGAATCCTATCCTGGCTCCTCCCGTGAAAGTGGAGCCAGAGTTGAGCCTGGAAGACAAAATCAAAGAAGTCTTGGTTCTGGTTAAGAAAGAAGGATCTCTCACAAAGCAGCAGGCACGATTCCGATCAACCTGCTTGTAATGTGTCACTAGTGAAATTTTATGCCACATCCTCTCGCCTCTTCGTGTGCTGCTTGAGATTTGCATTCGCGATTTGCATTTTGTACGAGCTTCGTGCGCTGCCAATTGTTGTTACATTCCCCTAAAACTGTTTTCCTCTTACAGCTTGGCGTGGCAAGTGTGCATGTTGTAGTAAAGTGAAGCAGCAGGGCCTGTTGTTGTTGGACTTTTTTAGCTTTGGATTTGTCAGACATCAATATGCGTAGGTTTAAGTATTTTTCCTATCTCGTGCTCCTTGAACTCAATAATGGCTGCGCATTTTTCTCACTGGCATTGTCTTGTCCGCAGCTCGAGTTTTGCGATGAAGCCTGCATCACGCGTTACTTGAGAGCTCGTGGGAACAGTGTTCGGAGGGCGGCAAAGATGCTAAGAGCAACGCTCAACTGGCGTGAAAAAATCAACATTGGTAATAACCACTCTGACAGCGTATCTTTGTTGTGGTCGGAAAAATACGAACGTTACACTCTATGCTTTAAAAATGTACTGGAGCAGATGTTAAGTGGAGGAAGTTTTCCATGTCTTCAGGATACTTGATAGCGGACGAGTTTCCAGCTGAGCTTGCGGCGGGAGCTGCGTATGTTGCTGGCCATGACGAACAAGGTCGACCCGTCATGGTAAGCTCTCAGCAGTGTCTTGTTTACTAGGTTTTTCCTTCTACTAGGGCACACTTGCATGTGCCGGCTGTACTTGCAAGGTAAAATAGAATTTTCCGACATCAGCAAAGTTTTTCGCCAATATTTTCAAGCATCTTGTTGACCGAGCACTTTCATGTGGAGTAGGGGACCAACATACGAGAGATTAATATTGTCTTGGTGTCCGACATGCAACTTGGGATGTTACTGACTTTACACACACCCATTTTGAACGTTACATGATTGGATTTATTGAACCTTATATCTTGAGTTTGTAGAAAAATGAAAACAAATCTCAAAAATATGAAAACTTCGGACAAGGTTAAGAATTTTGTCAACATGGTGTTTTTAGTATAAACACAACACTCCCAGGTTTGCAATAATCAATCTATGGAAATCATGTTTTTCCTGCTCAAAAGAAGTCAATTTCGAGCTTCTCAAATAGAGAAGCAGGCAAGTCCCCTTCTCAAACTTCAACTTCCCCCTACAACCGTGTCGGATGCCGATTCTAGTTTATCAAATTTTTTATCAACTAGTGGTTTTCGCTGACTTCGCTGCACATGGAAGTGTGCCCTTACTCGCCACCCATAATGGAGTACAGTAGTGAGATACACATGAGAGGTCACACAATCCGCCGAGAATATACACCAGATTGTTCTTATGCCGCTTTTATATAAAAAATAGTAATCGGTTCTCAGAAACTTCACCTGACGTTCGTCTTATTATCCTCCTTTTCGATATTTTAGACACCTAGAACAGGCTCCTCTGAGCAAAGAGGGAGCTTTTTTAGTTGGCGAATATAGGAAGCAATCATCAAACTGTTATCCTTTTGTAGGAAGTTGCGAACTGTTTTTAATAGCTACAGAAATTGAGTGTTGCGTTTGGATGAATGCTACTAAAAGTTTCAAGAGGACTTTTGTGCAATACCACTTCGCCGCACCCACTGTATATCTTATTTCGTTTAGAATAATGGTAGTATATTGTCAAATGCTTCTCACCTCCATTTCTTGAAGGTCAGAGTATTCATTTTGTAACGCTTAACACCGATGAATTCTAAATGCCCCACTCTTTCCGAGTTTTGTAGGGATCACGACCTTGGCTTATGAAACTATCTACAGATTTAATTTGATATTTGGCGTTGTTACTTGATTGCAGGTCATAAAGAAAAAGCCCGAGTACATCCTCAATCATACTCATAAACAGTAAGGCTCCCTTTTTCATCAATTGGTGACAGCATGGCATACATTTGTTGAATTCATCATTCTATGTTGAATACATTTATTCACATAACTGCATGATTGGAAAGCGATTCAATGAGTGGTGTTATTTCTCAAGTTTTAGGTGTTCAACTGCAGAAGCCACTGTTTAGCAAACAGTGGCAAATTATGGGAGAGGCTTTACTTCGTGTGGTCTTGAAGATTCATTGTAGAATATCATTCTTGCGCACAAAATTTAGTAGTGTTCGTTGCTGCTGCAGGTATCTACGCTACGTAATCTTTACCATGGAGGTTGCAGTCGCTACAATGCCTCCAGGAGTTGATCAGTGGATCCTTATTCTTGACGCTGGAGGTAAGATTCACATGTTTCTTTTTTCAGTTATTGTACATGCTCACCTATCCTCCTTTGTGCTTTAGTCTAATGAAAGAAATACATGGAGAACGAGTTGTCTACCAAAACATTCTATCGATTAATACTCACAAATTGCTCATCATGACAAGCCTTTCTTTCAGCAGTATGCTCGGCCTTGCAAGCCATTGTTTGTATCCGATATTAAAACAATCAGCCTAATTTGACTCGTAGTGGCAATTTACCATCCAATCCTGGACGTCAGAGGTCAGCCAATGTGCTCCATAATCAACAAACTGCCACTTAATCGAGATCTTGTCCTTAATGGGGTGTCATTTCCTTGGTGCCCTGGAACTTTTTAACCTCCCTCCTTCCACAATTGAACCTCGGAAGGAAAATGCGTAGCTCTCACTGTTTCCCAATTGTGCCTGAGAAGATAGCATGATGGAAGAAAGTTGTGCTACAAGATTTATGAAGGGTAATAGCAGGGGTTGTGGTAAGTTGATTTTGTCATTCAATGTACCACCTGCCATTGTTCTACAGGATATTCAAGAATCAGCGCTCCATCACCCAGTGGCATACTTACAACACTGAAGATTCTAGCTGATCATTATCCAGAGAGGCTTGCCAAGGCCTTCATAGTAGACGCCTCTTCCGTGTTCTACTATGTCTGGAAGGTGAGGATTATCTCTTCATGCAGTCGTAGAAGGCACATATCATGGTGCATAGAGAAGTGGACAGATGAACTTTAGACAAAAATATAGTGGTTAATTATGCTAGAAAACTTGTTTCAAGAAGCTCACTTGCATCCAATTTTGCAGGGAATCTGTACATTTGTGGACCACTCAACAAGGGGCAAGCTGAGTTTTGCGTACTTGAGGGACTATAGAACAATTCCAAGACCACACTCAAGAGCTGCTTCATTATCTTCACCTTCCACGAATTCTTCTAATAGGCCTTTGGGCTTATTTAACTTTTCTCCTGATGAAGTCAAACTTCCAATCTCCCCTTGCAGCTCTACAGCAGGTCTGTTGCAATTTTATAGCCATAACCATATATTTTCTCAACAAATATTTCGCGTATTATCTTTATAACCAGAAACGTTAGGTCAGGGATGTCCGTGGCTGCATGGACGAGTCAAGACATGTGATTACATATGCATTGGGTAGTGCGTCCTATTTTCCTTTTGCACAATTGGACTGATGTTGTGTCCGATGCAGGTCCAAAGTTTGATGAGAGTCCAAAGAAAAGTGACAAACAGTCTCATGGAAAGTTCTCCGAGGGACCTGAACTTTCGTCCATGAGGACAAGGTCTTTCTCATTCTCAGAAGTGACCATGCCTATATCTTTCCCCTCACATGATGCGAAAGACGAAGAAGAATTCCACAGTTTTCGGAAGGAGGATGATGAAATTGTGATATGCAGCCAACCTGATGTCCCAGGCTCAGCTCCTGCACGAACAAAGCGAAGCAAGACACCCTCCTGGGATGGCTTTGTGTCCATTTTCTATGCACAAAAAAAGGAGGAAGCCGCCATGATAGAGGAACAAAGGACTAGAAGTGTTGATTTATTTCGCCCATACTTAAGATTTCTACAGGCACCTTACAATGAGGCAGAATATAGGGCAATGATGAAACCTCCCCTTGGTGGGTTGGCCACAATCATCTCTCGAGATCTGAAGCGCATGGACAGCCTCTAAACTTTAACTACACGAGGTCCCTTAAATCAATTGTCCACCTGGTGGGATCTTGAATTTATAGCCGGTAGGCAGCCTAGGTGCTCTTCAACCCTTTGGCTCTCCCTTCGTGTACATTTAGTAATAGGTACCCTCTTCCTGAAGAGTTTGGGTTGCTCTTGCCATTTTAAGGAAGATTGGGGAGGATCTTAGTTAAGCTTCTGGTAAATAGTCACAGGTTTCCTTGAAAGGTGCAGAAGTCCACCTCGGCTTCTCTCTCCTGGAATATGACACAGAATTCTCGACATTCATGTGACAAGATGTCAATCACCTATTCATTCTTTCAGTAATTTTATTCCGCGTTTATTCACTTCGTTGCTAGTGACGCTTCTGAACACTGGTAATGCGTGTGTGAATCTTTCCATTTCCCTGTGATCTCCTTTCCTTCATTTTGTCTTCATATTTACCTGCATTTACAATCGTGTGTTCAATCTGCATGTTTCAATGTAACAAGTACCCCAATCCTGCCACTGTTTGTAATCTCACCTCCCTCCAAGATCGACTACAACTTTCGTTCATGATGCAAACTTTCCACTGGATTGCAGTGTGTGCGAAGAGAGAGGTGATTTTCTGACACCGAATTAATCTTTGCCCAAGACATTCAACGAATTTACCATGAAACAGGCAACAACTGAGGAATATAAACCTAAACCTTGAACGGAAAAGCACCGAACCTTTCAGAAAGCAGCTCTCACCTTCAGCATTTCAACGTTTTAGAGCAAAGTGGATGTTGCATCGCTACCTTTGGATCACTTCAGGGTTGCAAATCGACATACCTGCTTCATGGGGTTGCCCCACACAAAGACTTGAGCCCAAGCTCAAAGATTGCAAGTTTGTTGGGCCAAGGTAAATGAAATTGAGCTCTAACATGTGCCTAGGATGATGGAGCTTTGTCTCAAGGTTGGTCCTTGCATGTTTGTAGTTTGATTTTCAAGTTCATGCACC
The DNA here is from genome assembly GCA_950295325.1 of Polytrichum commune. Lineage (NCBI taxonomy): Eukaryota > Viridiplantae > Streptophyta > Polytrichopsida > Polytrichales > Polytrichaceae > Polytrichum > Polytrichum commune. Next base: position 40,135,482 of record OX485807.1, read on the forward strand.
ACTCGAGCTTGTAGAAATTTCAAGTCCACAATGACTTACACGTTCAAGTTTGGGGTTGAATTTGATAAGAATATGGAAAAGGCAGAACCAAAACTCCGCCATTTTAGGTACATGTAATGGTCCAGAATAATTTACTCGGCTTACCAAACTTGCAAGCTTGCGGCTCACAGGAATGCCACAAACAACTTGAGCCCAAACTCAGCCTTGCACGTTTGGTGGACCAAGGTGAAAACCTTTGAACCCTTACATGTGCTAAAAAATGGTGGAGCTTTGTCTCAAGGTTGGTCCCCTCTATTTTAAGGTCAAACCCAAACACAGACGTGTTGAATTTCCAAGTCTAATGACTACAAGTTCAAGTTTGGTCATGAGCTTGAAAGCAAACCTCAATCAAGGAGGAACTGGTCTTCGACCATTTTATGCACATGTAAGGATCCAAACTAATTTACCATGCCTCCTCACCAAACTTGCAAGCCACACTTAGCCCTTCATTGCTAGATGCTTGTGTGGTGAGCCTCCCTTTCTAAGAAGAGAGAGAGAGTTGTCGTATACAAGTGTACCTCTCATCCATCCAACATACAAACTTGACTCCCTATAGATTTGTTGCCGATTCATCTCAAATGACTTCAAGTAAACTAATTCCGGATTTCCGAAGTTGATTCCAATGTCAAATCAACTAAAATAAGTAACCTCCCATATGCATACTATTTCAGTGCTATTATGTTCATATAGGTATGAATGATAGGTTATGCTCATAGACAATAAATTCACTCTCTCCCCTTTCAAGCGACCCTTCACTCCCATCTTCAAGTCAAGATGTGGACATCACAAGAGTGATCATGCAATGCTTGGTTAGCCTAAGGGTCACTTCACACACGAGACTGAAGGCCCGTGACCATTGCATTCTAAGAACTCTCATTGGTCGAAAAGACAAAGACCATCCAAGTTCACTTCGCACTAGAAGATGAAACCCTAAGAACCCCAAAAAATCAACATGGATGAAAAGTCTACATAAATCCTTACATGGCAGCTTATAAATCCACATAGTTCATGGTCTACCATAAGTTGCATCAAGCCCACGTCTTCCGGCAGACCTTCATTTGGATGAGAATCAAGGGCCCTCAGAGTTGCTCGGCCATGGCCCTTGGCTTGTGTATGAAGCGGCCCTCAAGCTCCCATTGTCCCATATCGTTTGTGGGCCGCATCTTCAGAGACTCCGAGCATATAAACATCCTCACTTCAAGCGTAGAAATCACAGAGCCGGGTGCTCAGCACAGAGCGAACTATTCTTTCGCCTTTTACTAAAGAATGCCGTGCGCTGGGTACACCTACCGGCATACCCAATTTTTTGGATTGCTCCTTCTAGGGGCCCACCCAATGTTATAAGCAAAATAGGACGTCACAGGGAATTCGGGCTTTCTGTGCTATGTTCAGAGGTTTTAGTAGGGCCGCTGGATTTTTATGTTTCTCGGCGCTCTAGCGTGCTTCTCATGTTTATAGTTTCGTGAAATTTGGCAAATCGAGTGATTTTAGGATATCGAATGAAGTGGATGGAAGAGAGGAGTAGATTCACAGGCTGAATGTTTTGTCCTGAAACAAATCAAAAGGTTGCTTGAATCCCAAGTGGATGGAAGAGAGGGGTAGCTTCGATCACAAGCTGAATGTTTTGTCCTGAATCAAATCGAAAGGTTGCTTGAATCTCAAGTGGATGGAAGAGAGGAGTGGGCTTTACTAGGTAACCACAAGGATCAGCAGGCTGGTACAGACCACAGAAATATTGTGGAGATAGTATTGGGTCAGATCTCTGATCAATGCACTCTTGAGGCACTCTTTCCCAGACACAAACAATGAGATGAACTATGTAAATTTATAGAGGCTTCCAGCCATATTTGCACAGCACTCGTAAGAAACTGACGAGGCTACTGTTTTGAATGTACTTTGAGTAAGCTTCTAGGCTTATTCAGGAACCTTTCACTGGCTCCAACCGATATTTACTTGATCACATGGATAGAAGATACCAGAGTGCGCCAAAATGTACATAAACTTCTCACTTCTGCTCCCGCAATCTGTGATTTAGTCTTTAGGGCGTTGCGTCATGCGAAAAGCACTGCAGCGAACATACATTGCTAAATGAGCCTCATCAGCTAAAACGCCGCTCGCGGACATTTGATGCATCCAGACTTACTACAATGTGTGCAACCCTGACTTAAGAATGCACACTTCTGTATGCTCATATTCAGAATAAGGTTACCGTAATAGGAATACAGGGCATGGATGCAGGTCACGGAGCATATGTGTAAACTTCAACATAATTTTCGCCCAACCTCTGTCGAGTTGCTTCATGGCCTCGAAGAATGCACATACAAGTCATAATTTCTTGGCACACAGTCAAGTTGAGGCTTATAAACATTTAGCTTCAAAAAGGTACCCATCATGAAGCCTACACCAGCTTCACCAGACACCAAAATCATGCATCAATAATCATTAATACGAAATGTGACAATTCCAACACCAAAGCTTAAATATGTTATTGAGGATCGTAAGAGTGCCAGAGGATGTTGAAGTGACTGATGACCTCCCTCGCCGTTTCGACCTTCATCACATTTGGTAAACTGAAGTGTGGCGAGCAGATAGGGTTTGAAGATCGCCATGCTCTACGGTAAAAGGATAAATTTCTAAGGTTGAGGCATCTATAACTGATAAAATAAGAGATTTTGCATCTCTTTAGGAGGGCATTTGAAAGAGGGCATTGAAGGGAATCCAGTAACACCACTTCTGTCTGAAATAGGAAAGGATGACGCTTTCAAATGTTGTTTTTGGCACTGATGAGAAGCCATCAGGATAGTGAGATTATATATCTTTGTTGGCACTCATCCGGGTTGCTTTTCAGTTCACAGCTTGGGCCAACAGGGTCGATCGTGTGTGTTCAGGAATTTGTGCACCGGCGTACATCCTGAGGCTTCCAGAGTCAACTCTACTCGAAAAATGTTAGGGGCATCATTTGTGGACGCTTGAGACTCTGTCCACGACGGTTTTTCTCCGGAGGCACTTGTGCACCTGCACCCAGGAATGCGTAGATTTTCTTCGTCAACAGCGGAATTCATGGATGTTCCACACTTGTCCAGTGCATGCTGTTGCCCGGTGAAGGTGAAGCTCATTTTTTTTGTGTGTGTGTTCACTTCTTCAACCATTTCAATAAAGTGGAGTTTTTGGATCCCCGACTGCCAGTGATGATGGTGGTCCTGATTGCATCACAAGGAGCCCACCACCCATAACTGCATCCCAGATTACAATCCGAAATGAGAGCACTAGAGTATGATGAAAACACCACTCAACGGTCAAGCTTCCAGATGAATTAGAGTGGAGGCTCCAAATATGCCCCATACTGTTGGTGATACGGAGCTTGAGAACCACACAGGTACATTAACCTCTTCAGCTGCCGTAAGATTCACAATGCCGGGTGCTCAGCACAAAGCGAACTATTCTTTCGCCTTTTACTAAAGAATACCGTGCGCTGGGTACACTCACCGGCATACCCTATTTTTTGGATTGCCTCTTCTAGGGGCCCACACAGGTCCAAGCAAACTAGGAGTACAAACTCTGCAACAAGATAATTGCGTTCTTTGTATTTAGGAGCACAATTTTGGTAATTATTCCGGAACCCTACAACCGCTGCTGGAATACAAGGATACAAATCAATCGCTTATTTGCGAAGAATGCTTACTTTTCCTACTGATGAAATATGGTGAAATGGACAAGTATCTCCTCAAAGCCAGTTATCAATCTTATATTCTTAACAATTTGTGACCATCAAACAACAAATCTAACTCGGGCATTCCCGTTGGGAGGTGATTATGAGGTTAGCAAAGCCATGTTCTTCGAATGCCATTCCTTCTGGGTTTTGCATGATCAAAAGTTAACCTGGAGTACACTGTTCTTAAAACATGTTGGACATTTCTCACATCTTGATTTCTCAAACCCGATGTTTCTTTTTTGCGGTAGCAGATCCTCCGACGAACCAGATAGTTTATGACTTGAATACTAAATAAGTGTCTACTCAGTTGCGGGTCATGAGTGCGCAGCTACTTCGTGCAAGAGGGTCCCCACAGTACTGCATGTGTTCATTTTCTGGAGAATCACCTACAAAGCTGAACCTTTCTGTGCGTGGCACCGAAAATAAATTGGTCGTCACACAGCAAGGTCTTCAATGGCCAACCTTCCTTCATATTTGCTTTTGGTATGTGGTGAGCTGAGCATGGAAACCCACGTCAGGACACAGTCTACGATCTGCACATTGAAAGTGGCAATGATGGGTGTCAAGAGCTAAATCTGCACAAGAGTTTTAATGTGATTCTATGATTCCTGCAGGGCACTTTGGATTCTGGAAGTTGGAACAGGCTACACGGTTACTTGATCGTGGACGTTCACTTGTATTCTGTAGTCGGCGCTTCTCCGCTGCCCCGCTTTTCTTGAAATCACGTCCATCCGAGACCATGGTATTGTTACTAATTGCATTTTATATGATTCGTTTTTGTGGCTCGACCTGATCAAGCACTTGTGCTGGAGCTAGTTGGAACTGCCGACGTCTTGCAAATTATTCGGCTGCCATGTGGATTGATTAGCTCTCGGATCGGAGGTCTGTGTGACCTTCGTGTGTGATTCGATGGAGGAGAGGAGAGGAGACCCCTTATTCGTTGTTATGCACATGAAGTGCTAGACTACTAGGAATTTTGAGTAAGTTGGTGCGCACACTCTTGAGTTGTGAACTATTTCTCTTGCTCCATGCAATGAAGGTCAAATTTCAGTTCTGTAGTGCTCCTGCGTGCTGATTCTGATCAATTACAGGAATTCCGCACTGCAAGCGACTACGTCTGTCTCAATATTGATTGTTCATTTCTATCTCAAGGTTTTCTGGCCATGCAGGTCACCTGAAGCAGATCTAAACATTGCGGAAGGTTCCTTGGTCTGGTGTGTGCCAAGTGTGCTGAGTCTTTTAAGCCCGAAGACGTCTTCTTTGGTTAATACTGGAAAGAATTTCCCTCTCCTCCTCACGATTTTGAGTCGAAGCGATTCAAAACAGGTGTAGAATGACGACTTGCGAATTGTCCTGAGAAGTATCCAAGACCTGCTTGGGTGGACATATGAAAAATTCATTGAAAGCTTAGTGAATGTGAATGGAGTTACGGGCCACCGCTTGAAACGGGTTGAAGATGGGCACACCGCAACACATGCTGGAAGAAGTTTCTTACAACGATAATAATATCCCAAGGAAAAGATTGTGATTGGGATAAAAGTATGGGTTACTGGCTTCCAAGATCGTTTTGAAGACCTCACTTGATACTAAATGTATAGTTGAACTCGACCTTGGGAAGTGCCCATGCGATGTTAGGAAGAATGCGAAGGGCCGGATGGGAAGCACCCCCTTCCAAATCAAGGAAATTAGTTTTCATTTCGCTCGAGATCACAATCGCAGTGAGGATGGCCAGTGCCCCAATGAGAGGTTGGCAGAGGTTTTGTGTCTCAATCAACCACGTCCGCACTCTTCGGCAACTTTGGAGATCGGTGTCCCAGATTGGTAGAAGTTGTGTTGATAGTGTTGGTGCGCGATGCGCAAGGACACCAACCCATCACTGCCCTTCCACACTTGCACTTTCATGATTTTGGTGACGACGAGTCTCCGATTACTTGTCACTTATGTGGTGATGAACTTGAGTCAAAATGGTTGAGTGTCTCAAATCTTTCAAGGTCAAATTTTCTAGATTGGTAGACCTGAAGACGATTGAAGGTCTACAAAATCCAATCATGGATTGAAACACGTTACCTGTTTTCTATGATCATGGACGTGTACTGAAGGTGAAACATCAGCTCAAGGAATTCGTGTCCATGAAGAAACAAGTTTTTTGATGATGCTTCAAGAAAGTTGCTGGAGGTGATGAGTGACATGAAGCTTGTTTTTTCAACATCAACTCGCTTCTTTTTTTTGTGGGCGGCTTTCTTTATGCAGGTAACTTTGACGTTGGGTATGTGTTTTGTCAAGTCAAGTTAGAGCTTTTTCAATATGCTTACACTAAGATAGAGAGAGTACATTGAAAGTTGACCCATAAAAGTCATGGGGGTACGTACGTACACGATGAATCAAAGATGTACTATATTAAAAGCACGATTTGAAGAGTTGGCAAACATAGACTTTATCATTACCTCTTTTTGCTTTTGCAATTTGAAGGTTTAATTTGGAGTTGACCACACAACAAGAGGTTATGAAGGGTGGTTTTGTGTATCACATTAATCGGTTTGAGATTACAATAAGCATTTGACATCACAGGTATCTATACAGTGGCAAAAGGGAGGATTCAAATCATGAGTTTTGGAGAATCTTCATCAAATTGTGTTTTTTGCATTCTCACTCGGGGGGTAGTCATTGGTTGGAGTAGCAATATACGTGCGAACAAATGATAGGGTATTTTAAAAACATGGGGGCAAAAAATTATAAATGGACTTAAGAGTAATATAGGGTATCAAAAATGGCACTGGACATCTTTAAAGTACTATAGGGTATGGAATAATAGGTAATTTGGAATTATAAGTAATGCAAGCCATTTTTCTATTAACCCAAAGTAGAAATTTACATAATGATAGCATGTGAAAAAAAGAAGAGAATTGAAAGTAATACCCCCCTATAAAATAGTGGTTGTTCGCACCTATATCCTTAACTTTTTAACACACTGCCCCCCCCCCCCCCCCCGAGCATTCTCAATCATACTTTTCAAAATAAAATAAAATAATTAAAACTCATGGTTTTGTATAATTGATTTTTGGTTCAAAAAGATTTGAGTATTTTTTTAGTTTTGGCCAAATATTGTGTTTGAAACCACCCCCCCCCCCCCCCTCCTTGTCAAAATAGACATCACCTTCATAATAGACATCAAAATAGACATCATCCCATGTGGATCGAGGTGGTATCATACCCCTCTATTTGGATGAGTTGGTGTCATCTCTTGTTATTTAAATGTAAAAGAAGGTCCATGTTTTAGGCTAAGGTGGCCTCACTGTTCATTAATAGGATGAATCAGTGTCACCTCTTGTTATTTGAAGTCTAAATGATTATTCATGATTTACATTGCCATCTTATGGTTTTGCAATAGGGAGGATTTTAAAACTATAAGTTGTAAATTTGGTGGAGGATGGGATGTGTTATCAAGTTACTAACAATGTTGCTAGTTTCTATGGTAATTTTGATGAAACCTTACTTTTATTATTATTTTTGATCAATTCAAAGGCCATGTTAATTACAAGATTGATTTTTTGGGGCCGTTAGAGAGGGGTTTGATAGATGTTGTATAAATCTTAGAACTAAAAGTTGTAAAACACTAAAAACTTAGTATTCGTGAAAATGGCACATTCACATGTGACATTTTAATTTCAAGGCCAACTCAATTACTAGTCTTGCGGAGTGCACTTCAATTTTGGGAAAATTTGTATTTTAAAATTGATTTTGTATGGGCACCTATGGTCCAAGTTCATAGAGTAACAAGAAGTCCTTTTATATCAAGATTGTTATGTTTTGATTGCTATCAAGAGTGTTTGAAGTAACTATGAAGAACATAAGATTCTAGATATAAGAAGACTTTTTCCCTCATTATCACTTTCACATGCTACTAGCATTTTGCAAATACATCGGGATGTAGTTGGCAAAAGTTGCCTTCAAAGCTCAGGGAGTGCACTATTCATTAAAACCAAGTATCACGTGCGTGCATGCCCCTTATTAAAATACCCCTGTATACATTTTATTTTTGCTAAAATCAAGCAATATACTTACAAATCTCATTGCTTCAAAATACATTTCCATACGTACACAAGGGTCCAAAAACAAATACAGAAATTGTATATAACATGTGTACAAATGTTTGGAAATGCAAAAATATGGCCCTATTATATGTATACTATCAAATCATGGATTTTTAGTTATAAAGTCGTTAAAGACTTTTTCAACACTTGGATGAAGTTCGTATGTGTCTGTTTCAACATCATACGTCAAATTGGCCAAAGCAATAACCGTATCCAATTCTACCATAATATGATCTGTGAGATCATAACTCCAAATAAGGTTGTTACTTAGTGGATGAAAAAACGTATGATTCTTGGTCTAGGTCTAACTTGAACATGTAAATGCGTAAACCCGTACTTAACATATATTTTTCTATAGCCTTATCTCCAGCCTCATGTACATCTACTTCCTGCTTAATAGCAATATGTCTCTTGTACGTACATTTTGTACATGCTTGTTCTAAATAATACCCCTTTTGTGCATGCACGTGTATATTTACAGTACTTGAACAGTGCACTCCCTGGGCTTCAAAGACCAGTTCAAGCTGGCCTTCCTTGTATTCGAGAAAAAAAAAACATTTGTGATAGTTTTGCGTCCCATGTGACGCCTTCGCAAATACTATGTTAAAAACCAAATAAATACATTTACAGATCACATAAACTTAAATAAAAACCATAAGCAACCCACTTTGGTTTGATTGAGCTTTCAAGGATTAATGATGTCATGTCAAAGTATACTCAACATACAGGCATTCAACCACATCATGTATCAAGGTGAGTAAATCTAGACATACTTTCACAATCCAAACTTTTTGGTTGCTTCAATTCTATCAACAGATCCATCGATACAATTTGGATATACCAAAATTTTATGGGAGATATATGAATTCTTAGTGGTTACTTGAATGTTGTGCTACTAAGATATGATGGAATTATTATTATTATTATTATTATTATTATGTTATTTCTATATAAATAAATATTGAATAATGAAAATACAATCAAAATGACTTCTATAATATTATCATATTCAACTCTTGACATATTCTATCAGGGGATCTTACTGTAATACAATCCTACCATAGGATCATATGATAGAACTCAACATGTTATAATTCTAGGCTTTAGACTTAGTCCAATTTTAACTTTAATATCATTTGAAGGTATTGTTTCTCTTTGTAGTGTGCACATAAAAAGGCTTGAGAATTATAAAGTAGAGGTAGATGTGCAAAAGGCCCGGATCAAAAAAGTTTAGAGAAAATTTCAACAATAATTGTTCATTGTGAGGTCAAATCATTATGAGTGACATGGATGAAAAAATCCTCAACAACTTTATCAACATAAAGCGAAAGGTGGACATTCAAGACAAAAACTCGGGCTACTCATTTGTAAAAGTTTGTTAGCATTAGGGGTATGAATGAGTTAGGATTTTTTCTCAAAAGCAAAGTCCCAGTAGTTGGCTAACTTCTGTTTGGATAACTTTTATTCAAACCTTAAGTTTAACTAAGTAGTGCAACCCTGAAGTCCAATTTTTAATTCGTTTTTTGCAAATGAAACATTTGTTAATGCAACATGAGTTTTGTTGTGTCAGTGTAAAGATAGAAGTTGGAGAACATGAGAAAAAACAAAGAAAATAACACACACATACCATACTCTAACCTGGGCCTTAACCGGGATGTGCAACTAGACCATAAGATGGAGTGTTTGGAGAGAATGTATGTTTCAATCAAGGTGTTGTTTATAGTGTATTTGGGAGTTGTGTGTTTCAAGGTGTTGTTTATAGTATATTGGGAGTTGTGTGCCCAAATTGCGGATGGGACCCGGATGCAACATGCTATTGCATGTGGCAAGATGTTGAGAGGGATGGAAACATAAATAGGGTCACATTTGGAGATCATAGTTGGTTAATGTGCATGTCCGAGCAATTCTACATGCTTTTAAAGTTCATTGTACCTTCCTAAGCACCATGGCCAAACCCTTATTTCTTCAAACAAAATGAATTTGGTTTTCAAAATTTAACCTTCACATTATTAGGAATGTTGTTATTAAAAAGAATTGCAATGGGAATACAAAAGTTACAAGGGAGCTACATGGTTGAAACATTCTTCGTGAATTTGGTATTGAAATGATTCAAAATAAAGACCATCTTGATTTCAGTAGAGATAAGCAAACTATAATCATAAAAATCGATGTTTATGTTTGTGACATGGACACTAAAATCCTCAAAAACACATTATTCCATAAACACACAAACAAAACAATGTCGTGTTATTACCCTACTTTTGGTTTGCTCTTTCTAGTCCCATAACATTATTCAGTTGGGTCTGTATGGGGCCGGGAATAAACCAAATTTTATTTGGAATTGTTTATTCTCACAACTGAACATTGTATTGGCAGATTTAAGCTGAAAATTTCGGGTGAAGCATTGTATTGATATTATTAGAATGGAACAGTTGATAGCAGCTAAATAATGTTATGTCAGGCTCATCCAATTAATTAAAAACAAGAGTTTGTAATCGCTGAATCACTTTGTATGTGTCTCGGTGAATTTGTTTTCAGAGATGAGAATGGAAACATTGCCTCCACGGAGTTTGAAAGTAGTAGGTTAGACGTTAATAATTATGGTCATGGCATTCCGACCAGTCAAATCTTCAAGCATCTCCAAAGTCTTTTACTTTGCAAGTTCCTACAGAACTTTATCCACAACTTTATGATGTTCACAATTTCCAACCAAGAATCATGTCACTCCTCTTGATGCAGGTCCAACACCATAAAACTCCTCAATGTTTAACCTACAACCTTCAAAGTCGTTGAAGACAACTATCCCTCAAAATGCCTTGCTTTCGCATGAGTTGGGCCATTGCAGATCTTGTGTTGGTCATTCTAGCGCTTGGAGACTTTACAATCAAATTGCAGAATTCATTCGTGTTGAACTTGATCTGAACATTGCACAGTACAGTCTAATTGTGTGACAAAAAATCTTCCTTTCGAACACTGGATGTATCTGTGGTATATGGCACTGTTGTGGCAAGCAGTTTTGGGCATCAGATCAGATCTTGATCTCTCTCATCTGGTTAGCAAATTTTGGGAATTGAAAAGATTATCACTTAAGTTTCATATATGGAGATGGACGCAAAAGTTCTGAGAGGCCAAGTGAAGATTTTTCTTTTTGAATTCTTTTCAAGCAATCGCATACCAGGCCCTTCAAATTGTGTTCACCATTGAACCTAGATCGGTTAACACAATTTGGGCACATAGGGCATAATCTCTATCATAACATGTATCATTTTGGTAGCCATTCATAACTACAAGCCTCGCCATATACCACTGACATATAGGTGTCCAGTTAAGAAGAGTAATCATTTAATGCCCACATACTTTTTAGATAGAGATGGAGTTCACAAGGTGAGAAACTCATGTGGAATTCAGCTCATTTCGAGGTTCTTCATGTTTATTCACGCTCATCGTCCAGCCACAACGAAGCAGTTATTCTACATTATGTCTGAAGCTCATGTGAGGCTAACTTAGATCTTGCATGACAATTCACATGTCATCTGACTCAAACCTTCTGAACATGATTCTAGAATGTATCATTCCAAGCCTGCAAGGCCCAAATCTTTATCACAAGAAAGAAATATTGATCCTAATGACAGTTTCTAGGTTCAAGCAACAGACACTCATAATAAGTCACCAGTTTGCAGCAAGATACTCGGCCTTATTCCATTATTTATCTCAATCATATATATATTTGAGGGGTGTGTGATCAGGTTAGATCTAAGAATTGGCACCAAACAAGACATGAGTCTAAACAAGACTGGACTGCATGCTCAAACTTTATCAACCATTTCTAGACTCAATAGTCAACACAATTGGGGGGACCTAGTCATTCACATAAAGAATCGGCATGTATGCACTTTTGACAACTATATTTGAATCAAGCAAGGTCTGATTTCCAATCCAGTTTTTGCTGATGCTCAATCACCAGATTTACTAATGCATCACCATTAGATTGGTGAATGCCTGACCAATGTGATATGTAAACACCATCACAAATTCCAGTATTGTTGGGTAAGGTGTGATACACAATTCGGAAACCCTCGAGCAATTTGAACATAGAAATCACTGCAGGTGGTGCCAGTAGATTTGCAACAATGAGTCATGCGAAGGCCCACCGAATGCAGTGACACCTTACAGCTCTGGATGATTGCAAGAGAAGTTTTTAAAAAAGCATTACAGATGATGCAGGTACCAAAAAAACCTGGAATCCTGGAGCTCTTGAGAACCGGTACCTAAAATTGCGTCTCTATGGATCCTCGGACATCTTCAATGAGAGATGAAGTGCCCCTGCAGGAATTGCAGGAGGTAGGCAGGGTGGAATTGCGCCAGGGACCGACTTACTTATTCAGGGATGATGATGCCACCAATTCTGGTCTACCAATAATAGTGGGACTCAACGAACTGGTTGCCATCTCATGTGTGTTTGGCTTTTTGAGTATGAACAACAACACAAACTCGCCATCGGTAGGCTCCGACGATACCCCATGAAACATCTAGGCTATGTACTTGGTGACATCGATCGTGTCGTCGAAAATTGCTAAACTCTGCAGAAACATGTGGGGAAGTCGGAGTCATCTACTCGCAAGCAATATTGTGGGTGCCGGTACAAGCTAATGGGGTCACTTGATGAACTCTCAGTAGGCTCAAGAATAAATGAGACAAGCTCCCAAAAAGTGAAGGAATCTACGGTACAAAATTAAGTACGTGCGAAACAGGACCGCAAACCTGGGACCCCCCCAAAAAAATGGGTTAACATACACTGCCTTGTTGAGTACGCGGCCTCTTGGCAGGCTTCTTCACCTTGCCGGCCATTTTCACCGACTTTCGGTGTGGTGCAAACCAAATTCCATGGCGTGGCCTTCTCGCACTCGTAGTTTCTTCCGTGCAACCGCTCGTGTGCATCCCATGTTGGCTAGGTTCAACTTTCCAAGATCGCGACGACTTTGATGAGCCTGCAGTCACTGTTTTACAAAAGTCAGTGACAGTCACGGATTCCCGTTTCTAATCTCAACATATTTCATAGAACACCGTAGAGGATCTCCTTAAGATAACCTGGCCTATAATGGACACTTCCAACTCCACATGCATTTTTGGCTGTCAGATGGGACCAACAAATCGTCTTATCTGGTTGGCAATTATGAATCATGAAGATCGTGTAGTCGATTCAAGTGTCAATATTGGAGTTGACATGAAAAAGTTATAAGAGGTCAAGGTGAAGATTCTTCTTTCTCGTTAACAATCACATAGGCCCCCAAATTGTGTTAACTGCTGAACCTAGAACGGTGTTCTTATTTAGAGCACGTAGTCCAATCTCATCGTAACAAGCGCCTATTTGGTGTCCGCTCTTCATAGGGAGCCTTGCCACATTCCAATTGAGTGTGTCTGCAACTATTGAAATAAGAAGCCTTGCGACACTTAAATATAGGCGTCTGCGTAAGACTAATGTTCGATTAAGGCCCGCATCTTTTCTTTCTTGAGCATTCCTTGTTTTGATCACATAGATTACCGGCCACCACAAATCCTAGAACCACGCAAGAATTGAGGAGAAGCTGGCAGGTAATCATTTGTTACCTTTGAGTTGATGCTGTCGCAGCTGAGTACATGAGCCAGAACAACTGGATGCACTACAAAGACTGCGAGTACAGCATTGTCTTGTGGTGGGAGAGGGTTGAACCTTCCAGAGCGCAGGGCTATCGTTCCACTGTGAAAGGCTTTGAAGATCGGGCGTCTCGATTCGGTGGGATCGAAACGGATACTTCCACTCCAAGTGCGACACAACGAAGTCGGAGTCAAAGAAGAGCTCCTCCTCCTCCTCCTCCTCGGCGTCATCCGAGGTGTCTTGCTTGAAAAGTAATCTGCGCCAACCCGCTCGCCTCCGCAACCGCTCTGACCTCTTCCTTTTGACGCCCGAGTTACCCTTCGTGTTGGACTCCATGCTGGACACCTCCTCCTCTTTGATGTCTGATTTCTCGACCTCGAAACGGTCGTCATTGTCGTCAGCTTCGACCACCGTACATCTCTTTCTCGGCGAGATCGTGAGGACGAGCTTTGAGATGGAAGGTCGGGTCGACCACACGGTCGTGCTTCTCTTGCCCACCAGCTTAGGAGACCTCGTGTACGTCTTTGTGAAAGACGGAAAAGTTTGGAACGCGAGTGCAAGCGTGTCCACAACACCATTTCTGTTTGGCTTCTCCCAGACCTTGGTCGCCAGCGGCTTGATGGGCCACTTCTTTTCTGGCAAGCTCGTGACTGGATCTTCGGAGGTTTGTTGCATGCCCTCTCCGTGAATCCTCCCACTTCCACTCTGGCAATGAGGTCCACTCGCGTTACACGTAGGCATTGAAAATTGCTCTAAAAAATTGCTCTCTGTAGTTACTAAGCTCGACCCGGAATCAGCACCCTCCTCAATGCACTCACCCACGAGCTCTGTCCCTTCTGAACTCCTGTCAAGATCCTCTTCTACTGCTTCAAAGCTCGTCACAACCATCTTCTCCTCCGTATCTACGTGTAGCAACTCATAGTCCGAAGGAGGGAAGTACTGAACGGGGTGAGCTTGGGGGCTGGCCGGCGGGATCTCAAGCAACCGAGCAGGCTTTTTATGTATCAGTGAAGCTAACAACATGTCGTCCTCAATTTCATCATCCTGAGGAGCCGGTGTTGCGGTGGTGATCGCACCGGGCTTCAACAAGAGCTCACTCAAGAAATCTGTACCTGAACCCCTTTCTGATGTGTCCTGGTGTACAAGGGTAGTATTAAACAAGAGGGATTTGGGGATACAACGGCGGGGTCTACTCGACGACCGCGCTCGCTTGATTGGAACCAAATTATCAATCTTATGCGAATCCTCAATAGAATTGTTGCAGGGGAAGGAGCTCATAAGCACTCCACCAGACTTTGCTTTCCCTCGCCTCTGCTGGACCACAGACCAAGCCGATCGCCGCCTCTTGTACATGCAAAGGTCTTGCACTCCGTGATCCTCAGCTGGCTCCTCTCCATCTTGCTCCACAGTGTGGTTGAGCCAAACGTTGGACCACATCCTGATCGGCCTCTCAACTTTGTGGAATCCTGAAGGGAGCCAGGAAGGTGAGTAATGCGGCTGGTTGCCATTTCCTTGCAGGAGGACCATGGTGGAGACAAGACCTCTTTTCCCCAGTGCAGAAAACTGGAGCATTGAAGGCTCCCGGTACCACTTCGGCTGTCTTGCAATCCTGTTGAACTCGAAGGTTGTGTGGTTCCTGAACCCCCTGTCAAATGTGCATAAGACAGACACTCCATCCACCTCGTTGGTGTTGCTCGGGTGATTGTCGAAACCAACTGAAGAAACTGACTCTTGGAAAGTGTAGCTCATTTCAGATACAATGAGGTCTCTGCTGGTGGACACACACCCGGTAAGTTTCGAGGGTTTTGGCACACCAGCTGGTTTTATAAGGCCATGCATGGATCCCTGTGAGAAAATTCAACAGTGTCAGTTGAACAGACGTTCAAGCACTGGCAATACCTAGTGTACAAACAAGTAACTCCATGATTTAGGTACAGGAACTCTTGAAGTCAAGAATGTTTACAAGCACATGAACTCAGATCATCTTGTAGTTCATGATCCTGTAAATGTTAACAAATGTTTTGTCCATTCTAGAAAGAAAGACGACACCGATGTTGTCATCAGCGTGACATATGGTGTTGCTTTGTTTTCGATCTCATTTAAGTCCATATGTAATCCTGAAACGGGCATTACAAGAATTAGAGGGACCCCAAAGATTACTGCCTCCTTTCAAAGGGGAACACCTTGAACAGGCAGGGACAAGCCAGCCAGCACCTACCTCCTCCAAGGGCAAGCTGGTTGAATATGTTTGGTTCATCCAGATACCCCCGCTATGATTTGATTGGGAGGACCATAGGTGGCAGGGTGCGCCGAACTCTCAAGTGCTAGGAAGGTCACCCATCCAAGTATTGTCCATGCTATAGATTAGCAGAAATTCCAGGTTTGGCAAGCAAAAAGAGGTTAACCTCTAAGCACATAAGTAGAAGTGAATTAGAGGTACACATACCAAGGTGTCTCTTTGTATATCATTCTCTATGCAAGTATACTGTGGTGGCTCCTCTATGGTGGTACTCAAGGAAAGTAGAAGCTTCCCACACCCATCGCCGGAGGTATCCAATTTATCCAGAATCGAATTCGTGTCCACAAGAACGTGGTTATTGTCTGCCTGCTCTCTCCACCTTGTATCCAAAATCCTCGTCACGATTCCGAAGTAGCTAGAAAGTTTCTCATCTGACTGCCGCGCTTGGGTAGGTTCCAAGACTTTGCAAATGTCGACGAATTGTGTGTCTATTGATTGATCAGGATGAGAGACATGTTCTTCTATCTCCATCTCGTCAGCCTCCTCCTTACCATTGCTTGGTGCGACAGAGGCATCGAATGATGGATATTGAAGTTGTAGACTGCAGATCCCACCAAGCTCAGGGGACCCAGGTGACTCCACATTCTCCTCAACACTCCATGCAACAACTGCACTGCTACCTCCTAAAAAATCAACACAACAACTTTCAGGTCTACCTAGAAACTCCCTCGTCTCGACTACATCATGACCGTTCTGATGATCCCTTTCGTGTTCTTTCGCATTGCAAGTCTCGTTAAGGTGGGAAGTTCTACAATCAGGTAGAGGTAGAGCTTCCTGTCCTTGCTCGTCCCTTTGGCAGTTCAGATCTACAGAAGTCTCACAGGGTCCATAGCTAGAGCCATTGCAGGGAGGCTCAGGACACAAGGGCTCAAGGACATGTTTCTTGATTTCATCGTCACCTTCAGCTACAGAGGTGTCAGTGTAGCATTCTTGCTGGCTATTGCCACCCTCGTATCCTTGGCTTTGGATGGAATCTATGGCATCACTCCCTGGATACTCAAGAAGGCTGGGGTTGGAGGCCACCAGGTCCAGGACTTCGCTCACGGAATCAAAATAATGAACACCCTTCTCAAGATCAGCTTCGCTGACATTGAGAGCACAGGAATGGAAGAAGATGAGGGTGTTCTTTGGACCAAGTAAGCTTTGGCTTCCTGTCTCCTCTGATCGCCAATTATGTGCCAAGAGACGGGGCCACACAGCTTCCCAAAACAAATCCCTTGCTCTCATTTTGCTGATGCGGATATCACCCACGAGAATATTGACAATGCCTTCTGATGACAAAGTAGAGAGAGCCTTCCCAGCCGGTAATTCTACCCGCGAACTGCACGGCTCCACTTGAACTACTGACAGATCCAGCTTCTGAAACCCAACCCCCACACATTGCACCAGAAGATCTACACCAGCCACAGCCTTCAGCACCAACACAAAATCCAGAAGTGAAATCTCAGCGGCATTGAAAGCGGTTGCAGCCTGCGCACACACACACATACATCCAAACACCGACCCACTCTCAAATTGCTTTTCTTGCACCAACTCAAACAAGCTGTCACTCACATTGGCACATACATAAATAGCGGTGTGTATCAGACCAACTTTTGTGTCACTTCCTCAGACACATGTTTCGGGATCCAAGGTTTTCTCCAACGGCACACAACAAGTTCCTCCTCTTCCATAGAAGCTAGACGTTCACAGAACTCCATTGCTCTGTGTACCACGTGGTGTGAAGTTCATAGCAGTAGAATGTGAGAAGAGGGAAAGGCAGAGATGAGCTTGAGAAACAAAACCCAATGGTTTACACAAATGCTGTCCAACAATTAGCAGCTACTGCACTGGCCCTGCTCCATGAAGTGTCCATGAATGATAATGCAGACCATTTCTGTCTGTCACTTCCTCACAGAACCATGTTTTGGGATTGAGCGTTTTCTCCAATGACGATCCGATAGGTTCTTCCTCTTCCATAGAACCTAGACGTTCACATAACTCAATTTCTCTGTGTAACATGTGGCGTGAAGTCTGTAGCAGTATAGCGTGACAAGAAGGAGAGGGACAGATGAGCTCACGTAACAAAACCCAATGATTTTACACAAATGCGGTACAACAATTAGCAGCTATTCCATTAGTCCTCCTCTATGAAGTGCCCGTCCACATGTGCCAATGCAGATCACTTCTGTGTGTCAATTCCTTACAGAAGCATGTTCTGCAATTGAATATTCCCTCGAAAGACATCCAAAAGGGTTCCCCTTCCATCAAATCTAAACCATCATTGCTCAGTGTAGCATGCGGTGTGAAGTCTACAGCAGTAGAATGTGACAAGAAAGGGTGGGACAAAACCCTTTGATTCCACACAAAATGCAGTACAGCAATTAGGAGCTACTGCATTGGCCCTCCTCGATGAAGTGTCCGTCCACGAGTAAGTGACAATGCAGACCATTTCTGTCTATCATTTCCTCAAAGATACATGTTTCAGGATCGAATATACTCTCCAAAGACATCTAAAAGGGTTCCTCTTCCATGGAATCTGAACCATCAAAGAACTCATTTCCTCTGTGTAGCATGTGGCGTGAGGTCAATAGCAATAGAATGTGACATGGAGAGGGAGAGATAAGCTTGAGTAACTAATCCCAATTATTCTACAAAATTGCAGTACAGTAATTAGGAGCTACTGCATTGGCCCTCCTCCATGAAGTGTCCACATGGAAGTGACAATGCAGACCACTTGTGTGTGTCAACTCCTCACAGAAGCATGTTCTGGGATTGATATTCTCTCCAAAGATATCCACAGGGAATCCTCTTCTATAGAATCTAGACCATCACAGAACTCAATTGCTCTGTGTGGCATGTGGCGTGAGGTCAATAGCAGTAAAATGTGACAAGGAGAGGGACAGATGGACTTGAGTAACAAAACCCGATGATTCTAACACAAATGCAGTCCAATAATTAGCAGCTTACTGCATTGGCCCTCCTCTATGAAGTGGTAACAATGCAGACCATTTCTGTGTGTGAATTCCTCACAGACGCATGATTTGGGATCGAATGTTCTCTCCAAAGACATCCAAAAGGGTTCCTCTTCCATAGAATCTAGACCACCACAGAACCCAATTTCTCAGTGTGGCATGTGGCGTGAAGTCTATAGCAGTAGAGTGTGACAAGAAGGAGAGGGAGAGATGAGCTTGAGAGACAAAACTTGATGAATTTACACAAATTCAGTGACAATGCAGCACCACGATGTGCAGCTATGGCATGTCAGAAGCTCTCTCATCATCATCTCTTAGGATGCTCCGGTGTTTACATCCACCCTTAATCGATACCCTCGTATAAACATATACAGAACTGCATTTGATTCCTGTACCTGTTTCCAATTTGCACAGGTGAGACGTGTGTAAATTCTTGACGGTTGCAAAAAAAAAATGATTCTCACCTTGAGCAATTGCTCTTGCTTCACAGGGTCGGGGAGCAGAGAATTGAGCTTCAACAGCAACTCCTGCTGTCTCCACCCGGAGACGATCCGAGCACCATGGACACATCGCCTGCTCTGCGAATTCTTGGCAGACACCCAGCGCAGGAACGCAGGGGACTTGTAAAAAGGTCCGTAGTAGTAGTTCATCACATCCTTCATGTGCTTGCTACCTACCAATCTCTTCACACTGTTCAATTCCTTCCCGAACAAATGCAAGCCCAACACAAAAGCTGAGATTTCACTCTCACTCCAAACCTCCGGCTCCTCCTCGGGGACAAACACCCCCATCCCAAAATTCTCCTGTTGCATGTTGTTGTCACCTCTTGATGAGGTTGCTCTGTGCACAAAGGGTTTCCTTCCCATGTCGGTGGCCAATTTCTTAGGCATCTTCCCCATCCTAGCCCACCTGCTGCCTCTCCTCTTCCTCTTCTTGGTGCCCCGGAGCTGCTTCCCTTCCATTTCTTTCAATTCGGCAGCTGAGTCCTCCACATCATTCTCAGGTTTAAGAGGATACAAAATGTGTGTGAGAGGCAGGTAGGCTAACCCATTGGAGTAGAGTGTCTCCATATCCTCTGCTTCCTCCTCTGCCTCTTCATCCAACACAGGTGAAAGCTCCAAATCTAATCTGTAGGGTGAAACGTCGGCCTGATAAGTGTGTCCAATTCGAGGCTTACATCTTTGGCTGCCTGCCAACACTGCTGAGCTGGAGGAACCCCATGTTGTTGTTGTTGTTGTTCCTCCTCCTACCTTCGGTGACTTAACCTCATCTTCTACATGTCCTACCGGATCCATATCTGCCTGTTGCATCATCCTCCCCACTCAAACTACATAGAAGATACTGCCACTCCAACAGATTAAAAGAAAAAAGAAAAAAAGAAAAAAGAAAAAAGAAAAATTTTGAATCTGTTTCCAAGATTTCCACTAATCCCTTGTGAGCTACAAGATGTACAGATCCAGTAAAAAGGTCCCACCGGATTCGAAAGAAATCGTTGGCGGAGCTCCAGGCTCGACCGAGCTGCTGATGCTGCTGGGGTTCAGCGACCTGAATGTAATAAAAATGGAATAGAATGTAATAGTAGAATGGCAGCAATAGAATTGATAGAGTTTGGTGACGCAGGGATAGGATTATTTATTTGAGAGGAGATAGGAGGGGAGATAGAAAAGAATTTGACGAGAATTGAATTCCCTCAGAAAGGAGTTTGAGTGAGGTTGGAGGTTGTTGTCTGTCTGTCTGTCACCGACCCAGTAATCCAAACCTTAAGCTTTCTGCTATCTGAAGAGCTTAGGGGATAAAACCAGAGGAGCAGTGCAATGCGCATTCCCATCACACTCCGGAGACTTCGAAGAGCACCGCTGGAGTAGTAGAAGAAGAAGTAGAGGTAGAAGGAGATGGGAAGAGTACAGCATCCTAAATTGAGAGATACAACAAAGAGCCAACATTTCGTCAACAATTGACCCGACCCAACCCACCTAAGGTCACCACATCAGCATCATCACCATAACATGATGGATTTCAAATCCCACGTGCAAGATCCTCCTCCTCTCTCTCTCTCTCGCCTCTCTTCCGCTTCATCTCGCTTCTCCAAAGCTAAAGCTACACCAATAGGAATAACAACCACAAGACCCAGTCACATCCCCCGAATTCATCCCCTGCCTCCTCACCCACACCACCGGATTGGTCACAAGCTGCAACAACAACAATACCGCCGATTCCATCACTCCCAAATCCTCCCTCCCACCGATGTCACAACCACAATCTTCAAAATCCACCTCACGCTCACCCCCACCCCAATTCCTCCTCCCCAACCTTACCCCAACCTCAACCCACGCCAGACTCCCCTAATCACCATCCCCCACTACTCTCACTCCCCTCTTGCGGAATGCACCACCAATCAATCTCCCCGACAAGGTGCCACCTCCGCCCGCAACCCAATACCACAAAAATCTATCACATCGCCACCCACAGCCCCTCGCTCTCTCTCCCTCTCTCTCTCTCTCTCGCCTTTCTCTCCCCTCTCCCTCCCTTCCCCTCGCACCCAAGTTGCCACCTTTGGATCAAGCTCCGGAGCGCCGTCACCGAATCAACAGACAGGTTGTGATTGTTTAGGAGCTCCGAGTCCTCGCACTCTCTCGTTCTTCCTCCCCGTCTGTCTTTCCTTCCTTCCTTCCTTCCTTCCTGCCTGCCTGCCTGTTCGAGAAACACAAGAAAAGGGAGGAGCCAGGTCAATGACAGGGTTGGGTTGGGAGGAGAATTGAGGCAGACGCCATAGCTTAAGCTTAAGCTTAGCTTGGCTAGTTGGTGTCCGTCCTCTCTCTTCTCGTCTCTCTCTCTCTCTCTCTCTCTCTCTCTCTCTCTCTCTCTCTTCCTTCCTTCCTTCCTGCCAGTTGTTTCACTCATTGGGGCAAAAGGAAGACGAGACAACCAGAAGGACCGCCTGGATCTACCTCCGGTGTACATTCCTGGGACGTGAAATCTACGGGGTGTGTGTAAATCTAAGGCTCGTCACTCGCTGACTTATTACTCCTCGCTCGTCCCGGAGGGAGTGTGGGGTGGTGGCCTTTATTTAACCACCGTGTGAGCGACATTGTTGGCTCCATGCATAAACTTGTCACCCCTCACCACCCAGCCCTGCTTCCCTTCCCCCTTTTTAATTATTCACTCTCGGAAAAATTCAATCCCGTCACTGCTGTAGCAGCAGCTCAAATGGATTCGTCCCAGGAAAAACGGAGTCGCCCTCCTCAAGTTTGGGGTTTTTTCTTTTTTTTTCTCTTTTACTCACTTTCCTCAGCCAAACAGTGATCGAATTCCGGTTTGTTGCCCTGTTTTCTGTTCACTTCTGAGCACTGAATGCAGTCGCGTCGATGATAATTCCTCGACCTATTTTAAGTTAATTAGTTGAGTTTCTTTGATGCAAGCGAGTGAATTCGAACTACCATAATGTGCACGGATTCTTACATTGAAGTGACAGCAGAATCCAGTGAATTTTTTCTGTGTTCCTATATATGTGTGAATTTGCAATCATAGATGGTACCGGCCGGTCTTGTGTGCAGATTAAGGTAGATGGGTCTTAAAATGGTTACTATTTTTTTTCCAACTGGCCCACTTCTAGTTAGCAAATGCAAATCGAGGCCGTATCTACATTTCCTCGTAATTTCCAGACCACGAATGAACATCGTATTCATTATCAAAGAGAGCATTCTCGTACTAATCGCATGGTCATATAAGTCAATCCCCTCCCATCCCAATTATGTTGACTATTGCGCCTAGAACGATTACCATATTTTGAACACGCAGTATAATCTCTTTTTAGGCACGTGTCATTTTTGGGTACCCGTTCTTGAAATCACACCAACCCATCCATGTATCGATCAAATACAGAAGTCCGATTGAGATAAGTAACCGAATTAAGCACATCTAAACCGAAGTTAAAATTTGGAGTTTTACTGTGTGCAGATTTTTCCCTCAGAATACTGTTTCGTTCACCTCTTTTAAAGTTAGTTGCATCGAAATTCTTCTTCTTCTTCTTCGTTTCTTCCTTTTTCTTGTGGGGTTTCTTCAAGCGAATTTCAAGCCCACGAGTCGATTGAATGGCGTGTCTTAATGCACACAGGTTTTTAGCTCGAGGTGGCAGTGGAATCCAGTGAGGTTTTGTGTCCTTAGGGAAGTGAAATATGCGGTCAGAAACTCGTACCTTACACACAGATTCAGTTTGAATGCCAATGTTGAACTTGTAGTTTTTAGTGCACACAGGCTTTCCTCAGAACACGGCCAGTTTTGTCACCCCCTGTTGCGGTCTCGTTCACCTCTACACTGCTTCGTCTAATTAGTGTGGGTTACGCATTCATTGCTGTAACACTTTGTTGAGAGTATAAATAACAAAAGTACACTACATATGATATTTAGTGTCACGAACTATTTGTAATCATACAATGCTATATCTATTTACTGTATATCTCACATTTTACCAACAAAGGTGAAATTGGCAGTTTCGACAGTACATAACATTAACAATCTTACTTGATAGAAAATTGGCATCCATAGTAAAAAGACATAGCACTGCGTAAATCCAAACAGTAAGTCACACTATATATCATATTTAGTGTAGTCAGTCAAAAGTAGTAGCAACACGTAACTTTGAATGATAACCCACACTAATTAGACAAAATAGTGTTAGTCGTCGCATCAAAACTTTACTTTCTTCTTCAAGGTAAGGTTAAGTGGCAGGCTCGCACAGTCCGATGCCTTGATGAGCACAAGGTTTAGTTTATTTGTTTATTTAATAACCTCGAAGTGGCAGGAGATTCCAGTGAGTAGTGTTTGTGTTCCTAGCTAGGAGTGAAGTTGCAATCATAATAAATGGTACCTTCTACTTAAAGTCACGTAGATTACTCTGAGTTTGAAAGCTTGTTTAAGCTTCTTAACTTACTTTAAAACTGCACGCAGACTTAAGCTCTTCGGGAGCCAGTGTCATCAATCTGTAAGTTTAAGTACAGAAATTCAAATCCCTTTTCAACATGCCCACTTAACTTAAACTCTGCAGCAGGAGGATATTCCGTGGCTTGACTCGCGACTCCGGCCACTTGTTTATTTTAACAAGTTTAAGTTCGTGATAATTAATGGATGGGTCCGGCTTCCTCCTTTTAAACTTATATATTTTAATCCTATGTTACGGGTTCCGCTAATTGCCAAGTGGGGTTTCAATTGGGTGTTGCATTGAACCCCAACTAAAAGTGAGTGTGGAAATGGTACCAATAATATCCACTAAGAGTCGTTTTTACACACGTGACTACACTAATTAACGTATCTAGTGTCGCTTGCTACTTGGAATCACGCAATGCTATACCTATTTACTATGTATCTCGTGTTTTGACAAACAAATGTCAAACTAGTCGTTTGGACGTTACAGGAACATTAGCAACTTCACTTGGTAAGAAATTATGTCGATAGTAAGAAAGATATGGCACTATGTAACTCCAAATGGTAGGGTACACTAAATAGTGTAGTCACGAGAGAATCGATTTACGATTCATTGTGGTCAATGGTTGGTGGTCCGAAGATCATGACCAAGCGATTTTTCACGTCATATTTTGAAAAGCCTTGGTCATGCGTCACAGTGTCAAGTGGACTTAGACCGGGATGTAGTGGTTTTAATAAAAATGAAAATGAAAATGAAAATCTAACTAAAATAGAGGACTGACTAAACATCACCAAAAAAAATTCTATTTCATTTTTTGACATGCTCACTCATCATCTATTTTATTTTAAGATGATCAAGTGTAAAAAGAAGTGAGACCGCCACTTATTTCTCAATCTTTGAGAGATTTTGAAAAACAGTGGTCATGATCATTGGTTAATAGTGTATTCCACCCCAAGAACATTGTGAATCTATATTATTGTTGGTGTGTGTGTGTGTGTGAGTGAGAGAGAGAGAGAGAGAGAGATTTTTGCATAATCCGTCTTGTGTGTATGTGTGTGTATGTATTTATTTAAGAGTGAGATTTCAATTCTTAAATTGTTGTATTAAGGCTACAAACGAGGCATGAAGAGCATAAAATTACTCCAAGTGTGAATCCACGAGGGATTATGCCCCGGAAATTTGCGAAAGTGCCAGCTCTAAACAATTTCCTGATCCGAACTTGGCAAAAATGTCAAGAATTGGCCGGCAACATGTTGCATATTTGTTCTACCACCGAACCCCACCGATGTTGACTTTTGGTTTTGATATTAGCTTGTGTATTAAGAAAAGGTTCATGTTGTAGAGCCTTAGCAATGTTATGAGGTACAATAGGTTGTCGCCTTATTCCTTACTTCGCTCCTAAGTTTTCACTCCCTACATCAAATATCAATACATGTATTCATACCCTAAAAATAACTTCCGCTACATGAAAGTATTGTGTTCACAATCAAGGGATGTGACACTTCTAGGGTTGCAAACAATGCAAGGTACGTGGCCTCACTATGGGCACACCCAACTCCACATAATTTACATATTTGACATTCGGACTACACCATTTATGGTATTTAGTGTCACATACACTATTTACAAAGGGGCCTAAACTAGACACTTAGAGGTCTCAAATTGTCACATCCGTTAATTGTCAATGTGACATTATTTGTCAACATAAGCAACTCTTTTAGGTGAAAAAAATATTTGCATCGTGATAAGTAGCATAACATGTTGGGCAGGAGTGTCGCCAGCCTTGATTTTCAAGGTAGGTCCACTTGGGAAATCAAATTTTATCAAATACATATGCTCTTAGGAAAAATGTCATCTTATCCAATGCACTTATTATGACTTAGGACATCTCGCTAAACCCGTTTTCATAAGTATATTGTGTTACAGAGGAATTCAACTCTATCATGAGCCTAGGCTTTTAGTTGAGCCCTTTGGGCCCAGGGTAGGCCTGGCAACGCCCCTAATGTTGGGATACTTGAGGGGGGTACTTGACATGATGGTTTTGCGTTTTAGTATGCAAGGGGGATACATTATTGAGCATAGTAATGGCAAGTGTCATGTGTTTACATTTTAGTATGAAAGGGGAATATATTATTGAGCATAGTAATGCCAAAGTGTCATTTGTGGGCACTTTTGGTCAATTTGTAGACCGTCGTGTAACATAAGGATACACCTCATAACATTATTGAACGTACTCATGACTATATATTAGTCAATGCACTTGAACCCCAAGTGTCACGAGGTGACACTACTAGTGAGGTTGTTGATCATTAGTGTAACCTAGCATATGCTTTGAAATAGGATAAGTAACACTATTATGCATGTGATACTAAATACTATAAACAATGTAGTTCAAGAATCATCTCCTCTGATGAACACTTGCAAAGCAATAAGCAAATTACTATGAATTTTCTAAATGGATAGTCTCTCCAACCTATACTCGTGGTATAGGCTACCCTAATTTGATCACCAATTGGCTACAAAAACCAATAAAGCTTGATTCCCATACTTGAAATTATGACACCCTAATATGCTTGCAATCTAAACCTAGTTGTCAACTCAACCACTAAAATTTGGCTAAGTTGGAGTTCATTCATGACATGTCAACATTGATCATAGATCGATATTGTGTTGCACCAAAAAAAGGTTGGTCTAAGCTGCAAAAAATGAGGTGGTGGTCGTGAAAAAGTGGCCTACCTTAATTAATCAACCCAAAATTTCACATGAAATTACAAACTTCAATTTATATTGTAGGTTATAAGTTATGTCCAATGAACGGGCAGATGAATTGGTTGAAGTTCAAAATTTTGGGAAAATTGCCCATCGTCTTAGAGGAATCTATGGAATATACCTCGAATTAATGAAGAAAAAGCCGAAAGACCACAACATGTAACCGGTTGGACTTGGAAACTCTAAGATTTTGACCGATTGTGCCCCAAAAATCCTCCTCGGACAAGACACGAATTGAAGAAACTAATATTATAGGGAGATGGAGTCACATAAGTAGTTATTGTACTCGAAATTTCATTAAATGTTGCCACTCGGCCACACCCATCCCAGTGCCCGTACTTTAAATACACGATTCTATAAGACTTTACAAAAAGAATCCCACCCCCGATTCGTCCAGCCTATGGAATAGTAGTAGTAGTAGGATGAATATGAACCTCGAGTACGGGGGCCTCATTGCAAATATCAATGTACAAAACCTAACACTAAAACCCATTTCTTAAACATCTACCCGTAGTAGCTATTACACCTTTCACACCTATTACGTTGGGTTGAAAGTTAGCGTGGGTAGAAAATATTGTGGTCCATTGTATTTGATGTGTGGGTTGAGGATCAGGGCGGTTTATAAACGAATAAGTTGTTCATGCTCAAATGTAAACTATTCAATTGTTTTTTAAATGATGGTGTTTTTGATATAATAGTGATGTTATGAAAATCAACCATATCAATTCATGTCATGTTGAACATGTTGATTTTGTATTCTCATATTTAAAGCAAACATTAGTTGTAGTTTTGAACATATGATATTGTGGGCTGAAAAAACAACGTGGGTCAAGGAAAGGTACATTGGCCAAAATAACAAGTGTGAAAGATATAGTGGACTTATTAGTTTAGACATTTTACTTGCTGAAAACGAATTTATGTTTATACCATGTCCAATTTTTCACATTTTCCAACCAACCAACCATTGCATGACACGTGGCACACTCACTCTAGAAAACGGTTATTTTGTGCCAAAAGTGATAAGGTATTACAACACATGGAGGTTACTGTACGATTCCTCATGTGCATAACCCACAAAACGTTTCTTGTCCATGCTATGTTCATCAATTTGGGTTCATAACGTTATTCAGCCATGTGGGTCAATTCTAGTTGACTTTGGTGCGGCCTCCAAACAAAGTAGTAATATTTGTATACTATTCATACATTCAAGCTGACACTTGGAAATTTGGGTGGAGTTATACTCCCAACCTACCACATGAATCAATGTTCATCCTAACACTATGAACATGAAGCAATGTTCATCCATGCATAATCGCTGAAAACAATATCCATGGTAGCACTAACACTACCAACAATATTCATAATATTTGTATTATTCATACTAACGTCAATTTCTTCATGTTATCTAAGTTTCTTCCCATGAAGATAAGATAGTGAAGGCCCATGTCAGAGGCTAGATATCAAATGGAACCCTAAACCATACAATTGAAGAATGCTAAGTTTGAATTTGTCAAAATTTGTTATTTTATCCTTTTGGAACCAATGTCCGGAGAGGATTTTGGTCTTAACCGGTCAAGATCCCATTGTTTTCAAGTCCAACTGGTTACATGTTGACATCTTTCGAGTTTTTCTTTATTAATTTGAGGTACTTTCTATAAATTCATCTTAAATGATATGTAACTCTCATGGAGTCTTGAACTTCAACCGGTTCATTTGTAACTAGTGGCCGGCTCTCTCTCTCTCTCAAAAGGAACAAATACATCTAGATGTGGTGATGTTAGTTTTATTGTTTACATACTTGGGTCCCCATTGGCATGTATTAGTATACTTTTTTGATTCTTGTGTCAAGATATCATTATAATTGAATTTTCAATTTGTGCCAAAAAAAGGAAGACAAGATATGTATACGTGCATTCTTTGTATCATTATGTGAAATGATTATAAATTTACAAAATGAAATCAATTAATTTTATTTCATGCATATCATAAGTTTGAATACAACTCCAACTATATGGATGTTATTTATAGGCAATTTCCCAAATGAATAAAGAAACTAGAAGTCATTGTCCCTTTCATCTTAGACCAAATGTTTTTCCAAATAAAAGTTTGAGCTTTTAAAGGTTGTGTAAATCAATCAAGCTTGAACCAACCAAAGTGGACAAATTTCAATAGGATTAGGTGACATGAGGTCCAAATGTTAGTAGTCTTGGGATCAATCCTCAAAGATTTTCCAATCTTACGAATGCCATGTTGATTAATGTAAGTATTATGGTTTTGCTTTATTTGACTCGTGGTTAGTGTTGATAATGTAGTAACCTAATGTACTACTTATCAGTCATTCACCAAATAAAACTTGTCCATTCCAAATGTTTGTTGCAACTTGTCTATTGCAACTTATGCTGAGACCACACATAAATAAAATCACTTTGGTTATTGACTGGCGGGTTTTAGTTGTAGGTTCTAAAAATCAAAGTAATTTACAGGTACATTTTTTTCAAAGTAATATCAAAGTCATTTTATGATGATGTTGAGTTATTTGCTTTAAGGGTGATGGCATGGTGGTGTGGCGTAGAGTTTGGTGTCACACGGTCATGGAATCAAACATGCTCGTGAATTAATGAAAATGAAATAATATTTGGAGTGATTTTGATGTTTTATTATGATATGTCAACATGTAGTATGTTATACACATGTCAACATGCAACTTTTAGGCATACAAACAAGGTGTCTTCACAAAAAGAAATAAGGAAATAACAAATTTTAAAAGTCATTCACAAAGCTTGAATGAGGCAATTGAAGATTCAAGGGTTCCAATTTTGTAAAACATGATTGAAGACACACTACATGATGCTCTTAATTTGTAGCTAGTTTTGGACATTTCCCATGCATATTATGAGTGCCTCATAGGCATAGCTCCAAACATAACACCCACTTGCTTAAGTGTGCCATTGTTTTTCTAGAAAGACCATGTGACATTTAAGTAGATAGGCACACACAAATGTTGTGCTCTAAAAGATCAACTTATGAATCATGGAAATTGTACTTTGACTAGAGATCCCAAAAGAATATGAACCATGACCACACATCTCTCAATGGTATTCATTCTCAATTAGAATTTCTAGCACAACGAGTTCTTCAAGACACCAATCCAACGGCTACATAGGTTTGTGGAGTTGGTAGTGGACACAATAGGCACAAGTCCTAATTATTTGGACATGGAATGGTGTCTATATCATGAGCACGTAGTCACAAACTCACCCAACTAATTTGTGTCTTCTAAGTGTCCATTTTGAACTACAAGCCTTGCTATATACCACTCAAAACATAAAGGGCCGATAAAGAACAATGACCAAAGAGGGTGTGGTCACATACCTTTAGGTACCACAAGGTGTGCAACACATCAAAGTTATTTGTAAAGTAAAGCAAAGCAAATGACGCCATGGACTTACTCCCAAACCCTGAGTTTATGAGAGTTAACACAAAGTCACCAACTCCTTCTTAACGCTTAAACTATCATACACAAAAGAGCAGCGCCACGCTATTAGAAACCCAACTTTTCAGCTTGTCCTAGTAGGATGGGATGGGCGAAGATAGCCTTGTATAGGGTTGACCCGGGATTCAGGACAGCGGGTCCCATGCGCATACCATGTTCTAGATCCTAGAATGCTCTCAAAATCTAAGAGACGAAAAAAAGAACCCCATAAGTTCCACCCAACTTTCAAAACAGGCTTTGATACACGACGAGGTAACAATCTCTTAATAGATAGAACCTTCATTTATTGGCTCTGTCTGTAGGACAGAGGCTATGCATCAACTTCTTCGTTTCAAGAGCAAATTTCCTAACCACTTTGCGTTCACACTTGGACGTTACTTGTTCTTGTGATTTGTGGTCCACTTTATTTAATGTGGATGCTAACTATAATTTTATATATATATAGAGAACTATAATTGCTCCCTAAAATGCATTGAAAGAAATCTAGTTAACTATAGTTATTTCGGCAGTTCTTGATTATTTATTCTAAAAATTTCGGGTGATATCAAAATCCTTGACCTGCATTTGAGAAGAAGGTGCACAAAATCCAATAAAGGTTTGGTATAGTAAATAGCCATGGATTGGCATGAGCAAAGTGGACAACTACAACTGTAGTCTTTCATAGTAAAGGACAGAGCCTCACGGTTCTACCGTTTTCTTGTTTATTTTCTCTCAAAGAAGGATCCAACCCATGGTTCCATCGCTCGTTGAAGGGACTTTACGGATAACTCTAATGCGGCCGCCCTCACCAAGGCGGGTTGCATGCCACCCCATTATTTTAGTGCTTTATAACTATAGGGTTGGCACCAAGTTGCCGTATGCTTGGGCACGGAACCAAGAGCCTTGGCCTTGGAGGGAGGGGGGGCGTGGATTCCCGAGAAGAGAAGAGAGAGAAAGATGACTACTTACGGCCCGGAAATTTGTTGCAACAAACGGACCCGAGACTCACATCACACGGAATGATTGTGGGTACCGACAACGGCCACCAAGTCCTTTGTGGCAAAATGGCGCTCCAACTTCTTACAACTCCGATGTGTGGACCGACTCGACTCTCCTTCATATCCCCAACTTTTTAACCGAAAGGGGTCACCTCCACCATGAAGCAAGATCGGTTGGTTTTCTAACTTTTAGAGAAGGTGGTAGTGGAAACATGCCCCTTGTAGGTTTGTCGATCATTCATCCCGGTTTTAGCGTAAACAAATTCGTTTGGTTTTATGACCCTGGTTTAGTTTTCATTTAGCTAAAGTTAACTGTATTTGGGTTCTGTAATAACTGGTTGTTGGTTGGTTTTTACTTTCGTCCTCCTTTTTGGCAAGTGTTGTGAACATTCATCCATGCAGTAGTTTTTGTTCCTCGTCACAAGTTTTCGTAGGCTGATTCGTTATGTGAAAATGGTGGAATGTTGAAATTACATCAACTCTCAATGACACCCCCCCCCCTGCCACAAACCCCCCACACATCACATTTTTTTCTCTTCGCTGAACAATCCACCTACCGCAAGTAGACATTTATACCAAGGGCTTTGTGTCATATGCTCCCACATATGAATAGCCGTGGACAAGCCGACCTTGGTCGTGTTGTTATAATCATAGAACAACGATTTTGTTAATTTTTTTGAATTGTCTCAAGTCACAATTTGAAAAACTAAAAGCATGGCCTTCCACACAAAATTTGGCAATCCATCAACACAAGCATGGGTTGTTCTTATGACATCTGCTCACAAAATATTGCATTTGTTTTAGTTTAAAGAGATGATTAATTCAGTATGATCGATTCAAGCCACACATATATTTCAAAGTTAAAATAGAAAAGGAGGGGAATGTTCTTTGGTGGCACCCATTAATTGATTGCAATTTTTAGTGCATGTGTCATGCTTTGAAGTGTTCAATATAAAATGATATAACAATATTCCTAAACATTGTCACACTACATTGTTATTACTTCCTTGGTGATGGAGCAATAAAAAAGATGTTGCAAATCTCTCAACATGTTTCTATGTTTTTTTTTTAAAAGCCAAAAGTCTCAAGAGAACCACACCGTAGGAAGCATTCTCATCACTAGAAATGTATATTGCGGGTGGTCATAAACATGTGCATGTACATACATGTAGATCCATTCCTTTACAAGATGGCTAGGGACTCGCGGTGTATACATACACTCGTCCATTGCGGAGGTGAAAACACAATGAATTGTATTATAGCATGTATATGATTATATTTTATATGATATGATGATGGGAATAGCATCAGAGACTTTGAATTAGTCTAGTGAAGTATAGTCTAAATGAACGAACCATCAATCTTATAGGGGATTTTTTAAAATAAATAAAATAACTTAAAAAGAAACACCACTAGAGCCCCTTCATCCATGATGAGTGAGTTTACATAGACACCACGAACCCCCATGTCATTGAGGCATTGTGAATGAAGGGTGTGTGGTTGTGGGCAGATCACATCCAAGCCACCATTCACAAAACCCCATCCTACGGTCTACGAAACTGCTCAAGCAATCTGGAAAAAAAATATGACGGATGAAAAATCAATGTTTGCAAGATGAAGGGGTAGATTGTTCATTTAGTGGGAACTTAGGGAACCCTCTAGGAACCTTCAAAACCCCATACAAATGCTCTCACACAACCGGTTAAATTTCATTTCATTTCAAGGTTGGTCATCAAAAGGGGTTTGGAGTTCATGGCTAGTACCCTCGACTCTACCTTTCAAAAGGAAGAGGTAGGAGTTCAACCATTCCCCCCCCCCCCCCCTTGGCATCATCTCCTCCGCAAGTCCTTTCAATGAAGGACTTAGTTGGAAAATTTTCATCCAAGATTCATGAGGTGATGGAGGTGGAGATTTCATCCAACGTGAAGTTTTTCAAGCTCTACCCGAGGAGAAGAGAAGCCAGAAGCTAGGGCAACATAGGAGCCTTTAGATCTGCCATATCATAATCAACGGCTAAGATCTTCCTAACCCCCTGACCACACGGGAGGCATTCACAACGCCTAAGTGATGCGGCCACAAATCCCAAGCATAACAAGATGCCCCCATTAAGTGCTTGAAAGTAAATTGATGATTTCATACTATGAATAAATCAATTAAGGTATTGTTGATTATATACCTAGACTTTAAACAAGACAAGACAAATGCTATGAGTCTCATCCATCCAAGCAAAACAAGTACCCTGAAACCTGCCTTGTGGCAGTCTTAGGGCCGCTTTACACCTAGAGGCCGGGCCAATTTCCCTTGAGGCCGATTGCACAAAATTTCAGCCTTTTTTGGGTTGGAGGCCGGCCTCTACTACACATTATAATAAGATTATACCGGGGGCCAATTTTCCCATATGTAAAGGCCCTCGGGCCAAGAAGCCAAGCTGATTCAAAAAAATTAGCCTAATCCAACGGATGTAGCATAATCTAAGATAGAGCCTTTAGATTCCACATAATCCAATGGATCTAGTTCACTTTAAAAAAATTATACTTTATTTAAGAAGATTTTTTTAGTGGAATATGACATTGGCCTTCCATTTTGGGTGCACCCAATTCAACGAGCTCGGGCCGTGTCATAACATACATTTTTTAATTTAAAAAATCATACCACCAAATCGGCCCGGCCTCTAGATGTAAAGGGGTTGGGGCCGATTTGAGCCTTTTGACCAATCACAAATGAGGATTTCAAGCCTCTTACACAACGAATTGGCCCGGCCTCTAAGTGTAAAGCGGCCCTTATGTTGCTTGTCGGGACCCATTCAAATTCTCCGTGCAAATTATGACCCAAGAAAAGGATCTTAGAATGGAATAGGAGTGGCGAAAATTGTGTATGGGCTCAATTGAAGACACATAAGTAACTTAATTCACAAAACAAATGCTTGGCATGCCAAACCATTTCAAGGTACTATTAGACCTTACCACTAAGGTAAGGTAGGTGGGTCTTAAATTGTTACTTTTCGCAACTAGCCCGCTTCTCCAAGCACATGAAACACGCGATTAGCACAAGATGGTTAGCAAATCCAATTCGAGTTCGGAACAAACGTTCCTCTTGTGGTCATGTGAACATCTTATTTCAAAGCTAGAACATTGTTCTCGTTAAATGGTCATATAGGTCCCCTCCAGTTATGCTCACTCTTGAGTCTATAATAGTCTATAAAACGTTTTGAGCATGAATTTTAATCTCTTCTAAATACATGTTTTTTGGTATCCGTTTATAGAGCCAAATCTAATATAGTTGTTTGATTAAGTGAAGTTGTCAAATTAGACGCGTCTTCTTTATAGTCTTGAGAAGTGACCTCATCGTTTAAGTTCTGTAGAAAACATAAGTCTACTTGAGGGAGCATTGAAGTGTGCCTTCTCCTTCGGCTTTTGTAGATAGATAGATAGATAGAAAGTTTGCCACATGGTAGTCTTGTATTGCTTGAGACCCATTATGATCCCATGTAAGATTTGTAGTTTGTCATAAAACAAAATGAAGCAAGCATCACCTTATGGTGTACATAATGATGTAAACATCGATATCCATGCCTACAACACAAGATCTCCCCACGAAATCAACAAAATACACTCCACATATTGATTTAATGCTTCTGACTATAGAGTCTACCCTTGAAAGAGGGCATCAAGGGTAGCATGCGCCATCATGATTATGGTGGCCACCTTGGTAGCACTTCCCCCAACAGACTCTTCATTCACGCTGGTCCTTCGGACCAAAGTTCCTCTTATTTATTCCTCTCATGTATTCCCACATTCAACATGCTTAGGATGGGTGGCAACCATGTGAGAGGTATTTGTGAAAGCCGGTGTTGAATCGAATGGTTTGATGGCATAGGGTCCCCTCGAAGGGCAAGGTTAAGGGGGGTTTATACGAAGGGAAACATATTGCGGTGATGATTTAGAAAGTCAAAAGCATGCTTTGTGACCAAACATCATTGGCATGTCAGCAATGATCTGACTTCAGTTAGTCCAAAATTCCAAGTCGTACCTACCAGTGTATATGTTTGACAAAGTTTTTGCATGTTTTTCACTTTTGACACGTAAAAACTCGCACCAAAAAAATGCACGTCAATTGACACACATAATGTAGAAGTTGACATTACTATGACTTGTGGAAAAAAGAAAAGAAAAGAAAAACATGTCAATTGACACGCCAAAAATTGAAATGACACGTATTATTAGGCAACTTAAGTATTATAAATTGGAGCTCAAGTAATACAAATCGACGCTGAAATGGTTGTTGAAGGATGTGTTTGAAGAAGATTCATATTGGTTTTATAAAGTCATGCAGTACGGTGGCTTTCTTGAGGTAATGTTATGACCTGCTTATTGTAGTGCATGCCGGCGTTATTAAAATTATTCAAAGATGAAGAGCCGCATTGGTATGAGATCATGTGCTCTTTTGAATTTCATTTACTTGAACTTGCTTGTATATGTTTTACCAGAGTTGAATAAATTGAATATAAAATTTCAATTTGATATGGTTGATATCACAACTATTAGTGCAACCATCGATATCACTATTTCAATTTTATCACGTCATTTATAATCATGGAATGGACCTAGGTTTCGTTGTACAAGAAAGAATTTGGAAAATTCTTGAGGGACTATGTATGAAATCTTCAGTTGAGTTATGAAAACAATACATGAGATTGTATTATTCATACATTGGCAACTGATGGGCCCAATGAACTACAACAATGCATATTATTGGGTGTATCTTCTGTGCAAAAAAAAATTCATGCTTTGAATGATCATTTCCCAGACCTTCCAGTATTCAATGCATCCAAATTTTTCAGCCTTCGTAATTATCCAAACGATGATAGTGACCGAAACACAAATATTGAATTATGATTCAAAAGGATATTGTCGAAGTTTCAATACACTAAAGAAGAAAGCGACATGTGTAAGGGAGAGTTCCTGGAATTTACGGAAACATGTTAACATGAGTGTGAGAACAAAACGTTATTTGAGGCTTGATGCATATGTGGTAGCAATTTGGAATGGCACACAAATTGGCCTAAACTTATGCAACTTTGGCAGAAAATTATACTCATTCCATCAAGTATAGCAATTTGTGAGAGAGGATTTTCCAAACAAAATGCAATCAAAAGCCACTTGCACAGTAGGTTACTTGAAGACCCTTGATACTCATATGTGGGTCTCTCTTTGTGGGCTTGAAGTGGATGCCATGAACTGGGCTACCATCTTCAACATTTGGAGAAACATGCGAGACCAAAGGATACTTGCACTCAATTGATAGTTTTCTTCTTCTTCTTACAAGTTAAGTTTGTATTTTGATTATTCAAAATATTAGTTTTCTAAAATATTGTGTAACCCAAAATTGAGGTGACATTTTAGAATAAAATGTATATTATGTCAATTGACATTTTTTTTTGGAAAATGTCACGTGGCACTTTGGATTTGAAGTTGAACATCAAATGAAATTTGTCAAACATACACACTGGTACCTACATACAAATTATGTTGGTTTTGGACTTTGTTTCTTCGTCCACTGCTAAATTTTCTAAATACCTTGAAAACCCATGAATCATTACAATTATCCATAATATCCCTCAAAAGAGAGACGAAAATGTGGGTTTGCTCCTTCTTTGAGAAAACTTTCTATTAAGAGCTCGTTAGCAACTCATCATGTTTTGTGGCCTGCTTTGGAAGTTGGGTGAAATTATTTGTAGATGTGTTTTTGGGTTTGGGGTTCTAGGTGTCATTATTTGGTTAATTGATAGGCCACAATGAGTTTTGATTAAGTATTGGGTACCAAAACCTATGTTAGACTCAACTTCGGGTGATTTTTATGGGGTAATGTGAAATTAAACGGTGGATTGTAAGGGCCACTTAGTATAATACATACAATTGCACAATCTCTCCCTTACATTCAATCATAGTCCAATAGTAATGACTTTCTATACCATGGATTTTAATGCAGGGAGTCTCAACTCATTGATTGTCTTTTGAGTGCCAACAACATCATATAGTTAGTGCCAAGGGTGCCCCAATATGAATCATACTCCTTCTTTCCTTAAGTAATAATTCAATGGATCATGAAATGTTGTAGTGAAAACCCTATATGTTACTGGATTAATTGATTTATCTTGAAATTTAATGAGTCCATCCAGCCATTGTCCTTACCCATACCGACTATAAAACATTCCAATAGTCTAGTTAGAACAATAATCTAGAACATTCTCCTTAATGGTTTAATTCATCAATTGCTCATTAATTGACACCACTTTTTGTGTATGGTAATTTAAGCAATACAAAAACTCGGGTGCCTTTTTGTTGACTCCCATAAACTCAAGGTTTGGCACTAAAACCATGGTTTCATTTGCTTTACTCTACGAATAACTCTATCAAACTAAAACTTAGCTATCATTAGCTATTGCTAAGTCTAGCTAAGCCTAGTGGGTTCCCAGAATTCTAGTTAACGGGTGGGCAATTTAGCATAACTACGTCATGTATTGTATTCTCATCCCAACTTACTTTTAGTATATTTTGCATCCTAACATTTCTATAATGAAATATTGCCAAGGATGATTGAAATTTACATGAAAAAATAACTTAATAAGTGATAGCAACTGCAATATTGTTAATATGTAATGTCCAAATATGTTTACAAAGAATGACAAATAGTGACAAGATTTACATTTAGTGTTGGTGGCACTACACGGGCGGTTTAAAATTAGTAGTATCGAGGAAGACAAATAGAATTGGTGACACTAATTACAATCTCTAGTCTAGCTCCTAATGGATGGTGTGGCCGGGGTCTAAATTAAAGTGTCGATTGCTCTAAAGCACCATAACATTGCTCATCCTCAAACTATTTCCCCTAAGTGTTTCTACTATAAAAAAAAAAAACCACGATTGTGCATCGAGAATGAACATGCATGGCCCGTTGCGACTCTCGCACTTGGAACCGACCCGAATTTGGTTGTGATGTGGGAATCCACCGAAAATTATGGGGGACATAGTTGCCATGTTATTCCCGGGCCCACATGGCAAGCTAACAAATCTAGGGTCGGTTTACACTAGGGTCCAAGGCCAAGAAACTCCACGATCAATTGTTTTCATTGGTTGAGAGACTTTTCTGGACCCAAGTATTCAAAACTAGGGTCCAAGTCCAAGGTATTCGAGAACAAAGTGACGTTGATGTCGTATTGCTACTCTTTCATCAAAATCTCTACAGTCCCCACGCAAGAAAATTACTCCTCTTGATTTGGAAAAACCAATCTTCAAGCTTGGGTCCAATCTTGAGTTCGAATGTAAGGTCTGTTAAGATAGGCGTATTTGTTTTTAACACAACAATAGTATAGACATCTACATTTGAGTGGTATGTGGTTAGGTGTGGATCTAAGAATGGACACCAAAGATACATGAGTTTTTTAAAAAGAAAAAATAAAGAATGGATTACATGCTAAAACATGCTAAAGCATTATAGGCTCCATAGTCAACATGATTAGGGAAACTCATAAGACCACTCAATGAGCACAAGAATCTTCACTTTTTTTTTATATGAAGAATAAGATATTAATGTGAGCTCCAAAAATCATGCATAGCGTTACACGATTCCTTTGTTGTGTGTTGTGGCACCATGTATTAGGTGAGCACAATTCTCCTCTTACCATGGGATTCCGTGTTTACCAAGAGCACTCAAACTATGCACAATGAAGTTTTCAACAAGCATCTATAACTTATCAAAGTTTTTAAAATCGCAACATCGTTCTTTGGAAAAAGATCGTTATGTAGTTGCTTCTTAATGTTATGTAAGGCAATTGACTATGGGCATGTTTTGGATTTCCTAATCTCCTCGCACTAATTGCATGTTTCATATCCTACGAGAAGTGGATGCAAAGAGTTAAGCATCCAAATAACACACTTTCACCTTAACGGTGTTACAGACCCCGAGTTTCTTTGACTCGTAACCCCAATGTAAGACCACCCTGCCAACATAACAATATTACACAAACTCCTTGGCCATGCTTCGTGGGACCATGTATGACATGAGCATAAACTCTTCTTTAATTATGAGATTCCCCATGTACGGGGGGAACACTCAAACTGTGTACTATGAACTCTTCGACAAGTAATTGAAAATGATCAAAGTTTTCTAATCGCATCGCACCCTCGTTCTTTGGAAAGAAACCATCATGTAGCCACTTAGGGCATCTGTAGTGGATCTAGGTAAAGCTCACTGCAAACCAAAACCTATCTTTTGACTGACCTAAAATTAGAAACTGAAATTACCATCATTAGAAGCACACCTAAACAAACGTGAGATATTTCTCAAGAAAAAAGAATTGTAAAAATTTGACGTAGGTGAAATCCCTCATTGAAAACACCACATTTTCAAAATTTAGAGGGAGTGCACCAAATCTTGCTTTAAAATGGAAAGATCCTCCCACACTCCCTCCAAATTTTTGACATTTAGAGGGAGTGTGGGAGGATCTGTCCATTTTTAAGCAAGATTTGGTGCACTCCCTCTAAATTTTGAACAATTTTAAGCAAGATAGGTCTTGGTTTGCAGGGAGCTTTACCTAGTTGCATTGCTGATGCTCTTAGTAATGTTATGAAGTACCGATACGATTTCCAAATAACAAAAACGAAAAAGGGCCCGCAACTTGGGCAATGAGTTAATGGCGTTTGACTCTCAAGGGAACGAGCTTAACTTATTGAGTCCAAGTTCGGGTGGTTTCAAGTTGACCCTTCACTTCAAGTTCCACTTCTCAAAAGGGAAGGGCTCGGCTGCTGACAGCCCCATGTGTGTGTGTTAGAATTTCAAGCGCACATCTAAGTTATCTCGCCATTTTTAAATCCGGCCTCACGTTTTGGGAAATGGCTAACCGGAACTCGCCCTAACTTAGGGGCCACTTCACACACGAGCATTGTTCAAGATTGAAGTCTTCAATGCCCTTCAAACGCGATTTAGCCCTTCAAAATATAACCATCCAACTCTACTTCTTATATATATATATATAATCCTTTTGGCTAAATATAGGTACAAAGGAAGAAAAAAAAATTTAGTCTTAATTAAATATTTGATGAATATTCAAAGTCAAAACTACTAGCTTCCTTAAACCAATCCATAGGCCTCATGTATGGCAACCTCGCATATGATGAGGACCCCCACCTTCATTGCCTAGAACCAACACAACATAGTTGGGTACTAGACCCAAACTACATCAAAGCCCAAGTAGAGTTGGATGGTTGATACTCAATTCTTCACATTGTATTGGAACCATGTACCATATAATTCATGCAAAAGTCTAATATGAGTTTTGTAGTGCACTATATTCTTCGATTGACGTCTTGGATTTGCATCAACCCTTCAATTGAAGAGCAACACGTAATTTAACATAATTTAACGTCATTTAAAAGTCATAGCAACACGTAACTCCAAATGATAACCCACACTAATAGGACAATTCAATGTAATCCGATTATTGAAATTGTTGCACATGTCTCATAGAGTTTGCAATAGATTCTATTACCGGGCTAATATAGTGCATGTTGCCCAGTCAGCAAGGGCCCCATGTGGCGTACATTATTCATTTGGCATTTACTACCCATGTTTGGTATGAGGTAAGAACCCATTATTTAGGGCATGCATAATTTGAGAGTGGCAACCTCACTGAGGCTTCTAGAAAAGGAGCAATGCACTGAGGTTGAAGAAGGTTATGAACTTACCCTATC
Organism: Polytrichum commune; assembly: GCA_950295325.1. Lineage (NCBI taxonomy): Eukaryota > Viridiplantae > Streptophyta > Polytrichopsida > Polytrichales > Polytrichaceae > Polytrichum > Polytrichum commune. The sequence continues at coordinate 40,176,121 of OX485807.1, forward strand.
TAGAATTTACTTCTTTTTCAAGTGCATTTTTCAAATTAGTTGAATCCCTCGATGTTATTAAAGACTTAGGTTCACTTATATACAACATGAACGCCCTCGAATATCAATGCTTCCTTTGTATTTTGATCATCAATGTCACATATGAGTAATTTTCTTTCATATTATCCTTCATATAAGATTATGTGCTTAATAAAGTTTCAAAACCCTAAATTCTACAAAAATTAACTTTAAAACTTGGTGAGGTTCATAGATATCGTGTTCACATGTCGTATATTGAATCCGTACGCCTTTTAAGGATTAAGGTAGGTATACCTTAAAATGGCTATTTTTCTTAATCAATCTACTTCTTCAAGGATCTCAAACATTCAAATTAGTGAGAGACGATAAGCGAATCCAAATCGACACAATTGTAGTCATTGTTTTTGGAGCTCATATGAATAATCTCGATCATCATCAAATTGGAAGCTTTTCTTTCTTCTTAAAGGATCATGTAGGAGGTCTTACTTTGATTATTGAATGTAGGGTGTAGTTAAAGACAATTTTTAGCAAGCACATATAAAGTTGAATGCAGAGGTTCAAAGTGCCGCTACCAAACAAAAGGTCGTAGGTTTCATATTTTTGTATCTGGAAGTATTAAATGTAGAAATGTTTAATGATGAGTTGAACGAATGCCAAATGAAGCATTTGCCACGTGAAACAAAAAGCCTATGGGATTAGAAATACATCAAGGTGGAATCAAAAATTGCTTATTGCCTAGAGTAACAAAGTGCAATGGTTTCTTTCAGATAATGGCTAGCATCAACTTGGATAATCAAGTTGGTGGACTTGATCTTAGCATCTAACGTTGGTTCAAGTAGACATGCCTTAGATGGATACTTTTCTTTGCGCACCCACTTGTCCGAGGATATGAAACACACACTTAGTGCCAGATGGTTAGCAAATCCAAATTGTGCCCGTAACTATTTTCCTCATTATTTTTGAAGCTCATATGAATATCTTATTCAACATCAAATTGCCCCCCCCCCCTCCACACACACACACAATCATCTTGAACCTAAAATGGTTAACATATTTTGAATACATAGTCCAATTTCATTTTAACACGTGTTTTTTTGGTGCCAATTTTTGATCCACACCTAACCACATACCACTCAAATATAGGTGTCTGGATAATTGTTGGGAGTATGCATGCATGCCTTACTCACATTTTGAGACGATACCAAACTGAGTATAACTCTTTAATAAAGGTGATGTGCCTCTCATTCACAACACCATAAGTTGGTGCTCTCTCTCTCTCTCTCTCTCTCTCTCTCACACACACACATCCGAATTGCCTAAGGTAGTTAACCCATCCCCAATCCATCAAGCAATTTTGCATATCAAGGGTTAGGTTTGATCAAAAGAAACACCCCCCATGTAGAGAAAGAAAACAAGAAGCGATTCACACACACACACACACACACACACATATATATATATCATTATATTCTATGCAACAACCAAAATTACCAATAAATCTTCATAGTGAACATTCTCTTTGACCTATACTCGTGATATAGGCTACCCTACTTCCGATCACCGATCGGTTACAAAACCAAGAACGCTCAATTCCCGTGACCGATTACCGTGACACCTGAACATGCTCGCACTCTAGAACCCTAAACATTTATTTTCTTCCCTCCAACCTAGAGCTGGATTTCGACCATGACATGTCAACATCAGTCTGATCATATCAAAGACTGATGTTGTGTTGCACGGAAATAGGCTGGCCGAAGGTACAAAAAAAAGAAGAGGAGGAGGGGAGGGGGTCATCGGGAAGGGGTCGGCCACCTCACGGGAGGTTGTCGAGCGTACAAAATGGAGCACATTTTCCTTGCATTTGCCTCGTCTCCTGCATCTGAAGGAAAGGAAAGGAAGGACACCCGGTGAGCCATGCTGACTCGAGATACAAAAAGGCAAGGGACACCCCCAACACTAAACCCTTGTATACCCTTCACACATGAGCCAAGAGCCGTGACCATGAAATTGTGAGAGCCCAAAGGAACGTGTCCCAAGGCCGTCCCAACACACCTCCAAAATCATGCAGTGTACTCACGTACCCTCAAGTGTAATGTGAATTCATATGTGACCGGGCCCTCAACCAAATGCTATTTCAATGAATTCCTATTCATGCGGGTTCTCATACATGAGAAAATAAAATAAATCAATGGTTATGAACGTTGGAGTTCCATGGTCTCCCGGTTTTGTGTTAGGCCTACCTCCAAGAGGTGGTTTTTGGAAATAGTCCAAGTGACCATGAAACATGATCCATTCGATGCCATGTAAGAACCCATGTAGACTTCACATCCATCTTGCATTCGCATACTCCGTTGGTCCCTCAAGCGTAGTGTGAAGCGAACTTGGACTGGCTCCGCCTTTTCCACCAATGAGAGTGCTTGAAGTGTAATGGTCATGGGCTCTCAGTCTCATGTGTGAAGTGGCCCTTACTGCAAGTGGCGCCACTGGGGCAGTACAGAGCCGTTAAGTTACTGGTTTGAATAGAATGTGGTAGTTCTGCCACCTCCAGGGTACTGGTCAGTAAGCCGGGCCACAAAGCCAATGGGCCCTTCAGGGCCACTTCACACACAAGCCAAGGGCCGTGACCGTGAAATTGTGAGAGCCCAAAAGAAAGTATCCAAAGGGCTGTCCCAACACATCTTCAAGATCATGTAGTGTGATCACGGGCTCTCGAGTGTAGTGTGAAGTCATATGTGACCGGGCCCTCAACCGAATGCTATATCAATCGATTTCTATTGATGCGGGTCTTCACACATGATGAGATAGAATAAATCAACGGTTGTGAGATTTCGGAGTGCCATGGTCTCCTGGTTTTGTGGTAGGCCTACCTCCAAGAGATGGTTTTTGAGAATAGTCCAAATGACCATGAAACATGATCCATTCGATGCCATGTAGGAATCCGTGTAGACTTTACATCCATCTTGCATTCACGTACTCCGTTGGTCCCTCGAGCGTAGTGTGAAGCGAACTTGGACCGGCTCCACCTTTTTCACCAATGAGAGTGCTTGGAGTGTAATGGTCACGGGCTCTCAGTCTTGTGTGTGAAATGGCCCTCAGTTTGCTGCATGGGGGCTTCTCGGATTCTTTGCAACATGGGAATTAAGGTAGAAAAATGGGCAACGATGAAGATTTTGGCCACAAAGAGCGATTTGAACATTTTGTGCAATATTTTTCAAAGATGGAGTAGACGAAGGATGCATGTTGTTTCGTTGTTTTATTACATGTACTTAATTAGTTATGTTTTTCCAAAGAGGGAAGTAAGTCGAACCCCCTACTTGTATGATAGAATCTCCCTGATTGAGCATCACAATATCCTACTCTCCATACGAATGCTTAAAGGGTACTTAACTTCAATGACACTCAAAAGTGATCCTAAGTAGTGTGAAACATTACATGTATGACCTGTCACTGCATCTGGCCTAACACTGCATCCTTTTCACGCCACAATTTTTACAATTAGCCATTTTGGTTCACACAATAATCACTTGCCTCTTGTTCTAGTGTGCCATTAATGGTCATTTACATTTTTTCCCACTCTTCTATCTTGTACAATAGAGTCTACCTGATTGAGCATCACAATATCCTACTTTGCATACATATGCTTAAAAGTAATTAACTCCAATGGCACTCAAAAGTGATCCTAAGTGGTGTGAAACATGACCTATCTGACATGTCATTGTATCCAGCCTAACACTGCATCCTTTTCACGCCACCATTTTTACAATTAGCCATTTTGGTTCACACAATAATCATTTGCCTCTTGTTCTAATGTGCCATTAATGGTCATTTACATTTTTTCCCCACTCTTCTATCTTATACAATAGAGTCTACCTGATTGAGCATCACAATATCCTACTTTGCATACATATGCTTAAAAGGTAATTAACTCCAATGGCACTCAAAAGTGATCCTAAGTGGTGTGAAACATGACCTATCTGACATGTCATTGTATCCGGCCTAACACTGCATCCTTTTCAGGCCATCATTTTTATAATTAGCCATTTTGGGTTCACACAAGAATCATTTGACTCTTATTCTAATGCACCATGAGTGGTCATTTACAAATTTTTCCTGCTTTCCTACCTTACTTATACAATAGAGTCTCCCTAATTGAGCATCACAATATCCTACTATCCATATGAATGCTTAAAAGGTAATTAACTTCAATGGCACTCAAAAGTGATCCTAAGTGGTGTGAAAGATGACCTATTTGACCAGTCACTAATTCCGACCTAACATTGCATTCTTTTCGGGCCAACACTTTTACAATAAAGCATGTTGGATTTACACAAGAATCATTTGATTCCTATTCTAGCGCGCCATTGGTGGTCATTTATAGTTTTTCCGCTTTTCTACCTTAATTGGGTCCCTCAGACATGAGTTAAGGTAAGTAGTGGTCATCACACCTAAAACCAAACATAACAAACATTGAGCGCAATTTTTTTTGTACCATTTTAATTTGTCAAACTTATATTTTATCTTGTTTGCAACATGAGAAGGATTCCAACACACTAAAGAACACATCGCTTCGACATTGTATGCAAAAGTTTTTACTTCATAGTTGTGTTTGTAGAGGACTTGAAACCGATGTCTATAGTAGATGTCTAGGATGTACATCCTCATAATCAATATGTATGTATTGTGCAAGATTTATTGATGTTGGTTTTGGGTATATGACACTCTTATAATTGTTGCACTTGAAATTTAAATAAGACATACTTTGGTGCATTGGAAGTCCCATTCAACACTAACAAGGACCATTTAAAACTTTTGTAATTTGATTATAGTAAGCGCTAAGCACATATTATAGTTAGGTTAAGCATATATTATATGGTCATGATTAGCAACTAAGTGGGGCTTCCAATGCACTAGAGTATGTACATTTGCAAGAGAGGTTCAAAGCTTTATTGGTAGGTGACCCAAAACCAACACATCAACATGATATCAAGGTGGCGACATTCTCATAATCAATATGTACTTATTATGCAAGATTTGAACGTGTTGCTTCCGAAGCCATCATCCTAGATCTAAGTTGATTTGTCTAGTACATCATGATTTGGAACTGAGGTAAGAGAGGTCTAATTATATGCATAAGTCGTTGGAGTAGAAAAGAAGGAGGTATGTGGCCATGTCATGGGCACTTCCAACTCCACATATACTTTTGGTTGTTGGCTCTAATCAAGTTAGCAATTGGGAATAAAAAAGAATATTTTTTTCCATTTTCAAATCAAAGTTGAGACGCAATACTTATAAGAGGTCAAAGCGAAGATTCGCATACGCTTGAAACAATCACGTAGACCCCAATTGTGTCATTAACTATTATACTATAAAACTGTAACTTCATTTTCAGCACATAGTCCAATGTCATTTGAAGGAGAACAATGGTATGAAGTGACGAGGAATTGACACTTATAAATGGTCACTAAGAGTGAAGCAAGAGGCATGCTTTCTTGCCCATGGGTGTTTGTCCAATTATAAAACCATCTTAAATTTAGTAATTTGGGTGACAAGAATCCATATCAAGCATGCTTAAGAAATGAACTCAATTCAACATGAGAAACACCCATCATAATGGTCAATGTTTTGACAGCCTCTAGATTAGGCATATGAACTATGAATTTACTGATCCAAATTCTCACACACACATATATATATATTTAAGTATGTATAATTTTGTGTTTGTTTTCATCAAGAATCTCCGTACCAAAATGTTAGTAATAATGAGATCAACATGTCCTCAACATTAAGAGTGGTAGAAAGAAAAGAAAAGAAAAAACCAACGCCGAGCAATATGACGTGAATTTGAGCCCGTTGGCCCTACCATGCTTAAGAATCCCCCTAGTGTAGGGTGGGGTTTAGGGTGTGGGTGGGCTTGAGAGTGGTATATTATTCCTAGTTTATTGATTTGCATTTGGAAGAAATAAAGAGTTCTTCTTTTGTAGAGGTTGTCACAATCTTCTCCTTCTTAGGGCCACTTCACACACGAGCCAAGAGCCGTGACCATGAAATTGTGAGAGCCCAAAATAAAGTGTCCAAAGGCCGTCCCAACACACCTCCAAAATCATGTAGTGTGGTCACAGACCCTCAAGTGTAGTGTGAAGTCATATGTGACCGGGCTCTCAACTAAATGCTATTTCAATGGATTTTTATTCACGTGGGTCCTCACACACGATAGAATGGAATAAGTCAACGGTTGTGAGCGTTCGGAGTGCCATGATCTTCCGATTTTGTGTTAGGCCTACCTCCAAGAGGTGGTTTTTGAAATTAGTCCAAGTGACCATGAAACATGGTCCATTCGATGCCATGTAGGAATCCATGTAGACTTTACATCCATCTTGCATTCACATACTCCATTGGTCCCTCAAGTGTAGTGTGAAGTAGAGAACTTGGACCGGTTCCGCCTTTTCCACCAATGAGAGTGCTTGGAGTGTAACGGTCACGGGCTCTCAATCTCGTGTGTGAAGTGGCCCTTAGTTATTTAGATTCATTTAAGGTTTTGAAACAAATGAAAATATTTCATTGCAAAAGTGTAACAAGAACAACACAACACACAAACACATGCTCTCTCTCTCTCTCCATACACGTGCAACACTGTGACCTTGGTTTTAGGAATAAAATACACTTCATGGAGCTATGATAGAGTCAAGTGTTTGTCCGTTTGCACACATGGAGTCACCTCCAAAAAAAATAAAATAGTACACCCACCATCCTCAAGACCAATTCATCCATCCCTACACAATCAACACACACACACTATAATATGGAAGACACCTATATTTTAGTTGTGTGTGGTTAGGTGTGGATCTAAGAATTGACCCCCCCTTTCCCCCCCCCCCCCAAAAAAAAGGAAAAAAAGAAAAAGTTTTTGAAAGGGATTGGACTAAATGTTCAGAACATGCTAACCTTTCTAGGCTTGACACTCAACATGATTGGGGGGTTGTATATGACCACTTAACGAGCACGTGAATCTTCTCTTTAAATGATTAATGAGATATTCACATGAGCTTCAAAAACTACGAGGTAAATCGCTACAAGCATGATTTGGATTTGCAGATCATGGTGCACTAATTGTGTGCTTCATATCCTACGCGAAGTAGGTGCGGAGACAAAAGTGTCCGTCTGAGACATATCTACCTAGTTGAAATTTTAATATAATTAAAGTATTTTTTATATATGCTTATTTATTTATTTATCTTTCCAACATTCTATGGAACTTTTGAAGATAAGTTTGGGTGGGTGTACATTAACCCCTAAATCCCTAAGCACCATTCTCCTCAAAATCGGTCAAATGACTGTTTGTAAGAGACATTGTTTAGGACTCAATCTATAAGTGTACTTGAGCATCCAACTGTACGGATACAATATCGGCCTTTGTAGGAACTATCCAGGAACATATCAATTGTCCTCGTGGCAATGTGAATGAGAAACTATACATATGTGAAGGTATAATGGGTGAGGTAGATGATTGAAAACAAACTTTAACCCTATTGACCTCATCAAATGGGTTACGTGATGAGTCCAATTGGGATGAAACTTTTTGCATAAGATTTCCAACTAAATTGGGAACCTTTGAGGCTTGAAATTTTTATGTTTGCACCAAATGTAATTTTTTGAGAGCCCTTGCAATGTGTAGCACTCCATATTACATCCACGCTTAAAATTTATTTTTTAAGTACCTTCAAAAACTCCAACTATCAATCGCAATGGTAGATATCTTAAACATAAAATAAGTTGAATCCCCGCAAACTTTCATATAGCTTTCCAAGCATATATGAGTGTTGTTTTTTCTATTTGACACATTCCCTAGTGTATCACGAGGTTTAGTCCAAATCCAATGAAATATGGGGCGTCAGATGCAAAATGAAATTCATTACTGTTGACATAAATTTCACCTCCGTCCAAAAAGTCATGGGTCTCAATCGAAACAAAAACCACCAAAAATTGGTCATTTTGGGTCTCCCAAGGATTTGGGGGTTAAGGTACACGCGCATATTTCACATATAGCAGTAGTTCTAGTGATCATTTGTCATGTGACTACAACTTATGAATGAAAGGAAACGACTATGGCCAAAAAATTCAGAGTACACCAAGCGGAGAACAACCATTGCTTGCCCCTCATTTAATGCAAGTGTGAGCCCAAAATGGTGCCCACATGTGGTGATTAAGTCTTCGAAACCAATTTTAGTGTGACTTTGATGTGCTATGATTATTCACAAAACATAAAAAGAGTGAAGTGTGGTATGGATTTAAGTTTAGGCATTAGAATGTGTTGTGTAGTAATTTCAAGGTTTAAACTTCAATAAGAGGATGCCTTGATTAGGTGAGTGGGGGGTAAGGTGAAGCAAGGTGAGCTCCGCGAGTTAAATGCCCACTTTTGGATCCACCTTGGTAGTTTGGGAAGAAGGAAGCTTGGTGGATGGGGATTAGTCCCTACTTTGGAGGAGAGGGTTAAAGGATTGTGATTGGAGGTGCCAATCCTCTCACCCTATCCTCACCTCTTTCCCCCTCTCTCCCTCTCTTCCTCTTTGCTACTTAAGGTGTTTTTTCTCTCATTTTTCTCTCTCTTCATCAAGCGCTCTCAAGGGAGCAAGCTCTTAAAAGCTTGAGCTACGCGTGTAGGACATTAGTTTTTAGTGAATTTAATTAGTTAAGTTCTCTCTCTCAATTCCTCTCAAGTGGAGTGAGCTCTTAGAGCTTGAGACAACATGTGGGGATTAGGTAGTTATTTAGTGGAATTAGTGGGTTAGATTAATTCATTAGTAAAGGATCGAAAACAAAGACTTAGGGAAATGCTCGATTAGCGGCTAGGGGAGACTGTATCAAGAGGCAACTGGTTAACTGCGGCTGCGACTGCATCGGAGGCAGCTGGTTAGCTGTGGTTGCGACTGCATTGGAGGCAGCTGGTTAGCTGTGGTTGTGATTGCATTGGAGGCAGCTGGTTAGCTGTGGCCGGGACTGTATCAGGAGGCAGCTGGTTAGCTGTGGTTGCGACTGCATTGGAGGCAGCTGGTTAGCTGTGGTTGTGACTGATTAGTTTATATTATTACATTAGTTTATAGACTATATTAGACTATATTAGTTTATAGATAAGTAGTTGGCCACATTAGGTTAGGTGGAGGCACGTGTGGGTTTCATAAGTAATTGCACTTAGGATTGATTATGGGAAATAGCATTTTTTAACGCTTGTATCCTCTCTATTAAATAAATCAAGTGCACAAGTAATGGAGAAGGTGGAGGACTTCCGCGAGGGGAAGACAAAGGAGGTTGGGTCAAAGTATGCAAGGGGAAAATCATTGAGGGCATGTGCGGCTAAAGCCGCGGGTTGGACTCTTGAGAAAGCCAACTCTAGCACAAGCCAAGAGGCCAACATTAATAAAGTACAATGAGTGAGACAATGCATGTTCATTTAAACATGAAAATCACCTTGCATATGGTTCCATGTTGTGATAGATAAATGTGATTCTCAAAGTCATCACCCGGACTAGGACGCTTAAGGGTGGTGGATTTGGTCTCACATAATTGGTGCGTCTGCCGGGAGCGAAGCGGGAGGTAGTTACAAGACTTGGAGGCGACTAGGAGACTTGGAGGCAACTAGGAAAATTTGGAGACACAAACTTGAGAGAGGGGAAGGAGCACCCGAGAGTCGGTAAGTGTTCTCCCTTTGGGGTTTACATTTGAATTTATTAGATTAATTGTATTTCAATTATTCCTTGGAATGGATTGCATTGTCAATTACGCAAATTTATTTTTAAGGAAGGAGCGCGGCGAAGGTACGTCCTCAACCTTTTTGGGGATTTGCTAAGGACTTAGAAGGAACCTATAACCGAGTAGCTCATTAAAACATTAGAGGGTAAATTCACCTTAGGACATTGAACTTTGACACTCCCCTCGGGGTGAGTCTCAAAGTTTCGGGAGTTGTCATTTCATGCTCTAGATTAAATTAATATTTTAGGAAGTTTGTTGTGTTGTCACATTGAGTCACGATTGAGGGGAGTGCTAACTCACAGGGGGATGCGATTGCTTAAGGTACGTTTGTTTCTTCAAAGTGAAATTATTAACCAATTAAGGAATGCCTTTTGTATTCGTGATTGTCGTTATCCGTTGTAGAGGGTAATTCCCGAATTGTGGATAGTGTGAGAAGTCGAAGGGTGAAGCCTCGACTTTTTAACATAATCTACAAGGAAGGTCACCCCCTCACAATCGGTATTGTGGCAAGTGTTTAATTTGCGGAAAAGTGCGGAGGTGATACTCCGGCTTAACCAAAAATTAACATGAGCATGCCTATCCCCTATTGGGATTTCTTTACTTAAGTGGGCTTGCAGGGTCTTTCTCCTCACCTCCTAAAAATTTAAATCACACCAAGATAAGTGGAAACATTAAGAGGGGAGGGTTGTGAGAGATGCGATTGGTCAAGTGAGGGTTGATCGTCTTATGGGGAATGCAAGGTAAGACTCGATCCCAAAAACCGAGTTTAGTGTTAGGCTTAGAAAAATCTACCCGTAAGAGAAGGACTTCTAGAATTAGTGAAGTTGTAGGTGAAGCTCATGTTAGATTAGAGAGTTGCTTAAATATTGAGCCTAGTGTTAGTTTGTTAGTGGAGACATTAGGAGTGGACACTCAACTTGAGAAAGAGGTAACTCCTTCCAAGTTGGGTAGAGAAACCTCATCGGAGGCACATAAATTAACAAAGGAAAATTTTATAGGCTTGGGTGAGGGGTTAGAAAATACCTTACCGGACACTATGGCCGAGGAGCGGGGGATGGATCCGCCACCCATACCCCCAATTCCGCCTATACCTCCGGTACCTCCTATAGACCCATTGGTTAGGCCAAGAGGCCTACCCATTGTGGTCCCACAAAATTTAGCGGCGATGGATATGCCATCTCATCTCCCTAAATTTTATGGGACCAAGGATGAGGATCCCTCTCGCCACATGGAACGGTATATCGAACGGTTGGCTAGCTCCCTCATAACCAACCCGGGTTATTGGTTAGTGTGGTTTCCGACCACTTTAGAGGGAGAAGCCTATGAATGGTATCGGGATCATGCCGAGGGTCATTTTAGGGGATGGGAACAATTACAACGGGAATTCCTAAATGAATTTAGGCCGGAAGTAGGTCAAAGTACCGCCTTAAGGGCATTATCCTCATTAAAGCAAGGTAGGGAGGAAGAAATTTCGGCTTACATTAGGAGGTTTGATTTAGTGTGCACTAGGTTCGTGGGTACTATGCTCAACGACGATACACTAAAACAATTTTTTATCCAAGGGTTTTTCAAGTCCGGAACTATTAGGGGTGTTCTAGAAAGAAATCCCTTAACCTTAGCGGATGCCAAGCGGGCGGCTAGGGATATTGAAAATTTGGATAAGGATCACGAAAGGTTATGGAGAAGGGAGGATGAATTAATCCCTCAATTCATCCCTATCCGACCTAGAGTAGTTTCGGGAGAACCGGTTAAATACGAAGGTCAAATCCCCTATGCTATGGTGGATACCGGCCCCCAACCTTTGGCGGTTAGGGAACCGGCACCTCTTTTGGCACTACCGGCCCCTAGAACGGATCCACACTTAGAAGAGGTTGAGAGGAGATTAGGTGCTAGCCAACTAGGATTCCAAGAGGTTATGATAAAACAAATGCAAAGCCTCACGGATCAAATGTCATTAATGATCCGGAGTCAACAACCGGGACTTCCACCCCCGGTTGAGTCGGGGAGGCATTCTTCCGGATTATGGTGCGTCCAATGTGGCCAACCGGGCCACACTCGGCAATTTTGTAGAGGTGGACAAAACCGTGACCAAAGGGGAAACGGTAATCCACCTCAACAAAATCAACGAGGGCAAATGCCACCTCACTATGGAAACGGCAACAATAGAGGATCACAACCTAGAGGGCAAGGTGGCCAAAATTATGAGAAAAAAGAATTTCACCCATTTTGTGGTAGGTGGCACGCTCAAGGACAATGTTGGTCCGAAGGTCAAGGGTTAAATTGTAGCAATTGCGGAGGGAGTCACCCCTCGGATGAGTGTCGCCAACCGGACAAAATAATTAATGTCCCTTACCCGGTGGCTAATCCACAACAACAAGCAAGGGATAATATGCGAGGTGCTAGGCCACAAGGAGTACCGGCTAATGAACTTAGGCCACCTAACTTATACTATGACCATAGTAATGCTAGGCAAACTTTTCACCCGCCGGCGGGATTGCAAACCACAACCGGGTACATTCCGATACAAAATAGACAAGGAAGTTCACCTAATGTCAATGGCGGAAGACAAGCGCCTCCAATGGATCCGGGTCCATCTAACTCCCAAGACGTTAGGTTTATGAATGGTGTGTTGGAGGCCACTTGTGATGACATGCTTCCTCTCCCAATGGGAATTGGAGAGGAACAAAGTCAATGGCCCCCCCACACCAATGCTATTACACATGAGTTAGTGAAGGGTAAGGGTGTGGTTGAAGAAGCACCCGCATTAGCGGTAACTACTAGAGCTAGGAGAGGGGATGCCCCATTGGAGGTAGGAATAGGAGAGCAAGGGAATTACTCTTCGGATGAAGAGCTTAACCTCTCCGAATTAGATAGGGTAGCTAGGAGGGCTACCAAGGATGTGGAAAGGGAGAATGTAATTCTACAAGCTAGGGAGAGGCCTAATGTAGTACATGACTTGGATGGTAGCGATGTGGGCGAATGGGACGGACCGGGAATTCCCTTGGATGAATTTGACGGAGTGGGTAATTCCAAGATGGACAAGTCTACCGGGTACAACTTGTGGGCGGATCTTAGCACACTCAAGGCGGATATTACTTTCGGCCAACTATTGGAGATTTCACCCGCGGCAAGGAAAACATTAAAGGAAGGGATGCCGGTGCATAGGAGGGCTAGGAAGGTCAAAACTAAAGTAGCCGCTAGAATCCAATCACAAGGCGGAAGAGATGTGAAAGCCATAGAGATAGAAGTTGTGATTGTAGACAAGGTAGTTCCTAACGTATTAGTTGATGGAGGGAGTAGTTTAAACATACTACCGGAACATACCATGAAGAAGTTAGGACTTGGACTCACGGGGCCTTCACCTTTGATCATCAATATGGCAAATCAAAGTTCAACTACACCTTTGGGGATGATCAAGGATTGTAGGATGACTACCGGGGGTCAAGAGTACTTAGTGACCTTCCATGTCATTAAAATGCACTCCAACAAGGACACATTTCCCATTTTGCTAGGAAGGCCTTGGCTACGGATGGCGAATGCTATGGTTAATTGGGGTGGACCAAAACCATCCATAACTTATGGTCCTAAGGATAATAAAGTAGTGGTGTCGATTGGGTCACTAGGAGGTTGGATGAAGAAAGAATTGTGTCTACCATCGGAAGAGGTATTTGATGACGAGGTTAAAGATAACTGTGATGAGGCTTTAGTGGGAGTTGTTCAACCCAAAGGTCAACACACATTTATACGCTCAAGTTCGGGGAACTTAAGTCCTAAGTTCTATCACCACGAGAAGGACGGAGATGATGCCAAGGAGGCTAACAAAAATGAAGATGTGTTGATAGGGGAAGTGCATTCGGGAGGTCGTAGTAGGCCCATATATTATGGATCGGGAAGCTTAGGTCCTAATTTCTACCATTATGGGGATGATGGGGATTATGCCCAATGGTTAAGGGAGTACCCCGAGTCGGAATTTGATGTCATGGTCACATCTCACCAATTGGAATTAGGTGATAAAATTCTTAATGCTAGTTTAGAAGAGTGTTCATCATTGGAGCCATGTGAGGTGCTCACCGAGGAAGAATGGGTTAGAGGTGGGTTAACACCTTGGGTAGATGACGTGGAAGAGGGTGAAGTTAGTTTAATCCATGTGGATGGAACTCAAGAGGAGGAGGTTATTATCGAGTCATCAAAATTGGAGGAGCCCTTACATTTTAAGACCACTTCTACGGGGATAGTTGTGGGTCAAAATGTGAAAGACTACCCCAATGTGCCTTCCGATTGGTATCGAAATAAAGATGAACAAGCACATGTGTCGGAAGCGGATTGGCGGTACGTGGACGTGAAATTGAAGAATGGCAAGGTGCGACAAATGAAAATGGGATCCAAATTGGGGTAGAAAGAGGTTAGGGAGTATAGCAATTTGGTAGATGAATTTAGTGATACTTTTGCTTGGTCTTACGATGAGCTTAAAGGAATTCCTAGGGAGATGGTAGAGCACCGGATTCCTTTGATTCCGGGTGCTAGACCAATTAGACAAAAGGAGCGGAGGATGAATCCTCAATTGCAATTGTTGGTGAAGGCGGAATTGGAGAGGTTGTTGAAGGCCGGGTTTATTAAGCCGGTTGAAATTACGGATTGGGTTTCTCCTATGGTCCTAGTGAAGAAAAAGAATGGGAAACTAAGGGTGTGTGTAGATTATAGAAAATTAAATTCGTGCACACAAAAGGACCATTTCCCCTTACCTTTCATCACCTTATTGCTTGAAGAGGTTGGAGGTCATGCGAGGTATACTTTTATGGATGGGTATGCGGGATATAATCAAATTTCCATAGCCCTTCAAGATATCCATAAGACGGCCTTTACCACACCATGGGGAACCTTTGTATGGATTGTGATGCCATTTGGATTATGTAATGTCCCGGCCACTTTTCAAAGGTTGGTGATGTATATTTTCACCGACTTGTTGTTTAAATCCATGACCGTGTTTGTGGATGATTTTAGTACACAAAGTAATGTGGATGAGCACTTACATTGTGTTAAGGAGGCATTGATTAGGTGTAGGAAGATGAGGTTAGCATTGAACCCGGATAAGACATTTTTGGGTGTCAATAGGGGAGTGTTGTTGGGTTATGTAGTTAGTGAAAAGGGGAGAGAACCGGATCCGGAAAAGGTTGCGGCCATAAGCGAATTGGCAACTCCAACCAATTCTAAGGGGATATCTAAATTGTTAGGGCATGTGGGTTGGTACCGGGAGCTCATTCCTAATTTTTCAAAGATAGCGGTGCCTATTACACAATTGCTCAAGAAGAATGTGAAATTTGAGTGGACGGATGCGTGTCAAAGAGCCTTTGAAGAATTACGGGATAGGTTGAGCACTTACCCGGTATTGATGCCACCAAATTGGGGTAAGCCTTTTCATGTTTATTGCGATGCGAGCAATGTGGCGGTTGGGAGCGCACTTTGTCAAGCAACGGGGGAAAAAGAGAAGGATCAACCTATAGCTTACGCAAGTAAGCAATTGACACCGGCGGAGCGAAATTATTCAACCACAGAACGTGAATGCCTAGCGATGGTATTTTCGGTAAAAAAATTTAGACATTACTTAATGTGTAACCCGGTTGTATTTTTCGTTGACCACATGGCTATCAAGTATCTAGTTAACAAGGCGGAATTAAGTGGTAGGTTAGCTAGGTGGGTCTTGTTGCTAGAAGAATTTGATTACACGGTAGAATACAAGCCGGGTCGCATGCATTTACAAGCCGACCACTTGTCTAGGTTGTCGGAGGAGATAGGAGAAAATCCGGTAGATGATAGGTTGGTAGATGATAGCCTATTCGTAGTTACTTCGACACCGGAATGGTATGCCGGAATTGTGGAGTTCCTAACAACCCACAAGTTGCCCGAAGAATGGACAAAGGAGGAGAGAAGAAAAGTAAGGGTAAATAGTAGGCAATTTGTTGTGGTAGGCCATAGGTTATTTAGGAGAGGATCCGATGGTCTTTTACGACGATGTGTGTCGAAATCGGAGGTTGAAGCGATTTTAATCGCTTGCCACGATAGCGCTTGTGGCGGGCACTTCTCCGGTCAACTCACCGGGCAAAAAATCCTTAGGGCGGGTTATTTTTGGCCCACACTATTTAAGGATGCACACGATTATGTGAGAAAATGCGATGCTTGTCAACGTTATGCCCGGAACGACCTAAGGATGGAAATGCCACTCCATGTGTCATTGCCTTTAATTCCTTTTGAGAAATGGGGAATTGACTATGTGGGTGAGGTGCACCCTCAATCTACAAAAGGGATGAAATATATTGTGGTTGCTACGGAGTACCTTACGAAGTGGGCGGAAGCCAAAGCGGTAAAGACCGATACGGCGGAACATGCGGCAACTTTCATGTACGAAAATATTATTTCTCGGTTCGGAGTGCCGAAAATTCTAGTAAGTGACCGGGGTACTCACTTTTTGAACGACTTAATCCGGGAGATGACCGAGAGGTTTCAAATCGATCACCGGAAGACCACTCCTTACCACCCACAAACAAATGGACAAACGGAACGAGTCAACGGTATTTTGGTAAGTATTCTACGCAAAACAATTTTGGACTCAAAGCGGAATTGGGATACAAAATTAACGGCGGCACTTTGGGCATATCGTACGACCTACAAGGTAACTACGCGTGCTACACCATTTTCCTTAGTCTATGGCCTAGAAGCTACACTTCCAATCGAATATGAAGTCGAATCACTT
This sequence comes from Polytrichum commune, assembly GCA_950295325.1. Classification (NCBI taxonomy): domain Eukaryota; kingdom Viridiplantae; phylum Streptophyta; class Polytrichopsida; order Polytrichales; family Polytrichaceae; genus Polytrichum; species Polytrichum commune. The sequence goes on from OX485807.1 coordinate 40,192,631, forward strand.
CGGGTGGCCGTAAGTGCAAGACTTACCGAAAGTCAATCCTTACGAAATCGACTAACCGATTTGGAAGCACTTGACGAAAGGAGGAGAATGGCGGCTCAACATATTGAAGCGATCCAACGAAGGCGAAAGATTACTTTTGACAAACGACATAAGAAAAGGGCTTTAACACCGGGGATGATGGTCATGATCCAAGATGCGCGGAAGCTTGAATTTCCGGCAAAATTCGATGCGGTGTGGTTGGGACCTTACCTTGTCTATGAGGTTTTTCCTAATAATTCAATCCAATTGGAAACATTGAACGGTGAGCTCTTTCCTAGTCGTACATCGGGAAGTAGGTGTAAGGAGTACCGAGCTTAACTAGGCAACTTACCTTGGGAGCAAGTGATTTTTAGGATTCATCCCCCGATGGTCGCCAATTATGTGAGCCCAAAATGGTGCCCACATGTGGTGATTAAGTCTTCGAAACCAATTTTAGTGTGACTTTGATGTGCTATGATTATTCACAAAACATAAAAAGAGTGAAGTGTGGTATGGATTTAAGTTTAGGCATTAGAATGTGTTGTGTAGTAATTTCAAGGTTTAAACTTCAATAAGAGGATGCCTTGATTAGGTGAGTGGGGGGTAAGGTGAAGCAAGGTGAGCTCCGCGAGTTAAATGCCCACTTTTGGATCCACCTTGGTAGTTTGGGAAGAAGGAAGCTTGGTGGATGGGGATTAGTCCCTACTTTGGAGGAGAGGGTTAAAGGATTGTGATTGGAGGTGCCAATCCTCTCACCCTATCCTCACCTCTTTCCCCCTCTCTCCCTCTCTTCCTCTTTGCTACTTAAGGTGTTTTTTCTCTCATTTTTCTCTCTCTTCATCAAGCGCTCTCAAGGGAGCAAGCTCTTAAAAGCTTGAGCTACGCGTGTAGGACATTAGTTTTTAGTGAATTTAATTAGTTAAGTTCTCTCTCTCAATTCCTCTCAAGTGGAGTGAGCTCTTAGAGCTTGAGACAACATGTGGGGATTAGGTAGTTATTTAGTGGAATTAGTGGGTTAGATTAATTCATTAGTAAAGGATCGAAAACAAAGACTTAGGGAAATGCTCGATTAGCGGCTAGGGGAGACTGTATCAAGAGGCAACTGGTTAACTGCGGCTGCGACTGCATCGGAGGCAGCTGGTTAGCTGTGGTTGCGACTGCATTGGAGGCAGCTGGTTAGCTGTGGTTGTGATTGCATTGGAGGCAGCTGGTTAGCTGTGGCCGGGACTGTATCAGGAGGCAGCTGGTTAGCTGTGGTTGCGACTGCATTGGAGGCAGCTGGTTAGCTGTGGTTGTGACTGATTAGTTTATATTATTACATTAGTTTATAGACTATATTAGACTATATTAGTTTATAGATAAGTAGTTGGCCACATTAGGTTAGGTGGAGGCACGTGTGGGTTTCATAAGTAATTGCACTTAGGATTGATTATGGGAAATAGCATTTTTTAACGCTTGTATCCTCTCTATTAAATAAATCAAGTGCACAAGTAATGGAGAAGGTGGAGGACTTCCGCGAGGGGAAGACAAAGGAGGTTGGGTCAAAGTATGCAAGGGGAAAATCATTGAGGGCATGTGCGGCTAAAGCCGCGGGTTGGACTCTTGAGAAAGCCAACTCTAGCACAAGCCAAGAGGCCAACATTAATAAAGTACAATGAGTGAGACAATGCATGTTCATTTAAACATGAAAATCACCTTGCATATGGTTCCATGTTGTGATAGATAAATGTGATTCTCAAAGTCATCACCCGGACTAGGACGCTTAAGGGTGGTGGATTTGGTCTCACAGCAAGTGAGCTCAAATCACAATGAGCTTTTACATGCCTTCAGTACCATATGGGGGTTTAGCTAGACCTTGTAGTTTTAATTTTAGATTCCTAAGCTCTTTTCTAACAAGAATTAATGTGGGCCACACTATTTGTTTTCCTAGAAAATTAATGTGGGTGATAGTTGTATTTTGTGCTATCCCCCCCTCCGCTCCCCTCCCCCCTTAACTAGTATTCAATGTGTTGGTTGGAAGTCTTCATGAAGACTCAGGGGAAGACCCGGGGTCTTACACCCACATTAAATTCACCTTGACTAGAAGATTAGTGTGGCCCACGCTAATCATTTCCACACTAATTTTCCACCCATGCTAACATGCCTATTTAGTGTACTTAATTCTTCTTGGTGCGAGACTTAAGTGTCCCTGAGTTTCTGACCATGTTCATTGTTTAGATAAGATTTATCACACGTGTCTAATCCTTCTTTTCACAATACGTAAATTCCGACTCTCTCATGCTCACTATGCATCACACTCATCAATTCTCCAAAGAGGATACTTCCCAAAACCAAGTCGGTTCTAATTAGCTCACTATATTTATTTTGACCTAATTAGAGCACAAACAATCTCAATTTTCTTTCCTCGTGTAACTTACCACCTCACATGTTATAAAAAATGTGTGTGTGTACGTGTGTGGGTGTTTTTTTTTTCACAAATTGAAAATTCAATTGCAAGAAAGAACCCAAAATTCAAGCAACCCGGGCGAGCCAACGCAACTCAAGTGGTTGTCCAGCATGTCTTCACATTGTCAATTGTTTCATTTGCACCATCGCCAACAAATTCCAGCTGTGAACTCAGCCAATCAAATGTTGGACACTTCTTTGCACTGCAGTCACACGGGTAGATCACTCCATTGTCAAGTTGAACACCACGTGCGACCAAAAAAAATCTTCTTTTGGTAAGTTGCACCACCAAAATGGGTCAAAATTTTATCAATTTTTTTTCATGAGTAGATATACACAGTACCTATGACATAGTTAAAAGTGGTAACTAAATTTGATGATTTGTTTTTTTTCATAAAACATACCGTTTCTAACTAGAATGACACAAAATTGAACTAAAATAATTACTAAAAAAAATAAAGATGAAAAAAAATTTCAAATTTTTTTTCAAAAGATACTATCAATGGTTATGTATATGTAGAATAAATATCATAAAATTTAAAATTATATATGGCATGTAATATAGGGGTAGCAAACTTTGTCCGCACGTGGTGTCAACTTGACAATGAAGTGACCTCCCCGTGTGCAGTCAACATGATAACAAAGACCCATCTAAGCTTAACCCTGGATCATCAACATTATGGTCCCCATTTCTCCCCTTTTCTCCGAAACTCGGGCTTATGAATCCGATTATGAAGCAGTATCCACGAGAAAGAAAGAAAAGAAGACAACTCCGATGTTGTCATTGGCGTGAATGATGATGTTGCTTCGTTTTTTAGTTGGTCTAAGTCTACATGTAATCTTGAAACGGGCAATGTGAGAATTAGAGGACTCCTTATGAATATATGCATCCTTTGGAAATCTTTACAAGGTAACGATTTACATTGTAATAAGAAATGTTTACACTTATGGGGGTAACACTTATAGAGGGCATATTGTAATGTTTCTCTGGTTGGTGAATACTGTAGTTATAAAGGGCCTCCAAAAACACCTAATTCTAGTACACAAAATATGATATTTATGCCCCCTCCCCACCTGACTTTAGCGAAGCCTAAAAGCTGGTTCTAAAAACACGGCCTCCACACCATCGACATTATCTAGTGCCGAGCCTAGTTGGCAAATGATGTGGCATGGCTTAGAAGTGGAGGTTTTAAGCCCCAAGCACCGACCCTCCCATCGGTACCTAGACATGAGACAAGAATATAGGAGTTTTAAAAGTGTCGCCTCCCGCCCTTGTGATTGACTGCTTTTTAGTCTTAGCTATGAGGGCATGAGGAGCTCCATTAACAAAAAACTCATGGTAAGATAGATGAGTAGTAAGGGATTTGGGGATGGGACAAAAACTATCCAACATTCACTGCTTGGTAGATAAAACAATGAACATGTGTGACAGCTACTTAACTAAAACCTACTCAAAAATCTCCGGAGCAAGTTCATGTAGGTGCATTGGAATAGCCGGATGCCTCCCCTATAACTAAGGGAGCTTTACCCGGGTTTTAGGAAAGACTTTGGTTATTTGGTAAAGTCAGGTGGGGAGGGGGCATTAGCGTCACAAATTCTAATCGTCTTGCTCAATACTAATTGGAAACTGCGGGTGTAGTGTCACCAACACTGAATGTTAACCCAACATTATTCGTCATTCCTTGTAAAACGTTTGTGGGACTATAGATTTACAACGTCGCAATTACTATCACGTACCAAGTGAGTTTTCATCCAAATTGCCATCATCCATGACAATATCTCATCACAGGTTGCTGACAAGAGAAGGGAGGGTTTGGCCAGTGGATGAACTCATCCATCATCCATGACACTATTTATTTGTTCACTTTATTCACAAGAAGTGTCATCCGAAAAGTCACCACAGTGACACTAAATACCATAAAACCCTAAATATCCTATTTAGTGAAGTTCCTAGCCACACAAGCCACTGTCGCATGAGGTGGCATCCTGCCACGTGGCGCCTTCATTTGGGGTTTGCCATTGAGACCAGTTTCTTGTGCAAGCACTGGCTTCCATAATGCTCGCATCATTAATAGCATGCCACGTCATCTCCTGTCAGGCAAGGCGGGGCCCACCAGATCCAACCATATTTATTATTGCCTTGCCTTTTGCCACTCACTTGCCTCTTTAAGCTGGGCCCCTACCAGCCTTTTTTTTGGTTTTTTCCATTTGTAGAGAGGAAGGCTACAAGTTGGGTATTTTTGTTGAGAAGTTGGCTACAAATACATTCATAAAGGAGTTATTTTCAATTTTAACTAATAATATTTTAGTTTGAAGTGGCTACAATTGAGTTTTTTATTTCACCATATGTGGCAAAAATGACATTCAAAATATAGTAAAGTTGGGCGATAATTGAAATAATAGAGTGTAAATTTTGGCTATATCTCAAAAAATAGTGTAGCACATTGGCGAAGTTGCTTTTCTAAGAACTAAATTTTTCTAAAAACTAAATTTCCCTCAGTCCAGCTCTCTGCCGCATTTGTCATTAGTCGTAGATGAAACCTCCAGGATACACTAAGTTCTAACATAAAAATTGAAGACATCAAGACATCAACACATTAAGACATCAAAACATTAAGACATCAATACAACTCACACTGCATAAGCACTGAACTTGTGGCAAACTATGTCAATTCAGACTATGTGAATTTCAGATTGCATTTGTGAATTCAAACTATGTGAATCAAGACATCAAGACAACCAAGACATCAAGGAAATTGCACTTCAAACATTGAACACTTGAGACTTCAAACATTGAACATTACACACTTGCAACTTCAAGGAAATTGCACTTCAAACATCAAACACTTGCAACTTCAAAATGACCCTCATAACGAAATGGTATAAGGGGCCGCATCAAGACCTGACTTCACATAGGCTGAATTCACTCATAGATGACCCAATAGATGACCCAATAGAAAGACCAACCAATACCCAAACATCAAACCATAATGCAACCACAATACCAATACAACAAAATCGGCAAAAGACCTAATCCTAGAGGTAAACATCTACAACGACGCAACATCACAAAGCTGCGGTAGTTCATCCTAGGGAATTTGAGAACATGGCTACACAAACTGCATAATCTAAATTGCAGTTCTACATGGAGGCATGCATCACAATGTTAACAGTCTGGTTGCCTCCTTCTATCTGCATGCCACTCATCATAAACTTTGTCAAATGGGAAATCCTCCAATTGGTAGAAATTTTGGCTGTAGATACCCACACATGCGGGAAGATGCTCACTCAAGCGGTTGCGAAGCCTCGATTTAGAGAATGCGACTGTGGAGAAGGTTCTTTCATCCTCCACTGAACCAAGAACCTGGACGGCGGCAAGTTCCGCCACCTTGAACCATTCCTTGAAATGTTTCTTCAGGACCATGCTCATAGACAATGTCCGCCACAATTTTATCAGAGGGTTCAAAGTGATGGGTTTCTGAAGGGCATCAGCCGCATTGGCTTTCATAGCCCCTTTGAACTGGCTACATTCGTGATTCAAGGCTGAGAGGTCTAGTACAGGAGGCGAATATACATCACCTACTCTTCTCTCATAGCAATAATGGTTTTTCAGAATGGCAAAATGACCCTCAAAAAGCTCCTCTGCATGGGGCTGCAGCCAGTACTGGGGGTACACCACTCCCAGTGCATCCATTAGACTTGATGCCGGAAATCGGCTTGACAACTCCGCAATTAGACTTGCGGCAGCCCCTGCAATAACATTCGATCACTGCAATCAGGGAACAAGTGCTGGTAGCAGTCGGCAAACTTTCAATCAAAAAAACCAATATCTAACAAAGTCGGCAACATTCAAACACAAAAATGCAGAAAGAAGGGGTGAAGTGTTTACCTTGGCAGAGGGATTTCACCTCATCTACAACTGTTGTCAGAGCCTCACGTGAGACTTGTTGGGGTCTGCCGAGGGTGTCCAAGATTGTAGCAGGGTATGTGTGCTGGCCGCAATTGAATGCAAGATGCTCCCCAGACTCATTCAAGTCCAACAATGAGGTCTCCCAAACCATGGAGATGGTGCCATGCCGACACCCTAAAAGGTCGGTCATCTCTCTAAAAGAGTCGGATCGAAAAGAAGTTTGAGGGTCAGAATACAACGTATACAATTGTGCTTGGCACACCTTGACTGCTCCAAGGTAGTCACAGATGAATATATCCCGCTGCTGGGAAAATTTCACCAAGTAATGCACTGTCTCAAGCAATGGCAGAAAGCAAGTAAGTGCAATGGGAACTGACACATCCACAAGCAAAGAGAAGTTAGTCTTTGCCTGTTCCCGCGATGCATGCGGGGTGGTGGCATCCTTACTATCTTCTTGCATTTTTTGAATTAAGGTCCGATATTCGCTCATGACACGTTTCAGAGGTGAAACCATGCTTAGCCACCTTGTTTTTACATCTCTGAGAATCTTGAGACCCTTAGTCTCCATAACCTCTGCGAGCTTTGTGAACTCAATATGTCGTTTTGGGCTCCGAGCGAAGTACTTGTGCAAAACATGGAGCATGTTCTCAATTTTTTGAATGACTAGCAAATGGGACAACTCCTTCACAGCAAGGTTAGTCCTGTGGCTTACACAGTGGACCCCATGCATGTGAGGAGCTATGGTATCCTGTAGGAGCTTGGTCACACCCCCCCTGGACCCCTGCATCCATCCCACACATACATCAGATGAATTCACATACCTGAAATTCACATTACCTGAAATTCACATTACCTGAAATTCACATTAGGCTGAATTCATAGATGAATTCACATTACCTGAAATTCACATGAGCAATCTGAATCACATGAGCATACCTGAAATCTGAATCACATGAGCAATCTGAATCACATGAGCATACCTGAAATCTGAATCTTATGAGCAACCTGAAATTCACATGAGCATACCTGAAATTCACATTACCTGAAATTCACATGAGCAATTTGAATTCACAAATGCTTGATGAATTCACAAATGCAATCTGAATTCACAAACACAAATCTGAGTTCACATGACCTACTGAGATTCACATACCCTGTATTCGCAAATACAATCTGAATGAGCATGAGCAATGTGAAATTCACAAATACAATTTGAATTCACAAAGGGAATCTGAAACTCACATGAGCATGAGCAATGTGAAATTCACATAGACTGAATCCACATGAGCAATCTGAATTCACAAATGCTTGATGAATTCACAAATGCAATTCTGAATTCACAAATGCAGCATGAATTCACAAACACAAATTTGAGTTCACAAACACAAATCTGAATTCACAAACACAAACACATAGGCTGAATTCACAAATGCAATCAGAAATTCACATAATTGGAAAAAAATAGTAGAAGGAAAGGTTTAAGGGGTTTACCTGAAACACAGAAGCTCCGTCTGCCCCAAAGGACGTGAACTTCTTGCGAAGGTCATCCTTATCAAGACCACCATGGGTGGCGAGTGCATCAACAATTGTTGTTGCCAAGCGAGGTGCGGATGCGCCTTCAGTTAGCCGCTCAAGGGACACAAGCACCGGCTGCCTGTAGAAGTCATGGACATAGTAGGCATGGATAGAAATCCATGACTGATTGTCCACTGTTGTCACCTCATCGCTGGTGACCGCAATGTACTGTGCAGATGCTAGAACCTCCTTTGCTCGCCTCTGGATTTGAGCATGCAAGTAGTCGGCGATCATCCAACCACTATTGTCCGACCAATGCTTGATGCTCAAATGTGGCATCTTCAGAAATTGATAAAGTCTCTTTATGCTCTCATACTCGAGCATCGGACGCCCAGTTTGCAAGAGGTGAAACACGGTTGCAAACTGGTTGATCTTCCGAGCTCTATCACCCTTGAATTCCTTTTGCACCTGCCATACACCCACCAAGTTAGTCCTTACAAAACACAACCAAACATGTAGGCAACAATAGAAACTACAAAAAGGGTTAGCAAAGAATGGTGGCAATAAATGCAGCAATAAGGGCAACTTGCAAGCGCATAAAGAAAATGCAATTGTCTTACTTGTTGCAACACACTGGGGTGGCCCTGGCTCTGAGAACTATAAGATGCCGCAGCCCTCAGGTGACCGCATTTTTTGTTGACATAAAACTCATCTTTTTTTACATTAATATGTGGCAAATCTGATTTTGCTTGTCTCTTACCAGCATGTTTTTCCAACGTGTCGGATTTGGCTCCCATGGTCACCACACGACCTTTGACATGACTGCATACTATGCATTTCACTCTATCCACAATTCCATCACCACCTCGAAGCATTTCAGCCCAAGGATGGGCGATGGCCCATGCATCCTGACACTTTCGGGATACCTCATTTGTTTTTTTTTTGGTCTTACAGGGTGTAGCAACTAGAGCATCAGATGTCACATCAATTATTTCAACGACATCTGATGCAATTGAGGAGATGGCAGGCTCAGGGAGGCCACCAGGGCAAATGAGCTTGACTGCGGCATTGGCATGGGGCGGAGTAATCAAGAGATTGCTACTTACCTTGCTGCCGGATGAGGATGCCTCTGCATCACGGGCAAACCTGGCACATTTGCGGGCAGAGGGCATTTCCAACGGACCAGGGTCATTACCGTTCCGAGAAGACGCAAAGTAGAGCTCAAGCACAGAGTTGCGCTTTGCCCTGGCGATCCGCTCCATCCCGTTATTCACCTTGCGACGTGTTGTGCACAGGCTGCCCGTGGCGAGTCGCGACCACCCAACACCCAGATCGAGCAGCAAGGGGGCGAACACGAAGACCAGCAACCCCACACCCAGATCGATCAGCAAGGGGGCGAGCACGAAGACCAGCAACCCAACACCCAGATCGATCAGCAAGGGGGCGAGCAGGAAACCCAGCAACCCAACCCCCAGATTGAGTGAGTCACCAAGATTGAGTGAGCAAGATTGAGTCACCAAGAATCGAAGATGCTCACAAACAATCACCAAGAATTCACAAACACAATCAGCAAGATTTAACATAATCACCAATATTGCACAAACTCAATCACCAAGATAATAAGCTCCAAACATACTCAACAGGAACAAACATAATCACCAAACATATCGCATTGAGTCTTGACACAAGAATGGACAATGCAAACTGAAATCATACAAAAACTTGGGGGATGGAGGATTTTGAGTCTCCCTTCTAATAAGTTCACAGAAAATGCAGGTCTCCATTGCAGTTGCCGTCAAGCAGGTTGCACAATGCCAGGTACAGATTGCACACAATCAAAGTTCTTAGCAAGCTAGCAACACTCCTTCCGCCTTGCTCTCACTCCACCAGGACCACCACTCCTCCCACTCCTCCCTCTCATGAATGAAACCCTCAACAGTCAACAGATTGCGACAACAGTCACAAGTTCACAACACCCTCCCAAGATTCAAGAAGCAGGGTGAATGTGCAGTGAATGGAATGTCTCCATTAGCCAATGACAAATTGCAGGCTCCACCCAAAACACAAAGGATGGCGATGAAAGCAGTAAGGAGGGCATAAGTTACTGGCGAAGAAGGCTGTACTTAGTGCCGCAAAACAGGCGAATTACTGGAGAGTGGCAGAATTACTGGGCGAATTACTGGAGAGACAGATTGAATAGCTGGCGAGGGAGTCGAAGTGGGGAGAGGTTTAGGGCGCGATGTGGCGCCACCTCAGTGAGCAGGTTCGCGGCGAAGTGAGTTGGCAGGGCGAGACATCCAGGTGGGCGGGGTTATCATGGCGCAGAGTGGCGAGTGGACAGAGTGGCGACTGAGACACCAGAAGGCGGCCTTAAACCCTTATGGCTTTTCTTCACCCCTCATAATTTTTTGTCATGTGGCTATATTTAGCCACCACAAAAAAGGCTGGCCCCTACCACTATTACCCGAGGTCAAAATGCATGAAATCTTATTATAGCATGCCTGTTTTCCTTTAAGAGATGATCTGACCCCCGAAATTAGCATTAGGCGGTTCAAATTGCTTTGAGGAGATTCACTACGCTGATTATCCCAATTAGTGCATGTGGTACTAAGGGGCTTACCCCACTACATGCCCTTAAATTTTGGTGATGGCAGTGATTGGTTGGGTGGAACTGCCGCTGCCCTAATGGATACCACACAGACGGGAGATAAGAACAACGTGGCTTTGAAAAGTGGAGTGCTTCCTCACGATGAACTGCCGTTGGTTTTTCCCTGGAAGTTCCGGAATTTGCTAAACTGCCGGTAGTGTGGTACATGACCATTGGCAAAGTGATGAGATGTAAGCATTTGCTTTGAAAAGTTGTTGGAACTATAGTCCACATCATGGAACCCCAATTGCCGTGATGTGGTAAGCCCCTAATTCCAGAAACACACACTATTTTGTCAAGTCTCAATATTAGCGAGGGCTGAGATTTTTACCGAGTGATACTAATTCATCAATGAGCACTCATTCATCATACATTTCAAGAAAATTAAAGTTTGCTCGAAGGTGCTTGTAGAGTGATGAAAACAATCAAACACGTGCTTGTCGATGAATATTGCCAGGATGAACAATGTTGGACTAGTGAATATATAGCACTATTGTGAATAGTGGTGCTATTAATAATGTTTTTGGTGAATAATGCCAAGATGAACAATGCTTCCTAGATCTATTGGTGGCAATAATTTCATAGTGTAAAGAAATTCAGCATCATCTTTACTGATCTCCCACACACACTAGTAGCCCTCTTTCGCTAATTGGGATAATTTGTGTAGAGATGGATGACCTCAAATTTAATGCAGTTGTGTTTTTGTGAAACATCCTTTGCCTTGGTAATAGTAGCGGGGGCTCAACTTGAAGAGATGGGTGTGTAGCCTTGCCTACCACTCGAGGATGCTTTAAATACAGACCAAGAGCCATGATCATGGAAATCTAAGGGTCCTTGAAAATCATCCAATGGTTGCATTGGGGGAATTAGAAATCCCAAACTTCCATTGATGGTCCTCGGGCTTAGTGTAAGATGAAAGTGGACCATGTTGAGGGACCGCAACGCATTTTTGAGTTTGGGTCCCTACGATTTCAAACATCCAATGGCAATTTAATTGATTATCACGGGCCCTACTATTGTTTCATACCAACCTCTTTTTAATGGGCCTAACACAATGTCTGGTAGATTATGAAGCATTCTCCACTTGTTGTCATGTAGGATGCCATGTGATTTTTTCATACATCCAAGAATGTTTGGTCCCTCATGTCTTTGAGGTCTAGTGTGAAGTGAGCTTGGGCCATCTCTTGTTTCTTGACCAATCACATAATTTATACATCACATGCCAAGGGCCCTTAAGCTCTAGTGTAAAGTGACCCACATTTTCACAATTGGTGGGTTTGTTTCGAGACCTTGAACGGGTGATATTTCATAGCATTTACCAAGGGGGAGGGTGAAAACATCAATTGCTATGTAGGACCCAGAGTTTTTTTTTTTTTTTTTTTTCAAAGCAAAATAAACTCCTACTTTGGGATCAAAGACTTTAAATTAGTCTATTAAGGTTAAACAAAAATAAACAAGCAAAAGATTTATAGGGGAGCATGTTTTTGCCGTACCTTCTATTGTAGGTGTTGGGAAATGAACTATGCCAAGTTGATCTATGACAAGACCGACAAAATGAAATTGATTTTAAAAGTCTGGGAAGCCAAAAGACTCATGGGACTAAAAGTTTATCAAAATGATGTCAAATTGGCTAATTCCCTAGATTGGCACAATGTGATAGCTTTTGTGAGATATCGAGAGTCATCTCTAATGGAGTTATATAGGGGATGCTTCAATACAAAGTGTGCCTCGTTTTCAACTACATCACAAGAGCAAAAGTGGCATAATGTATTATCTATAAAGATAGGGATAGTTGATCACCATCCAATTTTATTGGCAAGTCTATGATTTGGGGTGCAGTAAGCGGTAATTAATGATCTTGTGTTGTGGTGATGTCATCGGTTGCTTTAGGTGCAATTCACATTCGTATTGAGAATTATTTTGAGGTGAAGGTAAGTTGGTTTCTTCCATTAGATATGGAAAGAGTCCACTCTTTAGCAAGAAAAACCTCCTTGAGATCTTCAAATGTGGATTTTAATGTTGTTGGGTTGTCATGAGTATCCCAACAAGACCTGCCCTGTGATGCCTTCCACATGTTTGTCGATTTGTGCCAGGTATCAAATCCTTGTTCGGCAAAGTGGCATCCGCCATTACGTTTCACGTGGTTTCTTTCCATTGGCCATGTTAATTTCTATCGACAACCCCAATTATGAATTGCATTGGTCACTTTCAAGCCACATGCACACAAGAACACGATGTTGCAACTTTATTTTTCGTAACATTATTCATCATGCATAGTTTTTAATGTGGCATGGGACTGGTGCAATACACCCTAACCTCCGTAATGTCACCCTATGTAATGTTATTCCCTCTCTTATATCATGAAACCCTATAAAAAAGATGTGCTCAATTTAAATCTCTCATTGTCACTTTTCCCTCCTATATATCACATATTTTGACATTGAAATAATCCACCGGAGAATTCGAACTATACTCGCACACATTGCGTTGTCACCAGTGTCATTATTGTAGTGTTGTCTTTGTGTTTATTCCATGATGCTACATGCTACACTAATTCTCTATTATCATGCATCCATGTTAACACTACAAACCTCCTTAATATCATGTGCACTTTGGTTGCCACATACGTGATATTAGGGAGGTTAGAGTGTATTCCTAAACCAAGTGTACAAGATCCAAACATTCCTATACTTTTATGTTGAATAACAACCTCCTCGTATTAAATCGTATTTTAGAATAGTTTGAACCTCATGGGCTTAATAGTGCTAGAGTTGTGTGTAAATTCCTTGAGTCCACTTTTAAGGTTTATTATTTTCTTTTGGATTGTTAATCTTGTCAATGTAGACTTCCATTTAGTGCAAAATAGAAGTATATTGTGTTATATAGACAAGATGACTAAGACGTGCCACCAATGTAAATAGTATGGTATTGCTTCATCTTCAAATCACTCTAGTTCTATATGAAGCATGTTTATGAGACACGCATCACACAAATTAAAAGGACCTTGAAGATGTTGTCTCATGTTGAAGGTGAGCGCTTTGAACATGCGCATGCAAACCAACTTGCACATAATCTCCCCCAAGAGCAAGTCTCTTTGTTAAAGCCTTATGCTTAATTCTATCCAGATGAAGCGCAACACCCATGTATTCAGATTTATCGCGGATGATGGACTTGCTACCGGTGTCCTATTATGAATGAATCAAATTCAAACCAGGCAGCTTAAACCCAGGCTGCTCCTACTCTAATGTTAACATAAGCCACTCTATTGCACAAGGTTGGTTGTGAACATCTAGTTCACCTCGATACATAGTTTCAAGACTAGGTACATATTCCATCAAAGTTTATGGGACTTCACCTCAAAGTTCCCATGGGATTGGGATTAAGGGCTTGGGTTTAAGCCACCCATCATGTTCTATCAACTAATGCCATAGCTCTATAGCAACTTGGGTAGAAAATAATTAATTTTAAAGGTGCCTAAATTTCTGGGAAATTAATTTGATTTAGTGTCCAAAAAAAAGAAATAACATTCAAAGAGTGCCTAAAATCATAATAATGCAAGTGACATTCACTAGAATCCAACAAAGTCTTCATGCAACATCAATCTCGCTCATGGTTAAGAACAATACAAACATGAATTTGCTCCACAAGTCATGTTGACACACTGTCATACAAACAGGAACGAGACAAGCAAACGGGAATGAATGTCTAACTTATTCTAAATGACTTCTTGAATCTGCTCAAAATTTTAACATTATTTTTTGGGTTGCTTAACTTACTTTCGCACTTTAATTAATTATTAGGCAGAAAGGTGCCCAAGCTGCTAGAGAGCTACAATGTGCATCAAGAAAAAGGAAAAGAAAACAAAGTAAAATATATCTTGTTTTCACCCCAATGATTTTGAGCCCATTTATCCTATATTGTTCAATGGTATTATGTATCAAGAAGTGATAGATTGTTATATATTGACAATTGTAAAAATTTAGCCTTCAAATCTACAACATATGTTGTTGTTGTTGTTGATGATTTGCATGAATTTGTATTTTGATTTGGTCATGTGCAGTTAACATTTATTTTTATTTTTTGCAATGTCATTATATAGTATATGTAACTTAGTTTATGTGTTTTTCTTTGTAAAGTGCACTTGAATGGTCGCCAACTTTCTTCTCCAATCAACAATTTCACGATTCAATTGGAAAACCTGCCTCAAGGGCAAAAGTGAAAGAGTTATTTGTCAAAAGAAGATGAAACTATGGGTCTAGTCCCAAACCCTAAGTTTATGAGAATTATCATAAAGCCACCCTAGATTTTTGAATGCTTAATTATCATACACAAAGAGTGATGTCGGGCTATTGGAAACTGATTTTTTTAGTTTTCCCTACTAAGATGGTGGTGGGCCAAGCTAGACTTGTATAGGTCGATATGAGATTTAAGACGGTAGGTCTCATGCATCTACCCTAGTTTAGATCAAAAATATATATGAAAGTTTGAGAGACAGAGGAAGTTCTAAAAGTTTCACCCAACTTTCAAAATAAGCTCTGATGTACGACGAGCTAATGAGCAATTGATGGAAAGTTTTCTCAAAGATGGACCAAACCCATAGTTTTGTCCCTCTTTGAGGGACTTTAGAGATAACTCTATTGTTTCCCTTAATGTTTACAATGCACCAACTTTTTTCAAATTTGGACAACTCACTCTGATGTTTACCTCTTTAACACATTGACCCCTTAGTAAGCGCACGAGGGGTCTAATATGGGCCTCTCTAAGCATTAAAAAAATATGCTACATGCTTCCACTTTTAGCTATATATTATTATATAAACCATGTCTAAAGTTAACTCACTTTTGAGTGTTCTTTTTTTGAAATGGTTGAATACCTTAAATTTACTGATATTTTGTATTCAAATACACAACATGAGGTGACCTTGGATCCTAAGGGGTGGACTTCTCATTGGAAACCTAATTGATGTGCATGGGTGACTATGAAATAACCCCCCCTATGTACATGACATTTATAGAGAAAAAAATGTCTATGTAATAACGACATGTTAGACAATTGACTCTTGTATTTATACTAACCTTTACATTTTTATATGATAATGCCTCCACTACATACACAAAATATAAATCATGAAATAATCGGGCCTTTATTACATATATAATCCTCTAAACTTCAAGGGCCCTTTTTGTACATCTACCTTTAGTTTGAAATTCTTAATAGCCTTTTCAAATGTACGCAACAGAGGAAAAAACACCTCTCTATTATATACACTATGTACGCTAATGCCTCAAATAATACCCCACCCTTCCTACACTCATGCTAGTTCGTATGTGATATGAAGAGTCCACCTCCTGGGCCTTCAATGCAAGTAGATACTTAATATTTTGATCATCAATGTCATATATGAGCATGTCTTTTATTGTCTCCTTGTCATAATATCATATACTAAATAAAATTTCAAACCCAAAATTATAAAAAAACATGTGATTTTAAGACTTGCCAATATTCATGGAAATTGTATGTTTATGTTGTACATTGAGCCCAAGTGTCCTTTAGGGGTTGATCTAATACCCTAAGTTTTGTCACGAAAGTCAATGACGAGCTTTGAAGAATACTTGTAAGATAAGCTTCACCAACATAATATCGGTCATGTTTGGAGCGTGACTTGTATGCGAGCGATGGGCGGAGAGCGGAAAATGGATAACACAATCCAAATATAGATTATTTATGCTAAATTTAGTTTTCAAAATTTAGCATTTTGGAATATTATGGGAATATTTATTTTTTTGGCCAATTTTTGAGACCTATAACCGTGGACCCAGGGGGTGAAAAATTGATACATTCCTATTTTTTTCCCTATTACCGTGATATCACTTTCCAGTAATATTGGTTGATTTAAACAATTTTTTTTATGGGTATGTTTTATGATATGTGTTACCAGCAGCTTAGGCACTCTTTTGCCTAATAATTAATTAAAGTGAAAAAAGTGGTTAGGCAATTTGAAAAATAATATCTCAAAGTTGGGCAATTTTAAATTATAATTAAATATAAGTTAGGCATTCATCTAGTTTTCTAACTGGTTAGGGTTACTTTCAAAATGGATGATGGCTTCTTATATATTTGACTTTACCCTAATCACTTGCATTAGTAACCTTAAGCAGACTTATTGTTGTGTGATGTAGTTTTATCGTGTATCAAATGGTTGTTGTATGTAGGGAAGAGATTTATGAGTTATACTTGAATTTATGTAAGTTACATTTGAAGTTACTCGTTCGACGGGGACGCATGGATGCTCTCAGGCTCAGGCTCAGGATGAATTTATTGGACGTCCATATCATCTTCTGTATCTTCAAGAATGATGGGCATCTGCACAGCACGTCCTGAACCTCTTAGACGTGAGAAGTTTACCTTATCAGGCCGATGAGACTCCTCTTCAACTCCAAGAGGTAGATCTGCCTTCCGCTTCGTGGACCCGAATACCTCTTCTCTAGCCATGCGAGGAACACGGGTACAAAATTCTTCTGCTCCAGGCATGTCCAGATGGGGTCTTCAAGCACTAAAGGATTACATGTTTGCTTCGCCCTGCGCTCTCCCATCCTTAGTTTGAGCTCTTTCTTTGTAGGGCATGTTCCGCCGACGTCACCTTTCAGGAACTGGTAGTAATTGACAACCTGTAAGAAGCCTCGAACGAAGTCGTCAACTGTAGCAACGTAGAGGTCACCGCCGCTATTTCCAGACGCTTGAAGCCACTTGTTGTGTATTGTTTCAGCTAGATTACATGAAGGCATTTCTGCTAGTTCTTCTTCTGAAAATTTCTGCGAGTACATAGTGGAAGTAGTTAGAGATTAGTGAAGAGTTGTTTCAGATTAGAGTACTGTGAAAAGAAGGAAAATAATATGAAATGTATTGGAAAAACATACCCCGGTCATGAAGCCTCCCCATTGGCCATAACGGTAGTGCCAGAATGCAAGCCAGAGCTCTAGTTTGTTTAGGGCCTTCTTTGTCACTGCCCCGACAGATACCCACCATGCACGTAGCCCATGGTACATACTCTCCACTTCGTCCATGGTCCTCGCCGTCCTATACTGGTGGCACATCTTCTTGTGCTGCTCCCAGAGTTCTTCGGGAATGTACTTCTCGGTATACTTAACCATTCCGGCATTCCGGCGAGTTGTTTAAGTAATGGTAATATGCTAACAGTATCTTGCGACAAAGGATATACTTTAGGAGCGTTCCCACTAACTATGACCTTAGGCGGGGCCTTTGTGGGACTGCACTCTTCATCAAAAGAAAGTGTTATTACAGATTGAAATGTAACGTTTTCTACAATTGGCGTATCGAGACCGGGCTCGAGCTCGACCTTCACATCACGTGACAGAGGAGTTTGAATGGTGCAGGTAGAGAAAGAACGAGGAGTGAGGATCTCAGTAGACGCAGCCATCTGAGAATCAGTGAGGCCATACACTCGGTAACTATCTGGATGAAGACACCAAAACAAGTTATTGTTCTCATCTCGCTGCGAAACCCGACCAAGGGTGTGTGTAAGCTCTGACGTGAGAACGTCAAAAATATCCTCGTCAACAATAATAGTGTCCTCTCTGAAGCCGAACCGAAGACTCAAACGTTGTGACGTCACGTAAGCTAGTCCGTTCTCCTCCATTTGAAAGGTAAGTGGGACTCTAACTCCATCAGCATAGAGGACAGCCATCCCCAACTCTCCGTTAGCAGGAAGATGAGCCATGATGAGGGGAATGAGGCCTTGCGCGAAGATGGAAATATGAAAGAGGATTCTCAACATTGTGGGCTACCTATTTATTACAAATGTGCTGCCAAAGAGAACAGCAATGGACATGATCCACATGATGGATGAACTCTGAACGAAAGAAACACTAATATCTTAAAATTTGTAACGTTGTCACGATATACAAAATAACAACGTCCAAGTCATGGTAGACATTCTACGTGACAAAAAATTAAATATGATTAGTTGGCGCTGACTTAAAGCCTGATTCATTATTAGGTCTAGGGATAGACCTGACATTTGAGGACATGAATAGATCGAATGACGAAATCCCAATTGGCCATTAAATATATGAATGTCCCTCGTGGAAACAATTGTATCCGATCGAGTGATACTCATCTCCTTTCACTTAGTATCAAAAGTTATGAATTTTCGAGTGGCGTAAAATGTATTCGGTTGACGGGAGGGTTTGCGAGTGTTCGAGTAGACATGCTCAGGAAGGGTGACACCTGACATGCAGGCCCCTATCAAGAGGAGAAAGAAGAGAGGGAAGTTATATTTAACTATCACTAGGGCGTTGAAGTCAAGTAGGATGGGGAGGAAGAAGGTGGTGCCTGAAAGATATGAGACAAGTGGGATTAACAAAGTTTAGATATGGGTTGCCTCGGTGGCTTTGTTTTTGGTTGAGGGTCTGAAATTTTGACAGTCGAAAGTCAAGGTAGGTTTAGATATGGCCAACATTGGTGCAGGTAAGAGGTCTTAGATAGAGCCTCCCAGGAGGTGCCTGTAACGGCACCCCCCTCGGGGGCTTTTTTTTTGCTTGAAATTTTGAAATTTTGAGCAAGCAAAGTGAGCTAGGTTTAGATATGGGCTGCCTCGGGGGCTTTGTTTTTGGTTGAGGGCCTGAAATATTGTGAGTGGAAAGTCAAGGTAGGTTTAGATATGGCCAACATTGGTGCAAGTAATAGGTCTTAGATTGAGCCTCCGAGGAGGCGCCTGTAACGGCACCCCCCTCGGAGGATTTTTTTTTGCTTGAAATTTTGAAATTTTGAGAAAGCAAAGTGAGCTAGGTTTAGATATGGGCTGCCTCGGTGGCTTTGTTTTTGGTTGAGGGCCTGAAACTTTGAGAGTGGAAAGTCAAGGTAGGTTTAGATATGGCCAACATTGGTGCAGGTAAGAGGTCTTAGATTGAGCCTCCGAGGAGGTGCCTGTAACGGCACCCCCCTCGGGGGCTTTTTTTTTGCTTGAAATTTTGAAATTTTGAGCAAGCAAAGTGAGCTAGGTTTAGATATGGCTGCCTCGGGGGCTTTGTTTTTGGTTGAGGGCCTGAAATTTTGAGAGTGGAAAGTCAAGGTAGGTTTAGATATGGCCAACATTGGTGCAGGTAAAAGGTCTTAGATTGAGCCTCCGAGGAGGTGCCTGTAACGGCACACCCCTCTAGCTGGGGCTTTTTTTTTGCCTGAAAATTTGAAATTTTGAGCAAGCAAAGTGAGCTAGGTTTAGATATGGGCAGCCCCGGGGGCTTTGTTTTTGGTTGAGGGCCTGAAATTTTGAGAGTGGAAAGTCAAGGTAGGTTTAGATATGGCCAACATTGGTGCAGGTAAGAGGTCTTAGATTGAGCCTCCGAGGAGGTGCCTGTAACGGCACCCCCCTCGTGGGCTTTTTTTTTGCTTGAAATTTTGAAATTTTGAGAAAGCAAAGTGAGCTAGGTTTAGATATGGGCTGCCTCGGTGGCTTTGTTTTTGTTGGAAGGACTGAAATTCTGAGAGTGGAAAGTCAAGGTAGGTTTAGATATGGCCAACATTGGTAGAGGTAAGAGGTCTTAGATTGAGCCTCCGAGGAGGTGCCTGTAACGGCACCCCCCTCGGGGGCTTTTTTTTTGCTTGAAAATTTGAAATTTTGAACAAGCAAAGTGAGCTAGGTTTAGATATGGCTGCCTCGGGGGCTTTGTTTTTGGTTGAGGGTCTGAAATTTTGAGAGTGGAAAGTCAAGGTAGGTTTAGATATGGCCAACATTGGTGCAAGTAAGAGGTCTTAGATTGAGCCTCCGAGGAGGTGCCTGTAACGGCATCCCCCCTCGGGGGCTTTTTTTGTGCTTCAAATTGTGAAATTTTGAGAAAGCAAAGTGAGCTAGGTTTAGATATGGCTGCCTCGGGGGCTTTGTTTTTGGTTGAGGGCTTGAAATTTTGAGAGTGGAAAGTCAAGGTAGGTTTAGATATGGCCAACATTGGTTCAGATAAAAGGTCTTAGATTGAGCCTCCGAGGAGGTGCCTGTAACGGCATCCCCCCTTGGGGGCTTTTTTTTTGCTTGAAATTTTGAAATTTTGAAAAAGCAAAGTGAGCTAGGTTTAGATATGGGCTGCCTCGGGGGCTTTGTTTTTGGTTGAGGGCCTAAAATTTTGAGAGTGGAAAGTCAAGGTAGGTTTAGATATGGCAAATCAAGAAGGAGGTTTTGAGCTTTCTTTACAACAACAATCTGGAGGTCAAGGAGGAATGGACCATCGTGCATTCTCTCCACCTCACTCACCCTGTGCATAACTCCAAGCGGGTCAGTAAATTTGGCCATTTTCCGCTCTTCAAGTTCTTCCTCCTTCATGACTTGAATCACATTGCTAACAATTCGGGGGCCTATGGTTGATGTCCAGACTTTGAAATTCAAAGCGATCGTGCTGGTTCGGTCTTTCTCCACACCTTTGGTTAGGCAACCGAAGGAGTTTGTCATTTCTTCTAGGGACGAATTTGAAGATGTTGACCTTGCAAGTGATGACGTGCTTTTCAACATTGTCACCGCTGATACTGCACTCAAGCGCAACGACAGTGACACATTCTGGAGGGGCCCTAAAGAGAAGGCAATGTCCCTGCTCCAGCTTCTAATCAGTGGCCTTAGCCCTCCAGGGGGGATTATATGTGACCTCACTGCTGGAACTGGTATGAGTAATTTGTTCAACATTCCCATGTCCCTAGACTTAGGCAATTCAATCACATTCGACTAATTCATTTGTTTCGGTCTTTGTAGGTGCCTCGGTTCTTGCAGCACAATATGCTAATAGGGCAATAGTGGCACTTGAAGGAGATAAAGAATTGTACGAAGAACTCCTGCAGCCACTTCAGGTCGTAGCGTTGGAGTCTCAGGGGGTCGATCCAACCCACTTTGTAGACCTTGACGACGACGACGACGATGCCCTCCCTCAACAGGGTGCAGTTAATCTATGTGAGTAAATCTTCTGTCATCTTAAACTTATTTTTCGAATATGTTGCATTTAATTGGAAGGATTCTAACAATCGTAATTTGTCCTTTGTTGGTGCAGTATGATGGTTCAAGGCCGACGCTCCGTAGACTACGGCTCACCTCCTAGTTCTAGCATGCGACTTCCTTGTTATGTAGAGGATATGGCAGTAGCTTATGCCAAAGACTCCTCCCATAATTGTAGTGCCTCTTCTAGTCCACGTCAGAGATACGATCCAAGAGTACTCAGATTCATAGATTAGAGTGCTTCAGAGAGTGAGGATGAGTTTATTCCCTGAACTCCATTTTGTATTGGATTTTATTATTCTATGATCCGCATTCCTTTGCATTTGAATCTAGTAGTTTAAAGATGATGACAAAAGATCATTAAATACGAGGCAAAAAAAATTCTTAAATTTTTTTTTTGAATAGAATCATAGTATAAAACTTAAATTATAGTTGTGGAATGGGTAAACAATGCTCAACAATTAAATCATGTAAAAATCAAATGTCAACCCTCCATAAATGTGTACCCTCAGGAGTGGATCAAAGTTAACATTTATAAAGGTGTTAACAATTAACAATTATAAAATTACTTTTTTGAGCAATATACAAATCTTAACATGTTCTAAATATAAGCAAATGTGAACAATACTTGTGAGAGAATACAATTCACAAAATTACAAACCCAATCAAAATTTTATTCAATATCAAGTTTACAAATCATGGGTGAAGTATGAATCAATGGTTCTTTGGTGAGATTCATGTGCATGCACAACTTGCAAATATTTCTCAATGTGCACCAACAAACCCACATACTTGGACACCCACATGAACGTGTTTCCATGTACCTTCTAATGGAACTTCTCATGTGCCTCCATTCTTGAACTTCCATCACTAGAACTATTAGTAGCCAATCTTAGTCTTTCCAAAAGATTAGTTATGATTGTATTTCATTCATTAACATTTATAGAGTCAAATTTACAAAGAAGGGAGTAGCATTTTGTTAACAATTAACACGTTTAACATTTATAGTGTGCAATATGTGGGAAGTAGAAGAAAGGTAACATTTAGAAAGGGTTAACACTTATAGGTGTAACATTTATAGAGGGTGGACTGTATGTGGAGAATTTTTTTTCACAAACCTCCTTCGTGTTTCCTTCAAATAGTAAATTTTATTTAATTTACAGTAATATGTACTATAGTACACAAGTTTGGATATTGTATTGGTGACGTCATACTGATGTAAGCCCTAATTTTGTATTTTATTAAAATATTTATATGTTTCAAAAATCTATAAACATTATGAATGGGGAAATGTTGGCCTATTTCCACGGTAATAGAGTCCCTAACTCTTAAATTTTTCTAAAAATAGTTTGGTGTTTTTCCCTAAATCCCGCGGTTATAGGTGCATTTTTCCTCTCAATTCATGTCCCAAATTGAGTTCTCCGCTCTCCGCTCGCATACTAACTTTCCCCATCATGTTTGTAGAACATAATGTTACTATGTATCTACATGATAGTTCTTTCCAAAGAAAGAGGATGTGATTAAAAAAAAAACTCTGATAATTTATAGCTGCTTGTTGAAAAATTTGCAATACACAAACTTGACTGCTCCCATAAATGGGGAATCCCAACATTAAAAGAAAATTATGCTCATGTGATACATGGTCCCATGAAACACAACCAAAGAACTGTGTAATGTTATGAACCACCAAGCCTATCCTTAATCCTTTAAGTGTGGCTTAGATAACAAGCTGGAAGGGTTTACATTGAAACATGTAGTAGGCCGGTGATAGGCACGTAAACCCTACATGCTACCAATTCACACCTTGTTCATTGATCTTGGGTTCAAATAGGTCATGGTGTGTCACCCAACTTATATATATACATATATGTATATATATATATATAGAGTCGTAGCCCAAGTTAGGCTCCGTTTTCAAGCTCGTTTTGCATTTTGAATGGTGGATGAACCTCTTGTATGGATGGTTCTCATCCTTGACAAGCCAACCATCATCCATGGTACGCCGCCATCCCACTAGATTGGAAGGGAATCATCCGTGTTGTCACAACGTCATCCATTAGCCCCACGCCATGTGCAATATGCTTTTTGAGCTCTATGTTGTCGATGGTACACCATGGTGGCAAGTGGAGAACAACCCACTCCCTCTTGTGGATTCTCAAAAGGCCACCATTAAGGTTTAACTTGCACTTTTCCCTCAATAGACGGCTTCCTATTGGTGTATACCAACTTAAGAACTTATCCTCTCTCTTTCCCACTAGGCATGTAGTACACATTTCCCACGTGTCGTACAAAATACCAAGCTCAACTATAGTTCATCCATCTAAGGAGGAGGAGGACTCCACTAAATATCTTATTTAGTGTGGCCCACACACATTAGAAGGAAAACTTGTCCATTACAACCATCGATTGCAACCCCTGACAAGAAAATGCATAAATAAATCGTTATGATTATTAACCTGGAGGGTTTTGGTTGGCAATTGCCCAGAGACTATAATTAAAAAAAACAACCCTTTCGTTGGCAACTAAAATTATTTATTTATGCATTTTCCTGTCACGAGTCGCTACTGCCCAAGTCACAATGGATGGTTGTAATGGACAAGTTTTTCTTCTAGTGACTATTCATCATCATCCCATATTGATTGTCTTGCAATCACAAGATGGTTGGTAATGCAATGGTTGTTTTATTTGAATAGCTCACCTCTCCATGAAACATGCGATTAGTATGAGATGGTTCGCGAATCTAAATTGAGGTCGTAATCACATGTCTTCATAATTTTTGGAGCTCATATGAATATCTTATTCATTATCAAAGTGAAGGCTCTTGTGCTCATTAAACGGTCATATAGTCCCCCCCCCCCCCGCAAGTTAAGTTGACTATTGAGCCTAGAATGGTTATAAAATTTGAGCACATAGTTATTTAAAAAAAATTCTTGTATCCGTTCTTGGAGCTACACCAGATCAAATGTTTAGTGTACTTCTCAGTCCCACTAAAAAATGACATAACATTACTCAACCTCACCGCATTGCCCCCTTTCTAAATGGGGCTTACAAGGGAGGTTATCAACCCAAGCTAATTGAGGCCGGAAATAATGGCTAGTTAATCATAATATAGCATGATGCATGCTTGCCCAACATGTGCGTCATTACATGTGGCCCCCAACAATGGCTCTTTACAAATAATGCAATGAACATACACTCCATTTTTGGAAAGGGAAACCAAGAAAATTCCAAGTTGCGAGGTTCAAAGTCACAATATGAACAACACTCGTATTGGATATTGGTAACTTTGTGAGGGGTGCCCAACATAAAAGGGGCATTATGCTCACAAATTTCCCAACCCCATGGTGTAGTGATATGTTGCTGAACAAATAGCAGCTTCACATGTCTCATATATTGTTCAGAGTGGATGAATGATCCATTACTCTCACAATTTGCATGTCACATACCTTAGTTGATTTATAGAAAACTTGAAAGCATGTAGAGCAACTTATTATCCTCACCCTTCCGATGACCTAAATAATATTCACAATTTCGGTAATTGCCAAGCCACTCTTCAATCTTATTATTTCATTTCCTTATATTTTGTCACATACGGAACATTCGCATGCCAGTTGAAGAAAGCACCATTTGTCCATTTGTTTAATAGTCTACACTAAACATTATGTATTTAATGTCATTGTGGTGATTTTTCTAATGACGTTTTTTACGAACAACTTCACAAGTATTGTCATCATGAATGATTGAAATTTGAATGAATTTCATGTTGTTTATTGAAACAAAGTTTTGGTATATTTCTACATCGTAACATTCTGAAATGAAACATTGTCATGGACGATTGAGATTTGAATGAAAACCACTTCGTAAGTGTTCGTAATTGCAACATTGTAGATCTATAACGCTCAATATTTTTTTAAGATTTGCATTTAGTGTTGGTGACACTAAATAAAATCTCTAGTGTACTACAATCACATCTCTAGTGGGAATAGAGTCACCACAAACAATTTGGCACGACCTTAACCCCCTCATTGCTTCCGGGGTCATATAGGACCCCAAGTTGTTCTAAGACTTCGGTGTGCCCTTTTGACCTTGTCAGTTTGGGCCAAATTTTATAAGGGAAAAGTTAAGTGAGTACTTAAGGCCACTTCACACACGAGACTGAGAGCCCGTGACCATTGCACTTGAAGCCCTCTCATTGGTGGAAAAGGTGGAGCCGGTCCAAGTTTGCTTCACACTATGCTTGAGGGACCAACGGAGTATATGAATGCAAGATGGATGTAAGGTCTACATGGATTCTTACATGGCATTGAATGGATCATGATTCATGGTCACTTGGATTAGTTTCATAAACCACCTCTTGGAGGTAGGCCTAACACAAAACTAGGAGATCATGGCACTCCGAACGCTCACAACCGTTGATTTATTCTATTTTATCATGCGTGAGGGACCTGCATGAATAGAAATCCATTGAAATAGCATTTGGTTGAGGGCATGGTCACATATGACGTCACACTACACTTGAGGATTCGTGACCACACTACATGATTTTGGAGGTGTCTTGGGACGGCCTTAAGACACTTCCATTTGGGCTCTCACAATTTCATGGTCACGGCTCTTGACTCGTGTGTGAAGTGGCCCTTTGAGTCCCGCCCACAACGAATGGAAAATCGACACGTGTTCTTGAAGCGATAATTTGGAGTGTTAAACCTATCAATGCTTTGTTCTCTTAGTAGGTTGACCCCGATCGGGCTGTTATTTTGTGTTGTGGTTCATTCACGCATTTACAAAACATCCACCCTTAGGGTTTCCCAAATTCTCATTTTTCATTTCCTAGCCATTTAGTTCAAGATGTAGGCTCGTTTGAGGCAATATATATAGGGTTAGGTAGAGGCATCACATTTTAAGTGAATTTGTAAATTCTTTCCCAATGCGTTCATATTGCTCAACATCAAGGAGTATTCTCCATAGTGTTTTTTGTATAGTTCACTTATATGATATGGAAGTCCTATATTTTGTGAATATCATAGGCTTGAAATTGCTCAAATTCATAATCATGAATACATTTTACTAAACATTATCTGGGGGAAAAAAATGCTCAAACCTTTATTGATGAGTTCACTCGTTTCCACACTCAATGCCCGAGAGCAATTAAGCGTTAAATAGAGGTGAACTTTGAAAAATGGAAGCAACATTTCTACATGACATTCATTATGGTAGCCAAACTTTGTGGGTACGATATGTGGACCATATGTGGTCATTTTTTTCATCGAGAAGAAGTCTATGGGCGATGAAAGCAACTTCTGGCTTCTGGTGAGACCACGTTGCCTGTGCTTTCTCGACCGTCGGATTTGACTGATGTAACCCTCCTCCCCTGATCTCCTCTGTCCACTGCGTTTGGACACTAATATGTGAATGGTAGGTTTATGACAAGGCTTGTAGTTCAAAATATACACCAAATTGCATCCATGTGTCACGAGGAGATTGAATGTGTCTTTGAAGCATATACACTATCACAAGTACCGATTGTCAACACCAATGAGAATGTGTTGCGATCGATTAAAGAGTACAAATTAGAATCGTCATGGTTTTACCTCTTAGAACTTTTACATCTCAACTCCGATTTGGAAACTTGGAATGATGGTTCGCATGACTAGCAATGACTTAACCAAACAAGAGAAATTGCGATCCGATCCAATAGCCAAAATTATTTGTGAAGTAGGAAGTGAAGTGTCCACAATAGGACCACGTGGCACATAAATCGAAGATGCTTCAAGGGTTAATATGCAATGACTCACCTCTTATAAGATCGGTCGCAATCTTACGATTCACCTCTCAAAGCACTATATCTTGGTACCACGATGAGCTAGTAAATATGACAAAGATGTGGGCAAGTTGTTGGTCACATTCACGGGACTTGTCCCTTACTACGAGTGTGTGTCTTGTGCTTGATTAATCCACCCCCGCCGAGCGTCTTGTAAACATCTAACCTAACTTAGGTGGGTTTATATTAGGGTTAGGAGAGAGGGAATTGTCGTATATGAATGTACCTCTCATTCATTCAACATACAACCATGAAATAGTATGCAAGCTGGAGGTTGTTATTTGAAGTTGATTTGACTTCATAATTAGTTCTAAAGATCCCAAATTAGTAGGTTAGTCCAAGTCATTTGAGATGAATTGACCACAATCCTACAAGTCGTCAGGTAGTTACATTGGATGGATGAGAAGTATGGCTTGTATGTTTCTCTCTCCCCAGAGATTTGAGGTTCAAAATGTCCTTTTATTGGACCTTATTTTCTGGACTCAATATTGCACCCGGGTTTGAACAATGGATTCACAAACTAGGAGATTTCTTGAGTGGGGAGTGATGAGATTTGATAGAATAGTGATGACATATTAGCACCAACTTCATTTTTCCTGTCTTGTACTCAAACCCTAATACAAAATCTTTGGGTTCAAAGTTTTGCTCTCAACCAGTAGGATTGCTCATTTGTGAAGTTTTTGTTTATGTACTTACTTCATCTTAATAATCTTGGACCTTTAATGTAAACCCACTCTTAGTGACATCCACACTAACTTACTTTCCACTTTGGCCCACATCACATTTGAAGCTCACCACCTTTCAATCGCAAACACATACATAAGCTCGGTGATATGTTTCTTGTTTCTTTGGTGATTTATTGGTTATTGCATCCTCTATACTCCACATACAATTTTGATCGTTGGGATCGAATTTTGATTCGTCTCATCTAGGCTAAGCAGTTGCAATGAATCACATAAGATTGTCATTTCAAGTGTCTAAATTGGAGTTGGAGGTGGTCATGCAAAGTGAAAGTTTTCTATCTCTTTAAGTGATCACATAGGCCTTTCCAATTTATGTTAAATTAAGCGACATGAAACATATTTTGAGCGCATGTGTTATTTGGTGACTTTCTTTAATCATGTACCTATATTTGATTGGCATGTGGTTAGGTGAGGATCAAAGAACATTTACCATTAAGACACATGTTGAAAGGAGACTAGGTTATGTCTTCAATTTTTTTTTATACTACTTCACACTCAATAGTGAACACAATTGGGATGACCTCAACATATAGTTAAAGAATCAACAAGCATGCAATTCCTTTAATCGTAACTAAATAAGGAGGGGTCTGATTCAATCCGTTTTTAGTTGTTGTTGATGCTTCATTGTAGATTTGCAAAGGCACCACAAGTGTCATTGTGTAAATCTAATTGGCACGTACAAGCTGGAGAACATGAATAACAAACTGAACAACACCCACATACCTTAGTCCAATCTCATCGTAGCACATGTTTTTGGTGTCCATTCTTAACTGCAAGCATTTTGCCATATAGAGTAGAGACACCCATAACCAATCACTCAAGAGATTCTGCACCATACGTGGAGGAGTACAAGGTAGTGCAATTTTTTTTCCTATGTAGGAAGATAGAGATCAGGATGACTGCAATATTTTTGGTGATTTTATTCCTTGAATTGAAACCAACTGTGAATTTTTTACGCCAAAAGTTATCTCGAACATATTACCAATGTCTGCAGTCTATCATAACCGCTCATTCCTCCTCATCTTAGCACTCAAAACCAGGACATGTGTCATGCCACTATTGGTTCCAACTTGATCGAAATTCAATCCAGCCTGATTGAAATGCCGATGCCCTATAGATTGTTGATGGGGCCGTGATCGGAAATAGGCGCACCTACTATATACCACTCGAATAGAGGCGTCCAAGTAAGAGTGATCACGTAAGCCCCACATCCTTTACATGGTTGTACGCTGTCCACAATGATTGGCATATTGGGCAAAAGATATTGAAATTAAATCACTGACAAAGTCTCACATGACAAGTTGGGTCAAAACTGCAAGAGAGAAGAACGAGAACGAATCAGGGTTTTGGAACAACAGCAAACCAATCAATCTCAACCCTAACAGTGGATCTAGTACATACATAAATAGTGTTTTGGTTTTGAACCAAGCATGACCCTATTGCTTGACCAATTCCTTCAGTCCTGACAACCAAAGTGTAGATGACAGTGGACACCTCTCGCGTCCGTGGCCCTAGGTACGGTGGGCGATTCTAACACAACAGACAATGTCGAGCATTAGATCGGCTCAGTAATTGACTCATCAAATTGGAAGTTGCAAATCACAAAGACTGTCGTCTTAAGTTTCAGGAATTGCAAGAGATGGAGGTGATTTTTAGTGAAGATTCTTCTCTTGTTTAGGTGATCACATTGACGCCCTCCTGGTTGCGTTCACAACTGACTGTATTTTGAGCAGATATCCAATCTCATCTAACACATATGCTCTTGGTGTCCATTCTGAGCAAAAAGCTTTGCCAAATCAGCTCCAATGAAGGTGTCTGATTCAGATGAGTGACCATGTGAGGCCCATGTACGTAGTTGCATTTCATCAGTGATTCTTCTTGAGTAATCCTGTACTTGATGGGTACAGATTCCTGTAATGTGCTAATGTGCAAAACCTAGGCTTCAAGTAAAGCATGGAACAGTTGCAGGCACAATTTCACCAAGTCAACAAACACATAGAATGTTGTTAGGTTTCTGAGTGCCTAACAAACGAACCACTCAAAAGAATGTTGTTTCTAGATATGTTATTCACTGAACTATCAATAGATACCGTGAGCATTGGGCAAAACAAACTTCATTGGTGCCCAGAAGAAAGGTAAGGCAGATGGTCTTAAAATGGTTAATGTTTCCAACTAGTCCGCTCCTCCTAGAATGCGAAACATGTGATTAGTGCGAGATGGTTACCAAATTCAAATCGAGGCCATAACCAGTTTCCTCATGATTTTTGGAGCTCATATCAATATTGTATTCATTATCAAAGTGGAGATTCCTGTGCTCATTAAATGGTCATGTAGGTCCCCCCCAATTATGTTGACTATTAAGCTTAGAATGGTTATCATGTTTTGAGCATGTAGTCCAATCTCTTTCAAACACATGCCTTTTTAACGTCTGTTCTTGGAGCCACACCAACCTTGCATATATAGGTGTCCTTAATAAGAAATGTAACCGAATAAGGGTTGTCTACCTTACTCCCAAAAACACGCACGACAGCCACAAATGGACCTTGCATAAAAAATTCAAGCTGGATTTAAATCTCTCCAGTAATGCGTGGTCAACACTAAACTCTGCTTCAAACCTGCTCAGTTCCATGAATGTCATTAATAAATTCCAAAACATTTTACTCAATTTACAACATTGATCATGTTTCCACCTAAACTCTCAACCCAACAAGAAACACGTTCATCGGAGACAGGATGTGGAAGGAGGCCAGTGTGGCTTTTCTCTTCATCCTCATTAGCCAATTGGACTCCTAAAGGAATCAGCAAATTGAGTTTGTGTATACTACTTCTAAAATAATTGTTAAGAATTATACAGTTGACGACATCCAGGGGTTGGACTGGGCTTCAAACGGTAAGTCACTGTACAATGAAAAAGCAAAGGTCTTGCTTACATTGGCACAATGACAAATAAGTAAATGGCCAGCATCAGCCATGTGCTTCAACTGTTGCCGCCTCCATGACAGCTGATGTGATTTGCATCTTTGTAGTTGTCTGACTGAGATCCTTCACTTTGTTTTCAAGAATTGGAAATGGGAATGGTATGTGTGTGTTGAACAGCTGAATGGTTTCTTTCGTCGCTGCTGCTGAGCTTGAAAACTCTGGCATCCCTTGGATGTATCCTCGACTCCGCAATGCATTCTTCACTCTGCCCCTGCCATCCACCCCAAGGTTTGTTAGCTTCGAACACAGCAGCAGACCCAAGGTATCATCATCATCATCATCATCATCAAGATGATTCAGATGCTGCCACCGTCACGAATTATGGTGTTGCTTCATTTTCAAGTTGATGTAAGTCTACATGTAATCCCAAAATGGGCATTATGAGAAATAGAAGGCTCCCGTAGAGTCCTGCCTCCTTTCAAAGGTAAACAACTTAAACGGGCGTGGACAAGCCAGCCAGCACCTATCTCCCCCTACGTTCCCACATGGTTGGTTGTAAGTATCCAGTTCACCTGATACCCCCACTATGAATGGGTGGACCATAGGTGGTAGGGTGCACCGGAAATCAAGTGCTAAGGTCACCCATTTGAGTACTATTCCGGCCTTAGGCAGCTTAACCTCGAAGTTTGCATAGTATCCAGGATAAGGCCTTGGGTTTTAAGCCACCCTCCAAGGTATCATCACAGCATTACAACAAGTTGCATTGGGTAAGATGGCCGACTTTGTGACACATAATCATAATATATCAAAAGGCATGACAATATTCCATTTCGGTACTTCAATTACAGATGCTACTGCCAGGCCAAGGAGAGGTGGGACATGGAGCTAGTAGAACTTAGAATTACATAATGCATTTCCATTAGCAATAATTTACAGACTCTGCTTACACAAACATAAGCTAATAGTATCACTCCAGGAATGGTGTCACTTGATTCACATCATCTGCCGAATCTTAATGGATTACTTGCAAATCACACAAGAATGTTGCTCTTTGTAGAAAAAAACAAACAAACTAGTGACACAAATAGTTGACATTTGTGAAGCAAAATCATAGTAAGGAACATAGATTTACCAATAACGAGTAGTAGAAAAGTGGTGCCAGTAGCATGGTCCTCCATTGTGAGTGCGTGCTAGAGTTTCCATGTCTCCAAACTCAAGAGCCCATGGACAATACCGCAGCCAATAGTTAATCACAGTACGCTCTGCATAATCAACTTCTTCACAGTGCTCGTATTTCACACTGTCACTAGCTTGCCACCACGCATCTTGGTGATACTCTGTGCTGCAGCCACACCAATTCCTCAATTTTAAACATGTCACTGCAGCAGTAACAAAATGACTTCTCTGCATTCAAAATCACCCCGAGAGAGAAAAATGCTATCTTGCCACCTCACACACTCACACAAGTGATTTCCAGACATGCAAAAGAAGAATTCTGCCTGAAATATTCAGCGTGATTTGAAGGTGAGTTTACACACAACCACTGTTTAGGTGGTTGATGGTTGTACTTTAATATCTTCAGTTCTATTTTGAGGGATTAGGAGGGATAAGGTGGATTGATGACACCCACAACCACAACTACTCTACCTTGCCTGACTATAATACATGTGTTCCCATTCTTTTGGTTCTATTTTGTTTGTAGTTACAATTTGGCGCAGGGAAAGAACTTCAATGCCAAAGCATAAGAGAGGATTTGTAGGACACAATTACTCTTGGACAAACTTTCCACTAGAATCCATAAATTGTTTGTGTCATCTCCACAGATTGCACCAAAAGGAGGGACAATTATTGAGGTCAAATCCACTCTTCAACCACTCAAGAAGTTGTGTGTAGATGGAAAAAATTCATAGATGTAATCAAAAGTGGGCCCGAACCACAACCACAACCACAACCACTCAAGTAGTTGTGTGTAAGCACACCTTGAGAAACATAATCTTTGGGACCACTGAGCCGTGATAATGTACACATTAAAATTCATACAAGGAGAATACTGGAGAATCCACCACTGAAAAGCAATTGAAGGGAAAAAAAAACCTGATTTGCAGAGGACCAATGCTGAGGCCATTATCTCCTGTGGGTGCTGGCATAATGAAGCTGGTCTCCACATGCCGCAATGCATTCAATAGTAACCTGTGCTTCTCCCTGTAAGTGTCAATGTCTGCAAAATAGATCATTCCTTGATTATAACTCTGAATCTCATTCATAGAGCCTCATTAAAATCTTACAAATAGCTGCACCATATGAAGAAAGTCCTCAAACACATACAGGCAGCTGACCTCCCATGTGTTACCTATTAGCAACGCCAATTGTCTTCTACTCAGACTAAACATAACCCAGTTGCAAAAAAGTTGACCCTTTCTAAAGCCACCTCTCTTAGACAATTATGAAAGAACCTCAGGTTGTTGGCAACAGAAATATTCTTCTTGGGTGCAAACTTTTTAACGAGCTGTGTTACCTACATTCACCTACTCACGAATACCCTTGTGTCATAACAAACCTGTGAATCCGTATATCAACACTGATTTCACATTGATTCACTCATATTAGACTAGCATTAAATCAACGCTTACCATACATAAAGTTGCAACTTTAACCTTGTATTTTCTATAGTTTATCGTTGAAAGACATAAACAGTTGACACATAAAAAGATTTTGACCCCTAAAGGGTCTGCATAAACACTGACTCAACATTGAGCTTTAGCAATGCGTTCACATCCTTTAAACAATCATCTCCTGGTGATGCATCTGCCCCCTGCATATCCAAATAACATATCCAAATGCAGAGTGTTACACGACTGTTGCACTAGCGAAATCAGAGGCCAACTTGTGCGATCAATGCACAATTTCAGTAACCTCTTCTCAAATCTCTAAATTCATATATGAACGCTGATTTCACATTGATTCTGTACTCAATTGCTTGAAGACATAAAAAGGTTCGAATCATGAGTTGAGTTAACGTTGACCGAACTATTAGCCAATGCTGAGTTAGCACTGAAAATATATTAAACCTGGACAGTATGTGTATAAACACTGCCTCAACATT
Organism: Polytrichum commune; assembly: GCA_950295325.1. Lineage (NCBI taxonomy): Eukaryota > Viridiplantae > Streptophyta > Polytrichopsida > Polytrichales > Polytrichaceae > Polytrichum > Polytrichum commune. Next base: position 40,226,739 of record OX485807.1, read on the forward strand.
GATGTCAGCGATGAATTCACATGCATTTGCACAATCATAGTATTCTTGTCATGCAAGTGCCCAATCCTATCCGACATCCATTGAGTGTTACGAGACTGCTGCATTCACGAAATCGGAGGCCAAGTACTGTGATCAGCGCACAAATTGGGCAACCTGCGCTTCCCCCTTGAGGATAAACCTGAACCCTTAACCCTTGCCCACCTTGCACAATCATATCTGCCTCTTTCACACCCAAATGAAATTTTCATAAGCAGAGTGCAACGAGACTGCTGCATTTCCGAAATCAGAGGACGAGTCAAGTAGTGCGATCGATGAGCAATTTCGGTAACCTCGTCACAAACCTCTAGATTCATATTCATCAACACTGCATCCACATTGATTTAATCACATCAAACTACGACATTGAATTAATGGCTGTAAGTTGAATTGATGTTGGCTGGATCATCAGCTCAATGTAGAGTTAGCACCGAAGCTTTATTGAACCGTAAACCTGAAACCCTTAACCCTTGCTCACCTTGCGGGTACGGGAAGACATCGAAGAACTTGGCATTAGCATGTGCGGCGATCCCTTTCAGCTTTGCCTTGGCGGCCCGCAGGTTCCACATCTGTCTGGGACGCAGGATGGCATCCTCCGGCACGAACAACACATCGCCCGGGTACAGAACATCCGGGATTCCTCCGTTCACGTCCCGCAGCTCATCCAGAGTGAGGCCAAATCGCTCCGAGATTTCCCAGGCGCTGTCCCCGTCCTGCACCACGAACGCCTTGCTCCTCTTGGGAGGCAGCCGCAGCTCCTCCCCCGCGTACACCAAGTCGCCCTGTTGCCGCCTTTGCATCCAATTCGCTGCTTGAATGTCCTCCCACTTTACCCCGAGTCGCTCCCCTAGCCCCCATAGTGTGTCCCCTTCCTCCACCTTTACCTTCTCCATCTCCATCTCTCTTCTCTCTCTCTCTCTCTCCCCACCGTTACCTCGCCATCGTCATCATCATCATCATCACCTCCTCCAAACTCCTTCTCCTACTCCGAAGAAGAAGGAACAATGAGAGAAAAGAAGATATTACCCTAACCCCTCGATAAGCAAATCCTTTGTGACAAGCACTCCGACAATTCCAACAATTCCAACAATTCCGAGCTCCGATGTGGCTGAGAGTTGGCCAACCCTATCTTCTATGTTTGTAGATTCGCCTTTGTGTGTATTTATGCAAATTTAAAGGATTGAGACCAAAACATGCCTTCTTCTCTCTCATCACCTCCTGATGGCGGAGAGACCATGAGGGAAAAGAAGACATTACCTAACCCCTCGAAAAGCAAAACCACATCCCCAATCGGGAATGCGAGCTCAGCGATACATCAACATTGACATAACATTGAGCACAGCGAGAGCTTATACACGCAATTGCATCTGCGCAATCATCATCTTCTCGAAAAGACATTAGAGAGAATGAGAGAATAGACATTGCTTAATCCTTCCAAAAGCAATTCCTCTGTGATAGGAACCCCAACAATTCCGAGCTCCGCTGTAGCTGAGAGTTTGCTCACTCTATCTTCTGTGAAGAAGGAAAAATGAGAGCAATTCCCAGCTCCGATATGGCTGAGAATTTGCGGAATCGAGGAGAATGACGGGCTTTGTGAGAGAGAGGACAAAATGAGGTTATAGACATAATCTAATGCCTCGAAAAGAAAATCCTCTCTTGTGATAGGAACTCCAGCAATTCCGAGGCCCGATATGGCTGAGAGTTTACGGGATCTATCTTCTGTGAAGAATGAGGGGCTCTATGAGAGAGAGGACAAAAGTGAGATTCAAGACATTACCTAATACCTCAAAAAGCAAATCCTCTGTGCTAGGAACTCCAGCAATTCCGAGCTCCGATGTGGCGGAGAATATTCCGAATTCCTTCTGTCTGTGAAGGAGCATGAGGAGCGAAAGAAAGAGAGAAGAGAGATGATGATGATCGTGTACGTAGCTTAGCAAGTCCTTCCTTGCTGAGAATTGCATTCCAAGAACCAATGTAGCTCCAATGCAATCCTCGGGAAAGAAACTGAGAAAAGGGAGAAGGAGGAGAGACCCCAATGTGAAATAAGAGAATGCGAATCGTGTCGCGTCGCGAATATTTGAAGCTTGGATGCCGCGGAGGAGCGAGAGAGAGAAGGTCTGGAATCTTCAACATTTTAAGATTCTAGGATCTTGCTGCTTGTGTGTGAGGAAGATCAGGTTCAGGAAGGAGGGATATATTCTGAATGTACATAAGAAGTAGATTTTAGAAAAGTGATGGAATTTATTGATTGACCGTGTCAGAAATCTTTCTTGTAGACCCTGATTGGGCAACCGATTTTTTAGATTGTAAATTCTGAATAAACTCAATTGATTCACTGTAAGAACAAAGAATATGTCAAAAGTGAAAGATTAAGGCCTAAATAAAACAAGGGGGGTACACTACATATTGTAACTAGTGTCATATGGTATTTCATGTCAATGTGGTAACTTTCTCAATGAGACTTCTAACGAAGTAGTTTACAAATTTTGTCATGGATGATTGAAATTTGGATGAAAAATCACTTAGTAAGTGATAGTAATTGCAATTTTGTAAATGTATAATGTCCAAAGTTTTGCACAAGGTATGACAAATAATGTCATGTTTACATTTAGTGTTGGTGACATTACACCGACGGTTTACAATTAGTTTTGAGCAAGTCAAATAGAATTGGTGACATTAAATACAATATTTAGTGTAGTTGCAAGAGTGCTTTACCCTTATAATATACACATGTGGTTAATTTTAGTCAACAATCTGACCAAGATCAAAGCATGACTCATTTTAGCAACCACTTTAGGTTGATACTCATTTACAATTGAATTCCACTTGAAGAACAAGTTACTAACACCATAGAGTTACAACATATATGTGGATAGTTGGCTGCCAAACTTAAATGGCCCATTTTATAGACCACCCCAAGGTCTCTTCCCTCATGGCAAAGCCAATGAAAACTGACGTTCCCCCTCAAAAAGAAGAAGTGTGAGAGGGTGTTCTAACATGGTGTAACATACACAAGTGCAATTAAAATTTCAATCAAATTTTCTGGATGACTGTATGCAATAATTTCCTCTCGCCCAGACCTTCGGGCAGGGGCACAAACATTTCTACTCGGGTAGCCTTTGCCTTCGTTGAGAATGAGGATGAACCCCACGAAGCAGCCGAGGAAAAACGGATAGAAGGACTTGCGAATGAGGGATTCGGATGATAAAAAAGGATGAATGATATCTGGTCCTTCGGCCGCGCCGCTGTATTTCTTGTTCTTCGCTGTATTTGCCTAGATTAACGGGCAGGGAGACAAAATTTTAAACTTGGGCAGCCTTGCCCGAGTTTGCAGACTCGTCAGGAGCACTCCACATGTGCAGAGCTCGAGTGGGGCCCACGAGCCGCGAAAAAGAGGATGAAAAAGACCCGCGATGAGGAAGAGGATGAGAAAACCCTTGATGGATGAGAGCTGGCCCTAGGAGCCGCTATAAAGGTTCTATCGCTCCTCCTTCCCACGCTTTGTCAAAGCCTCGCGGCACAGGCTTCGCCGTAGCCGCACCGAGAGCAGAGAAGAGACCACAAGTTTTATGATATTCACAACCAAATTCAGTTGTTCGGTACTTCATCAACATTTCCAAGTATCAAGATAGATATCATCCGGCCTTTAGCCACCTTACTGAGCTGATCTCACCTCACTCACATCGAGATCTTGCGCTCTTGTATTTGCGGTGGTTGATTAGGGTTTAGAGCAAGATGTATGGAGGGGACGAGGAGTATGATGAGGAAGAGGAAGAGATTACACAGGAAGATGCATGGGCAGTTATCAGCTCATACTTCGAGGACAAAGGGTTGGTGCGGCAACAGCTGGATTCGTTCGATGAGTTTATCCAGAATACGATGCAGGAAATTGTGGACGAGTCTTCTGACATCGAGATTCGTCCCGAGTCCCAGCATAACCCCGGTCGAAATACGGAAACTGGCGATGTATGAAATACTTTTCCATTTGTTATGAGATGGTGTACATCTTTTGGTATGGTATGGTATCGTATGAAATGCATCATCAGGTCTCTCATCATCCCCTGTTGCAAATTGCTGATGACCTTGATGTTACTGCCTTAATCTTGTGTGTACTGCAGGTGACCTATAAAATCAATTTTGGTCAAATTTACCTCAGCAAGCCTATGATGACCGAGGCTGATGGGGAGACAGCCACTCTTTGGCCCAAAGCTGCAAGGCTTCGGAACCTTACGTACTCTGCTCCTCTGTATGTGGATGTGACAAAATTTGTGACGAGGAAGAATGAAGATGGTGAAGAAGAGACTGAACAGGAAGATCTTTCCAAAGTCTACATTGGCAAGGTGTTTGCCTTACATCCACTGGGGTTTTCTATTGAATTCTGGAGTTGTTGCCAGAGTTGTGGAACTTCCTGTATGAGCTGGAATATACTTCAAGATTATCTGTTCCAATAACTTGAACATGGTTAATGTTTTCCTCTACACTTTCGAAGTATTTTACTCCAAGTATTGGCAAAGTCATGATGAAGCTTGTCCTAACTACACTGAGGATGACAGGTGCCTATTATGCTTCGCTCCCGCTACTGCACATTGTTTGAGAACTCAGACAAGGATTTGACTGAGCTGGGAGAATGTCCATATGATCAAGGGGGTTATTTCATTATTAATGGAAGTGAGAAAGTGCTTATAGCACAAGAAAAAATGAGTACAAATCATGTGTATGTATTTAAAAAAAGACAGCCCAACAAGTATGCTTATGTTGCCGAAGTGCGGTCTATGGCTGAGAGCCAGAACAGGCCAGCAAGCAGCATGTTTGTTCGAATGCTTTCACGAGCTGGCGCTAAAGGGGTTCGTTACATCCCATTTCTGATGTTAACAGTGCCTGAGTGGACTAGGAAGTGTGGTAACATGAGCATAAAAGTTTTGATTATGATGCTGCAGAGACAAAGCTGGTTACAGTTTTATGTACCATCTGGTCTTACTTGTATTCAACCCACAAAGAACTATCCTGAATTCAAAAGCACATTAACAACTTTGACATACTGGTAGCAACCAAATACATGCCTCCACATGCTTAATTTATGATTAAAGTGTTTATGAATAAACAGTTGCTGCTTTAAGTAGTCTTTAGAAAATGTTCTCTTGTTTAATTGTAAAGGCAACAAGTACCAGTCATATGCTGCTGTTCAGGCTGGGAGGGCATGGCACTTTTGGTTCAGTGAAGTGAAAAGATCTTCAAATATTTTAAGGGCATTTTAAATAGCATATGTGCAGCTTCTTGTATTGAGGAGATCCTAACACATTTTAGTGCATTTTCAGGGTTCATCAGGACAGTATATCCGAGCAACCTTGCCCTATATTCGTACAGAAATTCCTATTATTGTGGTATTTCGAGCTTTAGGCTTCGTGGCAGATAAAGATATTCTGGAGCACATTTGTTATGACTTCAGTGATACTGCCATGATGGAGTTGCTCAGGCCTTCTCTGGAAGAAGCTTTTGTCATTCAGAATCAGCAGGTACTGATGGCTCTTGTTGGTCGGGGTGCTTATGAATTTTTCTGTGCTGGTCATAAATTCCAGAGATGAATGGTTGCATTTATTTGCTTAACTCCATGTATGGGAAGAGTGAGACTGATGTATTTATGCAATATTCTTTTTGTCCAGGTGGCACTTGACTATATTGGCAAGAGAGGTTCTACTGTTGGAGTTACAAGAGAAAAACGTATCAAGTGAGTGGCATGGTTGCTACATTCATGCAGCTTCGCATTTAAATATGTGTCAAGATTGAAATAAGTTTATTTTTATTTTTATGCATACGCACCTGAAGCAAGACTCAATTAAGTAGCTGTCTAGGAGGTAGGAGCTAACAACGTGAGTGGCATCATGGCAGGTATGCTAAGGAGATTTTGCAGAAGGAAATGCTTCCTCATGTGGGAGTAGGAGAGTTTTGTGAGACAAAGAAGGCCTATTTCTTTGGGTGTGTACATATGATTGTTTGAAAAGGCGAAGTGATTGAAGCAGTGGTTATTTTTCCTGTAACTAGAAATGATCTCTTCTGGCCAGTTTCTGGGAGTCGGAGAAGAATGCATTAGATTCAGCTACCTGGAGTTTGTTCTTGGTTGACATCTGACTGCCAGCTTTTACTACTGAAAAGAAGTTTCATTGATGTCTTCATGAAACGCTGATGCTGGGCAGGTACATTATCCATCGACTGCTGCTTTGTGCAATAGGAGGAGCAGAGGATGATCGAGATCATTATGGGAACAAACGGCTGGATCTTGCTGGTCCTCTTTTGGGTGGATTGTTTCGCATGGTATAAGATGTTCTGAATATGTGATTGATTTTCTGCATTGGTTGTGATCTGGGTGTTTTTACTGCTGGCTGGTGAAGGGTATTTATGCAGGAGCAGGTTGTGAAGGCCATATACTGATCCTAAGTATTTGCTATGCATGTTGATTTCGCAGCTCTTCCGGAAGCTTACCAAGGATGTGCGAGGCTACTTGCAGAAGGTATGAATTGGAGCACAGATTGCATCTGCCTTTACTCTGCTAGCTGAAAGAGGATGGGCATTCTGCAGCTGAAGGGATAAGTTATCTGTTCTGTTTTTGATTACCTCCAAAAAGTGGTCTGTGTGCCTGCTAAAGTCCTTGCGGCTGAGCTTGAGGTCGTCTAGTTCTGGTCAATCTCACTAGTATTGAGCATTGCAATAATAGATGCCTCTCCAGATAGTTCTGGGACTGATTTTCAGTGTCATTGTGTAGTGTGTGGACAATGGGAAGGAAATCAATCTGGCATATGCTGTCAAGGCAAAGACTATCACAAGTGGTCTGAAGTACTCACTTGCAACTGGAAATTGGGGACAAGCAAATACAGCAGGAGTTAGAGCTGGTGTATCACAGGTATACTCTTGTCTAGTTGGTGAACCCTGTTATGCAATGTTGCAATTGATCCTACAGATGTCTCTTTCTGGAATTTGGTTAAGGTGTTAATGCTACCTTTAATAAGTATCATTACTACCTTACACAGGAGGTGATGAGAAAAGCCTGCTTGTGAATTAGTCCCTTCGCCTTTTTATCTGAGGCTAGCAGGATTCATGCAAATGTTAATGTTGAAAGACACTTTTCCCTCCTATTTCATTGTTTTGCGGTCCTTGCAGGTGCTCAATCGCTTGACATATGCTTCAACTCTTTCTCACTTGCGAAGGCTCAACTCTCCCATTGGTCGTGAAGGTAAATCTAACAAAGTGAAAGCGTGCTTTTGAGAGAATTTTGTGTCAAACATTAGGGAATGCTCTACTATTAGTACAATACTGGACATGTGAACTGAGACCTTTACAAATGGTTCTTCTTGCAGGGAAGCTTGCAAAACCTCGTCAGCTACACAATTCTCATTGGGGAATGATGTGCCCAGCAGAGACCCCGGAAGGCCAGGTGTGAAGCATTTTCCAAGCTTATTCTTTTGAATGATCAGGGTTATAATCCCAGTGGTGGTAGCTGCAATACTAAATAGAATGAATTTGTCATCTTTGATGGCAGGCATGTGGGCTTGTGAAGAACCTGGCTCTAATGGCCTACATTACTGTTGGATCTCCTGCCAATCCCATCTTGGAGTTTTTGGAGGAGTGGAGTACAGAGAATTTCGAGGTAATGTGACATCTATCCTAAGTGAAGCTCATTTCAAAAAGAATCTGTGCTAAGTTCGTCCTTTCTGTTTGTCGTGGATGTATTTGTTCTTCAGTTGTAAAACACTGGTTGCTTGCATATGCAGGAAATTTCGCCAGCTGTAATTCCCAACTCAACAAAGATATTTGTGAATGGGCTCTGGGTGGGAATTCATCGTGATCCTGAGTTGCTTGTCCGCACACTTCGTCAGCTTCGACGACAGGTTTGTCTCTGGACCATTATGAGCTTGCTTTTCTTCTGAAAACACCATTCACACCTGACAAAGTTGATCAGTGAAGTGCAGGGGGAAAGTAATCATTGAGTTCTTCCTGATCACTACTGCTTTCAATGGGTGTCGTGTGATTGGTGTAGCAGACAGAATGCTAGTGATATTAAATTGAGAGTAGGAGGGACTTCTGCCTTGGTGAATTTATGTTGAAATTGTGTTACCTATTTCAACATAAATTGTAGAGAGGGGTATTACCTACCAAGAAAGGGGTAAGATCAGCTAAGCAACCTACTGAAATCTTGTCTGATGCGGGTTTCTTGATGCCCACCTTAAGGAACACTGGGTGTGCCTGTTGATGGCATTGGTGTAAAGGCTGGCTCTGCCTAGATTCTTCAATCTAGAGGAGCCTCCTGAGGGTGGAAGGACTACTTTTATACTAGTATAGGATCCACAGGGTTTAATTGGTGTGGATTTGATTGTAAGCCCTCTGCAAGAGGAACATGTTGCCAATACAACAATTTGGAGAGTGGTTTTTCTGTATCTGCAATGTTACTCTAGGTATGTGTGCTAAAATCTGTAAATCCTGTACCAGGTGGATGTGAACACAGAAGTGGGAGTGGTGCGAGACATCCGGTTGAAAGAGCTGCGGCTGTACACAGACTATGGTCGTTGCAGTCGTCCTCTTTTCATTGTGGAGAAGCAACGCCTTCTTATCAAGAAAGAAGATGTTCGAGCCTTGCAAATTAAGGTGAGAGGCAATGAGAATCATGTGGAGATCATATCAACTTGAGCTGCAAGATGTTTCGTGTGTCTTTTACTGTTTTTGTCAGATTGTCAACTGACAGTGGTATGCTTGCAGGAGACTTCTGAGAATGGTTGGCACGATCTGGTGTCAAAGGGATTCATCGAGTATGTTGATACTGAAGAAGAGGAGACAACCATGCTTTCCATGACAATTGCAGTATGTTTTGCTTAACTATAGTGTTTTTTACAATCTCTAGGACAGTTAGTCTCTTTTGTTGCTAGAGCTTTTCTGTGATTGCTGATTGTAGGAGTCGACTAATGTATTGTTGATATGTTCAATTTTGATGTGTGTCTGATTATTCAAATTTGGCTGGCAGGATCTTGTGAATGCAAGGAACAATCCAGATGAGGCTTACTCTGACACATACACACATTGTGAAATTCATCCCTCCATGATTCTTGGGGTTTGTGGCTCCATCATTCCCTTCCCGGATCACAATCAGGTATGGTACATTATGCTATAGTGAAAGTTCTATCTCAGATTTAGCTGCTGATGTTGGTTTTTAATTTTTTAATTTTCTACAATTGAAACCTGTTCTATGGACATTGGTCCGTCATGTCCAAATCATAGGCTGCAGATTGAGGATGCAGATTCTAACGTAGGATGATCTTGTTGCTGCAGTCACCACGTAACACCTACCAGTCTGCTATGGGCAAGCAGGCTATGGGAATCTATGTCACAAATTACCAACTCCGAATGGTTAGTAGCTCAAGTTTCAGCCTTATGTTTCTGCTTACCCATCTGATTAGTCCAACAATATTTTCTTGAGATATGGTGGGGTTGTGGGACATTGTTAGTGTTGTCCAGTTGTCTAGCTGACTGACTTTGTACATGTCAAAATTTAGAACTAATTAGTATCTTGTATGGTTTGTGGTGATGTAGGACACACTGGCATACGTTTTGTATTATCCCCAGAAACCATTGGTGACCACGAGAGCTATGGAGCACTTGCATTTTCGGCAGCTCCCTGCAGGCATTGTAAGCTTTTATATAACCCCTCAACATGATCAGTCCTCATCTTTAGAGGGCTATATGACAAACCAAATTTATTTATTTTTTGACAGTCCACATCACTTTGTTTGTCAAAATTAAAGTATTTAGTCTGCAGTCTACAGTAATTCATGAGTTTAGCAACATGATCTGGGAGTTTCTGGTTGTGCAGAATGCAGTGGTGGCCATTGCTTGCTACTCAGGTTACAACCAGGAAGATTCGGTCATTATGAATCAGTCTTCTATTGATCGTGGCTTCTTCCGGTCCATCTTTTACCGGTCTTACAGGTACAGAGTTAAGCTAGATCTTCTAATGCCTGTGTAGTGAGATTCATGTACCCCTTTACTGAATTGTATAGTCTTATATTTATAAACCTTTGCGCATGGAGGGATTGCATATCAGTGTCCCCAGGACAGTTGGTCTCTGGGCTTTGGTGAAAACACTTATTGAGGTAAGTGTGGATTTTATACAGGGATGAGGAGAAGAAGCAAGGCACACTTATCAAGGAAGAGTTTGAGAGACCAAACAGAGAAAATACCACTGTAAGCTACATGGAAACCAAAAGTCTTTTCATACGAAAATCTGTAACCTGGCACATGGTGGTTCATGAATAGACATGTAGGAATTCTCTTAAGTAGAATAGTCATCTGTTTGTCTGGCGTTTTGTGTGAGGGATTGCAATATTTTGAGTTATGTAGATCATTGTTGCAGTAGCTTGTCTTGATCAGCAGTAAACTATTGGCAGACACTCAATGTGGGAGGTTTGTTCTTACAGGGAATGAGGCATGGATCTTATGACAAGCTCGATGATGATGGACTTGCCCCACCAGTAAGCAATCCCATGTCTTCCACTTTTGCTGTGCATTGCCTCCTAAGCATCTCTAAGGAACTTTCTACACAGATTGGCTTAGAACTCACAATTAAGCAAATTCACTAGTCATTCTAATGTTGTTGTATACCATAAAAACTCAACTTTGCTTTCAATTCACATGAGATACATATACCCAAAACCAACACTCAACTTGAAACTACAATATGTACTATATGTAAAGATTTGAGGCTTCAAATCTATAATAGTGGTACATACAGTTAGTTTTGGGTATATGATTCTTATGGAACTCCTTGACCTTTATAAGTGTGGTGTTTATTTCCGAGCATCAGGATAACATTTCCATACCTGCAGGGTACACGAGTGTCAGGTGAAGATGTGATTATTGGCAAGACTACTCCTCTTCCTCAAGATGACAATGCGAGCCAAGCACAGCGATATACCAAACGAGATCAGAGCACATGCTTACGTCATAGTGAAAGTGGCATGATCGATCAGGTAAGATTTTCAACCACTTGACCTCAATATATTGGTTCTTCTTGGGCAGCAACAGGCCACTTTTGCTAGTCTGATTTTATATCAAGCAGCTTTCTGAGATGCATGTATGGCAGTGTGAGAGCAGTTGAATATTATCACATGGAGCAGAAGGACTAAGTTCTGGTCTGTTGCAGGTTCTGTTAACCACTAATGCTGATGGATTGCGGTTTGTCAAAATCCGAGTCCGGTCGATACGAATCCCTCAAATTGGAGATAAGTTCAGTAGTCGGCATGGTCAGAAAGGAACAGTGGGAATGACTTACACTCAGGAAGACATGCCATGGACACAAGAGGGAATCACTCCAGATATTATTGTGAATCCTCATGCTATTCCATCTCGAATGACTATTGGGCAGCTGATTGAGTGTATCATGGGCAAGGTGGCCGCTCACATGGGAAAGGAAGGAGATGCCACACCTTTTACTGATGTCACGGTATACTTCTGAACACTTGAGCAAGATCTATTGTGAAATCAATGCACTTGCAGCAAGGCAGTTGGGTGATACCATGTGCTCTAAGTGGTCAACATGTTCATTGTAAGCAGCTTGTTCCTCGTGGTGATGGTTGGTTGGCAATTTTGACAAAAGTATCAACTTTTACTTCTTATCTACACATGTTGCAGGTGGATAACATCAGTAAGGCATTGCACAAGTGCGGCTACCAAATGAGAGGCTTTGAGGTGATGTACAATGGGCATACAGGGCGAAGGCTGAGTGCTCACATCTTCCTGGGTCCTACTTATTACCAGAGACTGAAGCATATGGTCGATGACAAAATCCATTCGCGAGGCCGAGGGCCTGTGCAGATCTTGACACGGCAGCCTGCGGAAGGTCGTTCTAGAGATGGAGGTTTGCGGTTTGGTGAGATGGAGAGGGACTGCATGATTGCTCATGGTGCTGCCCACTTTTTGAAGGAGAGACTATTTGATCAAAGTGATGCTTATCGGGTCCATGTTTGTGAACATTGTGGACTTATTGCCATTGCCAACTTGAAAAAGAACACCTACGAATGTCGGGGCTGTAAAAACAACACCGATATTGTACAGGTGAGTTACTGAGGTTATCCAGTGAAGTGTGTTAAGGTAGATGGGTCTTAAATAGTTACTTTTCCTGACTAGCCCACTTCTCTTAGGATATGAAAGACATGATTAATATGACATAATTATCATATCCAACTTGAGGCCATAGTCACGTTCCTCATAATTTTTGGAGCTCACATGAATATCTTATTCATTATCAAAGTGAAGAATCTTGTGCTCATTAAATGGTTATATAGGTCTCCCCAGTTACATTGACTATCGAGCCTAGAATGGTTATCATATTTTGAACACGTAGTTCAATCTCTTTTAAACACGGTCTCTTTGGTATCCATCCTTGGAGCTACACCTAACCACATACCACTCAAATATAGGTGTCTGATTCAGGCTGTCTACCTAGTAAGTAATGCAAAACTGGTAGGGTATCACTTGTACATTGAGTTGTTGGGCATACCAGTTACATGCTATATGATGAGTATATAGCAGCTGTCTTGTAATTGACATGGAGATTGTTGCGCTTTTTGGGGGCAGGTGCACATCCCATATGCATGCAAGCTTCTTTTCCAAGAGTTGATGTCCATGGCCATTGCTCCTCGCATGTTCACAAAGGACTTGAAGATGAAGAGTGAGCAGGCCAAGAAGGGCGGTGGCTGAGAATAGAGAGATTAGAAACCTGTACATCATGAAGGTAGGTTAGATTAGCAGAGAAACTTTCAGAAACTTCCAGCAGCGAAGTTTCACTGGCTTTAGTGAGGTAATAGTCTTCTAGAACCAGGTGTAGCTTCTGCAGACTTGCAGTTCAGTGTAAAGTTGAAGTACCATTTTTTGTTGAGCACTGGTTAATGTATAGCAGGACATGTACTGTCGGCTATTCTAAAAAGGGAAAAAGGAGAGCTGGCTATGTGATGCCATTTGTTGCTTATTATTTAATGAAACCAAATTTTGAGCGAGCAATTTTTAGATTTGTGTTGGATGTCCACTTTTGGCCATTATGGCTTTCCTCTCTGTGACTTCCATTTTGAAACATGTGTTTTTCATTCCCTTCTTACCTAGTCACTTTGGATTTCAATGCACATGGTACTGCAAGAGTACCTCATTGTGCATCACTTGCAGATCATCTGAAATTCAAACAGGTAGATTGGAGGATGCTGCCAACTTTGTAAGACGGTCTGGAGGATAGATGATTAATTATCACAGGCTTACAATAGTAGGAAATGTGCCTCTGCAACGGTCATTAAGATAGACGTGCGTTATCTGGATACCTTTCTCTCTGCACCCACTTATCCTGGATACGAAACACAATTCATGAGATTATTAGCGAATCCAAATTGTACCCGTAGCTATTTACCTCATAGTTTTTGGAGATCATATAAAAATGTAATTCATTATCAATGCAAAGATTCTTGTGCTCATTAAAGTGGTCATATAGGTCTCCTCCAATCATGTGAATTATTGGCCCAAGAGTGGTAAGCATATTTTGAGCACATAGTTCAATCTCTTTTTAAACATGTCTCTTTTTGGTGTCCATGTTCAGATTCACACCTAACCATATACCACTCAAGTATAGGTGTCCAAATTATTGCTTTGTTCAATGTAGGCAAGACAAGGGAAGGAGAGGAAACCATCACATATGATAATTTAAGTCACAAATGCTCTTGCTATGAAAAGACACTCGCAACATCCAAGCCTGTGTGTTTGACAACATTTCATGATCATTTTGCCGCATGATCATTACTGTACTACCTTTACCACTTCAGCTATTTCTAGGCAATACTGTTTGCCTTGGATGTAAAGGAAACATCTATTTTTTCCATATTAATTTTTGTGATTTTCAAATTACAATTTCCAAAAATTTGGGTTTTTTTTCTTCTTCTAAAAATAGTGTACTTAGTGCCGAAGTGGAAAAGGTACAATGGTATTGTCACATAAAGTTTTAGTCTAATTTTTCGCCAAGGATGGGGAGATCAATGATGAATTTGAAATTGTTGGTGCTGCAAATACATCACAATGAGTCCACAATGGATTCTCAAAGTTCAATAAATACCCAAACCCACGGGTATATGAATAAATATCCTCCACATGGGGTCCAAGACCTAAGACATGTCAAAACTAAGTGATCCAATCGGTTGAGAGATTCGTTTTGGACCCAAGATGTTTACACTAGGGTCCAAGTCCATGGTATGAAAAAGAAACTGAAGTGACACTAATTTGACATCACTTTCTTGTCAAATCTTGTCGGTCCCAACCCAAAGAAATATTCCTTGTTTGACAAACTAATCTTCAAGCTTGGGTCCAGTCTTGGGTCCGGAAGTACACTATTTTGGACCCCAAGTTTCTTGGACTTGGACCTTCATTTAAAACCCACCCTTACTCGACCCTCAATCAATTACATAAGGAAACGTTTGAAATGTTGCAAAGCTGTCACTGCCAATGCCTTATATTGGTCACCTACTTTGAGGGTTAAATGAGCAGCTACTCCAAACTTTAATGGCCATCTAGTTATATTAAACTTTAGAGGTAAACTTTCTAGAAATGATTTGTGATAGCTCAAGGATGCATTTGACTATTACAACAATATGAATGTCATTTGAATTCCATAGGTTACATTCATTTACTTCATTAAAAAGTGGTCTAAGTTTTTTCTTAACTAACATAGTACAATTAATATTCAAAAATCCTGATTGGGTGTATGCACGGTAAAATTGAACCATAAAGTTGTTGACAAAATTCTTGGTCAAAAGCTCTTAAATAATATCAATTTTTTTCTAAATTATATGAATATAAATAGGAATTATATGGATCCCTTTATTGATATTACAAGTACTCAAATCTCCAATTTTTGAAAAGGACAGTTTCAAAAGAGTCACTAAAAATGTCCACAAATACATGGCTATATTTGGTTCCAATCGCAAATTTTCTAACCTGATGTATTTTTAACTTTAATTTATTTTTCAATATTCTTGAGTTCTTGATAAGCTTGAGTGTTTCATCAAGAAGGAATTGGAGTTATATTTATAAAAATGTGTTTAAACAATTTCATACAAAAATTTCTTGTCGTTACAAAAAATAGTTTTTCAATTTCCGATCCTTCTACCATCTTGAAAAATATTTACATGATTTATTTTGAAAAAAATAAAAAAATAAAAAATAATACCTTCAACAAAACCCAAAGTTAATAGGTTGTTTTGAACCTTTTATTGTTGAATTTTCATAAGGTACATTAGTGGTCCAGTTTATCATGCTTGCCGGTAGAAAAGTGTAGATATCATAATTCATTATGTGCTTTATAATTTTGTATGTGATTCACATGAGACTCCAATTTCATTTGATTCAATTGTTGTTTCCTTGTCATGAATGCCAAAGCTTGTTCAAGCCCATGAAGTGGTTCGACAACTTGAAGGGGTCTCAATATGGCTAGATATTTTACCAACACGTATCTTAGATGAATCACTACTCAAGCACCAACCTAACATGCATAACAAGGAACATATAAACGTTGACAAAAACAAAACATAATAGGCTCACAAAAGAAAGAGCCATAAAATTCACATATGTAGAAAAATGGCTCTCCAATGAGGAAATTCACCACAAACTGTCTATCCACTTCTAGAAAACCCCACAAACTACGGACACACAAATCACACAAATCTTCAAATTTAGATTCGCCCAATACATGGGCATTCATAGAAAAAATATATTTTGGCCCCACACACACACCAACCCCAATTGCACATTATGCCAAATGAACGACAAAGATACTTGGCCGCACTTACTCTCTCTATGCAACAATGAATTATCTTAAAGGCCTAAGAATTGCAAGACACAATGCTATTGCCCACCAACTCACCAACCTACTAAAATCAGATGTATACTCTAGACACCTCACACTCATTAATGCCGGCAACCAACATGTCAACCATCAAGATAACACCATCCGGCCATGCATACTAAGTTGCACATGCAACACTACACGATGTGAATGCCTCGCAAAACTAAGACCGGATATCATTTACATACAAGGCACTGCACATGAACAAAATGGTCCACTAATACCCACTAATCATCCAAATCATTGAATTCACCTTTACGCATGATAGATTCCTTGACCAAGCCATACAAACAAAAGAAGACAAATACAACCCGTTAGTAGACGCAATAAGAGTACAAGGTTGGAATATTAGACCCCTCATAGTTATCACCATAGGAGTACGGGGAGCCATTCACACAAGCAACATAGAACTCCTTGAGAACCTACATATCCCCACATCATTAATTAAAAAAACAATGAAAACCATCCACCAAATAGCCATCAAATATCTCACATACCTAGTACTTGATAAAAGAAAACTCAACAATAAACAAGAACCAATACTCCCCCCCCCCCCCCCCCACATAGTAAATGGATAACATGGATAATGTGTGTGTGTGTGTGTGTGTGTGTGTATATATTACAAACAAGAGCCCACCCACAACAAGGTAGGCAGTAGACCCCACCGTGCACCAAGGGGATTCTTGAACAAGGTAGGGCCAACATGCTCAAATTCACGTTGGATTGCCTGATGTTGGTTTTTCTT
Organism: Polytrichum commune; assembly: GCA_950295325.1. Taxonomy (NCBI): domain Eukaryota; kingdom Viridiplantae; phylum Streptophyta; class Polytrichopsida; order Polytrichales; family Polytrichaceae; genus Polytrichum; species Polytrichum commune. The sequence continues at coordinate 40,243,433 of OX485807.1, forward strand.
TTCTTTTCTTTGAATCACTACAAGGAAAAGGGGGGCTTAGATGACACCTCCCAAATGACAAAAATCATAGAAGATGTTTTGCTATATATCATTTTTGTTTGATATTTATACCAAAGTGGTCTTAACAACACAAAAACAATGTGTAGCGACACCTATCTTGTGACTCTTGTCATTTGGGAGGTGTGGATTAGCCGCCCTTTTTCCCAATATCTAGTGAATGCCAACCATGGCTTGTTTCTTGCAATCTTTGTTTGTATAAGTCCTTGAAAGGAATATGTATGGCACACCCATGATTGTAGAGAAAAAGTAAGTAACTCATACCCACAAAAACAAAATTGCTTGTCGAGTGGACAATTGAGAATGATTGAACGACAACTTGACATATATAAGGTAGAGGGTGCTAAAATCATCACCCACCAAAACACCACCCAATTGCCAACACTTTACTACCTTGAATCATTTTCCATGATGTAGGAGTGCTGGTTTAGGTGTCATTAGTGGCGCTACCTCATAGCGGCCTTTACTACCTGCATGTAGGGTAGGTAACGGGCTCCACTCTATCTCGGGTTGCTTCAAAGTGGGTTTAGGGTCTCTTGTTAGTGCCCATTCTAGTCATTGTATACACGTGTGTGTGTTGGGGGGGGGGGGGGGGGCACAATTCTATTCACGAAGCCAAGAAGGTAGGCCCACAAAGCACGGAGGGGGTCAGTTCTGGGCACAAAGGAATTGCTTCTAGACATTAAGGGAGCCGGTTCCCGGGGGTCGGTACCTGAGATGCAAGGTGATAGTCTTGCAAGCGAACTGGGTGTGATCAAGGAGGTGGCCATGTGACTTTGCGCATTATTACTACACTAAATATGATAGTGTCATATGGTATTTTATGTCAGTATGGTAACTTTTCAGATGACACTTCTTATGAATAAGTGAACAAATATTATCATGGATGATGGATGGGTCCATCTATTGGCCAAAACCCCACCTTCTCTTGTCAGCAACTTGTGATGAAATATTGTCATGGATGTTTGAAATTTGGATGAAAAATCACTTGGTAAGTGACAGTTTCTGCAACACTGTAAATCTATAATCCCCTCCCCCAACTTACAAGGAATGACAAATAATGTTGGGTTAACATTTAGTATTGGTGACACTATACCGTGGTTTACAATTAGTATTGAGCAAGACAATTAGAATTGGTGACACTAAATATCATATTAAGTGCATTTGGACTTTGATCTAGCTTGGGTCTAGCACCTAACTATGTTGTGTTGGTACTAGGTAGTGAAAGTGGGAGTCCTCATCATAATATGCAAGATCGTCATACACGGGGCCTAATGATTGGTTTCAGGAAACTAGTGGTTATGACTTTGAATATTCATCAAATATTCAATTCAAGCTAAAAATAAATTTTCTTTCTTTACACCCATGTTTAGCCCAATGGCTAATATGAATAATTTTTCTTATGTCAACCACATAGCCATATGTATGTGCAATAGCTTAAAGTGTTGGTTTAAGCACCCTCTTACCTTACTGGGACTTGTTTGAACGATTAACTTTCTCCCAGTCAAATTTCCTCCACCTTGAATGCTTTAAACTACGTTACAGCTGCACCTTGCATATAAACGTTGCGGAATTTTTGAACACATTCCCTGCTCAAAGTTTTAACTTCTGGAACATGCACCCTCCTTGACCCAGGGAGTTCACTGTCGATTCTTAGAAAATGAGAGTTAAAATACAGGGCGTGTTTCAATCTAGGTGAAGAAATGTTATACAGTTAGTTTTGATTCAATATTAAATAAATCACAGTAAGACTTTTGAGAATTATACATGCGATTGAAGGGAAAAGAAGGAATATTCGTCACACCTATTTGGTACATTCTGCCATTGTAATTTGTGGACTATATATGTATAATAAATGCGACAGGTGTATCAGTCCTTGCAAGGTTCCATAATTTTGCATGATGTTGTGCATACTTATAATAACAATATACTTGGTTATGTAGAATGTACTATGTAGAGGACACCATTACCATTCAAAGTAGTGCCCGGGAAGTTTTTGGGCATAGTTGGTCAAGATCCTAGTGACTCTAAATCCAGCTGGTTACATGTTGACATCTTCCGGTTCTGCTTTCATTCATTTGAGGTATATTATATAGATTCCTCTAAAATGATCGGTAATTCTCCTGAAGTCTCGAACTTCAACCAGTTATTTCTCAAACTCAACCAGTTCATCTGTAACTTACCACCAGTTCTCCCCGAGCCCTGATTCAAAGTGTATGCAAACATGTGAGCAATTAACTTTACAATGACTCGGGTGGTCAGATGCATGGCCAATTTTAAACCTATGTCAATGTGAAAATGATCACATCCATGCAGTGACATGGTCCCAATTTCACTTGACAATGACAAAGAAGTGGTTTAGAGGAACCCTTCGAAGGAAGCTTCATTTTCACATGGTCAAGAGTGAAAATTCACACATCTCGATTTCACTTTTGTGACCTATTCCGTTTCATGTGAAATCTGGTCTGGCAAGGACTGTGTGCTCAAAAAACATGCCCCGTTCTAGACTCAACAATGAACATAGCAGGGAATGGGGATGACGTATGTGATTTTTGAAAGGCTACGAATAATCTTCATGTTAACCTCTTATAACTTTTGCATCCTCTCTCAGATTCTACAACTTGAAAACTTGACAATCTTTGTGATTTGATTTGGCTGAGACATTGATTCCCAAGTCGATTCAATGGCTAGTATTGTCTGACTTGAGTCGAAAGCGCCACAATAGAACCATGTACCTTAGTATGTTATATCAATGTTGATAATCCTTATGTAAGTAAATGATTGTCACCACTTTGGGTAGGACTCATGACAAACAAATGCCATTTCAATAGTCACGGCTACTTCAGGTATGTAGCCCTGATATGGGCATTTCCCACTCCACAAACATCTATGGCCGTTGGATTTGATTGGGAATCATCTCATGGAGTTAAGCAACCATGAAACACAGAAAACACCATTTTAAAGTTCATAGTCATAGGTGAGATGCAAAAGCTAGAAGAGGTCAAGTGAGAACTCTCCTTCTCTTTGGGATGATCACATAGGCCCTTCCAGCTGCTTAATTTATTTGATCTAGAATAGTGTCCATATTTTGAGCACATAGTCCAATCTCATCGTAAAACGTGTTATTTTGGTATCCGTTCATAAGTACAATTCTCGCCATAGACCACTCTAATATAGGCATCCAGTTCAGAAGATCGACCACGAAAGACTCACAGCCCCACGTACTACCTGAAAAAAATAATAAATCAAAAGGAAACACATTTTTCCACACAGGCGTTTAATTGCTCCTCGTATTGATCACCCCCAAACTTTTCCACAAAAGTGCAATTTCGAACGGAATACCGGAATCATTTTGAGAGGCTGTCAACGCGTGTGATGATGATGAGCTCATTTCCAAGCGCCCAATTCGAGTGCCGACCCATGCATGTAAAGTTTGCCATTCCAATTGTTGGGCTTGTAAATCTCAATATGAACAGGACCATCACCGACGAACTAAAGCATCATCCCACAACTGCAGCACTCAGATTGTTTTAATCAGCATTCATGATTAAACCTTCGCCAACCCCTCCCATTGATCCAGATCCAGAGATTGATCTGAGCTTCTTCAGGCGCAGCATTTAGACTTGAAATTAGAGCTGAACGTCCTCGACTTTGAGACGTACTAGTCGCACTCGGAAGCGACGGATCGATCGACTCAGATCAGATGGGCTTAATATTGTCTGAATCGATTATCCTACGGATACTTACATATCCGGGAAACTCGCGCAGAGATTATCAATGGCGGTGGGATCAGTGATTCTCGGCAAGTTGACGATTCTTGCACTGGGTTTTGTCTTCATGGCAATGTTTTGCCAGCTTCAACTGGCGGAATCTACTCGCCCATCACCTCCAGAATCCTCGAGAACTCGAGACAGCATGGTAGCACAAAAATTTGGACCGTGATGATGTAAATCCTCAATAATCTGGGACACCTTCGCCTTCGATTGCCACTGGAACTGTAAAAATGGGATTCAAAAGCTGTGGATGCAGACGATGTTTCGACACCCCATGTGAGATCAGGATGGAAGTTGCAAATGCAAAAATTGCCGACTGTCCTCAGACTGGGGAGATTGCTTGAATTGTGACTTGGTATGGGCATGACATCAAAATTGAATAGTTTGTGTGATAGTCAAGAGATCACCAGCCCGTATTAATTTGCAATTAAGTCGTTGATTTCAATTGGCACATTATCTACAAAATTTGATTCAAATCAATTTTCTTTATTGTATGAAGGGAATAAAGACACCATTTTTTAATATGATGAAATGTACGGTGTTACTTTTATGGTCTATCGTGGTTATGAACGAATGGAGTTCGTGTTCTAGCTAATCGGAGACTACCTTGACAGGATGCAATAGCACTTGAACCATAGTTTAAGTTTCACTACTAGCAAGCCTATGAGTCCTAGGCAATAGTCTTACATTAGTGACAAACAATGTGAATCGATCATTGTGGTAGGTTTGTAGGTTTTCTAGTGACGTAAGACAAGTTTCCAGTGACGCATGTCAATCACCTAGGACTCATATTCTTGTAGTGTCTGTAAACCCTTGTCATGTCTACGTATATATGAGCTCAAGTCTGTGCCCAAGGGTGAAGCATCAATTTTCTCTTGTAACTACTTAAATGCCATGATTTTGTGTTTGTGATCAGGGTTGGATAGAAGGCAATTACTACATTGATAGGTGACCTTTGAAGTTATGGTGTTTGCTCTTTGATCCTCTCCGAACCACGTACTGGTCAAATCACTTGTGCAGGGGGGGGGGGGGGGGGGGCTGACTCCTTTCAGAGGGTTGTGTATCACGTGCGACCGAGAGGTATTATTGTAGATGGTATTTTGATGGCTTGGACTAATTAAATGGACCATTCAATTACCTAATTATCTAATTTGTGTTGTTTTGAGGGTCCATATAATTACTTACAAATTGTGTAGGGGGGGTATGTTTTTAGCCCCTTAATACGTTATAATAAATTGAAGTAAATTAGAAAAGTGAAATCTAAAGACTAAAGACAAAGACACGTCTAATGATTTTAGTGCCAAAAGTAAGACTAATTTATCAAGGAACGACACCATGAAACATTGAGTTCCAAATGGAAGTTGCTATTTGTATTGACGACCAAAGAATTTCTAAACTTCAATATCTTTGGTTTCAATAATGTTGCCATTACACACTTAATGGCACAAACAACACATAAATGTTTCATTACCAACATGAAGATGATATATCCCACACGGTATATTATATTTTTAAAACCTAAATTGGATATGTAACATAGGACCTTACATTAGATATAATCCAATATAGCATTTTTTATCCATCATATAGTACCTCTTAAAACTTTCAAATTTTTTGGTACAGCTACTAAATACATTGTATCTTTGGTCACATCATTCTAGCTACATTTTCCTAAGTCACTCCCCCGGGAATCAAATCTAGTGGTTTGATTAAGAAAACAAGCCACTTAAGGCCCATCTACCTTAAGCTAGAACAAACATTGGGAGCTTCCAATGCTCGCCATGACACTGTCAGGATAAATATAAATGTATTCATGTCTTGGTAAGTAAAATACAAACTGTGGAAATGTAACTGTGGCAATGAAACTGAAGAAGTAGACTGTGTTCTTTCACAGTGGGAACCGATGTTGGACTAGTATAAAGGATAATGCATGGGTTTCAATAATCAACATCAACAATAGTATCAAGGAACCTACCCGTCGGTAACAAAATTGTAATACCAATCAAATACAATATATTTTGAAGTTTGGTGGACATCTCAAAGTGGAAGAATCTTTGTATAGGAGTATACCCAAGTTATTACTTAGGTTAGTATCATTCTAAACCTTATTGTTACTAAGGTTTGATTATCTAGGAGCGAAGGTTCTTGCATGGTATATAGGCATGTATGGTATTGAAAACAAAAACACTCTTAAGTACCCATAATCCTATTGGTATAAATAAACGGTGAAGTTCTCATATTAGATGTACAAAGGGTATGAAATAAAAAGACGGATACCAATCCAACACCTGATGTGAACGTGTGGACCATGTTAAAACCACCATTGATAGAACAAAACTTGTCAAACTTTCAAACTAGACAGTGAGAATAGAAAACACACATTCCAATCATTTGTTGTGACTTGATCATTGTGACTCATGGCAAGAAAAAACGTAAATTAATCATTTTGGTTGTCAACCTGAGGGTTTTGCTTACCCATTGTCCAAAAACCATAGCCAAAAACATCCAATTGACCACCAAAGTGATCAACTTATGCATTTTCTCGCCATGAGTCGCAATGGCCAAGTCGCAATGGATGTTTGTAATAGACAAAGTTTTCTTCTAGTGGCATGGATGGAGTTGAATATGATGGTGGCATCACGAGGGAAGAATTGTGCACATATATATCTTCATATCATCATCATCAGTGAAATACATGTTGTGTGGTCCAAGGAAGGCTGTGAATTTTGCAGGAAACACATATACAGATCTGTTTTCGATTTTATTTTTCTTTCATTTTATTCTGCAGTTAATGTCTTACACATAGATACCTGCAATTTGTACTCACTGTAATTTACGTATGAATTCACTCTTTTGCGAAATTCGCAGTATTTTATATGCGATTATGCATTTATCGTTTTCCACAGGAATATGTGGACCATCTCATCTCATCTCATCTGGGACATGTAGCAGTAGCAGCACCATCATCCACGATCACTACACTTGACCTGTGAATACGTCGCCACTGATATTTCTTCATCTGCAAATTATGTCAATGATGTGATCTTGTGACATTGAATAATTGGGACGATCACGTGCTTTTCTTGTTGTGAGACCATGTATACTTTCTCCTCATAGTTTGAACCACACGTTGAAATGTCGGGAGAATAATACCAGTAGTGAAATGGTGTTGGTGGAGTAGATCAGCACACACAGTGGAGCTGAATCTGGTGTTGTTGACATGCTGTGGAGAAATATGAATCTTGTATTCATTGTCATAGTCAACACTTGTCAAAATAGTAGGCGTCGTCCAAGGACTAACTTTCTAAGTAAGATTTCTGCACCCACTACAGTTGAGCATACAATAGTATGATGTGACTATAATGTTGTATATGTGTTCAAGAAAACACAAGTCAAGTTAAGAGAAATAATGAGACAATGAGAAAAAAACTGCAGCTTCAGTCGGTGCCTTGCATGACCGATTGGTGTTCAATTATATCGACAATTGACAAGTTTAAAATACCGCACTAAATATGTGCAATATTGAATTTTCAAGAACTAAGATATGTTGGGGTCGCTTCCAACTCCGCGTACGTGTTTGACCGTTGAATTGGTTCGAAGATTATGCCACTTACTTAGTGAGTGAGTGAGTGCAAATTTTGCAAAGATGATCCATTCTAAATTTTAATATTGGAGTTGATTGGATCGGAGTTGCAAAAGCTCCGATATTCATATGGAACGTTTTCCTATTGCGTTCCAGATAAAGAATAAAAGTTTGGATTACATACTGGAAGGAAGTGGAAGTTGAGGCATGCATGTCTATGCAACACGGTACAAAAAGGAGAAACAATGTTTTGAAAAGGGCTACTTTAAGACTTTACAAGAATATTTGAGGAAGTACAATTGCACTTTCCGATGCTCTAAGAGCAAGACCACACATTCCCCGGGGGTAGACTCTTCATTGGAAACCTTAATGACGTTGCATGGGTCTCTACGAAATTTAACCCCCTATATACAATTTTTTTCATAGAGGAAAACAAATGTATATGCACCAGTGGCTTGCTAGAAAATGGACTCATGTATTTCCAATCTGATGTGATTAATGCCTCCACTATATATGTAAAACATAAGTCATGAAACAAATAAGCCTTCATTATATATATTATTATATATTCAGTCCAATTTTCACTTTCCAATGAGAAAGGCATTGAACATTTTTTTCCATCCATAGCATGTAACTAAACAATTGCATCAATCAAACAAAGACAAGAGCACAACAACCCAGCTACAATCCAGAGAGCAACACCCAAGAGAGCCATGAGCGCTTTGAGAGTGTCCAAATTGTAAGAAACCTAAAACCCAAATGCAAACCCTAACAAGAATGGTTAGGGTAGTGATTGAAGACTATTACATATGATAACAATGGATGAGGCACCACGGACCTTGGCTTGGTGGTTAGGGCTCATGGCCCCCAATGAGGAGGTTGTGGGTTCTATTCCCCATGCCGGCGTGGTGCTCACCACTTTAGTCCACCCAATTATGGTAGGGGGTCCTTGGACCTTGTTGTATGGGTACCTCAAAGCCCTTTGGGGGGATACCATGTCCGGTATCTTCAAGGCACTAGTGGCTAGCTAGGAACTAGTATAGTGTGTCACTATAGTGTCCATCCTCGAAAGGGGAGAGTAGTATTGTCCCAATGCCCCCTTGTCCAGTGGGCATCGGGTCATTGGCATTACGAACGGACACTTTATTCACGCCGGCCCCTTGCTAAAAAGGGACCGGAGTTTCTATCTATCTATCTATCTATCTAACAATGGATGAAGGCATGAATTGGATGAAACTAACACATCTATTGTCAATTTTTTCTCCAAACCTTGGGCCCCCTTTTGTACATCTACCTTTAATTCAAAATTCTTAATAGCCTTTTTAAATAAATAAATAAATAAATAAACTAATAAACTAATACCTCTCCCTTATGTAGACTATGTACATTAATGCCTAAAATAATATCCCTTCTCACACTCATGTTAGTTCGTACATGACATGGAGAGTCCACCGCCCAGGACACATATTACTTGTATGCGAGTTATTCAAAATATAGATTTCATTTTTTTGAGTCAACAATTTTGTATGAAACCTTACTCCAAGCAGAGAATGTCAACCTTGTTATGCCGTTTGTCCCATTTGCCACTCGTAAGATCTATTCTAGAAGTTGATGGTCAACTATTAAAAATGAATTTGTCAATGGTCATAGAAAAGGTGATAGGAGAATTTATATATCTTCTTTTGACAAAGATGGGATAATCATAAATATGAGAAACATCGACTGTTGCGGTAGCACTCATAATTATTCAATGAGTCATTTGATGTGATTGGCTAAATTTTTTTTTTGAATCACTCGTTTGTAAGTGACTAATAACAAATAGCCAAGTATCAAAGTGTCAAGTATCACGTAACTAAGAGGCAAGTAACAAAGTGTCTAAGTGTCCACATAACCAAGTTTCCTCTTCCTTTCGAGTAGCAAGCTAACTCTTCCTCCACGTATCTAAATAGCCAAGTGACATGTTTGTTTTTGTATAATTTTTTATAAGTAACTAAGTAACCAAGTAATCAACTAACTAAGTAACCAATTAGTTTTTTTTGAGTTGCTCTTTTGTAAGTAACTAAGTAACTGAATTGCCAATTCATCAAGTCACATTCTTCCTAATCAACTTTTGAACCAAAATCTTTTACTCTTAACTTTTTTTTTCCTATCTTCTCATTCGTTTTTCTCAGTTGTTGATGCAATTTCTTTCCGGCAAGATATAGGTAGCAATTGATTTAATAACCATCAATTTGTTGTTGGACACTCTTTTACCATGTAAGAAAGATTTTCTCTCTACATGTGTAACAATACCAATACCTCTACTAATCTTCCACTTCCTTATCAATTTTGAGGAGGCATCCTTGCTTCATTATCTCGAAATTTATGAAATTCTCAACCCCTCTTTATAGGATAGTTTCATTCTCATAATAATCTTTCAACACAATATCATTAATGTAGAATCACAATTATGTGAGATGTAATTTATTTTTAGCACAATCACATTGATGATATATCTCTCTTGGCTATGAATAAATATAGTCTATTTTTAGTGAAATTCAACTATAAATGTTATAGTCCAAATTTAGCACAACCATATATAGGCCGATCAACATTTATGACAATATAATCATGTAATTGTAACAATATATAACAATAAGTTATATATTTTGATGGTTCTTCTGGTTTTTGAACAATGAATGACAAGGAAGTCAAGGCCGTGAACAAGGAGGACGAGTTAGAGGGGGATGTGGAAGAGGACAGAATGAACGCCAAGGCAATGCATTTAATTTAATCATATCCAATGATATTACAATTGATTGGTTTTCAATATTTGATCTACATCAAGATGTGAAGGTGGGAATGGTTATAACAATGGAAACCAATGATATTGATCAACACTTAGGGATTCTTTTTTGTGGCAAAGGTGCTTTCTTTAAGTCAACAAGCTTGTGAGAATGGTGTTGCAAACGTTTTATTATATCAACCTAAAATGCCAAGAGGATTCCAAGATGAAGAAGGAAAGTTCCACAGTCGGTATACAAATTATATACAACGTGCTTGGGAACCCTCTCGAGAACCACATGGTTGTATTTCGATTGATTTAATTTTCACTGCTTGGTAGAATACCGTTGGGACCCAAAATTTTATTACCATTTTGGACATAAGAACTGAGAAAGAGTTAAAACTTTCCAATGGTGAAAAGTTCATTTTGAATATCACCTAACTTTTTTAGAATATATTTGTAATATTAACTTCAACTCTGTACTTTCCACAACTTCAAAGGTGGTGCATTTTTTTTTATAAAATACAATGTTGAAGTTGAAACTTGTCAAGATTTGATGTGAATGGGATTCATTTTATCTTGTTGATGACCAATTATTTATTGGTGCTCTTTGTGTAATTAGAAATTCAAACTTGTTCACATGCAATGATGTTTTTCCACAATTTAGCATGGATAAAATACCTTAATTTTTTATCTTGACCATAGAATAAATATTTAATGTCCTTTTATTTACAACCATATCCAAATCAATAATATTCAATGTTAATTTATAATTATACATAACTCCCATAATAGAATTCCTCATATTATTGTAGAATCAAGTATTTTTACAAAAATCACCAAGTCATAATTTGGTTAATGTCCAAGCACATTAAAATAAATGTAACCATATTTATAATTTCTTAATTTATAGCCAAGACAATTGTAATATGGTCATATTTTCATTGAAATCTAAGCGTTTGCAATAAATTGTTTATGTGCACATTTACATATTGAATTGCATTTTTAACAAAACCGGTGTTGAAGTACAACCGAGTGAAAGAGGTAAATGAAAACATGGTGCAAAGACCAAAGAGGCCGTTTTTTAGGTTGTTGTCATTGCATCCAAGTATAATCCAACCGGATATCTCCTTCGAGCATAATTTTTTGAAGTCAACAAAATTCACATGTTGAGTGGAAGAATCCATAAAATGTAGAATATTTAAACTTGCACAAGAATCATGTGGTCCAAAAATGAAACAAGACTCAATTCTAGTAAATTGTCATTCCTCATGAAGCAAGAAAATGACCAAAAGCACATGCTACACAACTACCTAATAAAGGTAAACTTACAACAACAATATCCCAATTTGTTGATTGGAAAGTTTGTCTTATGATGACCGTATATAAAGAGCAAGAGTCTAAGGATAACAATTTCATTAAAATCCGAATTAAAATCCGAGTGGGAGATTAAGAAAATTATCTAAGAATTTGATCCTTTTGGATACAATAGGTGTTTGGTCCTATTTGAATACCAACCTCCCAGAATGAAGCTTTATAGAAATGATATAGACCAACAAACAAATGTGGTCCTTTGTAGAACTAATTGTCAAGGGTATTAAACCAACCTTGCTTAAGTTATCACCATCACATTTTGAACGTTGTTTCATTTTAGCTTCCAATCTCCTTGGAGATAACAACCTCCGAAGAAATTGGTTTGTGTACCTATAGTTTGCCATATCACTTTCGGTTTTGATACTTCACTTTGCTTGTTTCTGAGTTTACAATTATGCACTTTACAATCTTTTGAATACTATCCAAGACGTTTACAAGTCCAATACATTATTCTTGAGCAAAAATTACTTTGCCTAACACTCTCAAATTGGCTCTCGTTTACTAATAATTTGGTTTGTGTTACAAAATTTTGTTAATGGCTTCTTTGAATCCTATAGGTTTTTTTTATTTTTTAAAAAAGGATTTTGATAATCCAAAAGGCTTTCACTAAACTATAACTAGGTGTGTTTCAATGGTTATTTGACTTCCATACTTTGCAAGGATCCATTAAATGGATTCTTAATTATAGTTCTAGACATCCGATCTATATGTGTTTTTGAGTTTAAATACCTCTTCAAGTTTTCATAAAAATATAAAGATATAATTGTAACTCATTATTTCCATATTTATTTCCGGTTTTGAATTTCCTAAAGGTTGATGTAAACCTCTTGGTCAAGACTTTAGCCTAACAGAGTCTCCAAATGCACTTATTCGACTAGACTTAAATCGACTGTAGCCTTACCCGGCAACGGCCCCAAAATCTCTTTATTAAGCTACAATTGTTCCCATAAAATTTTTGAGATGCTTTTGATGGAATTTGGAATTGAGAACAACATCGTTAAGGTGAGTTCTCAGATTTAGTTACTTTTTCTAGGTTTAATAGTCAGCAGATTTTTGGGAGCCCACAGTGGAGGGGGGGGGCCTATTTGATCATTTATTAATGGTTAGCATAGATGAACTCAACCGTGTTGATAACACCCCATTATTCTAGTAATGGGGGGAGGAACCTATATGATCGTTTAAGAAGAAAGGAGGATTCACTTTGACAACAAACAAGATAGTTCAAATCACATATGAGCTCCAAAAACCGTGAGCAAGATTACTAAAGCCTCCATTCGAATTTGCTAAATACTTTCATACTAGACAATCTTTTGTTTAATCCCGTCCAATGTGGATTCATCGGAAAGCATAACCACGTAAGACCCGTCAACCAGGCTTATAGTCAAAGTTTCCTATGTGCCATTAATTTAGGAGAAGTACTTATGGCTTCTAACATTTCAATTTGAACTAGAAATCCACTCATACAAATTGCCCTACCATAGTGACACCAGTGTTGGGCAGGTATTAAAATTGGCATCAAACCCCCGCTAGTTATAAAGGCAGTTCTTTGAATTTGTAACCGTGGTATTCAAATTTTTCAAATAACCAACTTCATTCATAATTGTGGTTTGAAAATTATTTTTTAATCCAATCAGATAACCTTTTAAAAGATCGCCAGTTTGTTGTTGTCAGTTCTTTAATGAAAACCACCAGGTTTTTGAATCTTTTCAAATACCTAAGGCCGGAGGTTTTTTTATTGTAAGAATTTTCAAAACCCCGGAATCAAAAGTTCTTTGCTTCTTAATTGTCTTCGAAAACAGGATTCAAAGGTTAGTAACAAAATCAAATAATAGCCCAACATTGGGTGACACCATACCCAAAATCCCATGTGATTGCTTGCACACTATCCATTTGATCTTCCTTCTTTAACTTGGTACATTATGTCCATTTTTAACATTATCAAAAGTCCAGTGTTGCATGTCTTCCATGCGTGGGCTAGAGCTTCATGGTGTTTAGTGTGTAAACTCATCCATTGCGAAGATGAAACAAAATACAAGATTCTTTGTGGTTGTTATACTGATGAATGAAAAAAACCATAATTAGTTGTTATGATATGATCTTGATCGAAAGTAATTTGCATAAGTATTGCAAAAGTCAACCTAATTGCACACGTTAGTGTAGGTTAGTAGGAATCAATTGGCATGGGACGAAATAAAATCTAGATCCCTAAATCCAAGACTCCAAAGACTAAGGAACTAGAAGTACATCAAGGTGGGGGTCAAAAAGGCTAATTTCCCATGGCAATGGAGGGTAATGACTTTCATGAGCTTCGGCGAATATCAACTTGCCAGTCCACCAAGACTCGGGACTATCAAACGCTACATTCCAACATAGGGGAAAAACCTAATTCCAATGAAGTTGTAGAGGGGGGCAACCCCAACATAAAGTGGCGGTACCTTGTTTTCAACTACATTGTAAAAGCCAAAACGGCACAACATGTTGATTCTAGAAATTGAATCCACCTTGAACCTTTAGACGAGGGCTAGACTCCCCCACCCTTGACATCCAAGGTGAAAACGCACCCAACTAAATCATAGCATGTAGATTTCTTTGCGAAGATTATTGGCCCCCCCAAGCTAGTATCAAAGCCCTAAGCCAATTCTCAATGACCCACTTGAGATGAATTAACCACAAACCTATGAAGATCAAATTTCCTTACTAGACTCCCTTCACCTTGACAATCATGGTGGGACCTAGCTCAAAGAGGTAGGACCCAGGTGTCTAGGTTTCACCGAACTTAAAAAGGGGGAACGTTTCTTAAGTCACATTGATTATCCCAATCAGTGCATGCTACCAACTTACTATTCAAACTTACACATATTAGCAATAAACACGATATTCAATATTTTGAGAGAGTGGGATCCTCTCAAAATAATATTGGCCATTTGGACACCTAAAAGTCATGTTAGGTTGATAAATACTAGATTATACTTCAGACGTGTAGTTTCCATTAAAATGAGAGTATGTTAAGCTGGGAAATCGACTCATTTAGGTTGAGTCGACCTAAATGAGGACAATATTTTGTCAATTTAAGTTGAGTCGACCTAAATGAGGACATTATGTTGTCAATTTAGGTTGAGTCGACCTAAATGAGGACAATTATGTTAGTCAATTTAGGTTGAGTCGACCTAAATGAGGTCATTATGTTAGTCAATTTAGGTTGAGTCGACCTAAATGAGGACAATATGTTAGTCAATTTAGGTTGAGTCAACCTAAATGAGGACAATATGTTGTCAATTTAGGTTGAGTCGACCTAAATGAGTCGATTTCCCAGCTTAACATACTCTCATTTTAATGGAAACTACGGCAAAATTTACGGCGGAAAATCAAATGTTGTTTTTTTACTTGTACTCTACAACTTTCCAGTGGTTTTCATTTCATTCTTGGATTAATAGTTTGCTTTATGTACTCTCAATTCACTGGAAAACTCTCATCTTAATGAATATTGTGTTAATAACGTTTCATTCAGGACTTCGAGTTTCATTAACGAAAGTTCAATAAGTTGTTCCAACATCATAAAACATGAACGACTTTGATTGGTAAGACATTACATTCTCATTCATTGATAGTCATAACATGGCGTAACTCCGAGTAGCAACACGCACTCAAGTGTAAAGCCCTATCGTCCACGGTGGATGAGGAGTAGTCTCTCACGTAGCCACCAAAGTCTAGCTCACCCCTCGTATATATCCACCTCCTTACATGGTCCGTACGTTTCTCAGGCGACCAGGTTCCCGGGACACAATAAAGTCCGGCCACCTGCCGAGTTTTATAAACATTCGAGTCGAAAGTCCACTCGCTAGCCTGACGTTTGTGTTGGTCAAAGTCGGAGAAAATGATATTCAGTGAATCGGAGTCACTGCAGGTGAAGTTGACAACCTTCCGCAATAGGAGACTTCAACCTCCTGGATGAGTCATTGTGAACTAGCCGCAAACTTGGAACCTTTTCTTTTTGGGGAGCCACAGTATCGTTCGTCAGTGGAGGCTCCGAAACCGTGTCCAATGTCCTCATGACCCACTTGAAATTCAGTACCCAACAAAGGCCGACACACACACACACACATGTATATATATACATACATATGAACAGGTCATCTTAAACCTGCGATATCAAGACCTTCAATACTTCGATCGCGTTCTTCCCCACCTCGCTTGCTCGCTCGCTCGCTTACTTGAGGAAATTTGATTGTTTCTGCTAGTGGTGGGATTTCAGACGCATCTGACAACTTGGCGTCTTCGATTTGAAGGAGGCACTTAGGGTTTGGTGCTCTCGCTTGGGAGAATATAAAAGCTGCGCAATCAGGTTTGACATACCTTTACCTTGAAGCGATCAATTGGATCCACTGGTGACCTGCGGGAGACGTGCATCAAATTGAAGGACGAGGGGATTGATCATCCCTAATTTGGAGTTGAAGATTCGACCCAAAATAAAACAAAGGGGGATCGAATTGGATCGACATCAGAAATCGTCGTCAACATCTATCAACATGGCATATTCAAGAGTGATCGTAACCACCAAGTTCGCAATTCTGGCGATAATTATTGCTCTCATGGCGACCCAGCAGCTCCAAGTTGTGGAGTCGATACGACTAGTGCCGACTGATCCAGGCTGCCAACGAGGCCTCGATTTGGGGATGGCCGAATCTTCCGAATCAACTTCAGTGATTCCAAACTCGGAAACTCTATCAGTTGCTCATGGTTCGAGTTCCATGGCAGCTCACTCGGGGAGCTGGAAGTTGCACATACAGAGCTTGGTGAACAAGGCACCGTCACCACCATCAGGCAACCCAACACATAACCGTTGATAAGTTCGAGTGACAGATTAATACAGACTTAGGTAGACATTAGGTTACACCACATTCATTCTTGTACAGATTTGAATCAATAAAGTTATCCATCATACATACAACAGTATGCTACGTTACCAAAACTTGCACCGGATTCTAAGTAGGGTGTCTTCACAAAGAAGGCTTCGTCGAAAGTAGAGTAGTAAAACATGTCAGGCCCCAGGCCACTGCAGGCCACTGCAGGCCACCTGGGGTTTTTTTGGGTCTGTCAAAGCTTGAGTGGAAGAACTTGATTGAGGTGATACAGTGGTATTATGTGGCGGGCGTAATTATAGGGTCGCTTATCTTAATCAAACATCTACATTTTCATGGTGTGTGGATCTGAGAATTGCACAAGGGGTAATCTTATCGGTGTTTGGCTAGAAAACGTGGTGCGATAAAGTATAGAGTCCTCTTTAATGTTTCAAAGTGATGATTGTAAAAGTAAATAAGGTTATGGAAATCCATTATGAGAGTACACTAGGTATAGTTCAAGAACATTCACTAAATATGTGGAATATCCCATGAATATGCAAATTATTTCATAACTTTCTTTAAAATTCCCTTTTATCTCAAGTGGTTCACATCTCAAAGCCCGCAAGCTATCGTTACCACTCACTACCTTCAGGACCCTCTCTCACAAGTTCAGGTCATGCCCTTATTGGTGAGGGTCGTTAAGGAGCTCAAATGGCTTCACTAGGACTAGTCGCACTACCCTTCCCTACTCATATAAGTTTCTTGTCCTCTGTGACGGACCCCCGCCTCACCGTCCTAGAATGGAATGTTCATCCCAAAGTGAGGCCAACAATTGTTTTTCGGGCTAGCAGCTCTGTAGGCCGCTTTTTGTCCGATTGGGATGTTCTTTAAATTGTTGGATATGCCTTGAAAATACCTTTCCAACCATAGTTCAATCATCCCCACATGAATAAGGCATGAATTTTAAGTAATTAAAAGATTGTTGTTGCCTCTGGAAGGCAACATGAGGATCCTTTTCGGATAACCCTCACACTTAGCCTTTATGAGGGTTAGTGTGGTCCCTTAGCACCTCTTTAGCGCCACCCATGCAGTCAGCCACCCCTCCATATGGGTGACCATCGCCTCAAGTCGCCTTGCAGGACTTGGCCGTCACCCCAAGGTCCACTCCCTTAAGTGGCATGCTGGATAAGTCCAATTAGGGGCGCGACGATATCATACAGATCTCCCCATTAGTGTTGACTTATTGAACCTACATTAGTAAACAAATTATGAACATGTGGTCCAATTTCTTTGTACCCACGTGTATTTTTGATGTTTGTTCTTAGATCCACACCTTACGGCACACAAATCTAGGTGTTTGATCAAGATAAATAACCAAATCAAACCCGCTTACCTTAGTATGATCAACGGTTGCATGATTGTGTTGTACCATAAATGATTATTCAATATATAAGCATATATATATATATATTGAAATGAATGATCTGATTTCGCCTAAAACATAACTATTCAAAACTGAAAGAGAATGCCGACATAGTGTTGAATATTTGGGTAAATGGTCACATCTCTTTGACAATTCCATTACATCAGCTTCATTAGTTACATGCAACAAAGGTAAACATTTTGGTTATTCATTTGATAATGCTGTTCTAGATCTAATGGTACATCCTTTGTAAATCAAGCCTTAAAATCCTCATAGTACGTTGAGATGAAACTATCTTCATTGAAATTTGTGATCAAATCATGAGTGAGTTCAGGAGCGGGTTTATCATGATGATTGGAGCACCGACAACTAGGCGTATTTTGTAAGGGCACTACAAGCATATGAAACATGGGCAATTGTCATGCATCGTTGGAAACTTGTCTTATGTCAATGGAAATTTTGCCTAGACTCTTGCAAGGTGTCCATGACCCTACTTTGGTTGCCATGGTTACTAAAAAATATAGATGATTTGCAAGCCACGAGCCAACATGAATGGGTTGGGGTTAACTAAGGACTATCCCGGGTAGCAACACCCCATATAATGAGCAAGCTGCAAGAGTCATTTGCCAAATGAGGTTTTGAATATTTATTATAAGTTCATAATAAAGCATGAAAATTTTATAATTATAAAAAATTAATTATAAAAATGCTAGAATAAGGTATAGGGTGCAAGCACGGTAAAGTGGACACCTCCTAATCCATGCCTAGTGTTCAGTGAAAGTGACTGAAAACTATACACTAACTTTAATATTTGTGACGAAAAAAACCATGATAGACATTTTTAAAACATAGTAATCTACAAAGCCAAGAAAAGTATGATGACCAAAAAATATCCAAGAAAAGTCAATATATTTTAGAAGACGGTTAAGTGTTGTGCAAGTAGGTGATATTGAACAAGTGACTGTTTAAAAAATTTCTAAAGTATGATAATATTACATTAAATTGATGGTTTTCCACAAAGTTTGCTGATGATTCCCTCAAGTAGATAATGAATTCAAGGAATATGAAAGAAAAATCCAACTTCAAAATAGTTAAGGTCATGAAATCCACGTTCAAAACCAGACTCAACCATTTTCTTTTGAGCATCACTTTTAATTATAAATGTTGAAGATCTCAACTTGATTTTCTACATTTTAGTATTCAACACAACAACAAAGGTCATCATGAAAAGAAATCCAAATTGAACAACACTTTGTTGCTACTTTTAGGCCTTTGACCAAAACAATTATGGTTTTAGTATACCGGAGCACTTTTTTGGTTCACTTTACCATACTTGCACCCTCCAACAAGCAAAATTCTTGTTTTTTAGTATTTAAGAAAATCCTACTATATCTTAACAAGACATACATAGTGAATTTCCTTACTCTTCTCTTATATTCCATTACCAACGGGATTTACGGAGATCAACTATGCCCCCTATGTGTGTGTGTGTGTGTTATAGTTAATTACTTTGTAGAATTTGGTACTTTTTAATCAGAGGTAGGAGGCACTCCTGGAATTCCTTTAAGTCCAAGACTGATCTCCTATCTCCTCCATAGCCTTTACCCACCAAGAAGGGCTTGAATATGATTGAAATGAATATAATTCCATGCCCATGAATATATGCTACAAACTTCTACAAGAGTCCAAAGCTCGAATAAAACCCACAGTCCCACCTGACCTTTGTCGTGCAGGATCGTGCGTAATTGCCATCGTGCCTGTAAGTTTCACTCAAGAAGTAAAGAAACAAGATAGGTACACTAAATATACACTAATTCAAGTCACATGCACAATCTAGTCAAATCTCAAATTTACCGAGGGCTAAATTTGTTACTAAGTGACACTAAATTCATGACTAACGTAAGTTCTATGTTCATTTATCATAGATTTCAAGAAAATCAGTGTGCGCTTATGATTAATGCGCACCACATGCTTGTCAATGATTAGTGCCAAGTGTTGAGATGAACAATGCTTCCTAGACTTCGATCTAAGATCATTTTGGTGGCACTAATTCATAGCGTTAAGGAATTTAGTATCACCTTCACTACTCTCCCACACTCGCTAATTGGTATATTTAGTGTACTAATCATTTCTGAAATTTCATCCATGCTGCCACTATTTTCATTGTTCTTTGAGGCTCTACTTCCATATTATGTCCCATCTATTCAATTTGCAACTTGTAATGGTCCCAAACAGTAAGATTTCATAACCTGATCCGTGGCGTCAATACCGGCTACCTAGCAGAGTGGGACTCCTTAAAGAACGTTTGATTGCATGAATTGATTCTCCCAGTGCTCACATGCTCCTATGCAGCACTAATTAATGGCAGATTCACGGCAGATTCCGAGCCTTATAGTGAAAGTTGTCCATCTACGCTCGAAGCTTGGAAATATGAGCGAGTCCCACCAGGCCATGGTGCCATATATGGCCGATTGTCAACGCAAAAAGGCACCTCATCAAGTTAGTTAAATTTACTGTAAGCAACATGGTACGGTCTTTGGTTGTACTTTTAACACTGCGTTGCGGCCCTTGAAGAGTCAGTATAAGACTATTCTGTTATGGAAGAGTAGGCGCAGCTAAGAATGTCTGGAATAATATTAAGCTCCAAGATTTAATGCGCAGCCTTTCAGCCGAGGACGTCTAGTTGGATGCATGGGTGATGTCTGCTGTTATGTAACTATAAGTAGGGACACATATGAGCCCACCTAGAATCCGCAAACTACAATACACAATTGATCAGCACGTCCTACTTCATTTCGTTGCTATCATTGAATTATTGTCGGTCGGACTCCTCGTCATCACTGTTTCAGTGGCGGCCGGCCAGTACTTCTGCCTACAATTTCAGGGACCAGATCACGCTGGAGTGAAGTTTTCACTTTCGACGAACCACGACACATTAGGTTTGAGGGTGTAGAAAACTCGAACCTTCTTGAATGAGTCAGCCAATATAAGATAGATGCAACCATCGAAAGTCGCTTGATCCCCATCAGATCTAGTACTATTTGACGCGACAAACAATCAGCTTGATCTCCACATGGTTTTGACATAACGGATTTATTTACATAGCAGCGTACATAACAGGGGTTTCCTGCAGTGCTTGAATTTACATACTGGAAGTGTTTTATATAAGCGTGACAACGGGATCCAGTTTGGTTGTAAAATACTCGCAGTTGCGGTGATGATCTTCGTGGTGCTAGGCCACACTAATGCATTTTGACTGCATTAATGTCAACTTATTGAGCACAATAATGTCACAAAATATGAAACTTTCTCTCAGTGGACACTTAGAATGTCACAAAGTTGACAAATGAATATGACATCTTAAATCCACTGGATTCCAGTAGTGCCAGCTTCAACTTGGAGAGTGTATACGACTGACGCCTCTCAATTCTTCAAATGGAAATTCAGCAAGCCCTGATCGAATGGATCAGTTGGAAATTGATGGGAGAGCTACTTCGGATTCTGAAGTGGCAGATCATACTGTAACCACAAAATGGGAATTCCAGATTCTACAGAGCTTGGTCAACAAGGCTCCACCATCACCGCAGCCAAATTCTCCTCACAATCAGTAGATTTTTTCTTTAAATTACTTCACATCTGGACTATCATTCACAGGAGCTCAGGTTCTTCACCTCTGATCAAATTATAAACGGGTTATTTGGTTTATTGTACCAACTTAGTCGCATCTGCAAAAAAAAATTGAAGACATTAGGGAGAGGTGATGAAGTTCAGGAGCTTGTGATTGATCAGGTGCTTAGACATGATAGTTAAGTTAGGCACTGTGATACTATATTAAGTGAACATATTCTTCTCCAATCGCTTATAAGATGACATAATTTGGCACATCATTGAGCGTATTGAGTTTTTTTGGAAAACTAGATCAAATGTAAGGTAATAAAGATGCTACAACGATGGTAACTTCTATCTTTACAAGGCGTTGTTCGATTCCCAGTCTCTTGCAATCGAGTAATTGAGCATGTTGGGATGCCAACATCATAACATTACTATGCTCATGAGTTGTGTTCAGCTACTCTGATTTCAAATTTAGTATGAAGCAATGGGATTCCGACATCTAGAGCCTTCATTCTTCGAATCTACTAGGCCCATGAACACAGCTCATCATCTCAATAATGTTATGACGAAAATTTGATCAATGTGCCTTACAAGCAAATAGGCATGATATCTTTGTGTCAAAGGAGATCAAAAGCATTGTTGTTTAATGTATGCATTCAATGGCCCTAAGAAAATGGCAAGAGTGACCATAAATTTCCAGTTTTTGGGTTTCATTGTCTACTTTACTATGTCTTATTTGTTTGAACCTTTG
This sequence comes from Polytrichum commune, assembly GCA_950295325.1. Taxonomy (NCBI): domain Eukaryota; kingdom Viridiplantae; phylum Streptophyta; class Polytrichopsida; order Polytrichales; family Polytrichaceae; genus Polytrichum; species Polytrichum commune. The sequence continues at coordinate 40,265,611 of OX485807.1, forward strand.
GCAAAATGAGTCCTTGACCTTCAACATCGTAATCAACAAACTATTTGAAAATTGGAGTTGATATGTGACCATTGGGATTGACCTAAAAAAAATAAAAATTAATGAATTTCAAAAAGATGAAGAGTCTATAGATATAATCAAATGGTTGAACGTAAGCATCTACAGCCATGAGGGGTTGCACTCTTCTTTACAAGTAGCAGCCACATGCATGCGGGACACCTTATTAAAAACCCATATATGTAAAATTTTGATGACCAAAAAAAAACACTATATGTACAAATTATAGACTACATAATAGTTTCATGTATACATATATAGCCAATTTTGAACTCCTAGAGTAGATTTCCTCAATTTTGTATACCAAATATAGGCAAATGGATAAGATAGGCATGTGTTGTGAAAACATCCGTTTTCAACTGCAATCGGAAACGGAGGGTTCAAGCCTTGCAAAATCACCATCTTGGACCAGAGTAAAAAACAAACGATCCTACCCAAAAAAAGAGGGACCAACCTTGAAACCAAGTTCCTCAAGGTTAGGCACATGTTAAGGCCAAAATGAATTGACCTTGGCCCACCAAACTCATTGAGGGTGCACTATACATAACACGTACGACTATACGTGAATGGCCAAAAGGGATATTACTTTGAACTTTGGATGTACTACATATGTACATATGCTACACAAATTATAACTCTTTGTTATGTACATGTACGGAGGAAGATATACAACATTTGTACTTGTATGGTAGTGTTGCTATGTTAAATCTTGGTTGTGATTGTGGTGTGCGTTTTTTGGAACACACTTCAAGATAAAATCATGTGTAAATAAACAAAGTAGACCAAAAGAATCGACTCCAATTAAGGTTTGCTTTGTTGAGAGGGTTTTAAGGATGCATAGAAAGATTGGTTATTGTTGGGTGGAGTATAGGGATGACTTCATAGACCGTTCATCAAACATGAAGATTGGCTTATGTTGGTATAAAAAAAGGAAACAACAACAAGTGGACATATGATCATGTTGACCATTTGATGGTAATATAATAATTTGATGTTGTTACCATTTGATGGTAATAATTTGATAGAAACAATAATTGCATTAGCTTTTATTACATAAATTGCAAGCTTAGATGCTTATGAGTTACATTTGGGGGATGAAAATTTTCCTCAACAACTTTATTGATGAATCTTGGGTTTTGCATTATACATATGATAGGCGTTGATTGTTATTCAAAAGTATATTTGCATACTTATTGTTGATGATTATATACAAATGTAACTCTTTTATGTGTACATATTGTCACTCGTATCTTTATCTTTGAAATTGTATGTGTATTGCTTAATTTCTACAACAAACACCCAAAAAAACAAAAACTTGTATATAGGGGATTTTTAGATTATGTTGCAAATGCACATGATTCTTGCTTTTAATGAAATGTGCACCCATGGGGACCAAATTATGTTTCAAAACCGGTGTTTTTGAACATGCGTGGCCTCCACATGACATATTGAAGTCCATGTTGGGTGACCTTGACCCAAGTTCAGGAATTGGAGTTGACATTCCAAATGACTAGAAATCAATGCACTAAAATTTCTTAAATGATTAAGATTGATAATGAGAAAGTTGGTGACGAAGTTACCAACATCATACTAGAGCAAGTTGACAACCGTTATTGGCAAAAAAACAAAAACAAAAACAAAATAAACACGGTCACATGCAAACAACACGGCTCCAAACATTAAGCTTGTAAAAACAGCACAATGAATGTATGAAGGGTCTACATTGGGCATTTGGATTCAACAAAGCAATACTTTGGAACCATTTTGGTTGGGACCATGTTTTACGACGCCATTGTTCTACATGAGTCCAATTGCACGGAGTTATTACATGGACCATTGCGATCCAGTTCATGTGCTTCCCTACACTACAAAGAAAAAGGAGGGCCAAATGGCAAGACACGTAGAAAATGTGTTGCTAAATACCATGTTTTATGTTGTTTATGTCAAAGTGCTCAAATTAACAAAACAAAAACAGGAGGAATTTTGCAACACACCTCCTAAGACTCATTTTGAATGTGTCGACGTAGCCCCCCCCCCCCCCCCCCCCCCTTTGTCCTTGTAAGTTAGTGCTAAATGACATCTCAAAAATTTGGATGAAATTGCTTGTAAAATTGGCACACCAAATCTACGCGGGGTCTAGATTGGGCATGTAAATTCAACAAAGTAACCATTTTGTTTGAGACCATATTCTCTCAAACTGTTGCTCCGCCCGAGTCTAACTGTACGGAGACATTGCATGGACCAGAGCAATCCAATTCACGTAGTACGTCCTTACACTACAAGAAAAAAAGGAGGGCTTGTTGACACACCCCAAATTGCAAGATCGCACGTAGGAAGCGCGTCGCTTAATAGCCATTGTTTATGTTGTTTATGTTAAAGTGCTCTTAATCAACGACACAATAAACAGTCCTTGGGAACACACCTCCTACGACTCATTTGGAATGTATCGACTGGTAGCCCCCCCTCCCCTTGTCCTTGCAAGTGAGTCTCGATCGATGTCCCGCAAATTCCGATGAATCTGTCTGCCCCAGTGCCGACGGCCATTATAAAGTCGAAAGTTGACCCTGTTATCAGGGGTCAAAGATACGCAGTTTAATATGAACGAGTAATTGCGCAAAGTTGCAGATAGCTGTTGATGAGCTCAGCAGACGGCGGTGCACGCTTTATTAGTTATTATGATGTGTTTCTCAAATCAAATCGCAGCTTCGGAAGTAAACACTGAGACTTTCGGGGTAAATTCCGTGGATGGGCAGTGTGTATAATTAGGAGCTCAAGACCCACCAGATCAAACATCTGACATCGACTGTAAAAGCGCCAAAAACTGGATTCTCAGAGTACGACCAAGGTCATCTGAGGTTAGATTTCCAACCGCTCTCTTGGTGTTCCTCCTCCCCAGTGTTGCAGTGAGCAGCTGGGACTCTGCGTGTTTCAGGTTTCCAGGCTCCTCAAGGTTCTTAGAATGCATGGAGAGATTTCAATTTCATGCCTCTTATTGCTAGTTGAGCTGCCTGCATTATCAGTGTAAGGATCGAGAACGGGCTCACATTCACGTCGGCACGCGAGTATCGATGTTTTGTTCTTTAGTCTTTCTTGCGTTGCCTGCAACTGATAGAGCATCAGTGAAGCATAGTTTCGTTTGTCAGAGGTGTAAGTTCATCAAACATTCCCAGTAAGGTTTGTGGACCCAGTATGGGCACTTTCAACTCCACATACAACTAAATTAGCCGTTGGATCTGACTGCAAATTGTCACATCCAGTTAGCAATCGCGATGAATCTTGAAGATTGGCATGTCGAGTTTACACAGTCATAGTGAAGAGTATCTCTCTCTTCAGACGGTCACGTAGAGACTCCCAATCGTGTGAACTGCTGAACCTAGAATGCTGTCTATATATGTTTGTACATAGTCCAATCTCATGTTTCGAAACACAAGTCTGTTCCGTGTCCTGTCCTTAACTACAAGCCCGCTCAAATATAGGTGTCCAATTAAGACGAGTGACATCATAGCACATACCTTAATGGTGAGTGATATTCTAAAAGCTTCTCATCGTTATTCTACTGCAGGATTATTTGCATCAAAGGAGGTTGCCGTCGTTTAATCTACTTGCAAGCTTGACGACGACGACGTTCAGGGATTTTATTTTACTTGGCAGCACAGATGGCGTCCAGGCCAATTTTCACCAAGTTCACAATCCTCGCGATTGCCTTCATGGGACTTATCCAGCTTCAGATTGCAGGCTCCATCCGACTGCCGCCGCCAGACTCTCGAAGCACTCGAGATTCTAGGACCCCAGCTTCAGATGAGCTGAAAACTCTCCCACTGGTAGGCTTACAGTTGGGCAATAAATTTAATACCGATGATCCTGGGACAGAATTTCCAATTTCCACACAAACTGATCATGTTGCGGACTTGACTCAAGAATCGGCAGATTCATCCACTTCCCCGCCACACATGAGCTGGAAGTTACACGCACAGATCTTGCCCAACAAGTACCCACCTCCACCAGGCGGCAACCCAACACATGGTTGAGTGTTGTTCAGCAGCTCCTGGCTTGACAGTACTGATCGATATAGAACAAATTACTGATAGTCACTAAATTCTTTATGGAGATCATAGATAACTCGGTTTCCTATACCTTTCCTTAGTTAGTTGAAATCAGTTCTCAAAGTTTGGCAAAACTAGTACTGTATGTGTAATTAATTGAGCAATGAAATAAATATATATATATATATATATATATACTGCAAAAGTATATCTTACAAATCTGTTGATCAGAACCCCATGTTTGTACACTGTCTTCAAATCGTTTCATCAAATCGAGTCTACTGAAAGGAAAGTGCCATGTTAAGACTTTATTATACGTCATTGCAAAACTACATACATCTGCACTTTGCGTAAACAAGTCGGGTTGAATCTTCCAAGTATCAATGGCAGGCGGCCAAGTACCGACACTTCTTTGTGCAAATGAATTGGAATCAATGTCACAAAACTCGTAGGCGTGCAATATCTCTGCCTACAACCCCAACTGAGACTTCATAGTCTGCCGCATCACATGCAAATCGGTCGCCGCATGTGAGGTAGACGTGCTCAAGTTGAACATAACAATAATCTAGACACCTACATTCGGGTGGTATGTGTGGTTAGGTGTGGATTTAAGAATTGGCTCTAAAAAGACATCTGCTTCATAGAGATTGGTAACCATTCTAGGTTCAATAGTCAACATGATTGAAGAGACTTATATGACCATTTCATGAGCACAAGAATCTTCACTTTGATAATCAATCAGATGTTCAAATGAGCTCCATAAATCATGAGGTAGATGGCTACGGGTATGCTTTGGATTTGCTCATCATCTTGCACTAATTGCATGTTGCAAATGTGAGCGAAGTGGGCGCAGAGAGAAAAGTATCCATCTAAGGCCCATCTACTTTTATGATCTTAATCATCGTGAGGCTTGAAAGTGGACAAGCACAATATCAGATGCTTTCAACCCTCTGTGGATGATGCCCAACTTGTGCATCTCACGCATCTTAATTGCAATCTGCCGCATGATTCATACAGAATCAGTATCTGTGAAGGATGGTGGGAATTCATGGTCACTTGTGGTTAATCATTTTGAATATTTCTGCAACCAATGAGTACCCAGACTGTCCCAACATCTTTGTAGCAAAAATGCAACACGTCTATCATCGGAAAAACATGTGTGGGTTTTCACTGTCCTGTAGATTTATCTAAGGTTTGCCAAAGAAAAATCTCATAACATGTATGCACAGTACAGTACGTTTCTATACGGAATCTAATTTACTATTATTTTTTATGAAAATTGATTCATAAAAGGAGGGCATTTTTCCATGGAATTTGTGGATGAGAACACAAACATTCAGAAAATATTTAAATCCTCTGGATTTACTCTGAATTTATTTGGAGTGTAGTCAAAGAAAAATCTCATGCAATGCATGCACACATGTACGGTACATTATGATTCCATACGGAAAATATTTGTAATTAAAAAGTTCAAAAAAAGAAAGCATGAAACCTGACATGTGTGGGTAAAAATAAACATAAAAATAAAAGTAGAGGAAGACGTGGCTATCAAAAATGACTCTAGAGCTCCTTTCCCGGCCATGGGATTCTAGTGGTTTTCAAGGGAACCTTGTGGGGTTACAAAAACGTCGGTGGGTAGAAGAAGAGCGTCCACAGTGAGAACAAATATAAGGATCAGCGAGATTGTGGAAGACATTGAAGACAACAAAGTTCAGCTCTAGCAAATGACCAAGCATGTGTGGGGGCATGTTTTTAACATTCATGATTTTTAGGGACCACGACAATCATAGAGCAGTAGCCTCTTGAGAGGACCCATGATCCCTCTCCACCCTCTATTTCCATTGGTTCACCATTTTATGCAACCTTCTAAGCTTACTACATTGATCATCTCAATTAGTGTGTGTTACTATCTGGAGTTACGCAATGCTATAACTATTTAATAGGAATGTAATATTTCACAAAGCAAAGTCATTTATGATCTATGTTGTCCAAGCCACTTATTGAACCTTCATCAGTAAAAATTGAATTCTCAAGTAAGACATTATTGCACTGCTCAACTCTGAATAGTAACACACACTAATTTGGGGTAATCAGTGTACCACCCTACTGCTCACCTTCTTCCTACGATTTTTTACTAAAAACTCGCAAACATGTAAGGTCAACCCTTAAGATTTCATGCGAGAACCTTAACCTTAAAATAAGACAGCATTACAGTACGGTTTGGCGGGCATTTGGTCCATGTCGGTGATCTGGACCCAAGGACTATGTGAGGAATCTTGCACTCAACTCTAGGATTATTTGTAGGGTCGATGGTGCTAAAACCGTCACTTTAAATAGTGTTGAGCACAGATGATATTATTAGATGACAGGGTTCTAGATGTCGTTGGTAAACAATTGACACGGGATTTTAACACACCAAAATATGTATTATTTGAATTCTGTATGCAGAAGTTATAAGAGTGCAAAGTTTTATTTGTAGATGACCCAAAACCAACACCAGGAACCTAACATTAAGGTGGTGAATATTTTCACAATCAATATTGTACCTCTCATCTATCCAACATGAAAGCTTCACCCCCTTTTAGGTTGTGCAGACTTATTTCACATAATTTGGACTAGACTAATTTTAAGATAATTTCAGGTAATTCTAGTGTCAAATAAATTTGAATTAAGTAACCTCCAGACTGCATACTAGTTCAGGGATTTTATGTTGGATGAAAGTGAGGAAAGGTGAATGGTCCTTAAACCGACCATTTAGAGGTTGAGGGCCATTTTTTGGGCCCAAAAAATTATGAAAAAATTCTTGTTGCACAGACAAGAAGAAATGAATAAGAATGAAAAATGAAATCATAATTTTTGGAGTCCTTTTAGAATTAGTTATGGATTTTTGGAGTTCAAATGGCACATGGTTTTAAAATCGACCACCTCCCAAATGTTCACTGGGAGATGTTGAATGCCAATCAGATCAACCAATCTCATGCAAAACCATGTTTAGAACTGTCTACCTTATGCTCATATGCGATAATTCCCTCTCCATATAACAGGATATAGATTTAAAAAGCTGAATCTGGAAAAGCAGATTCAACAGCATTATGAACAACTGGACACCAACACAAACGAGACACAATAGCCAAACAGAATTGAAGTCAACCACCAGTTGGTGTACTCAAAGAAACACAAGACACATAGAGGACGTGACTCGCCGCACCTGAACGTGCAGGGTCTTGGGTGCAACTTCAGCTTTCGCAATCCACTCGGGGTGCATGGATCCACCTTGCAGTTTAGGGTTATTTACATCACAAAGACCTTCTCAACAAATTAGCTCATAACCATAAAACTTGCACAAACCTTGAGTTTGCACACAATGGATGAGCAGCTTGTTAGGAAGTGGATTGTTAACATTATGAACTTGGTACACAGGTCACCAGAATCACCCAAGAAGCTCAATGGTGTCATGACCAAGCAAATGTGCTATGAATGTCCTACATCTTCATGTCTACCATGTCTTCACGAATTTTGAATAGTTGTAGAATTCAACTATAGAAGCCTGTGTTGAGAAGTCTTTATTTATATGAGTTCAGTGTGAGACCATATCAAAGTTGAAACAAACAGTGGCTTATGCCATCACTGAGTATAGAAAGAAGATTGATCACTTCAACAATTTCGTGTTTCCCTGGTAGATGATCATTTTTCATCCATTGTACAAGGTTGTGATGGCATTAAACAATTTCTGTTTCTTCTTTACCAACACCATAGAGTTTACCTTTGACCTCACAATGAGGCATTTGGTGAAAAGTTCAGGTATTGAAAATGCTAGAAACTGAGACCTAATTGCTGAATCAAGTTCACAGGTGGATTACCTGACTGTCCAGACTTGCAGGGTGCTACACTTCAATGAGTTTGCAATCATTGTCGAACAACACGTCCTCTGCAACGACTGGAGCAAATTAATCATCCAAGTGGTACCTTGACATTCCTTCAATACCTTTCTGAGCAGGAGCTCTGCATGACTGAATTTGGCACAAAGAATGTCAATCTTACTCTGACCTGATAAGAGAAATCAGACATCAAACGTCCAGATAACCAGCACAAAACTGAGGATTCAAACTTCTATTACCACAAGTTTGTTGACCTCACCCCTTTTGGTAGGGAGAAAATCACTATTGAAAATAGTGACAATAATGGAACATGTCCTTTAAAATGCATACCCATTTGAAGTACCTATTGACTTCTCTGCGGTGCATTCTGTGTAGGAATAAAACAAAGGAATCTCCTGATGGTACTTAACAGCTAACCGCTCGCTTGTTGATAAGTGGGTCGTATAAGGCTGGGATGCGGCAGCAACCAAAAATCAAACTGTAACCAGTAAGGTACATCACTGCTCAATTGTAGGTAATTACAAGAATGTGGTTGGTGTACACTAAGACTGCCTAAGATCTATGACATCAAACTGAAGTTTTGGGTTCATAAACACGTGTGAGCAGTGCTCATATATAGGGCCCCCTTCTGGGGGTTCTTCATGTGGGTGAAAACCACGCTTTTGACATTGTTGAATAACACTTACACCTCCTGGATCAGATAGTCGGAATATACCATGAGTCCTGCACAACAAGAATTTTGTAAACAAATTTATGAGATGATCACTTTACAAATGACAAAGTATAGGGAGTGACAAATTGCACATATTTGAAAAACCATATTCGTATGAAAGTACATCAGTCCAGGTTTGATAAAAACAATCTGACAGATTTAAGTTCATAACAAGAATCACCTCCTCACCTGCCTTGAACACTAAAAGGATCAGTATCAAAAAAACAGAGAGGGCCCCATAGTAAGAGTTGTCTCAAACGTAACACATGTCTATCCTGAAGTGAAGGGTGCCAATTCATGTGACATTCAAGAAATACAAACCATAGACTTTCCTTGCTCTCCAAAAAGAATAAGGAATGGTAAGAAACTGAGGACAAAGAAAAAGATTGTCACCTAGAATTGTCTGTTGGCGCCATCACAATGGCAATGGCCTCTGGCAGCATGATCTGTAGTTAAGGAATAAACATTTAGTGAGACCCTACATTCTGATAAGGCTCACTGACCTATTTAAAGTTAAGGATACTGCAAGACAAACAATGTAGCCTAAAAATTGTAATAATCTCAACACTCATATCTATTGAATATGTATTAACATGCTCCCATCACCTTAGATAAAAGATGCAAGAACCACCTCAGCGTTACATACACTGTTATTTGCGTACCTGATAAGAGTAATGAGTGTGAAGGTCGATGGAGGACATGAAACAAGACTGTGATGGATGTGTCTGCATAAAAATAAGCAAACATGAATCTTTAGTTTCATTGTTGGAACATTATATAGGCCAAGAGAGATTTACTTCAGAAAAGAAGCACAAAATTATTGACAAAAGTTTATTTGATATAGGTCCAACCATGCAGACGAAGACAGGCCACATACATGTATCCATCCAAGCTGGAAAAGGCCCCTCTTGTCTTGTGACTCAAATATTTCTTCCTCGTTTATGGTTTGGCACTGTCATTACCACGCCAACAATAAGCAAGACACATCTCTCAAAGAAAATGAATGTATCTCACTAAAAATAATTTATACTGATTGAGCATTATCAATAAAGAGTGCATCCCGTGATCACAGACAAGTTACTGATACATTAGCAGTGATCAAACTCACTTGAAACGTGAGGATGGAAGACTTCTATCTGATCAACTTCTCAATTAGATAATCTTCTCTACAGAGATTACTCACCGAATCTGATGTTGATTCTTGTTTTGGTATGATGAGAGTGCACACATAGAAAATGCCCTTCTTCTGCAAGTAATTTTCCATGGACAGAATTGCTCAGAAATTCATGAAGCTTGTGCAATTACTCAACAAGGCAACCAGGACAACTTAACAAGTCAATGAAAGACCCACCGTATTGTACACTTTGTAAATGTATTCTACTTACCAAAGATCCAGCAAGGACTCCACATGTCTCAAGATTCCGAGAGGTGTTGCCCTTGGCCAATCGCATGAACTCATCCATCATTTTGGTTGACTGCATAACAGATTCACACCGTGAGACCCTAAACCAAGGTAGAAACATACATAAGCACACCTGAACTTACAGAAAACTTTTGAGTAAGATAAGCTGGCAGATCTAGAGAGAAAAACACCAACTAGGTGGTAAAATTTCAAAGAATATTGTCATCAAAAGATGAGTGACCATTATCATGTCACATACAAGATGCAGATGCTTGGGCCCCTTGGATATGTCATTATCTAGAGCTTGTGCCACTCCAGGTCGAGGATCAGCAACATCAGCAGGTAGCAACTGAGGCTGTGGATAGTCAAGCGTATCCAGTGCAGCTTGTAAAGTTTGTACAGGGGCAGCAACAGGTGGTGGTGAAGGCTGTCTAATCAAATTCGTTTGAGGGGCTACATCCACAGAATCAGAAGAACTAGAGCTGGGCCACAGTGTAGCCTCTGACAAAGAGTCCAAAGAGTTAACAGTTGAGGACACAGCCAAACTTGTAGAGAGAGCAGCACTTGTGGGTGGGGCTGCAAGTTGTGGAGTATTCCAATCCTGGATCAAGCTTCACCACAATTGCCCATCATGGCTGAAAAATCAGTACACCTCCATCTCAACATACAGAGCAAATATGTAGGTCAACCAATAAGTGGACGTTGGTTTGGTGGAGGCTGGTTACTTCACCCAGACTTGAATTAGGTCTCCAGGGTCCCACATGGTCCAAGTGCCACCAACCTCCACTGAACCAACTTTTAGGGTCCAACATGATCTTCACTCATCTAACCATGTAGGACCCTAGAGACCAACAAGGTCCTGTGTGGGTAGGGGAGGGTATTTCCCAAATATAATCATAAAAAGTGAACACCTCTTATGTTTATCTAGTCATGGCCCTTGGCATATAGTCTCACTAAAAGTCATGCCAAAGAAGGTTGGCATTGTCTTTCTTAGCAATATGGCCCACAATAAACTAGATGGCTCGTAAGATTCAAGCCACCACCAACAGGCATATCTGAAGAGAAAGAGTGAAAAATATGGATGATGAAAATTAAGGAAACCAGTGGGGGTCCAACATGGATTCACATTAACCTCAAACTAACTTGACCCAATACTTCTACTCTAAATAGTGAACTATGAGCAATCCTTAAGGGAAATTCCTGTACAGGTCCTTATATCACATAAATCTGACTATGGATTATACAGGATCAAGGTATAGAACGGAACAAATCAGGTTCACAAACCTTGGAAGCTCAATTGGTGTAGCATCAACATAGCTTGGATATTGCACCTGCATTCCCTCACAAGAAGAGACTCATTAGAAGACATATTATTGCTATTTCTGCGATTACAACATTCATATACCCCTTGTATTTTATCCTCGTTTTATTTCTCATAAACATACTCACCCTTACAGGTGCGGATTGTCTTCTGGGTTGCTGAGTAGTGGGACCTAAAATGGAATGTCTGGACAGCGTTTCCTCCCTCGGTCTAGGTATGTTCAGGGACCTGCACATTCAACCACCAATGGTTATGTTCACAGAAAGGCAGACAACACTATAAAAACACGCATGACTGGAATACATAAATAGCTCCCATACTTCCATTGCTTCGCACCTTGTACTCCTCATTTCAAACAAGCACTTTTGTGCATTATGAGATATTCCAATAAAAGCATGTGACATAAAGCCCGTCTCTGATGCAGCTTTCCTTAAACCAAATGTGACCATATCTACACAAATCACCAAAACCTATACATCTGTTCACTCCGGTAATCACACCAGCTGCATATCCCACCCTCGGTCCCCACTTGTGTTGTGAAAGCACCCAAGAACAATAAAATTTGGATAGGAACACAGCAATATAGCAACTTAAGGACATATTATAATACTCACAAGCTTCCAAACCGATCCTCAAGATTAGCAGAGGATGGAAACGAGCTTTGGGGATAGTATGCAGGCCTGCCCGAATCACCATTCCCAGGTGCATGGGGCCAGGTGCTTTGACCATTAAACTGCACAGACAACACCACAATTGGCACTGTAACTCCTGTTCAGTAAAAAACTCAACCTAATCAGCAATAAAACCGACCCTTCTTGATAACCTAATTGCCATCCCATCATGTTCTGAATGATTGATACACAAACCCACTGATTATCCTGAATTGATGCAACATTACACAGGTCTCCAATTAGTGTCAACCACATTAATTTTGTACAAGACCCAATACAGTTGCCAAAGACATGCACACTGCTTGGGAGGGATATCTGATGCGCTACCAGCTATATAAATCAAAACAACTCTTAACATTCCACTCTACCAATTTACAATCTGTGCGAGAATCAAGGAAATTGTGCCCACCACTTCTGAACGATTCTAGAAATAGATCAAACCTAATGATTTCAGTGGCCACGTCATACCTTGTTTTGGTTAACACCATCTGTGAACGACTGGCTCCTATTATATGAAGGCCATGCCACTCCTGTATCGGGTTGCAATGAGGTGTATGAAGGAGAGTTATTGTACAAAGACGGGGTGCTGTACGATGAAGGCACATTGTAAGATAACAACGCAGGCTTTGCCAAAGTATTGTTGTAGTAATCAACTTGCTTCTGAACCACTGGCTTGAGAAATTCAAGCTCATTGAGAACCTCTAGCAGTTTCTGCAAAACAAAACACTATTGTAAGTGTGGAACTGTGTGAAGTTTAGCTCATTCTCATGGACAATTCAGAGTACACATCCACCTTGACTATAATTGACCAGAACAAATCAATTTGACGTTAGGGCTCTTGAATTTACCCTTCTATACTCTGCCTTCTCTCCTCCATGTAATCGGTAATCGCGATGTTCAGGGATAGTCTCAGATACCAAGCTGCACAAAAACTGTAGTGAGGAAACTTGTTGAAACTACCTTACAAGAATCCGGAAATCCTGTGCCCTGCTCTAGAAATTGATCGATCCAGACCCGTAGAATACAGAGAATTTTCAAGGTACAGGTGTCTTAGAACCACCCCAGACCTTTCCCAAGAAGTAAAACACTTTCGCTACCAATGCACATACAGGTAAACGGGCCTTAGACGGACACTTTTAGCTCTGCACCCACTTCTCTCAGGATATGAAACACGCAATTACTGCAAGATAATTGGCAAATCTAACTCGTGCTCATAGCCATTTTCCTCGTAATTTATGGAGCTCCTATGAAATATCTAATTTATGGTCAAAGTGAAGATTCAGTTTCTTCTGAAATCAGCACACGCATTAATTGTTGCGTATTGAGCCTAGAATGGTTAATAAATTTTGAGCACGTAGTCCAATCTCTTTTAAAGACATGATGATTTTTGGTGTCCGTTCAAAGATCCACACCTAACCACACACCACTCAAATATATACGAGTCTGTATAGGATGAGTAACCGAATTAGGTCCGCTTATCTTAACCGATTGCAACACGCACTACCTGGAAAACCGAAGTAGAAGAATATAGAGATCAATGACGTTCCCTTCCTCTCGATAAATACGAGCCTGCAGACAACCCCAATCCAACCTCCTGTCAGATTCCATGATCACGGAAACCCCTACCCCCTCGCAATTGATTAGTCCACAATTCAACATCAAATCCTCAGAATTCACACACCTGCTTCAGTAGATTATCAGCCGTCCGGTAGTACAGCTTCAACGAGAGCCTGTTGTCCACATCGAGCTTCTTCGTCTTCGCAGCAATGTTCAAAGGGCCCCTCATTTTGGCGACCTCGAAAGGATCAACTGTGACGACACGTACAAGCTACGGCATCCCGCGACTATACCGAGGCTTCGCAAGTTCTGCGATGCGATGTCCTCACAATGTCCATCACGCGATCCACTCCCCTCGCATTCCCGGATCCATGACGATCGCCATCGCCATTCTCTTCGGGCTCCAAAAACAGAGCACCCAAACCCTAGCTCGATCCCGACATCGACATCGGGAGTCCAAGCTACCCGAATGACGCCATCGGAGACGGAGGATGAATCGTGGCCGTTGGAGATGGAGGGTGGAGATTCGTGATTGTTTTCTTCACCTTGCCCGGACAGAAATGGCCAGAAACGGGCAGAAACGGGCTGCCCATTTCTGCCCGGTGTAGGTCCGGTCCGAGCCTCATCATTGGTGGATGTTTGGTGCCGAAGCTGAGGTTGGGTATCAGGCTCGGGAGGAATTGATCTGTAGGTTAACTTATTAGCTTGAAGTCGAGGAGGCCGCAATTGAAGCCAAGCAGAAACCAAGACACATTATTGGTGGACACACCCCTTTCATTGCAAATGGGTTCCAAGCAAAATTTACCATAGTGATCTTTTCACGCATTGCCATGGCCAGTCCATGGTATCACATACACATATTGTTCTTTGGGAAAGGCGCTCAACGGTCATCTTGGTAACTTAACTTGTTAATTATGATATTTAGGGTTTCATTGTTTTATTGTTTCAAAATCAAGAACAAAACCTACAAAATTATAAAGAATTTCCGAGGAATGCTTGAAAGAAGAAATTTTGTGTGATTATGACAATTCAATGTATTGTGGGTGCATGTGAAGATGTAAGGGGGTAGCGTGGTCTTGATACCACATCCTTTTCCATTCTACAGAGCATTCAATTGTGCTAGTCACCCATTCTTGACGGAAATGATGAAAATATTTCTTTTATTTTTTGTTCTTACTTGAGAGCCTCTAAACCATAACATTATCCAAATCCATAACAGTATTATGTGGGACTGATAGTATTTCATAGAATAATCCTGGAGATTCTCTACATTTTGACTAAATGTGGGGATATAAGTGAATATTGTGTGGAATATTGTCAGTCCCACAAACATTGTTATGGATATGAATAATGTTATGACATCAAAAGAGAACACATAACATTATTATGATGCAACTTAACCATTACTATTACGTAGACAATTAGGTTGAACCCGTGCTTGATTTTTTGTTTAAAATAACTTCGAGTCATTTTTCCTATTTTTTCACTTATTCCATCCTCATTTTTCCAACCTCTCTCCACCCCCCCCCCCCCCACCCCAATCAAACGTTTACCCCATGGATGCCTTAGTCCCATCGTGTTGGTAGCTGGCAGGGCCTAGGGTCCTCTCCCCATCATGCTACCACATTCCTGTAATCTAAGGAATGGTTCTATATTTAGGATGATTTAGGTGGAACAAGGAAGAAAAATTACAAAAATGGTTTTATGTTGTATGTTGGACACCACTTCCACGTCTTATGTTGTATGATAAATGGCATTGGAACATTGGCAAAGTTATAGTTACCAAGGCAGTCAAACCCATTACCACCTTGTGCATAAAGAACATTGATAATATTGTTAACTTTGAAATGAACATCATCATATGCGAATCAAGTTTTGGCATCTAGTTATGATTTTTCTAATCATTTCAAAGCCCAAAATGTGTTTTCGTTCAAAATTGATAAGATCCAACCTTTAGAATTGATACCAAGGCTTGATTTTCCACGACCGGGTGGGCTTAGAACCTAACACTTACAATCAATGACCTACAATAGATGATTACGACACAAATCATGGCCCAATAATTTTATCTTGCACGTGAGAAAACATTGTGTGCATTGGATGCAAACTTACTTATTACTAGACATATGCTATTCAAATTTGGTTTAAGACCTACCTCATAGTTGACTCATAGTTATTTTATATAAAAACCAAAACATGACAAAAATACAAGGACATAATGGACCCGGTAGCTAACACTCTTCATTGTGCATTGTTGAGTGTAAAAATATTATAAATGATGTCCTTAATATCCCAACAATGTCCAAGGAGAATTTTGGGCATAATCGATCAAAGATCCTAGTGTTTCCAACTTCAATCAGTCACATGTTGACATATAGCGGGCTTTTCTTACGAGTTCAAGGTACATTATCTAAAATCCTTTAAAATGATCGATAATTTTCCTAAAGTCTTGAATCACAACCAATTATTTCTCAAACTCAACCGGTTCATCTGTAACTAGTGGTTGGTTCTCCAAGTTCATTGTTTTTCAAGAGGGATTTTGGTCTTGTGTTGGGATTACTGAAGGTACATATACTAACCACCTTAGTTAGGACATAGAGAGTGAAGAAGTATCCTTTTCACCTAGGGGAGTAGTGCCCTAAGAATTAGTTTCTATGTAGGCTACTTGCCCGCTAGATTCTAGTGGAAATGTAGATTACACTTGCTGCCATCTACATTCCACTAGAATCTAGTGGGCAACTAGCCTAACCTAAGTCACCACAGTCTCCACCCCCCCCCCTTTCCATGGGTGGAGAAAGTCCATCATCACCCTCGTCTCTCTGACAATGGTGTTTCCTCAAGGTAGAGGGTGCTAAGGCCCTCTTTACACTAGAGGCGAGGGGCCGTGAGAAAAGAAATTTCAGCCAATGGGATGCGTAGAAATCGAGAAGACCATTCCAGGTCACTTTACACCCGAAATTTTCAGCCCAAAGGACAAAACGAGGAGAAAATGACATGGACAACACTTTTGTCCTTGGTGGCAGCAAGAAGACACATTTTCCAAGACCCCCGGATTTTTCGTCAAGCCCACCTCGAGAGGTGGGCCTGACGCAAAATCCGGGGGGCCGTTTGGCCGAAATTCTCACAGCCAATCATTTTCATTTTTTTAATAATTTTTCAGAACGGCCACTTTTACTGACGGCCATTTGTTTACCCGTTTTCTACCCAACAGCTATTACTATTCATTCCCGATTTTCGTCCTTAAAGGCAGTTCCTTGATCATTCGAAGTCATCTTTTTCTTCTTCCTCATGTGTGACCAGAAAGAAGTATAGATTTGCTTGTTTTTGCATGTTTTTTTGCCCAATTATTTGCTATTTATTTTTGCTCAAATTATTTTGCACCATCGATATTATTTTGCCCAAATATTTTTTGCATTGTGTTCATTACAATGGAAGGCTACTCCCAAGATGGAGAATTCTCTCAATCTCAAGGACAAGCATGGAGTCAAAATTCGCCTTGGATGAGCTACTCTCAACCCCAATTTCAGCCCATTTCTCCTCAAATGCATGTTTCAAATTTTGATCATTTTGGTACTGGTAGTCCTAGATATTTTATGCCTATTGGAATGCCTCCTTGTAATGGTTCAGATTTGCAACCATCAAGTGAGGAAGTGACACCGAGTTCAAATGCAAGAAAGTACTTGATGGATATGAAGGAGGAGGAGGCAATCCGGGCTGCAGTAAAGGCACTAAATGGAGAAGATGTACCTGTAGTAAAGAAGAGAGGACGACCACCAAAAGGAGGAAAAACAAATGCTCCAGCAAAGAAGAAGAAAATGGAGATCACAACAAAGAAGGCAACAAAAGAAGTGGTGAATTTGGCTGGTTCAGATTCGGAAGAAGAAAATGCAAGTCGGAAGTGGCGAGATTACGAGGTTGAAACCTTGATATCAATTCGGGGAGAAATGAAAAAAGAATTTTCAAGATGTGCAAAAAAACAAGGTTTGTATATGTGTTTTATTTTTTGGTTCTATAATTTTTTGTACACATGAATGGTTTTCATAATTTTTCAAAGCTTCAACCAGGAATTGGCCTACCTAGCTTTCTTCCCAAGTCTATGGGTCTTTACCTGCCAAATGCATTTTCTAGGCTCTACGGCCAACTCCACCATAGCTTTTTTCTCCTAGTCCATTCGTCCTTACCTGCCAAGTGCCCTTTCTAGGCTCTACGGCCAACTCTCAACAGGGGGGGGGGGATTATACCCGGCAGAAATGAGTCATGCACGTGTCTTGACGAATATTATGGGTTTTTCCGGTCACTACCTATGTTGTCTGCATTCTTGAGGGCCTCAAATGAGGCCCTTTCGGTTGTTTTTTTGACATTTTCAGGACGTTTTCACTATCATATGCTTGTATATAATTGCACTAATGACTTATAATATAAAATTTCAGGAATTAATACATGGTTAAAATTGGAAGCAAGGATGGTGGCGGCCATTCGTGGCTTTGACCGCTCATGGGAATCATGCAAGAAGAAGTACAAAACCATTTACGCAGAGTACAAAAATGACAAGAGGGCCAATGAAATTTCTGGTTCGGATAGGCATCAAGACTGTAAGTGGTTTGACCAACTGGATGCCTGGAATTCTACACGTGCATGTGTAAAGAACCAAATTCCAGCAAGTGCCACTGAAGGTGAAGATGAAAACGATGAAGACAAAACACCATCAGATTTGCAAGATCGTGAGGTTACTCCAAAATAAGAGAAGAAAAAAAAAAATTCCAAGAGAATTTGGAAATCATTTTGGAAAAGGTTGTCTCAAATTCTTCTAGCTTTCTTACAACTTTTCAAGAAAGCACAGCTTTATTGAAGAACATGGATAGGCATATGGCAGCAATTCTAGAAAAATTGTAGCTATTCTTCCATAACATCAGAATCACTACTTGATTCTGAAAATTGAATGGTCGAGTCCTTTGACAAATTGTATTGCCACAATGTTTTGGCAATGGATTCATGAGCAATGGTAGATTCTCTCAATAAATCAGCATCTTTCTCATTTTGTTTGATTAAAAAAGCTTCTTCTTCAGCATCAATTTCTTCTTGCTCAAAATTTTGAAATGTTCTTGTAGTACCAGATTTCAAAATGCGTGTTTTTACCTCATTAATGGATGTTTGTTCTCCTTGTAAGACTTGTCCTCCCTTCACTGTGCCCTCTTCAACCCGTTTATGTAATTTCACCTCCGCTTCTTCAATCCATATTGCATCAAACTTGTCCTTTGTTATGATGCATAAATTATGCAAAACAATACAAGTTGATACAATATCTGCCATTGATCGTAAAGGAACATCTGCTCTTTTTTGTATAATTCTCCATATACCCTTCAAAATTCCAAACGCACGCTCCACACACATTCGGGTTGAAGATTGGATAAAATTCCAATGTGCATTGTAAGATTCTAGTCCATCATTACAACCCTTAAATGGACAATACATCCAAGGGCGAACCGGATATGCCGCATCTCCAATTAACTTGTACGGTAGAAATCTTCCCTCCATACAAGCTCTTCTTACTTTGGTTTGTTGAAAAACAGTCAAATCATGCAAGCTTCCAGCCCATCCGAATTCATAATCCCAAAATATGCAATTGGTATCAACAATTCCTTGCAACAAAGCCGAATGAAAAGATTTGCGACAGTAATAATCTTCTCCACCAATAACTGGAGCTAGCACCGGAATGTGTGAACCGTCTATGGCTCCTATTATGTAAGGTATGTTATGCAATCTCTCAAACTCTTTCGCTAAAACCCTAAATTTGTTTTCATTTGGAACTTGAATAAAAATCTTTTGCAAATGAAGTCTCACCATTTTACAAAATTCTCTCACAATTCTTGAAATTGTACATTCCGCCACCCCATATACCTCTCCAACCATACGCAACCCATTTCCTGTACCAAGTCTAGCCAAAGACATTGCAACCCTCTCTTCTACAGAAATTGGTCTTCTGAAATTAGTATGCTGTTTTTTCAAAAACGGACCTAATTTCTCACATAAAAATTTGAATGTAGCATGCGAGACAAGAGTCCTTTCCTTAAACATCTTCTCCCCTCCCCTACATTAACTATGATAGTTAATGGGCTCCGCTCTATCTTAGGCCAATTCAAGGTGGGTTTAAAATGGCTTGTCAATGCCTATTCTAGCCATTCTATTCACGTGGGGGGGGGGCACAGCTGAAGCCCACAAAACCAAGAGATAGGCCCACAAAGCCAAGGGGGTTGGTACCTGGGACGCAAGAGCACGATTCTATAACTAAACCAAGTGGGATCATGGAGGTGCCCATGTTGGGTTTTGATATACAGTTTGGGTCTAGTACGCAACTATGTCGTGTTGGTTCTAGGCAATGAAGATGGGGGTCCTCATCATATACAAGGTCGTCATACACGAGACCTAGGGACCAGTTCAAGTAAACTAGTGGTTTTCACTTTGAATGTTCATCAAATATTCGATTGAGAATTGAGGCTAATTTTGTTGTTCTTTTTTTATACCCATGTTTAGCCCAAAGACCAATATGTTTATTTATTTCTTTTAAACGTCAACCACATAGCCATATGTATGTGCAAGAACTTTTAAGTGTTGGTTTAAGCACCCGCTACCTTGCGTGGTCGGTGCAAGCTCCCATTCAACACAAGCAACGAGTGTCCATTGTTGAAAGCAGAAGCTAGGGAACACCGTCATTGACATGGATGATTCTTTTTTTCTTTCTTTCCTTTTGTTCTTTTTGTTGTCGTATTGGGATCCACATCTGTATTATGATCATTGCCAATTATTGTACGATGTACATAGTCTTCAATATAGGGTCAGTGATGACATTATGAAAATGGTGACATCAAAAATTGTAATAGGGAAGGAGAAGAGAGTGAGTGTTTGTTTGTTTGTTTGTCTGTCTGCACATGCAGTGGATGAGTGGTGGCAGGAACGGAGGAGATCAAGGGAGGAGGGTTACATCGGTCAAATCCGACGGTCAAGAAAGCACATGCAACGTGGCCTCACCAGAAGCCAGAAGTTGCTTTCATCGCCCATAGACTTCTTCTCGAATACCATCAACAATGCACTATACGAAATTGTTAAAATCAAAGAGAATTGATGCTAAATGAAATAAGAAATTTTAGACAATTATGTGTAGATATTTGGTGTAATATACCTAATGATGATAAATGTCCAGATGTTGAGTTTCATGCAATATTAACTTGATATGCATTTCTTATGGAATGTGAATGTTGGCATTGATTTAAAATGAATTATGGGACATTATAGGGTCCAAGCAATGTACATATCGCATTCATGGCCTCATGCTAGTAAAACTTTCTATATCTAAGTAATTCCAGGATGCTTATAAGGGGGAATTCAAACTCTACTATTGAAAGTAGACATGAACATACATATTACACACCAAATTGCAATAAGAACAATGAACCAATTCCATGTGCATTGATACTTGAGTTCATGCTGACTTTTTACATAGTAGCTAGTCTAGGTAGGCCCCAGGTAAGCAAAAAAGTTACCATACCTAAATTTTAATAATGTTTTTCAAACTTTGGGAATATTTTATTATTTCACAACATTCAGGTGTACTATACTAGATATGAATATTTGGGGTCACATGGTATTTTATGTCACGTGGTAACTTTTTGGATGACACTTCTTATGAATAAGTGAACGAATATTGTCATGGATGATGCATGAGTTCATCCATTGGCCAAAACCCCACCTTCTTTTGTCAACAAGTTGTGATGAATTATTGTCATAACTGATTAAACTTTGGATGAAAAAATGACCGTAAATCTATAATCCCCCCAACAAATTTACAAGGAATGACAAATGATGTTGGGTCAACATTTAGAGCATCCCCACCAGACCGGGCATGGGGCATGCAACGCCAAAAATGGGGCATCCCGGGTTCTTAGGTGGCGGTACCGGGTTCTAAACCCCCATAATTTAGAACCGGTATGGGTATAAGCTTAGTAAAGACCTTCCCCCACCATAAATGATTCATATAACGGAACTCCTCCGGCCCGCCAAGAGATTACTTTAATATCATATACTCCGATATCCTACTTTTTATACCATGTCACATAATAGGTGTTGTTGTCTTATTGATTGCTTCCTAATTATACCGGGAGTATGCCTAGGCTTTGGTGTGCTTTGACTCAAGATGAGCTGCCCCGCCCAAGATAGAGGGCTTCCCATAGGTATAAAACATTCTATACTCTATTTGGCGTTACCCGATCTGGTGGGGATGCCCTTAGTGTTGGTGACACTGCGCCACGGTTTACAGATTAGTATCAAGCAAGACAATTAGAATTGGTGACACTAAATACCTTACTTAGTGTAGTATCAAGATTGTGTGCTCCATAAAATATGAGATGTACACTAAATAGTCTTATTAGTGTGGGTGGAAAATTGGTGTGGGCCACACTAATTAACTTGGCCCATATTGATCCTCATAATGAGAATTAGGATGAGCTCGAGAAAATTACTATGGTCCACTTCGCACATGAGACTAAAGGCCCATGACTGTCCCATTATAAGATCTCTCATTGGTCGAAAAGGCCGAGACCATCCAAGTTCACTTCACATTAGAAGGTGAAGACCCAAGGACTCAAAGAAATTATCATGGATGAAAATTTGACACGGTAGGTAGTATATAATGTTTCATGATTGCCTAAACATACGTCAGGCCCACCTCCAAGAGGTAGGCATGATGCAAATTCCAACAAACCATGTCAATGGTGCAACATTTGGATGAGAATCAAAGGTCCTCACAATTACATGCTCAAAGCAATGTGTATTTTTGACAGAGTTTTTGCAAGTTTTTGACATTTGACACTCAAAAAATGCACATCAAATGACACGCACAAATTGGAAATTGACATGTAGTGTGACTTTTGAAGGGAAAAAACCACACATCGATTGACACATTAGGATTTGAAATGACATGTACTATTGAGCATGTGACATTTTAGGGCCACTTCACACACGAGCCAAAAGTCGTGACCATGAAATTGTGAGAGCCCAAAAGAAAGTGTCCAAAGGTCGCCCCAAGACACCTCCAAAATCATGTAGTGTGGTCACGGATCCTCAAGTGTAGTGTGAAGTCATATGTGACTGGACCCTCAACCAAATGCTATTTCAATGATTTTTTTTTATTCATGCGGGTCCTCACACATGATAAAATAGAATAAATCAATGGTTGTGAGCATTCAGACTACCATGGTCTCCCAGTTTTGTGTTAGGCCTACCTCCAAGAGGTGGTTTTTAAAAATAATCCAAGTAACCATGATACATGATCCATTTGATGCCATGTAGGAATCCATGTAGACTTTACATCCATCATCTTGCATTATGGTCCCTCAAGTGTAGTGTGAAGTGAACTTGGACCAGCTCCACCTTTTCCACCAATGAGAATGCTTGAAGTGAAATGGTCACGGGCTTGGTCTCGTGTGTAGAATGTCCATGTCCCGATCATGCCAAACTTTTTGTCCAGTTCTAGCTGTGAAATTTGTTGGGGATTATGCTGAGAAATAGATATCGGCCCACCACTTTTCACACTATTATAACCGAGGATGTTGACGGATGATGCCAAGAGTGGCCAGTGTGATCAACCCCTCAGCCCTTAGAAGAAAATGTAGATGCCAATTAACGTTCCATTTTGTTTTCAAAAACGTCACATGACATTTTTGGATTTGAAGTTGAACGTCAAATGGAATTTGTTGGAGGTACTATACACACTACCGTAGGTCGCGGCCCTTTATATATAGACTATTGGAGATTGGAAGTTACTGGGGGGCATCATTTCCCCTTTCTGTTAAAAAAAAACACTAATTCAAAAACACCAAAAGCCAGTTCATCATCACATCTCCGCAACGCCAAACATTGAAGAACCTTCCCTTCCTTCTTCCCCTACATTTCCTCATCACAACATGCCACCCGCCCCAGATCTACTAATCTTGGCCCTACATTGGCACTCTCCTCCACCTAGCCTGGAATGTACGTGCGCAGTACATTGCTCACATCATTGTTGTCACCTTCCCAAGAGATGGAATGTCCCCGAAATGCCAACGAAGTCCAAAAGGTCGTCGAGTGCGCTTGGATGCGCGACGCGTGGGGTGGACCTAGAATGTACACCTGTTGGAGATACTGCGGGAAGGCGCCCTCGAAACAGGTACATTCCAGATGACGAGTAGGCGAGGTGGTAAGATATGGTAAGCCTTACCATGTACCCCCTGGCAACAATCCACTGTTCTTTCCCAGAGGTTAAATGTACCACTGGGATACATTTGTGGCGGGGGTGGACTAGAAATGTACGCTCTGAGGATATCCTTAGGGAGGAGGTCCGCTTTAATGTACGGGAGGAGGACATTTCACGGCGAGGGTTAGCAGGGCCGGTGCGAGGTGGTGGCGAGCGTTAAATATATACCTAAGACGGACATTCCGTTATCACTTTCCTAGAAGTGAAATTTGTGTGAAATGTTCTCATTTTGTACATTTAGGCCAGGAGGCCACAAAGTCTGCATATGGACGCGCGTCGAATGCGCTCGGATGCGCGACGCGTGGGGTGGACACAGAATATATGTGTGGTGGAGATCCTTGGGGAGGGAGTCCTCGTAGATTGGACGTGAAGGGTAAGTTACATTTGGCAGGGAGGGCGAGCAGGCCGGTGCCAAAGCGAGGTTAGATGTAAGCAAAAGAGGTGGCGGTGCCGAGGAGCTTCCTCGCAGAGCCATGGCCGCCTGCCGTCGAGCTCTGCAGGGCCTCCGTCTAGGCCACGCAATTTTGTCGTCACGGCGGAGCAGTACGGGTGCGGTGGTGAGGGGGCTGGCTGCGAACGGAGCGATTTATGAGGACCGACTGGAGCGGGAATGGAGGTTTCCAAGGGGCTCGTCTTGTTGGTGGAGGGGGGAGAGCAGGTGGAGTTTGCACACAGCAACAACAGGGAGGCGCGAGGGGGAAGGAGAAGGAGAAGGAGGAGAGGGAGAGGAGGAAAGAGAGGAATTGAAGAGGAGGAGTAACGAGAGTAATAGTAGCAGCAGCAGCAGCAGCAGTAGTAGTAATAGTTGTAAGGGGGAGAGCGAAGTGGAGAGATGGAAGGTAGGGAACGAGGAGGCGAGGGAGCTGGTGCAGCAGGTGCATTTGGCGTCCCTGCGGAAGATGTTGCGGGAGGACGGACGCGATTGCATTCGCTACGAGGAGCTGCTGCAATTTTGCAGGAACGCGGGGCTGGCGAGCAATGATGAGGAGGCTGCGCAGCTCGGTCGCGTATTTCACCAGGCCGGCGTGGTGCTCGTGTTTCGGGACAAAGTGCACCTGCACCCCGAGAAGGTGCGTTGTTGTTGTTGTTGTTGTTAAGTTGGAGGTGAATTGATTCGCGATGTTGTGAGCTGCGAGAATGTGCACAGAGAGAGAGAGAGAGAGAGAGAGAGAGAGAGAGATGCATGAATGCGTAATTGCAATACACGTACGACAATTTTTTTAGGATTGTAGCTGATTACGTTAAGGGCTTCCTGCTTCGGCTTGAAATGTTTCCACAGGGCAGTCTTATGTTGCACCAGACTCATCCAAATCCAACGTGGTTTATAATTTGGCATCGAAAAATATGTACCAGAATTGTAGCTGGTAGTGTGTGCTTAGGGATCGGATTGAATGACAGATCCCAAGATCTGCGGACGGTCCATGAGTCTACTTGCATTTTGTGTTTTGCGGGAGCCCTTGTGTTTTGGATAGAATGGGAAGCATGTCCCGATGAAGAGCCAGGTGCAATACATACGTTTCTTGGTTGTAGAAATCTTCATTAGGGTGGTGGACATTATACGGCATTTGATTTATGCGAGAGTGGATTCTGACAAGTCACTCAATACGGCAGCTCACCGTTGAAACGCAACAACCTACCAGCCATCTGTGCCATTCGTTATTACAAGCCGTTACGGAAGGTCATACTATTGAAATGCTTCATTTCCATAGGTTGAATCATATACTTCTAGCCAATTTTACATTGCTGCTGCTCCCCGCAATATATACAAGTATAGGGTCAAGGGTGGCTTAAACCCAAGGCCATAGGTTATCCGGATCCCATGGGAACTCCGAGGTTAAGCCACGTAAGTACCGAATTGTGCTCCGTTAGGAGACCTTACTATCATACTTAATTTCAGTGCATCTACCACCCAATCATAGAGGATGTATCTAGGTGAACAGTATATTTTAAACCAACCATGTGTGGGAACTTAGGGGCTTGTCGTTGGGAGAGATTAGCTGCGGGACGATCTGTCCACACATGTTCCAGGAGTTCATTTTGAAATGAAACAGTAGTCTTTGGGAGTTTCTTGTTTACGGGATTACATATAGACTTAGACCAACTCTGAGATGAAGGAAGGAACACCGGAATTCACACTAGGGGCAATATTGGAGTCGCCTCTTCTTTTTAAGGCCGGTATGGGTGACCTTACTATATACTTGATTCCTGGTGCACTCTACCACCTCTGGCCACCAAATCATAGTGAAAGAATATGGGTGAGTTGGATATCTTTCAACCAACCATGTGGGAACCTAAGGGCTTGCCGTTGAGATTGGGTTGGGGGCGGTTTGTCTGCGCCCATTCAATGTGTTCTCGTTTGAAAGGAGGTAGTAGTCTTGGGGCCTCTCTGACACTCATGATGTGCAGTTCCGGATTACAAATAGAGGTAGACGAAGTCTTGAATGAAGCAACAACATAATTCGCACCGGTATGACATCGGAGTCATCTCTTCTTAAGGCCAAACTAGTAGTGCTCGGATGGGTGACCATCCAATAGCACTTGATTTCCAGTACACCCTACCACCTGTGGTCTACCCAATTGTAGGCGGTTTCTGGAGTTGTGATCCTGGCGCTTCTGAGTGGTCCGTCTGAACAAATTTTCCAAGCCATATTTATTCACCCTCCTTTCTAACTTGCTGATCTAGTCGTCGTGGGAGCAATAAGGCTTCAAAAACCGAATCTTTGGTAATTGGTGTTTGCGATTTTGGTTACCAATTGTGGTGTGGGACCGATTTTCTTCTTCCCCGCTATGCAGCTTGGAAGGGAATGGACCCCACATTACGGTAAACTGCGCCCAAACACCAATGACCTAATACTTAATTGACGTCAGGGCAGCATCGGAGTTATTTCTTTTTCTATGTTGGGGCCTTATTGCAATTGTAGCAGGCTTAAATATTGGCATTGGGCAAGTGTTTGAAAAGTAGTGGGATGGGTGGGTATGTGGATTGTGATTTAGATAGCGGAGCGGCTGGCAAACGTCCTTCCATTGACACTCCTGGGCGAGGACGATCAGCGGAGGTTGGAGCTGATGGCATTGGCACAGAAGAAGCAGGAGATTGATTTGAAGGCACACAAACAGATGCGAGTGGTGTTGTGGTTTGGCCTGGTGGCTCTGACATTGCAAGTGCTTGTCTTTTTCCGTCTTACTTTCTGGGAGCTCTCATGGGACATTATGGAGCCCATAGCATTTTTCGCTACCGCAGGCGGTCTCATATGCGGCTATACATATTTCCTCATTACATCTCGTGATCCAAGCTACCAAGATTTCATGCAGAGGCTCTACCACTCTAGGCAACGGAAGCTGTTTAGGAAGCAGAATTTTGATATTAAGCGCTTCAAGGAGCTGCAAGTGCAGTGTCAAACGAAGCCCCCGACAAAACAACTATTGGAAGACTGTGATTGAATTTGAAGATGAAGCCTGAAAATGGGTAGTCTTCCTCTACAGTGTCCACATTTATTTACACCAGATTATTTGAAGTGAATTTGTAAGTTCACGCCATTCAGGTCCAAAACCCTGTCTTGGTCTAGCCGGGAAATGAGAGGGACAAAGAAGTCTGAACAAAACCATCATAGCCTCCACACACAGTTCACACCTTTGGCGATAGGTTTGAGAAGCCGTGGTGCATCAGGTCACCAAGAGTTTCTGCATTGAGAAACAACCCTCATCTCCAATTGGCTCCAATACACGCCAAAATCTGTAGTGACGATTGTAAACTGAGTCATTATCAGGTGACTCGACGCAGCAGTAAATCAAATGCTTGTGGAATAACTGAATGTGCTTCTCTTTGAAGGTTCTGGCCCCTGGTCATGAGGCTTGCCACCATTTAGATATTGCCGCATTTCTTTTCTTTCTGTGTCATTCTAGTTTTTGATTGCTTCCTATTGAGTACGTAACCCGAAAAGCTTTGGATTAATTAGCTCTGCTGATTTTTATTTTATGGTTTACTGGTTTCCTTTATCTTCAAGTGTTGATGTTTTAACATCAATATTTGCAAGGACATCTCTGTTAAGGTTCTGGAAGTTCTTAGATTGTGAGTCTGTGTTGCATATTATGTAACTGCTAATGTCTTGTCTGCTAGCAGGATTTTTACCTACTGGGAATTTTTGTTGTAAAGTCTTTTGTCTGCAAGTTCAGTATATCTCTCATTGCGGGGACCGATCGAGCAATATGGTCTAAAGTAAAGATTGCAGGAAGCCATGTGGGTTGAGACTTTGTTTTCTCCCTTGGCACTCCCTCACTTGCTGTCATATCTACATAATGTTGGCTCTCGGCACTCTTTTGTATGAAGGATCAGTTAAGAAGATGCTGTTAATGGTAGTTCAGGTCTGTGGATCCGAATAAGCAAAGATTGAAGATCGTCGCATTCACTAATATCATGGTGTTGTGTTCCCCAGGTAACTCTTCTATTGATCAGTTCGTCAGAGTTTCATCAGATTTTCTTCACCCTTGTACCCCAAAACATACATCTTTTAAACCCTGCGAGCTTTGGAGCTATTTCTGAAAGGTATGTTTGCAATGAGAAGTATGGATACTCAGCTAGACATGAAAATAATTTCTTTACCTGTGACTTAGTCTGGCTTGAAATCCACACTTCTTGTTGGCATGATCATCGAACATTCATGACATTCGCTGATTGGTATATGAAGCCCACTGCAATATGAACGAGCTTTTTGAGCCACGACTGCCAGGTGACTCCCTTATTGACAAGCTGCCATGACCACATTACTTACTCCATTGTTCTGGCTTTCAATTCTCAGTTACAAACGGAGATCATAAGGTGTGTGGGTGTCCTTTGAACACTTTTCTTAATTATACCTTTACAATTGATTGGTTCATGGTTTGGTGGGAATCAAAGAACTTACACCATAATGACACATGTGTGAAAGAGATTGAGCTATCCAAATCTTATTAAATACTCCACACTCAATAGTGAACACAATTGGGAAGGACCTATGGACCCATGTATTCACTCAGAAATCAACAAACATGCACTTCCAATAACCATAAAGTGGGCATAAGCTAATGAGGGAAAGTTAGATTTTTGTTCATGCTTCATCATAGATATGCTAACGCAACACAAGTTTCATTGTGTAAATATAATCGGTAGAAGTTGGAGAACACGAAAAACATAACCAAATAACACCCACATGTATCTTACTCACCTTCAACACTGTTGGCCCCTGTGAATCCAAACAAACAATTGTAAACTACACTAAATATGATATTTAGTGCCACGTACCGTTTGGAATTACACAACATTATAACTTTGAACTGTACATCTCATCTTTTAATAACAAAGGTCAAACTAGTTACAATATTTGGACATTATAGAACATCAACATTTTTACTTGGTAAAAACATACACTAGTAAAAAAACAAAAGAAAGGAACGTGTAACTTTGAATAGGAAGCGACACTAAATGCCACATTTAGTGTAGCACTTGTTGTTGTAAGGTAGAAATACCCTAACCCGTGAAAATAAAGTGATTCGCATTGAAGATCTGGTCTGACAGTCATGAGATAATTTTCCAAGATAGACAAGAAGGATTCATGAAGAATGCAAGTTGTTTCATATTTTTCTGCCCTTTACAAAAAAAATGCTACAGTTTTTCAAAGTGGAAAGTTGTCCAAACCCCTACTCGTTCACTAGACTCTCCCTACACCAAACACGGTAATCCGCATTTCCATATAGAACATCGCCTAAATCGGTTACCTCATGAGTACATTAACACTTGACTCCCATTGGCTACACTAGGTGTACACGCATTGAAGTTGCTGCCGAGCCATGATTGGTTTTAGAAATGGCACTTCACCATATTGACGGCGGTCTAGTGCACAACTAGAGGGTGGTTAATGGGTTATGGTATTTCTACCTTACATAGGCCATGAAGAAGAGATCAATGGGAACGTTTTGCATCAAGTACTAAAGAGGGTGTCACTTGTTGTGCATAAGAGGACGGCACAAAGAGCAAAGGGTGGCAAATACACACACCGCATAGAGTTTGTAGAGACTGGGGAGATTTTCATGTGCCGGCTGACCGAGTCGGCCAAAACCACTAGATGACAAAACCTTGAACCGCCGAGGGTGCATATTTTGAACCATTAGAATGTTAATCAATGGTCAACATGATTCTAGAGAGAAGTTGAAGTTTGAGGAGAAGGTGTTGACCAACTCTCTATATGGAACCAAAAGTAGACTTTGGTTTTGGTATTGGAAAAGAATTTGTAGAAATAATATCATATTATCATAATGATATAGTGTTTCACATGTTGTGTTGTGTCCGCATCGACAATGTTGATGTTTCACATTTTTACCCAAAGTCTTTTGTCGTGGTCACATATTCTTATTATTCAAACTTTCCTTGTAGTTTTTTCTTTTTAAAAGAAATCTCAATTTTTTTATAATTTCAAGATATAAAGATCGATAAATCTACTCATGCAAATGGATAATTGGAATGATAGTCACATTCCAACTTGCATGTTTGATAACAAAACACATCTACTCTCATATGTGTACCCCCTTACTTCACATGAAAGTGCTCGACCAACAAAATATTAAGAGTGCCAAAGCTTCGTTGACATCGGTGAAATCCAATACCTTCATTAAAACAACCAACATCTACCCTAACTTACTCAAAACATGCATGAATATTCAGCACCATGATCTGGAAGAAGATAGGTATGGTGCAAACATCATGTTTTGCTACGTTTAGCAACACAACAAATGATTCATGCATCAATGCCCTATTGTTGTAGGAAATGTTTATCCTCAAGGGAGAATGAGTGGGGAGGCTACATGTAGAAGTCTAAACTAGGTGACTTCTTCATTACTACTTAGTAATGATAATATTCTTAATAATATATGTTCATGTCTAATTGGATTCTAAATTCATTTGCCATGTCAACTTTTAAGAAATCCCAACCAATCACATGATGACATGTAACATTTTTTTATAAGTCCAAAAACCCCGATTTACACCTAATTTTGACCTGCATGTAGGTACAAGGTACGGATATCGTTCATGGTTAGGGTTTCGTGAGTTAATCCAACAATGGATGATTTCATCCAAGCCAAGGATAGATGGCTATGGGTTTACACAGATCGATGGTGGAGAGTACAATTTTCATCCACCATGATATATTTTAAGCGACAAGGAGGTGAATTGAAGAACGGGGATAATCAATGACCGCTGTTACAAATGAACCGATTGAGCTTGAGAAATAATCGGTTCAAATTCAAGACTTCAGGAAAATTACTGATCCATTTACAGGAATTTACAGAATATTCTTAGAATCAAAATTTAAAAACCGAAAGATGTCAACATGTAACATGTTGGTCTTGCAAACACTAGGATCTTGACCAATTATAATAAAAAATCTCCTCAAACACTAACGTGAAATGAAAAAAAATAAAAATTATGTTGGGTTTTATGGTGGCACACTAAATAGTCTTATTAGTGTGGGTGAAAAATTAGCTTGGGCCACACTAGGTTTCTAGTCAAGGTGGATTTAACGTGGGTCCAAAATCCCGGATCGTGCCCTAAGTCTTCATAAAGACTTCCGACTGACACATTGCATGTGACTTGTACGACAAAAGTAGCATAAAACAAAACTAAAACAAAACTAAAAAAAAAGCAGGAGAAAGACTTCCGACCAACCCACATTAATTCTCTAGGAAAAAAAATATTGTGACCCATGCTAATTTTCTACTATAGAATTCCTGTGAGTTGAAGATTAATCTGACCCACACTACACTAAATATGATATTTAGTGTGACTTACTGTTCGGAGTTACATGTTTCTATATCTTTTACTATGAATGCATTTTTCTTCTTCTACCAAGTAAAGATGTTAACGTTCTATAGTGTCCAAACTACCAATTCAACCATGGTTGGTAAAAAAATGACATGCACAATAAACAAAAGTTATAGCACTGCGTAATCCCAAATAGCAAGTCACACTAAATATCATATTTAGTGTAATGCTCATCATGAGAATTAGCATGGGGTTGTAGGAAATTACGTACTGTGGCCCACAGTAAAAGGGACCATTTAGTGTGATTACTTCTTACAGTGACCGTGCCCTTTAACTGCTCCTTGGAAATATCATGGAAATCTCACGAGTCCCTTTATGTACTCTATATACACTTCTTTAGCCCGAATTGGTCATACCAGTTCCCATACTCAACCAAATTCTTGCATATTCTTCATCAAGTTCTCATTTTCTTGCAACATCTGACGACACCCGAACATGAGGTCAAGTGACGACAACCGAGAAAGAAAAAAAAAAGCAAGAGTTTGACAGAGATGGTTGAATTAGTGTGGAGGTCATTCAGGAAAAACAAAAACAAAAACAAACTTTAGCACGAACTTGTTTTGAATTTTCTAATCTCGCAATTCACATGAGACAAAGTCAATAAGTTGGATCGATAATCTTATTTTCTTTATTTCGACACATCAAATGTTGTATATCATTGTCAAAAAGCATGCATACAAGGTCATCAACAGCTGAAACAGAGATTCAAGTTCAAGTATCTCCCGGAATGTCAATTCACTATGAGGTGTCTTAGGGCCGGTTCACACTATGGCCAAACTTCGAGAGGAGAAGCGTTTGGACCAATGAAAATGCAGAAATGTCCAAAGTCCGTCCTCTCGGCCTTCATACTAGAGGCCGAAGTCCAAAGGACGCCTCCAAAAGAGCCTAGGTGGCAACACTTTTAGGAAGTTATGGCGCCAAGAGTTCGGCCTCTCGAGCAAAGTTTGGGTCGAGCAGAATGCTCGACCCAAACTTCCATCGAGAGGCCGAACTTTTTTTTCAAGTGGATTATTTTAATATACTTTTTTAGCCCCAAGGCTTCTCCTCTCGACATAGTTTGGCCCAGAAAAGTGACGCTTCTTCTCTCGACTTGGGTATAGTGTGAACCGACCCTTAGTTGATGATGCTTACTAGACACCTTCCCGTCTTAAGGGCGTTTGATTCCACCACGTGCACTCCCGAAAGCCACACCATTGGCTCCAAAACTTCCACAAATTCTCCAAGTCGTTTGGCCCACTTGTGGTTTCTAACCCAATTGGCAAGGCCCCATGATTGTTGATATTTTCTCATAGGTATATGATTTGCAATATAGCTTGTTGCAAATGAACCCATCCATTCTACATGGCTCGGGTTCAACTGTGTGTTTCTCCTTTGGTTGTGTCATCATTAGACTTGGAATGCATGTAGCATCGAATCTACTTGTTAAAATATACCATATGCATACTGGTCCAATACCATTGCAAATAAAAGTCTACAAGTACTTAATAAGAAGCACACTTATCATTGACTATTGCATCAATCCTATATCTTAAAGGTGCACATTCTAGTATCTGATCTACAAACACGATGAATAGATTTTCCTACACATTATGTGTTTTGCTGGGAACTCCTCCATAATATCTCACCATACTTTGCAACACAAACACGGCTTGAAGATCGAGTATCAACATGCCATCTTGGAAACTCGTGTAGCTATTGGCATGATATGTGACACTAGTGCCACCCTTATGGGACATAATCCAAACACCGGTTGATGCGTTTGTCTAGTTTGGGACATTTGGGACATCGGGAGGTGGCACCACAATTTACATATTAAACGTTTGAACTAAATCATTTAGAGATGAGTCTCTATGACATTCTAGTAGATTGTCACAATGTGGACATTCTTGACAACATCTACAAGGCATGACAATCTAACATTGATCATTTATGTAGGGACCTATAATTAGCTGGAAATAAGGTAGCCTCCAAATAGGTTATCATATGGTTCACCTAAATATCATGATGCTTCACTTGTAGATTTGACATCCATACCAATGAGAACAATGGTGGAGAGCTTTAACTTACGACTTTATAGTGGTAGTAGGTTGATCTATATTTCCATCCCGATGTTTGGGCTTTGTACCTTAGGTATGCATGATGCAGAGTGATACATTGCGCTTAAAACTAATTAAGTCAATAGCACGTTTCCATCACGGATTATAATAAAATGGGTTGTCTCTTGGAATATGTGTAAAATTAAGAATATCCTCATCTAATTTTGTAACAAACGTGAGATGTAACTATAGTCTTTATTCACAAGAGACAAGTGCTCATTATGGATCTGGTATGACAAATATGAACATTTATCCATGGACGATGAATCCTCTAAGTGATCATATAGCATGAACATGCAATTACTTTCAACAAATGTTGTAAATGACATGAACCAAGTTCCAAAGCTAAGAATGTGAAAAGAAGAGACATGGTTTGGGAACCATGAGCGTCTCCGTTGCGATTCATGTAATACAACGTGCAAGACAAATGAGTGACTCATGAGAGGTAGTGTGCAAGTGTGACAAAATAGGAGATTTACTTCATTAATTCCATGCATAATGAAGATGGAGCAATTACAATGGCCATTGGTTCAACAAAGTCACATGTATTCAAACAACAAAAACATGGCCATGTAGAACGCCAAAATTTAGTCATGTACATTCCTATGGTATGAAAACATTCTTGACATGTTGATTGACTATGTTGGACTGCCTATTATTGTGGATGCTCCCCCAAATAGACTGTCCCAATTCTTGCGTGGTGTTGAAACATATTGTTCTCCCTCTTTAGTATGACACGTTTGGGAAACACAAAGAAATGTCGTATTATCGAGGTGTCGTCTTCTCATTAACATGACAAATGGCATAAAATTGTCGTACTATTGAAAGGAATACGAAATCATAAGTAATATGAGCTTTTATATATATATATATATAAGCGCTCCAAACGAATACAAATATTCTCAAGGCCTCTTGAAATAGGAATCCAAAGATCTTAGGGTGTTGCCGACCCAAATTAACAATTTTCATCTTATCCAAATTCCCTACTAACTTTTGAAAACTAATAATTTCATTACCACCAAAATAGAAAGAGTTGTCTAACAAGAAATTAGACAAATAATGATGCATGACGTTTAGCATCACTAAGCTTTACTGTAGGTGGAGCAACATCATGAGTACAAGGCAACATACTAGGCAGAAGGCCACTCTAACCCTAACCATGTCCATTCTACACTAATAACCCTACTTCTCATCAAGTTCCCAATGATAAGCGAAGTTCCCAGGTGGTTCCCAAGCGAAATTGGATGCATTTCAGATGTACATAACATAGATGAAAGGAAAATTCAGCATGAACTACCTCTTTACTATGACAAAACGGAGATTCTAAATGTCACATTATCGAGTGCCGTAGTTGTATAACAGAGGGAGTTTTGAACTGAAAAGCTTGGCCTTGCAAAAATGTGTCACAATATTGAGAGTGTCGTATAAACGAGGGTAGACTGTATGGTGGATTGTGGAATGAAAAGCTGAAATTAAAGTCGCTTGGTGGAAATCATGGTATTTGCGAAAGAAATTCAAAGACATGATGGAGACCAAAGAAAGCAAGCTACCCGCGGTGATTGATTCTCTTCTCACGTCCATCCAACAATGCAATCGGTCATCACTTTGTTGGGAAAACATGTTTATTGCACTTACAGTACACGTGCGTTTCCAACACCTTCCAGGTCGCCAGTGCTGGGCTGCTTGTCTGCTCAACAAATTCTAACCCCTCGTACGTATTGGTATTGCACAAGAGGCCTTGCAAAGTCTTCAACCTCCTCCAGCAACAAACGGAGCTGCTCATGCACTCGGATATAATAAGACTCAACAATCCGTGCGGGCGGCACATTTGATGTTGATTGTGGAGCTCGTGCATGATGTACGGTAGTATGGAAGCCCACTTATGGCTCAAACACCGGGACATAACGAAAGCCAAGAAATCTGGATCTACGGGCTGGTTTACACCATGGACCATGAAGTCGGATCATGGAATATGCCTTTTTTCATGGTCTAATTTCGTAAAAAATCAATTTACAAAGGTTTTGGGTCTCTCACTAGGTGTAAATCGAGTATGGACCAAGAGGGATGGCCATGCACCAAAAAGTGAGTGTGCGAAGTTTTCGAAGATATGTCCAAAGAGGGCAGTCTTGAAGAATAAATAAATCAAGTTTGACCGTTCTCTTGTCTTCATCTTTTCTTCCCCATAAATAATTTCATTGAAATTTTATTATAACAAATTTTTTGTGCCATGGACCCTTACCTTTTTCTACCAAAGCACCCCTTTTGTCTCTCCCACCGCAAAACCTGTTGGACCATGTCAATGGATAATGTAGGCCTTAAAATATGTCTTTTGGGGACCCCAGACTCCATGGTCACTCTGGCGTTTTTTTCCCCTTGGTGTAAACCGAAGTGGTCTTGGGACAAGTTCAACATCCAATCATAGATTTTACAGGGCCTTGGGACGACTTCATGGTCCATGGTGGAAACAACCCCTATGTTCTCCATGTTCACGAGGGAGATTTTGGCAGTGTGATGGTGCCATTATGTAGGGGCCGCCATGAACTAGGATTCAAGTATATTTGGAATTATGGATGAAGTTCAAATGGACGATTCCAACCGCCCATACGACGTACACTAGATCACAAAACTACACAAATATGATGGTTGGCAAACATGAAAAAACAAACATTCAAAGTTGTGGTTGTTGTGTTGCTTTTGCTATTGATGTTTTTCACCACAAGTGCACATCCCTGATTAACTTTGGACAAGTGGTTTGTCCAAATATACTTAAATGTTGGTTCATGATGAGAGCTCATGATTAAGAGAGGAGCGGAGAGAAACCCAAAGAGTTTTGGTATGAGGGGGCAAGCCAATTTTAGGCGATGTGGTCCGGCATAACAGGTGGGGCCCAACACTGTGAAGGTCTTCTGAAAGGGGTTGAGGGCTAGGGCGAAACAACCTGTACATTGGTTCTTTGGAGGCAAGGGTTTAGACATCCAACAAAGAACAAGTGTATGGGTTGGTTCTCCCAAATCAGGGTTGAGTGACGGCAAGGGCCGTGGAGGGGACTTGTGTGTAAAAAAATCGACAAGTGTTGCCAAATCTCAAGGCCATGGAAACCTTGCTTGGAGTTTGGGTTTAGACTAATAGACCCCCCGCCTTTGACCGCACATCTCCATACAATCAAACACTTTTTCCCAATTCACATAAAGGTGCAACCATGTAATGCCCATCTTGTGTGTGATGTGATTACTACCTTATCCAATGGGAACTAGGAAAGAGATACTTGGACATTGAGCCTACTTGACATATCATGGTCACCATGTTGTTAACTTATTGACACATTGTGGTAAATTATTGTGCTCGATAAGTTGACATTAACACAATCATAGGAGGCGATAGCGCTACGCACCTTCTCCTCATCATAAACTTTTCATGATTTGGGGTTCTTCAATGGTGCATGAAAACCTTGCCATTGACCCTTAGAGGGAGCACATTAGTGAGGTTTTGTAAAGTTGGTTCAGAGTTGGACGTAGGGGTGCTTGTGCTCATCATATTTGGCACCACCTTTGTTGTTTGCTCATAGAAGACACCTAGACCAATTCCCGAGAATGTCAAACTTGTTGACGGCACCTACAACAACTTGATTTCATGATAGCACACACTCCCAACATCTGCTCGTTAGTACACAAGGAGAACTAACCATGTTGTCAAGAGGAAGGAGTGGCCATCTAGATTCAGGACCATCGTTGCTAGAAGCGTAGTGAGAGGTTAACTATTGGCATCATGGCACTAATAAGTAGGAGGTACAAAACAAACACAAATTCAAGGAGAAGCTCTCAAACTGCATAAAATTGCATGCCATATGGAGGGAAAGTGAGGTTTTGGGGCAAGAGCCAGGTGGACAAATAAGATGCCATGCCAAGATTGTTGGAAAATGTGTTCCCATACCCAAGAAACCTTCCTACACAACATTTCACTAGAAAGGACCATTCAATAACGTCAAAAGTGGCCACAACTGCTTTTGACAACATTCTTGACACCTATTAGTGACCACCCATTGCATAAAGATTGCATGCATTGCACAATTGTGACCACTAATTTTGTTAATTATGATATTGTAAGGTGTTCACTGTATATTCATCTTCTTAATGCAATTTCCACATGGGAGTTGAGTGGGTCTCAAGCAATGCAAGGATGCCATGTGGCAAACTATCTATTAGAAGATGAAGCATGAAGCACTCCATTATGTATTATCTCAATACCAGCAATTGCAGCTTATTAGTTTCAATAGAGAAAGACAACCACTCTGAGACTGTACATACTAAGCCATCTAAATTCATGCCTCTACATAATCATTCAAGGCCATTGACCATCTTGAACATCATAGTTACCTTTAATCGTATCATGAAATCAACTGTGTTGGCCTCATTGCAAGCTTGTGGATTTGCTTAAAGCTTATTTTATGTCCTCTTGTCATCACCTGACATAAACATCTATTCTGTAAACCTCATAAATTCAAAAGAGCCACTAAAAATAACTAAGGTGACCACTAACCTTCTCTTAATTACTGATGCCCATGCACACGATTCAATAACTTAGCATACTGGAGAATGATGTTACGGCCCATCTCCACTGTACCGATTAGGGTATTTTCGTGTCACATGCGTGATAGTGTCACTTACCCTATGTTTAAGCATATGCTAGGTTGCACCAATAACCAACAAGTTTATCATTAATGTCACCGCATGACACTTGGCGTTCAGGCGCACTTACTTACATCTTAACATGAGTATGTTCAATAATGCTATGAGGTGTATGTCTATGTTACAAAATGGTCTACAAGTTGACTAAAGTGTACAGAATTACACTTGGTATTACTATGCTCAAGAATATCTTTCTCTTGCATACTAAAACGTAAACCGATGACACTTGCCATTAGTATGCTTAATAGTATCTTTACCTTCCATACTAAAACACAAAAACTATCATCCCAAGTACCCGGATGTGCTAAGATATCGTAATGCATATATTTTCACTTAAAAATTCACTTCTGTTGACGAATAATATCATATTGACAATAAATGGACATGACACTTTGAGACCTCTAGGCATCTAGGTTAGGCCCTTTGCGAAATATGTGTGACACTAAATGCTATAAACGGTGTACTACAGTTCACAATCAAAAGACTTATATTTGAATCAGCTAGATACTGTGTTATCTGTACAACAAGTGGAGACCTTAATGGGACAGACAAACAATCCAACTAATTGTCAACAGTTCTAGTACAAGGTCCATTTATAGGATATCAAATATGGGTTCACTATCAACTGCAAATCCCAGTCCATTTGTCAGCACTTCCAAGTTCCAACTCTACAGACAGCTCTGACCGTTGGATCAGATCGGGTTAGCAATTGTGATGAATCTTGCACATTTTCAGAATCACATTTTAATCGATGCAAAAGCTATTGGATATCAAAGTGAAGGTGGCCATTCTCTTTCAACGATCACATAAAGCATGCAGGTTTTAATCGAACATTGTTCTTGTGCAGATGCCTATATTGAGTGGTAGCTATATGGCAAGGGCGTGTACTTAAGAACAGACACCAAAAAGACACGTGCTACAATGAGATTGGACTATGTGCTCAAAATAAAGGACATTTATTATAAGTTCAATATTTGACACCTCTGTGATTGTCTAAAGAGGAAGAGGAATCTCCACTTTCATTGTTCATAGCTTTTGTATCTCAAGTCCGATTTTGACACTTGAGACAACAAGCCTCATAATTCACAGATGGTAACTAGATGAGGCAATTCACGATCCCATCCAACGGCCGAATCTGTGTGTGGAGTTGCAAGTGTATGTTATAGGCATGCATACTTTAGACCCTCCCAATTGTGTGAACTACCGAATGGTGTCCTTATTTTGAGCACATAATTCAATCTCATCGTCTCACATCTCAATTTGTTGCCTAAACATCCCCCTATACGTATCATTTTCGTTCCACTACAAAAGCCTACCCTCGTACCATTCAAATCTACGTGGCTAATTAACAAGAGTGACCACATCAACACCCACACACCTCAATGAAAAACATGATATCAGATATATATAGTTGCTACTGAGATGTAGCCTTTTGTTTATTCCAATAATGAAAAGGATTTGATTCTAATACAGTAATAAAATCATGTCAACATCTGACAACTTGGTGGCCATTTGGTTAACCAGGGGAGGGGTTGGCTAAGAAGAAAATAGTCTTCAAAATGAAGGTTATTCCATGCAAAAATGAAAACTATCAAAAACAAAGTTGCGAGGAAAGGAACACATCCGTGATTTCTATTTCCATTCATGAATCATCAAATGGGACCGTGAGCCCAGTTCTTATAAAGAAGAGTCTATGGATTTTGAATAGGGTTTCCTGCCGGCGGCGGCGGGTATGCCTTGATCAAGCCCTGGGCATGGAATTTGGGCTCGTGAGGAGAATTTGCTGCTGGTAGCAGAGGGTATTTATTCGTCAAGCTCTGTGCGTTTAATTTCCAGTCTGAGTTGATGGCAAGGCCCTGAGCTGAAGAATCGTCTTGAGTATAAAACTGATGATCCAGCACCTCGACTATTAAGCCGGAACGAGCTGGAAGTCTCAAGCTTCCAGTGATTTGAGAGTCTGGATTCGAAGGTGGATCAGGTCGAATAGCCACTGCAATTTGAAGTTGGCCTGCAAGTACTGCCATGAAGGCTATCACTGCAAGAATCACAAACTTCACCGCAAGCACGTTGGATGCCATCAATGCCATTGATTGCAGCAAACCGGATCAAAGAATCAAAGAATTGTGACGTCTTTGTGAAAAAACCAGAGCTCCTACGACCGTGTTACAAACTTGTGTTTGACAGTGGATGATGTTGGTGCTCAAGAAAGCATTGCTATAAGTGATTGGTGAACATCGGATGTTTAGGTATCATTGGGAGTCTGGACCTCTATATATACCCGGCGTCGTGCATGAGTGGTAAACAAATGTTTCAAATGTTTCAATGTTTCAATTGTGTGCGATGGGCTCAAGATTTCCAACTTGAGTGTGGGCCACAGAGGTTTGCAACACGTCTTCCTAGCCCCTTGGAAGGAATATGAGAATTTAAGTGCACATGCTACAGTTTGAGAATTGAGAGACATACTTCCTACTGTACTACCTAGCTGTGTAGCTATCCTGCTAGCATGGCATTTCTTGTAACAGTAACTCACCTTGGCAAACGTTTGTTTGTTTTGTCAAAAGCACAGTTTGGACTTTGGTAATTTCAAATCCTTGACTTCTCGCAAATGGGTTGACTGTGGATTCACTCGGAACAACAGTCAGCCTCACAACAAGCCTTAGTCTTATAACTCTGCCACTGGCCGTGTAGTGTGGACTCAACAGACAGATATTGCTTTGTTCAATGGGACTATTTGATAGGCAGGCAAAAATTCGTGTGCATCGTAAATTTGAAATTGAATCAATCCACATATTTGCACTTTCAGAATCTGTTCTCTACCGGAAATTTGACACTAACTGCACCGAGTTACTGAAGTAATTCTGCAATACGTACAGATGAAGGTCTCCAGGCCAAGAAGAATCGGAGGTACTCATTGCAGAGACTAGAGAATCACAGCATCAGTCAACCAGTAGGGAAGAAAGCAAACAATTGTGCACAATTTTCAGAGATAAAGGTCTAACCCTAAAGGTTTAGGATTACACCCCTCTCAAGGACCCACACTCTAGGCGGGTCGTAAGCAAACAGAACATTACACGTCAGTAATTACAATCACCGATACTCTCTTCTCTGTGATAGAGAGGTCATAGTTGAAAAACCTGAGACCTAACATCATCAAGGAACAAGAAATTGAACATTAGTCCTTCAAGTCAGAAGGAATAATGAAGGAGGAAATCAGGCCTTCACACAAAGAAAGAACAAACCAAAAAAACAAAAACATAGTTGACAGAGAATGAACTTATGCAAATATAGTCAAACAGAGGGCACATCATTCAACCAGAGGCAATCCCCAACACTCTACTTTGCACGACATGAGCACTGACTTTATCAGCTCCTTCCTAGTCAGTTACAGTCTCGAGGTAATGGTAGGACTCAACCATTAAAATATGTAAATAGAATGTGTAATGGTTTCAAAATTCCTCAAGATCAAACCATGAATAACACTCCACAATTTTATGGTTTCCTGCATATTTTTACGTTCAAATCAGGGCTCGAGGAGAACCAGCGGTTAGTTACAGATGAACTGGTTGAGTTGGAGAAATAACCGGTTGAAGTTCGAGACTTCAGGAGAATTACTGATCATATTAGAGGAATCTACAGAATATACCTCAAATGAATAAAGCAAAACCGGAAGATGTCAACATGTAAGCGGTTGGATTTAGAATCACTAGGATCTTGACCAACTATGCC
This sequence comes from Polytrichum commune, assembly GCA_950295325.1. Lineage (NCBI taxonomy): Eukaryota > Viridiplantae > Streptophyta > Polytrichopsida > Polytrichales > Polytrichaceae > Polytrichum > Polytrichum commune. Next base: position 40,307,896 of record OX485807.1, read on the forward strand.
CAAAAACTCCCCAGGCACTGGTTCAAATAGAGAAGTTCTTATTGAGACCCTTCATTTCAGGAGGGAAAAAATCCTGTCACGTTTTGGAAGCATTACTTTACACTGAAAGTCCAAACATTGAATTTCAGGACGTCTGAAGAGTTTGGGGAATTTGCAAACATAAAAGCAGGGCTGACATATTAGGACACATACGAGTACTATTGCTTGTGAAGGGAAGGTTCAAGTGTTAAGCTTGAAAAATGTAGAGATTATAGCGAAGGGCTGCACACTTGTGAAATATGTATAATGATTGTATAATACAGGATGGAAAATCACGTGAAACTGACATCAGTCAGAGTCATCGTCCTCATATTCACTATACGAAGCGCTGCTCTCATCATCTGATGAGTGCTTGGAAGTCACAATACTCCTCCTCGCCTTGCTGACGGGGGCAATTTTGGGTCTTTTTGTAGGAGCTGATGTAGGACGTATCTGAGGGGTTGTCGGAGATTTTCTTGATAATGGGCACACTCTTAGGGAAGACTTGTCAGGGGTGATGAAGGTTTCACCTGGCCCTTTAAATGGTCTGCTTAGCCCAGTACTTGTCGGTAAGATTTGTGGAGTCCTGGTCGCAATACGCTCCTTGACAATAGGAGGCCCTTTGCATGAGAGTGAAGGTACTGAAGATCGTGGGAAGGAATCAATAGGGATGAGCTTGCCATCAATTTGACATGTGAAGGTAAATGACACCTACACAACACAACAGAGCAATGAAACCAGTAAGCAACACCTGGTGACGCTTTGAAATCTACACTAGAAGATGAAAAAACATCAAGGAAAACCCCTAAAGGATAAGGATAAATACTTGATTTCCAGAGGCTGCCTGCAGTATCCTGTCTGGAATGGTTGATGCATCAGAATGGTGCGCCCAGGCTAGCAAATCTTCTTCTGCAGGGGTTCCAATCTGAACAAACAAAGCCATTGCCCTTTTAAGGCCCTCTCTTATAGAAGCACATGCTTATGGAAGCAATAGCAAGATTCAGGAACAGAAATCTCCCTTTCCATACAGTAAAAGAAAAAATTCACACTTCCACAATGACGACTACAAACCTGTCTTTCCCAAGGCTTTAGCCTGCCTGAACATCCAGCAACTTCAGCAAACCCACCAATATCTTGAACCTCCAATGCTGAGGTTTCAGGGGTGCTTGTTGTATCTTCAGGAGTATCCCCCATCTCACACCGTTCACAATTTATTGAGTCGTGTGTGTCAGACCTATTAATATACAGAATTAAGAATTAGCGCAATGCTTACCAAACAAATATCATAAAATGATACAAGCTACTACACTCTTTGACCTTGTTTGATTTAATCACATTACCTGATGTCCTCACGAAGTGTAAACAAGTCTCGGAGATCCTCTGAGGAAAGCATGTTAACCTGGAAGATCATGAAATGTTTATGCTTAGGAATGCAGAGGACATAATTACATTTGCCAAGTTTGAGACCACGTAGCTTGTCATGACACTTCCAAAGAAGACATAGCAATGAAACTCCCAAGAGCACTACAATTTCACTAAAGATTATTCTAAATTTTAAAAACAAAAACAAAATTACAAGAAATTGATTAAGAAACACAAAAAAACCAAAAAAAAAACTCTCAAACCTGTGCTTTAGCATCAGTAGACTGCTCTTTGTCAACAACCTTCTGAAGTCCTTCCTTTGACATTTGTCTTTGGAATACCTGCAAGCACTTAAGCATGTTATTTATTAAGGACAGGTAGCTTCACCTCTGTGATCATCTCTACTACTGCATGGCCTGTCCAACACAGCTGTGTTGAATAATTATTTAAAGTGCCAAAAGTCGGTCCAGCACTTCAAAGTAATAATTTTGAAAAATTTGACACTTTTCCTATGACTTTCTCACAATTGTAACTAGTTCACATATACCCAATCAACAGGTCTAAGGTGTTCGCATTACACATTGCATCACTAGTACGTTGAAGTATATTTGCCCCCTCATGAGGTGTCCACAATCAATGAGAGATATGTAAACTTGAGAGATGAAACCCTGGTAGTCTTCTTCTAAGTTTTGACACAACTCCAAAAAAAGTTTTCTTAGCACAATCAAGCTCCGAAAATCTGTTCATACATATTTTCTCTTCAAGCCTCCTCACTTGAAAATGCTTGCTGAAATTTGTTCATATCTTTTGCACAAAATTTTCAAATTACAGTTTAAGGTTAAGTAGAAAACCAAAGAACACAAGTATCACCTTCTCTTCGATGGTGCCACTAGCAAGAAACCGATAAACAAAAACTCTTTTCTTTTGACCATCCCTCCAAACTCGTGCTGCTGCCTGGATTCAAGCAATCAAGAGGTATATAAGGGCAATACTCAACTACTTGTAAAAGGCTTGCTCAGAACATCCACGCCGCAAGTAAACCAAGCAAAGAAGCACATATGATAAAATCTCCTTTTAATATCATACAATCATGACCTGTTTATCTGTAGCAGGATTCCAATCAGGATCAAACAGCACCAATCGATTGCCACCAATCAAGTTCAATCCGCAGCCTCCAGCTTTGCTACTCAGCAAAAAGGCAAATTCGTTCTGCAAAAGAGAAGCTTGTTAAGAGCAGAATCTGGCTGTGAATATAAAACTATCTCCATCCACATGAATACACTAAGCTACATCTATTCAGATTTAAGAGGAATCATCATCAGTAGAACACTGCAGGATTCCACAGTACATAATAATTAACACAGCTTTGAACAGAACTTTGGTCAATTTCCATAGCAGTGGGACTTACCAGATTGGGATCGTTAAACCTAGTCACCAACTTCTGCCGCTTACTGATGGACGTGGTTCCATCGAGCCTTACATAGGGATAGTTTCTCTCACGGCAAATATCCGCAAACAAGTCCAGGGTCTGTTAATGACATTTTTCAAAATGCATGGACGTGAGAATGACAACCTCACCTAATCAGATAGCCAGTAGCAAGTAACTTGAATTTTCTGGTAAAAAAAAGAGCATAGGGTATAGGAGTACCTGAGTGTAGTTGGAGACAAGGACAATGCGGTCATCAGTCTTGCAACGAAGTTCAGAAAGCAGTCGTGCCAATACTGCCATTTTCCCAGACAGCTCAATCCAGCCTATCCATGACCCACTCCTGGAAACCAGGTATTAATGTCAGAGTTGGTCAAGTTTGTTAATTTCACATATCATTCCATGACTGGTTACAATGTGCAAGCCCTGACAGTACCTGCTAGAGAGCAAGTGTTGAGGAAATAATTTCAGGCAGTCCCCAAATCCTGCTGTTTCAGAGCCCCCAGCTCGTATTGTATCATATATAAGCTGCACAAAACAGATCAAATGTCGTTGGTTAACTAGGCACAAAGAATTGAATGACGTGGATCACATGGTATACAAATTACCCTTTATGCATATATCTTTACCATCAACCTACATATTTTGCTTCTGGTTACTCAATATCAGATGAGAGACTTTGCATGTGTCAAAGTGAAAAGATTTTCTTGCCACTTGACCAGGTATAGATAAATGGGACACTTATATTGATTGGTTTACAAAGAATGTTGCATAATGATGTCAATATATGGTACACTTCAATCTAGCACTGGCCTACATCCCCGTGCTTTCAACCATCTTGATTAGCACTGTCTTAAGAATGCAATTGTCCTCCAACAGGAAATCAGAAGGATTCACATTCAAAGTGACAGTCGTAAGAAGATACTGAATATTACTTTGGGATGATTGCACAATTTCTTCAATGCAGTGATTGATGCAAGTACTCGAGCGCGCTTAGTTTTATCTTCCAAGGCTTGGCGTAACTGTACAGATACAGCAAAAGGCTAAGGTTAATCTTTCTGAAGATTGATCTTTCCTGAAAAGGATCAGCAAATAAGTAAACAGTTATTTGGCAAAACAGTTATTTCCAGATTCAGTGCCTTATTGCATACTAAAGATTGCTGGAAAGGTATATCTTCATCAGAAACATAATGTGTGTCATACTTACATTCTTGGACCGAATAAAATGTCGATATAGATCCAGCTGAAGATCTGTCAATTTACAACAAACAACCTCCACAACCTGCACATGACCAGTGACTTCATAACTAAGTTAATATCAAGTAAAAGGAAGTGGTGAATGTGAATTACTTCCTCTATAAACATTGATAATTTAACAATATTTAATTCTTGAACATACAGGAGGTCCATTGATCTTGGGTGTGTAAGAATGTTCGCTAACAGAAGCTAAGTTGGAAAAGTGAACAATGTTGTCAAGACAACTTCAGAACCAAAAACCATTAGAGTTCTTTGATTGAGACTGCAACTACAACTGCTATAATTTTAACCCTTCATATAATTCATTGAATACTGAGACTTGCATGTTCCATATAAAAACATGGATTCCTTAATACTGAAAAAAATAACTACAGAGGGATCAAGTCTCAATTATCTCCAACCAATATTTTCTAGCACATGAGCCCATATCTACAAGGAGCCTTGTTTTCCCCAAGAGGTGAACTGTAAGGTTTCTGAAGCTCTGAAGGGTTGACTGAGGTTGACAATTCTGGACTATCAAACAAACAGAAAATGACACAAAGTATTGTACCTTGGGAGGTAGGTGATTTGATAACAATGCATTTGTTCGCCGCAATATGAACTGTAAAAGATAGCCAGCAAGTCAGAATACTAGTCTGCAACCTACAGGACATACAACTTCACCTTAATAGATAAGATTCCATTAAACTGAAGGGCAGCCATTAAGGGATGATGGTATTCAGAATGAAACATTACCTGGTTGACCTTATCACTAAGTTCTGCTGAACGTTCTATGCTCAAAGCTCTGGCATCATCAGTGGCATCAGGCTCCCGCCCATTCAAGATTGGGGTCTAGCCACATTACAATATAAGGTGAGCTTTAATAACATTATACAGAAATGGAAAAAGACAAAGCAAAAGTAAATTTCATCAGAGGCACAGCAAACATACTTCATAATATCGGCGGAAGGTACTCGCATCACCAAGAACTCCAGGATTTGTAAAGTTGGCCATAGCAAAAAACTCCTCCAAGTCATTCTGAAATTCAGATTGTGGATAAGAAACATGAAGCAGACACAGTATTTACTTGTATCTTTTCCTTGAATTGTGAAATTACAGATAAGACATTACCAAGATTCAAAGCCATGAAGAACTGCAAATTATAAACAGGAGTAAATAGAAATAGGATCGTGCAGAACCTGCATAGGTGTGCCCGATAACAGGACTCGCCGGAAGCAAGGAAGAGAAGCAAGAGCCTGCAGTACTAACCGCATTTCAGACATAGCATATCTAAGGCAGAAGTGATGTACGTGCATTTGATCTCCAGCACTTAACTAGTAATGAACATGGTACTAGTTTTCGAAACTCTAAAGATACTATACTATGAGCAATAATTGTGACCTAGCCTTGAGCCAAAAGAACACAAGTATAGACTCTTCATCTTCTGGTGTGACCCATCCCCCAAGACTAACTGTAAAAAAAAGAGATCCTCACAGCTACTATTTGTCTGTTGTTTACCCTTCTAGAGAATAAGAGATTGTGCACCTGATTGGTAAGTGTCTTGTCATTTTTCAGCCTATGTGCCTCATCACATATGAGGAGATCACAGCTACCTTCCTTCTCAAACCGTGCTGCATGCAGTCTAAATGTCTCATATGATATTATTAAGACCTGAACACTTTTATAGAATTAGAACCCAGCCAATGACATATTTAATGAATGACAATGTCATTGTTCAGAGGATATCAACAGAAACAACGTCAACCAATCAAGAACTTTCATATCTAAGCTGTTTGAGCAGAAACTAATTTTTCTAGACCTGACAACCAAGAGATTCCAGCATGAGGTACATCTAACTTAATGCTGAAGTGTGATTACAGAGAGGAATATTTAAAAAGGACCATAATGAAGCCATATAGTAGCCAATTCTTCAATAAGTACTCCTAGTCAATATGTAGACATCTGCAGGATGCAAACTCTAACCATCTTCCTCGTTATACAGCTTCAGCTTCCCTACAACCTCATAACAACGAGTGTACATCAAACTGTTACCAACAATGAAAGAGGAGAAATATTGACCTGTGGATTTTCTACCAAAATAGTAATAGGACATAATTTACCTGATAGAAATTCTGAGGGGAGAGAAAGGTAGAAATGCCCTGTAAAACATCAGCTCGAGTGCTTTCACACATTGCCAACACATTGATTGTACTGTGGCTTAGCCATTTTTTAATCTCAGCCTCCCAATTGCTGACCAGGCTGGTTGGAGTGATAATTACAACTCTTTTTGCCATTGGGCTACCCTCAAAGCCTTGCTTCAAGAGGGTCCACATAAGAGTGATAGATTGTAGTGTTTTCCCCAACCTGAGAGGAAGCAAAAAAAATTTATTGCTTCAGTACAGACTCATGACGTTTTACACATCCCTTGCCTTCCAATTGCAGCTATACTAGTTCATAGATCAATATAAAATATACCCAGAAAGCTAAATAGATGAAGGGGCTAAACTTGTCCTTACAACCCCATGAGTATCTAGTCTCTGGGCAGGACTATGGTAGTAGTGTGCAAATAAATGCTAATCGTGCTAATCATTTAGATTCATAATACCCACATGCTATATAAGGTGAGACCATACCCCATGTCATCTGCAAGGATGCAACCACCAGAACCAGTAACACCGTTATCTGAGATTGCCAGGTTCCGAAGGCCAGCAACACACTCGAACATAAACTGGACACCTTCCCTGCACAATACAACCAGTGCAATTGATAATTTAATATCACTTTCCAGTGATTCTCGAACTTTTAGAAATTATTAGAATTCACGTCATTGAGAAGCTTCCTCAGCAAGCTACCCAAATTTATTCTTGATAGGGAACTTGAAAACATTTATGGCCAATTAGAACTGCTGAACTTCCCACAAGATTTTAAACTGTTGTGAACAACCGGAGCTGTACGGTTCTAGTTTGATGGTTACCTTTGGTGTTGCCGTAGAAATTTTACAAGGTGTGTATCCACAATAATTGGCTGTGCGTTGTCAGATCCAGATTCCGCAGTTTCATCTGGCTGCCATAGTACTAGTGGCTCGATCCCTGGCGGGAGCTCTTCTTTGCTCACAGGCTCCTCTTCCGCAGGTGCCAAAATTGGAAGTGGAACATTTTGTATGGGAGTAAATGGCTGCCTCGCAGAGCCCCAAGGAACAAAGCGCTTCCGAGCTGACAGCCGGCGAAGCAACTCTGCATTGGTACCAGATGGAGTTCGAGGGCACGGCGACTTGAAAGGCCTCCTGATCACTACTGCTGCATCTGACACTGACAAAACCTTCGGCAAAAACGCCTGTCTTCTCACCTCCACATCACCCCTGCAACACACACATCACGTAACCATGAATTGCCTGTGCAATCTCACAAACCCCACTGCACACCTCCGCTACATCTAATTCCAATCTCTGCAATTCCACATCCATGTTTGCCAAACTCATCACAACCTCTTCTCCGTATCTTCACATACCATGTTCACACACCATCCTACAATAATTTGATGCCACAATCCACATCCATGTTCAACAAACTCATCACAATCTCTACCCCATCATCTTCACACACCATCCTAAAATAAATTGGAGCCAGAATCCAACATCCATGTGTACCAAAATCATTATAGCCTCTTCCCCTCGTCATCGTCATATGCCATCCTAACGATAATTTGAAGCCAGAATCCACAACTACCTACCTTATAAGTGCAGCTACGTTCTGAGCTTTCTGAGACTCTGCATCCTCTTCTTCTTCTTCCTGAATCTCATTCTCATTCTCCTCTTCCTCGTCGTCCTCTTTCCACTCTTGCTCACTATCGTCGTCGCTCTCATCCGAGGCTCGACCCATCGTGGCTGCTTCAACCCCACATCCTCAACCACAAAACCCTAGAGCACAAATCCAAATACAAATCCTCTCAGCCTCGCAAACGGTTCAAAATTTCGACACCACCCTGTCAATTCTCTACATCATTGACGCCTGGACTACTCCATTGCCTGATCCAGGGGATCTCTCGCTGCAAACGGAAGTGGTGGCACCAAACCCTAGCGCAAGCTGAGATGCTGAAAATACAAACCTTCGCTCCCACACTGCGAAAGTGGCGCCAAACGTAGATTTGAACGGGAAGCCACTTATAGAGCGCCACCTGGCACTAATGTGCTCACGTGGTGGTATAAAACCCACCACGTCATTCCATGATGGTCCTTCTTCTTCACGATTCGACTACATACAGTACAGGTATGTACTCAGGTACACGTGTCTTGGAATGGTTGGTTTTTATGTTTCCATTGATTTTCAGCTAGGAATTTTAGAGTTGGGATTTTTCTTGGATCTGCATATATTACATTAGATTTTAGCAGCAATCTACGGATTTTATGATTCAGATTGAATGTGGGAAATATTCAGGAATATTGCATGGAATATTGTCGGTCCCACATAACATTGTTATGAATCTGAATAATGTTATGCCTACAAAGTTTGTTGATTATTAAGCTTAGAATGGTTAATGCATTTTGATCATGTACCTACTCCAAAAAAATTTAAACACATGTTCTCTTGGTGTAAGTTATGTTCTTGCAAACAGTTACCACTAATTTCAAAGTGAACAACGTCTTTGAAGATTTGAAGACACGTTGTAATGCCTTGAGGACACCACTACTTGAAGTGAATAGTGTGTATTAAATCGTTTGGTTAATTAAGTGTCTACTTGCAGGTTCCAACCCACATTAAATTGTGAAATGTCATGTCTTGTACACCACATTAATTTCCCTATTTGGCATAAGAATGTGGCATTATACTATAGTGTGTACCACATTGAATCAAAGTTATTTGATATAACGAAGCTTACATTAGATGAAAGAAAAAAATGTAGTGCCTTTCTTATTTACCTATGTACACAATTGGCTACCAATTTGTGGCTCTTCACCTATCTCAACAAGTACTCTGGATAGTGTGTAAGAGGACAATGGCTACCACAAATAGTAGGTAGCTTGACTCTTCAGCTCATTTCCTACTATTTAAAATAATCATTATTCTCCTAAACACTATGTAACACTTAGATGATCCAGTTCTAAGTTGTAAACAACTACACTAAATGGTCTTATTATTGTGAGCCACAAAAATTGTTTTTCTAGAAAAGTAATGCGGGTGATTCTTTTGTTTTGGTACTACTTTCCATTTAAGGTGACTATGTCATTTTATATCAAGTGTTGGCAAAAGTCTTCATGCAGACTTAGGGGATGACCCAAGTCCTCAGACTCACGTTTCCACCTTGATTAGAGAATCAGTGTGGCCCACGTTAATTATTTACATGATCATTTTCCACCCACACTAATAGGATTATTTTATGTAATTTGGACCCATGTCATCCAAACATGTAACACTAGTGGGTAAGAATTGTAAATTGCAAGAAATGTAGTTGATTTTTTCCCAAACTCTTCCTCTACCTAGAATACATCGACCACATAGCCTCTGGGCTTAAAATAGGTATAAAGAGAAAGAGAAAGAAAAAAGAAAAACCTCAATTGAATATTTGATGAATATTCAAAGTCAAAATCACTAGCTTCCTTAAACCAATCCATAGGCCATGTGTATGACAACATGGCGTATGATGAGGACTCCCACATTCGTTGCCTAGGACCAACACAACATAGTTGGGTACTAGACCCAAGCTACATCAAAGCCCAACCAGTAACGGTGCGCAAAGCCACATGGCCACCTCCATGATCCCACCTGGTTCGGTTGCAAAAACGTCACCTTGCCGGGTACCGACCCCTTTTGTGTTTTGTGGGCCTACCTCCTTGACTTTGTGAATAGAATGGCTAGAATGTGCACTAACAAGCCACCCTAAACCCACATTGAAACCAACCTGAGATAGAGTGGAGCCCATTACCTACCATACATGGAGGTAGTGCAGGGTATGAGGTGGTGCCACTAATGGTGCTTAATACTATCACTTCATGGGCCTGGGCACCCCTACACCATATGGAACGATTCAAAGAAGTAGATTGTTGGCAATTGGAAGGCATTTATAGGTGTTGGTTTTAGCACCCTCTACCTTAAGCGTGCGATTTAACCTTATGGAATCTACCTCCTGCCATCACTTGGCAAGATTATGCCACCCCCATGGACCACACCCCTCCCAATGTCCTATGATGAGACCTCTCATTCTTGACCTCTAAATAATAGTATGATTTATAAACAACCCATGCAACGACATGGAACATGACAACAACAACCATTGTCACCATTGCATCTTTTACTATATATAGATGACAATCATCCGAGGTCTCTTAATAACAATCTATTATGTGTGGCACACAATGATGACCTAATCATATATATTGTTGTTGGATTAGCTTGTTGGCTAGCGTATGCTAATGTGCAAAATATTGCCATTTTTTGTGATTCAATCTTTAATTGCTTTGTAGTATAACACTGAGCTCATTAAACATATGCATTATAACATTTTGTTAAGGAAACCTTTTGGTCATGTAGGTTTCCTCAACCTTAGACGGTGTAACCCGTTGTTAATCGGTCTACATTATTCTTATAACTTGGAGGAGTAGGTTTGTTTTAAACTATTGGTTTACTTCAAATTTTCATAAGGCTCATAATTGTTGTATGGTTGCTTAATGTTTTATACTATAATATGTTAAAAAAATGTCTTTAAATTTTCATAACCTTCATTTGTAAGTGATGTCGTGTTCTATGAAATGAGTTAGTGGAATTCCTAATTTCCATGGTAAGGAGCAATACCCTCTTCCAAATATACTTTGAATTGCTTGTTTACCAAACACACCTCCATGTATACATCATAGTGTTTTGTTTCTCGAATTCTAATATCCTGAATTTATTAAAAATAATCATTTAGTTTTCGTAGACTTCCATGTGAATTAGGTGCTTGTTTATTAAAAGGTTATGTTCCCCTGAGACCCTAACGTCAACAATTAAGTGTCTCTAGAGTTATAAGAAATCTTGCATGCTCAACATCATTCTCAACATGTAAGTATATTTTTCCCATTTATGACCTACAAATTCCAAATCAAACATTCTTCTTATTAATTGCCAAAATCCCCTTGGTTAATCATTTATCATAAGTGTTTTGAACATGATTCAAAACGTACGTCCTTAATTAATCAAATCCCAGTTTACCTAGTTGATAGGATGTTCCTTGTTGAACAGAAATACCTTGTTGCATTGAGTTTCTAGACTTAATAGTTTTTTCTACAAGGTAAGTGTTCAATGCTTTTCAAACTTATGATCTCCTAAGACCTTAATGTCAAGGTTAGGTGTCTGTAGGATAGAACTAGGATTATGCCTTCCAATATTATTCATGAATGTAATGTTAAGGTCAAGTGATTCTTCACCCTCTTTGCAACTTGCATGGACTAAGTTAAGATCATGATCCTATTTTAATTTATGATTAATTGGTCAAAGATTTCCTTCAAATTCTTTCATAAGTTGTCGAGTATAATTGTGGGTTTATTCTCTTATATATTAACACTTGACTTGATTCAATCAATTGAGGACATTCATGATGTGAGATATTGGCTTAGAAGTCGAGGATGTGATGATGGTGGATTTGGCCTACTTCACAACCTCCTATGAAACCCTTTAACCCTTGAATTTTCTTTTCAAATGATGGCTTCCGCTTGCATTGATATGATCTCCAATGTCATTCTCCAAGCACATTTCATTGATGAGATCTAGGACATCCAACATCTCCTTGAGATATGTTTTGAGTAGGTGGCATGCCTTAGCCTTAATTTTGCGAAGTGCATATAATTTCTTCCAAGTCCAATCTTCCTAATTACTCGATCTATTTTGCTTCATCGCAACTTGAGCCCATTTCTTGTGTAAAATCTCGAGTAAACAACTTTGAGTCCTTGGTGAAGTTGAATGTGATCTCCTTTTCCTCCTTAACTTAAATGATGAAAGCATTGAACATGTGTGCCAATAACCAACTTTATACAACACGGGTTCCAATAAAGTTGGTGCATCGCAAGTGTCGATTCCAAAGTTAAACACCACATGTGCAAATTAGATATTAATGCACCATGGGTTCCAATTTCCAAGGTAGCAAGGTGACATTTTTGAGGTAACATTTTTCAAGATTCTTAGGACTTCACACTTCTTTAGAGTTCAAGTAATATTCTAAGTAATCTAGGTGACATTGAACGTACTTTTAAATTCCAAATAATTCCAAGTATCCATGAGAAAGGCTCAATTTGGAGCTCTTAGTATTTCTTTGAGAAAGCTTAAATTGGAGCTCTAATGTTTTTTCATGACAAAGCTCAAATTGGAGCTCTAGCTATTATCCATGAGAAAGCTCAAATTGGAACTCTAATTATTTAAAGTGTCATTTCTAAATACCCAAGGCCAGGTCCCAAGTGCTTTCACACTCTTTTCAATACCTTGGTTAATACGTCATGTAAAATAATCAGGACCAAATGAAGTGCATTCTCAGGGAGTGCACTATTCATTAAAACCAAGAATCACGTGCGTGCATGCCCCTTATTAAAACACCCATGTATACATTTATTTTTGCTAAAATCAAGCAATATGCTTACAAATCTCATTGCTTCAAAATACATTTCCATACGTACACAGGGGTCCAAAAACAAATACAGTACAAATGTTTGGAAATGCAAAAATATGGCCCTATTATATTTATAATATCAAATCATGGATTTTTAATTATAAATTCGTTAAAGACTTTTTCATCATTGGATGAAGTTCGTACGTGTTTGTTTCAGCATCATACGTCAAATTGGCCTAAGCAATAATCGTATCCAATTCTACCATAATATGATATGTGAGATCATAACTCCAAACAAGGTCGTTACTTAGTGGATGAAAAAACGCATGATTCTTGGTCCAGGTATGACTTGAACGCGTAAACGCGTAAACCCGTACTTTACATATATTTTTTTCTAGCCTTATCTCCAGCCTCATGTATATATACTTCCTGCTCAATAGCAATATGTCTCTTGTACGTACATTTTGTACATGCTTGTTCTAAATAATACCCCTTTTGTGCACGCACGTGTATATTTACAGTACTTGAACAGTGCACTCCCTGGGAGTGCATTAGGGTCCTTAAGTTCCCCCTTTATAGAGCCCATGGCATCTAATTATAGAAAATGCTAGGATGTACTAAACATATAACTATCACGTCTCTACAACCTAAATTTACTATATGCAAACCTATTTATTTTAAGATGGCTTTTACCCTCTCCTATGATCTAGTTTCTACTAACATGTAGTGGTTGATGCAATTATTCATAACCACCTTTTTAAGTCTAGGACTTCCAAAGTTCTAAGTCTAGCCTAGGTCTTGACTACCTTTAAGACTAATGTCTTCTTTCCCTTGAAGACCCCAGTCTTGAGCTGGGGTCTTGGAGAGGTCTTGAGCTAGGGGGTCTTGTCTTTAACCCTAGCTTCTCCGCTCCGCCTAAGTCTTGCTCCTCCTTAGTCTTGCTCCTCCTCTGCCTTGACTCTTCCTCTGCACATTTGGATAAAGGTAACTTGACATGCATATGGATTTAAGCCCTTAATTTTAAGTGCCATTCTTTTATTGCACGGACAAGTATGTGGAGCTTGCCCTTGGAAGGTAAGCAATGGTCTAACATGTACTAAAAGGAATCATGTCCAAATGAACCATGCAGGGCAACTGAAATTGCAGTGGAAATGGTTACCAATGTTCCGATGGTGTTCGATGTTTTAGTGACATGGAGTGTTGTCAGGATAAGTATCTCCATTGTCGGTGATGCATACCAAATGCCAAACACGCCGATGAAGGGTGAATGTATTGAGTTTGGAGTGCACCTCTCCACCCCATCTTGGGCAATGAGTGAAGTTTATTGAGCTTATGTGTAGGCGTTGAGTGGGTCTCGGGTTTTGCGTGTTGCCAGGTACTTGTGGGTATTAATGGGTCGGTGTTTGATAATTGTTGGGTTGGGTATTGGAGGGAATCATGGTGTAGGATGTTGTTGTGTGATTGGGTGGCTAGGTGGCTAGGTGGCTGGGTTGGTGTCATTGGTTGTTGTTGGGTGACACATGATGATAACTAATAGTTAGTTTATAGATCAATTTTAAAGTGCAAATGAAATGCGAATTCATATAGACCATCTGCATTGATACATTTGACATTATCTACCTATGTTAGCCTTCATAAAACCCATAAAAATAAATAGCACTTGGGCTTCAAAATATGCATCAACAATTCAACATCCACACGAATTTGACCTCCTACACCTTTGAAACCAATACCCCCCTAAAAGAAAGGGCTCTTTTGAACAACAACGTACATTTGACCACATACACTTTCAAAAAACCAAAACCCACAAAAATAAAGCTCTTGGGCTTCAAAATATGCATGAACAATTCAACATCAACACACATTTGACTTCCTACACTTTTGACAAATCAAAACTCACAAAAATAAAGCTTTTGGGCTTCAAAACATGCATCCAAATTCTTAACATCAACAGACATTTGACCTCCTACACCTTCAAAAATCAAAACTCACAAAAATAAAGCTTTTGGGCTTCAAAATATGCATCAAAATTCTTAACATCAACATACAGTTGACCTCCTACGCCTTCAAAGAACCAAAACTCACAAAAACAAAGCTTTTGGGCTTCAAAATATGCATTAAATTTCTTGACATCAACATACATTTGACCTCCTACACCTTCAAAAAACCAAAAGCCACGAAGAAAAATATAGCACTTGGGTTTCAAAGCATGGATAGAAAATCAAACATCAACACACATTCGATCTCCAAAATCAAATCAAAAAAACCAAAAAACCTCAAATCAAAAAGGAAGAAAAGAACTTGCCTTGAAGATGGCCACCATGACTAACATTATGACCAAGACCACCAACACAATTAAGAGCACATACACAATGTGTAGCAAGGGGAAGAGAGGAAGGAGGGAGAATAACAACGATAGAGGGGTGGGAGTTGGATGATAGTAATGGTGTTTAAATTTTAGGGTTTAGAGTTTCATATGTGTTGTGTTCTACAATAACTACTACCTTCTATAGTGATTGCTATTGTCCCACAATGACTATGTTCCAAAAACACAACCTAGTGGTCACCCAACCACCCAAATTGTATACACATAACACGGAAATAACTACCCATTGGCTACCAAAATGATGACATCTACCGTCCTTGGATACCATCGGTGCCAAAAATAGAGAATGTTTATCACGTAAATGGATTTAACCTAGTGTCACCCTCTTTGTAGTCAAAATGGCAATGCAAATGATGATACTGGCCAAAATGGCAATGCAAATGATGATACTGGCCAAAATGACAATGCAAATGATGATACTAGCCAAAATGACAATGAGCTCGAGGCAACCACCATCATGTGCCAAGGTTCATTTGGACATGATTTCTTCTAGTGATGCCACATGATAGCATTTGGCGCCCTCCCCCACTTTGCATGATGATTGTTATAAAATTTGAAAATACGTGCAAGTACCATGCTACTTTTCTTTCATCTTAATGAGAACGGTATTGCAAAGTGCATTTGAAGCTCATAAATGGCAAGAGAACATGAACAAGAGGACAAGTTTGTTTGACTAGGGGTATTGCTCACTCTAAATAAATATTACATTCAACAAAAATGACAAAACCTCAAACCAAACATGCTTTGGAAATGGTATTTAAGTCAATTTCCAAAGACTCCATCCTATCCATCCTATAATAGACGAACCCACTCTATAATATGCATATGAACTCCAAATATAGAAATTCAAATTGTTTCATCTTACCCTTCCAAAGAAGTATATTTTGGTTCACATTCCTCGTCAGTAATGGCATCCACATTTAGAAGAACTTTACAATATTACCTCAACATGTCCCAAACTATAATTCTCAACTTTGTGATCATTGGATCTTCTCAAATTTTGTTGGAAATTTTTATTTTTACATCTTCGAGAATTTCAAAGTTGGACAAACTTAGATTGAGGAAAAAACTTAGAGAAATTCATGGGTATCTAGGGTAAATGTGCCTATTATTATGCACTTGCACTTTGGATGGGTAGTCTATTACTAGTGAGAATAATAATTTTCTATAGTTTCTTTTGGACCATAATGTTCAAAGTCAAGGTGATTTCAAGTTAATTAGAGCCATCTATTATTTATACAAGGGTGTGGAGTTCATAATCATTGCAAATTGAACATAGGTAGATGGTGGGTTTTTATCTTCAATGTTCTTATTGTTGTGCACTTACAGTCAAGCAGGAGGTCTCACGGTCTTAAACGTTATTTTGGTGACCTTGTTGCATAAATACTTGATTTGGAGCTTGACTATAAGGCTCAACATGTGTGAAATCACAGGGTTAGGGTGCGCAACTATAGGTCACATGCACACCTACCCTAGATGCAAATTGGAAAAGATAAGAAACAATTTGATATTTGAAGACAGAATGCGTAACTTCAAATGGTTTACCCCACTAATTAGGTATGTTTTGTAAATTTGCACATCCAAGACATGCGTTTCCTCAACTCATGTATAGATTACTATCCACAAGCATATGTAAGTAATTTTGAGACTAGATAACTCATCAAGATACATAAAACGAATAATAATAATCGTCAAGAAAATACGCTTTTGCAGTGTTCCCACCAAACATGACATGACAAGTGACACAATACCACTCTATTAAAGAGGGCCATTAGTGAGAGTAACACTAACTTCTCTTACATTTCTCTAACAGTTAAAATACCTACTTTTACTATGAAAATTTTGTAACCTTGGACTCAAATTACGAGAGAATTTAAGTTATTGCATGATTTTAGTAAGAACATACACTCAAAAGATCCCACATGTCAAAAAAAAAATCTTTATCTCGGTAACTTGGAACCGCAAGTCAACGAAGAAAGTCACTTCATTCACTCTATTCAAAAGTTTGTAGTAATGATCCTATTCATGTAGGTAAATGACCAATGCCCACATATTTCCTTGAAAACAATTACACATGATAAGAAAACACACACACATATATAAAGAGAATTGGGACATAATGATTTGCGATTCTTAGATAGGCAATTCTTTACTGAACTAAGTGACAAACGTGTACGACCCAACACGATAAGGAATATCAGACGTAACCATTGGTCACTTAGTTCAATATAGAATTGCCTATCTTAGACAAATCTTATAAAGACATGAAATTCTTTATTGAACTAAGTGGCAAATAGTTATGTCCCAATTTTGGTGTTGGGACGTACACATTTGCAACTTTGTTGGATAAAGAGTCACGTGCCTATATTAGAAGTCCGAGGGCCCTCCATGAATCTAGGGTTCATGAGTTTGTGACCATGGTGTGTTCCTAGGGAGGAGGCGTGTGGAACAAACTCCAAATGGTCACATTGACGGTACATTTGTTGATATTTTGCGGTGCAAATCATGTCTCCAACAACCATGTGGAACTAAGGGCCTTGCTTTAGAGAATCGATTCGCGGACACTATGATTGTTATCAATCCCACTTTGTCTATGACTTGTCGACGTTTTTTTCACAAAGCATGCGTCGAGCAAGCCTATTTGACAACAACTGCATCAACTCGTGAATCGGTCAACTTTATTCATGTGTTGCCCAATAAGAGAGTGCATTGATCCGGTGTGCATCATTCACATTCGTTGCACGTGACAACAAAGAGGGCATCATCTTGTTGGTTTCTCCAAGCAAAGCAATGGTCCGTACCGCCTTTGGAAGACGTCAACCTTGAAGCCTTCACCTCCAATACGGGATGAACAAAAAGCCCTATGCTTTCTTGCATGTTGTTGCTATTTCATGTCAACTGAGATGTGAAGGTGTTATTTGGTTACTTTTCTTGATTGGATCCTTGTATTTGATTGGTTTGTGGTCTAGTGAGGATTGAAGAACAAACACCATAAAGACACACACTCATAAAATAATAATAATAATAATAATATGTATGTGTGTGTGTGTGTGTATAGTTCTTGCTAGCTGGATTGGGAACTTTTAAATGAATTGGAAAAAAAAATCCAAAACTTGATACTTACAACATGTAATTTCTTACAAAGGGGTCCAAGAACATGGCTGGAAAAGAGGGGAGGAGAAAGAAGAAGAAGAAGAAGAATTTTCCATTATGACACTATATACTCAAGTGGGAAATTCATACACTTGTAGATGGACTTCCAAATTAACTAGTTGATGAGCTAAAATTATGGACGATATTGCAAACTCCTACTACCATTGTCATGAGAGGACTTAAGGTACGTGGGTGTAATTTGGTTTGTTTTTCATGCTCTCCAACTTCTGCCAATTGGATCTAAATTGCATGTATGTATTGTAAGTATGTATGTATGTGTAACCTAGTAAGTGGAATACATATAACTTAAGTTGTGGTGGTGGTGGTGGGGGAGAAAATGACATTTGGCACCAACACAAAAAAACCCTACCAATGTCCAAGTTTTTATCAAAAGGCATTACTAAAAGGGAGAAAAAAAAAAGGGGGGAAATATGCTTAGCTTAGATTTGTTATTTATTTATGTAGCAATATGGGCCTCTTAGGCGCTTAAGGGTTTAGCATTTACCAAATTGTAAGTACGATTTAATGGTGCAAAGGGCCAAGAACCACATGCAATGGGTTGTTGCCCAACAATTTTAGAAAAGTGGGTGACCACGACTGCCATAGGCAGGGACAACACAAGTCAAACTACAATAAATACACTAAATATGATATTTTTAGTGTCACCAATTCTAATTGTCTTGCTCAATACTAATTGTAACCCGAGGCATAGTGTCACTGACACTAAATGTCAACCCAACATTATTTTTCATTCCTCGTATTTTTTTTAGGGGATTATAGATTTATAGTGTTGCAAATGTTGTCACTTACCAAGTGATTTTTCATCAAATCTCAATCATCCATGACAATATTTCATCACATGTATTGTCATGGATGAAGGTAGGGTTTTGGGCTACTGGATGAACTCATCCATCATCCATGACAATTTTGTTCATTAATTCATAAGAAGTGTCATCCGAAAAGTTATCATATGACACGAAACACCATATGTAGTGCAGTATCGTCCACATAAGAGGTGGCTTAAAGTACATCTTATGGAATTGTAAGATTAATTTGAATGATGCTGGAATAATGCTAGGATGGGTAATCTCCATTATATTCTACCACTTTGGTCCACCAACTATAATGGGGACATTTTGGATAAAATGAATATTTGTTGACAAACCTTGTGAAAACCTAGGGACTTATCTTTGGAGAGAAATGGGTGCAGGGCAACTTTGTCATTCTCGTTTAAGGTGTTCACCTTTAAAACAAGGCAACATTTTCTAGGGTCCCTTAGGGGCGGTTTACACTATGGACCAAGAGCCATGACCAAGAAAATTAAATCATTTTCATGGTCACAACTCTTGGCCAAGAGCTGTGATCATGAAAAATAAAAAATGGATTTTTGAGTGGCTTGGTTACTATTGTAGTGTAAAGTGGATTTGGACTGGGACAACTTTGGGCTGATTTTTTTAATATAAATATAAAAATGGCAGATTTAGGGGATTACCCTCTCATTTACCTTCCCACCTTCTCTCTCTTCTTCTTCTCTTCTAAAAATTTCAGCAATTAGGGTTACAATGGCGGGGAGGAGGAGGAACCTTGTATTGATGTTAGGCTTGTATATGTGCTTGCACATGCTTATCTCACACATTGTGAGCTTGCAAGCCTTGATTTTACATGGAGAGTGGGAGAAAGTGGCAATTTTCAGCATCTTCTTGGAGAGCATGGGAAGAAGAGAGACACGAACTTTGTGGAGCATTGGAAGACAATGTGGATCCACAGACCTTTTTTGCTGGGATCATACACCGAAGGTCAATTCAAGGAAAGAACACGAGTTAAGTTTGGTACTTTTAAATTTCTTAGTGAGAAATTAGGGCCGTTTTTGCATTAAAAAAAATACACCTATAAGAAATGCAATTTCAGTGGAAACAAGAATTGCAATTTCATTGTCTAGGTTAAGAACCGGCAATGGATAGTTGCTCATAGGTGATATTTATGGGGTTGCTGAATCTACGGTTTTGATAATTGTGAGGGAATTTTGCAAGGCCGTGAGGCAACATTTGCAACGAATTCTCGTGCAAATGCCTAGCGAATCGCAGTTTAGGGTTTTAGCAAAGGAGTTTGAAGCTCTTCATAGAATTCCGTATGTAGTGGGTGCAATCGATGGATTGCACATTCCTGTTTTAACACCTATATATGAGGGAGAAGATTACTACTGTCGGAAATCATTCCATTCAGCAATTCTTTAAGGAATTGTTGATGTGCATTGCAAAGTCTGGGATTACGAATTCGGTTGAGCCGGTAGTCTCCATGATTGGGTTGTTTTTCAAGTTACAGAAATTGGGAGAGCATGTATGGAAGGTAGATTACATCCATACAAATTAATAGGAGATGCAGCATATCCCATAAGACCATGGATGTATTGTCCATTAAAAGGAGGAAAAACAGAATTATCACAAATCCAAGCAAATTGGAATTTTGTCCAATATTCCACACGGATGTGTGTTGAGAGGGCTTTTGGAATTCTGAAGGGGAGATGGAAGACCATAATGAAGAGATGTGACGTGCTATTGAGAAGTGTAGCGGATCTTGTTGCTACATGTATTATTTTGCACAATTTGTGCATTACAATGAATGACGGTTTCAATGAAAACTGGATTTCAGAAGCGGAGGAACAATTACAAAGAATAATCGAGATTGGTGCTTTGAAGGAAGGGCAAGAACTACGCTACGAGAGGGCATCAATTCACGAGGTAAAAAATAGAATCTCTTATAGAAAAAATTCAGAATTTACAGATGGTATAAATGATGGAGAGGTAGAAGCATTCCTAGTGAAGGAAAATGAGATGGCCGTAGACCTACTTCGTGAAGCTACAAGAATGCATGAAATTCTGGCAAAGAATTTATGGCACTCTAAACTTCAGAATCAATCAACTCTAGAATTTTATGATAGTAATTCTGATTGTATGGAAGACGACTAGAATTTTTCTAGAAGGGCTGCAAAGGTCCTATTTATATTTTTCAGCAATTATGTGGATTGCTGAAAGGTAGAAATAAGAATGGTAGAATTTCCTACCACTTGTTGAAGAAGACCTTCAATCTTCTCTTGAGTTTTTTCCTTCTCTTGTGTGAATGGTGTTGTAGATGAACTAGGTTGAAAAATTTCTGGAGTTGTAGGTGGTGTACCACATGTCTCATCTCCTTCTTGGGCACTTGCTGGAATTTGGTTGTGCACACTTGCACATTTGCTATTTCATGTATCAATTTCATCAAACCATCTACACTCTTGCTTGCGGTCCGAACCCGAAATTTCATTTGCACGCTTGTCATTTCTGTATTCCGCTAAAATATTCTTGTATTTCTTCTTGCAATATAACCATGAGCGGTTAAATTCTCGAATTCCAGCCACCATTCGGATTTGTAATTTTACCCACATGTTCTGTCCTACAATACATAACAAAAAATGATTAGACAATGGTAAAAAACAAGCTCAAAACTGGTAAAAATGCAATTTGTAAAAAAATTCCAGCATAGGAAGGAAACTTGTTTCTATTACAAAGATCATCAAAAGAGTGGTTGCACACAAGGAAAATGTCTTGGTGTAATGGTTGGAAGTGGGTGGTAAGGCTTTGCATCTTGCCCGTACGGGTTGGAATTCCCTCGCGCGCGAGGCGTGACGCGACCAAAATCGCGAAGCCCCCGTGGCAGCGGCCGCCCCCGTCATCATGATGACCGCTTACCACACAACCTCATTCAACCACATTCAAATTTTTTTTGCATAATTTTACAACATAGTGGGGAAAAAAACTTTACCTTGTTTGTTTGCTACTCTTGCAAACTCCTTGTCCATCACTCCCCGTAAGGCAATCAAAGTTTCCACTTCAAATCCCCTCCACTTTGTTTTCGTATCCTCCACATCCTCCATGTCTTCAAAATCAATTATGCTGGTTTTTACTTTCTTGGTTACAGTTTTCTCCTTCGAAGGATGACCTCCTTTCTTTGGAGCAGATTTTGGTACTTTTTCTTTTTCTTTTTTCACCTCCAAAATCTCCTTTCCTCTTGAGAATTCACTACACAGGATTTGGGTTCCAATCCTTTCTAGCTCTCTCTCACTATGAAGAAGTCTTTGAAAAGGAGGTGAAGAGAGAGAGATATATCTACTAGAATGAGAAGAAAACAGATTTTGAGCATGCTGAAATCGCAATTGAGGAATTTCTGCTAGTACATGATTTGGAGGCAAGGAAATTGGGTTTGAAAATCTCATCCACTCGGAATTTTGGGACCAAATCTTTCCTTCGGAATCCCTAATTTCTCCATCTGCACTATACCCCTCCATTGATGAAAAAAATGTGAAATTGTTTTTAGCAAAACACAACAAAAAATCAACAAAAAACAGTGCATACACAAAACATGAGAAAGCAAACATGAACACATGGTTTTTATTCCTTCTTAAACCCTAAACCCAACGGTCTTCGATAACTATGTAAAAATTTCTATCCCAACGATCTACAATAACGTAAAAAAAAATCAGGAAAAAAAAATTCGGCCAATGACTGATTTTCAGCCTTACGGCTCCCTTGATTTCCGTTGAGTCGAGCATTTTGCCTCGCCTCAACGGAAAACCCGTTGGACCATGGCACATTATCCAAATGGCAGATTTTAGTAGTTTTGGGGGACCTCAAAGTTAGTGGTCATTCTCCTTTTTTCAAGGTAGTGTAAAGCCAAATGGGACCAAGAGCACTTTACTCTCCAATCACAGATTTTAGAATTTCATGGTCAAGGCTCTTGGTCCATAGTGTAAACCGCCCCTTACATTCTCGTGATGTTCATTTCGGGTTTACAAACGAAAGTAGACTAGCTTTGAGACGAAAACAATGTGATTTATGACGGAAGCAACATGGGAGTCACCTCCCTCGATTCATATTTCTATCCTTCACATTTAAATTCAAATTTATTATTTGATATTACATATGTCCTTCCAAAAAATTAAATTCAGAAGAAAATTCAAAGAAAAATTAAATAATGCTTATACTTGTAAGAAGATAAGTAAAGTCATGATGAAGGGTTGTCAATGCTTAAATGTATTCTATGATATTATTTTTATAAAAAAATGGACAAGGCATCGTCAAGGTCATGAATCTTGCCCACCCCTTAATCACCCAATAGTTGGTGGGGAAGTAGTGCAAGCCCTTCATTGGGCCCGCATGCACATTGCATGAAAATTAGGACATTCTTACTATTCTCTTCCCATTAAGTTTGGTACACTCAAATAGGAATGCGTGTAGCCACCACACAATGTAGCTTAGGAGCAAGCTTGAAGAGGACCAATACGAAGAGGATTGGGAACATGAGTTGCCAAAAGACCACAACAAGCACCAAGGAGAAGAAGATGAAGTTCCCTTGAAGGGAATGATGTGAATGTTGAGAGCTTGAAGATAAGCTTGGAACGTGGAGAGCTTGAAGGGAATGTTGGAGAATGTGGGAGACCTTGAAAGGAACAATAGGGGTACATGGGGGAGCTTGAAGGGAACCAATGAACCTCCAATCTTCAAGCACACACCAAGACCATGGACATAGGGCTTTTGAAGACCTCTAGGTTTTGAAAGGTAGTTAGTAGAAACTACTTGAATCGATGCATGTTGGAGGAAAATAGATGCTAGAAAATAGTTAGATTCCAATATTCCAATATTCCTCAACCCACCATCTCAACAACTTGCAAGACAAACTCAAATCGACATTTTCAAAATGAAACTCTTTGGATACACCCTCATCTAATGTTGACATCTCCAAAGATTGAAGACACCTCCCTCCTACCATCCCATAAAATTCACCCAACTCAAACCTACTTTATAAATGGCTACTTCACACCCCCATTCAAAGAGGGGAGGAAGGTGTATCGACTTTGGGAATAATATCACCCCCAGTCCCTCCCCACATCAATAAAAACAAACATTGTCGATTCCCAAGCGAGCAAACAATGTTCCAAACAAATCATTCAAAACGTTATTGGTGGCTCTTAGACGCACATAAACCGCAATCAACAGATTGTCCGTATTCACATACAATCCATATTCCCTCTACCCAAAACAAACCATAGCATAATTTATCCTCAGATACCAATATGTTTGTCAATCAAAATTAAAACTCCAAAATTCACCATGCGTTTCCAAATCACTTCTAGACCACGCATGTTAATGTTGATTGTCACTCCCAACCTCCTAGTCATGATATTCTCCTTCTACATTGTGGTCGTGGCATCCATACTACCCAATGTGGGGTCATTGGTTTCTTGAGATGTGACCGGTCTAGTCGTAATCAACATGTTGTCATGTTGGCTTGGAAGATCCCAACTAGATCTACCAAGATCCCAACTCCGTCTTCTGATATGAACTAACTTACACCTAACCATGAACCTCTTTTCTTTGTCACTAATTTTCCTAGATGGTAGATTGGAAGGTGCTCTTGTTCCTTAAGCTACGCCTAGTCATGATTTACCCATCATAATTGTCGTTGGTTTTGGATATGCTATTATGGCCTAGATGTACATTCTTGACTCTTCACTATATCAACCCTTCACTATATGTCATTTGTTCATTTCATCCCTAATTGACATGATAGTGAATCTCATGTGTATGTACCAATTTAACTATCATTAATACAAGAATAACCCAAAATTATCAAACAATTTGGCTCATGCACAAATATTTCATAGCCCACTACAACACCCAAAGGATCTCAAATGCGCATAGGCACCTACCAAGGAAAAATTGCTAGACACCAATTTCTTCACTTGGTTGTACACTTGCCACCACTTACACTATCATTCAATCTTCTATTACAAGGCTAAAACCAAACATTATTGTAGTACATACTACCTTGGACTTATGTTGTCTTGGCCCGTTGCACATGTGCATATGAACTACTATCCCAAATGACCCGCCCTATACACCATGCAATCGTATTCCCATGCCCGTGGATACCCCTCATATGCATGTATGCCCATGTCCATGCTCATAAGCCCCTTTGTCCTGCCACCATGCCCCCATGGAGTGCTTCAAGAAAAAAATTAACCAAAACAAAAAAAAATCAATTTCTTGTTTATTACATTGTCCTACTTTGTTCAATAACCCATGCCATATCACCATTCGTCTTAAATTCCCCTGCCATGTCCATCATTTGCACTTGTGCTCCCCCACTTTTTCACATTTGTTTGCTTTTTCTTTTGTCACATGTTTGTTGTGAGGAATTTGGCCCTTTTTCTTCGGGAAGCTAGTTGGGCACGTGTCCAATGTTTCAGAGACCACCACCACATGTTGTGCGTTTTAGATAGATATCACTGCCCAACCTTGTGACAACCCCAACATGTTTACACCTCCAGTTTACAACTTGCATAAGGTTGTTGAGCCCAAAAATGACACATTAAGAAGAAAAAAAGTTGTATTTTGGGCATTTTAAACAACTTAAACAAATCATACATAGATTAACAAATGTATACATAGTATACAACTTTTTTCAAAATAATAAATTTGTGTGCAACCTACTTTTTTTGGCAAAGTTGTTTGAAGAAATAAGGATGAGCCTTTTACTCTCTACCAAGGGGTCGGTTGCCAGGTGAGAATCACCACAAAATCATACTACTGTGGGTGAGAGTCTTCTATGACCTGAAGGTGTTGTCCTCTTTTTGTGGATCATTGCTTATACCGCCTCATTGAGTGGATAGATCCTTGATGAGCCACTATATATGATTTGCCAAAATTGGTGCTATTTTGTCCTTAATGCCACATTGATTAATCATTTTTAACAATGACTTACTCGATGGCTATGTTGTACTCATTTGTTGATGGCCTAAGGATGAGAAATAAGTGTCATGTAAAGGAAGATGTTACTTTAAAACATTGCTACCTTATGTAACATTTTGCCATAACCTTGCCTCCAACAATGTTATCCATGGTTAAATAAATACAAAATTTAATAAAGAAATAACACACAAGAACCAAACTTTAGTAAACACCTTGTAAGACAAAGGTAGTTTATCAACCCTACCATCCACATAGAGCGCCCATGACCCTCTATTTATACAGACAAGGAGAAGAGTCATATGTGTATTTAGTTAAGAAACCAACAAGCAATCCACTTTCAATAAGCATTACTAAATAAGGGGAAGTCCAATGTCCAATCCAATTTTTTTGGTCAAAGCGTCGTCGTGGACTTGTTGATGCAACACAAGTTTGGTTTTGTAAAAATGTTTGGTAAAAGTGGGTGAACATGAAAAATGAACACCCACAAACCTTAGAGGCTATTGTGTTGTGGTCATGCACGAGTTGGAGGGTGTTGGCCAATGAACAGGGAGAACCAACCGCTAGTTACAGATGAACCGGTTGACTTTGAGAAGTAACTACATTAAAAAGGATTTCTAGTGTTTGATACACTAAATACGAACGGATACACTAAATATCGACAACCCTATGAAAGTAAGTAACATTAAATGTAAACTCAAACACTAAATATCAACTATGGTAACATGTGGAAGTTACGTGTTTGAATTTAGTGTTAGTGAGGATATGAAAAGAATGATATAACAAGGGTGGTGGCAGTAGGGAAGGTAGTGACACATTTATGTCTAACACTAATCGTCAAGGAATTGAAAATTGATGTTAAGTAGGATAGGGTGATAACAACACCAAATATCCTATTTAGTGTAGTTGAAGTTCAAGGACTTCTGGAAAAAATCACACATCATTTTAGAAGAATCTATAAAATACACCTCATATCCGTAAAGAAAAACGGAAAAGCTCACAACTTGTGGCCGGTTATCGGACTTGGAAACAAGACTAGAATCTTGATTGATTGTGCCCAAAAATCTCCCCGGACACTTGTGTGGGCGGAACCGACCGTGAGGGTCGAGAAGCATGCATTGGGCACCAAAGTGATGTGAAAAAGGGAGACATTCGTTGCCTCACTCTTTTAGGGCCCTGCAAGGAAGGGAAGGGACGGGACGGGACGGGGAGGGAAGGGGAGGGGAGGGAGCCTTTTGGGGGTTGAGTGCATGTGCAATTGTCATGACTTGCTCGTGTCTCATCTGCCTGTAGTTTTCCGACCACCGCATCACATCCTAGCCCATGACATCATTGTTCTTTTTAAAGTGTTAAAAAGTAAAGCAATGGCACAATGAACACCCCACGATCCTTGCCACATATCATGATATGTGGCTGTTCCAAAGTACCAATAGAATTTGATGGTTCCCTGAACGACATTTTTTTTATATAAATAAATTATATTGGCACAAATTGAAAATTCATTTGCATGAGAATCCAAAATGCAATCAACATGTGCGAACCTGCGCCACCCGAGTGCAGATCAAGAGATGATGATCATTTGTAGCCTATCCTTCCACGTGACAACTAAGTTACTTTAGGTCACAATAAGGTCTTTAACCCCTTGAGTCGTTTTGGATTTGTTAAGATTGTCTTGGTAGGCCACATCCGGGGCATTTTCCAAATCCTTGAGAGTTTGTTTCCACTCAACCATACCATAGTCATGTAGGGCATCCCAAATGACTTGGTGTGTTTTCTCAATGGGCTATTGCATATTGTTAAACACCGCATGGTTCTGTTGACGCCACATAATCCACAAAACACTGCTTCTAAAAGGAACCAGATGCAACTGAACCGTCTAAGTGTTTTGCACAAAGCTTGCTAAAAAAACATTGCATCGTAGAAAATGAATTTTGTAGTCTGAGATTCTTTTTTGGCGAAAAATTGCCAAATGATGTTAGCAGCGAATCACCACCCATGTTAAGCGAGAGGACAACTGTACAACCTATGTTCCACGAATTCCGCAGATGGAAGGCCACAATGGGGGCAACTTTTGTCAATTTCCATCGAGATTTTACCTCGCCATTCATTAACCGTAATTGTCTTATGAATGACCAACTAGAGGATGGCCCCCTCTTTTTGTGCCTTAGATTTGTGCCAAATGATATCCCATTTAGGGAAGGTGGAGGGGAGAATTTTATTTTGACCTTTGTGCGGAGTTGGCTTCTAAAGGGTTGTTTGCTTAGTATACCGTTTCCTTCCTTCTTTGGCCGAGTAAGTGAAGAAGGGCATAACCTCTAGCCGCCACCAACGAGCAAGGTCAAAGAAAAGTTGATCAAGTTTTTCAAAGAACAAATTGAATTGAGTTTTCTTGCTTCCTCTTGTGAGGCTATATACCCTGACGTGTGTCATCCAACCATCAAAAGCCGTTGGTGGTGTTGCATTCTCCGTGTTCGGTTTAATCTCGGTAAGGGTGAAATATTACGGGCCCACAGTAGATTTGGGGAGATGCTAAACTGAATGGGGCTAGGGCTATAATCCTTAAGATAGCCAACGCAAACAACCCATTTTGGAAATGCATCCTTCGTGCTCTTCTAAAGGCCAATCCATTCATGTGAAGTGAGTTGGGCATTTTGTTGGTTGAGCATTTTATCTCAGTAAGCTATGTAAATTTTAGTCAATTTAAGCCAAAAGTCTTGGTGGACTTCTTCTAGGGAAATTTTAACTTTAGCATCCCCCCACTTTAGGAAATTATACTTTCATGGGTCCCACATATCCCTGAAGTATCTAAGACCATTCTTGTACAAGGTGTAGGCCATGTACATGATAATACCAAAATATAAGCCTTAATATTCCGTCTTCTACCAAATATTGAATTGCAAAATATCTTCAGGAGTTGATGGAGAGATGCATGCAACCATTTTTGCCATCAACATCTATGATTGGGTGATGGTGGTGCCAAACTTTGGATCCATCATTTATAAAGAATTATGGGCAAAACAACCACAAGGAAGAAGTATGCCATAGGCCGTGAGAGGATTGTTGCAATTGTATGATATGCTACCTCAAAATAATTTGAAGGTTCTTATTGCCAGGAACTAGGGCTTGAATAATCTATTTGCATATGAGGGGTTTCATAGTATCATCGGACGCGATAAGACCAAGGCCTCTGACTTTTTTAGGCATTGTTGTTAAAAATTATGTATTATATCTCCTACGCATAAAATTTCTTTGTAATGATAGTTTTGTGTATTTGTGTGTTCTTCCCTCTTAATGTTCTCGCAATTCTCAATTGCTAAGTATCTATTTGTTCAATGCCCTTCACTAATTGAATGTGGTCCACTTTGACACCATTTAAATTGTAATTTTAAAACCAAAACCTCACAAAACCTTGTACAATGTTTCTATACTATATCTTGTCATTTGTCTATACACATTTTTTTATAATAAAATAAACAATATACAAACTGTTGCAAGGTTTCTCCCAAAAATCTAAAATTTTGTCCTCAATTATCTTCCAAGGTCCGGTAACAACAAAAATTACAACTTGTAATTCACAATTGCAATAGTCATAAAAAATTTATACAATATGAACAAGATGTTAAAAAAATACCTTCAAAATTTCAACATTATACCTTGTATTGTCGCCGAGAACTAAACCACTAAAGTCAAATCACCTCATTGGCAAAATTTCTCGATTCACTTCATTTTGATGCTTCAAATTTTTTTCTTCATATCAAATTTGAAATTTTTCTTTACAATTTTATATACATATATTATATGTTACCTAAAATAATTCTTCAAATTTTCAAATTTAAATTTAATTCCAATAAATTATAATTGGCCACAAACTAAATTTCAAAAATTTGCATCTTAGTAATTTACTGTCAAACATATAATATATGCACAATGTATATTATTTCACTCCTCCAATTTACATCAACATCCCTTACCATTGTAAGTGCTTAGAAACAATTAGAAGACCCTCAAAATTCTCAAGACCTCAATTCATAAGTCCTCCAACCAACACCAACTTGAAATCCCGCAAACTCTACTTTACCTTTCAACTTCCTCTCCTTAAATATTCAACCCTTGGTCTTTAGGGATCAGTCATTGCCGCCACTAATTTTAATTTACAATCCTATCATCATATCTACTATCAATTATATCACTAATTTTTCTTCTAATATCCAATCTTTATTTTCATGTCGATATTTTATTAATTTTAACACAGTCTTCATATCCACACAGTCTTCTTATCCGTAATTTGCTCATATCCATCATTTCATCATATCCATGTTTCGTTTATGTCTACCACTAATTTTTTTTAAATCTTATCCTTCTACCGATTAACATCTTTTCTTATACCCTTGTCAATTTTTCCGATTTTCAACCAATAACCTAGACAACAAACCGGTTTTTAATTTACCATGAACTAACATTTCGATTAAAAGTACCCTATACTAATGTCCATCAAATATATACTTATAAATCTAATTAACATATATACACTTTATAATTTAACTATTAAACGCCTCACATAATGACATGCATCACTTATCCCAACTTACACGTTCTCTCTCATCCATATTAGAAGTAGTTGCGGAGTAGAACTTTAATCCTCCCGAGAACTGTCTTTGAGGAAGCTCAAATCACAATAAAGTACCAAATGAATGACATAAGAACCTAATCGACGATGAGGGTTCGTTCTACAAATGACAAGTTTGTGGAGCTCCAATATCTGAGTTTGTCATTGAAACTATTCACCAAAAATTGGTCGACATCGTGTAATTCCAATTTAAGACCAAAATGCGTGCCTAGAAGTCTTAACAATTTTCAGGATCAGCCCATTTTCATTGGTATTTTCCCACCCATCTCGGTGTTTGTCATTGCCGTTGAATATACCACATTTTCATGCTAATTGATTTCAAGTCCAAAGGTAATACCAAACCTGTAAAGGATTCCTACAAGGTAATCTATGTTGATTTTTTCTGCCTTTACCGTGAAGGATGTATCATCAATATATTGGCAAATAATTTGTTGATAATTGCTTTGTGAAAAGGTAATGCCTTCGAGGTCACCAATTTCTATTGCATACTTAAACACTGCATTTAACACCTCTGTCATTATAATGAACATATATGGAACTAAAAAGGGACCGGAGTTTCTATCTATCATCATCATTTGAACATATATGGAACAAGATGACAACCTTGATAAGCTCCTTTATGAAGTTTGAAAGGCTATGTTGTTTGATTGTTAATCTTAACAGAGTCATGTTGTGTCATGAAACAACATTCTAATAATTTTAACAAATATATAGTCAATATATAGGTGGCTACTACGTTTTGAGACATCCGCATGTTGATGCGAGTTGTGTAAGAAAGTTGTATTAGGTCTGGACCAAGCCGGGTTCGAATCCAGTTGATTACATTGACCGATGCTATCCCAAATTGAACTAGTATTAAAAGAAGAATAATCTATAGGCAGATACAAAGAAGACACTACTACGCGGGTGTGTGTATAACCTTCTCAATTATTTTTAATCTTTTAGAAACATGTTATTATTTATCATCGTGAAATAATCAAACCGCTCGTGGTTGGGTTAAGATTTGTGGTCTAAGTAGAAAGAAAGTTAGTGAATAGAAATTAGATTTAGGTCAATTAGTTAGTATGAAGAAATCTATACAATGGATGAAAGACAACGAATGACAACATCAAATGGATGATGGACAACGCATGTTGACGTTGAATGAATGAATGACAACGGAGGAGAACGTCCAACGTAGAGTGTGTGAGAGTGTCAATGCAAATGTATGTATGAGTATAAGTGGTAATGTGTATGTGGATAAAAATATGTGTAAGTGTAAGAAAAAGTTTGTTAATTTAGATATGAGAGATAAGCTAAAAGTTAGGAACTTGAAAGTGTACCACCCAATGTCTTCACCAAATCTAATGACAAAGGTTTGTGTATGTATGTATGAATGAAGATGTATGTGTGTAAGTGTGTATAAGAAATAATATGAATAAAAATGTGTGTGTGTGTGTGTGTGTGTGTGTGTCTCGGGGAGTTCACTGCGATAATATTAGAAAACAACGTGCGGGAAAATATAGGGTAATTTATATTCACAAAAGGAAAAACTTAGAATTTTCTTAGAAGTAATATAGGTGAGTATGTATGATAAATTTTTTATTATAAATAATATAGGCTTGATACAAATAACGCATATTTTTAAAATATTTGTAAAAATATACCGTAGGATTTAAGGATCCTAGGTTTTTTTGAAATAGGGTGTCATTTGTGTTCAGAGGCGGGAAGGTTTTGGATGAAAAAATACGTCGATTCAGTTGAAAAAATGGGATGAAAGATTGATGAGGGCGGATGACGGAATCCTGGGTTTAGGATTAAAGGCATGCATTATTTGTTGATTATATACTAGTGTTCTTAAAAGCTAGGAATTGTTTTGCAAGATGAACATGACATATTTCATTTGCTATGAACAATTTTGCTAGTATTTTTAAATGCTAGAAACAATTTCTCAAGATAAATTAGAGGAGTTATGGTTGGTCTTGTGTCTGTCTGCTTCAAGCAGGATGTTGTAGTATTAACTCTATACCCTTCTACATTATTGCATGGACCCTATTTTTGCTTGCTTTGTTGTTCGTGTTTTAATTGTTTTTTTTACACTCAGTACCGTTGTGTTTAATTGTGCGTGTAACTTGATTGAGGAACATGGGTTGATTTTGTTGTTTGAAACTGTTTATGAACACTCTTAATGTAAAACCTTGATGTGCCTTGGATTTTGGTGACTTAGTACTTTGAATGCTCTTAAACCCTTTGGAGAAAAATCAAATAATTATAATGAACATACCTAGCTTAAAATTAGAGCTTCATCAAATTTAAAAGTAATTATAGGGTCATTTAAAAAACAAGAAATTAGCAAATTATATAATAATATGGTACAAAAAATTAAGGATGGATAATTAAATACCCCTTGAATAAATACCCTTGTCACGTACGTGTATACATATATACATGTCTAGTGAACTCCCCGAGGTGTGTGTGAATAAGAGTGTGTGTGTGTGTATAAAAATGTGAATGAGAATGTATGTGTGTGCGTATGAAAGAGTGTGAATGTGAGTGTGAGTAATAATATGTGTGTGTGTGGTTTGTGTGTATGTATGAGAGTGTATGTGACTATGAATGATAATGTGTGTGTAATATGTATGTATGTGCATGTTTAGGTAAGTGTGTATGTGAGTGTGGTTGATAATATGTACGTGTGTGTGTGTGTAATTTGTGTGTATGTATGAGATTGTATATGTATGAGAGAATATATGTGAATGTGTTGATAGTGTGTGTGTAATATGTATGTATGTGCATGTTCAATTAATTGTGTATGTGAGTGTGAGTGATAATATGTGTATGTGTGTGTGGTTTGTGTGTATGTGTGATAGTATTTATGTGAATGTGAGTGATAATATGTATGTGTGTATGTGAGTGTTTATGTGTGAGAATCTATATATGAAATGAGAATGAGAATGAGAATGTGTGTGCATGACTATGTGAGATTATAAATGAGAATGCATATGTTATTAATAATTTGCAATTGTTTTTTGATGCAGGATTGTAGTGCCAGTGATCACAATGATGATGATATAAATGTTGAATCGTTGAAGGATGTTGAAAAGATTGTCAATGAGATCTAAAACCACAGAAAACCAACTTCAATTATGTGATTAGCAATTTGCGCATTAAACCATCAAGGAAGTCTAGGATTTCCATTCCTATATGTCGTTTGGTTTCATTGGTTGTTGTTCGACCTGTGCTTGAGGTTGACGTGCAATTATTAGATAGTGAATTCATCAATGGCTATAGAGAAGGCGATAGGGTTCCCTATATATCAATTTATGATCAAAAGGGCAATCAATTTGAATTGAATATTGAAATGAAAGCAAATTGGAATGTTCATTGGCGTGCAGCTAATGCCTCATTTGAAGAAAAACTTAATGCTGATGATAACTATGTCAGTTCGCGAAACAAAATGTTTTTAGTTTGGGAAGGAAATCATCATGTGACTGCATGGTGACTGCATATAGAGCGTTTTCATGCAGAGGATCCATAATGACATTATGCAGTTGATTGCATATGCTTGAATGCATTTAGCAATGTTGGAGTTCTTCTTGAAGCAATGCATGAAGTAAACATGTATAAAATCCATATTCATTTTTTGCAAGTTCTTTTGGTCTTTGATTTTATTTATTTTGACTAACATTTTTTTTCCTAGGTCCACTGAAAGTGACCATGTGAAGACCAATCTTGTCCACAAGCTTCATCGCATTCGTCATTTTGGTCTTTTATTTCTTGAGGATTTCAAATCACTTTGCATATTTGAACTTTGCATGCTTAATTTTATACATACATAAATTCTTGTATACTTTATTTTCTTATGTGCTTAACTTTTTGCATACTTACATATTTGATTATTAGATATTTGAAATCATTTGTACTTAAGTTCTTGCATGATTAAATATTTGATTTTTTTATATTGTCATTATTACATACATTAATCTTGTAAATTTTATACATATTTATAATTTGAGTATTTATCCAAGTCAATATCCATTCAAGCTCCAATCTATAACCGGAGATGACATTGAAAAATTTGTAAAACATTGTTACATCAACAGTTCATGGCACATACAAGATACGGTAGTGGAGGTGGTGGAATTCTAGCCCAATGTTGCGTACAACTAATCATTTTCCACATTCTCTAGGAAATGAAAAAAAATTGGATTCATTTCTTGCTCGAGTATCTCTGTAGGCGCAAATATTTCATAATATTTCAATTTCATGTCACATGTAGATGCTTAATTATTTAATATGATTCTTATTTTTATATATTGATTTTATGTGTGTTTATTTTCTTCATTGTGTAGTTGGAGGAGGAGGTTGTAAAAGAATTAGAGAATATTGAAAAATAGTTGGGTAAAGTCAACTAGAGGAATGATATACTCAAGGCCTCTGATTATGTTGAGAAATGGAGTATTATGTTTTGGGATAAAATAATCTTCATTTTAATACGTGCAGTACCTCCATTCTCTAAGGGCACTAAGCATTCAGACTTTCATTCCGGAGAGATAGTTATGAAGAGAGTTTTATATATGTAATTTGAACTTTAATACCGTATTTAAATTGTTGAATATTTTCATTACAATTTTCTAGTTGCAATGCAAAGACTAAGTATGTGTAATTGTTTAATACATGTACATGCGAATATGGTTGTTCGCAAAGAAAACAATAGTATTTATTTATTTGCATGTTTTCTTAAATGCTTGGATAGACAAAACCCACAAAAATTGCATTTAGACTCCCGCACAATTGAAACTTTGGGATCTTCATGTTTGCCAAGAATGTCCTTGGTTTGTGTTTTCTGGTTTTTTCTACCCTGTAGAAGAAGATGTTGAACCTAAGGCTGTAATCGGAAGTACCCCCTTGATGCATCGCAAGATACAATTGAAACCAATAATATTGATTTCCAATCCATGAAGGAAGGTGTGGTAACACAAACCGAAAAACGTAAAAAGGGTAAGAAGGTTGATATTCCATATACACCTCCAGATGTAACCACAAATGATGCAACATGTATATCTATTCCTATCGACGTAGACAAAATTTTTTTTTTCCGCAACAAATCTCTATTATGGTTCAACAACCTACAGGATATTCTTCATCGTTGGTTCAAGTGTTGTCGGAAAACATCTCTATCATGGGATTGATATTAACTCCTTCACATATTTTATTATTGAAGACTCACGACTTTATAAAGCAAGTGAGCATCTACATCATTTATTTGATAATTCAAGAATTATATTTAATTATTAGTTTGTTATTATTTTTTCTAATGTTGTTTTATATTTGCGAGTGCAGTTTGATGATGTGCATACAATACAAATTGAAAACGATACATGCTCGCACAGAGGATTCGATTTGTCAATCGCAGATTTGTCTAAAGGACTTCTGATGCCTCTTGTTTCACCATCTGCTATTCTAAAATGGAATAAACACGATAGTGATGAGATAGAAGCAATTTTTGAATTTGCATTATATTTTCTTCACGATGATGCACATATTCTTTTATTCGTGTCAGAATCAAAAAATGTGTGACTTGATGTTCGAACATGTGCAGCAACTCACGAATTTAATCTCCTTAGAGATTGGTGGGGCATCAAGTTCATGCATCTATGCTTGGGTGTGGATGCATCTGCAAAGGTATATGTAGATGATAATTATTTCAAATTTCTTACATGAAAGCATCAATGTTGGCGTGAGAAACACTCGTATACTAATATTCATAATGTTGTTGGTTTTGTAGTCAAAGAGATTTCATATTTTTTTATACCGCCGAGCCATAAAAAGTAACATGGCCATCTCATTTAACAAGAATGAAGTACTCATCAAAGAATGTGTTAGTATCAAGGATGATGATATTATCTTCAACTACACATCAAAGAATGACCAATTGATGGATGGTTCAATGCCATGGCGGGGTGCTAAAAAAAAACATCGAGACATACATCAAATGTTTATCGAATCATTAACTAAGTCTGGCGGAGTAGTTGTGGATGTCACTGCATCAACAAATTCATTATCTTAACTGTAACAAAATTATGTGCATTTGTTTAAATTAATTTTTGAGTCTACCATATTGAAATCTATTTCAATGATGTTTGCGAGTGCGTATATTTATGCGTGTTTGAACAGTGGTTGTCACCTTGTTGCATATGAAGCGGACTCCCAAATTTTTAACATCATTCTTGCTCCAGTTCGTGCATTGTCCGCTCAACGTTCTAAAGTGCAAACATCAACACAATCAATGATCATGGAGGATGATGAATAACTTGTCAAAAAAATGGCTAGAAAAAACTCGTTTGAGTACGTGAGTTTCTCATTGGATTTTTTTTAAATGAATCTATTTTCTCATTGGCATTTCTTTATTATTTCTCACTCATATGATGTTTGCAGTGCAGAGTTCATGGAGTCATTGGACTCCCTTCCGAAAGCAATGGCGTTTCTTGTATATGCAGAGACTATTGCTATTGCACGGCCAACCATGTCCACACCCATACCTCGTACGAGAACAAGGAGATTTTTGTCACAGGTGAAGATTTTTTTCCTCCTAGAGGCAACAGAAGACCGTAGTATGTAAATATATTTGTTTTGGTGTTATTTTTTATTTAATTTGACAATTGATTTGATTTGACAATTGGTTTGATTTTGAGAATTTAAAAAAAATTACTAGTTTTATTGGACGCAATGTGGAGAGTTGCTAGATGATTGCAATAAATGGGTTTTGTTTTCAAAATTCTAAATTAACTTGGTTTTCATGGATTTCAAATTTTTTGTAAGTAAGATCATTTATCCATTAAGGTGCCTCTATTGGCATAGAATTTATTTAACAACGTGTTGGCCACTTCTATTGACTTTTGAATTTAAAAAACAACCTAAGCATTTGCACATAATCAAAGTAATGTAGATTTATACAATAAAGACAAATTTTTCCATCCCCCTTTATATTTTCACGAATAATGTTCATATACTTCATGTCAAAAATCCACGGTTATAGGATACAAGTGTGTGTAAAACCAACATC
The DNA here is from genome assembly GCA_950295325.1 of Polytrichum commune. Classification (NCBI taxonomy): domain Eukaryota; kingdom Viridiplantae; phylum Streptophyta; class Polytrichopsida; order Polytrichales; family Polytrichaceae; genus Polytrichum; species Polytrichum commune. The sequence continues at coordinate 40,345,498 of OX485807.1, forward strand.
CTTTCCCTCCTCACCACTCACATGATAGCACTCCCCAGGGTGACGGTGGAGGTTGTCAGGTACTAAGCATCCAACAAGGTCCCACATGTTTAGCGTCGTCATGCAAAACCCAACGGCCGTTGAGAAGCGCCAATACACTCCTTTCCCCAAAAAAATCCAAAGACATTTCCCTCCATATTAACGCGCTTGATTCAAATTTGGACAGAATATACACACTTCTTCATACAAATAAACCAACCCATAATTATTCTATTGATCCTACTACACACTTTTAGAGGGATCCTATGTTTATGATTTTTTTTTGGTTGGTTTGTTTGTTTTATTAATTACAAGAATGGAGGAAATATCCACCACCCTACTTTACATATAATCATGTAAAGGACATAATTCCAATGCTATGGTAGATCTAACAAAATTATAAATTTACCCTAAATGAATTAAATTAATATTTTATTTTATTTTTAATCTCATATGGTTTTCTAAAATTACGATAGTCATCTCCCTGAGTGTTAGATGCATGTGAGAATGACTAGTGGAAAGACTAATACTTGGCGTTAAGATTATCAAGAAACTACAAGATTTTGTATAGTTTGTCAAAGGTGGGATTCTCTATGTTGGTTTTGGCAAGGTTGGATAAACTAAATGCAAGCACATGAAAATATGCATAAATTGAATTCTTGTCATCATTGTGCAAACAAATAACATTCAGACTGAATGTGGAAAATGTCCATGAATATTTTGCGAAATACTGTCAGTCCCATAGAACATTGTTATGTATATGAATAATGATATGTAAGAGAAGCATGGTGGGAGACTTATACATTCCAAAAACTTTGTTCCAAGATTTGATTTTTATCACATTAGGTCCCTTCATTGAAGTGAGATTGAAACTAGGACTTGAGTATGATCATGGCCAAACACCTATGTCCATGAATTTTCATCTCTATGTTTAGACCATCTCAAATATTATGGAGAACTTGAAAAATTCCAATAATGTGTAAATTGCCCATTCAAAATATGTGTATTTTTGGGCAACTCCAAAAATACTACTCAAATATGCATATGCAAAAATATTGTAATTAAAAAATCTAGAATGATGAGAACCATGCTCAACCGAATTTAAATTAGGTTATAATTATTATATTATATTTGAATGATTTATATGATGAGAACCTTAATCCTCTATTCATCATTCATGTTTCCAATCATCTTATATTGCAAGTGATATTGTTACATTATGTAACTATAATGAACTTTGATGGTTATTGGTTTAAGGTTAATTTGTTTGGGCTAGATGATGCATTTTGTCCATTGATTATACTTATGAATGTTTGTTAAAAACCCATAAGTCACATTTTTTTTTTCTAGTGTTACTTCTTCTTAATCACAACGTATATTCCCAAATGCTAAAACCTTTCGGGTTATGCCATTGGAATATTAGGTGGGTCTTGGTGTTTCGGTCTCCCTAAAATGAAGATACTATATAGACACTAATACCATTATTATTTTTCAAATACAACATTTTGGTGTATATAATGAGAAAATTTCAGTCACCCAAGAAATGGTATCTAATGCTATATTAGGTTACCAACACCAGTTGGTAACATGCTCCTTGTATAGTATCAAACAACAAATATTATCTACAAAACCTTTGTAGCATAAGCCTAATTTGTGATGAAAACTTTGAGTGGAGGTCCAAAGACATGATACGATGACATACTTACATATGAACCTAAAGTTACAGCTAGTACTATAATGACCAATGGAAATTGTAAAAAATATGGTATAATGCATTATGAGCCAAATTCCAAAATGATGGTGCTTGCAAATTGAAGAAATTTCTTTACAAGGTTGAAGCCTCTTCCATGATATGGAATTGAGTACAATGACAAGTTCAAGGCATGTTGCCATTCTCAGTCATAATACATATCTGAGCCTAGTAGTAGCTACAAAATTGCACTACAATTCATCATGAAGGTTACATGGAAGTAGGGGAATCCTACTTATGCAAGTCATCTTCAAAGGATCATGCTTCATTTAGCTCCTATTCGTTGTTAACAACAAAAGTGGTTTTATTCTTACAATGATAAAAATGGTAAAAGTGAGTAGATAAGGATTAGAAAATAGGATTATATAGGGATAGGATAGAAGGTTACATTTAAAAGAGACCACAAATTTATGGATTGGTTAGGAATAGAAATAAGATTAGGCTAGGACTTGAATGAGATTTAAGGCGAAGACGGATAATTTTTAGGTTTGGCCAATTTTGTATGAAGAATCCATTTGGTTACCTCTTTGGAATGAATGTGTGTTGAAGTTCTTTCCATGTATGTGTCTTAGAGAAGGTATGTATGGGAATGCTCAACAATTTTGGCTCGATTGCATGTGTTGAATAGTAGGGTTGAGTTGTTCTTTCAAATAAAATTTCGGTAGTTGCGAACATAATAAACTACGAAGGCACATGAAATATGATTAAGGAAAGTAGTAACACGCAATCAACTTTAATAAGATTAGAAAGTGGTATTCAAGTAAGAGATTTTATTCATAATAGGCAGCAGGAGAAACCCGAGGATTATGTATAGTAGCAATATAACCAAGTTCTACTTAAGGATGGGGGTGATGGTGAACACTTTGAGTTGAAATAAGTAGGGTGGAAAAATGGTTGTTAGCCATGTAATAGAGTTGGTTAAAGGCTTATGATTATTGGAAGAAATGGTATGAGGAAGGTAGTGTATATCATTGGGCCAAATGAGCCGCTCCTAATGAAAACCGATGTTATAGTATCGGTAATATAAGATATTGTATGGTACCAACAATTTGAGTACTACTGGGGAGGTTAGAAACAAAGCAAGCACTTTAGTATTCTCCAAGACTTCCAAAGGAACACGTGGGGCGAGGTACTTAAAGGGTGATGTCAAGCTACCAAAGAGGGGGGTACCAAGGAAGAGTACCGCGAACAATATAGTACCAATTAAAAAAGGGAATGACCTAAAAGTATCAACTTTTAGAAGAATCCCAATAGAGAGTATAAATCGTGAGTAAATAAGGTATCAGTAGCAATACATGGTAATGTGACATGACAAATATCTCCAGTAGCAATAAGGGCATGCGGTAGATGACACGGTACAAATAAGTTCTCGGTATTGTACCAAAACTGATTGTCCGGTAGAGTAGAATGATGGAGATGTGTAAGGTCCAATCTTAGTCCAATAAAAAATACCTAGTTCCACCAAGTGTAGACATTCTTTGAAAAATATCACAACTACTAGTATCTACTAGCTGGTAATTTGACCTTTCTATCCTTTCTTACTATTACTGGCTTTCTATACTTTCCTAATATTACCAAGTCATCTCGCTAGGCTAGTACCCTCTGACCACCTTCTCCTATGTTGGTGACCAATAGGCATTATTCCACCTTAGTAAATGTTAAGGGCTACATGGTTATGTTTGGTGAAGTCTTTTTAATTGCATGTAATCCAACAACTTATTCTACATTATTACCTCACAAAAATGGGAAAGACGCCAAGGGTGAAGGTGAGGGCTTGATTTGGAGGTCATCTTAGCAACACCAAAGTCTTGTCACGTGAAGGTGTTTAATACCTAGTATTTTTTTTAATAAATAAGTAATGATGAATAAAATAAGAAAGAATGGTTGTGAATTGGAGGTATGATACAAAAAATTGAAAAGATTCAAATTCACCACTTATCATGATACCTCTCTTTAAGAGATTGATGGTCAGGGATCCGTGGCGTCTATGTAAACTTACCATCATGGATGAAGGGACTCCAATCTAAAACAAATCCTACAAGATTAATGGCCGATTTATTCCAATTTGACTCCATTAGACTGGATCGAGGTCTATGATTGTATTTCCGGAATCCAACATTCTAGAAATAGTCATTTATAAGTTATAATATGATTCAGTACGTTTTACCTTTGCCATGCATGAGTTAGGTATGTAGACACCATGAATCCCTAGTTGAGATTTATGGCTACCACACACCTAACAATCATTTTGTACGTACAAAAATGACTTGTTCAAATCATACTACAAAAAGAGAAGCTCCAAGTGGCATATAATCGAATTTCTACCATTATGGCAGTCGCTTGTATTTTACAGTTGTCACTTGTCCGTATCGACCGTTTTCATGAGTGAAGCTTCAAAAACCTGCCACACCATCATAGAAGGGAAACCAATATTGTCTCAACTGTCAGAGCAAGGCTGCGCTGGCGCTTTCTTTTCCTCAAGTTTTTTTATAAAAATAATTAAAATAACCATATTTGATAAATACATTCTGATCACACACCTTGTTTGTTCTTCTAGACAGTTTTCATACCGTTACTCAACATCTTGGGATCTCAAAATATAACGGTGGGATGATGGGAGTTCAGTCTAAATTTGGATCTCCCTACACAGCTTTTCAAGCATTTGATTGCTATATTTTGAGGGTCCACGTAACAAGAATTGAACACTGAGTAATGTTATGTTTTGATGCCTATTTGTTTCTAGGTTCTATAACTAAGAACAAATTGACCATTCAACCAAACTCAGTTTATTTTATTGCAAAAGGCCTTGTTCCTCCCCAACACAACGCGATCCATGCAATTTGTTGTCTATACCAAAATGTCTACTTGTTGTCAAATGTGACACCAACATACTTTAACGGACTTAACCTCGAAGTCCTATGGGATGCCTGTTAAGGGTTTGGTTTTCCCAGAGTTGGTTCAAACTATTTGAATTGACTTAGACTATCATATAATGATTAAAAAAACTATAGCAACATGATACATTGGGAATCAAGTATTATCACATGATGTATTACTATCTAATGACCAAAAAATTAATAGGTACATAGGTGAAATTGGACCAAACTCCAAGTCAAATTCTAATATACCAGATTGTATGGTAAGATCTTCAAGAGCATGTGTTGAAATGATTATGATAATTTTAGAACAATTTGTTTAAGCAAAATTTCATCAATGAAACAATGAATGATAGATAAATAAATTTGGTACACAAAGGGTACTAGAAAAAGAGGGGGGCAAACAACACCTACATGAAACATATGACTCCATGTACAAAGGTATAGATGGATGAAAATTGGTTCATTTCATTTAGTATCATGGATGTTTTTGTAACACATGTTTCGTCCTCGTCATTCCTAGGGTTTATGCCTTTGCGTTTGTGTGGTCTATCATTCTCTTTCTCACGTAGCTATACATTTTTGCGGTGACTTTAAATCGACCGTTTAGGGGTGGGGAATATCTTTAAAAAATAGACCTCAATAAATTTAGTGTACGGTCGACCCAACCTTATAGATATTTAGACTATAATAGTTCTAATGAACAATCCATAAATTTTGATAGTTATATGATTCCAACAAAAAAATTCTAAATTACCACATGGTACCATCCATTAAAAAAAACAAAAAAAACATTTATAACCAAAGGGGTCCACAAAATACTACCTTGCACCAAGATACCCCCCCCCCCCATTTACTTACCCTTGGAAGACAAGTGTATACATAAAACCATACTAACTAACCGACTCAAGAATCTATCAATGCCCGAGCGTTTAGGAGGGATATTAAATGAGAACTTAAGACCCTTCCATAGACCCATCCCTATGTGTAACACACACACACACACAACTTTTTAAATGTACATCATAACCACCTTAGCACCGGCACCCAAAAAATGATTAAAGCTTCAAAAAGTTTGTCCGAGGGAAGACAAAGTCAATGAACATTCAGTATATTCTACATTATCTTTGCAACCATCAATGTATCCACGTTGAAGGACAATATGTACTATATGAGTACATATGATACACAGCCCGTCAACCATCGAACTTCCAACACATGAGACAATATTCATGATTATTCAAGACTAAAGTCAATAACCATAGGACATGATATATATATATATATATATATGTTTATTATTTTGATAAATGATACATTTGCAATCAATTTTATTTAATCTTTGTGCTACACCAAAATATGATATTTAGTGTTACTATAACAAACATGATTAAGTCAAGTTTGACTATAAAGAAATTATTATCATAATAATTCCCAAATAAATTATTCATTTATTTTATGTTTTTAATCAATAAATAAATGAAATATCCATTTTTAGCATAATAAATTTTTGAATTTGAAAATAAATATTAAATCATGTAATGATATATTTAAAAAACTTTATAATCCATATATTATAGCTCAACAATAGATGTACCAATTTTCTATATATATAATGTTTTATAAATATTGATTGTAATAATGAATAATCATGAATATTGTCTCATGTGTTAGAAAATTGTCTCATGTGTTGGAGTATTGTCTCAACTTGATGGTGGACGGACTGTGTACCATATGTACTCATATAGTGCATGTTGTCTTTCAATATAGATGATTGACGATTGCAAGGATATTGTAGAATATACTAAATGTTCATTGAATTTTGTCTTTTTCCAACAAACTTTTTGAAGTCTCATTCTTTGGGTGCTGGTGCTAAGGTGTTTATGATGTGCATTTGAAAAGCAACTGCTCTTTTCATTTTTTATATAACTAATGATAATAGATGATTTTATAAAATTTATAAAATAATTATTAATCACGTGTATTAAATTTATATTAAATGTATAAAAATTATGTTGTTAGTAAAATTTACATTTTTAAAGAAATTTGATAAGTTGATGTGTATTTTTTCCAGTATGAACATATGTACCAAACACCAATAACTTAAATTAGAGGTGGACATGTTCTTTTTATATGTAGTTATGCCAACAATTTGTTGGTCGTGTTGTACAAAATGATTGGTGTGACTAGGAGTGTAACTTAATCAATTAGCTAGGCAGAAAGAGCCAACACCTTATACAAGTGGTGTCAAAATGGATATTGTTCATGATGATACATAACTTTTGTGAGGTAGATGATGCATGTTGTTTTGACCAAAAGATGATTTATTTGTATTGGAATGATATAAAAATTATTATAAATATAAAACATTTAATCAAGGTCTAAACTTTATAACAATTATAAGATTATTAGTTGTTGCCATACATTGAATTTCGTTGTACCTATATTAAATGATCGATATGAGAAAATAATAAAATCTTAAGAGGAGTGAATAATGCATTTTAAATTTGCTGAAAATAAATGCAATCAAATAATGAAATTTGACATCAAACCAATTTATGAAATATAACTAAGATAGTAATAATATCATATAAACTGTCATACTTGTTGAACTTAAATCAAATGAAAATTAAGAATGATCTATCGACCACATGAAAAACATGACATTGTATGGTTCATTAAGTAAGTTATTACAAAACATATATAAGTACATATGAGTTTGGATATCTTGTATTGTATATGAAACCACAATGTGTTATTTTGAGATATCTCTTGGCTTCAAAGACTACTCTAATGTTTAGAAGCATATTAAGCTCTCATGCTAAACACACTCATGATAGAGGTGGATAATATGTTATGTAACAAATAAATTGATTTTCAAAATAGAAATGACTCTAGAGTGTGTTGTGTGATGAGTATAACATGCCTCTTGTTTATGACTATTATGTATCTCCCTCATGCACGAAGGTTAAAAATATGCTTTTAGATGATAAATTTGAATCTACAGAAAAGTCTTCCCTATCGCGCTTTAAACAAAGAAGATATTCTAATGTTGTCATCGCAACAAACATTTGGGAATCAATATAGCAAAACGTGTTCCTCATATAATGAAAAACTCAAAACATGTCTCATATTTGATCTAACCATGCTTAGGCATCTTGTCATAAAGTGTTTCCGAATTTGTCTCCAAAAAAAGAACAAACTCATGTCAATGGAGGTTATATGTGATATGATAGAGGTTAGTTTTTTCAACTAGGGTCCTTAGAGCATGAATGTTGTCGGGTTAGAGTGTTATATATATATATACATGATCATAACTTCATAAGGAACTAATTTATAATTTTATGTTTAATGAGGACACAAATGATCTGAATTGGATTGGTGTAATGCTTTCATTTACATACATGTATTTCCTCTATGCGAAACACTTTGAAATACTTAAAGTTGTTACCTATAACTCACCAGGATTGCACATGGAGATTCATATAAGATCTAAGGATGATAATAAAATAAGGATTACAAATGGACATGTATACAAAGGCAAATTTGTCCATGGCCTAATTGTTCTTCAAATATTGCTTATATCATGAGTAAATTTGAGCCATTGTTCAGACATAGCTAATGAAATCATGATTCGCCTTCATAAAATTGCATCCATGCTTAATATGAATCTACACCTCATGACGTGTCCACATCTCAACATAGATTTTGACAATCTTAAAAACTAAAGATATGCTTGCAACTTGCCATCAAACTATAGTTTAATATATGACTTCAAGAGGTCCTATCAAGATCTTCATCATAACATTAATATTTGTGATAAAAATAAAAATAAAAATATATTACATATAGACATTTTTGGGAGTGTATATTTAATCCTATGGATGTGATGTTTTGATAGTGTCGCATAACTTTCCTATTTTGACAGTTCCTACAATTGGGCTACGATTCTTTTGGAGGATTTTGATTTTATAGTGCATCTTAAAAAATGGTCTAACCCTAGAGCCTTATAGGATAATTACTTGAAATGTATATTAATTATTCCAATGTGCGACATAGTATGTTTGAAATAACTGTTTCTAGAAGGGATTCCATCCCTCTATGCTAATCGCTCTATTGGTTTTCCTCTTCCTACAACATTTCTTTATTTTGGTTAGTTAGATACAAATGTAACACTTCTTTTCATTGTCAAAAATACACAAGGTCACCCAAGACCTAAGGCTAAGAGGGGTAGTTTCCTTAGGTCCGCGCAAGGAACCATACAACCCAAAAAGGGTGGAAAAATACCTAAGCATGATAACTTAAGCCAACAAAGTGTCACTTGACATCCTAATAGATCTTCGAGTTGGACTAGAAGTGAAGAAGGTTGTCACTTGGCTCTCCTTAGGGTGTCAAAGTTATCAAGCATTTCCTCACCATATTTTGCTAGATAATTATGTGCACTTTAGTCCTGTCCCATCTCATATTGTTGAAAGTCAAATTTTAATTTGTCTCAACCCAAATGGTCTACAACATAAAACATCCACGAAGAGGAGCCAAAATATCAAGAATCTGCTAGGAGAGGGAGAGGTAGGGAAGATTGCGTTGCCATTTTAAGTCTAAATATTGGTTAGGTCTAGGTTTCAAGCAATTGGTGATATCCGCTGAAAAATCCCACACCCTACAAGCTAGTTTGTAGTTCCAAAATCTATGATCAAGGATCTTAGCAATAACAATGGCATACAAGTGGCACTTGTTGTCATAGTTGGTAAAGCTTCTAGTTCTCCATACTTATTTGACCACCGTAAATTTGTTTCAAAGGGACCAAATGAACACCATACAATAGAAATCACCAAATCAACAAGTGATTTTTTTTTCTATATAGTTGAAAATACCAAATGAAGACCTTGAGAAACCATGGCATGAGCTGCATGACGGTTGTTCTACCTTTGCAAAACCTACCGGTCCGATGTGTAGAGGCATGCTAAGTAAGTGATGTATCCCAAGAAACTAAGGACAGAGAGACATGGGTCCCTCTGCTCCAAGGTTCTTATAACCCTTCAAAAGCCAACAAGCTCAGGCTGGATGCTAGTATATTGTGTGAGACTTTGGTAACTCAACCTCAACTTAGCTCAGACTGGACGACCAAAGAAGAGAAGATATTGGGTTACTCTTAGATTGCTATCCAGATGCTGGTCTTTCAGAAGTTGGTTCACAACAACTCTATAAGTAGTTAAGAGTGCAGTTGGTACTAAACAATAACATGGTCAAGCAATAGGGGAAAATGTTGAACGAGTCAGTGTCCCGGGAGATTTTTGGGCTAATAGGTCAAGATCCTAGTGTTTCCAAGTCCAGCTGGTTACATGTTGCAGACTTTCTGTTGCAGACTTTCTGTTGTTCTTTATTGGTTTGAGGTAAGTTCTATAGACTCTTCTGAAATTACAGTAACTTTCCTATAGACTACAGAGGTTCAACCAGTTATTTCTCAAACTCAACTGGTTGATCTGTAACTAGCGGTTGGTTCTCCCTGTTCATTGGAACCAGTTCTGCCTGTAAGATCGATGGGGATGCCCAGTACAGCTCTACCAAGTACAGAATACATTCTGACACTGAAAAGACACAAAAGAATGTGAAGTGCTTGCCCTTATCAAAATCCCAGAAGTTGGCTAGGTTTCCAAAAACCTGATAGATTGACTATGACAGCAACTGGAAACAAACAATCAGGAAACAGACAGAACAGTCTTCAGAAAACTTGGTTGCACTGTGCATTCTATATCATTGAGTACCTGCTGTACTAGGAACAGTGGGAAGAGTTCAGCAATCAGAAAGCTGAAAGTTGGCTAGTACTGCTTCCAAGTCCATAGAGATCAAGAATATTGAACTTGACATGCTCAAGGTTCTATTCACATGCATGGCTGACCCTCTGTACTCTGCTCATGGAAATTGCCACATGAAAAATAACTGTTTCACAGCAATGGTGGTCTAGACTCTACAGCGAATTACTGTAGCACAAACCCGGATGTAACTGATATGTCATTGTGCATTTCATCAAGAAACCTAGACTGATACCCAAGAGCATTTCCATGTTCTTTTCTTTCGGGTTCTGGTGGTCTTGTATGTTTTTGACAATAAAATAAAATTTGTTTCATCTATTTCAAAAACATAGACTTGATTATCATCTTAAAGTTTTTGGTCAAAACAACAACTTGTGGTTATACGTAAGCTGACACAAGAAGTTGAGAGTTTAAAAAATGGATGGCACTCCTTTTAGTGGAACTCAATGTGAAGGGTGGTTTGAGAACTGACATCAAAAGCTTTCCTACCAACTTGGATAAGGTGAAGAGTATCCTCTGTGTAAAGAGTAGTTGCTTTTCAGATACAAGAAGCCAAATTGTAAGCGTGCTTGAAAGAGAATGCTACAAGTACGACATTAGTACTTAACAAGACCCTTACCTGTAGAAATGAATTGCAATGAACAAGAGCTATGGAGAAGACCCCAACCCTCCCCTCCCATCATTTCTCTGGGTTGTGACTTCATGCAACCCTTATGATCCCTTGGTGGCCGAACGGCCTTTGCAAAACCTACTTGCTCTGTTCCGCTTGATAGGGTTTGCATCGTAGGATGCAAGTGGCGTTCCGTCTCAAGAAAGTAAGGGCAGAGAGAGGCGAGGTTCCTCTGCAGCACTCTACCCACATCTAGAAGCTGATGGAACTTGGAAATAGGTCATCGTGTGGAAGGAAAACCTACAGACTCTAAGGCGTTGAACCACATTGTGAAGTGAGGTCTCAGAGAGCCATGGATTTCAGTTCTCAAAGAGACGTTGCTCTCAATAGGCGAAAGCATCTTCCTCCTGGATTGAGGGGCGTATGGCGAGCCCAGAAGTAGAAACTCAAGCCTGCTCCCCACCCTTAACTCTCTCTCTCTGTCTCTCTCTCTCAGCAAGACAAAGTCTGGAGTGATAAGATCTATTTAACACATGTTGTAAGCTTAGTTATGATTACAGCAAGTTGTATCCATTCTGAGATCATACATGTGTGGTGTCCGTGTTCCTGCAGTCCCTTTCCAGCAGTTCCTGCAGGCCGTTTTGCAGATTACAGGACATAATGTGCCGGCGATCGGATGCCGATTCGATTACCTGCCTTCAAAGCTGTTGGTCACTTGATCACTTCGGCGACTGGTGATGAGTGTTGCAGGCAGAGTCAGTCTGCTCACATGTTAATGAATGTAAGCCTGGCTGACAGCAGTATTCATATCCAACTGGAACTTTGGTATGAAGTACTACACACTGTGTCCACGGAAAGCATAAAGACATGGCATTATGGACGGAAATGGCTGCTTTTGAGCTCTGACAGGAAGAACGATACACAAAAAGCTGCACAGAGTTGAACCTATCCGGTGCCAATCTCTGGGCGACTCCTGATCACTTGAAGGACATTGCAGGATAAGGTTTTAGGGATCAATGAGACATCACATTGGGGTTGCTAAAGTTCATTGAAAGGTGGGCATCCTCCCAGCTGCCGCCCAGCTCAAACACGACATAGGCTCTGAATCTTTCCTGCAAAAGGTACCAGGTCCGTCAATTTCTTAACTCCATCACAAAGGACCCTCATTCCTGACGTTCCATCATCCGCTCTGTCAAGCATCTCGGAATCTAAGATAGTCGTGCATGAAACTACTGCACCGTTTGTGGCAATTAGTGACACTTACTATCCAGAGTTACATTGCGCTACAACTTTTTCTATGATAGAACTCAATTTCTACCAACCAAGGTGAAATTGATTGTTTGAACATTATAGAACATTAACATCTTTACTTGGTGAAAAAAAAGCTAACAATAAAATGATATGACGATGCGAAACTCCGAATAGTAAGTGACACTAAATATCATAACCGGTGTAGTGGTGAAAGTGGGACAGAGGTGATGTTAACTTTATAGCCTTGTGAACATTAAAATGTTCATAATTAAAACCTAAAATTTTACCCAGCCCAATTTCGGGTTTTGGGGGTAGAAAAATTAATTATGAAGATCGACAAAAGGATTTTAAAATACTGGAACACAGGGTCCCTGATGTTCATCACCTGATATCCCAATCTCTACGGTGTGAGAGTGTTATTTGGTTCATTTATTTTCTCGTTCTCCAACTTCTACCGATTATATTTACACAACAAAACTTGTGTTGCATTAGCAAAGCTATGATGGAGCATTGATCAACAAAAATCGGATCGAAATTTGGACTTCTCATGATTCAATTATGGTTATCGGAATCAACAATATTGTATTCATTATTGAGTGTGGAGAAGTTCATAAATTTTGAAGACGTAGTCCAATATTTGTTAAACTTGTGTTTTTATGGTGTTTGTTATTTGATCTTCACCTAACCACACATCAATGAAACATGGGTGTCCAATTTAAAAAAGGAATCAAATAACATCTGCATGCCTTTGGTAGATAGTAGATGTACCTTTGTCACTAGTGGATCCATCTACCTTGGTCCTAGATACTAGATAGATGTACGACCTTGTGGGTCTTTGTGCTACTTGAAGAACAAACAATTGCAAACCATTTTCAAACTTGGACATAACATTACTCAACGATGTGGGCCCTAGGAATATAACAATCGGATGTTGGGAGCTCAGTGTAAATCAGAGTCTACCTACATAGCTTTCCGAGCATCCAATTATAATATTCAGAGGGCTCACTAAACAAGCACTAAGTGTTGAGTAATGTTATGGATAGTAAGTACCTAAAGAACATTTAAATGTACTTGTTATAAACTGGACACAGTTACCTTCTTCCTAGATGCAAATAGGTATTATGAAGTTCAGGGCCCTTGTGCAAGTGATGAAGTTCACTGACTCTATTCTCACTCGAGCTAGAGTGATTCATCGCCACCAATAAGGCTCACCTCAAAACCACCACCTTATGCACACATAAGGTAAGTGGGTAGTAAACAAGCAATTTCTCTCTGCACATACTTTTCGTAGTGTATGAAACATGCAATTAATGAGAGATGATTAACAAATTCACATTGTGCCCGTAGCCACTTCCCTCTTACTGTTCTGTGCTTGTATGAATATCCAATTCATATTTTAAATGAATACTCTTTGAATTATTACATGATCATATATACATGGTCCCCCACTTATGTTTACCATTGCGTCTAGAAAGGTTAACAAATTTTGAGCATGTAGTTCAATCCCTTTTCAAGACATGTCTTCTTGTTGTCCCAACTGTACACTACTCAAATAAAGGTATTCATGAAAGAGCAGACACCAAAATATCAAGCACATCTACCTTGATTCGCGTTGGTCACATCAAAGACATGAACTATAAATTGTTGGGGTAATGTCTTATGTGAGCTACTTTTATTGCATGTCTTATGTCCATGGTTAATTACTAGCACTGTAAGATGTGGGCTACTTTTATTGCATGTCTTATGACCATGGTTAATTACTAGCACTGTAAGATGTGGGCTACTTTTATTGCATGTCTTATGACCATGGTTAATTACTAGCACTGTAAGATGTGGGCTACTTTTATTGCATGTCTTATGACCATGGTTAATTACTAGCATTGTAAGATGTGGGCTACTTTTATTGCATGTCTGATGACCATAGTTAATTACTAGCACTGTAAGATGTGGGCTACTTTAATTGCAAGATGTGCTCTCTCATGCATCACAACTTTTACCCAAGGTTGGCATGCGATTTGTAATTGGTCTTGGGAGGAAATTGATTGATATGGGTCACTGCTGCACATCAAGTTCACATCAAGTTCACATCAAGTTCACCCATTTAACAGAAACCAGTGTCCATTGGAGCCTGATTTCAGGATCCTGTACACAGCTTTTGGTGTTTGGGTAACTTTTAAGGCCAGTAAATGATCATTCGCTCTTGGCAATGATATTGTACGTGTTCACTCAGATGGTTGAAGAAGTAGCTGCTTACAAAACCATTACATCTACACTGTCTGGTATATAGTGGCACATGTGTAATAGTGCCATTTACCCTATTTAGAGGTGTATGCTAGATTATATTGATGATGAATAACTTCACCTTAGCTATCATCTCACGACACTTGATGTTCAAGTGTGTTTACTAATGTCTTGGCATGAGCATGTTCAATAATGTTATGAGGTGCATGCTTATGTTACACAATGATCTACAAGTTGATTGAAGTGTACACAAATGACACTTGACATTTATATGCTCAAGAACGTCTTCCTCTTGCACACTAAACTTTAAACACGTGACACTTGCCATTAGTACGCTAAAAAATATCTTCCCCTTGCAAACTAAAATGTAAGTCTATCATCTAAACTATCCCAATGTGCTAAATGTCCTATTATAGATTTTTTTAAAATTTTAAGCTAAAAAAGTGGCAATCCTGCATTATGGCCAAAACCACGATAACAACCGATACTCATCAATTGTTTGATATCCCTTTTGAATCACTCTCATGTTGACAAATAGAATCATATTGGCAATTAGTGGGCCTGACACTTTGAGACCTCTAGGAGTTTAGTTTAGGCCCTTTGCAAATGGGTGTACGTGACACTAAATACCATAAATGTTGTAGTGGAGTTAGAATTATTCACATCATGTGAGTTTCCATGTAGGCCACTCGCCCACTAGATTCTAGATAATAGTGGGTGGGAGGTGTTCACATGTAGATAAGCACAAGCCACCAATCAACCACATTCTAGTGGCTACTAGAATTTGGCGGGCCATGGACACATGACGCTAGACTTCCATGCGCCCACTAAGCACTTTTTAACCTACAAGTGCCAGTCATCAAGGGATTGAAGATTGGTTTTAAAAAGGAAGAGGTTAGTAGATGGACCCAAATTTGTAAAGATGAGAGTAGCTACACTAAATTTGTTATTTAGTGTCACCAATTCTGATTGTCTTGCTCAATACTAATTGTAAAGTGTACTAGTGTAATGTCACCAACACTAAATGTTAACCCAACATTATTTGTCATTCCTTGTAAAAAAAATTTGGGATTATAGATGTACAGTGTTGCAATTACAGTCACTAACCAAGTGATTTTTCATCCAAATTTCAATCATCCATGACAATATTTTATCACAAGTTGCTGACAAGAAAAAGTAGGGGTTTAGCCAATGGATGAACTCATCCATCATCCATGACAATATTTGTTCATTTATTCATAAGTGTCATCCAAAAACTTACCATAGTGACATAAGATACCATATGACACTAAATGTCATATGTAGTGTAGTATCATCCACATAAGAGGTGGATTGAGGAAGTGCTATTTCTTCCTTATCTTTTGGATAATACATGAGAAATTTCATTTTGATGCCGTCCAAATTGTTGCGCACATACCAGTCTATGATGGCGTTGTGGACATTAATTTGTTATAGCTTCTGGAAATTTCACCTTGATGGCTTCCCACTCTTAGTGGATAACCCCAACGCCTTGAAAGGTCCTCCTTGCCCACACGAGTGGGAATGGGAAATTGGACAAACTGGTGCACTGCCTTTCGAACGGGGGTTATGTTTGGTTCCAACCCCATAGAATTAGCCGATTGCACGTTCAAATGCCTTTTCCTTTTATTAAATTGTTTAAACACCATGTTGGAATCCTCTAGCTTGTCATCTCCCATCCTCCATCTCCATTCCGCCATCACCTTTATTAACATGATAGATGTGTATTTACAAACGAAATTTTAAACACGCTCACACACATGGCGGTATCCACACCTCAATGCCAAAAATATTCAATCCAAAATTGGCAAGGGTTTCATCCCATCATTTATCTTCCAACTCCCTTTGACCCTCTCTACAGATTGGGCAAAGTATGTTAAACATGCTAGGCCCTAATATCGCACTTGAGGCGAGGTGGTTGAAAGTTAGGTCAATGAGACCTCGCACCTTATAGATAGGTTGGGAGGGTCTCATATTCTTTGGGGTTGATCTCCTCAATCATGACCGTTGGATGCGGTTACAAGGCGGCAATCGACCAAGACAAATGATTGCTAAGTAGTAGTTGACCAAGATAGTTGACTTAAGGCAAATGAGTACTTAGTAGTAGTTTAATAAGGGCAATCAACTTTTACTTTGTAATCAATTGTTGGATTGCAGTCGACCTATGTTACCTATTTTATTGATTGCTACTTAGTGCAGTTGATATAGGGCAATCATTTGCTACTTAGTGGAGTTGACATAGGCCACTCATTTGCTACTTAGTGCAATTGATATGTGGCACTCATTTGCTACTTAGTGCAGTTGACATAGGGCATTCATTTGCTATTTAGTGCAGTTGACATAGGGCACTCATTTGCTACTTAGTGTAATTGATATAGGGCACTCATTTGCTACTTAGTGCAGTTGACATAGGGCACTCATTTGCTATTTAATGCAATTGACATAGGGCACTCATTTGCTACTTAGTGTAGTCGACTTAGTGCATTAGACTATTTGTTAGCAGTCAATTTAGTAACCAATAATCATTTTAGTGAAATTGCTTGTTGTTTAGGAATCAACCTAGACACTTGGTTGTTGGTTTGTAGTCGATGTAGTTTTTTGATTGTTGATTGTTGGATGGTCACATGCCTTTTACAAGGCTAATATTTCCATTAGTATTATCCACCATCATGCATTCATCAAGGTCATGAAAGAAATTAACGAGGCAAGAAGTATATAAAAATTGCCAGCCTATCATGCAATGCGTCAAAGTTTAATTGACGATGCACCGTACAATATCCAAAAATTAGTGGAGATGAAGACAAAGTCATCCATCCATAAATATGGGTGCATTATTTGTTTGGAGGCATGAGAGATGTTGTCCACTAGCCTCTGATAAACCTCATGCAAGTTTGTTGGTGTGTAACGTGTTCCTTGGTTCCATCGACACAATCAGTAGCATAAAGGGCGTTAACTACGTCACAACTAGGGCAAATAGATATATTGTCAAAGTGGATCCAATTTTCTTTTTTGTCCATGTTTGCTTCAAGAATGCGGCGGCCATGAAAGAGGCGGCTAGCAATATTAGCCATAAATGACCACACTTATATTGACAAGGATATGCAACGCATTTTTTGAACTTGTTCTTGAAGAATTGAGAAAAACAATAATATATGAAGCATGTTGTAGACAAGGCAAAGGACATTATCAAATACATTGAGATCCACTAATGTCCTCCGGCAATCTTCCTTATTAACTCACCAAATTTGGGATTGAAGATGTTTGAATCCACAAAATATGCCATCAACTCCATAATGATCGATTGATTCATGAAGTTCATACATGCATTGGAACAAACGGTCAAACATTCTGATTAAATGGCTTGCATGAATAAGTTGAGTTATTGAAGTGATGATCAATGGTGAAGTGCCATCAAGGCGCGTCAAATCAAGGCAAATGTGAATGATGATAATTTGTGTATTACTTGCAATAATTATTGTCACATGTCAAAGAGGTATTGAAAGCACTAAGAATATTTGATGGCGCAGAGTCAACGATGGGCAAGGCTTGGTTGACGATAAAGAACTTGGGAAAATATGTGCTTAGGCTTAGAAATTATTATTTCAATTTAATCCACGACATTGTCACATTGCCCAAAGAAGATTTCTATAGCTAGTAGCGTAAGATGACTATGGACTTCCACCATGTGAATGTAATGTTGAATGCGTATTTATTGGATGACCTTAGCATCAATGAAGATGCTACCATTGATGGTATTTCCAGTTCATCCATTATGCTCTTGATTTGTATCCGTCGGATTTAAACCGAGGGAAGCTATCTTATAAGCGATGAGCAATGAGCAGTGAGCGGTGAGCAATAAGACATGAGTGGTGAGCAATACGACATGAGCAGTGAGCGGTAACATATGAGTAATGAATTCAAAAATAGTAAAGGTGCACGGGTTTAGGGTACATGAACTAAATATAGTACTACATGAATTGAAGATTTTCAATTGTAAAGAGTTCAATTGAAGCAAGAAGGAAGCGTATTACCGTGGATCATTTGAAATGCTTCCAGCCCATTGCTGATTTTTATTATAAAAATCCAAACCAAAACATGTCATATTTTGACATTCAAATATATGGTATTTAATAGACCATTTGCAATACTACTTACACTCTACAATACCAGCAAGTTCAAGTCGTCGCATGACCTCGTTATAGGTATATGTAGGTGCATGAATGAACTTGTCACTCTCGTAATCCACCTTGCACAAAAATCTAAACACATAATAAAGATATTTACAATACACCCATTTTTCTTTCTTTCCCAATGCATGAGAGGACATTTTCGTGAAATCCGGGCATGTGCAATGCGGGATGTCGCCAATTGCGACATGGTAGGTGATATCATGCTTGGAGACAATGTTGATTATCACTCCAAAGCCCGGATATGGAATGGCAGTGACCCCAACCACATAGTAACCCTCCATGAGTCCGGCGCTCTCCCATTTGTTTTTGTGATCCGTTAGCGGTGCTGTTGGATTACGACGCACTGTCTTCCCAAACCTGAATGTAGGGTGGGCGTCCGGGTTTGGTGGCATAGAAAAATGCGAACGAGGGATGGGGAGAGTTGCGATTGTTGAAAGCCTACGACGAGGGGACAATGCCTCCCTCTGCTGTAGTTGAAATCCAGCATCTTCAAGTGCCAAAATCTCCTCTCGCGATAGATTGGTACCTATCTCCACCGGCCACGTGTTGGGTACTATAGGCCAGTCCAACACATATTTCTTCTTACTGCCACTCACACAACGTTTGATGTCGTCAGGGCAAAACCAAAATTCATACTCCACATTGTTGGGAGAGCGAAATTCCTTCCTGAGCCCTTTGTATGTTGGAACAGGTGTGCCATGTTTTCTAGTCCCGACTTTGGCATTGCACATAGTCCTTGTAATGGCCTGTAGTGCCCAACATCGTTTGGCTGAGTTGGGTGGTAATCTTGCAATGTGCTACTTGGAAGCAAGACAATCTGTCTCTAACACGGATGTAGTATGAGCCACACCATGAATTGCAGAACTCAACGATTCCTCTATGCGTTGATGAGTTACTCAGGTGTTGGGACGAGGAATGGAATAGTTCACTTTGTCGGGTCGATGAGAGTCACAATCAGCACCCGGTGGTAGGTTGAGTTTGCGTTTGGTGGAACCAAAGAGCTCTGACCCTTCCAATGCACAATCTCTAGTGTTGACGTCTTCTGCCCCTGGATAAGACTTCATGGCATCGGCCAATATTTTTGGATCTCCACACTTGGCAGCCGCTTTGAGTTTCAAGGATGCCGAATCAGAACCTTTACCATCAGACCCCCCTTTCAACCATGTCCGGTAATTTGCAATTTGCATGAAGGCACGGATCATGTCGTCCACTGTAGCTTCATATAAACAAGTCATCTTGTTGCCGGACTGTTGGAGCCATTTATTGTGTACAGTCTCTGCAAGGTTGCATGTTGGCATTTCCGCACGCTCTTCTATTGTCATATCCTATGAACAACACACAAATACAAGATTAAGAAAAACATAAGATATATTATATATCAGTGGCAAGATATTGAATGACAGTGAATAATGAAGTTTGATATGTACTTACAAGTAGCATATGACCACCCCATTGTCTGTAACAAAAGTGCCAAAATTCCAACCACTCTGAAAGGCAAGGATGTCTTCTTCCGAGGCAGCTCCAGATGATAACCACTAAGAACGAATCACATGGTACTTAGTCTCAACGTCATCCATTGTTTTCGCGTCTTTGTAATCCTTGCATATTTGTTTTGTGTTGAAACTGCAAGGATGGTTTAATATACTTTTGGGTCACCTTATTCAAGCTTGCAGACCAATGGAAAAGACATGTATGCTCACGTGCAACCATGGGTAGACTTGGATCACCATCCCCGTAAATCGCCCTCATCGCATTCCAATTAGCTTGAGCACTATCAGCCATAAACCCTTTAAAGTTTACGTTTGGTACATAATTTTCTGCCATAACAACATTCAAATTTTCCCAAAAGAGAATTTGTGTTGCACCATCTTCAGATTGCATGTCACAACACACAATAGTCAACACTTTACAGTATTGACTGTCGTACACATGGCATGCCATGGTCGTCAAGTCCTTCAAACGTTTGACATGGTCAAACATAATCCATGAATTCTCCATGTCCCCACCGACTTGCATCCTCTTTACAAGCTCCACACCACTACCTGGAAGGTCTACATACATCTTGAAAACAAATACTTTGTCTTTTGACTGCCCTGGAAACCGACTACCATGGACGAACTTGAAAGCAGAGTGGTCTTTGAGTGCCATAATACTATCCATAGTTTCCATTCCACTACGCAAAAAACGCTTTGATCCATATACAAAGTTACAACAATTCGGAGACGAAAGAGTGCTGAATTTGTCCATGACTACCTCTAGGGATGAACCAACCAAAGTGATGGTCTTCGACAGTTGCGGGAGATTTGAGAAGGTAATTAGCTAAGAATTGTTTGTTTGTTGCCATAATTATGGCTAAATTTTTGGCTGTGGGTGTTTTCAATACTTCATTTGCAACGCACTGGTATGCCATGTCCAATGACTCACGGCATGCGCCATTGGCTACAGGGTGATCATGTACACCAATATGAATGCAAGCCCTGGACATTCCAACAGATGTGGATTGGATGTATATAATTCGAGCATGACATAAAACAATACACACATGTGTGAAACGACATACCTTACACTCAACAGTGGACCTAGTGGGAGGAACATTACCCACAGCAAATGGGAGAGGAGTTGAACCGGCCCATTCATTGTTGTTCCGGAGGCCCCCATTGCGATTCATGTAATCACAGTAGTCATTAGGACATTGGAGATGACCAGCACAAGTAGAACGCCGGAAGGACAATCCAAAATCATTTTGGATATTGGTGGTTTTGGTGGTGCACCAAGGGTGACCGTCGCACATCTTGTCCATGCCGTCCATTGAGCGGCCATACGTACTTGGAACTTTAAGTGCCACAGGGGGTAAGCAAAACAAAACATCACCATTAAAAGAAGATGGTAAGTACTTGACATCACGAACATCTATACTATCAAAATCAATGGATGCGAGATCTAACTTTGATTTTTTTCTTGACTTTGTCAGCTTCAAGGCATCAACTATAGTCAACCCTGTAGATGAAGGTGAAGGGTGTAGTGGAGGACGTTGAGAGGGTGACATTAGGGGAACCACCCTCTTGTACATAAGACTGCAAGGAGATTTGGATACATGTATAGGAAGTTGCAAAGGAATAGAATGAACACCTTTAAATGGAAACGGCGATGTGTTTGAAAGATCAACAAATGCACAAATGTCATCTTCTGAATCCGATAGCACAAACACACTATCATCAAGGGGTTCTACCTTAACATGTGCGGTAGAGGGAATTTGAACTGTGGATGTACCGGATTCGTTTGTCAATATGACAGTAGAAGCTTGCATCTGAGACTCAGAAAGACCTATCATCCTATATGAACCAGGTCCTAAGTTCCACATAAAACCAACATCTGTTCTATTTTTTTGAACCAAAATCGTTTCATACACCTCTCTATCTGCAGAGTACATCTCCTGCTCTAAATACATGGAGCCTATCTGGAGGTTGAATCTCAAACTAAGTAAATCCTCTGAAACACTCACATGACCATCATCTTGAAGTGACAAAATGAAGGGAACAAAACATCCATGAGCTCTAATGGTAGCCATGGAAAATGGAAAGATCAATTGAACAAGACATCATAATAATTTTGGGTGAATGTTGCTTTTATATAGAGGTATGTGATGAAGTGAATGAAATTGAAAACGCGTCATACAATAATGGATGGTGATGAAAGCGTGTGATACCATAGCATCTAATAATATGGAAGTAAACATATCACAATAATAGTTAGAGAATATTTACAAGCAAGATACACACAAAACAACGAGGCTAGGGTGTCAGAAACTTGTGGGCCTTATAATAAAAATATAAACAAAATGAAAAACGCGTTAAAATATTTCGTTCATTAGACGCCAATTGCAACATGAATGATCGTAATATACGTTGGATTTATGTGGGATAGACATATTGGAAGAATAAATGATAGTGGACTGATAGAGGACACATTATAGACACCAACGATGGTGGAGGATGTAGAGAGAACACCCGTGAGGCCGAAGAGAAGGCGTAGGAAAGCTTTGTATTTTACTTCTGAGAAAAAGAGGTTCAGACTGAGTATGAGAAAAAAGAATGCAAACAAGGAAGGGAAAATAAACATGTTGAATACGATAGTAGAAACTGTGAAAGCACTGGATTCTGATATGATGGAGGGTGATGAAGGTGCACATGCAGACGATCGTATATCGGACTCGGAAATGAAGACGAGTTCAAATAAGACAACAAACAAAAAGGTAAGTCAGCTCAACGTAAGTCGACAATATTGTTGGGCATATGCTTTAGTTTGTTTAAAGTAGTTAATTTAACAAAAACTTTATTTAGAAGGATCTATGCACACTTGCGTAGGAAAACCTTCTATGTATCCAACCTACTTTATTTCTTGCCTAAGCACTAGCTCATTAAGGGATAGCACCAGTCAATGCAACCAACTAGATTCGAACCCAAGTTGGAGCAGACCGAAATATCAGTCTCTTTAGACAACTCGCATCCATAGGTGGATGTCTATACCATTTTTTCTTACACTTTTATATATTTGTCGATGGTATGAGAGAAGTGAATACTTGGAATATCGGCGGCCCACCCGAACATCATTTCTGACAACGAGTTAGAAAGCTTAAAAGATAGAAGGGAAAACCCTGTGCGTTAGCGCACATGGTTGTTTAGGGTTTCTAAGTCGCTTCCTAATATCCTCTGCGTTAACGCACGGGGTTATTTACGCTGTGTAAATCGCTCCCTAATACCCTGTGCGTTAACGCATAGGGTTTTCCCTCGTAATTTCTAGGGTATCTAAGTCGCTCCCTAATATCCCGTGCGTAAACGCATAGGGTTGTTTAGGGTTACTAAGTCGCTCCCTAATACCCTCTACGTTAACGCACGGGGTTGTTTACGTTGTGTAAGTCGCTCATAAATACCCTGTGCGTTAACGCACAGGGTTTTCCTTCCTAACTTTTAGAGTTTTTAGTTCGCTCCCTAATACCCTGTGCGTTAACGCACAGGGTATTAGGCAACGACTTAGAAACCCTAAACAACCCTGTGCGTCAACGTACATGGTATTAGGGAGTGAACTAAAAACCCTAAAAGTTACGAGGGAAAACCCTGTGCGTTAACGCACAGGATATATGGGAGCGACTTAGAAGGTTAAAATTTAGGATGGAATACCCTGTGCGTTAACGCACAGGGTATTAGGGAGCGACTTAGATACCCTAAAAGTTAGGAGGGAAAACCCTGTGCGTTAACGCACAGGGTATGTACGAGCGACTTAGAATGTCTAAAAATAAAACAAATAGCTATTGTATAAATTGAAAACGTCATGTAAAGTGTTGAAACTAAAAATTTGTTCAAAATGGGGTTAGGATGTAAAAAATGAGTAATATGCCTACTGAGATATTCATGTAGTATGTGACAGGAGCTTAAAAATGACCAAAAACAGTAAAATATTTTTTGTGGCCACAAATCCAAAATCTACGAGGTGGCCAAAAACAATGAAATAGATAGAAGAATGAGTAAAGAAAACGATATTAAACACACAAAAAATACTAGAGAAAGTTGTAGCCATGGAGATTTAGATAATTTACAATATTTTTATTGTTTTTTTCGGACACGATTAGTATTATTTATAGATTTTACAAGTTTTGGCAAATC
This sequence comes from Polytrichum commune, assembly GCA_950295325.1. Lineage (NCBI taxonomy): Eukaryota > Viridiplantae > Streptophyta > Polytrichopsida > Polytrichales > Polytrichaceae > Polytrichum > Polytrichum commune. Next base: position 40,369,925 of record OX485807.1, read on the forward strand.
TACCAAAAAAAAAAAACTTTTTCAAACCTTTAGCATAGACCCTGTGCGTTAACGCACAGGGTCTACGCTAGCAACTTTCAGACATATGTAGTCAGGTGCATAGACCCTATGCGTTAGCGCACAGGGTCTACGCCCGCAACTTTGGTAGGCCTCAAAGTTAGGGGCATAGACCCTGTGTGTTAACGCACAGGGTCTACCCTAGTTGTTTAGGGTAAGCCGCTACCCTAATCACACAATACTTAAACTACCAAAGTCACACCTAAAATTTTTTTTTTTTGTCATTCTTCCTCTTGTTGGTGGTTCTTTGTTGTTGTGGTGGCTGCTGCTATTGCTGCTCTTCTTCTCTTGTTTTTGCTCATGTGTTGCCACTACTTCTAGTGTTATTCCTATTGGTTTAGGTGGTATTAGTTCAGATACTAATCTATTGTTCTTATTGTTGTTGTTTGTGGTGCTGCTGCTATTGGTGTTGTTGTTGCTGCTGCTGTTGGTGTTGGTGCTGCTGTTGCTGGTGTTGGTGTTGGTGCTATTGGTGTTGTTGTTCCTGTTCCTACTGCTGGAGTTGGTTTTGATGTTTGTTTGGCTGGACGTGGTGCTATCATGTTTTGTGTTGTTCTTCTACTGTTGGTGTTGGTATTGCTGTTGGTACAGGTATTGTTTTTTCTCTACACCTTTAAGCATGTTCTCTTATGTAATCAAATACCTTCATATTTTTATTGAAAGTTTTAAAACATACTACATCAAGAAGATTTCTAAAATTTATGTCATTGTTTGTATTTAGGACCAAACAATGGATGTGGAGAAATCAGTTCCTCTTTCCACGGATAATGATTCCACAAAAATCTCAACTCAAGATTGTCCATCCAAACAAGTTCATCATGATCAAGACATCTCATCAAACTTTCACAATAAGAATAAGAACCCCTCAATGATTTTGACTCCGATGAAGACAACGATGGTGATAATAAAACCTATCAACAGAAAGTATGGGAGCTTACGGACAAGCGAAAGGTTAATTTCACTTCAACAATTTCCTCAATCCGTGCTGGACCGAAATCTCGTTTGCGTGTACCCTTATGTCGCATGGTTCCGATGCCTATTGTGCATCTTGCTTTGAAAGGCGACATCACTAAATTGGAGGCTGATTTTTTCAATGATTATCGTAATGGTGACCGTGTGTTTTATCTATCGGCCACCGACTCTAAGGGAAATTTTTAATTTGTGGATGACGAGGTTCGTGCATCTTAGAGCCAAATTGGGCTCAAGCTAATGCGGTGTTTGAAACTCAATTAGATGTCGACCCTTCATTTACATCATACAAGAACAAGATATTCTTCATATGGGATGGTAATCATAGATTTTTTGCTTAGAAAATTTATATTGACCGCTTGCATACCGAACATTATGAGCGTCATGTCTTTGTGGATTCCATCATTTTGGCGTCCGAGCTTGATGACATTCCAAGTTTGTTGACTGCTATGCACGACATCAACAAGTAATGTTCTTACTTCTTTTTTTTCATTTATTTTTGGTTTGTATTTTGTTATTTGAATTATATCATTCTAAATTCATGAATTCAATATTTTTTCAGGTCAACAGAAAACTCTCACGTTTCTACCAATTTGGTGCATACTTTGTATCGGATGCAAAGTATTGGCACCATGCCTTTGAATTCTTTTAAAAAACAACTGGATTCTAGAGGTTATAAGCGATGTGAGGAGAAGTCCGTCGAAACTTGGTATTCTTTGACGCGGCCAATTTTTCTTGATTACATATACAGTGTAAGTTTTTCTAGCATTTCCTACTATGTTTTTAATGTTTATTTATCTTTCATTTACATTACATCTATATGCACTTATCAATTTTGGATTTTATTTGATTTTTCAGCAAGAACTTGCCGAGGCTAGCGATATTGCTCTCAACTTTTACAATGAAACCCATCATCTTGAACGAACTTCAGAAGGAGTTTCTAAAGCAATGTCCGCAGCTGTCAACAAAAAACGTGCAATGTTGTCTTCTAGTTTTACAAAACAACTAGCGATTGCTGACATCAACCTCACCCCTGCTTTTCTTGAAGAAGTTAAGCACCATTGGGGTTCATTTTCGGTGCCTGAAATGTTACAAGAGAAACTTCATCGTGTTGCTGTTAGTAATGTGGATCCAGATGTCAAAGTCGGATGGCTCAAGCTTTGGAATGACAATAGATTTGACAAAGATGCATTTCATTTTCTGAAATCACCCCTCTTTGATTGTGCACTTAATGATTGGTTATCAAAGTCTACATATTGGGCACAGTTAGAAAAAAAACTATTAAAGAGCTTCAAAATATTCTTTCATCTCCTCTTCAATTGCCTACAGATGTGCCTACTCTCTCCGAATATATCCAAACCTAGAAGTTTGCAGCTTTCAATTCAATATTCTATCGTGAATTCAAAAGCGGAAAAGTAAAAAAAACACAACGTTTGGGATGAGCAATTGAATATTGATCTTGCTATGAAGCGTGTTCTATACATGTACAACTTATTCTTTATTATGTCTTGATATTTTTTCATTACATTTTACTTTTCATTAAATATTTGGCTCATAATATTTTTGTGTGTAGGTATTTTCGATATGTTTTGATTCCACACAAATGCGTTATAGGGGAACTTCGTTTTTTTCCAAATTGGCGTGACACTGGTGCGGAAGATTCATGCATGTTCACTACTAAAATTTGTTTGGATTGGCCGCTCCCACACTATGAGGATTGTGGTTGGTATCTTGATTGTTCTAAGGATGCATGTCTGTCAAGTGAGAAGGCAATCCGTCAGATAAATGATGCCAAAAATGTAGATCCTCGTGATACTGCAATTTTGCAAGCACAAAATTGTGCAGCTTAAACTTAGAGAGCCATAACCAAAAGAAACAAAACGTCGTAAGAGAAAACATGTTCCTGAAACCAAAATATAAGGTCAATCGAAAATTTCACAATATGAAGAATTGCTTATTCTTTCTAATGATTTGGATAAGAATACACTTGGAGGCGAAAGTTCAAAATCCGGATGCGATATCTTGACTTCAACCTCTCCAATAGACCTGCTGAAATTCCTCTTTGGAATAAATATGACAAGAACTGGATGGTTGCAACAATGTCCTTGTGCAAGTCCATCTTGTCTAATGATGGCATCCTCATAGTATTTTCCGCTATCGATATACAAACCAAGAAGGTTTTGAATTCAACCTTACACAACGGCAACATAAAAGTTCTTAAGACTTTTATTTGCCTCAATTCGTACATGGTGTTCAAGGATCCGGAGTCTTCAACCTACACCGTAAGTATAACACATCACAATTGTTTCTATTTAATTATTTTGGTGTTATTTGTATTGTATATAGTTTTAATACAATTTATATTTTTTTTGTAGACTCCGGCATTTATGGCTCATGTCTTGGTAAGGGATTTTACTACCACAAAATCCACGAGACAACCAAACTCCACTTTTTTTGGCACTGGATTGAAAAGCAAAAACTTGCTTTTCAATTTTGTAGATGAAAAAAATAGGCTTCTTAAAAAATCGGGAAGACCTTGGAGGGGGCCATATCAAAAATCGCCGCGTTTTTTTTCAAGATCTTATTGAATTGTTTACACTATCGAATGGACGCGTTGTTGATTTGACATGTTCCACTGGAGCTTCTATCCTAGCAACACGCGCATGTGACAGACATCTTCTTGCATTTGAGGGTGATAATGACATGTTTGAGCACATATTGAAACCGCTTTTGGAAAAGGTTTTGAAAGAGGGGTCATCTAAGGAGAAAATACAAGATCTCACAAATAAAGATGATGACCTTTCGGATGAGGAGATGCTTGAATTTGAGTGTGAGTAAGTTTTGATACAATAAATTTTTATTCAATTCATTCGTTTCATTCAATTCATTGGTTCATTTTTATTTCTTCACATTATTTACATGTTTCATCGATTTGATTTCAGGAATACGATTGGAAAGAGGACATGTCTCCCGTTTTGGGCACATAGACAATTCCTACGAAGTCCAAGCCGTAGCCCGCGTCTCCCATCATATGCCGAGAATGTTGCAATTGCAATGTTGAATATCGAAGATTCGGATCCAAATGAAGAATCTTGCTATAGTTCCAAAATCAATTCGCAATGCAAAGGTGCTCGAATATATATAGATGACGAGGCAAAAGATAGTTTCATGTCTAGTGCTACTAGTGATGAATAAATATTTGGACTTCATGTTGTTTATCCTTCTCAACCCTCTTATTACTAAACCCTAAAATCATCATTTTTAAGGCCACAATTCCACGGTTATAGGATATTGGTGGCCCTATTACCAAAATTTTCATCTTCCTCACTGCTCATAAGTTACCGCTCATCGCTCACCGCTCATAAGATAGCACTCCCCACTATTGGCTCAACGCAATCATGACAAGCCAATGCCAAGGTGAAATCCGTAACCTCCAAACATACGTAAATTAATGTCACCACAAACATGAACTAGGAACCACAAAAACTTAATTACATACATTGACAACGAGCGTATTCATCAAAAGTCATCAAACCACTTTTAGAAATCCCCATGCATATCCGATGCACAAATCACACAAACCTTAAAATTCTAATATGCTCAATATATGTAAAACCACCGGGGAAAACATCTTACCACTAACACACCCGAACCCAAATTGCACGCTTTATCTGAACCACAAAATTGACACATGCCCACACCTACTCTCTACTTGTACTCACCCACACATAAAAGGTCTCCTCATAGCCCGGCATAACAATGATGTTCACCAAATAGTCCACACACTCCAATCCAACAAACATACCATGTGCTCCACCCTCGCAAATGCCGGCAACCGACACACCCAACCCCAAGACAACACAATCTCGAAATGGTTAATACAATGCACATGCACATGCACATGTATGGCCCAATTGTGATTGGACACCCTATGTATCCTAGGATCCCTCATAGATAGCTATGCACCCATCCCCCCATACCCATCAAACACCATACAATTCAGAGGATTCGCATGATGTCACAATAGCTTCCCCAATAACCCTATAAGAGAAAAATCCAATAAGTACGACCCCCTTATCACCATCACAACATGAGTGTGTGGTGCCGTCTCCAAACGATCACTAGAGGTACTAGAAAACCTCAACATGACCCCATAAGAAGTCAAGAAACTCAAGAAATGCTTACATCAAATAGCCATAAAATACCTCACATGTACCTCCATAACATTATTCAGCCATGTGGGTCGGTTCCATGACCCTAGCATATGTCAAATATATTCAATGGGCCCCTCGAACAAAGTGGGAATATTTGTTTGTTATTCATATGTTCAAGCTAAACTTGGAAATATGGGTGGAGTTATACTCCCAATACTATGCGCATGAATGATTGCTCATCCCAATATGATTCTCTGAAATCATCATTCATAGCAACACTAACATTGAAAATACTGAAACTATTCACAATATTCTTATCATTCAACTTAACACTATTCATTATTCGTACGGGCGTTGGTTTCTTCCCATGAAGGTAAGATAGGGAAGGTCCATGTCAACTGCTAGATATAAAATGGAACACAACCATACGGTTGAATATGTTATGTCATCCTAAATAAATAAAACTCGACAACAACCAACCTCTAGTCAATCCGCTTTCATAATCTCATTCAATCAAGACCACACCAATCCCGGACCATACTATAGTCAAGACTCTATAAATGTTATAGGTCGGGAGTAGCAAAAAAATAACATATATAGATTATAACAAGTAACATTTTTTGACTTCATACCGATGATTAATAACATTTATAGAAATAACATTTAAAATTTCCAAAAATAAAGAACATTAAGTTTTATAAAAATCAAAAAGTGAAAGTACAAATGATAATACATAATTCAACTAAAGTAATTGAAATAAATAATTTATATAGTAGTAATTTGACAAAATTCTTCCAACTAAACTAACCGAAAAAGGAAAATAAAAATAAAAATCATGCTCCATACCTTGCCTGCAATCATGAAAATTGCAATTTTTTGAAAAAAATAAAAATCAAGCCCCATACCTCAACTTGATTGCTGATGCGTGGTCAAACAACAAATGAATTTGATTGCAATTACAAATATTGCAATTTTTGTGGATAAAAAAGGAAAAATAAAATAAAATTCGGGCTCCATACCCTTGATTGACCCGTAAACCCGTTGACTAACACTCTACTTGCAATGTTCTGAAAAGAAAAAAGAAAAAGAAAAGAAATACAAAAAAAGAAGCTCCATACAGTACCTGCACCTGCTTGATTGTGTGACCCTGATTGCTGCGCCTAAAATATGCTATATCAAGTATTGTACGCCCCAACAAGCACCCCACCTCCTAAACCTCCCAAACCTCCTATATTTGCCATCTCCTCTCCCAAATTGCTTGAAAGTGCACAAGGAGGAAGGATCCTTTAATAAGAGAGAATATTTGACTTCTTCGCAAAGAATATGGGATAAATGTGTTTACATGTTTAAAATGTACTATGCTCTCATATAGTATTACCTTGATATTATGAAAACTAACACTTATACAAATGCAATCAACAAAGAAGGGAGAAGAGCATGTTATAACACTTAACACATAACACTCACTAGTCTTACCAATTGTGTTTTTGTAGGGGAATAAACCTTTCTTAACATACATGAAATTATAACGCTTGTAGCCTTATAGGGGTAACACTTATAGAGTCTTGGCTGTACTTCATGGAGCCCACCTCCCGGAAGATAGGAAGTACCCGTAGCTTGAAGCCCTAGTAAATGGGGATCATGGTACGGAGAAGAACGGGCTCCAATTCACGTCAGTGCAAATAAAAAAGCACCGCTGTTACTTTTAAGTATATTTATCACACAAAGAGCCTTGTCCGGCTTGCAAGCATCCACAACTGTGCAAACTTTCCAAAAGAAAGAGCAACATGTTTGTCTGCGAAGGCGGCACCTTGGATTTTGTGGGTTTTGGTAGGCTTTTAAAGTGTTGAACTCACATCTCTCAAACTACTTCCAAGATGCTAAAGCTAAGGTCACTTGAGATCATGAATTCCCGTCACGGGTGTTTGCACAATATTAACTATCCTTTTCTCCCGTTAGCCAATTGGCTTCCCGTTCTCCGTGTTCGAGATTGAAGCCCTCATATGAGTTTCATTTTGAAGGCCTCTCACATTTCAGTCCTTCAGTTGAAGGGTTCGTTCAAATCCAAGACGTCAATCCTAAGAATATAAGAATGAAATACAATATTCATGTTAAACTTGTGCGTGAATTGTATCGTACATGTTTCTAGTACAATGTGAAGAATTAGGAATCAACCATCTAACTCCACTTCTTGTAGTGACAATGTCCTACACTTGTTGGTTCTTGTGGTGAGCAGATTATATTGAGGACTTCAAATGACGTCTTCGTTTTCAATTTGGGGTTGCGTTCCGAAGGGTTGTTTTGAGAGAGGTATATTCTAAAGGGCCAAATCGCGTTTGAAGGGCATTGAAGACTTCAATCTTGAACATTGCCTGAGCTCTAAAATAAATTTCATTACATTTTGTTTCATTGGGCAAGTATGATAGAATACATGAACTAACACAATGAACCCTAGTAGGCTGTCTTATTCCAAATTTTGAGTATTGAGATCAATCTCCACATGGGAATATACATGGTCCCGACTCCCAACCAATGTGATTAAATGACACAAGGCAAATTTACTGTCGTGCTTTCAAGAAATATATGCCAAAGCATATAGTTTCTTTTTTCTTTTTTTCTTTTTTGGCACAAATTGAAAAATCAATTGCAAGAAAGGGACCCAAAATACAACCACCCAGTGAGAACCAGAGCAACCCAAGGGAAAATCGAGAAATAATGCCCATTTGAGGTCTAACCTTCCACGTGACTGCAAAGTTGCTACAGGTCACAATAAAACTTTTCACACCCCAAATCGAGTCAAACTCTTAAGGACATCTTGGTGGGCGACATCCGGGACCTTATCCAAGTCGGAGAGAGTACGTTTGCACTTAGTTGCCGAAGCATGTAGCAAGTATTGTTTACCATTCTTTCTCACCGCTTTTGAATAATTGTAACGATTGAACAACACCAATTTTTTTTTTCAAAGGAAATGAACATAACATATGATCTTGGAAGTTTATGAAAACCTCCAAAAGTTGATAATTGATCTACTCTATTATAGGCATGGGGGATGTACACATAATTGTAATATAGAATGAGTTACTTGGGGTGTCTCTAAACTAATATCCCTATATATATATATACAAGGTTTGACACCACAAAAAAGATAAACTGTGAGCCCAAGACTAAGCCCACAATGGTTGTTAATCCTTAAATTTATTAAAACCTTAGATTTGAAATTGCATCAATCACTTTTAAAACATAAAAAAGAGTGCAAGCTTTGAGCTTGAATTAGAATTTAGTTAAATATTTAGTGCTTGGTGTTTAGATTGGAGTGGGTGAATACCAGTTTAGGATTTGAATTGGGCCTTAGGCTATAAGTGTTGCATTAGGAATTAATTATTGTGGAAAACGGCTTAGAGTTAGTTGATCAGTGCTTAGATTAATATTACCTTAGGAGTGGTTTAATGCCAAAGGTGATAGTTCTCTTAGGTGAGTTAGATGGATGATATTAGGCTAGGTTGCTATTTGTTTTAGGAAGGGTGGGGCTCCCAAAGTGTGGATCAGGGGGTTTGATTGTCGGATCAGGGTAGAGGCTTCGGGAGGAGGGGTCGAAGGACCGCCAAGGAGGCGGCTCTCACTCTCTGGAAGCACGGGACGAGAACATGGGAGGAGGAGCTGCGACAGGGGTGACATGTCCCAGATTTCAACAAGGAGTTGCCGCTGGTATGGTTGCATTACTACTGGGTTGTGAGGGGATTCAGGTGAGAGGACAAGCTGTGAAGGATTGACTGAGAAAGTGAGCAACCAGCCGCAGCTGAGACTGGTGACTTCTGGCTGAGGGTTGGGAAATGTAGCATCAGGAAGGCGGCCATTGACACCAGGTACTGGGCTGCGAATGGAGGGAAGAAGGAGTTGTGGTGCATCAGCACCAGAATCAGGAAGGGGATGGAATGGAAGGGGAGGAGGAAACCGAGCCCCTGGGCCAGATTCGGCATAGGGCATCAGGTGGTAGGATGTGCATACTAAACCACTCCTTATCCTGGAAATTCTTCACCCCGAATTGGGAAGAGTGAGAGTGGGTGTGGAAGGAGGAGTAGTCGGAGGTGGATGGGTGAAAGAAAGAGGAGGATTGTGCCAAATGCAGTTCAATGCTGCAGGAATTTAGGTGGAGATGGTTGACTTTTAGGATGGATGGGAGAGCAGCAGCAGCAGCAGCACTGGGCTGCTTGCGGCCACCTAACCAACCTCGGCCCTTCTGGTCCCAGGCCAACCAACTCGGGAAGGGAGGTCCCCTGTACTGCTGGGAGGCTGCTAGTTCAGACTACACTAGGCGGGTATCGAGGCACACAGGGTATAAGGGTGGGTCCATGGGCTCGAGGCCTGCTACCAGGGTGTTGACCAGAGGAGGTTACCTAGACTGTTAGACGCTGAAGGCAACAGAGGCCGACAATGAATAGTTGGGCGAGGGCTTAAGGTGGCTGGTTAGTTTTAGAGTCTGAGTATGATAGCTAATATTATAGATTAAGGATTAACTTAGATCATTAGGCTTGTGGACTTATTAGGGTGGATTGTGTGATTGACTTGCAATCGTTGTAAGCATGGGGGGAAGGAGTATTTGTCAATGCTCAATATCTCACGTGCGGTTAAAAATAAAATCAAACTTGATTTTGCATAGCACATCCTTCTTGTTAGTGCATGGGAATTAAATGTGGATGAGACAGGTGAAGAATGTGAGGGAAGGTAAGGATTGGTAGTCAAACCATTATAGGATAGAAGTGGGGGATCAACCCATAACACGCCAGGGAGTTAGTTCATGTGAGCCGAGGGCTCTCACCCGGACTAGGACGCTGAAGGGTGGGGGTTCTGGGCCTCACATCAACGTACAAACTTATCTAGGTTAGAAATAATCTAAAGTATTTATATATTTAGGAAATTGGTAATGAAGGTTGATAATGAAATGCCTAACATACATATACTCCATAACATGATGCCTATGACTCTTATGTAGGTTTACAACCCCTTATTAACTAAAAATTGCCTTGTACATATTTTTAAATGAATCAATTCAACATTTTAAAGCAATGTGCATTTCACATACCCTATCCTTCAATTATAATATACTCTTCTTGTGCACCCACCTTGGTAGGTATGGTCAATATTGTGTGCACATCCCAAATTATGGATAGGCTGAAAACTATGAAGGTGACTTGACATACTAAGGCGCTTTGTGAACTTAGTTGCTCATGCTTAGGTACCTTATCCTTCTCGGGGTTGTGTGGTTCCATCATTGTGCACCCTAAAGAGTTCTAACACTCTTTTTTTTGGGTCCCAATTGCCTTGTCTTTTTTTAACAACATAATATTCAACAAAATTGTTTTATTTGCCTCAAAATAGAAAAGGGAAGTGGAGAAAAAAATCCAATCATCTTAATGAAAATTAAAAAAAACTTTACCATCTAATAAGAAACACTACTTTGATGTGCTCTGATTTGAAACAATCAAAGGCAGTGAAGCAATTTGCATAACATCACTCATGTACTATATATTATGGATGTTATATGCAAATTGTAAAACTCATTAATCATGTCTGTAAATAAATAAATAACGGTGGGCAATCCGACGTGAATTTGAGCCCATTGGCCCTACCCTACTCAAGAATCCTCTTGGTGCATGATGGGGCTTATTGCCTACCTTACGATGGGTGTGCTATTGGCTTCCTACCTACCTCGATAAATTTTTTTTTACCTGTCAAGTAGAGAGAAGATTTCACAACGGGATTTGAACCACCAACCACTCTATTAAGAAATGGGCACCTCTCCACTATCACCCAATAGTTTAAATTCATCTCGGACCAAAATCATGCCCATATGAAGTGAACTCGGTGGAAATTGTAAATTCTAATGATTGAATATTTCTATTAATGTTCATCAAACATGCACGATATTTTGAGACATTTAAATTTTATTATTTGAAATATTATGAATTTGATTGTGCATTGCTTTGCCTTAGGAACACTAGTTTGTTTGTTTGTTTGTTTTTTCCCGTTTGTTGTTGATGCTTGCAATAACCATATAAACTATATTAAAATATATTGTTATTGAGTAAGATGCATGTTTGAATGAAGTTGATATAATTCTATAACTGCTATATATGGGGCATTGAAATGCCATTGAGACCTAAAACACATCAAGGGAGTTTCTTTTCTAACACATGACACAAGGAGGAACAACTTTCTAGATGTAGTGGAACCAAGAACCCCCAAGAATGGTTAGGAATTCAGAAGACATATAAGCAAAGTTATAATTTGTAAAGTGTCTAAAAAACTCCTAGTTTGATAGGGAGCTTTGGCCCATTTTGGACAATTCATAATGTGTAAGGAGTGTTCAAGTGATGTTGGAACCCCCAATTTTGGTGAAATGTAGATGAGGCATTTGACTTTGGTCAAAAGACAACTACATTAGAATAAACCCCTTGGCAAACTTTTGAGAGCATCATTTTTGATGCCTTCAAAAGTTTGCCATGAATTTGTTTTAATATAGTTGTCTTTTGGCTAAAGCCAAAAGCTTCCTGTAAAACCACTTTTTGGGCTATCGCCTAGTCGAACGAGGCAATTTCAAAATTTTGATGAGATTCATCCGGCTATTGGCCACTGAAGACAAGTCAGTGTGAAAACGAATGGCTATCGCCGTGGTGGTAGCGGTTACTAGGCTAACCGACTGTCTCTCTCCCTCGGCACTATGAGGAGAGGGCAGCCTAGGAAGAATTAAGGCTATTATCATTTTGTAGAATCTCACATAGTCTCAAGTAGCGTTAGCGATAGGCAAGATAAGCAGCAACCTTCGGTGATCGAAGTTGACTGGCGATTAGGCAAGTAAGTAGGAGATTAGCAAGGAGAGCAAGACCAGAAGCCGTGAGATGCGGACTTCGGAAGAGTCTGAACTTGGACCTTGAAGTGGAAATGTGAAATTAAGACTATAATATGAATGTGTTTGGAAAAGTCAGAATGTGTGTGTGTAAGTATGAGCAATACACGTGAAGTAGAGATTGTGTCTCAGTGATGTAAGTATTTGACAATTGAATGTGAGTCAGGCGAGTAATCTGATGGGAAGTAAACGGTAAAAAGAAAGAGAGTAAAAGTTCTGTTATCAAAAGAATGAAGTGAAAGCTATATTGGGCGATAGGCTGGAAAGAGAGGAGACTTGAAGTTTGATTCTATGAGAGTAAAGTCTGAAAAGATCGACATTGTATGAGAATATGAGAGCAACCTGTTGAAGGCAATATTCATCTGGGTGGAAGTTACCTGACCGCAAGGGTACAGAAACTTGAGTCCCCTGTGAGAGCCCAGTTAAGTCAGGAAGGAGTGAAGTTTGGAGTGTATGTATAAACCGGTGTTGTCGAAGGCCAGGATATAGTCAAAATCCTTAAGGGCAATAGCCGAGAGAATAGTGAGAGGTCTGAAAGATGAGAGCAGTTGTGCAGGCTGTGAGAGCCTTAGGCCATCGTCGAAGAGCGTTAATCAGGCTATGACCAGAGAGACAGAGAGATAAAGCATTGGCGATGGACAGCAACCAACTCGCCATTACCCGAGAGGCAGAGAGGTAAAATTGAGATGAGTCGCCTGAGAGGGGCGATCGCCTGGTAGTGAGTAAGATATCCAAATTAGGCTAAAGCGGAGAGTGGCAAGTAGTCAAAGTGAAGACTGTGAAGGTTGAGAGGCCTGGGATGGGCGAGACAACCTCCGAGAGAGACTAAGTGGCCATAGCCAGGTCCGAGGTAGGAAGCCTGAGAGACGAGAGTAGTCATTACCCGGCAGTACCGAGGTAGGATATCGCCAGAGCAGACCCTGTTTAGAGAGGGAGAGATGAAGGCAAAGCGTCAGTAGCTGGTAGGCCATAGGCTGATAGGCTTTACCTGAGGAGGAGGAGACGTTACCAGCAAAGAGTAAGGTGAATTCTTGTGTAAGACTGAGTAAAATTAACAGATTAAAGCCTTAACATAGGATATCGCCTAGCTTACTATGCATTGCTTTCTGTATTGACAATGTGGGTGAATTTTGAGATGAGTACCCAGGTACACCGGAAGAACAAGATGATGGCTACTGGTTCCGCGACACGAACATGATGGTTGTAAGTCAACCGAAGAATTAATTAAATTGTTGAATTACGCAAATGTGCATTCAAATGAGCAAAGACTATGCGGTTACTAAGACATTACCCCGGACTTTGTCCAGATTATGAGCCATTGACAATTTGCCGAGCTTTTGAGCTTCATAACTGACATAGGTCGAAAACCATAGAGTGATAGAACACTTTCCTTTGAGATAGGACAGACAACACTCACGACTGAACCTACACATATGAATCAATAAGGATGGGAAATGAGGAAATAAGTTAAGATTGGAGAGCATAAACAATGAGAATCACCCATAATGTTATTAAGAACCTTAAACCAATGTGACATTAACCCTTATAGACACTATCTCAGTCTTCCTGGAGACTTTGTTCCCTGGGTTTTGTTGTTTTGAGTCATAGCAAAAACTTACTACACTTCCCCTATAATTCACCTAAACTGTGGGCTCTAACACCACTCGAACACTCTACAAACACTATAAAATGTCAAAAGTGAACCAAAGACTTAAGAATAATTCAGTTGTGAACCAAACGTGCTTGATAGATGGCTTGGCATTACAAAAGGTCTTTGAGTTAAACTAAAAGTAGAGAAGGTTGTTGGTTCCCCAAGATGTGTCGAAATCATCAAGGGTTTTTTCATAGCTAAAAGGCCTCCTCAAGAAATTCTAAAGGCTTAAGAACACATGTAAGGAACATCCACTAGGGCCTAGTTTTCCAATTGTTTATAGGGTCAAGCCTTTCGCTCCATAGTCATAAGAATGTCATGCGAATTAGAGAAGCCACCATAAAGGGCTTAAGCAACTCATTTTACAAGGAGGCTCTTTTTTATCACCTCGGGTTTGATGGAGCTAAGACCTCAAAGCTTTAATTTGACGCAGCAATCGGTCCAAACCTCTCTAGCTTTAACGTACATCAATTTGCCATCTTAGATATAGCCCTTTGGAATGTTTGATCCGCTTGATTGCGCCCCAAGAGCTAGCCCACATCACCACAAAAGTACTACAATGTGGATAATTAGACTTAGTTAACAAGATTGCCTCAACCCATGTGGAGAAAGTCTTTTTGGCCTCTAGTAGGTGATCATCGTTCAATTTATCTTGGTGAGAAAGTCATTCACGTTCTAGATGTGAAGAGTGATCTCAAAAAAATCTTTAGAATGTTGGAAAACTCACCAAGCTTGATCCACTTTTCTTTGGAATGTGTCAAACCATGTTGATTTGTCACATGTCACATTATGCCAATAGAATGTTGACAGACTTGTCCTAACTAATAACCAACCCTAACACAATAGTAAACTTACTCATTGGACGTCTTAGAAGCATTCGTTGAAAGGAAATTGCTTTCTAAAGCTTGCTCATAAGTTTAATCCTAGTTTAATTATCATCTATTATGAGAGACCTATAAGGCTAATCACAAATGGAACATGTTTGAACTAGTATGAGTGGATGGCAAGTATATATCCTTCTTCAACATGTTGTAAGGAGGCAACATGATCTTCTTTTGCCGGCCCAACTCAAACATCTCTTGGAGTGTCAAATTGCCATTTGTTGGCTTCGTTAATCTTGGTTAAATCTCATACCCCTTGTTGAGTTGTTTGGATCCATTGTGTGCATCGCACAAAGTTAAAGTGCTATATGCCTTGGGTTCTGATGGCCTTATAAATATTTTTAGTAGTGAAATAAAGTATCTCACTTGTCTCACAAAAGAGTAAATTTTATTATTTTTAAACCTAAATGCACATAAATCTATATTAGATATGTATGCAACTGTGAAAGTATAAAAAGTTGGCATGCAATACGCCATAGGTGGCCATCGTATATTATCTTGTTTGCAAATGCAAAAGTTTATGTGCTATTAGTGTAAGACACTAAATTAATGAACATTTTCTTTGATGAATTTGAGAGGAATTATCATCCAACAAAACCCCCCTTTGAGTGCACATGTCGTTATGAGGCATTTTATTCGAGATCAACATGTGGTAGTAGCATGTGGACAAAGAAACACTTTATTGATTGATGAGGGTCCCATTTCGGGACATTTAGAATTGACCATCAAGAGTTTCCCTATGGTGAGATGGCCTTTATCAATTACTTTTCTTGATCAGACCCCTACATGAAGTGGTGGGTGGATAGTTGTGGATCTAATAACAATTCACATCAAAAGGACATGTTCTCAAAATTGTTAACCATAGTAGGTTCAATAGTCAACATAATTTTTTAAGTGCAGTTGATGTCTTTAATCATGTCTTGTTGATTGCAAAAATATGGCATTCTCTTGTGCATCCCTTCCTCCAGTTGTTATAATGTACACATCCAAAGAGTTATTCATGCCCAATTTTCCCCTCAAAATATCTCATCTCCCATGTTTCAAGATTCTATGGACAAATCTCAATTTGACCTCAAAACTTGTCCATGAAAAAATCCACAACCAACATTGAGTAAAATGTACTCGAAACAACCACAAATCTATTCTTGCAATCAACAATAAATAAATTTGTGGAGGTGTTGAACTATTTGCACTAGATGGGAACAAATCAATAGTTCAACACCTCCACAAATTCTCATGCCAAAATGTGCAAACCATATTAGGTTAGGCACCTTGCATTTGGAGTATGTAAATTATTCCAAATTTCTAACCACAAATATGAATAATAAAAGGAAATCATAGTGTATCCAAAGACAAAGGTCATTTTTACATGAATTTAAGAAAAACTCACTTCTACCAAAATAAACATCATGGATGTTCATGCAAAATTTGCATTGGAGTGGCAAACATTGATTGGAGTCAACACCCTCACATGAGCTCCAAACACAACAAAAACATGACCGCTTCAACAAATATTTGAGTAAAAGAAACTCTTCATACCACATATGAACTCATGTGAGTGTAAGAAGGGGTATTATTTAAGGCATTAGTGCACACAATGTAAATAAGGGAGAGGTATTATTTTTCTGTAGTTTGTACATGTAGAAATGCTACTATTTTTTTTGAAGTAAAGGTAGTTGTACCAAAAGGGCCCCTCATGTTTAGAGAAACATTTGACAATAATGTATTAGTTTCATCTAATTTACATTTTCATTTCTTGTTGTCATATGGTCATAGTCCTTAATGTCTACCAAAAAAGAAGAAGAAGAAGAACTCCGGTCTCCGGACCAAATGACTACCATATATGTTCTTGTTATGGTGTGCATTTGGGATCTAGGTTTCTACAAATCAGAGGCTCTTGGAGCACTCATGGGCTTCCGTGAGTTTTTCTCTCTAGATTGTGGTTAACTTACTGTGTTATTGTCTTTGATTGTTTGATACATCGTTGAGTTACATGCTATAGATGAAAAAAAAAAATTCAATGACTTTTTCATTGGGAAGTGAAAGTGGATATTAAGTGTCTTTAAGGCCTATTTAGTTCATAATTTTAATTCTTTTTATTTTTATTTTTATTTTTTGGTATATGTAGTGGAGGTATTTCTCACATTAAATTGAATTTTTTAGTATAAATACATGAGTCCATTTTCTAGCATGTTAGTATCCCGGGGGTAGACTTTCTATTGTCATTTCTTTCTTTGAATGTCAAGGCCCCCTACTATACATCCACCTTCACTTCAGGATTTTTAATAACCATTTTAGATGTACACACTAGAGAAAAACAATGACTGTTCCTTATGTGTATTGTATACCCTAATGCCTCAATTTGAACCCTTATTTGCACTCACGTTAATTCATACATGGTGTGAAGAGTCCACACCCTGGGGTTAGTACGTATACATATGTTTTCATCTATAAACTTCTCGTATGTAGGGGGTTCAAATTCATAGGTTTCCAATGAAGAGGCCACCCCGGGTTCCGCACTCGGATGGACTTTCCAGCTCAAAGCCACGTATCATCAGTAGCATTGTATCAGTGTGTTTCAACCTCTCCAAAACTTTGCCAAAAAACCAGTCAAGGTCTTCATGCCTGTGCCCAACGATAAGGAATGCAACCACCTTGTTCAATACATGGCTTGCTGTGAGGGTTGAGCAAAATGCATCAACTATTCAATTTTTGTTGTCTTTGGTTGTAATGTCAAGTTCAAGGTAGAGGTTTTAGATAGTGGGACTTCTGGAATTGGGGTGTTGTGGTCGATTTGCTACATGTTGCTGCATTTTTTGGTGCCTCAGATCCTAGTGAGTCCGTCTCCACACATCGACTTCCCAAGCAAGGGACATTGAAATACTGGAGCGCACTGGAATAGTTTCTGTGTTTAGATCACTTGTATGCTCTCCGATCCTTGGAATACTCTACATATTTGAGGAAAATCTATTGAGTTCGAGGACATAGTGATGTTCCGGAATGTGCATACGACTATCTCCATGCCCATGAATGAGTATTCTAATCACAGATATGGGAATCCGTCCCAACCTTGTAGTTGTGCTTTCGTCATAGTGTAAATCCCTAGGATAGTTGTTGCAATTCTTGCTAGCTCCCCTTACCTTATCTTCACCATTTCGCAACTCTAGCAAATGTCACGAGCGCTAACCTTGGACATCCCACACACACGTGCATGGTTAGCTCCCCATACCAACCTCCAAGCTCATAGCTTGGTTACTAAATCCTCCTACACATGCATGTGGGACTCTCCCCTTAGTAGGTAGCCAATGATTAGGTGCAGACTTCCATTCATGTTCATCCAATCTTGAGTTGATCATCGCGTTGCCAGAGCAACATTATAACAACCCAAAGCATACTTGACACTTTGCCCCCACGTGGGGCCAAAGCCCGTGGAGGCCACGCTGGTATGCAGTGGGTGGGGTCAGTCGGCAAAGTTGCCTCCCCCATATAAACCTTTAGGACTTTGTGCAGGGCCCCAAGCCTCCACCCCACCGTCAAGTAACCTTTTGTCTTCTTCTAAGAGTTGAGGTCGGGTAGACGTTTTCCCTTAGCTGGTGGGGCTGAAACCCCCCAACAACTTCAAACCTCAATAACTTTGTTGTCTGATTTCCGATTCTATTGAGTGACCAGTCCATCGACATCTATGCATAGATGCCCATAGACTCTTATTTTGCCCCATTCGGGCAAATAATGTGGGAGTTATGGTTGTCCTAACCTTGGCAGTCTTGGGTGCCACTCCCGGGTCACTGCTGTCCCACCATAGCGCCCCCTTGAGTGTTGGGCGCTTTCCTTAGGCATCGCCCCATTCAAATTGCCATATCTCCTAGCTCACAACTTTGATTGGGGATTTCTTGAGCATTCTAGAATCTAGACGCCATAAGCTACTTGATGCTTATGGCTTTACCCTCGTGACTCTTAGTCTCTGTGGGTGGGAGGTGTTCCCAACGCCTGGGGCCCTCACCCACACTAGGATCACTTGGGCCTTCTCAGCTATGGCGCCACGAGTCCCGAGTGTCACTCCGGGGTCCCTCTTATGCCCATGGTTTTGCGGGCACTCCTCATGGAGAGGTGCACGACAAAAGTGGACAACTAACCACGTAGTTCGGCCGCGTTGAAAGATTCGGACAATAATAGGACTAGAGATAAGATTGTTAGTCCTATTGTAGGAATCTATCCTTGAGGTCGACATGAAGAGGATGCCATCAACCCCTTTAATTCAACCTCAAGGGAAATTTTTATACGTGGATTCTTTTCTTTCTATTTCATTTATTTTTTATTTTGTTTCAAACGATGTTTTTAAATCCAATGTTTTAGGTTGGAGTCCTAAAATGTGTTAGAAATTCAAGGCAACAAAATTAAATTAAAAATATATGAATAATATAATTTCCCATATCTCTTCTTTCAAAAGAACAAATTCACATGGGCTTGATTTTTTTTATTCCATGCCTTACTTGTAGATGTCTTCATGATCAAGTTTTTAATATTGCATTCATGCTATCCAAATCCAAAACATGTGCCCAACTGCACGAATGTAGTAAGTTGTCATGGTTTAAAATTGTCAACTAATTCACTTTGAAATTTATATAGGACTCTAGAAATACCTCATTTGCATGCCTCTCTCTATCCAACTTTCACATCCTCAAGTCCCGAATTCCATTCATACTACATCAACATAGTTTTTTAAAACCTTCCTCATTATACAAACATGCCTTCATGTTGTGGAGGGAAGTAGCCACATGACTCATATGTGCAATTATGTTGCCTCTTTACACGTAAATGACCTTGGCTCAAACCCATTTACCATATTATATAACTAGAGTGTCATAATTGCTTACATATTGCATAAAAGGAGATTTGTCACAAATAAATAAATATTATAAATATTTGATATTATATATGAATATTTATCCAAACCCAAAGTCAAGCCCAAATGTATTGAAAGCATAATGCACATAGACTTAATAGTATTTTACTAGAATCTCAAACATTTTGATATTCTAATATTAGATAAAGTACAAAAATGTTGGATTTATTAGTGGTTGTTCACAACCAAACAACTTGACTTCTATCAAATTCTCATTGGTCGGATTCACTCGTGAGGCGAGCAAGGTTGTCTTTTGCAAATGTTATGTATTTTTCAGAGATGGATAGTGACCCACTATGTTTCTTTTGTGGTTTCCATGCTACAAATATGGAATATGTGGCAATTCATCTTGGTCCATACTCCATTAGTAGAAAACTATGCCAAAAAGAACTTAGCCGAAACTCGACTGCGATTTTGACCATCTTGATCTGATTTGTTTTTTTGGTCTAGCAACTAACCTTTAGGAATCGGGGAGCGTATAATATATCGTTGGAAAGTTCTTGAAAATACCTTTCCAACAGTATATTACATGCCCTAAATATTCAAAATTGTAGTTGAAAAATGAAAACAAATTGTGGTTGTTTAACGACTGCAGATTAGGTTGGTCAAAAGAACTGCACCCAATTTTGGTTGTGGTTTTTTTGGGTATAGGTTTCTTCTAGTGCTCCTAATCCACCCTCCAATAAAAAAAAAGTTGTATCCCAACTTGTATAATAATGGATCTTATCTCCATCACATATTTTTGGTCAGTAATATTCCACCTAGATTTGCCGAAAATAAGAACAAAAAATTACAAAATCTGGTCGAGACAAAAAATTTTCCACCCAAACCAGTTTAGTATATGTTTCATCTCCAAGGTGCAATATGGGAATTGGTTTACAAGGTTTGGGCTCCCCATGTAGTACCATGGCCTTACCCTCCTCCTCAACATGCCAAACAAAAAGCCCCTCTGGTAGGCTTTAATCTTAAATAATGCATGATAGTTTATACTTCATGGCCGGAATACCATCATATGCTGTAAAACCAAAATTATTGAACCTTTGTGTGCCCAATTAGACGCTGAGCTCCACTCCAAAAGTGTTGTTCTATAAATGCTTCAAATTCTAGCACCTCTTTAATCATATTTGGGTTGACGGGAACATTGTCCAAATCCATGTACAACCTCGTCCAAAGTGGGATTGTTGGAAAATCCGCCCCAAAAATGCTTCAATATTATGGTGCATTTGGCCTACCAATATAAAAGATAAAAATGCCTCCTTGAAAATACCTTTCATAAGCAGTAAAGAGCAATAGATGAACACAAATCTACTTTTATTGTTTTTGGCACAATTGTTTAGTTATATTTGCATAGTTGGGGACAATTTTTTTGCAATCACAAGCTTATTAGGGGATTTTCACAATGAATCCAAGCATGCATCTTTTTCATCTAGTGCTACCCCATATAGAGGTGTCGATCCAACATTGTCAAATAGCTATCATGAGGAGTACACTGGTGGTTTCTCCAAATGATGCAAAAACTGTGCAAATGATGGAATGGTGTGGTTTAAATCCGCCATATACAAATCAAGAGCTAAATGGATAAATTTGACATCATTATAGCAATGAGCAATCATCCCCACAAGAACAACCCAAAGACTTGTTGTTGAATAAAGACTAGCTATAAGGCTTTGGAGAGAACCACATAACTTATAACCAAAATGGGTAGCTTAAAGAGTCTATCCGAAACCTTGATTTGATGACCAAAACATGGTGAGGTTGTTTTGCTATGGTGTCACTTATGCTCTTACAATGTAGTTGAAAACAAGACACACTTTGTGTTGAAGTGTGTATGCCACCCAAACTGCTTGTAGTTTGATTTAAGGCTCACTGCCTAGTTACAGAAGGAAAATAACTGTTAGGAATTAAATTAGTATCGATTAGTTAACATTGTTAGATGGTTAGGTAATACTTTAAGATCCGGCAAGGTGTTGTGCAGATGAAAATGCGTGCAGAGGAAGGTGTATATGGATGAAAGTGCATGTAGATGAAGACATGTGCGGATGAAGGTATTGAGAAAATGAAAATGTTGAGTTGATGAATGTGTGTGTGCATGAAGACGATGGCTCTTTGTCGTGCACCTCTCCATGAGGAGTGCCCAAAACACCATGGGCACAAGGGGGACCCCGGAGTGACACCCGGGACTTGTGGTGCCATTGGTGAGAGGGCCCAAGTGATCCTAGTGTGGGTAAGGGCCCCGCGCGTTGAGAACGCCTCCCACCCATGAAGACTAGGAGGCACAAGGGCAAGGCCATAAGTTATGCATAGCTCATGGCGTGGTGATTCTAGAATGCTCAAGATCACCTCAATCGGAGGTGTGAGCTAAGAGTTATGCCAAATTGAGTGGGGCGCTGTCCCGAGACAGCGCTCTGGTACAGAGCAGTGGCCTGGGAGTGGCTCCCGGGGCTGCCAAGGTTTAAACAAACATACCTTCCTCAATACTTGCCCGGATGGGGCAAGTGAGGAGTCCATCGGCATCTACGTGTTAGCATCAAAACTCATACAAGGAAGTTATGATGGTTTGAAGCTGCCAGGGGCTTCTAGGCCCAGTGGCTAAGGGCAAATGTCTACTTGGCCCCAACTCTTGGTAGAGAGACAAAAGGTTTCTTGACGGTGGGGTAGGGGCCCCGCGTAGAGTCCTAGAGGCTTATTTGGGTGAGGTGGTGTGGCCTCACCCACCCGAGGCCGAACGGCACGGCCTCCATGGGCTTTTGGCCCAATGTGAGGCCATAGTTGCCTAGTATGCTTCGGGTTGTTGTAATGTTGCTCCGGCAACGCGATGATTAACATAGGATTGGACTTCCATGGATGGAAGTCCACATCGAAGAAATGGGTTACCGATTAAGTGGTGAGTCCCGAAAACAAAGTAGGAGGGTTGGTTCCCTCCTATGAACTATAAGGTCCGGGGTAGGAGGAGCTAACCATTAGCATGGCGGAATGCGAAGGGTTAGCTCTCGTAACCTTTGCTAGAAACGAAAATTGGCAAAATTGTTAGGGAGCTAGCAAGGGTTGCGACACTCTTGGATCAAAAGGGCAATGAATGAATACCGTTGGATTAAGGGGTTTAGAAGAATGATATGTAAGTGAAGCCAACCATAAATGCTAATTGTTAGATTTAGGTACAACCAGATCTACGGGCGGTAGGCCATGTGGTTAAAAAATGGTGTTTGCGAAGGTTTGCGCTGGCCTTATTCTTACTATCTTTTTTCGGTTATGACACACTCTCTTTCTCCATCTCCATATAGTTAGCAATGGTCTTCGTAACGTTTCATTTTGTAGAATGATAGTAAAATTAATGTTGAATAAAATAGTTTATAAATTCTATTAATGTTGATTAAAAGAGTTTGTAAATCATGTTGAGGAATTGTTCTATGGATTTGTAGATGTTGGAATAAACTATTGTATAGATATGTGGTTACTAAAGTGAAGGCCACAATTGTTTGCCATTCAGGTTCCTCTGATTGTATTACTACTAATTGTAGTGATTTTGGTTGTAGTGTTGTTGGTTGCGGCGTTTGAGACTTAGAAACATGAGGTAGAAATATAGGTAGTGGTTAGAGATAGAATTAGTAGTTGGTGATGAAGTTAGTGGCTAAAGCTCTAGCTTTAGTCTTGATTGGAGTATTGGCTTGGAGGGTGGCAAAATGACATTCATCCAAATAACATTCTTTAAAAGGATGGTTTAATTCTCAATCCTTCCACTTCTCAACCAATCCAACCAAGGGTGGCTGGAGTAAAAATTGGTGGAAGTTAGGTACCTAGAGCTAACCCCCACATTACGGTAGCAGATACTATGTATGATGGTTGAATTTTAGATGAAGTGAGAATGATTTAGGTTGGATGAAGATTTGTTTTCTAAGGGATGAAATGGTGGACTTAAGATGGTTGCATGGATGAATAATGGTTGGATGAATGTGATGAAGTTGGATGATTGTAGGAGATAGAAGGTCATTGCTTAAAGGCACTAGAGTAGTCAATCCATCCGGCCAATCTTGTGGGTTGCTATTTTGATTGAAATAGCAATTGCCAGCACATAGTGTTTCTTATATAGCTTTATTAGAGATAATTTCAATTATTATTTGAGAGCAGGGTTGTCTATTGTGTCGTGATGGAGGCTAATCCCGACATAATGTCGTGGCGTCACGACACGTATCTGTCACGACATTATGCTGGATGCTGTCTTTATCCTGACGAACTTGAATTTTACCGTATTTTTTTTGTGTAATTACATTACCCCAATCAGGACACGTAGGATTTACGATGTCCACGTATGGTGCCATGTCAGCAAAGTAGAGGTAAAGTAGGAAAAAAATTACTAGCGCCCGTCCCCCCCCCCCCGTTCCCCCCGCTCCCTATGTTCCCCTCCCCCATCCGGCACCCCATCCGGCCCTCATCCGGCCTCCATCCGCCCCCCCCCACCCATCCGAACCCTCCCCCCTATCCGACCCGCCCCACCCCCCCCCCCATCCGAACCCGGCCCCCCTCCCCCCCCAATCCGAACCCCAATCTGGCCCCCATCCATACCCCATCCGGCCTCCATCCGGTACCCCATCCGGCCCCCATCCGGCGTTCCCCCCGTCCGCATCCGTTCCCGCCCCCGTTCCCGTCCCCGTCCGCTCCGTTCCCCTCCCCCCCACACCCTCATTTGTCATATTTTACTACTTTGATTTAAACAGAATGATAAACACAAAGGCAAAATGATTTACATGGCAAGGGAAATATGCACATCCACGTTGGATTTTTCTGCCACATTGGATGCCACCTTGGCAAGAAGGTAAGTATTTTACCCACCCTACTAGCTTCCCCCTAGTATGACCCTACGTGGACCCTATTATGTCGTGACGGAGGGGTCCGCCCCGACACGACACGTCATGACGTCATGACGGTGGCAGGACGTCGCGATAGACAACCCTGTTTGAGAGTATAATATTATGGAGTCTCAAGTCTTCCTTTCAATTGAACCATCAAGTTGATATTAGCCTCCAACTCACGGAGGCTACCGCACTCTGCCACTGTAGGACATTAGTTGGTTTGATAATATATCAATGTACTTTTAGCTTATAAGCCTTCTAGCTTCCCGGACTTTAAAATCGATTTCATTTCATTCCCATTTAATGAGCTCAAGAATCTTCACTTTAATTATCTATAGGATGTTCATACCAACTCCAAAATTCATGAAGTAAATGGCTATGGAAACGATTTGGAATTGGAAATCATGATTTATCTCACACTAATTATTTATCACATCTTACAAATATTCGTTAATTGGAGACTTTTTCATGATTTGGAGACTAATCAAGGACTTCAAGTCTAATATCGTGTTTAGTGCATGTTTTGATTATGATATAGATACTTATTATATTTAAAAATATATATACTCCTCATGCATGAATATGTAGAAAGTTCATTACCAATGTTCCCCACGTTCACAATATTGCATCCCAAACTATGAGGTAAGTTTATTTGGAGACTTTCCAAAGTCTCCAATTAGCGAATATAGTGATAAGAAGTGGATGCATAGCTAAATGTATCCATTTAAGGCCTATTTAACTTAATCAAGAGGGGTTCAATGAAGATCTGACCATGTTAAGATGTACGACTATGGATTTGAAAAGTTATCTATTCGTTACATTCTATAAGGACTCATGTTTGAAGCAATTAAATTAATGGTTAAGATTACCAGTTATTGATCAAATATGATGACCATTTTCATAAATTTATTGTGTCTTGATTATAAACCAATTACATATAGTTCAAAATTAATTCATGATATATGTTTGAACAAGTGTCACAGATTGTGGAAAAATGGTGATATGTGACATAATTTGGGTACATCTTATTGTGGTTGGACCCGGAGCTAAGTGCTAAAAACCAACACCCTAAATTGTACAATATAAGTGCAGATTGATGTCGAGAATGTCCACCACCTTAACATTAGGCTCCTACTATGTTGGGTTTAGGTCATCTACTAATAAAATTTTGAACCCTTTAAATAACTTTAGCACACAAAATTCAAATAAGACATACTTTGGTGTTCTGGAATCCCCTTTCAATCGCTAGTGACAAATTTCTTCACTAATATGTGCAATTAAGTTGCCTCTTTACCCATAAATCTGCCTTGATTCAAAACCAAATCATAAACTTATTACTCCATTTAGTCATTTGTTTAGTGACCACAATAGAGAAATAAAAACAATATCTTGTTACTATGGTTGTAAATACTCAAAATGAAGTGATCTGCTAATAAATTAATGTGGGGCAAACTAATCGTACACATCAATGTAGAACTTTCTCATTCTAGTAGTAGTTTAAACACTCAATTGACGGTTTTAACTCCATCTACCTTAATTATGACATGTGCAATATTGTGGCATTAACTTACACTGTTGGCTTTAGGTCATCTTCCAATAAAGCTTGAGCCGTTGTCGTAATGTAAATGCGTACACTATATAGATGTGTACTTATTTTGTGTTGCATTGTGATTCTTTGATTTGGAGGAAAGTAAAAGGGAATAGAAATATATTACCTTTTTGTTTACTCATAGTTTATTCTTAGTGACTTTTAGTTTATCCTTTTAATTTTAATTTTTTTAACTTTTAGTTTACTCTTAGCTTATCTCTTTTAGTCTTACTTCTAGTTTTATCCTTAGTTTATTTTTAGACCAATGGATAATTAGAAGCCATGTGATGCGGATAAGAGGAGGATTTTTGGGCTTATCTCACATGTGTGGTTGGAGAGAAGACTCAGAGGGAGAGAAGAGGTTGGAAAGAGGAGAGTTTTTTTGTTGTTGTTGGAAGCTCATGGTGTGTGAGTGGATTTGACGAGAATCTTGAAATTAAAAAAATGCAGGAGTTGCGTTTCATGGTGTTGTTTTCTCGAGAGTGATCACTTGCTTGAATAGAAGTTAGCAAAAAAAAAAACAAAAGTTGTGCTAGTTTGAGTGGAGGGAGGTTTGTTGGCTCTTGCAAAGAAGAGTTGACTCAGACTTCGACTGACCATAGAAGACAGACAAGTCTTTTGTTTGCAACAAACCTTTGAGGAAGTGTATCACTTATCGTTAGTTTTTTTTTGTAAAGATATGATTCGATCAATTTGGTGTGCATGTGAAGATTTGAAGACTTGAAGAATTTCCTAGATTCAAGTGTATTGTGGCTTGTGGTTCGTTGTCATTTTTTTTTGTGATTCCCAGTCGGATTTGGAGGCTAGTTGTACTTGATTTTTTTTTGCATCATAAAATTGTTGCGGGTTTTTGTGGGAAACCATAAGAGCCTCATTTCGTGTTTGTGACAACAAAGTGGGATTGATGACCCACAAGGGGGATTATATTCTGTTGTTTCCATTGGTGAGGCGCGATTGCTGGTCACCGTGGGTTTGAAAGTTTAGGAGCCAATCTGTCAGATGTCAACTCGTGTTCTAACGTCCCGTTTTACCCGTCCGAGGCCTGTGTTTTCTTATCACCCTACCCTTACCCTTAACCCGTTTAGAGCCGCAACAGGATAGGCCAACGTGAAAGAATTTAAAGTTTTGAAGAAACTGAAGACTGAGACTTTTGAAGACAAGAAGATTTGACGGTCCGGCAAGCAAATCTAGTTGCAGCCAAAAGCCCAGTGCTTTCCCAAAGCGGACCCCTCTCTACCCGACACCGTTAAAACTTTTGCATGCGGAATCCAAATAAGACATCCTTTGGTGTGTTCGAATCCCATTAGTCTAATCCCTCTTTCAAGTGCTAATGAGAACCATGTACATCAATATGTGCACTTAGGTTGCCTTCGCGAATAGGCTGCCTCTTGACTCATGCAAGTAACCAAATCATAAAACTTATCACTTTGTTTGTTTGTTCGTTTGACGACCACATAGTAAATGTTGTTTTTGTTACTGTGCTACAATAAATATATTAAAAAAAACGTAATCATGTTGATAAATTCATGTGGGGTAACCTAATTGCACATATCAATGTAGATCTTTATCAATATATGCAACAACACACCACACTAAAAAGTTTTAATGTTGTGGGCCAAAATTATTATCTAGAGCTCACATTAATTTTCATGATGGGAATTAATGTAGGCCACATAAATTTTCAACCCATGCTAAATTTCAAGTAGAAAATTAAGGTGGGCCACATTACTTGTCTTTCTAGGAAATGAATGCGGGTGATTATTTTCTTTTGTGCTACTTTTGTCCTAAAGCCGATATTGAATGTGTTGGTTGGAAGTAAGACTTCATGAAGACTTTGGCGAAAACCTGGGGTCTTGGACCCACATTATTTCCACATCAACACTTGAAAATTAGTGTGGTGCACATTAATTATCTCCATCCTAATTTTCCACCTACAATAATAGGACTACATTGATTATCCATTTAGTTAGGGTGGGCTAACATTGTATGTGGAAAATGAGTGTAGGTGATATTACATTTCTTTAGGCTATGAATTTAGTGTCACTAGAAGATATAGGGTTTTGGGAGCCCAAAGTGTCAGCATGCCGGAAACTTTCAACGCAATTAGCTCCCTTTAATCTCTTAATGTTAGGTTATGCCTCAGGATTGGGTGGTGCAGATTGAAAAGAAGAAGAAGTAGCCTCTTCCGAGCTCACCAAAACAAATTATGCACTCTATAAACACCTCAGAACATGCACTGATTTTCTTGAAAAGTAAGACAAACGAGTGTGTATCAACGAATTTAGCATCACTCAGTAACCAGTGCAGGTTTCTCAAATGTTGAGATGTTGAAATGGCGATGTTATGTATGGAAACGTGGATTACCGTGTTCGGTGTATGGAGATTCTAGTGAACGAGTAAGCGGTTGGACAACTTTCCACTTTGAAAAACTGTAGCATTTTTTGTATAGGGCAAAATAATATGAAACAACTTGCATTCTTCATGAATCCTTCTCGTCTATCTTGGAAAATTATCTCATGATTGTCAGACCAGATCTTCGATGCGAATCACCTTCTCTTCATGGGTTATGGTATTTCTACCTTAGTTAGTGCACTGATTCAATCCAGTTACAGTGTTATACACACACACACACACCAGACACACCGGAGTTGCTTGAGTGACGGTTTTAGCACCACGATTCGACGCTTGATTGTGGCAGCAGGTGGCCAGTGGTGGTTGGAGGAGGGTGCCCTAGCTAGCTGAGCGAGGGCAGGGCAGGTCACGGCGGAGTGAAGACAACACCTGGAGAGGAATATTGTACTGATGGTTGACAACACTGCAGCAACTGCAGCAGCAGCAGCAGTGAGCCCTGTGAGCTGGTTTGCATGTTACAAAGGCTCCCCTGCATGCCTTTGCCTTTGCCTGCAGCTAGCGGCGACGTTAATGGATACGTCAAGGCTCGTGACATCATCATCATCATCCCAATCTGTGCAATCTTGGGCCGGAACACACAAGCTGCGCTTCAATCAAGTCCCATCGCTCGGCAGTAAGCAGTGCATTTCATCACCTATCACCACTGCCTGCATGCGTTCCAAGACACTTTGGAGTTGTGAGGGCCAGGGGGACAAGGGTTGCAGCTGGGAAGCCTAGCTGCTGTTGCTGCTGCTGCTGGGAGCTGGGAAAAAGCAAGGAACCAAGAGCCCAAAAGGGGGGAGAATATTCGGGAGCCAAAGACTGTCCATGATTGCCAAAGCAACCAGAGAGAAAGAGAAGGGGGTAAAAAGAGACGCGGTGTCGCCTATCTCCGTCTCACCCAGACCAAAGACTAGTATATACAGTTTTTATTAGCTTTTGTTACCCTGAAAGTTGTATACTTACGTTCACGAACATTACCCTGGAGGTTGTATACTTGAACAAAAAAGGAGGCCCGACAAAGGGCCGAATGTGCCGTCTAGAACAATACCTTATCTTTATTTGGAATCAGAATGACGAAGCCATATCTTTTTACGGGACCAGGCCGCTAAAATACCAATGATATACAGTCTCATTTTGTAGGTTCAGGAACATTACCCTGGAGGTTGTATACTTAGGTTTAGGAACTCTGAGCCTGAGTCCCAGCTCCCTGGCTGAGGAAGAAGGCTAAAGCGAGAGGTTAAGGGCCACTTCATACATGATGGGAGGGCTGTGACTGTGTAATGGTGAGGGCCCTTGATTCTCATCCAAAGGCCGTACCGTGGGTGTTGGGATAGTCATTTTGTGTAGTCACGGGCCCTCAAGCATAGTGTGAAGTGAGAATGGACTCACTAGAGGGACCGTTGTATATTTTATTGGTGGAAAAAGAGGGGCAATCCTACTTCACTCGTTGTATATCTTCGTTCTCTCTCTTTCGCTTTGTTTTTGAGTTTTATATTGGTGAGGAAGTAAAGAAGAGCACGATTGTTCCATTGGCTTTATGTCGGTGTTTGCACATGATTGTGTAACATGTGCTTGATATGCAAGCGTTGGCACTCAATGGAAATTGGGAGAATGCCTTGATTTTAGCATTGGCTTTGAAAGTATGAACATGAGCAATCGTAGTGTGTGGGCATTTTAGAGAAATGTAGGGTTCACCAACCGATTATTATTGAGTTTTTTTTACAAGAAAAATGTTCAAGCAAAGAATTCGTGTATCTCATAATACATTCAAGTTTCTTTATGAGAGGTTAGGTCCGTATTTGCAAGGGAAGAATACACGTATGAAAAAGACAAGTTTCAACTGAGAGTAGAGTTGCAATGTCATTACAAAGGCTTGGACCTGGAAAATCGTTGTGTGCCGTAGGAGAGGTATGTGGGTGGCTAGAAGTACAATTTAAAAAATTATTGTAGATTGATAAGAATTCATTTACAACACACTTTCATGCAATTTCCAAATCCAACTTGATTTAGGGTTCTAGTATAACTTGTATAAGAACTTGAGGGACATCATAAAATCCCTCGTATTATCGGAGCAATTGATGGATCTCATATTCAAATTCTTGCACTTGTAATTGGAAGAGAAGATTGTTATTGTCGAAAGTCATTTTACTTGGCTTAATTGCAATGTATTATTGACACAAAATATGTATTTTGGAATTACAAAAATCTGATAGACAAAAAAATGTATGACTAGACATTATTTCAACTAACTAAAGTAAAAAAAACATTACATAAAAGATGAATTCTTATCTTATAAGCTGATCATAGATTGTACATATCTAGTGCGGCCACGGATTTACAACGCATTTGAAGGTTGTGTAGAAGGTTTAGAAGGTTATAAAACCAATTATGATTTTAATCAAAGTTCTACTCGCATATGTATAAAACGTGCCTTGGGGATTGTAAAAGAGGGTGGAGAATTATTATGAGATTGGTTTTTGTTCCTTTAAAAAATATGAATGATATAGTATTTACATGTATTGTACTACATTATCTATGTAAAGTTAGTAAAGAGAAATTTGATAGAGAAAAAATAGAAAAAATTGCAAAAAAAAGGAGAGAATAAGTCGTTGTGAGAAGAATAAAAAGTAAGGGCTGAAATGACAGCTATAGGCAAAATAAGAGGTATCATTAGTATTGAAAATATTCTAGAGACATGTAAGGAAATTAACAAAGCGATAAAAATATTTTGATGAGAAGAAGTGAAAAAGGTGAAGATTTATTTCTCAAGGCCACAAAAATGCATGAAGCAATAGCTAGATCATTATGGCAACTGAAGCTTAAAAAAAATCAAACATTGAATTTAGGATTTAAGTATTGATTCTAATATGAATAAGTGACTAACTACAATTTCTATACTAATGCTATCATATGAGCATCCATATTCTTGAATAAATTTATTATAAAAAATTAGAAAAATACTATTCATTATGTGTTCCAAACATTCTTATGTCTTGTTTAATTTTCTTTATTTATTTTTGTGTTTTGTAGTTTCTGCAGGTTAACTCCCCACATGTGAATTTTGCTGTGTATCTTGAGTACCTTATTGCTCATCATTCTTTTAAACACTTGCTGACATTCAATTGACCACACTTGTATGTTGTTAATTCTAGAGATCTATCTACTTATAATATTGATGTTCACGTCTTTCATATCTTCAAATTTTATTTGAAAATTTATGAATTTTTTACTTAATTAGAATTATCTTATATTTCTTCTTCCAAGCTAGCCAAGTCTTTCCGAAATTACTCAAACTTAAAATTATATGAGCATGAAGCTTAATCCAAACATTGAATCATGCCTAGATAAAACAGTGAAAATAAAATTAGACTAATATTGGACAAAAAATAATATGTTTATAACTCTACCAACTTAATAGAAAATACTTGGTGTTTTAAGTCGTTATAAAGTTGTTGGCCTAGAGCCGTGATGTTACGAGTTTGTGTTCCCACTTGTGCACGGAGCATTAAGTGTATAATGGCCCAATTTGAATATGACCTTATGTATTTTTTTACATTTATATCTCAACAAACTATTTTATGTTTTTTTTGCTGTGTTTTACAAAAAAAAATCATTTTATTGTGGATCGCAATGAGGGTTTCAATATCATAATCTCGACATCTATTATAAACCTCATCTTTATTAAATTGTCCAATTCAATTGCCTCACTCTCTGTCTTTTTTTTGGGTGCTCCTTTCAGTTTTGAAATTAATGCTCTACCTTTTTTCTTCTTAACATGGTTTTTTTTGTAACTAATTTTTTCCATCTTTTCTCCCATGGTCACATCTCTACTACATTTGACATTTAGTAGCATTTGCAATGTAATTATTTTTAATTTTGTATTATGAAACAATTGTAAATTGTATAAATTCCTACTTGGCAATGAGGGTCCATGCAATCCAAATTATGGTTGATTCCATATCATCCAAGGAGAATTTTGGTTCCATTGTTGGGTTTTGAAACCACTACTATCTTACCAGAGACTTGCCATTGAGGACTAACACATATTAAAATTTTATCAGTACAAAAATTATCTACTAAAAGGTACACACATACTAGCAAGTTCCAAAAACTCGGAGTTGTGTCAGTTGAGAGAGATGACCCTCTGTCATGTCTTTAATTATATGTCTTAGAAAAGATAGTGTCGGACAAAAATATTAGAATAACCCTAGCAACCAATGACAACTGCTTGGCTATTATGAACTACTGGAATTTGTGTCAAACCTACCTCTTCGATTGGGCCTGATGCAAATTCCGATAAACCATAAGACCTTATCCATAGTCTTGCATGTAGAACTCCATGTAGACTTTTTGTCCACGGAATTTTGTTCTTTGGGCCTTCAGCATCTAATGTGAAGTGAACTTGAACGGTCTCCGGCTTGTGGTCATGGGCCTCCAGCCGTGTGTGCGAAGTGGCCCTAAGCTTGTGAAGCACGTGAGAGAGTAGCAAAGAGGAGCAATGGAGATGGTGGGCTCCATGAGGTAGTAGTACTGCAGACAGGCAGACCGAAGCCGTAACAATCTCAGTCTACTCGAATGTCTCCTGCAAGCGGAGAAACAGGACGCGGGCCACGGGCATTACTATGACGACAAGCCCGGCTCTAGATCTCTCCTGCAGAAATATTGCTAATTGCCTTCAGAATCGTTGTCCACGAGATCTACAACAGGAGGCAGCTAGTTCTCCTTCGCCTTGGGGGTCGGTTGCACCTAGTACTTAATTAGTGTGCAGGCACTCCCTTCGTCTTTTTTGGTGTTGGGGTTTGTACAAAATGCTTCCCGGGCGCAGGTGATGATGCGTGCGAATGGCAAGGTCGGGTACTTCGGAGATTGCCAGCCGTGATCGCCTCCTGTGGGAAGCTGGGGAAAGAATATCCATTTTGGATTCTCTAATTTGTGTGGATGCAGGTTATGCTTGAAGTCGTGTAAGCATCAAACTTCTGCAAGCCGAACCTTTGCAGCCTGATGATCGTGGTAGTTAGTTATAACCTTTCACTTTCCTTACAGATGCCAGTGCAGTGTAACACACACACACACACACACACACACACATATAATATACATTTCTATATATAGGCGTAGTAAGTTGACACGAGGATTAAGATGTTGTCAATGGTTACGGCTTCAAGTTTTGTTCTGTATGTTTCGGGTTCAGTACTCACCTGTTAGAGTTCTCTGTGTCCTGTAGATGATGTCAAATGAGCACAGTTTTGTGCAATCTCTTGGAGGTTCAAGAGCATCTGCCTAGACTGCTGGAATATCCTTCTGTCGTCAGGCTATCACCATCCAATCTAAAGATTAACCTTTTTGGGCCCACAATTGGTTGGAGCTCCTAACGCATCACCAACAGAGGTCCTGAAGAACCGAGTCCCGGGCACACCAGCACTCGATGAACGCAATAGGGAGATTCAGTCGACCTTCAGACATAGTCGTGAGTTGCACTTTTGGGGTTAATTCTGGGGTTGGGGTATGTTTCTTATCAAATTTGAGGCTCCTGAGCAATCAGTCTCTAAGTACTGCAGCTGTGATGGGATTCAATGAACACTTCGACACCAAGATCATCATCAAGAGGTTTTAGAACATGATATCACTTGCAGGAAATTACTAACTGTCGCCGATCTTTGGTTGGTTAACTGCAGGCTATGGAAATACCTAGCAACAGCACAGCGGGATTCATCGCTCCTGCAGCGAACTTAAGGTATAGCTCGTGGGATCACACAGCTGGTGGGCCGATCTACCATTCACAAAATCTGCCCTCTTGCAGCCTGCAATCTCCTACTCCCATGGCGGCAGCAGCAGCAGGAGCTCCACCTGGATCATCATCAGGACACATTTTATTCACCGACCTTGCAGACGTGGACTACAGCATCGCCAAGATGCTCTTCGACGGCCTGCCTCCCATTGCCGAGGCCGGATCGCCACCTTCGGATGCAATTTCCACCATCTCAGAAATGGTAACTTCCTTCAAGCTCCCTGCTTCACCGATTGCTCATACTCCACAGCAACGACCTGCGCTGGATGTCACAATTCCAACATGCGGCGTATATAGCTCAGGGCAGGCTAGTACGGTAGGCGAGACGCAACCCAGCTCGAGGTTGGTGTCGACTGTGGGAGGAAAATTAGTTGGTGGAAAACGGCACCCCAGCTTGAGGGTGCAGAAATTGGCCAGCCGAGGAGTGCAGCATCAGTGTCGCAAGGTGGAAGCAGCGACGATTGATGAAGTGTTGCAAATGAAAACCAGCAAATCGGCGATTCGTAGCAAAAATCGAACCAAGCTGACACCGTACTTCGATCAGACGGAGCATATCCTGCGAGAGCGATGGCGAAGGGACGACTTCGCTTGGAAGTACATGAGTCTCGAGTCCCTGCTCCCTCCGTCGGCCTCTAAAGTATGCTTCTGAATCCTTTCAATTCCACAAAATCATTTTGTGAATCACTAATCCTCAAGTTCAAGACAGCTTCAGAAGTTGACAAATTCCGAATCACATAAGTGGAGCAAATTGAGTTATCTTGGAATTGAGCCATGTGGCTGGGGAGATCTCAATCCTCCGTAACTAGCCTACATACAGACTTTGGTAACAGCTTCGGAAACACTTCTCAAGTCCAAAGAAGCTCAATTTGCTACTCTCACTTATATGATCAGTGACTGCCAGGTGTTTTTGGAGGTCAATACTGGATTCCAGTGAATTGAATGTCATATTCGTCTGTCAACTTTGTGACATTCTTAGTTTCCACTGAGAGAAAGTGTCATATTTGTGACATTATTGTGCTCAATAAGTTGACATTAACGCATTCAAAACGCATTAGTGGGTGTACTTATTGAGCCGACATGTGGATAGTTTCCTGTAAGTAAGGTCATCGCGACACTTGAAATGCATGAGAATGGAAGGCGACCACCTGAATGAAACTGAAGCTGTAGGTTACCCAGCCTGCAGCACTTACGAGGAATGGTAGGCGGTAACGTTGCTCACACACATATAAGAGATCAACCTTCTTCTGAATCCAATGGTTCTCCTTTGCAGTAGTGTTGATTGTAGGTTTGAATTTGAGCCATGTGACTAGGAAGTGCTTCACTTTGGCCATGACATGGATCCCTTGTTTCTTTTCCATTAGTCCAGATTTACTCAACTTCGGATAGGGTCCCAATGTGAATGGCTTTCAAGAAATTAAAAAAAAAATGGAGGGATCAAAAGAAGAGAGGAAACAACAGTGTCCCATTGGTCGAGGGTTCATTGAACCATATGAACCACGGCGGGGATGGAGTGTGACCTTGAAGTGTCATTTCGTTTGAATGGTTGTCCATAGCGCATTCCAGGGTAAACGACCCCAAGTACGTAATAAATCACTACAACACTTCGATGCTTGGCAAATGGAAGGCGGTTGTGTACACATATATGTCTAAGATAGGTATAAGAAAGTAGACTTCGTCAGGAGGTACTAAGTGTCCTTTGCAAGTCAAGCCTAGTGGAATCATAAGTTTGCCACGTCAAGCCCGGCCAATATTTCACTTGTGACTTGCCGTGAATCCCTTGTTTCTCTTGCTTTTCCAAAATTGTTTGGGATGAAAGAGGGGTAACGATAGTGCTAACGATTTAAACAAACACAAGAAAGAATGGTCCCCTATCGAATTAAATCACTGGTTTTTGGGTTCCATGATTGTTTCATTTGCATGCAAATTGAAAATGAGGCACACTTTTTGTTGGAGTGTACCCTCTCCAATTCCATTAGAGATACGTTCCTTCCTTATTTCAGTTATTTCAGAATGCAGTGCTTATAGGAAGTTTCAAATCTTTCTTCCAATTGAATCATGAGCTGATGATAGCCTATATCAAAAAGGCCAGTGCCTTTTTGACACCATCTAGATGTACTTCTAGTCCCATAAGCCTTTTGGCTTCCTGGACTTTCAAATCAATTTCATTCCGTTTCATTTCATTTGTCTCCAAAACTAGAAGAAAGTCGAATAAACTGGTCTCTCTTCAAGTAATCGATGAATCAAAGAGTCGAATCACTGAATGCCATTATTGATAGCTGAGCCTACCTAGTGGTGGTGGCAGCGTGACAGGTACACCATTGTAGAGCAGGCCAGGAATTTGGTGAAGAGTCTGCAGCATAGGAAAGAAGTTCTGCTGAAACGGCGGATCCAATTGGGGCAGGCAGTTGCAGCAGCAAGAGCAGCTAAGTCGAAGCTCAGCTGCCCCCCAAATCTGATGAAACTCGAGAACTCTCAGCTTGATTATGAAGTTCGAACATCATCACGGCAAGACTTGAACTCTAGTCTCGAGATTGATCAGCCGAAAATGGAAATGACGACAGTGGTGCCTAATTTGTCCTTGATCTCCAGGAGACTCATGCACGGCCCCATTGTCAACAAGTCTGGTCATCACAATTCACCCAAGCTGGGGAGTTCCAACCCAATGAGTACGTCTGAGATTGCCATTACAAGCGGACTGCAACCCATGTTGGATCTCAAGAAATGTGTGAGAGCCTTGAAAGTTTATCCCAATGGGATGATGATAGCCATCGAGATGACTTGCCAGCCAGACCCTAGATTCCACAGCACTCTCTTCCGGACGTTGGAAAGCTTGCAACTGGAAGTGAGCAATTGTAGCATCTCTAGAACGCTCGACACATTAGTTTGCAACATTACCGTGAAGGTATGTTTTACTATACTCTATACCTATTTTCTGGTTTCAATTGATTTCTGGAGATAAGAAGAAGAAAAAGAACTCTGGTCTCCGAAGGAGGCCAGAGTCAATAACGTGTATTTCCATAAAACATTCTTGGCCACATCCTAGAGGACAACGACTTTGGGTGTAGAATTACTTCAACTTTTACAAGGAGTGGACACTATGTTTGTGATCAGTAGCCTTAATAGTATCGAATATTCATAAACTTTTCAGTATAATTTATTGGCTTATGATGGTAGTTGTGTGGGTTATAAAGGTGAGTATTTGGAAGTGAGTGGACACTAGGTTATCGGCTCCTTGTTGGTTGGGAGTTGGTAGTATGGGGTTGTATTGTTGTTGTTTTCCTTTTGGCCGGTGTGGCCTATGGTGGGTCTTGGAAATCGGTGGTGGTTTGGTGGTTTGGTGGTTCTCTATTCTGTACTTGTGGATTGGTATAGAGTGTACGTATTGTATGGCGATTATGTTAATTTGTTTGGATGTGTTTCTGAATTTTATAATCATGGTTATTAGTTGGAATTCAAGGCATTTCATTGATGGTATGTTTGTAGTTGCTCTAGTGGCAACTAAAATGACCATGAGTGGAGTTGCTTTACATCCTTTCTTAGTGAGGCTATTTATGAATGGTTGGTGTTTTGTAATTTTCTTGGTGATGGTTTCTTCAAAAAACATGTTGTTGCAATATGCGGAATCTAAAAATTGTGTGTTAAGTTCTAGGGTGGGAGTTACTGGTGGGGGGTCCTTATATGGGTGGCTTATTATCCATAGTATGTCGGGTTTTAGTGTAGCATTGTTGTGGCATCTTCGAGCACCGGATGCATATGGTAGGAGCCAGGGTGGTATTGTGTTATCTTGAGGCAATTAGTTATGAGTCCCTACATTCATGAGTATATAATGTCTTGAGCTGGTATTTGAGATGACAAGTTTTCTTAGTTCCCATATGGCTTGGTTGCACCATTTTGTTATTTGTGCATGGATGTGTTGTTGTTAACGTTTTAGTGGTACATGTAGCCATGTGGTTGCATTGGGGGGGGGGTGCATAAAGGGCATGTTCTTGATGGGTAGGCTTCTCCACCAAAGAGTACTAGATGTTTTCATATTTGTCCCATGTATTAGCCAGTTTGAAATTTGATGGAATATGTTCTTTGTTTATTTATGATGGCCGGGTTTTACCATAAGTCATTTGAAAATGCATTATTGATGTCTGTGTTTGTGAGCCATCTTGATTTCATCCTCTTTAGAATAAATTTTTATACTTACATATGATGCTCATAGTGAATTGACAATGGGTTGCTAGTTTACACTGGGGAGCAACATAAACCTAAGAAAATGGGCAATGGGCATGGAAAAGAAACCTTTGAGACCATGTGTGTTTGTAATAAAAAAGGTTTACACTTTGTGTTTTTTTTTTTTTTTTTTTTTTTTTTTTCAAAACTAATTAGAAACTATCATGTCTCTAAAGCACCGTAGGTTTTTGTTTTTCACTTTCAAGAAAAACTATAAAGTTCACTAGAATCAAGTTTCAAATTACAATAGGGATTCCTACAATGATCTAAAGATGTTGACCCCTTCGGGCGCAACAGATCATTACCACCCAAGGCATTGAATTCCAAAAACTACCAACGCCCATTAATAGTTTGAACTTTGTGCAGAAACTAGACTTGT
Organism: Polytrichum commune; assembly: GCA_950295325.1. Taxonomy (NCBI): domain Eukaryota; kingdom Viridiplantae; phylum Streptophyta; class Polytrichopsida; order Polytrichales; family Polytrichaceae; genus Polytrichum; species Polytrichum commune. The sequence goes on from OX485807.1 coordinate 40,408,658, forward strand.
ACGCACTAGACTACAACATTTCCTTTCATAATGAATGAAGAATAAGTGAGTTACCCCGCATTCATGGAATGCAATATTCAGATTTGTCTTAGTTGGCATCTCATGTATGGTTTGCATTCAATTCAATTACCTTAGAGCATCCTCAGTCGGTCTAGGTAAAGCTCACTACAAACCAAGACCTATCTTGCTTAAAATTGCTCAAAATTTAGAGGGAGTGCACCAAATCTTGCTTAAAATGGACAGATCCTCCCACACTCCCTCTAAATGTCAAAAATTTGGAGGGAGTGTGGGAGGATCTTTCCATTTTTAAGCAAGATTTGGTGCACTCCCTCTAAATTTTGAAAATGTGGTGTTTTCAATGAGGGATTTCACCTACGTCAAATTTTTACAATTCTTTTTTCTTGAGAAATATCTCACGTTTATTTAGGTGTGCTTCTAATGATGGTAATTTCAGTTTCTAATTTTAGGTCAGTCAGAAGATAGGTTTTGGTTTGCAGTGAGCTTTACCTAGGCCGACTGAGGATGCTCTTACACGGCACTCTGTATCACCTTCAAATACTAGTTCTGGATTCTAGATTTCCCCATGGAATCATGGGGTCTCAACCAATGTAGCAATGACACGTGGCAGAATGCAGGGGGGAAATTATATATTGTTTGTCAGAGTAGGAAGCCATCTACCATAGTAGTACTAATGAATGTGAGTTGGAAATCTGTGCAGTTATACCCTCCTCCTCCTAATTGCATGCAGCAGACAACAGAAGACATCACCACATTGCTGGTGTCAGCATTGGAGCCTGGCATGTGAAAGTTGGAATAGAATTTAGGTGGGGTAACATACCCGCGTAGAAAAATGAAGTGCTTCACTTGTGACCATCTTCCAAAGGTACTGTATATAAATGGGGGAAACAGCCAGGACCCAAATGCAAGAAGTTGGCTCTCTTCATTATAGATTAGGAATCAAAGTATGTTTTCTTTACACATTTGTTATGTAAGGCAACCACATTCCCAAACCCAGAAGTTGGTGTTGCAATAGACATTCAGATCCTCTTACATCCCCCCCCCCCCCCAAGCAATTTCTAGTACCCTTGAGAATGAGTTGATACCGGAAACATGCCTAAGTTTTCAAGTTAATGGCAAGTCACACATTGAGAAGCTTTTCCCGGAGCACTTTTCATTGGAAAACTCGAACCATGGTTATAACCATGTTCAAATTGTTACTTATGATTTCAATTTAGTCATGTTTTTCTTGAGTCACTCCATCCTACCATTATAAATGGGTTGTTGATGTCCTATTGGTGTTGCATTCCCAAAGAGGTGCCTAGATCAAACTATGCAATAACATGGAGTCCTCTTTGACTCGAGAGGGTGAGACAACTATTTCTATGACATTTTGCATAATACCACCTCCAAAAAGGTCCACTGAAATAAATGTTCCTACTTATTGAAGCTTGCCAATTGGAATGTATGTGTGTATTAGGGTCAAATTATTATGCGTTATATCTTATGGATGAGAAAATGTTCAATGACTTTCTTGTTGGAAGTGAAAGTGGACTATATGTGTAATAAAGGCCTACTTATTTTATTATTTATATATTTTTGTATGTAGTAAAGGCATTTATCACACTAAATTAAAAATCTTAGTATAAATATAGGAGTCCATTTTCTAGCATGTTTTTAGTATGTACTATACAATTTTTTTTTCTCCCTATAAATTTCTCGTATACTCAGGGTTTTATTTCATAGTCATCCACGCATGTCATTTAGGTTGCCAATGAAGAGTTCACTCCTGGGGTGATTGCACAAGTGCACATGAGAAATTCTCTTGATGAAGGTTAGTACTATCAAATACACATACCATGTGGTCCCCATATGGTTCAATCTTATACACGTTCACACAATCACATTATATTTCTTGAGCATCTAGGTGTTATGATCATGACTAACCTACTTGGGAATCGTTTTTCCTAGTACTCGATACGCACAAGTACCCACGTGGGAGGTAAAGTTTCACATGCAAGTGGCGCTTCCTCCGCGTGATTCACATGGTTAAATGAACAAGGAAACGGTAGAACCGTGAGGCTCTATCCTTTTCTTATGAAAGACTACAACTATAGTCGTCTAGTTTGCTCATTCCAGTCCATGGCTATGTTCTATACCTATAACGAAAACTTCTTGAATTTTGTGCACCATCTTCTCAAATGTGGGTTAACGACTAAAGCTACCAAAATAATTATACTTAACTAGGATTTTTTCAATACATTTTAGGAGAAAATATAATTAACTATATATGTATATATATAAAAGTATAGTTAACATCCACATTAAATAAAATGGAGCCAAAAAAGCAAGAACAAGAAATGTCCAAGTGTGAACACAAAGTGGTTAGGAAATTTGCTCTTGAAACAAAAAAAGTCGTTGCATAGTCTCTGTCCTACAAACAGAGCCAACAAACAAGGTCAATAAAGTAGACATGGCTAATTTTGTAGTTACAAACGGACACCCAAGTCACATGTGTTTTGACAAGATTGGACAACGTGCTTGAATTATAGACACCAATTTGGGTCCAACAACGAACCAAAGTGGGAGGACTTGTGTGACCAAACAAGAAGAACTTGAGAATCTTCACTTTGGCTTATTTTAACTTTGCAACTCAACTTTCATTCTAAAATGTAGAATGGCAATCTTTGCGCCCTCTTCGTGATTTGCAATTGCTTACTAGGATAATAAATATCCAAGTTGAAGGCCCATAAATGTCTATGGAGGTGTCCACATTAGCCATGTCTACCTGAGGAGATTATTTTTGTCCTCCACTCTTAGTACCCCGACCTTAAAAACCCCATCTCACATTGGGGGCCCCCTATTCCATGTATTATATTAAACCTGCTTTCTAAGAACAAAACACAACAATAGGTGTATGTGCCCTCATGCGCAACCTATGACTGTGTGTAAATGAAAACCCAATGAATTTGGAAAAGACAAAGTGGGTGTTGTAAAACTTAACAAGAAGGCTGATTGACCAATCAAATCAAAGGTGATCGGAGATGCATCCCAACAAACATAGATTGTTGCACAACCTCACCATCGTTTTCATGGCTTTCACCACCACGGATAACTATCCACATGTGGGTTAACGGCTCACATGAAAATGTGACGTCCTCCCAATGGTTCACATAGTTATCAAAATTCCACATTTGCACTCCACTCCAATACTCCATCTACAAACCCCATCTCACATTAAGGTCCCCTATGATGCCGTGTTAATACACTAGCCCTACGTTCTAAGAACGGAGCGCAGCAATAGGCGCCTGTACCCAGCCTATGACCGCGCGCAAGTGGAAACCCAATGGATATGGAAGAAGCAGAATGAGTGCGGTCGAGCTGAGCAAGGAAGCGGATCGATCGATTGAAGCGAGAGTGATCGGAGATGGATCCCAGCAAGGATCGATTGGTGCGGAACCTCGCCATCGCTGCCACGACTCTCACTGCCGCATTGCTGCTCACTGCGGATTACGGCCCTCAACCCCACGCCCTCACCTCTGTATGCCATCATCCCTCAGACCCTCGAATTTGACCCCAAATTACGTTTCTTCCATGGCCTCCAGATAATCGTTATATTACATTTTTGGCTTGGAGGCTTATGTCTAACGGAGATTGAGTGGAATGGAATGAATTGCATTGGTATCTTGCGTTTTCTTTTGGTGTGGAATGTAAACCCTAGACGTAGGGTTTAAGAACTTGTTACAGAGTATTGTGGTTTGGTGGCGGAATTACTGAGTGCTGGAACTGAGATTGAGAGGATTGAATTTTTTTTGTGTGGAACGGAAACCCTAGATTAGGGTGTAAGACCTTGTTACAGAGTATTGTGATTCGGTGGAAGAGTTATTGAGTACTGGAGCTGAGATTGAGACGACTGCAATGTCTGTGTCCAAGTTGGGATTGAGGCCTTTCGTGTGAGATTTAAGGTGAAACATAAGGATATTGTGGTGTGCATGTACCGGCAGACCTTAAGATTATGTTTCGTTTGCTAGTAAAATTAACACTTTTTAGGAGGGGATTATGTGTTGGTAATGCGAAAATCCCTCACGATTGTTGTTAACACATCTTTGGATTAGGATGTACTATATTTCTTATTGGAAGAATGGGTGCAGGTTTCTAGATCGTGGGAGGCTGCTAAGAACTGGTTTGGGACGCCAAGTGAGAAAGAAAAGGAGGAGCTACAGAAACGGCTGTCCATGAAGCAGAGTGATAAAACTTGAGTAGCATTACATGAAGTAGATAGTCGTTGGAAAATTGTTTCTGTCCATCCCCGCAAAGTTGGCATTCATTTCATCAGGTTTGAAGACTTAGGCTTAGAGTTTGTGCCTGATGTTATGGTTCCAAATCTATGATCATAAGACCATCAACGTGAGTATTATTGTCAGGATGCACTGAAGGCAAGGCACCTATGGTTAAGTATTGAGACACATTGGCAATTTCTTAAGCCTTCTAAATATTGAGATGGTCAATTGCTGAGAGTGCAGGTTAGTTTTTCTGTCCCCAAGGTTTAGGCAGAATCTTGCAGTTGGACAGTGTATTTCCTTTCCAACACAACATCCTCTACAATGTGCTGCATGGCAATACATTATCATTCTTGTCCTTTAGTACTTGACATGTTCTATTATAACTGTGCTGTCTCAATATTCAACATGATTTTCTTTGGACACTTCTCAGTTTCTGTCTCCTTTGCAATTTGGCATGCTGGATAGGTTAACCTTTTGATGATTACTTGTTAGATTTATGAATTTGAAAGAGCACCAACTCTGTCAGAACTGAGTGTGGGTGATAAGCTCTTAGTTTCTGTGCATATTTCCTAATATAATTTTGACAAGTGCCCAATGAACTGGAGCTAATGAGAAATGCAATTGCACTGGCGGGATTGAGTGAGGAAGAGACTGGCCATGCAATGAGGATCAACTGTTTTTTGCAACAAGAAGCATACTTAACTGATTGCTTGTGCAAACATTGAGGACATGTCTGAAACCGAATTATGCAGCCGATTCTGTAATTCTTAAGGTTTCCAGTTGCCCATTTGCAGCGTAGCAGAAGCTAACGAACACATTGTTTGGATATTGGGATGATCTGTTGAAGGAACTGTAGTGCTGTGGCTCTCTTCCTGTTGATACTTCTGAAATGACCCTAAGGCTTGCATAGTTTTAGAATCTGGAGCTTTAAAGGAGGAAGGGAGACAAAATGGCAGAATTTTTTTGTACTTATATCTCCGCCATCTTTGTAAAGGTATGTCTCTGTCTATCTATGTTTGAAAGAATCATCATTTCTATAAAACTGGAATTTGTACTTGTTTGGATTTGTGTGTGCTCTCAAGGTGGGGTGATCATTTGAGTGCCTTCTGGCTCATAAGCCATGGTATGTCACTCTGCACTTGATTTTGAATAGTCCGAGTGAATGCTTGCATTCAACTCTCTCCAGGGTGGTGTCATTTTTGCAAGGATTATTGGAACTACAGCTACAACGAGCTGCTTGTGCAGCCTAAGGTTATTTCCTTAGGCTGCAAGATTATTTCCTTAGAATGTTATGTTTCCTTAGAAGGTGGGAGTGGTGAAGCGACCTACTCATAGGGGGTTACAATGGTGCGTCTTTCATTAAACTAGATATGGGATTGAAAAATCACATTTATCTCTCTGGTCTATAGAGACTCCATCTCTGGTGCAATTTCTGAATTTGTGTATATTTCTCAACATGAATCTCTATGATATCCTGAAGTTGACTATATATTGCTTCTAAGCCATGCATGTGGAGTACCAAAGAGAACTGGTTTTCTGTCAAACCCAGCACAGCACCTATATAAGTTGAGATTTCAGGCCAGATGCTTAACCTGTTATAGATTCAGGCAAGTTCCTTATTTGAAATGTAAGTTATTGTAAAAGATGTAAACAAATAGGTACAGTGAATGGAGAAATGTTCATAACAAAACCCTCAAAGTTTTGAGGGCACTTATGAGTAACGATTTCATGTGTGATGACTGATAGTCATAGAATAACTTATATTGAAATAGTTGTGTTGACTCACACAATTAGGAAGATCTGTGAAGTTATATGGTTGAATCAATTGTTGAAAATAGAAGAACCTTTCTCAAGGTGTTGAAATGAGTGTAACTGTCCAAATAATAAATGTACCAACACCCGTTGTTCATGTTGAAATTGACCTCCACATATGAATCGGTAGATCACGTGCCTAAGTGGAGGCATAGCCCTCATGCAGGTTGGAAATTGGAGTGAAAAGTCAGAAAACAAAAAAAAAAAACCTGAAAAGTGTGGGAAATAGAAGGCACGACAACTACACTATTTGTGGTAAACATTGTGGGCAGACTTTCATGTAAGGTACATTTCACTGCACAATAGTTTGGGTCCACATATACACCATCACATTTGCAATAGTGTGGAACTTTATATTTGAGGGATTTTTTTTGCATCAACCGCTCCACGTAGAGTAGAATGTTTACTGCCACTTGACAATAGGTTTGTTATAGAAATTGACATTATTAATTCCAAGTAGTGAAAGTAACTAACCAAATAGATTTAAAATAGCCTATGCAATACTCAAAGGTATGCTACCTTTGTAGAAAAATAGCATGAAACTGGCATGCTTATGTTTGATGCTCTTTTGAAGAGGTTATTTTAAGCTTGCTACTTAATGAATGAAATTAATTTAAAGTTTGGGAAGCTAAAAAGGCTAATGAGATTTAAAGTGCATCAGGATATTCCAAACCAGTTAATTCTCTAGAGTGGTGGAGTGTGTGGTAGCCTATGTGAGATTGAGGCTAATGTCAACTTGATGGTCTACTTGAAAGAAAGACTTTAGACTCCTTGGGACTTTGTTCTCAAATAATGATGGAAACTTATCTCTAATGGGGTTATACATGGGACAATCCAACACAAAATGTGCTTCGTTTTCAATTTCATCATAAGAGCAAAAGTGACTTAGTCTACTATCTCTAGAGATAGGGATAGTAATCCATTTCTCTAGTCTCAATGGCAAGTCTATGGTTAATAATATGTACCTACCCTACCTAAATGGCTTCAATAGAAGCCATATTATTAAATATACCAAAAAATGTTTAAAAAAAACTATTTCTAGAAGTCAACATTTCACAATAACACTTTTGAGAAAATACCGATTTTAAAGTGGCTTAAGTCTATATTTAGAAATGGATTAAAATTTTGAATCTTAGATTTGAATCCATTTGTGTAGGGCGGGTGTGAAATGGACCTTGCTTTGTTGGAAGTCTCTCAAGTATATCCTATTTTCCATCTAGAAGAAATATTGTAAACTATGACATAGACCTTCAATATACTATGTTGTGGATTGGAATATAGAAATACATCTAGAGTATTATCCTTGATGTTTTGAGTGTTGATTTCTTCATTTATAGTTTGGTCCACAATATATACCTCAATAATTTTCTAAAACCCACACTAACTTTCATAATTAGAATCAACATGGGCCAGATTAATTTTCAACCCACTCTAAATTTCTAGTGGACAATTAACATGGGACACAGTAATTTCTTTTTAGGAAATGTATGTGGGTGATTATTTTTTTTGGTGTTACTTTTGTCCTATAACTATTATTTAATGTATTGATTGGAAGTCTTCATGAAGACTGAGGAGAAGACCTGGGGTCTTGGAGCCCACGTTTATTCCACCTTGACTAGAACATTGATGTTCCCCACACTAATTTTTCCAAGCTTATTTTCCACTAGTTTCCACTAGAAAATCTAATAAGACTATCTAGTGTCGTAAAAAACAAAGTGAAGACAGATGCAGCGGAAAAAAGACCTGAAAGGTAAAAGTGGCAAGCTACTATACGTAATAATTCTTACGAGTAACTACACCAAATATGATATTTAGGGTCATATGGTATTTAATGTCACTATGGTAACTTTTCGGACGACACTTCTTGTCAATAAGTGAACAAATATTGTCATGGATGATGGATGAGTTCATCCATTGGCCAAAACCCTACCTTCTCTTGTCAGCAACTTGTGATGAAATATTGTCATGCGTGATTGAAATTTGGATGAAAAATCACTTGGTAAGTGACAGTAATTGCAATACTGTAAATCTGTGATCCCCCAAAAATAAACAAGGAATGGCAAATAATGTTGGGTTAACTTTTAGTGTTGGTGACACTATATCGTGGTTTACAACTAATATTGAGCAACACAATTAGAATTGGTGACATTAAATATCATATTTAGTGTAGACATCTTAAAACGTCCTCCACTCTAAGGGGTTGATCACACCAATCACTTATGGCACCATCCGTCAACATCTCTAGCTGTAATAGTGTGAAGAGTGGTGGGCCAACATCTATTTCTGAACATAATCCCCAACAATTTCACGATTGAAACCGGTTGGAAAGTTTGGTGTGATTGGGGCATGAGTACATTAAGTATGTATATAGCCCAAGCCATCAAAATGAGATTATAATGGCCTGAATTAGCTTCAAGTGAGAAGGACTTGACATTGAATCCAATAAAAGCAAAGTTTGACTTCCAAATTGTTTTAGGTGTTGGGCCTCATATGCAAGTAACATTAAAAAAGGAACGCATGGTCAATGGTGATTTTTCACAAGGTCCCCAACATGTCCAGGGACATGTTCATAAAAATAAACCTTTCCAGTGGACGGGTTCTTAGAAAATGAACCGGTTTTTGGACGTGTCAAATTCACTTTGGACGGGTTCTAAAAATGACAATTTTTTAAAATAAAATTTTCCAAACAATATAATTGGTACAAATATCAGTTACATTATGTCATATATGACATGTGAATATAAGCATAATGCAATCAAACCACTAATACCCAATCAAAATATCCATCTTGAAGTGCTTGATACACTTGCATACATTAATTCATCAACCACAAAATTTAGAACCTTTTTAACATAATGTCAAAGATTATAATTGAAGGTAAACTTAGCAATTGAATAAGAATTAGTATATATAAACATGTTCAAAATTTTAAAAATAAAGAGCTACTCACCCTTCAAAGAAGTGGATGAATTCTCCTATCCTTCATGTTTCTCCAAACAAGCATCACTACATTCCAATTGATGTTTTCAACTGGAATATTTGCACATGAAATGCGCATCAAAGCATCTAAAGTCTCTAACTTCAAACTAGCACGTAGATGACTTTTGATTAGGTTTTGTCTAGAAAAACCCCTCTTGTGGAGGGAATGTGGGTGGTGACGGACGGGCGATAACGGTTGATGGAAACACCTTGAGGATAGAGTGTGGGGAAAGAAATGGAAGATTGAAGGACAAGAAATAAAAAGAAATGATGGTGGCAGAGGAAATTAGAATGGGGTGTACTGGAAAGATGAGAATCGACAACAAAAGACAAATAACTGACGGGCATTGAAGGCATAATTTGTGAAGATCTTATTGTTTCCAAGTGCAAATAGTCACATGTCAACATCTTCTTCTTTTTTCTTCTTTTTTCCCAACATTGTAAGAGACTTATTTATACGTATTGCGGGACGGATATTTTCATTTCAAAACCGGTTTTGGGACGGGTTGTTTTTTCTTTAACCTTTCCATGGACGGGTTGGTTTAGAAACTACCGGTTTTGGGACGGGTTGCAATTTTTTTTGCCTTTCAATTCAAGGTTTTTGGACGTGGACGGGCAAAAACTTTGTGAAAAATCTGCCCTGCACATGGTCTTCCAACATCACATAGTCGGGGAAGTCAAATGTGGGCCCAAGTATGACAACAAACCGATTGACCAAATTTATTAGAAAGAGAAAGGGTCAAATTTTGTCCTTGGTCATGGGAGGGTAAATAAGGAATAAAATTGTCCCTTTGTGATATAGAGACTTCCTTTTCCCTCACAAAGTTCACCATCCCCGGCCCGGCTATCTTTTGGCCAAAAGTGTCACCCTAGTAACCTCACGAATGTGTACGGACCCCATTTCTAAATGCCACGAGTGTGCCTTTTTATCTCCAAAGAGATGGGTGCCACCTCCCACTCTTGTAGCATGTGTTTAGAAAGTGGTCAAGAGCATTGAGCAAGTTTTCCGTCCTTAAAAATTGAAGTTAGAAGTGATTTGAAAATGCCGTGCGGTCAAACGATTCGTTCACAAACTATTGCATGAGCTTATGTGGCAAACGACCATCACATGGGTGCATTGAAAAAACCTTCCCCATGTTTGTGGCTGCTAATTCATTTGGTTCCCAAACTCTCACTACGGAGAATCTTACTTTTTGGAGGTTTTAAATGCTAAATTATAGAAACACACCCAATTTCGAGGATTTTATCCTCTCTCTTGATACACTCTTCTATGCATACCTTCATGGTGGCCCAACCTGAAGAGAATCTCATTGGAGGTGCACTCTATTGAAATGGCATGTTTTTTGGCACATGTTTTGCACTAAACTATTCTTCTTCATACTGAAAGCACATTGAAATGTAGATGGTGCTAAAACCGTCATTTTTAACAACAAATTATCAAATACTATTATTATGTTGCTAAGGCTTATATCTTTTGAGTCATTTGAGATTGAAAGTGGATTCCAGTACACAAAGTTTGCATTATTAAGAAAGTATGCGTCCAAAATTTAGTAGGGTTCAAAGTTTTATTGGTAGATGACCCAAAAGCAACATGGAGGCATGATGTTAAGATGGTGGACATTATCCAAATGAAGATGTACTTGAAATGCGGGATTTGAGGAGTGTTGTTTTGGGTGGGTGTTGGTTTTCACATCACCCACAAGTTGTTAGGTTCCTATGTCTGAGTTAGAGCATGACATAGAATATTGATATTGGGTGCTTAGTTGATACTCCCATTAACAAGATGGAATAAAACAAGGGCTAAAGACTTGTCCAAATATGAGAATGTATTTAAGAGTATTTTTTGCACTATCAAGACATGCACAATGCAAATTTAATGATTAATTTGGAGGAAGAAACTAGAAGAATGTGATGCATTCCATGATCAAATATTCTTGAGAAGCAATATTCTTGAGATATCATTTTAGATATATATGTTTTTTTAATAATGGAATATACATGCAACTAAAAGTCTAAAATAAATCTACAATAAGAGATTCAATCCACATCTAAGACTAGTAACTTCTACCATTTCTATCATACAATCCAACAATAAAAGTGCATGTATACAATTTTCATTATGTCCAAAAATCACAAAAGAATCTAGATATACTGAAAACCTAATTTGGGACATGTGTATTTTCCTCCAGTTAGATTTTAATGGCCTACCTTATAATTTTTGTCCAATGTGTTGTTTATTACAAATAGTGTATATTACTATTCAGAATTACATAATGATTATACAACTCATCACAAAGAATCCAAGTCACATTTTCTCTTAAAGGTTTTGTTGTGATGTTCTATGAAGCATATGCTATCTATTTTGTGTTGTACTCGTAAAAACTGCATTTTTTGGTAAAGAGTTATAGCGATTTGTAATTCCAAGTGGCAATCCACATCAATTGACATGAACATGTGTCGTATGTAAAGTAGTTTGGTTGTCCAGTGTCTTATTCAAGAAAAATATAGCCAAATCTATAACACTTGTCACGTTTGCAAGCTCCCCAGAACCACGATAATTTGGAGATGATGTTCAGCTATGAAAGAAAGAAAAGAAAAGAAAAAATACGCCCATACTCAGCTATGAAACATGTCTATGCATGATGCAAATATGTGATGCAAATATAACAAAAACGTGGTCTGAGCTTTGAGGCCCGGCATGGCATATGAGGCTTCATAAATTTAGCTTGTCCGGTGTTTATTTTCATGACGTATGTCTAGCATCATTCTCTACAAGTCTATGTACAGATCATAGTCCGCCAAGAGCCTAAGGCTAGTGTAAATGCAGCCTACAAAATTTGTGACTTAGCCTATAAATTTTTGAAAGTGTAGGACAAAGAGCCTATGGACAATTTAAAAACATAGGATATCAACCTATGTGATAAAAAACATGTAGGAAATTTTGCCTACAAAGTTTTTAAAAGAGAGGATTTTAGCCATTCATCCTTCTTCAAATTGGGAAATTAGTTGACCTAAGTACATATCTTTAGGCTAATACTCAGGGCTCTTGGGTGGCACATAGACGGATATCAATAATAGCCCTAATTCCCTTCCCGCCAATCTTTACAAATGCCATTCATCACAACTCCTCTCTCATCAGCTCCTCTCTCTCTCTCTCTGTGAAGCATCTCTCTCTCTCTCTCTCACTCGCTGTGTTGAAATTCAAGTGTCGCAGTCTCGCAGATCAAGCAACTCTCTCAATCTCTCACGCAAGCAGCGTTGAAATTCAAGTGTCGCAGATCAAGCAACTCTCTCCGTGTGTGTGTGCGAGGTCAACGATTTGAACTCTGTGAGCGATTTGAACTGTGTGTGTGTGTGTGTGCGAGGCTTTTGCTGGATAGTTCTGTGGTTACGAACCACATAACTCTTTAAAAAAGAGTTGGTTAATCCTTGGCCTTCAAATGTGGTGAAGGGCTTAGCCAGGTTCAATTCCTGCCAAGGATACCACTTAGTACTCAAATTTTGAATTTAAAGCCTACAACATTAAAAGATATGAAGGATTTTAACAACTAAAAATTAGTTTTGAAGGCAATTGGCCGGTAACTTAAAAACTCAAAAGGTTTTCAACTTACAAAAATTTGATATTGTAGGATGCAACCTATGCCATGAGGGAAATAGCCTATGCCCTTTTAAAGAGGTAGGCAATTAACCTCAATAACTTCAAAAACTTTTCAGACACTGGTATAGATCACTTCTTGAGGTGACTCTCCAGCATCCAGCCAACTTTACACAGGTTCATTGAATTGCTACCTTCGAAATATTATATTTAGTGTCACCAATTCTATTTGTCTTGCCCAATACTAATTGTAACCCACCTGGTAGTGTCACCAACACTATTTGTGAGCCGAACATTATTTATCGTTCCTTGTAAAGAAATAGGGCATTTTAGATTTATTATGTTGTTAATTATTGTCACTTACTGAGTGACTTTTCATCCAAAATTTTATCATTCATATTAATATTTCATTCTAGAATTGTTAGGAGCAAAATATACCAAACTTTGTTTCAATAATTGGCATGGATTTCATGCATCATGTGACAGATTAGTAGGCGGACAAGAGCATGCACCCAACTGCACATTAGCAGCCTTGCGAAGCATGTTGGATTTCGGATTGTGGAAGAACTAAAGAAAGAGTTGTGATGACAATACTTGTAAAAATCATTCATAAGAGGTGTGTTTTAAAAAGTTACCACAGTGACATAAACTATCATATGACACTGTACACAATATTTAGTATATTTTCACAAAAAAACGATAAGGTTAATATGGTCAATACCTGAAAATACTCCTGTCATGACATATGGATTGAATGTCACAATTTGATACTAAAATGTGATCTAAGTTAGACTGATTTATGTCCTATGAACTTCCAAAATCGATAACCTAGAATATCAGCAACTTGGACAGAGTGAGCCTTTATAACTCTACATCTGCCACTGCCATTTGACACTTTTGCGTTTCATGTCAAAGTGTTTGTTACCTTTTTGGGAGTCAACCAGGTTGGGTATGGTGACCTACTGGGGAGGTCTGGCGATTAGAGTAGAGGCGCCTGTAACCGATCACTCGAGAGGTTTTGCGTCAACTCTGGAGAAGTATAAGGCGGTGCAAATTTTTCCCATGTAGGAAGATAGAAATCATGAGGACTAAATTTTTTTCTGATAATTTTAGTCCTCAATTGAAATTACCTATGAATATTTGAAGTCAAAAGTTGACCCGAACATATTACCAATGTTTAGAGTCTAGCATAACCACTCACTTCAACCGCTCATCCTCCTCACTCTAGCACTCGAAACCGGGGACATGTGTCATGGCATTATTGGTTTTGGCATGATCGAAATTGAGTCCCAGCCTTATCAAAATTGAGGTACCCTATAAATCGCCAATGGGGTCTTGATCCGGAACAGGTGCCTCTATAGTAACAATGTCCGGGGAGATTTTTAGACTTTAATTGGTCAAAATCCTAGTGTTTCCAAGTCCAACCAGTTACATGTTGTGATCTTCTAGCTTTTCTTTAATACTTTTCTTCTTAATAATGTCTAAAATGACACCAACCAATGTCATTATGGACACTTTGTGTTAGATTGGCGTGTCATGTAGATCCACCTACCCTGGTAGTGATTGGAGGAAGAGGAGGTCCTACAAGGCTATATATAGACATATTATCTTGTTGACGAAGCCGAATGGCAAAGACATCCTATGGACTTTGTAGAAAGGGAATATCGCGTGCAAGCACAAGTTCACACGAATCAAAGCCTCTGCAGTGGCACTTTCTGTTTGAATCAGGCGAATTCATCAATACCTCAGTCACAGGAAATTGGTCAGAAATATAATTAAGCTCTAAGTATCTCAAGATGACTTCGAAGGAAATTCTCATGGTAAGTAACTTGAGCATGTGATTAATCTTCTTATTTGGACACACATATTTGAGTGGTGCATGTCACCAAAAAGACATGTCTCATGATGAGATTGGGTTTGTGCTCAAAATGTAGACATTATTTTAAGTTCAATAGTTAACATATTGGAACATCTTAAGGTCGAGGCATTCATAGTCGACCGGGTTCATTTAACCGCTCATCAGAGTCATGTAATATTGACATAGATGAGATCTATATTTTTTAGGCAAACAAGGTTAAAAGTTATGTGATAGCGGCTTGTGATTGATTACCCTCATAAGAGTTTTGACAACTATCTTAGTCAAGGAGTTACACTGAGATGAGCAGTTATGGGTTAACTTATAAATCAACTATGTGTAACCCTAAACTTTATGCTTCAAAATTTGTAGCAATTTCCATATTCATGATGTTTTAAGAATAATTTCATTCTCCTGAGAGTATGTTTATCTTCACAAGAAAAATAATTCACCACTATTACTCCTCCTAAACAAATGCAAACACTCTTATTTTATCAGTCATAGATGCCTCAACCTTATGTGATCATTGAAAAAGAAAGAGAATCTTGGACACTGTGATTTCTTATATCTTTCGCATCGCAACTTTGAATTTTGAACCTTGAATTAACAATCTTCATGGTTTGTAAAGGCTAAGCGGATGCGACAATCCCAACCCGACCGAACGACCGAAATTATCTGTGGAGTTGGAATTGCCTGCAAAGGGGCCACATACGTTAGGCTAGACTCTTAGAAATGTGTGCCATATGACCTAGTCTTTGGACACTCCTTATTCTCTTTGCATTGATTTACTTCCTTATGCAGACTCTACCTCTTGATGTGGCAGGCTATCTTCTTGAAACTCCAAAATGTCTTCTGGCAGGTCAAGATCAAGAGGCTTTAAATGCTTAAAGCCTAGTCCTCAAATATGGGAGGGCGGGCAGTATGGTATCTTTGCCTATAGTAGTTCAACTCCATTGTCAGGGTATTGTGAAATGTGTACAGTTTGTGGATTCCACAGAC
This sequence comes from Polytrichum commune, assembly GCA_950295325.1. Taxonomy (NCBI): domain Eukaryota; kingdom Viridiplantae; phylum Streptophyta; class Polytrichopsida; order Polytrichales; family Polytrichaceae; genus Polytrichum; species Polytrichum commune. The sequence continues at coordinate 40,424,178 of OX485807.1, forward strand.
TTGGGTACTTTCCATTTATATCCCAAAATTCAAAAAATGTTCGATGGCTGCACTTACTTGTGAGCTTGTCGCAGCTGCCCGTGTATTGGCCGTTACTTGAATCTGAAAACTTGAAATCATGAAGGAAAGCAGTATATTACATTTCATTTCCAGTTGAAAAATAAAGATAAACATAGAACTTCATTTAAGAAGAAGATGGTGATCTTCCATTATGAACTCTAGGCTAGTACTATACATAGATGTAACATATAATTTGTTTGTCAATGGCGTGTTACAGTTTGGGTTCCTGTTTGCTATCAGATAAATCAATTGGATTGAGATGCTTTGAAATATTATCTCAAGGTTAGGACTTCACATGTACCTTCCTCCTTGCATGCTCAACAGACCAACATGGTTTGAACTACATTCCAATACACTGGTGAACAAGACTTGGAGTGACTTGACCCTCAGATTGAGCCTGACTTCCAGAGTGACTTTCATAAATTCTGGTTGAGAAGATTGTGGGTAAGTCGAAACTACTGAGAAAGACAAAGACCGACAAGTGATTTCACAAGAGCTTCAACAGTCACTTTGGCTGAGTCAGAAGATACTCAATGACAACTGGATGTGTGAAGTATGCCACCTCATGAGGTCAAAATCACTGGGGTGGACACTACATGAACATTACTCTGATTCACCATTTAGAGCTACATAGTGCTATAACATTTTACAGAGTACTATGCAAAACTTTTTCCAATACAGAACAATAGGAACATATTCCTTGTACTGAACATAACAATACTCTTGACATTTGAGAGAAGTTGCAAGATTCTCTTCAAGAAGCTATATATGGCATCACCTAATTCCAATTCCAAGTCCTAAATCCACACTAATTAAATTCAGAAAAATTACTAGTTCCGCATAGTGCAATACAACAGGCAAGCCAAGGCTAGATTCAATGAGTTCCTGCCATCTTTTATTACCAATCTGCAATTTTATGACAAAATGGAGGTGACACCGCTCACGATTCATTGAGGGCGCCGTCTCTTCAAATCATGCAGGGGTATCAGGCCTGCAGAGAAAGAACGAGCCGTGGACATGACCATTCACCCAGAATTGAGGTGGAGGATCATGTTGCAGGTACCTTAGAAGAATGCTTATTTCAATCCATCCAAAATTTCGGATCATCAACTACTAGGATCAGGTAGACAGTTGAGTACTCACTTCCAATCCTACTAACTTTTTCATACATCATGGTTTGCAGCAATCTGCAGGGCTAGCTCTGCAAGCTAGGTTTCATCTCAGCTACTTGAATTTTTAATATTTTCGATCTCCTCAGGTCTTCATTCTGTTGCGAACTCCTGCACCAAAATTCTCTGAGTCATTAATTGACTGTAACTGCTGCAGCTACTACTTAGACCTTGCCAATCCAAGACGTGCCATCCACAAAAGACCAACTTAAAAATGGTTGGGCTTCGGGGGCAGTCAACTCCTTGGACCAAGACGCACGCCCAGTGGTGTTGGCGCCAATTCCTGTGCAGTTATACTGCCCGTAATACACCGTCCTGCCAAACCCAAAATTCAGAACCATCAGTTTGTAGATTTCACCTTCACACTTTGCAAATTTCACTAATTTATGTATAATTTGATACTCTGAATGTCCACTATCAAATTGCAGACTGGTTATGTCAATTTTCAAGAGCTTGTTGGACGCTCCATGTATAAAATTCAAGAATCGAAGTGTCAATCATCAAATTGCAGTCAGTCGACAGGTCGGTCTCGTCAATTTTCAAGAACTTTGAATCCTTCAACATGGGTTACTATTTTACAAATCTTCAAGAATCCTAGTGTTCACTGTCTGATTGCAGTTTGGAGTCTGGAGTGATCATCATAAGTCACGTACTTTTGTCTGGCAGCGATGCCCCAGTCAAACCATCCTGCTGGGTAGATGGGTGCATCAATTTGGGTGAGGAGGAAGACCACCCTGGAGAAAGGACCCCAAGCACGGCCCAAGTAGATTGGTCCATTTCCGGTGACATGGCAGCTGACGAAGGAGAAACCGGTGAGCTCAGACTTCTTCATCCTCTTCTGTGCTGTTAGTGAGCCACTTCCGGGGTTGGCAATTGAGTTCAAGTGGCAGGTCTGCATGGGATCATCAGCCATACACGAAACATGATCATCAGCAAAGATACAAGTCAGGATACTTAATCCCTGACCCTTAACCCTTAACCCCTAACCCCTGCAGAATAGGGAATTGGATCCCAACCTGCGCGATAAAAAATCGTATAACATGAAATCTTGAGATATATGAATATATAGTGTCCATGAGACTTGATTACTGGCTCTGAGAATTTGAGATTGCAGAGATGCTTTCAGACTCTGTTACAGCAAGGCTAGCTACTACAAAACTTGTGTCATCACTTCCTTCATATACAGGACTCGTGAGTCACGATGTCATTCATCAAGCTTTTGCTGCAAGGTTTTGGTGGCGTTTACCTCATAGTACGACTGGCCATCTCCAAAGACGAAATCAATCGAGCCCTGGATGTAGCAGTCCTTGAAGTAATGCCTTCCTTTCTTGTCGTACAGGGTGTCTTGGGCTCCGTAGAAAGCCACGCGGTAGAATTGGGCCTTGTCTCCGTCAATTCGGAATGCCACTGCTTGCTTTCCCACTGCTCCACCGGCAGGCGCAGGGGCGGTGTTCTGATGGCAGCAAAAGATGGTTGTTGATTACACTTCCAACATCAATCCTACCACTGGAAATCTTATGAAAGTCTAGCTTCAAGCAATCAAGATATGGCAACTTGTAGGTGATGGAAGAATTACAAGTTAGGGATGATGTTCTGTTGCAGCAAAGGGTGGTTTCACTTCCAAGATCAGAACTACTGGGAATTCTGTTCAAAGTTTAGCTTCAAGAAAATTGCAAATGGGCAGGTGGTAGGTGATCGAAGAATTACAAGGTGGGGATGTGGTTTTCTGTTGGAGCAAAGGGATGGTCATACTTCCAACATCACAACCACTGCAAATTTTGTTAAAGTCTAGCTTCAAGCAATCGAAATATGGCAACTTGTAGGATCGAGGAATTACAAGATGGGGATGGTGTCCTGTTGCAAAAGGATGGTTTCACTTCCAAAATTGGAACTGCTGGGAATTTTATTAACGTCTAGCCTCAAGAAATTTGCAATCAAAATGCGTAACTGGTAGGTGATCGAAGATTTACTAGATGGGGATGGTGTTCTGGTGCAGCAAAAGGATGGTCATACATTCAACATCAGAACTACTGGGAATTTTGTGACAGTGTAGCTTCAGTTGATCAAAATTTCACAATTGCTACTAGGTGATCGAAAAATTTCAACAAGGTGGGAATTCAAAGATTGTTGCTCGTCACTACTAACCTTGAACGCGATGTCCTCAGCAATGAAGAAGTCCGACAAGATGATGACCGAAGCGCTCTTGGCGGTGCTGCCAGCCTTGGCGGCGTCGTCTCCGTATTGGATGGTGGTGGAGTTTGCGCCGGCTCCCTTGAATGTGAGGTACGCCTTGGTAGCTGGCACCGTCACCTTCTCACTGTAACGTCAACATTACATCACATTCTACTGTCAACTGCAAGTTCTTACAATGGGACGACGCCTGATCCAGGAATCACACAGGCTGCAGGAAGGTGGCCAAGCCAACTCGATATCGTGCCCAAATCGTGACCCAAAACATGTAAGTAATGTCTGTCTTACGGCGATCATTCCAGGTTGGTCACCATCAAATAACTTTCTAATTTTGGAGTGACCAACTTGAGATGAGTTGGTCACAGCCGACCAAAACAAGAAGGAAAGAAAATTCATTAACTACCACAGGAGAGCTTGCCAACTTGAAATAATGTATAGCACACGTCCTTAGCCTAGCCCTTTCAAGAACCATCAACAGACGAGTCACCATGCAATTGCACTCAATCGGCACTTGAAATTATAACTTCGAGCTCGAATTTGCAGGAACTCTGGAATGGCAATTATTCGGCAAATTGAATTGAAAAACATTGAGCACGAAGTTGCAGGGATTGGGAAGGCATGTAGTAATTGAATAGTATACTCACGTATAAGTGCCAGCTGCGAAGCAGATGACATATCGCTTGCCGGTGCTGCCGTTGGGGATGGATTTGACAGCGTCCTTCACTTTTTGGTACTTGGCACCGGATCCCTTTGGCCCCACTGTGGTGTAGCAGGAGGCAGATGATGAAGCCGGTGGTGGAGGTGGTGAAGAGCTCGACAAAGTTGTCGATTGCTGCGACAAGAGAGCCTGCTTGGCATCGTACCGGGCTTTGTGAGCTGCCAACCAAGCCTGGTAGTCTGCTTCCGAGTCCGAGTCCACAGCCCAGGCTGAAACCACCAATCCTGCCACCAGGACCGCCAAACACAACATGGAGCTGAATCTGAAGTTGGCCATCTTCACAATATGATGTCGCCTTCTTTGATCAATACTCTGAAGCAGCAGGAAAGTTGGTTGCCGGCTACTAAATTATGATCTCAAATTCCTGTGCATGCTGCTGGGTGTCCGAGGATCGTATGATCGTATGAGGAGTGGAGTGATCAACCTCCCTGCTGAGCTCCCGGTGAAGAGGGAGCTGCAAATTGTGATGTCTGTACCTGCAGCAGGGACACCTTTATATGAGATGCCACCTGGTCCGGTGGAAGTTTGATCCAGGAAGTCACCGATGAATTCTACTTACACAAGCCTCAAGGAGGTTCCGGTAAGAAGAAAGGTGCAGGAGTGACCTCTTGAATACTGTTGCAGTCGGAATTGGTCATTCGGTGAGCAGGGGTAAATTAAGAGGTATGTGGGGTGTCATTCGGTTAGTTTTTCCAAGGTCTCCAACCTCTATCGATTAGATATAAAGAACGAAATTTGTGTTGCATTAGGAAATCTAGGATTCAGCTTCAGCAAAAGTTGGATTGAGAATCGGGCCTCCCCCACTTTAGTTATCTTCTCAAAATTTCCAGGTTTGTTATTCCTTTACCTGAAGTATTCAGGTCCTCCCAGTTGTGTTCACTTGAGTGTAAAGTAGCTAATAAAATTTGAAGACATAATGAAATATTTTTTAAACATGTATTTTTCAGGTGTTTGTTGTTTGAGCCTCACCTAACCACTCACCAATACTCAGATATAGGTGTCCGATTGAAAACGTAACCAAATATCAACGTCATAGGTTAGGTAGAGTCTTTGGAGCCAGCTGGTTTGGTCTGGAGCTGCTAAAACAGTTTTAAGAAGTGCATTGTTTTGGAGCTGCTTTCGTGTTAATGGAAACAGTTGTAAAGTCTATAAATCCGATGAAGAAGTTTTTTTTTTTTTTTTTTTTTTTTTTGGTTTAAATTATGAGACAGAAGGCCAACACGGCCAACGCCAAAATGAATGAAGAAGTGTTGTTAGTTTTATGAATTTTCGTGGAAAAATTTACACCTATAAACCTAGAGGTGAATCTAAACGGTGATCCTTCCCTACTTTAAGAAAATCGCTTCGAAGTACTTCCTAAAAATGGGCATTAATCCTCTCAATGCCCATGCTTGTCCCAAGCATATTGCTCCGAGTCTTTGTGAGATACTTGAACAACTTTTCAACCCATTCATTAGAAGTTGCATTCTAAGAAGTGGTTTAGAAATAGCTGTTGGTTGGAAAGGGGATGGTTACTGCTCTGGAGTACAAAACTGTCATGGCTGTAATTTGTGCGCAAATCCATCCACTTTGCTTTGCTTTGCTGTTCCTTAATCCAGCAGGCATCCTCCATGATCGGTGAAAAATCGACGAAGCAGCTGTTACCGTCTTTTCATCCTGAAACGCCGGCCATGAAGTCAAAGCAAGGTAGTTTCAAAGGAGCCGCCGCGTGTTGTGGCCCACAAAGACCTTTTCTCCTTTCCTTTTGTGAGCTGGCCCCCACTTCAACTTTTTCATGTTGTTTTCATCTCTTTGCGAATGATCAAATCTCCTGCAAGCTAGCATACTGATTGAGGAGTAATTAAATTAAGCTTGCTTGCCGCTTCAATTTATCTGCTTCCAAATGACCACCCAGCTGCCTGTACACTGATTCACAACTTGTGTTACACAGCTGAAATCTCTTGTCATGGAATCGAATGCTTCAGAAAGTGCCGCTATGATATTGTTTCATGTCTCCGGATGCCGCACTTCTCCATCTTAATTGTAACCGAGAATAAATCCATGCGTCAAGAACAATATGAGAGCCGTTTGATTGATGAACTAGGGCATGTCCGACCTGATTAATTAGCCCACTAGAGCACAGGCACCATAACCGATCACTTACGAGATTCTCCGGGGAAATTTAAGGCGGTGAAAAATTTTCCCATGGAGGAAGATAGAAATCAGGAGGATTGCAAAAATTTCAGTAGTTCTAATCCTTGAATTGAAATTACTGTGAATTTTTGAAGCCAAAAGTTGGTCCGAAAATATTACCACTATCTAGAGTTTGCACAATCGTTCATTCCTCCTCACTTAAAACTAGGACATGTGTAACGGCACTTTTGGTTCCGGCTTGATTGAAATTGAGTCCCAACCTAATCAAAATTCCAGTACCCTATAGATTGTGGATGGGGTTTTGATAAAAAAAATAAGCGCCTTTACTATAAATTATTGTCTAGTTTTCACAAATTGTCATGAATTGGGCTTTCCTACATACACTTAAAGTAGAACCCACCTATTCTTGATCAAGACCCCATCATGAATCTATAGGTGCCATAATTTCAATCAAGCTAGGATTGATTTCGGTAATTTCTTTTCGGTGTGGTTAAAATAAGGTTCCAAGTTTCACTATTTCTAAGGGTTAGTTTCCATCTATATTTTCCCTAGAATCTAGTGGGTGAAGGGACCTACATGGAAACTAATCCTAAGTCTTAAAACGTCAGTTATGGTATCACTAGAGAATCCATAATGCTATGACACATGTCCCTAGTTTTGATTGCTATGGTGAGAAGGAATTCGTCTCAAAATGAACAGTTTTGACACACTTTAGACATTGGTAATGTGTTCAAGCCAACTTTTAGCTTCAAAAACTCTCAATAATTTCAAATTCAAGGAATAAAATTGCCGAAAAATGTGCAATCCTCCTAATTTCTATCTTCCTACACATAAAAAAAAATTTATACCACCTTATACTTCTCCAAATTTGGCGCAAAATCTCTTAAGTGATCAGTCATGGGCACCTCTACTGTATCAATTTGGAATCTGAATTTACTTTGGAATCTGACACAGTGGTTCTCTTACTTTCACATACTTTTTTGTTCAATTTTGACAGCCCTAATTCCCTTCCAGTTAATTTTCATTATAATTCATCAGCAATGAATCTGCTGAGATGACATGCAATTACATTCTGGAAAATATCCACCTTCCTCTTTATGCACAGCCCGTCTCTCCTGTTTAATGCTTGCTAGATTGGATTGAAGATTATATCTTGTTGGAAATAAGTGAGACCTTTGATCAGTTGATGTGAACCCTCGTGTGCTAGATTTCTACTGAGCTGAGTCCGTGATTTATGAACTCAATTTTATACTCTCTGTTATTTCTGGAAATCCAAATTACTACACTAAATATGATATTTAGTGTCGTGTGGAATTTTATGTCACTTTTCGGATGACAATTCTTATAAATAAATGAACAAATATTGTAATGGATGATGGATGAGTTCATCCATTGGACAAAACCTTGCCTTCTCTTGTCAGTAACTTGTGATGAAATACTGTCATGGATGGTTGAAAGTTGGAAGAAAAATCGTTTGGTAAGTGACAATGATTGTAACATTGTAAAACTATAATCCCCCAAAACATTTACTAGGAATGGCAAAGAATGTTGGGTTAACATTCAGTGTTGGTGACTCTACACCAACACTAATCATTGCTGTAAAAACCCAACTAGCTCGTACATTTCTTGCTCATGGTTGGGGTTGGGCTCCAGATTCTCCCCCAAAACTTGCAAACCAAAACAACAACATGTGTAACATATTATCAGTTATGCCTGAATTTGAGCAAGCCACTTTAAGTGGATCCATAAATATCTAGCTCCAGTTGGTATTCACAAGACAGGGTTCATTCGGTTGGGTAGTAACCTCATTGAAAGTCTCTTCTAAAATAAAGGATACTGCAATGGGCTCTTTAACCCTAAACTCCTACTATGGATTATTTTGCAAGTTGTCCCCATTGTGGATGTGTGGTTCCATAACGCAACTTCGAACAATTATGACTAATTTCAAGAAAACATAGTACTGATGTTTGCAAGGGATGTACGTCCCTTTCTTCACAATGCTAGAGAAGAACATCCTTCAAAAACCAAGGCAATTTCATATGGGGAATTCGTCTACTATCACAATCCATTCCATGGTAGGGTTTGTGTTGTTTTGGTTTGACAAAACATACAACCTCCTTGCACAAGAGACGTCCCACTCTTGATGGTTGTGACCATGAATCGTCTAAAATCCATTTTTGTGAAATGATCTGTTGTAGGTAGATTTCAACGAATTTCTTTATTGTCGCACATTGTGAGATGTGCATTGTCAAGCTTTCAACGAATTTCTTTATTGTCGCACATTGTGAGATGTGCATTGTCAAGCTTGGAGAGCGCATCCTGGGCGCGATCATCCACCTTAGTATGTGATAGTAATTGCAACACTGTAATTCTATAATCGCCCAAGAATTCTACAAGGAATGACAAAACAATGTTGGGTTAACATTTAGTGCCAGTGACACTATACCCTCGTCTGCAATTAGTATTGAGCAAGACAATTAGAATTGGTGTCACTAAATAACATATTTAGTGTACTTATCTTATTTGGATAAAAATTGATATTTTCAGTTAAATGTTATAGCAATGCGTAACTTTGAATGATAATCCACACTAATTAGACAATTTAGTGTACTAGAAGTGTGTGCAAAGTTGAAAGTGACCATTTAACACATGCTTACCTTACATCCATAATAAGGTATGTTATACATCATGACAATCCTATATTAATCAATTAAGTTAGTGGCCCAAGGGCCTAGGTCTTCTCGACGTGGAGCTCTCTTCAATTATTTGGATGCACATAGCCTAGGAGTCTCATTGGAGCTCCATGGAAGTTAATTTCTCAAGTTATAATATCGTAGAGGACTCCCTATTTCATCTTTACATGTGTTGGGAATGTAGTTTCCACTTGGGATACAAGTGGGTAGTGGTGAATGTAAGCACAACACGTGGTAAATTTTGAGGGGGAAATAATATATTTTATTGGAATAAAGAGCCCATTGCAGTAGTCAAGTTAGAACTAATTAAGATAGATGTGCCCATAAGGATTGGATTGTGTGTTCAAATATGATAACCATTCTAGATTTAGTAGACAACATAATTGGAGGGACCTATACAACCATGTCATGAGCACTTTACATAACAATGAACAAGCAATTCATACGAGCTCCAAAAATTCAGAGGAAAGTGACTATGGCCCCGATTTGGATTTGCTAATCATCTCATACTAAACGCATGTTTCGCATCCCAGGAAAAGTGGGATAATCATAATAGGTAACCTTGAAGCCTAACCTAAGCTGCAATGAACATGAAGAATCGACTGCTAGTTACAAACGAACTGGTTGAGTTTGAAAAATAACCGGTTGAAGTTCAAGACTTCAAGAACATCACTGATCGTTTCAGAAGCATCTATGGAACATACCTCGAATCAATAAAGAAGAAAACCGAAAGATCACAACATGTAACATGCTGGGCTGGGAAACCCTAGGATTTTGACTGATTATGCCCAAAACTCTCTCCCCAGACATTGACCCTAATGGCCACTTCACCCATGAGACTGACAGCCCTTGACCATTACACTTCAAGCATTCTCATTGGTGGAAAAGGCAGAGCCGGTCCAAGTTCACTTCACACTACACTTGAGGGACCAACGGAGTATATGAAAGCAAGATGGATGTAAGGTCTACATGGATTCTTTCATGGCATCAAATGGATCATGCTTCATGGTCACTTGGACTAGTTTCATAAACCACCTCTCGGAGGTAGGCCTAACACAAAACTGGGAGATCATGGCACTCCGAATGCTCACAACCGTTGATTTATTCTATTTTACCATGGTATAGGACCCGCATGAATAGAAATTCATTGAAATAGCAATTGGTTGAGGGCCCGGTCACATATGACTTCACACTACATTTGAGGGTCCGTGACCACACTACATGATGTTGGAGGTGTGTTGGGACGGCCTTTGGACACTTTCTTTTGGGCTCTCACAATTTCATGGTCACGGCTCTTGGCTCGTGTGTGAAGCGGCCCTAAGGGCCGGTTTACACTACGGTGGAGAAGTCCACCGGTCATGAAAAAAAGGGCGTTTCTCAATTGTGATTGGTCGAAAATGCAACTCTTAACCGGTGGGTGTTTACACTAGGTGAAGAAAACAATGGTGGTGAACTTTTCTCATGGATGATAAAATGACATGGCGGCACTTTTTGGAGTTGGGCTTCTCCAGAGGAGGAGTTTCTTGTCCGGCTTCTTGAGGCCGGACAAGAAACTCCTCCTCCGGAGAAGCCCAACTCAATAAAAAATTAATTTTCAAAAACAGATCTGGACCATAGATTTCAGATATGGTTTTTTTCAAAACCTAAGGTGTTGGCAAGCTTCTCTCTCTCTCTCTCTCTTTGCTGTAGTAGCTCCTTAGTGATTTGTTTTTGTGCAATTTTTTTTCGCAATGGCTGGTTACTCACAATTTCAGTTTGGTAGTAGCCAAGATGAGGATGACCAAACAAAAAATATGCCATCATCATAATTGAAGCATTATGGTGATACATGATGGTTTTTTGTATCGCCATAGTTGAAACGATAAAATACTTCAAAACCATAAAGATCATAAGAGAGCACAAAATCTCTCTTCTTCGATTATCCATGATTGAAGATCAAAGATAAGAAGAGAGAAATTGATGAGGATGATTAAGAGGAGAGCATGTCTTAAATAATACCAAAGAGTAGTGCTTTGTCCAATGTGTATGGGTTTTCCCCTCTTCATTCTTAAACACCCAATGAGACATTTTTTTCCTACATGGGCCAAACTTGACAATTGGCAATTTGGCAATTTTCATTATCTTTTGAATAAAATTGAACATTATATTACACAATTCTTATGAACACAATTCTTATGAACACAATTCTTGTTGAAATCTTTTGATACAATGTGAATGTAGAGAATTATGGTTTTTAATCACAAAAAATCTTCACCATTAGGTGAACTTCTCTTCACCGGTGGACTTCTCCGCTAAACTTCTCCTCTAGGTGTTTAGACTTCAACCGGTCAAGACTCCTTAAGAAATATTTTATTGCCTTTAATTCTTCTCCGGCACATCCACCATTTGCCTCATATAACCATGTCTTGGCCAAGCATTCTTGACCGACCGGGAGGCCTTCTCCACCGTAGTGTAAACCGGCCCTTAGTGTCCGATGAGGTTCCCGTGGGAGAGTTGGCACATTCCTCGAGGGCGGGCGGGGCCCTTACCAAACACTTTCTTGACCATGTGTTGCGCTCTCGAACCTCAAGGGCTTGTTCTCGCCCCCAATAATGGAGCTTTCCTAGAATTCGGGGGATGTGGTTCTTCGATCCTAGAGGCGGGCTTTGGCTTTCTTAGCACACATGTTTCCATTTTTGGTCTTCTCTTGCAAATCATTTAGCTTGTCTTGTCCTTCAAATTCGATCACCTTCACGCCACATGTTCCAAGGATTTGATGGGTTAATGTTTTGGCAATCTTGGGCACCCCCAATCATTCTGGCTTAAGAGGTGGGTGCCACCCAGAAAACCGAATCATTTGATCTAGTTAAATGGACTCATTAGGCTATGGACTTGCACAGTAGACGCTCTCGGGCTTTAAGTAGGTGCTCAAATGTTAGGTATCTCAACTTCATAGGCGCTCAAGTGAAGCAAGAGGAATTATTGCATGCAAGTGTACTACCTCCCATTCATCCTAAAGAAATGCCTTGAAAAAGAATGCACGTTTTTTGGTTGAGTTGTTTATACCAGACTTATCTTAAAGATCATGAATTAGTCTCGTCTAGTTCGAGATGCATCGACGACAAACCTATATATAAGGAGTCAAGTTTATATGTTGGATGGACGAGAGTCCACTCATGTGTAATAATTCCAAACGTCTATTATTGTTAGGGGTTAGAGCACACTAACTATCATTCAATTATTGTTGGTTGGTAAAACATCGTGGGTTGGTGAATGTTGGGGCACGCACTTAGAATAGTTAGGCAACACGGTGGACTAAATCATAGGTTTTAATTTATTCCCGGGGGAGGGACTATTTGTTGGAAACATAAATTACCCGTGTGGGTCACTATGAAATTAAACCTCTATATATGAGAAGTTTATATTAAAAAAACAAATGTTTGCGTATTAACAATTGGCTAGAAAATGTACTCATGTATTTATACAAAGCTTTTCAATCTAATGTGATTAATATCTTCACTATATAAAATATGATTTCAATAGGCATGTATATCATAAAAAATCCACTTTTAGGTTCCAATGAGAAAGTCATTGAACATTTCTTCATTCACATCATGTAGTTCAATGATTGCATCAAACAAACACAGACAAGGAGCACAATGATTTCGTAATAGCTCTAGAGAGCAATCTCAAGGGAGCCCATGAGCATTCCAAGAGCCTCCAATTTGTTAAATCTCAAAACTCAAGTGCAACTTCTAACATCAATGAACAGGGTAGTCATTAAGGACTATTACCTCCACCTCAAGGTTTTTCTCAAATACAAATGTGAATTGTACTTGAAGCAACCATTGACACCACCCCTATACCACCCCCACACCACCACAATGCAAGATCATCAATGCTTACCGCATCACTAAAATTAGCCTTTGGCATCCTGGACTCTAAAATAAACTTCATGTCATTTCATGAATCATTACTATATGACAACAATGAATGAAACTGTGAATTGGATGAAACCTACACATTTGTTATCAAATTTTCTCTAAACATTGCTTCCCCTTTTGTGCATCTACCTTTACTTCAAAATTCTTAATAACCTTCTTGAAATACACTCTACAGAGAAATAATACCTCTCCCTTATGTATACATGTTTGCTAATGCCTCAAATAATAACACTTGTTACACTCACATTAGTTTATAAATGGTATGAAGAGTCCACCTCCAAGAATTTATTCCTATGAGAAAAATGTTAGAAAACTTTAAGAGTGAATATTGGGTTCCTTATTAATGAAAATGACCGTTTATAAAAACATAGGGAGGTACTTAATACCTACCATTATGTTAGCATTAGAAGAAACAAATTACACCAGGAAAGAAGTCATGTGTATACCCTAGATCCAAAAGATGTTGTGCAGCTAAATGACTTTGTGAAATCTCAACAATGAAATTTGACTAAAAGTATTCTACTGATATGCAAGTCAACAACTATGAATACATTATATGGAGATCTTTATGATGAAAGTGCATTTAATTATAGGGGGCAGGGGGGTCACTCCCTTGTATTTAGTGGGAAGACGTGAGAACACAAGGTGTTTTTTTGGGGGGGGGTAAATTTCATTGGAGAAGGTAAATGTTGTAGACCCTATTATTATGTAATTTTCTAACTTTCATTATTTTTTAGGACCCTAAGAGTAGGTTAACTTGTTAATATTCTTCTTTTACATGGGCATATGGTTAAAAACTGTACTTATTGTTGATGTCACGTAAAATTAACACTTACACATACAAGATCATAATTCCCCCATCAAATTTTGACCACAACATGCACACAATTTAGCTTCCTAGTATGCACTCTATCCATTCAAACATACACACATGGAAATGGTGTTAAAATGCTTGTGTTTAAAGACACATGCAAATGCTTCCAAAAACATGTGTTTAAACATACATGTAGCATTAGAACACAACTAGTCAAAGCCAATCACAAAATGTGTTTAGTTTTTACACATTCAAATAAGAAGCAATTCTTGTCAAGTGGTTAAAACCACTCAATCCATAACATCTAACTTTTTGTGCTCAAGACTGAAAGTCCAAACCCTAACTCTAACCCCAATGCTCCAAACTATACAATCTGCCAAAAGCATTGCCACAGCCTCTACCTAAAGTCCTACCTAAAACAATTCAACAAGCAATTGTACTCTTGCATTTCCCATATTCACTAGTTACTAGGAGCGCGTTCTTCCTTATCTTGATCATGCTTTACCAAGTTTCGAGGTGAGGGTACTTCCTTCTTTTTGGAAGGTGGGCTTCATTAAGTAATATGTTTAACAAGAAGGGGGGGAGGGGAGAGGTGTCCTCATATGGTGAATTATGGTTATTGAGAGTATTTATTTCATTACTTTATATATATATATATTGGTCTCAATTGGGAGTGTTATCAGGTGCTTTGAAACTTTTATGGTGGGTCCACCGGTGCTTGGTTTATCTCGTTTACTTTTGTTTAGGACTAGGTATGTGAGGTGTTTTATGGCTATTTGATGTACACCCTATACTATGTAATATCAATTTCCGTAATGTCACTCGCTCTCTAATATCTTGAAACCCTAGAAAATAGATGTTCTCGGTTCAAATTGCACTCCTTATTGTCACATTTCTCTCCCTTACATCACATGTTTTGCCATCAATGGAAACCACCAAAGAAGTCAACCCATACCCTTGCATTGCGCCACGTGTCTACACTTCTCAAACTAAATCAATTTTTTGAGAGGTTTAGAGATCACTAGTGTGTTGGGGTTTTGGTGATGCGGATGGTTTTGTAGTTTGGAGGTAGTTGGTGAGGAAGCTTGGATTGATCAAGTTTAGGAAGAATTTGAAGCTCAATACTTGTCCCAAAAAACTTGCAAGATTCCGACATGTGTTAAATTCTTTTACCACTGTAGCAATCATACATGATTTTAAATATGCAAAACAATTGATCGTGGGGAGTTTGGCGAAGAGAAATTGTGTTCTATTGTGCAATTGGTGCACAAAGTGCTCAATTGTTAGGGACTCCGTTGTACAATGTTGGCAGGGGTGTGAAGCAAAACCTCAAAATATCATCGATCAATTTGTCAAGGAGCTTTGAGATAGTGGGAGTGAGAAACTTAACAATTTGTGAAACTATGAATTTCAAGCTCCACATAAACCTCATGTACATTGGGGGGGTGCACACCATTTCCCACTTCAAGAGTTTTAGCATTCAGGCAAGTCTAGATTCTAACACCAACAATGATATGAAATTACTCCTCAAATACATAATACATGGGTGCAGAATTCTCGTGGAAGAAACTTGAAATCCAAATTTTGTATAATGTCCATCCCAACAAATGACTTAATTTTTTGTGATATCCCAATGATGGGATTCATGAGACAAAATTTAGAGGTGACAACTGTGTTGGGCAAGGTTTTAGGGTTTAGTATGTGTTCATAAAGAGAGAACCATCGTCATTGTTATCCACAATGATCCAAGCACTCATAGTTACCGGTGAATGTGGGACTAAGTTAAATGGGCAAGGAGGGAATGCACAACACCTAAACATTCTTTTTGGGATTTGGTGCCACAACATGGAACCAAGTCAGAGGAAAGTCGGAGCCAGCAGGTGTGGGACATATGAGTGGATGAAATGCAATAGGAGGCTATTTGTTTCCCATTACAACCATGGAGCCCGCCCTCCTCTCGTTTAGTCTCTAACACCTCCCAAAAAAATTTGTTGGGGGAGGTTTAATATCTGCCCAAGAAGTGGGTACCAAGCTAAAAGTTTCCATCTAAGGTTTTCTTACCTTACACTACTTTCACTTTAGATTTTGTTTTTAAAAGGAAAAAGATATCGTGGCATAAATTGAAACAAATTCAATTACAAGGAAAAAAAAAAAACAACTTGGAGGAACACTACGAGCTAAGGGGACTCAAGAAATAATGGCCATCCAGGGCTTAATCTTCCAAGTAACCACAAGATTGATATGAGTGGCAAGGAGACCTTGGACACATCAAACCTTAACAAAATCTCTAAGAAAATCTTCATAAGCAACATCCAAAGTTTTTTCCAAGTCCTAAAGGGTACGTTGCCACTCCAGTTTGCCATAGTAAACCAAGGAGTCCCACACAATTTGATGTGTTTCTCCATAGGTCATTGAAGAGCATTGAACACTAAATTATTCCACTGATGCCAAATCATTCAAGGGAGACCACTCCTCAAAAAAAAACATTGCATCATTGAGAAAGACTTCTGAGGACCAAGGTTACTTCTTTTAGTAAAGAGTTACCAAATAATATTAGTCGTGTAGCACCAAACATGTTGAGCCAATGGGCAACTAAAGAACATGTGCTCCATCAATTCCACCAAAGACAAGCCACAATGGGACAACTCTTATCAATCTCCCCCAAAATATGCCCATGCCATTTGTTCATGGCCACCACATTGTGAATGACAAACCAAAGGAAGGCTGCTTCCTTTCGAGCCTTGTGGTTATGCCAAATAGTATTCCAACTCGGAGAGGTGGAGGGAGGAATTATGTTTCTCCATTTGTCAAGGATGGACTTCTTGATAGTCTTTTGAGTAGTGATCCATCTCCGACCAAGCTTGGCAGAGTACGCAAGGAAAGGAGTTACCTCAAGCCACCATCGATGTGCCGGATCAAAAAAAAGTCGATCCAACTTCCCAAAGAACAAGGTGAATTGGGTCTATGCACCAGACATTGCTTATCAAGATGTTCTTAGAAATTTTGATTTGATTTGGTATGTCAAAGGTCTTATTGTTACTCATAACAATTTAGTGGTTACTGTAAAAGGTTAGACCCCGGATGGCATTAATTCTTGAAGTCCACTTGATTCTCCCAAGGTGGTTGTACTATTTCCTTGCAACTGAATTTGTTTCAATTTGTGCCCCCTCCCAAAAAATCTATAAAAAAAGAAAAAGAAAAAAGAGAATGCTACTTTTGATTCTGTTGCATACTGTAATTACAACACAATGATATTTTAGTATCATTAATTTACGTAAATCTATTATCTATTTGATAAATATTATTATTTCATATCAGAACATTCCAGAGTGCAAAATAATACACTCAAATCAATGTTCAAGATTGAAGTCTTCAATGCCCTTCAAACGCGATTTGGCCCTTCAAAATATACCTCTTTTAAAACAACCCTTCAAAATGCAACCCCAAATTGAAAATGAAGACGTCACTTGAAGTCCTCAATATACTCTGCCCACCACAAGAACCAACAAGCGTAGGGCACTGTCAGCACAAGAAGTGGAGTTAGATAGTTGATTCTTTAATTTTTACATTGTACTAGAAACATGTACCATATAATTCATGCACACGTTTAATATAAGTTTTGTATTTCATTTCTATATTCTTAGATTAACGTCTTGACTTTGAACAAGCCCTTCACCTGAAAGGCTGAAATTTGAGAGCCCTTCAAAATGAAACTCATATGAGGGCTTCAATCTTGAACACTGACTCAAATACACATGCTTGTACTTGAAATGCGTGTTTCTGGCAACCCTGATGTAGACATATAACATACTATATTTAGTGAACCAAGGCACAAACACAGGCATATCACATGCATATCTTGATTTCGAGTATTTGATCCTGTTCCGGCAGAAAGAGACCTACTTATGAAAGGAGCCTTTTCTATGAAACCCAAAGCCCCCTACACCAGTAAACTAAATTAAAATGAGCCCTCGTGCGGTGCAGCCTCACTGTGTTTCACACTGAGCACATAAGCTTATGCACATATATATATATATAAGCAACGGTTTTGTTGGATCATGAATGGGTCTTAAATGGAGACTTTTTCTAACTAGCCTTTTTCTCCTATAATATGGACGTACCATTAGTAAGAGATGGTCACTGAATCCAAATTGAGGCCCTAGCCACTTTAATTCCTTACTATGTTCAGAGATCAAATGAATACATGTTTCATTATCAAAGTGAATATTCTTGTGCTCATTAAATGGTCCTATAGATCCCCCCACCATTATGTTAAGTAATGAGCCTAGAATGGTTATCATACGGAGGTGCATCAAGATCTTATTGATCTACTTCATATTGTGGCTAGGATCTTAGTAAATGTAGACTTCGATTGTAATGCAGTGAATAGGTAGACGGATGCATGCGATTGCAACCCATGAATGTGTCAATGAGGTATGTTGGGCCTATTGTCAGCACTTCCGACTCCACAAACAAGTTCGAATGTTGGATCGAATTGGGAAATGTCTCTTCCCGTTAGCGATTGCAAATCACATAGATAATCCATTCATGTTTTGAAATGAGAGTTATGCAAAACCTATAATTCAAAAAGAAGATTGAATTTTAAAAGTGATCAAATTGCCCTCCCAATGTTGTTCAAAACAATCTAACTCATATTTGTGTCAATTTTCAAACCCATAATCCAATCTCATTGTAACACATGTACTTCTTGATGTCATTTTTTAACTACAAGACTTGCCATACACATCTCAGATGTAGGTGTCCAATTCAAAAGAATAACCAGACAAAACTCACATTAACATGCATTTGTTTTTCAATGTTTTAAGATAAACACATTGGCAGCAAAAATTGGATCGATGAAATCACATATGGTTGTTGATACAAAAGTTTTGTCCAAATGTGAGCATATTCCCACCAAATTTTACAATTTCATCCCGCTTTTGTGATTTTAGGAGATTTAATCATAGACATCATATATACAAAAACGAAAGAATATATATATATATAGTGTTGGAATTTGGCGACTAGTTGCTCAAAAGAACACTGCTCACAAATATTACCTTTGAAATAATAATAGGATTTGAGTACCCATAGTTTAGAAGCAGAGGTCAATCAATGCACGGATTGCTTTTTATGGTTTGCTTTATAAATGGATGAATTGGATACATAAAGAGCGGAAAATTCAGGGAAAAACCTGCCTAGGTACTCCTGCCTCAGCACATACCCGAATGAATGTATTTGCAATGTGTACCCGGAACAAGACCAATCCAAAATTACCGTATGCCAGATGCTAAAGGAGCCCCAATGAGCTTTTTAAGGAAGGGATCCCTTGATAGGATAAGGGCCGGGGCCCGAGGCTTACAACCCTCGGGCAACCCCAGAAAAAAAACCCGATTGAAAGTGTCTTGTGTTGTCGACCGAAGATTAGGTATGTTTGATCATGTTTAATTAGTTTGATGGTATATGAGTACATTTGAAAAGGGAAGACATTAATCAAATTATATAAAATTAGCATGTTATTTTGAGCTTAATATTTAAATGATAAAGGCCCTTTCAAATGGTAAGTCACAAAAAATTGTCACCTCAATGCTAATGAGGAATGTTTCATATCTTTAACTCCCAAATTGATTACATATTTTATTGTAAGTTTCACTTTGGGAATGAAATCTCAATCAATAGCTTATTTACTAAGTGGAAGTGAACATATATATGGGTTTTGGGCCTTGAAGTTGAGGTGCACTCAATATGGGTTTTATGGACTAGATGGCCTTGACGAATGCAAGGACAACTTTTTTTTGAAGTCGTGCGGGGCGGGCATCGTTTTTCATTCGAGTTCAGATTTTCTTTCTTTCATCTGGGGTTGCTTCAGGGTTGCGGGTTGTGGGCCTTGGCCCTCATCCTATTAGGGGACCCCTTCCTTAAAAAGCTTGTTGGAGGTACTTTAGGGTCCAACATTACCGTATAGTCTGAGTGTAGATATCCCCAATTTAAGGGATAGGCCAATCCCAATTGTATTATTTGGGTGTTACTACTACTAGGGTTCACAACTTCATTGTTGTGTTGGCAACCTTGGGCCTCTAAGAATTAGATGGTGCCTTGTTGTCCCTATTGTTTTATAAAGAATTAAGAGTAACGTTGGTTCTCCATCTCCAATTTAATATCTTTCACCGACCACATAGAGTAGCGGTGGCCATAACCAATCACTTAAGAGATTTTGCGCCAAGTCTGGAGAAGTATAAGGGGGTGCAAAATTTTCTCATGTAGGAAGATAGAAATCATGAGGACTACCAAAATTTTGGTAAGTTTATTCCTTAACTTGAAATCATTATGGCTTTTTGAAGCCAAAAGTTGGCCTGAACATATTACCAATGCCTAGAGACTGTCTATCATAACCGTTCATTCAACAACTCATTCCTCCGCACTTTAGCACTCAAAACTAGGACATGAGTCATGACACTATTGGTTCTGATCCAATCGAAATTTAGTCCCGACCTTATCAAAACTCAATCCGACCATGATCAAAATTCCGGTACCCTATAGATTACCAATGGGGTGTTGATCAGGAATAGGTGCCTCTACTATAAAACTTAACTTAATCACGGTTGCAGGCATTATAAGGTAGCAAGAGTCAATTTGATTCTCTCATCCATGGAACACTTAATTAGAGTCAAAACCAACCACTTTTGATGCATTATTCTGCACATGTGATACATGTGAACACGAAGGGACGAACAAATCCATGAATGATCCAGACTTGTGGAATTCATTTGCAAAAGCTGTGTGCATAAGTTTCCAATGCGACCAGTGATGGGGGAGATTCTTGGGCATATTCAGTTGCGATCCTAGTGTTTGCAGGTCCAACCAGTTACATGTTGTTGACATCCTTTGGTTTTTCTATATTAATTTGAGGTATATTCATTCATAAATTCCTCTAAAGTGACCGGTAATTCTCCTGAAGTCTTGAACTTCAACCGGTTAGTTCTTTCTCAAACTCAACTGGTTCATCTGTAACTAACTGCCGGTGATCCCCGATCATAGACCCACATGGGACATGACATTATTACATGGCCAACAAGTTGTTATCAATAACAAAGTGCAGCATCATCCAGAGTCTACCATCTTTTTGTTCTATCTATACCAGTGCCTGGGAAGTTTTTGAGCATATATAGTCGGTCAAGATGCTAGTGATTCTAAATCCAGCCGGTTACACCGTTACATGTTGACATCTTCCGGTTCTGCTTTCATTCATTTGAGGTATATTCTATAGATTCTTCTAAAGTGATCAATAATTCTCCTGAAGTCTCCAACTTCAACCGGTTATTTCTCAAACTCAACCGGTTCATCTGTAGCTAACCGCCGGTTCTTCCCGAGCAGTGATCTGTACAATAATTATTCAATATATGATGATTAGTGTTGTTTACCAGTATTTAAAGTTCCATAGTGTTGCTACCATGTGCTTATGAGGTGCCATTTCAAGGGTGTGGAAGAGGACGACTTTCTCATAGCTAAATCCTCATTATCTCACATTACATTTGATGTAGTGTGGGTCATCCTTATATTCGTCACCGACCCACGCCAATGAACATCGGATGTATTATTGTGGAGCACGTTGTCTTTCTACTAACATCTTGTGTCATAAATGGTTGTTGTATTGGACCACATAATTTATCATGAATGTCATGGAGTTATGTGCGCCAATACTAGTAGATTAGAACAAATAAGTTGTCACTTTGAGAAGACGTCACATGAGTATTGAACAATTTGAATATCATTATGATCCTTAATAAATCTACTGCGCAATTAATTTCAATACCACACTAACCGGTTATTTGTTGTACGGTGCTCCTCATCATCCTAGTTTAGAGTGGTAGTTGAAACATAAACAATTTGGTTTACAAGTTTACAGGGATGGCTACACTCACAAATGTCTCCTATTCCGTATGTCGATACTTCAATTTTGGTGGGACGGAATTTATACTTGAATGCCGGTTAACGGTTTGATTCATGTTGCGAAATCTTCTCTCTACTTGACAGAGAAAAAGTAGCTAGATGGGTAGGAAACCAAGAGCCTGCCCACCGCAAGGTAGATAATTTATCCCACCCTGCACCAAAAAAATTCTTGAACAAGGTAGGGCCAACATACTCAAATTCACGCCGAATTGCCCGATGTTGGTTATTTTTTAAATTTTTTACGTTTGAATGCCGAACTCCATATTGCAGACCTAAAGTGCAGACACACAATCAGCTACACTAAATAGGTAGATTAGTGTTGGAAACACTAATAGTCGATGAAAACGCTAAATGTCAATTGTCTTCATAGTGTTAGAACACTAAATGTCAACTCTAACACTATTTGTACCAATTAGTAACTTTGAATATTTACAAAAGCGCATTTAGTGTTAGATGACATTTTTTTGTAGATCTTCAAATGAAGAATTGGAGGTAGAATATGTGAGCCTCATAGAAAATGTAATATGCTAGGAATTTGATATTACAAAATTTAAACTTAATGGAACTCAACTTTGACAATGCAAAATAAAGACAAAGGAAATTGTAACACTAATTGTACTTTCAAGTGACATTTAGTGTTTTGGGTAACTATTGGCTCTAACACTAATCTTCATCTAACACTAATCTACCTATTTAGTGTAGCTAGGGTGCAATTCCTACCTTCACTTTCTCTATACAATTGGACGGTGAGAATCCGTATGGAAGTTGGAACCTTCCCATTTCTTTCCACCCTCTTACACATGTCACAATAGGACTAAGAAATTGCAAGGCACACAATGAGCTGGTTCAAGTTTGCACATGTTGCAAAATTTAACTAGAGTACAAGGAAGGGGTGGTGGAGGCACTTTAGTCTTCCTTCGGGAACTCAACGACTTCTACAAAGAAAGAAAGAAAAGGGAAAAAAGAAGAAGAAACGGAATGTCAACCTTTTACATTGACATGCCATGTTTGTTCACTACCTCCAACCCACATGCAATTATAAAATGTATGTTCAAGCAATTCATGTAGTCACTAAAAATAATGCTCTTGAAAAATGGTTTCTAAGCTTTTAAAGGGCTAGGACCGCATGCTCATTCCACTCACAAAGTCTGATATGTTATGTCCGTCTTAAATAGAGTTATCCTTACAAGGTAAGACAAAGGTGACACACAAGAGAAGATCTCACATTTCTAGGTAGTTTTATTATTGTATAGTTTGTCCCTTAACATTTGTTAAAATCTGTAAATAGAAACATGTTCAAAGAGTGTTTCTTACTTTCGGTCTTACATACTATAATTTAGTCTTGAGTTTGATTTTTTCCTTTTCTTTTAGGAACATGTAAATGAGCTTAAGAAAGTTTCTTGGGAGTTGCGAGGTTGGTGGGCCTCGTGTGTCTATGTCTGAAACATTTGTTGGAACCATAGAGTTTACAACTAGCACACCTAAGACAAGATGCACTTCCAATCACTAGATCGTTGTCTATGTCTTGATAAAGATATTTATATTGACCATTTTTTATTGAGAGACTCAAGACATCTCTTGAAAATCCTTTGCAATTTATAATTTATATAATTCAATGAAATATTTATTTTATATATATGGACTTTATATGTATGATGAACATACAACATTGATCCAAAGTATTTGAGACTGATTAGTGAGACAGTTTAATTTACAATGAACAACGTGGATGTACATGATGGTAGTGGTGAGGCCGTTGCCCCATTGTTTTGAGAATAGTGGACGGAAACATCAAGGTGGTAGGTGAGGAGTCAATTTTCTTTATTTTTGCCTCAGTTAAAAAAAGTGTGAAAAAAGCCAATTAAAACATAACATTTAATTGGCATGTGATAAATCAGTTCATAGACTAGGAGATATGAAGAAAATGAGATTGTAGAAGGCTATGGTTTGATAGGAGTAGTCACCACCATGCAAAATCCACACATGCCTTGTGTTGCTACATATAGGTAGTGGATTTCTCAAGACATAGTCTTAGACCATAATTTTATCTACTTCGAACCTTTGATGGAATGACAATTGACTTGTAAAAGCAAATAATTATGATAACATTAAGATCAAAAATTGATCCTTTGTAAATGAAATGCATCCTAGTTTGTGAAGGTTAGTGGTATTGTTGGACGGAGAGTGATTCTCCAGTCCATTGTTTGATTGTTTTTGTGTACGACTGAGATTTTACTTTCAAGTAAATTTTGTCAAAATTGTGTAGCAAATTCTATGTGCAAGGCATTGGTCTGTTATCTATGTTGTGAGTTGATCTTATTTATATTCGGAGAGGTTGAGTCAATGGCTTGTTTATGTTGTGAGAGATGACAAATAACGATGTGTATGTTGGGAGAAGAACAAAGTCATTGGTCTGTGACACCAAGAGAGCTAATAGAGAATTGTGTGAAGTGAATTATTGATAGTTAGGACTCAATATGTTGGGACAAGGCCACAAAGTGTACCTAGCACATAAGTGGATTCATGGGCTACTAGAGGAAAAAATTCTTTGAGTCCATCAATCTTTGATATCATCATAGTCTCATATCTCAAAGGCAACTGTCTAATTGTTTGATAGGGTGCACATCATATGAAAGGACAAGTGGAGGAAAAACAAAGACGGATGCGTTCTCATTATGAGAATCTTTGATAATTACTAAGATCTAGGGAGAACTGATTGAGAACAATTATTTGACCTTATTGTTAAGTAATGTTGAGAGAAACTTGAAGGATTCGAACATCGCGTCTTGAGTGCTAATTAGAGAAGGATTGAATGAAGAATATGAGAAAACTGACATAGTGAAGACTATGGTATTGTAGAATCTAAGCGATGTAATTTGAGTGCAAAACCAATAAAAACAAGAGGAGATGAATGCCTTAGAAGCCAAGAGACCATAGCATGGTGCTTGTTCGGTACCTTGGTGTTTTTTTTGTGACTATTGATAGGATAGAGAACTTGAACAGACAACAATTTGACAAAAATTTGGTTCCATTCATGTCCATATCTCCCAATCTATAAATCTCGTGCACTTAAGATTTTAACATAGATATCGCAATAGCTATCCTCTTAAGCTCTGGGTTTCAAAACTCTCTTGGTGTTGTAAGCACATATAAATCTATGATGTATCAATACATGAGGATGGATAATGATATGTTTTGGGATGATGGACCCCCCCCCCCCGCCCCCCCCCCAAAAAAACACAACAACGTTAGTTTGAAAGAATCTTTACTAAACCTAAAACCTGAGACCATTTAGGACTCGTTTAAACTTTAAGGTATCCAAACTTTATGACAATACATGTCTTTGTGTCACACTTCATTCAATTTTGTTGGATGATGTGCATATCTTATGAATTATGAATATTTAGATTAGTTAAATCCATTTTGAGACATTATAGGATCCAAGTCATATATAAACTGCATGAATGTCTTCTATAAATGTTAGCTTATAACTTCTTCCTTTTGTACATGAAACTTGGACATAAGAACCTCTCTCTATCAATGATTTTGTGATTCCAATGCATTCAATTGATGCAAAACATTCTCTAGTAGAACATTGATTTCAACATATTCTTGACAAAAAAGAATAACTCCTTATAAGTTTGGTTTTAATTACTATTTTTTTAATCCACAAACATGTACTTAATGCCATCTTTTACCACAAAATTTTGAGCAAAATGGATTTTATTTGCATCCTTGATTCCTAACTCTCCCTTTCAAAAATTCTCCCTTCCAAATGTTCTCATTTGAACTAAGAGTGGCATATGGAACATTAAAGTTTAAATCTTGATCAGATGATGCTAAATAATGATCTTGTGCGAGCAACAAGTGGGGAGTTAATGAATGCAACTCGGTAACAATAGAGTAGAGGTGCCCATAACCGATCACTTAAGAGATTAAGTGGAGAAGTATAAGGCGGTGCAAATTTTTTCCGTGTAGGAAGATAATTATCAAGAGGATCGCAATTTTTTCATTAATTAAATTTTTTTAATTAAAATCAAAATGAATATTTCAAGCCAAAAGTGGGCCCGAACATAACACCAATGTCTAGAGTCTATCATAACCACTCGTTCCTCCTTCTTTTACCATAAAAAACCAGGGCATGTGTCATGGCATTATTGGTTTTGACCTAATTGAATCCAATCCCAACCTAATTGAAATTATGGCACCCTATAGGTTCCCGATGGGGTCCTAATCGGGAATAGGTGCTTCGACTACCGTAGGCTTATAACATGTTGGGCATAAAAAATTTCAAAATAATGAAGACTATTTTTTGAGGGGAAATTATCATGCTAGATGGCCTAAATGAAAGAAATACAAATCATCAAAACAACTAAACGTTAAGAAATTTGTTGCATTGGAAAGCTCAACCCAAAGTCACGAATGAGTTACAGTACATGGATTTGTATGTTGGATATATATGCTATGTGCCTAAATGAACAAATATACTTACATGCCTAATTTTCAAAAATGTTTTCACACACCCCCTTAGCCTTTAAAAAAAGTTTAATTATTGGAAAAAAAACATGCCAAATCTGCTATCATTTTATATTTTATAAATTTTTTGTGAAACAGAAGGCCAACGCCAAATGCATTAAGACCAAGAACACACGCCCACATCGAGGGGAGACTGGGTCCCTCGGACGCGAAACACCGCCACGTACACTGAATCCGCTATCAACCTATGTATGTATACTTATTATAGCTCGTACAAGCACCAATACATGGATGTGTATATTGAATATGCTATGTGCCTAAATGAATAAACACACATACTCTATATGCCTAATTTTTAGAAATGTTCTTATGGACCACCTAAGCCTTTAAAAAAACAACTATCGAACAAAATTTGCCGAATCCACTATCAACCTATGGCATATATATAGAGAGAGATATAGAGATATAGAGATATAGGTATATATATATATAAACACACACACATACTTGTTATAGCTCTTTACAAGCACCGAGATGGCGGCTTTACTGGGTATAATCTTATCTGCAAATGACATTTGGGTTGTAACGCAAGTGTCCACCTGGGGACTGCCTCCTCATCGGATGCGAATGAAGCAGTACAATTGAAGGTACTAAATGCTTTATTATGTACACAGTATATACTGAGCTCCCACACCTGAAAGCTCACCTGGCCAGGCTGGGTTTTAAGTAAGGTGCCAGGCCATGTTCAAGGCCGTGCCTTCATAACATTAAATAATAAAAGGAGAAACGTGTGTTTTATCAACCGACATGCGGCGACACCCCCTTCACCATCCCCAATCCATGATCGTGTGATCATGGGGTTGGGGGGGGGGGGGGTGTGGGGCTTACTTCATATTTGTAGTACGTGGACCTCGGGTTAGTTTGATATTTAGTTTAGTAGTACTGGTTTTTGTTTCTTTTGTTTAGTATTCTAGTTTATGTTTGTTTAGAATGATGTGTGTCAGGTGTTTGGCAGCAATATGTGAGAAGGTCTTCAGTAGTTTATGGGTTTGGTGTTGTGGTATCTTGAGGTTAGTGAAGTGTTTGGTGGTTGGTGTGTGTATGGTGCTCCGTGTGTGTGTTGTGGTAATGAGGGGAGGGAGGACATTCTCCACCCTTGTTGTATGAGTAGGGGTAGTAGTATGGCGTATTGGAGGTTGTTTCTAATCAAGTGGATAAAGCTTGTAGGCCATGGTAGTGTTTGGGAGTTTTTGGCATTGACCTCAGTTGAATATCATTGTCAATTCATGAAGTATAGCATTATGGAACTATATGGTTTGTAGTGGTGTATAGTGCACTAAATATCTTATTTAGTGTCACTTACTGTTTGGAATTATGCAATCCTTATTATAACTTCTTACTATTAATGCAAGTTTTACCAACTAAAGATGTAATGTTCTATAATGTCCAAACAACCAATTTGACCTTTGTTGACTTAAAAAAGAAGATATACAATAAACAATTATAGCATCACACAATTTTAAGTAGAAAGTGCCACCAAATACAAGATTTAGTGTAGTTCCAAGAATGACAAATATACGGAAGCTAGGGCCTAGAAGAGTGACCTAACTTGGGGCGTGTTTTAGAGTTGAGCCTTCAAGGTGACCATAGAGAATTGTATGACCCTATGTCCTTTAGGGCATCTCCATCGGGATTGATATTTCATATGCCACCGTTCTATATGCAATATATGGGGCCCTTGGGTACGGAGTGGATGGGTCCACCGGATACGGAGAACACTAGGTATATATATCGAGGAGCAGTGTTCAAGTTTGACGTGTGCACATGCATTTCGATGTGAAGGGCCATTTTGTATTGAATATGAAAATAATATGATATCTCACTATATTGAAGAAGAAATCCACGTTCACATATAGCTATGTTTGCCAAGCCCAAGTTGCAGTTAGGGCTGAGTCGAAGTTGCAGAGTCGAAATTGCAAGAGTTATTGGAATTTGGAAGTGTCTGCTAGGGTGATCAAATTGGATTCCAACTATGTTTTTATTTGCAAATTGCAGCCACAATATTTTGTGACAGGCAGGTTTTGGAGAGGCCTTCACTGTGAAAGGTGGAAACTTTGCAAAGCACATTTTTGTGAAGTGCCAAAAAATAAAAACTTTTTTGACGGCCAAAATGGCATTTGACAAGTGTTGAAGACTTCAATATTGAACACTGGCTCCAGCACCCTGTGCCCCATACTAAAGCAAGCAATTTATGTAGTAAGGCGGTTCAGTGACGGGTGGAGATGTGCTTAAACCTTAATTTGTGCAACATAGATTTAAGCTGGAAACACTATATTCGTTAAATTGAGACTTTCTCTAGTCTCAAATTAATATATGGATCAAACAACATTCCGTGTTCCGAAACTATATTGCGAACAATCTCAAATATATTATATGTTCTAATATCCCAAATCTATTATGTGTGGACATAAGCACATATGGTAGAGCACTCAACACCAACTTCATCAACAAAAACACTTTGGGTAGAGCACTCCAAACTAGTTTCACCCAAGAAACATATAAAATGATTTCTATTATTAGCATGGTCAATAAAATATAGACATTGCAACATACAAAGTGCATGCAATAAATGCATATTTCTTCAATGGAAAATTTAGTCCCAAACTTAATAAAAAAATGAACTTCACAATTGTATTGAAATATAGTAAATGGATATTCATCCAACCCCAAACAATATAGCATTCGCAAGTTCTACCCAAACTTTGCCCCAAGTTTGAGGAGCACACATATGAGTAATATATATTCGTCGAATTACTGTTTACACTATAATCATGCTAACACAATCCTACCAACTTCTCATTCAACGTGGGTTGCTTCTTCTGCGATCCGAGCAAGGTTGTCTTTTGCAAAAGTTATGTACTTTTGAGGGATGGACACTGATCCACTATGATTTTTCCGTGGTTTCCATGCTATGAATATGGAATCTGTATCTACCCAAGATGGACCGTGCTCAGAATCCACCTTCCACCAAAAGTGTTGGTTTGTATCCCAGCCTGTATAATGCCGAACAACATCTTCATTCCGTGCTGTCGGTCGGTAGTACTCTACTTGTATTTGTCAAAAATGAGGGCTGGAAGATACAAAATTTGGATTGGACAAAGCTCTTGCCACCCACAATGGCTTTGCATATGTCTCATCTCCAGGACGCAAAATGAGCATATAACCTTCATGACAATCCACTGCAATGCGGAAAGATGGTGGGGGATGTTGACTAGCAGGCCCAACGTAATGGTCGTCCATATCAAACTCCTCACGAACCTCTCCATTACTCAAAAGACTAGCCTCCGAAGCTTGTACATCGATACGAGTTTGTGGCCAAAATCCGTGCCTCAAAGTATGAGGGCTATCTTGGTGGAGGTCTGCCAAGGCCGCACGAACACGTGTCCAATAATGTATCCAACTCCCATAACGATGCCAACATGATCCGCCAACATCCGCTATCTTCAAACTCTCCCAATATTGAATGAAGCCTGATATACCTTTCAAAATATCCTCCAAATTCTTCATGGCTATTGGCTTGCAAGGCCTAGGCTCTCCATCCGGTAACATGGTCTTCCCATCCGCATCCACGCACCACATAAGGAGACCCTCTGGCGGGCTCCAGTCTTGTGTCGTGCACAACAACTTGTATTGCATGGCCGGGACACCATCGTCACGCATGTAGAACCGGAATTGTTGTGCCTTCGTATGGCCAATCAATCGATGAGCTCCACTTCGAATATAAGGTTCTATAAATGCCTTGAAGTCTGGCACCTCCTCAATCATATGGGGGATGACGGGAACGTTCTCCAAATCCATGTACGACTTCATCAATAACGGGATTGTAGGAAAATCCTCCTCCCGCAACTTCATGCTCCACCGTCCAAAAGATGCATCAATATCGTCGTGCGTGTGGCCTACCAATAGGAAGGACACAAAAACCTCCTTGAAAATGCCTTTCGCAACCAACAACGACCAATATGCAAATACATATCTACTTTTATTGTCCTTGGCACAATTGTCCAATTGGACACGCAAAGTGGGGGACAACTTCTTGGCTATCACGGGTTCACTGGGTGGTGTGGACAACGAATGCAAGCATACATCTTTTCCATCCATCACTGCTTCATATAAAGGTGTTGAACTCGTATTTTCAAATAACAATCCTGAAGAATAGGCTGGCGGTTTCTCTAAATCACGCAAAAGCCTTGCAAATGACCCTATCGTGTGGTTTGAATCTGCTGGATACAAATCAAGAGCATAATGGGCAAACTTGACATCACCGTGTCCATGTGCAATCATTCCTACAATGCCAACCCAAAGTGATTAGTATCTATGTATGTCTAAATCGTTTTGAGTGAATCAATGTTCTCAAGTACATCACATAATAAAATACAACAATATTTAGGGTATGTCAACATTGTTTCGAAGATCACCTGTAACCGATACATGCAACTTAAAAAACCCATCCGTGGCCTTGATTCGTTTTGCAAAACATGGGGAGGCTGTCTTGGCATGGTCCATTTTGTCATGGATGACCGTAAGAACTTCCAAGGGCCTGGAGATGG
This sequence comes from Polytrichum commune, assembly GCA_950295325.1. Taxonomy (NCBI): domain Eukaryota; kingdom Viridiplantae; phylum Streptophyta; class Polytrichopsida; order Polytrichales; family Polytrichaceae; genus Polytrichum; species Polytrichum commune. The sequence continues at coordinate 40,454,911 of OX485807.1, forward strand.
ACAACGCTCTATTTGTGTAGTAATCATTACGGTGTGCCTCTTGCATGTTTACGTGCTTGAAATAGTTCAATTGATGCACCGCAAACGACTCGGTACCCATCGTGTGTGCATCCCGAAGGCGCTTCAACTTCTCGCAATTAGAGCACCTTGCAAATTTGTCCCCTCGTTTTTTTGTAATATTCGCTGAAGTTTGCTTTCTTGATTGCACTCAATTTTGACGATGAAATTGGCTCCAACCCAATCTTCTCCCCAACTGCATTTACATCCAACAATATGTCTTTCCATTTTGTGCCTGTGGGAAGAACTTTCTCCACAACCTTTTCACCAGTTGTGAGTGTGCGTGTTTTGTGCGGCATTGCATCGGCAAGTAGGACAATTATGGTTGCTAGAGTGGCCGTTGCTTGCCTTGTTGCTTCCCTAGGTTTCTTTAAACCCACGTTCCCATGGTGACGGGACCGGCAGCCTTCCTTGGCATAAGCAGCTTGTCTATAAAAATCCGCTTTCGACACACCATGAATGGTGTACCATGCCTTGCAACACACGTCTATGCTCTCAATGGTGATGACCTTGCGACCCGCCCCATTCACATGTATCGCCCTATGCACATCAAGTTTTTTGGTGGATCTTAGACGGAAATCACCAAGCCACATTTCTTCGCGGATGGCCAATAATTTATCCTGGGGAAACAATTGGCAACAACGATGCACACAACAATCCTTTGTGGCAACTTCTCTAATGGACTCCTCCCCGAGCAACCTTTGACGTTTACAATCAGTTGCAGACGGAGCAGGACGTGCCAATGTATCGTACTTTCTTTGACCCTTGCGTGGCCGCATGTTTGATTGCTGCTCTTTTTGGATTTGCAAGTGTCGTTGCTCATGTTCACACAAACTAACTCCATCAATCGTGACATTCCTCAATGGCCACCTCCGGAGGGAGAACCTATGAGTGGGATCCACCTCGGAATGAACGAGCGACTCCAATATGACAACCCCAACGTCCTCGGTGCCAAGCGGGTTTTCATCAATGCAATCTTGTGGATGGGTGTTGCGACAAATCCCCTCCGCCACAACAACTCCACTGTCATTAAGAAGTACCACCTCCAAATTCACCCATGAAGCCCTTGAGAGTCCCGTACATTCAGCAATGGGACATTGCGGTACGGAAGGCGAAGGTAAATCCAAATGATCTTCATCTGCACTGTCAGCCAAAGTATCCTCCCCGACAATGTCTATCTCATCCTCAGATGCAGATGGCCAAGTGGCCATATCTTCAGATGACCAATCCCCTCTTTCACTAAACCCATTCATTCTACCTACACACATGAACATTGAACCTTATCAAGAAACCACAAAAATTGTAGGTTCCAATCGAATAATACAAAAACCATCTTATATAAACAATATTGCAAATACACAGTGTTCATACATGTTCATATGAATGCTATGCCATTGGCTTTGTAAAGGTTTGGGTTGGCCAGTGGACACACTATCATTTAGAGCCCATCCACACGGTGGGTTTGGGTTTGGGTCGACCTACCCAAACCTTGTGGCACGATGGGATCATGGTCATCCAGATCCCATCCAAACAGTGGGGATAAATTGGGTCGAGCGACCCAAACCTTTTCGCAAGATGGGTTCAGGCTCATAACAGAGAGCACCCACACAGTGGGGATGGATTGGGTAGACCGTCCCAAATTATGTAAGGGCAATGGGATGTGTCAAACCTAGTACATGCCCACTGTGGGATAAGGTTTGGGTCGACCGACCCAAACCTTATAGGGCAGGAAGGGCTCAAAGTCCACCCTAGTACCTGCCTCACGTGGGGGTGGGTTTGGGTCGACCGACCCAAACCTTGAGGGGCAGGATGGTCTCCGTGTGCACCCTAGTACCTGCCTCATGTGAAGGTGGGTTTGGGTCGACCGACCCAAACCTTGAGGGGTAAGATGGACTCCGTGTCCACCCTAGTACCTGCCTCATGAGGGTATAGGTTTGGGTCGACCGACCCAAACCTTGAGGGGTAAGATGGACTCCGTGTCCACCCTAGTACCTGCCTCATGAGGGTATAGGTTTGGGTCGACCGACCCAAACCTTGAGGGGCAGGATGGACTCCGTGTCCACCATAGTACCTGCCTCAGGAGGGTATAGGTTTGGGTCGACCGACCCAAACCTTGAGGGCCAGGATGGGCTCCTTGTCCACTCTAGTACCTGCCTCACGAGGGGATAGGTTTGGATCAGGCTGAAACCCGCCCACACTAGTGGAGGGGTTTGGGTCGACCGACCCAAACCTGATCAGGGTCAGGCTGAAACCCGCCCACAGTAGCGGAGGGGTTTGGGTCGACCGACCCAAACCTGATAAGAGTCACACTAAAACCCTCAAAATCCGGCGGATAATGCGGCGGATAATCCGAAATGTGTTGTTTTTGAGCTCATTGCAAAGTTCACGGTGGGCTTCCATGCTGTGGGTAGGTGCTCATGAACTTGCATGCTGTGGATAAGTGCTAATGAACGGCAGCATGCACGAACCTTGAAGTATAGCTCCGACTAAGAGTTCTCTCTACGAATTCAAGAGTGGGAGAAGAGCAAAAAATGACAGACTTTTGGGGGGTGCGTCCCTTTATACTATCCACCTCCGTTTCTCGGACTTCCTCATTGGATGCCTTTCCCGCCTTGTTCTCCTGCAGAGGTTATTTCAAACCTCCTGACATAATTCCCCATTTTTTTTTTATAGTAGAAAATGCGCATCTTTCAATGCCCCTCTGATACCCCAGCCGTCATATGACTTAGTCTATGATATCTAATTTTTTTTTTTTTTTTTGTCTTGTGTGGATATGACATACGCCGTTGGGAGGAAGGGTGGCGGCCACATTAATTTTTTCAAGTGTCATGACGGTATATTTTAACAAATATTTTAACTCCATTCAATGCTTTCAAGTGTAAACCTATTTAGGTGGGGTTTGGGCCATTTGGAGGCTGCAATTATGAAAGGGTTTCCAAGGCTTGAGGCCATTGTCGTGATGAATAAAATTATTTATTTGTCTCCCCTAAACCCTAAACCCTAGAACATTGCTCTATTATCTCGCATGCAAGTGTGCCAATGAGGAACGTATGTGGACGTTGTTAAAGGGATACTAACTACCAATGTCGCTTTTTAGTTCAATCTGTTAATGATATTTGAATCCATCTTGAAGTTCACTTCAAGTTTACTAATGTGTGGCCTTCGTGGCTCTTCGTGGCGCCAACCATCAAATGACATTGCTAATTCCGTGATGAAATAACTACACAAAATATGGGGTGTGTGTTTCATTATATTTAGTGTTGTTACCACCCTACTATGCTCAACATTAATTTTTAAATCTTTGACAATTACTGTTACACATAAATGTGTCGCTTACCTTCTACTTTCACGTATATTTTTTCTTTTCACATCCTTCCTAACACTAATTGCAAACATGTAAATTCCACATATTACCATAGATGATACTTATTGTGAGAGTTTACATTTTATGTCACTGACTTTCATATGGTTATTGATATTTAGTGCATGCGCTTGTATATAGGGTATCAAACACTAGATATCATATTTTGTGTAGTTGGGTTTTGTAACTTAAGTTATTTGTGATTTGACTTGTCAAAAAAATGTCCCTACAATAAATAACATATTTAGAGTTTGATACACTAAATACGAACGCATTGTGAACCCTTTGAGTGGTCCACCACTCTGCGGGATCACCTTTAGTTAGAATGTTAGCATTAAAAGTTAGAATTGATAGGGAATTTAGGAAAAATTAGTTCATTTAGCATTTAGCCTAGAAGAAGGAAGGTCAAAATGAAACTAAGTAGTGCTAGAAGATAGCAAAGTAGAAAAAATGTGCTAGCTAGTAAAAACAACTAGCTAAGCAAATATTAGTAGATGCTAGTTATTAAGCAAATGTTAGTAGATGCTAGTTATTAAGCAAATGTTAGTAGATGCTAGCTAAGCAAGTGTTAGTTTATTAGTTAGTGTGAGGCACACAAGACTATTGGAGGTGTTTTACGTAAGAAGATAAAATCGGCGTGAAGAATTTTGAAGACAAAAAAGAAAGAGAGCAAGGGGGATACTTGCCCACTTGCCCCCTTGCCAACTCGATGGCGGAAAAATTAGAAAGATTTCTAAAGGTTTTTTGTCGGAGCCACCTCGGCGAGAGGATGGCAACCTCAACCGGGAAAACCCCCGAGCCAAAATTTCGGGAAAGGGTTTGAAAAATGGATCCGGTGGAGGAGGGGTCCAACCCTTTTGTGAGAGGGTTTAAAAACCCCTCCTTCCACCTTGTAGCTCTCTCTCTTTCTCTAGTTTTTGGGCGAAGCCCTGCTTCAATGTAGTTAGGAAAAAATCCTTTAGCATGTATTCTCAATGGTCTAGAAGAAAGGCTTGAGAACCTCCTCTACTCTCTCTCTCCTAGTTAGGTTGTGTGTTTATTAACACACCAACAAAATTATTCCTTCTTTTGTAGAGGTAGGTTGGATGGTAGAGTTTTGAGTAGAGGCATTATAGACCTCATCTGCCAATGCCCTGAAGGCTTAGTTCAAAAGCTAGAACAAGATACTTATCATTTTTCTCTTAGAGAGATTTCATATAGCTATCCATAGCCGTTTCCCATTTGTGATTTGGTTGAGATGACAATTAGTTATGGATTTTCAAAGATGGAGTAGAAAAACTGGGTGGTCTTGTGGGTAGCGGCTGCTGGATCAGACCTGCGAGCCCAATAGGAATTTTAATTCCAAGAAATTATATTTTTCCCAAGTAGAACTTTTGTGTAGCTTTCCAAAATGGCTTAGAAAATTTGATTTGAGCATGATTTGAATTAGATATGAATTGTGCAAGATGGGACACATAGTTTGAGAACTTTTGGTTGACTGCTGCATTACAGAGGACCTGCTGGGTTCACTTCGGCTTGCCTTTCTAATCACATATTTTTATCAAATACATCTTTTTAATATCTCTCCAGGGTCATATAGAACGTTTGATTTGACTAAGATTTGAATTAGATATGAATTGTTGAAGGCGAGATACATAGTTTAAGCCTTCTTGATTGACTGCTGTGTTACAAGGAGTCCGCTGAATTTCTATTAGCTTAACCTGCTGATGTCATAATTTTTCTAGTTAGAGCTTGTTCATAGCTTTCCAATGGTATAAGGAAAGCCTAGATCCAAGTAGTAAGGAATGTGCTATGAATTTTTGAAGTTAGAAGGTAGATAGGTGGGTTGGAAGGGTCGGTTGAATCGACCTCACACTTCCAACCCTCATAACTTTTGCATTTCTTATCCGATTAGAGTGATTTTTAGATCATTGGAAAGATAATTTGGTGCACTAAGTATAAATATTATGCTTAGGATTAAATTACAGGGCAGAATAACACTTTATATTTTAATTGTTAACTAAGGTACGCTTACTACCAAACTAGTTACAAAGAAGGAGGCAAGGTCGACGCTCGGAAAGTGGAGCAAGGAAGGAGGTAGCGGCTCGGCCTACATCAAGCCCAAATCAACCGAGGAAAATTGAGGTAAATTAACTAACCTTAAGCCTTCCATTTAGGATTGGAGGGAGCACGGCTAAGGTACGCATTTCTAAACCCACTCACCTATCTCGTAAGGTCAAGTGGCTTGACCACTTGACCGCCAAGGGAGTACCCAATTCTATTGTTTTCGGGGCCCTTGGTATGTTTTATGGTAGTAGCTTCATTTATTAGCAAGTTTCGTGTGTGGTAAGTCGGATTAATCACCGACACGACCACTCTGAATGTTGTTGGTGGAAAGGTGGGGTTAATGACCCGCGAATCCACTATTATGTTGTTGGCCCCATAGATTGGGAGTAATGGCCCCAATTTATGAAGATTGCGCAACAGGTTGAACCTACAGGTCGCCCGTCACCCTGGTCCCATTGAGTTGCATTTCGTGGTCTATCCAGTGTAAACACATTTAACAATCAAAACATACAAAATAAATCGTAAACCCTTGTTGGCAAGAGACCCGAGGTAAGGGGTGATGCCTAATATGTTAATGTAGTGAGTTAGGACGTGCAAACAAAAGTAAGTAATGAAGAAGGAATTTGTGTGAAGGGTGGGACTTAGGCCAAGTTCCCCCGCTTAGAAAACTAAATAGAACTAAATAAAGAAATAGGAAGAATTGAATGGTCCATCAAATTGTCGTTATTCCGTTCGTTGAGTTAGGGTGGTATGAGTCACACCCGGTTGGGTGTATCAGAACCATCCCAATTTACAAATTAGGATTGCCTTGGTTTCAAGGCTGGTGCGTCTGCGCGTAGAATAGGTTGTAGGTTAAGGTTAGAACTAGATATGAAATTGGTTAGTGGAATTTAAAGCCACACTAGTAAAAAACTAAGGCCTAACCTCCGGAGGTACTACGACGCATATTTAATCTCCCTTAAAAATCTAACTACTCACGTTATACACCTATCATCCGGGTTCGGCTTGGGCGCCTGCAAATGCAGGCCACCTTCACCGAAGGGCTTGTGTGATACTTTTAGGCTCCCTCGAAAGGGGGTGGCCCAAAAGTACCACACGCATCTACTCAATACTAATACCACTATGAAAGTAAGTAACATCAAACATTGTAAACTCAAACACTCAATATTATCTATGGTAATATGTTGAAGTTACATGTTTGAATATAGTGTTAGTAAGGATATGGAAAAAAAATGATAAAGAAAGATCTCCAATATATCTTCCAATATCCTATAACAATATTTGTCAAAAAAATTAAAATTATTGTTGATGGGGGTAGACTGTCTCATTTTATGTGCCTATGACATGCACCATTGGGAAGAAAATGATATTTGATAACTGATTTTGAGAACCCATCCTCCACAACTTCACATTGATGCATTGCATACAAATTAAATTATGTACTTCCAGGATATTACTCTACTTGGACTCAAATATTATGGTTTATTTCAAATAATATCTTGACAATATATGTGGCAACATTATGAAACTTCATATAGCTGAAGCCACCAAATACAATTACAGTTTATGTCGTTATGAAGACTTTCACATGAGGACTTATACATTGAAAACAAGGAATTGATCTCATGACAAATTTGAATAAATTGGCCAACTTTCAATTTGCAACAATAAAATGAGAAAAGCTTTAAAAGAACATGTGACGTTTGTAATGTGTGCACACAACGTTGATCCATTGTCCAACATACAAGTGTGGCAATGGATAACCTATGTGAAAGGCATTAATGGGAATTCCATCACGAATAGGACTTTTTAGTTCACTCTTTCAAGGATGTTTGAAACTATCATGAAGTCCATTTGAAATCTAGTATGAAGATCATATATACTATAATCAAGTTATTATACTCTTCTTTTTAGACAGACATTGTTATAACTTAATATTGGTTGACATGATCGTGAGCACATATGATTAGGATGTTGTCAAGACAATATACATTTGTATTGGAAACTACAAGCACTAAGGCCCTGTCATTTAACCTTATGTGCCATTCATTTAAGGCTTGCGGTGTTTAGGGTTTAGGGTTTAGGGTTTAGGTTGGAGGGATCATCGAACATCAAGCTTAATGCTTAAATGGCTTCATATGATGTTGAACTCCATGGGGTTGCAGTAGATAAATTTGTAATCTTTGTGTATCTCCCATGTACTTCAAATGTCAACTTCTATGTACTGATATAAATGTTGAATTTAATGCTACTTGGGTGGGTAATATCCATTGTAGGCTAGAGCCTTATCTTCTACGAACTTGGGTTATAGAAATTACAATAGAGAGCACTTAGTCTAAACCCTTGACCATGTAAATTGTCACCATATTTTAATTGTTGCACCGTGCAATTGCATTTGAGGATTGCAATATACTTATGAAATACTCCTCTTAGACTTTGTATCGCTCTCATCTTACTCCATATGACTACAATATTCAAATACTAAAACAAATAATGGATTCATTCTATGATGTAAGCAATTCCAACGCGGGACCATTGAATTGAACACCATTAAAATCAGAGTTGGTGATGGTGTTAATTTTGTGCAATACCTTAGGCTATGTTGCTTTTCGATTTTTGGGCTAAGCCGCTATAGATAGCGGCTTAGAAGGCCGGGGCCGGGCTTCGGCGGGCAGGAGGCCGGGTGGCCGCTAGGCGCCAAGTGTGCACCCCAGAAGCCTCGGGTAGCCACCATCACCAATAAGGTGTTGACACATGGCAGGGTGGCTGCCCGCGAGGCTTGTGAGCCGTAGATGGGCTCGGGGCGCTCCCATGGCCCAGATTGGGTCCCATGGTGACCCTTCGCTTTGTCTATTTAACTCCCTCCGCGCCAAGCTCCCTCCTTTCTCTCCCTCATTTCTCACCTTGTCGTGAAGCGGCGCCTCCGCCTAACGCCGCTTCCCACATTCTCTCTCTCATTCCTTTCCACCTCTCTGATTCTTGTAACCCTCTTCTCTCATTCTCTCTTCTTCTTGTAAGGGTTTAGGAGTGATTGTAGAGTGTGTTTAGGGGTTGGGGAAGTGTTTTTGTGTGGAAATATGCGCATTGAGTGATTTCAGGGTGTGTATGTTGTTTAGGAGTGTTGTTTTGTTTAAAAATACAAGCATTGAGTGATTTCAGAGTGTGTTTGTTGGTTAGGACTGGAAGCGGCGCCTTTCGACTTACACTCATTCTCTCATTCTCTCTTCTCTCATTCTTCTCGCCATCTCTCATTCTCTCTTCTTCTTGTAAGGGTTTAGGAGTGATTGTAGTAGGGTAGTGTTTTTGTGTAAAGTATCCGCATTGAGTGATTTCATAGTGTGTTTGTTGTTTAGGAGTGTTGTTTTGTTTAAAAATACGAGCATTGAGTGATTTCAGAGTGTGTTTGTTGGTTAGGAGTGTGTTTTTGTTTTAAAGTGCGCCCTTGTAGTGATTTCAGAGTGTTTTTGTTGTTTTGAAGTGTGTGTGAGTTGTTTGTGAAATCTAGTGAGTGGAATTTTAGTGAATGTTAGTGATATCTGAGTGTTCAGGTGTAATCTGATTCTAAGAATCAGATTCGGAAAACCTATTCGCAAAACAACATCAGATTGGCAGAGCTTGCATCAAGGTAACTTATCTCACTCAACATAACCTGCTTCTTAGCCTTTAGGGTCTTCATGCATATACAATGCAGCGTAAAACATTATGGGTGAATATTGAAACACTACGGTTTCGGTAGACGCCCGAAACCTCTATATAAAACCCCAAACCCATAAAGAATTAACTGGGCAGCTAGTTTGGGTCGCTCGACCGAAACTCTGCAGCTGGTTTGGGTCGAACGACCCAAACTCTGCAACCTACAAATCCAATATCCCAAAATAAACATCCTTCCCACCATCAACAAGAAATTATATTCAAATGGCTATAATTTGAAATCGTCTGATATTTGTTGGCATGTCCACATACGTCCAGCGCGGCCCTAGAAGGTCACCAAAAATTGCTCTCCTGTTGGATAATTTGACCACTACACAATATTCAATATATTCATATTCTTAAGACCCTAACTCTACCAATAATTCATATACAATTAGGCTATTCGAGGCTTGGGTTTGGGTCGGTCGACCCAAACCTATTCATGATGGCCAGTAGAGCACCCTTCAATTCGCACTGATGTTCAATCCAAGTTCGAGAAACTTTGGGTCGATCGACCTAAACTAACAATTTTGTTTCTGGACTTACAGATGGCCACTAAAAAGAGACTTGGAGAGAGGTGGTTCATGCTCGCCCCAGACCACCTTTGGGAGGAGTACGAAACTCCACAGGACGACTCATACGTCCCAAAGGATGGGATCGTTCTTGCGTGGTCCGTTCAGGTTGTGAAAGCCTCCCAGTACAAGCTCTTGTTCGTGGTGAAAGAGGGGACCCACGAGCAACACACCTGGGCAACGCTGACGGGATGGGAGGTTGCTTCCGTCCAAGCTCTCGGGGAGCACGTGGACGTTATTCTAGAGAACTCCGCCGTGCAGAACGTGCATATGTTCATGCACCAATTCTCCGAGGCATTCGACCCCCTATACGCCAAGGAGACGTGCGTTGACCCGGACACCATAAAACCGGAGACCATCTTCATAGATGGCACTATATCGAACACCAAGGTCGCTAGCAGGTTCACAAAACTGAAACAAGCGATCACGGTTTTGAATAAGGCGTTGCAAAGCAAACCAAAAACGCAACAACCTGTCAGGCGGAAGGCCAAGACAGAAGAAGGAGCAGGTTCCTCCAGACCCCAATCTGTGAGGATTCCGCGGGCGGTTCCGGCAGATTCTAGGAGAACGAGCACTACCTCGACTCCGGCTGACAGCGAGACGCCAACGCCTTCAGGAAGCCGGCAGACAACCCCGTCCGGAAGCCGGCAGACGACCCCGTCGAAAAGGGCAAGGGAGTCATCAGTCATGACCACCGAGCCAGTTTCGCCAGAGTTGCGGATGCCCAAGCCTGGCCAAGAGGTTGATGCTGGGGAAATTCAAAAAATCAACGACAATTTTGAGACGAAATGCCTCCATTGCTTCTTTATAGGCAGGGACTTCAAGTTCGAGGTGAACATTGCACAATGCCACCTTGCGCCACCTGAAAAGTGTTGTCCGAGCCAAGGAAGATGCCTATGTCGACTGGATGGTCGCTCAAATCTTGGGCGGGCAGTTCAAGGACGACATGCAGACAATTGTTGTGATGCCCCAGGGGCTAAAAAGAATGCCTACGGCTGATATGTGGCCGGCGATTTCTAAAGGAGATTTCTGGCTGATTGACGGCCAGCACAGTGTCGAGGCCTCCAAAAAAATCCAGCTGATGACTGAATGGGACGACCCCAACAACCAGAAGGAGAAGCTGAAGGTATGGAAGGCACTGGTGGTTTGGTCGGACAACGAGACCGTCCTTAGTGACATCTCCAGGTTTTTCAACATGGGGAATAAAAAGAGGGCGTATCAGGCATCCTGGATTAGGAATATAATGGCCTCGAGGGATGTGTGGGAGTTCTATGGCAGGCCTCCCAAGGAAAGGGAGAATGCAAAAGACAAGAACCCAAAATGGGAGGTGAGTAAGTTTGGGTCGATCGACCCAAACTCTTGTATTGTTTTATTTTCTTCGCAAGTTTTGTAGTTTGGGTCGATCGACCCAAACTCTTGGATTGTCTTATAGTCTTCATCAGATTTAAAGTTTGGGTCGATCGACCCAAACTCTTGGATTGTCTTATAGTCTTCATCAGATTTAAAGTTTGGGTCGATCGACCCAAACTCCTGGATTGTCTTATAGTCTTCATCAGATTTAAAGTTTGGGTCGATCGACCCAAACTCCTGGATTGTCTTATAGTCTTCATCAGATTTAAAGTTTGGGTCGATCGACCCAAACTCCTGGATTGTCTTATAGTCTTCATCAGATTTAAAGTTTGGGTCGATCGATCCAAACTGTTGTTCCATTTTTTTCATGATGTGTTCTCTAACATATGTTTTTGACTTCATGTACAGGACTTCAAATACCAGATGATCAATAAATTCTCCTCTATTGACAACGCTAGCCACAAGCAAAAAAAATATAACGAGCTAAGAGGAGAAATCTACTTGATCACAGCGTCCGACTCCGTGTGGACAAAATGGAAGACTGTCTTCGAAAAACACGAGACGGGAGACCTCATCGATCCCAACACCGGCATTCTGTACAACCAGACTACGCGCTTCAAGCAAATGAAGCCACTGGTGAGGGAGTTCTTCAGAGCTCTTCAAGGTCTCTCGGAGACAGAGGTGGGAAAGGCGGCGTCCCACATCCTCCACATGTAGCCGACGGCGAAGAGATGCTGGGTTCACCCGAAGATCGTCTTCACGAAGCCTAAGATCTTCGTCCCTTCATGCTACACCTTGAAGGAATGGACGGAGAACAGGAAGAAGAAGACGACCATCGTCCAAGAGCTGCACAAGCTAGTGCCCGAGAAGAAGCTAATCGTGGACGGAGAGGTTGACGAGGCGCACTGGAGGGCATTCAAAGCCGAGTACAAGTTCACCAGTGCGTCCATGGCGGCACTCATGAGGGAGGCGGGAGACGACTTCCTCAGGTCCAAGTTCGTGAAGGGGGGGAGGAACCGGGCGCTTCCCGAACACTCCGCGCGTGCCTTCTCCAACTTTATAAAGGAGAAGAAGATCGTCAGGTTCGAGGGCGAAGCTCACTTCAACGCGGTCTCCTTCGAGCCTCTAAAAATCCAAGGTTGGCCGGGCTTTGATGCCAGGAAGGCGATCAGGACTGCAGCCAGGGACCGCTTCCCCTTCGGAATGATAGACTTCAGAAACATTCCTGGAGCGTCATTCGAGGGGACAATAAGCACCCCGTTTTACGAGCCGTTCTTCACCAAGTTTGTGGACTACGCCAGCCCCAAATTCAGGGAGGTCGACGTCTGGTTGTGGATTGTTGAGGACAGGAGGGCGGAGCAGGTGTACGAGATCGTGCGTAAATTGCAACGAGACTACGCCGTCTCAAAATCTCATTACGTTGCTGCACCGGCGGAGGGGGCGTACAGCTCATTGAAAGACAAGAAGACGAAGATAGTCTGTGTGCTGTGCTTGTACTTCGTGTACAAAGCTGAGCTGCTGAAGGTGCCAAACCATCCTATAGCCCGGATGGAAAAGCTTTTCCAAGTCCTAGAAGGGTTGGGCACCAGCAGAAGCTTGTACGACGAGGCGAAGTACGCCAACTACCCCGCGGATGAGCTGCGGATGGATTTTTACCTGCGGATGATGAGGACCCTCACGAAGAGGGGGGACTTCATCTTCAATGTCTTCGGGGGCTCCAAACCGGTTTTTGCAGCAATGGTAAGAAACTAACCTCGTGGATGTATATGCCTGGTTTGGGTCGAGCGACCCAAACTAGGGCATGCTTGGTTTGGGTCGATCGACCCAAACTATGGGCATGCTTGGTTTGGGTCGCTCGACCCAAACTAGGGCATGCGCAGTTTGGGTCGAGCGACCCAAACTAATTTTTTTTTTTTTTTTGGGTGTCATTTTTCCTTATTCTTCATTGGTGATACTAATACTATTGATTTGGATTGTGCAGATGTCTGAGTTGAACATCTACTCCTATGTGGAGGATACCGATGTTCAATTCTACAGGACCCAGAAGGCGCTGGCCAAGAGAATGGACATCCTCGACTGGATACCCGGATCCTACGTCGAAGAGATCGTCGAGGGGGGCGAGAATCCTTTGGATATGGCGAGGTGAATCAACCCGGGGGAATTCGCCATGCGGGCCCCCATTCAATTGCCAGAGTCGCTCATCGGGTTGCATCCGGGCAATCCGTCTATGGGAGCAGGTGGCGGGGTTGCGGAGGAGGGGGAGGAAGAGGAGGATGAGGAGGAAGCAGAGAAAATGGAGGGGGAGGTCGAGGAAGGGGCAACATGATTCACTCAAGAATCCGAGGCCCCTCAGCGGAAGAAGGCCATGCGAGCTACCGCGCCGCAGAGCAAGCTAGTGCCCGTCCTCACGGTGGCCGACGCGAAGGACATGTATTCGAGGGACGCGACGGCCACCTTCAGGGAGCGGCGAATGCTGAAGGGGAAGAAATTATACAGTGACTATGCGGTGGAGGAGACGATTGCCATAAGCTCCGAAGACGAGGACGACATGGAGCTTGCGAAGAGGCTCAAGTCGGATCCTGCCTCCCCCGGAGGGTTCGCTAGGAATGTGAGGGTGAAACCCGAGGTCCTCACCGTGGAGGAGGCCAACGCGAAGATGCTCCGGGACGAGGAGCAACGCGTCCGATTGCAAAAGGCCGCCGCCGAGGAGCCCTCGGTCCGCAACGAAGTCGCGGAGTTGAGGGCTCTCCTGTTGGAGCAAGAGCGGCAAAGGGCGATGGCCCCACCTCCGTCCCAAGCGGACCTGATCACGCAAGTGATCCAGGGCATGCTGGCGCAGGGATTGGTGATGGCTCCCCCGAGTTCATTCCCTCACTTGCCCGCATGCTTCCCTCCACAGGATATCCGCCCGCGGCCGGCGCCGCAGCAGTCCTTCAGCTTCGCGCACTTGCTGCAGCCGCACGCCCGCCCTTACGCGCCCGTCCAGCAGGTGGACGACCCCAACCTTTGGCGCGTCCCCGGAGCTTTCAGCCCGTTGGCACCCCCGCCGCTCCGGCCTCCCATCCTCTTGCCCCCACACCACCAGCGGGACGACCCCCACATGTTTGGGTCGTCCGACCCAAACAGTGCCGACGTTGCAGCGTCCCAGAGTGACGCTCGCCAAGCAGCAGGGTTTGGGTCGGCCGACCCAAACCCCGTCCCCGATCAGACCCCGGTGGACGAGCCCATGTTAGATGTTGAAGGCCCGCAAGGGCCTGGTGATACCTCTACTCCTAACCCAGTCGATGAACCAATGCATGATGCGCATGCGAAGGTTGGGTTGGGACAAAGGCTTGACAGTCAGCCTTTGCAGGAGCAGGTTGCGGCTGACGTCGTCGTCGGAGGTGGCGGTGATAGAGGTGGGGCAGCGCACGCGGTGACGGCATCCACGTCGTCAAGGCACGACCAAGGCGAGGTAATGCACTGACCCCACTCAGTTTGGGTCGGTCGACCCAAACTCCCTGGGTCTTTGTCTTCTTGCCTTGGTCGTGTCCCCTAGCTACCCTAAATTCACGCACACGTCTCCCCCCCCCCCCGCCACTCGCGCCCTTCGCCACATCCCCCCGACCATTCGTTCGTCCACATACCCCCCGGCTTGCGACGAAGTCTTCATCACGGCGGCCCGTCTCTTCAATTTTTGCTAGATGTAGAAGTAGGCTAGTTTGAACGCATCGTTCAACACGGCTCCCCCCAATCAAGATGTACATAGAGCATTGTATACAATATAATCGCCATTTTTTACTCCTATATATATACTTGTATCCTGTGTTTGAATGTATGTTGTATGCTCTTGCCTCTCTTGTGTCCCTTGTTGCACCCCCTCCAAAATGAATCAAATGGTTTTGTGTTTGCACCGAGAACACTCGTTTCTTTAATGCTTCGTTTGGACATAGCATGACATAAGTCGCCCACCATTTTCTCTCGATCGTATCCGCAGGGCTCGAAGCATAGCGTAGCGGCTCCCCGACGCTCTTCTCCAAGGAGCAGAGAGGGCAGCGCGGCGGCGCCCCCGATTTTACCCGCCCTGCTCCCGCGGCCGAAGAAACGATTCCTGGTGTTAGACTTGAACGGGGTCCTCGTCCAATGCGTTCATTGCCCGAGGACCCCCACGGTGCCCTTTTGCAAGCCCGAGGACGCAAATTACGACGGCCCGCCCACGTTCATAAAGAGCAAGCTAGTTCACCTCCGCCCGTGGCTTCGGACCTTCCTCCAGCTGGCCCAACAACGATGGTGGGTGGTCGTTTGGAGCTCCATGACGGCCGAGAACACCAATGCCGTCGTGGAGTTCATCTTCAAGGGCATTGAGCCCCCCTGCATGGTCCTAGCACAGGAAGCCTGTAGAATATTGTACACACCGGACGGCAAAGTCGTCAAAAAACCAAACAACCCCGCTTCCCCCCAATATCTCAAGGTCTTGAAGCCCATTTTTTGGGACCAGCGGCCGTCCTTGATAGGCGTCCCCTACGACGTCCGTCCCACCCGCGAGAACACGCTCATGGTGGACGACAGCGCCGCAAAGAACATGTTGAACCCGACGGCCAACCTCATAGTTTGCCCTACCTGGACGGTCGAGAAGGTCCGGGACCGATTTTTGTTAGACCTTGGTAAATACCTCCAGGCGCTCTGCGGAAGCGGACTGCCCGTAAACAATTTTGTTAGGAACAATCCGATAGGCGAGAGATACTTGGATCCACGAGACCATTTGTACAGAGAGTTGTTATCTCACGCGAAATTTAACAAGCTCATTTGAGACACTACGTGTGTTTGTATGTGTATGTATGTATGTATGTGTGTGTGTGTGTGTGCGCGCGCGCCCGTTCATTTTGTGTAATATATGCTTCATATGTATCTTGATTTTCACGCGCTCTAGCAAACCCTCCTCCCTTGGGTTTTGTTTCGTTTCCTTTTTTGCGCCAGCGTTTGGAGCCCTCGATTGACATCGTCAGCGAGTCAGACTTGGGGAGCTTCTTCTACGAGACCGTTTACGACGCCGCGTCGACCATTGACTACTCCAAGGAGCCTCTTGACGCCGGCGTCGTCGATAGCCCCCCACCCAAGCAAATCTTCCGGCGATCTGCGTCCCCGTCGCCGCTCAAGGGCATAAATCGCAAATGCGTCCGGACGTCCCCCTCTCGGCCCGGCGGCAGTAGTACACCTCAACGGCGGCTGCGGATGGACGCTCGGCCAACGAAGAGTGGAACCCTTCCTATTCCTTTGCGGGACGCATTGCCCCTCCTCGCCGACTCCGACGGGAACGCCCCCGGTGACAAGGTGAACCCCCCCCCCCCTTAAACATGGTTATCCGCGCATTACAATCATCCAGCACTTAAAAAATGAACGTGTGACACGTTTGGGTCTTCCTCCCTAAACTAACACGTGTGTTCTTGCATTCACACGTTGCAGGTTGCTCCCACCCGTAAACCTATGCGGTCTAGTGTGTCCGTCGAGTTGGAGCGTTTCTACTCCATGACCAGAAATGCAAGACAGTCCACTTCATTGTATTCGAATTCTTCGTCGTATAATTCGGGCGGCCGACGGAATCCAAAATGTGTTATAGAGGGCGGTCAACCCAAAAATGGCTATAGTCGCGGGGCGGAGATTTTTAGGAATGTTGAAGCAATGCGAGCAAAAGAAGCCGCAGCAAAAGAAAAAGAAGCAAAAACAAAAGAGGCAAAAGAAAAAAAGGCAAAAGAGATAGAGGCAGTCTCCGAGGCTAGATAGGCCATAGTAGGCGTAGGGTTTTGGACCATAGGCAATATGATTTTGGGTTGCACTATCCAATGGATGTGTGGTGTTAGCATGCTATGCATTTTACGTGCCATACTTTGTTTTTTTGTTTTTTTTTGCAATAATATAAGTGTCACATGATTTTGCCTTCAATATGGTCTAAGGTTTGGAGTGCCTTATTGTGTGCATTAATATGAATGTTTTAAGATTTCCCCTTCAATAAGATCTATGGTTTGGAGTGCCCTACCTAAACCATACATTACAAGCTCTCATATTTTGTGTGCATTAATATGAATGTTTCAAGATTTTCGCTTCAATAAGATCTATGGTTTGGATTGCCCTACCTAAACCATATTCATACAAGCTCTCATATTTTGTGTGCATTAATATGAATGTTTTAAGATGTCCCCTTCAATTTGGTCTAAGGTTTCGATTGCCCACCCTATACCATCACAAATATGAGTTATTAATGGGGTTCTTGGTCTAAACACCCGCTTCAAAGTGTTCGCATCTTACAACTTTCACCAATATGTGTTCCATTTATCCTTGTTCTTATTTCTATGAATGTCTCAAAATGCCCAAAAAGTTTCAATTTAACGAATATAGTGTTTGGAATATTATTTTCTAAATTGTTCATGGAATAAAGAGGACACTTAAATGGGTTTCAGACAACACCTTGTGCAGTCATAAAGTCCAAATGTATTGTTCAACTTATGTAATATACGATTTCATCCAACATTTATCTTTTTAAGTATCATATATTTAATAAACACCGCCCTACAAAAAACCTCAAACCACGTGACCAAGAATGAACGCTTCAAACCCTAGATTAATCTCTCACAACACCTTACAAAAAAACAAAGAACATCATGAGAGTAATTGTGGCTGCCACAATAATCCAAGAATGAACGCAATGTAAGTAATTTAAATTGCCTCAAACATTCAGAGAATGAATGCAATGTGAACTAGAATGAAGTTGAATATAGCACCTCAAAAACTTTAATTAATTGGGCCAACAATGCCTCTCTCCAAATTAAACCTCACCAACCTCACAATAAATGGATCCTCACTCCCCACTATGTCAATTCAAGACACAAGGAGAAGAAGCCCTACACAACTTGAAGATGCCATGCCTATTTGACAAAGGAAGCCGTGCAAAATGACAATGGCAAACTAGCTCAACATGCTTCTAACCCTAAAAGACCTTTTTTTCTCTTGATTCATCCATAATGAACCAAAGTCTATCCGTAGTAAACCAAATTTCATCTACAGTGATTGAAATTTCATTCATATTTCCAACAAACCCCCACTATTCTTTTAACATTACTTGACTTACCCTCTAAACATACTCAACTTACAAAAAAGAAATTATTCGATCCAATTTTTGTTAGGCTATAGTACAAAAAAATCAAAAGTAAATTAACACAAATGTCAAGTAAACAAGATGACAAGTTTTTGTGATTTGATTTTGACCCCAAGTAATTAGCAAGGGTAAAGGCATCCTACCGGCACCTGCAACATAATTGCACATATCAATGTACATATCACTGAAGGTAACATACTATCTGCCTCACCAATGAAGTACACTATTTATGGTATCTAGTGTCACTGAATATTTGGAGTTATGCAATGCTATAGTTTTTTTATTTATTGATAATATAAATTTATACCAAGTAAAGATGCTCATGTTTTATAATGTGCAAACAACCAATTTCACTTTTGTGGTACAAATTGACATCTATAGTAAATAAGTATAGCATTGTGTTATCCAAATAGTAAGAGACACTAAATGCCATAAATGATCACTAGAAATAACTTGTCCATTACAACTATCTATTGTGAGGTGTCCACTATGACTCATGGCAATGAAATGCATCAAAACATCATTTTGATTTTTGGTTGCGGATTTTGGACAATTGACAACCATTGATTTTTTAATGCATTTTCTCGCCATGAGTCACAATGGGCAAGTCGACATGGACGGTTGTAATGGACAAGTTTTCGTCTCATGGGTGTATTGAATGCAACAACTCTGTCAGTATTGTAAAAAGTTCGCTTGATGATGTCCAGGCAAGAATAAGCTTAGTACGTAGGCTGAAGAAGTTGAGCACAGATGCATAATTGCAGAGTTCAATAACTTCTACATTTCCAAGTTTTTAATCATCATGCTCTAAATGTATTGTGGGACATCCACAAAAGTACATAAAACCCATAACCAACATGGAACCTGAAACGGGCACTATGTACCACAGTCATAGATTTGGAGGCTATGGAATGTATGACAGTGGAACTTAGTGTTGGTTTTGTGAATCCTTACCCTGCTGCAATTCAACTAATTCCATCTTGCTCACATTGTGCTGCTGCACTTATCTGTTTCTCAGCCTCCTAGCCTCCTGAGAGGCTGAATACCATAGAGGGCACTTTATTTCATCAATATTAGTGCAGGATTGTAATTTTCACAAGGGATTCAATAGGTTCATTAGGGTCTGAACCAATGTAAGAATGACGCATGGCAAGGGTTGAGAGGAAACTAAGGGCCGGTTTACACCATGGACCATGAAGCTTGACCATGGTCCGACTTCTTAAAAAATGAAAATTTAAAAGCCTTGGGTCCCTTACTAGGTGTAATCCAAATGTGGACCAAGAGGAATGACCATGGACCAAAAAGTGGAGGTGTTGATTTTTTTAGTGTATGTACAAAAATGGCAATTTTGAAGAAAATGAATCAACTTTGATCATTCCTCGTCCATCTCGCCTCAATTAGCAATAAGGTGATGCACATCAAAATTCTTCTTCTTCTTCTTCTTCTTCTGTGTTGCTCGCTTTCTCTTCTTCTCAGGTTCATATTTTGTTGTTGTTGCCGCTGAAACTGTTGTTTCTTCGAATTCTTAGAAGATGTCAATTCCAAGATGCGTCCCCATTTGTCAACCTTGCAAGAAATTAAACACTAGTGTAATTGGTAGAGGGCGAAATGCACTAGAAGGAGTGGAGAACAAATTAAGAACATCTAATATTGTAGAAATCGACAATTGATTTCTCCTGAAAATTGGAGTTACCATTTTTTGTAGAATACTCTCCTTGTGACTCTATACGTGACTCCTTGCCAAAAAAACACACACATACACTACTGCACAAATTATGTCACAACATGTTTATAAGAGAAATGAGGGTTTGCTGAATACAACAACTATATATATTGGTTTTAGGTAATTCAACATTATATTGGTTTAATGTTTTACTAATTTAATGTAATTTAACTTTTTATTGGTTTTAATTAATTTAACATTTTACTAGTTTTTGAGGTTTAATCATTTTACTGGATTTTGAATTATAACCGGTTTTTTAAAATATACTATTATTCTATAATAAAAGGGAGCCATCATATCATCTACAACCCTCAAAAAATTATTTATAGAAAAATATTAAAACAACATTTTTTTGCCATGGGCCCTTGACTTTTCCTACCAAACCACCTCTCTCACTGCAAAATCTCGTGGATCATGTCGGTGGATTAATTAGGCCTTAAAATATGTCTTTTGGGGACCTCAATCTCCATGGTCATTCTGCTATTTTTCCTTGGTGTAAACCGAAGTGGTCCAGGGATGAGATCAACAATCAATCAACGCTCTTACAACGCCGTGGGATGATTTCTTGTTTCATGGTGTAAACCGGCCCTAATTCATTTCATCAAGATAGACAGCCTTCTATGGTATTCTTTATTTTGGCAACTGCTCCAACACATCCTTGTGGGGCAGCATTTCAGTACTCAACACTGGCCAAAAGGATGGCGAAGAATTAATTTCAAAACAATCCAGGAACATCCCAACAACCTAAAGAGCTTTAGACTTTGGACACTGGCGGAACATGCACATCCAACTGACGTACTACCTATTTTCCACCTTCACCATAGTCCCAGTAATTTGCTCTGTACTAGCAACTGACATCTTGGAAAATTCACAAAAAACAAACCAGTAACGGATTGGTAGTTGTGGGATTTGAGATTCTATGAATCTGGAAGAGTGACAGTTAGGTCAGGACCATGATCTGTTTAGAAGCTAATTGTGTTCTAATCTCCATTTGGCAAGGATGATCTTGCTTTGAGTCTTAATTCATCACCATGTTGAGATCACAGATTGTATGCACATGGGTACTAGCAAGCTTGGGAGCTTCAATAACCCAATTACCAGGATAGTTGGCAGCTTCTGAGTCTTCCCATCAGGCTTTCAATATCCCACATCTGCATACACATTCATAAGCACATTCTATAAATGAACCTCGTAAACGCACATCTACCAGTCCTTTCATTAGCAGGCTCATAATAGCTTGAATTTTGAAGGTCCTATGAGTGAGTTTGATGCTGGGACCATAAATACCATGAGACAAAGAAAAACGCAAATTGCTTCACCAATGTGCAGCATACCAGAATGAAAGACCAACATATGACTGAACAGAGCTACATATTTGTTAACTCATTTCAGGAATTAGATTTTGTGGGTACTGGAGGTGCGTAATGAACAACCACAGCAAAGAAATACATTAGATCCAGAAGCCGCCTAGATGCTCAACACAACCATCAATTTTCAATTATTGTTTACAAACTGAACAATCGACCATGGATATGGCAAACTATGGAAAAAATACATCGCAAGGCTATAACAAGAGCTAACAAAGAGTATTGACAGAGAGTATAATCAAAATTTGTTCTTGTATGCTTCTATAGATTCTTTGGAGCCAATTCAGAGGAGCACATCCAAAATTTGGGCTATAATCTGGCAAAACAATACAATCCATACTCTTGCCAGCTCCACATGATATCAAACATGATGATTACATATCAAATTTATTCGAGGAGTTACTAACCTCATCAGAGTGCTAAATTTGTGGGTGCTAAGGTATGTTGTCCATTATCTCTGCTTCCCAAGAAAATTAGTTGAAAATTTTATTTTGTCAGGTTTCTAGAGCTCTTTAAAACATAATTCCTAAATCCAATGGCAATTCTACACCCCCACATTTTCATATCCGTAACTATTAAATTCTATGTCCAAACCAAAAGTTTAATGGATTTTTAGAAAGCTATAAACATGATACAAATATTCCTAAAATATTAAAATAAAAAATAAAATTGCCACATTTTCACAAGCATTCAAAACACAACTTTCTCATAACAACTCCAGAAAATGTTTTACTGTCTTCTTTTTGCTCTATTATTCCAATGGTGTATAGCGCAATTTTTTTGGAGTTATTATGAGATAGTTGTGTCTTTTAGAGTGAACACAACTTTCTCATAACAACTCCAGAAAAAATGCACTATACACCATTGGAATAATAGAGCAAAAATAATATAGTAAAAAAATTTCATTAAGATTCCAAGTATACAAAATAAGTGGTTCTTCCTCAAAGATGCGGAAAAAAACTCAAAACAATGAAAAACATGGGAGAGAGAATAGCCTTGGGAGAGGAAGACCCTCCCCACCCCTTATCCAACAACAAGGGGGAACACATGAGCCCATGTTTTGCCTAATGGGCACCCTTAAACAATTGGATGATCCACATTACTCCCCCTTATCTTTAATCATTCATATTATTCGATCATAAAACCACAAGGTTCAAGAAAAGTGAAATAATCTTCTCTTTCTTTTCAACAACTACTAAATTCAAATCAAATCAAAACTTACTTTATTAAGATTAGATCTTCAAATGCAACAAAGTAGACAATAAAACCTCTTAGATGTCATAATTTTAATCACGACCTTCTCCTTACCTTCTCTATTACTTTCCTTTCTACACAACTCAATAAAAACAAATCTAAATAACAATACCATATGCTTTCTACATCGTGTAAGAGTTTTGCCTCACAACATTGCAAGATGATTGTAGTTGAAAATAAAGTTAAGTCCATTCGTTTGAGTAAGTAGGAGCATGCACTCAAGATTAGCCTTCACTTGAAATATGCCCCAGTTAAGAGACCTAGAGTTGTTGCCAAATCCCAATAATATTCCAGAATCAAGCATCGCCACGAAGAAATTGTTGCACTGAAAGCGTAGATTGAGCCAGTCTTGTTCAGAAGAGGGTTAAAAGATAACACAATTTGTCTCTCCATAGAAGCCATCGAGTTGTATGAGCAAAACATTGCAAAGTTAGAGGATACATTTAAGATGTGTTCAGTGAATAAAGATGAGATCTCCACAAGGGTTCTTTCTTTACTGAGCGTGTTACTCTCAATGAGAGTCCAAAGCTACCACATAGCAGTCAATTTGGACGAACGAACCCATACACTCGTTCCGTGTTGGACGCCTAAACCTTTGCATCCAAGAAACCATGGTTGTTTCTCCCCAGCCCATGGCAGCCTGGTTGGTGTTTCCTTCTTTTCCCTCCCTCTGCAAGGTAGTCCGCATCTGTTCGATGTTGTAATGCACACCCTTAATGCATGTCCTGTTTGTTCGTTGTGGTATTCTTGATGGATTGCTCTTCATTGGCTTTGCGGGCATACGGAACACCCATTTTGCTCGTACGAGCACTCACAGAAGTCATCCGTGTCTCTTCTTCCTGATTGCAAGAAGTCTTTTGATCCTAAAACAGTTGCTGCAATAGGCATTCCTCCTTTGGCGATTATTGTGGCCCAGTCAAAACCAGTGGCTTCATTCATTCCAAGCAATTTAGAGTTCGGTGCACCGAACTCGACTTGTCCAGGTACGATTGGGTCCAGGGACATGAGACCATTCACAAGTTTCACTAAATGTCATAATTGGATCAACTCTGGCTGTTGGGAAAAATGAAGTCATCCAAAATATTTGTCCAATCAGGGTCCGGGGAGGTTTTTGAGCATAATCGATTGAGACCCTAATGTTTCCAAGTCCAAGTGGTTACATGTTGACATCTTTCAGTTTTTCTTTACTGATTTGGAGTATATTCTCTAAACTCCTCTAAAATTATCCGTAATTTTGCTGAAGTCTTGAACTTCAACTGGCTACTTCTCACACTCAACCGGTTCATTTGTAACTAGCGATCGGTTCTCCTTGTTCATTGTGTCCGATTCCATTATTGTTGTGTGTATGGCTCCGGGCTTAGCAGGGTGGAGTCAAGTCTCAGGAGTCTGGGATTAGTAGGGTGAAGCCAAGGGTCAGGAGTCCGGGCTAAGTGTAGTCCCTATAAGGAATCTTTGAAATTGGCGGAATCGGGTTAGAGCTCGTTGCCTGGCTAATAGGTTCACAACAATTATGGAATTTCCTTGCACGATTAGAATCCCAATGCGGGTGCTCCAAAGTCCAGAACGGAGTCTTAGGGGGTTGGAAATCCGAAATGCCGGATTGCATCTCTTTCTCGAATCTTCTGATCCTTCTCACGGAACATTGTAGACTCTGCGGGTCTTATTGGTTGTGCATGGCTTGGTGTCCGGACCTATCATGTCCGGGTGTTCGGATGCAAGTCCTTGGATGTGCGGACGTATGGATTCAAGCAGGAGGATGTTCGCGTTCCAGTTTAGGGTCGTGGAAAGTCCGGGTTTCTGGGTTGAAGTCTTAACATTTTGTTGTATCACCCCGTTTTGTTTATCAGGAATGGAGGATCAGGTAGCAATTTCGTCACCAACTTCATCGTGGGGTGCGGAAACTCTTGGGAAAATATGTGACCCCTTGTCTCAGTCAAGCAAAAACGACGTTGTTGTTTCAGTTCAAGGCCCCTGCATTGGTCGCTCGACTCCGTCACAGACTTCCAAATGTGAATTGTGCAGCAAGAATGTCGCTACTTTATTTATACAGGTGGTTCACTAACTCTTAATGGTTGGATTTGCTACTGTGCACATCTATGCCGACACTGTAGTGTGTGTGCTGATGGATGTTCATGTGGACGTTTTGCTGCAGCCTTGCAAACACGATATATTTTGGATTTTATGTGTGCAAGGGCTAGAGGAATGTCCCATTTGCGATGCAAGTATAACTGGATGGGGTGGAATCAACAAAAGGTACACGACAAATTCTACCATGTCGTCCGCCAGTCTGATAGCGGACGCCAAAGTAAAGGAGCCGACCAAGAAGGAGTCCATTCTGGAACATGACGATCCATCAGGAGGCACACCCGCCGGCGGGGGCGTCGATGAGGAAGAAGGCGTGGGATATGATACCGATGACAGCACCAAGGCGGTCACTAGAGAATGGTGTTCTGACGACCAATTCAGCAATGCTGGGGTTCGCTCTGGGCAAGATGCCTTGGAATTTGGCAACAATGAAAACAAAGCGAATGCAGGAGGACCCAACATAGAGCTAGAAGAAGAGGTAGTGGTCCAGAAGAGTCAAGGCGGAAAGAGGTTTGCCACTATCTATGATTCGCTTGTGCAGGTAGAAGCACCAGCTTCAAAGCCACAAAAACGTTCACGAACTGCGCAAGTAGCCCCTGACGTGGAGCGACATATATAGGAAGATGATATTAAGGGCCCCATTGGAACTGCTTGGCCTGATATCATCCACGGCCAGGACGGAGAAGGCAACAATTTGTAGGAAGGAAAGTGGTGCGTTAGTTGGGAAGAGGGTTGGTGGTCAACCACCAGGGATCTCAAAATTGCAAGCCAAGCTGGCTCCGACGAAGAGTACCAAAAGTTTTGGAGCAATACTCAAACAGGGTCCAATCCAGAAGCGGCTACGGAATGTTCATGGACTAGTCCCTATGAAACTTAGGGGAATCAGTTAGGAAATGCTAGTCTTATAGTAAACATGACCACTTTCGTAAAATACTATCAACTTGTGTGTTGATAGTATTTCAACAATATCATCACCTTCAGTTTTTACCACCACAGCAGCAGCTAACCAATGCCATATTCACAGCTGAAGTTAGGAAGCAAAAGTGATAACATTAGCATCTTCTTACCATGTTTTTAAGAGGATGAGCTTATCCACATAACTCAATTATTGTAAGGTTGATAGATTAGGAATAATGTTCTTTTTACACATTCCTGAAGTTGTGCAACATGAATGGATGGCAATGTACCTAAGTTAACGCACAAAATTTGAAGAAATGCCCATCAAACTTGGGAACTTTGCGAAGAGAATGTGGTTGGAATAATTTATGCAAAGAATCTCCAACTTCTACTCACTACAAGCATATGGAGCCTAAGCAATTGACCTATGAACTGGAAACTTGTCCTATGTAACAATTTTTTTTGTAAATCTAGCAATTTGGTAGATTTGCATTGTTCTTTCATTGTCATGGGACGATTACGTAGGACTCGTATGCTAGTAGTGACTGTCTTAAGTATCTTGAGTATGCAGGACCATGTCCTGTGTGAAACTGTGCTTGGGGTGGCCATTGAATCCTATAATATTCCAAGGTTGTAATGCCACCACGCAGTTATTCAATAGGACCTTCAGGGATATCAAAATAAATTTGAGGGTAATTTAATTGAAGTGCTTTGAATTAATGGCTGCACATTTGTGAGAAACAGAGAGAAACTCAGAGCATGTTTTGAAGGTGAGCCATCTTAGCCGTTGACAGCATCACAATTAGGCAACTTCAGGATAGGGGCTTTGATGGCATCAAGATACTCCAGCTGAGATACTTCAGGATAAGAAAATCTAACAACTCAGTTATTGCAAGGTCTGATGAATGGTGTGAGGCCATGTACCAGTTGAAATGGAGAAAATCCGGTAGCGGCCTCAAAGGAAGTCCGGTAGGCAAAGAGAATTGTTGCTAGATGTACCATAGTTATGGACCCAATGAGTGGTCTCTCGAACTAAGGATGAGTTTATAGTTGGGTCCAAGACCAAAGAAACTCCAAAATGAAGCGATCCTATTGATTGAGAGCAAAATTTTGGACCTCAAGGAGTTTACATGAGGGTTCAGGGTCAAGGTTTGAAGAAAATGAAGTGGCAATATTGCAACATCACTTTCCCACCAAATCTCTTCAGTCTACACTCAAAAAAAAACTTTGCCTAAAATTGAGAAACCGATTTTCAAGCTTGATCCAATCTTGAGTCCAATTAAATGGTCCATTTTGAGCACCAAGGTTAGTGAACCCAAGACCCCAATAGAAAACCCACCCCAAGAGGCATAATTACTTGGAGATGCCAATGCCGAGATCAGGTGAGAAAGTGATGCTACATTAGAGTTATCCGTAAAGTGAGCTGAAGAGAGGGTTTTGGGCCTGAATTTGAGAAAATTGTGTGACAGGCCCTAAAAGTGGAGCAGGTGTCTGTAGCTATAAAAAAACACAGGTACAAATCTTTTGAGGGACCGGAAATGGTGAAAAAAAAATTTGCTCCTGTGTTGCGAGCGCGCCCCGGGAATTTAGCGTCGCTTTGTCAGAGGGCCCTCTTTTGTTTCGCCAACAAAGAAGATCCACTGACAAGGCGGGGCGAAGTCCGCGGGGACAACCCCAAATTTGTCGCAGCCTAAATCCGGAGAAACTAAAGGACTGCAGACCAGCTCCAAAAACAAGCAGACCAGCTCTGACCCTAAACCCTGGCCTTGTGTATTATGCCCCGGAATTCAAGAGCCTTACTTTGCGTTTCCATGGGTTTGTGTGAATAGTGCAGTCAAAATCTGTCAAAACACCAGCTTACTTTACGGATAACTCTATTAGCTATGCTTCATTTTTCTTCATTCCTTACACCCGGACCCACATGTAAACTTATTTGGCAATAAATAAAAATATCCACTCTTGAGCAATAAGATCACTAGATTTTGGTCTTGGTCTTTAATGTGATCATGACCTAGTTAACACTACACCAAATATTGTCTTTAGTGTCAAAATGGTATTTCATGTCATTGTGATACCTATTCTTACAACAAGTCTTATGAATAAGTTTACAAGTATTGTCATCCCATATTACTTTTTAGTTCATCCAAACTCAAATCATTGAAACAATTTTGGTATATCCTATATCTTGACATTTATGCAATGAAATATTTGCTTAGTAAATGAGAGTAATTGCAACATTGTAAATCTAGTATCCCAAAAAACTCTTACAAGGAATGACAAATAATGTTAGGTTTACATTTAGTTCATCCTATCATGTTGACTCTAAGATTCTCACAATGTTATGCATATTTTGAGCCCTGATCCAATCTCTTGAGACATGTATCATGTTTAAGTCCAACAACTTTAGACACATGTCATTCTTAATTCCACATCTAACCACTTACCACTAATATATGGTCAGTTGTGCATGAACATCAATGATGGTAACGTTATTTTGGTAAAGGTGAATTTTTTATGTTCATGTAAAAACGGCCTTTGTGTTCACTTCAATCGTTTAGTTTAATTTTTGGACACCTTTGATTTTAGGAATTTTGTTGCATACATGGAGTCCATAAATATGAGACAGTTAACATACTCCAAATACAAGGTAACTAACCTAGACCTATTGAGGCTAACACATTTGCAAGAAGAATTGGTGGAGGTTCTCAACTTTTGAGTTGTTCTCATTTAATGGATCACACAAACATTCCACTTATTATATTTGCAAAGCTAACCTCTTGAAC
Source organism: Polytrichum commune (assembly GCA_950295325.1). NCBI lineage: Eukaryota > Viridiplantae > Streptophyta > Polytrichopsida > Polytrichales > Polytrichaceae > Polytrichum > Polytrichum commune. Next base: position 40,483,225 of record OX485807.1, read on the forward strand.
ACAATTATCTTGCTCAAATCCAACAATATGGTTTGTAATATTCATGGAGTTTGAAGTGCAACATTGTGGCCTCATACCTTTCATAAGGATACTTATATAGAAAGATTAACCACTAAATTCCCAACCGTGTGAGAGGATTGTTTTAAGTGCATTTCTATCAATGTTGGTTGTGAAATTTTCATGGACAAGTTTTGAGGTTAGAATGAGATTTATCCATATGGTTGTGACAAGCTTATGAGGAGAGAGAAGTATTGCATTTGACCATGCTTATCATTCACATAACAAAGTTATACCCTTGTGATAGTATTCCGCCCAGAGATTACTTTAACACCTGAATTAGTATTAAAGACCCTAAGGTATTGTCGTCCAAGTCAATTGAAAACGAACTGGCCCCAATTAACCTATACTAGGAGTCAAGTTTGTGTTCAATGCATGATAGATTTGCTCATACCTATGCAATAACTCCCTGTCTTCCCACTTTTTGTTGCATTGTGTATTAAGTTGGCTCCCACTCTCACTCATGTGTACATTACTTATTGATGAGCAATATTTTATCCCATGGGCCTCGAAGAGGGAATTTCCTTTGTATGTAACAAAAAAAAACTTCATGTTGCCTCCAACTTGGGACAGGCCATAGGGTTCAGGGTTTACATATTTTCGAGAAAACTAATATAAACTTATAAGATTGGAAGCTTGTTTTATGAAACAATATTACGAACATATTCATGCAGTTAATTGATATCTTAATGAATAGAAACTTACAGGAAGATTTCAAGTGCAACTCGAAAAATTCACAGTAGGTCTATACATTGACCTCTAAATCCACAGAAATAGGCTTGGAGAATCCGCTGACATGAGCATGTTCATGTTCTAGTTACAGTCTAACCTTGATAATGTCACCCTTGTTAATAGAACACCTTGATATTGTCACCTAAAAGTTTGAAACCGATTTTCATAATGTAAAACTCCCTCGTTATTATCCCTATCACCCTTGGTAATGTCGCTATTTTTTTCCAAAATCCGTAGCGTAAATGTGATAATACCAAGTATGGATGGATTGTATGTGATGGTTGGATGGACAGATTGTAGTAGCCGAAAGGGTCATGCGCCGCCCCTGTGATAAATGCAATGCATGGCGGCATGGCGGCATGGCATGAATTAGATGATCAAACCATTAGAAATTGTTGGAGAAAGTCCGCCATATTGCCTATAGAGTGGAATGCAAATATCAACAATTTTGATGAACGTATGAAGTCCAAAATGGAGTAAGTAGCTTTGGAATTGGGCAATCTCATTGCCGCATTGAATTTGGGTTTGGATGTCGAAGACAAGCCTGTAGAAAAGCTTTGTCCTTTGGAGTACATAAACATGGAAGGTGAAGATGATTTTGAGGTGGAATATTCTACTGAGGAGCTTGTGCAATTAGTGCAAGATGGCGAACATGTTCTTGATTCCATGGAAGTAGACCCATTGATTGTTGATAGCAGTGATGATGAGTCTAAAGTAGTGAAGCTAAGCGATGCACAAAAATATGCTAAAAATGTTTTGAATTTTATGGCTAGCCAAGGTTCTCAGATTTTCAACACTCTGGAGTTGTTAGGAATGGAAAAAATTCATGACAAACTCATTAGAATTGGTGTTGCACATTTAACATCAACAAAACAATGTGACATTAGAAGCTTCTTTGTCTCTAGTGAGAGGTCTTTACCTGATCTCAATGACACATTATGATGTGCTCTTGTTGTTATTCACAATTTTGAATTAGATTTTACATTCAAAAACATTGAAGTCTCGTATTTGTTATTTTCTTTTTTACATTGTAATTTTATTTTGATTTTCTACCTTTTTTTTTTGATAATATCACATTATGCACAAATCTTCAAAATGTGACATTATCAAATATGTCACACCTTGTTTATATCACTCTTTTTGGTGAAACGGATGGTGTGACATTATCAAGGTTAGACTGTACACTCCGCTTGCCGCACTTGTAACACCGGGAAGTGGCATTTCTGACGAGCAAGGCGATCTACGCACTCAATTTGTGCAATAGTTGGGGAAGAGTGGGTACCGCAGTCGATAAATCCCGATCACACAATTTCTGCTAAAACAAGGCGCGCGTGTCTGCGTGTCTGATCGACGAGGGGAACACTGCCCCATGCAAAGACAAGCGAGTCAAACACCAAAGGCAGTGATGAAAACTGAATGGAATACACATGTATCTGTGTGGAAATTAACTCTGCAATTCAATGAAATTTTTTTATTGCTACACTTATGCTGTTTATATCTTACGGAAATACTATCTGCTGTAATTCCTACGCCTGATGAAATACCTTGATCAATGTATGATGCTTTGCTAATCTGTCTGAGCTACATTTGCTTTAGATACACTACGCGTACAAAGATGATTAACTCCTAATTGCAAACGACTACATCTACACTTCTCTCTGGTGTCACTAGAAGAATCCTTCCAAAAGATTCGAACAGGTGAACGAAGTTCATTCACTTTAATGACTGGATGAACGTTAGACTGAAATCATCCATCACTCCCACTCGTTCATCTGGTCATGAAGGTACCCTATCCCTAACCCTAAACCTTAGCAACTACATTCAATGATTGCCCTAGTCTATTTCTAACCCTAACCCTAGGATTCGTGAGTGCTTCGTCTTTCGCGAGCTATCTTGTTAGCTGCTTTCCTTGATCTGATCAAATCGTCTTTTGGCCTTCTCAAATGATGATCCATACTGGCCTCATCGTAGATACTCACAACTGTCGATTACCTGTCTTGAGGGGTGTGAGAGACATCTTTCTTAGAGTCACTTCTTATATGCTTCATTTCTTCAAAAGCTTCCCCAGTGCGTCATGCATCACTCCCTTGTTCATACGTCTGTGAAGTAGATGTAGTTTGATAGTTATCTTCCCTCTGTAGAGTAGATTTTGCTCGATAGTTATCTCTTCTCTCTTTGATCAATGTGAGGAAGCATCTTCTTCCAGGATTTCCTCCATGTTCTTCATCTTATCAAGGATTACTTGATGTGTCGCTCTCTTGTTCATGCACTTTGCGAACCAGATGCAACCTGATAATTAGCTTTTCCCCATAGCTTCCTAATGTATTATCTTCGTGTGTGCCTTTTTGTGAAACAGAAAAGAAACGTAAAGTTTTACCTTCATTGGACTCCATCTTGTATCCTTTATTGCTTTCCAGTTTTCTGTTATTGCTTGTGAGAAAGAATAGGTGTGTCTGCTTCCCTTTCTCTCTCATCTTGTCGATCTGCTTCCCTTCCATTCTCTTGAGCACATCCCATTCTGTAGGTCAGATAATGTTGTCGTTGTCAGAATTGATGTCTTGTTGTTCACCTGTGAGAACGTTCCCAGATAATCTCCCACTCGTTTGAGACAGGGGAGCAAGAAGACCTTGAAGACGCCGAAGATGTTGAAAAACTTCGCGAGGGAGAGGTTTGGTGAGAGTATCCGCAAGTTGATGTTTCGTGTTGATGTAAGATACATCAATCTGCTTGCGTTCGTATTTCTCCCGAATGAGGTAGTATTTTGTCTCGATGTGTTTAGTGCGCTTATGATACTTTGGATTCTTGACTAACTGGATAGCGCCTTGATTGTCGGAGAGGATGGGTGTAGGTGCGTGAGAGGGAAACCCAAGACTCTGTAGAAGACGACGGAGCCAAAGGGCCTCCTTGACAGACTCAGCCATGGCGACGAATTCGGCTTTAGTTGTGGAATCTGCAGTGCATCCTTGGCGTTTGCTACACCAAGCAACGGCACCGTTAGCAAGAAGAAACAGGTAACTAGTGCAGGACTTACAGTCATCGTGATCGCCGGCGTAGTCAGCATCGCAGTAGCCACGAAGAGATAAGTCGGGTAAGGTTCCGCAATAAGAAATCCCCATATGAATAGTACCAGAAAGATAGCGAAAAATCTTTTCACAGCGGTCCAATGAGATTGATGGGGATGGCTGGTGAACTTGGCAACCTTACTGACGGCGAAGACTATATCTGGTCGTGTTAACACCATGGCATACATGAGGCAGCCAACAGCTTCGCGATACGGTATGGACGGAGGAAGAGGTAGATCATCCGGGCCCATCGTAGCTTGAAGAGGTACGTGAGTGTCGGCCGGGGTAGTCACAGGGTTGGCTTTCTCTAACTGAAAGCGGTAACACTATATTCGTTAAATTGAGACTTTCTCTAGTCTCAAATTAATATATGGATCAAACAACATTCCGTGTTCCGAAACTATATTGAGAACAATCTCAAATATATTATATGTTCTAATATCCCAAATCTATTATGTGTGGACATAAGCATATATGGTAGAGCACTCAACACCAACTTCATCAACAAAAACACTTTGGGTAGAGCACTCCAAACTAGTTTCACCCAAAAAACATATAAAATTATTTCTATTATTAGCATGTTCAATAAAATATAGACCTTGCAACATACAAAGTGCATGCAATAAATGTATATTTCTTCAATGGAAAATTTAGTCCCAAACTTAATAAAAAAATGAACTTCACAATTGTATTGAAATATAGTAAATGGATATTCATCCAACCCCAAACAATATAGCATTCGCAAGTTCTACCCAAACTTTGCCCCAAGTTTGAGGAGCACACATATGAGTAATATATATTCATCGAATTACATATTACACTATAATCATGCTAACACAATCCTACCAACTTCTCATTCAACGTGGGTTGCTTCTTCTGCGATCCAAGCAAGGTTGTCTTTTGCAAAAGTTATGTACTTTTGAGGGATGGACACTGATCCACTATGATTTTTCCGTGATTTCCATGCTATAAATATGGAATCTGTATCTACCCAAGATGGACCGTGCTCAGAATCCACCTTCCACCGAAAGTGTTGGTTTGTATCCCAGCCTGTATAATGCTGAACAACATCTTCATTCCGTGCTGTCGGTCGGTAGTACTCTACTTGTATTTGTCGAAAATGAGGGCTGGAAGTTACAAAATTTGGATTGGACAAAGCTCTTGCCACCCACAATGGCTTTGCATATGTCTCATCTCCAGGACGCAAAATGAGCATATAACCTTCATGACAATCCACTGCAATGCGGAAAGATGGTGGCGGACGACTACTAGCAGGCCCCATGTAATGGTCGTCCACATCAAACTCCTCTCGAATCTCTCCATTTCCCAAAAGACTAGCCTCCGAAGGTTGTACATTGACACGTGTTTGTGGCGAAAACCCATGTCTTAAAGTAAGGAGTGTATCTTCATGAAGGTTTGCCAAAGCGCCACGAACACGTGTCCAATATTGTATCCAACTTCCGTAACGAAGCCAACACGATCCACCAACATCCGCTACCCTCAAACTCTCCCAATATTGAATGAAGTCTGATATGCCTTTACAAATGTCCTCCAAATTCTTCATGGGTATTGGTTTGCAAGGCTTAGGCTCTCCGTCAGGCAACATCGTCCTTCCCTCCCCATCAACACGCCATACAAGGAGACCCTCCGACGGGCTCCAGTCTTGTGATGTGCACAACAACTTGTATTGCATGGCGGAGACACCATCGTCACGCACGTAGAACCGAAATTGTTGTGCCTTCGTATGCCCGATCAATCGGTGAGCTCCGCTTCGAATATACGGTTCTATAAATGCCTTGAAGTCTGGAACCTCCTCGATCATATGGGGGATGATTGGAATGTTCTCCAAATCCATGTACGACTTCATCAACAATGGGATTGTTGGAAAATCCTCCTCGCGCAACTTCATGCTCCACCGCCCAAAAGATGTATCGATATCATCGTGCGTGTGGCCTACCAATAGAAAGGACACAAAAACCTCCTTGAAAATGCCTTTCGCAACCAACAACGACCAATATGCAAAAACATATCTACTTTTATTGTCCTTCGCACAATTATCCAATTGGACACGCAGAGTTGGGGGCAAATTCTTGGCAATCACATCTGCACTTGGTGGCTCCGGCAAGAAGTGCACGCATACATCTCTTCCATCCAAGACCGCTTCATATAGAGGTGTTAATCCCGAGTTTTCAAATAACAATCTTGATGAATAGGACGGCGGTTTCTCCAAATCACGTAAAAGCTTTGCAAATGACCCTATCGTGTGGTTTGAATCCGCCGGATACAAATCAAGAGCATAATGAGCATACTTGACATCCCCATGTCCATGTGCAATCATCCCTGCAAAGCCAACCCAATGGTTTAATATTCAACTATAACACCAAAAAATTCACATGGTGTACATCTATGGCCCCAAGTACAAACCTAAAAGCACAAATTTGTGTTTAGGTAATGCAATGCAATTGTTATCGAAATCACCTGTAATTGATACAGGAAGCTTAAAAAGGCCGTCTGTGGCTTTTATTCGATTTGCAAAACATGGTGAGGCTGTTTTGGCATGGTCAATTTTGTCATGGATGATTGTAAGGACCTCCAAAGGCCTAGAGATGGACAAAGCTCTATTTGTGTAGTAATCATTACGGTGTGTCTCTTGCATGTTCACATGCTTGAAATAGTTCATTTGATGTGCGGCATAGGACTATGTCCCCATCGTGTGTGCATCTCGAAGGCGTTTCAACTTCTCGCATTTGGAACAACGGGCAAATTTGTCGCCTCGTCTTTTTGTGATGTATTCGCTAAAGTTCGATTTTTTGATTGCACTCAGTTTCAACAACGAAATAGGGTCCAACCCAGCCTTCTCGCCAACTGCGTTTACGTCCAACAATATGTCTTTTCATTTCGTGCCTGTAGGAAGAACCTTCTCCACAACCTTTTCACCGGTTGCGAGTGTACGTGTTTTGTGCGGCATTGCATCGGCAAGGGGGACAATGATGGTTGCCAGAGTGGCTGTTGTTTGTCTCGTTGCTTCTCTTGGTTTTTTTAAGCCCATATTCCCATGGTGACGAGACCGGCGTCCTTCCTTGGCATACGCGGCTTGTCTATAAAATTCCGCTTTCGACACACCGTGAATGGTATACCATGCCGTACAACACACGTCTATGCTCTCAAGGGTGATGACCTTGCGACCCGCTCCGTTCACATGTATCGCCCTATGGACATCAAGCTTTTTGGTGGATCTTAGACGGAAATCTCCAAGCCACATTTCCTCGCGGATGGCCTTCAATTTATCCCTTGGGAACAATTAGCAACAACGATGTACACAACAATCCTTCGTAGCAACTTCTCTAATAGACTCCTCACAGAGCAACCTTTGACGTTTACACTCATTTGCAGACGGAGTAGGACGTACCAATGTATCGTACTTCCGTAGGCCTTTGCGTGGCCTAATGTGTGCTTGGAGCTCCTGTTGGATTTGGATGTGTCGTCGCTCATGGTCATGCAAGCTAACCCCCTCAATTGTCACATTCCTCAACGGCCACCTTCGCAACGAGAACCTATGAGTTGGATTCACTTCGGAATGTACGAGTGATTCCAATATAACAACTCCAACATCCTCGGTGCCAAGGGGGTTTTCATCAATACAATCTTGTGGATGTGTGTTACGACAAATACCCTCCGCCATAGCAACTCCATTGTCATTAACAAGTACCACATCCAAATTCACCCATGAAGCTCGTGAAAGCCCCGCACATTCCACAATGGGGCAAAAAGGTGCCACGGGGAGGTCACTTAGTACATTTTAAAAACGACGTGCGGCATAATATAGGGAGGATTAAAATCATTTGACATAAAAATTATAAAAGAATTCCAAATAATGAAGGGTCCATTAAAATTACATAAGCCCATTACAAGTAAAATAGATAGGTATAAAATACGGGCCATTCCCTTTTAGTAAAAATAATATAGGGGCTGAAAATAAGGATCTTAGGATGTATGTTTAGTAGAATCAATTTCGTACGCATGCCTCATGAGGGATGGATGAAAAATTACTCATCATTCACCCAAAAATGGATGAAATTGGAAGCCTAACTCTATGCCCGACTTCTCTTGGTGGTTTTTCTCCCCTTCTTTTTTGAAACTCTTCAACCCGTTTGTGTTTAGGGTTTAGGATTGCTTGTCGTCATCCTCTTCTCCAATCTTGTGTAGAGTTTTTTAGCCAGGCTGCGTGATCTGATGCGGAAACCTTGAAGGTATGAAACGATCCACAGTTTTGTTTTTGGCTCTAACATAGCAGTTCTGGAAGTCGTGGATTAGAAGCAGACGTCGTCGTGGAAGTCCATTGGAAGAGCCATTTTCATTGCTGATTTTAAGTCAGATCAAGGATTCTGCTAATGAGATCTGTGGTCTTAGTGTCTCGGGCTTCTATTCTTCGTGAGGTTCGTTCGAGCAATACTATTGTGCAGGATTCCGTTTTTAATTTGAACACGATTTAGTCGTTCGTGCTGCGAATTTGAGGTGCTTCGGAATACAAACACAATACGCCTTCCTCGTTAGCGTGTGGCTCTCGTTCTTTGCGGTAGTTTTGATGTGTTTTGGTTCTAATGTAGCATTTCTTGAATAGTGGACGTCGTGAAAGCTATTGAAAGAGCGATTTGTACGATCTGAGAGCGGGTCCTTTCGAAAGCGTCTGTGAGTTTAATGCTCTCTGCCGCCATAGTTCGATTATTTTTTATGTGATTCGAGCGGTACTAATAATCATTCGAATGCTGATTTTGAATCCACAGTACCTCGAATTTGAGGTATGTCGGATTACAGACACAAAATGCACCGAGTTGTTTGGGATGGAATGTGCACTTGTTGGATAGGTTGTCTATCATTTGGTTTAGGGTTTAGGGTTTAGGGTTGAACTGCGAAGGTAGAGCTGAAGCACGACAAGGCGGTCATTAGTGTTCTGTGTCATCAAATGTGATGTTCATGGGAATGGCCTGTTATCAGTTTCAGATTTATCTTTAGATTTACCACATTATGAATCTTGTATTATGTAGTATTTTGGAGCATGATGTGCCCTATGCAATCAACTGACAAGGCTTCTTCTGTTTTATGTTGCAGGAATACTTTGCGGGTATGACCGGAAATGTCATTTTTGGAGGCCCGATGGAGCTGGGTATCTAAAGGCTTGCAAGTTGAGTTCAAGATTGGAAGTGCTCATTGTTGGACAGAAAAGCTCTTGGAGTCGTCTCCAATCCTGCATGATAAAGGTGATAGAGGTGATGATTGCATGCTTCCAATTTTGACGTCACCCTTTACCCTGTTTGATGACCTACTTCAACTTTGTTGATGTTGTTGTGGATCATTGGCATCATTGATGACATGAAATTGTGCACAGATTAATACACCCCTGTATCCATTTTGGGTCATCTTTGCAGCTCGTAACTTCAATGATGAAAAGTACTGTCTCCGAGCAACAGGAAGGTCGCAAGGCAGGCGAGTGAGCGCATTCCTTCCTTCCAAACCAGTGAATGGGATGTAGTGATTCTCCGAAAGAACACAATTTTGTGATTCATTTGATATGTGCCTGCAATTATATTCTCTACATCATTTTCTGAATTGAATTTTTCACTCACAACTTGGTTGCATCTTTCTGATTCTTAGACTTTTATTGTTGAAAACCTTGCTGCAAGTCAGCCAGAGAGACACAGTTTCAAGCTAGAGTACAAATTGATTCCAGATCCAATTTGATGAATGCAGACAATACCACAAATGGAGGCTAACTCCTGGTTGCACTCTTAACTAACTTTCCACTCGTTCGTTTGTTTGTGTGTATAGCGGTGCAGGAGGCTGTTTGAGGATTTCACCGTGCTCATGTGTAGGAATTGGAGATCTTCCCTTGTAAGCAAGAAAGTGTGCAAATGATCATCGCCTATCTAGTACTCTTCCGAGGTTGTTCAATCTTGTCGCGCCAGCTGCACTGTTGGAGATCTTGGAGGCTGACGTTGTGACGTATGTGAGGTCATTCTCTGGCGTCTTCGGAGGCGGGGGAGGTGGCGAAGGGGTCGACCTTGTACATGAGTGTTGTGGTTATCAGGGATTGGGGAGATTTTAGGGCACAACCGGTTGACATCCTAGTGTTTGCAAGTCGAACCAGTTACATGTTCACATCCTCCGGTTTTCCTTTATTAAATTGAGGTATATTCTATAAATTCCTATGAAATGACCGGTAATTTTCATACAGTCTTGAACTTCGACCGGTTTTTTCTCAAATTCAACCGGTTCATTTGTATTCTCCCCGATCGTTGGTGGTTATTCTGATTGTCAGTCGGTTCCTGCTCCCGAGCTTTGCAGGAACTAAGCATAGCGCAGGAAGAGAGTACCAATATCGTGTTGCTTGTTGTCCTCGCATTCTCCAATCTTGTGTCGATATTTTCACTAGGCTGAATTTTAGGGTGCGAAAGACTGGAATCGGTTCGAATCGCTTGCATGCTGATTGCACGGTTAGGTGCAGAAAGGCAGGTTGATTTCTCATCACGAATTCTTGATGAATTTAAGCAGATGGTAAGATCAGAGTATATAGCATTTGTTTTTTGTCTTCCTCTGCTTCTCCTGCCGTAGGTGTTTAGCCAAGCTAAGTTGCACACCCTTTTTCACAATGATCTACACATGGTTCAAGCTTGATCACAACTCATGTTCACAAATCCATGTACAAGAAATCGTCTCCTGCACCACTGAAGCTACAATATTTCGTCCAGAAGTGGTCGGTTTGCCAAGAAAATTATACAAATTTTGCAAATCATTGAAATAATGAATCCAAATTATTATTTGAAACATAATCTAGATTATATCTATGATTATGTTACATGATCTATGCCTTTGTGAAACCTTTGGAAGAGCCCGTTGTGATTGTTTGATTGAGTTCCCCGGGGGTTATCACTATAAACAGTTCGAGCAAAGTTTCATTGTCTACATCGATCTATTTCATGCTTCTCATCATTTTAAGCATGCATTTGCAATTTCTGCAAAATATGCAGCTCGCCATGATGTACTAAATGGTCGATTGTTGTCTTGATTAAACTGAGATTCACAACCTTTGTTCACCATCATCACTACTAGATCTTTTGCTAGTGTCAACTGCAATCATGGGTTTCCACCAAAAATCTTGGGAATGATTTGTGAACAAGGGTCATGTCATGATGGCTTCTTCTTGCATAAAGGAAAAATTTGTACATGTCTAGCATGTTCAGATTCAACCTTTGATAGGGTCGTTGTGTTGGTGTTTACAGATGGCAACTCAAGTGAAGTTGTGGACTCTGGAGAGAGATTTTGCTATGCCTCAATATTATAGCAAGTTGAAGGTTTTTGAGGAGGAGACATACGCCTCGCTTAGGGTTCGTTTGGAAGAGAAATCAGCGTTGGAGTGGCCATTTGAGTTTTGGGACCATGACGATAACTGTAGGATTCGAGAGAAGATGGAGGGTTTGAACGATGTAGTAGGTGATGTGTATGTCTTGCCGCAACGGAGTGAGACGGAGGGAGCCCCTAAACGGCGTCGTCTAGACGATGCAAGTCACATAGCAAATCAAAATCACCAACAAGTGCCGGATGAGGAGTTTCCACGGATTGAAGAGGACAATGGTGACGAGCTTGTGGAGCCTCTCGGAAGTTGTGGGGTTACTGGTTCTATAGGGATAACTGATTCTTTGGACCACCAGATGAACTCAACCCTAATTCCCACTGATGTGTGGGAGCGATATCTCGAATATGCAGAGAAGATGAAGAGGGATTTGAAGTGCTCATCGCAGGAAGACAACCGATGGGTGTTAAAGTCTTGGGACTTTAATGGTAATGGAGTGGTGAAGATCTTTTGCATAGAATGTCGCAAGGAGATTGGGGGAGATAGTGGAAAACATGATAAAATCAACATTCAAAATTTGTTTAACAATTTTAAAGCAAAGCATTTGCAGTCTACAAATCATGTGAAGAATTGGTGTCTTAAAAACGACATAAATTATCATGATCATCCGCAATCCATTGCACCTAAGGGCAAAGGCGTGCATCTCACTCCTGAGATGCACAAAAAACTCATTGAACAGGGGGTTGATGTTATGGAAGAAGTGAACTTGTCTTTGGATGTTGCACATAAAACCTTCACAGTGCTAGGGACGTTCAAAGAATCTGCCCCAAAGAGTTTTTGGATGAAGGTTAGATGCTTCTATTGTAGGGATTTGATTAGCCTATGCCCCCCCCAAGAACAACTTGGAATGGAATTTACGACATCATTTGGCATCCACAAAGCACTTGAGGGCAGTTGAAGCATCTAAGGCTAGTGCAAAACGTCCAACTGCAATTTTTAGTGGAAAAAAAGGGAGGCCAACGCTATCATCTAGGGTTAGTGTTCATTCTAACCAACCTGATCTTGGAAGATGGTGGAAGGCAAGAACTACTAGTTCAGAGTCCCAAGGTGGTGGAGGTGAGTCATCTATTACTGATCGCAATTCAATTCTTGGGTTGATGTGTTGGGGTTTTAGAGGGCCAACCTTCATGTACTCTGATGTATCGTATTCAGTTAAGGAATTACTTAATGATCCTCATGTTGGGGGAGTTTGGTATCCTGAACCACATGTTAGAGCAAGTGTTATTGTGAATGGAGAGACCATTGACATTAATGGTACGTTTAGACATAGGTCATGTAATAGAGTGGATACCTCTGGCTCTGGATTTTTAAGTCTTATGTGCTCCATGTGCTCTGCAATCCCCTTGGAAAATGATTTTAGGAAAAGGGTCTTACGAGAAGATATTACATTTCAAAAAAGGGGAACTCGGAGCACTGGGGCAGGGAGGAGAGTTGGATATTTGTCCAATTATGAACTTGCTAAGCACAGTTATGATTTGAGTAGAAAATTAAAAATGGAGAAGTTCTTGCATTCGGCAGCTCGGGCTAGGATTGTTCAGTTGAAAGTGAAGCGTCCAACTCTACGGGAACTAGCAAGAGAGGCTTCCTCCGAGCATAATGTAATTAAATTTTGCACAAATATCATCAACGCTCATAGGTGTGGTGCATTTGGTGGGAAACCAGCATTATGGGATTTTCTTAATGATGTTGCACAAAATATAAATCGGGATGTTAGAGGGAACCGATATAGTGATAATAGTAAATGCCTAGGGGAAGTTATGAAGGTTTATGGTGGTCGTCGAATGGTTGATCTATTTTCTTTAAATTTTGCGGGTCCAAGCTATAGTCAAGTTAAGAGAGATGTAAAGAAAGGAGTACAATTTATACCTGGTGAGCATGCCGAGATATTTTCTGCGGTAGCCGAAATATATCGGGATGCTAAGTTGGCTCATAATATTGTCGGTCCAGTCCCGGTTATCCTTGCCAAGGATGAGACAAAAGTGAAAGGAAGAGTGGCGTGGGAATCCAAGTGGGATACTCTTGCTGGATTTTGTGGACCATCTGAAAACCATGTTTGTGTATCTGGTTTTAGACCTGTCGTAGGTTGTGGTGAGGATGGATATCGTCAAATATGTACATCTTTCTCGTCTAATACGAAAGGTTCATTTGCCCGTGTAGTAGTTGTAAACCCTTTACATGATAAATTACCTCGTATTGTTTTAGTTGTATGTTGCACATGTAACTGTTTCAATTCCTCTTGGATAAGAAACCAATGGGAAGTCATTGACAAACTATGGGAAATTGATTGCCTTGCTAGTGTGGGTCCTATAGTGGGGCATGCTAGCGATGGTGATTCCCGCAGGAGACAATTAATGTTGGCAGATTTCAAAAGCACGGTAGGGAATCGTCTTGATATAGGGTGGGAAGGATGGATGTTTACGGCATCCTTAGATGAAAAAGGCAATGCCAGGGGATTGCACGACCAAGATTATATTCACAATGGTAAAAAAATAATCAATCCTTTGCTTTCAGCAGCAAGGACACTACAACTTGGAGGAGATTTGTGTCTCCACCAACATATAGAGCTAGTGTTTGAGCAATTTCAAATTGAGGAGCATGGTTTAAAATTGGAAGATGTTCATAGAAAGGACCGGCAGAATTGGGCATCAGCACAAAGGTTATGTCAGTCAAAGGTCAGGGCATGTTTGGCACGGATGCGTAGTGTGGACTACCCTCATAGAGAAAGAACTATGGGGACTGAATATTATTTGGAAATTTGTGCGAATTACATTGATATTTTTTTGTCTCCCATATTAGACCTTCGTTCACGGATTGTATTGTGTGGCAAAGTGTCATTTTTTTTCCGGATTTGGAGACTATGGCTTCAGAATGGAGATCATGGTGTGTTGGGGAATTCACAAAAATTGGTAGAGGCAAAAAACTTTGTGAGTTTACAATGTTTTTTGGACATCCAGCTATCGTGTCATTTTGTTGTTCTTTTAATCTGCCATTTCAGAGACAGGTACCCGGAACTAGCTGTTCCGCTCCATTTGACGGGAAGTGATTCATGCGAGATATTTTTTTCAAAAATTGGGGGCATGAACGGGCAAGAGCGTGCATATGACTTCCACGAGTTGGTTAATAGCGCAAACATCTTGAACCATATCTCTGCTATAGAATATGGTAAGAACGGATTAGCGTTCAAAAAACAACACAATAAGATGGAGAATGTTTGGGAATCACTTCATAAGCTTCAACCTGGAGAGCAACGATGCAATTTGGGCGACTATACGGCGATAACCTCAAACGCCGATGTGATAGCCGCGCTGCAAGATGGATTGAAAGAGGCCCATGCTTTGTTCCGGCCTTTGAACATGGCTCCAAGTACACAATGTCTAGCCAAAAAAAAAATATGGTATGAGAAGCCATGGCTAGTGGAGAAAGCAGATCCAACAAGTTTTGCTTACAAACCAAATGTTAGGCCAGTGTTAGGAGAGGATGGGGACTCTGAGGTATTGAGGGACCGGTTACATATAGAATCTGTGGCATCAGTGGATTTTGTAGATTCATCCCAAATGGGAGATTCCATTGAAGATGATGTCATCGACGATGGGTTGCAACTATCCACTTTGGTAGAAGAAGAGACTCGTGATGTCATAACGGACCTACTTAATCAGGCGAAGGATCAGGTGACCTCAGTACAGAGAACCAGAAAAATTTTGCCAACCGTAGAAGTTGATGGGCATTCCATTTACAAGTCAACGTTTGTCTCGCAACTCAATGGTAATGTTTTTCTATCCAAAGATAGATTAGCAAGAATTAAACATAGTATTCATTTCAACAACCATGATAATTGTCTCCAAGCAAGATCTTCATGTGGATCAAGTTTGTTATCTATAGGATCTGATTGTGGGGTGCATTTTGTCCAACGGAGCACAACAATGCTATTGTCAACTGTAAAAGCTGCTGCCAAACGAAAAAGGGGACGTTCAATGACTGATGTTAAAGCTGGAAATGCTACTAACATATTGAACGGAGTAGATTCCAGTTCATGGTGGGTGGGTAGGGTGCAGGCTATGCGGCGGCGCAATGGGAAACAATTTGGAGTACTTAGGCAAGCGGTTGACCTTCTTGCTCGAACGGAGGAATCAGGGAGGAGAAATCCTAATAATCCCCACATCGAAGTAATGTTGCAATATTATAGAAAATATCCAGGCCGTAACAAATTTAAGTATGATCACACGGATAGCAAATGGATTGATGTAGATTGCATTATATCTACGGTAATAATGAGCTACAATTCTAAAAATGAGGTGTACACTCTTGATAGGAATGATTCAGAGCAACTGTCCAAGTTTGTGACAGAACAAACTATATAAGATTCATGACCAAGCTTAAAGTGTTTCACACTATATGGTTTTGGTCTTCACTAGCATGTAAAGTGATTTTGAATAAAGGATTTTTATGGAGCGGGTGTTGTGTTTGTGAACACACACACAATCTTGTTGTGTTTGTAAACACACACTCAATCATGTTGTGTTCCATCCTAAGTCTTCTTTTTGTATTTTTACTTTAAGTTTTTGTACTTGGTTTTTGCAATGGTACGTAATTTTTATATTTTTTTGTTGCCATGCTTTTCCCATCACTTTTGTAGTGCATACATTCTTAAATTCTGTTTTTTTAATTAAAAAGAATATAGACTACAAAAAATTTCAATGACATGGGCATTATAAGTAATGATAGGGTACAAAAAAATAGGCCATTTTAGAAAATTATGTAATTATAGGGAGCTTTTAATTCGTGCCTTGGAGGTAAATAGCCCCTAAAAAAATACCCCTCCGCCGTACGTGGTACACAAAAATCCTATTGAGTGACCTCCCCGTGAAAGGTGCAGATGTCGAAGGACTCCCCAAGTCACCTTCATCTGCACTGTCATCAAAACTATCCTCCCCGACAATGTCTAGCTCATCCCCAGACGTAGATTGGGTGTTGCCCATGTCGTCAGAGAAGGAATCCCCTCTTCCACCAACTCCCTCTATTGCGCCTACACACATGCACATGAAACCTCAACACACATGGAAAGAATGTACGGGTCCAAAAGAATCAAATATCGGAAAATGCAAGACACCATGATCAATGGGGACACCGAGGATGAAGACATTTCCAACACAACTACAATGTGACCTCCCAACAATGTGCGTAAGTCCAAAAAAAGTTCCAGAAAATATTTTGATGGGGGTTTGGGTCGACCGGCCCAAACCTCATAAGGGTCATACTGAAACCCTAACACTCTGGGGTAGGGGTTTGGGTCGACCGAGCCAAACCACACAAGGGTCACATTGAACCCCTAACACACTGGGGTAGGGGTTTGGGTCGACCGACCCAAACCTCACAAGGGTACATCCACCATCACAAGGTAGGGGTTTGGGTCAGTCGACCCAAACCTGATAAGGGTAAAAAAAAAACCCTCACACACTGGGGTAGGCGTTTGGGCCGACCGACCCAAACCTCAGAAAGGTACATCCACCCACACCAGGTAGGGGTTTGGGTCGGTCGACCCAAACCTGCTAAGGGTAAAGAAAACCCTTAACACACTGGGGTTGGGGTTTGGGTCGACCGACCCAAACCTCACAAGGGTACATCCACCCACAACAGGTAGGGGTTTGGGTCGGTCGACCCAAACCTGCTAAGGGTAAAAAAAAAACCCTTAACACACTGGGGTAGGGGTTTGGGTCGACCGACCCAAACCTCAGAAGGGTACATCCACCCACACCAGGTAGGGGTTTGGGTCGGTCAGCCCAAACCTGCTAAGGGTCAGGAAAAAACCCTAACACACTGGGGTAGGGGTTTGGGTTGACCGACCCAAACCTCACAAGGGTACATCCACCATCACGAGGTAGGGGTTTGGGTCGGTTGACCCAAACCTGGTAAGGGTCAGAAAAAAACCCTAACACACTGGGGTAGGGGTTTGGGTCGACCGACCCAAACCTCAGAAGAGTACATCCACCCACACCAGGTAGGGGTTTGGGTCGGTCGACCCAAACTTGCTAAGGGTAAAAAAAAACCCTTAACACACTGGGGTTGGGGTTTGGGTCGACCGACCCAAACCTCATAAGGGTACATCCACCCACACCAGGTAGGGGTTTGGGTCAGTCGACCCAAACCTGCTAAGGGTAAAAAAAAACCCTTAACACACTGGGGTAGGGGTTTGGGTCGACCGACCCAAACCTCAGATTGACATTGGATAGATTAATATGTTATAACCCTATCTCCTAAACCCTAAACCCTAAACCCTAAACACCAAATGTAGTTGTGGTTCACTGATGCCCCCATATACAAACAACATCTATTTTATCTTGCGCCATCATCTAATATACATGGAGGGAACAATGCATAACAACATGATTGCTTGAATGGCTTCATTTTATGTTGTGCTTCTCCGATTTACTCTTATATCATAATCTATATATTAAATATATCGTGAACCATGGTTTATTGGCGACTCTGCGATTCATCAAAGTCACGATCTCACGGAATCATGTACTTAAAACTTGCGCATGTTAGTATTTTCAAATAAGGATCATGCATTTCAAAACCCTTACAAAATGCAGTTGGGGAAGGTATTCATTTAATAGGCTCCACACTCACGTATTCTAAATTGTTCCACATGTTGGGGGGTGTGGGACCCCTTTTTTATTCATTCAATATCGTGTGAGTTGTTGGCATCATTGGTAAAGTCTAGATGTCAATGATTACATCGTTAAATATCACGCAATTGTATGGTTTTCCTAACATGGTCAAACAAAAGAGAAACCAATGCCTTCAATGTGTTTGGAAAATTTAGGGTATGGTGTCATGTATGTAGGGGTTAAGTATTAGTTTAGCATAAAGTTTTGTTGTAAGAATGCATTGGCTATATAAATGGTTAGTTTTGTAGAATAACACATTTTATGTAGCACCTTAGTGTACTCCAGAGATCAAGTTACATACTATTTAAGGGCTTTATGTTGGATGAACGAGAGGTGCACTTGTGCACTTCATAATTATGTCTTGCTATAACTTTTTACCGACATTATCGTTTTTTACCAACTAAGTCAGATCATAATCTTTCGTGTGCATACTACCTACTTAAGTTATTTGGATGAAAAAAATACTTTCTATTAAATGTTACAGAAATGTGTAGCTCCGAATGGTAACCCACACTAATTAGAGAAAATAGTCTAGTAGATTAGGAAATGATCACAAGCACAAGGGATTGAAATCTTGAGAAACTTGTACAAAAGCTTTGGTGGGGTGCGAGGTGGGGGTGGGGGCCATTTTATACATCATAGTAGAGTTATACATGAAGTCTTGGATCAAACTTAGGTTTGAGAATATAACCATAAAATCATCCAATTATTTCAAGGGCTTAGAACCATATTAATTGTAAGACCAGAACAACATAGTCTAATGTTTGGGTCGTCCTACCTAAACCATCACAAATTAACAAATAAAGTGATTAATACAAATGCAGCCTAAAAAATAAGTGACTTAGCCTATAAAATTTTGAAAGTGTAGGACAAAGAGCCTATGCACAATTTAAGAACATAGGATATCAACCTATGTGATAAAAAAATGTAAGAAATTTTACATACAATTTGTTTAAAAGAGAGGATTTTGGCCATTCATCCTTCTTCAAATTAGGAAATTAGTTGGCCTAAGTACATATCTTTAGGCTATATCTTAGGAAGAGTAGAGGTTGAATCAGAAGATGGTGAGGACTTTCACCCTTGAACTCATTTGAATTTTAGCAACCTTTCATAACTTATAATCAACGCTTTAAAAAACAGATGGTTAATCCTTGGCCTTCAAATGTGGTGAAAGGCTTAGCCAGGTTCAATTCCTGCCAAGGATACGACTTAGTACTCAAATTTTGAATTAAAAACCTACAACATTAAAAGATATGAAGGATTTTAACCTACTAAAAATTAGTTTTCAAGGCAATTGGCGGGTAACTTAAAGGCTCAAAAGGTTTTCAACTTACAAAAATTTGATATTGTAGTATGCAACCTATGCCATGAGGGACATAGCCTATGCCTTTTTAAAGAGGTAGGCCCGCTAAGGGTTTAGAGTCGGGCTTTCGAATTTAGGGTTCCCTATATCCCTATTCCCGTGGGTGCCCTAATCCTGTGGGCACCCTATTCGCGCGGTTGGGGGCCAATTCCCGAGGCAAACAAAACCCCAACCGTCACAAAATTTCATTCTTTCTCTCTTACTCTCCGCGCCAAGCATACGCTCCGCGCCTCGCTTGGAAGCGCCGCCTCTCCTGAAGCGCCGCTTTCGCGAAGCGGTGTGGCGATTCAGGCTGGGTATAGCTTTTACATCGTTTTCTCCCGCATCTTGCTTGTTTTTCCTTCTTCTATTTCTCTCCTTTCTCTTGCGATAACAATAGAATAACACTTGTGCAACCTTGGAAGTTAGGAAGAGTTTAGAAAAAACCAGAAACACACGGAGGAAGGTTTTAGGGCGTGAGGGTGAAGGAAAAAGTAGGAAGAGTTGTTGGAAGAGTGTTGGAAAGTGTTGGAAGAGAGTTGGAAGAGTGTCCAGGAGTTCTTGTGAGATTCGGGAGTGTTTGTGAGGTGCAGGTTTTGTGAGTTTGTGTTGTTTTAGGTTTGTTTGATAGATTCAACAGTTTTTTTGTGAGATTCAGGAGTGGTTATATCTTTGAGGTTTTGGGAGTTTGTGTTGTTTAAGGAGTGCTTGAGAGATTTCGAATTCGTTTAAGAGGTATAGTAGTTGTGTGTGAGATTCAGTAGTTGTGTGTGAGATTCAGGAGTTGGTTCAGAGGTTCAGGAGTTGGTTCAGAGATTCAAGAGTTAGTTGAGAGATTCAAGAGTTTTTTGAGAGAATTTACAATCGTTTGGAAGCCACAGAACCAAATCTATTCCAAAGTGTCTGCAACACATCTTTGAAATGTATTGTGTTTTCTTATATCCACAATGTGAGATGGTTAATTCATGGTTTGTAGCATACACAACGCATAAGCATTGTATATGCTTCATGCCAAGTTAAAAATATATAATAAAATAATATTGTTTGGGGAGACGACCCAAACACAGCCTCTTGTTTGGGTCGATCGACCCAAACACAGGATCTTGTTTGGGTCGTCCGCCCTAAACATGTCCTCATTTTGGGACCCTGACCCCTAAAGAAAGCCACATGTCTGTGAACCTAAACACAAAACAAAGCCTCATGTTTTGGTTGTTCGACCCAAACATGGCCTCATGATTGGGAACCTAAACCCAAAACAAAGCCTCATGTTTGGGTCGCCCGACCCAAACACGACGTCTGAACAAGAAAAGTATCAAAAAATCCTTCAAATGCCCATAATTGAAATTGATGAAATCATGTACATACACATATATTATACTAAATACACACAAACTCTCTAACGAGGAACCATCATAGGTCTATTTCAGCACACAAGGAGCACGAGCCACCAAGTGTTCAAGGTTTCGGTCGATCGACCCAAACCTTGAATTTGGGATGGTCAATAAAATACATTTGTTCCATTTCCACCAAATGTTAAATGCATTGTCGACTACTTTGGGTCGATCGACCGAAACTAATAGTTTCAATTTTTGGACTTACAGATGGCCCCCAAGAAGAGACCTGGAGAAAGGTTCTTTATGCTCGCGCCAGACGTAATATGGCAGAAGTATGAAACTCCCTAGGACGACTCATACGTGCCCAAGGATGGGCTCGTCCTTGCGTGGTCAGTTCAAGTTGTAAAGGGCTCCCAGTTCAAGCTCTTGTTCGTGGTAAAAGTAGGGACCCACGAGAACCACACTTGGACAACGTTGACAGGATGGGAGGTTGCGTCCGTCCAAGCCCTCGGAGATTACATGGACGTAATTCTCGAGAACTCCGCCGTGTAGAACGCCCACATGTTCATGCACCAGTTCTCCGAGTCATTCAACACCATATACGCCAAGGAGTCATGCGTGGAGCCTGAAACAATTAAACCGGAGACAATTTTCATAGATGGCAATGTAACCAACACGAAGGTTGCAAGTAGGTTTACAAAATTGAAACAGGCTATCACGGTCCTCAACAAGGCGCTGCAAAGTAAAGCCAAAACGCAGCAGCCTGTGAGGCGTAAGGCAACGGCGGAAGAAGGCGCAGGGTCGTCCAAACCCCAAACTGTGAGGAAGCCGTGTCCGGTCCCTGCAGACTCCAGACGGACTAGCACTACAGGAACGCCGGCTGACAGTGAGACGCCCACACCGTCCGGAAGCCGGCAGACGACCCCGTCGAAGAGGGCGAGAGAGTCCTCCGTCATGACCATCGAGCCAGTTTCCCCGGAGCTGCGGATGCCGAAACCTGGCCAAGAGGTGGATGCAGGCGAGATACAGAAAATCAATGATAACTTCGAGACGAAGTGCCTGCATTGCTTCTTCATGGGCAGGGACTTCAAGTTCGAGGTGAACATTGCACAGTGCCACCTTGCGCCACATGAGAAGTGTGTTCGAGCCAAGGAGGACGCCTACGTCGACTGGATGGTCGCTCAGATCTTCGGAGGGCAATTCAAAGACGACAGGCAGACAATTGTTGTCATGCCCCAAGGGCTAAAGAAAATGCCGACGCCTGAAATGTGGCCGGCAATATGCAAAGGCGACTTCTGGGTGATTGACGGCCAGCACAGTGTGGAGGCCTCTAAAAAAATTCAACTGATGACCGAGTGGGACGACCCCAATAACCAAAAGGAGAAGCTAAAGGTGTGGAAGGCATTGGTGGTTTGGTCTGACAACGAGACCGTACTAACCGACATCTCACGCTTCTTCAACATGGGGAACAAGAAGAGGGCGTACCAGGCATCCTGGATTCGGAACATCATGGCCTCGAGGGAGATGTGGGAGTTTTACGGCAGGCCTCCCAAGGAAAGGGAGAATGCTAAAGACAAGAACCCAAAATTGTCGCGCACCTCTCCATGAGGAGTGCTCGAAACACCATGGGCACAAGGGGGACCCCGGAGTGACACCCGGGACTTGTGGCGCGGTTGGTGAGAGGGCCCAAGTGATCCTAGTGTGGGTGAGGGCCCCGGGCGTTGGGAACGCCTCCCACCCACGGAGACTAGGAGGCACAAGGGTAAGGCCATGAGCTATGCGTAGCTCATGGCGTGGTGATTCTAGAATGCTCAAGACCACCTCAATCGGAGGTGTGAGCTAGGAGTTATGGCCATTTGAGTGGGACGCTGTCCTGGGACAGCGCCCTGGTACAGCAGTGCCTGGGAGTGATTCCCGGGACTGCCAAGGTTCAAACAGGCATAACTTTGTTAATACTTGCCTGTATGGGGCAAGTGAAGAGTTCATCGGCATCTACGTGAAGCGTAGATGAAGATGGAGTGGTTGGTTGTTAGCATCAGACATCATACAAGGAAGTTATGATGGTCTGAAGCTGCTGGGGGCTTCTAGGCCCAGCGGCTAAGGGAAAGTGTCCACTTGGCCCCAACTCTTGGTAGAGAGACAAGAGGTTGGTTGATGGTGGGGTAGGGGCCCCGCGTAGAGTCCTAGAGGCTTATATGGGTGAGGTGGTGTGGCCTCACCCACCCGAGGCCGAACGGCATGGCCTCCATGGGCATTGGCCCAATGTGAGGCCATAGTTGCCTAGTATGGTTCGAGTTGTTGTAGTGTTGCTCCGGCAACGCAATGATCAACATGGGATTGGACTTCCATGGATGAAAGTCCACATCTAGGAATGGGTTACCGATTAAGGGGTGAGTCCCGAAAGCAAAGTAGGAGGGTTGGTTCCCCTCCTATGAACTATATGGTCCGGGGTAAGAGGAGCTAACCATTAGCATGGCGGAATGCGAAGGGTTAGCGACTCGTAACCTTTGCTAGAATTGAAAATTGGCAAGATTGTCAAGGGGCGGCTAGCAAGGGTTGCGACAAAAATGGGAGGTGAGTACGTTTGGGTCGATCGACCCAAACTCTTGCATTGTTTAAACAACCTCGTCAGGTTTATAGTTTGGGTCGATCGACCCAAACTCTTGCATTGTTTAAACATCCTCGTCAGGTTTATAGTTTGGATCGATCGACCCAAACTCTTGCATTGTTTACTTTTCTTGTCAGGTTTATAGTTTGGATCGATCGACCCAAACCTTTCATTCACAGTTTTCTAACGTGTGTTATTTACTTCATGTGCAGGACTTCAAATACCAGATGATCAACAAATTCTCCTCGATTGACAACGCTTCCCACAAGCAGAAGAAGTACAACGAGCTAAGAGGAGAAATTTATTTGATCACAGCGTCTGACTCCGTGTGGGGGAGATGGAAGAGTGTTTTCGAGAAACACGAGACGGGGGACCTCATGGATCCCGACACCGGCATGCTCTTCAACCAGACTCCGCGCTTCAAGCAAATGAAGCCTCTGGCGAGGGAGCTCTTCAGAGCTCTTCAAGGTCTTTCGGAGACAGAGATGGGAAAGGCGGCGTCCCACATCCTCCACGTGCAGCCGACTGCGAAGAGATGCTGGATCCACCTGAAAATCGTCTTCATCAAGCCCAAAATCTTCGTGCCTTCATGCTACACCATGAAGGAATGGACGGAGAATAGGAAAAAGAAGACGACCATTGTCCAGGAGCTGCACAAGCTGGTGTCGGAAAGGAAGCTCATAGTGGATGGAGAGGTCGACGAGGCGCACTGGAGGGCATTCAAAGCCGACTACAAGTTCACCAGTGCGTCCATGGCGGCACTCATCAGGAAGGCGGGAGACGACTTCCTGAAGTCCAAGCTTGTGAAGGGGGGGAGGAACCGGGTGCTTCCCGAACAATCCACGCGTGCCTTCTCCAACTTTATAAAGGAGAAGAAGATCGTCAGCTTCAAGGGCGACGCCTACTTCAACTTGGTCACCCTCGAGCCTCTCAAGATCCAAGGCTGGCCGGGCTCTGATGCCAAGAAGGCTATCAGGACAAAAAGCCAGGGACCGCTTCCCCTTTGGAATGATAGACTTCAGGAACATCCCTGGAGCCTCATTTGAGGGGACAATGAGCACCCCGTTCTACGAGCCGTTCTTTACGAAGTTTGTGGATTACGGCAGCCCCAAATTCAGGGAGGTCAACGTCTGGCTGTGGATTGTCGAGGACAGGAGGGCAGAGCAGGTGTACGAGATCGTGCGGAAATTGCAGCCAGAGTACGCCGTCTCAAAATCTCACTACGTTGCTACACCGGCGGAGGGGGCGTACAACACGCTGAAAGACAAGAAGACGAGGATTGTCAACGTGCTGTGCTTGTACTTCATCTACAAAGCTGAGCTGCTTAAGGTGCCAAACCATCCCATAGCCAGGATGAAGAAGCTCTTCCAAGTTCAAGAAGGGTTGGGCTCCAGCAGAAGCTTGTACAACGAGGCAAAGTATGCCAACTACCCCGCGGATGAGCTGCGCATGGAGTTCTACCTGCGGATGATGAGGACGCTCACGAAAAGAGGGGACTGCATCTTCAATATCTTCGGGGGCTCCAAACCGGTTTTCGCAGCCATGGTAAGCAAATAACCTGAAGGAACTATATGGACGGTTTGGGTCGGGCGACCCAAACTAGGGGCACGGTTTGTTTGGGTCGAGCGACCCAAACTAGGGCATGCATTGTTTGGGTCGCTCGACCCAAACTAACTATTATTGTTTTTTTTGGGTGTCATTTTTCCTTATTCTTCATTGGTGATACTAATACTATTGATTTGGATTGTGTAGATGTCTGGGTTAAACATCTACTCCTATGTGGAGGATGCCGATGTTCAATTCTACAGGACCCAGAAGGCGCTGGCCAAGAGAATGGACATCCTCGACTGGATACCCGGATCCTACGTCGAAGAGATCGTCGAGGGGGGCGAGAATCCTTTGGATATGGCGAGGCGAATCAACCCGGGTGAATTCGCCATGTGGGCCCCCATTCAATTGCCAGAGCCGCTCATCGGGTTGCATCCAGGCAATCCGTCTATGGGAGCAGGTGGCGAGGTTGCGGAGGAGGGGGAGGAAGAGGAGGATGAGGAGGAAGCAGAGAAAGTGGAGGAAGCAGAGAAAGTGGAGGGGGAGGTCGAGGAAGGGGCAACATGATTCACTCAAGAATCCGAGGCCCCTCAGCGGAAGAAGGCCATGCGGGCTGCCACGCCGCAGAGCAAGCTAGTGCCCGTCCTCACGGTGGCCGACGCGAAGGACATGTATTCGAGGGATGTGACGGCCACCTTCAGGGAGCGGCGAATGCTGAAGGGTAAGAAGTTGTACGGGGACTATGCGGTGGAGGAGACGATCGCCATAAGCTCCGAAGACGAGGACGACATGGAGCTCGCGAAGAGGCTCAAGTCGGATCCTGCCTCCCCCGGAGGGTTCGCTAGGAATGTGAGGGTGAAACCCGAGGTCCTCACCGTGGAGGAGGCCAACGCGAAGATGCTCCGGGACGAGGAGCAGCGCGTTCGATTGCAAAAGGCCGCCGCCGAGGAGCCCTCGGTCCGCAACGAAGTCGCGGAGTTGAGGGCTCTCCTGTTGGAGCAGGAGCGGCAAAGGGCGATGGCCCCACCTCCGTCCCAAGCGGACCTGATCACGCAAGTGATCCAGGGCATGCTGGCGCAGGGATTGGTGATGGCTCCCCCGAGTTCATTCCCTCACTTGCCCGCAGGCTTCCCTCCACAGGATATCGGCCCGCGGCCCACGCCGCAGCAGTCCTTCAGCTTCGGGCATTTGCTGCAGCCTCACGCCCGCCCTTACGCGCCCGTCCAGCAGTTGGACGACCCCAACCTTTGGCGCGTCCCCGGATCTTCCAGCTCGTTGGCACCCCCGCCGCTTCGGCCTCCCATCCTCTTGCCCCCACACCACCAGCGGGACGACCCCCACATGTTTGGGTCGTCCGACCCAAACAGTGCCGACGTTGCAGCGTCCCAGAGCGACGCTCGCCAAGCAGCAGGGTTTGGGTCGGCCGACCTAAACCCCGTCCCCGACCAGACCCCGGTGGACGAGCCCATGTTAGATGTTGAAGGCCCGCAAGGGCCTGGTGATACCTCTACTCCTAACCCAGTCGATGAACCAATGCATGATGCGCATGCGGAGGTTGGGTTGGGACAAAGGCCTGACAGCCAGCCTTTGCAGGAGCAGGTTGCGGCTGACGTCGTTGTCGGAGGCGGCGGTGACAGAGGTGGGGCAGCGCACGCGATGCCGGCATCAACGTCGTCGAGGCACGACCAAGGCGAGGTAATGCACTGACCCCACTCAGTTTGGGTCGGTCGACCCAAACTCCCTGGATCTTTGATTTCTTGCCTTGGTCGTGCCCCCTAGCTACCCTAAACTCACGCACACGTCTCCCCCCCCCCCGCACTCGCGCCCTTCGCCACATCCCCCCGACCATTCGTTCGTCCACATACCCTCGACTTGCGACGAAGTCTTCATCACGGCGGCCCGTCTCTTCAATTTTTGCTAGATGTAGAAGTAGGCTAGTTTGAACGTATCGTTCAACGCGGCTCCCCCCAATCAAGATGTACATAGAGCATTGTATACAATATAATCGCCATTTTTTACTCCTATATACTTGTATCTTGTGTTTGAATGTATGTTGTATGCTCTTGCCTCTCTTGTGTCCCTTGTTGCACCCCCTCCAAAATGAATGAAATGGTTTTGTTTTTGCACCGAGAACGCTCGTTTCTTTAATGCTTCCTTTGGACATAGCATGACATAAGTCGCCCACCGTTTTCTCTCGATCGTATCTGCAGGGCTCGGAGCATAGCGTAGCGGCCCCCCGACGCTCTTCTCCAAGGAGCGGAGAGGGCAGCACGGCGGCCCCCCCCCGATTTTACCCGCCCCGCCCCCGCGGCCGAAGAAACGATTCCTGGTGTTAGACCTGAACGGGGTCCTCGTCCAATGCGTTCATTGCCCTAGGACCCCCACGGTGCCCTTTTGCAAGCCCGAGGACGCGAATTACGACGGGCCGCCCACGTTCATAAAGAGCAAGCTAGTTCACCTCCGCCCGTGGCTTCGGACCTTCCTAGAGATCGCCCAACAACGATGGTGGGTGGTCGTGTGGAGCTCCATGACGGCCGAGAACACCAATGCGGTCGTGGAGTTCATCTTTAAGGGCATCGAGCCCCCCTGCATGGTCCTAGCACAGGAAGCTTGTAGAATATTGTACACACAGGACGGCAAAGTCGTCAAAAAACCAAACAACCCCGCTTCCCCCCAATATCTCAAGGTCTTGAAGCCCATTTTTTGGGACTAGCGACCGTCTTTGATAGGCGTCCCCTACGACGTCCGCCCCACCCGCGAGAACACGCTCATGGTGGATGACAGCGCCGCAAAGAACATGTTGAACCCGACGGCCAACTTCATAGTTTGCCCTACGTGGACGGTCGAGAAGGTCCGGGACCGGTTTTTGTTAGACCTTGGTAAATACCTCCAGGCGCTCTGGGGGAGCGGACTGTCCGTAAACAATTTTGTTAGGAATAATCCGATAGGCGAGAGATACTTGGATCCACGAGACCATTTGTACAGAGAGTTGTTATCTCACGCGAAATTTAACAAGCTCATTTGAGACACTACGTGTGTTTGTATGTGTATGTATGTATGTGTGTGTGTGTGTGTGTGTGTGCGCGCGCCCGTTCATTTTGTGTAATATATGCTTCATATGTATCTTGATTTTCACGCGCTCTAGCAAACCCTCTTCCTTTGGGTTTTGTTTCGTTTCCTTTTTTGCGCCAACGTTTGGAGCCCTCGATTGACATCGTCAGCGAGTCAGACTTGGGGAGCTTCTTCTACGAGACCGTTTACGACGCCGCGTCGACCATTGACTACTCCAAGGAGCCTCTTGACGCAGGCGTCGTCGATAGCTCCCCACCCAAGCAAATCTTCCGGCGATCTGCGTCCCCGTCGCCGCTCAAGGGCATAAATCGCAAATGCGTCCGGACATCCCCCTCTCCGCCCGGCGGCAGTATTACACCTCAATGGCGGCTGCGGATGGACGCTTGGCCTACGAAGAGCGGCACCCTTCCTATCCCTTTGCGGGACGCCTTGCCCCTCCTCGCCAACTCGGACGCGAACGCCCCCCGTGACAAGGTGAACCCCCCCCCCCCCCCCCCGCCCTCCCCCTCCCAACATGGTAAACCGCGCTTTACAATCATTTTGCACTTAAAAAATGAACGTGTGACACGTTTGGGTCTTCCTCCCTAAACTAACACATGTGTTCTTGCATTCACGCGTTGCAGGTTGCTTCCACCCGTAAACCTATGCGGGCTAGTGCGTCCGTCGAGTTGGAGCGTTTCTACTCCATGACCAGAAATGCAAGACAGTCCATTTCATCGTATAATTTGAATTCTTCGTCGTATAATTCGGGCGGCCGACGGAATCCAAAATGTGTTATAGAGGGCGGTCAACCCAAAAATGGCTATAGTCGCGGGGCAGAGATTTTCAGGAATGTTCAAGCAATGCGAGCAAAAGAAGCCGCAGCAAAAGAAAAAGAGGCAAAAACAAAAGAGGCAAAAGAAAAAAAGGCAAAAGAGATAGAGGCAGTCTTCGAGGCTAGATAGGCCATAGTAGGCGTAGGGTTTTGGACCATAGGCAATATGATTTTGGGTCGCACTATCCAATGGATGTGTGGTGTTAGCATGCTATGCATTTTACGTGCCATACTTTGTATGTTTTTTTTTTTTCAATAATATAAGTGTCACATGATTTTGCCTTCAATATGGTTTAAGGTTTGGAGTGCCTTATTGTGTGCATTAATATGAATGTTTTAAGATTTTCCCTTCAATAAGATCTATGGTTTGGAGTGCCCTACCTAAACCATATTCATACAAGCTCTCATATTTTGTGTGCATTAATATGAATGTTTTAAGATTTTCCCTTCAATAAGATCTATGGTTTGGATTGCCCTACCTAAACCATATTCATATAAGCTCTCATATTTTGTGTGCATTAATATGAATGTTTTAAGATGTCCCCTTCAATTTGGTCTAAGGTTTCGATTGCCCATCCTATACCATCACAAATATGAGTTATTAATGGGGTTCTTGGTCTAAACACCCGCTTCAAAGTGTTCGCATCTTACAACTTTCACCAATATGTGTTCCATTTATCCTTGTTCTTATTTCTGTGAATGTCTCAAAATGCCCAAAAAGTCTCAATTTAACGAATATAGTGTTTGGTGAAGAATGTCGGTGATGTAGCGAGCTCGATTGATCAGTATAGTATGAGTAAGAGGATCTCTGTGAACCTGAAAACCAACGTAATAGTCCATAGGGCCATACGTAACTTTGAAGTTGGTCTGAAGATGTTGAATTACTGCATCGAGATCACTCGCACTGGTGGCGCAAACGATGCCGTCATCAACAAAGATACCAACGATAAGATCAACAGACTTAGAGGGTGTAAGTCAATAATAGACACAGGTGTCTGCATCACTGGTAAGAAGGTGGTAGAGTTTAAGGAAGGCGTCAAATGTATGGTTCCATAACTGTCCAGATTGTTTTAAACCATAAAGGTTTTTGAGTAGAGAACAGACATAAGAAGGATGTTTGGGATTAACAAAACCTTCTGGTTGATGCATATATATGCGGGTTGCAAGATCACTGTTGAGATATGCGGTCCCAATGTCGAATTGACGCATGTGCATTCGTAAAACGGCGGCGATCGCAAAAAGAACACGTATAGAGTCGTGTTTGATAACAGGACTGAAAGTTTCGTCATAATCGATGTCGTGTACCTGACTATATCCCTTCGCAACAAGGCGAGCCTTGTATTTGTCGATGGCACTTGTAGAGGTGTATTTGATCTTGTAAACCCATTTACATTGAACAATAGTGCGTCTAGGAGGAGGGGGGACAAGAATCCAGGTACGATTCTCCATTAAGGAATCATATTCGCGTTCCATAGCTGCTTTCCATTGTGCAGCTTGAGGTGACATAGTGGCTTGCTTGTATGTTGTCGGTTCTCGGAAAGTTTCAGCCGAATGGATCATGTTTGCAAAGGAACTGTTCTAAGATGAACTATGTTGTGGTGAAACAGGGGAAACATGTGTGTCATGCGCTGAAACAGGTGTGTTGGGCGCAGAGACGGAGGAGGCGGTGTAAATGTCGGTAAGGGATCTGTACTTAGGTTGGATAGGTGTATCTAGTGGATGTGAAGAAGATGGTATATCAAAAGCATATGGGTCATATGAGACAGATTCAGGAGAAGAACTGACATGCTCATATAAGTGGGATGAAATAGGAGAAGGAACAGATAGGGTGTGAGAGTCTGCAGGACTATCATGTTCAGGGAAGGGTAAAGAATCTGTGGTAGAAGAAACTCCCACTGAATCAAGAATTGGAACTGATTGAGGAATGGGAGAAGGGAGAGGAGGTATTGGCATGGCAGGAATATCGACATGCGTAGGCGGCTTCGCCGAGAAAAGGGAAGACGAGTAAGCAGTGGCTTCATCGAATATCACATTAGAACTTTCTGAAATAAGGTCTGTGATAGGATTCCAAAACCTCCATCCTTTGCTCGTGTCGCTATAACCAACAAAGATAACCCGAGAGCCTTTCGGTTGAAACTTAGTACGCTTCGACTTATCAATAAAGATATAGGCAAGAATATCAAACGTTTTGAAATGAGAAACACTAGGTTTCGTTCTGAACCATAATTCATAAGGAGTCACAAAACCAACCTAGTTGTTGATTGTCCGGTTAAGGATGTGGACTGTAGTATGAACAGATTCTGCCCAGAGTTTCAGAGGTAGATTATGAAGATGCAGCATGCATCTGGCTGCTTCACATATGGTACGGTTGTCTCGTTCAATATACCCGTTCTGTTGTGGAGTATACGATGTGTTGGTCTCTCGGAGGATGCCTTCTTTCTCAAGAAGTAAGTCAAATTCAATGTTACAAAATTCCTTGCCTCGGTCTGTTCAGAGAGTCTTGACGGAATTCCCTGTAGTCCACTCAACAGATCGTAGAACCTTTAGGAAAAACTGGATAGCATCTCCTTTTGCTTTAAGAAAAGCAATGAACCTGAAGGAAGTACAATCATCCTTAATTAAGATGTAATAGTGAGCGCCACCTAAGGAGGGAGTGGACATCTTCCCACATAAATCTGCATGCAGCAATTTGCCAGGTACTTTCGATCTCTCCTTTTGTGGATTCGAAGAATATGTTGATTTATGTTGTTTGCCCAAAGCACATCTAGCATAGACACGAAGTAGTTTGCTATTGGAAAGAATCGGAAGATCCTTGACACTGTCATGTACGCTCATCGTTTTGATGGTATGTATATTAACATGTCCCATTTTGTTATGCCAGAGTACTAAGTCGGTGTCACGCGAAGTTGTGACCGCAAGAGCTGCAGATGAGACTTGATCTTCATGTTGAACATCCAGTGTTGATGCAGGAGGAACAGGGCTGATGGATAATTTATACAATGTTCCAACTAGGGAGCCCTCCATTACTTTTGAGCCGTGTCGAATATCTTCATAGAGGACGCATTTGTCTCCTCTAGTCTGGAAAGAAAAACCAGTCTTGGACGCAAGACCAATTGAGAACAGATTTCGTCGCAGATCAGGTATGAATAATACCTTCTTCAGAACACCCTTCTTGTATACTCCATCAATTAATCGCATAATATTGATGTCACCTACTCCTCTGACCCATAGATCTCTATTGTCTGCAACAGCGACGGACCACGTACCCGATGGTATGTCCTTAAAGGTAGAAAACCGATCACGGTGTTTGGTCATGTGTTCGGTAGCGCCTGAATCTGCATACCAGGCTTGTTTATCGAGGTTGACACTTAATGCTTGTGACCATCTGCTAACTGCCATGAACGCACAGTCGATATGATCAGATTCTGACGCTGAGTTGCTTGAACATGAATTAGGTTGTTCTGATGTAGCAGCAATTGATGCCTCACTGCGTTTATTTTGCGTAAACTTTTGTTGACGATCAAATCTGTTCTTCTTTTGATTTGAGAACTTATCTTTGTCACGTCGCGGATGTGGACATTCGGCTGTCCAATGATCGTGTTCTCCACAGTTGTAGCAGCGAGTGCGACTCTTCAAGTTTTTGATATACTCCTTGTTTTGCTCATGATTGTGCTTCTTGTTTGATGAGGACATCTTGTTGGAGCGAGTGAAGAACGCTGAATCGCCTGCGAGTTCTCCGCCTTGTAACGCCAAGAGATGCTCCAGTTGCAGCAGGTGGACCTTGAGATTTGCAACAGTCTGATCCTCGACGGGGACATTAGTCCAAGCGGTGATTATGCTATTGTAGCTAGGAGGTAAGCTACAAATTAACTTGGTGATGATCATGTCTTCTGGAATCGGTTTCCCTAGATCTTTCAAAAGATTGCCAATATTGATAACCTTGTTAACATGAGTATTGATTGTGTCTCCTACGCTCATTTCGTATCTGAAGAAGCTATTCTGGACCATGTAGATGTTCTCCTTTGATTTCTGCTGGTAGAATGCACACAATGTGGACCACATAGTGCAGTCGTACAATTGACAAGATTTTCTAGGACTGGAAGAGTTACTGACGAACCTATCAGTTGTTTTGCCAGGTTATCACCCTTCTGCCCAGCTGCTTTTTCGATTTCCGATGCATCATCACCCGGTCGTGGAATTGTGCCATCGACAATGGACATTACCTCTCTGGTGGAAAAACAGAGTTCCATGTAGAATTTCCAGACGGGGAACTTGCTGCCATCGAACACTAAGGGACGTCTCGCTTATCCATTTTGTATAGACAATAGAACTGTATTGCAAAGTCAATTTTCTTATGGTGGGCCCATAACCTGATGAAAACTGAATGGAATACACATGTATCTGTGTGGAAATTAACTCTGCAATTCAATGAAAAACATTTATTGCTACACTTATGCTGTTTACATCTTACGGAAATACTATCTGCTGTAATTCTTACGCCTGATGAAATAGCTTCATCAATGTATGATGCTTTGCTAATCTGTCTGAGCTACATTTGCTCTAGATACACTACGCGTACAAAGATGATTAACTCCTAATTGCAAACGACTACATCTCCACTTCTCTCTGGTGTCACTAGAAGAATCCTTCCAGAAGATTCGAACAGGTGAACGAAGTTCATTCACTTTAATGACCGGATGAACGTTAGACTGAAATCATCCATCAGGCAGACTGCATTTAATATTGCTAAACCGTTGTTCCGAACACGGTTTTCCAAGATCAGGGAACTCCTTTTCCTGCAAAGAGCATATGAAAAATGGCAATGTATATATTCCCCAACAAGAAGCGTGCTTCAATTGTACTTCTCATGAAGTACAATGATCCATTCATCGGAATGTTGAAATCTGCGAAGGTCCTACGAGTGAGTTTGATCCTAAATTTGATCCTACGAGACATTGAAAAAATCAAAAATCAAAACAATGTGCAAGAAATAGAATTATGAAGACATACATGCTGAAATGCAACTAAGTTTACCGTGTTCACAAACCTAACTATCCACCATCGATAAAGAAGTGCACCGCAAAGTTACACAGCATCGACAGGAAGTATAATTTCGTTAGTGTGAGAATGATCGTCTCATGAATACATGAATTTCTGTACTACAGCTTCTGTACAGAAAATTGAATAACCGTACAGCCGTACTTCGGACAACAACAAACTCCTCTGTACTTCCATCGCCAGCTCCATGTGAGCCAAATAATATGGAAAATGTATCAAGATATAATCCAAAGACTCATCAATACGCCGCTATGGATTTAGAGGGTCACAGAGAGTAAGAAATCACATTACATTGCACTTAAGTTGCGTTCTCGCATTCTCTTATGAACTATGTATCGATGACAACGCACCTACATTTCTGCCACATCCACTAAATAGATTATTGAAATAATTTCTGCCACTAAATTAACCGTCAGGTATACATGTATCAAACATCATGAATATGTGTCATAAAATCACAAGAACGGGGTCAAGGATTTCGAAACGATACATGATACCATGATAAGCCACAGTGGCAATGTGCCAAAAATTAGACCTATACTTTCCTACAAATCATGCTGGAACTGCCGGAAAATATTTTAATAATGCTCAATCCCAGAGCAATTCAAGCGAATTAATTTACTTTCAGAGCCAAGCCTTCCCGTCAATGAAGTTCAGGCTGGAGAATGCGGCCGCCTGGCTCGCGGTCAGCACACGTGACCACTTCACACGTCCAGCGCGATTCGCCCCCACACCCGTGCACTCGTACTCCCCGTAGAACACCGTCTTCTCCCTCGTAGCATCCCCCCAGTTGAACCACCCGGCGGGGATGATCTTATCAGCGATGTTGCACCGGATGAACACCACCCGGGAGTACGTTCCCCAAGCACGTCCCAAGTAGATCGTTCCCGAACCTGTCAAGGTGCAACCCACGAACGAGAATCCCGTCAGCTCTCCTGGACCTCTCTTCTGGGCGGTCACGGATCCGCTCGTGCCCTGCGCGATGGAATTCAGGTGGCAGCTCTGATAGATGGATTGCCCGTCGCCGAAGATGTAATCGATTGAGCCCTGGATGAAGCAGTCCTTGAAGTAGTGCCGTCCTGCCTGGTCGTACAGGGTGTCCTGCGCTCCGTAGAACGAGCACCCGTAGAATGCTCCGAAGTCTCCCTTGATCCTCAATGCCACTGCCTGCTTTCCCACTGCACCTCCGACTGGGGCGGGTGCGGAGTTCTGCAATCACAACACTCCCATATCAGCAATGTACAAACACGAGGAGATACCATAACACCAGCAGAGGTGCACCTACACAAGTCTTGAGAATTTATCCAATATCAGAATATAATGTGAGTTAATTCAGAAAGATTTATTTTTGATGTAGTACCGCGAATGTGCAGCCGATGGCGATGAAGTGGTCAGACTCAATGGCAACGGAGGCACTCTTGGAGGTCCCTCCGGCAGAACCTGCGGTGTCAGCCCATACCAGGACGGTCTTCCTGCCTGAGCATTGGAATGTGATATAAGGTTTCTCCTGTGGGATAAGGAGTTTCTGCCTGTGACATACAGATACCCAATACTGATAAGTAAAATCTCATATTACTCGAATGACAAAACTTAGTAAAAACCCGCAGTACTTTGAACATAATACTGAACAATGCTGTGATAAAAAAGGTGCCAACTATGACTTTTCTGAGAATCATGAAGGCAGCGCAAGGTCATAGTGACGAGCTTAAACCTGTATACTCCGGGCCCGATGACGATGATCACACGCCGCTGGTTGCCATTTGGCACGGCATTGATAGCACTTTGCACATTCTTGAAGTTGCCCCTGCCTGATTGATCCACCACGATCGTTCGGCTAGTTCCAGACTGAGTGCTCAGAGTTGTGACAGTCCGTGGGGGCTTCGACTCCACTGTGCTATACCAGTGCGCCGCCTCGGTTTCATTGAGAGCCAACACCGGCACAGCGATCACAAATACTGCTGCCAATACTACCAATAAGTGGGAAACTCCGAACCCATGGGCCATAACTGCAGATGATATTCAAAACCCTGCAGCTTTTGATGATGTCAGAGACCTGGCTACCTTTCTACAGGTGGAACTGAATGGATGGTCTCTAACCCTCGCTGTTAGAGGGTGGGGATGATGAGACACTTTGAGATGTGAGGTTTTGTGAACCTTTATAGGATCGGTTTCTGTAAACCGCGTAACTTGGTAGACAGGCAGATCGAGCGGCAAACTCCGGACGTGCGGCGGATCGAAGCAAGAGTTCGAGAATCGGGAGTTCATCACCTGTGTACACTATCTAGGATCAGTGTACATTCTACAACTCATGAAAATTGTGCATCTACTCATGCCCTGGATGTTAGGACATACATCATCGAGTCCCTCTTGAGCAGTGAGCACTACAAATTTAGGCGTGTGTCTTAATGTTAGCCAGCTAGCTCAACCTTGGACACTTCCAAATCGGCAAGCTGGAACCTAGACCAGAAGCCCCTACCGATCCCCTGCTGCAATTTTCAGCTTCAACCTGCATCACAGTTGAGGTTGAGGTGCTTCGTGGCAATTGTCTATCTTAAGCCGTCTAGTGATATCATCACACTATAATTTGGTAATTTGCTCACAATGTGCATCGATGAAAGTTGCTCTAGACAAGCTTCCCCTCATACAGTGGTGATTATGTTGGATATCCCTTTTCATGTTATATGCTCGTGGCCAGGATTCCAGACTCTTTTTAGATGCAACCTGCCTTGTTGGTACAAACTCCACATTCTGGCAGCCTGGTATCCTCATCGCGATCTCGATCTCGACCTCGACTCAGCACGATCACCCGGAACACCAAGAAACATCACCAGTGTGTACTTAGGAGAACTAAAATATTTTGTGATCAATGTAAGTTCATAAGTTATTCACCACATGACCCATAATCCGTTTGGAAGAAGGGAATCTGCGTCAGTTCTGGACATGGGCCTGAAAGTGCGGCGCATCCCTCCATTATCTAGATGTAATGTAGATGATACCACTGATGAAATGGTAGTTGTACCAATTTCCTAGATAGTGGGCTCTGAACTTCAAGCCCCCCGCCCCCCCGTGTATGCCTTTACCGACATCTCCCCTTGATAATAAGCGCCACTTCACACACGAGACTGAGGGCCCGTGACCATTGCACCGTGACCATTGCACTTCCAGCACTCCCATTGGTGGAAAAAGGCAGAGGCGGTCCAAGTTCGCTTCAAACTACGCTCGAGGGAACAACGAAGTAAGTGAATGCAATATGGATCTAAAGTCAGCCTGGATTCCTGCATGGCATCAAATGATTCATATTTTATGGTCACTTGGACTATTTTCTAAAATCACCTCTTGGAGGTAGCTAGGCTTAACACAAAACCAGGAGACCATGACACTCCAAAATCTCACAACTGTTGATTTATTATATTTTATTTTGTGTGAGGACCCGCATGAATATATATTCATTGAAATAGCACCTGTTGAGGGTCCCGTAGATATGACTTCACACTATACTTGAGGGTTCGTGACCACATTACATGATTTTGGAAGTGCTTGGGACGGCCTTTGCACACTTATTTTGAGCTCTCACAATTTTGTGGTCTTGGTTTGTGTGTTACACACAGAACAAGAGCTGTGATCGTGGAAATGTATGGGATGGCCCTTGAAAATATCTTTAATGCCACACCATGAGAAAAAATCAATTTTGCAATTGATGGGCCTCAAGGTTAGTGTAAAGTGAAAGTGGACCATGCTAAGAGACTCCAACATATTCTATGTACAATCCATAATAGTAAGTAGTCTATAATCCCACCATAATAATACAATATTTTTTGGAACCAATGGCAATTTTATTACCTTCCATAATTATCAGTTTTTCGTTAGACCCACCTTTGTTTGACAGGGCATAACGCAATATCCAGTAGATCATCAAACATCAAACCATGTAGATCTTTCATTCATTTCATTTTTTGGGGTTTGTGAGACCTCATAGTCTAGTGTAAAATGAAGTTGAACCATCTATGGCTTCTTGACCAATCACATAGTTTGTATATCACAAGTCAAGGCCCGATAGATCTAGTGTAAAGTGGCCCAAATGGGCCATATATTTGGTGTGATAACTTTTATGTGAGATCAAGTTGCAAACTTAATAATTAGTTGGTGCTACTGACATACCTAGCTCTCAATACATCAATGAACGGGGAGAATTGACCGTTAGTTACAGATGAAGTGGTTGAGTTTGAGAAATAAATGGTTGAAGTTCAAGAAAATTACCGATCATTTTAAATGGGTCTATGGAATATACC
Source organism: Polytrichum commune (assembly GCA_950295325.1). NCBI lineage: Eukaryota > Viridiplantae > Streptophyta > Polytrichopsida > Polytrichales > Polytrichaceae > Polytrichum > Polytrichum commune. The sequence goes on from OX485807.1 coordinate 40,521,217, forward strand.
TCGATTAATAAATAAAAACCAAAATATCACAATATGTAACCGGTTGGACTTGGAAACGCTAGGATTTTGACCAATTTTTACCCAAATATCTCGCAAGACACTGCAGTCCATAGAGTGACATGTTGCAAGTACCCTAAATGCCATTACCTCTGTCCAATATGTAGGAAATAGATATATGGCAACACTGGTAAAACTTGTACATCTAAGGTAAATGGCTCTTGCTTTACTATTTTTTTCTATTAGCCTACTTCTTCTAGGATATGAAAAGCATGATTGGTACAAAATGGTTGGCAAATCCAAATCAAGGTTGTATCTACTTTCCTCATATTAACTTTTGGAGCTCAAATGAGAATCTTATTCATTGTAAAGGTTAAAAATCTCACGCTCATTGAATGGTCATACATGTCCTTCCAATGATGCTAAGTATTAAGCATGGAATGGTAACCATATTTACAACATGTGTTATGGTCTCTTTTCAATACATCTATTCTTGGTGTACATTTTTGGAGCCAAACCTAACCACATACCACTCAAATATACATGTCCACTTAAGTAAATAATTGAACAAGGGGCATTCTATTTTAATTTACTATTGTATTTTATGACCCGAGATATTGAACAAATGTAATGCACTTCAAGGCCCATTCAATGCGTTTTAAGGTTCTATAGTTCACAATAGATTATTCTGTTCCCACTCAAATATCAGAATAGAACCACAAGAGCATCACTCCTTATAATGACAAATATTAGTGTTAGACTCGAATTGCGTTTTGTGCTGGATAGACATTAACTTTTGGTTGCTTGCACTATGTTATTTGTAAAAAGTTCACATTTTGGATGATTATTTGATCGTGTATTCTCAACATTGGAATCTAAGGACTTGCCTTTAAGGGAGACATGACCGTGGGCATTCAAGGTGTTCACCTTCAAATGGAGACAATAATATGCGGGGGCTATCTCATTCTAGAAGTGTCCGTTTTGGGATTATACATAAACTTAAACCAATTTGAAAACGAAACAACATCATAAGTCATGTTGGTGGCAACTATGGAGTCAAGATTTTTTTCATTATGTTTGCTTTCTAACCACATTGTTTCTAAAAAAATGTATAACTAGGGTTTCCATCACATTTTATACCCAGGTACGCAACTCCCATATTATACGCAAGGGGCATCGTACTTAAAACGGCTTAGAGGATGGCTTTTGTAAAAATTATATCAAATTATATCAAATTAAAATGATCAAAAAGTTGGGTGAAGACCAAATTAAATAAAATGAGATGAAAAAAAAGTTGGGTTGCATATTTATTAAGCCTCCCATTAAAATTATAATTCATTCACAATGTTAAAATTTTATTAAAAAGTCAAAAAAGTTGGGTAGTTTGACCTATGGTACATGTATTAAAAAAATAATATAATTAGGTTTTTAATGCAATTATATGCTTCAAAATATATTCATTTCCTATATATAATTACATTTTTGGATTCCTTGTTAGAAGGGCTACAAGGGTTTCCTACATTAAAACAAATTGTATCACTCAATATTGGACTAAAACGCATTATAAGTGATTATAATTAGGACCATATAATACGGGAGTTGCGTATCCGGGATTTTATAATCCTTTTCCCCTAAAATAAAACCGTGCATGTCTCCACAATGCAAAATACTCCCATGCCAACTTAGGTTGGTGCAATTGAGAGACACTTTACCCTTGATTACAATTGCAAGCTCAAATATAAACTAATACATGTTTTTGGAGACTCAACATGGATGAGGAAGGACACTAAATATGATATTTAGTGTCACCAATTCTAATTGTCTTGCTCAATTCTAACTGTAAACCATGGTGTAGTGTCACCAACACTAAATGTTAACCCAACATTATTTTTCAATCCTTGTAAGATCTTGGGGGATTAAAGACTCATAGTGTTGCAATTACTGTCACTTACAAAGTGATTTTTCATTTAGATTTCAATTAATTATGACAACATTTTGTCACAAATTGCTGAGAAGATGAGGTAGGGTTTTGGCCAACGGGTGAACTCATCCATCATCCATAACAATATTTGTTCACTTATGCATAAGAACTTAAGAAGTGTCATCCAAAAAGTTACCATAGTGGCATAAAACACCATATGGCACTAAATATGATATTTTAGTGTAGCATGGCTATTGCCTCATGTCGAATGTGGTATATTTGGGACATAAGGGAGAACTGGAGAAGCCCTAAGGTGTCATGCCCTGATCACACCAACGTTTATGTCTGGTTCTAGTTGTGAAATTGATGGGAATTATGTTGAGAAATAGATGTTGACCCACCACTTTTCACACTTTTACAACCAGAGGTGCCAACGGATGGTGCTGGAACTAGCCGGTGTGATCAATCCCTCGGGGAACCAAAGATCTTAACCGGTAAGGTGGTCACAAGTCCGAGGTTTGGGGTAGGGTGGGGATCCTTGTCCATATTTACTTAATTACCCTAGTTATGTTACCTTAAGCAAGCTTTGTTCACTTGAGAGGCTTTCTACCCACATGACAATTTGGTGGCCCATCCAGTCACGGGAGCTCAATAATATGGGAGCACTCCATCAATAGACCGTGTCAAAACTTCCTTGCATTTAGGTGTCCTTGGCATTTTGCACTCTAAAATTGAGCATTAATGTAGATGGAAGCGGATACAGAGTGCCAACAATTGTTTGGAACACAAGTTACACTTTTGCAAACCTCCACGGCCCTTTCCGAGGTCCTTGCTAATCATTGATTCCGCAGAGGAACTTTCAGAGAAGGTGACTCCTCCTTCCGAAGCAGCATGCCGAATGCTTTTGCACACTTCACGGACGCTTAGAGAAGCACTTGATCTCCCTTCCAAGCAGCAGCAACTTGAACAAGTGCATGCTCTAACTTAAGTTGAAGTTAGAGGAAATGATCATCTCATCATCATCTTGAAGGACGAGGCAGTGCGGGGAAGCTTGAGAGAGCCTGGAAAAGTGCCGATCTATGAGGCCAGCTGCAATGGCAGCCACGCCATGGTTGACTCCGACGGTAACAAATGCTTGCCCGGCACACCTTCTTCCCCGATATATTAAGTAGGCAGTAACACAAACGTGGCTGTCACCAGGCCTGCACTCTTGAATCTTGCATACTGGGATATTCAAAGTGATTTTAAATATGAGCCATACGGACTTTACATGTAGGTTATTTGGTCAAATTTCTTAATCAGATACTCTCTATATATACACTCTTTTGGAGAGAATCGAAGTGAATTCATCAATTCAAAATACAGGCCACACAACCTTATCTGGTGCCTGTGGTCGGGAACAGTGCTCGGGGAGAACCGGCGGTTAGTTACAGATGAACTGGTTGAGTTTGAGAAATAACCGGTTGAAGTTCGAGACTTCAGGAGAATTACTAATCATTTTAGAGAAGCTATGGAATATACCCACATGAAGGAAGCAAAACATGACGATGTCAACATGTAAGCGGTTGGATTTAGAATCACTAGGATCTTGACTAACCATGCCCAAAACTTCCCGGGCACTGGTCGGGAACTCTATTTTTTATATTTTATATTTTTTTTGAGATAGAAGGCCAACACACCCAACCGCGTCACTGAGGCGCAGATTAGGGAGCCGGGCCTGTGGCCGGCTCCCACAATCTGAGCCGTTCACTTCTAAACATTCATCCAACGGTTGATAATATCCTAAATTGGCAACATGAGCAAGATATGGCTATGAAGGAGTTGAAGAAAATTTTAGAGTCACCACCGGTTTTAAAGCAAGTGAGCTACGACGGTGGAAAACCGGTAATTGTGACTGTTGACACAAGTCCAATTGCAATTGGATGGGCTATTGGACAAAATGATGAAGAAGGAAGGAGATTTGCTATCCGATTTGGGACAAGAATCTTAACAGAGCGACAAAGGGCATATCCACAAGTGAAAAGAGAATTATGGGGTGCCCTTACAACTCTTAAGACAGATAGAAACTACTTGATTGGAGCAGAGGTTGTGTTAGAAACTGATTGTTTGTCTTTGTTGGGGATGATAGCAAATTGTTCTTCACCAGACATTGCAATGTTGCGATGGATTGCTTACATCAAATATTTGAATCCTATTCTAGTACATATTGAAGGCAAAAACAATAGTGTTGCCGATATGTTGTCTAGAGCTAGATATTTCAAAGAGGAGGAGATGATGGCTCACGAGGGTAATGAGAAATTGTCACATGGAGGCTATGTAATGAGGATTGATGGAGATGATTCATCCATTGGAGTTTTGCCTTTCATAATCGAGCTTTATGAAGGAAATTAAGAGATATTCAACTATATTTGAGTACAATGAAGCGGCAAACGGGTTGGATGGATAAGACATTAAAAAACATCAGACATCAGTCCTATGGTTATCTCTTGAAGGACGGATTTTTGTGGAAGAGAGCAAAAAGAGTTGATAAAATGCCATTGAGAGTGGTAGGGGATCCTGAGACTAAGACCCAAATTTTAAAAGAGTTTTATGATTTACTTTGGGCCGGTTATAGAGGAGTTTGGGCCACTTATACAAAAATCAAGGAGAGATATTGGTGGAAGGGACTATACAAAGATGTTGAGGAGTTTGTATCATCTTGTGTGGTATGCCAATTGCAATCAGAGGTACGACATAGACATGAGTTACATCCCACTTATTCCATTGCAATCTATTTCCAATGGATGATTGATTTGGTTGCTATGCCGAATGCAATGTGGGGAATAAAGTATCTTGTTTTAGCTAGAGAAGAACTTTCAAATTTTGTTGAGGGAAAGGCTTTGAGGACTAAGACAACAGAGAACGTATGCCGAATTATTCTTGAAAATATTTTTAGTCGGTATGGGAGCATTGGTAGAATGAGAGCTGACAGAGGAGAATTGGATGTCACTAAAGTCAAAGAATTCTTCAAGCGATATGGTGTGCAATTGAAGTTAACAACAGCCTATAACCCTAAGGCTAATGGTAAGATTGAGAGGGGACATCCACCAATCATTCATGCATTAGTTAAAGCTTGTAAAGGGAAGCATAGTTTATGGCCAAAGTTGCTACCATTTGTCTTATGGACGGATAGAAACACACATAATACAGTAACTGGTTATATGCTTGTGAAACTTATATATGGACAACAACCGATGATGCCAGTGGAGGAAGATATTCCCACATGGATTTTTTCATGGGAGGATGGCATAGGAAGAGAGAGATTGTTGGAGCTTCGTATACAACAGCTTGAGAGGTTGCCTGAAGACATAGAAATGGCATTGGAAAGATTAAAGGTTGTCAGGCTCAACAACAAGGAGCGGTTTGACAAGACGTACCGATTAAGGATGAAGAAAATTGAAGAAGGAGATTGGGTACTTGTGTTTGACAGTTCCTTGGAAAACCAACATAGCACAGTGCGCAAGTTTGCAAGGAGATGGTTTGGACCTTACGTGGTGATCAAAGTGCATTTCAATGGGACTTATTCACTACGTGAATTGGATGGGACTCTTCTACGAATACCTGTAGCTGGTAAAATAGTCAAGGTTTTTAAAAGAAGAGATGGAAGATTTGACCATGAAGAGCTAGCGGAAGTTTTGGATCCAAACTTTCAAACTAATGAAGATGAAACTCAAGGAGAGTATGATCCAATAGAGGATGCAGCAAATCACAACGAGGTTAATGAAGAAGACTAAATTTGGCACATACCAGAGGATGTGCAGGTTTAGGGGGGGTGAATGTCGTAGTGTAAATACGTACATTATTTATATGTGTACGTATTTTGTGTTTCATGGTGATTCCTTCACTTGGAGATCAAGGAGGAAAGTAAAAGAGAGTAAAATTAGATTACATTTTTGTTACTCATAGTTATTTTTAGTAAATTTTAGTTTATATTTTTTATTATTATATTTTTTTTACTCTTAGTTTACTTTTATTACCCTTTTAGCCTTATTTCTAGTTTTATCCTTAGTTTATCTTTAGACCAATGGATAATTAGAAATCACGTGATGAGGATAAGAGGAGGATTTGAGGCCTTATCTCATATGTGTGGTTGAGGAGAAGAGAGTGGGAAGAGATAAGTTTTTTGTTGTTGAAAGCTCGAGGGTTGTTGTGTGTGTTTTTTTTGGAGAAGAAAACTTGAAATAAAATATGCAATTGAATTTTCATGTGATTTTTTTATCTTGAGTATTTACATGCTTGAAGGAGAGTGAGCGAAAACAAAGTTGTGCTAGTTTGAGTAAAAGGGAAGTTTGCTAGCTCTTGCATAGAAAGAGCTGAGACTTCGACCGTCCACAAAAAGACAGACAAGTCTTTGTTGGCAACAATCCTTTGAGAGAGTAAGACTTATTGATAGATTTGTTTTGTAAAGATTTGAAAGATTGAGGAAGTTTTGAGGACAATTGAAGATTCGACGGTCCGGCGAGCGAAACCAGTTGCAGCCAGAAGCCCCGTGCTTTCCTAAAGCGGACCCCTCTCTCCACGACAACGGAAACCCTGTCAAAATTTCTAACTTCATGGACAAGGCACTCAGATGCCGTTGGAGAATCACTTGCCATTTTTGAGAGCCTTCGGACTCTGGCAGGACTGCATATGGGATTGGTGGCTGGCAGTGTGGAGATCGAGTGATAAGGAATGGTCATTGGCTTGGTTCGACGAGGGCAACGGAGATGCTGGGTGAGGCGAATTTGGGTAGGCTTCTGTGATGAGTCCAGGAGGATTCAGAGTACACTGGAGCGAGGAGAGAGGCCAGTGCCACCGCAAGTCCAACATGAGGGCACAACCGTTCGAATGGATGAAGCATCTGCCACGCAGTAGGAGTGCTGGCTTGTAGGAAAACCAATAGCATTGAGAGGGGAGGTGAAATTCGGCCACTGCCGATCGAGAGATGGCCCTCGCAAGCAAGTACCAGGGATGAAAGGACCTGATTCAAAGAGCGGATCATGCCGCTATGCGTTGCCAATGGTCGAGCAACACCATAGATCATAATGGAATAGTGTAAGTAATGCCAACCGGCAGCTGGCAGCTCATGTGATTCCAGGAGCCTTAATGCAGTCACACACAGCTGTGTCGAGGTGGCTAGCTGATCCGTCAAGGAGTCAGGGAAGGAGACCGGGCCAGCCTAGCTAAGAGCCACTGTGACGGAGTGAATAGGGGTCTGGAGTTACAGTCAGCTGCTACAGGTGCATTTCGAACAAGGCAACTGTCGGGGGCCTGTAAGGTGACTGAGGTTGAGGGGTCCTGAAACCGACTTGGGAGGTGGCTGGTGCATTCCAAGGGCCAGCAACTGCTCACACAAGGGGAGACCGAGCCTTAGTTGGACTTAAGGGTTGGACAGTGAGTAGTTAGGTGTAGTTGAATTGTAGTGGAAGAGCTTCTTGATAGTTAGTGGGTGGCTTAGTGATTAGTAATTTAGATTGGATTGGTACATGGAGCTAGGGAGAGTTAGGGTGTAGTGAAATTGTGTGGAGTGTTTCTAAACACTCAGAGCTAGCATTCTTGGAATAAATGTTGTGCATCAAAGGCTGTGTGGGTGGGCATGGGTATGTGGCTTCAGTAGCTTAGAGGGTGCCAATCAAGAACATGTTAGTCATGAGCCCTCACCCGGACTACAACGCATAAGGGTGGGGATTTAGGGTTGACACCCTCCCTGGCCAATGGCTATTGCCTGTTCAGGCCCAATTTTGATTCTACCAGCTGTTGTTTTTCCTTCAACTTCAGCATTCCTTATGCTTTTGTATGCACTGCCTTTTATACCTCCGCCATGTCTTGTTTGTGCTTCCTTCCATTGCGTTTGTTCGGTGGGGGCTTCTGCTCTTTCGGTTCCACGCCTCGCCCATGTTGCTTGCAGCCAATCCTCTCTTCTTTGTTCGGTGTCATTCCCTTCTTTCCACCCTCCCCTCTTTGTGGCGGTGTTCGTTAGTATGGTGGCCTTAGTGGGCCAGTTGGTTTCTTGCCTCCAGCCACGCGCTTCGCCATCTTCCTCCTCAGCTTGTGCGGTCATGTTACTAGTGAGTTGTCTTTCCCTCTCATCAGGGGCCTTGTCCTCTCTTTCTTCGGCCTCGCTCATGTCTTTGTCTTCCTCACTCATTTCTCCCTCTTCCGTATTGTCCCCCGATTCTTTGAAGGTTTCTTCGACCTTTGTCAGGTCTTCAATGCCTTTTTTTTTGTCATGCCAACTTGACAGGGGACCACTGCATTGTGGAGCCCCTGTCTGCATCATCTTCTTTGATGACCAAGTTGACTGTGTGTATTCCTTGCGCAAGGCCTCTCTTCCCCGCGTTGTCCATCACTACTACCTTTGTGCTGAAGTCTGTCACCTCCATGAGCATCTCCTTGATGTCAACTGACATTGCAACTCTCCCTGCATGACCCACAACTCTTTCGCTGGTGCTAACTGTAACGAACCGTCACCCATCTTTTCCTCATCACCCTCCGTTGCCCCATAGCAAATCTCGACATGCACCCCTTCTGCTCTGGTCCCTCTTGGTCTTTGTCATGTTTTTATAAGCCCAACAGATGCGCCCGGCTTGCCCTGACCCTGCCGTTTTTTTATTCTAGTTCCTTTTGCTTCCATGTTTGTCCACTCATTACCTTGTAACGTATTGGCTGATTTTATAGCATTATTCCTCTGTTTAAAAGCTTGTTGTCTCATTTCGTCATCAACTTCATCAAATACGTTTCTTCTGATGCCTCTCCGGTTCTTAACCTGTTGGAAGCCGTCTTAATCCACCACAACGCCCTTACCTTTACCTTGTGGGTGAGAGTTCTCTGCATGCAATGGTCTTCTTGCTCCAATCCATGGTTTTTTCCTTATTACCTCACAATCTCTAACTTAGTGCTTCCAACTATGGCAAGCCTTACATCTGATGGGCAAGTTATCATAGTCCACCAACACTCTTTGAGGTGGTGAGATATTTCCATATGATTCTAGATCTATGCTACTTACCCATCCTTTGTTGATCAAAAGGTTGATGCAAAATCTTGGATCTTGGGCCATTTCATTTGTTGTATCAATTCCACAATAGCTAGGGCTTGATCATGGTGTTCGAATGGTAATTTCCTAAGAGCCACCCACGTGGGAAAGGCAAGGTTGTTGGGTTTATCAGGATTAAATCCCGGTATCCAACTTTGAAACATGCATGTGCCCCACTTTGTTTTGAATGATGACAACATCAATGCATTGCTCAGTGCATCTCTATCGTTTCCCAAAAGAAAAAAGAAGCCTTTTCCCACATGCTACCTCTCAACTCTTGATTTAGGGTTTGGAGCCACCTCCTCATTTCTTGGGAGGGTGGCCTCGGCCCTACAAACTTTGCAATCAATATCTAATCCTTCAATAAAGCAATGCGTGCCAATAACTTTGGTGTATCAACTTTAAATGTTATGGCATCTGTCCTAACCAAGAATCTGCTAAAACTCCTCTCAAGGTTAGACGAAAGGATCTCACCACGTTGTTCTTTGAATGGATTGAGATCTTCTCTTGAGATTTGTTTGTTGGCTTCCTCCAATACTTCCAACATTGCTTCCGTCATTTCCACATCTTGCTTTGGTGCTTCGCCTGAGATTCATCCATCTTTTTCTTCCATGAGTGGATCGAATCATAGTCCGCTTTCATAATGAGCCTTCGCAGCAAACGACCCCATCTTTAGATCCTTCTCACATTACCTTGGATCTGCACTGCCTTCCTCTGTATGTTGCCACCGATCTGGTTTCTCGATTCGATTCCTCCCCTTCTGCTATCAAGATTTGGGTCTAAGTTGTAGATCTTGGGTTTTACTTTTTGATTGCCAAAGCTTCTATCAAGTATTTCATGCAACATACGGATCTGCACATTTTCAACATACCTTATCAAAGCACAAAACTCCATGCTATGCTCCGCCTTTTTTTCCTTCTCCGGAGCTCCATCGCTGTCAAGAACTCTATTGGGGATGGGGTACAAAGCACCTCGCCAACGCATCAAATCCTAACTAAGTTGCTCTCAAGTTTATTCCAATTATCTGATTTTGTTGACCGATTACAAACATAGTGTTTTAATCTGCATGAAAACTCAAAAATTTCAAATAAGAGGTTCAAATAACTTAACTTTCACTTTCCTCTTCAGTTTAGAAACATTACTATTCCATATTCCAAATCGCTCCCACCTACTGACATGTGAGATTCTGCAATACATAAATTGATGTATTGCATACATCACAAAAAAATATGAATAATCAAAATTTGAATCTCACATGCTTTGGTTATGTTTAGTAACCCATTTTGCCTCCTTCGTCCACGTAGTTCACTGAAGTAATCCTCAACCAAATCATTTTTTCAAATAAATACAAAGCCTATATCAAAAAATCATTCAATGTTTTTTGATGTTTGATATTGTTGTTAAGTTTCACAATTTTTTTGAGATTCCATTTAGGTATGTTTCAATCTCTTATGAATTTTGTATTGCAATCATTTTTGTATACACGTTTTTAATACATGTATTGCAATCATTTTTGTAGTGCATGAAACATAATTTGAATACACGTATTGCAAATAGAGGCAATGCATCCCAAGGTTTTGTACTCAAATATTATTCTTAAATTATTGTGACCCATCAATTAACCTAATGATGATACTTAGAGTTCAATTTTATAGTTATTTAGCCTTCCTTGTGTGGTTTTCTTTAACTGGAACCCAATCCAAAATACCTATCTACAATACCTCATCAAATCGGTTTATCAAAGAAAAACATTTGAAATTATGAATTAAACCATTACATATTAGGCATTTTGGATGGCATAGTATGTATGAAAAAGAATGATCTTCATCCTAAATGCCTATAATGCATAATAATTATAAAGATCAAGGACAAATATGACATTTTTCTAAAAACATTTAAAAATAGGGAACCCTAAACAATAAATCCTAAACCTTAAAATATGTTCAACTTATACTTGCATAACATAATTGACAAACAAAAATAATATATCTAAAGGTCACAATCAATCCAAGGTTAATAATGTCCAATATGAACTTAGTATGTTGGTTCATCAACAATAACATATTAAAATTAATAATCCTTGAGAAGCTTATTTTGTATTTGATTAATAAATTACAAAAACACTTACTAACTCATACCAATTTATGTACAAATATCAATCAATGTTAATGAAATTCAAATAACAACATAATCCATAAAACCCTACAAGCTTACAACTCATTATAATATGTTTATAGGATGAGATGATATATAAATATACAAATTAAAAAATGATTGCAAATTTTTCATCAATTTGAATTATAGGGTTGCTTTTTTGTTCTAGTTGGTCTAAGTGTATTTATGATTATAAAACAAACATTATCATAAATAGAAGTTTTAAGTATCAAGAAATCATAAATCATATATAAAATAAACTTTTATGAACTTATTTCCGTGACATATAAATCTAAACCTTCAACCTTAATGTTTGTTTATTTTTGATGATAGGTAAAATGTGCATGATAAACATAACAATTGGATATAAAAATAATATTTTTAATATTTCAATCTAAAGCGGGTTAAATTTTTTTGATGTGATCCTAAATTTTAATTTGCACAAAATATATATTTTTTTTAATATATAGGCTCATTTGTTGGTACTAAGTGAAGCTTATATAATGCTAAAAACCAAATTATACTAGACTAAGGAATCAACATTACACCATAATAATGAGCAATCATTCTATGGTGATTGGGTTAGAACATGGAGTGTTGGGTTTATGGTTAGGGTATTGACCATAAGAAATAATTATGATTGAACCCCAGAAAAGGTATTTGAACCTATTTAACCAAAGAAATGTAAGCCAACAATTTAAAATGATAGTATTTCACATGACATTATTATTAAAATTTTATTAAAATTTTGGTCTTTGTGGTGTTTAATTTGTTGATAAATATGGTTTCAAAGGAAAATTAGTATAATTAACATTGCAATGAAGCAAAGAGTTGAAAGACATGTGAATCATATGACTATGAACTTAAGATTAAAAAAAAAATTGCAAGCAGTCATTGAAAAAGAATGTAACCCAAACACGTGACTATTGACATATATAAGTAGGGAGATTTTGAAGTTGGGAAGGGGCATTATAATTGTTAGATACCGAGGCATTGTTGAAATTTATAATTATATCACTCCCCTTTGGTAGTCTCAAGACATATGTGAAATTTGGATGAGTAATTCACCTTTAATCAACTTTGACCATTATATGAATGAAGTAAAGATTTCCCAATAAGGTTGTACTAATTGTCTTAGTGTTTCTTCAACTTGATTTGTTGTAATCCGAAATGTGGTAATACCTTTGATCAAAGATACATTTTTATTTTTAAGTGATAAATTAAGGATACATGGACTTCCGTGCCTTTATTGAAATGAATATATTCGATAATAATCCATATTGAGTATGATAGATTTAACTAGAAGTTCTTCTAAGAAAGGCTATTGACTATCAAATAATTATGAAGAGAAGGAAATGCAAACCTCATAGTTTTTATGTCCACATGCATGACCATTATTATGAGAGAGTTCTAAGCCATTGCATTGGCTCACAATTTAGTTGTAGGTAATTTAATAGAAAAAAACATTTAATTAGAGTAGTTCATTGGTTTATTTTATATTTAGCCCTTTAAAATGTAATTTGTAGATATAGAGTAGGAAGTCATTCAAAAACTTAGGCAAATGTGTTGAACCGCAAAGTAGACATGAGAGTATAAGATTGATTGAGAATCTCAACTAGATAAATAGATATAAATAATTTTAGACATTAGGTGGTAGTGTAAGTAGAAAAAATGAAAGTTGATGGTAGAAAAATTATAAATTTTAGATGAGAGATGATAATTCCTCTACCATTTTTTAATTTTAATTTTAATTTTTTCTTTTCTTTTCTTTTCCTCTCTTCTTTTCATTATCTCATTCTTTTATTTATTTTATTTTATTTTTCTCATAATATTTTTTTACCTTCATCATTTCTTTCATCCCTCTTGGGATTCGCCGCTTCGATGGCTCACTATCTTGTGTGGTGTATCTCTTGAGGAGTTGGAGGAAAATATGGAAAGTATGCATATTCATGGAGGGGGATTACATAAAATAATAGGTTTAAAATATAAATAGAGGCACCTTGAGGTATGTGAGGATAGATGTGTAAAGAAAGTAGGAAAAAATGGAGTTTGAGAAAAAATTCACCAAGACAATGGAGGTGCTGACTTAGAAAGCAATTGTGATTGATTGGAGGCAATTCTAGAAGAGTCCCTTCTTGGAAATGGGCATCATGAAGTTGGTCTTTCAACAAGCCCAAGCTCGTTATAAGAGGTGCAAGGAGGAGGAAATTATGACAGATTTATTAAAATAACGTATTGTTGAAGGCGATGTAGCAGAGCTGACTTTAAGAGGCAATTTTGTGTAACTTCTGATGATTCTTAGAGAGATCTTTGAAGATGATGAACAATTTGAAGTTAGTTTTTTTAGAGAATCTAATTTTACCTTCATTTTATCAAAGATAAAGGAGTGGTGGTCAAATAAGCAGAGGTATTTCAGCTGGGGTGGCGATTTTTGGAAGAATATGGAGGGTGGACTTTGACTAGCCATATCTCCCAATTGGAGAAGAATCAAAAGTAGTAATCTTAAGTAGTTAAGCTTCATCAAGTTAGCTTTCCATAAAGCCCTTGCATGCTTCAATCAGAGCAAGGACAAAGGATAAACGGTCATTTTAATGGCCAATGGTCCAATTGCCTTGGTTAAAGTTGTTTCTTCATCACATTAATTTATTTTTTATAATTTTGATTACATATTGACCACTTACATAACTTGCCATATTTTAGGAGTATATGCATGTATAATTTTGTATGCATGAATATATCTTTTTATTTTTATTTTAGTAAAGAATATATTGCTTGTAAGGGTTAACAATCTTCACTCTTAACCAACCCGTTTCTAGGGTTGTTCGTCTTGCAGGGTGAATCGCTTATAAAAGTGGAATGGGAGAGTGAATTGGTTATTGAATACTAATTCAGAAAGGTCATTCCTTCTTATATTTTGCATACATGTATGTTTAGAACCTATTTATTGGGGGGCTATTTACCTTGTAGAAAAAGTTATAAGATATGGTATTTTTCAAAATAAAGGTAAATGTTTGTATTTTAATACATTCTATCAGTAATTATATTTTTTGGGAGAATCATTTTAAAATACCCTATTTTACTTATATTGCCAAAAAAAATTAGAAAGAAGATTGCAATTCAAACAAAACGCTAAATTTTTCCCTTTCAGCACGTAAGTAGAGAACATTAACTCCACATTGAATACGTTGGTTCAATAACGTTCAAGCCAGCCATCTTACAAAGTCATCCATCAAAGCTTTTCCAACAAAAAATTACCTCTTTTCATCCACTAGCACAAACCCTACCCTAGACTAGTAGACCCGCTACCCCTAGTAATTGTTTCCATTATATTTTACATCTACCGACTAGATAAAAAATGCCATTATATGTGATGGTATTTTACATGTAACATGTTTCATTATTTAAAAACCCCCTATATTATATGTACATTTTCTGAAAAATATCTAGATAGAATATATTAGACCCTATTGTTTATCACACATTGTTTCTACTATTTCACCAGTGACCCCCCTGAGATTATTAAATTTGAGAGTAAGTCCTACTGAAAATTAAAATGATTAGTTTCTCCTTCTAAGCCTATTGTTTGTGAGAGATGTATGTCAATTTGCATGGAAGATTGAATAAGATGGTGGCTATGATATCTATGATATGTAAGTAATTTGATGATCATTTAAAGAAGATATCAAAGGTTGTCAATATTTATGAGAGACTTGTGTGGATATTGGAAATTGATGAAGGAGTTGTAAGGATAAAAATAATTAAGATTATATTTTCATGTCAAGACTCTCACTTCATGAAAAAAATCTAAGTCCATAGTGTGGGAAGTAACATCTTTAATACCGAATCCAAAAACCTAAGCCATTGCGTGCGGATTTACTTTCAATTCCGCATTTACTTTCAATTCCGCATTGCATTGCATTTACATTGCATTGCGTACTGGATTTACTTTCAATTCCTTCTTTTTTTCACATGCTATCATTATGTAAATTTCTACTTTGGGTTAATAGAAAATGGCTTGCATTACTTATAATTCCAAATTACCTATTATTCCATACCCTATAGTACTTTAAAGATGTCCAGTGCCATTTTTGATACCCTATATTACTCTTAAGTCCATTTATAATTTTTTGCCCCCATGTTTTTAAAACACCCTATCATTTGTTCGCATGTATATTGCTACTCCAACCAATGACTACCCCCCCCCCCCGAGGGTGCAATTATATTGAACTCATTGCCACACTATTGCTTGAGTACATAGTGTGAGATTGAGTAATTGTCACCAAATGCATTGTGGTTGAAATACTTTGAAACCTTTATGCTTGAGTATATAAATTGTTCATCCAAAATCCCAAATAACTTAAAATGAACCTAACATTGTCCTAATAAAACATAACAATGGCGTGGCTTAACAATGGAAAGCCACCTCGGAGTTGCAACCGAGACAACTTAGTGGAAGCGTTGAGGTCCAACCTAGTCAAAAGGGTAGAGTTAGGCTAGTGGAGCCTAATTTGGAAGGCCCAAAAGGAGGGGTAACCCAAGTGAGTCTCAAAGTAGGTGGATTTAGTGTAGTTTAGGTCATTGGAAAAAAATTCCAGGGTTACTAAAGGACCATATGGGGATGACACCTTTGGGACTTTGCCAAATTTGAAGATGCATTGTGGAGGTAGCGCCCCAAGGGAAATACACTGCCATATCAAGAGAGATGGCAACTTGAGAATTGGTGTGTCAATGACAATTATAGTTGATGAGGGCATCGACTCCATTTGGTGGGGGTGATGTTGCGCACCTCTCCATGAGGAGTGCCCGAAACACCATGGGCACAAGGGAGTGACACTCGGGACTTGTGGTGCCAAAGCTGAAAGGGCCCGAGTGATCCTAATGTGGGTGAGGGCCCCGGGCGTTGAGAATGCCTCCCATCCACAAAGAGTAGAAGTCACAAGGGTAAGGCCATGAGCATTGAGTAGCTTATGGCGTCCGGATTCTAGAATGCTCAAGAACTCCCCAATCTAAGGTGTGAGCTAGGAGATATGGCAATTTGAGAGAGGCGTTGCCTAGGGACAACGCCCAACACTCCAAGGGACGTTGTGGTGGGATGTTAGTGATATGGGAGTGGCGCCTGGGACTGCAAAACTTGCCCAAATGGGGCAAGTGAGGAATTCATTAGCATTTACGCGAAGAGTAGATGTCGACGAAATGTTTCTTGATAGAATTGAGGATCACACGATGAAGTTATGAAGGTCTAAAGCTAATATGTATTTTTATTCATCCTCAGCTTTGAGTGCAATCAATTAAATATTATGTGGTTCTTGCCATGTAAATTATTTTTACCTTTATTCTAGGTGGTAAAAGAACAATTTGATTAGCACAATGTAGCAAAAGAGTATTATTAACTACAAAACTCTAGTGTCAAGTTAACATGTCATAGTCTCGTCTATGGGGTACTAAACAAAATGTAGCCAGATGATCCAAGTCTTTGTGTAAGTCCATTTAAGTGTGCAGTAGACCATAGTCTAGTAGGTACTATAATAGTCATGTGATTCTTGAATACAATGTAGCTCGTCCTCTCTTCTAACCTCACCCTTGGGGTAATCCCCTTTGTTATGGGACAACTCCGCTTGTTACTTTCTTCATGGGCTCCATTCACCTCCCTATACCTGACTCTTCATCTTGCTCAGGCTATCGTCTGGTTCTTGGACTATGGTCCTCATTGAAACCACTTTGCTTCGCCTGCAACATTCCATTTGCCTATGGCCGCGCTCAGATTTATTACTTGCAAAGTTGGGTATTCTCCAACCCAAAATTCTTTAGAGTAATTTTTTTCCTGACAATTGATATTTCACTGAATGATGATCTGACTTGATCGGCTTTGTACCTCATTCTCCCAAGACTATGGTGTTATCACTTGATTATTGAATGACCAGATTGCTCTCTTCCCGAGGGTTAATACGCTTAAATCACAGTCACTCACAACCATTTGTTGCATTCAGTTCATATGGTAGGCTCTTGAACACCTGGATTACACCTTCGATGTTCAATCTCAGATTCTGGTAGCTAATTAATTATTAGATTCGATGAAGATGCTGAATTTCCTAGAGTCAAGATAATTTCCTGAATGATTTGACCCTATATCTCTTCACCAAGACCATTCTCTCTACTACGACAATTTGTATGCCTCAACTGTAACTCAGAACTTGCACATTAATGACGACTTAGTTTGCGTTGCCTCACTTTCATTGACCATTGAACACATCTTGTCCAAGACAAGTTGTCCTTCTCAATCACATATATCACTTATTCCTACCAATGGCTTCGCACCTTGGTGTGTACTCAGACAATGGCCTTTATCCCAATAAGACAGCCATGACAAATTTACTCTTTTTCCGATTGTTCAAATGATTTGGCCAACAAACACTATGACTGAATTGTCACCACATCAAACAATTGGAAGGTAATTCCACGATTTCACATGACAATTAGATATTGTGAGTTTTCACTTAGATAGGACAATCTCACAACTTCGTAGGTTTCACACTCAATTGCTCAAATTCAGATCAAGGTCTTGCACTTCTTGAGGCAATTGGACAAAGATTCGCACAGATACTCTTCTAGATCATCCAAATGTTTCACACCTTGACATGCATACAAACTAGAGTTCACACAATCACAATCCCACACATCAACTCCTCTTCAGAAAGTAAGACAATTGGTCACGACCACATATTAATCCAAAAAGATAATCACACAAAGCAAGGGCTTCACACCCAAACATTGAAATCAAACTATAGTTTTAAGCAATATGAGACCTAGGACAAGTTCACTCTCTTCCCAAGAGGGATTTCTAGACCATGTAAATTTATGAGTCTATTCTTGACTCCCTTTGACTATGGCCTACAAAGGTATATATATAGGGAAGAGGATTACGAGACTCTATTATCATGAAGTGTCCATAGCCAAGCTCAGAAGGGTTGTCCTAATTTCTCACATGTCTATTTACTGAACCTCTTTCTCATCCTTGCCAATAGTCAAGGTATTTACTAAAACCTATTTCAATTTAGTAATCACCGGTCTCAATGTTTGTCACTTTATCAAGAACACAAACTAAGATTTGATCTCAAAAGGCATAAAAATCTAAAAATTAAACTAATCTAACCAAAAAGTTAGATTACACCATCTCACCATATTAATCAAGTTAAGAAATCCACTCCACAAACTTTAGAAAGAATGGGCCCTCAATCACATCAACAACAAAACTACTGAAGTTCGCTTAATTCATTTCTCTCTTATTCACAAAGCTTATCGAATTGATCAATGAACCATGATCCCTTGATCCCTTGATAATGAATTGCACATTTTTTCTACTGGTTTCACTTCACCTTCTTCCAAGATGAAATTTTGATTATGATAAGTTTTTTTGTCCACTCATGTTGTGCTCAATGTAAAGCTCCGTAAGGACGAAGATTATTATTTCACTTGACTTAAATACTAAGCCCGGGCCTTCTACATGACATGCGAGCTGAAAGAGGTGGGCATCTACATGCAGCTCTGGCCCCCACATGGATAGTAATTCAGAGCCGTTTGCACCCTCCCTGTCAGTCGGTGTTGTGAACTTTTACTTACCCATCTGTGATGAGGAAGATCGATCATCGCATTGCTGTGTGTCATCCAGACCTGCAGTATCCATCCCGTCTCGGCGGATGGGGTGTATTGCTCTGCTTTAAAAGGCTAACCAAGACCACAGCTCCAGTGTCTTCACATCTGTCTCCCCTCGCCAGTGAGGGCAGTGAAGGCCACTCGGCTCAATCACGTGCATTTCTAGAGCAGGACAATCAACAGGAAGTTTGTGCTGCGGGATTGTTGTCTCTGCAAACATGGGTCGTGGGTTCGGAGTGTCCCAGTTGATGGTAGTATTGGCTGCAGCGTTTGTGATCGCCGTGCCGGTGTTGGCTATCGAGGAATTCGAGGCGAAGACATGGTACGAGGCTGTGGGGAATAAGCCCCAAGCGGATGACACAACGCAGAGCAGTGGGTTGGACACGTTTGCGAAATCTGTCCGAACGATCGTAGTGGATCAATCCGGGAGGGGCAACTACAAGAATGTGCAAAAGGCTATCGACTCCGTGCCAAATGGCAACACGCAGCGCGTGGTAATCGTGATCAGGGCCGGAGTATACAGGTCCAGACTCACAACCATGGGATCGACTAACTTCATACTTCAGTTTAAGCAACCTCTTCGTAACATCACAAAATTAAAGAATTTGGCATACTTGTTGACACCATTGTTCAATACATGTAGGTGCACCGGATGTGAATTGTGGCACAGATGATTGACAGGCGTCTTTTGATATTGCACGATCCGGTTAATCCTGCCCCGTGTGGTTCATATGAGCAACAATAAAGGTTGAGATGTAAGTCATCCGAGTTTGACGGTGGGTGTTTGTTTTGTGAATGTTACAGGCAGAAGATCCTGATCCCACAGGAGAAGCCTTACATCACATTCCAGTGCGCACCGAAGAAGACCATCTTGGTGTGGGCTGACACAGGAGCCTCTGCCGGAGGAACATCGAAGAGTGCCTCCGTGGCCATCGAGTCGAGCCACTTCATCGCCTACGACTGCACATTCGCGGTACTGCAGCATAAATTGACCTTTCCAATCTTTTGGGGGAACCCGCATTGTATTGTAACGTGCGAGGGGAGTGTTAAATAGTGAATCGTGTAGTCCTGTGTGTATATTGCTGATACGAGGGTGTTATGATTGCAGAACTCCGCACCCGCTCCAGTCGGAGGTGCGGTTGGAAAGCAGGCAGTGGCATTGAGGATCAAGGGAGACTTGGGAGCATTCTACGGGTGCTCGTTCTACGGAGCGCAGGACACCTTGTACGACCAGGCAGGACGGCACTACTTCAAGGACTGCTTCATCCAGGGCTCAATCGATTACATCTTCGGCGACGGGCAATCCATCTACCAGAGCTGCCACCTGAATTCCATCGCGCAGGGCACGAGCGGATCCGTGACCGCCCAGAAGAGAGGGCCAGGAGAGCTGACGGGATTCTCGTTCGTGGGTTGCACCTTGACAGGTTCGGGGACGATCTACTTGGGACGTGCTTGGGGAACGTACTCCCGGGTGGTGTTCATCCGGTGCAACATCGCCGAGCAAATCATTCCCGCCGGGTGGTTCAACTGGGGGGATGCTACGAGGCAGAAGACGGTGTTCTACGGGGAGTACGAGTGCACGGGTGTGGGGGCGAACCGCGCTGGACGTGTGAAGTGGTCACGCGTACTGACCGCGAAGCAAGCGGCTGCATTCTCGAGCCTGAACTTCATCGACGGGCAGAAGTGGCTCTGAAAGTAGATGAATTAGGTCGGGGAAAGATTATAATTGATTGTCGGAAACTTAGTAATTGTTTGCGATCAAATTATTGGGTGAGGATGCAATTCATCCTCGCTCTGCATTGTGTCGTCGCATTTTAGAGAATCCCTACATCATAGCGTTCATAGAGTTCATAATTCCGTTTTAGAGTATATGAGTTGGAGAAAGTGTTCATTCCGCTTGAGAATATATTCAGTGGTGTCCCCTGAGTGGTTGGAAACACCTCAATTATTTTTCTCATGGTTTAGTTTGTTTTTAAAGCGATTCGTTTTTGTTCCGTCATCGTTCTTCGGATTTACAAACTTGGACATCGGTTAAGATTGAATGTAAGGAACTCTCTCATCCCAAAATTGTAGGATAGTTTAACTTGCAGTCTAATATCGTATGTGGGTATGCAGTACCCTCGGAACCTCTGGAATCCTTTTTCTTGGCATGTATACGGCGTACATCACAAATGGAATCTACAGTTCAATGACGAATTGCATTGGGAGACGATTTTGTTCATGACCTGAAGAAGGCGTCTACCTTGGATTCTAATGAACTCAAAATGTAATATTTTAAGCGCCATTTGTCCAGACGATAAATCTAATAAATGCATGAAATTTAGCCTACAATGCTTGATTTGGGTAAATGTATACTATACGAAGTAGTGGGTGGAAAAGAAGCGGAGAGCAAAAGTCCCAGATTAATACCTAGATCCAGATTATTTCTTTTAAAGAAACAATTTTTGGAGCCCTCTCTGATGTTATACTTGAAATATAGCTTGTTTTGAGAATTAATGTGGCCGACATTAATTCTAATTGTCAAGATTACTCTTGCCGACAGTAATAGGACTTGGCGTAGTTGCCATTCGGTTGTGGTGACATGAGTGTTGAATTATTATTGCCATAGAGCTTGATCTGTTCGTTTCTTCTCTTAATTAGGATAAGAGAAATGGTAGATTGCTTCATTCAAAGTGTGAAATATAATGTGCCTATTCAGTGTTCACCAAGGTAGAATAACTCGTGAGATGGTATTTGCAATTGGAGTAACATCAAACCATGCTAGTTTATGATGGCCAAAGCTAGACGCCCACCTATTTGAGTTGGACCCATCAGTATTGCATAAGTTAAAAAACATAAATGATTGGATTATAGTAACATTCTTCTTAAGCCAATTTAACCCTTTAATTAGTATTAGAGGTCCTGAATTAGTTTACACAAATGCACTTGAGATGATTTAGTAGAAACAAACATACGGAGTCCAAACTTTAATTAGACCCCTTTTACCTTGGTAATTCTTGGTAATTTTTAGTCCAACTCAAAAGGGGGTTATTTATTGCATAGAATTGTATGTACCATCCATCCCACATAACAAGTTGAACCTTATAAGTTTGTGACCAATTCATCTCAGGTGACTTGGACCACACAATCTGGGGATCTAATTAACATAAATTCTAGTATCCACTTTTTGTAAAGTATAATTTATAAGGGATGCATATTGTTTCATGGCTCTCATGCCCAGGTTATTCACTCCATGTGTTTTTGAGGAACCACATGCGATAATGAGTTATTTAAGCGGGAGGGTATTTGGGTAAGTTGTGAAATTTTAATTTCACGTTAACTATGTAATAAGTTATTTCGTTTGTGTTTATTATAACCATTTGTTTTCTTTTAAGTGTATCAGTAGGGTATTTTATGTGAGGTTACATTCCTTGTGAGTTTTTCCCCTCATCAAAAGTACCCCCATCCCCTTCCAACATTAACATACAATGCCAAGAGATGAACATGACATTGGTAGAAAAATGAAATAGGCAAAGCAATCATAATAAGTTGTAACTTGCACTTTCACCCATCCTTTCAACTAATAATCGCACATTTCATCCAACTACGAAACTTTATAAGCTAAACAACTTATACTACACAATCTCATTTTCTTACCCTATATGCAGGATGCCATATATTATAGATAATAAAATATTAAATATTAATTGTTATAGATACATATGTATTTATAATACTCTTAAACAAATATATTCAGCCCCTATGATACACTTTTGAATTTTTTTTTATCCTTGAAGGATATAGAATACCCTATAATTTATTTCACAAGGTTTCTAAGTCTTGCGTAGTGAATTCCCCAAACTCTTAAGTTGGATGAAGGAGAGGTTCGCTTGTATGCAATAATTCCTTCTCTCCATCTAGCCCAGTGGTTCATGATACAACTCCATGATTATGCGTTGCACAAATTGAATAGCACAAAACATATATACGAAGTTGTATGGCACCCAATCTAGCACTACCTCCACACCCCATTCCAACTTGACCTTTGTATTCAATCTGGTTGATAAATATGAACTTGAACGTATCCATTTTTGGGTCTGTCTTGACTTCTTAGATTTCCCTTAACAACACATCACTCAAATATAGGTGTCCAATAAAACAAAAGGGACTTGAAGCCTGATTAGGGCTGCAATGATACCTTAAGTTAGTGCTACTAGGCCGAGCACATCCCATGCCTCCCATGCGAACACCCCTTCTGCTTTTTCCAGGCATGTGAAAGTGGCTTAAATATTCCATCATAAGCAACTTACAGGTTGCTGTGAATCACTGTGATTTTTAATTAGGTCGTAGAAAATTGTCCTATTCATTGAAAGTGTAAACAGTGAAGCATAAATGTACTCAACTTATAAGTTTCCACTGGCAGGCTCCGAGTAGTAGAATATATGTTGGCTATTTGCAAATGCATAGTAGCACTAAAGAATGATAGTTTAATGAGCTATCATATCTTATCGACCTTATCGAATGATAGAGCTTATCGACGCGGATCCGCCACGACAGGGAGTTGCTAGTGGTTCATGTGAAGAGAAGAGTGCCAACATTGAGAGGGGTAGGGTGATTTTGGACGAGCACATGCACATAGATTATTTTGCAGATGCTATAGTTTGGGGTTCTAGTTTTTTCCGGCGTCACTATCGCATGAGGAGATCATTATTTCTTATGATCTTAGAGAGGGTTTGTGCATGCGACAGCTATTTTTTGCAAAAGAGGGATGTTTGTGGCTTGGTAGGGTTATCTTCATGCCAAAAGATTACAGCCACACTATAGGTGCTCAAACTGGGTGTATGTGTTGATGCCGTGGATGATTATTGCCGGACTAGTGAGTCCATTGCCATGGAGTGCATGAAATAGTTTTGAGTCGCGGTACGTGCGGAATTTGGAGAATATCACTTAAGGCAACCTACCTAGGTAGATTATCAACAACAATTGGCAATAAATGTGGCATGTGGATTCCCTCGTATGTTGGCATTCTTGGATTGTATGCATTATGAGTGGAAAACATGTCTAGTGGCTTGGCAAGGTGATCATGAAGATAGGGAGGGCAAACGGTCCATAATTCTTGAAGCAATGGTGGATCAAGGCTTGCAAATATGGCACAAATTTTTTTGGCCTCCCAAGTTCAAACATTGACCTAAATGTGCTAGATCGATCGGCCTTGATCCATGATATGCTCACTTGTGAGGCATTTGACATGACATTCGAGGTTAATGGCCAAGGGTGTAACTAGTATTATTTTTTGGCAAATGTTATTTATCCACAGTGGAGGTGTTTTGGTCAAAGCATTCACCAACCTTATGATGAAAAGAGGAAACATTTTGCATCTAGGCAGGGAGCATGCCGCAAAGATGTGGAGCGTTGCTTCGGAGTGCCACAAGTATGCTTTGCAATCATCCGCAATACGTACCAACAATGAAGTATGGATCCAGTAGTTGAATCACATCATGTTTGCTTGTCGTATTCTCCATGGCATGATTTTAGATGATGAGCATATGTGCTTGGGCTAGAGAATGTCCTTGGAGCTGCAACTATTGATAATGCGCCATTGCATAGAGGCATGTATTTTGAGCAAACAACAAAACATACAAAAGGGATAGAGAATGAAGACACACACTATGATTTAGGAAGTGATATCATTGAACACTTGTAGTCATTGAAAGGCGCCAATAAATATAGTTGAATTTTATTGTCAATCAAATTTCCCTTATAGGCTTAATCCGACATTCACATTGTGTTGCCCTACTATAACATATTCATCATCATCTACATGATTTGGTTGTGAGCTATCATTAAGTGTCTTGTTCTATTGATCATTGCCCCTCACATTACTACAACACTAACAATGCAATACTAAGTGGGTTGGTTGGAATCCACACGATTCATTCCCAACGAGCTACAATTCAAGCTCCTATCACCACATGCATACACCCCCCACCATCCAAATTCTCATGCCGGTCACCATTTGTGTACACGAAACCACGTTTTACATTGTGAGCACCACGACCATTCATATTCAGATCCCACCCGTCATTATGCATCCCACTCCAATCAACAAAATTTGGATGCAACCAAACTGACTGAGATCCACACCCCCGGCCAAACCCATCTCAGCAGTCCCCCTCTGATTGAGCCCCCCCTTGCAATGCAAACTTGCCACCCCCTCCGACCAACCACACCAACTCCCTTTTGATCACCGAGACTAACACAATGCAAAAAAACAAAAAACAAAATCACAATGCACCATAGCTTCCCAAAACGTCCGGGGACTAGGACAAGGCTTTAATGGGAGAAGAAAAATAAAAGAGCTGAAAGACTTATACAAACACACAAGACCACCAACGGATGTAGTACTACTACCTGAAACCGCTTTAGTCACACATGCCCACGAGCTATGCTTTGGAATCACCTAGCACAAACAAACCTACTGGAAGCGGAGTGGATATTGGTAGGGGACTTCAACAACATGATAGAACAAGCTAGTGATAAACAAGGGGCTCCAACAAAACTAGCATAAGTCCAAGAGAACTGTAATCTTGGAATAGACTACTGATGCGATTAGGAGTACAAGATGCTTTCCACCTAGGGGAATTCTACAGGCACTTGGACAAAGCCTTCACATGGACCAATGCACACAATGATGATACAATGATATAATCTTGCATTGATAGGATATACATCCCGACCTGAATAGAACACATAGGAAGAACTACAAGGATCTTACCGACACTACCGGACGTCTCCGACCATGCTGGAGTAGTGTTACACTTCAATGACGAACCAAGGAAAAAACCGAGTACACCCTTCTTCAACAAATGACTCCTTGCTAACCCAGACAGTAAAGTTGCACTGCACACCACATCGAAAGGGGTAATGGAGGACGAGACCTTAGATAGCTGGAACAAAAAAATGATAGCAACCAACAAAGCAATCCATCTCAAATCAAAAGAATTGACCAAGAACCAAGAGAAAAAGTGGAAGGAAACATACCTCGCACAATTTGAAGACATTATCGCAGCAGAGGCAGAATTGCAGCAAAATTGGGGCTCAAAGGAAGCACATAACCGCCTCAACGATGCACAAGCAACCATTCATGAAGTGAGACAACAGAAGTTCCAATTCCAAGAAAGTGCCATCCTATCACAATGGGCACGAGTGGGAGATCGATGTACTAAGGAATTCTTCAAACATCACGTAGGGAGTAGGAAACCTACAATTATCACATAGATGCTAGAGGGGGACAAACTTCTCACTACTCAACTAGAGTTAGAAACCCATATCCTTCAGTTTTATCCTAACCTATATACCAAGGACGAACAAGTAAAAAATAATGAGGCAACTAGAGAACATTGCTTCATGCACTTGAAACACATTGTCACCGCTGAACACAATGAAGAGCTACTCAAACCTTTAACAATGGAGGAACTCAGTGCTGCCATGAAAGAGTTGCCGCAGGAAAGGCACTTGGAGTGGATTCCATCCCAACAGAATTCTATCAAGAACTCTGGGAAGATATTGACTTCGATATATTCAACTTCATCTCCGAAGCAATCACCCAAACCCACATCACAGATGAGTTGAACGTTAGCAAAATAGCATTACTACCTAAATCCGAAGATAGAATGTGAGTATAGAACTTTAGACCCATATCGCTCTTAAACACTAAACCCTAAACCCTAAACCCTAATACCATGTTTTATTTATATTTCATTTTCTTTCTTATATTCCCGGTAACTAATTTTTTTAACTTTACCCCAATTTGTTTTTCTTGGAGCCCAATTGTTGTCCAGTTTTTTTTTAAACCGCATTTTATTTCGTACACCCCATTTTTTTTGGTTCTGGAAGCGACATTTTTTTTCATGAAGGACATTTCTCTTCTTGCAACCATGAATTGTGAAGTTCAGCCACAATGCTAAACTCGCATGAACTAAATCAAAACAATAAACATAAGGCAAAGGCATGCAACCGTAGCATTCAATTTGTCTTGGACCATGAAATAAAGTCAAACAAAGCACCGAAAATTTCCCTCCCGGCAAGTGAGTAGAGACCATTAAGTCAACATTGGAAATGTTAGTTTAGTAGCATTCAAGCAAGCCATAGTGCAAAGTCATCCATCCAAGCATTTTTAACACAAAATTTCCTTTTTTCATCCACTAGCACAGACCCTACCCTAGACCCGCTACCCCTAGTAATTGTTTCCACGCTATTTTACATGTATTGATTACATAAAAAGGCCATTATATGTGATGGTATTTTACATGTAAACATGTTTCACTATAATGAAACCACCTATATTATAAGTACATTTTTTTGAAAATTTTACCTACAATGAATATAGACCCTATTTTTTATTGCACGTTATTTCTATGGATTTCGCCAGTGACCTCCCCGTGATCCAACATAAAGCCTTGATATAGTATGCAATCCAAAATTTATCATTTTAAATGATTTGACACTATAATTTGGAAATCTAAAAACGTTGAATTAACACAATCCATGTTATTTAAGCTACAAACCTATAGGGGTCAACTTTTAATGTTGGATGAATGAGAGGTATGATTATATGTGATGATTCCCTCTCTCGTTTGTTAATTTGGAATGCAAGAGTCACTTTGGGGAGGTGTTAGGAAGAAAAGCTTACTATGTAACAAGGCCTAGTAGAGAATATTTATTTTTTCTTGTGTTTTTCTTGTGTTGTCTTTTTATGCTACAAAATAACAGAGTCCATTGCAAGGGGTAAACATGCAGCTACATGAAACATTAGGGACCTTAGGGCCACTTCACACACAAGGCTGAAGGTCCTTGATCATGGCAATGTAAGAGCTCTCATTGGTTGAAAACGTGGAGACCGTCCAAGTTCACTTCACACTAGGAGGTGAAAGTCTAAAGGCCCAAAGAGAAGTTCGTGGATGAAAAGTCTACATGGAGTCCTAGATGGTAGGTCATGATTAAGGGTGCATGGTCTACCGGAGTTTGCGTCAAGCCCACCTCTTGGAGGTGGCCCTGACGCAAATTCTGGTAGACCACGATTTTCTTTTAATACTTTTTCCAACAAGACATATTTCAGGACATATTTCATGGCAAATTCCGTAATAGATTCTAGGACACACTAACACCACCAAGTAATTCTCTGAAATTGATAGAATTTGAGACATATTATATTAAACCAACTCCTAACATGTTTTTCCGCCAACAAAATATGTAATGGTCCCGCAACATGGTCCATTCTCACTTCACACTATGCTTGAGGGCCCGTGACTACATAAGAATGCTTTCCCAACACCCATAATACAGCCTTTGGATGAGAGTCAAGGGTCCTCACCATTACAAAGTCACGGCTCTTGGCTCATGTGTGAAGTGGCCCTTAATTAGGCCATGCCTAGCAAATCTACCTTACCAAGAGCCAAACATTTTCAAATACCCATTTAGAAGGACAAATTTAGGGTAGCCCATCATTTCATATTTGCAACTCAAGATCTAACTCCTTTGTCAATGCAAAACTCTAAAGTTTTAATCCTATGAAGATATCAAAATCCTTGCAACAACAACAATGAGATAGGAAAAGTCTACCTGACAACAATTTAGTATTCATGGCTTATCAATCTATGGCATCCTTTTAAACTTAAATACAAATGCAAAGCCTGAGCTTGAAATCTGTCAAAATATTTTAGGTTGTTGTTTGTGCTTAATTGATATTTATTGTCCATCATCCTGAATGAACTCTACTTGCACGAGTGTAGGTTGATAAGTCCTCAGTACATTTTCACATATTTCACATATTGCACAAGTTGAATCAGGCACAATACTACATGGAGGTATGTTTGGGTAACTTATTGGAAGCAAATCAATGTGCACTTCTTAACGCGGCATGGTCAGAGTGGAAAAAAGGAACATGCAAACACATCACCAACACAACAGTTGCTTCAAGTGTGTGTTATGTATCTAGCTCACCAAGTTCCTTTAGCTTACCCTCAAAGGAAACTTTCAGGAGACGTTGAATGTGTAACAAGAGTAGATGGGAAGTTCACAGAACTTGCACCACAAAAAGTCTAGGTTCTGAAAGCAGAAATAACCTGGCCTTATACATGAGCACATAGCATAACAACATTAAGCTACATATTTGCCTGGGGATATAGTGATCAAATTCACAAATGTATGACACTTTTAGTCTGAACCTCACACTAACCAAGCATATCATGGATAATTGTAGGGTCTACCTGCTTTTCTAGGGGATTAATCATGAGTCAAGTTCTTTCCAGGGATGACTTGATGAAGGGAATGATGGAGCCATTATACATGAAAAATAACCAATTTGAAATAGAAAATAAAATAAAACTTAGAATAGGTATATCATGAGCTCATATTCCCTACACTTGTGTGATGTTCACTATTTAAGATCCCCTGTACTTGAAATTCAAATTTTGAAACATGTGAAGTGGTCAAATGTGACACGGTCATGCCCAAGATCAATTTAAATACATTGTTACTAAACTATATACGTTGAGAGCAAATCTCAAATGTGTGCGATTGTGCGTCCATAGATACACATTAGATATATTTATTTTGTTTGGAAATAATTGAACATTTTTTCATTGCAAAAGTAAAACACAACTGAGATCAAGAGCACATGGCCCTAGACCGTGTCCAATACTCAACTTCTACCGAAAAGAGAGTGCTTACTTTAGTTCCTTCAACCAAGTGACCTAGTCTTAAAGCACAAAAGAGAGACCCACCATGAGTAGATAAGAAATCAACATGCGTCAATTAGTGAACTCCTTTGAAAGCCAGCCATTCACTTTCCACTAAATTGTTTGTCACCATTGTGCTCACAAAAGAGCCCTTTGACAATGTTAGCAAAATTCATCGATGTACTATTCTATTCCATTGTTTTTTTACATATTTTTCCAAGCACCTACAATCAAGATCCAAGACATCAGTCACATCACCATACTGTAAATTTTCTACTTTCTTCTAACTGCACCATTTATGGTGTTTAGTACACTTACTAATTGGAATTACTCAGTGCTATAACTTTGGGCTGACCCCTTTGCATCCATGAAGTGTGGTCCATGATATACAAATCATGCATGAAACTACAGAATAACATTATTTACACATCGATCTTCAAGCACTGCACTAAATATCATATTTAGTGTCACTTACTATTTGGAATTACTCAACGTTGAATTTTTTTACTGTACATCTCATTTTTTTACCAACAAACATTGAAATGGTTGTTTGGACATTATAGAACATCAACTTGTTTTACATTAATAATCAAAAGATATAAGAATGCGTAACTCCAAATAGTAAGTGATATTAAATATCATATTCAATGCAATGAGCTATGTTTCTCTTTGTTTCATTCAAGTTGTGGGTAAGATACCAATAGAAAGCATTTATTGAGATTGCAAATGCAAAGAGTATAAAGTCACTCCCTAAGCCCAAAATTTGAGGGAGACAACATCAAAAATCATCATGCAAGTGTTTTTTTGAAGGCATATATCATTGATTCTTTAGTAGTCACTACACTTACATGGCTAAGAGTTAGGATGCGATTTTGTAAACTTTAGAAACAATTATACAAGAAGCTTCGTAAGACAAACACTTTGTTTGTGCAAAATTAACAAGATTGGAAGGAGATATCATCATTTGTTATTGGACCTCCCATGTTATATAGTGTGGGTTGGTAGAAGTTGCAAGTTACCCACAATATTATATTTACAATTTTTAGTGTGACTATTTGTTGATAGTGTCGCTCACAACATAATCAATGTAGTGGTACCCATTAATTTTGTCCTAGATAATGGACAAAGGTGAAACTTTTGCTTAGGGCCCTAATGAGAGTTATAAGAACATGTCAAGGTAAACAAGTCTTACATGGCCATTATATTTATTTGGATACCTACATTTGAGTGGTATATGGCAATCAACTTCTTAGGGCCACTTCACACACAAGCCAAGAGCCGTGACCATGAAATTGTGAGAGCCCAAAACAAAAGTGTCCAAAGGCCGTCCCAACACACCTCCAAAATCATGTAGTGTGGTCACGGATCCTCAAGTTTAGTGTGAAGTCATATGTGACCGGGCCCTCAACTGAATGCTATTTCAATTAGTTTCTATTCATACGGGTTCTCACACATGATAAAATAGAACAAACCAACGGTTGTGAGTGTTCGGAATGCCATGATCTCCCAACTTTGTGTTAGGCCTACCTCCAAGAGGTGATTTTTGAAAATAGGTCAAGTGACCACGAAGCACGATCCATTCGATGCCATGTAGGAATCCATGTGGACTTTACATCCATCTTGCATTCACATACTCCGTTGGTCCCTCAAGCGTGGTGTGAAGCGAACTTGGACCGGCTCCGCCATTTCCACCAAGGAGAGTGCTTGAAGTGTAATGGTCATGGGCTGTCGGTCTCGTGTGTGAAGTGGCCCACTGGCCCTTAGACTAACATTAATATTGCCAAAATTGGTCTTTGTGCTTGAAAAACATCAACCATGATGGGTTCCAACAATAACCTCACTTTGGAGGGTGTAACCAAAACTTAGACAAGTCCGAATTGCAACATGAATCATGTAGTACGATAAAATATAACCTAATTAAAAAAAGAAATATTAATTTAGAACATTCATGAGCGGCGTGGGAGGAATGCCATCCTATCCCAAGCCGCTCACCGCACTGGTCACAATCTAACCTTGCCACAACTCCTGAGTCAAGGGCTAAGGGCTGCAGCCAGTCACAAATGCCTGTGCCACACCAAATTAACGAATAAAACCTCCCCACAACCCCTTCTCTCACCTGCTCACCCGGTCACTTCGTCCGAACCCAGATTCATCCAGATCCACCCAGGCTGAATCTGGGTGGAAGGTGCATCATGGAACATAATTATGTAAAGATGTTGGCTACACTAATGCCCCCTTCCCACCTGACTTTACCATTCGCTAACCACAACCCTATAGATGTCATCCCTCATAGTATTAAGAGCATCCGCACCCATGCTCGCTATACCCGGCCTCAATGGCTTTTGGCGGGCCCGGGTAGGAATGACCACCCCACCGCAACCCGGGCAACGGCTCTTTCAAGAGCGGGCTCGTGAAAAACTTCCCCTGTCGCGCCATTTTCCAGAGTCTTCGAGTTCTCTGCGCGCGCCCAACAGCCGGGTGATTTAGGGAAGATTTTGTTCTAATTTTTTGTGTGCACCGCTGTTCGGAGAATTTTTGGCGGGATGGCAGGACGTGGCCGTGGGCACTCGGTGCTTCGAGGCCGTGGACGCGGTGGCTTGCAGCGAGGAGCGCCTGCGGCAACTGATTTCGGGGTTGGTGAGCGGGGATTCGACGACGTCGAATTTGAGGGTTTGATGCGGGGGAGGCCGTCGCCGCGAGTGGGTGAAGCGAATGGTTTGCAATCTCGGCGAACTGGGCTCGATCGCAGCCAGCATGCGGGGATTCACTTGCAGCATTCAACTGGTTTCGGCGAACACGAAGCACCGACGGCCTCGGTGCCGGATGTGACTACTGGAGCAGGCCATCAAGCCCAGGTGAGTGACCCAGCATTCTCCCTGCATACTCAACCCTCTATTGATTTTGGTCGAAGCCGAGGCAGGGGTCGTGGGGGAGGGTCTGTGCGGCCTGCGAAAGGTAAGAATTTTGTTCCTGAGGAAGAGCGCCAGTTGACTAGGAGTGTTCTCGCAATCTCTCAGGACCCAATTTGCGGGAATCAACAAAAGGGTAATGCTTTCTGGGAACGAATTTATTTGCATTATGATCAATGTAGACCAGGTGGACATAGGGGCGCGCGATCATTGGAATCAAAATGGGGCATGATTAAACACGATGTGGGAAAATTCATTGGAGCCTATAATCAAATCAAAAGATTAAACAAAAGTGGTAGTAAAGAATCTGACATTATTCGCATGGCTAAAGATTTGTATCGTACTAAAACTGCTAAGAACACTGAGTTCATGTTTGAACACTGTTGGGAATTGGTGAAAGATTTTCCGCGTTGGGCTGACGGTGTTAGTCCATCGCGTCAAACAACTCCCTCTAGGAGGGTGTCTGGTTATTCTGACCACGAGTCGCAATCGGGTTCCCAAATGGACACCCAAAATGGTGTGAGTGCTGTGGATACTACAGGTGAGGCAACTACAAGCATGACATTCAGAGAGAGGCCCGGAGGCACAAAAGCAGCAAAAGATGCCCAACGTGCTGACAAGGTGCACGAGAGAGCGGCTTTGACTCAAGCCAAGGCCGCCGAGAAGATGGCGGAAGCAACACTTCGCAAGGCGGCAAGTTTGGAGTACCACAACATGCTACTCCTTTTCACCGCACCGATGAACCAAGTTACCACGCCGGAGGCTCAAGAATTTATTCGTTTGCTTCGTGAGGAGGAGCTGCTCAAATTACGACGTCGAAGGGCGGAATCCGCGGCATTTGAGTTGCGTGAACAACAAGAGCGAGAGGTTTTTGAAATGTCCGAGGCGGCACGCGAACGAGAAGAAGCGGATAAGAGATCTCAAGAAGATGAGGAAACACTCAGGCAATTGCGGGATGCACGAGTGGAATTCGACTCTATGAGATCAAATTACGAGCATCCGGGTCATAGAGAAATTGGGGATTTGCAAGAATCCGACGAGGAAGACGATCTCGATTCTGAGGTGGATTCAATTTCTCGTACTAAACCAGCCACTTTGCTTGACTGTGAGCCTGTGATCCTGCTTGATAAAATTTGAAATGTGAATGCTGGATTCACTTTCTGTGAGCCGACTGTGACCCTGTCCGAATTCTAATTCTCTTCTAGGGCAGACTGTGGCCGACTTTGAATGTGACTGTTTTTTTTTTAAAATTTCCTGCAGGCAGTCTGTGTGAGTTATTTAGTTCTCGGTTATCTGCAGGCAGTCTATGAGGGATAATGTAGGTTTTTTTTTTTTTTTTCCTGCAGGCCCTGTATGTGGATTTTTAGGCTCTGATTTGATTGCAGGCACAAAAGAGATTAGTCTGAATGCTTCTTTTTGACAGGGGGAGGGTCTGTAAGGGTTTAGGGAAGGTTTTTTTTGTTTTTTTTTTCTGCAGGCCCTGTATGTGGATTTTTAGGCTCTGATTTGATTGCAGGCACAAAAGAGAGCAGTCTGAATGCTTCTTTTTGACAGGGGGAAGGTCTATAAGTGTTAGTGTAGGTTTTTTTTTTTTTTTTTTTTTTTTTTTTTTGCAGGCCCTGTATGTGGCATTACAGGCTCTGGTTTAATTGCAGGCACAAAAGAGAGCAGTCTGTGAAGGCTGAGTGTGAATGTAGGTTTTGGGTTTAGGGGTTTAGGGGGTTATTTAGTTCTCGGTTATCTGCAGGCAATCTGTGAGGGCTGAGTGTGAATGTAGGTTTTTTTGTAATTTTTTGTTCTGCAGACAGTCTGTGTGGTCTACAGTCAACGAGTTTGGTTGATGGAATGCAGCATTGCTGCCGACTGTGATTTGCAGGGCAGGCTGAGTCCGAGCATTGGCATGTTTGTGTGTGTGGATGATTCTGTTCTGCATGCATTCTGTGTGGATGTTTCAATTATGGACAATTTGTGGTCGAATGTGGCATTACGCCCGTGCTTGAATGTGTATGAGCTTGAGTGTGTCTAAGCCTTGAATGTGCCTAAGCCCTGTTTTGTTGTTTTTGATTGCAGGCACAACATGCGAATGAAGAGCATGATCCTTGTAGTCGGCGATTCCGAGAAGATGGCGGGATTGCACCCGGTAGATATGTAGATAGCCATGGTGATAGTGGTCAGTGGGATGACATTGAGCATGTTGGACCAGGGATGCCCACCACATGGGATGTCATGGTAGATCATGACAATTCACAAAACATGTGCGCCGAGGATGACATTGGACTTGGTTTAGCATTGACTGGACATAGTTTTTTCCAATAAATGTGATATTAGTCACACATTTGCATATTATTTAAAAATTTCAGCATACATTCTTTCTCCGAAACTCACATGTATTGCAATTGATATGGCCAAACTTATGGATACTAGTCACCCCTTTATATATTAGGCCAAATTGGTGCCTTTCAACATCCACAAGTGCTCAATGAGATCACCACGGAGACCAAAATGAGTGTCCGCATTGGTAATGTCCACGGTACTTGCCATATACTCATCAAAGGACAAACCTCTTTGCATTGGGACATTTCCCTCATGCAACTCACCAATAATATCATCTAGTCCTTCAACACCTTCTTCGTCATCAATTATCATATTGTGCAAGATACAACACGTGAACATGATGTTCGATATCACTTCCATGCTCCAATGCCGGCAAGGGTTGCGAATTATCGCAAAACGGGCCTGCAACACCCCGAAACATCTCTCAACATCCTTGCGCACGGCCTCTTGTCTTTCCGTAAAATAGCTGCGTTTCTCATCTTGTGGTTGATGGATGCTTTGCACGAAGCAAGACCACTCGGGATATATACCATCCGTGAGAAGATAATATCGATCATACTGACACCCGTTAACCTCGAATTGCATGTCACGAGCTTCGCTAGTCAACATGTTGTGGATGAGCGGTGAATGATCCAACACGTTCAAGTCGTTGTTGGAACCGGGTAACCCAAAGAACGCATGCCATATGTGCAAACCACCATCCGCCACGGCCTCCAATATGATCGACTTCTTCCCATCTTTGTCACCGAAGTCCCCTTGCCAAGCAACCGGGCAATTCTTCCACTCGTAATGCATACAATCAAGTGAGGCAAACATGCCTGGAAATCCACGATCAGCATTAATTGCCAACTGTTTTTCAAAATCGGCACGAGTAGGTTGTCTCATATGGTATGCCTCAAACTCACACCTAATTGCAATGCAAAATCGCTTCATAGATGTCATCGCGGTGGTTTCACTAGTCCTGCAATATTCGTCTGTAGCATCGGCACACAAACCGTAACACAACATCCTCAAAGCGGAGGTGATCTTCTGATGCGGGGGCAACCCCAAAAAACCACATGCATCTTGTTTCTGAACAAAGTAATCGTCTCTAGCACAAACCCTATCCAATATGGTCAAAAATAATGACCTCCGCATACGGTATCGACGGCGGAAAAAATTTGGGCCATACGTAGGTTCATCTGCAAAATAATCAGACATCATGCGGGCATGCATCTCGTGTCTATGCCTGTCAATGTTGGGCGATTTCCCTGGACGTGATCCATGGACAATGCTCGGCATGTGACCACGCGGTGCACTCAACCCTAATCCAATAATCCAATTAACATTGAAATCATCTTCCTCATCGTCCTCCAAAATAAGCTCCCGAGTCGCAAGAAGGCGTTCCCGCCATTGATCCATAAGATTAACTACAAAATACACATGTCAAACCGAGGAACTCTATTAACTCAAACAACCCTAAACCTCCTTCAAGAGCAGAAAACAAGCCTCGCAGCTCTGTTTGCAGGCAGTCTGTGGTGGTCTGTGACAGTCGAAAAATCTATGTTTGCTCGCAGCCTCTGATGTGGCTCGTCCAACCTTTATTTGTTTTATCTGCGGGAGGAGTGACAAAGCCGCGCCGGGAGGCAGGCAGGCAAGCGGGGGAGTGACGGAGCAGCGCCGGGAGGCAGGCAGCGCGGGAGGCAGCGAGAGGGAGGGAGCGCCGGGAAGCAGCGCGAGGGCCTCTGGAGAGGTCTGGAGGAAGGGTGGGGGTCGCCATATTTGGCGAGGCCCTAGAGCCTTGTGGAGCCCTCTACTGGCCCTTTGAAGAGCCGGGTATAGTGAGCATGGGTGCGGATGCTCTAAGTGTCGTGAAACTTAATTGTCGAGACCACCGGACATTGACCATAGTAAGTTCTATGAAACTTAACAAATACAGCCATGGATGATGGATGAATTCATCCATTGGCCAAAACCCTACCTTCTTCTATCCACAACTTGTGATGAAATATTGTCATGGATGATCTACAATCCCTAGAAACTTAAACAAGGAATGACAAATAGCGTTGGGTTAACATTTAGTATTGGTGACACTAAATACCACGGATTACAATTATTAATGAGCACGACAATTAGAATGGGTAACACTACATATCATATTTTGTGTAGTAAATGTCATGTTGAAGGTAATTTAGTGCTGGGTACGAGGAATTCTGGTTCTGCGACGAGGAGGATCGATCATCGGATTGCTGTGTCATCCAGAGCTGCAGTAGCCATCCCGTCTCAGCGGATGGGACGGATTGCACTGCTTTAAAAGGATCACGAAGATCATAGTTCCAGTGTCTTCACATCTCTCTCCCCTCGTCAGTGAGGGCAGTGAAGGCCACTCAGCTCAGTCACGTGCATTTCTAGAGCAAGCCGTCTCTCTTTGGACAATCCACAGGAAGTTTGTGCTGCGGGATTGTTGAATCTGCAAACATGGGTCGTGGGTTCGGAGTGTCCCAGTTGATGGTAGTATTGGCAGCAGCGTTTGTGATCGCCGTGCCGGTGTTGGCTATCGAGGAATACGAGGCGAATGCATGGTACGAGGCTGTGGGGAACAAGCCCCAAGCAGATGACACGACGCAGAGCAGTGGGTTGGACACGTTTGCGAAATCTGTCCGAACGATCGTAGTGGATCAATCCGGGAAGGGCAACTTCAGGAATGTACAAAAGGCTATCGATTCCGTGCCAAATGGCAACAAGCAGCGCGTGGTGATCGTGATCAGGGCCGGAGTATACAGGTCTAATCTCAATACCATGCGATCGACTAACTTGATGCTCGAATGCAACATCACTGAATTGAAGAATTTGGCGTAGTTGATGATTAGATTGTTCAATATATGTGTTCTGTATTAGTCGAATACAATAGAAAGTTCTGGGAGGATTGTAGGGGCATGTGAGTATTGCAGGATGCCTAAGAACGTGCAGGGAATGTGAATTATGGCACAGCTGATTGGCAGGCGTCTTTTGATGTTCCACGATCCTGTTAATGGTGCCCCGTGTGGTTCATATGAGCAACAATAAAGGTTGAGGTGTAAGTCATCCGAGTGATATGGTGGGTGTTTGTTTTGTGAATGTTACAGGCAGAAGATCCTGATCCCACAGGAGAAGCCTTACATCACATTCCAGTGCGCACCGAAGAAGACCATCTTGGTGTGGGCTGACACAGGAGCCTCTGCCGGAGGAACATCGAAGAGTGCCTCCGTGGCCATCGAGTCGAGCCACTTCATCGCCTACGACTGCACATTCGCGGTACTGCAGCATAAATTGACCTTTCCAATCTTTTGGGGGAACCCGCATTGTATTGTAACGTGCGAGGGGAGTGTTAAATAGTGAATCGTGTAGTCCTGTGTGTATATTGCTGATACGAGGGTGTTATGATTGCAGAACTCCGCACCCGCTCCAGTCGGAGGTGCGGTTGGAAAGCAGGCAGTGGCATTGAGGATCAAGGGAGACTTGGGAGCATTCTACGGGTGCTCGTTCTACGGAGCGCAGGACACCTTGTACGACCAGGCAGGACGGCACTACTTCAAGGACTGCTTCATCCAGGGCTCAATCGATTACATCTTCGGCGACGGGCAATCCATCTACCAGAGCTGCCACCTGAATTCCATCGCGCAGGGCACGAGCGGATCCGTGACCGCCCAGAAGAGAGGGCCAGGAGAGCTGACGGGATTCTCGTTCGTGGGTTGCACCTTGACAGGTTCGGGGACGATCTACTTGGGACGTGCTTGGGGAACGTACTCCCGGGTGGTGTTCATCCGGTGCAACATCGCCGAGAAGATCATCCCCGCGGGATGGTTCAACTGGGGGGATGCTACGAGGCAGAAGACGGTGTTCTACGGGGAGTACGAGTGCACGGGTGTGGGGGCGAACCGCGCTGGACGTGTGAAGTGGTCACGCGTACTGACCGCGAAGCAAGCGGCTGCATTCTCGAGCCTGAACTTCATCGACGGGCAGAAGTGGCTCTGAAAGTAGATGAATTAGGCCGGGGAAAGATTATAATTGATGGTCGGAAACTTAGTAATTGTTTGCGATCAAATTATTGGGTGAGGATGCAATTCATCCTCGCTCTGCATTGTGTGGACATATATAGCTGATCTCCCGTCATTGCGTTTATGATGATGTTTGGGTAGTTCTTCCATGAAACCTGAAGTTGTGTAGGAATTTTTAGCTCAAAAGATTATTTATCTTTTGTCGCTCAGTTTTGGTGAAAGACCTCTAGCATGGTAGGTATCTGTTTTTTTGCTTTGGCAAGAAGCTATTGGAAAGACTTTCTGGTTGATGTCATTACAATGTTGACAATCTTGAATGTGTTTTTGCAACTTTTGGGTTTTCGCATATTGGAAGACTGAAATTTGAATGAAGGATCGCATTCCTGCAATTGGAAAGGCACTGTATCTATTTTACAACAAATGAACTTTATATTTAGCTGAGATGATGAAACCAACATGCACTTGTCAGGTTGTGGAATTTTCTTCCTAAAATCTGGGTGCACTCCCTTGAACCCTTCTCGAAAGGTGCGCAGTTGATGTATTTGTCATCTTCCTATATTTGTAGACATTCAGATCTTTGTGATGAATGTATGATGAATTTAGAAATGACACAATAAAACTGGTAACGCCTGTCGTGTTCACCCTGTATACTTTCTGGCCTCTCCATCCATCCCAGCTCAGCTATGGATTCCACCATTTCGAGCTTTTCCTTTCACTTCGGATAATTTCGTGCTTGCAGTTGTCATTATATTGTCCCTTGCCAATCGGTTCAATCTGATCGTCTAGTAGGAAAAGGTACTGTTTCCCACTGCTCTTTTACATTCCAGAAATTCATGTAAGCAATTACTCAAGATTTGAAGTAGTGTTACATTCATGTACAGTCCACCTCTTCATGTTGCTTCAGCTTGTGCAATTTTTTTTCCTTAAATAAGTCCGCACCAAGACAGATAAGATGATGTCTTGGACTATGTCAAACATCAATTTAATAGCTGGGAAGAAGGTCAACCCAGTTTTGAGTTTTCTGTAGTTTGGAAGACTTATGGTGATCAATCGGCATCGCATCATCACATGAATGAATGCAGTTGGCATTAGTATATTTTCATAAAGTTGGACAAGTGTCACAGAAGGATTTCAAATTTGCACAGCGGCGCATGACATGAGATTAATATTCCTTATATGATTATCCATGTAGTGAGGGTGGGCTAACAGTGCATGTGCGAAATTAGTGAAGGTGATACAGAAACTTTTTTACACTATGAAATTAGTGCCATGAGAAGATCTAGGGTTTTGGGAGTTCGAAGTGTCAAAGTGCCATAGACTCTCAATGCAAGTTTTTTTTAATTTCTTAGTGTTAGGAGATGCCTTAAGAGTGAGTGGTGCCTTCCCTAATTTTGAAATTTGGCAAAATAGTGCATGTATGGGGAATTAGTACCACACGCACTAAATGGGATAATTAGTGTCACTTGGACCCATGTTGTCCACCCCATTGCACCCCATGCGTATGTAGTGAATGAAAGAGAATTTTCTTCTTCAACCCCTTAACATCCAAGGCGCAACATGGTCAAGTACACAATTCCATTGCCCTGCATAAGTTATCTTTGACAAATTATCTTTCAAGAGAAGTCTACATATTCTAGAAGACGGTGCAAGTAGTGTGCAAGTAGATATATTGAACACGTAATTGTTTAATTTTTTTTTTAAAGCATGATAAAATTACATTAAATTGATGTTTTCGTAGAAAATTTTGTAGTGGTACCCTCAAGTTTATAACAAATTCAAGGAATATGAAGAAAAAAAATCCAACTTCAAAATATTTAAGGTCATGAAATTTACATGATTACATCCAAAACTAGATTTAGCCATTACCTTTTGAGAAGTACTTTTAATGATGAAATTTCAAGATTTCATCTTGATATTGTGTATTTTATATTTGGGTACCTGACACAACCCCGGGTACGCAACTCCCGTATTATATGGTCCTGATTATAATCACTTATAATGCGTTTTAGTCTAATATTGAGTGATACAATTTGTTTTAATGTAGGAAACCCTTGTAGCCCTTCTAACAAGGAATCCAAAAATGTAATTATATATAGGAAATGAATATATTTTGAAGCATATAATTGTATTAAAAACCTAATTATATGATTTTTTTAATACATGTACCATAGGTCAAACTACCCAACTTTTTGGACTTTTTAATAAAAATTTAACATTGTGAATGAATTATAATTTTAATGGGAGGCAACTATTCGTGGCTTATAATTTTAATGGGAGGCTTAATAAATATGCAACCCAACTTTTTTTTCATCTCATTTATTTAATTAGGTCTTCACCCAACTTTTTTTTCATCTCATTTTATTTAATTTGGTCATCACCCAACTTTTTGATCATTTTAATTTGATATAACTTGATATATTTTTTACAAAAGCCGTCCTCTAAGCCGAGTACGATGCCCCTTGCGTATAATATGAGAGTTGCGTACCCGGGGACACAACAATAGAAGGCGCCATGAAAACGAATCCAATTTAAACAACATTTTGCTACTACTTTTAGGTGTTTGACTAAAAAATTAATGGTTTTAGTCTACCGGAGCACTTTTTCCATATATTTGACCATGCTTGTTCTCTTCAACATCCTCTTAAAAGTGTCACAAACATAGTGTTGAATTAGAATCACTTCTAATTCTAATTCTAAAAAGTGTAGAATTGCAGCTGGAATAATATTGAAATTATAATATAAGCCCAATGTAAATACATTTTGGTGCTCTTCCTACTTTTACTATACAATGGTTAAGATCAAATATAGCAGTACACTGACTAGGAGGAATTTCAACTAAATTGTTGGTTGTATCCTATTTATTTGCCTATTATTATGTAAGGGCACATTGCACAAAGTAATGATATGGCTTTTACCCTACGTTGATGTGTCATAAACTTTAACATGAGGCATGACATGTTATAACACCTTCCTTCATACCTTAAGATGGTAATATTAGTCTTAAATCTTGATTCAAAATGATAGCCATGGTTGATCTTTGATATAGTGATAGACTGGAGGCAGACGTGTTCCTATGTTATATTGCTTGTGCTTATTGGGTTTGGTGAGTGTCTTCTTAAACTTGTTCTATGCCAATATCCCTTCTCATTTGTCAGTTTTAATGCCTTCTCTTAATCAAAGTGTCAATAATTGGTTAATAATTGATCTTGCTCGATATTGTTGTATATCCTTGGTAGTTTGGCTTGAAGATTGTGGCCATTTGTCTCTGGTGTTGAGAACTATCATTGTTGATGCCATTGGTTGGAGTTATTATGCCACTAATGCTACAATGAGCATTGGTATTGCTCCTCACATGCAGTAGTTTCTCAACCATTCTAAAACCATTTTTCAATCTCGCCAAAGTTCATTCAAATCATATGATATCTTCAATGCTAACTTAGTTAGCTTCACCTTCATTTAACTTTCAACTCCTTCATATTCCACTCACAAAGCTCTGCAAGGTAGTTGCATACATTCTATACTACGTGGTCTTCTTAACGTGTGAACAAGCTCATTGATGAACGATTTGTATTCAATTTGCGACGTAGAATCTTGATGGAATAATAAAGAGAAAAATTTCACTACAATTTACAAAATAAATCGTATCCAAAAGCGTGCTTGATTTTGGAGATATTCAAACAAATGGCTTGTTATATGAGTTGCCTCTAAAACATAAAGTAGCTTATAAGATTGGCTTGTTGCCTGGGATTAAACCATCTATCAAGGCATGTATCAATTCAACCAAAACGAGCTTGTAGAGTTGAAAAAAAAATCACAAAATTTTTAGCCCAATACTACATTTATCCATAAAATCACCATTTGGGGGCCCCTATATTCCTTGTGAATTAAAAGATAATAAAACACGAATGTGCATTGACTATCGTCCATTAAACCGTATCACCATAATAAACAACAACTCCTTGTTAAAGGTAGACAACCTCTTTGAGAGACAAACAAGGACACGTTAGTTCAATTAGATTAACTTGAAGTCATGTTACTACCAAATTCTGATGGAGGAAGCATACATACCAAATATAACTGTTGTGTTGATCCACTACAGATCTTAAGAGTTCTTCGTCATGGAATTGAGGTTATGTAGTGCGACGGTATTATCAATATCGATTATGAATTCATTTTTTAACTATGAAATGGATTAATACATGGTGGTCTATATAAATGATATTTTAATATAATCTAAGAATATGGAAGAGGCTAAAAATACAAAAATTCTT
Organism: Polytrichum commune; assembly: GCA_950295325.1. NCBI lineage: Eukaryota > Viridiplantae > Streptophyta > Polytrichopsida > Polytrichales > Polytrichaceae > Polytrichum > Polytrichum commune. Next base: position 40,564,238 of record OX485807.1, read on the forward strand.
AGCAAATGCTAAAAAGAAATTGTCTTGTAAAATTTGAGTTTATGGAACATGTGTTGAAATGATAAAATCCATCCCGACTAAAAAATATTATTACGAAATTCAAAATTGGGGGGTTCCACGCACTCATAAAAGTGGCTAATCGATTACTATCATAAGATTATAATAAAAATTTAAAGATGGTGGCTCCATTCTTAAATCTTTGATGAAACGAGAGTGAAATACGAAAGTGGGACGAAGCTTTTGACAAGGCTTTTATGACGTTGAGAAAACTATTGTCTATTGCAATAACTTTGAAGTACCCGGAATTTGATCACAAATTTGAAGTCCACACAGATGTGAGTGGCAAAATGTAAATGTAAAGGGAACATCCAATGGCTCGTAACAATGACAAGCTTATGGATAGCCAGTTGCAATCCAAAATATTTGGTTTTATGTGGTAGTATATTGTCTTAAAATATGGAGGCATTATGTTGGACGTTGGAAGACTATGGTTTTCACGGACAACATATCCCTTAAGTATTTTGATATGAAGGCATAAATAATATCAAAAGAGTTACAAATAGTATTGTCGTGCACCTCTCCATAAGGAGTGTCCAAAACACCAGGGTTTGTGTGTGTCACGCCCATTTTATAGCTTTTGGCACTAAAATGGGGTCAAGGATATGGGTTATGCCATTACCTTGCCATTGGTGAGAGATGTCGGGCCAATGGAGCCAAAAATGTTGTGTCTTTTGTATGGTGAATAATATTTTGTGAATGTTATGGGACAAGTGAGTAGGATGGAGAAGTATGAGTGTGTAATGCTAAATTGGTCGATGAATCTATTTAATATATTGTTGTGGAGTGTATGGTGGTTGTGTAGGGGGGGAGATTGTGTGTGGCGAGTGAGGCGGTATTGTTTTGATGTATCTATTGACTAGGAGTGGCACTTTTGTAGAAAGGTTTGTGATGGTGGGGATGTGGTGAGTGTGGTTTTGTAGGTTAAACATCTTTCCCATAGCCATGTCAATCTCTCTACTATAATGGTGGCTTGGTGGTTCCCATAGTGGTTGTGTATTTGAGTTTTTTTTGGGTTCAATTTCTGGTGGGAGATAAGTGTAGTATAGAAGGGGTTTTTATACCAATCGTCATGGAGAATCGAGTTGGCGAGTGGGAATGTGGTGTCAAATAAATCAAAGTGGATGTTGAAGTGTTTTTTTAAGATAAAAAGGGGGTGGTAGGTGAGCGGGTGCATGCTTGGTAGTTGACTAGCGGGAGGTGTTCCACTCCTCTGAATTTGGTATTTATAAATTTAATTATTTCTTGGAATATTTCACCAAGTGATCCTAGGTCATTAAGGGTTTGGGTGAGTTGGTCACTTAGATAGTGTAAATCTGGGAAGGAGGGTGAAGGCAATTATGCCAAAGGTTTCTCTTGGTAATTATGTGAAGATGTTGCATGTGCTTTGGGTGAGGTTGCAAATGGATTTTGTGAGTTTTATACATGGGGGGTTCACTCCCTCTTATATTTTGCATACACGTGCATTCGGGACCTAGTTATTGGGGGGCTATTTACCTTGCAGAAAAGATTATAAGGTGTGGTATTTTTCAAAATAAAGGTGTGATGGTATTTTACATGTGATGGTATTTTACATGTAATCCTTTTTCATTATTTTAAAACCCCCTATATTATATGTAATTTTTTTACAAAATTTATCTACAATGAATATATTAGACCCTATTTTTTATCGCACGTTGTTCTACGATTTTTGCCAGTGAACCCCCCGAGGTTTTATAAGGAGTTTGTCCATCTTCTTAATGTCGGGTATTTTAAAAGGGGCTACATAGAATGTGTATTCTATAACTAGGCGGATGACAATGTTTAATATCTCAATTTCGTTGTTGTAAGGAGGTGGATGAAAGTAGTAGTTCGGCACTTTGCTTTTTTATTTGTTGATTGTGGCTAATTTTTGGATGTCTCTTTTAAAGGATGGTACAAATTTTATTCTTAGGTATGTGTATGGTTGAATAAGGGGGATTAGATGGAAGTCTTCCTCATGTGAGGGCATGTATATGTGTATTATGATGATGGGGGTGAGTGGTTTGTTTATAATTAGAATGAATTGTAGGTATGGGGTCACTTCTATGTCATATGTATTTTTTTGTGATATTTTTGAGGAAGGCTTTGGGTTTGTCTATCATGGTAATTAAACCCCCTTTGGTAGGGTATATTGGATATATGGGTGCCTTAGACACGTGTTGGCGTTTATTGTGTTGTATTATATTAGTTTGTATTCATGGAATTGGTTATTTATGAGTCATGTGGATTTATCTTTGGGGATTTTTGTTTTGTGTATACATATGATTAGTGGCAAAGTGTTTTTATGTTGTGAGTTGATGGATGTCTTGGAGGCTAGTACTAAAGTTCCCATAGTTCCATTTGAGGCAGGTGATAGGCTACGAGAAGAGGTTTTGTTGTGTTATTGTGGGTAGGAGAGGCGATGGGGTTATGGGTATAGTGTGTCGGGTGAGAAGCCATATATGCGTTCTAGGATTTTGAGGGCTTCTTGGATAGTGTGTGTAGGGTATACTCGGAGATGTTCTTGAATGGAGGATATTGATGGTATGTATGTTGTGGTTGGAAATAGTTTTTGTTATATATTCGTAAAGTTCTTGGGTGAGGTGGTTGGGTAGTTGAGTGTCCAATAGGGATTGTGTTATTGGGCACGGTGTAGTGATGGGGTCTAGTGGTGGGGGTATGTTTTTGAGGCATCTTAGGAGGGGAAGGTTTTTAGTTGGGAATCCATTTTGGAGAGTCAGGTTGCATTGGGTAGGGATGTGACTTAAGGAAATAATTAGTGTGTTGAGTAAGGGTTGGGTGTGGCATTTACTAAGTAATGCTAGGTGATGTTTAAGGTGTGGAAAGTCATGTGTTATTTGTGTGAGTTGTTGTGAGAGGGGTTTTTAGGATGCGTTGGAAATAGTTTGCAATAAGTGCATATTCTAGTTTTAAGGTTGTAGGGATTTGGATAAAGTATTGAATTTGCCTTTGTTTAACAAAATTTGGCATTTGTTCAATGATTGTTGATGTCTTGGGCTCGGTTGGATGTCTCTGAATCGGAGTAGACTTTGTAGGTTCATGTTGTAGTGGGTTTCTTTTTATGTATATAGGATGTTGGTGTTGTGCTTGAGATGTCCCTTTGTCCCGAGCAATGTGTGTGTTGCGGTGATGGATGTTTTGGTTTGTCATGGTGCGGTTTAAATGCTAATGCATGCTGGGTTTGAGGTGAGTGCATGATGTATGAGGGTGCTAGGAGTCAAGCATTTGACCATTGTGTGTAGCTAGGATTTTCTGCTTATGTGTGGGTTAGGTAGGTACAAGGCATTCTAGGAAATGGTGGATTTGTATGTATGTTTGTTGTAGGTTGTGGTGTGGCATTGACAAAAAATTGTGCAGGTTTTGTATTGAACACATTGATTGATGGCTATTGTTGCATACTTGTATGGTGCTTGTGGTTGTTGGCTATTTTTAGTGATTGACATCCAAGTTCGCTTCTTGGGTTTTTCGAAGATGGAGTGAAAATTGTATTTGATTCCAATTTGGAGTTTGTTTTGGGAAGCTTTTGCGGTGTGGGAGGAGAACAATGGAGCATGCATGTGCGAGGACACTGAGATTTGGGTGAGCAATTGTTTGATGCAAGGGTGTTTTTTTTTCCTTGTTATCTTTAGGTGGTGTGTTTTGGACTTTGTGGTTGAGTTGGATATTTTTGTGTTGTGGCTATGTTGGGGGCATTGGCAAGGGCTTGTGTGGGTGTAGGTGGCCGTTTGAAAGCCAAGAATGGGAATGATAGTTGTTGTCAATGTCAGCAATTGTTGGTGCTTGGCATTTTTTTTAATTTTTCAAATTTTTCAAATTTTTGTGGTGTTGCTCTTGTGCTTTAGAGTGTGGGATCTTGTGTGTAATGGTGCAAGGGAGAGGGTGTGAGTGGTTGTAAGCAACCATTTGAGTGCGGCGTTCATTTGAGTTTTGGATGTTGTGGTGTAGGCTTTGTGCTATCATGCTATGGAGATTGCGGTATAAATTTTATGTGGAGTATGTGAGTGTACTATGTGGGAGTACATGGTGTGAGTGTGGAAATTATGGTAGTCGGGAGCAATTGTGAGGTTGGATTGTTGTACTTGCAGAGAGGATATGTGGGCATCATCAAGGGAGTAGATTGGTAAGAGTTGTTGGCATGTTGGAAAGTGTGGTGTAATCAAGAGAATGTTATGTTGCAACCTTCATGTGAGGTCTAGAGTAGTGATGTGGTTGCGAGGTGGCTTGTGGGAAGGGTTTTGTGTGGCAAGAGATAGTTAAAGGGTTTTGTAACAGAGTTCTTGGTGGACTTTGCGTGTGGTGATTTGTATGAAGGTAGGCATGAGAGCCTAGTGAGGAGCATTGGAGCGATGTTTGCTTGTTTGACATGTGTGTTGCTTATATGTGTGACATGTGTGGAGGTTTTGAGAGAACACATTGTTGGTGGTGGGAAAAAGTGGGATTAGATTTGGGTAAATGTCATAACGTAGCTAGGGTGAGTTACTTAATATATGTTTTATTAAGATCCCGCATGCAAAAGTTGTAAGGGCTCAAATGTTTTGAAGGCGGTCTAGGCAAAAGGTGGGGGTGATTTTGAGAGTAAGCATGTTTGATCTTGAGCAAAAAGACGGGGGAGAATTTGGACGACTGTTGGGATGATTTTGAAAACTGCTTGCAATGAAAAATGTGGGTTTTGACATGGACTTAACAAGCTATAAGTAAGTGACTTCAAGTCTATTAATATGATGTGCAAATACCATGTTTAACTCTGGCCAATTTGCTAAGCCAATCATGCATACCACTAATCCAAATGGAGTCCAAAAATAGACTAAATAAGCAAAAGGGATGGATAAAGCACCCCGTCGTCGACTCTACATGGTACATTGGCACAGTTACCACTTATCCAGTCCACATATAGGCTAAATCAGCAGAAGGATTGGCTGAAGCACCTGCTCTCTTAGTGCTACGAGGCTGAGCACTTGCCATGCCTTCCATACCACAACCCCTTCTGTTTTTTCCAGGTGCATGGAAAAGTGGATTATATTTTACATCCTAAGCAACTTACAGGAGGCTGCTCATCAGCGTCAGTGTGATCTCTAATCAGGTCACGAGAAATGATCATGGTCTTTGATTGTTGGCTCATTGAAAGCACGAAACATAATGTACCTTTAAGTGTCCAGTCACGCACTGGGCTTGTAGGATATCGAGTTACATGCAGGCTATTTGCAAATGGTAGAGTGCAGTGGCACTACAGAATGCTAGTTGAATATAAAACATAGGGAATTGCACAAACTTAGTAAACACCCAGTAAGCACTACTTTATATGGACACAAGCTATGGCTCCTGCCACCTGGTAATCAAGCACTGCCTGATCCACACCCCACCTCGACCAGGTTATGGGGGTTAATTTGTAAATTGAGGCAGACGATATGCTACCCCCTACGAGCTTTTCGGGGGGGAGGGATATTCTGTCAGGGGGCAGCCCCTGACATCTTTTATGCACCCGCCCGAAAATTGCTGCCCGCCCGCCCGATTTCGAAAAAACTAGTGTACTTGCATTTTTGAAGGCTACTTGTCCAGAAATCCCATATTGAGTGCACTTCATTTTCAAGGTCTCAAATCCAATATATATGTTCACTTCCATTGAGTAAATAAGCAATTGACTAGATTTCATTTTCAAAGTGAAACCGTCAATAAAGCATGTAATTAACTTGGAAGTCAAAAATATTACAAAATCCTCATTACCGCTGAGGTTATAATTTTTGTCACTTACAGTTGAAAGGGACTTTGTCATTTTAAAATGAAACTAAAATTTATGATTTTTTTTTTTAATAATTTATAATATAGTTAATACCTTCTACTATCACAAAGTTTTCATATGCATTTAAACTAGTTAAGTAAGATTGAATGCAACTAAGTCTAACATATTTGCGACAATGAAGGACACATGAAAAACGATGAAGGACGATGAAGGACGATGAATGACATTCATGTTCTTCACAGTGCTTATGTGTTCCTCGATGTCCAAAGCCGTGTACTACACCCTATACAATGTCCTTCTGTGTTTCTATAATTAGGATTAATAAGAAATTATTAGACTTAGTTGCATTCAATCTTACTTAACTAGTTTAAATGCATATGAAAACTTTGTGATAGTAGAAGGTATTAACTATATTATAAATTATTAAAAAAAAAATCATAAATTTTAGTTTCATTTTAAAATGACAAAGTCCCTTTCAACTGTAAGTGACAAAAATTATAACCTCAGCAGTAATGAGGATTTTGTAATATTTTTGACTTCCAAGTTAATTACATGCTTTATTGACGGTTTCACTTTGAAAATGAAATCTAGTCAATTGCTTATTTACTCAATGGAAGTGAACATATATATTGGATTTGAGACCTTGAAAATGAAGTGCACTCAATATGGGATTTCTGGACAAGTAGCCTTCAAAAATGCAAGTACACTAGTTTTTTCGAAATCGGACGGGCGGGCAGCAGTTTTCGGGCGGGTGCAGAAAAAATGTGGGGAGCTGCCCCCTGACAGAATATCCCCCCGAAAAGCTCGTAGGGGGTAGCCTATCGTCTGCCGTAAATTGAGCTCTGGCTTGAATGTATTATTTGTTACTCTGCTATACAAGGCTCCGGGGAGGTCAGATCAAGAATATCCATCTACTAGAGCAATCCTTGAAGTTGCTCCAGAAATGCATGTTTTGGGCTGGGAGTTTCACACCGCTTTCAATGACATTTTATAATGTTTAAGGAGTGTTCAAGTGGTGTCGGTAACCTCAATTTTGGTGAATCAAAGTAGAGGCATTTGACTTTGACCAAAAGACGGCTATACAAAAATGATTTTTGTATTGAACACTTTAGGTGAAGATAAAATTACAACCATAAGGTAGATGAGGCTAATGTGGACACCTCCGCTTTATGGAATCATGTAGCCGATGGATTCGAGCATTAGAAGCTTGAGAACAATTATGAATCAAGACCAAAGGATTTGAAATCGATGAAATCAGAGTTGAGGAAGGTGTTGATCTAGACTCCGGAATCAAAGATTCTCTACCTCCCAATATGGTTTTATAGGAGGAAACTCTCTTATAGTTCAATGTTGTGTAAGTGGACAACATCATTAGTAGATTCTACATGAGTCATTTGCCAATGAAAACCAAGTTTAATGCCAATGTTGGTTGTGTCATGTCTCTAAAGTGGTCACATGTAAGATAAAATGTTGCCGAATTGTGTTTTCATTATAGAATACCCAAAACACAAGTTGGTCGACGCCTCACAACCACATGCCACCTCCTTGTTTGCCCAAGTCGCCATCTCCAAAATTGCCCACATCGGGCACGAAAATCAAGCGTGTCATAGCTCGGTGGATAGCACTCTTAATTATGGAGGATGATGGTGTAGTTTGACTTTTGTGAAGGTGAGTATCATCAAGTGGTGGCTTAATCACCATGTATGACTCATGCACCAAATTAAAGCGACTGTACCGCTCATTAGGAGTTTAAAATAGGTGTTTGATTAAGGATGCTAACCATATTAGCCTCATCTACCTTAACAACAACCCCCAATCTTGAGCCCAACTCATAAGAGGAAACCCAGGAAAAGAAGGGAGCAACAAGCAAACAAGGGGAACGAGTGGTCACCATTGCACCGACTATCCCAATTAGTGCGTGTGATACTAATTCCCAAAACACACATTATTTGTCATGTCTCAAAATGGGTGAGGGCTAAAATCTATATTGAGTGATAGTAAATTCATTAATACATGATTATTTACCATACATTTGAAGAAAATCAACGCGTGCTCTAAGTTGTCTGTAGAATGATAAAATAAAATAATATGCAAACGCATGCTTGTCGGTGAACAATGCTACTCTAAATTGTATTTTTAGCCGATAATGTAGAGGTTCATTGTTTTCACAATTATCTCTTGGCCAAAGTCAAATACTTCTACAACCACAAACCATAATCAGGGATTTGACACCATTTGAATGCTCCTTGATCATTTTGAACATGATAAATGATCAAAATTATGGCTTAAATTGTTGAATTGCTCTCTACCAAAACTAAAATTTTTTAGAGATTTCAAGAATAACTGTGACAAGGCTTAGGACCACTTCACACACAAGCTAAGGGCCATGACCATGTAAAGTTGAAGGCCCTTGACTCTCATCCAAAGGTTGTACCATGGGTGTTAAGATAGCCATTGTATATTTAATTGGTAGATAAAGGGGACAACCCTATCCCACAAGTTATATATCTTCATTCTATCCTCTTTTTTCTTTTTTTTAGTTTTTAAATTGGTGAAGAAGGAAAGAAGAGCATGATGGATCATCTTTGACAGAAGAGGGAGGATTATTGTTGCATGGGTGTCGCAACCCTTGCTAGCTTCCTTAACAATCTTGCCAATTTTCTATTCTAGCAAAGGTTACGAGCGCTAACCCTTCGCATACCGCCATGCTAATGGTTAGCTCCTCTTACCCCGGACCATATAATTCAAAGGAGGGAACCAACCCTCCTACTTTACTTTCGGGACTCACCCCTTAATCGGTAACCCATTCCTAGATGTAGACTTCCATCCATGGAAGTCCAATCTTATGTTGATCATCGCGTTGCCGGAGCAACACTACAACAACCCGAACCATACTAGGCAACTATGGCCTCACAATGGGCCAATGCCCATGGAGGCCGTGCCGTTCGGCCTCGGGTGGGTGAGGCCACACCACCTCACCCATATAAGCCTCTAGGACTTCACGCGGGGCCCCTACCCCACCGTCAACCAACCTCTTGTCTCTCTACCAAGAGTTGGGGCCAAGTGGATATTTTCCTTTAGCTGCTGGGCCTAGAACCCCCCAGCAGCTTCAGACCATCATAACTTCCTTGTATGATGTCCGATCATAACAACCAACCACTCCATCCTCATCTACGCTTCACGTAGATGCCGATGGACTTCTCACTTGCCCCATTTGAGCAAGTCTTGAGGAAGTTATGCCTGTTTGAACCTTGGCAGTCCCGGGAATCACTCCCAGGCACTGCTGTACCAGGGCGCTGTCCCGGGACAGCGCCCCACTCAAATGGCCATAACTCCTAGCTCACACCTCCGATTGAGGTGTTCTTGAGCTTTCTAGAATCACCACGCCATGAGCTACGCATAACTCATGGCCTTACCCTTGTGTCTCCTAGTCTTCGTGGGTGGGAGGCGTTCCCAACGCCCGGGGCCCTCACCCACACTAGGATCACTTGGGCCCTCTCACCAACGGCGCCACAAGTCCCGGGTGTCACTCCAGGGTCCCCCTTGTGCCCATGGTGTTTCGGGCACTCCTCATGGAGAGGTGCGCGACAATGGGCTTATGTTGGTGTATGCACGTGATTGTGCAACATATGCTTAATATGTAAGCATTGGCATTGAATGGAGAATGGGCGAATGCCCTAATTTTTAGCATTTGTTTTGAAAGTATGAAGCTGAGCAATCGTAGTGTGTGGGCATTTGGAAAAAATGTAGGGTTCACCAATAGATTATTATTATTGGGTTATTTCACGGAAAAAATGTTCAAGCAAAAAACTCATGTATCTCATAATACATTTAAGTTTCTTTGTGGGAGGTTAGGTCCGTATTTGCAAAATATGGAAGAATACATGTATGAGAGAAGCAATTTTAGTTGAGAGTAAAGTTGCATGTCATTTATAAAGACTTGGGATAGGAAATACATTGTGTTATGTAGGAAAGGTATATGGGGTGGCTATAAATATAGTTTTAGAAATTCAGAATTTTTTGTAAATTGGAAAGAATTCATTTGCAATGCATTGTTGTGTAATTTTCAAGTCTAGCTCAATTTAGGGTTCTAACACAAGAAATTGATGGATCTCACATTCCAATTCTTGCAATTGTAATTAGGGGAAAAATTTATTGTCGAAAGTCATTCCACTTGGCTATACTATAAGATATTGTTGATACAAAATGTGTATTTTGAGATTACAAATTTGAATGGGCAAGAAGCATGCACAATTGAATATATTTTGACTAATAAAAGTTGATTTTTTTTTGTATAGAAAATAAATTCTTACCTTATAAGCTGATCGGAGATTGTATATATCTAGTGTGGCTATGACTTAATAGTCTATATAAAGGTTGTCCATAGGGTTTAGAAGGTTATAAAACTAATTAAAAATTAATTCAAAGGTTTACGTGCATGCGAGTAACTAACTATAACTTTGTATTTTATGTTGTTATATGAGCATTCATATTTCTTTCATAAAAAATTTACAATCTAATAAAATGCTATCAAATTAGAAATATTGTTGAATACTTGTTCCACAAATCCTTTCATTTTTTGGGGGTTTTTTGTCTTTTGTAATACTTTGAGATAGACTCCTCTTATGTGAATTTTGTTACATGTTTTGACTGCATTGTTTCTTATCATCCTTTTGAACATTTGTTGATATTTGATTGACTTCACTTGCACATTGTCCATTCCACATGTCCATCGGTTCATAATATTGATATTCTCATCTATCATAACCAGGATTTTTATTTCAACATTTTTAACTTTTGTATTCAATCAAACCTACTTTATTTATTTATTTTATAATCTAGCTAGGTCCTTCCAAAATCGCGCAAACTTAAAACTAATCAACTTGAGAGAAAATGATTGGTGGTCCAAGCCTTCATAAAGGCCTTAGCCACAAGCTATAAGGTATAGAGTTTGATTCCACACTCGTACACCAAGCGCTAAGTATAGAATGGGAAGAGAGGAGGGCCTAAGATAAGAAGCAAAGACCAAGAGCAAAGCCTTTTGAAAGGTCCAATTGGTCCAATTTATAATTGGTTTTTTTTCCACATTCTTATTTGAACAAAACTATTGCATACATTTATTATTATTTATTTGCCTAAACCCTAAAAAATTTCTTCCATCGCATCACGGATTGCAATTAGGATTTCAATCTCATAAGCTTGTCATTTATTAAGAATCTTCTCTTCATCTTCAGAATCATCAAGTTCAAATCCATCATTCTTTACTAATTTCAAGTATCATGTGTTATATTTTATTATGCAAGAGAAAAATATTCTTGAGCATACTAATGTCAAGTGTCATTTGCGTACACACTAGTCAACTTGTAGACCGTTGTAACAGCCACATACACTTCATAACATTATTGAACAATTTCATGCCAAGATGTTAGTAAGCACATTTGAAGGCCAAGTGTCATGAGATGACAATAATGATGAAGTTGTTGATCATTAGTGTAACCTAGCATACGCTTCAAAATAGGGTAAGTGAAATTATTATGCATGTGACACTAAATACCATAAATCGTGCACTACATTGAGATATGTTTGCATTATTCAAGCAAGTCAATGTGCACTTGTTACAACACATGATTGGAGTGGCAGAAAAGGAACATGCAAACCTCAAGCCAAGGAAAAATCTTCAACACATCACCAACCCAACAAGTTGCTTCAAGTGTTTGTTACATATCCAGCTCACCGAAATACTTTACCTTACCTTGAAAGACAACTTTTTACAAGGCGTTGAATGTGGAACAAGAGAAGATTGTAGTCCACAAAACTGGCATTACAAATCCAAATACTTATAATAGAACAAGGAGGCCTAGGTCTTGAAAGCTTAAAATTTGCCCTTATACATATTAAGCACATAACATAATAATATTTGGTGAGCATCATGTGAATATATAGTGGCCAGATTCATGAATCCACGACACTCTCAATCTTCATCTCAGCTACCCAAACAAATTGGGAACAATAACAAATTGGTCTACATGGTTTTTGGAGGATCAATCAAAAGCCAAGTTGTTTTCAAGGGACAACTTGACAAAGGGAATTATAATTGAGGCACTATAAACATAACATAACAAAACAAATGTCCTGATTCATGTCATGAGTTCATACTTGCTATTTCAATTTGTGCCAAAAGAAAGGAAAAAATACATAAATTTTTATTTAAAAATAAATAAACCCATACTTGCTATATGTGTGTGATGTTTATTGCAATGACACCTTGACATTATGACACTGACATTATGACATTACAATGACAAAAATTAGGGTTCATATTGTATTGTTTGAACATGTCATGCAGAGTCATTTGCCGCAAATGCATGAATTTTTTACGCTTGATATCCAATGTCAGTTTGTTAACGTTTCGCTAAAACGTCTCAAATGATTGTCGCATTTCATCATACATCTCTCCAACTTCCGTTTGAGCATTGGAGCAAAGCAACTGGTCGTCGATGTCAAGGATAGTGCTATGTAGAGCTTCAAAGCATTTAAAGCCGATCTTCCTGCTCAGTAAATTGGCCAACAGAGGCACGAAATGTTTTCGATTTAACATCATTAGACATTAGCGCCGGTCGTTGCAGTATGTTCTCCCGATTGTCCTAGACATTCTAGATGGCACCTTCACTAACTTCATGCTACCGCCCTAACACCTAGTTGCTTAACGCGTTCGGCTTACTCAATTTTACAATGATTTCACATCATTAGGCTTTGATCAAGTAGGTTGCCTCATGTTTCATCAATTTCCCGTTGCAATTCATCGAATCATAGGGTCAGCCCATGACCCTGGACCGTGTCCAAGACTCACTCCCACTGAAAAAGTGAGTGCTTATCTAAGTTACCTTAACCAAGCAACCTAGTCTTGAAGCAAAATAAAAAGAGACCCACCATGAGTAGGTATGCAATCAACCCATAGAAGAATCTTTATAAAGCTGGCCATTCATTTTTCACTCTAATACAAGTCACCATTGTGCTCACAGATGACATTTACGAGCTCTTTTATAAAGTATGTGAAATTGATCGAGGTAGAGTTATTCCTTTCCATTGAATTTTACTTGTTTCACCAAGCACCCATCGCAACAGACACAAGAAATTCAGTGGGGCCCTACTTGTTCATCACTTCTGCCACATATCTAGGAATGGTGTAGATGTTCCACTGTCACTAATGGTACCATCTCTGGTACGCCAATATTTGATTGCTTTGTGGTTAGTTGAGATCAAACATCAAACACCACAAAGATACATGTCTAAAAGAGATTGGATTACATCTTTCAAAATTTTAATATTTTACAGTCTTGAATGAACAAAACTGGGAGGACCTCAGTACTCAATTGGAGAATCAAGAAACACATATATTTCATGACCATAATTACATAAGGGGATGCTATATTTTCAATATCATTTTTGTTGATGCTCCATTGTAGATTTGTCAATGTTACACAACTTTGACAATGTTAATCTGATTGATTAAAGATGGAGAGAAGAAAAAACCAAACCGAATTACACCCGCACAGCTTAGTTTTGTCCTACATAGTGGACAAAGATGATCAACTTGGGGACCCATGGAAGTGAGTATCGCATGTCAAGGTACGTAGGTGGTATATAGTCACTTTTCTTAATTGGTCACCCAAGTTTTAGTGCTATATGGGAAATTGGCATTTCCAAGTTAGATCAAACACCAAACATTCACGAGGTTATCAATGAACTATGTGCTTAATATGCATCAACCATGGTAGGTCCAATAATTAACACAATTTAGAAGGCGTATTTAAAACTTCGACGACTCAGAATTGCAGCGTCGAGCATGTGATCATAGTGTAATTGTTGCGCTTTCTTAAATTCATGTTGAAGATAATTTAACGCTGGGTACGCGGAATTCTGATTCTGCGACGAGGAGGATCGATCATCGGATTGCTGTGTCATCCAGAGCTGCAGTAGCCATCCCGTCTCGGCGGATGGGACGGATTTCACTGCTTTAAAAGGCTCACGAAGATCACAGCTCCAGTGTCTTCACATCTCTCTCCCCTCGTCAGTGAGGGCAGTGAAGGCCACTCAGCTCAATCACGTGCATTTCTAGAGCAGGCCGTCTCTCTTTGGAGAATCCACAGGAAGTTTGTGCTGCGGGATTGTTGAATCTACAAACATGGGTCGTGGGTTCGGAGTGTCCCAGTTGATGGTAGTATTGGCAGCAGTGTTTGTGATCGCCGTGCCGGTGTTGGCTATCGAGGAATCCGAGGCGAATGCATGGTACGAGGCTGTGAGGAACAAGCCCCAAGCGGATGACACAACGCAGAGCAGTGGGTTGGACACGTTTGCGAAATCTGTCCGAACGATCGTAGTGGATCAATCCGGGAAGGGCAACTACAAGAATGTGCAAAAGGCTATCGATTCCGTGCCAAATGGCAACAAGCAGCGCGTGGTGATCGTGATCAAGGCCGGAGTATACAGGTCTAATCTCAATACCATGCGATCGACTAACTTCATGCTTGAATTCAAGCAGACTCTTGATAACATCACAGAATTGAAGAATTTGGCGTAGTTGATGATTAGATTGTTGAATATGCGTGATCTATATTCGTCGAATAGCAAAGAAAGTTCTGGGAGGATTGTAGGGGCATGTGAGTATTGCAGGATGCCTAAGAACGTGTAGGGCATGTGAATTGTGGCACAGGTGATTGGCAGCCACCTTTGAATATTGTACGATTCGGTCAATTGTGCCCCGTGTGGTTCATTTGAGCAACAATGTAGGTTGAGGTGTAAGTCATCCGAGTGTGATGGTGGGTGTTTGTTTTGTGAATGTTACAGGCAGAAGATCCTGATCCCACAGGAGAAGCCCTACATCACATTCCAGTGCGCTCGGAGGAAGACCATCCTGGTGTGGGCTGACACAGGAGCCTCTGCCGGAGGAACGTCCAAGAGTGCCTCCGTTGCCATTGAGTCTAACCACTTCATCGCCACCGACTGCACATTCGCGGTACTGCATCATAAATTGAACTTTCCAATCTTCGAATGGACCCGCGCTGTATTGTAACGTGCAAGGGAAGTGTTAAAGAGTGAATCGTGTAGTCATGTTGGTACATTGCTGATATGAAGGTGTTATGATTGCAGAACTCCGCACCCGCCCCAGCGGGAGGCGCGGTGGGAAAGCAAGCGGTGGCATTGAGGATCAATGGAGACTTGGGAGCATTCTACGGGTGCTCGTTCTACGGAGCGCAGGACACCCTGTACGACCAGGCAGGACGGCACTACTTCAAGGACTGCTTCATCCAGGGCTCCATCGACTTCATCTTCGGCGACGGGCAATCCATCTACCAGAGCTGCCACCTGAACTCCATCGCGCAGGGCACGAGCGGATCCGTGACCGCCCAGAAGAGAGGGCCAGGAGAGCTGACGGGATTCTCGTTCGTTGGGTGCAGCTTGACAGGTTCTGGCACGATCTACTTGGGACGTGCTTGGGGAACGTACTCCCGGGTGGTGTTCATCCGGTGCAACATCGCTGAGAAGATTATACCCGCCGGGTGGTTCAACTGGGGGGATGCTACGAGGCAGAAGACGGTGTTCTACGGGGAGTACAAGTGCACAGGTGTGGGGGCGAACCGCGCTGGACGTGTGAAGTGGTCACGCGTGTTGACCGCGAAGCAGGCGGCCGCATTCGCTAGCTTGAACTTCATCGATGGGCAGAAGTGGCTCGGAAAGTAGATGACTTAGGTCGGGGAATGATTATAATTCATAATCGGAAATTGAGTATTTGTTGGCGATCAAATTAGTGGGTGTGGATGCAATCATCCTGACGCAATGTAGACGATCTGCCATTGTTTCCTCCGTGCTGAGCTGACGGTTGGGAAGTTTATGGTTCGAGAGTTGAAGATAAATGGAGCTGTTAGCTCCGGAGATTAATATTATCTTTTATTGCCTATTCTTTTTGTGAATAATTCAATTATCTCCCGGATGTTAAAAATAATATGTTTTTGTGCAAGGATTGGCAACATTGGTTCTAGTGTCATATCATCATCAAATTCACGAACTTGAATATGTGTTATGATTTCTGAGATTGGATGAATATGCAATAAAGTCACAGGCCTTGCGCTAACGTATTGATTACACGCGGACAATTCCATTTGATATTGGTGATGAAACGAACATGATGAATGCCATGCTTTGTTGTGGTACATTTGTTTGTACAATCTTTGCAGTCCTAGGTCCGTAGATTGTACACTAGAGCTTGCTTATTTCTCTGGGCTCTTGACATGTACGCAAAGACCTGAACATGTAGAATTAAGAAATTTCTGATTGAATATAACGTGATAGATTCAGAAATTTTCAAATTTGACAAAATGAGCGAGAATCTTGAGTCCAGAGGGTTATTGTTCGTAACTTTCATTTGACCTAGACAAGATGCATAGATCCATACGTTACATTTTGGTCAACAAACAAAGAATATCCTACATTTGATGTCACTACCGTGTCTTGTTCCAGGTGATATATCCACATAAATTCATAAAATTTAGTCTTAAATGCATGACTTGGGTGAACGCTTTCCAAGTGTCAATCGGCTGTTGTTGGCATAAATTTTGAAAGGATGAATCTGGTAATTGTAGATATATGCATCCTGTCACTGCCTTTTGACGGACCCAGAGTGTGTTCTTCAACCATGGCCAGCTGAGCTCAGCTATGGTTTTCCCCTACCCCGTGAATTCCACCATTCGAAGCTTTTCTCCTGTACTTCGGGTAATTTTGTCCTTGTGATTGTCAAATTATTTTGTTCCTCGCCGATTTCTTCAAGTTCTCTTGCTTCAGCTTCTGAGCCTTTCCTTTCCACTCGTATACTCTAGGAGGCTTCAAAATGGACGATTCTTTGGCAGGTAGCCTCAGCAATCTCCGCATAGTCTATTGATTCCATGACTGTGCCTTGCACTTAACAAACACTCAGTATTGCATGTTTATAGGATACATGCCTTTGGTGTGCAATTTAGATTGCCCATCAGAAATTTCTGTAGTTTGTAAGACTTATGAGCCAGTGGTGATCAGCATGACATCACATGAAAATCTTCCAATGCAGTTGTCATACAAACTCTTAGAAAAAGTGTCACAGGAACACGACAGGAGGAATTTTAAATTGCACAGCATGACATGATGTGAGAATTCCTTGTGTGTATAATTTGCAACACGTTTATGTGGTTAGACTTTCTAAAGTCTGGGACACAGAGATAATAATTTGAAAGCAAGCCTGGTATTGATGTCAAATTAAGTACATAAAATCTCCAACTCAGTAAGTTATGGTAACATTTAGCCAGTTCAACGCATTGATTACAAACACAATACTCGTCTGCCGGCGTGAAGTGAGAGATAATTCTGCCTGTTTTAGCTGCTGGCCTTTCCAACAATCAGCAGTAATTTTCACACATCGGTAGTTTAATATAAGGGAACAGTATATGTAACTACGTTGAGACATACGATCACCCGAGAAAGCTAGGATTGAAGCATGACCGTCCCGCAACATGATTGAGGAAATTCAGTTGTAATCTTGCACTGTTGAATCTTCATTTTGCCAGTCGATGATATTTAGAGCTTGAGTTTGCGAGTCGTCGGCACCTCAGCTGAAGGAACTGCAATCCCTGCAGCCATGCAACAATGATGTGGATAGTTTAGTCTACTAGGGCAACGAAAAATTTCTCACAACAAAGACGAGGTGAGACTTAAATTCCTCCCGAAGAATGTAAGCATTCTAGATTTGTAGTGGATTGGTGTAGTTCTAGGATTCATGCACAACCAGAGAAAGGGCGTTCATTCGACATTGAAGTGTCGCGTGGACCACGTAAATTCGACACTTTTTAAATGTCCATTCGTCATTTTTTTGTCGTACAAAGTGTCAGGTTGGCAGTGTCGAGTGAGCGTAGATGCTAATTCAACACTACAAAGATCACTTCTTGTCTTGATAATTTCTCAGTGGCATGGAATGTCAAAAGGACATGGTGATCGACACTTCTGTAGTGCAGGCAGCAAACTGCATAATTCAGAGGTGGAAATTCTGAAAATTCAAGATTGGCAGCACATCGGCATAGCTCGAATATCCATCTACCCCAGGATAGCATGTCTCTCTCAAACAAAGCAGGAACCAATTTATGATAGGCACCACATTTATTCCAAGATATAAAATTTTCGAATGAGCAGAGAAAAATCCGTGCAAAGTAAGAAACTTCGTGACACCAGAAAGAAATGTCCAGTGAGCAAGAAGGGCTGCATATTCATTAGATTGAGAGTTTGACGATGATAATTCTACATTTTTCTAAACATATCGAATAAGTGTGCATAATTGGCAGACATATTGTACATGTGATGGATCTAGTCGATGAGAGAGAACACTGACCATTTGCAGGAGTGAGCAAGAAGGGATGCATATTCGACAGATTGAGAGTTTGACGATGATGATTCCACATTTTTCCAGACATATTGAATGGGCAGACATATATATATATATATTATTGTACATGTGATGGAAGAAGTCGGTGAGAGAGAACGCTGACCATTGCAAGTGAAGCCTGCGGGAATGAGACGGCCACAAGTCTTGGGCAGCAACAGAGCTTGCGGTACATCGACTTCGGGATACTTCTCGTAAATACTCACAGCACCGCACAGGCAAGTGGGCTCCGTGGATCGGATCACCCTGCAACACTCTTCGGTCGGGGATTGGGGAGTTCTCCCTGTCACGGCAGTCAGGCAGGGTTCAAGTGTGGACAGAGTGTTGGAAGCGCAAGGGACAATACCCGCAGACACCGCCATCGCCAGCACCAAAGCTACAAGACTGCAGAGCAGCACTGCGGGAACACGTCGGACTCCGTGTGCAGAAGATGCCATCTCGGAGCTTTAAATTTGGTAAGAGAAAGACTTTTTGTACTGTATAATCTGAGAGAGCAGGTTGGGGAACTCTGAAACGACGATGACTACTCGAGGGTTCATATAGGAATTGGGGGATGGAGTTACCGGGAGGTAGGTTGACGGAATCATTTCGGCTGATGCTTTGGGAGAGCTTGAGATTCTTGTGACTGCAACCCACTGTAACGGTTTCACCTGCCCAGTTTGTAGCTTAGAGTGACAGCCATGAGCAACTAATCCCCTCGCAGTACACTCAGCTGGAATTTTAGAATGGTAATCATGGTTTCTCATCTGGTCAGCGATTGCGATGAATAAAGCAGAGTGTCGTGTCAAGTTTCAGATTCAGAATCATCGTGGATTTGAGATGCAAAAGTTATAGGTGGTCAAAGTGAAGATTCGCAGAGGCCCCTTCTGAATCTGTTCACAGTTGAGCCTACAATGGTTGATAGATTTTTAGCACATAGTCTAATCTCATTGTAGTAGCACACATCTTTTTGACGTGCATTCTTAAGTAAGTGAAAACCTCGTCATATACCCCACTCAAGAATAGGTGTACCAATTAAGATGAGTGACCACATAAGGAGGCTCACATCCCTTAGATAATCCCCTCGCCATACCTGGATGTAGTACACTCAGCTGGATTTTGGAATGTTAATGGTGTCTCATCCGGTCAGCAATTGCGATGAATAAAGCAGATTATTGTGTCAAGTTTCAGATTCAAAATCATCGGAGGTGAGATGCAAAAGTCAAATTGAAGATTCTCTTTCTCTTTGGAGTGATCTCCTTAAATGATCTCATAAGCCCCCTAAATTTGTTCACGTGAACCTAGAATGGTAGATAAGTTTTGATCACATAGTCTAATCTCATTGTAACACTTGTCTTTTTGGTGTCCACTCTCAACTTCAAAACCTCGCCATATACCACTCAAATATAGGTGTGCAACACATAAGGCGGCCGACACACCTTAGGTAATACCCTCGCCATGGCTGGATTTCGGTAATGTGGACTACTTATAACTGTAGTAAAGCAATGATTCTGTGATTAGTTCCAATGCAAAATCCAGACCCACTTTTTTGAACTTCGTTATCCAAATGAGGTTGTTCACAAACGCATCACCTCGTAGAACTGGATTCAATTAATTTAGGCTGCGAACGAACTGCATTACTTGACCATTAGCAATACACGCTACTCGAAGCAGGAAATGATTTGAGGACAATCATTACGAAGTCTATAGTACTACGCAATACCTGAGCTGGTGAGTTGTGAACTTGGTGGGTCCTTGTATAAGAATAACCTGGCACTAAACAAGAGTTTCACTTAGAACACGGCAAATTTCTTCCAAGTCTACAACAGTTATAACCTGGCACTAAACAAGAGTTTCACTTAGAACACGGCAAATTTCTTCCAAGTCTACAACAGTTTCATTTGACCTTGGATGGGACATCTAGCATACCGACACTGATATTGTGGTGGTGACATTCCTAACAACTTCTCGGCGATGCATCGATCTGTTTCGTTTTCGAAGTCATACCTCAGCTAACGTGGCTTGAAACGAGAGTTCGGCATGTGCATGCAGCCACTCTGGGATTGTAAGAATAGGTAAATTGATAATTGGATTGATGATTGTAAGTTTCGCATTCCTCTTCAAAAGCATAAGATTAGATTTTCGGATTTTCTCAGGATTGAGCCCGAGGCAATGACTCGTAGTTGCCGCAGTGAAGAGAAACGTTACCTTGAATCATGTATAACCATTTTAGGGATCCCGGTTATGGCTTGGTAGCCGCTGCGCCCTCGGTAGGTTGGTCGGGAGGCCAAGACTACTGGCCATAATGGGTATCTCAAAAGTGGTTACCCAACATAACTGGTGTTGTGGGATGTCTCGCCGTCGTGGTAACTTTTGGATGGTTTAGAGCAAGGGTGGTTATATCATGTAAACAGGGAATTCTCTAGCCCACATCTCCGACCCTAATGCCGAGCATGTTCGTCTCGTTCAGACAACAACCACATCAGGTCAACCGACTTGACCATCGATAGTAGTTTGATAGTAGTTTCAATCGAGCTTTTAGAGTTCATTCAAATGCTTGGTTAGGTTGAACACATTTCCCAACCGCGCAAAAGGAATAGTGTGGGTAAGAGATGACTTGGAAACGGCAAGTGTATAGACCGCCGACCATTACAAAGTCCTTGATAACCTTAATCTTTGCTGCTTTTGTTGGGATGATAAGAAACTCATTAAATGTCAAAACACCATCCTGGTTTGCATCACCGGCCTTGAACAAATCTTCAAGATCCATACTCTGCATAAACCACATCAGAATGTAAAAGTGGAACAACATGACACCATTTAATAAACCTGTTGAAATGAAGTCCTCAAACTCCAAAATTGAATATCAATCAAAACTTAAGAAATATTACAAGACTAAAGACAAAAAATATCAACGCACAAAAGCACAAACCTTGAAAAGGAGTACAGCAAAAGACTTTGAGGTTGTAATTTTGGAATTCCGTTCCCATGATCCAGGTGTTCTCTCTTTCAAGCTAACATGTTATAAGATAAGTTCAAGTGCAAATAAATTGATTCCTTTCGAGTTTTGGTTCCCTACCATGTGGATCGCAACATGTTCTCAGAAACTCGTGGCATTGCAACAATGGAACGTCCAATCTCAATGCGCAGTTCCTCTTCAAAGCATTTTCTCACCTAGGATGACCTCCAACCCAAACGAGCCCCAACGTCTCTCCCCTGCTCCATGCAAACCAAATTCCATTCGCATGCCTCTTCTCCTCCGAACATACAGTGCACTAATTAGATATAGGTCACCAGATATTGTCCTGTACTCGAGATAAGCGGTCCATTGAATGACAAACTTGTAGAGCATTGTAATTCGGAAACATTGACACAATTTCAAGAACGTCACTGGTATACGAAGACCATCGAAGTGTGTGAACCGCGCAGTCGCCTTTAGTGCGCCACGGCATTCTTCCAAAAGTTGCTCCACATTTGAACCCCATTTTGAGAAATCTCAATTAGTAGTGCTAAATTTAGCGGATAAGATCTCTAATAGGATTTGGCATCTCACTGCGTTCAGAAGATTTAGTCCACACCTCCTTTAGACCTAATATTGTAGAGATAGATATGGCCAAAAATTAAAAACACCAATCCGGTTTGCCATTTTACTTCTTGTTGGCACAAATGGATCAAATTATGTGTAGGAGGGAAAGCCTATGGACCTTACAGACCGACTTTCATGTGATCGATCTAGTGCAGATTGTATGTCTATTGCGATCAAATGTCTGCGTTGTTTTCATCTCACAAAGTTGCATTGGGACTGAAATTGCAAGGGGTGTAGGAAGCAAGGTGTGGTGTAATTTTCAAACATGGTCTCTAGAATGTCGAAAACAGACATTGTTAATCACTCTGTAACGGATGATGCTATTGCAAATGAGACATGGCAAACTTCTGATCACTGCTACCAGGTACACCGAACCAGAGAAACGCATGAAGTCTATCAAAACACCTAACTTTTTATATTTACAAAAATGAACTTCATGGATCCTTGTAAACACTCATTGGGTGGGCCTTCGGAGAAACCCCAGTCATTTTTCTAAAAGAGACCTCAAAACTTGGCAGCTCATATGATTGGGCTGCATCGCCCGAACTTCGGTGCCGCTGGAAGGGGTAGTTTACATACAAGGAAAAGCAGATTGGCTTCTCATCGGCGACTATCTGACATAGAAACCCAGCACAGTTTCCGCAACCCTTGTTGGAGTATGCACCGTGGGAGTTCGAAAGAATATAAACGTGAGCACCGAACTCTAACCCTTTGTCATTGTCGTCGTGGGCAGTCAATGAAGCATCCTATCCTAGGAATAAATTGAGTCGTGAAGGATGGGCATGGATGTTGACCTGATTCGTGGTTTCATGTGCCAGCAAGATCTACAACTACCTCCTCAAGCATCAAGTTCCAAAGCATCTGCTCAACATCAAGGCCTACTTCAGCTACTTCTTGGCTAAAGCCTTCCCACTTACCGCCATTCAAATTCATGTCTCTATCAATCAACGTGTCAATTGTGTGTGAAGAAGCAAGCTGCCGCCACTCTTTGATCTTATCGTACACATCTTCCACCAATTTCTGCCCTGACGGGCGCGGGTTCAACACCAGACCTCGAATCCACGGAGTGGGGTCTTTGTAGTCCCAGAGCTTCAAGGCAAACGCTTCATTGATGCAGTCGAAGAGAAGTTTTCGGTCGCACCGCCATAGCCCGCCTGATCTTTGGAGAAACTTTGCGTCCTCTGCCGAGCTACTATCAGATTGATCGGTGTCGCCGCTTTCCAGCCTATCAAAGAGAGAAGGGTCAATCACTAAGTCCTGGTTAAACCAATTCGGCGACGAGCCCGGACTGGAGAGACAGCGAGCAGCTGTAAGAACTTCTCGAACAAATTTATGCTCTTCTTGGGGGCCCCTTGCATCTTTTAATTCCGTGGAGTACTCCGAGGCGTACACGTCAAAGCTCCGGAACATCGATATATCCAAAATAGCTTGACGAAGTTTTTCACTTTCGCTAATTTGTGGCAAACTAGCTGCAGGATTGGAAACTTCTCCCTCTTGCCAACTCAAATGAAGCTGATTATCCACCTTGAGGACGTCTGAGGGCTGTCGCTCGGATTCTGACATCACCCAACACAGTAACCTCCGATTAGCTACTAATCAGATACTATGAGCACACAATGCTGATGTAATAAGACAATACAAGAACCAAAATTCTTGAGTAACCACTTGGTGCGGCAATACAATGGTATTAGTGGGGAACTCAAACCTGCAAGGCTGTACTCCGGAGTTGTGCAAGATTCATCGTGGAATGGTGACTCTAAAACGGACACAGGGCTCGGTTGCCCAGTCTCGTCCACATCCACATCTGCCCGCTTGACTTTCTCCGAATCTGTTCTCATCACAACTGGGGACAAACTTTCTTTCTCCGAGGCGACCTCCAGCTGCAGAGTAAACGATTCATTCACGTTAGGCTTTTAAGCTTTCAAGACAACATAGTTCCAAACAATGTAGGACCAACGCTACTGCTCCTCATAAATCTGTGCAATCAGCTGAATCACATATGTAAACAATGGAGGAAGCCATACCTTTGGTACTTTGGGCGTGGGGACCTCAAATTGGTCATAGGAAACACTGGCATTAGATGCATCTTCAAGGAATTCAGCATCGTCCAACATAACACAATCGGATGACTCCTTAGAACAGCGAATCTCCAAGTTTCTGCCGGTGAGTGGACTATGATTTTTTGATTCGATAATTTCGTCTGCGCAGTGGGTGTCGTCTTCAGCCCCGGATGTGAACAAGTCTCGTACCTCACCATGGAGAATCTTTCCATCATCGCCTTCATCGTCCAGAACAGCCAGGCTGTTTGTTGTTGAAGTGCGGCATCGATCATAATCAACTAACGGGCTGCTCGAAAATGTGTAATCGATCAGGGGGCTGCTTGATAGTGCTCCAGGTCTACCAGCTTCGTTCAACCATTCCAGAAAGTTGAGATCCGACATTCTCTTATGGGGTGGGGAAGTGAAAACGCCAATACCATTCTCAAGCACGAGCTCGATAGAGCGACGCTGCAGAGTTTCAGTGATTTGTCGATCCTGCAAGTTGATATCATCATCAAAACCCATACCGGATCCCTCACGCTTTTCATGTGCGGAGGAGGGCGCTGTGAAGTCCAAGTCGAGAGGAATTTCGGGAAACACATCGTCGATACTTCTTGCCCTCGCATGCTTAGTGGGATACCTGACCTCGGAGATTTTCCTACTCATAATGGTTCGGGACTCATGAACTCCCTTCCGCTGCCTCGCAAATTTCACCTCAGCTCTTGTGACTTCTCCTTTTGGATCGCCATGGCCAGTATGTCGAAGGGGCTTCATCTCACCCGCCCTTGAATTTGAGCTGATGCTCGGGTTTTCCCTAGCCTCACCAACATCTTGTAGATTGTGTTGCCGAGTATGCTTGTTGAGAGCTGTGACTTGACCTTCTTTTTCATCGCACCGAGGAGAAGCAGATTCGCGTCGAAGTGCCGAACGTAATGAATTTTCCGCTTTCTTCCCTCCTTGTACACTAATTTTGTTAGCAGCCGCGTTCTTATCTACAACTGCGGGCTTGTTTCCCTCCTTGTTTCGCGCGCTAAACAATTTTCCATAGCCCAGAATGCTTCCCGCCATCGACTTGGGCAGGTTTTCACCCTGCAGAACGCGTTGATGAGATACCTTATTAGCTTTCGATACGCCGTCCGCTGGAAACACACGACCACCTGACAATGCCACACACTTTTCTTGCTGTCCTTTCGGACTTTGCAACGCCTTGATGCCTTGAAATCCACCGGACGACACTTGCCTTCCACTGGTGGCTGGTGCAATTTCTGGCACTTGTGAAGACGACAATCTTCTGCTTACATGTTGTGCTACCTCCCCGCCTCTGATACCTCCATCCTTGGATTTGACCTTGCTGGCAGATGATGCAGTTGGACAACTGATGACCGAACGTGATCGGTCTGTTTTACTACTTGAATTTGAATCTTCAGCTGTAGTACCGATTTTTGAATTTTTGGCAAATAGTGCAATGGCCAGGGGAGACTCTACCGAAATTGGAAGCTCAGTATTCAATCTTTGAGATGACTCACACGATCCCTGCGACGATGATGACACAGACTTTTCATCCTCCATAGCAGCCTCTGCAGAAACTCCTAATTTCTTATAGCCATGAGTTCTTATTACGCTTACGCTCCCTGTTGATGAGGTGGTATCGACAGCATTCCGGACATTCAGCTTGAATTCACGAACAGATGCCTCATGCGTCCCTAAGAGCGCCATCGCCTTCTCCTTCGCATCAACATGTTTCACATTCACCGGTCTCCTGCGCTGTCGATGTCGAGGAGGAGACAAAGATTGCGGCCGCTCTGAAAACGATTTCACAAATTTTCCCTTATTACCGCCTCGCTCCACGCTACGCGATTCCCGAAATGAAACCGACCCGCGAACGATTGCGGAACTCTCTGTCCGCTCGCTCAATGACTCGCTGCTACAGTCGTCCCTCCCATTCCAAGTTCTACTTATTGGTCTACCATGGAGCAATTTACTCGCATTCGAGGTGAACCGTTTGGACTTGGCACCGCCTCGGCTGCTACATCTCTCACCTTCGCTTTGAGGATCTTGTTCAGGTTTAACAGATGATGCAGGCTCATTCTGATCACAAGAGCGATGCGGGCCTGCCAGCGGCCACCCTTGCAAAGTATCCGCTCCTTTATTTGTCGAAGTATTTGCGGTGGCCGGAGAGGTCATCTGGTTATGTGCCTTGGACGGGAGTAGCACTGGAGGAGACAGTCTCGCTAAGAATGGCTGCTTCTCATCTCTTTCTTTCTGCGAGACAACGTACACAGAACGTTTTTTAGGTCTTCTTTGATCCGCGTATGGTGACAGACTCTCTTCGGCTCTGCATCGCAACGATGTAAGAGCTGATGCTGGTGATGATCCTTTCTTGGAGCCTCTCATCTCAGCTTGCTGTTCCTGCGCCGGCCTTCTCGCAAACCCCGGGAACTTGTCCTTCAACGATCTCTTGGAGGTTTTTATCATGTCTCGGTTGAGTAAATCCTGAAGCAGTACCGGGGGCGGTTCCAGGTGATTCTCATCGTCCTCCAAGTGCGAATGAGACTCGCTTCCAGAGTGACTGTGTGTCCTTCGATGTCTGCAAGGATGGTAAGGACCATCTGGCAGAGAATCCAGTCCCATGAGTCGAGCGACCACTCCCGGTACTCTTGTGTTAATTGTGTCGTCGCAGGCTGCCATTGAAGCATCGCAGAATAGCTGATTTTCATGTAAACAATGTTTCACGACCGCCATGCCCCCTCGAGTTTCACTTGTCTGAAATAACCATTTCAATATCGACTCAGTCGAACGACACGCGAATTATCGCCCCGAAGAAATGGAAAGTACTCCTTTGCATGGAGTGCAACCTCAAATTCTAATGCAAACGTGTTCACAAGCAAGAATAGTACATTTGTTGTTGCATTTTACTTACCGCCGCATGCACCGGCGACCTCCCTACCGAGAATTGCAGACACAAAAGCATACATTCAAGCATACCTTCATTGCCATTTCCCTAAGCGAAGAAGTAGAAGAACTTAGAATAGAGTTTTGAGAAAAGGTAGCCCTTCACATGGAGTGCAACCTCAAATTCTGATGCAAACGTTTTCACAAGCAATAAAAGTACACTTGTGTGTTGTATTTTTCTTACCGCCGCATATTGCACCGGCGACCTGCATAGCGAGCATTGCAAAGACACAATGGACTACATTCAAGCATACTTTCATTGCCATTTCCCTGAGCGAAGAAGTAGAAGAACTTGAAATATTAGAGAGTTGAGAAATGACAGTACCAGTGCAGTGTTGGCTGCATTATTATGATCGTGCCGGAAGCTCCTCGACCTACGCACTGATTTCTCCAGGCCACCTACTGCAATATTGAACAAATTATAAGTTCATGTGCTGCCATGCATCAAGAGTATTTATGCAGCTGCGGCTCACAGCATCAGAGAGAAACATTTCAAAATATTATACAGGAAGTTTGAACGGTTTTTTCTTCACTTAACGACAACATGTCGATCGAATATTAGTACTGAGTGACTCGCCTCTTCCGGGTAATCTGCACGAAAATATACTTTACAGCTAGAGGGAAGGAATGAAATTGTATTGCCGACAGAAGACCGTTCGTCATGGCGGAGTCCAACAGCGTCTCGGGTTACACTGTAGCTAGTATCCTCTTGATGTTTCATTAACGGCTCAGTTTAATCACTACTTGTTCGAGTGTTACCGTTTGTTAGAAAGAGGCGGGATTCCAATTTTGAAGATGCAGATGCCCAGGACTATTCTGAGGGAGACTCGTTCTCCCCGATTTCACGACACCGGCCATTCCAAATCGACAGAGAATAGTTGACGACCTCGGCACATGTTTCGAGGTAGACGAAGATCAAATGAAAGAGCCAGCAAACTTCACACTCCATTTTTAGAAAACTTGCTAACATCCAGCATTTTTCAACTGTAGGTTTGAGTAATAATGAGGCCATTCTTCCTTGCCCCTTGCTCATAGAAGAAACTTACAAACTTAGCACTATAAGTTCGAATTGCGGCTGAAAGGAAAGCCTAGTACCTGCTGGGAGGCGTTTGGTGGAAGAGAATCGCTTGGCGGGGTTCCAGTCGAAGAACTGGAAAAAGGAGCTCACGCAGCCTCCGACTCTGGGAGAGTGCATGTTGTACTGATAGGAAGGTGTTCTGGCCTCTGCCATTTTTAGGATGAGCGCAACGCATTTGAGAAGGATAAACTACCTGAGGAGTCTGTCAAGTTGCGTAACCTATTTTCAACGGTTTTCACCTCATGGCATCAAATTAGGAATTCAGCTTCGGTGCTCCTTCTTTGCATTCTTCAGCGCCATTGAGGGGAACTCAGACAAGTACTAGTTCCATGCGATAAATAGTATCAATGTTTCACGCCGTTCGGAATCCATCCGCGTTGTCCCTTCCACTTATTTGACAAGAATCTTCACCAACTTCGACACAATGGCACTCCTATAAATTCGAAGGAGCAATGTTTTATCATCACAAGTGATCACTCAAGCTGAGTGTGTAACAGGTAGAAGATAGAAAATGTCAAGTGTTCCGGCCTCGTTCTCAACAAGCTAGAATGTGAAGCGCCACTGCAGAATTTCTTCAGATCCTTGCGTAGTGAAGAGTGCGAAGGAAGCCACAAAAAAATGGCCAGGGATAAGAGACTGACTGAACAATATTCCTACAAGACTACTAACTAGGTCTGGAACAAGAAGACAGACAGACACAGAGAGAGACTCGCAACAATCAGTTCAAAGCCCGAAATTCATGCTGAGTAACCCGTTTGAAGAATAAAACTAGAGTTGCTTGTCGATCACAACGATACAACAACAATAATACTCCAACACGATCTACAGGACAATAGAGATACGGGAGGAAACGGCAACTAGCAAATGCTGCACCCAAAATTGTGGACACGAATAGTAAGCTTAGGTTTGCGCTGGGCCTGCATTGCGCGCGGTTTATCGAAGCGACAAACCAAAGCTGCTCGGGGCCTTGCGAGAAATGCACTCAGGGAGCCGGACAAAAGAACGCGGATGAACCCGGGCTCCGACAGCCAATGGTAATTCAGTGGCCGATGTCCTGCATGATTGTGAAAGATTTCCCCATGGCCAGTGAATTTCAGCTTCTTCCAGAAGTTCCAAAGTCCAATGAGGGTTAAATGATCACAGTGACACTACAGTATACTACACTAGAGTGACGACAAAGGGGAGCTGCACAAACACCTACTTACATGTTTACCTCACCTGCCATACAGTGACGCCATTCCCCACTACTGACTTTCACACAAAACCAAAATCCAACTCATTCCTCACTCGCATCAACTTTGAGACTCCAAATGCGCAAGACCCCAGTCTGCCATCCGAATTCTTCAGAACATTGAGACCAATTCCAAGGCAAGTGATCCACAAGCTCCCCGAGGCTACAGTGGTCACTGGAGCATGGTAAGTAATAAACTGATCCAACAAAACAATGTCGACATATGGACTTCTTTTCTTTCTAGGCTCTATTGAAAGCCTTTCTTTTCTTTCAGGTGGAGGCTAGCAACTGCCAGTGCAAAACAGTAGCGCCGTAAAAGGGCGGCCAGAAGGTGAAATCTTCTTCACAGAGACCTTTTGTGGAGTGAAGACTCCGAAGACTCGAAAGCGAAAAGCAAGGCAGAAGGGAAGAATCTCTGCAGGTCTCATTATTGAAGGAGGCAGCGGCCCGGCCGGCCGGGTGACCCGGTGGGAGTCCCGGCGGGCCGTTTGAATAATCACGGGCGCCCACCGACCCGGCCCGGTACAAACTTTGTACATCCGGGCGTATGGTATACCCCACCAGCGGACATTGAAATACCCGGCCATACCCGGGGTCCAGTTTGAAGTAGAAGGGTGGGTTCACACTTGGGTCCAAGACAAAGAAACTCTAAAACCAAGCAATCCTATTGGTCGAGAGAAAAAACTTGGACCTAATGAGTTTACATTGGGCTTTCGAGTCTGGAGTAAGAAAATTTGAAGTGGTTCTACTATGGCACCACTTTCCCATCAACTCAAGAAAGTAGTCCATCCAATTTGATAAGTCACACTTCAAGCTTGGGTGCAATTTTGAGTCCAAAAGTAAAGGTCTATGAAGGGGTATTTGGACCCCAATTTCGTTTAACCCAAACTCTAATGTAAACACGCCCTAAGATTGTGGTATAGTGCAACTGCTAAGGTTGTTCTTGACTTGGCTCAAATCAACTAAGTCATCCACCCACTTTGCACTAACCCACATGACATATTGTAAGGTGATTCTTGGTTCACCTTTTTTTGATGCATAGCTATAATTTGCACTTGGAGTTTGAGTGGGTTTCAAGGGGTGTAAGACTGTCAACTGATTGTCATGTGACAAATCTTTAAGAATACTTGATATTCAAAACCCAAAGCAAGAAATATTGTGAAGGTACTAGGTTTCCAATCCACTAAAAAGTGGGGCAACAACCATTGAAATAAAATTGTAGGCGATTGCACAATGAAAATTATTGAATATCAGCAATTTGGTTGGCTTTAGTTTGTAGGGATAATATTGTAAATATTGGAGTATTTTTCATAAATCACAAATCTAAATAAACTTGAAATATTTTCATAACTTATGAAGATGTTGAGTGATTAACTCACAGTGGGTACTTGGTGTATATTTGATATACACGTGCATTAAGAGGGCACGTATGTGGGGGGTATTACATACGGGATCCTTATTGAATGCACCCTATTGTTGTAAAAAAACCAATTTTTGTCAATAATATTGACCATATCATGACATATATGGTGTAGAAGACACAAATTTATAGCATGCTATGTTTGTTAGGAAATTTATTTCTTTAATCCCAATAATAGTTTTTTCTAAACATATATGCATGATTCCAACAAGTGTACACATAACATATATAGCAAATATAGATAGCATAATACACTTCAATTTAGTAGTCAAGGCCACCAATTTCCATTCATAAATGTATCATTACCATATGAGAACCTTCCTACACCACCTTAAGCAACAATAAGCACCCTAAAGGAATCCCTAAATCAAACATTATTGCACCATGTCCCACCAGAATACATGATCAATGATTTCAAATGATGCATTGCGAATGGTAGGGTCTGCTAAGACTATTTCAATAAAATGTTGCATGTACTTGCCTAGTGTTTATGAACACTACAAAATGACATCTAATCAATTCAAACAAGCCCACATGAAACACAATATTTACATCATAGCTTTGGTCTTGAGACATATTGTAAAGTGAGCTTAAACCAAGACATAATGGTTTTAATGAAAATTAAAGTTACTCAAAAATTTTAACCACAAATAAGGATCAAAAACATTGTCGTATTTTTTTGTAAACCTCAGGGAACATCTACCTTTACTTCAAATTTCTTGATAGCCTTTTTGGATGTACATAATAGAGAAAGGTAATACCTCTCCCTTATGTCTACTACGTACATTGATGCCTCAAATGATATCCTTTCTTATACTCGCGTTAGTTCATACGTGGCATGAGGAGTCCACCCCGGGCAATATTCATGTTTGGACATATAGATCCATGTCATTTTTTCATCCATTTTCAGACATGATCACTCATGTTTTTGATAAAAATGCCATCCATATCTTAATTAATGAGAGAAAGAAGAAAGTGATGATCATGGTCACAAATCATCATATTGATTATCCCAATTAATGTGTGTTATTATTTTGAGTTATACGATGCCATAACTTTACAATGAGAATGTATAATTTTACCAAGCAACCTATTGAATATTGTTAGTAAAAATTGAACTCATGAGTAAGATGTTAATCCATTGTGTAACCCTAAATAGTAACAAGCTCTAATTGGGATAACTAGTATAGTGTAAACGAGCCCCTCATATACCCCGCAATCGGATAGTCCGATGCCCTTCCATGCCCAGGGGAGGTCTGGGTTGATTTAGTTGCTTGGTAGGCCGAGATCTTCCCAAGCATGTTGTTTTGGTAACAAGGGAGTATGTGATGTCGAGGCACCCATAGTTGACCATGTCCACTTAACCGCTCACTAGGGGCATGTAATGCCAACATGATTCTTTAAACGAACAAAGTTAAAGTTTATATGTTGGCGGCTTGTGATTGATCACCCTCATAAGAGTTTTGATAATCGTCATAGCCAAGGAGTAGCATCGAGATGAGCGGTCATGTGTTAACCTATAGATTAACTGTGTGTAACCCTAAAATTTACGCTTAGAAATTTGTAACAATTTCCATATTCACGAATTTGAACAAAGATTTCATTCTCCTCATAATTTGTTTCTCTTCACAAGAAAAAGACGTCCCCGCTATTTAGGGCCACTTCACACATGAGACTAAGAGCCCGTGACCATTACACTCCAAGCACTCTCATTGGTGGAAAAGGCGGAGCTAGTCCAAGTTCGCTTCACACTACACTTGAGGCATCAACGAAGTATGTGAATGCAAGATGGATGTAAGTCTACATGGATTCCTACATGGCATCGAATGGATCATGCTTCACGGTCACTTGGATTATTTTCAAAAACCACCTCTTGGAGGTAGGGCTAACACAAAACCAGGATACCATGTCACTCCAAACGCTCACAACCATTGGTTTATTCTATTTTATCATGTACGAGGACCCGCATGAATAGAAATTCATTGAAATAGCATTTGATTGAGGGCCCGGTCACATATGACTTCACACTACACTCGAGTGTCCGTGACCACACTGCATGATTGTGGAGGTGTCTTGGGACAGCCTTTGCACACTTTCTTTTGGACTCTCACAATTTCATGGTCACGGCTCTTGGCTCGTGTGTGAAATGGCCCTTACTCCTCCTAAAACAGATGCAAACTCTCTTATTCTCTCGGTTAAGGTATAAATACCATAACCTGTTAACCACCCTCTAGCCGTGCATTAGACCGTTGTCATAATTGTGAAGTGCCATTTCTAAAACGGACCATGGCTTAGCAACAACTTCAATGCATGTACACTTAGTGTAGCCAACGGGAGTCAAGTGTCAATGTACTCATGAGGTAACCGACTTAGGCGATGATCTGTATGGAAATGCATATTACCGTGTTCGGTGTAGGAAGAATCTAGTGAACGAGTTGGACAACTTTCCACTTTGAAAAACTGTAACATGTTTTACATAGGGCAGAAAAATATGAAACAACTTGCATTCATTCTTCATGAATCCTTCTCGTCTATCTTGGGAAATTATCTCATGATTGTCAGACCAGATATTCAATGCGAATCACCTTATTTTCACGGGCTATGGTGTGCCCCCAGAGTTCAGGAAGTTTTTGAAGCCTTAGTGGCTAATTGCCGGTAGTTGCTACGAAGGGTTGGATTTTTTCTAATTTACATTGGCAACAGCCGGTCTTTTGTAAAATCAATCGGCCAATTGCCTATATTTTCATATTTTCATTGGCCAATATCCGATTAAATGGAATTATTCATATCGGCACTAATTGTTTAAAAAATGTATGAAAAGTTATTAGAAATCATTTCTTAGTACAAAATCTTGAATAAGCGAAAAGAAAAGGCATGTTCAAAACTTTAAATTTGAAGAGTTAATATCCTTGGCAGGATTTGAGCCTAGCAATGCCTTCACCGCTTGAAGGCCAAGGGTCCCCCAATTCTTCATAGAAGCAATTGGATTTGGTCATGGAAAGGTTGCATAATTCAAAAAGTTTAAGGTTTAGGGTACTTCCTCAAGTGCATCATCAGATGCCCCAGACAAATAGCGCTATGGATGCTTCTGGCTGAAATCCAGTAACTCACAAGAAGAATCAGCTACATTTCCGGGACATTTTCTAGTCCATCGACTAATTGCCGGAGGATTGAAATTACAGTCGGATTGCCATCCAATGGTTGGAAATTTGGACCGGCCATGAAGGGAAATCCATCGGCTGATAATGAACTAGCCGTTGGTTTTCCCCGAACATAGTGTGCCCCTTATTGAGTAACCAATACCCTGGAGGCAAGGGGGGTAAGGACACGTGTACAGGCTCCCGTGCTCTGGTTATCCACCGGGGCCTTCGGAAGTGACACCCGGGCAGTGATGAGGGGGTCTCCCCCCGCCCGCCCGCCCGCCCGCCGGGGGCTGCAATGTAATAAGTCAAGGTCGAGCAATGAATGTGAGGGGGGCGCCCGTGCGTGTTATAAGTACGGAGCCATGAAGTTTGGAATGGTTCGAAGGGGGAGTGGGGTGGTCGCGGTCCCCTTGTGGAAACCCTTTTCCCTAGTGCGAGTTTAATGTTGATGTGATGTGCACTTCATCGCGGCAATGATGGTTCCGTGCGGCTCACATTAGGGAGAGGGAGAGGGAGGGAGAGAGAGAGAGAGAGAGAGCGAACGAGCGAGCTTGTCACCCAAGCTAACCTTGCAAGTCGTCAAGAAACTAACGCTTGTCACCCAAGCTAGCCTTGCAAGTCGTCAAGATACTAATTTCACTATATTAGAGGCGTCTATTCGAGATCGGGATCCCATCGGCAATTTAGAAGGGACCGGACTTTTTGATAAGGTTGGGATTGAATTTTGATTGGGTCAGAACCAATAGTATCATGACATGTGTCTTGGTTTTGAGTGTTAAAGTGAGGAGGGATGAGCGGTTGAAATGAGCCGTTATGCCTAACTTTGGACGTTGGTAATATGTTCGGGCTAACTTTTGGCTTCAAAAAATTACAATAATTTCAATTTAAAGAATAAAATTGCCGAAAAAAACTGCCATCCTCCTTATTTCTATCTTCCTACATGGGAAATTTTTGCACCGTCTTATACTTCTTCATATTTGCTCCAAAATCTCTTATCGACTCTAACGTGTGTAGGCAAGGATGATGCGCTTGGTAACCTCCGCAAGAGGGGAGGGGAGACGGGGGGAGGGTTGTGTTGTGGGGAAGTCGTCATCTTTTCAGTCTCATATTGTAAATTCAAGTGTCAAATGGTTTTGTAGTTTCAAGTGACTTATCACTGAGATTTTATGCAATGCATTTCCACTTCTTATGCAAGGTGTTTGTTCTACAAATGAGAAGCTACCCTCAATTACATGTGGGATGTTTAGAGCTTTAAAGGATCAAAGGGGCTACTGGATATTGAAATACTAAATATGTATTAGCATCCGAGGGCACGCATGTTGTGTAAGGCCTGTGTATTTGAACTAAAATTTTGAATAATCAAAATATATTTAACTGGTGTGAGAAATGCAAAAGGGCCATATTTTGCATAATTAGCTAAAATGAAAGTATGTAGCTCATATGCATCTTTTGTGCATGGAGAAGTCTATATATGGGCCTTTGGGATGCTTAAGTCTAGAGGTTTGTGAGCATTTGTTGAACATCGATTTAAACATAGGACACAACATTATCATATTGTAGTGTAAGTATGATTGGTAAAATTTGGTTGAACATATGTATACAATCTCCATTGTGTGGTTGGTGACCTCCTCATGTGGGTGACCCGGGTCGTCATAGAAACCAAGTGAAAAAAGGTAGGATTACTCTTATTTCTTATATCTAAAATTTACAATGTTCTTAGTATTAAGAAAGGTTGAAAGAATTATGGAATGTGTGGGTATATTTAAGATAGGGTGAGTAAAAAGAGGTAGTAGGGGAATTGGGAGTTAGCAATGAAAAAGCCCATGAGTGGATGATAGAATGTTTTGGATGTAGTATCCTATGTTGTAGATGAGTACTTTAGGAGTAACCATAGAAATAATATATGTGCTTACTTTTGCTTTCCACTCAAGGGTTTGATATGTGTTGTTAGATGTTGGTTGGGCTGATTTTGCCTAGGGTTTGTGGGCAGTTGTCATGCACCTCAGTCATACTAAGATTTGTGGATTGTTTTGGGTGGGGTTTGTATTTCTTAATTTGTTGTTAGGAGAATTGCAACTTGCAATTGTATGCTCCATTTTTTTTTAGGGTTGTGGCATATATAAATTCCCAAAGCGTTTGTAGAACTTGTAATTTTTATTGGAGTGTATTACACAGTTGGTTTAGTAGAGCAATTAGTCAATGGAGGTTGATCCTTTTGCAAAATTAATTTGGGCGACAAAAGTGTATTTAGATAAAGCATGCTTTGTTACCGGGCTTAAGATCTTTCATGAATTGCATACCCTCATGCTCAAGTGGAGTTTGGGATTTTGGGATTAGGCTTGCATTAAGTGTGTTGCGGTTGTGATATGTTTATTTAGTTGGTTGGTTATTTGTTTGTTTAGTTGGTTAGTTGGTTGGTTATATGTTAAGGTTCTTCTCATTGTATGTACTATAAGGTGAAAAACAAAGATAACAAAATAAATTCATACTTACCTATAGCAACCTATATATATATATATATATATATATATATGAAAGGGTGCTAAATATGTCAAAAACAACTCTAATAGCTCAAAGAGGTAGAGATCCCACTAGGCTCCATGGTTAGACACGTACACCGAGAGCATGGACCCCCACTACTTGGGTTCATAAAGGCCATCGGTACCATCCAAAGTGTGGATAAGTTAAGAATTTTGTTGCATTGAAGAGAGTGAGATGTTGAGGATGGTCACCTGCTTTTGAAATTTAGAAAGATATGAAAGACAAACAATCATACAAAAGTACTATGTCCAAAAGCTATTGTTGTACTTAACTTACCTCACTCCCAACTATAGTTACACATTCTCTCCTTTTATCACGATTGAATTACCAAAGCATATGTATATAAATTCGGAATTTCTACCGTTGTGGGTGCAAAACAATAGTCAACATAAGAGCTAAATTCTGAGACTTGCCAGAGACCATGTCGACATTGTTAAGGTTTCTTAGGTAATTAATAATATATTCTCGACATCTCGGATGCAAGGCTCATGGATCACCCAACTCACAAGGGACATTGGGTAATGTTATCTGTCTAGTCACGAGAGAGCTTGCACTCTACTCACATTTTTGTGGAAAAGTTGTTCCACCTACCTACCTACTTAATAAAGATGAGCTCCAAGGATTCAATCACATCCAAAATAGTTACAAAAATGTGGCATTGTTATTTATGATCATAGCCTTCCAGCCACAGTTACACACTCAATCGCTCAATTTCATATCAGTAGCTTATGTATCAAAGCATAAAATGAATGCCTACTTCAGTTTGAGCATTGTGCATCAATTTAGTGCTTGGCAGAATTTGTTGTATCAATTGTCTAAGTACTTGAATTAACTCACCCCATGAAGGCCAAAGCAAAATCTTTCCCAAAATTGCCTGAAACAATTTAATCAAATCCACAAGTTCACTAAAGAAAATCGGCACATATTATGGTAGAGTTGACCGTACACATGGAGGTTTTTGTAAAATTAAGATCATTAATACAAAGTTTTAGTTGTCCGCGAGTCCACAATTAGAATATTATAACATAAATGTGTGCGTTGATATTATTAGGCAAAGATGATTGCGGAGACAAAAATATTTGCCTTGACTTTTAGGGGGTAAAGCGTGTGTTCTGTGAAGGTTAAGCTCCAATTATTATATTCCATCCAAAGCCATGATAGAATAGTATGGATACTTCGGAAGGAAAGGAATGAACTTACTTTTCGTTAGCTTCACCGGCCAGCTCAAATTGTCTTCCAACTCATTCATAACATTATTCAGATCCATAATAGTGTATTGTGTGACTGGCAATATGCTATGGAATATTCTCCACATTCAAACCGAATGTGGTAGTATTCCACATAATATTGTCAGTCCCACAAAACATTGTTATGGATGTGAATAATGTTATGTTAGAATGGCTCTTCTCGATCATGATTGATTTGAGTGGCATCAAACTAAAAAGGACTATGAACAAACGTTGGAAGTTGCTCAACATGATTTATTTCTTTATGTTTTCGTGAATACTTGAAGTACGAAATAAAAGGACCAAGAGGCATGATTGGTCATAGGAGTGATCTCATCGTCTAATGGATGGGCAAAGGCCCCACTACGGGTATTGTTACTTGACCATTGGGGAAGGTCCTCGCTAAAGGAGTTCCCCTCCTTTGAGCAATTCGAAAGAGAAGAGAAAGAAATGAAGAAGATAGAATGCTTAACTTGAAACCACACCCACACAAATTGTAAACTTCAAAGGCTTCGAATTTGCAGGCATTGTAGTTCTCAAATTGTGCTACCTCTTTCAGAATGGGTTGATCTGGTCCACTCGTTTAAAACTCGATCTAGTTCAAGTGTTTAGAATGTGACCGAGTGGTAGCCATTATAAGAACACTTGTCCATTCCAATCGTCTGTTGTGATTTTGTTGTTGCAATTCATGGCAAGAAAATGCATAAACAAATCAATTTGGTTCTCAACCAGAGGTTTTTGGTTGCAAATTTGGGAGAATTAACAGCCAAGAAGATTTATTTATGTGTTTTTTCACCATGAGTTGCAATGGATGGTTGGAATAAGACAAGTTTTTCTCCTAAACAATGGCTTGAACCCTGGACTTATGGTAGTCACTTATAGGGTGCAAGCATGGTAAAGTGGACTATTGTTGATTCATGCATAGGTTTAAGTGAAAGTGATTCAAAACTATATATTAACTTTGAATTTTGTGAAGAAAAAAATCATGAGCATCTAACAAACATATTGATCTACAAAGCCAAGCAATTTCATTTTGACATAAACAATCTCAAGGAAAGTCTACATATTTTAGAAGATGGTGCAAGTGGTGTCCCAGTAGGTGATATTAAATAAGTTATTGTCTAATTTTTAGCATGAAATAAAATAACATTAAATTGATGGTTTTATACATAATTTGGTGATGATGCCCTCAAGTCTATGATGAATTCAAGGAATATGATAGAAATTCCAACTACAAAATATTGAAGGTCATCAAATTTATGTTCAAAACTAGATTTAGCCAGATTTGATCACGTACAAAGTTTCTAAGTTGGCCCACCCTCCAAATTGGTCTTCAAAATATGGATTAGGCAAGCCATGAGGACCACATAGCTATACTTAGCACTAGGGTGTTGCACCCACAGTGTCAGAAATTTTGGAAATATCATGAGAATCATACCACACTTAGGGGCGGTTTACACTATGGACAATGAAGTCGTCCCACGTAAGAGGTCTATTTTGCGTGGGACGACTTCATGGGACAACTTCCATGGTCCGAGTTACTAAAATATTAGTTTTCATGGTTCATGGGCCCTTCACTAGGTGTAAACCGAATGTGAACCATGAAGAATGACCATGCGGCAAGAAGTGGATGTGCTGATTTTTTTAATATAAGCCCAAAAAAGGGCAGTTTTGGGGGAAAATGAAGTTTGAGCATTTTGTTGACTTCAATTTGCCTTCACTTGCCTACACATGCCTTCACTTATCTTGTCAATTAGTTTTTTCTTTTTTTCACCTTAAAGTTTGATCATTCTCTTGTCATCTCTTGGGCTTCAACTGTCTTCACTTTTTGTTAAATATGTCGAAGATGTGGCTTGCAAATCTTCTCACAACAATTTTTACAAAAAAAAAATGAGCAATGCAATTGTACATGTTCAATGTAATTTACATGTGACATGTACCTTGTGTTTCACTACACTAAATAGGATATTTAGTGTTTGATTATATCTGATGTTGTTACCACCCAACCTTCCTCAACACTAAATTTCAATTCTTTGATAATTAATGTTAGAAGATTTCCCATTGCGCTTCTTTTGACCACCCTGATCTACAGTCACTAAACAACTATGTATTTTCTTATTTCTTTTTCAACTGTATGTTTTAAACATTTTGGAGCGTGTAATATACCATTGGAAAGGTATTTTCAAGACCTTTCCAATGGTATATTACACGCCTCCAAATTCCAAACATTGCAGCTGGTAGACCAAAAAAACAAATCTGCACTTGAATTCTTGAGTTCTAGATGTCCCGCGTTGTTTGATGAAACACGTGTAAGCGGGTTTAAAGGGTAGGGCAAGGTATTGCTAGTATGTCTCATGGGCTATAATATAATTAAGGCACATAAAAGGTAGATTCATTAAAACATTCGTGAAATGGCATTTCTCTGACATGGGCCCTTGCCTTTTCCTACCAGACCACCTCTCTTGCCTCTCTCAACGAAAAACCCGTTGGACCATGTCAGTGCATTTATTAGGCCTTAAAAATTATATTTTGGGGACCTCAACCTCCGTGGTCCCTCTGCCATTTTTTCCTTAGTGTAAACCGAAGTTGTCCCGGGACAACTTCAAGAACCAATCAGTTGCCTTGCAGAGCCCTGGTCCAACTTCATGGTCCATAGTGTAAACCGCCCCTTATAGTGGGTCACCCTTGCAAAATGAATAGCAATCAGCTTGAGTATTGTTCATCTCACCAAGACAACCCAACAGGTGGGATGAACCCAAGGTTCGCGTGGAATTTAATGATATGTATATTGAGTGCCAATCAATTGTTTATCAACATGTCCGCTTGTCGGCGCCCACTCAGCCAACCACTCGTGTGGGAAAGTTGACTAGGTCTACCCCCCCCCCCCTCCCCTTTTGTAAAGGATGCATAATGGGGTAAGCTTAGCAACGATATGCATGAGACCCAAGTGGAGATACTGAACATAATCATTTGGACAACCTCCCTTTTTGACCTTCCAATCATGTTATCTTAACAACCTAGATGAAATACAGGGGAAAACGACATTCATGCTAGTATATGAAAGTGATCCCGGAACGCCCCCTCAAGTGCCAAATGGTTACGAGCTCACCCATACGATGCCGGGCTAGGCGCCACTTCTTCGCCAACTTTGTCAACTTGCCCCCTTCTAAGCCACACGAAAGTGAGTGCTTTTTCCCCGCATCCCCTTTGCACTCCGGCCATGGAACAATACTTATTGCGCAATAATTTGGGTTGGGGTGTGGCCAATGCCCACAAGGCTTGAGAAAGGGGTTTCGGTGTTCATCTAAAAGGCCCGCATCATGAACCTCCTTTCCCAACCACTGGTGAGTGAGCGAGTGAGCATTGGAAATGGTGGCACCTTTAACTCATACTCGGAAGCGTTTGTTAATGAATGTGCATGGAGTTTCCTCCACGGGAGCTTTTGAGAAACTCATCATCGTTTCTCGGTCACTCACTCATCACACAAGGCGAGTGTGCGAGCCGAGCTCTCAATGCCTTCTCAAATGCACCACGGACCAAATAGATAGATAGATACGTCGGTTTCTAGGGGAGCAAACATGAATGAAGAGTCTTTTCGCTCATAGGGTTTATGTTGCACTTTTTTGAGCATAATTTATCCATGATTGGTGATGTTGCGTGTCGTAACTTTCTACGTGGGACTGTGAAGAATTGGTCACCTCACTCATATTTTGCCATGATGAAAAATGGTGGATGCGATCTTCTTAAGGATCTTCAAATTTTTAGCCAACTTTTGAGCATCAAAATTTCTCGCTTTCCAACAACAACAAAAATATTTTGGGAGGAATGACACAAAGGGGGATGTATGAATGAAGAGTCTCTTCGTTCATAGGTTTATGTTGCCTTTTTGAGCATGCCTTTTTGTATCATAGCGTTCTACGTGGGACCGTGAAGAATTGGTTACCTCACTCATGCTTTACCATGATGGAAAATGGTGGATGCCAACCTCTTGGAACCACTGAAGGATTTTCAAATTTTTAGTCAAGTTTTGAGCATCGAAATTTTCACTTTCCAGCAATAGCAAAAATATTTTGGGAGGAACGACACAAAGGGGGATATAATAGGGAACTTCAACACCTCTCAAACTTTTGAGGACAACCTTTTTGCTTCAGGGTGGTAGGTGGCGAATGACAATCTCCCAGACTTGCTTTCATCTGTTGGGTGCGGGTGAGGGGTCGATTCACTGAAGACTTTAATACATATAGCATATTGGTAGCAGAAAGTACATAAAGCACTCTTCATGTATAAATGCGACTACGTTTTGTTCCCCAACAACAAGCTATGTTTCAAGGCCGATTTGTTTAAGGATATGAGATTTATCATTGCAATTATGAATGTGATTCATTCCATATGGTCCTTTGGAATGACTACTATGAGCCTTTGTAAACCCTATGCATAATTTTCTAGAGCCTCCATCATTTCCAATAAGGTAGAGGATGCTTAAAACAACCATGTGGCTTATTTATATATATTATTTGAGAACATTTGGATTAGTGGTATTCATGATAGGCTTGAAAAATTGGCTTGAAAGACATGGTAGAAGCAAAAGTAGTGCAAATTAAGTGTGGGTCATTGATTTGCGATAGCTTAAATGTTGCTCTAGAGAGGGATTTGAGTAGCTAGTGATAAGTGACTTCAAAATTTTGTTGATATCCAATGGTTTATTCCTTTTTGATAAATTTTCAGTACCCACATACAACTTGACATTGATTTCCTTGTTTGGTTAATACAATACTTAGTAATAATCACTGATGGTCATAATATCATAGTCTATTAGAACGATGAGGTTCTTCTCACATCTTTATCACAAAGGTGGTTTCAACATATTGATGGTTCTTGAGTCATTGAAATAGATAAAAATTGGTGGTCACGGTGGGCTCCAAATGCGCTTGATATCAAAGGTGGCATGAAAGCTCCAAGTTCGTTGGAACACGCCAACGGGGTTAACCACTCGTTCAAGTGAAGTGACTATGTAGATTCTGCTAAATAACCCTACCAACTCCATGCAATGACAAAGGGAGAACCAACAAGTACATTGTTTTGTCTAATTAGTGTGGGTGTGAAATTCATGTGGGTTGGAATTTTAGTGTGGCTCACACCAACTTTATAGTACTTGCCTCCCCTCGAATTCTCATCCAAATATACGAGACAAAAAATCCCACACTAAATTTTCACATCGGAAATTTTACTGGACCACTTCATTTTTCAAAATAGTGTGGGTAATTGAGAATTGGTGTGGCCCACACTAATTAGACCAAACAGTGGAGTTCCAAACGCTCCCGTCGAAGCTGAAGACTCCAGGGAAATCACCCACCATTCAGAAGAACTTACAGAGTAATCCTCGATTCAACAAGAAATTCTTAAAAAAAAATTCACAGCAGTGCCCGGGAAGTTCTTGGGCATGCAGAAGATAGTCGGTCCATATCCCAGGTGACATGTTGCCATCATCTTCCAGTTCCGCTTTGCCATTCATTCAGTCGAGGCATACTCCATAGATTCCTCTAAAAACGATCCGTAATCCTCCTGAAGTCTCAAACAATGATCGGGGAGAACCGGCAGTTAGTTACAAATGAACCGGTTGAGTTTGAGAAACAAGCGGTTGAAGTTCAAGACTGCAGGAAAATTACCGATCATTTTAGAGGAATGTAAAGAATATACCCCAATTTAATGAAGGAAAACCGGAGGATGTCAACAACATGTAACCGGTTGGACTTGCAAATTAAACACATGGATCTCAACTGATTATTATGCATGCCCAAAAATCTCCCCGATCACCGGTCTCGAACCCCTAAACCGGTTATTTAATTATCTCACAGCATGCATGGAACCGGGTTGGACTTGGAAACACTGGGATTTTTGACCCATTATGCCCTAAAACCCTCCCGGGACACCGGCTCCACCAGCAGGGGGTGCCATTCTTGGTAGGGGCTGAGACTGTCAGGAAACGGTGGTGAGGAGCATTGAATGCCTCAAAATCTGTGAATCTACTGCTTGGGCCGTTTGCTCGAGCTTCGAGACAATCCTCTCACAGTTGGTAAAGCAGATGTGTGTGTACTATGTGTAAGTGAGCAAGCGAGCAAGGGAGTGAGTGAGTGAGTGAGTCACTCGGACTCCACATGGGTCCATGAGGAGCCGCTTAGGGCCACTTCACACATGAGATGGAGAGCCCGTGACCATTACGCTTCAAGCACTCTCATTGGTGGAAAAGGCGGGGCCGGTCCAAGTTCGCCGCTTCACACGAGTACGCTTGAGGGGCCAACGGAGTATGTGAATGTGAGATGGATGTAAAGTCTACATGGATTCCTACGTGGCGTCGAATGGATCATGTTTCATGGTCACTTGGACTGTTTTCAAAAACCGCCTCTTGGAGGTAGGCCTATGGCAGAAAACCAGGAGACCATGGCACTTCGAATGCTCACAACCGTTGGTTTATTCTATCTTATCGTGTGTGAGGACCCTACATGAATAGAGATTCGTTGAAATAGCATTTGGTTGAGGGCCCAGTCACATACGACTTCACACTACACGTGAGGCCTGTGACCACACTACATGTCTTTGGAGGTGTCTTGGGATGGCCTTTGGATACTTTCTTTTGGGCTCTCACAATTTCATGGCCATGGCTCTTGGCTCATGTGTGAAGTGACCCTTATATACGTTCTAGGTAGTGTATATCAA
Organism: Polytrichum commune; assembly: GCA_950295325.1. NCBI lineage: Eukaryota > Viridiplantae > Streptophyta > Polytrichopsida > Polytrichales > Polytrichaceae > Polytrichum > Polytrichum commune. Next base: position 40,608,422 of record OX485807.1, read on the forward strand.
TGATCGGGGAGAACCGGCGGTTAGTTACAAATGAACCGGTTGAGTTTGAGAAATAACCGGTTGAAGTTCAAGACTGCAAGAATATTACCGATCATTGTAGAGGAATCTATAGAAGAATATGCCCCAATTTCATAAAGGAAAACCGGAGAATGTCAACATGTAACCGGTTGGACTTGCAAACACATGGATCTTAACCGGTTATGCCCAAAAATCTCCCCGATCACTGGTGTATATGGTAAAATTTGTTACCAGAATACAAGCTAACATCGCATTGACAAAAGAGAAAGTTCAGTACATGTGGATGGGGCTCTGACTTGTAGCCTGCGTTGTGTATGGTGAAAGGACACAATATGCCGTGTCTCGGGGTTCGTGGTATTTATGTAAACTCATCCAAGTGTAAACAAGTTCCTTACATGATGTTGAGGGTTGGTTCAGTCATTACCAACACATCTGAGTCCTAGTGACGCAAGTGTCTTGCGTCACTAGGAAATTGTCTTGTGGCGATGGGAAGCATGTAAAATATATCATAGGGATAGATTTTCATGTTCTTTTCGTCGACATAGGATGTTTGCGTAGGGCTTGTATGTTGGTAGTGATTGCAAACGAGACTCATTAGAATAGTTTGGGGATTTTGATGTCATTTTTAGGGTCATTAAACACATCCCAAAAAGAACCAGTTGCGAGTTTTTTAGGATGGTCAACGCACTGCGTTTTTCTCCTTCCCAGTGGATGAGTTTTACGTAGACACCATGCATGGTTCCCTGGCCATGTGTAATTATCATACATTGTAGGCATATGCCAAATCAACACAATAGTAGAAGGTAGAAGAAAGGATTAGAAAAGGATGGGAGGCAAAGAAAGTTAGCGATTTGACTCATGGTTGAGTTCACTGACCATTTCGACTAAATATTCTTAGCTCATGGCCTTTGAGAGTACTTTTACCTCATGGTGGATTTTTGATGATAAATATCTATGAGAATTTATTGTGTTAGCTAATAGTTCCATGTGTTTATTATTCCTTGATTATTTTATCACCTCTTGTATCCCCCCCCCCTTACTAGAACACATGGTCATAAATCTTGGATCTTCAATCTCAGGGTGGCAACTCTTAGAACAATCACTTCTAAAGCACCAATAACACTTCTATTCAATTGATCATTTGTTCTTTCACAAGTACGGTTCTTTTTTTTTGAAAAGAGGGCATTGAGAGGAAACTATTGATACGATTTGTATCCGGATTATAAATGTTAGTTTCACAAGTATTTTAAAAAAAAAATCTAAATAGGGGCCATCATCTATCCCATCGGTGTTGTACGTCACTTCTAAGGAAACTTGTGAAGTTTCTTAGAATTTATAATCTTGAGAATGTTTATAATGCAAAAGTTTGCTCCAAAAAAATTCTTTGTGGAAATAGTTTAATAACTCCAAGACAAGTTCTAAAGACGGTGCCCCCATGTGAGTGATGCAAATAATTGTCGCCGTAGGGCTTCAATGAACGTAGTAAACCTACATAAGACTTAATATTCTATTTTACCTTAAAGGAAGGGAGGGAGGAACAAGAGGAGGAAATTAGGAGGAGAGAGAAGAGGAGAGAGAAGGTGGGAAGGTACCACTTACTTGGTTTTGTTAGACTCGACTACACTAATTATCGCAATTGGCGTGTGCTGCAATTCAGAGTTACGCAATGCTATAAGCATATGACAAGAATGTAATATTGTACCAAACAAAATCACTTATGTTCTATAATGTCCGAACAACCTGGTGAACTTTCGTGAGTAAAAAATCGCACTCCGGAGTAAAGACGTTACTGCACCACACAACTCCGAAGAGTAGCGCGCACCGGTTGGGACGATCAGTGTATTCATCTCTCAACCGATGTGGCACCTCTACAGAATTCTCATTCTCTCAACACATTGCTCACGGGACATCTTTAATGGGAGTCCACTATTAAAAAAGCAGACTCAGGCCGGTTACCATGCATATATATATATACTCACATACCCAATGTACATTGTACAGGGAAATAATCGACATTTCACGAAAATCGCCAAAAAGCTGGGGCAGTAAAGTTAATTAAGTAACTGTGCATGGGGCTCTGATCGTTTCGCAGCCTAATTAATATGAGAGTATGTGCAATTCTCTTCACCTAATTGAATCGCGTTGTAAAATTTCGTAACTGCTGGAGTAATTAATTAACCGACATTGGCATGACAATAAGAAAAGGTTGTGACAGTGAAGTTAAGTGTAAGTTATGTGTGCATGCATGGGGCTTCTGATGCGCTCGCTCCTCCTCAGTGGATTTGGCAGCCTGCAGTAAAAGTATTTGGGTGTGATAAGCTTAAATTATGAGAAACGCTTTGCGCGTCAACTCATGTCATTGGGTGTGTCAGTCAGTGGCTTCCATGCGACTGGTCACTCACGCCTAGCTAGCTAGCTAAGTGGGGGCTCCTCAATCACTCGACCTCATGGAACTTCTTGCTTGCTGCTTCAATTCTATCTTCTTCTTCCTTCTTTGCGAAGCTGGCCGGGAGGAATTAATTTGCCCTAACTTATTATGCATGCGAGCGAGCGCGTTATTTATTAATGTAGGTGGTATAGTAGTGAGACAAAATTCACAAACACCAAGGCCCGGCCAAAAGGTACTGAGACAGCTTTCTTCGGTGGGGGGGAAGCGCTAGCTCTGGGGTCTGGACTCTCTGGACAGTCAACTCCTCACAAGCACGAAGAGCTAACGTGTATGCTCGATTCGCCACTAACATTAGCAGCACGCCTAATTCTGATACTTATCTAAATTCGACGACTTCTTATTTGCCATTCGTGTGTGGTTAGCAGCTGTGGATCTAAGGACAGGCATCCAAAATAAGTGTGTTCAAAAGATATCGTAATATGTATGTACATGCTCGAGCTGTGTCAACTATGCGGGTTATTTGTGAAGTACAGCAGATGAAACCATGGGTTTAGTCCCCACACCCTAGGTTTATGAGAAGTAACACAAAGTCATCTAAAGTGTTTTTGAGGGTTAAATTACCACACACGAAGAGTGGTGTCGGGTTTGTTAGAACCGGTTTTTTTAGCTTGTCTTGGTGGGATGGGTGGGTCAAGCTAGCCTTGCATAGGCAGATCCGGGATTCAAGATAACATGTCCCATGCACGTATCTTGGTTTAGATCTTGGAATGCTCTCAAAGTTTGAGAGGTGGAAAGAGGAGGTCCCCAAAGTTTCACCCAGGTTTTAAAATAGGCTTTGGTACAAATGGACCTAATGAGCTCGTAATGTAAAGTTCTCTTAAAGAAGGATGGAACCCATGTTTGCTTTCGTTCCTCTGTGAGAGACTTTATGGAAAACCGTATCCTAGACTCAACAATCAACACACAATTGGGAATTGGGAATTGGGAGGGGGGAGGGGGGAGGGGATACTATGAATTATGGTTCTTTGGCCATCACCTTTGAAATGTCATATGTAAGTGCCAAGTTTCTTTGCAATTGAACTGACATTTCCTTTCACATTCACGGGGTAGCTAAAATTGAGTGTTTGCGTATGAGAGTTTTGTTTTATAATGAACATGAAGTAATACTCATTTAAGACCATCTACTTCAAGTATACAAAAGGTAAGAATGTTTATCAACAAGTAAGTTAGTAAGGTCGAGGCATGCATAGTCGACTAGGTCCATTTAACCGCTCACTAGGGTCATGTAATGCCAACATAAATGGGATCTATATTTTTTAGGCAAACAAAGTTAAACATTGTGTGTTGGTGGCTTGTAATTGATTACGCTCATAAAATTTTTGACAATTGTCGAAGCCAAAAAGTAGCATTGAGATGTCCGGTTATGGGTCAACCTATAAATTGACTATGTGCCACCCAAAATTCACGCTTCGAGATTTGCAACAATTTCCATATTCATGAATTCTTCTAAAAACTATCACATTCTCCTTAGAATTTGTTTCTCTATACAAAAAAAATAATTCCCAGCTATTACTCCTCCTAAACAGATGCAAACTCTCTTATTGTATCAGTTATAGATGCCTCAAGAAGAAGAAAAGAAAAATTACGCCCATATCTAAATACCGGCATGAATTAGAGCCCGTTGGTCTTATGCTGATCACGGTATCATGTGATGCAGCAAGAGATTCATGCCTCTATTAGGAGGTGGGCTCTTGGTAGGTGTAATATTAATCCAATTTCATTATGGTGGGGGGACCGGTGTTTGTTTGTTGTCTAGTTTTCTTTTGTTTAGGATTAGGTAAATGAGGTATTTAATGGCATTGTGGTGTAGGCTTTTCATGAGGGCTTTGATATTAGTGTTAGAAATTTTTAGTTTGGTTAGTTTCTCAATAGAATGTTCGTGTATTGCTCCTCTTACAACTGCTGTGATGGTTATAAGGGGGTTGGTTCAACCTTAAGTGGAGTACAATCAGAATCGGTCCGGCCCTGCCATGGCTCTCTGGCTCCCACGTGGCCAAGTTTTATTCTTTTTGATTTCTGTGTATTTTATTTAAGAAAAGCTGTAGTCAATATATATATGTGATGATGTTGTGTGGTGTGCCGCTAGCTTGATGGTTTCAGCCAAGTCCATCTTCAAGTGTCGAAGAAGGTTGGTGAAGAGTTATATCGTCCATGAACATAGATAGCCTCTCTACTTTCTACCTTTATTTTTTTAAGGATATATATTGGTATAGTCAACATGTGGCACCTGATGCAATCAAGGTTCAAGTCAGTTCCAAGTGCAAACGGTTGTGGCTGGGATGGCTGTTGGAATTACATGTGGTTCATCACATTCAACCCTCTGCAAGTATTTAAAGTGCTTAAGGGCCGCTTCACACTATGTCCGTCCAAGTCGAGAGGCCGTGGGGCTGAATGCATGGCCAAACTTTGTTGAGAGTCCAAAGAAATGGGCTGAAAATACATAGCCAATAAAAATATAGGAATTGGAGCCTTCGGTTGGGCAAAGTGTGAAGCCTCCAAAGACCAAGCCCAAAGTCCAAACCTTTGGCCATGAATTCCCACGGCCTCTTGACTTCGACGGCCATAGTGTGAAGCCATTAAAGGCTAAGCCCCGAGAGAGAGAGAGAGAGAGAGAGAGAGAGAGAGAGAGAGAGAGAGAGCATCCCACTTTATTCCCTACCCAAACTAACCCCTCCAATCTAATGACCAAAATCTTGTCATACATACATATATATATATACAAAATGAAAAAAAATCGACGGCCTCTCGACCATAGTTTGGGTTTTCTTTCCTATTTGACCCAAACTTTCTTTGAGAGTCCATCGCGTTGGTCAAAAAATATTGCCATCTAGGAATTTTTGGAGAGCGACGGCCTTTGGACTTTGGCCTCTAGTGTGAAGGGTTGAGAGGCCGAATTCTTGGTTTCTTGCAATTTGATTGGTGGAAATTGACAACCTCTTGACCTTCGGCCATAGTGTGAAGTGGCCCCAAGATTCAAGTGAAGATTGATGTCCAACTCTCATTTTGTGGGCCCTTAGAATATAATAGTGAGATGCTCAAAAAGTTGTGTCGGGAGACTGAGATTCGAACTGAACTCCCAACATCTCACTGTTATATTTTGAGGGCCCATATCATTGAGTAATGGTATGAACATTGGTCACAAATGCTGAAGTTAATTTGATCCCGTTGGTCTTGTTTTGTTTAAGAGTCCCCTTGTTATAAGGAAAGGTTTACTACCTACTTTGTAGTAGCACAACATTATCAAGCAATATGCATTCGTTCATGTGGGCCTTAAGAATGTAATCATGGGATACCCCAACCTAGTGCAGATGTAGACTTAATTTGAGTCTCCTTGCACTAGGTTGGGACATCTCACAGTTATATTCTTAGGGCCCACACGAAATAACGTTACTTAATAGATATTATGAGGTGGGCTTTGTTTAGTATCATAGTTGTAAAGTGAAAGTTAGTAGGTGGAGGCTCAAGTGAGCTATTATGTTGAGTTTCAAGGGAGCTTAACATTATGGGGTGGCAACTCCCATATTGGACACATAAATTCTTGGTATAAAACACGTCAAGGGTTGTCTTCTACATTTTGAAAATAAACTATATGACATTTGAAAATTACACCATGGTCTTAATTTGAAATTAAAAAGATAAGATAAATATTTAAAATTAAAAAGGCTACACAGGTCACATGATATGTGGCCCCATTGTGAGTCTTATGTGATTGTTCTTTTTGTAAGTGGACACTTAGACTTGAGTGATACATGGCAAGGCTCGTTGTGGAAAGTGGATCTAAATTAAAAGATGGTGATCATGTGGAGATCAAGTTTGGACTTCAAGTTAGTGTAGGGTTGTAATAGGTTTCAAGCTAGTACTCTCATAAACTCTAAACATTTAGAGGACTTAAGGAAATCGTCATAGATTCAAATCAAGACCCAAAATTGACACGTGCGGTCAACATGGCTCACGGAAGCAAGGGCCTTAGATGTGCATGTGCACATATTGGGTTACATAGGTCATCACATCCTTTGGGTTGAACGTTGTGCAAAGCATTTTAACGATCTAGGGTTCAAGTGAAATGTTATATTGAGGGCACTCGATGTGGATAAGAAGGCAATGAGTATTGGGCTTCTTTGACGGATCTTCATCTGCAATAGCCACATTGCATTGGCCTGCACACATGACATGTCAGGCAACACCATGTCACATGATTGAGAGGCACATGGCAACCCCTCTACTGTCAATATGTTCAAGTCAACTTTTGAATTCAAAAATTCATAATAATTTCATCTATATATATATATATATATATATATATATATATTTATTCATTTATTCATTTATTCATTTTTGCAATACTCCTTATTTCTATCTTCTTACAAGGGAAAAGTTTGCACCACTGTATATTCTCAAAATTTGACGTAAAATCTCTTAAATGATCGGGTATGGGTGTCTCTACTCTACATGCCACCCTCTTATTTAACATGGGTGCACATGTCAACCTAAAATATTCAGCAAGATGTATCTTGGAGGTAAGACACGGGCCACATAACAAGCCTGTTAAATCTACGTAGGTACACAAACATATTAGCCTTTAGTATTCATAGCTTAACTGTATTTCGAAGACCTTGGATTGTTCTTGTGATAGTAAGTGATGATAGTTAATCAAAAACAAAAGGGATGTTTTTGTTTGTTTTGGATGGATGATAATCACACTCGTATGCCATTTTTTTTTGAATATTTGGGAAAGAAATCCAACCAAAATTAATAAGATTCTCTACCATGGTTGGTTCCCCATTTCCCAACAAAATAAAATAAAATTAGATAGGTGAATCTCAACCTCTGCAAATCAAGTTTATATCAAGGGTTGTTAATTTTCTTATGAACTCAACTCTTGTTCTTCCAGTTCTCATCACAAATATGACTTTCAAAAATATTGACATAAGGTAGGAGCGCTATAAACCAAAACATCCCCCAAAACCAAGATTAAAAATACCATGCCCACCAAAGTGGGTGGGACCCATTGCCGTGATTTGTTTTCCAAGATGATTATATTAATACCAATAACTATCACTAGATCGGAGCATAAAGTTGCAACGTCAACGACGCATGTTTCTGGAGTAAGGTTATGAAAGTTGTTCAAGTCGGTCATGCTTTATAAAGGATGTTGTAACTAACAAGTTCGGGGGTCATAACATACTAACATAAGGTCCACATGTTATTGGTTTCACATACTTTGAAAGCGCATTTCCAAATTCACACACACTTGCAATTGGATACTTTCATTATCAGTATGTAGTGCTCTAGTTATCAGCAATAATACATATCAAATCAAAACTAGGAATGACAACATAATTTTCACTTCAATTCTTATTTATTTATCTCAATATGGAGGGGGAAAGAAAGTTACATGGCCCCCCTTTTTTTACACGAGAATAATTTTGTCGATTCATACGGCTACCACATGTATGCCAACGGTGCTACTACCTTACTCCACAAACACTCCGACATCTTGTATTCTCACCATAACTTTTTGACCCAACATGGGATTGGGTATGGTGACACATAGAATTTAAAAATGAAAAAGTAGAAATCCACACCACCAACTACATTGGTTAGTGCAAAGTCAATATTGGGTAGGGCCATGGCACTAGCTATGACTATGGGAGTTGCCATGCATCCACCAACCTTTATATATCACAATACGGAATGAGCGGGGCCTCATCGAGACTAGGTCAACGAAGCCATCGTCATCATCATGAAACCTTTATCAAAACATGACAAGGAGGTGGAGCCACCGGCGGCAATCGGAGTAAATGTTAAATGAAGCATGTGGGAAAACATACATATGTTGGTAATAGGGAGCAAGGTGTGTGGGCCTTTTGTGGCGACTCTTTGTAATTGGACGGGTCTATATTTGAGTGGTGTTGTCATATAGTCGATATTGGACACCGAAAGACACGTGTCCCATAATGGGATTGATTATTGGACTATGTGCTTCAAAAGCGGACACTATTCTAACTGAGAACCTCAATTGCAACACAATTGAGGTGCGTATACCCAAAACCACCACTGTGCACCACATGCATGCCTTTGGATGCAATGAATGTATGCGTATGGTACGTAGTGATGGTTTTAGGTTTGATGGTGGTTTTGGGGCATATGTATCTTAGGAGCAGGGGGTGCAATTCGGGGAGAGTTTGGGCAAAATTGGTCGAGATCCTAGTGTTTTCAAATCCAACGGATTACACGTTCATATCCTTCTGTTTTTCATTATAATATATTTTTTCAAATGTCAACAAGTGAGTGCAATGGATTCTCACGCCAATAGATAAGCCAATTTTAGTGAAAACTAATCACTTGTGACATCAAGTACATAATAGGACAAACCTTGCCTATCTTCGTGGCAATGCAAGGAGAATGTAAGAACAGTTCAAGAAGGTCACCGACTTTGTCCAATCATAATGGCTAATTGAGGAGACTTTAGCTCAACTAGGTGGTGTAAGAATTGTTCCACAAAGGGGGGACAACACCTTCATGTGATACAAGACTCTCACCAGTAATAAGGTTGATTTGTGACAATTTTCACCTAACAATTGAGGGAAGCTAAGACATGAACAATGAGTAGTAAGCGATAACTTCCCCCCCGGGGGGGGGGGACTAGCCGTATTTTAGAGGTGACGTGCGATAAAATATAGGGCATTTAATATTCATTCAAGGTAAAATTTTGAAGAAATCTATATCAAATATAGGGGGCAAATTAATGTTGGAAACCAATTTTTAAAAAAACATCGTGCAATATAACATGTGTAAGGGACCACATTTTGCTTTATCAAAGAAGATGGAGGGCTTTATTTTATTCCATGAAGGTTTCTCTTCATTAAGGATACTTTGAACTCCATTATCTTTAAACGTTGACACGAAGGGGTGTATTTGAGACAATATTTGATGTTTGAAATTCTTTTGCAAATGTTGTACGAGCTCTTACTATCCTGCAAATGTTGCACAATTTTGTTTCTTAACACACCAAATTTTAAGGTTGCACTCTACTTGCATTCTCCATTATAGTCTTGTTGGTGTAATTAGTTTTTATTGTGTTCTTGCCAAACTACAACAATGCAATCTTGTTGTTAAAATGTCAATCTCACAATGCACCCCCCCTTTGGCTAAAAATTGAAGGCTATTAAAAGCATGTAAGAAAATAGGGTATTTAATATTGCATGCTTTCTAGATTTCTAATTACCAATAGGGTATTAAAAATTATAAGCTCAGTAGATTTTTTTCTACTTTAAGGACTCCTAATATTCTAATTCTTACTGATAATACCCCCCTTAAAAATAAGTGGTTTTTGTAGATGTCTCCAAAAATTTACTATGAGTGCCCCCCCCTCCCCTGAGGATAACTTGTGAGCAATAATGTCAATTTTACTAAACTCCTATGATTAATTATAGGGGCCATACAATAAACTTGCTACTATGTTGTTGAATTTATTCAATTGTAGAATATTAAAATTACAAAAACTCACAACTAAAGGGGCCTCTTACCATGGAATACTAGAAAATATTCAAATATTTCTTATTTTTATTGTTATAATCCAAAACATTGTTGTGTGCAACCAAAGTAGATGAAAAAACATTTAGTGTCACATATTGACATCTTCAAAATTAGGGTGAACATTACACTAACATCATTATTAGTGTCAAATAGCTCAAGTAGTCACATAACCTTGTTATTAGTATACGTGGGAGCGTGGATAAACTTGTTGTTACCGTAATCCGCTTCACAGAGAAAGGAGTTTTCAATACACCCATTTTATGTGTGTGTGTGTGGGGGGGGAGGGGGGTAATGGGGGACGAAAAAGAATTTGGAACATTCAAACCAGAGAGTTCAAAGAGTTGCTCTCCATAATAAAAGCATGCAAAAGGAAATGAAATTTTGACAAAGGTGTGTGTTGCTCTTCATAAATCTTTGTCCTTCACTTTATTTTTATGTAATTATGTAACAAAATGTGTGTGTCTATAATTTCACATGAATAAACACTAGAGTGCTAACCAGAAGCCATAGATGTCTTTGGGAAGTGCATTGTTGAATACGATAGTCTTGTCTCCATCGGCACGGGGATTGTGCGAGGTCAATAGGGAAACTATTCATGTGAACAAATTAGCAATTATTACAACAATTGTGGGATTGTAGTTTTGTGATAAAGCTTATTGTTATCTCTAAATATGAGTTATACATGAATTGCTAACGGGCGATGAAACTATTTTCTTGTCGTGATTGGGTTATGTGAAGCTAAGAACTATTTTCTTTGGTGTGATTGCACTAAACTAAATCCGAGTTGTGGGAATAATTGATTCAATTGAGCCTATGAGCAAGTTTGATAGTGAATATGAGAGATGTGGCATTGATAGACGTCAATTTATTAACCCTTTTGTCTAGTTAGTAAACTATGTGTGACATATGCCTATAACAAACCCCTAGTTAACCCTTCTTCGTGAGTATGTACCCTACGAATTGGATATTTTAAGTCATAATAAAAATGCTCACTACAATTTGCATTCCATGTTCGCCTACTACCATATTTCTATAGTTTTACGATCCAATGTACGTCATATTGACAGTTGGAATTGTCCAAATTTCATGCATAAATCCAAATATACTTGAATCCTAGTTCTTAATGTGTTGTCCTGGTCTTTGTGAAGGCCCCAAGTGTACTGTTAATAGTATGCATGCTTTAATTTGCTGGACCGTGCCTCAAGGTAGAGGCTCTGGTTTTATTTTACATTGTAATTAAGTTAGAGCTGGTAACAAATAGTAAGCTTAGATCTAGAGTAGACCCAAAGTCCTCATCATGCAATGCCTTAAATGCCTATGCAAGGACACGTTCATTGTTCATAGTACTTACATACTTTCACGTATTTTTAGTACTTAGCCGAAGGCTATCCTATGGGATTTTGACCAAAGACTTGAGGTTTATAGCTAAGACAAAGGAAGGTTATTGAGAGAGATTAATTGTTGTGGTCCATGGCCACTTGCAAAAGTTTGTTTCAATGGATGGAGTCCGATAATAATTTGTCACTCATGGGTTTGATCTTTAGAATATCAAATAGCATCGTATTGGTCAAGATTTGATCTTGTATCATGATTTGTACATCATATAAAAAGCCATCGACATGATCTTCATTCAAATGTGTCATTTGGTTAGCGACTTTTTTACCTCAATATATTTCTACTCCATGTTCATGTATTATCTTTTCTTATAACCATCATGGCATCAATGAACTTTCAAGTTTTTAGTCAAAGTACACTTTAGGATTCAATTTTTCGAATAAAGATTGAGTATATGAAGTTTAGTGATATGTATATAAACATAAATTTATAATTGTGAAATATGATCCTTAATTTCCACACGTGTACTACGATAAATTGGAACTTTCATACTAGCCTTGATGTCACATAAATTTGAGTCCACTATTGTAACATTTGCTCTGACCAACCACTCATATGTGGAAGCCACGAAGACATCAAACGAACATCTCCTCATTCCAATAAATTTTGAGGAGATATTGTTGTCTATTAACAACTTACTTGTAATAATATAATTTGTAAGTTAGATAAACTTTAAATGTGGACCATTCAAAAAGTTTTCATTGATAATTTAGGGGGTTCGAGATAAGGACCTTATGATTTGTGTCGAGTAGGCTTAGTTTTGCACGCATACTTCACGATATTTAGATGAAAATTATAGCATCATATGCCCAAAAAGGATGGAAATGGAATAATGCAAAGCAATTGTCCAAGTTTGTCACCGAGCACAATATATAGGTTGACAATGCATTGTGGCTTGAGGCTAGATTGCCATGAGTGGGTGTTATGTTTGTGAACACATGTTCACTCTTGTTGTGTATCCACCCTAAGCCTTCTTTTGTGATACATGATGGTGATGTAGACTTGGAAGTAATTTAAAAATTGTGCTTAATTTTTTGGTTGCATTTTCCATGCATATTATACTCTTGAAATGGTGTGCTTCATGTTGCTGTAGTTGTATGTTGTGTCTTCTGAAGTATTTGCATTTGCATGTATGAATCATGTCTTTTTGTTGCCATGCTTTTTGCACCACTTTTCCAATGTGTTTACTTTTAAATTATTTATTTATTTGTAAGAAACATAGTCTACCAAGAATTGCAATAACATTCGCAATATTAATTACGATAGGGTGGAATAAGATAGGTCATCTTAGAGAATTAAGTAATTATAGGGAGCTTCAAAATCATGCCATGGAGATAATAGCTTTCACACAAATAGCCCTCAGCCGCACAAAATGCACAAAAATCCTATAGAGTGACCTACCCGAGGATATATTGAAGAGGTAATTGTCTAAATTCGTTTAAAACATGATAAAATTACATAAAATTGATGTTTTTCCTGCAATTTTTTGTAATTTTTCCCCAATTTTATAACAAATTCTAGGAACATGGAAAAGAAATCCAACTTCAAAATATTTATGGTCAGGAAATCTACGTCCAAAACCAGATTTAGCCATTACCTTTCGAGTAGTACTTTTGATGATAAGCTATGAAGATCTCATCTTCATGTTCTATATTCTGAGTACCTAACACAACAATAAAGGGCACCATGAAAAAAATCCAATTTAAACAACACTTTGCTACTACTTTTAGGCGTTTGACCGAAAAAATTACGGTTTTAGCATACCGGAGCATTCTTTTCCCGTATACTTGACCATGCTTGCTTCCAAAGTGACATGTCTAGGTGGAATGAATTGGTCCACAACCTTACAATAGGTGTATTAACACATAGATCCTTCCATCCATGAGGAATGAGTTTGCATACACATCACAAAGTCCAAGCCTAAAACCAACACTATGTACTAGAGTCCATAACATTATTCAACATCCATCAACTATTCCATTTTAAAACATCAATACACTGCTTCACCAGATATTTCTAGCTTCAATTTGCCAGTGCACTACTGTGCTATGAAAATAAATATAGCATAATTCTAATTAAAATCTAGCTTATTCTCGGCCCCACCCAACATACAAACCCAGTTGAATAATACCATGTCACGGACTGTAGAGTTCCTAATGTACAACAAATGGTGCATGATATCAGTTTCATAACATTACTCATTGACATGGACCCTCAGAATGATAACACTGGGATGTTGCGAATTCAGTCTGAATCTAAGTATCCGTGCGCAACATTTCGAGCATCCCACTATTCTATTACGACGGCCCATGGAACGAGAATTGCACGCTGATTCGCGTCATGCATGTTTGGGTGTGCACAAATTGCCATCCTTATTTTTTTTATGTCCGTAACAGCAGCAACATCATGACTCAAACTAGGAGGATCGAACGAAGGTCCTTACGATTTGTTACATTAAAGCCATGCCCTTATTGTGATTCCTCCTGCGCTCGCAATTAAGAGAGATGTTTTCTGACCATTGCAGCAGGCGGCAGCGCTGCCGCGGCGGTGCGATGCACTATAGAATATACATATCTATTGCTGGGCACCTGATGAGAGCCTGAAGCTTCAGACAGGGTAAGGCCCAAGCCGCTCCAGTATATTTGCCATACTTCCCTTTTCCCGATTCACCATTTAATTTGCAGGTTGCATGGAATATATGGCTGCATAAATTAACTTAGCATGGATTTGGTGCTTCGAATTCGAATGCCGTTTCTCAACTCACCCACATGTGTGGTGCTTCTTTGGGTCACTCATCATGACCAGCTGGGCATGCATCGAGTATTTTCTTTTTTCTCGCCTCAGGGGACTTGAGAGAGTCAGTGAATTCGAATTTCGATCGTGATGATGATGACTAACTTGCACCATTCTTGAACTTATGGTACTCGGGCTCAGATTGAATGTCACATGTTTTGTGTGCTTGGTTTATGAGGCTTTGAAGGCTCGTGCCCCGGGTGTAGGCACTGAGGATCTAGTGAGGTTGTTAATGGTTGAAGTCATGTGCATCTGAGCCGATCGAATTCGCTGTCCTAATAAGAGTCTCTTAAAAGATCAAAATCACGGTATGCGGGCATATATTATTTGGTTCGTTTTTTGTGTTTTCTTCAACTTGTATAATGTTATGACTACTTAATCATGTTATGACTGTCGAGTGTGGAGTAGTTGATATAAATTGAAAACACAATCCAGTCGTTTTCAAATATGTGTCGTAATGTGTTTGTTCTTTGATCCTCACTACCCAACCAAACACCAATCAATACGAGTGTCCAATCAAGAAAAGTAACCGAATAACACCCGCATGCCTTAGGGTGACGTAGAACGAATAAAACCTAAATGAAAGCCACTTGGGATTGCATGCAACTTGGTTAATATGGATTGGAAGTTTGACCTCTTATTATATTCATGGATGCTTGGTCTCAGACAATTAAGCTCTTCATTAAATAAGCACAACTTTACCAAATGCTCTAAGAGCTGGGTTTGGTACTGGTTTTGAAGTTAATGAAGATGCTTAAGTCAATCAGTCTGATCTCGTAGTTCGCAGAGGCTCATAATGGATGCTTCGAGTTGGCTTGATGCATGAAGGCTTTTTTCAGAGCATAGCCATTAAGTTAGTTATGATCAAAATACATCTGCTTAACTAGTTAATTGATGCATGCTATTAAGGTAAATCGCATGTCTGGCCGCGTCACATGTTCTTTAATAATCTTCACTTAGACTCTTTGCTCTTTGCTGGCCCTAGCTGACTCCAAGTTATTCCCTGCAATGGTATCTAAGTTATTTAGGCTCTCCATGTAAGATCCTCTGCAGTTTCTCTAATCAATAAATGAAGAGTAAGTAAAGAAAGGGGAAAAAAAATAACATGGGAATTTTGGTTGCGTGCGATCTTAAAACCATGTTCAAACTGTGTGATGTGGACCCATATTTAATGCGTGTTAATATTGGGAGTTACGCAGTGCTATAACGATATAATGAGAATGTAATATTTTATCAAGCAAAAGTCATTTATGTTCTATAATGTCCGAACAATCTATTGAACTTTCGTGAGTCAAAGTTGAACTCTTGAGTAAGACGTTATTGCACCCATAATTTTGAATAATAACACGCATGACTTGGGATAATCCATGTAGTGATCATGTTATGTGTTGAGAAGAAGTAATTGGTGTAATTTTTTTGCCTCCAATGGTTAAGATTCATGGGATGGAGTGTTCCGGTTTAAAACAGTTTGCACTAGGATTTGATGTTTGCATTACATGTTATTCTGATTTATGTTGGAGAAGTCACACCATCAATATTGGATTGGCTAACATAGCTTTTAAGAAACCTAAAAAATGGGCCAAAAGTCTCCAATATGGTAGGTGACGGTGATTGAACATGGAGTCTAGTATAACAATAAGTGCTTCTATATTTTCTTATTGTAATTTGCACCCTCAATTATGGCTTGTGCAACGATGTAAGAGGTCCACTCGCACAACCTGTAATTGATCTACCTGAACATAATCTAGGGTACAAAAACAATGTTCGTAAATTATAATCATAATTTTGAAGAGAGAGAAAGAGACACACTCTTTTGAGATTTCACAACTCAAGCTGGAACTGCACAATCCCAAATCTCAAATTTAAATTGGAATTCACAGAGCTGACAATGATGCTCTTTCACGTGTGCTCAAGAGACCACAGATGAATGCACCAAAATGACTTGTTCACCAAGACCCTTGCCAAAGATAATCATGACCTTAAATTAGATTGGATTTTTTTGTTGAATATCAAAGAAACCATATCTCATGTTTGTTAGCAGGTTTCTAATTTTAAAGAGTATAATACTATCCAGCACATAACCCGAGTTAGGTCAATAGGGAGAGAGTTTGAGCGAATTCTTCGCAGCTTAAGGTAGTAGACAGGCCTAGTTCATCTACTTGTCTTGATCGGGCACCTTTACTTGAGTGGTTAGTGGTCAGGTGTGGATCTAAGAACGGACACCAGGAAAAACATGTGTTTGAAAGAGATTGAACAGAATCGGGGTGGACCTATATGATCATTTCATAAATACAAGAATCTTCACGTTGATAATGAACAAGATATTCATACGAGCTGCAAAATTAATGAGGAAAGTGACTCCAGCCACGATTGGGATTTTTACCAACCATCTCATTTTCATCACGTGTTTCATAATCTCGTCGATGGAAGTAGCTGTTCAAGACCCATCCACCGTATCATTCTCCACGACTCGAATCTTGGAAGCTTGAACCTGACGAACATGGAGAGGGGGAGCGCCAGCCTGCTCCCGATCTCGAACAGGTGGCCAGTTTGCATTCAATGTGGGAGATGCTGCGTTACGACCCAGCAGTGCTCACTTGCTCACAATTCGAAATGCGGAAGTTAAGTTAAGCTAAGCTTGGCCCTAGAATAACATAGTTCTCCTCCCATCACAGGAGTGGAAACCACAGCAGAGGACGACCCCCTGCTGGGACCTGCACAAAGCCCGTCGGCCAGTACCAAAGTACCTGCTACTTGGCCTGGGCACCGTGAGTGAGCCCTCATTAAAAAACACACCCGAGGACAGGGGTGCACAGGCCGGCTCCTCAATCCTGCCTACTAATCAATTCGTAACAAGGCACGAATAAAGTAGTGGTAGGCTCCCCAAATTCCTCCTCCCAGTGTGTGACGAGGAGGCCTTACATGGTTGCGAGAAACCTGATGAAAAGCAGCTTTCACCCTGACTGCCAATCACCTCTGTGCAGTTGCCTGGGGGGATTTTTGGACATAATATAATCGGCTGAGATACTGGTGTATTCAAGGCCAACTGGTTTGCATGTCGAACGTCTTTCAGGTTCCTCCTTTTATTAATTCGACGTATATTCTGTAGATTCCTCTGGAATGATTGGTAAGTTTCCCAGAGTCTTGAACTTCGACATGTTCATCTGCAACTAGCGGCCGGTTCTTGCCGTTTGTTGGCTCTGTGGGTTTGGTGAGTGTGCGTTTTCAAGTTGCAAGGAAAAAGGGTGGGGAAAAACCCAACTTTTTCCAACCGATGCATTGGGTTTTTGGTTTTAATGCAAAAAACTTGATTTCTGTAGATGAAACCATGGTATTATTCCAGCACTTGGCAATCGGCACCACCATTGGCGGACATTGGGCCCTTTGCCTTATAATCTCAACTTATCTGCAATAAAACCGGATTTTGCTAAACCTCAGATGATTGGTTTTTTTCTTCTTTTTTAAAATTTTATAACTATTAAAAACCCAACTGTTAGAAACCGTGTGGTGCCAACCATTGGCAAGGAAGCCATGCATGCCCGCACACACACCCTGGTTGGTCGGAGGGACCACCCGGGGACCATGAGGGAGCCTCGTTACTCTAGGGGTTTGGATTAAGGGAATGTGTATGATCGTAGTCAATGGTGTTTTTTCACATGGTAGTGTTGAGGTTTTGGGACACACTTGATAAAAGTTTTTATGTCTATGGACGTGTTGTTGTTGTTGTTTAATTTTAATTTTTTTAATAATAAAGTTTTGGTGAATGTTTTTACATAAATTTATCCATGTAGATCCTTGTAGAAAGCAAAGTTAACAACACATGTGTACAAGCTTGGGATGATATCAAAATAGTGGCCAAAAAATCAAGCGTGGGAATATTTTATACATTCTGAAAACTTATACCATATCACTATATCATTCAAAAAGGTTATTTTGTCGGTCTCTCATATTTCTTTGCATCAGTGCATCAAGTGTTTCCAATATCAAACTAGCTCGTAGATGGCTCTTGATCAAAATTTCCTCGGAGAAACCTCTCCCACACATTGTTGCACTAGAATACATCACTAGCACACTCTACCAAAGTCTGTGGTAGCCAGGTGAGGAAGGTAGGCCAGTGCAAGACTCAGACTCTAGTGAAAATAGTCCAATTCAACTAAGTCTTAAACGAACTATTTTCTCTTTGCCCCACTTCTTGTAGGATATGAAACACATAGTTGGTGCAAGAATTGGGAGGGCATGTGTTATCATGATGGAAAGAGATTGAGAACCTTCTTATTGACAAGTACCCATAACTTTTGTGAGTCAACTTTGATAATAGAATGACAATTTGCATGTGTAGTTCATTGCTATTGTCGACTAAACGAGACCATTTTTTATTTGATCCAGTGATTAGAAATATCTTTACATTACAAGCATATGAGACTTAGGCAACTCATCTTGCACCATTTATTTTATTTTATTTCAAAACCATAAATATATCATTGTCATAAATTTGCAAGAAGATTCACTAGCAAAAGACAAGTCGCCTAAGACTTATATGCTTATGGTGTTGGAGTTAGACATTGATAAGATCAATAAATATGTGAAGACCCAACTCTACATACAATTTTGATTGTTGGATCTTACCATTGAACACTCCATTTTCTCCTTCTTCTTTCGTCTCCGCTTGGTAATTGCAAACATGCATAACATTATCATTCCAAGCTTCCAATTCAGAGTTGAGATGCAAAGTTAGTGCCACACACCTTCATCACCTCACCTAGCGTTGTTCGTTCGTACACTGTGGCCGGAAACCTGAAAAAGCAGCTTTCACTCTTGACCGACAGGCTGAGGGGACAAGGAAGGTGAGAGAAGGTTTTCGAGTGACAAGGAAGCCACACATACCGGATGGCTGGGGGACCGTAAGGAAGCCGTAAATTGTGTCAGTAGTCATGCTGGCAGTGTGAGGAGAGGAGGCCCTCTAAGCTAGGAGACGTGGAGCCCAGGATCACGAACTACTGACAGCATTTTGAATCAAAGTGTGGGGGTGCCGAAATGCTGATAGCTAGGAGTCTCTAGTCTCTAGTCTCTAGCTAGCTAGCTATGCAACACTACTACTCCTACTACTCCTACTGCTTAGGCCTGCAGGCAAGTCCATGTCATGTACAAATTACACGGCCAAGTGTGATGTGTGTGGCGCTCGAATTGTATCAACATAATATATGTTGCAGAGATTCATCACCTGTCATGAGACCCGCCGGTCAGACGTGGGAGTAGTAAACTACTGTAGATTATTGGTGCCCTGCGAGCATGGCAGAGGTTTTGGGTCGAGATTCAGGCCCAGCCCTCAGATTTTATTTCTGGCAGAAGCACAGCGGCTTCATAATTTGCGCGCTGATCCAAGATCACACCTCCACCACTTTCAGAGTACGCGAGCAGTGCCATTCGCAGACGGGATCAAACTATTGAATCTGGAAACACTTGTGATGGCAATTGTGGAGTCTTACCACCACTACTACACTGATGATCGCATTTAGTGGCGGGCTGGCTAGTAGTGCATGTGGGAGATTAGTGAAGGTGATACTAAGTGAGTAAGCTTCTTTAATTACGCCATGAAATGAGTGCCACCAGAAGATCTAAGGTTCTCGCAAAGTACGAGTGCTTTTTTTCTATTGTTGTAGCTAGGTTTTGATGAGTAGTAATGTTATCACATCATTTTATAACGCATGAAGAAGTTGTTGTTGTTTTTGCACCATTGTGAATGATTCTTAGAGTTTTGAATCAATTAAAGCACTTTAAAGTACGCACTACTTTTTTTTTAAATGTATGGTAAAAAAGCATGTATTCATGAATTTCGTATCATTCTGTAACAATTTTGACCCTCATATTTTTGAGATTTGGCAAAATAGTGCATGGTTCGGGAATTAGTACCACACGCACTTAATGGGATAATCAGTGTAGTTCCCACCCACTATGTGACTATGAAAATTATAAATATAGGATAGAAATCTGCTATTTTGATTGATCACAACAAGATTTAGTGGAAGAGAACCAATAGTAAGATTGCGGGATCCTCGTAGCAATCCACCATGTGGTCTAGCTGAGAATGTCACCCTGCCAACTTTGTTACCAAAACAAATCTTGTCAACACTACGAGCATTTGTGTCCCCAAGCATGAATAATGCACAACTGAAGAAAGTGCAAATATATCATTGTATCAACTTTCACATTCCACTTGTAGTATGCTTCCTATGTTCGCAATCGGTAATATGTTCAATTTGAAAATACTGCCAATGGGGTTTAGCAACAATTGTCACTTTTCCAACTCTATCACCCAAAAAACACCAACCAACACTACAAGCGTAGGAGTCTCAAAGTAGACATATCCTGAAAATAAAGAAATAATTGCAAATCTATTATTGTAACTACATATTTTCTTTGAAAACAAATTTAGGTGCGGATGATGTGTGCTTAGTGTTATGGAACTTGTATGCTACACTATTTACATTTGATTTCGTATGGCTCACAATATTCACACTCGATCCACGTAACTAGTCTTGCAATGTTCATTAGGTTGCAACCAGGAAAGGTGGCATCAGATACTTGTTGCTCCAAGTCAAGTCATAGAGACTACTCTAATTAACATGACACATCTATTTCAATGCCTCATGGAATTGGATGGTACACTATGATAAGGTGGTTTATGCTAAATCCATCACCTCACCTACAACCAACCCATATTCAACAACCTTGTTGAGTATGAGGATGTCCACCAATTTAACGTCTTAAGCTTGTGATGGTTAAGTCATGCAAGCAATAAATTCTTGAACTCTTATCACTTTTGTATAAAAAATTTCAAATAAGACACCATATGGTGCATTGAAATCCCCTTTTCATCGCCAAATAAAACCTCAGTAGAACGAATAATAATAACAACGACGCATTTTTAACACCATCTACACCTTAGTGGATCATTGGCACCAATTTCTCATTCAAGTCATTTGAAACTCTATGGATGGTTGTTACAATGCCACAACAATATCTCAGAGACAACAATATCATAAGGCACATCTATGGTTCTACCACCATAGCACTCGGAGCAGTGATCGGGAAGATTTCTGGGCATAATCGATTGAGATCCTAGTGTTTGCAAGTCCAACCAGTTACATGTTGTTGACATCCTTCGGTTTTCCTTTATGAAATTGAGGTATATTCTATAAAATCCTCTAAAATGATCGATAATTTTCCTCTAGTCTTGAACTTCAACCAATTCTTTCTCAAACTCATACCAGGGTCACACTGGGCAGCCCAGCCAAAAACATCAGCCCTACGTATTCTCTGGAAATACAGGGCTGGGATTTCAGTTGGCTGGAGCTGCTGGTTGCAGGCTACCCCCCTTCTTCCAGCCACTCCAGTAGCTCCAGCCAACTGAAATCCCAGCCCTGTATTTCCGGAGAATACGTAGAGCTGATGTGTTTGGTGACTGGAGCTGCTGGGGTTTTTGGTGTGGCCCCTACATCAACCGGTTCATCTGTAACCGACTGCCGGTTCTCCCCGATCACAGAGACTCGGAGTCTACAGTTTTTGCACGACTTAGATACGAGCTGACCAAGTCACGGTGGCCATAAATTGGTGTGATTGTTGACGTACAAGTGGCCATCCACTTGTAACTGGAGCCACTACTTACGCACTACACAGTCCTTTTGAGAGGTTGAGTGGACATTCTTCCCCTTTCATGTCTGAGCTGGGAGGGAGCTAGTGAGATAAATGGACTTTGCGAAAAGCTATGCATGCAGGCAGATCAGTCACAGACAGACAGACTCTTACTTATCAGAGAGAAGGATCGAGTGCGCATTTTAATTCAACACTCGAAGGTGGAGGCTCAATTATGGGAGACGTACCTCCACATGTACAGTTACAGCTCCTCATCTCCTGACTAGCTTGCAGCGGGCAATGCACATCTGCTTATACACAGGCAACTCTGGAGCTGTGGAAGAAGTACCCTACCCACACCCAGCAGGGCTCAGTTCCTGCTTCGCTCTTTTCTAGGTCACCAGCTCTACAATAAGATTTTGGAGCCTTAATGAGGACCGTTTGGGTCCTTCGTAAGACGTTGACTGTTGAATCTTGTGGTATCGAGTGCAGGATTTGACGATAATTATTTTACTGCAGTTTTGCGAGAAAAAAGAATATGAAATCTCAATCACAGCATTGTTAACTTGACCCTCCCTCTGATCTCCAAGGGGTCATATATATATATATGTGTGCCATTGAAAAATTTGGTAAACTGTAACCGATCTTGACAATCAGGGTTTTCAAACCCCACTTCCCACCCTTAGTTTTTTCAATTGGTCTTTCACCCAACTGAGGTAGGTATAGGTCACACGTTTACCAAGAAGGTTATCATGAAGCCATGCATATTGGAGGAAATCCATCGGTCCCGATGGTTCCCAAAGTATAAGGTTGGGTTTAGAGGCAGCTAGTGAAATTTTTGTTTTCTTTATTTGGATTCCGGGTTGGAGTATGCTTCTGCTCAATGTCGTATATACAAGCCCCCAACAAATATCAAAGTTAATTTTAGATTGAATGCAACCTACACAAAGAAGAAGTGAGAATATCATCATATGTAACAATGATTGATATATATATATATATATGTTTGTGTGTGTGTGTGTGTGCCTGGGTCGATTATATAAGCTTAATTGGTCTACTTGGTCTTTCAAGAGTTAAGCACCTTGTGGGGTTGCCCTTACATGAGAAATCCAAAGTCATTGAAATTGAAGTAATGATTAGATTTCATGCATGCTAAGGTTGGTTCTAGGTAATGTGGGTTTTTGCTTAACCTAAACATATGCCAACATGCCTAGACTATTTGTGTGCGCAAAAATGGTACTAGATCCATATCATAACAATGATTCTATGCATAAATATTGAGGCAAAAGGGAATTGTGCCAATTTAAGAAATTTTGTAACATGTGCCACTAGTTTTAATGATCTTTCATGTGGAATTGTTCCATTTGATGACTCTCTCTTAGTTATCTATGAGTGATCCCACCCATGCAATTTGTATGAACAATGTGTCCATACAATTCATGTATATTTTAATTCCGGAATAGTGTTTGGATAACTTATAGTTGAATCTTTAGTTCGTTAAAGAATGAAAATGATGTAGCCTCTTGAAAGTTGGAGCTAGAATTGACCCATTCTCTTATGCCATATTCCCGATCACCATCTACATAGCATAACCATCCCACACGCAAAATTGGTCACTTAACCCGCCAACCACACTCCAACACTATGACAATGCACTCGACTATCCCTCCCCTCACACTACAATACTCTTCTACACTAGCTGCACTCAAAAAAGAACCACAAACGATCACAACCCTTTGCATTCACAACCAACCCCCCTACATTGTCACTTGAACATTTCTATCCGCGCTCCCTCCTTCTCTGTCATTTAAATGCTATATACCCGAACCTAATATAATCCTCTTACAAGTGGAACTTTACCGTGTCCTCCTCCTTGCATTCAAAACACACAAAAATGTTATGAATAACATATACATTTTTATCAATAATTTAAACAACATGTATATACCCAACAACCATATCGACACCCATCCTCACAACATAATCATCCACATTCAAAACACACCACATCATATCACCATACAAAAAGTCCACACTCATAACAATGTCTTTGGTAATGATGAGGCCAACAAACTAGCCAAAAGAAGTTGTACAAACGACACAATAACAATGGTCCCATTCCACCTCACCACTCAAAGAATTCCTCATTGGCCGGGATGCTCCCCAACCCCCACTCAGCATGATGGTTTCATCCGATGGTTTCATCCGCAACCTCACATGCAACATATTAAAAAACAGTGGAGCTACATCACATCATATCCTAGCAATACATTTCTCTACGCTATCAAATGGCTATCACATAGACATACATGTTGATTTGTCAACCCTTTCTTGGACTTCAAGACATACTTCAAGTGCACAAACAACCCAACTTCTCAAATTTCAATATGGTCAATACATGGGTAATTTTTGCAATTAAAAAGTATTAAACCATGCTTTATCTCCCCTTTCAAGTGCTTTGTGCCCCATGAACCAAATTGACAATTGTTTACACCTCATCTTTTGTTGCACAAATAAACATTCAAGAACCTTTCGAACTAACAAATATAACAAAGTAAGCCATGTCGTTGATGACACCCTATTAGGGTGCAAGCACGGTAAAGTGGATAGCTCTTGGTCCTTGCACACATTTAAGTGAAAGTGATTCAGAACAAAATACTAACTTTGAATTTTGTGAAAAAAAAGATTGTGGACATTTTTAAAACATATTGATTTACAAAGCCAAGCAATTTATGTTGACAAACACAACCTAGTAAAAAAAGTCTACATATTTTAGAAGGCAATGCAAGTGGTGATATTGAACAAGTAAATGTCCAAATTTTGCTTAAGATATGATAAATGTATCTTCAATTGATGATTTTTTACAAAAAAAAAATTGAAAATTATTTGATGATGACCTCAAATGTATAATGAATTAAACGAAAATGGAAACGAAAATCAAGTTCAAAATAGTTAAGCTTGTGAAATTTACGTCCAAAACCAAACCTAGCCATTTGCTTTGGAGCATTACTTTTAATGATAAGCTTTGAGGATCTCATCTTGGTATTCTACATTTGAGTACTCAACACAACAATAGAGGTCAACATGAAAAACTATTCAATTTACACAACACTTTGCTACTACTCTTAGGCGTTTGACCAAATCCTTTATAGTTTTAGGATATTGGAGTACTTTTTAGGTCCACATTACCATGCATGCTTACACCCATTAGCCGTCACCACTTGCCACTTTACACACATACATGTTCGTATCCAAAATAATGAACACCTTGATTATACAATGCCGTCTTGGCTCCTTCCATGCTACTACTACCAGCTTTTATGTAAATGTCTAGCATGACTATGACATATTATGCATCAAAGGCAAATCCTTCATTGGATAATTTCCCTTTCTCCTCATAAAACACCTTCACAATCCCAATTTATTGAATCCACTTGTTGCATTCATAGGTTCTACGAAGCCAATGGTGGCTACTCAAAAACATGTCAAGTACAATGTCCTTCACTCTCCACCTCCAACAACTAGGTTGGAAAAAACTACCCCTATTATAACTACCGTTGGACTAATAGGCACTATTCATAACTCATCCATCAAACACTTACTCAATCTTGAGATTCTCAAATATAAAGTTAACAAATTTATGGAATTTTCCTCACAAAATGCTATCAAATGCCTTGCCCACATTGCTTAATAAACACCAAGTACCTATGCCACTATTTCTAGATCTAGATTAGATGCACATACTAAGTTGTTAACATTGAGAACTTAATCTTACCACGGTAGGGCAATAGTAGGAAGCTAAGTTAGAAAGGATTAGACATTAGAAAAGTACCACAAGAAAAGGTGTCAAGGATAAGATGGAAGATTTTGTCAAAAAGGAACCACTTGTTTGAATGTGTGGTTAGGATAGTGATAGGATTAGGAACCCTTGCCCTGTTTAGATAGGATTTAAGTAGAGGAACAAAAGGTTCAAGTGTGACCATTTTGGTAAGCATTGGAAGAAGTTACTTCCTTGTGGAATGAATGGAGCAAAGATTTGTGTTCTACTAGGATTGTGTAAGTATGCATGAAGTAATATTCTTGAAGGTTGAATATTGATTCTATGAGATTGAATGTCGAATATATAATATTTTCTCCACAAAACTCAAAGTTATTATGTTGTTTTGAATCACTTTCACTTAAACATATGCAAGGATCGAGAGCCCTCGACTTTACTGTGTTTGCACCCGACAACATTGAAGAATAGGAATGCTTGATTAATTTGCATTTCTAAAGTAGCCAACCCATTCCCAACCCATTCTTTGCAATTTGAGTGTGATTTTTCTAAGTGAGTATTCTCTTTGATGTATACTCATGATATAGGTTACCCTATTTCTGATCACCGATCAATTACAAAACCAAGAATGCATGATTCCCGTAATCGATAATTGTGGCATCTAAACACGCTTTTAATCTAAATCTAGTTATCAACTTAGCCACTAAGGTCAAGGCATCCATAGTCGACCAAGTCCATTTAACATCTCACTAGGATCAGGTAACATTTGTCAACATGAATGAGATCCATATATTTTGGGCAAACAAAGTTAAGGTTTTGTGGTGGCGGCTTGTGATTGATTACTCTCATAAGAGTTTTGACAACTATTATAGCCAAGCATTAGCATTTAGATGAGCAGCTATGGGTTAAACCTATAGATCGACTATGTGTTACCCTAACTTTACTACTTCAAAATTTGAAGCAATTTCCATATCCTTGATATATATATATATATATATTCTCTTTAGAATTTTTCTTTCTCTTTGTAAGAAAAACAATTCCCCGTTGTTACTCCTCTTAAACAAATGCAAACTCTCTTATTTTATCGGTTATATGTGCCTCAACCTCAACATTTGGCTAAGTTGGATTTCGACCATGACATGTTGGCACTGATCAGAGATCGATATTGTGTTCCATGGAAATAGGTTGACCTAAGTTGTAAAACTGGGGTGGTGGTCGGGAATGGGTTGATCACCTTAGATTTATGCATTGAGAGAGGGGGCCGACAATTCTAATATCGAGTTTCTTATGAATATCCCAAAGGTCAACAGTAACATTGTGAGACACATGCACTTTGCTTGGCTATGCTAGAATACACTCATCCACA
Organism: Polytrichum commune; assembly: GCA_950295325.1. NCBI lineage: Eukaryota > Viridiplantae > Streptophyta > Polytrichopsida > Polytrichales > Polytrichaceae > Polytrichum > Polytrichum commune. The sequence goes on from OX485807.1 coordinate 40,635,389, forward strand.
AAAAACCAAGACATCTCCAATGAACAGGAGAACCAACCGCTAGTTACAGATGAACGGTTAGAGTTTGTGAAATAACTGGTGGAGTTACAAATTCAAGACTCAGGAAAATCACCAGTCATTCTAGAGGAATCTATGGAATATACCTCATCTTAATAAGGAAGAACTAAAAGATCACAACATGTAACCAGTTGGACTTGGAAAACACTAGGATCTTGACCGACTACCGTAGTTCAATAGCAGGTTCGGCACAAAATAATTCTAAAAATAGATGCCTAAAATTTTGGAATATTATTGGCATTTTTTGCCGAATATAAAATTAATTATTTTTCAAAATTGCCTAAAAGTAAGAAATTTGTACTTCTCACTAGAGTTTTACTTACAATGGAAGCATATGTGAATTTTGAAGGAGAGAAGGTGCTCCTTTTGTAATCAAGCTCACGTACATTAGTCCACAAAGAATATGGTTTAAGAAGTAGCAAGACTTTAGGCGAGGCTTTTCAAATGTGTTGTACACAAATTTTTGGAGTCCAATTGAGCATAGAAGATGAAGTTTTTATAGAATTTTGTCCAAGTAACAAAAGTTGAAAAAACAATCCTTCTTCCACCTCCAACAAGTTTTGTGTCAAAATAAGTCTTTATGCAAAAGATATGGACAAAACATTGCAGCCGTGTAAAGATCAAAAAATTAAATGCGTTCATAACAGTTTTTTGGAGCTCATTTGTGCATAGAAGATCAACTTTTTTGGAATTTTGTTGGTCTAAGAAAAGTTTAGAAATCAAGTAATATTTCACCTCCAATAAATTTTATGTCATTTGAAGACTCTATGCAAAAGTTATGCGTGTTATAAAAATGACGTCTAACTAGGTGCTTCACCTCAAAGTTTACATATCCCATATGCATTGTTGAACACAACTCCACTCTACTTGCATAAAGCACAGAGCATTCTCAACTCTTCACTCACATCTTACTTGTCATTCAATGCAAGAGAGATGTACAAGATATAAGTTGAAATAGAAAATTAAAAATGAATGTAAGCCGAATATTTAAAAATTAAAAGAGAAAATTGCCGAAAATATGAATATACTATTTTTAGGTGCCGAACCTACTTTTTGAACTTTAATTAAATATTAGGCAGCAAGTTGCCTAACCTGCTAGTAAACTACGGTATGCCCAATAATGTCCCATGTCAATGGACGTCTCGGGTGTGCAGAGGTTTTGGTTTTCATGACAACCCAATTTGTGGGTGTCAATGAAAACCAATGCAAGCACTACAAGCATATGAGTCCTAGGTAATTAACGCATGTCACTAGAAACTTGTTCTAAATTTGTAAATCTAGCATAGTGATAGATTTGCATTGTTCTTTGATCGACTTAAGACTATTTTGTAGGACCCATATGCTAGTAGTGAAGACAACAAACATATTGCTCCGAACAATATAAACGAGATTTTCAAGCCCAACTCCACAACATGTGCACAAGAAAAAATGATAAATATAGCATCGCACACAACTTGTCGTAGCAAATAACACCATGATTTCTGGTTTGCATCACTTGGCTTCTTCTTCTTCTTCTTCTTGTGGCAATAAGAGTAACATATTTTCGTGTTACCAGTGGGCGACACTGGCCTTCTAGCATTATGATGACCAAAGAACGTCTAAACGAATGACACTGAAAAATTACATTCATTTTCACCTCGTTTTCACTGGTGATATATCCCCTGATGTTTGAGTATTTCGTCATTTGACTTGTCATTCAAAACTTTGGGAGATGCCCAAATCTTAGATAATGGCATGGCCTATATTAGTATAGTTCAGATTTTAGATAACTCTTTCCTCATACAGTTGCCAAAATCAAAACCTAATTTTTTTTCATGTTTCAAAACTGTGCCACTCTAATCTCATTTTTTTGATGGCATGGGAGGTCCTCCTTTTACAAGGTGTAGGTGATTTCTTTGTATATATATGTGACAACAAAGGATGCCAAACGCATGAACCAACAACAAGACCACTCAATTCCCATAGTGAGATGCCCCAAAAGCTAGTGCAGGGCTTGTGCATTAAATTGCATGATGCACTACACCAAAATGCATAATGGACATGGATTACTGTTTACAGTTACCAAGTGCTATGAATTTCCATTAATTATTATTTTTGCTACATTAATTGTCCCAATTAGTAAGAGAGGGTTAATAGTGCATGTGGGAAATTAATGAAGGTGATATTAAATTTCTTTACGCTATGAAATTAGTGCTGCCAAAAGATCTAGGAAGCATTATTTATCTTGGCATTATTCATTGAAAATATTATTCATAACAACACTATTCACTAAAAGCACCGGCACTATTCATCTTGGCACTATCACTAACAAGCGTGTATTTGCATATAATTAAATTTTTATTGCTCTACAAGCACCTTAAAGCACGCACTAATTTTCTTGAAACGTATGGTAAATGAGCATGTATACATGACTGCAGTATCTCTTCGTAAACATTTCAACCCTCACTTCTTCAACGACTTGGCAAAATAGTGCACGGTTTAAGAATGAGTACCACGCGCACTAATATTGGGATAATCAGCGTAGTGACACACAAGTAGGGAGTACTATGCGTAGACTTATTTTTCCAAAAATTTCAAAACGTTTGAATATGGTGCTAGAAGCTCATCTAAAAGAGCCAAAAAAATCATTGCAATATTCTATTAGTACGTACGGTAATTAACCACATAACTGCAAGTGTCAATCCACACTAATAATTCCACACCATAGCACAGTGGTGGAGCATCATCGTTCGGGCACAAGAATAGGCTCGCCAGTGAGAACCCAAGAGCACATTATTTATGATCAATGTGTAACCGAATGCTGTGACAAAATATATATATATATATATATATATTTATTTATTTATTTATTTATTTATTTATATATTGTCTCTAGCTGCACAATGCATGCATTATGCCAAATGAATGATCGGAGAAAGTGCACAATTAAATCCCCTATTACTTTGAGCCCTTCATATATGATCTGACTCCCGACATTACAGCAGCTTCACATTAATCAGAAAAGCAAGCTTACTTATTACATATTCTTGCAAGCTTTACAAAGACTTGATGGTAAACTGGATTCTGTCTCTTGTGGAGCTTGAAGCTTGAACGATGCAGTTCCCCGTCAGTGCTGCCACAAACACACTCGCTTGGTTTGATTTCCTTTTTCACTGGGAGGCCTTAAAGGTAGGCCTGGTACGGTGGTGAAAGTGCACCACTCGGTCAAGCATTTCAGCTTGAGAAACGCTTATTTTGAGGCAAAGGTTGATATGGCGGACAAGATGGGAAAATTATTTTTTAATAGAAAATGGTATATATATATATATATATATATGTCTCAAGTTGGAGTCCTCTAAAAGTGAAGTTTCTTGTCCGAGGGTTTGAGGTTGCTCAAGAAACTTGAGCTGGAGAGAACTCCCCTAACAAAAAGTGTCGCCATGTTGCTAGCAATGTCCTTTTTTCATTCATGCTTGAAGTTCTTCACCGGAGAAGTCTTGGGTGTGGTGTAAACCCTCGCCGGTGAAGAACCCATCTTGTAACCATTCATATTGTTCCATTCCCCTAAAATTCTTGACCGGTGCACTACTTTCATCGTAGTCCAAACTGGCTCTACTTTAACCCTCAATTTATGAGTTATGAAGTATACTTTCGTATTGTGTCACATGTCTCAAGATAGTGTTGCTAGAACAAGGCTCGGAGATTTGCTAAAGTAGCTTACTCATATATGCACTAAGGTATGTGGCCCTATTGTGGGCACTTCCAACACTACAAACAATTTTTTGGTCATTGGATCGGCTTGGGAATTGTTTTATTTAATTAACGATTGCAACTCACAAAGGTTTTCGTTTCAAGGTGCAAAATCCAAGTTGAGATACCATCGGTAGAATAGCCGGGCCGACACACTTGTGCCAAGTAATTATTTAATTCACCAAAAATCGGTCCAACATTTCAAAATGATGATAATTTTAAAACTCCAAAATGTTTTCAAAGAATTTTTTTTAAATCAATTTCAGTTTGTTCACCAATGCCCAAGCAATAGCCTAGTAGGTGTTCACAAAGCACATTGAATCAATCGTAAGGTTTGGGAGAAACTCTACAAACTGAATATAAGTAGAGTGGGAGTAGTGTTCACAATTCATGTGGGATATGTAAACTTTGAGAGATGAAACCATGGTAGTCCTTTTGAATGTATTTGTTCATATAATTTGCATAACAACCTCAAATCAAAAAAATAAAAAATAAAAAATTGTTGGAGGTGACACTATGTTAGATTGTCTAGGTTTTTTGATTTGAACACAACTCCACAAAAAAAAATGCTTTGCACAATCAACCTCTAAATATCTATTCATACACATTTTCTCTTCAACCTCCTACACCTCTTGTAAAAGCCTCTTGTAATTTGTTCGTATCTTTTGCAAGACAACTTCAAACCCACTTCGCCTAGGATATTGAACATGCGAATAATATGAGATGATTAGCGAATATGAATTGAAACCGTTGTCATTTTCCTCATAAAGTTTGGATCGCATGGGACTCTGCTATTTGTTCTCAAACAAAAGATTCTCTATCTTCAAAATGAGTATTTAGGTCACTTCAATTATGTTGGTTACATAATCTAGAGCATAGGAGGTGCACTCTACATTGCAATATCTACCCATGTTTGTGTAGAAAAGGAGTATCAATTGAAGAAGTCTTGTACATCATAGGAGGGATAATGTTGAAGATGATATTTGTGTATAATAGTAATAAATAAGATATGTCACCTTGAGCTTTATACTTTCACATCTCACCTCCACTTTGAAAACTTGAAAAGACAACATGCGTTATTCTAACCTGATGAAACAATAATCCAATGGTCAAACTTGTCTATGGAGTTGGAAGTGCCCACAATAGGGCCACATACCATCCTTATGAAGTATACTTTGGTGTAAGAGTTAGCCATATAGTTGCCAAAAGTGGGGACCGACTCAAAATTATTAAAGAAATCTCCTATATTTGCCACTTCCAACAAAAGAAAGGAGAAATGTATTATTGAGTTATCCTGACATGAAGGTTGCTCCATTGACAATTCCCATTACATTTTTTGTAGGGGAATGTAAGAGGGGGATGGTGTATTGCCTATCTTTTGATCGGTGGACTCAATAAACTACATGACTAAGGAGGTGACGCTAATGAAGTGGCACTAGTGTTTGGTGTTTTCAAGTTTCCTTTCATTGAGAACAATGTGGGTGAGGTATTTAATAGAATTTTGTGAGAAAAAATCGATAACAATTTTAAACCTTTGTTTGGGGATTTCAAGGTCAAGTAAACGTTCAATGGATGAGTTATGGATAATGCCTCTTTTCATGGTGTTTATTATAATGGGGGATCAGTGATCGGGGAGATTTTTGGGCATAATCGGTTGAGATTCTTGTGTTTGCAAGTCCAATCGGTTACATGTTGACATCCTTCGATTTTCCTTTATTAAATTGGGGTATATTCTATAAATTCATCTAAAATGATCGGTAATTTTCCTGCAGTCTTGAACTTCAACCGGTTATTTCTCAAACTCAAGCGGTTCATCTGTAACTAACTGCCGGTTCTCCCCGATCATAGATGGGGAATGTGTCTTCAAGCCCAGTAATTGAAGGTGGAGGGTGAGGCATTGTACTTAGCAATAAAGGCATGTACTTCCAATAATCCCCTTCTTTGGTAGTCCTAGCTACCGCTTTACTATCCTACCGGCTCCTTATCCTACGTAAGCTACTATTAGTTAGTACTTCTACATTCCTTCACGTCCATTTAACATTACTCCTACTAAGGTAGGGATGGCTATTTCCGTCCAAATTTCAGATGTGCCTAGTTGGGATGCTGAAACTATGTTTTTTTTATAAATTTTGAGCGCTCCGCAAAGCTGGTGCAAGAGCAACTATGAAAAAATCAAAATTTTCCGGCATGTTTATGATTTCCTACAAATTTTTAAAGGAAACCTTGTAGAGTGACCAACACTCGCACATAGGGTGCGTGGTATATCCACCGGGTGGATTTCTAAAACCAACCGCTGGCAGCCAATGAAATGCTGGCAGCGCTGTGAACGGTAAAAGCACCTTCATAGGTGCTTTTGTAAACCCAGGTAAAAGCACCTAGAAAGGTGCTTCCGACATAGGGGTCGACTTTAGGACCCGCACGGAAATTGCCACCCCTACCTTAGGGTATACAAGAGTTCCTACATCGATCCTTAACACCCGTTAAGTAACAATTCTTCAAGTTGGACTATTAACATATCTACCTCTTTTGTAGATGCAAGACTTAATCATCCAAGATAGATATTAGCTCCATCCATACATACATTCAAATCCTAGTAGAACACAACTCACTTACTTCATATATTCCACAAGGAGATGACCCACTACAATACTCAAAATGGCCATATTCTAACACGATTTTGAACTAGAATACCATCCTAAGTAGAGTGGCCATCCTTGAACCCTGTCCTTCCTCGACCAACCATCAATATTTGGCGCTTCTTTTTCAAATAGGACCTCGATCCTTATCTTTGACACCTTCTAGAAGGTTTTTCCCCAATGTTCAAAGCTATGCATACCAACATATCATTGTTTAAACTACTACGGTAAAAGAAATTAAGCTTCGGCCGTAAACAATAAGCGATTGTCAATTGGTTCATGGGGCACAAAATACAAAGGGGAGATGTAGCATGGTTTGATGCTCTTTGTTTGCAAAAATCACCCATGTATCGACCACATTGAAATTCGAGTAGTTGGGTATTTTGGGCAGTTGAAGTGTGTTTTGAGTTTTAGAAAGGGTTTACCCATTCAACATGTATGTCCACATTAGATAAACACATGATGGCATATGGAGGTGTGTTGTTTGCATATGACATGATGTAGCTACAATGTTCTTTTTCGATGTTGTATTTGAGGTTGTGGACGAAACCCTCATGTTGAGTGGGAGTTGGGGGGCATGCATGCCAATAAGGAGATCCATGACCAATGAGGTGGACTGGGACATTTGTTATTATGTTGTCCGTAGAGCTCCTTTTGGGCTAGTTTGTCGGCATCATCATTCCCCAAGATGCTATTATGAGCATGACTTTTTGTTGGATGACATGATGTGGTGACATGATATGCCCCTTCCAACATTTGTGTTAGTGATCGAAAAAGAAGAACTAAGGAGAGAAGCCGGTTGCTCTGTCCCAAGACAACAAAACTTTGAAAATAATTCGAGTTCTTCTTTTTGAGTTTGATTCAATTTCAAAGTCACATGAATAACTTGAGGAACACAAAAATGCACGTACACTTATGTGACCAAAAAGAAGACACAAGATTCTTAGATAAGAAAAGAAAATAAAAGAAAAAATTACGCCCATACATTGTACCGGCATGAATGTGAGCCTGTTATCCAAATGCTTAACATGGCGGACCATGTTGTAGCATGAGGAGTTATGCCTCTTTTGAGAGGTGGGCTCTCTTAGTTTAAAAATATATACGAAACTACCGTAACAAATAAGGTATGAGGTTTGGTCCCTTTTTAGGGGGGTGCGACGGTATTTTGTTTATTATCAAGTTTTCTTTTGTTTAGTACAAGGTAGGTGAGGTATTGAATGGCATTCTGATGTAGGTTTTTCATGATGCTTTTGATGCTAGACTTTGGGATTTTGAGGTCATCTAGTTTTTCAATGGATTGTTTGTGTATAGCTCCTCTTACTCCTGCTGTAATAGTGATAAGGGGCTTTGTTTTCCATCCTTTGTTTCGTATAGCGTTAATTAATGGGTCGTATTTGACGTGCTTTTGTGTGATTGCTTGTTTGGGTGTGAGGCCAAACCCACCACCCTTAAGCGTCCTAGTCCGGGTGATGGTTTTGAGAATCACATTCACTTCATAACATCATCGTGTGAATTGCTATGTGGCTCTCATGCCCAAGGTACTCACTTTATCTTAACTTAACTTGTTACATTGTTTCGAATCTCTTGGCGTGTGGTGGAATGTGATTTCTCAAGGGTCCAACCCGCGGCCTTGGCCACGCACGCCCTTAAAGAGAGTCCCCTAGCACCCTTGATCTTTACTCCCTTTGTATTGACCTTGCCAAGATCCTCCACATTCTCCATTCGTGGCACACATGATCTTATTTTGACAAAGGGATTGCAAGTGTTTAAAAACACTCACCTCCATGATCCATCATTAATACATTCAAAGAGTCACATACAACCCTACCTAGTCTAATAAACCCCAACCCTTACTTAAGATCTAGGATGGCCTACCATAGCCTAGTGTGATTTAGATTAGTTTTCGGGCTAGACAACTAAGTTGCTAGGCCTTCTAAATTGATTGCACTCCCACCGGATCAGTTGGCCCTTGTGCTGGCTTCGACTGCGGCCTGAAATTGTGGCTTCGGCCTTGAACTCTGGCTTCGGCCTGGAACTTGCTTCGGCCTGGATTATGGCTTCGGCCTTGAACTTTGGCTTCGGCCTGGATTGGTGGTTGCGGCCTGAACTGTGGCTTCGGCCTTGGACCGGTTGGCTTCGAGCTACATTCACTAACCGACCCTAGGTGCTAGTCGAGCATCACCCTAACTCCTTTCTCCTTGTCCTTTGGCTACGTGTACTAACTTACCCCGCTAATGAACTAATCTAACACACAACTACTCTAATAGCTACTTAATCCACACACCTTGTCTCAAGCTCTAAGAGCTTCTCCCCCTTTGATAATGAGATAATGAGAGAGAGAGCTTAACTAATTAATTTCACTAAAACTAATAACCCACCCACGTGGCTCAAGCTCTTAAGAACTTGCTCCCTTGAGAGCGCTTGATGGAGAGAGAGGGAAATGAGAGAAAAAACACCTTAAGTAGCAAAGAGGGAGAGAGGGAGAGAGAGGTGAGGATAGGGTGAGAGGATTAGCACCTCCAATCACAATCCCTTAACCTTCTCCTCCAAAGTAGGGACTAATCCCCATCCACCAAGCTTCCTTCTTCCTAAACTAACAAGGTGGATCCAAAAGTGGGCATTTAACCCGCGGAGCTCACCTTGTTTCACCTTACCCCCTACTCACATTATCAAGGCATACTCTCATTGAAATCAAACCTTGAAATAATCACACAACACCACCTAATGCCTAAAGTTAAATCCACACCACACTTCACTCTTTTTATGTTTTGTGAATAATCATAACTCATCAAAGTCAAACTAAAATTGGTTTCGAAGAGTTAATCACCACATGTGGGCACCATTTTGGGCTCACATCGGGGGATTCTTAGCTACATATATAAAACATGTGAACATCGAAAACCCAAAGAAGCCCTCGCCTCCAAGGCTTTTTCCGGTTACACTCAAGCAAGGAACTATCCGGAAAACTCAACATCAATTCAACATCCATACTTTACAAGCTTAACTCTATCATGTCATTGTAGGTCCAGCGGTCACGCCACTCAATTAAAGAAAGGCTAAGAAACCTGTGGAAGTGAGGGTGATTAATTATAAGCACTCATTCATATACGGACTCGATCACTCCACTGTCTCAGGCAGGCTGTTCCATTTTGGCACAAGATGATTTCCCGCGTTTTGTTTTGGAGGGGGCAGGCAGGGAGGAGGGATCGGAGTTCCATGGATCAGGGAGCTAGAGTAGTGCATTCGATCGAGCAGTGTCAGGGAATGATGAATTGTTTTACATAATGACCTGAACCCGGCATTTGTTCCCAGATTGTTGTGGATTACACTGCTTTTGTATGAGCAAATCTCCATTACTTAATGACGGACTTATTAGTCACCAACATTCTTCGACAGCAGGCTCTAGCCTGCCTCTCCCCAGTGTCTGGAGACGTTTTTGGGGCTTAGGGCCACTTCACACATGAGCCAGGCTAGGGTTCGGGAGATTTTGGAGCTCAACCAGCTAAAATCTGCCCTTTCATAATTTCTACCGGTTTTTTCAGGATTTGACCGGTTGCAAACTTGCTGTTATTAATTTGGACCGGCCAATATCTTATATTTTTTTCAAGTGCGGGCTAATTTGCTCTTCATTGTATTGACAACCGGCCAAAAACTTGGGCATTAATAAGATAAGTAAGTCGGTTTTTCAATGTAGCAAAATTATATATCTACAAATAACATACACCATTCAACAATAACGTCTAAAGAACATATCAACATACAACAATAATATGTGATGATATCAACATCCGATGACAATGATCAACAATTCATTACGTATAATAAACAACAACAATGATCAACAATTTATCCATAGCATGAGTTGAACCTAAAATAACCCATCAATCGGTTGATGGCCATGGATTTACTCTTCTATCATACGTAGGTTAAAACCTCATATTAGATTTGAGGCCACAACATGATAAAAGAGTAACCTAACATACCATACTATATACAAAAAGGAAATTCATCAATTCTTAGAGTCAAAATCAATAGTATCATCTTCACCTTCAAGAGGAAAACGCCCTGAAAGGTATCTTTGTGGATGTGAAAACAACCATCTAAACTTTGTAGAGTTCCTCCATAAAGCTATGGCTTCCATTAGTACATTATCAAGATTGCCACGAAGATCTTCCATGGACACACTCATAATACATTCTAAACACTAGCCGTCAATAATAAAATGCAATAATGAAGCAAAAGCTTCGCATGTCCGCCATTCACCAAATCGCTACAAGCCTACAACGAACACATAACCTAAACCCTAGAACTAAATGATATCCGGCCCTAAATGAATCAAACCGGATGAAATTTGCCTATTTCATAATTCATCTGGGTAAAAATCCTCCTCCTCAAAATGGTTGCCGGTTGGAATCGGTGTTTTTTTTAAAAGCACCTGTTTCACATCCTCCACTTTCCCAATTCAACCGGATTTTTCACAAAACCAACCGGCCTCCATTACACTAAATACCGGTTCTCCCCGGACATTGACATGAGCCAAGAGCCATGACCTTCTAATGGGGAGGACCCTTGACCCTCATCCAAAGGCCATACCATGGGTGTTGGGAAAGCCATTTTGTAGTCACGGGCCCTCAAGCATAGTGTGAAGTGAGAATGGACCATGTTGCGGGACCATTGCAAATTTTGTTGGCGGAAAAAGAGGGGAGGATTTATTTTCATATAACATGTCTCAAACGCTATTAATTTAAGAGAATTACTTGGTGGTGTTTGTCTGTCTTGGAATCCGTCTTGGAATTTGTTTTGGAATTTGCCTTGAAAAGTCATGGTCTCCCAGTATTTGTGTCAAGCCCACCTCTTGAAGGTGGACCTGACAAAAATTCCGGGAGACCATGAAACCTTATCCATAGTCCGCCATGTAGGGCTCCATGTAGACATTTCATCCATGAAATCTTCTTTGGGCCTTTAGGCCTTCACCTTTGTGTGTGAAGTGAACTTGGACGGTCTCCGCCCTTTCGACCAATGAGAGCTCTTAAATTGCAATGGTCATGGGCCTTCAGCCTTGTGTGTGAAGTGGCCCTTAGGGCCACTTCACACTATGGCCGTCCAAGTCGAGAGGTTGTGGGATTGAATGGCCAAACTTTGTTGAGAGTTCAAAGAAATGGGTTGAAAATAGCCAGTAAAAATATAGGAATTGGAGCCTTCGGCCAGGCATAGTGTGAAGCCTCCAAAGGCCAAGCCCAAAGTCCAAACCCAAACCACTTTATTCTCTACCCAAAACAATCCCTCCAATCTAACGGCCAAGATCTTGTCAGTTTTGAATTTTTTATGAAATTTTTTTCGACAGCCTCTCGATCATAGTTTGGGTTTCCATTCCCATCCAACCCAAACTTCATTCGAGAGTCTGTCGCCTTGGTCAAAAAGTATTGCCATGCAGATTTTGGAGAGCGACGGCCTTTGGACTTTGGGCTCTAGTGCGAAGGGTTGAGAGGCCGTATTCTTGGTTTCTTGCAATTTGATTGGTGGAAATCGACTCCCTCTTGAGCTTTAGCCATAGTGTGAAGCAACCCTTAGTCAATCAAAATCCTAGTGTTGCCAAGGCCAACCGGTTACATGTTGTGATCTTTTAGTGTTTCTTTGTTAATTTGAGGTATATTCCATAGATTCTTATAACATGATTGGTAATTTTCTTTAAGCCTAAAACTTTAACCGGTCATTTCTCAAACTCAATTGGTTCATCTGTATCTACATAAAATATTGCATTTAGTGTCACTTACTATTTGGAATTACGTAATACTATTTCAATGCATTCTATATCTCATATTTCAACCAACGAATGTTAAATTGGTTGTTTGGACATTATAGAACACTAACAACTTTACTTGGTAAAAAATATTACATCAATAGTTAAAATATTTGTCGTTGTGTAACTCCAAATTGTAAGTTACACTAAATATCATATTTAGTGTAGTAGTCGGTTCTCCCCATTCATTGCCTCTCCCTACTTTGTGGGTCTTAAAACAAGGTATGCGGGCAAGGTATGCGCCCAAGGTATGCGGCCCATCTATGGGCACTTTAAACTCCGCAAATGATCATGGTTGTTGGATTGGCTTGGGCTCGGGAACCATGTCATATGTTTAGCAATTATGAAAAATGAGGATTGTCATTTTAAGGTTTATGATTTAGAGTTGAGTTACAAAAGTCATAAGAGTCTAAATGAAGGACTTTCTTATAATGAGCACATAGACCCTTCTCATTGCATTAAATAATGAACCCATGACAATGTCTACAGTTTGAGCACGTAGTCCAATCTCATCGTGACACATGCCATTTTTGTGTACGCTCTTCATTGCAAACCTTGCTTTTTAAACCAATCAAATATAGTTGTCCAATTAAGAATAGCGACTATATAAGGCCCACATGCCTGCTATTTTTGCAACATGGCTTAATACACATGAATTTTGCCACCCAAGTGTTCACATTTGCATGAGCTATTGCATGAGCTCTTTCATCTTCACACATGAAAGAGCTGATTTGGTAGACAAGCCATTTTGGTAAAAGAAAAGGACCGAACTCACCTCCCTTATGTTTTATATACACATGTTTTAACCATGTATTATTATGGGGGGTATTGAGTTGGGCTGTAGGAGTTTTTAAGACCTTGGGATTGTAAAGTATTGGATTCTAACTCTCTTCTTAATATCTTTTGAAAAGACATAGACATGACAGTCAAATGACAACCTAATATGTAGAATCGTAAACTCTTGAAGGGTTGGGATACACTAATACTCCTACTACCAAGCCAAAAGTGATAACTTTCAAGACGGCTCTAGCAAAGGTGTTTAGGGACATTCATTAATCCTACATTACATTACAAAAGTATTCGTCAAACTACAAGTATTGGAAGAAGACTTTTGTTACATATTTATAATTGGAATTTGTGCAATAACTTGATGTTTTTCTATGTGAACTTATTCAAGTATAATATTTATTATCTCTCAGGATTAAAGTAGACCCTTCATTTTCACACACGCACATATATATGAGAGCCACCTCCCCCCCCCCCTCGTAGGTAGAATTGCCAAACTTAATGTAAATCCACATGGGTTTTTTTATGTTGCATTCCTTGAGGAATACACGGTGAATGACAATGTACAATTTTTGCCATTGTCAATTTTTGAAGATGATGACATATCATTAAATTGCTCAGTTATGGGTTGCAACACCACTCTTGGTTAATGCGACATGATGTCATCGATGTTAGTGTGCTAATACAAAATTTTGAAGAAAGAAAAGAAGAATTTCCTAAGCAATTAGGATTTTAATAATGATTTGGTAGTTGAGCAGAGACGCTCAAAGTTAAACGGGGAGGTATGTGGTGTCTTAGTGGGGCTAGTGCATAACACCTATATTCAACCCAATATGAATGGAACTAAGATATCTCTTCTACTTCTCAATATGAGACTAGTCGGGCTCTTCCACTAGAAGCATGGGGGTAACACCATAAGGGCGACAAGGAGAGTAGGGGTGGCTCTCTTTGACGCAAGTGTTGCTCTAGCCTCACGCCCACGTGCTCGTGGTTGGAAGGTAAGCATGCCAATTATTTTCAATATTAGCCAGAACTTGACAATGAACTTGTTAATTGTCTCGCATATGGTAGCTTGGGCATGACATAATTGGTCGTGACCCACCCATGTTAGCACCTACCAACTCCATACCAACCACAACTCGTTTTTGGAAGAGGGGGTGAGGGGGGAGGAACAGGCATGTGCATAATGCCAAGTGCCAACTTCAACTACTTCAAACTAAATTGCTTTAGCAACAACAACAAAAAGTAGCAAGTTTAGGAAGCAATATTTTGATGCCCCCAATATTGACGTTTCATTTTTGAGTGGTATATGCCAAGGCTTGTAGTCAAGAACAAACATTGAAAAGAAATGTTCACAATGAGATTGGATTATGTGCTCAAAATATAGATACCATTCTAATCTTCACTTTGATTTCTAATAAATTTTGCATTTCAACTCAGATTAATGTGTGATTCACAATTGTTAACCAAATGACACAATCTCCAATCTAATCAAGGGACCAAAATTGGCTGTGGAGTTTGAAAGTGCCCACAATAGGGCACAATGTGCATTAATGTGTACCTTGCTCTTTGATTCGTTGCATGATTACTTTATTTTTGAAATAAATTTGACACATGTTGATATCTCATTGATTGGGACCTGTAAAATCTCATGTGGAAATTACATTGGTGGACTAAAAGTGCCAAACCAAAGAGCAATGGTATGGAATTTTATCTTGTGAAGAGGCATACTCCAGGTTGGGATTCTTGGCATGCTTCGTAGCCACAATGCTGAGAGTAAGTAGTAGTGTGAGAGTGATGTGATATTCAAATGTCACCAAACTTTGCGCAGGTTAAGAAAATCTATTTAAATATAAAAATTAAGAACAAAACTTCCTATCAGAACCTGGTGTGTCAACCAGTTTACTGTTGGAAGTTGTATTTGCATTTGCAACGCCCATAACAAAACTGCATTTTACAATTTCGAGGTTAAAGTGCATACTTGGTTCAATTAGTATGAAGTTATGAACATAATATACATTGTATATGAGCTAAAATCTACATTTATAAGATGATGATTACGTTGCAATTGGCAGAAAGATAGAGCTTAAGTTGAATGGTTCTGTCCATACACAATTTGGTGAAACGCAAGATCAATCGTATTCAGTATGTCTACTAAGGTAGATGGGTCTTAAATGGTTGCTTTTTCCAACTAGCCCACTTATCTTAAGATATGAAACATGCAATTTGTACAAGATGGTTAGCAAATCCAAATCAAGGCCACGGCCACTTTCCTCATGATTTTGGGAGCTTGTATGAATACCTTATTCGCTATGAAAGTGGAGATTCTCGTGCTCGTCAAATGGTCATATACACCCCCCCAACACCATGGTCCTATTTTGTTGACTATTGAGCCTAGAATGATTATCATTTTTGAGCACGTAGTCCAATCTTGAACACATCTTTTGATGATCACTCTTGGAGCCACACCAATATATCACTCAAAAAAGTAGATGTCCTAGTAAGAAAAGTAGACAAACAAGGGCTGTCTACTTTATGCCTCCATCTTGAACATAAAAACAGTTGCAGGTTACAGAGTGATGGAATTGCAGAGTTCCCGTCATGACAATGAGTTACATAACATGGCCTCGAGAATCTCTTCAATCTTCAGTTCACTGATGATCCAAGAATGGAAACACAATAAACAGTCCAGTTCTCCAATTCCTTCACATTTTTGTAACAGAGGGAGAGGTGTAAATCAAGTCGAGTGGTCATGGAGATACATGATTTGGTTAACAAGTATGTAGCTGCTGGTCCATGGGTGCCAAGAAGTGTTAGAATGAATGTGTGTTTACAAAAAAACACTACAAAGATTCAGAGCGATGTAATTACCAAAACAAGTCAGTGGTCCTGGAGTGATCATCAAGATAAGCTAAATGGGTCTTAATTGGTTAATTATTCAGACTGGCCCACTTCTCCAAGGGTTTGAAACACACACTTAGTACAGAATGGTTAGCAAGTGTGAATCGAGGCCATTGCCACTTTCCTCATTATTTTCGGGAGTTCATATGAATATCTTATTTATTATCAAAGTGAAGATTCTCGTGCTCATTGAATGCTTGTACAGGTCCATCCCCAATTATGTGGACCATTAAACTAGAATTACATTTTGAGCATGCAGTTCAATCTCTTTTAAACACATGTCTTTTAGTATACCTTCTTGGAGCTACGCCAAGGCACATAACAATTGAAAATAGGTGTCCTAGTAAGAAAGGCAACCAAATAATGGTTGTCTACCTTACTGGCAGCTGGGTAAACATTGGCGACAACAGTGAACTGCAAGATCATTCATATGGTACATCCAACATGTCTACTGATGAATCCTCTGTGTTGCCTCCATCCAGTGTCCAGGGAGATTTTTAGGCATAATTGGTCAAATCCTAGTGTTTCCAAGACCAACCAGTTACATGTTGTGATCTTTCGGCTTTTCTTCATTAGATAGGGGTATCTTCCATAGATTCCTCTAAATGAAGGGTAATCCAATCCTGAAACCTTGAACTGGTTAAATGAAACCTGTAACCTTGAACCTTGAAACAGATGAACCAGTTCATCTGGTTAATTTTTCAGACCGGTTACAGATGAAACCTTGAACCAGTTCATCTGTAACTAGACGTCAGTTCTCCCAGTTCATTGCCTCCATCTTTGCTGCAAGTATCAAACAGTAGCAAATTAAGGTATGCAGGTATTACTTTGTTACTTTTCTCAATCGGACACCTATATTTGATTGGTGTATGGTTACATGAGGATCAAAGAACAAAGACCGTAAAGGCATATGTTTAAAATAGATTGGAATACATCTTCAGATTTTAGTAAACACTCCACACTTAATAGTGAACACATTGGGAGGACCTGTGTATTCAGTTAAGAGATCAACAAACATGCACTTCGGATAGCCATAACAAATCAAAGAAGTCTGAATTTTCAATCCGGTTTTTGCTGAAGCTTCATTGTAAATTTGCTAGTGCAACACAAGGTTTGCTGTGTAACCCAATCAGTAGAATTTTGGAGAACATGAAAACAAACCAAATAACGCCCACATACCCTATATATAGTGCTGGAATTGCAAATTTTGTCACAAGTACATTAGATAACATGCCCTCAAGAATCCCTTCGTATGTTCAAATTTAAAGTAAAAACAAGGATGGAAAAAGGACTTGTTGAATTGAGTCTGATCTGGTTTTTGTTGATGTTTCATCCTAGATTTTCTTAATGCAACACAAACTTGAGGACTTTAATCTGATCAACAGAAGATAGAGAACATGAAAAACAGACCGGATAACACTCAAATGCCCACTGTTGAAGGGTAAGCTCTGTACATGGGCAATTTGATTACTAAGTATATTAGCTGGTCCATTCAGAGTACTGACAGAAATTACAATAGTTGTTTACTATTTACAAAAGCATCATGAGGATTCAGAACAATGAAAGACAACATGCCCTCAAGAATCCCTTCAGTCTTTTAGTGTTTTCAGTAAAAGGAGGATGGAACCAGGACTTGCAGGTCTTTTGTACAAACCGGATTTCAATTCAAAGGAACTAACTTGCTCCTAGTAACTCATGCTTTGAGATGTGAGGAGTCTAGTCACACGGTTCCAAGTGAGCAGAACTCATTTCTAATTCCAAGCCAATCCGACTTCGAATTTTACTGTATAACCCAATCCTTCTATCTGCCATCGGTGGTAAACTGCGTGCCCTGCTATCAAAAATTCAAGACAATCAATAGTGTTGGGGGCAGAATCAATTGCGGTCAAGAATAACGCCGCATGTGCATGAGCTCGAGAGTGATCTAGAATAACACACACCTGAGGTATGAAGATGAAGATGAAGATGCCATGTTGGTGGTGGGTGAATTACGGCTCCCTCACTCACTCGGTCAGTATGTGTAGCTATGGCTGCTGAGAGTTTTAAGATTTTCGTATTCTTCTCCTTTTGCAACACCTCGGTCAACGTAGCACAGCTGGTACTCGGTTTGTTTCAAAGTCCGCAACCCCCGCTTGATGAGCTTCTCCCACCCTTTTTTCTCCTGGAGACTCTGCAAGACGCGCTTCGTCGGGTGCGAAGGATCCAGCACGAGCAAATACACATCATCGTTGTCTTCGTCGTTGTCGTCTTTGTCTTTGTCTTTGTCTTTGTCGTCGTCGAAGTGTTGCTGTTCCGGGGGAAGTGAGGTTTTTCTCAGCCGTTTGGCACCGATGATGGTCTGTGAATGACCTCGGTGTTGGAAATAGAGAGGAGATCGTTGGCTAAGGATGATGGTGGAATCTGGTCCTTCTCCTTGGCTTCGATCCAAAATTCCCCCTGTGAAGTAGGACCAAATCCAGTCGACCATTTGTTTATGTTTCAAAGTCATACTGCCTTCCTCCGACCCCCCGCTCCCGGTCTTCTTATCCCATCCTCCTCTCTGATGCCCCGAGATTTGCCTGTCATGCTCGCCGTCACTCGCCTTCTCGTCTTGTTTCCAAGGCTGAGTGTTAGAATCTTGGCAGGTTTGGGAAGAGTTTTGGGAGCAAGTGGGGCAAACATCGTCAGCGTGCCACAGGTCACGGCGAATTTGCGAGTCTTTCAATTGATGTTCACCGCAAACCGCACACTCCACTTCGGAGGGCTCCCGTCCGTGCTTGCCACCAGACGAAGGAGGTTTGGAGTTGGGGTCAGGGTTTAGGGTTTCGTCGTCTTCTGCTTCTGCTTCTTTTACATCGTCTCGCTCGTCTTTGCTTGAATTACTATTTCGTATTTGCGACTCGTCACCATCACCATCACCATCACCATCTTCATCGCCCATATCAGTCTCCGCTGCTGTCTTGGGCTTAGTCTGCTGGCCTGTCTTGCTTCGCAAATCACCGCTCCCTCGCTTCCCCCCGGTAGCTTGAAAATCAACGATCTGGGCTCGTGCACCAAAAGATCGCAACAGAGCGGCTCCTTCCGTTGTACCGATCCATTTGTTAGTTCCCCGGATTTTCCAGTTGAAATACTCCCCTCCGGGGACATCGAAGCCCTTGGCCCATGCGATTTCCAGCCACATTTGCAAGGCAGGGATGTCAGGCACAAACCCTGCACTCCCAAACAAAACCTCCCGCACTTCAGCATCCTCGGATAACAAGTAGGAGCACAGCATTTGAATATTTCGCCACCCGCATCCCCATCCCATGTCTACATCTTTCTTGCTCTCGAAGTGCTCAATCGCTCCAGATATCACCGCTACGGAAAATCTTTCCAGGTTGGACTCCAGACAGCTCCTCAGCATTGGCATTAACCGTTCAGATCCTTCTACGCTCACTGTAAGATCCCTTATCTGGGACATCATCAACCCTTTTGTGCAATCATCGATGTTTTGTAGCGCTTTGTTCTGGATCCCTGGCATTTTCTCCTTCCCGCCTCTATCTCCGCGTGATCTCTTTGAATCCTTCCCTTCACCTCCTCCGCCCTTGGAATCCAACACACAGCTTTCATCACGATCGCCCTCGGACTTTTCTTCTTCTCGTTCTTTTTCTTCTTCTTTCTCTTCTCCTTCATTAGAAGGGTCGTTGCAGCCGCAATTTTCCTGAGAGGTGCACTTGTCTGCATGCTTTGCGAAATTATTACGCGTGTCGTCAAGACTTAACCCATCCACACTTGACGCAATTGTTGAATCGTCTGCGCGAGTCATCTGCGCTGATTGAAATTAAATTATATATTATTTACACTCTGCCGTGACCGATTGTGATGATGCTATGTCGGGTGTACACAATGGTTTATCATATAGCCACGAGGACGTCGTCGAATGTTTGCAGCATATCTAGGAATCTCAATCTCGCAACCTGCTAGCTGGCTTGCACTCTGACATCCAACCTGCAGCAGCTTTGCCAAGTTACTTACACACTAAGCTTAAATGTGATCCCATGTTGTAACAATGATCGATCATGCATCCTTGCGACAAGCAAAACAATAAATTATTACTGCAAAAGCAAAACATCCAGAACAACAAAACCTAAAACCGCCCTTGCGACACGCGAAACAAATTATTATGACCGTAAAAAAGAAAACATCCACATGATCACCTGAACCAAGAAAATCCTCAAATCACAGTGGATCGTAAAAGTTGCAACGTGAAACTGTGTTCAATTTCTCAAACATGGATAGAACCAAATAACCGCAAAAGCAAACACCCACATGATCACCTACTCCTAAAATAATCCTAAACTCCTGTTGCACTCTCAAACACAATGGCCAAAATAGGTAACAGTGATCATTCGAAAAGTCGCAAACGAAACCTAGCTTCAAATCCCCAAACATGCGCAGAACCAAATTACCGCAAAGCCAAACATCTACACCTAGAAACATCTACATGATCACCTAAACCTGGAAATCCAAAACTCCTGCGCCCTCAAACAACGAAGCCTGTCACAGTCGACTTCAAAAGTTGCAATCTGAACCTGTCTTCAAAATCCCTCAAATGAAACATGGACCCAAAACATATTACCGCAAAACCAAACATCTACATGATCACCTAAACCCAAAATTTCTAAACAATCAACGGGGCCAAAATCATTCTATTATTTCAAATGTTGCAACTTGAAATCACTATATTCGTTAATCGGAGACTTTGGAAAGTCTCAAAATAAATGCAAATGGTTTAATATTTGGTCCAATTTCTTATTATGATGACACGTATTTGTGCCAAATTGGTTAGTGCCGCCCATGCGAATCGGTTTATTAAGTCACATTGAATATATATTTATGTTTTCCTATTCTTTATTTGAAAAGCATGTCCTCAAGTAGTCTCAAAATCATGAAAAAGTCTCCAATTACCGAATATAGTTTCAGAACCTATCTTCGATTTCCCAAACATCTACGTGATCACCTAAACCCAGAAATCCTAAACTCTTGCGCCCTCAATCACAGAGACCAACACAACACTCGATTCCAAGAGTTTCCACAAGTCTTCAAATTCCCAAACATGGACAGAACCAAATTACCTCAAAACCAAGCATCCACGTGATCACCACCTAGACCCAAAACTCCTGAACTTCGGCGCCCTCAAACAACGAGACCAGAACACCACGGTCAAATTCAAAAATTTGCAATCCAGCCTCTTTTCACATTCCCAAACATGGAAAGAACCAAATTCCCTCATAAACCAAACACCCACATGATCAAGGCCACCACCTAAACTCCTGAAGTACTCCTGTGCCCTCAAACAAAGACTCGGCCAAACCATCAATAGCCAATTGCAAAACGTCTAGTTGCAACATGACCCACAACCCTACTACCGCAAAAGCAAACAGTCACCCAAATCATCATCTACTTAACCCCAGTTACTTCCCTAAACTCCTGCGCCTAATTCAAACCTTGTCCCAAACAGAAACAGAAACCAAACAATCATCATTCGCAGTTTCAATCTCCACACTTAAAATCCTCCATCAACCCCAGAACCATGAAAGTGGTCAAAACCTAGACTCTTTCCCCCGTCCCCGCCATTTCGAAACCAAACCCACATCAACCTTCGCAATAGCACCCGACACCACCATCCATCCACTCATTCCTCCCCTCATTCCCAGCTGGCCAATCACCACAAAAGCTCCAAAACAAGAATCTCAATGTTCCAAAACAGGGCCCGCATCAAGCCTTGCCACATTTTTTTCCTGCAGAGGCTGCTGCACATACCGAGAATCGACCAGTTAGCTGGCAATCTTGGGTGCAGCTGCCGACCAGACTAACTATGGTCATTAACAGCACGAAATGCAAGATGTGAGTTCCGGAAAAGCGAGAAGAAGGGCGGCCTTGATCTACGTCGGAGCCCCACGACGACGCAACGAATTGTGGCAGCGGCAAGCGAGCAAAAGAGTGCGAGGGCGACAGAGAATGTGAACTTTACCTGTCATGTACTTAGCCAGGAAGCCAGAGAGTCCTTCGACACTTGGCAGCGGCCCGCGAGGCTCCAAGTGCATGCTAACGCCCCTGCTCTGCGCCCCATCGCCGCCCCAAAACCGACGGCCCAGATCTTCCCCCCGCCGTAGATTTCTTTCAAACTGCTTTCACTCCATCTTTGGCGGTTTTAAGCATGGATTTGAACATTTGTGTGTTGTTAAGAAGTATACTACTAGTCTACATATGGTAGTAGGGAACGTGGCCAATCGGTTGCGAGATCATGTTAATGGCCTTCCCCTCCAATGCATTAGGCTCATACACCTCCCACATGGGGGGTCCAGTCAGCCCGGCCGGTGCAGAGCCCGCGGAATGTGGGCCGGCCATCTAGGCGGCAACCCTGAGCACTAATGACACCGTCCCAAAGGTCCATGGTTAGTTGGATGCAGAGTGCAAGCCTTGCATCCAGCCAGCCGAGTCCCTTTGGGACGGTGTCCCTAGTGCTCGGGGTTGCCGCCTGGATGGCCGGCCCACATTCTGCAGGCCCCGCACCGGCTGGGCTAGCTAGACCCCCGGTGTGGCAGCTCTATTAGTGTCTGGGGAGGATTTTGGACATGAACGGTTGAGATCTATGTCCGGGAAGAACCGGCGGTTAGTTGCAGATGAACCGGTTGAAGTTGGAGACATCAAGAAATTTACCAATCGTTTTAGAGGAATCTATGGAATATACCTCAAATGAATGAAAGCAAGACCTAAAGATCTCAACATGTAACCGGTTGGATTTAGAATCACTAGGATTAGTGTGTGTGTTTGACAAATTTCATTTGACGTTCAACATCAAATCCAAAGTGTCACGTGACGTTATCAAAAACAAAAATGAATGTCCATTGACATCTATATTTTCTTCTTAAATGTCACTTCAATGTCGTCACACTACATGTCAATCTAAATTATGCGTGTCAATTAACATGCATTTTATTTTTGTGCAAGTTTTTGCGTGTCAAATGTCAAAAACTTCCAAAAACTTTGTCAAACATACATACTGACTAGGATCTTGACCGACTATGCCCAAACACTTCCCGGGACCTGGTTGAGATCCCAGCATTTCCAAGTCCCACCACATACATGTCGACACCTTTTGGTTTCTCTTTATCAAGTTGAGGTGTATTCTTTAAATTCCCCTAAAACAATTACTAATTTTTTTCCTGAAGTCTTGACCTTCAACCGATTATCTCTCAAACTCAACCATTTACCGCTCAAACCCAACCGGTTCATCTCTAAATAGCGCCCAGTTCTCCCCGTTCGTTGATTAAAGTAGAGACACCACAACCAATCACTTACGAGATTCTATGCCAAATTTGGAGAAGTATAAGGCGGTGCAAATTTTCCCCGTGTAGGAAGATAGAAATCAAGAGGATTACAAAATTTTCAGCAGTTTTATTCCTTAAATTGAAATTACTATGAATTTTTTAAGTCAAAAGTTGGTTCAAACACACTACCGTTGTCAAGAGTCTGCCATAACCGCTCATTTTGAGACGAATTCCTCCTCATGTTCGCACTCAAAACTAGGGACATGTGTCATGGCACTATCGATTCCCTAGCTAGTGATACCATAACTGAAGTTGGAGACTTGGGGTTAGTTTCCATGTAGGCAACTTCGCCCACATGGTGGCATCTACATTTCCACTAAAATATGGTGGGCAAGCAACCTACATGGAAACTAACCCTTGAAAACCATGAAACGTGGAACCTTATATTAACCACCCATGAAAAGAAATTAATGAAATCAACCCCAACATAATTGAAATTATGGCACTCTATATATTCCAAATGGGATCCTAATTGAGAATAGGCGCGTCTACTTTAGGTCATAGATTAAGTAACTAGCGATAGGAGAGTGAATGCTTGACTACAAGAGTGGTGAGTGATCCACCTACTTGGGTTTGTTATCAATCGTAACCGAGCAGTTCATGGGTAGGATTTGGGACTTTTGGAAGATACCGCATCGCGCCTATATGGATGCAAACTTGTGAGTAGTTTTGATGACCTTTCAACTCTCGAATGAGCAGTCAAGGGAGGGTATCATGGGATTTGAGGGCATGAGCTTAACAACGTTGGCTGAAAATCCCATAATGTCCTCCCCTTCATGCATTGTGGATCAAATATTAACCAACAAGGGGAGAGCGGATGACCGGTCATGGGAGCGGCAAGTCATCCACCTACTGCAATTTGTTACCAATCATAATTGAACAACTAATGGGTGTAATCTAGGAATTATGGATAATATCGTGCCTTCATGAATTTTGATAACATTTTTGCTTTGGGATGTATAATTGGGTATTGGGATTTGAAGATATTGTTTCAAGGGCAGTGGCCAAAAATCCCATTCGACCAACCCAAAATGCATTTCGGATTAGATAGGCAATGAGAGGAGAGTGGATGATTGTGTGTCATCTTCCTATTCGAGTTAATTATCTAACGTAACCAACAAGCTCAAGGACAAGATCCAAGAATTATGGATGATATCATGCTTCCATGGATGTACCACTATGACGAGTTATGATTATCCTTCTACTCTAGGACGAATGATTGGTTATGTATAGGGTATTGCACAAAGGGGAGGGCATTGTCAAATTTAAGAGCAATGCCTCGAGGATAGTGGCCTAAAATCCTATAATAACCAACTTGAAGCAATGCAAGCACAGTAAAGTGGACAACTTTTGATCCATGCCAAGATTTAAAAACTATATATTAACTTTCAATTTTGTGGAAGAATCCATATTTTTAAAAATATATTCATTTACAAAGGCAAGCAATTTGTGTTGAATTTATTTTTCACAAAATTGATTCACTTGTTTTAGAAGACGTTGCAAGTCATGTGCAAACATGTGACATTGAACAACTACTTGTTTAAATTTTATTCAAAATATGATAAAATTACATTAAACTAGTGATTTTCTACATATTTTTGATGATGCCAACAAGTTCATAATGAATTAAAGGAGTATGAAAAAAAATCCAAATTCAAAATATTTAAGGTCATGAAATTTATGTCCAAAATCAAATTTTAGTCACTTGTTTTCTAGCATTAATCTTAATGAAAATTTACAAAGATCTCACCTTGGTATTCTACATTTGAGTACTTAACACAACAATAGTAGGCATCATCAAAAAAATCCAATTCGGAAAACATTTTGCTACTATATTAAAATAAAATGGCCTTTGGTGGTGTTATTATAAATGTGATCAATGGCATGTTCTTTTCAGAAAAAATTGAATGGGTTAATCCAAGGCCCGTGGAGGTAAGTACCGGCCATCTTGGTTACCGCGCCGGGTCCAAGGCATCAAATAATGCTCACTTTATTCTTACGAGCACACATTGCATTCATGAGGGCTGTTTGCTTGCTTATATGGGCAGACAGAGTCCGTCCAATCTCTTTTAATAAACTCAAGGAGGTTGAATTGAGTTTTTGTTCTTGACAGGTTTTCCACTCTTAACTTAATCCCCCCACAATTGGATTTGCCCACATTTTCACCCTTCCTTTCGCTACAGTGGGATCCCCGGAATTCGAGCAAATTTGCGTCAAACTTGAGGACCAGGCATGTTGGGCGCCATATTTTCGCTCTTTCTTTCTTTCCTTTGGATCGAATTCATGCACATTTGCAGCACCCCTTCTTTTTATTTACATTTTACCGGTACTGCATGGCCGGCCAATTCGTGAAGCTCAAGAAGTTGAATTGAGTTTAGTGTTGCTCTTGAAGGTGGGCCGGCACTCTTCATTCCACCCGGAATCTGGGGTTAATTGGGTTAATTGGGTTTGTTGGAATTTGTAGGATATCTCTCTGAATGTTGTGCTTCTCCAAAGATTATACCCATCCTCGATTTTCATGGTACTCAACATTTACCCATTCGAGTCAACTCCTAGAAATATTGCCTACATGTAGATATGAGGGCTTTGTAACTAACAAAGAATTTTCTTAAAAAGGGTTTGTTGTGGTGGGATGTTAATTTAGGGGGCGCTCAATTTATTAATTGTTTTGAGGTTCCTAGAAGTGTAGGGTGGCGTGGTGGGGAGAGTTGGGTGTGTTGGGGTTGTCATTTAAGGTTGTGTGGGAGTTGTAGAATGGATATGTTGAGATTGTGTGTTTTAGGGGGTGGTTTTTAACTTTGTTCTATGTGAAAGGCCAAGGTCAAGTCTTTGTGCACCCATGATGCTAGTTGATGCATGAAAGCATTATTCCCAAATTTTGAGCTTGAATGAGGTGGGACCCCTTCCTTAACACATTATCTTGGCATTTTGTTATCATTGTGAGGGAGTGGGATGGTGTGTGATGTTGGCAAAATATTTTGTTAGCGTGTGGGGGAAGTCATGGTGTGTGAGGTTTTAAATGGGTTAATGCTTGTGGGATAAGGTTGCCAGGAAGTAACATCTTGTCATACACATTAAGATGGTCGTGCAGAAGTTGTAGTCTTGTGTCCGCATCTTGCTCTGCGCTTTTGAGAGATGGTTGTGGTAGATGGTGGGGTTGGCATGGAGGTGGTAATTTCAACGATAATCAAAGGGAGTGATGGGGGTGAGGATGGCGTGGGGACCTCTTCCACAAAAATACAAAGGGAGGGGGCTGCAGAAGAGGCTCAATCTGTACTTTCCCCCGATTGGATTTTATCGCAATTAGGCATCAACAACTTTGGGAGGGAAAACATTATGATGGTTTTGCGCGTCATGTGTGCCCCCGCATGGCAAGGTGGTCGGGAGGGGCCTCATGGTAGACCATCTCGAAGTTTAGTGATCATGGTGGAGGAAGGTCCTACAATTCTTGGGTCTAATAGGCCAGTGATTTATTGGTGGGGGGGGTATGAAAGGGCAGGCGGGGCCATTTCAAGTTGGATTGAAGATGGTGAAATGGTTTACAACCATCATCAGTGCTTGAGGGGGCCCATGTTGCCCTTGTTGTTTGATGGTGGTGCACATGTTGTTGTGATGATGGTAGAACAATTAGTGGCGTTTATGACTCCCGCCTTTAGAGTTGTGGGGGATTGGGATAGTTTTGTTCAAGAACAAAGAAGGTGTGAAGAC
This sequence comes from Polytrichum commune, assembly GCA_950295325.1. Lineage (NCBI taxonomy): Eukaryota > Viridiplantae > Streptophyta > Polytrichopsida > Polytrichales > Polytrichaceae > Polytrichum > Polytrichum commune. The sequence continues at coordinate 40,662,358 of OX485807.1, forward strand.
ATGGCTTTCTTTGGCTAAGAGAATCTTGGTCTCTCACCATTAGTTTCAATTTATTAAGCATTTGTAATACACTGATTTTGGAAATACAAGGATGCCCATTTAATCATGAGTCGTGGATGGTATTCATAGAGAGTCGTAGGCGAAGGAGGTTTGTAATATCAAGATGGTGGAGGGATAGAGGGTTGGTTATGTTCTATCTTGCATATGTTAAGGATGATGTATGTTAAGTATTGGATGGAGGGCTATGTTCTCAATTCATCCAACGCCCATGATTGTTTGTGGATGACTACCTTTACATCCCTCTACATAATTTATTTCTTTATATGTTATAATTAATTTCTAAAGTGGGGTCCATTTTTTGCAAGGTTTAATACTACTCGTTGTCAAAATTCAAACATGTTGTTGCATGACTCACATCATTGTACCTACAGACACAAACACCAAGTTTTGGGTTCTCGATTAGAACGCATGGAAATGTTTCTTATCCATAACATTATTTAGCAATGTGGGTCATTTTCATTGATCCTAGAATAAAACAGTTCTATTTTGTGTCCCCCTTGAACAAAGCAACATTATTCAATTATTTTTCATACATTCATTTTAAAACTTGAAATTTTGGGTGGAATTATATTCCCGGCATTATTCACGAGAAGCATTGTTCATCCCGACATTATTCACTAAGAAGGTTACTCATAGAAGCATTATTCATTGAAAATCCCAGTAGTATTCACATAACTCATACTATTCATACCGACACTATTCACTATTCATACCAACACACGTACCAACGTCAAATTTTCCATATTATCTAAATTTCTTCCCATAAAGATAAAACTTTGGAGACCCTATTAGATGCTAGATATAAGAACATAACTCAACCATACATCTGAATAATGTTATGTCGAACATGAAATTCATCTTTTTAAAATTCTTATGTCGTATACAATTCCTAGAACCTTTTTGCATCACAAATCTTCCAAGCCTATATTTGGACAATTGCGTTGGAGAACACTCAACAACAAATGTCAATGGGGGTCTTCTTGAAAATGGTAATTTGTTGCCCATGAGATCTACAATGGCAATCATGTTCGTACAACTATGGAAGTTGGTGTACCTTGTTGAATGTTAGGTCAAGTTTGAGCCATTACAAGTCTCATGGTGCATGGATTTTAAGTTGGAGGAACTACATCACTATAACTTTGCTTAGAGTACATGAATTGCAAACTTTCAATGGTGTTCATAACTTGGATGTGAATCAATTGGGAAAATCCCTTGTCTCCACTTGTTGCTTGGTTTTTAGTTCACGTGCTTGACACTTTTTGTTTGCACAAAGCGGATGCTTCAAATTTGTGTCTACCAAACTTGTAAACATGGGGAAAACCTACATCATTGACAATAGCCTTCCTTGTGATTGAAGATCAACTTTATTTGATGATTGATCTATATATGTGCGTGTGTGTATAAACATAAGGCTCTTGCCAACAAATAGAAGATTTCCATTGATAAGTTTGTGAAAGCACATCTCAAGGGACAACCCAATGTTCCGATGCCAAGCACACGAGATCAACCTTGGGAAGACATGAACAATATACACAACATGTGACTAGATCACGTAACTACCAATATTTAATAGCAATCACTACAATATACAAAGAGATAAACCACTCGTAGCATCAACGCCCACCTAATTAGTGGGTGAACGGAATTAGGGGATGTAAGACATGCTTAGAGTGATGTCTTACATGATGTCACTTAGACTAATTATCAACATTGAGTGAATCTACATGCTTTGTGCAACCAATAATTTGCCATCCATAGAGAACCCCTTGATAATAGAAGCCCGAGTTTTGACTTAGTTATGGCATGCTTATCATGCCAACTAAACAAAATCCCATGGGATTCTCATGTTTTATCGAACAACTTAAAAGTAAAAGTCTCAAGCAACTTGATCCATTGGACACATGTGCATAAGTTACACATCTTTATTTTTACAATACCTTGAGTACATCGACCTTATTTGGTCATTCTTCTAAATCGGACACTTATATTTGAGGGTTGGTTCACACAGGGTCTCAAGTCCCAAGTCCCACTCATGTTAGCAAGTCCCAACATGGAGGCAAAGTCCCAACTTTTCAATCTCAGGAAACCAGTCAAATATGGTTAATTATCATTAAAGACATATCTTCATTATTTTATGCAAAAATATTCAGAGGACTTGTGTTGAGAGTTGGGTCTAGCTTTTTGCTCGACCCAATCCTCAACACAAGTCCTGAGTCTCACCTTCAAAAAGTGTTGCCATGTGGGCATTCATGTCATACCTGGGATTTGGGACTTAGGACTTGGGACCCTATGTGAAGTGCTAAGTCACAACTTCCATGTTCTCAACGGCTAAGATTGCAAGGATTGACCTCAAGTGACTTGGGACATAGGACTTGGGACCTGTGTAAATTGTCCTTGAGTGGTATATGATGGGGTTTATAGTTAAGAATGACGCTAGGAAGACATGTTTTATGATGAGATTGGAGTATTCTACATGGTGTGAGTTTGTGATATGCACAACAAATCGCCACATTAGAAGCGCATAAACTATGTTTTGTCAATAAAGTTTGTTCACTCGTTTTCACTAATTAGTAAATAAAAAGCAGTTCAATTGTTAACACGATTGGGAGCTGGGCCTATGTGATCATTTAAATAAGGAGATGGAGAATCTTAACTTTAAACTAGTATAACTTTTGCATCACTACTAAGATTCAAAACTTTGATCAATATAATCTTTGTGATTCGCAATTGCTAACTAGTTGATTTGACGATTCTTGAGCCAATCCAACGGCCCGAAAGGCCCACAATAGAGCCATGTGCCTAAATGAGAAGTGTATATAAAAAAAAAATGTGATTATGATGGTCCATCACCTTGAGTGGAGAGCAGAGATGGTCCATCATGTGATTTTTTTTTTTTAATTTTTTTAATTTTTTCACTTTGAATCAATATAACTTTTGCATATCTACTATGATCCCAAACCTTAAATACAAATATTCTTTGTGATTTGCAATTGCTAACTGGTTGACTTGAAATAGAGCCACATAACTAAGACTAGAGTTGTATTAGAAAAACAATGTAAATTTCATGATCCACCGCCTTGAGCGGTGAATGGATTCTGGTCATCCGGAATCCACATAGAGGATGGATGAGACCATCCATCCAATGCATCCGAAGCCGGCTATGACCGACTCCTTGGATAGATCGATTGCGTGTCTCGACAACCCAAAACAGGTCACGCATTCCTTAATCGCCAATGCAGCTACAAATTCACAGTAGTAGGTTTCAGAATCAAGATAAAGAACTTCTGTGTTGTTATTTTCCTCCTTTCATGTTCCAACAGCTTCATTGTTACGTATATCGTGAGCTTAACTTAGTTGTTTCTCTCTCTCGGACAAGGTAGGAATGATGCCATGCTTTTTTTAATGGAAGAATCTGATCATCCGAATTTCAGAAGTTATGTGGTCGGAGGAGAATTTTCTAAGCTGATTCAATCCTTTTTTGGATTGATGAAAGTTTTCTTGGTGTGTATAGTTGCGAGGAGTGGGATGAAGTTGAAGTAGGTCATGCATTCATGTGTTATAATTTATGTTTTTTAATGTACGGGAGACGAGGTTGAAATCGATTCTCTCTGCTTGGGGGAGCTTATTCCTGTGTTTAAACCAGGAGGGGGAGGTAGGGATGGTATGGATGCACATAAGTTAACTCATATGATCGTTGATGGAGGAATCTTATCAGAAATTATGTGGGCGGAGGAGGGTTTTCTGCGATGAGTCCGATCTTTTTTGGGTTTATGAATTATTTCTTAGTGTGGGTTGTTGCGAGGAAACAAAATATTCAGCTTGAAGGATATTCTTGTGAGTTGAAGTAGATCATGCATTCGTATGTTCCACTGTGTATTGTTTGATGCAAGGGAGACGATGTTCAGATCGATACTCTATATGGGGGTAACTTATTCTTGTCTTTGAATTAAGAGGAAGAATTTTTTAAGGTAAGGGATAATGATTGGTGCACATAACTTCCATACTTTTTGATGGAGGAATGTGATCTTCCGTCTAGAAGTTATGTGGGCGGAGGAGGGGTTCTGCGATGATTTCGATCTTTCTTTTTTGGGTTTGGGAAAAATTTTCTTGGTGTGGATTGTTGCAAGGAAACAGAACATTCATTGCCTGAGGATATATTTGTGAGTGGGATGGAGTTGAAGTGAATCATGCATTCGTGTGATTCAATCCGTATTATTTGGTGCGAGGGAGACGATGTTGATATCGATACTCTGTTTTGGGGGAACTTCTTCCTGTCTTTAGCTTAGGAGGAAATTTAAGGTAGGGATGGGATGGGATGGGATGGATGCACGTACCTTGCATACTTTTTGATGAGAAATGTGATCAGCCGTTCATATGTTTGCTTTTGGGGCGGAGGAGGGTTTTCTGCGGTGAGTCCATCTTTTTTTGGGTTTTTGAAAATTTTCTTGGTGTGGGTCGCTGCGAGGAAGCAGAACATGAGGATGTTCCTTGTGGAGTGGGATGGAGTTGAAGTGCATCATGCATTCATATTCTCCATCAATCTTCAGGTTTGTATTGATTGACGATTACGAATTTAATTCTCTTTTTTTGGGGGAACTTATTCCTGGGTTGAAGTTAAGAGGAGGAAATTCTTTCTGCTTTGGGGAGCCAATCGTACATCGTCCTTGGCGAATTCCTTTGTAATTCAGATGGTATCTAAAGGGGTCTTAAGAATTTCGGCATAGAGAGGATGGTGGCGCAATTTTGTGTGGCGTTAACTCAGTCTCCGAGTGATTGATGAGGGCCTTGCTGTGAAAAAGTCAATGAAATGGCTCCGATTCATGTCCTAGCTCCGAAAACCATCGATTCGAGAATATGAAATTTCATATGTCATAAATTGTGACAAGAGAATGTGTAAGAACAAGAATCAGAAGGAAAAGTCTATCGACCATGTTTTCGAAAGTGCGTTACTAGGTCACGGAATAACTCAAGGATTGCTTCAATAGGTACTCAAGTTTAGGAACTAGAGCTCTGTTTCCCCTCAATTGTAACCCCTTCCGAATTAGTGCTTTCTTCATGTTTTGTGATATGATCTCGCAGAGCAGAATTTTTTGACATTGGTATCATATTTTAACAGATTTTTGATCTGTTGGAAAAAGGTGGCCATGAGAATCGCTGTTAACCATACGAAGCTATGAAATCGAATGCAAGTAATGGAGCTGCCGCTACTCGGCAGCCGCAGCAGCAAAGAATTGGTACTCAAGTCTTCTTGTCCTGCTTTCTTTCTTTCACGTTTCTTGATGTGGAGAAGGATTCAGCACATCTGGAGATATGGTGCATTTTCAATTCCAATTAAATATGAGATGTTGGCGGAAACTTAAGCAAAACCCTAAGAAGTGGACCGTATTTCCTGCATCTCAACATGATAAGTGCGAGGTAGAGTGAAGAGAGGTGTTGTTTACCTATAGTGGAGTGTAGAACTCAACAATTGTTGTCGTTAGAGATTGAGAAAGAAGGTGGATCACACTATGCGAAGAAATCTGTGGTAGTTTTGTATTATCCACATCCTTCCAATGGATGCAGCGTTTCATGTCATTCCGTTTTAATGGAAATTCTAGCTTTATTATTTTGATGTTCTCAATGGCAGAAAAATTCACAAACTAAGTAGGACTCATCTTTAGACTCAACATCACTTGTTGTTAGAGATTGAGAAAGTAGGTGTATCAATCTGTGTGAAAAAATTCGGGTCATTCTGTACTAGCCACATCCTGCCTATCGATGCAGTAGTTGCGGAGGTAAATTTCTTGGAATACTGAAATGAAAAGTCGTTTGTAAAAGCTAATGTCCTCCCACATGCAGAGGGTGGAGCATTAGGGCAGTATGAAGTCTTGCAAATGGAAGAGATGACCTCTGATGCTCCTAGCATCAATTCCCAGTCACAGGTGCTACCTGTGCAGGTTGGCGCACAATCTGATGACTTGCAGGTTGTAGCCTGCAACATTGACATTGTATTTTTTTTTTGTTTGTCTGCCTTCCTTCATTCCTTCGCCTTACTTTTTTTGGGGGGGGGGTTCTTAATTGAGTAGTGTCTTTTTCTTTTTCTTCAATGGCAATTGGCAAGGTGGACCAACTGGCGAGGTTAGCCAATTGTTAAAGTGGCTGTTACTTACCATTTACAAAAAAGTTTGCAGGTCTCATCTCGCTTGGGTTTAGGCATGGATTCATGGTGTTTACCACCACTTCCAATGATTAATGGAGTTGCAGTGAGGTTTGCGGAGTCTGCGTCCAATTTAGGGCGTCAGATTGCCAAAGTTGTTGGTAAGCTTTTTGCTTTTAGAGTATGTCCTTGAATTGTAAGCATTGTCCAACAATCACTGTACAATATTTCTCTCTATAGTTGGTTTTCTAGGTATGTTTTGGAGTGAAGTTGCATACTCTTCTCACCCACGAAGCCCAAATGTTATCCAAATCTTTATTTGCCCATCGATTATTGAGAGAGAGGCAACCCTCTAAACTCCTACTTGCCCTCAAATATTGTTTCTCTTTAGTGACCGAGGGTTGTTTCTCTCTCTCAATAATGGCGGCAAGTGCAGATTTATGATTTATATGGACTATGGGTGGGATGAGCATGTGGTGTCTTCTGAGTAGATACGGTAAAGTATCATATTATCCATCATATTCATCATCAACCAGTCAAGAAACCTTATACTACACTAAATTGTTCTATTGGTGTGGGCCACAGTAATTCTCTAGAACCACACCGATTTTCAACCCATGCCAAATCTCTAGTTGAAAATCAGTATGGGCCACATTAATTGTTTCTTTCTAGGAAATTGATGTGGGTGACTATTTTATTTTATTCTACTTTTGTCCTTGCACTAATACTCAAGGTGTTGGTCAGAAGTCTCCAGGAAGACTAAGGGTAAGACACATCCAGATTATTTCTAAACTGGGTAGACAATTAGAGTGGCCCACATTTATTTTCTACCCGCACTAATAAGGAATTTAGTGTACCTGTTGATGAGTACAAGCTTCTCAAGAGCACTGCACCTCCAACCAAGATCACCATATTCTAAGAGGGATTGAATTGATTTGATTCAATTTCCAGAGTGGTCTTATATTCATTGAATGGTACTTGTGGTTTACAAATAAGCATTCACTGAATGACTGCTATTGGCATGCAATTTATCACAGAAGAAACTGTTGCTCCTCTTCCATTACCTTCAGCAAATAATTCGGCGATGGCTTCAGGAAGGATTCAAGAGTTCATCGATGCACCAAATGTTGTGGCGCTTGCCTCTAGGGCAGGTGGTGGTGAAATTGTGGAGAGCAGCAGTGTACTGAGTAACTTAGGGATTGAGCAGGCGTCATTGCTATTGTCATCAACAAGCAAAGTTATGATGGGAATGGGACAACAAATTCTCAATGGCCCCCCTGCTGCCTGGAATGGGTGAGACTCTAAAACCCACACTCTTGGGCATGAGCTTTTGTTAGAATGAAATTTCTTAGTTATGTTTTCCTTATCTGCACTATTATTAGACAAATGTTTTAAATGATTCTCGTTGGTAACTGATGTAGGATTGTAATGCACCAAAGTATGTCTTATTTGAATTTCATATGCAAAAGTTACAGGAGCCTGATGTTAAGGTGGTGGACATTCTCAAATCAATATGTACTTTTAGCGCAAGATTTTAGGGTGTTGGGTTTTGGTAATGGTTTTAGCATAATCTACCTTACTTCCTCAGTTTTCCTCACAAAACTCCCTCTTGTTGTGAACAGATTAATCATATATCCTGATGTAAATCTGCATAGTTCATTGGATTTAATGTCTTTTTGCTGTTCAGCTTAGTAACTCGAGTTCAAACCACAATGCGGGGATCTGCAGACGACATTGGGTGGCTGCAGAAAATGCCAAATTCTTTGCCAATGGTGGATGGTACTTCTGGTTTTCTTGAAGCTTTAGATATGATCAGGTTGGTTGTCTTCACTCCTGACTCGGTGGATAAAAAACCCTTGTCTCTGTTGTGTGTTCCAACCAGATGTTGTTCTTGTTTGTGGATATGATGTTTTCTGATGTTTTGATGTATTTGCCTAGTCCAGATAGGAGTTATGTCTTTCTACGCAGCTGGTTGTTTTTCCTCCTTCATTCACTAGCATCTAAGTGATGTGGCTTCTTCAAAATGAAACTAAGGACCAGCTTTGTTCTACATGCAGACACGGTGTGCACATACTTCCCAACACAGTTACATACCTTCTCATTCCAGGTATGCTAGTTATGAACCGTTGAATTGTGCTTCATTCACTTAGAATAATTTTATCGATTGGCGAAAAGAATGATACAAAGTGTCTCAATCGACATTGAGAGGTCTATTTGCATGTGATTGAGAGCTTTTTTTCTGGTGCCAAGGTTACAGCCAATCTTTATATTTTGGTGAAGACTGGGCAAGAGGTAGACCCCATATGCATGCGAGATTAAGTAGGAAGCTAGTGACTATCATCTGTGTTATCTGTGATCATGCAGGTCTCTTTAGCAATCATGGGCCCCTATATTTTGTTGACACTAAGAGGCACTTCTCAAAGCTGGGCCTAGCCTGTCACATTGCAAAAATCCATAGTGAGGCAAGTGATGTGTCACTCACAAATGCATAATATTTTACCAATTTAAGAAAAGCACAATATGTAGTTCTAATGTACCACCAAATATTTCTTCTTGTTGTGAAATGTTCATCATACCCACTTGCTGAAAGTAGTAAGGTGTACATGCCTAATTCAGTTACTTATCGTAATCAGACACCTAACTTTGTGTGGTATGTGATTAAGTGTGGATCTAAGAACGGACACCAAGAAGACATGTTTATAAAAGAGATTGGACTATGTGCTTAAGATTTGTTCACCATTCTAGGCTCCATACTCAACATATGGCCCCAATACTTTTGCTTTTGAAAAATCGTAGCAGCAACAGGGGAAACCAGATAATTCTATAGATTGTTGCTAAATTCTCATATCACATTTGCGGATTCAAGAAGAATCCTAAGTTGTGAATTGTGGCAAACAACAGAAAGTAACCAGTTAATATATGTTTAGCTTATGGAGTGTGAGAGGTTGTTTCTTACTAAGATGTTTGGTGTTTTATAGGCTGCTGTGGAGAAGAATGCAGCACAGATCAAGGAGCACATCAAGGAGCTTTACTGGGGAACACAGAAGAAAGTCGTGTTATTGGGCCATTCCAAAGGAGGAGTAGATGCAGCTGCTGCTTGCTCCATGTTTTGGAACGAATTGAAAGATAAAGTGGTTGGGCTAGCACTAATTCAAAGTCCATATGGTGGAAGTCCTGTTGCTGCCGATATCTTACGGGAAGGCCAAATTGGTGATTATGAGACCCGAACGATCATGGAGATGCTCATTTCGAAAGTGATCAAGGTAACCTGCTGACAGGCTCAGATCTTTGGGAGATGAAGAGACAAAAGAGAGCGTGATAACTTACACCTCCCAGTTTTTTGTTGTGACCTGAATGCCATGAGTGTATGCATCTTTGTTTTCTACTTGTCGTGGTGGTTGTTTGTTGATGATTGCTTTCAGCCTTAGGTGTAGGAGATTATTTTAAAATTTGTGACATAGCAGCTCACAACTGTCTTTTGTCCAAGATTAGGTGCATCCAGTTTGCCTCATGGACTTAGTGGAAGCAAATATAACTATTACAGTTTTCTAAGTGACCATGATGGTGTTCACACCTTTAATTGGAAGCAATACTGGGTTAGTCATCTACTGTAAATTTTTGACCTTTGGAACAGTGGCCGCTTCTTGGCAAACTAGACACCTAAATAACCATGTGGGGATCTAGAGCCTTGCCCTTGGGGGAGTATCAGACATCATATGTTCAAAAAATGATGGTGCTTACGACTCTAAGGGAGGCAAGATAGGGTTAACCATGTACTATGTCTTTTGGAAATTTGGAACAGGCAAGGTGCATGGGCCTTGATGCAGTTGCCGTAAGTTCTGAAACAGTTTGCCATTAACAACATGTTGAGCAGATGGTGGGGAGGGGACCCATGACCTTAATTCACATGCATGGGAGTAATGGGCTGGGATGGCACGGACCCAACTAGTGCTACCCAATGTATGAACACCAAAAAATCACACCAATCCTCAAAGATTGGAGTTATTCTTCTTCTCTTGTGTCCCTATCAAGTAGTAATGGACCCTCAGCAGGATGTATTGGTACTATAGGAGGGTACACAGGAGGGTAATGGAACCCTCAGCACATCGAAATGCTTTGTGCCAATGGTGCTAAGGGTGGGTTTAGATTAGGGTCTGGGTCCAAGAAACTTGGGGTCCAAACCATCCCTGAATGGACCTTACTTTCAGACTCAAAATTGGACCCAAGCTTGGAGGTTAGTTTCTCAAACTAGGTGGAGTTTTATCTTGAGTTGGGATCAACAAGATCTGGAGGGAAAGTGATGCCACATTAACGCCACTCCATTTTGTCATACCTTGGACCTAGACCCTAGTGTAAACTCCTTGGGTCCCAAATTTTGCTCTCGACCAATAGATTTGCTTGATTTTGGAGTTTCTTTGGTCTTGGACCCTAGGGTAAACCCACTTTACTCTAAGTGGCTTTTCTTCTGCATTAATGACAATAAACAACTGAGGTCACTTCCTGTATTGCTATTAATGGTGCAGGGTGATATACAAGCATTAGAAGACTTGACATATGAAAAAAGGCGTCAGTTCCTGGCCAAGTATTCTTACCCCCCTGATCTTCCCACAATCTGCTTCCACACAGAAGCTAGTCGGTCTCCAGGATGGGTTGCAACAATGTCTCATATAGCCCATGCAGATCTTCCTTGGTTGTCTGGAGGAACCTCAAGGTCATCTGAAGAACCAGTGGCAGGTATTAAACTCCCTGTTGCTGTGCCCTTAGCAGCCGTCATGGCAATGTTTGCTCTCCACTTGGAAATCAGGTACTCGGAGAAGAGTGATGGCCTCGTGATGAGGAAGGACGCAGAAGTTCCAGGTTCAATTGTCGTGAAACCTGAAAAGAAATTAGACCACGGGTGGATGGTTTACTCGCCTGCCCGCAAAGATCCTCTTGAACCTGATGCGGCACAAATGTGTGAGGCTGTGCTTACCCTTCTTTTAAACCATGATAAGTGGAATCGACCTGGGACGCGCGTCACACCTGAAGCAGCAGCTGTCCTTAATGATGCAAAGGCGAGCGCAACTGCGCGACTTGAAAAATCGTTTTCGTTCTCCACCAAATCATGAAACTTTATGTTACAATCACCATTCAATGATACAACTTGTACATAAATTTGGGTCTTAAAGACCCACAATTAGAAATTAAGAACCCAGTTGGAAGCCTGCCTCTAGGCTTATTTCAGAAAGATGCACATTGCTGAATTGATCAGATCAGATCAGCACCTGAGTCTAGTAATATTACACATGGACCCAGGAAGGACTCATGTAATTGTTTAGAAGCAATGATGGTGGACAGGACAGGACATTGATATGCTGCTAGGTATTTCTAATTGCATTATGACCTTGTATCTTTGGCTGGCTTGAACTTGGTTCATGATGTGTACGAGAGGATTCTGTTGATGCTATTCAATTTGAGTATAAGTTAAGCCTGTCATCTTTGTCTCACCTTGGTGGTGAACGTCCAAGCCTTCTGGTACAAACAGTTTTGTCTTCAGAGGACTGTGGGCGGTTCCTTTTTTTGGTTCTGTTTACCACCCTTGCTTGCGGGCTATCAAATCAGACTAGCATGGGTTAACCAAAAATGTGGCTAACTAATAATTGAGTCCAAGATCCCCAGCTATCACCTTTGGATTTCAAAAGTCATTTTGCCTTTGGTATTGAGAGTTGTAACATGTAAGGGTCCATGCAAATGGGACTGGGTGAACTAAAGTGACCAATACTCCATATAATTAGGAACTAAATGGAGCTTTGAAGAACTAAAGGGGGTGCATTACTTATGTATTTTTGATTTGTATCTTCCACTTCTGTTTGTTTTTCCCACATGATGTGTATTTTTACACGACATCTCTACACAGCACACCATGTTGAAAATAAACATACAAGAGAAAAAAAATACATAAGAGAACTACATCAGTAACCATGGCATGGGGAGAGCTATAGAAGAGGAGAGTAAGGAAGTAAGAGAGATTTTCTTGTTCCATGGTCCTTGCTCTTATTACCTACTCCTCTCCATAGCTCATGGAGAAGTGCAGGATTACTAGAAAAATCCGTATTCCACCTGGATTTCAAAGCCTGGAATTTCTGATGAGTTTTAATTGCTACGTTGGAGCTGTACTTACATGAGTCTGGCCAGCTAGCTAGGTATGGCTATAACTGAACTGTGCGCAGTTTAACCCTGTTTGGCGAACCTTGGCTGTTGCGCAGTTGCCGTTTCAAAGAAAGAAAGGTACGACTCTTCATACTGCAAACCATTGCACTCGTTTGATTGCCCCACCCACAAGTTAATAATGTCAAGGGTCATTTTTCTTTCGGAGTGTGTATTTCCAATCTCTCATCGTTTGTGGGTATAGTATATAGATAAATACATATAATATAGTTAGGGAAGAGCGAAGTCGAGAGATGAGAGATGAGAGAGACAGGCGGTGATCATTTATTAGACTGCTTGTTGCTATGCCACTTAGTCCAATTAGAGCGAAACATTCACAAATTATTTCGAGGTACGTATGTATGTATTAGGTAACGCTTAAATTTTGGCGGAGTTGAAGTGTGTCGAGGCTGAATCAGTTTGCTTTAGAGACTTGGTTCACGGTATACCAATCAGCCACTTCATCACATCTTCTCCCCCAAGAATCTCTTATTTTAGAGGATTAAAAGCAATCAATCACTTTTAAAGGCTACTAGGTTCTTATCAGTCAGGGCTTCTTCTTGCGGATACATCAAAACTTCATATATCTGTCTGTCTATGACATGATGGGTTAGAGCTTAGTAGGTGTGTCTGATTGGTATCAACCAATCACCCTCAGGGACCCAAAAAAAACAAGAAGCTGTGGAGACGGCAAGCTTTTTAGGGATTTAGGCGATGGGGCTGGGATCCAGCAAATCCAAGCACTTAGTCCTTCATGAACCTGAAAAGGGTACCTCCTACCTCCATGCATAAAAAGCAGGTGTTGAGGATAAAAAAACAAACATATCTCAAGGTGGATTTGAACCACACTTACCCCAAAATTTGGGCACCTCCCCTTCCAGTTCGTAGTGTTGACCTACACGCAATTACAATACAATTCTAATTCCTGGGCTTTGGTTCTAAGATTCTATTTCTGTGTGCTTCTTCTGAAGGTCCCAGTTTACTCAAAATTTGTAGGATGTGATATAGCATTGCATCATGGAGTGCGTAATGGGAGGTTGAAAGTGGAGGAGATCATCACATCTCAGAAGGCATCCATCTCTTAGCCCTACCCTGAGTGTTCATAATTTTCACTTCAGTTACTACTCTACCTAATAAAATTCAATTGAAGCTGGTGTTTTTGGACTTATGGCTTAGGTAGATGCTTTTCAGCGCCTCTGACAAGGTGTCAAGCAACCCAGGCAGAGACAACGCTGGCTTCCAGTAGGCAGTCTGGTGAGGAAGGGTGTGTGTACAGCAGCCCTGCCCACGCCCACCGAGAAAGGGTAAGTTTTTTTAAGTTTTATAATTACCTAATGCAAGTTTCATTAGTGATCTTTTCTTTTTTTTCAATTTCCTTAAACAAATGGATAAGTGGTTTTTTGCGTAGATGGCCTTTCCAACTTTTTAGACCATATAGAACTTGTGCTTTTTGATTTTCCTTGTATCTGGAGGCATTTGTTGCTCCTGCTCACTTGATCAGAATTGCAATACATAATTTGGGTCCTACACTTTCTTCTTTGCTCTGCCCTACTGCACTCTATTAGAGGGTCAATTCTTTTTGTTCTGAGTGGAGTCTTCTTTTATTACATCATGTGTTTAGGCTTACATATGGCATTAGTATTTGCAAGATTCTTGATTGGAAGGGATTGAACCTTGTGTGTACTGAAATACACAATGAAGTACTACTACAACTTTCAAATCCGCACTGTGGAGGAGTAAGCCTCAGAATACTCTTGATTTTATCACATGCTTCATCAATCTTGGATTGTTTAATTGTGTTGTCAAGAGCTGTGAGTGAGCTGAATTGAGTTGAGTTGAATTGAGTTGATTTTTGACCTCAGAAAGTTGAGAAGAAAGTGGAAAAAGTTGCAAGTGGAATGGGAAAGGCAAGGATAAGACCTCCAAAGAATCTGTTTCTGGAAGTGGACCACAAGCGCAAAGCTCCTGATGGATTGCCCAGTCTCGCTGTCAGGTGTGGTGGAGGACCTTCCCGAATTTTGAAGAAGGTCAAACCATGGTCTGTTATCTTTCTCTCTCTCTTTCCTTTTTTGTGCATTTTGTTTGGCTCTTGGGAATGAAGTTGTAAGTGTGCAAGACTACATCACAAACCTCTAGATCCATATATCATCAACCCTGAATTTCACATTGTTTCAATCACATCACATCAACTCACAACATTGATCAATGCCTACCAAACATATACAGGGTTGCAACTTTGATTCAACATTGATTCGACTCACATTGTCATCCTTGTAGATCTTGCAACTAGCACATGTAGAACCAAAAGACTACTTAAATGTTGAATTGGCATTGTTAACCCTGAAGCGTATGTGGCAACACTGATTGAACATTTAACGCCGGTCACTTCTAATTTAAGATGTACCTGTCATTTATAGGCACTGTGCTTACTGCTTCAGCCTAAGAAACTCCCAAAGAGGGTAACTCGCTTTTGGAGATATGAATCACGTGTGATGAAAGGAGGGCTATGATGCAATGCGCATTTTCATAGGATATTTCATATACCTGATGGATATTCTTGGAATATACCTTATACATTCTCAAAACAAATGTGTAGTACCCGATGCTAATGTGATTGTTTTACACATTCTACTCCTTTGGATTTTATTCCACCCTATATTTTTTTGCACATGGTTCTTAATATCTTACTGAGTGACCTCCATGGGAAGAACTTGTATTGTCTCTACATTGGCAGTCACGTATGATGCATCTCTTGTACCAAATCATGCATCCCACATCATCTATGCTGACATGATAAGGGTTAAAGGTAGTGTCACAAAAAGTAGGGACTCAATTCCCCAGTTTTGAAGGAATTTCTCATACCCGTGTTGGTGACCTTAAAAGAAAGTCCTTTTGCTTCTATTCGGAGGCTACAAAAACTTTGAGAAACTTTTGAGTTCATTTCTTGAGTTTGCTTACATTTGGGAAGTACACAAGTGGTGAGAGGAGCAACGAATGCCTAGATAAGACACGTACATATAGATGACAAAGGAAATGAGAAGATTCTTAGTTATGTAAGGATGAAACATGTCAGCGCCTGAAACTCATATAAGCCCTCCAAAGACCTGGTGACACTGAAAAATGGAAAAATTTACCTTGAAATCCCCCAACTTTCCCAATTTCTTTACGGTTAACTCTAATTTGTGTAAAATGTTTCACACTATTGAGACTTCCCTCATTTGAGGCTTTTGTTGGGTCGGGATGCCAGTGGTGAACAAACAAGGCCAGTAGCACAAGATAATGGAACAGGTCATGCCATGGTGGGGAGGCGCGTCAAGAGGGGAGTTCGCAAGGGCCGTATTACTGGTTACAACCGCTCCTTGAAAACATACCAGGTAAAAAACCATCACAAAGCTCTAGATCCATTTTATCAACATTTGATTGACATTATCACATCAAACTACAACATTGAATCAAACCCTACCACAAACATAGGGCTGCAATATTAATCTTTTGTATCTGTACTGCAGAGTTGGCAGACATAAAAGGTTGATTGTATCTAAGGTAGACGTGCCTAATGCAGTTACTTATCTTAATTGGACACCTACATTTGAGTGGTATGTGGTTAGGTGTGGCTCTAAGACGTGTGGTTAGACAAGATTGGACTATATGCTCAAAATACGATAACCATTCTAGGCTCAATAGTCAACATAATTTGAAGGGGGGGGGGGTGAGAATCTTCAATTTCATAATGAAATGAGATTTTCATATGAGCTCCAAACATTGAGGAAAGTGGCTACTACGGTCTCAATTTGGATTTGCTAACCATCTTGTCCTAATCGCGTGTTTCATATCCTAAGAGAATTGGGCTAGTTGGAAAAAGCACCTATCTACCTTATGTTGAATGAATCACTATCTAAATTTTGAGGTAGCACTGCAAAGATATTGAACCCAGAAGAGTATGTATCAATTTTAACTCCAACTTTAAACACTGGACTCTTGCATTTTGAGATAATGGATTTGAATCTTGAACTAACTGTAATGCTTTGGATGCAAACATGAAATATAAACATTTTTGGTTTATGAGATAGCAGATCAAATACACGGACGGTAAGGAAGAGGCCATGGAGTGGAGTAACGTTAAAATATGGTTAGTTGAAAGTGACAATGAAGATGCACCGTTGGATGACATAAGATCGTCAATAAGTCGGAGGAGTTTACGGTCCAATAATAAATGGAAGAAAGTGAATGACCTCGTTTACGGGAACCGGCCCGCACACCACACACACAGGAGGTACCCTAGGTCCAAAAATAGGTGAAATTTGCTGCCAGTAGGAAATTCAGGTAAGCCTCCACAATTCCAGGTGGTTTTGTACTCGAATGCGAAATGTTGAAGAGATGACTCCCCTTCTACTTTTTGGCCATCGGTAACAAGACAATGAATGGGCCTCAACCAGCCAGCCACGCGAGGAGCAGAAGAAGTTTCATTTGGTTCTTGATTCTGACGAGCGTGTGCTCTTCAAGAAGCAGTTCCCATGTATTCACAAAAGTGATAGTTTGAGGGTGAATTTTGGTTCTTCCACATTCATAAATGCTCAAGGCCCATCAGAAAACAAGTTTGTGCCATAGGGCTCGGAGCACTTGAGACACGCTTCTCGTTTGGTTTCTTTATTGTTAGATTTTATTTCACAAGTACTTGATTTATGTTGATTATTTCGTGGTTCACACAAACACTTGCAATTGTGATATAGATAGAAAATACTGAGCACAGATCACGTGATATGAAACAGAAGGTTGCATCTCACGTTGGAAGTTGTGAAGAGTCTTGCAACAATTTTAGGTATTATTATTATAGCAGATGTGGCACTTTGCCTGGGGCATAAGAAGTCAATATTTCTACATGTTGATCAAATTTCTTTGATTCCTTTCCAATCTCACAAGTATCAAAGTGAGACAGTGAGGGAGAGAAACATTGTGCCTCATTCAACGCCTGGTGTTAAATCGAAACCTAGAAATTGTTCTTGTTGAATAGAGACTGGGCTACAAGCTCCAAGCTTGTTAACCATTCTAGACACAATAGTTAACATAATTGGGACCTATATGTTTTCTGAATAACTCATAGAATTTTCACTTTGACAATGAATAGGACATTCACACAAGCTCTAATAATTATGTGGAAAGTGGCTACGGGCATGATTTGGACATGCATGTTTCACATCTTACGATAAGTGGATGCAAAGAGAAAAGTGTCCATTAAAGACCCACTTAAATTAGTGAATCTTTGACATGATCACCGTGTTATGATCTTTGCACTCCATCAAATGTAAATTATAAATAATGAATACACAATGCAACCTACCATGATCTTGGTCCAAAGTTCTAATCATCTAAAAAGCAATATCGCTAAAGATCTAGTTATCTAAGAAGTTATACTTATGGATTATAACTTACATGAGCCATGTGTCGAGCATATAATAGGATGAAGAAAGTTTTGTTTCAACGAAAGAAAAGTGTTGTTAGAAGTCTTAAAGTATGTACCCCTTGGTATAGAAACATGTAATTTAAGCTTTTTGGATATAGAGGAGTTTATTTTATGTTTTTGTGATCTTCTATACATTTTTGTTTATACATTAAGGATTTACCACTATATACTAGGAAGGTTGAGGACTATGGATATAAAAATTCTTAGAATTGTATTATACTATAATGCACTCATGCGATATTTTGGATTTCTCAATGTAGAGTCCATACATGCATGCTTTAGAGTGCGTTCAAAGTTCATCGAGACATACAACATGCAAGAAACTTTGCACGCCCTATCAAACCTTCGAAGACCTCCTACAAGCTCCAACCACACTTGGAAGCAAAGTCAAATCTCATGCAATTTTCACTTGATCATTAAGAATCTTCATGTTGAGTGGGAAGTCTAAGTGACTAGCGTATATTTAAGCAATTTGGGGCATTCATTTTGTTGGCTCCCCTATAAACACTTGATTCGTTAGCACTAGTTCCCCATAACATTACTCAACAACCTTGCAATGCACTATGGGTCTCGGAATGTGTTAGGCAATATTCTCCCATTATTTGTGTTGGGCCCCCTTTTCATGTACACTCGGGCTAAGCACCATAGAGGGAGAGGGCTCTAAGTTATCGACAACTACATATATGGTATCAAACAATGTTGACCAACTATGGGTCGTGTCCAACCTAGTTGTGGTGTTCTTTAGCTATTTTGTAGGCTCCATTAGGTAGCTTGCAATGAATCCGGATGGAGATGGTCAAAGAATAGTAATTAACTACACTAAATATGATATTCAATGTCACTTACTCTTTGAATTTATATAGTATTTTTTTTTTGTTTTTTTTTGTTGGTGTAATTTTTTACCAAGTAAAGTAAAGTTGTTGATGTTGTATAATGTCCAAACAACCAACTTAACATTCGAACCTTACGGCGGGACACCAGTGTCCCATATAAATCAAAGCAAAAAAATGCATTAATTATTTATTTTTGGGTAGGGAGTATCTTCTATAGAGAGAGGGGGAAGGTGTTGCCACCCGCATCATTTGCAATGGCATCGAAGAAGACCAAGGAAGAGTGTAGTCAAGAGCTAAACGAGAGAATGCACACCCTCATCGGTTATTGTGAGGAGGATTGGAACCAACACTCAATGTCCAAAATTCAAATTGCCATGGATGAGATCAAGAAGTTTCAAGTGATCTTTGCTTCAAACTTTATAGCAATGCGTTGGAAACAACGAATTTTAGAATTCATTAGGGTCGCTTTTGATTTGCCAACGGAATCATCGTTACATCGGGGATCAGCTGCGGGTTTAAGTTTAAGCGTGAGCGTTCGTAGGCGTTGGTTGCTCAACAACCTCCTTAATGATCAGCTTTGTGGTTTGTCAGTGAGTGAAAATAAAAAACCAACTTCGAACATCACATTGTGTACATGATGTCGAGATTTGATCGCCTTCAACCGATCATTTTTGACATCGACACGGGCTTTATGTAAGAACCAGTACATTATGGGACACTGGGGTCCCGCCATAAGGTTCATTTGTTGGTAAAACATAAGATATACAATAAATAGATATAGCATTGTGTAATTCCAAATAGTAAGTGACACTAAACCAAATTCGTTGGCATATTCCCACGTGTTACGTACCCGTTCGCCACTTTGTCCTCATTTTGACTATCATATTTAGTGTAGTCACTTCATAGCTCCAATTTTGGTAAAGAGCAAGATGTGGAGTATGCTTGGTGGTTGATGCACTGACAAGTACCAAGAAAAACATTTTACATCTGGGCACTAGCAGGCCCCATAGATTTGGGCTTTGGCTCTGGCCGTTTGCCCCAAGCAACTATTTTTCAAATTTTAATGCCACCTAGCCTGAGGGCCACTTCACACACGAGCCAAGAGCCGTGACCATGAAATTGTGAGAGCCCAAAAGAAAGTGTTCAAAGGCCGTCCCAGCACACCTCCATAATCATGTAGTGTGGTCACGGACTCTCGAGTGTATTGTGAAGCCATATGTGACCGGGCCCTCAACCAAGTGCTATTTCAATGAATTTCTATTCATGCGGGTTCTCATACATGATAAAGTAGGATGAATCAACGGTTGTGAGCGTGGGAAGTGCCATGGTCTCCCAGTGGTTTTGTGTTAGGCCTACCTCCAAGAGGTGGTTTTTGAAAATAATCCAAGTGACCTTGTTACAAGATCCATTTGATGCCATGTAGGAATCCATGTAGACTTTACATCCATCATCTTGCATTCACATACTCCATTGGTCCCTCAAACGTAGTGTGAAGCGAACTTGGACCGGCTCCGCCTTTCCCACCTATGAGAGTGCTTGAAGTGTAATGGTCGTGGGCTCTCAATCTCGTGTGTGAAGTGGCCCTTAGTCTACTTAATTACTATAGTCGTTATAATGGGACCCTTTATATGGACATGGAGCAACTATTTGGTGTTGTGTAAAGTTATGTTCTCCGAGTGCTTACATGTCAAAAAGATTCAGCCAATAAAAACAAACACAAAAAAACAAAGATCCACGTCACAACGAAAGTAACGTATTTGCAGCCACATGACTCAAGTGCAAATTTATGATTGCACAAGTGCAAAGAGAAGTCATCTTGAAGAAAGTTATCCTCTTATATGTGTGCACACATACATCTTTCGATTCTCAAACGTCTAAGTGTTGCATTCTTTGGCCTACTTTGAAATCATTTCTCCTACTCACTATAGACAACTATCCACATGTCAACTCAAGTTCACTAACTTACAAGTGGTGCTTCCTCCCCTAAATACACATTTTTTTGGTCTAATTAGTGTGGGTTAACACTAAAAACGATAATAGAGTTATCCTTTAACTCAACCGGAGTTTTAGTAGGGGAGGCTAGGTTTGAACGAAGAACCTTCCATATTAGTTCATTGGGTATCAAACTCATTTTGGCGTCGCAAGGGACGCCAAAATGAGTTTGGTACCCAATGAACTAATATGGAAGGTTCTTCGTTCAACCCTAGCCTCCACATTGACTCCAAGCATGCACCCACAACTTACCGAACATGGAAAGTTATGCATGCGAAACAACCAACTCCCTACTAAAACTCCGGTTGAGTTAAAGGATAACTCTAATGTCGGCAAAAAGTTATAGCCACACATAACTCCCAAATGGTAACCCACACTAATTAGACAAAAAGGTGTAGTTAACATGGTTAAACAAACCAACAACCAATAGGAGATTTTCATAATTGTTGAAATTTGTTTTTCCCTTTTCCTCTGCTCAGAAAACTAGAAGAAGTGCACCCATTTTAAGAACCTCGATCCCACATCAGAATCCCATTTGAATGGCATGAAGATTACGGATGATTCACTCCCAAAAACAAATTTGACCAACTCATGAGTGAATTTTGGCAACGGCACGGGCCCTGCGTAGTTTACTTGTGTTAAGAATTTTGAGCTAGTACTCCTTCAACTGAAATTTTCAGAAGAGAATTTGGCCTTGAATGGATGTTGGTGAGTGGAGAATGCATTGGCGTTGAGAGGAGTCCAATCAAGTGCGGGAAATCTCTTCTGTTGGATCTTGATTTTCTTTCTCTTGGAAGCGAGGGAAAGTTTTAGACCGTGGAAGAGGTATTTGTGTTGTGTATGTTGATTGACGATCTGGAGCTTTTGAATTGTGGAGCAAGGTCGTCAAGCAAGGGAATTGTGATGGTGGCATTGTCGAATCTGACGACACCCCAAGTATTTCATCTTTGAATGTACGTGGTGTTGTGAGGCGTTTTGTGAATGTGAACTCCAATGAAATCGTTGTCGGAGGGTAAGCTACTTAGTATACTGAGGTGTTGATTGGACACGTTTTTAAGAGTCAGGTGTTGTTGTGCCATCTCTGCCTTAGGGTTGTGCATCTAATGAAACTCATCATCTTCACATCGATGTGATCTTTAGATCTCACAGAATTTCCAACAACATCTGCACAATTAGCACCTACTTAACAACATTGACATAAGAGTTTGTGTTTAATTAAAATTTGATTTGAGTGACCTGATGGCGATGTGAAAATAGACCTGTATGTGCCCGGGAAGCTCGAACACATTAAAGGTTGAAGACAGAAGTACTCAAAAGGCGCACAGAAATTGGGTTTTCCATTATAGATTCATCCATGCTCCGAGTTTATTTTATTGTTGGTTGCAATTGTGAACTTCAACTTTGTGTGTGATTGAATAAAAATGAGTTGAGTGATATGATGGGGATGTGAAGATAGGTATGTGCCCGGGAAGCCCTTGGATATCAAAGGTTGAAAAAGAAGTAGTCAAAGGTGTCCAACAATTGGGTTATCAAATACTATAGATTCACGTACGCTGTGAGTTTCCAATCAGATCCTCTAAAGGCACCGTGGGCGCAACTTCCAGCATTGCAGGTTGCTTAGACAATGCTTCAAAACATGTTAGGAACGCTTTCAGATTTTTTGGGGTGTTCAGAATCACTCTCAACGGTTTGTATTGCAAACTTCCATGTCATATGTTCTAATGTGTTACTATGTAACTTCCAACCCAGATGTTTTTATTGATGCACTTATTTCGTATTACATCATTTATGCATGGATAATTAAATATGTTAGGAAAGCTTTCTAATGGTTTTGGGGTGTTGAATTTTAAGTCCACTCTCAACAACTGTGTTGTAAAGTTGCATGTACTTAATTTGTGACATTACTAAGTTGCTAATATGTAATTTAGATTTTTTTAAATGATGATAATTTAACCATTCCTTTTTGCTACTTTGTGATTGTTTTAGAAAACTTACCTAACACATGCAATTTTTTAGGAATGAGGAATAAATTCTAGTAGTTGAAACTTCTGAGAAACACTTTGCTGCTCACCTTTGTTAGGGTGTAGTCTTTGGTGTTTTTGATGCACTTGTTTCATACCAAATTATATGTACATGGTAATTGAATACAGATTTTCGCAGGTAAACGAGGGGCGGTGTGGAGAAGTTTAACATGATGATTCTCGAAGACAGATCGCTTGGTTGGTATAATTGTGGTGGTTTGTGTCAACCCCACTTAATTGAACCTCACCAATTAAGTGAAGCCCAAGTACCCGTTCAAGCACTCGGATTGAGTTGTCCATTCAGGTCACAGCTCCTCCAGCTAGCTATGGCTATGCCTTAGACTCTCCGTTGTTTCAAATCGATGAGAACACTTCCCCAACCTATAGGGAGCCCTACTAGAAAATTTACACCCTCTGGCTTACTTGAGGAGGCCGGAGGTGGAAAGAAGACTCGAATTCATGAACACGCAGATGATGAAGAAGCGGACGAGCGATCCAATAAGCGTCCAAAAACAACATTAATTAAGTTCACGAATCGTGTTTGTAATTAAGGCATGCGGGTGCTATGTGGTTCGTTTTTCATGTTCTCCAACTTCTACTTATTAGATTTACACAACAAGACTTGTGTTGCATTAGCAAGCATCAGCAGAAACTGGATTGAAAATCAGACCTCCCATGATTTAGTTATGGTTATCAGAAGTGCATCTTTGTTGATTCCTTAACTGACGGAATACACAGGTCCTCCCAATTTTGTTCACTATTGGGAATGGAGTAGTTAACATAATTTGAAGACGTAGTCCAATCTCTTTTCAATATGAGTCTTTAAAGTGTTTATTCTTTGATCCTCACCTAATTACAGACCATTCAAATATAAGTGTCTGATTGAAAAAAGAGTAACTGAATAACGCCCACATACCTTAATGTAACTCAGGTATGCAATCCTATTGTGGGCACTTCCAACTCCAACAACAATTTCGGCCATCAAATCAAGAAATTGGAATTTGTCACATCAAGTCAGCAATAGCATGCTTTGAGATGCAAAAGTTATAAGTCTAGGTCAAAGTGGAAGATTCCCTTTCTCTCCTAAACAAGCACATAGAGCCACATCCCAATTTTGTTAATAGCTATTGAACCTAGAATGGTGTCTAAATTCTGAGCACATCTCAATGGTCAATCTCATTGTGACATATGTCTTTTAGTATCTATATTTAACTACAAGCCCCGTCTCATCTAGTCAGCAATTGCGAGTCACGACAATTATCATTTCAATTTTCAAGTTCTGAATTGTCGGTCCACTTGAGATGCAAAAGTTTAAGTCTAGGTCAAAGTGGAAGATTCTCATTTCTCTCGAAATGATCACATAGGCCATCCCAGTTGTGTTGATAACTATTGAAACTAGAATGTTGTCTATGTTTTTGAGCACATGGTCCAATCTCATTGTAACGCTTGTCTTTTTAATGTCTGTTGGTGTTTTCAAATTTAAAGAAGAGTCACCCACTAAGGCCTTACGTTAACATAATTCCATGTTCTTGGCTTCTAATCTTTTGATTTTTCGGGCGTTGAGGCAAGCAAAGCTGTTGTTGTTGTTGTTGTAAAAGAAGTTGTCATTAAGACTACATCAAAGGAGAGGGAGCTCAATGGGGTTGAGAGCAAGGTGGTAAATGTGATTGATGAGAGAAAAAAGGCAGAGCCCGTGCAGGAACAGAAGGAGCTTTTAGAGAAGTTTTTATTTTGGCAATGTGTGTTTGTCACCATTGGGTGGCTGTCATTGACATTGGTTTGTTTGGGCTTATCAGGTCTCACATGTTATTTGATGAATTTTCCTTTTATGAAATCATGCCTTTTTGTGTTACTTAATCAACTGCCTTGTTTACATTTAATTATTTAAGTCTAGACACTTGCACTTGCTAGTGGACCTTAGCAGTCAGCGGTTTGTTGTACTTAATTACAAACATTTTATGCCATAAGTGGAATTTTAAATCCATAGAGGTGTTGTTGCATTATGTTGATAATTTCATTTTGACAGGCAATGTGGAGAGAAATGGTGGAAGATGTTGAAGGGATCGTTGAAGGCGGGCAAGGATGTAAGTATATGCAAACAATAAACTTTTACTCTCAGGTGTTTTTGATGGTCTTAAAGCATCTGGAAAGAGAGAAAGCGTGTTGTTCTTCAAGAATTTGACACGATATTTTGATAGTTTTATTGATTGATTGTGTCAATCACATTGTGTTTTTTATTTATTTTTAAAGTATGGTGGAATATTTTGAAAGGTGCTTAACCATATTTAAGTTTGTAAAATCAAAATAGGAAGACTTTGTTGTAATCATGTATCGTCTTGTAGTTGATGTGACATTGCTTGTGCTCCTGCATGCCTAATAGGCTTCATATTTTGGCCGGGTCCAATTAGGGCAATTGCTACTACCGAGAAAACTCTAAAGAACGACGAGAAGCTCTGTAGCGACATAGAATATACCCTGCCTTGACTCAATTTTGACATCCACTAGTTTAGTATTTTAATGCCCTTGCCACACACAACTTGAGCTCCACTTGATTCTCAAGTTTGAAAGCTTCATGGCTACTTGAAGTTCAACTCCCGGTTGGAAATTCAAAATCAATCCAAAAAAAGGAGGACCAAAGCTCCATTATTTTAAGCACATGCAAGGGCCCAAATAGTTTTCATGTACGAAAACATGCAACTTTCTATAAGCGGTTGCACCGATGTTCAACTCAAATTGCAAGGGTCCAAGGTTCAATGTTGAGCTAGTATTGATTCATACCCTTCAAGATTTAATAGCTTTTCTTTGCTGACTGACCATTTATGTTCTGGTCTTTCACCTATAATATAAAGAACCAAAAGATTAGAATTGCAACCCTATGTTTGGCAGGCATCGATTCAGTGTTATAGTTTGAATTGATTGAGTCAACGTAAAATCTCTCTTGATATATGACTCAAGAGGTCTGTGATGTTGCCTTCAACTGTGATTGTGGAAAACTTGAATTGGGCATGAGGAACGAGTGCTCCTTTTGAAATTTTGCAGGATTTTTGCAAAGGCAGCAGGAAGTCCACTTCCAATTCTCAAGGAGGAGTTTCTTCGGGATTGTTTCACTTTCACCTGTAGATAGGTATCTTCTGAAGCTCCCTCATAGCAAAATCACTCTTGAGCAATTTTCAGAGCTCGGTATAATGTGGACCACCACCTTATGAGTTACACTTTTGGGGAGCCGGGATCAAGTTTCACGATGCGAGTTATTTAGCATCAAGAGTGCGGAATTTGCCAAAACATCTTTGGAGCTCCTCTGAAACTGGGCCAGTTCGAGACTCAGGGTGCACGCAAGTTTGGAGCATTTTTTGAAGATTCAATACTGAAAGTGAAGGCATCAGGAAAAAATTTGGGTACAAATGTTCTTGTTTCCATGTACAAATGCAAATTGTATATCTGCAAAAGAAATCCAAAGTCTGGTGTATGTTTTTTTTTCCAGAATGGAATTTGCAATAAATACTAGCATAGCAGAGTTCTTGACAAAATCAACCAAACTTTCACCTCGAAATTGTATTTTCAAATATACATAAGAGTATTACAGCTTTGGCTCAAGTTTCTGTTCACATCAATGGAAACCACTTCACATTACTTTACTCAATTGTATACAATGGTGGAGATGTAGAGATCAGAGTAAATAATCTCTTTTCTTTTTAACTAATCACATAGGCCCTTCCAATTGTGGTAATTGTTGAACCTAGAATGATGTCTATTTTTTGAGTACATAATCCAATCTTATTGTAACCCCTGTTTTTTTGAGTGTCCGTTCATGACTACAAGGGAGGTGTTCAATCAAGAAGAATTAACCCATAGAGTCCCGATACTACCTTGGAGCTATTTGAGATTTTTGTGATAAGCTCAATATTCTTTTGATCCCGGTGCCATCACATACCAAGGGGACGCATTCTTGATGAATTTGGCTTCTTCCTTCTTTGTTAGGAGATTGTTTAATTGGACTATGTGACGCATTTGATTGGTGTTGGATTCCGGGGCCTTGATGAGGGGGAGGGGGAATTTGTGGGAGAAAGGTATGGAGAAAGGTCTGTGACCATAGAAAATCACTTGAACGTTGAAATGAGCACATTCCTTGTGAGAGATTTTAATTGAGTTGTTTGTGGAGCTTTTGAAGATCTCACTAAAGCTATTTGTATTAGGAAGTCTTACATCTTTCTTTCAATTGAACCATCAAGTTGACATTAGCCACTTTCTCACAGAGGCTACACTCTAGCACTTGAGGGAATTAGCCAGTTTAAAACCATCATGATGTATTTCTTTATCTTGTCTTTGGGTTTCTTGGGTTTTAAAATCAATTTCATTTCATACTTGTGCAACCTTCAATATACTTGGTTTTTCAGTATACTGAAACTAAACAAGATACTTGGGAAACCAAGTATGGAAGCAAGCATTGGGTATACCAATCGGATTCTCATGTTCCCCTCTATGGTGTAAACTATACTTAATGTCATGTGAAATAAAGTATATCCAAAGATTGGCTAGAAATGGACATACTGACATTATGGCTAAATTTGCATATGCCTTTAGATACATTGATGACCTTTGTTGGCTCAATGCAGAAAATGCAAAAATCTTTCTTGATCCTACACAACCAATAACAATATCTAACACCTGTTGGATTTACCCAATACATATTTTGGAAATTAAGATGGAAGTTGCTTGTTTCTCAACCATAAATCCTCATCATGGCATAAAAGCACACTTCATGAATGTGTAAAAGTCCATCTTTGATGAAAGACCAAGGATATTTACACTACAAAACTTTGAGAAGAGGAGGGACCTTCCATTTGCATATACCATGTACATAAAATTCAGTTCCAACACACCAGTTAAGCAGGCTTATAATATCATTGTATCATAAACAATACCTATATTGTATTTGTCCAATAATTTAACTTTTGCACCACATAAAATCAAAACTTTGATTTCCACATTAGCCAACAATGGATTTCGAAAGGAAAAACTCTTGCAACTAGTGGTTAAAACCCTCTCAAAAACAGCATATCTAGTAGTTAAGTTCAAGGTAAAAGACCTCATCAATTTACTTCAACGTATGTTTTCAAAAATTGCACAACTATTTTTAAATAAAAGATTTGTGTATGAGAGTTAGCAATTCATGTTTATAATAACCAAGATTGTAGAGTAGTGAATAAAAGTGAGAATCTTATAAGAGGATTGGTATGCATACCGAGAGTGGATGCATGCTTGTCAGCCTTTTTCAAAAAAAAACTCTAACATGCATTCAATATATTGCACCAACAATGGTACATACCATGGGATTTTATTGGTAGAGGGCCTCTCTCTCTCTCTCTCTCTCTCTCTCTCTACTTTGGTTTTACTTTAGCACAAATGAATCCACCCAATAACAAAAAATTAACCCTATCAAATTTCATTGCATTAGGGTTAGGTAAAATCTACCTAACAAACGTCCATTGTAGATCTGGTTTTGTGAATCTACAGTCAAGGGTACTTACCTAATCCTATAATGAGTATAATCAAGACTCTATAAGTGTTACCCCTATAAGCGTTATAATTTCATATATGTTAAGAAAATTTTACTCCCCTACAAACAACAATTGGTAAGACTAGTGAGTGTTATGTGTTAAGTGTTATAACATGCTCTACTCCCTTCTTTGTTAATTGCACCTTTATAAGTGTTAATTTTGAGAAAATCAAGGTAATAATATATGAGAGCATACATTTTAAACATGTAATCACATTTATCCCATATTCTTAGCGAACAATTCAAAATTGTTGGAGGCACACGGGTGTTTTTTCGATCTCTATTGAGAGGGAGATCGAGGAAGCTAGGCACTTGGTAGAGGTTGATGAAGTTGCTACTCTACTTCATCAACTGACGTTGTTGGCATCTAATAGTGAGGTGGGTGACGTGGTGAATGCTCATGAATACCTTAATTATGAGATGGAGTTTGATTTAAACAACCCCTATGAACCTACCGATGAGGAGTTTTTGGATATGTATTTCCTCAAAACATCAAGAAATTGATGTTGATGAGGTTATAGTTGATGTGGTAGAAGAACTTGTAGGATTTAGTGTTGTTGAGCGTTCTTTGGAGACTTTGAAGAAATACTTTGAACAAAGACCAAACGATGCTCTATCACACATCATGAGCATTCAAGGGCTCCATAAGGAAGTTTCATCTCATCATTTGGAAGCTTCTCGTCATACTACTATAGACTCTTTCTTTCGGTTTAGTTTATTTGGAAAAATCTCGTCAAGTTACTACTATATAGATTTTTTTTTCAATTAGTTTAGTTGAATTATGTATTATCATTTGTACTTTCATTTTTATTTTTATAAAACGATATGTTCTTCATTTTTTGAAATTTTAAGTATTATTTCTATAAATGTTATTAATCGTCGGTATGAATTCTATAAATGTTACTTCTTATAATTCTATATATGTTATTTTTTTGCTACTCCCGACCTGTAACATTTATAGAATCTTGACTGTAAAAGGGAAATCATGAGAATCCTCTCTCAAAGGCTAAGCAACAACAATTGTTTACCCTAAGTAACCCATGTGATTAGGATAAGTGGTGAGGACTAGGTAAAGGTGGAAGAAGTGTGTAACCTACCACAAAGCTCAATCTCACAAGGTTCAAATGGCTAAAGAACAAGTACAATACTCGATGACAGTATTCTATTTGGTGATACAAAATGTATGATTATGTTATACATTATTGTGTGACATAGATAACAATTGGGTTATGTTGTTATTCACCTCGTGTACGTTACTAACCCTCTCTGTGGATTTGGTTGGTGGCATGGGCACATGTGAGGCAAACTTTTCACAAATTAGCCGGCACTCTTAAAATTTGTATTTCATCTTTCCTCAAATATAGTGTGTGTACGAGGCTTAGATATTCTTCTATGATATTTTGGAATACAAAGCATTTTGATTTGAGATAGACTTTTGAGGCTATTTTTTAGTATGTCTTATACACAAGTTTGAACTTGACAAAGTAAACTTTGGATATGTAGCAATAGTATTACCTATGGGTAAAAAGGTAGAACCACATTAGTTTGTTGATCGAGTTAAAATTTTACATTGAGAAAATGAGCCTACAAAGGAAAATACCAATTGAGTGGAGATAATTAGACAAAGCTTTTCCAAGAGGGATGGTCCCACCCACCCTCCCGGGTGTTGAAGGATACACTAATATGTAGGGGAATGGAATGGCCTCTGAAAATGAAGATACACTAAAAAATAACTAAGCTTGAAAGTAAGCATAAACTCTCTCTCTCTCTCTCTCTCTCTCTCTCTCTCTCTCTCTCACACACACACACACACACACACACACACACACACAAATGTGCATATTGCAAAAGCTACAAGAACCTTCAAAAGTTTTGAGTTCAATTGACCTACCACTAACCAACCAGATAGATAGATAGATAGATAAAAACTCCGATCCTTTTATAGGACCGGCGTGAATGGAGTGTCTGTTCGTCTTGGCTAAACTAACCAACCATAATTAATATGTTATGCATATGGCTTGGGAAAAAAACATGCATAAATCTAGGTCTCACGTCATTGAAAAGGGAGAAAGGTGAGCATCATTGAAATGATGTTGGAGTAAAGGTGCGTTTGAATACGAGTTGTAAGACTACCAACATGATGAAAATCATGTGGTAGAGATGATGAGGTGACATGGATCATGTTACGTGATCTAATTGATACCTCGTTGGGACATGACATAGACATGTGATGTGACATGATGAGAGCCAACCCTATGTTTTGAGGCCAACCAAGTTTAGACGTTAAAATTCAAAAAAACACACATAAACTATTATGTGGATTGTCATGGATGAAATCATCAAAATGATCTCCAATAACCATGACATTTGGATGAGATTGCTTCTTCTTTTTTCTACATAAGATCATATTTGGTTGAAACTATGCAAAATCATTCATATGTGGCTTCATCATTCCTGAAATGCTTGTTGTCATTTTGGCTTTCTTGAAAATTTGATGAAAAAAGGGTTGATGAAAACAAACCACTTTCATAGCATAATCAAATCATTGAGGAATTCATGGAAGAAGAGTTGGTTTTTGAGAATTTTAATATTGTACTTTTTCTTCATGAGAGAGCTTTGAGGTTGATGAGTTTGAAATAGTTACACCTTAGTGTTACACATTTACAAGATGTGCTTTGAATTCGAGTTTATTTCTCCATCTCTTCACTATCACACCTACGATAATTGATATATTTTGAGCACAAACTTTTATCTCAACAAAACATGTAAATATTGGGCGTTTGTTTTTAGATGTTTTTCATGTTGTACGCCACTTCACTATTGGCCCTTTGATCAAGAAGAGACTTGACGTCCACGTACCTTATATGTGCGACATGTCAAAGCTACAATGTATATGGTAATTATTGTGGGCATATTTATAGTGTGACTTACCCTTTGATGTATTATAGTGTGGCCCACAATATACAACATCATGCATAAAAGCAAGTGTGCAAATTAACAATATAAGCTTAATCTTACCACAATAAGTTTAGAATAGTGGAAGAGTGAATTATCTATACTCAAGCCTTAGGAAGTGCCTCAGAGAATATATAGGGGATAAGAGTGAAGGTTTTGATGAAGAAGAGCCATTGGTTTGAATGAGTAATTAATGGAATGATAGGGTTAGGAGACTTCTACTCTTGATATAATAGGACTTGAGTAGAAGATCAATGTGTTAAAGGTGTGACCAGTTGGACAAGTTGTAAGGGGAACATAGCATATGGAACACCTTCTCCAGTTTGTGTTCTTTGTGGAATAGAGGAAGTGATTAAGTTGTGTTCTAATGGGAATGGGATGTATGTAGGGATTGGTAGTGATTTGAGCGCCTCAGTCTTATGAAGTTTTGTATGCATAATTCTTGTGTTTGACCAAGACATAGTTATGTTAGCAATAAGTCAAGGTAGTCCTTTGATAGTAGGGAATCAAGTGAAGATGTTGTCTAACTCGGTAGGTGAAAATTATGGAATGTGTCTAAAAAGAGGTAGAGACACCAACTAATGGAGGGAGGATTAGATAGTGACAAGCATAAAATAATATTGGTAACAATGGAAAAGGTATCTTAGTCATAAAAGGATTTCAGTCAGTATATCGATAAGCATGGATTACTAGGAAAAGGCTATATCAAGACTACAAAGCTTTAGAAGGATGATTAGCTGCGGAATCTTGAATTCATCTTACTAGTAACATAGGGGGTACCCTAGAGGGTAATGCCAAGTACTAGAAAGAACAATGGTGGATGAATGTAGAGAAGAAGAGCGGAACCACAACAACAAATAACATAATTTGTACACATAGAAGCGGTACTAACCTGGTAGATGATGAGCAAGTGGCACGAAAAGAAGGTAATAGACAAACTGGTCAAAACAATTGGTTCTACCATGGGGTAGAATACAATATTCTTTAACACGAACCTTGTATTTGAGAGATTTTTTTGCATCAATCTTTCCACATACATGTCCTATCTAGGCAACTTCAGTCTATGATTGTTTATAATCTACCATAATGTACAAACTTTATTTTTTGAATACAAAACAATTAACACAACGATTTAGAAAATGGCGATGGGTTTTGGCTTTTGTATTAGAATTTAGTTGAATATTTGAATCTAAAATTTAATACTTCTCAACCCAGGTGGCTATGAATTAGTCTCACTTTGTTGGAAGTCTCTAAAATCCACACTACTTCTCATCCAATAGAAGAAAAAAACTATAACCTACAACATATACCTCCGACGTTACATATTTGTGGATTAGAATGTAACGTACATCCACAGTAACAACCCTAATTTTTTTTCAGTGTTGGTTTTCTTGATTAGATTGTTGTTCGTGATATTTGCCATAAACAATATAGATGTCTTGTTTTTTTAAGTTGGGTCCCACCAATCTTACCAAGGTAAAGGGGTCAAAAATTTGGAGGGAGTGTGGGAGGATCTTTCCATTTTAAAGCAAGATTTGGTGCACTCCCTCTAAATTTTGAAAATGTGGTGTTTTCAATGAGGGATTTCACCTACGTCAAATTTTTACAACTCTTTCTTCTTGAGAAATATCTCACGTTTATTTAGGTGTGCTTCTAATGATGGTAATTTCAGTTTCTAATTTTAGGTCGGTCAAAATATAGGTTTTGGTTTGCAGTGAGCTTTACCTAGATCCACTACAGATGCCCTAAAGGTTTGCAGTGGTTATGATTTGGCATTTTAGAGAATCAAACTACCTCATCTATAACCAATTACTACACTAAATATGCTATTTAGTGTCACCAATTCTAATCGTCTTGCTCAATACTAATCGTAAACCGCGGTGTAGTGCCGCCAACATTAAATGTTAACCCAACATTATTTGTCATTCATTGTAAATGTTTCGGGGAATTATAGATTTACAATGTTGCAATTACCGTCATGTGCCAAGTGATTTTCCATCCAAATTTCGATCATCCATGACAATATTTCATCACAAGTTGATGACGAGAGGAGGTAGGGTTTTGGCCAATGGATGAACTCGTCCACCATCCATGACAATATTTGTTGACTTATTCATAAGAAGTGTCATCCAAAAAGTCACCATAGTGACATAAAATACCATATGACCCTAAATACCATATTTCGTGTAGATCCTTGGTGGTGGTGGTGGTGGTGGGGGCAACTCAAGGCCACTTCACACATGAGCCAAGAGCCATGACCATGAAATTGTGAGAGCCCAATAGAAAGTGTCCAAAGGTTGTCCCAAGGCACCTCCACAATCACGTAGTGTGGTCACGGACCCTAAACTAAATGCTATTTCAATGAATTTCCATTCATGTGGGTCCTCACGCATGATAAAATAGAGTAAATCAATGGTTGTGAGTGTTTAGAGTGCCATAGTCTCCCGGTTTTGTGTTAGGCCTACCTCTAAGAAATTCTTTTTGAAAATAGTCCAAGTGACCATGAAGCACGATCCATTCAATGCCATGTAGGAATCCATGTAGACTTCACATCCATCTTGCATTCACATACTCCGTTGGTCCCTCAAGCGTAATGTGAAGCGAACTTGGACCGGCTCTGTCTTTTCCACCAATGAGAGTGCTTAAAGTGTAATGGTCACGGGCTCTCAGTCTCGTGTGTGAAGTGGCCCTCAACAAGCAAGACAATTTAGTCATGGCACGTGCGGCGACGTTCTTTGAGCCGCATGCATGCAAATTCAATGCCCAAAAAGAGAAGGAACTTGGAAAGGTAAGTAGAGGAAGGTGAGAGGAAAAAGGTCGCCCTCCCTACACACGTAAATCCCTAGAGCATATTTTAAAAGTGTAAAATGATGGGCACCTTACATGGCATAATTTCTCATCATGGATCGCATTGATGCCTCCACCGTAGATCATACCATGCATCCAATGGTTGAAATTGTGCCCAACCTTTCCGTGGGATAAAGGTAACATGATGGTGCAAATTCAATGCCCAAAAGAGAAGAATTTGGAAAGGTGAATGAAGCAATGACCGGAGAGGGAGAACCGGCCATTGGTTACATATGAAGTGGTTGAGTTTGGGAACTAACCAGTTGAAGTTCAAGACTTTAGGGAAATTAGTGATTGTTTTAAGAGGAATCTATGGAGTATACCTTGAATAAATAAAGGAAAACCCGAAAGATGTCAACATGTAACCGGTCGGAATTGGAAACACTAGGATCTCGACCGGTTATGCCCAAAATCCTCCCCCGACATTGGACTGAAGGAATGTGAGAGGAAGGAGGAAGAAAAAAAAGGTAGCTCAAGAGGTGGAAACCCCTCCCGCATATTTTGAGAGTGTAAACGATGGGCACCCTACATGATGCAATTGTCTCCCATGACTTTTATGCATATTAACACAACTGTTGGAGATAATATTGTGCATCCAATAGTTGAAACATGCACCAAATCTTTTTGTGCAATATGGGTGAGTTTCCATGGAGACCACTCGCCTGTCATATTCTAGTGGGAATAAGGACAAACTCACTCAAATGTAGATGAAATATGTTGGGGTAGGGGTTGTATGTGCCACCTACACTAAACATGATATTTAGTGTGACTTGTTATTTAGAATTATGTAAATTTATTGTATTTATTGTATATCTCATATTCTACTAGCAAATGTGAAATTGGTAGTTTGGACATTATAGAACATTGACAAGTTTACTTGGTAAAAATCATAGCAAGAGTAAAAAGATGTACCATTGTGTAAATCCAAATAATAAGTGACACTAAATATCATATTTAGTGTAGCTACTCTCATCTTCCCAAATCCGGGCCCACCTACTACAAATTCTGTAGTATCACACCTGTGGCAACCAAAGTGCACATGATATTACAAAATTGTGTAGTGTTAACATGGATGTGTGATACTATAGAATTAGTGTATCATGTGACATTGTGGAATACCACAAAGGAGTTGTGAGGACAAATTGAATTCCTTCTCCCATCACCTACGCTAGTGTGGTCCACTCCACTTGGCCTTCCACATCACACTCCACATGCGATGTGGCGGACGCATGCACCAACATTCAAGAAGTGGAAGAAGAAGAAGAAGAAGAAGAAGAACTCCACATGTTGACACATGGCGCAATGTGAGGGTGTGGGTTGACTTCTTTGGTGATTTGCATCAACGATAAATTTCGTGATATAAGGGAGAGAAATGTGATAATAAGGAGTGAGATTTGAACTACAAACATTTGTTCCCTAGGGTCTTGGGATATTAGAGAGTGTGTGACATTATATGGGTTGATATTACGGAGTTTAGGGTGTAACCTCCTTCTCCTCCTAAAACCAGTCTTCAATCCTTCAGTGACCGACACTTGTAAGTTAAAAAGTGCAGTAGTGGACGCATGGAAGTCTAGCAGCCCATGTCCATGGCCCTTCACATTCTAGTACGCCACCCAAACGTGGTTCGTTGACGGTTTGTGCTTATCTACATGAGAACTCCTCCAACCCATGATTCTCTAGAATCTAGTGGGCGAGCATCCTAAATGGAAACCTACCCTACAACCCTCGGGCCGGGAGCTTCCGTGAATACGGCTATGTGCATGTGCAATGTTCTTTGGGCCATGCACATTACATGATGGGCCTAGTGTTTCCAAGTCCAACCGGTTACATGTCATGATGTTTTGGTTGAATTGAGGTATATTACTTCTATATTAAATTGAGGTATATTCCACAAATTCCTCTAAAATGATGGGTAATTTTCATGAAGTCTTGAACTTCAACCGGTTATTTCTCAAACTCAACCGGTTCATTTGTAACTAACTGCCAGTTCTCCCCGATCATTGCTTTGCAAATGCCGGGGCCGCCTTATATGGTGTAATGGCCCATTGTGAATAACTGTAGGACGATTTTGTGCAACCTCATAAGCACTACCAATCTTTTTCCGCATCGATCGCTCCAAAATACGCTCCAAGATTGTACGCGCAATAAGGTCCTTGGAAGGAACGATGTACTCGAATTCAATGCTTTGAAAGAGGAGAGTAGGAAAGGTGAGTGCCAAAGGGCGGTGAAAGGAAGGAGGGAGGAAAGGGTAAGTAAGTGAAGGGTTGCTTTAGACTACGGTGAAGAAGTGCACCGGTCAAGAAATTTAGGGGAATGGAGCAATACGATTGGGTACAAAAATGGATTCTTCACCGGTCGGGGTTTACACTACGGCCAAGGCTTCTATGGTGGAGAAATTCAAGCATGGATGAAAAAAATGACAGGGCTGCCAACATGGCAATACTTTTTGCTAGGGAAGTTCTTCATAAGTCAAGGTTCTTGGACAACCGCAAACTCTTGTACAAAAAACTTAACCTGCAGAAGACTCCAACATGAAACATTTTTTATTACCATTACTATGTTCATCTTGTCCGCCATACCAATTATTACCCTTGTCTTGGGTGGAAATTCTTGACCCAACACCGGCCCTAAGTAGCCCAAGAGAGAGGAGAGAGGAGAGAGGAGAGAGACGCGCGCGAGAGAGAGAGGTAACGGCCAAAACCGACCTTGAGCTTCAACCTCCACCTGCCAACGGAGTCCCATTCGCCTCGAATGCCTCCGATTCTTCCCCAATGTCATCATCGCATGCATGCATTGGCCACTCACACACGGCCACCGCCGCCTAAGCATCCGCCATCTTCTATTTCTGGATCCCGCAATTCTGACATCTTATACTTGTCGACTTCTCACCACAACTCCTCGTTCATGGGGCGGCATCCATGCATCCAGTCCTTCGACTCCTTCCTAAACCAGCGAAGGAGACTGATTACATAATGCATTGAGTCAAATTTCGTTGATTGTGGCGTTGTGGATTTTGTGGGTTGTTGAGGACGAATCGGGAGAGAGAGAGAGAGGCTTTGATGAGTGAATTGAAGTTTTTGGGTTGTCGAATTCTGGGATTCCTCCATCTTTGATTTTGGTTGGAATTTGCTTGAGCAAGAATTGAATTCGGAGGGATTCGGTGGTATGGGAGTGGGACTCCTCCGTCTTTGATTTGTTTGTGGTTTGTTTGAGCGAGAATTTAGGTTCGGAGGATTTGGTGGACTGTGGGTTTCGGCTTGCGATTCGTGAGTTCATAGCCGCAGGTTTTCTTTTTGGCGGGGTTTTGGAGAGGTTTTTGCATCTTTGCAAAAGGGAATTCCTGCTGTGAGTCCATTCCTTCATTCATTCACTCCCGGAATCTTGAAAATCGCCATGAGCATTCCTCTCGACGAGTTCGTTCACTGAAACTTTCTGGTTTTGAGGAAATCGTCGTCAAATACACCACTATGAATTTCGATGCACATAACAATCGTTGAAGCTTCGGACTCGTCAGGGACGTGGCTGCTAAAACCCAAACCCACACAAAAAATAATGTAGGAACTGATGATCCCACCATAGAGGAATCATTCAAACATAAACCATAAACATGTGAATGACACTGGACTCGCCAGTACTGCAAACTGAGGGTGGAATCGATCCCAAGGTCATAGTTTAGTAACTAGTTCACTCCAGTCTCCTAGATCCTTGGTGTTCCACAGTTTCGCCGAAGTTCCTCAGTGCACAGTAGGCTATTCTAATTTCCGGCATGTGGTAAAAGCTTGAATCTGAATCGCCCACAGAAAATTAAAAAAAAAGGACTTAGCATCATTCTACAAGGACAAACCTGAGGACGGAAGACCAGAGTCAACCATCACAGCGGCAGTTACTACATAATTATCAATATATTTTTTCGGGGGGGGGGGGGGGGGTTAAGCGCGTGGCAATTTTAGTTTATTTTAGGGTAGTAAATAGTGGGAAAAGCGGCATTGGAGGAAGGAAGGGTCCGGGACTCATCACTTGGAGCGCACTGAGCAGCCACGTGAAATCAATGTCAACAAAAGCGGGAGAAGAGCCTGACTTACTGGAAGTTGAAGTTGAAGAAGGTCCGCTGGGGGTTAAGGTCAGGACACAACAACTCGAAGTCTCATCAGAGGCAGAAGACACGATGGGCGGTAAGGAGGACAACCATGTGTGGTTATTGGGCATCAATGTGTCCTCCAAACCTAAGTGGCTTCAACTTCTCATTTGCGGAGGAGGTTTCTTCTTCGGCTATATGATCAACGGTGTCTGTGAGGTGAGTCGCTGCTAATTTCTGACCATTCCTAATTTGTCTCCCCAAGTTTTGTTCCAAGATGATGTGGTAAACTTACACAAGCCAAATTGCCTTTGCGTAGATCGGTGAATATGGTGTTCTTCATCCATCGCCACATGCATCAAAACATTTTGTGTGTGGCTTTGTTATGTGATGCATTTGAGGGTGTTTTTCTCTACTTCTCTCTTCGTCTCTTTCTTCAACTCTCTTTTACTCGCTCTCTTTCTTTCTTTAACAAGGTTGCTTGTGCACAGAGGGTTTTTTAGCAACTTAGTCCTTGTGCACATATGCACAAAAAGAGGCACGTGAAAGAGGAGATGATTTTAACTAGGGTATTTCAGTTCAGTGCATTTGAGGCTATGCATGAAGTGGGGAAAAAACTGAGCCTTGTTAAATCATCGGGCTGTGGGTAATGAAAATCCTTTATGGGCCACTACTTCTCTCTTTGTCTCTTTCCTCAACTCTCTTTACTCCCTCCCTTTCTTCAACAAAGTTGATTGTTCATAGAGTTTCCTGAGCAACTTAGCCCTTATGCACATTTTTAGAAAAAGAGGTGTCTGTAAGTGGAGATGAGTTTAATTAAGGTGTTTCAGTTCAGCGCATTTGAGGCTGGGCATCAAGTGGGGGAAAATTTTAGCCTTATTTAATCATTGGGCTGTGAGTAATGAAAATCCTTCATGGGTCACTACTGCCTCAACTTCAACTCTCCACTACTCCCTCTCTCTTCCCATCAACAAGCTTGGTTGTGCCCAGAGGTTTTCTTACCAACTTAGCTCATGCACATTTGCAGAAAAGAGGTATGTGAAAGAGGAGACGATTTTATTAGGGTATATCATTTCAGCACATTTGAGGCTAAGCCTCAAGTTGGGGAAAACTAGATCAATGGGCACATGCATGAAAGAAATGTGTGTGATGCATTTATGGGTGTTTGGTCCACTTCTCTCTTTGCCTCTTTCTTCAACTCTCTTTTACTCCCTCTCTCTCTTTCTTCATCAAGGTTGGTTGTGCATTGAGTTTTCTTAGCAACTTAGCCCTTATGCATATTTGCAGAAAGGAGGTATGTGAAAGAGGATACACG
The DNA here is from genome assembly GCA_950295325.1 of Polytrichum commune. Taxonomy (NCBI): domain Eukaryota; kingdom Viridiplantae; phylum Streptophyta; class Polytrichopsida; order Polytrichales; family Polytrichaceae; genus Polytrichum; species Polytrichum commune. Next base: position 40,701,796 of record OX485807.1, read on the forward strand.
AATTTTAGGGTATTTTCAGTTCAGCGCATTTGAAACTATGCATCAAGTGGGGAAAACCTTAGCATTACTTAATTATGAGGCTGTGGTTAATGGGAATCCTTTATGGGTCACTACTTCTCTTTGTCTCTTTCTTCAACTCTGTACTACTCCCCCTCTCTTTCTTCAACAAGGTTGGTTGTTCATAGATTTTTCTTAGCATCTTAGTCATGCATATTTACAGAATAGAGCTATGTGAAAGAGGAGACAAACTTATGAAGGTATATCATTTCAGCACATGTAAAGGTTAACAACAAGCAAGCTAGTGAACGACAAAAACTTAGTGGTGTTCAATCATGAAGATTTGGGTAATGGAATCCTTTATAGGTCTCTTACTACCTTCTATAGTTTCTCCTTTCCACCCAGGGAGTCACTTGTGAGAGATTTTTAGAGCTATTATTGTACTATTTACTTTGGAGGTAGAGGTGGTGGTGGTGGGGGTGGTATAGCTCCGCAGAAAAGAAATTATCAAGTTCCTGTGTGTGGAATATTGCATTTTGATCAGTAGAATAAGCATGTGAGACACTTCGGTGAGGAGTTATACTGAGGTTAGGGTGGTGTTTTGTGGGTGTGCAGGAATATGTCTACAACAGGCTTCAATTCAGGTACATGGGACAGCTTCTGCTTTTGTTGCAAACTGGGAAAGCTTATGGGTTACTACCAGTGTTGGTCTGGTTTCGTCTTTTTAAATACGATTCAGGTATCTTTAATGAGGATTTCACATTTTTGTATACCAGCAGGGTATGGGTATTTGACGGCATTTTTGTTTTCGATACCATTCAGGTCTATGTAGTATAGCCTGTGCATGAACCTTTATACCTAGGAAAAATTGCTCTAGTATCAATGTGATTTAGAATGGTATTGACTAACTTGGGTATACAAAGATTCTCTCACCTTGATATATCCACCAAATATCAATATTTGACTGGTAATATAGTTTTGATACCCCTGGTAGGTTCCTTGATGCCATTTTTGATGTTGATTATTGACACCATGCATTCACTTATATACCAGACCAGCACTGGTTGCTACCAGCTTGTAAAGGGAGTGCACCAGGACTCTCTTAATTTAGGTCAAATTGGACACTAACTCTGAAACCTTGCTACCTTTACCAATCCAAGTATACAACAGGGACAAATCTTGTGAGCTTGGAAGATGTGTTCACAAAGTGGAGAAAATGCTATTTCTATTACTGACGGGTTTTTTGATTGGCACCTCAGCTATGGGTGGTACTTTACATTCGTCCAAGGCTTTGTATATTTAGGGTTGATTCTTTGGTATGGCTTTAGACCGAAGCATATCATCAATCCTTGGAAGACATATCTCAAGCTCTCCGGGGTACTCATGGGGTCACAAGGCCTCACTAAAGGCTCCCTCATGTTTTTGAACTACCCTGCCCAAATCATGTTCAAGTCAACAAAGGTATGTATCATTTTGTTCTCACAACCTTTTTTATATTGTGGGAACCATGTGAAGTAGTTTATCTGGAATATTTAGTTACAAAAAGGGATTAAAAACAAGGGTCTTGGGTTCATTGAGTTTAGAGTTGAAAGGTTGGAATCAATTTGCATTTGTGATTCACATCTTTGGTTCTATTTTAAAGGGATAAGGAGGGAAAAGGTGCATTGATGACAATCACAACCACAACTACTCTTACTTGCCCAACTACAATACAAGGTGTAGTTGGGAGTAGTTGCAATGGTTGTGGTTTATTCTCTTTGGTTCTATAGTGTGGCACTAGGAGAGGACTTCCAGGCCAGATTTGTAGGAGGCAATCACTTTTAGACAAACTAGTCACTATATATTATAAATTGTTGTCTCTACTCCATGGATTGCACCAATAGGAGGGACGATTGTTGAGGTGAAATCCACTCTTCAACTACAAGAGTAGTTGTGTGTGAATGAGAAATCTCGTAGTTGTGGTTGAAAGTGGGCCTGAATCTCAACTCAGCCATTGCTGTGGTTGTGTGTAAATGCACCTTCAGTTAGTATAGGCCATTATTGTAGTAGCAAGGCTGTCCTTTGTCCTTTTTGTGGTTTTTGTGGAGAAGTGAACCAATTATGTGGACATCTGTTTTTGAGTGTGCCTACATTCACATGATACATTTACCTCATGTCCATGGTAGCCTTAATGGATGGACCAACACACATTGGGAAATAATTGTAGAGTTTCTAATTCCAAAGCAGTAGTTAATGTGTGACGGTTAGGTTGAAACTTAGATGGAACAACCTTCATTTGTGATTTACCTAGGGCTCAGTCAGTGTAGGCCATTCTTATAGGAGCAATGCTTTCTCCTTCCTATTTTGTGGATTTCTGGTCTACTTAGAAAAATGAGCCAATAATGTGACACATCCACAGTTATTTTTGTGCTTTTGAATTCACACAATTTTCAATTATTGGGAGTGATGAGGTATGCATCAAGGGGTTGATGTCCATGGAAACCTTAGTGGATGGACTGGAACACACATTGGAAAAATATTGTAGATTTTCTAATTTCAATGCCTTAGTTATAACGCGTGGCAGATGGGTTGAAAGCTAGGTAGCTAAGGTAAGTGGGCCTATATTTGAGTTCTAATTTGTTTACCCATCTTAAATTGATACCTATATTTGAGTGGTGTGTGGTTGGGTATGGTTCTCAGAACGGACACCAAAAAGACATGTGTTTCAAAGAGATTGGACTCTGCTCAAAATTTGTTAACCATTCTAGGCACAATAGTCAAAATAATTGGGGGACCTACATAATCATTCAATGAGAAAGATAATCTTTACTTTGATTATGAATAAGATATTCATGTGAACTCTGGAAATTATGAGGCAAAAGGTTACATGCATGATTTGGATTTGCAAATCATTTTGCACTAGTTCTGCATCCTACAAGAAGTGGATGCAGAGATAAAAGTGTCTGTTTAAGACCTGCTTAACCTTAGGTACTGGAGACATAAACTTTTGTTGGAAACCCTGTTGTGCAGGTTTTGCCAGTGATGGTAATGGGAGCCTTTATCCCAGGCCTTCGACGTCGATATGCACTGTACGAGTATGTCTCAGCCATCATGCTTGTTGTAGGACTTGTCATCTTCACACTGGCCGATGCCAAAACTTCGCCAAATTTCAGTGTGTGGGGAGTTATTATGGTGTCGGGTGCTCTGGTATTAGATGCATTCCTTGGCAACTTACAGGAGGCAATTTTCTCCATGAATCCTGCTACTTCACAGGTCAGTGATAGGAACTCTTTTCAATTACCTTGTTATTGCACAAGTTTGTGTAAAGACTCTTGACAACTTCTTGTACAGTGGTTTAAAAAGGCCAGTAAACTTGACCATGAAGATGTTAATCCTTACATGTCAAGAGTGTTTTTGGGAAATTGAGATGACTTACAATGAAAGAGTTTTAGTGCTCAAATGCTGTTTACATCAAAAGAGGAGTAGTTACAAATCACTTCAAGATTACTTCCATATGGTTCAAAGCTAAATTAAACATCTTGACATGCCAGAAAAAGCATGTATAAGAATGTGAACGCAAATATTCATAAACATTCTATTGCAAGGCTTTATTAGATGAATTGTGTCACAAAGGTCATAAACTAACTTCATTTACAGTACACTTCGAAAGATACAAAAAAGAAAATATGTGCAGTACTGGTGGCTCAAAATAACAGATATTGCATAGAATTGTACACTGGATTCCTTCACATCCTTGACTGTATTTACACCCTAATTTCAGCTTATTTTATCAATCAGAGAACCTCATTAGAAGAATTCAACTATTGTAGGGTGGGTCAATCTTTCAAGAAACTACTAAAGATGAAGTTATTGATAAGACTTTTTCATTTTTCTTCTCTCCAAGGCTCTAGAGGGGCTTAGGTGATGTTTAAGGGGTTAAGCACAATGCTCTCAGCGTTTGAAATGAGTGAACATGATTTCCTCAATATGGCACTGCAGATGGAGATGTTGTTTTGCTCAACAGCTGTGGGTTTACCTTTTCTAATTCCACCCATGTTCCTCACTGGCGAGATCTTTGTAGCCTGGTCAAACTGCCTTAACGTAAGCATCTATCTATGACCTCGCTTTCAAGTTGGGAAAGTTTTTCTTCTGTCAAGCAAGATAATCTCATACCAGATGTTAATGGATGGCAAAATTATGTCACATAGGAATGTATCATATACTGCTACATTTTTTTTTTTAAATGTTTATAGTCTGACTTGTGTGTCTGCTGCAGCATCCATATGTCTACCTGGTGCTTATATTTGAGGCTTTTGCAACTTTCATCGGCCAGTTGTCAGTGCTTTCACTTATAGCCCTCTTTGGTGCTGCAACAACAGCCATGGTGAGTGCATCTTTTGAAATTCCTGATTCTTTTGCAATAGATGGAAGTCTTTCAAAACTTCAAATCACTTGAGCTGTTGATGTGCCTTCAATTGCGTCATCCTGCATGAAATAATCTCCCATTGTGGGCAAGTTAACCCTTAAATGTCCGAGAGACTCATTCTGGGTCACAAGATGTCATACATATTACGGAGGGGTTTAAGAGTACTTGATATTTTAAGCTAAAGCTGGTAGAGGTGGCGCTTTCTGAAATTAGCCCATTTAATGTATGCATTATTCCAATTAAGCATACTTATATGTAGAATAATGTATAGGGAGATTTGAGCTCATATAAATGACTTACACCCGAATACATACTACATAACTCTAATCATCATTATCATATATGACTTTATTTTCACTTCCTCTTTCTCATAGGTTGTGCTAAATATGGACTCCATACCATACACCAAATAAAATTTGATTTCAATATGTGTGGGGGTTCATACAAATCGTCACCGTATAAACACACCCCCAGTCATTTAAGGGTGAATTGTTACTTATGACCAGCTGTAGAACCTTGAACTTGGTCTCCTTGCCTTAGCAGAGAATGTCATAAATCAAAGGTCGTGACTTTGCCTCTCTTCCTGCCATTAGATGGAACAGAAGGTTTTGAGAGTTGGGTAGAGCAATGGAGCAAGAGTGAATTAAATTGTCTTATCAGTGTGAGCCACAGTAATTCTCTACTACCCACATCAATTTCTTATAATAGAATTATTGTTCACCACAACCCACACCAAGTTTCTAGTTTTCAATTAGTGTGGGCTACAGTGATTGTTCTTGTAGGAAATTGATGTGGGTAATTTTATCATTTCATGCTACTTCTGTCCTTTGAATTAATACTCAAAGGTGTTGGTCAGAAGTCTCCAGGAAGACTTACCCAGGGTCTTGGGCCCACCTTATTTCCACCTTGACTAGACAATTAGAGTGGCCCACAAATTTATTTCCACATAATTTTCCACCCACACTAATATCAGAATTTGGCACTCAACTAGCTCATGTTTTTTTCAGCATTTTCACACCTTTGTAGAAACTGATTTTTTTCTTCTGAATATGTTTATGGCAGGTAACCACAGCACGCAAGGCCTTTACCCTACTCCTTTCGTACATTATTTTCACTAAGCCACTATCTGAGCAACATTGCACGGGACTCCTCCTCATTACTATGGGCATTGTGTTAAAAATGTTCCCGGACCAAACTAGTAATGTGGCCCGAACTATTAAAGGCAAAACTTATGCACCTATACCAAGGAAGATTGTGCATGAGGGGGTCTCTTCAACGCGAGCACATGCCAAACACGAGGTTGGGGATGACGTGCCCTGAGCCGCAAATAGTCCATCGTTTTTGGTGGAAGACAGATTCTCTCACTCACACAACAAAAAGGTCTGATGAGCCTAACATCGATGTTAGGTTCCAAATTGCAGTGCTCAACTGACAGTCACTTGTATACTATTTACCCAGTTAGGATTTACTCGTATCAAATAATCAGGTTAGTGTTATTTGGGTTCCACTTGAGATTTGATTTGACATATTGAGGCTCCACTCCAAGTAACTGTACAAAATTTAGAGCCCTGAATTCATTTGTTACGACGTTGCTATGAATGTAGAGCTGTATGCTGTACGCCGTTTCTATCATTCACAATGTGACGAAAAGAAGTTTATCTGTTCAAAGAAGTCTTGTCACATTTCATGTTTCTAAGATTGTATGACTAGATTTGTATGCAACTGATCTTTGTGATGCAGCTGACAAGTCAAGCAGTGAAAACCCAGACTTTTGTAGACTAGAGTGACAGTGGCTTTGTAACTGCTAGAATATAATATGGTATGTGGATGTTATTTGGTTCGTTTTTCATGTTCTCCAACTCCTGTTTAGATTTACACAACAGAACTTGTGTTGCATGAGCAAATTTACGATGAAGCATTAACATAAATGGGATGATGATTTCAATCTATGGCAGTCATAGCCACACATTGATCAAAGTCTTTGGAGAAACCAAATTTTTCTAGGGTTATCATTTATAGCAATGCAAGTGTGTGAAATACGCAACCACTGACAAGGCAATGATGGTTGGATGGAATTGGAGCAGTAAGAAATGGAGATGCCCAATTTATTGATTCGGGAACACTACAAGGATCACATGTCCATCCCATTGGTCAATGCCACTCGTAATTCAAGATGCATTGAGAAAGATTTGTCACAATGCATCTTGAATGTGTGACAAATCCACTACATTTTTGTCAATTCCCACTAGACCAATTATGGTATTTAGTATCACATACATTGTTTGCGAAGGGCCTAAACTAGATGCCTAGAGGTCTCAATGTGTCATGTTCGCTAATTGTCGATATGATACTATTTGTCAACATTAGTAAAAATTTATGCGAAAACTTATTTAAATTATGATATTTAGGGTAGCACATTGGGATACAGTACTTGAGATGATAGTTTTGCATTTTAGTATACAAGGGGAAGATATTATTGAGCTTACTAATGGCAAGTGTCATGTGTTTACATTTAGTATGCAAAGAGGAAGATATGCTTGAGCATACCAATGTCAAGTGTCATTTGTGTACACTCTAACCAACTTGCAAACCTTTGTGTATTATAGACATACATCTCATGACATTATTGAACATACTCATTCCAAGATATTAGTAAACGCACTTGAACGCCAAGTGTCATGAGGTCGCACTAATAGTGAAGTTGTTGATCATTAGTGTAACCTAGTATACGCCTCAAAATAGGGTAAGTGACACTCTAATGCATGTGACACTAAATACCATAAACGGTGTACATTGTTTATGGTATTTAGTGTTATGTGATTTTTGGAATTAGTAAAACTATAACTTTTTTACTATAAATTTCATTCTTTACCAACAAAGTTCAAATTGGTTGTTTGGACAATACAACACCTCAACGTCTCTACTTGGTAAAAACAATTACATTCTCAATAAGAAGTTATAGCATAGGTTAACTCCCTATAGTAAGTGACACTAAATACCATAAACAGAGTAGAGATACACATGGTATATTAATATACTGATTTTGTTTTGGGGTTAAGGTGTGTAACCGTATTATGGGCACTTCCAACTCCATGTATCATTTTAACAATTGGATTGGCACAAGAATTGTTTCGTCCAGTTAGCATTTTTGAGTCACAAAGATTGTCATGTCAAGTTCTAGAAGTGAGATTCAAAGAGGTCTAAGAGGGCAAAATGAAGACCCTCTTCCTCTTTATGTGATCACCTAGGCGCTCCCAATTGTATTGATTGTTAACCCTAGATTGATGTCTATATTTTGAGCACGTAGTCCAATCTCATCATAACAAGTGTCTTTCTAGTGTCCATTATGAACTCTAAGTTGTGTCATTTACCAATCAATATAGGTGTCCAATTAAGGAGAGTTACCACATAAGACCTACATACCATAGCAATTTGCACTGTCAAGGTGTCCATTGCAAAAGCGTTATTTTTTATTATTTTCTAGAAGTTTGACTCCAACAATGACACTAGACACCTCGAATTACTGTAATGGTGCCTACTTTGAATAAATAAGCCCTCAACCTCTCAAAAGACATTTGTTTTTACTAAAGTCCCTTCCTCAACCAAAATTTCGAAGCCCAATAGTTGTACACAACAGATCGAATGGGTTGACGCAATAGAAGAAGATCGAGGACCAAGATGCACGCATTGCCGATTACGTTAATGTCGTCGCATGTGTGAATATAATCCCTACAACCTCGATGCCGACCAATTCCATCGCTTCGGGCTTCTAAGCAGATCAAATCCACAAGGACGAAATTGTCGCACTTCTTAAGGGCAAACGATAATTCTACATGCCCACAATGCTCGAAATTGGTCGCTAATTAGGTGCAAAGACGGGTAAAAAAATCAACAGCAAGGTCGGAGACTTACCTCATATTGACGGTAATCTCATATTGCCCTAATCTCACCTTCTTCTTGACTTCTTGGATGTGGCGGCATCCCTCACAAGCAAAAGAGAAGACAAAAGAGAGCAATAAGAAGCAAGAGTAAGAACCAACGCTCCGCTGATGGGTACTTCACAAACCTCCTCCTCCCATCGACCCGCGACAATGCTGCACCAAAGATCATCCAACAAAACAAGGATTCCCGGAACCAACTTCACCTCCAATCTCGCTCCGAGCTACTTACACAAAGATTTGTCGCTTCAGTAAATTTCACCACATGCAGGACTGATGCGAGCACAGAATCTCCGTCTTGTTCTGTTGGCTGTGGGATGTGGGGAAACCTCAAATCCCTGCATGAAACTTACCAAAAAAGAGTGCACGACAACTGAAGAGGCGAACAATGAACAACAATGGCCAGCGGGATAAGAGGAGCGAAGAGGAGAGAGCTCCGAAATGAGGAGGAATGGCCAAAAGCTCCAGCTAAGCTCCGGTTAAGCTCCGGTCAAAATCGACGGCAGACATGAAGACAAAATTTCATCGGACGGACAGAAATTGAAAGGTGACGTGGCCTCACGAGAGGGCTGGAATCCATTCCATGGGCTCATATACTTCTTCTCGACAATGTGGCTATTGCATCTCAAAATAATATCACAAAGACAAATTTGGGTTTTTTGATGCTAATTCCATGATCAAATTTGCATTTGAAAGATCATTTCAAAACCACGAGTTTCCAATACGGTGACCCTCGACACATGAGGTAGTCACAAATCCATATCCTTTGCGAGGGTACGTGCACAATTGGGGGTACCCAAAAGGGAATGTTCCTAACCAAAATTGTCAAAATTTCAAGGCTTTGAATTAGCTAAAATATGCATCTTCTTGTAAACATGATAAACTGACAGTCCTTTGTATATCTTATATAGTGTTCTAACCATAACTAATGGTATTTGATGATGTTGATTTTATTTTAAATGTCTTTCTATATTATACAAGACCTATCACAAAAGGCTCTCTTTTTTCTTAAAGGAAAGAAAATGAATGCCTTTAATGTGAGAGTAATCTATAAACATCAACATGGAGCTCATAAATATGTAAAAATCCATGTTTTTATAAAATCTAAATCCTAAATAAATGAACATGATCATGAATAATAAGGCAACATGCAAAAGGACCTTTATTTTGAAGATATTTGGCGGTTTCAAAACAAATTCAAACAAGTAAGGATGTAAAGAAGTGATACAAACCTAAAGTGGTCTTAAACACGCCAAAAACATGTACAAACTATTCATCTCAAAGCACCAAGTGCCTCAAATTTATAATTATGAAAAAACAACATTTGTGGTTATTGCAATATTTTGGGTTAGACAATCATTGCTATATCCATACTAGATTTGTGGTTACTCTTTTATCTTTAGGAAGCATTTATGGATCCCTTACATCAATTACAAAACAATGTCCCGGATTCCTTAAGGGGTACCCAAACTGTACATGTACTTGCAAAGGGCTTGTTTGATACATGACTTTCTACACATCTAAAACCATGAAAGCTACATACTAATACATGCTAAAGAGAAATACTATTCATGTGAGAGGAACATGGTGGAGAGGTTACATGATAATAATCTTGTGCAATTTCAAGGCAGTCTCATTCAACCTAAATTTATTCACCACTAATATTGTATTAAGTATCATAAGATATTCAAGTCATTGTGGTAACTTCTTATAATTGACACTACTTATGAACAAGTATACAAGTAATGTCATGGATGATTGAAATTTGGATGAGATCCATGCCAAATCGTTGAAACAAAGTTTGATATATTCTTGCATCCCAATGAGTCTATAATTAAATATCGTTATGAATGATTGAAATTTGAATGAGAAATCACTTAGTAAGTGATAGTAATTGCAGCATTGTAAATCTATTGATACCCACAAAAACTCACAAGGAATTACAAATAATGCTAGGTCTACATTTAGTGTTAGTGACACTAAGTACACTAAGTTTTGTATTTAGTGTCACCAATACTAAGGAGTGACACTAAATACAAAACTTAGTGTACTGTATTTCACTAGCTACATACCGTACGTTAAGGGCAGCTTCGGCGCTCTCTTGCCGAATAATTATTAAAAGTAAAAAAACAGTGTTCGGCGGCAAAAAAAAAATTACTAAAAATTTCGGCATTTTAAATAGTTTAATAATGCAATTTCGGCACACATCCAAGAAGTTATTATCTAACAGTAAACAAGGATGTTCATTCACGATTTCTCGATTTGTGTGAAGAGTTTTACAAAAGATATAAATCTTTCACGATTTTGTGAAGAGTTGAGAATGCTCTGTGCTTTATACAAGTAGAGTGGAGTTGTGTTCAACAATGCATATGGGATATGTAAAGTTTGAGGTGAAGCACCTAGTTAGACTTCATTTTTATAACACGCATAACTTTTGCATAGAGTCTTCAAATGACATAAAATTTGTTGGAGGTGGAAGATTACTTGATTTCTAAACTTTTCTTAGAGCAACAAAATTCCAAAAAAGTTGATCTTCTATGCACAAATGAGCTCCGAAAAACTGTTATGAACGCATTTTAATTTTTTGATCTTTACACGGCTGCAATGTTTTGTCCATATCTTTCGCATAAAGACTTATTTTGACACAAAACTTGTTGGAGGTGGAAGATTACTTGATTTCTAAACTTTTCTTAGAGCAACAAAATTCCAAAAATGTTGATCTTCTATGCACAAATGAGCTCCGAAAAACTGTTATGAACGCATTTTAATTTTTTGATCTTTACACGGCTGCAATGTTTTGTCCATATCTTTCGCATAAAGACTTATTTTGACACAAAACTTGTTGGAGGTGGAAGATTACTTGATTTCTAAACTTTTCTTAGAGCAACAAAATTCCAAAAATGTTGATCTTCTATGCACAAATGAGCTCTGAAAAACTGTTATGAACGCATTTTAATTTTTTGATCTTTACACGGCTGCAATGTTTTGTCCATATCTTTCGCATAAAGACTTATTTTGACACAAAACTTGTTGGAGGTGGAAGATTACTTGATTTCTCAACTTTTCTTAGAGCAACAAAATTCCAAAAATGTTGATCTTCTATGCACAAATGAGCTCCGAAAAACTGTTATGAACGCATTTTAATTTTTTGATCTTTACACGGCTGCAATGTTTTGTCCATATCTTTCGCATAAAGACTTATTTTGACACAAAACTTGTTGGAGGTGGAAGATTACTTGATTTCTAAACTTTTCTTAGAGCAACAAAATTCCAAAAATGTTGATCTTCTATGCACAAATGAGCTCTGAAAAACTGTTATGAACGCATTTTAATTTTTTGATCTTTACACGGCTGCAATGTTTTGTCCATATCTTTCGCATAAAGACTTATTTTGACACAAAACTTGTTGGAGGTGGAAGATTACTTGATTTCTCAACTTTTCTTAGAGCAACAAAATTCCAAAAATGTTGATCTTCTATGCACAAATGAGCTCCGAAAAACTGTTATGAACGCATTTTAATTTTTTGATCTTTACACGGCTGCAATGTTTTGTCCATATCTTTCGCATAAAGACTTATTTTGACACAAAACTTGTTGGAGGTGGAAGATTACTTGATTTCTAAACTTTTCTTAGAGCAACAAAATTCCAAAAATGTTGATCTTCTATGCACAAATGAGCTCTGAAAAACTGTTATGAACGCATTTTAATTTTTTGATCTTTACACGGCTGCAATGTTTTGTCCATATCTTTCGCATAAAGACTTATTTTGACACAAAACTTGTTGGAGGTGGAAGATTACTTGATTTCTAAACTTTTCTTAGAGCAACAAAATTCCAAAAATGTTGATCTTCTATGCACAAATGAGCTCCGAAAAACTGTTATGAACGCATTTTAATTTTTTGATCTTTACACGGCTGCAATGTTTTGTCCATATCTTTCGCATAAAGACTTATTTTGACACAAAACTTGTTGGAGGTGGAAGATTACTTGATTTCTAAACTTTTCTTAGAGCAACAAAATTCCAAAAATGTTGATCTTCTATGCACAAATGAGCTCTGAAAAACTGTTATGAACGCATTTTAATTTTTTGATCTTTACACGGCTGCAATGTTTTGTCCATATCTTTCGCATAAAGACTTAGTTTGACACAAAACTTGTTGGAGGTGGAAGATTACTTGATTTCTAAACTTTTCTTAGAGCAACAAAATTCCAAAAATGTTGATCTTCTATGCACAAATGAGCTCTGAAAAACTGTTATGAACGCATTTTAATTTTTTGATCTTTACACGGCTGCAATGTTTTGTCCATATCTTTCGCATAAAGACTTATTTTGACACAAAACTTGTTGGAGGTGGAAGATTACTTGATTTCTCAACTTTTCTTAGAGCAACAAAATTCCAAAAAAGTTGATCTTCTATGCACAAATGAGCTCCGAAAAACTGTTATGAACGCATTTTAATTTTTTGATCTTTACACGGCTGCAATGTTTTGTCCATATCTTTCGCATAAAGACTTATTTTGACACAAAACTTGTTGGAGGTGGAAGATTACTTGATTTCTAAACTTTTCTTAGAGCAACAAAATTCCAAAAATGTTGATCTTCTATGCACAAATGAGCTCCGAAAAACTGTTATGAACGCATTTTAATTTTTTGATCTTTACACGGCTGCAATGTTTTGTCCATATCTTTCGCATAAAGACTTATTTTGACACAAAACTTGTTGGAGGTGGAAGATTACTTGATTTCTAAACTTTTCTTAGAGCAACAAAATTCCAAAAATGTTGATCTTCTATGCACAAATGAGCTCTGAAAAACTGTTATGAACGCATTTTAATTTTTTGATCTTTACACGGCTGCAATGTTTTGTCCATATCTTTCGCATAAAGACTTATTTTGACACAAAACTTGTTGGAGGTGGAAGATTACTTGATTTCTCAACTTTTGTTAGTCGGACAAAATTCTATAAAACTTCATCTTCTATGCTCAATTGGGCTCCAAAAAATTGTGTACAACACATTTGAAAAGCCTCACTTAGAGTCTTGCTACTTCTTGACCCATATTCTTTGTGGACTAATGTAAGTGAGCTTGATTACAAAAGGAGCACCTTCTCTCCTTCAGAATTCATATATGCTTCCAATGTAAATAAAATTCTAGTGAGGAGTTAAAATTTCTTACTTTTCGGCAATTTTGAAAATTAATTAATTTTATATTCGGCAAAAAATGTCAATAATTTTCCAAAATTTTCGGCATCTATTTTTAGAATTATTTTGTGCCGAAGCTGCCCTTAACGTACGGTAAACAAGTGCAACATTTACACATGGAAAGAAATTGACACACTCACCTAAAAGTTGATACAATTGGCAAAAAGGTTACGTTGAAGTCCTAAAACTCAGTTACTCCACACCTATTTACAAGACCGGTTATTCCATTTAGTGAGGGTGGGCTTTATTAGTGAGTATGGGATGTTGATGAAGGTGATATTAAATTTCTTTACGCTACGCAATTAGTGCCATCATAAGATATAGGATTCCGGGAGTCCAAAGTGTCACAGTGCCGGAACTTCCAAATGCAAGCTCTCTTCAGGTTCTTGGTGTTAGGAGATGCCTCATGAATGAACAAATGCCGCTGACTGAAAAGAAGAAGAAGAAGAAGAAACCTCTTTGAGCTCACCCAAAAATAATAATATACACACACACTCTACAAACACTTTAGAACATGCACTGGTTTCCTCAAAATCTATGACAAATTGGGTGCGTATTCACGAATTTAACATCGCTCAGTAAAATTTTCAACCCTCACTGATTTTGAGATTTGACAAAGCACTGCATGTTTCAAGAATTAGTACCACACGCACGCCCCAGGCCAGATCGCATCCTCCTTCGGCTGGGCCCCGCCCCCTCCCACGCCTCCTTCACCGCCCGGTCTTCCTGCCCGCACCTACGTGGGAACTCTTCCTCGTTGGGAACCAATCTAACAATACCCAACCAAAATTACACATATTCAAGCTGCCATCACTTTCATCATTCCCAAGCGAATGGATGAAGCTCCTTCACATGCCAAAGGAGCTCAATGGCTTAAGTGACCGGGTATCGTCACATTGGTTCCCAACGAGGAAGAGTTCCCACGCAGGTGAGGGCAGGAAGACCGGCAGTGAAAGAGGCGTGGGAGGGGGCGGGCCCCATCCGAATGGGGATGTGATCTAGCCCGGGGCCCATGTGCACTAAATGGGGTAAATTAGTGTAGCGACACGACAATTATTTTTCAATTGAAGCTCCGCAAGTGTATAACTTGAGATCGTGTTGCAGGTGCAAATCTAGGCAGCGGCGGCTGTCCTTCATGTTTGTAATCAGCAGCAGTTAAGTTAAGTTAGTAGTACCTTACTCCAAACACTCGACCGTGTTTAATTTTCCCCCATTGAAGCTCACGTAAACCGTAATAATGGCAATGACGCCCGAGAAATCGGAAAATCTTGGGCTGTGTTTAAACTAACTTAGGTTAGGTACTAGAACCAAGTGTGGGCTTCACTCAATGCGCTTGCTACGTTTTTAATCCTCTCGAGCTTGGCCCGCCCATTGCCCATTGGAGAAAGGTACTAGGCTTAACTTCTAAGTTAGAGCAACACACAGCCGAAGTTATTGAGTCACTTATTAGGGCACTTAATAATCCTTACGTGCACGGGGGTTCTTAGCTTAACTCTAAGATGTGTTGTAGAATATGAATTTATAGAGGCGATAACTTACTTGGAGTTGATAGAGTATAGAAAGATATAGAAGCGTCAATTTTAGGTTACATGTGGAATAAGGATCGTTGTTGTTGATCTTCATCCAATTGTCTGTCGGTTTCATCATAATATATGTTGATTTTTTCTTCTTCTTCTTCTTCTTCTTTTTTTTTTTTTTTTTTCCTATGGCAATTTGAGTGGTCTAAAGTGCGAGATGTTTGAGCTTCTGGTTTTAAAAGCCCATGAGGTTTTCGGATTCTTACTGTATTTTTAGGGATTTTTTAAGAGAATAACACTCGATGGGAAACTCCAATCGGGTTGTTGTTGCAAATGTGTGGTTGGTCGAATATCAACAATTTAATTGTGCATAGCACTTTGATTGACGTTTAGAATCCCATGGCCCCCTCATTTCCACTCATATTTATTTGGTTTTGGAAGATGGGATAGTAAGTCGAATAGGACATGACATCATTCAACAAATTCGTATGAAACTCTATCTAGGCATGGAATTAATGGTGATGCATGCTCAGATGATTCCTAAAGGATATCGTTGCGGGTGCAAATTCAACGTTGAACCTAACTTAACTTACCACGAAGATACACTAACAGTTATGCACATGAACTAGGTGGTCTTGCACTCCAAGCATTAGCAACTAGTTTTGCAACAATGATACTTAGAATCGTGTTTAATGGAAATGGGCAATGTTGGTACATTGTAGGAGAGTTGATGCTCATTATTCAAACGGGTCACATTGTATGTAGCAATCATCAAGAATTGACATGAATTTGGGTTGAGGCATAATCGCATTTTGTGAACCCGATTCGCCAAATTACCCACCGAGGCGGAACTCCACACTTTCACACGAAACCTCCTAATTTCCAACCAAATCACCCGTTCAAAACAAAATCCACAATTATAACAATGAATGGAGGTTCATCATCCCAACATGAATGTAAAGTTTCTCAAATCCAAACATTTGCCTCGACAAGGTCACCACATAAAGGGACACGAAGCTTTAAGATTTCACCCAAACATTGCAACGCCACTCAAGACTCACTCTCAACCCTAAACGGCCATCGACCATCAAATCCAAACTCTTGCCCTAATTTACATGCAGAAGGCAATGTTGGTTGATGCCACTCGAGGAAGAACAAAAATTGTGACCTACTTATTCCAAGTTTTCAGCCCTCCGAGTCATGTTATAACAACTTGCTTTTGCCAAAGGCTTTGCATGCTCTTTCGTATTCCCTTTGTCCCAAAATGATTGTCCTACCTCCCGGATTTTTTTTTGTTCCAAAATGATTGTCGAGTTTATATGTCCAGCTAGAAATTTGAGACTCAAAGTCAAATATTTTTGCGCCAAACTTTCTATATCAAGAAGTCTTTTGACACTGCAGCTTCTGGGGGCGTTTCGGAGAAGTTGGTGTTTTCTATATCAAGAGTCGTACTTACAACTACTCGTCAATGGTCAGGGTGGTTTAATCTTGCCAAAGTTAGGAACACAGACAATTGTTATGGGATGGAAGGAGTACCTACCAAGTATGCAGGGCAACAAACCCACTAGTGCCAATTGTTGACTTTGTGCACAGTAGTTGCATGTTATGTAAATCAACATGTATTGAGGGAAGTTGATAATTGCCATGGTGGTTGGTTGGGAGGACCAAATGCCAAGATCATAAATAGAATGGAAATAAATTTACATGTCTAAGTACACCCTAACCTCCATAATGTCATCCTCCATACTGTCACTCCCTCTCTTATATCCCAAAAGCCTAGGGGACGGATGTGCTCAGTTTCAATCTCCCTCCTTGTTGTCACATTTATCTCCCATATACATGAGTTTTGACATTAAAACAATTAATTGAAGAATTCAAACCACACACTCACATGCATCATGTTATCATTTTGTCATTATTGCAATGTTAACTTTGTGTTATTCCATAATGTCACATGCTACACTAGTTCTCTATCATCATGCATCCATGGTAACACTACAAACCTCCTTGATATATATCATGTGCACTTTGGTTGCCACATGCATGACATTAGGTAGGTTAAAGCATAATGTTATGGAAGTTGATTCACATGAAATGAATATGATGGGAAGCCCCAATCTGCTCTCTATGTGGTAGACTACACACTTCCATGCATCTTATAACAACTTCCATGGCGCTCCGAATGCTCACAACCGTTGATTTATTCTATTTTATCATGTGTGAGGACCCGCATGAATAGAATTCATTGAAATAGCATTTGGTTGAGGGCCCGGTCACATATGACTTCACAACACACTTGAGGAACCGTGACCACACTACATGCTTTTGGAGGTGTGTTGGGACGACCTTTGGAACACTTTGTTTTGGGCTCTCACAATTTCATAGTCACGGCTCTTGGCTCATGTGTGAAGTGACCCTAAGTCCTAGATCGGCCTATGCAAGGCTAGCTTGACCCACCCATCCTAGTAGGACAAACTAGAAAGCCAATTTTCCACAGCCCCAACACCACTCTTGACATATGGTAATTCAAGCAGTAAAAAAACTTGAATGACATTGCGTTAATTCTCATGAAAATATGATTTCATCTCCTTTACTTTACAAATAACTCTAATATTAGAAGAAGGAGAAGGGTTTAGGTAATAAAGTTTAGTCAAGTAGGAGCTTGAGAGGTTCATTCTTGGAAAAAGACATCCACCCAATAGCAAGCTCCACATGGGTAGTTACAAAAAGGGGAAGCGCCGGCGTCCCCATGTGAGGGGCCACTCTTCATGGGCCTGGAACACCAACCACTCTCCTCCCTTGGGACCCCGATCACTTTCCGCACCTGGATGGGCACCTCGCTCAACCCCTCGCTCCCCCGTTCCCACTGTACTAGTGCCTCCAAACCTTTGGAGAATTCCTCCCTCCCTTCCTCCCTTCTCCCTTGGGACCCCGATCACTTTCCGCACCTGGACGGGCACCTCGTTCAACCCCTCGTTCCCCCAAATACCACTACACTAAATAGGACATTTAGTGTTTGATAATATTTAAGTGTTGTTACCACCCTACTGTGCTCAACACTAATTTTTAATTACTTGATAATCAATGTTAGACATAAATGTGCCGCTACCTTCCCTACTACCACCTCCCTTATATATATATATATATATTTCATATCTTTACTAACACTAAATTCAAACATGTGATTTCCACATATTATCATAGTTAATATTTAATGATTGAGTTTACATTTAATGTTACTTATTTTCATAAGGTTATTGATATTTAGTGTATGAGTTCGTATTTAATGTAATGGTGCCTTTAAACTAGTGTTGGACTAGAATTTTTATTATTTAATTTATTTATTATCATTGGGGTATTTATAACAAGGATTTTCCACTTTTTTTTTATGCTAGTAGGGTATAGGCATTTTATGTTATATTTTGGTTTTTGATACAATTTGGGTCTATATACCATGGAAGAATTTTCATATATAGGTTAATGCACCCTAGTATCAATATGGTTCAGAATGATATTGACCCAGAAATTAACTCAAACATGCATACAACAATTCTCTCACCTTGACATATCCACCAAATATCAATATTTGACTGGTATTACAATTTTGATATCTACGAATAGGTTCCTTGACACCATTATTGATGTTCATTATTGATACCATGCATTCACATATGTACCCGGTCCAACATTGCTTCAAACCTTTAGGAACTCCTCGCTTCCTTCCTTCCTTCCTTCTCCCTTGGGACCCCGTTCACTTTCCGCACCTCGCTCGGCCTCTCGCTCGGGCCCTAGCACTACCGTTGCCTCCAAACCTTTGTAAACTCCTCGCTTTCCTTCCTCTCACTCTCTTCTCCTTCTCCTCCTCCATCGCAACGCAAACCCCACCCTTAGGGTTCATTTCGCCATAGCCAGGGCTTTGCATTCGACCAAATCATTGCCATGGGGGAGGACGAAGTATGCGTAGTTACAGGCGGCCGAGGTTTCGCGGCACGGCATGTAGTTCTAAAGCTCCTGGAGGAAGGCCGGTTCGTGGTTCGGATCGTAGACCTAGCTCCGACGATGACGCTATCACCAGAAGAGCTCGAAGGACCGATGGGGATGGCACTTTCGAACGGTCGAGTGCAATATGAGTCGTGCGATCTACGCAACAAGATGCGTGTAGCAGAGGCTTTACGCGGGGTTTCTGTGGTTTTTCACATGGCAGCACCGGATACGTCGATCAATAGTCAGAAACTGCATTACGATGTGACTGTAACGGGAACGAGGAATGTGATCGAGGCTTGTTTGAAAAACGGTGTAAAGAAGCTGGTGTACACGAGCTCACCGAGTATTGTTTTTGATGGTGTACATGGGATATACAATGGCGATGAGTCGATACCCATATGTGATACGCATAACGACTACTACTCAGATGCGAAAGCACATGCGGAGGCATTGGTTTTGGATGCTAATGGGAGGGAGGGGTTGCTGACGTGCGCTGTTCGGCCGAGTGGGATCTTCGGACCAGGAGATCGGTTGGCTGTGCCTGCTTTTGCTTCGAGTGCGAGAGCTGGGAAATTGAAGTTTATTGTTGGAGATGGTGAGAATATGTTCGACTGGACGTATGTGGAGAATGTGGCACATGCTCATCTATGTGCTGAGCGGGCCATGGTGCCTGGTGAGTTTGAGGGAGAGCATGTCGCATCCGGTAAGGCTTATTTCATCACCAATCGGGAGCCAATTCGGTTCTGGGAGTTTGTCACTATCATCATCACAGGGTTGGGGTACCCTGCACCCAAGTACAATCTCCCTGCTAAAGTTGTTATTCAGATTGCTGAAGTTGTTGAGAAAGTTGCGAATCTCTTGGCTCCATTTGGAGTCAAACCTCCTATGAATTTCAATCCAGTGCGTCTGCGCATTGTCACCACCACCAGAACATTCAACTGCGATAGAGCGACGAAGCTCTTGGGGTACAAGCCCATTGTTTCTCTGGACGAGGGAATACGACGCACATTAGACTCAATGCCACACTTACGAGCAGATGCGCCCCAGCCGGAGTCAACAACACCGAGAGAATTCAGAGCAACGTCCAAGATGAGTTCTTTGATCGGAGGTAATGCCGTTGGTGATCTGGTGATGTGGAAAGACCCCAAGAAGAGCGCAGGAGTCCTTTTTGGGATTCTCACCGTCTTGTACCTCTTCTACTCATCAGGCACCACATTACTCTCTGCATTGACATCGAAGCTCATGTTTGCCTTCGTCGCCATTTTCATCTACAGTTACTTACCAGATCCATTCTTTCAAATTTCACTCCCGAAGATCCCCCCTGCCTCTTACTTCGAGCTCTCCGAAGAGACAACGCAAGCAATTGCTCTCGAAGTCAGATCGTACTGGAATACAGCCTGGGGGATCTTGGACAGGATCATTGTGGGAAGAGATTTTGCTCTGTTCTTCAAGGTCATGCTTGTGTTGCGTGTTGCCAAGCTGTTCGGAAGATTTTCCTTCCAAACCCTTCTCTTTACCAGCTTGTTTGCAGCTTTCAGTGTGCCTTACCTGTATGAACAGAATGAGGAGGAAGTCGACAAGCTGTGGGATCTGGGCATGGATACATTCAACCAGTACTGGGGTTTAGTTGCCAGTAAGTTACCGGAGGGCCTTCGTGACCGATTGGAGCAGAAGAAGGTGCAGTAGAGAAGAGGAACCCATTTGCTGGACATAAGACAAACCTGGGACATGGTTTTTGTGATGATAAAAAATATGGTGGACATCAGACAGACATGTGGGCATGGTTTTTGCGATGCTGAACCAGATGGTGGACATCAGACAGACATGATGTGAGCATGGTTTTTGTATTGGTGAACCATGTGGTAGACATCAGACAGACATGTGGGCATGGTTTTTGTGATGACGAACCATATGGTGGACATCAGACAGGCGCGATGTGGGTATGGTTTTTGTGATGACGAACCATATTGAGTGGAAATCTTGTTCGTGACAAGAAGCGGGACAGGCCTCAGCAGACAGACAGAGATGATGTGGGCATGGTTTTTGTGAGGATGAGTTCTGAAGCTTTATGCATACATGAGCAGAGTAGGTTACTATACGGAACTCCATGTACATCGGATGGTATGTGGCGGATGACATGCACTCATATCGCTGTTGGCTATCCACTGTAAAAAAGTATTAGGTAGGACCATTTTTTGCCTCATGTTTGGAGAGTGTTCAAACACTCATCGCTACTACAAGCTGAGAAGATTTTGAGGAGTAAGCTTAGGTTTGGCTGGACTGGTTCTTCTCTACCAAGAAGCTGGCAACAGACAGTGTATTTTTGTTTGTTTGTTTCGCTGTGCTGAAACAACAACAGCAGTCGAGAGCATGAACTGAACTGAACTAAACTGAACTGACTGGAATGTTTGAATTCTCGTCTTTTGATCACATTGCAGAGCTTTCTGTCTCATGGAGTTATCAGTATCTTGAATCTCTGAAGTGGTTATTCTGAGTAAATTGCTGTCAGAGATTGCCATTGATGTGAGTCAGTGCTTGCAAAATGAATTTGACTCTCCAAATCAATTTTGAGAAGTGAGCGTAGAGAGTCTGAGGCAGTTTGAATTTTAAAATCTCGGATCATGCTCAGTCTTGTATATAACTGACAATCACAAGTTCTATGTACGCCGTATATGATATTTAGTGTCACGTACACTATGCTTAGAGGCCAAAGTGTCCCGCCATCTCTATGTGGAAAAAACATTCACATTGTGACATTTTGCATTGCACATTGGGATACTGGAGTTGATACTTTTTGTGTTTTAGTATGCAAGGGGAGTATATCGTTGAGCATACTAGTGGCGACCATTGTGTGTTCACGTTTTAGTATCCAAGAGGGAAGATATTCTTGATCATACTAATGTCCAGTGTCATTTGCGTACACATTTGGAGACGACTTTAACATTGTTGAACATACTCATGTTGACCACTTTAATACTATTGAACATTGCCAAGATATTAGTAGCCTCACTTGAACATCAAGTGTCACGAGCTGACACTAATGGAGTTGTTGCTCATTAGCATGACCTAGCATACGTCTCAAAGTTGGGTAAGTGACTACTATGCATGTGATACTAAAAACCATAAATGGTGTAGTTTAGTGCATTCAGATTGAGAGAAGATTCTGACATGCACAGCACCACATGATGGGCAGAGAAGATCAACTACATTTGTTCTCTATCTTTCTGTACTGAGGCAGAAAACATAGGTTAACCTCGCACAGAATTTGAATGATTGGGAGTCAGTGGTTCTGAGTTTTTTATGGCATCAGATTTTGCGTTGATTTTGGAATGGGTGGTTAACTTCTTGTACCAAGAAAACCAAAAAGCGGTCGTGAGCATTTCTCAAAGCAACCACAAGTACATGTTTAGGGTTACCTTCACTTTGGAACTCTTAACTTTCCTTTGTCACAACACATACTACCCAAGGAAAGTAACAAGGTTAGCGACATGATAAGTTTTCCTTTTGTCTCGCCAAACTCATAATTATAACCAATCAAAGCAACACTAAGTGTTTGATTTTGATTTATCTTGTGAACTTTAGTTACTTGATGGAGGAATTGCTTCTAAATTGATTTGGTGGATATCCTTATTCCAAATTTATAAATTTAGTATGGAATTTAGTCTTTACAAAACAAACATCATACATATGTCAACTCTCAAATAAAGTCTCCAACTTGTATTCTTTAACATATTTGTGGTGTGCATAACATTACTTAGATGATGAGTTGTGTTCATGGGCCTTGTAATAGACTTGAGAATAAAGCCTCCGGATGTTAGAATCCTAGTGCTTTAGATTGAATTTGAAGGGAGGCCAACTAAACACAACTCATCAACTAAGTAAAATTATGTGGGACCAAGTATTAGGAGTTAAATCAATCATCCTCTTTTGTTGGTTGTGCTACCAAAAAATAGCCTTTTAGTGTATGTGAATAGACAACCTATTAGTGTAGGAGATAATAAAGTGGTCCTCAAATCAAGTATGTGGTATGGTATGTGGGTGTTATGTGGTTCCTTTTTTTTATGTTCTCCAATTTCTACCAATTAGATTTTCACAACAAAACTCACATTGCATTAGCAAATCTACGATGAGACATCTGCAAGAATCGGATTGAAAACTGGACCTCCCTTGATTTAGTTATGATTATCGGAAGTGCATGTTGTTGATTTCTAAACTAGATACATAGGTCCCTCCCAATTGTGTTCACTATTGGGTGCAGAGTAGTTATTAATATTTGAAGACGTAGTTCAAGCTTTCTTAAATATGTGTCTTTATGATGCTTGCTCTTTGATCCTCACGGAACCACTCAAATCTAGGGGTCTGATTAAGAAAACTAGCCACTTAAGACCCATCTATCTGAGTACTTACACAAGTAATCAACAAGGAGATCCGACCACTATACTAAATGGGATATTTAGTGCTTGATACACTAAATACGAATGCATACAGTAAATACCAATAACCCTATGAAAGTAAGTAACATTAAACGTAAACTCAAACACTAAATATCAACTATGATAATATGTGGAAGTTACATGTTTGAATTTAGTGTTAGTAAGGATATGAAAGAAAAAGGAAAAATAAACAATGATAAAAGGAGAATTCTAGCATATCTTCTAACATTAATTATCAAATTTTTGAAAATTAGTGTTAAGCAGGGTAGGGTGGTAACAACATTACATATAATCAAACACTAAATATCGTATTTAGTGTAGTTACAAATCAATTGATTGAAGTTCGAGACTTAAGGAAAATTACCACTCGTTTAAGAGGAATTTATGGAATATATCCTAATAAAGAAAACCAAAAGATGACATCATGTACCCGTTGGACTTAGAAACACTAGGATCTCAACCGATTATGCCCAAAAATCTTCCCGGACACCGTACACAACATCATTTCATATGCTTATGTTCTTTGAACCATTTTGTGTGACAATTGAAGGGCCGGTTGGTTCCCTAATAGCATTCATGTCCTATTGAGCACTACCATACATACCAATGGCCTTTTAAGGATCCTTCCATCTCTAACCCCTAAATTGGCTTACCTACTATGTGCAATTAGGGTGCCTCACACTACTTTATTGACATTACACTACTTTGAATACTTAATATCACAATAATAAAATAAAAATATTTACGAAACTTTGTGGTTGCTATACAAATGAATAAACAAAGTCACGAGTTTGTGATTTTTTTTTTTAATCAAGCTAATTTGCATGGGCTAAGAGGCAACTTATTTGTGAAGGATACTGAATTGCACCTTTTGATTTAGTTGTTTCATGGATTCTTCTAATCCTTAGAATATATGGTTGCCTTGCCATCACCTTGGTATGGCAAGTTGGAAGAATATACTTTTGGGAGTCTTCAGTCCCAACATTCCATGGGGTTCGTTTCAAAGCGAGAGAGGGAATCATCGCATACAACGTCCATCCATTTAACATAAAAAATTGACCCCTCCACTACTAAACAATACATAAACACTACAATAACATAATTGAGCACTACAGGAACATTACCTAATGTTCAAGAGTTGAGGTTGTGAGTGGAAAAACCCTTGTGACCCTCTACAATTTTTGTACTATCCTGAACACAATACCCTAGATGTAGTTCTATAACAAAATAACACATGACAATCATAGGGTACCGTATAGTATTTATAATGTAGTATGTGAATGGGAATGATACTATATCATATTGAATATTTTTCACAATTTATGCTTGCAAAAATAAATAGTATCCTATTAGTTTCACCTATCTCTAATATTTCAGTAGTGTAATATTTGTGAATAAGATCTTGAGGAATCATGAATAATTTTAACTTTGAAATCAACATTATCTTATTGTATACAAAACAAATCTTAGTATTTTATTTCTATTTTAAAATTACAAATAATCTTTACATTTAATTTTGAATGGGTTCCCCCTCACAAATTCTACCAAGACTTTATATTTTATGATGGGAGTACTTAAAATTGAAGACCTTCATTTACATATGAGAGATGACTATTGCATAAATGAAAGCCATGAAATTATCTTGTGCACATGAGAGAATGTTAGGTGCTCCAAGAGTTAAAGTGACTTAATACTAGATGTTAGGTGATGACCTACTTCCATATATTAATCGTCAAGGTGATAGACTGGATTGTTTTGCATAGGTTTAGTTGTACCGTGTTCAAATATTACTTCCTCAACTGTTACAAGTGTTAGGCAAGTATCATGGTTGCTATAAAATGAGCCATCTTGCTCAATTCATCGACACTTAGAAGTATTGTATCATACTCATCCAATGCAGGAGTAAGGGGAATGATGAATTCAATACTTATACATTCACAATTTTGCTAGGAATTTTTCTTTCAAGGGTGCAACAATCTTGTTGATCAAATAGTATGGACTTTACTACGTTGGCAAATATCACAAGTTTCAACATAACCTCTAGCATTCTCACATAATTACAGCCATAGAAAATCGATATAGATTTGTTTAAAGGTCTTTGTTACACAATAATTATCAAAATTGAGTTGCACCAGACAATCTACTTCGTTGCATTAAATGTTCCAAACATCAATGAGACTTTATGTTATTGATAAAAATAATAATTTGAGAATATTGGTATTTATGGAAAATAGTAGGTTTTTGAGATTAAAGAATTGAATTATTTTATTAATATTTTAGTTTATTGAATATTATATTATTTTTCATAATCCTCACACCGTAGTCATTTAATGCATAATACATAATTTATATATCAATCATATGATAACATGTTAAAAGCATCGTTACGATTCACACAAATCCACAAGAATCGTATGATTTAATGATTTATTTGAATTGAAGTAAAGAAAGGAAAAAATTCATATCTAATTTGTTGAGAATGGTATTTTTTTAATTTTCACTTAATATTTTAATATTTTAATATATTCCTTTTTTTTGTAAAAAAATGTGAGTGCTATAATTGGTCTTAAAAACCAACAAGAAGTTATGTGTTAAAAAAATGTTCATAAATTTTATAAGTAAACTGCAAGGACTTTTGATAGGTAGAAGTCATCATAAACTTACGAATAATACTTAATGCATAAAACTCATTAAAGATGTTCTTAAAACTCCAATGTAAAAGGATTAAAATTCATTAATATATATATATATATATATATATAAATAGTTAAATGTTTGTACTCTAATTTATGATACACATAACTATAAGATAATTTAGTACATAATTCTAATATTGCACTCCTCAATGCCATCAACTGGGCCCGTCATGGAGCCGGCAAAGGGATAGAAACATAAAGGAGCCAAGGGGTTGGTATCCTCACACTGCATGTTGAGTGGGGCCATTCTACCAAGAAACCACCAGTGAGGGAATTGGATCCATTGCCATGGGTTGTCCTCAATAAAAAACAATTATTGAGTGGGAAATGTGGGGTGTGTGGGGATGTGGACACCTGCCGAGGATTAGGTAGGTGTAGATGTCCCATCTAGCCATGTGCACCATGGGACTAGGTGGCGGGGGAGTGGGGATTGATTGGCCTACTTTGATGGAGTTTGTCCTTGCAAGCTTTCAATGTGAACATTCCCCCTTAAAGCCTCTGCGACGTGGAGTGGGTGATTCTTTGGTGAAACCGGAATGGAACAAGGAGGCTGGGATGCAAGTTCCATGATGAATTTTGGGGAGGACAGATTAATAAATTGGGGAGGCGTGCGCATAATGGTTTATGCATGGTTAAGCAAAACCATCATGTTCCGGGCTGGGGGGTGGCAACTTGGTGTCACCACAGAAAACATCCTCGCCCCCACATCCATCAACACTTGGGATCGGATTGCTAGGAGGAGGACTGGTGGGGACATGATCGTT
Organism: Polytrichum commune; assembly: GCA_950295325.1. Lineage (NCBI taxonomy): Eukaryota > Viridiplantae > Streptophyta > Polytrichopsida > Polytrichales > Polytrichaceae > Polytrichum > Polytrichum commune. The sequence goes on from OX485807.1 coordinate 40,728,733, forward strand.
CATCACCTCCCACCTCAAACTTGCATTATGGAACCTGACAATCTTTTGTGAACCATATGCGTGCCATTAGCATAACCCCAACCAACATGTGCCTTTCAATTTAGGTCAAAGAACTTGATTATTGGACTTTGAAAGTTAGGTAAATGTGGTAAATGTATATTAGGTGAAGAATGCATTCAAACGTGCACAACAAAATTGTAGTGTAAATAGCGATTGTGTGTCATTGTAGCTCGAGTACCAACCACCATTAACAAATACAACTAAAACATGGCAAAAACACACATAAACAACACACCTCCACATGCCCCCCTTTAGCTGACTATGGAGTCCTGCCAAGCAGTTAGGATCAATGCCAATCCAAAGGGCATGGATAATGAAGAATCGCTTCGCAACCAAGGAGTGTGGTGAATGTCATTCCAAGGAACAGTAAGTTGGGTGCAGTGTGAGCCCCATCTTTAATCGCCTCTGATGTTTGGCCATCATATTCCAAAGAATTAAATCCGCCGTCTCACGTTTAATCACATTTGTAAACTATAACTCATCATTGTCCATTTGGGCACGCATAACACGGTGAAAGCCACACATGATCATTGAGTATGACTGTTGGAAACACCATGTACCAAAGATCCTCGACAGCAAGGACAACTCCACTGTCCACATGGTAGAAAAGTCAAAGATGTCGTCATTTTCTCGCCGGAAGTTTTGAATCCGTTGCATTTGATCCCGACGGAAACCTCCGTATTTCTTCTCCAAATGAAGATGGAATTTTTGCAAATGATCAAAATCTGGCGGACCCTTAAAGAAGCTAATGCTGCCTGGGTGGCTTGGACGTAACGAGAGAGTGCAAAGACCGGGCCTGACGTACTCGCGGATGTGAAAGCGGGAACCTTCTTCTTAGGTTTACTAGGAAAAGATCCCCCCACATTCACTACAAAGACGCCCTCTATTTTCTCCGTCTTAACTACAGAAACGGCCAACAAACTAGCAGTCGCACCTTCTTTTAATGTGGAAACCAACTCACCCGCGTCTTCCAATACCGCTCTATCTGTCGAAGCGCCATCCAATAAGCATCCCTACATTGCTCATAATTCTGAAGCGCCTCGTGCTTCAAATGTTGAGACAGAAACTCGAACGTATACAAGTCATTAAAATTAGTATTGCGTTGATGTTTCTTCTGCATCTACGTCCTAAATTGAATTTTCCAGTCTTGCAGGAAAATGGTCTTTACTCGAACGGTAAACTGGTTTTGGATTGCTCCTCGCATCTCCTCCTCAATATTGTCAAAGGTTTGTACCCAAATAACGTGAGACCGAGTGGCAATCCCCTACGCCGAAGTAGGCTGAAAAAACTCGTCGGATGCTATCACCGGTTCAACGTCTGAGAGGGCACAAGATCGACCTTCCGATGCCCTTGAAGATGGAGAACGATAATATTTGCTTTGAGTTTTAATTAAAAATTTATAATGAGTTCAGTTACTAAAGCCAACAACCTAATATGGTATCAAGGTAGAAGGTTAAAATATGAAAAACAACCTGCACCTATAACCACCATCAACCTTATGGTCTACTGGTGATAAATCCAATCTCATCATAAGGGAATACAAGCACTGCCCACACAAAAGAGTCTCGTTGGTCATTACTTTGACATCACCCCCACGATACCCTATCACAAACTAAAACAACATAAAATGGGCAATGCCGGCAACATCTAGCAACACAGCCCGCCACGGAAAAATGTACCATAACGAAATATTAAAACAATGTAATGACAATGTAATGACAATGTAATGACAACACTGGATTCTCGTCCCTAAACAGTAATTAAGTAAAAATTCAAATTAACCGCGCACAATTGACACTTACATGCGATTGGTGGTTAAGCGTAAGATACACTTGTTGCCGTAAAAAATAATTACCACATAAGCATATCTCTCATCTCCCACTACAACATAAAATTCCCTCCTTACAGAAATCCCTGGAATGTATGTTTTTAAACACAATTCGACCTTAACAAATATATTATTAGGTTCAATGACAATTCCATGTGCCAACAACCTCTAATAGCAATTCCATGCACTTATTCCTAAATGAATTCCAATGCCCACAATTTGCCCCCCAAGAATTTAAGTATATGGTGGCTTAAATTTCATCCCCTTATTTTTATTTTTAACCAAAAGAAAATCAAATCACCCTTTTATGCCAAGTACCTCTCCCAATTCGATGTAGAAAAAGAATAAACCATTTGCAAGTTCGCCGCAATCCCACGCCCTCCGCGTATTCCCGAATGCTCCACCTCTTTCGAAACCCAATTACCTTAATTTTTCATAGGGTACTTGTGGATGTCGGCATTGGATTGTCCCGTGCCTCCAACTTCCATGCTTGATTAATGAAAATATCCTTGGCAAATTCTCGTGCGAAAATGTGTTTGAATTAATTTAAGAATAATGCCTCCAATTAATAATATCTTGGAATGCCCCGTCCAAGATATCTTATTGAAGATTTTATTTTTTTATTTTTTTGTTAGTTTTGTTATAAGTGGAAATTCTTGATGAACAAAAATAAATAAAAAATAAATAAAAAATAAATGCTCCCCCCCCCGCCCCCGCAACTACTGCCAAGAGAGAAGAAAGAGAGTCAACCCCTTGTAAGAGTTCTAACTCTCTTTTCAAATGCATATAATGAGTCAAGTTATCTCTCACTCCACCACAGGAGAATCCAAGAGTGTAAGTAGGGGGTAAAAAACTCAAAATTTATTACAAAAACATGCAATCTTCACTTCACACAAGCTCTCTCCACACACTCACTCACAAGGCTTGACTTGGCAAGAATGCCAAGCCAAGGAGGAGGCTCCTCACTTAGGAGCATTTCTCCAACTTCTAAGATTCATCCATCCAAACCTAAATGGAGGAAATCCCATGGATAACGTGCGGCCACCGACGCCGCATACCGCGACAAAACCCTTATGAAGGATAACCTCCATGTAGATGTTTTCCCAAGTCTGGGACCTTGCCACCCAAACAAAAGTACGGGCAAGTGCTTTGCATGCACAGAGAGGAGGCCAACCACATGGTTCCAATAACCTGACATTTCTAAAAGAGTTGCACAATGATCCCCAATTTCGGAAAAAGGCAAGCCATTGTAGGGGAAAAAAAAAAGGAAAAAATTCCCAATGAGCAAGGTTCGAACATCAAAGGGGCTATGTTATGGACATCTAATGCAAATGATTGGCAAGCACAAAAAAAGGCCGAATTTCAACCACACACCCGTGCATTCAACCCCACACAATGCATTTTGAGACTATCAAGTTGACTTCAAGCGATAGGAAGACACAAGCATAGACATTTTGATAACCTCTAGCAATCCATATTGAATTCAACCACATATCCAACAACGGCCTCACAAACAAGACCACATCAAAGATGAAGAGAAATTGCAACAAAGTGGATATGGAAATTGATCCTAGAAATGGCACCAATGCTCCTTCACTTGAACTCACTCCACCGAATTCCGAACTCCACACATTCGATCTACATCTACTAGAAACATCATCTTCACTCGAAGGTTCCCGGAGCACACTAACAGAATTTGTCTTGGGTGATTGGATGAATGTCACATTTTCATCCATTACAAAGCAACACTAGAAACTAGATGGGGTATGCGTTGGTTAAGCTACCTCCAGGGGCACTAATGAGAGCTGCACAAACCTCCAACAAAGCCTGATGGCCTTATCAACTAAAATGAGCCAATTGGTCCACTCAATTTAACGTAGGGAACATGATGGGAACGTAATGATTGCTAGTTGGTACAAGAGAATACCTGTTGAGGGTTCTTAAAATACAACTCAACCATTCCAATACACCCACACATGTTTATAAAACCATGCAAATAATCAATTGTAATATGGAAGATCTCATCAATTGTGACGGTATGGATTGTCTCATAATGGCCCAATTGGCTCATTTTAGTTGATAAGGCCAGTGCTTTGAAGGAGCATCATGCAACGTTATTTCACTTAAATAGCCATCACAATCATATTGTTTGTAAATAATCATCAAAATTTGATTGTTATTTTCTTGTGTCAGTCATTGTATTTTGGTTGTTGATTTTTACTAAAAGTCATTTGAACGCTTGGTCGCAACCTGGCCAGATTCAACTAGCGTAGATGACCTGCTCCAACTTCATACCTTGAACACGCCTTTGCCCTGAAAAGTTGAGAGACGTACGAATCGACAGTAATTTGTAATACTCGATCATGAAACAACAGCAGTACTGCCTGGCAGCTCTAGGAGTAACTCTTCACCATAATCACATTATAACCGTGTACGTCTACTACTTCTCGAGTGCTCATCTATTAAAGAGAGCACTCTTGCAACCACTATTTGATGATAGGAGGACAAAGTAAGATCCATGTACAAACAACAGTACAATTGTGCGCGACAAGAAATTTGAACTATACATTCAGATCTGAAATGCAAAAGATACGTACAATTTCGCAGATCATCAGTTCCAACTATTCACTTCATAAATGTGAACTCGAAAGTTCTAGTATGCGAAGTGGCATGTGACACCCTAGGTTCTAGAACCGATGTTCATCGTTTAATGCAACTAGACATCCACATCTTAGCAATTTCAACTAAAAATCAGATGTCTTCAATCATAGTAGTATTACCATAGTCGTTGTTGAGGAATATTGCTCTTGCACATTCATGGACACGCTCGCTTCGATCAGTGCCGGATTGTAGACACAAAACTACTCAAGTCATCAGATTCAATCCTTCAAAGAATTCTGGAAACGCAGTTTTGACTCGTAGTACCCACCCGTTTGCATTAGGTGGAATGCCACCAAAGAGTCTTAAGTAGAATTTGATACTTACCAGGGGTGCCAACTCCCATATATGGAGCAACAACTCATGTGTATCTCTAAAAAATCTAGAATCCAAGAAAAGAATTGTTTGACAAATCTAAAACTATAACACAATACTCTATATTTAGATCTTATAGACTACTATATACATCTTAATATGAGTAATATACGAAAATGTATTACACAAGTAGGAGAGAGGCAAGCCACAAGATTGTAGACAATTGATTGATAATTATGATACATTATGATATTTTATGCTACGATATGATATACAAATAGAATTATCCATATTAATATTCTGAAGCAGCCAACAAATATATTTCATACGACATGGCTATGTAGAACCTTTTTACGAAATTTAATTGAGACTCGTGGGCCCCTCATTGGAGAATGAAACTCAAATTTCATAGCATTCTAAAGCCCTCATAGGGGTAGGCCTTAGAGGAGGAATCACCAGGCTTGTGCTGCAAGATGATTAGTCTTCAACGCCAGTCTGAATCGGATTTGAATTGGGTGCACTGGCTCACATTCACACTAATTTAATCAAGGATAGCAGGTCAGCTTCAGTAGAACCTATTTTAATTAGTCTCAATGAACTCCTGCTCTCAATGCCGTCTTTCTAAGCATAATCACCTTCCTCTAATCTGCGAAACAACTAATCGTCATCAATTCATTGGATTCATCATTAGAAGTGAGACAACTGAACTCAAGGGAACGAGATTTGTCATCTGTAACAGGATCTTCCCAGTGCTGTGATCTGAATTTCGGTTCTTGTTTGATGTTGTCCAGGTGAATGATATGCGTCATTCATTTCTGAATGAGTCACGTAATTCGGTCTCCGAAGATATTTCCGAGTTCGCAGTGGCCTCATTCGCACGAGGCGAGAAGACAAAGAAGTGGTGCATGCTGTGGATGGACGTGAACGAAGGTATGATGTTAAATGACAAAGACTTTGATAAAGTGGCGGACACTGAGAATTTCTGTGACTTGCCAAACGAGGCCACCTCCGAGCTCGAGCGAGTAGATTTAATGGATTGCGTGTCGTTTGACAGCGATCTCTACAGAATGTGAAACTCCTTCACATCCACGCCGGCTTGTACGCAACTTGCAGACCCTTGACCTCCAGGGCTTGCGCTCGCTTTGCGTCCGCCGTGTTATCCAATGTGACGAAACCGAGAAAATTGTATGCTCTTGCAACCCCTCATTCACCAACAAGCGGTTCTGTTACGAAAAGAACCGGGGATGCTTGTCCGAGCCGCGAGCAGCGCAACTGGAATGCCTCCCGAACCTGAAGGAGGCATCCTTCGTGGTGCATTCTCGAAGGTTGAAGAGTTTGTGGTTTAACGAGAGTCCCGACCTCGATCGGGTGCTATCCCGACCTAAGTTTGTGCCGGAAGCTGAAGTGGTTGCGGCTCCCCTAATCCGATTTCAAGAGCTTCAAAAGACCTGCGCAATCCTCGTGCGTTGGCTGAATTTGCGTTTCACTGGGAAACCTACCGACACCGTCGGCAATTTCACGGAGGAGATGCGGGTACCGTTGTTGGGAGATGTGATGAAACCCAGAAACCTCCAAATTGTGGACATCGTGGACGACCGACAAGGAGCTGTAGGGACGATCGGAGTCCGGCGGATTTTGAACTTTGACGTGGGGAAACTGGAGTTCTTGAAGGTTTCGGACTGGGGACGCTAGACTTTCCCTGACGAGCTTTGTGGGGACGGGTCTCTTATAGGATAAGGGCCGGGCCCCGTTGTCCGCCCGGCCCAACTTCAATTCTTTGTCATTGCATTTTTGAAGGCCGTCTTGTCCACAAAATCCGTATTGACTGCACCTCGTCTTATGAACACATATATTAAATTTGGAAACATTTTATAAGTTCCTCTAGATCGATCAGGTAACATAACATTATTATGTAGTGTGCGTTCATTTGTGTGGGCCCCAAGAATATAACCATGGGATGTCACAACTAGTCTGAACTTGGGGTCTTGGGCCCATGTTAATTTCACCTTGACTAGAAAATTAGTGTGGCCCACACTAATTTTCCACCCAAACTAATAGAATTGTTTAGTGTAGTTGTTGGTTCTCCCCGTCCATTGTTTTGTTCTCAAAGTGAAACCACCAACAAAGCATGTAAATAACTTGAAAGCTTAAATATGAAAAAACCCTCATTACACTGACTATCCCAATTAATGAGTGTTACTATACAGAGTTACACAGTGCTATAACTTTATAACGAGAATGTAATTTTACCAAGCAAAGTCATTTATGTTCAATAGTGTCCGCACAACCTATTGAACTTTCGTTAGTAAAAATCAAACTCATGAGTAAGACATTATTTTTTTTAGTTTTTTGAGACAGAAGGCCAACACCGCCAACGCCAAATGAATTGAAACAAAAAGAAAACCGCGCCCATCACAGAGGGGAGGCGGGACCCCTCGGGCACGGGACACCGCCATGAGTAAGACATTATTGCACTGCATAACTCTGATAGGAAAACACACTAATTGGAGTAATCAATATAGCAATGAGGTAATACTTTTTGGTGACTTACCATTTGAAAGGGCCCTTGACATTTTAGAATTGAGCTTACAATTCTGTGCTGATTTTAGCTGTACAATAATGAATCTATAAGTGTCATCAATCTCCATTTTTCTGCATGTCATCATGCCCAAAACACTACAAATGCGCAACACAACTCCATCTCTTCAGCAAGGGCCACAAACCAAAGAACAGCTATAATGACTTCAGACTCAGGTGGCATTGTGCCAGCCATAACATTTACTTCTGAAGTAATGTATCAGCGAGAAAGGGTGCTGGCACTCCACCCGTTTGGTAGCAATGCTGTCAGCATATGACTGAAGTGTTTTCATCCAACCTAGTTATCAGTCCCTTGGAAGTAGGCATTCAACTTTTTAACATTCTTTGAATAAATCTACTTGAACCGCTTTGTAGAGTGAAGGAGAAAACAGAAAAATAAAAAGTGAGTGTTGTGTGAGTGTGCCGATGCAAGTGTCTTTCTCTCAATTAACAAAACCTTTTCTGAACTTCATCATCAAGAGCACGAAATGCGGTGCTCCATTCAGCTCCCTGTGTATCGCGGAACACACGATACAAAACGCCTAACTCCTCCACATTAGCCTTGTGAAAGAAACCCTGCAGTATTGAATACGCATCATTCTGGCTATCTTTCTGGTTGTGGTTGCCACCTGGACCTATCAATTTCCCTCTCCTGATAGAGCTCCCAGTTGGAGGACTGTGCTGGTAATTTGCAACAGCCGCCTGCATGCTGCAATTATTATTCATCACAACTGACCTGCCAATTGTATTTACACTTGTAATTTCGGGTGCTTTGCTTTGAAGAGCTTTCGGATAACCTTGCAATGGGGGTCCCTGACTCTGTCCAGGGACATTTCCATCTACTTGGTCCTGCCTTGTGAGCTTGCCTCTCCAATACTCCAAGCACTGGTGAAGAGGATCTAGAGCTTCAACAGCCTGTGCCCATTCAAAGTAGCCAATTAGGAGATGACTTTACAACTTGAAGATCAGTTTTCATTCAACCAACAACATAAGTTCAGAGTGAACAAATGCATTATCCTTTACTTCAAGTCGGAGTTGGTTATTTTGCATGCAACACTTTCCAAATTCGGTAATTTTTCGGTTTATGCTTGCAGTCGGTGTGGAAGTTTGAACAAAGAACTATCTATATCGGTTCTTCAGGGCCAAACTCATTCTTGCACCTCTGGGAATACAGAAATAAGTTTGAGCCTCTATGAACCAATATGGAATATTATTCATTCAAGCCTACACACCAACTCCAAGCATGCACCGGAACTTACCAAGCATGGAAGGTGTTGTATGCAAATCGACCAACTTCCAACCAAAAAGAGGATGACTCTACTTTCTTTGCAAAAAAAAATCACTCCAAACTTTTCTTAGAAACCCTACTTATGAAACAGCATAGCAAGCACGTCAACAGTTATATTTACTGATAGCTATACAGTCAACAGTCATACCTTGACCAATCCACAAGCTCTCAATAATTTGGGCAAGGATAAAGTGGCCATTTTCAAAGATGGCCTTAGCAGAAAGAACAAGTTTACAGATAAGTCAATGGATGGCGTCCTCAATTTTTCTATACCTGAATAATAGATGCTGATGTGAGGCCAAACATCTCTAGACCATTTGGGGGAGGTAATAGGTGAGGTAATTGTCGGCTCCTATCTTCCGCACGCCGAGCAATTATTTCCTCATTCACTTGATTTTGGATCTCATGCCAGCATGCATCTATGGACTCGTTCAAGTAGACTTCCCGCTTTGTTGGGTGGGTGACCTGCCAGGAAGAACACAAAATCCTAGCCATATGATGTGGAAGCTTTTACTTTATAACAAATTCATTAATCAGGAGAAACGAAACATTGGTGCAAGATATTATACATTAGACTTAAACCTTAAAACATCTCAAAAACTCACATTTTGGTAGCAAGATTCGCCCCATTTTTGACAATGTATAATGTTGAAGGAGTGTTCAAGTGGTACCTAAACATCCAATTTTTGGAGAAATGAAGGGGAGGCATTTGACTTTGGCCAAAAGATGGTTATATAAAGATGACTTTCATGTCAAACTTTTGAAGACACCTAAAATGGTGCTCTCAAAAGTTTGACAAGGAGTTCAGTTTTATATAACCATCTCTTGAACTAAGTCACACATCTCCCCTTCAATACACTAATGTTGGGGGTTCCAATACCAGTTGAACACTACTGGAACATAATCAATTGTCAAAAGTGGGGTGAAACTCCCTACCAAATCATGAATTTCTGAGATTTTAAGAGTTACTCAGACTTTAAGGATAACTCTATTAGAAAGGTGGAACCTAGTTTACCAGAATCCCATTATGCTCTACAATTACACTTCGAGATTGATTATTTGGTTATTTGACACAAAGTCGTTAAAACTTGTACCTTGAACAAAGGTCTTGTGCCAGCCCCACAATCCATTATCTCAGAGACATACACACATGTGCGGTAAACATCTTCGACATCATAGAATTTAGTCTGGCTTCTGAAACCTGCACCACCCAAAATAGTCATCACATATTCAGAAGAATTCTAAACTAATGTCTCATAAATTAGCCTGTACAAAGAATATAAGGTTTGTGGCCTTATATAAGGTATGTGACCCTACTGTGAGAACTTCCAACCCCACAGACATTTCTGGTCATTGGATCGGCTCAGGAACTGTCTCATCTGATTACCAATTGCAAATCATAAAGATTGGCATCTTAAATTTTCGAGTCAGAGTGGGATGTAGAAGTTATATAAGAGGTCAAAGTGAAGATCCTTCTTTCTCTTAACCGTGATCGAATAGGCCCTCTCAATTGTGATGTTCGGTATTGAACCTAGAATGGTTAGTATATTTTGAGCACACAGTCCAATCTCTACATAGAACATGAGGTCTTTTGTGTCCATTCTTGATTATAAGCCTTGCCATATACCACTCAAATACAGGTGTGCAATTAAGAAGAGTGACCATATAAGGCCCACATACCATAAGGCATTAAGGTCACACATGGTTAAAAACGATGTTTACAGAAAGTTCGGTGGCCCAAGGTAAAAGAGTTTTGGCCTTGACATATGCCTAATCTTGAGGAGCTTGAATAGAAAGTTGGTCCCTCATAATTTGAGTAGAAATGTCCATTTTCAACTCCGCCATCCAAAACAGAGGTTTTCTAAGGCATAAAACTGCCATTTCTAATTGGAGTTAATCAGACATTTCTACCCAAGGAAAAAGCGGGACCAACCTTGAAACCAAGCTCACCAAGGTTAGGCACATGCCAAGGACGAAATCCTTCTACCTTGGCCCACCAAACTCCATTTTACAAACAGTGTTTTTGAATGTGTGTGACATCCCCTTTTACATTAAAAAAGGGAACACTGAGCTCAAAAATATAAGTTGCTATAACATTGTAACCCCCAAAAAAATCAGATTCTTTGGAGAAAAGGCAATAGTCACCTGCAGGGTAGATCGCACGGCTTGTGTGCCAACCTTCCCTCAGAACAATGTGTCCTGTACTCAGAAGCTCCACGTCTCGCTTTGACCGAACCCGGGCGACCCGAGGGCCGACCCACGAATTATTGGGAGTGTTCCGTTGCACAACTGTCACCAAGTCAGTCGTAGTCGTAGTAGGCATCGAACAAGCGTCAAATTCCTCTTTTGGTCTCCGCAACTCAGTACTAACCAAGGGTTTGCAAGGTATAAGCACATGTGATGATGATGTCTTCATCATCAAGGCTTCCATGGAATCTCCATGACCACTGCCGCCGCTGCCACCACGAGAGATAGAACTTTGTCCCTCTTTCTTGACAGCAGAATCAACTACCCTATCAACCAAATGATTTACGTGCTCACTAACACTAGTTTCTACAGAAGGCTCTCGTGCCTCGTTAAACTTACACATGTTCACAGGAATCTTAGCCTCCTCCTGCTCATCCTCGTCATCATCATCACTAAGAAATATGACTTCTGCTAAAGCCGAAGGAGTAGGTTTCGCAGACGTAAATGTACCCGATTGGCTAGCTACAATTTCATGATTCACCACATTGGTGGTTCCCATGACTTGTTGTTGTGTGTGTCCTGACCTAAGGAAAACTACACGTTCCGATTGCCTTGCTGCATCCTTAACTTCTTTAAGTGTGTAATTGTTGCGCACAAGATCATCACCTTTCGCATTGACAGACAATGATGCCCTATTAATTGAGTTGCTTAGACTAGATAGAGCGCCCATGTCAGGTGGTACAACAACCCTTGCAGTTTCAAGGAGAGGTCCAGATTTCGGCTTTATGGCATCCAATTTTGTTGTTGGGGGGAAACATGGTGGACATTCCATGTGCGCAGGGGGAACGTCACAGTCTGCCATACTAAAACTCAAAGAACATAAAGGCTGAATAAAAAAATTGGTATCTCCTACTACTCTCTCCTCATTCGTAACATGAATGGGGGGAGTAATTTCCATAGGCATGACTTCCACCTGGGACTCCTGCTTTGTCCAATCAGCGACTGCCCCAGGACGGCCTTCTACTGCAGCCAGAAGAAGGCCTAGCTCATCTAAATTGTAACGATAAAAGAGCGTTTTTTTGCTCCAGGGGCATAAGCAGAGGAGGTGACCATGTAACAAACACGCAAATTTTTCAGGACAGCATTGACACCCAATAGCTGATAGATGAAGATCATATTTGCACAGATCACATTCCCGTTCATCTGTCATGTCATAGGTGTCGTCCATCTGTTTCATCGACAGATCCTCACCTGCGACCACTCTAATGGAGTCTCGCCATGCATGCTCCATGTCCACCCTCTCCTGCATAACCCAATTTGTCAATAAATACACAGATAGTTGGAGTAAAAAAAGAAGAAAAGAATACACATAGCATTCTTAAGCATCATGTGTAAGGATGTTCTCTCTCTATTCTAGCTCCAAGAGTAAATTTCCAAAAATCAAGGTCATCAATTACATGCATGAATGACTAGCACAGTCAAGTGCCAAGCTCTCATTAGTCGACACCTAACTGTTGCCTATCTACAGACAAAAGCCTTCTCCATCTACCAGGCATTCAACTTAAAGACCTTGCCAAAAAGAATCTCAGAGTGTATTCTCTCCAAGATGCTTATCCTGGGAGAACACCCACTACACCATTAAACAATGCTATGCAAATAGACAGGGCATATGACCACCATGAATGTTGAAACGCAAAACCTTTACAAGGAATGTCACAAAATATTACTTGCTCACCAGTCACAACCTGTATTTTCCTACATATAAAATCTTAGGTTATATTTGGTTAAATTTATATCAACCCCATGCCCAAGCAGAGAGAGTAACCTTCTCTGAGGCAAATCAAACTCGAGGAATACAACTTAAAGTGGGTTAACATTAGGGTCCGGGTCCAAACTTGGGGTCCAAAACACCTCTTGATGGACCCTACTTTTGAACTCAAGATTGGACCCAAGCTTGAAGATTTTTCTCAATAGAAGGAGCATTTTCTTTGAGTGGGGACTGCTGAAATTGGCGAGAAAGCAATGCACATGAGCACCACTTCATTTTTTTCATAACTTGGACCCGTACGTTAGTGTAAACTCCTTGGGTCCAAAATTTTTCTCTGAACCAATAGGATCACTCAATTTTGGAATTTCTTTGGTCTTGGACCCTAAGGTAAACCCACCCTTATATGAAGCACCTCACAACCTTTTTTTCTTCCAGAATTCGTTCCAGCTTTTATGGGAATTCCACTAGATTCCCTAGCCCTTGTTCCAACTTCTGAACCCAAGAACGTCTTAATTTGACAAAATGAGAATATCAACAATTTAGTACCCAAGATTTACCTTCAGAGCTTTGGCTAAGACACCACCTTCACCACAGTAAGCTTGCCATGCACACACCAGATCTGGCTCCAAGCCTTTAGTTTCCATCTGAGACATCAATGGTGCATTGTTGTATGCTTCCATATGCGTTTGATTTCTTTGAGAATGCCACCACATTTTTACTGCCACTCTTGCTGCCCCTAACAAAAGCTTGTCATGTGAGACAGATGTCTTCCGATGAAGATCCCTATAAAGTTCCACTGCCGCTTGGCCGTGTGGCAGCCAATCCACAGGGGCCACATTCACAGCCTCCGCAACGTTGAAACCGGAGTTGAATCCCGAGTGATAAGCATGTGGAAACGTAATCACAAAATCACCAGCTTTTTGCTCCAACCTGTACACTGGTACCCCCTCTTGCTTCAAGAATGACGGCGAGAGCTGTGTTACCTGCATTGTAAGGAGAAACTTAAGATCCTTGACTAGCTGGGCACATCATGATCCCAGATATATGAGGAAACAAAATATGTGATACTTGCATGAACTTAACCCTTAAAGAACCAGAGGGTGTGATCATATGGAATATGTGACAATTTGTACAAATCCCCAACAAGTACTGAACTAATATTTTATGTGGTTGAATATGAATCCAAATTTAGCACAATTTATTAAAAGGAGGAAGTGACAATAAAGCCACATGACGACGGTGATTAGATATACATGGTTATGTCAATAAGTCTAGGTCATCTATACAAACTTAAATACCCCTATAATTCATTCTACATATATGCATGTCCACTTGGAATAATGCATGTGAAAGATGAGCTAATTTTGGATATAATCACTTTTGGCATTTTTAGCTTAAAAAAGTCAAGTATTCTTAAACCCCCTCCTACAACATCTTGAGGCCCAAGAGACCCATTCTGAGCCTCACTATGTCATGCAAAGACGTTTTCAAATACTTCATGATGTTTTTAGCTAAAAGTGTCAAAAGTGACCCTATCAAAGATTGTCTTCATATGCATTATTCCCATCAAAGCTTACATGTATGTAGAATGATTTTTAGAGGGATTTGAGATCATATAAATTACTTAGACACAAATACATACAATGTACACCTAATCACCATTGTTAAATATGACTTTATTTTTCACTCCCTATTCTTGATGGATTGTGCTACATAAGTCCATAAACAACATAAATTGTTACTTTAATACCACTTGTTGGGTGTTCATACAATTGCCCACGTATCCCATATAAAACACCTTGGTCCTTAAAGGGTTGAGAGTTAAAGCCAAGACTTGGACACCATGAGGAGGAGACATCATGGTACTTGAACAAGGAAGTTACCAGCTTATGAAGAAGATCAGGCTGCTCATCAAACAGATCAGGCAAGTGTTTTTTCATAGCAGCCTCCAATTTTTCAGCTGCAGAGCCAGGAACACCGTACCATATTTTTGGTGCACCCCAATGCATGTAATTGAGTGAGTAGAAGTGATGGTCTTCTACATGCTGCACAACCATCCCAAATATAATCAAATCTTGAGTAGTCTACTCTGTCTCAATTACTAGTTTATTTATACAATTACCACAGATGTTCTGTACTCCAAAAGCAAGCTAAAAAAATACCTTCAATGTTCCATGCATTGCAACTGATTCCTAAAATGCTATTGAAAAAAAAGTCCTATATCACTTACCCAGCAGAATGAAGAGAAGCACATGCCAATGTATAGCCATGGCACAAGTACCCCTGAGATGTCTCCCTCTTCAAACGATAGCATGGAACCTGGAAACCTTGCTATATTGTTTAAATTCCACCCTGACTTTTCGTATGCACTTGTAGATTCTGCGCCTGGCTTCGCCATTGGAAAACCACTCCGATACTTCCCAGTCTCCACATCAGCACCATACAGAACCTGCTCAAGTCCAAGAAACGTATTTCAGTGAGTAAACCCTAACCGTGCTTGAAGTTTTTTCTGCAGTTTGCAAGGTTGTGGGAAGAGTCAGAATAAACTGCAATTAATCTGCTAATCTACATAAACTCTGTAACACAATATTTTCCAGACCTTAATCCTTAAAGGTCCAAGAGGCCAATTCTGGGCCTCAAGGTGTCATACAAAGGGGTTTAACATCATTTCTTGATATTTCTAGCTAAAAGTGTCAAAAGAGACCCTATAAAAAATTAGTCCATTTATCTGATGCCCTATTCCAATCGCAGCATACATATATGTGATAGAGAGATTTAATTTTGTATGAATGACCTCAAGTCAAATACACACCACATCTATCTAATTACATATGTCACACATGACTTTATTTTCACTTCCTCTTTTTAATCAGATAAATATGGATTATATATGGACTAGATAAAATGTTATTTCAATAATATCCAGGGTGTATATCCGTATATACACAACCCCCCCGTAATTTGGCGGTTAACGATTGTCAAAACGGGCACCTCCATACCAATTACTTGACTTAGAACACATATACTTGAAGGGCTATCATGATGGTGGCATACCTCAATCTGATCTGTGGCTTGCTCTACAATACGCCAATACTCTCCTTCAATCATTTCAATAGTGGGTTCCCACTGTTTTTCTGACATAGTACACTGCTGCTCTTGTGGCTTGCGAAAGTATTGCTCTTTGAAATCGTTCGCATACTTCTCAAAGGCCCCAAGTGGGAAGGGGTCACCAGGCTCAAAACCAAAAAATTCCTGCTGCTCCTCAGGATTTGCAGCATTTGTAGTACAGGTGGCTGAATTTCCCATTCTACCAAGTGTTGCGCGTCCACGTCGTTTTTTACTTGCTTGCTGGGTGGGTGAGTACTCCTTCGTAGAGGAAGGCTTTCGCACTTGCAGCTTGTGAACTTGTTGCACACGCGTTGGAAATTGCATGCTTCGCAGCTCAGGCGAATCCTCTTTCAATGGGCAGGGAGGTCGCCACGTCACCGGTGGAACCACACGGCAAATACCATATGGTTCGGCTCGTGCACGAATTTTCGCAAGGTACTCTAATGGGTGTTTGAACTCCTGGAGAAAAACAATGAGACAAAAGTGCAAGAAAATTGAACTGAGAGATCTCCACAATGATCCACTCTCAATCAGGCATCATAGCATGTAACAACCCCTTCCATCTGCAATTTCAAAAACTACTCTTGTTATATAGTAAATTTATAATATAACAAAAAAAGTTGGGTTTCTAAGAAACCTAGATCAGTGATCGAACAATGACTTTTGCAGAAATTGGGTTCTGGAAAATAATACCCACAAAAATATACAGACTCATACGCTCTGTAGAATTGCCTCAGAACTAAGAACAGAGTACTCAGACAGAGCAGAAAATTTAGATATTTTTATCAAGGTGAAGATTTTTACCTCATCGGTTGGATAAAACACAGGAGCATCCTCAAGGCAAGGTCGGCGACCAGCATCCGGACGCCAGCTGGCCAACACCTAATATACTCACCAAAACAGAAAAATAATTGTTACCACAGGTTTTTATATGATTCAACAGTAGACAATCATTTCTTGATAGACATTATACATGTGTCATATTCACGTTAGTCGAGGTCCTACTGGGTCCTACTGAATCCTATGTGAAAAATACCTTTTGGCACTCAAATTGTTGAACCAAACATCACTCTATGGTACCTGTATCAATGGGATCCCCAATATATACCAATGCAATCTGAAACCATTAAAACATGCAAATCAATCAATAGATGATGAGAGCAAAACCTCACCTTTTGACAATCGCGACAAGATGGACATCCGCGCAGCACCCCAGGGGGTAACTCAGCACCAAAATTCTGGTGACAGACAGGAACAACCACGATAAGACAAATTGCAGCCTCCCTACTTGTAGTCAAGGTCATTCCCTATGTCAGGTAACTATGTCATCATCTGGCATATGATTAATTGAAGAGAAACAAGTGGCTATTCACATATGTTGGATTAATTTAACTCTCAGAAAAGACTCTGTACAGTGTCAAAGTAGACAAGAATTTAGACCTTATGCACCGGAAAAATCGACTGGTTCCCTGCAGTTTATCTTCACAGTTATTATTACCTCCAGAGACCGGATTCGACAACCAACATGTAACACAGTTTCAACAGTCTTGGACTGTGAAAGAAGCTCCAACACCAGCTTAAGCTTTTGAGTTCCCTCCTGCTTGCTGCTGCTTAGTGCCTTTTTAGACCCATAACCACCTTACAAAAAATTGGACCGTGCACAAGTGATTTACAACATCTTTATTATTACATCCTTCTTCTTGATGATTATTACTGTGAATTAGTAGAGTTATCCTCTGGCTCAGCATGACTTTTGGTCGGGAGTTTGTTGGTTTGCATACAACACCTTCCAAGTTTGGTAGGTTTTCCGTGCATGCTTGGAGGTCATGTAGAGGATAAAACCAGGAACATTCTACATCTGTGTATTGAACGTCAAGTCAATTTGGCATGTGAAGAGGTACTAATAATGAGTTGGCCCTGACAGAACCAAAGTAGGTTGCTCTTTACTCAAATTCAAACACCACCTCCGATCATGCACCAGAGATGGAAAGAGATTATCAATATTGAAGTCATGCTTTAATTCAACTGGACTTTTGGTTGAGAGCTGGTTGTTTTGCATAGAACACTTTCCATGTTTGGTGAGTTTTCAGTGCATGCTTCTGAGTTTGGCCCTCAATGAAGCAATATAGAATGTTATTTGTTCAAACCTCCACACCAACTCCAAGCATGCACCAAAAACTCCCTGAACATGGAAAGTGTTCTTTGCAAAACAACCAGCTCCCAACCAAAAGTCTGATTGAATTAAAGGATAACTGTTTTGTATCCAAAACAACCAATGGACGATCATAAGGAACCAACTCCCGACCAAAAGTCCCATTGAGTTAAAGAATAACTCTAGTGCCCAAGATATATTTCTTTAGTGTCCCAAGAATATATCTCCTGTAATTAGTCAAGCTTTCAGAATATATCTTCAGTAAGTAATGATTGAATAAATGCAAGCACATGAACATTGAGAAGAACTAACTTACTTGAGGCAGGTGTTCAAAGTCAGAACTCTCGCCTTCTGAACTGCTATCAGACTCTCGGTAACTGACATGAGACCTGCGACGCACAGATTTGGTGTTGGGCACATATTCGTCGCCACTGCTGCATTCTGCATAGCGCCGAATTGCGCGTTTTCGTCGAAGAGGAGGTAAAGGTGATTCCTCTTGGCTCTCAGCAGCTGAGTTGTTGAACTCAGCCACAACCTCCACAACAGGCTTTTGGAAAACCTCGTCTGCTGGAGCGGCGGCACTAGTAAATGTGAGAGTCACATGAGAGGAATGTTCAATCTCTGACATGATGACAGGGTTGGAGTAAAAGGATGGGTGTGCATCCACACCCAATGTAGCTGCAGTACAAAAGTACCAGCATTAGTTTAACTGACCCTAAACCCCTCTATAACAAGAAAAGAGATTCATCACAAACTGGTGGAGAATCTCATACATGAAAAACTGAACTTCGTAACAAAGTTGAGACCAAAGCATACATCAAAGCATGCGACATGTGAAAAAGCCTACTATAGGAGCTTCAGAAAAACAACAACAACAAAGCCTACAGACACATGAGAAAGCTACCACAGGTGGCTTTACAACAACAACAACAACAACAACCACCACCACCCAGCCTACAAATATGAAGCAATTTTATAGGTTAGATGAATGTCTTCTTCTTCTAACCCCTCTATGTCAAGAAAGAGATTCATCACAAAATTGGCGGAGGATCTCATACATGAAAACTGAGCTTCATAACCATGTCGAGATCGAAGGATACGACATATGACACAATCTACCATAGGAGCTTCAGAGTAACATCGACATCCCTAGCATACAGACATATGAAAAAGCTACTACAGGGCCTTCAGAAAAACAACAACCCGGCCTACAAATGCATGATCTGTCACCGTTCAGGTACGGTTAAGGAAATTACAGATTATGTGAATGAATGTTCCCTCTAACCCCCCTCTACATTAAGAAAGAGATTCATCACAAACTGGTCTCCCAAAACACCACTAGACCATCTGTTCCATGTGAATGAGGTCATATTCCACATCAACTAAGAGGAAGAGTGGAACCCGGGAAATTTCAGAGATCCCAGAAAACTGAGTAGATAGGAAAAAGGAATGAAAAAAATTGCCCCGTCCGTCGGTTATGTTGGAAAAATGGTGGAAAAAGTACCTGACATCCTGACAGAATCAGCGAGGGCTGGCAGCAATGCCATCCTCCTCGTTGGTCTCAACAAACGGCCAAGTGCTTCCTCATCCCACCAAGATGTAGTAGCACCCTAATTCTTAACACCCTTTGTTCACATTCTTCTACCCTTACAGAATTTCGGGTAGTGCATCTTCAGAGTGGTAATAAACAGCGGCTTAGTGACACTTGAGATGATGTGGAGCTCCGACTTAACCCTCCGAGAACTGTGGTTGCACAAAACACTTCGAGCTCCACCTCCATCACACATAAGGACTTGGTCTTCAATCTGGATCAGTCCTTGTGAGCTCAACCAGGCTTAAGGCCGGCGCCATGGCACTCATTCCCAAAAATCACCGCATAAGCCATGCACATGTGAGATGCAAAATTCCCACACATACACAACCACAACAGCAATAAAAGGCAAAAAACCTCCAAAATCCTCCACGACCCGGGAGCACCTAATTAGTTAAGAGAGAACTGCCGACCTTCTTGGGTACTCCCAACAACCCCAACCATACAAAACCTCTTCAGAGGTCTTGGATTAAGTTAACAAAAAATTGCAAGCTCCAAAACTCCTCAACTGGCCGACATTCCTCCGTGGATCCAGCACAGGCATTCACCAAATCATCCCCCAACACATGCTCACATCATCACCATCACCACCATAACCCTGGCCATCACATAACCCAAAATGCTCCTCCGACTGCCATACTTGTTGTCACGGGAACCCTACCTACCATGAATCATCACAGCAATTTCACACCACCTTCCTGGTCAACACACGCTTTGGGGCCCACTTTCTCCCCTCCAAACCCCCAAGAGAGTACGTTAAGCCAAATTTAGGTACAATTCTCTCCTCCGAAGTGCTTGGCACCGCCAAAAGATAAGACAAGAAGACAACAAATACAACAACATCATCTGCGAGTTGGTAAGTTGTTGCAAGTCCTTGAATCCATCCATCCACACATGCATCCGAAAAGGTGGAGGTACCTATTACACATGCTTGCCGCCTGGAGGAGAGGGGTTAAGTGCTTACTAAGGCCATTTCCCAGTGGGGTTTCCCTCAACACCATCATCATGGCTTCATCATTGTGGCAGATGGTGGGCTGACTTGAGACACCTGACTTGCTTGATTCCATACCATAGATTGATTCCTGCAAAAGTGCTCCAATGCATTCATCGGTGCACATTAGCCAAAACTAAGTTTGTGTGTTTTGGCTGCACTGGCTGCCTGCCTGCCTCCCCCACCTGCCCTAAACACACATGCACCCAACCATATATACACCATAGCTACAAACCTACAAACCTACATACTAATATTGTCCATGTATTTCATACATCCCACAAATACAAAAGTGGGAGAAGAATCAAGGGCGCGTGCATATCCATTGAGACGCGGAAACCGAATGCCAATGTTGCGTTGGTGGTAAGGTTAGTTACCACCTTCATCTCCAAGTAGGTAGTGTTCCATTGGGGGTTCGTTCATGTGGGCATTGTTTTCTTTACATGTTATATTTAGAAATTTAACAACAACAACAACCAATAAGAGCAAGGGGTAGTGCATGGCGTGGAAGCCAAGGGAAAAGGTTGGAATAATTGGGGCATGGACATGTTAGGTCATGTGCGCAATCTTTGAATAATTATGATATTTGAAAGAATGTATTGGACAATCACAATTGTCAATGTAGTGTCTCATGTGCTATGCATGTCACTTGTCCGACTAGACATGCACCCAATCATACACCATACCTACTAACTCACATACTTGTAACCCTACCTATTAACCTACAAACTTGTATTGTACATGTATTGATACATTTGACAGTTACTATCAACGTGGGAGAAGAATCAAGGGCACGTTTCCATTGAGACACGGAAACCAAACATCTGATGTTGCCTTGGTGGGTGCCATTTTTTAACTCCAAGTAGGTAGTGTTTTGTTAGGGGGTTGGTTTATTTGGGCATATTTCCATTTGGGGTCATTAGCAAGGCAAGCTTTGTACCAACCAATGAGAGGAGGCAATGAGTGTTATAGAAGCTAGGGATTAGGTTGGGATGGTTGGGGCACGGATCTATTAGGTCATGTGTGCATCTTGAAAGATTATGATCATGTAGATTAAATTGAAAAATGTATTAAACAATCAAAGTGTCATCACATGTGCTAGCAAGTAGTGGCAAGTCATGTGCCCGAACTTAGATCCACCCACCTTACATCTTACACCACGATTAAAAACGTACATGCCCACATACTTGTACTGTACATTTATTCATATATATGGCAAATATGAAAGCGGAAGAAGAATCACATGCATGTTTCCATTGAGATGTAGAAAGTGAATATACCAATATTGCCTTGGTGGTGAGTACCACCTTCAATTCCAAGTAATGGGGCTTCATTTATATTTGCATAATCCATTTGGGGTCATTAGTTTAGTTTGGGAGATCCTTAAATTATTAAGAATTAAATAGAAGCATCCAATGAGAGTGTGGTGTGGAAGCTAGGGATAAGGGCAAGAAAACCGGGGAACAAAATATCATGTCATGTGCGCAATATTGGATGATCATGATTATTGAAACCAAACTGATGATTGTATGGGTCAATCGAGGCCATCGAATGTAGTATTTTTGTTTTTAGCTAGTACTTGCATGTCATATGCCCCAATAGATGCACTTAACCATAAACTACATCTACAAACTTGCATGCCTACGTACATGTATTGTATTTGTATTCATGCATCCAATAAATTTACAAAAGTGGGAGTTCCATTGAGATGTGGAAGCTAAACATCGATGTCACCTTGGTGGTACCACCTTCACCTCCAAGTAGGTAGTGTTTTGTTATGGGGTTCATTCATGTGGGCATTGTTCCAATTGGTGTCACTACTACCCTACCTCAACGGCAGGTCCGGCACACCAGTGCCGGATAATTAAATAAATAAGTGCCAACCAGGTTCGGCAAGTGCCGTTGAAATTTCCAACTCCGGCACTTGCCGTTGATGATAATTCCGGCACTTGCCGAAGTACCGGTAGAAGTTCCTGTAGAAGTCTGCTGCCGAATTGCCGAAGTCTGCTGCCGAAGTACCGGTAGAAGTTCCTGTAGAAGTCTGTTGCCGAATTGCCGAAGTCTGTTGCCGAAGTAGAAGGTCACCTGCCGAAGTCCTGAACCTCAACCGGTTCATCTGCAACTAGCAGCTGGTTCTCCCTGTTCATTGAGCACCAACCTCGATCACTCAACAAGTGTTGTACGCAGGCATACGGTAGTGGGAAGCCATCTGTGACTTCAAGTTTTTTACGCATTTCGGAGTCCAAATGCTCAATTCTTCGTACTTGCAGTTGTCTGTAACTTGAGGCCAAAGGTGGAAGTTCACAAACACAGACTCTTCCTGCTGTTTCTTCGACTCACAACAGCTTGGTGGTGGTGGTGGTGGTGGGTTGTCAGCATTAGCTGAAGGTGATCTCTCTCTTAAGCCCGTAAGTCAGACTCTTCTTCCTCTTGATCTGGCTCTTCTGCATTCTTCTTGCCCTTTTGCTCTTGAGTCATATTGCCATGTTGTTCTTGCAGAGTCTTTTCTTTAGAAAACTTTTGGTTGCATCAATGATAACCATTTCTTCTCCGTCTTTGCTCTTTTTGGATGGAACTCTCTCTTTCTTCTCTTTATTTCTGGACTTCTCTCTACCCTGCTCCTTAATGTCATCCCGCCAATCATCAATAATCATTGGTTCTGCATCCTCAATTTCCTCATCACCCATAAAGGATCTGTCCTTGCTTCCCCTTTTTGCTGGCTTCTTGAATCCTTTGGTTTGAAGACCTGATTCAGGTTCTAAGAGAATTGCATTCCTCAATGCCTCCAAAGTGCTTGGGTGCTGCCTTGTTTTATCTTCAAGGTCTTTTAACATACTCGTTGTATCAAGCTTTGCTTTTGGTGCCTTATTCTCTGTGTTCGAAGGCAAAGGTGATGATAGCAAAGATTAGTTGAAATACGGTAGTTATGATTGAAATAGTTATGATTTGAAATAGGTTGTGAAATAATATTTTTTTCTTGTTTTCATACAGCTTTCAAAATGAGCCAACTTTTGTTATCATCGATGTTCGGTCGTATAAGTAAAGAGGAGAATCAATCTTATGTTGAGAAGGCTGCCGAGGTTGACCGGTTGGAGCACAAAGATAAGAAGAAACCTTGTGATATTATCAAGAACCCGGTTGGTAGACCTAAAAAAATTAGACGATTGGAGATGAGTTTGGTTTCCAACATATCTCCAATATTGCAACCTTCATCTTTTGGTACTAAGGCTAGGGTGAGGGGGTCTTACACCAATTGGTTTACGCATGAGCTTTGGCCTCCAATTGAAGCAGCTATGAAACAACACAAAAATCATACTGCTGCATTGAAATATTTGAGGATTACTCATCGCACCAAGGGTACATCTACAGGGCCTTACGATAAATTGTCACGAGGAAGTTTAAATGAGTGGTTCACAACCAGTGGAGAGATTCGAGGTCATGTTTTTGCATGTGTTGCAAGAGAACACGCATTTGTACCTCAAGGGCAACACATGCCACCACTTCAATCGCATATGGAGGTTACCACAGAACTTGTGGAATTACTCTTAAGTATGAGGGAAGCAGGTGTTTCTCTGCATGCTGGAATTGTTCAACCAATCATTATTGGTTTTCTCCAAGAAAAAGCCCCCGAAGTACTCCAAAAATTGAAGGTGTCATTGAATTGGACTAGGAGATTTATGCGATCTAGGCTCAATTGGCGATTTCGGAAGCCCACAACGGTTAAGGGTAAACTTCCAACTGATTGGGTAAATCAAGGTCACATGATGACCTTGAGAATTGCATACTTGGTTAAACTATACAACATACCTCTTAGTCTTGTGGTGAATACTGATCAAACAAGCATACATTTGGTACCATTAGCTGGAGATAGGACTTGGGAAAAGAAAGGATCCAATGATGTTGGCGTTATTGGAGGTGATGACAAAAGGGCTATCACTGCTTGTGTATCTTCAGCAGCAAATGGTTCTTTACTTCCGCTTCAACTCATATTTTCAGGGACTACAAAGAGAGTCATACCCAAAACTCAGCGAGGACGGCAAGGCCTTGATTATGGTTTTCATTTCACTATGAGTGGGAATCATTGGTCGAATTTGGAATCTATGAAACAATTTGTGAATTTCATAATTGTTCCATATCTTCACCGTGAGAGTGACATGTTAAATCTTTCTAGTTCGCAAAATATGGTGTGGCTTATTGATTGTTGGAGCGTACATACCAGTTCAGAATTTCGACTTTGGATGAAAACAACTCATCCCCGCATTTTGTTGCTTTATGTGCCGGCTAATTGCACATCTAAATTTCAACCAGCAGATGTTGTCTTACAAAGGCCTTTAAAATGTGCTTTTGCAAATTTTTTAAAGTTATGGTCTGCAAGTGAAATTCAAAGGATGGTGGCTAGTAAAGTGCTAGTTGGTGCAATGAAGGTTGATAGTTCAATGGAGACAGTCCGTGAAAATGCTGCTGAGTGGATGTTTATGGCTTGGGATAAGCTTCGAGTTCATAAAGAGATGATTGCATCCGGTTGGGCGCGATGTGGGATTCTAAAAGCGTGGGACTTTCAAATTCAGAATGAAGCAATGAGAGTGAATTTTGAGAAATCTCTTTTTGGAGAATTAGGCAATCTTGTTGAAGACCAAAATTCGGAATTAGATGTTCCTGATTATTATTTAGACATGGATGTTTTAGATTGTTTAGCTCGTTGTGTGTCTAACTTGAGCATATCTGATGAGATAGACTTACCTGATTTGAATGAAAGTCTTGACTTGGAGAATGGCATACTAGATTTTGCACATTTTGATTCTACTGGGACTGAAGAATGCCCACCAACAAGTGAGAATTAGAAGTACGATATTACTTATTATATACCAAGTAGGTTAAATGTGATTTTATCACATTAAGTTTGCATATTAGTGTTGTTTTTTTATTTCTACGGAAATTACATATGTATTTTTCAGTTTATAATGAAATTTGTTTTACAAAAATTTGGCACTTTTATGATAGATTTTCCAACATTTTAGGCATTTTTGGGTTGCTGGAAAATAATTATTAGGCACTAGCAAAATCAATTAATTATGGCCGAACCTGCCGTTGAGGTAGGGTAGTTGGAGGAGCCCCCCCCCCCAATCAGTTATGACGTAAATAGCAACAACCAATAAGAGCAAGGGCCAATGAGTGGTATGGAAGCTAGGGGTCAGGCTGGAAGAACTGGGGGAGGGATGTGTTATATCATGTGCACAATTCTTGGACAATCAAATCCATTGAAATAAAATAAAATAATATTTTGGCCAATCAAGGTCATTGAATGTCTCTTATATTAGCTAGCCATTATGTGTTTGTTTATTGTCATTGGCCATTCATCGCTTCTTGTATGCTTCTAATTTTTCATTGGCAAATATAGTCATAATTTTGGAACTTACTAAAGCTTGCTTGAATACAACGTACATAAGGCTGACCCAAGGAATGCATATGAAAGAGAGAGAGAGAATTTAATTGTTTTTGTTTGACTTTATGTACATTGATTGTGTTTTTGTTTTTGTTTTATTGTGTCTATATTACTTATTTATGTTTACCATCGAATAAAATGTCATAGCACTTTGTAACTCCCAATGGTGACTAGTGAACTCATAGTTAACTTATTTTCCCACTTGTACAAAAGCTTTATTGGTTTTGTCTGTAGGACAAAGACTATGCATTAACTTCTATGTTTCAAGAGCAAATTTCCTAACCACTTTGCATTCACACTTGGATGTTACTTGTTCCTATTATTTTTGGTCCAATTTATTTAACGTGGACGGTGAAAGCTTGCATACCTTGGACAACTAACCGACTATCAACTATTAGTTAACTAGTTGCCTTTTGTAACTATAGTTGTTCGCAATTTGACATGCCAAAAATGTAGTTAAATATAGTTGTTCTAAAATCTACTTAACTGCCATTATATATGTCTCGTTAACTATAGTTGTTCCCTAAAATGTATTGAAAAAAAACTAATTGACTATAGTTGGTTATAGGTATAGCAAATAGCCATGGATTGGCATGAGCAAAGTGTACAACTACAATTGTAGTCTTTCATAAGAAATGACAGAGCCTCACGGTTCTACCGTTTTCTTGTTTGCAACCTGGAAGTAGTGTAACATGGGCCATTATTGGTACATTTTGACTAGAACCAAGATAATGGTAGTCTAGAATGAATTTTAAAGTAAAAGCATAAAGTTCATTGTATTTGCTAATAATGAATAGCTTTTACTTTAGTTAAACTTAAGACAACCGGGCATAGTGGGGAGATATATAAAGGGCTCTTGCATGAGAGTAAGGGTTCTTGATCTCCCACATCCGTAGATACGGATGAAGCTATGGGTCATCTGGTAGCCAGAAAGATCTGGGATTATTGTGAGGGGAAACTCATTGATGACCATGATCAGTTTCAACGGATAGAGACGTAGTGTGACCAATTAATGTCTATGTATGCTAAACATGACGGGCGTTTGGATACGCATGAATGTAAGTTGATTGTCTTACAAGCATACCAAGACACGGACAAGGTCCGGTCCACCACTGCGTCTGCTAAACTAGAGAAATTCAAAGATAAGTCTAAGGTTACTATTATGGCATGGTTGGCTCAAATGCAAGAGTATTTGACAGCACGTCAAGTGCCCAGTGTGGAATAGGTGGTCATTGCGTCTACATATTTGGAGACCAATGTTGCACAACATTGGGACGTATTGGCAATGGAGCTCTGAACGGATAAGAAAGATCCGTTACTCTGGGACAATTTCCAGGATGCACTCATCACTACCTATGGCAGTGTGAACTAGGAAATGGTGACCCGGAATAAGCTCCGCACTCTGAAACATAGAGGTTATGTGGATGAATACGCTAATGAATACCAACATATGTGTTCCCAAATTACGAAATCACCTATCTCCAGGGGAAACAAGGTAGAAAACCACCATTTCTTGGTTCACACTGCCATAGGTAGTGATGAGTGCATCCTGGAAATTATCCCAGAGTAATGGATCTTTCTTATCCATTCGGAGCTCCATTGCCAATACGTCCCAATGTTGTGCAACATTGGTCTCCAAATATGTAGACGCAATGAACACCCATTCCACACTGGGCACTTGACGTGCTGTCAAATACTTTTGCATTTGAGCCAGCCATGCTAGAATAGTGACCTTAGACTTATCTTTGAATTTCTCTGGTTTAGCAGATGCAGTGGTGGACTGGACCTTGTCTGTGTCTTGGTATGTTTGTAAGACAATCAACTTACATTCATGCGTATCCAAACGTCCGTCATGTTTAGTATACATAGACATTAATTGGTCACACTGCGTCTCTATCCGTTGAAACTGATCATGGTCATCAATGAGTTTCCCCTCACAATAATCCCAGATCTTTCTGGCTACCAGATGACCCATAGCTTCATCCGTATCTGCGGATGTAGGAGATGTGACCACGGGAGGAACTACATGAGGGCTACCCTCAGTTGATGGACCAGATGTGTCCATGTCAGTGGCCATTGGACCAAACAAACACCCAAAACCAAAATAAAACGTTCAAATTTTGAAGAAAATTGGAAATAAAATACAAGAAAAAATTCTCAAAATTCTCAAAATTGCTTTAACTACAAATGAAAATAAAATTTTAGTTGATGACCGGCTAACCCGGTATTCAAGTCGCGCTGCAAAAGTTTTTCACCTTGGTGACCGGCCAAACCGGTAATCGCATGTTGGTGTCCGGTCGTGCCGGTCTGTTACGTCAGTTGTTTCTGCGCATTCGATTGAAGCATTCGATCTCTCGTTTCCTCGTGATGCGGACCACATGCGATCAGTGCCTCGGCATTCGTGTGTGCTAAAAATCACACAATCGATAATCTGAGTGGAGATCAACGGGATTTTTTTGCGAGCTCGCGGCCGTCGCCCGTCGCCCGTTGCGCTACGCGTATGCGTACGCGGCGGTTGGCTGGGGATTCATGGCACTCAAGTAAAATCATCCATCCAAGATATCGTGGATGAAGTGGCTCCAATAAAAAAAGCCCCCCTATGGGGTTGAGGGCCGATTCATTCGAATGTGATGTCACTAGACTAATTCAGGGCCTTTGACTCTATTTCCGGAATCAAATTTCCCAAAAATAGCCATTTAGATGATTCCTGTGTTTTTTTCATCCACACGGATGATTTTACTTGAGTGCCACGAATCCCCGGCCGCGGCGGTTCATATGCTTACGCGGCGGTTCGTACGCGTATGCGGCTCAAAATACAAAAAAATAAAATTACAGCATTTCTCAAATTATGCTCCCCATTTTCCCAAATCTCAACACAACAAAATGCACAGCAGAATAATAGCAACACCCAAAAATGAACAAAGTTCAAGAGCTCTGATACCAATGTAACATATCTCACAATAATGAGATTCAAGAGGCATGTTCCACCCAACCTTTGAGCTTATATACTAGATACTACTATGAGTTGAGGCTCCCTTCAACTAATAGTTCCATATTTCTTAACTAGCTCTCCCTCCATGCCTTTAGGATAACTCTAAGTATAGTTAACTCATGGTCGTTTCTTACGATGTGATAACCTAGGGTAAGACCATAGTCTCAACTAGTAGTGACTCCCTTTACCTTTAGAACTGCTAGAGTACCTAGGGTGGCACCTCTAGTCTTCTAGTAAAGGAGTTTAGTTGAACTAGAGGTTGTAAATAGTAAATAAATAAGAAATAAGAAAATACATGTTACATCTTATTTCGTGGTTGGGTGGTTGATGCGAAAGAAATTTCCAACAGAGAATTAAAGTTATGTTACAAGCAGTGTCCTAGAAGATTATTGGGCATCACCTTGGTGAGATCCTAGTGGTTTCAAAGACCAACCGGTTACATGTTGACATCTTTTGGTTTTTCCTTATTAAATTGAAGAATATTATGTAAATTTCTCAAAATGGATCGGACATTACTCAAACTCAACTAGTTCATATGTAACTACAATACTAATATGGTATTCGTGAAAACATCACATGGCATGCCAAAACATCACAAATGATGTTTTATTGAATACTTAAAAGGTATAGGAAAACGGTGGAAAATAGAAACTTGTACGTGACCCATATTTTAGGAATTCCCAAAACCTTCTAGATAAATTTGGGTCAAATAGCATATGGAACTTCAATAAAAAAAAATGTCATTTTTGGTTGCCTTTAAAAATAGGTTACCTCTTTACCCATGCAAAATCAATTCACAAAAAGTTATAACTTTGTTTATTCATGCAAACAACAACCATCGTAACAAAATGCATTATGTTACAATAGTAATGATTACTAAAATAGTATAGAATGTTGATAAGTGCGGCAACCTAATTGCATTTTTAGTGTAGTTATATGAGTTACAAAGCTCTAAAATAGTCTACACTAAATATTGTATTTAGTGTCATATGGTAATTCATGTCATTGTGGTAACTTTTCTATTGACACTTCTTAGGAATAATGTTTACAAGTACCGTCATGGATGATTGAGATGTGAAATCCATGCCAATTGCTGAAACAAAGTTTACTATATTCTACATCCTAGCACTTTTGTAATGAAATATTGTCATGTGTGAATGAAATTTAGATGAAAAATCACTTCATAAGTGACAGTAATTGTAACATTGCGAATCCATAATTTCCAAACAAACTTAAAAGGAATGACAAATAATGTAAGGTATATATATAGTGTTGGTGACACCATATTTAGTGTGGTAATATGTTTAGAAAATACTTAAATTGCCTCCTTAGAAGCAATTGATAGGCCCAAATGGTACATAGATCATCAATATAACTTAGGAATATAGGTACATTGAAATGCATTCTCCACAAAACATGATCATCTACTAGTATCTTCAAGTGATGAATGCTAGGTAACACATAGGTAGCGAGCGGTACCTAAGTAGATCATCAATGTATTGAAGTTTTTTATTATGGCACACTTGCATAGTGCACCATTGAATTCCCTTCCACTTCCATACAATACTACAATCGGGTCCAAGTAAATTACTTATGATGAAATGGTTAGAAAAGGAACACAAAAAACCACATTAAATAGTATATTTAGTGTCACCGATTTCTATTTGTCTTTCTCAATGCTATTTGTAAACCGCCCGTGTAGTGTCACCAACACTAATTGTAGACCTAACATTATTTGTCATTCCTCGCAAAATAAAATAAAATTGGGCATTGTAGATTTACATTGTTGCATTTACTGTCGATTACTAAGTGGTTTTCATCCAGATTTCAATTATCTTTGACAAAATTTAATTACAAAAGTGTTATGATGCGGAATATACCAAACTTTGTTTCAATGATTGGCATTTGGATGAAATAAAAGTAAGTTGGGATGACAATATTTGTAAACTTATTCATAAGCCACAAGTGACATTAACCATCATATGACACTAGAAACAAAATTTTATGTAGTAGTTTTTAGCTAAAACGGTAATACATTCCAAAACTAGTGTGATTGGTTGAGATTAGTATGTATGCATCACATTTAATCACTGAGAGGTTCACTTACCTATAATTTACTTCGTAGAGGCAAAGTATCAGTCGCAAGGACATGTGATCCTCCAATAAACTTGAGACTCCTCTCTATGCGAATGAAGGCATATCGTAACATTATTAAAATGACAATACATTGATGCATTACTAATAAAATGAAATCGATTTAAAAATCTGGGAGCGTGAAGGTTTATGGGACTAAAAGTATTACATCAAGATAGTGACAAAAAGGTTGATTTCATGGGGTATTGGAGTGTAGTGTCGTAATATAGATACATGCTAATATAAACCCGGTGGTCCAACATGGAAGAAAGACTTAAAACTGCGTAGTGGTACGTTTTGACTTAGGCTAAGTCACCTGTCTCCAATGGAGTTGTAGGGGGACACTTTGAACACAAAGTGCATTCCACATTCAACTATAGTGTAAGAGCATACGTGGCACAATCTGTAATCCCTAGGGATCATCAACTACCAGTCAATTTCAATGGCAAGTGTATGATTTTGAGGTGCAAGATGCAACAATAATTGTGTATTGGGGTGATGTCAATGATTGCTTCACGTACGATTCATGTTCATAGTTGAGAAAGACCTCGAGGTGAAAGTAATCTAATTTCTTTCTTGTGTGGCGGAAACAAATCCATTCCGTAGGGAGAAAGGTATGCTTGAGAGCTTCAAATATGATTTTTGGTGGTGTTGGGATGTCATGGGTTTCTTATTGTGACAGACCCCCCATGATGCCTTCTAAGTGGTTCACTTTGTGCCACATGCCAAATCCTTGTTCAACTCGGTGTCGAGAAAGTGAGGCTGCATGATTGACTAAGTTAATCAAGAGGAGGGTGGGTGGGGCATGTCATTGTTCGAAACATGTAGTTAGCTTAAGCTAAATTACATGATACACAATTTTGCAGTATCACATCTTACAAGGAATACTGAAGATAAATGCACTTCTTTTTCCAATAGTGTGGCCAATTATTTTGACAGTAGATTGGAGTTAAAGTACACCAGATAAATCCAGTTACTGTTAATGTCTTGCCACCCCAAGGCACTCAAGCATGAGGTTGAAGTTGCATGTCATAGAATGTTTCTGGATTAGGAGCATGTACTCAAAAGTTGACAATGGAGCATGTGCTCGAGAATTATTGTGGTGGACATCCATACACATTCATCATCTGAGTAACAGAGTCAGTATTAGCATATTATCTGATAACGGACCACACCAGTTTCAGAAACGTGGAAACTACAAAGAGCTCCATGAAGTGTTTCGAAATCATATGGCAACAACAATTGCTTGATTGAGTGAATGTGAGTTATGTGCAAACATTCAACATCTGGACTGCCAGAATGATAATGCACCAATATGGCGGAGAGACACCATGGGCCAGCCATACCCCTGAATTATTGTAATTCATCACCATAGGTAAAACACCCAGTCAGTCTTTACAGTGTCATACTGAGAATTATTGCATAGTTGAGGCAAGTGGCAATATGAAGCAATAGAATCGAGAAACTTGGACCAAGAACTGGAACTTGCTCAATATTTACTTGAACACAATTACAGCCAAGCTCCAGGCTCAGAACACATCTGTAGAGAGGATGAGCTCAAAACACATCTACGCTACAAGATCAAGAGTCCCTTTGGTAGTAGTGTCTGGAAAAATCTTCACTACCATAAGACACTGCAAAAAAGAGAATAACAAACACCACACACAATCCGTCAGGATGTAGCATCGATGGTTGAGTATACAGGAACGAACAGCTCATTAAACTTCTATGACAGACCTATTCTTAGTAGAATATAAATAAGTACGAGAGGTCATCAGCCTTCAAGAACTCTTATCCTCAAGATCCGTGTGGAGGCCAACTTACACTTTCCCACCAACACAAAAGCGTTCAAAAGTAGCCAACAGGCCAACAAATTCTTCAGCCTCCAAAATCTTCTCTTGCGAACTTGTCTTCAGGATAATACACGGCAACTACTGAATTTCCTCCAAATCGTCGCCCATGAAGTGATGCTTTCGCCTTAGCAGCACCAGCTGTGTCTGCATACTCGACAAAGACCTTCAACACCAACAAACTTGTCAGAATATTGAGGGAGATGATACGAGGGCGGCACGTGACAAAAAGTTATCACAGAAAGGAAGTGCCCACAAAGTAGACAGATGCTAACCTTGCCTACGCCAGGAACATCTTCACCAGGTCTTGGCCTTGGAATGACAACCTTCACTAGGTTCCCTGCACAAAGATCACTAAAAATAAGTTACATGTTCATTTTTGAAGGGGCCTCAACATATGAATGAATACTTAACAACAATAGGACAGCATTCAGGTTCAGAACCTACCATACTTCCCGCACTCTTCTCTCATATCTTCCAAAATCTCCTGATATTCCTCATCATCTTTCAGTTCATCTGCTGTACAAACCTGCACAAGAAAGGATGTTGTTAGTGGACTCCATTCCAGTTCAATGTAATCTGACAACAAACTACTAATTTCAACTCATATACAGTGACCTAGGACAGAAAGCCATTTGTGAATATTCAGCTTGTGAGATGCACTCACCTGAGTCAATGCAACCACATTGGTAGCCGTTTCCATTGGTGAGAGACCATTTCCCATTCCAGGCATCATGCCCATCATTGGAAGCGTACCCATCATAGACATACCACCTAATGCCACTGCATTTGCACCGCTAGCTTGCAAAGCAAGTTTCTGGAAGCCCACATGATGTATAAGTACTCTGCTCAAGAATGTCAGTTCAGATATAGTACCAACATCTAGAATGCATAAACTTAACCTCTAAGGTTGCCAATTGTCCACATCAAATCATTCATTCCTTTCAAACCACACTAGGTTTCCACAAATTGCTCATCAGTATGAAAATGCACCTGGATAGCAATCTGGTGTTGCGCTTGAGCTAAAACATTTGCTTGATCAGGTTTTGGTTGTCCACTGCAATTAAAAGCATTGAAAGCTGTATTAGACAGGTTACAAACTTCCAATACAACCTGATGCAACTGTCCAGTATGCCTTGCACTTATTTTGAAAAACTTCTTTTAAAAAGTACAAGAAAACAGCACTTCCTGGGAGTTTAATTTGTCCATTGTCCATTGCAAATTCCATCCACATGTTCCTCTCCTTAGGTCCCTTTTCGTAGGATTGCATGGTGGATCTCAGATCGACAATACAATGCAGCATGAGCAATAACCTAGTGCAGGAAAACCTTCTTGTGAAATGTAAAGAGGTCAACTCATGAGCATAAAGCCTTGACATATGAGTGGACTAAAGCCAACCTTGCAGTGGCTCGGCGGACGTTTAATGTCTTGTCATCCATTTTCATGCCATTAAGCGTTGCACAGGCAATATCCACAACTGACGGATCCTGCGAAAGGGGAAAATAGAGGGCCACACAGCCACACAGACGGATAGGAGTGAGCAAGATAAGCAAACTTCCTACCTGGCAGATGCGCGACGCACGCTTAGTGTCTTATCACCCATTTTCAAACCATTAAGTGCCGCAATGGCGACGTCTGTGACAGCTGGGTCCTGCAGAATATGTGGTTTGTCACGGCTCACAAGTTAACCATGGGGAGGTGCACAACTATTGTTCTAGCGGTTGTTATAAGCTCAGCAAAGCCTTCATAGACATTCTCCATGACAAACCCTTGAGGTGAAATGCGTCGCTTTGTAAGTGAAGCCCATCGAGGAGATATTTTCAGATGCATTGGGTAGGTTTGGGCTATCAGATAGTGAAGGACACTGAGGTAGACCACGTAAGTTCAGACCTTGGGAAAGAAATTGTACCTGATAAACACAAAAGCCATAACCTTTGGAATTTCCCGTGTCACGATCTTTGACAAGATCAAAACCTCGCAGAGGCCTAGCAGTGAAAACGGTGAAGGATGAGACGTGATATCAAAACAGATTGATGAACAAGCACACACATCATTGCAATTAATGCACAAATCATACCCTACTACCATTAACATTCTATTGTATTGGTGCATGGTATATAATATGTATATTCCAGAACTGTAGTGAATGAATTGGATCAATTCTCCTCACCCAAAAGATTCAAGTAACTCCTTGATCTGAACTTCTGTCAAGTAATAGGGCAAACCACCAACAAAAATGCGATCCGGACCATCAGCACCCCCAGCAGCACTTCTGCATTCATATAAAAAACTGGTTTAAGATACAACTACTGGAACTCTGGCATTTCTATTAAGAAAATTACTGCAAAAACCAGAAGTGGACTAGCTTGGTACAAGATAGTACAATAAAAACAGATACAAGCAACTTTTAAGGACCTTGAGATACTGCTGGAGAAGAAACTTCTTGAGTTATGCAAGCAGGTTCCTTCCTCATTCAACACTAATTATAGAATAATGGTCACTACTTTGTAGAAAGCTTACCCTGGGGTTAGGCCAACAGCAGCCAGGTTAAGATGCGGGCTAGGCTGACTTGGACCTAGGGTAGCAGCCATAGAAGGGTTGTAATCACTTGGCCTTCGAACTCTCACAGAGACACCCTGTCAGTAACCAAAAAAACAACGTT
This sequence comes from Polytrichum commune, assembly GCA_950295325.1. Classification (NCBI taxonomy): domain Eukaryota; kingdom Viridiplantae; phylum Streptophyta; class Polytrichopsida; order Polytrichales; family Polytrichaceae; genus Polytrichum; species Polytrichum commune. The sequence goes on from OX485807.1 coordinate 40,764,336, forward strand.
AAATGAAATCCATCACACATCCTACCTGAACTGAGCTTGACTACCTCTATAATAACAACACATATCTAAAACTGCAGATAACCTTTTTATAGTGCCAACTGCTGCTGTAAGGTTGAGCATCAAAAACCTCACGACATCTGATGAGCAAAATGTTACGTCAAAGAAAGAAAAACTGTTACCTCAAAGATAATGCCATCTAAAGCCATTGCATTACTAGCTTCTTCAACAGTCCTCATCTCCACAAATGCAAACTTTTTCTCTTGATTGATGTAGACATTCACAACAGCATCACCTATAATAGAACCCAAGCTGGCTCAGTAACACCACACAGCCATAATGATACACAGATCAAAGTATCTCACAAGGATCTTTGCTGTAAGTGTTTCAAAAAAGGATGGAGAAGTAGGTACCAGAGAAGATAGATTTTTACTACACAAAGGAAGACTGTGAATGTACTAGTCAACTACATTCATAATGCTCTTAAATCAGAAATGTGATGCCTAAAAACCAACATACCTGGACCAGCGGTGTTTCCTCCGACAGCAGCCATCACCTGACTAAAAAAGGTCGCAATTGTCTAAACCATACAACAGCAGCAGAAGTGGTTGGTCAACATAGATATCCAAGATATACAATTACCGGCCAAACCTTCCAAGAAGAGACTCGGAGATAATGTCAATAGATCATGGCACACATGATTCTCTTCCAGGTTAACACCTACACCATTGAACTTGCTTTACTTTACCAATGACTTCAACAGCTTAATTATGTTGGCACAATGGGTAATAAGTTATCTGTCTGGCAGGATTTAGGATCACTTTCATAGCAGGTGAGATAGAAACAGGAGCTTCCTATGCGCCTGCAGGTTGGAATCCTGAAAGAGTGACTAACAACAGCAGCGTCACCTGACTGAAAAATGTGGCGACCGTCTGAAAAACAAACACCATAGAAAGAAAAGGCTAAAGTTTAGGGGGCAGAGAAACCCCTTGAACTCTGACAACCAAAGCTTATTGCATGGGACTGGCTAAAGGAACCGCAACTGTACACGATACACTTTGTGATTCTATGACTGCCCATTGGTGCCTCCACTACCATGAGGAACTCACTGAGTCACCCAACCCAGAAACATAGGACTTGACACACAATGCCAGACCTTACCTTATTGAGTCCCATTGACACCTTGAAAATGAGTATCAAGTTGCACCAACTCTTGGCAGGGAAGCATTTTGACCTCTAGATTAACTTCTGTTATGCTGTATGTTCATGTGCGCATTAGCATTACACGATCTGGATACCACACTCAGGTGCTATAAATGTCCAGCAAACATTGCTAGAAACCCACATCCTACTTACAGAAAAGTAACCGGTCAAGCTAATGACTTTCATTGCAAATGTGCAATTAATTGCTTTAACATGAAGAGATCACTCACTTGCTCATTCGCCATGGGTGGAAGACCTCCAACGTAAACTCGGCGAGCATGCCTGGTTGCCTACAAAAAAAACGTCCACAATGTCAATAAAATTCTTCCTTTAATAAACACTAAACTATTTTCCTTGTTAATATTAATTCATTACAAACTGGTGCAATCTGCATAAAATTATTCAGAGCTACCTTCTGAAAGGTAGATCATAACTATATTGGTGGCCATGACTCCTTTCCCACTGTTCTTAGCATCAAAGATGTTGGCAAGCCACTGATATATATCAATATGTTTCATACTCAAACAAGGTTTAGACAACAATAGGAGCACTTCCACAAAATGCCACAACACCTGAGAAAAGGGGATTAAAGAGTTTCTACGATGTTTCATTAAGACAATACCAAGGGTGACTACAACTTAATACATCTTGGTATGTGAAGGTCACTGAGCAGTAAGAAGCAGAATCACCTGTTGAGTCATGGCTTGTGCTGGCATTCCAGGGAGACCTCCAAACTGATTGATCACCAAAGTACTTGATTACTATATAGCAGGCTAGAGGACTCACCTCTGACTCATTGAAGTCAGAACTTAAAACACACCAACATATGACAGGTTAAAATATCAAAAGCAATATCACCATGAGATAGAACCACATACCTGTGTACCACCGAAAGGGAACATTCCGGGAAATACTCCTGGAATTGGCTGAGTCATCCCAGGAATTTGGCCTGAAAAATGCATGGACATTAATAAGACAAATGTCTGAAAGTCACTATGACATGAACAAACCAAGCAAACATATAAGGTCTTGATCTAACCCACGTTTGCTACCTGACTTTAATGAAAGGGAAAATATTTACCCAAAAACAAAAATGTAAGAAACTCAACCCTCTAACCCAAAACTTGAGCTGTGAATGGGGAAGAGCTATACTTAGTGAGGCTAATCAGGTGCTTTAGATGGTAAGCCATTTATCAAATATTTTGAAGGCACTTCCACACTGAACCTACTTTGACAAATCTTCCAGAAGCATATTCCATAGAGAAAGCTGTCTTACAGCTTTACACTACTGTATACAGACAGACATTTGACTGCCTACAATTCTACTTTGTGTATAGTACTACTCTGCCAAAATCTTGACCTATTCCTGCAATATTTGAACACTAATCCCCACATATTATTTAGACCTCCAAGTTACAATTGCTGTATGAGCTGAAATGGGCAAAGATCAACTAACACCAGAATATTCTCACTTCCTTGTCGACCATTCACACCCATGCACGCACTCTATGCGCTCCGTGGAGAGGGCACAGGACTTGGTTGATGCCTTCCGCAACCACGAAGCATACAATGACAACCACAAACAACAAACAACAAGAAAACAACAAGCAAACACCAAAGAACAGACTTCCTCAGTTCCAAATCAAAAGTAGGTCCAACCATCTCAAAAAGAACAGTGATTATAATCTACTCAACCCAAACCTAGTCTAATAATCGCATTCTGTCTTATTGAGGGTCCATGGCATTGATCGCTACTTTACTGAACATGGCGAGCTATTTTAAGGATGTTGAAATCAATCGACATATGAAGTGACTGAGGTTCATAAGAACCAAACAAATTTTCCTAGTGTACTGGGAACTACAACGAAACACAATTTTGCAGTCCTTGAAATTTTGGATTTTGGGAATAACATACTGCCAGAATTCAAGGGACACACTCCAGAGTGTAATAGGTGTTGATAAAGGAGATGCAATACTGATACGAAATTAAATAATCCATCCTAGACAAAGGAAAAATGTATCTGGGGCCAAAAATTGTGTCTGCAAAGAAATCCTCAGTTGAGATGAGGTTTCAAATTGCAAGAAGCATGTTGCAGTGAATCTAGATAACACATCACAACTGCACTTCTCACCTCAGTCAATTGAACACAATCAGGACCATCAGAATGCCAAATAAGTGCAGGAAATACAAACCTGGCATTGCAGCCCCTGGAACAACAGTAGCACCTGGAGGGGCCATGTCAAACCCACTTGTCCGCTTACTGCAAAAAGAGGTACATCAGATACAGAGAATGAGATGCCCTGCAAATCACCCAAGGTGCAGTCCCAACAAGTAACTTCAAAGCAAAATAATTGGTTCTATTTAGGATAAATGTCATCTGGATGCTCATTAAAAAGGTCTAGTTTAACTTTCATCAACTCTCCCATTTCTGGATCTCAATTACCTCTTCTTTTAAAGACCCTGCCTACAGAGTAAGTGCAACGTTTCAGAGAAACTATCCACATATTTCAGCATGAGTACATCACTCAGGCCCCAAACTTAAAGTTTGTTTCCTTTGCCAACAAGCAAGAAATGAAATATTTCACTGATACCAAGATGCACATAAATAACCCACTAGTGGCTATTTTGGCCAATTTAGAAAGAAAATCCAAAATGCCTAGAAAAATTGAAATGAGAATCAACACACAGCACCCTGTGTAACTACACAGAACTCCGGAAACATTCCACATACCTTCTCCGATCCCGTGAATGAGATCTAGAACGTGACCTTGAACGGGAGAGGTCCCGTGATCGCCCTCGAGAGAGTGAACGAGATCGGTGTCTATGCCTCCTGTCCCGATCACGATCATATTCACGGCTCCGTCTGAAGAGAGTGAAATGTGGACACATAACATTTTTGTCATTAGCACAGACAATCACTAAAGGTGCTGATGATTGCAGTCAAAAATGCTTAAAACTATCATGGTGCAGCCGCTGTGCTGATCAAGCCTCAATACTAAAATTGAATCAAAGCACATGTCAAAAGGTAGGTAAAATTGACATCACTAACCTTTCACGATCATGGCTTCGATGGCGTTCCCGGTCTCTATCACCTCTATCCCCTCTATCTCTTTCCCGATCCCCCCGATCATCTCGATGACGGCGTTCTCTGTCTCTATCTCGATCTTTTTCACGGCTCTTCTCTCTGTCTCGGCCAGAATCACGTGAGGAAGGCTGCACCAGAAACAATAGCTCAATAAAGGGGAACATGACAACATATGAGCGTCAGCAACTTCAGACAGTTAGGATTCTGGTACGATGATACATCATGGTGGGATGTAGTCACTCTGTAGGTCTGTACGTGGCTTAACCAAACACAGTGTAGTCATTCGATGAAATAATACTAACCTGTCCACTTAAACAAGATTACCCTTCCTGAGAAAAGATGGAAGTAGACACCGCACTTACATTTCACTAATCCTGACACTCATCTTCAATGACACCACCATGTCAGGTATACCTTTTTGATATGGCAATTAGAGATTGCAGCCACACATCCCACAAGAGTCTAAGAAACTGCTCCGGCAAAATAGAAGGCCAGATCAAAGACATCAAAAGGTTAGCTTCAATGAATTTCTACACAAACCATTAAGTTCAGATATTTTAGAGCATAAATATCATCAACGTGGAGGATGAGGTGATGGAGACATCTATACAGGGATCTTTGAGATAGTCGTTGATGTGGAGGATAAAGCATCTCTCCGTCAACCTTTACTCAACATCAGTGCTCTTTAACCGAGGTTCTTCCAAACTACGCACATGAAGGAACAACAAAAGCAACAAAAGAGTCCATTAAAATACAGATCAAGTCAAGCAGCAGTTGAACTTAAAACGTTAAGAAGCGTGCGGCAACTTACTCTTTGATGGTAAGACCTAGAATATGTATACAATAGACTGGCTATTTTTCAGACCAAGGATGTTCACTCCATGTATTTACACACACCTACCCTCCAACTGCATTAGGTCACCTTCAAACACCATTTAGGATGATCCTACACAAAAACAGAGGACCAGCTAAGTAATATCTACTACATTTTTTTTTAAACAAAGAGACCATGCCAAACGATCATGAATCTTAAAATGATCAGGTAGAACTTTAAGAATGACATTAACACTAGTCACAGCCTGTTTTCGATGTAATTTCATAAGACCAAGCACCTTCCTTGCATTCTTCACCCATAACACCTCATACGGAAACCTAAACACCAACAGAACAATAAATACCTGTAATCTTCGCAATAAACTCGAAGTCACCCTAAATGATCAAAACGCCAAATACTAAAGGCGGCTGGTGTGTGTCGCTTGAAATGCTCTCAATCAACACATATTCTCTAAAATCAACGGGAAGAAATGAACCTTTCCCACTCCCCGAGAAACCAACGGGTAGGGGAAATGTGGCATTATAACAGGGGACATGAACCATTGAAAAGACCTCAAGAGCCCGCCGGAAGAAATTCTTCGACAATGAGGAGAGAATACCGATACTAGATTACCATTACAAATATACACCATTACGCATCCCGCCGCGAGGATTCGAACCGACTCCAAGGAGTACGCCACCAAACCCTAGACACAAGCATACACAGAACGTGGAAATTCGAGCTACAGACAGACGGACATGGAGACGAGACTAACGACGGCCTCGCCGACACTAGAAAGGAGGAGGGTAGTGCTTGTAGTGAGCGCAAGGGGAGAGAGAGCGAGCCATTAGTACAGTACCTCGCGCTTGCGATTATCTCCGTTGTCGCGATCCGCATGCGCGTCGTAGAAATCCCCCCCGTGGCGCGCTGGAGGCGAGTCGCCGTCCTCATAAGGACCCCCTTCGTCGGCCATGGCGGAGATCCCCCGGGTGACGCAGGCCTGAGAGCTTGACGAGGGGCGCGGGGTGCGAGCGGGTGTGGGTGCGGCAGCTATGGCGATGGGATGAGATGAGATGAGATGAAACCCTAAGCAACAAGGCGAGTCTCCCGCAAAGCGCAAGGCAGCGCAAGCCAAGCGAGGAATGGAATGGGAAAGGAAACGAAGCAAAGTGGGGGACGCTAGGTAGGGGCAAACCCTCTTCGCTAGGGTAGCTTTCCTTGGGACTCCACTTTGTTTGATAAACCAAAAGAAAAGAAAAGAAAAAAAGAAAAAAAAAGAAAAACCCCACCAAATCCTTCATATTAACTTATTAAGCACCTTTCACACCTAGTGCTGAACCAATGGGAGCTTGCTTGATAGCGGAGCGGTGGTAACCTTTACCATGCTATCATACCACTTCACTAACGGCCGGTGTCCCAAGTCCCAAGTCCCACTCATGTTAGCAACGTCCAACATGGAGGCAAAGTCCCAACTTTTGAGACTCAAGAAACCATTGAAATATGGTTTCCTTGTCATTGATGTTGAATCTTCGGAATATTATGCATAAATATTCGTGGGAAAACCACTTAGTAAGTGTCAATATTTGCAACCTCGTAATTCTATAATGCCCAAAACCTTTTACAAGGAATAAGAAATAATGTTAGGTTTACACTTTCGTGTTGGTGACACTATACAGGGCGGTTTACAATTAGTATTGAGCAAGACAAAATGGAATTGGTGACACCAGATACAATTTTCAATGTAGTGTGGCCCCATAGTGAACTAGCCCATTGCACCCATGCATATGAATTGAGGTAGATGTGTCTAATACAGTGCCCATCTAAAACGAACATTTATATTTGAGTTGTCGACTAAATAGCGATCGTGTGTCACTGCAGCTCGAGTACCAACCACCACTAACAAACAACACTAAAACATAACAAAGTCACATATAAACAACACACCTCAACAGAGAAAAAAGAGAGTAGAACACTCATAATAGCTCTAAATCTCTCTTCAAATGCACACAATTAGTCAAGCTATCTCTCACTCCAAGGGAGAATCCAAGAGTGTAAGTAGAGGGAGAAGAACTCAAGATTTATTGTAAAATCATGCAATCTACACCTCACACAAGCTCTCTCCACACACTAACTTACAAGACTTGACTTGGCAAGAATGCCAAGCCAAGGAGGAGGCTCATCACTTAGGAGCCTTTCTCTCCACATCTAGATTCATCCATCCAAATCTAGATGGATGAAACCCAACGGATAAGGTGCGGCCGTCGACGCCGCATACCGTGACAGCTGTCGAGTAAATAGCGATCGTGTATCACTGCAGCTCGAGTACCAACCACCACTAACAAACAACACTAAAACATAGCAAAATCACACAGAAATAACACACTTCGACATGCCCCCCCTCAGCTGACTATGGAGTCCCGCCAAACAGCTAGGACCAATGCCAATCTAAAGGGCATGGATCATGAAAGATTACTCCACAACTAACTAGTGTGGTAAATGTTATTTCAAGGAACTGTAGGCTGGGTGCAAGGTGAGCCCCATCCTTAATCGCCTCTGATGTTTGGCCATCAGATCCCAAAGAATTAAATCTACCGCCTCATGTTGATTGCATCTCTAAGCCATAACTCCTCATTTTCCATTTGGGCAGGCACAAGATGATGAAAACCACACAGGATCATTGAGTACGATTAGTGGAAGCACCAAGTACCGAAGATCCTCGATAGCGAGGACAACTCCACTGTCTAGATGGTAGAGAAGTCAAGGGTGGCCTCAAACATGCCATGTGCCAACCGCGTTGATACTGATCACACAAGAGCATAATAGCCGCTCATTTCTTCTCTCCACACACAAAACATGGAAGACCCTCTGGCACGACGGCTAGTTCAGGATGAACTGTACCCTCAATAGGTAGATGATATGGGACACAGTTTTTGGAATGCTCGCGATATTCCCTACCATCCTTGCCTTCCAACAACAACAAACCACTCGGCAACACCTCCTTCACCCGAAGGATAGTGCGCCCCGCCCTGACATCCAATGTCGTAGGCGCCTCACGTTGGAGATAGACATAATTCCCTTGCCGGAATCTCCGCAACTGAGGTCGGTAAGCACCATTGCGAATGCGTGCATAACGCAATGTGTCACGGTGCTGAGCAATGGACAAATTCTCCATGGCCATAGGCATGGCCCTCTGGAAGAATTGAGCCCGCTCCTACAAACACTCTGCCCAAAGGTCTGGGTCATCAAAGTACACAACAGGAGCTAGTTTTTCCCGAATAGAACTTGGGAGTATAGGCTCACGTCCATACAACAACTGATACGGGCTGTAGGACGCCAAAGAGGCATGCCTACTAAATCGATAGCCCATAGCAATCCAAGGCAACATAAGGTCCCAATCCCGGTGGCTTCCCTGAAGTAATCCATACTTCCTCAAACCACGTTTGGTTGTCTGAACAACCCGTTCAGCCAAGCCATCTGCCTCCGGATGATCCCGAGAGGTGGTGCGGTGATCTATGAGCGCCTTAGTGCACAACTCCTCAAAAACATCAAGGAACTCCCTCCCTTGATCCGTCAACACCTCAGCCGGTGCTCCAAAACGTGCCAACACACGATCCAAAAAGGCGGCTGCGGCCAACTCTGCAGAGTTTTGGGGTAAAGCAACAAGCTCAATCCACTTGCTAAAATGCTCCACCATCACCAACACGTACTTTGCTCCACGTGGCGTGACAACCAACAGTCTCGCAAAATCTAGCGACCAACGGTAGCCCAATCCCATGATAGGTAAGGGCTGTAACTGAGGTGACAAGGTGTTAAAGCTAGACCTGACCCGGTCACAAACTTCACACCTCCCGACATAAGCAGCCACCTGCTGATACATGTCAGTCCACCAATATTGGCCACGCAACATCGAATGTGTCATACGTATGCCAAAATGGCCAAGTTCCTCGTGCATTTGTCGCACCAAGGAGGCCCTCTGATCCGGCCTAGGAACAATACGCCTTGTCCCATCCGGCCACAATCGAAATAACAAACCGTTCTCCCAACGGAACCTTGTTATTCGATGTCCAATCCTATCCCTTTTCATTGCCGAAATAGACAAAGGAAAGGTACCCTGTTGAAGCTTATGCAATACGGGAAGATCCTCCCATATATCCGCAATAACTTGAGGCCGATCAGTCTCATCATCCGAGCCCTGTATCGGAATCTCAACAGATGCACCAGAAAATAAAGTGAGGTAGGCAGCCACGTGCCAACCTGGAACCGCCTCTCGATCACAATCTCCATGCCACCTGGCCCCGGTCAAGTCCTCATCCGAAGGACTTGGATTGCGTGAGAGTCCATATGCATCCATGTTGGTAATCCCAGCACGGTGTACCACCTCAAAGTCATACTCCTGGAGCAACAAAGCCCACCTGGCAAGTTTGCCGGTAAGCTTATCCAACTCCATGAGCCACCGTAACGGCTGATGGTCAGTCACTAAAGTAAAGTGCTGACCATAAAGATACGGCCAAAAATGGGCAATAGCCCATACTGCCGCCAATGCTTCTCCATTGTAGGATGAATAATTAGCCTCCGCCGTGTTATTGCTTTGCGAAGCATAAGCAACAATATACTCCCGGCCAAAATCATCTTTCTGAATGAGAATTGCTCCCAAACCCAATGAACTCCAATCTGTATGCAACTGGAAAGATTTGGAAACATCTGGACTTCAAAGCACTGGAGTCGTACCCAGTTTCTGCTTCAATGTCTCAAACGCCTATTGTTGCTCATGACCCCAAGTCCACGGCTGGTCCTTGCTCGTGAGAATGGTGAGAGGCTTGGCGATCAAGCTAAAGTTCTTGACGAATCGCCGATAGTAATTCGCCAAGCCCAAGAAAGCACGAAGTCTCGGCACATCAACTGGTGTCGGAATCTTCTGCAAGGCATCCACCTTAGCTTGTTGTACCCCAAGACCTCATGGAACAATCATATGCCCTAGATATGCCAGCCGGTCATGGAAAAACTTGCACTTGCCGTGGTGCAAGCGCAATCCCTACCGCTGCAACCGTTCAAAAACGGCTTGTAGATGCCTCACATGCTCATGTGGTGTTGTGCTGAAGATGATCACATCGTCTATGTAACACCGAGCAAAGGGCAAGCCAGAGAGAAGATGATCCATCACCCGCTGAAACTCAGCGGGTGCATTCTTCAGGCCAAATGGAAGAAACTTCCAATGATAAAGTTGATCTTTCCCATCTTGATCAACTCCCCAAAATGCGGTCTTCACCCGATCTCCCGTAAGTAATGGAAGTTGGTGATATCCGGATCTCAAGTCTAAGGTGCTAAAGACCCGAGAAAATCCGATAGCATTGAACAACTCCTCGGGGATTGGCATGGGATACCGATCCGACTTGGTATTCCGATTAACTGGACGGTAATCCCCGCACATCCTCTTCTCTGTCCAATTGCCAAAGATATCCTTCTTCGATGGCATCACCGTAGCACAAGCATACTCCCCGTTGGAAAGTTCGATTAGTTTTGCTGCCAAGAGCTCTCGACAATGGGCTTGAACGCCAATCCGCTCGGAAACACTGAGTCTATAAGGTCTCCGAAAAATGGGATGGTCGTCCTCCAACTGAATGTGGATGGGTTTTCCTTTATAACCTTCAAGATCCTGAAGGCTAAAAGCAAAACATCTACGGTACGAGCGAATAAATGCTCGTACCTTCCGTGCCTCAGCACCAGTGAGACGAGGGCCTAATTCAAGTGGCCAATCATCAAACTCTGTAGTCTCCCTCTCCACCAAAGGAGAACCACCTGATGTTGGCACAGACTCTAATTGCTAATGAGAAGAAGGGGCATTAACCATGCCCCTAGTCTCAGTGCTAGTACTAGAGTCTGACATTTCTTCATCACCACCAATATGTGATGATGAAGCCACCACCGGAGGCGAAGAAACCGAAGCAGTGTAAAAATGTTGAGCTCGAAGCTCCTCCATCACATGCTGCTCGAATTGAAAAATTCGTTCGGCTTCTCCAACCATGGCGTGAATTCCCTCCTCCATGGGTGTGGACCGCTGTGCCCCCTGACCAGAGTCCTCTGCCCCCAAAGACAACCACTGGTCACCACAATGCCTTTGCAATGAAAGGCATAAAGCAACAGTCCACACCATAGTATGAAGATCCATAGCTTGGCCCAAAACGAAGCGTCGTTGGCCCTTAGAAAGGCCGGGAGCTGCGGTGGTGCCAGTGCGGAATCCCATGGCACGTTCCCGTTCGTCAGCCAATGGTTCGGTGTGGATTTTAGTGTGAACATCCCACATCATACCCGGCCCCCTATCGCGGAAAGCGAATGACTGTGGAAACGTCATAAATGTGGGAAAGGCCCGCCGTGGTGCCCCCATTTTGTTGACCAATGCCAACGGAGGTAAATCATCTCGAACAACCGGCAATGAAGTCCAGTTTGGATCCAAGATGTCATCTACCTTTTGATCAAAAGGTGGAGGCACTGCAAAAAATGCTGCAGCTAAAGTAGATGACGGTGCGAGGTTGGTCCAAATTCACCGAGGCCGGTGGGCATAAGAACCAATGCTCGCGGCATCCACAAGAATGGGATCTCCAATGTGTTGATGAACATAATAATCGCCTTCCAACACCTTGTCCCGAGAGTCTCCCAACAAAGGTACATTCTCGAAAATATACCCTGGAGAGAAAGGTTGGTGGGAATACCACCACTGCATGAGGCGGATGAGGTCCCAAAATAGAGTAGACATGGGATCCTCTAGTCCTCCGTCTGCTCCAGCACGTGAATGACCCTGGCATGGCCATCCCGCAATCACCATATCCACCGGACCTAAGTGTCGTAAGTCGGCCTCACTGATGAGTGTGACATCACGAGGGAGACGTGAAAAATACCAACGAATGGTAGTCGGGTGTAACTGCTGTGGGTACAACACTATCAACCGGTGAAGATGATGACGAGCCGCACGGGTGAACACTGGAGAGTTGTCCACATAGACATATCGGTTGACCGTAAGGCCAGCCTCCAATACGGTTGCCAAACCTGTGCCAATGCCCCCAAATAGCTCCATCAAAGTAATTCCATTGTCTGGAGGACGCCACAAAATGGGGCGTGCCAATGTGGATAGACTATCCGATATGACAAGTGTGGTAGAACTGAGAGAGAGGACAATGTCATCACACCTTTGGAACAAGCCAACGGAATCATGCCACGGAGGTAGAGGGTCCTTGGGATTTCGCACCAAAGAATGCCTAGGTGCCATCTCCTGTGGGTCTTCAACACTCCCCATGAATGCTAATGACTCTTCCAATAATGTGGGTCCATGAGGCAATGTATCCACCATAGCACTGCATCTAAAAACCATGGATAATGGTGCGATGGTGGCGGCCGCTGCGAATGCCATAGGAATGAGTTCCCTACAACCGTCTCCAACCGACCGACCTGGGCGGATCCAAGCCTCCTCAGTCCAGTTGTCCAACCCAAAACCAAGAGAGTAAAGTGCTTGCTGACCAACTAAAATGTCATAGTTGGTCGCATCCGTCACCGCACACCTAAGAAGAAGAGGTGCGGGTGAATCTCCAGGCTTCAGGCGAAAGCTAAGCTGTAATGGCTCCTGAGTATAACCAGTGGCCTGCTCCACGTGGCCAATAGATGTGACAATGGTAAATGGACAAGGAGCCAAGTCGTCGGCCGTCAATCGCAATTCCTGCGCAAGTTTTTTGCCGATCATAATAGGTTGTGCTCCTAAATCCATCATCACACACTGGGGAGCAACTCGAATAGGGTTGCCCCCAGTCCGGCCGACCATCAAAATGTCGGAATCATTCACCATCCGTACAACGCCAGGTCGAATGCCTCGACGCTCGCGAGCAGGTCGAGCAACGACATCAGACAGATAAGCTGCTCCCGCGGATACTGGTGAGTCATAAGACGTGGTCGGTGCCCTGTCATGTGAGGCGTGTGCGTCAAAAGACGCAATGGTCTCTACCGCAAGTCTCGCTCGCCGTTTGGCCACCTCCTCAGGATCTTCAGAAGAAGGGATGTATGTAGTGGCTTGGGCCACGGTCAGAGAAGGTAAGGATGCATTCCCTTCCAAAATCCTACCTGCTAAGTGAAAAACCTTAGCAGGTTGGAACTCTGGCGACGACCATTCCATTGCCATGAACAAAGGTGTATGCAACACCTTGGATGCCAACGTGTGCGCCACGTCGGTCGATGAATGTGAAACCTCATCGTTCGGATGACGACCACTAACAGATTGGACGGCATCAACCAATCCAAAAGATAATGGTAGACGTGCCTGACCAATTTGGTCCGCGGGCGCATTGTCCCGAGCTCGCGAGCTTGTCACATACCCGTACACGGCTTGAGCACGTGTCACGGCTGCGGAACTCACCACCTCGCCCGAGGCTCTGAACATATAATAATCCGGCATGGAAGAACTAGCCTGAGCACCGGAGGAAGACGGCGAGCCCAAAATTTGGCCGGATGACGCCAAGCTTTTGAACCTCTCCTCCATGGCTCCAATTTTCGCCTCCAACGTCTTCTCCCGGTCGGAAGAAGGACGTTTCTCAATATGGAGAGCAAAGCAGTTCTCCACCGCGTGATTATTCCGCCCACAATGGGAACATTTCAACTGTTTGGGTAACTGATTACCCGTCCCCTTCGCCGAGCCCTTAGCGGGAACAAATGGTTTCCGCTTCGGAGTAGTAACGGTCTGGGCTTGCCTTTGCTTCAAAGGACAATCCTTCTTAGCATGGCCCGCCTGCCTACAAGACCAACAATGCAAGATCTTGTCCACCTCTGCCTCCGCCAACCCCGCAGCCGCAACCGGAACCTTCTGGAATTTGCTAGAATCTACTAGCATGGACACCAAATCAGTGGCGTCGTGCTGACACAAGGCACGATCACACTGCTCAACAATGGCGAACGCTTCCGCAAGTGTCGCTCGGCCACCATGATCCATGATGATCCTGGGCAAAACTAAGTCAATGAGGCGTTTGTCAATCTTTGACAAAAACACCTTTACCAACTGGCTCTCGGCGAAAACACCTCCAGATTCTCTGGCAAACTTCGCCAACCTCGTGTACATGGTACGAGGTGTGTCATCTTTCTCCCGTCAAAAGTCCTGGATACGCTGCATTTGATCGCGGCGGAAACCTCTATATTCCTCCTCCAAATGAACCAAATGGAGTTGGAATTCCTGCAGAGGATCAAAATCTGGCGGAGCTCCTAAAGAAGCTAATGTCGCCTGGGTGGCCTGGGCATAACGTGACAGTGGAAGAATGGGGCTCGAAGTACTCGCCACCGCGGGAGCAAAACCCGTAGCCCTTGGCTCACCATGTGGAGCTCCCTCCACATCCACCACATAACCTCCTTCCGGTACCTCTGATTTAACCTCAAGAATGGCCATCAAACTGGAAGATGCGCCTTCCTTCAATGCAGACACCAACTCAACCCGAGTCTCCCAGTACCGCTCCACCTGGCGCAGCTCCATCCAATGAGCATCTGTCCATTGCTCATAGGTCTGGAGAGCTTCGTGCTCCAAATATTATGGCAGAAGCTCGAACACATACTAATCGTTGAAGTCGGTATTACGTTGACGTTTCTCCCTCATCCATATTCTGAACCGAATTTTCCAATCTTGCAAGGAAATGGTCCCCACTCGACCAGAAAATCGGTCACGGATGCCGCCTCGCGTCTCCTCCTCCATCTCGTCAAATGATCCCACCCAAAGGACGTGAGACCGAGTAGCAATCCCCCACGCCAAAGTAGGTTGAAAAGCCTCGTCGGGTGCTACCACAGGTTCACTGTCCAAAAGGTCCGAAGATTGATTTTACGATGATGCCAGAGACGAAGAACAATAATGTTGGCTCTGAGTTGTAACCATAAATCCGCAATGGATTTGGTCACTGGAGCCAACAACCTAAACTAATGTGGTATTAGGGTAAAGGCAACCTGCACCTGCAACCACCACCAAATCTTATGGTCTGTTGGTCATCAATCCAGCCTCACCATAAAGGAATACAAGCACCACCCACTTGGTGCACACACAAGGGTCTCGTCGGTTATTACTCCGACCTCACCCCCACAATACCCTATCACAAACTAGGACAACATAAAAATGGGGCAATATTGGAAGACTCCAACACAACAGTCCGCTACAGGGGGAAGGTACCACAACAAAATACAAGGAACAATGCAATAACATCACTGGATCCTCTTCCCCAAAACAACATTTAAACAAAAATGGAAAACGACCGCGACCAACCGGCACCCACCTACAGTTGGTGGTCAAAATGAAGAGCCCCTGTTGCTTAAGAAAAGAAAATGCACATTTCTCATTTTTCCCATCACTACCTAAGAATCTCTCCTCACAACAATGCCAGGAATATGTGTTGATAAACACAATTCAACCCTAATAATAATTTATTTTAGGCTGAATGAAAATTCCACATGCCACCCAATTCCCAATGACACTTCCCTCGGAAATTTCGTACAACACAACCCCTAAAAATAATCCCAAATATTTTTAATATTTCATAAAAGCTTAGGTTTTCTTCCTTGTGTCCTTGATTAATGAGCCCAAGAAATTAACCTCTTAGAGAGAAGAGAAAAATTAGAAGTTGAAAGGAAACATAAAATATTAAATTAAATTAAATCCGCTTTTAATTCATTAACACATTGATTAATTAAAAAAACAAAATAAAAATACACAATCGGTTGGACTTGCAACCACCCGAATCTCAATTGATTACGTCCAAAAACAAAAACAATTCCCTCGATCACTACCCCGTGTCAAGATTGGGTAATTTGCGCGCGTACTGCCTTCTTTGGATGTGGTAGCTCCCTCTCTGGAATCGAACTCCAAGCCTTTGTCACCCACGACCCTGGTATGCAGCTGCTGGCCTGACTGCTGCCTGCAGCCTGCCCGCTGGCCTACTTGGCAGCCTACAGCCGCCGCGAGCCGCAGGCGGCCGTAGGAAGACGCCAGAAGCCGCTGGCCATAGGTTGGCAGCAGAGGTCGCCATAGCAGCAGAGGCGGCAGCAACAACAACAACGACAGCTACAGCAGTTGTTTCTCGGTTTTATTTTTTTTATGAATCTTCTTCTTTTGTTGAAATTTTGTGTTTTGTATGAATGAATTGCTTTTGAAAGCAAACAAGAATAGTTCCTCACAACCCAATGGCGTGAATTCAAGCTTGCAAGCAATCAATTCACATAAAATTTTGTGGAAACTTCAACACCTCATCACCACAATTCACCTTGAAATGACATTCCCAAGCAAGCATTCTTCATGTTGCTTCGCAAATCCGTGGTATTCTCGCTCCGGAACTTCACAACTTCATCACTCCTTGTCTTCACGCCCTCCCTTGCGCGTTACATCTCAAGAATGAAGAAGAAAACATCAAAGATGAAGCATTCTTGCCAAGTGAGAAGGAAGAGAGTAGAACACTCATAATAGCTTTAAATTTCTCTTCAAATGTACACAATTAGTCAAGCTATCTCTCACTCCACCAAGGGAGAATCCAAGAGTGTAAGTAGAGGGAGAAGAACAGTCTGAAGATTTATTACAAAATCATGCAATCTACACCTCACACAAGCTCTCTCCACACACTAACTCACAAGACTTGACTTGGCAAGAATGCCAAGCCAAGAAGGAGGTTCATCACTTAGGAGCCTTCCTCTCCACATCTAGATTCATCCATCCAAATCTAGATGGATGAAACCCAACGGATAAGGTGCGGCCGTCGACGCCGCATACCGTGACAGAGTGGTGGATGGTTGGCTTTGGATTTTTTGACAATCACCAAAAAAAATATGTGTTGAAAAGATATTGGACTATGTGCTCAAAATCTATTAATCATTCTAGACTCAATAGTGAATTAAAAAAAACAAAATTGGAGATTGTTCACTTTGATAATGTAAGGTGCTTCTTGCTTCGGCTTTTAATAAATATAAATATAAATATTTTGAAAATGATTAACTCCAACACATTCATGTCAATCATTTCAAGTCATTATTAACTCCGAGTAGTAATGAAATTTTTAAGGATATACTCAATGTGCCATAATCTCTAGATGTTAGGAATAGGATGTCAAACACATAATTTTTTTTTTAAATAATTGTTCCAGTCACCAATGGTCAAACCAAGAAGCACCTTATGGTAATAAATACGATAAGCATACAAACTCTAAAAACTAGGAGGAAAGTGGCTATGGGCATGATTTGGATTTGCTAGTCATCTCACACTAAATGCGTGTTTCACATCTTACAAGAAGTGAGTGCAAAGAGAAAAGTGACCGTCTAAGGCCCACTGAATGTCCCAGGCCAAACTTGCATTGTCTGTTCACTGTGCAACCATCAACAGTTGATTGTTTTAGAAAGGTAGAGTATTGACAACCTCTCACATCCATACACTACTTTGTACTAACTTATCACATCCTCCACACCTCAAATAGCATACGTGTATTAATATTTCTGAATATAGTACATAAGCAAGTTCCACATTATAATAATCTTATTTCTAAAGTTGGATCACATAGATGAGTACTCTTTGAAATCCTACAATTTTTCATTTAAAAATACAGAAATATGAAAAAATTGGCATTATAAAAAACAACAGAAGTTCATAACATTATTCAGATCCATAACAGTGTTCTGTGGGACTAACAATATTCCAAGGAATATTTCCCACATTCACCATGAATGTAAAAAATACAAGAACTATTCCCTGGAATAGTGTCAGTCCCGCAAATATGAATATGAACAATGTTATGTTTGTGTTGGTATGGTAGTGGATTTTTGTGGTGCACAATTTCACGGGGTAGTGCATTTCACACTCTTGTGTAATTTCATGCACCATTTTTAGTGTGCAAATGTTCCACATCCTCATGACCATATGTTTACTCTCAAACCCTTCTCGGAAATAATCATGCTTTGAGCCCATTGCCAATGGGATTACTTGCAGATGGACACACACACATGCAAGGTTGTTTCATACGAGATTGTACTTCAAAAAGCCTCGGTGGCATCAATTCATATTATCTCCCACTAAGAATCCACACCCTTTTATTGAGGGGGTGATTTTTAGCATAGCTCTTTGTACACTACTATGCGTTTGCCAAGTTGGTAAATCCCAATAAATGACAAAGAAAGTGGACCTCTATGCACATGGATGATGAAATTATGCATTAAACTTCCATGAAGAATGAGAATTAACAACCAACACAATTGTGTGTGTATGGGGGGAGGACTCTGGCTCATTGACGGGACGAACAGACACTCTATTCACGCCGGCCCCCCCCTGGGGCAGGTGTTCATATCTATCTGTATGGGGGGGGGCACAGGGTGGGAAATTGGCAATTTCTTCATTGACAACATCGATCCAAGAATTTGTCTACTATTTTAAAAGTTGATTCCTTGTTAGACTGGCCATCGGGAACGGGGTTTTGCTTCCCCGCCAGACCACTAGATCTTCAAAAATGGTTGAGGAAAAACATGGCTGGAATGCAACATCATGTTGGACATGTTTCAAATTAATGTGCTTGTTTGTTGAACTTTGAGGTGGGGTTGGTGTTGGCAACTGAGTTTCTCTGATTTTAGCAATATTTTGAAGAAGTCTTATGTAACTCTAGAAGCTCATAAAACATGCTTGCTTGGAAGCTAAAAAAACCCAAAAATTTCGGGTGGTATTTTGACCTCTATTGCTCTACTTCTAAATGCGCTTCTGCTACATTTTTTGGTTGTTGGATTTTATTAAGAAATGAGAAATATAGAGGGTTGAAAAGTTTCATGTCAAAACTTGTATTGGTTTCCATTTTTGGGGTATTTATTCAATGCATGTATAAATTATGAGATTGTTGTTCATCATCCAACAAAATGATTGACTTGATGACAAAAATGAATCAAAGATCATACTATTCCATTGAAATCTGTAGTTGTTGTTAATTTTCAAAGTTTGGGCTATATTTATAAATTGTGTACTTTATATTTGTTGTATAGCATTATGGCTTTCAAGACCTCCAAGACTTCCATAAGTTCAATGATGTGATACGAAGATGAGTAAATGACCTCTTACTCAAAATTTACGAAGAGATCTACCGTACGTTAAGGGCAGCTTCGGCACAAAATAATTCTAAAAATAGACGCCGAAAATTTTGGAAAATTATTGACATTTTTTTGCCGAATATAAAATTAATTAATTTTCAAAATTGCCGAAAAGTAAGAAATTTTAACTTCTCACTAGAATTTTACTTACACTGGAAGCATATATGAATTCTGAAGGAGAGAAGGTGCTCCTTTTGTAATCAAGCTCACTTACATTAGTCCACAAAGAATATGGGTTAAGAAGTAGCAAGACTCTAAGTGAGGCTTTTCAAATGTGTTGTACACAATTTTTTGGAGCCCAATTGAGCATAGAAGATGAAGTTTTATAGAATTTTGTCCAACTAACAAAAGTTGAGAAATCAAGTAATCTTCCACCTCCAACAAGTTTTGTGTCAAAATAAGTCTTTATGCGAAAGATATGGACAAAACATTGCAGCCGTGTAAAGATCAAAAAATTAAAATGCGTTCATAACAGTTTTTCGGAGCTCATTTGTGCATAGAAGATCAACTTTTTTGGAATTTTGTTGCTCTAAGAAAAGTTTAGAAATCAAGTAATCTTCCACCTCCAACAAGTTTTGTGTCAAAATAAGTCTTTATGCGAAAGATATGGACAAAACATTGCAGCCATGTAAAGATCAAAAAATTAAAATGCGTTCATAACAGTTTTTCGGAGCTCATTTGTGCATAGAAGATCAACTTTTTTGGAATTTTGTTGCTCTAAGAAAAGTTTAGAAATCAAGTAATCTTTCACCTCCAACAAATTTTATGTCATTTGAAGACTCTATGCAAAAGTTATGCGTGTTATAAAAATGAAGTCTAACTAGGTGCTTCACCTCAAACTTTACATATCCCATATGCATTGTTGAACACAACTCCACTCTACTTGTATAAAGCACAGAGCATTCTCAATCTTTCACAAAATCGTGAAAGATTTATATCTTTTGTAAAACTCTTCACACAAATTGTGAAATCGTGAATGAACATCCTTGTTTACTGTTAGATAATAACTTCTTGGATGTATGCCGAAATTGCATTATTAAACTATTTAAAATGCCGAAATTTTTAGTAATTTTTTTTTGCCGACGAACACTGTTTTTTTACTTTTAATAATTATTCGGCAAGAGAGCGCCGAAGCTGCCCTTAACATACGGTATGTGACTCACATTAATTGCGCCAACTTGAAAGCACGTCATTGGTGTGAGATTGTCAATATTTTAAACCAAAAAATAAACAAAGCGTGGACCATGAACAACATTCGATTAAAGATTGACTAGTGTAAGAAACATCACAAATTTGAACGGGCTAAGGTGGTTAAAGTTATTGGAGGGGTCCCATTAGAATAGTCATGGCATGATAAATGCGACTACTTGTGAGGAGCTAATCCAAAAAATGCATGCATACTAGATGCATATGACTTTGGTAGTAAGGTACCTTTCACTGCAAATGTGGTAAACTTGAATGACTATTTAGGTACTCAATTTGTTATAAACTTAGTTATGAGGCTATGGAAAATCTTGAGCTGATATATTCTTCTCCTTATGAGATTTGTTATAACACACATTCATTCCCATATGCAAATGTTGTTGAAGTAACCCCTCCACCCATAGCACTGGACTCTCCTAGAGAACAAGTTTGTAGGCTGAATAATGTTTATGACAAGTTAATTTCCAAAAAAAAATTGATATGCAAAAGGAGGTTCTAATAGCTTTGACATTGAAAATATTTGTGGACACTTCTAAAACTATGGACGAGACTAAATTAAAATTGACAAATGTCCATATGACATTGGTTGCAAAAATACATTGTAATAAGTAGAGCACGTATGATGAGATGTTATTCCAAGTATAAGTTTATAGGTATTTGTATATAACAAGTTAAGTGTAATATCTAGATAGATAGATTGTACATAATTTTATTAATATGTAAATATTAATATTGTAAGAATATTATATGATATTATGAGTTACTTCACAATTTTACAAACGCAATCTCACCCTAGACCCCTTGAATTTTTATTTGTTCCAATTGCCCAATGTGGAGAACATTGTAAAGATTATAGGCATATGATATTTTCGCCATTTTTTTCTTTGTCATTTAGTTTGGTACTTTGTCCAATCTTGCAAAAGGGTACATTGTTTATCATATTCATAATCACCTACATCATTGGTAAATGGTTGTAATATTGCATGGAGGCATGGAAATGTCGAGTCCATGAATTATCAATATGACACTATAGCAGAGCCCAACATTTTCCTTTAAATTGCACCCATACCCAGACCATGCCCATCAGCAGCGACCTATGCCCACCCATGCCCACCCATGCTATTCAAAAGTGAAGGTGATTCGGTGCTCTTACCCTCGAAAGCACTGAATGAGAGCTCATTCAATGACCCCTTTCAATATGCTTTGCTTTAGCCCATGCTCACCCATGAACAATAATATCGAACCCATGCCCACCCATGAACAATAATATCGCACCCATGCCCACCCAAAACCAATGGGCATGGGTGGGCATGGGCATGGGCATGGGCATGGGTATGGGCACCCAATGTAGGGCTTTGCACTATAGTTCAATACAAATAGCTTTATGAAGAGAATAAATTCATGCAGTATGACATTGAGTATAATACATAAGAGTACGTTTTATATCAAATTCTTGTATGTAGTTATAGAATACAAACTATGTCAATCTCCAATATTTCTAAAGACAACTTAATATAAAATTTGGCTTGAATAAAAATATGCATCACAACATAAATCAATTTCATATACTTGAATAAAAATACTTTACAAATACTAAATTTCATGCATGTATCAAAATTTTGGAGGATAAATGTCGTCATACATATATAATTTACCAATAAAATAAATTTGGTAATCACGGGTAGATCACTCTAAGGCATTTTTGTACACCACGTGCGGCTGGGGGTTTTTTGTTTTGGGGCTATTTACCTTCAAGGGCTGAATTAAAGCCTCCCTATAATTACTTAAATTTCAAAAATGGCCCATTTGTTTGCACCCTTCCATTACTTATATTATCCAAGTCACTGCAATTTTTTGTACTCTATATTCCTTTTAATTAATTTTGGACAGATGGAAATCCCAATTATCATCCATCCCCGTGAATCCTAAACCCATTTACATACCATACTAAACGTACCTTTTAGGATCCTTATCTTCAGCCCCTATATTAATTTTACAAAAAAATAATGGCCCACGTTTTATGTTCATCTAACTTACTTATAATGAGATTGTCTACATTTAATGGCCCCTTCATTATTTGGAATTCCTTTATAATTTTTATTTCAAATGATTTTAATCCTCTCTATATTGTGCCGCATGTCGTTTTTAAAATGCACTAAGTGATCTACCCGTGTTGGTAATCCGCCTATGCACTAAATTAATTACCTATAATACGCATATTCCAATTTTCAAATAAAGCCTCCCTAATCCTCCTTGTTGCAACTTTGATTGGTTCTCATTTTCTAATTGTCTAGGATGATCTAGACCATTGAAATTTTCATGTGGAAGGGGTGGATAATCAATAAGTCCATCCTCATGTAATTTGCAAAAATCATGTAACACACAATATGCAAGATTAACTTGCCGAGAATAAAGTACGCTGAAATTTAGATTCTTCATTATTTGCCACCTATTCTTTGAAAGGGCAAAACATTTTCAATCTTCACACGACCACTCCGCAATGCCTTGTCAAAAGCATCTCTTTGCACATCTTTGATAAACATTCACTATATGTTTTTGTGGATATCGATGATAAATGATAGCTACATCATAAACTACATAGGGCATGATCTTTTCCCTTCCTAGATTAAGAGTGGTTCTTGTAAGATTTTATGTTGTATGAGTCCTCTATATAAGGACGAAGCACAAAGATGAGTTGCATCATGGATCCCACCGGTACTAATATAGACACACCCCCCCCCCCCAAAAAAAAATACAATCACAAACCTCTTATAGTAAAATACTATGATAATCATGTCTATTCCAGTAATCACCTAGACCAATGCTATTTTAAGTTTCTCTACAAGCTTGATGTGTGTATCATCAATAGCAACACACATATGACTTATCCTTGTCAAATCTTCAAAACTTGCGATAATATCAATTAGTCTTTGTATGTGCAGTCTACTAACAAAAATAGGGAAAAATATAATCTCTATTGGATAATGCATAGGTAATAATGAGTGTGTACTACCTCAATGTGCTCTTCCATGTGCCATAGTGACTAGAAATATCTTTATTTGATGCTCCAAATGCTCATTTTTTAAAAACTACAACAACAACTTTTTCAAGCTCTATTGGTTTTCTCCAATTTGTAGTTCTGGCTTGCACGTAAGGTTGAAGCAAGTCACATAAAACATTAAAAGAACAAAAATATTCTACCACATATTCTCATCAAGCATTTTTGTGGTGGCTTGCCATACTACTTTATAGGTAACCTCCCAATAATGGTGGGACCTAGGGTACAACCAAAAACTTCCTAAAAAAAATTTCCCCACATATTTGGAACCAAAGACTGTGAGAAAACGAATCAAAATCTGAACTTGTTTTGTACCATTGTCATGAAGCAGAGGAGAAGAGAGCAACAATAAGTCAAGAGGGTCCATTGACATTACACATATACAAATCTTGAGTGATGAAGAGATAATTTCCAATGACCCTCCTCCATGGTAATGGAGGAGTGATGTTAATAATTTAAAAAACAAATCTTGAATAGAGAAGAGGGGTGGAAACCAAGTAAGTTTAATAATATTTGATCAAAGCACATGGTAAAGGTGTGTGGGACCTTGCAGCTCTTCGATCCATAACACGTCATCAAACTAACGGAAACGGTAGCTCATTTGCTTATGTAACTTAATGTGACTGCAAATTTCAAAACATCCTGATTCACTTCTCCAATCTGAGATGGTTTAAAAAAAATGAAAACCTATAGTTTTGGCTGTGTATGGCCTCCACTTGTGTGTGTGTGTGTGTGCGCGCGAGTTGTTTGAAATTCAAAGAGGTTGAGTTCACTACCTGACATGAATTTTCATATGAGCAAGAAAAATATGATTTGCACAAATTTGGACCTCTCATATCATGCATTACGGTTTTCATGGTGATTTTAAATTTTCTTTTAGAAACCTTGATAAAGGGTTATATATATATAGAGAGAGACGACATCAACCAAGATTGGTGTGATTGAGGGTCACTTCACTTTTGGTCATAGCCCCTTGTAAGTTTTCATATTTATTGGATTTTTGTACAATACTCTAGAATTTCAAGACATAAAGTTCATTACATCCACTCATTTTAACATTCAAAATGGATATATGCAATGACGGCCACATTCCAACTTGCATGTTTGACAACAATATGCATTTCTACACTCTCATACGTCGTCCCCCCCCCCCCCCCCTCCCAACCTCGACCAACAAGATGCAATGATTGGCCAAAACTTCACCAATACTGGCAAAGTCTATTTCGCTTTGCCTAAATAACCGACACCTGGAAGTTTGTCCTAGTGTCCTACCAGCTTGGGCTTTGTGGTGTCTACATAAACTCATCCATAATGGATGTAGCCTTGAATTGAAGTAGTCCATATTCACACCATCATTGTTTGGGAACTAAGATCTGGTCAAAAGTTACAAGTTGGTCATTACACTACAATGATGGGATTGTGAACCTTTAGGCAAAGCTATTCTACACACGTAGGTTTGGATATTGTTTGCTAATACCTACCATTGGGGGGTGCACACACGCTCAAGTGGATAGCTCTTGAAGTATGCATAGGTTTAAGTGAAAGTGATTCAAAACTATATACTAACCTTAACTTTTGTGAAGAAAACATCATGGACAATAAAAAAAAAACACATTGATCTACAAAGCCAAGAAATTTATGTTGACAATTTTTTTTCAAGAAAAGTCTACATATTCTAGAAGATGGTGCATAGTGGTGTGCAAGTAGGTGATATTGAGCAAGTAATTATTTTAATTTTGTTCTGAATATGATAAATTACACTATATTGATGTTTTTTTCTTCTAAAAACAATTATGATGATGCCCTCAAGTATATAATGAATTTGAGGAACATGAAAAATTCCAATTGCAACATATTAAAGGTCATAAACTTTACTACCAACACTAGATGAAGCCATTGCTTTTGAGCATCACTTTTAATGATAAGTTTTGAAGATCTCATCTTGATATTCTATATTGAGTATTTAACATACCAATAGAGGTTCTTGTGAGAAATTCTAATTTAAACATCAAGTTTATACTATTTTTACTCATATGCCAATAATAATATGTTTTTGGTTTACCATAGACCTTTTTTTGGTAGACTTGATAGTGCCAAGGGTACAATAAAAAAAACTGCCCATTTAGATTTGTTGCTATTTCATATTGATTTAATTGAGGAGTAGACTAATATGAGGTCTTCGGCTCCAATAAAGGTGATTATTAGTTATTAAAAAAAAGATTCTCTAGGTTCTACATAGCAATCAAAATTTTTGCCCTCCTTTATGGTAGGTGTTGCAAACATGTACCATATAGGTTTGACAAGGCATTAACATGGGTTGGAGAAAACCTAGATTATTGTCCGGTTAACCTCAAAATAACTCTAAAATCCCACACTAGGGGCCCACTTCCATGCTTTGGCAATTCCAATGAAGCAAAATAGAGAGTTCACTAACATCAACGAAGTTTTTGATAGTGTTGTCAAGTATTTGTTGGCTCAACACTTCCATGCAAAGTAGGGGGGGGGGGGGGGCAAAATGTGAGATAATAGATTTGCCTTGTTGTCCAACATGCAAGTTGGATTGTGGTTGTCATCACACTTACCACTTTGAATGTTCCGTCATAGTACTGATTGGCTTTTTTTTAATCTTGGGAAGCTAGAAAAATGAAAAAAAATCCATGAGTCATGAAAAATTCAGGCAATGTTTGAATAATAAGAATATGGCATCATGGAAAAATCAACGTAAAGTGAAACAATTTCAAATCCACACTAACAAATTTATGGAAATGAAGTTTTTTTCGATCAAATGAAAGTCAATGTCCGGGTTCCGGAATAGAGAGGCAGCCAAGTCCCCCTCCTCAAACTTCAACTATTTGTTCTAATCGTGATGGATCTTGCGTTATGTTTTCATGGGATAATTAGTGCACAATTCCACATGGAGGGTGGTCCAAATTTTTGTCGTCTAGTGGATTTCGCCGACTTTACTAGCACATGGAAGTGTGCCTTAAGGGTCCAAACCCTTTGAGTTGGAAGAAATCTTCATGATATCTCTAATGCCTTACCAGGTTGGCTTTGTGAAGTGTGCCGTTAGGCAAAATAATAATTGGACCCTTTAGAGACATGGCGGTTATCTTTCTTCAAGTTTTTAAAATTTAATTTTTTTATAAATCTTGCTTAGTATTCTACAAGACAATTTAGAATACAATGCATATGTAGACACTTAAAGCTCTATTGATTGTGTCTTGCATACAATTTTGAACTTGAGCATGTAAACTTTGGAATTTAGCACAACAACTTGCAGGATGGTCCCACTCACCCTTACAGGTATCGAAGGACACACAAATATGTAGGAGAATGGCATGGCCTTTGAACAAGAGGATGTGCTAAGAAGTGAGTAAGCTTGAAAGTAAGCACAAAATTGCTCAAGAGATGTCCAACACTCTCATGGTCTTCATTGCCTTGTTGGTTATTTGCCATTTGGCAATGAAACATAACATTTCATTTGTTTAGAATATAATATATCATTGTGTACACATGATCGAAGTTGGTATTATCACATCACATGTACAACTTGAGGCTTCTCCTTTTCCATTGAATAGTCCAAAACATCGTCATCATCAACGATCCATGACCTTTGTAAAATTGACTCACCTATGGCTTAGATAATTATGCTTAAGCATGGTTGTCCCATTGGAGAGGGCGGTCGATGGCAAATGTTCAATTTGATGTGATGGTTGCCAAGATCCACATGCCTCGTCGACCAATAAATTTTTTTAAAAAAAGTACCAAAAAAAAAAAAACTTGGGGGGGGTATGTCGATTGGGATATTGATCGAAAGAGTTGGTGAGGCATACTCTGGTTTGCAGATGTGAACAATTGTCTCAACATTTAGGTTGATTGATCATGCAAAAAATTCTATATTTATAGAATTGTCATTTTATAATGTGGTTGACTGATTGGTTTGCTTACGTGGAGCATTTTGATTGGCCAATTTTGTACACCTTTAGCTTCAAAAAGTACCCTCTTCCGTCTGAACGAACAACATGGTATGTGTCCCCATTGCCATACATACTAGATGGACCGTAGCAGACCCGATGGGGATGACCCTGTGCTTAAGAGAAAGTCTTGCCTTGCTTGGAGATGTGTGATTCCACCATGTGCACCCAAGAGAGTTGCCCTAGATCTCATGGTCCTCGTGGCCTTGTTGATTCTTTGCCTTTCGACAATGAAACAAAGTGTTTCATTTTTCTAAAGCATGTAATAAATTGTCTAAACGTACAGTATGGATCGAAGTTGGTATTATCACATAACCATCATGCACAACCTGAGGCTATTCCTTTTCCATTCAAAAGTCCAAAACATTGCCATCATCAACGGCCCATGACCTTTGTAAATCTGACTCACCTACGGCCAAGTCTTCATATGGCTTGTTGCATCGGTTCCGATTCCGTGCAGTTGCTGTCTCTCTACAAGGAAGGACTTGCTTTAGCAAAAGGAACTTACATCCTCAAGGTCACATTTTAGGTCTACTCATTTTCACACAGCGTCCGCAAGATATTACACTACTGTTTCATCAAAATGGAGACCGAGTACCATCAATTAGGTAGACACCTTTGTAAATTTATGTGTGACGTCTCATAAGGAATCTGCAATATAAAGTGGTGAGCAATACAACCTTCAATAGTCGCGTTGCGGGAGCATTGCAGAGCTTTATGTAATAGATCAAGTGTGAGTAGACTGATTTATCTATGTGTTCCTGCTTGATGCAATGTCGTGTCATGTTTTTGTTGTTGTTCCTGTAGGCCAAGGACTCGGGAAATCGGTATAGCAAAAAGAGTTTACATCTTTGCGTCATTGACGAGAATCCACAAGATGTTCACGACTGTTTCAAAGTGCACACCGTGTGCAATTAGATAAACACTTTTGATATATGCGTGAAGCCTCGTCAAGAATCTTCCGCACTAGGAGCAACACATACTTCAAGAGGAGCATTGATAACACACCTCCCTTTTTACAGGTCGAGTGCGAATACAGGACGCATCAATAAAATCCATGCATCAAAGTGTAGGCTACTATACCTATTCCATTCAAAAGTCCAGAACATTGCGATCATCAACTGTGAATTTTGGAAATCTAATTTCTCTGCGGTCTTGTCTTCCTGCTTGTTGGATCGGTTCGTATTCCAGCTGTCATTGAAGGACTCAGGACATTGCTTTATAGTAGCAAACAGAAGCTACAGCTTCGGGTCATAGATAGAGCTCCAAAATTTGACATAGAGTGCACAAGATGTGAGATACTACATGACTAGAAATGTGACCGAGTATAATTAGTTAACTACTTCTGGTTAATGTGTGAAGTCTTTTCAAGAATCTGCCACAGAAGGATCGACACATTAATTGGACAACTTCAAGCTACAGGTCGAGTGGGAGTGTGCATTCAGCAACAATATCTTGGAAGCGGAGGACATGCTAATCAATACAATTGAGAAACACAGGAGAATTCATAGTAATTATACAGAAACGGGAATTCAATCCCGGCAGCAACATACAGCGCTCATCGAACAATGATGCTTGCGCATCCTGCCCGCGCGTCCTTTAATTACTCTGCCATTATCGATCAACTCGAACGATGTCCATCAAAAATTGCAATTGAAAGTCTTCTCGGGGATCGGATCATTATCTACTTGGGATGGCAGACATTGATTCTAGGTGCCAGAACAAGCTAAAAAATTACTAGCACAAGGTTTGAGTGCAATAGATCCTTTCGAGGTCTCCACGAGCTTCAAACTTGTGACTCCTCCTCCACGTGCATGCAACTGTTGCAAACCTTCCGTTCGGGATGTTTTATGCCTTTCGACTATGTCCACAGTGGTGAGAATCTTAGCTGATACTTGACATTATGTACCTATTTACGGCTGTGTGTGCATGCATGCTCAGACCGCAACTGCTGTCGATGAAGATCTGATGCATCTCTTGAATATATAGGAGTTCTCTTTCGGTCTCTCTCTCTCTCTGGTGGCCAGCCCCTGGTTGCGAAACACATGTAGATTATGAGGGCGGCCTCACTCAGGGGGAGAGAGAGCTTTAGAGTCGTCAAGTCGTGCCGTTGGTGGCGTGCTTGGGAAGCGAGCCCGTCGTTTGCTTGGCTCCTTGAAGCTCACCGTTCTTCTCCATCTGGACGTAGACCGAGTGGGAGACGGGCTTCATGGGAGTGCCTTTCTCGTCAGCGTCGGTCTGCTGTTCCTCCAGTTCTCTTGGCGTTGCGTTTTTGTAGAACGCGTACAGACACAGTTGCGCGATGCCGGACAGAGCGCCAAGGCCGTTAGGAATCTGGTAAACAGAGTCGAGTCGGCACATCAGGGATAAAGATTGATGAAGGAGAGGGATTCACCATTCAACAGAATATAAATATTGTTTGGATTAAATTTACCACGTCTTCTATCCACATTGGTGAAGGCCATATTCCATCCAACGTGGAATTTATCTTTATGGACTCGAAGTGTTGAGCCTGGCAACACCACCCCTAGGGTAATCCTTCGCAAGAAATGCAAATACATCAGGACCAAACTTAGTCCGGTATCACGGAAAGCTGGGTGTAGAAAGGTTTCTGACTTACGGCAATAAAGACGTCAATGCCACCAAGAAATGCATAGCCAAACCACACCAAGCCGTTGATGAAGTTAAAGAGGGAGAGCAAGAAAGGCATGTATTCCACACTCCTGGTCCGGATCACCAACCTCTGCAGAAAGCCAGATGACATAAAGTAAGAAAGATAACTCCCTACGTGACGGTGAACGGAGAGGTGTGAGCATCGAAGTGCAGATTAGATCATGTCACGGAAGAGATGTTAAGGAGCACAGGGGGAAGAGGAAGTTGAAATATGTAGTCAATGCCTTAAGTGCTTACCATGACTGTGAGGGGCGAAGCGTACATTCCCACTGCAAACACAGCACACAGACTGCCGATGATGAGCTTCCGTTTATTCTTGTCATGGACTAGCAACAGTACAAGCACCACGACGATGGCAAATCCAACGATGACAGCCGTCAACAACTTCATCACCTTCATCTGCGGTGACGGCAAACAGGGTGCACACGAAGCGTGGCATTAGCGACAAAGTAAGGCGTCTCTGCAGTAGAGATTGATCATGAACATGAAGAAGTAAGATGACTGGGATAAGATAATTGCAGAAAATATGGGAGTTATATGCATGCGTAGATTACGAACCCTGATTTTCTTTGCTGCATGTATCAGATATAAGGTGAGGTACGTAAACTCAATGGCGCATCCGGCTGCATTGATCGTAACTACCAAGACTTGGAACTTCACAATAGGGAGTCCGTAGACCACCCATAGCATGCAATTGAGAAGAGTGCATACGTAAGGAATCCCGGAATAGTCCCCCACCGACTTCCTTTTCACAATGTCGATGAAGGTGGGGCTGCAAGTATGGAAAAGTAGACGTTAATATTCAACCACCAAAAACATGATGATGCTCTTGAATTGGAATAAGCTATTTTCATCCGACACGTTGTTTCAAGAAGGTTCAACAAGATAGAGACAGCACTCACATGGGGGATGTGAACAAGCAGATGGCGGTAATGTTTCCTGGACACACCCAACAAAGGCCACCCAAAAACAGAGTACTGAGATCCAGCAATTCAAGAACCCGAAATTGGATGTTAATTTGTGCAAGATGACAGACGTGATACAGAGCACGGCATGAAAAATTAAGATGTAGGTGCAGCAGGGCGCCATGATCTCTAAAACTGATGATCGACTTGGCATGCTGAACGTTTCTTGCACCATCATACAAACAGTAAAGTGGGACATGTACATGTAGGAGACACACATGAGAGACAAAGAAGGAAGGAAGGTAGGCGTTACCCAAGATGCCCAGAATCAGCTTGAAGTCCACATGACCCATTTCTGCCGCTGCTGCCTTTCACAAATTCTCACAAGAATATCAGCGGGCCTGTGAAGCT
The DNA here is from genome assembly GCA_950295325.1 of Polytrichum commune. Classification (NCBI taxonomy): domain Eukaryota; kingdom Viridiplantae; phylum Streptophyta; class Polytrichopsida; order Polytrichales; family Polytrichaceae; genus Polytrichum; species Polytrichum commune. Next base: position 40,795,769 of record OX485807.1, read on the forward strand.
CAAACTCGTGAATTCAAAAACTCCTGCCACCTGCCCCCAGGGAGGAGGAAAAATCTAGAAAGGGAACGACGACACCAAGAATTACAACTCCAAATTGCTCACGAGCCAGCCAAGCTCCCTCCCCTGATCCCTGGCTGATACTGAGCACTCCGAAACTCTGGATCCCTCTCTCTGGAGTCTGTCTCTCTCTCTCTATGAACGAACGAGCTCTAGCTAGCTGGCCAGTGCAAGTGTACCTTGCTGTGTACTCATGGCAGATTTATGTAGTGTGGGAGTAGTAAGGAACGGGGTAGGGGCGGAAAAGGATGAGGATGAAGTAGTTATCCAGCCGATTGTTTTCACTTGATGAGGTCAATCTGAACGACAATGGGCAGGATAAAGGGGATAAAGGGCGCTAAATAGTAAGCATCATCATCATCAGGCTACAGTGGCAAGAAGAGTGAGCAATGAGATGGAAAGAGGGTTGGTAGAACATGCGCTCCTCCCCTCCTTGCCTGCCAGGTATGCAGATGCACGGCACATAGGTATATCATCAGCTCGCCTTTGCAACTTTGCGACAACATAGGCGCCGGCCACCTGGAGCAATTTTACAAACAATTCATCAACAACATTCCTCCTCTCCTCTCCTCTCCGAATACCGCAACTACTCTAGGCCAATGCCACATCTCCCCCAGCCAAAATAATCCCCAGTTAATAATCCCAAAGTGGAATCACCACTTCCGAATATATTTCGAAACTCTCCAAGAACCGATGTCCTTATAATGGCCCCATATTGCCCCCACCCCCCGCCCCCCCCCCCCCCCATCCCCACCCTGACATTTGGAAGGAATCATGAAAGATCACCGTTGGAAGCTGATGTACGGCGGCCTAAGTCTACACTAGCGGGAAGAAGAAGAGTGCCATGATGATCATGCGGTAAGGTGGGATTCTTGATGCCAGCCACCATGACCTTGACCCGTACACATGGGGGACCCCAAAATACTCCTGGCCTGCCTCAAGGAGAAAGTAAGGATGATCACGAAGAGATTACCTTGCCTCTCTGAAAGGAGGAGGACTGTCATGAGGGAAGGGCATCATCATCAGTGGTACTTGAACATGGATCTTGCAGGCGATTAACGTTAAGTACAACCGCACCGGAGAAAAGGATTACCAGCGCCCGGGCCCCTTTGCCCCTCATGGAAGCCTCGCAGTCACATGGCGAATGGTAGCCAAATGCCAAATATTCTTCCTCTAATCATACTCCCCCCAAAATAATGACACATAGAGTTTTACATCACACGGCTGTGTGAACCAGGTTACGAAATGCCAACAAACAGCCTGAACCTGCCAGCATACAAATCTCTCTACCACCAAAACCCCAGCCAAACCCTACAGAAATCCCGCTGCATCCCAAAAACCTTCTAAACTGATGGGCATTCCAATTCGGTCGTCGTTTTTTCACCTGTGGACGTGTGGAATCGGCCCGTCTTCGAGGAGGGAGTTACGCAGCTGATTACATAATTAGGTCATCTTTGCTCCCATGATTACTTCAGCAACACATCGACGTCAGGAATGGTCGAGCCTCTGATCTGATCGTAAGTGGAGGTAATAAACCTGTCTCTCTCCGTGTACGTGTCGCATGCAATCATGGACCGTGATGGTAAGTTCGCAGTTTCTATCCAGGTAGAAGTAGGTGGTAGAGTAGTACTCTGAATTCTCAGGCTTCTGCAGATCACTTAGCCTGAGCTTCATCACACTGTGTGAAAATTGTCACGAAGCTCAATTGCTAAACGCAATGTCCACGATCCAGTTGCCAGTCCAAGCATGACTTCGAGTCTCTGTTGGAGACTCCCTGAAGTTCATCACCTCCGTCTCCCAAATATCTATGAGTTTGGTAGGTGTACATACCAGTTTTACCAGTGGTACCATCTACCTCGTTCCTAGATACCGGACGTAGGGCTCACCATCTCAGGATCTAGCCGATGTGTCGTGTCTTCATTGGACATGAGCATGACAAATATAGACTGTAGCAAGTGTTTCTCACGACACAATGAGTATTACATTCAATATCGTACACGTCACTGTTGGTCTGCTATAGCTGTCCTCTTCGACTTCTTAAGTCAAAATAAGAAATAAGAAATAAATCTGGTCGTTGGATGGAATTTAGGTTCGTCTTGTCTAGTTAGCAAAATCCGTGATGAATCGTTAAAATTGTTATTTATTTCAACTTTCAAGTTTCAAAATCCAAGATTGAATTGCAAAAAGTTATGAGAAATCAAAGGTGAGGTAATATCTACCTCTTTAAGTGGTGTTGACACATACACCCTCCCAAATTTTGTGGGTAACACTTGAAACTAGCATGGTGTTGTATGTTAAGCACATAGTCCCATCTCATATTGTAACATGTATGTCTTTCTGGTGTTTGTGATTGACTACAAGTGTTGTCATATACGTTTAAGTTGCATTAGAAGCACATTATTATTCATAACGTGGAGAGCAGTTCCAATAGCTCCATGCTTCCAACAACTACAGAGAATATTTTCATCCATAACATCCAAATTGTGTCCACAAGCAATTGACAAGTTATGCCTCATAAACCAACTCTACTATTTAGGTGTCTCATGACCCGTTACAACTCACTACCATAAGTTATTGTCCAGTCTCCTCTCATCGGCTATGGAGTCCATCGTTTGACACTTCAGTCAACATACTAAACCCTACATCGGGATCATATTGGGCATAATGTTATCATATGAATGGTTACTTCCTCCTTTAAAATTGAGGGAAAATTAACATTAGGCAGGAGAATTTGTGCCCAATCAGACATGAATAAACTTCATTCTCCTTCAAGTTTCAACTTTGAGAGGTTACATCCATGGTGTATATATACTCTTGCATTAAGCATTCTACCTCTCCCTTACCAAGCCATTCGATTGTCATGCAGTCCTTATGCGAGACTGCCTCCACCCACGATTCAGATTGCCACATGTTACCATGTAATTGGTTGGAACACCTTTTGAAGATGATGTGGAAATTGAATCTAGGCAAAGACACACCCAACCTTACCAAAATGTATTGTATTTAATTGTTTTTGCAATGTCTCAAGCAATGTCTGTACATTATCCTTTTTATATATATACATATATACACACACCATTTGGGTCTCTATGATGAGGATTTCATATTTTTGGATACTTGTAAAAGTATTATAAATGCTTGACGATACTTTTTGTTCTCAACATCATCATTTGGATCTATATACATATCATGCACGAACCTACATACCTACACTGAAATCACCTTAGTATCAATACGATTCAAAAGAAGTAATCCCAAGACTATAATTAACAATGGAATAAACAACTACGTGTCCTATGGAGACGTGGTAAACCAATCAGGTTTGTGAGCCATATGATAGGTAACCATATCGCAAAGTTCGGCGTGCACTTTACTATGTCGAACGTGTAAACAATCCGAAATACATTACCGTATTCACACTATTTGAAGTACTTGCCCCATCCCACTACTTTGGATACCCATTGACCCAACAAATAACTCGGGTATGCAAAAATTCTCTCACCTAGATATATCCACCAAATACCCAACATTCTACCTGTACTTTAATTTCGATACCCAGGGGTAGGTTCTTTGATGCCAACCAATTTACTGATGCCGATTATTGATGCCCATGCATTTTACTTGTCTCAACATTAACTTGCCTTTAGAAAGTTACATCGGCCATCAGGATTCTTGCATCCTTTAAGCATCTTGTGCAGTGCCTGGGAAGTTTTTGAGCATGCATAGTCGGTCAAGATCCTAGTGATTCTAAATCCAACCGGTTACATGTTAACATCTTCGGGTTTGGCTTTCATTCATGTGAAGTATATTCTTCTATAGATTCCTCTAAAAGGACCGGTAAGGTAATTCTCCTTGAAGGAAGTCTCCAACTTCAACCGGTGAGTTTCTCAAACTTCACCAGTTCATCTGTAACCAAGGGCCACTTCACACACGAGACTGAGAGCCCGTGACCATTACACTGCAAGCACTCTCATTGGTGGAAAAGGCACACCTGGTCCAAGTTCACTTCACGCTACGCTTGAGGGACCAACGGAGTATGTGAATGCAAGATGGATGTAAACTCTACATGGATTCCTACATGACATCAAGTGGATCATGTTTCATGGTCACCTGGATTATTTCCAAAACCCATCTCTTAGAGGTAGGCCGAACACAAAACCGGGAGACCATGGCACCTTGAATGCCAACAACCGTTGATTTATTCTATTTTATCATGTGCGAGGATCCGCGTGGATAGAAATTCATTGAAATAGCATTTGGTTGAGGCCCCGGTCACACATGACTTCACACTCCACTTGAGGGCCCGTGACCACACTACATGATGTTGGAGGTGTGTTGGGACGGCCTTTGGACACTCTTCTTTTGGGCTGTCACAATTTTCATGGTCACGGCTCTTGGCTCATGTAGGAAGTGGCCCTCCCTAAGGGCCACTTCACACTCGGGACTGAGAGCCCGTGACCATTACACTCCAAGCACTCTCATTGGTGGAAAGGACGGAGCCGGTCCAAGTTCGCTTCACACTACGCTTGAGGGACCAACGGAGTACGTGAATGCAAGATGGATGTAAAGTCTACATAGATTCCTACATGGCACCAAATGGATCATGTTTCATGGTCACTTGGATTATTTTGAAAAACCACCTCTTGGAGGTAGGCCTAACACAGAACCGGAGACCACGGCACTCCGAACGCTCACAACCGTTGGTTTATTCTACTTTATCATGTATGAGGACCCGCGTGAATAGAAATTCATTGAAATAGCGTCTGGTTGAGGGCCCGGTCACATATGACTTCACACTACACTCGAGGGTCCGTGACCACACTACGTGATTTTGGAGGTGTGTTGGGACGGCCTTTGGACACTTTCTTTTGGGCTCTCACAATTTCATGGTCACGGCCCTTGGCTCGTGTGGGAAGTGGCCCTCCCTAAGCAGCGGTTCTCCCCGAGCCCTGGTCTTGGGGGAAGCTTATCCCCCGGGGCTCCCTTAGGAAGCCAGGCAGTCGTTAGTTAACTTAGTTGTCGCCTGGCCTATTACTCAGCGTACTCATGAAGAACATGGAGGCGGAGGAAGTGCCACCAAGGGAAGCTGAAGAGGCACAAGCACAAGACAAGCGAGCCGACAAAGCCAACGGGATTCGGGCACTCCTCCACGCGGGGGCTGCACTCGGCCGGCGGACGGACGGATGGATGAATGGATGGATGAATGAATGCTACACTATATAGTCCTATTAGGGTGGGAATTATCAGCATGGGTGACGCTGATTTGCTAGTCAAGGTGGAATTAACGTGGGTCCAAGATCCTGGGTCTTGCCCTAAGTCTTCATGAAGATTTCCGACCAACACTGGTGAATATGAGTTATAGGATGAAAGTAGTACAAAGTAAAATGTTGTTATCACCCACATGAATTTTTTAGAAAAAAGGAAAAAAAGAAAAAAAGAAAAGAAAAGAAAAAATCAGTGTGGTCCAAGCTAAAGTTTTAGGAGGAGATTAGCGTGGGTTGGAAATCGATGTGGTCCACGTTAATTCTCATTTTGAGAATTAGCGTGGGATGTGGAAAATTATGGTAGCCCGTAGTAATATGACTATTTAGTGTACATGGTTGATTGCTTAGCTACTTGTACACTTATCACGGTGGTAACGACCACTAGAAGAAAGAGGCTATCCATCACAACCATCTGTTGTGACTCGTCCGTTGTGACTCATGGCAAGAAGATGTTGCATGAATGAGTCATTCTGGTTGTCAACTGGAGCTTTTTGGTTGGTGTTTTGGGACGATTGGCAACCAAACCCCTCTGGCTGACAACCAAAAGCTTTTGCTAAGTATGCATTTTCTTGCCATGAGTTGCAAAGCATGGTTAGAATGGGCAGCTTTGCTTCTAGTGATCCTGTGTCACAAAAATGCTATTTCATTTTTTCCATACCTAGACCCTCGTGTGAACTCCTTGGGTCCAAAATTTTGCTTGTGACCAATAGAAGTGCTTGATTTCTGAGTTCTTTGGCCTTGGACCCTAGGGCCGATTGTAAAACCCACCCTAAGTAACATAAATATTATTTCGGGGCACTTTTGTTGAATGATTGATGCGTATGCTCATATGCAATGATCTCCTCTTGCCGAGCTTCATGATGTCTAGGCGTACTCATTCATCGAGAAGGTGAGAATGCAACCGGTTATTATGTAGGAGTATGAAACTAGCTCTTGTTAGCATGTGTTGTTTCAAATGATTCCAAAAATGGCATCAACGACCCCAAATTAGACTACGAATGTCTAGTTGGAATGAATTCGCCCTCAATATGTAGGGATCTTATTTCTATTCTTATTACAAGCCTTCTCATGATGGATAAGTTTACCTAGACGCACCGAAGCTCAAGTTGTGTGTGGTGAAGCACTCATTTTCCAACAAAAGGTACACAAAATTTTGCAATCAAGGTAATAGGTAGACTCTCGTTGTTTGTTTTGTGGGTTGTCTGCGTTGAAAAAAACATCTTCTCCCATGCACATTCATAACTAGGATTTAAGTTAATGTGGGAAAAAAAACTTACTCATTATTAATAATGCATATTAGGGTACATTTTGCACAATTGAGACATGCACATTGCAAAACAATTTATTTGGACGAAGAAATTAGAATACTTGATGAGAATCTTTATATTACATATTTTGAGAAGCAACATGATTAGGCATTGCCTCTACATGTGCATTTTCATTTCTACAAAAAATACGGTGTGTATGCAACTAACACGTGCTACAACTAAAGATGCAATCCACATCTTGGATTCATTGTTGTCAATTCTATCATAAGGTCTATTGGTAGAATTACACACATAAAATTTCATTATGTCCATAAATCATGCATAACTTTAAAATTATTTTAAATGTAGCTTCATGATTCTGGACTTCTCAACTTTGTGGTATGCATATTATGCATTGCAAAGAGTGGTGAAAACTCACCGAACTATTTTATGATATGACTGTCAAACTTCTAGTCTCACTAAAACATTTGAACTCCGGAATAGGCATCTGAGACCCCAAATCAATCTCGTGACTCTATCTAATTTTTAATTAAATAATAAATCCCTCCTTCCCAAATTCATATATTATATTAGAGAAGTCTAATCAAGAACCCATGTGCCAATATCGAGGATTTAAGTATCTTTGGATTTATGCATGAATTTTGAACAATTCCAGTAGCCAATATGATATACACTAGATTGCAAAACCACACAAATATGGTGGTGGGCGAACATGGATTACAAAACATTCGAAGATGTGGTTGTCGTGGTGTTGTTTTTACTATTGCCGTTTTGATGTTTTTGTCCCAACATGTGCACATCCCTTATTGTTTTTGGAAAGATGGTTGCTCCAAATATACTTAAATGTCAATTCACTACAAGAAATATAGTCCACTTTGCAACCACATGTTTTCACTCCCATTGAAAAAAAATAAAAATGTATGAAGAAATCTATTTGAGAACCAATTGCCCAATATCTCCAACCAAATTGAAACATGTATGTGTTATTTTGTTGGGAGCTGCAACAAACATGTTTGCTTTGAGTGTGACCTGACTCCCTAGTGTGTGAAGAGGAAGTAATGCCCCGGGCTAGATCACATCTTCATTTGGTTGGGGCCCACCCCTCCCACGCCTCCTTCACTTCCCAATCATCATGCCCGCACCTGTGTGGGAACTCTTCCTCGTTGGGAACCAATGTGACAATAGCTGGTCAAAATTACAAATATTCAAGCTGACATCGCTTTCATTATTCCTAAGTTAATTGATGCAACTCCTTCACATGCCAAAGGAGCTTAATGGCTTAAGTAACCGGGAATCGTGACATTGGTTCCCAACGGGGAAGAGTTCCCATGCAAGTACAGGCAAGAAGACCGGGCAGCGGAGGAGGTGTGGGAGGGGTAGGGCCCAGCCGAATGAAGATGTGATCTAGCCCAGGGTATAAGTAATGAACTTAGAAAAGAAACCAACCAATAATAATAATAGTATCTAGAAATTAAATATTGATGAAATCTCTTTGCCCCAAAGGAGCTCATTAGATATTGAAAGATTTTTAATTGGCGTTTTCCCCTTTAAAAACCAATTACTGAATTTCCCCACTGTTACTGAGGGTGTGGTTAGATGTTAAAAAACTTCAACTTCTTAAGATAGAAAGTTAGAAACTAGGAAGACATGAGTTTGAAAGGGGGTGGCTTTAAAAAAAATTCTAAGCATTGTCATAGTGAACTAGTGATCATTGATGCTCGATCGGAGCACTGGCAACCCTAAAGAAAATAATAAAAATATAGGAATTATGTGTGATAAAATATAGGGTTTAATATAATAATTGTGGGTAATATTTGTAAAACAATTACATATAGTGTAGGGTGTTCTAGGTGTGTGAAATATAAGTACGTGTGATGTGGCATTTGACATAACATCATAACATTACCGAAGTGGTGCATATAAAAGACCATGGAAATAAAGGTTAGATATGAAGAATCACATACCTTGCATTTTGATTCTAGAGATTGATTGAATATCAGTTGATTTTCCATGAAGAATTTGGGGATGAATCAGTCACTCGTGAAATCATCAACCCCAATTTGGAAGGAGTAGAATGATCTTGTTTTCAAGAAGATAGCTTGGCATGTGCAAAAAGTTCACCATACTATTGGGGGAGTTTTAGTGACTTATGATAGCCCCAACTAGCTCAAAAACTCTTGATGAGTATAATAAGACTTTGCGCGTTGCTCAACAAGATGTTTTACATCCTTTGATTCTAACTGATGCTTTCAATTGGGGGTGGGGGGTCATCAATGTTCCACCCAAAAACATGGTGCAATGATAGATCCTTCAATTATATATCAAAGCAAAAATTAGAAGTAGATGATTAAAAAAAGAAGGTATTGAAATTTCTCTTTGGGAGTGCACTAGAAATTTGTACTTGTAACACATGGGTTCACATAAGGGATGCTACTTGTGACTATGGACTACAAAATATACATAGCACTAGAAGTTTTTTGTTGATTCATTGGCAATATAGATAATATGTTTTGCCCTACGGACCATTAAAACCCAAACATAAATTTACAACAAGGGCATACATATAGAGGAGAGTATAAAAGATTGTGATGAACATCAATAATAATACACATGATTTTGCTTACAAATATTGGAGGCTTACTTTTTGCATCAAAACAAAAACAAAACCAAAAAAACTCATATAAAGTTTTCATGGTATTACTTTTCTATTTTATTTTTGTATGGTATTAATACTTCTTTCCAATGCTTTCATTTTTAGCTATTATTTTGTGTGCATACTCCTTTTTTGTCCACCCAAAATCCGTATAAGTGGATTTTGAATTGAAGACAGTGCACGCATGTGACGCATGCTTTTACTAAAGGGTGCACCCCCTAGGAGCAAATTTTGAGAATACAATAAACATATTCCAAAATTATTCACCAAATATACAAAATATCTCATGAATATGTGCATTACTTCATAATCTCATGAAAATACCCTTTATCTCAAAGGTCTCAAGGGTAGTTTGTATCTCTACAACGAGTGGACCCCCCCCCCTTGCTCCAAGTAGGCGCTCCACATATGCATCAGAGAGCTTATTGCTTGAAGATATGATACATATGTTTATTTGGGACATTGATGAACCTTATATTTACATCATTCTCTCCTAACCCAATTTTGAAACTTTGTTTGCGGGTTCCTCTTGCAATTAAAATCACTTCAATTTGTACCCAAAAAGAAGAAGAAGAAGCAATAGACAACATTTCTACGTAACATGAACTCCATAACAACCATATAATTATGTTGCATTTGCACTCTCTAAAAATCTAGAGTGAGATCACAAGGCCAAAAATAATGTACCATGGTCCAATATCAACCAATGAGAGGAAAAATCTCTTACCCCCCCCCCCCCCAAAAAAAAAAAAAACGGTTTCTTATCCTACTAGAGTTAGATTTCACTACACATACATGATATGTCCTCTAAGTTCTCCCAAGGACATTTGGTCCTTTCGGATCCGTTCACCAGTTGACCCCAATGGGCAAGATCTTGTGCGAAATTCCGTTTTGAGATCTTGGAGGAATGTAAAACCCTCTTGCTTCCAATTCCTTGGGAGCATTAACCTAACGTCACCCTTTGTGTAGTCAAAACGTCAATGAACTCAAAGGCAACCGTTACCATATGCTAAGGTTCATTTGAAGACAACTTGTTTAGTGCAATCTCTTGGGAGTGATTTTTTCATACGAGATGTTGACGATGCTAGTAACTTTGATACGTCGAGTACAAGATTTACAAATAAATTATCCGACCTAATCAATGGTGGACTGGTATATCGATGAATGTGTGGTATGAATAATCAAACCGAGTGATGGTATCAAAGAACCTACCCATGGGTATCAAAATAGTGACACCAATCAAACTTTGATGTTTGGTGGGTATGTCAAGGTAAGAGAATCTTTGTATATAGGAGTTATTATTTGGATTAGGTACCATTCTAAACCAAGTTGATATGAAGATAACTTTGCTTGGATATGAAGATCCCTGCATGGTATATAGGCTCGAATGCTCTTACCTTCTTGGTATCAAAAATACGTGCAATGCTCATTATAGATACCTAAATGGATTCCAAAGAAAGACAATTGTATTTTAACACTAGACCTAACCCATGAAGACATTGGGGGTGATCTCTTTTCAGCGATGCATCATAATGTATGATTTGAATATTGAGTATATACTTGGGCATGTGGAAACATTTTGTCTAGACCAAACCCATCCCCTATGATCCCCTATGATAGTGCCTATCAAACATGATATATCAATACCCAATGAGTTTGACATGTGCACGTCCACGTAACTTTGCTCATTAAATAAACAACCCTCATGATGTATTATCATCATGGCTTAAGCTTCATGGTGTCCTTGTAAACTCATCCATTGGATGATAATAATGATAATAATAATAATAATAATTGGTAATCAAGTTTACTTCTTAATTCTCAAGAATTAAAAGAACACATGTTGGAGATAAGTCACTAAGCACAATTGCCAATAGTTCTCCACCAATGAATGTCAAGTTTCAGCATAACACAATAGCAACATGTGTTACAATACTTGTATATGAGTTGTTCATATGCTACATCGTGGATAACAAAGTATGAAGCAAATGGGCTCACATTCACGTTGGTGCTACAACACCAATGTTTTTTTTTCTTTATCTTTTTTTATTCTACGAAGGTTGCATATGCACTGGACCACCATAGGCCCACAACTCAATGGATTTATTCTCCAAGACGAGGCCGCCTTGTGGGTTGCAACTAAATGCATTTGCTTACCAAGCTTGAGGACTACAATATGCATCATATATTGTAGTAGTGACCCTTTTTATTCAATGATTTGTCATAGAATGAAAAATTCAAAGACTTGCAAAATTTTGGAGCCATGAGGATAAATTTTAGACAATGGAAATTTTATATGTAAGAACAAGAAGCTAAATGCAATGTTGTGTTATCTTTGCATGATGTTAGGACATTTTTTTTCCAACTCACTTTTGAACTTGTAATGAAATCCCTAAAATCGTTTACGTCATTCATGCGAAATGCTTTCATCCAAATAAACAAAGAGATTTCATCCACTCTAGTGATGAACTAGCCTCACTCCTACATTGTTTTGTCCCTCTAACGGACACTGGTGCTTGGTGTAGTAAGAGGTGACAATGAATGTTTCAAGATTTTCCTATCAAAGTTACATGCAGAATGCGAAGAAAGTGATGAAAACTAGGAGATTCAACCACCGTAATAGATCAACTTTCAAAAATCACCAAAAATACACACCAAACCCAAGGAAAGCCAAGTTTACAATAGTTCTTGACTTCAAAATGCATGTTCGTATATTCATTTCGATTTCTTGACCCTTTCATGAGCAACGAACTTTGTTTAAGTCAAACTTTATCACATTTGCCTTGACACCCACTAATGTACGAAGTCATACGCTCCAATGACTTGCTTGCAATATCATAAGGCTATGCAATCCAAAGTGCTCCCAAAGTGTTATGGTTTTGAGTCATATCATGCAAACCCATTATCCATAGTTGGTACTTTGATAACATTGTGTCGACACTTACTTGGGAATCGTGTTGGGAGTATGTTATGTCCTTGAATTTAACTAAAGTTTGACTCCATCCGGTCATCCTAAAGCACTCTTTCAAGGACCCTCTAAGTTATCCAACAATTATTGTCGCGAGTCACAATAGCTAGCAATGTGTAGGCTACTAGCTAGGTCTATCCCATCCTTATCTTTGCATGATCCTTAACATCATCTCAAAGGAAAAGTGATGGGTGCCAAACATGAGTCAAGTGTAAGCAAGTTTACATGCCATGTTGAATCTCAAACAAGAGTATATTGTGATCCACATCCGTAGAGCTAGCGACCTTATCATTATCCTCATCCTTTGGAGAGAAAAAGGGACTAAGACCCTCTATCAAGGCAATCCATACCAAAGGACTACTTGGAAGGCAATTTTTGCTATGTATAAGGTAGATGGGTTTTATATGGTTATTTTTTTCCTCATTAGCCCACTTCTCTTAGAATATGAAACACGCTATTAGTATCAAATGGCTAGCAAATCCAGATCGAGATCGTGCCCATTTTTCTCATAATTTTTGGAGTTTACATGAATATATTAACCATTATCAAAGTGAATATTCTTGTGCTCATTGAATGGTCATATAGATCCTCCCAATTAAAATCCCTATTGAACCTTAAATGGTTATCATGTTTTGAATATGTAGTTCAATTGCTTTTAAGCATGTCTTTTTAATATCCATTCTTGCAGCCATTCTTGGGGGTGGGGGGGGGGACCTTGCACAAATTTAGGAAAACACATGAGTTACAATGAAGGGTCTTTTTATTTCCTTTGAGGGTCAAATGATAAACTTGGAATTGATACAAGAAAACATCAAGTACTTGCACAAATTCTATTTATATGTAACCAAGTATTCCATATAATACTCGAACTTAGATTCTTATTTTGTTTCTTAATTTAGTATATTCTATCTTCATGAATGTCCGTAGACATTGTCGGTAGTGTAGTTGTGAAAGCTTTGACTTCTGACTTGCTAGTAGGAGATACATGAAAGCCTCTAATTGAATTGTTGTGATGTGGCTTGATCATACTCTTTCATATTTGTAGTGTTTCTCAACATATTAGAAATACAAAGTTCTATGTTTTAGGCTAGAATATTATCTCATATGATTGTCACGTCCATTTTTGCAAATTTTGTTGGTTTGAGTGATTACTTATGCTCCCTACGTTGCCTTGTCATGTGTTTAAATTTTTGGATTTCTTGTACAAGGCAGATAAAGTCAAACTCGTTTTTTTCTTACATTTACAAGATACGTAGCATGATGGAAAGAAAAACAAGGTCTTATGGATTTTCAAGTAATTAAAAGCTCATCAAAGTGTATTTGAAAATGGGTCGGAATGCTATTATTTGCAATTCAAGGGTTTCAAAACCTCATACTAGAATCCAACACAATAGACTCATGATAATATTCGATTAACGCATGTGGTTTTAATGTGGTTGGCAGCTAAGGTAGAAGTGCTTGATTTGGTTACTTATCTGAACTTGATTCTTATGATTGAGTGGTATGTGGTTAGAAGTGGCTTCAAGAATGGATATTAAAAAGGAGTGCATTTAAAACAGATTGGACGACATGCTCAAAATATGATAACCATTCTAGGCTCAATAATCAACATAGTTGAGGAGATCTATATGACCAACAAATGAGCACTAAAATCTTCACATAAAAAATGAATAAGATAGTCCTAAGAGAAGTGGGCCACTCCAAAAAAGTAACCATTTAAGACCCATCTACCTCACTCGTGGCCATTACAAAATATGGCAATATGCAAATAATCCCCATGGGCATGTACATGGGCTTGCCACACATTGATGACATGCTACTTGTCAGTTGACATGGTTGCGGACTTGGTGATGGTGCATGCCACGTCACCAAGTATATTGCCAATTAAGGACCATAGCTTGGTGGCCAACCCATTTGTAGCTTCATACGACCAATAAAACCAACAAACCGCCCAAAAAGAATGCTTGCACATTGGTTGGTTGCTTGGTTGCTATGGACATGATAACTTTCGTCAAGTGTTGGATGGTGTGATTGTGAATATTGGGTTCCTCAAGTAAGATATGTGGTGCTGTTGTGGGCACTTATCAACTTCTCATTCAGTTTTAGTTGTTGGATCGAATGGGAAATCGTCTCATCCAATTAGCAATTGTGAATCGAAAATATCGTCATCTCAAGTTTCGGGATCGGTGTTAAGATGCAAAAGTTATCGGATCTCAAACTGAGAACTATACATACATATACCATCCCAAATATGTTTAGTTATTGGGCCAACAATGATGTCTTTGTATACTTTTATTAGCGACTAGGACCCACTTTCAAATTGTAACATGTGTGTTTTTAATGACCATTCTTATGTGCAAGCCTTGTCAAATCGACTCATATATAATTGTTCACTCAAGAAGAGTGCAATGACCACATAAGGCTTCGTTACCAGATCTAACTTGCAGATCAATAGAGCTTTCAACATGTTTAGGTGTTTAAAATTATTACAACCGGAATATAATCACATTTTTGAAGTGATGCTGACTTTATGAGATTAGCACACCAAATTTAATTACCCATCTTAAAGGACACCTATATTTGAGTGGGGTGTGGTTAGGGCCCCGGGATAGATCGCATCTTCATTCAGCTGGGCCCTGCCCTTCCCACGCCTCTTTCACTGCCCAGTTTTCGTGCCCGTACTTGCGTGGGAACTCTTCCTCGTTGGGAATCAATGTGACAATACCCAGTCATTTAAGCCATTAAGCTTCTTTGGCATGTGAAGAAACTTGCCAAGGAGAATATGCGGGTTCGATTCTGATTGGATAATAAAATCTATAGATTTTTTTATTTTTTTTAGGAGCGATTCATTTTTCCCGAACGCAGCATACAACATACAATTAACTTGGGGATAATGAAAGTGATGTCCACTTGAATATTTGTAATTTTGACCAGGTAGTGTCACATTGGGCCCCAACGAGGAGGAGTTCCCACACAGGTGCGGGCAGGGAAGGAGGCGTGGGAGGAGTGGGGCCTAGCTGAATGAAGATGTGATCTAGCCTAGGACATGGTTAGGTGTGAATATAAGAACAAACATAAGGAAAACACATACTGAAAAGATATCGGACTACATGTTCAAAATTTGTTAGCTGTTATAAATACCATAGTCAACGTAATTGGGAAGAGACATGTAATATGATCATTTTATAAGAAAGAGGATCATCACTTTGACAATGAATTAAATATTCATATAAGCTCCAGAATTCATGCAGAAAGCAACTGCGGGTGAAATTTGGATGTCCTGATCATCTTACATTGAATTACATGTTTCATATCTTACGAGAAGTGGGTGCAAAGCTAAAAGTGTCCATTTAAGGCCCACTTATCGTATGTGCATACCCAATAAGATTACGAATGCAACCGCTTGTGAAAGCGGTTGTAAGATTCCTAGTCTCCCAATGAGGTCTCGACGGGTTGGTGTGAGTTGATTTGTGCACCCTTTTGATGTGCTAGTGCACCCTCCGCCGAGTTTGACCCATGTATGCTCTCTAGTTACACTCCGTGGTGAAAAATATGAAAGGGGTGCCCTTGGTGAATGTGATAGGCTATCAACAATGTTGAAAGACCTCTTGTCACACCTCCTAAGTCCCAACTAAGGGCCACTTCACACATGAGCCAAGAGCCGTGACCATGAAATTGTGAGAGCCCAAAACAAAGTGTGCAAAGGCCGTCCCAAGACCACCTCCAAAATCATGTGTTGTGGTCATGGACCCTCAAGTGTAGTGTGGAGTCATATGTGACCGGGCCCTCAACCAAATGCTATTTCAATGAATTTTTATTCATGCGGGTCCTCACACATGATAAAATAGAATAAATCACCGGTTGTGAACGTTCGGAGTGCCATGGTCTCCTGGTTTTGTGTTCGGCCCACTTCTAAGAGGTGGTTTTTGGAAAAAGTCCAAGTGACCATGAAACATGATCCATTTGATGCCACATAAGAATCCATGTAGACTTTACATCCATCTTGCATTTACATACTCCGTAGGTCCCTCAAGTGGAGTGTGAAGCGAACTTGGACCGGCTCCGCCTTTTCCACCAATGAGAGTGCTTGAAGTGTAATGATCACGGGCACTCAGTCTCGTGTGTGAAGTGACCCTAACTACCATCACAATTCTCAAATAATAATAATAATAATAATAAATGTAGTACCCCTTGCAAAGGGTGAAGTTGTTTAAATCTAACATCATTATCCTCTACAAGGTGGAGACAAATGTTTTACGAACATCCACTCTATTCACTCCAGCCTTCTCTGGAGACTGGAAATCTCCTTCTTCACTTTATTTTTAATTTAATCATGTCCTCCGCTTTACATTCCATGGCTTACTCAATTAGTTTCTACAAGGACCTCACAAGTAGCTATGATATACCTTGTAAGTATGGACAAAAAGACAAAAGGCTTGTCCAAATTAATATCGTTCCGCCTAGGTGGCTTTGATGGAAATTATAGTACTTCATAGAAAACCAAGATTTATGGAAATTATAGTTATAGAAAATTTGAGAAAGAGAAAAAGGAAAGATGTTAGTTCTCAAAGTTTGAAAAAAAATTAATTCTATAAGAAAATTTGATATTCAAATCTTAGATTCGAAACCACCTAGTTAGAACATTACTTTTTGAGAGTGTTTCTTGTGCCTTCTAGACGTGCATATTGCAAAAGACAATTATGTTGGGAGAAATTCAAAGAATATGATGAATGCCATAATCATGCATACTTCGAGAAAAC
The DNA here is from genome assembly GCA_950295325.1 of Polytrichum commune. Taxonomy (NCBI): domain Eukaryota; kingdom Viridiplantae; phylum Streptophyta; class Polytrichopsida; order Polytrichales; family Polytrichaceae; genus Polytrichum; species Polytrichum commune. The sequence goes on from OX485807.1 coordinate 40,812,739, forward strand.
AATGTGGTTCAATCATCACTCTACTACTTGTGTATTTCTCATAAATGATGTGTATGTAATTAAATTGTGTCTATAACAAAAGATGCAGTCCACATTGTAATACTAGTTTCTGCCATTTCTATCATAGGGTTTGTCAATAAAAGTGCACATATACAAAATTTCAATATGTCTAGAATGTACGCATAAGTCAAGATTCACTTAAGACCCAATTAAGTGTTAAATTCAAAATATACTTGGTCTATGACATTATATAAATATCTATTTAAACACACATTTTTAAAGGATAACAACATAATCATTTAAAATAGCAGTATTAGCATACATGTGATATGTATTTGAATCCATGTCATTTATATGATCTTGTGTTTGTCTTTGAAATAGTTCCTTTTACAAACATGTGTGCTCTGATTAGAAGAGCACATTTTTTGACATTATTTAATTTGAGGCGGAATCATTTTTGACATTTTCTACAAGGTATATAATGAAGTGATTGTAAACATTGTCATTTTACGTCATGAGGCCCATAATAGGCATGTTTTACCATAAGAGTTCATGCTTAAGCTAAGGATGTGTTTAGGGATTACTTTAAGCTATGCACCCACTTCTCATAGGTTGCAAAAACACGCAATTAGTCACTAGTGCGAGATGGCAGCCAATTCTAAATCGTGTCGACAACCATTTCCCTTGTTATTTTTGGAGCTCACGTGAATATCTTATTCATTGCCAAAGTGAAGATTCCCATTCCCATTAAATAATCCTATAGGTATGTCCCACTCATGTTGATTATTGAACCTAAGATGGTTAACATATTTAGAGCGTGCAGTCAAATCTCTTTTATACAAAGGTGTTTTTGATGTCCATTCTTACAACCACACTTAACCACACAACACTCACATATAGTTGTCCGATTTGAAAAAAACCACACCATAAAACAACCACTTACCTTATCATGCATGCTTGGAATGGATGAACATGATTCGAGTATGTGGAGGACTACTAGATCCATGCACCTCTTATGGATATCAAGAACTCTTGAATTCCCGAAAAATTTAAAGGACATGGGTTCTCAATGTACAACCTTATACACATTATTATACACATTGTCTTATGTCAATGAGCCAATAGAATACCCTCATACTTGACATTGCTAATCAACATCCTAGTGCATCCAAGCCATGTATTTTAACTTGGATCTTCAATAACATCAATATGTTCAACGTATCAAAGTCATGCACTTGAAAAATGAGTTGATTTGAGATAGGGTCACTTTTAGCACGACTAGCTAAAAATGTAAGTATGTAAGTTCAAATATGCTATTATTTTCTTGGGAAACTCCATGTTGGACCTCTTAGATGAATAGGGGTTAATCCCACAAAACCTCTTGCCATGAGCTTTTCAAATCAACGAATGATGGGAAAATTGAATAGTTGACAAGTAAGTACTGTAGCTCTCTCGCAACTTGGGCAAAAAATAATTAGTTTTAAAGGTGCCTAATTTTTTGAAATTAATTTCGTTGAATGTCCAAAATAGAAGGAAATAACCTTCAAAGAGTGCCTAAAACCACAATAATGCAAGTGACATTCACTAGAATCCAAGAAAGTAACATCAAATAACTTGAACAATGTCTTCACGGGGCATCAAACCCTAACATACAAGTAAAATACAAACTTTAGGGTAAGGAATGTTGGTTAAGGGAAGTGTTTACGTTAATTCTAGCCACCATAGATGAAATGAGAAAAACATCCATGAATTATAGAAATAACCTTGATGAATGGCTAAGTTATTTTGAATTACTTATTGAATTTGCCCAATCTTAGAATATCATTTTCTGGGCTATCTAACTTACTTTTGCACTCTAATTAAGTATTAGGCAAAAAGGTGCCCAAGCTGCTAGAAAGTTACGGTACATGTCAGATATTTGATCAACTAGCATGTTGCTCCATCCAGCCCGCCCTCATCAATAAAGAGAAATGAATTATAAAGTCCAAATTTACACGGCTTGTATATTTGTACTAAACACATTCACTATGCATGCTCACACCCACATGATTTGCACCATGGATTCATTCGATGCATGTCACACGCTTAAAATGTTCGTAGTTGTCACGGAAGTGTGAGTACTTATATGTTTTGGGAAAGGTCCCAACTTCCTTCCAAACCCAAGAATCTTGGTCCACTTTGACATGATTGGAAGTCACTATTCCATTTTGGTGATGAATAGTCATCCCAAAACTATAATATTCTTGTATACATTAGATCTTGTACATCAACGCCAAATATCAACCCTTATAGGTCCACTTAAGGGCCAAGTCTATGACCTCTAGACACTATTTCTTGGAGTCCTCACCAAGTTTTAAACCCCTAGTTTTTATGTTTATGGTTTGATACTATCTTGGGTGAAACCTTTGATTCAAGCAAATTTAGACAAAAGACTATTATATATTGGCATATGCGTATAAGAATATGATTCCAATTTGGAGTCCTATTGAATGAAAATATTCTAAGAAGGTTTCTTGAATTTGGTTTGGAACACTAGGTGTAATTCATAGATCTCTTCATCACATTGTTGAGTAATCTTGGAACTTATTAATTATTTCATACTTCTACCTCCAATGTATTCTAACGATCCTAAAATTTATCATCAATGGTTTGTGTTTTGCAGTCACGATGACCTCCCTTAAAAAACTCACTCTTGTACCTTTAGATGAGATTTTCATGCAAAATCGTCTTGAAGTTCATTATGAACTCAATGAGTAATAAAACATAAATAAAATTAAAATCTTCAAAACCATGAAATTTGTGTCTAGAACCAAATACACTCATTTGTTTGTAGAAATACTTTTAGTGATACTAGAGATATGAGTATTTTCAAGAATTGTAGAAGGTTTTTGATTATTATTTCTTTATTTTTTTAAACAAACCAACATAAAAGGCAATTTGGTACTAGACTTGATGGCCTTTAGCCAAATTGTTGTGATATCAACATGAAGGACCGTGGTTCGGTCTGCCATGCTCGCACCCAAAGAACTTAGATGGTTTGAAGAATACAAGAGTTGGTTTCAAGGACGTGACCGCTTTAGTCACCGTTGACATTAGGATTCGAGTGGTGGGCGTACCTAGTGATCACGCTCCTCACAACTCTTCACGGTGAGCGCCACATGTACCAAATGGATGCCCACGTGGAAGGACACTCAAGAGAGAGGAAATAACTTCATAACTAACCGAATTGTGGGCTCTTTGAGTATGACCGTTGCTCGAGCCAAGAGTTGAGTGGTCAAAATGTGGGTCACCTTTGTGGTTGGAAATCAACCACTAGGCTAGGACCCAATCAAAGCCTACGAGGGACGTAATTGGGCGTGGTGTGGGCCTATGGATTCATGCCAACACACACTTTCATTTTTTTTTGTTTTCTTCCAACACTAGAAGAAAACTTGCCCAATCCAACCATCTGTTGCAATGTTTTCATTCGAACTCGTGGCAAGAAAGTGTGTAAATTGGTTGCAAATTAGAGAGTTTTGGTCACGGTTTTTGAAGTATTGACAATCCAAAACCTACAGTCGACGACTAAAATGATTGACTTATGTAGTTTCTTGCCACGAGTCCCAATAGACGAGTTGTAACAGATGGTTGGAATGGACATGTTTTCTCCTAGTGCACCATCAACCTTGCTGTGGCCTTTAGTATCAGATGGGATAAGCATAGCTGGCACTTGGGTGTCGAAATGGTGGTTTTTTGAGGTGACACGTGTGATTTTGTAGAGGCTCCAGCTAATAGGAAAGTTCCACGTGGCAATTTGCTCAAATATGGAATCCGTTTGTGTTGAAAATGTTTATCACCTACGGAATTGTTCCATGATGAAAGGACCATGCACATCAAAAGAAATCTCCACCATACGCTTTGCGGTCGAGTGGTGAAGCCACAAGAACATTGTGGGTGGATGTCGGGGGAGGTACGTTTTCACCATGTGAGCATCGCTTTCAACATGTGGTCGAACCATATTAGAGATGTGAACTTCTAGACTTGAGAAGAAAGAAGGTGAGTAAGTTAATGTGTTGACTTCCTTCAAAGCACGTTATACACCTTCAGTTTGAAATGCGTGATGTAAGTCCGTAGGCACTTCAATATTTTTCTTTAAAAAGTCTAACATGAACAACACGATTCTTGTTGTGCCATTTGCCATGTGCTCACGGGATCTCCGATCGTTGTAATTGCAAGTGCAATGTAAAAATGGTTCAAACCCAAGGTCTTCATCTGACCTAGGTATTCCAAGGTTCAACCGTTTACAGTCATAATAGCGATTGGGTGGGTGACGTTCTTAGCACTTGATTTTTGGTGCACCCTACCAGTATGATATCCATGGCATGTGTTCTTTGTGAAACATGAAGGTCACTAAGTTAGTTCGTTGACTTCCTTCAAAGCACATTATGCACCTTAATTTGAAATGCATGATGTAGGTCTACTAGGTACTTGGATTCAAGTACAACAATAAAATAAAACCATAACACGAAAAAAGAAGAAGTGGATATGTGCATTGTCTTCAAGCTCATGGACCAATAAATGAATCTTTCAAGGTAGAAGGAGATAAATTATGAATATAAAAAGCCTGTTGGATTTGGCGGTGGTCCATTATGCCCATAAAATGTTCCCTCCAACTAGCCTGCAAAGAACTGGCGAGTTCTTTATGGGTTTGATTAGCATCAAATAAAACTGAAGTTACAAGGCTATGGTCCTTGAAATCATCCAACCTTTTCCAAGTACAATTATGAACAACTAGATTGGAAGGAAGGTTTCCTTATCACTTGGTCTCCAAGACAAGTCGTCTGACCAATTCCGAGTGCTGGATCACCTTGAATGACCACTTGCAAATGCCAAAAACAATTTGCAACAGAATTTCGGAGCTACTGTACTGTATTTGACACAAACGTTACCCACTCAAGAGGCTTGATATGAGTTTTATCGAGACCTTGTATACTTCAGTAGTCGAGAATCAACAGTTCAAGAATCTCTGGCTCACAGGAATTGAAATGAGAGTTTCTCAACATACATATCTAGGACTTCCTTTTGTGCCTCCTCGTCGAAGTGGATCTTGCAGTGTCGTGATAAACTCGATGGAACTTCAATTCACACTCATTTGAATGTAGGTATGCAGGTGATATTTGGTTACTTTTCCTAACTCAGACGCCTATATTTGATTCATGTGTGGTTAGGTGAGGATCAAAGAACGAACACCATAAAGACACATGTTTAAAAGAGATTGGGCTATGTTTTCAAATTCTATCAATTACTCCACACTCGATAGAGAACGTCTTTGGAATGAAGGATTCAACAAACATGCACTTTTGATAACCATTACTAAATCATGGGAAGCCTGGTTTGAAGTTAGATCTTTGCTGATGCTTCAACAAAGAGTTGTTGTAGCAACACAAGTTTCCGTTGAGTAAATCTAATTGGTAGAAGTTGAAGAACATGAAAAAGGAATTGAAAACACCCACACACCTTAGAATAGAGGTAAGACTTAATAGGTGAGCATAACCCGATAGGTATTCAAGGCTGTCTAGTGATTAAGCCTTGAAGGGCCAGAGGGGTAGAGCATTTTCTAAGAGATGTGTTGCAAGATAATATTTCCAAGGGTTTCTCGAGAGAAGTTGAGAGACACCATCAAATGATCACATTTGTATGGTTACATTTAATACAGAGAATACTATTGGTCCTCTTATAAAGACTTTGGAAGTAAGAACCTTGAAAAAGTATCATAATCTATGCAAATCTCATTGATTTGATGAAAAATATCAGAAGATTGACTAGAGTTATATGTACTATAGATTGGTGGAGAAGTTGCAAGCATATTAGGATTTTGAAGTGAACAAACCCATCAAAATGTCCCTTCAGATGTGAGTGCTTCATGAGCCATTCACAAGATTTTAGGAATAAGATTTTGATTGTGACAAACAATTTCAGTAGTAATGTCCAAGACAAATAGTTGCAAAAATTCTAGCAAGATCCAATCGCCTGAGATTGAGACTCACATTTGGAACGTTTGAGTTAGGCCATAGATTCACAGCTTGGAATTCCATCAGCCGCTCTCAGAGGCTCCTATAATGAAGTGCAACTGCTTAGACCAGTGGACTAATCATCTGCCGATTTCCTATAGGCTTCCAGAGACCATCCATCTTCTTAGCACAAATTAGGCCTTACAGCACCTAATTGATTCAACTTCGTAGGGAGATGAAGCAGTGTAACCTATATTCTTCATTTATCACCAATTTAAGAAAGGGAGATTGCAATATTGGAAAAAAAAAATTAAAAAAAAAATCTTTGTTTGTATTTTAATCATAGCTTCCTTTGGAGTGTCAGTACATTTTTCTACACATCTCGAGGTTAGGAAGCATTAAAATTTGAGGTGAGGAAGAGTAAGCTGACAAAGAAGAACAGGTTCGACCGCAAAATGTCAAGGTAGCACTCAATGCAATGCAACCTTGCAAACCGTGGCACTCGTGTAAGTTAACTTACCTTCCAACCAAAGGTTCACTCTCTCTGCTGTTGCTTGTGTTGTATTTTGTTTTTGTTTCACAATGCGAACAAAAACTGTAAAACTTGAGACTGAATGTATGTTAAAACTTAAGCTTCTACTGTAGGTTGTTTGTCTGGTGGTAATTGCTGCAAAGAGGGCCACCACAAAGGGCCCACCACTACTGCAAGGACCAGTCCCCAAGTAATTAACTTTCTTTTGAGCTGGTGCTGTTTTGCAGCAATCTCAAAAGTTTATCACTAATTTACTGTGACCCTTCAACTATTCTTGGATAGATTGATGCTAGTAGGATATGGGACCTCTTCCACAAGGTGCATTTCACAAACCAAATGACTCAATACGCAAATCAACAGTTGGGTTAAAATTGAAGTGATGTAAACATATTTGCATCACTTTCCTATAGAGATGCTGTTGTAGTCCAAAAGTCTAAGAGTTAACTTGCATGGAAGGGATGATGTAGCCAGCTGATTACATCCTCAATTTAGAAGACAGCCTGAGCCACTCAATTTAGAAGACTCCTGTCGCTTTGAGTTTGTTAGTTTCTCTGCTGTTAGTTGAAGCTACTTTGTAGATGACGTTTGATAAAAAATCATTTTTTCGTCTACATCAGGACTCTGTTAGATGATTACAACAAGTTTGTTCTTGGAATATGTAAAATCAGAGTTCCAAACCATTCAAGCCTCTGCACTTGGGTGCACTTGTAACTGCCAATCCACAAATTTAAATACAAGCTTCAAATCTGCCACTATGTATTCATGGCAAGTGAAATGAATTGGCACATTGTAAAATACATTCTGTTTGTCGAGACTGCTAGATTCCACAGATCAGACAAGGATCAGACTCTAGTCACTACAGGGGAAAATCTACTTTAGTAGGGAACACATGTATAAAATGTTGATCATAAAAACTACATACAAATCTTTGAGCTCATGTTATTACCTACCGGGTACTGCTGTTTATTCCTCGCTCACTCGTCGATTTCGCTTGCTCGTTCCAACTCCTTGTTCCTCATATTGTGTCACCTTTGGCTCGCTGTATAGACCTTTGGCTTTCAGCTCCTGCATCTCCTCTTCCTGTGGCAAGAAATCACAGCAAAAAGCTATTCCAAGTGAGTGCAGGGATATTGGAGTTGTCCTCAAAAGTCTCTCAAAAACTCATGTTTTGGTTGGGAGTATCACCCCACTTTTAACAACTTTAAAATGGTGAAGGAATATTCAAGTGGTGTTGAAACCCCCAATTTTGGTGAAATGAAGCAGAGGTGTTCAACTTTGGCCAAGTGACGGTTATATTGAAAATTGAACTCCTCATCAAAAATTCCATATGAGGTGTCTTCAGAAGTTTGCGATGAAATTCAAATTTGTGTAGCCGTCTTTAGGCTACACATCCCTGTGAGCACAAGAATCATCAAGTTTATGCCACATCAGAGTACCGAGCACTATCTGAAGGTTCAGAATTCAAGCACTCTCATTTCACATTCATCAGATTGATTGAAAGGAAGCAAACGCATGCAAGAGGATCACCATTCTTGTTTCATTGATCTCATTGATTAATTCTCCACACTGGCCCAACTTCATATTTGTGTTTTTAGAATTTTGCTAAAATGATCAGGTGTCACCCAACATCCTCACTATATATCATCATTAACAAACAACCTTCAACATGGTACTCTCACACACGACTGAGATCTTTGGAGGAAACCGAAGATGTTCACATGCTTCTTTGGCCTATGGTTTTTTGCTCCACAGTCCAGTTGGCATCACGTCAACTGATTTTGATAACATTGAAGTCCTACATTTCAGATTGTAAAGAAAACACCTGATCTACTTGACGTTTCATCATGACAAGCATTTGGAAGGAATGTTGTGGTTCTCATGCTGTAGAATACAGCTCACCAAAGGTCAAACTGTGATGTCCACCAAAAACCAAAAAACCTGGGCTAAAAGGATAGACAGAAGAATTCTCTCCATGAAGCAAAGGTTCCTCCTGGATTTCTCTGAATCACATTATTGTGTCTATGTTGGCCAATCAATGGCCTACTTGGGCAGGACGTCAAGAACTTCAAGTGTGTGCTCACAACCGAACGACGAAAACGTGACATTCACTAATTCCACCGAAACCAAAATCATTTAACCTAAAAGGTTGGACAGAAAAAAATTGTCGCCTTGAAGGAATGGGTTCCTCTTGGTTTCTCCGGATCCATGTTGGACAATCAATGGCCTACTTGGGCAGGATGCCGGCATTAGATGATTTTCGTTATCGAAAGAAAACTCCAATTTAGGGTATAATTGAAGGGTTTAGCGGGCGTTGTTGTGCTCACCTCCTCTCGGATTTGGTTGTCCATACCCTTGGACAGCAGGAATCCACCGATAGCAGCGAACGCTGCGAGGGACAGGACTAGTGCAACCGCTGCCGTGGCCGTCACCCACATGGTATCCCCCCCGCTACCAGCTTCAACCCTTAAACCCAAAACCCTCCGCCGGTTCTCGCTCCCCCTCCACCCGACGACCGCACCGTTCATCCCCACCGCCTCCCGCCACGGTCTCACTCTGTCCCCGGGAGCACATTCGCACATTTGTGTTGCACTTCTCCCTCTGCCGCCAATCGTCAACAAATTGGCAGAAGAAAAGGTGTGCTCGACGCTGAATTCCAACAATGCGCGCCCCAGCAGCGACGATAGCCGCCCGTTGCGACGACGGCCCAAGGTGTCCGAAACTTGGTGAGGCTTGAAAGAGGGATGTAAATTGTTGGAGCTGGCGTTCAAAATTGTGGAGCAGCAGCAGCGACAAAGCTCCATGGCTTCGATGGGGTTTTGGTTTGCACAAAAATTGGAGTTTATACTCGCAACTACTGCATCACCAACTTATTAGCCTCCCTGTGAATGTGGGAATTGGGGAAAACTCTCAAATGATGTGATTTCTAAGCCGCCGAGCGAGATACAAATCCACTACTGCTCAAAAAACTTTCAGGGAGATAGGTCAGGGAAGAAGACGCAGCTGGGTGGTTTGATTTCGACTCTCCGAATCACAATTGTGTGCAAATTCGTGCCTGTCGATTTCCAACTACAGCTCTCGAGCGTCGCCGACTCGTAGGGTGATGAAGATGGCGTAACTCCAGTGTCATTTCCGCCGGTCAGTAACTTATCTCGGTAAGAATATATCCAATTCCAGATCGGGGTAAACTATCGTGACACCTAGGATGGGGGAGGGTGAAAACATTTGGAAACATTGTATATGCATTCCCCATGTATTTCTATTTCTAAATATTTTGATCCCCTAATATAAAATTATACAGATCCATAACAATGCTTTGTGGGACTAACAGAATTCCACAGGATATTCTCCACATTTAGTTTGAATGTGGAGAATATCCAAGAATATTCCTCTTGGAATACTGTCAGCCCCACATAACATTGTTACGGATCTGAATAATGTTATGAAAATCTAGACTTTATTTTAATTCTCTTTGGATTGACATCATAACATCCCATTGTGTAAGCCTCAAGCATCCTAAGAGTAATAATCGAGTCAATAATAATTTTTGAAGTCTGTTGGAACATTTGTGTTTCATAACACGTGTTCTTGGGTAATGTTGCCCATAGTGAGCATGAATTAGGTCAACTTATGAAAAACTATATTACATAAGAGTGGGATTAAAAATCCTCGACTTAGTTTGATACGATCCAATTGGAATGAATTTTTTAATAAACTTGGGAGGGGCGGGTTTTTATTGGAACCCCCATGGTGCATAGTTGTCATGAACCAAAATTCTCCATGAAGTGTAGAAATTAAAAAATAATTGGATTTATCTACACGCAAGTCAAGTTGGGCATATTTTAATTTTAATTTTTGGATATTGCTACAAATTTCAAAGTGGTAAAGTTAGTGTAACACATAGTTGGTCTATAGGGTAACCCATAACCGCTCATCTAAATACTAATGCTTGCCTAAGATAGTTCTTAGAACTCTTATGATATAGTAAGGTTGAGGCATCCATAGTCGACCAGGTCAATTTTAACCACTCACTAGGGTGATGTAATGCCGACATGGATGACATTTAAATTTTTTAGGGGAACAAAGTGAAAGTTTATGTGGTGGCATCTTATGGTTGATTGCCCACACAAGAGATTTGACAGTTGTCGTAGCCAAGGAATAGCGTTTAGATGAGTAGTTATGAGTTAACCCATAGATTGACTATGTGTAACCCTGAAATTTATGTTTCAAAATTTGTAGGAATTCTATATTCATGAATTTTATTATAAAATAAACGTATTCTCCTTAAAATTTGTTCCTGTTCGCAAGAAAAGTAATTCCATGCTATAACTCCTCCTAAAAAAATGCAAACTCTCTTATTTTTACAGTTATGAATGCCTCAACCTTAATCAATCACAAATCGCTAGCACATAAACTCTAAATTTGTTCACCCAAGAAATATAGATCTCATCCATGTCGGCATTGCATGGCCATAGTGAGCGGTTAAACGGACATGGTCGACGATGGATGCCTTGACCTTAGTACCTAATGTCTCGTTTTGGTGACCACTTGCCAATAAGTATTTTTGTACATGAAGCTTAAATGCACAGGACAGCATCCTGATGTGTTAAGAGATTCATATCTACGAACTAATTAGTCCTGCCAAGTGAAGAAACTCAAGCACATAAATATATTTTAAGTGAGCAGCAAAGTGCTCTACATAATTGCTCAAGCCTCACATTGCTCACATTACGAGCAACAAAATCAAAAGGCCTTGCATGACAATGATACCTAACCAGGGATTTTTCAACTTGCTTAACTTTGCTTCAAGAGCACCCAAACTGGTGCAATGCCCATCACTTCAACTACAAAAAATCTAAAACCATCACACAGTCCAGCCTCCAGACACTTGAACTCAAAATACTAAAAGATGGATGCATCATGTCATTGAAGGATGTTGATTTTGAAGAGGTTGTTTTCATAGTTAGACTTGGCTCTCTGTAAACAGACACATTAATCTACAATACCACGGAGAAATCTTTAGCTTTTGGAGACCCACCGTTGTCAGGTTTTGCGCCAGTTTATGTTCACTCTAATAGGAGAAGTATCATTATTTTGATGTTAGTATATACAAATGATAATTTTCAAAGTCAATTCGGTTGATGTTGTGTGCACACTTAAACCAGCCCTTGAATCACACAAATCTCAACTTCTATCACAAATGTTTACAGAGACCTGATCTCTTGAAACCACTTTACATCTCAATGGAGATCCCAGTAATAATGTTCCAGGTACCCAGTACGTAAGACTCTTGATAACAACCTAACAAGTTGGACGCAGGTGCCCATCACGCACTTCTACTCTTCCTCAGACATAAATGCAGAAGACATCACTCAAGTCCTATGAATTCCATTTTACATTCCAATTCTCCATTGGAGATTTAAATGCAGTGATAGACAAAAGATCACATACAGCATCAATCAAGCTCTCTAAATCCACATGTGCCAATTCTTTTAAGTTTTGTCATCACTTTTGCAAAGTGATGATTTTTCTACCTGTATCTATTATGGTCACAGAAAAAACAGGAACAGAGAACTCTTACCAAAAGGACTTTGTGTTGGAGAGTAGCAATCGATGTTGGTATGGTATATTGGTGAATGCGTGGTATAATCAACATCAATAATGGTTTCAAAATTGTAATACCAGTCCAATATTGATATTTGGTGGGCATGTCAAGTGAGGATCTTTTGTTACCTGATTTAGTATTCAGCTCAATCCCATTCTAAACCATAATTGTATGAAAGCTCTTGCATGGTATATAGAGTTGCATGCTATTGAAAACAAAAACACCATCAAATACCCATACCCTGTTGGTATCAAAAAATGTAAAATCCTCATTATAGATACCCAAATGATATTTTTTTTAAAAAGTAAGTGGCTAAACGAAGAAGAGAATAAATATATTTTCTCCCACAGCCTAAAGCAGCAAAAAACAAATAAAATTTGCTACAAAATCCGGCTAACGAGGATAACGGCTAAAAACACATAGATAGTAACGCTCTATTCGCTGCGCAGATGTAGGGATACCAGACCAACACTCGTAGCAACACCATTACCTTGGAGAACAAATTTAGTTTCCTGCAGACAGAAACTGGCAAAACTATCAGCTACTTAATAAAATGCAGCTCCCCAATACACACTTACGATTCTCCATCAGGCATTATGGATCAAGCTCTATATATCCACACATGCAATTCTCTTTTTGTCATCACTAGATTTGCAAAGTGTTGATTATTATACTCTAAACCTGCACATTCAATGTGCCAATGGTTCCAGAAGGCAGCACTGAACGGAGAACTCTTACGAAAAGGATTTCGTGTTTTTAAAAGGCACTAATTCTCCAATATGTAGTACCATGGAGAACAAATTTAGTTTCTTGCGGTCAGAAACTGGCAAATTATCAGCTACTGTAACTACCTGAACTAGATCTCAGAGCGCATCCACATGCTCTTTCATGTTGAGCATTAGTTAGCCAAAGCAATAGCTAACAGGCACTTTATATAGTCTTGGTCCTATATAAGATCTCCAGTAACGAGGCCTCCAATGTCCAGAAACTCCCTTCTGGGTTATGGGTCACTCAGGTTTCCAAAATGTTCAGGTCCTCTTTTTGAGATCACATACACTTCAAGTACGCCGTGTCGAACCAAAATCGCTCCCTCCTGTCCATTTCCCATACTTGTCTTTCATCTTCTGTGCAAGTCTGGTAGCTTTCGATTCCTCTTTCCTTGCTGCTCGCCGCTCCGCCTCAGCTTGCGTGCGTCCAAGATCAGCTTTGGTTCGACTTGTCATCTCAATGTCTTCATAATAATCCACAAGATCACAACAATTGACGCATACACCAAGAATAGCTATGACCACCTGCATACATAAAAGGAGATCAAGCTTAGCTGATTAGATTCAGCTCCCATTTTGCACCATCAAAGGTTGATATGTCTTAAATGGGTACTTCTTTTGACTAGCCCCTTCTCTTAGGATATGAAACATGTGATGAGTATGAGATGGTTAGCAAATCCAAATTGAGACCATAGCCACTTTCCTCATAATTTTCAGAGCTCGTATGGATATCTTATTCATTTTCAAAGTGAAGATTCACGTGCTCTTTAAATGGTCATACAGGTCCCCCCATTGTGTTGATTGACTATCGAGCTTAGAACGGTTATCATATTTTTAGCACGTAGTCCAATCTCTTTTATACAGATGTCTTTTTGGTATCCGTTCTTGGAGCCACACATAAGCACATAAAGAATGAGCACCTGAATTGATTAAGATATGTGTCTGATTAAGATAAGTAACCGAATTAGGCACATCTACCCTAATTACAGAGCCTTTAAATAATTCAGAACCATGTCTGGTTATTTTTCATTGGATCACATGATGCGACTTTCATGATGAGCTATCACAAAACTTTTCCAGATGATCTTTTTGTACATTGGATGAGCGAGTTGCAACCACTCCCCAACCACTTTACATCTAAATGGGAACTGCAGAGTTGCTTTTCTGGCAGTCTGAGTTGCACTGAGATGTACATTCTTTGATGACTTAAAACAGGTAATTAAGAAACGTTAAACCAGCCAAGGACAATACCCCAATTCAACCAGGTGTGCACATCAAATGGTTTGGTGTGTATATAAAATGATGGTTGATGTAGACTGAAAACAGTACCTAATGGGAAATATTATACTTCTCATTTTCACGAAATGCATAGGATATCAGATCTGTCAAAGTATCAGTCACTATTCCTAATCACACACCTATATTTGATTGATCTATGGTGGTCTATGGCGGCCTGTAGTTAAGAACGGACAGTGAAAAGGCTTCGTGTGTTACAATGAGATTGAACTATGTGCTCAGAATATAGACACCATTCTAGGATCAATAGTTAACATCACAACTGGGAGGGCCTGTGTTCACTAAAAGATAAAGGGATTGTTCACTTTGACCTCTGATAACTTCTGCAGTGACTTGAATTCTGAAACTTGAACAAAAATCTTTGTAATTCACAATTGCTAATGAGATGAGACAATTCCTAATCTGATCCAACGTCCCAAATGGTCTGTGGAGTTACAAGTGCCCACCATAGGGCCACATACGGTATGCATTCCGAATTCGGTTACAGACCTTAATCAGACACCTATATGTTTGAGTGGTGAGTGGTTACGTTCAGATCTAACAACAAACACCAGAAAGAATGTGTTTAAAAGAGTGCTCGAATTTGCTGAACATACCAGGTGCAAATAGTCGACATAATTGGGGGGGACCTATGTGGCCTTTTTATGGCTCATTGTCAGTAAACTTAGATAAATCACAACAATTCGAGCTCCAAAACTTCTGGAACTCATCCTGACTTCTTTAGATACATTTGCGGACACACAGAAATTACAACCTCACGAATCCGAATTGTACAAGGTAGGAAACAACAGAAAGTAACCAATGAGGCCCATCTACCTTACCTTTAGTTTCACCAAAAGACTGCAAACCGGAAAGAAGTGATTAAATAAGAGAGGAAAAAGATTCTCACATTGATGCAGAATGTGATGAAGAAGATTGCTGCCTCGAGTTTGATGATCCTGCGGGCACTTGGTTCACTGTTCTTGTACCTCATCCCTTGCAAAACTTGCGTAGGTTTAAAAAAAATCACAAGAGCCGCAGCTATAAGCCCAATGAGAGCAAACATCAAAAGCACCAAATGCCATGTGAAGCACCCTCGAAGATTGTTTGTTGACACCCCTAACACGCCCGCTGCGACCGCAAATCCTCCAACGATCACAAAAAGCCACCCTATCCTGCTGGGTTGGTGCTCCAGGGAAAATATGATGACAATTGCAGCAATTCCACCGATCACCGCAGCAAGGTTCAACACAAAAAGTAGGCCAGTTGAGATAAATGCCAAGTGCCCCTTGAATGATCGTCCTGCCATTGTGATTGTACTTGCATACGTCTGTATGAATCACCTGCCATGCATGACACATAACATTCTTGATTTAGGTCCCATTTAGGTTCCAATGCAAAATGGAAAATTCTCAGGTAATCCAGATAACCTAAAAATGATTCCATTGGGTGACAGACCTCTTCGAGTGAATATTGGTAGGGGAACAGGACTTTATTTCCAAAGGTATGCAACCATGAGGGCTAATGAGAGCTATCAACTTGACTGAGCTTGACAATTATACATGTACTCAAGGATCTTGGTTCTCTGAAATTCATTCTTGAAGTTAGTATAGAAAGAGAACGTCCGTACACATGCATAAGAATGCTTTGCCCTGGATATGATCAGTGACCACTCACAACAATCTCGATGAATTTCAGTATACCTATTCTCACATCTGTCAAGAACTTTTAATTTATATCCTTGAAGTTGGCTGCAGGATAGGGGTTCAAAGTAACTAGCTGCAGGCTAGGCGTACAAAGTAGCTATGTCATTTCTCTTCCCATGTATCAATACCCTGGGGTCATGGGAACCATCATTAACACTATCGTGGAGCTGCCAAAAACACATTCTTCAATTTTCTTGAAAGTGAAATTAAATACCTAGGGTACCGTCTGGCTGCTGACTCCTGGTTGTGCAAAAAAAGTTTTCTAATTAGTTCTAATTTGACCGACATTTGAGAATGTAAACCTTTGATTATATTCAGACACAAATGGTATCAACCCGGTACCACTGAATTCCTCTCACTGAATTCCCTCCCTCTTTCCAACCATGTTGATGCTCCTCCTTGTGAAATAAACCAATCATCAATCCATTCGAAGTATTAGAAGGGGAGAGTGGCTGCTTCAAAATTCTAAGAACACGATTGTTGACCCACTTTGACATAAGGTTAACAGATCCTTAAGAAAATGGGAGATGTCAATGTCGACAACGGAAGAACGACTGTAGAGCTTAGCTATTCCCCAATATTGAAAAGAAGAAGGAAATATTCATTTTTGGCGAGCCCAAACTAAAGAAACAACCAAAGACTCTTTCCGTGCATCAAGAACATGGAGAATTTCACACAGAACTAATCAGCTCCTGTTCTTCAAATAAAGAAACTCATCATTGACAGAAGCCAAGAAAGGACTGAAAGATAGAAAGGAAAGGGAACAAATCAATGGCAGTAGAACCAGATGCATTGTACCGCGAATATGAACCGACTTCCCGAAGAAGCAAACCCGGACACTACGAACAGATTTGAGATTCTTCTATTTGGCCTGATGCCTTACCCTTCAAGATTACTTCTCATTTCCCGAAACAAATGTCGTACATCTTGCAGAAAGAATAATGCGACCAAATCTTGCCGCCAATTCAAGAACCTCAGTGTAAACTCTTCACCTAAATTTACCCCAAGAATGTGGTTCCATGCCATAAAACAGCAATAATTGCACCCCTCGGCATGCCTACAAGAGGGAAAAAAATCATAATCACATAATCAAAATGAGGAAAGATGGGAAACACACATACCAGTGGTTTTCTTCGACAAGGAATCGAACAGAGATGAGAATGCGAGAAAGAGAGCGAGACGCTGCACTTTGAGGCCGCAGCCGAAGTCTCCTTCCTTTGGAAGCTGTTAGGCGGGAAATGTACGTATCTGGTACATCATTGGGAGGTATTTTGTCTCACTTGGGTTAGCCTTGGATGCACGAGTGTACCGAGAGGGAAGATAAGGGGAGCTAGATGTAGCCATTATTTACATGTGATTTTGTACCATATGTACCCAGTGCGTACATGTGGTTTTTGGGTTGTGTGGAGGCTTAGGGCAGTGGTTGGGGTGGGACCCAGTTTGGCTTTTCGCTCGTAACGGCCATGAGGAGCCTTGCCTAGGCGTCCACTGGGCCCCACCATCTCTTTAGTATTTTGAATCTACTATACAACGAAAGACGGGATGGTGGTCATTGAATGGGGAGAACCGGTTGAGTTTGAGAAATAAACCATTTCAAATTCAAGACTTTAGGAATTACCCATCATTTTAGAGGAATTTAGAGAACATATCTCAAATTAACAAACAAAAATTCAAAAGATGTCAACATGTATTAACTGGTTGGACTTGGAAACACTAGGTTCTTGACGAGAATGAGGTACATGATCAACACATGTTTTGGAGTGTTGATCATCTCGAATCTTGTTGACATGTCGTGTCCTCATTGGACATGAGCATGTCAATTCTAGACCGTAGTCCAGGGAGTGGGCTCTTCATACCATGTATGAACAACGTGAGTGTAAGAAGACTCTTCAACCCATTCACGTTTTCATTCATTGTTGTTATATGGTAACAGTCCTTGATGACTACCCTATTCATTCTTAATAAGGTTTGCACTAAGGTTCTAGGTATTTACAAATTAGAGGCTCTTGGAGCTCTCATGAGATTTTCTTTTCATATTAAGGCTAAGTTATTGTGCTCTTGTCTTTGTTTGTTTGATCCAATCGTTGAGTATGGATGAAAAAATATTCAAAAACTTTCTAATTAGAAATTGAAGTGAATTTTATATGCAATAAAGGCTTATTTCATTCATAATTTATATTTTTTATATGTATTTCGGAGGCATTCACCTCATTAAATTGAAAAGCTTAGTATAAAAACATAGGTCCATTTTCTAGCCTACCATTAGTACGCATACATTTGTTTTTCTTTATAAACTTCTCATATATAGGGGAGTTTAATTTCATAGTGACCCACATACATCATTTAGATTTCCAATGAAGAGTTTATCCCCAGGGACCATAGCACATTATCTTCGCGACATGGTGATCATTATCTCTGATATCACAACCGTGTCGTTTTACTACAGGTTGAAATGCAAAGGATGTTTTGCTACATTTTGTAATAGGGCTCCTCACATAGAAAATCTCGTTTAAAGTTAAAAAATGCATGGCCCTATTGGAGGGGGAATTGAGGGCACTTCCAATTCCACAGACAATTTTGGCATTGACTCGGCTTAGGGCTTGTCTCATTCGGTTAGGAAGATTATCGCGAAGACTATTGCAAATCACAAAGACTATCAATTCATGTTAGGGATTTGGGGTTGAGATGTATAAGTTACATGAGGTCAAAGTGAAGAATTTGTTTTGTTCTTTAAGCGATCACTTAGGCTTTCCTTATCGTGTTGTGTTTATATTATGAACACATAGTTGAATATCATTGTAACACATGTCTTGGTGGTGTTCATTTGTAAAACTACAACCTTGCCCTACACCACTCAAATATAGGCATTGAACTCGGGTGGGGCAGTTACTGCATTTTACAAACAATGTTTGACATAATATAAGGGGGGTTAAATTCATTTGAAATAAAAATTATAAAGGAATTCCAAATAATGAAGGTTCTTTTTAAATTAGACAACCCTGTGACAAGTAAAGTAGATTGGTATAAAATGTGGGCCATTACTTTTCTAGTAGAATTATTATAGGGGTTGAATTTTAGGGTCCTAAGGTTTATGTTTACTATGATTTGTTTGTAAGCATGTTGCACATTGGATGGATGAATAATGCATTTGACATATGTGAAAAATATGTTGTTGTGTTTTATAAAATGATTGTCAAGCACAAGTTTTTTGCAATCACTTGTATAGCACCATGTTGGCAATAGTATGTATTGACATGGATTTTGTATGTAAAGAATGGTATGTATGAACATGGTTTTATGTATGGACAAATATTACTTTAATTACTCAAAAGGAATATAAACTAAAATAAATTATATTGGCATGGGAAATCTAAGTAAAGGTAGGTGCAAACAAATAGGTAAGTACTTAGAGGGAACTTGTAATTCATGCTTTAGAAGTAAATAGCCCATAAACAAATACCCCTCCACCGTACGTGGTGCACAAAAATCCTATAGAGTGCCCCACCTGCACAGAGTTGAATTTAGAAGAGTGGCCATGTAAGGTCCCTATAAAGAACTTTTAAGTCTTGATCTCCTTATGTTCAATGAGGCCCTTGCCCCATGGCTTTATGCAAATCAGCCATGAGCTTTTAATAATGAAATGCCCTAGGCCATATCTTATCCAAAAAACTCACATAAGTAAATGCGTAGTAGATCTCTTTGAAGTACTTAAACTAGGTCTAATAAATATTAATTCTTTCTGATAGTTAAATGTCAATCAATTGTTAATGAAATAAGTATGATAGCTACATACTTTGTATGGAATGTGTTATGGTATGATATTGGAGTTAATGCAAGAGTTTCTATTGAAGGTTAACGATCTTAGGGCCGTAGTAAACAAGTATATCGCTAGTGGCTCCTAGAAATATCATATTGTCATGGTAGTGTCTTAAATATTATTTTGGATTGTTCATAAAATATTTTTCAATCCATGAACATGACCACTTTCACTTTAAACTAAGCTTGAGGGCCCCCTGATTCCAAAATTCGATTTCAATTTCCCACAGTACGACCTTTGGATAATGTTCAAGGGCCCTTAGCTATTCATGGTCATGGCTCTTGGTTTGTGTGTAAATCTACCTTATATTTGCTTCCGTAAGAAGCCAACATAATTATCTATCCATCTCTCAACTAAACTCAATACTCTCAAAATTGAGAAACATGTTTGTTGGTACCGAGTGGGCACATCTTGCCTTGCTTCACGCATAAGGGAAATGGGAGAAAGCCCGAGTAGCAAGGAAGGTGGGCTCCTTCCCAAACCCCAAAAGATTCTTGAATCCATCGAACCCATGCACAAGTTTGTACATGGTGGCCATAATGCTCATCTCTCATGAAAGAGTATCTTGAAAAGTATTCCATTCTAAAGTATCTCTTGTGTCGATCGATTCAAATATATTGATACAAGCAAAGTGTAGCTCATAGTCTCCAACGTCTTGCCACATAAGGTATATGAGGCTAATTCGGTTAGCTTCTTTAATCTGACACTTGTTTTTGGCTTTGAATCGGCTGTATTATCACCATGTTGTCATACAAGTTAATTTAGCCGTCACCTTGATGATATTTGGGTTAGTTACCTTCGCAAAATCCAAATCACACTCACTATCCTTCATAATTAAGAGTGCTACCTATTGAGCCCTAACATGTTTGAGTTTTGTGAGTGAGTTGGGCAAATTAGGAGGCGGCATGTGGTTGTGAGGTGCCGACCAACTTGTATTGTGGGTATTCTATAAAGAAAAGCCAACTTGGAAACACTTTATCTTACCCATGACCACTTTAGAAACATGGCATAATCAATATTGGCATTGGACTTGGTTTTCGTTCGCAAACGACCCATGTAGAATTTGCTAGTAATGTCATTCACTTACACAACATTGAACGATGGAAGAAGTTTCCCCCTAAAACACCAGATTGAGAAGCAAAAAATCTTTGATTCCAGAACCTAGATTAACACCTTCCTCAACTCCGATTTCAACAGTTTCAAAATCTTTGGCCCCGCTTCGCAATTGCTAACTCACTCAAGCTTCTAATGCTTGAATCCATTGGCTGGATGATTCCACAAGGTTGGAGGTGGCCACGTTAGCCTCATCTACCTTAGTAGATTGTTTTCTCAATGACCAATTGGAGCCAAGGTAGCCTGGCTTGACTCAGCAGCCACACATACGCCCTGGGCCCAAAACAAAAATGTTGCTTACGTTCTCCATTGCACATGTTTCCATAACCTTGGACCCTAAACCCCAAATAGCTTATTCAATGTACTGAGATTTGCAGCAGTATTGCATCTATGGATGAGCCTTTAAAAAGATAGACTTTGCATGACAAAGTCAAAAGCCAACTTATCTGTAAGGTAATAGGTCTTACATGGATATTTTCACTGTGCACCCACTTCTTGTTCAATTTAAAACACACAATTAGTGCAATATGATGAGTACATTTAAATCGTACCTGTAGCCACTTCCCTAATAATTTTCGGAGCTTGTATGGATTTCCTATTCATTGTCAAACTGAAGATTTTTTGAATTATTAAATGATCATATAGGTTCCCCAATTATGTTGACTACCTATTGCATCTAGAATGGTGAACAAATTTTGAGCATGTAGTCCAATCTTTGTTCAACACATTTCTTTTTGGTGTCCATTCTTAGATGCACACCCAACCATATACCACTCAAATACAGATGACCATTTTAGATCAAACATTGAATTAGGCAAATCTACCTTATATTCACAAGAAGTATCTCAACAGCTCCTAAAACTTGACAGCAAATCTGGTGCGAATAGAGAGATCTAGTTCCATTGAAATCCACCGTCTGCAATCTGTGTAAATTCACTGGTAAAATGAATACCTACTGCATCCTTTCAATTTGCTGCTGTAGCATTATTTGAGTGCTGATATGTATTCCAGTTTTCGTCCTTACAAAGTTGTCAATAATGTTCTGCTGTCAAAGTAACACCTCCCATTATTCGTCCTGTCACACCTTGCGTTAAACAGCTTCCTCCTTTCAGCAAGTGCACAAAAAATCACCAACAATGTGATAGACTATTATCTCCTTCCTCTTCCTGCTGCAAATGCCACCACTTTGTTGGCCGACTTCAAGGCTCGAGAACAAGGTCACTTGCCTGAAGGTGCATTTACATCACCTACCATAGTGGTTGAGTTGTGATTCAGGCCCACTTTCAACCACAACTATGATTTTAATTCGTTACACAACGATTCTTGTAGCTGAAGAACAGATTTGAAAATCATTGATTGTCCCTCCTATTGATGCAATCCATGGAGTGATGACAAACAAGTTATGGGATCTAGTGGAAAGGTTGTCTAAGAGTAATTGCCTCCTACAAATCCTTTCCCATGCTTTTGGCATTAAAGTTCTCTGTGCTAGGGCCACACAGTAACTAAAAACAAAATAGAGCAAAAGAAAGTAAAACTACAACCATCACAACTAATCTCAACTACACCTCGTATTCTACTTTGGCAAGTAAGAGTGGCTGTGGTTGCGGTTGTCATCAATGGGCTTCTTTTCCCTCCTCCCTCAAAAATAGAACCAAAGAAAGTAAACTACAACCATCAACCACAGAAACGGTGGTTGTGGAAAAGCACCTTGAGTAAGACCTTGGAAACCAATTGACCCTGTACAAGAAAAGAGCATTGATTTAACTGAGGAACCAGTATTGTGCAAAAGTTTCTAGAGGAGTACAACAAGTTGTTGTCAATACTCACCAGCATCAATTTCAGAGAATCCCAAACTGTACATAGGTTTTCAAAGACTGCGCAAGAGGAATAACTAAAAACTCTTTTCGACTTGTGCCAAGAAATTACAATCTCCAGTGATAGTTAAAACTTTTCACAATGCCCCTGTCTTTGCTGACGTTATTACTTGGCTTCAGTGATAATGTCATTGATAAAGGTGCCAATTTGTTGAAGTGCCTTCTGGTCTGATTCATCTTGAGTCAAACCACCAGCACGCTTGCCTTTCTTTAAAGAGTGGTCACCACCCTCGACCACATGTAAGTCACTCTTCACTGTCATTTTCTTGCGCACCTTCTCAAGCTCTGTCAAGGGGCACATGGAGTCCTTACTTCCCTGCATGACACAAAGAAATAACAAATAATCAAGTGCTTGACATCAACTCACACAAGTGATAACCCAATAGAGTTATCCTTTAATTCATTTGGTAGTTGGTTGTTTTGCATACAATACTTTCCATGTTCACTAAGCTTTTGGTGCATGCTTGGAGTGGGTGTGAGGTTTGAACAAAGAACTTACTATATCGGCTCATTGAGGACCAAACTGAATTTGGCATGCCAAAAATCTCCAGTCGGATTAAAGGATAGCTCTAATTAGTTTCTGTGATTACAACTTGTGCCAAGGAGATGTCAGTAATGGAGTCACATACCTGAACAAACAGAACTGGCGCTTGAAGCTCGAGCAGACTTTGGTCACGGAGAGCACCATTAGCTCCCTGGAGAAGCAAAGAAAGAACATATTTAACGATAAGAGAAAACGTCAATTGAAGAAGATCAAATACCAGAATCTAGAAATTTTTCAATATCAGAAACATCAATGAAAAAGGGAATACATGTGGACTGGTGCAGTTTTGGGAATCCTTGCAACCACAAGCTAAGGCTTAGCCAGTGACAACCCAAGAAATGTGAAGAATGATCTGTTCATGCAATGAGTTTGGTATAAACATTAATTGCCAACAATTTTGAATATCAGAGAATCGCTTCTAAATATCTTTGACCAGTCATATTTGATGATAACCCTATGCTGGTAGCTGCGAAACACAACAAAAATCAGAGCAAGACATATACAATCGTGTCTTCGTACAAAAAGACCGTTTTGCATAAAATTTGTTTGGACTTGAAATGTAAATTTGCAACACAAAAGGACTCAATGAAAGTGCCACCTTGAGAGGATAGCCAAGGCAAACAACAGCAGCCACCTTCATGCCCTCTTTCCCAGCCACCATGCAGCTCACCCTGTTTCAATACACTACACCTATTTAGCCAAAGGTATAAATAAAAAGAACTACATTGTTCATGCTATTTAGTGTCTTTAGTATTCTAAGTTACGGATGTTCTTACAACAAAGATCAAGTAGGTTGTTTGGATATTGTAGAACACAAACGACTTTACTGAGTAAAAACTTCTCAGTAAAACATTATAGCTCTATGTAACTCCAAATAGTAAGTGACACCAAATACCATCAACAGTGGACTTCAATATTGACGTTTCAATGGTCGATCTGATTTTCATCTTGGTATGGGTGCTTTGTGAACCACAGGCACAAGGTAGAGAATTTTCTTGAACCATTATATTTTGTTAATCAAGGATCCCTGGGCTTTTCAGTGCTCGGTCTGATTACTCGTGCAAACAAAGCACTGGATAAATGCTTAGTCACCATTTGTTACCTGGAACCCATGGACTTTCCAACAAGCACCAGGGGATGGCCCGGGTTCCTGGAAATCGCTTTCTCAATTTCTGCTATGTGGCTATCCACCAGCTTCTCAGCTTTTGGAGGGGCCCCTTTCTTTCCGTTTGCACAATCTGCAGAACAATTTGATTTTTCATTCTAGGTCATCCAGACAAATTGCACCAAATTCAAGTTCAAAAGTTCAAAAGTTTCATCAGAAGTCGGTTAACTCAATTTTCAAGACAATCATTGGCCTGTCGTATGATATTATTAGTGTCACTTTGACTCTCTGTCCCTGAGGGTAGAAATCCTGAACCTCTCCCCAAGAACTGCAATGCAAGTAAAGAGTCCCAATTGAACAAAAGAATGATTCAATTTCCACCCACGATTCAAAAAGGTAAGATAGACGTCCCTAATTTGGTTGCTGAACTTAATCGGACACCAAAAAGACATGTGTTGAAAGAGAGTGGACTACATGCTCAAAATACATTAACCATTTTAGACTCAACAGTCAACAAAATTGGGAGGACATATATGATATTTAACAAGAAAACGGTAGAACCGTGAGGCTCTGTCCTTTATTATGAAAGACTACAATTATAGTTGTCCACTTTGCTCATGCCAATCCATGGCTATTTACTATATCAAACCTTTCTTGGATTTTGTGCACCTTCTTCTCAAATGTAGGTCAAGGATTGAAGCTACTGATTTATCACCCAAATTTTTTAGAATAAATAATCAAGAATTGCCGAAATAACTATAGTTAACTAGATTTCTTTCAATGCATTTTAGGGAGCAATTATAGTGTGTTATATATATACATATATACATATATACATATATATAATTATAGTTAACATCCACATTAAATAAAGTGGATCAAAAATAACAAGAACAAGTAACGTCCAAGTGTGAACACAAAGTGGTTAGGAAATTTGCTCTTGAAACGAAGAAGTTGATGCATAGTCTCTGTCCTACAGACAGAGCCAATAAATCAGACAACCTTCAGTTTGACAATGAATAGGATCTCTATACAAGCTCCCAAAATTATGAGGAAAGTGGCTACGACCTTGATTTGGATTTGCTAACCATCTCGTACTAATCGAGTGTTTCATATCCTGGGAGAAGTGGGCTAGTTGGAAAAAGTAATTATTTAAGCGCCATCTACCTTAGGTTTAGTCGTAGGCAGAAGCCTGGTGCATGTGATAGGCTGCCAAACAAACAAACAAACAAACATACTCACATGGATAGTCAAAGGTCACAACATCTACCGCATTGGTTTCCTCAGTCAACAACTTCTTCCATCTGCCACAAAAAAACTCAACATGATTCGTAAGCGTTATACCCATATTCACACAACTGTAAGCAAAGCTGACCATTTCTACTACTGTTCCTATACCTTTGAGTATGCTTACTAAAGCCCCCCACTTCATGCGTTTTTTTACAAAATGAAGTGCTGGGACTTAAGTTGCATACCAATTTCCCCCCACCAGGTAAGCACAAATTGCACATTGCTAATGTTCTATCTCAAGTTCCCTTACTAAAATCACTTCAGCTACGAAATGACTCTAACTCCAAGAAGTTGACATGCGGGTATGAGTGTACATACCTAACCATCCATTCATGTGAGGAGTTAGCTCCGGCGCCATGCGCAAATACCAGAAGAGGAGATGTTGCTTCTGATTTTTTTCCTGTTGGATTCTTTCCTACCTCAGGAGTCTGCTCTTCTTCTTCCTCCTCCTCCTCCTTCTTTTTAGTCTCCTTTTTCCTGTCGTTGATCTTGCTCTTCTTGGACGGTGCGGAAGAGGCTGCACCGGCTCGCTTCTTTGAGCCTGCCGCCTTACCTGTCATTTTGGTGAACTTCACAAGAAATTGGCTCTGCCTACACAAACAATTTGCCTTCACTCTAGCAATTCAATTCTGATCTCCCCTTCCGATTGTTTTTTTTCTTTTTTGGCAAGGGTTTTCTGAAAGATTGGAGGAGAATGAAAACCTTAAACCCTTTAACGCAGCTCTGCCTACATAAGAAATTCGCCTCCACTCTAGCAGTACAATTCTGAGTTCCCCTTCCGATCGTTTGTTTTTTGCTGAGGCTCTTTTCTGAAGCATTGGAAGATGAAAACCTTAAACCTTAAATCCTGAAACCCAAAACCAATGTGTCGGTACTCCTCCTTGTTCAAGCGCTCTGATGATTCTCTACTTCTGTCACTGATTCCCTATCTACAAGCAATGTACTAGATGTAACAAACAATTGCAATAAAACATCGCAATAGACATTGACCAAGATTCAATCTCTCACTCTCCCTGCCATACTTGTTAAGTCAAGCGAATGTTTTAGTGTCCTAGAATGTTTACAAACTGTAGTTGAGAATCTACGGTTAGGGCAATTTTGCGCTCCACGTGTCTTCGGCTGACTTGGCGCACTTCCATTTCCAGCATTTCCTTGATTAGGTTTATTGGCTCTGTCTGTAGGACAGAGACTATGCATCAACTTCTTCGTTTCAAGAGCAAATTTCCTAACCACTTTGCGTTCACACTTGGACGTTACTTGTTCTTGTTATTTTTGGTCCATTTTATTTAATGTGGTCTCTCTCTCTCTCTAATTGCTCCCTAAAATAATTGTAGTTATTTTGGCAGTTCTTGATTATTCAGTTTAAAATTTTTGAGTGATAAATGAGTAGCTTCAATCCTTGACCCGCATTTGAGAAGAAGGTGCCCAAAATCCAAGAAAGGTTTGGTATAGTGAATAACCATGGATTGGCATGAGCAAAGTGGACAACTACAATTGTAGTCTTTCATAATAAAGGACAGAGCCTCACGGTTCTACCGTTTTCTTGTTAAGTTAGGTGGCAAGTTCCTTTAGCATCCAGCCTCAAAAAATGCAGGGCCATGGATCTGTGCAAAAGAAGAGCGGATAGTTTTGATCACTTAAGAAAATCCCAAGCACACACATCTACGAATTTCTGCATTTCCATTTTGCGGCTCAAATTTATACGTCCTTTGTCTTTATCATCCATGTAACGCATCACCTTCAAATAAACCACAGTGGCACAAATTATTATCATGTTGCAGTGAAATTGAGGCATCGTAGATTAGACAACACTATTGTTGGCATGCCAACCATTGTAGTACAGGTGTGTAAGGTTTAACCTTCTCATTGAAACTTTCTTTCTTCACATTTTCTTAGACTCTACATAGCTGTAATACATAAGATTTGCAGGTTCCATGTGTCACCGAGAAGTTTTGCACTTCATGCAATAGTTGCAACCAATGTCAGTCTGGTATAAGGTGAATGCATAGTATCAATAGGTAATCAACATCAATAATGGTATTAAATAACCTACCCATGGGTTATCAAAATTGTAATACCAATTAAATATATATCATTGGTGGGGATGTCAAGTTGAGATATTTGTATACCCAACTTATTATTTGGATCAATTACCATTCTAATCAATATTGATACTAGGCGATTTTGCCTAGATATCAAGGTTCTTGCGCAGTATATAGATCCAAATGGTATCAAAACAAAAATACCGTCAGTTACTCGTACCAAAATTTGTGACATCCTCATCATAGTAACCCAGATGGCATCAAATAATAGGCAATACAAGACCAATACTAGTTGCAACATCAAAACATCTAAATCTTCAATCTTCAATCTCATCCAGTTCGTGCTGTGTCAAAGTTAAGGGCCTTCAGAAGTGGGAAGCAGGAAGCTGTTCCAAACATTTCAGTTTCTTGATATTGAGCTCAATCTTCATATAAACTACTGTTGCAATCTGCAATAGCAATTGGTACTAAAAATGCGTGGTTTTGCCGTCATTTCCATCACGAATCACCAAGCACATAAGAGCTGTACACTTCAAAGCATTACAAATTGCAACTGATGTGCACAAGTACCAAGGAAGGTTGAAGGACTCTTCAAGAATCGCAACCCCACTTCTACCTTCCTCTTCATTAAGGGTTCAAAGGTGGGTGCATGAAAGAGCAGATAAATTTAAGTGGGTCAAAACATTCAACTCTAGACCATATTAACAAAACCCACCTTGAAGAGACTCCAAACTACCCTCCTACATATACACTTGAGCTCTATGACATGACATAATGCATAGACCTCAAATTTGCATAATTCTTGTCCAATATAATCATATCCAGAACATATTCTAGCAACACCTTGTAAGACTCTACCAAAAAAAGAAGCAACATGTGTAGACTCGTCATGAACCAGAGACCAAGACGTCTTCCAAGTAACATATTTCCTTTGATCATTATTATTTTGAATTTAGCATGACACCCCAGCTCTAAGCTTTGCATCTTTGGCTCTGCACCCAACATTCAGCAACTCGGGCTTCTTGTGAGGCCTCAGTAGTTGTAAACTTACTTTCATGAAAGAAAGCACAAAGTCCTTTCTGAGAAAATGAATGGTTGACTAGGTAGGGTAGAGCACTGGCCCAAAGTGACAAATGTTGCCACTAACACCTTCTACCACAGTGATAGAAATGCTACGCCTGTACATGATGATGATGATGACTACAGCATCTATGAGGGTTGACTGTTAGATGATGAATGTTATGTGCAGACGGCTAAAGCTGCTGAGCTTAAACGGGGTCATTTTGACATTTTGTTTGTGAAACATTTAATGTTACACTAGTCAAGTCTGTAGTGTATCTCCTATTGGGGAAGCAAAGGTGTCTGTAGATGCAGGAAGGGCCTGTTGGACATCCTTTGGCCTACGTGGCATTGGCTCACTGCACATAAACAGAATTAATGTGGTCAGAAATGCAAAGCAAGCTTTTAGCAAACTACTTTGACCATCTCGCCACCTCTTATCTATTAGAAGTCATCACAAACAAAGAATTTCTGAAAAATGGAGGGGCGTGTTGGTAAGTGGCAATACATGGAAACTTATAGCTCTGCACCGACTTGTCCTCGGATAAACTCGCAAATAGTACAAGATGATTAGCAAATCCAAATCAAAGCCACAGCCATTTGCATATTATTCATACTCGTGGAATATCTTATCCATTATCAATGTAAAATTTATTTTTAGGTCTCCCACCCCCAAAGGTGAAAATTCAAAAGCACATGGTCCAATCTCTTTGGAACACAGGTTTTTGGTGTCCTTTCTTTTACCCACATGTAACCACACACCACTCAAATATAGGTGTCCGATTAAGATAGTAACCAAATTATACCCAATTGAATAACTGGCAGAAAATTATCTTGAGAATCTGATTCCTTGAGTTAATGGTTCTGAGTCTGTTCAGCTCTAAACAGACAAATCTTTCTACCAATCTGGACAATAAGCAACAAGAGACCTGCTCTTCCCCCAAAGATCAACCATAATTTTTCTAGACATTATACTACAGCACCAAGGGATCAACATGTCATCCGGGGCACAATCTCCAGACTCAAACAGAGGCTACATTCTCTAAAGTAGATAAATGTGATGCTTCAAACTATTGACAGCGGCACCAGATAGTTGAGTACAACTAAACTGCTCCAAATCACCTGAAAGATGGAGGTCCAGCACTCGAAGACATGGTCATGTCCCTTCGACATTCAGCCTGCATCACATGAATTTGCTGAAGCCAGTTCTCCTGCAAGGTGATAGTTTTCTGTGGGTTAGAGATCCGATTACAATAACCAATATATACTTTAGTAGGCTTAAAAGAGAGGCATAATTCTGTTATTGGGACTGATCTCTTAAAATGGATGACCTCATGAATATTACTCTTGCAATACCAAGTGCACCATTACCTGATGGTCAACAGCTAATGTTATGCGGATATCTAGGTATCAATCAGGATACATGTATGGGTATAAAATATCTACCCGGCTGGTATCACATCCTTCAATACCAGTATTGATACCCACTTGAAATTTGCACATATACCATTGCAAAATTCCATGAGATCATCTCTATATCTTTGGTCATTTTACATAAATTTTCAATACCATGACCCACCTGGTATCAATTTATAACTTCTCATTCAATACCACTACCCACTGGTAAAAAGCGATCCCTGCACCACACTGCTCTTAACCTTGCCTAGATGTGGATATTTTGTGTTTAAGGTACCAATGTAAGTTGGAAAGTCCCATGACAATCAACCAGAGGATGGGTAACTACAACTAGTTTTAGTTAGGTGGACTTACAAGTTTGTCTCCTTCAAGCGCAAGAGCCCTATCCATAGATTCCAAGACTCTCCTCCAACTATCCAAGTGTGGACCCCCATCCACTTGATTGATAGCAGATGGTGCACAACTTGGTGTAATTCCTCCACCAAATGTGCAAGGCAACAAAGGCACATCAAGGTCTAGCTCCCCTGAGAGAATAACACTGCTCACCCTGCGCTTGCTTCTCTTCAGTGCTGTATTAGAAAACAATCTAAATTTCGTCAGTCTCAAAGTGGTCTAAAAGCAATGCAAATTAAAATTACGACCATGAAACATGAAACTATTTATTAGTTTGAAATGTGTTGTCTTGAGTGCCACCCTTGGTTTCCTTCGTGTTTGCTAGATTACCGAAAGGTAAGCGGGTCTTAGACGGACACTTTTAGCTCTGCACCCACCTCTTGTAGAATATGACACATGCATTTAGTACAAGATGATTAGCATATCCAACTTGTGCCTGTAGCCATTTTCCTCATAATTTTTGGAGCTCGAATAATTATTTTATTCAGAAGATTCTCTCATTAAGTGATTATTTAGGGCCTCCCACCTGTGTTCTATTGAGCCCAGAATGGTTATCAAATTTTGAGCACGTAGTCTATCTTTTAAACACATGTCTTTCTGGATTCCATTCTTAAATCCACACCTTACCACACATCACTAATGTACATTGCCAAAGAGCATGCGATAGACATAGAAAACATGTATTGGAGTTTTGTATCCTGTGGAAACCCAGTTCCCTCCTTTGAAGCATTCAAGCTTAGAATCAGCAAGGATCTAGTCTTAGTTGAAGGGGATTTTATGACCAAAGCAAGCAAACATAGAAAATATGCACAACAGTGGGATAAGAAGTACTGACCAGCAAGACGACCTTTCACGTCTAGGCTTAGGAGCTCCAGCCAGCACGTTGCCACATTAGCAGCTGCATCCTCAAATGGACTGAGTTAGTTTCGTAACTGCAACCTATAATGATTTACGATAATTTCTAAAAGTTATCCACCAAAAGGGGTTGTGATACATAGAATACTTGAAAGACATGACCAGCTTCCTCAATTTAGTTGTCCTGCCACACAGAGTTAGCTTCGATGATGCCATTTTTTTGAGTATTGAACCATTTCTATGTTTACTGCATTTCCTAAACATAGTGTGGACATCTACTCGAAAAATTAATGGAACTCTGTATTACATGTTTCAGGAAGGCATGGTTGTGGAATAGTCAGTCGACCTGCTACTGAAACCAAAAATCTGGAGTCCTGTGGTTGCGGCAACACAGCATCATTTACATGCCTAACAGAAGAAGCGACATCACCACATGCTGAAGTGAAATCAAATGCATATGTACTGTCATCCTCCTCCATATCTTCTTGCTTACAATGAATAAGTTCATCTAGACAAGATTCCCTCCCAGAAGTTGAAGCAAAATCAGGTTCCTGCTTGAGATCAACGAGCAGTGGCACATGCAACCTTTGGCCTGTGGGAATCTCAGTCCAATTATTCTTGAAAGGTTCTGTAGGTGGGATGGAACTGTGTTGTTGTGGGTTACATGTATGCTGCCCTCCACCCTTTTGAAAGCGTACAAAACCAGAAGCTCTACTATCATTTGTTTTAAGAACACCCAGCAGGTCTGTATGTTTCCGCATATCCGTCAAAATATCTACATGCTCATCATGACTATCTGCTTCGCTCTGCAAAACACCACATGGTCGCTCCGGCGTGGTATCACAAACTTCTGGATGCAATCCAGGATTTATTGTCTCTTCTTTCAGATTCTCCGTTGTTTCTTGAGTTTGCGGGCTACTATATTCATGGTTTGAATTATGATGTTGTAGCTGCTCTTCTAAATGAACTGGAAATTCACTAGTGTCTGTTTCACAACTTGAGCTGTCGATTGCGGGAACGCTGGAAAGATAATAATCCTTCTGTGGGACTTCCCCAACGACAGCACCCAATAATGCATGAATGTGACTCCGTGTTCGCATTTGTTCTCTCATGATCCCTGGTTTCAGATCTCCAAGTAGTCCACTAGGTTCCACCAGGCGAGTGTACTTTGTTGACAGCTTCATATCGCCTTTGCCTTGTTTGGAAACTCGCTTAATGCGCTTCTGCCTTGGTGGCAGGGGAGGAATGGAGCCTGCAATGCCAATAATGGAATTAGATTACATATCTAGACATAGACAAACACCTACAGACACAGGAACTAAGTTTCCAGGTAAATTCTTATCAATGATGTGCTGTCACTAGATGATGAATCTTCCTCTCAGCAAGCACACAAGGTTTGCGCAACATGATTGCAGGTTATTGTGTTAGTTGCAAAAAATCTGCCTTGGGTTCCACCATTGACTCACAAAGCCTCCAGACTTGCGACAAATCTACAAGGCTAATTTGAAGATCACCATGACAGCTGTTAGTTCAAGTTTTCCAACTTGCTTGTATGGAAACTGCACCCAGCATACATGTTTGGCACTCGTATCACTAGATCATTTAGCGCGTCATCATGAGACGTATTTCCACTATTTTAGATTGTCATGACCAGTCATAACATATGATTGACCATCTGGAAAAGGTTCGCTGCATGTTATCTAATTTGAGTTGCACAAAATCTGCCTTGGGTTCTAGCATTGACTACTCAAAGCCTCCGGACTTGCAACAAATTTACAAGGCTAATTCAAAGATCACCGTGACAGCTGTTAGTTTAAGTTTTCTAGGATACTTCTATAGCAACTGCACCCACCACACATATTCAGGCGATGGATTCATATCACTGGATCACCTGGTAGATAATCATGGAATGTTTTTCAGCTATTTTAGATTTCAGACATATGATTGACCTGGCTTGAATTCCACCATTGACTACCTATTTGCAAAAAATCTATACGGTAATTTGAATCACCATGACAACTATTTGTTCAAGTTTTCTAGGCTTATTATACAACAACTGCACCTTAACATACATATTTGGGCATTGGATTCATATCTCTGGATCACCTGGCACATTATAATTGAATGCCATTTGAGATTTCAGCCCTCGCATAAAATTACCTGGAAAAGATCATATGCATGAAATAGATGGAATATAAAGGAGGGCATGAGCAGAAGAATACCATCAGCAGCATAGCCAAGCATCTTGCGCTTGGTTCCAGGACTCAAAGTCGAGATTCTTGAGGTAAGGCTCCCACCTCGGTCCCCTTTATTCTCCTTACATTCCATGTATATGACCCTGGAGGTTTGTTGTTGCACTGGATGTGGTGGAGTAGCCACATGATGGTGGCGCTTCTTCGGCGGAGGTAGAATAGATTTGTTCAGTGCAGACCACGAAGACGGTTGTCGGTTAGTTTCCACATGATGTTGATGATTAGTCATTCGGTTCGGGTCAATGGCTGAAAGAGTGCCCATGCTGCTTCTTGAATCCGAATCCGCTACTTCTTGTAGCTGTCTTCCTGTCCGCACTCCTCCTCCTTCCTTGTAGGGATTATTATTGGACCCTGGAGCCATTGCCATGGCTGGTTCACATTTACAATCACAATGACCTATCCATGCTTCGTTTGCAGGCAGATGTATGGCTGTCACATACACTACTTGAAAATCTTAACCTTCGCTTGGAAAGCTTATGATAATTTTGGCATTGCTTCCAGAAGAGGGAAAGTCGTAGCATATAGCCAAGATGTGCCAAGGCTACAACATGATGATAAATGACAAATACTACCTCGGAGTTTGAATGGTTGCGGTTCTGTGACTTCTTTCAGCATGTGCCTGTACAACTCTTCGAGCCATTTGCTGCCATTCAAGAGTCAAGCTCCAGAGTGGGGAAGGAAGTATGACCAAATGGTCACGGTATCCAAGAATTGGATATTGATGACGTAGGTGACTATAGACACTCATCGTACGCACTTGAAGCTGCTAGGTGGTCAGTTGCATAGTTCTGTCCAAAAATGGCTGCTGATGGTGGCTGACCCTACAAGAAAACAGCAATACTTCAATGAAATTGATCTTAAAGTCCAGAAAGCCAAAAGACTCATGGGACTAGAACTATAACAAGGTAGGGTCAAAAGGGCTAATTCACTAGAGTGCAAGTGCAGTGGCCGCTGTGAGATATCGGTTAATATCAACCTCCTGATCCAGTCGGTAGAAAGACTTGAGACTCTCTAGCACTACATTCTGAAGTAGGGAAGGTAACCTATCTCTAATGGAACTGGAGAGGGGACATTCCAACACTCAGTAAGTGAGCCCCACCTTCAACCACATTACAAGAGCAAGAATGGGATAATCGTTTTATCTCTAGGGATTGGCATAGCATGAGATAATGGTGACCTAGTTGTTCTAAAGATTTGAGACCCTCCGATAGAGACCAGAAACACAGGTGCAGAGATATGGCAATATCATCATGTGCAAATGTGTGACATCATCAACAAACAGAGGGAATCCACCTTCCCAGAAACATGAGCTGAAATTTGAATTGCAAGGGTGGGAACTTGGAAGTGGCAGTCACGCCAGATCTTGCTCGCAATTTTGAATTTCCTTCAGGATCGGAAGAGAGCAAAGATGAGGAATGGCTGACAAGATGGTCCCACGAATGGTGTACCCACCTTTGCAACAAAAAAACGACGTTACTCTCTAGATCCTCACAACATGAGGTTCTCTGTGAATCCCTCAAACAAACATCCGCCATATCCAACACCACTTCATCGTCTGCAACCTCCACAAGAATCCTCCCAGGAATTCCACAAAAATCCTTCCGGTAACAGAGCTTACTCCTGAACCCACATTCTTTGGTAGCACATTCCCACCACCATCACCCAACCTTCAAATTCAGAAACAAATTGTCTCTACACCTCAAGAATGATAAACTAACCTCATCATCATTACTCAAAACTCTGCATTTCGTCACCAAACCATCACCACCACAGAAAGATTCCCCTTCCAGACCTTAGTAACCCAAATTCTCCCACTCACCTTCCCACACCTCAACAACCCTTACCCCAAAAAACATCATGCCTGCATCAAATTCTCTCTTTGTTGCAGCTCAATGAGCAATAACCTCATATCAACCACTCCTGATGCTTACAGAAACCTATCACCACCAGCATGAGCTAACCTCCAAAGATTCCCAGTCCTAATCTTCGGAGACAAATTCCACACCCAGACACATAACCCAGAACCGAAAAAGCGGCAGATTTCAAAGCGCGCGATTCCAGCTCCCTTCATGGAATTGTACAAGGGACTTAAAACCCATTTCAACATTTCGATTAGGGCATGGATCACTGTAAAGAAGAAGAAAATAAAAGATGACGAAGTTGGGCCCGGCACCAGGGCCGGCTATAAAAGCCCACAAGCAAATTTGAATTCCACGCTGACAGGGAGGCCGGAGCTTGAAGGCCGTCGATCTAGGGTCGAAGACACGACCTCACCGTCCGATCTACTCCACCTTGGACATCAAATTAGGCGGAGGCGTCGCCATCTGTGAAGTTTGAAATGTGAATCCTGGGCGGGGAGGTCGGTCGGTATCTGGGTGGGTAGGTAGGTAGCCAATCTGGTAGGTATGTAGGGAGGTACCTGCTGCGACAGGTGCCCGGTCTGAACGCGACTTGGTAGGTAGGTACGTAGGGTCACAAAGAAAGGCAATGACTCCTTCCGCGGGCTCCCCTTGTGCTAAAAATGTCTTGAGATTATTGTGGCTGAGATTGTATCTTCACCCAGCCTCCTTAGAGTAGGTGGGTCTTAAATGGTTACTTTATTCCGACTAGCCCACTAGTCCTAGGATATGAAACACGCTTATACTAGAGCATAACATTATTAAGCGGTGTGCGTTCGTTCAGGTGGGCAATTACAATATAATCACATGATGCTTGAATGTGAGTCTTCTTGCAATGGGTTGGGGCATCCCTTGGCTATATTCTCAAGGCCCACATGAACAAACACGCACACTGCTTAACAATGTTAAGAGGGTGCTCTAGGTGTGTGAAAACATTATCGTATGTAATACAGCATTTGACATGGCATCGTAGTTTTTAGACTGACCTAAGTGGTATATATATATATATATATATGAAAACAAGGGGCTTGATATGAAGAGAGCATAACACTGGTGGCAATCCTCGTCTCTAAGGGCTTCTCAAAAGAGGGTTGATGCCTCTGCCCCCCCCCCCAACACACAGACACACAGACACACACAACAACAACAACAACAACAAAAAAACTCTTTGAAGGCCACTTGTCCACAAAACCCATATTGAGTGCACCTCACGTCAACGTCAATGACATATGTGTTCACTTCAACTTGGCATATAAGTAATTGTTTGGAATTTTATTACCACGGGAAATTGTCATGAAAGCATGTAATGAATTCCTCGTTACTATTTACGTGTTATATCTTTTGTGACTTACCATTTGAAATGGACTATGTCGTTTTTAAATTGAAGGTTCACAAGTATATATACACATTTAAATTAATTAAGCGCGATCAGAATAAAAAACCCAAAACCTTTAACCCTAAATTAAGGGCCCTAAACCCTGAATGCTAAATCCTACCTCGAGGGCCTTAAACCCTAACCCTACATGCTTAATTAATTCTAATTAGCTTAATTGAGCATTCATTACATATTTAAAAATAAATTAGTGGAAAAATCCACAAGTAATCATCCACTTTTAAAAAACCACGCAAAGGCAATTTATAAACAACAAGTGAATTAGCCTAAGACTTTAACTTCAATTGTGAAATGACAAAGGCCTTTTCAAATGGTAAAAGTCGAAAAATCTATGGACAAACAATGGTTTGGACATGCTAAACTTCACGTAAAATAAGTACAAGAGGATGAATCAAACTAAACCCCTCCACAAAGTACGCATGTTTATCATCCGCCTCTTAGACAACAACAATTTTGATGGAGGAAAAGTTTGTAAGTTGTATGACACTATTGCCTCTAGTGATATGCTCTCTTTAAAAAGTGCTAGTGGAAGCAAAGTCACGGGCTCGTCCCACCTACAACATGGTTCAAATGCATTTCAAATCCTTATCATTTGTCAACCCTTGAACCTTGTTCCATCCCTCAAAATTTAAGTGACCAAGGATCTCTCTCTCTTACTTTTATACGTTTAATAAAATGCCGAAGATGAATGATCAAAAGGTTCTTGAAGATACTCCATCTTTCAAGAACTTCAAAATTAAGTTGATATAGCTTTCTACAATAATCTCCTACTTAAGTACGCACATGTTTAAGTGCGCAAAATGTATGACAAAAATCATGGTTCATATTTTATTGTTTGAACATGTCATGCAGAGTCATTTGTGTGTGAATACAATGTTTATTTACGCTTGACATTCATCGTCAATTTGTTAATATTTTGTTGAAACGTCTTAAACGATCGTCACAATTCATCATACATTTGTCCAATTTCCGTTTGAACATCGAAGCAAAGCAATTGGTCGTCGATGCCAAGGACAGTAGAGCTTCAAAGACTCTATTTGTCTCAATAGGTTGTATTTCATCATCGATAGGTGGTTCTTCTTCAATTCACATTGTTTTCATAACTTTCCAGATGGCATCTTCACTGACTTCATACCCCCGCCCCAACGCATGTATGCTTGTGCATTCAACTTACTTAACTTTGCAATGATTTCACATCATTGGGCTTTGGTCAAGTAGGTTGCCTCAAGTTTCATCCGTTTCCCGTTGCAATTCATTGAATTGCAGGGTCTAGAAAGTGATTTGAATAAAGTACACACCTACCAACTAAATGCGCACCAATGACTCCAGTTCAAAAGTGTGTACTTAAGCGGGAGATTATTGTATAAGCTACCATAAACGAAGCACATACAATGCTTGTATGCGGACACAAAACACACGCATTTAGCTTGAAGGAAGTGAGTGGTCAAGGATTGAACAATTCCATCTGCAATGGTGAAGGGCAAGGTCATTGACAAAGGTGATGAAAGGTAACTCAATGGAATTTAGCCCACATAAGAAGTCTACCAATATATATATATATATATATATATATCCATGGATGCTAATATTAGTATGCAAAAGCGCAATATTATAACAACTGTATGATGTATTCTATGTTGACATCGATCACAAGTATGTGTATCCATGGACACCTTGTGTGCATTCCACTGAGGTAGTTGAGCCTAAAAGCAGCACTTTCAAGAACTTATGCTATTTCATGCAAGTTAAATAACTTGGATTTTCAATTGAAAATTTCTTAGATTTGCAAAACTATAACTTAGAGGGTTAGGCAACCTACTAAAGTTGTTTAAAGAAATGAGCCTTTCACTATCCACCAAGGGGGTTCACCGAAATTGGATTACTAGGTGAGAATCACCACAAATCAACTTTATTATAGTTGAAAGTCTTTCATTAAATAAAGGTGTTGTCCCCCTTTTGTGAATCACTTCTTACACCACCTTGTTGAGCGAATAGATCCCGAATTAGCCATTGTGACTGGCTAAAGTAGGTGTTTTTCTTAAAGCATTCTTGCATCCTTCTTAGTGCACCACCACTATGAATGGCCAAAGTGTTGCTATTTTGTACGTAGTGCCACTTATGATTAATAACTTTAACAGTGACTTACTTGATGACACCATTGCACTCACTTGTTGACAACTAAAGGATGAAATATAAATGTCACTAGAAGGAAGGTGTTATTTTGACCCTTAAACTTCCCAAGGCTATGAATGGGTTGTTTTGAGTGCATTTCATTCAATGTTGTTTGTGGAATTTTCATGGACAAGTTTGAGGTTAAAGTGGGATATATCTGAAGGATCTTGTAACATTGGAGATTATCTATTTGCAAGGGGAAATCAGGGTATGAAACACCATCTAAAATTTTCAAATTATAACATTTGAAGGAAGGGGTGCACATTAAATTATTATGTTTTACTTCCAATAATGGACCTTTGACCAATCAAATTTACATAGAAAATGAGTGGAATATTTGTGTGATCCACTAGATGAGAACAACCCAATAGTTGAGCACTTCCACGAATTCTCAAGCCAATTTGGGCAAGCCACAATGATCTAGCCACCTTGTAATTGGATTATGTAGTTTGTCCCATATTTTTGGCTACGTAATTGCAAATAATTCCTTAAAACTCAAAGAGTGTCCAAAAGTTAAGTTGAGTGGTTGATGTGAGCACGGAGGACATGCTCACATGAACATAAAAATAAAAATAAAAAACTTCATAAAAATAAAAAATAAAAAATAGCATCATTGATCTTAAGGCAAAGTCTGCATCAGAGTGGCAACCATTGGTGGGAGTGAATATCCTCCCATGAGCTTACAACGTAACAAAAAACATGGCAATTTCCCATTTTAACATTTTTTTTTGCACATTTTAATCATCTCGAAATTGCATGGGTTGGGTGTCTATGGGTAGACATCCTACACTACTACAATGAGTGTTAAGGTAAGTAGTGAATTAGCTCTTAAGTCCCCCAAGCAACCCATTTTGGGTTGATGGATAATTTCATCTCTACACTAACCCGACCTGACTCATTCATCTGTAATCAAACTAACTATAGACATCAAGCCAACATGTATATCTACTTGTAGACACGTGAGCCGTGCAATTTGGAGATGATTATAATGTGGAAAAAGAAATGTCAAAGTGAGGAGTGGTTATGTTCTTGTTGTGTTGAGAGCTTATGTGAGGGTGTTGACTCCAATCAATGGTTGTCACTCCAATGCAAACTTGTATGAACATCAACGATGCTTACTTTGGTAAAAGTAAAAATATCTTTTGATGTTCATGTGAGAATGGTCTTTATGCTCGCATCAACTATTCAATTCAACATTTGGACACACTATGATTGTTAAGAATGTTTGCATATATGTCATTGGAATTATGGAACAATTTGCATATTCCAAATGCAAGGTGACTGGCTTATTGTGATTTGCACATTTTGGCATGAGAATTTGTGGAGTTGCTTAACTATTGAGTTGTTCCCATCTAGTGGATCACACACATATTATGCTCATTTCTAGGTGAATTTGATTGGTCAAAGATCTTTTTTGGGTGTTAAAATATAACATATTCTTGTGCATCCCTTCCTTCAATTGTTATAATTTAAAAATCCAAAGGGTTATTCATGCCCATTCCCCCCCCCCACCCAAAATAGCTCATCTCCCATGTTTCAGGATCCTATGGATAAATCCCAATTCCACCTCAAAACCTGCCCTTGAAAATTCCACAACCAACATTGAGTGAAATGCACTCAAACAACCCTTTCATAGGCATGGGAAGTTAGGGGTTGAGGTAGATGTGGCTTAGATGGATAGACTACTCTCTCTGCACCCACTTCTCATAGGATGCGAAACACACAATCGGTGCACATATGAATGTCTTATTCATCATCAAAGTGAAGATTATGAATGTCTATGTTGTTGTTATGTTCGATTCAATCATGTATAA
This sequence comes from Polytrichum commune, assembly GCA_950295325.1. Taxonomy (NCBI): domain Eukaryota; kingdom Viridiplantae; phylum Streptophyta; class Polytrichopsida; order Polytrichales; family Polytrichaceae; genus Polytrichum; species Polytrichum commune. Next base: position 40,853,648 of record OX485807.1, read on the forward strand.
TGTAGGGATTAAATTGGAATGAATCTACAATAAACTTATAGGGAACATGATTTTACTATTCCCCCTTGTTATAGTATGCAACAAACTATAACATTTGAAATAGTATGCAAGCCGGATGTTACTATTCTAACTTTGACATTAAACTTAGATTTAAATATCCAAAATTAGTCTTGTCCAACATAACATAACACAACTGCTTGGTTGCGTTATGTAAGACTAGGTATACGTATCACATGAACATAATTCTCCTTTAATTTCGGGATTCCCCATTTATGGAGAGCACTAAAATTGTGTACACTATGAACTTTTTGAAATAGTTGTAAATTATCAAAGTTTTAAAATCCCAATCTCTTTCTATGGAAAAAGATCATCGTGGAACTGCTTAATAATGTTATGCAAGTCATTTGAGATGAATCGCCACAAACCTATCTATAGAGAGTAATGTTTTTATGTCGGATGGATGAATGAGAAGTAGGCTCGTATGCGATAATTCATCTCTCCCCCTTCCCACCCTTGAAAAAAGTAGGGGTTTTAGGAAAAGTAAGGAAAAAGAGACCGGAATACAAAAAGCATGGAAGTGTCGAAGACTCGGAAGGGAAGGGAAGGCGAGGCGATTGTTGTGTTGCGTTGCGTTGTGAGCAGCTGCGAAGGATTGCATCATTCAACAAGCGCTGACGATGAGCGGCGCCAAGGAAGCACCGCGGATCCTGCTCTTCGGCGATGTGCTGGGCAGCCTAGACGCATTGGTCAAGCGCATCAACACGGTACACTACACCGTTTTTGGTCTTAGCGTTTTTGTTTGGGTGATTTTGGTTGTCTCATTCATTGCAGTGATTGCAGCCCTGCAGAATGTGTATAGGAAACCTTAATTGACGTCGTATCATTCTTGTTGCATCTTTAGCCTAATGGTCAAGCTTAACGATAAGGTGAAATGGATTTCTTCTAATTTTTGGATATTAATCGCAAGTGTTGAGCGTAGGCGGATTCGAATCTCGCGCAATGTGGATTTGAAATCTTAATCGGCGTTGTAGCATCTGTGTTCCCTCCGTAACGCATTCGTCAAGCGCATCAACACTCTGTAGTTGGATATTTTCGTCTGTTTTCATGGCAGGGTTTGGTGGATTGCCACCTTGTGTATTGTGAATGTAAAACCCTAATAATGTTGTAGCATTCAAGGTGTATACTTGACGCATTGTTCAAGCGCACGAACGATGTACACACCAATTTTTTTGGTGTTGTCGTTTTTGTATTGGGGGTTTTTAGTTGCCTCATTCATTGCAGATATTGCAACCTTGCAGAATGTGTACTGGAAACCTTGATCGACGTCGTATTATTCTTGTTGCACTTTTAATCTCATGGTCGAGCTTAACTTTAAGGTGGAATGGATTCTCTAAGTTTTTGTACATTAGTCGCATGTGTCAAGGGTGTAGGCGGATTCGAACTTCGCAAAATGTGGAATCTGAATTGTTAATTAGCGTCGTAGCATCTGTGTTCCCTCCGTAACGCATTTTTCAAGAGCATCAACACTCCGTAAGTAGAAATTCTCGTCTCTTGTGTCAAGTGGTTCACGTCAGGGTTCGGTGAATCGCTACCTTGCATATAGTGAATGTGAAACCCTAACGACGTTGTAGCATTTAAGCAGTAAGCTTGATGCATTGGTTAAGCGCACGAATTGGTCACATAGCATACATTTTGATGCAGTCTCTTTTGTATGAGAGGTTTAGTTGCCTTATTCATGCATAGCATAGGCAGAGATTGCGACCTTGCGGAATGTGCACTTGACACCTTTATCGACGTCGTATCATTCTTGTTGCTTCTCTAACCTAATGGTCAAGCAAGGCGGAATGAGCGAAAAGATGACAATCGTGATCAAGGGCTTGTGTTGACCTATTGCAAGAGGAGGCAGATTCCAACTATGCACTATGTGAATTTGACATCTTAATTGGGATTATAGCATCTATGTTCCCTCTGTAATGCATTCGTCAAGCACATCAACACTGTGTAGGTAGAAATTTTCGTCTATTTTCATGGCAGGGTTTGGTGGATTGCCACCTTGGGAATTGTAAATGTAAACCCCTAATGATGTTGTAGCATTCAAGGTGTGTGCTTGATGCATTGGTCAAGCTCAAATAGTTACAGAGCACAAATTTTGGTGTTGTGCTTTTGTTTGAGGGGTTTTAGTTGCCTTATTCATTTGTTCATTCATTCATTCAAGTGTAGGCAGCGACCTTGTGGAATGTGCACTTGAAACCTATAACTAACTTTCTATCATTCTTGTTGCGCCTTTATCCTAATCGTCAAGCAAGGTGGAATGGGAAAACAAATGACATTAGTGATCAAGGGCTTGTAGTTGACTTGTTGCAAGCCTAGGATGATTGTAACTTTGCACTATGTGAATTTGAAAGCTTAATTGGTGTTATAGCATACGTGTTCCCTCTTTTACACATTGGTCAAGCACATCAACACTCTGTAGGCAGAGAATTTCGTTTCTTGTGTCAAGCGGTTCATGGCAGGGTTGGGGGATTGCACAACCTTGCATATTGTGAATATGAAACTCTAACTGGTGTTGAAGCATTCAAGGTGTACTCTTGACACATTGCTCAAGCGCATGACCAGGGAACAAAGCACAAATTTATTGTTGTCACTTGTGTTGGGGTTTTTTTGTTGGGCCATTCACTGCACGCACAGAGAGTTCAACCTTGCAGAATGTGGTCTGGAAGCCTCAATTGACTTGAATTATTCTTGTTGTGTCTTGTAACCTGGTGGTGAAGCATATCGACAAGGTGGAATGGCAAAAAATGACATCAGTCGCATGTGCCAAGGGCTTGTAATTGAATCATCGCAGATTCTGGCTTTGCACAATGTGGATTTATAACCTTAATATACTGCTTAGCATCTGTGTTCCCTTTTGTATCACATTGGTGAAGCACATCAACACTCTGTAGGTAGAAATTTGAGTCTCTTGTGTCAAGCAGTTCATGGCAGGTTGCCACCTTGCATTTTGTAAATACGAAACCTAATTGACGTCAAAGCATTTTGAGGTGCACGCTTGACACATTTGTCAAGCACACAAACATGGTGCAGAGGATGATTCATTTGTCAAGGGGTTTTTAGCTGTCTCAATGCAGGGGCAGGCAGTTTGCATATCTTGTTTGAAATGTTTATTGACTAGCATCTGTGTTGCATCTGGTCAAATGCAGTAATGTGGTATAGATGAGAGATTTAGTAGCATTTTAGTATCAAGGGGCTATAGTTTTCCATGGCTGAAGTAGGTACATTGCATTTTTCAAACTATGTGAATCTGAAGCTCTAATTGACGTCTTAGTATCCATGCTGCATCAGGTCAAGCGTATCAGATGAAAATGGTAGTCAAGGAGTCTTTTGCCTGAGCACATACATGGAAAGGTGGATTGCGTCTCTACAGAATCTGAATTAAAACCCTTAATAGATGTTGTAGCATCCTTGTTGCATCAGGTCAAGCGCGGTAACTTGGTACTGATGTGAATTTTAGTTGCATACATTGAGGGGTTTTAGTGTTCATCTCCGATGTAGGTGCACTGCATGTTCAAACTATTTGAACTTGAAACTCTAATTGATGTCTTAGTATCCTTGTTGCTTGTATCAGGTGAACAAGAGCAATGGTCCATTTGACGCTGTTTTCTGCGTTGGTCAGTTTTTCCCACTTGACGGGAGTGGAGTGGAGGTGGTGGAGGCTTATTTTAAGGGGGAGAAGTTGATCCCCCTTCCAACTTACTTCATAGGTGACTATGGAGAAGGAGCCAATGCTCTTCTGGCTCCAGCCAGATCAAAAGCCTTGGACATGGGCTTTGCCACAGATGGCATCCCTGTTTGTGATAATTTGTTCTGGCTCAAAGGCAGTGGTATTCTTGGTCTGAAAGGTAGAGGTTCTAATACTTCAGACTGTCGTCTAGATCCTCCTATAAGTTGATGGTCTCATTCTTAATCACAGGCACAAATTTAATCCGCAGTTGCATGAATTCTGGTTGTTCAGGTTCAGCTTGACTTTGTCTATGAAAGTGAGTAGGTGGTTGTATCTTTGATATAATTAACAATGTGATCAATGCAGGTAGCAGAGGTTACAAGGAAATAGGTTTCCATTTAATTAGTGCCCTATTATTTAGTATTCAGCAGGATAGTGGTGTACTAGTTTGACATTCGATGAGCAAGACAAGGAAGTCCCATGGCATTTAGGAGGCAGAGAATCGAGTAGCAGAACTTGAAGGTGTTGAGAACAGCACATATATATGCAATTAAAGAAATATGAGATTTTGGACACATTTGCTTTCTGTTAATCTGGTTGTGATTTGCATGTATGACAGGGCTTCGTGTGGCATACTTATCTGGAAAGTATGTACCTGAAGTGTATCAAAATGCAAGGGGAGCTGCAGCATCTGGAGCTCACTTTGAGGATGATGTTGATGCTCTCCGTGCTTGTGCAGATGAAAAAAGTGTGACAGACTTGTTTCTCTCATATCCTTCCATAAATGTAAAGATATTAAATTGGACCCATACATCTTAAATAGTTAACTGTGATGTCTCTCGAGTTCTACATTGACATGACTTTGGTATCCCCATTTCATATTTCTGGATAAGCGAGAATTTGTGTCCTTGACTGGCATCACAAATGAGTGGCCAGAAGGAATCCTCACAGGGGTTCCTGCACCAGAAGGTGTTGACGCAACTTCAAGCCACAGTGCCATAGCAGCAGAACTGGCATCTGCTTTGAAGCCGCGGTAAGCAAATTGATCTTCATATTTTAAAACTTGCTGCACAACACCATGCCACTATCAATTTTTTTGAATCTGGTTGGAATAATTTGGATAGACATGATATTGATATAAATTGCGTGAGTACTCTTGAAAAAAGTATATCCTTGGTCAAAGTGATTGAGTTTGTTGTATGCAACCAGCTACCATATTGGAGGGTCAGCAGGTGTGTTTTACGCTCGTGAGCCTTATCTCAATCCTGTTGCTTCGCACATTACTCGCTTCATTGGTCTTGGGGCTGTGGGAAATAACAAGAAACAGGTAACATTCTACATACACCTAAAATACCCATTTTGTACAATGATACAGTTTTAGAGATAATTCCTTTGAATTTTTTTGTTCCTTTCCACATGCAGGACAACATGGCATTCTTAAGTGTAGTGGGTGTTCTCTCTAGATAAGCATCTTAGGGAGTTTACACTTGGTGAGATTCTTTTTGGCAAGGTCTTTAAGTTGAATGCTTGCTAGATGGGAGAAGGCTTTGTCCAAAGATAGCTAACAATGAGGTATTGACTAATGAGAGCTTGCCACTTGCCTATGCTTGGCATTCATGCATGTTAACAAGGACCTTGAATCTTGGAATTTTTATTCTTGAAACTAGAATAGAAAGAGAATGTCCTTACACATGTTTAAGAGTGCTATGAAGCAACATATGCTTATTGCTGTTGCTTGTGTACTTGATTGGGCAGAAATTTGTCCATGCCTTGTCTCCAACTCCAGCATCCATCATGCTTCCAAGTGAGTTATCTTTACGGCCTCCCAACACTACTCAATCTCCTTATGAATTAGCTCTTTGTAAAGGAGCTAATTCAAGACCTACACCCCAGTCTGGATTGGCCCAAAAGAGGGACGCAAGTCAATCTAACCAAGGAACAGAGGATGATGGTCAGTATTGGAGATACGACGTTACGCAGGGAAAGAGGCAGAGACGTGACGATGGTGGTGACAAGGTCTGCTTTGAGTTTGTCAAACAAGGCTCATGTTCACGTGGAGAGAGTTGTAAGTTTAAGCATGATCTAGGTGATGGAACACCCATACCCAAGGGAGCCTGTTTTGATTTTGTTACAAAGGGAAAATGCGAAAGGGGAGCTGATTGTCGCTATCGACATTCTCTAGAACAAAATGGAGAAGGAGGGGAAAGTTTACCTCCAGGAGTTTGCTTTGACTTTTTCCGGAAGGGACAATGTGAAAGGGGATCTGAATGCAGGTAAGTGACAGGTTCTGACAGATTCTTAGGCCTCCTTTACCTCCTTTGGCTAGTCTTGAATGCTTCTTTGCTTAGTATCATTTACCCCCTTGATACCTCACTTTCAGCATGGCCACTTTACACTTGCTCAAACTATTGAGAGCTTGAGAAGTGGTCAAGCTCTGAATAGTTTGAGCTTTGGATGATGCCTTGTAAACTCCTAGTATTAAACACACAAAAATTGCAAGTTCGAGCTCTCAACTCAAGCTCAAGCTCAAGCTCAAGTGTGAAGGTCCGTAATGATATACATAACTTTACCTTAAAATTGAGATTCAAGTGTTTTTTCTGAATTTACATTGTTTTCTCTTGCATTCTCCTATCAATCGAGGTTGCACCCCTTTCTCAATAACATGACATTTTGAGCTCCAGTGGGTTTGATGCTTTTTTTTTGGGTGTGTGCAGGTTTAGTCATAGTTTAGATGAGCCAAGGCCAACAAGGACTCCTCGTCCACCCCCAGAAGCCTGCTGGTTCTGTCTCTCTTCGCCGAATATTGATACACACTTGGTAGTGTCTGTAGGTGATCATTGCTATTGTGCCCTTGCAAAGGGACCCCTGTGTGCTGGCCATGTGTTAGTTCTCCCAATCGAACACCAACCGTCAACAATATCTCTATCTTTAGATGCTCAACTGGAGTTGGAAAAGTATAAGTATGCAATACGGGAATGCTTTAGGGCACAAGGCAAAGCTGCAATCTTCTTTGAACGATATCTGCAATTACGAGCTGGAACCCATGCCCATCTTCAGGTACTTTTAACAGTGATTGTTTTGGTTATATGTTTAGCAATCTATATTTGCTTAGAACCAGAGCTTGAGTTCTTCGTTTTTTAGTATATTTTCTTTAAATGAAGCCAAGTTGTGGTAAGGAGGTAGAGCAAAGGAAAATGAAAAAGGGTCCAACCTCAATATGTGGCAATATCTGATTGATCAATCATCAATGATCGAATCCGACCCTTAATAAGGTTGGACCCTTAATAAGGAAAGCATGGAGAATGGAAAAGTCCATTAATCAGAACAGAAAGAATTCACAATAATAGACACAAGGTTATGTTGTAGCTACAAAAAATCACTTCATATCCTGTTTCCTGGTGCTAATATGGGGATTCATAACACATGTGCAGGCAGTACCTATTCCACTATCGAAGGCATCTATAGCACGCAGCACATTTGTGACATCTGCAAAGGAAGTAGGATTCGAGTTTGAAGTTGTACGCCCTGGTAAGGTGGAGAGAAATGTTTGTGCCATTGCGTGCACAACTTTCTCTGCCCTTCTAAGTGGTTTACTTTCAATTTTCATCATATTTAGACACATGCTTCATGTTCTAGAGTAATGTTTCTGGGACCTTGTCACTTTGTCTTGGTAGAGATGAGATAACCTAATAGAAACTAAATGCAAGAAGTAAACTTACAATGTGTCATTTACTTTAGCAGGCGATAGAGACCATGATGCTAGACAAGCTTTGAAAGACATTATTGGAGGAGGAGGGAACTACTTCTATGTTGAACTTCCAGAGGGCACCTTATTAGCTCACCCACTTGGCCCAGGAGAGAAACTGCCAATGCAGTTTGGCCGGGAGGTGAGAAACCAACACAGCCTTTTCTTCAATTTTCTTCTTCTTTATTCCCTTTTCTAGTAGTAATGCATATGTGCTTATGCAAGTACAGAGAAGATACAAGCAACAAAGTTTGGCTTCTGCGTTTCTGCACAAATGATATTTAATTAGTTTGAATATCCACACTAGCCACCTTCAGCCCCCACATAATGACCTTGTTGTCAGGTTTCAACTGGTTTTTGTATATTTACAAGATATTCATGCTATATGTTCATGCGATAACCCCTCCTTTTGTCTCATTTTTCCAGGTGTTGGCAAACATTCTTGGAACTCCAGAAAGAGGAGATTGGAAAGCATGCAAATTAGAAGTGTCTGAAGAGAGGGCACTCGCTGACCAGTTCAAAGAACAATTTCAAAAGTTTGATCCAATGACTTGATACTGGTTCTAGTGAAATGACATTTCCATTCTAGTGAGAATTTCATCCATTGAGATTTTGATGAGCATGGGCGGCAGTGAATTTGCATGGGTGGCAGCCCAATTACATATCAATCTTACCACCAGATTCTATACAAATGTAGAGAAGTTTCTGGATTTTGTCAGGAAGCATTACCTGGACGAACTGATGGCTTTCATCAGGATCTTAGCTCTTCTACCACAGAACTCTGATTCAAAGTGGCATGTCAGTGAGCAAGCAGCTGACAACCTCCTCAAATTGCATGGGAGTCTCTGAAATGGGAAGTAGTCTTAGTGCAAGGTACTCCACTGAATTGTGCTGGGATTGTGAAAGGTGAAATACATATGACTTGGTGTGCTTGTGCAGTATTACCAATGGGGCTTGAATACTCCTACTGATACTCCAAATCACGTATCCTGAATAATGGCTTGCATTGAGCATTCTTGTGCTGGGCAAGTCTGTCTTTTAAGTTGAAGCTGATAGCAAGAAAATGAGCCCAACAATTATCAATTATCATTCAGATAATGGCCACATATTGGGTCAGTAATTCCTGAGAAAAGTTTCTTGTTTGTATGAGCAAGGTCTGGACTTGCAAGGTGTCCTTCAGCACCAACATTGATAATCCAAACCTTCATTGCAAGTGAGCATCTTCATATGAGCCGGGATCTATGATCGGGGAGAACTGGCAGTTAGTTACAGATGAACTGGTTGAGTTTGAGAAATAACCGGTTGAAGTTCAAGACTGCAGGAAAATTACCGATCATTTTAGAGGAATTTATAGGATATATCCCCTTTTAATAAAGGAAAACTGAAGGATGTCAACATGTAAGCAGTTGGACTTGCAAACACTAGTATCTCAACCGATTATGCCCAAAAATCTCCCCGATCACTGGCCGGGATGTCTGTCAAATTCTCTGCATCACTTGGGACTCACTTGGGTTGCTCTGGTGTGGTTATTGCAAGTCCTCTTCTTTCTTCTGGTCCTCTTGGATGGTCTGTGGTTGCACTTTACCCCTCCTGTAACGGTCTAAGTTTTTCTTGAGGCTCCAAAGGGGCAGAAGTGGAAAACATCCCCATAGATCTTGGGCTTTGCAATTTAATTCAATGAAGAATTGGTAAGGATGTGAGTCACTTCAGCAATTTGCAAACTGGCAATGGTCCCACAAATCCTAAATTTGATTCTACCTACATGCATTACAGCTGATGGATGGTCAATGCTGTGTAGTATGAATCCATCAGAATTTGAGAAACTTAAGTACTCGAAGTGTACCGGACTGAACATTCTCAATATGCAATGTCAGAGTGTTTGTCCTGGACACCCCTCCTTCCTTCCAACCATTGAAAATCCCCCAGTAGAGCTTAACGGTCCCTGAAGGACCATTTGAGCCCACCTCGCCCAAGGGTGAAACGGCCTCTCAATGGTGCCAGCCTTCGGTTGGTTGGTGTCTATGTCCAGGAAGAACTGGTGGTTAGTTGCAGATAAACCGGTTGAGTTCAAGACTTCAGGAATTTTACCGATCATTTAAGAGGAATCTATAGAATATACCTCACATGAATAAAGCAAAACCGGAAGATGCTAACATGTAATTGGTTGGAATTAGAATCACTAGGATCTTGACCAACTATGCCCAAAAACTTCCCGGGCGCTGGTTGGCATCATCTCTCTTTTGCTCTCTCTTGGGAATACTTAAAATTTGGAAATTGATCTACAATGGTAATTTCTGGGTCGGATTACAGAGAACCAGTATCCATGGAGATTTTTGGGCATAGTCGGTCAAGATCCTGGTGTTTCCAATATAAGCTGGTTACATGTTGACATCTTTCAGGTTTTCTTTATTAAGCTGAGGAATATTCTGGAAATTCCTCTGAATCGATTGGTAATTTTCCTGAAGTCTTGAATCTGAACCAATTATTTCTCAAACTCAACCGGTTCATCTGTAACTACATGTAGCTGTTGGTTCTCCCCTGATGCAAATTGGAGTAAATGTCACAAGTAACTGTGAGGAAACAACTTTGCTTTTGAATGAAATTTTATTACTATGCTAAGCTATTACACTTACTGAGTACCTTATAAAATAGTTCCTATCATTACTCCTACACGTGGTACACTACTTGATCACTATGCTATGCATTGCCGTATCTAACAAGATGTTGTACCTACAACTTGTCCTTACACTTGATACACTGCATACACACAAAATACTCTTTAAGAGAACTTCTCATGAATATATGGTAACTCTGTCGAACATCCTCTCTAGAATGTTCTATCACGGAATGATTGGATGAACGTAAAACATCTCATCCATTACTCCCACTAGTTCATTTGGTCATTTGTGATAAACCTTGTATCATATTCTCCCACTCATTTAACACATAGGAGTGATGAGGCCTTGAAGTTCCTGAAGTTGTTGGAAAAGCTCATGAGGAAGAGCCTTGGAAAGAAGATCTACAAGTTGTTGACTAGTATGGATGCGGTGAACATCAATTTGTTTCCGGCCGTACTTCTCTTGAATCAGATAGTATTTAGTCTTGATGTGCTTGGTCTGCTTGTGATACTTGAGGTTTTTGACTAACTGGATAGCACCTTGGTTATTAGAATAGATAATCGTAGGAGCCCGTTGAGGAAACCCTAGGTTGTGGAGAAGGCGACGAAGCCAAACTACTTCTTTAATTGACTCTCCCATGGCAACAAATTCAACCTCAGTGCGTGCCTCAGTGGTCAAATCAACAGTGCACCCTTATTGTTTACTGCACCATACTACAATGCCATTTGCAAGAATGAACAAATAACATGTGCAAGATTTCTTGTCATCGTGGTCACCGGCGTAATCTGCATCACAATACCTGCATAATGCAAAGACTTGAGGGGAACCATAATAAAAAATGCCCATGTCAATCATACCGGATAGGTAATGAAAGATGCGCTTAACAATAGTCCAATGAGAATGGCAGCCTTGACTGGTACATTTCGCAACTCAACTGATGTCGAATGCGATATTGGGTTGAGTCAAGACCATCGCATACATGAGACAACCGACTGCCTCGCGATAAGGAACCGAGGGTGGGAGGGCAAGATCATCACGCCCTTGAGTTGCTTGAAGAGGAAGATGTGTATCTGCAGGGGTTGAGACAAAGTTAGCCAGTATCCAATTGGAACTGTTACTCCGTGGGCCCGGATACTCCTACACCGCTGGGTACGGTTCAAGGTCGTAGAGTGTTGGCAATTGGGAGGCGTTTATAGGTGTTGGTTTTGGATGGGGTGTTGGTTTAAGCACCCTCTACCTTAGTAGTGATGAATATTATCAGTGCCCCCTAGAAGCTTTGTGAGTTGTTGGGTTTTGGTTCATTTGAGTCAACATATTTTATGTTTGATACTGAAAATGCAAAGTAAGTGACCATTTTATGGAATAAAGAGGCAACTAAGTGAGACCATAATATGCATAAGTTTAGGTGTACTCACCTTGATTGATGAAGATTACTGTAAGACCTTGTCATGTAATTGGACTCAAGATCGATTGAGTTATTTGTGTCCAAGAGATTTGTTATACTTTTATGTAATGTTATGATTGTCAATTTGAGGATTATCTGGAATGAAGTGGATATACATGAAACATCAATCTGTTAAGAAAATTACAACAATGTATAATGAACCATGTGATGTACCACCAATGAAGAGATCAATACTATTGACATTAATTGGTACAGCATTCTATAAAAAAAATCATTAACCATGTTCAAGTTAATTTCTTATTAGCCTATTCAAATATAGCATGAGAAGCAACTTGTAAATGTTTGTGCAATTAAAATTAGGTGGTCCACCAAGATTTTCTTAATTTTAGCATCATTATAATGTAAGTTGCTGGAAAAATTCACGAGATTATTGTAATTGATCAAGATAACACCTTTGAAGTCGGAGGCCATCGTCTACAAAATTCCATGCTAATAATAATATTTGTACAAACACAAATGCTCCTAAAATGTTTTCAAATTTTGTTAACTCAATTCCATCTACCCACTAGTAAGTGGCATTCCAACAAACCCCATGTGTTTATTACAATACAAATTTAAACTATAAACCTTAATTAGCATAGTGTTGAAGTCTTTATAGGAGCACATAATCACAATTAAGTATATTTTTGTTGAAATTTACCAATATATTTCACTAGGTCAACTCCCTCAAAATAAAGTAACAAATGTCTTTGCGATGATCATGCCACCTGGAATTGTTTTTTAAAAACCATTCCTATATAAGTTATTTGCAGTTACACATAGATAAGCCCCAAGTGTGAGCCATTTTTGACAGTCAATCATCTACAATTGAGGAAAGTCTAGAGCAGTGCCCAAAAAGTTTTTGGGCATAGCCGGTCAAGATCCTAGTGATTCTAAATCCAACCGGTTACATGTTGAAATCTTCTAGTTTTGCTTCATTCATTTGAGGTATATTCCACTATAGATTCCTCTAAAATGATGGGTAATTCCCCTGAAGTCTCCAACTTCAACCGGTTATTTCTCAAACTCAACCGGTTCATCTGTAACTAACCGCCGGTTCTCCCCGAGCATTGGTCAGGAGGAACCACTTTCATCCATATAATCGTGAAAAGACAACTCTGCGTCTCCGGTGTTCAACTTGCTATTAGTCTAGGCGGTATCATGTGGCCACTCTTCTCAATTGCACACATATATTTGAGTGCTATTTAACGTGGCCTGGATTTAACAATTTAAAATTAAATCGTCAATATGACGTACGTTAGATCGCAAAAGTACGCAAATATGGTGGTCGGTGAACATGGAATATGCACATTCAAAGTTACGTTTGTTGTGATTGAGATATGTGTTCATGATTGTATAGACATCATTCTACATTCAGTACTTGACATATTTGGAAGAATTTATGTGATGATTAGCAGAAACAAAAATCTTAACTTTGCCTTCTTATGAATCTTCCCTTTCAATGCCAATTCAGAACTACGAGATGAAATCTTCTCAACAAGCAATTATGAGATGACCCAATGCCTTATTTGATTCAGTAACCAGAATTGTTAGTCTGAGTTGGAAGTGCCCACAATACTACCACATACTTTAGTATAGTTGAAAGATGTTTTTCAAGTAGACAAGGGTCTACTGCAGGCCCATAGCATGTGAAATCTTATATGAATTCTTCACAATGTCAGAGACTTACGTTTCTTTGAACCTGAAAAGCAAATTTTGTCAGTCCAGATCATAAACTACTCCGCCGCCGGATGGAAGCAACCTTCGGGTGATGAGACTCTGCATGTAAGTTAAGTTAGACTTGCACTCTAGATATTGTTGTTGCTGCGGATGTCACCGATGAGATTCTGGCTGCATGGGTCTTACGATGAGCTGGTGGATCCTGTGGCGTTGGAAACATCAGCACTCAAATAATGCGGACTGATGATCTCTTGATGGAATGGCATGGCCTGTGCCGCAAATTCCATCAGGATCGGCTTCTTTGTGGGAAGTGGAGGTAATATGGCCATGTCCCCTGATTGGAAAACTCGATTCACAATCCTCATTGGTGGTCTCGCACTGGGAATCGGATGGGAACACAGCAATCCCAACCTAAGCATATCCCCCATGGAGTCCCACTGCTCTGACGGCATTTCTTGCATTACTGGCATTACAGGGGGATGAATGTCACCAGCTGTGGAGTCGTGAAGTGAAGACTCCATGTCGGCCGAGTTCGACTCTATTCCAGGAATCTTAGTGCAGTCGGAAGAATGTCTGTGTAGGAAACAAGGGTCCACAATGCTCAGCAGATTTCCAGCTTCAAGTGCATGCCACACAGAGTCAACCAGCATTAGATCCCCTGGGTCCGTTTGCAACGTGTCGATCGCTCGCCTCCCACACACAACCTCCAGAACCAGCACCCCGAAGCTGTACACATCCGTCTCTTTGGAGGCCTTGCCTGTGTAAGGCATCTCCGGCGCCATGTAGCCCAAGGTGCCCGCGGCCACGGTCGTCTTCTCCACTTTCTGGTGGTCTATCAAGCGCGCCAGACCGAAATCTCCCAAATGTGCATTGAAGTCTGCATCCAACATCACGTTGCTGGCCTTGATGTCTCTGTGGAGAACACATTGCTGCCAGTCCTCGTGCAGATATACTACTGCTGCTGCCACTCCCGCAAGAATCTTGTATCTCAAATCCCATGGTAGAGGATTCAAGGATTTGCAGGAGGCTTCTACCTTCAAGCTTCGATGAGTGTTGCTCCCGCTGAAGAGCCATTGGGCGAGGCTTTTGTTGGGCATATAGTCGTAAACAAGCAAGAGTTGGCCTTTCTCATGGCACCACCCTTGCAACTGCACCAGATTACGGTGACGGATCTGGTTAATGCTCGTTGCTTCTGCGATAAAGCCATCCTCCCCGTGCTTGGAGTTGGGCTTCTTGCAGCGCTTCACAGCAATCAAGGCTCCCGAGGGTTGGAGAGTGCCCTTGTACACCACTCCGAAACCTCCCGACCCGAGGAGCTCGCCGTCACTGAAGTTTTTGGTGGCCTTCCTAAGCTCCTTGTACGTGTACAGCTGCGGTCCCAGGTCAAGGTGCCTGTTGGTGCCCGGCTCTCGTCCTTCGCTTATCTGCTCCATCCTCAATTTCTTCTGATATCTGAACCAAAAAAGTATGAGCAGGACGAAGGTTGCAGTACAAGCTCCACAGATACTCAAAATGACTGAAAGGCTAACCCTAATTCTTGCATGCGGTTGTTGATGCCGACATGGCGATGGTGATGGCAATGGCGATGGTGATGGCAATGGCGATGGTGATGGCAATGGCGATGGTGATGGCAATGGCGATGGAACTGAAAGTGGCATTGGAGTTGGAGTTGGGGATGAGAATGCAGAGGCTCCGCTGGTTTGGAAACTCCATGAATAAATCTTATGAATCTCTTTACAAGTCCCAGTCGATCCAGAGAACCCGACGTACATGTAGTCATGAAACACCGTGCTAAGATCCAGCTCTGACATGTGAATTGCAATGACCGCCGGTTTGACGTCAGAGGCATTGGCGAAGCGCACGTCGAGAACCTGCGTTTCGCCATCGTAATCAATCCAAGCCGTGAAGGCAGTCCCCGCTTCACAGAAGTGGTTGCACCGGCGGCCTTGCAATGCGCACGGCAGCTCATGCGTGGCGGTCGAGTACACGCTATTAATGTCCACACCGATGTGGTTGTTCCAAGGGTCGCCGTAAATTTCATTTGGGTACGTGTCGAACTCGACCGCAAACATGTGATTTGACGAGTTGCCATTCTCTTCGGGCGACAGCAAACACAAGGCGCCTCCCCTCGAGTCATTGAAAATGTTGTGCGTTCGGTCCGTTGCGAATGCAAAGGCCAAGCCGTCTCCTATGAACTCATTGCTGTTGTCACAAAGGATTTGGAATGTGAAGGAGGTGCTGAAGGAAGCCACTCTGCCCGTTACGTTGTCCTTCAATCTGACGGGGTCCCTGTAAAACAGCTTCCCACAAGAGCCGCTCCCATGGTGTACAGTGTCGTTCCAGTTGAGGGAGTAGGAGAAATCAGTGCTGTTGTAGTAGACATCTTTCAAAGTGGCAACATGAGTGTGACTGGAGAATGTTTTGAAGGTGAAGTTGGTGTTCTGACTCGCAACCAGAACACCAGAAAGAAGTGTCCCATGAAGAAACAGTAAAATTGGTGTTTGGATGCGCCTCACCAGCGAGTTCCGCATGGTGGCAAGTGAGGCTGTGTGATGTGTTGGGTTTACATATGAGCTTAGAGTACGCCCAAGAGCGAAGCATATCGACTCATTCACGCCAACTTCAACTTGCGGTTGGCGTCATCTCTCTCTCTAACTAGCTCAACTTCGGTATCGAAGCATGTGCAGTGAAGAACAATCAATACTTGGAAAACTAAATTCGAGTCACCTACAATATGGACCGTTTGAGAAATGGAATCTGCCTAAGCTACCATGATTGGCAGATCCCGAAGATTTCTACCTATCTAGTTCATGCGTCAGATGAAGTCTGAGTAGCTTGTTGGCTATGTAAACCCGGTATGTCAGGTTTACATACGAACTCAAGTTTGTGCCCGATGATAAAGCGCCTCTTAGCGAAGTCTGTCATTCACGCCAACCTAAACGTCTCTCTTTCCAACTAGCTTGAGGAGGTGAAGTTGAACTTATGTGGACGCATCAACACTACGAAAACTAAACTTCAGTCCTATTACATGGCCAAGAAGGTCATCATACAACTAGAACCAAACAATGCCATGTCTTGGTTGACAATTATGTTTGTAGGCTTGATATAATGCTAAACACAAATAACCTATCAACAAATTTTAAGCAAGATGTGAGTTTAGACACATACCATGTCATAAGAACTTTACACTGGGAAACACCTTGTTGAATTCCAGAAAACATTAACCCACGGGTTAACACCGCGAGCACACTGTCCAGTTACCCACACACCATGTTCCACATACTGAGAACCATGCTCTATAACGTGAAGTAACCTTAGCTTCATAACCTCACGTCGCTTTGCATATGACCTCAAGTCTTTGCCCGTGTCCAAACGTGAAGCGTCTCTCATTCATGACAAGCTCTCTCTCTCTCTCACTCACTCACTCACTCATTAGTTCAACTTCAGTGTCCAAGGGTGAAGTGTCTCTCATTCATGCCAAGCTCCAGTGGACATCATTCCTCTCTCTCCCTAATTAGTTCGACTTCGGTCTCAACCATCGAGCAGGTGAAGTTGTGCTAATGAATACCCATCAGTTCCATGAAGACTAGATTTTTGAGTCCTCGTCACAGGCTCTGACCGAATTGATGAACTGTTTGAAGAAGAACCTGACTAAGTGATGACTTGCAATTATCAAATTTTTCTACTTACATAGCTAATGCTCTATTTGCTTGGATCGTTCCAGGAAATCCTAAACAGCCACAACTCAATATGCTGCAGTACTTGCATTTGATCATGTGATTTCCATATCAAGTGGAGTTGTTGAATGATCTAAAAGGTGCGACCGTGCAATAAATGATCAATCTCTATTTTGGACATATTGGGGAAATCACTAATCGCCATCTCAAACTTGCAATTTTTCAAATAATGTGCTCCCTCTATCACTCGATAACTGCTTGTCCAGTCACGAACTTCGCGTTCTGCACAAATCTCCTGCCCATTCCTGCTCATAGGATGTATCATATCTTGAAATACATTTGGTGCCTAGTATAGATCGATCGGCTTCTCATTCCTTTCAAGCTGGTGCGTCCATCACAAAAACTAAGTAATCTAGACCTCCAGATCTAAAGTAATTAACAACTCCTCTCATCCTAGACTTGGTTGGAACAGCAGTGGTTTGAGAGCTCACTAGAATTCTTGGATTTCCAAGCCCAATGAGTGAAACGAAGTGAACAACTCTGGATCCTAAGATCTAAGATGATGCAAAGTTCTTAAAAGTCTAATTACCTCCAACAAAGCAGTAATTCATGCTTCGTGTCGGCCCTGACCCACAAATCTTGCTGATGATTCCCTGGTAGTTACCCAACACTAAACAGCCCGTGGCCATCAAAGTGAGTAATGTTTACAAAACATTTCAAGCGTGGCGACAGCTTTACTTACAAAATGTTAGTCATTTTGAATCAGCCCTTTTGACATCATCTTGATGTATTTTTAGTCCCATAAGCCTTTTGGCATGCTGGACTTTCATCAATTCATTCACACGAGTTGCAACAGAAAACATACAAATGCAATTTGAAGGAAATTCCTTCCAGGTCATCTACGTACCAAGTGCACCAAAACTAAGTTCCTAAAAAAAACTAGACCTGTGAATGTTAGCAATGAGCATCATTGAAGGACCGCAACAATGAGATATTAGCAAAATCCAAGTGATTGTTTATGGACTAAATAACCAATGAGAGTAGAGTGGATGACGAGCTGTGGAAGTGGCCAATCATTGTCCTACTTGACATGGCCATTGGTGATAACCAAACATCTCAAGGACAAAATCTTGGAATTATGGATGATATCGTGCCTACACGGATGAAACAATGTGACAAATTGTCTTGTAGCCCTCCTACTCTTGGATGAGCAATCAGTTTTATGAACTTTTATGATGGACACTTGTTAATCTGCCACTTTTTTCCATCAACTCTATGACTACTATTTAAACTTCTCCTAGACTTTGATTTGCATTAATCAGAGTTTGTAATACATGAATTTGTACAAAATTTGAAAGCACCAAGGTTGCGATTCATGTAACGAATGAGGAGGGACAACCATTATGAGTAAAATTACTAAGCAGATCTTAAATGGACAATTGTAGTTTTGCAACCGTGACTTCTCATATGATATGAAACAAGCAATTAGTGCAAGATATTCAGCAAAATGTGCACAAGCACGCTGAAGTACACAATTCCATTACCCTACATAGGTTTAAGTGGAAGTGACTCAAAATTTTATATTAATTTTGAATTTTGGGAAGGAAAAAATCATAAAGATTTGAAAAAAAAATGATGTACAAAGCCAAGTAATTTATGTTGACAAAAGAAACATTCAAGAAAAATCTACATATTTTGGAAGACGGTGCAAGTATATTTATTGAACACGTAATTGTCTAATTTTTTTAAATGATAAAATTACATTAGATTGATGTTTTTTTTTTGCAAATTTTTGTAATGGTGCCCTCAAGTTTATAATGATTTCAATGAATATGAAAAAAAATAAAACCTTCAAAATATTTAAGGTCATGAAATCTAAACCGAGAACCATATTTAGCCATTACCTTTTGAGCAATATTTTTAATGATAAGTTTTGAAGATCTCATCTTGGTATCCTATATTTGAGTACCTAACACAATAATAAAGGGCAACAATAAAGGGCACCATGAAAGAATACCAATTTAAACAACACTTTGCTACTACTTTTAGGTGTTTGACCAAAAACATTTATGGTTTTAGTACACTAGAGAATTTTTTAATTTTTTTTACACTTGAACGTGCTTACTCTCAAATCCAAAATGTACATGTAGCCATCTTTCGAATATCTTATTCATTAGTCAAAATGAAGTTTTTCTTTCTTATTAAATAATCATACAAGTCCTCCCCACATTTGTTGACTGATCATGAGTCTAGAATAACAAACAAATTTTGAACACGTAGTCCAATCTCTTGTAGACATTTTATGTCTTTTTTAAATCCCTTTCTTAGACACACACATGGGATCCATACCTAACCATATAGCACACAAATATAGGTGTCCATTTAAAATGAGTGATTGGATTAGGCCTGCCTATCTTAGTCCGTACTAATTGGAGTCCGAATTCTTGACTTTGGATTTAAATGACTGAATGGACTTTGTTTTTGGTACTTACTCAAATTTTGGGTTTTGGGGCAACCAAGTGAGACCATGACACCCACAATAAATAGGTGTATTCCCCTCAATTGATGAATAATGTACCATAGTACTTGGGCATGTTGGATTGATTGAGTTACTATGCTTAATTAATTAGAATGTTGTAGAATGTTAATGGAAAAATTCAAAAATAAAGTCATACAAAACCTTAGGGCCACTTCACACACGAGACTGAGAGCCCGTGACCATATAACACTTCAAGCACACTCATTGGTGGAAAAGGCGGAGCTGGTCCAAGTTCGCTTCACACTACGCTTGAGGGACCAACGGAGTGTATAAGTGAATGCAAGTTAATCCATGTTTTGGACCTTCACTTGAGTGAACATACTCTTGGTTGTTCCGTTGGTCCCTCAAGCATTCACATGCTCCGTTGGAATCTTCATGTACACCACCAGCACAAATAACACACTAGTGCCATTTGTTTTTATTCTGCACAACTTTCTCTCCGTATTGGACCTGATTAATTGTTTGGAACTAGATTATTTGAATGATGTCTTTCGTCTCTGTCTCTTTCCGATAGTGGCATGATTTTATTCTTGCATTTGAGTGTTATACACGAATGCGCTATGTGAGTTTGATACACTTGAAAAGATCCAAGGACACTCTCTCTTATGCATTGGGTGTTGTCTTACTTAAGGTCATATGTTCCTTTATTCACATCTGATTAAATATGAAAATAAGCTTACGCATTCATCATGAAGGATTTGAAAAACACAATTCAATCAAGATGTTGTCCACATTCCATGGTACACATTGATATTTGTGATATTTATGGTATTCATTATTGCCATGACACATAGGGTTGTATTAAGATGGTTCGCCAACACGGCATTCTAATTGGCCCCTACCTAGATAACAAACATAGTAGGGTGACTCTTCAGTGTATCAACACATCTATAATTTTGTGGAGAGTTCGTTATTTTTTATTTATTTTTTAAATCATCTA
This sequence comes from Polytrichum commune, assembly GCA_950295325.1. Taxonomy (NCBI): domain Eukaryota; kingdom Viridiplantae; phylum Streptophyta; class Polytrichopsida; order Polytrichales; family Polytrichaceae; genus Polytrichum; species Polytrichum commune. The sequence goes on from OX485807.1 coordinate 40,874,012, forward strand.
TATTTTGAGTTCCCGTACCAAATAGTTGTTACCTTCAATAACCAATATAAATACACCAACTTTGTTTCATACATTCTACACAATCCCCAAATCCTAGACATTTCTTTATTTCCAAATGGCTACCATTAGAGCTTAGGGATCTTTGGTTCCCTTTACATTGCCCCTTGATGAAGATGGCCATGTTGTTGTTTTAGAGGACTTGCTTAGTTTGAGATTCAATCTCCAGGTAGGAACCATGCACATCAAGTAGGAAATGTACAGTGTGGATGAAAATGAATATGAAACATCTCGATGCTAAAGGACATAAGTGAAGATGGTCATTTTTGGATTTTGGGTATGGGATCCTTTAGGGTTATATTTCCTTCCGATTCGCAAAATGTCAGTGAATATTGATAGATCCCATTACATGAGGTTGGCTCGCTAGGGACCTCCATCTCAATGTCCACCTCTGCACCCTCTTTCATCGTCTTCAAGTGTGACTATTGTTGAGGCTTGAAACTAACAAAGTCTAAAAATGTTTAAATATGATCTTGACACTATTGACTTTGATACAATTGAGGATTATGATAGCAAATACTTACCATCTTCATTTGACGGTGACATATTATTTTTGTTGCCCCTTATGGCATTGGGGGTTCCAAGTGTGTATGACCGTTCCATGGGTGGCATAGACAAGGTGTGCGACAAACACCTTTAGTGCACAACAAAGACAACAAATATCCAAAATGAATTTGGAGTCCCTTGCAATCGTTCTTCTTGTGGCAATCATCTGCAATGCAAAACAAGTATAGTGATTACATGTGGGTGCAAGCATGGTAAAGTGGACAACTCTTGATCCTTGCACAAGTTCAAATGCAAGTGATTCAGAACAATATACTAACTTTGAAGTTGCCAATTGGCATTTTTGCATATTCATCTATAATCATATCCTATATACAGTGGTGTTTGTAGGATATGATTATAGATGAATATGCAAAAACACCAATATGTAATCTTGCAAAGATGGTGCATAACAAGTAGCTCCAACACTCTAGCAACAAAAAGACTTGCTTATACAAAGTGACAATGACGATATGATTCAAGCGTTCATGTAAATTTAAAATTATATATAGAACATGGTTGAAAGGTGGTTCTATTGTTAAAGGCCCAAACTCTACATCTTTTAAATTGAAGGTTGTTGCTAGGTATGGAGACCCCAAGCTATTGGTAGATGCAATGAAGTCATATCCGGATGTAGAAGGTGTGAACACAAGGGACTGTGCCTTGGAGTTGCTTGAGTCCACAAAACGGCACCAAGTGTTGAATGTGACTTGCATCACCCCAACAAAGTAAGCTACTTGATTCCTTACTGTGATACTAGGGTAAAAAGTGCATATATAGAAGAGTCCTTAAATGTTGCAAAGCATAGTGTGGCTCATACCACGCCGGTGCTGAAAACTGACTATCATGTTTTCTATTGGCACATCATAAGATTACCACCCAACTCTGCCAAAAGATGTTGGGCAATGCAAGTCAATACATGGTCTTCATGCATTGCCAAGGTGGAACTGGAAAACATGGCAACCCGGCTTCCACGTTACAAAGGTATGAGGAAAAAATACCTCTCCACTTACAATGTGGAGTATGAGTTTTGGTTTTCCCCCAATGATGTCAAGCATTGTGTGAGTGGTAGCAAGAAGAAATATGTGTTGGATTGGCATGTAGTACCCCAACACATGGCCGGTGAAGATAAACATCAATATGTCAAAGGGTGGAGGTGTTGGCGCTCGAAGATGTCAACTTCCAGTTGCACCAGAGGGAGGCACTATCTTCTCGCCATAGGCTTTCCACAATTGCCACACTTCCAATCCCTCACTTGCAACTCTGGTTGCCACCAAACCATATGCATGCCCAACTGGTAAGATAATGCGTCATAATATGGCAACACCAACGGCCAACTACAATAAGAAATGGGAGAATGTTGAACTCATGGACGGTCATTATGTGGTTGGAGTAATTGCCATTCCCGAGGTTTGGAGTGTTGATCAACACCGTCTCCAAGGAGGACATTGTATATTGTGTCACAATTGGTGACATTCCGCATTATACAAGCCGGACTGCATGAAAACGTCATCTCAGTCTTTGGGAAAGAAAAAACAATGGATGTATTGCAAACATCTTCATAATGTGTTTAGATTTATGTGCAAGGTAGATTATGATCACGGGGAGGTCACTCCCTCTTTAATTGATGCATACACATGCACTCAGGACCTATTTATCGGGGGGTTATTTACCTTGTAGAATAGATTATAAGGTATGGTATTTTTCAAAATAAAGGTAAATTCTTATATTTTAATACACCCTATAATTTTTTTAGGGTATCATTTAAAAATACCCTATTTTATTTATACTACTTTTTTTCTTTCTTATACTCCAAGTATCCAATTGTTTTGACTTTAACCCAATTTTTTTTTCTTGGAGCCCAACTATTGTCCATTTTTTTCTTAAACCGCATTTTATTTCGTACACCCTTTTTTTCTTTGGTTCTGTAAGCGACATTCTTTTTTCATGAAGGACATTTCTCTTCTTACAACCATGAATTGTGAAGTTCAGCCACAATGCTAAACTCACATGAACTAAATCAAAACAATAAACCTAAGGCAAAGGCAAGCAACTGAAGCATTGTCTTACTCTGTGAAATAAAGTTAAACAAGCATTGAATTTTTCCCTCCCGGCACGTGGGTAGAGACCATTAACTCCACATTGGAACCGTTGGTTGAGTAACGTTCAAGCAAGCGAGCGTGCGAAGTCATCCATCCAAGCATTTTCAACAGAAAATTGCCTTTTTTTCGTCCACTAGCACAGACCCTACCCTAGACTTGCTACCCCTAGTAATTGTTTCCATGTTATTTTACATGTACTGACTAGATAAAAGGGGCCATTACATGTGATGGTATTTTACATGCTCTGGACAAATGGTATGGGTTTGGACTTTGGGCTTGGGCTTGGCCTTGGCCTTTGGAAGCTTCACACTGTGCCCGGCTGAAGGCTCCAATTCCTATATTTTATTGGCTATTTTCAGCCATTTCTTTGGACTCTCAACAAAGTTTGCCCATTTAATTCCACGGCCTCTCGACTTGGACAGCCATAGTGTGAAGCAGCCCTAAGGGCCACTTCACACACAAGGCTGAAGGCCCCTGACCATGGCAATGTAAGAGCTCTCATTGGTCGAAAAGGCGGAGACCGTCCAAGTTCACTTCACACTAGGAGGTGAAGATGTAAATTGATAAAGTTTGAGACATATTATATTAAACCAAATACTACCCTCTTTTTCCACCAACAAAATATGCAATGGTCCTACAACATGGTTCATTCTCACTTCACACTATGCTTGAGGGCCCAAGACTACATAAAATGGCTTTCCCAACACCCATGGTACGGCCTTTGGATGAGAGTCAAGGGTCCTCACCATTACAAGGTCACTTCGGCTCTTGGCTCATGTGTGAAGTGGCCCCCAAGTAATGTCCACAAATCTCCCCGGACAATACTCTCAAGTTTCAACCCCAGGCCTCGAGCCATTTTTGAAAGTCAACCTAGAGTACAATTAAGGAACTAAGTTCAAGATGAAAACTATCATTCATCCCCTCACCATCCACCGATTCTCATCCATTAGGGTTTGGCCCCTTCGTCTCCTCCTCTTCCACTTTCTCTTCGTGTTCGTCTTGTGCTTTGGTTTGCGCTTTGTTCGGTGTTTCCATTTGCTTGCAATCCCATTTGCAACACCGAGGATAGAGAGATTGACGGAGAGGAGGAGGGAGAGAGAGACACACACATAGAGCTAGTGGATCCTCGGCCTCTTGTTTTGAAGGCTGTTTGCGGCAGCGATGGCGGAGGAGCATCACGACGATGCGGTGCCCGAGGTCAAGGAGGATCTCGGTGGCGAGGTAAGCCTTTCTTGCTTTCTCCCATTTCTGACTGCTTCAAATTCCATTTGCGTGTGGCTCTGACGTGGAATTTGGTGTTAGGAGATGTTTTTTCTGGGAAGATTTCGTTCTGGAGCGTTGTGTGGGAGAATTTTAGGGATAGGTGGTTCTCAGAGCACTCATGTTTGTGCAATTAATTAGGGTTATCGGTTCAATTATTCGTGAATTCTGGTTGAGTTTGTGGAAGTCTTCTGGGTGTTGATTGATTGGTTGGAGAAGAGAGGGGGGGTGGGAGGGGAGGCTAGTGGGTGATGATGGGATTGGCTTTGTTTCTTTGAGCTTGACAATCTCTTTCCTTTAATCGATTAGAAGAGATTTCAGTGATTCCTGCAACCTTTCATCTCCTACTGGTTCTGTGCGTTCCATCGCGTTCTTTCCACGGGCTTCTCATGTGCGGCTCAGGGCATGGAGCTTCTCTTGCTGTTCTGTTCGTTAGTACACATAAGATACATATACCCTAAACCGACACCATGTACCACAGTCAAAGATTTTGGGCTTCAACTCTATGATAGGGGTACGTAGAGATGGTTTTAGGTTATATAGGTTGGTTCTAGGTATGCCTACCTTACATGTTACGAGCTCAGCTACTTAAGCCTGGTTCATGGTCCCTCTGCATCTCTATGGGTGGTCTAGCTGGAAATCTGAAACCCTAGTTCGAATTATAAATTTGGAGATTGATTAGGGTTTTTCTGAGCAGATTGGAGCCTTTGATCCTACAAAGAAGAAAAAGAAGAAGAAAGTGCGTATGCAAGAGGATGTAGAGCCAGAGCCGGAGAAGGAAGTGCCACAGGTGGAATCTGTACCAGGTGAGTACCCTGTCTTTGTTGATTTTGTCTTCTTGGAGGGCGATGTCTTAGGGCACAATTGTGGTATGTGGATTATCCAGTTAATCATATAGCTTTCTGTGACTTCTGTGGTGGTGAATTAGTCAGTAGTGGGTGAGAAGCAAGTAAGCCTTCTGTTCAAACCTACTACATCTATTGGCCCAGAAGTTTAAGGTTATTGTGTTGAGTTTAGCCATGCAGACTGACATCGTGTATGTTGCAGCTGCAGAAGGTTTAGATTCAACTTTTGCTGGTCTGAAGAAAAAGAAGAAGAAGCCCCCTGTAAGTTCTACAATCTAGGTGTTTCTAGCACTTGTGAAAGAATCTGTGTAGTGTGCCTCATAGGACTGCAAAGTTTGGGATATCAATCATCACATGGTTCATGTTCAGTTTCCACTTCAATGGAACTAAATCTACCTTGAACGGATGAATGGGGTGAGATGTTGAGTACAAGTTCTAATGAGCTATGGCTGTGTGTCCAGGTTGAAGCTGAAGACTTGGAAGAGGATAATGGGAATGTGGAGGAGGAATTTGATGGTGAGTGTCCTTAGTTTCAACTTTTCCCTTGACATTAGATGCCCTGTGCATGCAATTTTAGTGGGTCTGGAACAAGATCATGTAGCTTTTTTTGAATTTTGTAGAGGATCACCTGCTAGTAAATTCATCCATCATGCTTCTTTGGAAGCCTTTAGAGTTTCTCAAGTGTTGATGTTGAGAATTTGTGTTCCTAAAGCATCTGAGCCATAAGTGGCAGCTAGCATGCACTACTTTGTAGAAGTGTTCACTTCTTTTATCAGCTAACATTTTAATGTGTAAATTGGATATTGTAGGTGAAGATGAGGAGGAGGCAGTTGGCATAGTGCTGGAGGCAGCATTCCCTTGGGAGGGAACAGACCGAGACTACAAGTATGAAGAGGTGGGCTTGTAAAAACAAAGCAATAGGGTGTTCCATATCTGTTAGATATTTATACACTGATCTTAATGTGGTGGAGCTAAACTTGCCAGTATTTGTAGTCTGTGTCACCATCACACTCTTTGTCTGTGCTTTCTGTAGGAATGCTTTATACTGAGCACTAGATATTCCTAATTACTGTAGTTTGAAGCACTGTTTTTATATGGAATCTAGTTTGCACAAAGAGTCTGATATTGTTCTTTATTCACACATGGTGGGGTCCAGCTATTAGGGCGGGTGTTCAACATCTTGAGAGAGAACAACCCAGAGCTGTCTGCAGAGAGGAGACGTACCATTATGAGACCACCTCAGGTTCTCCGAGAAGGAACTAAGAAGACCGTCTTTGTGAACTTCATGGACCTGTGCAAAACGTATGTCCTTGACAACCCGTTTTTTAAAATTCCAGCTCATACAACTCTATAACATGTTTTCTCAAACTTTTCTTTGCTTTGGTTCCTACATTTTATGTATCTGGCCGCCTTACACCATTTTTTTGTGATTTCAAATTAAGCTCAGTTTCAGAAGTTACCTTTATGTAGATAGGAATGCTGTTTGTTGGCTGATTTGGTCATGTATTATATGAGAATATTATAGTGTACCATATAAAGGACAGTTCTGGTCCCATACAACACCTATTTTACTATCAGTGCCTGCAGCTACTGGTCCTGGTACAACTGTGCTGAATTTGCTGTGGTTGAATGATGTGAAAAATCCCTACAAGAAGAGGAAGATCCTGGCAAGCAAAATATCTGCAATATTATTCAATACATTCTTCACAACCTTGTGGTATGTGTGCAGTATGCATCGGCAACCAGAGCATGTTATGGCTTTCTTGTTGGCTGAGTTGGGAACAAGTGGATCTCTTGATGGACAACAACGTCTAGTTGTGAAGGGTCGGTTTGCCCCCAAGGTGTTTGAGGGTATTCTGAGACGCTATGTCAGTGAGTACCTTTGTCCTCTTGCTCAGTTAGAGCACACTGCCTTATATGGATCATTAAATTTTAGTCTCAAGAGGCTACATAGTTTTTTGCATTGACTCAATTGCATCATATTTACCACCAGTACATTGTGAGGAAGAAATATTGACATTAGCTGTTGTCCTGCAGATGAGTATGTGATGTGTAATGGGTGTAAAAGTCCTGACACTATCCTCTCAAAGGAGAATCGTTTGTTTTTCCTTCGCTGCGAGCAGGTGAACCCACACTCTGCACCTTCAAAACTGTTTTATTGTCATGGGAGGTCATTGTGCATGTCGAGAGTGCAGTGAGGCCATTTTTTACTATTCTAGTCAACTTGTATGCCATCAAATTTTGAGACACTACCATGTCCTGGCGACAATGTGAATGTTATTGAGGTTATGTATAGTAGTGCTTGAGGAGGTCTAAGTGTGGGAATGGCTATGAGGTCAAGAGTAGTCAAAGTGCTTAATGTGCAGCATTCTCCACTAATGCTTATCCTCTGCTATTCACATCAATCTTTGGCTTAAATCTGGTGTGGTTTAATCATCTTATCAATAGGATTCCAATGTAAGCAAATCAAACTGTCTAGAAACATGCAAGACTGATATTGCTGTGTTTGTCTCCAGTGTGGATGCTCTCGATCAGTGGCTCCTATCAAGGCTGGTTTCGTGGCCAGGGTTGGACGCCGTAAGACCACAACCTAGTTTGTGGTGTAGTACTATATGCAATACTACAAGGGTGACATGTCAGGTGTATATGCTGGCATCTAGGCTGTTTATGGCTGCGTAATTGTAGGAGTAATTTTCAGAGGGTCTCAATGAGTGACAAATGTGCATTACATTTTGTTGGTGTACAATGCGATCTGAACATTCTTAGAATGTAGGCTCAGTTTCCCTTATTACTCATGGGCGACCTCACGGCTCATGGGAGTCCCTCGGTTCTGTGCTTGTTCTCACTTCTCACTCTTCAAATACATGGTGAAAATTTGATAAGCAATATATTTATACTCGTCTTCAACAAAACTATGTATACTTTATGCATATGTCAATGTTGTGTATTGTCCCAGTAATCAATGTTGTGCATTGACCCTGTATTCAACAAAAATATGTATACTTTATGCTGGTTTAGGGTTCAAATACATGGTGAAAATTTGATAAGCAATATATTTATACTCGTCTTCAACAAAAATATGTATACTTTATTGCATATATCAATGTTGTGTATTTTCCCAGTAATCAATGTAGTGTATCGACCCAGTAATCAATGTTGTGCATTGACCCTGTATTCAATTTACATTGTCCTGCCTCCTTTGCTCAGCTGCCTCTGCTGCTTCTCGGAGATGTTTGGCAATGATGCTGCCACTTTGAGCTACTGTATATGCAAAGCCGTAGTTACCATCCCTAGCATCTTGGCGTCTGTCTTCTGGTTGCAATGTTGAAAGAAGTTCTGTGCATCCATAGGTGATTCAGAAAACAATGACAGCGCATGCAATGACAAAAGGACACTTGGCATAAGGTAGATGGGTCTTAAATGGTTACTTTTCCGCCTAGCCCACTTCTCTGTGAAACATACAATTAGTATGAGATTGCTTGTAAATCCAAATCGAGGCTTTAGCTACTTTTCTCATATTTTTAGGAGTTCATGTAAATATCTTAATCATTATCAAAGTGGAAATTCTCATTCCCAATTCAAATTGTGACATAAGTCCTCCCCAATTTAGTTAATCATTGAGCCTAGAACGATTGTCATATTTTGAGCACACAATCCAATCTCTATAAACACATGTCTTATTGCTATCTGTTCTTGGAGTCACACCTAACCGCATACCACTCAAATATAGGGGTCTGAGTAAGAGGCAACTGAATTAGGCACCTCTAGCTTACCTGCATGAGGGAGGCCATGGTCCATCAAGGAAATAGGTTACAAAAGGTCATTTTTGTTGTGGTCTTGAAGAAATTATGCAAGGAGTGTGAATGACAAGCAAGGTAGAATATTTCACACCTGCTCGCCTCAAAAGATTGACTGGGGTGTCAAATTCGGCGACACGGCCACCTTGAGCCAATACGAGGACCCGGTTACAATCAATGATGGTATCGATGCGGTGAGCAATGGTCAAAACAGTGCAGCTACTGAACACACTCCGCATAGCTGTCTGAATCAGCTGATCCGTGTCGCCATCCACAGCCGCTGTTGCCTCATCCATCACCAGTATTTGTGATCTTCAACCCCCCCAAAAAAAGGAAAAAGGAAAACAACGCAAATGTGAGATGCAACCGTGAGAAACACTTCTGCAAGATGAAATCACGTGCACAGGTTCTTATGAGTTATGATTGACCTTCTCAGAAGCGATCGAGCAAGACAAAGCAGTTGGCGCTGCCCAACACTGAAATTCTCCCCATTCTCTGCAATCAAACTGTCGATGCCATTATCCAGGCACCCGATTTTTTTGCTGAGATGTACCTTGGCTATGGCCTCATTGATCTCAACATCTGTGTGCTGCTGAAAGGGATCCAAATTCAGCCTCACTGTGCCCCGAAACAGCACAGGATCCTGCAACACAATAATAGTAAGTTAAAAAATCGACATTCCTGATCTTCAGACCCAGAATATTGTGCACCGAAGCAGAGATTTGCATGCGGAATCATGGTGAGCTTCTACAGAACCTTACCTGGGGGATTATTGAGAGCCGTTGTCGCAAATCGTCAAGCCCAACCCTTGCAATATCTACTTGGTCAATCAGTATGCTCCCACTGCATGCATTGTTCTCCACGAGCCGGAACATGGCAGCTGCAAGGCTGGACTTTCCAGCCCCAGTTCTCCCCAAGATGCCCACTTTCTCTCCTGCATTCACCTGCTTATTCAACAGAATGTCACAAAACCATCCTACAACTCATGCAAATTTGACCCAATCTGCTCCTCCATCCATCCATCCATCCATTCAGAAACAAAGATGACTCTGATGTTACCACCAATGTGAATTATGGTTTTGCTTTACTTTCAAGTTGGTCTATGTCTATATGTATTCCCGAAATAGGCATAATAAGAATTATGAGAATTAGAAAACCCATGAAGACTATTGCCTCGCTCCTCCAAGGGCAAGTACCCGGGTTCCAGATGGTTGATTGAAAATATACATACACTTGAGTACGCTCACTTTGATTGGGTGGACCATAGGTAGGGTGCACTGGAAATCAAGTGCAAAGAAGGTCACCCATTTGAGTACTATTTCAGCCTTTTGAGGCTTAAACCTCAGAGTTCCCATGGGATCTGGGTGAAGGCCTTGGGTTTTAGCCATCCCTTCCTACATCCATATAGTTCTTGAATCTACACCTAGTGATAAGGTTCAAGCAACGTAATGTATCTTTGCACCCCTTCAGTCCTTCGCAGAGTTGTCACAATACATATGATGACTGTCTCCAGTGATGTATTGGTGCCGGGAAAATACGTAATTGTTTGTTTGCATCCAAAGGACGGGCAAAAATTTCTGGTTGATTTCCCAGTAGATGACATCAACCTGGATGGCTTCGACCTTGCTTTGTATAATTGACTGGGTGTTGACCGTAAAATTGATCAGTTGGCACCTGGTCTACTGAGAAAATCCAGTTGAACTGACTGGTCAGCATTTGGTTGACTGGGAAAATTAAGTGGAAGTACCTGTTGGTTTCAATTTTCTTTTTCTTCTTTTTTCACAAGAGAAGACGGTGGACAGCTACCGGGTCAAGAATCGACCAGAAAGTTTAATAGTTATGGCAAAAGTTGAACGGACTCGGTAACATGTCTCAATTGGTATTTTTTAGATTTAAAATCCTTGTTCCTATGAATGAGACGAGGTGATTATACTGATCTTCTCTCTACATAAAAACATGATTCGATTTACTCTTTAATTTTTGACAAAAGAAAATGTCCACGGTGGGAACACTGGAAGGGTTTGGGAACAACCAGAAAGCTCTGGGAATGCCTGGTTTTGGGTTGGAGAAGAGCATTTTCCTTGGGCTTACTGCGATTATGGGGGTCAAAAACTCGGATCCGGCCCTTGTTCCCGGATCCTTTAAGTTAATCCATGAATGCCCTCTTCAGCTAACCTTCTCCTATACATGGCCATGCTTTTTATGAGTATTTGGGGACCGACCTTGAAGGAGAGATCGTTCAGTACTGGCAGAAGGTCTTCGCGGTATGCCATCGTGTAATGCACAAACTCAATCTCTCCATTCTCTGGCCACTCTTTCGTAATCACTCCGGGAGCAGTGTCCGGATCAGCTTCAGTCTGCAACTCGGCATACGCCTGCTCTCCATTTATCAAAGTCCACAATGAGGATACAACAATAATTACAGAAACTAACAACTAATACAGAGGTTGTTCAGGGCATAGCAAACATTGTGATAAAGTTATCCTTTAATTGAACCGGAGTTTTGGTTGGGAGTTGGTTGTTTGCATACAACACTTTCCGCGTTTGGTATGTTTTTTGGTGCATACTTGGAGTGGGTGTGGAGGTTTGGACAAAGAACTTTCTACATTTGTTTATTGAGGGCCAAACTCATTTTGGCACACCAAGAGGCGTTAAAATGAGTTTGGCCCCTAATTAAAAAGAAATAGAATGTTCTTTGTCCAAATCTCCACACCGACTCCAAGAATGCACCAAAAAACTCACCAAACATGGACATTATTGTATGAAAAACCACCAACTCCCGACAAAAACTCCGGTTCAATAAAAGGAAAACTCTAATGCCTGAAGTGTTGATGAGGACGAGAAAAAATGAATACCTGAATGCGCTCCACACTTGTGAAGTAATTTTCGGTCTCAGCTTGCAAGCGCACACCATATTGGAGGAGCCCTGTGAGCTGTAGGCTTTGCACCAGCACTACGCCTACAGTAGGAATTTCAGCATCAACTTAGTATGATGACCTCATAGAGTGGTATTGTTTTGCTGAAATCTTGTTTTGCTTGAAACCCTAACAACTTACTAGAAATTGCACCAACTTAGTTATGACTAGTATTGGATTGATATCATCTTTTTTTCACACCATTCGGGTATTTTTAATGAGGAATTCACCTTTTTTTGGTACCAGTAGGGTATGGGTATATGAGCATATTTTTGTTTTCGATACCATTTGGGTCTATATAACATGCAAGAACCTTCATACCCACGTAAAATCGTCACAGTATCAATAGGGTTTAGAATGGTATCTACCCAAATAATAACTTAGGTACACAAATTCTTTCACTTTGAGATACCCACCAAATATCAATATTTGACGGGTATTATAATTTTGACACCTACGGGTAGGTTCTTTCACACCTTTATTGATGTTGATTATTGATACCATGCATTCACCTATATACCGATCCGACATTGGTTTGACCTTGTAGATTGGTGTTGTTTTCCTTGAAACCCTAGCAATATGCTTGATTATGGTGGAGCAAGAAAAAAATGGATTTGAAATACCAGCTATCCCTGGGCTCAATGTGTGGCGGAGAAGCACCACAAGAATAGCAGCAACTGCCACACAAATGGTAGCTACCAAATCCAGACGGAGTCCGAGCCACCGAGCAATGTGAACAAAAAGGACGTAAGCCCGGTGGTTTGCATCCACCATTGCCATAAATTGGTCGCGCATTCTTTTCTCGGCTCCGAATGCACGTATGGATGCTACACCCTGCCATACATTCAAAGCGGCCGAGGTCATCAAGCCTGACATTTTAATCCCTTGAAAACAGCCTAAACGCCCCAACATGGGACTCTTGATCTCTAATGATTCCATCATGCTCAGAAATGAATAAAAGCATTTCTTAGTAGTACTTCTCTGTGTTCTAGACGTAGCCATTGAAATTATCTATCACCTCAGGAAGCTCAAATAAAATGTCATGAATGTGTATTCTTTAGACTTCATGAAGTGCTCAAACTTCAACAAGGTCATATTTGCAACTTTTCATCAAGCTACTGTTCAGCCAAATGCTCATGGAAACAATGAGATGTGTGATGTTGATGAACTCATATAAAAATAAAAATAATAAAAATCTTCTAAATTCATCAAAAGAAAGCCATTTTAAAATCTTTAACGCACAATTGCAATCCTTTGATGGTGCCTAACAAGTTCCCTTGTGAGGTACCTTGTTCTCAAGATACCCTTGGAAGTGTTGTTTCATAGCACATCTTAAAACTGCTATACCCAGAAGACCTTTAAGGCTCAAAAGTGTAACATTTCTGTAGTGCAATATAGTTATCCTTTAATTCGACCGGAGTTTTGGTTGGGAGTTGGTTGTTTTTCATACAAAACGTTCCATGTTCGGTACGTTTCTAGTTCATGCTTGGAGTCAGTGACATGTGTGGAGGTTGAACAAAAAAAATTCTATTTCGGGTCATTGGACGCCACTCTCATTTTAGCACGCCAAGAGCATACCAAAATGTGTTTGGTCCCCAATGAACCACAATAGAAAGTTATTCATTCAAACCTCCACAGTGAATCCAAGCATGAACCAAAAACTTACTGATCATGGGAAGTGTTGTATGCAAAACAACCAACTCCCAAACCAAAACTCTGGTCGAATTAAAGGATAACTCTAATGTAGTGGAGCCATATTTTACCTGCATTGTTTGAGAGAGGTGTGCGTATATTGGCGAGCGAGAGACGCCGTCCAAGCGTTGGAGTTCCCGGGATATCACCACATAACGCTTCTGGAAGTAAAACAATCCAATTACAAAAGGGGGGATGCATGCTAGGAACCAAGGGACCAGGACTGCAATTAGTGCCATGCACCCCAGAACACCAACATCCATCTCCAGGCATGCCTGCATGGTGGAATCAATACACACATGTCGTGAGAAATCATCAGGAGCATGCATTCACAAACTGTTCTCGTGTCAAGAAGACTCGATGTTGACCCTTGAAACTTTGAGTGCTCATATAACTGGGTTTGAAGAAATCTAGACTTATGGATGAGTTTTGGACATAGGGAGATTGTATAAGTGCACTTCTATCAGTGGACGGCATGATAGAAATGGCAGAAACTAGTCCTAGATGTGGATTGTATCTCTTGTTGTAGACATGGTTTAGTTGCATGCACACTGTGTTATTTGTGAAAAATTTACATTTGGAGTGGTTACTTGGCCATACTACTTTCTCAAAGTATGTAAAATTAGGGAGTCTCCTAGTTTCTTCCCCCAGATAGTCTGTTTTGCAATGTGCATGTCTCGACAATGCACAATTTTCAAATACTCTCAGATGTTTTATTATTTCTGGACAAGTATTTTGTCCACATTTACTTCGATCCTAGTTTTATCCAATCCGAGGTTTTGAAATCTGCAAAACATGTTGTGTTGAGGGAATGAAAGGCACCTGTGCCGTGGTAGGCAAGAGCTCATCCACGAACGCTTGATCTTTGCTAAACCGGTTCAGTATCCGTCCAATCGGATTCTGCGTGGCAAGAAAAACGAGGATTCAAAACAATCTCAGCTCATGTCAATTGCCTCGCAACTTCAATTGCCTTTGAGTCCATTTCGATTTAGTCCGTCAAATTCTTGCCTCGTGATTTCAATGGGACTTGATGTTTGGGCTGCCTCCCATAGAGTACAACGCCCCTATCGCCACTTTGAACCTGTTATTCGAGATAGATCGCGGATACGGTGGCCATACGTGGACCATCACAAAGACCTGTGGTGGCTGCTCAAAATTGATGAGTTTGTAAGATATTTATAAGAATTGCTAGCTCACCTGATCGAAGAAGAGTTGTGGAGACCGAAGGACTCTCTCCGTCATGCGCCCATGCATCTCCTTGGCCGACACCATAGCCGCTTCCGTGAACAACAGTGCGCGACCAAGCGAGACGACTATGGCGCCCGCAACAAATGCCGCGTACGAGATGACATAGATTTTACTACTGAGATTGTATTTCCCATCAACCCACACACTCAGCCAGTAATCAACCATCACACGCACCGCTTGACCGGAGAGAAAGATCACCATCACCAAGGCGAAGAATGTCAACCTACAAGAATATAACACAAAAAGTCTCACTCAGCTCATCACAGTTCTGGATGTCTGCCAACATCTCGAAATGCAAGTGACCATCAGTTGATGTTGAGCCAGTGTTGATACGCCCCCTCCAGGGTTTACTATCATTTCAGTGCCAAGTCATCAACATTTAGCTACTACTAATTCATTGAACATTGATCCAACTCGTAATTCAACCTTCACAAGCTCATTAGGATTGCAACCCTATGTTTGGGAGGCATTACTTCAATGTTGTTAGTTTTTTCTGACGTGAGTGGCGATGTATGAATTTAGCGGTTTGTGATGAATCTCTGGAATCATAGGTAGTGTAAAGGATGCATGGAGATTCATACCCTCCACCATCCTTGGCATACTGGATATAAGTTGCCCAAGTCACCACACCTTCAATCCGGTCTTCTTCCACTGTCAGCTTCCCTCCAACACCCTCATTTGATGCCTCCTTCTTCACATCCACACCTCCTTCTTTGCAATTTAGGGTTTGCCCTTGCCCTTGCCCTTGAGTTTCAACCCCAGGAAGCACACCAACTTTGTCTTGCTGCAACTCACCATTGTCGTGTCCAAGATCCCCATCCTCACAGATTCCTCCCACTTTGCGATGCTCTATTTCATGGTCACCATCAACTTCCTCAATCATGTCAGCTTCCTGCATAACATCCCCCCGGATGGCAATTCTCCACTTCAGAACAGCTGTTTCTAAAACACTTCTAATGCTTCTAATCAATGGAAAGGTGGCTTAAACCCAAGGCCTTAACCCGAATCCCATGGAAATTCTGAAGTTAAGTCGCCTAAGACCGGCATAATACTTTCTAGCATTTGATTTCTGGTGCACCCTACCACCTATGGTCCACCCCATAACATAGTGGGGGTATCCAAGTGAATTGAATAATTTCAAGCAACCATGTGGGAACTTACGGGCTTGCCCTTGGGGAGATAGTTGCCGGTCAACTTGTTTGCGCCTATTCAAGGTGTTCACCTTTGAAAAGACGCAAGTCATCATTAAGAACCCTCTAATTTTTGTAATGTTTGTGCTAGAATTACATATAGATGTAGACCAACTTGACAATGAAGCATCAACACCATAATTCACACCGGTGGCAACACTAGAGTCGTCTTTCTTTCTTTCTTTTTCTTTCTTTCAATGGATGCTTTCTTATTTCTATGAAGAGGAGCAGGATGCTTGGAAATATTTCATCAAGGCATTGATAGGAATTCATTGTACCATTTGTGGCTCTAAGAATTAGAGAAGGTTGACCACATACTAAGGCCCACATAAGGCTTGCACTGTTAGAACTACTTGAGAATCCAAAACCACACAAATTAAAAAACACAACGTCTCAATTCCCCACTCCAAACATCTTATGAATGTTTGAAGATGAGAACCATGACACTAGTCTGGACTTAACATAAGTGACATAGTTGAATTCCCTCTTAATCTCTCACCCTCAAGATTTCAATATGTGCAAGTGGTGGCTCAAGCTGCTTGGGTTGTTTCAACTTGTAAACGGTGACACATACTTTAGAACTAACATGCCAGGGTCACATAATGTGTTGACAATGGAGTTATCATCTAACTCAACATGATCTAACTTCTGGTTGGGAGTTGGTAGTTTTACATAGTACAAGACCTTCCATGTTCAGTAAGTTTCTGGTGCATGATTGGAGATAGTATGAAGGTTTGAACAAAAAACATTCTACATCGATTTTGTGAGGGTCAAACTCATCTTGACATGTCAAAAGGTGCTAAAACGAGTTTGGTCCTTAATGAATTAAATTAGGTTGTTCTTTATTCAAATTCAAGCACTACCTTCGAGGATGCACCACAAGTGGAAAAGAACTAATGTCGTTTTTGTATGCAAAACAACCAATGTAAAACCATAAGGAACCAACTTCCAAAGAAAACTTCTCCAAGTGCCTAAAGTTATTGTAGTTGTTATTCGATTCATCTTTCATGCTCTCCAACATCTACCGATTAGTTTGACACAACAAGACTTGTGTTGCATCAGCAAAAACGGGATTGAAAATCAAACCTCTCTTGATTTAACTATGTTTATTGGAAGTGCATGTTTGTTGATTCTTTAACTATATACATAAGTCCTCTGGATTGCGTTCGCTATTGAGTGTGGAGTAGTTAATAAAATTTGAAGACATGGTCAAATCTCTTTTAAGTTTTAAGCATGCGTCAAGTTACGTTGTTTGTTCTTTCGATCTTCACCTAACCACACGCCAAACAAATGTAGGCGTCCAATTAAGAAAAGTAGCCAAATATATAACACCCCCATACCCCATATAACTTACCATAAGCACATGCTCATGACCTGTTTCGGGCTCGTCGAAGAGAATGGCAGCCACCTCGCCGGCAAGCAAGGCCTCCTTGGGAAGCTCCTGTAACCTTCCATGGTCCATCAGCAACACTCGGTCGCAGAAACTTAGTGAAGTTTTGTTGTGTGTGACAAGGATGACGGTCCTGTTTTTCAGAATTCCTGCCAGCACGTGGTCCATCAAGAATCTGGCCGTGGGAACATCGACAGCGGCCAAAGGATCGTCCAGGAGCACCAGCGAGCTCCTGCTGTAGCATGCGCGGGCTAGGCTCACACGCGCCTTTTGGCCTCCACTCAAATTGATCCCTCTTTCTCCCTGCACACAAATCCATCATCACTTCACCGAATGCATGAACCCAAGAGCAGTTGAAATTAGTTGCATCGATTTGAGAAGAGTTTACGTAAGGTACGTGGGGGGTTTTGTGTGCACGAGTGTCTCATCCAGTTAGCTATTGTGACGACGATTCAGAGCAAAGATTTTCGTGTCGAGTTTCAGGATCGGAGTTTTACGCGATGCAGACATCACAAGAGCACGGGGCAGCAACATCTGGATTATAGGCAAGGCTCATCGGCAAAATAAGCCTCTGATCATCTTTAATGAGTTCATAAGACAGATTGAGAGTGAAATTACCCATGATAAAATAATATATATGAGTGGTATTTGAAACATCTCATTATATCGTAAGATCCATGCATATAATGAGTTTCCTTATTCTTCTCTTATTATTCATTGCATGTGGGAAATGCGGATGTCAACTATGTCAAATAAAATATTATTGGATCTTTGTAACAAGACCAAATTCATAAAAAGAAGAAAACTTTTGAAAGGAAATTAGACATAAAAACGAAAGAAAATTGTTTATGCCGGGAAAAAAGTGAAGATTCTCTTTTTGTTTAAGTGATCAAATAGCCCCCCCCCCAATTGTGATGTTCACTATTGAACCTAGAATAAGTAAGTTTTAAACAATTTTTTAGTGCATAGTCCAATCTCATTGTGATGCATATCGTTCCAATGTCGACTCTTGATTAGAAGCCTGGCCATGAGGTATGTGACTCACAACTCTACAAACAACTTAGGGCGTTGGATCAACTTAGGAATAATTTCATCCAGTTAGGAATTACATACCATGAAGATTGTCATTTCAAGATTCAAAATCGAAGTAAAGACGCAAATGCATAAGAGGCCATATGTATACAAGCCCTCCCAACTGTGTTAACTATTGAACCGAGGATGGTGTCTATGTTCAAAGTAGATTGTTCAATCTCATTGCAAGAGTCTTGCCATGAGGTATGTGACGTCACCCATTTGTCCAAGCACTTCCAACTCTACAAACAAACTACAAACAATTTAATGTGTTGGATCAACTCAAGAATTGTCTTGTCTAGTTAGAAATTAGAAATTATGAAAGATTGTCATTTCAAGTCTCAAAACCAAAGTACACATGCAAACATCGTAAGAGACCACTTATATATATGTCCACACACACATGCATATCCCTTTAGACCTCATTGTGGTAAGATCTCATCATAGGTATCTATGTATGTTTATATGTATATGTGTGCATATATGTGATTGCATACACATGCCCTCCCAATTGTTTAACTATCCGACCTAGAATGGTGTCTGTGTTTTGAGCGAATAGTTCGATCTCACCGTGACGAGTACCTTTCCATTGTCCATTCTTAGCCATAAGCCTTGCCTTGACTTAATCCAGTACTCATATATAGATGTCCGATTAAGAAGAGTGACCACAAAAGCTAAGGCCACAAAGGTTCGAGAAGAAGAGAAGCTTACAATTTCAGTGTAATGGCCTGCAGGGAATTGGGCTATGTCGTGATCGAGTGCACATGCGGTGATGGTGGCATTGTAGCGAAGCTCATCGTACTCGCTGCCAAACACAATGTTGGATCGAATCGTGCTGTTTAAGATCCATGGTTGCTGGGGTGCGTATGCCACTGGTCTGTCTGTTTTGAAGGACCCTGCCAAACACTGATCACCATGATAGCCCAGGATAAGTTTGAAACTGTTTATCATTTCATCTCCTGTTGCCACAGTTACAGCATTGTAGCTGTTAAAGGTGGAAGTGCCTCACTCGAACATAGTGATACTTTGCACATGTATCTCTGAGTGGTATGTGATTAGGTGTGGATCTAAGAACAAACACCAAGAAAATATCATGTGTTTTAAATGAGATTGGGATGTGTGCTCAAAATATGCTAACCATTGTAGGTTCAATAGTCATCAACATGATTGGAGAGACCTACATGAGTGCTTATTGAGCATGAGAATCTTCACTTTGAAGATGTTCATATGAGCTTTGAAAATTATGAGGCAAGTGGTTATAGGCATGACTTGGATTTGCTAATCATCTCGCATTAATTGTGTGTTTCATATCTTACCAGAAGTGGGGTGCATAGAGAGAAGCATCCAAGTTAGGCACATCTATCTTGAGGTATGTCGCCCTATTGTGGGCTCTTCCAACTCATGAACAAATTTTGACTGTTGGATTGGAATGGGGAATTGCCGCATCATGTTAGTGATTGCGACGAATCATTTAAGATGGTCAGTTTACATTCTAGGATTGAAGTTTCATGAGATACAAAAAAGTTGCAAAAGTTTGAAGAGGTCAAAGTGAAGATTCTCTTTCTCTTTACACAATCGCATCGGTCCTACCAATCTAGGTTGTCTAATGAACCTAGAATGATGTCCATTGAATCTGAACTCATAGTTAATCTTATGGTAACACATGCTCATGTCATTGTGGTATTCATTTTTTACTACATGCCTTGCCATAAACCACTCAAATATAGAGTGACCACTTAACCTAATTTTTTGTGACTAGTAAACTAGATTTTGTTCCTCAATTGATGATATTAAGGTATGTGGATGTTAGTTGGTTTGTTTTTCATGTTCACCAACTTCTACCGATTAGATTTACACAACAAAACTTGTGTTGCATTTGCATTTTAATCTATGATGAAGCATGACCGAAAATTAGATTGAAAATTAGACCTGCCCTACTTTAGTTATGGTTGCCAAAAGTGCACGTTTATTGATTCCTTAAATGATTACATAAGTCCTCAAAATTATGTTCACTATTTGAGTCACAACATGAAAATATTGTTAATAAAATCCAAACATGTAGCCCAATCACTTTTAAGCATGTGTTTATGAATGTGTGCTCATTGATCTCACGGAACCACACACCAATCAAATATAGGTGCCCGATCAAGGAAAGTAACCGAATAACACCACCAAACTTTAGTACTTGGTATTGTTCCTCATCAAGTGTTAAACAGTAATGGAAGAAGAAGAAGAAGAAGAAGAAGAAGAAGATTGTTACCTCCATCTCACCCAGAAGCGCCAACAGAAGGGAGCTCTTCCCACTTCCCACAGGACCAACTATGGCCAACAATTCACCTTGCTTCACTTCAAGGTTAATGTTCTTCAATGTTACAACATTATCCTCTCTACTTCCCTCTTTCACAATCCCTCCCTTCCTCACTTCTTCATCATCGATGTTCCATGAAAATTCTCCATCAACGACAACGACTGCTTTATTTGTGTTGGTCGCTGAGATCTGACAAGCATCATTCATACTTTTTCAGTTTCTCACAACGCCTACTACTGCCTTGAAACATGGAGATTGCATTGCACTTCGGAACACAAATGGGAGCAAGTTCAAGGAACATCAGAAATTCAACCAAGGTGAAACTAACGTAGATCTTCCATGGGAGAGCTTCCAATTGTGAACTAAGATTACATGATTATTCATCAGGTATTCCACAGGGTGGGATAAGATTAGGTCACCTCGTCAGTTGGAGTTTGGCAGCTGAAGCCATTTCCGTTGGGAAGGTCAAGGAGCTTCTGAAGACGTTGAATTGCAACTATGGTTTCAGATGCGAATTGAATCCCTGCCAGATGGATCCAACATAAGATATGTGCATGGGTGTTATTTGGTTTGGATTTTTCATGTTCTCCAACGTCTACCAATTAGAGTAAAGCGATGAGACCTGTGTTGCATTAGCAAATCTACAATGAAACATCAGCAGAAATCGGATTGAAAATCAGACCTCCCAAACTTTGGTTATGGTTATTGGAAGCACATGTTTGTTGATTTCTTAACCGACGGAATACATAAGGTCCTCCTAATTGTGATCACTTTTAAGTGTGTAGTAGTTAATCCAAATTGAAGACGCAGTCC
The DNA here is from genome assembly GCA_950295325.1 of Polytrichum commune. Taxonomy (NCBI): domain Eukaryota; kingdom Viridiplantae; phylum Streptophyta; class Polytrichopsida; order Polytrichales; family Polytrichaceae; genus Polytrichum; species Polytrichum commune. Next base: position 40,895,243 of record OX485807.1, read on the forward strand.
ATTCTCTTTTAAACATGTGCCTTTATGGTGTTTGTTCTTTGATCCTTACAGAATCACACACCAATCAATATAGATGTCCGATTAAGAAAAGTAACCGAATTACGCCCCCATACCTTATGGTTGTAAGGCATGTTCTTGCAAATATGCCAGAATTCCTCCTTTCAAAGCCATAAGGTAGACCACCCTTCTGGGGTTACTTTTCCTACACTAGTAGAAAACTATGCCTAAAAAAACCGCAGGCGATGCGGTTCTTTTGACCAGCCTGATCTGCAGTCGCTAAACGACTACAAATTTGTATTTTTTGTTTTGAAATTGAAATTTTATAGAATTTTAGGGTGTGTAATATACCGTTGGAAAGATATTTTCAAGACCTTTCCAACGGTATATTACACGCCCCCACATTCCTAAAAGTTTAGTCGCTAAACCAAAAAAACAAATATGTAGTCGTTTAGAAACTACAGAACAGGCTGGTCAAAAGAACCGCAGCCGATTTCGGCTGCGGTTCTTTTTGGCATAGTTTTCAACTAGTGCTATTAGGACACCTAGATTTGAGCGGTATGTAATTTGGTGTGGCTCCTCCAAGAACGGATATCAAAAAGATATCATGTGGTTAAAAGCGATTGGACTATGTGCTCAAAAAATGACATCTATTTCTAAACTCAGCAGTCATCAACATAATTTGGGGAACCCATATGACCATTTAACAAGCCTGAGAATCTTCACTTTAACAAAGAACAAGATATTCATATGAGCTTCGAAATTATGAGGAAAGTGGCTATAAAGACCTCAATTTGGATTTTCGAAATCTCGTATGAACTTAATCCTGTGTTTCATATCCTAGGAGAAGAAGTGAGCTAGTTGGCCAAAAAGAGTACTCATGTAAGGCCCATCCACCTAAAATTCGTTCAGATCACAATGGCTAATAATTTCCTGCAAGTACCTGAGGGTGCCACTGAGAACAAGCGCACAAGAACACTGAACAGGCCAAGGATGGTGAAAGCGCGAGCAGGGCCCAACGATGCGGTCCCATGAAGTGCAGCATATGTCCCGAAAGTTGTCAAAGATGCCAGAGGAATCACTCCATCCTGCAAGCTCAAAAAACTAGCGTTAAGGTAGATATGAGTGATTCGGTTACTTATCTTATTCAGACAGACACCTTTATTTGACTGGTATGTGGATTGGTGTGGCTTCAAGAACGGATACCCAAAAAACAGTCATGTACTTATGAGAGATTGGGCTACGTGCTCAAAAATTAATATCAATTCTCGATTGAATAGTCAACATAATTGAGGGAGACGTATATGACCATTTAATGAGCACAACAATCTTCACTTTGATAACACATAAGATACTCATATGAGCTCCGATCATTATGAGGAAATTGACTACAGCCTTGCTCACTGCCTAGGGAGAGTGCCTCCCCCCTGCGGGCGGTCTGCCCTCACCCTGTAACTTACTTACTTTTCCCGAACTTATGGATCTGATTTGCCGACTTGATTTGGATTTGCTAACGATCTCATACTCCTCTGAATCGCATGTTTCATATCCTAGTAGAAGTGGGCTAGTCGGAAAATAGTGACCATTTCAGGCCCATCGACGTTATGATGTTTATTTCTAAATTTAGTAGAGATGATGAGTCCAAGCATCCAAAGCAGAGGATGATTCATTCCTGGGAAGGGTTGGGATTAGGGTTTCACTTTACCCTGAGAGTGGCAGTGGAAGACCTAAGAAAGGATGCTTTCCTAATCCACCGCATTTCGATAGCTCTCAAGTCACTAATTCGCTTCAGAAATGCGGCAGTCCATCCATTGCATTTCACCACCCGGATGCCAGTCAACACTTCGCTCACAGATCGCACCCGGGAGTCTGTGTACACGATAGCCTTGCGCCGAATGTTCCCAATTGCTTGAGCTAATTGTACCTGATGCATCATTTTGGGCACTTCAGCCACATATATATATATTGTTTTGCCAAGATTGGAATTCCTCATAGGGGAATGCATGACCCGAAGGGCACTCCACTGCATAAAGACCGTGTACGGTGGGCATCATGGTGTAAAGTATTCGACATCAGTCATAGTCACCTCAAATGAGTGGATTCTGCTAAATAACGGATAAGTTTTAGAGAACAAAAAAAGAAGTACCAAGTCTTTATATATGGAGGTTTAATTAGTGCATTCAGCAAGTGAATGAGTTATGAACCTGGAAAGGTTGAGTGAGCATGATGACGATGACCCCAGGAATGCCTGAAATCCCAGCTTCGTAAATCACGAATGCTCCCACCACCAACACCATCACCAATCCAAACCAAACTGCACACGATGTTCAAAAACATTGATAAGAGCATAGATGGTAGTATCAACTTGAGATTCAAGGAAGAATGGTCTACATAGAGTTTTGCTTAAAGTCTCTAAAAAACTCATGTGTTTGATAACATCATCATGTATGGGTAGGGGGTTTCGCCCCACTTTTGACAGTTTATAATGTGTAAGGAGTCTTCAAGTGATGCCAACCCCTCCAATTTTGGCGAATGGTTGTGGAGGCATTTTGACTTTGGCCAAAATATAGAAATGAATTTCATGGCAAACCTTAAAAGGCACCTAAAATGATGCTCTTTAAAGTTTGACATGGAGCATTGTATTATATGATAACTATCTCTTGGCCAAAGTTAGACACCTCTGTAAACTTTCACCAAAATTGGGGTCTCCAACACCACTTGAACGATCCTCGAACATTCTATAATGTCAAATGTGGGACAATACTCCCCACCAAAACAAAAAGTATTTGAGAGACACTTAAGGATAACTTGAATTTAAGAGTCACACGATTTGGTAGAATTGCAACGATTTTCCTTTCGTCTATACCAATTGAAAATAAGGTAAAACTTGATGGATTTAGTATGATAGAATTGATGAATTTGGTGTGGGATCCCTCACCATGGTGGAAGAATGTGAAAGCATCCACCACCTTCTGAGTGTCATTGGTGACTAGGTTCAGCATCACTCCAGTGTTTGTGCTCACCAAGGACACTAACCGCATGGCTTGAAGCTGCCGCAATCCAATCCACCATTCATCAAATCAAAACACTAAACACCATTTCAAAACAAAACAAAACAAAAAACATTTGTTTGTCATGTCTCCACCAACAAAAATTAGTTTGAATCAGTTTGCAATTTTAGTGTACAGGTACCAGCAGAATTTCAAGTGAAACCATCCAGTTTGTAGACAGAAACTTAGCAGGGGATCATCGAAGACCACCTTATCAAAGACGGTCATAGCAATAGTTGATCGTGCTCTCATGCCGATCCTCTGGCTGAAGGTGAAGGAAGTGTGCACTGAAAGGCTTTGAATCACCGACGTCACCACCATAGCCACCACTATGATTGCCGCCCACCACCGCTGTACATCCTCACTCTTACTTCTTTGTACAATTAGTACTAAGGATTTCAAACAATACACCTGCACGATCAACGATTCCATCCTGTCAAGCATTATGTGATGGTAGGATCCCTCATGAATAATGAGAATTTCCCCAATTTTTTCAGATTCACAATATGCACTGAAAGTCTTTGAATTAGCAACCACCACCAGTGCAGATCATCATCGCGTTTTCTGCTTTGTGAGCATAGTTCTAAATCTTTCACACAGTACACCTGCACCAATCAATAAACTATTGAGCATGTTAGGCATTTTCTGGTGGAGTCCTTCATGAATTCTAAGAATTCCCTAACTTTTTCAGATTCACAACATTTTGCGCTGAAAGGCTTTGAATTACTGATGTGACCACCACAGCAACCATCATCAGTGCAGATCATCATCAATTTTACTTCTTTGTAGAACCAGTTCTAAAGCTTTTACACTGGCAGTACACCTGCGTCGATCAATAAACTATTGGGCATGTCAAGTATTTTGTGGTAGAATCCTTGGTGAATTATGAGAATTTCCCCAATTTTGTCAGATTGTGAAAAACTCTAGAGAGCTCACCTGAAGAATCATACTTGACAACCAGAAAGGGTAGCACAGACTGCTCAGCATGAACTCATTACCCAGGCATCGGTAAAGGAGCGTCCAGACAGGAAGGTGAGATTCCCCGTTGATCTTTCCTTTTCTGTTTTGCTTCTGTTTCTCATCCTCCACAGCCTTTGCCCACCGCATCTGACATTGAAATGTTGTCTCTTTTGGAATGAGGTCATACAAATCTTCAGGCTGCAGCCCATGCCCCCAAGCCTCAGAGTACTGTTCTATTGAGTAAAAATCACTACAAGTAGTGCCATTTCAAGGGCAAGATAAATAATTAGAATTTAATGAGCTCGTTCGTGAGTTAAAAAAAGAGAGGGAAGAAGTTAATAGGAAATCGGATTGCACCGTCAGGGGCTTCTTGTTTCCAATTTTGATGAGAGATTCGAGCCAGTGCCAAGTTACGAAACTGGGAAGAGATGCTTTCAGCTGTGGGCTTGGTCCTCTTGTGCAGACCTCTATTCTCTCCCCTACTCCTCCACTTTCAGTGTCCATCGCACTCCTAGTCTCAATTTCACCACAATCCTTAGAACCTGAAGCTCTTGAGAGTTAGCCACTTGCACATGATGATGATGATGATGATGATGATGATAAAACTCTACCCAAGAACTTTTGGAGCAGCAAGATGGAGATTTTGTCACAAATGTAAAAGCTTCCAAACATCGACACGTAATACAGGTTCAACAACTCAAGAACTAGAGAGTTGAAGTAACCCATACATAGAATATATATATATATATATACAAATAGAATGGACTTCTTCATATCCCTGTAGAAAACACCACCGCTCTCCATTTCATCACATGGACTCAGGATGCTTCACATGCAACATTGCAACTAAAGGTCTCTTTGGATCACTTTTGTTTCATCACAATCCTCAGAACCTGAGACTCTTGAGAGGAAGCCACTTGCACATGACAATGATGATGATTTCTAAACATCTACCCAAACCTGAAGTCGCTCTAATTCGGAAACAGAGGATCATGTGCTGGATGCTCATGAAATTCTGTCACAACAAAAAATGAAGGTAACTCTAATTCGAGCAAACATCTGAGGATTTCACCCTCAATCCTTCAAGAGGTAGAATGGTGTGATTAAATCCCATACATGAAGGGTAAGAGCAGTACTTCTTCAGTGCGTGACAGCAAATGCCTGCTAGCAGCCCAGCTCTAAATCTCATCTCATCGCTTCTCTAATTTCATCACAATCCTTACAATCTGAACCTCTTGCACTTTAAAACTCTACACAGTTTGGAATCCACAAGCTCATGAAATTTTGCCACAAAACAAGCACATCTCCAGAATCAGTCTCTGAAACACTTGAAGAACTACTAACGGAGATCACATTATATAGAATCCCCTACAGGAAGGTAGTAGAGTCACACTTTCTCTAGCACGTTCAAATTCCTGACACTTAAGTACTCGTACTCGCACCGCTCTACATTTCATCACAGGGACTTCCCTCAGAATATTTCACATGCACCACCGGATTGTTACGATTCAGATACCATCAAGCAGTGCTATTTTATTGTTTTGGCTTCAAGATGCCAACTTGCGCCAAAATCGGATTGCTATAACTCAGATACCAACTTTATGACGTGACTCCACCTTTTTGTGGAAAACTTACATCCTATCGTCAGCTTCAAATTTCGATGAAACAAACAAGATGCCAAATCGCATTCTTCATCATGCATTGTATAGCCAACATGCAGATATTCATAAAACAAAAACAAAAACACAAACACAAACACAAACAAACAAACAAACAAACTATTCAAAAATAAATTAAAGAATTAAAATTGTAAAAAACCTGCCATCGAGAATCTATAAGGAAAACTTGTCACATATGAGTCCGAATCTTTACTTGAGAAGACTGTATATTATACTAAAGCTCCTAATAAGTTTTGGTCCTTTTCTCAAGAAGGGGGGATCAACAACAATAGCCTGTTCTGATTGCTCCCAATCATCTCCACCAACAAACAAAGGACATTGATTCATCAGTGTAATACTAGAGTTATCCGTGAAGTCCCTCCAAGAGGGACGAATCCTTGGGATTAATCCTTCTTCGAGAAAACTTTCTATTCTTGTTTACTTCAAGGCTGGTGTAGATACCCAGGATGGAATCATTGACCAAGGTGAAATGCGTGAAGCATATTTTTCAATCATACACAAGCGCATGTGTAAAGTTGAAGATGTGTGACATTGCTAGAATTTCCTTTCAAGGCAATACACTTGTACACTGATACATGCAATTAGGTTGCCCCACGCTAATTTATGGACATTTGACACTATTTCGGATATTTGTTACCACAATATGGAAATACATAGAATGTTTATGATGATGATGATGATGATGGTTGCCATATGGATTGATTAACAAAGTTATAAGATTTTGTGATTTGGGTTTGAACCAAGGTAATTTGCATGGGTAGAGAGGTAACCTATTCATGACGGCAGCCTAAGTGCACATATTAGTGTACATAACATTGTGAAGACATGGGTATGGGCATTCTGACCACTTTACATAAACATGCAACTTAGGGAAGCTAGCATATACAGGGAAACAAAAAACCATAGTGACCTTTTTAACCCTTGAAGGTCAAAGTCCAAAACTCACCAAAATCATCTAAAAATCATTTGCTTCATTAGTGGCTTGTTACAAAAGAAAATTGTACCTTTAATGGCGAATTTGATCGTACAAACGGCATGTTTGTAAAATCATGATTTTCACACAAAATTTCAACCATCCATGTGTCTTAATTTAGAAGATTAGAGTGTAATCATGTACACTAGTATTGGCAGATAGAGGTGGTTGTCCCAACACAAAACAAAAAAAAAACAAAAAAAAAACCTTCTCGGCCTTAAGGACTAACATGTACATATTTGGCCCATTAATGTTGCTATGGTGACTTTTGATTCCTTGTGAGCCCAAAATCGTGCCCACATGTGGTGATTAACTCTTCGAACCCAATTTTTGTTTGACTTTGATGTGTTATGTTTATTCACAAAACATAAAAAGAGTGAAGTGTGGTGTGGATTTAAGTTTAGGCATTAGAATGTGTTGTGTGATTATTTCAAGGTTGAATTCAATAAGAGGATGCCTTGATAATGTGAGTAGGGGGTAAGGTGAAGCAAGGTGAGCTCCGCGGGTTAAATGCCCACTTTTGGATCCACCTTGGTAGTTTAGGAGGAAGGAAGCTTGGTGGATGGGGATTAGTCCCTACTTTGGAGGAGAAGGTTAAAGGATTGTGATTGGGGGTGCTAATCCTCTCACCCTATCCTCACCTCTCTCTCCCTCTCTCCCTCTCTCCCTCTTTGCTACTTAAGGTGTTCTCTCTCATTTTCCTCTCTCTCCATCAAGTGCTCTCAAGGGAGCAAGCTCTTAAGAGCTTGAGCCACGTGGGTGGGTTATTAGTTTTTAGTGAAGGTAGTTAGTTAAGCTCTCTCTCTCAATGCCTTCCAAGTGGGGGAGCTCTTAGAGTTTAAGATTGGACGTGTTGATTAGTTAGTAGTTAGTGAAATTAGCGTATTAGATTAGTTCATTACTTAGGAGCAAGGAAAAGGAAAGAAGGAGAAAGACTTAGAAAACATGTGATTAGGGAATGAGAGGGTTTGTATTAAGGTGCAACTAGTAGCTGGGTTACCCATTCGGGTATTGTAACTCCATGGACTTAGACTGCAGCTGGCTGCTAGTGGGTTACACCACACCGAGACCGTGGTGACTGCAGCTGGGCTGCTGGTGGGTTAGACCACACCGAGACCGTGGCAGACTGCAGCTGGGCTGCTGGGGGTTAGACCACACCGAGACCGTGGCGACTGCAGCTGGGCTGCTGGTGGGTTAGACCACACCGAGACCGTGGCAGACTGCAGCTGGGCTGCTGGGGGTTAGACCACACCGAGACTGTGGCAAACTGCAGCTGGGCTGCTGGGGGTTAGACCACACCGAGACCGTGGCAGACTGCAGCTGCAAGGCTTAGCAACAAATCATTTTAGACCATCTAGGGGTTAGCAAGGCTAGTTCAATTAGTAAGTGTTAGCACATAAAACAAAAAACTAAATCACATTAGGCCACTTTAGGGGTGGCTAAATAGTTAGATTCATTGGGCTAGTTGGTACCACGTGTGGGTTGTATGAGTGTGTTTAACCATTGATAAAAGTGTTTTTCAACACTTGCACCGATCGGTCAAAATAACTCACTTGCATTATTAATGGAGAATGTGGAGGACTCTTGCAATGGCAAGAGAAATGGGGTGAAGATCAAAAGAGTGAGGGGAATGTCCGTAAGGGCATGTGCGGCTAAAGCCGCGGGTTGGACTCTTGAGAAAGCCAACTCTAGCACGAGCCAAGAGGCCAACATTAATAAAGCACAATGAGTGAGACAATATGTGTTCATTTGAACATGAAAATTACCTTGCACATGGTTCAATATTGTAATAAATAAATGTGATTCTCAAAGTCATCACCCGGACTAGGACGCTAAAGGGTGGTGGATTTGGCCTCACATTCCTCTTTTGATAGCATTGACCTTATAAGGAAATAATCAATGCTATCATGTAGATTTTACTCAGGGGGTGGATTCTTCATACCATGTATGAAGTAACGTGAGTGTTAAAATGGGTATTCTTTTGAAACATTGCCATACATAGTGTACATAAGGGAGCAATGTTGGATTTCTCTAGGGATTACAAATAAGAAGGCCATTGAAAATCTTAAGGTAACGGTAGAAGTACAAAATGGAGTCGGAGATGAAGCCATGATGGCAAAATTCAAGTCGGCAATAGCCAACGTTTCTATTCTTTTTCTCTTCTTTACAAAAGGGAGTCCAAAGGTTTAGAGGAATAAATAATATTGGATATGCTAGTTTCATCCAAATTATGTTTTCGTTCATAAATCATCAATTGGTTACCATCCTAAATGACTACCTAGTCCATCTTGTTAGAATTTGCTTTTGTGTTTTAAGCTATACCAACCTAGCGGCTCTTCGAACAGCTTCCTTCAGTTTTGCTCTCCGGAATGAGCCATGCCATGGAAGACCATTTGAATCTACAAAGCCTTTGACTACCAAGACTTGGTATATTGGAAATATTTATAGATTGTGCCACAACTAGGTAATATGTGGGTAGAGTATAGAGAACCTATTAACCTAATGGCCCACCCTTTGCATATGGAGATAGGGTTATGTTGATATCAAAAGTCAAATGAGTCAAAGTGGACTTATGACTTAGTTGATCATATGATGGTAAATCTAGATGTTATTATTGCCCTAGGTTTAAAGGCGTACGTTCTAGGGTCAACCTTTTATAACCTACATCCAATGGATAAAAAAGCATTCTATAACTTTGTAATTGGAATATGAAAATGGGTTGCATATATGTAATGTTTAGGCCTATTTGTTTCAAAATGTAAATTTTGTGTATGTAGTAGAGACATTTATCACATCAATTTAAAATTATTGGTTTAAATACATAAGTCTATTATCTAGCATAACACTAGTACTTATACATTTGTTTTCCTCCATAAATCTCTCATAGATAGGGGTTAATTTAATGGTCACCCATGCACGTCATTTAGAATTCCAATGAAGACTACATTTCCGGGAGCTTGTACACCTATGGAATGTAGATTGTGATCACTCTTCCCAATGGACACCTAGTATATTTGAATGGTATATGGCCAGGCTTGTTGAAAAGAGCAAACACTAAACACACACATGATTGAAGAGATTCGACTACATGTTCCAAGTATATACACCATTCTAGGTTTAATAGTCAACACAATTAAGAGGGACTCTGTAGTGATCTTTGCTTTGATCTCTTATGGCATTTCTATCTCAAGTCCAATTTTGAAACTTGAAATGATTGTCTTTTTGAATTGCAGTTGCTAACCCGTTGAGACATTTCTTAATGTATAGAGTGATCGAACCTTGTTTATGGAGCTGAAAGTTATAGTTAGGTTTTTGTTATGGATTACAACAACAAAACCCATAATATTTAGTCCTAAGGAAGAGTGGTCTAATGTCTACAAGGTTAATATCACATTGGTTTAAGAAATTCTACAATAATTTAAGGTTCTTTCATTGTAATGCCCATTTGACAAGGCTCACTGCTCATTATTTTACCTCTTGGGAATTCACTGTGCTTATTTTAGTCTTGAGTGAGTTTGTCCTAAATGAAGACTCCTAAAATTATAATGACGTGCTTCTAAGGTTGTCATGTAACTCTTTGGTTTTGGCGATAGTCTTTTCTATTGCCAAAGTTTTGCAAAGGACTTTCGTCCATATGGGGTTCGTGATTGTTCGTTATTATAAATGATATTAGGTTAATTCTTATCATAATTCAAAGTGCTCGTTCATTTCTTTAATATTCCATTCATTCCCATCGAAAGTCTCAAACTCGCTTATTTCATGCCATTAATCATCCCCAAGGGTGGACTCTTTATTGGAAACCTAAAGGACATGCATGGGTGACTATGAAATGAAACCCCCTAATACCAAAAAAAATTATGGAGGAAAAAAAATGTATATGTACTTATGGTAGGCTAGAAAATGGATTCATATATTTGTACGAAGCTTTTCAATTCAGTGTGATCAATATCTCCACTACATACACAAAACATCAATCATGGAATAAATAAGCCTTTATTACATACAGAATCAACTTCCAGTTTCTCATGAGAAAGCTATTGATTGTTTTTCATCCATAGGATGTAACTCATAATTATCTGACCCTAAAACACAATTCATGGAAGCTAAGGTAGTAGTATTACCTAGAAATCACCATCGTATGATTAGTTGAATCATAAGTGCACTTTGATCCAATTTGGAAAAACCTAAAACCCAAAATTTATGCAAACCTTGACAATAATGGACAGGGTAATCTTTGAGGATGACTACCATATAATAACAATGAAAGACAATGTAAACTAGATGAAACTAGCTTATCTATCGTCAATCTCTTCGCTAAATCTAAAGGTCCCCTTATGTACATCTACCTTTACTTCAAAAAAAAATTAATTCCCTATTTAAATGTACACATTAAAGAAAACATTACCTCTCCCTTATGTATATAATGTATATTAATAAATCAAATAATACCCCTTCCTACACTCACGTTAGTTCATACATGGTAGGAAAAGTCCACCCCCTAGATATTCGTCACACAACACACATTGGCTTGCTTAGACTCTGCAAAATCTCCTATATAGAAGTATAAGCAATAGCCATTTACTCCTAGTAAAAAATCATCATCAAGGCTTAAGCATGTTACAAAATATAATGAATTCAAATTTGTGCTCATGTAAGAGTATGTTCTTCTTGACTAGACCTCAATCCTATAAGGTAGTGTCATTTGCCTCCACCTAAGTTTTTGTCTTATCAATTCTTAACTTATCTTAAGTATCTCATCTCTTTTGTCATGTGATAACAACCTAACAAACATATGATTGCTTCCTCTTTGGAGCTCTTCCATCTTTTGGCTCACTCTTCACTCGCCCTCTCACAACTTACCAGCTTGAAGTTACTTCCTACGCTCCCTCACACGGGGAGGTCACTTCATTGTCAGTTGACACCACGTGCGGACAAAGTTTGCTACCCCTATATTACATGCCATATATAATTTTAAAATTTATGATATTTTTTCTACATATACATAACCATTGATAGTATCTTTTGTATATTTTTTTGAAATTTTTAGTCATCTTTATTTTTTTAGTAATTGTTTTTGTTCAATTATGTGTCATTCTAGTTAGAAACAGTATGTTTTATGAAAAAAAAATCATCAAATTTAGTTACCACTTTTAACTATGTCATAGGTATTGTGTATATCTACTCATGAAAAACATTTGATAAAATTTTGACCCATTTTGGTGGTGCAACTTACCAAAAGAAGATTTTTTTTGGTCGCACGTGGAGTTCAACTTGACAATGGAGTGACCCCCCCGTGCTCCCTCATGAACTCTCATGTATTTGAGGTTTTGGCACTAGGACCACATATGAGACTATTGTCCACTAGTTTAATTCACAAGGGTGCACCTTTCATCAAAAACCAAGAACCATGTGTGTTCGCAACATACTCTAAAAACCCCCTATATACAATTTTTGTTGTTGTAAAATAAGCAATCCATGTACAATGTCAATGATAAAAATACAAGTGACAATATGTATACATGAAGAAAAAAAATTAAATTTTTTAAAGAAATTAAATGCGGTCATTAACAAAAGTATTACAAATATACTTTTGAATAATAATGAACCCCTATCATATTTATAATATAAAACCCTAGCATTCATTCATAAAGTTGTTGAAGACCTTTTCACCCCCAAGATGTAACTCATGAGCATCTAAGTCTACAACATATGTCATAGAAGCTAAAATAGTTATTATTATTCTAAGTCTATCATCAAATGATCCATAAGATCGTATATCCACTTATTGTTGGTTCTTTTTTGATACCAACATAAATTAATCTTCATGGGGCCATTCACGGTTGGGGTACTACTTTTGGCCGTCTAACGGAAAACGGAATTTTTTGGATAACTTCACATGCTTGGTATGCTTAGATTTGTATTGTGAAGCATATTTTGGATCATACCTACATTTCATACTCCATATCGAGTACACTAACAAAGTTAATTTAGAAGGAATAGTGTCATCTAAGATATCCTTTTGATTCCTTAAAGGACATTCAGGAGTGTTGTCTTAATTGTTCACCTTAGGATCAAGGCATGAAAAGGACAACAAGAATCAATTGAAACAATCGAAACAATCCCAATTTTTTTCCTCACACTCATTGTTCAAGTGTGTACCAATAGAACCAAATATGTATTGAATAGCAATTGCCCAACTTTACATGTGGCACCAAACATGTCCAAATATACATATACTCACGGCCACACGTAAAAGGAACATCTAGTATTAGAATAGGACAAAAACATTTATATGAATGGACACATGAAACTTTTACCAAGGTACTAAGATACATAACAGGAAATAATTGACCACCAATGCACACCTAAATAGCAAAAAAATGCCATTGATGTGGTTTAGGGTTTAGGGTGATTATTAAATAATAATAAAAATATTTCTTGATAAAGCTTATGAACTATCTACTTATTTATGTATAATTTATTGATCAAATAATAGAAAATCATGATAAACGCCGAGATCCAATGCAAAAAGTCCTTAAGTCCTTTGTCCCCAAAGTAGTACCCCAACCGTGAATGCCCCCTCATGCTTGATCCTAGAACTTGCAACAATTGTGATCTCTAATTCATAATTGCACATTCTAAGATCAAGCATTTAGAGATCACAACTGCACATATGGGAGGTTTACTTATGATACAAAATGGTTGAGAGAAAATCCACTTGGGAATCAACACCTTCATAAGTTCAATGCCACCCACGATCTAACAAAGGCATCAACCACCCGTACCAACCACAATGAAGCCAGAAAGAAGCACCAATCATTTGTCGTACAACCCTAAGCAAGAAGTGGCCTTGTTCTTAGTTCAACTACCCTTTCAAAACCACAAAACTAGTTCTTCCAAACATAAGGTAGAAATATCTAAACCGGTTAACTACCCACTAGCCATGCAGTAGACTGCCTATATAATAGTGAAGCACTATTTCTTAAACCAATAATTGGGAGGGCGGCAGCTATAAATGGGTGTATAGTTGGCCAGATTTGGGTACAACGAATCTTCCTATATGCATGGGGTGAGTGATTTGTTCTTGATGAACATACTTTGTCTGACAACATGCATTTAGGTGGCAGTTTTGGCGTGTTAAAGCCATTAATTTAGGGTTTACGTTAACCGAGATTTTGTAATTACATATCTGAATCAAACACTTGGCAGCCACTGAATTCCAATTCCACCTTCACTGGTACAGATACTCCGCTTGATCACCATTCCACATATGTCCATGATCAAAAGGAATGTCATGATGTGCGGGTTATAAGTTAAGCTCTCTAATTTCCAAAGTGGTCATCCAAGCTTCAACTGAAGTTCATAAAGCTTTCCCAGTGGCGTATGTTAATGTGCATAGCGATTTTGTATTGTATTGTGACCGGCAGATGTAACTTCGTGCACAATTTGCATTCCACGTTTTCATTTTCCAACGATGAAGATTAACACCTGCTTGTAGAATTGTGGGGGTGACGTGCCAAGGACCATACGATAGAGACCAAGCTGCACGATTTCCGCGTCCTCTCTGTGTTGACAGTGGCAGTGAAGAATTCAATCACAACCTCATTTTCATTTCCGCCACATTGATTTTAGTAGATTTTTGCATAATGAAGTATGAATACCATTTCAGGTGATCATTGGCTATAGAAATTTGACTTCTAGTGTAGCAGGCTGCAGTGGGAACTCCCTCGCCGCAGGTTTGGGAAGCCGAGTCTGATAACCCGAGATTAACGCCAACAATAGTGCATTTCATTAGTGGGTAAGTGCCTGAACTCTTTACCACAAGTAGAAACAAAGTTTACAAGAAGTAAGTGTAATTTTTTATAATTTCTCCTGTCGGACATTGTTCAGCCTAGCTTGTATCACCCTATCCTATGTTGGTGTTGTTGCAGGCAAACCATGTCGGATTACGAACTTGCTGACTCCGATCCTTCCAGTGATAGCGCCTCAGAGCAAGAAGCGCCCAGCCAAGAATACGATGTGGACTACACGCCACTGGAGCGGATGCAGGGCTCTAGGAGGAAGCAACCCAATGCAGTTTGCGAGCTCCCAGAGTCGGTGCTGCAGTACAGAAACCGGGAAATCGGAGTTTCCTGCCTCCGCATTGCAGGCGGCAACAACAGCTGAAACCTGGATTCAACCTATACACAAATGAGGTGCCAACGCTACTTGCACGTTCCGCTGCTCCGAGGTCGCATGAAATGGACCCTGCAGTACATTCTCACGGCACATGTCAACTGCCCCCGGTCCTTACAGATTTTTCAAACACTGCTGACCTTCCTAAGCGCCCGCCTGGGAGACCATCGGCTCTGAACAAAAAGAAACAGACTTTGAAAACATGTAATTGGTCTGATGAACAATTACAAGCTGCCATCCAAGCACATGACGCAGGCATGAATATGAGGCAGGTTGCATTGACTTCTAACATACCTTACACCACATTTTGGGAGCATTTGTTTGGTAATAGAGTGAGCAGAGATTGTGGAGCAAAACCTGTTCTTAGCCATGAGGAGGAGAAGAAATTGTTAGATTGGTTAATTGAAATGGCGGAAGCAGGACATGGACTTTCTCCCACAGCATTGAAGATTAAGGTGAGCAACATCGCCATGGGCAGAGATACCCCATTCCGAAATGGCATCCCAGGTGGTGGATGGATGAAGGGCTGGAAACGACGCCATCCCGAATTAAGTGTGCGCACCCCTCAAGCATTAGAGGTAGCAAGAGCAAAAGGATTATGCGAGTTCAATGTAAGGAGCTTCTACAACAATTTGGAAGCATTGTACGCCATGAACAAGTACTCACCTAATCGTATTTGGAATTGCGATGAGACCGGTGCACAGGCGGGGAAGAATGGAGGCGGTGTCATCATTGCAAGAACCGGTGCTAGGCGCGTTCATTCCATTGTGCCAGACCAACGGGAATGGTTGTCAGTGCTCGTGTGCATCAATGCAGCAGGTTCATCAATACCATCATTTTACATATTTAAAGGAAAACGCTTTGGAGCAAATTACATACAAAGATGCGAGTCAGGGGCCACAATGGTGATGCAGCCCCGGGCGTGGATGACGTCTTACATGTTCTCGGCCTGGATTTCCCATTTCATTGCCTGCATTTGCCGCATTGGTGCCATCTCCCTTGACCATCGGCACTTGCTCATCCTAGATGGACATAGTTCTCATGCAACATTGGAGGTTATACAGGAGGCTCGAAGTGTTGGGCTGGATATACTTACTTTACCTTCCCACACATCTCATGCTCTCCAACCATTGGATGTGGCGGTTTTCAAACCATTCAAACAATATTTCCGAGAATATCGAGATTTCTGGACTTCACGGAATATGCATCAGCCAGCAGGTAAAGAGACTCTTGCACAGTGTGTGTCACTTGCTTTGAGGAAGGCATTGTCTCCTAAAAACATAAAAAATGGTTTCGCAAGTACAGGGATTATACCATTGAATCACAGTGCAGTGGATGGGCAGTTTGCACCATCCCGAGCATTTGAAGCTACTGCCGATGAGGGAGGGATTGTTGCAGAATCCCCTTTGGACGGCATTGCATGTGAGGACGGGATAGATGGAGATCATGTTGCCCGGGAAGGAACTCCCACCGCAAATGAGGTGAGCTCTCCGACCAGATCTGCTTTCGAAGACAACACTGGAACGCAGGTGGATCAAGTGCCAGAAACCAACGAAAAGGGGAATTCCCAGGACATGGAAGTTGCACACATTGAAACAGAGATGGCACATGAACCCAGCTCTCAAGCAGAGCATTTTTTGTGGATTGTGATAGCGCTGACCAGGGTTTAGCGGAGGAGATTGCAGGCCTGGATCCCGCCATTGAGGAGGTAGATTCCATTACACGTTTTCTTACCTTGCCCACTGTGACGAAAAGAAGCAAGCCGAAATTCAGAGATCCTATTTTAGATTTCACAAAATCCCACATTCTCACATCAGAGGAGTTCACGAATGCAATGCAACGATGGAGGGAATCCCGGGAAAATGCTGCGAATGTCGAGGTCACCTTCAAACCCTCAGCAAACTTAGACGGTGTAACCCGTTGCTGACCGGTTTACATGGAAGTTACTCCCACCAAAATTAGATTCTCTTAGTTTCCAAAACTTGTGAAGGTGTCCGTTAACTCTTTGTTGACTAATTCTTGTGATCTTTAATTTATTGCTTTTGAAATCCTCTTGGAATCGTTGACTGAGGTTACAAGTTTATGTTCCCCGAAATCCTAATGTCGAGGTTAAGTGTTTCAAGGGAAACTCTAAATGTTGCAAACAATATCTTTCATGGTTCGAATGCATCTAATCTTCATTACTTCCTAAGAATATTCCGAGAATGTCTTCATAAAGAGTTTCTAGTTCAAAACATATTCTTTAACATTATGAAAATCTTGAGAATCATCTTGCCTCTTTAACCTTGATTATATTGTTCTGATGGTATCCTTGGTCCTTCAACATTCCAAATTCACTTGAGAATATTTGAGGGATTAGAATCCTTGTTGATTCTAATGTATATGGTAAACCGATTTCCACTTAAAGATGTTTGATTACTATCACCCTCATTTATGAGGTATTAAACTCATGGCCTAAATTTCCCCAAGTGTTCCCCTTAGATTCTTTGAAATCCCCTTAGGCTAATTCCCTTTGAATTGGATTTGGCACCGCGTAATAATTTAGTATCTAGTCATACCCGGTATGACGTGATGGTAAGCCGGTAAGCCCACAACTTACCTTCCTCAAATATGAGTGACTTGTGCTTTTACTGTAATAATTTATCTTACTTGGCCGGCTTGAGGTCGGGGATTAACTCGAGTGTACCGCCGAATGAGATTTCCTCCTCTCTGTAATTATTTCCCTTCGGGTCCTTCGGCTCGAAATTCTCCTTCGTCAAAGATCTTAGTTACCGGAGCAAACTTAATCCGAAGCTTTGACTAATTTGCCTTAGTGTAATAACATGTGCTAATATCCTCCGAGTTAGGATTTGAGAACCTCGGCTAAATATTTTAACACTTTAGAATGCCCTCCGAGTTAGGGTATGTATTTGCCTCGGCTAGCTATCTTCGTGCATGATTGTCTCCAATGCCCTCCGAGTTAGGGCTTAAGTATGCCTCGGCTACTCGCATTACTTTATAATGCCCTCCGAGTTAGGGTTCGCATATGCCTCGGCTACTCGCATTAATATTCCAATGCCCTCCGAGTTAGGGCTCGAATGCCTCGGCTAATTGCGATGCTAGCTCGATTGCCCTCCGAGTTAGGGCACGAAAACCTCGGCTAAATGTACTAGCTTGAGAGAGTGCTAGAGGCTCCGACACTCATGTAGAGTTTGCGTGTTCAAATGAAGTGTATTTGGTGCCTTAAGTTTGGCCTCTTATATAGTGTTCAACATCTATCTTTAACTAGATGTGGCGGTTAGGCCTAACTTCCCCTAATGCCACATGTTCATTTAGGCTATTTTTATCCCTGTATCCGGTTACAGTCTAATTTTAGGCTGACCGGATCTATTTACAGCAGTTATAATGTCCGAATGTAAAATGTACTTATGAAGTTCATTCATTGGATTTCTTGGCTTAACCTAGATGTGCCTCTCGGTACGGTTACCATCCATGGGCCTCATCCATCCAGAATGTAATTGTTCATTCATAGGGAATAGTTTATGTTCATCTAATAGGACTTTCATCCTATTAAGCATGTCTCTCATCTACCCTTGTTTAAGTGTTCACTAAACAACTAACTATCCTACTTAGTCTAGTTGTTTGTTCCCGCGCGTTCCCGAACCACCTTGGCGAGTTCTCGAGCCGCCTTGATGTGTTCCCATTTGTTCCCGGGCGTTCCCGAGCCTCCTTGGCACGTTCCCGAACCGCCCATATAACCGGAAGGCCGGTCCTCGTCCGGTCTTCAAGGCCTTCCTCGTCCTCAGTCCCACCCTGGGTATCCAGTTGTCTCCCTCCTTCACGGCCGGATATCCAATTGCCTTCCTCGTCTCCCTGCTCGTCTCTTGCTGCTCCGTTGGACTGCTCCGTCAGCTTGCTCCTTCGATCGCCATCTGTCCTCCCTTCCCCTTGTTCCGTTGGCGACCTGCTGCTTCCCCTGTCGCACCCTGTCGCCGCTCTTTCGCTTCCTTCTCTGTTCCTCGATCTGCTGCTTCTCTCGGCACTCTGATCACCTTGTGGCTACACAGCGAAAGAGAAAGAGAGGAAAGTAGCTGAGAGGGAAGAAACAAAGAAACGAAAAGCTATTGAGAGGGAGGAAGCTCGAGTAGCCAGGGTCGTGGCAAGGGAGGAGGCTGCGCGCTTGAAAAAGCTGAGGGCGGCGATGAGAGCTGAAGAGCAAGCCAAGAAAAGATTAGAACGACAAGAAGCACACAGCCTGAAGGTACAGCGTGTTGCTGAAGCTGCTGCCGCAAAGGCTGCAGAGGCAGCGGAGAAGGCAAGAAAAGCTAATGAACGACATAAGGCACAAAGAATGAGGATGATGGGGATTGCGGAGAGTGCACATGGGTGTCAATGCCACAGAGGGAGCGCCGACATTCTGGGTTGCGAGGTGCACGGCCGCCGACCAGACATCTCACCTCCAGGCCAACAACGACTACCACCATTTGTTTTGGGTTCACCTTCCCCTTTCACCACAATCGTTTCAAACAGTGAAGTCCCCATCCATCATACTGGCACCCATCTGCAATCTACGTTATCATCAGATCCTTTGACGTCTCGTCACCGATACACTGCACGATCTCAATTCCCATTTGGTTTCCAAGTGGCATCAAGCACAGTGCAACCCAACAATTCAATGCACAAAGCTGGGGGGCAGCCTGCGTCGCTATTTTCCTCGGCGTTTTCTCCGACTCTTGAACGTCGACCTCCTTGGGTGCAAGCGCGTGGTGATCTGGAAGCGGCAACTCAAGAAACGCAGGCACGCTAAAGTCGGAGGACTGCCCGGCAGCCGTTCATTGTCAAGTAACTTCAGTTTAGATTAGCTAATTTAAGTTAAATTAAGCTCAAGCTTAAGCTTAAGTTTAGATAAGGTCGTCATAATGGCGAACTCAACGGAAACTGAACTCAGCCTAAACTTCCTAAACAGTGGCTTCCTTAGGATGTCCTCTTTTTTACTTACCGGGTTTGTAGCATTGGTGGGGACAGCAAAATGATGTCATGCTGGCAGATTTTAAGACGTTGCAACCTCCTATACAGAAGACAGTCATGCACAAGTTGGAGTTCATTGTTTGACACCTTGTACTTCCACTTTAGTCATGTTTGGCTATAATTAATCACAGTTTAATGTGCTAAGGAGTTCACCGGTTTAGGTCATGTTCTGTATGAAAATGCAGAGTGCCGTGTTTGACATAGGGAGAATCTAGTGAACGAGTAGGGGGTTGGACAAACTTTTCACTTTAAAAATTTGTAGGATTTTTTGTATGGGGCAGAAAAATATGAAACAACTTGCATTCTCCATGAATTCTTCTTGTATATCTTGGAAAATTATCCCATGATTGTCAAACCAGATCTTCAAGGCAAATCACCTTATTTTAACGGGTTTAGGTATTTCTACCTTACATGAATGAGCTAAGGAAGTGAGTAAATTATTCATCCTAGTTTCATGCAATATTAAATACTTATCCCATAAAGACTAGTGACCCTACCATACAAGTACACATGTTATACATTTTCTAGAGGTACTTCATACATGTATGCAATTACGAGTTAAATTAGTGTGGCATATGTACATGTAGTAAGGAAAAGTTCAAATTAATACCCCTTTTGTGCACTCACGTAAACTCATACGTGTAATAAAAGGTGCACCCTCTGGGGTTTAACTGCCAAGGCTATAACCATTACATACACAAGAGAATTCATTTTCTCCAACCTTAACACATCTCGTGCTTATTAAAACCTACTTTCACAAGAGGAACTCTATGGAACTGAGTATTGTTATGATGCTTCACTAGACTATTCAAGGTCTTTAATGCTAATTTCAATGTGAGATCATCCAAAAAACTAACTTCCAAGCTACATACTATTCACGATGTTATTATTGGATGAATGAGAGTGGTACGCTTTTATGCAACAAATTCCTATGGCCTACTTGCCTTGTGGAACGGCGCTCTTTGCAGCTTCAAGATTAAAAATATCACCAAAAGGTGGGACTCCAACCTTCAACATACCTAAGGGCCACTTCACACACAAGCCAAGAGCTGTGACCATATAATTGTGAGAGCCCAAAAAAAGAGTCCAAAGGCCGTTTCAAGACACCTCCAAAATCATGTAGTGTGGTCATGGATCCTCAAGAGTAGTGTGAAGTCATATGTGACCGGGCCCTCAGTCAAATGCTATTTCAATGGATTTCTATTCATGCAGGTCCCTCGGGGGGTGCATTGTACTAAACATGTACGAGTATACGTGAATGCACAGGAGGGGTATTGATTTGGACCTTGCCGTATTACATATACATATGGTATACATGTTATAATTTATAGTTACGTACATATATGAAAGGCCTTTAAAAAGTATACAATAATTGTATTTGTATAGTACTGTTACTATACTACATATCATAAGTTTTCATATTGGATGAAATTAGGATTAACTAGGATTAACGATTTTCGTTAGCAACCTTATAGGGTAGTATGAACCATGTACAAGGTGTCAAGGTAATATCGGGGAAAGAGGCAGTATTAGGGTTTTGAAATGATTCGTTCAGCTCAAAGTAACAAGGAGATTGGTTTATGTTGGTATCAAAAAGGGGCTAACAACAAGTGGACATATGATCTTACTGATCATTTGATGGTAGACTTAGAGACAATAATTGCATTGGCTACAATGACATATATTGGTGAATCAAATGTTTATGAGTTACATCCGGGAGATGAAAAAGTTTTCAACGACTTTGCTGATGAAAGCTAGGATATTTTGTTATACATATTATAGGGGTTGATTATTGTTCAAAAGTATATTTGTATACTTATGTTAATGACTATATATGAATGGATGTTTTTTTGTGTTTACATATTGTCACTTGTATATTTATTGTTGCAATTGTATGTGTATTACTTCATTTTACAAAAAATAACTTGTATATAGGGGGTTTTTAGAGTATGCAGTAACGCACGTGATTCTAGGTTTTAATGAAAGGTGCACCCCCCGAGGCGGGTCCTCACACATGATAAAATAGAATATATCAACGGTTGTGAGCATTCGGAGTGCCATGGTCTCCCGGTTTTGTGTTAGGCCTACCTCCAAGAGGTGATTTTTGAAAATAGTCCAAGTGACCATGACACATGATCCATTCGATGCCATGTAGGAATCCATGTGGACTTTACATCCATCTTGCATTCACAATTTATGTCGGTCCCTCAAGCATAGTGTGACGTGAACTTGGACGGACTTTGCCATTTCCACCAATGAGAGTGCTTGAAGTGTAATGGTCATGGGCTCTCAGTCTCGTGTGTGAAGTGGCCCTAATGCCCCCTTCCCACCTAACTTTACCAAATAACCAAAGTATTTCCTAAAAACCGGGTAAAGCTCCCTTGGTTATAGCGGAGGTATCCAGCTATCTCAATGCACCTACAAGAACTCAATTGTCGAGTAGGCTTTAGTTAAGTAGCTTTCACACATGTTCATGCTACCAAGCAATGAATGTTGGATAGTTTTTGTCCCATCCCCAAATGCCTTACTACTCATCCATCTTACCATCATTTTTTGTTAATTAAGCTCCTCGTGACCTCATAGCTAAGACTAAAAGCAACCAATCACAAGGGCGGGAGGCGACACTTTTAAAGGTCCTACATTCTTGCCTCATCTCTAGGTATTGATGGGAGGGTCGGTGCTTGAGGCTCACAGGGAGGTCACTTCATTGTCAAGTTGACACCACGTGCGGACAAAGTTTGCTACCCCTATATTACATGCCACATATAATTTTAAAATTTATGATATTTTTTCTAAATATACATAACCATTGATAGTATCTTTTGTATATTTTTTTGAAAATTTTAGTCATCTTTATTTTTTTTAGTAATTGTTTTAGTTCAATTATGTGTCATTCTAGTTAGAAACGGTATGTTTTATGAAAAAAAACAAATCATCAAATTTAGTTACCACTTTTAACTATGTCATAGGTACTGTGTATATCTACTCATGAAAAAAATTTGTTAAAATTTTGACCCATTTTGGTGGTGCAAATTACCAAAAGAAGATTTTTTTTGGTCGCACGTGGTGTTCAACTTGACAATGGAGTGATCCCCCCGTGTTGAGGCTTAAAACCTCCACTCTTAAACCATGCCACATCATTTGCCAAGTAGGCTCAGGACTAGATAGTGTCAATGGTGTGAAGGCCGTGGGTTTTAGAACTAACTTTTAGGCTTACCTAAAGTCAAGTGGGAAAGGGGCATAATTTAGGTTCAAATGAAGACCAGCTAGTGTCCGGGGAGATTTAGGGCATAATCGGTCAAAATCCTAGTGTCTCCAAGTCCCATCGGTTACATGTTGTGATCTTTCAGTTTTTCTTTATTTATTTGAGGTATACTCCACATAGTCCTCTGAAAGGATCAATATTTTTCCTTAAGTCTTGAACTTGAATCAGTTATTTCTCAAGCTCAATTGGTTCATCTGTACCAATTGTAAATCTAGCGGTTTAGGGTTCTTCCCATTCATTGAGTCTAGCCCCTTGTTGATGGTGTTGGAAACAGTGATTGGGGAGATTTTTGGGCATAATCAGTTGAGATCCTAGTGCTTGCAAGTCCAACCGGTTACATGTTGACATCCTTCGGTTTTCCTTTACTAATTTGGGTATATTCTCTAGATTCCTCTCAAATGATGGGTAATTTTCCTGCAGTCTCGAACGTCAACCGGTTATTTCTCAAACTCAACCGGTTCATGTGTAACTAACTGCCGGTTCTCCCCGATCATTGGTTGGAAATGCTAGATGACTTGAATGTTGATAATTAAGTGTTCAATGAGTTGAATTGTTGCTAGGTATGTTCTGAAATGGAATATCCTTCAACTTTCCATGTTAGAGAAGGGGAGTTGACAAGGGCCTTCATGGATCATTAGAGGGTACATGAACGAGGACATGAGCCCGGGTTCCAAACCCAAGAATCCAAGGGCACGACTGCCCTTTTTGGGTGTCCCCACACCCTTCCCACCACGGATGCTCCTCTTTTGTCTACAAATGTCCTTTCCGCATCACAAGGTTCCTTAAAAACCAAAGAGAAGCCCAACCATGTTACTATGACTCTACGATGCTTACAAATCGTGGTGTTGAATGAAATATATTTTTGTTGCACCTCACAAAATGAATGGTTGCTCCCCAATCGTTGCCAACTCAAACTCTTTCACGGCACCACCAAGTTGTGCCAAGGTGTAGTCTGTGGAGTAGTTTGCGTTGTCAAAGTAAACATGGCTACTCAAGGCTGGAATATTTGACCCCTCATAGTCATCACCGCAGGAGTAAGGGGAGCCATTCACACAAGAAGCATAGAACTCCTTGAGAACCTACATATCCCCACATCACCAATAAAGAAAAACAATGAAAATATCCATCCACCAAATAGCCATCAAATATCTCACATACCTAGTGCTTAGTAAGAGAAAACTCGATAATAAACAAGAACCAATACTCCCCCCCCCCCCCCACATAGTAAATGAATATCAAAATAATGTATTTATATTTATATTTATATTACAAACAAAAGCCCACCCACCGCAAGGTAGGCAGTAAACCCCACTTTGCATCAAGGGGATTCTTGAGCAGGGTAAGGCCAATGGGCTCAAATCCACGTTAGACTGCTCGACGTTGGTTTTTCCTTTCTCCTTTTCCTACACCATGAGGAGGGAGAGAGGGAAGAGCTATGACTTGAATGTTGAAAATTACCTAGTTCGAGCTGTTGGATACAATCTTAATCTATGTCCAGAAGTCGTGTGATTGATCACTGATGAGACTCATCTTAAGTTCACTTGACTTATGTTCACACAAAAATTTAGGTGTTGTTGCACAAAAGTCATAACATTATTCAGATCCATAACAGTGTTTTGTGGAATTGACAGTATTCCACAAAATATTCCTAGATATTTTCCACATGAGAAGGTATTAAATGATCAATGAGGACATACAAGCTTTCTATCTTAATAAGAACATCTAAACATATTACATGCACCACCAATCATTGAGTCCCTCTGAGCACCTGCAGGTTTTGTGTAGCATCAGACACCAGCTGCCCAAAGTTTGCTAAAACATGCTGGCCCAGAGTTCGGGAAGTTTTTGAAGCCTTAGTGGCTAATTGCCGGTAGTTGCTACAAAGGGTCGGATTGTTTCCAATTTACATCGGCAACAGCCGGTCTTTTGTAAAATCAATCGGCCAATTGCCTATATTTTCATATTTTCATTGGCCAATATCCGATTAAATGGAATTCATATCGGCACTAATTGTTTAAAAAATGTATGAAAAGCTATTAGAAATCATTTCTTAGTACAAAATCTTGAATAAGTGAAAAGAAAGGCATGTTCAAAACTTTAAATTTGAAGAGTTAATATCCTTGGCATGAATTGAACCTAGCAATGCCTTCACCGCTTGAAGGCCAAGGGTCCCCCAATTCTTCATAAAAGCAATTGGATTTGGTCATGGAAAGGTTGCATAATTCAAAAGGTTTAAGGTTTAGGGTACTTCCTCAAGTGCATCATCAGATGCCCCAGACAAATAGCGCTCTGGATGCTTCCGGCTGAAATCCAGTAACTCACAAGAAGAATCGGCTACATTTCCGGGACATTTTCTGGTCCATCGGCTAATTGCCGGAGGATTGAAATTACAGTCGGATTGCCATCCGATGGTTGGAAATTTGGACCGGCCATGAGGGGAAATCCATCAGTTGATAATGAACTAGCCGTTGGTTTTCCCCGAACATTGTGCTGGCCTACAGGAGCGGGTTTGTGAGCTTAATATTCACTTTTTTTTACTTTTTTTTTGCTTATGGGTGATCAATTTGAGAAGATTAAACACTAATTTGTAAACGTTGTTTGAGTGTCGTGGATACGTAGGGCCGCTTTACACCTAGAGGCCGAGCCAATTCCCCTTGAGGCCGATTGCATGAAATCTCAGGCCCTTTTGGGTTGGAGGGCGGCCTCCACTGCACATTATAATAAGATTATAATGGGGGCTAATTTTTCCATATGTAAAGGCCTTGGGGCCAAGAAGCTAGGCCGATTCAATAAATCTAGCATAATCCAACGCATCTAGCATAATCTAGCATAGAGCCATTCATATTTCCGCATAATCCAATGGATATAGTTCGTTGAAAAAATCATTTTATTTTTATTTTTATTTATTTATTGAAATGTGACATTGGCCCTCCATTTTGGGTGCACCCAATTCAACGAGCTCGGGCTGTTTCATACCATGCATTTTTTGATTAAAAATTTCATACCACCAAATCATCCCGGTCTTCAGGTGTAAAGGGGTTGGGGCCGATTTCAGCCTTTTGGCCAATCACAAATGAGGCTTTTAAGCCTCTTACACAACAAATTGGCATGGCCTCTAGGTGTAAAGCGGCTCTTAGGCCCACTTTAAACTTGGGCCCACATTGAGGGTTGGCCCACACTCTAAAAATTTGGTCCGATAGGATCGTTTGGATTCATCAAATTTGTGCCCAAGGACGTTACACTAGGGTTGGGTCCAAACAATCATTCATCCTATGTGGCACGATTCTAGCGTGGAATCTTCCGCACAACTTGAAGAAATCGGGCAGAGCTTTTCCTCCGCCCGAACTCTCAACATGGGCCGGATTGGGCTCATCCATTGGATAATGAATATCTCTACTTTTGGTCAATTGAAGGTTGATTCTCTTCACTACACTTTGTCCTCAAGGTCGGTTTACATCATGGACCATGGAAGATGGCCTTTTTCCATGGTCTGATTTCTTAACAAAATCAATTTACATAGCATTTAGGCTCCTCACTAGGTGCAAACCAAATGTGGACCAAGAGGAATGACCATGCACCACAAGTGAATGTGTTGATTTTCCTTTAATATATGCCCAAAAATGGCAGTGTTTGAAAAAAAAAATTAAGTTCAAGTATTATTTTATCTTGTCTTGTCTTCACTTCTCTTATCTTCTTGTCTTTGCTTGTTTTCACCTTGAATATTAGCAAGCATGGTTGTAATGGAGGAGAGGAGGAGGAGGAGATTTATTTCGCTCTTAAGACTATTCATGTTTTGTATATGTTTTTGTACATATCATATTTAGTGTACTTATGTTATTTGGGTTAAAAATGATACTCTCAATAAAATGTTATAGCAATATGTAACTCCAAATGGTAACCCACACTAATTAAACAAATTAGTGTGACCGATCGAGAGCCAAGACCACAAAAGGATGGTAGGCAACAAATTTTATAACGAGTTACAAAATTTATACCAATCAAATTTTAAATAAACTCTAACCTCCCAACTATCGTGCCCATGGCAAGCAAAGTGCAAGTGATATTAAGGAGGTATGTAGTCTTAACATGGATGTGTGATAAAAGAGAATTAGTGTAGCTTGTGACAATATGGAATAACACAAAGGCAAAATTACAAAAATGACAATTATTACAATGTTTTCAACGTGATATGTGCAAACGTGTAGTTTGAATTCTTTGATGGATTACATTAATGTCAAAACCCATGATATATAGGAAAGGAATGTGACGACAAGGAGAGAGATTTAAACTAAGCACATCCATTCCCTATGGTTTTGGGATATAAGAGAGGAGTGACATTATGGAGGGTGGTATTATGGAGATTAGGGTGTATGTTAGGGCCACTTCACACGAGACTGAAAGCCCGTGACCAATACACTTCCAACACTCTCATTGGTGGAAACGGCAGGATCGGTCCAAGTTCACTTCACACTACACTTAAGGGACCAACGGAGCATGTGAATGCAAGATGGATGTAAAGTCTACATGGATTCCTACATGGCATCAAATGGATCATGTTTCATGGTCACTTGGATTATTTTCAAAAACCACCTCTTGGAGGTAGGCCTAACACAAAACCGAGAGACCATGGCACTCCGAATGCTCACAACCGTTGATTTATTTGATTTTATCATGTGTGAGGACCCACATGAATAGAAATTCATTGAAATAGCATTTGGTTGAGGGCAAGGTCACATATGACTTCACACCACACTTGAGGGTCCGTGACCACACTACATGATTTTGGAGGTGTGTTGGGACGGCCTTTGAACACTTTCTTTTGGGCTCTCACAATTTCTTGGTCACGGCTATTGACTCGTGTGTGAAGTGGCCCTTAGTTCGACTTTAGCGACAACATCTAAGTCAAGGGAATCTTGAGGTGGCCCATTTTCCACAAAATCATGCATTGTCACATACTTCTATTATAATTTTTTCTTTGTCGGAAAAGGACACACTGGCCAAAGATTCATTTGTCACATGGCCGGATAAGCTCATCAAATCTCAAACTATGGCGTGACCTGCAGAATAGCAATTAAGGTAGACATGCCTAATTCGGTTACTTACCTTCATTGCACATTTACATTTCATTGGTATGCGGTTAGGCTTAGATCTAGGAATGGACACCAAAATAAATGTGTTTAAAAGGACTCGATTACATACTCAAAACATGATAACCATTCTAGGCTCGATAGTCAACATTTTTGCAGGGATTCGTATGACCGTTTGATGAGCACAAGGCTCTTCTCCTTGATAGTGAATAATATATTCATAGGAAGCTTTGGAAATTATGAGGAAAGTGGTAATGGATGCGAGTGAGATCTGGTAACGATCTTGTACTAATTGCGTGTTTCGTATTCTAGGAGAAATGGGCTAATGGGGGGGGGGTAACCATTTAAGACTCATGTACCTTAGGTAGCTGAGTTTTTTTAAGAGTGTGAGAACATTCAACTTCAAATTAGGTCACTTATGAGGTTGAGTAGTGGCAACTTAGTGGATAGATTTTTGGTGTTGACATTGCATGGAGGGTGACAGCTTGGTGGGTAGATTGTGGGGGTTAGCATTGATGGGTGAGCATTGTGGTGTGTGTACGCACACAAGGCGATGGTGCTTATGAGCATCCATGGTATGAATAGAGACAGTGCCCTAGTGTTGATGGTGTATGTTGGTGTTGGCGCTCTTCCTCTCCCTTCATTTCTCATATCTCGATCCGATCTTCTCTTTTCTTCTTTCCTCCCTTGAGTCTAGCGCTTTGGGTTTCTTTCATTGTAGTGCCTCGGTTTGTTCTTGTGGTGGCTCCTAGCTACTCTTGCGTTTGCTCATTATCGTTCTTGTGTTGACTCTTTAGCTGGCTCCTAACTTCCCTTGTGTCGGCTCTTGTGTCTTCAGTGCTAAGTGCACTACACTAAATAGGATATTTGGTGTTTGATTATATTTACTGTTGTTACCACCCTACCATGTTCAACACTAATTTTCAATTCTTTGACAATTAGTGTTAGACATAAATGTGTTGCTATCTTCCCTATTGCCACCTCTCTTATTACATCCTTTTTTTTCATATCCTTACTAACATTACATTCAAACATGGAACTTCCACATATTACCATAGTTGATATTTAGTGTTTGAGTTTACATTTGATGTTACTTACTTTCATAGGGTTATTGATATTTAGTGTATGCATTCGTATTTAGTGTATCAAACACTAAATATCCTATGTAGTGTAGGGTAATGTTGAGGATATTGAGGTGGGTGTGAGGTCTTGCTCCATAGCTTGTTCGGATAATGGTCTTTGGTTTGGTTTGTGATGCCGCATCCATGTTCGCTCCTTCATGCAACATCTCATCAAGCCACCCCTCCTTTGAGCCCCAAACCCTTCTCCCAAAATCCATCGGGTCCTATCAATGAAAGAACGTTGTCATGACGCATACCCACATGACGCCATTACAAGAACCTACACATACATATTCCGTTCAAAACATGTTGTTTTGATCATGTTTGATTATAGAGGTCATTGTCATTGGTTCTTTGCCACTACAAGGTAGATTTAGTTTTCCAAATCTCTTGGTGCAATAGTTCACGAACAACTTGTGAACCCTGTAGTGTGTGGGATGTGAATCATATAAGAGTTATCGCAACATATGTCTAAGGGATACTCACCAAAATATGATGTTTAAGTAAAAACGGATTATGTCCAAGTCCATAATTATGATATGTTGAGTTCTATCATAGGATCCTTCAATAGGGTTATATGGTAAGATAATCCTATAGAGTTTGTAAAGTTGACATTGCAACAATTGTTTTGATTGTATTTGCATACTCAACATTTATTTATATGGGTTCAACATCAAAACATCTATGTGTGTGTGTGTGTGTGTGTGTGTGAATATTTTTCATCATATTTCAGTAGCGTAGCATTCAAGCAATCACTAAGGATTCACATAGCTCCCGAAAGATTTAGGTATATCAAAAATGTATCAGATCGGCCCATAAATTTGAAGCAACCAAAAAGTCATTGTTTTAACAATATGTTTTGATTTACTTCAGCATGTCATCAAAGCACTCATCAACCTCAAACTCTCCAAATGTACATCAAACATCTAATAGTCACCTATAACAAATAGTTATCATACAACTTAAAGACCACATCCCAAATGAACATAAACTAGACAAGAATACAAGCTCCATTGCTCATAACATTATTCAATTGCATGGTTGTGTTTTGTTCTATATTTAGCATCTCACATGGGCCTCCATTATCTGACATTCATGGGAAGAAACTTAAAAAATAAGAAGAAACGGATGCCGGTATGGATGATGAATAGTGCATGTTTGAATAATAAGAATATCGTGAATAGTGTCAAAATTTTCAATAAGAATGATTCTATGAATAATGATCTCGGGGAATAACATTTGGATAAATAATGTTTTATGCGAAAATTCTTGGGATGAACAATGTTTCTTGCGCATAGTGCCAAGTGTATAAGGGTGTGTTTCCATGTAGACCGCCCAAATGTAGAGGGAATCTGGTGGGGTAGGGTTTGTATGTGCCAAATAGCTACTCCCATCTTCTCAGACCTTGGCCCACTTACCAACCTCCTCTTCCCAATTATCAAGGATGGAGTTGTAGACCAACATTGGTTCTCTCAAGTCTCCAACCGATCTTAATCTTTCAATGACTGGCACTTGTAGGTTGAAGATTCGTTAATGGACGCATGGAAGTCTAGCGGCTCATGTTCACAGCCCTTCACATTCTAGCAAACCGCCAAAATGTGGTTGGTTGGCAGCTTGTGCTTAAATATATGTGTACATCTCCGACCAACTATTATCTAGAATCTATTGGCAAGCAACCTACATAAAAACTCACCCTAACTCCATCCTCGGAAGGTTCACTCCCTCTTATATTTTGCATACACGTGCGTTCGGGACCTATTTATTGGGGGGGTTATTTACCTTGCAGAAAAGATTATAAGGTGATGGTATTTTACATGTAAACATGTTTCACTATTTTAAAATCCCCTATTTTACATGTACATTTTTTACAAAATTTATCTACAATGAATATATTGGACCCTATTTTTTATCGCACGATGTTCTACGATTTTCGCCAGTGAACCCCCCGAGACTCCATCCAGATTTCCAAGTCTAGCATGAATGCATAAATAGTAAACGGATATTCCCGTTTTGTTCGAGGGGGGCCACAAAATATACATTTCTATCATTGACATATTCCAGGGTCATGGGACCAACCCACGTGACTAAATCACGTTATGCTCCTCTCCCTCCTAAATCACCATTTCTTAATATATGGCCCACCCACTAAAGTAAGAACCTACCACCCATTTATGAAACACATTTTTGGTCATTTGCTTCTTGTGTGTTGTATTTGCATGCAACACGACAAGTTTTATTCTTCACGAATATAACGTGCGAGTGATATTTTACAACAATTTGAGAACAAATGTATAAGGGTGAATATTTATAATTGCAAATGTGTAGCTACACCTTTTACACCTATCGGGCACTTCTTACCATGGGTTGAAAGTTAGCATGGGTAGAAAGTATTTTGTCCATTGTATTTTACATCTGGGCTAAACATTTGGGTGCCTTATAAGTTGAAAAACTACCAAAATTTAGATATAGAATGATAACATGTTTACAAGACATTTTTATTTTCATATTATATTAGTGTTATGTGGATATTATATTTCTCAGCTCACTGTGTTTTATGTTCATTATTTCTAGTTTTGAACAAACGATATTGTGGATTTAAAATTACATAGGTCAAAGAAAAGTTACATTAACCAAAAAGTATCGTGGTATGTCAAAATTGTAGTAAGCCATAGGAATAGGTGTGAGGTTGTGTTCCTCTTTATCCATGGGCCCTTTGAAGCAAAGGGACATGGAGACACATGAACCAAAAAATACGATATGGTCAATAAGCATGTGCATAATACTTGTTTGAGTGGGAAACAACAACGAACTGACTCATTTTTTTTTCAAGTTGAATTCGGCAAAGGTTGAGTTTAAAATTGTGTAGAAACTCATTGTCCTAGTATGTATGGGACATTGCCCGGAGGGTCCCCTCTTCATACCATATTCAAAGTAACGTGAGCATCAAGAAGGGCAAAACTCAAGGCATTAATGTACATAATATACCATAGGTCAATATCACGTGGGCAGAAAGTAATCCAAAATAGTTAAGTCCCATTTTTTTTTGAAGTTATTGGGTTAGATGGTTCAAATGAAAGAAAAAAATTTGTCATCTAAATGCCTGAATTTTGAGAAATTTAGTGCACTAAAACAACTCAATTCAAAGTAAACAACTCACAATTGACAGCACAACGTGTCACTAGTATTCACACAGAGTCAACTTCATATTCACGCATTAGGTACCGAACCCCTCAAATTCAAGTTAATGAAAAGCTTAAGAGCATGCAAAGTTTGCTAAGGAAGTGTGTGTGTGTGTGTGTGTGTGTGTGTATGTAAGCAATTCTAAGGTGAGGTATTGCCGTGTAAAGGCCGTAGGATATGCTATGTGCCTAAATGAATAAATATGCATATAAATATATGCCTACTTTTCCATAAATGTTTTGAGGACCACCTAAGCTTCTTTTTTAATTAATCAATTAATTAATGGGCAAAAACCGTCCAACCTACTATCAATCTACGGTATATAAGGGGAAGTTACATTTTTCTCTGATGTGTTAAAATTTTAAATTTTAAATTTTTAAAAAAAAAATTTGAGAAACCAAAACTAGATAAGCAAAAAAATGTGCAAAAGAATGCATAGAATGTAGAGCTAGTTGTACAAATAGTACAAAAAGTTGAAGGTAGTTGTACAAGAGGGGGTCTTAGAGTTTAGAGAAAAATTGGACAACAGATTTGCATTGTAGGATCAGGTCTTTTATGAGGGTCAACCTATGGATGACAAAATCTTTAATAACATTCTCAATAGATAATGAAAGCAAATTATACACGTAAGAAAGAATGATTATTTTTCATGAATTATACATTGTGTCAGTTATGAAAGCATTTGTCATATTACATATTGAATATCATACTATAAATGCATGAGTCTATTATCTAGCGTGGCATCAGTACATATACATTTTTCTCTACATAATTTTTTTGGTATATAGGTTGTTTTATTTCATAGTCACCTAGCACGCACTTCATTTAGAGTCCCGTTCCAATAAAGAATGGAACCCCAAAGGGATAATGAGATACATAATAGTGAATGGAAGCACATCATATTACATGTTAACATGCAATATTTTATAGCATTCTATGAATTATGTAACTATCCACTAGGAAAGGCTAATAGTGAGTCCTTAAAGGTGAATGGGAATTGTTGCCTATGAGCATGCCTCTCATCCATCCTTGTAAAAAACATGTCCCTTATGGGTTTGTCATTTATTCATTTCAATATGTCAACAAATAAGAATGGAACTTTTTAATATAATTCCAGTGTCAAATTGTCTTTAAGACATAACCTCCAACTTATGTACTATTATATCAATTGTGATAAACGTGCCTAATTCATGCACTTATCGTAGTCAGACACCTATATTTGAGTGGTATGTTGTTAGGTGTGGCTTCAAGAACAGATAACAAAAAGACACATGTCAAAATGATATTTTGTGTGCTCAAAATATGATAACCATTCTAAATTCAACAATCATCATAAATGGGGGGATTTATACGACCACTCAATGAGCACAAGAAATTTCACTTTGAGAATTAATCATCCGGGGGGGGGGATTCTTCATTGGAAACCTAAGTAATGATGTGCATGGGTCATTATGAAGGAAAGAAATGTTTACATACTAATGGCAAGCTAGAAAATGGACTTGTGTATTTGTACTAAATTTTTCAATTCAATGTGATAAATGCCTCTACTACATATATAAAGAAAATAAAAGAATGAATTTAATATGCCTTTATTACTTATAAAATCCAATTTTACTTTCCAATGAGAGAGTCATTCAACCGTTTTTCCATTCATAGCATGTAACTCAACGATTACATCACACAAACAAAGACTAGAGCATAATATCTTAACACGGGGAGGTGACTATTGAAATTTTAGAAACCACATGAGATAAAAAATAGGGCCAATTTAATTCATCGAGGGTAAATTTTACAAATTCGTTAGATCTACCATAGCATTGGAAATATGTCCTCTACATGATTATTTGTAAAATAGGGTGGTGAATAATTCCTTCATTTTAGTAATCAGTAGAAAAAAAATTAGGGTATTAGATATTGGATCCCCCCAAATGTGTGTAGTAAGATCAATAGAATAATTATGGGTTTGACTACTTGGATGAAAAATTGTGTAAATTTTGTCCAAATTTGAATGAAACGTGTTAGTATGGAGGGAAATGTTGTGGATTTTTTTGGGGGAAAGAATGTTGTGACTTCTCAATGGCCCTTGGGCAAACACAGTGGCGTGAAGGCGGTGAAGCATTCGGGTAGGAGGTTTTGCGTTGGTGAAGTGTGGCGCATAGGCGGTAGGTAAGACACATTTTTTGGAGTTTTATTCTTTGCTTCATAACGTCCATACAAGGTATTTCATGAGCGCCAAAGATTCAGCTTGCTCTGCTTGCATGCGATAAGAATTGATTTCAAACTCCAACTCCTTGATTTTCCCCTTCCACTGTCCATTTTTTGACGACATGCTATTGATTTCTGACGCCCTCCTAAATGTGAGATGTAGAAAGATGAAGAGTTACAAAACCTGAATGTAAGCATAGAAAGATAAGATGTTTTCCAGGTTATTCTGTACTTGTATCTTGTTCTTTGAGACATCTACCTCAAGTGGGATGTTCTGATGTCGCTACCAATAGTTGTAAAAATGTGTATGTTTTGATGAGATGTGTCATTCGGATTTTGTGTAACAGGTGGTTTCGGAGTCAGAGGTTGAGGTCCTACTAGAGATTGTAGTCTCATTCCATGAGAGGCCAATTTTGTCATCGAACTGGAACTAATGTCGTGGAAACTAGGAGATTATACAAATGAAAAAAAGATTAAGAAAGTTTGTGAGGTTGGAATTGGGTTCTAGAAAGGCTGATATTGGGATCATCTCAGAAATGTGAGCCAACTTTTCTCATATGATCCTTTTCAACCCTAGAATTATAGGTTTCTTTCGAAGATTTTAAACATAAAATTACAAACTCCATTATGTAATCCTAGTAATGCTAGTAGTGTCCAATATGCCAACATTCTATTGATTATATTTTTGCTACAACAATCTTTTGTAGATGATCGATGATGCGCTACAATATTTGGCAACGTCACCGTGGTAGACGTAGAGGATTGCGCTTTGCCTTGTACTATGCCTTAGAGGAAGATTTGGTGGAGTGGTTAGAGACTTCAAAGGTTGCCCGCCTCATGCCATCAATTAGTTTTAGTTATTCGTCATCATTGGTATTAAGCAAATCTCTCCAATTTTTTTAGTCTTATCATGACATTGTAGAAGATATTGACATGTATTGGAGGGTGCGTAGTTGTATCCTAACCCTTCACATTGTAAATATTTGGTACAAGGTTGAATGTGTTTGTGAACACAATTGAAGTAAATGTTTTCAATTTGTTTATTTAGCTTTCTTTCATTTGAATGCAATCTTTTGTTTTTGGAGTACATAGTTGTACAAAAAATCATGTTTTGTGATAATTGATTGTGTTTCTTGTTTTGTTCTATCCGGGTTTACAACTTGTCTATATTAGCTTGTACATTTTGTTATCTCCATGTTTATTGGTAACCTTTTAAATGATATCCAAGTGTTATTGATTGTGTTTTGAACGGCATTTTGAACAGTTTAGCATTGGTAAAACTAATTGAAACCGATTGAATGACAAGATGGATGCTATGGAACGTTTGTTGCTCACATAGTCAATATTGCAATGTTATAGTATTATGTCTACTATTTGGTACTTGTATGATTTATAAAAAAAACATGATGCTAAAAATTACAAATAAATATAGGGTGTTAAAAAATACATCAAAATAGCTTTATATCTACATATAGGGAAGGAAAAAATATTGAGAGGTGCATAAATATCCCCCCATTAAATACCCCATTATCGCACGTGGTTACAAAATGTAAGGGGGTGTGATCCCCCCGTGTATCTTAACGACAATCCAAAGACAAAAACTCAAGGGAGCCCATGAGCGCTCCGAGAGCCTCTATTTTGTGGACCCTAGAACCCAAATGCACCCTAACGAGAATGGACAAGGTAGTCATTGAGGACTATTACCATATGACAACATTGGATGAAAAAATGAATTGGATGATACCAACACATCTATTGTCAAAAAACTCTCTAAACCTTAGGGCCCCATTTTGTACATTTACTTTTACTTCAAAATTCTTAATAACTTTCTAGATGTACACACTAGAAGAAGAAGAAGAAGAAGAAGAAGAAGAAACTAAAAACTAAAACCATTTATATTTATTTATATTCATGTTAAAATAAAAAATAAAATAAAAAATAAAAACTCTCCCTTATGTTTACTATGTACGTTAAATGCTTCAATTACTACCCCTTCTTAAATTCATGTTAGTTTATACATTGTATGAAGAGTCTGCCCCCTGGGTGAATCGTATTTTCATACAAGCTATCAAAATCATCAAGCATTGGGCTACATCCTCAATTTGAACTTGCTAATCATCTCATACTAATCACGTGTTTTATATCCTAGGAGAAGTGGGGGCTCGTCAAAAAAAGTAATCATCTAATACCCATCAAGGTTAGGGGAATCAACGTCAACATGTTCTTCTCCCAGTCATTATTTGAGCTCATATTTAAATTTATTTAAGAAGGTTTTCGATGATCATGCTTGGCAAATTCAACCTCAATTTATACACAAATTTTAGTTGATCTTTAAATTTATTCATTAAAAAGGTGAAAATGTAATGAATTATATTAAAACATGTAGGTGACTATACTAACATGATTGGTTTCCAAAAATAGCATCAAAGACCCAAATTTATTTTAGTGGAGTCCAGTTTGAATAAATCAACCCTCAACCTTGTCAGAAACATATTTTCACCAAAGCCCCTTCATCCACATTGGATGAGTTTACATAGACACCGTAAGCCCCAAGTCCTCAATGGGGATATGGAAGTGCATATTGTGGAGGTGAGGAGGCATGAATGACTTCTTTTTATCTTGGCAAATTCAATCAAGGACAACTTCATCGCATGAAACTCGTGCACCATTGTCATAGGTGTGCTCAATGTATGTTCTAATGACTACATTGTTTTGTCTAATTAGTGTGGGCCACACTAATTCCCAATTACCCACACCATTTTTTATTATGATTTGAAGTGGTCCACTCTAATTTCCAATGTGAAAAACTAATATGGATTTTTTTGGTCTACATATTTGGATGAAAATTCAAGGCAAGGCAAGGACTATAAAGTTACTAATGTCAACCAAGGCAAGTACTATAGAATTAATGTGGGCCACACTAAAATTTCAACCCACATGGATTTCCCACCCACACTAATTAGACAAAACAGTGTAGAATGTTTGTGGAATGTTTTATTGTCTCTATTGTAGATGTTCTAATGTCCTTCTATAGCCATCAAGAGCAACTTCTATACTCTAAATCATTCGGGCGCACTATACATTCAAAGATTAGATGCTTTTGAGTTTATTTTTTATGCTATATCCCACGATTCTTGGACTTATGAAGTGAGCTTATGCTCTCTAGAACCTTGGTACCCTCAGTAGCCTTCCATTGATATATCATCCACAACTAAAAGTGAAAGAATGAGAACATAGTGAGTGGTTGGAGATTCAAGTGTAAATAGCATTCCATGCTATTTCCATACATGATGGTGCAATATATTGTGGCCAACAATATATAGAGAGAGAGATCCTTCACAACAATATAACTCATCATGGTGCATAGTGTACACCTATGTATATAGAGTGATTTACCCTAACCCTTTGCCCATATTAATTACCACAATAAGTGTAGTTTACTGTAGCCTTCTATTTTACTTTAATTTTTCTATTGAAGTAATAAACAAGATATGAGAATCTATGTTTATAATTGCATAATTAATGAATAATTTGATCAATTTCACCGAATATGATAGTTTGCCCTAGTAAACTAGAAGATGTCTAAGTTAGTAGATCTTATTTCATGAAGGGCTCGCCTATTAAGGATTGGGTACATGAAACCAACATTATGTATAACCACACGCATGAATTTGGAAGCAATGAATATATGAATGTGGCACATAGTGTTGATTTTACGGTCGGGGTTGCTTTTGGGTATATGTATATACCTCACAAGTATTTACGTTAAAGCTAAGAGGCTTAGGTTTGGAGGGAAATAATATTAATTTTTATTGCATTTAGCACATATGTTGTTCTTACATACAACCAATCCATATGAAATTGTTTATGTTCACTACTTTGTGAAACGACCCATTTTAATGTAAATATTGACTATTAAGTTCATTTTCCAACAACAACTACATGTTTAAAACACCGAACATTGGGGAGGTTAAAACATTGATTCATATGTAAAGCCCAAAGATTGAGTTTTGTAGACGATTTAACACCTAATTCAAGATCAACAACCCCAAATTCATCCACTGAGCTTTGTTTAGTATGAACCAACAATAAGCCTATAGGGCCAGATTTATGCTGCACCTTGAGGTACATGTTGGGTTACAGGATCCTCCACAAGCAAATCTATCAACCTATCAACAAAATTTGCTGAAAATATATGTGAATTTCATGTCACATTGAACTTCCACTTACATTTTTATGTATATTTCAATCATATGTATTTTTCTGTAACAATATGTTGAATTAATGTATTGATTTTGTTAACACTTTTTAAGTAGATTAATAACTATAAATATTATCATGAACACATCAATAAAACATAAAAGTTTGAATCAAAATGTTGCACTTATAAAAGGATCGTTTGCCTTCAAACTGTCCAAAGTCATTCCCTCTTGCAGTTCTTTAGGGCTGGCTGTAATGGTGTGGCAATTCCACAGCTTAATTTGCAACTATAATCAAATTAATCGTCGCAAGAATTGGGCATCATCACGACCTCACCTGCTGGACTCAAAAAGATTTGTTGAGCTGTCAAAACAGTTTCGAGTGTTCATTGGTTTTAAGCACATTTAAGTTGGCCACATTATTATTATGTGCACACTAATTATGAGCATGTCATTCTAGGCATACATTCTAAGCAAAGTCTCAAACTCTCTCCACAAGCAACCATGGACACCACCCCAGCATGAAATCATTGCTGCTTACCTCACCTCCTCAAATTTATAGACTTGCCATTGAAATTGTGCAGTGGTCGAGTATCCCAATCCCTAGAGATGACAAATGATGCCACTTTTGCTCTCACAATTTTGAGAATGGACCACTAGAGAGTCTCTAAGTCTTTTCTTCCAATTGGTTTATCAGGTTGATATTGGCCTCTTTCTCACGGTGGCTACTGCACTCCGCTACTCAAGGGAAATATCATATTTGACACCATCTCGACGTACTTTCAGACCCATAAGTCTTTTGGCTTTGCAAACTTCAAAATCAAATTCATTTCATTCATGAAGCAACAATGGTACTTATTTTAAACATGGCCAAGGACACAACTACATGTTGCTCTTATTTTGCAGCTAGCTTGAGACCACTTCCATGCATATTGCAAGTGCTCCATGGACAATGGTTTAAACACCACACAGGCTTTGTCGATGTCGCTGAGTTATATGAAATACCACGTGACACTCGACACATAGGCAGACCTTGAAATGGACCCCTTACAAGACCACATTATGTCGTATGGAATCTGCATTTTGACTGGAGGTCCCAGGAACGTATGAAATTCAATCGCAAAACTATTAATGACATTCTTTCTCATTCCCAAATGCTAGCAAAATGAGTTCAACCACTATGAACAAATCTACACAGACTCTCTTCATATGAATAGAGAGATAAACAAAATGACTAGCTTAGTAAATGGTTCAGATAATTATTAACAATCAATATCTTATTCCAGGCTACTGAGTCGCCTCCAGAGTAGCTTAACAGTAAGGCATATATCATGAACAAAGATGCAGAGTTGCCAAAGTAGGGATTAAAGAGAGTCCTAGAAAAGTGGAAAAACAGACAATAGACAAGCTATGGAAATCTATATCATTTGTTCATAGATTTCCATAGCTTTTTTGTGATGTTTAACAAACTACCTCATCATGTTCATTACAGAGATAGAAGGGCTGGAGCGAACCAACTGGTTCCTTGGAGGCAAGGGATTAGGCATCCAACAAGGAACGAGTGTATGGGTTACTTCGCCCAAATCGAGATAGGAGGACAGTGAGGGGACTGCAATTAGTGGTTGAAAGTCTATGTCATTCATGTCTATGTATGAAAAGGAAGGGAGAATACTTACACATTTAATGACGGCAGAGCACTCTTGATTGAGTGAGGATGGCGGCTCCAGCTCAAAGAACTGCAGACTTCAATCAACAAAATATGACACATACAAAGAGTGGGAGAGTTCAGAGCATGCACAGATCGATGATGCTATAAGACTTTATTCAACTTGATTCGTTGGCAACAAAGAAAGTGTGTTTTTACACCAGGTATGTCCAAAAAAGTCAAAGAAAGTCGGTCTGCCTGTAATTTGGAGGCAGACAAAAGAATTGATAGGCTGAACGGTTTTAAAAGTACAGCCCCGTTCTAGCAAGGGCTGTTGGGTATTTCATCTTGTAAGTTAGTTGTGAGCTCTGATTCTAGGAGGTCAGTGCAGATGATGATGTTAGTTGAAGAGGTTACAAAGGGCTTCTTCCTCATTTTTTCATAAGCTACATTTGCTGATACTGTTGTTGCCAGGCCAGCAGATCCCTTCTGGTTTTTTCAAGTAGCTCCCGCCGTCTGCTTTCAGAGTCATGTGAGCGTGGCGCTGGCGCTTGTGGAGACGTAGGTGGAGTTGGTGGTGCAAGTGGACTCGGCAACGGTGACAACTTTCTCGTCTCCTGGATAGACATGGTGTCTTTCACAGCTTCCTCCACCAAGTCCTCAAAAATCATGAGCTCTACCTGGCACCCAACATCTCCAACCTCAACACTGAAATCTAACCACTGGAACTCCTTGCGCGCAAAATCTTTTTGAAGGAGTGCGTACAGAGCATCATAAGCATCGGTCACAGGCCAGTGCATATCTTGCAGTTCATCCCAAACGTCATCAACCAGCTGCTGGCCAGATGGCTTCTTCCGCATTACCGGTGTGCCCCAGGGCTGTGGGTTTAGGAAAGGACTCATTTTCCTTCCTAGAATTTCATTCATACAGTCGAAGATTAACCGTCGATCTAAACTTTCTTTGTATCGTTGCTCTTCGCTTTTATCCAGCTCTCCGCTGTCAATTCTATCCAGTTCTGCTAATTGCAACTCCTCCTCTTTCCTGGTGAACACATCAAAATGTATAATTTCAGGCACATCACCACTGGTTGTGGTGGTAGTGTCATCAATTAGCCCCGACTCAACCAAGATATGCCGCACATACACCCTCTCCTCTTCCAAAGTTTTCAAGGAGACCTGAGCTGTGCGCTCTGTCAATGCTTTACTGCCTCTTAATGGAATTTGAAGCTCTACACTGGATTGTCTGCTGTACAAATCTTTATCGCTCAATTCCAGTGACCGAGCCACCTTCGTGTAGATGTCTTTAAGAGGATCAGATATGTCCTTGTTTGTTTGAGGACATATCGTTTGAGAATCAGGATGGGGTGTTGGACATATTGCCTCAGGGTCACATGCAGGTTCATCAATGTCCATAAGCACTTCAGGATCTGCAAGAGGCAGAGAATCACATTAGATTGATAGACATGTCTCCAACATGTATCTTACATAAATATCCTCTAAGCATCAAACAGATCTAACACGACGTCATAAAACAGAAAGGAGGGCATCAGTTGTGAGATAGTACCTTCATGTCTAATATTGCTTGACTTCACAGAATTAGAACTTGGACTCAGCTCTTCTGAATGGAATTCGTCCTGAAATATTGGACTGTCTAGAACCGACACTGGACTTGGATGATCTGCCCCTTCAAGTATAAAGCCACTTTCTTCTTGTGCACATTGATACTTTGGCAAAGAGATGTCTCGTGGGGCGTTTCCTCCTGAACCGTCATCAACAGCAACATCAACCTGCAAACACAGATCCATCAGTCACAATCCAAACATACTAACTGAAAGTCATTCTGGAACAATTCTCAGAAATTTCATCTCACATCCTTTCCAATTTTTCCAAGTAAAAAGAACCACCTCCACATGTTGTGCAATATTTGAACTCACCTCCACATGCTGTGGCTTGCTGCTTAAGAGCCCTGGTGTGGCTACACACTGAACAGGAGGTTCAGGGATATTAGCAGCACTGCTGTGATGAAACAATGCTTGAGGCAAGGCCTGTATCTCAGGTTCTGGGGTTACTATCAACGGTGGAGGCTGATAAAACTCTACATTTACCGGCGACGGTTCCTCTATCTTTCTTTTCTTTGGTGTGATTCGAGAGTCGTCTACTGGACCCAATTTTGAAGCTGAGTTGCTTCCAACTGAGTCACTTCTCTCTGTAGGTCCAGCAAGCTCATGAGAAAACCCCAAGGGATACAGATCTGTGGTAGCGGATTCGCTTCCAATGTTAAAAGCTCTTGGCAATGCTATGGAGAAATCTGTTAGCGAGTCCTTAGGGGTGGGCGACCTTCCTTTCTCTTTGGATCGATTTGCTTTGGATGTTGATCTCTTGCTTCGAAGCACAGCAACCTGGGCAGGAACTCTGTCAGGATGTGTCCAACTGAAGGATGACTCGACTGCTTCAGGTGAAGGTGTACCAACATGTCTATCAGATTTGCTACGAGCCACCATCATTGATGTCTCTTCATCATTGCATGTTTCAAGCTGCACTGCCATTACTAGAGCTTCAGGCTCCCTCACTAACCCAACGTCCTGCTTCCCAAAAGTACGTGATTTCTCAACCATTCGCCCATTTCCGCTTTTACTGGCAGAACCAGACCTTGAAGGACTCGAATCCCGAGACCGTTGTCTCAGGCCTGCAGGAATTACTAGTGGACCCACAGGACGCAACTGCAATTTTGCTTCAGCAAGCTCCATCACAGCTCTTTTGGCTGATTCTGCTGCAATCTGCTCCCTCCAAGAGAGCATGACGCTTGCAAAAGCTTCCTCATCGGCTTTTGGCTTCTCAGTGAACTTTACTGGTAGTTCCTGAGAGGAGTGAGCCCTGGATGCCTTACTACTAGCCATGGCCCTACGTTCGGAGCTCCGACCCCTGGCAAACCATGTTTTTATTGTTAGGTAAGTGCAGCACAATATAGAAAGTGTGACACATTTCTCTATTATCATGTGAAAGGGAGAGATCACACGAGCGATAAATTTCTGGTGAAGGAGATTACTTAAGTGGCAAACATCAATCAACCCTCCTCTTGCTTGAACAGATAACTAAGTCTCCCATAACAGGCATAGTAAAGTTTCTCCCATCAGCATCAACCAAGTTCAGGACAGGTTCTAGGCAGACATAGATACGAAGTTATCATATTCAACCCATGATATTCACAGTATCTGGTTGCTTAGATGAAAAGAAGAGCTATAGAGCAGAGTGCGAATTTAAGAGTTCCAAACTATTAAGAGTCTCCACAGTTGAATATAGCCGGATGACACACTTTAGACATGGATGATTTTTGAAAAGGTGAACAAGGTTCTAATTTCACTCTAGTCATACCTGGTCCTAGTTTCGTTCAAGTTATCGCCTTCAAGTCCAGCAATGATTGAGGCTGCCAATTGAGTAGGGGACTGTTTGGCATGGTTCTCCACCTCTTTTTGTGTCTGAGCATTGACGAATTGGTGATTCAGGGGCTTCATCACCACAATTGAGGCCTCTCCAGTATGATCAGCTTCAACTGTTAGTTCATCTTGCACCTTCATACCCTCCATTGCACCTTGGATATCCATCCAAGGCGGTCTTGCGACAGAACTTGAACTGGAGGATGGTTTCAAATCAGTACCTTGCAGTGGTC
Organism: Polytrichum commune; assembly: GCA_950295325.1. Lineage (NCBI taxonomy): Eukaryota > Viridiplantae > Streptophyta > Polytrichopsida > Polytrichales > Polytrichaceae > Polytrichum > Polytrichum commune. The sequence goes on from OX485807.1 coordinate 40,939,452, forward strand.
TCTGTGCTTCCCTTGAAGACCCAAATTTCTGAGGCTTCGCAAACTTGGGCTGCCTGTTTTCAGGGGGATGTAGGAGTCCTTTCAGGTGCATTGCCTCCAGGATTTGCTTCAAAGTTTTGTGCTCCTGGATTGAGTTCTTAATGCGGAGCTGGTGCAACCTCTGGTCCACATCACCTGGAGGAAAATCTTCATGTCGCCTTCTGAATGCATTGGGCATCCCTTCCATTTGATGATGCCTTGGGGACATGGGCTGTTTTTGTTGAGAGTGGAGCCTATTAGTCTCTCCCTGTCGTGCCAAACCAGCAGGTCGCTGACTCTGCTTCAGACCCCATATATCTCCATCCTGCTGCATTGGAGCAGGAGGAGGAGATCGTGACCGTGAGTTTGTATTTACCTTTACTTTAAATTTTCGTTTTGGCTGAGTCTCTTGCTGCAACTGCCGAATTTGACGCAGGTCTGCATCATTAAGACGAGCAGTGACCTGCTTCATCTGCAGGGCCACTTCACTTAGATGTAGCTGAAATTTTGCCCGGTCAGAAGCCGGTGATACAGATTCAGCTGGTGGAGTAGAATTCAACAATTTCTGTAATGACTTTCCTTCCCTTACAGCAGGCCTATCCGAGGACAGGTGGCTGCAGTCGAAGTCCGGAAGGTCTGCTAAACCCATCAACCTAGCCACAACACTAGGCCCTTTCATCTTGTTTTCCCCTGAACCAGTGCTATCCATTGAATTTGTCCTTGGATGAGATTGGCCATCAATAGACGAAGCTCTGGAGGAATGAAGATTGCTGGCACGTAGATGTTCTCTACCATCTATAGACAGACGAGGTGTGCTAGATTGATTATGTCGACTGTCGAGAGAGATTCGGGATACAGAGGACATACGAGGCTGCTCTCTTCCATCAAAAGAACTACGGGACCCATCCCTGCCCTTCTCAAAACTCCTTTGGGCATCCCTGACGTCAATAGCCCTCAGGGTTTCCCGGAAGTCGTAGTGCAGTGTCGAGTTTCCATGACTCTCTAGAGAAAATTGACTGCTCTCTTGTTCCCTGTAAAGCTGTTCCGCTGGTGGATACACCTGATAACTTTCTCTCGCCTCCACAGTCAATCTAGCCAAATCCCTGATGTCAATCAGGCTCTTTGGGCTCAACATATTTCTGGCGCCCAACGACCGGGGTGGCAATTCCTTGTTCCGTCCCGAATATATGTCTTTGTCTCTAGGCTGAGATGTACGCGGCCCAGCAGATAAGTGGTGTCTTACAGACTCCTTTGGCAATGTAGACTGTCTTGTGTGCTCTTCCCGCAACCCGACAGATCTCTCCCTCATGTAACCTTCTTTCACAGAAGCAAAGTTCTCCATCCTGGAACCATCATCCGTGCCATCAGACAACCCATCTTGCCACTCATCGTTCATACCATAATTCAAATGTTGTTGTCTGCGAACGTCTCTAGTCACACTAACAGGCTCCATTCTGCGACCCTCCCTCCCAAATGACCGATATCTGTAGTCTTTCTTTAGATCAGCACCCTGTTCTCTCTGGCCATCCTCCAAATCCATAAAAGAACGCCTCTGAATATCTGTTGCAGATGAATGCCGTCTACCATCTTGTTGCCTAACATTGGCAAGCAAATATTGAGCAAAGCGCTCTCTGTCTTCATCTAGAAATTCATTCCTGATGCGATGGCTCGTCTTCGAAACGGGATCTTGTCTCTTGCCACCTTCCCTGTGACCAGTCGACGAGTTGAACCTGTGACCTCCCCAATCATCCCCTCCTCCCCGTTCATCACCAGAAGATTGATAACGACGACCTTCAAATTTACTAGCAGATGTTTGATGCCTTGATCCTCCTCTGCCAGAAGAGGAATGATTTATGTATCCACCCCTCTCATCACCAGAAGACTGATGTTTTTGGCGTTCATTTAATACGGTAGGAATGTGATGATGTGAACAAGAATGGCCAAGGCCATTATGATCACGCTCCCATTGGCCATCCCTAGAGTATATACTTTTCCCCCTCTCTTCGAACCCAGAAGTCTGATATCTCCGACCATCTCGCCCTGCAGCAGCTGAGTGTTGTCTTCTTCTTTCTTCTATCTCCGTGGCAGAGTAATACCTACTACCTCCCCGTTCATCAGCGGAGGACTGATAATGCTGTCTACGAACCTCCTTCCTGTCAGAGGAGGGATAGGGTCTTTGATCTTGATAACCTCTTTCATCACCAGAAGACTCATCCCTGGTTTCATCCTCATATTGGTGGGGTTTACGGGGCCTATGGGGTTTGTGGGGATCCGTGAATAAACGGGTCGAGTCATCCCCTGAGGACTCATCCCTAATTCCATCTGCATATCTGCGCGGTTTCAGGGGTTTGCGAGGGTCGGTGTATGAACGGGTTGCTTGAAGGTGTCGAACGGTGTCTGGATGGATCTCCTTTGGAAATGTTAGAGATTTCACCACCACCTCACTCATATCAGCAGAGGAAGACCTCGGAGACTCTCTCGACGCTTCAGATTGTGACTGGCGTTGCTCACCACCCTTCCGCGATGCTTTCTTACCCACATTCTCTTCCTAATACACAAAAATATAAAGCAGACACACTATAGAATCAGAACCTCTTGTCTAGTACAATACAATAACGCCTTGGTAAACATGTCTGTGTGCTGTAAAAGGCTCCGATGGCTATCACAACCTATGACAGGTCTCGAAGCGCAGACTTCCTATTTTGAACTGCAGCTACCTGTACCGAAAAAAATGCGAATGCGGTAGGACGACCTCCAGACATGCTAAAGTACTTGCGATTAAATAGAAAGACCGAGCTCAAGACCACATTGCAATGAGAGTGTGGCACCGTGAAAGGGAAGGATGTCCGTTGGTGGAACTCACCTTATCATAAGAAGGAATTGGACTAGTCTCTGGTTCTCCTGAAATCAAACCGATGACATGGAATCAGAAATGCTGCAGTGATGAACCGTATAGAGCCACCTAAAACTACGATTGAAATGGAGAGGCTATGTCTGTGAAGCAGAGCCAAATATCTCTAAGTCACGCTAAGGAAGCCAAAACAACGATATGATATTAGTTGTGGAAAGCTCACCATTTTTTGCCTTCTTTGAGTCAACTTTGCGAGAGGCTTTCGCCTTGTACCGGTCAAATATCTGGAAAATTCCTGTCATAGCCCTCCAGTGCTTCTAGACGAGCTGCAGCAATGGCATCTAAATTTTTCCTTCAATTACTTGCTTGCACCTAGGAAGGCCTATCGCAATAGAAGAGTCTCGCGTTTGCCCCACCTCCCCATGACATTGCTCTTTGATACACCTCGTCCCTGAGCCAGTATTATTATTTGATTTTGCGAACCTGCGCATCACTATACCATCAGATAAGCGAATTCCGGACTCAAACAACCATTGTCATCATCACGAAGGTTGGAGGCAAATATGGTCATAATGGCACAGAACCTTTTCATTGACAGTTAAATCTCCTCAAAGGAAATCCCCGCTCCACTCATGGAGCACACCGTGAGCCAGCCGAAACTAAAATACCAGCATCTGAGGCCGCCTTTTGCTCTCAGATGTGCAGTGGGCGAAGTAATTATTGCATCCTAAACAATGTGCTCGTGTTTTCGTAACTAGTGAAGCCACATGTAATTGTTCTCAAACTTCTCTGACAATGAAATCTAATTTGCAGTGAAGTTCAATAGCTCCAATGAAACTGCCTGCAGCGATAAACTTATTATTCCACAATATTAACAGACCGCCAAGAAAGACCGATATTTATTTATATACAGAGCTTGTGCTGCCAATGCCGCCTCGTGCACATCCAAGCAGATTCATAGAAGAAGGTCGCGTTGAAGTAGCGCAGTGATCAACACAGCGTCCCTAACCACTACAAGCTGCGAGCCCGTTCGCAACAGACATAACGATCTTCAAATATGAAATCTTACAGGCACCTAGCCAGTGCACCAATTCCATCCGCCACAGCATCAAATTAAGCCTCTAGCCATCGTCGTTGATTACAACCAAATGCGTTCGCCACTACTACTACTCTTACACCTCCTCATCAGGGATCTAAAAGCTGTTTCCTCAACGAGCCAACGAACAACCCGAGCTTCACTACTTCGACTATCTTACAACCGCGTCCACATTGCCCTCAAGCTGTAAACTCCATGGCCTTGCTAGAAAAAACTCCTACAGGTACCGGCAAAAAGCTCAACGTCATTGCCTCCAATCACACAGTCTCGTCAAACTCTGAGCGCTTGCTCTATTGAATAACTAGTGCCCATGCGTTACATTAAAGTCCGCAACAGTACTGACTACACCAGCAACAGGAACATGGGATTCACTCTAATTATCATAAGCAGCGGAGCACCGTCAATTCGCCACCTAATTGCAAACTTCCTTTCCATATCCGCCCCGTGCAGATCTCTAAACTCTCAATACGGAAATATCACTTCGAGGTTCCGCCTTGCTCCTCACATTCGCCAGCCACAAGCAATCAAGTCTTTTGACCCGCAATGCACATCTCGAAACGGCACTGGTCTGTTTCCACTCCACCGCAGCGGCAACGGTTAGATCCTTGCAACAAAGACGCACCAACACCCGAGGAAGGAGCGCCATAATAAGGCGCCTTAATGGCACACCACGCACCACGCCACCACTAACTAAATGAAAGTCTGCAGGGAGGGGACGTCTCGAAGTAACTTAACATAGATCCGCCAACCTGCCATTAAGGTTCACACCAACACACACTACGAAGCTAGCTACCGCAATGCCATTGCTTCCGCACGTGAGACAAATCATACCGTTTCGCACAAATGCGGCCCCGTTCGATGCGGAAACTTCGGCCACCGCAGCTCCCAGGCCGATGATTCATCAGAGCTCCCGCACCACGCCTGCATCGTCCTCAATCTCCATCTCCGCCCCCCGCTACCGATGCGATGCAAAAAATTTGCTTGCTTCCGAAACGCAGCCTGCAATGCGCCATCGCCAGGCTAGCGAGTTCTCGCGGGAACCCGGGCCGGGCGGGCCGGCGGGCCCGTCACGGGCAGGGGCTCGGCGGCGCGAGAGAAAAAAAATCAGGTGCCCGCGCGGGCTGCCAGACACGACAGCCCGCGGAAACTTTGCCGGCCCGGGCAAGCGCCGAGTGCGCCAGCCTGGGGTCCCATTGCTTGGGTCCATGACCGCCGGGTATGGCCGGGACATCTCGGAAATAAGGCTCATTAATTGCGTTTGGAATTAGGGCAGGGGGTGTGTGGGGCCCACATCCAAAACTGCAGCTCCTTCCCCCCCCTCCTATTTTTTTTTCCCGGGCAGGACTCCGAATCTCGGGGGCTCGAAGAAAATCTCGCCATGTTTATTTTGGTTTTTGTTGGCTTCAAATACGGCTTGAGGCGATAACATTGGACCGGGGAGGATTAGGTGGGCCTTAGGGTCGAACCCATAAGGTCAAAGGGTTCGATTCCCCATGGTGACATATAGGCTACCTTCTAGCCTTTGATCTTCCATTCACGCATCTCGAAATGAGCCCGGAGCTTGTGATTTGTGTATCATGAAAAATGTGGATGTTATCTTTAAATATTAAACACGTGAAGGTGGTGTTAGGCTTTGTTGCGGCATGATGTGCATGTTATGTGTGCAAAAACAAAACAATTTCAATCAAAAAATTTAAAGGTAAATTTAAAACTTATGATAACATTATTATTAAGTGGGAGAAAGTTTTCCTCGTAACATTATTTCATATTCGTAACAGTGTGTTGTGGGACTAACAGTATTTCATAGAATATTCTTGGATATTTCCCACATTCAATCTGAAGGTGGGGAATAGTATGTGGAATATTGTCGGTCTCGCATAACATTGTTATGGATCTGAATAATGTTATGATTGTGAATCATCTTAGTTGGATTTATGGGAGCTCGTGCCGCTAAATCTTTAATCAATTTCAACTTGAATATGATCTTGGAGTGGATGGAAGAGTGGTAATAGGTTTTACAAGGTTTACATTAAGAATGAGCTTTCTCGATAGAATATAATCATGATAGTATCCTTACTTAACTAGTCCACTTGTCAATCAATGGTCAATGGAGTTCAATCACGGGGTTTTTTTTATTGCTATGCCTTGAAATTTTCATTATCGTTCACATGAAAATCAATATGGGTCAAGTTCCCTGGAGTGAACTAGGGACCATGGTCCAAAATACTATCTAGTCTTCCTGCGTGAGGACATGATCATTATGGTTCATTAAAGGATTAAAACCTTTCAATTTCATGTCCCCCCTCCCCCTTGGATACGAAGGTTCCAAATTGTGAGGTCCGTTGACCACTTTGGCGGCTTGGTCAAAATTACACTTGAAATGAAGAGGTTTGACTGGAGGACAACTTAGAGGCTAAACGAGAACGCAATGGACCTCCTCATATGAATGAGGTCAAATGACGAGAATTGCACATTGCATACATTCTCAACCCCCCCCCCCCCTTCTCACGGAAACACCTCAAAAGCTTGTGAAGACATGGATTAGGAGTTCCAAGAACATGGAAGATAGCATGTGTCAACATACCCAAATGCTTGCCATCCCGTACTATAAAACATGACCCTAGATGTCTACAACAATTTATATAAGTTGATGTGGCATTGTAAGGCACGTGTTCGAAGGAAGCGCCCACGTGCTATGGAGGGGGAAACAAAAAACATAAAAACAATACAACAAGTAAGTAAATAATAACAAAATGATGGCTTCGATTCCAAGGGTTCATGCAAACATGTTATCCCAGTCGTAACCAATATAGAATTGTGAAGATTGGTTCATCCACGCCCCAACATGAACATTTGGTGCAACCAACAATGGCACAAATCCAGTCATCGTTAAGTGAGTATTGATTGAAGTTGAGAGACTTTGCATTCTCGGATGTAAAGCTTGAGCAACACTAAGAATTTGCGCACATACAAACACACAAATACACACAACATTCATAAATTATTCTTTTTACTTTTTTGTCATGGATTTACTGCAACACATAACATTACTCAGCGACATGGGCCCTCATAATATAACATGGGAGTGCTCGAAAAACTACACATGCTCAAAACAATTTCATGGTCACGGCTCTTGGCTCGTGTGTGAAAGTGGCCCTAAAAAACAACATGAAGCTAGACCGAGTTGAGCGTATGTCAGGCTATGGATTTTGCCAGGTAGTTTAAGATTCTTCGGTTAACATATATTGAATTAATGGCTCATCGAAATCAGTGTTAACAGATCTAGTTGAACTTTTCAAAGTTCACGGATGTCATATGGCGTTTACTAAGGGTTATTAGGGTTTGTAGTAAGGCATGTTGGGGTCCATGTAGTATAAGTTAGTGTGGGGTGGGTTGTATTTGGATAAGAAGATGTGTGAATTAGCACTAGCATAACTTGTTTTAGCCATTCAAGGTGATTGGGAGCAAGGGGGTAGTATGATTTTGGTGTGGGTGCTAAAGGCCAAGTTTACATTAGAGCTTGGCCCATGGTATACAACTTATGTGATTAGTTAAGAAGCCATAAGCAATCTAAATTGATTATACAGTTGACCGTGAGGGCCTGGGGGATAAAAAGAATTCAAATAGATGAAAAATCTACATGGTGTTTTACATGACAACAAGTGGATAGTGTTATGTGATTTACCTGCTATTACGTTGAGCCCTACAAAAAGAGGTGGGTCTAAAGCAAAGCCAAGGGTCTCGGTAATCAATTCAAATATCATTGGCTTCTAGGAATATCATATTACGATGATTGGGTCCCAAGCCACCTACTGTTTTGGAATGTCCATCAAATACGTTGTGGTCTCCCAACATGGTCCACCCTCACTTTACACTACTTAAGCTTGAGGTCTATTTGAAACTTGGAACTCTATTCCCCACAATAAGATTGTTTGATTTAAAAAACCCTTAGATTTTCATGGTCATGGCTCTTAGTATGCATGTAAAGCGGCCCTTAGCATAGGTCATTTTGAACATTAATTTTAGTCTTAAATAATTTAAATTAATTGGGGGGGGGGCACTCTTAGTCTATATTTACCATAAAAATGTCTACATATGGACACAAGGACACCAAGAACGTACATGGTGAGGTACACATAGTAAGAATCACAACACCCGATTCCTTATAGAACATGCATCAATAAATTCAGCGGTTTTATCGGCATGCTACCTACATAGTACATTCACTTAAAGAAGCAAAACTCTCAATGGCGTTTACTGGGATAGGTATTTCAAATTTATGGATCCAAAGTTTGTCTAGACGTCTTAGATATAGATATGATGATGCATCTTGGTCAATTGTATCTAGAAAACATGTGTTTGTAGTATCGCTTGTGTGACAATATCAAGTTGGAGGCCTTATGTTGTGGGTTTTGTCAAATGAAAGAAGGCCGCAAATATAACCCCCTATATTATTCAAGACAAAAAGGTTAAACTTTATAATCTTCTAATGTTTGAGACTACAAGACAAGTTTTCTAGGTTGCCTATGTATTGTGCATACTTAGATTTAAGTGGATGTGTTATTTAGGTGTTCGCAATCCAGGGGTGTTTGGGTGATCACCAAACATTGTACATTTAAGACACGCGTAGGATTTCATGTCATTTTCTTCTTTGTTCTTTTGACATAGTCACTTTTATCTTTGGTGACCTTGTGTAAAGTGAAGTGGGACTTCGCCCATGTTGGTTGTATTTTGGGTTCCTTCTTGCAATCGAATTTTCAATTTGTGCCAGAAAAATAAAAGTAAAGTGAAGTGGGACCACACCGTTTGTTTCTCAACCCATGAGGGAATTAGAAGGTGGTGGTTTGTGGGGACTGCATTGATTATGGTATTTAGTGTCACCTTTGCAATAGTGTCACTGACCCTATTACAAGGCATGTACTAGGTTGCACAAATGGCCAACAACTCGACTATTAGTGTCACCTTGTGACACTTGGCATGTCTCCTTAGTACATGCTCAATGACTGTTATGGGGTCTATCCCTAGGTTACACAATGGTCAACAAGTTGACCACAAATGTAAATACCACACTAAATATGATATTTAGTGTCACATACTAGTTGCGCAATGCTATATCTTTCTTACTATTGATGTATTTTTTACTAAGTAAAGTTGTTAATGATCTTTAATGTCCAGACATCCACTTTGATATTTGTTGGTAAAGTATGAGACATATGGTATATAGATATAGCATTTTGTAACTCTAGATGATGAGTGATACTAAATACAATATTTAGTGTAGACACTTGGAGTCAATATACAACAATGTTTTCCTCTTTCATACTAAATTATTAACACATGACACTTGACCTTTGTGCGCTCAATATTATCTTCCTCATACATACTAAAGCATAATGTTCAAATTATGGAGACTCTATTACACAAGTAGGGGGTGTAACTTATTTGCCTCTTTAGGAAAACATAACTAATTATTTATGTGGAATAAAACTATGAAACAACTTGCACTCCTAGTCATTTCCTCTACTCCATTTTTGAAAAATATTGCACAAATTTGAAGCCACTCTATTCTAGCCGAATCAACTTATTCTCATTGTTTTCCATATATCTATGCTACATGCATCTAGTTTAAACCACGCGCCAATGGTGTACGTGACACTAAATACAATAAACAATGTAGTGTAAATTGGCCCTCACAAACATTCCATAATGTAGATATACGGAAAATGGTGAAAGTAAGTCGATACGGCCATGAAGAGTGGCTTCAAATTTGTGCAATATTTTTCAAAGGTGGAGTAGAGGAAATGACAAGGAATGCAAGTTGTTTCATAATTTTGTTCCATGTAAATAATTAGTTGCATTCTTTTCAAAGAGGCAAGCAAGTCAAACCCCCTACTTGTACAATAGAGTCTCCTGAACTTGAGCATCAAAACATCCTACGTTGCATGTGAATGCACCCAAAACGGTTACTCAATGACACCCAAAAGTAATCGCAAGTGGTGTGAATCAACACCTATATGGCCAATCACTGCACCCCACCCCACTAATCAATGGATCGATTTCGGGCCACCACTTTTATAATTAACCATTTTGGGTCCATACAAGATTCATTCTACCCCCTAGTCTAATGCACCAGTAGTGATCGTTCACCATTTTCGGATTTTCTTCCTTATTTTGAATGTGAAATGACACACGATTGTGTGTGTAAGCACAATCGCACGGGCCACAAAGATTGTGAAACCGTGATGGGGTGTTGGGCCGTTGACATATCTTAGAGGCCGGCATGGGTGGCCATGCCTCCTTGGGATCTTGCACGAGGTAACCAAGCATGTGAGGTATTGGATTGGAGTGGATGTGGATAATTTTGGGTTGCTCAAATTGCATAGATAAGCCTACGGCACAATTCACTATATATATATATATATACAACTATCTCACACACTTCCTTGTTTTGGTGTGGGGATCTTTGCATAGTTACATGAAGTAATAAATTTTTACACGTTTGATTGTAAGTCTTTGAACACGTGTCAGTCGAGGCATGTCACCTTAGGGCCATTTCACACACAAGGCTGAAGGCCCCTGACCATGGCAATGTAAGAGCTCTCTCATTGGTCGAAAAGGCGGAGACCGTCCAAGTTCACTTCACACTAGGAGGTGAAGGCCTAAAGGCCCAAAGAAAAGTCCGTGGATGAAAAGTCTACATGGAGTCCTACATGGCAAGTTGTCGATAAGAGTGCATGGTCTACCGGAATTTGCGTTAGACCCACCTTCAAGAGGTGGGCTTGACGCAAATTCCAGGAGACCATTACTTTTTTAATATTTTTTTCCAGTAGGACATATTTCATGACAGACTGAATGGCATATTCCAGGACGGATTCCAAGATAAACAAACACCACCAAGTAATTCTCTCAAATTGATAAAGACAGAGACATATTATATTAAACCAAATCCTCCCCTCTTTTTCCGCCGACAAAATATACAATGGTCCCGCAACATGATTCATTCTCACTTCACACTATGCTTGAGGGCCCCAAGACTACATAAAATGGCTTTCCCAACACCCATGGTACAACCTTTGGATGAGAGTCAAGAGTCCTCACCATTACAAGGTCACGGCTCTTTGGTCATGTGCGAAGTGGCCCTTAGTTAGTAAGAACTACACTATGTATACTTCCGGTGTAGTGTAGTCCACACTATTTGTCGTCGATCCATACTAATCAACATTAGACTCAGTATCATGGGCCACCCACATCGTTATTCTAGTAACACCTTTTCTCCTTGATGTTTATCATCGCAGGTCACATGATTTACCATGAATGTAGATTAATGTGTGTTAGTACTATCATATGATTGAAATTGGAAGTCATTGCTATGACAAGAGACTTTAGTAGTATGTGATAAGACAACACGTTAATGCCAACGGCTATATAGATTGATGTTATTCATGATAAAAAAAAAGCGACGCATTGTTTCTAATGCCATGCCAAACCATGTTTATTGTAGTATAATTATATATTTATAATATATATACAATCTTATAAGGTATATGCCATTTTGTAAGCATTCCTAACTTCACCTAAGATTTTGATTGTTGAAATAGATTGGGAACTATCTCATTGAAGTAGCCAATAAGAAACACGGAGATTTTCATCTCGTGCTTCAAATATAAAAGTGACTATTTTACCCCTCTTCATAGACTCTCCCACGGGAGGTATCTTCATATTCAAGTTGACACCACGTGAGGACAAAGTTTGCTACCCCTATATTACATGCCATATATTTTAAATTTTATGATATTTTTTCTACATATACATAACCATTGATGGTATCGTTTGTATATATTTTTTGAAATTTTTAGTCATCTTTATTTGTTTTAGTAATTGTTTTAGTTCAATTATGTGTCATTCTAGTTAGAAACGGTATGTTTTATGAAAAAAACAAATCATCAAATTTAGTTACAACTTTTAACTATGTCATAGGTACTGTGTATATCTACTCATGAAAAAAAATTGATAAAATTTTGACCCATTTTGGTGGTGCAAATTACCAAAAGAAGATTTTTTTTGGTCGCACGTGGTGTTCAACATGACAATGGAGTGACCTCCCCGTGGACTCTCCCAATTGTTCAAACTATTGAACTCATAATACAACCAATACATGTAAAAGCACACTACTTACTGAGCACACACTTCAATCTCATCGTAACACTTGTGTTTGTAGTGACCATTCACAAGCATGAGCCTTGCCAAACACCAATCAAATTCATGCCTAGTGTGACTCACTACTCAAGATTGATGATGCTACAATTTTCCCCACTTCTCATCTACAAAGAAATTGGTCCAATCAATTGTTAAAAATAGGATTGAGAAAAGAAAATTTGTTTTCAAGCCCAACAAAATCGAGTTTGGAGGAGAAGGACATTGTTTATTTAATGGGGGTCAACGTGCTCAATGTCTACGATGCGTACTCATATTCACATCGGGACTTAGAACAATGACGTTCCTTTTTCTCTTTCCTTTTCTTTTCCTTTCTTTTATTGGTACAAAAGATGCATGTAAACATACCCAAGTAGGGATTTGTTTCAAAATGCATATTGAGAGGGAATGACCTAGAAACATGTCTCCCTATAAGTTTGTTGTTAAATTCATCCCAAGTTAAGTGCACTAGACTGATTCAGGGTGGTGGACCCATATCGAAAGGGATGGATTTCATTAGAAACATTACTCTATAGGATCTACAATTGCAATTGAAGTTTTTGTTCCCCCTCTTCCCGGTTCACGCTCTCCCTTAGGGCCACTTCACACACGAGCCAAGAGCCGTGACCATGAAATTGTGAGAGCCCCAAAAAGTGTCCAAAGGCCGTCCCAAGACACCTCCAAAATCATGTAGTGTGGTCATGGATCCTCACGTGTAGTGTGAAGTCATATGTGACCGGGACCTCAACCAAATGCTATTTCAATGAATTTCTATCCACGCAGGTCGTCACACATGATAAAATAAAATAAATCAACAGTTGTAACCATTTGGAGTGCCATGGTCTCCCGGTTTTGTGTCAGGCTTACCTCCAAGAGGTGGTTTTTGAAAATAGTCCAAGTGACCATGAACACAATCCATTCGATGCCATGTAGGAGTCCATGTAGACGTTACATCCATCTTGCATTCACATACTCTCTTGGTCCCTCAAGCGTGGTGTGAAGCGAACTTGAACCGGCTCTGCGTTTTCCACCAATGAGAGTGCTTGAAGTGTAATGGTCACGGGCTCTCAGTCTCGTGTGTGAAGTGGCCCTTAGTAGGTGCTGAGTGATCGCCTTTGCCACGTCAAAATCAATCGGCTTCACTTTTGTCTTCGAAACAACAACCAAAACTTAGAAATGCCTACAATCCCTCTTCATGCTTGTACACACATTGTATAGTATATAGTGTATATGTATTAGACCGCTCATGGTATTTAGTATCACTTAATATTTGAAATTATGTAGTGCAAAATTTTTTTTATTGAAAATGTACGTTTTTGTTAAGTAAAGGTGTTAGTATTTTATAATATGCAAACAATCATTTTGACGTTTGTCGGTAAAAAAAAAAGAGATGTTATTATAGTTATAGCACTGCATGACTTCCAATAATAAGTGACAGTAGAAATCATGAATGGTGTAGTGGATAAGGGCATTGAAGAAAACAAAAATGTAATACCTAGATTGAATATTTCTAAATGGTGTGACTCCAAAAACGACATTGAAAACCCCAAATTAGTCTAGTGGGAATCAAATATAATGAATCCGTCTTGAACACATACAAGACTTCTTTTTATTAGAACCCCTTAACCCACAATGGATGACATTACATATATGCCATGAACTCCCAAATCCTTTTATCGATACATTGATACTCGCCTAACATTGGATGTAAATTGTCCAAGGCCACATCATGTTAAAACCAATGTTGTTATGGTACATTTGTGAATGCAAGGCATCAATATTCAACATCATTAATCGATTCAAAGAACCTACCATTGTGTGTCAAAATTGTAATACCCGAGTGAGAGATTGTCAAGGTGTGGGAATCTTCAAATACAAGTACTTGAGTTATAATTTGAGTCAACACCATTCTAAACCATATTGGTACGATGGTGGTTTCATCTAGGTACGATGATTATTGTTTGTATATATATATATATAACACAATACCATAACCAACATTGGTTAAAACCAAGTTTTGTTTTGTATGCACCAACGAAACTAACACCATCCCAACACCATGACTAGCGATTGGTCCACACTAGTGGACGAGCTTCCATCTTTATAGGAGTTTTTGTTTTGTATGCGTTGGCAAAACTAATACCATGCCCACACTAGTGGAAGCATCTCCATCTTAATAAGAGTTTTTGTTTTGTATGCACTAGCAAAATTGCAATACAATACGTCCAAGGAGGTTACTATAAGGGTTGGTTTACACCATGGACCATGAGGTCAGACCATGGAAGATGGCCTTTTTCCATTGTTCGACTTGATGGTCCAACTTCCATGGTTTGATTTTTTTTTTTAAAAAAAAATTTACAAAGCCTTTGGGCCCCTCACTAGGTGTAAGCTGAATGTGGACCAAGAGGACTGACCATGCACCAAAAAGTGAATGTGTTGAATTTTTTAATATATGCCCCAAAAAGGTAGTTTTGAGAAAATAAATCAAGTATGACAATTCTTTTGTCTTTACTTCTCAATAATAAATTCATCAAAAATTTATCAAAACACCATTTCTCTACCATGGGCCCCTGTTTTTTTCTACCAGAGCACCTCTTTTGTCTCTCCCACTACAAAACTTGTTGGACCATGTTAGTGGATAACATAGATCTCAAAATATGTCTTCTAGGGACCTCGAACTCCATGGTCACTCTGACATTTTCCCTTGGTGCAAACCAAAGTGACCCGGGACGAGTTCAACAACCAATCACATATTTGACAGGGGCCTGAGACGACTTCACGGTCCATGGTGTAAGCAACCCCTAAGTAAAATGAAGTAACGATATAAATTTCAGAAAGAGATGAACTTTTTCTATCAAGAGGACCTCCTCACGATACCAAGGAGCAACAACTGACCCTAATATGAACATAGTGTAAGTTACGTTGGCCGGCCTTAAGTGTGGGAATGCTTGATTCAATTACCAAGTCGGCCACTTTGACTTCACCAACAACAATATGAGCTCGAGGCTCGAGCATGATTGTGCTCCCCATTTATATATATATATATTCACTTTGGTGGAAGCTTAAGTTACCGTCGGTGAAGCCCCCCCCCCCCCCCTTTGATGCAACTGCAAGCATGCTTTGAAAAGGCAAAAGGCCAAAAGAGAGGACACCTGAACTTTGAAGGTGGCAGTTAAAAGCCTTGGCCTCAGTGCGGCCTCATGGAGTCATTCAAATTTCAATTGCTCCTCCTTGGACTACTCCTTAAGGCACATGGGTCTTAAAATGGTTACATTTTCCACCTAGCCCACTTCTCCTAGGCCAATATGGAAACATGCGATTAGTCACGAGATGGTTAGTCGATCTAATTAGGGGAACGTAGCCACTTTTCCTCGTAAACTTCAGAGCTCGTCTTATTCATTATCAAAGTGCATGTTTTCGTGCTCGTTAAATGGTTGTATAGGTTTCCTTCCATTATGTTGGTCGTTGGGTCAAGAATGGTTAACACGTGTTGAGCATGCCATCCTGTCTCTTTGCAACACGTGTCTCTTTGGTATTTGTTATTGGAGCTAGACTTGACCACGTGGCACTCAGATATAGTTGTTTGTTTCATAAGTAACTGAGTTAGGCATGTCTACCTTGTCTTAGTTTACACGTGCTAGCCAACACTCGTAGAAGTAGCTTCAAAGTTAACATAGGATCCTTTGGCTCCCGTATATAAGCTACATTCATATGTGCACTTAGATCGCCCTACGTTGATAATTTGACATTCCATATTCTTAATACTTATTAGCGCACTAAAAATGTATGATAATGATTGTTGAGGTTCTTTTACACATATGAAATAACATAGGTTTACGTTTTTGTGATCAAGTTTTTAGTCAAGGTGGTTTGCATGAATAAAGAGGCAACTCGTTCCCCAAGGCAACCTTGTTGCACGTATCAATGTAAGTTACAATATGGCCCATGATAAAACTCACAATTGTTAACCGGTAACATTCGTAGCAATGAAGGCATAGTTGTTGAATGTTTTTGTTCTTTGAGTTGGCCCCCCACCAATCTTACCGAGATAAATTATACATATGAATTCACCATGAAAGTAATTGATGGGAGGGCATTTTACATAGAACTTGTGGTTTAAAAAATCATACTAAAATATTGCAATTAGAAAGTAAGATGGGAAGAATATGTGAAGGCTTGACATATAAATTAAGCAAAAAAAACTTTAATTTCATGGAAAGTAATTGATGTAAGGAGGGCATTTTTTAATGGAATTTGTAAATGAAAAAATCATACAAAAACCATGTAAATAAAAAATTTAAAGGGAAGAAGATGTGAAAGTTTGACATGTAAAATCAAACAAAAACAAACAAAAAAAATTGATGAAAGGAGGGTATTTTGCATGAAATTTGTAGATGAAAGAAAAAATCATACCCAAAAATAGTTTCTAAAATACCTTAATTTAATATAAATCAACTATAATAATATATACATTTTAGAGCTCCCTTCTCCATCCACAAGGTTATAGTGTGCAACAATGTTATCGTGGAGCAAGCATAGTCAAAAGTGTACGCAAAAAAAAATTCCGGTATGCTCAAATCAAATTTTTTGGGTCAAATGCCTAAAAGTAGCTATAAAATGGTATTTAAGTTGGATTTTTTTCATGACAGCCACTATTGTTGTATTAGGTACTCAAATACAAAATATCAAGACGAGATTTTTAGAACTTATCATTAAAAGTGATTCTCAAAAGGTAATGACTAAATTTGGTTTTGGATGTAGATTTCATGACCTTAAATATTTTGAAGTTGGGTTTTTTTTTC
Organism: Polytrichum commune; assembly: GCA_950295325.1. Lineage (NCBI taxonomy): Eukaryota > Viridiplantae > Streptophyta > Polytrichopsida > Polytrichales > Polytrichaceae > Polytrichum > Polytrichum commune. The sequence goes on from OX485807.1 coordinate 40,956,412, forward strand.
CATATTCCTTGAATTCGTTATATACTTGAGGGCACCACTATAAAGGTTTGTAGGAACACATCAATTTAATATAGTTTTATCATACTTTAAACAAAATTTAGGCAAATACATGTTCGATATACCTATTTGCACACTACTTGCACCGTCTTCTAGATATATCTAAACTTTTTCTTGTCAACATAAAGATATATCTATTGCTTGGCTTTGTAGATCAATGTGTTTTTCAAATGCTGGTGATATTTTACTTCACAAAATTCAGAGTTAGTATACAATTTTGAATCACTTTCACTTAAACCTATGCAAGGTATTTGACCATGCTTGCGCCTGTGAGGTGTATGCCTATGTTACACAATGGTCTACAAGTTTCCTAAAGTGTACCTAATTTACACTAATTGATAGTAGTATGCTCGAGAATGTCTTCCCCTTGCATACTAAAATGCAATACTATCATTTCAAGTAGCCCAACTTGGTGTGTTGAAGGTCATCATGTAGATGTTTTTTCACTTAGAAGAGTTACTTATGTTTACAAATAATATCATATTGGCTATTAGCAGATGTAATACTTTGAGACCTCTAGGCATCTAGTTTAGGCCCTTCACATATAGTGTATATGACATTAAATACCATTAATGGCATAATGCATGTATCGTTGGGGTTGATTTGACCATATAAAAAACTACCCTCTCACATTTGCTATGTAAGAAAATAGAAAGACCGGCATCTCATGATATGGTGTGCCAAAAAAGAGACCATTAGGAGACCATTCACCTTAGGGCTGGAACCCACAAGGTCCCAAGTACTAAGTCCCAAGTCACTTGAGGTCAATCCGTGCGATGTCGACGATTGAGACCATGGAGTTAGGACTTATCACTTCACATGGGGTCCCAAGTCCTAAGTCCCAAGTATGACATGGATGCCTACATGGCAACAACTCTTGGAGGCAAGACTTGGGACTTGTGTTGGGAGTTGGGTTGAGCAAAAAACTAGACCCAACTCTCCACATAAGTCATGAGATTCTTTGCATAAAATAATTAAGATCCGTTCTTAATGAACGTAAACCATAATTCAATGGTTTCGTGAGGCTCAAAAGTTGGGACTTGAGACTTGGAACTCCATGTGAACCAGCCCTTAGTATATGTTTTGGGTGGGAGTCATGGTATAGGTGTACTGCCTACCTTGTGGTAGGTAGACTCCAAGCAATCTAGGTGCCACCTTGCATTTAATTCTTTTACATCATGCCATAGCAAAGGAGATTGGGTTGCGAGCATAGATATCATTGTGCCCATGAGGTGGAAACCTTGCTCAATTGATAGATTCACGTGTTAAAGGAGGACATCACCTCACTCATCATCTTCACCTTAAAGACAGTGGCATCGAGAGGGCCAAGAGTGCACATGCAACATATTGAAACCATTTGCCAAAAGAGATTGCCATCCTTAAGGCCAAACTACACCTTCCACACTTATTATTGTGGATTGAATGTTAGTGTGGGTGTGAAATATCGTGGTCCGCTGCATTTTGTGTGTGGGATGAGAATTAGAGCGGTTTTTAAATATTGTACTATGGATACTCAAACACGAAATGATAAAATGTTTTACAAGGTTTTGATATTTGGAATGATGTTTAAACTATATTGTGTATTAAGTCGTAAACATTGATTTTTAATCCAAATTTGTAACATGTTATATTATGGGCTCAAAAATGGGTCAAGAAATTTACATTGACCCAAATTATCATGGTATGTCAAGATTACAGTGGGCCACACAATTATAGATATGAAATGTGTGGTTGAAACCAACACTCAAATGGAATAGGTTCAAGCTCAATCAACAAATCGATGGCCTGCCCAATTGATAGAGTTAGGGAAATGCTTATTATATTGGAGAAGGACCCATGAATGGATGGTGGCAACCCTAAGTTCTAAGGAAAAATAGCCAAAGAGTAAAATGCTATATTCCTTGATTTCTATGGATCAAATCGTTGATAATTGGACGCGAGTCTAAGGAGTTGGTAGAGGCACAATGAGTGGAATGAGCTTGTATCTAATAGCCCACCCATATTTACTGGTGCGGGCCACCAATGAATAGTTCTTATCAACAAGGGCCACTTTTAGAGTTGGTTTGGCTAGTGAGAGCCACTGGATGTAACCAATGCTGGTAGGAGTTGTTCGCATGTGGCCCGCACTAGTAAGTGTGGGTGGGCTACAAGACTATGAGCACATGCAAGGGGAACAATCACATTTAGGGCAGCCCTTGTTGCCTTTATGTCCCTCAACCTCCACATGGAAGACATAATTTGAGAACGCATTGGAAGAGATTGACGAAGCAACGGCCTCAAAGAGGTTGCAACACATTGATGACCAATACCTTGAATTTGAGTGCCAAAGTGTTTCATTACCTTCTTTTTGGTTCCCTTCTCCACTTCCTTTGGTTAAATCATTCAAAGAACACAATCATTACTAAAGCCTTTTGGGGCCTTTGAGGGTTGCTATACCATCACTTAACTCAAACTTGGGAACCTTACCAAAATGCTCCATGCCACATAACCTCCTCCCCTCTCCTCGGGAATTTCTTCTAAACTCAACCCCCTAAAATTATTTTTCACATTATTACCCAAATTGGATGGCTTTGCTATGATGCTTATTTTGATCGAGGTATTTGGGAACTCCACGTAACTTCTATTCCCTCAAATTGTGCCTTATTGTCGAAAAGAAGTCTATGGGCGATGAAAGCAGCTTCTGCCTTCTCGTGAGGCCACGTTGCATGTGCTTTCACAATCGTCAGATTTGATACTTTTTTCTTGAACCACCGATGTAAAAATTTCCATGTGGTTGGCCAATGTTGACTAATGAACTCAACAACAAGAAAGTAATATGACACTTTAAGGAATGCGTATCATCCAAATACGGGTTTTGAATTCCTCCCTTTCTCATCAAGTTCATAAGTTCTTGTAGTACGTCATATCAACGCAGGCTTTTATTGAATCAATTAGTTTTTTTGGGGGGGGGGCAGGCAGGGCAGCCCTACAGAAGCTTTCCGCTCCCTTTTTGTCCCCTCCCTGCACTGCTCGATCCTGTTCATCATCGCATGCAGCTTCATGTCATCATAGTCCTATCCATATTACTGTTTTTTTTTCCTCCTTTTTCCTAGTGGTATTTTTTGGGCCCGGGCAGCTGGGGCAGAGAGAGCTTTCAGCTGCCCTTTTCCTCCCTGTCTTCAATCTAAAGTCAGTCCTGAGACCAACAGTATGCCAACCCCCTCGTGCTTTGCCATTGGTTTCGGGCGAGGTGGGGGCAGTCACGGACGGAGTCTTTTGCAGGCAGACTTTTTGGGCAGTGCGGAAGATTTCTTTTATAAAGTGGGCAGGCGAGGGGAGGGCGGGGCAGGGCAGGCCAGGTACCGAAATTAGTTGCAGGATCCGAGAGGTCGGAGGGGGGAAAGAAGGAAAGGAATGGCACAACTTAAGTAAGGATCCTTTCTCTCAAGTTTGACATCTTTGCTGTGGCTATAGGGTACGTGGTTGGAACCCAGCATTTAATTATTCGGTCCTGCCCGTGTTTGGGTTGGTTTCACACTAGAGGTTGAGGGCCCGAGACGGTTGAAATCCAAAATCCCTCATTGGTTGGTAATTGCCGAGACCGTCACCCTTCACGGTACACTAGAACTTCATGGACCAAGGGCGTTTGAATGCATGAAAAAACGTGCATGGAGTCTTGTATGGCATGCAATAGAGATTGTGTTCACGATTTATTGGAGTTTGCGTCAAGCCTGTCTCAAAGAGTGTAGTCTAATAGCATGCCCATGCTAGAGTCAATCGTTGTGCCTTGGCGACATGAGTAGTTCCTCTTGATAGGGACGATTCATCTCTTTCTAAAACTTATTGCTATCGAAAAGAATTTGTTCTCCTATTCATATTGACTTCATTAGATGCAATATATTGCAATTTCACTTGTTCACTTCACTACATACAATACAAAATTCTATCAAGATGAAAACTCTCCCACTGTTATGGGCCAATCACTAGTCCTAGTGTGGGCATGCTATAAGATATCAAAAATCAAAAGACCATGACAACTCAAAATCTCACAAACGTTGATTTCTTATGTTAAGTTATTGTGTACAAGGCCCCATATGAATAGGATGGTAACGGGATAACAATCACTTGAAAACTTGGTCACATGTGTTATCACAATACACTTGAAGGCCCATGACTACACAAATTTGAATTGAATTTTTTTCATGTATATGGATGAGTTTCAAAGGCCCTTGACCATAAATCAGAAGACCCTTGTTTGGTTATTTTCTTAGTATGACACCTATAGTTGAGTGGTGTGTGATTTAGTGTGGCTTCAAAATGTACGTAAAAATGAAACGACATGTGTCTCAAAGAGAATGGAATACATGCTCGGTAAATGATAATCATTTAAAGTCTAATAGTCAACACAACTGGGGGAACACGTATGACCAATTACTGAGCACAATAATCTTCACTCTGATAATGAATAAGATGTTCATACAACTCTGAAAACAATGAAGAAAGTGGCTCCAACCTTGATTTTCTTGATTTGCTTACCATCTCACATTGAGGTGTGTGGGTGTTATTTGATTACTTCTCCTAATCAGACACCTATATTTGATTGGTGTGTGGTTAGGTGAGGATCAAAGAACAAACACATCATAAACACACAAGTTCAAAAGAGATTGGACAACATCTTCAAATACGATTGCTTACTCCACACACATACTATTGATCAATCAATAGTGAACACAATGGAGAGGATCTATATATTCATAATGGTTTTTTCTTTTAAAAAAAGATTTGAACCAACTACACTCTTGAGAACCATGACTGAATCAAGGTAGGTCCAATTTTTGTAGATGCTTTCTAGTTCCATTGTGTAAAACTAATCAATGGAAGTTGGAGAACATAAAACAAATTGAATAACACCCTTATACAATAGAGGCCTCTCTACTCCACCCAAAAAATTTATATTTACCTCAAAATGTTGCCACGTGTCAATCTTACATTGATTGAGACCTCTTGAATTCCATGTGAAACTACATTTCGGCACTGCATTGATTATCCTAATTAGTGCGTGATATTATTTGGAATTGTTTAGTGCTATAACTATTTAACGAGAATGTAATTTTTACCAAGCAAAGTCATTTATGTTCTATAATGTATGAACAACCCGTCGAACTTTTGTTAGTAAAAATCAAACTCGTGAGTAAGACGATATTGAATTGCGTAACTTCAAATAGTAACACACTAATTGGGATAATTAACATAGTAAAGATGAAATAGAGCGGCCTCTACGGTATCTTGATTGCGTGTTTTCAATCCCTAAAAGACATAACATTACTCAACTCCTTGGCTACGTTGGGACCATGTATCATGTGAGAATAAATATTCTTTAATTCCGATATTCCATGTTTATGGGGAGCACTCAAATTGTGTATTGTGTAGTTTTCAACAAGGCAGATGGTGCTAAAACCAACACCTATAAACGCTTTCAATCGCCAACATTGTATTGCCCTAAACCGTTCCCCATGGTGTAGGTGTGCCCAAGCCCACAGAGTGACAATTTTAGATACCATTAGTGGCGCCACCTCATACTAGCCTCCACTACCTCCATGCAGGGTAGGCAACAAAGCTCCACTCTACCTCGGGTGAGTTCAAGGGGGTGTAAGGTGACTTGCCAATTCTAGCCATTCTATTCACAAGGGGGGGGGGGGATGAATTCTAGGCACAAAGGGGGTTAGTTCTAGGTGGCAAGGGGGTTGGTACATGGGGGATAACATTACCCAACCCAATACTCTTAACTCCGGCGCGGAGTTCGATGCGGCTCCGATGCGGCTCCGGGGAGGTTCGGATGCCAGCTCCGGCGGGTTCGGGTGGGTTGGGGCAAAAATTACCCCCTATTTTTTTGATTGGGTGGGGCCTTACTTGATCTCATAAGGGGCCTCCTAGAGTAATTTGGGGCCGTAGAACCCAAATTTAGCAAAAAAAAACCAAAAAAAGTCATCAAGGGGCCAAAACGGGGAGGGCCAGAAAAATGGACCCACCGGAGCTGGCATCCGAACCTCCCCGGAGCCGCATCGGAGCCGCATCGAACTCCGCGCCGGAGTTAAGAGTATTGGGTTGGGTAATGTTAGGGGTACATGGGATGCAAGGGGATGATCCTACAACCGAAGTGGGCAGTCTTGTGCCGGTTATAGGCAATGAAGTTGGGGGTCCTTATCATGCACATGACCTAGGAATCGGTTTTAAGAAAGCTAGTGATTTTGACTTTGAATATTCATCAGTTGTTCAATTGACGTTCTTATCTTTTCTTTGTACCTAAGTTTAGCCCAAAGGCTAATATGCATATGCTCTTAACATCAACTACACATCCGTGTGTATGTGCAATAGCTTAGAGTGGTGGTTTAAGCTCCCTCTACCTTAAGCAACCTACAAATTCATAGTGCTTTATTTATTTATTTAAATTGCAGCCTCTTTATGTGGAAAAAAACCAATATCTAGCTGCTTAATCATGTTGTGGAAGTGGGGTAGTCAAGAAAATATAACCATTTAAGACCCATCTACATTGAAGTAAGAAAGTGGGTCTTAGGGTGGGGGGCAAGTCATCGAAGCCCGATCCGCTCATGACTCTTAAGTAATGCTCGCGTGGGCCGTGCTAGGGAGTGAGTGGGGGACCTTTATGGCGAAAGACATGTCATATATACTTTATGTACGGTCACGGTCACAAGGATAACATATAGCATTTAGTAGGACGTACTACTTATTAATCTGAAGGCCACAATGGGGATGGTCGCCTGATGATGGTGCTTCCTTCCCCCACTTCAAGTGAAGAAGAAAGAATGATCATCGTCAGCCCTTATTATTTGCTTTTAAAAAAAGGTACTAGGTTTGGCTACGTGATGAGTTCAGAAGCAATTGTGGATGCGTTTCAGAAATTTTGTCGAGTTTAAGGTGGCTACATTTAAATGGATCGAAGGGAGTGTTTGGTGAATGCACTTAACCTATGATCGGGGAGAACTGGTAGTTAGTTACAGATGAACCGGTTGAGTTTGAGAATTAACCGGTTGAAATTCAAGATTGCAGGAAAATCATCGATAATTTTAGAGGAATCTATAGAATATACCCCAATTTGATAAAGGAAAACCAAAGGATATCAACATGTAACCGGTTGGACTTGCAAACACTAGGATCTCAACTTATTATGCCCACAAATCTCCCGGATCACTGCACTATTTGTCAATTCAAGTGGCAACTTCTAATTACACGTGAAAGAAATCCAAGGCGATGTTGTCAGGCTTTGATGAGGTGAAAAATGGTCCCACATATAAAATAACATGTTGTCTTGTATTTATATTCACAGTCTACAAGTGGCCACAGATGTCACAAACTAAGGAGGAAGTTGGCTACATATTGGAATTGGCTACATCAAATGCAATTGCACTAGCCTCTCAAACCTCTAGAGGCTTCCAACTTCACCTAGTTTGCACACATATAAGATGATTAGCATTGAAACAATATACACTTGAAGTACCTAATGCATTTTTATACCCAAAAAACATTGGACCAACCCACTTAAGTAAAAAAAATACATCCGAAACAAATATAATTGCTTAAAAGATGACACTTATAATCACACTTACAAGTACAAATAGGCAAGGAAGGCGGTTTGCACATTCAAGCATCACCAATGTGTTCCACTTCAAAACTTGAAATTTGGTACCCAAGATTCTTAAACTCCACTACAATCAAAAGGTGGCACCACTAATCGCCACTACATGAGTAAAGAGGCTACAAGGTACAAGTTGAGAGAGCAAGAGGGTGGCGTCCATAGGGGTGGAGGCTGGAGAAGAAAGTGGCGACACCACTCACCCCACCCAACTAAACCCTAGGTGATGTGAGCCTTTGGATGGGAAGATGGGCTCCATCCATAACTCATAGTGGAGTTCATTGGCTACTTCCAATGACGGAACTTAGAGGTGGAGCTTGATTTTTAGGTGGCTCGACTCCACCCATGTGATGCTTGTTGGCGCCACCTCTTATTCACAGAGAGTGAGGGTGGCACCTTATGAGCCAAAAATCTAATTTCTAAACATGCGTGTGTAAATCAATTCTACTTCACCGTAGCAAAGTGGCTACTAGTAGCAAAAAAAAAAGGGTTGATCATCGTCAAGGGCTTTTCTCAATGGTACCAATTTGAGTATGGTGCGGCCTCTTGATTAGTCTACATTGATTTTCCCACTTAGTGAGCGTGGAAATTAAGGTCGAGGCATGCATAGTCAACTAGGTCCATTGAACCACTCACTAAGGTCATGTAATGCTGACATGGATGAGATCTATATATTTTGTGCAACGGAGTTAAGGTTTATGTGGTGCCAAGTTGTGATTGATTACCCTCGCGAGAGTTTTGACAATTGGCGTATCCAAGCAATAGCATTTAGACAAGTGGTTATATGTTAACCTACATATCGACTGCTTTGAGATTTGTAGCAATTCCGTATTCTTGAAAAAAATTGATTTTTTTTTTGGGTGCATTCTTTTTAGAATTTGTTTCTCTTTGTGAGGAAAAAAATTAATTCCCTGCTATTACTCCCTAAAGAGATGCAAACTCTCTTATATGATCAATCATAGATGCCTCGACCTTGGTGAAGGTGGTACTAGATTTTTGTACACTATGAAATTGGTGCTACCAAAAGATCTAGGAAGCATTTTTCATCTTGCCACTATACACTGAAAATACGACACTTGGCACTACTCACTAGAAGTATTGGCACTTGGTATTATTGAGTGACTAGCATGTGTTTCCATGTAATTTCTTCACTCTACACACACCTTAGAGCGCTCACTAATTTTCTTGATATCTATGATAAATGAGCATCTATTCGTGAATTTAGTGTCACTCAATAAAAAAAATTAGCCCTCAACAACTTTGGAATTTGGCTAAGTAGTGGATGCTTCGGGAATTAGTATCACCCTCACTGATTGAGATAATCTATGTAGATTATGTGAACTTTGGGCTTGTTATAACTTGTCAATCTCCTTAATCAGACACTTGTGTATTTGAGTGGTAAGGTATGCGGGTCTTATTTGGTTATTTAACTTATCAGGTACCTATAAATGAGTGGTGTGTGGTTAGGTTAGGTTTAAGAACGGGAGTCGTTAAAGGTTAGAGTTTAGACTGCGTGCTTGGAAGTAGAAACCATTATAGACTCAACAATCAACATAGTTGGGTTGGGGGGAAGGGGATTTGTTGGCTTAGGTGTTTAAGTTGGGAATTAACACACATGCACTTTTGATAATCACAACTACATCAAGGGAATTTTCATTTGCTAATGTGACGCATGTTTCCTTGCGTGAATACGATTGGCAAAGGTTGGAAGACATGATAAATGAGCCATAGAACACCCATCCACACACCTTATATGGCAAGGCTTGGAGTTAAGAACAAACATTATAACACATGTACAACAATGAGATTGGATTGTGTGTTAGAAATGCATTCATCATTATGCGCTCAATTGGCAACATGTTTCGAGAGGGCCTTTGTGAGTCACTTGATTAGAAAGAGAAAGAGAATCTTCAAGTCAAGTGAAGAAACTTAGAATGATTGTGGAGCTTGGACTACGTGCTCAAATACACTCAACATACATTATTTAGCCACGTGGATTGGTTCCATGACCCTGGAATATGTCAATCATATTTTGTGGGTTTTTGAACAAAGTAAAAATATTTGTTTATTATTCATACATTTAGGTTGACACTTTAAAAGTTGGGTAGAGTTATACTCCCCACACTATTCACGGTACTCATTGTTCATCCCAACATTATTAATAAGAATCAATGTTCATCCCGGTATTATTCATTAAAAATACCATTCAAAGCAACACTATCACCGAAAATACCAATATTATTCACAATGATCTTACTACTCAAACCGGAACTATTCATCATTCACTACGGCGTCGATTTCTACTTATTTTCTAAGTTTCTTCCCATGAAGGTAAGATAGTGGAGGCCCACGTCAAAGTCTAAATATATAATGGAACACAACCATGCAATTAAATAATGTTATGACCATTCTAGGTTCAACAAATAACATACACTGAGAGGGGTCATCTATGTGATCACTTAAAGAGGAAGGAATTTTTTTTAAATAAAAATAAATTATGACTTCTTATAACGTGCACATTGCAACTCTGATACTAAAACATGACAATTTATGCAATTCGTGGTTGATGACAAGATGAGGCAATTTCCAATCAAATGGCATAAATGCTATGTGGAGGTGGAAGGACCCAAGATAGGGCCATGTACCTTGGAGAGGAACCCTCATGTGGTTCGGGATATCTTCAAGTGACTACAAAACAAACCACCAAATATGTTATTTGTTCATTCATGTGTAGGATAGCTTAAAACCCAAGGCCTCAACTTGGATCCCATGGGGACCCCAAGGTTAAGCAGACTAAGGCCGAGATAAAACTCAAGTGGGTGACCTTTGTAGCGCTTGATTCATGATGCATCCTACCCCATATGATGCACGGAGAGAGAGAGAGAGAGAGAGAGAGAGAGAGAGAGAGAGAGAGTATCCAGGGGAAGCGGTTATTTTCAACCAACCATGTATGAAACTAGAGGCCCTTGGGGGAGATATGTGTTGGCCAACTTGTTTGTGCCCTTTCAAGGTGTTCAACTTTGAAAGGAGGCAAGTCGTCGGGCCCCTCTAATGCACTCTAACCTCCCTAATATCATATTTGTGACAACCAAAGTGCACGTGATTTTGAGGAGGCTTGCAATGTTAACATGGACGCATGATAGCAGAGAATTAGTGTAGCATGTGATATTATGGAATAACATAAAGTCAACCTTGCAACAATGACAACATGATGCGTACAAGTGTGTGGATCGAATTCTTTGGTGGATTATTTTAATACTAAAACTTGTGGTATATGGGAGGGAATATGCTAGTCCAAAAATATCATATTACCAAAATTAGAATCATTTGAACCTCATGATGGTATTTTGAACCCTGTATTATTTTGTCAAATGATACTCTTGTATAATTTGATCAATACTGAATAATAGCAAAATATGATTGTAGTATACGATCCTAATGAATATTGTAGCGCAAAAAGCCATTATTCATGGAAGTTTATACATGCATATGGAATATTGTAATAAACCAATCTTTATTTAGTGAAGTGATTAGAACTTAACCTCAAAACGAGGAAGTATGATGTGGGCGGAGAGGCTCATCATTCATGCATCCTCCGTGAGAAACTCACATCCATCTATCTATCGGTATTCTTAGTCGGGTGAAAGACATTTCCGTTATTGATCAATAATATGCAATCTCAAATAGTATAGTGCAAAATTCCAAAGAGTACATATTGAGACTATATTGTATAGTGCACAGGTGTGTTCAAACTCCTTACTAGTTTAGTAGAGTATTTCTAGTGACACTACCATGGAGAACTCTCTATTCCGACAACAAATAATATATTCTCTACTCAAAGTTTGCCACGTGTCATGCACACATTCGCCAAGACCCTTCACCCCACATGGAAACTACATTCCAACACATGTAAAGATGAAATAGAGAGTCCTCTACGGCACCAACATATCAACCCTAGACAAACATCGTGTATCAGTACAAGAAACATGTAAACATACTACTCTGATACATTTGCAAGCTTTCTAGTGACACAACATGACTCAACACCTACTATTTGTTTAATGGACCTTTGGAATATAACAGTTGGATGCTCGGACAACTGAACATGAGGCTCAGCTGTTTGAGCATCCAAGTAGTATATTCCGAGGGCCCTTTGGACAAACAACGGATATCGAGTAAGGTTACGGATGTAAGAAATTCTCCATATCATTTTGTATGCTTGTAGTCGTTTGAGGAATAGTTTTCTTATTGTAAAAAATGTATCGAATGTGCACATAAGTTTATCTATATACATTCAATTTTTTTACTAGATTACCTTTACCAACGGTACGTGGACGGATTTCTTGCTAAATTGCCTCCATCCATGAGTCGAGACTCATCAATTGACTTAAGTTAGCATTGAATGCCGTAAAGATATTTTATTAAGCCGTTCTAGAGAGTTATGGTGATTGGTACATGTGATGTAGTAAGGCAGCGGCAATAGCGCAGTGCATTATTGTCGTCTTCAAAGTTCAGTACCCAACTTCTTATTATTAACTTACATTCCCCCCCTGCCACTAGAAAAGAAAAGGCAAAAAGAAAAAGCTTATCATTGACTCCAGGACCTAACACCTTTGGCATTACTAACTTGAGGCACTGCCGCAACTACTTAACGGTGGGCTTACTATACTAATAGGCTCCAATACCAAAGACTTTCCAAAATTGAGTGATCCGATTGGTCAAGAGAAAAAAATCTCCGACCCAAGGAGTTTACACTAGGGTTTCGGTCCAAGGTATGAATATAAAAATGAAGCGGTGTTAAGTCTTAAGAGTAGTCTACCATGAAATTTTGTGTTCATGGTCTCGAAGTCATGTTGAGTAGAGCCACGTATTCTTGACCAGGACCCCGTCAAGAATCTATAGGGTGCCGTAATTTCAATCAGCTTGGGATTGGTTTTAGTAATTTCTTTTCATGTGTGGCTAAAATAAAGTTCCATGTTTCACAGAATCCTAGGGTTAGTTTCTATGTAGGTTTCTCCCCCACTAGGTTTTAGTGGAAATGTAGATGCCGCCAAGTGGAATCTACATTTCCACTAGAATATGATGGGCGAAGCGGCCTACATGGAAATCACTCCTAAGTCTTCAACTTTGGTTATGATATCACCAAGGAATTGAAAGTGCCATGACACATGTCCTTGGTTTTGAGTGCTAAAGTGAGGAGGAAATTGTCTCAAAATGAGCAGATATGGTAGGCTCTACACATTGGTAATGTGTCTGGGGCAACTTTTGGCTTGAGAAAATCACAATATTCTTGACTAAAGGAATAAAATTACCGAATGTCTTGCAATCCTCCTGATTTCTATCTTCCTACATGGGAAAAAAATGCAACACCTTGTACTTCTCCAAATTTGGCCCATAGTCTCTTAAGTGGTCAGCTATGAGCACCTCTACTCTAGATATTGCTCATGAAACATGAACAATTGTTCTCCTCTCTCCACCCCCCCCCCCACCCCCTAGCCCAAGTTTTAGCTATTGAAATTGTTTTCCACTCCCAAAAGCTCTATACCTCACGAAGTGCTCACATATGAAAACACATTTTGACAATTTGATCACTTTAAGATTATGTTATACTTGCAACTTTCCACCAATCTATAGTGTATGTAATTTCAACCAATCATGTCAAGTTTCTAATAATTGTAACGAGACTTGTGATTATGTTGAATTTTTTTTAACCAATCCACTTCTAGATTGAAGGATGATTGTGTGTGTGCGCGTGCACATGCATGCACACTTCTAACTATGAATACAATCTTTTGATGGTGCCTCATAACTTCTCTTTTGTAATGGTTCTCAAGAAACCCTTAGATTTGTTATTTTATAGGATGTCTTAGAGAATGCTCTATCCCTAATGTCCTTGTAGGCCTAATGTGGTGTTGCCATACAAAATTCCACCAAATCTCAACAATTGTCACTCAAGACAATCGAGAAACCAATCTATAAGCTTGGGTCTAATATTGAGTCATGAAGTAGACCCCATTTAAGGAACTATGTTTTAAGTAAATCTAGACTTATTCATAAGTTGCAGAGAAGACGAAATCTTATACATTCACTTCTACATGCGGATCCCATGATAGAAATGACAACAACTACTCCTAAATGTGGACTACGTCTCTTGTTGTAGCACATGTAAGTTGTATGCACATCATGTCACTTGTGAAAAAAATACACATCTAGAGGAAATTCTCGATCACGTGTTTCTCAAAGTATGCATATTTGGGATTTTCATCGTATTTTCATGGTCTCTTCCTTCAAATAGTTTATTGTGCAATGTGTTGCTAATTTGGGACAAATATTCTATCCATATTTACTTAAATCCTAGTCAAGCATTTTTGGGATCCAATGCCTAATATAAACCCACCCCCAACTCACGGCATTTGACCATGTTTTGGGTACTACGTCCAACTCCACATATAATTTCGACCATTGGACCATATCATGAAATCCCTCGTATGATTATTGAGATTTTGAATTATGTGAGTTTATATTTCAAGGCTTAGAATTAGAGTTTAGACACATACTCAAGTCTTTTTTGGGTGTCCATTTTTAACTACAAGCCATGCCAAATACCACTCGAATCTCAAGCATCCAATTAAGAGACGTGACCACAATCAACTCAAATATCCCGATCATTTCTACACTACACACTTGGTGAGACGGAATCAATCCCTCCAACGTACCTCTCATCCATCCATCCATCCAACATGAAAGCCATGAAATTAAATGCAACACTTATTTGAGTGACTTGGCACCATAATAAGTTTTGAGAACCTCGATCACATAACAATATTACGCAATGTGCGCTCGTTCATGTAGACCCTGGGAACGTAACCATGCGATGCCGCAGCCAATGCACATTCAAACCGAATTTGCACTAGTTGCAACATCCACGGTGATATTCTCGGGGCCCACATGAACAAACACACAGTGCTTAATAACGTTATGCAATCGAACTTAGGCCAAGTCATTTCAAATGAATCAACCACAAACCTAAAGAGAGTCCTCCTCAAGTGTTTTTTTATTTTTGTTTTTTTTAACGTTGGATGAATGAGGAGTACGCTTGTTGTACGTGACAATTCCCTCTTGCCTGCACCGGTCATCCGAAAAGTGGACTCCCTTTAAAGTCCTTTTCAAGGTAAGTTTGAATCCGGTGAGCAGATGGATGGATGTAGGTACCCTTGCCTCCGGAATTTTTATGAGCTCAGTCAGTACTTAGTTTTAGTTTTAGTTTTTTTTTTTTTTTTTTTGGTTTTGAAGGTCAGGCTGCTGCCCGAAGGTGTGATTTATTTTGGAGCTGCCCGATCCCATCGTATTTGCTATGATGAAGGGCCCAGGAAGCTTCGATGTGGCCTCTTTGTAATGCGGCTAATTTTATACGTATTTAATTAGGAGTACCACCTCACACATTTGGCAGGCGACTGTGGTAATAAGTTGCAAAGGGCCACGGCTATCATGGAAGTATTCTATGACTATACTTTAATTTCCAAGTTGTCATGAGCATTCCGCCCCATTTATGATTGCGGTGAGTGTGAGCGGCTATTTCGTAGAGTGAGTTGGTGGTCAATTCTTGGTGACCCACCACCTTCAAGGGGACGCCTAGTTGTCCTTAAACCTTAAATTTTATGTGTGTAAAGGTAGGGCCCGGTGAACCATGCAAACTCCACCATCATGTTTCATATATATATATATATATAGAGAGAGAGATGTTGAGCGTAACAAATCTATATTTCTTGTCATCACACCACTTCAATCTAATTTGTTTGTGTCAACTTATAGGCTGCTCACACTTACTAATGTGGGGTAAGTAGTGAACGGGCGAACTCCATTCACTACCACTACACTAAATATGATATTTAGTGTGATTTTTTATTTGGAATTACGCAATGCTATATCCATATACTGTACATCTCGTATTTTACCAACAAATGTTAAATTGGTAGTATGGACATTATAGAACATTGACAACTTTACTTGGTAAACATTTATTCCAATGGTAGAAAGATATAGCACCATGTAAATCCAGATAGCAAGTCACACTAAATATCATATTTGGTGTAGTAACTTTGAGCAGAAATCCATTTGCTAAGAGGAAACTTTTCACTGCTTGGGAAAAATCAAATTGAGGAGCACATGTTCATGGGTGAATCACACATGTACTAAAACAAAATGGCCACCTACAATAAAAATGGTTTTTCGAACATAAGAGAGAAAGTGCTCATTGTGTGCTTCAATCTACCAATGCACCAACAAATGATTGCAATGTTGGTCCATTGCATCCAAGATTGTTACTGCTAAAATTTGCTTGTTAAAGTAGCCCCATGTTGGTGGGAGGCGTCCACTGGTCCCTCCATCCAACATGTGTGGGCATGCTATTAGAGTGAGGCCATTGATTTGCATATCCAAATCCACCATAACATTACGACGCATTAAGATGTTGCACCCCTACATAACATTTCAAAACTTTGTGATCGTGTGTTTGTGGGACCATGTATACATGAGCATAATCCTCCTTTAATTATAGGATTCCCCATTTACAGGGAGCACTCGAGCTATGCATTGTTAATTTATTGACAAGCAACTGTAAATTATCATAGTTTTCAAATCTCAACCTCTTCCTTTGGAAAGAGACCATTGTGTAGTTGCTTAGTAATGTTATGTCGCGGTAGGAATTTTGTAAGGATCATTCCCCTCCCCCCAACCTTGGTTCATATTTGCAATATGAACAATCCTCAACCTAAGTATTGTTCACACTCCAAGGGTGAGCATCTGAGTGGGTTAGACATGGAATGTGGTTACCAAAGCACAAACATGAAGATGTGTGTGTGTGTGTGTGTGTGTGTGTACACACGTAGATGACTATTTATGACATTTTAACATTGTTGACCCTAAGTTGAGTGTTACAACCATGCACCATGTTGTGTGCAATTTTTGTATGTTCAACTAGGCACACGAATGATTGATAATTGAAGTTTCATGCAAAATACATGTGGTTAGACATCATCTAGAGTGTTTTTATGCAAATGGTGAGAGATGGGATGCACCTCTAAATATTGGATGGTTGCTCGTGACCTTTTAAGGAGTAATTTATTCTAATATCAAGTTATGATGTGAGATATTTCTTGAAGCCCATAAATTCTTAAGACGAGATGAGCAATCCATGACCAAGTTAGTTGTTTCCAACAAGAATTTCACCTAAGTGTTTCCATATCATGCTAGGGGGCATGGCATGTTATAGAACCATATGCACTTACCAAAACACATTATGTACCTATGTCGTATGTGCACCATTCATAGTGTTTAGTGTCACAAAGTGTTTAGGATTACACAATGCTACAAGTTTTGCATACAGTAAAACCATTCTTCTCCTAGTGAAAGTTGAATAGTTTGTTCGTATATGACACACAAGTATATAGATTTATGAGAGGGTTATTTATTTATTTATATATTTTTGGAACATAAGAGGCGCATAGTCAGCTAGCTAGTTTTTTCGTCAAGTAGAGAAAAAAAATTCATAGTTGAGGATCGAACCATCAACCACTTCATTTAGTTATGGGTACCTCTCCATTGTCATCCGGTAATTTAGGATCCTTTTGGACCAGAAGAAGGTTGGTCGTGGAGGGCTTTACGAATCAATCTTGGAGACATGGACCGGGTCTTCAAATTCACATGGTTTTTCCACACACAAAGGGGTGGGTGAGACCAAACTCCTAAGCCCCCACCAACCCAAATGACCATGAAATGGACAACGGGAGTGAAGTACAAGTACTTCTCCCATGAGCGTTTGGTGTACCTACAAGTCTAGCATTTCTAACCCGCATCACTTTCAGTATATCTTATATCCGACCGGCTTGAAGGCGAGAGAAAGTTCCGTTTCACCTTCAAGTACCTTCGATGGAGAATGTCGGTTTGACTGGGTTATTATTGAGTAAATATTTTGTGTACAATCCCATAGTACAATAATACATGAGTTGGATAGTACACGTATAGGTATATGTATATGTGGACAAATGGATCGCTAAATTGACCACAAAGATGCATCGTACAGTCACATGACATGTCAAAAGTTGATTTTTCATCGCACACATGAAGTGAGCATGATATTAGTGCTTCTTCACAATTTTTTGTATTTGAGCTTACAACTAGATTTGTTCAAATTTTGACAAGTTATGTGACTGTGTAACACATTTGTGTGGTCGTTTTAACAATCCATTTGTCCACATATACGTATATGTGGACAAATGGATTGTTAAATCGACCACAAAGATGCATCGTGTAGTCACATGGCATGTCAAAAGTTGTTTTTTCATCACACACATGAAGGTGAGCATGATATTAGCGATACTTTGCATTTCTTTGCTTTTGAGCGTACAACTAGATTTGTTCAATTGTTGACAAGTTATGTGACTGTGTGACGCATCTCTGTGGTCGTTTTAACCATAGTGTAGTTGATTTATCATAAATGGTCATTGTCCATGCTCACGAGGGTTCAACTTTTTGCGTTTCGTTTACCCTTGCACTTTGACGTGTAATGTAATGGTCGCCATTTCATGGAAACTACATTGTACATAGATTTCCCATGTGCATTAAATCCCTCTTTATACATAGTAATGTAAGCGTTGAGAAAACTTGAGTGACTTTGTGTCAATGCTCATAAACTTAGGGTTTAGGACTATACCCATGGGTTCATCTACTTTACTTTACAAATAACTAAAATATCTACATGTTTCCATCTGCATTGGTTACTCTTTCTCAAAAATCATGAAACAAAGACACCGTCCTTGACATGTTTACCGTGTTCCACTTTTCACATACCTTTAATATGATATTGGTTAACCAAGGGGACGAGACCCAACTTGATAGGGCCTCTTGTGCACTTAAGGGTTGAAGGAGATACCTATACAAGCCTCCGTAGTTGAGTGAATGTAACTTAAGAGGGAAATAAACCAACCTTGTCCTTGGTGTGGTGAGCTTGTGACAATGCGAATTGAAACGACGTCACTCAATGTAAACAAGAACAATTGTTGTACATAAAGTGATGTGTAATGATTTAGAGCTAAACATGTCAAATGTATGATGTGGTACTTAGTCCTAATAACCGTATTAAGCCCTTCAAATTACCACCTAGCATGTCCTTAGCCATGTTGTTGTAACATCCGTGCTTCCCGTAGTACAAAGTATGACTTGTCTCCTCACAAACGTTCTTTGTGTTGGGACTCAAAATGCAAGGAATGGCATCAAGATGACATGATTGTAGTAGCTTCAAGGTGAGTTTTATACCTAGGTGTTTTATGTATCTATCTATGTATCTACTTATCTATAAAAAGTAGTTTTAATATATTCTATATTCAGACTTTCTCTTATAGTTTGATTACATCTAAAGAAAAAGACTTGTGAGTTTGGAAGTTGAATAAATTAAACTTTGATTATGTTTGCAAACCTTTCTTTCCAATAGACAAAGTCTATACTAGATATAGTGATATGTCACATGGTATTTTATGTCACTATGGTAACTTTTTGGATGACACTTCTTACAAATAAGTGAACAAATATTGTCATGGATGATGGATGAGTTCATCCATTTGCCAAAACCCTACCTTCTCTTGTTAGCAACTCGTGATAAAATACCGTCATGGGTGATCGAGTTTTGGATGAAGAACCACTTGTTAAGTGATTGCAGTTGAAACACAATAAATCTATAATCATCCAAAAAATTTATAAGGAATGGCAAATAATATTGGGTTAACGTTTAGTGTTGGTGACACTACACCGCAGTTACAATATGTATTGAGCAAGACAATTAAAATTGGTGACACTAAATAACATATTTAGTGTAGGCACCCACCTCGCCAACATTGCCCAAGTTGAAAATGTAATCAAATATATCAAAGCTTGTATTTTTTTTCCTTTTCTAGAAGATTTGATATCGGAATTAGAATCAGTGTTTCCAAATTAGTTGAGAGGGACCCACTTGAGATGAAGTAACCGTGAATCTTTGAGGGTGATCGTTTTCACTGGACCCTCTTTTACCTTGGCATTACCATAAGGTGTTCTCTACTTCAACCCAAAAAAAATTCACCAAGTTTTGTTGCATGTCATTCCTACATTGGTTGAGACCCTCTTGAATCCCACATGGGAACTACTTTCCAACACTGATAAAGATCAAATAGAGCATCCTCTAGGGTAGTGGTGGTGGTGGTGGGGGGCTGGGCCGACTCAAATAAATGGGTGTCTAACCTTGACCCTTTCATTTATGTGATTAGTCTAGTCGTATTGGAATCTATTAAAGTGATTTAGGAGTTCTTGGTGTCATTCTAGTATTAGATTGAACTACAAGAGTAAGCCTACATATGTGTTTAGTAGGCATGGGACAATGAAATGGATGGAAAAAACGGTGAATTACATTAGAAAATATTATTTGAGTGCCCAAAAATTGAAGTAACATGATTGTGGTTGTTGGGCTATATATGGGTCATAATGGTCCATGGTGACAATATGGTACAACTGAAAGCAAGAATTCAATGGTGCCCAAAGGTGGCTAAAATTTCATGACACCTATCATGATGTGTTCTATGTTAAATTCATTTGAGCATCACTTTGAGGTCAAACATCCCAATTTCGTATGATGGGACCCCATTGAAATGAATAAACTAATAAGTTGGCATGAACATGATCCACCCCCCCCCCCCATGGTCAAATCTACACATGTTAGTTGCACACACTTTCTAAAATGCAAGGCTTATAGAAAATAAGTACTATCCCATAACAATATTTACAATTGGTTGATTAACCCTTGTAATGCTCAACTTTTATTCGCCTTTTGGAAATGCCAAAAATCATACAACATGACTCAAATGACATAAACCAATTCACATGTTCTACATTCACATTTTGATGTTTTAATTTATTTGCTAGACAAACAATACATTTATTTAATTGCCAAAATTCACAATACAAGGCCACTGGGGCCTGAACACGACACCAAAGCAACTCTCTCAGGTGGACCTAATGAAACCACACCAACCCCCTTACTACATAAAAAGACCAAAGCATGATTAACTAAGCCCACATTAATTGTTTTAATATTCTAGCCATACATATAGTGTTCGTCCTATGATAGAGAAGTTGTTCTCTTTCCCTTTACTTTATCAAACTTTATGAGAGTGGCTCTATTAGCATCCTTAAGGGCTTGTTCCCACACAATTATAATACAATCCAAGGGCCCTTTGCCAAATCATATGGTGCACCTTCCTAACATCCCATCTAGTATTATGTGCACTATCCCAATGTGTTACAATTTGTTATTGTCTAGAGTTATGAAAGCATTGGTCACAATTAGTTTAATCTACGGCATATAGTTTAAAGAGACACCCAAGTCCTCGAGGACCAATTTTGCACACACTTCGGTTTAATATTTGACCATATGAAGTGAAAGCAAGTTGGTATTGTGAGGTAGTAGTTACATGTACTTAGATGCCAACTCAGGTTAGGATTCGTGGTGTCTACGTAAACTCGTCCATTGAGAAGGTGAAAATACAATGAACTACAATATAACCTAAATATGACTATTTGTTTGATGAATTGAACCTTGGAATGAATAAACCCTCAATCTATAGTGGGGAGGGGGTTGCTTTTACTAGAGCCCCTTCTCCGCGCTAGATGAGTTGACGTAAACACCACAAAGCCCAACCCGTCTACCATGATTTGATACATGTTTTATTACTACATCTTCATAGATAAATAAATAAATAACCAACGTTGGGCAATCCAACATGAGTTTGAGCCCATTGACCCTACCTTGCTCAAGAATCCTCTTGGTGCAAGGTGGGGTTTACTGCCTACCTTGTGGCGGGTGGGCTCTTAGCTTCCTACTTACCTAATTAGTTTTTTATTTTTATTTTTATTTTAAAAATCAAGTAAAGAGAATATTTCACATCTGGAATCGAACCGCCGACCACTCCATTCGATTATGGATACCTCCTCACTATCATCCGGTAGTTTAGGGTCATCTTGGGACCATTACCTTGTCATTGACAAAAACTTCCGAACATCAGGCAAGCTTATTCTTCATTAGCTTTCATTTTGCTTGAGATCTCCAAAAAGATTCAACATCTACAAACTAATTTCTCTAAGCCAGATCTCACAAGCATGTGGGGTTAATGATTGATGTGTTTCACCATAACGAGAGATTAGTGGAGGCTCATCTAGCTTAGGATGGGTTTTAAAACAGTTCCAAGGCCAACAAAACTCGAGAATCGAGTTATCCTAAAGGTTGAGAGCAAAATTGTGGACCCAAGGAGTTTACATTGAGCTCAAGTTCCTAGGTATGAAAAAATGAAGTTATGTGGTCTCACTTTCTAGTCAAATATGAACAATTCTCATTCAAGAAAAACCATTTGTAGGTTGAGAAATCAATCTTCGAGCTTGGGTCCACTTTGTAGTCCAAAAGTAAGGACCATCAAGAGGTGTTTCAAACCCCTCAGATTCTTGGACTTGCACCCCTGATATAAAACAACCCTTAAAAGAGCAAGACATCTACTTTGATACATGTAGTTAGGTTACATTTGCGAATATACCGACTCTTTACCCATGCGATTCACGTTAGGTCAAAATCTAATGACGAGTTCATTATCCGCATAGCAACCACAATTACATAAGAAAAGAAAAAATTGATCCTATTTTGATATTGTAATAACAACACATGTTTAAAATAGTGTGAAATGTCAATATATTAGCGTGGGGCAACCTAATTGCACAAATCAGGGCCACTTCACACACAAGATTGAAGGCCCGTGACCATTGCAACCTAAGAGCTCTCATCGGTCAAGAGGGCAGAGACCGTCCAAGTTCACTTCACACACAAAGGCGAAGGCCTAAAGGCCCAAAGAAGACTTCATGGATGAAAAGTGTACATGGAGTCCTACATGGCGGACTATGGATAAGGTTTCATGGTCTCCCAAAATTTGCGTCAGGCCCACCCCCAAGAGGTGAGCGTGACACAAATTCCGGGAGACCATGACTTTCTTAAAATATTTTTCTTAGCAGGGCAACTTGCAAGGTATATTCCATGACATATTCCAAGACAAACAAACACCACCAAACAATTCTTTTAAATCGATAGAATTTGAAACATATTACATTAAACCAAATCCTCCCCTCTGTTTCAGCCAACAAACTGTGCAATGGTCCCGCAACATGGTCCATTCTCACTTCACACTATGCTTGAGGGCCCATGACCACATAAAGCGGCTTTCCCAACGTTTATGGTACGGCCTTTGGATGAGAGTTATGGGTCCTCACCATTACATGGTCATGGCTCTTGGCTCATGTGTGAAGTGGCCCTCCGTGTAGTAGGCTCTGACGCAAAAGCAGGTGCAAAAACATGTCACATAGCTGACACATCGTTGGAAGAGGATAAAATCCTAAAGACCCGATTTCATGGGACCCATGCATCCACCCCGAATTCAATGGCTTTTGGCTTGGGCTAATATATTTAGCAGCCACTAGATTTGCTGCCTCATATGCCGTGGCACGGTACACTTGTCATAGGGCGGAAATTTGAAGGGCCGGTATTTACATTTACATAGGGGGCGGTTTACACCGTGGACCATGACGTCGTCCCAAGGCCTTCTAAAATTTGTGATTGGCTGTTGAATTCGTCCCGGGACCACTTCGGTTTACACCAAGGAAAAAGATGTCAGAGCGATCATGAAGTGTTTTAGGTTCTCAAAAGACATATTTTGACAAAAGACATATTTTGAGGGTTACATTATCCATTGACATGGTCCAACGGGTTTTGCGGTGGGAGAGGCAAAAGAGGTGCTCTAGTAGGAAAAGGCAAGGGCCCATGGCAAAGAAATGTTGTTATAATAAATTGTTGATGAATTTTTGTTTTATTTTATTTTATTTTTTGGGGGAAGAGAAGATGAAGACAAGAGAAGACAAGAGAATGGTCAAACTTGACCTTTTTCCCCCTTTCAAAGCTTCCTTTTTGGGGCATATATTAAAAAGAATCAACACATTTGTTTTTTGGTGCATGGTCAATCCTCTTGGTCCACGTTTGGTTTACACCTAGTGAGGGGCCCAAAGGCTTTGTAAATTGATTTTTAGAGAAACAAGACCATAGAAGTTGGACTATGGAAAAGGCCATCCTTCATGGTCCATGGTGTAAACCGGCTCTAAACTTAAGTTTAATGACCTATTATTACTAAGCAATGTGCGTTTGTTATGTGGGCCTTGAGAATTTAACCATGGGATGCACAAATCTTGCACAAGGAGACTTAGATTTAGACTGAGCTCCCAACATCTCATGTTTATATTCTTAGGGCTCACAATTGCTTAGTAATATTATGGAGGTACTAGCATGTGTTATTTGGTTACTTTCCTTGATCGGACTGCTACGTTTGATTGGTCTGTGGTTTGGTGAGGATAAAAGAACATCTAGCATGTAGACACATGTGTAAAAGAGATTGGACTCGGTCTTTAAGTTGTATTAACCATTACACACTTGATAGTGAACACAATTGGGAGGACCTATGTATTCACTCAAGAACTTAACAAACATGCACTTTCAATATCCACAATAGAATAAGAGGAAGTCCAAATGTCAACCCATTTTTTTTCTTTTACTGATGCTTCATCATAGGTTTGCTAATGCAACACAAGTTTCATTGTGTATGTCTCGTTGCTAGAAGTGGAAGAACAAAATTGAAAACTAACTGAATAACACCGAGAGAGAGAGAGAGAGAGAGAGAGATCACATACAATGTACCTCTCATTCATCCAAACAAAAGCCTTGAAATAGTATATAGCACGGAGGTTGCTTCTAAACTTGATTTGACACCGGGATTACCATTAAAGACCCCAAATTAGTGTACTCGAGGTCGTTTCATATGAATAGACAACAAACATAAAGGGGGTCGAGTTTTGACGTTGGATGGATGAGAGGTATGCCAATATACAATAATATCCTCTCCCACATACCTTAGGCCCCACGGCACACATGAGATTGAAGGCCCATGACCAATACATTTTAAAATCTCACATTGATAAAAAAAAAAAGGCAAAGACCTTCCAAGTTCACTTCACACTAAAAGGCGAAGACCCAAGGGCCTAAAGAAATTATTAAGGATGAAAAGGATGCATGAATTCCCTACATGGCAGATTATAAATAATGTTTCATGGTATGCTGGAATTTGTGTCAAGCCCACCTCCAAGAGATAGGCGCGACACAATCACGGAAAATCCAACGTACCATGTCAACGCTATGACCTTTGGATGAGAAATCAAGGGCCATCACATTTACATGGTCACGATTGTGCGTGAAATGGCCCTTAGGGTCATTTCACACACGAGCCGAGAGCCGTGACAATGAAATTGTGAGAGCCCAAAAGAAAGTGTCCGATGCCAAGACACCTCCAAAATCATGTAATGTGGTCATGGATCCTCAAGTGTAGTGTGAAGTCATATGTGACTGGGCCCTCAACCAAATGCTATTTCAATGACCCTCTATTCATGTGGATCCTCACACAAGATAAGATAGAATAAACCAACGGCTGTGAGCATTTGGAGTGCCATTGTCACCCGGTTTTGTGTTAGGCCTACCTCCAAGAGGTGGTTTTTGAAAATAGTCCAAGTGACCATGAAACATGATCCATTCGATGCCATGTAGGAATCCATGTAGACTTTACATCCATCTTGCATTCACATACTCCATTGATCCCTCAAGTGTAGTGTCAAGCGAACTTGGACCGGTACCACCTTTTTCCACCGATGAGAGTGCTTGGAGTGTAATGGTCACGGGCTCTCCGTCTCATGTGTGAAGTGGCCCTTAGGGCATCTGTAGTGGATCTAGGTAAAGCTCACTGCAAACCAAAACCTATCTTTTGACTGACCTAAAATTAGAAACTGAAATTACCATCATTAGAAGCACACCTAAATAAACGTGAGATATTTCTCAAGAAAAAAGAATTGTAAAAATTTGACGTAGGTGAAATCCCTCATTGAAAACACCACATTTTCAAAATTTAGAGGGAGTACACCAAATCTTGCTTTAAAATGGAAAGATCCTCCCACACTCCCTCCAAATTTTTGACATTTAGAGGGAGTGTGGGAGGATCTTTCCATTTTTAAGCAAGATTTGGTGCACTCCCTCTAAATTTTGAAAATGTGGTGTTTTCAATGAGGGATTTCACCTACGTCAAATTTTTACAATTCTTTTTTCTTGAGAAATATCTCACGTTTATTTAGGTGTGCTTCTAATGATGGTAATTTCAGTTTCTAATTTTAGGTCAGTCAAAAGATAGGTTTTGGTTTGCAGTGAGCTTTACCTAGATCCACTACAGATGCCCTTAGTAGTAACTTCTTACTTTGGGAGCTTGTTGTAATTTAGAATACAAGGGGGCCCCATGTGTAATAATGAGGGAAATCGGGTGGGCAATGGGCCTTCTTAGGTGGATTGGCAAACATAGTGGGACAAGCAAATCCCTTAGGGCATCTGCAGTCGGCTCACGGCAAAGGGTCCCAGCAACGGGCATTGACGCGGGCACTTAATTTGGAGGGAGGGCCGTGCCGGGAGGGCCGCCCAGTCGGCGCCCTGCAAGGGCCCCCTGTATGCGCGCGGGAAGGGTATTGGGTGGGGCCACCGCGGTGGGTGGCAAGCCTGCGTGGCCTGCCAGTTGGCCATAGTTTTGTGTGAGCTTGTTATCCTGAAACCGGAGCACTCCAGTAGCTGATCACCCGAAACCAGAGTTGAAAGGGCCAGAGCTGCAAGCTTTTTCGAAGCTGTTGAATTATCGTTTGAGATTGTAGGGCATGTGTGGCGATTTGTTATTGAGGGGAGTGTATTTTGTGTGGTTTTAGGGTTAGGACTTGTAAATCTTTCTTGTTGGGAAGGTGTCATGGATAGTTGGGAGGATGAGCTTGAGAGAAACTTATGTTTTGATTTAGGGTTTGAAGAAGACATGGAGGATGAATTTGAGAATGAGCTATTCATGCAGATGGTTGATGTTGTGTCATCTGAAATTTTGGGGCAATGTAGTTCTACTCCCGTGGTTCGTGGGAGTGTACCTGGAAGGAAGAATGTGTTTTGTGATAGGGAAACCTATCATAATTTGTTGGTGACTGATTATTTTTCGGACAACCCGACTTATGGACCTAGCGTGTTTAGGAGACGGTTTAGGATGCGGAGGGAGGTGTTCTTGAGGATTGTGGATGCGGTTGGCAATTTTGATCCATGGTTTTTGCAAAAACTGGATGCTTGTGGACGCTTGAGCTTATCACCGTTGCAAAAGTGTACTGCTGCACTTCGCATGCTTGCATACGGTTCGGGTGCAGATGCAACCGATGAATATTGTAGGTTGGGTGAGTCCACTGCCCAAGAGTGTATGAGGAGGTTTTGTGTGGCTATAAGGGGTTGTTTTGAGTCTACATACTTGAGAGAACCATCTAGGGACGATTTGGTTTTGCAAATGAGTATCAATGAGAACCGGGGGTTTCCAGGGATGTTTGGTAGTTTAGATTGCATGCACTGGAATTGGAAGAATTGCCCCGTTGCATGGCAAGGGCAATTCCAAGACAAGGACAAGAACAGGAGCATTATATTGGAGGCAGTCGCTGACCAGAGTCTATGGATTTGGCATGCCTTCTTTGGGTTGCCAGGGGGAAACAACGACATTAATGTGTTAGACCGTTCCCCTTTTTTGTTGAAGATGTTGCGGGGTCCTGGGCAAGACCTCACATTCGAGGTAAACGGCCATGTCTACTCCCGGTATTACGTGCTCACTGATGGGATTTATCCACCTTGGTCTTGTTTTGTGCACCCAATTCATGAGCCTCAAGGTGAGATGAAGCAGCATTTTACAAAGTGCCAGGAGGGTGCTAGGAAGGATGTTGAGCGGGCATTTGGCGTTTTACAGTCTCGATGGGACATCATCAAAAATCCAGTGCGGCATTGGGATCTAGGTGTCATCACGAACATCATGATCGCTTGCATCATTATGCATAACATGATTATAGAGGATGAGCGTGATTTAGGCCTAGAGCCTCTTGTTGATCTTGGAGCTCCAGTGGCAATTACCCCTTCCCCCTTCACATTCTATGATTTGCAAAGTGGGACTAGAGAGATAGAGAATGTACAGTCCCATTTTGCATTGAGAAATGATTTGATTGACCACCTTTGGATGTTGAGAGGACGTGCTAGGTGAACTTAATTTGTAATGCAATATAGGATTGGATATAATGAAGCTATAGAGTTGGCTTAGCAAAGACCCTCAAGAAATGATTGCAAATCAGAGAGCTTCATGATGTGAATCTGTGCAGTCTCTTCTTGTGTATAATCTTATTCTAGCAAAGAAAACACTTGCCCATGTACTTCCAATATGTTGGACTTCATGGGTTTGAACAATATTGATCGAGTGGAAGAATTCCGTAGCTGTGACCTTTGTCATGAAAGAGAGTAAAGGCTCAACGGTAATCTTAGTGACCAACATGATGAACTGCTCACATGTCGATTTTAGATTCTTTTCGAGTTTCTTCTTTCCATCAATGTGATAGCCAATCACACTGTTTGTTCATTTTTATGCGTGAAATCAAGTTCTTTGTGTGTCACTGATAAGATTATATGAAATCAAGTTCTTTGTGTGTCACTGATAAGATTATATGAAATCAAGTTCTTTGTGTGTCACTGATAAGATTATATGAAATCAAGTTCTTTGTGTGTCACTGATAAGATTATATGAAATCAAGTTCTTTGTGTGTCATTCATAAGTCTATATGAAATCAAGCAAATGAAACAAATAGAGTGCAGTAAAGATTTCAGGCTACAAAAAGTCTATCAAACATTTCAGTACATTTCACAGTCTAGCAAAGGTTACAGGCTACACCATTCGGCTGCAGATTGCAGAGTCTAAAAACATTCGGGTGCACATTTCAGAGTCTATAATGATTTCAGCAGATTTCAGAGTGTAGCCATACAGGCTACATATCAACAGATTTCATAGTCTATCAGATTTCACAGGCTACATGATATCACCAGATTTCAGACCCTAGCACAGTTCGCAGTCTACTACATTTGAACAAATTTCAGACTCTACCAGCTTTCACAGGCCACAACAATACAGCAGATTGCAGAAATTCAGAGGCTAGTGAAGAATGCAGAAAGTTGAGATAAAATACACTGTCATTGAGAGTAGAAATGGGCATTTAGGTTTAGACCTTGTCCAAAGTTTCTGTACACATATTCTTGACCTCCTAGAATCACATTGGGATTTCCATCCACTGCACTTGAGTTTTCTACACTATACAATCCTTGAGGGTGAGAGCTGGCTACACTTCTATGTGTTTGGTAATTAGATTGAATGCTTGGTGCTTGAGATTGGTGTTGGGTGTTTGGGATGATCCCTGAATCCTCCCAGTAGTCACCTTGGGAATCATCTGCAAAAGAGCACAGCCGAATAAGAAATCCAAAAAAAAAACAAAACAAAACCAGCAGAAAAGAATTCTGCTGGTCTCCCGAGCGGCCAGTACCTCAAGAATGCAGAAATCCCTGAAGCCTGTAAACCCCTAAAGATTGCAAAAATCCTTACCTGGCAATGAAGGAGGTGCCACCGGAGGAGGACTCGGAATTCTCGGCGAGGGAGCTGTCGATTCGGGCACAGGAGCAGGAATTCTCGGCGAGGGAGCTGTCTGTGCGGTTACAGGAGCGGCGTTCGTCGGTGCAGTCCTCGGTCGTTTCCCCCGAAGCCCATCTGCCTCCTGCTCCAGCATGAGCCTATCATGCTCCACCCTCTCCTGGTCGGCCACCCTCTTCTCCGCATCAATTCGGCGCCTTATCCTCTCCAATTCTTCGGAGCGTCGAAGCTCGAAGTATTCTCTGGCGCCTTGGTCCAACTCATCCAGGTTCATTTTGAACAATGCCATCGCCGAGTGGTCCTGCATTGCCTCCGCCTTCCGCATGTTGGCGGCGGCCATTTGTTCAGTAGCCCTTGCCTGAGACTTCAAGATTGAGTCTCGGCGCCCAACCTCCACCAGGTCTTGCTTCGATGCCTTCTGGCCCCTGGGCCTCACCAACTCCCGGGCTGCGCTCTCTACACTACCAAAACCCTCCCCTTCGGCGCTGGCACCCTCCACAGCATCCCCCTCGACAACAGCAGCAGGCTGCGTGTGCACAACCGCTCTCCGGGCTGCCATAGCCACACCTCCCGGACTCCCCTCTCCACCGTGATTTCTCTTCTGGACGTCCAGAGGAGATTCCCACCACCTGGGCACCTCTTTCAACAAAGCCCAACAATGCAGGAAGGTGAATCCTTGTTGCTTGGGGTGTCTGTCTCTATAGTATTCCAATGCACGATCTAGCACATCCTCTAGTGAAGTGCCCGACTCTCTACAATCCAAAACCTGCTTGTACGCACCACAAAACTTCGAGACATCATGCTTGATGCTCCCCCACTTGGTCTCTAGAGACCTTGAAGGTCGCAACGGACTCCCCCTTGCCTTCACGCGATTGAAGAGAGCAGTGATGCGCTCCCAGAATGCGGTGTTGCGTTGCCCATTTCCGCACACTGGATCCTGCGACACTGCCAAAAAACTCCTACACAAGCATGTCTCCTCCTCTGCTGTAAAGTTCTTCCCTTTCCTCACCCTTCCCGCTTCCAACCCTGCCATGCTGGCGTTGACTGAGTTTGAAGGGAGGAAAACTTCTCCCTCCACAGGTGCAAAATTTGGAGAGACCGGGAGCTCAATGGCGTCCCTCGGCAGTTTGGAGGGAGCTGTGCAGTGTCCGTTGGGAGGCCGTTTTCGCACCGGGCCCGCCATGCGCCGTTGGCGGGAGCCGTTGGCGAGCCGGCTGCAGATGCCCTTATGGCTTGCACTCCAGCTCGGATTTCGCAATAAGGGGAAGAAGGGCCCAGCCATTGAAAGTCCCGGCTATTATTAACTACACATTGTCATATGTGGCCCACTACTATCTATAACGTGACCCACTTCTCCTATATACGAGGGTCAAATAGCATGAGGGGGTGATGGAGGCCCAATGAATCCTCACATGGCATGATGGAAGTTGTTTATGTATATGTGAGCATATCGGGAGTAAAAGCGATGCAATTAAGGTACACAATGACGGACCCTTATTTAGGGGCAAATAAGGAATCTCCGGGCATATATTCACCTCTTCCCGAGGTAGTTCTTATGAAAATTCGTCCAATTTGTCGTATGATGGGCCATTGGTAGGCCGGGGCTAGCTAGACACCCCACCCTTTTTGATCTAGGCCCCACCAACATGATTCAAGGTGGAAAACGCAGTCAATTATATTGTGTCTTGGATTTTGTGTCTTTACAAGTAATTGATTCTAGAATCAACATAAGAGACCCCAAAGTATTCTACATGAACTCATGTGGAGTAACGTTGTTCGAGGCCCGACTCGAAGAGGTGGGTGTATAGCCATGGCTGCACGTGGCATGATGAAAATTGTGTCTATGAGAGAAGTGTTCATGGAGTTGCCATACAAAACTTGTGCCTAAGATGGTGGGGGATTATCAAAGGTTAGCCACCGCTTCTCTTTGAATTGATTTTCATGTCCAACCCAAACTTGACCTTGTAGATATTTCATAGAGACCTTCATACATGTGTTAGCTGTCGAATCTAGAATGAAATATAATTAGAGCATGTAGTCCAATCTCATCGTAACAAATGTAGTATTTAATGCCATTCCTAACTACAACCCTTGCCACATACCGCTCAAATAAACTTTCAACTAAGAAGAGTGGCTTTGTAAGGTCCACAAACTTTAAGCACATATTCTCTGAGATTTTAAACCATATCCTACTTTGAGATGGCAAAAAACCGACATAGGAATTGGCAAGCGATCTATCACTACACTGATTATCCCAATAAGTGTGTGTTGCTATTATGAATTACATAGTGCAATAATGTCTTCCTCACAAGTTCGATTTTTACTAACAAAAGTTCAATAGGTTGTTTGGACGTCGTAGAGTATAAATGACTTTGCTTGGTAGAATATTACATTCTCATCAAATAGTTATAGCATTGAATAACTCTGCATAGTAACACACACTAATTGGGTGCTTTTCATAATTTGATTTGGAACACTTTCAAACATAACATGACAAAAGAGATGGAACAAGAAGATAATTATACTCATGGGTCTCCACTTGAGTAACTCAATGCTATAACTATTTGAGTAACTCTGTTAGATAGTTATAGCATTAAAAAATAACTCAAATAACATTAAAAAATAAGGTCTAACATATTCATTGTAGATAAATTCTCCAAAAAAGTTCATATAATATAGGGGGTTCTAAAATAATGAAACATCTTTACATGTAAAATACCATCACATATAATGGCCTCATTTATCTAGTCAGTATATGTAAAATAGAGAGGAAACAATTACTAGGGGTAGTGGGTCTAGGATAGGGTATGTGCCAGTGGATGAGAGGAGGATTTTTTAATTTTTTAATTTATTTTTTGGTAAGAAGAGAAATGTCCTTCATGAAAAAAAATGTCACTTACATAACCCAAAAAAAAGGTGTAAGAGACAAAATGCAATGTAAGAAAAAAATTAACAATAGTTGGGCTCCGAGAAAGAAAAAAATGGGGTATAGTGAAACAAAATTGTTTGCTTGGGGTATAATGAAAAAAGGAAATATAAGTAAAATAGGGTATTTTTAAATGATTCCCAAAATTATAATTATTGACATGGTGTATTAAAATACAAGCATTTACCTTTATTTTGAAAAATATCATATCTTGTAATCTTTTCTACAAGGTAAATAGCCCCCCAATAAATAAGTCATGAGCGCACATGTATGCAAAATATAAGAGGGAGTGAACCCCCCGAGAGATTCCACCTGGTGAAATCTACATTTTCACTAGAATTTGATGGGCAAGCGGCCTACATGGAACCCGATCCTTATCTAGTTGTTTTTTCTTTTCTTTGACATGTTGTTCAACTTCTACCCATGAGGTTTACATAACAAAGCTTGTGTGTTGGATTGGCAAATCTATGATAAAACATCATCAATTCTCATATTTAAAATTGGACCTATCTTGATTTAATTATGGTTATCGGAAGTGCATGTTTGTTGATTTTTTAGGTGAGTACATGGTTCCTCTAAATTATGTTCAATATTGAATGTGCAGTAGTTAATAATATTTGAAGACATATGCCAGTCTCTTTAAACACATGTCTTTATGGTGTTTGTTCTTGAATCTTCACCTAACAACAAACTAATCAAACACAGGTGTCCACTCCTGAAAATCAATCAAAAAAACATCCGTATACCTCAAATTAAGTTGCGAGGAACATTTTTGGATGCTTACAACTTTCCTCCACACAAGTTTAGTACATATGCCATGAACAATTGCCCAAGGATGGTTTTAGGGTCGCTTTACACATGGGCTAGGATTCGTGACCATGAAAGTTTAAGAGCCTTTGAAAACGATCCAAAGGTTGTAACATAGTATTTGTATTCCTACTTCTCGACCAATCACATAGAGTACACAAACCTATTTCTGTTAACTTAAGCGATTTCACATAAGCGTAGTACATGTGTGATATGTGGGTGACTTTCCATAGGTTTGCAAATTGATATCACAAAATTTAAGAAAAAAAACACAATTTCTCTCCAGGTTTAAAATTGTTTAAAATTTCAAATGCAAGATTCTCTCCCACCCATAATCGCAACATAGGTCAACCTATTTCCGACAACTGGGAGATGAAAACTTGAGTACAATTAGTGCCCTTTTCAAGGAACCTAAATCCATGCTCTTTTAACTCACGTTTTCCGTCACGCCAAATGTGATAGCTACATGTGTGATTCTCCACGATTTTCCCCATCATGCCCGAAAACGATGGCCATAGTAGAGGCGCCTATGCTTGCTCAAGACCCCATTAGCAACCTAAGGGTGTCGAAATTTCGATCAAACCGGGACCGGATTTTAACTAGGCCGGGACCAACCAACAGTGCCACGACACATATCCTCGTTTCGAGTCGCCAATGTGAGGAGGAACGAGCGGTTATGACAGACTCCAGACACTGGTAACATATATGTCCGGACCAACTTCTGACTTCGAAATTTCACAGGTATTTCGGTCGAAGGAATAACAACATCACCGAAAACCTTACAGTCCTCCACATTCTCATCTTCATACACGGGACACACACATTCGCACCGCCTTACACTCCTCAAGATCTGGCACAAAATCTCCCAAGTGATCGGTCATGGACGCCTCTACTCTACATGTGTGGAACTTCACGACTTTAGAGGACTCTCTATATATGCATGCATGAAGATCGGGGGGTGATCGGAAATGGGTGTGTCTACCCTAATTTGTAAGTCTCGGGTCAAGGGCCCTCAAGCTCGAGTGTCAAAGTGGTCCTTCGTGTAAGTGAGCATCGGGATCCTATGACCGCTTATGGCTAGAGATTTTGAAAGACCGGAAGCTTAGCTTAGCTTAGTACGTGGAGCCACAATTTGGGTTTGAAACTGCCACAAAAGATTTGGGTGGCAGTGGAGCTTGGACTCCGTGTGGCCCATGACAGTTTGAAAGTGCTTGAGCCACCGATCGAGCCAAGCATCTTCAGAAGCCCTTGTAATCTAGCTAAGCTAGGGCATTTGTCGTGTCTATGTGAAACTTATCCATTTGCGAAGGTGGAAAACGCAGTGATTTTATATTACATTATAACATGTGAAATGCCTATTTTAAGACACTAGAGTCGGAGAGCCCGAATTAGAATAGCATTCTTCGAATTGACATGAATAGGCTCTTAAATTTGTAGGGGGGTTGGTTTTTATTGGAGCCCCTTCATCCATGATGGATGAGTTTACGAAGATGCCATGAATCTCAAGCTGTTTGGACTGTTATCGTATTTCCTTGATAACATTCAGGTATCTACAACGAGGATCTTTGTTTTCCTTTCCTTCCAAATTCTAAATACCACCAAAATATGCATATTTGATATTTTGTTGTTTTGAAAGCATTCAGGTATCTATAATGAGGGCTTCTAGATTTTTTGGACACCAACAGAGTATGTTGATGATTTTTGTGTTTTTATAGCCATTTAGGTCTATATGCCATGAAAGAACTTTTGTAACCATGTTGTATCAGTATGGTGTAGAATGGTGTTGACGCAAATGATAACCGAGGTATACAAAATTTCTCTCTCCTTGACATACTCATCAAACTATCAATATTTGATTGTTGTTAAAGTGTAATATCTATGTGTAGGTTTTATGAGACCATTATTGATGTGTATTTACTGATACCATGCATTCACCTATGTTCCATACCAACACTACACTAATAGTCCCATTAGTGAGAGTAGGAGATTAGCATGGAAATAATTAGAATGGGCCACATTACTTTTCTAGTCAAGGTGGAATTAACATGGGTTCAAGACCCCAAGTCTTCCCCTATGTCTTCATGAAGGCTTCCGCCCAACACATTGAACAATAGTTATAGGACAAAAGTAGCACAAAATATAGTTTTCACCCACATTACTTTTCCAGAGTGCAATTTAATGTGGTCCACACTAATTTCTACAAATTTAACATGGGTTGAAAATTAATATGGGCTCAAGAAAATTACTGTAGCACATAGTTGCAGGGCTACTTAGTGTAGTTTGAACCTCCTATATGTAGGAAGCATTATTTGGGGTTTTCTTTTGTACTATAAGCATTTTAAGACAATAAATTCCAAGAAGTTTTACAAATGTTGTAAAAAGTGAAAAGACATTCCTAAAAGGGTATACGTGGTGATTCTCGCTTAAGAAAATTTGGTACTAATTTACTTTAAAAAACACGACATTACTCACCGTTCGAATCTCGTTATGTGGGCCCTCAAAATACAATAGTTGGGTGTTTGAAAAGCTGTGCATGGAAACTCCAATTTAGACTAAGCTCCCAACATCCCACTAATATATTACCACGGGGAGGTCACTTCATTGTCAAGTTGACACCACGTGCGGACAAAGTTTGCTACCCCTATATTACATGCCATATATAATTTTAAAATTTATGATATTTTTTCTACATATACATAACCATTGATAGTGTCTTTTGAATATATTTTTTGAAATTTTTAGTCATCTTTATATTTTTAGTAAATTTTTTAGTTCAATTCTGTGTCATTCTAGTTAGAAACGGTATGTTTTATGAAAAAAACAAATCATCAAATTTAGTTACCACTTTTAACTATGTCATAGGTACTGTGTATATCTACTCATGAAAAACATTTGATAAAATTTTGACCCATTTTGGTGGTGCAAATTACCAAAAGAAGATTTTTTTTGGTCACACGTGGTGTTCAACTTGACAATGGAGTGACCTCCCCGTGTATATTACGAGTGCCCACGTTGCTGAGAAATGTTATGAACAACATTCAAATGGTGTAAACCTTTCTAAAGCAAACACAGATGACCTCTCAACGGATTCTTCACAATGCACGGTTTTCAAGGATGTTTCAAGGAGATTTTTGGGCGTAATCAGTCCAAATCCTCGTGTTTCCAAGTCCAACTAGTTACATGTTGTGATCCTTCAATCTCACTTTATTAAATTGAAGTATAATCCCCATATTCTTCTAAAATGATTGGTGATTTTCCTAAAGTCTTGAACTTCAATAGGTCATTTCTCAAACTCGGCTGGTTCATCTACAACTACACTATTTTGCCTAAATAATGTAGGTTACCATTTGGAGTTAAGTGGTTGTTGTATTTTCTTTACTAAGAGTATCTTTTCCTTACCCAGATAACAGAAATAGTTAGTATGCACACTGAAAAACATGACAGAATTTAGTTGACAAAAAAGATAATGTTGGTAAAAAGTTATAGCAACACATAACTCCAAATGGTAACCCACACTAATTAGACCAAACTGTGTTATCAGTCGGTTCTCCCTGTTCTTCCCATTGTTCTGAAATAACAAATCAACAATTCTTTAGCAGCAATACTAGAAAGGATGTAATAACACTTTTTTTTAAAAGGGACGAGTTGCCACCTCAGGACTGGAGACAAGGAAATGGGATGTGCTTTGAGTGGAAGGCCTAGCTTATTGAATGAGGAGTTGGTTCTTTCCTGCATTTTCCAAAGCCAAGATTGAGGCATGCACGAAGTTGAGAAAAATTGTGGGAAAAACCCTCATTTGTTCAAAGGAGTAGAGTCATCTAGAAAGTCTCTCAAAGAGGGATGATACATGTGGGTTTCATCCTGCTTTGAGAAAACGTCTAATTAAGAGCTCCTACATCCGAGATGATCCTAAATTTTGAGAGAATTTAAAGGTTTAGAATAAGGTTTGCACATGGGACCTGCTATATGATTTCCCGGATCGGCTTATATTAGGCTAGCCTGGCCCACCCATCTTAATAGGAATAAGCTAAAAAGCCGTTTTTGAATAGTATGACATCACTCTATATGTATGATAGTTTTCGTATGAAGAAAATTTTGAGCGATTTTGTGTTAATTCTCATAAACTTAGAGTTTAGGACTAAACCCATGGTTTCATGTGCTTTGTCGAGAAGAAGTCTATGAGCGATGAAAGCAACTTCTGGCTTCTGGTGAGGCCACATTGCTTGTGCTTTCTCGACCGTCGGATTTGACCGATGTAACCCTCCTCCCCTAATCTCCTCCGTTCCTGCCACCACCACTGCGTGTGCAGACAAACAGACAGAGAAGACATACACCCACTCTCTTCACCTTCCCGATTACGATTTCTTTGCCGATTCTCTTCTTTGTTTTCCCTCTTCTTTGTTGCTGCTGCGTTTCTGCGATCAATTGACGATGAACTTTGATACATTTCTGATTACCCTGCAGGCTCCTTGTGTTCTTCGCATGACCTGCGGACTGAATATAAATGTACCAGGAGCAGAGGAAATAAACTGGAAAGAGATAGTGCGTTGATTTGAAATTCCCTCATCGTTGTGGAATGAAGTAAATTAGGGTTATGGGCCTATTGTCTCTTGATCCCACGACAAAAAAAATGCACATTGCTACAATTCTTGTATGAGTAACTCTAGTGTTTGGTAGGTTTTGAGCAAAGCGGTCGAGATCTTAGTGTTTCCAAGTCCAACTAGTTCTGTGTTGTGATCTTTTTGGTTTTTCTTTAGTAATTTGACATATATTCCATAGATTCCTCTAACATGATCTGTAATTTTCTTGAAGTCTTCAACATGTCACTTCTCAAACTCAATTGGTTCACTTGTAACTAGTGGCCGGTTCTCCCCATTCATTGGCTCAAAGGGCACTTTTATTTTCTAGTCACACAGGAGTATGGTAGTTGTGCCTAATTCAATGTTTGA
This sequence comes from Polytrichum commune, assembly GCA_950295325.1. Classification (NCBI taxonomy): domain Eukaryota; kingdom Viridiplantae; phylum Streptophyta; class Polytrichopsida; order Polytrichales; family Polytrichaceae; genus Polytrichum; species Polytrichum commune. The sequence goes on from OX485807.1 coordinate 40,994,443, forward strand.
TCTTCAACAAACACTTATATTCGAGTGGTGTATGGTTGTGTGAATCTAACGAACATAAAAAGAATACGTGTCTGATGAACCGCATTTGGAATATTTGGATTGAGCGGAATGATTGGTTATCAATCAAGAACAATGGCATGTTCATGAAATCAAGACCTTAATATGGGAGAAGTGCAATATGTACGGTAAGATAGCATGGACGAAAGCTCCCAAAAAGATTGCGAAGTGCCCACCGGTGAAAAGCCTCAACCAACAACAACTTTGGCCGTTCATGTGGCACTAGAGGGTTTCTTTGCACGAGGCATGGTCTTATGGTTTCTTGGAACTAGACTTTTAAACAAAGTTAGTCTTGACTAGGAGGGTTGGTAACGTGAGGGTGATTTGGGGGTTTGTCTTTGGTTTGGTCTCAGGGGCTTGGTTTTTTTTCCATTTTCAGTTCTTTGTTAATCTTTAGGTGGCCTTGTGGCAAACTTGAGGGGTCCGCCTCCCCTCCAAGTGGGGTTTGTCTTCTTATTCTTTGATTCATTGGCGTTGGCATGTTGGCCTTATGTCTAAATTTGTTTTTTTTAATATTGAAAAGACCGTGAAGCACATGCCCTAATATTGTTGACTATTCTCGATGCAATGGAGTTACCTCCAAAGTCTCTCAACAACTCATGTTGTGAAAGTTCATTTTGTCCCATTTTTGAAATTTTATAATGCTTAAAGAGTGTTCAAGTAGTACTGGAACTACCAATTTTGGAGAAACGAAGGGGAGGCGTTTGACTTTGGGCAAGACACGTTTAGAAGAACATGAGCTTCTTGTCAAACTTTGGAGAGCATCATTTTAGGTACTTCCAAGAATTTGCCATATAGTTCATTTTATACAACCATCTTTTGGCCAAAGTCAAACCCTCCCCTACATTTCACCATATTTGGGGGGCTAGACACCACTTGAACACTCCTCAACATCATGAAACGTCAAAATTGGGACGAAACTCCCTACCAAACCCCAAGTTTTTTAGAAGCTTTAAGAACAACTCGAACCATCAACATAATTGGGGAGGACTTCCACGATCATTCAATGAATAACTCAGAGATTCGTCACTTTGACAATGAAAAAGATATGCGTACAAACTCCAAATATTACGAGGAAAACGGCTCACATGCATGATTTGGATTTGCTAATCCTCTCGAACTAAGTGCATGTATCACATCCTACAAGAAGCCGGTGCATAAAGAGGAAGCCTCCATATAAAATCCGCTTACCTTCCTAAGAGTTGCCTGTGAGTGTAAAATGAGAAGCCCAAGCATGAAACAATGTGCATGACTAAGTCTAGTATATACATGCTCTCTTCACCAGATGCTGTATACTGATTCAAGGTACATTCCACATATTCCTCCCAAATGATCGGTACTTTTGCCTGAAGCCTTGAACTTTGACTGCTTAGGGCCACTTCACACACAAGACTGAGAGCCCGTGACCATTACACTTCAAGCACTCTCATTGGTGGAAAAGGCGGAGCCGGTCCAATTTCACTTCACACTACACTTGAGGGACCAACGGAGTATGTGAATGCAAGATGGATGTACAGTCTACATGGGTTCCTACATGGCATCAAATGGATCATGTTTCATGGTCACTTGGTCTATTTTCAAAAACCATCTCTTGGAGGCAGGCCTAACACAAAACTGGGGAGACCATGGCACTCCGAACGCTCACAACCGTTGATTTATTCTATTTTATCATGCGTAAGACACGCATGAACAGAAATTCATTGAAATAGCATTTGGTTGAGAGCGCGGTCACATATGACTTCACACTACACTTGAAGATCCGTGACCACACTACATGATTTTGGAGGTGTGTCTCGGGACGCCCTTTGCACACTTTCTTTTGGGCTCTCACAATCTCATGGTCACGGCTCTTGGCTCGTGTGTGAAGTGGCCCTTATTCCTCAACAAACTCAACCACTGCACATATTTGTACCTTCGAATATTCGATGCAAATCTCACGACCTTGTGTCTCTGACATCTGTGAAGATCTCCAATCCTCGAGCGCATTCACCTCCCACCCAGGAGGAGTTTTAATTGTGAGATAGAGAGAGATGAGTGATTCCTCCCGTGTGTTGGAGAGATTGCCTCTTCCTCCTCTCAATGTCTATAAGCGTAGATGATCTTAAACGGTTACTTGTTTCTTCTTCGATTTGCTCGATTCTCCGAGGATATGTTGACTGTTGAGCTTAGAATGGTTAGCAAAATTTGAGCTAGTAGTCCATCTCTTTCTAATACATATCTTTTGGGTGTCCAGTTTCTTTTAGATCCAATCTTAATTACACACCACTCAAATGTAGGTAACCTTAGCTCCTTCCATGCTTCTCACTCTAATAAACGACTAGATCCAAAGAAGGGGTTTAGTTTGTTCACACTTGCTTCAAAACCCATCTAAGTGAATAGCCAAGTCTTGTGGACTCACACTTAACAAAACCTCTACCCTCACATCTTAAAAATCATACATGCACAAGAAGTTCAAAATCACTTACCAATGTTGTACACCAAGGTTCATAACCAAGCATGTTTTGTTGCAAATTATATGTGAACCTTTGGAGGCAATCTTAAGAGTTTGTGCCCTCGATGGAGCTTCACTATCCCTACCCTTACAAGCAAAAGATTATACATGAACAAAAAAACTAAGAACTACATGGAACATTTGATTTAGTGTGGCATTAAAATAAATTTGCCACATATTCATAAGGACCACAAAATTGATGTGTTGTCTTCACATATGTCAAATTACTAAAGACTCTTATCTTTGTAGCACCTACCATTTCCTCTATACCGCTTGTCATAATAATCCGACTCCCATTAATCTATATTCATGATAGATCATGTGGTCCACGATATATATATATAAACATCGACGAGAAAATATATCACTAAGAACAACAACTTAGCCTACTATACTTAGTCTCATGTTCATTGTTGTGGGTTGATGACAAATAGTGTGGCCCACACAAAAATAGATACTTAATGTCGTTACTAGTGTAATTCACACCAAGGTATAGATGTGAAACCTTCACATGGATTGCAATCAGATGCACTGCTAGGAGCTTGACTTGCAAAGCCTTGATTGCTAATCACCGAAGGAACTCTACGCTTTTTTTGGGTTAAAGAATTTGGTGCAAGGAGATGCTCTTAGAGGTAATCTCCGTGCTTACAAGTCACTAATTTATATCATTGGGAGACCAAAGGTGCATTTCGGAGAACAACAACAAATCAGATTTTTCCAAGATGAAGTAAATGAATTATTGTGTATTCTAGAACGTTTCTATTAGAAATTTAGTGTGGGTTGAAAATAGTGTGACCCACAGTAGTAGGACTATTTAGTGTAAACTTATAACACCGTGGATAGATTGACTTTATTTTGAGAGTATATTACTCCTTTGGTAAGATGACTTCACAAAAGCGCAAACTCAATTTCATGAAGGCTCCAAGCTAGTTCATGAACCTTCCAACCAATGTTAATAGAGTATTCTAGTTAGATAGAAAAGATAGATAGATAGAAACTCCGGTCCCTTTTTTAGCAAGGGGCCGGCGTGAATAAAGTGTCCGTTCGTAATGCCAATGACCCGATGCCCACTGGACAAGGGGACATTGGGACAATACTACTCTCCCCTTTCGAGGATGGACACTATAGTGACACACTATACTAGTTCCTAGCTAGCCACTAGTGCCTTGAAGATACCGGACATGGTATCCCCCCAAAGGGCTTTGAGGTACCCATACAACAAGGTCCAAGGACCCCCCACCATAGTTGGGTGGACTAAGGTGGTTCGCACCACGCCGGCATGGGGAATAGAACCCACAACCTCCTCATTGGGGGCCATGAGCCCTAACCACCAAGCCAAGGCCCGTGGTGCCTTAGAGTATTCTACCAATTTCACGAACCTTCTAAATTAGTTCATGGTTCTTCTTAACCGACTTGACATGTGGTACGCCTCAAATTCGTTATAGTGGACCTTTACCTCTAGGAACTTCATGAATCTTCCAAACCAATTTCAGAATATCTTTTTGCACCATGTGGTTTTTGTATTCTCAACTTCTCAACTTCTCGCCTCCTCGTTTCACATTCTTTGCCTTCTCGTTGTTCACTTGTTCCCTTTGTTATGTGTTCTCTTGGAAGCCTCTAGCCTTGACATCAAATTTTCTTTGGTCTTTCCTTATAGTACGTTAAAGCCAGAAGGTAGCAGTGCCGGTTCTTCTTGGAGTGCGTTGGAGACATGGTCCAAGGTTGGACAAGAAGTCAATCAAAATTTTGATAGAGCTAGTTGTGGGGAACAATTAGGAGAATCTTATACATGATGTACCGTTCTTTGTGAAATAAAGTTATATAATTAATAAAATTGATTATGTGAAGTTATGAATATGGGTACCAAATCATGTAATCGTTCACAACATGTAGTGAAATTGGTTGAAAGTTCAAGTTAAATTGGTTGTCTACATAATGAACTTGCTTCACAATTCCAATGAAATTGGTAGAACCAAATTGGTTTGCAAAATCATGAAATTGAGTTTACACTTCTATGAATTCATCTTACCAAAGGAGCATTTACCTGTGATGAATTCATTGGTTATGAAGCACGATTGATTGACAAGTGTTTCTGAATGCTACAAAGTTAATCACAGTCTAGCAATGGTAACAAGAACCAGTGGCATGATGGTCGAATCTCATGGAAGACCAACCATATCCAAACAACTCTACACAATGGTCCAAAACTTGGCACATTTCATTCCATCAGAAAAAAAATGTATGATCAACAAAACTGCTAGATTCCTCTTAGTTGCTGCTTCCTCCTGCTCAGTCATGTACAGGCCAAAGCGTTTTTCAGCTGGCGTGTTTATTCTTCATGGGATATGAAATTCTCAGTCCAAATTGGTGACCTTGCCATGGCATGACCAGTATGTCCAGTCTTCGAAACATGTCGCCTTGCGAGGAACTGTGGTAGGAATCCCAGTACCTATCACACTGCTACTGCAACTCAGCAAGTTAGATGCCTACTAGTAACTAAAGCCCATGTTACGGCATCATCCTCACATCCATTATCGAGTTCATATGATCTAGGGGACATGTGTAACTGTAGTGTCATCCTTCAATCCAACCTCCTCTGGGTAGGTGAGGAAATTTTCAGTGGGGCACACCTCTCATTTATCCAACACAAAGCCCTAAAATAGTATGTAGCCCAGAGGTTACATTTTCTTTGGTGATTTGACAGTGGAATTTGTTTTGAAGACCCTGAATTAAGTTAGTCTAGTCCAAGTCATTTGAGACGAATCAGCAATAAGGGTCAAATTTTTATGTAGGATGGATGAAAGGTGTGCTCGTATGCAATAATTCCCTCTCCCTCTGCGTTATGGTGTTTGCATCGTCCGTACCAGGAGCCTGAGAATTTGGTCATCAATGTTTCCAGCTGGGATATTTCCATCTGCGATTCCTCAAGAAAAAATCTCAAAGCATGCACTAGAAATTGGGGAAAAACCCCCATTTTTTTCAAAAGAACATGTTCAGTGTACAGGCAGTGGAGACAACTACGAGTTGCCACTGAATTTCCTTCCGGTCAGAATGATCAGGACCTTGTGTCTTTGACATCTGATCTACCCTCACTGTAAAATATCATACATGAACAAGAAGCTAGCAACCACAGTATTAAGCGGTGTAATCTACACTAAGGTACAGAAAACCCTTCATATGAATAACAATCAAATGAACAAATCCATAAATGAACCTTGGAGGTCAGGGCTATTGATCACAGAAGTTGTTCTTCTCAATGAAAAACTCGGCACATCCCACTCCATCAAGAAATATATATTCAGCAGTTTTGCTAGATTCATCTTTAGTTTCTGACCTCCCCTCATAGCATGTGACTGAAACATGCGACTTTGATGTCATTCTCCAATCCAACCTCCTGCAAATTAATTCATCTGGGTACGATAATTTACGTTGATCATAGCGGGTCCATCATCTAAGTGAACAACACTTCCAACAGCGCATCCCTTGAGCTTTTATTATATCCACGCTGAAACATTTCCTCAATAACCTTCAAACTCTGTCCATGAGCAGACCGGGTAGGTTATGCCCACATTAAACGGCTCGAGTAGAAAAAATGTCTCACTGCTACCACCGAAGCACGTCAATCACTCTCCCCTTGCCGGTTACATGTTTAGTCCATAATTGGTCATTCATCAAGTGGAGAGAACTTCCAACAGGCCCCATGTGCTTTGCTATCCACGTAGAGAGAATTTCATGCAAAGCATATAGTGTTTGTCCATGAGCAGACCGCTGATGCCCCATAAACAACTCCAGTAAGCAGATGTATTGTTGCTACCACCAAAGCATGTCAACCACTCTCCTCTTGTTGGTTGTGATATCCAAGTGGAGAGAGAATGCTTCCAACAACTCTCTTAGTGCCTTTTTTTTGAAATCCACGTAGAGAACATTTCATCCACAACCTTCAATTACTATTCATGAGTAAAAAGGTTATGCCCATAAACAACTGGAGTTGGAGTAGGTGGATATCTCGCTGCTACCATCAAAGCATGGTCTCCTCTTGCCAGTTATCTTGTCCAAGTGGAGGGCACTTCCAACAACTCTCGTGTACTTTTTTAACTTTTCAACCACGGAAAAAACATTTCACCCACAACCTTCAATTTTCGTCCATGACCAGACTGATTATGTCCCATAAACGGCTTGAGTTCGAGTAGGTGAATGTCTCACTGCTACCACCAAAACAAGTCATCCACTCTCCTCTGGCTGGTTGTATACGTAACCCGTATCAGCAGCCTGAGGATTTCGTCATCAATGTTGTTGCTGCTGCTTTACCCAATCAGCAATTTGAGGTTCCCAACCCGCTACAATTTGTTGGGCATGGCCCGAGTCACAGCCTGTCATGGGCATGGATATTTCCCCTGCTCCTCCGTCGCATGCGATTTCCATCAGACTGTGCGTAGATATTTGGATGTAATTCTTATCAAGAAAATCGAGTTCATTTCTCATAACCAATTAATCCTCCAGCTTATCAGATGAGATCGAAATTCCCGTTGGAGTCCACTTTTCGGAGGAATTGGATTGCGCCGTCGTGTCCGAGGGAGACACAGATTGCTCGCTAACCAAAGGTTGCGGATGAAACCCCGAGCGGACAGCCGAGAGCACATCCTCTGAACCAAAATAGGCCGTGTTCGGAAGACTCGGCAATGCTGTTGTGTCCCCCGAAATGAATACCTGGTTAATGAGCCGCATTGTGGGCCTGGACATTGGATTCGGAAGGCAACACAAGAGGCCCATTTTGAGCACCATGGTCTTTTGCTCGTTCTCGCTCAAAATCTCCTCCTCGATACGCCGACTGAGTGCCAGCGTGTAGTCCAATTCCTCCTGGTCTTTCGGCAAGCTCCTGAAGGTATGTGGGTGTTATTCGGTTACTTCTCTTAATTGGACCCTCTAAATATTGATTGGTTTGCGATTCGGCGAGGATTAAAAAACAGACGCCATGTAGACAATTGCTTAAGAGGATAGGATGACTTCTTCAAATGTTATCAACTACTCCACACTCAATAGTGAACACAATTTGGGAGGACATATGTATTCAGTTAAGAAATCAACAAACATGCACTTCTGATAACCATAACTACATTAGGAAAAGTCCAAATTTCAATCCGAATGTTTGTTGATGCCTCATTGTAAATTTGCTAATGTAACACACGTTTCATTGCGTAAATCTAATCGGAAAAAGTTTGAGAACATAAAAAAACAAACCGCATAACACCCACATACCTGATACTTTGGCTACCCGATGGAGATTTCCCGAAACGTAGTTTCTGCACATTTCCAGCTTCAAGCGCCGGGTCGACGACTCTCAACAATTCGCCGGCTTCGTAAGCACGCCATACTCTGTTCAACAACACCACATCATCCGGCTCGATGTCGCCGATTGATTGCACCGGTTGTCTCCCAGACACCACTTCCAACATCAAGACGCCAAAACTGTACACGTCGGATTCCTTTGTGGCTTTTCCTGTGTAAGGCATCTCAGGTGCCATGTACCCAAGCGTGCCGGCCATCAATGTGGTCTTGTCCACCTGCCAAGAAACTCTTATTTATAATAAGCAAGGGCGTGCAAATCATCATCATAAATGCCTTGCGGTAAATATTTCTAATAACACCGCATCCATGTCATTGTTTATTCACCATTGCTTATCTTTGTACTCATGATACCGGGTCAACTCCATTAGAGCTCATTTTGTTAACGATCTTTTATTAGTTCATGTGTTTCACATCTAACGTTCAGGTTATCCATACTCTCAAACTTGTACATGGAAGAACTTTTTGAACATTCTGTGTGCTGGGGCTCTCCGAGTAACTCTTGATTGCAAGCCCAATTCAATATTCTTGCTTTTATTTTTTGAAGGGAAATGAACATGGATTTGTTGAGGTTTTGGTCTAAATATCGCTGGAAGAATATAGGGGAGATTAAGTCATCCTGGTTATCATTCATCCCTCCAAATGCAATTAAAAAAAAAACCTTATTGCAGCTGTATGATGCACATATGCGTTCTGTGATCCATTTATTTTTAATCTATCTAGTACATTCCATTGCCCAGCCACATAATATCCTTCTCAACGCTCATCTAAATGTCGTGAGAAATAAGATAGCATTGGATTTACATTTCTCATGTAGTCTCACACTACACAAATTAAATCTTAAGGACGTAAGGCACCTTCACTCACATTAATCGAGTTTAGAAAGAAAAATTAGAATTATACAAAATTTGCCACCCACCTTCTGGTGGTCGATCAGCCTCGCGAGCCCAAAATCGCCCAAATGCGCATTGAACTCCGCGTCGAGCATGACGTTGCTGGATTTGATGTCTCGGTGGAGCACGCATTGCTGCCACTCGTCGTGCAAGTATGCGAGTGCGGCCGCGACGCCCTGCAGGATGGAGAATCGAAGTTCCCACGAAAGCGGTTCTCGGGGCATGGACCGGGCCATACTCCGTTTCAACGATTTTGATGACCCTCCGAGGCTCGAGGATTTCCCGTGGAGCCACTGGTCGAGGCTTCCATTGGGCATGAAATCGTAGACGAGCAGCAGTTTCCCGTCCTCGTGGCACCAACCCTGCAGCTGGATCAAGTTGCGGTGCCGGATCTGGCTTATGCTCGTTGCCTCCGCGACGAACCCTTCCTCCCCGTCCGCCGACTCGTGCCGAATCCGTTTCACCGCAATTAGGTCGCCCGACGGCCGCAAAACCCCTTTATATACCGACCCCATCCCGCCAGTTCCCACTCGCTCGCTCTCGGCAAAGTTTTTCGTCGCGACGCTGAGCTCCCGGAACGTGAACCTGCGTGGCCCAAGGAGATGGTGGTTGATGAAACTCGATCTACCTTGCCGCCTCCGACGCCTCCTCCAGTAGCCAGAAACAATTAATCCCAAAACAACTAAAACAACTACACCCAACGCTCCACATATACCCGCAACAAGAGTGACATTCGTCCCACTCGCAGCCGACCCGGATAACGGCGACTTTAAGACCTTCAAGTAGGCGGTTCGGTTTCCAACTTGTTGAGGGTAACCCCCATTGAATAGCGGCGAGGATTTGATGAAACACGTATACCCACGTCGCCAGTAAGTCACTCCTGCGCACCCGCACTCGTCTAAACACCGTTGAGTGCACGAGGTCTCGTCGGTCAAGTATCCCGGGTACATGCGGTCGGCGAACGGGTAGTCGATGTCGCCCACCTTCACCATCTGAAATAAGCTCTTGTTCACGCTGCATTGATTTGCGGGGATTTCATTCACCTGCTTGCATCCCTTCATCATATTGGTTTCGTCGATTGCGGTGAACTGCGGGGGACATGTGCAGGAGGCGCTCGCGGCTGGCGCGAATGGATTGTAACTACACACACCAAAAGGGCCGCACTCCGCGAGGATATTACACGAGTTCGTATCGTTGATCCAAATCCCTTCGTCGTTCCAAGCACTCGCTCCCGAACCTGCAGCCCAACTGTACATTCTTAGCCCGCCATCCCAGTCCAGGGTTACGCGCCGGAACACGCCGGATGCTTGGATTGACGTGTTGGTGATCACGATATTGTTGGTGCTTCCTAAGTAGAAGCTGCCCAAGTTCGCATCAAGAATCGCATAAGTCGCACCCGTGGTGTCGTTCTGGTAAGGATAGAGTGTGATGCCTCCTTGCGTAACGACTTCGCTGCTCCATGAGGATCGGTTCCAGTTCGAGATGCTGTCGCCGGTCCAACTCAGCGTGAAATTGTTTTGGCCATTCACGTTCACCCAGCCTGCGCGGTAGTAGCCCTCGGACCAGTCATTCGTGGTTTTCCACGAGACGAGCGAGACGCCCGTGTTGTTGACGGAAAACTTCTGGTCAGGCAACAAGGTGTCCGTCGGCGTGTCGAAGCTCTGCCAGACGATGGTGGTGTTTGTCGCGTCCATGAGCACCAAATTCCCCGTGTCTCGTAACTCCAAACTCGTGGCATTAATCTAATGATATACACATAAAGAAAGTAAAACCCGAGCTCAGAAAATTAATGGAAGCACCTTGGGTACACCTAATTAATGCTCACGACGGAAGTGAATAAACGAACTCACTCCCCTTGCGCAGGAATAATGCATGAAGATAGTTAAGTTACTCACTCCGTTGTAATTGACAGATTGCCACACCAGTTTTTGAGTAGAAACTGCAGGGTCGAAGAGCTGGAGGACGCCACCCTGGGAATTAAGTTGCAAGTAAGCCGAGCTGCTCAATGTGGTATTCCGGCCAGCCAATATCCACACAATCGTTCGGACGGAGCTCGGCAACTGTGCGTACCATATCGCGACCCCGTAACGATCGGACGAGCCGGGCGCAAGGTAGAAACCGAATTCGAAGATACCGCCGGGGGAGGTTAGGTTAGGCCCGCCACTCGTTTGGATCACACCCGACAAGCCCAGGGTACTCGCACCTTCAACAACTAGTAGTGTTCCACGTTGCGCGGCCAGATACAGTACGGCTAGGAGAACTAGAATTCGCAATTGCGCAACTACCCTCGGTGCAACACCAAACCTGGCGATCCTCATCGCATGTTAATCAATACCTGTCGAACTGCATTCATAGTGCTCTCAAACATATCTGCGCGTGCTACTTACCCCGCAGGCAAGCCCTAAACTTCAAACACTCGAACTCCATCGACCACCATAGCCGTGATCTCACTACAACAAAGTTTGCTCGATCCTTCTCCAAGTCAGCCCATCACCATGCCCTGCTCAGGTCCTTCCACTGATCCTGGGGCAGTAGTACTCCATCTGACACCTGCACCATCATAATGAACGCAAACTAACCTCACAGGGGGCGCGAGTATCGATCGACGTCCCGCTTAATAATTAATGGACCTGCGCTGTACAAGGTTTGGAGGGAATCACAGACGTCGTGATGGCCATGATCCCTCCTTGCATGGCGAGCAAAGTTACAACAACAAAACGTCAAGTTGCATAAGTTAGAGTCCTCGGAGGATCCGAAGACCTCTGGAAGCCGCTTGCAAGCTCCGAAATTGCCTGCTTTTCTTGTGCCCCACTGCAGGCTGTTGATCTGGAGTCCACCTGGCTATGGGGGCTGGGATTAAGCGACTGGCCCAACCCTCTAATCTCGTGACTATACCTCGAACTTGTGCAACATCACCTGTTGCACCTCCCTCGTTGCTGCGTATGAAGGAATACATATATTGTACCATGGATCTATTCACCAAATTTAGCAGGAGTCAGCGACACCAACAGCAGCTCATGAGTAAACACTTTTTATTGTTTGCTTGTTGTAGCAGAAATGACGGAGACCTTCCGCAGCACCTACCAAGCAGTGAACGGGGAGTGCCGGCAGTTAGTTACAAGCTACTGTAGCAGGTTGTTTTGGAAAATTTCTGAATGAAATAGAATGTTTAGGAAGGGGTTCCGGAAGAAACATCTAGGTTTTCGGAAATGGGCCTATTAGGGGGAAAAAAAATGCTGGCATTTAGGCAAGCTGTCCCGGAATAACCACGGTCAATTATCGATTGAAAGGCGTTTTTCACAGCAGGCAGTCGACCATACATATGTTTTTTAGGATTTTTTTTTTTTTTTTTTTTTTTGTAATACTATGCATAGTTGGAGTTATTGTTGCCTTGATGGCTTGTGCTTTAGGGTGGAGCAAATCGGCATACTCACGCAGTGGTGTAGCTGCCGCAACTTGCATTCTGAGTTTACTAATATGCCTTCAGGGCAAGTGGGTTCACCGAATTGGTATATCTTTGAATTGGATACTTTGTTGGGCCATTATGGGTTAGATTACTCACATGGAAGCTTCAAACTCCCTCCTCTTGTGGACCAGACAACATGTAAGTGTGATTTTTTAGCCTTTAAACTTCAATGCACTACGGAATGGGGGATAAGAATTTCAGGGATTTGTGGGGCATGATAACTTGGAATCATGTTTTGCAAGCATAGTACCTCAGCCAACTCATTCTTGCAGAGTTAGCTCATGTGCAATGTGTTTCTACAACGACATGTGAGTGTGCTTTTAGTGTGCAAAATTTGATCAAGACTAAAGTTATAAATAGGTTGGGTAGTAAGAATCTCGAGGCAATGTTGTGAGTTGCCTTGGAAATGACAGATGAGGGGGTAGATGACATTATCAGTGACGTTGTCCCACTTTAGAAGAATGTCGGTAAATATCGGTTTTTTGTATGCTAGCCTCCTTCTTATTTGAATTCTCCTAATACACCGAGTGTGAGTGATGTGTCTTGTTCGTTTGTTGATAGTGAAGTTCCCAAGTAGTTCCCAAGTGAAAATGGATGTATTTTAGATGTACATACCATAGATGAAAGGAATTTTAGCATTAACTACCTCTTTAATATGACGAAACGGAGATTCTAAATGTTGCATTATCAAGTGTCGTAGTTGTGTAAAAAAGGGAGTTTGGTCTCGCAAAAATGTGTCGTAATATCGAGGGTGTCGTATAAACGAGTGTTGTTTAACGAGATTAGACTGTAATTGTTAACCTATAAGTATTTGTCATTCCTTGTCAAAACATTTGGGTGTTACAGATTTAAAGTGTTGCAAGTAATGTTATTTACTAAGTATTTTTTCATCCAAATTTCAATCATCCATGACAAATTTTCATCACATATTTGTTAGGTGTAGATGCCTAGAGGTCTCAAACTGTCATGCCTGCTAATTGCCAGTATGATTCCATCCATCAACGTAAGTAACTTTAAGTGAAAAATATCTACACTATGACATTTAGAGTAACACATTGGAATACGTTAGATGATAGTCTTGTGTTTTAATATGCAAGGGGGAGACTTCTACTAGCATACTAATGGCAAGTGTCACGTGTTTACATTTTAGTGTGGAAGAGGAAGATAAAATTCTTTAGCATACTAATGTCAAGTGTCATTTGTGTACACTTTAGTCAACTTGTAGACTATTGTGTAACATAGGCATGCACCTCATAACATTGTTGAACATACTCGTGTCAAGATATTAGTAAGCGCACTTGAACGCCAAGTGTCATGAGGTGATCAATGATCGGGGAGATCCGGCAGCTAGTTGTAAGTTAGCCGAGTGAAATTGCAAAATTACCGATTTTTTTGGGGAGATTTCGGCCGTATAACCGAGTTAAATATGAAGAGTATAGGAAATCAACCAACCCATATGAGATAATGTAGGAAATTTAACCCCTCAGGCTCAGAAAATGACGGAAATGAGTTGGGTCTCTTGAGGGTATGGGCGGATATTGAATGAGGGAGGTTCTCAGCCGTGTAGGTCACATGAAACTTAACGATGCTTTTGCTTCATTATTGCATTTCATTGTTGACGGCTAGCGTTTAGAATGTATTATGAGTGGGTCTATGGAAGATCTTTGTGGTGATCTTGATAATGTACTACTGGAAGCCATAGCTTTATGAAGGAACTCTACAAAGTTTAGATGGTTGTTTTCACATCCACAAAGATACCTTTCAGGGCGTTTTCCTCTTGAAGGTGAAGATGATATTGTTGATTTTGACTCTAACAGTTGGTGAATTTCATTTTTGTATATAGTATGGTATGTTAGGTTACTCTTTTATCATGTTGTGGCCTCAAATCTAATACGAGGTTTTAAGACCTAGGTATAATGATAGAAGAGTTTATCCATGGCCATCAACCGGTTGATGGCTTATTTTAGGTTCAACTCCTGCTACGGATACATTGTTGATCATTCTTGTTGGATGTTGATATCATTACATATTATTGTTGTATGTTGATATGTTCTTTGGACATTGTTGTTGAATGGTGTATGTTGTTTGTAGATATAATTGGAAAACCAACTTACTTATCAATGCCCGAGTTTTTGGCCGGTTGTCATTACAATGAAGAGGAAATTAACCGGCACTTGAAAGAAAATATAGGATATTGGCTGATCCAAATTAATGACAACAAGTTTGCAACCGATCAAATCCTAAAAAAACCGGTAGAAATTATGAAGAGACGGATTTTAGCTGATTGAGCTCAAAAATCTCCCGAACCCTGGAGGTGATACTTATGGTGAAGGTGTACATCGTTTATGGTATTTAGTGTCACATGTGTCATAGTGTCACTTACCCTATTTTGAGGCATATGCTAGGCTATATTGATGATCAACAACATCATCATAAGTATTGCCTCATGACACTTGGCGTTCAATCAATGCGCTTACTAATATCTTGGCATGAGTATGTCAATAATGTTATGAGGTGCATGCCGATGTTACACAATGGTCTACAAGTTGACTAAAGTGTACACAAATGACACTTGACATTAGTATGCTAAAGAAACCTATCTTCCTCTTCCACACTAAAATGTAAGTTCATACGATACTTGCCATTAGTATGCTCAATAATATCTCCTCCTTGCATATTAAAACGCAAAAGTATCTTCTCAAGTATCCCAATGTGGTTCGCTAAATGAAATAATGTAAATAAAATTTCACTCAATATTTTTACTATGTTAACAAATCGTATCATATTGGCAATTAGCAGATGTGACACTTTGAGACCTCTAGGCATCTAGTTTAGGCCCTTCGCAAATAATGTGCGTGACATTAAATACCATAAATATCTATTATCCAATATTTAGTGTCACGTACACTATTCATGAACAATCTAAACTAGATAGCTATGGCTTGGGGTTTGTGGTATCTTAATACCCAACCATCATGGATGGAGAAGCTTTAGTAAGAAAAAGCCCCCTACAATGTTAAGGGCTGATTCATTCCAACTTCTCTCCACTCAACTAATTCGGGATTGATGATGCTATTTCCAGAGTCAAATGCTCTAAAATAGATTATTTACTTGCTACAAAATAATGCACTATGTTTTCACCTTCAAAATGGATGAGTTAATGTGGACACCGTGAAATCCCTAGGTTGAAGATTTTAGTAAGTGATGCTATTATACAAGTGACACTAGACACCATAAGCGATGTAGAATAATTTAGATCTTTGGCCTCAATTTTATGGTCAACTTTGCAAAAACTAAAAATCCCTCGGGGCTCTGCAAAGTACACTATACCATTAGTGATATTTAGTGTCATTTACTATTCGGAGTTACGCATTGGAACAACATTTTATTGTTAACTTAATTTTCTTACCAAGTAAAGATGTTAACGTTACATAGTGTTCAAAACATCCAGCTTGACCTTTGTTGGTAAAAAATGAGATCTACAATAAAAAGTTAGAGTACGATATAACTCCAAGTATTAAGTGACATTGAATACCATAAACAATGCAGTCAGTCTGCAAGTTCACCCTTTCCTTTCGGGCTGGGGCATACCAACCCGTGCACTACACAAAATATGATATTTAGTGTTTGATTATATTTGTGTTGTTACCACCCTACCATGCTCAACACTAATTTTCAATTCTTTGACAATTTGGGTTAGACATAAATGTGCCGCTACCTTCCTTACTGCCACCTCCCTTATTATATATATATATTTTTTCATATCTTGACTAACACTAAATTCAAACATGTAACTTCCACATATTACCATAGTTGATATTTAGTGTTTGAGTTTACATGTAGTGTTACTTACTTTCATAGGGTTATTGATATTTAGTGTATGCGTTCGTATTCAGTGTATCAAACACTAAATATCATATTTTTTGTAGTTCCTTGGAGACAAGGGTTTAGGCATCCAACAAGGAACAAGTGTATGGGTTGGTTCGCCCAAATCTCCCTTTCGCATGTGCTTTATGAAACATCACCGGCACCTCAGGCACATATACCTAAAACCAACTCTATGTACCACAGGGATAGATTTGAAACCCCACGTCTTTACCAGAGTTACATAAGGTAGGGGTGGCAATTTCCGTGCGGGTCCTAAAGTCGACCCCTATGTTGGAAGCACCTTTTAGGTGCTTTTACTTGGGTTTACAAAAGCACCTATCAAGGTGCTTTTATCGTTCACAGCGCTGCCAGCGGTCGGTTTAGAAATCCACCCTTTGGATATACCATGTACCCTATGTGCGAGTGTTGGTCACTCTACAAGGTTTCCTTTAAAAATTTGTAGGAAATCGTAAACATGCTGAATTTTTTTGATTTTTTCATAGTTGCTCTTGCATCAGCTTTGCGGAGCGCTCAAAATTTATTAAAAAAAATAGTTTCAGCATCCCAACTAGGCACATCTGAAATTTGGACGGAAATAGCCACCCCTACCTTAGTGCAGTGTTGGGTATATGTATGTGTAGCCGCAACTTGTGAGTTGGCGTCACAAGGCATTCCCGCGAATGTTGCAGGGATTTACAATCAATTTGCAAACAAAAGAAAGCAATTCCTACAGCCCTGTCATTCCATGTTTTGGACTACATTGCCTCCACAAGTGCTTATTAACTTGGGCTGCCTTTTTGGGGCCTTTAAGAGAAGAGAAGGGGGGGGGGGGGGGGGAGCTAATAAAATGTTGATTCTTCATTGAACTAGGAATCTAGGAACGGAGGGTTTGCTTTCCCACCATATTGCCGGCTCTTGAAAAACAGTGGAGGCAAAACACGGCCCATAATTTTGGGAGCCAATAAGAATGGACCATGAGGTCTTAGATGTTTGAAATTAATGTTTTTTTTTAATATTTTTGTGAAGTAGTCATCTTTGAGGCGGGGTGTTTGGAGAAGCAACTCAAAATCGAGGGGACTCAAGACTGAGTCAAATCCATTTGGAACATCCTCATGGGCAACATCCGGAGATTTTTCAAGTCATGAAGAGTATGTTGCCACGCCAATCTCTTGTAATCAAGTAAAGAGTCCCATATCACTTGGTGTGTTTTTTTTTCCAAAGGCCACTAACTAGCATTGGAATCCAAATCATTACGTTGGTGCCAAATGATCCACACGAGGCCGCTTCTCAAGAGGAATCAAATTCTACTAAAAAATAATCAGAGATTTGTTGAGTGATTGATCAAAGAGACGTTGCATCATCGAGAGAGACTTCCGAGGGCCAAGGATACCTCTTTTCGCAAAAAATTACCAAACGATGTTAGTTGCATAGCGCCACGCTTGTTGAGCTAACTGACAACTGAAGAACATGTGCTCCACTGGTTCCATGGCTCCTAAACCACAATGGGGACAACTTTTGTCAACCTCCGTTGAGATCTTCCCACGACATGCGTTCAATGCCACTACCTTGTGAAATACTGACCAAAGGAAATCCGCTTCCTTATGTGCCTTATGTTTATGCCAAATGATGTTTCATCTAAGGGAAGTGGAGGGAGGTATTTCATTCCGCCACTTATATGGGATTGATTTCCTAAGTGCCACTAGGGAAATGATCCAAATCCTGCCAAACTTGGTTGAGTACACCAAAAAAGGTGTAACTTTGGGGCACCACCATCATGCCGGGTCAAAGAAAAGTTGATCCGATTTTCCAAAGAACAAGTTGAATCGAGTCTACGCACTTCCACGAGAGAGTCAATCCACCCTAACCTTGGACATCCAACTTGAGAAAACCATAGGAGGTACAACATTCCTTACATAAGGTTGCACCTCAATAAGGGGGCTGCCTAAATACCCCCGACGAGCGTTGCAGCTGTCAGGGCGGCGGGCAAGGGCAGCCCCAAAAAAGCCAGAGGTTCGGACACCCGACCCTGGCCTGGCCCGACCCTGGCCTAATCCCCCGACCCTGTCCACCCGGTGTCCAGCCCGGCCTCCAGCATGGATTCCCGCCCGGCCTCCAGCCTGGACAGATGCCTGGTTTTCCGGCCGGCTTCCAGCCTGGCTGCCCGCCCCGCCCTCCACCTGGCCACCCTCCACCTAGCACCTAGCCACCCTCCACCTTTACTAGTGCACCCGCCTTTCATTTGAATTTTTTTGGTTTTGCTTTGCTCATGGTTGTTGCAATGATGTGAGGAGCTTTGGTGTGGTTGTCAAGAACATGGCGGCGGCCATGCATATGCACTAGATCTTGGTTCTGAGGTTGTAGGACAGGGCGCTGCTCCAAAAAATGGAATGGATCCATGAGAGGGACACAATTTCATGGCATCCGGCCAAACACATGAACCACATCTTGGATCTGAGGGCGATGGACATGGCGTTTTTTTGTTTAGGGTTGCAATGGATCTAAGAGAGGGAGACAATTTCATGGTGGCAGCGAAGCCCATGGACTGGATCTTGGATCTGAGGGCGATGGACAAGGCATTTTTGGTTTAGGGTTGCAATGGATCCAAGAGAGGGGAACATTTTCATGGCAGTGGCGGAGCACATGAATTGGATTTTGGATCTGAGGGCGATGGACAAGGCGTTTAGGGTTTAGGGTTGCAATGGATCAAAGAGAGGGACACGGTTTCATAGCATGTGGCCAAACATTTGGACCAAATCTTAGATTTTAGGGTGTAGGACAGGGCGCTGATGCAATGAATCCAATGGATCCCAAGAGAGGGAAACAATCTTATAACATGCGGCCAAGCATATGCACCAAATCTTGTATTTTAGGGCGTAGGACATGGCGTTGGTCCACTTAATGCAATGCGCACAGCGAGTGTGAGTGCTTGCCAGGACAGGTTCTGCTCTTGGATACAAGCCGGGGGTTTTGACGACCTTAATAACCTCAAGGCATCCCAAGTTCGATGCATGTTTGATCCACCAAACGTAAAGTGTACGGGTGGCCAGCTTGCAGGGTCAGCTGCTGAAGTTGTGCAAGTCAGTGCAGGACAGGCCGTGGAGGATGAATCACATTGCGAGGAGGGTTTAGAATAAGAGGATCATTTTGATGTGAGAGTGGTGGACGCATTTTTACCATGCTAGTGATAGTTTTTATATATGTTTGAACTACGATTATAACAAATTGTAAGGTTTATGACAGGTATATAGTTTTGTGCAATCATATGTAGTAAATCTTGTATTATCACGGTATGCCATGGAATCCAGTGATATCATGCCCTATTCTATCCTATGTTGTCATAGCCTGCCTTAACATGTCATGTTATGTCCTATTATGTCTAGGCATGTTTTAACTTGTTTTTTTTCTATATTCACCGGTCTGACAACAATGAACACAATGTTTCTACAATCTTGGTTTCCTAGTCCGGATGTTAGTCTTTTTCCAACTTGTGTCTATACAACTTTCGAATCTCCGCAAATTCCTAGGACCAGGACCAATTTCGAATGACAGGGGAAAAAGAAATGACGCTTCTGGCCTAGGCACCATCATTTGAAGTTGCCACTCCGTTGAATGGCCACGCATAAGGGGTCATCTTCAAGCGGGGGTGGATCATTCAATTCCAAATTACCATATTCTTAGTAATGATAGAAACAATCTGGATTTTCGTTTGCCCACATCCTCACACTCATGGCATCCCGTGGATGTTTGTCCCAAAGCTCTTTGGCAAGCTTATTGGCTATGTTGCACACATCAGCTGGCATAATAAAAGTGTCCTTAGTCGCGGGCAAGTTATTTAGGGCACATTGCATGACCACAGACTTGTGCTCTGCCATAACATGAGCAGACGATTTCCGAGATCTAAGTGTATCAGCTATCCATTGTTTTGTTGTCGTGGACAAACGACCCGATAAGCCAGCCCGCTGCCTTCCAAACTCAGTGCCATGATAGGGTTTTCGTCCTTATTAGTATGTGTCATGCAATGAAAATGAATTGTGCAAAGAGATTCATCTAGAAGTAATTGTTTGACAACAAAATTACATTGACATCCTCTCTTGATGGACATTCCAGCCTGAATCTTACCAACCCTAGTTTTCCTCTTAGGCTTCGTAGATGCCTAGATGAGGGTTTGTGCCTGAAGGAGCTTGGCCTGTGCATCTTGCACCTTGGCTTGATCCTAGAGATCCTCATCAGGATCGTCCTCATTGAGATCTGGAACAGCCTCTGTCCTTCCTTTCTTCCAACATTGTGGTTTTGATGTTGCGTCCTTTTGAGCTTTTTCTACAAGTTTTTACGCCCTTTGTAATGCTTGTCGATGAGATGTTGATTTTTTTTTCTCCAATAGCACATGTGCAAACACCTTCTGGACCTCTACCTCATATTGTCTAGTGTAGTCCATTGGCCCATACTGGCACCAATAACTACATTGGAGGACACGTCTCATGGTTAGTTCAAGCTCTCACGACGTGATAGACCACATGTTCACAATATGGACTAGGTCATGCAGAGGACGCGTGTATGACATGCTTCAATGCTATCTAAAAACCAAAATTCGAAGGGGATAAATACAAATTCCATTACATGTTTAAACCCTAAATCCAAAACACCTAAAAAAAACGCAAGAATCGTTACCTGATCTCTTGAATTGCAAATTCGGCACGTACTTGCTTCATGTCTTGTTTCTTTATGCATTGCCTAGATTCCTCATGAAAGGTGCAAGGGAACTGCCGGGTTGACATTTCTCCTTCCAAAAAATCATCTAGCCGAGCCCAATGAATTGTAGCCTTCTGGGTATCCTTTATGTTACCATTGCCGTGATTGGACTTGGCCTCCCACTTTAAATCTGTCATGTCAAAAGGGCCAGGGGGTGGTACTTGGACAGATGCCAGGACTCTCTGGTACAAATTCCTCCATGACGGACGGATCTTCTTCTCTTGGACTAAAGTTTGTACTTCCATCACATAAACAAACTCTGGCGTATTCAAATCTGCATCATTCGTATTCAGGTGAGATGCATGGCTTTCATGGTTGACGTTGTGATCTACTAAATGTCCTCCATGTGGTCATTGTCCAAGTCTGTGAATAGCCATGAATTCAAATTCCGAAGTGTTTGCATCATTTCCTGTCCCAAGATCCACTACATATGCATTGTAGCCACTGTGTCCATGGACTGTAGATCGCTCCTGTGCAAGTTTAGGGTCACCTCTAAAATTTCATATTCTTAAAGGGTTTCCCTCATTTCCGTCCATTGCATTCAGTGGATCATCGCCTTGTCCTACACCCTGAAACACAAGATCTGGTCCATATGCTTGGCCGCATGTTATGAGATTGTTTGCCTCTCTTGGATCCATTGCATTTAGTGGATCAGCGCCCTGTCCTACGCCCTGAAACACAAGATCCGGTCCATGAGCTTGGCCGCATGCCATGAAACTGTGTCCCTCTCTCTGATCCATTGCAACCTCAAATCCTAAACGCCCTGTCCATCGCCCTCAGATCCAAGATTCAGTCCACGTGCTTGGTCGCATGTCATGAAATTGTATCCTTCTCTTAGATCCATTGCAACCCTAAACTAGCAACGCCCTGTCCATCGCTTCAAATCCAAAATCCAATTCATGTGCTCCGCCACTGCCATGAAAATGTTCCCCTCTCTTGGATCCATTGCAACCCTAAACCAAAAATGCCTTGTCCATCGCCCTCAGATCCAAGATCCAGTCCATGGGCTTCGCTGCCACCATGAAATTGTCTCCCTCTCTTGGATCCATTGCAACCCTAAACAAAAAACGCCATGTCCATCACCCTCAGATCCAAGATGTGGTTCATGTGTTTGGCCGGATGCCATGAAATTGTGTCCCTCTCATGGATCCATTCCATTTTTTGGAGCAGCGCCCTGTCCTACAACCTCAGAACCAAGATCTAGTGCATATGCATGGCCGCCGCCATGTTCTTGACAACCACACCAAAGCTCCTCACATCATTGCAACAACCATGAGCAAAGCAAAACCAAAAAAATTCAAATGAAAGGCGGGTGCACTAGTAAAGGTGGAGGGTGGCTAGGTGCTAGGTGGAGGGTGGCCAGGTGGAGGGCGGGGCGGGCAGCCAGGCTGGAAGCCGGCCGGAAAACCGGGCGTCTGTCCAGGCTGGAGGCCGGGCTGGACACCGGGTGGACAGGGTCGGGGGATTAGGCCAGGGTCGGGTGTCCGAACCTCTGGCTTTTTGGGGGCTGCCCTTGCCCGCCGCCCTGACAGCTGCAACGCTCGTCGGGGGTATTTAGGCAGCCCCCTCAATAAGGGTAAGGTATTGCAACCCAAAAGTGGATTTAGGGAAGGTGCCCATGAATTCCGCACTAAATTCCACCAGGCCAAAATTGAAATCCTTGAGGTATCCGGTGCAAACTACCCATTATGGCATTATACCTTCTACATTTTCATACAAACCAACCCATTCATGTGAGGTAGGTTTAGCACCATCTTGGTTACATATTCTCTCACATAACAAGCCATAATGTTCCGCTAGCTTGATCTATAATTTATAATAAACCTCAACAAAGGAGAATTTAAAATGTACATCCTCCCATCTCAAAAATTCATTCCTACCAAGATCCTAGATATCTTGGGAATATCTCAAACCAATCTTGTACAAGATCAAGGCCCTAGCCATGGTGATCCCAATATACATGCCTTGGTACTCCATTTCCACCAAAGGTTAAATTATAAAATACCTTCCGGACATGAAGGATAGAGAAGAGTGGCCTTGCGCGCCATTACCTTCCACGACTGAGCAATATGGCTCCAAACTTTCGATCCACCTTTGACAAAGAAGTTGGGATAAAACAAGCAAAGAGAGGAAGGACCCATAGAGCCATGAGAAGACGGTTGCAATTGCATGACGCAATACCTTCATTTTTTTTTTGTAAATTCAACTATCTTGGTAGAAGAGCTTGAATTATCCATTTGCTCATGAGAGGCTTGTGAGCCGAATTTTTGGCCGAAATAGTTAAACTACGGGCATATAGGAAAAGCCGGATGAAGTCTCATCCAACCTGATGAAAATAGTTAACTATGGGCTAGGAAGGTAGTTAAACTACAGACGTGGGCTTAGGCGCCCCTAGTTGGTTACAAAAACTACCAATGTCTTCCCGGCCAAGCCAAGAGGGTTAGTGGGAGAGAGAGAAAGAGCTAGACATTCAATGAGCAATTTTGAGCGCAGAGTTAAACCATAGGCTTGTCTCCCTCGACACATATTGTGTGAGGATAATAGTTGAACTATTTTCTATTGAATTTGGGTAATCACCGCAGTGATTGCAGATTAACAATTCTTATTGAAGTACATTGTTGAACTGAATTCTAAGTTATATTGAATGGTTGAGTGTGGTCAAACTATCTTTTGTTTCCGATTGCATGAATGTAAGATTGAAAAACCATTGTCTATTGAGATGATTGCTATTGGCGAAGGTTGTAGTGTGAGAGAAATTGAGAGAGAGAGAGAGAGAGAGAGAGAGAGAGTTGATACGGGTAAAACCTTGCGGATAGAGAATTGAATAGTCTCTGAGAAGACAAGAGATTATGAAATTGTGAGAGAGAAGGAAAACTTGAAGGATAGAACGGAAGAGGAAGGAGTGAAAATGCATGAAAAATTAGAGAATTAGTTCAGGAGCGAAGACTATTGTCGCTAGGAATTGAACATTGTGAAACAATCGTCCAAGTGTTACAACCCTTCTAAAGTTCAGCGTGTGGAAGCAAGAGAACAAAGAGGGTTAACCTAAACAAAGAAGGATTCAAACTATTAGTGCAGAGTGATGGAGTGATCGCTACGTGAGAGGAAACATGGTGAAGCTATATGGTAGGAGAGAGAGAGAGAGAGAGGGAGATAGAGCTTGCCAAAGTGACAGAGGATAGAGAGAGAGAGAGAGTTTGTCAAAGGTGACAGAGGATAGAAAAAGACTATTGTTGAACGCCAACAAAAAACAACCCCGAGAGAAGGAGTTGAAAGGCCAAGCGTCAGGTCGAGAGGAAACTATAGCTTATTGTTTTAGCCGGAGAGAGGTAGAGAGAAGAGAAAGAAGGAGCCATAGTAAATGGTTCAGCCGAGTATGATTTTAGCTAAAGTAGACACTATAGGCTGGTAGAAGTAAAATTTGTTGAGTATGTTTAATAAGAGAGCCCCAATCGACTGATGTGATGAGGCAAAGACTTTGAGTTGTTGATTAGCGGTGGATTAGGGGAAGTAAGATTGATTAAATGATCTTAAGTTAAGATAAATTTTGGATTATCACGGAGATTTAGGCATAAGTTGTCCTAGACTTAAGTGGAGTTTTCTATTGTTACATAGTCTAGAAACTTGATCTTTGAGTATAATGTGTAAATTAACCGGATCAACTATTGTTTTGTATGTTACCCTGGTTGTTGTGGTTGCAGGTGGGGTAGGGTAATCAATATTATAACTTGACTTTGATAATCGGTGTTAGTTGCATAGGTTGTGAGTAATGACTAGATCTTGGAATTAATAAACAAACACTTTGTCTTGTATTGAAGTTAACATTGACCAATTAATGAAGGAATTGTTGTGATTTGGAGATGCATTGGCCAATGGTTACCAAAGACAATTGTGATACTCAAAGACCCAGTGTCCCCTTGTCCAGTGGGCATCGGATCATTGGCATTACGAACGGACACTTTATTCACGCCGGCCCCTTGCTAAAAAAGGGACCGGAGTTTCTATCTATCTGTCTGATACTCAAAGATTATTTTTCTACAATCTCATGACGAAATGAAAACTTATAGCCACTGACACACATACCCTATTGAATGAGAAATAATGAGATGAAACCTTGAGAGAAAGGAGAGTAAAAGATGAATAAGTGATGTTTAAGAGTGAAAATAGCAGCCCTATTGTTTGATTAATGAACTATAATGTGACAGATACCTATAATAAACACTAGTAAAGCCTTCCTTGAGAGTATGTACCCTAAGTTTTGGTTTATTTCAATCATAGCAAAAACCTAACTACGGAACTCTCATAGCATCTCCCATGGAAGTAAGACCCAAACCTCCAACTTTCTTAGGCAACATGCAATCATTCTAGGTAACACAAGATCTTGTCGTGTTTCCAAGCCCAACCAGCGGTATTTGCGTAGCGAAGCTTTAATCTTTCTCAAGATTTTCTTCAATCCCACCCAAACCGCAATGGAATACCAAAGGGAGGACACCAACACTTGGTTCACAATGAGAGTTCTACCAACAAGTGACAACTAAGTAGAACTCCAAAATCTAAGCTTGGCCTTGACTTTGTTGATTAAAAAATGAACAACCTTTTGCAACTCCAAGTGTAGGTCAAAAGTGGTGTCAAATAGCTTGGAAAGATATTCATTTGTAGCCCATTTCTATTAAAAAAAATCCACCAATTCCAAACATGTTCCTCGGCCACACCAATACACCATGCTTTTGTGCCCATTAATCTTCAACCTGAAACTTTGAAGAATTGCAACTAGGTTATCCACACTAGCCTCTTCGGCTCCCACAATAAAGGACATGTCTTCAACATACTAGCTAATGATTTGTTGATAATTGCATTGAGAAAAAACAATGTCACTTGTAAGGCCAATTCGCATAGTATTTTCAACCTCAACATTCAATGCTTCTGTAACAATAATGAACAAATAAGGGGCTAAAGGACAACCCTATCAAATGACTCTATGGAGATCAAAAGGATTTTTCACCTGATTATTAATTTGAATCGAAACTGATGCATATTGGAACAAAAATCTAATCATGTTAATAAAGGAGTTAGGCATCCCTAACTTCTCCACTACTTTGAACACAAACATCCAGTCAACTCTATCATAGGCTTTGCTAAGGTCTCTTTAAGAAAAAATGAATTTTGGCAGGACTCCTTAGCCCATTGAATGGATTCATGTGTAAGAAGAATGTAAGTCAAGATGATTTGAATGGAAGAAAAGCAATTTGGTTGCTATCAATTACTTCTACTAAAAAATGTTGGGGGTGTCTTTTTAAAGCTTTGGCAAAATTATTGTTTGTAGTGTTAATTACAGTGATAGGTTGCCAGTTGGTCAACTTCAATCTATCCCCTTCTTTAAAGAAAAGAGCAATGAGTCCAAGCGTGACTCCCTTTGGAAACCAACCTCATTGTAGAGACTCATTTACCATGTATGTGAAATATGCACTTATAAAACTCCAGTAAGCTTTGAAGAAGTCAACGGTAAGTCCATTTGGTCTCGAACTCTTGCCTTTCGCCAATGCCTAAATTGTACTACACTAAAAATGATATTTAGTGTTTGATACACTAAATACAAATGCAGGCACTGAATGCCAATAACCCTATGAAAGTAAGTAACATTAAATATCAACTATGGTAATATGTGGAAGTTACATGTTTGAATTTAGTGTTAGTAAGGATATGAAAAAAATGATGTTGACTTCGATAGATGAGAGATCAACAAGCAAGAAGGTGGGGCGCCATCCCTAATATTACAAGTCCAGTGAAATACATGCTTCATAGGAAAGGAGGTGGCAATAGGGAAGATAGTAGCACATTTATGTCTAACACTAATTGTCAAGGAATTGAAAATTAGGGGCGGTTTACACTATGGACCATGAAGTTGGACCAGGGCTCTGCAAGGCAGCTGATTGGCTCTTGAAGTTGTCCCGGGACAACTTCGGTTTACACTAAGGAAAAAATGGCAGAGGGACCATGGAGGTTGAGGTCCCCAAAATATAATTTTTAAGGCCTAATAAATGCACTGACATGGTCCAACGGGTTTTGCGTTGAGAGAGGCAAGAGAGATGGTCTGGTAGGAAAAGGCAAGGGCCCATGTCAGAGAAATGTCATTTCAAGAATGTTTTAATGAATCTACCTTTTATGTGCCTTAATTATATTATAGCCCATGAGACATACCAGCACTATCTTGCCCTACCCTTTAAACCCGCTTACACGTGTTTCATCAAACAACGCGGGACATCTAGAACTCAAGAATTCAAGTGCAGATTTGTTTTTTGGTCTACCAGCTGCAATGTTTGGAATTTGGAGGCGCGTAATATACCGTTGGAAAGGTCTTGAAAATACCTTTCCAACAGTATATTACACGCCCCAAAATGTTTAAAAACTACAGTTGCAAAAGAATAAAGAAAAATACATAGTCGTTTAGTGACTGTAGATCAGGGTGGTCAAAAGAAGCGCAATGGGAAATCTTCTAACATTAATTATCAAAGAATTGAAATTTAGTGTTGAGCAAGGTTGGGTGGTAACAACATTAGATATAATCAAACACTAAATATCCTATTTAGTGTAGTGAAACACAAGGTACATGTCACATGTACAATTGAAACGCTCATTTTCTTTTTGTAAAAATTGTTGTGAGAAGATTTGCAAGCCACATCTTCGACACATTTAACAAGAAGTGAAGATAGTTGAAGCCTAAGAGATGACAAGAGAATGATCAAACTTTAAGGCGAAAAGAAGAAAAAACTAATTGACAAGATAAGTGAAGGCATGTGTAGGCAAGTGAAGGCAAATTGAAGTCAACAAAATGGTCAAATTTCATTTTTCCCCAAAACTGCCCTTTTTGGGCTTATATTAAAAAAATCAGCACATCCACTTCTTGCCGCATGGTCATTCTTCATGGTCCACATTCGGTTTACACCTAGTGAAGGGCCCATGAACCATGAAAACTAATATTTTAGTAACTCGGACCATGGAAGTCATCCCATGAAGTCGTCCCACGCAAAATAGGCCTCTTACGTGGGACGACTTCATGGTCCATAGTGTAAACCACCCCTTAGTGTTGAGCAAGGTAGGGTGGTAACAACACTAAATACAATAAAACACTAAATATCGTATTTAGTGTAGTGAGTTCCACCTCCATGATTGGGGCCTCCAACGCCTTCTAAGCTACAAGTGAGAATCTACTCGGGATGTGGCTTAACAACTCTGCACAACAATTATCTCTTTGTGCATGAGGA
This sequence comes from Polytrichum commune, assembly GCA_950295325.1. Taxonomy (NCBI): domain Eukaryota; kingdom Viridiplantae; phylum Streptophyta; class Polytrichopsida; order Polytrichales; family Polytrichaceae; genus Polytrichum; species Polytrichum commune. Next base: position 41,022,571 of record OX485807.1, read on the forward strand.
ACATGACTAGTGTGCACCTTAAAATATAACATGTTACAAACTTGACCAAGATTTGCACCAGAAGATACGAATATGGCATCTTCATCATATAGATCCATTATGAGACCTCCCGTTGGATGACCCTTGACCGAGGAAAAGAAGTACTTGTTCATTCTATATGTGGATTTCATTGACTTCATTCTAGACCTAATCCTACGCCCATCTTCTTTCCTATTTATAATTTTTTGTAGTTGGGACTTACGATCTTTAATGATGGATTTATTAGTTTCGCTTTGGGGATCAAAGTGAGGCTGAACTTGACAAAATTTCAGGGTTCCTCTTAGTCTAGCCTCTTCCACCCTGTCCGCAACAATTAACCTTGAAATACATAATTGTTTAAAATATTTAACAAAATTATTGAGTATTGTAAAGAAAGGAATTTGAAGAGGAGATTCCTCCCATAAGGCCTTAATAGAGTCTTTGGCTTCTTGCGAAAATCTAGCACTAACCTTCCAAGCGGAGCCACATGGGGGGCTAGAGTTGAGATTAATCTCTATATATCTTATAATGCATAATATGGGAGGATGGGTTTACGGATTGAACTAGAATATGGGTAGAATCTATTGCGTCTAGCTAGATCCCGAACACCATCATCTTGTAAGTTGTCCCATGAGTAAATAGGACCATCACTTCTACTAAAATTATCATCAAGGTTATGCTTGTTCTTAATATCTACCCATAATAATTCTTCCTTAAGTCCCATTAGACAACTACAAGTAGATGTGGACCTATCTAAAGGGCTCTCAACCATATTAAAGTCACCTATCATAATACATATGCATCCCCTTAATGAAATTACACCTCTCATCTATTAAGGTTTGAGGCGTCAACAATGATCATAAAGTAGGGGTTAATTATTAGGGATAAATTTGGTAGCCTTTCTCCCAAGGTTGATGTTCTTTGTTTATAAGAACATAAACTAAGAGATGCCAATGTGGATAGGAACATTAGGATGCTTTGGAGGAGAGACAATTTTTGGGCCCTTGAGACTAGTCCTAGTGATGAGGTTAATGATACAAGACTGGGGGCAGGGAGAGGGGAGATTGCCATGTGCATCCACACAAGAATGCAGTTGCTCATCTATGATCGAGGTTCTCTTGCCGGAAATAGAGTACAATGGATATAACATTCAAAAGCCTGAAAGGTGAGCTTATTGAAATTCTCAATGTCCATGCCTCAAATTTGGTTGAAGAAAGGCGTGCTTTGTGGGAGGAAGTCCGAGGTGGAGTGTCACTAAACTAATGAAAACGACAGCTCACTTGCACATGTTGTGTGGCCCCAACTTTCAAGACATCCGGTTTCACCTCTCCCATCCGAGATGGCTTTTTATGAAAACCCCCACTTTTGGGCATGTGTGGCCTCCAATTGAGGCGAGGTGTACTCAATGGCCAGGACTAGACACCCACATCTTTGAGTTGGGCCCCTACTACTATTACCAGGTAAAAAAGGGACCACACTAAATATTGTATTTAGTGTCATAGGATATTTTATGTCACTGTGGTAACTTTTCTAATGACACTTCTCATGAATAAGCTTACAAATAATGTCATCCCAACTTTATGAGTATAGTATATTTTGCATCCTAAAATTTATGTAATAAAATTTCGTCACAAATGATTGAATTTTGGATGGAAAAATCATTTATTAAGTGACAATAACTACAACTTTATAAATCTATGATGCCCAATTTCTTTTACAACAAATGATAAATATTTTCAAGCTTACATTTAGTGTTGGTGATACTATGCATGCTATTTATAATTAGTATTGAGCAAGGAAAATTAAATTGGTGAAATTAAAATTATTATTTAATGCAATGAAAACATGACCTCTATAGGTTTGTGGTTTACTCATCTCAAATGAGTCCCTTTAAACTAATTTGGGCCATTTGATACTAATTTTGGGATTAAAATTTGCAAACAAGAAAGCTATATCCCATAATAGAATTTTATGCGTTTTACATTGGGTGATAGGAGGATATGGCCCAACTCAAAGAGATGGCGTCTAGCCCTTGTCGTGATGTGTTAGGTAAGGTGGGGTGAATTCCCTATTCCCAATGTGTTAAGGATGGATATTGACATGGTTGACCTTACCTTGAATGAGTCTATTCCAATTTTCCCACCATTTAGAAGGTCGGTGACAAGGAACTTTGGCCAATTTATTAAGGAGGTCTCTATCCCTAGATTTTGTTCACTTCATCACATGCTATATTATATGACTTCAAATGTCAAAGTTGCACATAAATATGAGATGGTTGACTTGTGTTCTCGGTTTTAGGTTTTTTGGATATGGGCCCATCACCTCCATGCAAAATGCTCGTATGATTCAAGTTCCATCCCCAAGTACGCAACTCCCGTATTTTATGGTCCTGATTATAATAATTTATAATGCATTTTAGTCCAATATTGATTGACATAATTTTTTTTGATGTAGGAAACTCTTGTAGCACTTTTAACAAGGAATCAAAAAATGTAATTATATATAAGAAATGAATATTACTAGAAGCATTATTAAAAATATAATTATATGAGTATTAAAATTCAGGTACCATAGGCCAAACTGCCCAACTTTTAGGGGGTTTTTTTAAAATAAAAAATAAAAAATAAAACATTGCCAATGACTTTTTAATTATGCTTGGAGGCAACTACTCGTGTGGATCTCTTAAAATTAGATGCTCTACAAGGTTCAAAAAAAGGTGTTTGAATTCTCTATATACGTTGTGGAGTTTAATAAATAAATTAAATATGTAACCCAATTTTTTGTACATCTCATTTTATTTAATTTGGTCTTCACCCAATTTTTTGGTCATTTTATTTTTGCATAATTTGATATAAGTTTTACAAAAAATTGTCCTCTAAGTTGTCTTAATGCCGATGCCCCCCGCATTTAATATGGGAGTTGCATACCTGGGGACATGGATGCCTACCTAACGATACTTTTTGGAGGTGAGGCTTGGGACTTGTGTTGAGAGTTGGGTCAAGCAAAAAGCTATCTAGCTACCCAACCCTCAACACAAGTCCCTCGTGTTTTGTTGCATAAAATAATCAAGAACCAACTTGAATGAATATAACCTATATTCTAATGGTTTTTTGAGGCTCAAAAGTTGGGACTTGCTAACATTAGTGGAACTTTCCTAAAGGCCACTTCACACACGAGACTTAGGTCATGCGACCATACACTTCAAGCACTCTCATTGGTGGAAACAACAGAGCCTGTCCAAGTTCGCTTCACACTACACTCAAGGGACCAACGGAGCATATGAATGCAAGATGGATGTAAAGTCTACATGAATTCCTACATGGCATCGAATGCATCATGTTTCATGGTCACTTGGACTACCTTCAAAAACCACCACTTGAAGGTAGGCTAACACTGAACCGAAAAACCACGGCACTCCGAAACCTCACAACGATTGGTTTACTATATCTATCACATGTGAGAACCTCACATGAATAGAAATTGATTGGAATAGCATTTAGTTGAGGGTCTAGTCACATACGACTTCACACTACACTTGAGGGTCCGTGACTACACTAATTGATTGTGGAGGTGTGTTGGTACGGCCTTTGGACACTTTCTTTCGGGCTCCCACAATTTCATGGTCACGGCTCTTGGCTCGTGTGTGAAGTGGCCCTAAGCCTTGGGCACGGAGAGAAAGGGAGCTAGGGAGGTTCTAGGGTTTGGGCCAACACATTAAACAATCCACCCACATACGCTACCGGGAACTTCAATGGGTCCCAACCTTACCTCTTGACTTTACGTGGCTGCCCACCACCTAAGTCGATTCCCGAATCCACGTTTTCTTGGGATGTGTCCCTTTGTCTATATATAAATTAGTGCCGGGCTAAAGGCTTCTCCTCAACTTAGCTAGCATTGCCTAGAAGTGACTTCTTGTTTTGCCTTTTTATAAGGGAGACTTTAAGCAGGGCCTGGGGCCAGATGGAATGCTGGCCCCAATTCTCTTGCTCGTTTCATCCCATGCAAAGTCATGTATTAACTTAGGAGATGCATATAATTTATTTAGAGCTCCTTCTACGCAAAAACCACGAAAAGTCAAGCATAGAAAATTACACTTTTTCTTCTACATAACTGTACATTTTACTTAGGGTCAATTTACACTATGGACCATGAAGTTGTTCCATGGCGATCTAAGTGCGATGATTGGTTGTTGAAGTCGTCCCGGGACAACTTTGATTTACAATAGAGAAAAAATGGCAGAGGGACCATGGAGGTCGAGGTCCCCAAAATATAAAATTTAAAGCCTAATAAATGCACTGACATGGTCCAACGGGTTTTGCATTGAGAGAGGCAAGAGAGGTGGTCCGGTAGGCAAAGGCAGAAAAAAGAGTTTTTTAATGATTTTTAATGATTTTTTTGGGGGGTTGTGAGTGATATGGCGGCTATTCTTGATTACATAATAACGTTATAATTCAAAAAACCAATATAACGGTATAATTCAAAAAATTAGTGTAACGCCTAGATCCCCAAAAGTAGGAAAATGTTAAATTAGCTAAAAACAATAAAACATTAAATGGACAATAAAATGGTAACATAAAATAATAGAACGTTAAATCAAAAGAAACCATGAGAACATTAACAATAATAAATAACATGAAGACAGTAAAAATACAAAGTATAATAAACAATAAAACAATAAAACGTGAAATGAATTAATATCTGTCTATAAGCCTGTTGTATACAACATGCTCTCATTTCTCTTGTCAACCTGCTGTGACATTGTGTAGTAGTCTTAATTTTTTTTGCAAGAATGGAGGGATCCACTGCAGATGAAGAATCATAGGGAGTCACAAGAAAAATGGTCACAAAATTCGCAATGGATAGAATATATAAGAATTCCATTTTTTAGGAGTAAACAATCGTCCATTTCGAAAATGTTGCATGGCCTTATTTTGTTGTCTTCATCTTCTGTTGTATTTCGACACCCATCAATATTCAATTTTTTAGAAGGTCCACAAATGAATGGACAACCTGAAGCAGCAAGAACAACAACAACATTGACAACATGAACACCAACAACAACAACAAGAATATCAACATGAGCAACAACAGGAGCAGTGACAACATGAACCACAAAACTTGTTCCAGAGAAGAAAAGTAACAAAAGAAGGACCGAAGAAGATGAAAAAAATGAATAATAACATTATCGAAGTTGGTGAATCTGAAGAAGAGGAGGAATGAGAGGTGACGAGGATAAAGTGCAAGGATTTTGAAGTACATCATTTCATTGTCATTCGAGGCAAGATGGACAATTTTCTTTGCAAAAACCGCAAACAAACAAGGTAACTTTATTTATAAAAAAATTATGTTTTAGTTCCACAATAATTTCTTTTTAGACATTTTTTTTTGAATAAAAGGTAAGTTGAATGAGGTTGAATGCGGGAGTATAAGGGCATATGTAGATCGTATGATGAGGCCGTAGAAGGCCTTGGCCCCCCCCTCTCCTCAAAACAGGGTCGGCCGCTGCCGCGGTGGCTTCGGGATTCACATTTCCTCCTATTCCGGCTCGCGCGCGTGTAAGGTATCGATCCCTTGACCTATCGATTCTAAAATTCCACGGGTCCAACTGGTTAACCCCTAATACCTTGTGCTTACTTCGTTTGACATGATTTATAAAATCTATATTATGTGGTTAATATGTAAATACTATATTTTTATGTTTCATGTATGTTTTTACAATATCTTGGTGTCATGTGGATGTATAAATTGCAGATCTACTTCATATTTGCAATCAAAGGTTTTAATCATTTTTTATTATTTTGTAAGAAAAAATATAAAAATATCCTGAAAGAATACAAGTCTGACAAGAGGGCAAATGAAGTTTCTGGTTCAGATAAAGTGCAAGAATGTAAATGGTTTCAAGAAATATATAAATGACATGGAATCAAAATAAATGTATCAAATCAAATTTTAGCAAGTGCAACGGAATCATTTGTTGAAGATGTTATTCCTTTTAAACCTAATACGGATTACTTATCAAATAACATTAGTTACTACATCAAAAATACGTAGCGTACAAGACAAAAAAACTCAAGACAGGATTAAAAGTTTGTTGAAACATGTTGTCAACAATTCCGGAGTTCTTCTTGCATCAATCCAAGAATCTGCCAATTTTTTCAAAAACATGAAGAAAATTTTTGCTGCTCTCTTAGATAAATTCTAAATATTGCTTTATTATGTCACTATTTCTATCGCTATCTGTATCTAGTATACCGGATCTATACCATATTTTGTACTACCACAAATTTTTTTCTAGTAAATTATGCATAACTGTGGCTTTCTTTCGAAGGTCATTCACCTTTTGATTTTCTCTTAATAAAAATAAATTTATTTCTACATCATTCATTTTGTTTGAAATTGGAGCATCAATCTTGGCCAAAAAAATTCTCTTCATTTCTGCAAGCCCTGCTATTTCTCTCCGTAATTCGCCTTATTCTCGTAATTCTCCATATATGACTCTTCTAGTTAGTTTATTTTTTGCTTCTACAATCCAATATTCTTCAATACCTTCACTATTCATAATACATAAATTATACATTATTATATATCTAGCTATAATATCTGGCATATTTCTCAATGATATCTTCAATCGCTTTATCATCAATCTCCATTTACCCTTCAATATACCAAATGTCCTTTCTACATACATTCTAGTTGAAGACTGTATGAAATTCCAATTTGCCTCTTTCCAGGACAATTCAGTCTTTCCACCCTTTATCGGACAGTACATCCATGGCCTCACTGGATCCGCAACGTCTTCGACAAGTTTGTAAGACTGGTATTTTTCCTATATACATGCCCATCCGATTTTCATCACCTGGAATACGGCCCAATCGTGTAGACTTCTTGCCCATCTGAATTCATAATTCCAGAACATATAATATGGTCCAACAGTTCCTTGTAAAATTGCTGAGTGAAATGATATCCTACAGTAATAATTTTCTCCGCCAACTACCGGAGCTAAAACAAGATTATGCAAACCGTCTATCGTCCCTATAACATACAATATACCATGCAATTTTTAGAACCTTCTAGTTAAAATCCTAAACTGTGATTCATCCGGAGCAGGGTTGTCTATCCCGACGTCATGACGGTGTCATGCCGTCATGACGTGTCGTGTCGTGACGGACCCCTCCGTCACGACACAATAGGGTCTATGTAGGGTCAACCTAGGGGGCAGCTAGTAGGGTGGGTAAAATACTTACCTTCTTGCCAAGGTGGCGTCCTATGTGGCAGAAAAGGCCGATGTGAACGTGGATATGCCTAGCGCCAGGTAAACCATTTTGCCATTCTGTTATCATTCTGTTAAAATCAAAGTAGTGAAATATGACTAAGGAGTGTGTGGGGCGGACGGGGACCACCGGGGGAGGGCGGGGGGGGGGGGGGGGGAACGAGGCGGGAACGGGGGTGGGAAAGGGGGGTAGGGTGGGAACGGGGCGGGAACGAGGCGGACCGGGGGCGGACGGGGGCTAGTAATTTTTTCCCCACTTTACCTCTACTTTGTTGACATGTCATCACACGTGGACATCTTACATCCTACGTGTCCGAAATGGGGTAATGTAATTACACACAAAATTCAGTAAAATTCAAGTCCGTCAGGATAAAGACAGCATCCGGCATAATGTCGTGACGGATACGTGTCGTGACGGCATGACATTATGCCGAGATTAGCCTCCGTCACGACACAATAGACAACCCTGATCCGGAGTTTGTATAAAAACTGGCTACAAACGCTTCCTAACAGTCCTACAAAATTTTCTCATTATTTTTGATAATGTGTTTTTATGAACTCCATACAAGTCTCCTATACTTCGTAGTCCATTGTCACTACCTAACCTATGCAATGACATTGCTACCTTTTCTTGCACTGGTATAGTCACTTTAAATCGGGTTTCTTCTTTCTTCAAATACGGCCCCAATCTCTCATACAACAATATGAAAGTATTATATGTCACTTGAGTTCGCTTCCTAAACTCTCTCTCTCTCCACAATCCCAACATCCGAACATCCATTCTTGATTCCATATGCTTCTCTCTCTATGCGCCATATTTTCATACACCAAGTTCAATATTACAACCTTCTCCCACTCTCCTTGCAAAAGCATTGTTTGAATGTCCACAACATGCTTTACAAGCATGTACAAACACATGTATAATCCTAAAAGCAAAACAACGCTCTTTTTCCTATCCTTCATTGCAACCATGCTTCCTGAAATTCAAAGTGAGTACAAGCAAAAAGAAGAAGTGAGGTCAAGACAAGACTATTGTAGCCAAGAAAATGGTCAAAGTTGATTTTTTTTTAAACTGCCTTTTTAGTGCATATATTAAAAACATCAGCACCCTCACTTTTTGCTCCAAGGTCTTCCTTCTTGGTCCATATTTGGTTTACACCTAGTGAGGGGCTCATGGCTCTCAAAACTATTTTTTATGAAATCGGACCATGAAAGTCAGACCATGAACTTGGACCATTGACAAACGCCATCTTCCATGGTCCGACTTCATGGTCCATAGTGTAAACCGGCCTTACTGAAGGAAAAACAAACAAAAAAAGAGTCAAAAAGCCTCTACCACGGTATTCCAGGAAATAAAGCAAACAACACCATCCAAACACCGAACATATAGTGATACAACAAACGAGGAGAACTGACCGCTAATTACACATGAACATATTGAGTTTCAGAACTATTTGGTTGATGTTCACCACTTACATCGACCAACATAGAGGGATTTGTGGAGTATACCCCGAATGAATGAAAGAGAAACTACGAGTTCATAACATTCAACCGGTTGGACTTGAAAACACCAAGGTATGCCCAAAAATCTGCCCGTTTACAAACCCAAAGGCACCGCTAGTTACACTTGAATTGCTCAAAAATCTCCTTGCACACAGACTCAAAGGCACTGGTAGTTGCACATGAACCGCTTAAAAATCTCCTTGTACACATACTCAAAGGCACTGTTAGTTCTACATGAACCAAAGTAATTGGTTGATGCTCAACACTTTAGCGATCAACGTAGAGGGATTTGTGGAGTATACCCCAAATGAATAAAGGAAAACTAAAAGATCACAACATTCAACTGGTTGGATTTGAAAACACTAGGATATGCCCAAAAATCTCCCTGCACACAAACTCAAAGGCATTGCTTGTTGCAGATGAACTGGTTGAATTTTAGAAGTAACTGGTTGATGTACAACACTTCGTTGATTAATGAAGAGGGATTTGTGGAGTATACCCCAAATGAATAAAAATTTGTAAGATCACAACATTCAATCGGTTGGACTTGGAAACACCATAATATGCCCAAAAATCTCCCTACACATAGATTCAAGTGGCTTTTTAATCTCATAGACTCCGTTGTCCTCGAACATGTACACCTGCCACAGAACACAACCACAAATACTCAATGAATTCGTTTCGCAAAAAAGGTCGTTCTGGCATTTTTGGCTATACATTGCAAAAACACACTACTTATTTCCATCCCAATTCTCAAGCATGAAGCCCTCAATCCAGTCCAACTTTGTCCAAAAAAAAAAATTCAAGCCCAACCTTGTCACATGTAAAGTGATGACACCCAATTTCAGGACCCAACGTTCTTGAGAATTTACCTTCCATGGATTGACAGTAGACATGTTCACTATCCAATGGACGAGTCTAATCTAAGCCCATGTTGAGAGTTCAAGCCAAGGAAAACCTCGTCCCAAAATTTTCAAGTTGGCCCAAAGATTTGGTTCCAAATTTCTGCCACCTAGGACATCACTTAGGATGTGTAAAGGTTTAGGCCCAACCCTAGTATAAAGTCCTTAGGTTGGAGTTGATGAAACCGAGCAATCCCATTAGCTAAAATTCTTAGAGTGTGGACCAACCCTCAATCCTGCCTTGAATGTAAATTGGGCCTAAGACTTCACTCCTACTCTCCAAGGGCCTCTCTTCACATTGCGATGTGGGTTTTCTAACTCAACGGCAAAAAGCCAAATTTTGAAGTATCCTTATTTCACACTTGGTTCTAGTTTTTGATGATCAAGAGGTCAGGTGTTCAATTTTAGTTCAATCTCCACCTTGCGTTCATACTAGCTTTTAGATAAACTCACCATTGTCGCTCTCATTTACGACGTTCCAGAGCAGCTCTTCGAAGTCCCTTCCTGGGCATTATGGCATGCCTCCGAGTGTTTGAACCTTCAGTAGCGTTTGTTGTCGTGATGCTCTGCAATAAATTCCGTTCTTGACACATTTCAAAAGCCTCTTTTTGGATAAAATTTTGGAATCATCAGATTCTATTGCAGATTGCTCTTGTAATGGCTCTTGTCGCTGGATGTATGATGAGTTGCATTGATCAAATTGTGAGGAATCGATCGGGTCAAGAATTCTATAGAGAATTCTATCGTCACCAGATCATCATTGGCATTAAGGGAAGCTCTTTTGTGTCCTTAAGAATTGTTACTTACTCCTCCAAAAGTACCCATCCGGAGTCAACTGGAACCATGAGTATATATATGTTATTGATTGCTCTGGTAAATTCTCCAAAATTCTTCCTATTCAACATTTGTTCAACAAAAGCCTCCATGTTATGTTAATTAGGTGTATATTTTGGTGCATAGTAGATGTCAGATTTGAATGAGGACATGCGAATTTTGCTGTGTCAAAAAATGCAGCCAGAAGGTGACTTCCGCTCTACGGTCTTGCACTATCTTCAAATACAGCTCTCATGGTAATGCATGCTGAAATAAACATGATTCAAATCATGCATACTCTTCAATAATGGAATCGTATCCATTCATTTCATCAGAAAATATGTGTATCTAATACATTGCTTCCTACGCTCGCTTGACGCACTACATCTTCCTAATTCTCTACATACAAAATGAATGAGATTCTTAAGACCAAGTAGAACATATATGGCAGGAAGGGTGATTTGAATTACATAATCTTCTGGAAGGCCAGTCGAGGACACAAATTCATACATGAATTCTCAAATCTCCTTTGCGAAATTCTGCCTCGAGTCATTGGCTTCATGCATTCGTCGTTTGCTCCTCTAATTCAAATACTTGATGAAACTAAGCAAATGATGAATATGAATCTGTAGAGACAGGTTTCTTTCTCCTTCTCTTGTCATTTTTTCTGCAGAAATTGCGGAAGTAATCGAAGTTTTATCAGGCCGCTAATATGTGATGGATCCTCAGCTCCTAAATTAACTAAGCACCAAGTGGTTAAAGATTCAGCCAATCAGTGACACTCCTTTACAGTCCGCAACCTCCAAATAAACTTTAGAGTTATTAGTTAAGTTATGAGTTGCAGGTTGGATGCTAAAGGTGCCATCTCATGTACAGAGGGCTTAAAGAGTCACTTTAAAGGTTTCCTGCAAATTTGAAATCGTTAGAAGTATCAAAATAATTGTAGAACAATATTGTAGATTAGTGAATATGAGGCGGATTGAAGCAACCAAATTTCAACTCAAATGAAGCTTGTATGGGTCTGGAGGAAAATCATAAAGGTCATTATCAATTTGAGCCTTTCAATGCTAAGGAGGGGGGCATGTTCATGTGTGAATGTTTCTTTGTACTCCAGTCACTCAGGTGGCTCAAGTGTTGTTGGAGACGGGCGGTGAACAATCTAGTCAACAATGGGTTTGAGAACCAAAGTAGGTGTTATTATTGAGCTTGTGTTGCTTTAAGGCCTTAGTACCTCATGCCCTCATGTAAATTTAGCACTATTTAGTAGCGCTACTGGGAAAACTCCCTAAATATGTCATAATTACATATAGGAATGTGGGAATGATATGCTAGGTTTAGATGATATGATGTCTTTATCCGGGTTGCATTCTTTGATGATTAAGGTTAGGTGCGTTGCTTCGATGGGGGTTTAACGAATCTTTGGTCTTGAGATTGGGAGAAGTTGATGCATGAGTTATAAGTTGCTAGTGTTTTTTTCTTTTTTTAAATACTTTGTTTGAATTTGTTGAGTAGGTGTAGATTGTAGTCTAGAGCTATGTTGTTAATGTGAAAATATTGGGATTCTTCTATCCAATTCATGGTGGCATGTGGTGTTGTATTCCATTGGCATAGGTAGGATTCTTTTGATAGTTTGGGCCTCTCATTTATCTTTGCAGTTAGTAGTTTTGGTAGCGATGATGGCTTGTACTTGTTTTCCAATGGTAGTGTCATGTCGGTCGGTTATTGTAGTCGGTATGTTATGACTTGCGTTTGTATTTGTGGTGGGAGGTGGGGGGGGGGGTTTGAGGTGAAAATAATATGTTGGCTTGTTGTCGGATTTCTTTAATTAGTTTTGGGATGGCTTTGAATTTTTTCTTGAATTCGGATGAATATAGGATGTGTTGGCTGGTGGGACCTTGGATATGAGTGATAGTGGTGATGCCGTATATGTAGTTTATGGAGGTATTTTGTGGTATTCTTTTTTGTTCTAGAGAGAGCTAGGAGTATTGTGGGAAGTTTTTCTAGGTGTATATTGTTGAGGTTTGTTGGATTGGGAATTCTTTGTGGGTAGTATTTATGTGTATTTTGCATCTTTTTCTAGCAAGAACATAGTGTGAGCAATGGGAGATATTTTAGAGAGGTTACCAACCAAAAAAGACCATTTTTAGATCATCAAGGTCAAGTTTGGGTTGAGTTCCCCCCCCCCCCTCCCCAAGTTAATTTTACACCAACTCACCATACTAGACATACTATACATACTAGTAGTGGGAAGTCCCCTTAATTTTTGTTACTTAGGGCAATATGCCCATACGTTTGACTATGCGATGGAGGAGCCCATTTCTATGTGGAGTGATATCTCTTGGATACTTGAAAACTATGGCTTGTCACGTACCGAGGAGAGGCCTACAAATATCTATCACATGAGAGTCTCCAGACAATGGCGTACTGAACCTCCAATGAATGTGACAAGGCACCCCCATTTATGTCCTTGCTCCCATAGATGCAAGTGGAATCCGACAACCACACTTGCAAATGTGGAGTATAATTAACCTCTCATTCTAGGTCCTAAGACTACAGATGTAGAGTGCAAGGCTACCTACAATCAATTTTTTCAAGAACATATTCATCATAGAGACATGGTATGCTTCAGATAGGCGGTTTTTGCTAATGTCTTGTAGATTGGTGTGGGCCATGGAACATAACCATTGATGTGAATCAATTTCAGGAGAACCATCATGAGTTTTTGTTGCTCCTTAAATTGCAATACTGACCCACAAGGTGGATGAGATTAGTGTAGGTCATGTTCATGAATCATTTTATTGCTAGAGCCCACAAATGCTTAATCAATGAATTCCCGTATACAAGATATCAATGAATGGTTAGTTGGAAAGATTTGAAAGATGGTAGAGCACAAACGCTCCTGAGTTGGTAGCTCGAGACGAGGATTTATAGAAGGCGATTGAAAAAAATGGAAGTCCGAGAATTAAAGCGGGTTGTGGAAAAAGATCTACAAAGATTGGGCTCATGGCCAAAATTACTCATGAGGTGAAGTCATTGAGGGACCAACAATAGATTTAGTAAGGGGCTATGTGATGCATTTTTTCCGTTATTTATAGCTTTATTTGAAAGTAAGTGTTAATAATACCTGAGATGAACTAGAATTTTCTAATCGAGTAAGGTTGAACATGCTATTGTCTCGGGATATCAGAAGTAGTGATAGGAATGGTCATAGCATGATAGGATAAAGCATATTTTTTAATATCTACATGGACCTTTGTGAGCCCAAAAGCGGATGCTCACACCTGTTTTGAGTTTAGAATAGATTAAGTCTTTAGTTTGGATTTATTATTGGTTTATAAAAGCATAAAAAGAGTGATGTTATTTACCATAGCATATAGTTATGAGAAGCGTGGATTTTGAGTTAATTAGAAGAATTGTGCTTTGGCATTATTGAATTTGGCAATAGTGATAGGTTGAGTAGTCCTAAGGGTGAAAAGATTGGAATCCAGGGTTTAAGCGTCCGAATAGGACTCATTAGCTATCCATTTTAGAAACGGGTAGGACTTTTTGAGGATAACCCCTGTAGCGGTGAGGGGAAGTTCTTCTTCTTCTTCTTAGCTCAACTTCAGCGAGTGAGAAGCTGGAATCCAACAGGCGCAAGGGAATGTAGCCTTCAGCGAGTGAGAAGCTGGGATCCAGCGAGCACAGATGGAAGTGAGCATTTCGGCGAGTGAGAAGTTGGGATCCAGCGGCACAGATGGAAGTGAGCATTTCGGCGAGGGAAGCTGGAATCCAGCAGGTGCAAGGGAATGCAGCTTTCGGCGAGTGAGAAGTTGGGATCTAGCGAGCACAGATGGAAGTGAGCATTTCGGCGAGTGAGAAGTTGGGATCCAGCGGCACAGATGGAAGTGAGCATTTCGGCGAGGGAAGCTGGAATCCAGCAGGCGCAAAGGAATGCAACCTTCGGCGAGTGAGAAGCTGGGATCCAGCGAGCACAGATGGAAGTGAGCATTTCGGCGAGTGAGAAGTTGGGATCCAGCGGCACAGATGGAAGTGAGCATTTCGGCGAGGGAAGCTGGAATCCAGCAGGCGCAAAGGAATGCAACCTTCGGCGAGTGAGAAGCTGGGATCCAACGAGCACAGATGGAAGTGAGCATTTCGGCGAGGGAAGCTAGAATCCAACAGGCGCAAGGGAATACAGCCTTCGGCGAGTGAGAAGTTGGGATCCAGCGGCACAGATGGAAGTGAGCATTTCGGCGAGGGAAGCTGGAATCCAATAGGCGCAAGGGAATACAGCCTTCGGCGAGTGAGAAGCTGGAATCCAACAGGTAGAGGGAATGCAGCCTTCGGCCGAGGGGAGCTGGGATCCAGCAAGTACAAGAGAACGTAGCCTTGGGCCCTGAATCGCCGAAGAGCGAAAGAGATAGGCCTCTGAAGGGCCTACACTGGAATTGACAGGCGATGACGGGTGTGTCTCGGAGCCGAACATCGTAGAATTGAGAGGCCATGGCCGGGACTGAGAGCTGGGTAAAGGGATCATTAGTTAGTACTTAGGCCCTATTATTTAAAGGGGGTAACTAATTAGCCAAGGGGTTAAGGGGTTAGACTAGTAGGTTAGGTAATTAGTGGATTAGGAGGCCTTGAGGGAGAAGAGGTGACATTAGAGGGGTAGCATTAGGGGGTGAAGTTGGGTGTGGGAAGTGTTATGATGTGGGAGGAAGAGAATAGGAATAGAAGAGCATTTTTTAATGCTTGTACTTCCACTACGGAATAAAACTAGGGTGCTTACATTGATGTCGAATGGATTGTCAGTCGAAGAGTCTGAAGGGGAAGAATGCCATAGGCATTGAATGTGAGTTACCTGCCCTCACCCGGACTACGACGCATAAGGGTGGGTGGTTTGGCCTCACAACCTTCTCAAAGGGATATAAGGCTAGGAAATTAGGGAGAAAGGGGCTCATAACTTCATCTTCATGCTATTAGATTTTGTTGAAACAACGTGGCCTCTGAGCCCATTTGAGAAAAAATTAGAAAGCATAGATGGTGCTTGAGTACTTCTATGTGGAATACATAATTGCAAGCCAATTGTTTGATGCTCCAAGATATTCGAGTATATCTAGGGTGATTGTACTAGATTAAAAAAATGTGTATTTAAATCCAATATTGAGAAGTTAGATTGTGGATTAATTTGTAAAGTCAACAAGGAGCAATTCATTGACTTTGATTGCAAAGGTTATATTTTGAAATCTGCATATTAAGACTATAGTCTATTGGGTTGTAATTGATCCAGATACCCCTACATGTCAAGCTATGGTACGGTATCATATTCACCCGCATTATGCTGCAAACCATAGTCTTGTGAATGGGAGGTAACAATGTAGTCTTTGATAAAGTGACGCCATTGTTTGTGATTGAACATCTTGATAAGTTGATTCATGAGAAAGATCAGAGGGTATTTGTTGATCTCATCTATTGAATAACGGTGACGAAAATCAATTCCTCTCTGTCAAAAAAGTCAATTGCTTGGTTGTGAATCCAAAACCAACAAGCAATTAGACCCAAATACCGAATGCAAGTAAATATGGATGTGAATCACACATCTAAGTTGGAATATCTTTAGAGGAAACCAAATAATCAAATTGTCAAAAGTTTGTATGAGAATTGAAAAATAGAATCAATTTCTTATCATGGCAATTGTCATTGGGTTGCTATAATATATCTTGACGAACTTGTGTTAGAGCGGAAAGAATTGAGATATAATGCCTTGTGGAAATTGAATAGGCTATGGTCTCAACAGTGGTGACCCGGACATATTCTATCTTTCAAACCTTTGGTAGAATGGAAGCCGAAAGGATAAGTTACCGAGACCATTGACTACGAGAGCAAAGAAAAAACCAGGAAGATGAATAGTCTTGAAGTTTTAATCTCTAGTAAGTGTTGTATGCTTATCTAATGTACTAAAGTTACTTTACTTTGATGTGTCAAGGGGATAAGCTAGAACTAACCAAGATATAATAATTGAGCGCATTAGCCAATAGCCTCAGGATATAATTAATGTAAGGAGAATTTAATGACTAATAAGCAAGAGAGTGAAAATATAAAGTTAATTTAAAATTGAAAGTGGTTTACCTAAGGAACCATGCCATGAACTACTAATCCGCATATGTGGTGTGGCCTATGGTTGCAAATGATGGAGACAATGGTTACTTTGGCCAAGATCAAGTAAAAAAACCATTGTCTAGCAATGTAATTAAAAGAAATATTTAATCAAGGAAAACCGAGAATTATGGAAGGATGGTTGCACTGCATTTTCAAGTTACATTAAAAGGGCTTAATTAAGCCAAGATTATTGACAACACCAAAATGTCCTTGGCTTTGGTAAAGAGACTAAAATGAAATATTACATGCAAGACAATTGACTATGGCCGTGTCTATGCTTGAGCACCGCACTTGGTCCAATTAAAATAACTCATTGCCAGATTATTTATGGGTGATTGAGTGACTGTCATAATTGCATGTACTAACATTGAGAGACTTGGAAGTCATTGACCCCACATCATCACCTAATTGTCAGTTTCAACATGAAATAATGCAAAATAACCTTGCATGTTTCCTAAATAATCTTATTTGAGTCATCTAGATGATACTAAAATCACCTTTTTAGTTTTCCCTAAGTACTTCCGTGGGTTTTTTTTAAACCAAAATCTAAACTACAACATCCATCATATGTATCCACAACCAAAGGACTCCCCCCCCCCCCCCCCCCCTCAAAGGGAACGACCAAATAATTGACACACTCACACATAACATATCAAAGTTCTACAATGTACATGCAAAAACCAACCCCACCCAAGGCACACCCGTAGATTACAAAGTCTAATTTACAACAAAATGGTGGACAACATTGAAAGCCACCCTAACCCCACCTAGCAACGATTCAACTCCCTTACCAAATACCCTATACCACATAAACATCCTCAAATATAAGCCTCAACAATGTATCTACACATACTACTCATTCATGCCACCGGACTAACATGACATAGGTAATATAGTAGGCTCAGGATTAATACAACCCTAACAATGATCTCTGCATTGCAAAAATACTCCTTGGTTTACCAAACATCCTACAAGCAGACTTTTACCTCCTCTTCATCGCCTTAACAACCACAAAAGACCAACCACAAGATACATTCACATACATTGATAGCCTTAACAACATGTACCTCATTAGCAACCACATTAGACACCCATCATCCCAACACAACCATCTTGACAAACTACTTATATCAACATAGTCCATAAAATCTCATGGACCAACTAGCAATTACAAGCAACAAAATTGCAGACCAACTAGCAAACGAAGGAATTACATGTAATAAACCCATCCCACACCTCACATACATACCACACTGTGAGGCCAAACCCACCACCCTTAAGCGTCCTAGTCCGGGTGGTGGTTTTGAGAATCACATGTGTCATACCAAAACTCGCGGTAACATGGAATGTAACTCCCATCTCAATGAACTCCCAACTTACTTAGAATCATGATGTTTTATTGATGTTAGCCTCTTGAATAGGTAGAGCATTGGCCTTCTCAAGGGTCCACCCCGCGGCCTTGGCTACACATGCCCTTAGTGATATCCCTCTTGAGACCTTGACATTAGCCAAGACCTTCTCATTAGCCAAGACCTTCTCATTAGTGATCTTAGCCTCCGTGAGGCTATGGCTTGTCGACTCCATGTGACAATTAAATTTCTAATACCTTAATCCGCAATCGTCACCAAAGGCCGTCCTCTTTGTGGGGAACCACACAACTCACCCTGGTGCTTTACATCAATTTTAGCACATCAATTCATTCCATGATAAGGATACAAGTGTTAAAAAACACTTCTCTCTCTTATCACTATCTTAGCATTCCTCTATTGCAAGTCACTTCTAAATTCACTCACAAGTTCACTCCCTAACGTCAACAACCTCCAACTTAAGGGGTTCCTAATTGTAACTCCAATGCTAACCCCGCTAACTTCCTAAATTCTACCTAGCTACCCCCCTTAACTCATAACCCAGCTCCTACCTAAGCCCTAGTTCAAATGGCTCCCACTCCTTATTGTGGTTGCTACCCAACAGTCGGCTGCAGTGACCGGGATTGCTCAACCCCAGTCCGGTGGCTGGCTAAGCCTTCAACCCAGCAGCAGTCTCGTCCAGGGGTTGGCTAAGCCTTCGGCCCAGCTGCCGTTTAGTCCAGGGGCTGGCTAAGCCTTCAATCCAGCTGCAGTCTCGTCCAGGGGTTGGCTAAGCCTTCGGCCCAGCTGCCGTTTTAGTCCAAGGGTTGGCTAAGCCTTGCATGTGAATACTCAACTTAGCTAAACCACCATAAAACCACAAACACCATTCAAACTAAACTAAATCAAACTAGATTAAACTATAAGCCTAAACAACTAAGGACTAACAATCAAATGACTAACGCTCCTTTGGGTATCACCCACAACCCACACACACACCTCTACACACAAGAGAGGGAAGGGGTGAGAGTGAAAAGACAAAGAGAGAGAGCATTGAGAGAGAGAGGAAGATTTTGAAGAAGAGGGAAGAAAAGGTAAAGAGAGGGAACTTAAGGAGAAGAGAGGATAAGGGAGGAAGAGGAGAGAAAGGGCATCCAATCACAACCCCTTAAACCTTCTCCCCCTTAGTAGGACCTCATCCTCTCCGCTAACCCTTCAACCCCTAAACCAACAAGAACACGTTCTAATTCAAACAATTAAATCAAAGGCACTTCCCCTTGCCTCATCAAGCACTACTCCTCTAATCAAAACACTCCCTAATGTCACTAAGCTTCTAATTCACCACACAAAATGGCTTAAGGCCTAAACATAAATCCACACCAAGCCTCACTCTTTTTTTACTTTTGATTGTTTCAATAACACTCCCATTGCAATTCTAATTAAATTCTAAACATAAAACAAATATGAGCACTCATTTTGGGCTCATACACACACCATACCATATTGGCTCAATGGAATCTTGACGGAAGAACACAAAGGAGAAATCCACAACCCACAAACCTACATAAATCAATCCCAACGTGAACAAAATTTCAACACTGCAAATCACAAATTTTCATATGTTGACAAATGGGTCTCCAATGAAGAAATTCATCACAAACTATCAAACCACTTTTTGGTAAGCCAAATATATACACACAAATCACACAAACACTAAAGTTCCAATACGCCTAGTACATGGGGAACCATCAAAAAAACATATTGTGGCCAATAAGTAAACCCAAACCCACGATTCCCCAAGACGGCCATAAGAGAAAAATCCAACAAATACAACCCCCTCATTACCATCACGGCCAAAGTATAACCTGCCATTCACAAAAAAAAACCATTAAAAGCACTAGAAAACCTTAAGATACCTTCATGCAAAATTATTAAAATACATTTTTAAAAAACTCATGAAACACATCCATCAAATCACCATCATATCTCTCACTTACCTAATACTAAATAAATGAAAACCAAACATTGGTGGACCCCCCCCCCCTCAAAAGGCCCCCAAAACCCAAACATAACTCCCCAAGCCAAGACTAACAAAATATTGCTCTTCATCTTGTTACACATATTACTCAAATGGAGCCCACCTTTGAAAGGAAGGAAGTACCCCTACTTGGAAGCTCGGTAAAACATGATCAAGGTAACAAAGGACATACTTCCATTCACATAAGTACAAACACAAGTGCCAATTTTACTTTTATATATTTATTATGCGGCAAGCCCGCCTTTAAGAATCGGGTCTAAAACAAGTTCAGGATACCATGACACTTCAAAACCACATTGCAACCCTTCATTATCATAGCTTGTTGTGTACAAGGGCCTACATGAATAAGATGGTAATGAAATAGCATTTGGTTGAAAGCCCGGTCTCGTATGTCATGACATCTCAATATTCCATAGTACTAAGCGTTTGAATGAGTTTCAAGGGCCCTCATATTTTCATGGTCACAACCCTTGCCCATGGTGTAAAATGGCCCTAAGGAATGTGACCTTGTTGTACACACTTCCCAACAATTCGTCCTTTTGGATTGACACAATTTTTGCTTCATTTCATCAACAATCATAACCACATTGTCACTTCGAGTTTTAATATTGAAGTAGAGATGCAAGAGGTGTGAGAATCCAAAGAGAATATTCTTAATATCTTCAAATGATACATAGACCCTCCTAATCATGTTCATTATTGAACCTAAGATGGCATATCTATCTATCTATCTATCTTATGTGCATATAGGTCAATCCATTGTAACACTTTAGCTTGGACATGTGCATATTACATTATTTCAATTTAATTTGGTCCCCCACCTTTATGGGATGATGGGCAAAGGTAGGGAACAATTGAACAATGGAGCAACGGCAACACCATCACCACATCCACCCATGTTGTCCACTATATAATAGTTGCTTGGACAAGCGCCCATGAGTTATGGTCCATAGCACTTGTCCGTAGCAATTGTGAATTGTGAAGGATGTATAGTGGATTTAACGCCTTGAAGCCCTGCCCTAACGACCTAGACCCCTACCCTTGAATAGTATGACAAACATGAAAGTGATTGTGTTGAAATTCATCGGATATCATAATGAGCTTCAAACAAGAACCTCCCCCCCCCCCCCAAAAGCTATGGCCTACTTTTGCGTGTTGCAACGGAAAGCTAATATAGAATGCGTCATTTATGGATCCATAACATTATTTAGATCCAAAACAATGTTCTGTGAGACTGACAATATTTTATGGAATATTTCCATATTCCGACCGAATGTGGGGAAAACCCGAGAATATTATGTGGAATATTGTCAATCCCACAGTACACTATTATAGATCTAAATAATGTTATGCCACTGTAGTCTTGAGTGGGCTACCTATGTGATTTTCACGACCTCAATCATAGTTGGTGTTCGAATTGAAGTGACAAACAATCTAGACCTTGGACAATTGTCAAAATAATTGTCATTAACTATGTCTTTTTCAATACATTTTAGGGAACAACTATAGTTAACTAAAAAAAATTCAAACCGATTTGAAGAACAACTGTAATTTACTATAAATTTTTTGGACCAAATACAAGAAAAACTATAGTTAACTAGAAAGATTTCCAATTATTAATATACATTCAAAGAAGTTCGCCTCTTGATTTACTTCAGTTGAGGGTCTATAATATGCTCGGGCCACTAAGGATCATCAAGAAACGCTTTTATACGATCACTCACAATGTTGGGCTTTGGAACAACCTCCATGCTCACCACCAATACAAATAACACACCAACAATACTATTACATGACAACAAAATTTCGTGAACAAGCTGCGCTCAACTTTAATTAACCAGATATTCAATTAATAAGATATAACTAAAGTTAACTAGATTTTTCGGCAAACTTGATTTAGAACAACTCAAGTTACTTACATTTTACGGCAGGTTAAATCGCGAACATCTATAGTTTCGAAAGGCAACTACTTAACTAATAGTTGAATTAGTTGGTTAGTTGTCCAAGGTCTGAAACAATCCCACAATCCGCCCTTCTCATTTCCCCATGGAGTGCAATATCTCATAGGCTCTATAGCATGCCCCAACGCTCTTGGGTACCCTCCACATTCTCTACACATTGTTTTAACCCATGTGAATGCGTATGCGCCCTAATATTCGTCACCAAGCCAATGGCATGAGGTGCCTCCACCTTTGGATTTTGTAAGCATATGTTCATCAATATATGTCATAGTCAATTGTGTAGCCATTTCCTCAAATAATTCAAGTCTATCTTAACGGCCACTTTTTCAACTTTAAATTTCTTAATGCCTAATAGGACAAGAATGCACAACATACATGTCAAGGCAAAGAAAAAGAAAAGAGATACGGAGCCATGACTCGTGGAATCGTACGTAGCACGTGTACCCACCCCAAAGATGGTCCGTTACATCCGGCTTTGGATGTTTAGTGGTTATGTAAACTCATCCATCGTGGATGAAGGGGTCCAGTAAAAACAAGTCCCCTGCAAAGCTAGGACCCGATTCATTCCAACTTGACATTTGTAGACTAATTTGAGGGTTCTGATTCTATTTCTCGAGTCAATGTGTCTTAAAATACTCGTTTAAGTTCTATAATGTAATTCATCACATTTTTCACCCTCGCAATGGATGAGTTTATGTAGACATGATACATCCACCCTTCTTATATACGTGGTGTATATTGTAGATGGGCCTTGGAGGATGGGACCCCCAATTGATAGCTTTGTTATGTATAGATATCCCCGCTACCTCACATGGAAACAACAAGGGGTATTTGATGTTCAACTAACAATTTCACAATCTTCTTGTCCTTCCATGTCACATAATATATCTTTTGGCCTTTCTGCATATGGCATAATCTCAAAAGGGGGGGGGGGGTCACCCTTTGTTTTTCTTGGCAACCATGTGCGTCCGGAGGGTGTTTTTTTGAGAGCATCAATTAAGTCATTCCCTTAATGTATAAGTATTTCATAAATGATCTAATATATTCCAATTATTTTATTGGAATGTATTACAATACATATTTTGGTGACATGCTTTCTTACTTAGAAAACCTTAATGTTCTTGAATCTTACCACCCAACAATAAGTGAAACCCTCTTCTTGGAAAGACCAAATGCCACCCCCTCCCCCCACGCACGCCCCTCAAAGGACATGATATTTTCCCTTAGACAAGGTTTTTGCTAAACCTTCTTCATAGTCAATGAATGAAAATAACAACCACCCTCCACACACTATGTAGATCCACATTACACCCCTCACTACCTTTAGTCCTCACATACATACCCTACTCTTTGGACCATCCACAATATATGCTTGTGTAAAGTTGTCCTCAATGCTTATATATGACCTTAAAGCCCCACACATGACTTGTTTGAGTTCGCTACATACCACATGTTTACCGCCCACTACTCCAAGTAGTAAAGGGTTGATACTCAAGCATTGCCTCAAGGGCAATATTTATTTTGTATCTCAACATCATACCATCCAAAGTCACAATTCCCCCAAATTCATATGTCAAGTTGTCAATGTCTTGCACCAATCTCTCATCTCCACAAGCAACCTTCTCATAACCAACCAAGCACTCTATTTTGGACATATTATCTACCTCGCTCAACCACTTCAAATTCTTACCCTAATTCAACATAATTGCATCCAAATTCAAAGGTTTCATGTATGGGCTGCCTAAGTATTGCTTTCAACCTTTTGAACTCGATTTCCTTTGCAAGAGGTGTAAACACTTGAATTGCCTCCTTTGTCACATGCATTGAACACTTTTCATGGGGAATTCTAGTTGATGATGATGTTGTTGTTGTTAGTAGGCACATGTCAACTACCGTACTTGGGCTACCATGTCCCCAAGAAGCTTTGATTTGAGATGAAATTTTCATGGCTCTATATGAATCCTTAGTGTACATAAGGAAGAAAAAAAGAAGAAGAAAAACTTCGGTCTCCGGAGGAGACCGACGTGAATGGAGTGTTTGTTCGATCCTCCTCCAATCCAATGCCCACAGGACAAAGGTATGGAGGTTTAGTGTACATATATATTGTCAATTCAACGTGTGTGTCCTTTTTGTTTGACCTTGAGTGTGGTGATGATCCCCACCCAAATTGTGGAAGGGAGATTAACTAGAGCATGATCTTGCAAACACTAGCAGGTGTCAAGGTTCACTTGTCACTTGTAGGAGGGTTGTAGTGAAACAAGCACGGGGAGGTCACTCCATTGTAAAGTTGAACAATCACGTGCGAACATTTTACATGTAAAAAATCTTATGTTTTATATAAAGCATCATCAAAATGAGTTAAAATTTACCAAATTTTTCTCATGAGTAGATATATAGGGTACCTATTACATAGTAAAAAATGATAACTAAATTTGATGATTTTTTTTTCATAAAACATACCATTTCTAACTAGAATGATGCATAATTGAACTAAAAGAATTATTACAAAGAATGAAGATGACTTAAAAATTCAAAAAATATACAAAAGATACTATCAATGATTATGTATATGTAGAAAAATATTATAAATATTATAAATTATCCATGGCATGTAATATAGGGGTAGCAAACTTTGTTCGCACGTGGTGTTCAACTTGACAATGGAGTGACCTCCCCGTGGAAACAAGAAGTTATAAATTAACAAGTTTCAACCCTTTATTGCCAAAGGGCACATTCAAATAGAGTTATTTGTAAAGTAGCATAGATGAAACCATGGGTTTAGTCTCAAAACCATGAGTGTATGAGAATTAACATAAAGTCACTGAAGTTTTATGAGTGCTTAGATTATCATACATAAAGAGTGGTGTCATACTATTAAAAACTAATTGTCTAGCTTGTCCTACTGGGATACATGGACCAAGCTAGGCTTGCATATGCCAATCCTAGATTTAGGGGAGGGGGTTTCATGCACATACCCTATTTTAGATCTTAAAATTCTCTTAAAGTTTGAGAGGTGGAAAGAGGCCTGAAAGTTTCACCTAACTTTCAAAATAGGCTCCGATACATGACGAGGTGATGAGCTAATAATGAAAAGTTTCTCAAAGAAGGATCATAACCCATGGTTTTGTCCTTTATTGATGAATAACTCTAATGAAATTGAAATATTCCTATCACCCTTTATGTCAAGACCAATTCATTGCAATATCACCAACATGTTTTATGATTGGGCATTCACATGTGAAAACCAACTTTTAAATGAAGATGCTCAAAGAAAAGTCTTTTGTTACAACAAATTTGAGAAGATCCAATGGCCGCAAAGTTGGAAGTTCCCAAGTTGGGGCACTTAGTGAATGTTTGTTTAAAAATTGGATGATGGGATGGATAAGGACCCTTGATTAAAAAATATAATAATAATAAATAATAATAATTTACATACTGATATGTGAGAATTCAAATTTTCAAATTCATTTGGAGTTTATTTTGAAAAATACCATACCTTATATTCTTTTCTACAAGGTAAATAGCCCCTTGATAAATAGGTCCTGAGTGCACATGTATACATTAATATAAGAGGGAGTGACCTCCCCGAGATCAAAGTTCATTGACCGGATGATGTGTGTTCTCACAATGATCTTGAATGTTATTTTTGAAACATTTTTGGTTGGGGTGTTGCCCACACTACTAAAGACGGCTGATCATTGCAATAGGCAACATCCCGAGCATGAAAATTTGCTTCTTTCTCCAAGTGTTAGTAACCTTCTACGAAGTCCACAAAAACTTTGGAGCATCGTTCTCCTTCAAATTAGATTGAAAACAATGAGACTTGCACCACTCTATTCTTAAATCTTGGCTACCTTTGATAGAGCCCACCCCCAAAAGGATGTGAATTTGACAAAGAAGTTGTTTGGGATCCTATATTTGTTTACAACTAACATACCATAGGGTTTAGTAGGGTGGATAATCAAAATAATATATGTTAGGGCCCACACCTTACGGAGCCTTATGCTATTTGCCTAATGAAAATGGTCTCTATCCCGTCATCTGAAATAATGAAACTAATTTCATTCACAACATTCAATATTTCATCCACAGATGAAACCCTTAAGGAAAGAGGAATGACCTCCTTGAAACCCTAATGGTGGCTTTGTTCCACCCCATCTCTTCTCATGTGTCGTGTGGCTAACAAGGGTGTGTGAGCTCATAGGATGTGCTAGTTTTGAATGTGGCGTGGTGGCGTGTTTAAATTGTGATTACGCAAGTGGTGTGGTGGCATGGATAGGCTATGAGTACCTCTTCTTTTTTTGCTTTTAAATGCTTTAAAGTTTGCTATGTGGAGTGTATGAATTTAGGGTTTAGGATTTAGGAACTTGTTGTGCAAAGAGGATGTGAGGCCCTTGAATCTATATTATGTGATTTAGTACATGTGTAGCTCTGTGATCTATACTCATGTTTTCCTCATGATTTAGTATGAGTGGTGTGAAGTAAGTTCCCATTCCATCTCATCCAGAAGGAAAGAAATAACTTCTTCACCACCAAAAAGAGAACAATTTGCACTCGATGGGCATCATGCCTTACCCTCTGTAATAGTTTGCATTTGGTAGCGTTGATGTTTTGGAGCTTTTATGGTTTGGGTTTGCTTTATGTTTTGGACCCGTTTCAAAGCTTTTTGGTAGTCTAGTTTAGTGATTATGTTTTTGTGAGAGTCAAT
This sequence comes from Polytrichum commune, assembly GCA_950295325.1. NCBI lineage: Eukaryota > Viridiplantae > Streptophyta > Polytrichopsida > Polytrichales > Polytrichaceae > Polytrichum > Polytrichum commune. Next base: position 41,049,268 of record OX485807.1, read on the forward strand.
TAGTATCCTTGGAGATTTTGGGGCATAATCGATCAAAATCTTAGTGTTTCCAAATCCAACTGTTTATATCTCAAACTTAACACTACAATATAAGTAGTTCCAAAATATCAACACTACCAAATGAAAATAACCAAATAGTGTTTATGTTATTTTACAAAGATCGGTAATTTTCTTGAAGTTTTGATTGGTTATTTCTCAAACTTAGTTGGCTCATTGATAATTAGCGATTAGTTCTCCCCTTTCATTGGAGCCAATCATGTGTGCACCTCATTGAAGATGGATCTCTCTTCCCAATTGGGAAAATGGTGATCTCTTCAAAGTTCTCTCATATTGTGTGGTTTTAACCACTTGAACTTAAACAATGTCACAAATTTCTTCATAATTGAATGTATAAAGTGTAAACAAGTTGTGAATTATGATCTTGTATGTATAAGTGTTGAGTTTTACATGACATCAACAAAAACTTCAATTTATAATTATTTTATGCCCAAATAAAAGAAGATAAACCTACCCAAGATAACCTACCCAAGATAACCTACCCATAGGGTCCTCAAAAATAATGAATGTTAGAAAATTACTAAATATTTGGGTCCACAATATTGAGCTTCTCCAATATAATAACCCCTCCCCCCCTAAAAGAACACCTTGTGTTTTGCATGTGGTCTCACTAAATACAAGGGAGTGACCCCCCCCCCCTCCTTTGAGGTTGGGACAATGTTTCCACTAGTTAAAGCATCAGGTGCCACAATATAGTGGATGGAATCTCCAAAGGTGAGGTCACCATGTAGGCTATCAACCAATCTAGTTGTCTACTAGTTGTATAATGCTTTCTAGCATTATGTTTCTCCACTTTTCATAGCACATTGTTTATGAATTGTGCCAAAACACGAGATCCCTCGATTGACCAAAATAACTTGACTTCCATGCCTGAGGGGCCCGCCTCCCCTTTGTGAGGGCGCATGTTTTTTCTTTTGTGGTATCCATTTTGGCGTTGGCCGTTTGGCCTTCTGTCTCAAAAAAAAAAACCAAAATAACTTGAAAACTTGAATATGCAAAGAAAGTGGCGGAGGCCATGGATTTCACCTCTCCAAATAAAACATCCATCTCACATCAAGGAGGTCAATGCAACAATAATAACTTCAACATGATTAGTTGCACATTACATTATTCAGCTGCTATCAACCATTTCATTCTATTAATACTCAATGACAATGCTTCACTCGAGTTTATCATGTTAAATTTGAGATCATAGTAATGTTGGTATGAGAATATGCATGATATAGTTCTTGAATAGTATTTGACTTATTTCCAACCCCACCCACCCTCCATACTTAGTTGGATAATGTTATGCATGTTCGTTATGTCAACTTTGTCTGGTTACTTGATCACATTTGCCTTGACATGATGCTATTAACCAAGAGAAATTCTCATGTGAGATGGATTTGCATTTGTAGCAAATTGGAACCCAAATGAGCCACCAAAGATCACCAACATTTTTGTTTGTCATGAATATGCCCTTCGTGGATACTTTATTACATCGTAAAATCGTAAGGCAACATTTTCATTCCAAGCAATTTGCACAATAATTAGAGTGGATCACATTACTCCGAGTAGTTGAGACTTGAGGTGGACCACTGCATAATCCAACCACTCATCAACACACAAACAAGTTCATCGTCACCATGTCCCACCACCCTCAAGTCACTCATCTACGAAGTTGACATTCTTAGGTTCTGCTACCAGTGTTTGACTATAAGCACACAGAAAATTAGGACCAAATACGTATTCATTAAAAAGTCAACAATGTAAACCGATATTATTCTTCACAATGAACATTATTTTGGATATAATAAGATCGATACAATGAACAATCATGCACACCTTAATTAACCCTAAATCTATCCCAATGACCCAAGAGGTCATTTCTTACTGGGAGAATGTTCTAGACTATCACCTCACCTCATATCATATTGGGCATGGAAATCCAGATATTGATGGATCGCACAAATTCCCAAACATGTGGACATTAACCTAAATACAAGGTGTATTTGATGGCAAACAATTGTCTGACTGACACTATTTGATGCATCCTACATTTCCAAGTGATGGTGATTGCACAATGAATCTCGTTCATGTGGAAAAGCTCATGAAATCGCATCAATTTAGAAATTTAGGTATTTCCCTTGCTTCTGTCAACTTTCTATCTGTTGATCGGTTCCAACAACTTATTACTTGATCTCGTCTTTCATTTCTTATGATCTATGACGAGGAGGTCAATCTTGGACTGTTTCGGTATTTAGACTAGTTCATATAAAATGGGTGTGGAAGGTCTTATTGCACCAAACCAAAATAGGTTGCCATGCACATTGTGTGTCCCCAACCTTAACCCTTCCTTCGCTTTGTTTGCTCGCCTTACATAACTCTTTGATAGCCATCTCAACTTTATATAAAAAAATAAAATAAAATAATCAGGTATATACTCCTATTGTGGGCACTTCTAGTTCCACATACAATTTTGACTGTTCATTGTATCACAAATTGTCTCTTTTGATTAGCAATTACAAATCACGCAAATTATCATTTCCAATTGCAAAATTAACGTTGTCATACAAAATCCATAAGAATTCAATATGAACATTCTCTTTCCTTCTAAGTGACCACAACCCCCCAAAAATACATACATACATACATACATACATACATACATACATATATTAAAAATATGTTGACAATTGAACCTAGAATGATGATGTGTCATGAACACTTAGTCCAATCTCATTATAACACATGTCTTCATGGTGTCCATTTTGACTACAAATCTCATACAATGTGCATTTAAGGAGAGTGGCCATATAAGGCCCACATCACATGTGTGGCTAAAAGTTCTACAAAGGGATTATTGAGGCCTGTAGAGAATCACAAGGATTACGCCTATGATCAGGGAGAACCGGCAGTTAGTTACAGATGAACCGGTTGAGTTTGAGAAATAACCAGTTGAAGTTCAAGACTGCAGGAAAATTACTGATCACTTGAGAGGGATTTATAGAATATACCCCAACTTAATTAAGGAAAACCCGGAGGATGTCATCAACAACATGCAACCGGTTGGACTTGCACACACAGGGATCTCAACCGATTACATATATATGCGTGCCCAAAAATCACAGATTGTTCTTCGGACAGTTGCGTGCTCCTCCTCACCATCAGTGGAAATAAACGAAGAAGATCTTCTGCTTAATTACTTACAAATGTTACACGCAACAAGACCCGGAATCTTGGGAAGTCAATGAAAATAATCTATTGGCTGAGTTAGGCTGCCGGCGCTTTTGGTGTCAACACCTGGAGCCAAATCCCTGTCGGCGGATCACTCCTGCTCCTCCCATAGTGTTCGCATCATAGACTTCAAGTCCACATATCTATCTCTCTCTATATATAAGGAGGTCAAGCAATTTCACGACACGTATGTATTAGCATCCTTCGTCAACGACTAGCTAGTTGGCCTTTCCCAATGCGATGTGCCTGCTGCTTCTTGTAATTTGCGCGGCAATTAATGAACGGGGGAGGACCTGATTGATGAGCTCTGCACTGTTTTGTCTGATTAGTGTGGTAAACAGATTCGGAGTTTCGTGTTGTTATAACTTTTTTACGGACATCGTTGTGTTTTTTTTACTAACTAAGTTATATCATATGCTTCAGGCTGCATTATATATGCAAATTACTTATGTTAAATGATACCCTGGGTAGAATGCTCTAGCGATGCGTATGTAACTCTGAAATGGTAACCCACACTCAGTAGACGAAACAATGTAGTGACATATGAGTCAGTTGAGGTTGAGAAATAATCGACTCAAATTCAAAGACTTGACGAAAAATTTACCGGTCCATTTAGAGCAAGGAATTTACAGAACTCTCTCTCTCTCTCTCTCTCTCTCTCTCTCTCTCTCTAAGATTTCGAAGAAAAATCTCACGCATCCATGCTGTGATCCAGTCATGCCTACCCTAAGAGAAGATCTGATCTTGTCAACACGAATGTCAACAAATATGGAACATATTTATATATCACATAGTAGCAGCTGGGCTGGGGATTCGTGGCACTCAAGTAAAATCATCCATCCAAGATATCGTGGATGAAGTGGCTCCAATAAAAAAAGCCCCCCTATGGGGTTGAGGGCCGATTCATTCGAATGTGACGTCACTAGAGCAATTCGGGGCCTTTGACTCTATTTCCGGAATCAAATTGCCCAAAAATAGCCATTTAGATGATTCCTGTGTTTTTTTCATCCGCACGGATGATTTTACTTGAGTGCCACGAATCCCCGGCCGTAGAAGCTGCCTAAGATACGGTGTTTATGACATTTCTCCAGTGTGTGTGTACCCGTAAACGTCTATTGTCATCTATTGTCATCTATATTTGGAGAGGAGGTCAGACCTGCCAAGTGTTACTATTGCGAGCCACATGTTGGAGACCATCTCACCAGTCTTCCCGGAAGCGGAAACACCGTCACCTATATTAAAATAGCACAGACTTGAGTTTTTAAGAGAATTCAACTTGATTTCGGCATCATGCCTTCTACACCTGCCTATTATTGTGGCCCGCTGTAATTTTGTCATACTGTACCCATGATTACGTTGGTCAATGTCGTCTTTTTACATGCTCTAAACTAGGAATATGGAATCAATATTTTCACACAAACATGAATTGTTATGGGTTGAGAAAACTAATCTCAATAATACATCAAAATATTAATGTTTTGTTAAATTTTATATTATTTAATACTCGATTTGTAAACATTTTTATTTATTTAGAAGCTTCCCTAGTTCTCAAGCCACACGTATAATACAATGGACCACAATAATCCCTACCCACGTTGACTTTCAACCCATAATAATAGGTGTAGTGGGAGAGAGAGAGAGAGAGCATACAAGTGTACCTCTTATCCATCCAACATAAAACTTGATCACCCTATAGGTTTGTGGCCAAGTCGTCTCAAATGATGGGGTGGGGTGGGGTGCAGTCATCCAACAAAAAACCAATATATGGGTTGGTTCACCCTCCCCCTTCAAGGGCAAGTCCAACAAAAATAAAATAATTTGGACTCTACCTAATCAAACCATCACCCATGGCCATATTGTGTTCTCTTTATATTTAAAACCTCTTTCCATCCATGTGGTCAAATTCAATCTAGCTATTGAGAGATTTTGGCATCTGGCACTTTTACCCTCGAACCTTGTGCATATGTCTCCTGGCCTCATAGAACAAACCAACTCCTTTGAGCAATATTATGATGATTTTATCTTGGCAACACAAAAATTGCCTAACTTTCTGAACAATTAGAATCCAAACGGGCTAAATCACGAGCACATTGATGCATCCCAAATTTAAGTATATATATTTTTTTCTCTTCCCAATTGGATTCTCCTTCACCAAAGTCCTCAATAAATAGTTAAACTTTGGTGTAGGTGGCAAGCCAAGCGCAATCTCACCTCATGTGAGGATCTACTTCAAGAAAATGGCCAAGTCTTCTTAAAAGATGCTTGGCACAAAGTAAAATTGAGTTAGCCATGTTGTGAGTTGGCCTTCATTTGACCATGTTGTAGTATGACATGATTTGATTGGTTTTTTCTAGAAATGCCCAATTCTCATGAATCCTTAATTTGCCCATGTTAGTGGTTGACTTTGATTTGGCCATCTTGTGGGTTTGTAGAAGTATATTTTAAAGTTTAAAGTCCAGATATATGTAGGTGGAAGGTTGTAAGAAGGGAATGATTGCCTATTTCTAGAAATAAATATATGTATTGTTCTCCCTCTTTAGTATGACACGTTTGGGAAACACAAAAAAGTCTTATTATCGAGGAAATACCAAAACATAAGTAATATGAGCTTTAAAATATATACAACGAGTACAAGAAACATAGATGGTATGAAATAATAACCTATAACTCAAAACAAATACAAATACTCTCAAGAACTCTTGAATTAAGAGTCCAAGGATCTTTGGTGTTGCCTACCCAAGTTAGCAACTGTCATCTTATCTAAATTTTCTACTAACTTTTGAAAACTAATAATATCATTAACACTAAAATATAAAAAGTTCTCTAATAAGAAACTAGACAACAATGATGCATAACGTTTAGCATCACTAAGCTTTACTGTAGGTGGAGCAACATCATCCAAATCTACTAAATCTAGATCAACATTAAGATCAAAGTCTTGTGCAAAATTGGTTCTGAAAGCAACATCCACCAACTCATCAATACTCAATTCTAGCCCAATAATCTCTTCCCCTTCCATTTGAATGTAAGTCTATATTGACATCTCATCATCACACAATTGCAACTTTGAAATCAAAGCACCAAGTTCATGTGATTTTTTTGCATTCTATTCTTCTCCCTTTCATCAACCAGGGCAAAATCATCATTCCATGTTGCAAGTAATATACATGCCATCCTCCAACAAATCCTGATTATTTGTGCACAAGATAATGGTGATACTATATCACCACGAGAACAAGGCAACATACTAGGTAGGAGGCCACTCTAGTCCTAACCATGTCCATTCTACACTAGTAACTTTAATTCTCATTAAGTTCACAATGGTAAGTGAAGTTCCCAAGTAGTTCCCAAGTGAAAATAGATGTAATTTAGATGTACGTAACATAGATGAAAGGAATTTTAGCATTAGCTACATCTTTTACAACATTAGATTGCACATTTTTGCGAGACCAAACTTTTTTGTTCAAAACTCCCTCTTTTATACAACTACAACACTCGATAATGCAACATTTGGAATCTCCGTTTTGTCATATTGAGGGTGTTGTGTAAACGAATGTCGTATTAAGGAGGCTAGACTCCACAGGTGCCGGAAAGTAAGAAAGTGCCACCTAAGTTAGTGCACACTTATATTGATAAAGTATGTGGCTTACTGATCCCGGACCTTCCCTTGAAGTATGGTATGCCAGTACTTGACACTGACTTGATTAATTGAACAAAGGTAGAAATCTTAAGTATATTGTTAAATGGTTTGAACTTTGTACACCCGTGACATCAATCCGAGCCACGCCATGTATATAAATTCTAAATCAACTTTTGAGTCTTGTCATAACATTATTGGGTGGGCCCGGGAATATGTCATGTACGGTGTTTAATGGATGCTTTTTAGTAAGTAGATCAGCTTGAAAACCAAGTGAGATTTGGGTGAAGCACTGACAAATGTCAATGTCAATGTCATAGTCATAATGATGTCATTGTCATTGACATACGTTTTGATGTCAATTTCATATGATTTGCGATTCCCAAATCTTAGTTCCTTGCAAGTGGGAAACATCACACAATTTTTTGGGTAACATCAAACATTTTGATGGGCTCTAGATAATATGTAAAATCCTACTTATGTAAAGTACATATGCTTTGGTGCCTTTCAATTTGAAATGCATGTGAGGGCTTCAATTGTGTTTGGGGCAGGGCTAGACACCACCACGATTATCCAAAACGAAAAATGTAATTTATTATATTATAACATGTTCTTTATTGTTTTAAGACAATGTGGCCCCAAAATTAGTGTTACATGCCTCAAAGTAGTTTTGAGAGACCCACTCTAGATGTATTAACCACAAATCTACGGGTATCAAATTTTTACAAGGTGGGATCCTACTCAAAGAGGTGGGTGTCTACTCAAAGAGAGAAAATTATTGCATTTGAACATACCTCTCATTCATTCAACATAAAAACCCTAAAATGGTATGCTTCCCACATGTTTGTATTTGCATTCGATCTATCACCATAATTAAATCTAGAGACCCCAAATTAATTTATCAGTCCAAGTCATTTGAGATGAATCTACCACAAACCTATTAGAAGTCGAGTTCTTATGTTGGATGGATGAGAGGTACATTCGTATGCGATAATTTCCTCTCACCTTCGCTGGCAATGGGTTGATGAGATTGGAAGAGACGACATCCATGAATTAACCCCAAATTAGAAGCACAAGTCAAATAATCTAAAATTACTCTGCACATGTTTCACGTATTATTCAATCAAGTCAATCGGGGAGCCAAGGTCGCCAAGTCCCGGTAAGTTAGACTTAGACCTATACACCAATGAAGCTGGCACTACTTAATTTGAATGCGCATGCATCCACTAATTGCGCATTCAAATTGCCTCTAATTTGTTGCCTGTGGACGACTCTTGAACGTGGAATCTTTGTTGAGATTTCCACATCATTAGAGCAAGATGTTTGGTCTAGTATTTGGAAAAAAATAATCGGGGTTTCGTACAACTTTTCAGTTTCATTTCATGTATGTTTGTTGTTAAGATTTGTGTCACCCTGCAATCGGGGATTTGATTTTGCAATGGCCTTGCATGAAATTGACTATTCCGCATCAAAGTTATAACTTCTCAATCTTGCTTAGGGCCACTTCACACATGAGCCAAGAGCTGTGACCATGAAATTGTGAGAGCCGAAAAGAAAGTGTCCAAAGGCTGTCTCAACACACCTCCAAAATCATGTAGTGTGGTCACGGATCCTCAAGTGTAGTGTGAAGTCATATGTGACCGGACCATCAATCAAATGCTATTTCAATGACTTTCTATTCACGTGGGTTCTTACACATAATAAAGTAGAATAAATCAATGGTTATGAGCATTCGGAGTGCCATGGTTTGCCGATTTTGTGTTAGACTTAGGGGCGGTTTACACTAAGAACCATGAAGTTGGACCAGGGCTCTGCAAGGCAGCTAATTGGCTCTTGAAGTTGACCCGGGACAACTTCGGTTTACACTAAGGAAAAAATGGCAGAGGGACCATGGAGGTTGAGGTCCCCAAAAATATAATTTTTAAGACCTAATAAATGCACTGACATGGTCCAACGGGTTTTGCGGTGAGAGAGGCAAGAGAGGGGATAACATTACCCAACCCAATACTCTTAACTCCGGCGCGGAGTTCGATGCGGCTCCGATGCGGCTCCGGGGAGGTTCGGATGCCAGCTCCGGTGGGTTCGGGTGGGTTGGGGCAAAAATTGCCCCCTATTTTTTTGATTGGGTGGGGCCTTACTTGATCTCATAAGGGGCCTCCTAGAGTAATTTGGGGCCGTAGAACCCAAATTTAGCAAAAAAAAACCAAAAAAAATCATCAAGGGGCCAAAACGGGGAGGGCCAGAAAAATGGACCCACCGGAGCTGGCATCTAAACCTCCCCGGAGCCGCATCGGAGCCGCATCGAACTCCGCGCCGGAGTTAAGAGTATTGGGTTGGGTAATGTTAGGGCAAGAGAGGTGGTCCGGTAGGAAAAGGCAAGGGTCCATGTCAAAGAAATACCATTTCAAGAATATTTTAATGAATCTACCTTTTATGTGCCTTAATTATATTATAGCCCATGAGACATACCTACACTACCTTGCCCTACCCCTTAAACCGGCTTACACGTGTTTCATCAAACAACGCGGGACATCTAGAACTCAAGAATTCAAGTGCAGATTTGTTTTTTTGGTCTACCAGCTGCAATGTTTGGAATTTGGGGGCGTGTAATATACCGTTGGAAAGGTCTTGAAAATACCTTTCCAACGGTATATTACACGCCCCCAAATTCCTAAAAAATACAGTTGCAAAAGAAAAAAACATAGTCGTTTAGTGACTGTAGATCAGGGTGGTCAAAAGAAGCGCAATGGGAAATCTTCTAACATTAATTATCAAAGAATTGAAATTTAGTGTTGAGCAAGGTTGGATGGTAACAACATTAGATATAATCAAACACTAAATATCCTATTTAGTGTAGTGACAACACAAGGTACATGTCACATGTAAATTACATTGAACATGTACAAATTGAATCGCTCATTTTTTTTTGTGAAAATTGTTGTGAGAAGATTTGCAAGCCACATCTTCGACATATTTAACAAGAAGTGAAGACAGTTGAAGCCCAAGAGATAACAAGAGAATGATCAAACTTTAAGGCGAAAAGAAGAAAAAACTAAGTGACAAGATAAGTGAAGGCATGTGTAGGCAAGTGAAGGCAAATTGAAGTCAACAAAATGGTCAAACTTCATTTTTCCCAAAACTGCCCTTTTTGGGCTTATATTAAAAAAATCAGCACATCCACTTCTTGCCACATGGTCATTCCTCTTGGTCCACATTCGGTTTACACCTAGTGAGGGGCCCAACGGCTTTGTAAATCAATTTTTTAAGAACTCAGACCATGAAATGTAGACCATGAACTGGTACCGCAGAATAAGGCATCTTCCGTGGGACGAGTTCATGGTCTATGGTGTAAACCGCCCCTTACCTCCAAGAGATGGTTTTTGAAAATAGTCCAAGTGACCATGAAACATGATCCATTTGATGCCATGTAGAATCCATGTAGACATTACATCCATCTTGCATTCACATACTCCGTTGGTCCCTCAAGCGTAGTGTGAAGCGAACTTTGGACCGGCTCTGCCTTTTCCACCAATGAGAGTGTTGGAAGTGTACTGGTCACGGGCTCTCAGTCTCATGTGTGAAGTGGCCCTTACTAAAAGTTCTCTAATAAGGAGGCCATCTGTACATAATTGCATAAAGACATCGCCCGCACTGCCACAATGTCAATGTAAATTCTGAGTGGATTTTGGCATAACTGCATAAGGTGCCTGATCTTAGCCTAATTGGGTCACTTTGAGGATCATGGGGTTCACCTGTCTAATTTGGGGTCTTTGATGTCATACCTGAAGCTTTAAATGATTAAGAAAATGTGGTTTTCAAGTTATAAAATATTTCAATGTGTTATCACCTTCCCACTGGAGTGAAGATTAAAGCTTCGTGGTATCTATGGTATTCATCTATTGGGAAGGTGAAGGAGCTATCTTGCTTTAGTCAAAACAAACGTCATGTAGGTTCATGCTCATCGATTCATTCCCATTGAGCCCACTACCATAGTAGACCATTTTAAGATCTCTTATCCTATCATTTGAGTCACATGAACAAATATTGAAGGGAGAAAAAGTGTTTTAGAAATAGAAGTTCATTGCATTTCCACCTTGCCGATTGAGTGAGCTACCTACAAAGTGTGCAAAGCTATAGCTAATTCATCACAACATGTATGATATAGTGTGTGGTTCAAATTTCAAATTCTCACTTGTTGCAATTACAAGAATTTTCCGAACCTCACCATGACACCCACCCACTTATTTATAGAATCTTATCTATTTATGTAATGAATGACGTTGTCCTTATTTTCCAAAAAAAAAATTGGACATTCACTCACGCTTATAATTTCCTTGGAGTTGTGTGGTTTCACCATGTGCACCCTAGTGAGATGCTCCCCTCTATTTCGGATCCTAATGGCCTTGTTTGTTCTAAATTGGCAATGAAATGATACTTTCATTTATCTCAAAAAGAAAAGAAAAATGAACAATAAAAAGAATTGGGTCACAAATAGGTTGTTTGAACCACTTCAAGATGTGATCTATTTGGCCTCACATGGTTGCCATATGCTCATGGGGTTGCATTCCACATACAAAATTTCCAGGACTCAACAAAATGGTGGTGTTCAACAACCCTTCTCCAAGAGAAGAGGCTACTACAATTGTTAGAAATATGAAGTGATTCCTAGTGAAATTGTACTTGCATAGTTTGAAAACTATAACAAAGATTGGATGCTTGTGGGTGTCTTATCAAGAATTGATTCATTAGCACATGGGTAGATCACTCTAAGGCATTTTTGTGCACCACATGCGGCTGGGAGTTTTTTTGTTTTGGGGCTATTTACCTTCAACGGCTGAATTAAAGCCTCCCTATAATTACTTAAATTTCAAAAAAGGCCCATTTGTTTGCACCCTTCCATTACTTATATTGTCCAAGTCACTGCAATTTTTTGTACTCTATATTCCTTTTAAGTAATTTTGGACAGACGGAAATGCCAATTATCATCCATCCCCGTGAGTCCTAAACCCATTTACATACCATACTAAACATACCTTCTAGGATCCTTACCTTCAGCCCCTATATTAATTTTACAAAAAAGTAATGGCCCACGTTTTATGTCCATCTAACTTACTTATAATGGGATTGTCTACATTTAATGGCCCCTTCATTATTTGGAATTCCTTTATACTTTTTATTTCAAACGATTTTAATCCTCTCTATATTATGCCGCACGTCGTTTTTAAAATGCACTAAGTGATCTACCCGTGCATTAGCACTACCTAGGCACCCCTCCCTCTCCCATGTCAAAAACATTTAGCACAACGAAAAACACAAGTGATCCATGTCATGATCAAAGTGACATAGTCCCCAACCATATGTATCAAGTGTGAACTCATGATAGCACTAGTGCAAAGGAGAAGTCCTCTTGAAGAAGGTTGTCATCTTATATTTATGCAAACACCATCTTGAAGTCTTCCATTTCTTGGGCATCTCTCAAGCATCTAAGTGTTGATGTGGTGAATATTTTACTTGGGAGTCAGTTAACTCCACCTCCCCCTCCCCCTCCTCGCTACATGCAACTATCTACAATGTCCGTTGACGTTAACTTTGTAGATAACACTTCCTCCCCATGGTTCACATGGTTCAATGAATTGACGACCAACATGAGATTGTTTTACTTCGCTTCCATTGGTCCCCTATCTCAAGTATAATGCTGGGACCCCTATGATACTGTAATGAAATACACTTTTGGCCTTATGAACACATTGATATTGGTTTGATAACCATTAGTTCTTGTTGCATTGATGAACACCTCTTCACCCCTCTAGGATAATCAATGTCGGTGATTCAAAGTCAAAGTCGTGGGTGTTGTATAGGCATGGAGGATTAGTCTCTTGCCTTGCTATGATTGATCCAAATCGCTTGCAGTAATGGTGACTCTCACCACATATTTAGAAGCATTGTTGTATTGAAGACTCAAATCACTAGAGAGAGACGAAAAATGCTTCACCCTTGATCATAACCATTTGGCGCATGAGACGGCGTTTTGTGATTGGGGAAGAGGATGCCTCCTACAAAGCATAACCTCTCCTTCCCATAGTACCTTCAATCTAGGTTATCAATCTCTTGATCAGTGCCCATAGTTGAGAGCGCAAAATGGTTATGTCTAATTACCCCTCCCAGGCCTTGAAGGTTATCTGGTCCATAGACTTAGGCTCATTTGTAAACCCAAGACGGATATACGGAGCTAAGATATGGGATCTCATATCACCACTCTAACTGCATTGTGATCCGATCCTTGAACCTACTGTCAATACTGTTCCAAAAATTAGTCGTTGAATAACAACTGAACTTGTTACAAACAAAAGGCAAAGAAATGTCTTTGCAAATGGGGACAACTTTTGACCATGATGATGGCCTTTTCTTTGGGTTGCCACCTCTTGCCACCTTCTAATCTCATAATCTCCATCCTGCTCACTCTCTACATGCTCATTGTACACTCTATAAAACGCAAAGAAGTGGAATCAATAGTATTTAAGATTCATTGCGAGCAACTCAAACCATTTGTTCACTCTAAAAGCTCCAAAGACGCGGGATTGATTAACTTGAATTTCCTTGCAACGACCTCCAAACATGACAGTTTGCATGGCCACTCGATCTTTGGGTTTGCATAGTTTGAGCTCTATGGTTGCATGGTAGATCCACCGAAAATACACTCTCTTTAATATCTGGTTCAACAACTGCAAGAAGGTGATTATCGGGAGTGAACTTGACATTTGAAGACACTATTTGATGACAACAAATGCATTCTTCATGCATCCAATGTTTTGAGAATCTATTGACTACCTTCAGTATAGGTGTACCTTGATAATTGGGAGTCAGTGACCGAATCATGATGCAGCTCACTCGCAAACGAAAAATGCTGTTGGTCATTAATGGGCGGGTTGAATCCCGAGTTGATCCCTAAAAATGCAGAGGCCATCGACTTCAAAGAGTTTCTGGCCGGCAGGGGTGGCAGCGCCGAAGAATCTCCTGACATGAAGATTTGATGAATGAGCCGGATTGATGGTCTCGCGGCGGGATTCGAAAGGCAACACAAGAGGCCCATCTTCAGCACCATAACCTTCTGCTCGTTTTCACTCATAATTTCCTCCTCGACTCGCTGAGTGAGGGCCAAACTAAAGTTCTGATCCACTTCACCCCTCGATCCCTTGTCTGACAGATATGAGATTTCGACCGATTGGAAACTTTCTCCAGGAGCAGTGAGCTGCAACTTGTGATGATGCACACTTCTCGAATATTCGAGCAATGGGTCCACGATGCTCAACAAATTGTCGGATTCGTAAGCACGCCACACCCTATTGAGCAACAAAAGATTTTCAGAGTCGACATCGCTATCCGAGTGTTCCACGGGTTTTCTTCCTGATACAACTTCCAGCATCAATATGCCGAAACTGTACACATCGGATTCCTTGGTGGCTTTTCCCGTGTAAGGCATCTCCGGTGCCATGTACCCGAGCGTGCCCGCCATTAATGTGGTCTTTTCCACCTGCGGGGTCGAGGCAACTCTTCAATAAATAAGTAAAGTTGTGCTTGAAATTATCACAAATGCCTGTAACAATTGTTACTATTAAAATCAAAAACAGTATCATTACTTGTTAATATTTGCTTATGTTTCTACCCATGATGTCTTACGATTATTGATTATGGTTGGTACTACCTCAGTCCCTACATCATGCACATACCCATTTTATGACAATCCTTGTGATAAATCAGTTATGATCCATTGCTCTACATAGCCTACTCATCTATTTCTAACAACTACTACAATCATAGCATTGGCTCGGATTTCTCATTTAGTATCACAAAATGTTCTCCGAAGTGTAATCATGAGGATCTAAGGCACCTTCTTTAGCATCAAGTAAATTATTTTCAGAAATAAGAATGATTAATATGCACAAGTTGCCACCAACCTTTTGGTGGTCGATCAGTCTTGCCAGCCCGAAATCGCCCAAATGTGCATTGAACTCCGCATCAAGCATCACGTTGCTGGATTTAATGTCTCTGTGGAGCACGCACTGTTGCCAATCCTCGTGCAAGTAGGCCAACGCAGCCGCCACTCCCCGCAAAATGGAGTATCGACGCTCCCACGTCAGCAATTTGGAGCACCTGTGTTTCACCTTCCCATGCCCCGCCTTTCCGTAGAGCCACTGGTCCAAGCTTCCGTTGGGCATATAATCATAAACCAACAGTAATTTGTGATCCTCGTGACACCACCCTTGCAGTTGCACCAAGTTGCGGTGTCGGATCTGGCTAATACTCGAAGCTTCCGCAAGGAACCCATCCTCCCCGTCTTGCGATTCGTGACGGATGCGCTTCACCGCGACCATTGAACCGGACTTTCGCAAAAGTCCCTTGTACACGGCGCCCATCCCTCCAGACCCCACCCGCTCGCTCTCGGCAAAGTTTTTCGTTGCCAGGCTCAGCTCCCGGTACGTGAACTTGCGTGGCCCGGTGAGAAGATGCAGGCCCAACGTTGCACGTCCTGCAGAAAACAAGAAGAGAGAGAAAATTAATGTAAAAACAAAAAGAAAAACCATTGGTGTTTCACCGACGTGATGATATTGAGCCTGTTAACCCTACGGTGTTCAAGGGTCATCCCTTGATGACACAAGATAAGGTGAAATGCCTTCCTTTCGAGAGGTGGGCTCTTGAGATACGTCCTACATAATAAGCACAGGTGTGCAAATTACACATGCCAACTTGTAACAATACATGCTTTCAATTATATAATAATGTCATGACCCCTTATTCTTTCTATCTGGAGTATATAGTGTCTTGTTATCCCACTTATGATGCCTTGTGATTATAATTTAAGGTTGGAAATTCTCAGGCAAGGCTATAATAATAAGCACATAATACTCAGTTTATCATCATACTGATGATCCTTTGTCATATCATCCATTGTCCAACATATTCTACTAATATAATTCTGATAAATCTTATCACACCATTGGATAGAGGGCCGGTTCACACTATGGCCGTCCAAGTCGAGAGGCCGTGGGATTGAGTGGCCAAACTTTGTTGAGAGTCCAAAGAAATGAGCTGAAAATAGTCAATAAAATATAGTAAGTGGAGCCTTTGGCCGGGCATAGTGTGAAGCCTCCAAAGGCCGAGTCCAAAGTCCAAACCCAAAGGAGCATCCCACTTTATTCCTTGCTCAAAATAATCCCTCCAATCTAATGGTCAAGATCTTGTCAATGATTGATATTTTAATGAAAAAAAAGTTCGGCCTCTCGATGGAAGTTTGGGTTGAGCATTTTGCTCAACCCAAACTTTGCTCGAGAGGCTGAACTCTTGGCGCCATAACTTCCTAAAAATGCTGCCACCTAGGCTCTTTTGGAGGCGACGTCCTTTGGACTTCGGCCTCTAGTGTGAAGGCTGAGAGGACGGACTTTGGACATTTCTGCATTTTCATTGGTCCAAATGCTTCTCCTCTCGAAGTTTGACCATAGTGTGAACTGGCCCTGAGATTCTCATGTAGTTTCACGATGGGTTCTATAAAATCTAACCTTAACACATTACAGAAGCTTCATGTGCTTTTCTAGCCACGTAGAGAACATTTCATCCATGTGCATGAACAAACCAGTTACACCTGTCAAGTACGTGGATGTCTAGTTGTTGTCCAAACTTGCCATCCACTCATCTCTCGACGGTTATATAGTCCATAAGAATTATGAGATTTCCAAATCCCCATCAAAAGTGCGCAGTTCACATTCTCGTCTTCCTCCCTGCTGATCTATCTACATCAATCTTTGTGATATGTCTTGGAAGAATGTTATGTAGATGAATGTATCGTCACTAGTTGGGCGCAACAATGCAGAGCACTGTAAGGGAGGCTACACACGTTTGAAGATGTCAGTTTTGAAAAGAAGATCAATGGTCTAAGGTGAAAGAATTTTGGCCTTGACGTGTGCCCTAACCTTGAGGAGCTTGGTTTCAAGGTTGGTCCCTCTTTTTTTGGTTAAAACTATCCGTTTTCAACTCCAATCCGAAATGAAGATGTTAAACCTTAAAAGCCGTCGTCTTGGACTAGAGTTTAAAACAGATGGCTATACCCAGTAAAAGAAAGACCAACCTTGAAACCAAACGCTCAAAGGTTAGGCACATATGAAGGCCAAAATTCTTTTACCTTGGCCCACCGATTTTCGAAACCAGCGATTTTGAATGTGTGTGACCTCCACATGACTCTTTAAATGAATCATCTATAACTTGGAAGGAGGTGGTATTTGAACATTGACTTACCCTGCCTCCTCCTCCGCCTCCTCACGTAGAGAACGGCGAGTAAACCCGCGATCAACACTACCAATGCGGCGGCCGCAACCGATAGACCCGCAACCAAACTCACTTGACCGGACGACGACGAGGGTGGAGAAGCTCCCGCAATCAAGACCTTCAGATAGGTGCTTCGGTTCCCAACTTCCTGCGGATACCCACCATTAAACAGCGGGAACGACTTGATATAACACCGGCCATCGCGGAGCCAGTACACCGCCCCGGCGCACGTGCAATCCTTGATGCACGCCGCCTGGCAGTCCGCCTCGTTGGTTTTGAATTGGTCCTGGATGCGGTCGGCGAACGGGTAATCGATCTCACCCGCCTGCACCATTTGAAACGCGCTCGTGTTGAGGCTGCATTTGTTGTCGGGGATGGTGGTCACTGGTTTGCATCCCTTGAAGTGGTTGCCCGCGTCGATCCATGTGAAACCCGAGGTCGGGCATGTACAGGAGGGTGTAGTAGGGTACGTCGGGTCATGGCCGCAGATTCCATAGGGTCCGCAGATCGCGAATGTTTCACACGGGTCGGCCACCCAATTGCCCTCTTCGTTCCACACCGTCGATTGCCATCGCCACATGCGCAATCCACCGTCGCTATCTAGGGTTACACGCCGCAACACTCCCGGCGCTTGCTCCGAGGTGTTCCCGATTGCCGGCGCCGAGTAATTGCCGATGTAGAAACTGCCGCTCGATTCGTCCAAAACTGCGTAACTCGCCGGGGAGGTATACTGGTAAGGGTAGATTGTGTTGTTCCCGACGTTTGCGTAGGTGGACGACCACGACGAGGTGTTCCAGTTGGAGATGCTCTTCCCGGTCCAACTTAGGGCGAAGTTGATACTATTGTTGAGAGTTACCCAACCCGCTTGGTAGTAGCCGTCCGACCAGTCATCCGATTCCTTCCATGCCGAGAGCGAGAGGTTCATCGCCTCCGAAAAGTTCTGGCCGGGTAGCAATGTGTCTGTGGGCATGTCAAAGCTCTGCCACACGGTGGCGTTGGTCGCGTCGACGAGCACCAGGTTGCCGGAGTCTCGCAATTCTACCCCTGTAGCATTCAGCTGTGCCCCATATAAGCCGGTCATGCATGAGGTGCAGCGTGACATTCCTAATGTCAGAAATTTAGCTTGTCTATCATGGACATGACATGAACAGAGAGTAATTAACATCAACACAGTCCACAAGTGCCGAATGAATGCAGGATCAACATCTCAACTAGTTCGTATAGTCACGTGCGATATTATGTATTCTGCAGCGGTTAAGTTAGATGCCAAGTGTCACATAGCTTCAAGATTTACTCAAACAGATTCTATCATATCTTATAGACATTCCCAATGTTCCCATCAGATTCCACCGCACCATTACCCCCAATGAACCGCCCATATCCAAGGGATGAAGTGTCTCTCATTCAATCCAACCACGTCACGGTTGACGTCATCTCGCAAAGAACAATCCACGACCAAACACACGAACCAAACAACGGAACACATTATCACCAACTTGACTCCCAAGATCCCTCCGTCTTTCAAAAGAGACCACCTCCGATATTTTACACAGTAGCATTCAGTTCATAGCCTAGCTCCGTAACCCATCTCGAGTTTCCCAATTATGAGCTCAGTCTACGGCCACGGGATGAAGTGTCTCTCATCCAATCCAACAACCTCATGGTTAATGTCATCCTGTCTATAACAACCCACGACCAAACACACAGCCAAACAACTGAACTCATCCATCATCAACTCCACCCCCAAGATCTCTCCGTCTGTTCAAACGAGACGCACCTCCGACATTACACAGTAGCTACGAACGGGGAGATCCGACCGGTTGATAGTTACAGATGGGCCGGTTGCGTTTGAGAAATAACCGGTTCAAATTCAAGGCTTTGGGCAAATCTCGATCATTTTACACGAATCTATAGTTTCAATATACCTTCAATCAGTAAAGTAAACCGAAAGATATCAACATATAACCGGTTGGACTTGGAAACACTTGTATCTCGACCACTTTTGTCCTGAATCTCCCCGGACACTACACAGCTAGCATGCAGTCCATAGCCTAGCTCCGTAAACGCAATCTCGATTTTCCATTATGAGCTCAGTCTAGTAAACCCAAGGTTAAGGGTCATGAAGTGTCTCTCATAGGGTTTTGGTGACTTACTGGCCTATTGACAGATTGCCAGAGCGGTTGTTGAGATTGGGTGGAGTCCAGTAGCTGCAGAACTCCATTCTGGGAAACCTGGAAGGAAGCCGAGCTGCTCAATGTGACATCCCGGGCAGCTATCCACACAATCGTTCGGACTGAAGTCGGCAGCTGCGCATACCATATTGCGAGCGCGTACTGGTTCGACGACCCGCTAGTTGTCGATTTGAAGAACCCGAACTTGAAGACACCCCCCGGGGAGGTTAGACCTTCATCGCTCGTCCCGAATGTACCCAACAACCCCAGGCTGTTCGCGGCGGTCCCTTCAACTTGCACTAGTACTGCTCCCAGATGCAACACCGCGAGGACTAGAATGATGAGTTTATACACGTACGCAAAATTTCGACCTGCTGCCAGTGCTGCAAGCCTAACCCTCGTCCTCATCTCGGACTCGCGCGTGGGTGAACTCTGTACTGCTCAATGAATGGTCTAATTAAGGATCTGCATTGGATCCCATATTGTTCCAGATTGTTCCAGAAATGTAAATTTATAGCTCATAATTGGTATGATGACCTGCATATATTCCTGCTCCGCAACGCCGTAGCCCCTAATTCGTCAAGCCATGTCCTCATGTGCTTATCCAGCTCCTGCAATCTTGAAGAAAATCTAATTCAACCTTGGACACAAAATTTGGACCCGGCCACCCCCACAAGTGATCCGAAAGGCGCCATCTACTCTGCGATTTTGAAAATTGCATCCTGAAGAATCTCAAATTAAGATCATCATCATGTCACCACCATATGATTCCTCCGGATCTGCTGATGATTACGGCCCACAATTTTTGATCAATTTGTTTGCCAGAGTTACTATTAGACCTGCAGCAACCGCAGAAACAATCAGAAACTTCTTCTACTAACATAGTGAGATTGCAGTGCTCAATGCAATGTTCATCAACCCTCCGATATCCACCTCATTTGTGATAACCGAAACTTGAAAATTCACTCATCTCCCAAGTGGTCACAAAGATTTAAGACGATGATCTGCACCTCAACTAAAAATCACGTCACCGCCATATTTCTCCTTGGATCGATGACTGCCTGACCTAGCTAGGTCATGATATACACATAAATGGTCAACAGCCCCTTCCTACCAAACGTGTATCACAGAAACCATCAGAAACTTCCTCTACTGAGTGCTGCAGTATTCAGAACCCACTTAACCCCCGAGAATCAAGATAATTGAGCTCACCTCAAAACAAATCGCAGAGCCACTTAGAATGGCCGCTTCCTCTATCACTGAACTCCTGCCCAGCTTGAATGAGGATCTACAAAACAACCGTACTACTACTCCAATGATGAATGCCTAGCCCAATAATTGTCAAATGTTCAGCCTCTTTACAACCAGAGAGCAACTACCGCAGAAAGCAATTAGAAACTGACTCTAGTTAATTAATGTACTGTAAGCCCGCTTAACCCTCCAAAATGCAGTTCATGATGATTGAGATCTGAAGATTAGCTCACGTCATAGAAGATCACATAGATAAGCCTGTTAAAAGGAAAAAATAAAAACTATGTGAACGATGATCTAATCCAAACAACAACGATGACTACTCCGATCGAAGCTCGGAGGTAGTACTAGAGCTTTTTGAGAGAGAGATTATGAGTAAATGTCTCGGACACACACAAATGAAAGGAAATAGTGTAGTGGAATGCCCATCTGAGGTCCGGATTCCTCAGGTGGTGTCTACTCCTCACAAATTGAAAGAATCGTCCTCTTGGGCCATTAATTTTTTGCAAGCTGCTAATTTTTCAAGCTCAGCTGGTGTGACGACTTTCCGGTTGCTTTTGGTGCAATCAATCATTCGGGACCAGGTGGACGGAGTAGTTGAAAGTCAGTTGCAAGTTGCAACCTGCAACCCAGAAAAACTAGGTCAATTTCCATCCTCTGTAGATCCACTTTTTCATCCAATTTTACCTCCGCATTCAGGTGTTTTGAATGTTGGGGTTTCAATTCGGAGCCTCTGATCCCTCCAAGTTCTTTCCTTTAAATCCATTATAAATAAATAAAGTGACAAAGTCCTCATATATTACAGGTCAACGCGCAGCAAAGACCCTTGTTTCCTGGGGCTTTAGGGTTTGGATTATACTGCTTCGGGGCTTGGTTTTTAAATGCAGTGTGCTGTCCATACATTGGCCTTATCATACTGCACATAAAATGTCAAATGTTCACAATTTTGTTGAATTAAAATGTCCAGCTCATGCCCTGATCACGCCAAAAATTTCTGTCCGGTTCCAGCCGTGGAATTACTCGGGGTTATGTTGAGAACTAGATGATGGCCCACCACTTTTCACACTATTACAGCCGGAGATGTTGATGAATGGTGTTAGAATTTGTTGGTGTGATTAGCCCCTCATGGAGCTTAACGTTCATTGTAAGCTACTCTCTCAATGTGCATTTTAAACACAATCACGGTATCCCTTCACCTAGCAAATGGTAGACTTGGCCATTATGTGCACCGAGGAATCTTGTGAAAGAGGTTGGGAGAGACTCATGAATTCAAGGTTACAAATATATGATGAAGATGCAATATGAACCAAGACCAAACTCATGCTCGGTAGCATTGCAATGTTGTTTAACTCGGCCAAAGTCAACACCAATTGGCAACAACCTTGAGTTTATGATTTGACAAAGTTGTGATATATGGTTAAATGTGAGTTTTAATCATGTTTCTTGACTGATATTCTGAGTAGGTTAAGGTTTAGGTCAATGTGTGCCCAATGTTTGATTTGGGGGCCATAAGTTGGTGGGGGGGGGGGTAGAGGGTGCATGAATACTTTGAAATTGAATTGTGACAACCAATGGGGAGCAAGGGACAAAAGGGATGTATAAGTCATGAATAGAGTTAGAAGAGTTGGGTAAGGAACTATTAGCTCATGTGCACATTTTTCATTTCTAATGGTCATTGAAAGTAACTTAATGGTGAAGAGTTAATAATTGTTGCATGTCTCTCTTCTTTTTTTCTTTTTTTTCATCACTTTCTTGTATGTTTTCTCCAAGAAACACACATACACAACCAGGTTGAAAATTATTTTACAACATCAATGTGCACGATAGGTATGTGGGGACAAAAGATGATATGAGTATTGTACAAGGTAAAATGAAAAGGAGTAGAAAATGATGATAGAGACAATTTACTTGCTTTTTTTTTATCAAGTCAGAGTACATGTTTTAAACAACAAATTATTGATGACATTTTGTTAATGTGGCATGTTTGATGACTTTCCTTTTTGTATATATGTACGGATTGTTTCCAACAAGAGCCCATTCGGGAAATTATGGGTTGAATGGCTTATATGAATTAAGCTCCATCATGAATCCTCCCATGACTTCAACATTCTGGATAGAAAAGATTCAACCTTCCATATGGGATTGATATCTTTCAGTTGCGACACACATTCCTTGTCCCTTATTTCATGTTCACTCTTGATCTTCCTTGGTTTTTTGCCGAATTGTGGTGAAAATTGAGGGGAATGCAGAATATGGAGCTCTATGTGAGTCATATCTAGAGATCTTTGAAGTTGTTAACTTTTGGTGGACATCATGCTGGTGGTCCAACTCTCACACGTATATTGTATGACTTGTTTATTCATGTTTAGGGCCACTTCACACACAAGGCTAAAGGCCCATGACCATGGCAATGTAAGAGCTCTCATTGGTCGAAAAGGCAGAGACCGTTCAAGTTCACTTCACATTAGAAAGTGAAGGCCTAAAGACCCAAAGAATAGTTCGTGAATGAAAAGTCTACATGGAGTCCTACACTGGAACCGGAAGTTATATGTGAGCTATATCTGAAGTTATACCCGTGTGACAGCTTGTCCAAGATCAAATGGTTAACTTCAAAGGATAAATTATTTGGATATTCTTTTCTAAATCGTATAAAAGTACAAACAGTTGCATACCATGAGTATAGTTTACAGCACTTGCACACACAGCTCCTTTGTTAAAAGATGCCATGGGATGTTCTCACATTATATTGCATTCCTTCTAAGGAACAGAAAGGTCCACTTCCATGAAACAAATAATAGGCTTTAATTCATAAAGGTCACAGGGTGTTTTTCCCCAAATCGAGATGACTTGAGATCGTTCAAAGAGAGGACGTTGCAAATCTCTTGCAAAGCATTTAAAGATTCATCCTTATGGTTGCAAGTTACATTTGATATCTTGACATGACAAGAAATCGTGCATAAGAATATGATTGTCAATATGCATACATAATTCACAGCACGGTATGAAATTGTCTCTGAAGGCTTGAATATAACTTATGTACAACATAAGTTGATTGACTGAAAATATACAATTGCATGTGTAGAAATGTTGGCTAGAAATACTAGATTCTACATTGAATTGGTTGTTGCATTGTTCACATACTTCATTGTGTCATAACGTAATGTCAATTTATTTTTAATCAGACAATCTCATTAGAAGAAGAATGATATATCAATAAGAATCAATTCTCTGAGAACTGACTAATTTTTTTAGCAACAAAATTTCATTTCTCTCATCTCCAAAACCCCTCAAAGTTTTCTGAATGTTTTCAATGGGAGGCACCTTGTTGTATTAGAATATTGCGTGAGGAAAAACATAGGGTAGAACGTACAATATCATTACACTAATTATGATATTTCCTTCAAATCTTGCTCAACTTTCACAAACAAACAATTCTCTTGTAGAGTTGCTCGTGCTTTTTTAAAGTCATCAAGATTGCCTCCTAGCTCTTCACCATTTGGCTACATTGACCATTCAAAGATCAACTACACATACCTCCAAGAAACCCCTTAATGTCAGATTTTATGATTCATGGATTTAGGAGTGGATTTATGCTCTTGGATAAGCTCTTCTCAAATGCTTTCAAATAATATCTTACTCACCACAAGAAGTGAAAGAATAACATATTGAGTGGTTGAAAAATTGAGTATGTCTAAAGTTGCATGTGGTTTCATACATGGTGTATGTTGTGGGTTGTACATCACCCATTTGTACTTCCATATTTTTCTTCTATTGGGAAGTTAGGAAACTTTGATAAATTTTGAGTTCCATTCTTGAGTATGCTTCTATTTGGGAAACACACAAATGTTGACATGAGCAAAAAGTGCCAAGATAATATACGTGCACATAGGTGGCAAAAAATTGAGAAGATTCTTGATTATAGAAAATTGAAACATGTCGGTGCCTAGAACTCAAAAAAAAATCCAAACATTTCTAGTTGCACTCCAAATGGGGGGATCCAACTTAAATTCCTTCAATTTCCTACAACGGTTAAGGGCTTATTTATACTACACTAAATAGTCCTATTATTGTGGGGCCACAATTTTTTATAAAGCCCAAGCTAATTACTCTAATTACCCTAAACCCTAAACCCTAAACCTTAATAAGTCTGCCATGTGATCCACAAACAAGTGTGGTTTACAAGGGCAAAACTTGGGCTAGAGCTAGCCTTGGAAGGAAAGAATGTGATCTCCCCTGGTATGAAGGGCGGACGTTAAAGTACCCCCTACGAACCTGTAGGGGGTGTTAGATCCGGGTTGGAATAGCCCCCTAGAGTTTTTCTAAATATTTATGAACCCGACCGTAAAGTGATGCCCACCCCGCCTAACTTCGAAAAAAGCATTGGCCTTGCATTTTTGAAGGCCGCTTGATTACAAATTCCATATTGAGTGCACTTCATCTTCAAGGTCTACAATCCAATATACATGTGCACTTCCAATTAGTAAATAAGCAATTAATTGGGATTTCATTTCAGAAGTGGAACCATCAATGAAGCACGTAGTTAACTTGGAGGTCCAAAACATTACAAAATCCTCATCAACATTGAGGTTACAATTTTTATGACTTACCGTTTGAAATTGTCTTGGTCATTCTCAAACGAAACATTAATTAACGTACTGATTTAGCATGCATATTTTATAATATTTTAGGTAATGCCTTCTACTTTCACAAGTATTCATACACATTTAAACTAATGAATGGGAAGAACCACATCATTTAGAGGAATCTATCGAATTTACCTCAACTTAGTAAAGAAAAAACCCAAAGACCACGACATGTAAACACTCGGATCTTGATAGAGTACGGCCAAAAGCATCCCCAAACACTGTGAACTACACTGAACATGATATCTAGTGTCACCCATTCTAATTGTCCTGCTCAATATCAATCGTAAACCGCGGTATACTGTAGTGTCACCACCACTAAATGTTAACCCAACATTCTTTGTCATTCCTTGTAAATTTTTTGGGGGATTATAGATTTACAGCGTTGCAATTCCTGTCACTTACCAAGTGGATTTTTCCACCAAATTTCGATCATCCATGACAATCTTTTGTTCACTTCTTCGTAAGAAAGCGTCATCCAAAACGTTACCCTCGGAAACTGAATATCATTATCAGTGTACTTATCCTGTTGGCCAAGATTGTGCACATGTTTCAAGCAAATTCGAGATCCGGCAACTGGGAGTGTATATACACACTTCAGTTCGAGGCTGGCTTCCCTTTAAGTTATGCAGAGTCAGCGAGGACTTTCATGTTCTGAGCTTACCCAATTTTACTCCAGCACTGAGCTCAAAGCAGCACAATTCCCACAGTTCCAGCACTAGGGTCCAGTGCCCGGGAAGTTTTTGGGCATATCTAAGGTAGAAATATCATGGTGGAGGGATACACAAATCTCAAGGATGAGGTTGGCGGTTCGATTCCGAGCTGTGAAATCTCCTCTCTATTTGAAGGAAAACTTGTCATGTGGTCAACCGTCTCCTGTGCTTTGGCACTGGCCTATCGGGCTTTTGTCTCAAAAAAATTAAAAAAAATTAAAATAAAATAAGGTAGAAATACCATAACCCGTTAACCACCCTCTAGCCGTGCACTAGACCGCCATCATAATGGTGAAGTGCCATTTCTAAAACCGATCATGGCTCGGCGGCAACTACAATGCATGTACACTTAGTATAGCCAATGGGAGTCAAGTGTTAATGTATTCATGAGGTAACCGATTTAGGAAATGATCTGTATGGAAACGTAGATTACCGTGTTCAGTGTAGGGAGAATCTAGTGAACGAGTAGGGGGTTGGACAACTTTCCACTTTGAAAAATTGTAGCAATTTTTTTTGTATAGGGCAGAAAAATATGAAACAACTTGCTTTCTTCCTAAATCCTTCTCGTCTATATTGGAAAATTATCTCATGATTGTCAGACCAGATCTTCAATGCGAAGCACCTTATTTTCACGGGTTATGGTATTTCTACCTTAGTTGGTCAAGATGCTAGTGATTCTAAATCCAACTAGTTACATGTTGACATCTTCCGTAACGATGTTGCTTTATATCATTTGAGGTATATTCTTCTATAGATTCCTCTAAAATGATCGGTATGGGTAGGCATAGTCGGTCAAGATCCTAGTGATTCTAAATCCAGCCGATTGCATGTTGACATCATCTTCCGGTTTTGCTTTCATTCATTTGAGATATATTCCACGGATTCCTCTAGAATGACCGGTAATTCTTCGTAAGTCTCCAACTTCAACCGGTTATTTCTCAAACTCAACCGGTTCATCTGCAACTAACCATTGGTTCTCCCCGGACAGTGCTTACGGACACTATTTTCAAAACACGGGAAAGGATACAAAATACAACATAATTATATAACGTGATTCAGCTTCAAATGGGTTGGGGCGAACCAACCCATACAGTGGTTCCTTGGAGGTAAGGGTTTAGGCATCCAACAAGGAACGAGTGTATGAGTTGGTTTGCCTAAATCCTTCAAATGGGGACTCCACTTCCCAAAATGGGACGGACTCCCAATTGCAACAGTGAAGATAATTAAGTGATCTGACAAGTGGCATGTGTGTCCAGGTAAACCCTCAGTCGGTATTTGACCATTAACCAAGTAAATTAAGTAATTAAGGCATGTCGAGTGTAGCTGACTCACTACTAGCCAAAATGTGACTCATCACTTACAAGGTAGCAACCGTAGCATATACAACTTGGAACAACTTCGTATAGTCAGCTTCGATTAGGGCGAACCAACCCATACACTCCTTCCTGCTGTTGGATGTCGAAACCCTTGTCTCCAAGGAACTACACAAAATATGATATATAGTGTTTGATTATATTTAGTGTTGTTACCACCCTACCATGCTCAACACTAATTTTCAATTCTTTGACAATTAGTGTTAGACATAAAATGTGTTGCTACTTTCCCTATTGCCACCTCCCTTATTATATCTTCTTTTTTCATATCCTTACTAGCACTAAATTCAAACATGTACCTTCCACACATTACCATGGTTGATATTTAGTGTTTGAGTTTACATTTAATGGTACTTATTTTCATAGGGTTAGTGATGTTTAGTGTAGGCATTTGTTTTTAGTGTCTCAAACACAAAATATCCTATTTTGTGTAGTGTATGGGTTGGTTCGCCCCAGCCGTTAGCTTAGGGCCACTTCACACACGAGACTGAGAGCCCGTGACCCTTACACTTCAAGCACTCTCACTGGTGGAAAAGGCAGAGCCGGCCCAAGTTTGCTTCAAGACGACGCTTGAGGGACCAACGGAGCATGTGAATGCACGATGGATGTCGAGTCCACATGGATTCCTACATGGCATCGAATGGATCATGTGTTCATGGTCACTTGGATTATTTTCAAAAACCACCTCGTGGAGGTAGGCCTAACGCAAAACCGGGAGACCATGGCACTCCAAACGCTCACAACCGTTGGTTCATTCTATTTCATCATGTGTGAGGACCCGCCTGAATAGGCATTCATTGAAATAGCATATGGTTGAGGGTCCGATCACATATGACTTCACACTACACTTAAGGGTGCGTGACCACACTACAACATGATTTTGGAGGTGTGTTGGGATGGACTTTGGACACTGTTTCTTGGGCTCTCACAATTTCATGGTCACGGCTCTTGGCTCGTGTGGGAAGTGGCCCTCAGTGAACCGAGTATACTAGTTAACATTTTATCATGGGTTCCGTAACCTAGTGTGAACACACACTTGGCAGTGACCTCACCCCGGAAAGGTATGAGCTTTCAGCTTGAATATAACTTAGGGGCGGTTTCCACTATGGACCATGAAGTTGGACCAGGGCTCTGCGAGGCAGCTGATTGGCTCTTGAAGTTGTCCCGGGACAACTTCGGTTTAAGGTAGAGGGGCCCTTTCCCGCTCGAATTTCAGATTGGCATGTTCATTGGGGAGTTATTAAGGGGGAATCAATCTTGGAAGATGTGCAAAGTACATTGGAAATTGAACCAATTGGAATAATTACTTTTAGATTAATATTGAATTAGTTATGAATTTTGGAAGGAGAACTCATAGGGGTACCCAAAACCACTCACCCCAAAAATGTACACCATGATTACATAGAAATTTGAGGTTGGAAGCTATAATGTACCTCTTGTTTGGATAGGTCTAGTGAGCGGTTTAAGGACCCGAGTGGGAAAGGGCCCCTCTACCTTAGAGCATCCCCACTAGCCCGGGCATAATGGCCTCGGTGGCAGCCCTGGCACAGTGTGGGATGCCCGGCACATCCCATGAGGCCCACTAGCCCCGGTACGTACCGGCTTGCAGACCCGCTCTGAGGCCGACCCCCGCCCGGGATAAGCAGGCCCCGAAGCCCTGCCCGTGATTAGATGCCCTGCCCGAGAATATATTTTTTGCCCGGTTTCACTGCACGATTTTTATTGCCCCGCCCGGGAATGAAATAAAACACTACACTAATACAAGATAATTAGCAAATCCAATTCATGTGGGGGCAATAATGATGTTTTGTATGAACAGTCAATTCTACCCTAGATGCTGCGTGCATAAATATTTTATGGAAATAATGCCACTCTAGGGTTTTTGTACACGAAATAACATACAAACGATCATACAACTTCTGAGCGTGTCCAGGAGTTTTACAACCTTTTGTATTTGAATCATAAACTAACTCTAAAATCTTTGTAGATTCTATGAAGTTAAGAGCAATGACTTGTGCAATTCTAGGCTTTTTTGCCTCATGTATCTCAAGCTCAACCATCTCTGCAATAAAATGAATGGTTATAGACTAATAAAATGTAAGGTAGTAGAATGTAAGGCACTAAATACTTTGGATATATTTTAATAAATAAAAATCCTCATTATATAGTTACATGTAAAAGATTTTACTTTACTTTTCAATTTAAAAGTATTAAAAGTAAATGTAAAAGTGTGTATTTAAAAGTGTGACCCTAAATGTAAAAATGTCAATTTAAAAAGTAAAAGTGTGTATTAAATTAAGTAGAAAGTAAAAAACAAAGACCCCAGGTAGTGCAGCTGGGGTCCATAGGATTCTTAAACATGTAATGAACATAGGCAATCCTTAAACACAAAATAGGGTGAGCTAATTTTTTATAATGAACATAGGGTTGAAAAAAAAATCTTATGTGAGTTATAACTATAGTAAGACATCATAATAATACACCATATTAGGGAATTATATAATTAAACGGTGTGTTCAAATCTAACATCTAGACATAATACCCCTACATTAAATACTTCTTCCTCCTCCGGGCAGAAGTTCCTGCCCTTCTTTGTCCTCCCACCCGTTGCAGCCACATCTTCTCCCCTTGCTGACATATTAGAATAAATCCAAAGAAAGGAAATATGGGCGATGGCGTTGGCGTGGGAAGCTCGGTAACCGAGGCGAAAATACCCAGCGAACTCCTTTGAAATGCCCGCCTCGGGACCCTTTTACCAGATAGCAGTGACTGATGGACGTTGGGACTTGGCGGCCCCGGCAGCGATATACCCAGAGTACTGTTCACCTGCCAGGTACCCAGCCTGGTGGGGACGCTCTTACACTAAGGAAAAAATGGCAAAGGGACCATGGAGGTTGAGATCCCCAAAATATAAATTTTAAGGCCTAATAAATGCACTAACATGGTCCAACGGGTTTTGCGGTGAGAGAGGCAAAAGAGGTGGTCTGGTAGGAAAAGGCAAGGGCCCATGTTAGAGAAATGCCATTTCAAGAATGTTTTAATGAATCTACCTTTCATGTGCCTTAATTATATTATAGCCCATAAGACATACTAGCACTACCTTGCCCTACCCCTTAAACTGGCTTACACGTGTTTCATCAAACAACGCGGGACATCTAGAACTCAAGAATTCAAGTGCAGATTTGTTTTTTTGGTCTACCAACTGCAATGTTTGGAATTTGGGGGCTTGTAATATACCGTTGGAAAGGTCTTGAAAATATTTTTCCAACGGTATATTACACGCCCCATAATGTTTAAAAACTATAGTTGAAAAAGAAAAAAGAAAAATTTGTAGTCATTTAGTGACTGTAGATCATGGTGGTCAAAAGAAGCGCAATGGGAAATCTTCTAACATTAATTATCAAAGAATTGAAATTTAATGTTGAGCAAGGTAGGGTGGTAACAACATTAGATATAATCAAACACTAAATATCCTATTTAGTGTAGTGACAACACAAGGTACATGTCACATGTAAATTACATTGAACATGTACAAATTGACTCACTCATTTTTTTTGTAAAAATTGTTGTGAGAAGACCTCTCTTTACTCCATACGTTCCTCTCTCTACGTCCAATGCTTTCGTAAAGCACGCTCAAAATTGCAATTTTTTCCCATTCTCCTTGCAAAATCAGTGTTTGAATGCCCACAACATTCTTCACAAGCATGTACAAAAATATGTACAATCCTAGTAGCACGACTAGCTTCCTCCTCCTCTCCTCCATTTTGACCATACTTGCTGAATTTTAAGGCGAAAAGAAGAAAAAACCAAGTGACAAGATAAGTGAAGGCATGTGTAGGCAAGTGTAGGCAAATTGAAGTCAACAAAGTGGTCAAACTTCATTTTTTCCCCAAACTGCCCTTTTTGGGCTTATATTAAAAAAATCAGCACATCCACTTCTTGCCGCATGGTCATTCCTCTTGGTTCACATTCGGTTTACACCTAGTGAGGGGCCCAACGGCTTTGTAAATCAATTCTTTAAGAACTCGGAACATGAAATGTAGACCATGAACTCGTACTGTGGAATAAGGCATCTTCCGTGGGATGAGTTCATGGTCTATGGTGTAAACCGCCTGTTATATGAAGAGCCAAAGCACCACCCGGGCATTGTCCAAGGATTTCTCTTTTACATAATCCCGGCCACACCCAAAACTATCTTGAAATTGAAAAATGCTATGAATTCAAATGATTAAATGAGTGAATTAAGCCTTTCATTGAAATGACTCTACACTCATATGTGCACTTAGGGTGCCTTTGCAAATAGGTTGCCTCTGTACCCATGTAAATCACCTTGGTTCAAAATCAAATTACAAAGAGGTGTAATTTTGTTTATCAATATGTATGGTAACCATATAATATTAATATTTATTTATTTATTTTTGGCAACAAATATCCAAAATGGTGTGGATTGTTAATAAATTAGCGTGGGGCTAGATGATTGCACATATTAGTGTAGTTTTAACCCTTTATTCGTTAGAGGGTGCATTCCAATGAACTTGGAAATGTCATACCATCCTTGATGTCAAGGGAAATTCAGTCCATTATCACCAATATAAAAGTAAGCGTCCCTTAAAGCGACACTTCCCAAGTTTTTGGAAAATTTCAAGAAAATCAAAAGAGATTCTAAACGAGTTAGAAACATGCCAATTCTTTTATGATCAACCAATTGTATGTAGAAACCAACTCCATTGTGAAGATCTAAGAAGAAAATCACTTTGCTTCAGCAAAAATTATAAAGATCCCAGACTTCCAGAGCCACAGTTTCCAAATTTGAGGTTGTTGAAAATCGTTTTCTAAATATGGATGACTTGCATCCATCTATTCTTGACACATTAAAGAATCTTCATGCTGAGTGGGGATCCTGGATGAAGATATAAAGTGGGTTCATGGTGAGTTTGGATAGGGGTCGCTATGAAAATGGTTTCTTAATTTAGATTACTTGCATCCACATATTCTTGACACATCAAAGAATCTTCATGTTGAGTGGAGGTCCCGCAATGAAGACATAAAGTGGGGTCCATGGTGACTTTGGGTAGGGGTCGTCATGCAAAAGAAAGGATTGAAGTATGCACGGAAGTGAGTCATGCTATCAAAACCGGAACCCACACTCTAAAAGTTTGAACTCTTAATGGACAATATCGTCAACCTTGTGAAGATTCTCAACCTATTTCAACCATTACCTTTAAATGATTATTGCATACTCGCAATTATAAAAATACTCTTTCACTTGCTTGACGTGGATTCTAAGAAGGTCCCAATTCCGTTTTAAGGACCTGATTAGCCCTTTGGATGAGCATCCCTTCTTACAAGGGATCTTTGAAGGCGAAATTGTTAAATTTTAATTGTCAATCCTTAGACTTTCCGTTGAAGTAAGTATGTCGATTGACTTTGATGCTACTTGGCTACATATATATTGGTTTGCATGTCCTTCATTCCTTTTGTGGTCCATCAATCAAAGGGTCTGCCTACTAAGGTAGCAGCAATTTTGGTGGTGGTTTGGTAGTTAAAGAAAGAAAATTGAAGATTTCATCCATGTTGTCTCCGCAAAAGACAATTCAAAAAAATTGTGTAGTTTGGATGAAATCTTAATTTGGGATGAATAAGATCATGTGTTGGATGATAGTGTGTATTGTGTCTTCCTCAAATCAATAAATGTTGCTAGTGTGATTATCTTGAAAGTATTAAAAATAAGCAAATAAATCAATCAATAGCCATTTTCATATTGGATGAGGTGCTCCAATTGATGTTGAGGAGGGTGCACTCAACCTGGGGGGGGGGGTCACTGGTAAAATTTGTAGAAACAACGTGCGATAAAAAATAAGGTCTAATATATTCATAGTAGATGAATTTTGCAAAAAATGTACATGTAATATATGGGGTTTTCAAATGATGAAATATGTTTACATGTAAAATACCATCACATATAATGGCCTCTTTTACTTAGTCAGTACATGTAAAATAGCGTGGAAACAATTATTAGGGGTAGCAAGTCTAGGGTGGGGTTTGTGCTAGTGGACAATTTTTTTTTTCATATTGAATAAGCTTGGATGGATGGCTTTGCAAGTTGGTTGGCTTGAACGTTACTAAACCAATGTATCCAATGTGGAGTTAATGTGATTTCATGTTTTGATGTAGTTCATGTGAGTTTAACATCGTGGCTGAACTTCACAATTCATGGTTTTAAGAAGAGAAATGTCTTTCATGAAAAAAAAATGTCACTTACAGAACCAAAAAAAAACGGGGTGTAAGAAACAAAATGCGGTGTATGAAACAAATGGACAACAATTGGGCTCTGAGAGGAAAAAAGAGGGGAATATTATAAAAAATAATTGGTTACTTGGGGTATAAGGAAAAAAATGATGTATAAGTAAAATAGGGTATTTTAAAATGATTTCCCAAATTTTTTTATAATAGGGTGTATTAGAATACATGCATGTACCTTTATTGTGACAAATACCATACTTTATAAACTTTTATGCAAGGTAAATAGCCCCCTAATAAATAGGTCTTGAGCACACGTGTATGCAAAATATAAGAGGGAGTGAACCCCCGAGCATCCAACAAATAAATGAGCAAATTTGACAACTAGTATAGATGAACCGATTGAATTTGCAAAACAACTAGTTGAAGTTTAGGACTCCATGAAGATTATTGATCATTTTAAAGGAGTCTATAGAATATGCATGAAATCAATGAAGAAAAACGGAAAGATCACGACATATAACTGGTTAAACTTGGAAACACTAGGATTTTGACTGATTAAGGTAGAAAAGCCAAAAAGTTTGAATGACCAATCCCGGTGCACTAGACTAGGGGTCAAATGATTATTGTATGGACCCAAAACGGCTATTTGTAAAAGTGGCAGAACGAAAAAGATGTAATGATGGGTGGAATGCAATGACTTGATGGACAGGTGTTGTTTCACACCACTTGCAATCATTCGTGGGTGCCATCAAATCAACCAGTTTGTATGCATTTGTATGTAGAAGTGGATATTTTGATGCTCCAATTAGGGAGGACTTTATTATACAAACAAGGGGTTTGACTTAATTACCTGTTAGAAAAAAATCAACTAATTATTGACATGGAATAAAATTGTGAAACAACTTGCATTCCTCATGATTTCCTTTACTCCATCTCGGAAAAAAACATCCCCCAAATTTCAAGCCACTCTTTCCGGCCGAATCACCTTGTTCTCACCATTTTTCGCCTTTCAACCTTATGCCCAAAATCTCCTCGGACACTACACACAACACATGTGTACCATGCCGCATCATTGGTTGACACGAGGTATATACTAAAGTTGTCACAAAGGGGCTTTTGAGTGGGGGAGGGGATGTCTACCACTCCCCACCCTCTTCATGTCGTTTTAGAAGTTGGTGTATAACGTGCTTGCTCGATTCCCTGATTCTTCTACCGTTGACCCGGAGTCTAGCATTCTAAGGCTCACATTGCACTACACTTATTATCCCAATTAGTGAGGGTGGGCTAATAGTTAGTGTGGGAAAATAGTGAATGTGATATTAAATCTCTTTATATAATAAAATTAGTTCCACCAAAATATGCAAGAAGTATGTTTATCCCAACACTATTGAATGAAAATACTATTTACAGTAACACTATTCATTGAAAGTACCGTTCATTGACAAGCATGCGGGATGTGCTAATCACAAGCATGCACTAATTTTCTTGAAATCTATAGTGAATGAGCATGTATTCATGAATTTAGTGTCACTCAGTAGGAAAAATTAGCCCTAACTAACATTGAGAAATAGTGTGTGATTTGGGAATTAGCACCACCCTCACTAATTGAGGTAACCAGTGTGATAATTTATAAGAATAATTTTTTTTTTTAAAAACAAAAAAAACTGTGCCCTCATTTTAGGTTGATGTTAAGAGCTCTTCATTCATGTTCACTATGGTAGGAACCGGTGCTTACATGTATCGATATGACATTGACAACACTTTGAGGGCCATGTTGCTCTCCCCAATAAATGTCAAGTGGTTGAAGTGCCTTTTATTTCTAGTTAAAATCGATGACAGTAACTAGATTCTAAGTAAATGTGGACAAAAATATCGGTCCAAAAATGATAATGCATATCAGAGCATTGTTGTTGCATCCTTGAAACATGCAAAACACATTATTTGTGGCAAGAAATAAAGAAGATTATGATGGATATCTTATTTATACATCATATGAGAAGCAACATGGTTAAACGACCACTTTGGATGTGCATTTGCACAAATAACATGGTGTGCATGCAACTAATAGATGTTTACAACATAAGATGCAATCCACATCTAAAACTAGTTTCTACCATTTGTCATCAACTTCGTTGATAAAATGCAAGCATGCAATTTCATTGTGTCGCATATTTCAAATGTATCAAAACCTACTTCAATGATTTCATGTTGGGATTATGTTGGGAATCCCTTGTCAAAAAGAGTTGAGAAGTTAATAGAATAACATTGTTGATGAGTTGTTCATAACTCGACCATGTGTCACGATTTATGAGATACCCAAGCCTCGGATGCCTACCTATACAATAACATCTTGCCTACTCATATATTACCCAATCATTGCCTCCTCCTACATTACCCGACACCTAAATTTGCTACACCATCAATGGTAGTTAGTGTCACATGGGTGATTGTGTCACATACCCTATTTTGAGGCATATGCTACGTTACACTAATGATCAACAACTCCATTATTAGTGTCACTTCATGACACTTCATGACACTTGGCGTTCAAGTGTGCAAATTAATATCATGGCATGAGTCTGGTCAATAGTGTTATGAGGGTTATGCCTATGTTACACAATGGTCTACAAGTTGACTGAAAGTGTATACAAATGACACTTGACATTAGTATGTTGAAGAATTTCTTCCTCTTACATACTAAAATGGAAACACATGACACTTGCCATTAATTTGCTCAATAACATCTTCCCCCTTGGATATTGAAACGCAAAACACTCATCTCAAGTATCCCAATGTGCTATGCTTAACGTTGTAGTGTAAATAAATGTTCATTTAAAAAGTTACTTCTGTTGACGAATAGTGCCATATTGGCAATTAGCGGATGTGTTACTTTGAGACCTCTAGGCATCTAGTTTAGGGTTTAGGCCCTTTACAAATAATGTAACTAAGGTAGGCATCATAGGCTTGGGCA
This sequence comes from Polytrichum commune, assembly GCA_950295325.1. Classification (NCBI taxonomy): domain Eukaryota; kingdom Viridiplantae; phylum Streptophyta; class Polytrichopsida; order Polytrichales; family Polytrichaceae; genus Polytrichum; species Polytrichum commune. The sequence continues at coordinate 41,085,860 of OX485807.1, forward strand.
TCTAGCCCTCGGCCCTGGTCCTTCTCCAACATCGTAATGAAGTCTAAAAGAATCTGAGCATAGTCACAAAGAATGATTAAAGTATCAGCCAAAGTAATCTAAGGTCATGAGAAACAAGGAATAGCCAAAAAACAACTTTCTAATACATATTGCATTAATAACACATGAGCGGAAACTACTTAAGCGTTACAAGAGAATAAGAAAAATGATTAAACATATTGGCGTTACCACATACATGAAAAGTTTGATTTGTCACTAGGGGCGAAGCCATGACTTTGACCGCGGGGGGGGGGGGGGGGTTGACCTCAAAATATGGAAATGTCTAGAGTATATTTTATTTTCAAATTTTAATAGGTCATCGAATTTGATTATTTATTGAGAGATGTGAACTCGTTGAGTTGACATCCCCATTTTTTTTTGAATATGCTGTTAATATCTAATGCTTTGGCAACAAGGGCGAAGCTAAGAGGGGGACTTTCCTTCAATGTTAGGAGGGGCTGAGCAACCCCAGTCCCCCCTTGGCTTCGCCCATGTTTGTCACCTTCCAATCCTGAAGGGTGCATGAACTTAATTTGGATATGAATCAATATTTTTGGAAACAAAACAAGTCGTAAGAACTATATCATTTGTCCCCCTTGCTTGATGGCATTACTACACTATATATTGCATTTAGTGTCATATGATATTTTATGTCATTCTGGTAATTTTTCTAATGAGACTTCTTATGAATGAGTTTACAAATACAAACATATCGTCATGGGTGATTGAATTTGGATGAAATCCATGTCGATTATTGAAACAAAGTTTGGTATATTCTGCATCCTAACAATGTTGAAATATTGTTATGGATGATTGAAATTTGGATTTAAAACCACTAGTAGTTGCAAAATTGTAGATCTATAATGCCCAATTCTTTCTAACAAGGAATGACAGATAGTGTTACGTTTATATGTAGGGTTGGTGACACTACATGGGCAGTTTACGTTTAGTATTGAGCAAGACAAATAGAATTGGTAACACTAAATACAATATATAGTATACTTAGTATGATAAGTTTGAGGATTTTAGAACTTGGTTATATTTTTATCCAAAGGAACCACAAAAATATCATTAGATTATGGTCAAGCGAATGGGACTGAATGTCAATTAGGCCGGAACCAATAGTGCCATGACACGTGTTCTAGTTTTGAGTGCTAAAGTGAGGAGGATTGAGTGGTTAAAATGAGCGGTTATGGCAGACTCTAGACATTGATAATATCTTTGGGCCAACTTTTGGCTTAAAAATTTTACAAATTTTTGTAAGGAATAAAATTACCGATAAAATGCAATCCTCCTTATTTCTATCTTCCTACATGGGAGAAATTCGTACCACCTTATACTTCTTCAGATCTAACGCAAATTTAGAAGCCAATATATCTCACATATAATGTCCAATTTGGGTGGGGTTTTTTCCGCTTAGGACAAGGTGATGATTGTGCACAACTTGACTAGATAGATTTGGATTAAAAAAAATGCACATGTTCCTTGCTCCATGAAAAAGGGGGAATCTCCTAGAATGACCTCGTGTGGCCCCTCCAACTTTGAGGGTTACAGAATTCTTCTAAATTTGCTAAAAAATACCCAATTTTTTGGGAGTAGCTCATTTTCCATCCAGATAACATATTCTCGCAAAGTTGCCAACTTTTTATTTGTAGCATGACCAAAATGACCATAAACTGAATCATTTTAGAGTTTTCTCTAGCTACCCCTCGGATGAAGACCCTATTCCACTACTAGGAATGGGGGTCCTTTCCCACACCGGAAGGACAGGGATCTGACTACTGCCATGAACCACGACACGTGTCCTGGGCTGCGCAGGATGTCTCAGTGACTGTCAAAACGATGTCTTCTTGGACCAGTCCTTTATTTTAAACGCTTGGTGTAAAAAAAATGTATTGGTTTAAGGCCACTTTGGAGTGTAAAACTTGTGTCCTACTTTGGAAATTGGGGGGTTGCAACATATATAGGTAGCCTATATTTGTGTGGAGCATTAATGGTGTCAGAGCTGTGTGGTGTGTCATAATGTCAGCCACAGTCAGTATTGCTGATGACAGCCACCCCCGTGGCATATGCTGCTTTTGGCGAGAGAGGATTTGTATATGTGTCCACATATACCAAAATACGTCATAATCTAAAATACAACCCAATTGAATTGTGGAATACTGATCAAAACTGTACGCACCCGACGTTTGCGGTACGCACCCTGTATTGGCGAGCTCATTGCAAACCGAAAATATATTCATAGTATAAACGCTTACAATTTGCACCGATATACGGCAGTTCATGTACATACAACCTCTGTGTGCAACTACGGTGCCTACCGCTGGCCATAATTTTTATATATCAGTCTATATTCGCCTATTGTTTGGCTGCCGTGGGGAAGATTGCTACCCTGGCATGTATCCGCACGCTATCCCCCCTCGTTGCAGCGGCTTGGCGTATTCGGGGCCGCAGTGTTGTGGCACATGAGACGCCGGTCATCCTCTGTTTGCATGTGCCGTAGAGCTTTGTGTGGGTTACTGAAGCTTCATGCGACATGAATCACGCTCCACATAAAAATGGATGACAACAAAATTTGGTTGTTTGGGTATTTTACTAGATCTGCATTGTTAGCCAAAATAATATGCCGTGTTCAGCAGAAAGGCCAACTGTATTGCCCACTACTAGCACTGCTTGTGCGGGATGGAGGCTTCTGTGCAAACAACCGATTTTTTCTCTAAATATCGTACTGACCATTTGATGGTGGTGTCACTTGGAGCGGGCGGTGTCACCACTTGGTCCAAGTATTGAAGTGTTGGATTGTCGTCGGTGTACATCAACAACACATTTTTCTTGTACACGCCTGTCACTTTCACATATTGGACCCCACCCTCACACAATGACATCAAGTAGCTACGGTATCCGTTGTTTCCATACGTGAGTCCCACGGGTGCACTCCCCGCAATTCCTTCCGCAACCGGCCTTGGTCCACACCCTAGATGTAGTATCCAACACTCCGCTCCCTCTGCAATAGGGCCCTGCAACAAAAGGAAAACTGCACGTGAACCGTGTGCACCAAGCATTGACAAACAATTCCCTACTCCCTGTGCATGTGGTTGCAACTATGTTGGCTATCCCGGCGCTGCATGCTCCCTGCAATGTCAAATAGTGCCACACATGGATGTAACAAATGTTCTCTACTTTGCCAACATAAGTCTGTCGTCTTTGCACAACGATTTCCTATGAGGCATTATGCGCGGTGCACACCTCCGAATGGCACCAGCTCCGAGGCAGTGTTGTACCCCAGCAAGCTGGTGCGCCATACCTCCACCCCCTGCAAATTCCACGCCACCCTTTGTGGCGCACCCATATCTGAGGGCATGCTAGGGACAAGAGTTATGTGCTGTGGGGCCTTTCCATATTGTTGAATTGATGCCCACACATGCACGATGCAAGCACCCGGAGGATGGGCGCCCCCCCTCCCCCGAGTGAGCGCGAGCGTACTCAGTGTGCAAAAACTGGAAGCATGCAATGAATTGCGTGCCAACATTTGCCAGCACATGGAGTGCTTTCAACCTTGCACTACCAAATGTGTGCATGGCATGCTCAACATACATGGAATGGGTTTCATGGCGTCCACCAAGACGTTCTGCTTATGGGGTGGAATGCATGGGAGTTTAGGGTTTAGAACTCACTGCGGCGTGGTAGCGTGGCTGCACCGGAGGGGGCCGTCTGCCCCGGCCCCTCCCTCTTCCTGCACCACGGCCGCCCCCCATGCTCGGTGTTCCAAGGTCATGAGGCATTGCCTCCCCCCCTTGCCCCACCCCCCATCTGTCGTAACGTGCTTTTCGGGGGGCAAGTTTAGGTTGAATGTGGCGGCCTCATTCGTCGTCTGTGCCATCGGCACAGCTACTGGCTGCTCAGGCGTTACTGCCGATCCCACATGCGCTCTCTTTGCACCCACCCACCCTTGCGACATACCCACTCCAACCCCGGTCGGTGCCGGTAAGTCACGCACAACTATTGTGAATTGTGCCCACAATGACCCCGATGCCGCTGGGGTGGGTGTGTTGCCACTGGGACATGTATATTCGCATTGTTGTGACTCGTCATATTGGTCATTCACGTACATGTTGGTTCGTGTCTGGGCACACGGAGGCAAGCATGACCAACTGCTCATGTCCGTTTCATGGAACCAGTCTGCTCCCTCCGCTGCAGCTCTGGAACTCTGGACATTCAATGCCAATTCTGCAGTGTTGTCGTACAGTTGGGTTTCTTGAATGGAGACAACATCATCTGAGTATAGCAGATTTTGGATTTCCTCATTGTCATCGCCGTGTAATTGGCTGACATGGATTGGGCTCACTGCATTTGCGTCGCCACAGTCCTCTGCGCTCAAAGTCTCCATTCGTGACGTCCTCAAAGTTGTTCTACCCGACATTTGCTCCAGCAGCCGCTCCACCTCAATGTGTGCACCTCTCATCTCGGACACATTCTCGGCGAGCTTCTGCATGGCATTCTACACCCCTTGGACATCGTCGCACATCCACGACATGTCGAACTGAACCGTGCCTATTGTCCTCCCAATTGTCGCCAATTTTTCAACAATTGTTGCCTGGACTACATCCATCGCCGCAATAGAAGCGTTTAAAGATCTCAATGCGTCGGGAGAATTCACTGCGATTTCAGTTTCTGCTGGTGCGAGGAACATGTCGTCCCCTGACTCCTCTGTGCCATAGGAAGAACATTCCTTAGCCTCCTCTGATGGCAGGGCCCTCCGACCGCCTGCGGACTGCAGTGCAAAAATAAAATGCATCGTCCGCTAGTTAATTTATTCAGCCTGTTCTTCTATCGTGTTGCCAAGTTGGCAAATACTATGGTGGTTGCCAACTTCGTGGAATCTAGTCGTCGCTAATCAGTTGCGACATTGCCCAGACCCTCAGTATTTGCCTATGTGCATTTCTTCTTTGCATACAATATGCAAGCGAATATGAAGCCTACATTGAGCATGGTTGTGTGTCTTACCTCCTCGTCCATCTGATCAATCACGGAATTTCGGCCCGCCTTGCTCGCGTTCTGCACCAGCAACTTGCGACCCGCCATCTTCCGTGCTTCCTCCCTGCACGCCTCCGTGCACCACCATTTTATGAGGATCGCCCATGCCTCTGGGGGACAATTGGGGTGCCTAAGGTTGTCGCCGTACTTGAGCTAGTGGGCTTTCCAGACGCCCCTAGATGTTCACAGGTGACCCGCCAAATACTTGTCCACCTTCCTTGGGTCGATAGGGGGGTCGAACTGGTATACAAAATTTAGCTCCTTGTGTACCCTGCCTTTCTCGAAGAGTGAGTAGTCCTTCCACCCCTCCTTTCGCAGGTCCAACATCTTGTATGCAGTTTCTTTGGCTGCAACGTGCCATCTTGCCATGAGGTCATTGTGACCCTCTCCAATCTTGAGCGTCACTGGCCTTCCAGTGGCCAAAGACTCTTTCATTTCCTTTGCAAATGCAGATTGGGCCTTCTTGTTTACATTATTTGTCGCATTTTTCTTTGATGTCGGGTGGCTCTTGCCTTCATCTGCCACATCGTCTGTGAGGTGCACCACAACCCTCGCAGGGGGCGAGACGTTAGTGTTGTCCACTGGAGAGGGTACACCACTCGGGTCAGGGCGGGTGATGCTCAGACCGTCACGAATTGCATATGAATATCCCTCTGGCAGGGGTTCGTCATGCCTCAATGCTATTAACTGTGGGCTGCCATTTCCGCCCTCTGTCCTCGTCGGCCCGGGCCGTGGGTTTGATGAGTCCATATACACATTATCCCCGCCTGCATTCTGGGTGTTCGGCCGCGTGGTTTGCGTGTTGCATCCATATTCTTCTCTGCTGGAAGTTGCTGCCTGCGAGGTCAACGTTCAATACTAGCATTGTCCACTGCTAGCATTGTCCACATCACGCGACTTTCAATGTGTGGCCATCGACATCGACAACATCAACAACATTAACTTGTCCGGGTTGCTGTCCACGATTCCACTTCGGGCCACACAAATTGTACCAGCATGGTGTTGCATGCTGCAGCGCACCCCACAATGTCCACAACAGGGCATACATGATATTGCAACATCGTCGCCATAGAATACAAAACTAACAATACATTTAAGCAAGGAGTTGAGTTCGCTTGCTTGTGAGGGTCTCCCAGTGCGTGTGGGTGCTGTGTTTAGGGATGCAGGAGGCCGCATGCGCCCCTTTCCCTGCACATGAACATGGCAATTGTCAGACAATGCTGCACATGATTGTCAATTTAGAATCAGGGGATCATGAATGTTGCATTCTTTGCGTGCCTTCATGGAAGGAGACAATCCAGAAGGGGATCTTTGGGTAGGGTCCCGTTCCATCGCCAAATCAGACTCTTATATTCCAGAAGAATGTGCTTGTCCGTTCAAATGTCCTCTGTCCGCGAGTCAATTTTCTCCCTGTGCAGCCAAGATTCACGCAGGAAATTGGTCAGATACAGATGACGCACCCAAGTTTCCAACAACATCATAAGCCCCTGGCGGAGACCACCTGACACGAGTGCCAACCACCATCCATGTACATCCACGCCATTCAGCCTACTGTAGCACACAACAAAGAATCGCAAAACCTCAAACTTCACAACATCCATGATCGCCCAGTACACAGACCATTGTGGATTGGGTATGCTCACATGTGGAGTGCCTCACCTTCTTGCCAAACCCTGCACCTCCTACCATCTGCAGGTCCTTCGATTCATGTTTGCGACGGAAGGTTTGGACCTACTCTCCGGGGGATTGAACAATCTGGTGGAAGATCGAAGGTGGCGGCGTGGCAGTCGTCAGTAATGATCGTGTGCAAAACATGCCGTTTTAGGTCGACATGTGGACGCGGGTGCATTATGGCTATAATACGGGAAGGCATGCGATCCGAAATATTGGGTTGGGCCTAGGGGGTGCCCACGGCCCCCCCAAACTGTGACGATTGACATCCATTGGGGCCCGAACGGCGATTGCCCCGCTGTAGCTGCTGCCCGGTTGAACTCTAGCCGTTGATTAATAACAGCTGTGGAATTAACGCTTCGATATTTCAAAAAGTCAAAAGACAGTGTTTGGAAAAATAAAAAATGTTAGCTCAAGGGTTAAAAAGGGTCCTAGTTGGGACATATTGGGGTACCAAATGTAGCACTTGGGGCCCCCAGCCATAGAAAAAATATCAATTTTGCGGCCACAAGATTCACTACTGGACAATGAGCCAGAGCCCACAGGACAAAGCTAGGGCCATTGTATCGAGGCTATAGGTGTGTATGTATAATTGCGGTATTATGCCCGTGGTATTATACCACTGTATTATACAACACTCCCAAACCATATTTGTATAATACAGTTCTTGTTCTTGTTCTTGTTCTTGTTCTTGTCCATAGTGGAGTCCGTAAGAGTCCTTAGGGGTGTTGTTCGCTTGCTACAAGTGTGAGATTTCATATTTGTCATAGACTCTACTCGAAATGGGGAAGCCAAAAGATGCTATTTGGGAGAAGTTCGGAGCTTGTTACAGGCAGGGTGATGTCAGGTCAATGTACTGCAAGTGTTCCGCTTGCAATGAACCGGTGATTGCGGCAGTGGGTCGCATGCGCGATCACTATGTTGGTTGTAAGAAGCGGCCACGGTCAATAGGCTAGTTGGATGCGGGGTTCCAACCATCTCGAAAGAAGATGGTTCCATTAATTGTTAGTTCGTCGGTCCCTGCCAGCAACAGCCGGAGCAAGTCAGTGTCCCCGAATGATTCCGAGGACGATTTCTTCTCTGGCGGTCGGAAGCATTTTGATTTCTTGAAGAAGGATGAACAACAGAAGCTTGATATATTATTTGCATGTGCTATTCACCGCACGGCTATGCCATTTGCTGCCTTTGAGCATCCGGCATGGAAGCTGTTCTTTAAGTCGGTTCGTGGTTGCTTTCAACTTCCTTCTACAGAAGCTATTGGTGGTCAATTGATGCGGGATGAATACTTATATGTGATGAACGATGTTCTTCTCGCACTGAGCAAGATGTCGTTGATCTGCATTACCTTGGACGGCGCCACGAATGTGCAGGGCAAGCAGGTGATCAACTTGATGGCTTGTTCACCAATTGCAATGTTCTTGGAACATTTTACAATGGAGTTGCGTAGAGAGAGTGCAGTAAATCTGTTGGAGAAGGTTTTGGACTGCAAGATGCGTCTGTTAGGAAATATTTGTAAGCATGCTCCTAGTTTCGTCTTATCGAGGAATATCGAAAGGATTGCAGATCTAGACAATGATGTTGAAGTCGTAGAACAGCAGGGTGAAGAAGGACTGCCCTGCACCAAGAATGAACACTTTGTTAATCCACCGATGTTCTGCTTCTGTAGCGATTCACCAAACGTCATGGTTAAGCTGCGCAAGGAATGTTTTAAGTCGAACGAGTTCATGTTTACGTACAGCTGTGCACCCCATGCGATCCACAACCTTTGCATGGATCTGTGCAAACAGTTTCTAGGAGTGAATCGCGTTTTAAAACAAATCTTGTTTATGGTGAAGACGTTAAAGTTGTCCCATCTTTTGTTAAAATTGTTTGACAAGCTGTGCATTGAGAAATATCGGAAGACGTACGTGCTCATCTTCTTTACGAAGACCCGATGGGGTACTGTCTACTACGCCGCTCAGCGTGCCAGCACGGTCAAATTGGCATGTGCATCGTTGCCAAGCGAAATTCTTAACGCTGATTATGACATTGATATATGCGACGAACTGAAAGCTTTGGTTACAGATCAGTCTTATTGGAAGGGCGTATCTGCGATGGAGGCACTCTTCAAGACGATATGCTCATGTTTAACATATTTGGAGGGAGACGAAGCGACATTTTCTGCTGTGTATGCCTGCTTCGTGGCGATCAAGTTCCACATTAAGACGCTCAATTTCGTTGTCAAGGACGCATTGGATTTGACTAAAAATGATATCGAACAGATTGTGACGATGATTCACCACCGCTTCTCGACAATTTATACGGAGGCCCATGCTCTAGCATTTGCTATTGATCCATTATTCACCCCCATGCGCACTAGGATCGCTGCGAAGTTCAGCCAAGAGTTCTTGCAATTGGGGAAGTCTTCGATCAACCAACAGTCGAAGGCCGCACTTAGCCGTCTCGCGAATGGCAACGACGACCTCCGGCAAAAATTCTTTAGCGAGTTCGCCACGTTCATTGTGCGCCCGAAGGACAAAGATGACGATTTCAGCGACATCACCTTCAAGCCGTTTGAATTGTGGACCTTATCTGACGATCATTACTATGGCGCCATCAAATGTCGTCTATCTGCATTGCACAAGAATCCGACAGGGGCAAGCGGGGGTGAGCGCAATCACAAGGCGGCCAAACGCGTTCATAATCGCTCACGAGCTCAGTTGGGCAAGCACAAGATCGAGACCAGGACCGCCATTCTGTTCAATTCGAAACAGCTCGATCGTCAAATTGCTACAACGAGGGATACAAAGTTTTGCAAGTGGCTGCAGCAGCTCTGCCCTGATAGCGGATTTGAAGCTGAACTTGAAGAGGACCCCGTCAACGAGGATGAGGATGGTGGTGGTGGTAGCATTGATGAATTTGATCGCGTTGACATAGCCGAGGACGTCGGTGGCATGCATGACAAGGATATCTTCGAGGCCGAGGAGGTGATGGACGAGAGTAACATCTACGAATGAGGTGCATCTAATTGTTGTATAATACATTTGGTATTATATGGTATTATACAATATTATACAGTGCAGTCCGCGAAGATTCGAATTATACAGACCCATAATCGAGGCTACTCTCCCCTCTCGGGAATAGACACTTTAGTGACTAGGGATAGGTGCTAGTAACCTTAGTGGTGTTGATTGGTCTTGTGTATATATATAGGTGTTGGCTTTTGATTGAGGACACCAAGTCATGGTTCCAAGGTTGGTTGGAACGTTGTCGGGTAGAGAGGGTTCCGCCTTGGGAAAGCACTGGGCTTTTGGCTGCAACTGGACTTGTTTACCAGACCGTCGAATCTTCTAGTCTTCAAGAGTCTTGGTCTTCAGTTTCTTCAAGTCTTCAAACTTTTTCCCGTCGACCTATCCTGTTGCGGCTCTATATGGGTCAAGGGTAAGGGTAGGGTGATAAGATACCACAGGCCTCGGACGGGTAAAACGGGACGTCAGAACACGAGCTGGCGTCCGAAAGATTGGCTCCTAAACTTTCAAACCCACGGTAACCAGCAATCGCGCCTCACCAATGGGAACGACAGAAAACAACCTTGTGGGTCATTAATCCCACTTCGTTGTCACAAACATGAAACAACCTTGTGGGTCATCAATCCCACTTCGTTGTCACAAACATGAAACGGGGGTTTGTGGTTTCCCACATAATCGCAACAAATTTACGATGAAAAATACAAATGCAACTAGCCTCCAAAACCGGCTTGGAATCACAAAAAAAACACAACGAACAACGCTCTTGAGTCTTGTGAAGTTCTCAAATCTTCAAATCTGTCCGTCTTCTATGGTTGGTCGAAGCCTCAGCTCTTCTTTTTTAAGAACCAACAAACCTCCTTCCACTCAAACTAGCACAGATTTCGATTGCTAACTTCAAAACAAACAAGTGATATCACTCTTAAAGAAACAACTTTTTGAATCACAACTCCTCAGTATTTTATTTCAAAATTCCTCTCAACACAACACACACCATGCTTCAAATCAAGTCCCTTCTTCTCTACAACCTCCTCAATACCATAATAACACCACAACTCTCATCTTCACAATGTCTCTCTCCCCTCAAAGCCCGAGACAAAGTTCCATCTTATTCCCATCACATGGCTTCTAATCACCTATTGGTCCAAAGTAACTCAAGATAACTAAAAGGCAAGAGTAAACTATGAGTAAACAAAAAGGTAATCTATTTCTATCCTTTAGTAAAGGTAACTAAGAGTAAACTATGAGTAGACATAAAGGTAATCTATTTCTATCCTTTAGTAAAGGTAACTAAGAGTAAACTATGAGTAGACATAAAGGTAATCTATTTCTATCCTTTAGTAAAGGTAACTAAGAGTAACTATGAGTAAACATAAAGGTAATCTATTTCTATTCTTTAGCATAGGTAACTAAGAGTAACCTATGGGTACTAAAATCACAATGCAATTCTAAATACGTACACATCTATACAGTGTACGTATTTACATTACGACAACGTTTGTGCTATCATTAAACGGTCCGGGTTCGATTCCCGTCGTGTCCGTTTGAGCGTTGTAATGGTATACATGACTTGGTGTTGCTAGTGATTCTTATCATAGGCAGGAAAGTTGGTAATAAACCAACCGGCCCTATCCCTTCTTCTTGAGACAAGTGTTCGCTTTGAGCTAGACATGTATTATAAATAAAGTTTATTTTTTATTTTATTTTTTGCCCGTCCACGTGTCCAAAATTAGAAGAATATGACATAACCATGTGCATTGGCATGGTTGGGCAAATGGGACTCCCCAAACCCACAAACTGAAAATCTGGATGGAATTTTAATGCTCACAATATGATGCTATATATATATATATATATATATATTAATATTTCTTATGGGTAGGCTCACATTCCGTACTATTATGGTGCAATCATGTTCACATTTGGGTTATATCGTCACCAAGCAATTTCTTGCTTATGTAAACAACCATTTACGCTCCCATTAGTTAGAGTTCATTCATCTAGGTGGACGATATGAACCACTTTAGATACTCGCTAACGTCGTCGGGTCCGAGTCTCAAGGGTCTCAAAAATACCAAACTTTAGTAGTCCTAAATAATCCTAGTCTAATTTAATACTTACGGCACTAATACAATGAGGGCTTGACATAAAAAACAATGCCTTATATGGAAGCAAATAGGTGCATTCTTGAAGGCCGCTCGTCTACAAATCCCATATTGACCGCACTTCACCTTCAAGGTCTAAAACCCAATATATGTGCACTTCCATTTGGTAAATAAGCAATTGATTGGGAACTCATTATGGAAGTGAAACCATTAAAGAGACATGTAATTAATTTGGAGTTAAAAAATGTTGCAAATTTCTTGTTAACATTGAGCTTATAATTTTTGGAAATTATCATTTGAAATTGTCTTTGTCATTGTCATGATAGATTGGTGGAAGTGTTCATAAGATGACCAAAGTGGAATAATGAAGATAAAATAAAACGCATGCTCCGAAAATTTATATAATTTTATGTATGTTATTGGAATCATGCCTAACCATATATAGCACTTAAATATAGATGTTTGATTAAATTAAGTGATTGATTTAGTAATGTCCACCACAATTAAACTTGACTAAGTGATTAGTTTTTAAACATGGACTACCCGGTATGTGGGAAAAAAGGTTTTTATTTTCGTAGTTCTTGTATAATGAAGGCAGTTACTAACACAAAATTTTGATACTTTATAAAACATTTCTCAAAACCTTAAAGGCACATATTTGAATAGTTGTATTGCACTGGCCCCTATCACACGGAAACATTAATTTGGTTAACAACCTCATTACATGTGAATGTACGGGATATATTCAATTACACTGCATGCATTTGACTGGAAAAAACCCAGGCCACTTGTCATCCATATTGTTCTCTCACAAGATAGAAACAAGAAAGAGAAAATTAAATTAGGTTGGATAATTGGGCCTCCCAAAGCAATAAATATGGCGCAAGATGCATTGTCCATGCAAAATAAAATAAAATAAAATAAAATAAACAACACAAAATATCATCACATATCATTATTGCACCATCATAAATCATGTGGTGTTTATTGGCATATTGTGCCTTTGAGGGGAGGGTTGATGGATGAAAATGTGGCTGTGTGTCTGGCTTGTTGTTGCAACGAATGTCGCAACGTGCGGACAGGTGTACGATAAAAACACAACGTAACGGCCGTGGTCGCGTTTGGCCCGTTCGCCTTCACCCAAACCGTCAGGCCCGTGCCCAAAGCCCGTAGACCTGCCCAATCGAGGTGCTTGCTGTGAGCTTCGCAAACCCTAAACCCCTTCTGCACAGGTGATCCACGACGTCTGTGCGCTCGAGTTTTGTCCCCGCCTTGTTATCGGTGTTCGCTTTGCTCAAGCATTCCTATTCTTGTGCCTAGACATACAAGGGTTGGACCCACAAGGATTGGATGGCTGGCTTCCTGAGCTATGGGCGGGCTCTGTTGGGTGCAGTTGGACTGATAGCTTACCGCCCTAATAAAAAAGGGGGTAGGTAGAGGTGGTACTAAGGTGGACAGGAAAGCCACGAAAACCAACATTCCATCAAGCTTGGGAGGCGCATAACGTGCACATGGACCCTGGGATCGCGGAGGGGAAACTGCCCACAACAAATGCTCTCAGAATACAATTGAGGGACGCCAAAATGTGGCGCAGAGAAACCGAACTCTTGCAGCAGACGGGCCAGTCCAGAAGCAGATGTCCGTGCACGTTGTGCTTGTTTGGGAGGCCGCTACTCAGGACCACGCACGCGAAGCACCTTCGGGACTATGGAAGGCACCCCTTGCGACGGCTGCAACCCCAAGTACAGTCTTACATTATCAGTCATTTCCAGATGAGTTCCAAACATGGACTGCTGAGTTGGAAGTATGCGAATGCCAATTTTTTTGAAAGTGGTGCAATCATGTTGGCAATTGGGATCGGGTGATAGCTGCATGCACCACATTCACAACTTTGTGCGACCTTTGTGGCAGGATCAGGAGCAGGACAGCTCCGACGAGGAGTGGGAGACGGCAAATGCAAGGATGGACCCACTCGCACGGCTGCACTGGGGTGCTCGCATCGGCGATGGCGAAAGGGATGCTGCTCAGATGATCAGGGACGTCCTGCTCGCAGCAAATGTCGTCCACGAAGACGCGATGTCGGAGATGGGTGGGGCAGCATTGAACGAGGGCGATGGTGACAACCACATATCAATGGCAGGCGAGGAATGGACTCCGATATCGTCAGAGGGACGCCATATACAGGACGGCGGCGAGCAGGGCGACATCAAAGGTGAGCCATTTGCCATGTGGACTAGTCGGTGGACACTATGCTTGTTATGGGTTTCTTTTTCGAGGGCGTTGGGCAAGTTGAACCAAATTTTGTTTGAGTTTGAAGTGCACCTCCCTGATGTAGACCGGCACAGACATGTGGGGGGCCTGAACGATGTCCCCGGAGACGATGAAGTCTGCAGCCCAGTAGACCCAGAGACTGACAGCAACCTATCCAAATTCGAGGGCGACGACGCAGTGTCAATGGAGGAGGATGTAGACAGCACGTGGGACTACGGGAGCACGGGGAGCGGCAGCGAACCATCGCCACTTCATGATGAGTCCACGACTCCTCTGTTCTGTGGTTCCCACCTCAGTAGACTAGACACCACTCTCTTGGTGATGTATGTTTGTCGTACGCACAAGGTATCAAATGCATGCATAAGCGAGTTGCTCCACATGTTCTCAAAGGTCATTTTGCCATCTCCAAACTCGTTGCCCTCGAGCGAGGGCATAGCCACAAACATATTGAGGAGACTGGGGCTTAGGTATGATGCTATAGATGCTTGCAGAAATGGTTGTGTATTGTATAGGCATGAATATGAAGGAATGGAAACTTGTCCTTTTTGTCAAGCCAGTAGATATAAAAGGGTAGGGATGTCGAGAGTGCCGGTGAAGGTCCTCAGACATTTTCCCCTTGCTCCACGTCTTCGAAGAATGTTCTCCACCCCACAATTGGCTTTGTTGATGACTTGGCATGGAGAAAATAGGTCGACTGATGGGTGGATGAGGGGTCCCTTCGATTCTCCACAATGGGAGCACATCAGACAACACCACGCAGAGTTTGAGGCAGATAGCCGTAACATTCACCTGGGGATGTGCGCGGATGGCCTTAATCCACATTCCCAAAAAAGGTCTACGCACTCCTTGTGTCCTGTTATGTTGTTGAACTACAACATTCCCCCTTGGCTGACCATTAAGAATTTTTTTATAATACTTAGCCTCTTGATACTAGGCCCCGATGCGGTGACTGCCGATCACATAGATGTTTTTTTGGGTCCATTGGTAGATGAGCTTAGAGAGTTGTGGGTGGAGGGCATAACATGCAACGACGCTGCACGTTGGCGGGGGGAGGTGAGATTCACACTCAAAGCAGTGTTGATGTGGTGTATCCATGATTTCCCTGCGTACGCCATGATGGCAGGCACGTCCAACAAGGGATACTGTGCGTGTCCAATCTGCGGGCTTGGCACTCCATCAAGGTGCTCCGAACATCTATCAAAGGTGTTGTATGGGGGCAGTCACAGGCGGTGGTTGCCGCCCGAGCATCCATTCCGCCACGACGAGAACGACGAGAACGACGTGTTCACAAAACGGGAGCTGGAGGGCGCACCACCCCCAATGGACTCTGATGCACACATTCGGTGGGCCTTTCTACGTGCCGAGTATGCACGATACGGGGGGCGCCTGGTAGCCGAGGGTGATCCCATGCTGTGCAGCGGTGTGAAAAGGGTGCCAACACTGTTTAGGCTCCCCTATTGGTAGGTACATTTGTGCCACACATGCAATATGGAACCTATGTTTGTGTGTGATCCCTTGGAAGGTATTGACTCCAGGCTGGTTGTATTATGATCACAGGACATGCCCGTGAGGCACGTGCTGGATGTGATGCATATTGAGAAAAATATTGCAGAGTGCGTATTGAAGTTCCTGTTTGGGGAGAAGGACACTTTGGAATCAAGGCGAGACTTGGAGCAAATGGGGGTTAGGCGCGACCTGTGGCTGAGACCACGCCCAAATAGACCAACATTTCATAAACCGCCAGCGCCGTATGTATTCTCCGAGGCAGAGAAGAAGATTTTCTTGGATGAGGTGAGTGCAATCCGCACACCTACCGGATATGGAAGCTCTCTGGGGAAACATCTAAAGAAAACAAAATTTCTTGGTTTGAAATCGCACGATTACCACTGCCTAGTCCAGCAAATCATACCTGTTGTTTGCCGCACATTGTTGCAACCGCTGCAATGCACAACATTGATTCGATTGGGCAAGTGCTTCAACCGAATTTGTGCGAGGGTGATAGAGAAGGCAGACATTGCTCCACTTTGGCTGTATGTTGTGGAGACAATGTGTTACTTGGAGGTGTGCTTCCCACCAGCGTTCTCTGACATAATGGAGCACACACTTGTGCACTTGGTCGACGAGATCGAGTTGTGTGGCCCTGTAGGAGGCAGGTGGATGTATCCTTGTGAAGGATACCTGGGCACATTGAAATCCTTTGTGAGAAACAAAACGCACCCTGAGGCGTCAATGGCC
The DNA here is from genome assembly GCA_950295325.1 of Polytrichum commune. Lineage (NCBI taxonomy): Eukaryota > Viridiplantae > Streptophyta > Polytrichopsida > Polytrichales > Polytrichaceae > Polytrichum > Polytrichum commune. The sequence continues at coordinate 41,102,220 of OX485807.1, forward strand.
AATGGGTATGTTGCGGAAGAGGCAGTAGGCTTCTGCACGGAGTACCTGAATTTGCAGGCACACACGAAGCGACACATATGGGAATCAAACAAGGAAGAATCAATGAGGGCATCCGTGGTGGAGGGATGTGGTCGGGTGTGCAATCTGTCGGAGGCCGAGATGCTTCGAGCACACACATATGTTATCATGAACCACGGAGAAACAGTTGACATGAGACGGTAAGAAATTCCACAAAGCATGTGTGCATGGCCCTGGTTTGGTTGCCTTGTATAAGTGCAACATGCAGGAACCCTCACTGGTCGCAGTCACAGATCACGAAGAGACATGCTGGAACCGGGATGGCGTTTAAGAGGTAGAGGCAGTGGCTCGCTCCAGCACGCTACAATATTGGTAGTGCGTCAACGTGCTGGAGGATGGAATGTACGAGCAGGAGGTAGAGGCAGCCTCCAACAACTGGCTCATCGTGATAGTACGATGTGTCTGTTGTATGACAGTAACCACGAATAGCTACTAGAATCGGTTTTGTGCATCGTGTTGTCATGGCTTTGTGCTGTAGTTGTTGGCGGATATGGATTTAGACGTGGGTGCCGGAGACGACCAGTGCGCAATGAAGTTTTAACTTTGTGTGGCACATGCTGGTGGATAGGGAATACGAAGTAGAGGCAGGAGAGAACGCCTGCATAGCGCCCTTCTATATGTGGCTGCGGAGGAGGGTGGAAGTGCCTCACAACATTGGAGGTCCCGTTGGAGAGGAGTTGCTGGCGCTGTCATCCCCACCATGCAGGAGGGCGTGCTCATTCAAGAGCATGACTTCTTTTGGCTCGCACTACAGAGTGGACTTGGAAGAGGAAGGGGTATCGCATGTGACTTTCGACTCAGGGGTGGCCGAGCTTGACATTAACGACGTCCGTGGAGGCAACCCAATGAACGGTACTGCTGTAGATTTGGTGAGAGTCGGCATACTGAAGGACATCCTGGTGTTGAGGTATGGGCACCTCAACATTGTGCTAATGGTTGTGTCGTGGGTGGCAAAAGACACACCACAACGTCAAAGGTTGGAACGGGATGCCCACGGGTTTTGGCTTGCAAACATGGTTGCACGGCCGCGCGACACATCATCACCATATATCCTCCCTGCTTTGGCATCGCAGGTTTGTTAGCCAAACTTGCTCCACAGTGATGTGTGTGTTGACTGGAGAGGCGACTGCACATGCATGAACATTGAAAACCCTTAAAATTTTGTGATGGCAGGTTTTTTTTGTTGACAACAAGGCAAAGCCGGGATGGCTTGTAGTGCTAAAAAAAGAGGCTCGTGGCCGGCGAGTCACACCCACAGAGTGGGACTTGGAGCTTGGGCAAGAGGAGTCTGTGGGCAACCGGTGGGCATTGTCGGAGACACAGCAGTAGCCCCGGGGAGGACGACATTGTAGGAGCAACATTATCCCGAGTGCAACCCCTGCATTACAGTGTTTGTTTGTTTGTAAGTCCTTGGAACCCCACGTGAAATTTGAAATCGGTGGACGCAGACCATACATTTCAGAGTATGGCATGCAGATCCATTCAGTCCACACAGCAGGAGCATGAGGATGTCGTTGCAGCACTAGTGTGCTTGCATAATCCATGCAGTATGAAGCGCGACATGTATAACGCATGTTGGCTCCCTATACTGCATACAGGACAGCCCCCGTAGTTGCACACATCTTACTAGGATATTGGCTGTGTACTTGAATATTTAATGCAGTTTGGTGACCTGCTGCTTTGCAGATAGCTTGCAGGATGGCGCCGATGCGGTGGACGCATGCCTGCATGCTGGCACAACCCACCACTGCTTTGAGCACCAAGAATTTCTTGTACACACCTTGTTTGTTGGTAATTCATTGTGTACCGCAATTTTCAAGTTGGTCGCGCCACGGTTTGCAGTTGTGTTGAAGGCGCAGAATGCCGGTGCAATTCTTACTAATAGGGCCTACGTACCGGAGGTGCAATCACAACACCGTCGAAGACGACGTGCAATATTAAACTGGCCTGCAAGTGTGTGGGGGTGGGGGGTTTTGGTTTTCACAGGGGTTGCATCTGCATACCGATCTGAGATTGCCAACTGTCAGGATGCAGGTACTGGTCGTCGACGACACATTCAAGCTCGGATGTTTATGGTGTGTCTATGAGCCCAAAATGAGTGCTCATATTGGTTTTATGTTTAGAATTTAATTAGAATTGCATTTGGAGTGTTATTGAAACAATCAAAAGTATAAAAAGAGTGAGGTTTGGTGTGGATTTATGTTTAGGCCTTAAGCCTATTTGTGTGGTTAATTAGAAGCTTAGTGATATTAGGGAGTGTGGTGATTAATTGAGTAGTGGTTGACGAAGCAAGAGGAAGGTCCTTTGGTTTAAATGGTTGAATTAGAACATGCTCTTGTTGGTTTAAGGGGTGAAGGTTTAGTGGATAGGATAAGGTCCTACTAAGTAGGAGAAGGTTGAAGCCTTGAAGGGCTTGTGGTCTTGGGTGTCCTCCCCTCCTCCTCCTTTTCTCTCTTCATTCTCTCCTTCTCCTCTCCCTCTCTCCCCCTTCCCTCTAGGATTGGGAGCTCTTAGAAGTAGAAGGATAGTGGAATTAGGTGATGAATTCGTAGAGGAGTTAGTGGAATTATTAGGATTAGGTAATGGGATTAGTTACGGAACTTATGGTGTCAAGAGGTTGAGTTTAGGATTAGGGGAGCTACTGGTTGTATACTTAGTGAAGCTGCTGGTCGCAGTTGGAGGCTATTGAATTCTATGCAGTGGGAGCTATTGGTCTTTATACTTAGTGAAGCTGGTTGCAGTCGAAGCTGCTGGTCTGCAGTGGGAGCTACTCGCCTTTATACTTAGTGAAGCTGGTTGCAGTCGAAGCTGCTGGGCTGCAGTGGGAGCTACTGGTTGTATACTTAGTGAAGCTGCTGGGCTGCAGTGGGAGCTACTGGGTGTATACTTAGTGAAGCTGCTGGTTGCAGCTGGGGGCTACTGAATTCTATACGGTGGGAGCTACTGGTTTTATCTCGGGGGGGGGGGGGGGGCACTGGCGAAAAACGTAGGAACTACGTGCGATAAAATATAGGGTCTTGTATAAAAATTTGGCGTAAAATTTGTAAATTATTAGATGTAGTATAGGGTGCTTTGGGATTGTGAAACATGATTATATGTAATATAGCATTTGACAAAACATGATTAAATTACCTAAGTGGTACATATAAAATAGCATGGAGAAAAAACGATAGTTTCAAAAATTAAATACTTTACCACCAAAATATGGCATGTTCTATATAGGAAGGGTTCAAAAGATAAGGGTGAAGGTTGGTACTAAGTGGGGCAATTGTTGGCAACCCATTGACTTGATGAAACGTGCAGTCCAGAACAGAAATAGAGAAACGCTCTTCCCAACTGCTATGGCTTACCTCCATTGGTTCAAAAAACAGCCGGGTCTCAACAAATATAAGTACGTCGAGAGTGACTGTGTGTGGCTTGATGTGGATGCTATTATCTCAACTGTGTCTCTACTGTATGAATCAACAGCAAAATCTACATATTAGATGAGGTAGATGCAAACTCATTGAGTGAGTTCATTTCAAATAAAAAATAAAACCTGCTAAATTTGTATTATCTTACACATGTGGAGATATAATTTGGAAAAAGGGCTCAATGATCATTAGTATACCTTGAAATCTGTAGTAGTCATTTCAGTTCGAGTACCCTCATATCTCCCACATGTGTAAATGGTAGCCTAGCTAGTTTAGGTGGATTTTGCTTGCATGACATGGGATTTTCCTCCAATGTGTAGGATTGGAAGATCAAGGCATCAATTGTAGGGATTTTGCAAACCTTGTAAATGTGACTTTGAGACACATGTGGCTGGCCTGTTCCCTAAGACCTCAAGGTTTCTAACTGTGTTATCCAACACAACTTTTATTCGTTGGCTCGTGTTGCTTAATGACATGTAATTGCAATCTTTTGTTGTTATTGTTTAGTGTTTTGCTTTGCCCGGACTTCAGTGTGATCCTGAACCCTAAACCCTAGTAAATGTTTGTTTCTCTTACTATGTACATGTGCTTCTAACGAGAATTCTACTGTATCATACACTTTAAGGAATGGGGGCAATCAGAGGAAAAAGAATACATATAAGCAATATAGGGTACCATAAAATCAACCATCCAAGAATTTATAATTACCAATAGGGTGTAAATAATCACAACAATTTACCATTATTTCAAAAATTAGCATCCCTTATAATCCTTTCTCATAGGTAAATAACCCCCATTTTAATAGGTCATTATCGCAGGTGTATGCAAAATATACAAGGGAGTGCCCCCCCCCCCGAGGGTTTTATACTTAGTGAAGTTGTTGGGCTGCAGTGGGAGATACTGGCCTTTATACTTAGTGAAGCTGGTTGCAGTCAAAGCTGCTGGGCTGCAGTGGGAGCTACTGGGTGTATACTTAGTGAAGCTGCTGGTTTTAGCTGGGGGCTACTGAATTCTATACGGTGGGAGCTACTGGTTGTATACTTAGTGAAGCTGTTGGGCTGCAGTGGGAGCGACTGGTTTTATACTTAGTGAAGCTGCTGGTCGCAGCTGGGGGCTACTGAATTCTATACGGTGGGAGCTATTGGTTTTATACTTAGTGAAGTCGCTGGGTTTACATTTAGATATACGGGGTTGGTCACTTAGTAAAGGGGTAGGGAGATGGGACTACTAGTGAAGAGTATTTTTTAATACTTGTACTCGTATCATGGAATAAATTGATGTGTAAAAGTTGATGGGGAGTGAAATGGATTTTTTATGAATTTGGTAAGAGGTAGGATGTAAGCATGAATGTGATACCCATACCCTCACCCAGACTAGGACGCTTAAGGGTGGGTGGTTTGGCCTCATAGTGTCGAGGGGATGTGCTTTGGAAAACCACATCCCATGCAGCGCTTTGCAGCGAGATGGCGCGCTGTAGCAACAACAAGGCGGTGCAACAAGAGCGTAGAGGAGGCTCCCGACAAGAGAAACTGCGAACTCATCCATATGTGACCCCCAGTAGCATAGGGTAGGGTAGGAGGGGTGGACGGCATGTAGTTCGGAAGAAACCACCGTGCACACATGCCTGGAGCTTGTAAACAATATCATTTTATATATAAATCATCCAGAAATTGGACTTTGCATAAGTTGCAGTGCACCCAACATCGCATACATACGTTGTTGTATCAGTGCATTCAATCAATTCCGTGGAAGTCCGCAATGTTGTTTCCACCCTAATTAAACCACCCAATATGTTGTGCAAGCTGAAATACGCCTATATATACAACGGGGGCATGATAGATTTCAATACAATAGGAGTAGTGGTTTGGGAATACAGAACATTTCTTATATACGCAAAAAGACCTCCCTCGGCTATGTATTCAAACACACACGTAATCAGCTTTTAATGCACCCACTTATTATTGAATGACCTGGCCTCGAACACCGTGCCATAATTTAATATCGTGCCGCTTCCGCTTTATATATATATAGCATATATATATATATATATATATACGCATGTTGCACGTCTATGGGGGGTGGACAACACTTTGACAGCTTGGAACATAGAATGTGGCCATTTTTATACTGGACCGGTTTCCACCCAATTCATGCTAGGAAAATGCGCCCCTGTCCAAATATCCAACAGGCGCCCTGTTAGTGTCAGGCCCCTCTGTCGCTGGGGACCCCCATTCCTAGTAGTGTTCATATGTTCATATGATCTAGCAAATTTGGTCCAATTGACTTCAAATTTGCAAAACAAGAATAAATGGTGATCTAGTTCACATCTATATGGTTGGAGTTTTAAGAAACATATTCCATTTTACTACATAACAAAAAAAAACTCAGCATTGGTGGTGGAAATGCCCAAAAATGGAATGTGAAGGCTTGAACATGTAAGGTTTAACACTTATCAACATAACGCAAGTAAAATAATATTGTAACATTCAATGAAGTTTCAAAATACAATTGAGGAGTTTCAATCCTTCATTTCCATACCTCTAGGATGAAGAAGGCATCTATGGACGTATGTTGGAATTGATTCACATGGAGGACTTTGTCGATACATCGAGATCTCAATCTTATGAGCCAAACTAATCTCTAGTGCTTCTAGATTCACTCCCAAAATAGTTGTTATACTGACTCTCTACCACAAGGACACAAAGTCTATTACAAAAATTAAAACAACACCCTCAAAAGTCCATAGACAAAATTTGCAGTTGCCCCAAGAGACTTTGGAAGGCAAAATTTGGACAAGCTTACCTCACTCGTTAGATGTTGGTTTTCAACAAGACTACTACATTTGAAATCGTCTTTTCAATAGCTTTCTAATGGAATGAAATTGACGTAACAAATTTGAAAGTCATAAGCAATATTCTCAAGAATTTGTGCAGTGGTACACTAGTTCAAGCAACAAGGGCAAACTGAATTGACGGGACTTGAGAGGGACTTGAAATCAATATCTTGGACTTCATCATTCCTAATTGAGATTTTTATTTAATGTTGTATTTGATATGTTATATAGTAGGGTATTATATATATTATAATAAAACGTCAACTTATATAGAGGGCAAACATACAAAGAGGGGAGTAGACAATAAGGTAACACTTAACACTTAACATCTTTGTAGTCTCCCATGTAGGGAGTAGAAAAATGTCAGCACACATGAAATGTTAGCACTTATAGAGGCAACAAATATAGAGGGCATATTGTATATGGTTATTTAAAGTGTCATGATTGCCCCTAACTCATGAAGCTTGGGATTCATGACATCTATGTCAACTCATCCATCATGGATGAAGAACGTCCAGTGAAAAAAATCCTCTACAAGATTGAGGACCGATTTATTCCACTTCGACACCACCAAACTAATTCAGGATCATTGACTTTATTTTCTATGGCAACTTGTCCATAACAACCATTTACATGTTACAATACAATTCATTGCGTTTTCACCTCCGCAATGGATGAGTCTACACATATAGACGCCACAAAGTCCCTAGCCAAGTCATGAATTCTCTACACATATATTTGTTTAAGCTTGCACTAACCTACACCATATCACTTCATATTCATCTTCTCTTTCCTCCTATATATATATATACACACATATGCTATCTTAACTTGGAGGTGCATTGACCATGGGTGGAAAAAACTCTATAATATCTCACCTTGCTCGTCTTATTAGGTCATTCACACACACACATGCATTCTTAATTTGGAGGTGCGTTGACCGTGGGTGGAAAAAAACTCTATAATATCTCACCTTGCTTGTCTTAGGTCAATTTGTCAACGCGATTTTTTCCTTTGTCCCCCTAAAAGCCGCAAATATTTTCCACATGCGTCCAATCCGTCTGCATGCTATATATATAAGCTAATGCCTGAACTTTGTTGAGCTGTTGGATTTCGTGCCAAGTGGAAAGGCGGACGTTAAACCTGCCCCTATCCTATGAGCTTTTAGGGGAGGTGGAGAGGGGCGGGGGCAAGGTCCCTAAAAAAATTGAGATTTTTTGGATCCGACCAAGAATTGTTGCCCGCCCCGCCCGACTTTGAAAAACACATTGTCCTTGCATTTTTGGAGGTTCCTTGCATATTTAGTGAACTTCATCTTCAATGTTTCAAATCGAATATATATATATATCTATATATCTATATATATATGTGCATTTCCACTTAGTGAATAATAAGCAGTTGATTGGGACTTCATTTCTGAAGTGAAACCATCAATAAAACATGGAATTAACGTGGAAATTAAAAGAATCTTATAATTTTCTCATTAGCATCGAGGTTATAGTGTTTGTGACTTACCATTTGAAGGGTCGTTGCATTCTTAAGGCTACCTAGTCCACAAAAACCCATATTGAGTGCACATCAACTTCAAGGCCTAAAATCCAATATATATGTTCAGTATTACTTAGTAAAGAAACAACTGATTTGAGTTTCATTCCCAAAGTGAAATTGTCTTTAAAGTATGTAATTAACTTGAAAGTTAAAGATATGAAAAATTCCTCATTAGCATTGAGGTAATAATTATTGTGACTAAGCATTTAAGAGGGCCTTTGTCATATTAAACCTAATCTTGAAATTTGTGTTAATTTTAGTTGGTTTGTCTTATAATGTTTCACTGTTTTCTTCTCCTCTCACAAGTAAATTTCTACAAGTATTCACACACATTCAAGCTAATTAAACATAATCAAACGTTCAATTTGCGAGGCGGGCAACATTTTCCGGTTGGGTTCATATAAGTTTTTAGGGGGTTACCCAAGGGTTGCGGGTTGTAGGCCTCGCCCTTATCCTATCATGGGACCCCTTCCTTGAAAAGCTTTGTCTAGCATATGGCAATAGTAGGTACACTCTTTAAACAATGTTATGTTGAAAATAAATCCATTGATTACAAGGAAAAAAATTTCTAATCATCTCATTGAAGTTAAGATTCTTTCAAGATCTCAAAGTGCGGTTGACTTATACGCTTCTGTCCTCTATTGTCTTCCTCTTGAGACTCCATATATAACATCATTAAGCACCTAAATGATGGTCTCTTTCCCAAGAAAGAGGTGCAATTGAAAACTATGAATTTATAGATGCGTGTCGAAAACTTCACAATACACAACATGGGTGTTCCCCATTAACCGGAAATCCTAGAATTAAAGAAGAAACATAATTGCCTAAAACCTAGTCACATAGAATACAACCAAGAAGCTGAGTAATGTTATGTCTATTTGTATATGACCAAGAAAAAGACGAAATAGATGTGAAACCAATGCAAATTTGTATGACACAATGGGACCAAAATTCTAACCAAATCGTAGGGGTCGTTACATTTTTAAAGAATGTACGAGGTGGCGCATTACGATTGGTAAGCAACCCCTCCCCCCCAAGAGGGGTGATGTTAAAATATCTTACGTCACGGAAGACGGTGTTGCTAATCACATCGTGTCATTTGTGATGTGACGTGGTGTGTGATGCATGTCTAGCCTTGAATACATGCTAGCAGATAATTCCAAAAACTATCACGGTGAATATTATTTAGTGACATTCATTGGCATTCATTAAGATATATGTCCCAACACACATGTCATTAACAATCAAAATATTTGTGAAAGCATAAAATTTATTTGAGTGGTAGGTTTGAAAAAATCCAAATTAGTCATGCAAGACGCGTGCTCTAGGACTTGTATGCCATTAGTGATTTATCTCCTCCATAAGAAATGCACAATATGAAATGTTTAAGAAAACTATCACAGTGAGGCTTTATTTCTACTATTCATGACTAGCTTACAAATGCACCACATCTTACATTCTCAAAAAATGCTCTTCATGTGAGCACCGGCAACCGGATATTTTTCAAAAGAATTGCAAATTTACTGTTGTATTAGATTTGAAAAATCTCAATCGTGCATGACATGTACTCTAAGACTTGCATGCTAATAGTAATTAGACTCTTCCATGTCATTAGAATGTAGAATTCTTACTACCATTCACTACCAACATACAAGTCCCATAACACACGCTTGAACAATTGGAGGTTTTTTTCCGAACTTTTGCAAATCTCTTTCTATGATAGATTTAAACGTTTTATTCAATTCCACAATGTGTGTATCCTAACACTCCTAACACTCACATGTTGATAAGTTAGGATCATTTTACACTTGAGTTTGAGTGTTCTTCACATGTGAAATACAAATTATGTGATTGGTCGAGAAACCAGAGTCGATCCAACTTTGCTTTTACTAACTGAGACACTTCCACAAATGATGAGAAAATGCTTGTTTTCGTTTCAATGAACTAGGAGAACTGACCGCTAAGTTAGCTACATACGAACCGGATGAAGTTCAAGACCTTGGGCAAATTACTGATCATTTGAGAGGAATCTATGGAATATACCTCAGATTAGTAAAGAAAAAAAAGCAAAAGATCACAACTCGTAAGCACTGGGATTTTGACAGAATTATACCCAAAATTCTCCCTAGACACTCTTTCGTTCTGGCCAATAAATCAAAGAGCACTTCTGATGAATGTTCATTGAGAGCACCTTTGTTAGCAACATGACTCAAGCATATATCTAAGGTCAAGGCATCCATAGTCAACCATGTCCACTTAATCACTTACTAGGGTCATGTACCTGTAATGTCAACATGGAGTTCCAAAGTATGTGAAAGTGATAATCACTGGATATTGTGCTAGAATATTCTTACCCCAAAATCGTTAGTTACAAAATCCTCAATAAAGCATGGCATGGTGAGAAAGCTCATGATCTTATTCCAAAAACAAATGTTGCCCAACTTAGTTGTAGCTTCATACACCAATCAGTGGTAGTTAATGGCATTAATACAAACATGATGAAAGCGAAAAAAATCATGGCAATGGGTTGCGCCCACTTTGATTCTAGATCTTAAAAGAGGGGGTTGTCTTGGTTTACAGTGCTCCTACCTTAGATGGTGTTAAAACCATAATTAGGAAATCATGGTGATTATATGAACTCATCAATTGTGGAGGTGAAATGCAGTGCATTATATAATAGTCTATAAATGATTATTTTATGATAAATTGGTTCCAAAAATAGCATTAGAGACCTCAAATAAGTGTAGTTGAGTCTAGTTGGAGTAAATTAGGTTTCCACCTTGTAGGGGACCTGTTTTTACTAGGGCTCTTTCATCCACGATGGATGAGTTTACATGGACACCACGATCCCAAGCCCTAAAACCATAGACTTGGGCATGGAGCATAAATACTAATACTTAGAATTTAAAATTTAAAATGATTCTCGTTGGCAATCGACATAGGATTCCAAAGCTCCAATGTATGTTGTAGTTGAGTGATGTATACAAAAGTTATAGGGGATCAATGTTTCATTGGTAGATGACCCAAGACCAACATAGGTCAATCCGACATTAAGGTGGTGGACATTCTCACAATCTACATGACTTTAGCATGGGATTGGTAGGGGGGGGGGGGAGTGTTGGTTTTAGCATGCTCCATCATTAATGCCTGCTATGATAATAGTCCACCTATGAAAATAGATACTAAGCCAACTTTTGCCCGCCCATGACCACATAAACATGGACTAGAGGTAGTGAATGAACACCAATGTTCCTTCTTCTCTTCTTCTCTTGCCCACTATAATAGTTAAGGGCAAAGGAACATATGCAACATGTGAACGGGAGGATTTGAAGGACAACCCATGCCAAATCTCCAAGGTTCCTAATAAGTGTGAGCCACATTAATTATCTCTTCTAGAAAATTGATGTGGGTGAATATTACATTATATACCATTTTTTATAATTAAAGTGGCTAAAGTTTTATTTTATATAAGGTGAATTTGGTCGCAAGTCTGAGGAGAAAACTGAGGAAAAAGACGCGAGATCTTGGACCCATATTATTTCCACCCACACTAATAAAACGATCGCGTGTAGTGATGAGTACCATGTCCCTACATTTGCGGGTCTTACATGATTTGGTTCTAGACTTGAACACCTCTACTTGCAGTGTATCACTAACAAGCATTCATGGTTTTCGTCCTTCGGACAAGCGAAACAACCAAGAATCTCGCAAGCTATATAGGTGGATATGTACCTGGCACCTATCGTGGCTAAACTTGGACTCATCACTCATGGGTACTGAGCCAATTGGGCCATTATGAGACAATCCGTGCTGTCACAATTGATGAGATATTCCATATTACAATTGATTATTTGCATGGTTTTATAAACATGTGTGGGTGTATTAGAATGGTTGAGTTGTATTTTAAGAACCCTCAACGGGTATTTTCTTGTACCAACTAGCAATCATTACTTTCCCATCACGTTCCCTACATTAAATTGAGTGGACCAATTGGCTCATTTTAGTTGATAAGGCCATACTCTCTCACTACTAGCATACGACTCCTACGCAACCGTTCCACGTCGATGAAAGAACAATACAAATCTATCACGATGCTAGATATCCAAATTCCTCAGGTAAGTAGGATACGTTTCCAGCGACGTAGGTCAAATGCCTAGGATGCAACTGCTTGTAGTGACTGGTTACTACAACACAACGTCCCGAGAGATTTTTGGGCGTAATCGGTCAAAATCCAAGCGTTTCCAAGTCCAACCGGTGTTACATGTTGTTGATCGTTTGGGGTGTTTTCTTTACTAATTTGAGGTGTGTATATATATATATATATATATATTCCACAGATTCCTCTAAAGTGATCAGACACTTTTTGTGAAGACCTGAACTACTTCAACTGGGTATTTCTCAAAATCAACCGGTTCATCTGCAAGTAGCTGTCCGTTCTCCCCCTTCATTGAATGCTCTGTATACAGCTCATGGGCACTGGTAATTACTGCAGTAGTACTGGCCGAAGAAACTTGGTTTCTTTGACCCCAACTTCAAAGACCTGGAAGTGAAGCACTTACTGCACCCTGGACCTCTCACACGAACAAAAGACTTTTGGGAGGTGGCAGTACTGCAGGTGCACATTTCACTCTTCACGAAACAACAACAGCAGCAGCAGCTGAACCGCTCATCGCCAATGATCGAGGAGAACCAGTGGTTAGTTGCAGATGAACCGGTTGAGTTTGAGAAATAACCGGTTGAAGTTCAGGATTGCAGGAAAATTACCGATCATTTTAGAGGAATCGATGCAATATACCTCAATTTAATAAAGGGAAACCGAAAGATGTCAACAACATGTAACCGGTTGGACTTGGAAACATTAGGATCTCAAACGATTATGCCCAAAAATCTCCCCGATGACTGCTCATCGCATCAGCTTAATTTCCATTGCAATGATCGGGGAGAACCGGCAGTTAGTTATAAATGAACCGGTTGAGTTTGAGAAATAAGCGGTTGAAGTTCATCAAGACTTCAAGCAAATTACCGATCGTTTTGGAGGAATTTGTAGAATGTGCCCTAATTCAAGAAAGGAAAACCGGAGGATGTCAACATGTGACTGGTTGGACTTGCAAACACTAGGATCTCAACCGATTAGTATGCCCAAAAATCTTCCCGATCACTGTTCCATCAACGAATCGATTCATGGGAGTGTGTAACTTGTCGTTTACATCAGTTCATTGAGGGCCAAGCTCATTTAACGGTGTGCGGGTGTTGATCATTTGGTGATAATCGGACGCTTATATTTGATTTGAGTGTGGGTTAGGTGAGGATCAGTGTATGAACATTGTGAAAACGTGTGTTTGCAAGAGATTGGACTGTGTTGTCAAATTGGATCAACTACTCTAGGTGAGTTGATAGTGAACACAATTGAGAGGACTTGTGTGTTTAGTTGAGGAATCAAGAAACACGCATTTTAGATAATGATAACTAAGTAAGGGGAGGTCCGGTGTTCGATATGATTTTTGTTCATGTTTCGTCATAGATTTGGTAACACAACACAAGTTTGGAGATGTAGATTTGATCGCTAGGAGATGGAGAGCAAGAAAAACAAACCGAATCACACCCATGTGTCTCAACACCTCTTCGCATGCAAAAATGAATCTCGCCCCTTGATGAACCGATATGGATTGCACTTTGTTCAAAATCCTGCACCAACACTGAGCATGCAACACCAAAAACTTAATGAACATGGAACATGTTGTATGCAAATCAAAACAACAACGCACTTCCAACCAAATCTTCCATTGTACCAAAGGATAGCTCTATTGAGCATGGCATGGTTAACAAAATTTTGAGCACATAGTCCAATCTTTTTAACACGTGACATCAGTTTTGGTGTCCGTTCTTAGATTCACACCTAACTACATATCACACACCACTCAAATATAGTTGTCTGATTAAAATGAGTAACCCAATTAGGTCCATTTACCTTTGCTTCAAGCCATGGACTTGCCAAGATCAACATGTGAACCTCAACACAAATGACATATACAACCTTAAATTCACATACTTCCCATGGGATATTCATGAGCTAAGACCTTGGGTTTGAGCCACCCTTAAACGATGCGATTTTAGTTTCTTTGTGATGAATGATGATGTGAGTTTTTGTGAAGGGGCCAAAGTATGGTTAAGTGCACAAGAAAACTGGTATGCCCTTCCACAATGATACACTTTCAATATATAGTAAGGGAAGTAGGCTCAATTCTATACAAAATGTCATTTCAAGACCATGGAGCCCTCCAATGGGTTTAAACCAAACATAGTACAAATGTTTTGCCTCATTAGTATTATGAAGATACGTATGAAGTAGATCCTAAAGTGGGTGGTGGATTTGAGCTAAAACCTACTTCATTTCAAACTTTGTCATGATTTGTGTGTATAGTTTAACTATTTGGCAAGGTCATATTGTATATTAGTGCACCACAATTTTTGAAGAAACATACATTCTCTTAAGGTCTACTTCACCCTTACTTTTTGAAAACCAACAATTAGGGAAGTAATTCTACAAACTTAGAGTCCACTTCTATGGATGTAAATCATGTAGTTTGCAAACACATTTATGAAAACATCATGACCTACCTTATTAGTAACTTTAATATGAATCATAATATTTGTTTTGGGTTATATAACTAGAAAATGTGTCTACTTGCATCTCTAAACCGACATGGTACAACTTTTGTTCACTTTACCATGCTTTGGCCCAAAGTTCAAGAACATGCACAATTCTTCATCTAGTTTCATGGTGCTCATATACCATACCAACATATGAGACTTGGAAACAACATGTCATGTGTTGATGACAAAATATGCAAATCTACTAGGTTAGATTCACATACTATTTAGTGATGCGAGACAATTTAGATCAGCACATGACATGTCACCCAAGTCTCATATGCTTGTAGTGGTAATAACAACAATGTTCAACAGATTAACCCACGATCTCTACAATGGGCACTAATGTGGTGAGATCCCTCAAACCTAGGATCAATAACTTCACAACAAAACTAGATAGATAGATAGATAGATAGATAGATAGATAGAATCACTATATTCGTTAATTGTAGACTTTTTCATGATTTGGAGACTAATCAAGGACTTCAAGACCGATATCATGTTTAGTGCATGTTTTGATTATGATATAGAGATTTATTATATTTAGAAATATATATACTCCTCATGCATAAATATGTAGAAAGTTCATTACCAATGTTCCACACGTTCACAATATTGCATCCCAAACCATGAGTAAAGTTTATTTTGAGACTTTCCAAAGTCTCCAATTAACAAATATAATGATTAGATAGGAACGCTAGCCTCTTGTGGAGGCAAGCATGCTACTTCCATACTACAAAGATTTCATTCACGCTCATTAATTTTGTAAGCTTGAGCATGATTCATTTTTTTTCTATTAAAAACACAATGGGTTTTGTTATGATGTGGCGATTTCCCACAATTTGAGCAGGAAGTAAAGTAGTTGAAATCACTACAAGCATATGAATCGTGGACAATTGACTTGCGTCAGTGAAAACTTGTCCTATGTTACTAGAAAATCTGCAAATCTACCATGTCTACTATCCTAGGAGAAGTGGGTGCAAAGCTAAAAGTAGTTGTCTTAGGTCAAGTGATCTTAATTTTGATACTATCCGTAACAATCATTGTTATCGTGTCTAGAGATTTTATTTTACAGAACACGTCTGAAGTGGTAATTCTATGTGGCACTTTAGATGTGGTCAACTTCTTTAGAATGAGTTTAAAACGGGTTTAGAACTTGGTTTGGAGTTGCTACAAGATTATTAATGAACACAATTTAAGCGTGTTTTGAGACTAATTTTTTGGATGGTGATCCCTACTTTAGAAATTTTCTACTATCAAATCATATCTAAACATAAAACTTAAAGGGGATCATGTTCTAATTTAGACGCAAACATTATTAATGATTTCTCTCAAAGTCTTCTTTCCAAGCATATTGGTTCTATTTTCAAAGAGAGGGACTAGTATGTGATCATTTAATGAGGAATAGATTTTTCACTTTGACCTCTTGCAATATTTTCATTTCTACTTTAATTATGAATACTTGAAATAAATTATTTCAAGCTTTGTAATTGCTAACTAGATGAGGCAAATTCTCATTTGATCCAACAATATAAAATTATATATGGAGTTGGAAGTGCCCATAGTGCGCCCACGTGTCTTCTATAAATCTTGAGCCCTTGTTTACATAAAAATTAGAGTGTCATGAATACTCTTCGTTCTCTCCATAAGGTTTATGGCCATTGCATATGCAACATGCTACACAATGCACTAATGGCCATTGCAACTAACTATATCCCATGGTGTAACAAGCAATGATCTCCATGATGGCATAGCATGTTGGGGCAAAACAACCCATACAATGGTTCCTTGCAGCATGGCTGTAGTCATCTAACAAGGAACTAGTGTATGGGTGTGTTTGCCCTCCCCGACATAGCATGTCATGCTTCAAATATTTTAATATCCTATTTCATTAGTCCCTGCATTTGTATTTATACTTTTTACTTCGTAGTGACATTGTCAACTTGTAGTTCCTCCAGGTCTCATATGCTTGTAGTGGTTTATTTGGCAACTAAGTTTCGTAGCCTAGCATGTTATCACTAAGAGGAAGATAGGATGCATTTTGGACTTCGACTTGGTTGTGAGGTGGATATGGAAATTGGCTCTGCAAAATGCTTCGATGGCTTAGTACTAGGATCCGCTCCATGAAAGCCTTTGTGACTTTTGTGTTCTTATCTACTACACCACTTGTGGTACTTAGTGTCATGCACACTATTGGCGAACAACCTAAACTAGATCCATGCCAAGATATTAGTAAGCGCATTTGTCAATTGCCAAGTGTCATGAGGTGACACTAATTGTGAAGTGTTGATCAATAGTGAAACCTAGGATACACCTCAAGAGAGGGTAAGGGACATTATTACATATATCTGGGGGGGGGGGGGTGGTGCGAATTTCATACCACATACAAACTAACATGAGTGTAGAAAGGAGTATTATTTGCAACATTGGCGTACATAGTATACATAAAGGAGAGGTACTATAAATTTTAAAAGGCACTTAAGTATTGTGGAGTAAAGGTAGATGTACAATAGGGGCCCTATGGCTTAGAGAAGGTTTTGACAATAGATGTCCTAGTTTCATTTAATTACCTTAATTCATCCAAATGACGCGTGTTTCAGTGTTAGATTATGAATTATATCCTATGAATGAAAAATGTTCAATGACTTTCTCATTGGAAAGTGAAGGTGGACTATATTTGTAATAAAGGCATATTTATTCCATGATTACTTTTTGTGTGTGTGTCGTGGAGGCATTTATCAGATTAGGTTACGAAGCTTAGTATAGAAACCTTGGGGGAGGTCACTTCCTCTTATATTAATGCATACACGTGGGCTCATGACCTATTTATCGGGGGGCTATTTACCTTGTAGAAAATATTACAAGGTATGGTATTTTTCAAAATAAAGGTAAATGCTTATATTTTAATACACATAATCAATAATTATAATTTCTTGGTGGAATCATTTAAAAAATACCCTATTTTACTTATAGTACCAAAGAAAATTGGAAAGAAGATTGCAATTCAAACAACGCGCTGAAATTTTCCCTCCCGGCACGTAGGTAGTGAACATTAACTCCACATTGGATACATTGGTTCAGTATCATTCAAGCCAGCCATCCTGCGAAGTCATCCATCTGAGGTTTTTCAACAAAATATTACCTCTTTTCATTCACTAGCACAAACCCTACCCTAGACCCGCTACCCCTAGTAATTGTTTCCACGCTATTTTACCTAAATTGACTAGATAAAAGAGGTTGTTATATGTGATGGTATTTTACATGTAAACATGTTTCATTATTTTGAAACCCCTTATATTATATGTATGTTTTTTTGCAAAATTTACCTACAATGAATATATTAGACCCTATTTTTTAATCGCACATTGTTTCTACGATTTTTGCGAGTGACCCCCTTAGATAGAAACAAAAGTCCTTTTCCTAGTCAACCATTAGTATGTATACATTTGTTTTTCTCTATAATTTTCTCGTATATAAGGGGTTTTATTTTGTAATCACCCACACACATCATTTAGGTTTCCAGTTGAAGAGTCCACCCCTGGGTACGTATGTGACACTAAATACCATAAATGTTGTACTCGATCTAGAGAAGTGTAACACTTCAATATTTCAATCTTGTGATTGCGGCATTTAATGCTTAGATAGACATCTTTTTACTTGAATTAGTGTGGACACAAATTGGGGTAGACCTATCTACTTATTGTTGGGGCACATGATACAAGGGAATTTGGCAATTTACCACCTAGGGAAAGGACAATAAACATCCGATTTGTTGTGGCATTGAATTTGGTGTGCCATTATAACCCTTACGTGCCTACCAAGCCATATAGTGGTTGATGGATGATATCAAACATACTTCTATGTTAGAGGGAAGCTTCATGGAAGATCAATGCATGCATTATTGATTTGCAAGAATAATAGCTTTTGAATGGTAGAAACCTCGTGATCAAGTGGCTTACATGCATATTTTTCAACAAAGAAAAAGTGGTTATGTCAACCAAGTTCCTTTGATCGAGAACTTACTATATAAGGAAGTTTTGAAAGTCTTAAATATCTTAGGTAAGATTTACGGAAATTTTATTTGTTATTGTGGTAGGTTTCAAGCACTTTCATCCATTCACACCAAATTTGAAGTGAAGATCTTATATTATGAAAATTTTAGAAATTTCAGAAAATGAATGCTCTGCATTTATATAAAATTGTTATTGCACATTTGATTCCAACCTCACCTATGTGGCCCAAATTTAAGATCAAACATTTTTCATTTGTAGGCCAAGATCAAAGCATGCCTTTAACATTCACTTTATGATTCATCTTTGATTTTGGTCCAGTCCTCTTGACATTTAGGTGTTTATTAAATCGGATTCCGTGATGTTATCATATGACTTTGACATGAAATTCCTCCAGTTGTCATCCACTGATTGCAAGGCAATTAATATGGGTCAATGGTGAACAATGTGGGCCGTACCAAACGGACATTTGTTTAAAGTAGTGACGACTTCCTCATGTTTGTTCAGTTCATCACTTGTTTTCATAAGTAGGTGGTCAATTGCCCAAAGTTTTGAGTGTTGCCACATCATCAAAAGACAAATGGCATGATGTGGCACAAGACCCGGCATGGATTCACATGTTAATGATGGTGTGACCATGACATGTGGCATGGTGTGACTCATCCACATTGATGACAAGTTTGGTGCATGACAAGTACACAAGAATATTTAAATTGACCGACTTTACAATACACCATATTTAAAAACACGTCATTTGGTACATGGAGTCTTCGATGTTGAAGTTCTCACATACATTTCTAATCAAAATACTTGCACCTCATGAGAGCTTTTCAATTATTTTCTAGAGCCCTTCATGAACATAATTTTAGTTTTATAGGAACTTGCTATCGAAGCTTGAAAACAACACTTTCTTCAAACTTGACAAAGTTTGATTCCATAAATACAAGAGGATATTTTTCTACAAAAAGTCCACTTGAAGAGAAAACATGCCTGCAAATCTTTTTTGTTTCTAGCTCACGAAAGTACTAGCTCGATTCGGAGATACCACCTCAAATTTTGACAACCAAATTTGCATGTTGATTAGGTCTCTCTTAGTGTAAGTCCGAGTTGTGAATCCCACTAAAGCTAGAGGAAAACTTGAGAAGTTCAATGACAATTTGTTTGAACCTTAAATCATGCCCTAGAACATGAATGGGATTCACTTTGAACTTAAAGTAGACATTAAATTAACTTGGGTTTCAATCTGTCTTAAGTTATATGTTTTCTAGATAATTTGATGTCAGAATAAGCTTCAAGGCTTTAAATTAGTTTAGTGGGACACATTTGAAATGATTCAATCACAAGCCTATAGAAGACACATGTTGTTAATACGGATGGATGAAAGGTATGTTTACAACCTCTCATAGAGAAATTGTTAAAAGCATTTTCTATGTGGGTCTTCATTGTGACACTCTTGCAAAATATTTTCCAGAATTTTGTGAATGGGTTAGAAAAGGGGGTGTTCTTTGAAGGAATTTTTTGCATTCCACATGCCTTAAAGACATCGAAATATATCCACCATGAGGCATGGGCACCCTCCCTTTTGTTTTGTATACATGTGTGTTAACCATGTAATACTAGGGGGAAGGGGGGGGGGGGATATTGTATTAAATTCTAGGAGTTTTTTGAGAACCTTGAATTCTAAATATCTTCACTTTACACCAATTTTTGGTACTCTTTTTAATACCTTAAAATCCCCAGGGCCCTTGTTTTCCCAACATGCTACATTTCTTGCAAAATACTAGGATAACAAATTCAAACCGAACTACAAACCATAGTTATCATCATGTCAAATCACAAGTTGATATTATGATATTATTTCAAAGTGACCTAAAACATGTTGAATTAATAGGTTACTTTAGAAATAATATCATCATGTCAAATCACACTTATAACGTACAACTATTAATTTAGAGTCTTTAAACATGTATCTTTTGAAAAGCGTCTAATACTCCAAATACCAGCCTAAAAGTGAATACTTTCAAGACCTCACTTCCGACAGTGTTCATGGACATTCATCAACCCTTATATTACATTAGGATGTCTCTTTTGAACACTAGTAACTTGTTGACATAACTCTCCACAAAACATTGACTTGGAGTCCGTTTCGATGGACAAATTTATGACACTCCACTAAGTAGTGTATTTAGTACTCACCACTCTATTTGTCTTGCTCAATACATACTGAAACCACCCTTGTAGTGTCACCAACATGAAATGTAAACCTAACATTATCTGGTAATTTTTGTAAATATTTTCTGGGCATCACAAATTTACAATGTTGCAATTACTGTCACTTACTAAGTGGGATTTTCTTCCAAATTTCAATCATTCCAGACAATATTTCACTACAAAGTTGCTTGGATGCAGAATATATCACACTTTGCTTCAATAATCGGTATGGTTTTCATCCATGACAATACTTGTAAACCTAATCATAAGAAGTGTCATTAGAAAAGTTCCCAGAGTGACATGAAATAGCATATACGTAGAGTAGTTTCAAATATGTGACTGAAGGACTTAATTTGGGAAGCATATAACACGGGCACACAGAAGGAGACGTCAATGTGTTGCTTCCTAGTACAGAGATATTCACTGCCCTCGATTTCTCTGATGTGTTTGTAAAATTTTCCTTTGCAATATAACAGACCCTTTGTTCAATCACACCGCGTTTTTGATAGTGAACCAGATGTGTATCTCTGGGCCTATGCAAGTGGAGATCCAACCCCTAGTTACAGATGGGCCAGTTGAGATTGAGAACTGATTCAAGTCAAGACTTTAGGCAAATCGGCGATCAATCTAGAGCAATAATCGATAGCATACACCTCCGATTACTTACGCAAACCGAAGTTCATCAACATTCAACCAGTTGGACTTGGAAAACACTTGGATCTCGACGGATTGTATCCAAAATCTCCCTGGACACTGCTCCAGGCGTATATTGGAGTTGTATAAGGCACGGTTTTTAAGCTAAGAATGGACACCAAGAAAACGTGTGTAGTTACAACGAGATTGGACTGTGATGCTCAGAATACAAGACCCATTCTGACTTCAATTGTTAACTTCATGCGCGGAATGGGCCTTACGTGATCACTTCAAAGAAGGAGGACCTGCGCTTTCATTTTTGCATTTCAACTTCGACTCTGAAGATTGAAATGCCCGACTGTGCGTTTGAATTTGCAATGGCCAACTGTTGTAGGCAATTCAATCCGATGTGCTCTGAAGGTCGAACTTATCTTTGGAGTTGAAACTGTTACTATGTGTTTCTGAAAACAGGTTATGATCTTGACTGCACTGAATATGATATATAGTGTCATATAAGATTTAGTGTCACTATGATAACTTTTCGGATGACACTTCTTATGAATAAGTGAAGAAATATTGTCAGCAACTTATGATGAAATATTGTCATGGTCGATTGAAATTTGGATGAAAAATCAACTTGGTAAATTGCAACACTGTAAATCTATAATCCCCCAAAATAATGTTGGGTTAAGATTTACTGTTGGTGACACTACACCGCGGTTTACAATTAGTATTGAGCAAGACAATTAGAATTGGTGACACTAAATATCATATTTAGTGTAGTGCTTCTTAGCTGTTGGAGTTTCATCTGCAAGAAATAAACGAGACAATGTTGGAGTTGACTCGTTGACTATAGTTTACTGGAAGTATCTAGTAACGTATGCAGGTGTTAATCAGTCACCTTTCTTAGTTGAAGACATGAATTTGAATGGTGTGTGTGGTTAATTAGGTGACGATCAGAGAACAAACACCATAAAGGCACATGTTTAGAAGAGATTGGACTGCGTCTTCAAATTGATATTTACTACTCCACACTTAGATAGTGAAAACAATTGGGAGGACCTATTTATTCAGTTCAGAAGTCAACAAATATGCATTGCTGATAATCATAACTAAATCAAGTGAAGTTTGATTTTAATCCGATCCTTGCTGGTGCTTCGTCGCAGATTTGCTAATACGACACAGATTTTGTTTTCACTGTGTAAATCTAATCGATAGAAGTTGGAGAACATGAAAAACAAACCAAATAACACCCACATGCCTGATATGACTCCATACATAAGGATCACAAACTCGGCCTAAAGGCACTCAGAGGATAGATTTTGACGAATAGAAACCCTAAAACGACATGCAGCAATACAAATATTCAGGAGGATGTTTTGGAGCTGTTTCAGAGTTGCCGATAACAAGGCCCTCCATACCCTTTAAGTCTCTAAGGGTATTGTTGCATGTAGTAACCAGACCTAAAATCGGTTACTCATCTTGAACAGACACCTATATTTGAGTTTGTATGATTACCTGTGGATGTAAGTACGGACACCAAAAAGGCATGTTTTTAAAAGAAATCGGACTCTGTATACTAAATGCGTTAACTATTTAAGCTAAATATTCAACATAATTGGGAGGGATCCACATGATCATTTAATGAGAAAGAGAATTTTCCCCTTGTTAGTAAGTAAGATGTTCAGATGAGCTCCAAAATTTATGGCGCTGGACACGATTTGGATTTGCTAATATTTTGCTCTGATTTCGTGTTTCATGTCCTGCGAGAAGTGGGTGCATAGCTAAAAGTGTCCGTTTAAGACCAGCTTACCTGACATTGCTTAGTGGAAGTCAACTATACAAAATGTGATAGTTACAGGCATCGCGTGAATCTCATTCAAACTCTTTCACAGCAATTATATCACAATATTAGAATCATAGTTGAGAGTGTAACAACCTTAGTCGAATCCATACTATTTATACAACTACCCTTAGTATGATACTTCCACAGCACAACAGTGACGATTTGATGGAAGCCAGTTAATATTGATCAATCCAGAAGAAGAAAAAATCAATCCTGGGCTTTGGACAAAATTCTAGTCATGACTGATAGCGTTTCACCTCACTTGGTTTAATCGGGTCAAACTAACTTGTGATTCTCCACGATCAGGTGGAGGAACTACCTCGGGGCACAAACATGACAACTGAAAGTTAAGCTTCAGGGCAACATTAATTGAATAATGAGACAATCTGCAATGAGGCCAAGTGAATGGCTCAGATTAGACATCAGATACGAGCTTAACATCGCAATTTGAGGATGGATTGAAACTGAGAGTGAGATTAAAGGTGCTTACATATGGAAATTGAGAAATTCCTTGAAAACAACGTTGATAGGAAGGGCAAGATACCCCATCATCTCACATTGGAGCATTAATTCTGTAGGATGCAGTGTGGTTCGACACAATTAATTATATCTGGGAAGAATTTTGCCATGTGTCCTATTGACATTCATGAAGACAAATGTTGATTCCTGCGTGGAAATTTATCTCTTTGGCACTCTGCAATATTAACAATGAGTGCCCTGTAGAAAATATGATGCTGCTCCTGGACTTATATAGATGTTGTTGCAACATACCCAGATGTAGGACGCAAAATCTGAACACAAGACTCAACAAATAGTTTTTGCAAACTCAACAAATAGGATTACCTCCAAAACATTTTGTAACTACGGTAGTCAAGAGCATATGATGAGGAGAAAGGTGCATGTCCCATGCATGTGCTTTAACAAAACTCTAATTGAAATACATAGCAGTGCATCAAGTAGTTGAGCTGATTATTTTTCAAAACATTCAGTACTTGTTTTCCAAGACATTTTTCATGATAGACTCAGTATTTTTGTTAACTGTATCAACCTGGCACTTGCACTAAATGTCAATATGCTTGATTTTTTGTCACAAAATTTCTTTTTGGATGCATCATGGGAATTTATGTCCATGACATTCTCCAATCTTATTAGCATATCCCACAATATCAAAATCACTTATTAAAGAATCAAGACAAGTTCCTGAAACTTTCAAATATGAGTCCAATTTTCATATGGTCACTCTGCCTGCAAAACCACTGGAAAACCAGAATCTCATAAAGCTCAAGACCATAACCAGATTGTACAGATCATCCTAAACTTGAAGAGTGCAATCTCATGTCGAGATTTTCTAGTAAGAAATCGAGACTTTCTCCAATTTAATTTATATATTGAAGGGGCTCCTTGGGCAGCCTGTAAATTATGCTTGCTTTCAATAACCTACACATAGTCATGAGTGCAAAGCCATGTTCTTCACAGTTTGACTGATGACACAATACTATGGAATATTTCAGCAATGATCAAAATGCTTGCAGATGCGGAGAACATTCAATTCCCTCATATTTTGAGAAATTGCGCAATACCACAATTCCTTCAGCATGCACCTTTGGACATCGTCCTTGAAGAGGCTTGCAGGGAATCTGAAAGAAAAACTTTGGATAGATGATTTGGCGGCATCCCTCATGAAACTTTTTTGCCTCTTGGATAGCAAACTGTTTTGCATCCAAGATGAAAGTTAAAGACATATTTTGCAGGTGTCTTTTTGACTGGATTCTCAACAAATACAGTATACTGTGGGCCTTATGTGGACACTCTTCTTCATGGAACACTTACGTGTGATACCGTTGATTGACATCTGGTTCAACACTTGAGTGTCGAAATCTAATTTCCACGTTGGAGTGATCATGGCCTTGATCAATGTGGATACAACACTTGGAAAATTTATTCCAAAAAATAATCATGTTGTGTCAAACCAAACATCACTCTGCTGTAAATGATATAACAAGGCTTGTAGTTAAGAACAGACACCATAACCACACATATTATGACGAGATTGGACTGTTTGCTTAAATTACACACTTTGTTATGAGTTCAATAGTTAACATGACAATTGGGTGGGAGAATCTATGTAACTACTAAACGAGAAAGAGAATCTTGACATTGACCTCTTCTAACTTCTGCATCTCTACTCTGATTTTAATTCCTGAAATGACAATCTTCACGAGTCATTGCAATTGCTAATCTGATGAGACAATTGCGAGTCTAATCCAAAAGCCAAGTTTGTCTTTGGAGTTGGAAGTGCCCACAATAGGACCACATACCTTACACATTGTACAAAATTGAAGTATCGCACTGGCACATGATTTAAAGTTCTAAAACATACTTAAATTATGACCCTGCGATATGCACTGCAACCATCAACTGTCCACAAGTCTATGACCTCGGTTAGGTTTTCTAGAAATAATACAGGTCAAAACATCATCCAGGGAGATTTTGGAGCATAATCAGTCAAAGATCCTAGTGTTATCAAGTTCAACCAGTTACATGTCGAAATCTTTTGGTTTTTCTTCATTAATTTGAAGTATATTCTATAGATCCCTCTATAATGATTGGTAATTTTCTTGAACTTCAACGGGTTCATCTGTAACTTGCGCCAGTTCTCCCCATTCATTGGGTTCAGAGTAATCCAATTTCAACAGATCGATTAGAAGTTGCAATCCCACATAAGGTGTGCGGCTGTTATTAGACTACTTGTCTTATTTGACAACCTAAATTTGATTGGTACGTTGTTTGGTGAGAATCAAAGAACAATCACCATAAAGACATATGTTTAAAAGAGATTGGACTACGTCTTCAATTTTTATTAATTAGTCCACACTCAATAGTGAACTCAATTAGGAGGACCTATATATTCAAATAAGGAATCACCAAACATGCACTTCTAATATATATATATATATAACTAAGTTAGGGGACGTCCGATGATTGTTGATGTTTCATCGTCGATTAGAGATTTGCTAATGCACCACAAGTTTCATTGTGCAAATCTAATTGGTAGAAGTTGGAGAACATGAAAAACAAACCGAATAATACCCACATACCTTAGGGTATACATCATATACCTTTCAAAAATCATAATACTCGTTTCAACATGAGTTTATTAAGGGTCAGTACCATTCTGATCTCATCAATGGCATAAGGTGGCAAATGGCATACATTAGCTCGATTGGCACCACCTAGACAAGGTTTTGTAAGACTTTGAAGTCTAAAAGCATGCCCACGCTTACTGGTGTAGGTGACTAGCAACGGCTTCTACCAGCAAAGGCCACTTTTACCTCCAGTTTGGGTAGTGATAGATGTAAGCAATACTGGTAGGAAACGCTCATTGGTGGCATGCACCCGTAAGTGTGGGTGGCCAGTAGAAACATAAACAATCATAAACAAAAACAAGGAAAAATAAGCAAATAAATCCAAACACGAATGCATGAATTCCAAAAGTATAATTATTGGAATTTGCACTTTTGTGCATACTAGTGGTGTGTGGACACTCTCCCATTAACCCCTAATGTCCTATGCGACCATAATCTTGTTGTGAGCAATTCGCTCTGACCCCTTTGACACTAGTTCGGATGGTTTCTTGATTATTTCAACTACTTCTCTTATTCATGTTCAAGTGTGCTATGTTATGCCATGTGGATAAATTTGATTCAACAAAGTTAGATATTTTTTAATTAATTTAAATATGGGAGTGTGCTCTCAATTGGTTTACACTGAAATCGGTCCACAAACCAATACTTGACATTTGTCACCTCTGCAGTTTAGGGGCAGCATATCCTAAACATGTATTATGATGATCCCTATGTGCAAATGATTCCCAATTGATTTGAAAATTTGTATGGCACTCAAACTCATCATATCCTAAATATCTACCGTTGAAATTACTAGTTGGACACATGTTAGTGGGTGTAAATCCATGTGGAGGGTGCGCAGCTATAGCATCATTGCCTCAAATTGCAAAGCTTCCAGACCTTGGACAACTAACCAACTAATTCAACTATTAGTTAACTAGTTGCCTTTCGTAACTATAGTTGTTCGTGATTTGACCTGCCACAAAATGTAGTTAATTATAGTTGTTTCAATTTCGGTCCACCAAAAAATCTAGTTAACTATAGTTATATCTACTTAACTAAAGTTGAGCGCAACATGCCGTGTATTACCAGGACAGTTTAGAGCATCTATATCTTTTCCTCTTCTTTTATTCATAATTTAAAATTTGGGACTTGATTCCATTTGTGACTCGGACTCAATCAACACTCAATGAGCACGACCTCATTATCTAAAAGTAACTTAGAGTATAATGGATTCAAATGCCGCAAGGAACAGTGAGTTCTATTCCTTCTTGGGATGGGTCGGCATGGGTGACAAGCATTGATTCTTACATATTAAGGTCTCTTAAAAAAATTTATCATAATATATTTCATTTCATTTTTTGAGATAAATGAAAGAACTTGCCGGCTAGCTCCTTACAAATTTTGGGACTCTCAAGTTATAGTTGTTTGAAAATTTTCTAGTTAACTGTAGTTGTTTTTGAATTTGGTCTTAAAAATTTTTAATTAACTATTTTTTTTTTTGAAATCGGTTTGAAATTTTTCCAATTGACTATAGTTATTCCCTAAAATGTATTGAAAAAAATCTAGTTAACTATAGTTATTTTGGCAGTTGTTCAACCTCTAAAAACTTCCTCAAAAATCGCAAAATAATGGTTTCAAGATTTTTGAGCTGATTGAGGTAGGAATATTTCCCCTCTTTTGAATGAGATAACATGTTGTCATAGGAGATGATTAGAGTGAAGGCTCAATCAAAATAACCAACCCTAATTTACTTCCTAAATTGTTGCCCCTCAAAACCACTATTGACATTTCTATACTAATCTCCTACCTAATAGAACTTCAACGTTTAAAATTTGTATTGTGAGTAATCACATCTAACTTGCAAACATCTATAAGTTGGATGTATCAAAACAACTTTAAATCTTCACCCCTAGTCGATGAATTTGAAATCACCTTTTCTGGGCAGGTCTGAGGGAAATTGGGCATGGGAAGTTAGGGATCAATGTTTTTTCATCTTTTTACGCTATTGTTGCATCCCCATTGCGTTTAATCCCCCAACCCAAACATTTTAGCTGCAATTAATCAGGATTCCACCTTCCTTTTCCAGCTTTCGGTTTCCAAAAGTTTCACTTGAAAAAAATGAGTAATACGTTAGTGCATAGGTTGATCAAAACATTGCGGCTTGGCCCCTAAGCAATAGAAGAGATATTTAAAAGTCCCATTCCACTTCTCTTCAATTTGAGATGCTTTGATTGCACTCAACCACAAGTTTGGAGGTATGCATAATGCGGTTAACATCATTTGGCAACTCTTTGCCAAACAAGCTGACCTTGGTCCTCACAAATCTTTCTCCATACTTCAAAATCTTTTTGACAAGAGACTTGACAAGTCGCTTAAGAAATTTCATAGGTTTTTGGTTCTTTCTTAGTAGTAGCACGTCTTGGCTTATTTGGAGGCAACGTAATGATCTTGTATGCAATACCATGTCATGGCATGTGGAGAAAGTCCACCAAGTTGTTTGGGACTCAATAAAGCAATATGGTAGGATTGAGTGGCAAAAGATCTTAAAAGACTTAAAGAAAGGTCTTCATGTGAGTTACAATGATATCTTGGAGATCTTTGAGAAAGTAGGGGGAGTGTTTAAAGGTCTCATAGTGACTAGAATTCTTTGGTAGTTAAGTGGAAGATTAGGCCCTAGTTGGGTTTTATTACTTGATTGGCTCCGGGTCCTATGATGGAGTTTCCCTCTCAATAGTTGCACTTTTGATTGCATTTGCAATTGAATTGCACTCAATTTGCACCAACTTTTAAATTAAATAAAAATGAAGAGAAATTTGGTGTTGTGGAAAATCTTGTTTTGGGTTCACAAGGGCTTGGTTGTCATTGACATCTATACATGGCATTTACAAGTAAGATAGAAGGTTGCTTAACGTACCCAAACCCAACACACAATGTGTAAGCAAGGCTTTGGCTTCATGGCAACTAAGTAACTTCAACCGTTGTGGAGGAAAGGGTTGTAGTAAAAGCAAGTCCCTTAAGGGTTGAGGGTTATGTCATTCCAATTGGACCCCGTTAGCTTAATTTGGTATATTTGATGTCATCTGTAGGGACAGTGAGTACCTTTGAATCCAGATTTTCTAAGCTACGGAATTATTGATAACGTTTTCACCTTCCCAATGGATGAATTTACTTAGACTCCACACAAAGTTCTAACCACCAACCACCATTATGCAATGTAGACAATCCTCACTAGGTTACTTTTCTTATTTGGACATCTACATTTGAGAGGAATGTGGTCCAATGTGGCTCCAAGAATAGACACCAGAGAGACATGTGTAAAGATTGAACCACATGCTCAAAATTATGATAACTCTTCTTGGTTCAATGGTCAAAACATACGACCATTCAATGAGCACAAGAATCATCATTTTGATAAAGTGCAAGATATTCACATGAGCTCCAAAAATCATGAAGGATAGTGGCTACAAAAACCTTGATTTGCATTTGCTAACCATCTTGTACTAATCGCGTGTTTCAAATCTTAGGAGAAGTGGGCTAGTCATGAATAGTAACCATTAAAGACCCATCTACCTCACACAATTGAAGTATCCAAATGCGTGATTGTGGAACATAGAGTTGGTTTTAGGTTTTGGGTGTGCATGGACCTTATTCAATGTCTTGACCTCTTCACACGCGTCATGGACTAAATGTGGTTGTTTTTATGTAAAGTATGCACACGTGAAGGAGTGTGAGGGATATTTACAATTTGATAACCTATAATTAAGTTACAGCCGTGACTGATGTTTGAAAGGTTCAAATGTCCTTGCTTGACTTGGTGTTGATATTGCGGAGATTCGGGAAGAGTAATTGCATGCTTGAAGTCTACTTTTGAGGATTTTTTTTTCGGAAAGAATTTGGTCAGTAAGACTAACTAAGTTCATGAAGGTTGAGTTTCATCTTAGGAGAACGGTTCTATGATACCAAAACATATGTTATAATAGGCCAATTAACTACCAACATACACCATTAAAAACCACATAGTATAAAGGCCTCAAATACATGGATACATTTACAGGTGAGCAGAAGCTTCCAACTTATAAATAGGCACTTTACCATCATGAAGATCATCCATGTGATGTGTGGGTATTCCTTGGTGATGAATGGGCTCTAATTCATTAAGTGCAAAAAAACACACGTGATTTTTTTTATTAAATTTATTTGACCACAAGCCACGAATAAACATTCTATTCTACAAAATGAATGTTTCGGTCTTATGGTGAGGTCTCATGAAACATGAGGTTCCATGAAACATGGTATATGCTTTAATTAGATTGGGTGGGTGAGCATGAGACTTCGTAATGTTATGTGATGCACCTATGGCCATGGGGTTGTTTTATAATCAATCCCATCAAGTTCAGATTGTTGAGGTGTGTGCACTCATGCATATTTTTAGTTTAGCATATTTAATAGGGCTCAAATAGGATGTCCCAATGCGAGATGAAGAGTTTTCAAATGATGGCATTTGAAGCCAGGAAAGAATTGTTGGGAACCCAGATTAATTGCACCAAACCAAAACTAAATAATTTGTGTCATTTAAATAATGTGTTCAAAATAAAAGTGGGACACAAGTGGAGCTAACCCAACATCCACATGGTGTCACCCTGCACTCACACGTTTGTTACATGTTGTTGAAGGTTTGGAGAGAGAGAGTTACACATGAGCGTACCTCGCATCCATCCGACATAGAAATTTGACCATGTAAGGTATGTGTGCCTAAAAGTAACACCAACCTTAAAATGACACGTATATTTCATCCCTAAAGTGTCAACAAGTGAGTGTGACAATGCTAAGTGAGCCAAAGATAAAAGCCACTAATCATATGCAGCTTGAATTACAAAATAGCATCACTTTGGCCAATCGTATTGGCGGTGTAAGAAGGATGTAAGAACAGTTTAAGAAGAGCATCAACTTTTCCCAATAACAATGGCTAATCTACCCATTTAACGTGGTAGTGAAAGGAGTGTATCACACAAGGTTAGAGATTCTTATACATTATAAGGTTGCTTTTGAGGTAGTTTTCACCTCGCAATCCAACATTGGCGGACCTCCCTATGTGACACCAAAAGAGCCAATATTGGAGTGCACTTTGATTATTTATAGGAGTCACTAAGAAAATATGTATTTTGAAATGTTTTTGGATGGGAATTTTTCTATCCCATTTGCTAACCTAAACCCAAATATTCTCAAAAAAAATCCAACAATAGTGAGAAACCCAAGATAAACAAAAACCCTAGGGTGTTGTTTTAAGGACCGCTTACCTTGTAGGTTTGTGGCCAATTCATCTTAATGATGTGGACCAGATTAATTTGGGATCTTAAAAAGGAACTATGGTGTAAAACTAACTAAAATAGTAACCTATGGATTGTACATTATTTCAAGGATTTTGTATTGGATGAATGAGAGGTACGCTCATATGCAATAATTGCCACCCTCCCAAAGTTTTACCACCAATCATACATGCATAGTACAACTTCACCTAATCCCAAAATCCCAACCTCAGTTTTGCCAAACCTCTACCATGAATGGTGGGGCAGCTATATCTAATAGTTAGTGGTTGCCATATGATGTCATCAAATTGTAGCCCCACTTGCTTGTACGAAATTCCCCTACAACATACACTAACTCTCAATATTAAGTCAATCAGCAAAACATAAAATTTTGGGAAGCCATATCTAGAAGAGTATCAATCTTCTGCCCAAACCATAAAGTGGATCAGATGTGCAACCAAGTTGGCTATCACTTTTCCAAACTTTAGCTCGGGTATTATAACAACGAGAGAGAAGTTGCATTACAAATGAACTTAGGTTTATTGACTGAGTTTTGGAGTTGTTTTCATCACTCACCTTCAATTGCAATAATAAGTTCATAACGCCACCCGAAGTTTTTCTTCTCAGTCATAGTTAGTAGTGTGTCCTCTTAAGAAATTTTCTCTTATAGTTGTGAAGGTTTTCTTTGCCCATGAGAGCAATACCAAAGGAGAAGAGGTTGAATGCTATAGCCTTGTTGAAGCATGAACGTAGTACACCTGAAGCATCAAAAAATTTGGGTATCTCAATCTATATGCTTTATGATTTGTAGAGAGTGTGTTCCTCACGTGGAGGATTCAAATGGAGGGCACCCAAGAAGCATCACCCATTCTCAACGTCAAGGATGTGTAAGAGCCATCATAGTTGGTGGACTAGACAATGCGTGAGGATTATTTTGAGTGAGCACTTGAATGTGGTAGTGACCACCAACATAGTGAGGCGTGCACTTCATGAAGTAGGTCTTGGGTCACTAGAGAAGCAAAAGGAGTCATTGCTCATGGCCAAGAATGTGCATTGCAGGTTGGGATTTGCTCAATATCATCATGTTGGACTATCTATGAATGGTATACGGTGATTTTTAGTGACGAGACTATGATCAATTGATTTCATTCTAATGGTCGCGTTTGGTACTGTGTAAGGGATGAGAATCTCAATTACAAGCTCATCATGTGAGTCAAACAATCAAACATGGAGGTGGTTGTATGACTTCATGTGGCATGGGTTACATGTGCAAGTTACAAGGAAAGATGGCACAAGCTTTATATCTTAGCATTCTTCAAGATGGGGTCATGAAGACAATTATATGGTATCGTTTCAACCCTTCTCGTTTCCTATTTTAGCATGATAGTGATCCTAAACATACTGCAAAATTAGTTGAGCGATAGTTGTCAATGCAGAACTTTGGATGTACGTACTTGGCCTCCGCAATCACTTAATCTAAATCTTAATGAGCATGTGTGAGCACTTGTGACATGAAAATTAAATGAGTATCCAACACCAACCAAAGGAATGCTTCAATTATGGGAGCATGGGCAAGTTTCTTTCCATTCCATCATTCATGAGGATCGAGTGGCAAAAGTTCTATCATAGCACATCCGATTGTATCCAAGTTGTTTTAGCTTCTAAAGGAGGGTGGACAAATTATTGATTTACAGGTAGATGTAGGTTACAAAAATGAGGCTATGTGTATTGTTCTCTTCAAATCACCAATTCTCCAAGTGTTGTTTTGCAATAGACATGAGACTTTGGAAGAAGAAAAAAATGTACTAGAATACGATTATTAACGTACATAGGTGAAAGTTTGTATGTTATTGTTTCTAATTGCATGGCATTGTGTGTGAAAATTGATGTAGTGAGGCACTGACTTAGTTTTGAGAGTCAATGCATATTCACTCCTCGATGCTTAGAAGTAGAATCAAAGTGATTTAGATCAATGTCTCTTTCTATATCATCCACAAATAACCACAATCAATTCCTGCTTTCCTTTTAATATCATTGTGAACCCACATGTGTTGAGAACACCTAAAGGATTTTAACACAAAAATAAGAAATAAATATTTATATATTATTTATTTCCCTTTAAATCAATAAATGCTTACATGTACTTCGCCAAGTTATTTAAGGACACCAATTGCATGGATGTGATCTTCAAATCAACAACATCAAGTGTGCATCATAAATTTACTACTTTTTGACCTTGTGACTTTCATTTCATAGCACACGTACTATGAGTATTCCAATTTATTGGGCATATCAAGTGTTTAACTCAAGGGGGGTAGCTAGGAAGAAATAGCAGAACGAAGGGGCCACACAAAATTGAATTAAAGCATAGAATTCTCTTCAAATCATTGTTTCTCCATGTGTAATTCTGCAATAGACGTGAAATTTTGGGAAATGATGTACTAGACTATCACTATTACCTTACATGAGTGAAAGTTTGCATATCATTGTTTCTAATTTCCCTGACATCATGTGTGAAAATTGATGTAATGAATCACTAACTCAGTTTTGGAAGCCTTTAAGTCGATACTTACAACATTGTAAGTATCGAGTCCCCAGTAACTACTACGTGAGCTTCGTTTCCAAATGGGTCGTCACTTCATTTTCCAAATTGGTCGTCAGTTCATTTAACCATGTGAACCATGGACACGAACACATGAATGCGGTTATCTTAATCAACCTCGAAACAAGGACAAACACATGAATGCGGTTAAATAACTAGCTCCGCCTCGTCATTGATAGGTACTAGCATGGAGTAGGTTGCACCATAAAAGAGTAATATCTGGGCTTCCTTTATTGGGCCCAAAACCCACATGTGTCTTTGTGCACTTTCCTCTCACATGGGAGGGCCCATGGCATAAAAGAGGTGTGTGTATATAAAACTATATATATAGTGTATTGCCGCTATCTATCTATCTTTTATCCCAAAGACAATGAGTACAATGATCGCATACCACACTACACATGAACTTGTGGACGTGCCATGTGTGCCCTTCGTCAACTACGGGGGGTTGTAGACCATTTGCTCTTTTGGAGAAAAAAAATTTTCGGGTAGCTTTTGGCTGCCCCATGCCCGGCCACAAGTGAGGCTCATTCTTGTTTTGAAATTTTATAAAAGTGTATTCAATTATATGAAAATTACAAGAATAGGTAGAGTATAGGAGATATGGGAATGCCCACCTGGCACATGCACATACATACACATTAAGGACCGCTTTACACCTAGAGGCTGGGCCAATTCGTTGTGTAAGAGGTTTGAAATTCTCACTTGTGATTGGCCAAAGGCTGAAATTGGTCCCAACCCCTTTATATCTAGAGGCCGGGCCGATTTGGTGGTATGAAATTTTTGAATCATAAAAGGCATGGTACGACACGGCCCGAGCTCGTTGAATTGGGTGCACCCAAAATGGAGGGCCAATTCTTGGCTTCGGGGTCAATGTCACATTTCAATAGAATTTTTTTTAATACAATATGATTTTTTCAGCGAACTATGTCCATTGGATTATGTGGAAATATGAACGGCTCTATGCTAGATTATGCTAGATCCGTTGGATTATGCTAGATTTATTGAATCAGCCTAGCTTCTTGACCCTAAGGCCTTTACATATGGAAAAATTGGCCCTCATTATAATCTTATTATAATGTGTAATTGAGGCCGGCCTCCAACCCATAAGGGGCTGAAATTTCATGCAATCAGCCTCAAGGGAAATTGGCCCGGCCTCTAGGTGTAAAGTGGCCCTAAGCCTCTCCCCACAAAGTCTATTGGCCAATAACCCTACCCGTGTGGGCCCCTTGTGGAGGTCGGTTTAACTTCCGCATCTTCAAGGAAGCACGAGGCAATGTGAAGGGTCGTTTCTTTGAAGGTGTATGTGCCTTAGGCCCACTTCTCACACGAGCCAAGAGCCGTGACCATGAAATTGTGAGAGCCCAAAAGAAAGTGTCCAAAGGTCATCCCAACACACCTCCAAAATCATGTAGTGTGGTCACGGATCCTCAAGTGTAGTGTGAAGTCATATGTGACCGGGTCCTCAACCAAATGCTAATTCAATGAATTTTTATTTATGCATGTCCTCACACATGATAAAATAGAATATATCATTGGTTGTGAGCATTCGTAGTGCCATGGTCTCCTAGTACTGTGTTAGGCCTACCACCACGAGGTGGTTTTGAGAAATAGTCCAAGTGACCATGAAACATGATCCATCTGATGCCATGTAGGAATCCATGTAGACTTTACATCCATCTTGCATCCACATACTTTGTTGGTCCCTCACGCGTAGTGTGAAGTGAACTTGGACACGCTCCGCCTTTTCCACCAATGAGAGTGCTTGAAGTGTAATAGTCATGGGCTCTCAGTCTCGTGTGTGAAGTGGCCCTTAGGTGGTCACTTGTCTTGTGTGGCTAGCTAGGTTGGGTTTTTAGGTGGAGTGTAAGCAGATAGAATTTGGTCAAATTCTAACCATGTGTATATTAGAAGTGACCATGTCATACTATGCAATGTTGCACAGCCTAGAAGCAAACTATTTTCTGCCATCCTCATAAAGAAAATAAAGGTTTCATTTAGCCAAGGTTAATACTTCTTCCCTACTAAATTACTTTGTGACCAAAATGGATTCACTTTTGGTCATGGAACTTGATGTCAAGAATTGTAAGAGTGGTATAACTATATTGAGACCACTTCAAATTGAAGGGTCAGAGTCTCATTTTGTAACCATTTTGAGACCACTTCCATATGTCCAACAAGTGTTTACTCAGCAACTAACACATGAGGAGGCACACAAGTATACCTTTCTAAGCATATGTAAGCCTACATATATACTCCTAACAAAGCTATTCTAAGAACCATAAAATTTTCACTTTAACTAGAGGTCCCAAGAGCTTACGAATTCCGATTGCAAACCTCATCCTCATTTGGAAACATTAGCAAAGTAGATTCCTCAACTCATTGATCCAACACCATATTGGCTTATGGAGTTGGAAGTGCTCACAACAAACACGCGTGCCCCCCCCCCCCCCCCCTCCACACACACACACACCTTATGAGGTATTTTCATTCACACATGTAGTTTGCAAATCAGTGCAGCAATAGTTGGCGGTGGGGTTTTCAAATTGTAATCTATCATGAGTTCATGCCTTGGTCTCTACCAAATTTGAATAGGTTGTTACCCTTGTTGACCTTGGACAATAATGTTAAAGCAGTTGTTGCCTTCTCAACTTTGTCCTTTGAACATCCATCTTGGAATTCTCGAATCATGCCACACTAGCATGAACAACCAATTAAGCTCATGATGGTTACTACACGGATCAAGCTTAATGAGGTACATGAAGTACATGGTGGTTATGGTTGTGGTTGTGGTTGTACTTAGCATTTATTCTGCCCTTTCCACAAAAATCAAACCAAAGAAAGCAAAGCATGGGCACAATCACTTGTATTGTTAATAACCCTTGGCCCATGTCCAAAGGATACCATTTTTTTAATGGTAAATTAATTAAGTAATTTGACTCTAAAGGTTTGAGATATAAATCTAATCACTACAGTTTTGTTTTCAAATGGACACAAGAACTTAGTTAGTGATAAGCTCTAGACTCCTATGGATTGTGGTTAATTGGGTCCCACCAAGTTAACTTGACTTCAAAATTATAAATTGTATAGTGATGTTTGTTCAACACTTTCAATGATGAAAGGTAATTACCACATGGGATCCAACAAGGAGTTCACCAATGTGAATTTGAAGAATGAAATCTTTTCTTAAATAATAATTATTTCATGGTGAACCAGATAGCACCCTACTATATTGGAGCCAACATTATCATAGGTTGAATGATATACATTTGTCACCCTCAGTTAGGTGAAGGGTGCTTAAAGCAATCCTTTGGCTAATTTAGTATGGTTTTGGAGTCCATTAGGATCAGTGGTATGCATGATTGGCTTAGCAAATTGGCCTAGACATGGTAAAAACAAAGTAAAACTAGATTTCACATCATATGAATATACTACAAAAAAAAAATTAAAGTCACTTATGCCTAGCTACTTTAATCCCTCCCTAAACCCGTGATTATTTCACTGCAAACGATTACTAAAACCCTCGTAACATTCATCCAAAATTACCCTCCCTTCATGTCCAAAACCAACCCGCTTTCTCCCAAATTGGTCCCACTATTTGTCCAAACCGCCCCTGCACTAAAACTGACACTCCACTCAATAAAACATTTGAAGCCAACAATACAACAATTGACTCAATCTTATTCATCTAAGAGCAAAGCGAGAAGGAGTCTAAATCATTATACATAAATGATTTTCATTTATGGACTTTACATGATTGACACAAGAAACTTTCCTAACTTTTGCATACGAGATCTCAATACAAACATATAAGTAACGCATCCTTAGCTACATCCAGCGCATACCCAAATCCAATCCTACTTTTGTCCAATCCAACCCTGCATCCTCTTGAAACTATCATGCTTGGCACATGCATCCATCCCTGCGTTGCAATAGAAACATTCACACAGTTTAAGGTGTGTTTTAGCTACGACATTAGGAGGTGTGCATAAGGATGTGCTTTTGGAAGGGGTTTGGAATTAGCATTCTCTACCTTATTTCGTGATATACTTCAAATCTTTGTTTCAATAAGGTGACATAATTATTAACTCCACAAAATTGATATTCACTTCCACATCTATAAATACATATAAAAAAGCCACATAACTAAAAACCTCACATGACGTGTCAATCTTCCCCCCACTCCCTTTTTGTACTACGTTACTTATGCTATTTGGTGCCGCTTACCATTTGGAATTATGCAGTGCAATAACACTCCACTCAAATCGTCAATAATCTACTTAGTGAAATATTTTATCTTCTACAACGTTCATACTACCCGTATAGGCTCTCTATTTCATCTTTACTAGTGCCAGAATGTAATTCTCACGTAAAATTCAAAGGGTCTCAACCAATGCAAGATTGACACATGGCAAATTTTGAGGGGAAAATAATTTATTTATGTTGAAATAAAGAGCCCTCTACGATACTTATATGTACTTGTTTTATAAGAAAGTGAAATTTGGAGTAAAAATTTCTAGCACCGCATAATTCAATTCCTAGGTGAAATCTAAACCTTGTAAGGATTCGTGAAATCTAAATCTTTGTGGGTTATCCCTAGGCTAGAGATTTGTGATGTCTACGTAAATTCATCCATTGGGAAGGTGAGAACACAGTAAAGTGTTTTATAGCATGAATGACTTTTTCTTTACATTATTGGAAATGGCATTAGAGACTCTGAATTATTCTTGTGGGGATCTGTTGGAAAGAATTGGCTTTCAATGTGTTGAAGGTGTGCTTTTAGTACAACGCACTTATCCACAACGGATGAGTTTACATAAGCGTCACAACCTCCAAGCTCCACCCCTAAATGAGGAATCCAAAACCATTGCAACATTAAAATAATAAATAAATAAATAAATAAACCGATGCCATACACTCAGAACTAAATCTAGCTCATTTAAGGTTCCGTTTACCCTAATTACAATAGGCTACCCTTTCAAACAAAGAGTTAAGATAGACAACCCTTATTTGCCTACTTTTCCTTATCATACATCTATACTTGAGTGGTATGTGGTTTACAATGGCTTCAAGAACGAATACCAAAGAGACATGTGTTTATAAGAAGTTTAACTACGCACTTAGAATATGATAACCATTCGAGGCTCAATATTCAACATAAATAGAAGGGGCTATATGACCAAAGAATATTCACTTTCACAATGAATAAGATACTCATATGAACTCTAGAAATTATGAGGAAAGTGACTACGGCCTCGATTTGGGTTTTCAAATCGCACATTCATATCCTAGGAGAAGTGGTCTAGTTAGGAAAAAATAACCATTGAAGACCCCTACACCTTATCATACCAAAGTCTTGAGTCAAGTCAACATTGTTGTTTCAAAGTGGGAGAAATTCAACAAACGTGCAGACTAGCAACTTATGAGAAATGTGAAGGTTTTTTCATAAAAAAAGCGTGTGTCTGTGTGTAGAGATTCAACGAGGATGAGCATAACATGTGGCGAGACTTGGAAGTGAGGGAACAAGACAAGTCATTATTTAAGCTTGCTTGGTCTTTGAATATCCTGATTATCGGGCATAACTAAGGGTGAGTTTCCATGTAGGCTGCTCGCCCACTAGAGTAGAGGCGCCCATAACCAATCACTTAAGAGATTTTGTGCTAGATCAGGAGAAGTATAAGGTAGTGTGAATTTTTTTTTCATGTAGGAAGATAGAAATCAGGAGGATTGTGTAATTTTCAGTAATTTTATTCCTTAAATTGAAGTTACTGTGAATTTTTGAACCCAAAAGTTGAGTCGAACATATTAACAATGCCTAGAGTCTGCCATGACCACTCATTTTAACCGCTCATTTCTTCTCACTTTAGCACTCAAACCAAGGCATGTGTCATGGCATTATTGGTTCCGGCTTGATTGAAATTGAGCCCCAACTTGATCGGAATTCCAATACCTTATAGATTGCCGACGGGGTCTTGATTGAGAATAGGTACCTTTATTATAGATAAGCACAAACTACCAACCAACCACACTCTCATGGCCTACTAGAATGTGGAGGGCCGTTGACACGTTCTGATAGATTTCCATGCGCCCACCAAAGCACTTTTTAACTTACAAATGTCCATCACTAAAGGATTGCAAATCGGTTTTAGGAGGAGGAGCAGGAGGAGGAGAAGGAGGTTAGTAGGTGGGCTTGGATTTCAGAAGATGAACGTAGCTAGTTGGCACACATGAACCCTACCCCATCAGATTCCATCTACATTTGGGCAAAGTTATCTTTATCCTCACTAGCATTTGGTGGGCAAGCGGCCTACATGGAAACTCACCCTTAGTATTACATGAATCATTGCTCAATAATACATTGATTATGACCAATACATAAGACGTGCTCAACCTCATTAAGGTAGGGATGATAGCGTGGATCTAGTCATTTGGCCAACCCTTTGATTGGGGGGGGGGTGGGGGTGATTGGTTGAGGCAGGCTACAACTTTAGCATTCTTTGGTATGGCATTTTGTGTGTGCATTGTTTGTTGTTGTATGTGTGCATTGGATTGTGTCTACTTGGTTATACCTTTGGGTTGTTGTTGTTTCGCCATGCCTTTGAGGATGTGTGCTCTTGTTCTCTCTCAAGGGCAAGAGAGAACCCACACATGCCTGAAATATTTTGAGCCACCCATGACCATTGCTATGGGAGGAATGGATCCAGATATAGGATTCCTCATGAATTTAAGGAAGTTTATTGAGGAGGAATGCATTGCCGGATTGTGTTATGCAGAGAGGGGTGGGACATTGACACACAAACATTTCTAAATGGTGGTCAAGGGGAACTTCACGAGTTTGTCAGTGTTGAGCAAGAAGATGAAGGTTTGTTTTGGAATGAGATGAGATCCTCCCACATGTCCATGTTGTCTCATGCAAGAAACTGAGGGATGAGGAGCATTTTGAGTTGGTGCATCATAATGTGTCCGTGGAGGATATGAATGAAGGGAAAATGGTCTCAATTTGTGCCAAAACAAAATGAGGGGAAAATGGTATGTGAAGTTTGGGAAGGTTGGTTTGAACAATCATGTGAGTTTCTCTCATAGCAACATTTTGCAAGGGCTTATCAATGGGCCCATTTCCACATGAAGAAGCACTTAGGTGTTAGTCTTCCAATGACATTATTCCGTATGTGCAAAAGCAAGCAATTCTATCCCAACCTATCTTGGGTTATACCGTTGAGGTCCACATGCATGGATGTCAAGCATGCACCTTCAATATGGAAGATCGTGATGAATCCGATGATATTGTCATGGAAGACATATGTAATCATCTTCTTTGACAACATCACGGGAGTGACAATATCAGGTACTTCAATGCACAAGAAATTGCGCCTGACCGTGCACATGAGAGAGAGAAATCAATAAAACTTTGCATGATGAAGTTTGTCACAACTTACATCTCAATTCACTGGAACCAAAGCTTAGGGCCACTTCACACACGAGACTGAGAGCCCGTGACCATTACACTCCAAGCACTCTCATTGGTGGAAAGGTGGAGCCGGTCCAAGTTTGCTTCACACTACGCTTGAGGGACCAACGGAGTATGTGAATGCAAGATGGATGTAAAGTTTACATGGATTCCTACATAGCATCAAATGGATCATGTTTCATGGTCACTTGGACTATTTTCAAAATTCACCTTTTGGAGATAGGCCTAACACAAAACTGGGAGACCATGGCACTCCAAACGTTCACAATCATTGATTTATTTTATTTTATCATGTGTGAGGACCCACATGAAGAAAATTCGTTGAAATAGCATTCAGTTGAGGGCCTATTCACATATGACTTCACACTACACTTGAGGGTGTGTGACCACACTAGATGATTTTGGAGGTGTGTTGGGACGGCCTTTGTTCACTTTCTTTTTGGGGTCTCACAATTTCATGGTCATGGCTCTTGGCTCGTGTGTGAAGTGGCCCTTAGTGACCTCCAACATAAGTGGCTTGATGAGGATATGAGGGCTAGGGTTGCAAACTATGGCATTGGCACCTCACACCCGATTTGCTGTTGGTTTCAGGTGTATCTACTGGGCCTCCTCATGCCCCGATCACACCAAACTTTCTGTCCAATTCCAGCTATGAAATTGTTGGGGATAATGTTCAGAAATAGATGTTGGTCCACCATTTTTCACACTATTACAGCCGTAGATGCCGAAGGATGGTGTCTGAACTGGCTGGTGTAATCAACCCCTTCGTCACAGTCTCGGCGGTGTGGGCAATGTGCTAGCGGGGTTCGCAGTAGGGTGGGCACTTTTGAGGCCTCCTCCACGTCGACATTGTCAACAATGGGAGGGGGGCCTATGCCCGGAGATGGTACCCCCTATATGTGTGCCAATACGGGGTCTACACTCCTCCAGAGTGAAGGAGGCCTTCTGAGCAGTGTGTATTTTTGACAAAGTTTTTGCAAGTTTTTGAAATTTGACACGCAAAAACTCGCACAAAAATAAAATGCACATCAATTTAGATTTTGACATGTAGTGTGAGTTGTGAAGAAAGAAACCACAAGTCAATTGACACTTTACAAATTGAAATGACTCGTAGTAATAGGCATGTGACATTTTAGAAAAAAATGTACATGTCAATTGACATTCATTTTTGTTTTTGAAAACATCACGTGACACTTTGGATTAGAAGTTGAACGTCAAATAAAATTTGTCAAACACACATACTGCTTCTGAGCCTGAGGCTATGTACTCGCTATAGCCTTCCCTGGATAGAGAAGGGAGCACAATCTACTGCTTGAGTAGTGTTATGGTGGTTGGATCCCTCCAAATCAATCTCTTTTATTGGTTTCATATTCTATGTTTATTGCCATTCTTTTTTATGTATTCTATCCATAATTTTCCATAAAGGTGGTTTGAGCGCATTAAGGACATTAAGGGCTTTGAGATGAACATGGAATTTATGTGGAAATGAGCATGGAGCAATGACCCCACATTCCTTGAAAGTGAATTGTTGAGAAAAATCATTTGATAGTGACCATAAGAGTTGTTCTAAACATATTTCTTAAGATATTCCCACCCAAATTTATAGTCAACCCCAAACACAACGAATATCACAATAGGAACTTCAATCAAAAATAGATGACGCATAATCGTGGTGCATAGTTCTGATTCTAGATTGATATAGCCATACATCATTTGATGGAACCCATACACATGTTCAATGGGTTCATTTGCTTCATAATATATACCTCGATCCACCACACCACATGTCATAAAATCGAATGCTACGAATACATCACCCTCGTCCCGAGTGAACCTCGTAATCCTAAATTTCATGCACATGCAAAACATAGCGAGAAAAATCCATTGATTATATACATATAAAGAGAGGAGGAGGATGATATAGGCCATGAGCCTACAATTTAAGCATTATGAAATAACTGGGCAATTCGAAATAATTGTACATACATTTGGGCCAAGCCAAGCATCTAGCCCACGTGGGGCAAGATGCCATATACTTGGCATGTGAAACAACATGATTTAGAAGCACGAGGCCAAAAGGGGAAACGATTTAGTCACACAAGAGTCTCGGCTTTGTGTACTTAAGTTGGCATACAATGAGGCGAGAACTTTGTCTCGTGCACGGCGCAATGTGTTTTACGACCGGGTCACCTTTTCATTTGATTTCTCATCCTTGGGTGCACACAATATTGGTTGTAGCTATCCCCCTGGGGGTGAATTTAGTATAGAGTAATGGGCCCATGTGCAAGCAAAGTCATTCAACAGGGTGGGTGGGGATTCTTTCTCTTAAAGATAAATTTTGGGACACCGTCCAATTATTCAGTTTTCAAATTTTAGCTTTTTAAGCGAGGGTTGATTTTATCACAAGATTCTTTTTTCCCCTATCGGTAGCGTATGTAAACACCTCTGTTGGTATTTGCGTGTAAACCATTAGCAACCCAACATGCAAGAAGCATGACAATTCCATGTGAAACCCTCAGCCCCAACCCGCTACATGCCCCCCCCCCCCCCTGGCAACCAACAATATCCTCAAGGGCATTACTAGATAACCTCCAATATCCACCTTACAACACATACCCCACTTTATCCTATGACATGTTCCTAAGTACTTTGTATTTTCTCCCACCTGTATTAGTTCTTATATATTTGTACTACCCTCCGTTATCTAATATCCCTACATTTCTTATAAAAAAAATTCTACACATTTTATGGGGGAGTCTTTAAAACCTTTTGTCTCAATTTGAGTAAATGGATTTCTAGATTCTTTGAATGAATCGGATCTTTTCCTTGATCTCACGTAATTTACAAGATTCACATTACGTGCACCCCCTGAGCCCACGAGA
This sequence comes from Polytrichum commune, assembly GCA_950295325.1. Classification (NCBI taxonomy): domain Eukaryota; kingdom Viridiplantae; phylum Streptophyta; class Polytrichopsida; order Polytrichales; family Polytrichaceae; genus Polytrichum; species Polytrichum commune. The sequence goes on from OX485807.1 coordinate 41,146,829, forward strand.
GTGCACGATTGGGGTGATAATTTAAAGACAATGGGTGAAACACACATAGCTAAAGGTTTTCTTTTTCGTTATGTAGATATGCTAGGCTCTTAATAATGTGAGAAGAGTTGTAAGTCTACATTAAAGGTTATAAGCATCATGTTTTTATAGTATGTGTATGTTAGGCAGTCCAATATTTACCAATCTTCCAACTTGTGTAAAACATTGAGGCTATTTCTTACCTACAAGTTTGCACATATATTTCTATGTAGTGGCATGAAACTTGTATTAGGAGTATCGAGGCAACACCAACACGTCACTCTTTATTTTAACTATGTGTGCACCACCAGGGCATGTCATACAATGAAAAACTTGCAATATGTGCATGTTGTATGATATACTACAATGCAAGTCCCATTTTCTCGACAAGTGAGTTGTGGAACCATTCAAATTACTCATTCAAGAGTCATTCCCACACAAATTTGAATCGAGATTCGTTTGATCACGACTATAATTCAACCAACCATTTTAAACATTTGTAAAGCACTGGTATAGGACAAGTGTTGTCCCAACCCAACATGCAACACATCACTTGAACGTGGTCCCCCACTTTCTGGAACGGTAAGGAACAATGCGATGACAACCTCATCATCACCACCACCACCAACACCATGTCTTTCATAATGTGTAGATATTATAATATTAGCTTTCACACAAGTATCAATGGGACTGGAGCCCTTTATACCATAAGACCTTTGTACATGTTGAATCGCAATGCCTTATAGTGATCTAAATATCTTAAATAATATATATTTCTTATTAATTTTACATGTTGGTTGGCATTCGGGTATGGGTATTGTGAAAATTCACTTTGAGTAAGTATGGGGTATGGAGAATAGATGAGAGGTTTATATGGGCAAGCATAGGGGAATGTTATCGGATAGGTCTAGGACTAAGAAGAATTCTTCTTAGATGCATCTATGAAACATCTAAGAAGCAACCTAAGTTACCTTAGCTTGAGAAGTGAGTGAGAAGTATAAGTTAGATATAACTTCATGCTTGTGGCAAAGTTGTTTTGTTCACTATCCAACATTTCGAGAAATTTGTTCTTACAAGCTCATAACTTAACAATATCATTTAAGTATATTTGTACTAATTGCTTGTTTAAAAATAATAAGGGATGTGCACTTGTGGAGACAAAACATCAAACGATAACATCAAAAGCAACAACACAGCAACCACAAGTTCAAATGTTTGTAGTCCATGTTCGCCAATTATCATATTTGTGTAGTCTTGTGATCTAGTGTACGTGATATCAGTGATTGGAATTGTCCAAAATTCATGCATATATAAATCCAAATATACTTCAATCCTACATTTAATATGCATTTAGAAGAATATATTCAATGAATGCGGAATTGACCAAGATTGCAAAAATAAGTACGAAGATCTCTTGCATCGAATATATATACATTGGGATGAATAGGAGCAAAGCGTTGAAACTATTGCGTGCACTTTTGATAGCATTGACTTCTCGTGCTCAATAGTTCAATCGTTAGGCTTTGATCGTGGAAGCCTACAAAGTCATGTTCTTATGTGAATCCCATATCCCCATATTCATTCCCCCACCCCAAAAAAAAAAATTATAACGTAAAATGCATACAATAAAGAAGGTGCAACTTCAATTTTTCCTGTAAATGGAGACCTTTGAATTGATGGTCTCCTAAAGAATGCTAACTCTTGTGCTTTAATGGGTAGGTTGGGTAAGCGAACATATCTTGAGTGAGCATAAACATGGATGAGTTTAGACTTCGACCTAAATGAGTATGAAATTAGTTTATCATTCATATTGTACTAATCTATTTTTGTTGCACATAGATTTCAACAATGGTTTCAAAGGGTTCGATGTTCGGTGATCAACAAAGCATTTTATAGTTAGAAGAATTTGGTGATTGATACCAAATTACACTTCATTTATGCTTAATCTAAACATTGGACCACTCTTCGGAACATTTCCATAGTGCTTGCTAATTTGAGAGTTCTAGAAGCAATTGAGTGGTATTGGAATAATAACATGACACACACATATATCACAATTGAAACAGGAAAGAAACCCGTTGCCCATGTTAGCTTTCTATCTCAAAAAAAATATTACAAAAAAAACAAAATAATAATAAAGATTAACATTATTTTTCTTTCCTTTTTTGGAGGGATGGAAGCCATTTATATTTTAATTATTGTAGAACTTTACACTCATCATTGCCCCGGCCTAGATCACATCTTCATTTAGTTGGGCCATGTTCCTCCTACGCCTCCTTCACTGCCCGGTCTTCCTACCCGCAATTGTGTGGGTTCCTCGTTGGGAATCAATGTGACAATAAGCATGGGATGGATGAAGATTGTGTATGTAGGTTTGGGAATGTATTTATAAGTGCACGGCCGGTATTAAATATCGTTAGTGCATGATCACACATAGTACACCAAGCACTAATGGAAAGGGGTGTGAAATCGGGTAACTTTAGTTTAGAGGAGAGCAGTCCCTCTACCCAAGGGTGTACTCTTCATTGGAATTCTAATTGACGTACGTAGGTGATTGTGGAATAAAATCCCTTATGTATGAGAAATCTATGGAGAAAACAAATGTATACATACTAAGGGTATGCTAGATAATAGACCCATGTGTTTGTCGTAAGATTTTTGGTTTAACATTCAGAGTATTGACCTCCAATATACACACAATATAAATTATGAAGCAATTAGCTTATTATTACATATACAATGATTACACATTCCCTTTGAATGAAAAAAATTGAGAAATTTTCTTCATTCACAAGATGTAACTCATAATAATCTGACCCTAGAACGTATGTCATTGAGGCTAGAACAATAATGGCATCTAGATTTAGCATCATATAACCAATTAGGTTATAACTTATAAGTCCACTTTCACTCATTTGACTTTTGATACCAGCATAACCCTATCTCCACATGCAAAAGGCAGGTCATTAGGTCAATAGATTCTCTACATTCAATCCACCTATTACCAAAAGTTTGGTGCATTCTATAAACTTTTCCAATACACCAATCTCAGTAGTGAGAGGCTATGTAGGTACAAATGGTCTTCCACAACAATGGCACAATCTAGAGGACAAGACTGAAGATAGCTAAAGAGCACTCAAAGAGCCATCAATTTGGAGAAATTGAGGAAATAGAGCAAACCCTAAGAACAATGAACCAGGTAGTCAATGGAACGATATCCACATGGCAAGAATGGATAGAAACTAAATTTGGATGAAAGGAACACATTCATTATTATACTTTTCTCTAAAACTTAGGACCCCCTTTTGTACATTAACCTCTACTTCAAATTTTTCAATAGCCTTTCTATATGTACACAAGTTACATAGTAACAAAATTTCCCCCTTGTGTAAACAATGTATGGTAATGTCCTAAATATACCCATGTTACTCTCACGTAAGTTCATATATGATGTGAAGAGTCTCTCTTGGATCCCTTTATATGCACGTTCACTCTATATGAGCACTTTGAGGTGTGGGTCCCATGATCAAAACTAATTTCTTACAATACACATGGTCCTACATAAAAAAGTTGAAACTAAGATAATATTTGGTCAAAGATTGTGAGATATTCATAGTTGATTTCCTTATGTAGGAGTTGAGATTCTCCTCTTGGAATCACACGAGTTGAGAGCCAAATAGTGTGAGGGTTGTCTTTTTGTGATCCCTCATCCATATATTATTGCTTTAGGGATGCAAGCTCAAAAGTAATGAGAATATACCCAATAATCTAGACTAAGATGTTTTGACATTATTTATTTGTTTGTTTGTTTGTTTTATTTGGAATTAAGAGATGTGCCCGAGACAAAGGTGGGTGGGTACAATGGGTCCTTAAAATTGGAGAGAGTTCCAAAATGTACATCACAAATTTCCATAGGGTGGTGTATTGATTATCTATTATGTTGTATGTAGACCTTGAGGTAACAATCTTATGTAACCATTTTTGTGATAGTAGTGACGTGGCACAAAATAGGAGAAAATAATGAGATCATGCAATTACCACGACATTGAGTGTAATGTATATGTAATTTCGCAATTTTATTGCTTCGCATCTTCATTTTTTTTTTAATTTGGAGGTTTGTGATGTAGTGCACCACACTAAATATCTATGTCATCGCACATGTGACATCTCAAAACACAACCCATTTTGGGATGACGTATAGATTTAGGCCAACTCAAAAATGAAGCAACATCATAATTCACACTGGTGACAACATTGGAGTCACCTTTCTTTCTTTCTTTCTTTCTTTCTTTCTTTCTTTCTTAACACACTATGGACATGTGTACACATAGACAAGACATACATTATACTTTATAGTGCAATTTATGTGACCACCCTAATCTCAGTGAGATTTCTTTACCTATGGTTGAATCTTCATAGTTTGAAATATGAAAATATGTCATATGAAAAAAAGACCTTCAAAATCGAAATTATTTCATCGTCTTCGAAATCTATCTCTTGAACAATCACTAACTCGATTTCGCTCAACTGTTTGAATGCAATTAGCCCTCGAAGCTCAATTTCTTTTGTTGTTCACACTGTGCTCACACCTTGCTCAAATGACCCTAACGACGAATACTACCTTGTTTATCCCAGCCAGTGTGTGTTACTATTTGGAGTTACGCAATACAAGAACGTCTCACTCATGGGTTCATTGTTTACTAACAAAAGCTCAACATGTTGTTTGAACATTAGAAAACATAAATAAGCTCAATTGGTAAAATATTACATTAATTTTTTAATATTTAACTAATATATAAAACTTTAAATAACTATATCATTGGGTAACTCCGAACAATAACACACACTTATTGGGATAATCAATGTACCTAACAATCCAACATTTCCTACCGGAATTGAAAACTCTCCCCATTCCTTGACATAACTTTGCATACTTTTTGTGGGTTGCATATGAATCTCTTAGTTTCTTTGATTACCTATGTAAGGTAGAAATACCATAATCCATTAACCACCCTCTAGCCGTGCACTAGACTGCCGTCAATATGGTGAAGTCCCATTTCTAAAACCGATCATGGTTCGGCGGCAACTTCAATGCGTGTACATCTAGTGTAGCCAATGGGAGTCAAGTGTTAATGTACTCATGAAATAACTGATTTAAGCGATGTTTTGTATGGAAATGCGGATTACCGTGTTCGGTGTAGGGAGAATCTAGTGAAGGAGTAGGGAGTTGGACAACTTTCCACTTTGAAAAATTGTAGCATTTTTTGCGTAAGGCAGAAATATATGAAACAACTTGCATTCATTCTTCCTAAATCCTTCTCGTCTATCTTGGAAAATTACCTCATGATCGTCAGACCAGATCTTCAATGCGAATCACCTTATTTTCACAGGTGATGGTATTTCTACCTTCCAGACTCTTTACAGTTTTACCGCTCCTTTTCAAACGATTCAACCTCCCTGAAAGTGCAAAAGTTTACGGAAGTGTCTCCACTTTAAGGCTCAGTTACCTTGCCCTCCGCATCGAGTGCAGAAATGTGGCAAAGGATCACAGGCTCAAGAGATGTTGTGAAGCAAGCAATGAAGTCTACTAATGCGGTCGTTGGAACACATGAACACAATTCAATGGGAGGATGATGAGGTTGAAGCACTTTTGAAGCACATGGTGCACAGTGAGTGAGTGAGTGCCCTTGCAAATTAGTGGGTGGGTATTTAGAGGAGTACAGTACTACAGTAGTAGTACAACAAGCAGAAAAACGACTTTCAAAGGATCCGATATACATATATATATATGTATATATATATGTATATGTTCATCTAAAAAGGGAGTGCAAATTTCATGATTCCTTCTGGGAATCAGGTCAAATGGAACACTTGGCACTCATGTGGAGTTTTGACCCAGCTCCGTTTTTATTCATGCATTATATTTTCTCTCATGATAAACTTGTGGCAGGCCTGTGTCATGGCGGCCTCCTCATCATCCGCTTCCCCTTGGCTGTGATTTGTCTGACGTTTTATCGTACTTAAGCTAAGGAAACATGTGCTCTATTAAGCTCTATAAGCTCTAAGTTACCACATGCACGAAGTGATGAGTCAGTAAGTTTGCGAGACAGGGCCTTGTGTATCAAGTTTCCCCCCCCCCCCCCCCCGCGTCATTCAGGCTTCCCGTGTGGTCGGGGGCTAGGAAGATCTCGGCCGTCGATTGCGACTTGGCAGATCTAAACGTTCTTAGGTTGCCTTCGAGCTTTTGGTTTCTTTTCCCCTCAGGTAGAGCTTGGAAAACTTCAGGTTGGATGAAATCTCCACCTCCATCCACTCACGAATCTTGGAAGAGATTTTTCGAACGAAGTCCTTCGTTAAGAGGACTTGCGAAGGAGATGATGCCAACGGGGGGGTTTTGAACTCCTACGTCTTCCTTCTGAAAGGTAGAGCCAAGGGCACTGGCCATCAACTCCAAGCCCCTTTTGATGACCAGGCTTGAAATAAAATGAAATGAAATTTCACTGGTTCTATGAGAGCATTTGTGTGGGATTTTGAAGGTTCCCAAAGGAACCTTCAAAATCACACACAAATGTTGGGATGAACAATCGACCCCTTCATCTTGCAAATATTGAATTTTCATCTGCCAAAATTTCATTTGTCAAAAGTTTTTTTCAGGTTGCCCGAGCAGTTTCGTAGACCGTAGGACGGGAACCTGTGGATGGATGGCTTGGATGTGGTGTGCCCATGACGACACACCCTTCATTCACAATGCCTCAATGACATGGAGGTTTTCCTTTTGAGTATAGTAGCAATTGGAAGAAAGAAAGAAAGAAAAGAAAAGAAAAACGAAAAAAACTATATATGGATCTAAACATGTGACAATCGTTATATAAACAAAACATGATGTTTGTTTTAGCCTAACATTTGTCAACTTAATTTAAGGTACTTTCTTCGAACAGAGCATTTACATTATGTGCAGATCATGGCTCTTACCCGTTCAAAACTTGTTGACATGTCACATCCTTATTGGACACAAGCGTGTCGAACATGGACCATAGTGCACGACCTTCATGAATAGCGCTATGCATGATATCGTACAAGTGTCGTCCTACTATAGGTTGTAGCAAGGTGTCCTTGTGTATAATATCTAGTACATATGGAAGAGAATGGTTATGATATACTAAGATCCAATATGTCCGATTCAAGTGGATGACAATTTACATTTTGACTTTGAAATGTTGTAGTTATGCTAAGACTTTATTACATTTAAGTTTCGTGGAGCAAACCAAGCACCATAGTCCAAAACACTTTGTTGGCTGCATGGTGGAGCTTGAAGAGCTCATTAAAGGCTCAAAGCCTTTTAAAAAATCTCAACTCCCCCCCCCCCCCCAAATAACAACAAAGCTCCTAAAATGACAAAAAAGTGCACATTGCCCATATGTTTGCCCCCTCTTGTGGAAGCATCCCTAGAGTTGCAAGGCCCTAGAGAGGAGCTTTTGTAGGCTTAAGAAAATGTTTGCCACCCCTCCCATGGAACTCGACCCTTACTATGATACCAAAAATGCATGGACAAAATCATTTGACGATTAAAATAAATGCATACATTAACCATTTCTTGATTGTATTATTACTTTGTCATAAGGCATGTCTATAAAATGCATCACCACCAACGCCAAACACACAGTTTTAACACATTCGAGCGCAAACAAAATTCTCAATGGACGACAAAGACAAAAGTTAATGTGGTTCAAAGTTATGATATTTGTAGTCCAAGCGCAATGTAAACATACTATCAACCTAGAAGTGCGTGCACCTATTGCAAACATTTTGAACATTTCATACCTAAGGGATGGATAACAAAACTAGAACCTACATGAACAGATGTCAAAAAATCAACTTAAGAACATGAGAATCTTTTTGGAGTCAAGATGAATATCTTCTATATCCTTCAAATTGAAACTTATACATGACATGGAGTGTTTTCTTTTAAATACCCACAATTCAAATTGGATATGTACCTCTACGTTAGAAACCATCATACATATGAGGCCAGTGTCCACATTAGATGCACCCACCTTTATTGTGTTAACCGACCTCCTCTTTTAGTTGACCAGATACAACTGCTCCAAAACATCCAGAAGGTAAAAAAAAAACACATCCACGCTCGGGTTTGGAAACACTTTGCTGGCAACTTTTGTAATGAGTTTCTTTCAGAAACATATGCATTTCAACCTTGGATATGGAACTCTACCTTAGAATCCATTCTAGGTCGCTTATCCGCATCAGGAAAACCAGCTTTAGTTGAGTTTGCCGACAAGCTGCATCCGGAACATCCAGAGGGTCAATAACACACATCTGAACCTGGGTGTGGAAACACTTTGTTGGTAAGTTTCGTGAGGAGATAAAAGGTGTTATAGGGGGCTGGTGTATGGAAGGCGTGGTGGACTAAAGAATGGGGCAGACAACTATATTGGAGTACTGATCAGTCTGCAGAGAAGAGTAGATTAATTGACGTGAATGTGTCGTAAGCTGTGGCAGCAAGACTTTTCTGCACGAGTCAAGCACCTAGTAGATAAAAACGTGTGTAAGTAGGCGTACACGCAGGAATGTCAGACTCAATCAGCAGACAGCCCGTTTCCGTTGGTTCAACTTTCAACACATTGCTCGTACAAAGCATACATTACTCCTTGTCTGCAGGAAAAGACTCCTCACATGGCCTATTCCACGCCCTAGGGAATCTGAGTGCATCCCCAGAAAGGGGTGATCTCCAATTGGTAGGAGCAAGCCTTTAGCTCCAGCTTTGGGGCTGTGGTGGGGGTACCTACTAGCTTAGCTTATCTGATGCAGATGAGGTTAGCGTGTCACTACTTAGTGGAAGTTAGGCAGATGAAGAAGCTCGATTAACTTAGGAGAAGATCAAGTGTATCAAGCCACGATGTATGTCTTAATGTGCTACACAAGATTATACACCAACCTGATCATAAAACAGTGGAAGCAATCAATGGAATTCCTCACACAAGCTGTGCCTTGTAAGCTATTGCAATCATAAAACGTTTAGGTGAAGAATATGGACAGTAACATTATGTGGGTTTACATAGGGGCAAAATATTGACAGCGAGAGGGGTTTACTGTGACTTCGTCCAGCAAGTGCAGCCACTATGGAGGCCACTGCAAGGACCAGTTTCGCTGCATCTCATGAGAACTCAGGACAAAACTGCAGTCGAATAAGAGATCCTCACTGTTCACAGGAGGACCCACGTCATGACAGTTGTGAGAATCTGGAATATAGTTTGGTTTCCAATTGGCTGCCAGAAATGTGCTGTACTTAACCACCAGAGGAGTGCCTGAATGTGCGCAGGACAAAGGAGATCCAAAATTTGAGTTGCATAATCACAACTCAGTAAGTACTTACTTGTCAATAAGATCCTCCAAAAACATTACAAAACCTAGATTTTTGGATGGTATCTACATATCTATACATTTTTTTGGAAAAATCTTAAATGATATACCCGAACAGGTCCCAGCCATTTACTCGGTAGTATGCATTGATGTGGCCGGGCATGATATTCCTGTGCTTCCAGCTCAACCTCCATAATCCCGCTCGATTTAGTCTCTCTCAATCTGATGCATGTCTTCAACATGGATTGGCTTGGCCAAAGGTATTTACATGTATGTTCGTGAGACCCTGGTTTACTAGCCTACCGCTGCTAAAATGCGACAAAGAATCACTTGCACTACTTTAACTACACAAAAATAGCAAAGGTCATGACATTTCGTCATCCATTGCTTCAACCCTACTTTCGCTAGCAAGGCCTCTCAGGCCTGGTGACCGCCCACAACCCACTCCCGAACTTTCCCGTTCTCTTTCATATTCCCTTCCTCCAGGGGTCCCATTGCTGTTCTCTTCCGACATGCCTTGTCCGGGTGGAGTTTGTGGATGTCTAGTGCTTGGAGAGTTTGGTTCACTACCACTCGAAACACATGCCTGATTGCCTGGGCCAGACGAAGATAGCAGATTCCGAGCCCCTGATGTCGATGCTGGAGAGCAAGATCGAGTTGGGGGCTTGCTATTCAGAGGACTTGAAGACCTCTCATGTGGTGGAGAAGCAGATCCCTCATTCGGGAGAGGATAAGGTGCTTTTCGAACCCTGTACACACACCAAGCAAACTTCTCAGTTACCACCCTTTCCATCTACTGTGCTGGCACAAGTTGTGAGCATGCCCAAGGAGGCACTACCAGCATGCTGATTGCATGTCGAGAGAGAGATGAATTCAGTACCTGTCTTTCCTCTTCTCCAAAAATCGAGCCAAGGATGCCTTCCGTGCCTGGGGTAGCTCTGCTGGATCAAATCAACAAAGCCCGTGTCACTATCAATACTTTACAGCTATTAAGTGAAATTAGCTCTCACAGACAACAGACCACCAACACAACAAGTGATCAAGGAACTGGAAAGGCTCAAACACAACCAGGTACTCACCAATATGTGTTACCGGCGGAGGTTTTGCCAACCCCCGATTGGCCAATACAAGATTGACTGCAGTTGGAGCAGCAGAAGTCGTCGGTGCTTGAGGAACAGGAGACCCTGGTCTAGAGGTTGTAGACTGTGGCACTGCCATGGGAGCCGAGAAAGGACGCCCAGGGTTGACGCTTCCTGGTGGATTCGAGTAGTTTGATGCCCATGGCTTTCCACTACCAGCTAAGAGCATGATAGCCTGAGCCTGCAATCACAATGCCAACTTTTCGTCATGTCTTGGCAGGAGAATTGGTAGGGCTCTGTGTGGCTGCCCTAGCTCATAACTTAGTATCACTGAAATGAAATTGAAACCAAAACAGCAGCTCACCTTGTCAAAGGGAACATCGTCGTACACATTCACCATGCCTGCATAAAAGATCGTAAGCTGGGCTGTCCGAGGGTTCTTGCTAGCTCCAGCTGGTCTGTAAGACAAAATAGATGTGAATGCACTGCAAATGCCATCGCTTATAAAAGTTTGCACTTATGGTGTATAGATAAACCAAAGACAAATACTGCTACAACTTGCTCAAAGGTACCTTGCACCAGCCTGAGTTTCCATCTTCCCCCTTTGAGACAGTGCTTGTTGCATTTGTGCTGCTCTTGAGCCTTGTAACGTCATCCCATTTTCCAGATTGGGAAGCCCCTTCGCTTTGTTGAAAAGAGGCAGCGAGTTCCCAAATCCAGGGTGCTGCTGCGTAGAAGGTCGGGCCGGAGACAGGTGATCTGGACCTGCACGCTCTGATGGTTGTGCACTTTGCAGAGCCTCTTCACCCAAAGATGAAGGCTGTGCACCTGTGTTTTGTCCGCCTCTCACCTGGAGACTATATCCAAGCATGGCTGTTGCCCTCATGCTACTGCGAGCCTGATGAGCTGTGAATTCCTGCGACAAGTTGCCAAAACCAAATCAAGATTCTCAATCGTTTGTACTAAATGATCATGTGCAGTGGAATACTGAGCAAAGCCTTCTGTGTGTGGATTTTCTTGCACACAGTCAACAGCATCACCTCCCCGACTCCAGAGCACTACAGAGTAGTACTCGCAATATGTCAAGACATAACCCTGCAAGGCCCAGTGACTTACGGGAGGGTGGGATGGATTTGCAGGGGCAGACTGTTCCCATGCCGACAGTGATGGAGAATGACCAAGCATAGGACCATCTGTCATCTCCAATTTTGGAGCGACAACCGGCTTGCCCAATTTGTCGTCGGTGCGACTGTCGGTCTGCTGCTTCATTCCCGTCATCATCTGCTTGTTCCACGAAGGCCGGCGCATGCCTGTTCACAACCACTCGCATATTTAGCCACAAATCTGGCATCTCTAAACCTCGCAATCAGGGTCGATAGAAACGATACACTAGTCACTGACGACGTGGGTCAGTAATCTACTCTTTGTTCGCTCACGTATTCAATTAGAGAAATTTAATTAGTACATGAACATACCGCTTCGACTCAAGGTTAATTGCGTATAGTTCCACGGATGCCAATTAAGTACCTCTCTCTTCAAAGTAGCGCAAGTAATCCCCTCGACTCAGTTTCATTATCTCAGCCTCCGAGAGCCCCGACGGAGGTACTCCAGTTAACCCACTCTCCAAGTCTTGGTCGTCTTTCCTTCCTGTAGACGGCCTCTTCCTCCCTATTTTTTCAGGAGAAGGAACGCCTGCAGAAGCAGAGACTGTTTGGATAAGGAGAAGATATCATTTGGCAACTCCACTAAGAATGCCACGCTCTAGCCTATAGTCCTTCCGTTCAAATTGTTTGTTTCTTATGTGGCAGACCTCATCAAGCCCACAAGTTAGTCATGTTGGAGACCTAGGTTTCAAGAACCCGATTGATTTTTGCGCTCTGATCAACTCCTTAGCCATTTCTCTCGCACTGCGCCTAGTGCAAGGAGCAGGGACCTCCTCAACACGGTGAAAAATACGCAGAGCGTGCATCTAGGACAAATGACACCGCATGTTGGATCTTCCGTCGAAATCAACCGAGCGTCCAGAGATATGCGATTGGCAGTGTGCTAGGTTTCTCGACAAGGACGAGCCTCACTTCAATGCCATTCTAAGCAGACAGACATCTGGATTTGCAAAGAGAGAGACAGACACAGCAACAGACAAATAAGTTACCTTGGCGGAGTCGATTGATGGAGCTGTCTCTGTCCGCAGTTCGAGCGCCCTCGGGAGCAGGCGAGCCCCTCGATGGAGGACCCGTTCCCACAGTTTCCGGCACGCTGGGAATGGGCCTCACTAAAGTGCCCCCGCGCTCATTGTCCTCGGAGCCAACCTGCTCGCTCCTTCCAACCCCCAGAAAGTCCATCACCATCGTCTCTCTAGCCATCGCACAGTGGCGCACTGGATGCCGTCTCGGCCGCTCTTAAGTTGATACCCCTCCTCTCCTCTTTTCTCTTCTCGTCTCCTTTCCTCAATACTCACACACCACCTGATCACCTCCCCCAACCTACAAACTACACCTGCTGCTGCTAAATCCCTAGCGCCTCACACACCAAACCCCTGTCCCCGAGTCCCCTTCGTCCTCCGCCACTCCACCCGAAGTCATGAAGCCGCTTCCGGCCAAATCACCGACCCTCCCTACTCCCTCCCTCCTCTTCCCAACCACCCTAAGCTCCTCTCCTCTCGCACAACCCTGAACTCAACGTAGTGAACTACTGCCAAAACTACACACCAAGGCTCCCACGTCGCGGTCGGCAGAAATGCAAACTCCAATATTAGCTCCCCTCACTCGCTCATGCCTTCAATCATCTCCTCATTCCTCTTCATCCACACTCACTCACTCACAAACACACACGCACATACACTCACATGTACGTCAACCCACCCCCCAGCCTCTCTCTCTCTCTCTCTCTCTCTCTCTTTTCTCTCTCTCTCTCTCAAGCTTCGCCACCTTCGAGTAATAAGGAAGGAGCAGATTCTGGTGCACCCACAGAGAGCGAAGGCGGGCGAGAAAAGCTCGTAAGGATGGTCAAATGAGCTGCGGTAGGTGAAGTAATAAGTAAGGTATGAATGCTCATGCGATCGCTGCGAGAAAAAGGATGGATGCGGGAGAGCGATTGCGGAGGTGACTAGCGATGAAGGATGAAGGATTCAAGGAAGGCGTGGGATTGCGGGAGAGTGATAAGTTAGTAAGCAGAGCCCCAAAGCGCACGTGCTTCTGTGTCCATTCAAGCAGGCTGGGGCAATGGGATGGGATGGGCTGGGCTGGGCTGGGTTGGGCTGGCCGGGCCAAGTAGTGACTGACGACACATACTAGTAATTTACTATTATCTGTAGTATACCATGAGTTATATACTAGTAAACGATATGTATATGTATTCGTATATGTAGTGTAAAGGGTAGCGCGTGACCGTAGTGTATAAACGTATCCGGGCATTATATATAATGTACTCTAGTGTACCAGTGCTAGGCGGGTTCTGGTACGGAGCAGTATAGTGTGGGACAAAACCCCCCTGGCTGGCGTCGTGGCAAATGGGGCCAGATGGTGGACGACCGGTCGTGGCCATTGATTCGAGGCCACGTGGAGACGATCCCGCGGATAACTCCTTCCCAGCTTCTCATTGGACGCCAAAACAGCCAAGTGAATTAAAACGGGCTGATTGGAAGTGGGGGTCACAACATCAGGTCAGTTAAGTCCCTCCTTATTAATTTCCTCCATACCTAGATGTTCTTGGGGTAGGTCAATATCCTTTTATTGGGTGTAGTGGACCGGCTATGGTGCATCAAAGTGTGACATCATCCATGCATGACATCATCAAGTGTTTCCCCAATTCATATATTCGGCCATGGTAATAATTATTACCGCACCTTTATTATGCCCCTTTATAAAGATTTGGGCGAACCAACCCATACACTCATTCCTCGTTGGATGCCTGAACTCTTGCCTCCAAAGAACCAGTGTACGGGTTGGTTCGCCCCAGCCCTTTATAAAGCCCCCTCCCCCCCACAATGAACAATGTGGGTTCACATGACATATGTTGTATAAAGAAGAGGTATCTTCCTTATCCGACCTTGAGTTCATCCCGTAAGGTCCGGTGTGTGTTCGTACGGGATACATGATGGCTTGTACACCTCCTCCCCCGCCCCCCAACAAGTATCACAATGTTTATTTATGTATATATGTGGGTTTATGTACTAGATATTGAACACGAGGAGCTCTGCTACAACCAGTAGCAAGGCGACACATGTATGATATTGGGCACAGTGTTCACCATGTTGTGAGGGCCATTCGCTATGGTTCGTATTGCTCGTGTTCGTGTCCAACGAGGACACGATATGTGGACGCAATGTGAGATGGTGAGCATTACGATGATGAAATTGTGTTTCGTGTGTTTTAACAAAACAAGAAGTGAGAAAGAAGTCATGTGTGACAACAATGATTGGATATACGCGACATATGTTTGAGTCTAGGTCATTAGTATGGATATACATCTTCTTGTTATTTATTTTGCATATATATTATGCTATGATAGGAGTAATGCATGTGATGAATGGGTTGATTCTCCCTAGGGTTTCAACACATTTAACTAGGATTGTAAGAAAGCACTCGAACACCGCACCCCCGATGTGTCACACCTTGAGGGCCATAATGGGCCTCTCATAAATTCAAGGGTGAACCCTTGATGGCGTAGACATACCAAAATAGGAGTCTTGACGTCAATTGATTGGATCTTGCAAGAAACCATAAGTGAGTTTGTACCCCCACAAAAGTTTTTTTTTTTTTTTAAAAAGATCACACATAGTTATTGAAATTCTCTATTACATTCAAAAGTTTGATTGTAAAATTTCACAATTGTTTGTCTTCTATGTCATTGAAATTCAAATACGTCGAATGTATGGGCAACGCAAGAAAACAACTTATCTTCCAATGAGACAAACAACCTCCATAACTTGACGAAATGGATACATAGGTCCACTTGTTGATTAGGTTTAGCAAGCCTACAATCAACAACATAAGAACAACCCACCACACCTAAACAATATGATTGATACACATGCTCCTACCAAAAAACATAACGCCTCACACTAATGAACACATACACCCACATGGGTTGCCCCATAGAATACCATTCCTACATGGCCTTACATATGTAATTCCAACTTCAAGTGCACATGCATTGCGCGACTCAAACCAAATATCCTCCTTGCAAAGCTCCAACTCTTCACCGTAAATACCATACCAACACCCGAAAACACCAATTTGTAATTTGATTCATCAAAATTACATTATACCACAATATAGAACCTATATATACTAACAACAACAACAACAACAATGACCTTGAGGATGAAGCATCGTATAATAGTTTGACCATCATCAACAACACTATAGATGACCTTCATAACCAACTGATAATTCACTTGGAGAAAAGGTATATATATATATATAGAGGAAAAATACACCTTTTCGCCCTCAAACATCTTACCGTGCTAATAGTAAACAAATGTCACCTAGAGCCTCCAAACCCTTATCCTCCCCAATAAAAGAGACATCTGCACACACTCTACAAAATGCTACAAACCCCAAAAGTTGTGAAGGTTATTGATAGGCCATGCCATCTATCTCCATCAACAAGGATAATTCACCCTTTCACTCAAATTTTCATCCTCTCTAAGGGGTGCAAGCACAATAAAGTGGACAACTCATGGTCCAACCGATTGTTAAGTGAAAGTAATTTAGAAATATACGCTAACTTTGAGTTTTGTGCAAAAATAATATATTGATCTTCAAAGCTAAGCAATTTATGATAACAAAATCTACACATTTTAGAAGACGGTGCAAGTGGTGTGCAAGGTGAAATTGAACAAGCAATTGTCTATAATTTATTTTAAATACAATAAATTTACATTAAATTGATGGTTTTATGCATATATATATATATATATATATATATATGGTGATGCCCCTGAGTGGATAATGAGTTCAAGGAATATGAAAAAAAATTCCCATTTACAATTTCTAAGGTCATGAAGTCTATGTCCAAGACCGTATCCAACCATTTGCTTTGGATAGTCATTTTTAATTGTAACTTTTGAAGATCTCAACTATATATTATACATATGAGTATTTAACACAACAATAGAGGTCGAACTTTATTATTTAAAGATAAATAAATAACCAATTTAAACAACCCTTCGCTGCTACTTTTAGGCCTTTGACCAAAAAAGTATGGTTTTAGTGTACTGGAGCACTATTTTGGTCCAGTTTTGCTTGCACCCAAGGGTCATCCATGTCCAAACCCATACATTCACGTCTAACAAACCATGACACCTACCAACCGACCTACACAACTTCAAGACGACAACCCTAACACACCTATTTCACACCCACCACCACCCTACTAAAAACACGCATACCCACTAGCCCCACATGCACATAAAACACCAATTGCAACCACCGCATATTACAAGACCCATCACCCTCGCCTTTTACCAAAAGAGACTACCTCCGCCATGACGCAATAGGCCCTTTCCCCTCAACCATACTCCGTAAACCCGTCCAGGATTTGAACCTAGACTTGAGTTTGCGGCTTTGATCAAAGATGAAGAGTATTTCATTCACGTTGGTGTCATCTCTCTCTCTCTCTCTCTCTCTCTCTCTCTCTCTCTCTCTCTCTCTCTCTCTCTCTCTCTATATATATATATATATATATATATAATTGTTATTTTAGTAATGAGATTGGACTTTGTGTTGTTGGAGATGAGATTCGACAACACTATAGTAGAGGAATGCATTATAGGATTAACATAAGATGTTGTATGGTTCAACACTTTGAATGCCGAAAGCTAATCTCCACATTAGATTGACTCTTGTTTTAACCAATGTGGATACAAAACATGTCAATTTTCTTCCAAAAATCAATTGGTTTGTGTGGAAGTAGACAACCATTACCCTTCGGTAATGGAACAAGGTCAATAGCCCTATAACAATGGCTCTCCAAAGTTGATTGAGATGATTACCTCACTTATGTGAAACTTCCCCGGAGGCTGCAAAAATAGTATATTTGTAGGCATCTTCTTTTTTGCTACCACACAATTGTTAGTTGAGATATTCAAAGACTTTTAGTCCTTCCAATATGATTTATTATTTTATTTCATTACAATTAAACAAAAGAAAGTTGCCAACGCTAATTAATTAAAGGAAGAAGGAAATGTGCCCATTTCGAGGGGCAACGAGGCCACTCAAGCATGAAACATTGTGATGTAAAAAGTAATGACAACCAAAGGGACCCCCAACCCACCATAGACAAATCCAATGGACTACCAACTAAGGAACACTCCCCCCTGGGGAAACATCAAGAATTGCCTAAGAAGCCTAAATGCATTGTTTATTCCAGTTCCAATGAATCTTATAGCTATCCCATCTACATAACACCCAAGGGCACCCAAAGTCTCACATCAAAACTTGCAAGAGGGCTTTAGTTGAGAAATTGCTAATTTAAACCCTAGCCCAAGCCATCTTAACCTACACAATGAGCTTGTCCCAAACGAGGTGTTTAATCTTCGTTTCATGCCAATGGTTGTGGTTGACCACCTTGTCATTCCATTCGATCCAAATGATCGACATGGTGATGCCCTGCATGAGGTGCCAAATCTTATTACATTTGATGAATTTTTCCACATCTTCTCCCCTTGCAGTGCATGTTTCCAAAGAAAAATGTCACTAAATGCCTTTGCGGTAATTTTCCTTAGCTTTAGCATAGGAGAAGTCATTGCCGATAAGTTCAAAGTATGGAGTCCAACAAACGTTGGATTGAAGCATTTCCATGCAGGTTCTAAGAAGGAAGTTGGTAGGTACCTTTAACCATAACTTCCGAGCTTTGCCAATGTACCCCCATGCTTTGGAGCCAAAGAAGCTTTGATGATTCTTAGAATTGAAGTAACATACCAACCAAACTCCCAACTAGCCCCCCCCCCCCCTTGAGGGTTGAACTTGCCAACTACGTACCTAAGCAATCAGCCGAAGATTAGACTCTCCCGGTTCCATAGCCTTCATAATCCATTAGTAAAAGAGACTATTTTATGTGGTGTTAGGTGCACTAATCCTAGGGATATGTACCTCTTCTTCATAAAACATTCTTTCCAACTACCTCATGTGCTTGTGAGTTGTTGTTTTATTATATTGGACCCACCCCATACCGGATAAACAACAAATAATAGAGAGAAGAACATGATTACAAATAACCACCCACCCTACAAACCTAAACTCCGAGGTGCTCCTTGGGGGGGCACTAGCGGTATTTTAGAAACGACGTGTGATATAGGGTATTTAATACTCATTTGAGGTAAAATTTTGAAGAATTCCATGTAAAATATAAGCGGCGAATTGATGTTGGAAACCAATTATAAAAATAAAAATACCATGCAATATAACATGTGTAAGGGATCACATTTTGCGTCATCAAAGAAGATGGAGGGCTTCATTTTATTCCATGAAGGTTTCTCTTCATTAAGGATACTTTGAACTCCATTATGTTTAAACATTGACACAAAGGGGTATATTTGAGACAATATTTGATGTCTGAAACTCTTTTCCAGAGAGAAAAAAGAGAAAAACTCCGGTCTCCGGAGGAGACCGACGTGAATTAAGTGTCTGTTCGATCCACCCCCAATCCGATGCCCACATGGTATCAGAGCGAATGTTGTACGAACTCTTGCAAATGTTGGACAACTGTGTTTCTTGACACACTGTATTTGAAGGTTGCACTTTGCTTGCATTCTCCATTACAATCTTGTTGATGAAATTAATTGTTATTGTGTTTTCTTCTTGCCATATCACAACAATGCAATTCCATTGTTAAAATGCCAATTCACAATGCACCCCCCCCCCCTCAACTAAAAATTAAAGGCTATCAAAAATTTGTAAGAAAAATAAAGTAATTAATATTGAATGCATTATATATATATATATATATATATATATCTAATTGCCAATATGGTATTAAAATTTTAAGCTCAGTAGATTTTTCCTACTTTAAGGACTCCTAATATTCTAAATATTAATAAGAAATACCCCCTTGAAAATAAGTGGTTGTCGCAAGTGCCTCCAAGAATTCACAATGAGTGTCCCCCCCCCCACTACACTAATCCAACTTCTTCAAAATATCGGTGTAAATGAATTAATCAACCTCACGTGTGCTAACTCAGACCAAAAGAGGCTCCAAGTAACTTGGAAAGGTGTCCTTCCTCTTCCCATTACCGGTCATAATCAACAAGCCAAATAAGTAGGTTCATGGATATGTTTGTCAAACAAGTAGGTGCAAAACCTCTCCCAATTGATTTCCATTATGGAGGCCTCAATAAAACCGTTAGGATCATAGCCAAATGAATGACATATATATTTCTTATCCCCATCTAACAATGAACAACGAGTCATTGGTGCACTAGGAAATGCTATATTGTTTCTTGCCCCCGGGGTTACCCATTAACCCCAACTTCACAAGCCTTCGAAAGGGTTGTCTCCAGTGCATTTCACTCCATGTTGGTTGTGGTATTTTCATGGACAAGTTTTGAGGTTAAGAAGAGATTTATATGTAGGATCTTGAAACATGGGATATGAGCTATATCGAGGAAAACAATGGGCATGAATAAACCTTTAGATCTTTAGATTCCAATAATTGAAGGAAGGAATGCACAAGAAATTGTTATGTTTAATCCCCCATAAATGACCTTTGAGCAATCAAACTGACCTAGAAAATGAGCAAGAAAGATCGTGTGGTCCTAGACGGGATCAAATCAATAGTTGAGCACCCCAAAAAATTCTCATGCCAAAGTGTGCACACTGCAATGAGCTAGCCACCTTGCATTTGGAGTATGTAAATTGTCTTGTATTTCTAACCACATAAATGCAAAGAATTCCTTTAAAATCACATAGTGTCCAACTGTTAAATCAAACCATCAATGTGAGCACAAAGGTTGTTTTTACATGAACTTGAACAGTAAAAGAAAATAATAGAATAGTAAAGGAAAAAACCCACGTTTACCATATAAACATCTATGATGTTCATGCAAAGTATGCATTAAAGTGGCAACCATTGATTGGAGTCAACACCCTCACATGAGCTCCCAACACAACAAAAACATGACCGCTTCCCACCAGAGCCCAACATTTTCCTTTCTAATTGCATCCATACCCAGACCATGCCCATCAGCAGCGACCTATGCCCACCCATGCCCACCCATAGCATGACATGTGCGCACCCATGCCCACCCATGCCCACACATAGCATGACATGTGCCCACCCATGCCCACCCATGCCCACCCATGCCCACACATAGCATGACATGAGCCCACCCATGCTCACCCATGCCACACATAGCATGACATGTGCCCACCCATGCCCACCCATGCCCACACATAGCATGACATGTGCCCACCCATGCCCACCCATGCCCACCCATGCTATTCAAATTGCGCCCATGTATTCAAAAATTATGTAATGTGTATTGTGTAATTGTGTAATTGTGTAATTGTGCCCCACCCATGCCCACCCATGAACAATATTATCGCAGCCATGCCCACCCATGCCCACCCATGAACAATAATAGCTCAGCCATGCCCGCCCATGAACAATAATATTGCACCCATGCCCACCCAAAACCCATGGGCATGGGCATGGGCATGGGCGCCCAATGTTGGGCTCTGCTTCTCACCCTTGATATTTTTTGACATGTTTTAATCATCTCCAAATTGCAGGGCTCATGAGTCTGTTGGTAGATATCCACGTTGGCTTGATGTTTACAATTAATTTGATTGCGGATAAATGAGTCAGGTGGGATTAATGTAGGGAATAAATCATCCATCGACCCAAAATTGGTTGCTTCTATATATGCTATCTTGATCATGTGGGTAAGGGTTTGAGAGAGAGAGAGAGAGAGATCCTTATGGGATCAACACAATTGAAATGCCCGTTTAACCCACCGCATTGTGTAAGGGTTTCCCCAACAATAAGAAATAAGTAAGGGGCAAGCAAGCAACCTTGCCTAACTCCTCTCTCCAACTTACATTTTAACATGGACTTTAGGGGCGGTTTACACTATGGACCAAGAGCCATGACCATGAAATTCTAAAATATGTGATTGGAGAGTAAAGTGCTCTTGGTCCCATTTGGCTTTACACTACCTTGAAAAAAGGAGAATGACCACTAACTTTGAGGTCCCCAAAAACTACTAAAATCTGCCATTTGGATAATGTGCCATGGTCCAACGGGTTTTCCGTTGAGGTGAGGCAAAATGCTCGACTCAACGGAAATCAAGGGAGCCGTAAGGCTGAAAATCAGCCATTGGCCGATTTTTTTTAATATTTTTTTTCCCGATTTTTTTTGACGTTACTGTAGATCGTTGGGATAGAAATATTAAAAAAATCAGCCCAAAGTTGTCCCAGTCCAAATCCACTTTACACTACAAGAGTGACCAAGCCACTCAAAAATCCATTTTTGATTTTTCATGGTCACGGCTCTTGGCCAAGAGCTGTGACCATGAAAATGATTTAATTTTCTTGGTCATGGCTCTTGGTCCATAGTGTAAACCGCCCCTTATTGAGACTTATTGCAGTTAAAGCGTCGCCATAAAGAAGTTTAACCTGACTAATGAATTCCTTGTTGGTGCCCAATTCAACATAGCGTGAAGACTTCGAAGCTTTGTCATATGACTATGAAAATTATAATATGTGAAAACATGTATGTTGTGTGAGAATCTTAGCCCAATGTAATGTTGTTTGGGATTAAGGGGTGGTTTACACTATGGACCATGAAGTCGTCCCACGTAAGAGGCCTATTTTGTGTGGGACAACTTCCATGGTCCGAGTTACTAAAATATTAGTTTTCATGGTTCGTGGGCCCTTCACTAGGTGTAAACCGAATGTGGACCATGAAGAATGACCGTGCACCAAAAAGTGGAGTCATTAACTAAGTTGGAAAAAAAATCATTAAAAAAATCCAAAAAAATCATTAAAATGGCATTTTTCTGACATGGGCCCTTGCTATTTTTCCTAGACCACCTCTTTTGCTTGTCCCAACGGAAAACCCGTTGGACCATGGCAGTGGATAGAGTAGGCTTAAAAAAACAAATTTGTGGACCTCAACCTCCGTGGTCACTCTGCCATTTTTTCTTGGTGTAGACCCAAGTCGTCCCGGGACGACTTCAACGTCCAATCACATCGCTTAGACGGCCATGGGACGACTTCATGGTCCATAGTGTAAACCGCCCCTAAGACAATATTGTCTTAACTGATTCTTAGGTTGTTTATTTAGACTAATGATATTGTTGAGCATGGGTTGAGGCCTTAAGCTGCACAATTTTAGCTACACACACAAAAAGAAGTGTAATTGACCTCTCGTTATCAAGGTACTTAGTGTCTCCCTCCTTAGGGATAACTAATCATAAAATTTTCACTCCCTCATGAAAATTGCATGCTCTTTGTCTAAGTGAATCATTTCATAGAAATATCTGCCTAGTAGTGGGCCAAAACTCATGAATGAATTCCAAGGGGATCCCGTCATGACCTCGTGCTTCTCTAGATGTCATAGAAGAATTTGTTCCATAAATTTCATTCTTTGTAGTGAATCCTTCAAATCCCCCTCAAAATGCATCTTGCACCCCTAGCCTTTCTATTATCAAATTCTTCAAGTTCTGTATTTAGTTATTGGCTCTGTCTGTAGGACAGAGGCTATGCATCAACTTCTTCGGTTCAAGAGCAAATTTCCTAACCACTTTGCGTTCACACTTAGACGTTACTTGTTCTTGTTATTTTTGGTCCACTTTATTTAATGTGGATGTTAACTATAATTATATATGTGTATATATATAGAGAGAGAGAACTATAATTGCTCCCTAAAATGCATTGAAAGAAATCTAGTTAAATATAGTTATTTCGGCAGTTCTTGATTATTTATTCTAAAAATTTCGGGTGATATCAAAATCCTTGACCTGCATTTGAGAAGAAGGTGCACAAAATCCAAGAAAGGTTTGGTATAGTAAATATCCATGGATTGTGTAGTAAGTTTTTGCTATGGCTCAAAACAACAAAACCCAGGGAACAAAGTCTCCAGGAAGACTGAGCTAGTGTCTATAAGGGTTATTGTCACATTGGATTAAGGATTTTAATAACATGTTAAGATCTTTCTTCCTTCATTACTTCTTAATTCCAGTTATTTTCCCACTCTTATGGTTCTTTTGTGCTTCCTCAGTAGTGAGTGACTCCGTCCTATCAAAAGGTAATTTTCTATCATTCTATGGTTTCGACCTATGTCAGTCGTGAAGCTCAACAGCTTGGCAAGTAGTCATTGGCAATTTGTCAGGACCGAAGTCCGGGGTAATGTCTTTTAGTAACCGCATCGTCTTTGATCAATGTAAATCACAATTGCAACAATTCAACATTTTAATTTCCTTTTAATTGAACTTACAACCATCATGCCTATCTTCACATGCTCAAGTCACCACCTTAGTCTTCGACCATCTGGTGACTCATCTCAAACAATCATCCATTTGTCAATACGGAATCAATACATCAACAGCTAGGCGATATTCTTCCTTAAGGCTTTAGTCCTCTATAGACTAATCAATCAACATACAAAGGGTAAAGTCTTACTCCAGTAAGATATTCTTTCCTTCAAGGGAAGGTACAGCTTTGACAGCCTATAGCCTGCCTCTAGCCCTTCCATCTTTTCCGCTGACACTTTGCTTAGCTCTTCTCTTCTTTCCCTCTCTGACACACTAGCTAATGGCTGTGAATTTGGGGCACTAGCCCAGGCGATGGCCTCACTCTAGCCTCCCTGTCTTTCTCTCTTCCTAAGACTATTGCCCTTCTCGGCTGGCTACTAAGCAGCCCCTCGGGACCTCTCAGTCCTCTCTACAGACTATGGCCATTATCTTTTCTTGACTTGGCCCATGGCCTGATCCCACTGGTCTCGGCTACTAGTCTTTAGCCAAGTCTATTGCCCTTCTTGCTTCCTATCAAGCCTTTTCTTACTTGCCTTCTTCACGACAGGCGGTATGTATCCGTCAAACTCCCTCTGACCAGTTGCCTTGCCACTCTCTGGCCTTTTATCAGACTATTGCCTGTCTTAGCCTTGCTCTCGGCCACTTCTTGATCTTTCAGACCATTGCCTCACCTCAGTCACACTCCATATCTCTCAACCTCTTTCCGTCTCATCTCTGATCACTCACTCTGAACCAATCTCTACTCTTCCGAATGCAAATTTCCTCTCAGACTACTTGCCTGATTTTGTCATTACAATGCTATGTCAGACTACTTGCCCAACCTTACTTCCAAATATCACTCACAACATTTCACATAACTTACTTCAACAATCCTCTTCACTCATAAGACAAACAATTTCACATAATACTTCACTCATAATCATCTCATGAACACAAAAGAGATAAGTCCACTTCAGGGTCCAAGTTTTTCGGCCCTTTAACTTCCTAACATTGTCATTCCAAGCTTCCTGCTTGTTCAAGACTATTGCCTGGCTCAATCACTGAGCTACAGACTTCTACGCCTATTGCTAATCTGAGACTATGTAAGATCTTGCTGTTTGCAAATAGCCTGTCTTCCTACTTGCCTGGCTCCTTCTTAATGTCGAGAGAGAAGACCAGGTGGTTTAGCCGTCGTAACCACTTCTTAACGGCTATTGCCTGTTTTCATCCCTTTGGATGGCTACTGACTGCCTATAGCCGAATGAAAGACGTTAAATTTCAAGAATTGTCCTTTTCAGACAGGCGATAGCCAAAAAATCAGTTCTACAGATTGGCATGAGCAAAGTGGACAACTATAATTGTAGTCTTTCATAGTAAAGGACAAAGCCTTACGGTTCTACCGTTTTCTTGTTTATTTTCCCTTTAGTTCATTCACTTCTCCATGTTCCCAATATTGAATGTATCATCTTGACAAGAAGTCGTAGTCTGTTCAAACTAGCCCTAAAAGAAATGCATGTCATGAGGTAAGCTAACCAATTCCTCTCCAAGTTTGTCCACCATTTCACCCTTGATACAAGATAAATTCTACTTGAAAGAAGACTTCCTAACTTGTTCAGTCTTATAGATAATTTCTATTTGGATTGGAGATGATCCAACCCTGCTCAATTCATATATTGTAAGCTTAACCCTTAACTTCCCAAGCCTATGAAAGCGTTCTTTTGAGTGCATTTCACTCGATGTCAGTTGTGGATTTTTCATGGACATGTTTTGAGGTTAAAGTGGGATTTGTTCATAGGATTTTGAAACATGGGACATGAGCTAATGGGCACAAATAGTCATGTGGATTTTAAGATTATAACGATCGAAGGAAGTGATGGACAAGGAATTGCCATGTTTTATCGTTCAAAAAAAGAGCTTTGACCAATCAAACTCAATTGGGAGACAAACAAAATGCTCGTAATTGACATTTAAGTATATTTAGACAACCCACTCATCCAAAAGAATAAGGGATGTGCACTTGTGGGGAGAAAAACATCAAACGAGAGCAGGAAAAACAACAATACAACAACCGCAACTTTGAATGTTTGTATTCCACGTTTGCCAACAACCATATCGGTGTAGTTTTGCAAACTAGCGTACGTCATATTGGCACTTGGAATCATCCAAAATTCATGCATAAATCCAAATATACTTAAATCATACTTTTGGTCCAATAGATGGAAAAAAAATTTAATAGTTCAGCTTCTCCACCAATTCTCGTGCCAAAATGTGCAAACCACATTAGGCTAGCCACCTTGCATTTGGAGTATGTAAATTGTCCCATATTCCTCGCCAGATGCAAAGAATTCCTTTAAAATCACATAGTGTCCAAATGTAAAATCGAATGGTTGATGTGAGCACACATGCCATTTCTACATGAACTCCAACAAATGTTTCACTTTTATCAAAATAAATGTCATGGATGTTCATGCAAAGTTTGCATTGCAGTGGCAATCATTGATTGGAGTCAGAGCTCCCAACACAACAAAAACATGACCACTTCCCACTTTGATATTTTATACACATTCTAGTCATCTACAAATTGCACAACTCGTGTGTTTATGGGTGGATGTCCGCGTTGGCTTGATGTTTATAGTTATTTTAATTGCAGATGAACGAGTTAGGTGGATTTCATGTAGGAAAAAAATCAAGCATCGACCAAAGATGGGTTGCTTGGGAAGTGAGGGGTTAACACCCATTGCAATTGACCCCACACGTGGATGTCAACCAAAGAAAACTAGTGCATAGAAGTGCACCTCACCTCCGTCCAAACCAAGCCCATTTGTGGTTAGCTCATCTCAATCAGGTTTCACTAAATCGCTTCTAGGTCTTCGAAGGTTACAAAGATAGATCCGTGTAGATCCAACATAACAATTATCTAAATACACATATTTGAGTGATATATGGTTGGTTGCATATCTAATAACAAACACAAAATAAACATGTGTTTAAAAGAGATTATACTACATACTCAAAATATGTTAACCTTTAGAGACTCAATAATCAACAAAATTGAGGGTCCTATAAGACCATAATGGTTTATACGAGACTTTCTATTCTATAGGTCTTGTGTGGGTTGTATGCAACCGCATGTTTAGGCCTCCCATAGGCTAAAGATAACCTTGACCAAATACCAAGCTCGGGGAGCCGGTCGTCAATGTAGCCCCTAGTACAAGTGCCATTGGTTGTGGCCTTCATAACTATAATCCACATGTTGAGCATGTGGAAGAGGTGGTGTTGCACACGAATGATTGGGGCATAATGCTTGATAGATCCCCGGACCCATTGAGCATTGCTACTTGGTTGAGTGATGATATGCCCATTCAACACTACAATAATGTGAAAATAGTTGGTCCATTATGTGTAGGGTGCTCGAATGAAAGTCTACGTGTTTTCAAGGTCTAATGGAAATCATTTGAAAAAAACACTCAATCATCATAATATCAGCCCATTTGACATTGAATATGGGATTCATAGTAAACTGAGTTTGTATGATTGTATGTTGAATTCTATCATAGGGTCCTCCAATAAGATATGCAAAGTTGACTATGATATTGTTGTAGAAATTATAGTTTGACTGGATATGCACTATCTATCATATTATATACTAAACATAAATACATAGATATTTGATTTATCCATCGCATTTTAATATCATCGCATTCAAGCAATCATTGAAGATTCGTATATCTTTCATAAAATGTGAGTATGTTGGAAGTGTAGTGATGGATCCACGTATAGAATCAAAACAACCAAAAAATTTCCATCTTTTGAGGATATGTCCAAACTTAATCAAATAACTCTTCCATGCCAAATGTAGGCTTTGACTTTCATCATAATTTCATAATAACACCTTTGCAAAGTTACACTTTCTTCTTAGAAACTGGCAGGTGAACTCGAGTGACATTACTTTTATCAATGCAACATTTATATGTAAATGATTATGTGGTTATTAGTATGCCCATTTAGGGTTGTACAAATCTTTGGTGGGTATTCCAAATGGCACCAAACCCCCACCAATTCCCATGGCAATTATTCAAATTCATAACCACAGTTATTGAATTTTCGAATGATCGAATTTGATTTGTGACTGTAGTTTGACGAGAATCAAAAGTTTTTTTTTTGGGTCATTTCTTTAAATAATCATCAATGGTTTCTCAATTCTTTAACAAAATCCGTGAACTGTATTGAATTTGTTCCAAAATTTGAGATCATTGGAGATTTGTTTTCTTAAGATTTCCAAAACCTCTAAGCCAAACTTGTTTTCTATTTATGTATTATTCTCAGAAAACCAATAATGGAAACTACGAACAAAATCATGTACTCGTCCAACACCGGTCGTAGTTTGTTGAACCATTCCATAACAAACATGTGTGAAAACAAATTTTCATGAGCAGGGCTGGAAGTCCATCCCTTAATGTTGGACCCCACCACTACTATTAAGACAAAGAGAGGTACAAATAAAAGCTGACTCCCATAAGTTTGCGGTGGATGTATCTCGACTGGATTCCCAAAACGAAATTGGGACCTCTGATACTGTAACGAGGTCAAACGGACTTAGAATATAGACGATGCTAGAATAGAATCGACCACGTTTTTCGCCCTTGACAATAACATCGGGCCACTTCAAAGGGGTGGGCATATAGCCCATGGCGACTATTTGTGAAATTATATATTGCCATTCTTCTTTGCATCATATATACCAAATTAAATGGAAAATTTTGACCCGGTCTGGCCGTGCATGAAGACCAACTTCTTCCACAATGTGTGAAAATTTGGGAGTGACCGGATCGTTCCACTTTTTGGCCCCGTGTTTCTAAAATCATTCACATGGCATCCACACCCACATGGGCTAGATGCTCGCCTTGGCTTGGCTTGGCCCGAACACATGCACAATAATGGCAACTTCCAATATATATCTCCACCATTGTAGGCCTCATGGCCTATAACTTAGTGCCCTTATCCTCCTCTAGCACACTAATGGATTAGCTTGCGGCTACGATTTGCATGCAATTGAACTTTTTTAAAATGATGTCGCATTTTGGAGATATTGTATTGCTTTCTAGGTGCTATTTATGGCACTGGGTTTATGACACGAGGTTGCAAAGGCGTTCAACGACAACCTAAAGGTGTGAACAAGCCATGGCACTTTGTGCCCGAGCCTATGTAGATGTCTTGCTCTTTACGTTAGGGTAACAAGGGGGCCTAGTGGACACTTGGGGGAGAGGGAATTATCGCATACAAGCATACATGGTATTCATCCAACATTCAAACTCAACCCGTTCCGTATGTATGGCCGATTCATTCCAAATGATTCGGGCTACATTAATTCGGGGTTTTTGAAGTTGGTTTTCGGTGTCACCTTAACTAGAACTAACAAGATGTGTTTTTGTTTTACATGCACTCGCACACCGTAGGTTTGTGGTTGTTTCATCCCAACTGGATTTCATTATGTTAATGATGGGAGATTTTGTGTGTCATACTACACCGTTTGTGGTATTTAGTGTCACATGCGTAGTAATGTCACTTACCCTATTTTGAGGTGTATGTTAGGTTATACTGATGATTGGCAACTTCACCATAAGTGCCACATCATGACACGCGGCGTTCAAGTGTGCTCACTGATATCTTGGCATGAGTGAGTTATGTTCAATAGCGTTAGGAGGTGCATGCCCATGTTACAAGTTGACTACAGTGTACACAGATGACACTTGCCATTAGTACGCTAAAAAATATCTTCCCCTTGCATACTAAGATACAAGATTGTCATCTAAATTATCGCAATGTGCTATTGTAAATGTCACCGAGTAGATTTTTTCCCACTCAAAGAAGTTACTCATGTTGACGAACGGAATCATATTGGCAATTAGTGGGCGTGACATTTTGAGACCTCTAGGCATCTAGTTCAGGCCCTTCGCAAATATTGTATGTGACACTAAATACCATAAACAATGTAGTGAGCTTATTTTCATACCAAAAACATGAGGGATAACATTGTGGATGGATACCGTTTCCTACTAACCCATGGTGTCTAGCCTCATAAGTTTGTGTTATAGACAAACAGTGTGCATTTGAAAGGCTCTCAAATTTAGAAGAGACGTGGATATATCATGGGAGCATGGCAAGTGTATACGGGGTTCCACAATACTTTCAAAGCGATATTGTATATTGTGAACCACACTATAGAGTTGCCCATGGTAAGTCACATAAATGACCACATTGTTGACCACCATGAAGGCAAATATATATAAGGTTTATAGAAAGAAAGAAAGAAAGAAAGAAAGAAAACTAACTATATTTTTGCCAAAAGTAAGATTGGTGCGGCAAGCTCAAACAACAAGAAATCTAACCCTAGCCCTAGATGTCTTGCTCTTTTACTACCCCAACCAATATACACTATAACCTCCATATTATCAATCTCCTTGATGTCACTCCTTCTCTTATATCTTGAAACCCTAGGAAACAAACATTCTCGGTTTCAATCTCGCTCCTTATTGTCATGTGTTCCTCCCATACATCATCGGTTTCGACATTAAAATGAATCACCAAAGAATTCAAACCACACACTCACGCACATCACAATGTCATCATCGTGACTATTGTCATTTTTGCAATGTTGGCTTTGTGTTATTCCATAACATCACATGCTACACTAATTCTCTTTTTCCACGCATCCATATTAACACGACATCACTCCTTACATATCACCTGCATTTTTGATTTCCACAGGCATATTACGGAGTTTATAGTGTATCTTTAGGGTTTAGAGCTCGATTAAAGCGCAAACATTACTTGTTATAAAAAATATACAAAGATTACCTTCTTTAGCTGATCAATAGTTCCATAGTCAACATTGGACTTCAAATTCGTCTACATACCCTACCTCAACGGCAGGTCCGGCACACCAGTGCCGGATAATTAAAGAAAACAGTGCCAAACAGGTTCGGCAAGTGCCGTTGAAAAAATCTAACTCCGGCACTTGCCGTTGATGACAATTCCGGCACTTGCCGAAGTCTGCTGCCGGAGTCTGCTTCTTTGTACTCCTAGGTTCGAACGAAGCGTCTTTCCTCAGTAATGTGATGTTTATGGTTTAGGTTTAAGGTTCAGGGCTTGGGGTTGATCAGGACAATGATCTGCGCGGCTTCAAATTTTTGGTTGCTTACGCCGCTGATGCTACTTTCATTGCATTTCGCGGATCTCGGACTTTTGAAGACTTAGGCCGGGAGAGTCAGCCGTCGTCCTCTGCCAGTGGGGTTCATGGGGTGGTTCTGGAGCTTTCCCGCAGCTTCAGGGGATGTGGTTGCAACTTGCTCGCTCAATTGTCCAAATCGGAAAAGCGCACAGCAATACAAGATTACACACAGCAATACAAGATCTTGAACAAACCGGCTCCTAATTCACATCACTGCTGAAGGTGTGACCGCGGTAAGCCGAGGATAATGCCAATAACAACAACTTTTTGGATAGGACAGTAAGAAGTCTTTGCTTCCGCTGCTGCCGGAGTCTGCTTCCGCTACTACCGACGATTGGATGACTGCCGAAATGAGCTTCATGGCCTTCTTAAAGAAGAGGTGAATTACCGGTAGGTCAATCTCCACCTAAACCAAATCTGTCAAGTGTTTTCGACAACAGTAGTCTTAGCAATTAGCTCGTTTTGAAGGATTCGAGTGTTTCACCTTGAATTGTTCAGTGTGAACATCATGTAGTTTTCCCCGAGTTCATGGTTTGAGTGTCCTATGAATCCTGAATTTGACACACGCAAGCATTGTATGCCATTGTATGCCAGCTTTTCTTCAATTTAGGATGATGTCGCTCAATCTTTCTGAAGGAGCATAAGTATATGAATGAGTACTAGATTATGTCCAGATTTTACTTGCATAGCAATGGATACTTAAGACAATCCTTGATGACCCTTCCCTGTCAGTGTTTATGTATATAACTAACAGTTTGCAATCACTTCGTCATATCCCTGTGTGCAACTTATGTCAGCTTTGTGCAAATTGAATCGCAACTCCACCTTTGAACAAAGAGTTTTCTAAGCCTAATTTTTTTTTCTCTTTGGTCAGGTGTTGAACCTGGAGGTGATGGACAAGAGCCGGCATTGGAAAATTGTTGGATGCAGTGCAATGTCTGGGGAGGGCCTCCTAGCTGGCTTTCATTGGCTAGTTTCTGATGTGGGCTCTCCATCTACATGCTAGAGTGACCACACTCTTGCATTGGCTGATTGAAGTTATCCCAATATCAAGAATGTAGGAGCAGGGGGTTCCAAATTTCGACCATTCCCTTCTTGTTTTCATACAGCTTTCAAAATGAGCCAACTTTTGTTATCATCGATGTTCGGTCGTATAAGTAAAGAGGAGAATCAATCTTATATTGAGAAGGCTGTTGAGGTTGACTGGTTGGAGCACAAAGATAAGAAGAAACCTTGTGATATTATCAAGAAACCGGTTGGTAGACCTAAAAAACTTAGAAGATTGGAGATGAGTTTGGTTTCCAACATATCTCCAATATTGCAACCTTCATCTTCTGGTACTAAGGCTAGGGTGAGGGGGCCTTACACCAATTGGTTTACGCATGAGCTTTGGTCTCCAATTGAAGCAGCTATGAAGCAGCTATGAAACAACACAAAAATCATACTGCTGCATTGAAATATTTGAGGATCACTCATTGCACCAAGGGTACATCTACAGGGCCTTACGATAAATTGTCACGAGGAAGTTTAAATGAGTGGTTCACAACCAGTGGAGAGATTCGAGGTCATGTTTCTGCATGTGTTGCAAGAAAACACGCATTTGTACCTCAAGGGCAACACATGCCACCACTTCAATCACATATGGAGGTTACCACAGAACTTGTGGAATTACTCTTAAGTATGAGGGAAGCAGGTGTTTCTCTGCATGCTGGAATTGTTCAACCAATCATTATTGGTTTTCTCCAAGAAAAAACCCCCGGAGTACTTCAAAAATTGAAGGTGTCATTGAATTGGACTAGGAGATTTATGCGATCTAGGCTCAATTGGCGATTTCGGAAGCCCACAACGGTTAAGGGTAAACTTCCAACTGATTGGGTAAATCAAGGTCACATGATGATCTTGAGAATTGCATACTTGGTTAAACTATACAACATACCTCTTAGTCTTGTGATGAATATTGATCAAACAAGCATACATTTGGTACCATTAGTTGGAGATAGGACTTGGGAAAAGAAATGATCCAATGATGTTGGCGTTATTGGAGGTGATGACAAAAGGGCTATCACTGCTTGTGTATCTTCAGCAGCAAATGGTTCTTTACTTCCGCTTCAACTCATATTTTCAGGGACTACAAAGAGAGTCATACCCAAAACTCAGCGAGGACGGCAAGGCCTTGATTATGGTTTTCATTTCACTATGAGTGGGAATCATTGGTCGAATTTGGAATCTATGAAACAATTTGTGAATTTCATAATTGTTCCATATCTTCACCGTGAGAGTGACAAGTTAAATTTTTCTAGTTCGCAAAATATGGTGTGCCTTATTGATTGTTGGAGCGTACATACCAGTTCAGAATTTCGACTTTGGATGAAAACAACTCATCCCCGCATTTTGTTGCTTTATGTGCCGGCCAATTGCACATCTAAATTTCAACCAGCAGATATTGTCTTACAAAGGCCTTTAAAATGTGTTTTTGCAAAAAAAATTTAAGTTATGGTCTGCAAGTGAAATTCAAAGGATGGTGGCTAATAAAGTGCCAGTTGGTGCAATGAAAGTTGATAGTTCAATGGAGACAGTCCGTGAAAATGCTGCTGAGTGGATGTTTATGGCTTGGAATAAGCTTCGAGTTCATAAAGAGATGATTGCATCCGGTTGGGCGCGATGTGGGATTTTAAAAGCGTGGGACTTTCGAATTCAGAATGAAGCAATGAAAGTGAATTTTGAGAAATCTCTTTTTGGAGAATTAGGCAATCTTGTTGAAGACCAAAATTCGGAATTAGATGTTCCTGATTATTATTTAGACATTGATGTTTTAGATTGTTTAGCTCGTTGTGTATCTAACTTGAGCATATCTAATGAGATAGACTTACCTGATTTGAATGAAAGTCTTGACTTGGAGAATGACATATTAGATTTTGCACATTTTGATTCTACTGGGATTGAAGAATTCCCACCAACAAGTGAGAATTAGAAGTACGATATTACTTATTATATACCAAATAGGTTAAATGTGATTTTATCACATTAAGTTTGCATATTAGTGTTGTTTTTTGATTTCTACGGAAAACACATATGTATTTTTTAGTTTATAATGAAATTTGTTTTACAAAAATTTGGCACTTTTATGATAGATTTTCCAACATTTTTGGCATTTTTGGGTTGCTGAAAAATAATTATTAGGCACTAGCAAAATCAATTAATTATGGCCGGACCTGCCGTTGAGGTAGGGTAGTGGAACAAGGACGAGTTAATCACAAACATGTTTTTATTGAAACCCCTTTA
The DNA here is from genome assembly GCA_950295325.1 of Polytrichum commune. Classification (NCBI taxonomy): domain Eukaryota; kingdom Viridiplantae; phylum Streptophyta; class Polytrichopsida; order Polytrichales; family Polytrichaceae; genus Polytrichum; species Polytrichum commune. The sequence goes on from OX485807.1 coordinate 41,181,273, forward strand.
TGTGGGTAAAGGTTGGTTGGGGCTCAACCCAACGAGCAAGATATTTAACCCTGGGTTTATTGTCTCGGGTTTATCCACTTCTTCATATTAGCCTTCTTCCCAATTCTTTCAAAACAAAGGCTTCTTATATCCTTGTAACTTGGCACATTTGCCACCTCATGCATATTAATTGTTTTTTTATTGGTTGTATTGTATTGAAGTTAATTGTTTGTACATTTAATCAATTGTGTATGCAATATAAACTAGCTTTCAAGTAAATCTACATTTTTGCATAAATTTGTGGACGATGTGTAAGTTTTGTGGCACTTGTTTTTGTTGCATGTATACAACTAGTGATGGCCTATGCCGGACATCGGTTTGGTGACTATATCATTCAATAAAATATATATACACACACACACAATGGATTTTTAGTTACATTGATGATTGTTAATGACACTATGAATCTCTTGAGAATAAAGGTCGTGTAAAGACACTTTTGATAGGTAGGTCCACAACCCTCGAGAACCTCTCAAAATGGATAGTGGCGATTATTAACAAACTTTCCTTCAGTAATCAATGAGTTGCGTTTGCAGTTCTTAGAATAATACATGCGGTGTTTCTGTTGAAATACTTAGTTGCACGCCTTGGAGAAAAGTCGGCACAAGTATCGGGTGTCTCTACCTTATGTGTTGTGAGCCCTTACTTCCAAAATTTTGTGATGTGGCTAAATATTACTAGGCTACATTGTTAATGGTCTTTAGTGTCACTTACTATTTGAAGTTACACAATACTACAAATATTTACTAAGAAGGCAAGTTTTTACCAAGTAATTTAAGTAATTTATGTTATATCATGTCCATACAACCTATTTATCTTTGTAGATCTATAGAATGAAACCTACCATAAGAAGTTACAACGTTGTGTAATCCCAATTAAGAAGTGACACTAAATACCATAAATAGTGTAGTGGTAAGTTTTGAGTGTAACTCAACACTAAGTCTCAAAACATTGCAACTTTTATTAGTTATTCCAATCAATCTCAATTTGTCAAATTAAGTCTCAATCAATATAGAAAATTTCATTCATTTAAGTAATCCACATGTCATGCATCTAGTGTCTAGGTAGATTTTTGAGCATGCATAATCGGTCGATATCCTAGTGGTGTTTCCAAGGCCAACCAATCACATGTCGTGATATTCCAATTTTCCTTCATTAAATTTAGGTGTATTCCATGGAATCCTCTAAATCGATTGGTAATTTTCATGAAAGTCTTGAACATCAAAAGGTTACTTCTCAAACTCAACTAGTTCATCTATAACTACATGTCAGTCCTTCCCATTCATTGCTTGCATGCAGGGAGGGGTGGGCTTTTTCCATGGTTGGATCCCCTTCCCGGTTGCAAACAAAAAACACCGCCCCTCCATGTATAATAGATGTCGTTATTGAAAAATACACATCTAAAGTGGTATTCTGATCACGCCTCTATGTTTACACAAGGTTTCCATCATATATGGCTCTAATCCCCCCCCCTTCCCCCCCCCCAAAAAACAAAACAAACACAATATGTTGTGTAGTTCCATTGACAACCTAAATTTGGAGATGACCTATGCCCTTCGTGATGAACTCCAAAGTGCTCAATCATTAAAGTGTCGACCACTACTTTTGAGCATGTTCCTCCACACAAACATTCCAGATTTTAGACTTTCCACTATAATTGAGCTAAACATGTTCTTCGCAATGATAATAGTTGTGGCACAATAGGTGAAGGTGCAAGGATAGAAAAAAGGAGAAATAAAGTGACCATAAGAGATAAAATTCTTGTCTACACTCGGGCTAGGACGGCAAATAATAAGGCTTTGCAAGACAGATAATATTTCTCATTGTTGAATCTTGCTCGAGGGGCCGAACCATTAGTATATTTTCTATTTGCAATCAAATGTTTATAGAAATATTTGATGAAAATCAATAATGAGTTTGCTAGTTTCATTTGTATGTATGTATGTAGTGTAAAACTCACTGTGTGATCAACAAGGCCAGTGTAGATCCAAAGTGAAGAGTTCCGAGGACAGGGGATGGAGCGATGGTCGAGGGAGCGTCTCCGAGGGCACAGAGAGAATGGAGCGTTGGCCGAGGGAGCGAGAAGCGGCCAGGTGGCGGCTTGCGGAGAACCAAGCAGACAAGGGCTCGGTATGAGAGAGGACAGGGTGAAGACCCTTCGCCAACGGGAACTGCACCCCGAGCCGGGTATCGGGCAGCCGCAAGAGGAATGAAGATGAGGACCCGGGCAGAAAGGGGAAGGCAGGAGATACCCGGAGGGCCAGCCTTTTAAAAGACGGGGTGAGGTGACGTAGCGAGGTGACGTGGCGAGGCGACGTGGAGCCGGCAAGGGGACGTGGCCGCCTTAGGTAGTTGAAGGGACACACCCCCATGTTAGGGTTAGGATACCAAGAGGGGAGGTAGGAGCTAATTAGTGAGCTACACCTAGGGTTAGTGAACACTTGGCCACCATAGGAAAGCAATTAGTAAGCCTAAACAATGCCCTTTGGTAACTAGGCGGAAGGACATGAAAGGGCGGCCAATTTTGGATGAATTTGATTAACATTTCCGTTGCACAATGAAGGAGCCAACTTTGGATGAACGGGGGAGTGATGAATGATAACCGTAAGCACCTAGGCACATCTAGGTATTAGAAGGAATTGCAACAAATACACTTCTCACGAACATCTATATTTAGCACGTGTAGCTCTGTAAATAGACACGTCAGACCTAAATTTAGACTACAACCTGAATTCTGACTAAAATTAGCCTAATTAGACATTTGGCATTAGGAGGCCAAACCTAACCGCTAATTCAACCAAATGTAAGATTTCCAGGGCACTACGGACCCCTATAGCACCTCATTAAGCATTTCTAAAATTCCTACGTGAGCGTCAACGAAGCCGGCCTTGCTTAAAGGTCCGCAAGTTCGTTTTCTTCGATCTTCAAGTCGAAAGCTCGTGTCCTTGAGAGACCGCGAGACCACGGAACGCGAGAACGACGATCAAAGATTCCGAGATATTTTGAAGATACTCGAAGTCGAAAGACTTCGAGCATAAGGACCAGTTGGTAGCCGAGAGCCGAGAGCCGCGAAGACTGGAGGCGCGCGGCTGAGAGACCGCGAGACCGCGTAAACGAAGACGAAGACTTAGAGATACTTGAAGATATTTGAAGATGGACGGTTTTGAGCAAGAAGACTAAAGTCTGGGAACTGGGAGTTCACGTTGCTGAAGGCCCGCAGTGCTGAGGGACCACGTGACCGTGGGAGAAAAGATTATGGACGGAAGATGTTTCTGAGGATGCGATTGAAGAGATTAGAGACACAGTTCGTTCGGAAGATTTGGAGAGGACTGAGGGCCCACGGCGCTGAAGGACCGTGAGCCCAAGACCGAAGGTCCCGCGAGTTTGAAGCCCCTTTGACGACTAAGGTTTAGAGGAACTTTTTCATGGAAGTCTAAGGTACCCTTTTAGAACTAAGGAGATGTCAAGATATCAAAAGTAAAAGTTACTAAGAATTTGACAAGATCCAAAGCCCATTCTAAGGAGATTGCGTGGAGATTCCAAGATCTAAGCACTCGAGAGAATAGATAGATTAGAGAAGATTCCTTACAAGGAACTTAGAGATACTTGAAGATGAAGGATTAAAACTCTCATGAGTAAAGAATTCAAAGGAAAACCAGACAAAAGGGAACCTTAGAAGAATGAAGACATTAAGAGAATTGCAAAGCCATCATTCGAGAAAAAGGAAACATTGAAGACCATCAAGTAGTCAACTTCCATCTTGAAGGCATTGCATTGACTTGTTAAAATTAACACTCAAAGTAATGTGATTGCATACTTTGGTTGAGGATTTATAAATGAATGGAAGAATGTTATTATCGATTACAAAAGAACACTCTCTTCATTCATAACACTTAACCTCGACATTAGGATTTCGGGGAACATAGGCTTGAAAGCTTAGGCTACTTTCTCCTTAGAGATTTATCCAAGGGGAAACACCTTCAAAAGTTAATTTAGATAAGTGTAGTGTCCATGTAAACCGGTCAGCAGCGGGTTACACCGTCTAAGTTGCTGAGGGTTTGAAGGTGACATCGACACTCACCTTGTAAAATTTTGATTAGTATGTTCAATCCAAAGCGCATCTAAATTAGGTTACATTAGATACTACATCTTTGATTTTACTTGGAACCCGAACATTTTTAAACGGTTGTTCACCCCTAAATCCTTTCATTTAAACTCAAATAGGGTAATATTATGAAATATGGTACTTTCTTATTATTAGAAACATCATTCAAAATCATTATTCAAAGTGAGCATGTAGGGGATGATTTTCACTTATTTCTCCTCCCCCCCCCCCTTCCTTCAATATTCAACATAACAATTTATTAAAAAAATCTCAAGAGTCAAATTAAAACACGGAGTAATGCATATTTGAAAATACATATCATAGATTCTATTCCCTCTACCCCGAAATGATTGTATGTGTTCCTAACTTTGGGGAGATTAAGGCTCCGCTAACCATTGACCGAGTAGTTGTAAGTAATAAGTATGACTCTTAAAGTAGAAAACAACAACTACTCCGAAACGCTCCCCTGAAACACTCCCTGAAGTCGAAAGACTTCTTGATGATGAAAGTTTGGCGCAAAAATATTTGACTTTGAGCCTCAAATTTGTAGTCGGGCATATAAACCAAACAATCGTTGTGGGACGGAGGGAGTAGATGAATACCAATATTATTTGGTTTTTCTATCCTGCTACCTAAATCACATATCATTGTCAATGTTACGACACCTATGATGATGTGTACAAGTTAGTCAAGCCAACTATTGTTTTGTTCTCGTTTAATTTCTTATATAATGAACAATGTAATGTTGTTGATAGTGAGTGTCACCCCACTGTTCCCCATCGTTCCCCACCATTTTCAAAATGCAAAAGGATCATATGTTGAAACAAATGTGTCATATGCATGGATGAAAAGGGTTGGGTCAACATGGGCCCATACCAGTGTAACACACGAAAGTCTTTGTTTCAAAATTATCATGCAACCACTAAAGGAGCTTCTTGGTCATGCGACTTCTTGGCCATCTATCTATTGGGATGAGTAGGAATAAGGCTCCAAAGACTATTACACATGTTTTTTCAAGAGCTTGATCCTAGACTCCTATTGTCAACACTCCGTTTAACATAATGTAACATACAAACAAAAGAAATGCATGATTTTATTTTATTTTTCTTTTATAAATTGTCCAGTGAACTATATGATTCATGTTTCGGAGTGATGGAATCATTGGTATCTTTACTAAGTCGTTGGACATGTCCTTTAAAAAATGACGATCTTATAATGCAATAACTCGCTATGGATGTGTGAGAGAGAGACTCTCAAAATCCACTACATCATGTATGGTGCTTAATGTCACCTACTAGTTGGAGTTACGCATTGCTACAACATTTGATTGTTAATGTAGAATTTAAACCTTTGTTATAAGATGATGTCATGTAAGCTTCTTGACCTCGTGTTTTACCAACAAATGTCTTGTAAATTTGGGTATCTTCTAAAACCTTCTTAATTCTCATTCATGAAAATAAGAGTCTTTTTGTAGCATTACTCAACACCAATAAGTCGTGCAACCAAGAGGAGGTGCATCATTTAATTTTGTCATGTCCATGTGGCATACCCATATATTTTCCGTATCTTAAGAGTCTTTCAATAGAGAATTTATAACCTACAATGTGGACCTCTAAGTATTAAAGAGTGTGGGTTGGTAAAATATCGCCGTAACATTACTTAGTTGATGAGATAACTTCATGGATCTTATAATAAATTTGAGGATAACGCATTTGGATGCTAGAAGCCTAGTGCTTCATTTTGAATTTGAAGTCAGGGCAATTGAACACAACTCATCAAATGAGTAATGTTATGGTGCAATCACTTTATCATCCTCACATTTTTAGTGTGGAATTAAGCTAAAAATATGACCCACAAATACATACCGTACTAAGGGGCACTAACTTCATGCAAGTCAAGGTTTGATATCATGTATTAGTGCCTTTCCCAAGTTGGATTAAGGTTCATGTCATATACTGATGTCATAGACAAATGCAAGTTGCCCATTGTTTAAAATAAAGGCAATAACAACTAGTGTCATCATATGTTGATATTTGTGATGCTTTATCATTATGTTCATTGGCCCAACGAATTTGCCACGTTTAACCCATGCTTTAAGGCATGTGGGTCTTATTTGGTTGGCTTCAAGTTCTTTCCATGCAAAATGATGAATGAATTAACTATATAAATGAGCGTTTTTCCGCTTGTGCTTCTTGACCAAATCTTGGAAAGCTCGTGGTTGGGTTACATTTTCAAAACATAACCCGTGTTGCATTAGCAAATCTACGTTGAAATATTTGCAAAAATCGGTGTGGAATTCGGACCTCCCTTGAATAGTTATGGTTATCAGAAGTGTATGTTTGTTGATTTCTTAACTAGATACACATGTCCTCCCAAGTGTGTTCACTCTTGAGTGTAGAGTAGTTATTAATATTTGAAGACGTAGTGCAGTATTTGTTAAACATGTGTCTTTATGATGTTATGCTTTCTGATCCTAAGTGAACCACATACGAGTCAAGTATACGGGGGCGATTATGATAAAGAGCCACTTAAGATCCATCTACCTCATTATTGTCAATACAATGACATGGTTCTCAACGATTTACCAACACTATATGATATAAAGACAAATAACGTCCATGTCAACAAATATTGTCCATAACATCACACAACTCCTTGGTTGCATTCCATGGGACCATGTATCACATTATTCTCCTTTAATTCACGGATTCTTTGTTTACAAGGAGCAATCATGCTATGTAATATGAACTTGTGAGGCCAAACCTCCCACCCTTATGCGTGATAGTCCGGTGAGGGCTTGTAGCTCACATCCAATGCTCACTTCATTCCAATTCTCCATCATCCAGGATCTTCCTCCAATATTCAACATAAATATAGCACACACCAATTTATTCCATGTCGGGTTACAAGCATTAAGAAATGCTTTAATTAATGATTTTTTAAAAAAAATTTCCCCCCTTCCCCTCCTATCCTATCACACCTGAACTATTCATCCTACTCTCACTCACACTTCTACTTCATGGACCTAACATCTTATGGTTCCTCAACCCCTAAATGATATATTTCCTAATCTAATCTTCCCCTTCTCTCGCCATTACCTAAACCCAACCATAATAGAGTCTTAGGACTATGGCCCAACCCCCTTGGTTCGGATTTAGTCTCGGTCCCTTGACCGGGATTCTACGTTGTTGGCATCCGGGCCTAGCCCGTCATCGCCCTTCAACTCCCAGTTCAAGAACAGTAGCTCCCGGCAGTCGGCCCAACCAACGTCCCATGCTAGCAGCCGCGGCCTTCAACCCATGTCACCGCTTAGAGGCCTGTAGCGGCACCTCCTTGGCAGTTGGCTTCCACCTTCCCCCTTCGCAGCCTGAGGTGTCCTCCGAAGCCTGAATCGCTCACACAAGCCACATTCTATCAAAACATTATTACATTATTACATCATCAAATCATCAAATCATCAAATCATCAAATCATCAAACCATTAAGGTTTGAGTTTGGAATTAATAATTACCATATCAAAACATGAAAAAAATGAAAACTTGGATTGGATTAGATTAAGGTTGAACAAAGGACTAGGCTTTGATAATTGTAGGAGTTGTGTAATCATTTGGGAAGTTAGTAAAGAGGGGGGGGGGCTAAGGTGTTGAGGTCCACACCTTGCACTCCGGGTTTTATTTGGCTTAAGTAGGATGGGTAGGTGACCATTCAAGGACGGGGGCACTGTCGGCCCTAGAAAAATCCGGTCCCAGGGACCTCGAGACAGTTAGGAGGGCGCGGGCAGCAAAGTGGTGTCTCTCTCGGAAAAACAAGGATGCGGAGCTCCGGGGGTGGAGCCTCTGCCGAAACTGGGTAAGTGATTGCTGGTCACAACCAAGGTGAGGCGTGGCCGAATTGACCGACCTTGGAGCTGGGTAAGGAGGGAGATCAAGCTCCTTCTCTGGAAGGAAGAAGCCAACACAACATTTGGCCAGGGCGGAGCCCTGTGAACCATGTGAACCTAAACTCCGAAGGCCCTTGAGCCACAAGGAAAAATCCAGCAAGGAGCGAGTACTAGGGTTAGATTGGTAAGGAGGCAGCCACATTGCGGTGGCAGGGGAGGAATCGGATTAAGGTTGCAGCTGCGGCACGAAGATCACACAGGAGGAGCAACATTGATCGAGAGACTAGAGGATTGAATAGATGCACTCCATGGGAAAGATTTAAGGCAGGGTATCCAGACTATAAAATTGGTTTGGAGGAATGTGGGTGGCAGCTAATCCAACTGGTCTGAAGGTTTCGGGACCAAGGGGAAATGTTCGGGGCAAGCCAGAGAAGGTTATGACCGGGATGCAGAGTGTTGGGAGTCCACCAGGGTACCAAGTGCAACAGGCTTAACTAAAGCAGGTCACGAGGGCAGGCAGGTAGAGTCATCGGTGTTGGAGACTTACTGTGACGGGCATTGACGGGCGTACCTCAAAGGGAACAACGCAAATTACAGGGACTGGGGCAGCGACTGAGAGCTTGGAACGGGGTTCTAATGGAAGACCCATTGATTATGCAACCGGGGGTGTAAGGAGTTTGGGTAGAAAAGGGGGTATTAGGGGGTTGGGGATAGAAATTAGGTTAGTAAGTCTTAGTTAGTGTAGGGGTGGTGTTGTGATTCAAGGGTGGGGGTATCCACATTACATGTCTTAGGGAAGCATTGTGCTGAGGAGATGCGAGGTGCAATGTATTTCATTAATATTGTTGGCCTTGTACTACCTGAATAAAGAGTTGTGTGTTGGATTTCACAAGCATTGGAGTCTCATAAGCTGAGCCATTGGCCAAATGGGATGGGAAGTACATGTGAGCTACAAGCCTTCCCCCAGGACTATGACGCAAAGGGGTGGGGGTTTGGGTCTCACAAGTATCAAGGAAGGTAAATATTTGGAAATACATCCACTAGCATCCTATACCCGTGGTATTTGAGCATAAAGAATACCAAATAGTGTCAATAATATTAAAACAAAGAGAAATTAACCTAATGAAATGTCATTCTCTACTTTGAAAATTGCCAAACACATGGTTGACTTGAGGTTGACTCAACAGATGACAATAACTTTTAAGAATTATTGACGGTTTGCCAATGCTCATCCCAAATTCATAGATAGCTTGGGTGACCTCCAACATTTTCCTTGCACAAACCTTGGGGGAGGTGACTACTGGAATTTTAGAAACCACATGAGATAAAATAATAAGATCAATTTAATTCTTTTAGGGTCAAAATTATAATTATGTTAGATCTACCATACCATTGGAAATATGTCCCCTACATGATTATATGTATTAATGTCCTTCATTTTAGTAATCAATAAAAAAAGGTTATAGATATTGGATCCCCCTAAAAGTGTGTAGTAGGATCAATACAATAATTATGGCTTTTGTATTTAGTTTTCTTGTATTTAAATGTTTTTTTTTCTAGAGTGGGTAGTTGTGCAAAATTCTATGTCTTGTCATAATTGATAATAATTCTTGTTTTTTCTATCCATGTTTACAACTTGTCTATGTTAGCTTGTATATTTTGTTATCTCCATGTAAATTTGTAACCCTTTAATTAATACCCAAATGCTATTGGTTGTGTTTTGAATGGTACTTTGAATGGTTTATGATTGGTATAAATAATTGAAACCAATTTAATGACATGATGGATGGTATGGAATGTTTGTTGCTCACATAGTCGATTTTGCCACGGGTAGATCACTCCATTGTCAAGTTGAACACCACGTGCAACCAAAAAAATCTTCTTTTGGTAAGTTGCACCACCAAAATGGGTCAAATTTTTATCAAATTGTTTTCATGAGTAGATATACACAGTACCTATGACATAGTCAAAAGTGGTAACTAAATTTGATGATTTGTTTTTTTCATAAAACATACCATTTCTAACTAGAATGACACATAATTGAACTAAAACAATTACTAAAAAAATTAAAGATGACTAAAAATCTCAAAAAAGTATACAAAAGATACTATCAATGGTTATGTATATGTACAAAAAAATATCATAAATTTTAAAATTATATATGGCATGTAATATAGGGGTAGCAAACTTTGTCCGCACGTGGTGTCAACTTGACAATGAAGTGACCTCCCCGTGGATTTTGCAATGCTATAGTATTCTATCCACTATTTGGTACTTGTACGATTTATAAAAAAATATGGTGCCAAAAATTAGCCTCTCTAAATAATTACAAACAAATATAGGGGCTAAAAATTACGTTAAAGTAGCTTTATATTTACAAATAGGGCGGGAAAAAATATTAAGAGGTGCATAGATATCCTCCCATTGAATACCCTAATATTGCACATGGTTACAAAACGTAAGGGGGTGTGATCACCCCGAGCACAAACCAAATGTAACACAAACAATGTTCCGGAAATGGGACAAAAGGTTGATCAAGAGAAAAAGCATAAACACATTTTCTACGATTCTTTAATTGTTATGTGTTTTTTTTTTTCCAATTTTTGGCCCTTTTGAAGGCCCATCAAAACCCAATACTTCTAGATGGAGTGGCAAGTCATCAACCTAGATCCCGCTCTTCCACAAAACGAGAGGCTCATACTTGGCAATTTGAGGTCCAATCATGGCTTCTAGGGGCGCCCATTCAACCATCTCAAGGCACCCGTTAGGGGTTGTTAGGATGCTCAAATGGCTATTGGAGAATTGTGATAATGAGGGGAGTCACATGAGCCAACCCTTCTCAACCACTTGAACCAACCCAAAAAAAAAAGCGAAACCCAAGGGCACTTGAAGGGGCTAGAATGTGGAACAAGAAATCAGCAAAACACATCAATAAATGTGGAAATTGTCGACTTGTCGGTGAGACGACAATTTCCATAATTTTTGGATATGTTTTTGTTGATTTGTTTTCCACATTCTAGCCCCTTTAAGAGCATGTCAAGGTGGAGAGGGAAATAATCAACCTCCCCCCCCCCCCCCCCAACACACACAAGTCCACATAAGAGGCTCATATTTGGCATTTGGAGTCCATTGGAATTTTGAAAGGTTCTTGAAAGGGCTTCAATGTGGAGGAGAAAACCAACCAAATTTCTAGAAATTGTCATCTTGGCAATCATGCAACAATTTCCCCCAAAAATGGTACTTTTGTTTTGGTTATTTTTTTCACATTCTTGCCTCTTCAAGGGCTCTTCAAGAATTTAAATATTTTGGATGGAGGCACTGGTCATCAACCTAGGTTTCATTTTGGATGGGAAATGACCCACTTGTTGACAAGATACTCATTTACAAAAACAATTGGATCCCCAATAATCAACAACAAAACATTGTTAAGGCTATGAAGAACCATTATGAACTTTAGGAGTTGGTTTTTGCCCAAATGTTAACATAAGTTTGTGGGGTCAACTTTCCGATTGAAACAACCCTCTTGTTGTAAATGGTACCCATTTACAAAAAAAAAAACGAACCCCCAAGAATTAACAACAATTTGCAAAACACTCATAAGGCCCTCAAGAACCATTTGTCCTCTCTTCGAAGATAAAATTTTCCCATTAATTTTATTTTTTCGGTTTTCGGCATTTCATTGAAAATGATCCGCTTGTTGATGAAATGCCCATTACAAAAACATTGTATAGTTAGCAACAAAACATTTCATGTTGTTCAAATTGCATTTTCCCATTGCAAAAAAGGTTAGGGTTTCCAATTTAGATTGTCAATGACCCTCTCGTTGACAAAATACCCATTTACAAAAACAATTGGACCTTCAATAATCAACATCAAAACATTGTTCAGGTTGTGAAGCACCATTATGTGCTTTCCAAATTGACTTTTTCCCCATTGGGAAAAACTATGGAAATTCCAATATGGGTTGTCAATAACCTTTTGTTGATGAGATACCCAATTACAAAAAAATTGACCTCCTTGACTAGTCAACAAAAGCCTTGAGCATGCTTAGGCACTCGGGAGCGTCATTTCCGAAGAATTTTGAAAAACCTAGTAAAATTTGGAGCCAACTTCAATGTGTCCAAAATGCTTGAAAGTACTCTATGGGTATCGAGAGGGGGTTTTTTTTTTCAAAATTTTGAGCATTTTTTGAAAGCCCTAAGAAGGCTTTGGGAAGCGATGGGAACATTACCTTTAAGGAGTTTTGAAAACATTTGTAAAGTTTGGAATCAACCTTAATGTTTTCAAAATGGTGGAAAATGCCCTCTTGTGTGAAGTGGATTGCAGCATGAAAATTTTACAAATCTAATGTTTACATTGTAGTTATAAAGGATCGTGAATGCGATTTTTTTTTCCAAGTTTTGGCCAACATCAATGAGCTTGCCCAACAACACATGAAATTATTGTTGCAGTTTCAACACAAAAACCTTGCAAGGATTAGATGTACGTGTACAATGGATGATGTTTAACATAATACCATGTCATTCTATGTTGGTGGTTGTATTCTAGTGTAGCTGCTAAGGAAGATTTCCACACTTTTGAAAACAACTGAAAATGTGGTCATTCTATTACAAACAATGAATTGGTTACATGCTCTTGGCATGTTCTTACTTAGGACAAGTGATATGTGTTGTGATATACATATGTATTAAGAGGGTATTCATTTTAAGGGGTATTATGTACATGACATTAATTTGAATGCACCCAAGTGTTATACATAACATCATTTTTTGTTAATTTCATTGATCTTATTGAAACTTAGACCGTGTAGGAGACGTAAATTTATAGCACACTCAAGTTGTTGTGATTTGATCAATAACTTTTTTTTCCCCATAACATATGTGCTTGCATCCAACAATAACATAACATACATAAAATACATACACTACAATCTAGCAGCTAAGGCTTCTATTGAAATTCAACTTACAAAGTATACATATGGGAGGGGAATTGTTTCACTTGCTTTTGTACAAATTACTAGTGTGCTATGAATTATTGTCTTGGGGATGTAAGCATGCTCTTTGGACACCACAATTCAAATAACATGAATGTATAGAAGGGGATTCTTAAAGGCGTTGATATACATAATATATGAAAGGGGACTTTATTTTTAATTGTAATTTGTTGTTCTCTAAAATATAATGGTTGTTGAGTATTTTAAAGTAGAAGTAGATGTACAAATGACAATCCTAAAGCTTAGAGAAAAAAATGACAATATTTGTGCTTATCGTATGACTCAAATGACCATTTGTTGGTAAATCTAGATGCTATTGGTTTCCTAGCTTCAACAACGGATGTTGCATGGTCAAATTATCATGAGCTGCATCATATGGATGAACAAAATGTTTCTCAAGTTTGAAATTGAAAGTGGATTGGAAGCAAGGTATAGTTTGTAAGTGAACTTTGGGATAAGATATTTAATCTAAAAGATGTTGATTTCCAAATCCATAAACATGAGGGTATTATCATCATATGAACTATTGGTTTATATCTTAAACATCCCTTCATTATATTCTCATATCCAAATTTCATCCAATTCAAAACCCACCCCATCACTCGGGACTCCAAGACAACTTGACATAGTCCAAATGCACATACTACAAACATATAGGAACAAATGGGAGGGTACAACAATTTCAATGCATGCTACAGTGGAGAAGAAATGCTGATGAGTTATACTACAAATACATGTGTATTATGTATCATGTATCTATGCAAGGTTGACTACATGATGGTGAATACCTTCATGTATGTGGCCATATCATTAAATAACAACAAGGTCATGCGCTTCATACCCGTATCATATAGGATTGCAACTATTTTCAAGCACTAATAGTCAACCATATGTAATTAGGATGTCATGTTAGTACGTTGTTGATATATAGATTTATTAACTTTCAAAACATGTAGGTCATTGCAGCTATGCAAGCCATGATGAATTCTCTTTTTCTTATTTTAGCGCGAGGCAAAACCAATAAGCCACTTTGTTGCTTTACGGTTTTGAAGACAAAGTCTTGAGAGGAAATAAAAATAAATTTTTGAGGCCCACTTACTAACATTTAAGCTAAACTTATATATTACGACTTATTTCTAGATATACAAATGCCAAGTTGATTACATTGTAATAGATCCCTTAACAAGATGTAGAGCATGAATTCCACAGTTTTAGGGTTCATTTATGAAATGTCAATTGTCCCCTTGCGTTCTGTTTATAGCCAAACTACTCAAATTTTATGGCATGTATTCTAGAAATATATCACATATTATTGCTCACTACTCACATGTTAATGCTCATCTCACACTGCTCAAATGCTAGCTTCCCTCTTGGCATTAGTATGCTCAAGAATATCTTCCCTTTGCATGCTAAAATGTAAGCACATGACATCTGCCATTAGTAAGCTCAATAATATCTTCCCCTTACATAGTACAAGGCAAAAATATCATTTGAAGTACCTCAATGTGCTACGCTAGATGTCATAATGTAAATAATTACCATTTTAATATTGTACTTATGTTAACTAATAGTATGATATTGGCAATTGGTAGACGTGACATTGTAGGACCTCCAAGCATCTAGTTAAGGCCCTTCACAAGTAGCGAACGTGACAATAAATAACATAACGGTGTAGTGACCTATGATCATGACCAATACTCTATAAAATCTCATTGGTTGAGAAACGAGTGGTTGTCCTACTTTGTTATACAGATGGTCACCAAAAACAAAAGTGACCTTGGGTGGGCATGTTAGAATATGAACGAAAAGCAACATAGAATCATGCATGTCTATAAATGGATAATGTTTGGTCATGTGAATAACGAGAGAACTCAAATAGGTCGTCTCAACAGAAAGTCAGGTTACCACGTCAAAAGGAATTTAATATTTTAAACAATAAATAATGTAATCCTATTTAGTTTAAATCAATTTTAGAACATCAAGACACCTTACACCAAAAGTAGCATCAAAATAAGTTATTCACCCACACCAATTTCCTTCAAACATGTACATGGAAAGAATACTCTAAGAATTAGAGAGTGTCTAGATGCTAAATTGAATGGTCGATGTGAGCACAAAGGCCATTAATACACGGACATAAAAAAAAATCCTCTTACCAAAATAAACATCATTATTGCTCATGCAAAGGTTGCATTGACGTGGCAACCATTGATTGAAATTGACACCCTCACATGACCTCCCAACACAACAAAAACATGACCAATTCCTACTTTGACACTTTTTTCTTCCACTTTCTAATCTTCTCTAAATTGCATGGCCTCTACATATATGGGTAGATTTCCATGCTAGCTTGATATCTATTGTTAAATTGATTGCGGATGAATGAGCTAGGTGGGGTTAATATCAGGAAAAAAATCATCCATCAACCAATAAGGAGTTGCTTGGAAAGTTAAGGGTCAACTTAGTGACTTTCACAAGGTAGACTTCGAACACACTCACCCCCCCCCCCCCCCTCCATCCCTCCCACCCACACACAATGGACACATGTGTTTTGGATACTTATCCTTAGATATTTACTAGACTAATGCTTCATTTATCCTCACTAGGGTTTACTTGAATAGTCACCTTCTTACACATGTTGAGTATGTGGAATTATAAAGAGTGCACATGTGCCAAACCCCACATGTGAGAATTGGTCACCCACCCTCTAAGTGCATGCCGCGTGTGCTCACATGCCTTGAAAATATTTGATCTTTTGCTTTTGTATATTAATGTAGTGATTGGCATAGGCACCCTCACAAACCTTTTGAGCAATGTTGCACCACAAACCCATCAAGCACGTGCTCACATGACCTCCAACATCATTCAATTAAATAGTGAGTAAAGTTAAAGGACATGCAATGTCCACAATCTTAATACCATATGGTGCTCCTTGATTTGCTTCATATACCAATTCTAATTCTCGCGTGATAATTGATTAGGTCCAAGCAACACAAGATGTGGACATACATACATGTGTGTGTGTTCATAATCACGTGTCACGATGGGTTGTACGAGTTTTTGTAATTGTTTGTGGTTGGCGATTTAGGGGTTTATCATTTGTCATTAAACGATTTTATCATATACATATATAAAATTGAAACAACAAACACTCGTGCTAATGTCTTCCATCCTTCAATCACCGTCACACATATTGTGTATGACCAACCATAGGACACATGAAGCATGCTCAATATACAATATATCAATACCTCCCCCTCAAAACAACCCCCAAACAAGCTACTTTGTTTGTCATATGCATTGGGTTCCTTCCCCAATTTCCTCTCGAGAATTGAACTCTTCAAAGTAAAAAAGTGTCAAGTCCTCGTATATAGGGGTTTTACTCCTAAACACCAACATGTCCCAAGGCAAAATTGTGGGTCCTTGTGCCCAAATTTGGAAAATAGCAAAAAGGTAGCCTTACTAACTCCCTCATACAACCAAAGAATCTTGAACTTGTGCATTTGTGTATTAACTATTGAATTTTGTTGCGCATATTTGAATGTATATGTGTTCGTCCCCTTTTTCTTTTGTAGGCATGAGAGATCATGGATGGGATCCAAGTCCAACAAGTGTATATTACATGTTGTTTTGGTTCTAACATGCCATGTATTATTGTACTATACGTGGATGGTATTTATTACACAAAATGACTATGAAAACAAATATCCCACTTTAGGTGCATTTCTTGCGTGAAAAACGTTTCTCTAGATTACACGTGGGTAATTAACATAATCCAATGGTTTTTGGTAGTGTCAAGTGGGGAGTGATCATAACCATCGTAGTAAGAAAAAATCATAAATATTGCTATTGTGATAGTAATTATTGAAAATTAATGTGGAATGTCATAAATAAATTGCGAAGTAATATAGATTTTAGCATGGCCTTCAATCCCTCCCACCTCTAGTATAAGGGCTAACCAAGAATTACAATTAGGTCTGTGTTATGGTGCTACCACTTGTGTTGGCAACATGGTAGTGGTGTATTTAGTTTTTAGAGGTTGGGGAAGGTTACTTTATTTTATGCCACATGGTGATGTCGTTTTGCATAATGCTTGCATGTACACATGTATGAGAGAAATGGCTTTGCATCAATGTAATAGTAAACATCACTGCACTCTATGCATCGCAATGTGCCTTGTGGTGACAACAATGACAAACATTTGCAACATGTAGACACCTTGCATACGTGATTAATCATTCTTTGTGATTGTTTGGTTGAATGGGTGCATGTGAGGATTGCATCCTTTACAAGGTTAATTGCTCTTAATATAGAGTGATATTGTATTTCACCAATCGTGACCTTTTCAATGATATGTTGCTGAAATTAGAATATAATCTTCCGGATGTGTATGTGGATTTGTTACGTTGTTGTTATGGTAGTTTTGAGTTGTAAGAATTACATAATTTAGTGAGGAGTAACCATGTTAAAGGGACCTCTCTCTCTTTCTCTCTCTCTAATGGGGGCCACATCGGGGGGTCCAACCAACTTGGCTGGTGCGGGCCCCTCCCGGGATGTGTGCCACCCATCCAACAAGGATGGGACAAGCTCCCATCCAACACCAACTACAGTAGCTAGATGCCGGCTGGACCCCCGGTGTAATTACCATATCAATCTCTCTCCCAACATGCACACCTTTTGATTTTGAGATGCCAATGTGTGTCAAAAAGACTCGTGATGTGCATTGAATTGTGGGAAAAAAACAATTGTGGTATCGATGTTCATGAACCCATGAGGAGAGGAGTGTGCTTGGTACGATGGCAGATTCGACACCATCGCAAGTGTTGAATCTTAATGGTGATTCGGTTGTCAAGTGCCACGTCAAGTTTCCCATGGGTTTGAATGAATAGGTTTTTGACATGTGTCGCTGCTGCATTGGCCGTGCATTAGCTGAGTTGTGTTGGAGCAGGTGCATACTGGTACTATCTTACTATAAGTACATGGGACCAACAAGTGTGAGCCTTATAAAAAGGAGCTCAATTACTATGAATGCGGTGGCTTGTTGACAAGACGTGGTGATTGGACGCCACTCTAGAGACTCTCTAGCCAATCGGAAGCAAGCCCTCCCCCCCTTCCTTTCCCTTCCATATGAAAGCTTGACCCAATGGTCCAACATGCACGACAACAATTGCAAGGTACATGGGTCTTAACCCTTGAACGGTTTTAGGACGTTCATACTATTGGTGTATTCTATCTTTACACTAGATGCTATGAAATATGCATCAAACTCTTCCCAATATACTTTGTGTCTAGGTGTCAAGAAGAATAAGCTCACAAGTTTTGCGACTTTATGTTAAAAGATTAATAATCACCAAGCACCCCTCCCCCTCCACTAGTGCATAATGATTAGCAAATCCAAATTATGTCCACAACCATTTTCCTCATAAGAATTTGAATGTGTATGAATATCTTGTTCATTATCAAAGTGAAGATTTTATCACTCATTATGTGATCGTATTGATCCCTTGGAATATGTTGACTATGGAGCCTAAAATGGTTGATATATTTTGATAATATAAAGTGTATTTTTTTGTTCTAATTCATGTGTCTTTTTAGGTATCTATTCTTAGATATAAGCAATATATATAGAGACATATATATATACTCTCTCTCTCTCTCTCTCTCTCTCTCTCTATATATATATATATATATATACACACACACACATGATTATTGTGTTTTCTTTTGTGTTTTCTTTACACCAAATATGAGGATAAATACTCGCAATACCAAGGTGAATTGCACATGTTCATGTCCCCAACATGTGAAAAAAGGGATCCATACCATGGGTGAATCCAACTTCTTTTAACAATACGAAGGTAAATGTTATGAATATGAAATATAAATTCTTAGTGCACCGCTCATGTAGATTTTAAGAGTTACACATATAGATATCAACGGTAGATGTGGATGTCACGATTCTAAGTATAACTACACGTCTTGGATCTGAGAGTTTGCATTTAGATTCCAATATCTTGGCATTACCATGTCTCGCTGTTACAGAGTACGAATACCGAAAACCAACATTGAACTTAGAACCAAAGTTCCAAATATGTGACAAATTATTAAGAGTGTTCAAATGTACACACTTGGTGCACGTTGTAAAGTGAAATCTAGTTCAACATGAAGTATATGATCTTTGGAATAAATGTTGCACATGTCATATTCACAATTGTCAAGACCTTATCAAACCTTACAACATTCGAAGTCTTAAAGCAAACATCACTCTATCGTAGTGTCGGTTTAGAGTTGTATGCTAGTTTTGTCTTACACGGATAATTTTCTATTCACACTCACTTTTTGTAGGACACGAAACACACGAATAGTGGAAGATGATTAACAAATCCAAATTGGGAAGCTGAAAAGGTTAATGAGTATGAAAGTACATCATGATGGTTTCAAACTAGCTAATCATCTAGAGTAGTGGAGCATAGTAGTCTCCGTGAGATAGAGGCTAATGTCAACTTGTTGGTCTGATTGAAAGAAAGACTCGAGGCTCCCTGGAACTATGTTCTCCAATAATGTTGAGAACTTATTTCCAACGGGGTTATATCAAGGACATTCCAACATGAAATTGTATTGTACAGTAAACATGGAATCATGGGTTGTCCATTAGTTATATGGATCCCCAAATGTAGATTAACATTTGGTGCGTGTATAAATTTCTCAATGTAGATGTAGCAAGCGCCGGTGACGTTATTCACTACTCTAGGACTGGGCCAACTCTATCTATAAAGTGCATGGGAAGTAACAAAATTGCTAGGTCGATCATTGACAAACAAGATATATAGAACATCAATGTCTTTACTTGGTAAAAACCACATTAGTCGTAAGAAGATACGGGGATGTATAACTCTACATAATAAATGTCACTAAATATCATATTTAGTGTAGTTCTTCATCTTGTGAATGATCTCGTAGTTTTATTTATTTGATTTTCCATTGGGTATGATATTGGTAGATCTCCCAGTGTGGCTCCAAAGTTGATATTAGTGGATTCTTCAATCTTGAACTTCTAGAGCCACACTGGGAGATCTCCCCATGATGCCATGAAATATGCTCACCCTAAACCCTTCATGTTGTATTTTAAGTGTGAATTGGGAGGTCTCCCCATTTTATTATTTAGTACATTTAACATATTATGTACTAACATGGGGAGATCTCATGATCCACAAGGCACTAAAAATATCCATATTTTATACGGACTTTGTCTCATTTTAGATCATATAAATATTTATATTTCTCTACTAAGGATACTTGTTTCTTATTTTAAACCCTACAATTTATTAACTTACTATCAATCGAGTCTACTTTTTAGCTAAGTAGTTGTTAGAAATATTAAACTTCAAGTGAATTATGGCATAATAAATCACGTTTATCAAGAGGTCACATAGATCCCCCCGAATCATGTCGATAATTCAACCTACAATAGTCAGCATAGTTTGAGCACAGAGGTCAATCTCTTTTACACACATGTCTTTCTGGTGTCGGTTCTTAGATCGACATGTGACCACCTACCAATCGTATATAGGTGGCCAAATTATTGCTATATTAAACTTAGGCACATGTACCTCACACATTATAGTGGTCTTCAATCCTCACTAGAGTGGAATTCACATGGGTGGGTGCTACATACCATTATAGAAAGGTCCGATTCAATGCATGTGAATGCACGCGTATGTGTGTGTGTGTGTTTCGTGTTTGTGTGTGGGTGTGATGGTACCATGTCCTCTCAACGTGTAGGTACACAAAGGTTGCATAAAGAAATCAAAGCCATGTGATGAAAGGGACCTCAAAGGCGATATGAATGAGACTACGGCATGGTTACATGTGATAGGTTGTGATAGGTTAGCCCAAAACATGTGGAGAATGGAATGAATACTATACCAAGGTAAATGTCAACCATTCATGTACAAATTGAACACTCGATTCTCCGGTTTCTATCAATCACATATTGTATTTTATGCAAGAATACCATCCACTATATTTGAGGTAGAGGGTGCTAGGACCGGTGCTTGGGAATTTTTTGGGCATATATAGTCGGTCAAGATCCTAGTGATTCTAAACCCAACCGGTTACATGTTGCATGGGGAGGTCACTTCATTGTCAAGTTGACACCACGTGCGGACAAAGTTTGCTACCCCTATATTACATGCCATATATAATTTTAAAATTTATGATATTTTTTCTACATATACATAACCATTGATAGTATCTTTTGTATATTTTTTTGAAATTTTTAGTCATCTTTGTTTTTTTAGTAATTGTTTTAGTTCAATTCTGTGTCATTCTAGTTATAAATGGTATGTTTTATGAAAAAAACAAATCATCAAATTTAGTTACCACTTTTGACTATGTCATAGGTACTGTGTATATCTACTCATGAAAAAAATTTGATAAAATTGTGACCCATTTTGGTGGTGCAACTTACCAAAAGAAGATTTTTTTTGGTCGCACGTGGTGTTCAACTTGACAATGGAGTGATCTACCCGTGACATGTTCACATCTTCCGGTTAACTTTGGTTTTATTCATTCGGGGTATATTCTTCTATAGATACGTCTAAAATGATTAGTAATTCTCCGGAGGTCTCCAACTTCGACCGGTTATTGCTCAAACTCAACCGGTTCATGTGCAACTAACCATCGGTTCTCCCCGGACATAGGCTAGAACCATCACTTTTAGCAATAAGCACTCAACTCTCCAAGACACCATTAATAAGAATCAAAAGTCTCCAAAGAGCTTTGTCGAATGATTTGAGGAACTTTGGGGGCACTTTGTGGCACTACTTTGAAGCTTTCAACCAACCAAACAAGTCATAATCCATAAACTTTCCCCGATTTAGTTTGTGAACTTTTGGAATAGGCCGAATGACAATGGTGCAATACAATACCATTTATTGTCAAACGATTCAAGTGATGGGGATACGACAATATAGTGAGATTCTAGTTTATACTTGACATTGTCATGATGTGGGTAGCAAGAAGTGGTTAAACTTTTGCATTTGTGTGTGTTTGATTGTTTTTTTGAAGATGTTATAATTTGAGGTCAACGGTGCTCTTCTACTTCGTGGTTAATTAAAAATTGGTCGGTTGGTAGTATCGAGTTAACAACCAAGATGGTAGGTTATAGAAAGCTTGGACAAACAATGACGATGGTGGTGTTGCTTGCCAAACCATAGCCAAATGCTCTCGAGGCTTGTCAAAGGTAAAAACACGATTGTATTTGTCCCACTATCACCATCTGATGTTGTGATATTTGATTTCTTCATAATTTGCTCTATCATTTACTTTTGGCTAGTAATTCATGCATCGATGTGGCTTCACGGACAAGGTTATTTTCCTTCTCATTCTTTTTGGTTGAATTTTTTTTCTATATCATTTACTTTCTTAGCAATTAGAGCATCTTCCTTAGCTAGATTTTTTCTTTCACTTCAACACTTCTTTCACTTCATCTTCCTCAATTAGATTTTTCCTCATAATTCAATGCCCTCTTCTATTTCTCCCTCGCCAACTCTTCTAGCTAATTCCATACTATGTTTAACAATCCATTCATTTGCAATCCCTTCGTTGTTTACAAATTATGCAAGTTGCTATAATATCGAGCATATTTCTTAAAATATTTCAGATTACTTTATTATCAACCTCCATTTACCTTTCAAAATTGCAAATGTCTTTTCTACACACATCATGGTCGAAGACTGAACAAAATTCCAATTTGCCTCTTTCTTAGACAATGCAATATTTCCATTATTAAAGGGACAATACATCCAATGCCTCACCGGATAAATAACGTCTCCTATAAATTTATAAAACTAAAATTTACCTTTTATGCATCAATGTCCAATTTTTGTACTCTGAAAAATAATCCAATTATGAAAATTACATGTCCAGTCAAACTCATAATCACAAAACATACAATTTGGTCTAACGATTCCCCATAAATTTGTTAAATGATTTTTTTAGGTTTATTTAACAATAGTAGTCTTATATGCCAATTACACGAGCTAAAACAATAATATGTGACCCCTTTATTGCCCTAGTGATGTAAGATATGTCATACAACTGCTCAAATCTTGAAGCTAAGATCCTAAACTGTGGTTTTATTTAATATTAAATGCATTCTAGATTTCTAATTACCTAGGGTACTATCATTTTAAGCTCAATATTTTATTTTATTTTAAGGACTCCTAATATTCTAATTCTTAAAGACAACACCCCCCTTGAAAATAAGTGGTTGTCGCAGATGTCTCCAAAATTTTACTATGAGTGCCCCCCCCCCCCTCCGGGGACTAGACATTGTTTTTGGTTTTTAAGAAAAGATGTGTGATGGTAAAAAGAAGAAGTTTGTATGCATAATAGGAACATCCACAATGGAAATACTAAAATTACAAAGCAACCATACGAGTTCGGGAATACATTATTTCAATACCGAAACACTTATGTTGTCTCATGCACCATTCGATTCTCGAGTTGGAACTTGGGCTCTTGCACTCATTCAAAGGCCCTCTCGTGGGTCGTTTTTCTTGTTCTCCATCTTCTATACATCATACTCGCATCTTCAAATCTGTGTTGTATTAGCAAATCCATGATGAAACATCAACCAAAAGTCATATTGAAAATCGGACCTCTTTTTATTCAGCTATGGTCGCTAGAAGTGCATGTTGGTCAATTCCTTGATTGAATACACATGTCCTCCTAATTGTAATCGCCGTTGTATTTGATGTAGTTCATAAAATTATGATGACATGGTCCAATCTCTTTTAGCCATGTATCTTTACTAGTGTTGGAATGCACCAAACTCTAGCTCTGCGACCTTATCATTCGAAATATATGTATTGAACCCCCCCCCCCCAAAAAAAAACAATGGATTTTGACATATGAACTTTGAAAATGGTGATCCATGCAAATGGATGTGGTTGCGGATTGGAACAATTAATCATCTTGTACTACTTGCATGCTTGATGTCCTAGGAGAGATGGGTTAATTTGAAAAGACAAAAAAAGGAAAAAAAAAGAACAAAAAGAACACAAACTATCTACCTTACCCTAGGGTTTCTAACCCATCGGGTCGATTCACTTATATGAGTCCCAAACACAACAAATTCCAAATAACCTTTCTTACATTTGGAATAATAAATAAGGCCAACTTAGAATGCGAGGCTCTAGATGTAACATGCTTGAAGCCTGAGAAAGTATAGTTCAAAGACCCTATGTGAAAAGTTCAAAAACCCTTTACGTGTGTAAGTCTGTACAATTCATCACTGCATGGGAGGTGTGAGGTTTTTTTTTTTTTTATGTGGTCGGAACCATCTTCTGGTCACAGACAAAAAGTGCCACCCCTCCATTAGTAATCAAATGGTTTACCTTCCTAGCACTTGATTTCTAGTGCACCCTATCGCCTACGATCCACCCAATCACAGTGGGGGAATGTTTTCAACCAACCACGTGGGAACACATGGGCTTGCCCCTGGGGGGTTGATAAGTGTTGGTTGGCTTGTGCACACCCATTTAAGGTGTTCATCTTAAAATGGAGGCAATAGTTGTTGGGGAGCCTTTGATTCTTGGAATGCATGTTTCGGGATTACATATAAATTTAGACCACCTTGAAAACGAAGCAACACCACAATTCACGCAGGTGGCAACATTGGAGTTGTCCATCTTTCTTACTTTCTTTCTCGTTCCTTGTAAAAGCAAATTGGGCATTACAGGTATAGAACATTGCACTTACTATCACTTACGAAGTGATTTTTCATGGAAAATTTAATCTTCCATGGCAATATTAATGTTCGGATGCCAATTGCACCAAAAGTGGCTGAACTAAAAGTGAGTTAGTACGACAATATTTGTAAAGTTATTCATAAGAAGTGTCATTGGGAAGTTACCACAATGACACCACATATTGCGTTTCAAAGCAAGATGAATGATATTCATCTTGTGAACTCTCATCCATTTCTTCTGCTTGTCTATTGAATCTCTTTTGTGTCGCAAAGTGGATGGTATGCATTCATCCGTCTCTGTTACATAGCTCTGGATGATATGCGTTCATCCAGTGGACCATCTTATTTACTCTTGCTTAGGACTCAGCTAAAAGCGAGACAATCTCTGCTATAGAATCGAAAATGTATTTAATTATAGATTGGGATCCTGCCCTAAACTTCACACACGAGCCAAGAGCCGTGACCAAGAAATTGTGAGAGCCCAAAGAAAGTGTCCGAAGACCATCCCAAGACACCTCCAAAATCATGTGGTGTGAAGTCATATGTGACCGGGTCCTTAACCAAATGTCATTTCAAAGAATTTCTAATCATGCGGGTGTTCACACATGACGAGATAGAATAAATCAACGGTTGTGAGTGTTCGGAGTACCATGGTCTCCCAGTTTTGTGTTAGGCCTACCTCCAAGAGGTGGTTTTCAAATAATAATCCAAGTGACCGCGTAACATGATCCATTTGATGGCACGTAGGAATCCATGCAAGCTTAACATCCATCTTGCATTCACATACTTTGTTGGTCCCTCAAGCGTAGTGTGAAGCGAACTTGGACCGGCTCCGCCTTTGCTTGGAGTGTAATGGTCACGGGCTCTCAATCTTGTGTGTGAAGTAGCCCTCACTTTTTCCCTAGCTTACTCCAATGCTTTATTATAGTATATAGTATATGTATAAATATAATATTACTATTGTATAATATATTACTATTGTATTGCATGGGAGGGGTTGGGCTTTTCCCCGTGGCCGGAACCGTTTTCCAGACACAAACAAAAAGCATCGCTCCTCCATGTATAAGAAATGGTGTTTATTTCTTGGTCGTCACCTATCACACACCAACCAACTATAGGGGTCCAATTAAGAAAAGTGATTGAATAACATCCACATTCCTAACACCCTAGTACCCTTCCATGTACATACATAAGATAAAACCTATAGATGGACACATGCTACAAGTCATGCAATGCAATGTCCATGAAGATTTTTGGGCGTAATCGGTCAAAATCCTAGTGTTCCAAGTCCAACTAGTTACATGTTGTGATTTTTTTTTATCTTTATTGATTTGAGATATATTCCATAGATTCCTTTCAAATGATCAGTAGTTTTCTTGAAGTCTTGAGCTTCAACCGACCGTTTTCCAAACTTGATCAATTCATCTATAACTTAGCGGATCATGTTTCATGGTCACTTTGGATTATTTTCAAAAACCACTTCTTGGAGGTTGGCCTAACACAACACCAGGAGCATGGTACTCCGAACGCTCACAACCATTCATAGATTCTATTTTATCATGTGTGAGGACCTGCATGAACAAAAATTCATTGAAATAGCATTTGGTTGAGGGCCCGGTCACATATGGCTTCACACTACACTTGAGGGCCCGTGACCACGCTACAACATGACTTTGGAGGTGTGTTGGGACGGCCTTCGGACACTTACTTTCGGGCTCTCACAATTTCAAGGTCACGGCTCTTGGCTCGTGTGTGAAGTGGTCCTAAGGTGACGTGGGTTATTTGAGTCCACGCTCTCTTCTTTTGTCCCTAAAGGCACATGGGGTGAGAGACGAGCACTTTCCATGTCTTGATGAATGATTACAAACATGCAGATGTGGAATTTATATAATGGAACTTCCCGTACTCCACTTTTCTCACAAATTCTTCATCATGTTGTTATCTTATTCATCCCACAATTCCAACCTCATCATGGAGGAATTTGTATTTGTTTGAGTTGTATGTTGATAAGCACTGCGGTGTGTGTGCCTATGCGACGGCCCCTTTGTTGGCTATGCATCAACTTCTTCGTTTCAAGAGCAACTTTCCTAACCACTTTGCGTTCACACTTGGACGTTACTTGTTCTTGTTATTTTTGGTCCACTTTATTTAATGTGGATGTTAACTATAATTATATATGTATATGTGTGTGTGTTTATATATATAGAGAGAGAGAGAGAGAACTATAATTGCTCCCTAAAATGCATTGAAAGAAATTTAGTAAACTATAGTTATTTCGGCAGTTTTTGATTATTTATTCTAAAAATTTCGGGTGATATCAAAATCCTTGACTTGCATTTGAGAAGAAGGTGCACAAAATCCAAGAAAGGTTTGGTATAGTAAATAGCCATGGATTGGCATTTCACATTTTTCTTGTTTTCTTGTTTGTAAAGGCCACATTTCACAACTATAAATAGAACTAGTATATCTATCGTTTCGTGTGGACGGAGTTGTCCGAAATACCTCCGAACATACATCAACAAAGGATGGATGGAATCACAAAAGTTGGATGAACATGTATACGCTTGGATGAGACTCCGTTGTCGTTCATATGTGGTTGCGTCATTCTAATGCTTGCACATCATTTCGGCTTTTTTGATAATTTGAAAAACAAAAAAGACATTGATATGCGCACATGTGACTGCTTTGGTCTTTTGGCAAAGGCTATCATTCATAGTTGGCATGTTTCACTTCATGATCAAGAATGCTCTCCTTGGCACCTCAACCCCACTCCCATTACTTTCCCTCGAGGCCTCAACCCTAAAAAATGAAGCATAAGGCAAGGTGGCATCTTGTGGGTGGCGAACTCCATCCATAACACAACAACTCCTAACCATTCACTATGTTTTCATTCTCTTACTTATAGTTATCAATCGCGTGACTTATAAAAGCTCTTCAAAAGCAAAATTCAAAGAGCTCGATTATTTCACCTCCAAATTCTAATGATTTGAGAAGCAAATATAAGTAACTGAAATGTATTGTAATTGATCTTTCAATAATCATTGCATCTTAATGACTAGTAGGTAGAGACAATTTTGGTGTTCATGGAACACTATTGAGAATATAGAGTGTACGTATGTGGGGGAAAGTTACATGTCCAAAGGATATATTTATAGCAAAAAGAGGTGTTCATCTGGTGATGAACACCTTGTCTACTAGGCATGTGCTTACTTCAAATATATACTGAACTACTAGTTAAACACATGGCAATAAAATGATGCTCTAGAGAAGCCCCCATTCAAATGTGTGTTGATCAAACTCCTTGCCCCCCCCCCCCACACACACACACACAAAGTGCATGGTACCTAGTTGTGAGAACATTCCGTATTGTAGATGACAAGGTGTTGGAATGGAGGATGGTGGAGTTCCTTCCACCCCTTGCCCTCATTGCACCATAATGCACATTTGGGATTTAGTGATGTGTGTTGTTGCATCTCCTTGGATGCAATGCACCAATACGAGTGTGTCATAATGCATTGGATGCAATGTAGTTTGCATATAAGAATACCTTTGGGTTCATGCCTTGAGAAGTTATTTACATGTGGAAATATCACTCAAGGTGGTGCACTGCTCTCATACATTTACCCCAACCACAAGAGAGAGGTATACTCTAGATTCAACAATCTAGGTAAATGTGTACTTGTGTGCAATATTCACACACAACAAGATTGTATACATGTGTTCCACTACATGCACCTAGGGAGTCGCCTCTTTCTTTGTATTGGGTCCCGACGACCTTGTAACATTTATTGACAATAATTTAAAAGTTTTGTTGACTGAAACAAAATCTATCAACAAGTGTTGCAATGGAAACGACAAAACCTAGCCAATATATGAACTACACGTCACTTGTGATAACCACGTTGTTGTTGCATGTACATAAAGTTTTTTGTGAAAGACTGTGACGCCTTAAATCTCACAACCCCATGTTCAATCTACATATTTGAATGTGTGATTCATATTGTCGGCTCCAAAATAGCAAGCAACTTGCCACAAGAGGCTTCATTTATTTGGAAATGCAATTTTTGAATACTTATATTACATCAACATGATCTCTCGTTTTATTATTTTAGTTTTTAATCAAACCAAGACAACATATCGTCAAACTTTTAATGCTATTATGTATTAGTGTTGTAGGTTCGGATTTTGTGTATTATTATAATGAAGCCAAATCATGAATTGTTGGCCATATTTTTGTGTAACAAATTGTTCTTGACACCAAGTATCTTACAAATCTATCTATAGGGTAAAACCCATTATTTATGTTGAGCGTGCATATTAGTGTCAATTATTAAACTTTATTTTCTATTGCTTGTGATGCTTTGATGATAGTTGGTCCACTTTTCTAATCAATCATGGCACCTCATATTTACACCCTCCCAATTGGTGCCAAATGGCACATAATGAGATTTTTCACGCTCATTCATGACATACTTGATGTAGCTTGTGTACTTGGAATATTGCATAACCTTTTAATTGCTTGCATGGTAGTGTAAGGGATTTGCTTGCAAAAACTTATAATATGAATATATGTTAAGCTCATTTGGAGTATGGAGATCCAAATATGATATCAAAGTTTTGAAATTTATAATGTAGAACCTTTTTTTAAGTAATCCAAGACAAGGCGAGTCATAGTGCACATGCTTAGATTACAACAAAGGCTCTTGGCTCAAATCATAATGTGAAGAGAATCCTCCTTATGCCTCTATCTTAAATTGGGGACAAAACCAAAACACCTCCCCCCACTATGATGTTCATTGGGTTTCCACTAAGTTTTATCATGCAAAGTACCACTACATCTATGTTGAGTGTCAAAATGTCGGTTGTATGCAACATTTTGCAAATTCTTGACCAATGTGAATACTATTGTTGGCAATTTATTCAAAACAACATTTAATGTGGTATCAATCTATACACCATTGTGGTGGTTTATGTTGCCCCCCACTTCACATGATTATATCCAATATAGCAAGGATTGTTGAATCTAAGTAGCTCCCATGTTGTGGTTTTGTTGTAAAACACCCTTCAATGTCAATTGTCCCAAATAGCAGAAGTCAAGGCTAAAATCACATGTTGGGTCGGGTCCCATAATACATGTTGATAGCTATATTAAACCACAACGGGAATGAAAGGAAAACATTTTACTTAAATAAATCAAATTTCATTAGAATAATATTTACTTTGGTACCAATTCATACACCCTTGTGGGTAGCCTATGTTGCCACGCCCCCTCCCTTAATACTTCCCATGATTATATCCAATATAGTGAAGAATATTGAATACAAGCAACTCCCATTATGTGGTGTAAAACACCCCTTATTGTCGATGTCTTAAATAGCAGTAGTCGGGGTTGAAGTTGTGGGTTGGGTCAAGCCCCATGATTGCGTGTTAGAAGTTATTGAAAACAATAGTAGCACTACAAATAAAACATTTCATGTAAATAAAAGAATCTTGCTTCATTCCTAATACTAGTTGTGATATGTGCCGTCCTAATTTATTGCACCCATGCATATGAATTAACATGCTAAGCCATCTCAACCCATGCCTTGTGCTCATACATACCCATCATCATATGCATGTATACCAATTCTCATGCCCATGAGAAAATAAAAACAAAGCATACATCCTCATTCAATTGTATGCTTTGTTTCTTATTTCCACCAATACACTGACATAACATTACTCATCAAGGTGGGCTTTCAAAACATAAGATGAGATATTGGGAGTTCATTTTGAATTTTAGTCTTTCAGTATACTTTTTTTGCAACTCACCGTTATATTATGAGGGCCCACAGAAAGAAAGTTGAACGTTGAGTAATGTTATGAACATCTACATGTTACTCATTGTTTTCGTAATATAAGGGAATTGGTTTGTATGTTGGTCACTGCAAGTACAAGGTTTTGTATGATATAAGTGGTGGTTATGCCATTCAATCACTTCAATGCCTCTAATATTATACTTGTGACACTTGAAGTTTTGTTGTACCACCCGCCTCAATGCTTGTGGGTTGTAAGTAGCTTGAATCAAAGGTGTTTTATGTGATATGAATCAAGACCTTATTAAGAAATCAAATACCAAAGAAAGTTGTAATAAAAGATTTGAGACCACACCCATATGGTTCACTGATTCATTTTAGAAGCATTTTCCTTCGTAATATATCGTAGTATTTATAGAGAAATCAAAATCGCTTGATCTTCTATTTGGCTGTCTAAATATAGGAGTTACTTAACTTCATGGAAAATACCTCCTTTTTTAATGTCATTAACCTTGTTACTCTTTCTTAAATGATAAAATATGTATCAACATAAAAACATAGGGTTCCAACTCGGGGGGGGGGGCACTGGCGAAAAACGTAGGAACT
Organism: Polytrichum commune; assembly: GCA_950295325.1. Taxonomy (NCBI): domain Eukaryota; kingdom Viridiplantae; phylum Streptophyta; class Polytrichopsida; order Polytrichales; family Polytrichaceae; genus Polytrichum; species Polytrichum commune. Next base: position 41,212,446 of record OX485807.1, read on the forward strand.
ACGTGCGATAAAATATAGGGTCTTGTATAAAAATTTGGCGTAAAATTTGTAAAATTATTAGATGTAGTATAGGGTGCTCTAGGATTGTGAAACATGATTATATGTAATATAGCATTTGACAAATCATGATTAAATTACCTAAGTGGTACATATAAAATAGCATGGAGAAAAAGCGATAGTTTCAAAAATTAAATACTTTGCCACCAAAATATGGCATGTTCTATATAAGAAGGGTTCAAAAGATAAGGGTGAAGGTTGGTACTAAGTGGGGCAATTGTTGGCAACCCATTGACTTGATGAAACGTGCAGTCCAAAACGGAAATAGAGAAACGCTCTTCCCAACTACTATGGCTTACCTCCACTGGTTCAAAAAACAACCAGGTCTCAACAAATATAAGTATGTTGAGAGTGACTCTGTGTGGGTTGATGTGGATGCTATTATCTCAACTGTGTCTCTAGTGTATGAATCAACTAGCAAAATCTACACCTTAGATGAGGTAGATGCAAACTCATTGAGTGAGTTCATTTCAAATAAAAAATAAAACATGCTAAATTTGTACTATCTCACACATGTGGAGATATAATTTGGAAAAAAGGTTGAATGATCATTAGTATACCTTGAAATTTGTAGTAGTCATTTCAGTTCGAGTACCCTCATATCTCCCACATGTGTAAATGGCAGCCTAGCTAGTTTAGGTGGATTTTGCTTGCATGGCGTGGGATTTTCCTCCAATGTGTAGGATTGGAAGATCAAGGCATCAATTGTAGGGTTTATGCAAACCTTGTAAATGTGACTTTGAGACACATGTGGCTGGCATGTTCCCTAAGATCTCAAGGTTTCTAAATGTGTTATCCAACACAACTTTTATTTGTTGGCTCGTGTTGCTTAATGACATGTAATTGCAATCTTTTGTTGTTATTGTTTAGTGTTTTGCTTTGCCCGGACTTTAGTGTGACCCTAAACCCTAAACCCTAGTAAATGTTTGCTTCTCTTAATCTGTACACGTGCTTCTAACGAGAATTCTACTGTATCATACACTTCAAGGAATGGGGGCAATCAGGGGAAAAAATTACATATAAGTAATATAGGGTACCATAAAATCAACCATCCAAGAATTTATAATTACCAATAGGGTGCAAATAATCACAACAATTTACCATTATTTCAAAAATTAGCATCCCTTATAATCCTTTCTCATAGGTAAATAGCCCCCATTTTAATAGGTCATTATCGCAGGTGTATGCAAAATATACAAGGGAGTGCCCCCCCCGAGGGTTCCAACCACTTCAATGCCCATTAAAATAGCCATCAATAGACAACAACCACTAATGTGTTTGAAATGGTAGAGTACTTCACTAGTCCGAGTCAAAGAATAAAAAATTAACCTTGAGAACATATATTAGGAAAACACTTGCAACCAATTTATGGGTTATTAGGGGTATGGGTCCAAGAAACTAAAGATCTAAAACTCGTAGACTCAAGAAAGGACCCAAGCTTGAAGTTTGATTTTTGAAATTGAGTGGAGTAATCTGTCAAGTTGAGATTGATGAAGTATGGTCAAAAAGTAGGGCCACATTAGCGTCATTTCATTTGTTTTTTGTGTTTTGGACTTGGGCCTCCACATAAACTCTTTGGTCTTAACCAATAGAATTGCATGATTTTGGAGTTTCTTTGGTCTTGGACCCGAATGAAATGAAATTAATTTAAACGTCCAAGAAGCCAAAAGGCCTATGAATCCAAAAAATACATCAAGATGGTGTCAAGAAGCCCAATACCTTGAAGGAGTGAGTTATTGGTCTTCATGAAATTGAAGCTAACATGTACTTGATGGTCCAATGAGATAAAATTGGTATTAGAGTCCGGGAAGCCAAAAGGCCAATGGGACTGAAAGCATATCATGATGGTTTCAAACCGGTTACTTTCCCTTGAGTGGTGGAGTGTGGTGGCCTCCTTGAGATAGAGACTAATGTCAACTTGATGATCCGATTGCAAGAAAGACTTAAGGCTCCCTAATACTACATTGTCGAATATTGACGGAAATGTATCTCTGATGGGACTATGTAAGGGACACACCAACATTAAGTGTGTCTTGTTTTCAACTGCATTGTAAGAGCAGAAGTGGCATAATCTTTTATCTATAGAGATAGGGATAGTTGACCATTGTCCAATTTCAATTACAAGTCTATGGTTCATTGTGCCGTAAGCAACGATGATCTGTGTTGCGATAGTGTCAATGGTTGCTTCAAGAACAATTCACATTCATATTTGAGAATAATCCTCGTGGTGGGGGTAACCCAATTTCTTCCATGAGAGATGGAAAAACCTCCTTGATTTCATCCATTCTTTTATGTTGTTGAGTTGTCATGGATTTCCATTGACACAAACCCCATGATACCTTCCACATGGTTGTCGGTTTGTATCAAGTGTTAAACCCTTGTTTGGCCAGGTGTTGGGAGAGCGAGGTTGCTTGACTAACTAGCCAGGAGGAGGGTAGGCTAGCAAGGCATTGTTGGAAACCCATTGTGAGCTTAAGAATGTATAATTCTACGGGGAGTTCTCCAAATTCGCCCAAGAAAATATGATAGGTTGCTAAAAAATGCAATTTGGTGTGAGATATCATGTGCATCTTCATAGTTTTCTCAAAAACCGTCCAATAAGAGTTTTTGAACTCTCCTCCCCCCAAATTTCGGTACAATATGTGAAAGTTGGAAGCACCAGAGCCTTGAATAAATGAGATTTGAGTTCCCAACATGTGACTCCGACTATTGTATCTTTATTTAAAGTGCCCATCAAGGCTTTCATACTTTACATTATTCGTATTTTCTCAATGGCTCAAAGTAACCATGTGAATAGAAATCAATCCCACAAATTTTATATTTGTGGGTTATCTCACTTTGGTCTAGGTAAAAGAGCTATTGGTTCAATTTCCTTTTTGTTACGACCAAAGACCATGATTTTGGTTTCAGATAAACCAACTTCAAGGCTAGAAGAAGTGCAAAACTATGTAGTTTGAATCGAAGTCTCTATAGGCTTGTTATTGACTTATAGAACATGACACCATCATCATCACAAAGAAAAATGGTGACCATCACATCAAATGAACAGAATGAGTCCGCATCGATGTCGTCCAAATATTTTTCAAGTTCATCAATGTACATGTTGAATAGCGTGGGGGAAGGGACATCCTTGTTTAACGCTGATGTCAAACATTGCTTTGCCATGTGTGTCACTGTTGATTCGTACTTTTGCTTAAACTATGCTATTGGAAAACAAAAACTTGAGACATCCTAACATTACATTATGAAATGGGCAAGGAAACCTAATTCTAATGGAGTTGTGTAGGGGACACTCCAGCACTAATGTAAACCCATCCATAGGCATGCTGACAGGTGTCCAAACTGACAAATTATTATTTATTATTATTAATCAAAAGAAAGTGGGGGAAAAAGGTTCAACCCTCGAAGAGGAGTCTGTGGCGTGCGTTAGGGTTAGGGTTTGGCGCTCCTCCTACTAGTGTTGCTCTGGAGATGTGTCTACTCTTTTTTTCGCCAACCTAGGCGCTACCGCCATCGCCCGACAGCTCCAGCTCGGGCTCAACATCAACTTCCACCATGGTACGCATATCTCTATAGCATTGCCAAGCACTATGAATTCATCATCACAACTTTTCATTTCCAAATCTCATTTCATTTGTGACCGCCATGGGCATCAGGAACAACTCAATGATGAAGTTCTTCTTCCTTCGGGGTCAGTTTGCATCAGGATTTTGTTCTTGTTAATCCACGCGCTCTGTGATGAGCTCCAAATGCTTGTTTTCTTCTCTCACCTCGTGTCTAGTAACATGTGGCCGCCATGGGCAAGAGTTCAACTCTGCATTAAAATGGTTCTCCGTGGAGGATCATTTTGTTGTAGTTGTTGTGAGACTGTTTTGTTGTAGTGCTATGTCTGTTGTGGCAGCAAGGACACAATGTGCGGGGTTTAGGGTTTAAGCGCCTCAACTTTCATCCTCAAGTTTCTGGCCTTTCTTCCGAGAGGCGGAAATTATTCCCTCTTGGGGTGGAGTTTACTTAAGTCGTTGCTGCGAATCCGCGCGTTCTGTGATGAGAACCGAATGCTTGTTTTCTTCTCTCGTCTCGTGTTCTTTAACCTGTGCTGCCATGGGCAAGAATTATATTTTACACTGGATTGGTTCTCCCTGGAGTGGTTCAGCGGAGCAATTTGTTGTTGCTGTTGTGAGACTGTTTTGTTGTAGTGCCTTTTCTGTTGTGGCAGCATTGACACAGTGTGCGTGTGGACGTGTTGGCTAAGGATGGAGTTTGGTCTAATGGTTTAGGGTTTAAGCGCGTAAAAGTGCATTCTTAAGTTTCTGGTATTTCTTCTGAGAAGGAGGGATATTAGTATTGACGTTGTTGACGATGGGGTTCTTGTGTGTGGACAGACGCTTTACCTGCTTTACGAGTCAGCGTCTGGCTATGGCTTATTCGAGGCAGCAGGGCTCGATGAAATTGGACAGAATGCTGAGGCCATTCAGGAATCGGTGACAGACCTGACTCGCTTTGGGAAAGTGGTTAAGCTTCTCGCATTTAAGCCATACACTTCAGCCGCTGATGCATTGGAGCAATGCAATGCTGTTTCCGAGGGTTAGTAATTCCCCGTAACTTTCAGTTTCTAGATGGCTTTAGACATTTGTGCTTCTTTTAAAAAATGTTTTGAAGGGGCTGGAAAAGAAAGTTTGCTATGGTTATCTACTTGGCAAATGACAAAAGGTTTTAAATGATCATCTTTTGTGATATTTGCAGGAATATTGACTCAAGACTTGCAGAACTTTTTGGAGTTGAACTTGCCCAAGGCAAAGGCTGGAAAGAAGCCCAAGTTCAGCATTGGGGTTGCCGAGCCTAAGTTGGGATCAGCTATATTGGAGGCCACTCATCTCCCCTGTCAAAGTAATGATTTTGTGAATGAGTTTCTCAGGGGAATCCGGTTCCATTTCAGTCGCTTCATTAAGGATCTCAAAGTGAGTTCTCAAGTTCAAACCTTGAGGTTGTTTCTTACATTGTGGTTGAGGGAAGTTTGCAATTCTGTAAGGATGGTAATTAATTTCTTCACAAGAATTTAGTAATATGGAATATGGAGCACTCATCTGCTAGCTATGTACACTTAAAAACCTCAAATCAGGTTGGATTATTGAGCTCTTTGTTGTATCTGGCAGGATGGAGATTTGGAAAAAGCCCAGCTGGGTCTTGGACACAGCTACAGTCGCAGTAAAGTGAAGTTCAATGTTAACCGTGTAGATAACATGATCATTCAGAGCATCAGTTTGTTGGATACACTTGACAAGGATATCAATACTTTCTGCATGCGTGTGCGGTACGCCCCTTAAAATTAACCTTTAATCATTAAGAAATGGTTTTGTTATTGTGGGATTGCCTTCTGCCAGTCAGCTGACATGTGAGAAAATATCATCCATTCCAGAACTCTATGTCCCACTAAGGTTCAAAATGAACTCTCACAAGGACAGATGTGATTGTTGGTTCCCAGGGAGTGGTACTCATGGCACTTTCCAGAGATGGTGAAAATTGTGAATGACAACTACACATATGCTAAGCTAGTGAAGTTTGTTAAGGACAAAACAAGCCTAACATCAGAAATGCTAGAAGAAATCACTGAAGTCATTGGTGATGAAGACAAGGCACGGGAGGTGATTGAGGCTGCCAAAGCTTCTATGGGTATGTTCTCACAGATCCTATACCAAGAACTTGCTGTAGAGGAGGCTTATCTACCTGCTTGTGATTTGAGGCTTGACTTATGTGTGACACTCTTGTCTTGAATCAATCAATGTAGATGACAGGACGATATCTAAATTTTCAAATTTCTGAAACTACTAAGATGGAGATAATATGGGCTCTGATCTTCTTGTGTGTTGGAAAACTACCAGGACAAGACATATCACCAATTGATTTGATAAACATTGAGTTGTTTGCTCAAAGGGTTATATCGCTGGTAGAATATCGGAAGCAGCTGCATTCGTATTTGGTATCAAAGATGCAGGATGTGGCGCCCAACTTGGCTGTGTTAATTGGAGAAATGGTGGGAGCACGTCTCATCTCGCATGCTGGCAGTCTGACAAACTTAGCAAAGTATCCTGCATCAACAGTTCAAATTTTAGGTGCTGAGAAGGCTCTGTTCAGGTATTATAAAGATGAAACTATACCATGCTCTTGGTCTATTTCTTATCATATGAGGGCTACATCATCCCTCACAGCTTCTGGCTTAGTGTTTCTGATATACTTAGGTTTATACCTGATAACCTGGTTGTTGAATCTTCTGTTTTGTTTTGTCTAGGTTATCTTTATGTCAATGTTTCTTTATGATGAATGTTTTCTAACCTTCACATCTCATCCCTTGTTTGACAGGGCCTTGAAAACCAAGGGAAACACACCCAAATATGGTCTGATTTTCCACTCATCATTCATTGGGAGAGCATCCACAAAGAACAAGGGTCGCATTTCTCGTTATCTTGCCAACAAATGCTCCATTGCGTCTCGAATAGACTGCTTCTCAGGTTAGTGATGACTATTTTGATTACTTGTCTTTGCAGTCCAGACATGTCCTTTGCTATCTTCTAGTTTTTGGTACTGTTGTTATGTACTTGAACATGTTAATGACAGGACAGGTAAGCGGGTCAAGTATATTGGGTGTTATTTTCTTGGATCTGCTATGATCATTAGGTTTTTGTGTTGATGTTTTATTGACACTGCAATTGCGCTAGTGATGTTCTGTTGCTACAGTATATATATGCTTACTAATGTCCTAGGTGGATACTTGTGCTGATTACAGAGGTCAACACAAGTGTTTTTGGAGAGAAGTTACGGGAACAAGTAGAGGAACGGCTGGAGTTCTATGACAAGGGTATTGCACCAAGGAAGAACATTGATGTTATGAAAGATGCCATCAAGAATGCTGATGAAGAAAATGGTGGTGGTGCTAAGACTGGTGACCAGGAAATGGCTGATGCTGTACCTGCTGCACAAGAGAGTGAGTCACCAAAACCATGTGATTGAGGAATAATGCTGATGCGGCTGCATTTTATATGGTCATGGTCATTTGTGCCTTTGAGCCTTTAGTCCATTTTCATCTTCAACAACTCGCATGTTGCGATTGATGGATTACTTTGGACTTGTTCGTACAAAGCATAGCCACAGTGCTGGCCCTTGTATTTTCTTTGCATCTGTGATGAGATGGGAAGTCCGATGATGATATGCTTAACCACTCTGAATGAAATGGTCTCAATGAGCTCAGTAGGCCATGCTTGGATGTTGATTTTCCCTGTTGAGTAGAACACCTTCTGATCCCAATGAGAAGACATCTTCACATTGGGATCAGAAGGTGTTCTATCTGCCTAGGCAGAATCACCAGCGTAAATTTTCATTATGGTATGACGAAATGCTTTATTGAGGATCACTTTGTGGAAATCTCGGCCAAACTGAGGACTTCCTTGTATTCGTAGCTAATGTCCTGTTTTCATTTCCAAAATGTCTAGACTTTTCTGAGCCTATTTTTGCACCAAGAAAGAACGTTGATGTTACGAACATAAAGTTGAAGGCAACACTGTCACTGGGCTCAATTAGATTGTGGCTGTTTAGGTGTTTGGTTAACATGGGTACATTTCACCTGAAATGGTTGCTTGGACTGTCCTTTATTATACAAGTTGATGTCCTGTCATATTATAAATTTCCATGGCATGATTCCATTTCATATGCACTAAATCCTCACTTTGTACTTGGTACTGAATTTGACTATTTCTCTTAATACAGGTGTTGAGAAGAAAAAGAAGAAGAAAAAGGATGCAGATGCAAATGGGAAGCATTCAGGCACCCCAACTGCGAATGGGATAGCAAATGATGACGAAGTTGCAGATGGAGCAGCTACACAAGAAAAGAAAAAAAAGAAGAGAGCTGCTGAAGAATCTGTGGCGGTTGCAGTCGCAGTGGCTGAAGCTCCCTTGACGCCTTTGACAGAGAAGAAGAAGAAGAAGCAAAAACGGGCAGAGGTAGAAGTGGAAGCAGCTCCAGTAACTCCAGTAACTCCAGTTGGGGAGAAGAAGAAGAAGAAGAAACAAAAAGCTGAAGTATAGGTTTTCTTTTTCTTTGTGCGTAGAATATGCACAAATTACAGAGCTTTAGTAGCTTCACGGTTTTGAATCAGCTAGTCTTCTTCCTCAACACGGTATTTTTTAGTGGAATGCATTGCAGGGGGGAAAATTGAGCTAGTCCAGAATAAGAGTTCCTGGGCTAGTGACACCTGATTTTCCTGACTGTTCACTTTCTTTTCCCTTCACATACGGCTGTCAAGCTACTCTGGCACAAAGTGTAACCTAGCAGAGCTTTTGTTAGACTTTCATGTGTATACTAATTGCCGCACCTTCTTCAATGATGTGGTGTTTCACATGCCTTGGGCTCTCACACGGATGTGACTCCTGCAGTTCTTGTTTAATCAGGCTCATTGCTTCAGATTTTTGTGCAAACTCCATTTCCACTTCAGATTTTATAGAGCCCAGCGCCTCAGATCGTCCTCTTCATGTTAGTTGTGTGAGGTCGCCTACACATCTTGGGTTATCCTTGTTCCAGAGAATGCGAGGTGGTGGGTTTTTTTCTGCATTTGGTGCCTTAGGAGGTGTTCAACTAACTTCTGGGCCATTTATGCACCTACTATGAATTCACGGTGGCCTATGTTTTCATCTCAAGTAGACTGCAGAAAAGTCAGCTGTCCTCATGGAGATAGTAGATGTTACTGGATCCTTGTTATGGAGGAATTTAATGATACCAGACTTAGGTGGCACCTGTATTTGAGTGATATGTGGTTATGTATGGATCCGAGAACGGACACCAAAATGACATTTGTCTGAAAGGTATGTGGTCGAAATCCTTTATTGAGTAGGTCGGAGTTGAAAACGGACACTTCGGCCATTTTGGTGTAGGTTGGTGGGGTTATTACAGCTCAGTTTTACCTCCACTCATATCAGGGCGAGGGTTTTGAAAGGCATTCACTGAAATGGAATGAAATTGATTTTTGAAGTCCGGGAAGCCAAAATTTCAATTCTCTTCTGTTTAAGAATGAGTGGAGGAAATCCGATCACTTATAATCCCATCAACCTACACCAAAATCCTAAGTTGGATATAACTTGAGTTGAAGAACGGAAGGGCTTTGGATGTTGACAACCAAAATGGTAGCTCTCTGATACAGCTTCAATAGATGTGTGTTTGGCAGGTCACATGTTGCATGAAACTACACAAAACATGATATTTAGTGTCACCAATTCTAATTGTCTTGCTCAATACTAATTGTAAACCGCGGTGGAGTGTTACCAACACTAAATGTTAACCAAATGGTATTTGTGATTCACTGTAAATTGTTTGGATGATTATAGATTTATAGTATTGCAATTACTGTCACTTACGAAGTGCTTTTTCATCCATATTTACAGTCATCCGTGACAATATTTCATCACAAAGTTGCTGACAAGAGAAGGTAGGGTTTCGGCCGATGCATGAACTCATCCATCATCCATGACAATATTGTTTCACTTATTCATAAGAAGTACCATCCAAAGAGTTACCATAGAATATCATATGTAGTGTTGCTCATGAATAAAAAAGAAGTGCATAGTTATGAGCTTGCCGGGTTTGAAGATTACAAAAAAAACACGTTTATAATAAGGGAGAACACATTATTGTGGGAAGGATGAAGCTAGCAGGGACCATGGAAGCCAGCTTTTTCAACCAACCTGCTGCGGAAGGAACTTGCAAAGAAAATAGAAGAAAAGGAAACAAAAGAAACGTCAACATTCTTGTATGACATAACATTATTCAGATCCATAATAGTGCTATGTGGGATTGACAATATTTTACAAAATATTCCCCCATATTCAGTATGAATATGGGGGAATATTTTGTAAAATATTGTCAATCCCAGAAGACGTTGTTATGGAACTGAGTAATGTTATGGACATGAATGTTAGCATGTTATCCTTTTATCGATTATTGATGCATGTAATGCAATATAAGGTGTATTGCCTTCCTTGTGGAAAGGTGGGCTCTACAATATCGGAGGTTCAACAAAAAAAGGGAGGGGCCAAGGTAGCAACAAGTTGGTGGGGGTGTTACAAGGGTCTATTTATGGTCTAGTTTTCTTTTAGTTAGGAGTAAGTACGTGAGGTATTATATGCCGTTTTGGTGGGTTTGGGGATGTGTAGGTCGTTTGAGTTTACAATCGAGTGCTCATGAATGGCTCCACGGACCCTTGCTGTGATGGTTATTAGGGGGTTTACTTTCCAGCGATTGTTTTTTTGGTGTATCTAGTAGTGGGTCGTATTTTTTGTGTGTGTGTGTGTGTGTGTGTGTGTGTGTGTTTTGTTTGTTTGTTTGTTTGTTTGTTTGTTTGTTTTTTATTTTATTTTATTTTATTTTTGGCTTTGGTTTGGGGTTCCCATCATGCATAGAAAGTGTGGTCTTAGTTGTGTCATGCATTGGCATGGTTAGTTGTTTGGTTGTTGCTGCAAGTGCATGAGAGTTGCCATTTAGTAATGTGGAACCGAGGGGTTTGTCATTACTGATATTCAACATTGGCTAGTGTGAAGAATTGGGTGGATTTATGGGCTTGTAGGATTTCTATTCGGTGTATTGCTTTGTTATGACTTGTTATTCATAGTCCTTTGATGTGTTGGATTGTGCATGTCATAGGAGGTGTGGCCATGTGTCCTTTTTGTTGTTTGGGAACAGTGTATAGAGAGGAGTTTGTGTGTGAGTGGCCAAAAATCTACTTTTGTGGTTGCATGTATATGGTGCGTATCTAACTTTGAGTACTTGGGTAATTTGCGCGTTGGGTATGTTGTGTACTTTCCAAAAGGAGTAGGATAATTTGTGGTTGTTTTGTTCGCTAGATAGCCACTTGTGTATGTATGTGTATTTGTATTTGGCCAAGGTGGTATCTATGGTTTGATATTCTTTATTGATGAAAGTCTGTAGGTTTTGGATCGATCCCTCATCCATAGCCAATAAGAGATTGTGTGTGCCATATGTATGTGTGTCCCTTTGTCTTTGTAGGTGTCATCTTTGCTAATGTGTCTGATACTTTATTACTAGAGGTTTTGGTGTGTGCTCTAACAATTTGTGTGTGTGTGTGTGTGTGTGTGTTGTTGTTGTTGTTGTTGTTGTTGTTTTTTTTTTGGTGGGTCTAGTATATTTGGCAAACAATGGAAGATTTTAGTAGTTTGTCTAGGTGATGGTGTTGTGATGATGGATGCACAATATAAATGATTATTAGGAATATACTGTTGAGGTGTTCTATGAAGATGTAAGTGTCTAATTAGGTGGGATGTATGGTTTTTAAGGCATGAGTTGTGCTTTGAGGATGTTTTGGTGTCATGGTAACCTTTCTACTATTTGGAGGTTGTTGTTGGGATGTATACTATGTGTCCTTGTGTGTGTGTGTGTGCGCGTTGGGGGGGGGGGGGGGGGGTTGTTAAGGATCCTTATGTGTACATCCTTTAGTGTATGTATGTGGTGGTATTCATTTTCTATTGGTGTCATTGGATCTTGTTCATGTGTTTTATGTACTTTGGGTATGAAGTTCCTAGTGTGTGAATTTAATGTTGCATTTACTTTGGTAGGTTAGATTGAGGTAGTATTTTTATTGACGTTGCATGCTTCTTGTAGTGTGTGTTTCAATTTATGCGAGGTTTGGGCATGTCCGGGGGGGGGGGGGGGGTATTTGGTTGGTTGTCTACACATACCTATTATGGTTGTGAAGGAGGGTTCTTGGGCGATCACACCCCCTTACGTTTTGTAATCACGTGCGATAATGGGGTATTTAATGTGGGGATATTTATGCACCTCTTAATAAATTTTACCTCCCTATTTGTAGATGTAAAGCTACTTTGACATATTCTTTAACACCCTATATTTATTTGTGATTATTTAGAGAGGCTAAATTTTGGCACCATATATATATATATATATTTTTATAAATTGTACAAGTACCAAATAGTGGACAAAATACTATAGCATTGCAAAATTAACTATGTGAGCAACAAACATTTCATACCATTCATCTTGTCATTCAATTGGTTTCAATTATTTATACCAATCATAAACCATTCAAAGTACCATTCAAAACACAACCAATAGCATTTGGGTACTAGTTAAAGGGTTACCAATAAACATGGAGATAACAAAAAATACAAGCTAACATAGACAAGTTGTAAACACGGATAGAACAAAACAAGAATTACATTTAGTTGTGACAAGACATAGAATTTTGCATAACTACCTACTCCAAGAAAAAAATTACATTCAAATACAAGAAAGCTAAATACAAGAGCCATAATTATTTTATTGATCCTACGATACACTTTTAAGGGGATCCAATATACATAACCTTATATTTTTCTATTAATTACTAAAATGAAGGAATCATTCACACCCTTATTTACATATAATCATGTAGGGGACATATTTCCAATGCTATGGTAGATCTAACAAAATTTATAAATTTTACCCTCAACAAAGTAAATTGATTATTTATTGATTATTATTTTTTAATCTCAAGTGGTTTCTAAAATTCCGATAGTCACCTCCCTGAGTGAAGGTTTTGGTTGTTGGAAATATTTTGGTCAAACTGGAGTTGGGGCATATATGAAGGTGTGAGGTGGGATTGTCATTGGTGTGGCCTTGCAACTAGCCGACCTAAGCACTTGCGGTGCTTTGTCCCCAATTCCTTGGCTGGCCGCCACCTGCTCGGGGGGGCTCTGAACCGGGCGGAGGGGTTGGCTAGCTTGTTGCTCCCCCTAGTGTGGCACGACTTTCAATAAGGTATGTTTGTTTGCATGTTGATTATGGAATCCAGTCTTTGCGGTTGATTATGATGGATACTGTATTAGCTTCTTCCTTGCCCACCATCTTCCCATTTGTCCTTTTTGGTGGTGGTTTTAGAGTCCTTTATTTCTTGGATTTTCAAACCCAAGGAGTTGTTTATGTGTGAATAATCTTGGTTGGTGGGTGTTTGTTGTGGTGGTTAGGGTAGGTTGGGGAAACATTGCACTCACTAATTATAGTGCCTCTTTGATAAGCTTGGGGGGTGTTTTTTGGAAATTGTCTACGATTATTATGGCGGTTTTGTTGGGGTTGTGCATTTGAGGGAGGGGGGGGGGAGGTTGCTGGTGATGCTATACATATTACATGTATAGTTTACGAAGGGATTTTTTGGATTATTATTATTATTATTATTATTAGTGGGGGTGATGGGTATCTTGGGTTGGTTCACTATTATCCTTGGAGGGTAGTGCTTTTGATGGAGAATGCTTGGTCCGTCGTATTTATGTGTGTTTTAAATTATCTTCCTGGGATGAATTATGTTTTGGCTAGGGGTGACTTTGTACATGCTTGGTATTTGAGTTTTGGCGAGTGTAGTGATCGTCCATGTTTGGCAAATATGTGCTTCATGAAATCTTGGTAGATTGCCCCTAGTTGTTTGGGGTCATTGAATGTGTGTATGAGTTGTTGTTTGATACAATTTACGTACTTTGCTAGTAGTGAGGTTGTGTTAATGCCGTAGTCTTTGCTAGATAGGTGTGTCAGGATGTTGACTGCACTTTCTGATATACTAGAAATGTCTCTGGTGATTTTGCTTAGTTTGTTTCTAGTTTTTTTTATGTCGGGTTCCAAGAAGGGGATTGCAATGTATGCATAGGTGAGTCATATGAATTATTTGATTATTTGTTTAATACTTTTTTGGGCTTGGATTTATGAACTTGCACAAATCATGAAAACACACCATGAGAGTCAATCCACCTTGCCCTAAACATGGGCAAAAAAGGTGTTCCATGGAAGTTTTACTAAATGAGCAAATTTATAAGGAGCTCGATTTACTTGAGTTCATTAAAATTCTGACATCAAGTCATTTAGATATATGTAAGTAAACCTTCCTCTATGATCTATAGTAATGATGTGTAGTTCCCATAGTGGAGAATGTTGACTTGCTTTGTTTGTCTCAACACGTATGTTGCATTTTTGGTCCTTAGAACAATGTCATTAGTATTCAATTTCAAGTACATAGCTGTCGATTTTGAGACCCCTAGAAGGTGTTAAAATTGGGTCAATGACGAAGTTTGGTGCTCAACCCTTAACATGGTTCCTGCAAAGAACATGGAAACCAACATGTATTTGGTAGCTTCATATTGACTGGATTGCACAAGAATAACTTGAAATCTTTCATGATAATTTTTGGGTCATCGTGTAAGTTCGACATGGAAACTAAAAATTGGGTTTTAAAATGGTCTGGAGCAACGTTAACATTGTGTCGACTAAACACTAACCACTTTGTGCACCTTAATATAGAGCATTGACAAAGATTCCATGTTTGCTCTTTGAAAATTTGTCAAGAATTGACAAATTTCTATTTGGAACTCATTCTTATGGTGTTGGGTTTGTACAAGATATGGACATATGATATATTTGAGTAAATTTGGGCATGATCTCAAAATCTAGACTAGTTTACTTCAATTTTATGGGTGGGTCCGTCGATACACTCTTGATATATCTAAATTTTATGAGAATTATGTGAATGCTTAGTGATCACTTGAATTTTATGCTACTAGAATATGATGGAATAATATATATATATACAAATGATGAATAATAAGAATACAATCAAAATAACTGCTATATAATCATCAAAATTAACTCTGCACACTTTATATTAAGAGGATCTTCCCATATAATCATGTTGTAAGATCCTATTATAAAATTTTGGACTTGGACTTAGTCTTTTTTAATGTAAATATCATATAAAAATATTTGAGTGTGGTCTTCCGTGTTTGGAGAGACCCTTACCAATTTAGAAACCTTTCTTGCCACATCAAAATATACACATGTTCAAACTGCCCATTGTGTGACATGCAAAACCATCAATAAAGGAAAATGATTAGTTTGTGTCAAAACATGATAATGTACTAATATAACCATGTCTAATATGATCATTTATCTTAAGCCAAACACCTTTATTTGAGTGTGGAGTGGATAAGTGCATATATAAAACATACACCAAATTGACATGTGTTTAAAAGAGATTAGAATATGTTCTCAAAACTCATTACTCATTGTAGATTCAATAGTCAACATAATTGTGGGGACCTATGTGACCTCATGGGTCACCATTATTCAATAGTAGAAAATTATGCCCAAAAAAACCGCAGCCGAAATTGGCTACAGTTCTTTTGGCTGGCCTGATCTGCAGTTGCTACATGACTAGTTATTTTGTTTTTCATTTTTGCGTCTGCAATTTTAGATTTTTGGGGCGTATAATATACCGTTGGAAAGGTATTTTCAAGACCTTTCAAACGGTATATTATACACCCCCAAAATTAGATTCGCTAAACCCAAAAAATCTGCAGTTGTTTAGCGACTGCAGATCAGGTTGGTCAAAAGAGCCGCAGCCAATTTCGGCTGCAATTCTTTTTGGCATAGTTTTCTACGAGTGAACATACTTTCATAATTTTAAGGTAGATTCAAAACTTTTTAGAATTGATCCTAGCTTCTTCGAACACATTGGTGGGAGCACATACATTTCAACCTCGCACATCCGAATAGCATTAGGTAGAAAACGACAAGAGGCAACAAATTAAGGCCAATTTACCTAACAATATGAATATTCACAATATTAAAAGGGCAATTTGCAACATTGCTTATATGTTTGCAATCCTAACAAGTTTGTGACCCGATGGATTGGCTAGTTGTCTTCCTTCCTACTAAGAATTCCTAAATACCTATTCCAACCGTTAGCACATGTAGACCCAACAATAAAGTTACACCAACGTGCACCTTTATGACCAACAAATATAGATCTCGGGGGTTGGGCTCCTTGGACTGGTCTAGATGACCTCATTCTAGCATGCTATAAAACTCTTAAACGCCTAATAACCATTTTTGGTCTCTTCTTGAATTTCACAAGCCAGTTGGGGGTTCAAGAGCAACTTCAACGTGGTTTGTTTTGTTTTTGTAGAATAGGGTGGAGGCTCGAGGTTTAGTTGAGTCCACTTCCATCATAATCAAGACTAGTAATTAATATATTTATTTATTTTTCAATGGCTTGTCAAAATTACACACACCACATTTTTATAATGTAGTGGGAGTGTAGTCAATGACAAAGGGTATTAACATAAATGATGGTCTTTGACACATATGATACGTTTTTCCTTGCAACTTTTCATGACACACTGTTCTTATGTATAGCAAATTGTGACCTAAAATTCTACCAAAAGAAAAGGTTTAAATTGTATTTATGAGATGCTTTCATATAATAATCCTTTTATAATGCCCAAATAATTATTGTAAGCTTCATTTTAAGGACCCACCATATAGATTTGTGTATTGATCCTTTACAAACAACTTTGTATTAAGAAGTTTTCTCTTTCACAAAGAGGAACATGCTTTTTATAGTGGATCTTGAAATTGCTCATTATCCTCAGCCGTTTAGGGGCCAAAGTGGGAGAACAAAGGGCCAACTTTGTGTTATGTTATGTTCCATCCAACCGCAAGGTACACATTTTCTATAAGAAGTTCCTACTTTCAATATTTAGGAATTTATACAATTTTTTGAACGAAGAGCTCTTATGAAGGCATTTGTTGTGCGTATATGTGTCACAAATGGTTACCTATACCTACCTTATGTGCCACCGTGTATAAGGTACGCATGCCTTATTCGGTTGTTTATCTTAATCGGACACCTATGTTTGAGTGGTGTGTAGTCAGGTTGGATCTAATCATGGAACCCAACAAGGCATGTGTTTAGAAGAGATTGGATTACATGCTAAAAAACAATGGACCATTATGGATTCTGAATAGTCAACACAATTAGAGGTCCTACATATTCATTTAAAGTATTAACACACATGCACTTTCGGTAAACATAACTAAAGCAAAGAATGTCCAATTCTTTATTTAATTTTTGTTGATGTTTCATCATAGATTTGCTAATGCAACAAAAGTTTCATTGGGAAAATCTAATTGGTAGAAGTTGAAGAAGTTGAAAACAAATTTGCTTAACACCCACATACTTATGACCGATGAAATTCTTAATGTGTGGATATTGTACATTCTTGGACACATGTCCAGGTCAGGTATGCATGTGTTATTTGGTTATTTTTCTTAACCAACCCCTGTATTTGATTGATTTGTGGTTCGGTGAGGATCAAAGTACAAACACCATAATGCACGAGTCTAAAAGGGATTGGACTGTCTCTATAGTTGTTTTTAACTACTTTGTGCTCAATAGTGAACACAATTGGGAGGACCTATATCCCGGGGGTGCACCTTACATTAAAAACCAAGAACCACATGCATTTGCAACATACTCTAAAACCCCATATGTAGCATTTTTTTTTTAAATGATTTGTTTGTTTGTTTTTAGTGTAATCAAGCATTTCATGTACAATTTTATTGATAAAAGTATAATCGACAATATGTATACATAGAAATTTTACATTTAAATATAGTCATTAACATAAGTATACAAATATGCTTTTAAATAAAAATCAACCCCTATC
Organism: Polytrichum commune; assembly: GCA_950295325.1. NCBI lineage: Eukaryota > Viridiplantae > Streptophyta > Polytrichopsida > Polytrichales > Polytrichaceae > Polytrichum > Polytrichum commune. Next base: position 41,230,046 of record OX485807.1, read on the forward strand.
ATATATAAAATGCAAAACCTAGCATTTGTCATAAAGTTGTTGAAAACTTTTCATCTCTAGATGTAACTCATAAGCATCTAAGTCTACAATATATGTCATAGATGCTAATGTAATTATATTTTCAAAAGATCGGTAATATCATATAGAGTTTTTCATCAAATGATTAGTAAGATCGTACGTCCAATTGTTGTTGGCCTTTTTGATAGCAACATAAGCCACTATCCATATTTGATGGATGGTTCATCTAGTCAATTAGTATCCCTACACTCCACCCGATGATTACCAAATTTCCTATGCATCTTATAAACCCTCACACCTTAATTGGAGCATATTTCTTTGGGTCTACTGCATTTGACAATTCTAGCTTCAAGTGTGTTCTTGTCTTGACTACCCTTGCTTGCATCTTGTACTTCTGATAGCAATCAAAACTCAGCTACTTGAACAAACAAAAGAAAAAGAAAAGAAAAGAAAAGAAAAGACAACAACAACAACAACTTGACTCATTTTATTCCACTTATTAAATTAGTCTCTACCATTCATGCTTTAATAATTTCCCAACTTAATTTGGAGACAAGACAAGTATTGTACTCTCTATTCAAAACCAATAATTCAATTGATGGAAGAATTTATTTATAAACAACTATTGTTCCTTCCACAATCTTATACACAAAAGCACTGACGTGACAAGCACCCAAAAGGAGGTAGGGGCCATGTGAAACACACAAAACAAATGTGGGAAAGGAGGAGTTCTGAGCACCTTCGCAATTTCAAAAAAATAAAACTGGTTGGCCTTTGCAACAACACCAAACTTCTAAGTTACCTAATGCGTGCACTCATTACCTTCATCAACCACCCACATGAACCATCTGCATCCCTTTTTGATTGGCCTCCACAAAGAAGCACGGCCCATTCCTCTTGCGACCCTAAGCAAGAAGTGGCCTCGTTCTCATCTCAACGACCCCTTCCAAAACCCTAATATTGCCTCTTCCATACACGCATGAATGAGATTATGAAATGAGAAATTCATTCATCTCTGTTTCGTCCAATACTAAATACTTATCCCATAAAGTCTAGTGACACTACCATTCAACTTAAAAGTACAAATGTTGTATATTTTCTAGAGGTGTTTCATACATGTACATAACTACGAGCTAGAATTTGTGTTGCATATGGATACGTAGTACGGCAAAGCTCATATTATTACCCCTTCTGTGCACTCACATGTACTCATACGTGTTATGAGAGGTGCACCCTCCGGGACCTATGTATTCACATAAGAAATCAGCAGACATGCACTTCCAATAACCATAACTAACTAAGGGGAAGTCCAATTTTCAATCCGATTTTTAATGATGCTCCATTGCAGATTTACCAATAAAACACAAGTTTTTGTGTGTAAATCTAATCGTAGAAGTTGGAGAACATGAACAAACGAACCAAACAACACCCACACACTCTTTACCCCCAACTTGTCGGAATTCCAAGTCAATCATATAACCGACCTTTATTTTTCCTTTCCGCCACAAGAATTGCGAGCATGGATATCGTGATGCCCCCGGGTCAGTGGCCGTAACACATAGGCAATTGAATCAATGATTCCAACCATTATTATAAGGATCCTAGAGACGTCCGCTCATCATGTACCGAGGGTGTGGATCTCCGGCCATGAAAAAGCGGGTCGAGCCTTTTTGTGCCAAAAGGGGCCTTAAAGTGCACCATGAAGAAAACGGTGTGGTGTATGCGATTCCATCATAATTTGTTCCACATTCTTCATTTGAGAAAGGGGATATGAATCCACGTCACAAACGAAAAAAACATCCGTAACCGGTTTTGGATCCTTGTGGAAATTGGATGTCATGCAAAGTTTGTGGCCTCGTTGGTAAGTCTAGCTTCTAAGGGCAAGCCCAGTGACCCTGCACCTGCATCTGCATTTGCGTTTTCTCATCCACGATGCGGATGCATATGCAGGATACTGGCCCAGTCACCCTGCTATTTGCTAAAATTGGATGTAAAATAATACAGGTTGTGCAAAACTCCCTATATTTCGTCGAGATATGCAGAGAGCCTGCTATCCTAAGGACAAACAACTTCATGGCGGCTTTTAACTAAAGATAGCTCAATATGGTAGGGCCGCAGAAAACTACAAATTGTTTTAGAGGAAATTCTGAGGTAGTAAGGTAGAATGAGTGGCAGTTTTGCTTGGGTCTACATTTGCATTATGGGTGGAGGCCACTTTTCATTCCCGGATGCAGATGCAGATCCAAGAACGACTGGGCTTGCTCTAAGATACACAGGTCTCAAATGGTTTCTCCTCCTAATTACCCTAGTTATCCTAGGGTATTAAGCATGTGATTTGTACAAGATGGAACTAGAGAATTCGAACCAAGGCCATAGCCATATTCCTCAAGTTCCTATGAATAGCTCATTCACAAGAAAAAGTGAAGATTGTTGTGCTTCTTCTTAAATGAACAATGTAAGTGGCCTCAATTATGTTGACTATTAGAACTGAAATAGTTGGCAAATTTTGAGCACGTAGTCTAATCTCTTTAAACACATGTGTTTTTTGGGTGTGTTCTTAGACCCACACCTAACCACACACCACCCACAAATAAGTATCCGATTAAGATATTCAATATATCTAGCTTGCATACTTCAATTCATTTGTCCTCATGGAAGGCACCATCTCGATGGACCATGTTTTGAATAAAACATGGAGTATTGACATGTGGTTAGAATCCAACATTTTCATACACCCACAGTCCCATGGCAAGTTATGCAAACCATTGTTGAATATCTTAACATTTTGAATGGACGATGATCCGTGCACTTGAATCTCATGGTGATTTCATTCCCACCCTCTTGTATTCCTTTATTGGTTACATAAGGAATAATCGTATTTATAGATAATTTGTGTACACATTAATTATCTATGTTGAGCTTCACACTCTAGCCTGTGGCTTATAATAAGTTTTGAGTAAATTAATTCACTCTAGACTATAGCTCCTCACTCGATAAAGCACACCACTCAGGCCTTCCCACCTTCATTTTCCTGCACTTAGGGCCGCTTTACACCTAGAGGCCGGGCCAATTCCCCTTGAGGCCGATTGCATGAAATTTTAGCCCCTTTTGGGTTGAAGGCTCGCCTCAACTACACATTATAATAAGATTATAATGGGGGCCAATTTTCCCATATGTAAGGTCCTTAGGGTTAAGAAGCTAGGCTGATTCAATAGATTTAGTATAATCCAACGGATCTAGCATAATCTAGCATAGAGCCGTTCAAATTTCCACATAATCCAATGGATACGGTTTGCTAAAAAAATTATATTTTTTAAAATTGAAATGTGACATTGGCCCTGAGGCCAAGAATTGGCCTTCCATTTTGGATGCACCAATTCAATGAGCTCGGGCTGTGTTAGACATGCATTTTTTGATTAAAATTTTCCTACCACCAAATCGGCCCGGCCTCTAGGTGGACAGGGGGTGGAGCTGATTTCAACCTTTTGGCCAATCACAAGTGAGGATTTCAAGCCTCTTACAGAACGAATTGGCCCATCCTCTAGGTGTAAAGTGGCCCTTAGGCTATAGCCTCAATCGACTTAACTTTTTAATGACACAACGGCTCTCATTCGGAGAGTCGAACAAATGACAGTTGAATCATTCTAGCAGTTTGTTTCAGCCACCTTCACATCAGACTGTGGTTTCTTACTCACTCCCTTAATTTTGGTCTTCACACTTTGTCTTCTTCGTCAATTAGGGCAACATTTCCAACATATCTAGTTCTTCAATAGTCCAGCCACTCCTGTATGAGAATCAGGCCAAGAGATTACTCAGGGCCACTTCACACACAAGCCAAGAGCCGTGACCGTGAGATTGTGAGAGCCCCCTCAAAAAAAGCGTCCAAAGGCCATCCCAACACACCTCCAAAATCATGTAGTGTGGTCACGGATCCTCAAATGTAGTGTTAAGTCATATGTGACCGGGTCCTCAATCAAATGCTAATTCGATGAATTTTTATTCAAGCGGGTCCTCAACGCATGATAAAATAGAATATATCGTTGGTTGTGAGCATTCGTAGTGCCATGGTCTCCTGGTATTGTGTTAGGTCTACCTCCACGAGGTGGTTTTTGAAAACAGTCCAAGTGACCATGAAACATGATCCATTCAATGCCATGTAGGAATCCATGTAGACTTTACATCCATCTTGCATTCACATACTCCGTTGGTCCCTCAAGCGTACTAGTGTGAAGAAGCGAACTTGGACCGGCTCCACCTTTTCCACCAATGAGAGTGCTTGGAGTGTAATGGTCACATGGCCCTCAGTCTCACAAGCCAATTCGCCAGAGCCATGCCCCAATCTAAAGAACATTTCTTTTGTTACAAATCCAGGGCATCACACTTGGGAATTTACACTCAAATTAAAGTGTCATTTGTTCAAACCTTCACTAGAAATCACTCCTTCTCTTCCCGAGAAACAAAGCAGTGGTCAATCCCACATATACGACAATTGGGCAGACATCAAATAAACAATTCACAACAACAACTTTTAGCTACTACATACTCCCTCTGATTCACTCAGGCAATGGTATAACTTATATCAGTCAAACCTTCAACGAAATGGAGCCACACTCTTTTTGAGAATCACGCAACAAATACACAGACATTCATATAGAACGATTTGTTGCAATCAATTACAACAACTTGGAGATACATATATACAATCTCACCGAAAGCAAGCAAGCAATGGCTTCGCAAGTTCGCATGCACGCACCCCGTAAAATTCAACCGTATTATGCTATTTAAGCCGTTTAATATTAGGAAAAAGCCCACTCTCTTCCCAAGAGGGATTCCTAGCTAGTTCATGTAGTTTCTTGATGGGGGGTTGATCACACCCGCCAGTTCTAACACCATCCCTCGGCATCTCCGGCTGTAATAGTGTGAACAGTGGTGGGCCAGCATCTATTTCTCAACATAATCCCCAGCAATTTCACGATTGGAACCGGACCCAAAGTTTGGTGTGATCGGGGCATCACGAGTTTGGCTTTCTACCGACTATCTATCACCTACAAGGATTCATGGGAGAAAGATGGCATGGATTTCGAGCCTCGAGGGGCGCACCGGTTGATGGCCATATTCTAAAACCCACTTGCGATTCCTCACATGTCAATCGTGTCTGTATTACAACTCCCTTAATCTTGTCAATAGTCGGAATTGTTTAATTGTAGAGCAACTAATCTATTTTCGGTGTACTAATCACAAATGCCCACATTTTCCACCAAGTCTAAATCCTAAAAGAAGTTCGTAACTATAAAGCAACCAAATTTCTAATCTGATCCCCCCCCCAAAAAAGGGATGATTCTTGCCACCTTTGGCACTTGTAGTCTCCCATGTTTCGACATTCGTTTCCTCTTTCTTTGTTCACATGTTTTTTGGGGGGAGAAGCTATATTTGACACATGATCATTTTTCTTTGGAAAGCTAGTTGAACATGTGTTCATTATCCATAGACGACCCCCATCACCATGAACTTCATTGTATATAGATGTAATGTAATGGAGCGTAAACTTAATGAAGATAACAACAATTTGTTTCACCTAATTTAAATTACGAGCAGCCCACAAAACGTGCAAAGGACCCCTCTTCACTCACAATATACGTCCCCTTTGTGGTGCTCACACCCCCATTCAACTTACTATGCCAAGTGTCCTAGACTCCCAAACATGGAATGATCAACGGCTACTGTGAGAAGCTCCACAATGTTGCAACTAACCGCATTGTGCTAAGTGTGAGCTTCTGTATAGGCCACTTGCCCACAAAGTTCTAGTCGCAATAAGGACATACTCGCCCTAGTGGGATAGGGTGTGTATGTGCCAACTAGGTACTCTCATCTTCTTAAATTTGGGCCCACTCATTAGCCTCCTCCTTCAATTTACCAAGGATGGACCTCCTCTTTCAATTCTTTGGTGACTGTGTAGGTTAAAAAGTGCTTTAGTGGGCACATGGATGTCTACCGGCCCATATCCATGGCCCACACTCTAGTAGGCCACTAGAATGTGGTTGGTTCGCAGGTTATGCTTATCTACATGAGAACGCCTCCAACCTAGAAGAAAAAGAAAATAGTTATGCCCGTATCCAAGTATTGGGGTGAATGTGACCCCGTTAGCCTTACGTCGATCATGGTTATCCATGATGCCAACATAAGGTATGATGCCTCCTCTTGAGAGGTGGGCTCTGGTAGTAAAGTAGTTATCCAAAGTTATGGAAGGGTGGGGGGGGGGGGGGGGGAACAGGTGCTTGTTTATTTTCTAGTTTTCTTTTGTTTAGACTAAGTGTGAAAGGTTTTTTTGATGGCGTTTTGGTGTATGTTCTTTATGAGGGGTTTCATACTATATTTTGGCATATTGAGATTAATAAGTTTTTATGATGGAGTGTTCGTGTATGGCTCCTCTTACCCTGGTTGTGATGGTGATGAGGGGGTTTACTTTCCATCCTTTGTTTTATTTGGTGTTCATTAGTGTGCGTGTGTGTGTGTGTGTGTTGGGGGGGGGGGGGGGGGAATTGGTGTTTGACTTTGGTTTGGGGATCCTATTATGCATAGGGTGTCGGGTTTTAGTTTTTGCTTGGCATTGGCATGGTGTGGGTGTGCAAGTGCACATGAGTAGCCATTATGGGACTATTGAGTCGGGTGGTTTGTTGTCAAAGTTTCATGAGTTGATTAGTGTGCAAAACTAGGATAATTTGTTGGTTTGTAGTGTTTGGGCAATGAGGTGCACCGCTTTGTTGTGGAGTGATAATCCTAGGCCTTTTATGTGTGGTTTCTCAAATGTGGAGAGGAGGTAGGGCCACGTGTCTCTATCATTGTTGGGGCATATGGTGCATTTGGGGTTTGGGTGTGAGAGGGGCAAAAAGATATTTCCTCTATAATTACCCATATATTGGGCGTATTGGAATTTTAGAGTTTGTGTGATTTGGGCATCGGATATGCCCGTGATTTTCCAAAAGTGTTTGGAGAGGTTTTTATGTGGTCACTTGATAGCCATTTCTCAATGTATGAGATTTTTTTTTTTGGCTATATAAGATTCTCTCTTCCGGTGTTCATTATTTATGAATGTATGGAGGTTGCAGATGGCTCCAGTGTGTGGCAATCATGCAATTTACTAGTCAATAAGGGGTGGTGTGGTCGATGTGTATGCAGGGTGTGTTGGCAAGTTTGTATTTGTGTGCTTCCTCGTTTGATATCGTGTCAGCTATTTTGTTTCCGGGTGATGCCAGTTTGGGCTCTTACTTTGTGAATGCGGATTTTGTGTAGGGTCCAATTTATTTGGTGTACAATTGCTACTATACATAGTTTGTCCAAGTGGTGGTGTTGCAAGGATGGGTGTTGTATGTGATAATGTGTATGCTAATGAGGTTGTATGTGAATATGTGTATATCTATTTGGGTGGTTTGAATACTTTTGATGGCGATGAGGATGGCGTTGATCTTTGCTCATGGGATATTTTGGTAGCTTGGTACTCTTTCTAATATTTGGGTGTTGTTGTTGGGCCCTAATCTTGCGGGGGTGCCTTCAATTTGGCCTCCGAATTGCATGGGGCAAGGGGGAATGAGCAATAGGAGTTGCACATCCTAGTTAAGCCTCCAGTTAGAGTAATTAATCATTCAAATTAGATATGTTTTGCACGCACTACCTAGTTAAGAGAGTTAGGTAACATATGAGGTAGTTAACCCATGTGAGAGCTAATCTATCTCATGGCTGCACCACCGAGTTAAAATTAAGGTTTAAATAAAAGTTATCAAAATAGATGTTGGCCAACTTTTGGGACCTTGCTTTCGTGAAGAACCTTAACTCGTCCATACCCCTAATGCTAGCTAACGTTTACAAATGAGTAGCCCAAGTTCTTCTCTTGGATGCCCGCCTTTCATTTTCCCCATCTCATCTCCGCTCTGCTACAAGGTGAACCACATTGTTTCTTGCATTGTCCTAAATTAGCATACATTTTAATAACTAAATTTATATTTCAATGAAAAAAATTGAAATAATTCCAATGTTCAATCTCAGATTTAAATACTTTAATCATAATGAAAACAAATGGTGTGGGCCACAAAATTATCATGTATCATAATTAATGTCTTGCTCAAAACCTGGGCAAGTTGAGCAAAAACTTTGGTCGGTCAACCTTAACTCTCTTAGATTGGTCAACCTTTGGTTAGTGGTTATTGGAATGTGCGGCCGTCCGATCGGTCAACTCACATATAAGGGCCGGTTTACACTACGGTGGAGAAGGCCTCCGGTCGGTCAAGAATGCTTAGCCAAGACATGGTTATATGAGGCAAATGGTGGATGTGCCGGAGAAGAATTAAAGGCAATAAAATATTTCTTAAGGAGTCTTGACCGGTTGAAGTCTGAACACCTAGAGGAGAAGTTTAGCGGAGAAGTCCACCGGAGAAGTCCACCGGTGAAGAGAAGTTCACCTAATGGTCAAGATTTTTTGTGATAAAAAACCATAATTCTCTACATTCACATTGTATCAAAAGATTTCAACAAGAATTGTGTTCATAAGAATTGTGTAATATAACGTTCAATTTTATTCAAAAGATAATGAAAATTGCCAAATTGCCAATTGTCAAGTTTGGCCCATGTAGGAAATAAATGTCTCCTTGGGTGTTTAAGAATGAAGAGGGAAAAACCCATACACATTGGACAAAGCACTACTCTTTGGTATTATTTAAGACATGCTCTCCTTTTAATCATCCTCATCAATTTCTCTCTTCTTATCTTTGATCTTCAATCATGGATAATCGAAGAAGAGAGATTTTGTGCTCTCTTATGATCTTTATGGTTTTGAAGTATTTTATCGTTTCAACTATGGCAATACAGAAAACCATCATATATCACCATAATGCTTCAATTATGATGATGGCATATTTTTTGTTTGGGAGCAAGGAGAGGGTGGTGTGGAAATTTGACCGGCCAAGTGGATATGTGTCACAATTTTTTATTCAGTTGGGCTTCTCCGGAGGACGAGTTTCTTGTCCGGCCTCTTGAGGCCGGACAAGAAACTCTTCCTCCGGAGAAGCCCAACTCCAAAAAGTGCCGCCATGTAGGCGGCCATGTCATTTTATCATCCATGAGAAAAGTTCACCACCATTGTTTTCTTCACCTAGTGTAAACACCCACCGGTCAAGAGTTGCATTTTCGACCAATCACAATTGAGAAACGCCCTTTTTTTCATGACCGGTGGACTTCTCCACCGTAGTGTAAACCGGCCCTAAGTGACCATAGAGGGCTCCCTATTTCCTCTTTGCATGTGCCGGAATGTAGTGTTCACGTGGGATACAAGTGAGTTGTGGTGAATGGGACCATGACATGTGGCCAGAAACAAATTTAGGGGGAATAATTATATGTGTTGAATAGAGAGCCCTCTACAGTAGTTGATTTCACTAACTCACATTGTTACTTGATTCTCCTAGCTAGGAGGTGTGGCCATGATTACTTAGCTAGATTTTTGGTTAGCTAATCCTCACCAACTCATAACTTGACTATAGTAGAGGCACCTATTCCCGATCAAGAACCCATCGGCAATCTAAAGGCACCGAGATTTCCATAAGGTTGCACTAGTTGAAAACTATGCCAAAAAAAACCGCAGCCAAAATCTGTTGCAGTTGTTTTGACCAACCTAATCTGCAGTCATTAAATGATTACATATTTGTTTCTTAGTTTAGTGATTGCAATTTTAGGAATTTGGGGGCGTGTAATATACCGTTCGAAAGGTCTTGAAAATACCTTTCCAATGGTATACTACATGCCCCGAATATTTTACAATTACAATCACAAAAATAATTATAATTATAAATTTGTGGTCGTTTAGTGACTGCAGATCAGGTTGGTCAAAACAACCGCAGGTGATTTCAGCTGCGGTTTTTTGGGCATAGTTTTCTATTAGTGCGGGGACTAAACTCCAACAAGGTTGGAACTTAATTATGATCAAGCCATACTTGATAGTGACATAACACATCTCCTGGTTTTTGAGTGCTAAAGTGAGGAAGCATCAACAATGAAATGAGTGGTTATGGCAGAGTCTAGACATTGGCAATATGTTCAGGCCAACTTTTGGCTTAAAAAAACTTCATAATAATTTCAATCGAAGGAATCAAATCACCGAAAAATACGCAGTCCTCGTGATTTCTATCTTCCTACATGGGAAAAATGTGCACCACCTTATACTACTCCATATTTGGCACATAATTTCTTAAGTGATCGGTTAAGGACGCTTATACTCTACTTCTCTTAACTAAGTGGTGCAATTGGACTCTTAGAGCATCCTCAGTCTTGATAGCCTGGCTCACGGCAACGGTAACTGGCAGGCGTGGGAGCCCGGGGTTCGGGCCAACGCCCTCGCTACAGGTCCCGTTATTGTGCGGGTCCCGTCAAATGACCTCCCGCTCTCGGCACTTTTTTTTTGTTTGACGTGAGAAATTGTCCTCCCAGTACTGGTACTGGCATAGGCCACCATGGCACACATTCCGGCGTTGGAGGAAGCATTTGCTCCTCCTCATCACGCTCCTGGAGAGCCTAAACCTAATCGGTCCAAGTAACCCCAAACTCCGGCGATCCACTGGCTGCCGGGGGCGCTTGCCGGGCGTGGCACTGGACCCCCCTCCCGCCTCTTCCACCCACTCCTTCGCGGGGCTCCCTGTAAACGCCCCTGCCGGGAGCGCTTACAGGGTCAGTACTGAGGATGCTCTTATACCCTCAGCTACCATAAGTTAATTAGTAAGGAGGCGTGGTCCTTGGACTTGCCTCCAATTCACATGTGAGCATTGACCACCAATAATAGAGGGACAAAGCTCCCCCCCGTGACGGTCTCGTGTCCCAAGCATGTGTCCATGGAAGTATTCAAATGCCAAGCCTCTTTTCAATGGTCCTGTGTTCAAACCCCGGGAAAAATAAAATAAAAATACCGCTCTCATTCCTTTCATTCTGACTACTTCATCAGAGTCTTATTCTCTTCATGCTTTATTCTTTGTGAACCACTACAATAGCCGACCTATTTCCTTTAACTTAAGCATTTCACGTAAGTGTGGTACATGTGTGATATATATTAGGGTGGTTTTTCACGGGCCTGGAAATTCATTTCACAATGTGTAACCCAAAAAAATCACAATTTCTTTTCAAGTTTTAAAATTGTTGTGAATTCCAAAGTCAAGATTCTCTCCCAACCCGTATTTACATCACAGGTCGACCTATTTCCAATAACTAGGAGACGAAAACTTGAGTACAATAAGTACTCTTCTAACTTCCTTTTTCCATCACACCGAATGTGATGGTTACATGTGTGGAACTTCACCACTTTTTTGGGTCTCTGTGTATTAAGATTGGGGAGGGTATCATAAATGGGCCTGCCATCTTTATTCTATTTCTATAATAAATAAAACAGAACACACGTGGGGCTCGTACTACAATTTACGGGCCACTTCACACACGAGCCAATAGCCGTGACCGTGAAATTATGAAAAGCCCAAAAGAAGTGTCCAAAGGCTATCCCAAGATACTTCCAAAATTATGTAGTGTGGTCATGGTCCTTCAAGTGTACTGTGAAGTCGTATATGAATGAGCCCTCGACCAAATTCTAGTTCAATAAATTCTATTTGTGGGGTCTTCACACATGATCAAATACAATAAGTCAATGATAGTGAGATTTTGGAGTGCCGTGGTCTCCCATGTTTGTGTTAGGCCGACCTCCAAGAGGCGGTTCTTGAAAATAATCCAAGTGACCACGAAACATGATCCATTTGATGCCAAGTAGGAATCCACGTAGACTTCACATCCATCTTGCATTCACAAACTTCGTTGGTCCCTCAAGCGTAGTGTGAAGTGAACTTATATTGTCTCCACCTTTTCCACCAATGAGAGTGCTCAAAGTGCAATGGTCACGGGCCCTTAGTCTCGTGTGTGAAATGGCCCTAACCCCCATATACAAGTCCTTGTAATGAAGAAAAAAATTCATATGAGCTTCGCGAGAAGATGAAGGTGAAGACTTCATCCAACGTGAAGTTTTTCATCCTCTACCCAAGGGACAGAGAAACCATAATATGGAACAAACATAGGAACCTTTAGATGTATTATAATGCAATTGACAGCCGAGATCTTCCTAGCCCATGACCACACGGGGCTCATAACTTATTACCTAAGCATTTTGTTGTTGGTACCACCACTCATCAGTTAAAAACTTTAGTACACCCACCAAACCCACATTGCACCAAAATCGAGCACATTGTGGAAACTACGTCGGAGAATATCTCATCCAAGTTTATAGTATAAAGTAACCTACTCTACTTTTGAGATTTTCTTTTTCTTTCCTTTTTTTCCTTTTTTTTGGGTAGTTGCCTATATAACTTCATTCTTTAGTAGAGTCTTTCCCTCCCCCACATTGTTACATAGTATTTTGTGACCCACTGTTATTTCACATTTTCTTCTACATAAAATAAGCCACAAAACACACATGGGGCCATTGAATAGCCCTCATTCTGCCAAGTTTTCAAATCATGTGCCGTTTTTTTCTTCCTTTAATTTGGTACCTTCCCTTAGAAAACTCATTGCACCACCGTCATGTGCCTATAAATTTGGCACTACCCACAAAATGCGAATCAATGACACCCACCAAACCCACACTCTACCAAATTTGAGCACATGGTGGAAACCGAGTCGAGGAAGATCTCATTGAAGTTGAAGCCAAAAAATAACCTACTATATATAGTTTGGTTTTCTTTTCCTCTTCTTCTTTTTGAGACAAAAGGCCAGTCAGGCCAACGCCAATGAATAAAAAGAATCAAGAAAATGTGCCCACTTCGAGGGGAGGCAAAGCCCCTTGGACGCGAAACATTGCCACGTAAAAAGAACAATATCCCACTCACCCAAGGACAACGCCCCGGGCCCACCAAACCAAGGACCACCCCCACCCCACTTGCCAAGGACAACCCCCAAACCCCCAAACCACCAAAAGACCCTACCCGTCAGCTTGGAGGGCCTACCTACGTTGTTGTTTCCAGTTCCACTCAATATGAAGATTGTTTCTCCTACAAAGGACATTCCTAGCCCCCCACGTTTTATCTAAACCTTGAAGCATGGCCATAGCGGAAAAATTACTAATCTTGATTTTCTTAATCACCCGTTTCCATGCCGCCTTGGCATACATAATGAGTTCATCCCAAATGCGATGTTTGACCTTGGACTCGTCCATTGTTCTTGGTTGAAAACTTTGTCGTTACGCTCAATCCAAATGGTCCACAAGGTGATGCCACGCATGAGGTGCCAAATTTTGATTTGTTTGCAAAATTTCTCCCGGATCCTTTCCCAAAACATAACTTGTTTCCAGTGAAAATTGTCATACTTACCCGTCCTCACCCCGCATAACTCATGCATGATGAACATGGCCCATCTCCAAGCCCTCTACGCTTGGTTGCAGTCCCTGAATTTGTGTTTAACCGACTCACTAGTGTTAGGGGGGCAAAAAATGCATTGCTTAGAGATGGATGTGGGGGCAATGCGGGCCCTCCATTCATTGACTGCGACTGCTTTAGGCCAAATTGATCACATAAAAGCGGCTTCCTTCCTAGACCTCAATTGGTCCCAAACTTGTGACCAATAGAACTTGTAATTCCATGGGAGACAGCCTTGCCATTTGTCCGCAATGTTATTAACCCCCTTAGTTCTCTTGGTGATAAAGTCTCTCCCTGCTTTAGTGGTGTAGTCAAGAAAACGCTCACCTTTGACCCACCGCCACCTATCCAAATCCCACCTAAGTGTAGCCATTTTACCATAGAAAATTTTGATCTTTTTCTTTTTCTCCTTCCTTTTTTTGGCCTCTTGTAGAATGAATGACTTTCACTTCGTGGAAAAGGCCTTCCATTTCTCCTGTCGGATTCTCCCAAGTATTGAGACAACGCGAATGAATTCCCACTGTGTAACATTGCACCGGAAGAGGCATGGAGAGGTGTTGGTGATGCATACATTGTGGAGAAAATTCATGTTTGCATTGAATGACAAAGGTAGGGTCTTCCCCTCCTGCTACGTAAAAGCCTAACCATTGTCCGGCATGGGAGGTATCAATGTCATTTTCCAGGAGTTGTCTCCATTTATTTCAAAGGTTGTTAATGAGTACTTCCCAGTCTCCCATTTCATGAAGCGAAAGTTTAAATTTCTCTTGCGCAACCCCCCATGTAAGGAAATTACGGATTTCACTATCCAACATGTCATCCACGCATTGAATGCCTTTGCGATAGAGATTAAGGCCTTTGGCAGATGAGAACCCTTGACTAATGAGGTCCATTCCTTCGGACCACCAGATATTTGAGTGGAGGAGTTCCATCCTTGTATGGGGAGATATCTGATAAATTCCCTTAACCATGATCTTCCAAGCTTTTCCATTGTGCCCCCACACCTTAGAACCGGCAAAACCTATATGTTGTCTATTGGTGAACCAATCCAAGCTCACTCCCCAACTTTTCCCTTTGTGGGTTAAACATGGCCAATCTAAACCTAAGCATGAGTTGGAGGTTGGATTCTCCTGGTTCCAAAGCCTTGACAATCCATTTGCAGAGTAAATTGGTCTTGGCTACCTCAGGGTCAACTAGTCCAAGTCCTCCATATTTCTTGTTCATGCAACATACCCTCCAACTAACTCTAGTGCCACTATGCTACTCTTTGCCAGACCATAAGTAGCTGCGGATCACTCCCTTAATTTTCCTAAGTATTTTGTTCGAGCCCCCCATACAATAATTGTTCATAGCATAAAGTAACCTACTCTACTTTTTGGTCGTTTTCTTTAATCTTTTTTTTTTGGGTTAGCTGCCAATATAACTTCATTCTTCAATAGAGTCTTTCTCTCCCCCACATTATTACATAGTATTTTGTGACCCACTGCTATTTCACGTTTTCTTCTACATAAAATAAACCACAAAACACACATGGGGCCATTGAATAGCCCTCATTCTGCCTAGTTTTCAAATCATGTGCCGTTTTTTTCTTCCTTTGGTACCTTCACTTAGAAAACTCATTGCACCACCATCATGTGCCTATAAATTTGGCACTACCCACAAAATGCGAATCAATGACACCCACCAAACCCACACTCTACCAAAATTTGAGCACATGGTGGAAATCGAGTCGAGGAAGATCTCATGCATTGAAGTTGAAGCCATAAAATAACCTACTATACATAGTTTGGCTTTTTTTTAAACCCTTTTGTAGTTTGCTAACATATACTTTACAAGTGGAGTCTTCCCTTCCTACATTATTAGCAGGACTTTGTGACCCACCACCAATCAGCGGGGAGAACCGGCTGCTAGTTACCAATGAACCAGTTGAGAGCTTCAGAAATAATAAGTGCTTGAAGTTCAAGACTACTTCAGGAAAATTGCCCATAACTTGCAAGGAATCTATGGACTATGCCTCAGATTAATATACAGAAACCAAAAGATCACAACGTGTAACTGGATGCCTCGGGCTAGATCACATCTTCATTTGGCCAGGCCCTGCCCTTCCAACGCCTCCTTCACTGCCTAGTCTTCCTGCCTGCACATGCGTGGGAATCTATGTCCTGGAAGAACCAGCGGTTAGTTGCAAATGAACCGGTTGAGTTCAAAAAATAACTAGTTGAGGTTCAAGACTTCAGGAGATTCACCGATCGTTTTAGAGGAATCCATAGAATATACCTCAAATGAATGGAAAAAAACCAAAAGATATCAACATGTAACCGGTTGGATTTAGGATCACTAGGATCTTGACCGACTATGCTCAAAAACTTCTCGGGACTGACCTAGTGGGAACTCTTCCTTGTTGGAAACCAATGTGGCAATACCCGGTCACTTGAATCATTAAGCGCCTGGTCACTTAAGCCATTCAACTCCTTTGGCATGTGAAGGAACACTGTTAATTAACTTGGGAATAATGAAAGTGATGTCAACTTGAATATTTGTAATGTTGACCGGGTATTGTCACATTGGTTCCCAACGAGGAGGAGTTCCCACGCATGTGTGGGCAGGAAGACTGGGCAGTGAAGGAGGCGGGGGAAGGGCGGGGCCGGCCGAATAAAGATGTGATCTAGCCCGGGGCAAAATTACCCATCAATTGAGAGGAATCTATGGACTACGCCTCGTATTGATAAAGAGTGACCGACAGATCACAACATGTAATTGGATGCCCCAAGCTAGATCACATCTTCATCCGGCTAGGCCATGCCCCTCCCATGCCTCCTTCACTGCCCGATCTTCATGCCCGCACCTGCGTCGGAACTCTTCCCCGTTGGAAACTAATGCGACAAAACCCGGTCAAAATCACAAATATTCAAGTTGGCATCACTTTCATTATTCCCAAGTTAATTAATGGAGTTCCCTTCACGTGCCAAAGGAGCTCAATGACTTAAGTGACCGGGTATTGTCACATTGGTACCCAACGGGGAGGAGTTCCCACTCTGGTGCGGACAAGAAGACCGGACAATGACAGAGGAGTGGGAGGGGCATGGCCCATCCGAATGAAGAGGTGATCTAGCCCGGGGGCAAAATTACCCATCCATTGAGAGGAATCTATGGACTACACCCCAAATCCATAAAGAGAAACCCAAGGATCACGAGATGCAACCGGAGGGACTTGGAAGCACGAGGATCTTGACCGATCATACCCAAAATCAATCCTCCCCGGGCACTGCCCACCAACCACTATTTCAATTTCCTTCCTCCTCCTTAAAATACAACAAAACACACATGGGCCTCCGACGAATAGCCTTATATATTCCGCCCCGTTTTCAACCACATGCCCTTTGTTTTTATAGTTGGTACCTCCACTAAGAAAAAACGCATGACACCATCACCATCATCACCATGTGCCTCGTGCCCGCAAATGCGATGTATAAAACATGCATACACCCCAACGAACCCTCGCTCTACCCTAAATTGATCCCATGGTGGGCATTAAGTCGAGGCATTTCTTATCCAATGGGATACTATATTACTATGGCAAATTGAACAGAAACACCATGACTTGGGGCTCCCTTTTAGCCTCACACTATATATACCTAGTTGTAACTAAATTAAAAATTGGTTGGAAACTAGTTTAGTAGATGTGAGCGAACGATGGCCGATAATCAGGAAATGTCATTTGGCTGCCTCTAATGCCCATGTGCCATGTGCCCATGTGCTATGTGTTTAGCGACTAGCTAGAGAGTAGCCACACTAAATATGATGTTGAGTGTCCTATGGTATGCTATGTCACTATGGTGGGTGACTTTGCGGAGGACGCCGCTTCTCATGAACAAGTCACCAAATGTTGTCATGGATGATGGATGGATGGATGGATGGATGAGTTCATCCATTTGCCCAAAACCCTACCTTCCCTTGTCAACAACTTGTGATGAAATATTCTCATGGGTGGTTGAGATTTGGAGGAAAACTCAACTTAGTAAGTGACAAGTGATTGCAACACCGTGAATCTATGATCCCCCGAAAATTACACCAAGGAATGACAAATAATGTTGGGTTAGCATTTAGTGTTGGTGACACTACACCACGGTTCACAATTAGTATTGAGCAAGACGGTTGGAATTGGTGACGCTAAATAGCATGTTTAGTGTGGTACAGTAAGTGGTACCTCGCTACACTAAGTGTTGTATTTAGTGTGGCTTACTATGTGGAATTAAGCAATGCCATGATTGTTTATTGTATATTTCATTTTATTTGCCAACAAAGGTTGAATTGGTTGGTTGGACGTAGAGAACATTAACATCTTTACTTGGTCCAATGTACAATAATAGTACAAAGATATAGCATTGTGTAACTCCATATAGTAAGTGAAAGTAGATCTTATATTTTCTTACAAACAATGAACACCGTCTTTGAAGTATTTTAAGTGGATTGCTTCCATGTGCCAACTGCTCTTGCAAAGCAACATACGCTTCGGAGTTATCTACAAGTATCTTTTTGGTTGACCACTCCCATGCGAAGTTTTTTTTTTTTTGAGGGGAAAGGGGGACAACTTATGACAAATTAACTTAGCCTTGTTGTCAAACATGCAAATTGGAATGTGATCATCGTTGCATTTATCCACTTTCGAATGTTAAATGATTGGATTCATTGAACTTCATATGTGAATAGTCTTCAAAAAGGAATTAGATCCAAGAAAAACGAAAATTTTGATCAAGTTTTGATTACTAATAATGTGGCCCTATGGAGAAAAAAGTTTGGCTCAAATTGGTGGACAACAATCCCATGGGTTATCAATTCAAATCCGATAGCGAGTATCGTAGGGCCAACTTCACACATGAGACTGAGGGCCCGTGACTAGTACACTTCAAGCACTCTCATTGGTGCAAAAGGAGGAGCCGGTCCAAGTTGAGGGACCAACGGAGCATGTGAATGCAAGATGGATGCAAAGTTTACATGGATTTCTACATGGCATCCAATGGATCGTATTTCATGCTCACAAGGACTATTCTCAAAACCACCTATTGGAGGTAGGCCTAACACAAAACCAAGAGACCATGGCCCTCCAAAATCTCACAACCGTTGATTTATTCTATCTCATCATGTGTGAGGACCCGCATCAATAGAAATCGATTGATATAGCATTCGGTTGAGGACCCGGTCACATATGACTTTACACTACACTTGAGGGCCCGTGACCACACTACATGATGTTGAAGGTGTCTTGGGACGGCCTTTGGATGCTTTCTTTTGGGCTCTCACAATTTCATCGTCAAGGCTCTTGGCTCATGTGTGAAGTGACCCTTAACGAGTGAATTGAAAAGAAGGTGAGTAAAAGTTAATATGTGAACGCGTCACATGGTGGTTTTGAAATCCCGGGTTCGAATCCCATCAAGTCCCCTTTCCACTTGCGTTTTATGAGATGGACCCCATGTGCGGTATTTCAAAATCAAGGCATTCAAGGTAGGAGGTTGAGGAAGTACATCACATGTTACAATGGGCATGCTTGCTTTGCGTGAGTCGAGTCTACAAGTTGGAAAGGGGAACTACTCCCGTCTTTGAGTATATTGGTCATGTGGACTTGCTAGGCATGTTAGTTGACAAGGATAGCTTGTTTTGTAACAAGAAACTTGTGTGGCCCACTTTGCCGTTCCCGAAGACCATGTGAGATAATTGAAGGTATGGGTGGAGTGAACAAAAATCATTGAGTTCTAGCATATTGGTCTATACCCACGTAGGCTAAGGTTTCGTGCCAACCACGTCGAGGAGTTTTGTGAAAGTTAACTTCTTATAGGTTTATGGTTACTTCATCCCAACTTAATCTCAATAAACTTATTATTTATTGGGTCAAAGTTGTTCGTATATACACATATTAAAAATAAAATAAAAAACGATCCAAGTTATAAGAAGTTCCCAACATTTCACCTTCAATCTACATGGTTTTAACAAATCCTTGGCCATTCATGGATTGAAATAGAATAAATTGCATATTATTGTGAGACATCTATGAGAATTTGTTCAAAATTTGTTAAGCTTATTGGTTTTGGTCCAAACTTAACAAGTTTCATTCTCGTGATTTGCATTTGAATAGTAGGGATGTAGTAGGTTCCCGAGAACTACCATTGAGGATACAATACGAACATGTCCCTCACAAGTTTTGTTAAAGTATTCCAACCAAGTCCCCCTAAATGTATCAAGGGCTTTAACCTTGAATGCAAGGGTTGACATGGCTAAAAATAAGATTCGTTGGGATTTACAATGTTTGCATGTGTTATCATCTCTGACATGGTAAGTGACACAAAACTTTAACCCTCATGTAATATGGATACCGTAGTACCATAGCTGGTTCGTTCAAAAATAATTCTAAAAATAAAAAACGTAAAAATTATGAAATTATGAAGACAGAAAAACGAAAATAAAATTAATTAATTTTTGCAATCTTTTGGTGTTTCTAAGCCATTTAAGGTCATTTTTACTGATTTTTTTTGCTAAAAATGAAAATTGAGAAATTCAGTTTTTTGAGAGGCGAACCTTATTTTTTCAAAATAAATAAATATTCGTTCGCCAGGGGACGAACCAGCTATTGTGTTACGGTATTGGTTTCGAACCCGTGCAATGCACATACTACACTCCACTTGTGGGGATGTACATGAGTTGAGTCCAACCTACAATTATCATAGAATGTACACGGCTTTTTGGCAAATGGGTCGTGTGTTAATGGCCAACCCTTGGTTGTGGCCCTTGTCAAATGGTGAGTGATTTAAAACCAAGTTTCCTAGATCATTTTTTATTTTTATTTTTTGTTGAAAGCAAATGAAATACTATTAGGTTGGGTTTATACTAGGGTTTACACCAAAGAAACTCCAAAACCGATCAATCCTTTTCGATGAGAGAATTTTTTCAAATCCAAGGAATTTATACTAAGGTCTGGACCCAAGGTATGGGAAAATGAAGCGGTACAAATGTGGTATCATATCCTGCCAAATCTTGTCAATCGTTAATGCCCACTAAAAAAATTAAAAAATTAAAAGTAAAAAAATAAACATTTTTCCTACTTTGAGAACCAACAATCTTCAAGCATGGATGCAATCTTGATTCCAAAACTAAGGTCAATTAAACGGGTGTTATGAACCCCAAGGTTCTTGGATCCAAACCTTGATGTAGACCAACCAAGGCAAGAAACCTGCATTTTTGAGTTAGGTTGCCACGAATGTTACCTATGGTATAAATGCATTAAATTATATCATAGAATGTGCATTGAATGGTCAAACCCCATAACAATCATTAGAGGCCCCAAACATGTCCTAAGGGGACCCCACTTGGGATGGTAGAACTAGAAACCTATATGGTGTATTTAAGTAAATCTAGATATATATTTCAAAACCTATAAATTTTTGTTGATTCGATTCTATCATAGGATCCTACGATACACTTTTGAAATACCTCAAATTCATGGGAGATGTGTGAATCCTTAGAAATTATTTGGATTTGATGCTATTAAAATATAATTAAATAAAATGGATATCTTATTTTGATGTTAAAATTATAAAAAATATTTTTTTGAATGTAAAAATACAATCAAAACAACTACTATAACACTATCATCGTCAACTATCCATATTTTATCAAAGGATCTTACCATACAATGGCAATGTAGGATCCTATGATAGAATTCAACATGTTATAATTTTAGACTTGGACTTAGTCTAGCTTCACTTGAATATGTGTTCTATGGGGGTCAAAGTTTTACTAGAACATCTTTACCGGCGAGGGCCCAATTCAAAATAAGGAAGCATATAACACTAGCCAATGTAAACCCACCATGAGGTAAAGGATCCTAAAACCATCACCCCTCCAAAAAACCAAAAATCTTGCACAAATAAGTACATATTGATTATGAGAGTGTTAACCACCTAAACATTAGGATCCCCTAATGAGTTTGGGCAATCTACCAATGAGACTTTGAACGCTTATAACATTTTCACTTGAAATCCAAAGAAGTCACAAATCGATGTGTTGGAGTACTTTTCAATTGCTAATAATAAACACTTTAAACTTTCCCCAAGTCAGATAATAACAATTATACTCATAGCTTTAAAGCGACGGTTTTAGCACCCTCTACCTTAGTCAAGACCATGTTTAATATAAATGAGCATAAACAAATGGAAAGAAGTAGACTTGAAGTCTTGATACCCATAATACTGGAAGCACGACGATTTTGACGAGAACAGTCCAAGTACTATGTAGACTGTGACTTATTTGTCACATGGCTAATCCATAAAGACTTTCGTTCATTGATTTATGCATGTATAGTAGAGGCCAATTTAATTCCTGATGAGGACCCTATTCACAATCTCTTAATCATGTTAGGATTGAATTTTGATCAGGTTGGAACCAATAGTGCTATGACACATGTCCTGGTTCTCAGTGTTAAAGTGAGGAGGAATGAGTGGTTATGGTAGACTTCAGACACTGGTAATATGTTTAGGCCAACTTTTGGCTTCAAAAATTCCCATTAATTTCATTTGAAAAGAAAAAAAATTATAAAAAATTGGCAGTCCTCCTTATTTCTATCTTCCTACGCGGGAGAAATTTGCATCACCTTGTACTTCTCTAGATATGGCATAGAATCTCTTAAACGATCGGTTATGGGTGCCTCTACTCTAACACATTGCCTTTCACACCCCCCTCCCATAAAAAATCACAAGAAAGGAAGAAAGAAAAAAGAAGGAAAGAATGGGCCACACATGTTGGGACCCACACCAAGGGCTAGTTCACGTGGGTTCACGAGTCCTAAGTCACTTGAAGTCAATCCGTGCAATCTCAATTGTTGAGAGCATAGAAGTTGGAACTAGCACTTCACATGGGGTCCCAAGTCCTAAGTCCCAAGTATGATATGGACACCTACATGGCAACACTTTTTGAAGGTGAGGCTTCACACTTGTGTTGAGAATCGGGTTGAGCAAAAAACCAGACCCAACTCCCAACACAAGTCCCACAAATACTATTGCAGAAAGTAATTACGATCTGGCTTAAATGACAACTAACCACATTTGAATGGTTTCTTGAGGCTCAAACGTTGAGACTTTACCTCCATGTTGGGACTTGGGACTTGAGACTCGAGACCCCAAGGTAATTGCAAGTTCATGCTTATCCATTCATTCAATCTTGTTGCGTACTAGTATGTAAGTTATTTTTACGTAAGGTTAGGAATACAAAGTTGACCGAACTCAAGGAGGGGAGGCACTCGGCAATCGGGAGTTGACCATATTTTCATGGGCATTAAATGTAGCTTCACGATCATCTAACCGTAAGTTACTTGGGCATCTCTTTCTCTTTTTACCGGGAGACATTTCAAGCCTACATGACTTTGTCATGGTTTTTCAAGGGAAAATTGGCAACTCATTATAATAATACGTAGTAATAAGTTGCCATTTGTATTATTTTCCAAAGGGGCCCACATGGCCATCGACCCATGCTTGATAGCTAATAAAGGTGGGCCTGCAAGCCTAGCTAACTTGTGGCTTGCTCACCTATAAATTCGCGATTAGTTAGATGGGGCACGTGTGTTTGGGTATGACGTGATTCTCAAGCTCTATCCAAAATTCAAATAAAACTCAAACTCACACCAAGAATAGGTGCAGTAATTGGAGGGTGTTCTTGTGTATTACTAGCACTTTCTTGTATTAGCTTGGTGTTATAATAGGTCATTATGATTGCCTTGTTGAGCCCTAGACAATAGGCCACACGAGTCTAGCCATGAGGTCATATGGAGAATGTGGGAAGTGTCACATGTGTGGAATGCGAGCGAGCCCCCACTTTGCCACCAAAGTAGCTTTCCAAAGGACTATTATAGTGAGAGAACGCACATTATTGTGAGAGGGACATGAAGAGATCCGAGCCGTCCATCTAAATTTCAATCCAAATTATATTCCGGTTGCAACTTTTGGGGGGTCACATATATTCCGATTCTTTCATTGAGATTGAGAGATGATTATTGTATCTTATCTAGCTTGATGTCGGATTTATGAGTTACCTTGTGAGGAGGATCCGGAGTTACACGAAGTTCGCATTTTATGTATAAATATGTAGACATGATTGTAGGTAATTATGACATCGTAATCAACTCTAGAGTATCATTCTTCTTTGTTAAAGTGAGTGTCTTGGTCTTTGATCCGGCACGATGGTGGTGGCATGACAATGAAAACGTTAATATCCTTCAAGTAAATTCCTATGTTTGGGAGGCCACTTTCATGAAAGGAATTCTTCAAGAACATGGTGAAGGGAAATGAAGGAACAATTGCATGAAGGCTCATTGAGTAGTGAGTGTAGAGTTCAAGTAACCTTGGCACATGATATTATGTGGATCTCGTTAGCTTAAAGAAACCAATTGATTGCAAGGGGAAGAGACGACGCCAACTTTAGAGTTGGCATGAGTGAGGGACGCTTCAACTTAATCATATCCGCAAGATCATATGTGAACCCGATATAAGTTTATGGAGCAGCCACAATCAACCACATTCAGCCACATTGCACTCTTGAAGAGTATCCCTTCATGCAATGCGACCATACCTAAGTGAATGACGACATATGTGGAAGTCATGTTGTTGAGCATGCCGTTGGTAACGGTTAAAAACCTGCATCTCTCATTAGATGCAAGATGCAAAATGCCATCAATAGAATGTAAGTGAGGGAGAAAATAATCCAATTGGAATGAAGCCAATGCCTATGCTCATTAAGACAAACTCACCAATGTATGCATGAGGTTGAAGGCAAACACCTAGAAACGATATGTTTATGTCTAGAAGGTCACCAAAACTTGTGGAGTTTGTCTTCAACAATTAAATTGAAGGGGGGGGGGGTTGAGGAAGCAACTAGCATTAATTGTGTGGAAGTTGCAACCACAATTTTGACACACCACAACCACTATGTGCCAAAGGGACCAAATATATTTTGATTCCTTGCAACGTATATTGACTAAGACATTGCAATCATGTTCATTCTCCACTAGCTTACCGACTCCTTTATCCAATTGGAAGGTGTAATCTAACTTGGCAAAATATTAATATATATTCAATTTGTCCTCTACCCATTTGAACCCCAAAATACAAGGATAAGTATTGTCGTTGGAGAAAGAAATGAGTTAGTTTTACATTATTTGTAACCTTAACAACGCACACTATAAAAGAAGCTGCAATAACCCAAATGGACGTATAGCATTACTTGTTATTAAAGGAGAGAGTCGTGAATGTTTAATGCGTTCACCTTCACCTCCTTACCAATTTGAATTGCATACAATCCCACTAGCCATAAGACACAAATCATCAATCAATGAATGCAAAGAAAATACCAACACACAATCATTACCGTGAATACTAAGAGGATATATAACGCAATAGAGGAGGTTGATTTCTTAACTTGCCAACTTCCGATTTCCACATCCTTGATACCAAGCTTTTATTGTGACTCCACAAAGGATATGCAATTATCATGCTACCAATTCAACATTGATTTGATGGAGTGCATACCTTTATAGAAAATAAACACCCCTTTGAACTTGTGCAAACCCAAAAGCATCACTTCTCTTATGTGAATTGCATCTTGTTCCACCACATGCTTTAGTGTTGCACATCAAGGATGGACCCTCAAAAATTGAGAGAATTTGAATTTCAACAAGGTTTTCTATGCTTTGGTGATAATGTTCTTGGTTTCTATAAATATTAAGAGATTCAAAATTTTGCCTCATTTAGAGTTTGAACCCCATTTTCAATTGTTGGTAAATTTTGAGCTACAAACTTTGCTTTTAGGAGCATATGAATGAGGTGCCAATTTAATAATCTTCAACATAACCCATATGTGCCCATAAAAATCATCAAGGCTTTTACTTTGGTAAACTATTCCAAGTTATGACCTCTTTTTCATTTGATTCCAAAAGTCTAGCTAAGTAACTTAGAAGAGCAACCCAAAAGCGACTCCTTAAAAATTAATTAAATCGGTCAATTACAAGTTTGGTCCCAACCTAGTGTCCACCCATCTAAAACACCAATATTATAATAATGACACATCATTGTTAATTAAATTGTGTCTAGTTAGAATAAGCGTTGATATGCACCAAAATGGGAGATCTTCTTACTTCTATCTACAATAAATGATCATAACACCTTACAAGCCCCTTTATCCAAAGGCCTTCTGATTATTGTGTGGATGGTCATACACTCCACCCCAAAATTAATGTTTTAGCCATTTCATGTTTGGTTTTCAAAGAGTTAGATTAGTCTACAATGGTAGAAAACTATGCCCCAAAAAACCATAGCTAAAAGTCGCAGCCCAAATTGGCTGCGGTTCTTTTGACTAGCCTGATATGCAGTCGCTATATAACTACAGATATTTTTCTTCTCTTTTTGCGACTGCAATTATAAGAAATTTGGGGCATGTAGTATACCGTTGGAAAGATATTTTCAGGAACTTTCCAACGGTATATTACACGCTCCAAAATTCCCAAAATTTCAGTCGATGAACCATAAAAACAAATATGCAGTCGTTTAGCGACTTCAGATGGTCAAAAGAATCACAGCCGATTTCGGCTGCAGTTCTTTTTGACATAGTTTTCTACTAGTGTTAATTGTACAATAAGAGGAAAATGATGTTAAATGTATCATTGTTAAAAACATGAGGCCCACCTATTGTCTTTGAAGCCAAAACCATCACAAACCATGCTTGTGCATATGACTGCCCAAATGTTAATATACTTTATACGGGATGGGGCAAACATCATGGCTAGTTACTCCAAATAGCTCTCAAATATCATACGGAATTGGAAAAGAATTTATTTTTTATTTTTTTATTTTACCAACAAAAAAATTTCTCGTACATGTCTGACACAAACAATCCTTGTTACCCCACATCTCACCATTACAAGTTCTAAGTGTTGGGTCCATTAACTTTGTGCTTATAA
The DNA here is from genome assembly GCA_950295325.1 of Polytrichum commune. Classification (NCBI taxonomy): domain Eukaryota; kingdom Viridiplantae; phylum Streptophyta; class Polytrichopsida; order Polytrichales; family Polytrichaceae; genus Polytrichum; species Polytrichum commune. The sequence goes on from OX485807.1 coordinate 41,256,476, forward strand.
AACTCCAATTGTAGATGTAAGTATCTTGACATTTCCATTTTTCCAAACGAATGGATAGTCATGGGGTTTCTATTAATACCCAAATTACCATCATTTTATCAATCAATATAGCCCATGGCAACCATATGTAGAACATTTGTGACATGTTTGGTCTCAAGATTTGGGGTTTTATGCTTTGGAGACAAATATTACTTGGAGACGACGATACGCCCTCAAAAGTGAACACCATAGGGTAACATGAAAAATGGTGAAGTATATGATTTTTGGATGTGTTTTATGGGTCTTGTTATTTTAAAGGGGATAGAATTCCAAACTAGGATTTGATGTGATGATGATGTTGGGGGATCCAAGTGTCTTTGGCTGTTTTCCTCATATTCTCCATGAAAGTGAAGGTCTTTATAAGACGAAGGCTCAACCCCCCGCATTGCCTCATTAACTAACTGGTATGGAAATGATTGATTCAAATAAGAATTTTAGGGTATAGTTCAATCCTCGATAAATGTATTTATGTTGCCTACACTCTTCTTTAAAATGCATAGAAGTAAAAAATAAATAAAAATCCTTGTAAGGAGGGGGATAAAAATGACCTGTAAAGTAAATTACCTCCACTGAGTACCCGTTGATTGCTATGGTATGCTAAGGGTTGGTTCATATGGGTTCCAAGTCCTAAGTTCCGAGTCAATCGAGGTCAATTTGTGCAATCCCAATCGTTGAGAGCATGGAAGTTGGGACTTACTACTTCACAGGGGTGTAGCCGGTCAGGTGGCCACTCTCCATCCAAAGAGCCCAGCATGTTTTGTCGGCAAGGATTGATGCCCCTGACCGGTATAGTTTTCACCCTGCTTGGCTAATAGCCCCTGCCCGGACATAATTGTTTTGAAAAACATAAGGACTTGCTTTCTCAACATTAAACACAAGTATTGAATATACTCAATAAACACATAAGTAAACATATAATCCCTGTCATATATATTAGTATATACATGAATAAATAAATGAGTACGTAAATGAACATGCACGCACGCGCGCACACACACACACACACATATATATATATTTATAATATTTCTTTGTCTTATCTTTGTGGAAATAAAGGTATATAAGATAATGTCAAATTCACCTTGTTGACTAGAATATATGTCTAAAATGTATATCCATTTAAAATCTAATATCTACCGATGTCAATGCAATATTAAAAGAAAAAAATAATAATAACACCCCGGCAAGCCATGTTGTTAGCTGCCTGGTTGGGCGTACAGGATGGCCGGCAGGTTTCTTGGGGCCTACTAGACGGGGCAGGCTAGCTAGCCGGGCATGCCGCCGTCTCGGTGTGGTTGGTCTGTCACGAGGCCATGAATCGCGTGGTGCGGTCTATCAACAAGCTGTGCACTGAGGGTGTGATCCTCTTGAGCCAAAAGTTGGACTAACCGCTTTCCCTAGTAAGATGTATTGGTTGCCTTTAGCCCCCTTTAGCCTCCTAACTAGGTTAAGTGGAATGATGAGGCTACCTTACCCATGGACTTGATGGTCCTTCAAAATTGGTTTAAGAAGGCCCAAAACTATGGCAACAATGTGTAAACCCAAATCCCCTCTTGAGGATGCATTGCTCATTGACTCTCATAAATCCAACTTTGGGACAACCATGAAGTCAAATGTGGGGTGGGCCTTAGAAAAAAGCCCATGACCAAGAACTGAATGTTTGAGTTATGGTTGAAACTTAGCCTCAACATGGTGTTGTTTGTCGAAGACAAATGAACATTCAATGATCTCTCTTTCATCAGTCCAAGCTCCAAAACCGTCTAACCACGCATCCAGGGTTGGTCATGAAAATGTTTGAGTTGTATTGTCATGGACATCGGGATACCGAGTACACTTAGATGAACCCACTCACACTCTTTTGTTTGAAATTACCTTATTTGTAAATTTGTTGCACCTCTCCTTCCAACCATCCCATGTATGTGCCCTCCTTTGAGATCCCACATATATGCCTTCATTGTCTCAAACTATAATATGCACTTTATTATATTATCGACTTCCCAAAACTAAACCTCATTCTTAAAGATGCACCATGTTCAATAAATGTCAAAGCAATCATTTTTTAAATTATTAATTAGGTACATACCTAGTATTTTTGTTGCTCTCTTATACAACACATTTTTAAAACATTAGTAGTTGTACTCTCATGAACTTCTTTTAATCATTTTTATAGTTGAGAGAATGAATTATGAAACTCAACCTCATGCACCTCGTGAATGACTAACCTAGTCCAAACCTAACAAAGTGTTCACTTTATGTGAGGTCTAGTGCGCAAGTATCTAGGTTGGGATCATGAAGCATATAGAAAGGAGGTGCAAATTGCCAACCCCCAAAGTCATGGATGTATTTTGTATGAACATTTTGTACACGTCATCACAATATTTCCATGGCATTTGTTATGGACGGTTGTTGCAAATATGTAGATATAGACTAGTGATCATAAAACAAAACGGTCACTTGGTTGAGACTCGTGTCCTACTTGGTGGCCTCATATCCGACTTGTACCCTAAGAGTCACACCAAGTTACACAATCATGCAAATTATAAGGCACATAAGTTGAATGGGGCTTGAAGGAGGTTGAATGGCCAATGGACCTCATAAATGTTGTGAGCCTAGATGAGGTCTTGAACAATGGACTCTGGGCTTTGATGTTTTTATTTAGCATCTTGAAAAATATAGTTAATATCTAAGGTACCCAAATGATAAATAGATATACATTTTTAGAATTTATGAAGGCTATTGTAACTTAGACCTCTATAATCCATCATTTCTAGTCTCAAATTTTATTTATTGTGGATATCACATGAGATTGGTGGATAGGTTAAGCACAATTGCGTGACTAAATTTCGAGAACACTTATCGTCACTACATCTAATTGTGATCGTTATCCATAAGTGTCCCCTATTGGTTCTTGCATGAAATGAATGTGATTTGAGCATGAGAAATTAATGTTCATTCTAGACATGATCGATGTTTGAACATCTATTAACATGTGTTTGGACTCTTTGTTGAGACATACGTCTTTTGGGTAGACACAACAATGATACACATACAAAGTTATAGCCAAGATATAGCAAGGAGTACATATACCACACAAAATTTATAAGAATCATTTAAAACCATAACATGCAGTTACAAGAAAGAAAGAAAATTGGCAAAAAAAAGGCTCCAACACTTGTAGGCAAAATTGTTCAACATTGCATCCTAACTATCTATAGCCTCCTATTCATGTATCCTTTTGTTGAAGATTCACAATGAATTCCAATGTTTCATAGAACATAATATACCTACATCGCCATGAAGAAGAACACCCTATGTACATTATATTACATGTTGTCACAATGCTACCTTTTTTCTTCTTCTGTGAACCCACGTATTACAAGTACAAAAACATAGTGCAACCCCCAAGGAAACCACGTTTCGTTTATGAACCATACCCAATTTAATGTAGCCAAGTAATAGTTAATATGATTATACACATAATTACAATGCTATGTATGAGCGTGGTTTTTGTCCCTCTAGTGACAGTGCCCTAACATGACATACCAAATTGGAAGTTGTTGATATAAGATAATTTGATTGTAATTCGCTCCAAAGACCGTCACGACTTGGTCTAGCAGGCAATACTTGAAATGAAAACAACCACATGTATCTATAGGAGTATTTTATGTCTTTTTTCTTTTTTCTTTTAACATGTAGATGCATGAGATACACTCATATGCAACGATCTGCTCTGGCACTTAAAACGGCGATGATCAATTGGGTAGAAGTTATGCATATCATGATGATACGCCATAGTACACGTCCACGGAGGGAAGAAATAATTACTTGCCGCAAACATACAAAGCGCATGGGGAGGCTTACACACACGCCTTCACGAGAGTTTCCTCATGCATTGAACTCGTGGCCGACACGGCCGTCCTTTTGTTTTACAAAGCATTCATACACGAAAAGGGAGATGTACAATAAGAGGGTCAAAATTTCCCGACGGTCCCAACTTTGAAGGAACATGATTGGCCCATGGGCGGTGTGGCCAATGGGAGCGAAGCGGAGTGGGCACAAGGCCAATAGGTGGATCCAATCTTGTTAGGACTAGTATCATTGTTACTTGCACTTGACATGGCCTAGAGGAGGAAGAAGGAGGGTGGTGATGAGGAGTACAATATATCCTCATGTATAAGTTATATAGTCGGGTGCAAATATCTCACACGGTAACATCACATGGGCCCAAGTCACACGGTATTTTGGGCGAGTCTTTTGTGATGGCCACTTCCCGGGAATAAGACATAATTTGAACCCCTCAATTCAAACCTCCGAAGTATCATATATACGACCACTTAAACCTTGAAGTTCCCACGGGGCTCAATGTACAACCTAACTCAAGGTACACGTGTCTAATTTGGTTACTTGTTTTAATTGTACACCTATGTTTGAGTGGTGTGTAGTTTGGTGTGGTTTCCAAATGGGATACCAAAACGACATGTGTTTAAAAGAAATCTGATTGTGTGCCCGAAATATGATAACCATCCTAGGTTTGCTAATGAACTTAACTAGGGGAACCTATATGAGCATCTAATGACCACAAGAATCTGCACTTTGGTAATGAACAAGATATTCATACAAGCTTAGAAAATAATGAGGAACGTGGATATAGTCTCAATTTGGGTTTGCTAACCATCTCGTATTATTCTTATGTTTCATATCCCAAGAGAAGTAGGCTAGTGGAGGAAAAATAATAAATAAATAAGTAATGTAACCATTTAAGACCCATGTACCCTATACACAAAATTTGTACGAGACCATGCCAAGTCTTACAATCATATCTCATATATTTTTGGGATTCAAACTTTATTTAGCACAATCCCTTATGTGGTTGGAGTTAAAGAGTGCACTTGATGATGAGTTGATCTTAGATATGGTCGCTTTTAGTTGAGAATGCAATTTGGAGAAGTGAATGAGCTAGGCAATTTGGAGACGATAAGAATGTGGGGAGAAAATGTAAAAGTGGGAAGTGGTCATGTTTTTGTTGTGTTGGGAGCTTATATGAGGGTGTCAAATCCACTCAATGGTTGTCACTCCAATGCACACTTTGCATGAACATCGATATATCCCCTTCCTTTTGCTATTTCTTCCTACCCCCACCCCCTCAAACTAATAAAACACTGAATATGTCCAATAAAATGTAATACACATAGTTCATGTGCTATAACATGAAAGTTGCAAGGTTAGAAAGTAATAACTTTATGATGCAAACTTGATGATGTCAATTTGAAGACCACATCCATACAATTGGCGTCCTTAAACAACTTGGCAAAGTACATGTAAGCATTAATTGATTCAAAGGAAAATAATTATTTTATATGTAAGGATTGCTTATTTTTTGTGTTGAAATCCCTTAGGTGTTCTCAACACATGTAGATTCACAACGGTATTAAAAAAGATGGGAGTTGATTGTGATTATTTGTGGATGATATAGAAAGAGGTGTTAATATGAATCACTCTGATTCTACTTCTAAGCATTTAGGAGTGAATATGCATTGATTGTTGAAATTGAGTCAATGACTCACTACATAATTTTTCACACACAATGCCATGCAAATCAGAATAACATCATACAAGCTCACTTCTTTAAGTTAAAAATGATATTCTAGTATATCATTTCCAAAGTCTCATGTATATTGCAAAATGACACCGAGAGAACCAATGATTTGAAGAGAACTATACACATTGACTTTGTTTTGTAACCTACATCTACCTATAAATCAAAAAAATTGTTCACCCTCCTTTAGAAGCTAAAACAACTTGGATACAATTGGTCATGCTATGATAGAAGTTTTGACTTTGCTCATGATGGAATGGAAAAAAGCTTGCGCACACTCCCACAATTGAAGCATTCCTTTGGTTGGTGTTGGATACTCATTTAATTTCCATGTCGCAAATGCCCACACATGCTCAATTGTATTTAGGTTAGGTGCTTAAGGAGGCCAAGCAAGTAGATCTAAAGTTTGCATTGACAACCATTGCTTGACTAATTTTTCGGTATGTTTAGGATCATTATCATGCTGAAATATGACACGAAAAGGGTTGAAACGATACCATGCAATTGTCTTCATGACCCCATCTTAAAGAATGATAAGATACAAAGTTCATGTCATCTTCCCCTCTATCTTGCACATGTAACCCATGCCACATGAAGGCATACAATCCCACACAAAAGAATACATCACCTTCATGTTTGATTGTTTAACTCAGATGATGAGTTTGTAATTAAGATTCTCCATCCCTCACCCAACACCAAGCACAACCATCAGACTGGAATCTATTGATTTTAGTCTCATCACTAAAAACCACCCTATACCAATCATGGATAGTGCAATCTTGATGATGTTAAGCAACGCCCTTGGGAGGGGGGGGGGGGCACCTTTCTTAACACGTATGAGTATACGCGAGTGCACAATAGGGGTATTAATTTGAACTTTCCCATACTATGTATAGATATGTTACACAATGTGTAACTCGTACTTATGTACAATACATGCATGAATGGCATGTAGAAACTATATAGCATTTGTACTTGTATGGTAGTGTCACTAGACTTTATAGGATAAGTATTTAATATTGGATGAAACTAGGATGAGTAATTTTTTGATTGCCTTATCTCATCCATGCATGTATGGAAGAGGCAATATGAGGGTTTTGGAAGAGATCATTGAATTGAGAACGAGGCCACTTCTTGCTCAAGGTTGCAAGAGGACAAGGCCAAATTTATTTGTGGAGGTTGATCAAAGGGGCTGCAAATGGTTGATGCGGGTGGTTGATGCAGGTAGGGGTTGCATGCAATAGAAGTTAGGTGTTGTTGTAAAAGCCAATGATAAAGTTTGTTGAAATTGTGAAGGTACTCAAAACTCCTCCTTTCCTCATTCATTTTGTGTCTTTTCACATTGCCCCTACCTCCTTTTGGGGGCTCGTCACATTAGTGGGTTTGTGTGTTTGATTGTGGCAGCAACAAATGGTATTTATAGATAGAATTTTCCATCAATGGAATTCTTGGTTTGAATAAAGAGCACAATGCTTGTTTTGTCTCAAAATTAAGTTAAGGCTGCCATCAAAGCATGCATGGTAGAGACTATGTAACAAGTGGAATAAAATCGGTCAAGATTTTAATTGCTATCAGAACTACTAGATGCAAGCAAGGAAAGTCAAGACAAGAATACACTTGAAGCTAGAGTAGCCAAGAAGGTGGTTGACCAAAAACATCTGCTCTAACTAAGGCTTGGTTTGTTGGGAGGATTTATAAGATGCGAAGAAAATTTGGTAAGCATTGGGCAGACCATAGAGATCCAATTACTTGATGGACTGTCCATCAAAACATGAAGAGTGGCTTATGTTCGTATCAAAAAGGCCAATAACAAGTGAACTTACGATCAACTTGATCATTTGATGAAAAAAATTCTTATGGTCTTATTGGCCTTATGAAATAATGATTGTATTAGCTTTTATGACATATATTGCAAATTGAGATGCTTATGAGTTACATTTGGGGGAAGAAAAAGTCTTCAACAACTTTATGATGAATGCTACCTTTTTGCATTTTACATATGATAGGAGAGACATACTTCATGAATTGCACACCTCAATGTGTTGGTGCTCACTACCACATTCAAGTGCTCACTCAAAGCATATCTCACCTCCACAACATTATCTAGTCCACCAACTGTGATGGCTCTTACACATGCTCGTTCTTAAGTAGGGATGATGTTTTTTGGGCGCCCTCCTCTTGAAGGTTCTACAATGAGGAACACACTCTCTATGAATCCTAGAGCATATAGATTGAGAGGTATCCAACAATTGTGGCACTTCATGTGTGGACGCCCAACTACAACGTGGCTATAGTATTCAACCTCTTCTTCTCTAGTAATGCTCACAAGGGCAAAGAAAAACTTCACAGCTACGAGACAAATTGTCCTGAGACACCACATTACTAACCACAAGTGAGAGGAAGAACCGTAGGCATTATTGTGATATTATTCTTGCAATTGAGGGTGAGTGGTGAAAACAATTCCAAAACATATGTCAGTAAACTTAGTTCATTCAAAATGCAAATTCGCTCTTGTTGTTGTGGTACTCAAATTGAATTTTGCAAGGATGATAGTCAAGTTGGTTGCCCATCTAACCCAATTTATAGCTTGGCAAAAAAAATCAACACTCTTCCAAATATGGCTTCCCAAAATTTTGACGATCCATAATTCAGTTTTGAGAGGTAGTGTGAATACCTTTGTGTTAAATGTCATTCATTGCAATATGATGTGCATAATGACTGGCCACACTAGTTTTGAAACAATTTGTGACAATTTAGCCTCATTAAAAGATCCAAGTCATGTGTAGATTGCATCAATGTCTTCCATAAAGGTTTAATTTCATTTTTCCTCATCAAGACTTGAAATTTGGACATGTGAACCTCTAGTTATCAAGGTTCTTGTGATTCCGTTGCATTCAATTGGTAGAAAAACTCACCAGTTGCACACCAATTTCCAACACATTTGTGTTTTAAAAGGATAGCTCCTTATGATGTTTACTATTCATTTTCTAGTCATAAGTAGCTATATATGCCATCCATTCCCAAATACAACATTTAAGCATAAAAATTCATTATGTTTGCATCACCATTCACCCTTCTAGAATGTACCGATTGAGCTTAAACATGTTCTTGGGACACTAATGGTTGGGGTCCATTGAAAAACATTCAATCAACAATATTTCACAATCTCATGCCAACAATTGACCATTAAGGAGGCCAATGATGTTGGCGTCACGGTCCTTGGCCGTAATACACGGCATTGCATATGCATCCGCATATGATATCATTTTCACACATTGTGGAGGTATCTTCACATGCAACACCCCTTGGAGTGACATTATAAAAACCTTGACACGCCATTCAAGATGGTTTGTGGAGTATCAATATTGGCGAAGGGAAGGGAGCGGCCATGACCGTTTTGGAAGCCTTGTGCTCCACGTGTGGGCAACATGTTTAAGGCATGGTTATGCATATCTAAGCTTAAGAATGATGCTCCCACCTCATGGTGCTCCTTGAGCAAATACACTCTAAGCTACCATTATATGACATTTCAAGCTAAACTTGAGGATGATTATGTGAAGGATTTCTTTTTTTCCACTCATTAGGTTTGGATTAAGGGTTTTGCCCTAGTGATATTTAGCACGTGTAACCGTATTGGTGGAGACCAACCAAATTCCATAGTAAAATGATATTTAAGCATCTAGGTAAATATGGACTAGAAAACATGTTGTAGTATAACTCAAAGACACGGGGGACCTGCCCATATACATTGTTATCTTTGGAAAGTGGCTTAAATGAAAGGTCTTCGTCTAGATCCCATGGGAGCTTCAAGGCTATGCCACCTAAGGCTAGAACAATGCTTGGGCGCTGGAACAATGCTTGGGTGCATGACTTTTACTAGCACTTGATTTCCGGTGCATCCTATCACCTATGGTCCACCCAATCATAGTGGGAGTATCTATGCAAACCGCATATTTTCCAACCAACCATGTGAAAACCTAGGGACTTGCCCTTGCGAAAGATTCAAGGTGTTCACCATTGAAACAAGGCAATAATTTCTAGAACCCTCCAGTTCTTGAGATGCCCATCTCACGATTACATTTACACTTAGACCGACTCAAAGATGATGCAACACCATCATCCACAATGGTCGCAACATCGGACTCGTTTTTCCTTTCTTTCTTCTATCCTTTCAGTATTTTACACAATGAAGTTCGCATGTCGATGCAAATCCACAGTTGTGTGCAAACAATGTGGTACATAATCTTCTTCATAAACGCGAGGGCTTTGGAGGCATGTTTGCATGAATAGGTGGATAAGTTAGTGCCAATAAAACATATCATTTTGGAGGCAAAACATCGTTGAAGGTCTTCCTTCTCCCGTTTAGGGTAAAAGACCCCCTAAAGTCTCCAAACACGACGACATAATCATTGTGTTTGCGCCTAAAAAAAACTCAAAAAGTGGTTTGCTAACATGATTATGACGACCCATGCAAGAGGTTCCGGGGCTTGTATTCTTGCATTTGTCAAGGGTTGAAGAAGCACCACCGGCGGTCGGAAACCCGGTTTGTGGCCCAATTAACAAACCCAAAAGTTACTAGTGGATAGATTTCTAGGGTGTGGGTAGATTCGGTCGAGTGATTTCCGAGAAGTCCCGTCAATCACGACTACTAGGACGATCAATAAGTAAAGGGCCTTATTTGCCATGTGCTCCTACCCGTAATGCTTATAAAGGGTGTCCACTTTAGATCTAGCACGGAGGAAAGGGTATTTGATATCATATATGCACCATATGTTATGCCCACTTCAAAAATGGCAACACATGCAGCATCAATTGCACTTTACCATGTGCCGACAGAATAAAAGAATTTCCTCTAATTGTCATGTGCACAAGTGTTTTTATAAGACATATCGTGAGCCTGATGGATCGTTGTCTCCAAGCGCTTCTATTGATGACCATGTCCCAATGTATTCTTTATATAAGGTGGATGGGTCTTGAATGGTTACTTTTTTCCAACTATAGTGTAGGTGGGTATCCCCGATTAGGACCCCATCGGCAATCTATAGGGTATCGGAATTTTGAGAAGTTAGGACTAGATTTTTGACCAGGGTGGCATCAATAGTGTCGTGACACATGTCATGGTTTTGAGTGCTTAAATGAGGAGGAACGAGTGGTTGAAATGAGCGGTTATGGCACACCCTAGACATTGATAATATGTTCGGATCAAAATCTCGCTTCAAGAATTCACAGTATTTTCAATTTGAGAAATGAAATGAATGGAAAAGTTGTGGTCCCTCTTGATTTTGTCTTCCTACATGGGAAAATTTTACACCACCTTATATTTCTCCAAATTTGGTGCAAAATCTCTACAGTGATTGGTTATGGGTGCCTTCACTCTAGTCCACTTCTCCTTGGATATGAAACACACAATTAGTGTAGGATGATTAGCAAATCCAAGTCAATGTTGTATTCATTTCTATGTGCATTTATGACCAAGTGTTTGACAATTGACACACAAAAACTTGCACACACACACACACACACACACACACACACATGCATCATTTGCCATCCACAATTTTGAATTTGACACTTGGTGTGATATGTGAAGAAAAAATCGTATGTTAGAAAATTGAAAAGACACATGCTAGACACCCTCAAAACGGAGGTGACATTTTAGAATAACATGTAAATGTTGATTGGTATTCATTTTTGTTTTTTGAAAACATCATGTGACACTTTGAATTTGAAGTTGAACAAAATTTGTCAAACATACACACTGAGCCACTTTCGATGTCATTTTTGGAGCTCTCGTAAATGTCTTACTCATTGACAAAGTGGAGTCTTGTGCTCATTGAATGATTATATACCCCCCCCCCCTTCCCTCCCACTGCCCCCATTATATTGATTTTTACGCCTAGAATGGCCATCATAATTTGAGCACACAGTGCAATCTTTTTAAACACAAGTCTTTTTTATATCCATTCTTGGAGCCTCACCAAACCACACGCCACTCAAGTATAGGGGTGCTAATAATACAAAATTATCGAATAAGGGTTGTCTACCTTATCACTTGCTTTTCTTTTTCTTTTTGGTAGTTAATTGGACAACGGAGTTTGGGGTGGGATAACACTCATGAGGGACACCATTTTGATGATATAAAGTGACACAACGTGGAGTATTAGTGCGAGTTTCCATGTAGGCCGCTCGCCCACTAGATTCTAGATAACAATGGGTTGGAGATGTTTTCATGTAGATAAGCACAAGTTGCCAATCGACCACATTTCGGTGGCCTACTGGAATGTGGAGGGCCATGGACATGGGCCACTAGACTTTCATGCGCCCACGAAAGCACTTCATAACCTACAAGTGCCGGTCATCAAAGGATCCAAGACAAATTCTAGGAGGAGTCGGAGGTTAATAGGTAGCCCCATATTTGAAAAGATGACAGTAGCTATCCAATTGGCACATGCGAACCCTACCCCACGAGATTCCATCTACATTTGGGCGAGTTTGTCCTTATTGCCCACTAAATTATGGTGGGCGAGTGGCCTACATGGGAACACTCACCCTTATCACTCCAAATGAAACAACCACATCATTGATTTGAAATGATGAAACTTAAGAACCGTAGATAGCCCTCTATTACAATTCTCACTATGAAAACAATCACACTCTAATTTCATCCTGCCCATGTGTCCATCTCCCATTGGTTGCGACTTGTGAATAATTCTACACACCATGGAGTGATGGAAATCGAGCGTTTTTTTGGTTTTTCTCTTTTCTTTTCTTTTCCTATGGTAATTTTCCTTTGAACTTATCATGGGTCCGTGCCTTGATTGGCCCCGTAAAAACAACCATAGCCCACGAATATTGAAGTATCCGAAATTCCGCTTGGCAAGGACTCACTTGTCGTCATTTGTGATATGGCCGGCAAGGAAGACACACAACATGAGTAACAAGTAGCTTAATTTCGAAGATGATTGGTAATTGTTTTGCATGCCCCCCCCCCCCCCCACGTGCCCAAGTTTCCAAAAAGGTTGATTCATGTCTCGTGGGAGACAAAACTAGGCCCAATTTGTAGATACACCGTCCCCTACTCCTACAATTTTGTAGGTCGACTATTTGGTCAATTATTTGGTCAATCAAGAGTTTTACATCTTCCGTTCTCAACATCCTTCCACCTCGACACATATGTCTATAGTTGAGGAGGGGTGCTTTAGGGCCACTTTTCACACGAGAACGAGTGCCCATTTCCACTGCACTTCAAGCACTCTCATTGGTGGAAAAGGCGGAGCCGGTCCAAGTTCGCTCCACACGAGTACGCTTGAGGGACCAACCGAGCATGTGGATTGCAAGATGGATGTAAGGTCTACATGGATTCCTACATGGCATTGAATGGATCATGTTTCATGGTCACTTGGACTATTATCAAACACCATCTCTTGGAGGTAGGTTTGACACGAAACCGGGAGACCATGGCAGCCCAAACGCTCACAACCGTTGGTTTATTCTATTTTATCATGCGTGAGGATCCGCATGAATAGAAATTCATTGAAATAGCAATTGGTTGAGGGCCCGGTCACACATGACTTCACACTACACTTGAGGGTCCGTGACCACACTAGGTGATTTTGGAGGTGTCTTGGGACGGCCTTTGGACACTTTCTTTTGGGCTCTCACAATTTCATGGTCACGGCTGATGGTTTGTGTGTGAAGTGGCCCTTAGTGACCACAATGAACTCCACAACAACATAATTAATATTATACATACTACACAGTGGCTACGTCTCTACATTTAATATATAATTTAGTGTGCCCACATATTTCATCATCAACCCACACCAATCTCCTCACAAGTACTGAGTGGCAACTAGAGAGGGTGTCATGTGACATTTCCCTGCTACTACATGACACATCATGACGACCGATCTAATTAACATGGCACATCAATTCGAATGCCACATTGAACTAGATGTTACTTAGTGTAGTCACTAAGTGACACATACACAACACAACACTTCGGGGCATAGTTTCTTAACCCTTGATAGGCCAAATCCTAAATGATACAAATTTACTAAAGCGAAAGAAATGTATTTTATCACCTTGTTTAGTTAAATTTACCTATTGAGATTGTTTATCACCTACATAAGCTCAATCATAAAATTTGACAAATGTTATCTTCTTTACTTCACGATGGTCCTAAATTTCCATTGTTTCCAAAGGAAAATTACACCTAATTGTGATTCTTACCAAGAAGCAATGTCAATAAAATATCGTCTAAAATGCATATGATTTGAACATCGGAATTTACACAATATATGCAAGTAGGTCGCCCAGACTAATCTTTTGATTATCTACATTATTTTGAATATTCATTAGCGCAATAACAAAGTACAATGTTCATTTGATCGATGTTGCTATATGGATGTGTAAACAAGGTATAAGTTTTTGCGATCAAATTTTGATCCAAGATAATTCGCATGGGTGGAGAGATACCTTATTTGTGAAGGCAACCTAATTGCACAAATCAATGAGGTTTAACTACCTAAAAGGATGATTATAGGTGTAGCTGCCATATATGAACTAATGTATGTGGATGTTATTCTTTTTCATGTTCTCCAACTTCTAGTTTTACAAAACGAAACATCAACATATCTCATACTGAAATTCGAACATTATCCTAATTTAGTCACGGTTATCATAAGTGTGCGATTTTTCCTCTGAATTCCTCAACTTAATATATAGATCCTCCCAATTATGCTTAAATTTGAGTATGAGGAAGTGAAAATTTTGAAAGTGTAATCCGATTTCTTTTGAACGAGCGTCTTTATGGTGCTTGTTCTTTGGTCTTCACCAAACCACAAACCAATCAAATATAGGTGCCCAATAAAGAAAGGTATCCAACTAACACCTACGTACCTTAAGGGCTATACGGATGGCGACAAAGTGATGCATGAAGTGGTTAAATTCTAGAACATGTCGAGAAGATGAAGTTTGATATAGTGCTCGAATGATGGACAAACGATTGAGTTGAAAGTTGATCGATGAACCAAATCATGTCAAAAGGGAGTGTCTTTATGTGGCCCACTCCATGTGCTTTTGGGTCACCGCGGTGGAAGCAAAGCATAACAAAAGTATGTAAGGAAAAATAAGCATGGGTACACATATATGGGTGGGTGTTCGAGATCGAATCCTTTACTAACCTTTGGGGTGAAGGAAGAAGGCCGGTCAACCCGGTGACTCTATTTGGCATGTGCTAGGCTTACTTTCTTTGTCATTTGTGGAGGCAAAAGAGCTTAGACACCTTTTGGCAACCAAAATTTTGTGTTCCCCGCCAACCCACATCTCAAACATCCCTTAATCCATTGTGCAAACCCATATCATAATGTTGTGGTTGCTCATAATGTTTGAATACGACAATGTCATGATAAGTATAGGTAACGGTGGGTTTCAACTAGAGCTATCCGTAAAGTTTCTCATGGAGCGATAAAACCGTGGGTTTAATCCTTTTTGGAGAAAACTTTCTATTAAGAGTTCATGTATCAGAGCCTGCTTTAAAAGTTGGGTGAATTTTTTGGGACCTCCTCTTTTCACTCACTAACTGAGACAATTGTAGGATTTAAAATGTGGGAGGTGGGAGGGATTGTCTTAAAAATCCTAGATCAACCTATTGCAAAGCTAGCTAAGCTCACCCATCCTAATAGGACGAGCTAGAAAGCCGGGTTTTAGATAGCCCGACATCACTCTTTGTGTATGGTAATTTAAGCATTAAGAAAGTTTGGTTGACTTTGTGTTGGTTTTTATAAGTTGAACTCGAGCGTTGGGACTAAACCCATGGTTTTGTATGCTTTGTTTTACGACTAACTTTGTTCGGGTATGGGTCGATCAAACCTGGGGTTTGAAACACCCATTGATGGACCTTAGTTTTTGGATTGAGGATTAGACCCAACATTGAAGAGTGGGTTCATCAAACAATAAGAGTGTTTTCTTGAGTGAAGACCGCTGCGATTTGGCAGGGAAGCGATATTAACGCCACTTCAATTTCTCATACCTTGGATTGAAACCCAAATATAAACTCCTCGGGTCCAAATGATTGCTCGCCACCAATAGCATGGTTAATTTTTTGGAGTTTCTTTGGTCTTGGACCATAGTGTAGACTCACCATAAATCAAGCATTCGCATGTTGAAATTTCGTGGGCACTTCAAGCTAGAAAGCACGCAAGTTTGACACACTTTCGGTGGGCTCTGAAGTCAACTTTGACATGTTATTTTGGTGTATCATAGTGGCACATGGTACTTATGGTGGCACGTGATAGATATATAAGCCCACTACTATTACTTCTAGGAGGTTTGACCTCTTTTTGATGTGGCCACTAATTCATCAAGGTAGAGGGTGCTAAAATCAACACCCCACCCAAAATATACACCCATGCACGCTTCGTAATCTTGTGCTTGGAACACACTTTAAACCATTCAATATCTCCAGTGCAAAGCGGGGGTGTGTTTGGTTGAAATGCATGGAGATTTTGGGAGAATGCAGGGTAACCCTTATGATCGCTAACTAATCTCACGCCCACATCACCTAGTTATTTATAGGTTAAGATAAAGTCACCAAACTAGACATTAGCTAGCTTATTGGGCCTTGCTTTTGTGAAGAAATCTTAACTCATTCATACCCTTAATGCGTCATAAACTATTTTATCAATGATTGGGGTACTTCAACTTTCATTGCCGTATGTTCCGTTTCCTCATGCATGGTAGAACGATATAGGGCAATCCAAGAACCAAGGATAATCTTAAAGAACATCAAAGTTAACTGTAAAGTCCCTCAAGGTGGGATGAAATCGTGGGTCTAATCCTTCTTTTAGAAAACTTTTTTATCAAGAGCTCGCTAGCTCATTGTGGTTTGGAGCCTATTTCGACAGTTGGGGGTGCAAGTCCACCTCGCAAACTTTGAGAGAATGTTAGGATCTAAGAAAGGGTATGTTGCATGGGATCCATTATCATGAATCCCATATCAACTTATGCAAGACTAGCTTGGCCCACCTGTTCTAGTAGGACAATCTCGAAAACCGGTTTTCATTAACCCAACACCACTCGTTGTGGATGATAACTTAAACATTAAAAACTTGGATGACTTTGTGTTAATTCTCATAAGCTCACGGTTCGGGACTAAACCCATGGTTTCATCCGCTTTCCTTTACGAATAACTCTATCGACTTCCCATGTCTTTAATTGAGGGGTAGTGTAGATGAACGTGGGGTTGAATTGGTCAATCCAAGCCAACATGAAAAGTTGGCAAAATCAAGAAACTCAATTGCGTTTACATCAAGCAGCTCTTTACATACATGTCTATACTCAAGCAACACACACACACGCACACACACTTAGTCTCATCCCACAATAAACACATTTGCAAGGTAACCAAATTAGGTCCACTTACTTACTTATCGTCTTGGTGACTTAGGCACTTTTCTTTTGGGTTTTTGAAGAAGTGGGAACAAAGACCCTCCAATGGAAATGCATGTACGATTGTCGATATGCATGGATGTATGTCAACACCATGTGACTAATTTGCACATGTGAGTACTTGATGCATGGTGATCATCCATAGGGTTTTTGGACTACATGTTAACTTGGGACCAAATATATTCTCGGTGGACTTCTTGGGGATCATGTGAAACTTGTAAGCTTTTTGCACTTAGTATGCCCCTCGAAGGATGCCTATGATGACCTTTTTTCACTTCAAAACCCTAGGTACGAACACCTGTGATAGGGCCACATGTGATTGATGACTTCCCAAAAGGTAGACCCCAAGAATATGTTGTCAGTTATGCTAAGCTAGACATGTGTTATTTGGATGCTTTCCCCTCCGTACCCACTTCTCAAAGGACATGAAACCATTCAATTGGTGCAAGGTAACATGCGAATCCAAATCGTGCCCCATGTCCTTTTGCTT
Organism: Polytrichum commune; assembly: GCA_950295325.1. NCBI lineage: Eukaryota > Viridiplantae > Streptophyta > Polytrichopsida > Polytrichales > Polytrichaceae > Polytrichum > Polytrichum commune. The sequence goes on from OX485807.1 coordinate 41,274,052, forward strand.
CATAATTGTGGGAGCTCACATGGGTTTTCGACTCAAAATCGAAGTGATGGTTTTTGTGCTCATGAGGTGGTCGTACGTGTCCCTGATCATGTTGACTATTGAGCCTAGACTGGTTAAGCGTATTTTGAACACGTAGTTCAACTTGTTTTTTTGTTACTGTCCATTCTTTGTTCCACACCTAACCACATAGCACTCAAATACAAGTGTCCAAATTTTTGGTATGTTTGAATTTGGCATGTCGCCTGTAGTGGTCAGGAGTAAGGGTGAGTTTACATTAGGGTACGAGTTCAAGAAAACTTGGGGTTCAAATCACCCCTTAATGGACCCACACCGCAATGTAATCCACAAAGGTGATCATGCACCCCAAGTTGTCCAAAACTATATTAGGGTATGGGTCCAGAATCTACGAATGTAGAGTAGAGTAGTTACGTAAGCACCCAAAGGAAATCATCGCCAAAGGCAATGTAATAGTGTGCCCAATGGTGAGCAGTGAGTGGTAACTCGTGAACGGTTAGAGAGGGGTTTTTGTCCTACATCACCCTACTATTGTAGTGTTTTGGCATAAATCATAATTTTCTTATTCGTTATCATATTAGTGTGGAGGGTAAACAAGGTGCATAAATTATAGAGGGGTGCCTAACTAACATGTGAAATTCAATAAATACTTGTTTGGCATGAGGGGATGGAGAAGATATCCAATATTGGTCATCCATTCAAAATCCACTTCCACACACTTATGTAGGCATGAGCCAAGTATTGAGCATGCTTCCTTCTTCTTCTTTTCCAAGATTGCACCAATATTTCATAAATAAATTAAAGTAGCAATAAATTCACGTGCTTGGACATAGATACAAGCACAAGGGGATATTAAACATACCTCTAATCTTCAACCAATTAATGTAATTGAAAAGGAGGCCAACAAATACATTCAATCACGTGCAATAAGGCGTAAGGGTTTCGGGATTTTAGGGTTTGGGATGCAAATCAATAGGCACTTGTAGTGCTTATTGTATGAAAATCAAATATTTGCCAAATCAAACCAAAAACTCGTGCACATTCACACCAAAACATGAGAAGTCATGTCCACTAACTCCTCAACCACCCAAACCTAACCACAATAGAAGAGCAACCTCACCACGTAAGAAACGAGGCCTTGTAGAAACCTCGGGTGACTGAAAAAGACCAAAAATATGTAGTAACATGGTTTTGTCACCGAAATCATGTTGCACATATTTTTGGTCCTCCCCCCCCCCCCCCCCCCCCCCCCAAGTCATGAAAGTTTAGGAGGGTCTACAATCCATAATTCAAGTTCAAACAATCCAAGATTCAAAATAATTCACCCCAAAATCCACACTAGAATTCAAACTCATGCATACCAAAATTCAATATGAATCACACTCTAGGATACAAAATCAATTAATCACAATATTCAAAGTCATTCAATCTAAATTCAAGTTCAAAAATTAGTAACTACCTTGTGCAATGATGTTTGAGGTTGTTGTTGCAACATGCTCACAACTCCCCTGTAGCGTTCCTTTCCTCTCCAACTCACGTTCCTTGATCCTATCCGGTTGTTCCTATCTTCTCTTGTTGCTCCATGTTCCTCTCCCGAAGTTGGTTCCTATCTTTTGTCATAACTATGGTTGCTCTTGCCCTCCATCTATAGAGCAACTCACAACCGGTTAGCATATGCTCGGAAGGAGTGGGGTGTGGGTGTAGAGAACGGGTGAGGTGGGAAGGAGTGGTGTTAAAAGTTGTGAGTATAATGTGGTTCTTTTTTTATGATCTTCGTAGTTTAGGATCTGGATAAGACTTTAAAGATGATTCTTGTATCATCTAGGTGTCTCGTATAAATTTGATCAAGGGAATTACAAGTCTATTCTAGATGGTTTAGGATTTAGGCTGACAATTCAATCATTTATACAAACAAAGGGCGTGGCAAATCCCTCAACTTTAATCCATGCATTGGTGATTGTCACACACCTCACTGTATTTACCCAGTTAATAGTCTGGTAGTCAATTCATTTTCATTGGACCTTGTGTGGTGCTCTATCATAGGCGCAAACATCAACAATAGTCTTGCATGAAGTATTCCATTTTAGTATCTTTGCCAAAGCCATGGGCACTTTGGTATAGCCAATTATCTTATATTGATTAATTGTTCTTAATGTAACTTGAAATAGAAGTATAGTTACCTTTAACGGTGAATTTTTGTCCTTTATTAATATTTTATTATATATGAATTTATTGTCAAACTTTAGTCTTCTAGTAAGTTACAACTACAACTTCTACACCTATTCCAAATACACTATAATCCAACACACTATCAAAGTTAGGAGAACATAGATTGGTTATTTAATATATCTTTATTAGTCTTAAATAAAAATCATTTAATTTCTAATTTTTATTTAATAACCAACATTGTGAATAGGTAATTTTTACATCTTAATGCCAAATCTCTTTATTCATTGGGGATAGTGAACTTTCACAATCTAGGAGTGTTGATGTAAAGTTTATTTAACACTACAATAATGTACTCAACACTTATCTATACTCTAGTCTAGGGTGCCTCTCCAAATTCGCATCCTTCATCCTTTCAACTTGCCTCTTCATCTATTAACATGCAATAGTCTTGGCTTGGTTGGCCTTTCAACTCCAAGACCCACCCAAGGTTGCATAAAACAACCATGGTGTATATACTAGGAAGAGACTATAGTCTCTTCGAGTTTTGGGACTTTACTTCTCTTCAAGCCTTTTATTTTCACCCTTTAAAGAATTCGCTATACACTACAACGACATTTCTTCTTCACATTACGATATTCTCTAGATGAAACAATGTTCTTTGATTTATTGCAAAATATAGTCCTCATCAGATTCTTTTATTCATCCTTTAATCAAATTATCAAATATTTCATTTTTCATCGTTCTCATAAGTGATAGAGGATTGGAAATTTTAATCTAATATGCATGTTCTTACATTTCCCATCCACTTGTAGCAGACAATTAAATAAGTTTACTCCATCCCAAAATTCACATAGTCATATACAATCAACGAGGGGAATGTCTTATTCCTCTATGTATGGTAACTAGAAATATTGATGGATGATTGAATATTCTAACCACATGTGCCAATGTGTAAGCAGAGGATGATTGGAGCTAGACAACTCCCAGTTGAAGATGGACAACTTTTACTATATGTGAAAATAGATAGTAAAAGTAGTGCATTTGACATAAGAGGAAGCTCGGGGGAGGAGAGAGGATTTTTTTTGTCTCTCTCCTGTGGTAAGGTGGTTGAGCTTAGACCAAGACCTACTTGGTCTACGATTGTAATTAGACATTACAAGGAAAATAAATCGAGTTCTTCAACTCATCATTTTGATTGATAATTGTCATTGTGAAAGCTGGTGACAAACCTGTCGGAGGTTTGTTACACTCTCAATCAAAAGCAATGTATTTCATGGTTAAAACGATTCCAAACATTTTGCCCAATGCTCAATTTCTAAGTCCTTCCACTAAATGAAGACTATCAATTGCATGAGTAATTCAATCTCCCTATCTTTCTACATTCCATCATTCCAAGTAAGGACCAAACAAACTTACATACATAAGTGCAAACTTCTCCTTATCCTTACCAAAGTTACTAGACCAAGGACCCACAAGCACAACCCCTTTGGCTACTCCTTGTCCCCCTTACCCTCATATAGTAGTCTAGACGTAGTGAATTACATAAGTACAATCTTTTCAATAGATAATCACATACATAAGTTGTTTTGCTCTCCTAAAACTAGGAGTCAATATTTTCACCAAATGGTTCAAAGACTATCGACATTGATTGGTTCACAATTGCAACATATTTCAATCATTATTGACAATCATTCATTCCTACATTGGAGTACTTTTAAATCACAATGATCAATCCATGATCCATTCAATTGTAGTTCTTTTCAAGCTTTTCAAGACAATTGACAAAACATCAGAGGTTTTAGGTGAAGATAACCAAAATAATAACAATAACTTTATATATATATATATATATATAGCGAAGAGGATATCCTATATATTTGCAATAATGTAAGTGTTAATTCCTAAGGTTGCACCTTCTCTAGCAAGACCATAGTCTCTTCATATCGTCTCTTTTCCCCAATCTCCTATACTATGGTCCTAATTTTCACATGTCATTTAGATATCCAATTCCAATTGAACTTTTTTTTTCTCTCTCTAACTATAATACAATTTTTTTGACACAACACTCTCCAACTTCTTCCGATTATATTTACATAGCAAAACTCATGTTGCATTAACAAGTTTACCATGAAACATTTGTATATATCATATTGGAAATTAGACCTCCCCTATTTTAGCTATGGTTACCGGAAGTGCATGTTTGTTGAATTCTTAATTGAACACATATGTCCTCCATGCACGCCTCCATGTTGTGTTTATTATTGAGTGGATAGTGGTTATTAATATTTGAGAACGCAATCCAATCTCTATTAAACTCATATCTTTATGGTGTTTGCTCTTTAAACCTCACCAAACAAATCAATCTAGGGGTTTGATTAAGAAAATGAGCCACTTAAGACCCGTCTACCTTTGATGGGAGATCATGGTTTGATGTAAGGTGGTGAGATGCCACAAATCACTTTGACCTAAAGTGTCATCAAATTTTTTTGCCCATAATAGCTCATTTTTGAATTTGGATGTTTTGGTAGCTAAAATCTTGTATATAAACGTTGATGCAGGGAAGAAACCTTGAAATTAGTAATTACTAAGTCAACAAAGGGTTAGTAGTTGCTAAAGTAAACATTATGACTATTGGCAAGGGTTAGTGAAAGGGCCATAGACATGTGGGAAATTAGGAAAAACCATTTGAGTTTGGCTATGGATTGACACAACTCTTGAGAGTCAAGCACCTTGCTCCTCTCATTCATTAAATCTAGTGGGCCATAGTCGGAAAACAGTCAGTACAAACTCAAAAAGAAAAACTATAATCCCTCTCGAGAAGAGAGTGGACTTTTTGTGATTGAAAGTTCAGCCAAGTGCCATAGTCTAATTTCAACAATACGGTGTCAAGCCCTTGTTCTTTGTAAGATTGTTTTTCATAAGTAAATGTTTGGTTGTGACAATCAACTCCGTGTATTTGTGGAAACAATTGTTTGAGCTCCCGGGAAGAGAGTGGAATCATTGTGTGAATATATTGAGTGATACAATCATATGAGATCAAGTTAGTTCCCAGGTTAGAAGCCCTTTGCTGATACTGAGAGTTCTTGGATAAGCATTGAATATGTCACATAGTCTTAAGTCCAATGTGGATTACTACAATGACAAATTCATTCATGCTCCAACATACACCTTGAACGAGGTCATGTGATGACTTAAACATGCTTGTGTTGTGGTGTGTGAGTAATGTTTTAAGTTTTTGTCTTCGGCCGCATATTTAATAATCTCAGTATGTGACATGTATTGGTGTGGATTGTTATGATAAAAATCATCAATGGACAATTAGTTTTGGAACTATCCATGGCAATAGGCACTCATCACTTTTTTCTTCTTCAAAATTTTAGTACATTACAATTGAAAATTTGCAAAATACTGAATTTCAATTTTAGAATGAGTAACCTAAACATGTCCATGTTTATGAATTTGGCATTGTCACTCATGTCTTACCGCTCATTGCTCACTACTCATTGCTCATTGTTCATGTCTTAGCTTCCCTTTATGTTAGGGTATGGGTCCAAGAATTATCATTGAACCTAATGTAAACCCACCCTAAGGTTGTTCACAAAAATCATGGTCGGTTTATATCAGGGTTTGGGCCCAAGAAACTTGGGTCCAAGACACTTGAATTGACTTTAAGTTGGACTTGATATTGGACACAAGCTCAAAATTTGGTCCCTCAATTTAAGACTATTTTCTTGAGTCGTTACCAATACTATTTGACATGAAAGTGGGTACCACATTAGCGTTATTTCTTTTTCTTTATACATTGGCTCAAATCCAAGTGTAAATTCCATGGATCTAGATTTATGCTCTTGATCAACATGATTGCTTGAATTTTTTTTTTTGGGGGGGGGGGGGGTAGAGAGGGTTTATCTGGGAGGTATTAGGAAAACACATGGAACAAAATTTAGTGTCCCATACAATCTTTGGACTCAAAGTATGAAAAATTCAAAATGAAGGAGCTCCAAACAAATTATCTAGAGAATATCCAAATCAATTCATAAAACATTCAAATAAAGTGATTATGTTTATAGCCGCCTTGAAAAATACCCATTTTGTTGCACATGATATGAACAAATTACATACAATGCAACCCTCTATAATAATGGGTTTTGAAATAGATGTGGGTGTGTGCACATGCATGACTACATGGTTATGTTGTGTTTTCGTTTCCTACTTGTAACAATCAAAATCTCCAATCATCTACATCAATGCATTGGAAGATTGGATTTATCCTTAGAATGTAATATGAGGGGTGAAAATGCAGATGACGCACAAGAAAACAAAGAACCCAAGTTCCATAGCAAATCATATTTTTATATAGCTTGCCTCTCCTATGTTGGGAGCTATAAATCAAACACATGCTCAAATGCGTTTTCCTCCTATTGTTAGCCACCCATGAGGTTGGTTACGAGTTTGACTTTGGGTTTTGTTTCATTTTTGGGGAAAGAATTGAAATAAATAAGTAAATTAAAAGAGAGAGAACAACCACCCCTTTGTACGGTTGTTGTGAGGAGGAACTTGGTCATTTTCTATGCATAACATTGCTCTGCTCATGACATGTGTGTCACTTGCCTTGACCCCAAATTCAATCCAGCAAGACAAAAATGATGGCATTTGCACTAGTTATCCTCGTTATGCATTTGCGATACGATGGGCCCACGGAATAGGGTAAAGGTTGTGAGCAATGTTATGTGTGATCTTGACGCTTCATTCATTATTTATTATTTATTTTTACGAGGAGATAAATCTTTCTTTTCGTTTTACTAATAAAATGTTGTTGACTTAGAGAACATAACATTATTCAGATCCATAACAGAGTTATGTGGGACCGACAATATTATACATAATATTCACACATATATTCTTCACATTCCTAGATCTGAATGATGTTATGAACATGCATGGCATCTTGTATATTGAACCAATTCATGGACTCCGACCTACTAGAGGACAAGTTTTTACTATTAACCCCTAGGCAGGTGTTAAGAAACCAAAACATTTACGACCAGATCTAAAAATGAATGAGAATGTGACATGGAATCCTACATGTCCAACAGTGGATAACACATGATGGCTACCCGGATGTTGGGGCCAGGAAACCCAAGCACGTTGCTTCAACATAATCAAAGGTGGCCATGTCATTAATGATTATACTTTATAAAAACGAACGTTTATGATATTCTTTTACTCGGTGTTTATTGAAAACACGACGACCCAATATGAGTCCGCTTTACATGATGATGTCCCATGCCCAAGGCTTTTATAAATTGACATGGATTTGTCTTAGCCATGGTCTCTAGACCGCCAACCGTGACCATGGGAAATTCCCAATCATTTTTCCTCATGACCTTACGTCAATTTTGAGAAATGGCCCCAAGCAATAGTTGGGTATGATGTCACACCGGCGGAAATATCGGTACCAAGGAATTCTTTGGTGCAATTTTTTTAATTTCTTTGTTATTAAATATCCATAGTTCTACCGTACATTTCAAAAAGAACGTCCAATAACAAATTCTTGGTAATTTCCATGGATGAAACATCCGAATGAATGCCCCCCACAAAGAAGACCACGTGGTCACCATGTGTTTGGGCAAGTGAACATTTTCATGGTACGGATGAACGTGCATGTTTTCATCCATGTTTTTTTCTTAAGGATGGAGATGGCTTCCCCAGTTTCAAAATTGGTTAGCCAATGGGTGGGGCTGCCCACCTTGGGATATATATATATAAAATACCAAAAGGAAGTTAAGTCCGTGTCGGATGTGGCGGTCAAATTTCCATGGATGAAACATCCGAATGAATGCCCCCACAAAGAAGACCACGTGGTCACCGTGTGTTTGGGCGAGTGAACATTTTCATGATATGGATGAACGTACACGTTTTCATCCACATCATATGTTCATCCATGTTTTTTCTTAAGGATGGAGATGGCTTCCCCAGTTTCAAAATTGGTTAGCCAATGGGTGGGGCTGCCCCACCTTGGGAATAGAAAAAATAAATAATAATAATAATAATAATACCAAAAGGAAGTTAAGTCCATGTCGGATGTGGCGGTCAAGTTACTCCCACACGCCACATGTGAGCCTGTGGACTATTTTGACTTTTGTATTACACCGTTAAATGCTCCAAAACACGAGGCCTGGCATTCGGATGGATGAATGTATTTCATCCATCCACACACAGCAGGATTCATCACCCCTGGATGGACGTACACTTGCCCCTAGCTACCAGGGACGGCATGGGCTGGGCGAGGAATGAAGTACGTGGTGGATGGATGGATGATTTCGTCAACTCGCTAACCAGCCCAGTGGCTGGCTAGCGAGCGGCGTGTGCTGTGCTGAGGATGGACGGTAGTTCGAGGAGGATGAAATACATCGATGAAAGAGTCACGGATGGATGTGTTTCTTCTCGACAGACAGAGGGGCGGGGCGGCTACCTAGGCTGACTCCTCAACTGGTAGCGCTCCAAAGAAGGGCTTCCCCAAATCAACATGTGCTCTATAATAATAATCCCCAAAGGGGACTTGACGACTTGGAAGTGTGTGCTTTACTTTACTTTTGGCGCATGTATATATGTACTCATGTCCACTAAAGCCCCACGCCACATGGCCGTTTTGGTTAACTTTTAAGCATGGGCTACTTTGGAGCTCATATGGGAGACATGATGTACGTTCCCTATACAAGGCCGGGGGCATCCATAGTTGACCGAGTCCCCTCTAAAACACTCACTAGGTCTATGTAATGCCGACATGGATGAGATCTATCTGGTTTAGGCAACTGGAGTTACGGTTTATCTGATGGCGGGTTGAGATTGATTTCTCTCATACGAGTTTCGACAGCTGTCGTAGCCCAACATCAAAATCTAGATGAGCGGTTATGGGTTCACCTACATATTGAGTATGTGTTACCCTAATGTTACCGCATCGATATTTTGTACACAACAAATTTCCATGTTCATGAAGAAGGAAGAGGTCTTGTTGGCATTCTCCTTTGAGCTTGTTTCCCTTCCCAAGGAAAACAATTACTCCTCCTAAACATATGCGAACTCTCTTACTTTGTCAGCTATGGATGCCTCAACCTTAACTAACTATGGTGTGTAATATCTAGTTAAGGTGTGGTAGCAAATTGGATTCGATGTGTCATGTTAGGTTGAGTGGTTTCCATGGCTTGTCTTGTAAGCGTCTGATTGACCCCGGTTGCCTTTAATGACTGCCACCCTTTGATTGCAAGGTCAATTGCATGGGTTGAAGATGAGTAGTGTGGGCCACACTAAATCAACACATACAATGTAATGTTCCCATGTGTTGTAATGACAAACAACTTAACTCAATTAGTCACTTGACTACATTGTTTATAATGAACATTGTGTGCCCTTTGTTGCATTGCCGTGTGACTCACAATTACACCATCACGCATTAAAGTAGTGTGGAACCTTATACTCGAGAGAATTGTTATCGCATCGATCCCTCCACATAGTTGTCTTGCCCATGCGGCTTTGATGGGAACTATATCGTTTCCTACAATACTAAACTTTACATGACTTAAAACTCATTACAAACACATGTGGTGGAAAAAAACAATGAAATTTAATTATGAAGATGTTTATTTCTTGAAAAGAATCGAACACTGAAATATTGGATTTGAAATTCCCTAGGTAGGACGGACTTATGATTGGACCTCACTTTGCTGGAAGTCTCTCAAATGCACATTATTCTTCATCCAATACAAATATCATAACCTACAATATAGACCTGCGATGTTATGTATGTTGGGTTGGAATGTGATACGTAACATTACGCAGCAACTAGTGCACATGATGGTATCTTTCCAAAGAAAGAGGTTGCAGTTAAATAACCATGATAATTTATAGTTGCTTGTTCAAAAAGTTCACACTACATAGCCCAACTGCTCCCCATAAACAGGGGATCCCGGGATCAAAGGAGAATCATGCTTATCTGATACCTAATCCCACGTACCACAACCAAGGAGTTATGTAATGTTATGCATGCATCCACATTGTTGACCCTGATGTTGTTGGTGTTGATTTTCTCGTTTGTAGTGTGACCCACATAATTTAACATGAACAACGTAGTCCATTCCTTCTTAACTCCTCGTCTCATGGGGTATGAGGTAGAGACCTATAAGAGAGGGTTGATTATGTTAGATATACGAAGCTAATGTTGACTCTAGCCAAGTGTGGTGCATACATACAACATCAAGTGCTACTTACATAACTTTAACCTAGCTACACTAAATAGGATATTTAGTGTGTGATTTATTTAATGTTGTTATCACCTTACCTTGCTCAACCCTAATTTTTAATTGTTTGACAATCAATGCTAGAAGATATGTTGGAATTCTCCATTTATCACTTGTTTTTCTTTTCATATCGTTACTAACACTAATTGCAAACATGTAACTTCCACATATTATCATAGTTGATATTTAGTGCTTGAGTTTGCATATAATGTTACTTACTTTCATAGGGTTATTGATATTTAGTGTATACGTTCATATTTAGTGTATCAAACACTAAATATCCTTTTCAAAGTATACAGTAGGTCACTTGCTACTTGGAGTTACACAATGCTATATCTTTTTGCTATTGGTGTAACATTTTTTTATACCAAATGAAGTTGTTATATTTTATAATGTCCAAACAATAAATTTGGCATTTGGTGGTAAACTATGAGATATATAGTAAATAAATATAACATTGAGTAATTCCAAACAATAAGTGACACTAAATACACTATTTAGTGTAGTGTTGTGTTGCATTGTTGAGGTATCATATAGGGAGCCCCTACATGTGCATTTATAACCGAAATGTACGAATTTGAGGAAAAAAAATTAGTTGAAGAGTAGGTAAAATTTATAAATTTTGTCTCTTGTGAAAAATAAAATGGCTTGAAACTGGAAACAAAGTTGGAATTGTTGATTTGTTTTGTTTATATGCTTAAGGTAGGTGAGCTTGATTTGGTTTATTTTGTATTTTCTTTTTTCTCAATCTCAAACGGACACTTATATTTGGGTGGTGTATGGTTGGACACCAATGTAAAAATGGACACCAAAATGACAAGTGTCGGAAATAGATTGGACTTTGTGCTCATAATTTGTTAACCATTCTTAATGCAACACTCATCATAATTAGACCTCCATGATCATTAATTAACTCACAATTGATAAGATACTTGTACGTGATCTAAAAATCATGAGGAAAGTGGCCTAGGAACGGGGAGACCCGGCTGCTAGTTACACATGAACCGTAGTTGGGTTTGAAGATTTAGCGATTGAGGTTCAAGACTTTAGGAAAATTATCAACCATTTTAGAGGAATTTAAAGAATACACCCCAATTCAACAAAGAAAAACCGAAAGATGTCAACATGTAACTGGCTGAACTTGGAAACACTGGGATCTTGACCAATTATGCCCAAAAGTCTTTCCGGACACTGAAAGTTGGCTTTGTGCACGATTTAGAATTTGCTAACATTGTGCATGAAATGTGTGTTTCATATCTTATAAGAAGTGGGTGTAGAGAGAAAACGTTCGTTGGTTTGAATCATCCCAACTAATGTCTAATTCAATACAACTTGTTTCCATTCAATTGACTTCGATTGTATAGTTTGGGTTGTTAAAACCATTCTTTATGTTGAAGCAATATTAAAATCACATAACATTTTGAAGCGATTCCCAACCTTTTCATTGGATGAATGACATGTATGTTCCTAGTATGCAGTAATTGTTAACAACATTGAGATAAAACAAGATGTTTTGTGCCCCTCTCCCTCCCCCACCCCATCTTTCTTGAGTAAGAAAAAGGTTTGTTGTATGAATTGTCATCCCAAATTGGCTAAATTACTTTCGTCTAACGTATTGATCTTAAAACAATCGTTACATCTAAATACAACACTTGTTGATGATATCGAAGCTCTTCACTTCAAACAAGGAAGTAGAAGCCCATTCAACACGACCTGTTTTACATAAGGACATGCACATGTTAGATAATATGTTTTTTGGTAAAACAACTAGATTTGTGTGAATTTTTATGTTAGTGGTTTCTCCCATATAGAAGCCCCCCCCCCCCCGTGGCTTTTATTTGTTCCCAAGTAAAACCACCTCATTGCCTTGGCATGCACCCAAGGTGGCGCCCCTCTTAAAATGCGCATTCCTTTGAGTTTCAATAACACATTCATAAACTATTTATGTGTTTTGACTTTGATTAAATGGAGAACGTTCAATGAATGCATGGTTGGAGCACATGGGAGGTCATCAATGCTTGAGGGTGGAGGCAAATCGTGCTTGCTTATGGTCATTGCTCATCATAAACATCAAGTTTCTTCAACATTCAAGGCAACACCCCAAATCAAACATGCTCCAGTCATGATACTCAAGCTCAATAAGGGAGACACCACCACATGGTCAATGAACTTTAACCCTCTTTAGAATAGGAATATGAACTCCATGTTTTGGATGTTCAAAATATGTATGTGTGTATTTTCCTAGACACTTATATCTATCCATCATCCATAATGAGCAAAAACCTTGTTTCATTAGTTGCCTTTACATGAAAACCCCTACTTAAATACAATTGTTGGACCTTCTAAAATTTGGTTTATTTTTTGCAAAAGTTTTATTCTCATGAGTGGATGATTATAAAATATATGTAGGAAGTGGGATGGAAAGCTCTCAACGTCAATGGTTTAGCTTAGTTTCAAATGTTCTCTCCTCAATGAAATGCACCCCCTAAAACAAACAAAAAAAAAAGTTGAGGTGACCTTGTCAAACAAACCCCTAATTCGTTAACGTGATGCTTTCACACATAACAATTTTATGGAAAAACCCATGTCATTTCCATACCACATGTGGAGGCCCCACGCGTTTGAAAATGCTAGTTTATGAAACGGAGTTTGATAAGCCGAGGTGAAAGAAGTCCAACCTTGCCATGTGCCTCACCTTGGGGAGCTTGGTTTCAAGGTTGCTCTCTCTTTCATCAAGCATAATCGTATGTTTTCAACTCCCCATCCAAAATGATGGTCTCTTAAGGCTTAAAGCCTTTTGTTTCCGATCGGAATTGAAAACATGATGATTCGAATCAAGGGAAAAAAGGTTCGAGATGAACCTTGAAACGAAACCCCTCAAGGTTAGGAACAAGTTAAAGCTGGAATTCTTTTACCTCGGCCTGCCAAACTAGTTGAAAATGAATGTTTTTAACCAAGGGGAAAAATGTTAATATAAACCTTGAAACCAAACCAGTCAAGGTTAGGAACAAGTCAAGGCTGAAATTCTTTTGCCTCGGCCTACCAAACTAGCTGAAAACAAATGTTTCTAACCAAGGGAAAAAGGCGAGATGAACCTTGAAACCAAACCCCTCAAGATTAGGAACAAGTTAAGGCTGAAATTTATCTTACCTCGGCTTGCCAAACTCTATTTCAAAACATACATTTTCAAACGCACGTGGCCTCCCTCCTATACAACAACAACAACAACAACAACAACATCAACACGTTATCCAACAAACCCCCCCCCCCCCCCCTCCCCCCAACCGCCCCATCCGCCCACAAAGGGAATGCCCCCTTCCTCCCAACAACAAGAGAAGTGTGAAACCCACCCCACCCCACCCCACCTACAAAGGTAATGTTCCCCAGGGCAACATTCCCACCCCCGCCCACAAAGGGAATGCCCCCTTCCTCCCAACAACAAGAGAAGTGTGAAACCCACCCCACCCCACCCCACCTACAAAGGTAATGTTCCCCAGGGCAACATTCCCACCCCCGCATGCATGTCTGAAGTAACAACGAAGAAGCCCAGCTACCAGCCAACCAACAAAACAAGAGACCACACAAAACAAAAGAAAACCCTCTGTGTCCTCAGTAGGAGGGGGGCTCTGTCTCTCCAGCCGCCCCACGCCAGTCCCCTTCGAACCCTCGTCGATCGGCCCCACCACAAGTAACTACGGAGTCAGGTAATTTACTACACCCACTCCCTAGCTACTGTAGTATGCACACTACAGTATGTGGTGTTGGTAACTTACCAATAAGTAAGTCACTACTTCCCCGAGGGCTTGCTTGAATGGGGCACGCAAAGCACGTGCGCTTTTGCGCCTCTACTTACTAACTTGTCACTCTCCCGCAATCCTACGCCTCCCTTGAATCCTTCATCCTTCATTGCTCGCCCCCTCGCAATCGATCTTCCGCATTCATCCTTTATTTGCCGCGATTGCACGGGCTTTCACACCTTATACTTCACCTACCGCAACTCACTTGACTATCGCTTAGGCTTTCTCGCCCGCGCTCTGTGCTTGGGCTTGTGTGCGTGCACAAGAATCTGGTCCTTCCTTGAAGGTGGAGGCCTTGAAAGAAGAGAAGAGAAGAGAAGAGAAGAGAAGAGAGGCAGGGAGGGAGAGGGGTACGTACATGAGTGTCTGTTTGTGTTTATAAGTGAGTGAGTGAGTGTGGATGAAGAGGAACGAGGAGATGAATGAAGGCATGAGTGAGTGAGGACCTAATATTGGAGTTTGCATTTCTGCCGACCGCGACGTCGGAGCCTTGTTGCGGAGTTTGGCAGTAGTTCACTACGTTGAGTTGAGGGTTGTGCGAGAGGAGACGAGAGGAGACGAGAGGAGACGAGACGAGACGAGACGAGACGAGACGAGACGAGTGGAGAGGAGAGGAGAAGAGAAGAGAGGAGCTTAGGCTGGTTGGGAAGAGGAGGGGGGAGGGTCGGTGATTTGGCGGAAGCGGCTTCATGACTTCGGGTGGAGTGGCGGAGGACGAAGGGGACTGGGGGACAGGGGTTTGGTGTGTGAGGCGCTAGGGATTTAGCAGCAGCAGGTGTAGTTTGTAGGTTGGCGGATGTGATCAGGTGGCGTGCGAGTATAGAGGAAAGGAGAAGAGAAGACAAAAGAGGAGAAGAGAGGAAGGGTGTCAACTCAAGAGCGGCCGAGACGGCATCCAGTGTGCCACTGTGCGATGGCTAGAGAGACGATGGTGACGGACTTTCTGGGGGTTGGAAGGAGCGAGCAGGTTGGCTCCGAGGACAGTGAGCGCGGGGGCACTTTAGTGAGGCCCATCCCCAGCGTGCCGGAAACTGTGGGAACGGGCCCTCTGTCGAGGGGCTCGCCTGCTCCCGAGGGCGCTCGAGCTGCGGACAGAGACAGCTCTATCAATCGACTCCGCCAAGGTAGCTTCTCTTTCCGTTGCTGTGTCTGTCTTTCTCTTTGCAAATCCAGATGTCTGTCTTTTTAGAACGGCATTGAAGTGAGGCTCGTCCTTGTCGGGAAACCTAGCACACTGCCAATCGCATATCTCTGGACTCCCGGTTGATTTCGACGGAAGATCCGACAGGCGGTGTCATTAGTCCTAGATGCACGCTCTTCGTATCCTCAACAAGTCCCTGCTCCTTGCACTAGGCGCAGTGCGAGAGAAATGGCTAAGGAGTTGATCAAAGCGCAAAAATCAATCGGGTTCTTGAAACCTAGGTCTCCAACATGACTAACTCGCGGGCTTGATGAGGTCTTCCACGTAAGAAACAATCAATTTGAACGTAAGGACTAGAGACTAGAGCGTGGCATTCTTAGTGGAGCTGCCAAATGATATTTTCTCCTTATACAAACAGTCTCTGCTTTCTCCAGGCGTTCCTTCTCCTGAAAAAATAGGGAGGAAGAGGCCGTCTACAGGAGGGAAAGACGACCAAGACTTGGAGAGTGGGTTAACTGGAGTACATTCGTCGGAGCTCTCGGAGGCTGAGATAATGAAACTGAGTCGAGGGGATTACTGGCGCTACTTTAAAGAGAGAGGTACTTAATTGGCATCCGTGGAACTACACGCAATTAACCTTGAGTCGAAGCGGTATGTAAATGTACTAAATAAATTTCTCTAATTGAATACGTGAGCGAACAAAGAGTAGATTATTGACTTACGTCGTAAGTGACTAGTGTATCGTTTCCATCAACCCTGATGGCGAGGTTTAGAGATGCCAGATTTGTGGCTAAATATGCGAGTGGTTGTGAACAGGCATGCGCCGGCCTTCGTGGAACAAGCAGATGATGATGGGAATGAAGCAGCAGATCGACAGTCGCACCGACGACAAATTGAGCAAGCCAGTTGTCGCTCCAAAATTGGAGATGACAGATGGTCCTATGCTTGGGCATCCTCCATCACTGTCGGCATGGGAACAGTCTGCCCCTGCAAATCCATCCCACCCTCCCGTAAGTCACTGGGCCTTGCAGGGTGTTGTCTTGGCACATTGCGAGTACTACTCTGTAGTGCTCTGGAGTTGGGGAGGTGGTGCTGTTGATTGTGTGAATGACAATCCACACACAGGGCTTTGCTCAGAAATCCACTGCACATGATCATTCATTACAAACTACTGAACCGCTTGTTTTGCCTGCTGCAGACTACCTCTGGCATGCAGTTGCAGGAAATTGCGGCTCACCAGGAGCGTGGGAGGATGAGAGCGGCAGCAGTGATGTATGCAAATAGTCTACAGGGACGAGGCGTGCAAAACACAGGTGCACAACCCTCGTCTATGGGTGAAGAAGCTCTGCAAAGTGCGCAACCATCAGAGCGTGCAGGTCCAGACTACCTCTCTGCGGCCCGACCTTCTACGCAGCAGCACCCTGGATTTGGGAACTCACTACCTCTCTTCAACAAAGGGAAGGGGCTTCCGGGTCTGGAAAATGGGATGGGTTTGGCTGGCCAAAGAGCAGCTCAAATCCAACAAGCGGTTCTTCAAGGGGGAAAGATGGCAACTCATGCTGCTACAAGGTACATTTGAGCAAATTGTGGCAATATTTGTTTGTGGTTCTATGTTCTCTAAGCACAACTCCTTCAAAGAACGGCGTTTGCAGTGTATTGACATCTAGTGTACTGTACAGACCAGCTGGAGCAAGCAAGCACCCTCGGACAGCACAGCTTACAATCTTCTATGCTGGCATGGTGAATGTCTACGATGACGTTCCCTATGACAAGGTGGGCTGCTGTTGTGTTTTCATTACCTCTTAGCTCGACCTATGTGTCGTTATGTCTTAGATGGTCAATTGGTAGTTTTACAACTGGTTGATAAGGTTGGCATTGCAATTGCAGGCTCAGGCTATCATGCTGTTAGCTGGTAGCGGAAACCCATGGTCGTCCAGCTACATGAATCCACCAGGAAATGTTGGCTCTGGACGTCCTTTCTCCACCCCTATGGCAGTGCCACAGTCCACAACATCAAGACCAGGGTCTCCTGCTCCTCAAGCTACGACCTCTGCTGCTGCTGCCCCAGCTGCAGTCAATCTGATCTTGGCCAACCAAAGGTTGGCAAAAACCCAGCCAGTAACACATGTTGGTGAGTACCTGGGTCTGCTGGAGCCTTTGCAGTTCCTTGATAACTCTTTCATTGGTAGTCTGTTGTTGGTGACAGTGCTGGTATTCAAAATTGCACTCAAGTGTATCTTAAGTGTGGATATTGACATGGGCTTTCTTTATGTGATGCAGCAGAGCTACCCCAGGCACGGAAGGCATCCTTGGCTCGATTTTTGGAGAAGAGGAAAGACAGGTAGTGAATTCACTCCACTCACTACATACAGTCAGCGTCCTGATAGTGCCTGCTTATGCATGCTCACAACTTGTGCCAGCACAGTCTGGATGGAAAGGGTGGTGGCTGAATAGTTTGATTGGTGTGTATACAGGGTTCGAAAGGCACCTTATCCTATGAGGAATGAGGGATCTGTGTCTCCACCACATGAGAGGTCTTCAAGTCCTTTGAACAGCAAGCCACCAACTCGATCTTGCTCTCCAGCATCGACATCAGGGGCTCGGAATCTGCTATCTTCGTCTGGCCCAGGCAATCAGGCATGTGCTTCGAGCGGTAGTGAACCAAATTCTCCAAGCAATAGACATCCACAGACTCCACCAGGACAAGGCATGTCGGAAGAGAACAGCAATGGGACCCCTGGAGGAAGGGAATATGAAAGAGAACGGGAAAGTTCAGGAATGGGTTGTGGGAGGTCACCAGGCATGAGAGGCATTGCGGCCGAAAGTAAAGTTGAAGCAATGGACGAGGAGATGTCATGACCTTTGCTGTTTTTGTGTAGTTAAATTAGTGCAAGTGATTCTTTGTCGCATTTTATCAGCAGTAGGGCTAGTCTACCAGGGTCTCACGAACATACATGTAAATATACCTTTGGCCAAACCAATCCATGTTGAAGACATGTGTAGGATTGAGAGAGACTAATCGAGCCGGATTGTGGAGGTAGAGCCGGAGCACAGAATTAACATGCCTGGCCACATCAATGCATACTACCCAGTCGGGATGGCTGGGACCTGTTCGGGTATATCATTTGAGGAGATTTTTCAATTGAAAAATGTATAGATATGTAGACAGCATTCAAAAGGCTAGATTTGTATTGTTTTGGAGGATCATGTCAATTGACAAGTAAATATTGACAGAGTTGTGATTATGCAACTCAAATTTTGGATCTCCCTTGTCCACCAGACACGTCTGCACTTGATGCTTCCATCCCCTCCTCTGATATTTGCAAATCTGGTTAGCCAACTGGGGCACCAGTCTTTTTTGCTAGTTCCAGACTCCACCTAGCCACAACTGTCATGACGTGGATCCTGTCCACACTGAGGATACTTTAGACTCCAATTCTGTTGTGAGATGCAGTGAAGCTGGTATTTTTTGCATCTGTACTAACTAGAACAACTCCTGAATTTATGAGTTATGTGAATTGTGTGTATTAATTTCTGACTGATGAATCCACAGAGTCCTCAATCCTATGTTTGTCGTTGTGAAAGGGTTACCAAGGAGCATCATCAATACCAAATTGGTCCATCTGCAAATGAGTTGCTGGTGAGTGTGCCGCCATTGTGATTGGCGTAATGTGATTCTCTTGCAAATGCTACCTTCCCTCTTAATTAATTGCCGTTCCAGTTTCATGTGCCTGAATTTGCGTAAATTGCACTCTCTGAGTCATCTGTCATGAAGTCAATGAAAGTCTAGTCCGAATGGGTTGGAACGAACTTGGGGGATGCTGTCAGATTCCCTAGCCTGTGGAAATAGACCATGTGAGGAGTCGTTCTGGCAGACAAGAAGTAATGTTTATGCTTGTACGAGAGAGTTAATGTGTTGAAAGCTGAACCAAACAGAAACGGGCTGTCTGCTGATTGAGTCTGACATTCTACAGACACGTTTTTTAATAGTCTAGGTGCTTGACTTGTGCAGAAAAGTCTCACAAACACACATTTACCACATTTGCTCTACGTACCCTGACCCTCCAGAGTACAGCCTGATGAGCCAGGGTACACGTTCACAACACGTACCATGGGGGTAAGAGACCCTGAAAGTTAGTCGATCTACTGGAGGTTGATTTAGTACGAATCCGCAATAAACCTGAAGGGCCAGATTTTTACTGCACACGCAATCGTAGGTGTTGGGAAACAAAATTGAGTGCGCAACATCCAAGAGTGAAGAATTATTGCACACCCTTTAATTCATCCAACAAAAACACACCATGGAACCACTGCTCGGAAAGAACTCTGTTAGTTACAGATGAACCGGTTGAGTTTGAGAAATAATCATTTGAAGTTGGAGACTTCAGGAGGATTACCGATCACTTCAGAGGAATCTATAGAAGAATATACCTCAAATGAAAGAAAGCAAAACCAGAAGATGTCAACATGTGACCGGCTAGATTTAGAAACACTAGGATCTTGACTGACTATGCCCAAAAACTTCCCGGGCACTGCATGGAACAATGTATTGCAACATGAGCTTATTAAATAAAGGATTGACACATGAATCAACTTCAAAGACCCCCCAGTTACCAATAAACTTATGTGGGACACGTTTTCAAGACGTATGCATGAGAGGTGTGCTCGTAATCACCAGTTCCCTCTAGCTAGGGAGTTCCATAAGCGACTTCCAACATACATTCACCACATTACTCTACCTTGACTTGAAGGGACCGACCTGATGATGAGAACTCTTGGAGAGAAGAGGATTGCATGTGAGCATCCTTCTCATTCAAACAACAAAATAATGCCTTGGAACAACAATATATATGTAGGTTAGAGGTTGCTTTCAATATATATACTTTGACACTAGAAATAGCTTAGAAGACCTGTGAATTAGTCAAGCTGAACACAATTGAACTGGAAGTAACCAAAAGCTTGAGGGGCATGTTTTTGACATGGTTGCTTGAGAGCTATAGCTTGTATGCAACAATTCCCTCTCATCCAATGGGCGGTGCCATGAAGTGAACATGTTCATTGAACAATATTTAAACCCAAATTCATATTCATTGTTGACCTTCTAGATGCTATGACAATAGTTGTGGTTGGATAAATAAAGTGGATGTTGTCAAGCACAACTATGCCATTTATGGTGTTTAGTGTCACTATTTGGAGACACATGGTGCAATGGCTTTATACTAATTGTTTCATTTATTTAACAAACAAACTACAAATAAGTGGTGTGGACTTTATAGGACATGCCAAACATAAGGAGTATTTGGATTAAACTTACGTCATAGACAGTAAATTATAGTACTGCATAACTTTGGAAAGCAAGTGACACCAAATGCCGTAATCAATGTAGTTCCTTTAATCTTGGGCACTTGGAGCTAATGGCATTTGACGGGGATAAGTGAAGGATACATTAGACCACACAAACATTATGAACTACATTAGATAAGAGAGATACTGGTTGACAAGCTATAGTAGTAACGAGATATCCACATTTTGGGTTGCTCAAGCCCTCAACATGTTCCAAACAAGCTATACCCCATCTCCGGGTAAGCGTCGTAATTGATTAAGCATAAATACACTTAATTAAGAAACTTTAAGCAAAACATTGAGGAAGTCCAAATTTAGATTATTTTGGAGACCGATGTCCAAGAAACAAAAGAAGTTTTTGATTCATTTGTTTTTAGTGCTATCTGGTCTACAATACTCCCATATTATATATATATATATATACACACATATAAGATTTTCTTTTTTCTTTTTTCTTTTCAAAAATCCAAAACTAACTCTTCAAACTATATGAACGTCAAAGTCAAAGTATTTCAACATAAAAGTGTAATACCGACCATGGCTATACGTCCACCTCTTTTGGCTAGGTCCCCACCAGTGTTACCAAAGTCGAGAAGATCTAGTGACCACTTGACCCCCATAGATTTGTGGTTGATTCATCTGAAGTGGATTCCTCTGGGCTCATTCATGACCTCTAATACTATCTTTGAGGTCAAATAATCTAAAATAAGAACTATAGATACTAGAATTATATGTACATGCGTTTTCACCCAAGGTAAAGTGGTGGGGACGCAGCTCAAAGAGGCGGGCTACTAACCCGAGCCATTAAAACCGACATAGAAATACGGTAATTCATCATGAGATTCCGAGAGAGAGAGAGAGAGAGAGATGCTAACTTAATGTTTTTTTAGACTCCCAAAGATGAGTGTGCAGTGATTGGTTAAATTGAGGAGGCTGAAATCCATGGGGCTTGGACCATGTGACTCTCTGATACTGTAGGGTTTTTGTTTTTTAAGTACCCGGATTTCTAGTTCAATTTTACAACACATGTTTCATTAAACATGAGGACTTCATGAAAGTCGACCAATGAGGGGAGTGAATGAAGGTGCCACATTGGATGTGGTTCGGTTACCGAGGGGATGCAATCTACCCTCCCTAATATCACGCTTGTGGTAACCAAACTGCACGTGATGTTAAGGAGGTATGTGGTGTTAACATGGATGCATGATACTAGAGAAATAGTGTAGCATGTGACATCATGGAATAACAACACAAAGTCAACATTACAATAATGACAATAATGACAACGTGATGCATGCGAGCGTGTGGTTTGAATTCTTTGGTGGATTATTGTAATGTAAAAATGCGTGACATATGAGAGGGGAATGTGGCAACAAGGAGGGAGGTTTAAATTGAGCACATCCGTTCCCTAGGGTTTCGGGATATAAGAGAGGGAGCGACATTACGGAGGTTAGGGTGTAATTGTAAAACTAATCCCTTATGAGAGATTGGTTGTTGATTCATCCCAATTTAAGTTTACTAGACTAATGTGGGGGTTGATATAAGTAAGACTACCATAACATTGTTAAGCCTATCCCCTTTGCACCCTTTCTACTGCTGATGCAATTGCCAACAAGCTTTATTCCCAATTACAAATCATGACATTTTGGGCGTTGCCCTGTGTTGCATGTATGCCGCCTCACGTGGGCCTATCGTGATGGTTAGGTTCTATTAAATATTCTACCAAACAAACCTAGTGTCGGAGATAACTACACCGTTTGCGGTATTTAGTGTCAAGTGCGTAATAGTGTCACTTACCATATTTTGAGGTGTATACTAGGTTACATGAATGATGATACAACTTCACTATTATTGTCACGTCGTGACACTTGGCATTCCAACGTGCTTACTAATGTCTTGGCATGAATATGTTTAATAGTGTTATGAGATGTATGCCTACGTTCCACAATGGTCTACAAGTTGACTAAAGTGCACACAAATGACACTTGACATTAGTATGCTTAATAACATCTTCCCCTTTCATATTACAACGCAAAACTATCATCTCGTGTATCCCAATGTGCTACACTAAACGTCATGATGTAAATAAAACTTCACTGAACAAAAATACTTATGTTGGCAAATAGTATCATTGTTGGCAATCAACGGATGTGACACTTTGAGACCTCTAAGCATCTAGATTAGACCCTTTGCAAATAGTATACATACACTAAATGCCATAACGGTGTAGTGAGCCAAGGCTGAAAATTCCTACATGTTTATTCATTGTGGCATATCAAACACTGTTTGTTCCGTAAAAGAGCTCCACTATAAAAAATGAATTATGCCCTCAAAACTCTTGGCCCCATGATGCAAGAGCCTACCACTAAGGAAAGTTATGAACAACCCATGAGCTCAACAATAGTAATCAACTTTTTCACCCCCCCTCCCTCTTTGAAAGGTGTTGTGAAACACTCACCCTATTGTATTTATGTGAAAATAAAGCAACATAACCTAACCAAGTCAAATGCTACACCATTTACTATCCCACTTGACTCATTCGGAGGAATCATAGAAGTCACTCGCAACCCTACTTATTTTAGACGAATATCCCATTTTTTTCTTCTCTTCTTCTTACGCGGCAAGTTCATACCGGCTCTCAAATATTAATACACACCCGATTCCAAGCGCACTATATATACACCATGTGCTTTAAAGAACTTCAACCCCCAAACCCCTCTAGTACCCTAGTACTACTCTCTTTATGGTATTTAGTGTCATCTACACTATTTGTGAGGGGCCTAAACTAGATGCCTAGAGGTCTCAAAGTGTCACATCCGCTGATTGCTAGTATGATACTATTCATCAACATAAGTAACTTCTTAAGTAAAGTTTTATGCACATTTTGACATCTAGCGTAGCACATTGGGATGCTTGAGCTGATAGTTTTGTTGTTTACTGTGAAAGGGGAAGGTATTATTAAGCATACTAATGGCAAGTGGTAAGTGTCGTGTGCTAATATTTTAGCATACAAGAGGAAGATAATTTTGAACATACTAATACCAAGTGTCACTCGTGTGCACTTTAGTCAACTTGTAGACCATTATGTAACATGTGTGTCACCAAGGGCGCCACATGAGCCCAAATGTAGCTGCGATCTGGGCCATGGAAGCGTCCAAGGGAAATCAATGGTGGATGGCAAAGGCGGGCGGGCAGGCAGGGGGCGGACACGGGCTCCCAACAACACACTTGAACGCCAAGTTTCATGAAGTGACACTAATGATGATGTTGTTGATCATCAGTGTAACCTAGCATATGCTTGAAAATGGGGTAAGTGACACTATTATGCATGTGACACTAAAATTCGTAAACGGTGTAGAATTCATGTTGTATAGTGACCATGCTTCATCTTATGCTCTCAAGCCTATTCGAAAACAAGTTTAAAGTTTAATACTTTTTTCTTCACTACCTACACTGATGGTGTTGGTCAATCATTTAGGGCCATGCCAGTTCTTTAGTCCTTGGCATATTTAAAGTAGATTCCTGTTAAGAGACTCTTTAAGTTCAACCATTCACGACCCTTGATCCTTAAAGGTCAAAGAGTGTTTGTTGAAAATTGAGATGACTTAGGATGAAAGATGCTAGAGCCATCCTTGAAGTTTCTCAAAAACTCATGTATGGTAGTCAAATTTTGTGCCATTTCTGACAATTTATAATAGTTAAGTAGTATTTAGGTGGTGTCAAAACCCCCAATCTTGGTGAAATGAAAGGGAGAGTGTTTGACTTTGGCCAAAACACGATTATATCAACATGAATTTCATGACAATTTTTTTGAAGACTTTCTAATGATGCTCTCAAAAAGTTCAACAAGGAGTTCACATTTGTATAATTGTCTCTTAACCAAAGTCAAAAACCTTTGTTTCAATTCACAGAAACTGGGGTCTCAAACACGACTTGAACGCTCTTGAAACATCATATATTATCAAAAAGTGAGGTGAAACTCCCTACTACAACATGAATATTTTATAGAGACTTTTAAGGATAACTCTAGTCAATATCCTCCAAAAATTTCACATTAGAATAGGAGTTGTTGCAAATCATGAGGGATTACATGTAGTTGGAAGCTAAATGTAGATTGTTGCATGGCAAATACCTAGAAATGAGATTTCATTTGCAAATGTTCATAGAAACCAATTTCAAAGTACCGTTTCATGAAATTGTGTTCAAGGCTCCAAAGTAACTATTGCGCAACATATTTTGGAAGAAAGAAAGACAGTACAATTAAATGTAGAAGCGATGGTTCAAAATATTGGAATCTTGCATAGAATCATTTGTTGGGTTCTTTCACCGAATTCACGTCTTAATTTCAACTCATTTCTTCAATCGGAGAATCCCATTAGGAGAATATTTTTCTTTCTTTCAATACGGTTGTTTTTCCTCTGAGAAATGACTAAGTGTTATCCCTATTGTCTCCGAGTTATGGCATACACTTTTCCACAATGTTTTGAGTTGTGACACATATAGGTTATTAGAGTGTGCCCATCAATTTCTTCAAATTCTATGTAAAGATATGATGGCATGAGTGTCCCTCTGCTAATCATCATAACGTGAATCTGACGTGAATTTGAGCCTGTTGGTCCTATCCTGCTCAAGAATCCTCTTGGGACAGGGTGGGGTTTACTGCCTACCTTGCGGTGGGTGGGCTCTTGTTTGTCAACCACATTGAATAATCAACTAACGAAAGAGGGTATCTCAGATGTGTGTATAAATAAGTCAATATTTAATTATGGGTTTATATGGGGGTGGGGCAACCACTAGAATAGTTGGTGACCACACCGCAATAATGGGTAGAGAGGTCCCAAACTCCCATTACTTTAAGTTTGGACCAACCAAGTAGTGAAAAGATAATCATGAACATTCCACACTCTTCACATTGATTGTTTCCAACAACATGTGATGGAAAGGACATATTGTGACATGATCTTGTGTGCAACCTACCCAACACATAATACAACAACCACTCCAAATATTTCATCATAGTATTAAGACTTCTTTGATGCGAGTTTCAAGGTTGAGATGAGGAAATTCACTTGGTAACAATATGACAATCACGAAGGAAGAAAAGGAAAAGAAAGAGAGAGAATGTCAGTGTTCATGCACTTGCGTGAATATGAGTCCGTTATCCATATATTGATCATGGGGTTAACCGTGATGCAATATGGTTGTATAACCTTCCTTTCAGGAGGGAGGCTTAGTGTGACAATTAAAATTGAGCACACTCATAACTCACTTGGTGCTATTTGCATTGGTTAAATTTCATATATGCTACCCCACTAACCCCGCACACAATCTTTGCCTTTGAAATGGAAAAACTAGTGTACCAAAACTGTCAAGCAAAATTAAACAACCCAACTTGGTAGGAGGGAATTGCTACATATGTTTGTTCTTCTCATCCATTTATATTAAAAACATGTGCCTTATAGGTTGGTGGTTGATTTGCCTGCATTGAATCCCACTAGACTCATTTAGGATTTTTGAAGCTACATCAATATGTGCAATTAGGTTGCCCATGCCAATTTATCAACATCCACAATACTCTAAATATCTTTTACTACAAATAAATAAAAAGATTTTTCTTTACTAAAGTTGCTATAGAGATGAACAAACAAAGTTGTAAGGTCTTTTAAAATAAAAAAATAAAAATAAAATGGTTTGATCCAAGGTAATTTGCATCGGTAAAGAAGCAACCTATTCAACCTAAATGCATAGATGTATACTTAAACTTTAGAGCTTGTTCTTATTCTTGTATGAATGTGAAGTAGAAGACTCTTAACCGATCACTTGTCCAAGAACAAAAGGATGATCAAAATTTGTCATAAATATACATCCATGGAGACACAATATCATCAAATCTTCCTTGAGATGATTGTGTATGAGTATACCGGTTATCCCAATTAGTGTGTGTTACTATTTGGAGTTACGCACTGCAATAGCGTCTTACTTGAGAGTTTAATTTTTACAAACAAAAGTTCAATAGGTTGTTTGGACGTTATACAACATAAACGACTTTGTTTGATAAAATGTTACATTCTCATTGAGTAGTTATAGCATTGCGTATCTCTGAATAGTAACACACACCAATTGGGATAACTAGTGTAATAACTAGCTCGAGTAGGTGGATGACCTGCCAATCTTGTGGCTCATCATCCACTCTCCTCTCATTGGTTATCTAGTTTGTAGTACAGTAATTCTCTCTTGTCCCCTAGCTTTATCCCAAGTTTCGAGGGTCGTTTGTTGGAGTCCCCTTTCGTTGTTTTTTTTATTTTGGTTATCTCTCAAGTGGTGGATATAAAGGGCAAGTTGTGAGACATATCCTCATGCGCGGAGTCTTCCTCAATGATGTTCGTATCATTAGATATGTATGTATATATATTAAAAGATGGATGAGTTCTTGACAACCATGAGGAGGTACATAATATTACACAACTTTTTGGCTGCATTCTGTGGGATCAGGTATCACATGAGCGTAGTTCTTCTTTAACTATGGAAATCATCATTTATAGGGAGCACTCAAGTTGTGTACTGTGAGCTTTACAACAACCAGTCATTATTTTTTATTTTTTATTTTTAACTGTAGCCTCTTTCTTTTGAAATAGACCATCATGCAGTTGCTTAATAATGTTATGTATGTGGGAATCGGTTTACATATTTACATGGTAACTACACTGAATAAACTCTACTTGGGTTACAAAAAGTGCAAGATGTGAAAATAATGCTTCAGTGGTCAATAGCATATCGAACCTATGAAGTACTTATCCAAAAATAGCATGGCCCAAAATGAACAGGGAATGGGGGATTTACACAATAGTTGACCATAAAGTCACCAAAAGTGGGGGCTCAATATTCACTTTTGAACCCCTGAGTGTCCAAGAGACTCAATTTTGGCTTCTCCATGCATAAAAAGGTGTAGTTGAGCTAATAAATACTTCCATTTTTACTCGGTTTTTTTAAAGTGGCTTTACCTTCAATCAACTCATTATTTCTTTTCTTTTTTTGAGACAGAAGGCCGACAGGCCAACGCCAAAGCACATGAGGCAGTTGACCACCTGACAAGTTTTTCGTCAAGTAGAGAGGAGATTTCACACCCGGGATTCGAACCGCCAACCTCTTCCTTGAGATTTGGGTATCTCTCCACCATCATCTGGTAGTTTAAGGTCATCTCGGACCATTCAACTCATTATTTCAGTGCACTTTCAAATAATTCAAATATCCTATAGAAGATATAGGTTCAAATACACAACTTGGGTGTACCGTGTCCTTGACAAAAACTTGTACTTTAGCATATCAATCATTAATGTTACATTTGAGTACATTTTTAACCTCTTTGACTCTCTGAATAAATATTAATAATATTATCACTTTTTTTTTTTTTTTTTTTTTTTTTGGTGAGGCTCTTAGATAGGTCATACCTTGAGCCCCTTGGTCCTCTTTATGAGTAAATGGAATTGCTTATGTTTGCCACTTCTAGCACCTTAAAAAAAATAGTATTGAGACCTCATTTGCTTCAATTTGGAGGTTGTTAACTTTGACATGTCCATGTAGATGGAAGAGATTGACAAGATTTTGAAGTTGCATTCACACAACCACCGTTTCGGTGGTTGGCGGTTGTAGTTTACTTTCTTTGGTTATGTTTTGAGGCATAAGGAGGGACAATGTGCATGGTTGACAACCACAACCATAACTACTCTTACTTGCCCAACTACAAAACAAGGTGTAGTTGGGAGTAATCGTGATGGTTGTAGTATACTTTCTTTTGCTCCAGTATGTGGCACCAAGAGAGAACCTCAAGGCCAAAGCATGGGAGAGGATATGAAGGAGGTACACTAAATATGTTATTTAGTGTCCCTAACTATTTGGAATTACGTAATATTATATCTATTTATTGTATGTCTCATATTTTACCCGAGAAAATGTTATTTGGTTGTTTGGATATCTTAGAACACTAACAACTTTACTTGGTAAGAAATTACATCAATAGTAAGAAGTTATAGCATCGTGTAAATCCAAATAGTAAGTGACATTAAAAATATATATTTAGTGTAGTTATTCTTAGACACCCTTCCCACTAGAATCCATAAGGAAAATGTTGTCTCCACTCTACAGATTGCACCAATGGGAGAGACAATCATTGAGGACAAATTTACTCTTCAACTATCATGATGGTTGTGTGTAAACAATTATTTTCTGGTAGTTGTGGTTGGAAGTGGGCCTGAACCACAACTCAACTACTGTGGTGGGTTGTGTGTAAATGCACCTTGATACATCTACATGAAACTTGATGTTGGGCCAAGAAACTCTAAGAGGCCCTCTGTCACATCCTAGTTACAAATAATAGGGTTGGTTGTGGACGAGCATCAAGATGTACCCAGGAAGATGTGTTATTTTATTTACATGGTAGGACACAAAAACAATAATTACACATCTTATGAATATATTACAAACTTTTGAAATTCCTTAGAGCATGTTCACATGTTATCAATACAAGCCCATGTAAACCCTTACTGTCAAATTACATGGGACTGTCAACAAACACATGCTTCCACACGTACTCATTCTTATCATTTTAGAGGGGTCTCTCCCTTCTAAAGCCTTCCACCTCTTCAAATATTCAACTTCTAGAGGGGTGAGTTCCAAACCCTTTGTACATACCCTCCATACACCACCTTTCACCCAAAGCATCCCCACCTTAAAACCAACACTCCACCCCATAAAAAAAAATTGAGCCCTTCTAACTTTCACATGCATGATCTTAATAAATAAAATAAGTAGCCCATCCCTACGTACATACTAATGCTTGCCCAAATCCAATCCCCACCTTCACCCAAAACCAACCATCCTTCTCACCCAAATCTACCCCCACTTTGCACCAGGGACATTCGGGTAGTTTAACCCTTAACCGCTCATGCAACCCAAAATGGGACACAACCTAATATTCTCGTGGGTTTACGGTCCACTGGGTGGCAATCTATGTAGATGGAAGGTATGTATTGGTTTACGGTGTTGCCCACTATCATGTGGGCCAAAATAACATATATAAAGGCCATATTCCAAGCATGTAGGATTTTTTGAGGGTTTGGAAGTACTTGTTTTGGGAGGTGGTCCCATGAGCTAGCTAATGTGTTGTCAAGTGCAAATATAACCACATGTAACCTTTCTAATTTGCAGCCCATATATTTCAGCTAGCATGTCCAAATTGGGTGAGGTTTTTGTGCACCAGACAAGATCACAACTGTGCATGACCCCATCAAGCATTTGAATTCAAGCACCATGCAAGTGTGTTAGTAAGATAGACATTTTTTCGATTGGTATGTGGTTAGGTGTGAATTCAAGGACACCAACAAAACATGTATCTAAAAGAGATTGAACTACAAGCTCTAAATAAACCATTTTAGAGTCAACACCTAGTCAACATTTTTGGGAGGGACCTATATGACCATCAGTGGTCAAGATTGAAGTTTCATTTTGAAGGGCTCTCAAATTTCAACCCTTCAGTCGAAGGGTTGGTTCAATCCAAGAATATAGACATGACATACAAAACTCATATTAAACTTGTGCATGAATCATATGGTACATGTTTCCAGTACAGTATGAAGAATTAAGAATCAACCATCTAACTCCACTTCTTGTAGTGACAATGCCCTACGCTTGTTGGTTCTTGTGACAGGCAAACTACATTGAGGACTTCAAGTGACATCTTCATTTTCATTTGGGGTTGCATTTTGAAGGGCTTAATCACATTTGAAGGGCATTGAAGACTTCAATCTTGAATACTGATGACCATCTAATGAGCACTAAGCTTAGAATCCTCACTCTGAAATTGAATAAGATATTCTTACAAGCTCAAAGACTCAAAAGGAAAATGGCTACAGGCACAATTTGGATTAACTAATCATCTCACACTAATTGCACATCATATCCTACAAGAAGTGGGTGCTGAGAGAAAAGTGTCCAATCAACACTTGTCTACCTTAGGACTAAAGGACCAGCCCTCGTGCTGTAGTACAGGAAACAGGAAAACTGTGACAAATGGCAAGGGAGCAATGAATGTCCATATGGAAGTCACGTACCTCATCAATCATAGCACTGGGTCACAAAAAGAGGTGAAAGATGCACATGGGGCTCAGGACTGGCAAACAGATTAACTAAAAACAGCTCAAACTCCTTGAGTTCCTTCTAAGCACAAGATGACCCAAAAGCCAATACGGAGTTTGCAAACATGATGATATCATGAAATTAGAATCTTCCATACTTTTCACATCTGGGAAGAAAGGTTATCTATCTATCTATCTATCTATCTCTATCCAACTATCTACTCTTCTACTTTTGCTTTTTTCTTCTTTTTCTTCTCCACAACAGGAGTTACAGGTGCAGCTTCAACCTCAGCCTCTGCCCGTTTATGTTTCTTAGACTTCTTCTCTACGACTGGAGTTACAACAGGCTCAGCAGCTACAGTGCCAGGCTCTTCTTCAGCAGACCTCTTCTTCTTTTTCTTCTCATGTGTAGCCCCATTCATAACAACATCTTCCTCTGTTGCTTTCCCATTAGCAACTGGGGTGCCATTCACTTCAGTCTTTTTCTTCTTTTTCTTCTTCTTCTCACCATCTGCAAGAAATACTAAAAAAGAGTCAATGTAATATAAAGCTAATCAAATACAAATGAACTACTGATGTTCCAATGGCCTTGGTATTAACCTTTAAGTGCCCTCTCGATGCAGAAAAGCATGTATTTGGGCTGCCTACTTCCATTTTAAGCTAATTGTATCACAGTGACCCTATCTGAAAATGCACTTCTCAAATCGGATAAATACCTCAATGTTATTGTGGATTTTACATCACAATTAAAGCCTCAGTGCCCTTGGATGCAAATGCATACTTAGTATTTTAATCATAAATGTCACATATGAGATAAAGTACTAAATTAAGTTTTGAACCTCTATATATGAAAAGTCTAAGGCTTGGTGAGGCTCTTAGACATTATGTATATATGTCTTACATTGAGCCCCTATGTACTTCAAGGGTTAACAGGAGAAGGCTGTCACAGCAATAGTCCTCAGTTTGGCCGAGAATTCCACATAGTTGATCCTCAACTTTGCACTTTCTCGCACTGGATGCAATTTACACTGGCAAGTTTGCCTCCAGGGAAGGCATCTCTTCGTGAAATGAAGAGCCCATGTGTACAGGAACTTAACAGGGTAAATTGCCACCCACCCAAGGTTAAGTAGAAGTTGAGACCATTTCATTCGGAGTGGTTAAGCATATCATCATCAGACTCTGTGACACCGCAGTTATTGGTATTAATTGGGTTCATTAAGTCAAGAGCTATCACACTTAGGGTGGGTTTGCATTAGGGTCCAGGTCCTAGAGACTTGGGGTCCAAAATATCCTGTAATAGATCTTACTTTCAGAATCAAGATTGGACACAAAGCTTGAAGATTTGTTTCTCAAACTAGGAGTATTTTCTTGGGTAGGAACTGCCAAGATTTGGCAGAAAAGTGATGCCAAATTAGCAACACATCAATTTTTTATACCTTGGTCCCAGACCCTAGTGTAAACTCCTTGGTTCCAAAATTTTGTTTTCAACCAATGGGATTGCTCAATTTGAGTTCCTTTGGGCTTGGACCCTAGTGTAAACCCACCCTGAACTAGAAAGTCATCAATCCCACATCCCACACAATGCCCTTCTCTATGCACACTGTTACATAGTGGAAGTAGCCTGCACCACATCCACCTAACTTAACCCATAAGGCCAAAAATAAAACAGTCGGGGTTCCAGCAAATACGTAGAGATGGTTACTAAGAACAACCCTTTGTGAAGAGGAAAGGAGAAGAAATCATGTTACAGATAGTAAGTGGCCATGGTTGATGGATAACATGGATATACTTTCAGCACCAAGAAACAACCAGAGTGAAGGTTTGCAAAACTAACCATCTTGAGCAGCATCAGTCATTTCCTCTTCATTAGCTTTCACACCAGCACCACTGCCATTTTCTTCTTCAGCATTCTTGATAGCATCTTTCATAACATCAATGTTCTTCCTTGGTGCAATTCCCTTATCATAGAACTCGAGACGCTCCTCTACCTGTTCCCGTAGTTTCTCTCCAAAAGCATTTGTGTTGACCTCTGTATGAGTACAACATTTCACTGGACTTCAGTATATTCTTTTTTTAAAAGGGCACCTGGTATTAAAAGCATACACTTCTCCTAATTTGAGAATAAAATGTACCAAACATATTACCAAAGGGCTCACCAGCAGTAATACCATGAAAACAGAATACACAAGAAATAAAAAAACCATGAGCATGACAGAGAGAGAAGCAAGTTAGAAGCAGACAAGACCCAAATCAAACCCAAGAGTGCATACCAACTGCAAAAGCTATTTTTAAATTACAAACTATTGACGAACTACAAAAAATAAGAAAGAAATGCAAGTCCCAAAAATCTTAACTCACCAGAGAAACAATCAATGCGAGATGCAATAGAGCACTTGTTGGCAAGATACCGAGAGATACGGCCTTTGTTCTTAGTGCTTGCCCTCCCAATGAAGGAAGAGTGAAAAATTAAACCATACTTAGGTGTGTTTCCTTTAGTTTTCAGAGCCCTGCACAAGGTTCATAGTGGGACTAACAGGTTAGGAAAATGTGAAGCAGGGTCAACTGGGAAAACAGTTGAAGCACACCACATATACTTACCAGGGATAACAAGGAAGTCAACCCCTTGACTATAAACTGAAATGGACTTTTGGACTATCCAGAGAGAAACTCATGTCAAAGCTATTTAAACTCTCCACTGAAATGACAAAAAGATTACTTGTCTGTGAACATGTTCCACATATTATGTGTGGTGTACCTGAACAAAGCCTTCTCAGCACCTAAAATTTGAACTGTTGATGCAGGGTACTTTGCTAAGTTTGTGAGACTGCCAGCATGTGAGATGAGGCGAGCTCCCACCATTTCTCCAATCAACACAGCAAGATTTGGAGCCACATCCTGCATCTTCGACACCAAGTAGGAATGCAACTGCTTCCGATATTCTACAAGTGAAATCACTCTTTGTGCAAACAACTCAATGTTTATCAAGTCAATTGGTGAAATGTCTTGTCCTGAATTGCATCAACAAACACAAAGAGTTAGATCTTAAACTTTGCCAACCTTGTGAACTAGGTCTCACCTGCCAAAGATTCAAATGAGCACACTTGCTTTGAGGAATTATATATAATCTACATACTGTTGCTGAGTGCAAGAAGTATTGTAAGCCTCAATATGAAAAACATCCATGACATCAAGAACACTAGAATAAGGTCGTACCCATAGAAGCTTTGGCAGCCTCAATGACCTCCCTTGCCTTATCTTCATCACCAATAACTTCAGTAATTTCTTCAAGCATTTCTGAAGTGAGGCTGGTCTTGTCCTTCACAAATTTTACTAGCTTGGCATATGTGTAGTTGTCATTCACAATTTTCACCAGCTCTGGGAAATGCCATGAGTACCACTCCCTGTAAAACAAAAACTAGTAAACCATCCATTCTACATATGAACAGTACAATTGTTTCCCTGTAACTTATTTTGGGAGTCAAAATTCAAGATCTTCCGGACTGAATATAGCCATAGTAAACCTAAATGAAAGAATTCATAGAAAATTGTGGGGGTGGGTTTGTGACAAAATTTCTGAAGACTGAGATAGGATCAATGCTGCTCACTGAGATGGAAGTGACAAGCAGGGCCTTCCAAGAGAAGTTACTTGCACACAATTTGGCTGCTGACTTGAAGAGAAGCATATAATTTACTTCTAGGAACCTACACAACAATCAAAATGCTTCCCATAAGAATGGAGAAAGCTTGCAGAACATACCTTACACGCATGCAGAAAGTATTGATGTCTTTGTCAAGTGTATCCAACAAACTGATGCTCTGGATGATCATGTTATCTACACGGTTCACATTGAACTTCACTTTACTGCGACTGTAGCTGTGTCCAAGACCTAGCTGTGCCTTTTCCAAATCTCCATCCTGAAATTGCAATCAAAGTTGAGTACCACAAAAACATGCAAGGGGAACTGTGTGAAGGTATAAAACAACACAAAACTTTTTGCAACACCACATATCAGGAGTGCCAGTAGAATGAACTGACAACGTACCTTGAGGTCTTTGATGAAGCGACTGAAGTGGAACCGGATTCCCCTCAGAAACTCATTTACAAAATCATTACTTTGGCAGGGAAGGTGCGTGGCTTCCAGAATAGCTGATCCCAGTTTGGGTTCAGCAACACCCACACTGAATTTAGGCTTCTTGCCTGCCTTCACCTTGGGCAAGTTCAACTCCAGAAAATTTTGCAAGTCTGGAGTCAAAATTCCTGCAAGAAACAAAA
Organism: Polytrichum commune; assembly: GCA_950295325.1. NCBI lineage: Eukaryota > Viridiplantae > Streptophyta > Polytrichopsida > Polytrichales > Polytrichaceae > Polytrichum > Polytrichum commune. Next base: position 41,309,217 of record OX485807.1, read on the forward strand.
CAAGAAATGTTTGATACCATGTTTGGTGAAAGACATAAACCTCATAGCACCGGTACAATCTCAAACTAACATACATTACAGTAAGAAACAGAACATTTTAAGTTGCTATCTTTCCACTAAACAGAAGTTGACGCAGGTTATCAAACACTAACCCTCCGAGACAGCATTGCATTGCTCCAAAGCATCCGCTGCCGAAGTGTATGGCTTGAAAGCAAGAAGCTTCACCACCTTCCCAAACCGAGTCAGGTCTGTCACCGACTCCTGAATCGCTTCAGCATTCTGTCCAATTTCATCGAGCCCCGCTGCCTCGAATAGCCCGTACCCGGACGCCGACTCGTATAGAAGATACAGCGTCTGTGCAACCAAAATCGCAGGGAAAGCCTTAAACCCTCAGCACCCATCCACCACAACTTTTGCAAAATTTGGATCCAAGTGCACAGCTGAATACAGTAGTCCGTGCACTCCATCGCAAAGCTCACAACCTAGTGTAACCTCTTCGCTAATGCCCCCAACTCCATCTACCCTTAACCCTGTCCTGCTATGCCAAGACTACTGCATATTGCAATTTGGCCATAGCGCCAGCCCCTTGCAGAGCCGCAAGACATAGCTATAGCCCTCAATGAGCAGATAGAGGTCTATGGATCCTCCGTGCTTTTAGCTCTCAGCACAAAATATTTGACACATTGAGCAATCAGAAGACTCTCTTAGAGAAGCACCGTACCGGCACAAACACATGGTTGGGGAACATCGAAGAAAGGCCTTAAACCCTCAACACCTATCCACCACAAATTTCGCAAATTTTGGCTCGAAGTGCACGGCTGAATGCAATACTCGTTCCAGTTCATCACAAAGCTCACAACGTACGACCCTTCCCTTCACGTCAATTCACTAACGCCCCCAACTCCATCTACCCTTAAACCCTGTCCTGTTATGCCAAGACTACTGCATTTTGCAACTTACGTATTGCGGCAATCCGTGGAGAAACTAAAAGAAAACATTCCCGCAGCGAGGCACTCATCCGTCACCCGAAACTATGATTGTGACACTCAACACAAGATCTTTGGCGCATTTAGCGATTAGAAGACGCTCTTGGAAAAAGCACCGGAACCGAGACTAACACATGCAACATGGTAAGGTGAACATCCTAACACTAGAATGCGAGGTGGGCGTAAAATCGTACCATGATTAGCGATGTAGCCGAGCCCGCACTGCGCTGTGGGGCGTGGCGATGGCGATGAGAAAGGAATCTGAGGCGTGATGGATGACCAAACCCTTGACATGGGTTTTGCGGAGCTCTTAAACCCTAATTACGCCGGGCCGCCATGACAATGCCGGGCTTCGGGTGCTACAAGGATGACCCGGTGAAATCCCGGGCGAATCGTGGACCCGGGTGCCAACAAGGCCGGGCAGTGGTGGGCCCCGGGAAGGACCTTCATGTGATCACTTTTCTTGACCTGTAAATGCCTGGGCCTATTTCTAAAAAGTCAAAGCAATGCATATGAGCAATTTTTGTTTACTTGAAGGAGCGTAACATATAGAGTGGAATCTTACATTATTATGCATATGTATTTTGAAGAAATAACCAAAATTTTAACATGAGTGAATTATGATTTCTTGCATGTAAAAATATAATAAATATTATAAGCATAAAGTTTCGTCTGACATTTCATTTGTGGTAGAGATAGTATGTAAGAAGTTGCAAAGGAAAAAAGATACAAGAAGCACATGACTGAAGCATCCCTAGAATTCAGTGTGCATTTGGGCAGTCAAAGTTTCAATTTTCTTAACGGTGTAAAATCTACAAATTAGATCCTTTGCTCAATCCCAGCGGTCAAAGATGCATCATAACCTAACCTTAACAATGTAGAAGGAGTGTCTCCAATAAAGTTTTGAAATTTGATGATTTGGCCCTTTGATCACAAATTGACCACCTTGTACTCACCCATATATTCAATGGTTAATTGAACACCTACATTTGAGTGGTACCTATGTGGTGAGTCTTGTTGTTAAAGATGGACAACAAATGGACACATGTCACGACAAGATTGGAGTGTGTGTGTGTTCAAAATATGCTAATATTCTAGGTTCAATACTTAATTCACAATTGGGAAGGACTCCATGATTACTTTAAGAGAAAGATAATATTCACCTTGACCTTTTGCAACTTTTGCAACCCAACCCTTAACTTGAAACTATAAATGGTAATGTGTACAATTCTAGATTGCTATCATCATGAGACAATTCCAAATTTGATGCAACGGTCAAATTTGCCCATGGAGTTGGAAGTGCCCACAATAGGACCACATACCTTAACCAAATATATGTGAGGTACATGAGTCTTATGTGGTCAATAGAGTTAATGGTAAAGTCCCTCAAAGAGAGATGAAACCTTGGGTTTGATCATTCTTTGAGAAAACTTTCTACTAAGAGCTTGTTAGCTTGTTGTGTATTGGAGCTTATTTTGAAAGTTAGGTGGAACTTTTGGGACATCTTCTTTCCACCTCTCAAACTTGAGAGAATTTTAGGATCTAAAATAGGGTATGCTCATGGGACTAGTTGTCTTAAATTATGGATTGACCTATGCAATGCCAGCTTGGCCCACCCATTCTAGTAGGACAAGCTAAAAAACCGGCAATTAATTGCCTAACACCACTCTATGTGTATGGTAATTTGAGCATTAAGAAAATTGAAGTGACTTTTGTTAATTCTCATCAACTCAAGGTTTGGGCCCGGGTATGCAACTCCCATATTATACGCAGGGGGCATCGTATTAAAAACGGCTTAGAGGACAGCTTTTGTAAAATTTATATCAAATTATATCAAATTAAAATGATAAAAAATTTGGGTGAAGACCAAATTAAATAAAATGAGATGAAAAAAAAGTTGGGTTGCATATTTATTAAGCCTCCCATTAAAATTATAAGCCACGAATAGTTGCCTCCCATTAAAATTATAATTCATTCACAATGTTAAAATTTTATTAAAAAGTCCAAAAAGTTGGGTAGTTTGACCTATGGTACATGTATTAAAAAAATCATATAATTAGGTTTTTAATGCAATTATATGCTTCAAAATATATTCATTTCCTATATATAATTACATTTTTGGATTCCTTGTTAGAAGGGCTACAAGGGTTCCTACATTAAAACAAATTGTATCACTCAATATTGGACTAAAACGCATTATAAGTGATTATAATCAGGACCATATAATACGGGAGTTACGTACCCGGGGGTTTGGGACTCAACTCTATCCATCTACCAAGCGAGCAAGAAACTAAAATTAGGAAAGATGAATCTTGGGATGGGCACACTTGAGAAGCGTGACTATTCACATGCACCTACTCCAAAACCTTGATCAATCAACCCTCAACATTTGCCAAGTTAAGAAGAAGGTAAGAGTTTGCACAAACATGTTCACTTCATAGAGCTCCCACAAACCTTAATTGGGAACTCACAAAGCCAAACATGATGCCAAACCCGTTGGGACCCCATCCTGCATCTAACCCAACATTTTACATCCAACTACAAAGATACATTCATGAGATGCCATCCAGTAGGGCCTCAACATATATTATTTTAATTCCCCACCCTACTGAACCCTACGGTATGTTAGTTTTAAAATTTCTCTAACATGATCAATTTGTAAAGACCCTAATTTATTTATACCATGGAGTTTAATATATAACTTAATCTTTGTTACAAGTTCAAGTTTTATATTTTGTAGGTCACAACTTTAAAGTGAACCCTATATATGTTCTCACGTAGTTTTTTAAAATACGGGACTGAAACCCCCCCCCCCCCAATTCGCAACTGTCGACTATTAAGCTAAATCAAAGTGAACAATGCAACATGTAAACATGATGGTCATGCAACATGGTCACGTTGATGACATGGACCGATGTGTCACTTGTAGCATGCACTTAAGCCAACATCTTCTTCAATCTTATGAAACCTGTGGTGAACAGAACATGAGTAGGTGGTCCATTTTAGGACTTTGAACTTAGCTTACAATTGTAAGAAATATGAAGTTCCGTTGCTTGAGGACTCTCCATTTCTGGGTGAGAGGAGGGAGTAAGTTGTTCTCTTGTTATTGCAAATCCGAATTAAGTTAGCATCTGGCATTGCTGTTACTGTATCTAAAACTAATAGAAACTAGACTAAATGATTTGTGAGTAAATTGAGTTCTCTTAGAAGTTGTCTGAGATTCCTTCCTGCCACCGGCATTTTTGGTTTGATTTTCATGCCCCTACCTGAAAGTGCACTTGACACACTCTTCAACCATAACTTAGACTCGAACCATTTCAATAACCATAGCCTGCAGTGCCCATGTACGATATTCTTAAGATATAAGACTAGGTCATCAAAGATAATGTTGTTACAAAGTGGTCTGAGTTACTCTAAGAAGTTTGAACCACAATCCCTGCTTAAGGGTTTATCTATCACCAGAGGCTTTTGAGGAATTATTAATTGAAGCAACAAATGAAGAAATCACTCATGACTATCGTGATCATAATCCTGTCATACATAGTTTAGCTTGCTCTATATATTTCATATCTTCCTATGTATAGATAGTTTCGCTTGACAACATGGGTTGATTTGTAATAAACTTGCAGATTTTGATTGCAAGCATGGACGGATGCTTTTGGTGTCTCACTTAGGGGACCTCCAGTTCAAAATCACATCCCAGGTTGGAATGAATGCTATTTATTTAGAGACTTGCACTTGATGTGCTTGTTGAGAGCATCTCCATTTTGAAGCAATGAAGCTGTGCGTTGTCCAATCTTTAAGTTCGCTCTTACTACAAATCTTCGAACCCGCCAAAACTGCTTGAGATCTAGAGCCCTAATATAACAAACATAAATCTTGGGGTAGCATGAACCACGAACGAAGTTTTACCATGTCCAGTGTACTTTTAGAAACGAGTGACTTCACAGAGCTTGTATCATACACCCCGTCACTTGCAATGAATTATTGCAGCAATAATAAAATGATGATGGCGCTCAATTTTAGCACCGAAGTCCTATTTTCTGAATTCTAGAATCAAGACTGTAGGCTAGCTTCTAGACATAGGATTGTAGACTTCAGACTTTAGACATAGGATTGTCGACATCTAGGCATTGACAAACTAATCTAGAGAGATGGGGGGCTAGATCATGAGCAACCCCTCGGCTATAAGTTAACTGCTTCACGAGGATTGGAAGAACAAGTTCGTAAATCATGTGCTGCAGCTTTAAAGCCCAATCTCTTTGCTACTCTTCACTCCAACCAACATCACAATGGGACCCCAGGATGCCCTCCTTGTCCCCATGAGAGCTATTTCAACGGATTTCTGTTAGACAGTAGGCGGGTTTGAAGCCAATCGCCATCATTCAATAGCCAAATCATGAGCGGGCGGACATGGACATGCTTATCTCAGACAATCCCTCCTCTATAAGTGAGTTGTTTATCAGGATCAGAAGAACAACTTAGCAACCATGCGCGACTCAGGACTGCACTCTCTTTAATTTGCCACTTTCTCTCTAACCGACTTCATCGGGATACCCCATGACAGTCATGAGTCGGAGTCAACGTATCTTTTGTTAGTGGGTAAGCGTTCAGAGAGCCGACGGATGTATATATTCGTGGTCATTTCATGAAAAGATTGACATGAACATGCTCATCTAGGAGACCCCTTGACTTAAGGAAGTCATATGTAAGCTACACAGAATGTGATATTGAGTGTCATAGGGTGTTTAATGTCACTATGGTAACCATTTGGATGACACTTCTTATGAACAATTTGCAAATACTGTCATCGATGATGGACAAGTTTGCCCATAGGCCAAAACCCTACCTTCTGTTGTCAGCAACTTGTGATGGAATATTGTCATGGACGATTGAAATTTGGATGAAATATCACTTAGTGACAGTAATTGCAACACTGTAAATCTATAATCCCCCAAAAAATTCACAAGGGATGACAAATAATGTTGGGTTAACATTTAGTGCTGGTGACACTATACCACGGTTTACAATCAGTATTGAGCTTGGTGACACTAAAGATCATATTCAGTGTAGTTGACCTATTTGCCAATTATGAATAGTCCAATCATCATGAGCAGGCTGACATGAACATGCTCATCTTGGAGACCTCTTGACTGTAGGTTAGTTGTATGTAAAAAAATTGACCTATTTGTCAGAAAGAAATCGATGGCCAAGTCATGAGCAGGCTGACATGAACATGCTCATCTAATACTACTCCTTGACTATAATTTGATATAGTAATAAGTGAGTCGTCACAAGGTTCGGAAGAAGAGCTTCGTAAACCACGTGCGGCTAAGGAGCCCACTCTCTTTGCTGTTGCTGTTTCCTCCGACAGTCTTGACGGGGGGACCCCAGGACCTCCTCCACGCCGGGCCGCTGGAGATGGCGAATCTTTGTCGGTGGCTGGTGGGTGAGGTGGGAGCCGATCGCCGAATATCGGTAGCTGACTTTCTCCAGAACCGATCGACGTCTCTTTGGGAGGGTGAACTAGGACCCGCCAGATGCTGCTGTTGTTGATGCCTGTGCTTTCCCATCACGGGAAGCGGGCTGCGGTCCGACGGATCAGCCGGCGCCGGCGCCCGGACTGGTGGTCTTGGCCGAATGTGGGGAGATTTGGACTCTCGGTGGTTCGGGTGGGGTGATTGGGAGATGGGAGGCGCGTACGAGTAGCTCAGCTCCAGGACTTTGGTCAGGCCTTCCACAACCTCGCTCATCTTCGGCCTCCCTTTCGGCTGCCTCACAATACACTGGCTCGCGAGCACGCAGAACTTTTGAGCCGCTTTGGGTGGGAACCGGAACTCGAGCTGGGGGTCAATAGCAAGTTGCAATTTGTTCGCATGCGACATGTAGGGCTTCATCCACTCCTGAAGCCTTTGCTCATTCCTTGGTCGGTTGCAGTCCAAGGCTCTCCGACCGGTGAGCATCTCCAGCATGACCACTCCGAAGCTGTACACGTCACTCTTGGACGTCAGGTGCCCAGTTTGAACATACTCGGGGGCCGCGTACCCCTGTGTGCCCTTCACCTGTCAAGGATTCAACCCAAACAAAGAAAAACAAATGAATCAGTAGAGACGACTCCAATGTTGCCACTGGCATGAATGATGATGTTGCTTCGTTTTCGAATTGGTCCAAATCTATGTGTAATTCCGAAACAGGCATTAGAAGAATTAGAGGGTCCCCAAAGGCTATTGCCCGTTTTCAAAGGTGATCATCTTGACCGGACTCAGACAAGCCAACCGTCGCCTATCTCCCCAAGGTCAAGCCCCTAGGGTCCCCGCATGGCTGGTTGAAAATATCCTGTTCACACGGATACCCCCACTATGATTGGGTGGTCCATGGGTGGTAGGGTGCACTGGAATTTGATGAATGATTCATTACATGTCAATCATAAGATTTTCAAGGATGAGGTGGTAACCTTCTGAGTTTGCATTTTCCAACTTGACAGAGTATGGGTGCTTGCGGATCTCCTGATCCAACTAGGTGAAGAGAGATACACATATGATCCTCAGATTATGGTGTAGATTCAAAATAGTTTCACTTTCAACATCTCGTCAAAAGTATGGCAAATAATAGATCTTACGTTTCAAAATTCTCAATGCACGGGTTACCGATACCATTTAAAAGGCTCCATGTGATTTGGGCTAAGAGAATGAGAATTCCATGCAAGAATTTCTGCCCATCTGAACAGAATTAAGTTGACTCCCGCTCTTAAGATAAATTATTGACACGAAGCGTTAAGCTAGAAAATGATTTCTTGTGATTGTTGGCCCGCCAGAATAATCTCAGAAAAAATTATGTACTCAGGTGAGAACTTCATATGTCTTAATGAGTCTTTTGCTTACTATCCCAAGAACAGATCTCACTCTTATACAGCTGCTTCTCTTTTGGCTTCAAGATAGAGTGACCGCCCTGTGATGTATTAATTTGTGCAATTCATTGAACTTTGTGGAAGTGTGAAAGAGTACACATACCCCAGTGGTGACGTGGCTCTCGTCACCTTCTGGACCTAGTCTTGCAAGGCCAAAATCTGAGAGCTTGGGATTGTAATCCTCATCCAGCAGCACATTAGACGTCTTGAAATCACGAAAAATCACCTGCACAAATTCCCGAAAAACAAATTTCAAATTTTATCAACATGCCACCAGGCTATGCACTAAATATTATATATATTATTCTAAAAGTGTCAAAATTGAGGCGCATCTTTGAACCTTGTGCTCCTCATGTCTCTCAACTTGCTCTAGTAGGCTTCAACACAAGTTACAAACAACCCATAACATTGAAGATGAAGTTTAGAAATCCAAATATTCGTCATGTATGTTTCTCAATATGTTGATGACTGTTGCAATTAATTGCTTTGGTCACGGTCTTTCATTCTCATAGGCCATTGTTAAAAGAATTAAAATTAAAAAATTAAAATTGTTCACATTTAATGTCTCATCTTGGGTGATCTACTTGCATGGAACAGCCTTGCTTACTTGAACTTCCATCTCCTCATGCAAGTAGGCAAGGCCTTTGGCAGCCCCAAGAGCAATTTTCACTCGCGTTTGCCATGACAGGATCGGTGCACTTATTCGGAAAATGTGGTCATCCAGACCTCTGTTTGGCATGAACTCGTACACAAGCAGCCTTTGAATCCCTCTTTCATCATCAGCAGCACAGTAGCCAATGAGCTTCACCAAGTATGGGTTATCCACCATGACTAAAAATGTCACCTCTGTCATCCACTCTTTGTGGCCCTGCAAGAAAAATCATCAATCATCAAGCAGGAATTGATTAATTGAGAACATCCAAACCTCTTAACTCATGAGCAAATTACTTCTAGACAATTTCTTGTTTTGCAATGCATAGGTGAGCATTGTTGTAATGTCAAGCATTTACTGCTGTGAGCAACAGTCTAACAACAGACACTCTGGAGAGTATTTCTTTAGTAAAATGTTAAACAACACAATGTGAAGAGAAATAATGAGACCATTCGGTTGCATTTAATATTATGAAGCAGATTTGTTTACTCGAACCCAGATTTGAGGAATTTGTGGTTGAAATTCTGATGGCTGCATGTGTCAATAATTTATAATTCTCTGAGGCATGGTCAAACATTTACAGAGACATGAAATACTTTTGAATTTCAACGTCTTGTACCTACTTATTTTGGTATGCAGTCTGAGATAAATGAATGTATTAGGCTGGAGAAATGTACAGCTCAGGGCAGGCGAACCTCCTTTTACAGTCATTGAAGAAAGTTAGATTAAAACCCACTTCTCTCCCACGCTCATCATCAAAGTTTAACTGTGATTTCTATTAATACATATCATATATTTACAAGAACGTGCTACTGCTACATGACTCCCACGCCAAGAAACAGGTTTTCAGTAATGTACTTTTTTATTACAGGAATTTTTAATCTATCTGGATGCATTCTGGAATCTGGCTCCTGAGATAAAATGGACTGTTTGCAGAGAATAAATCAATATAATAATAAGTGGATCCACTTAAATGGGCTGGAAGAATGCACAGTTTCAGGTGAGTAATTCACCTTTAGTCAATGCTTTATGAAGAAAGTACAACTACTTTTGTGTATAGACGCTTTATAATTAGTCTTTCCCGTTTCCAGAAAAAGGACAAGGATAAATGTGTATATATATATATATACTTATACTTATACTTATAAATAGTAAAAGTGCATTGTGTAGCAAGTAGATTGGCACCTGGAAACCGTTGTTGTTGAGTTGTTTCACAGCAACTTCCACTTTTTCTAACTCTCCGTCATGAAGCTTTGATTTTTGTTTGATGACGCCTTTGTACACTTTGCCAAACCCTCCTTCCCCAATCACATTATGATAGTGGAAATTTTTGGTGGCCAGTTTCATCTCTGCAAGAGTGAATTCCCGAAGCTGAGGGGGCCTTTCGGAGCCATTGGTGGTGCCATTCCCTGTAACATCATTTTCAAGTTCTGAGGTGGAAGTTATGGGGTTAACACTTTTCTTCGAATCCCGTTGCAGTACTTCAAGTCTGGTTTTTTTATTAACCTCACCACTGGGCCCAGCCTGAGAAACAATATTTTCTGACGATGATTCATCTTTGCCCTGATGGTGATGCTGATGATTCCCAGCTTCGTTGGACCTCTTCACTGCATTCCCGAAACAATTCATGCTTCTTACATCGATCTGAGAACCCTTGAACCTGTATTTCTTGCTTAAATTTGGAGAGACACAGATATGGAAACTAGTATAGAACGAAGTTGAAGACTCCTGCACATTGAACAGGAAACATTCTCATTATGACACTTCCTTGATAAACTCAAGCCGACATTTCGCAGATTGCCTGGATCAAACCAACGAACACATTACGAAATGAATGCGGATGCTTAAGAGGGGGCAATTAAAAAAACTAGAAAAGAAAAAGAAAAAGAAAGACTTCTCCTAACCTACAGAATTTGAAAGCAGGAAAAACATAGATTAGCTCCAATGGAAGTAGAAGACCATGAAAGCATCATTAGCTTGAAATTTGACCCATCTGAATACATGCATGGGTTCACTTGCACTCCATTTCTGTGACCATGACTCTCCAATGATAGGGTCACCTTTTATGAATTAAAAGCTGTTGTCCCAGTACATGAAAAAAGCTGTAGAGCATGGGATACTGGAATTTTGGCTATGGATTTTAGATAACTGGCTCTTTGGATGGTGGCTGGCAAACTTCTCTATAATTAGCCACCACTAACTTCCGAATCCCCATTGTCTTTTAATGTGTAGTTTCTCCTCCCTCAAAATCGAGCACATACAAAAATTGCATTTGCCTTGCATTGATTAGGGTCTTTGTTGACTAACTTGTTCATGTCTACAGCTTGAACAAAATCCTTAGAAAAAGAGAACTTAACATAGACAGACAGTCAGACCAACAGAAAGACACCAATTTCTCTTTAACCTCACACATTCACTTACTTCAAGAAGCCTTCCAAATCTCATATTAGGAATGAACCCTAACTAGTTCTTAACTGTGATTGTCAATTCATCAACATATATAGGAAGGGAAGACTTCTGAAAAAGAATAGGAAGAGGAAGGAGAAGAAGTCTAGTTCAAGCACATCGCTGTACACATACTCAATTTGGAAACAACTTGGCCTTGCGTATGAAGAATGCAAGACTGCTAGAATCATTCCTCCATACGCAGTTGACTGGAATTTACTAAAAGTCTTCATTGACTTCTAGGTTGTCATGCCTACGGCTTGATCAAACCCCCACTGTATCCACCAATTCCCCTTTCATCTCATTCTCACATTCACTTGCTTGTTATTTTGCAACTTCAAGAAACCTCTCACATCTGTGAAGCAGTAATACCAGACTAGGCTACTCCAACTCCGTATTCGAAATGAAGTCCAAATTATAAGTAAGTTTCCACACATTACTACTACTGCCAATTCATCAACAACATATACTACACATATCACCAGGATTAAGGTTATAATGGCAGAAGAAGAATTGCACCTGAATCTCCTTTCACTTAGAAAAGCCTTCTATGTGACATCGATCTCCAACCACTTCGATGCACTCATTCTCCTGACTGGAAATCCTAACCCCAAAAACTTCCCAAATTTCACCAACTCCGCCAGTTTTAAGTTACCGACACACCTGGTAGCTCCCCAAACCCTCAACCTCTCAACAACCTTGAAATCTAGACAGAGGCTCTCGACCCTTCAATCCCCCCCGCTTTATTGAAACCCTTGCCAAATGCTTCAGTCTTATAGCTGATTACACCAAGTGAGGTCGGAGTCGGTGATTTTTTTGCGTCCACGCCGGCTTGCAGCTTCAATCTTTGCCCTCACTGGCCGGTTACTGAGACATCCGGAGACTTTATAGTGACCCCAAGATTTTGGAACGCGGATGAGAGTTTTCGATCCCCAGATCGATTGATCAGTCGGGTGGTCAGTCAGGAAGTCCGTCAGTCAGTCACAGTCAGTCAGTCAGTAGGCGATCGAGGTGGAGCGTGTCGCCGTAAGAACGCGCCATTGGGCTTCCACTCGGTTTCAGGGCAGAGCCGCCAGACTGAATGTGGGCCGTTGGATCGTGATCGGACGGTCGTAATCCCACGGAGCACGTTTGGGTCCGTGAGGACCCATCACTACTTTACTTTGCCCGCTGGAAAGCCTCCAGAAGCTGCTAACCCCCCCCCCCCCCCAACCCCAAAGACCCAAAGAGAGTTTGGGTGGGTTAGAGAGTCTCAAGCCCCAGCCCAGCCAAAGTCCGGGGAGAACCGGTGGTTAGTTACATATGAACCGGTTGAGCTTGAGAAATAACCGGTTGAAGTTGGAGACTTTGGGAGGATTATCGATCGTTTGAGAGGAATCTATAGAAGAATATACCTCAAATGAATGAAAGCAAAACTGGAAGATGATGTCAACATGTAACCGGCTGGGTTTAGAATCACTAGGATCTTGACCGACTACAGTATTCTCATGTTAAAGTACGCACTTTGAACCGGAGCCGTTGGTGCGTACTTTACTCATATCGCTTTCTAGACCCTCTGATTTGATGAATCGCCGTGAGAAACGGATGAAAGCTAAGGCCACCCGCTTGACGGAAATGAACATATGAACTGGTTGAGCTTGAGAAATAACCGGTTGAGGTGGGAGACCTTGGGAGGATTATCGATCGTTTGAGAGGAATCTATAGAAGAATATACATCAAATGAATGAAAGCAAAATTGGAAGTAGATGTCAACATGTAATCGGCTGGGTTTAGAATCATCACTAGGATCTTGACCGACTACAATAATCTCCCGCTAAAGTACGCACTTTGAACCGGAGCCATTGGTGCGTACTTTACTCATATCGCTTTCTAGACCCTCTGAATTGATGAATCGCCATGAGAGACGGATGAAACTTGAGGCCACCCGCTTGACGGAAATCCAACCTATCGAGACATTTGTTGAATCTCAAAGTGCCACCGACTTCGAAGGCTTTGAAGCTCTACACAACACCGTCCTCGACATCGACGACCAATCGCTTTGCTCCAGTGTTCAAACGGAAGCTGGACAGATGTATGATGAACTACAATGAACGATCGTTTGAGACGTTTCAGCAAAACGTTAACAAACCGACATTGAATGTCGAGCGTGAAAAATTCATGCATCCACAGCAAATGACTTTGCATGAAGGGTTCAAACAATAAAGCATGAGTCCTGGGTTTTTTCAAAAATGTGCGCACTTAGCCGGGATGCGTACTTAAACAGGTGCATATATACTTAAGCAGGAGATTATACTGTATGCCCAACTACTTCCCGGGCATTGACCCCGGCCAAGCCAAAAACCCCCAACAAAACACGGATAACATGACCCAACCCAATACTCTTAACTCCGGCGCGGAGTTCGATGCGGCTCCGGGGAGGTTCGGATGCCAGCTCCGGTGGGTTCGGGTGGGCTGGGGCAAAAATTGCCCCCTATTTTTTTGATTGGGTGGGGCCTTACTTGATCTCATAAGGGGCCTCCTAGAGTAATTTGGGGCCGTAGAACCCAAATTTAGCAAAAAAAAAACCAAAAAAAGTCATCACGGGGCCAAAACGGGGAGGGCCAGAAAAATGGACCCACTGGAGCTGGCATCCGAACCTCCCCGGAGCCGCATCGGAGCCACATCGAACTCCGCGCCGGAGTTAAGAGTATTGGGTTGGGTAATGTTAGGGACAAAACACCACATGTATGGGGAAGTCACCGGGGTCATAATTAAGCATTTTGGGCTACGCGCGTTAATCTTGGTGTTCGAAATCACCCATGGAGGAGGCTCACAAGGAGTTCATGGATAAATGGGCTATTGGGGCACAGTGATGAAGTAATGGGTTAGGGATCGGGTGTCATGCTTAGACATGAAAGGGTAGAAATTCTACTCCCCATGAAGAGGAACATCTCTGTAGGAATTTCTTGCACATTTGTCGGAAAGGGATACAAAGAGCAATCTGGAAGATTAGAAATTAAGGAGCCCTTTTGGGCATCCATTGGCGTGCATGATGAACAGAACAAACCTAGTTCTAGATCTCAATGAGTTGGGGAGGACTGTTGAAGATATGCTCGTGAAGGTGCCCGAGTGTTTTTTAAGTCGAAGGTAATTAAAACAACCCTTCCCCTTCACCCACTTGGTAACACATCTACCGTGTCAACCCTAGGTTGCTTTGCATGCAGCATGAGAGCTACAAAATAGCACTTAATTTCACCAAGTGCAAGAGAATCAAGTTACTTCTGCACTACACTAAATAGGTAGATTAGTGTTGGAAACACTAATAGTTGACAAAAACGCTAAATGTCAATTGTCTTCATAGTGTTAGAACACTAAATGTCAACTCTAACACTAATTGTACCAATTAGTAACTTTGAATATTTACAAAAGCGCATTTAGTGTTAGATGACTCTTTTTGTAGATCTTCAAATGAAGAATTGGAGGTAGAATATGTGAGCCTCATAGAAAATGTAATATGCTAGGAATTTGATATTACAAAATTTAAACTTAATGGAACTCAACTTTGACAATGCAAAATAAAGACAAAGAAAATTGTAACACTAATTGTACTTTCAAGTGACATTTAGTGTTTTGGGTAACTATTGGCTCTAACACTAATCTTCATCTAACACTAATCTACCTATTTAGTGTAGTCGTGGATGAGGCAGGTGATTGGCAATGTGATCCAGGTCATCCTCCTAATTGGGGAGGAGGTGTGGCTACTGCTTCATCAATTCCCTCTCAGTTGCTATGCCCTCCTAGTGTGAAGGAACAAATCCAGAGCATAAATTAATACAGCAAGTTGCAAGAACAAGCTCTCCGAGGTTAAGCCAAGACGGCCTCCAAAATGGATGTCATACACATGCAAAAGGCAAACCTCTGGCCCAACGTGTTCAAATCACGCTACGTATGTTTCAAAAGCCCCATCTCACTTGCCCATTTTCTTAGGAGTGGTTACAACTCACATGCCAACAAGAGATCAATCACATGTGAAAGGAGATAGTTGATGAGGATGCAAGACCGCAGAAAGAACATGTTGCCAAAGATAAGGCGCAAGCTACGAGATCAAAGGCAGTAGTAGGAAAGGTTGTGCACCACACCATTCTATCGGAAGCTCATGCTCCAACCAACTTTTTTGCACATGAGTCCCAACTTGTCGTGCACCTCTAACACCATATTCGAAATTTTGGGAAAATTCCATGATTTTGGGAAAATACAATTTAGGTTGAGTCGACCTAAAATGTACCCACTGGGTACATTTTAGGTCGACTCCACCTAAACTGTCATCAAATTGGGAGACTAGAAATCTCCCAAAATTTCGAATATGGTGTTCTCTCCATGAGAAGTGCCCGAAACACCATGGGCACAAAGGGAACCCCAGAGTGACACCCGGGACTTGTGGCATTATTGTGAGAGGGCCCAAGTGATCCTAGTGTAGGTGAGGGCCCCAGGCGTTGAGAATGCCTCCTACCCACAAAAACTAAAACTCACGAGGGTAAGGCCATGAGCATTGGGTAGATTTTGGCGTCTGAATTCTAGAATGCTCAAGAACACCTCAATCGGAGGTGTAAACTAGGACATATGGCAATTTGAGTGGGGACGATGTCTAAAGACAAATGTGACAATAGTGACTTGGGACAATAATGACCTGGGAGTGGCGCCCAGGACTAGGAGTGATCATGACTGCCAAAGTTCGAACAACCATAAATTCCTCAATATTTGCTTGAATGCAACAAGTGAGGAGTCTATCAGCATCTACGCAACACATATATGTAGATGTAATGGTTGCTTGATAGAGGCCAAGATCACATAACAAAGTTATGAAGGTCTGAAGCTGCTGAGGGCTTTCAATACCAGTGGCTAAAGGAAAATACCTACGTGGCCCCAATTCTTAGGAGAGAGACAAAAGGTTACTTGACGATGAGATAGGGACCATGTCCAAAGTCCTAGGGGCTTATATGGGTGAGGTGGCATGGCCAACCGAACCCACTAGAGGCCGAACGGTACGGCCTACACGGGTGTCGGTCTGGCGCACACCTCTCCATGAGGACTGCCCGAAATACCATCGGTACAAGGGGGACCCCGGAGTGACACCCAAGATTTGTGGTGCCATTGGTGAGAGGACCCAAGTGATCCTAGTGTGAGTGAGGGCCCCGGGGATTGGGAACACCTCCCATCCATGGAGACTAAGAGTCACGAGGGTAAAGCCATGCCCTATTGTAACTTATGGCGTGGTGATTCTAGAATGCTCAAGAACACCTCAACTGGATGTGTGAGCTAAGAGATATGGCAATTTGAGTGAGGCGCTGTCCCGAGACAACGCCCTGGTACAGCAGTGGCCTGGGAGTGACTCCCGGGACTGCTAAGGTTTGAATAGGCATAACTTCCTCAACACTTGCCTGAATGGGGCAAGTGAGGAGTCCACAAACATCTACATAAAGCGTAGATGACGATGGAGTGGTCAAATGTGAGCACCAAAGATTATATAAGGAAGTTATGTTGTTCTAAAGCTGCTGGGGGTTTCCAGCCCCAACGGCAAAGGATAAATGTCTACTTGGCCCTAAATCTTGGTAGAGAGAAAAGGTTTCTTGATGATGGGGTAGGGGCCTTACCAAAAGTTCTAGAAGCTTATATGGATAAGGTGGTGTGGCCGCACCCACCTAAGGTATTGACCCAATGTGAGAACATAGTTGCCTAATATGGTTCGGGTTGTTGTAGTATTGCTCCCGCAACGCGATGACCAACATAAGATTGGACTTTTATGAATGAAAGTCCACATCTAAGAATTGGTTACCGATTAAAGGATAAATCTCGAGAGCAAAGTAGGAGGGTTGGTTCCCTTCCTATGAACTAAGAGGTCCGCAGTATGGGAAGCTAACCATTAGCATGGCATGATAGGAAGGGTTAATGTTCGTGACCCTTGCTAGAAGTGAAAATGGACAAGATTGTTAAGGGGGCTAGCAAGAGTTGCAACACGGTCCAATGTGGGCGCATAGTTGTCTAGTATGGTTTGGGTTGTTGTAGTGTTGCTCCGGCAACGTGATGATCAACTAAAGATTGTACTTTCATGAATGAGAGTCCACATCTAACCATTGGCTACCTATTAAGGGAGAATCCCAAATGCAAGTGTAAGAGGGTTGGTCATTCATTTATGAGCTTGGAGGTTCAAGGTATTGGGAACTAATCATTTAGTATGGGTGGAATGTGAAGGGTTAGCGCTTGTGACCCTTGCTAGAATTGAGAGATGGTCAAGATAGTTAAAGGGACCTAACAAGGATTACGACACAACTAATCTTCCTAATGTCCAAATCCCAAGCCTTGTACCTTTGATTATTTATTTGAGTTAGTTGCAGGTTTGAGCTTTCATTTGAGTCTCTCAAAATTTGAGCTTGCATATTCATCATGGTATACTTGGAACATAGGTAAATTTGTTGCAAAGGCGATCCACAACTGAACATTGATTCAAAGGCTTAAACATAAGGTTCTATATTCAAACACTTTGCAAAATATCACAACAACAACAAAAACATTCAACCCAAATGAAAGCAAACACTTGAAACCAAGAGAAAAAAAACAAATACTTTTATCTAGCAATTTGATAGCACCTACACCTTTGCCTCTAATTTTACAACACTTAAACCCTTGTGTCCAATTTGTCAACACTAGATCATTTTTGCAACGTGACACCCAATTTGGCAATTGAATCTAGAATTTCAATAATGTACTTAACCCCTAACTTCCCACACCCAATTTGTCTCAAATTTATGTAGAAAATGTGACCTGAAATTTAGCGACTGTAGCTAGAGATCAAATTTTTGGGGGGGACAAATCCAACCAATCAAATGTTTGCAGGTAAGAGGTGACTACTCACTATCCAAAGTTTAAACGTTAAAATTTTGTTATGTGAGAGATCACAACACAAACGCCAATAGTGGTCTTGAGGGGCAGCAATCTAGAAATTAAATTGGGGTTGGTATTTTTATCACACCTCCACTCAAATCATCTCCAAATGACAAAAGTTGCCCTCATTTTAAAAAAGGGCCATATACCTACTCAAATCAGTCCACAAATCTTGAAATTCATTATTTTGTGATTTTTGGGAAGCTTTGCAATTTGAGCTAGCGGTGCCTCAGTTGCACACCATCCACATGGATTTACGCCTACCAACACATGTCCAATTAAAAACTCCAACGGTAGATGTTTAGGATATGATGTGTTTGTGTCATGCAAATTTTCAGATCAATTGGGAATCATTTGCACATAGGGATCAACAAAAAAAATGTTAGGATTTGTTACATTTAAATCACGGAGGTGACGATTGTCAAGCAAGCATTTGTGGACCCGTTCCACTGTAAACTAGTTGAGAGCACACTCCCATATTTGAATTAATCCAAAAATAGCTAACTCTATTGAATCAAAATTATTCACGTGACAAAACATTCCAAACCTGAACATGAAAAAGAGGAGTAGTTGAACCAGTCCAAAAACCATCTGAACTGGTGTCAAAGGGGTCAAAGCTCTTTGTCTTCTAATTCATCTTGCAACTTCTAATTGTATGCAAGCCGAGCTCTATTCGCAATGAAGGTTTGTATCCACAATGAACTAAAAAGAAGTAGTACAATGAATTAAAACAGCAAGATTCAAAGGGACCAAGCCTGTATGATTGACACTGATTGAATTAGACGTTGAAAGAGAAGTGCTTAAATACATGAGCAACATGTGGATATTCCCATAACAAATAAAGCAAAGAAAATAAAAAAAAATCAAAGGGAAGCGTCCTTATTTTGACAGTGTATTGCAAAGTCAATGCACATGTATTTTGTTGGTCTTAAGTTGTCTAATTAAAGATATTTATTGATCTAGGTTGATTGGTTCATGGAAGCATCTCATTTAGGTGTAGAAGATGGAAACTAGTACGTATTGAGAGACAAATCCACCTTTTAAGAAATGGTTGGACTATTTATTGATAAAGTCCAACAATTTGGCATCTTATTCAAATGGCAAATAATCTGAACCCTCATGCATATTTGCACGGCCAATGTGTGGCAATTGAAATCAAGTACATGTTTGACAATAGAATTATGAAAATGTTAAGAAATTGATGTAAACCCAATGCATTTTCTTACATAATTTTGGTAGGTTGGTTGTGAAAAGATTGTTGCAAGATATGCATATATGGTGTGAATTCATTAAATATTTGAGTTTAAACATTGATGTAAAGTATAGGGTCCCACTCAACGTTTGATAGGTAGGTGGCATGTTTAAAAGTAGGCCCCAATGGATATATGGTTGCAACCATCTGCATAATGGGATATACAGTTATGGCCTTATGGAGAGTAGGGACGCACAAGGAGTGGGCTTCTCTTTGAGCCTTGTGACCTTGGGTTAGGATTGTGCCCTATGAACCTTGATATGCAAGTCCGCGCATGCCTCCCAAAAGTAGAGATGCTCTTAGTTTGGACCATAGGTTTGGCTTGAGGTGAGTTGACACCCCAACTTAATTAAGGGCCTAAGCCCTAGGTTTTGCATTAGTTTCGGGTTTTCATTCGGCCAAAGGCAATAACTTTGATGATGATCTTGAAACAATAGAATATCAAGTCAACTTTGTCATAATCTTTGATAAATATTATGTTAATTTTAGTGATACAATATAGACTTATAAGTCAAGTCTCTTCATTTGCAAGCTGCAATATAGATTTCTAAATCTCAAACAAAAACTTGCTAAGTAACAATATGATGTGCCATGTGTTTGATACAAATTATAAAATCATACAAGTAACACAAAACGGGATAAATCAAAGATCATGACATTGCTTTGATAGTCAATTTTTTAAACAACATCATCATCTAAGTATCGCCTTTGATTCAAACTTGAAGTTGATGCAACACTGTGAGGCCAAACCCACCACCCTTAAGCGTCCTAGTCCGGATGATGGGTTTGTGAATCACATGTGTAGTATCAAATCTCAATGATATAAGAAATATCCTTCATCTCAGTGAACTTTCTATTTCTAAAGTTCATGATGTTTTATTAATACTTGTTTCTTGAACAGATGAGGCATTAGCCTTCTCAAAGGTCCATCCTGCGGCTTTGACCACGCATCCCCGTAAAGACATTCCCCTAGCACCCTTAATCTTTACTTCCTTTGCCTTGCCATTGCTAGGATCAACCACATTCTCCATTCTTGAACAAGTAACTTATTTTGACCAAGAAGATGCGAGTGTTTAAAAACATTGTTCTTGATGATCCACCCCAATTACATTTACTAGCAAGCCACACCTCACACTAATTAGCCTAATAAATCTAACACTTACATATGTGCTAGAATAATCTAAAATGCCTAACTTGACCTATGCTTAGTTTGAGTGATAGTACTCAATTTGAGCTAAGCGTTGGTCACCCAAGCATGCTCCCTACTACCCAACTACTTCTTGAGACCCAACCATCCACTGCTGTCCAGCAGACTAACCCAGTTCAGGCCCTCGGCTGCTCCAGCAAACTAGCCCAGTTCAGGGCCTCGGCTGTTCCAACAAACTAGCCCAGTTCAAGGCCTCGGCTGCTCCAACAAACTAGCCCAGTTCAGGCCCTCGGCTGCTCCAGCAGACTAACCCAGTTCCAGCAGTGCTTGGACAGAAGTCTAATGAGTTCTACAAACCATTCTCACTCCTAGTAATTAACCTAACATTCCTCTAATCTCTTAACTCATAATTAACCTATCCTCCTACTAATTTCATCAAGTTAACACCTAATCACACGTGTTTTTCTAATAATTCTAAGGGCTCCCTCCACATGAGAGAGATTGAGAGAGAGAGGAAAATTGAGAGAGGGGATCCTTAAGTAGCCAAGAGGGAGAGAGGGAGAGTGAGGTAAGGATAGGGTGAGGGAATTAGCACACCCAATCACAACCCCTTAATCCTTTCCTCCTAAGTAGGGACTCATCCCATCCACAAGGCCTTTCCCTTCCTAAACTAACAAGGTGGATCCTAATGTGGGCATTTAACCCGCGGAGCTCACCTTGCCTCACCTTGCTCCACGCTCACCTAGTCAAGGCTTTCCCTAATTGAACTTAAACCTTGAAACAATCACACAACACCCCCTAATGTCTAAACTTCAATCCACACCACACTTCACTCTTTTATATTTTTGTGAACAATCATAACACTTCAAAGTCTAACTAAAATTGGTTTCAAAGAGTTAATCACCACATGTGGGCACTATTTTGGGCTCACAAACACATGGGTTTAGGCCCTTTGAGTTGAGTCTCTATGCCCGTGTAGTTAGGTTTTGGTATTGCTTAAAGTAATCCAAGGAAAATAGTCCATGGTACAAGGTACAAGGAAGGTTGAGCTAGTGTCTACAAGAGTTAATGACACATTGGTTTAAGGTTTTTAACAACAATCTATGTTTTTTACTCCTTCACTCCTTCTTAATAAAGCTTAATTCACACTCTTATGGTTCATTGGTGTTTTCTCAGTCGTGTGTGAGTTTGTCCTATGTGTGTTGATTCCTATCACTCTAATTCCATCCTCTATGTTAGTTATGAAGCTCAAAATCTTGGGAAGTAGTCAATGGCTCATAGTCATGCCAGGGTAAAGTCTTTTGAGTAACCGTATAGTCTTTAATTGTCAAGAATTATGCTTGTGATAATCTAAAAGTTAAATTCTCTTCCTTACAACCATCATGCAAGTCTTCAAAATTATAATCACCACCTTCATCTTTGGTGGACTTGGCAACTTGTCTCAAGAATCACCCACACGGGTAACACTAACAATGACTCAACAAGATAGGCTATCTCCTTAATTATATGATCTAGGTTGTCTTGTATGCTCAAATAATCTTCATTGGATACAAACTTACTATAGGGGGGTAACATCTTCTTTTTACCATGGTAATATCCTTGGCAACCTATAGCCTACACAAAGTAAGCTTATGCCTCATCATCGCTGCATGTAGACTCATTGTTTGAACTGACAAGGTGGAGAAGACATGCTAGGCTATATTCTAACTGCATTTTTACCCTTTAGTAATGGTTTTCCTTCGCCTGACTATCTCTCATCTCTCGGCCTATGTCTTAGCTATGGCCTATTGTCCTTATTGATATCAACTACGCCCATCGCAAGTTCTCTCAACCGAACTCTTCCACTTTGTCTATTTGCTTCATCTCTTCACATTGGAATTCCCCCTTCTTGACATTCCATTGGTTTGACCATCCCTCAACCTTCATAAGGACAAGTTTCTCTTAAAAAGATTGTGACTCTTCATCTTGAGATGATCGACCTTCTCTTTCATAACTAAGAGGCTATCGCCGTTCACTTGGCAATTAATCTTTACTCCCTCTCACAGGCTGAGTGAAGCTTCACACACACTTTTTCGTATTTTATTTATCAGTCATGCCTCTTACAATCTCTTGCACATTCAGCCTACTTGGGCCATCACTACAGACACATGTTGAAGTAGGACTATGGCTCTCACGACCTCAATTCTCTCTTTTCTTTACTAATGTGCAATTTCCTCCTAGACTCTTACATTCTTGTCCACTTTCATAATTCCATTAATTTGTTATCTCCATCGACTTAGTTCTTCAACCTTCCACTCATCCTTCTACCTCCTTAGTCTATCGCCCAAGGTTTCCTTACTTACTCTCATTCTTGATTCCACCTTCCACATTACTTTCAGTTTGATTACGCTCAAGCTATCTTTCTCACGATCATTCTCTCAGTCACACCGTAATCCAACTTACCCTCTTTCTCAACAATCTTCTTCCCACGAGGCTATTGCCATATGTCTCTCAATTGCATCAACTCTGGCTCTTATAGCAATCAATCAACTTATTTGTATTCATGATAATTCAATTGCTCAAACCATACATATGATCATTACTCTCACGCACACAACCATCATACACTTCCAAATTCACACAACCATCAATCAATATGCCATTTATAGTACCTCAAGATAATGCCCATCAAAGCCATTCATTCTCATTATAAGAGTTGTCAACAAGTTTTAGAGTCCAAATCACTCGGCCCTGTGTGCCTAATTCTCATGTCCTTGAGCATCTCATTTTGGACTAGCCTATCATATATGCACATAAACTCTCTCTCGGAGTTTTGGTGATACAAAAAGCTTATTGCTTCTACATTGAGACTATGCCAAATTTCTACATATGCAAATCGCATGTTTCTTCCTTGGCTGACCTCTTTATTGAGTCAGGAGGAAAGAGAAGATGATTACAAGAAATAACCACCTTATCATGGCAATAACCTTATGATCTTACTTTGGATAAAATTCTAACTACCAAACACTAGATGAAAGCCACCAAAATTTGAAAACTACAGACTTCGGCTAGGCTATGGCCAAAAAAATGGCTTACAACCCACATGCTACAATCTGACATGACATATAATTGACCAACATATACAAATCAAAACTAATAAAAAAATTATGACAATAACTTTGACATTTTAAAGTCTATATTGTAGTGTGCATCAACTTCAGGTTTAGGGTCAATTAAAAATAATAGATTATGACGATGGTAGAACAACAGAATAATATTAAAATAACATCATTAATTTGTTTATTAATGTTATGTTAGTTTCTATGATCTTGTTTAGTTATATGTCATATCGTATTCTTATTTAGCAAATCATTGGCTGAGATTCATAGGTGTGTATTATAGCATGCAACTGAAGAGGCCTAAAACCGTATTTGGCATTAGTTTTGGGGTTTCAGGTGATGTGACCGAATATATGATGATGTGAAAATAATAGAATATTCAAAGTGTTGACATGATCATCAATTAATGTTGTGTGAATTTCATGATGATACTATTTTTACTTTAAATTATAAGTCATGTCATATTGATGTAGGATTGATGCTTGGCAAACCATTGGTGAATATATCCACTTAAGGGGCCCAAACCCCGGGTTTTCCATAGTTTCATGATTTTAGATTAGAGGAAAAATACGACATCTAGCACAATATAATATCACATCGTAAATCTCCAAATATCTTCACATTAGTTCAAATGAGAGGTCTTACTACTTTCATTTATTATATGTCACCTTGTATTGCTAATTAATAAGTTGTCGCAGTCGTCGGCATGACTTATTAATAGATTTATACAATAGCATGCGGGTGTGTTCAATTTCCTTAACTTTTTGTCATTTCCCCTTTCACACTCCCCCCTATCAATTGGTTAAACATATGAAAACCCATAATAGAAGAAAAATACTCATGTAATATTCGATAATAATTATTCCTTAAGTCCTTGTTTTAAATGGATTTGTCTTCTCGTCTTGCATTCTTGTTTTTCATATCTTGTTAGGTATCGAGGGTTCATATCTCCTTTGATTAGTGTGGTTAATCATTTGGGCATAGTTGTAGTTATGATTTTGCTATCACTTAGATACTCAAACAAAAAACCCAGGGAACTAGATCTCAGGGAGAACTGAGCTAGTGTCTATAAGGGTTACTGTCACATGGATTTAGGATTACAATAACAATCTATGTCTCTTACTCCCTTATTCTTCCTTTATTAAGTTTAATTCACACTCTTATGATTCATTGTGCTTCTTCCGTCATGTGTGATTTCCGTCCTAGATGTGTGTGGACTTCTATCATTCTAATTCAATCCCCTAATTCAGTTGTGAAGCTCGAAAACTTGGAAAGATGTCAATTTCTATTTGTCAGGGCAAAGTCCGGGGTTTATGTTCATTCGAGTAATCGCATAGTCTTGAAAATGCCATGAATTGAATTTGCAATATTCTTATATTAAGTTCTTTTAATCAACTTACAACCATCATGTTTGTCTGCAAATAATTGTAGTCATCACCTTCATCTTCAGGATTCTGGTCACTCGTCTTAATCAATCATCCACAAGTTAATATGAAATCAATGCATTGATAGCTAGGCTATATACTTGAATTAAGCCTTTAGTGTGTTGTGACCCGAAATTGACTTGCATTTGGTAAAGTCTTACTCCAGTAAGGTAATTTCTCCTTCCTTTGGATGTATTGTCCTAGCTTGCAGCCTATAGCTTGCTTCTAATTCCTTTAGTATTATGCACATAGACAATCAACCTTCCTCTCTATAAAAGACTATTAATTTACTCGGCTAATAGTCTTGTGTGGGTGAGACAACTATCTTGGCTATGGCCTACTAAACACTTCTCCTTTCTAGATGTTACCTATCTCAGGTCTCTACATCTTTCTCTCTCGTGCCTAGTTTTGGCAACTTGGACTTGCTATGTCCGTTCTCGACTATTGCTTTTATCTCTCCATACTTGGCTAATCACCTGCACTTACCTCTCTTGGGTTAAGTGGCTCATTCTAAGCTTATTGTCTCTCATGTTTCTTACTGACTTACTCATGTCTTGCCTTCTTTTCGACATGCTTTTGTTGTTCGCCAAGTTCCGTCTTAGAATAGACGGCTCGCCACTCCCATGCCTCTCTTTTATACTATTGCTTCACACTTATCCATCTCGACACAACCTTCATATTTAGGTCGTTCATTTAGAGTCTCCCCTTTTTAGTTTCTTTCTCTTGCTAGATGTAGTTTGGTCAATTGCTAGAGTACCTTTCTCTTTGTCCAACTCCAATTCACTCAACCTTGAACTTTCTCCAATGTAAACTTAACACGAGCCTACTCACCCTAACTCAACCTTGCATTCATTGTATTAGATTACTTGCTCAAATCAACACTTACAAACATTACTCACATACTGCCAAGATAATACACTTCACCATTCCAGTCTACTCTTGGAAAGACAATGGCTCATCATATCTTTGCCAATAACTTCTCATTAGCATATATAACTCAAATTCTTAGAGTCCAATTCCTTCATCTCTATCAATTATCACTACAACCTTGGGCATAGTTTTCTATTAGTGTAAGTAGTGAGATTAAACACTCAGACAATAGTTCACACATATCAATGATTTCACTGAAAATTAATTTCATCAAGACAATAGCTTAAATTGTAGTTTTATCGGATGCTTTGGATACATGACCAATTAATTGTCAAAGTCAAGGAATCACTCCTTGATGATGTTTGCATATACAATACCAACTCAATCCCTCTGGTTTGTTCCTCAAAATGTGAGTCTCTCATACTCTCCTTTCATAGACGATAGTTCATACATGCAATGAATTGCTGCTCAGTTCACATGCAAAGACTATATATTTAAACTAATAATTTCAACACAAAATATTACACTCATAGCCAAGAAGTCCCTTCTTGTTGATTTCCATATTCACTCACAATTAACCTGACCCAAAAATTTGAGCAAGATTCATTATACACTAGTACATCAAACCCTGAATTGTAGATTTTGTAAGTAGTTTTTAAATTGTGCTTAATTTTCTTGTCGCATTTTCCATTCATGTTATACTCTTGAAATGATTTGCTTCTTGTTATTGTAGTTGTATGTTGTATCTTTTTGAAGTGTTCCACCTGTAAAGTTTTGCAATGGTATGTATGAATCATGATTTTTTGTTGCTATGTTTTTGTACGTGCACTGCTTTTCCAATGTGTAAACATTTGCATTATTATTTTTGAATTATAAGGAATATAGACTACCAAAAATGCAACAACATTGGCAATATAATTAATGGTCGATTGGAATTAAATAGGTCATTTTAAAGAATTATATAATTACAGGGAGCTTTCAAAGTATGCCATGGAAATAAATAGCCCTCACACAAATAGCCCTTAGCTGCACATGATGCACAAAGTTCCTACAGAGTGACCTACCTGAGCATTTGGAAATGGGATGTGCAATCAACTCTTGGAGTGCAAGATTTGTTGTTGACATTGATGAAACAAATGTCACATGTGCTTCAGTGATATTCATATAGAAACCATTGCACAAAGATCGTGGGATTGTAGAATTATTCGGTATGTATCGGTTTTTGGCATGGGGTATATTAGCACTATGAAATCAAGACCAAGCAAAAAAAATATCACAGAGACCGCTCACTTCAAAAATCTCAAATTCCCTCACCCCTTAATAAATCCTTTAGGATTTGGTTGTTTTTACGAGGATCACACTATAGACCATTTAAGTGAAGAGAAATGACCTCACCTTCAACAACACTAAGTGGAAGGTCAAGAAGATACACCAAAAAATTTGGCAAGGTATGCTTGACTATGTTAGAATTATCTGGGAGAAAGCTTGTGGGAATGTTGATAAGGCTGCCATCTATGATGATGCTCTTGTGAACTTTGATATGAAATGGAAAGACAACAACCTTTGTATTTACAATGTGAACATTTGACAAATGATGTGGCATAATAGAACACCTAATGTGGGCTTAGTTGATCATGCTTAACTTGCTTGCTCTGCTTCCTCTTTATGATGTTTTGTGAATCCACCTTGTGCACCCAAAGAAGTTGCTACCCTCTTTTTCAGGTTTCGGTGGTCTTGTAGGTGCTTCAAGCACTACATAAACTCTCCAAATAGCAAGTGACACTTAAGACCAAAAATATTGTACACACAACTCCTAAGATGGAGGATGATATCCAAACTTCGATTTACGAGAACACATAAATCATCAAAGGGAAATAATGGAAGGAACATCATTACAAGTGAAGGGAATTTTAGCTTTGCACCAGCTGTTTGACTGCCCCAGAAGCAAAATGAAGGAGAGACCCTGGTTTCAGGGGTGGCTTTGATAAGGAAGACGGGTCTTAAATGGTTACTTTCTCTGACTAGCCCACTTCTCCTAGGATATGAAACACGCAATTCAGCACAAGATGGTTAGTGAATCCAAATTGAGGCCATAGACACTTTCCTCCTCTTAATTTTAAGAGCTCATATGCCTCATATCTTATTCATTATAAAAGTGAAGATTCATGTGCTCATTGAGTGGTTATACATGCCTCCCTAATTATGTTGACTATTGATGCTAGAATGGTTATCAGTTTTGACCACGTAGTCCAATCAATTTTAAACACATGTATTTTTGGTGTATGTTCTTTGATCCACACCTAATCACATATCACTCCACATAGGTGTATGATTGAGATAAGTAACAGAATAGGCACGTCTTCCTTAAGTGGTACGAGAGCAGATGCTGCTGCTCACTGTTCCCAACTTTTTCAACGAACAATAAGAGACCAAAACGAAAATACATCTGCCTAACACAAAGTCATTGATTCTTTACCTTTGTAGTAGAAGGAATGATGCCTTCACCAGCATGAACACAGCCGAATGGTTCGTTTGAGTGTTTCCAATGGCAGAGAGTGACCTTACAGTGAACACTGCACATGCATCCAGTCTCACTTTCTTGTGAGGATGGTTAGATACCTGATGATGGCAGATATTGCCAGTCAAGACACCTATTACTTGAAAATAATCTTGGTGGTGCATAACAGTTTACATAGTTTCTTCACTTTGAATCAACCAAGTCATATGCAGAAATATGAACCTGTTAAGCTCGAAAAATTACTGTCTAATGTTGATTGGGAGGTTATTATTTACAATGTTCAGCCTTTATAACAAGCCAGCGTCATCTACCAACTAGAAGTTCAGAGGACTAGAGAATTGCTACTTGACGAATCTCGAACTGAAAATTGCAGGTGGCCTCACACTTCTAAATTACAGATCCTTCAGCTGCAATCTGGTGCATTGATCTACTTGCTATCATCGTCGTGAGAAAACACCTCAAAGGGCTACCAACCACAGGATTAGTGTTAACTTGCTATGGAGAAGCCGATTTTGATGGTGATGATGCAGCTCGAGGTGACAAACTGCACATTGAAATGAATAATAAGTTACCCAATAGATTCTCTTCCACATCTCATATAGATCTTACATATGGCTCTTGGATTAGGGCCAACAAGTTGCCTTGTTCTTGCTTAAAAACTCACATTCATATGCAATTGACTTACTAAACAATTAAGTGTCCTCGTCGGTATTTTAGAATAATGCTGGACTTTTAGATCGAAGGGCTCATGACTTGCAATGTAAGTATATTACAGTCTTGCAAAAGTCAAAGCTGTCATAGGTATATAATATACATAATTGCTCTTCATCTTGTTAAGGACTTGTTTCATGAACTGAGAAATTGCAAGGACTGAAGCTCTGGACAGAAATGATGGGGAAATGATGCAGACATGTTTGCAAATAATCCTCAACACGTCCCAAGTCACAATTATATTAAACCACAGCCCTACCAGTTATTTGAGAAGAGTACCTCCGTGACCAAGACTTCCGAGTTGCATGCTCGTTCCCATCCGGACTCGCTAACCTCTTTGCAGGACTTCCAGGAGGCGATGCACCGTGCCTACTACGCCTCTCACGCGCTCCAACGCGCTCCCTGATTGAAAATTAAATGGGTAGAAATAAGAGAAACCGATTTACGACTCCAGATTTATTCAACGCAGTTGAGGATCATTGGAGCTGTATTTTGTCAGAGCGCTGGGGTGTGCAATGCATAGCACTAAAAACCATCCATTGATAACAATGGTAGCAAATGAATGTTCAAATATCTCAAGCATGTGAACATAATGCATGTTCAACCTCATCCATCTGCATCTAATTGCTCAATCCTCAGACCACATAGTGAGCAGACACTTACATTATATCTGCACACCTACTAAAGACTGCCACTACACCTTAGACTTTTGGATTATTACAATGAATTACAGAATGACTCACCGTGAGGTTTGACGTCTAGAGGGTGGCGAGCGTGATCGAGAGCCGGCTGTAACAAATTTGCAAAGACACAATAGCATTAAAATCAGTAGGAAGATTACCTTTCCTTGTCTTTCAAGTATACACACAGATTGTTGTTGTATATTGCACTCAATGAAAATTGAATAGCACGCAAATTTGCAGGAAGCGGGGCCCAGGCGGGCCTACCTCAGCCAGAAATCCAGTGAAAGTAAGGGATGCGAGAGACAAATTAGACAGTTTCTTATATCAGAAATGGTCAGAAGTGTACATTCACATTCTTTAGTTGTCCTCCTAACTTAAGTGAAGTCGATCGAAGCACAAGAATCACTTTTATCACCACGGAGAAGTGCTTTACACTGACACAGAATCTGCAGCAGATTATGTCATGCAGAGTATCTTACATCTGAATCGACGTGCAGGGGACCGCCTCCGATGTCCATCCCCACTGAAACCACCACCTCTACCATCACTGTGTCCCCGACCGCCACGGCTGGTTGGAGTGCTGCAGTAAATTGAGTGACCTATAAGGTATTGCTTTGTGCCAGCCTTACTAAAGCTCTAATTTACTAAGACTTAACACTTCAAGAACTGTCACAATAGATGCCCGGAAATAGCCAATAAAATCAATTTCATTTCATTTCAATGAAAAAAAACATTTAAAATACGACCCACTGGTAAACATACTTAAACACAAAGGATGGTAAACAAATCCGATAAAAATATCAGGGTAGGAGTAAGAGGCGCCATACATGAACACTCAATCACAAAACTCAATAATTTGCACAATTTCAAACCCATCCTTAAGAAGCTATTGAATTCTATACACCAAAATGCCGTAAAAGAGCTCGTCAGAACCGACAAGCACCCGTCATACCCCATCTTACCCTTGCCCCCCACCATATGGAATCCACATTCCTTAAGGTACTACGACTTGCACCTAACCCTGCATTATGGATAACCATGATTGGAATAAGGAGATTGGTATAAAGAGAACGCCCTCACATTCATGTCTGTGGATAGATACCGACGTTTCGTTTTCTTTTTTAAGACTTCAGGAAAGTGACAAGATGCAATATATACAGGTGTCAACCAACTCTCATCACCTTGATCGCTCCTTCACTCGCATCTCTGCAGGTTTCTTTCGATTTTCTTCCGCAAAGACAACTGTGATTTCCCTCCCAGCTATTAATTGTCGGTCCATGTGATACTGAGCATCAGAAGCATCTGCAGGGTCTAGGTACTGTACAAATCCAAAGCCGCGGGGCTCTCTGCAAGGAACGTTGTTAAATAAGTAATCATAATTAAGAAGAGCCTTTTCTCAGTATTGATAAGATCAAGGAGATTCGGAAAATTGCTGTGAGTATCGTCTTCACCATCATTTTCCAACGGAAGTAAGGAAATTGAAGTATCGCAGTTTGTCAAGACACTCCTGGTCAGAAGACACTGAATCTTAGCCCCCAGATAACAATAAGAGAAAATCCAGATTATTGTAAGGTTTTTAAGAGCCACGTTATTACATCAAACCTTGACGAGCTGTATGAAAACTTCAGATACCATCAGAAGACATGGTATTAACTGTTGATACAAAATTCACATTGAGGTTTTCTCCTTACAATACTTACAATCTGGAGAAGAATATTTTGCAGAAGATAAAATGCGGACACCATCGAAAAACGGTAGTGTCTTTATAAACTTTAAATGCATACTCTTAGTACACTTCACCATCAATATTAAAGGACTTCAGGCTATTGAGGTAACAGTTCCACGGTCTTCTGATTCTAAAAGGTACGTTAAATCTAGACTTAACTCTACACGCCCAAATTAAACCTTTTGCGAGGGAAAATTTTAGGCCGGGTCTGTTGACAGTGGAACATAAAATCATGATTCTCTTACTGGCTACCGGACGGCAGCCCCTCATGGAATAACTTGTTAAGAGAAGCCTTAGTTAGCATACCTTGACAGACTTTTGAATAGATATGTTCTTCTCATTGGTACAAAAATCATATTATCTTCAAAAATCTTGAAATAAAATCTCCTTCCTTCGACTGAAGAAGGGCTTGTCATCTCTGGACACCCTTGCTGTTGCCCTTCCCTCTTGCTGTCTTCCTAGGTTGAATACTGATCTGAGTCTTTGGGACATTCCACCACCACTTCAAGACTTCTTCCCCCACATCTAACATTCTCGAAGTGCAAAGTGAGCTTGGTGAGAGAAATTCAAGTTCCTGGCCACCCCGGCCCTTCAGACGCAAGACTTCACACTTGCAAAACCAACTTGCGAGGTCCTTCAATACTGGTTGTCGGTTGGTGCTCAATACTCTCTCTATAACTTCCTCTTTTTAAAGCAAGGCTTTCCAAGGCCTGTACCACACTGGTGCCACCGAATGGCATCGAAATATACAATTAATTTAGGATAATTCCTACACAAATAGGAATTAATTCCCAAAAGTTGGACAGAGAGCAGCTATTTCACCAAATGTCAACCCTTGGTCCCCACCTCTCTTCCTGCTACGATACAAACCTCAGAACTGTAACATTTCTAGGACTTATGTTGATGATGTAAAGTAGGCTTCAAAACCTGCTTCATTCGTATAAAGTAGATACATGTTCTGAGATCAATAAAGATCTCTTAGAGTGATACATGTCACCTACCAGCTGGCAG
The DNA here is from genome assembly GCA_950295325.1 of Polytrichum commune. Lineage (NCBI taxonomy): Eukaryota > Viridiplantae > Streptophyta > Polytrichopsida > Polytrichales > Polytrichaceae > Polytrichum > Polytrichum commune. Next base: position 41,341,565 of record OX485807.1, read on the forward strand.
CAAAGCTCTCCAGTGACTTCGAGAGAATGTCAACCAATATACAACTACTTTTCAAAGTTATTGTATGCTTTCAGTAGTAGTATACCAGCTAACCTCACTGGCATTAAAGAAACTCTTGCCGATTTCGAGGAGCAGACGTACCCACTGTAGTAGTCCTTGGGCAGGTAAACGTCTTTGACTGGTCCAAACCTCTCGAATGCTAATCGTAGATCTTCCGGCCTGCAATGGCCAGACAAATCATAAGCGAGCAAAGTAAATGGCAGGAGTTTTCATCATGAGGATGAAAACTTAATATGGCATTTAAGAGCCCTTTGCATGATGTGATTGTGGTTAGCTCCAGATATCACCGTCAGTTCTGCCAAATCCTCTCAGAAAGAGAATGCGGATTCACAGGCTGCGTAATTACAAGGTACATGTTTGTTCTATTTGTGGTCATTCAGCATTCAAGATTCCATTTATCATAAAACCTTCATATTTTGTAAGTGAATTATATTGAATAAGCTTTAATTTGGATGCAGTCCTTGATCTATTGATGATGAAATCACATTTGATGCAAACATCGTTCACAAATGATTCCATATGATACACTTCAGGTTTTCAATGTGAAGACCAAAATTTGGCCGGTTTGTTAGGTTCATGCATGTAACTATGATTATTTTCATTAATTGGCTTCCAGAATTGCAAATTTTGTACACTAACTGTGGTTTCCATCTTCAAATTCTGAAGCCTCGTCCTTAATTAATCTCAAAATGAATTACAAGTCCCCAATTACTGAATATAGTGATTATAACAATTGCATACTAGAGATGGGAAGGTTTAAATGCCTGGAGTCACGTGCTATGTTGCGGACAAGGAGGCTTGTAGGAGCACTCGAAAACCGTGGGCCGAGGTCCCTCCCTCTCCAAAATTTTCTGCGAGGTCCATTGTCGTTGCGACGACTCCTGCGTCGCACAGGACTTCTGTCTCTCCGAGACGGACTATAGCTCCTGCTTCTGCTCCTTCCCATGTTTCACCAACTCGTTGGGCTGGAGACTAAAATGTGACACGTCAGCCGAATCGGACAATGCGAATAAGGAGAACCTTCACAGCGCGTGATTTTTGTTACTCAGGGTAAAATGGAATCAGCAGGACATTTCCAACATGCAGCGAATCCTGTTACAGAAGGCAGGATTATAATCAGTTCGTTGTGGCGCTGCAAAATGTCTATGCTTACCAAGAAAACACGACGAGGTGAGATTTATGGAAGGGGAAACGATAAGTCTATCTGCAGATAATCAACAAAGCCATGGTGACTTTTAGCTCTTTGTGCTCACATGCAATTGACAAGAAATGTGAGCACAGCGAAAAACATCATCAAAATCGAGAGTTAGCCAGCAGAGCTATCAAAATGGAGAAGAACCAGGGGAAGTAACTTCAAACTTTCGTTCAATCGTAGGAGTGTGGCTATAACACCCCGTAGAAAGGTCGTCGAACATCAAACAATTTCAACCTAGAGAAGAAACGTATCGCTGACGATACTCCATGCGGATTCTCCCCGCGATGAAACGAAGAGGTTAGAACAAGCTCTCGAGCTCGCCTTCGTTGTTAAAGAAGTCTGGAATTTAAGTTTCTCGTTCACAGACCTACGCTTTGTACCATACCAACAAACTCATCAAGATTTTGCGTATTGTAACAGCAAGAACTGGTTGCACAGAAGAATTCATACGGCTTCGAAGTATCAACCAATATTGTCCATGTCTTAAAGAGTACGTTCCCTATATCCAAGTGCTCCATCTACTCTGAAGTTCGATAACACCCAGCAGGCAGTGATCGTCACCTCAATTTGTCAATAGACGAGACAAAGACATCACAACATAAGCCTAAACTGTTATTTCTCTTAACGGCACCTGCCGCTCATAATTTTTCTGTCCAAACACAGCCAAATCGGTCGCAAAATTCAGACTATGAACCTCGCATTCACGAAAACTTCATCTGAAACGTACCGCTTCCTTCTCCTCGGTTTTAAATAATCCGAGTCCAATAAACCTTAAAAAGTAAGAAGGCTCCAGCTAATCCTCAGCAGGCGGGCACCAGGCAGTGGTTGTCACCTGAATTTGTCAATAGACGAAACAGAGACATCATCACAGCCGCCACGCTCCGTCAGGCTAACAAACTCACACCATAATCCTGTACCACTGTTCTTTCTTTAGGCGGAACTTATCGCTTTATTTTTTTTCTCTGCTCAAACGCAATCAGATCGGTCGCAGAAACAAGACTCTGAACCTCCCATTGACGAAAATTGCATCTGAAACGTACCGCGTCCTTCTCCTCGGTTCAAATCATCCGAGACGAATAAACCTCCAAATCCATGACCACGAGCGTACTCAGAAGATTCCAGCTGTTCCGCAACACCGAGTAGCAATCGATTCATAAGAAGAGCAATTTGAAGAAGAGCAGGGGTGGCAATTTGGTTACCTGTGCGAGAAGGAGAGATCGGAAGCGCGGCGGTTACGATCTGTAGGGGAAGCGACTGGCGCATTGAGGTCCAAGCCGTTATCACTTGCATTCCGGTGTATATATTTTTGCGAAGACAAGAGTGGGAGTGGAGCGAGCGATGATCTCTTGTGGGGAAAAAATGCAGCCATTTCTTATTTGATTCTATGCATTATGGATAAATCCTAACTTCATCCAAATCTTGTCTATAATTTAGATTTTTGGCATATGTTGATGACAACATTGTCACAAAAATTTAACGTTCATAAGTTCAAGCTTAAGTATAGTTCACTCACGTAAAACCCATTTTATTACTCTCTAAGTGAAAGTAAATGAATTATATTATTACCTTGTATGTTATACATACTAAATACATGAGAACTCATGATTACATTCAATCTTCACATAACTTGCATAACACATTCCTGTTCATACGCAAGGATGATACTAGTTTGGCTGGCATAGCACTCTTGCAACTAGCCACTTGTTAATTTGAGGTGTATTCTATAGACTTCCTCTGAAATGATCCAATTTTTTCTTAAAGTCTTGCATTTTAACCAACTATTTTTCAAATTGAACTGGTTCATTTGTAATTAGCGGTCACCTTGTTTATCGCATTGGCCATTTCCTAGCCCTTATCCAAAATCTTACTTGCAAGACAAATAACTCATCCCAACAACCTTCTTACAAGACTCGCTAATGCGTCGATCAATTGTGGGAAATGTAGCCTTTGATTTCATGAATTATGGAGAGATTTTAACTTCATCAAAGTCTTCTCTATATTTGAGATATTTGGAATTATACTGAGATTATACCATGATCATAACATTGTCTCATAATATCGTCATGTCCAAGCTTTGCTAACCCTTTTTTGTTGCTAGAAAGCTTAACTTTAATTTTGCAAATTGGCAAATGATGTTATAACATGGGGTGAGCTTCACATGCTCTAAGTAAAGTAGATGTATGGTTCACCCAATAAAACTTCAAGTGAAGGGCAAAAGTTGTTTCTTGTTGGGGGGCGCCACATAGGTAGATACCATCAACCTCCAACCATTTGGTTAGATTAATTGTGTACAGTTAGGTTGCCCCACGCTAATTTTATCGTTATTCCACACTATTTTGCACATTATGTTAATACGTAAGTTCAACTTAATACAATAATCATCTATATACTATGGTTGCTACGTAGATGTATAAACAAAGTCATAAGTATTTGAGATCTACATTTGACCCAAGGTAAATTTGCATGGGTAAAAAAGGCAACCTATTCACAATGGCAACCTTATTGCACATGTCATTGTTGAAGACCAATTGCACTACACTTAGGGATTTGGACTTGATGTGTGAACGGGTGCATCATGATATTGGACATTATGCCCCTATCTTATTGGAGCATCCTAAGCAGTCTTTGTTCCGGTGGGTGTGTCTACAATGGCACAAAGCCAAGGCGTTGGTGTTGGTGTTGGCATCATCTTCATGCCAAGGCCTCGGCATGAAGTCCCAAACCTCTCCCCACCCTGGTCTTAACACTATGGAATTGCAAAAGCGCACTTCATTTCGTGTGCATTGATTCCGGGCATTTTGGAGAGAGCAGAATATGTCATGAAGGCTTGGCTCTCAAAAGATAAGGGGGAAAAAATAAAACATGGTGCAAGGAAAACGAATGAGTAATATATATGATCATATGTTGCTAATTTTGAGTAACATGCAGTGGAAGAGAAGATAAAGTGTCATACTTTGATATTCCTAATGAAGAAAGGAAGCAAGCACAATCTCCTCAAGGAAGTGATTATTAGTTTATGGAGATCCTAAGAGTGATACTTGAGAAGTGTATCTTTCTTGTGGTGGATGAGAAGCCGATAGATATTAGGTGTCCTACTTGATATACACAATGGGGAAGGGAAGCAAGCACAATCTCTCGAAGGAGGTGATTGCGGCCTTGCCAAGCGACCTCGATTCCCAATTGGACGTCGCGAACCAGATCACGAATTATGCCGTTTCGGGCCGTGTCGCGAAGCTCGAGGCTGAGACTGCGAATCTTCGGCAGAAGGTGGCAGAGAAAGAGCAGATAATTTCCGGGTTGCAGAAACGCGTGATTGCAGCAGAAACCACTCTAGAGGAAACCACAGCCAAGCTTAACATTGCATTGGAAGGGCAGGTTGATTTGCATCTTGTTTCCCATAACTTACCCCAATGTTGTGTATAGACAAATGACTCTACCTATTCACATTCCACCAGAATAACATCATCCGTTTCTTTTCCTTTTCATTCCTTGAACAAAATTCAAAGTTTTGATAGTGGAGAGAACATCATCACAAACCTCTACATCCATATAAAATCTGTGATTTCACATGGATTTGATCACATCAAACTACAACATTAAATCAATATTTAGTTATCAAACATAGGGTTGGAATCAATTGTAGCCTTCTCTTTTTCTCTATTTAATAGTTGGAAGATTAAAAAGAATGAAATACGAGTGGCACCATTGTTGAATGATTAGCACTATGGAGATAAAATTGGCGCCATGAAGGGGTATAACAACGCCAATTCATAATCAAACTCTAGCCATTTGCAATTTCACATGAACCCATACGAATTGATGGACCTACACAAGAGTCAAATTATGAAGAGGGGGGTAACTCCCTTGTAATTGAAGGGGTCACTTGCGATAATGGGGTCGAAACAAGTGGGCTACAAATCAATCATGCACAAATTCATCACATAGTCCACTTATTCGATGGATATTCTTGAAACAAACCTAAATCATATTCTCAAAATAAATTTCCAAACCCCAAAATATTTCTTAAAATTCTACAGTTTAACTTTGATGTTTCAAGTGAGATCCTATCTTTTCTTGCACCACATTTTCTAGTGAAACATAGATTTTCTTACCTTGGATCCACCAAGAGATTCAAAACACTCATGCGTGCATGCAACATAAATATTCCATGTTTCATGAATTGGATCATGATATTGGGTCATTCTATTTGACTCTTTGTTTGGAAACCCTAATAAGTTTCTAAGAAAGAAAAAAATTCTCTTAGAGGTACTAGGCTTATCTCGACAAGTTTCCAATCCCTCAACTCAATTTTTGCAAATGATTTCTCATGGTCTCACATCACAAGATATAGATGTTACAAAACTCCGATCATCTATTTGGACAATTCCTTCCGCAAATCAACTCTAAGGATTCCCTCTTTAAACGTTTCCTCTAAGAGGTCAATAGACCATCATGAATGTCATATGGAATTTGCCTCCCACATGGCAATGAACTTAGTTATCGTTTGCATTAGGAAAGGTACAAGTTGTGAACACAATTGCTCATGTAATATTCTAACAACTTTGAAGTCTTGCTAAAATAATTGGATTTCTTTGATAGGCAAAGTTGAGATGCGAGAACGATGTCCTTGCGGGACAAGTGAAGAAACTCATGTGCCAAGTTTCAAAGGTATTACACCATACGATTCACTTGACCTAATTCTTGTCCACTTCCAAATGCAATGCTTTTTGTTAGGAAGTTCATGATCTTGATGAACTTTTTGTGTAAGAGTTGCAACCTATGCTTTAAACAAAATGTTGATCTATTTACTTTGTAAGTGCTTTCACTCTCAAGCTTTTAAGAGGCCCAACCTCTCCATTATTAAAACATGTATTTGAACTCCATATTTAGTTAATTATGTCAACAGTGACCTTATCTACAATTAACTCATTCTACAAATGCGTTTTTTGGGTTCGGTTGAATACCTTGGTGTTAGTGAAGATTTAAATTCTAGTACACAGTTTGAGTGACCTTGGTGCAAATACATGTGTTATGTTTTCATCATCAATTTTGAATTTGAGTAAATTTGTATCTTCTCCTTGCCATAAAATAATGTATAAAACAAGGTTTCCATCCCAAAATGTTAAAAATATGATTTATGAGGTCGATGAGGCCCCTATAAATCGTGCATATGGTTGTATATTGAGACTTCACGTCTTTCAAGGGTTAATCTCGTACTTCATAATTTGTCACAACATTGTGAAGTAACAAGGGCTCATCATCAACACAACTACTTGAAAAACATCATTAGGCTACAAGGATCACAAATTTTTGTCATTGTCCACATGTTCTTTGCCAATTGAGGGAAGGTTTCAAGCACTCAAATCTAATGCACCAGTACATTTATATAAACTAAAAATCTACCTCATGGTGATCAAGAACTGGGTGACAACAATTGGACAAAACATTACAAGGATCACGGATCACTACCCCTGGTTTTGTCCTTATAAGTTAGACTTTAGATTCTCAAATCTAAGGCACTCACAAATTTGGATACCCAACATCTACCTTGTAATGACAAAGAACCAATTGGCAATGATCCGTAATCCTTGTAGCAAGAGAACACAAATGGAATTTGTATCTTACATGGGGCAGAGCATTACAAACATATGAATCTCAGACAATCGTCCCGTACCCTCTAAAATTTGTCATATGTCACTACAAAATTAAAAAATCCACCACAATATTAATTTTTCATATATTCTTTCACTAGTGGAAGGTGATTGCCTAGAACTCAAATGATAAGTAAGGAAGGCAGATTGGTCTTAAGTGACTCGTTTTTTTAATCGCACCCCTAGGTTTGATCGATACGTTGTCCAGTGAGGACCAAACAACAAGCACTGTAAAAACACAAGTTTGAAATAGATTGGACCACATCTTCAAATATTAATAACCGCTCTACACTCAATAGTGAACACGATTGAGAGGACCTATGTACCGAGTTAGTTAAGAAATCAACAAACATGTGCTTCCAATAACCATAACTAAATCATGGTAAGTCCGATTCTCAATCTGGCTTTTGCACATGTTTCATCGTAGATTTGCTAATGCAACACGAGTTTGTTGTGTAAATTCTAATCGGTAGAAGTTGGAGAACATGAAAAACAAATCAAATAACACCCACGTACATACCTTAGTGGAGGTTTCACACCAAACGCACTACATCTTCTTTGCAAAGTGGTATACTATCAGAATGCCATATAACCTTAAAGGTAATAGTGTCAAAAGGTCGGTATGAGATGATGCGCCAATATTTCAATCAAATATCTAGCAAGACCTCCACCCACAGGTGTCAGTGACAATAAGAAATTAATGATGGTTTTTTTTTTTTTTTTTTTTTTCCCTTGGTTAACTTCCAAATACTTCATTGCTAAGACTAGGTCTGTATTTGATTCACAGCTGGACTCGTTCAAGAAATCCCTGCTCAAATCACTTGAAGGAGGTGATTGTGGGGACAGTGCTGCGGTAAGTGTACACATAACTTAGATCTCCTCTTGCCTACCACTTTGCTTTGAATACACATCTTTCATATGCGTTTTTAACATATTGCAAAATGTTGCATTACCAACAAAAATTAGGAATTAAAAACATCCTGAGTATAAATAATCTCCAATATATATATATTTCATGCCCATTGCAAGAAAAAACGACGCTTGTTTACACCTGCCCTCGTGTTGCAGCAACAATCATATTATTCAACTTTATTAAACCTTAGTGTTCTTCATGTAATAAAGCCACAAGAGCCATAATCTCTATATTCGTTAATCGGAGACTTTGGAAAGTCTCAAAATGAATGCAAATGATTGAAGATGTGGTCCAATTTCTTATTGTGATGACATGTATTTGTGACAAATTGGTTAGTGCCGACCACACGTATCACTTTATTAAGTCACATTGAATATATATATATATACATATATTTTTGTTTTCCTTGTTCTTTATTTGAAAACCGTGTCCTTAAGTAGTTTCAAAATCGTGAAAAAGTCTCCAATTACCGAATATAGTGATCTTAGCTTTTTCTTGCTAACAAGGAGATCCAAACAGTAGTTACAGATGAGCCAGTTGAGTTTGAGAATTGAGTCATGTTCAAGTTCAAAGACTTTAGGCAAATCACACCATTTTAGAGGAATCTATAGAATACATCTTGAATTAATATAAGAAAACCGAAAAATATCAACATGTAAACGATTGGACTTGGAGAACACCCGATCTTCATCAATTGTGGCCGAAAATCTCCCCGGCCATTGGCCTCCTCCATTTTGGCCTATGCACTAAATTGATGTCATGCCAATATCCTCCTTAACTCTAGTCCTTAAAATACAGTCCCTTGTTACTTAGTGCCACATTCATCGTATGCCACGAGTTGCAAATGCCATCGTGAACTCAAGGAACTTTGGAAAAACAAAAAAGCTCAAAATATTTAAGGTCATGGAATTAGCTTTTGGAACCCAATATAGTCATTTGTTTGTGAGAACACTTACAAAGAATTTTTTTGAATATGTCATGTTCATATTGTAGATTTGAGTACTTGTGACAACAATAGAAGGCTTCATGTAAGAAAAAAAAATTAATTTTAAAAAATACAAAGAACTTTGATACTACTTTATAGCCTTTCACCAAGGATTTTGTGATTGCAACATACTCCATCAACTTTGTGGTCCAATTTATCATGCTTGCCATTTACTATGTAGTCCAAACCAAACTTGACTATTGGTCTACCGGGTTTGAGGGGCTATTTTCATCAATCCTTCATCCCACATATTTAACAAGCCTTGAACTCCCTAACAAAAACATTAGAAAGGTCATGGAGCCATCCACCAACCCACCATCACATTCCTTGTTTTCTTTGTTTTGAGCAAACATAATAAGCTTCTCTCTCTACCTCTCTCATGGTTGTTGGCAAACAAAACATTTCATGTTAGTGTCCCTTGAACATCAATGTTCTTCTCTCTCATTTTATGCAAATGTGAGGGCTAAACACCGATTTTCAAACCAAAAGCAACACCCATCATTGCTCATATACATTCTAGTTGATCACCTTTATCCAATCTCATTGAGATCTCAACGCAAATCTCGTAGATGTTAATCTCTCAAATAAAAAATTAATAAAGAACATCGGTGTCTATTTCTACACCAACGTGAATGCGAGCATGTTCCTTACCTTGATCATGCTTTTGCATACTTCAATGTAAGCTTACTTCCTTCCTTTTGAAAGAATCATCCAAAATAAATCATAACATCACTAAACAATAATAAAACTCAATACCAATGCATACATATCCTTGCAACTACGCTAACTATTGGATTTAGTGTCACCAATTCTATTGAATTTCATCTTGCTCAATACTGATTGTAAATTGTTTGTGTAGTGTCACCAACACTAAATTTAAACCTAACATTAGTTATCATTCCTTGTATTGAAACATGAGGGGCGGTTTACACTATGGACCAAGAGCCATGACCAAGAAAATTAAATCATTTTCATGGTCACAGCTCTTGGCCAAGAGCCGTGACCATGAAAAATAAAAAATGGATTTTTGAGTGGCTTGGTCACTCTTGTAGTGTAAAGTGGATTTGGACCGGGACAACTTTGGGCTGATTTTTTTAATTTCTATCCCAACGATCTACAATAACGTCAAAAAAATTCGGGGAAAAAAAATATTAAAAAAAAAAATCGGCCAATGGCTGATTTTCAGCCTTACGGCTCCCTTGATTTCCATTGAGTCGAGCATTTTGCCTCGCCTCAACGGAAAACCCGTTGGACCATGGCACATTATCCAAATGGCAGATTTTAGTAGTTTTTGGGGACCTCAAAGTTAGTGGTCATCCTCCTTTTTTCAAGGTAGTGTAAAGCCAAATGGGACCAAGAGCACTTTACTCTCCAATCACAGATTTTAGAATTTCATGGTCATGGCTCTTGGTCCATAGTGTAAACCGCCCCTGAGTGTTATAGATTTACAACGTTGCGAAAATTGCCACTTACTACGTGATTTCTCATCCAAATTTCAATCATCCATCTCAATATTCCATTACAAGCATGTTAGGATGCAGAATACACCTGAAAATTGTTTCAATAATTGGCATGGGGTTCATCCAAAATTCAACCATCCATGACAATATTTACAAACTTGATTCATAACAACTGTCATTAGAGAGAGTTACCACAACGGTGACATAGAATACCACATGCCACCAAATACAATGTTTAGGGCCGCTTCACACTATGGCCGTCCAAGTCGAGAGGCCGTGGGATTGAGTGGCCAAACTTTGTTGAGAGTCCAAAGAAATGGGCTGAAAATAGCTAGCCAATAAAATATAGTAAGTGGAGCCTTCAGCTGGGCATAGTGTGAAGCTTCCAAAGGCCAAGCCCAAAGTCCAAACCCAAAGGAGCATCCCGCTTTATTCCTTGCTCAAAATAACCCCTCCAATCTAACAACCAAGATCTTGAAAAAAAATTGACAGCCTCTCGACCATAGTTTAGGTTTCCATTCCCGTCTGACCCAAACTTCCTTCGAGAGTCCGTCGTCTTTTTCAAAAAGTAATCGTTTTAAATTATAACAACCTTTGGACTTTGGCCATTAGTGTGAAGGGTTGAGAGGCTAAACTCCCAGTTTCTTGCAATTTGATTGGTGGAAATCGACGGCCTCTCGACCTTCGGCCATAGTGTGAAGCGCCCCTTAGTGTAGGCCTCTCTTGTTGCGGCCTCTTGTTGATTTGCCCTAACATTCAATGCCAGGACGAGTGCAACCAATCGCCGCCAAACTCGCCTTGCGGAGGAGGAGGGGGTAATATTCCCCACATTCAGAACGAATGCAAGGAATATTCTAAAAAAATATCAATCCCACAAAACATTGTTATGGATCTGAATAATGTTATGTTAGTGTAAGCCTCTCTTGTTGTGGCCTCTTGTTGATTTGCCCTAACTTTTCATGCTAGGACGAGTGCAACCAATCGCTACCAAGCTCGCCTTGCGGAGGAGGGGGTAGTCCGGCGAAGTCCCCTTGCGGCGGAGGGGCCCCAAAATCACCTTGCGGAAGCTCACCGCCTTCTCCAATGTCCAAGTCATTCGCACCTCCGGTTCCCCGAATTAGAAAGCGTACGTGGCTCTTGCCTTTCAAACTCCTCCCCCCCCCCCCCCCCCAAATCAAGTTCAAAGTAACATAACATTATTCGGTGGACTATGTGCGGGCGTCAATAACATCGTTCAGATCCATAACAGTGTTTTGTGGGACTGACAATATTTCATGGAATATTCTAGGATATCTCCCACGTTCAGTGTGCATCATAACATCGATCGGATCCATAACAACGTGTTGTGGGACTGACATTATTCCAAATAATATTACAGGATACTTCCCACGTCTAGTGTACGTCATAACATCGTTTAGATCCATAACAACGTTCTGTGGGACTGATAGTATTCCACCGAATATTCCACGATATTTCCCACGTTCAGTGTGCGTCATAACATCGTTCAAATCCATAACTGCATTGTGTGGGATTGATAGCATTCCGTAGAATATTCCAAGATATTTCCCACGTTCAATGTGCGTCATAGCATCGTTCATATCCATAACAACGTTATGTGGGATTGACAGTATTCCATAAAATATTCTAGGATACTTCCCACGTTCACTGTGCGTCATAACATCGTTCAGACCCATAACAACATTACGTGGGACTGACAATGTTCCACATAATATTCTAGGATATCTCTCACGTTCAATGTGCACCTTAGCATTATTCATATCCATAACAATGTTATGTGGGACTGGCATAATTCCATGCAATATTCTAGGATATTTCCCACGCTCAATTTGAATGTGGGAATATCTTGGAATATTGTCAGTCCCATAGAACATTGTTATGGATAAGGATAAAGTTGTGCTTGGGTGGGTTGAGAATAGTTGAGATTCTTTTATAAATCATGCTATGTTTTTTATGTCAGTAGAGCAGTGCACTACTCACATATTCAAGCTGAAAATTTTGAGTGAAGTGTTGTATTGTTATTATTAGAATGGAATGGTTGGTAGTAGTTGAATGATGTTATGTGATCAAGTATCTAAAAGCCAAAAGTAAAGGGTTATTAGAACTCGTGACAAGTTTTCATCCAAAAAAGGCGCGATATCGGTCAAGAATTTTCAAATTTTTTTTCATGAGATGATCGGTTACGACTTGTAACCAACTTGAGTAGGTGGATGACTCACCACTCCCACAAGTCATCATCACTTTCCTCTTGTTACGTTGTTTATGATGAGTATTGTGGGCATACGTGTGACTTACCCTACAATGCACTATAGTGTGGTCCACAATATACACCATCACACATTAAAATGTGTGGAACCTTATACTTCAAAAAACTTCTTCGCACAAATCTCTCCATGTCTCCGAAATTCATGGAAATTATGTTTTTAGAACACAACATCAACAAGGGAATTTTTTAGGGGAAATGAATGTTTTCAATTTAGTTGAAATTCTTAATACTGGAAATAACTTATGTATTCTAATTTTAGATTCAAAATTGTCAAGGTAAGACAAGTATGCGTTGGATCTCACTTTGTTGGAAGTCTCTGAAATGCACATTACTTTCCATCCTCTTGAGATATTATGACCTACAACGTAAAGGCCTCCAATAGTATTGTAGGTGGACACTACATTCCACCTACATTATTGTCCCCAATGTTATTAATCTCGGTTTCCTCATATATAGTGTGGTCCACAATCTTTAAAATAAACAATGCAGTTATCCGGACCATGGTTGGCTAGAGAGGGTAAGCATAGGGAGTTCATTAAGTTGTCTATAGGGTTTCACAAACCATAAGTGGTCAAGAGGAATTTTCCAGTATGAGAGAATTAGCAAATCCGAATCAAAGTCAAAGCCCCTTTCTTCGTTTTTTTAAAAGTCCATATGAATGTTTTACTCATAAATACTTAGTGAAGATTCTTTTACTTGAACCTTCTTGAATATTCATGTTGGATCTCCCCCCCCCCCCCCCTCCTCCCACAATTATGTTGACTATTAAAATTTAAAAAGTCAACAAATTATGAGCACAAATTAGTGATTGGGGAGATTTTTGGGCATGATTGGTTGAGATCCTAGTGTTTGCAAGTCCAACCGGTTACATGTTGACATCTTTTGGTTTTCCTTTATTAAATTGGGGTATATTCTATAAATTCCTCTAAAATGATCGGTAATTTTCTTGCAATCTTGAACTTCAACCGGTTATTTCTCAAACTCAACCGGTTCATCTGTAACTAATTGCCGGTTCTCCCCGATCATAGGCACAAACTTCAATCTCTTTCCACAAAACATGTCTTTTTGGTCTCTGTTTTTAAATCTACACCACTCAAATATAGGTTCACATACTTTTCTTGTTTTCAATACCATTCGGGACTATATACCTTGAAAGAACCTAGGCAAAATCTTCACACCTAGGCAAAATCGCCCTAGTATCAATAAGATTTAGAATGGTATCGACCCAAATAATAACTCAGCTATACAAGCCTACCACCTTGAGATACTTACCAAATAACGATATTTGATTGATATTACAATCTCAATTACCCACAAGTAATGTTTTTTTATACCATTATTGATGTTGGTTACTGATACCATCATACCATGCACACATCTATACACCAATCCAACATTGATTCACACTCACTCACACCTTGAAGAACTTCAGATCGAGCTTGCGTTACAACTTCATGCACAATACTATTACATACTACACCTTTACGATTGTGATTCCAAGTTCATGTATGAACTCACGGCTGTGATCAAGATGAAGCGTCCCTCATTCACACCAACCCCAAAAAACTAGTGTCATCTCTCTCCCTCTACAATTTCGGTGAACGTGAATATGGTTTTCTATGTTCATCGAGTATTTTTTGACTCGATAGGAACCTTGGGGCCTTGGCCTCAAAAGAATGAAATATACATGGCTCACTTCAAGCTCTTACCCTAGATTGACGATGCAATTTCTTATGTTTTTTTCTCCAGAGCAAGCGGGCTACTCTTGTATGAAGGAATTTTGTAGTGGCACAGCTTCACCCGCATCAACGGTTCAATGTGACAAGAAATCGGTGGGCTGTGGGGGATCCGAAGAAGGTAATTAATTAAACAAACCCACACACAATTTTAATTTAATCAATGCAATTTTGGAGCCATGGATTTGATCACCTACTACTTCATCTTGAGTCTTTGGTTTCATTTGTTGAGGTACAAGCAAGAACTTTGTCCTATAATCACAGCAACCACCTAAAGTTCAATATAACATCATCATTCGGCCCTCGTTGCACTGAGGTCCTGCTTTCACTACCAACATATGAGTCCTAGGCAATCAACCTACGCTGGTGAAAGAAAAAAAAATGTAAACCAACGACTAGAGTAGGTTGACGCACTTTCTAGTGACGCAAGACGATCGATTTTCACGTGGCAAAAGATAATTGTCCAAGAGCCATATATTTGTCGTGATTTGAACGTAAACATCATGTTTGTTAGGAGCTATCGAAGTTTATTGGAATCATGTGACATACATCTAGATGCATGTCGATGAAAATTGTGTCTCACAGAACTCTTCGTGATGAGAGTTAAATAGTTTTACGTTATTCACCTTTTGGCTTGCACGATAAATAGATATCATCATTACAAACATATGAGTCTTGGGTAATTAATTAACATGCATCCTTGGAAAGTTTTCCTACACCACAGGAAAAATCTGCAAATCTACCAAAGTGGTAGAGTTGTATATTTTCCTCTAGTGACACGGGATAATTGCATAGGACTCATATGTTGTATTGCATGGAAGCAACAATTGTGATGTTTCATGGGGTCATAAATTTGCATCCAAAACTTGATTTTGAGCTTGATTTTGAGGCTTCAGATTGTAGTGATGAATTGCATTACACGTCCTGAAGTTTGAAGGCTTAAGTTCATTGAATTGTTGTTGCATGATTAGATTGTTGCACTCATGTTAATCAATATTGTTTTTGCATTAAATTTAGACTATGAAAGTTGTTTTTGGGTTACAAGTGTTTCAAAGTATGTTTGATCATTATGGACTACAATCAACATGAATTTTGGCAATTGCTGGTGATGATGATGGTTTAGGCACAAGATCAACTCCTCCCATGTCCACATGGTCACCAAGGTCAAAAGGTAGCATTATCATCTCTACGTATAATGTTTGATTTTCTAATACATGTAAAAGTTTCCTATACTTCGACCGGGTTCTTGGTTAGGAGTTTGTTGTTTTGCATGCAATATCTCCCATGTTTGGTACGTTTTCGGGTGCATGTTTCCAGAGTTTGTGTGCCAGTGTGGAGGTGTGAACGAAGAACTTTTTGTATTGGTTCATCGAGGGCCAAACTCATGCAGGTGCTTAAATGAGTTTGGCATTCAATAAAATCGTTATATAGTGTTTTCTTCGTAGAAACCTCCACACCGACTTCAAGCATGCACTCAAAACTTACCGAAACATGAAAAGTAGTGAATGCAAAACAACAAACTCCCAACAAAACCCCGGTTGAATGAAAATGATCGATAACTCGAGTACCTATACTACATTATCATTTACTTTGCACAAACTACTATCACTAAAACATGCCAAAGATGACCAAGCATGTGTATTGTATTGTTTGTTTTACAGTGAAATCACCTCACATCGATGGGAAGGAATTTTTTCGGCAAGTTAGGTAACAATATAAACTAAAAACCGCCTCCCATGTTGTCTTTGAAGAAGACGTTTCTCCTTGTTTTTGCCCCTTCTAGATGAGATTTTGCTTTTGCTTTCATTGTGATGGTTGAATAACATATGAATGAATAATTGTGTTCAATACAATGTCATTCATCTATTGAGAACCGAAACATAAAAGTTTAGGTTGTGCAACTCCCATCCTTTAAAACAAAATAAGAGATTAAAGTTCAATGTAGAGTGACCACTATAAGCAACTACGTTGCAATCACCAAATGAAAATTTATTTAGTACCACTTGTCCATTAATTGTAATGATTGGCGAAAGAAATCACCACAAAGATCAAGTGGTCGAATCGTTGGCACTTAACCAATTTAGAAGATAGAAGTGATGCATATATCACTACAATGTTTATGGTATTTTAGGTGTCAATTATGATTTAGAGTTATGCAATCTTATAATTTTTTTTCTTGCTATTGCAAGTTTGGACCAAGTAAAGATGTTAATGTTCTATAATGTCCAACGACCAACTCGACATTTTTTCAAATGAAATCTATGGTAGATAGTTATAGCATTGTGTACCTCCAAAGAGCACGTGACACTAAATAGCATAAATTGTGTAGTCCATTTATGTAGTATTACGTAGTATAATGTGGTGGGATGGAACCAGTAGTGGTGCCCATCCAAGTTCCAGCATTATCCTAGAAACACGTGCATGCAATTAAAATAGTTGCAATCATTATAATAGGAGAAAACTATGCCAAAAAAAAACCGCAACCAAAATCAATTGCAGTTCTTTTGACTAGCCTGATCTACAATCGCTAAACTAATGCATTTTGTTTTTGGTTTAGCACTAAAATGTTAGGAATATGGGGGCGTGTAATATACTGTTGGAAGGTCTTGAAAATACCTTTCCAAGGATATATTACACACCCCAAATTTTCAAAATTGCAGTTGCAAAACAACCATAATTTCAAATGTTGTATAAATTTATGTAGTATAATGTAGTGGGATGGAACCGGTGGTGGTGCCCATCCAAGTTGCAACGTTATCCTAGAAACGCTTGTGTGCAATTAAAATAGTTGCGGTCATTAGGAATACCCAACCAAAACAAAGGTCACTAGGGTCCAACAACAATAAGGTGTAGTAAAATTATGTCATATGTGATACTTTCCTCTCAATCCTTGTCACTCCTTTAAATAGCTATCATGTTTTTATTTTGAATGTTGCTTAGGTTTATAGTCAAGACTTGGCACAATTATAGATATTTTTATCACATATAATTAATGGTTGTAATTTACTTAGTAATATTGCCCTCAAACACGAGTCCTTATGAAATGTAAAGACTAATTTCAATTTAGTCCTTAGTGGCACATCTTATTATGGTTGGATCCACAATTAGTAGGCTTGAATCACCGCATGGTACAAGGCCTACCAAGGCATGCACGACTTATATTGAGGGCCCTAGTTGAGGGTTTTGAACTCAGGACCTCACCCTAAACCCCAAAGTGCCAACCTAGCCACCAAAGTCCAGTCGTTACACATCCACAAATTGAGGTTGTTAACCAATTTGATAAAAAATTAAAGTAAGCATCCTTAAAGTGAGATATGGAGGGGGCCACAAAGTAAGGGGCCAAGCTCAACGTAATAGACTTAATTTCTTCTATTGGTGTGAGCCACAAATAATGATCCCTACTATGGAACCGTTTTTGAGCACATGAGCTCCTCAAATGAGCCCAAAAAGCAAGAACCATTGTTGAGCTTACCTTAAGATTCTTAAATGAGCTCCAAAAATGGCTCTCCGCTGTAGGAATTGTCTTTGAGCTTACTTGAGGTTCAAAGTTGCTCCCCAATACGGGAACTATCTTCAAATGTGTGGATTTGGAACCTTTTTTCCACTTTTGAATTATGTTGTATAGGTAATAGTGTAATTATATTTCATCGCTACTTTTATGCATGTATGGACATAGTCAACCTCACTGGAGGGCCCTCAATTGGAGAACTTGTAGTGAAATTGAAAGTGGCATTTATAAGTAATAGAGGCCTATTCAATCCATGGTTTTTATTTTGTATATATAGTGGAGGCATTTATCACATCAATTTGAAAAGCTTAGTATAAATACATGAGTCCATTTTCTAGCTTGTTGTTAGTCCGTATACATTTTATTTTCTCTGTAAACTTCTCGTATATGAGGGGGTTAATTTCATAGTGACCCACGCACATCATTTGGGTATCCAATGAAGAGTCCACCCCCCGGGCAATGGACAAGTTGAAATGGATGTATAGAATTTGGACAAGATGTTGTCTAGTGAATCTTTCCATTCACCTAGTGCAATTCGATCAATATTAAACCATAAGGAATCTCCTATATCATATTGGATTATTGGATGCACTAGTAGAAAACTACGCCCAAAAAAATGGCAGCCGAAATGGGCTGCGGTTTTTTTGACCACCCTACTCTGTAGTCACTAAACAACTACAATTTTTTCTTTCTCGTTTTGCGACTGCAATTTTAATTTTTTTTTTTGGGGGGGGGGGGGGGGGCGTGTAATATACCGTTCAAAAGGTCTTGAAAAAATCTTTCGAATAGTATGTTACACACTGCAGATTCCTAAAATTCTAGTTACCAAACCAAAAAAATAAAAAATCTACAGTTGCTTAGCAACTGCAGACCAAGCTGGTCAAAACAACCGCAACCAAAATCGGCTGCGGTTTTTTTTGACATAGTTTTCTACTGGTGATTATTCATTAGAAGACATTGATTAATTTGGACCAATGTTAAACTTTAAATTTGTAAGCCAAAAAAATATGGAAAAAAATGTCATCAAAACCGTATAATTAAAACTTATAAGTACAACTAGTTTTTGACATATTGTTCATAGTCTATTAGAAATCTTACTAAATTTGAATACGCAAAATCTACCTTGTGGTGGCAAAGAACCAATGATCCTTGTACCGTGACTCTCACAAAATTCATCAAATTGTTTCCAGGAATCGATTGTCTTATGAACAATTCAGTGAGTTCTTATCGAGCATTAAGGAACTAAATGCACATCGGCAAACACGGGAGGTATAATCATATACATGTAGTCCAATAACTTTAAGTGTCGTACAAGAGTCTTGAAAAATCCTTATCGGTTTTGGGCACTTTGGGTGCCTCAATTCAATTCATATTCATGCCATGTCATCTTCTCACAATGTTCTAAGCAATGATTGCGTGACATGTGGCATTGTCTCTCGAGAAAATGGTTATTTTGCGCCAAAATTGGTGAGGTATTATGATGTCACTACCAACATGTGAGTCATAGACAATCGCCTTGTCGAGTTAAAAAAATAATTGTAAATTTAACATTGTAGTAGATTGCAAATTCTCCAGTGGCATAGGACAACTTTTCAATGACGTAGAACAATTGTCTAGGACTTGTGTGCTTGTAATGTATGATCATCCTTTGTGATGCATCTGATCAGATAATATGAAATTGCTATATTCTTGCATGTAGCAAATCCACATGGAACTCTTCATGAGATGAGGTATAAAGTTACCACACAAAGTCATAAATCCCAAGAGATGGTTCGTTCGCATGGAAGTGATGCATGTTCGCATGTGCAGGACACCCTGAAAAAATCCCATGACACCTTTGGCCCTTGCAACTTTGACCTCTATGAGGCCTTTCAAGGACTCATCAGTCGCTACCTCCCCCCTAAAATATAGCATTACTAAGCACCTAGATGATGGCGTCTTTCCAAAGAAAGAGGTCGTGATTAATAAAAACTTTAATAAATTATAGTTATTTGTCGAAAACTTTGTTGTACACAGCCAATGCTCCCCAATATTGACAAATCAAAGGAAATATATGTTTGCCCAATACATGGTCCCACGGAATGCAGCCAATGAACTAAGTAATATTATGAATTCGCCTTCGGCGAATGGTTTGCTATATAAATGATATTTTAAAAACCCTTTGCATTTGCTAGATTAAATCTCTTGATTCCCCTTAGGTCCCGTGATGGGGGTTATGCCTTGGTGTGGTTACCTTTCCAAATAGATACTTTCAATTTGTATCATAAACGGAATACAAGAAGCCCTTTTGTAGTCGTTCCCAAATGACTCTTCCCACACAAAAACCAGGTGAAAAAACTACAGTTATTACATGCCATTATGGTAATTACCATAATTAAGCATACATTAAAAGTCCATGATTAGAACATCTTTAAAAGGGTTCCATTATAAAGATAGAGAGAGAGAAAAAAAGGGACTGTTGGTGTTTTCACTCACATGAATATGAGTGCATTAACCCTATAATTTTGAGGTGTCCCCTTGGTACATGACAAGTCCATTAGACTTGATAGGTAGTCCCAACCCAATTCTAGTAAGAGATGACTCGATAGTAAAGTAAAACAATCAACGAGCTAGGGATTTTACATGGGCTTGAAATACACCCTAAAACAACAAATTTTTAATAACACTTCATTACAAGCATACAAGTCTTTGACAATTGTCTTGCATCACCGAAACAAATCTACAGATTTATCATAATGGTAGTTTTGCATTGTTCTTTCACCGTCGTTGGATGATTGGCTAGAACTCATATGATGATAGTGCTTCTCAAAATACATAACCCATAATCATTCCAAGTATATTATTTTATGAAGATTCTCATTAGCATAAAAAACTTGAAGAAAATAACGAGGGGGGCATGAGAACAAGGGTCCAATGTGATTTGAAAAGGTATGTAGAAGTAAGTGCTAAGCATTCTTCAAAGGTTCAAGAGGCCCATTATGGACATGACGACATTGTGTAATAATTGCTATATTATTCATTTAGAATTGTGAAAAGTGACCTCACCTAAATCAATTTACCATTCACAATTGGAACAACATGTACGTAATACAAATATGAAAGATTTGCACTTTTGTATAGATATTTTATTTAAATACATACCACATACATATGTCAACATCATAATTTGGTATATGTGATCATACTTCAACCGGATCATTGAAGTAAGTTCCATTCATTAGGGTATCGATCATATAGACTGAGCAACACTTGACTTCACAATACTCGTTGGGGACTTGCACAAACAAAAATTGCCGTTAATTACCACTAGTCCTCTTCCACAATACGGGTTTGAAATATGCTCGAATATGGGTTGGAATATGTTATAAGTTGTAGTAGGCCATAAAACCATCCAATGGAAGAAGAACTAGTGGTAAGGAACCAAGCTTCTCGTAGTGGTTGCATAGGTCATAGACGTGCATTGATATTTTTTGATGGTCAATATGCATGTATGGTGAATAGTAGATGAAACTTGTTTGAATTCAAATTGACTTTCTAAATTAAGTTTATAAAGTGGGTAACCTTTGTTTTGCAGATGTATTCGTTGCAAGCATTTCACCCCGTCATTTATAGTTGCAATACTCATGTGCCACCTCCTTGTGGGGAATGGGTAACCATGCCAACATGACCACACTTGTATGTCATAACATTACTAAGCATCCAGATGATAGTCTCTTTCCGAAGAAATAAGTTGCAATTAGGAAAACTTTGTTGAATTCTGGTTGTTTGTTGAAAACTCTATACCCCACAGTTTGTGTGCTCCCCCTAAACAAGGAATCCCAAAATTTTAAAAAGAATTATGCTTACCCGATACATTGTCCCAAGGAGTGTAGCCAAGGAACTGAGTAATGTAATGGTAACAAACTTGGTGGATGGACATCGTATGATATGTGCCAAAGACGGCCTTCACATTTTGCCAAACATGGAATCTCAATCGGCAATGATTTGGAGGACTTGGGTTCCAATGAGGAAGAAAGGGGAAAATGAACAGTGGTGAATGTATCACATAGTTAACATGAGTTTTGGATGTAATGAAATTTTAGTTGAGTGCACTTCTCTCAGCGGATGTTATGATTAAAATAATAATAAATTATCCTTAAATGTGGCATGAATCTCTTGGTGTAACACATTTTAGTTGCAATGTGCACACTACTTTTTTTTTAATATTACGTATCTAGATTGATCTTCTTACCACATTGTTCTCAAATTATGTTTGATTAAGTTTTCATCATAGTTTTGTAGTCTCTTTTCTCAAAATTAATTTGATCTACAATACGCATGTCTTGATAATGAAGAAATACTCTGACATCATCCAAAAAGACCAACTAAGCATCATAGGCTTGGTCAACTTTTACCTAACCATCTACCCAATACTACTTTGCGTTATTATTTTTGGACAAATATTTTGTCCATATTAACTTGAATCATAAGTTTGTGTTCAAGGGTGTGCAAATGGATGTGACGCGACGTCCATGCCATGTAAAATTTTTAACTACAACATTCATTCTAGTTCCTTTTCAAATCCATTTTTATAATATCCCTATTATCAACCCTTATAAACTCTTGCCTTCAATGGACATGGTTTGAACATGGGAGGCTAAAATTGGTTTTATAATCAACACTTTGAAAATTCACATTCAAACAACGTCCAAAACTACATTCCAAAATGCGTTGAAATCCTCCTTTAATTATAAAGCATACCCTAACATAAACCGAGGTAATTCATATTAGTTTGCGTGCTTGGATGCTCAAAAGCCCAATCATAAGTGTAAATTTCATATCATCAATTTCATTTGAAGGTTATAATTTTGAGTGGTTCCATTGTCACATAGCACTACTAAGCAATTGTATCATGCACCCTTTCTTATTTAAGAGCTAAAATTTATGAGGTGGTGACAAACAAGATAAGGTCTAGGGATATGCAAATGGGCATGATGTGGCCTTTGGCTGGCACATCACCTCACAAATGATGTGACGGCATCTTGTTATGTCACTTTCTAGGCATCATGCCCAACGGACGTTATCACTTATAGAAAACTATGTCAAATGTTTTGACCAACCTGATTTGTAGTCGCTAAACGACTGCATAATTTTCTTTTTGTTTTGCAACTGAATTTTTCAGCATTTTTGGGGCGTGTAATATATTATTGGAAAGGTATTTCCAAGACCTTTCCAACAGTATATTACACGCCCCCAAATTCATGAAATGCCACTCGATAAACAAAAAAAACAAAAATTTGCAGTACTTTAGTGATTGTAGATCAGGCCGGTCAAAAGAACCCTAGCCAATCTTAGCTGCAATTTTTTTGAGCATAGATTTCTACTAGTATATTGTGATAACAATTTTATTTACCACATGGTTTTTTTACAATGTCATCACAAATTGATTATCATAGTAACAATCGACTTTGCAATCGAATACTAGTTGGCGCGTCAGTCGATTGCACATGAGCAACTGGCCTTTAATTGACTGCATATCGGCAATAGGTTTTCTAGTTGACTACTCACATTAGTAGTTGATTGTACATAAACACTCGGCCCTCTAGTAGACCGCTCAT
The DNA here is from genome assembly GCA_950295325.1 of Polytrichum commune. Lineage (NCBI taxonomy): Eukaryota > Viridiplantae > Streptophyta > Polytrichopsida > Polytrichales > Polytrichaceae > Polytrichum > Polytrichum commune. The sequence continues at coordinate 41,364,954 of OX485807.1, forward strand.
ATTAGCAATTAACTAGGGAATTGACTTCTCATATGAGCAATCACTTCGTATATGCAATGGACATGGAAAACCGGCTACTACCTACAATTGAAGCGGTTGAGTTTGAAAAATAACCAAATGAAATTCAAGACCTTAGAATAATTACTGATCATTATAGAGGAATTTATAGATTATAGACCAATTTAACAAAGAAAAACCGAAAGATTTCAACATGTAACCGTTTGGACTTGGAAACACTAGGATTTTGACTGATTAGGCCCAAAAATCTCCTTGGACACTAAGCATATGGATTTATAGAACATGAAATGGAGAGAAGGGGGGGGGGGGGGAGCTAACAATTGTTTGTATGTCAAAAAAAATGTTATATCATAACAAAAGTAATACAAATATACCAAAATTTTACAAACAAGTTTCTGTCATTAATACATGCATATTGAGTATGTGGAAAATTCCCTTCATGAAGCCATAATAAACAAACACTCTTAATAATATTATTGATCTTGGATCTCTAGTAGTCTACGGGCTCATCCAACCTCATGTGATCCATTTGCATCCAACGTCTCGTAAAAGCCAAGTGAATGTGGTTCCCCAAGGTATCTTCGCACAAAATGTCTACGGTTATGGTCCAATTTTTATAACCCTCCCTGGCATAGAGTATTGGATCATGACCATGGTAATAAAGTTGCCGTGTAAGTTTTCCAGCCATAAAACTCTCAGCCTCCTTGGTGCAAAGTTTAGGCAAATCTTCATGTCTTTTATTGTGGATTCTAACCAATTTGGGTGCCACCCAAATTATGTTCTTCTTCAACTTTTCCTTGGCATCTGCGATTTTTGCATGCCAAAGTGATTCAACATTCTCACTTGTGTGCGATGTAGACCCCTAATCACGTACTCCAATATTCATGCTTCCATCCGACTCCCAATGGAGTATAATGTTGTTTATGGAGAAATTATTGTGTTGCACATTATCATTGTGTAATTCTAACATAATTCATATCAAAGCCCACAACAACTTTACTATCTTCTTCTAGAACCTATCAACATGGTGGCATTGTTACCATTCAATTAAATCCGTTGACACGACGTTAGATTTGGTCCATGCATTGAATCCATTACTAGTATGTGGGCAACTAGGATCCAAGCGAATGCCGATGCATTTATTTTTAAACTCACATCCTAGATACATCAAGATTTGGTTGATCAACAATGAGACCAACACGGGCTGCACACTATGGTGGAACATGCGAACTTTATAAGAAATGCATTCCGAGATAGAGCACATGGACCAAATCTAACGTCGTGTCAATGGATTTAACTGAATGGTAACAATGCCACCATGTTGATAGGTTCTAGAAGAAGATGGTAAAGTTGTTGGGCTTTGATATGAATTATGTCGGAATTACACAATGATAATGTGCAACACAATGATTTCTCCATAGACAACATTATACTCCATTGGGAGTCGGATGGAAGCATGAACATTGGAGTATGTGATTAGGGGTCTACATCGCACACAAGTGAGAATGTTGAATCACTTTGGCATGCAAAAATCACAGATGCCAAGGAAAAGTTGGAGAAGAATATGATTTGGGTGGCACCCAAATTGGTTAGAATTCACAATAAAAGACATGAAGATTTGCCCCCTCCCCCCCCCCCCCCCCTCCTTTCTTTCTCTTGCTCTCCAAGACAACCACCTTTGTCATATTGGGAATCCACAAAGATTGGCATGGGCAAGACACCCTTGACCACTTCTCCAACTTATGTTCCTTCCAAGGAATTGCTTTGTTGGCCGTCTTGGAAAACCCTTTGGCTTGGGGTTCCCACCATGCAAGCAACACTTGCATTGTCATTGATCATTGGGTCACCGCCTCATCCACTGCAAGGGGTAGGAAAGCATTAGATCAACCAATTGCTTGAGATTGAAAACTGCATTTCAGGCCTTATTCTTCACCCAATGGTCAAAATATGCGAGATTCAATTCTATGTAAATTAGGATCAATTCACTGCGTATCGAATGGCTTCCATAATTGACTTCTTCACATCGTCGGCCACTTGATCCTTTGGAGGATCCTTAATAAATTTTTATTTGATGTTGTCCTCATTGTTACACACATACCAATCAATGATGGCATCATGGACCTTTTTTATTTTAACTTCCAAAATTTTCAGCTTTGGTTTCATGCTCTTAGTGGATGGCACCAAAGCCGTAGAAGTTCCTCATGGCCTGCATGAGTAGGCATAGATAATTGGATAGATGGGCACGCTACCTTTGTGAACGGGGGGTTATGTTTGGTTCCGACTCCATAGAATTAATGGGTCCCACATTTGAATGCCTTTGTCTTTTAGTAGGCCATTTAAACACCCTATTGGAACCCTATGGCGTGTCATCTCTCATTATCCAACTCCATTCGTCCATTGTATTAAATAACACGGTATACGTGTGGTCACAAACACAATTTAAATACGTTCACAAACACAGTGATATTCACCTCAATACCAAAAAATGACGATCCAAAAATAGACTTGGGGGGGGGTATTGTACAATCAACTTCCCAAGTCAATCTTGTTTGTGCAATTGACACACCATGTTGAGTGCTCTAAACATGTCATCTTTGAAGTTGATTATACTTGTTTAGAAGCCAATTGTCACCGTCAATTACTCATCAATTGTATAGTCAATTGCTCGCTCATAGTCGACTTACCCAGGCAATTACTCGTCAATAGTCAATAGTCAATAGTCGTAAATTGTCCCCCCCCCCCCCCCTCCGACATGATTTTTTGGGTCCAACATCATGTTGTTGTCACAAAATGTGATAGATGCTGATGCGAAATCCTTGATAAGGTCTATGATAATAATAAAATTAGATTAAAATATAAACAACATTCGGCTATTCATAGTGGCGGTGAGAAGGATGCAAGAGCACTGTAAGGAGAGCACCAACTCTAGTAAATTACAATGGCTAATCAAGGATCATCTATCCACTCAATGAGGCAGTGTAAGAAGTGATTCACAAAAGGGGAACAACAACTTCATTTAATGGACGACCCTCACTCGGATTAGGTTGATTTTGTGGTGATTCTCACTTACCAATCAAAAATCCATCGACCCCCTTAGTGGAAAGTGAAAGACTCATTTCTTGACACAACTTTGCAAATTTATGTAGGTTGCATACATTAAAACAATGTGAAAAAATGTGTAGGCTTTATATAGATTTTCTAACCAATGGATCTTTTCGGTGTAAAGTTTCCATGCTATTTAACTTGCATGAAATAGCAAAAAAACTCTTAGGCTCTTAGGCTCAACAATGTTAAGCACACAGAAAAATGGGGCATCCCATGAATAATGGGAGCACGATGCAACGTTGAATCCTGGACCCACAATGCACATGAATAGAGTTGAATAATGTGATGCAATGTGAGCATAGTGTGGCTTGTTTTCCTAACCCTACCCTTATGTGTTGATTGGTATGTGGTACAATAAGGATCAAAGAAACAAACATCATAAAGACACATGCTCAAAAGAGACTGGACTACATCTTCAAAAATCAGTATGAATTCTACAATAAAAAAAAAAACAAACAAATTGGGGACGACCTATGTACCTAGTAGGTAAGGAATCACCAAACATGCACTGCGACAACCATAACTAAATCAGGGGAGATCCGATTCTCAATCCGATTTTTGCATACATTTCATTGTAGATCTTCCAATGCACTCTATCGGTAGAAATCGAAGAACATGAAATAAGATGAAGCAAATAACACCCACATACCTCGGTGTACTTGTGTGACTCCGATTCCCCCTCGCCATGGGGACTCGGGAACTTGGAAGGACCACAACATCAACAAAGGCGCCTAAATTTCTTTACCGGTTTCTAGAGAACTCCTTCGCTCACCAACGGCCCTATAGTGGAAGATTAAATCCATAAATGGAGTTCAGCTTTTGAGGGCCACAGAGTAATAATTCAATGCCTGCAGTTGGGCCATGGTCATGCATGCTTTGCTCTAGATTGCTTTGTGATAAGATTTTGTCATTCATGGGTGTCCTGAGAGCATTGAGGACCCCTTTCACAATCCTCAATAACATCCCGGGAATACGTCAACCCAAACCGGATATTTATGGTACCCTTAACTAATGACCCGACATTGAACCAAAGTCTCAAAAGACAAAGAAGGGGTCAAAAAGGGCTTTCAAAACTCCTAGCTAGCTAGGGAGCCTTGCTTGCATGTGTACCAAACCCACTCAACAAGTTTCCTAACCTTTAGTAATAACTCGCACAAAACAACCGGTGAACGCCGTCGTCTCTCATGGAAGTTAAACGACACCAAATCGTCCTATTAGTGTGGGTTACCATTTGGAGGTGTGTCTTTGCTATGACTTCTTCGTATTGAGCGTATGATTCTTTTACTTGAGCTACATATATAGTTAGTATGTACGTCCAAGAACACGATATAGCTTACTTGATGATGAAAAAGGATGATGTTGGTAAATAGCTATAGCAATACGTAATTTCAAATGGTAACCCACGCTAATAGGACAATTTGGTGTCGCTTCAACCTGTGCAGTCCCATCTTGTTGCACTTGTGCATATGTATCAATATCCTGGCAACCTTGTGTTCATCCCACTCCGTTGCACCAGTGCATACGAAGTAATATCATGGGCTAACCCAAAAATCCATATCCATATACTCATGCAACCATATGCCTTCCATGTCCAGAGGGGCATGCCATGTGGGCATGCTCATAAAGCTCCTATGACCCATCACCAATAGCCCCTGCCCATGCCATGCCCACCTTTTGTAGTCCCCCACCTTTCCACATTTATTACCTCTTTCTTTTGTCACATGTATGTTCGGGGAAGGATTATTTTGGATGTGGCCCTTTGTTCATTAATTTTTTCTTTTTGTTTATTAAGACAAGAACGGTGGGGAACGATAGGGCGATGGCCACCACCACCACTACCACCACCAAGTCTTCCAATGTATATAGATTGTAATGTATAGTCTAACCTCACTAATACGACACTCGTTTATATGACACCCTCGATATTACGACACATTTTTGCGCGACCAAGTTTTTAGTCCAAAACTCCCTCTTTGATACGACTACAACACTTGATAATGCGACATTTAGACTCTTCATTTTGTCATATTAAAGAGGTAGCTAATGCTAAAATTCCTTTCATCTATGTTATGTATATCTAAATTACATCCATTTTTCACTTGGGAACTACTTGGGAACTTCACTTACCATTGGGAACTTAATGAGGATTAGGGTTATCGGGACATGGTTAGGGTTAGAGTGGCCTCCTGCCTAGTATGTTGCTGAACGTCATTCATCATTGTTGTCTAGTTTCTTATCAAAGAATTCTTTATATTTTGGTGTTAATGAAATTTTTAGTTTTCAAAAGTTAATAGGGAATTTAGATAATATGACAGTTGTTAACTTGGGTAGGCAACACCAAAAATCTTTGGACTCCTATTTCAAGAGTTCTTGAGGATATTTTTATTTGTTTGGAGTTATAAGTTATTACTTCATACCATCTATATTGCTTAAACTCATTGTATATATATATATATATATATAAAGCTCATATGACTTATGTTCCATGTTCCCTCGATAATATGACAACTTTACGCCATTTGTCATATTAATGAGAAGACAACACCTCGTTAATACGACTTTTTTGTGTTTCCCAAACATGTCATACTAATGAGGGAGAACAATACGTCCTTGTTCTTTCTCACAGTGGTGTTTGAAGAAAAGTACAATAAATGTTGTATATAGTGTCACCAACTCTATTTGTCTTGCTCAATACAAATTGTAAACCGCCCGTGTAGTGTCAACAACAACAATTGTAAACCCAACACCACCTGGTATTCCTTGGGAAAAAAAACTTGGGACTATAGATCTATAACATTCTAATTATTGTCACTTACCAAGTGATGTTTTATCCAAACGTCAATCATTTATAACAATATTTCATTACAAAACTATTGGGATGCAAAATATACCATGCTTGTAAAGTTGGGATGACAAAACTTATAAACTTGTTCCCAAGAAGTGTCATTACAAAAGTTGCCACAATGGCATTAAATACCATATGACACTAAATACAATATTTAGTGTAGTGATCCACACTATTCCACCACATAAAAATGAGGTTGAACCACCCTTTTTTAAGTTGCCATGTGAAATGTGGTTTTCATTTAGTGTGGGCCTCCGTTCACTAATCTTTCGCTCATATACACATACCAGTGACGGCATGCGCTAGACACCGGCTGTGTGACTATATCATTCCACATAATATATTGAAATTTAGAAAATACAATGAATTTCTCATTCCGCACTAACGATTGCATCTAAATAATTGAATCTCTTCTTGAGAATAAAGCTCCTATGAAGACAATTCTAAATGTATTTCAATCTCGCTATTCTCAACCGGATTAAACTTCCTGACATGTTTTGTGTAACTGAGAGACTTTTGAAGGTATAGGTATGACTTGCAACCTTATTCAACTTAATAAGTTGAATGGTACATCATTTATGGTATATGGTGTCACATACTAGTTGGAATTATGCAAGGTCATAATTCCTTATTATAGATTTTATGTGTTATCACTTCATGTTAAATAAGTTGTATGGACTTCACTTCATGAAAACTTACATCCTCAACAAAAAAGTTAGAGCATTGCATAACCCCATATAGTAAGTGACACTCAATACCATAAAGTTAAACTCAACAAAACTATTAAGTGAGTTAAAGTTGGGCCCGTCCATCTGGTGTGGTTGGTTTAACCCTTAACTTCCCATGCCCAATTTCCGTCGCCCAAAAGATGTGACCTCAATTTTAGGGACATTAGTTGAAGATCTAAAGTTTCTTTGACAAATCCAACCATACATATGTTTGCGGGTTAGAGGTGACTACTCATAGTCCAAATTTTAAACATTGAAGTTATGTTATGTAGCATATTATAATAGAAATGTCAATAGTCATCTTGAGGGGCAGTTTTTTAGTATTAAATTGGGGTTTGTTTTTTAATCGTTCCTCCACTCAAATCATGTCCAAATGACCAATTGTTACCCTCATTCTAAAGAAGGGAAATTTTCCTACGCAAATCAACTTACAAATCTTGAAACCATTATTTTGTAATTTTTGGGAAGCTTTGCAATTCAATGTCACGGTGCCACAAGTGCACACCTTCCATATGGACTTACACCCTTAACACATGTCCAACTAAAAATCCCAACGGTAGATGTTTAGAATATGTTGTGTTTGAGAGTCGTGCAAATTTTTAGATCAATTAGGAATGTTGCTAAAGTTGTAGTGCATGGGAACTTTTTTCCGTGGCTAGAACCATCATCTGGTCACAGACAAAAAGCACCACTCCTCCATGTTTAAGAGATATAAGTATAAGTGATAAATTTGTCCAAAATTTCATGTCAGTTTGTCCACATCCCATCAAGTAACTATGAGGTTGCACGGACTTCATTTCATTTCATTGCTCGGTGGAATGTGGTTCTTGTCAAGTGTCATGGGTCTACAATGACCATGCCTTGTCCACTAGCTTTATCACATGTTTCTCTAAACGTTAAATTGTCCAAAGTTCCCCGTGAGTGTGTGATGCTTACAATCCATGGAGTTCTAATGAGGCCAAACTAACCTCATTCCGTTGCTTGGTGGAATGTGGTTCCCTTTCAAATGTATAGTGTTGCATCCACAAAGTTTTGTTCACTTACCACATGTTGGTCTAGATGATAAATTGTCCAAAGTTCCTTGTGAGTATATACACAACTCAATTAGATGAAATGAGGTTGCACCAACCACGGTCCATTGCATGGTGAAATATGGTTTCCTTTCAATCCATACTTGCCTCCCGTCTTCGTATTTTCTATACTTTATGACATGTTTCCCTAGGTAAAAAATATGCCCAAAGTTTCACCTGTCCAATGTATATACTTCTAAAATTATTATGTTATTTTGTACAACTTGTTTAGCCATGTGAACATGCCACAACCATATGCAAAGTTCTTGCCATGCACATAAATTGCACCAACCCCATTCAACTACCTATTGGAATGTAGTTTTCAACTAGTGTTACATGCCTTCATTCGCCAGGTTTTGTCCACTTTACCACATGCCCTAGGTGGTAATTTGCCAGAGCTCTTTGTGAGTGTGTCACATACATGACCCCAAGGGGTGGACTCTTCATGTTGCATATGAATTAGGTGAGTGTAAGAGGGGGTGTAAGTTGAGGCATTCGTGTACATAATATACATAAAGGAGAGGTAGTATATTTCTCTAGTATTTTACATTTAAAAAGGCTATTAAGAATGTTGAAGTAAAGGGTACATGTACAAAAGGGGTCCTAGGGTTTTAGAGAAAAACTTGACAATAGATGTGTTCATTTCATCCAATTCAAGTTTTTTGTTTTTTCTATTTGCATGATTATTGTCATATGGTAATAGTCCTCAATGACTACCTTGCCCATTCTTGTTGGGGTTTGCATTTGGGCTCTGAATTTTTACAAACCAAAGGTTCTTGGAGCGCTCATGGGCTCCCTTGTGTTTTGCTATATGGATTGTGGATATGTTATTGTGCTCTTGTCTTTGTTTGCTTGATGAAATCAGTGAGTTACATGCTATGAAAGAAAAAAATGTTTAATGACTTTCCCATTGGAAGTGAAAGTGGATTTCATATGTAATAAATGCTAAATTAATTCAAGATTTATATATTTTATATATACAATGGAGGCATTCATTACATTACAATAAAAAACTTAGTATAAGCACATGGGTCTATTTCTTAGCATGCCGTTAGTCTGTGCACATTTATTTTCCTCTATAAACTTCTTGTATATAGGGGGTTTAATGTCATGGCGACCCATGCACATACCTCACTGCACGATTACGTGCTCTAACAATCGGTTCCTATGTACTAGATGATACAAATTTGTTGTCTTCATAGACCTTAAAACCATACATAAAGTGGAAGAGAGTCAACAATGATACCACATGGTACATGGTTCTCATAGTGAGTGGAAATCTAATTCTCAAAATACAAAGGGGATCACGTGGTCATACCACCTCATCCAGGCCACCATATGGTTGCAACACCTATGAATAAGGGTTTAGAAATTACAAATCGTTAAAAATACATAAAAATTATCTAGCAATTGGGAACAAGTGGGAAGAACATGCAAACCCCATAGTGAAAATTTGACATGAGTGTCATCTTTTAAAGCCCCGATCGGACTAATCCACTTGCATATGAAATAGAAGTACCTAAGGAGACCCTTAAATCCACTTTACACTTTGAGTTTTCAACTGGAAAGCTTGAATTTTTTTTATTGAGCTTACAAAGCTTAATTAGACAACACCTTGATGGAGTGCATCTAGAGGATGACTATGACAAGCTCTCAATTCAACTAACTTGGTAGACAACATGTCCGAGATGACCGTAAACTACCAGGTAATAGTGGAGAGGTACCAATTTTCGAATGGAGTGGTTCAGTGATTGGGTAGATTTTTGGGCATAATCGGTTGAGATCCTAGTGTTTGCTAATCCAACCGGTTACATGTTGACATCCTCCGGTTTCCCTTTATTAAAATGGAGTATATTATATAGATTCCTCTAAGTTGATTGGTAATTTTCCTACATTCTTGAACTTAAACCGGTTATTTCTCAAACTCTACCAGTTCATTTGTAACTAACTGCCGGTTCTCCCCAATCATTGGAGTGGTTGGCGGTTCGATTCCCACTGTGAAATCTTCTCTTTACTTGATGGAATAAACTAGCTAGGTAGGTAGGAAGCCAAGAGGCCACCCACCGCAAGATAGGTAGTAAACCCCACCTTGCATCAAGAGGATTCTTGAGCAGGCTATGGCCAACGGGCTCAAATTCACGTCAGATTGCCCGATGTTGGTTATTTATTTAATTAATTAATTGGCAGACAACCGTTATGGTTAATCTTTTTATATTATAAGGACACATATATTGGAGTTGTTCATGGTTAGGCGTGCCTTCAAAAACAGATAGCAAAAAGACATGTCTTTAAAAAGGATTGGCATGTGTGCTCAAATTATAATAACAATTTTAGGTTCAATACTAAACAAAGACGGGGGGGGGGGGGCATGTATGACCATTTGACGAGCACGAGAATCTTCAATTTGGTAATGAGAAAGATATTCATACAAGCTTCAAAAATGATGAGGAAAGCGGCTATGGCCTCGATTTGGATATGCTAGCGATCTTGTCCTAATTGCGTGTTACATAGTCTAGGAGAAAGTCACCGGACTACCTACTTGGAAAGTTTAACCTTTTAAGGGTTGTCTAACTTTTGCTTAGACAACGACCAAAAGAGTATATGTGGAGGTAGAAGTGCCCGTTATAGGTTTGCATACGTTCTCATATTGGATTAGTGTCACATGGTTGGAGTGATGATCAAGAAACAATCATCATGAAGACACATGATTTGAAGACATAGTCCATTGATTTGTTTTAAAACAAATCAATGGACTACGTCTTCAATTTTGAATAACTATTCCACACTCAACAATGAATGAACACTATTGGAAAGACCTATGTATTCAACTAAAAAAACGAACATGCATGCGCTTCCGATACCCATAACTAAAGCATGGTAAATCCGATTCGCAATCCGATTTTTGTTGATGCTTCATTGCAGATCTGCTAACCCAACACAAGGTCCATCGTATAAACCTAAGCAGTAAAAAACTGAACCGAACATGCAAAACAGGCCGAATGACACAACACACATATACCTCAACTTAGTGTGCAAAGGAGGCCTACGTTTTCAGTGGCAAATGTAGCAGCCGCAGCCGCAGGCTCCCAGATGATTACTTTACTTAAAATGGCATTAGAGTATGATAATCATCCTCGTCAGGATACCTGTAAGTTCATGATCAGATGTTTCTCAAATTACAAGCCGCTCATGGGTGCACGAGTATCATCTGTATCTGGATTACGTACTCTACAAATCAAGCCATTCTCCAACTAATTCTACGTCAAAGACACAACAAGTTGCCCTGGCAGTGACAAATCTGTGTAGTATGGTGTCATTATATGACACACTGAATCTGCAATTGTTGCAGATACCTGTCACTGGCGCCAAGATTTGGGCAGCAGCAGCAGCAGTAGGAGTAGGAGTAGTAGTAGTAGTCGTAAGCTTATGGAAGAGTACTAAAGTTAGAGTGCTCATGTTGGGAGTGCCGCAGGTGCAGTGGGGAGTCGCACGACGGAGTTTGAAGGAATTAGCAGGTTTCGTACACAGGACTCACTCCCAGATCTGGCACCTGCAGTAAGGATGTAAAATAAGTTCACCTGCTGCCGCCTACCTGCCTGCTCATGAAGCCTGTAACTAATTAAGGAAGGTAGTCTGCATGCGTGTCATTCGCTTTGTTTGTCGTGTTGTTTCTCCAGCTTCTACGGATTAGAATCATTAGATCTACACAGCGGAACTACAAACACTGCGTTGCAATCACAGATCTACAACGCAGCGTGAATCAGCGAACGTTGGATTGAAAATCGAGCTTGTTTTGATTTAGTTATTGTGGTGGGTATCATCACATGTGCATGTTTGTTGAATTCTTTTTTAATCATCTCCCAATTGGGGTCACTGCTGAGTCCCAGATCTGGCACCTGCAAGGATGTAAATTAAGTTCACCTGCCTGCTCATAAGCCTGTAACTAATTAAGGAAGGTAGTGTGCGTGTCATTCGCTTTGCTTGTCATGTTGTTTCTCCAGCTTCTACGGATTAGAATCATTAGATCTACACAGCGGAACTACAAACAATGCGTTGCATTCGCAGGTCTACGACGCAGCGTGAATCAGCGAACGTTGGATTGAAAATCGAGCTTGTTTTGATTTAGTTATCTTGGTGGGTATGATCACATGTGCATGTTTGTTGAATTATTTTTTAATATATCATCTCTCAATTGGGGTCACTGTTGAGTCCCAGATCTGGCACCTGCAGCAAGGATGTAAATTAAGCTCACCTGCTGCCGCCTACCTGCCTGCTCAGGAAGCCTGTAACTAATTAAGGAAGGTAGTCTGCATGTGTGTCATTCGGTTTGTTTGTCGTGTTCTTTCTCCAGCCTCTACCGATTAGATCTACACATGCAGCGGAGCTACAATATTTTGCATTAGCAGATCTACAATGCAGCATGAATCAGCAAACGTTGGATTGAAAATCGTACTTGTTTTGATTTAGTTATCATGGTAATTATGATCACATGTGCATGTTTGTTGAATTCTTTTTTAATCGTCTCCCAATTGTGGTCACTGTTGATGAGTCCCAGATCTGGCACCTGCAAGTATGTAAATTAAGTTCACCTGCTGCTTGCCTGCTCATGAAGCCTGGAACTAATTATTAAGGTAGTAGACACGTGTCATTCGCTTTGTTTGTCATGTTCTCCAGCTTCTGCCGATTAGATCTACACAGTGACACTTGCGTTGCCTTAGCAAATCTACAATGCAGCATGAATCAGCACAAAAACTGGATTGCAGATCAAACCTATTTTGATTTAGGGCCACTTCACACCACGAGACTGAGAGCCCGTGACCATTACACTTCAAGCACTCTCATTGGTGGAAAAGGCGGAGCTGGTCCAAGTTCACTTCACACTACGCTTGAGGGACCAACAGAGTATGTGAATGCAAGATCATGGATGTAAAGTCTACATGGATTCCTACATGGCATCGAATGGATCATGTTTCATGATCACTTGGACTATTTTCAAAAGCCACCTCTTGGAGGTAGGCCTAATACAAAACTGGGAGACCATGGCACTCCGAACGCTCACAACAATTGGTTTATTCTATTTTATCATGTATGAGGACCTGCAAGAATAGAAATTCAATGGATTAACATTTGGTTAAGGGCGCGGTCACACATGACTTTACATTATAGTTGAGGGTCCGTGACCACAATACATGATTTTGGAGGTGTCTTGTAACGGCCTTTGGACACTTTCTTTTGGGCTCTCACAATTTCATGGTCATGGCTCTCAGCTCGTGTGTGAAGTGGCCCTTAGTTATCATGGTTATGATCACATGCGCATGTTTGTTGAATTCTTTTCAATTGTCTCCCAATTGTGTTCGTTGTTGAGCGTGGAGTGGCTAATAAAATTTGAAGAAGATGTCCAAACTCTTTTAAACATATGTCTTTATGATATTTGTTCTTTGATCCTCACCTACCTACGTACAAATCAAATGTAGGTGTCCAATTAAGAAAAGTAATTGCATAACACATGCATGCCTTAAGTTCAAGGTGACTAGGTAGACATGTTTTATTCATATACAACCACTACTCATAATGAAAGATGCAATTAGTGTGAGAAGATTAACAAATTTAGATTTTTGCATGTAGCCATTTGCCTCATTCTTTTTAGAGCTCATCTGATTATTTTAAAGTGAATATCTTGTGCTCCTTAAGTGGTCATGTAGGTCCCCGCCCCCCAAGCATGTTGATGATTGAGTTGGTTAGCATATTTTAAGCATGTAGTTTTTACTTCATTTTGATGTCCGTTCTTAGATCCACCCTTGACCACATACAACTCAAGTATAGGTGCCCATGTTGTTATGTTGGATTTAGGCAAGCCTATCTTGAGGTATGTAGGCCCATAACGAACACTTCCAATACTCCAAATAAGTTGGATGGGATTGTGACTTGTCACATCTAGTGAACATTGGGAATCATGAAGACCTTCCACACGATAGTAAATATACATGGTGACCATGATGCATTTTTTAATAGTGAATCATAAGAGTCCAACTAACATGGAACTGAATGCACACAACCAATATAAAAACCCCACCCTTGGCCTATCACATGTGACGCCCAATTAGTCTCATCCAATGTGACAACCTTGATGTTTATATTCTATGTCTCATGAGGTAGCTCATGTCTCAAAAGACATTATGACAAGTTTATCACAGCAAGACTTGTATATGCTTACAATCTCCACTATTCAATAGTATTTTTAGTGTCAATCAAACAAAATATTTTTCTCACTTTACAGCAGTGATATTGTGATTTTGATGGTTTCCTTAGAATATCAATCCGAACTTGTTATAGCCGGAGGAAAAAAGATAATTATTTGTACCTACTCTTAAATTGTATGGATGTGGTCTTTAAATGGCGCTTAGTAAGCCTTACCAATGTTGTATTGGTATACAGGTAAGTGCATGTTATCGATATACAATAATCAATAATGATATCAAAGAACCTACCCGATTGGTACCAAATTCTAGTACTATTTAGTTACTGATACTAGGTGGGTATCACAAGATGAGGGAATCTTCGTATACCCTAGTTAGTTTGCACCAACGCTATTTAAACACTATGTTGATACTAGGCTTTTGTCTTTTACCTAAATATGGAGGTTCTTGCACGAAGCAAGCCCTAATGAATATCCCCAAGTATCCAGACCTCTTTTAACATTATTCAACCATGTGGGTCTATTCTATGACCTTGGAATATTTCATGAGCCCCTCGAACAAATCGGGCATATGTGCTTACTATCCATGCATTCAAGTTGAACTTGAAAATTTGGGTGGAGTTATGCTCCCAATATTATGTGCAAAAATCATTGTTCATCCTAGTAACATTTGCAGAAAACATTTGTTCATCCCATTGTTATTCCTTGAAATTATTATTCATAGCAACGCTATTGTTGAAAATATCAACATTATTCATAATATTCTTACTAATCAAACATGCACTATTCATTATTCGTACCGGCGTCAGTTTCTTCCTATTTTTAAAGTTTCTTCCCATGAATGTAAGATAGTGGAGGTTCATGCCATGTGCTAAATATAGAAACATAACACAATCATGCATCTGAATAATGTTATGCTAATGATGTTCTTGCTTAAAGAAAAATAATTAGAAGCTCATTATACATATGCAAGTGATTTCAACAAAAAAATGATTGCAGTCCAACATTGGTGCTTACAAACTTTCTCTTTGTAATACTTCTCAAGAAACCCTTGGAAATGTTAATAAGAAATAAACACATCTTAGGAACAATGAACAGGGAGATCCGGCCACTAGTTACAAATGAATTGGCCAAGTTTAAAAATAATTGGTTGAAGTTCAAGACTTCAAGAAAATCACCTAATATTATTATAGAGGGATATGTGGAATACACCTCAAAATATGTAAAGAATAACCAAAAGATCATAACATCTAAGCAATTAAACTTAGAAACACTAGGATTTTAGCCAATTACGGCCATAAATCTCTTCGGGCACCACTTAGAAAATGCTTCTCCTCTCATGAATCTTGTCTGTGATCAAAAACCAGGTTTTAGCCTCAAATTTGGTCCGAGGTGACCCTTAACTTCCAAATGACAGTGGAGGGGTACTTAAATCCGAATGGAGGGGTTGGCGGTTTGATTCCCGGCTGTGAAATCTTCTCTCTACTTGACGGGAAAACCAAGAGCCCACCCACTGTAAGGTAGGCAGTAAACCCCACCCTACACCAGGGCTACCTCTGAGCATGGTAGGGCCAATGAACTCAAATTCACGTCAGATTGCCAGACGTTGTATATTATTATTATTTTAGCCTCTCATACAATGAACATGGAGAACCAACCGCTAGTTACAGATGAAATGGTTGAGTTAGAGAAGTAATGGATGAAAGTTCAAAACTTTAAAAAAATTATCAATCATGTTAGAGGGAATCTATGGGATATACCTCGAATTAATAAAGAAAACCGAAAAAAATCACAACATGTAACCGGTTATCGGACTTGGAAACACTACTAGGATTTTGACCGATTATGCCCAAAATCGGTCAAAATCCTAGGAATCGGTACTAGGCCGAGATGGCAATTGATAACCATTTATTAGTGTTGTTATTAGACCTAGTGCAAAGTGGTATTATTGTGAATCATTGGAAATAAGATCTCGTCGGGGACAACACTAATAAGGACTGCAGGTTGCACAAATTGATAGTTCTTGTAATGGTACCCAAATTATTGCTCATGAAACGAGACGAGCTCTCAAACTTTCAGTGAGTGGGTGTAAAAAACAAACTCTAAGTTCGTTTCTCTTGCGATTTTGGACACGTGTTGAGGATGAGATGATTAGCAACATCCAAATCAAGGCCGTAGCCATTTTCTTGATAACTTTTAAAGTTCATGTGAGTATTTTGTATATGTATGTTGTACAATCTCATGCATTAGTATCAAAGTGAAGATTTTTATACTTTTTCTTACGTTAAATGGTCATAAGTGTCCTCGAACAAGCTCATCATTGAGCCTAGACCAGTTAACGAATTTTGAGCACGTAGTTTAATCTCTTTCAAACACGATGTTTTTTTTGGGTGTGTGTTCTTAGATACACACGTAACCACACACCCTAGGGCCGTGTAGTCTACAATATATTACCTATCCACTTGGTGCACGAAAGGAGTATTCTTGAACATGCTATGTACATCGCACACGTAGGTGGGATACTGTTGAAGGTAACATTCGTATGTACATTTTGGGTCCTTTTGTGATGTTTTTAATATGCTAAAGGACAATACGTCCATCAACAAGACATGAATTGCAAAACTAAAATTTTAATCATGATTGGGTGCATGTATTCTGGACCGCTCCATACATTTGAGGATATGTATATTCTCTACAAGTGTATGTATATTTTGTTTGTTTGTTTGTTTGTTTTGTACACATGGGCATTAATTTGAGGTTGATGCATGCCCATTGTTCATGATCTCAATGACGAGTGCAACTGTGAGCCCAAAAGGGTGCCCACATTTAGTCTTAGACCCTTGAAACGTTAGTTGATGTACTTTGAAGTAGCATGTTACTTCACAAAAATATAAAAAGAGTGAAATGTTAGTCTTAGAAGTACCATGTTGTAAGAGGCTAGGATGTGAGTTGTTATTGTGTTTTTACCTTCGGAAGGATTTGAGTGAATGAGGATAGGTAAGGAGAACTTGGATTGAGTAGTTAGTGAGTAGGCTAGTACAAATGGATGGAGACAACCAAAGTGACTCAAGAGGCAAGTGCATTCGAATTGGGATGAATGGAGGATCACATGGAGCGCACAAGTGGACCACCTCATCATGGCCACTTAATGGGGAAGGCCCAAGGAAGAATGCAAGGTGGAGGATAAGCAAATTCTCAAAGCACCAATCAAATCACGAGTTAAGCATCGTGGTTTGAATTAAGTGGTGAGCGACGATTTGGGAAAGTAAGGGGAGAAAGTTATGGCGGCGGAAAGCGAAGGAGGCTAAGTTTGGGTTGAAGCATCCCAAGTTTGGTAAAGTGTGGTAGGTAGAAAGCCAAGGCTAGTTAAATGTTCGAATTAGGATCCTTGTTGATCATTTGAGGGAGGAAGGCTTAGAAGATAGGATTGGCGCCTACTAAGTATGAGGAAATCTCAAGGGCTTATCGTGAGCCTTGAGGGTGCTCACCCCCTCAAGCTTACTATATAATCCCTCATTATTCCCTCACTCATCCTCTCTTTCCTTTGTGCTCCAAGGCACCCCACGAGTTATAAGTGTGGGTGTGGGAAGCCATATTGGAGCACATGTGTGTGCTTAGTTTTTAGTATGAGAGCCAAGGCTTGTTAGCCTTGAAGAGGGCTTGACCTCTTGGTAGAATTAGTGTTGACGTGAAGGATTTTAAAGTTAATTCATGATTCCAATTTGTGGTACTTAAAGTTCATGTTTTGAATACACGTGGTTGCAAGTTCCATGTTTAAGAGTTGAGCACTTGATGTTGTGATGAGTGCAAAAATATACTTGTGTGGATTAGTTAGTCTTAGTGAAGTTAGGAAATTCTCTCTCCCCCTCTCCTCTCTAGGATTTTAGGATTTTAGGATTAGAGAAGAATTGTGTGATTAGAAAGGGGTTGTTAGTAGAATTAGGGAAATTAGGTAGGAAGATTAGTTAAGGGCTTGAATAATTAGTGAGGTAGTTGGGGATTACAACTACAAAGTTGTGGGTTCATGAAGGAGCTGGGTTTATGAAGGAGCTGGGTTTGTTTAGTTAGAAAGTAAAGAGCTGGGTTTATGAAGGAGCTGGGTTTGTTTAGTTAGAAAGTAAAGAGCTGGGTTTATGAAGGACCTGGGTTTGTTTAGTTAGAAGCTAAGGAGCTGGGTTCATGAAGGAGCTGGGTTCATGAAGGAGCTGGGTTTATGAAGGAGCTGGGTTTGTTTAGTTAGAAGCTAAGAAGCTGGGTTTATGAAGGAGCTAGGTTTATGAAGGAGCTAGGTTTATGTAATTAGAAAGTAAAGAGATGGGTTCATGAAGGAGCTTAGTAGATAGCCTACCTAATTAGCTCATAGACAAGTAGTTAGTTACATTATGCTAGTTAGTGTTATGGTGGCTTTCACAAGTAAATGTATTTGAGATTGACTATAGAGAATAGTGTTTTTTTAACACTTGCATCCTCTCTTTAAAAATAAACCACGTGCACAAATTAATGGAGAATGTGGAGCACTCTTGCGATGGCAAGACAAAGGAAGCAAAGACCAAAGGTGCGAGGGAGAGATTGACATAAGTCACATAAGTATTTCTTAATACTTAAAGGCTTATGTACGGTATGGAGACACCAAGTGAGACCTCTTATAGTAGCGATACGGAATACACAAGTGATAGTTCAAGTGGTAGTATAGAGTCAACGGCACGGACTCCATTTAGGAGAGGGATATCCTTAAGGGCTTGTGTAGCTAAAGCGGCCGGATGGACGTTAGAAGCAAAGAAAGACAAAATAGCACCCGAGCATAAGGAGGTTAAAATAACATAGTTAACTTGTGCATTCTCCACATACGTATTGAAATTGTACATTGAGTTGTTAAAAGTGAAATTCCAGTTAAATCCAAGACCACTTGAAGGGTGAACCTTGCACTATGGACTCATCCAAGTCCAAATCCAATACCGCGGAGGAATGTGAGCCCAAACCCACTACTCGGACTACGGACGCTTAAGGGTGGGGGGTTTGGCCTCACAGCAACCCCCTGAGCAAACACCACTCAAATATAGGTGTTTGATTGAGATATGTAACCAGACGAAGTCCACTTACCTTAGTCAAATCGTAAACTAATGGGTTCATATCTTAGTTTGTCACATACAACAAATTTGTTTGGAATAATGTACCTCATGTTATGTAGAAGTTGCTCATTATGACAAAATGAGATGCAAAATATGCACACTTTGTTTATTTCATTGCAATAGTATGGGTTGCATTCATGTGGAGAGAAGGAATTGTCACTTCCGAGCATTCATCCAACATGAAAGCCATGAAATAAAAAAGCAAAAAGGAAACCATGAAATTAAATTTTCGGGGAATGATTTGATACTATAATTATATATCAAGATCCCAAATTAGTCTAAGTAGCCCAAATCAATCAAGATGATACCCCACAAACCCATAGGGCATTGAGTGATTATGTTTGATAAGTGAAATGTATGCTCAAATGTGATAATGCCCTCTCCCAATTCTCTGAGAGGTGATGCTCATTTTTGGAGCATGAAATAAGATTACCTAGACTAATTTAATCCATCACATGTGTGTAGAATCATACTTTGCATTAATAGTGCGGTTTCTGATAGTCACTATAACTAAATAATAGACAATGTGTTTTTCCAGCCAATAATTAACCATGTCACAATCGTAGGTTAATTCCGGGGGTGGACTCTAGGCTCCAAAAACGAGTGTACATTGTATTCTATGAATTAGAATTTGCATTTTTAATCTTATTTTTTAAAGTTTACAAACTCTAACCTAACACCAATTCCATTCATTTTACCATCTATCCCACAAGATAACTTAATAGTACAATAATGAGTCGGCAAACTTGTCAACACAAGACGAACTATCAAGTTAGGAGCTCGCAAAATCACCTCTAAACAAACGGTCATAATTTGTAAAAATAAGCCGTCATCAAATACATAATCATATTAAACAACAGAACCCAAAAAATACAGAAAATCATTTTTAGACCCACCACCAACGCACCTGTAGATTGCCTCAAAGACACTAACAACAACATCTGTACACACCATCAACACATTGCCCAAGAAATATGGCGCTCGCAACAAACCTCCTTCCAAAGACAAACCCTCATATGCAATCACCCTACCGAACACCCCTTAATATGCCATTGTGCAGTTAGAAAAATACCTCTGGCATGGTATCCTCTACAAACTCTACACTAGTGTCCTCATGGCCCTCCTTACAACCTACAGTGAAAAACACAAAATACTACACTTCAACCAAGAAAATGTTAGACCACAAAGAAACACCATGAGACAAATACAAATAATCATTGTTACGTTGGAAGACACTAAGCTTACAAATAATGACATTTACCTTACATACATGGACTTTAGAAATGCTTTTGGCTCCATTGACCACACGAGACCACTCACCCTAATAGAAGACCTAGGCTACCCCAAAGACGAATAATAACTAATCAGTAACATCTACATAAATTCCACCACCTCCTTCCATGACAACCACTTCGGTGCCAAACCACTAATCTGAATCAACAGAGGTACGATACAAGGCGTCACACTTAGCCCATACCCTTCATCATCTTCCTAGATCCACTTTTATGGTGGATAGAAAAAGACAACCTCATATACCATTTTAATACTTCCACATCCACATCCACATGTAATACCACAACCTATGCCGATAATCTAGCCACCATCACGGATATTTTAGCAGACATACAACCACAAAACCACGAACTATAAAAAATTCTTGTAGTGGGCACACCTAGACCTAAACCTAACCAAATGCGCCATCACTGGAAGCCCCAACAAATCTAAATTCAAACCATATGTATTCAAAGCCTACATACAAGTCCACCGTATTATAAAACAAACCCTTCCCCACCCTATCCCAAAATGAACTTTACACATACCTAGGCATACATCTTGTCCCCTCACTCAAATGGAAATTACATCGAAACATAACAATGGAAAAAGCAAAAAAATAACAAAGCAAACAACTCATGGCACCACCTATTACCATTAAACAAAAAATCCACATCCTTAACACCGTCATCAAACTAGGCGTAGCTTGTGCCTACTATGTGTGAGCCCAAAAGCATGTGCCCACATGTGTTTTAAGTTTAGAATTGATTAAGGCCCGAGTTTAGATTTATTATTATTTTATTAAAACATAAAAAGAGTGATGTTGTTAGCATTGAGTGGAATTGTGTTAAGTTTGGAATTCAAGTTAGGTAGGGGGTTAGTGTCGGGGCTTAACTAATCTAGGAATTAGTGAGGGTTAGGGGCTGCCTAAGGCGGGGAACCCAATTTCAGGGTTTTGGTGTTACAATCGGGACCCTTGCTGTCCATTTTGGGAAGGGGCACCGTTGGTTAGGATTATCTGAACTTAGCGGTCACAGAGGGAGGGGGAAGTCCTTGGACCTAGGCGACAAGGGGAGGAGTGCAGAGAGAGAGGGGTGACAAAGAAGAAGAAAAAAAGGCTGGACGGCTGCGGCGGCTGGCAGGGTTGCGGGAGGCAGAGAAAGATCGGTGAAATGCGGGGGGATGGAAGCCGATGCGGTTGGACTTGAAGCCAGGCTGGGGATGGAGAGAAAATGGGGTAATGGCTGGGAGAGAAAGAAATATAGCTGCCCAGGACATTGCGAAATCAGGCTCCTGACAGGGGGGAAAGGATGTAGCTGGATCAAAATTAGTTGTCACGTTGGGTTTTGATGTTTTACCCACCCCAGGGGAAGTGAGAGGATTGGGAGGAATTGCGAAGGAGGTGCTAGTCTGGGAAGTGGGTGAGGAAGTATTGGAAGCATTCTTCTCCCCTGATGAATTGATTAGATTCGGGAAATGCAAGTGAGCAATGGGGGTCGATGCAGAATACGTTCTGAATGAGGAGGATTGGTAATCAAGGGGGTCACACTGACGATCAGGAAAGTCGCAGCTGGATGGAAGAGGATGGAGGGAAGGATCAGGGCTCGGTGCGGAAGCAATTGGGTGCCGAGGGTGGCAGGTTGTTGAAGGTGGAGGTCGGAAGACGTGGCTATATGTTGTGGGGTGGTGCGACCTACCAACCCCTTAAGGCAGCTTGAAACTGAATACGGAAGAGGGGGGGTTAGCCGAAGCCAACAGCTAGGCAGTGAAGGCAAGGGCGACCAGGAGGTTAAGGAGGACTCAGGGCCCTTCCGAGGGAGAGGAGGGGCAGTAACTAAGTGCGAGCTAAGCTGGCCAGGGGCATACTTAGGTGGTGGAATTAAAGGAAGGGCTGGTTGATATAGGTGGAGGCCACAAGGGAAGTCCAGGAAAAATGCTCATTTAAGGGGTGTTGGGGTTAAGTAGGGATGATTAGGGGGTGTTGAATCAAGGTGTATGTGAGGGCATTATATGTAAGCGGCCACATTATGGGAGTGGCCAATACCACGGATAGTGGAACACTGTAATGCTTGATTGTTTAGTTTTCTTATTTGAATAAAGTATTGTGGATTGGTGTTTAATTGTGGGCACTATGGTTGCAAGTGTTAAGGAGAAGGAGGGTTAACCGAATCCATGTCAGTGCCATGCCTTCACCCGGACTACGACGCGCAAGGGTGGGGGTTTTGGACTGATACTATGTAATCCCCTTCTCCAAATTGACATCCGGAAATTAGACAAGGTCCTTACTAAATCCACCAAACAAACATGCAACATCCCCAAAAGCACAACAAATAGTCTTACCCATCTCTCCAATGAGGACTTAGGTATATATCAACACAACATCCCTCTTACCAGACTACATACATTGCATAGGCAAACAATTATTATCCGCACTCAACGACATACGACAATTAGGACTAATCTACCAAAGATTAGCCAAAAATACCACCGCTACATACGGACTTCTCTTGAACTCGCATGGAAACAAGCACCCCAATAGGCTTTACTCTCTCAAGACGAGAAAAGACATGCTACTAAATACCTCAACAAACTCCACATGTATAGCATCATCACCATCACCATCACCCAAATCCAAAATCCAACCACCCAACATATCTTATCCCCACAAAAATTCAAAATCAAATCCAAAGCCTCCCAAGAACTAATCAAAGAAGCCTTACAACAAGCTAAAATCCTATTCCCACCATAATGACAATCAACATGTTGGAAAACAAATACATCTCATCACCAACACAAAAACCACCTCCCACAAAGATAAAAGGGAAGCCCAAGCCATCAAGAAATCCTACCTATGCCAACAGGACACAACCCCAGTCACCACCAAATGGGTAGGAGAATCCCAACTTCTCCACAAAGACAACATCGCCTTAGACCACAACCTATTCCTACTTCATAAATTTACACAAGACACATACAATAAAAACACACTAGCCACTTATGACTCATATATTAATTTCTCCCAATCCAAAGATCAAAGATTCATCAAACCCCCTACAGAAGCCCTACACTTAACCCTAAACATCAAAGAATGCAGCCCGGATAAGACATCCATGTATCTCAACCCACTATCCAAATCCAAAGACCCGATGCACACATATTTGACCACACAAGAGCACACATCATCTCCATCCCACCACAAAACTCTAGTGGTTTTGGGAAAAATTCACACAAAACAAAACACATCGTATGGTTAGCTTCCTCCAACCACCCCCACAAGACTTTGCCACTTAAATACTTTGGCTAACTCAAAGATAAGTCATAGTCTTACCAAAGAAGAAACCAAAAAAATGCAACCCCAACAACACCCACCAAACACTCCATTAAACAGACTAGTAGAGGCCTACCAATTCACATAATTGTACTACTCCTCACCACTTACACGCCCAACACAACTCACACAATACAACTCACCACACAAACGCGACATAATTATCGGCTCATCTGGACTAGCAAAGTCCTCGAAATGGATGGGTGTCAGAATAGCACACCCACCATGCCATAATTCCATCATAGAAGCTATATACTACGCAAAAAATGGCCACCAAAGAAGATCCCTCCATCACAACCATAATCATATGCAACTAGCATGCCCCAAAATCCTAGAAACACACAAAGCTATGCACCCAGTCCTCACCATCACCCCAAACATCTTAGACTACAACCCCACACTCGAATGTCCCCAATGCTTACACCAACACAACACCCAATACACATCAAAAATTTGCATCCACAACCAAAGAACCCCTTTAGAAAATCAACAACTAATTCAAAACCTCACAGCCAACATCTTGGAACTTTACAACGCACATGTGAAAACCAACCCCACACAACCCACCCTCATAGATTACATAGTCAAATTCACAAAAGTATGGCAAGCAACCCCCAAAACCACTCCATCAACCTTATATAGCAATTCAACACCCCTCCTTGACATGTTCTATCACATAAATACCCCCAAATACAACCCACAACAATGCATATACACATATGGTTCCTTCATACCACCAGACGAACATAGCATAGGAAACATGGTTGGCTCATGAGTATATAGTCCAAATAATGACCTTCATATTGTAAAAAGACTCCTTGGACTACCAAACAAACTACGCACAGAACCCTATGCTCTAACCATCACAAAACACCATTCACAAAACACCTACATATTTACTAATAGGCTCAACAACATACATCTCATTAACAATCACATTTGCCACCC
This sequence comes from Polytrichum commune, assembly GCA_950295325.1. Taxonomy (NCBI): domain Eukaryota; kingdom Viridiplantae; phylum Streptophyta; class Polytrichopsida; order Polytrichales; family Polytrichaceae; genus Polytrichum; species Polytrichum commune. The sequence goes on from OX485807.1 coordinate 41,389,593, forward strand.
CGACAAACTACTTATTCAGTCGTAGTCCACCAAATTCTATGGACAAAACACAACATAATAATGTAAAACGTTAGAGCACACACTGAAATCTTGGGCAACGATATCACAAACCAACTAGCAAACAAAGGAACCACCCACAACAAAACCAACCCCCACACCCCACATACACATTGTACACACCATACCTTATTGGTTGAACGGAATCCCAACAAACAAACATAACGGAGGTATCCGCAACCTCCAAACATACCACCGCGAACAAGGACTACAAATTGCAAAATCCAAATTCACATACGTCGACAAATGGGTGTCTAACGAGCAAATCAATCAAAAACTCTCAAAGCGCTTATGGAAAACCTCGAGCATATCTAATGCACAAATTACACAAACCTTCAAATTCCAATACGCCTAATGCATGGGAAACCACCGAAAGAACATCTTCTGGCCACTAAGGGGCGGTTTACACTATGGACCATGAAGTCGTCCCACGTAAGAGGCCTATTTTGCGTGGGACGACTTCATGGGACGACTTCCATGGTCCGAGTTACTAAAATATTAGTTTTCATGGTTCATGGGCCCTTCACTAGGTGTAAACCGAATGTGGACCATGAAGAATGACCATGCACCAAAAAGGCTTAAAACGGCATTTTTCTGACATGGGCCCTTGCTCTTTTTCCCGGACCACCTCTTTTGCTTGTCCCAACGGAAAACCCGTTGGACCATGGCAGTGGATAGAGTAGGCTTAAAAAATAATATTTTGTGGACCTCAACCTCCGTGGTCACTCTGCCATTTTTTCCTTGGTGTAAACCCAAGTCGTCCCGGGACGACTTCAACGTCCAATCACATCGCTTAGACGGCCGTGGGACGACTTCATGGTCCATAGTGTAAACCGCCCCTAAGATATCCCAACCCCAACTACACACTTTGCCCAAATCATGAAATTGACATGTGGCCACACTTACTCTCCACTTGCACGCACCCACACATAAGAGGCCTTTGCATTGCCCAACACGTTGGACTCCTCATTGGAAACCTAAATGACGTGTGTGGGTCACTATGAAATTAAACTTCCTCAACTGGGAAAGAAAAATGTACATGTACTAACAATATTCTAGAAAATGGACTCATGTACTTATACTAAGCTTCTCAATTTAATGTGATAAATGCTTCCACTACATATTCAACCTATAAATCATGAATTAAATAAGCCTATACTAGATATAAAGTCCACTTTCACTGTCTAATGAGAAAGCGATTGAACATTTTTTCATCCATAGGATGTAACTCAACGATTGTACCGACATCAACGATTCTATCATATTAGACTTACTTTGATGCGTTAACATGTCAATCACTTTAACGAGATCATCTTAGAGATTTTCAATCTAATGCTATTATATACTCTTAATGCTCAAATTGACCGGTTTAGAACCATCTACCTTAATTGGGGGGTGGGCCCATTTTGTAGTGCCATTTATCACCCCCTTATGATCACATTGCATGCAAGTAGTATTCTACACATATCATATGGCACATGTGGGCAATACATACAAGGCCCCGGGCTAGATCACATCTTCATTCGGCTGGGCCCCACGCCCTCCCAGGCCTCCTTCATTGCCCAATCTTCCTGCCCGCACCTGTGTGGGAAATCTTCCTCGTTGGGAACCAATGTGACAATACCCGGTCAAAATTACCAATACTCAAGTTGACATCACTTTCGTTATTCCCAAGTTAATTGATGGAGTTCCTTCACATGCCAAAGGAGCTTAATGACTGAAGTGATTGGACGCTCAATGACTTAAGTGACCGGGTATTGTCACATTGGTTCCCAACGAGGAGGTGTTCCCATGCAAGTGCGGGCAAGAAAACTGGACAATGAAGACTGGGAAATCTTCCTCGTTGGGAACCAATGTGACAATACCTAGTCAAAATTACCAATGCTCAAGAGTCAAGATGACATCACTTTCATTATCCCCAAGTTAATTGATGGAGTTCCTTCACATGCCAAAGGAACTTAATGGCTGAAGTGATTGGACGCTCGATGACTTAAGTGACCGGGTATTGTCACATTGGCTCCCAACGAGGAGGTGTTCCCATGCAAGTGCGGGCAGGAAGACTGGACAATGAAGGAAGCGTACGTAGGAGGGGCGGGACCCAGCCGAATGAAGATGTGATCTAGCCCAAGGCACATACAAGTACTACACTGTAAGCGATGTTGTTAATTATGAGCGTAGGATAAGTAGGTAAGGAATTAAGGGTAAGTGTGTAGCAATCAATCGGGCATACTTAATTAATTCAACTGGGCTTTGTCCTGATCGGATATGTAAGTAAGTTAGTAGTACTACTACTACTGGCCCATGGTTGGGATTCTTGCTGCCTGTGTACGAAAGCAGTCCGGATCTGCAACTAACACAAGTAAAGTAAGTGAGTTCCCACTTCCGGTCTATGAGACTCATTCGGAAATGAGCCTCGTCCCATTCTAACTTATCCCACCTGTACATACCCCACCCCAAACCCACATTCCTTCTTTCGTACAACTTTTTAGGTTCCATCTAAAGGTAAAGGTAAAGGTAAGGGGTGAAATTTGGATGTTCATAACACCTACCGAGGCAGTAATAGTAAAAACATGCCCTTCTATAAGTTGGTTGTATATTCATCTCATTTTACTTCCAGCATGCGAGACCCATTCGGAATGAGCCTCATCCCTATCTAACTTATCTCACCTGTACATACCTCACCCCAATCCCTCATTCCCTCCTTTATACAAATTTCGGGTTCCATCTAAAGGTAAAGGTAAGGGGTGAAGTTTGGGTGTTCATAACACCTACCAAGGGGGTAATAGTAAAAACACGCGAGTTGGTTGTTTATTCATCCCATTTTACTTCCAGCATGCGAGACTCATTCGGAATGAGCATCGTCCCTATTTAACTTATCTCACCTGTTCATACCCCACCCCAACCCCTCATTTCCTCTTTTGTATGTGTTTTCGGGCTCCATCTAAAGGTAAAGGTAAAGGTAAAGGGGTGAAATTTGGATGTTCATAACACCTACGGAGGCGGTAATAGTAAAAACATGGCGAGGGGGTAAACATGCCTCTCTGTAGGTTGGTTGCTTATTCATCTTGATTTAAGCTCACTTGACAAATACATGTCTCTATTTACACTTTTAGTTTTGCGCCCACTTCTTGTAGGAAATGACAAACCCCAATTAGTTGAAAACAACACCCAAATCGTGTCCATACTCATTGTCTTTGTAAGTTTTGAAGCTCAAATAAGTATTTTAGGGGTTGCTTACAACTACGTTTCAAGTCCCACTTTGAGGTGAATGTCTTAACTTCTTGGGCCCTAGAAGTGAATAAAAATTGAGGAAAAAATGCATTTCATGAGAGATGGGGTGTCATGGTGTAAAGGGCATCTAGTCCCAAGTGCAAGTTTCAAGTTCTATGCATTATGCAAAGTCCTAACTTCCAAATCTTACGTTATCCACTTATGAGAAGAGAACACAGTTGTTTTGTTCTTGGCCCCTTCATGGTTGTGAAACATATCATTATTGGCATTTTATACTTGTAAGTAATTATTCATTAGCAAAATGATATATTGGTGTTGTTGTTTTGTTTGTATTAGGTTGGAAATAAGCAAAGCAAGAATAAGAAGATGATGATTTTCAAGAATGAGTGGATTTGTGAACCAATTGCTTTTCGTTCATGTTTAGATGAGATGTTTAAATGTGTGAGAGAGTGAATCCATCAACTTTGAACTCTTAAAGGATGAGGGGGTATTGCACACTCTAAGATGTGTTATCAAAATATATATTATGGGGCTCTTACGAGATCACATCCATAGGATTACAAATGATTTTTTTTGTCATTTCAGATTGTATCTAGAAGTACTTACTTCAAACATGGGTCAATACAGTGTTCTCCTGCTTAAGTACGCACTTTGAACCGGAGCCGTTGGTGCCCACTTAGCTGGTAGGTGCGTACTTTACTCGTATCGCTTTCTAGACCCTTTGATTCGATGAATCGCAACGGGAAACGGATGAAACTTGAGGCAACCTACTTAACCAAAGCCCAACAATGTGAAAACATTGCAAAGTTGAGCAAGCAGAATGCGTCGAGCAAGTGGGTGTTGGGGCGGGAGTATTAAGAGAGTGAATGTGTCATCCGGAAAGTTATGGAAACGATGCGAATTGAAGAAGAACCGCCTATCGATGATGAAATCCAACCTATTGAGACAATTGATGAATGTGAAAGCGCTACCGACTTCGCAGGCTTTAAAGTTGTATTATCCTTGACATTGATGACCAATCGCTTTGCTTCGATGTTCAAATAGAAGATGAACATATGTATGATGAACTGTAATGATCGTTTGAGAAGTTTCAGCCAAAAGTTAACAAGTTGACAATGAATGTCAAGCATAAGAAAATTCATGCATTCATGGCAAATGACTCTGCATGACATGTTCAAACAATAAAGTATGAACCCTGATTTTTGTCAAAACATTTGCGCACTTAACCGGGATGCGTACTTAAACGGGTGAATACTTAAGTGAGAGATTATTGTACTTCATCAAAAACACAAATCTCATTGTTTTACCAAAAAAGAAATTTAAAAAAATGATATGAATGGCTTGGTGGAATCATAAATACCATATAGAATGATAAGAAACTGCAATTTATATTCTTTGAGTGGTAGATTTGTCAAAACATGCCGTTAATGTGAGCACTTCATGAAACATCAAGGGTAAACATTGATGATGTTATGTAATCATGCTTTTGAAGTGATAGACAAGCTCAATAGCTACACTTGAAAATATTTAATGCTAAAGGTTATCTTGTAAGGAAGATTTATCCATGTAAACTTGAAAGCCCCATTTTGGGACATTTTGTCATGTAAGAAATATGTACTTGAATGTTATGATGATGATTTGCATTGGAACACGAGTCATGACTTACCTTAGAGTTGGGTCACCACTTTTGGTCAACTCTTGACTCCAAGAGCAAGTCCCAACTTTTTTGTGCCAACGTTTTTGCCATTAGAATATTAGGACTAAAATTGGGGGGGATTGTGCTCTCTAGCACTTACATTGCTCAAGCAAAATGGGACTCGATCTAGTAACAATCTCTAGCTGGAATAGGATTTATTTATTTATTTTCATTTGCAATGCAAATCACTCAGTTTGTCAATTCAAGTTTCATAATCAAAATGGAAATGAAAAAAAGGTCAATCTAGAGCTTCTCTTTCTCTCGAATTGATCACATAATCCCATCCAATTTTGCTAACAAATAAACCTAAAATGGTTGATATATTGTGAGCAAATAATTTCAATTTCATTGTAACACTTGTGTTTTTGGTGTCCATTCTTAGTACACAAGCCTTGTCATATACTAAATACCACTTAAATTTAGGGGAGCAATTAAAAGAGTGACCACTTGAAGCTCACATGCGTAAATGGTTTTCATGGCCTTTGGACTTTCATGGTGTTCTTCCAAGAGGGCGGTCACAAAAGTGGTTGTGAGTATGAGTACGATGATGAAGTTCCAAGAGCAGATCAACTACATACCAATTTAGGGGGCCACAATAGAGTTATCCGTGAAGTAAAGGATATGAAACCATGGGTTAGTCCCAAACCGTGCGTTTATGAAAATCAACACAAAATCACCCACATATTCTTAATGCTTAAATTATCACACCCAAGAGAATGGTGTCGGTTATTAAAAGTCGGTTTTCTAACTTATCTTACTAGGATGGGTGGACCGAGCTAGCCTTGTATGGCCAATCTGGAATTTAGGACAACGGGTCTTATGTGTGTACCCTATTTTAGATATTAAAATTAACTCAAAGTTTTTGAAATGAGAAAAGGAAGATCCAAAAACTTCACCCAACTTTCAAAATGGTTCCAATACATGATAAGCTCTCAATAGAAAACTTTCTCAAAGAAGGATCAAACACATACTAACTTTTGTCCCTCCTTGAGTGGACATCCGCAAAGATTTTTGGGAATAACTAGTTGAGATCTTAGTGTTTCCAAGTCCAACCGGTTACATGTTGACATCTTTTCGGTTCTCCTTTATCAAATTGAGGTATATTCCATAGATTCCTCTAGAACGATGGATAATTTCTCTCAAATCTTAAACTTCAACCGGTTATCTCAAAACTCAACCGGTTCATCTCTAACTACACTAAATAGGATATTTAGTGTTTGATTAGATTTATTGTTGTTACCACCCTACCATCCTCAACATCAATTTCCAATTCCTAGACAATCAGTGTTAGACATAAATGTACCACTACCTTCCCTACTGCCACCTCCCTTATTATATCCTCTTTTTTTCATATCCTCACTAACACTAATTTCAAACATGTAACTTCCACATATTACCATCGTTTAATATTTGCACTTACTTACTTTCATAGGGTTATTGATATTTAGTGTATGCATTCGTATTTAGTGTATCAAACACTAAGGGCCGCTTTACACTTAGAGGCCGGGCCAATTCGTTGTGTAAGAGGCTTGAAATCCTCATTTGTGATTGGTCAAAAGGCTCAAATCGGCCCCAACCCCTTTACATCTAGAGGCCGGGCCGATTTGGTGGTATGATTTTTTAAATTAAAAAATGTATGTTATGACACGGCCCGAGCTCGTTGAATTGGGTGCACCCAAAATGGAAGGCCAATGTCATATTCCACTAAAAAAATCTTCTTAAATAAAGTATAATTTTTTAAAGTGAACTAGATCCATTGGATTATGTGGAATCTAAAGGCTCTATCTTAGATTATGCTACATCCGTTGGATTAGGCTAATTTTTTTGAATCAGCTTGGCTTCTTGGCCCGAGGGCCTTTACATATGGGAAAATTGGCCCCCGGTATAATCTTATTATAATGTGTAGTAGAGGCCGGCCTCCAACCCAAAAAAGGCTGAAATTTTGTGCAATCGGCCTCAAGGGAAATTGGCCCGGCCTCTAGGTGTAAAGCGGCCCTAAATATCCTATCCTACTTATTAGTGTAGTGGCCCGTTCTCCACATTCATTGCTTTGAGGGACTTTACAGGTAACCCTAATATGTGCAATAGGCTAGGTATACTTTCTACAGCCATAGTCGAGTCCAAGTCAAGTCTAATTGTACTGCTTTGCAGGTGGAACTAGAATAAATGTTATTGGACCGACTTCATGCCACCCTCTATGTAACGACGACTGCTTGCAAGTGGCTCAAAATTTGCTCCTTAAGCGCATTCACTCTCTTACCTTATCTCGCTAAGGTAGATGAGCCTTAAATGGTTAGTTTTTTTCCCAACTTCTCTGCTTCTTTTACAATATGAAACGCATGAATAGTATGAGATGATTAGCAAATCCAAGTTCAGGTTGTAGCCACTTTCCTCATGATTTTTGGAGCCCGTATGAATGATCTCATTCACTATCAAAGTGAAGGTTCTCGTGCTCGTTGAATGGTCATAAATGTCACCTCGATTATGTTGTCTATTGAGTTTAGAATGGTTCTCACATTTTTGAGCAAGTAGTTCAGTATCTTTTGTGCACATGTCATTTAGGTATTCATTCTTGGAGCCACACCTAACCACGTCCCAATCAAAGATAGGTGTTTGATTGAAAAAACGTAACGAAACAAGTGTTGTCTAATGTGGATCACATTCTCTTTATCCTTGTTGCTCCTCTTCCATTACTTGGTATTATCGTTACAACGAACAATAGGTATTTCAATATTGAGGTATTTAAGCCAAAACGTGCGCCTTTGTGGACATGACTATTTGAGAAAATATACTTGTTTGTCATCATGTATGCCACTCTTATGTGAACATCATGGCAAGAAGAAAGTGATTGTTTTCAGAGTAGTTTCACATGCCATAAAAACTAGTGAACGTGCATAATTATGTGTCCAGAGTACTTGTTTTTATGTACTTTGATTGTAAAGATAAGAAATGTATTGTTGGCACACACGTAGTGCCACAACATCAGCTATAACATACTTACCTTGTTAGCTTGAGGGTTCTACCTCGAGGGTTCTACCTTGACACTCCCAAGTGCAAGCACGTTATCTCCATAGAGCCTAAGACTGACCTCCACCTGGACACATAATTGTGCACGTTTGAACTTTGTTCAAAACTTTATCCACTTTCTAGGAGGACCAAAATATAGTACCGGAATATTTCCTTACACTACGATGTACTATTTTTTCATAAAATCTAGTTTATAAAGTGCATAATTATGCTATTCCAATCTTGGAAATAAACACAGAGAGTCTCACAAATGTGGGGTTGCCACGTTGCACTTTAAATTTGGAATCAGCTTTGGGAATCACAAGTCTTGTGAAGGTCACTCTCCATAAAATATTGAAAACCACTTGCAAAAAGTATAATCTGGAATAAAACCTAAAGGAATGAAATTCACCCAAAAAGAAACTTAGATGAATATAGGGTACCGGTTTTATGAAAAAGTCAGTGTTCAATAGAAATAAGGTCATGACAATACTTCAAAATTCTTTCTTGTTCAACTTAATGATACAAGTTTAAGTAATGAAGGGGCCACATATGTACTATGTGTTAGTATATGATGTGAGGAGCCTCTTTGATGGGGCAATGCCGTGGATGTGAAGGAGCAACCTTGGATGAGGAGGGAATGAGAGTTTGGGCCTCTTCTCCTCCTCCCTTGTGGGTGTTGTCTAGTATAGAGTGGATCACAAATTCTAGTATTGCAATGGACTCTAAAAGAGTTTATGTCTAGCACAAAAAGTTGAGAATAAAAACTTCAATGGATTATTGCAATTTATTTATCCAAATGATTAAAATTTCTATTAGTTTTACTTTCAAATTAAAACATGATGTCTCATATCTCCTTCTAGTGATCAAGTCTAGAATAGTTACCTCCAACAAATATGACAACTTGACATAATTTTATAAAAGTAGGTTGCCAAAAGAAAAGGGAAAAATGGAAATAATTACACCCCCTCCCCCCATCATACACCTCATTTGTGCACTTGGTCCCCCACAAAAACAAAGAGTGACTCCCCTCATTAGTAGTTCATGGCCAACTAGCACATCATGTGAGGAAACATGGCTCACTTTTCCTTAATATACACTCTACAACACACACACCGTGATCCTATTTTGATTGTTTTAAAGGGGAATGTTCTATAAGGACTTGATGAAATCCCCACCCCGCGAGTGAGTGAGCAAGAGCGAGAGAGAGAGAAAGCCTTTAGCAAAGATTTTTAGTTTTAGTGGCAAGAGCATCCTTCATACAAAGGCCATATTCAAATGAAGTTCATGCCAAGGTTTTGAGCAAATATTCAATAATCCTAAGCACATCCATGTTTCATTCCCAACAAAACTTTTGGGTGGGTGGTTGAGATCCTAAGTCATTTTAGAAATCCTAACATAACACTTAACTTCTTGCAAACAAATTTGTTCCAAGCAAGACAATCGTATTTAATTGTGAGAGTTGTATTTGCTAAACATGTTTAGTTGTGCTACTACTGCAACACTATGTGCATGCTCCAGTGCAAGACTTCTAAGAGGGGTAAGGTTCACATGTGTCCATATACCCACAACACTAGAGTGTTATTGTACGTACAACAAGTGTCTACATCTTACCCCATTGTTGTCTATGTCACTAAGCGAGAACGCATAAAGAATTCAAAAACATCAAGTACATAAACAGTTGCCGGTCACTTAGATTAGAACAACACCATCCTACTTGCCATAGTCAATGTTCATAACTACTTATACAAAAGACAAAGCTAGGTACATCCATGCTACAATCAAAGGTGGGGCCGGGTAGATCTGGACATAGCAAAGTGGAGACAATTATTCAAGTAAAGCCAGGTCTAAGCTAGGTAATGTAAGGTAGAGCCATGCTTCGGTGTAGAAGTGATTGGCTTCTTACTCTTTATTGTTCGAGGCATGCCTTAAATTTAGCACTTTAGGGTTTTCTCCAAATCAAGTCAATACCTCTCAAATCAAAGTTTTCAATTTAGGGTTTGATGATTAGTTGCCTAATCTCATACTTCTCGATCATGGTGAATTTGATAGGTCGTACATATAGAATGCTACACTTTAGTAAGATACTAAAGATCATTCTTGGGTGGCCATCATTCACTCATTCATGTTGTTGTTCATCTTTTAATAATAAGTAGTACACTAGGAGAGAGAGAGAGAGAGAGAGAGAGAGAGAGAGAGAGAGAGAGAGAGAGAGAGAGAGAGAGCCACAACCATAGCCAAGAGCTCATATGTGAACCCAAAACCGGTTTATTAAGTAGGAATATGGGATAAGTGCTATTGCTTCTTGTCGGAGGTGGTCCCTATTCGTAACCATAAATGGGGATTCTATAGGCCCATTTGGGGGGTATATGAGTTTTGTAGAGCAATTGACCATAGCCAAGAGCTCAAATGTAAACCAAAAACCGGTTTATTGAGTAGGAATATGGGATAAGTTGGAGGTTGTCCCTATTAGTAACCATAAATGGGGATTCTATAGGCCCATTTGGGGGGTATATGAGTTTTGTAGAGCAATTGACCATAGCCAAGAGCTCAAATGTAAACCAAAAACCGGTTCATTGAGTAGGAATATGGGATAAGTTGGAGGTGGTCCCTATTAGTAACCATAAATGGGGATTCTATAGGCCCATTTGGGGGTATATGAATTTCGTATAGCAATTTTGAGTATCTCAAGGGTGGGTGTTATGAGGGCATGGTGTCCTTACTTGTTGCAAGTTGTGTTGGGTTTAATTTTTGGGGGCGACCCCACACTAGTAGAAAGTGTGCCCCAAAAAATTGCAGCCAAAATTGGTTGCGGTTCTTTTGATCAGCCTAATCTGCAATCGCTAAATGATTACATATTTTCCTTTTTTGTTTTACAACTACAATTCTAAAATTTTGGGGCATGTAATATACTGTTGGAAAGGTATTTTTAAGACCTTTCCAACGGTATGCAACACGCCCCCAACTTCATAAGATTTTAGTCACTAAATCAAAAAATTGTAGTAATTTGGCAACTACATATCAGGATGGTCAAAATAACCTCAGCCAATTTTGGTTGCAATTCTTTTTGGCATAATTTTCTACTATGGCTAGGATGTTATCTATTCCTTTTTCGGAGCTAATTAAGGGGGTTTGGCCACCATATGATAGGATTCATTCTTGAGATTTTGTTTTCTATATGTAGTGGTTTTGGTACGTGCTTAGGTGGATAACAATGGCAATTGGTGGTTTTTCCCTAGATTACATAACATCTTAGGTCAATGTCCAAGAAATTTTTATTAGGGTCAATGTCCAAGAAACTTGGGTCCAAAACATGCTATTGAAAGAATTTTTTTCTCTTTATATAAAGAAATCTTCTAAGGATTAAGTTGTTCATGAACGATCAATTCATTTGGGCATTTTGAAGGGGGGTTTCTGGGCATCAATGTTTTTGGAACCTTACGTAAACCAACCCTAAGTGATGGATTAAAAGTACACTAGGTATACATCTATTTCCCTATGATTTAATGTAGCCCACACTTTCATCATTACGTGAATGAGATTGGAATTATTAGATGGCATGGGACACTTGTTGTTAAATGACAAGTCATCAAATACACATTAGCTAACTTGTTGTATCAATTTTATTGTCACACTAAATTTAGTGTGGCAATTTTGTAGTGATTGAATGGTCCTAGCAATAAGATCTCACCATGAATATGATGTCAAATATGCTTTTAAAACCATAGTCTTCATAAATTACAAAACTATCTAATGATTGGGAACATTACAAGTATATGAGATAAGGGCAACAAATCCCACACCACTAAAAAATCCATAAACCTAACATTGTGATAAAGTTGCAGATTTTTTCACCCAACACAGGACATGTTGCCCAATTCTCATATGTGGGTAGTGAAATGAGTCCTAGGATTGGTGATCACATGCTTCCTATAGTGTCCACAAGGATCATGCCATCGTCGCAATAGTCCAAGTTCTCCTAAGAATCGTGTAGTCTTTTTATAATTCCTAGACCATTAAATGGTTACAAAATATGTCTATGAGGGTTTAGTTTTATTGTATTGTTAGATTACATTACCATCGTTGTGTCCAAAGATCGAAAGAGTGCAATATTACTTTTATCAAAGTGCAGATTCCTTTGACTTATTATAGATAGGTGCCATTTTTTCCCATTCATCCTTGTATAATTAAGAGTTCAAAGTGCCCACCAACCTAAATGCCACCATGATGTTCTCATGTCAATGATCATTTCAATGAAATTGACACCCAATGTGCAAGTACATCCTTTGTTGTTCCCATGCCCTTGTTTGCAGTTGACCAAATATCATGACAATTTCGGAATGTGGCTTTAAAGGTCTTAAATTATGCAATATCAAGAGGTTGCAAAGCATGAGGTATGAGATGGGAGGGTAATGAGATCTAAACCAACAACACGTGCTTGCTTAATGGCATCACTTGTCACATGAGATTTTTGACCATTGAGGTTGAGCAAATGTCAGTTTGTCACCAACACATTCCCACCCACGGGTAGATCACTCTAAGGCATTTTTGTGCACCACGTGCGGCTGGGTTTTTTGTTTTGTTTTGGGGCTATTTACCTTCAAGGGTTGAATTAAAGCCTCCCTATAATTACTTAAATTTCAAAAATGGCCCACTTGTTTGCACCCTTCCATTACTTATATTGTCCAAGTCACTGCAATTTTTTGTACTCTATGTTCCTTTTAAGTAATTTTGGACAGACGGAAATCCCAATTATCATCCATCCCCGTGAGTCCTAAACCCATTTACATACCATACTAAACATACCTTCTAAGATCTTTATCTTCAGCCCCTATATTAATTTTACAAAAAAATAATGGCCCATGTTTTATGTCCATCTAACTTACTTATAATGGGATTGTCTACATTTTATGGCCCCTTCATTATTTGGAATTCCTTTATAATTTTTATTTCAAATGATTTGAATCCTCTCTATATTATGCCGCACGTCGTTTTTAAAATGCACTAAGTGATCTACCCGTGTTCCCACCACTTGCTTGCATACACTTGACAAAGTGTGAGGGCCATTGTGCAAATAAGAAATTTGTCATCCATGCCCCATCCATGCCTTTTGTTGCATTTCCATACATGCGCCGGTCCAACACTTGTTCACATTTTGTTCACATTTTCCTTATTTTTATTCCTTTAGAAATGTGAAAATATAGTGTGGACTTACCAACTGCATTGGTGTAAGACAATAGAAATAAGTTCTCCCTCTCATCTGGTGGTGTGGTGTGCACTTGCCATGCCCCCCTCCTAGCCAAGATTATTGCAACCCCATTCCTTCTAGCTTGGGGCCTACTCTCATCACTATCCATATTTGAGAGGTGGGTAGCACTAGTTGTGCAATTGGTATGCCGTGTGAAGCCTATCATTCAAACTCTTCACATTTTCAAGACAAACGTCCCTTGCAAGCCAGTCTTAAGCCCTAGGGCAATTTGCAATGAAATATTTGGATTGCATGTCCGAAACCAGTGAACCTACCTTGGCCCCTGAAAACCCGCATGGAACGGAGTGTCTCTCTCTTGAGTATTTTTGCCACCTTCAAGCGTGATTAAATCAAGTGAGTGGTGCCCAATAGAGGCCATGTTGAACATGTAAACAACCAACTCCCATTTTTCTTACTTTAAAACACCCTTCTTGCCCCAATTTATAGATTTGATCTTGCCTCTAAGATGGCTATGGAGCGCGGTAATTGGAATGTCCAATTTACACTTGCCACAAGAATAATAGATTACCCACATGTGATTGTGGCAAGGAATGCTTTGCAAACTCCAATTGCCAAAAAAAAAATTGGATTTAGTTTTGGGATGCTTCTATTGTGTGCAATATTTGGCTCCAAGCCTCCCAAAGGAAAAGGTTAGTGTGCCCGATGTGAGGATATGGTGCCCCATGTCTGGTTGGCAACTAGAGTTCAGGCTTGAGAAAGCCTCTCGACCCCCCCCCCTTGCACCTAGTTTGATGTGCAAATTTCTTGTTTTCATTCCATTGCATATACAATCCACCCACAATCATGATTGGAGGTCACTTCCAATGGCCACATGTATGCCTTTTTTATTTCCTACTCATAAGCCAAGATGGTAGTGAGCTCAACGGCAACCTCAGTGCTGACAACAAATCTCCCTCCTCTATCAATCATAGACTATGAGAAGTGGACCCATATCTCAAGGCATAAATCGTATGATTTTGAATTAAAATTAACCGATCTATGGTCTTAAAACTCTCATGCAATCACCTCACCTCTTGAATGCAAGGAGATTGTGAATACTAGTTGGCACTACATATACACCAATACTCAATGCCAAAATTGACACAAAGTCTGCTCAACCTCCCTTTGATGCACCCAACAACAATGCTATTCACGTGTATCACCCTTACCCCCATAACATGCATAAGGAAAATTTATGGGAATGCCCCACCTAGAACCTTGACACACAACCTCGTTCACAAAGTCACCCCCGCCACCCTGTCCTCCACAAATGGGCCAAGAACACCTTATCAAACCACAACCACCCTAACATTTTTTTTGAGACACCTCCACCATCCTAGATTCTCACATCACCCAAACAATCAACTTTTGCAATGCTTAGTACATGAGAGACTACTACAACCATATACTTTGGCCCCAAAAAATCCCCCTTCTAATTCCACTCCCTACGCCCCCCTGGGGGACCCCACATCGACACTATTCTTAAGGGCTTGCCACACATTAGACATAATAAAGGCCTCAAACACATCCAACAACTTCTGCTCTCCCATCACCACACCAAATGGAAATGCCTCGTCAATAGGAATCCTCCTTTGACATCCCCAACTACAACATTGTCCCACACTAGCTCCTTGTTTTGCATATACCTCTCTACCCCATGTACATGCCCATCTTGCCTTCAACCAAACATTCTCCTCACAAAACCCCTCCAAACCCAAGGTCCATTTCCCACACAACTCACCACAAACTCCCATTGCATCGAATTCACCTACTATCATGATCGTTTCCCATAAATAGCCATACAACAAAAAATGGACAAGTGCACCATACACATTGCCATCATCACCACCGAAAGCTTGTAAATTCAGCCACTTTATTGTCCTTACAATTGGCCAACGAGGAAGAATCCACACTCCCACCCTCATAACCTTACTAATCGCTTCAACCTCCCATCCTTGCCCATCAAAACAATGCAAATGTAGCTACACACCACCGCCATCTGCTCCCTCCCTACCATTGTTCTTAACGAATGCAGACTTGACACCCAACCCCCAATCAACCTAGCACACTCCCTCCCCTCTACAAAACCTCCTACATCCCAGGGGATGGATTCCCTAATATCACGCCTTTGGCAACCAAAGTGCACATGAGTTTAAGGGATGTATATGGTGTTGGCATGGATGCATGATAATAGAGAATCAATGTATTGTGCGACATTATGGAACAACACAAAGTCAACATTGCAATAACGACAATAAATCACGATGATGACAACGTGATGCATGCAAGCATGTGGTTTGAATTTCTCGGTGTATAGCTTTAATGTCAAAAACCCCATGATAAATGGGAGGGACATGTGACAACAAGGAGGGAGGCCAAGACTGAGAATGTCCGTACCCTAGGGTTTGGGGATCCAAGAGAAGGAGTGACATTCGGGAAGGTGGTATTAGAGAGGTTGAGATGTAACCATTTAAGAACCACCTAGTCAAAACCCTATGATAAATGGGAGGGACATGTGACAACAAGGAGGGAGATTGAAATTGAGAACATACGCTCCCTAGGCTTTGGGGATACAAGAGGAGGAGTGGCATTGAGGAGGGTGATATTATGGAGGTTGGGAGGTTGTAACCATTTACGAGCCTTGTAGGATGAGTGACATTGGGGAGGGTAATATTACGGAGGTTGGGAGGATTTAACCATTCAAGAACCACCTAGTCAAAAACCTGAGACAAATGGGAAGGAAACATGACACCAAGAAGGGACATTGAAGCTTCGAACACCCCTTCCCTAGGGTTTGGGGACACAAGAGGAGGAGTGGCATCAGGGAAGGTGATGTTACGGACGTTGGGAGGATGTAACCATTCAAGAACCACCTAGTCAAAAACATGAGACAAATCGGAACGAAACGTGACAACAAAGGAGGGAGATTGAAACTTCGAACACCCGTTCCCTAGGGTTTGGGGACACAAGAGGAGGAGTGGCATTGGGGGAGGGTGATGAGGTTGGGGGGATGTAACCATTTACGAACCACGTAGTGAAAAACTCGAGACAAATTGGAAGGAAACGTGACAACAAAGGAGGGAGATTGATACTTCGAACACCCGTTCCCTAGGGTTTGGGGACACAAGAGGGAGGAGAAGTGGCATTGGGGGGGGGGTGATATTACGGAGGTTGGGAGGGTGTAACCACTTAAGAGCCTCGTAGGAGGAGTGGGTAGGCGGTATGTAGGTGAAGGGGGTGGCCATGGGAATTTGGAGGCCAGGGGGGAGGCCAGGCCAGGTCTCCTGGGCGTCAGCTTTT
This sequence comes from Polytrichum commune, assembly GCA_950295325.1. Lineage (NCBI taxonomy): Eukaryota > Viridiplantae > Streptophyta > Polytrichopsida > Polytrichales > Polytrichaceae > Polytrichum > Polytrichum commune. The sequence continues at coordinate 41,406,131 of OX485807.1, forward strand.
AAATCTGCAAATTACATACGTGGGAGAGTGAGTGAGTGAAGATGCAATGACTCCTGCATGTACTTGACCCCCTCCCCCTTCGCCTTTGACTGCCACCCCCCCTGCTACCTCCCCACCCCAGCACGTGGTCCCTTGGGCCGCCCCACCCCCGCTCTCATCCAAGCACATTCATCCGCCAACATTCATTCATCCACCTCCTTGTTCACCCGCCCACCCGTTCTAACGTGCCTGGGACTTAAGGGCCACTTCATACACGAGCCAAGCGCCGTGACCACGAGATTGTGAGAGCCCAAAAGAGAGTGTTCAAAGGCCGTCCCAAGACACCTCCAAGTTCATGTAGTGTGGTCACGGACCCTCTAAGTGTAGTGTGAAGTCATATGTGACCGGACCCTCAACCAAATGCTATGCCCAACCGTTCTAACGTGCCTGGGACTTAAGGGCCACTTCATACACGAGCCAAGCGCCGTGACCACGAGATTGTGAGAGCCCAAAAGAGAGTGTTCAAAGGCCGTCCCAAGACACCTCCAAGTTCATGTAGTGTGGTCACGGACCCTCTAAGTGTAGTGTGAAGTCATATGTGACCGGACCCTCAACCAAATGCTATGCCCAACCGTTCTAACGTGCATGGGACTTGAGGGCCACTTCACACACGAGCCAAGCGCCGTGACCACGAGATTGTGAGAGCCCAAAAGAGAGTGTTCAAAGGCCGTCCCAAGACACCTCCAAGTTCATGTAGTGTGGTCACGGACCCTCAAGTGTAGTGTGAAGTCATATGTGACCGGACGCTCAACGAAATGCTATGCCCACCCGTTTTAACGTGCTTGGGACTTGAGGGCCACTTCACACATGCGCCAAGCACCGTGACCACGAGATTGTGAGAGCCCAAAAGAGAGTGTCCGAAGGCCGTCCCAAGACACCTCCAAGTTCATGTAGTGTGGTCACGGACCCTCAAGTGTAGTGTGAAGTCATATGTGACCGGACCCTCAACCAAATGCTATTTCACTGAATTTTTATTCATGTGGGTTCTCACGCATGATCAAATAGAATAAACCAACGGTTGTGAACATTCGGAGTGTCGTGGTCTCCCAATTTTGTGTTAGGCCTACCTCTAAGAGGTGGTTTTTGAAAATAGTCCAACTGACCATGACACACGATCCATTCGAGGCCATGTAGGACTCCATGTAGACTTTACATCCATCTTGCATTCACATACTCCATTGGTCCCTCAAGCGTAGTGTGAAGTAGCGAACTTGGACCGGCTCCGCCTTTTCCACCAATGAGAGTGCTTGAAGTGTATGGTCACGGGCTCTCAGTCCCGTGTGTGAAGTGGCCCTAAGATCGTGGCTCCTGGCTTCGTCTCCCCACATCCATCAATGATTCATCCACATACCCCTTGATGTCTCCCAGCACAATATTCATCCAATCCTCTCAAGCCACATAATACATCCTTGCCCCCCAGCCCGGCTCCTTTTGCTCCCCCTTCAACGTTCCCAGGACTGCACTAAATATTTGTATTTAGTGTCACCAATTCTATTTGTCTTGCTCTTGCTCAATACACATTGTAGAGCGCCCGTCTAGTGTCACCGACACTGAATGTAAACTGAACGTTATTTTTCATTCCATGTGAAATAAATAATTTCGGATGTTATAGATTTACAATGTTGCAAATGTTGTCACTCAGTAACTGATTTTCCATCCAATTTTCAGTCATCCATGACAACATTTCATCTACAGAACATGTTAGGATACGTAATATACCATACTTTATCCCAATAATTGGTATTTGGATGAATTAAAAGTAAGTTGGGACGACGGTTGTGGTAAATTTATTCATAGAAAGCGTCATTAGAGAAGTTACCGCAGTGACATAAATTACCATATGACACAACATACAATATTTACTGGTAGTTGCTCCCACCTGGTCTCCGGATGGATGGTTTGATCCATCCATCCACCCACCCACTCTTCCCCAAACTGTCATCCACTCCCCTCGCTCACATCCACAGAATGCATCCAGTCTGTGCTCCCACCACCATCTCATCTACGATATTCATCTCCCTCTGTCCATTCAAACGTTCCCAGCACTAGTCGCTCACAGCTGGTCTCCGCATTCATCCATACTGCCCCCAACCGTCATCCGCTCCACATCTGCATAGAAGGTCATCCACTTTCCTGCCACGCTCTCGCCATCCTCTCATCCACAACATTCATCTCCTCTCATCCATTCAACGTTCCCAGGACTAGTCGCTCCCGCCGGTCTCCGCGACGGGGGCCACATCAGTGGCCGCGACGCATTCCTGTCGCGAGAGTGTCCATCGCTCGGGCCGGCTGATGCTGCGTCCCGAAACCCAAAACCCGTCCGTTCCACAAATTTCTTTCGGTGGTTTTTGCATTTTTGTCATTTTTTTTTTGCAACTCTCTTTCCTGCTTTTCTCGAAAGGTCGGTGTCTACTTTGCTGCATGCAAGGAGGAGCGAGACGCGATGATCATGACGAGAAACTTCGGTGAAGATGGCTCAAGCGGTCAATTCTTGAGTGTGTGTCGATGCGTAGAGGTGAGGTTTTTTTTTCTGTTTTTGGTTTTTGGTTTTTGGTTTTTTTTTTGAGGATGAATCGGGGGGCGCCTGGGATTCATCGTCACCACCGTGTGGTGATCGCATTGAGTGAACTTGTGCAGTCGAGTCTGGGCGTGTTGTCCGACTTGCAGTGTCAGTTCTTGTCGACTTGCACGAGGACAACAGGCAGGTAAAGTAGAAGCCACAATTGGAGCGTGGGGAAGAAGAAGAAAAGAAAGATATGGGAACGGGAAACGATGTTCAAGTGTAACAAGGCTTGTCTCAGGAGGGGAGGAAATCAAAATTCGATTCTCGGGAATTTTGGTTTGTGTCCATCTCCTCTTGCCGGATCGTCGTGTGTGCTGTTGTTCATTTCCGTGTGAATGGTTGGGTGAAGTCTAGCTTGCAATCTGAACCAGCTACTTGATGGTAGCATTGTAGTAGCTTGTTTCTTGGCAGCATTTATCGAGGCATAATTTGCTCCTGCTTGTTACTTCACTCGTCAACTTGTGCACATTGTTTTGAAGACTAGAACCTTCAAAGAGTCAATGAGTGTAGTAGCAGGTCGTTGAACTTGTAAAAGGTCCTGAATATTTTAGGCTGACTACTTGGGAACTTGAATGGATTGTTTTGTTGTTGAAGTCGGCCTTGGAATCTCCACCAGCTACTTGATGTTCGCATTCTACTTCTTCTTCTTCCTGCTGAATGCAGCATTCATCGAGGCAGTCGAGGCATAACCTGCTGCTGCTGCTGCTGCCGCCGCCGCTACTCATCATTTGGCCTCGAAGGCTAAGAATTAATTAACTTAGCGTCGATGAGTGCACGGTAGGACTTATTCCAGCTGCCATAAATTTAGAGTCCACATGATCATTTGCCTTCTTCACCTTAGCCATTTCGGTGGAAAATGTTGTTGCAGTTATCCATCCTTGCAACATTCTACCACAATGACAGGTTGCAATGATGGACAGTGAAGTCTTTAGTAAACTTGTAAGGGATCCTGAATTTCTTAGGTCCATGGGCTGATTGATTGTTGTTGAAGTCGTCGACCTTCTGCACCTTAGAATCAACTCAACCACCTCCTATCCTCTAACTTCACCTTAGTATCTTACCCCGAAGAAGACCATAAACCCAGAATCAAAGAGTGCAAATTTCCAACTTCCATCTGCGATTTCAGACACACCATTCTTAATCGTATCCTTGTACTAGTCTTAAATATGAGCTTGTGAGGCCGGGCTTTCGAATTTGAGGTTTGAAAATTCTCCCGCAGATTCTACATTAATTCAGCGTGATCGACTGACTGTTCGGGGAGCTCTAAAAAATCCTCGACACGAGATTTTTCTCGCACCCTCTTGGCATTAGTTATGGTGGGATCGATGACAGTCCCAAAGGCTGCAGCTGCATCATTGGTGGTGGTTGTGATTTGTGCGCTGCTGGGACTGAATCGGTTGGACACAGCCCAGGGTGCCATCCCGGAGCATTTGGTGAGCGAGTTGCCAGGGCAGCCGGCCGTGAACTTCACTCAGTACGCGGGCTACATTAATGTGGATGAAGCGAACGGCCGCAACATTTTCTACTGGTTCACGGAAGCCGACAGCAAGAAAGCTTCGTCTCTACCTCTTGCCTTCTGGTTCAATGGAGGTAAGATTATCGGAAACCCACTCAACTTTGTTCTTCGAAAACGCTGGTTTCGATCGAAACGGAGTGAGTTCGGGAAGCCAAGGATAAAAGAATAGAATTTCGGGCTTGGCATGTGCCTCGCCTAACCTGTTCGTGGAGCGAGCTCGTTTTTGTTTGAAAGGTTGGTTGGTCCTTTTATTTTTAATCGGGTAGAATCGTCCAGACTTTCTCAACTCCGATCCCATCCAAGATGGCGGTTTTGTAATGCTTGAAACCTCCATTTCATAACCTTTCATCTTGTTTTCTTCAGTTGTAAGTAAAAACGAAGAAAGGAGATCCCAACCTTGAAACCAAACTCCTTGAGGTCGGTCAGGCACATGTGAAGGTCGAAATTCTTTTACCTTGGTATACCGATCTCTGTTTCGATCGAAACGGGCGTTTTCAAAACGTGTGTAGCTGCCTCCCCTTCCACTCATCATTTCTTCGCCTTGCTCATGTTTTGAAACTGCCAACAATGGTGTTTGCAACTTTGTTTAGGCTACAAATTCGGGAATGGAAGGAAGGCCTGTTCGAAATTCAGATTTAGATCTGTCTTTCCTTCCATGTGCTTGAAACGGTGCAAGAGCTTTGGTTCATGGAACTTGTTTTAGATTGATTTTCAAGTTATATAAGAAAGATTAAAAACCCAAAAAAAAAAGTGATAGAAAGACTACTCTATGGCGTGAATTATGGTGTTGCTTCATTTTCATTTTCGAGTTGGTCCAAGTCTAAATCTAATCCCGAAACGGACTTTACAAGAATTAGAAGCCCCCAAGACTATTCCCTCCTTTCGAAGGCACACGCCTTGAAAGGACGCAGGCGAGACGGTTGCCGCCTATCTATCTCGCCCAAAGGTAAGCCTCTAGGTTCCCACATGGGTGGTTGAAAATTTCCGGTTTACCCGGACTAGCCCCACTATGATTGATTGGGTGGACCATAGGTGGTATGGTGCACCAAAAATCAAGTGCTAGGAAGGTTATCCATCCGACCAAGTACTATTCCGGCCTTAGGCGGCTTAACCCCTCGGAGTTCCCATGGGATTCCGGGTTAGGGCCTTGGGTTTAAGCCACCCCTTCAAGTCACATCCGACTTGAAAATAATACTTCAAGTTTAAGTTTGGGATTGAACTCGAAGATCATCAATGCCCCAAATAAAGCAGGGAGGACCTTGAGATAAAGCTCCTTAAAAATCTCTTCCCTTGGCCGGCCACCATTAAACTTGCAAGCTTGAGCGCAAGTTGTGAACAAAGGGAAGAATTTTCTTACATCAAGTCGCCATGAGTTTTTGTGCTGATGATATACTGTTGTGAGTGGAGGAGTCAACCTTTCGCTCTTATTTCCAGGATCAATCAGGATAGGCAATGCTGAATCATCTGAGTTGCAAAAAAACTCCCTTGAGTTGTTTCCTAAGAACATCAAATTTTGTGAAGGATCTTGATGAGTAAAATATGTGGGATGGTATGATCGCAGGCCCCGGGTGCTCATCGGTCGGAGATGGATTGTTGTCTGAGTTGGGTCCATTTCGAGTCTCCAGCTCTGAAAATCTTACACTCAACCCCCATTCCTGGAACAAAGGTACCAAGCATTCTCCACCTGATTTGACAGACAAAAAAGAAAGAAACACATTTCTCGGTATTATCCAGTGTTGGAGTGTATCCGTTTTTTTTTTAAAAAAAAACTAAAAACTATTCGGGTATCTATAATGAGGACTCCAATTTTGTTGACGCCAGTAGGGTATGGGTTATTTCATGGTATTTTTGTTTTCGATACCGTTCGGGCATATGTATTATGCAAGAGCCTTCGTACCTAGGTTTTAGAAACGATGCTTGTTTCAAGGTTGCCGAAATGAGGATAGACTTACAAGCTCTTTCTCTGGTGTCTTTCAAATGTCCAGAGTTGAGGAATGGTCGTGGAAGAATTTGTATTGATGAAGATTCAGAAACCATCCACATGTAAATTTCTCAGTGTGCAACTTATTTGTACATTGGCCCATCAGTGGTAGTCCCAAAAATCTACAAAATGCATCAAAGCTCAGAAAATACTTGATTTTGGATAGCATTAGCCTCAATTTAAGCAAGATTTTATCTAATCTCAAATTTCAGGAAGTTAAAATGAAATGTTGAAATTTGACACCATAATTTGTAAGTCCCTGCTGCAGCTGCCAATATGATCTTCGTGGAGTCTCCCATTGCGGTTGGTTTCTCGTATTCCAGCACCAAGTCTGACTATGGAGCCTTCAGTGACGCACAAACAGGTGAAAACCTACCACCTACTTTGAGGTGGATTATCAGATACATACATTAGTATGGGAAGACATGAATCGTTCCTATTTGAATGTATACATTAAAATTTTCATTAGAGTGGTTGTTCAAGAATCAGAATTTGGGGCTGTGGTGGTTCCAAGAATCTCTCCTCGTTTATTTTCACAATTCCTGTATGTCAACAGGGGTCTTAAATTTCTTCACCTCTGTACCAATATCTAGGATTAGGGTAGGTGTTTCACTTTCACCTGTGGTGTCATTCACAGCTATCCAAAATACTGGACAGAGGTGATAAACTTCAGAGCCCTTTGTGATTGTTCCTTCAAGATACTATTTTCTTTCCTTCCTTTAAAATATCTCTCAATAGGTTTTCATTACCCGAGTGGTTGTTGTGGTCGATTTGCTCCCACATTGTCCTGTGTATCTATGATTCATCACCTCTGTCCCAATATCTAGGATTTTGGTAGATGTACCACTTCACCAGTCTACATACTGGTGGACAGAGGTGATGATGGGACTTCATTCAGGCCCTTGTGCTTGGTCTTTAAAACATCCCTTTCTGACTGCTGTGGTTGGGATTTGCAGCGGCCGATGCCTATACCTTTCTGGTGAATTGGTTCAAAAGTTACCCCGAGTACACCAAAAATGATATGTACATTGTTGGTGAAAGTTACGGCGGTAAGTCATCACCCTCCATCATAATCTCACAATTGATTGTAAACCTCGGGAACTGCATAACATTTAATTTTCCACTCGACACTCATAACTATCTATGCTGGATATGAGAAGAACGACATTGCTTTTGTCATGTAAGTATGTTTGTCAAGCCCTAGGCTTTTGCATGGACTGCCTCAATATCTAGGATGATTGTAGATGTCCCACTTTCACCGATCTCTTCTTACCTGGGTATGTCTGTTTGTATTGGCAGGACACTACGTTCCGAATTTAGTTCAACAAGTAGTGCACCATAATGCAGAGCCTGGAGCATTTTTCTTGAATCTCAAAGGATTTGCGGTACTCCCCTTCACACTCATCCCAGCTTGTATAGCAAAAATTGGGAAGTTTCGGATGACTATGACAAAGTTCTAGGTTTGATGACGTTGTCACACAAACAGAACAAGAAATACAAGAAATACACCTCGGTCAACTTTTGCTTGGTACTCGGGTCAAATTTATAAAGAAGAACTCATACGACCCTCATAAATAGGAACTTGTTGCCTTGTAAAACCAACATTACAACATCTCTTCATTACTTTTATCTTCTTGCTTAAACAGTACAAACATGGGCCAATGGACATTGTGAAAGTCAAGAGGCCGACATTGAACTGTAACATATCATATGCTTAGGTCCAATTTATGTACAATGATCAGAGCTTCTCTATCATCAAAAAAGACATCGCATGGGTGACCCTAAACTGAGATTCAAGTAAAATTGAACTTTTGCAGGGAAAATGGATTTACTAATATTTCAAGTTTCTGCAAACTTGCAATTTCCACTTCTGTATGTAACTAGTGTGGACCCATTGTTGGCTCGTTGATTGCCATATATGCACAGCAGGCTCTACGGTGGCCATCGCAGCCAACATTGAATGTAGAATAGTTTCATTTATGAACAAATCAAGGTATAGAAACTTGTTATGTATGTTTGGGCCACATATACAATCGATGGAATTAGCAACAATGTAGCTAAGTTTGTAGACAGATTACCCATACAACCCTGGTTGCATGCTTCTAGACCAAATTCCATGTGCTAATGACAATGATGCACATAGAATTTTGTTATAATTGCGAATGTTGCCACAGATGATTATTTCTGGACCTCCCAAAATTCCATTTCGACTTGAAGAATTTCCGTAAGTTACCTTACCACACTAACTCCTAGTCGATTGTGGATTATGTATGTTGCAGGTGGGAAACGCATGGACAGATGCTTACTATGATAATAAAGGCTCGGTCGAATTCTTCCAATCACATTCACTCATCTCGGACGAGACCTACAAAAATCTCATGGACAACTGCGATTTTGCACATGAATTCCCCATCGACGTGCCCAACACCAATGCCCTGTGCAACAATGCGACCCTCGTTCTTTACAATGGAGACTTGTCAGGGTTGGATGTCTACAATATTTATGGGCCCTCTTGCAACCTCCCCTCCAACAATGTCTCAAGCTGGGCCTTCATGAAAGGGGTAAGCTCCACTCACCAAATTTTAAGTGAGGTAGATGTGCCTAATTTGGTCACTTCTCTTAATCAGACACCTATATTTGAGTGGTACGTAGTTAGATGTGGCTCCAACAACGGATAACAAAAAGGCATCATATGTTTGAAAGAGATTGGACTGCGTGTTCACAACATCATGATTACCATTCTAGACTCAATAGTCACCATAATTGAAGAGGTGTATATGACCACTTGATGAGGACGGGAATTTCGCTGTGATGGTGAATTATTTATTCATAGGAGCTCCAAAAATTGTGAGAAAAGTGGCTACAGCCTCCATATGGATTTGCTAACTGTTTCACATCCTAAGGAGAAGTGGCTAGTCAGAAGTAGTAACCATTAAAGACCCATCTACCTAAAGACTTGATTTTAAACACGTCTTGATTTTCAAATGGAAACCCGTATTGAATCCTTAGTGTCCCAGTTAGCGGATGTTGGGGTCAGACCACCACCACCACCACCACCACCATCACCACCATGTATTGGCTACAAATTGGGACATCACACCTAGTACCAGTTTAGGTGTGCTCTTTCTTTTTACCACATATCAAGGGGCTCTCCAAATAGTGGACAACAAGACAAAGTTACTTAAAACTACAATCTCAATGTGTTATATTAGCAACTCCTACGATAAGAAGGTGAAGCTCTCCTACTTACACAAACATTCTGAACATTCTGTTGTAAACCCGTTTATCTTGGGTTTCGTGTTAATTTTTCTTTCACAAGTATAACTGCTATTAACTTGTGGGTTCCTTGAGCAGAAAATTCCTAGTTTCCCAGCATCAGCAGCCATCGACCCATGCCTGGATTACGTGACACCCTATTTGAATACCCCAGCAGTGAAAGCGGCTCTGCATGTCCACCAAGACATTGAGTGGACTGAATGCAGGTGCGTAGTGCATCTAAGACCTGAACTCACATTATATCCAATTTTAAGATCTAACTCCATGGTTACTTCTAAATCTTGTGGGTTACATATGAGTATCAATGACTCTTAAATGTCACACGAGTTGATGATGTATGCGAATCACTTTTGAACGCTGTCAAAAACCTGAAATACATTTCTCAAGCTTTGTAGTCATAGAGCTTGTTGATATTCATGTGATCCCCCTAATCTTCCTGGAGCTCCCAAACCTACTTACGTTCCGGGTTCAATACAATACGCATGGAACCTCTAAATACATGCTTTGACTCCTGGGTTGCAAGTGAGTCGGGAGACAACAAGACTGATGACCCATAGAGGGCTCTCGATTCCGACAAAGAGTATTTAGTTTCTCCCTCAACTTTCGCCATGTGTCATTCTTACATTGGCTGAGACCAGTGACATGTAGCACTACATTTCGGCATGTTCAGCATCAGTGGATCGTCTTTATGTTTTATCGGTCCAAGGTTAATGTTAAAATGAAGTGTTCCTACTTGTATCACTTTGCGCACTCACTCTGATCGCCTGGTGTTGGCAGCAATGTTGTCTTCAACAAGTACAATAATACAGATATTCTGGCCTCCATGCTTCCAGTGTATCGTGAACTTCTGCAGACTGACCGGCTCCGAGTTTGGGTTTACAGGTATTCACATCCCCCCGTCTTCTTTTGGCCGAGCCAGAAAGGTATTTCTGCCCAAAATTTACATTGAGCTCACAATTACCATCTACGGACCACCATCATACATTTGAAAGCCTCAAATGTACGACTATGGTACAAAATGTTGGATTTAGGTCTGCCTACCAAGTTAGGTGAAACAATAAATGTTGAAAGTCATGTTCAATGCCCACATCAGTTGATGGAGAAGGTGAATTAAGCTTACAATTTGTCGACGCAGTGGAGATTTTGATGGAAGAGTGCCAACGACTGGCACGCGGGAATGGATCGCCAAGCTTGGACTTGCTGTCCGGAAGCCCTGGTACCCCTGGGTTCACGGAGGACCCCGAGAAACAAAGACAGGAGGAGGACAGGTACCTTTTAACCCTTAACCCAAAATGCCCAAGCGGTAAAGCACTTTCCATAATGTGCCATAAAACAACATTTCCAAGGAGTGTTACATTTTTTTTAATACTATTGCAAAAGAGAAGCCTTGTGAGGCACCATCAAAGGATCAGATCAATAAGGTTAAAACTATAACAATCACTTCTGGTCATAAAAATACTTGAAGTGAAAACGTTTGAAAAAGCACCATAATCACAAAAAACTCATTGTTTTGATGAGACAATTGATAGGTTTGGCTGACATCATATGTACCCACAGATTGTCAGAGAGCTGACCTTAACATGGTCTTGAAGTGACCAATCTGCCAATGCGTCTCTTGAGATGTGAGCACTTCATGAGGTTAAGGGGATGACAAGTCATGCACTTTTATAATCAAGCTTTTGAAGGTGCTATACAATTTTGAAAGCTCCGTCTGAAGGAATGAAGTGCTCAGAAAAGCAAGACCCAAGTACCTTTGAGATTCAGAGTCCCATTTTAGCATGTTCAGGTTAGAGGGTATCATGGATCACTCATGGACATTGCAACATACTGCAACTAAAGATCGAGTTTGATATCTTTTGGGATGTTTGATTTGTGCAGGTTGCTGGTTACACTCAGGTATATGAGAAAAACTTCACATTTGCTTCAGTCCGGGCTGCAGGCCACTTGGTGCCAGCTGACCAGCCTGCGCGTGCACTAGCACTCTTCAAGACATTCCTGTCGGGACAATTTCTGAAGCCTTTTGTATACCCAGCAAAGTCTTCCAACACAACAAATCCTACATTATAGGGTGAAGTAAAAGTCAATTTATAAAGCCTGTCCACCACAACCACACTGATTCATCATTCTAAAGAAACCTAGGATATTTTGGGTTTCTAGCTGATAACTCAGCAAAATTACCTTCATGGATCTTTGAGGTAGAATATATTGGGGCTCCAACAAAAGGAATAGAAGAGGGTTGCAAACAGTGATTTGCACATTGCTTGCCTTCTCAATAAGTTCGCTCCCTGCCCTGACTTAGTCTTCAACTTGCAATTCAAGATAAGGCCCTCTAATGTCTGGGCAACACCCAAAGCATGACATTTTCTGTGATTGCAATAGACAGTTTCATGCAACAAATTATACTTTTCTGTAGTGCCTTTCACTGTGACCACAATCTCCTTCCACCTTAATTACCTCATAGAGATTGCACATGGATTTATGAGGGAGGGAGGGGGGCTACTTGGTTATTTTATGACTCCGGCACTTCTGACTTTGAAAATCATAGCAGCAACTGGGGAGCCCAAAAAATTCCATAGTTTGTTGTTAAAGTCTCATGTCACATTTGCGTATCCAAGAAATATCCTAACTCTCAGACCCAAGTTGAAAATCATGGCAAACAGCAAGTACTAATCACCTAAGACACATTTACGTATGATGCTTGGTCTTTCATAGACATTGAATCTATCTGCATGTAGTCTTACCTGGAAGTTTAAAGCTCTACTTTTGGGAAACATCTGTATCCTCAGTTATTGAAATTCACAGAATCTATGAATTCGTAGCCTCGAAATATTTTGAAAAGGTCTCCCTGGACCAAACTCTCATCCAAAATGTAAGACTTCTTAATAACATTCTCCACTATACTTCACTCCCAGAGACTAAACAGGAAACAAGCTCATCACCCAGTACAACAAGGTACAAACATATGTGGCTGGCTTGAAAACCTCCAACTCTTTTTGGGTTCCCACTGACATAAACTCTTCCATATAGAAGGCCAAAACAGTGTGGTCATGAGTGTAATCAATTTCCACATCATGTGGTGTTACTTTCGTATGTAGTTGAGTTAGATTTTTTTTTGGTCCTTTCATTTGAGTGGCATACTGCCCCAATCTTACAAGCACAAAGACGTCAACCAAATTCAATGTCAAAGTGCTGGAGCAGGCATAAGAAGCCTTTCATTCTCCCCAAAAGTCTTAAGAGGCAGTAGAAAGTGGTAAACTGGAATAATAGATTACCTAAAATGGTCAGAAGTTTCTTCTGTCTTAGCCTTCATGAGCAGAGGTGCAACGTGGAGAAACTTATGACTTGGTTCTGACAAAATTCAGTTTACTGGCTGATCTATACTCTACTTATAACATTCAGAATCTTATATTACATAAGCTTCGAGCTCCTACAACCTAAAATTCTCTGCAAGTAGCATGTTGCTCCTACTCAAAGCAAATGAATGGTACATGATACAAACAAACATACAAAACTTTCAAGTAGTGGACACTCCGTGGTTAGTACTACGCCGCACCAGTAGAAGATACCTCGTATCGTACCTCCTCCATAGATTCATGGATTGCTGTCCTTGCTTCTTGTAAAACCCGTGTAGCTTCCTTGTAGGCAGCATCATATTCAGCCTCCAATTCTGCTAGCTCCAAGGCACTGTTCTCTTCCTCGTGACTGTGAGAGCACTGCTGTTGCCCACTCTTGTTTGCATGTGCGTGTGCACGTTCTGAGGGCCGGCCTGCCTTTCGTAAGACTTGAAGTGTGGCAGTCTGTGAACAGGAAAGAAAGTGTCAAGGCAGAGAAGAGGTGATTCCGATGTTGCCACCGGCATGAATTATGATGGTGTTGCTTCATTTACGAGGTGGTCTAAGTCTATATGTAAACCTGAATTGGGCATCACAAAAATCAAAGTGCCCCTGAAGACTAATGCCTCCTTACAAAGGTGAAAACCTTGCACAGCCACAGACAAGCTGGTCTGCACCAATCTCCCCCAAGGGCAAGCCCCTGAATTCCCCCATGGTTGGTTGAAATCATCCAGTGTACCTAAAGACCCCCACTATGATTGGGTGGACCAAAGGTGGTAGGGTGCACCGGAAATCAAGTGCTAGGAAGGTCACCCATCTAAGCGCTATTCCAACCTTAGGCTATATGTAATCCCAAAACAAGCTCCATGAGATTTAGAGGGATCATCATGACTACCGCCTCCTTTCAAAGGTGATCACCTTGAACGGGCATGGACAAGCAAGCCAACACCTATCTCCCCAAGGGCAAGCCTCTAGGTTCCCACATAGTTGGTTGAAAATATCTGGTACACCCGGATACCACCACAATGATTGGGTGGACCGTATGTGGTAGGGTGCATCGGAAATCAAGCCTAGGAAGGTCACCCATCCAAGTACTATTCCGGACCTATTGCGGCCTAACCTCGAAGTTCCCATGGGATCCGGGTTACGGCCTTGGATTTAAGCCACTCTTGAATCTAGGCAATCTTCATGTAGTGTGATCCTTGTACAGATCAAAGAACTCAAAAAATCATAGAACATACGGAGGGTTCCACCAGGTAGAAATTGTCAGTAATCACAAGCACCACGATTGTGGTGCAACCTGATAAAATACTTTGAAACCAAGTACAACTTTACCGTAAGGTGCTGTCTGGTTTAACACAATTTAATTATTCTCTGGAAGAACTTTTCCACATATCGTATCCACATTGGTCAAGACCATTTTCAATTCAGCATGGAAATTAGCTTCGACATGCAAAGTGTTGAACCAGACAGCACTCTACAATAATGGCCTTTCCGGCACTCACCATGCGCAGATTCTGCTTCTCTTGTGTCTGCACTTCTTGAAGGACACCTGCCAGATCATTCCTGCCAAGTTCTTTCAGTTCTGCTTGTATATCAAGAACCTGCACATCAAATGGCAGCAGAATAACCCAAGTTAGTTAGTAATCAACTCATGGTTGCATTCTCAAAAAACTGACAATTCAAGTTAGTCGTTGCAAATATAACATGTTCAAACTTCCTGCCAACAACTATCTTGCTCCCTTACCATTGAAATCCATACAATCATTCCTAGGGAAACTCACCTTTCTTGAGCAGTCGTTAAAATCTTTAGTGATCCTGCCACAGAGCTGTTGGAATGAATGCTCTGACCCTGTCTTCAAGTAGTCTGTAAATCCACTGCACATCCAGCCATTGTATGTTGCTTTATATATTCCAACCCATTTGATTCCTCCAAAGACTATTTGGCACCAGAATAAAACCAACTGGATTACAGGGATAATGGACTTCCAGCTGAGTGAGCCTAACAGTCCTTTTTCAGTAATGTCAATATGGAATTTTAGCATGTTTTTGAAGCAACTGTGTAGTGAACGAGTCAGAATGCCTCCACAATATCATCTAACCTAAAGGTGAAAATAACTACCACTGAATTTACTCATAACATTGTTGGGACTCTTTGACTTGAGTAGCAGGTTTTTTTGTTGATCTATGTTCACACTTAACAAAAATGTGATGTGATCCTCTGAATTACGACCCAAAAAAACAATAACTGACATGCATGAGGATCACAAGTTGCTACACCAATCCACCAACATCATCACATCTTATTAGTATGAGTATAGAAGCAACAAAGGAATTCGGCTCTATAGTTCACAAAAACTCAATGTACAAAAACTCGCGTGTCCAATTAATACTGAGGGCTCCATCAAGTTCCTAGTACCAACCCAACTGAGAGACTTTTTGTAATGAAGGCTCCTGATGTATGAAGAATAACTGTGTATTTAGAAAGTATGATTTAGCTACCGTAACTACGAATAAGGGCAATGGATTGTGGTAAAATGTGCTTGATTGAGAGTATGAATCCTGTCTACAAAAGAGATGGTTAAGAAGAGACATCTGTTCCTAGTACCTCTGTAACTCAGAGTACAGTCCTGCCCGAACCTCCTGAACCTTAAGAAACTGATTCAATAGCTGCATCAAATAAATCACAGCCACTTTGTTAGCCTCTCAGCAACTCTTCACCAATGTCGAATTTTTCGTCTGCACACATCAAACAGTATAAATAGCATGAAGGTAGTATTAACTCAAATTCGGATTTCCTAAGCCATAGCCAATAGCTCCCATTGAAGGTTTCCCTCTAATAGCCTCAGGCTGGAAAATTACAGGCTAGTAATAAGCCCAAACTTGTCACAAATCTCAGTTAAATTACAGATTTCAAACCAGAACTAACCCAGAAAAATGCTTTCGTCAGTGCAGGAGTAACCCTAATATCCCCCAAGCACTCTAGACGGATTCTCTGGCTTTCCACGATGAGTTAGCAACATGTGATTCTTGATTATCTCACACTCCACATCTGGTAACATAAAAAATGAACTAACCAAACCAAAATTCAAAATAAGAATTTCACGTACAGTGCGAAAGATCATGCGGAGGGGAAAAAAATCATACATACCTGGGTGGTAGTAGTTGTTGTCGTCATCACCCTAACCCTAATTTCCTCCAAATGCAAAAAAAACAACGGTGTGGAAGGCAAGATGGAGACGGAAGATTTCGATCACTCAAGTAGTCGTGCGATGGAAGGACTGTGAGTTGAATTTGCTGTTGCTCATCATTCGAGGAGACGCAGATGGGAAGCATGCATCGATTGTACGCCAGCGAGCTAGCCACCGCTTGAAGCCTGCTTTGCTTTACTAACAAGCCCAAGGGTAAGCGATTCTGGTTAGCTAACCTCACGGTTAGTTAACCCTTAAACCCTTTAAGGTGTTTGAGCTACATACTTTCAGACCTTGGATAGCTAACCAAGTGGGCAACTATTTAGCTAGCTAAAAGCTCTGACTAGCTAGAGCTATGCAGGAATTCGGTGCCTCAAAAGAATAACAAGCTAAAACTAAGTGCCATAATCCAGGATAGGATAGTTAGTTGAAGTTAGCTACAAGTTAGTTGGAATCTAAATGTGATCTCGATGGAATGAATGATGTCATTGCACCCAAACAATCGTCTCTTAAACCCATACTTGTTGAAGCGGCTATATTTGTGAAACTAAACATAAGCTTGATTCTTAATAATCCGGAAGATTTTGCGGAATCTCCAATTTGGAACACCTTGATTCCATCTCGTCTTGAATTGCAAGATTACATTGATGATTCCAATGATAATGAAAATGAAGAGGACGATGATGAAGTAGAAGAAGATGACGATTTATCACCAGTGCCAATCGAAAGTGAGGAAGTTGACTATACATGTTGATTTTAAGCCTTTCAATTTCCTTGTGCAACAACATGAAAATACAGAGCCAACTGTGAGCAACACAACCAAATATATATTGTTTAATTTCATTTGAATGGATTAATTTCTTTATGGATTAGAATGAATGTGCATGTCACACAACTTTTTAGCTAGTCGAAGTTGAGTGAAAATGAGAAATCCATAAAAGTTAGCTAGCTAAACCTACGTAAGTATCCTAGGTTTGGTGAACCTAGCTAGCTAAAGCTAAGTGACAAATAGGGGTCCGGAAAATAATACTATCGAGCACACCAATCCCAAGATATTAGTAAGCACACTAACGCCAAGTGTCAGGAGGTTACACTACTTATTGAGTTGTTGGCCATTAGTGTAACATAGCATAGGCCTCATAATAAGTTAAGTTACACTATTACACGTGCTTACTAAACACCATAAATGGTGTAGTGTGTTTTGACGTGCAATTACAAACCTAGTATTTTGGATCATTAATGTCGTCACTTGAAGCATGTTTTGCTTTACCAACTCAAGGGAAAGTACTTATGGTTAGCCAACCTCATGGTTACTAAACCTTTTATTTCTTTAAGGTATTTGAGGTACATATTTTTTCTAAATAAAAAAAGAACAGTCGATTGTGTTGTAATGGATTGTATCTAAAGTGAAGTCATTTTTCAAGTGCAAATATTTTTTAATTAGGTAAAAATCTTAATGTTGTTGAAGATTAGAGTCCAAATACACAGCTTGGGCGCCCCTTAATTGTAAATATACCTAGTTTTGATCATTAATATCTCCACTTGAAGCTTGCTTTGCTTTCCCAAGCCCAAGGGTAAGTACTCGTGGTTACCTAAGCTAATGGATAGCTAACCCTTGACTCTCGAGGGAATTTGAGCTACCTATTTTCTTTATTAGTTGATCATGTCAAAAGTGACCCCATCTAAAATTAACGCATCCTTCAATTGCACTTATTTATTTAATTGAATATCTTAATGTTATTGAAAGTTTGGGTTCAAATACGCAAATTGAGCACACATTGATGCATATTCATACTTAGTATCTTGAACATTAATGCTACATGTGAGCAAGTTTTTATTTTCACCTTGATATACGATATTTTACAAAATTAATATTATACCTAAAATAAATAAAATACTCCTTCAATCTATCATAATTGAGTTTTAGGGACAAACATATATTGATTTTCACTCATAAAGTTTTGAGCACGTTTTTAGTTCTCTTTGTTGAGTTTCCAATTATGAAACTAAAATTTTATTATAGCTCCCACATGTTATATGTTTGCAGAACTTCAACACTACTCCGAAATCGACTATGGTTATTTTGACCAGCTTGATTTGCAATCACTAAATAACTACATATATTTCTTTTTTATTTTGCAGCTATAATTTAAAAAAAATTCAGGGCGTGTAGTATACCATTGCAAAGGTATTTTTAAGACCTTTTTAGATATATTATATGTTTCCAAATTCCTAAATTTTAGTTTCTACATTAAGAAAACAAATTTGCAATCATTTAGCAACTGCAATACAAGCTGGTCAAAAAAACCGCAGCTAATTTTGGTTGCGGTTCTTGTTGGCATAGTTTTCTACTAGTGCAATAGCTTGAAAGTACATAGATTTGTGATCACATGTTTAAAATATGTACCCTCAATAATAGTATGTCACTACATTACACATTTTAAGGTTATATTCTTATAGATTTTTGTGAAAGTATAGATCATAAGGCCTTACAACTTTGAACGGCTTGTGAAGATTATGAGTTCTACAAAATATATATATATATAAATTAATATAAATTAATAAATTGAGTGTTACAATCATATGGACACGAACTAATAACAATTCTTAACAAATTTGTAAAAGGATGAATCATCTTTTGAAAACAAAAAGTCAACGTTTTTCAATCAAACTATGAAAGCGAACACATTCTTTGAGATCTAGGAGTTACAGACCTGATTGATAATCCCTAAAGGCCCGAGGGTTTTACTATGTGTCTACTTGCAGTTAGCCTATGGAGGGCTCTCCTTTGAAGGGGCCAATGACTTATTTAATGGCCCACGTGACAATTTACACAAGCTCGTGATAATGAAAACGTTCAAAACGTTTGTAAACATTAAAGACTCACTAGATGTGATTTTTTATTTCATTTTAAATGAATTAATTATGCATTTTAGTGATATAAACTTCACAACAAATATGATTAAATTTTATTTATTTATTTATTTATTTATTTAAATCATTGGGGGAGACTCAACATAGTCCATACAGTACCATGTAGGTCTACAAAAGAGTGTTTTATGAGAGTTTATAATACAAAATATAAACACCTATATGTCATATAATAAGTCACTTAGTTATGTAGAAATAGATAAGGTGGCATGATTTGTGGGGGACATGTAAGTGTGTCCCGAGGAACCCCCCCAAAGGCATTTCATAGCATGAGCCTCATCTAAATAAACCTCATACCATTACATGGTACTTGTGAAAACGCCACATAGAATGTAAGAATGTCATATGTGTCATTTTCTCAAATGCAAGGATGGTCGGCTTGAATTGGTCTTTGGAGGCAGCTTTTGCCAACTACACAAGGTTTTTTTAATTATATTTTTTTCAAAATTCAGTTGCATTTCATAAGACTAGAAATTGAGCTGGCCTTGGGAAGAAAAAATGTCACACGTGAATGTGACGTTTGCATGAATACTATGTTCCAACATAATTGTGCTCATCCATGAAGAAATAATTGCCATCCATGTCATCCACAAGAAGAAACCCAACTTCATGTGCTTTGTCATTTTGTTTTTGTTTGTTTTTTATCCTTTTCATGGTTGATGTTGTCATTTGGAGCTTCAAGGCTCAAGGTGGCAGGTGTTTTCGGAGTGCGAGTTTGCATGTCATTCTTAACCCCTAAATGCTCGAGCATTCACATTCCATTTTCGGGTAGGTCCAACACTAGTGCTTGAATTTTCACTCATGTAGAAAAATAGATCTTTTTTATTTTTTGCAGTTCTGATTGTACATGTGCGAACTACACTACCATATATTATAGATGTGAAATTTTGGATTCAATCAAACCACAATTGCAAGACCGGTTTGACCGGTGAATAGGGCCTTCATCAAGGAGGCAATTCCCAAAAAAATTGAAAATTTCCATTTGATGCCCACTCAAATCGAGGCAAAGAAATTTGCAAACTATAACTCTGCCCATAATACATTAAATTAATTCTCAAGTGAGCTCCCCCAAAACAAATTGGGTTATTTTGATGAAATTTATATCAAGTTCGTGACCCTCAAATTTGAAGGGCCAAATCTTGACATGTTTGGAGATCTATCCTCTGATTGAGGTCATGGACATGTACACTCAAAGTTTGTCGAATATGTCTAGTGGAGTCATGCAAGCCATGATCTTATCTAGTGGGAAAAACCTCACCCAATTTGAACATGCTAGCAGTAATATATGGGTTGCAAACTATAAATGTTGCATGTGGTTATATTTGCACTTGACACACATTGGGTAGCTCGTGGGACCACCTCCCAAAACATGTAGATCCAAACCATCAAAAAATCCTACATGCTTCGAGCCATAAAATGAGCTTGTAAGCCCCCTAATTAGGTTGATTGTTGAACCTAGCATGGTCAACAACTTTTGAGCATGTAGTCCAATCTCTTTTAAACACATGTCTCTTTGGTGTCCGTGTTTGAATCCACAACAAATCACACACCACTCATATAAAGGTGATTGAATAAGGCATGTCTACTTATACAAAAATCATTTCCCTTCTTGCTACCGGGCAACTACCCAAGTCATTTTAATTTCACTCACAAATGGCGTTCATGTATATGGTTCTTATGGTTAAATAAACCAACAACTAACAAAAAAAAAATTGTTTTTATCTCAACTTCTAGTACTCCCATCTCATAAGTTACCCCCTATCACATGGTAGACCATAGAAAGTAAGTTGGCTTCGCTAACCTTGAATTGTATAAACCTTTTAATGTATATGTGGAGCTTTTCTATTGGTTGGATACACATTGAAGTGCCAACAATAGTAGTATTGTTGAACCAATATTACAAGTTGAAATGGGTGTAAACTACAAATTGAAGTATCGCAAAGTGAACATTGGCATGTCCAAAGGGAGTCCGCTTCTCCTCAAAGTGGACGTATCTTCCTTGGTTCTTTATGCATTTGGTGTTGGCTATTTTGGCCCTCTGTCTCATAAAATAAAAGAAACAAATTTGACTGTAAAGGAGAATAAAACAAACACCTCGGAGGAAAATTGTGAGCTGAGGGGACTCAAGAAATAATGCCCATCTAGGGCCTAATCTTCAAAGTAACCACAAGATTGCTACGAATAGCAATGAGGTATCGGACACATCAAACTCAATCAAAATCTCTAAAAACATCTTCATAAGCAACGTCCCGAGTTTTTTTCCAAATCTTGATGGGTATGTTAGAGTTATCCTTTAACTCAACCGGAGTTTTAGTAGGGAGTTGGTTGTTTCGCATGCATAACTTTCCATGTTCGGTAAGTTGTGGGTGCATGCTTGGAGTCAATGTGGAGGCTAGGTTTGAACGAAGAACCTTCCATATTAGTTCATTGGGTACCAAACTCATTTTGGCGTCTCTAAGTCAACAACCTAGTATGCTAGTTTAAGTTTTTTAGAATTTACCTACATGTATGTATTATTATCTCGCACAAGACATGGGACCATCTTATTGCTTAAATTGATTGTAATAAAATTGGCATTATCACTGATGAGATGAAAGCGAATGAAGAGAGCTCTAGCTATGAAAATACTTGAGTGTCACAAGTCCCCCGCCAAAACACATGGGATTGATCCAGTCCAAATTCACCTTTACGGTTTTCATGCTTGTGCAATGTATCACACATACTACAGAAAGTATATGCATGTCCTTCAAGGGTTATGAGATCTAAGTTAGTTTTCGCCATAAGCTTGGAGATGTACAATGAACATGATATTTACTTAATTAATGAAAACACATGGGATTGATCTAGACCTAGTATGAAATTAGGAAATAAGAGCTCGAACAAACTATCAATTATATCGTAGAAAGTATATGGGGTCAAAAGGGCTAAGAGATGTAAGTTAATGTTCATTGTCAACCTAGAACTATACAATGGACATGGTAGCATACATATACTATATACTATATGTATACTATATGTCTCATACCAATTATTGCGTATATCATAGAAAATCTATAAGTGCCATTCAAAGGGTTATGAGACATTGGTCAACTTTCACTCGCAACCTAGGAGATATAATAAATTGAACTATACTAGACTATGCTAATATAACATGTGCTTTATAACAACAAAAACATTGAGTTATAGAAGAGGAGTATGACCCAAATGCCACAACTTATAATTTATATGAACAATAAACATGTGAGAGGAGGAAGAGAGGCCTTTGGATGCAAGTAACAAGTGTGAGTTACAAGTTATGATGTATACCAAAGGAGGTATATTGATACCTTGAGGGGTTCGTACAAACTATCGCATAAGACCATAGAAAGTATATTGGTGACCTTTTAACCCTTAACCATCTCCGCCATGTTAAATATTCTCAAGAGCAATTATATAGTCAGATTTGCAAGCTTGATTTAAGCCACATATGTGAGGTCTTTGGCATGAAGCCAAAGATGACGTCCATACGGTTGAATCTTATGTTTAAGGTCATGAGCTTTGTGAGGCTCTTAATATAAGCATTCATGAAGTGTTGATGAATTTAGAATGCATGGATATCTCATAGATATGTTCATCTTATGAGGATTTTATGACATATTTTAAGATTCACAAAAAAAAAATGATCATGTGTAAAGAGTGTGAACAACATTTGTTACTAACATTGAAAATTTGCCATTGGCTTCATCAAGAACAATGTTTTGTTTCTAACTTTTTTTTATCATACATACATAATCATTTTGGTTATCAAATATTATAAAATCTAAAAAAGAAGATAATACAAGTAGAATCTTGTATGAACTATTCAAGTTTAATACTTTGAGAAAGAATATCTAGATCATTCAACTTTTTAGTGGTTTTTTGTGTGAATAGAGAAAAATATTCCCAACACCTCTTCTTTGTAGAGAAACACCGTCCATGAATGGCCAAGCGATACATTTCACAGATACAATAATTTTGTTGAGCAAATTGCTCATTGGCTGGGAGGTAGTTGACTATGAGCTCAATGGAGAACCATAAACAATATGGTATACTCGAATACATTTTATAAAACATCATTTTGAAGTGAATCTTATATATTGCCTCCAAAATATAATCTCTTATCAAAAAGGACCTTCAATTGTTGCTAAAGGGTTGGGATAATGATGTGGCAACCACAATGTGGTCTCAAGGGACATCAAGGGTTAAGGACTCATACAAACTAAATATGTTGTGACGACAAAATTGATGTGTCATTTTAAAGTGACCTCCGTGACTTGTCATCTAGCAATAACCCAATATCTTGACATGCCACCTTATTTGGATATCACCCAATGATTGCAATATCATTTACACGAGGTCAATGATCAACAATGTGGGCCACACTAAATTAGATACATAGTGAACCACGTATACCATAAAAAGTACAATGGTCCATTTCAAGGGTTGGCCTCTAAATGCACTTAGCAATTTCATTCAAATTTTGTATTTTCTCTTTATACATATTTTCTCTTTGTATTTTCTTCACTAAACTCTCTCTAATATATATTTTTGTGGTGTCAACAAATGTCACCTTGCAAGAAAACAAGTCATCAGTGTCTACCAAAATGTCACATTACAATGTATGTATTCATGTTGTAATATATATTTAAATATCTATGCTAGTTACTTCAAAAACTAGTGGTGTCCAATGATTATCTAATCATTGGTAAAGAATTAGGTTAGCAATAGGAGTATGGATAAGTTAAGAGATCTTCACAAAAGCAAGGTCCAAAAAGTTATCGGCGGACATTAAGTTCGCCCTTACGAACTATGGGGGTGTTAGATCCGGCGGGGGCAACCTCCAGGGGAATTTTTGAACCCGACCGAAAACTGTTGCCCGCCCCGCCCAACTTCGAAAAAAATGTTGCCCTTGCATTCTTGAAGGCCATTTGCCTACAAATCCCATATTGAGTGCACTTCGCCTTCAAGGTCTAAAATCCAATATATATGTGCACGTCCTATTAGTAAATAAGCAATTCATTGGGATTTCATTCCGGAAATGAAACCATCAATGAAGCACGTAATTAACTTGGAGGTCAAATAAAATTAAAAAATCCTCATTAACATTGAGGTTATAATTTTTATGACTTACCATTTGAAATTGTCTTTGTCATTCTAAGATGACACTTAAATTTAGTGTGCTGATTTAGTATGTATATTTATAATATTTTAGTAATGCCGCCTACTTTCACAAGTATTCATACACATTTAATTAATTACTATAATTAATTAATTACCAGAATTAATTAGACTTAATGACATTAAATCACACTTAATTGGTTTGAATGTGTATGAATACTTGTCAAAGTAGGCGGCATTACTAAAATATTATAGAATATACATACTAAATCAGCACACTAAATTTAAGTGTCATTTTAGAATGACAAAGACAATTTCAAATGGTAAGTCATAAAAATTATAACCTCAATGTTAATGAGGATTTTGTAATTTTATTTGACCTCCAAGTTAATTACGTGCTTCATTGATGGTTTCATTTCCAGAATGAAATCCCAATGAATTGCTTATTTACTAATAGGAAGTGCACATATATATTGGATTTTAGACCTTGAAGGCGAAGTGCACTCAATATGGGATTTGTAGGCAAACGGCCTTCAAGAATGCAAGGGCAACATTTTTTTCGGAGTTGGGCGGGGCAGGCAACAGTTTTTGGTCGGGTTCAAATATTCCCCTGGAGGCTGCCCCCTGCCCGGATCTGACACCCCCATAGTTCGTAGGGGTGAACTTAATGTCCGCCAAAGTTATCTAACTTTTTGATCGATAATTCTTATTTAAACCAAAATTCTAACTAGGTGGTGCAAGCATGAAATTGGTTAGCATGCGTACAAGCTAGCTACCTCACATATTAGCTATTTCTCTTCATCAAGTAACACATATACAACATAACCACTCAAAGTGTATACTTACTTTAATTGAAGTCTTAACCCCTAAAGGCCGAGAAGGACATAACCACCTTTACCCAACCAAACCAACATACACATTTATGTTATAATCCTCTAATTTGGGACATATGGACATATGAATTGTTATGGGAACAATCCTAGCGCTACAAAGATGCCACCCGTACAATCATATCCATAAATAGAGGTACATATTTGCTTCAATAAGCTACGTAATTGGGATGAACCTTTTCAAACGATGTTGGAGAGATTTTGCTTGGGCCTCTAACTCCTAAAGACCAAACCGAATTATTCCCAAATGGTCTAAAACCATTTAGTTCGAGTTTAATCCAATTCAAAAAGCTTATCAAAGAAAAAGATGGATATGACCATACGAGTGACATATATGTGGAGTTAGGATTGTTCCTACAAAATTTCATGTGTCCACGTTTCCCAAATCGAAGGATTATAACGTAAACGTGTACATTGGTATTGTTAGGCAATAATGACTTCTTGGACAAAAAAAAACCCACCTCAACCTGTAGGGTTAAGGGTGAGTTGGGAATTGTGGGTGGATCCTAAGTTAGGTCGCCTTCTCAACATGGAGCAGTTGTAGTGCCAAGTACAATACTTTAATATACAACACTATCCTTTTAAGTTATAGAATATGGAAACTTCAAGGGTAGTCTTGGAATTTGGGGTTTCTATGTAAACTCATCCATTGTAAATGAAGGAAAAAAAATCTCGTGTAAGGTTGAGGACCAATTCACTTGAATTAGGCTCCACTACACCTTTTATGATATTTAGTGTCATGTGCACTATTTTCCAAAGGGCCCAAACTAGATGCCTAAAGGTCTCAAAGTGTCACGTCTATTGATTGTCAATACGATACTATCCATCAACATCAATAAATCTCTTGAGTGAGAAATTATCTACATTATGACATTCAACATAGCACATTGGGGTACTTGAGATAATAGAGTTGCGCTTTAGTATGGAAAGGGAAGATCGTACCGAACACACCAATGGCAAGAGTCATTTGTTTACGTTTCAGTACACAAGAGGAAGACAATCTTGAGCATACTAATGCCAAGTGTCATGTGTGTACAATTCAGTCAACTTGTAGACCATTGTGTAACACAAGCATACATCTCACAACACTATCGAAGACACCCGTGCCAAGATATCAACAAGCACACTTGAATGTCAAGCATCACAAGGTGACACTACTGACGAAGTCGTTGGTCATTAGTGTAACCTAGCATACACCTAATAAAAAAAGGGCAAATGGCACTATTTTGCATGTGACCCTAAATACCTTGAACGGTGTAGAATGAGTTCGGGATTGTCGATGCTAATCTTGGAATCAAAAAATTCTCCTACATGCTAAACCACAATTTCAATACGCATGATCATTAGTGTAACCTAGCATACGCCTGAAATTTAAAGCTATTTATTTTTAAAAAAACATGGCAAATGACATTCATTTGCATGTGACCCTTAATGCCCTAAACAATGTAGAATGAGTTTGGGATTGCTGATGCTAATCTTGGAATCAAAACATCATCTACATGCTAAACCACGACTTCAATACGCATGATCATTAGTGTAACCTAGCATACGCCTGATAAAAAAAAAAAAACAAGATAAATGACATTCTTTTGCATGTGACCCTAAATGCCATAAATGATGTAGACCGACTTCGGGATCGCCGATGCTAATCTTGGAATCAAAACATCATCAACATGCTTAACCACGATTTCAATACACATGATCATCAGTGTAACCTAACATATGCATGGGGAAAAAAACAGGGTAATTGACACTCTTTTGCATGTGACCCTAAATGCCATAAATGGTGTAGATAGTTCGGGATCGTCGATGCTAATCTTGAAATCAAAGCATCACTGACATGCTAAACCACGACTTCAATACGCATGATCATTAGTGTAACCTAACATACGCATGAAGGAAAAAAACAAGGTAAATGACACACTTTTGCATGTGACCCTAAATGCCATAAATGGTGTAGACTGAGTTCACGATCACCGATGCTAATCTTGGAATCAAAACATCACCTACATGCTAAACCACGATTTCAATACGCATGATCATAGTGTAACCTAGCATACCTCTTGGAAGAAAAAAAACAGGGTAAATGACATTCTTTTGCACGTGATCTTAAATGCCATAAACGGTGTAGACCGAGTTCGGGATCGCGGATGCTAATCTTGGAATCAAAGCATCACCGACATGCTAAACCACGACTACAATACGCATGCTCATTAGTGTAACCTAGCATACGTCTGGAAAAAAAGAGGTAAATAACACTCTTTTGCATGTGACCCTAAATGCCATAAACGGTGTAGAATGAGTTCGCGATCGCCGATGCTAATCTTGGAATCAAAACATCATCGACATGCTAAACCACGATTTCAATATGCATGATCATTAGTGTAACCTAGCATACGTCTGGGGGGGGGGGGAAACAACAAGGTAAATGACACTCTTTTGCATGTGACCTAAATGCCATAAACGGTGTAGACCGAGTTTGGAATCGCAGATGCTAATCTTGGAATCAAAACATCATCGACATGCTAAACTACAATTTCAATACGCATGATCATTAGTGTAACCTAACATACGTCTAGGGGGGGGGGGAACAACAAGGTAAATGACACTCTTTTGCATGTGACCTAAATGCCATAAACAGTGTAGACCGAGTTTGGAATCGCAGATGCTAATCTTGGAATCAAAACATCATCGACATGCTAAACTACAATTTCAATACGCATGATCATTAGTGTAACCTAGCATACGTCTGGAAAAAAAGAAAAAAGAAACAGAAGAAGAAGAAGAAGGTAAATGACACTCTTACACATGTAACCCTAAATGCCATAAACAGTGTAGACCAAGTTCGGGATGGCCGATGCGAATCTTGGAATCAAAACATCATCGACTCGACATGCTAAACCACGATTTCAATACGCTTGCATGATGGGTATGGCCACAAATCATGAGCAATCTGAGCAGCAGGAGCAGCAGCCATGTGAGAGGGGAGGTGAAGGGAGGGGACTCAGGGGAGAGAGAGGGAGCCTGCCTTTGGATGCTCACGAGACAGGCTCTGTCTCGTGGCAGTAACTTAGTCTGCACCAAAGTCTCTCGCCTTTTGTCGGATTCATGGCACTCCACCTGTAAATGCAAGTCGGTGATAAGGCCACTCATCCACACCCCCCACCCAATGGTACTATGATGATGATGATATAGTAGGCTCATCATTCTATACGTCTCTCCCCTTTACCCTTTACCCTCACCCTTACCCTTACCCTCAACCTTACCCTTACCCTTACCCTTACCCTCACCCTTACCCTCACCCTTACCCTCAACCTTACCCTTACCCTTACCCTCACCCTTACCCTTACCCTCAACCTTACCCTCACCCTTACGCTCACCTTCAATGAACGGGGCGGGCGAACTCACTCTAGGTAGTTGGGTTCGCCATCCGGAGTTCCGTGTTGCGATGGCTTTTTACTTGCCGGCATTATCGTCGTTTTTTACCGACTAAGTTATATCGTGGTCTTTGGTGCGCATACTAGCTTACTTATGTCGTTTGAGTAGGGAAATGATGCTTTCGATATAATATTATGGCGATGGGTAACTTCGAATGGTAATTAACACACACTAATTAAACAAAACAATCGTAGTTGCAAATGAACTAGTTGAGTTTGAGAAACGATTGGGTGAAGTTCAAGGTTTCAAAAGGATTACCCATCATTTTAGAGGAAGATGTAGAACATGCCTCTGATTAATGAAGAAAGATTGAGAGATCACAACATGTGACCGGTTGGACTTGGAAACACTAGGATTTGGATCGATTATGTCCAGAAATCCTCCCCGGACAGTGCCTTAGGGCCACTTCACACACGAGACTAAGAGCCCGTGACCAATACACTTCAAGCACTCTCATTGGTGGAAAAGGCGGAGCTGGTCCAAGTTCGCTTCTCACTACGCTCGAGGGACCAACGGAGTATGTGAATGTAGGATGATGGATGTAAAGTCTACATGGATTCTTACATGACGTCGAATGGATCATGTTTAATGCTCACTTGGATTATATTAAAAAACCACCTCTTGGACGTAGGCCTAACACAAATGGAGAGACCATGACACTCTGTTGGTTCATTCTAAGTTATCATGTGTGAGGACCTGCATGAATAGACGTTCATTGAAATAGCATTCGGTTGAGGCCCGTTCACAAATGACTTCACACTACACCTGAGGGTCCGTGACCACACTACATGATTTTGGAGGTGTTGTGGGACACTTTCTTTTGGGCTCTCACAATTTCATGGTCACGGCTCTTGGCTCGTGTGTGAAGTGACCCTTTGGCTCATATGTCAGAGGACCCAGTGCTGATGATCACAATGTCCGTGCCTCACTACTTTAAGTTAGACGTAACTTGGCATAAGCTTACAAAGGTTTCAAGTGGTTACGATGATTCCGTTGCTTAAGATTTCGTGTCATACTTTACCAAGCTCAGCCGGCCTAATTTGGTTACCTACTTCTCTCTCTTAGGGCCCACCCACACATCCCGGTTAGGGCTTTGGTTAGAGAAAAATTACCGAATTAGGATGATTTTTTTAGGTTTGTAGGTTTTGTGTCACATTTACCAAGGGCAGCCGGGCTAGTTTAGTTACCTACTTCTCTTAAGGTCCACACGCACATATATCCCCGTTAGGACTTTGGTTAGAGAAAAATTACCGAATTAGGATGATTTTGTTTTGTTTTTTAGGTTTTGTGTCACATTTACCAAGGGCAGCCGGGCTAGTTTAGTTACCTACTTCTCTTAAGGTCCACACGCACATCCCGGTTAGGGCTTTGGTTAGAGAGCAAGGTTACCAAATTAGGATTGTTTCATTTTTATAGGTTTCATGTCATACTACTTACCGAGCTCAGCCGGCCTAGTTTGGTTACCTACTTCTCTTAGAGTTCACCCCCACATCCCTCTTAGAGCTTTGGTTGTATCGACCAATTTTGTTTTTTTAGGTTTCATGTCGTACTCATCAAGGTGTGCATGCCTAGTTTGGTTACCTACTTTTCTCATGTTCAACATGCGATGTGTACATCTTTGTTAAGAGTAAGCAACCATTTATATTAGTTGTATTGTACCCACATCGTCCGTTTAGGAGATTTAGCTAACATATGAGGTGGCTGACTCATATGGAAGTTAATGAATCTTATGTCCACATCACCTTGTTAGCGATTAGGTGTATATTAAAGCTATCAAACCACAAGTTAGATAAAATTTTGGACCTTTCTTTTGTGAAAATTATGAACTCAACCACAACCCTAATGCTCACAAGCTTTTTACAAATGTTATGCCCGTTTCTCAATATCCTCCAACTCTTCTCCCTTCCCATATATATAAGGTGGACCACACTATATCTTTAAGCATCCTCATTTAACCATTATTTAGCTAGTTAGCATTTTGATTAGCTTATCTTTGCTAACTCATAAGTTAGCTATTTTTCTTAACTAGGGGAAAAACCCTTAATCGGACACACATATTTGTGTGGTGTGCGGATCCAAAACCATACACCAAAATACATATATACATATATACATATATACATATATACATATATACACACACACACACACACACACACACACACACACACATATATATATATATATATATATATATATATGTCTACCTTCTTCCTCCTAAATGTCCACTCACATGTTGTAGTTGACTTCAACAGACGTCTATATGAGGGAGAATTCCACAATTTTGATCGAATTTGAGAATATCTAATGTTCACAACATAGAGGTTTTCATGTAAGGCAACTAATGAAAATAAGGTTTTTGTTAAATTTGGATGAGACAATGGAATTGTCTCTTGTAAAGAAAATAAATAAATTTGTCCAGATTTTGGAATACATACATTTGATAATTGAATATTTGAAATTGGAGTTCATATGCTTATTCTAGAGAGGGTCAACATTCTTTGACTGGGTGGTGGATATCTCTCTCGAGGTATTGAGCTTCAATGCCATATTTGGGGCATGTTTGGTTTTAATTGTTCAAATCGCTAATTATAGTTGGTTTGTGTATAGGGCATTGACCACGAGCAAGCAAGCTTGCCACCATCCCCAAGCCCCGGTGACCTCCTATGAGATCCAACCACACATTAGATGATCGTTCTCCTTATATTCAAAGTCAAGTCACATAAATCAATTGTTGGGACTCAAAGGAAAGTACACTTCACTAGAAAAGCCATCTTGACTACATCAAGATATTGAGTTATTTTTCCCACGAAACAAAGACCCCATGAGCCTCCTTAGAAGAAACATGGTTGAAAGAAATTAGATTATGTGCTAAAAATTGTTTAAGTTTTTTTGGTTGATGTTAACAAAACAAAAAAAAAACGCAAGGGAAGGAGGGGGATTCCTATATGACCGTTTGAGGAAACAAAACATCTTTATTGGCTCTGTCTGTAGGACAGAGACTATGCATCGACTTCTTTGTTTCAAGAGCAAATTTCCTAACCACTTTGCGTTCACACTTGGACGTAACTTGTTCTTGCTATTTTTGGTCCAGTTTATTTAATGTGGATGTTAACTATAGTCATATATATCTAGTTAATTATAGTTGCTCCCTAAAATGTATTGAAAAAAAAATCTAGTTAACTTAATATTTTGGTAGTTGTTAATTATTTATTTAAAAATCTTTGGGTGATAAATGAGTAGCTTCAATCCTTGACTCGCATTTGAGAAGAAGGTGCGTAAAATCCAAGAAAAATTTGGTTATAGGTACAATAAATAGCCATGAACTGGCATGAGCAAAGTGGACAACTACAGTTATAGTCTTTCATAATAAAAGACAGAGCCTCACGGTTCTACCGTTTTCTTGTTTTGAAAAGGGAGAATATACATGTGAGCTACATAACACTACTCAATAGATGACACGTGTTCACTTGCCCCTATTGTGCTTGGATGAGACATGCCACCCGGCCTAGTACATGTATTGGGTTTCCCAATAGGTTGCCCATCATGATGTCCGGGTTTCCCATTGGGTCACCAACAAGCAACAATCTCATATAGGGTAGGAGGTAATGTGGTGGGTAGTGCATGTCTAGAGTAGAGGTGCCCATAACCAATCACTTAAGAGATTTTTGCGCCAAATATGGAGAAGTACAAGGCAGTGCAAAATGTTTTTCCATGTAGGAAGATAGAAATCACGAGGACTACAATTTTTTTCAATAATTTTATTCCTTATACGAAAACGACTGTGAATTTTTGAGGATGAAAACATGGCCAAGCACATTACCAATGTCTAGAGTATGCCATAAGCATTCATTTCAACTGCTCATTCCCCCTCACTTTAGCACTCAAACCCAAGAGATGTGTCGTGTCACTATTGGTTCCAGGCTGATCAAAATTTTGGTACCTTATAGATTGCCGATGGGGTCCCGATCGGGAATAGACTCCTCTACTCTAGGCTATGGATAATTGTCGGTTCACGGGGAAGGGCCCTTGGCCCCATATTCAATCTAGGGGTCTTGAGATTCGGGCATCTCAAACCCTAGCACTAGAATCCACTAGCCCCACGGCACGGGACGGCTCACACGAGCAACGTTCATGTACAAAAACATTTTGTGAGGGAAATGGGCTTCAACCTCGATTCCGATGTGCTAAACCATCTCATGCTAAGTTAATCACGTGTTTAGTCTCCTAGGACAAAAAGGCTAACCGGGACGAAGTGTTTGTTTAAAGCCCACTTTAAAGCCAAGGACCACACAAATCCCCATGTTCCAATGCACGAAAGTTGTCATACGTTTTTTTTTAATGAACGAAGAGAGACACACACATATATGTATGGTTGGATGAACATGTGTTTGTTTCCCATCCATATTTGAGACTCCTCCTTGAGGATGGATGTAAGTGGCTTCATCACTCCAAAAGCCAGGTGCCAGTTAGCTAGGCTCCCAGCCAGTCGTAGATTTGAAAGGAGGGAAAAAAAATATCACTGCTCTTGGGTGATAAAGCTTTGGGCGTACACAAGGACACGCACCCAGACTTTGGCAGGGAATTGCGAGGGCTTTATACAGAGAGGCCTTCAAATGGTACTTACTTATAAGTCCACACTGATCGAAATAAACAGTGTACTTCCAGCCCACTGGGAATCCCCATGCCTAGTGTATAGGATCATCTCCCCAAAAGTCTTTCCCCAAAAGGTTGGGTAACTAACACTTTACTTAATTACATCCGATTTGGCCACTAAGCGAGGCTCCCGTGTTCATTACCAAGCTTCCCAACCCTAAACCCTAGCATATAAGGTACTTTGTTCGGTTTTTACGTTCTCCAACTCCCACGAACAAAACTCAACAAAACTCGTGTGGCATTGGAAAATCTATGAAGAAACATTTGCCTAAACAAAGGATTGGAAATCGGATTTCCTCTAGTTTTTCATGTGGACCGGTTCACCTGTAACTAAAATTCAGTCCTTCTTGTTCATTGCTGCAATATGGAGTGAAACTGCCTTTCAAGTGTAAAAAGGAGTGCAACTGATGCATAAATTAATGGAGCATTGTTCCACCAAACTCACAAGCTGTTGTAGAAGCACTATAGTAGGTTGGAATGGTGGCACACATAGATCCCAAGGTCCTTACCACTATCATCCTATAATACAAAGATTGGTATAACAAAAGACATCACTCACTGG
This sequence comes from Polytrichum commune, assembly GCA_950295325.1. NCBI lineage: Eukaryota > Viridiplantae > Streptophyta > Polytrichopsida > Polytrichales > Polytrichaceae > Polytrichum > Polytrichum commune. The sequence continues at coordinate 41,439,642 of OX485807.1, forward strand.
CCCTCACTCAAAGACCCAAGTACTCACCCACCTCAATCCACACATCTTCGCATACCATCCCCAAACAAGTTTCTAAACATGCCTAGCCATAACTGAGCCCAAATTGGTTAGGATCATGTGTATACACCAATTATGAAGCCCCTCCATTATCCCCATCGTCACCAAAAGATTCAACTTATGCCTCGAAGATGCGATACACCTAACAAACTTACACCCACCAAGGTCAACCTCTCCAAGAAATGGAAGCATGCCTCAACCCCCTCCCACTACATTGAATACCCCACTCTCCCCCTATCCCTCCCAACCTTGTCCTACACACAACCACAACAGAATTACCCCACCACCCACACTTATTACACAAATGGCTCCTTCACCCCCCCCCCCACACACACACGTCCCACCATCCCACCAGCAACACCCAACATACCTATAGACTTCCCGGACGACAAAATATCATGTGCGCATAATTGACATCTGTGTATAAAGCCCTCTACCTCACCAAAGACAACACCACCCACTCCTATATCTTCACAAACAACCTCAAACACTACTCCCCCGATACATATCGCACATACCCACCCCTTTTGGCACTCCAAAATCCTTACAGAAAACCCCCATACTACACCCATCATATACCTCAAACCCTACGTTCAGAAGGAATACACAAGCCAACTTACGACTACGATACTCCCCCAATGCCCACACGAAGCAAAATGATTTAACAACCTAACAATTCACTTCGCCCTCTATGCACAAATGCCCAACTCATACAAACCCTCGAACTGTGATACGGTCAATACATGCGCAATCAAAGAAAATACATAATGTGACCCATCTAGTTCCCCTCCCCCTTTTGTAACCTATGTCCACTGCAAGAAACTGACACATGCCTCCACCTACTCTTCATGTGCATGCACACCACCCTCAGTAACATCCGAACAACCAAACACATCAAAGTTGTATGGCAAAAACATAAACTACTCCTTTCCCATTCCTCAACCATAGACACATTCCTAATAAATGTCGGCATCCACCTAGGAAGCCCCCCGAAAACACAATCTCTCCATGGCTATACATGTACCTCTACACCACAAGACCATGTCGAAGCCTTGCCAGACTCCAACCTGACTCCTTGTTATCACCACCATCTCCCTATAGAAAACCACACACTACACCACCCAAAACTCCAACCTATAATTCATTGAATGCACATTCTTCCAAGACCACAATCCCAACCCCGGCACCCAACGGAAAAAAAAAAAAAAACACTAAAATACCAACCTTTGGTGGACGCACTAGAAGAGGCCGCATGGTATGTAATACTCACTATCCTCACAACATGCATCTAAGGAGGCATTTACACAAACAATATCACTAACCTCTTCGAACAATGCTACGTACCTTTAATGCCCATGCATGCATGCATGCAACACATCCACCTGATAGCTATCAAATACCTTACACTACTCATCCTCAACAAACAAAAAATGGAAAACCACCAACCACTAGTACTTCCCTACAACATGTTGCCCAAACCCACACAAATAGCTCAAATAAGGGGACAATCAAATCCTTAGGAGTCAGCCCTAGGAATCGAACCCAACCCATGCCACAATGAGCCAAGACTACTTGCCCTTGTAACACCCACCCTTGAGATACACAACATCAGCAAACAAAACTTATATCCCCCCCCCCCCCCAAACTGGACCTACAATGATCGAGTCATTTGCTACTGTAGGGACCACCTCCCATAACCCTGCTCAATTAACCCGATTCGGATTCACATATGAGCTTGCAACTGTGATCAAGATGAAGTGTCCCTCATTCACACCAAAATTTGTGGTTGGTGGTCTCTCTCTTTGGAGCATTGTTAGATGTCAATTCACATTTTTGTTTATAAGCGGTCGGATGATTGCTGCAACTTCTGTCAAAAGAACAAATGGCACTTTCAGTGTTGAAAACATCGCCGATTAAGTTCTTTTAGGTCATGATCGATGGGGTTGCATTCAGATCTATAGTCTAGTTATAATTGATCAATCAGTGTCTTTTAAGGAAAAAAATTGTGATTACAACTCCAAACTGTCGTATAAAGACTTGAAATTGGAAGGTTGTAACAAACCACATCAATCTCAAACTTATTTAGATAGAGACTAGGTAGGCATCAAGATAACACTACTTGAAAAGTACATCAAGTCTTGAATAAGCATGTGCACTCTTATTGATTGTCTATTGAGAGTTCACACCAAGGGCCACTTCACACACGAGCCAAGAGCCGTGACCATGAAAAATTGTGAGAGCCCAAAGAAAGTGTCCAAAGGCTGTCCCAACACACCTCCAAAATCATGTAGTCTGGTCACGGATCCCCAAGTGTAGTGTAAAGTCATATGTGTCCGGGCCCTCAACCAAATGCTATTTCAATGAATTCTATTCACGCGGGTCCTCACACATGATAAAATCAAATAAATCAAATCAACGGTTGTGAGCGTTCGGAGTGAGCGTTCGGAGTACCATGGTCTCTCGGTTTTGTGTTAGGCCTACCTCCAGGAGGTGGCTTTTGAAAATAGTCCAAGTGACCATGAAACATGATCCATTTGATGCCATGTAGGAATCCATGGACCGGCTCCACCTTTTCCACCAATGAGAGTGCTTGAAGTATACTGGTCATGGGCTCTCAGTCTCGTGTGTGGATTGGCCCTAAGTTTCCGATTCCCAAAACTCATTGAAATATTATCTACCTAAAAAAAAAATATTGGAGCAAATCACATAGACGAGCCGTTTCTTCACAAGGAATTATGAAATTAAGGTGCGTGGGCCTTATGTGATCACACTTCATAATTGAACTTGTATATTACAACAATTGGTATATGGCAAGGTATGTACTCATGAACGGACACCCAAAAAAGAATGTGTTACATCGAGATTGACCAAGTACAAGCTCCATATATGTTAACCGTCCAGGTTCAACACAACATAGTTGAGAGGGCCAACATGATCACTTAAAGAGAGCAAGAGATAGAGCCTTCACTTTAACCTCTGATAACTTTTGCATCTTGGCAATTTCAATTACAAAAATGAAAAAAAATAGTGTGTGTGAATGCAATTGCTAAGGTAGACATGCCCAAATTGAACAAAACAATAATAGTACATCTATATTTGAGTGGTTTGTGGGCACGTGGATCTAAGTAGTGGCACCAAAACGAAATTGGCCTACGTGTTCAAATTATGCTAACCATTCTAGGTTCAATAGTCTATATGATTTTAAATAATTGTTTGTTTTGTTTGTTTTAGAGGGGAGGGGGGGATCTATGACAACTTAATGCGCACAAGAATCAACACTTTGATAATGAGTAAGACATTCATACGAGCTCCAAAACTTATGAGGCAAATATCTCCGAGCACGATTTGGAGTTGCTAATCATTTGACACTAATTGCGTGCTCCATACCCTATGAGAACTTTGTGTAGTGGGTGTAGTGAGAAAAACACCCATCCAAGGCACATCCATCATATATAACATTACTTGGCAGAGTAAGGGTCTTCCTACACCATCAGGCCGACATTATAGCATGGAGTGTAAAACTCTACAAGACGCTATGATTAATACTCCAAAGATTCCATTGCCAGTTGAAAGTATGTGCTAACTAATGTTATGACCTTTTGTTTTTTAGATAATACAACTTCCAATCTGAATCAACAGCCAAAACCACATGTGAAATCGCACTACTAAATATGTGGTAGCTTCACGACATGATAATTTGACACATAGTAACCATAACGACACGAATCCTGACATGAATTTTGATCACTTTGTGTCAAATTGTCGTATCATGAAACTACCACATTTATAGTCGTGTTGGAACTCGTGCGCACAACAGGGCAACAAAATACATACCTTATGATCATAAACAATGTAAAAAAAAGGGTCCGTGATTAGGGCTCACGCGATTGTCCGTCACCCACTGTGGTTTCAGGACGAGAACATGATTGCAAATTGTTCTCTTCCCAAGTGCTTGAGGGCTATTCAAGTGTTTGGTAAACAGTTCGTATCATTTGCTGTGAGGAAAAACAATGATTTTCTGCAACAATATCCCAAGTGAAGCTGCTATTTATTTGTCACGTATCGTGGACAATTACATTTTTATTTTCATTTTTGAAAACCCCCGAAAAAACTTGGGCATACTTGAAGTTGCTTGAAGAAGATGGTGAACCTCCCATGATGCGACGTGATGATGGATGTCTCCGATTGCTCACACCACTTGATCAATCATTCCGTCTCTACGATTTTGTCGCCCAATTGCCCTCAACAACATGTGTGGGAGTTTGTTGCTTGTGGACAAATGACAAGTGTTGAAGTTAGTTGCACGAGCGTCTTTCATAAAACAAAACTCAAGTAGGTAGTTAGTTCATTGGGGGCGTGTCCATATCATCTTGATTGCAATTGGGGACGGGAATGGATACGGGGGGCATAGTTTGGTGGGTGCTCACACTTCAGTCCAAACCCCTAATGTTCCAAAGCTCTTAAGTGCTATTGGTTTTGTTTTTTTATACCCACGATCATGTTAAGGACAACGGGCTCACATTCACACCGGTATATTGGATATTGATAGCTTTCTAACTTATCTGGGTTTTCTAACAGTTCGTTATCACAAAAGGGATCATGCGTTGGAATCGAGTTTGTTCATTAATGGCATGAGCACATCTCAATAAAGGAGGTGGTCTAGTGTTAGATTTAATCCTCCTTTTTGTCTTAATTCATGATGGCATCGAAAGTGGAAGGGGGGTATTATCGCATACAACCGTGCCTCTCATTCATCCAACATAAAAGCTTTGAAAGAATATGCCCAGGGAGTGCACTGTTCAAGTACTGTATTTATACACGTGGGTGCACAAAAGGGGTATTATTTAAAACAAGCATGTACAAAATGTACGTACAAGAGACATATTGCTATTAAGCAAGAAGTAGATATACATGAGGCTATAGAAAAATATATGTAAAGTACGCATTTACGCGTTTACGCGTTCAAGTCAGACCTAGACCAAGAATCATGTGTTTTTTCATCCACTAAGTAACGACTTTATAACTAAAAATCCATGATTTGATATTATACATATAATAGGGCCATATTTTTGCATTTCCAAACATTTGTACACATGTTATATACAATTTCTGTATTTGTTTTTGGACCCTTGTGTATGTATGGAAATGTATTTTGAAGCAATGAGATTTGTAAGTATATTGCTTGATTTTAGCAAAAATAAAATGTATACATGGGTATTTTAATAAGGGGCATGCACGCACGTGATGCTTGGTTTTAATGAATAGTGCACTCCCTGAGAGAATATGCAACCCAAAAGTTATTATTTTAGCTTATTTGACACCAACGTTGATTTCAAAGACCCTGCATAAGTTTCGTCCAATTTATTTGCGATGGATTGGCCACAAAGCCCTAGGTACTCTCATATGCAATGATTCCCTCCCTCCAACAAAAATGGAGCAAGAAAGGAGTATGACGACTCTCATCCCCAAATAACTTAAGTTGGTTTCTTTCATAGTAAGGCCCCTTTACACTAAGGTGGATGGTGCTAAAGTTGTCACTATAGAACTTGAGCATGGATAGTATTATTAGATTGGAAGGTTTTAAAGGGGTCTTTGTCAACACCTGATAGGAGATTCCAAGGCATCAAAGTTGGTCTTAAGTGAAATCCTTGTGCAAAAGTCTGGTCTTTGGCTTGTCATGAATGCTCCTTTGCCTAGTAACATTCCCCCCTTGATATCTCACTTTGAGCATGACCACTTTATGCTTGCTCAAACTATTGACAACATGGGGATCGGTCAAGCTCTCCGGAACTTTTCCAACTTTGGATGAAAGGATGTCAACTAGAATTACTGAACTCCCGCAAGTTGCAAGTTCAAGCTCTCAACTTGAACTCTAAGGTGTGCATGTGTTACGTGACTACTTCCCTTAATTGGACACATACAATTGACTTGTGTGGACACTTCAATGAGGGTCTAAGAACATATAGGATGAAGACATATGTTTAAAAAGAGACTGGACTACGTCTTCCAACTTCGTTAACTATCCTACACTCAATAATCAACACAATTGAAGGAACCTACGTATTCATTCAAGGATTCAACGCACGTGCACTTCAACTAACAATAACTAAATAACGGGAGGTTCGGTTCTCAAACCAACTGGTTTGGTTGATGCTTTGCCATAGATTTGCATGTGCAACAAAATCTTCAAGACCTACATATGATCAATCGACGAGGGAGGGTGTACAAGACAACCTAAGCGAACAACACCCACATAACTCATTCTTTAAGACTGCCTAAGAGACATGTCTAGGATATACAATCTCACCATGCGTCTTCACCTCCCCGTGACTCAAATCTTAGGTGAACAATCCTACCCTTACAACGATTCCATCCATACACTCATATCCACTGTAAGAGATAATCAATCTCTTTTTAACAAGTCGCCGAATTGGAATCAACTTCGTAAGACGATTTTGGGGTGATTTCGCTCAGGCCTTGAGGAGTCAAATTGGGATAATAAATCAACAACCTCTCTATAGGAGAAGCGCGCCGGGGAGGGGGGCATATTCGTTCCACTCTTGGTAAGGTAGTAGGCGTTGTGAAACCAAACCCTAAGAAGCAGAACCAAGGACTTAGGGCAAATGTTGCCTTGCCGGCCCTAACTCGTGCAAGGAAGTGATGGGCTGGGACTGCAAGTAAGTTAAGTGAAGTGAAGTTGCGTTGTTCCGGCCTCAGTGTGGACACTGACTGGGATGATGCCTGCACACATGGCCGCCTGCAGCGCCTGCGGTTGTTGAGGTGCGCTGTCGAACTTATAATATTCCTGCCAAAACCCAACTCAGTCACTTCTTCGCACAGAGCAGAGTAAAGAGATCGACAGGCGAGCTTAAGGAGGAGGCACTGTGGGAAGAGGAGCCGGGGATTAAAAAAACGCCGGAAAACTATACAAAGGGAAGGGGGGGGTGAAAGGACTGGTTGAACAAGTCCACGACGGACGCGGTGCAGCTCATCACGGATGCATGCGGTGGAGTTAAAAGAAGGCGGGGAATGGAATTTTCTTGCACCAGTCCTGTCTGGGCAGGGGAGGGACGGGGGTATAAGTTAAGGTTAGAGTAGTAGTAATAATAATGCCCATTGCTAGTGGGTTGCCGACCAGAGACTGATGACAGAGCGGTGGCAGAGCAGGCAGGCAGAGGGAGGGGAGAAGAGGGAGGGAACTTGTGGCTCCCTGCCACTAGTGCCAATATTGCCTACCTCAGACGTATGTATGTCGTGCTCTTTGAGCTGGCCACCCCCACCCCCACCCCACCACCACCAAGCTTACCTCCCGGAAAGTGAAAACCCAGTCAACTGTAACATTCTACCATCTATCTATCTATCCATCCACAGCATGCATGGCCCTTCGTGATGGTGAAAAACAACTGATGACGAGGAGAGGATCCGACCGAGTACTGCTAGTTTAGTTACGGGTGCATCGGTTGCGTTTGAGAACTAGCTCGTTGAAGGTTGTTCACGGCCTTCAGGAGAACGACCGCTCGTTCCCGGTGCGTGTGTTTTTCGAAATGTTTACACCCCGAATCGGTGAAGATGAATCGCTTGATCGCAACATGCAACCCAGTTTGGGCGTTGGAGCACTAGGGTTTCGACAGATAGATTACGCCCAAAACCCTCCCAAGTCCTCCCTCGTTGTAAAATTCACATAATCAGAGTGATTGCCGTGCATCTATCCCGGCTGTTGTTTCATTGCATCTAGCATCATCGTCGCCGCTTCCTGATCTCGTTATTTCCGAACGCAAACACGAGGGTCTTGTTCCTACTACAGTAGTTACAGATGAACCGGTTGGTCTTCCCCAAAGTACCGGCTCGAAACCAAGACTCCAGGAAACGAACCGAACCCATTCATTTACGATTTTCCAGTTACATTGCAACAAACAACTGAAGCCATTCAGTGAATAACTGGGTCATCGTCGTCGATTACGGAGTAAAAGTATGAGGACGCCGCGACCAAGTTGGCTCAAATTTCTCCGGCCCTGGTCAGTGCATGATACGACTAAGCTGAGCCTGCGTATGTGTGCGTGGACAGAGAGAATTGGGAGTGGGATGGGGGGGGGGGGGGAGACAGCCATGATGGCGCTCCATGCCTTTGGTAAGAGAGGCATCAGATCAGTCAGGGCCCATGAGTCAGTCAGGCCCCAACTGCCCAGAACTCACGTTCATCGCCACCCAACCCCAGGTCCTTATGCAAGCAAGCAACCCTACCCTATCTTAAGCTTCCCTATAAGCCGCTGCAGGCCTAATAACGAGTGAGTCCGGCCGCCCGGGCTCCCTAACCTCACAGTATATATGTACCCACACACCCAGTGGTGATTTTTAACAAGGTCCCCAACATGTCCAGGGACATGTTCATAAAAAAAGAACTTTTCCAGTGGACGGGTTCTTAGAAAATGAACCGGTTTTTGAACGTGTCAAATTCACTTTGGACGGGTTCTAGGAATGATGGTGGCAGAGGAAATTAGAGTGGGGTGTACTAGAAAGATGAGAATCGACAACAAAAGACAGATAATTGACGGGCATTGAAGGCATGATTTTTGAAGATCCTATTGTTTCCAAGTGCAAACAATCATATGTCGACATCTTTTTGTTTTTTGGTTTTTTGGTTTTTTTTAAAAAAAAATTACCAACATTGTAAGTGACTTATTTATACGTATTGCGGGACGGGTATTTTCATTTCCAAACCGGTTTTGGGACGGGTTGTTATTTCTTTAACCTTTCCATGGACGGGTTGGTTTAGAAACTACCGGTTTTGGGACGGGTTGCAATTTTTTTTTGCCTTTCAATTCAAGGTTTTTGGACGTGAACAGGCAAAAACTTTGTGAAAAATCAGCCCTGCACACACCTGCTGCTTCATACCCCTACCCTAACAGAAGAAAATTAAGAAGAGAAAATAAAATAATAAAATTCTGATGCAATTTGATAACACACCTCTCCTGTGCAGGCATCATGTGACCCATTGTTACTTATTGAGTTACGTATGTTGGGCGGCTTGTCCCTCATGGCGAGGGGTTCGTATGTGTCTAAGTGTCTATGTAACATCGTCTATTGGGACATAACTTTGTTTAGATTCATGACAGTGTTATGTTTGACTGACAATATTTCGCATAATATTTCTCATGTTTAGACTGATTGTGGGAGTATTCCATGAAATATTCCCATAACATTGTGATGGATCTGAATAATGTTATGGGGCAGGTGAAAACACACTAGGCCATTTTGTAGTTAGGAGTTGTAATATTATTAAGCAATGTGTGTTTGTTCATGTGGACCCCGAGAGTATAACCATGGGATGTTGCAGCTAATGTAGATATAGACTGAATCTGCATTGTTTGTGTGGTAGTTGCATTTAGATGGGTTGGCTTCGAGAGTAGTATGAGGAACCATGAATTAGTGTAGTGGGATGCAATCGGAATGAATCAGTTCTCAACATGTAGGGAACTTGATTTGAACTAAAGTTCCTTCATCAAATGGGTGTGATTCGATTGCATGCTAGTTGGCCCCTCCTCTCCTTTGTAGGTGTCGCGGGACCCCATTACTCATTGAGTTATGTTAGGCTACTTATCCCTCATGGCTAAGGGTTCGTATGTGTCTATTTATGTAAACTCATCCATTGAGAAGGTGGAAACGGACTAAGCTATTCCGGAGTCCATAATAGTTGTACTCAGATCATTTGACTTTGAAAATAACATCAGAGACCCCGAATTGGTCTAGTGGAATGCAATCGGAATGATTCGGTTTCTCAACATGTAGGGGACTTGTTTTTAACTAGAGTCCCTTTGTCAAATGATGTGATTTGATTGCGTGCTAGGTGGCCCCTCTTGTGCAAGTGTTGCGTGATCCGTTTGTGTACTAGGTTTGTGGTCCCATGTGGTTAGGGATTTGTAGGTGTATGCCTATGTAAACTCATACATTGAACATGAAATCATCATAAAATGCAAACTATCATCTCAAACTCAAGTTGTCACCTCAAGTATCCCAATATGCTATACTACGTGTCACATTGTAAATATTTTCACTTCAAAGAGTTATTCATGTTGACAAGTAATAGCATGTTGACAATCAACGGACATTGTGCACATCACATGTCGAATACCTACACGGATACATACAATTAGGTTGCCTTCGTAATCAGGCTGCCTATTTACCCATGCAAAGTACCTTGGATCAAAATCGTGTAACATAAGACTATCTGCACGACAACCACAGTAATAAAATAATCTTCCATTTTGTTCCGATGAAAAGAAAAGAAAATCAAAATTAGTGTGAGATGCCAATAAATTAGCGTGGGGCACACTCTAATTGCACACACAGGTCGGTGTCGAAAGAAAGAAATAAGCAGCGGCCGCGGAGCTTAGGGCCACTTCACACACACGAGACTACGAGACTACGAGCCCGTGACCATTGCACTCCGAGCACTCTCATTGGTGGAAAAGGCGGAGCCGGTCCAAGTTCGCTTCACACTAGTACGCTTGAGGGACCCACGGAGCATGTCAATGCAAGATGGGTTGTAAAGTTTACATGGATTCCTACGTCGCATCAAATGGATCATGTTTCATGGTCACTTCGACTATTTTCAAGAACCGCCTCTTGGAGATAGACCTAACACAAAACCGGGAGACCATGGCACTCCAAACGCTCACAACCACTGATTTATTTTATTTTATCATGTGTGAGGACCCGCACGAATAGAGTTTCATCGAAATAGCATTTGGTTGAGGGCCCAATCACATATGACCTCACACTACACTCGAGGAGCCGTGACCACACGACGTGTTTTTGGAGGTGCGTTGGGACGGCCTTTGGACACTTTCTTTTGGGCTCTCACAATTCCATGGTCACGGCTCTTGGCTCGTGTGGGAAGTGGCCCTTAGAATGGCCATTGTAGGCCAACTTACGTGGGAGTCTAGACTCTAGACGACTCTAAATTTTCCCTTTGGTTTGGCAGAGGGAGCGATCGAGCAGCACATGGAAGGCTGGCCTTATAAAGGATGGCGTGGTCAAACTGGGGGAGTTGAAATTCCTGACACCGTCCCATTTGGGGGAGTGGTGGCAGGTTGAGGTTTATCAGCATGCTTTGGGCCGGACGTATTGTAACTTACCCTCCCCGACGGCCAATCAGAGCCCGCCACCTGGACATGCACTGCCACTCCTCCATACGGATTCATGTTGTTGGCGGTGCCCAAGTTCATCTCTCTCTCTTCCTCTAACGATTAATTAAAAACGTCCCCGATTTTAATTAATGAATCGGGGACGTTTTTGGGCATAACCGGTTGAGATTCTAGTGGTTTCCAAGTCCAACCGGTTGCATGTTGCAATCTTTCGGTTTTTCTTCACAAACTTGAGGTATATTCCATAGATTCCTCAAAAGCGGCTTCAACCGGAGGTGTTTCATTAAGTCTTGCGCTTCAATCGGTTCATATGTAGTTAGTGGTCGGTTCTCCCTGTTTATTGATCGAAATTGAAGTGAAAAATTGAGTGTCACCGTGTACGAAGAGAGGGTTTTGTTCGTTCAACAAGAAAGCCTTTAAAGTAGTAGATGCAACTTAGATGTTGTTGTTAATCTGAGTTGGGATGACAATGGAATTGGCTTTAAAGGGCCGAACTATAGTACTTTCAGTCCGAGTCGTTTGAGGTGAATAAGTAACAAGCTTGTAAGGGGTGAAGTTTTTATTTTATTTTAATGTTGGATGGATGAGAGGTACACTCATATGCGACAATTCCCTCTCGCCATGGCCATGTACTAGATGGGTAGTAACTAGCAAGGAGCCATTTATTGTATGCATGTTTCACATGAAACAAAGACCCTATCCACACAAGGAGGGTAGATGAAGAGGACGGTCGTGGATATTAGGGTTTAGGACCAAGGGCAAGAACCTCAAGGGCACCCAAGTCGGTCAACCTTGGGGGGGGGGGGTGAAAACCGTGCATTTTCATATCCCTCTAGTTGTTTCCAAGCCCTTCCATTTATTCTCACTATGGACATCCGTCTTTAGTGGACATTCGTCCCTAAAACCCCACAAGGTTCTTTAAAAACCAAAGAAAATTTCCAACCCCTTCTTTTTTGCTCTTTTTTCTTCTTAGATAATCTACGGCTATCTAAAAGCTACGAGATGGACTTGTGATCTATATTCATAGATTTTGTAACTATCTAATGACCCAGTCTTCCTTGTAGTGCTTAAGATCCATATACCCAATATCAAGATCATGTACCACAAACACATCGTGGGGGCTAGGGTTTTCGTGGTGTCTACACAAACTCATTCATTGCGAAGGTGGAAGACAATGAACTATTTAATAACATGTATTTGACCAACTTCTAGGGGATTTGCCACCTTAACCCTTAAAGGACATATGCTTTCCCGATACGACACCCAAAATATCTTTTAAAATTCATTTTAAGCATGATTAACCAATTAATTTACATAGGCTCTATTCTAAAGAAGTATAGATCTTGCTAAGGTGCTCGATTTGGCATTCTAAAAACCCCATTTGGTGCAATGGAGTAGAAGTTTTGAACAAGATTCTACCAAAATAATACCAAGCCCGTGGGGCAGCATTGTCCTTTAAGGGTTAAACAACATCAAAGAGCATGGATTAGTCTAATGAAATTCGATCAGAATGTATTGGTCCTCAACCGTGTAAGGAACTTGCTTTTACTAGAGATAGACGAGTTCACATAGACGCCACGCACCCCAAGCCTGTTGTGAGAGACTCACACCCAAACATATGATAACGATACACAACAGAGGGAACTATTGTATACGTGCGTACCCCACCTCTCATCCAGTCCGACCCGATAGCCCTGGAACAATATGCAACTCAGAAGTTACATTCTTAAGTTGATATGACATTGAAAATTGACATGACAAGAAACCCTGAATCAATTTGCTTGAGGTCATTTGAGACGAACCAACAACAATCATATTGTAGGTCAAGTTTTTTACGTTGCACAAATGGATGCGAGGTATGCTTTTGTATACGATCTCTCTCTCTCTCTCTCCAATGGTACACAATTCCCACCTCTCATCTAGTCCAACATACTAGCCTTGGAACAATATGCAACTTGGAAGTTACATTCTTAAGTCGACTTGACATTGATAATTAGCTTCTAAAAACCCCAAATCAGTTCGCTCAATGTCGTTTGACATGAATCACCAACAATCATGTAGGAGGTGAAGTTTTCTTTTTTCTTTTTTCTTTTTCTTTTTCTTTTTACGTTGGATGGATGGATGCACACACGCGCGGTATGCTTGTGTGTATACGAACGATAACTCCCTCTCTCTCCAAGGGAAGGGTACGTAGTGGTTGGTTTTGGGTATGCCCGGCTTCACCTTACCTTACCTTACCTTACGTTATTAAACTTACCCTCCCTCCACGGTTTGGGTCATGATGGGTGGAGGCCATTATTGGGGCTTCATGTGGCCGACACATGTAAGTGTGGGACATAACACAGGAGCGGCGACAAGTAGCTGCCGCTGCCACTGTCCTTGCTTTTCAAACTGTTGGGTGCATAGGCAACAGGCCGGAGGTGAATGAAGAAGCCCTAGCCTCCCCGAGAATCAATCACCGAGCGAGGAATCTCCCCCAATTGGATGCCCTTCTTCCCCATTAAATGGATTTCCAAAGCCACTTGAGTGGGGGCCGGAGGGGACTTGGCTTGGCTTGGCTTCACTTAGTTACTGGGAATATTATATCATCAGAGGTGATGTGGTTTGTAAGATACGGTGGTGGCTGGGCTGTCAGACCCCCACAATTGTGGTGTCAGGGACCCCCCCAAAACCCCTGCAACTCCTACTAATTGAAAGGCTGTGGGCACACACACACCCCCCACACTCATTGCAAAAGTAAATGGTAAGTGAGGTTGGATAAGAAGCATGTGTTATTTGGATGTTTTCCCTCTCCCTATATATGCACCCATTTCTCGTAGGCGGGGGTGAACCAACCCATACACTCGTTCCTTAGGCCAGAGCACGTGGCACCGGCCCGCCTTCGCCTTCGCCTGGCGGACTGCCAGGTGGTCCCCTGCGGTTGGCCGGCGGGGGAGGTTGATACGCCTGGCGGGCACAAAGCGCCTTGTTGCGCCTGCCTCCGCCTTTCGTTTATCCTATCTCGGTGTTGTGGGTAATCTCGGTGTCGTGAAAGAGAAAGGAGAGAGAGGAAATTTTGAGTGTTGCAGTAAGAACCTTGCAAAGAATTACTTGGCGGAGGACGGCGAATTCGTGGGTTCCGGGTTGGGACGGAGGGTTTGCTTCGCCACCCTTGCCGGTGGAGCTGGATGAGAATCATCGCCTCTGCTAGGCGGAGCGACTGATGGTTGCTCATGTGTGCGATACCCTTGTTGGATGCCTAAACCCTTGCCACCAAGGAACCAGTGTACGGGTTGTTTCGTCCGAGCCTTTCTCGCAGGGTCTTGTCAAACACGCAAGTAGAGCGAGGTGATTAGCGAACCCGAATCGTGCCCATGGTCGTTTTCCTCGTGGTTTTTAGAGCTTGTCTAAATGAGTTTGTTTGATATCAAAGTGTGGATTCTCGGGCTCATGAAGTGGTTGTATAGGTCCCTCCAATCATGTCAACCATTGAGCCTGGAATGGTTCCTATGTTTTTGAGCACATACTCTAGAAATGAGGTAGGATAGACATGTGTCATTCGGATAATTTTTTCCCCTCCATGCACCCACTTCTCGTAGGGTATTGCCAAAACACGCAAGTAGAGCGAGGTGATTAGCGAACCCGAATCGTGCATGTGGTCATTATCCTCATGCTTTTTAGAGCTCGTGTGAATGAGTGTGTTCGATATCAAAGTGAGGATTCTTGTGCTCATGAAGTGGTCGTATAGGTCCCTCCGATCATGTTGACCGTTGAGCATGGAATGGTTCCTACGTTTTTTAGCACATAGTCTAATCTCTTTTAAACACACGTATTTTGATGTCCGTTCATGGATCCACACCTAACCACATGTCACTCACTTACAAGTGTGCGAAATTATTGGTACGTTCGAAGTAGGTATGTTTTTGCCTTATAAACTATCCATCACCGCACATGGTCACAATTCTCAAAATTCTAAGTCGAATTCTACCTCAATTTATCAAACAACAATGTATGGGTGGTGTGTAAACCAACACTTTAAGTTTCCACATTATAAGTAAATGTCGATTATGAGACCATCCACTTCCTTAACACCAAGTGCTCGTGTTGGGTTCTAGCTCATCTACCAACACAACTTGATACCCTTATAACTTTTGCATACAAAATCCAAAGAGGACGTACTTTGGTACGTTGGATTCCCTGTGAATTGCTAACGAGGTTCATTAAGAGTTTGTTTCAAAATAACAAATCACTAAGTATCTATCTATCCTGTGCACTTAAAAATGATGACGGTTTTAGCGCCATCTACATTACAGACTACGGATATACTTGGTGACAGTTGCCGTTTAATTTTGGCCAGCTTTTGGTGAGACGCAGACAAGCAAGCGACCGGTCCAGGTGGAATAGAGGAAACCATGCTTTTAAAAAATTTCACATGTCAAGAAAGTCACTGAAAACACTGCCCCATGTTTGAAAAATTTGCACGGAATGTTCCCTTGCTCGATTTGCGTTCCTCTGCTGCTGCTGCTGCAGCAATTCCTAGCACCTATAATCAATCACTCAAGAGATTCTACACCACATCTGTAGAAGTATGAGGCGGTGCAAAATTTTCCTATGTAGGAAGATAGAAAGGAGGACTGCAAAGTTTTCGGTATTTTTTTTCCCCTTGAATTGAAATTAATGTGAATTTTTGAAGCCATGTGATGTTGAGTGAAGGAGTGACATTACGGATGTTACGGTGTAGTGTACGTTACACTAAATACCATAAACAATGCAATTACTATGGGTACATCAACAACAAGAACCGTTATAGTAGAGCAGGCCTCCTAAGATATGACAAACGCCAATTTTACCACTTTTAGATTAAATTCGGCGTCCAAAAATCTTCGAAATCGACAATATATAAAAAGCGGCAAATTGCCTTGAATTTAATCAATTTTCGTGACGTAAGTTGTAAAAGTGTCAGTTGCTCGTTCTATTGGGCCCCAACGCCATCATTGAACCCAATTGGAATAGGATTTTCCCATCACAACACGGCATTGCTTGGCTTGAAAGATGCCCTCCAGCGTCAAGTTCATCATTGACTGTCGAAAGTCATTTTTTTCCCATTTCAAAATGCTAAAATCCGACTCAACGCTAGTTGTGTTGGTGAAAGCATTTGCCAATCCAGCGCATAACATTTGCAAATGCTCAAAGTGTCCCTTCAGATCATCCCATCCCGTATTGAAGAACGTTGTATGATCTTGCTTATGAATGAGGAGCTTGGAGTTGGGTTCCCTCTTGTAAGTATTGAAGAGTTCATGTTCATGTCATTCAATGAGGTCAATCTTCTCATTGGGCCAAAACTTTGCCAATTGACTTCGATATGGATTGAGAACCAAATCAATAAAATCGGATGATGCCATCTCAACAAGCTGGAATGGCATCACGGGAGGAGCGAGATCGAGCAAGAACAGAGAACACCTCCAATGACACATTTGTGCAACATTTCCGGACAAAACATTCATTTCTTATTTTCGGCGTCCAAGAAACCTTATATTATCTAAAATGTGGCATCTAAAAATTAAATGCCACATTTTAGGAGGCCTATTATAGAGACGCATATTCCCAATCAGGACCTCATTGGCAATCTATAGGATATTGGAATTTCGACCTAGCTAGGACTGAATTTTGATCATGCCATAACCAATAGTGTCATGACATATGTCTTGGTTTTGAGTGTTAAAACGAGGAAGTGTGAGTGGTTATGATAGACACTTAACATCACATGACTTTTGATTTCCACATGCATGATATTAGGGAGGTAAGAGTGTATTTCAAATGGCCTACAATAGATGCCTGGAGGTCTTGAAGTGCCATGCCCACTAATTGCCAATATGATTCCACTCATCAACATAAGTAATTTCTTTAAGTGAAAAATAATATACATTATGAGATTTATCCTTGCAAATTGGGATACTTGAAATGATAGCTTTGCATTTTAGTAGGCCAGGGGAAGATATTTTTGAGCATACTAATGGCAAGTGTCATATGTTTACATTTTAGTATGTAACTAAACTATATATTTACATAATGATGTTTGGTGTAGCGCACTGGGATATTTGAGATGATAGTTATGCAAGGGGAAGATGTTGTTGAGCATACTAATGGGAAGTGTCATGTGTGTACGTCATGTTTACATTGTAGTATCCAAAGAGAAAGATATTCTTGACCATGCTAATGTCAAGTGTCATTTTGTCGACATTGTAGTCAACTTGTAGATCATCGTGTAACATTGTTGCACATACTCTTGCCAAGATATTAGTAAGCGCACTTAAACGCCAAGTGTCATGACACTGAAGGTGAAGTTGTTGAATATTAGTGTCACCTAACATATGCTTCAAAATAGGGCAAGTGACACTAATAAACACATGGGACACTAAATACCATAAAGGGGGCACTAGTAGCAGTCACCCCAAGCTAGATTATTATTACATACAATGTTGATTTGTTGGACACCTTCGTTGGAACCTCCCATAGTCATCAACACAATTGCTTTCTTTATAATTGCGTGAGAGCGTATTTTGAGGTGCCGGTCGTACTGGCAAAGAGAATTAGACTTCACCGATGTTTTTTGATGTACCCACAATAATTCCAACATTAGATGCTAGCACGATCTCAGTCAGTTATTCCTACAGTCCCAATTCCCCACTTCCTACAACAAACTCCTTCCAAAGGCATCAACACAAATTGTTCTTTATGTGATAGTGTAAAAGGCAAACTTCCATGTGTCAGGTATTTTGGTGAAGGAAATTATGCTTTGCCGATTTTGGCATAGCCATAACATGGGCATAACATCATCCAACATGGTTAGCTTGCTTTATGACACCAAGAATATATCATGAGCGATGCCCAAATAACTATTTATCCCGAAAAGTGGAAATTGAAAAAAAAATGAAACTTTAGGAATGTTCAAATAACCAAAACAAAATACCACCTTAAAAAAAAATAGCATGTAAAATATGACTAACCCGAGCCACACCAATAAGTTTTTGTACATCCTTTTTTTTCTTACTCGAAATTTGAAAAAAGAAAGAAAAAAATTTGGTTCCAAATTAGAGAGATGGTCAAGTCCTATTCCATAGAGGTCCAATGGTAGGTGGTGTTGAACTTGAAGTTCGGACTAGCCATCACCATGTGAAGTCTTCTCACACCCTAAGTAGTATTCACGTGTAATTTGGACAAAGGACAAAGTGACCCGAGGGGTCACCAATTCTCGGTCAAAACGTACAAAACCTCACCTAAAAAGTGATCTCTTCTACATGTGAATCCGACTAGTACCCCTCCTAAGTTGTCAAATATGGATTTGGTTACGCTTTATGAGTCTTGAACCCTAAAGGACAAGATAGTTTAACCCCCCCCCCCCAATCTAAACGTTCACACCAAGAGGCGGTGGAGTAATTTAGAAGTAATCATAGGATCTTCCTACATCGTGAGTGTGGGATCGCATTTTTGAAGCTATGTAAATTGAGGATCGGATTTTTCCTATTAAATCATTCGTGCAAAAGTCTCAATTTGCCAATTTGAAAATCGTTGTTAGACTCCTTAGAACTTAGGGATTAGAGAACATCGAAGTGGGTGTGGAGAGGTGGGGTAACACATGCCCAAAAATAATAATAAAGAGGACAAAGAGACAATCCACAAATTTACATGCAAGGATTAGTTTCAAATGTCACAATTTTAGTTTGAGGAGAAACGTCTTGTCCATGAATAGGAGAAGTAGCCTACATGCAAGGAGGTTCTTCATTTGTGATTGTTTTCCTATGAATTTCGTGGTTTATTCTTTTTATGAGGTGAGAGAATGACAAATTTCCGCATATGAAAGAGAATATCCACTCATTTCTTGCGACTTCTAGTTTCCACTCCGCTTTTGGATGCAAATACATACTTAGTATATTACAAATGTTCTTCAACTCAATCGAATTTTTGGTTGGGGGGTTTATCGTTTTACATACAACACTTTTCATGTTTGATAAATTTTTGGTGTGTGTTTGAAGATTGTGTGGAGGTTTGAACATGGAACATTCTATATCGATTCATTAAGGGTCAAACTTGTTTTGGCATGTCAAAAGGTGCTAAAACGATTTTGACCCTCCATGAACCAAAATAAGTTGGTCTTCATTCGGATTCAAGCGTAGCCTTCAAGCATGCACCACGAGTGAAAGAGAAATTATTGATGTCTTATTTGAACAACCAATGGGAAATTACAAGGGACCGACTCAAGTCAAGAATTCTCATCGAGATTTTAATATTTAAAAAAAACTTTATTGATTACAACTTCACATATTGTTTTATTTACACCTTGACATTTAGAGTTATCTTTTGATTCAAACAAAATTTTGGTCATGAGTTGGTTATTTTACATACAAAATTTTCCATGTTCAGTAAGTTTTTGGTGCATGAGTTGGTGTGGATAATGAAGAATATTCCATATTGATTCATTGTGGGCCAAACCCAATTTGGCATGTGAAGATGTGCTAATATAAGTTTGGCCCTCAATGCACCAGTGTAGGAAGTTTTTAGTCCAAACCTCCACATGGACTCCAAACATACACCGAAACTTACCGAACATGAAAAGTGATGTATGCAAATAACCATCTCCAATACTCCAGTTGACCTAAAGAATAACTCTATTGCAGAGATTTTTTATTTTTTTTAAATGCAGTGCTAATACTTGGTGAGGACTTGCCATCATGGTGGAGATAGGAGAGAAGGAATTATCGTATACGAGTGTACTTCTCATTCATCCAACATAACATGGAGGTTACTTTTAAAGTAAATTTGACAACATAATTAGCTTAAAAGACCCCAAATTAGTGCAACTAGAAGTAATTTATGATGAATCTAGCAACAAAGCTATAGGGGGGTCATGTTTTTGGTTGGATAAGAGGTGTGCTCGTATACTATAAATCCCTCTATTTGTCAGTGACTGGTGAGAACCAACCGCTAGTTACAAATGAACCCGTTGAGTTTGAGGAAAATAGCGGTTGAAGCTCAAGACTTCAAGAAATTACCCATCATTTTAGAGGAGCCTATGAAATATACCTTAAAATAATAAAGAGAAAATCACAACATGCAACCAGTTGACCTTGGCAACTCCACTAGGAATTTTTAATTTTTAGAGTTTTTGGCATAAATTGAAAAATCAATTACAAGAAAGAAACCAAAATACAAATACCTCAAGAGAACCAACACAAACCGAAGGGAAATTTTATATATATATGGGGCCTAACCTTCCATGTGACCACTAAGTTACTTCACTAGAATATGGATTGATGATGTCCTAAAATCTCCTTGGACAACTGCTCTCCATGGAGATAGGACATACAACACTGTGCCTTACACCATATTTAAGGGTTAACAACCTTTATTTTTCTATTTATTTTTCTATTTTCTAATGATGGACCTGCAAATTTCTGAGTGCTATGATCCGAACCGACTCGATTTTCTGCTTTGTCTTCATTGAAGATCCCGTCCCGAGGGGGTCGGAAGAGAAGCCATGATGATGATACTTCTTCCCATTACCTTCCCAACAAGGGGCACGTGACCAAGGGCCGTGAGATAAATTGGATTAGGGTTTCGCATGGTCACCGTTCTTGATCCGGAGCCATGACCAAGAGAGAAACACGCATTGCTTTTTTGGAAGCTTTGGTCACGGGACATGGTTACAAGTGGACCTTGACCTAATGTGAAGGATATGTATCTTTATAACGATTGATAACTGGGGAGAAACTAGGTATTAGATATATTAGAATCAAAATCACTTTTGGAATTATATTTGTGTTAGCCATGGGGTTTTTGGGCACTTTCGGTTACGATTTTAGTATGTTTCTCCTCAATTCTTTTCTAGAACAAACTAATGAACATTATTTCTAGTAGAACGTTTAATGTGGAGACTTTTATTTTCTTTGAGATCACTCACAAAAAAATCACAATGATCACCTTTTTTTTTAGATGAGACAACTTAAGGTGTGCGCAAACATGACACTTCCAACAAGTTCATCTCCATTGGTGGACAATGGCATTGAAGAAATGTAACAAAAGATCCATAAAATTTTGGATTTGTCATCTTTAGCTATGATCGTCGAAATTAAGTGATCTACCATGTACACCTATCTTGGTTATGTTACGCAGTGGATGAGTGGTGGCAGGAACGGAGGAGATCAGGGGAGGAGGGTTACATCGGTCAAATCCGACGGTCGAGAAAACACATGCAACATGGCCTCACCAGAAGCTAGAAGCTACTTTCATCGCCATAGACTTCTTCTTGAACATTTGTGCAATGTACTATCGTAAGACTAAAATCTTACTACCATATAACATTGAAACACTAAAACATTGAAATATTGAAAACTACGACAAGTAACTGTGAGGCCAAACCACCCACCCTTATGTGTCCTAGTCCAGGTGAGGGCGTGGGGATCACATTCATGTTCACATAACTCCCTCTTACCAACTTCGTAAAAATCCATTTCATTTCCCATCAACTCTTGCACACCAATTTATTCCATAATAAGAGTACAAGCATTGAGAAATGCTCTTCTCTATTTATCCCCTTCTCCCTACACTAATTTACACACCAACCTCAACTCACTACCAAAAGCTCATCCCCCTAGGCCACCCTCTAATTTATGTGAAGCCAAATCCCCCTAATGCCCTTGGCCCTTTCCCATACCCGGCCGAGCTCACGACCGGTCCCATATCCGGTTCCATAACCGGCTTCAAAATCAGTAGCTCAACCCTTCGGGTTTAAGGCCCTCGGCCAGCAACTCTTCAAAGCTTGCTCGAAATCAGTAGCTCAAACCTTCACTCAGGCCTCGGCCCAACAGTAGCTTTAAGCTTGCTCGAAATCAATAGCTCGAACCTTCACTCAGGCCCTCGGCCCAGCAGCAGCTTCAAGCTTGCTCGAAATCAGTAGCTCAACCTTCACTCAGGCCCTCGGAGCAGCAACTTCCAACTTGCTCGAAATCAGTAGCTCGAACCTTCACTCAGGCCACAGCCCAGCAGCAGCTTCAAGCTTGCTCGAAATCAGTAGCTCAAACCTTCACTCAGGCCTTGGCCCAGCAGCAGTTTCAAGCTTGCTCGAAATCAGTAGCTCAACCTTCACTCAGGCCCTCGGAGCAGCAACTTCCAGCTTGCTCGAAATCAGTAGCTCGAACCTTCACTCAGGCCTCGGCCCAGCAGCAGCTTCAAGCTTGCTCGAAATCAGTAGCTCGAACCTTCACTCATGCCCTCGGCCCAGCAGCTTCAAAGCTTGCTTGAAATCAGTAGCTCAATTGAGCTCCTTGAGCTCCTCCCTCGCTCCACACCAAAAAGAGAGAGAGCCACAAAAAAACCAAGAGGGCTTAACCCCTCACCTCTCTCCTACTTAGTAGGACCTCATCTTATCCACTAAACCCTCACCCCCTAAACCAACAAGATAGGTCCCCATTCAAACACTTAAACCCAAGGCCCTTCCCCTTGCTTCATCAAACACCACTCACTTAACCAAAACACTCCCTAATGCCACTAAGCTTCTAATTAACCACACAAAATAAGCCTAAGGCCTAAAACATAACTCCACACCAAGCCTCACTCTTTTTAATACTTTTAGTTGTTTCAATAACGACTTCAAATGCAATTCTAAGTAAATTCTAAACATAAAACAAATATGAGCAACCATTTTGGGCTCATAGTAACGTACCGTGCATGGTTCTCGAGGCAATGACTTTTGCAAAGCATGACAAGGCCACAAATAGCTCATGCATTCAAGACTTAGTGACAAAAACTAAGCTAGGGATATCCAACCATGTACTGGCAAACCACCGCAATGTCATTGTTTTTGCCATATGATACATGTTATGCAGATGTTATCATGTTGCCTTTCTGAATTAAACCCCCTATGTTTTACTAGTGTGTTATTAGGTGAGGATCAAAGAATAACCACCATAAAGACAATTGTTTAGAAAGTGACCACGTCTTCAATTGTATCAACTACTCCCCACGCAAGAATCAACACAGGTGGAAGGACCTATGTGTTCAATCAAAGAGGTCCACTAGCATGCGCTTCTGATAACCATAACTAAGTAAGAGAAGGTCCAATTTTCAATCTGATTTTTGGTGATGCTTCATCCTAGATTTGCAAATGCAACATATGTTTTGTTGTGTGAACGTAATCGGTAGAAGTTGGGGAACATGGAAAAAACAAACCGAATATCCACTCATGTACTTTACATATATAGTAATTTATACCGTTGAAATGCCTTTACCTAGTATGGACGTGTTTGGTAAGTTATGGTTGTGAATCTATGGAGTGAAGAAGGTGGTGTCCATGGAGATTTTTGGGCATGCTAATCGGTTGAGGTCCCAATATTTCCAAGTCCAATCAGTTGCATGTTAACAACTTCCGGTTTTTCTTTATTAATCTTAGGTAAGTTCTATAGAATTTATGTAGAACGATTGGTAATATTCCTGAAGCCTTCAATTTCAACCGGTTACTTCTCAAAGTTACATGGTTCATATGTAAACTACACTAAATTCTCCTATTCGTGTGGGTTACCATTCAGAGTTACGTGTTGCTATAACTCTTTACCATCCTTATTGTTTGTTTTTTAATACTTACTAAGCTATGTCATACTTTTTGGTGTGCATACTAACTACACCAAATATGATATTTAATGTCACTATGCTAACTTTTTGAGTGACACTTCTTATGAACAAGTGAGCAGATACTGTCATGGATGATCGATGAGTTTCATCCATTGGCCAGAAACCCTGACTTTCTCTTGTTAGCAACTTGTGATAAACTATTGTCATGGATGACTGAAATTTCACAAGTGACAGTAATTGCAACACTGTGAATCTATAATTTTTCCCAAGAAACTTTACAAGGAATGACAAATAATGTTGGGATACCATTTAGTGTTGGTGACACTACACCACGTTTTACAATTAGTATCGAGCGAGACAACCAAAATCGGTGCCACTAACTATCACATTTAGTGTACTTCTATTATTTGGGTAGAAGAAAATGCTATAACTCCAAACGGTAAACCCACACTAATAGGACTAAGTTAGTGTAGCAGCCGGTTCTCCCCTCTCATTGGTGCATGCCTGCAACAAGATTCACGATTCGGTGTCCTACAAATACTGGCCACTGTACCCATGGAGAGAATTTAGAGGCGCAAGTAGTGGCGACCACTAAAGTCCTTTAGTATTATAACTTCCCGTGATGACCACTTACTTAGGGGAGGCGTCTAGGCCACACTAGCTAAGTTGACTAGCCTACCAACTACTTGGATGAATGAAAATAGATGCATGTAGGCCACCCATCCATCCATCCATCCAATGAGACCAAGCGTATGCAATAGGCATGGTGTGTATGGCCCTTGGAAGAGGAACCCTAGGTGGAAATATATGGCTCATCATAACTTAGTGTACCCTTAGTGTGCACTCTACTCATGAGTGCAAGTGCCACCGGTGAGCCTATTCAATCCCCGTGTACTAACTCCTTGCTTGCTTGCTTCCCCAAGTTCCCTCCGGGTTGAACGGTGGAATACAATGACCATTGCATCATATTCATCTCCCCTTTCCCGCCGGATCACAAGGGTGGCATACGATGAACATTGAGTGATAAAAACATGATTATGGGTACCCTCTTTTTGTTGTTGAGTGTAGAGTGTAATGTGATGGGTAGAGAGAATGGTAGGGGTATAGAGTGCATTACAACAAGTCATAATGCATCATGCTTATTTTGGCATGTAGAACGGGCGCTTTATCCGAAAGATATCAAAGAAAGTTTATGCATGAGGATTGTCGTTGTGGCATGTAGTGTGTTTTGGGACTACTATTTGAAATTACAATTTTGTACTCCACTGTGGGCATTCTCTTATGCTTTTTAGCCCTTCTATTCGCGAGAGAGAGAGAGAGAGAGAGAGAGAGAGAGATGACACTTACTTCCCTCTTTCGCCTCCATAGTGAAGGGTGAGATTCAATGAACATTGGGTGATACTTAAGTTTGCCCTTAGAGTTTCACACACATGTGTTGGGACAATTTGGGCACGAAGACGGGGCTTTTATACATCTATGTGTGTCTATTTGTTGGGACAATCTCTCGCACAAGATGTATTTGTCCTCCCCCCCCCACCATCTGGATTGAAGGGTGGAATACAATGAACATCACATGATGCAATCTAGTGGTTTACGTACATGTATTGGGACAACCAGTTGCACATAACGTGTGCTATTCAATGGAACTTCCCGCTTTATGCAATAGCACATGGCCCATAGTTGAGCTCCATATGCCCATCCATGGTTAAAATAGGAGCCCAAATTCATGCATAGCAGTGACATGTCTCTCATTCACACCAACTTCCCATGGGTGTCATCTCTCTCTTATGCAAAATATGGCTAGAACTGTATGGTCTTCATGTAGACTCAATCATGTGAAAATGTGGCGAAATATTCTAATGGATGATTTTATTTTCATTTGAAGCCAATTTCAATACATGAACAATGTCAAGACCCTTAATTAGCCTAGCATGACCCAAATGGAATGATTTTGCTACCCTAGACCCCAAGGTTTGCACCCTTCAGTAAACCCATGAACATATGCATTCCCTACCCTTGTAAAACACCCCCTATACATAAAATATTTGGGTTAAAACTTAGTAACATACATACATTTTGAAGTGAAATT
The DNA here is from genome assembly GCA_950295325.1 of Polytrichum commune. Classification (NCBI taxonomy): domain Eukaryota; kingdom Viridiplantae; phylum Streptophyta; class Polytrichopsida; order Polytrichales; family Polytrichaceae; genus Polytrichum; species Polytrichum commune. The sequence goes on from OX485807.1 coordinate 41,465,535, forward strand.
ATATAGGCGGAGATATGTATACTCCAAAAAAAAAAAAAAAAAATCCTATATGTAGAGAGGGTAGCATAAATATAGGCCCTAAAAAGACATTGTTGTATGTATATCGTAGAAGAAGTCTAAATTGTTTGTGGTCACAACAAACTTTGCCTTCACAACAACTGGGATCATCTTTAAACTCTAGCCTTGAATCTAATGGCCTCCCTCCTTGTACATGTCATGAATGAAAGTCAATGAACCTCTCATTATGTTCAATTTTTTCCATCCTGTTTTTATTCATTTATGAATATTCTTAAGCCCTACCATATTATTAAATTTTATTCTAGGCATATCGAGCCCTCCCATATACATAAATTTGTCCATCTCACAAAATGGTTCCACATGCATTGAAGGTGCACCCCATGGGCCTTATTCCTTGAGAGCTTGCTACTATTAGAACCCCTTTGTCCACAACGGGTGAGTTCACTTATACAACACTAAACTCCAATGGATATGGTGTATATTGCAATGTAAGAACCTCCAAGGGTTTATTTATATATGTCCTCATGAGTTATTCACATGTGATAGGGCATGCAAATGACATGCAAACCGATGAACTTCCTTCTACATTAATGTTGCATCACGAGTAACAAAAATAACTGGTAGTTTCCTTATCATGTAGCAAATAGCAAAACAACCAATATGAATGTTTGTTGTGTTCACAACAACATAACAATATTTAGGCCTTGAGGCATGTTCCCATGCCAAATTGGGAGTGCAACCCTTTGCCAGTGGTTGGGATATTGTGGCCTTGTTGGGCTCAAAACAAATTTTGTTTCTTCCATTTAGATTTTTCGTACAAACATTCATTTTTTCATGGGAGTTGATAAATACCTACCAATTGTAGATTCATGAATTCACAAGAAGGAGTTAGATCATTTGATTCAAGCTACTAATTGCTCTCCCAATCTAAGATGGATGGGTTTCTTAACTCCTAAAGACGAGGTGGACAATTTTGTCCAAGTCGTTACTATTGCCGGACAATACCAACATACATGTTTACATTGTAATCTTTTGATTTTTGACGTGTGGATTGTTAAATATTTGTGTTAACACTCACATCTCTACAAAGACTCCATTGTATAGTCAGTTCTACCAATAAAACTATTGATGTCCTATAATGTAGTTATGAATTGGACTGAATTGTTGAGGTGATTTTGAGACAAATTTTCTTCAACCTTTAGGGCAGTGTCCAAAGAGATTTTAAACATGACTGGTTCATATCCTAGTGTTTCCAAGTCCAATTGGTTATGTGCTGTCATCTTTCATTCTTTTTCTTATTAATTTGGGGGCATGTTCTATACATCCCTCTAAAATGATTGGTGATTTCTTAAGTTGTGAACTTCAACTAGTTAATTCTCAAACTCAATTGATTCGTCTATAACTAGCAGTCGGTTCTCCTCATTCATTGCTTTAGGGGTTAAACAAACAATTTTTTTTTCCGACTAACCCACTTATTCAAGGATATGGAAACGTGATTAGTACAAGACGGTTAGCAAATTTTATTTGAGGTGGTAATCACTTATATACTCACGTTCCCTTATATGCATTGAAGAAGATGGCTTTTGACATTCATGGTAACAAGGATCACCAAACCCTCATGATATATATGGCTTTCATTGATGAACAACACCCATTTAATCCAGGTTGTGGCCTTTTGAGGTCGATTTGGGCCCATTTATGAGTCATATAGCACAAGAGTAGCACTCAAAAACTTGCCCAAAAGTGACACCCGACAATGACACACCCCCCTTAACCATGAAAGCTATAAATAAGCAACATCATTGAGGATAGAGCTTTGTGGTGAACCTAGGTAACTCATGCATTGGGAAGGTGAAGGAGCCTAGTAAAAACAAGGCCCTTATAGGTTGAGAACCCCTTTCATTTCAATTGGGCTCTAGAAGATCGAATCGGGGCTTTTGAGAGGATTTTCGGAGTCAAATGAGCAAGAACAACATAGAAAAAGTTCAAGCTATACATTAGTTCATTGTGTTTTCATTTTCCCAATGAGGGCGAGGTAGATCAACACTACAAAGAGTCTAGTCCGTAAATGATGTCACAACCACATGTGATTGGGTGTGTATCCTCAAGTGGGGAAGCCCCTCCCCGATCGAGACAAATTGATACCTTATCGATCTCCTACATTGTATTGAAAATACCTTTAGTTGCCACCTCACTCCTTACATTGAATGCCAAAACGTGGCATGTTATATTGAGAAATCCATAGATGTGACATTTCTAAAGTTGTGGGCAATTTAGTGGAACCCTTTGGAAATAGTGTATGTGACACTGTAACCTCCCATAATCAACGTCATATCTCACCCAATCATGAACCCCGTCTATTTTTTTTTACTAACAATCAAGTAAATGGTACCTATATTACATGGTCTTACTAACCTCTAACTTACATTGCTTGCACTTATGTCTCTAGCAAGACACATGTACAACAATTTGTTATTGTCAAGGTCTACCACTGTTGCACATAGAAAAATGAAGTTGCCCCGAATTAATGTGGGCCATATCCCCCCTAGCAAGAGGGGGAATTGTTGCATATGAGTGTATCTCTCATACATCCAACAAAAACACTCTAAATTATTGTACATTCCTGAATTGAGAAAATTTGATACTACAAAAGACCTCAAATTATTTGAAGGAGTTTCATTTGAAATAATATATAAGAACCCATTTGGGATTTTTTTTAAAGTGAGAATAAGAAAAAGAATAAGAATGAATACAAACGCCAACTCTACTAGAAGCAAGCATGAATGAAGAGCCTCTACTTTTGCAAGCTATTCCCCCATTTTGGGGTGGGCTTTATTGTACAGTAACCAAGATTAATATTGGGCTAGGCTCCCATTTGTAGTGAGTGTCCAAAGTGTTGGGGGTTTGAATATTTTTGACCTTTATGTGAAACAATTGTTGTATATCCTCCTTGTGTCCTCTACATCTTTCTTTGTCATGTGAGCCAAAACTAATTTCCGATAGCAAGTCTCCCTTTCCAAGTATTCTCGCTAAAATACCAATGATATACAGTCTCATTTTGTTGGCCTTTTTTCACTAGTCTCCACTCAGAGGTTAAGAGCTTGAAGGAATTCACCTTCTCATTGGTGGAGAGGGACCTCTTATGCATGCTTGTTCACTCAAGTCCACTTTGCACTTGAGCTTGCAACTTGAGAGCTTCAACGCTTTTACCAGGCCTTCAATGCTTAAATGGCTTCGTGATGGATACCATGTGGAACGACTACGACAAGCTCACGATCAGAATCCTAAGTTACATCATGGAAGTCGCCCATTAAAAAACGGTTTTGTGGGTCCCAAGCCAATGGGATTTCAAGCATTCTTTAGCTTGTCATGAAATCATCATTTCACACTTGCACAAATTGTTGAGAGGATCGATGAAGCTCTCAATAGTTTGAGATTCGGATGAGGGCTTGTCAAAGTCAATCATCAAACTCCCATAAATTGCGAGTTCGACCCTATTGACCCATCTCTAGTGTAGGAAAAGTAGGAGGGACCCTAAGCTAGCTCATGTGGGAAAAAACAATTGCATGAGCATTTTTGTAACTTGGATGATGAAGAACGTGGCCGGAGAGGCGATTCTTTGGTTGGTTTCATAAGGGCAACACCATAACCTTATTAAGTAATGTGCGCTCTTTTTGCAGGCCTTGAGAATATAACCATGGCATGGTAGGAGCTTACTTTTAATCTATGTCTCCTTGCGCGAAGTTTGAGCATCCCATGGTCATATTCTTAGGGCCCATAGAACGAACACACACTGCCTAATAATGTTATGATTAGTGCCACTTAGTTTTTTATCGTTCTTTTCACTCAAAACCCCAACGTAAACTCCTTGGTCCCATAAATTAGAGACGTCGTACTAATAAGATCGCTTGATTTCATACTTTCTTTGGTCACGGGCCCCCAAGGTGGCAACTATTTGTAGTACTCACATGGATTGCCATGTTTAGAACTTGCATTGCAGTTGTTAAACCATTGTAAAGAAGCATTATTCCTGAGTTTCTCTCTCGTTATAAGCATTTTAGAAACTATAAAATTTTGAGAAATATTATGAGGGTTCCCAGAAGTGAAATCAATTACCTAGGGGATTTGGATGGTGGTCCATGTTTCCAAAACTCGGGGTGGTGAAGCAAGCAAGTTTCATTTGGGTAGCATTACATCCACTTCAGTTTCTCATGCTTTGGAGAAACACCTTAGGGGCCACTTCACACACGAGCCAAGAGCCGTGACCATGAAATTGTGAGAGCCCAAAAGAAAGTGACCAAAGGCCGTCCCAACACACCTCCAAACTCATGTAGTGTGGTCACATACCCTCAAGTGTAGTGTGAAGCCATATGTGATTAGGCCTTCAACCAAACGCTATTTCAATGAACATCTATTCATGCAGGTCCCCCTCAGGGGGGGGGGGGGTAGTCATTGGTTGGAGTAGCAATATACGTGCGAACAAATGATAGGGTATTTCAAAAACATGGGGGCTAAAAATTATAAATGGACTTAAGAGTAATATAGGGTATCAAAAATGGCACTGGACATCTTTAAAGTACTATAGGGTATGGAATAATAGGTAATTTGGAATTATAAGTAATGCGAGCCATTTTTCTATTAACCCAAAGTAGAAATTACATAATGATAGCATGTGAAAAAAAGAAGAGAATTGAAAGTAATACCCCCCTTTAAAATAGTGGTTGTTCGCACCTATATCCTTAACTTTTTAACACACTGCCCCCCCCCCCCCCGAGAGGTCCCCACACATGATAAACTAGAATAAAGCAACGGTTGTGAGTGTTTGGAGTGCCATGCATGGTCTCCAGGTTTCGTGCTAGGCCTACCTCCAAGAGACGGGGTTTGAAAACAGTCCAAGTGACCATGAAACATGATCCATTCGATGCCATGTAGGAATCCGTGTCGACTTTACATCCATCTTGCATTCACATACATACCCCGTTGGTCCCTCAAGCATAGTGTGAAGTGAACTTGGACCGGCTCCGCCTTTTCCACGGACGAGCGTGATCGAAGCGGAATGGTCACGGGCTTCTCCATCTCGTGTGTGAAGTGGCCCAACCTTATTATTAGTGTGTGTAACAAACTCCTTGGGCCCGACCTTTTTGGCTATCATTTTTTTTCTTTTCCCACCGGTCTCGGAGCCTAGTAGTGGAAGTGTGCACGGCCGTAGTTAGCTCATCCATCCAAACGTGCAAACGAGCAGCTGTAAGTAAGCCGGTAAGTAACTTGGGGTGGGGTGGGGGTGGGGGTGGGGCATGGGAGATGATTGAATGGCAGGCTTCGTTTGGGTAACTGTAACTGTAACTGTTAAGGTGGAGTGGGGGGAAATGGAGTCATAATAAATTCACCCCAGTACAGAAGGTAGAAGTGAAGGTAATGGAGTCTTCCAACTCGGGGGTTATTAAGCTACTATTCTACACCCCACCCTGTCAGTCAGGTGGTGGAGAAGGTACCACTACCACTACCACTACTCCCACCACTGCTACCACCACCACTACCACGGCTACCGCTACTCCCACTACCGCTACCACTGCTATCACCACTACCGCTACTACCACCACCACCATGGCTACCGCTACTACCGCTACTACCGCTACCACTACCACTACCACTACCACCACCACCATGGCTACCGCTACAACCGCTACTACCGCTACCACTACCACTACCACTACTACTACTACTACTACTACTACCACTACCACCACCACCATGGCTACCGCTACTACCGCTACTACCGCTACCACTACCACTACCACTACTACTACTACAACTACCACTACTACTACTACCACTACTACCGCCACCGCTACCGCTACCTCCACCACCGCTACTACTAGAACTGCATTGTTGCAACTTTACGAGGTGGGGGAAGTTATTTAGTAGTCGCGGGCAATAGCTGAAAGTCATGTTGACTCCCGCTCACTCGTTGGTAGGCACCAGTAGTGAGTGTCGGGCGGGGGTGGGGAGAAACAACTGGCCACGAAAGCATTGAACCCTGCACTAACTTAACTCTAATGAGTTAGTGCATGAGTTAGTGCGCGAGCGATGGAGGGCATCGGTTCTAATAAGTAAATGCAAAGCGGATCAGTGCCCACCCTGCCGCCCCCCTCCTCTTTGAGGCGGCGAGATGGAGCAGGGCGAGGGGTTAGGGATTCGTGGTGGGTTGGCATAAACTCATTTATTGCGGAGGTGAGAAAACGTAGTGAATTATGTTGTGAGTTGTGAAATGGTTATTTTTAGCTTGTTTGACTATGGGAATAGAGTGAAGGGCCCCGGCTTAGTCTGGTGATGTTGAATTGGAATGAGTTGGTCGTTAATCTTGTAGGGGACATTTTTTTTAAACTAGACTTCTTTCATCCATGATGGATGAGTTGACATAGACGGCCATGAATCCCAAGTCGTGGTGGGGGGGGGGGGTGTGGTGTCTGCGTAAACTTGACCATTGGGAACGTGACAACACAATGAGGTGTTCTATAGATTGAAAATGACTTCATTTTTTGGTGATGTCACACTGGAAACAATATCAGAGGCCCCAAATTAGTCTGGAGAGATTTCAACTAGACTAGAATTGGCCCGCAATGTGGAGGAGACTTGTTTTTTGTTAGAGTCCTTTTTATCTGCATTGGATGAATTGACATAGGCGCCATGAACCCCAAGCCAAAGGTAATTATCACATACGAGTGTCCCTCTCCTTCATTCAATGTACAAGTCTTAAAGTAATATGCAACCCAAAGGTTATTTATTGAAAATTCTATTCGACGCTGGAATTAGCTTCAAAAGAACCCGTATTGGTCAAGTCCAAGTCATTCGAGATGAATAAACCTACATGAGATCAAGTTTTTATGTTGGAAGGATGAGAGGCACTCTCATATGCAACAATTCTCTTTGTCCCCCGAAAGTTTGCTTAAGTATATCATAGAAGGCACTCTATTTCATCTTCATTAGTGTTGGAAAGTGCAGTGCATTGTTCTACAAATATGGGGTTACCATCTGAAGTTAAACATTGCTAAAAAAAATTTAATGGAGTGTATGATTTTTACTCAAGCTACATAAATTGTTAGTATGCACATCAAAGAACATGGTATAACATACTTGGTAAAAAACAATAATGTCGTTAAAAAAGTTATAGCAACACGTAACTTCATATGGTAACCCACACTAATAGGACAATTCGGTATAGTTCCCACACAACGTCCAAGGTGTCTCAACCAATGTATGATTGACACATGGAAAAGGCTTGAGGAGAGACCAACCATTTTTTCATGGTAATTGAGAGGGCCCTCTAACTTACGGTTACGAAATAGTTATCTAGCCTGAGTTAAAGTTGCAGCTCGTAATAAAACTGTTGGATCTACACAGGAAATTGACTCCCATCACCATTAATTAGATTAGACTATCGACGGCTACCTAATGATAGTTGCGTTGCCAGAGGGAAGGTATATGTGCGCCTTATGGGATCACTCTTCACCTTAAAAAATTATGCCTTAATCTTCCACTAACGAAGGCGGGTGTTATTTGGTTTGTTTCTCATATTCTCCAGCTTCCACCAATTAGAGTTACACAACGAAACTCGTGTTGCCTTAGCAAATCTACGATGAATCATTTGTAAAAGTCGGACTGAAAATCAGACCTCCTTTGATTTAGTTATGTTTATTGGAAATGAATGTTTGTTGATTTCTTAACTGGACGCATATGTCCTCATCATTGTGTTTACATTGTATATTCTTCAGCTTCCAACAATTAGATTTACACTACAAAACTCGTGTTGCCTTAGCAAATCTATGATGAATCATCTGTAAAAACCGGACTAAAAATCATACCTCCTTTGATTTAGTTATGTTTTTTGGAAATGAATGTTTGTTGATTTCTCAATTGGATGCAGATGTTCTCACCGTTCTGTTTACATAGTATATTCTCCAGATTCCGCCGGTTAGATTTACACAATGAAACTCATGTTGCCTTAGCAAATCTATGATGGGTCATTTGTAAAAACCCGGACTGAAAATTAGACCTCCTTTGATTTAGTTATGCTTGTTGGAAATGAATGTTTGTTGATTTCTTAACTGGATGCATATGTCCTCACCGTTGTGTTTACACAGTATATTCTCCAGCTTCCACCAATTAAATTTACACAACGAAACTCGTGTTGCCTTAGCAAATCTACAATGAATTATTTGTAAAAGCCAGACTAAAAATCAGACGTCCTTTGATTTAGTTATGCTTATTGGAAATGAATGTTTGTTGATTTCTTAATTGGATGCATATGTCCTCATTGTTGTGTTTACACAGTATATTCTCCAGCTTCCACCAATTAGATTTACACAACGAAACTTGTGTTGCCTTAGCAAATCTACAATGAATTATTTGTAAAAGCCAGACTAAAAATCAGACGTCCTTTGATTTAGTTATGCTTATTGGAAATGAATGTTTGTTGATTTCTCAATTGGATGCATATGTCCTCACTGTTGTGTTTACACTTAAGTGTAGAGTTGAAGATGTAGTCCAATCTATCTTAGACATGTATCTTTATGATGTTTTCTCTTTGATCCTCACCATACGACATGCCAATCACATATAGAGGTCCGATTCAGAAAATGAGCCACTTAAGACCCATCTACCTTACCATAGCACCATGGCGGTTGCGGTGTTAGTTGTATTGTTTGTGGATTTGTAGATTTTTTTGTCGTCAAGAAACCTCAATTTTGTAAAAGAAAAGTGAGAGTGTAACATCATGACCCATTTGATCAAGAATGAAATTTAATGAAAAAGTAAATTATTTGACAACGATTTGCCAAAACCGCCTTGAGATTGCATTCTATCTTTTTTAACATGAGATAGATGGTGTTGAAACATTCGCTTTAAGCATTCAACATACATGTTTCTATAACGATTCATTAGCAGTTGATAGGGGATTCCAACGCACTAGAGTATGTCATATTTGAATTCCATATGCAAAAGGGTATAAGGGTTCAAAATAGTTTTTGGTAGATGACCCAAAACCAACACATGGCCTTGACGTTAAGGTGGTGGACATGCCCGGAAACAATGTGTACTAATCGTGCAAGATTTGAGGTGTTGGCTTCAACTAAAAATTGATTTTAATACCCATCTAGCTTGCGCATATGGTCCAAATGGAAGAATACACATAACAAATGGCTTAACTTCAGGTGAGATCGTTCTTACGTTTCCAACTCAAAATAGCAACAAGTCACCTCAAACACATGCTCCATGCGACATCTTGAATCTTCAAGGGTCAACTCACTGGAAGTGGCCTATGCTTAAAGCACAACAAAACTCTCTGCTTCGAATTACTACAATGTTTGCAAATCACCATTAATCATGAAGTCGAAGACAACAATGTGCATGATTTGCAACTGCTAACTAGATGAGAAAATTTCCGAGACAATCTAATGGTCAGAAATCGTTTGCAAAGTTATCAGTGCCCACAACAGGGCCACATACCTTGGGGGTATTGAACATGCGACCATGAACACGATGGGTGTAATGGGCTCACATTCACGTCGGTCAAAAGTTGAAACCCTTCTTCTTCTTCTTCCTCCTCCTCCTCCTCTTCTTCTTCATTTATGTATTTTATGTTGTTTTCAGGTTTTTTTCTTAACTCTCTCTTGCTTGATCGAACATGCAAGGGATATTAAATAAGTTGGGATCCAGAGCATGCAGGCTCCCGACAGGGAATTGACTCCCATCACCATTGAATAGATTACACTATCGGAGGCTACAAATAGCAACTAATGTGGCCATAAGGATCATAGTGGGAGGGAATCAGACAGCCTGCAATTTTGCAGTGCCTTAACTTATTGGCAATGGTACCAGTGTGAAGTTTCTGTGTCATGCGAGAAAAAAAATCACAAAAAAATAAAAATAAAAATTGAACCGCATCGTAAAATAAGAAAATATATGCCTAGTAGCTAGATATGACAGTGTTGTTCGGTTGGTTTTCTTGTCCTCTATCTTCAATTGACCAGATTTTGTGTTGCATTAGCAGATCGAAGGGCCACTTCACACACGAGACTGAGAGCCCGTGACCATTGCACTTCAAGCACTCTCGTTGGTGGAAAAGGCGGAGCCGGTCCAAGTTCACTTCACACTACGCTTGAGGGATCAACGGAGTATGTGAATGCGAGATGGATGTAAAGTCTACATGGATTCGTACATGGCATTGAGCGGATCATGTTTCATGGTCACTTGGATTGTTTTCAAAAACCAGCTCTTGGAGGTAGGCCTAACACAAAACCATCGGGAGACCATGGCACTCCGAATGCTCACGAATGTTGATTTATTCTATTTTATTGTGTGTGAGGACCTGCATGAATAGAAATTCTTTGAAATAACGTTTGGTTGAGGGCTTGGTCACATATGACTTCACTCTACACTTGAGGATCCGTGACTACGTTACATGATTCTGGAGGTGTGTTGGGACATCCGTTGGATGCTTCTTTTGGGCTCTCACAATTTCATGGTCACGGCTCTTGGCTCGTGTGTGAAGTGGCCCTGAGATGAAAGATGATCAACAATCATCACATCGAGAATCGGACTTCCCCTTATTATGGTAATCGGAAGTGCACGCTTGGTGATACGTTAATTGAATACATGGGTTCCTCCGAATTGTGTTCTTTGCTACACAATGTGGAGTAGTTAATTGCATTTGATGACGTTGTCCAATCTCTTCTGAATAGGTGTCTATATGGTGTTTGTTCTTTGATCATGTCTTACCATAGACCAATTAAATATAGGTGTCCAATGGAGAAAAGTAACTAAATAACACTTGCATACATTACATTCACTACGGGAATTGCATATCATTGACAATGTCATGACAACCTTTTTGCCAAAAGGAGAAGCCTATGGGTTAAGGCATGGTTGTGGTCATGTGGGCACCATGTGGTTAACCCTAACTTCCCAAACAACCTATTTGAGGTTGATGGATGATTTCTTCCCTACATTAACCTACCTAACTCATTCATCCACAATCCAAATAACAAAAAACATCAAGCCAACATATATATCTACCCATAGACACATGACATGTGCAATTTGGAGATGCTTAATTTAAATAAGAAAATGTCAAAGTCAGAAGTGATTATGTTTTGGTTGTGTTTTGTATTTGTATTAGAACCCCTGCATCTACGATAGACAAGTTTCCATAGACACCACGAAGCTCCACGTGGCTTTCTTTAACTAGTTGGTTCATAATCTATGAATGTGGATCTAGAATCTAGTATATTGAAAGTTGGACGAGAATGATTTTTAGGGCATGGTGTTGCAAGACTTGCCATTGTCACTCCACAACCATATTTGGGTTTTAGAGAGAGAGAGAGAGAGAGAGAGAGAACCGTAGGCTACTGTGAATGAGCGACGCTTCACCCTTCATCAAAGCTGCAAAATCCCAATATAATGAAATGTGATCATGTGATGGGAACGTTGATCATAACTTCTTTTAAGAAAGGAAGTGATAAAACAAAAGTTCATTAAAATGTGAGATTTTCACAAACAACACAATGTAAATGCAACAAAAACAAGTTTACAACATTGAGATAAGTTCACATCGAAGACTAGTTTTATTTTGTCGTATCTACCATAGCGAACGCTCATAGAATTGCATGTATGCAATTCTACCATGTCCGAAATTCGTATGTAAGACTAGATTTACGGAATACTTCGTTACACATGTCAAATGTACAAGTTCTAAAAGAAAGGAAGATGATCGTGAATTCAAGGTTTAGTCACTCTTGATCACGTGGACGAGATGGGTGGATTGTAAGGCTGCCAGCGATGAGACCTGTGCCAAAAGGGATTGCATCGAACGTGATATGGATTCTTGGCAGGTTTTTGCTCACAAGATGTTTCTGATCAGTATCGATCAACTCCACTTTCTCTATATCGTATCGCTAGTTGTAGCTTTTGTTTTACGGTAATTGTACCTCACGTCGTCCCTCCTCCTAATTTGACATCTGTATTTGAGTGGTATATGGCAAGGTTTATGATTAAGAAAGGGCACCGAGAAGACATGTATGATGATGAGATCGGATGCTCATGTACGCAAGATATATCAAACCCTGTAGGTTTGACCATTGAACCTAATTCAAAGAGGCCGATGTGTGATTCATACGAAGGAAGAAAGATAACCTTCACTTTGATCTCCTATACATTATTCTAAGATGTTTTTGATCAATATCAAGCAACTCCACTTCTCTATATCATATCGTTAACCATAGCTTTTGTGATCTCACGTCACAATGTTAACAATGGGGCATCAAAAAGACATGTATTATGATGAGATTGGACTCTCATGTGCACAAAATATATTAACCGCTTTAAGATTAATCACCCGAATAGAATTCGGAGAAACGATGTGTGACCCATATAAAAACAAATTAATCTCCAATTTGGCCTCCTATATTTTCCATCCTCAACCTTGATCCCGAAAGTTCAAATAATTATATGCATGATTCAAAAATTGCTCACCAAATGAGACAATTTTTGAACCGATTCAATGGTGAGAATTGTCTTTGGAGTTGGAAGTGCCCACATGGCACATTACCTTGAGATTAATGTGGACTGCACAAGCTCTTTTTTTCTTTTCTCTCTCATAACATCGTGTATAATGAAAGGGGAGTTGAAGTGTACTTGGGACATTGAATTCTTGGTCGCTAGCTTAGGAGGCAATCAATAGTCGAAGTTCACATACCCGTTGGCCTCTTCCTTTTCAAAGCTTATCATGTGCAATGAATCGCTTCTTGTCTGATATGAAGTGCATTTCAAAAATTGTAACCCTCATGGAATCATGTGGTCTTCCCAATCGTTCTCACTCTCTTAAAATGGATTTATGATCTTTGAAGGTTAGTAGATTCCCAAAACCTTTGCGACAACTTTGGGAGCAGATGAGGAAAAAGAAAGCACATCATGCAATCGGAGCCATCAACAAATGCCTCCACAAGCACTAGGAAGCAAAATCCACGCAAAGACACACAAGCCAACAAAGGGCACCACAACAACAAACAACACTATTGCACCCGAAAGCATCAACAAAGGATTAGCGAAGACCACCGGATTCGCGCACACACATGCAAGAGATCACAACAACAATCACACTAGGAGGCAAACCGTCCTTTCCATTACACATGGCGCGACAATGCATGCATCAAAGTTAGACACACTAATCCTTCTCCTAAACCTTGCACTAACACCCTGCCACAATTACTCCACTAACCCTAACCGAGCTTTTGTAAGCAGATTGCCCCAACACACTACCCACGACAACCCATCACCTCTCCCCCTACTCAACAGATCGGATGCAGTGTAACACCACACTTTCCTTCACCGAACCCTCCACTGTAGGAGAGTGTAAGCCGCACAACGCCAACCCTCCTCTAACTCAACAACAACGTGACATGGAACTCGACGACCCCACACCGCAACATGCGACATTATCTTCACTTCATGCAAATTCAAAGCCTTGATTGATACTAGTATTTTGATATTAGGGCATGCTTACAGTTGTGACCGGTGACCGGTGACCATGACCATCATTTTCTAAGATGTCTCGGTGGCTGAGAAATGGGTGGTTGGCCCACTTTGTTTTCACACAAGGTCACCTAAAATGAAAGTGACATGAAACCTTGCACGTTTGTGAATGGAGGTGATAACCTGGATTTTGTGGCGAAATAACCCACATAGTTTGTCTTAGCAGAGTACAAAGGCGACCTTGTTGGGTAGAATTATATTACTAGAACAGTCACTCAGTCCTATAATTTAATCCTGGTCATCTTTTATTATTTTCATTTTCATGAAAAACACTATGTCCCAATCTAAGCCCCCATTACACTATGGTGTGTGACGAAGACTCTTAAATGTGACATGTATTCTATTGGTCATGATCTTTGGACCACCAACATGACCATAATAAACCATAAATCATTTTTCTCGCGGTCACCGGTCATGTATGTAAAACGGCCACCATTCGGATAGGTCCTTTGGCACCATTGTTGAAATTGTGTATTGATAAAAGGCATTCAACTATGATTACCACAAATGGAATATTCAAAATGTAGGAAAAATTTAGGTCGGGGTTGGGAAAATATTAGCAATTATGTCACACCTTTAAAGCTACACAAAATATGATATTTAGTGTTACTTACTATTCAAAATTACACAATGCTATGACTGTCTACTGTGCATCTCATTTTTTTACCAACCATGGTCGAATTGATTGTTTGGACACTATAGAACATTAACACCTTTACTTGGTGAAAAAAAATACATTAATAGTAAAAAGATATAGTAACACGTAACTCCAAACGGTGAGTCACACTAAATATCATATTTTGTGTAGTTGACCTATATCCAACTTACCACTCACCACAACAATATTTGATTGGTACAACAATTGGACATGAGTGGGATAGGTCCTTTGAATACCATTATGGCTATTGTGTATTGATGCCATGCATTCACCTACATACCAGTCCAACATTGGAAAATACCATTATGGAAGATTTAAATTTTAGGATGACTTAAGGGTGTTGGGTGGGAAGACTATAAGCATTCATGTTGCGATTTGGCGAGCTAGGTGACCCATACCATATAAGGGTGTAACTCGGTTACTTTTATGAATTGGACACCTTGTACATTTGGTTGGTGTGTGTGTGGTCAGGTGAAGATCAAGGACAAACACCATTTTTTATTTATGAAAAAAACATGTGTTTAAAAGAGGTTCGACTGCGTCTTCATATTCCATTAACCACACCGCACTTAGCAGTGAACACATTTGGGAAGACTTATGTATCCAGTTAAAGATTCATCAAACATGCACTTTTTGATATCCGTAAATAACTAAATCACGAGGACTCTCATTTCCAAATTGATTGTTGTTAATGCTTCGTTGCCGTTTTGCTAATGCAACCCAAGTTGGAGAACATAAAAAAACCGAATCGAATAACACCCACACGCCTCATCCAACTTTGTGCCCACCATATCAAACTTTGATTGGTACATCAATCGGATCGGCTCTTCAATGCCAACATGGAAATCGTGTATCGATGTCACGCCTTCACCTAATATGTACAGGACCTCCAACCCTAAAGAAAAAAAACCCCATAATGGAAGATTTGCAATTCAAGATAACTTCGAGGTGATCAATGGGTGGGGGAAAAAAAAGGGTTAATGAGCAATGATCGGAGAGAACCGGCAGTTAGTTACAGATGAACCGGTTGAGTTTGAGGAATAACCGGTTGAAGTTCAAGACTGCAGGGAAATTACCGATCATTTGAGAGGAATCTATAGAGTGTACCTCAATTTGATAAGAAAAACCAGAGGATGTCAACAACATGTAACCGGTTGGACTTGGAAACATTAGGATCTCAACCGATTATGCCCAAAAATCTCCCCGATCACTGGTTAATGAGCATTCACATCGCGACTCCTGAGCTGAGCTAGTTGACCCAACAAATTATCCGACTTAGTGCTCACGAAGAAGAAGAAGAAGAAGAAGAAGAAGAAAGAACGAAGCGTGGCAGGCAGCAGGCAGGCAGGGAGATGTGTTGGTGCATGTCAGCAACGAACATGTGCAGAAGATCATGTTTTAAATTGACTTTTAAGTTTCTCGATTACCGTGTGGAAGCACATGATCCAATTTGAAAGCGTCTGGGCTGGAGGGACCGGAGCGGATTTCTTCCTTCGAGTGATTATAACTTAATAAGCTGAAGCTGCTGCCTGCCTGCGTGCTACTGCTGGTGCAATTTCTTATTTCACGCGCTAAGCCTACTAGCAGCTAGCAGGCAGGCAGGCAGGCAGGTGGCTAAGTTAATTGTTCCCGAGTCAATGTAAGTCAAAGCAGTGAAAGCCTTTTTCACACGACATGGAGATCGAGAGATGGAGAGATCGATGCAGCTGCTGCATGCTGAAGTGTGTTTTCTTTTTCCCCTCGCTCGCTCGTGGTTCCATACATTGATGGCGCATTAAAACGGCCTGTGCAATGTTTTTGAAAGTTAGGTGTAGAAAGCTCAAAGGCAGTAAATAAGGATGCGAGGGATAAGTATGTTAATTGTGCTGACAGAGTGTTGGAGTGCAACTCGATTCCCTTGCAGCGTTAGTTGGTTGCCGGATCATCAGTTGTTTTTGGCGAAATTCAAAATGGCGATTGATGCTGCAGTGTTTTTTTTGGGGGGGAAGATGATCAAATTGAGCACGGTTGTGAAGGGGAATTTGAAAGGTTGGTGGGGATGCATAATAAGTCTCTGTGGACTCTCATCATCCAGCTCGGACTTTATCAGACAAGCCCCGAACAATTTGAAGATCACACATGTAAGTACTTGAGCTCTCACGCTCAGGTCAAAGCTGTGTAAAGGCCAACGTGCTCGATCCTGTCACCAAATCTAACCTTCCGATTAACCCTCTCCTCTCAATTCCGACGAAATAACTACACCAATTCCTCTACCAAAGCACGCCACGTGTCGACCGTACATTGGTTGGGACCCACTTGAATCCACTTGGCACTGTGAATTCGACACCGTGGATGGAGCTCGTCCTCCCATCCAAGGGCTCGTGTCGGTCGCCTAGGGTTTAGGTGACTGGGTGGGGTGAGTGATATCACCACTTTCTCCTTTGTTCGCCACCCTCTTGCTCTTTCGGCTTGTACTTTGTAACCTCTTTGCTCGTATAGTGCTTGATGACGTCACATGTTGATTACAATGGAGTCACCTTTTAAGTATTTTGGGCAGCAAATTTCAAATTTTGGAGTGGCGCACACTGATGGTTCTTGAAGGTGGCTTGTGGAGAGTCTCGTTTGGGGGTTGAAGTGGGTATGTATTCCCAAAGGCAATTGAACCTTGATGATTTCTCTTGTGACGAGGTTCTTAATTCATGGTCGGGAGGAGTGGAATTCCAATGATATGGAATTGAGAATTGAGTTCGAATAGTAGGAGATTTGATACCTACTGCATTGATTATCCCAATTATTGAGGGAGGGCTAGTAGTGAGTGTGGGGCATTAGTGTCACCAAAAGATCTAGGAAGTATTGTTCATCTTGACACTATTCAATTAAAAAAACCTATTCATAGTAGCATTTTTCACTAAAAATATCGGCACTTGGCATTGTTTTCAGGAGGTGCACTCAATGTGGCCCATACGGAACCACGTGGATGCACAAAAGGGGGTATTACTCCTTTGGTAAGATGAATTCACAGAAGTGCAAACTCAATTTCACGATATTACAAACCAATTTAGTAATAGGTTCTACCAATTTCATTGGAATCATAAACCAAGTTCACTATATAGACAACCAAATTAACTTGAACTTTCAACCTATTGCACATATGTGTTGTAAAAAATTTCATGATTTGAGGCCCGTACTCTTAATTTTAATTTTACAAAATTAAATTCATGAACTGTGTAACTCTATTTCACGAAGAATGATACATCATGTATAACTCCTAATCATTACATCCCCACAAATCCACAAGATTGAGCATTCCAACTACATTGGGTTTGTGTTGCTTGCTTTGATGTACAATAATCAAAGACCAAAGATTGAACCAACACCTCTTGTTTCCGGCTTTGAGGTACTGGAATGAAAGACCAAAGAAAATTTGATGTCAAGGCTAGAGGCTTTTAGGTAAACATAGAACAAAGAGGAACCCATGAGCAACGAAAATGCCAAGAATGTGAAACAAGGAGGCGAGAAGTTGAAATGTGAAAACCATAGAGTGCAAAATCATCTATGAAATTGGTTTGGAAGATTCATGAAGTTGCTAGAGGTAAAGGTCCACTATCATGAAATTTGAGGTGTGACACATGTCAAGTTGGTTTAGAAGATTCGTGAACTAATTTAGGAGGTTCATGAAATTGGTAGAACACTCTGGTAACATTAGTTTGGAAGGTTCATGAACTAGCTTCAAACCTTCATGAATTTGAGTTTGCACTTTTTGTGAAGTCATCTTACCAAAGGAGTAATCGTGCCTAAGGGTTCCACAATATACATAAGATACAAGTATTCTTTATTCTAACTCTGTAAATATACTAGGCATGTTATTCATATAATCATAGTTGTATTTCTACCTTTAGGCCCATAGTCGACTATAATGGAGTGGGTAATCTACAAAAGTTCCATATAAATATTTCATTCAATGCATGAACCACATTCCTCCCTAAAAATTAGGGTTTAGGACAAGAGAGGGAAAGACCATCCTTTGGATATCCTAAAGGTTTCTCATCGTGAAGCTTGCATGTGGAGCGAGGGTGCAGCTCATAGGTGGTTATTTTTCTCTTCTTCTCTTCTTCTCGTGGTTGCTTCTCTAGCTTTTGGATTTAGGGTTCGATTGGAACCTACAATGCTTGGACTAGTGCATGCGAAGGAAGAGTTATGAGTTGATCCTCAAAAGCAATAAATTATGTACAAGTGAATTCTTTGTAACTATTTAGAACCAAGGATACTTCTTGCTCATTGAAATTGGGATATGATTGTGCAATATTGTTTGTCTCTCAAGCAATAGGTGAAGGAGTGAATAAAAGATGGGAAATAACAAGCTAGCCAAAACATTGACCACCAAGACTTGGCATTTGAGAAGAATGTATAGGATACACTGCAAAATTGGCAATTGGTGGATTTAGAGTCAACAACCAATTGACCTCTTGGACAAGCCTTCCAATATGGAAATAGTGTTGTGTTGGTATTAAAATAAGAATGGTTCAATGTGGACCTATGATTTGACTGATAATTTGATGAGAGAGTTAGAAATATATCTATCATTCAAATTTATCTCTACAATATAAGTCATTATAGCCAGACATATAAGTTTATAATGACTTCTATTGTAGAGACAAATTTGAATGATTTACATCCAATGGATGAATGAGTGTTCAATGATTTCAACAATGATAAATACCTATGTCTTGCTAAGAGTATTTTAATCCTATTTTCCACATAATCGTTTTAGCATCAACATATGATTGGGGTCTAGTATATGATATATTTATTTTCACTTGTGGATGTATTCAAGGGGATTTTTTAGCTACATATTTGTATGTATATCATTTTTAGGAGAGGGGAAAATCTTGTATATTAGGGGTATGAATTTCATGGTCATGCATGCATGTGATCCTTGGTTTTAACGTTAAATCCTCTAAGGCACTATTCACTAAAAATATTGGCACTTGGCATTATTCATTGACAAGCATGTGTTTCCATATTATTATTTTCATTACCTCTCTACAAACATCTTAGAGCATACACTAATTTTCTTAAAATCTATGGTAAATGAGCATGTACATGCATGAATTTAGTGTCATTCAGTAAAACAATTCAGCCCTCAGTAATTTTGAGATTTGGCTAAATAGTGCATGCTCTGGGAATTAGTACCACCCTCACTAATTGGGATAATAATTGTACTAGCATTTGATTTTGTAACCAAATTTGGACCTTTTGATGTAGATTTGTTAATGCAAAGTCCAACCTCCCTCCCTCCCTCCCTATTTGTACTTGTATGAATGAATGTTTGAGTGGTATTTGTAAGCAATTATGTTCTTTTAGGTTGTATTGTCTTGTTTGAGTGGGCTAGTTGTGCGTAGAAATGCATTAGGTACTTCATGTCTATGATGCTTCAATGCCAATCATCTTATATGTGTGCAAGCTGGTACAATTTGGGTGCACATTAACATTTTGGAGGGTTGCTAACCAAAGATGTTGTAATGTACTTGAAAGGTATGATATGCACATGTCGATCCTCTCATGCATTTGCAAACTAATTAAACTTGGAAGCCTCTAGAGGCTTAAGGAGCTAGTGCAATTTCTCTATGTACCCAATTTCAATGGCTTTGTTCAAATTTCAATATGTAGCGAACTTCCCCTTTCAGTTTGTGGTGTGTATGGCCACATCTAGATCTCCCACACAATGGATGAGTTTACACATACACCACAAATCCTTGCCCCCCCCCCCCTTCCGGAGGTGTCATGAGACTTTAACCTAGGGGCCAGTTCACACGGGGTCCCAAGTCCTCAATTCCAATCTACTTGAGGCCAATCCATGTAATCTCAGCCGCTGAGAGCATGAAAGTTGGGACTTACCACTTCACACGGGTCCCAAGTCCTTAGTGCCAAGTATGACAAGAATGCCTACATGGTACCATTTCTTGGAGGTGAGGCTTGGGACTTGTGTTGAGAGTTGGGTCGAGCAACAAAAAGCTAGACCCAACTCTCAACACCAGTCTAGCGAATATTTTTGCATGAAATAATCAAAATCCAACTTTATTGATAATTAGCCATATTTTAACGGTTTCTTGAGGCTCAAAAGTGGTGACTTTGCCTCCAAGATGGGACTTGCTAACATGAATGGGACTTGAGACTTGGAGTTGCCTCATGTGAACCACCGGCCCTAAGAAGCGCATTTGTGTGATAGACATTCGTTCATTCACACATCCACTTTGAGGGAGTTGGAGAATATTCGCTCGAGACATGTTGTCATGGCTAATGTTGTACTACTAATTTAACTTAACCTTGGCAATTACACTAGACAAAACCCTAGCGGTGTTGCTCACTTACCTTTATTAACTCTACATTTCAGTGACTCAGCAATGTATGATGCTTTCCCAATAGTGTATGAGTATAAACTAACCGAACCAATCCTAAGTTATGTGCACATTTCTTCCTAGACCGCCAATCACTGCTCTGATGCTTTTAAAAAAGGAAAATGTGACCTCCTTGGGCCATACAAGTACACACGGTTGCTAAACTACCCATCTACTTGAACATTTTCAGAGCATAATTATATGCATTATTAATTGCAATAGAACACACCACGTCATATATCACCGACACGTTCATTTTTACATATAGCCTCAACATTGTCTACCTTCTTATTGACCACGTTAGGCAACCATCATCTCAAAACACATTGCGAGTAAATCCTCAAACAACATTACAATTAAAAAAGTCAAAGCCCATATGAATATCACTAGGAACGGCAGAACAATCAAACTAGCCAAAAAAGGAGCACTACAACTCCATATTATAGAAACACCATTCCACCTCATACGCCATCGAACACTATTTTGGTCCTCCATCCCCCACCCTCTCCCCCCCCCCCTCCCCCACTCGACACAACACAATGGATTAGTTAGAAACCTAAAAAGTTACACACAAAAAGAATACCAAAGTACGCTTGTATCACGTGCCTCAAGCACAATTCCACGTGTAAAAAAAATGGTTTTCCACCGACAAAATGGCATGTCCTATTTTGGGACACACCGTGGATCATGGATGCCCAAACAAAACAAGTATCAAAATTTGGCTAAGGCCGATACTTGGGAAACTACGGAAAAAAATCACACCCTTAAATAGAGACATCTCCCCATTTTGTAACCTATGCAAACTAGAAGAGAATGATAATTGCCTTCATCTACTATAATGTTGCACAAATAAACACATAAACAACCTCCGCACCAACATACATAGCAAGGCAGTACACGCACCAGCCAACACCCTACCGGCCCACCCCACTACAAGATGTTACACATTAATAAACGCATGAAAACACCATAACAGAGTGCCCGACAACACCATCCCCTCATGGCTCCTCCCATCCACATGCTATCTCCCAAGATGTAAATGCCCGCTTGACTACGCATGGACATTTATGCGTACATGGCACAATGCACATGGCTCAACCACCATTCTCACCGAATGCCAACCTAAAAATTCAAATCTTTGAGTTTACAAATTGCAACGGCAATTTCTCGCAAGAATCCACCACAAGATAACTGGAAATTCACAACATACTCCTACCTCTACTAACCCAACAATGATGGACGTTTCTCCCCCCAAAAGATCATCACCACTAGGATTAGAGGCTCCTTCCATACTGCTTCCATCAAAATTTATCTTGGGTCTCAAAATCCCCAACAATAAAATCCAGAAACTAATGGAAATATTTTCTCAAATTTCTATTCAATAAGTACCCAACACACATCATCCTCAACAAAAGAGAACTTGAAAAAATACAAGCACCGATAGCACTAGAATAACCACTAGATATAATATGCATCTAACACTTAATGTATAAGACTACCTCTGGTCCACCTATTGAAAAATAGGCATTAAGCTACCCCCACCATGTGTCCGAATGGACATGGATCGGAAGTAGTGAATGGATATCGCATGATCTCTCTTTTCTTTTCTTTTTTGTGGCCCCCTCAGCGGCTAGGCATGCAAATTATTGGAGCACGTTTGCCAATACTTCCTTTTTCTTTTCTTTTCTTTCCTTTTAGAACCTAGAAAATGCATGGCCACCTGGATTTTTTTCATGTCAAGTAGAAAGAAGGTTTCACAGCCAAGAATCTAATCATCAAGCACTCCATTTGGTTTTGGATACCTCTCAACTATCACCCGGTTCTATGTTGTTGTTGATAAGGTAACTTTGATGCGATAACCCAACAACGGTTCCGGTTCCTACTTGTACCCTCCTTTGGTTTTGTAACCCGTGTGAGTCGAGTTCTGGTCCTTAGTTTCCTGCAAAGATCCCACATTCACTGGGAAAAAAATAAAATAAAATTGAAGCTAATGAAAAACCGTAAACTTAATGTGATTTTTAAATTGATTACTCATTATGTCAATTGCATAACATTATTTAGCTGAGATTGTACGTTGAGCGGGGTTGGGTGTGAGACCAAAATGGTGCCCACATGTGTGGTTAACTTCAAAAGTTATTTGGAGTTGGTCCTTTTTTTTATTGTGATTGCTATTTTAAAACTAAAAAGAGTGTAACCCTTGGGTTTAGTGTGTTGTTGGGTTAACAAGTGATTTACATCATTTGTATGTTGAGAGAGGGTTAGTGTTAATTAGATTTAGTTAAAGTAGTGGTAGTTAGTACTTTTGTTATTAGAAAAAGGGATGTGAGCTAGGGGGCCTAAGGCTGGGATAGGTGTCCGAATTAGGTGTGGAGGTTGCCCACATTGGGATCGGGGGTTGGTTGGATTAGGCTCTAGCCTTGTCTGAATCAGGTAAGTGGCAAGCTTGCAGGGCGTGAGAACTCGGAATCCTCGGAATGGATCAGCATCGAGATAGGCAGTGCCGGCAACCGCTAAAAAACTCTTGGCTTCTCTTTTCGTCTCTCTCCTTGGAAGTCCCTGGAGAGCTGAGGCTGGCTCCGAAAGAATGCGAGCTGGGATTAACCCTGGTTCGAAGAAGGTGAGCTGGGATTGAACCCTGGTTTGGAAGAATGCGAGCTGGGATTAACCCTGGTTCGGAAGAATGCGAGCTGGGATTGACCCTGGTTCGAAGAATGCGAGTTGGGATTGACCCTGGTTCGAAGAATGCGAGTTGGGATTGCCCTGGTTCGAAAGAAGGTGAGCTGGGATTGAACCCTGGTTCGAAAAAAGGTGAGCTGGGATTAACCATGGTTCGAAGAATGCGAGCTGGGATTGACCTGGTTCGGAAGAAGGTTAGCTGGGATTACCCTTGTTCGGAAGAATGCGAGTTGGGATTGAACTCTGGTTCCGAAGGTAGCTAGGATTGAGCATGGGCTCCGAGGTAGGCGAGCTGGGACGGGGCCTGGTCTCCGAGGGCGATGCTAAGCTGGGTCACCTGCCCAGTTGACGGGCGATGACGGGCGGCATCCCGGAGCCAAACAACGCACAATTATGATCTTACTACCGGGACTGAAGTTCACTTAGTGTAGGGAGGGGGTAGGATTGGTGCTGGGTTATAGTGTAGGCTAGCTAATTGGGCTAAAGGTGAAGGGTTAGATTAGGGACTTATATTAGAGGGAAGTTAGAAAGCCACTAAGTGTACTTTGGTGATATTAGGAAGTGCACCTTAAGTGGAAATTTGTGTGTGGTGTTGTGAATTAGTGTGGGGAGTGCAATAAGATAGAAAAGCATTTTTCAGTGCTTGTACTTCCAGTGTGGAACAAACCAATGTGTCAATATCGATGTGGAATGCGGTGGAAGTTGCTATGGTTGAGGGAGTGGAATTCTGTGAGCAATGAATGTGAGCTCTAGGCCCCCACCCGGACTACGACGCTTAAGGGTGGGTGGTTTGGCCTCACATTGGGATAAGTCAGATTTTGTTCAAAATTATACGTTGTTTATTCTCACAACATAGCACTGCACTGGCGTATTCATGCTAAAAAACTCGGGGGAAGTAATGTACTGATATTATTCAAATGGAATGGTTGGTAGCAACTGAATAATGTCATGTGACCTACCTACGTTGTGCAAATGCAAGAACATGTCAAAGTTATCATTTGTGAATGAACGTGGATCAAATGGTGGGGTGAATTCAAATGGGCCATTCAATGGGGGAAAGAGTGAAGGAGAAAGATAGCTTCGTAATATGAAATTTCAATCTAAGATGAACCGGCTCACACATTCGCGTCAATACATGCACATCGATGTTTCTTCTTTATTTATTTATTTAATATATCAGTCAATGTGTCAAGTAAGTGGGGAAAGATTAATGAACCGGCATGTGTTGGGTTTGGTATATAGGTGAATGTATGGTATCATTAACCTCCCAAGGGTATCACAATTGTAATACCAACCAAATATTGATATATAGTGGGTATCAAAATTGTAATACCAGCCAAATATTGATATTTAGTGGGTACGTCAAAGTGAGGGAATCTTTGTATACCAAAGTTGTTATTTTGGGTCAAAACCATTCTAACCACATTGATACTAGGATAATTTGATCAGGTTTGAAAGTTCTTGCATGATGTATTATTAATTTTTTTGTGAAATACACACATGTTACTATAATGAAATTAAAAGTGAAATGCTTGTTATATATGCATGAGTGGTACCAAAACAAAGAAGGTAATAGTAGGTTAACATTGGTACTATGGGCATTAGTATGATTCAATAAAAGGGAAAAGCTTTCACAAATACCTACACTGATTATCCCAATTTGTGTGTGTTATTATTTGGAGTTCTGTGGTGCTAAATTAGTAATTGAAAATGTAATATTTCACCAAGCAAAGTCATTTATGTTCTATAATGTCCAAACAACTTATTGAACTTTTGTTAGTAAAAGTTGAACTCATGAGTAATACGTTGGTGCATTGTGTAACTCCGAAAAGGAGCATGCACTAATTGGGATAATTGGTGTAGGATGATCAAAGTTTTTAAAATAAAATTTATAAAAGTGAAAGATATCATAAAGAGTCAATGAATATATAGATAGATAGATAGTATTTAGTGTATAAAAAATAAAATGTAACATTTTATACTTTAGGGCAACAACTATTTTCCTTCACAAATATGGCAGGCCTCACTATACACCCTTTTTTTTTCCCGGGGAAGGATGACGCAATTTAAGGACTAGAAGAATGTACATTGTTTTGAGTTTTGTTATTACATGTGGGTTACCCTTGGAGTTAACAAGCCAACTAACATTGTACAAGGCCCCCACAAGGCCATATGTTTTTTTTTTAACATGTGTAGTTCAAATAAGGGCACCTTTTATCTCAATTAGTGTGGATCCCCATAAATTTCTATAAATGTTTAACAAGGATACAATATCGTACAAGTCTAGTTCAACACAAATAGATAGTATACACTTTGTAATATAGAAAAAACACAATGGAAAAAATCTTATGATTCATTTGTGGAAGTCATAATATTGCGTTTTTTTGTGTGTTTTTTTTTTCAAATAATAATCCACAATATTTGAAATAAATGGTGTAGTATGTTGGACACAAAGGGTCAAAAATATCCTCAATAAACCAACACATGGTCAAACTCCATAGCAATAGGTAGCTCCAAATGGTCATGGAAACAAAACCGCACATGGACAAGTAATATTGGTGAGAGTAAATATAGTCTACCCTCAAAAGAGGGCATTAAAGGCAGCATGTACCATCTTGGTCCTAGAGGCCACGATAATAGCAATCCCTCCCAACAGACCGTTCGGGCCATAGTTCCTCTCGTCTCCTTGGTGAGAGTAAGCCAAAATAGATTTTGTGGATTGAAACAACGATGATCTCATTAAAGTAGAAATCTCTCTCTCAAAATCACCAAAACCATAAGTAACCTTGTAGAAAATGAAACGATCCCAAGGTTGTTTCTTGCAACAAAAATCTTCCAAACACACCAAAATGAGTCAAAATTGTCCATGCTATTTGGTTATGCCTTTACAAAATCCTCATACAACTTTTTGTGTGTGTCAATCAAGCATGCCGTGACCAAGAAATGCATTCCCGAACACACGATGCATGCACCCAATGAAGTCGTTTCATGAGTGCTTAAACTAAAGAAATTTTTAAAAATAGACCACATCTATCCATGCAAAAACTTGAAGAGCAAAAGACAAGTTACAAGAGGGACGGGCCCGATGAGATTGGAGTTGGAAACACGACCCTATGTTACCAAATTTGACCGGGCGCGTATACGTATGTAGGACTAGAGATGCCAAAAAGCATCCATGATAACCGTAAAGCCATGGGGATAACTTGATGGATGGACTTATGTTATTATATCACATACAAAAAGAAGGGCACATTGGAGGTGGGCTCCAAGTGGGACCAAAACTTTTGTGCATTATTATTATTGTCATTGGCATGGTGTTCATGGAAAGAGTTAGCAAGATGACATGGAAGCAATGTGAAAAGAGGTTGGGTGCCGGCCACTTGGCGGCCCGGCAACTAGTCCATAGAGGAAAGTTTGGAGGACTCGAAAAAAGAAATAACTTTGGGAGGACCTTATGCTTGAGTTTTTTTCTTGAGTTTTCTTTTGTTTTCTTTCGCATTTCTTATTCCATTCGCTCGACCCACAAAACTTCATCCTCATTCTCTTCCCTTCGGTTTATTGTGATCGAACCACATTCATTGCATACCGGCACAAGGAGGTAAAACAATGAGTGCATGGAAAGGACTCACGTGAGGCGTCTACCATTTGGCCTTTGCCTCATGGCATCAAGCATCGTGTGTTAATGGTTAGCCCTATTATTATTCTAATATGCCACCACCATGCACACATCTTTACGTCATTTGACCTATTTTTTTTGGCTTTTGTTGAAGTCCATGCCATAAAAACGATGGCTACACAATAAATTCGGGTTAACTTATGTTACCTTTTGTTACTTTACACGCCATTTTGATTCTCTCCTCTTAACTTGTGTACATAAGTGCTTCCGCTATAGAAAGCATGTGTTTTCACTCACCAAAACTCTTTGGCAAGACACAATGGCACTCACTATTACACATGGCCTCCGTAACCTCCCTCTCCACATTGGCAATCGGATTATGTACCCCGATAGTAAGTAAAATAAAATAAAAATCAAAGCACACGAGAATCAAACCAAGTGCATGCAACTTATATATACACATTAACATCCATATGTAATTGTATGCTCAAGATCCCTAAGCAGTGTCTGTTTGTTTTATGGGCTTTGAGAATATAACCGTGAGATGCACAAACCATGTGCATAGAGACTCAAATTCACATTGAGCTCCCAACATCCTAGGGTTCATAGTTTCTTAGATATGTTATGCATAATGTTTTCTTATCTTTATGACACCCAAGAAAGGAAAGGAAACAAAAGAAACAAAACATCAACATTATGCCACTAACGTGAATAGGGATCTGATTGTCCTATAACTTGTCAAATGGGGTTATCCCATTTGACTGTGTTATAGGAAATGGGTAACTTGTTGATAAAGAGAAGGGGGCGGGGGTCCTATAACTACCTAACAAACTAAAGACCCATAAACTAAGTTATCTAACTAATTAACCATCCAATATTCATTAACTAACCATAAGAATTGAGTGACATGCTATTAAAATACACACATGTTTTATCGCATAGAACACATAAATGTTCTTTTCATTACAACCCCTTCATCCACGATGGATGAGTTCGCCTAGTCACCACGAATCCCTTTGAGTCAGGTACATTTTTGTCGGACAACCGAGAAGTATATTTGTATGCAACAATTACCACTCTACATTCAACCTAAAGAAAACTTGTTTCACCAACGCCCTACATCCACATGGATGAGTTTACCTAGACACCATGATGACTTTGGGCTAAGGATTCAGGGCGTCTATGTAACCTCATCCATCGTGGATGAAGAGACTCCAGTATAGAACAAGCCCCCTTCAAAGTTGAGGGTCAATTCATTCCAGTTGAACCTCTCTAAACTAATTTAAGATTTCTAATACAAATTCTAGTGTCATATCATTAAGAAAGAGAAGTACTCTTTTAAGGCTGCATGATAGTTCACTACGTTTTCACCTTCCCAATGGATGAGTTCATGGTAGGCACAGCAAATCCCTTGCCAACACTTTGGGTCAGCTACGTACTGTGGACATAACTGATGGCCTTCCATTGTCATCGAGATACAGTATTGGATGAAATTCGGGGGAGTAGGTAAAAGGTAACATGGGCAAGGGAAAAAAAAAAAAAAAAAAGTTTAAAAAAAAAAAAACCTTATTGCCATGTTAAGATTCACCAGGACAAGCAGGAAAGGTAAGGAAAGGTGGGGGCGGATAGTAACTGAAGGTATGTGGGTGTTACTTGGCTCCTTTTTCATGTTCTCCAACTTTTACCACATTATAAGATTTTACACAACAAAGCTCGTGTGGACTTAGCAAATCTACGACGAAACATGTGCAAAAATCGGATTGAAAATCGGACTTCTCGTGCTTAGTTATGGGTATCGGAAGTGCGTGCTTGTTAATTTTTTAACTGGGTACATAGGTCCTCCCATATGTGTTCACTATTGAGTGCATGATAAGTATTTGAAGATATAGTACTATCTTTCTTTAAAAATGTGTCTTTATGATGCTTGCTCTTCGATCTTCAGGGAACCACATACCAATCAAATCTAGGGGTTTGATTAAGAAAAGTAACCGCATAACACCCGCATACCTTAGGCTTGGCACCCAATCCAAAGGTTAGCTTGGCCATCTTTGAGGTAGATGGGTCTTAAATGGTTGCTTCTTTGGATTAGTTGCGTTCTCGTAGAATACGAAACATGCGATTAGGACACGGGATGGTTAGCGAATCCTAATGAAGGCCATAACCACTTTCTCCATAACTTTCAGAGCTCGTGTGAATACCTTATACACCATGAAAGCGAAGATTCTCGTGTTCATTAATTGGTCATATAGGTCCCCTCAATTATATTGGCTGCTGAGTTTAGAATGTTTTATGTATATAGTCCAATCTATTTTTATCCATATGTATTTTGGGTATCCATTTTGGGAGCAAAAACTTGGTCCCCATACCAGTCAATGACAAGTATCTCATTAATTGTTATTTAAAGTGAGCATATCTACCTTAGTTGTAAATTGTGATCACGTCATTTCACAACAATTTGGTTCATTAATGTGGCCCATGAAGTGTGCCAAAGACTTTGGGCTATTCCCACATGACACTTCATGTCACCAAGAAAAAGAAATTGTTTTTTTTAGTGTTGCACCGATGTGAATATGAGCTCGATATTGACCTTACATTGCTCAAGGGTCAACCCTTGAAACATGGTAGGGTGTAGTGCATTCCTTTTGGAAGTTGGGTTGTTGGCTTCATCTCACTATACTATACATGTGATTTAGCACAGTGTGGTCCACACTTGGTGATTATCATTGACCCATGTAGATGATCCATCATCCATTGAATAGCAACCACAAAAGCTGGTATAAAACACTTGTTGCTACATGACAAATCATGGATGCCATTCTAATCAACATGATGCATCAACTATAACACCATGTTGCATTTGGACATGTAGTATAATGGAGACAAAATGAGCATCTTGAAACAATTGTGATAACTAATCTATTCATGATGGCCTCTTTGCTAAGATGCAACTAATGTTTGCATACTCCTTTGACGATTAAAGTCGCGTTCTCAACTCTCATGTACACGTAGTTCGTTGCAAAAAATCAAAACCTATAAAATAAATTTATGATAATGCACCCCACTGTCCTTTGTGTTAGAATGCAATTGCCATTGTTCAAATGCTCCTCTGATGCACTTCAGAGAGTTGCTTATGTAGACAAATAGTGTCATGTTGACAATTAGCAAATGTGACACCACTAGACCTCTAGACCTCTAGTTTAAATTGTTTGCCAATAGTGTACATGATAGTAAAAACCACAAACAATGTAGACTGAAGTAAGGTCTTTGATGTTATTTGTGGGATTTACCTTTCTAAAAATGAATGTTCGCCTTCATTTTCTATCGACGGCCACAAATACTCTTGGCCTCCGCTTCAACGCGTGAATGATGTCACACAAGTATAATATAATAATGCACGACATCTAATTAGAAAACCGTGCATAACACCCCTTAGGTTAGTCTTTGTGATCAATGATCGGGGAGAGCCAGTAGTTAGTTACAAATGAACCGGTTGAGTTTGAAAAATAACCAGTTGAAGTTCAAGACTGCAGGAAAATTACCGATCATTTTCGAGGAATTTATAGAATATACCCCAATTCAATATAGGAAAACCAGAGGATGTCAACATGTAACTGGTTGGACTAGCAAACACTAGGATCTCAACCAATTATGCCCAAAAATCTCCCCGATCATTGTTTGTGATCCCTTTCCAAATGGGGAAGTCCCAAGACTAACCTACCTTGTTGTAGAATCAATTGTTGGTCCACCTCCAAACAATGAACAATACGCAAGCTAAGTACTGAAAGTGGCCCAACATAAACAAGATGTTATTCTCTTGAAATACCCCAGATTCCCAACACTAGAGATGCAACACCCTAGTGTTGAGTAATGTTATGTGACCCATTGCAAAGGGCACGTACCGAGCTTAATTGGCAATGAAAGCAAGCATTATCCTAGCCGTTCATAACATGTTGATGTCGGTGACCAACCCCTCTCCTTTCCCTCTTCTATTTGGCTAACCTAATAAGTAGTAGAGTTATGCACTATAAGGAAAGGTAGGGATCATCATGGTTTTTGCCGAAGTTATTAACGAGCCCCTCGTTTGCTGTCCTTATGCTCCTGGTGTAAGTGTCATTCAAGCCCACGAATAAATGGAAAGAGAGATTCTCGTTGACCCGTTTTTAATGGGCTATGAATGAGCACACCTAGCCTCAAAGCATCGGTTTACCGTCCACCAAATCAACTCACTCACTCACTCACTCATTCATTCATACACTAATTAAAACCCCCTCCGGAACCCATTAAATCATGAGCTCAAATGATCTCAAATAATGTAATGGCAAAAGGAAATGTCAGGTCTTGACCTTAAGATTCCAAAACCAAGCATTTTGTCACGACTTTTCGTGTTTTTCTTGGTTTAATGGACGAAACCACCCGCTTTGCTAAGTTATTCAAAGATTAAGGATTTAAAGACAACGAAGTCGCCACTTTTGACGATGGTACAATAAATTTGTGTGTTTATCTCCGCAATCTACTTTCTCGATAAGGAGGTAACTTGCTTCGTAACTCACAAAGTGATCACTCGGTAGGCTTCTTTGTAGAGTTAAATCACACTATAGCAAGTAAGCCTCAAACGGACACCTTTAACCCTACACCCCCATTTCTCCTATGATATTAAACATGCGATTAACATGAGATGATTTAGAGAACCTAGGTTGAGGTCATAGCCATTGTCCTCATTATGTTGTGATCCACACCTAAGCCAACCACCACTCAAATATAGGTATCCAATTAAGATAAGTAAACAAATTAAATCCCCTTACCTCAACATCAAAAAGCTACACTTTAACACTTATTTACATCCATTCCAAATTTATCTATTTTAATTTGTGATTATTATTTTTTAATTTTGATACTATTTAATTTTGACTTTCATTAGAACACTACGTCGTAGTCTAAGTCCATTTTACATTAAGATGCATGACCGTGGCTTTCAGAAAGGGGCATGAATTCTCTTGGAAGTGGCCTTCAGGTTGTTGACCATGAGCACAATACATTGTGAACCATATTTTCTCGCAATCATTGTTTACATGTGTAAAACGGCCCTTAGCTCCACATCCGACCTTTTACCACTCAAATACAAGTGTTTTAAGTAACGTGTAATGCATTCGAGGAGTGCATTATGGGGAATAAGGACATTGTGCAAGGCGGTAGCAGAGTGTAGGTGTCCGTGTTCCCCATAGTGCACTCCCCCAAACACATTGCCGAACATAATGGCCCAAGGCCCAAGGACGGGTTTCAACGGCTCTGATTGGTTGGAGAAACACAATGCCTTGTCCAAAAGTGCAATGCACTCCGAAATAGGTGGGGTGCATTATGCAAAGTAAGGGTACCTTGGGGTTGGTTTAGACTGCATTGAAGAAGTACAATGGTCGGTCAAGAACTTCAACCCAAGACAAGGTTGTTTGAAACAATGGTTGGTATGGCGGGCAAGATGAGGAAAAAAAAGCAAAAAAAAGCAAAGAAAAACAAAAGCCTCGAGTTGGAGTTCTTCGGAGGCCAAGTTTCTTGTCCGAGAGTGTGAGTGCCCAAGAAACTTGAGCTCTGGTGAACTCCCCTAGCAAAAGGTGCCATGCTTGTCATTTTTTTCCAACCATGCTCAAAGTTCTTAACCGAAAAAACCTTGGTTGTAGTGTAAACCCCAACCGCCAAGGAACCCATTTCATCACCAACCATATTGCTCCATTCCCCTAAACCTTTCGATTGACCGACTGGTGCACTTCTTCACCATACATAACCTAAACCGGCCCTCAAGATTACAGAGGGAAACTCAACTCGGGCCCGGTCTTTACGCTGATCAATACGCGCGATCGAGAGACATCCGGGGACTCATTTACTCATGGAATCACATGCATCAATTACCTTACCAAAAGTAGAGGATTTTCACATCCACGCTCAAAGTTCTTCACCGAAAAAGCCTTGGTCGTAGTGTAAACCCCAACCGTTGAGGAACCCATTTCAGCACCAACCATATTGCTCCATTCCCTTCAACTTTTTAGCCAACCAACTGGTGCACTTCTTCACCATACATCGCCTAAACCAACCCTCAATATTACAAAGAGAAATTCGGCTCGGGCCCGATCTTTATGCTAATCAATATGCGCGATCGAGAGACATCGGGAGACTCACTTACTTACTCATGGAATCACAACAACTACGTTACCAGAAGTAGAGTAGTTTTTCATCCATGCTCAAAGTTCTTCACAGAAAAAGAAAAGCCTTGGCCATAGTGTAAACCCCAAACGCTGAGGAACCCATTTCGTCACCAACCATATTGCTCCATTCCCTTAAACTTTTCAGCCAACCAACTGGTGCACTTCTTCACCATACATCGCCTAAACCAACCCTCAAGATCACAAAGGGAAAACCGGCTCGGGCCCGGTCCTTACGGTGATTAAAATACACGACCAAGAAACTTGGAGGGTGGCTCACTTACTCATGGAATCACAACAATTACCTTACCAAAAGTAGAAGTTTTCACATCCACGCTCAAAGCTCTTCACTGAAAAAAGCCTTGGCCGTGGTGTAAACCTTGACCGCATTTCGTCACCAATCATATTGCTCCATTCCCCTAAA
This sequence comes from Polytrichum commune, assembly GCA_950295325.1. Taxonomy (NCBI): domain Eukaryota; kingdom Viridiplantae; phylum Streptophyta; class Polytrichopsida; order Polytrichales; family Polytrichaceae; genus Polytrichum; species Polytrichum commune. The sequence goes on from OX485807.1 coordinate 41,499,082, forward strand.
CTTTTCGACCACCTGACCAACCGGTGCACTTCTTCACCATACAAAGCCTAAACCGGGGTTGGGGCGAACCAAGCTGTACACTGGTTTCTTGGAGGCAAGGGTTTAGGCATCCAACAAGGAACGAGTGTATGGTTTGGTTTGCCCAAATCCTAAACCGGCCCTCAAGATCACAAAGGGAAAACCGGCTCGGGCCCGGTCCTTACGGTGATTAAAATACACGACCAAGAAACATGGGGGGTGGCTCACTTACTCATGGAATCACAACAATTACCTTACCAAAAGTAGAGTTTTTCACATCCACGCTCAAAGCTCTTCACCGAAAAAAGCCTTGGCCGCAATGTGAACCTTGGCCGCATTTCGTCACCAACCATATTGCTCCATTCCCCTAAACTTTTCGACCACCTGACCAACCGGTGCACTTCTTCACCATACAGAGCCTAAACCGGGGCTGGGGCGAACCAACCCGTACACTGGTTCATTGGAGGCAAGGGTTTAGGCATCCAACAAGGAACGAGTGTATGGGTTGGTCCGCCCAAATCCTAAATCGGCCCTCAAGAGACATTGGGGGGGGGGGGGGCTTGCTTACTCATGGAATCACAGCCTTAACGCAATTACCTTGCCAAAAAGTAGAGTGGGGCAGGGGGGGCAGGAGGGCAGGGCAGGGCAGGCAGACAGAAAGACAGACAGGGGAAGGGAGAGGGGGAGAGAGGGAGTGGGGGGGGGGGGGGGTCATCATAGAGGGAGGGGCCCAGGTCTAAGGCCTAGAGTAGGTGAGAGGGAAGCCTACTGTAGGTAACTTACCAGGAACAAATTGGGACAAACCACTCTCTCTCCCTCCCTTCTCTTCCTCCTCTCCTCTCTTCTCTCCCTCCCTTCCCTTCCCTTCTCTCCTCACTTACTTACCTACCTACAGCTGCATCCATGGAGGAGGAGGCCACAGATCACAAGTAGTAGTAGTAGCAGCAGCAGCAGCGGTAGTTAGTCGTAGTAGTGGTGGTGGTGGTTGTGGTGGTGGTACTTATCGAATAGTTTCTGCGGATCCGGTCGCATTTCTTTCATGCATGCTCGGGAAGGATCAGATCCCGGAGTCCGCAGCTTGAAGCTCGAGCGCATGGAACTGTACCACCGTGGGAGGAGGAACTCCGTAGTGGCGGTGAGTTTACCTGTCTGGCCTGGACACTCCCAGCATTACCTAGTAGGTGGTGAGATGCACATTTTGGCACCCGTCGTCTGTGGCGCGGCCTGGTTCAGCTGCTCTTGGAGTGAGTGAGTGAGTGAGTGAGTGAGGGGATGGTGCTGTGTAGATGGGGGAGAGGAAAAAGGGAGAGAGACAGAGAGTCGAGCTGTGTGGAGTGATGGCGGTGACGCTTTCTGTGTAGGAACGTGTAAATAGAGTGTTGAAACTGGTGTCCGGGTGTGGCGGCAGGGGAGACTTGGTCCCAGATGGCGTGAATGTGAGTGATATCTGATGGTGTGTGCGTGCGTGTGTGTGTGGGGGGGGGGGGGGCTAAATTTAGCATTCACTGTATTGTGTTCGGGGGAGGTGCCTACAGTTGGAGGCTTTTTTTTTTAATTTTCTTTTTTTCTGGTGTGTGGCTAGATGTGAAGTCGCGGTCTGCTGCGGTGTTCGTAGGCAATTCTGATTTTCGGTTTCAGGAAGTGAGGAGGTAGAGTGTTACCTTTTTGTGCTTTCGTCACTCTCTGCACTGAGGGAACAGTGACGAGTGTCCCGTTTCCAATGATTCTTGTGCTGCACATGACTCGAGAGCCTTCTTAACGCTTGAAGATCATCAGCAGCTTAGGATAGTGAGTGTTAAGCGCAATGTCCGTGTGTCCCTAAGGTCTTCGGAATTGCTAATTATTGTTTAATTGTAATATTATCAGTAGCAGTCCTCATTATGGAAGTAATGATACCGACAGCTGGCTTATCGTGGTGGCCAGAAATTAGCTGGACCTGCACAGCCGGCAGAGATCGAGTAGAAAACTGTTGCCACAACAAAGAAAGTAGCGGGAGGAAGTAGTAACTAGAGTGGCGCAGTCCTTGTGAACGTTGTCCCGAAACGAAGTTGGAAGGACGGTAGTTAGTGAGGAGAAATGGACACATGAAAGCCTCTTAGATGAGTTCTTGTCAATTGCAGTCGTCATTGTGCGAAGGTAGCGTAGGCAAATTTCATAGCTGTCGAGTGTGAAAGTCAGTGAAACTTCCAGAACAGAACAACGAGATTAGGCAGTGAAGAAGATTATCATTTTTTGCATGTAAATTCTGGAAACGCCATCGAGGTTGTAAGCAACAGACATGCAAGGAAAGAAGCCTGGAGGTCCTTTGATTTGTGATTGAATTCAAACCTTGGAAAGTTAAACGTCTTTCGTTTGTGTCGGATTATATCACTAAGCAATGTAAGTCAGAGTGGAGTATTACTTACGTAATGCCAATCGGATTAGTCGTCTCGGCGGTGGCATGCAGCTCTCTGGCAGCTCTCTCTGACCGCCGCAGTGTTGATAAATTTGCAATGTAACTGATGAGTTACTGCTTTTGTGTGTGTGTGCGCGCGCGCGCGTGCAGGTGTACAGGATGTTTATGGATACGGCACGGCAGGGACGGGCTGCGGTGAGCTGATTTTAATTGGCGGCAAAACCAGGCCGCTTACTGTTTTCTAATCAGTTCTTTACCCCGGGGCGCGTGTGGCGCCATGCCAGCTTCGGCAGATCTGCTCAAAGTGTTGGCAGAAGACCCCAAGTCTCTGGAGCAGCAGTTCGGTTGCATGACAGGAATATTCCAGATTTTCGACAGGCACCAGGCCTTCATTGGCCGCCGCTATGGCTCCAAGCGGGTCAGCAATGCCAGCGGTGAGAAACTGAGCGTGCACTTTCTTTCTTTCGTTGCCACATCTGCCCCTAGAGATGAGCCTTACTATCTCCCTGCTTGAATCTGATATATGTTGATTGATTGATCTCGTCTTCAGCTTTAACGAGCGTCGGCACTGCTCTATTTGGATTATTATGCATTACATTGTGCTGTCAATATTGACTTTGTGATGGAACAGGTCAATCGCAGCCGACATCAGCGTGCGAAACACCTCGCCATGACCGCACCAACCCATATTGGATGGTGAGAATAAACTGCCCAGCCTTTTGCATGTCACACATTTGGAGAATAGTGATTGCCATTTCTCCATGGTGACCTTCAGCTGGTTTCTCGATGCATAAGTTATTTTCTAACCGATAAGCAGCAACAAGATTATATGCTCACTCGATGATATTATTTGCTGTTTCTGAAGAGGAAACGGTTGTTGATGACATCGAGCTCTTTTTTGGTGATGTCGTGCAGTTCGAGGATGATTCTTCTCAGAGGATCTCTGTGGACAGTTTTGACCGACCGAAAAGAGCTGCCGAGTCCACGAAAGAGCATCATCACCGGGAGTATTCAGACAGCAGTGAGATTTTCAGCAAAAGTCTTGAGACTCCCACTGAAAGCCGGACGTCGCCGGACCAGAAGTCTCCACACGAGGATCAATCACCGATGTGCTCTGAAGAAAGCGTGAGCGGCCTGGCATTTTATTACAACGAACCGGTGCGAGAGGCCACCACTACTACTGCATCTGCTGCAAATCCTTTCGAACATCCCGACCTTGTCAAAAGAGAATACAACAGCAAGCCTAATGCAGTCTTACCGAGGGTGGCCCCTGAAGCAGCAAGAGTCGCCAACAACAAAGAGCCTCTGCAATCTTCGTCAGACATAAGGGACATAGTGCGCGCATCTTTCCATAGAGAAAGACCTCGAGAAATCACCGTCAAAGAGAAGCCACGAACGTCTGTCGATGGAAACCAGTCTCATGGTTACTTGAAGAACTTACCACGTTCTTCATCTGTAGATGGAAAAGACAGACTTCGTATGTCGGTCGATGGGAGAGAAACTGCGCCGAAGCAACCTTCTGATTTGCCGCGATCTTCGTCTGTGGATGGAAGAGGCAGCTCAAGAATGATGGCGGACTGGAAGGATGTGCTTAGACATTCTTCTGGATCACCTCGCATGACATCCAAAGAGAAGGATCTGCTTAAATCCTCAACCGCTGGAAGAAATTCCAGTGAAGGAAGATCTGATGCGACGAGATTGACAGTTGAATTGAAGGAAGGACCTCGATTGTCTGTTTCCGTGGATGATCGTCGCAGCTTCACAGAGGGAAGAGCATCTCCCAGGCCAGTTCGTTCGAATTCTCGATGTGCTGATCAAAGCAGCGATATGCCTGTTCAACCATTCGACTTCAAAGAGTCACTCAGAGCTGCGGATTTCAAAGACACTCTTCGGTCATCTCAGAAGGGGAGAGAAGGGCCTCGATTCTCAGTAGACGGCACTAGGGACATACCCCGTGCACCTATTGCGCCTAGGCTTTCAGTCGACGGAAGAGATTCTGCCCACTCCTGCGCGGTGCCTCGGAGACTGAAACTTGATGGGCGAGATGCTTCGCGACGAGAGAGCAGACAAGGTATCCATAAAAAATCAGATTATTTCATCGATAACGACACGGAAGGTGATGTCCACCGCAAAGCACCAAATGTTGTTGCTCGTCTGATGGGGTTGGAGGAGCTTCCAAACTCTGCTAAAGGCCGTCATCATTTGCCACCGAGAAATCCAGAGACCAGAACCAGGGAGACGAATCTGCTGCAAGGATTTTTGCAGTACGATCCGCACAAAGGATCTCCACCTCCACCACCCCCCTTGGATGATTACAATTACATGCATCCGAGGAATTATGAAAGCTATGACTATGGCTGCATCGATCATGAAGCATTGCATTCCCGGTCTAGGCCAGCTTCAGGTCGTCATGGGGAAAGAGAAGCAGGCCAGCTTGCAGAAGACTATCCATCTCAGCACAGGCCAGAGCATCGCGCACAATTGAGAACACCTCTCTCTCCGGGACATCATCAAAACGTGGAAAGAGCACACTCGGCGTCAACCAGGCATCATCAGGAGGCTGATCAGAGCTTGCCCAAAGAGCTGATCGGACAACCACCACAGCAGCAACCCTCAGGGGTTCATGTGTTGTCGGATGCTGTAAAGGAGCAGTCGAATGAGGTGGCAGGTTCGCTCCCCGACACTCTCTGTGATCAAAACCTGGATCAAAAGGTCGCTCTCCGCAGCAAGCAACACGGGAGGAAAACGTTGTGGCAGATCCTAGAGGCAATGCAGTTGAAGGGCCTTCTCCATGGTTCCCGCCGGAAGCAGTCAGAAGCTGCAAAACTGCAGAACATCAAAGCAGTGGAAGAGAAACAGCAAGTTCATGTGAAGCAGGAGCCAGCACAGACTTCTCTACCGCGATTGACACTTGCAGCCCCTAAACAACATGACTATGCTGGCCCCAACGACCAGGACACTCCCAGAGCGAGCATCCCTAGCATCATCAAAGGCGATTCGAAATCACATGAAGACAATGTGGACATCATCAATCGTGTCAAGGCAAAATTGTTGCAGAGCGAGGCCGTGAAATCCGCCAACTTTGAAAATGAAGAGGCCTCGATTGTCTTGATTAAACCAATCCTTACAAGATCTTCCTCTAAATCTCAAACTTCAGAGATGCTCACCCCTCATCCTCGAGAGGTGGGCACCATGTCCAGTAAGTCGAGCAATGCAGGAGGGCATGGCCCAAGCACAGCTCACAGCGTTTCTGAAGTAGAAAATCTGCCAAGAAGCGAAAGGTAAACCCTCCTAATTCTCTCTGAAGTTATTCTAGACTGTTTGTTTGAAGTGTTTGTTTGTGTTGAAGGGACACCTTGAAACACCAATGAATGGAGGCATCGTGAGAACCATATTTTGCTTTGCCTTTCATGGACTTTTGCAATGGATAGGGGACGTTCTCTCCGTTCCTGTACTTAATATATGTCAACTGACTTGTGTCCCATTTGATTTGCAGCATAGCAAATAAAAATGTGAATCATAGATTGACTATGAACGAGAGTCCAAAATCACAGTCTCTTCACGATGTAGGAGTTTCGAGTCCTTTGGAAAACGACAATAGTGCAAGTACGAGGCTGTCAAGGAGAGATCGCATTGCTGCGCGCACAACACAACCTTTCTCAGATGTCACGCAAAGTGGACGGGATTCCAGTCCTAGGGGCCCTCGATCGAACCCTCGACCTTGCTCATCGCGAGATTCGAGTCCTCTGTCACCGAGGTGCCCAGGGAGCATGGAAAGTGTCCGCGGAATTGATGCTGCCAAGGCCCGCAGAAAACCTTTCGCTGTGAAGGATAAAGACGAAAGCAAAGTAACATTTGCCAATTTGAGGGCAAATGCTACCAAGCAAGAATTTTTGAAGGGAAGGGCAAGTGGTGATCCTGATACTCCAAGACTTCGCCGGAGCAGCTCTGACAGCAAACTCCTCTCCAAGATTGCTGAGAAGCCCATCGCTTCTGATACTTGTGCAACCAAGAGTGTGGGTGGTGGTAGATCACCTACTAACAGTCCAACTTTGAAATCGAAGCGACCAATTGTCAGAGACAGCAAGTCTCCTTTAAAATCCCGTCCGGGAAGTGCTCTTGGCATCAAGACAGGTGCCAAGTCTCCCTCAGGGAAAGAAACTGTCATCCTCAAAAGCCCACAATCTTCGCATGTACTTCCTTCAGTTCCCACTCCGACATGTGCCAGAGTTCCAGTTTCGACAGCCCCAGTGCAGGAAACTCTTGCAGCCATGCGAGATCAAACTTCCATAGAACCTGAGATTGCTCAATGTTCATCAAGCTGCTCTACAGTGGAGGTGCGCATCACAGAGGGTGGAGCTGTGGACCAGAGTAGTGATACAACGGAATCCTCAAATACGAGAGTGTCTAGTGGCACTACAAGTGAACCTCCTCCGCAATCTGAGGTGAGGGTTCGGAACACCTTTCTTTATTTGTTTGAGAGTTCTACAATTCGTTGGAATGACATGTGTTTCCAATTTTTCTTTGCAGAGCTTATAGACACATCCGACTTGCATTGATTCAACATATACCAGCAGGAAGTCATATTTACAACTTCCTTGCTTTTTTTGATTGCAGGTTCAAGAGACCCGAGCAGATCTTGATGAGGGAGTTAAGACGCCTCGTGGAGTTTCTGTGAAAAAGATGCATTTTGCAGACACTGAGCCGCCTGAGGTTGTTGAACAACCAAGCCCTGTCTCTGTACTGGACAACTCTCATTTCGAAGAAGAACTTGCACCAAGCCCAAGGTCGGAAAAGCCCAGCGTCATCGACATTCAAGGTCAGAACTAGCACCAGAAACAAACTACCTTGGGTTTATTTCCAGTCTTTGAGCAGTTCCTTTGAGCTCTAAAAACTCTTTAGACTTAATTGTCGTCAGGAATTGTAGGGACATAAGTTGAATGAAGCAAATTCTTATTTCCGTTCTTTTATCTCTGCAGCAGACAAAGCCAAGCTCTTGGACAGTGAAAGGCGGTGGACCTCTGCGAGGTTTTTGGATCTTAATCTCGAGGATGCTTCTCCTGCAACTGTTTTGGAAGTCACAGTGCCAAGTGTCTCCACCAACGACCAACTTCCGACATCAGAAACCAGTGAAGACTGTGACAACTTACTAGCTAAGTTGCTAGATAAGTATGCGACGGAATTAAAAGCACCAACTGACATTCAGGCAAAAACCAAAGAAAGCAAAAACAAACTTCGAGTCTGCCTCAAGGATGCAGATGAAGAGAGGACGTATGTGAAGGATCTTGTGATTGCATCACAGCTCACAGATGCATCCAGCTTTGCAGACTGCCTGTGGTCCACCACCGGCTACATGATTGACCCCAGTATCTTCGATCAATTCGAGCTCAACAGGGAACAGGGAGATCTCTCTCTTGAAAAGAAGACCAGCGAAGAAGACATTGAGAGAGATGCTCTGGACAGGCGTATCCTCTTCGACTCTGTGAACGAAATACTCGAAGATAATTTGAGTCCAACGCGATGGACCGGCCTTCTCCGCACAAACGTGTGCAAGAGACCTGCCGGCCAACAGCTCATTCAAGAGGTCTGGGATAAGTTGCAAGACATTCCGTGCACTGCATCAGACGAGGTATGTGACACTGTTTTCACGATACTGCAAAAGGATTTGCTGAAAGGTCGAGGGCAGAATTGGTCGAATTATGAGAAGGAGCTTGGACAGATTACCACCGAAGTCGAGAAGATGATTGTGAAGGACCTTATAGATGAGACAGTGAGGGATTTGTGCACCCTTGGAGGGCGTGACTTCCTCCCTCTGCCATTTGAGGCAACTAGGAGACAACTTTTTGCCTACTAATTGTGTATAGCTGAAACACATTGTACATTTTGATACTCAATTTATCATCATCCTTGGAACGAGTACACAAAATAGAGTTGTTATCGTACGCTACACTGGGCTATGCTGATGATTGTTTACAGTTCCATGTCAATAAATAAATTCAAAACCACCACCGGAAGCCATCTGGAGATGCAAAGGATACTTTAACCACATTGGTGCCCGATAGGGTGGGTTAGTTCTTTCTAAACTCTGAAAATTCATTCCAACTGTGTCCTTCCTCTTGCAAACCTTTTGAGTTCATGGATTAAAACAGACACTCTGCTTAGTTGACATAAGGGTATCAGCAAAGTGCCAGTCATAAAATTTTAATGCTACACTAAATGTCACAATTGACTTGATGTGTACTTTATACATAGAAAAATTGAATGGATCTGAGAAGAAGCCTCAGTTGGAAGTATAACCTAAGGTATATGTGCCTTGTGAACCTACCAGTTTGCAGTTGCAAATCATGATGATTGCCATTTAAAGTTTCAGAAGTGGAGTCAACAAACAAAAGTCATAGGGGGTCAAAGTGGAGATTCTCTTTCTCATCAAATTAATAACATCAGCCCTCCCAATTATGCTCATTATGGAACCTGAGATGGTGTCTTTTCCAATACATAGTCCAGTCTCACTGTAAGGTGTATCTTTTGGGTGTCCATTCTTAACAACCAGCTTGCCATATGTCACACAAACATAGGTATCTGATCAAGAAGAGGGACCACTGAAGTCCCATATACTTTCCTAGTTTTGTGGGGGCCTTTTGTGGTCGCTCGTCCTAATCAATACCTTGGTGTTCCAGTAACCAATAAACTAATCTCAACTGAGCTACAACCCCTTTGATAGATTTCAAAACAAATGACAAATCCTCACTAAGTGCCACAAATCCATTGTATGTAAACTAGATGTGCCTAATTCGGCTACTTTTCTTAATCAGGCACCTAGATTCAAGTGTTAATGAATAAGATATTCGCATGAGCACTGAAGATTGTGAGGGAAGTGGTTGCGGCCTCGATTTGCGTTCTCATTCTAATCATGTATTTCATATCCTAGGAGAAGTGGGCTAGTTGGAAAAAAGCAGTAAGCATTCAAGACCCATCTTCTACCTTATCTGCCATCTCCTGCAATCTGCAACATGTTTTCTCAGGAGATCGAGGTTGCTCACATTGGACAGAAGCTCTCACTTGCTCAATCAACCGAAACAGGTACGAGTGAAGAGAACGCAAAGCGAAGTGAATGTGCACTGTTTCTCAATCAGTTGAATTCAGGAGCCTTGGCCTGTTGTAATATTATATATTTGGGTTCCTATGCCCAAGAAACTAATCACAATTGCCATCACCAGTATGGTCCAGGCAAGTGGCAAGCTCTCATGGGCATGATTGCCCCTCTTATATTTAGACCTAATGACAACTAACGCGGGGAAAATGAAACCTAAAGAGAGGCCGGTGGTAGCTCCAGTGAACTGAAAAGCGACCCAAATGTTGGGCACCACCGTCGACCCCACAAAAATCAGCACCAAAAGAACAATTGTGATGATCCCAAACCTATACTTGCTTTCTGGCAACGGCGGTCTTTCGGGAAAGAGAACCGCATCAATCGTCTGCCGCAGGGAGAAATGAATCACCGGGAACACCAACATCAAATGGAGCACGTAGCCAATCCGAATTCCGTCGTCCAGCACGCCGCTGAATGGGATTCCCAAGTCGGCGTCGAAATTCACGAGTACGTCAGAGTTTGTGAGGTCTCCAAAAAGAAGGTATCCCGAGAGTGCTGTCGCGCTGTACACTAAAACACAGAGAATGGCCGTGATGCGCCCCACTTTGAACATTTTCGTGGGCGATCGGTTTTTGAGTTCAAGGTAGATTGGGGGCACGTTGAAGTGACAAACAAACGCGTTCGACATGATTGGTATGACCGTCAGAAGCTCCAAAATCGTGTGTTTTGAAGCAAACGACGGTAGCATCCTCGGCATCGCGAGCTTCCCCATCGCGAGCTTCACCAATGCAATCACAGACGAGAGGAATACAAACACCAACGCGAGCGCGACCGATGCAGCCGATGAGAAGTGCAAGGAGTCGATCCGCCTGAGCAACGACAGAGGCGCGAGCACGAGTAACATGGTGAGTAGTACCATGAGCTTGCGATCGCTCCACCAACCTGCTGCCCCTGTCCACTCCTCGAACAATCCCACATGGTTCTTGGAGCCTGCAAGAACATCTCCAATGATGATGAGGTAGACGATCAAAATGCCCGCATTGTTGATTATGATGCAGATTTGTGCGACGGCTCGGGCGGCCCACCCGCAAGCATTGCCTACAAGGTCCCCAAACGTCCAAACTTTTGCAATCGCCAAAAAGTGGACAAGCATCTCAATGCTGAGCTCTGACACGACGCCCATTGTGCATATCACAAGGAGCCCAATTGGCATCCCTAAAACCCTCATGGTTGCAGGTAGCGCCATAATGCCGGCTCCAATGATCGTTGTCGCAAGGTTGAATACTGCACTGCCCATGTTGGCAGTTGCAACCTCGTGTGTTGATTCATCCTCGTCATGGCTTCCTTTCGCAGATCGATGACCCTCCTCGATCGTGTCGGAGGATGCAAAGGACGGAGGTAACAATGGAAGCTCATCTGCTGCCACTTTGTGTCCATTTCGAGAGGCACTGTCTGTTGAAGCAACACCTGGTTGCAGGAGTGACACAATCTTAGAGAGAAACTTAATTCCTGAGACAGAAATTTAAGGGTGCTAACACAAGATCCTTGTAGGTATTGATGTTCTCAAACAGCACTTACAGATACAGGTTACCAGTAAACCATAGGATAAGAATCAAGAGAGATACTTCATCCCACGCTTTTTAGAGCCACATACTCCATACAAAGCAGTCACAAGGAAGCAATCAGAGACTAGCTTGACTTAAAAAACGAATCACACATGTGGGAATAGACATATGGTGCCAAATAGTCAGACTAACAGAGTATCCTCTTTTTTTAAAGTATTTGATGTTCAAACAACACTCGCAGAAAAAAGGTATCCAATAAACCACGACATAAGCATCAAAAAATAGTGAATGCCAAGCTTTTAGAGTTACATACTCACTACAAAGCAATCAAAAGGAAGTAATCAAATATAGAATGAAATGCAAAAGAAATCCCTCATGCAGCAATAGCCAAATGGTGGCAAGCCATTTTGACCAGGGACCATCCACAACAATCTATCTGCATGAAAAAAGTCACCCTTCCGCCACATTCCCAGTGATGAAACTTCATCAGTTCCCAGTGACAATAGATCCTTGTCTTGAGTTTCTGCTACTGCCCTCCAGAGGTCATGGGAAGACTTGAGCAAATTCTTCTTTAGGATGTATACAAAGACCTCTATCTCGACACATGGGAACCAGGAGAGATAAACAATACCCTGAAGTAGGAAAAGCAGAAGCCAAATGCTTATTTTATTTGAGCAAACACCCTATTTTTGCTAAGAGGCTTTGACAAGCTCCCTTGTAGGAATCCTCCAAAGCATCGATAATTGTTGGAACAGTCTAAAAGCAGGGGCTCCGAAGGTAGTACCAACTTCAGAAAGAAGACCCCAAGTTCCAATAATGCAACGACGTTTACTAAAGCCTAATACGCATGCTACCCACTAGGGTTTTGGCTGTTCTTGGGAGTTTCATATCACAATATGGGACGACCTAATTTAGTGTGAGGGTCTGTGAGAAGTTCTGTGCAATGATTCAGGACTTGTCAGACAATGTTTCTCATTTTCTCTTAATTGTGATGTTTCTGATTGTTATTAAGCCAGCAATAAGAAATGGTGTCCTACGCTCGTCGGAAATACGATGTCTAAATATCAAGCTTGAAGTGCCATGTTGTTCAGGAAATACCCTCCAAGGAGACTATCTGAAGAAGTGAAAAATATCTCTATAACCTTGGTTTCAAAACCTGCCGCACAAGTTCTTGGAATTTCATATCGCAATATAGAGAAACCTAATTCACTGTGAAGGACGTAGAGAGATTCTGTGCCAATGGTCCAGGACTTGTTAAACGATGTTTCTAACTTCTCTCCAGATTATGATGTTTCCAATTGTCATTGCAGCCAGAAATAAGAGGTGCCTTGTTCTTCATCACAGAAACACCCTTTAAGCAAACTATCTGAAGAAGGCAAAAATATCTCTCTATATTATAACTGCTGCGGTTCTTGGGAGTTACATATCGATATACAGGAAAACCTAATCCACCGTGAAGGACTTAGAGAAGTCATGTGCAATTGTCCAGGACATGTCGGACGACATTTCTAAGTTTTCTCTGAATTATGGTGTTTCCGATTGTCATTAAGCCAGCAATAAGAGATGGTAGTCTCCTGTGCAGCTCGTTAGAAATACTGTCCATAGCACGTGCTGTTTACAGTGCCATGTTGTTCAGAACCAAAACATACTTCAACCAACTATCTGAAGAAGGCAAAATTATCTCTATGGGACAATACATTGGTTTAAACTTTCGCAGTTCTTGCGAGTTTCATATCGCTATACAGGATAACCTAATTCACTTTGAAGGTCTTACACACGCTCTGTGCAATGGTTCAGGACCTGCAGGTCAACATTCTCTAACTTACGATGTTTCCGATTGCCATTAAGCCAACGACAAGAGATGCTCATTAGAAATACTATATCTGAATGTTAACCCCATATGCAGCTCACAGTGCCATGTGGTTCAAAACCGACATATCCTCCAAGCAAAACATCTGCTACTGAACTAGTCCTTGGAAAAAAAAGGCCTTTTTTAAAACTGCCACAGCCATTGGAATTTTCATATCGCTATACTGGAAAACCTAATTCACTGTGCAATGGTCCAGGACCTGTAGGACTACATTTCAAAGTTTTCTCTGGACTTTCTCTAGTCTTCCGATTGCCATCAAGGATAGCGACAAGAGATTTAACTTTAGAAACACTAAGTCCAAATGTTAACCCCAAGTGCAGGTTACAGTACCATATGTTCCAAAACCGAAACATCCTTCAAGCAAAAATCTGCTGCTGAACTAGTCCTTGGAGTGCTAAACTCCGAAACTTCGAACCCAACATCTCTAGCTTCTAGATGACAATGCTCCTTATTCCTCTTCATCTAAGAACTGTCTGTATCAATTATCAATCTTTCTAAATCTCTGCACCTTCTTTTTCTCTCCCACTTCCAAAACTCCACACAAACCTCCCGACCAAAAACGCATCAACCAAAGATCGATCTGCACAGAAACTCACCTACTGAGAGGTGGTCATCTACTGAAGAATAAGGTGCGGCAGAGGATTCGTATTGGCCACTACCACGAGCAGCAGGCCAAGGCGTGGGAGAGGTGAGATCGACGGACTCGTAAGTCTGAAGCTCCACCCATTTCTGCGTCGTCGTAGTTTCCTGCCGCGGTATCATCCCTGCCTGCGCCCTCTCCTTCTACTCAATCCCAATCACTAGCTAATTCCACTCGCATTCTTAATGCTTCCCCTCCTCCTCGTCACTAACTCCAATCCCCCCACCCCGCTGGCGCTCCTTTCCGATCCTCTGTTTTTGTCAAGCTCTCCAAACTGCAACAACACACAAGTTAAGTACTTAATAGCGCCTCTGATCACACTTCCTTGTGAATTCTCACGTGCACCTCGTGCACGCTCTTCTTCGCATCCGTGCTCTCACTCTACCATTCTTGAGTTGCTATAACTTATTACTAATAACTATGTTTCATTGTTCGATCTTTCCTTGTGTAAGCCATTTCCTGGAAACCTGTAGGCAAGGATTGTAAGGAACTTATGATCAAGTGGTGGGGTAAGGAAGTTGCGCGATGATTGCTGAGCGAGGGGCGAGGAGCTGGAGAGTGGATGCCGACATTCGGGGTTGGTGAGTGATTGAACTTCGGTGGGGACGTGTAGGGTGGGTTAGGTAAAATTAGGTTAAGAAAGTCAAGTATGATAAACCCTAGGTCCAAGACCAAAGAACCTCCAAACTCAAACTCAAGTGATCTTATTGGTCGAGAGCAAAATTTTGGGCCCCAAGGAGTTTGCACTAAGGTCCAGGTCCAAGGTAAGAGAGAATGAAATGGCGTTGATGTGGCATCACTTTCCTGTCAAATCTCGGCAGTCTGATTTGAGGAACCAATCTTCAAGCTTGGGTTCAATCTTGGGAGTTGAAAAGTAAGGTTCATTGAAGGGGTGTTTTGGAGCTCAAGTTTCTTGGACCTGGATCCTAGTGTAAACCCACCTTGAGTGTGCCCTCCTCCACATGTTTTTTGGTATTCAAACACATCCACTTAGTCATTACTAAGGAAATTGTCAAATGACCTAGCAACTCTTAACCCTTAAAAAGGTTAAGGACCAAGGGGCTAATCACAGGACCAACTACAAGCTTTCTACAAGCCTCACTGAGTTTTTTAAAAAAAATTTGACCCTTTTGGGTTTGGTGCTTAAATTAGTACAATATATTATGTCAAGTAGAAAAATCAAAATACACTCAGATATGACACAAATAATCAAATTGATATGTATTTTCATTCAAGGGCACCTATTTTGTGTCTTTTAACTCAAATCTAAAATAACATTAATGTTTTCAACCAATTGAAAAACACTCACGCACTAGAAGATTGAGTTGATTTTAAATAGGGTTGTTTTTGACACATTCAACTTAAAATGAAAGTATGTAGTTCAAATACAAGTTTTTTGTGCATGGAGAGGCATGTATAGGGCCTCTTGGATGCTTAAGGTCAAGTGTCCAAGACATCTAGTTTGGGCCTCTCATGTATGAAAATGTGTGATTGAGCTACATACTTCCATTTTAATCTAATGCGTCAAGAGTGACCCTATTTTAACTTAATCTTCAAGTGTACTTTTCCAAATCGGTATAATATCTTAAAATCTTTGAGTTGGACCCCCACCAAAGTTACTATCAACCCAAGGTAAGTTGATTAGTCCTTATGGATTAACCCTTAAATGATAGTAGGAGAATAAATTGAAGGAAGATGGTAGTACAATTTTAAATCTTTGAAAGAGATTCAATAATTACTTTTCATCCCAATCGTATAGATAACATTTTTCGGCTTCAATAGGGAGTTCCACTTCCAAAAATGGACAGACTCCTAGCAAAGGTATTAAAAATCAAATATTCACATGTCAAAGGGAATTGGGAGCATTGACTCCAATGGCATACATGGTGTCAACAGGGTTTGCTAGCAACAAAGGCCCGGGCCCTCCGCGTGGTTATTGGGTACCTACAAGGCTCAAGGGTGTGCCACATTGCGAGGATGGTGGGTTGTTGCAGCAATCGTGAGGAGGTTAGGTAGGTCATTGGGGGGATGAATGTAGGTTGGGTAGGTTGTTGGGAGCTATTGGGTGGGTCATTGGCTTGAATTAGGTAGGTTAGGTAGGTTGTTGGGTGGCATTGGGAAGGTGGATGGTTGCATTTAGGCATGACATGTAGGTTGGTGTTTGACTTTGGGAGGTCACTAATGCGATTTGGGGAGGTTGCTTGATCCAAGATGTGGGGTTGTTGACTTTCAAGTAGCTTGCTCATGCCTCCAGGCCTCTGAGCTTAAATCTCAACCCAAATCAAGTGTAATTTAACACTAATCCATAAGAATTATCCCCTACTTTGTAACAATTGTCAATGTCATATATATCCTCAGTTTGGTATCACATATACTCAGAGAGGTATTTCAGAGTAGTTATCTTAGTGAGTGCAGTATATCGGAAGGAAGAGTAGTCTCTGTCAGATATGGCGATGCACAATGCTTAGGTCAAGGAAATTCACCAAGCGTAGGAATAATAGTGTATAGTATTCCGTAAGGTGTATAGGTACACATTGTAATAAAATTTTCTTTCGGTTCGCAAAGTTAATCTCACACAGATACTTGTGTAATTTGATCAACTTTCATCCCTTTGACTGAAGTAGTATTGGAGTAAGGCCGTCTACATGTGGGTAAATTTACAGTCAGTAAAGTTGGAAAAAGTTGAAAGAGAATGGTAACAATTATTGTAGTAGAATGCACTGTTGGCATACTTAGGTGACTGACATTTAGTTGATTGGTGGTGGTCTATGCATTCTACAGAAAGCCTTTAATGACCATAAACTTGTCAGTCATTGAATCATAATCAAATTATCAAACAAGTCATAGAAGCATATATGTGAATCAAGCATGTTTAGTACCTCGTGTTTAGCTCCGTCACGATTGTTGACATGCTCATTGACAGACCAACCAATTTGTATATCACCGCCATTAACCTGGCAAACAGTCGTTTGGAGGCCGCAACTTGACTGTCAGCTTTCCCTTCGCCAGATTTCTCACTGTCCAGCGTAACACGACAAAACCGCCCGCAATATACCTCTTGGTAGAAATGGTCCATGGCCTCACGGCATATGGTGGTTTTTTTCCCCCACTCCCGCTCTGCCGAATAAACCGAGATATTTTCTTTGCACAGATATTCTCTTGCACGTCTTTTGTTCAAAACATCTCAAATATGTTCTGCAATTTACCACCACCAAATGGATCAAACAAAAGGTCATGAATAATTAGGTTGTCTTGCAAGTGCACTCAAAAAAATTCCCACGCAGTCACATGGTGATTTAATAAACTTGATTTAGAACCTGACGCAACCGCTCGCCACCCGTGGATGCCAGAGGTATCGAGCGGTAATACAGGAGGCACGAGCTTCAAGAGTTGTGTCACCTGCTTCCTTCCGGTGCTTTGATTACTCTTTCCATGCCCATTCTTCAGGCCCTTGAACTTTAGCAACTTAACAATCTATCGCCTCCACATATTCATTCTCATCAATCCTCAGCCTTGCTGGTGTGCTTGAGCTCTAGTTTGGGTGCAGCCAACCTGCAATAATATGCACGACGAAGGACGATATTGGCAAATGTGAGATTCCTGCTTCAGAGTTTATCCGATACATGAACGTCCACTTAGTGCTCTTGACATAGGATCGGTGAAGATCTTGACATACTTCAACCAAGATGACCTATTTCAAGTGGTAAATCTTGACTTAGTGACCATACACTGGGCCCATCGAACACGATTGCATGCATTATTCTAGATGAACAATATATATGCAGGATACCAACAAACAGAAAATCGCAGACTACCTAGAAGCTACATGCCTATCAATTTAATTTTGTATTGAACAACATTAGGACACTTAATTATCAGTTGTGTGTCACAACCGTCTTCAAAGTATGCCAAATGCTTTCAAACTCCTTGTCGCATTAAAACGTACTGGAGTTGCTTATTGGAGGTGGCACGTGTTGCCAGTCATCGAGAGATTAACATGTGAGAATATATTAAGCAGTTTGTTGCCATTCAATTTTTTTTCTAGACATACATACCCTAGACAAGGCCTCCGGAATTTAGATCTTGTCTAAATTGAAATCCAGTAGCATCAGGAATTAGGATTCATAGACTCATTCTTGTAGGTTAGTCTAAACATCTGCAGTTCTCAGTGTCTTTTGTATGATAAGTCTTCTTTTGACCTAGGGCATCCTACTATTTCGCCTTTTTAGCTGCCAACTTAAGTTCATGCACATCCAAAGTGGAATATGTACAAGTCTGCTTTTGATGGCATGACCATGTAATTTGAGATAAGGTGAGTATCCTCATTGATGTTATGTCACTTCTTCATAAGTTTTCCTTAAACAATTTGTTCAAAAGTGTTCCTTGAATTTCATATGTGAACCGGTTATTTTTCAAACTCAATCAGTCATCTGTAACTAGCGTTTAGTTCTTCCCATTCATTGTTGTGCACACATTCTCCAGAGTGCCATATAAGGTGTGTTGCGCACTTGGTGACAATTCCAGTAACATTCAATGTCTCATGTTCTTGGCACCCCAAAACCTTGTTTTATGCAATATTTCTTTCTCGCTACAAAGATTGTCATGGCATTTGTGAGTGTGTAGATGTGATTCGCACAGTGGTCAATAATCATGTTGTGCATGTGGCACCTTTAATTTAAGTTGCATCCCGGGTGAATAATATTGCATAGTATTGCTTGCAATGACAAATCCTACAGTCACTTGCAAGGTTACGCATTGGTTGAGGCTTGCGGTATTTTTTTACAGGTTTGAGGTTGGGAAACTCCAATAGCAACATTAAGTACCATAGAACTGACACTTGGTTGTTTATTGTCGCGCATTATGGGCTACAGGGTTTTAGTTCACACATGACTAGAGGAGAGGATAGCAGTGAGCAGAGCACCGAGGTTGAATCTTCTGCCACCCCCAGCCACGATGACAATGACAATAACGATAGCAGCGACAAGGATAGTGGAGTTCGAAGTGGACAGAGAGGGCAAGCTGGGAGGAAAGGTCTGAGCAATCCACATGGTGAGCCCAATACATACGAGGTTGGAAGCACTAGTATAAATTCTGCGTCCGGATCAACAAAAAATCAACATAAAGGCGTTGGTCGCGGTTGTTACTTAGGACGCGTTGACCTAGACATGATGTAACACAGTTTTGTTGATTTATTCTATTGATCTGGTCACAAAAATATTTAAAAAAAAACTTATTTTATATATATATAGTTCAGAGGTAATTTAATTTAATTATATATATATCATTAAAAATCATACATGGATGGTGTTGGTAGGTCCGCACCTTCCAACCCCTCCCAAGTAACCTTCAACCTATACCTCACTTACAAGAATAAATTACCTACCACTCATCTAGTTGGCATGGCCAAGGGGTTCGAACCTTGCACCTAGTGACACCCACACATGATATATATGGAGTGCTTCAAACCTTTATAGACTACGGCCACTATTTTCTCTCTACTACCTACTTGATGTACATATTTACTGTATATATTTACAGTAAATATTTGATGTATATAATTAACTGTCTTCCTTTACTGTATATTTATTGTATATATTTACAGTAAATATTTGATGTATATAATTTATTGTATATAATTTATTGTATATATTTATTGTATATTTATTGTATATTTACTATATATATTTGATGTATATATTTATTCCCATCCTTTACTGTATATTTATTGTATATATTCAATTTATATATTTGATGTATATATTTGATGTATATATTTGATGTATATATTTACTGTATATAATTTACTACCTTTCTTTGATTATTTACTGTTTAATTTTATTTTCAAATATTTATTTTTTGATATTTATTATTATTTATTATTTATTATTTCCCACTATTTGTTGTTTTATTATTTACGGTCTGCTATTATTATTTACTTTTATAGTATATCATTTACTAGTTCCCGTCTATTATTATTATTATTATTATTATTTATAATATTTGTTTCCTTCGAATTCGTAATTATTTCCACACATATACACTTATAAATCCATAAATTGAGTCCATAAATTGCAAAAGATTCAAAGATTTAATAATATTCCAATTTATTCTATAATATTCCGAAAATATTCCACACTTACTAAAATTTTGTTGATTTGGTCATTGTACTATTTACATCAACCAAAAAGTAGACAACAAACTGTTGATTTTTACAAAAGTTCAAAAATCAGTGAAATCGGTCATTGCAATGGCCGGATCAATATAGATATGTTAATTTTCTGTTGATTTGGTCATGATTTTTTAGTAATGGAGGTAGCAGCAAATAAAGAAAATTGTAGTTGTTTTCTTCTAACTGGGCGTAGTTAGACTAGCAGCTCAAATCAATTCTGTAAAATTTGAAGGGAGGGAGTCGAAGGCCGTGACAACAGAGGAACGACGCATTGTTTCCAACAATTGCGTATGTCGGCCATTGTGTTTGTCATCTTAAACCTTTTACCTATTATGAATTGCTCTTGTATTGGAGGAAAAACGCATAACAACAAAGCCTCGAATCTCGGAGCTGGGCGTAGCTAGACTAGCAGCTCAAATAAATTCTGCGAAATTTGAAGGGAAGAAGTCGAAGGCCGTGACAACAGAGGAACGACGCATTGGTTCCAACAATTGCGTATGTGGGCCATTGTGTCTGCCATCCTAAACACTTTACTTATTATGAATTGCACTTGTATTGAAGGAAAAACGTATAACAACAAAGCCTCGAATCTGGGAAAGAAAAAAATGAACAATGTCGGACCGTGGAGCCCTCTCTGGGTTCAAGGTGCCGGAATTCCCTTCTCAAATAGTGAATAAAAATGACGCACAAAAATGTGTGAAAATGTCGCAGAACACAACAGAGGACGACGACACCAACCACGACTATTTGAAAGAGGATGTCGACATCGATGACCTTGTCATTCCGTCTTCGAACATGGACAACCTTGGAGGTGATGGTCACAACGATAAAGACGAAGGGAATATGAAGCCATTGCAAGTGCAAATAACAGAGTTAGAGGTATAGATTCAAACTGCAAAGTGTGTCCTTTTGCGAACACAACGTGCACAATATGGCCATTTATCTGAAAGTGTATTTAATGAGAAGGATATGATATTACGGAGCTATGCATCCGAGCAACGAAGTCAGAGGCATAGGATATCAAAGTAGTAGCGGGATGAGGTATTCGTGAGAGACCAACGCGGTAATAAAAAATACACCGTGGAGATAGATATGAATGTAATCCTTGTGGCCAAAACCGGTTGTTATGGTTGACTTGTCTGAGATGACATTCACATGATGTAAATTTTAGCGAGGATAATTACAACGCACATAAGATGTCAATGCTATTAAATATAAAACAACGTGTAGACAAACCGTTTAAATATAAAGGATGACTAGGGCGAGTCACAAAGGAGGCATTTCATGCAACACTGAAAGGACAATTAAAAATCAACCAATGCCAATTGCAAAAAACGTTGCAAGTAGGCATGAGCAAGCTAAAACATATTCGGTAAGATCACTGGGTTAATTTGTCTAAGTTAATATCAGAGGGCCGCAAACTCAAAATTGCCAAAAGGTTAAAAGAAAATAGAGCACACGTAAAGAGGTCTTCAGTGGTGGGTCGCAGCGAAGAGGATATTACAACCAACCTGATAAAAACGAATTGGTACCAGTAATCAAGTATTGGTAGAAAGAATTTTTCTTAAGTATGTTCTATTAGTATGCACAAGATACTAATGTAATGGAAGGAAAAATTGCATATCTACACTACTAGAAAATCATGACCAAATCAACAAAAAATCAACAGATCTTTGTTGATCCGGGCACTGCAATGACCAATTTCACTAATTTCTGAATTTTTGTAAAAATCAACAGTTTGTTGTTTATATTTTTGTTCATCTGAATAATATAATAACCAAATCAACAAAAGTTTAGTAAATATGATTTTTTTGGAATCTTTTAGAATATTCGAGAATTTTTTAATCTTTTGCAATTTATGGACTTGTAAGTGTATGGGTGTGGAAATAATTACAAATTGAAAGGTGTGTAAATATTATAAATATTATATTAGTTGATAGTTAATATTTTATTTATTTATTAATATACTAATATTAATATATATAATATGTATATAATACATATAACATATAACATATGTATGTATATGTATATGTATATATGTATTAATATACCGTATATATTTACTGTAAATATATACATCAAGTAGGTAGTAAAGAGGAAATAGTGGCCTTAGTCTAAAAATGTTTAAAACACTCCATTTATATAATGTGTGATGTGATGACCTAGTGGTTAAGGCACATGTGTGGGTGTTACTAGGTGCAAGGTTCCAATCCCGTGGCCGACACCTTTGGCCTTGGCCTTGCCACGTAGGTGAGTGGTAGATAGTCTACTCTTGGAGGTGAGGTATAGGTTGAGGGTTATTTGGGAGGAGTTAGAAGTTGCAGACCTGCCAACCATTCATGTTGGTTTTTTAATGATATATATATATATATATAATTATAAAAAATCTTTTTGTGACCAGATCAACAGAAAAAATCAACAAAATTGTGTTACATCATGTCTAGGTCAACGCGTCCTAAGTAACAACCGTGACCAACGCCTTTCTGTTGATTTTTTGTTGATCCGGACGTAGAATTTCTACTAGTGCTACAGAGTTCAAAGTTGGAGAGGGCGCCAACACGCGAGGAGATTGAAGCGGAGCTCCAATCGCGGAGAGAGGATGCAACACAGAGGGCAGATAAGAGCCACATGTCCGACGACTCCCGTGGAGGAGCCATGGTAGATCACAGTTCTCCGTCGATCCGCGTGTCGAATGCGGGCGAGGACCGAGACCTATACAAACAGATGCTCAGGTTGGAGGAGAGCATGAAACTGATAATGGCCGCTCTCAAAATTGGAGGGGTGGACAACACAAAAACCGCGAAGGAGAACATTGGAGGGCTTATTGGAGCTAGTAATGTGGAAAACCCATCCATAGAAATTGCTCCTTCAGAGACACACAATGAATTTAAGGAGAATGAGGTAATTGTAGGGACTCAGATAGTGGAGAAGGTGGAATGGAAGTGGTTGGAGGAGCATAAACATATGGAAAGAATTCTAAATTCATCCCCTGACGGTCGCCAGTTATGTGAGCTCAATATTGTGCCCACATGTCAACTTAATCATAAAAATTAATAAAACCTTAGAATTTGTGTTAGCTTGAGTAATCAAAAAGATAAAAAATAATGATGTGTTAAAGTCTAGATTGAATTGAATTAAGTAGTAAGTTAGGAATTATGTAGGGCAAGAGGCTGAGGAGAATTAATGGTGGATCAGATTAAGTAGTTAAGTGTGAGTTCTAGGGGGAGGTAAAAGCAACTAAGGAAGTGGGGAAGTGGAGTCTTAAAAGGGGAAAGGCCAAGGAAAGAGGCCTATCCCCGTTTTTCTTTTCGGGTGGCCCGAAAAATGCCGGGCAACGTGAGAAAAAATGAGAGGCTTGGAGGGGTCTCGGGAAGCAAGGGAGCAAGGGCTCATTATGCATGTAGGTGGGGTAGAAGAGGAGAGCGGAAGAGAGAGAGGCGGAAGCGCTGCCTCAGTGGGGAATGAGTTTTCTTGAACATCCGGTGTACGCAAGCCTTAGAGCGTGAGTATTCAGAGGAAAACTACACCGAATTTGGGCCCATTAGCTGTAGAAGGAGCTTGGATGCATTGTTGAGGGAGGCAGAGATTGGGAAGCCAACGGCGAGGAGCACACTGGAGCGTAGATGGGCCGACCGTGAAGCTAGGAGAGGCGGCCATCAGTGCCAGAGGACGAGAATGTGCTATTCGTTGCAGGGCAAAGCGACACCAACGTGACAAGGATGGGATCCAGTAGAGGAGAGAGGAGTGGGGCGAGCTAAGCCCCGATGATACAAAGTTTCACAAGCAGCCTTCCACTGATGCGTCCGGACAACACTCTTCACATATGTGCTACTCATTAGGATAATGTATCTTGGCAGATGCTCGAACGCGGGAAGTGGCCGGACTGGATGCAGAGGAGTAGTCCCCCCGCAATCCAACCTGTTGTTGCCGAAGAAGGTCCGAAGCGGACGTCTCGCCTCGAGTGTGACTTCTTCGAAGTTTGTAAGTGTACAAGTATTTGTAAGGAGGAGTCAAGGCACACCTTATAGATCGCCATTGTGTTAGTTGTTGCAAAAATCCTTGAATTATTTTCCATCCTCACACACAGCGCGGGATCAAAATAGTCAACTCCTGCTTCCTCCGTTTCAGTAGTAATGGTCGTTCTTTTCGGCTTAATGTTTCATGCCAGCATTATCAACATCCCTGCATGGCACTTGGGGTTTCCTGAGGATGAGGGAGCCGGTAGTGCTCTAGTAGTCCCGGGTACGCAACTCCCATATTATATGGTCCTGATTATAATCACTTATAATGCGTTTTAGTCCAATATTGAGTGATACAATTTGTTTAATGTAGGAAACCCTTGTAGCCCTTCTAACAAGGAATCCAAAAATGTAATTATATATAGGAAATGAATATATTTTGAAGCATATAATTGCATTAAAAACCTAATTATATGATTTTTTAATACATGTATCATAGGTCAAACTACCCAACTTTTTGGACTTTTTAATAAAATTTTAACATTGTGAATGAATTATAATTTTAATGGGAGGCTTAATAAATATGCAACCCATTTATTTTTTCATCTCATTTATTTAATTTGGTCTTCACCCAGCTTTTTTTTTCATCTCATTTTATTTAATTTGGTCTTCATCCAACTTTTTGATCATTTTAATTTGATATAATTTGGTATAATTTTTACAAAAGCCGTCCTCTAAGCCGTTTTAAGTACGATGCCCCCTGCGTATAATATGGGAGTTGCGTACCCGGGATAGTAGTCCTGCGGAGACACCTGACATCTTACAGCTGGATGGATGGGAACGGAATTCCTTGATTCCTTAACGGCAACCAACTGTTGCTCAAGGTGTCTTACACACAGTAATTTAGTTCTTCTCAAGGAAGTATAGAGGAAGATTTTTGCAGATATGGTAACTGGAGGCTATGACGATGCCCTAGTACATTAGCTAGGTAGATCAATTCAAACCGAATTGGGGACGCATGTCCACAATTGTGGGTTGTGTGGCTTAGTCTTGTAGCTTCTAGAGGTGCTACCAGGTGCGATGAAGCTCAAGGTGGGGGCTCAAATTGTGGAGCAGTCTTGTCCCCCAATGCGAGGGTTGCATTGGATAATTGATGGGTAGCCTGAACTTACGAACATATTCATTCCGGGGGGGGGGGATTGGATCATGTTTATCATAACTATGTAGTACAACGCAGATCTTACTTGTTGCAGTTTGGACTTTATTATTAGCATCCAAAGGTGTGAGGCAGTCCTTGCAACAAGAACACGTCAACCATGATGCCGAATCATTGACACTACTAGAGAAACAGTGAAGTGTATACTCTTGTCAACCTCGCTAGCTGGGGTTCCCCAGGGTGGCAGGCATGCCCATTTCCTCACCGAAGACTAAGGATTGAATTTTTGCCTATTTTGTGCTGATACTTCTTGTTATCCGATGATTGAGTGAGGGCACAACCCTCAAAGTGCTGGGATGTGGGAAGGTGTAGGGAGTCAAGGATGATGGCTCAGTTGCGGTGCAGTTGAACGCATGAACTGGGGTCTGGAGCGGGAGACAATGCAAGGAGCTAATCGGACGGCACACTCACTCTTGCTTTTGGCCTGGTCCTCCCTCTCTCTGTGAGGAGGTGTCCTGACGTGGAGGCTCACAAGGCATCACCGAATTCGGATTGGCTGGAGCCGCCAAGGAGCATTCACATCCTCTCAACCCCATGTTGTGCACTGATGGTTGTGGACCCGGAGAGAATTTTGTAGTTTCTATTATGTAGCTGAGTTGGGGTAGTGAGTGTGGGGTAGGTTGTAAGCCAAGTCTCCGCTTGTGGAGAATCATTAAAATTAGGGGAAGGGGCACGGAGTGAAGGCATTGATGGAACATTGTATGTAATCAAGCATTTGTGAATGCTTACACTCTCTAATAAATAAGGGTGTTATACAAACCACTTCTCCCATTTGAATTGAAGTGTACTTGCTTATGAGGATGTTAAGTTTGGAATGTGGCACATGACCTCCCACCCGGACTAGGACGAAATTGAAGGGTGGGGATGATTGTTGCTCACAATCACGTAAAGGGTAAACCAAACCAAGAACCATGAGCCCCACCAAGTCACCAAAGCAAGGACCACCCCCACCGCACCGGCTAAGAACAACCCCCAAGCCACCAATTGTAACTACCCAAAGAGCCAAACTAAACTACATATGTTGACATTTCCAACCCCGAGTGATTCGCAAATTGTCACATCTACAAAGGACATTCCTAGCACTCCAAGTTTCGTCAAAACCTTTGAAAGGGGCTTCGGCCGAGTATGCACTTATGTTAACAAACTTAACCACCATGTCCCAAGCAACCTTGGCGTACAACATGAGGTCATTCCAAATGAGGTGTTTGACCTTAGAGTCACACCAATGTTCTTGATTGAAGACTTGGTCATTTCGCTCAATCCAAATAGTCCAAAGAGTAAGGCCCTGGAGAAGGTGCCACATCTTAATCTTCTTGGCAAACTTCTAAGGAATTCTCTCCCCAAAGAGAGTTTGTTTCCTATGGAAGCTATCATAGCTATTGGTATGGACCTTGCAAAGTTCATGCATGATGAAAGTGGCCCACCACCAAGCTCTCCGGGCTTGAATACAATCCCATAACTTATGTTTAACCGACTCAATCATGTTATCAAGTTCCTCTTCCAAATAACAAGATTTATGATTATAATGAATGTTAAAACCAATTCACATCTAAGCTCATCATAAAAAGACCAAAACATTATGTATGGATGTCTTTTTTGATGGTGCATCACAACTTTTGTCTTGTAATATACATTGGTTAGCAAAAGTCTTCGGATATGACGCCTTGTTCTACAAAATGAAGTAGTAATCCTATGGAAGTTATCATAAAATTAATATAAGATCACATAGTTGTAACAAACATGTAGCACAACATTCATAACCAAGAATGTCAATAAAAAATTTAACCAAAAATGAAACACATGATATGAGTGTACAATTCTTTATGCAAAAAGTGAAGTTGTCCTTTATTTACTATGGAAATAGAACCTTGAGCTTCAAAATCAATTTGATAGCTAGCAGGCACAACCACAAAGCTTTTATAATCACTACCACGGTGTATAGCCACCTTTTTCTTTATAAACGTCGGCTGCTCTTTCAGGCATAGACATGATCAACTTCCTCACAATATCAACCTCAATGCCATACCAAATTGCTTGTAGTTTCTCCCACAAGTCCTCTTTGTTAGTGAATTTCTTCTCAAACATTCTCATACAATGATCTATCCATTCCAAAGGTGTTCTATAGGAATGCTAGCAACCAATCTATAACATACTTAAAAGTATGTTTGGGTTCATTGTCATGTTGGAAGATGACATTCTCCTCTCCTAAATCATGCATGTGTATAGTATTCATAAGCTCCATCTCCAAAACTTCACGATAAACGTATTTATCCATCTTCCCTTCTATAAGGCGAAGGTTGCCAACTCCCTCCCAACTCATGAATTCCCAAACCATAATACTCCCCCCCCCCCCCCGATATTTGACAGTATGTTGCACATGTCGGTTCAAAAGATGCTCTCCACTCCTCCAGCAAAATATTGCCGCCCATTTGAGCCAAACAAATTGAATTTTGACTCATCCGAAAAAAACCACATAACTCCAGTCCAACCAAGTTACATGTTTGCACTTCTTTGCCCATGAATATTGATGCACCTTGTGTTTTTTGGTCAATAATGCCTTCTTAGTATTCACACATGCTTTCAATCCTTGCCTTTAAAGACTCTTTCTAACTGTATCATCACTCAAATCTAATCCTTGAGATTGCATTTCTCTAACCACTGCTGCAGCTATACCATTAGATGGATCAACTAATAGCCTTACAACCTCACGATTAGCTCGTTCACCAAAAATTTGAAGTCTTCCATATGAATGTGCAGCTTTTAAATCACCTCTCATAATGAACCTTTGCACTATGTCATGGCATGTGCTTAAAGAAATCCCTAACACTATTGAAACTACTTATTTATCTTCGTTTCTAGTAGTCAACAATAACAGATAAATGTTTTAGATAAAGGAAATTTGATTGTTAGTGCTACAACCACTTAAGTAAATACTAGAAATGTAACTACTAAAGTCAATGACAGATTGTCCAAGGCATACCTCAATTTTGCATTGATGGTCATGATTGTCCAATGAATGCATACATAACCTAATAGGTCCCTTTCACAAGTCATATTCCTAGCGTACATGCTTCACATTGCCCCTTCAACTCATTGGTCATTGCTATTTGAAATCTAAACATTTATGTGGCTCCCCATTACTAATGACTCTAAATGGAACAAGATCCACAAATTATGTTCTAGTTATTGATGACATTGAAGTGACAAATTTAATTTCTCCTCTGCATGCAAATGTTAATATCATTTGTGCAAATGTTTTATGTAGTGTCTAGAGGTACAATTCAACGACAAAAAGGAATTTTGGGAACAAGATTTAGGCTCAAGAGAAGACTTAGATGGGAATGGGGAAGAGGACTTAGATGGGGAAGAAGATTTAGATGGACTAGAGGATTTAGATGGGGAAGAGGACAAAGTCTCAAAAAGAGATGATTCAAGCAAGACAAATTGGAAGCATTTGCAAACAATGTGATATGAGTACATGGGCCAAGATATATATGGCAAAGGATGAAGATTTTATTCAAGTGGGGTTATGGGAAACAACAACATGATGAAATTTCCATTAGGATCGATGGGTTATGAGGACCATTGACAATTGATGAATGATGGCATAAATATATGGGCCCTAGAAGAAGTAGCCCTCAAGGACATGGAGGTATAAGGGGATTTATGAGACAAAACCCTACAATGGATGTCCCACTGGAATAGTAATCATTTGATCTATTCATTTTATGATTCATATGTATTAACCCCAACATTTTTTTATCCTTAATTCTAGGATAAAACTATATTGAGAGGTTTTGACCCGCATTTTTTTTTATCATAGACTGATGGGACAACATAAGGATTTTAGGATAAAAACATTGGAAGCGTTAAGCACAGTTTGGGCCACAGTTTACAAAATGTAGAAAGCCTGGGCGGGGATGATCATTATAGGTAGAGATAGTGTCTAAAAATAAATTGTTGGGCTATTATGGGCTCCGATGTGTTAGGGCTATTGGTGCCACAACTCTCATTTGAACAAATGGCCTTTTGGCTACAACAGACATCCATTAAATTTTATCCTTAATTCTAGGATAAACTGATTTTCTCCGTGGCCGTGTTTAGTGTGACTTTCGGGAAGACTTAACTTTGAAACAAGAGGTTCTCGAAAGTGCACCTTTCATGGAGATGTAGATATGCTCAAGTACTCCAAGTCCACCTAACATAGTTATGCCCCTACAAGCGCCGTTGCGAAGTTGCTTCGCGTAAAATTTTGATCCTTTCTTTTATCCCAAACTCCGTGGATGGTGGGGTTAAGAGTAATAGCATTTGTATGTCTTTATTGTTCCGAATGCATATCAATCCCTTGTATGTAGATGTCAAATACTTCTAGGCAAGCCTTTCGTATATAACTATGGTATAAAATCACTAGAAAATCGCAAAGTATTATGTAAAGTCTTTGACAATAATGTAAGGTTTCCTTCTAAATAAGAGATCCATACACATATTTGACATATATTATCTTTACCCCATTTTGTATGTATAAGTTGGAACACCTTCTAATCCTTGAACCTTAAAATACATATGACATGTATTTTAGCTCAATTTTTTTATTTAACCCCTCGAATGTTGTATTTGATGTGGTCTCACATGCCATTGTAAATAATTGAATAGTGGGTTCCCTGAGTGTAGGAGAAAACATTCTAAACCATAGTCTATTAATATTGCCAAAATTTGAATTGCAACATTCAATATACAAATCAAGCCAATTAATTATTGAAATAACTTTGGTGAATTTGTCATCTAAGAGTCTAGAGAAATAGATTTAGAGAGAGAATGCCAATATGTGGTTGGCATCAACGAAAGATGCTCCACCCTTGGGCATAGAGTTAAGCTCATATGCTTTTCCGAAATCTCACATTGAATACAAGGCTATGCCCCAATTGTATAAACCCAAACATGATTAAGAAACATACAAACATAACAGAGAAAATATAGTAAGTACTTGTCTAGATACATAAAGTACTCTTAAAACTTACATAGAAGTTCACAACACTACTCATTTTTCATGACACATAAGCTTCCTAGGTGTGACAATGCATTCTTTAGCGCTCTAGACTTCTAGTCCTCAACTGTGGGCTAAAATAATGAATAATAAAAACAAAAACATTCGTATTGAGATTAGTTTACTAACATTTTCACATTAAGTTTACATGTATGCATCATGCCCTGCTACTAGGCTTGGGTTTTGCAACGTCTACGTACTCTTATCTCAAAGACTAAGGCAACGGACTTTCATCTTTGTGAGATATTATTTATGTGTGTAATTCTAAAGATATCACTTGGTGTAAGACAACCGAGCCTTGTCTACGGGTTCTTGTTTTTTTATCATGACTTAAATCCAAACTAAGAGGTTGTTGACTTTGTATTTATATGTTTAGCTATTCACAACTAACATGCCTCAAGTCTTAACAAGGGCGGCCATGAGTACTTCCGGTCGCACCCACCCACACAAAGGACTTCAGACCTTGAACAACTGCCAAAATAACTATGGTTAACTAGATTTTTTACAATAGAATTTTGGCTATAACTCTAATTAAATAGAAAATTTTCAAACCGATTTAAAGTACAACTACAGTTAGCTAGAAAAATTTAAGACTAGATTCAAAAACAACTATAGTTAACTAGAAACTTTTAGACAAATATAACATGATAGTCCCAAATTTTGTAAGGAGCCGGTTGGCAAGTTCTTTCATTTATCTCGAAAATGAAATGAAATATAATATAATAACATTTAAAGAGACCTTATGTTAGAATTGGTGCTTGTCACCCATCCCAGCCCATCCCAAGAACAAATAAAACCCACGATTCCTTGTAGCAATTGAACCCATTATACTCTAAGTAGCTCATAGATAATGAGGTCGTGCTCATTGGGTGTTGATTGAGTCTGAGTCACAACAATCTAACCTCGTTAATACAAGACTCGTTTACATGACACCCTTGATATTACAACTCATTTTTGCAAGACCAAACTTTTTAGTTCACAATTTTCTCTTTTATACGACTACGACACTTGATAATGCGACATTTAGAATCTCCATTTTGTCATATTAACGAGGTAGTTAATTCTAAAATTCCTTTCATCTATGTTATGTACATCTAAAATACATCCATTTTCACTTGGGAATTACTTGGGAACTTCACTTATCATTGGGAACTTAATGAGAACTAGTGTAGATTGGACATGGTTAGGGTTAGAGTAGCCTCTACCTAGTATGTTCTCTTGTACTCATCGTGATACTCATGTACTCGGATAGAAGGGGAAGAGATTATTGAGCTATAATTGAGTACTAATGAGTTGTTGGATGTTGCTTTGAGAACCAATTTTGCACAAGACTTTGATCTCAACGTTGATCTAGATTTAATTGATGTAGATGATGTTGCTCCGCCTACAGTAAAGCTTGGTGATGCTAAACATCATGCATCATTGTTGTCTAGTTTCCTATTAGAGAACCCTTCATATTTTGGTATTAATGAAATTATTAGTTTTCAAAAGTTAGTAGGGAATTTAAATAAGATGACAGTTGCTAACTTGGGTAGGCAACACCAAAGATCTTTGGGCTCCTATTTCAAGATGTGGACTCCTAGCAACTCGCTTAGAGAACAACTCATGCAATAAGTATATCCAAAACTTGATGATAAGAGTTTTACTTAGGTAGCCCGTGTTGCTTGTCCAAAATGAAGTTGCATTACAAGATATTATCAAAAAATAGTCCTCCAATAGGTGACGACAAACTTAACGTGAAGTACAATAAATAATAATAATAATATATAAAAACAAAAAATTGATATGGGCATGCAGATTAGTGTTAGGAACATCAAGCTTGAAATTTTCATGTCAAGATATAGATATTTAAGATCCAAAACTCGTGTCAAATATGTGTCAAACAAAAAACTAGCAAAATAACTCTGCATGATGATAAAATTTAGGAGTTTAATATGCAACAATGATCCAAGGACACACATGCCTAAACATTTAAAGTTTAGTTCCCATTCATGACCCATGTAGCATAATCAATGACTACATGAAAATATACAACTAAGTTCACATAGTTGTAGTCTTACGAGTAAGGTTTGTGTATGACTTATAATTTCCTATTGACTACCACCACAACTACACGTCTACCCTCTACACTATGTCATTCTTGTCTATTTCAAGAAAGCACAAAGTATAACCGCTTGAGCCATATGATCGCGAACAACCTTAGGTGAACTTGAGTTGGAGAGCTGTGTGATGGGTGACCATCTCGCATGGTTCAAAGAGCACTTTATAATATCGTGAGAGTGCACGCGTCATCTTCATTAAAGAAAATATAGAAGAATAATTGTCTCTAACTCACAAATACCCTCCATTAAAATCAACATCAATTCAATGAGATATTTTGTATTCACTTCTTTGTCACAATGTAACAATTGAATGCTCGGATATTAGAGTTGTTTTTTTCTCTTGATCATCACCCTCTTCCAAAAAAGAAGTTAATTTCTCAACAGAGTGTTGAAGTCTGGCAGCCATCAATTGTGTCTTCTTTTGTTGCACCTCGATCTTCTTGTGTTCTACCTCTATAATTTCCTCAAGACTCTTGAATTTAGAATCAACTGCAAAGTGTTCAATAGTGATGACAAATCCAGTCACAAATACAATTGAAGAAAGCAACCACCTCCGCTCTGAGTAGAACTTCTCATATGTGCCATAGGAAGGTGTAGGTGGAGGCCTAGGTGATAAAGCTTGGGTTGATGTCATCTTGCGTTCAATGAATGACTTCATTCCATTAAAGGACCCCCTCAAAGACATTTTTGCGTAAAAAGTAACACTCCTGCATAGTCAATACAAAACATCATCATTTCATCTTAGAATAAATACAAATTCAACAACAAGCAAACTGTCAAAACATCAACCAACAACATAAACATCATTGACAATTGCCAACAACCGTAATACCTAAAGATAGTTGCTAATAAGAGCTATCCTCCTCACAAATCAAGTGCATTAGCTCTCAAAATTGTTGAGGCTTCAAAACATTTTGCAAAACTACGAGAGAGAAAGAATTTGATATGTCCTAGACCAACCATAACGTTCCAAGAAGGTAAAAATAAGATTATATTTATAATACGTATTTCCATCCTCTTCCAAGGGTGTCAAAATTTTCTCATCTATGTGCTATTTTCCTCTTAAAAGCTACCTATAAGGATTAATACAACATAAGTACCACCAAATATTGCTAAATGCAATTGTGAACAACTTAACATGCTTTGGTAGGGTGTGTGTTACAACACTCAAGCTTAAAGCATCTCTTGTTTTATGGGTTATCGGATTGCATTTGTAATTTCATCTCCTAGAGTCTTTGTTTATTAGATAGATTCTATGTAATTGTGGTTGAGACTTTCTACTTGTGTGATTTTTGTATGAGATGATCAACATGAAGATAATATATCATAGTCATCGGTATCTACAATCTGTTAACATGTATGTATTGTGCACAACAAAAATGAAGTCGGTAGAAAACCTGGAAGGTTGAGGTAAGAGTAAGAGTTTGCAGACCAACATCTCAAAGCATATATATGGTGATACTAATATTGTGAGGTTAGCAATGTTTATATATAAGGAGCTTTTTACTTTATGATCCTACTTTTACAATATAGATCATAAATACTTGCATATAATAGAAAAAGTTTAGCAAATCCACAAAAGGTTATAGCCATCTTCCTTGCATATTTTTGGAAGTTGTGTAAGCATCTTATCCATTGGCAAAGGGAATATTCTATACTTTATTCTTAAATGAGCATATAGGTCCCCCGCCCCAATTATGTTGCTTATTGAACCTAGGTTAGTTGGGCAAATTATGAACACAAAGTTCAGTTTCTTCTAAATACATCTTTTTGGTGTCCAACTATGATAGTCATGGGATCATAGTAGCTTACCTTAGATTAAACGACTAGAAGTTTCTTCATTATATATATAGATAAACTAAATGATCATACTATATCACTTCAAATTTCATTGACAACTCTTAGTGTAAACTCCTTGGGTCCAAAATTTTGCTCTTCACAAATAGTATCACTTGGTTTTGGAGTTCCTTTGATCTTGGATCCTAGTGTAAACACACCCAAACTTAAGGTAGATGGGTCTTAAGTGGCTCGTTTTCTTAATCGGACCCCTATATTTGATTGGTATGTACTTCGGGAGGATCAAAGAGCAAACATCACAAAGACACATGTTTAGAAGAGATTGGACCACATCTTCAAATATTAATAACTACTCTAAACTCAATAGTGAACACAATTGGGAGGACTTATGAAGTCAGTTAAGAAATCAACACACATGCACTTCCGATTACCATAACTAAATCAAGGGAAGTCCAATTTTTAATCCAACCTTTGCAAATGTTTCATCATAGCTTCGCTAATGCAATACGGGTTTT
This sequence comes from Polytrichum commune, assembly GCA_950295325.1. Taxonomy (NCBI): domain Eukaryota; kingdom Viridiplantae; phylum Streptophyta; class Polytrichopsida; order Polytrichales; family Polytrichaceae; genus Polytrichum; species Polytrichum commune. Next base: position 41,533,465 of record OX485807.1, read on the forward strand.
GTTGTGGGAATCCAACCGGTAGAAGTTGGAGAACATGAAAAACGAACCAATTTACACCCACATACCTTAGTCCCACTACCAGCTAGTGTGGCCCACACTAAACATCAAAGTTAGATATAGTGGCGTGGCAAAAGGCCCAGTTGCCGAGATGCTTTGAAGCGCCGCAGCGGATGAGCAGACACTCAGACACACAGACTGACCGATTCATCAACGGATCAGACACATCAATCTCTCCTTTAAATACCCCAATTATTGCCCCACCCTTCGAATCCTTCAACAATCCCACCCACCTGCTCACAATTTCCAACTTTACTTAAGACTTCTCACACTCATACTCACACTCACCTCTAACGATTCTATTCTGTCTCCATCACTCTCCGCACAACATCGTCACAAGCTCGTGTGCTTACTTGCAACTTAGAATTGAAAATACTTAGCACCATCGAGTCGTCTTCTTCATTATAATCATCGGCTTACCACAAGCAAAGCAAAGAAAGGGCATCTTTCTTACTCCCGGCTGAGTACTTAAGTGTGGTTTTGCAGCTGGGAAAAAAGGGTTAAGTTATAGGAACCCTGGGTTAGGCAACAGGGGTGGAGTTGTTAGAGTGTGAATTAGAGGTGAAGGTGACCAGGAGGAGGATGTTATTGTTGCAAGTTATATAGGTAGCGGGGAAGGCATGATGAGCATGGAGAGCCAACGTGACAGCGTGGCGGGGGCATGTGATGAGGCGGAGGAAGCTTTGAAGTGAGTTTTCTCGACTTCAATTATGATGCTTGGATTGGGTTGGATTTGATTTCGAGCCGCAGCATTTAGTCCCTAGTTTTTATGGGTTTCTCTTTTGCTGGGTTGCTTCCATTTTTGCTACGCGATTGCATGGGAATCGTTTGGATGGCCTCTGCAAGAATTGAAGTCGGTAAGGTAGACAGGTCTTAAATGGTTACTTTTCCCTGTTCGCTATGAATACAACTCCGATTTCGGGAACTATAAATTTTCGCTCGTCCGCGAATGTGGATGGAGAAGCCATGTTCACTCGCAGAGAAATTTGGAGCTCGCTCTGAATTGATATAAAGTTTGAAAGTGACGACCAGGTGGCATAACTCAGTCACATGCCCCCCAATTATGTTGCTTAATGAGTACAGAATGATCAACAAAAGTAATAATTCTAGAACACATAGTCCAATCTCTTTTGAACACATGGTGTCTTTTTGGTGTCCGCTCTTAGATCCTCACCACGCACCGCTCAAATATACATATCATCTTAAGATAAGTAAAGTAACCGAATAAGGTCTGCTTACCTTAGTGGGTAGGCAGTAAAAAACATCATGGATTGAAACCTGCAGAAGCTTTGTCTGAGCTGGAGCTTGAGCACTTGGCTTCCCTTCAAGAAATTGGTGTTGGGCTACTCAAGTCCAGAAATTTTGGAAGAACCCAATGCCGTAAGTAGAGTACACCCAAAATCCCAGAAGAAAAGCCGAACTAGCTTAAAAGGGGGCAGCATCTCTTCTTCACAGTCATACCTAGCATTTTTTAAGCATGTGTAAGGACGTTATCTTTCTAGTATTCTAGCTTCAACAATACATTTTCATAAAGAATCAAGGTCCTTGAGAACATGCATGGATACAATCCAGCATAGTCAAGTGGCATTAAGCTCTCATTAGTCGACATGCCCTCATTGTTGATACCTATCTTTGCATATAAAGCCTTCTTCCATCTACCAAGATTCAATTGAGGTACACGTCTTAGTTCCCCAGGGAATCATTTTTAGGTTATTCAGAACACCTAAGAATTATTCCATTTTGATTGGAACTTAAACAGGCTACTTAAGAATTTTAAGGGAAGTATGGAACCCTAAATGCAAGAGTACTTCGGTGCGCCCAGCAGAAGACACTGAATAATCCACTGTCTGATTCTAGAGGGACTTCTTATGTGGTAAGAGAGAGTCTTGCGGATACCATAATTAAATGTCGTTTGAGGTTCAAGAACTTATTGGGTGACATTGGCAGACTTGTGAAATTGGTACTAGCCAAATTACATGTTGATCTTTTTGTCAAATGTACAATCCTTTCTACATGTAATATGTATCTTCTCGATGTAAATCGACATCTATGCAGTATTCTATAGATTATGCACATAGTGACTATAATTGGGCACGTCAATCTGTATTTTCTTGTTATGTGTTGATGATGTTCCATTAAACAAGGGCTCATCCAGAATCATCATAGATTTGAGGCTATGTGTATTCTCATAATTTGAAGGTAACGCATGCATGAATGAAGAGTGCACCCCCGAGGTATCAAATCTGTGTTTCAATGGTCCATGCAATGTCTCTTTACTGTGCCGGTAAATCTAGACACTGAAAGGATTGTTGCTGGATGTGTGTGTGTTGGCTATTCAGGCTCTTTCTGCGAGGGGAGTTTGATGAAGCAGAGGCATTTATTGAGAAGAAGGTTCAAACAAAGGAGAAGGAGCCTGGTGTAGTGCCTATTTTCACACATTGCCATGCAGTCATTCTTTTTGCCAAGGCTGGCATTACAGGCACCGAGGAAGACAGGTATCCGGGGGTTTAGGTTTCAGTTTTTGGAAATTACAAGGAATGTGTACTTGGGGGTTGGTGAACAAGAATTTTGATCTTGGAATTGGCAGAGGGACCTGGATTTACAACAGTGCTATATGTGTCAAGAGGTCACAAAGAATTATTACATACCAAAATTTTGAACTGGAAATCAAGTTTTCAATGTTAAATACCTGTAGTTAAAGTGTGTTACAGTTAAGTGGGTCGATGTCCTTGGTACATGATCAAATCTTGCGAGTGTTATTCTCACCAATTTAGTTGGGAGATCAAATTATATCGATATTGTAGATTCTTGTTATGTGAAGATAAGAATCAATGTCTAGAAAATATGAGAGCATGTTTGCATTTTGCTGAATCGGAAATCTGACCATCACATCTGGATTGGAGAAGAAATCATATGAAAGGCAATGGCTATAATATATTCATTCTGATGAAGATGGACCGGGTTGGTGGTTTACTACCTATCAGAAAGCAAGCAATGGAGATGTTGAAAGAAGCTGCCAGCATGGCAGGGGAGCATATACCTAAACAAGGTTGGGTTAAAAGCATTACAACTTGGGGAATGGGATACTTCAATACATCATCATCTCCTAAGGCTCACGATGTCACTGAAGAGGAACTTGCTTGGTATGTGCATATTAAAAGAAATCTTTAAGTAGTTGAAGTCCTCCACCTTGAAGCCTCAAACTGAAAGGTTCTACAATTTCTAGAAGTGGGTCTCTCTTTGCTTATCCTTGTGTTCTTTCCCTTTTCGAGTCTCAATTGTTGTCATTAGCATATAGGTGAATCTCAGATGCTTCATAATCCAGATTAATCAAAGTACCATCTTGAACTAAACATCAATGGTTTTGTTGGTTTGAATATCGCAGTCGCATTATTGAAGCGGAAGCAACATACCTGTCAGCACTTTTGTGCTTCTTTGAGGAATCAATGTCTGCCTTTTTTAGAGTAAGATACATTCCCGGTTTCCTTTTTTCCTTCTGTATCTTGCACAGTATGTTTCTTAGTTTATGTTCTGTATGGATGTGATTGGAAGTTTGCAATTAAAGGTTAAATTTCTTGAATTCGGCATGAGAAGTTGCTTTGCATTTGGTGTTAAGCTCTAATGCTAGCTTTACATTATGGCGGTTATTTTGCTTAATAGGTCTGTTTTGGAACAAATTGGGTCCCACTCAAGTGAATCTCTGCGGTGAAGGTTTTTCTAAAGAGTTCCCTTTCTCTGCAGGCAGCTTTTCTGATTCGAACAGCGATTGGAGGTTACAGACATTGTCATGGTATTTTGAAAAGCCAGGTGTGCCAAATGTTTGTTTATGGAATCTTTTTAAAAGAATATCCTACACAAGTGTAACATAAAAGTCCATATTAGACTTGTCCTTTAACTAAATGGGACCTTTCATCAGGAGTCGATCCCCTAAGATTTCCACTGGTTGTTTTGCATACAATAACATTACTTCTTTTCACTTGTGGTGCAAGCTCGGAGGTAGTGTTTGAATTTGATTGAATGGCAATCAATTTCAGTTCATTGAGGATCAAACTCATGCCAAAATCGAACTGCAAATTTGGCAAAATTTTGGCATGGCAAAGAATTTTCCATTTCAGTTCATTGAGAGTCAAACTCATTTTGGCATGCCAAGAGATGCTAAATGAACTGAAATGGAATTTTTTTGTTCAAACCCCGCACTACCCCCAAGCATACACTGCAAACTTTCAAACATGGAAGGTGTTGTATGCAAAACAACCAACTCCTCAGCAAAAGGCATGTCAAGTTAGAGGATACATCTATTGTGTCCATGGCAATTGCTGGCAGATTGATGCAGCTATTGAAGTCCTGAGTAACAGGCGTGAATCTATTTGAGGAATTTCTTTCAATTCTAACTGGTGGCATCTCATACGCAAGAAGGTTTTACAATCTTTATTTCATGTTTGTCACAGAAACTTGGCAGCAGAAGTGAACACAATGTTGGAGCAGTGAAACTTGGGTTTGGTGGGTTTAGCTTAGCAATCTCATTGTTACCTCCCAGATTGTTAAGACTGCTCTCTGTTTTGGGGTTCCCTTGTGACCGTGTTGCGGGCTTAGATTCTATTGATCAATGCCTTCGAGGTGGTGGCCTTCGAGCTCCAGTAGGTGGCGTGTATGCATTCAACCCTTCCGTGCCCTCTTGAGCATTTATATCTTTGATAAAAAGTTGCAGGCCTTGTTTGTAGAAGAAAAGACCTGCATGCTATACATTGGCCACAACATAAAGTGAATATTGAAAATAAGAGCAGTTGAGGTTCTTGTGGTCTATGTAATACATTCACCAAACTTAAGCAGAGAAGGAGGGCCACTTTCCCTTGCAATTCAAAAATCTTGAGTTGTTACATAGTTGAAGATCTTGTTTGACTAGGATGTTTTCAGTTGTCCAGGAGAACTCTTTTTTTATTTGGTTAGTGTTGTTGGTGTATTTCAGGTTGCTCCTGTCATATCACGTGATCTTGCCATCCTTTTTCTCCATTCCTCAGGTGAGGAGATACTCAAATTGGCCATGATTGTGTTTACGCTTGGTGAGTTAATTTAATTGTTGAACTGGTATATAGGTGAATGCATGGTATCAATTTACAATATCAATAATGGTATCAAAGAACTACCCGACCTGTATCATAATCATTATTTCAGCCAATTTGATACTTGGTGGGTATCACAAGATGAGAGGGTCTTGTATGTGAGTCAATACCATCCTAATACCATGATGATACTAGGGTAATTTTACCCATGTATGAAGGTTTTTGGATGATATATAGATCTGAGTGGTACCAAAAGAAAAATTATCCTTATACCCGTACCCAAGTGGTATCAAAAAATACCCGAATAGTATCACAAAAAAGGTGATGCCACTCCCAAACTGGTTAATTCATCTGAGTTCTTTTGGCTGGTGAGTATCAGTTTTGTCACTGACACTCTTTCTGAGTGGCCATACAGGAACGGGAGGAGCATATTGCAAACGCTGAGCAAGTCCTTGAATTCTTACAAATAACATATCCTGGAAGCTTTTTTCTCAGGTAAAGTGTTTTCACAAACTTGTGCTTGCACAAGTGGTACTTCTTTACAGTTCCTAAATGTTCACACAAAAGTTTAAAACTTGCTTTGATGAAATATATAGTTTTCCCACCCCTTGCTTAGATGAATATGCATCAAGCTTATTAAGACGGATCCACTACAATTCTTCTATAATGAAAGCCGCAACTTCCATGCTTATTTGACACCATTGTGTCCTGACATCAATCTTTTCCTGAACTTACAATGTGGTAAACTCAGAAGGACAAGTGGATGCCACAAAAATCTTAATGTATCATCAAAGGATCTGCACTTTGATTGGTGGTGTTGCGACATTATAGGGGTGGCATCAGCCTAGGACATGGTTTTTTGAGGGACCACGTTTTCATGTAGATTGGTCTCGCATATTTCTTCAGCAAAACCAATGTGACTAATGTGTTCCACGGTCTGACTGCAGCTTCTACAGGGGCCGTCTTCAGAGACTGCAGCAAAATCTCACAGGCTCTTTGGACTCATTCTTGACTCTAGAGAAGGTAAAATGCATCCGAGTATGTAAGTTATATTGTGACCTATATATGGTTTCATTTAATATATGATTTTGAGTTACTTGAAATTTCACAAGTGCACAAATCTTATACCTTTGCGTTACATAACATTTGATGTAAATGTTTGACTGCTACCAGAGCCATGTGGAGGTGTCCAGGAAAGTCTGTTTTGTGAAACCACTTCTGGGATTCCCCTATGAGTTTTACAAGACTCAAGTACTAATCCAAAGTGAAGTACTAAAGTGAACATTCAGTAATTGTGTCTGCAATCACTTTAGTAGACATAATGGTGTCCTGAAAATTGTCATAATGCTCGAATGTTGTTTTTATTCTTGCAGGGACTCAGTTTACCACCGGACTCAAAATTCTTTAAACTTCGCCATGCTTGGGTTTATGAAATAGGTTTGAGCCACATGTTACAACTTGAGGTACTTCAAAAAAGCATGCGCCTTAATTTGGCCTTGTACTTAAATTGTAGGAAAATGGAGAAGGAAAGTGACTAGAAATGGAGGATGTCATCATTGTCCACTAAATCCCTTTGCACATCTTGATATTTCTGGCTTGTAATATTTTACACCACTGAGTGCAGTGGAAAGCAGCAGAGAAGTATTGGGAAGAGCTGGAAAAAGACAGTGTGTGGTCCCGCGCATTTTTTGCATACTTGCATGTATGTCCCTCTAACCTAGGTATCTTCCTACTTGTCTTTCTATCACATATTAACTAAAAATTCTAGTGTAGTTCTCTCTTAAAGAAATTTTCCTACTGGCAAGATAATTTTGCCAAGTATCAAACGCAACTTGTGCAATTGTAGCCCAACTTGGTTTTTGTATGACTTAGTTTATATATGGCCTTGAAACAGGGTGTGTGTCTTGCCATGTGTGATGAGCCAAAGGCTGCTGCTTCAAATTTTGCCAAGGTATCATATACACGGCCCTCGGCAGTATTTGTTTTCATAGTTTGAATCCACAAGATCATGTTCCCACCATCATTAATTCTTCAACTCAACATGACTTTTGGTGGGGAGTTGGTGGTTTTGCATACAACACCTTCCATGTTCAGTAAGTTTCAGTGCATGCTTGGAGGTAGTGTGGAGTTTTAAGCAAAGAACATTCTGTATCGGTTCATTGAGGGTCCAACTCATTTTGGCATGCCCAAGAGGTGCTACATTATTTGGCCCTCAATGAACCAAAATTGGTGGCTCTTCATTCAAATTCAACACTAGCTCTGAGCATGCACCAGAAATGGAGAAGAAATTATGGATATTGGATGTAAAATATCCGATGGGAAACAACCAAACAAAAAGTCCCATTGAGATGAAGGATAACTCTATTGCCAACATGTTTGGGGAAGTCAATCTTTGCATTTCCACCATGGCGCCTTCCAAGAAATGAGGAGTTTTTCACATTATGGTCTGTGTGGGTTTGAATTGCAATAGGTGCAAGGCCTTATGCGGGGAACGATCTCTGGCCGCGTATTAGCAGAGGAGCAGTATGCCTCAAGAAAAGTAAGTGCAATTTATTAGTGTCATGGGAATGCTATAAATCTCATAGCACCATCCAAAATCAATTATAGCACTCCAGACGGATATCTTTCTCCACAATCATGTTTTCTTGGTTAGTCTATGTTTTGGTACATTTAATAACAAGGTTTGTGACACATTATGCAGGTGAAGGATCATGCCTTGGACACAGAGGAAGGAGTGAAGAGCCTGCAAGGACAAATCTGTGGTGTCGAGTTTCTGTATCTTTGGAATTCATTCCCCCAGGTAAGGTAGTCGGGCCTTATTTCCCCCTGTTTGCTACCTTATACTACTCAGTTTCACAAGGTGGAAATTTATGTACGTCCACAAATGTATCGGAAGAAGCCAGGATCGATCCCAGAAAGTTCTGGACTTAATCTCGAGTTGTTATGAATTATCAAAGTCCACTGACAGTGAGCCATAAGAAGGCCATATAGGCCCAATTATGTTGATTGTTGGGCCTAGAATGGTCAACAAATTTTGAGCACATAGTCCAATCTCCTATAACACATGTTGTTTTGGTGTCCATTCCTAGATCTGCACCTAACCACCCACCAGTCAAATATAGGTGTCCAATTAAGATAAGTGATGCATGTCACATGCAACTGGAATTGTTCAGAGACGTGATTCACTCTGAAAATACATTCCAGCAAGGTTCTACTGCTTGCAAGTATTAAGGTAGGGTGCTGTTGTTAACCTAAAGCTTCACTTTCTGTCTGTAGATGCCAGCTGACAAGCTGAAGGAGGTTGTGCGCATTATTGAAGAGGCAGAGGTGCTTCTGACCCTACAGCAAAAAGAGGGTTCTAAAGGAAATTATGAGGAGGTGAGGTTTCAGGAGTCATAGTTAAGTCATAAAAGGGTGAACTTCTCTTGTCATCAGTGCATTTTAAGTTGGGTTTTTTCCTTACTATACATCGTTTGTATGTAGATTGACATTCTTTTTTGAAACTATAGGATGATGATGAAGAAGAAGAAGACGAAGAAGAAGAAAGTGCTGATGATGAGGTTGCACTTTGCAACCTCATCAAAGGCACCTGCTTGCGGGAGCTTAGGGAATTGGATGAAGCACACAAGTGTCTGGAGACTGTTAGGTATCTATCTATCTATCTATCTATCTTCCCAGTGCTCTTTGTTGTATTCCTGCACCACTATTAATCAAGATACATTCTTATTTCTTTTGTGGTTTGTGTAATTAGCACGACTAATATGTTATCCAGTTTCCATTTTTTCTTTAGGTGCTCCTGGAACGTTTTTGTTCCCAGGGGAGGTCGTTCCTTTTAGAGATAATGAAGCACCTGAGATGAGGAGTACTTTGGGGGGCTATGAAGTACTGCACATATTCATGTAATATTCTGTATATTTGTTGGATATTCTTGGAATATATTTAGTGTATTCTCTAAATGAATTCCCAACACCCTAAATTTTATGAAAACTCTTATAATTTTACTTTGAAGCATTTAAAGAGGACGCTACCTCGTATCGCACCTAAAATTCTTGTGAGCTGGAGATGTGGGTATCGAAGGGGAGGAACAATGGGTGATCAAGCTGCCCTGGTGGCAGCTGTTAGAAAGAGTCCACCTCTAAATTGACGCAGTAGCCCATGTGCGAAAAGACTACATTTCATGCTAGTGTTGACAAATATAGGTGTTAATCTTTTTTGGGGGGTGGTTTAATAGGGAGACAACATGCTATGTGGAGACGGAACTTTTCCTTATGCCTATGGCAGCATATGAGAGAGCATTGCTGCTGATCACACAGCACACAGATCGTGTCAGCCAGGATCCAAATCGCTCGGGTGACTATGAGCTTCTTTTAGAGGTACCAAAGAAATGCTGAATTCAATGTCACACAAGACAAATGTTAAACTTGAGTAACAGCTCCAAAATCCATTACATTGTGCATCAGCAATGTCAATATAGTGAATGGATTATCACCACTCATCCTTCCATTCCTATGTGAAAAGGAGAAAGATTTGTATACAACCTTCTTACAATTTTGAAGTGCACTTTCAGGCAAGAAAGGAACTTGCCACAGCAGAAGGGTTCAAGCAGGATTACAATTTCTTGTGGCGACTCTTGGGACGTGTACATGCTGCACGTGGAGCCATACAGTGTCTCATGGGCGAAGAGGTCAGTTGCTCTCCTAACATATTCCAGATTTTTGCATTTCTTGCTGGATCTGTTTTTCATCTTGTGCTGGTCCAAATTTTCAATCAACTCACATGCTTCGCCCTGAAAGGCTTTTGGAGCCCAATTTGAGCCTCTCATACATCCAGTATTTTGAAATTGTGCAACATGAATGTACATTTGATGTGCTTTTTTTGGTAGACAGTCATTGCTTGATGTCTTGCAAGGTCATACTCAACACCCACTCAAAGTAACTTGGTAAGAGTTTGATGAAGGTTTCACATCATCCAGTAGTAAGAGAGAATACACAATTAGTATGAAACTGTTAAGAGTGCTTAGGAGTTAACAACATTCAATCAACCTACCTGCTGAACCCTTGAACGCTCTTTGGAGCCCAATTTGAGCCTCTTGTACATCTGGTATTCTGACATTTTTTCAACGTGAATACAAATTGTGATATGAATTTTTTGATATATAGTGATAGCTTGTTTTGTCTTGCAAGGTCGTTCTTCTTGACACCCATACAAAGTAACTTGGCAAGAGTTTGATGAAAGTCTCATATGATCTAGTATAAAAAGAGAATACAACATCAGTTTGAAGCTGCTGAGAGTGTGTAGGGGTTAACAAACGTTCAAACTCACATGGTTAACCCCCTAAACATTTTTCGGAGCCCAATTTGAGCCTCTTGTATATTTGATATTTTGAAATTGATCAACATTGTGATGGGGTTTTTTGGTAGATAGTGATAGCTTGTTGTCTTGCAAGTTCATACATCTTGACACCCACACCAAGTAACTCGGAAAGAATTTGATAAAGGTTTCATATCATCCAGTATAAAGAGAGAATACACAATAAGCAGGAAACTGTTAAGAGCATTTAAAGGTTTACAATCCATCGGTTGGTATTGTGTGCTGCAGAGATCTAAATCCGTAGAAGCAGACGACATCAACAATGGGGAGTGGAAGGACTCTGAAGAAGCGAGTCTGTCAGCAGATACTTATGGAGCTAATTCTGAGGACATATTCTTTGATGCACTGTAATGCACAGCGACTGGCTTTCCAAGTCATCCCAATAGCCATCGTCTTAGTTACACTGTGCCCTTGGACCTTTTGAGTTCTGTAAACCTTTTCAAGATCAAATTGTCGTCTGCTAATAAGTCTGTAGGATACCAATGAATTGCCATTAAAGCAGGGACTTTTTATGAACTTGAATCTAGGAATGCATTCTTCACTTGCTCCCACTTTGAAACGTGGGTTATGTTACTTATGGACATGACCTTAGAAGTCAAGATATGCCTACAACAAGGCAAATTTCTGCTTGACAATTCAGAAGGAAGGAACCCAAATACACAGTACACTAAGCCCAACTACTTGTAAAGGCATATGCATTCATTGACAGCGAACAACAGGGCACATTGAAGTACAAAAGGAAAAAGTAGGCAAAGGGAAGGCAAATTGTGACCTAATTCTACAAACTTTATGTGGCAAGAAGGTGCTGTGGCTGCCACCTTAAATGGATTATCACAGTTAAAAATATAACCCCACGAGTGCAAGAAAACTCAGGCGTTTATGAGAGAATGATCAGTAAACTTACTGCATTGGATTCCAAGGCTTTCCTGCGCTTTTCTACATCGACCTATTATTTTTGGTACTGTTGCACATATAAAAGTCAAATCTCTCACCTGCTCCACATATTGATGTGCACTTCTTGAATCTTGGGTCAGGTCCCACAACTTGGACAATTGTGGGACACAAAACATGAGCCAGCATATGGATGTTCAAAAGCTGGCATCTAATCACCTTCACATGAAGTATAAGTGGCCACTGTGAGGAGTTGGTATTTCGATGTGTACAGGAAAGCAAAAGTGTGAATATGTGGTGGCCAACTTTTGTAGATTAATCATAATGGGTCCCAGAGGCCCATTCTGTCCAGGCTCCAGGTGTCTTACTTCAAGCGGTGATGTCGAAAGTGGCCCCACCTAAACTTGCCTAAATAAGCAATTGCACTCTTCCATTTGGACCAACACACATATATATTTGAGTGGTATTTAGCAAGGTTTTGTAGTTAAGAACAGACACCGGAACGACGTGTGTTAAGAGTCAATAAATAGTATGTTTTTCACTTGGTACCAACATTTGGATTCTTCACACCTAACCCTAATTGAATCCGTTCCTCAAAGAACACTTTGACAAGTTGACCCAAACTATCATGATCTTTGTGCCAGAAATCTCACTTTGGAATCTTTGAAGTTCGGGGCTTGCGCCTCTACCCCCCAACGAAAGCACTCAAGGGGTTAAAGAAAGGGCTGAGTAGAGAGGACCCACTCAGATGCCATATGCTCGTACGAAAAGACTCTCGATCTTTTGGGAATTTGGCATAATAAAGTTTGGAATGAAACAACAATGGGCAACCAAGACATCCTCCAACTACCTATATAATGCAGTTGCAAATCGTTCCGAGTTACACCAGACTTGTATGAGATCGGGATGACCCACTTACCGTTATGACCGGTAGAATAGTTGCGCCTTTGACGACGGAGAACGCCCATACTTTATGGATCTTAGAGAATCAATTGCACCGGGGATACTTGTGGGTACCCATGGGCTCGATGGGCCTAATAGAGGAGGAAGAATGAACGATCAAGTCGTCCTAGTTGCAGATGTTGGAATGAATCCGCCTTGCAAATTTAATCACGACAGTGAAGAAGCCACATGAACACCACTTCAAAAAAAAAATTCATACCTTCAAATGCAAACTCCTTGGATCCAAAACGTTGCTCACTTATGATAAGACCACTCGATTGGGAGTTTCTTTGGCCTCGAACGGGGCGAACCAGCTGCTAGGTACAGATGAACCGGTTGAGTTTGAGGAATAACCGTTGCAGTTCGAAAGTTCAAGAGAATTACAAATTATTTTAGAGAACTCCATGGAATATACCTCAAATTAATATTAAAAAAACCAAAAGATCACAACATGTAATCGGGTGGACTTGGAAAACATTAGGACACTTGTGACCAATTACACCCTAAACTCCGTGATATCAACCCCCATAATGTCACACACTCTCTAATATCCCGAAACCCTAGGGAACAAATGTTCGTAGTTCCAAATCCTCACTCCTTACTGTCACCTTTCTCTCCCTTATATCACAAAATTTGTCATTAATGCAAACCACCAAAGAAGTCAACCCACACCCTCACATTGTGCCATGTGTCAACATGTGAAGTGTCTTCTTCTTCTTCTTCTTCTTCTGCTGCTGCCACTTGTTGAATGTTGGTCCATGCGTCTGTCACATCGCCCGGGAAGGTTAAGTGGGGTGGACCACACTAGCGTAGGTGACGGGAGAATAAATTCAAATTGTCCTCACATCTCTTTTGTGTTATTCCATAGTGTCACATGCTACACTAATTCTATAGTATCACGCATCCATGTTAACACTACAAAACTCTGTAATATCACATGCACTTTGGTTGCCACATGCATGATACTACAGAATTTAGAGTGTATGCCCAAGAATCTCCCCAAACACCGATCTGACCTAAGCGTAAACCCACTCTAAGGACCACTTCACACACGAGCCAATAGCCGTGACCATGAGATTGCGAGAGCCCAAAAAAAGCGTCCAAAGACCGTTCAAGACACCTCCGGAATCATGTAGTGTGGTCACAAACCCTCAAGTGTAGTGTGACGCCGTATGTGGAATACACCTCAAATCAATGAAGAAAAACCAAAGGGCGTCCACAACACGTAACCGGTTGGACTTGCAAACACTCGGATCTCAACCGATTTTTACGATGCCCAAAAACCTCCTCGATCTTTTGGAAAAAGAGTAAACACTATGTAACAATCTTTAGCTCCATGTTTATTCCACTCTCAGTGGTCTTACTCTGTGTCCTTTGTTAGGAAGCATTATTCTTTTTGTTATCCCTGATTTCAAAATACGACTGATACAAAGTACTGCTTTGTGCACTTCTCTCATTACTTTGTTGTATTCCCTTCTTTTTTGGATACAATCCGATAACTCCACACCTAAATTTCAAGTCACGTTTGAATAATACTAATTCAACACACCTCCCAAGGTGGAGGGGGGGGGGGGGCGGGGGCAAGGCAAGTTGTCAGCAAAGGTTAACAAAGAATGGCAGTGGCATCAGCAGCAGCAAGAGCAAGGAAGAAACAAAGCAACCCCACACGGGTGGGGGGGGCTGGAGCCTCTCGCCCTTGTGGACCGTCCAGGTGGCACGACTGTGGGGCGTGGTACTGGCCTCCCCTTCCCTTCCCTCTCGACAAGGGTCACCAGCATCCCCACACGCGACACCTCGCACTTTAATTCGGTACTCACACATAATAAAACACATGCCCCCCTTGCAGGCCGGGCTGCTGATGAGTAAGAAGAAGAAGAATACCTGTGCTGATGCTATTATAATCCCTGTTATTATTATCATTAGCAATGAACGGGGAGAACCGGCCCAAGAGAAAGGAAAATCACAAAATATCAACCACTCATTAACAACCTCATTGCAAGAGGCTGGAATGCAGCTCCACTCATAGTATTAGCATCAGGTGCTAGAGCCACAACTCACATCCCCTCGATGAACGCACTAGAAACAAAGCTTAAACTTCCTACATCACAAATTAGAAACACATTCAAACAAATCAACATAATCGCCATACAATATGCACACTCAATTCTTATCCACAAAAGAAGGATAGAAAACAAACAACCTATCAATAATCTACAAAACCATACTCAACTTCGACCGCTAGTTATGGATGAACCGGTTGAGTTTGAGAAATAACCGGTCGAAGTTCAACGCTTCAGAAGATTTACCGATCATTTTAGAGGAATCTATGGTAGAATATACCTCAAATTAATGAAGAGAAAGCCGCCAGAAGATGTCAACATGTCACCGGTTGGACTTGGAAACACATTAGGATCTCGGCCGGTGTATGCTCAAAACCCTCCCCGAACACCGATCATTAGTATTATTTGGGCATTGTGGCCTTGAAAACTACTGTGGTGGCCTGGCCTTCCTTTTGACTTGACTCGACTCAACTCAGCTTGTCTGATCTGTGCTTTGGCCTGCACGGGCTGGAGGGAAGGAGGCATCAATTTGCATGTTGATTTTTCTTTAATTTTTTTTTTAACAACCTGTAATGTGTGCCCGCTGCCCGAGGTCGCCTAGTGTGTATTGCTCCTCTATTGCCCGCAGCTGGCTGGGTAGGTATGTAAGTTAGGTTCGGGGGCTGGCGTTCTTAGCAACCGAGAGTGCATCCGGGCCCAAGTGTGCACATTGGAAAGGAGTGTGTAACGAGAATATCCGTTCTATTCTCTTGTCTACTTGATGGAAAACTTGTCAGGTGGTCAACTGCCTCATGTGCTTTGGCGTTGGTTTGTCGGCCTTCTGTCTCAAAAATTTTTAAAAAAAAAAAAATTGTTCCAGCTTGTTGCATGGTGTGTAGGTTTGAGCTCAAGGTTTTACCAACACTGTAGGGTATGACGCTTTTTGTTGGCTTTGTTGGATATCGGCATTAACCCTTTAAAGGATCAAGGGTGTGTTTATATTCGTGACGATTTTGTACGAATGCTCAACAAGTATTGCGATGATAGTTAATTTGATTTTTTAATATTGATTTCAAGTTATGAATGCATATACATCATTGTTTTGGCCCACGCTAAATACCATGATCGTGAATGATATGATTTAGACTATAATGATGTGTACGAGGAGGTGACCCAAATACATTGCCTCTTGTAAGAGCAAGTCAACCTTCTTCTACCATACCATTGGTTGCAATCGTCCGGGAGGCCTTGGGAGCGTGGGTGTGCCAAAGTAGTCAGCCACGTGTCTCTAGAGCGTTAGCCCCACTGCCTCGATGATTACGCCAAGCCTCTTAGTCATGACATTATCCATAGACCTCTCATGGGAGGCTCAACATCTAACATACTAAGATGGAGTTTCGTATCCCTAGTAATTCCAAATAGTCCCTTCCATCTCCTGCCCTAGTAACACCTCCCATGGCACGGGTGGCTAACCTGCATTCCCTTGACCATATTCATGGGCCCTAGTTCTACCAAAAGCTTTGGAAAACATATATTCCAATGGACACATAAGATGACTTAAGACCACACTATATGGAATTGTGAGAATACAAGAAGTTCTTCAATCACTAGGGCCTACATGGACTATCGACCTTTTTTCGGCCTCTCTATTGTCAAACTGAAGTTATCTCACGTTACTGTTTATCGTAGAGTCACCAAAGGAGGGATCTATTTACCATGTTTTGAAAGTTTCCCCCACACTTTCCATTTCAAAAACATGTTTTATTAACTAAATAAAAATTGGGGCCAAAACTCCTTATGCCTCTATTCAAGGACTATAAGAAACTATAAGAAACTTTTGAGTTTCATTCTTGACATTGCTTTTATTTGAAGAACACACTACTGTAGTGATGAGAGGAGGAAAGATTGTCTAGATGGGATATGTGTATATAGGTGGTAAGAAAACGATTATGAAGATACGTGGTTAGATAAAGTTGAAACATGTCAATGCCTAAAACTCAAAGAAGCTTTCAAAAACTTTCCAGTTTCACTCAAAGTGGGGGAATCCACCTTCAATTCCCCCATAATCACCTAGTTATTTTACGTTGAACTCTGATGTAGGTCTCTTCATTTGCACTTGAGTCCAACTATTGAAGTGAAGGTCTATATGAGATTTTCTGAAGAAGAAAAAATTGAATGGTTAGAAAGTACTTGAATACTAAGTTCTAATCGCATCTGGACTTTTCTCCAATCAATTCTCCTTAGAATTTTATATTTCTCTATGATGGATTTCACTATAAGGGTTTTAATCGTGTTGTTTGGGTTTTGGCCCGGCTTTGAGGGGAAACAAATCATATTTCAAGGAGTTGATTCATATCTTCTACATAATTGGTTTTACATCATTTTGTCTAATTAGTGTGGGTTACCATTTGGAGTTACACATTGCCATAACACTTTACTAAGAGTATCATATTTTACCCAAATGACATGAGTGAAGTCCTACCTCTTTCATATCACACATTTGGGAAAACTGCCGTATTATCGAGGTGTCACATATTCAATAATATGACGAATTGGACCTCTTTGTCATAACAACGAGGAACTTCATGAAAGCACACATTAGATTTTTCCAAAAATACAAAATAAATGTTCTTTCAAATGTCTTTACAAAGATGCAAATTTCTCTCATGGAATCTAAGTGGACTTGAAGAAGGAATCAATAGTTCAATGATGTTGTCACTTCAAACTAGCTTCTCTTATATGGCATGCAATTTCATTATATTGTAGGAGTAAATTTTATTGGGTTGTTCATAAAAAACTTTACCTAACAGTTGACCATGATGTTGAACATCTACCAATTTCACAATAGGTTGCCACAAAAAGAAGTGAAATTCCAGGATCTTTCCAACAATATGTGGATCAAAATGACATGATAAGTATCGAGTTCAAAATGCTCGAAAACAAATTGTGCACCTTGGTTTAGGGTTTAGGTGAAAACCTCTTCCGAAAGATACAGAAGCTAATGAGTCTCTCGATTAGGTTTTGAGACAAAGAGCTTGGTTTCCTTAGTTCCAATGTTTTAACATCATTCTACATTCAAATCTATTTCATCCACATTTCATACGTGAAAGTTATATTATTTAATATTGATTATGTATTTATACTTATTTGCGGCCTGCCACACATGCATGTATTACCTCTATAATATGACATTTTGGGGGTCCAAGAGTGTCGTATCAACAATGTCAAAGTCATATTATAGAAGTAGAGTTTAACTAAAAAGTTTGGTTACTAAAATTTGTATCATCATATCAAGGTAAAAAAGCAATAATGTCGACAAAAATTTATAACAACACATAACTCCAAATGGTAACCCACACTAATTAGACAAAACAATGTAAACATATACACATATTCTTGAATATATATACATATATATATCCGACGTCAAACACCAAAGTTTATGGATTCTCAAGTTTGACCGCACAGTAATAGGGGCTGGAGTTTACCCGGGGGTTAATTGACATGGTCAAATGGCGCACCCATACAATAATGTTTAAGCCCGTGTGTTTACTCTAATCCATTGTTCTAACTTAGTATTGGGACCCACAATCGTGATGAGCACGACGGAAAAGCGAACCCTATGGGGTGCACTAGTTTTATCATATTGCCCCAAGGCCGGGGCCTAAGTTCTAAAATAACAACGGTTCCGATAATGCCGAACTAAGAATCAAAGACGGTATATATTCTTGTGCTCATGCGTACGGCCCACCTACTCTAGTCGGGGTGATAAGCATAAGCATGGGTAGTACACTTGGGAGGTGTGGTTTATTTGATTCTTGGGGAATCCATGGTGTCGTTCGCTCTTTATGTTAACTTATGTAGCTTCCCCTAGGAACACGGACAAGCATCCATGGGGTTTTTACATAGATCTCAACCACATAGGCATGTGTGGATTTCGGCGAACCAACCCATACACTTGTTCTTTGTTAGATGCCTAAACCCTTACCTTCAAGGAACCAGTGTGCAGGTTGGTTCCCCCCAGCCGGCATGTGTGTGTATTGCGGAGGGAGAGAGAGAGAGAGAGAGAGAGAGAGAGAGAGAGAGAGAGAGAGAGGGAATTATCACATAAGAGTGTAGTGTCCGGGAAGTATTTGGGCATATAGAGTCGGTCAAGATCCTAGTGATTCTAAATCCAACCGGTTACATGTTGACATCTTCCGGTTTTGCTTTCATTCATTTGAGGTACATATTCTGTAGATTCCTCTAAAACGATCGATGAAATTTCTGAAGTCTTGAACTTCAACAGGTTATTTCTCAAACTCAAACCAATTCATCTGCAACTAACCGTTGGTTCTTCCCGAACATAGGAGTGTACCTCTCATCCATCGATCATACCACTAAAAAAACAAAACAAAAGGTTTGGGATTTTGGTGTAGACGTAAACTTATCCATTGCGAAGGTGAAATCGTAGTGAAGCATATTATATAGCAAGTAATCCACTACATTGTTTCGTCTAATTAGTGTGGGTACGATTTTGAGTTACACATCAATATGATATTTTACTGAGAGTATCATTTTTAATCCAAATAACACAAATACGCTAAATATGAGATTTAGTGTCACTTACTATTTGGGATTATGCAATGCTATATCTATTTACTACATATCTCATATTCTACCATTAAATGTTAAATTGGCAGTTTAGACATCATAGGACGTTAACAACTTTTACTTGATTAAAATTTACATCTATAGTAAGAAGACATAGCATTGTGTAAATCCAAATATTAAGTGACACTAAACATCATGTTGAGTGTAGTTAGTATGCACACCGAAGAATATGATATAACTTAGTCGGTAAAAAAACGATAATGCTGGCAAGGAGTTATAGCAAGATGTAACTCCAAATGGTAACCCAAACTAATTAGACAAAAAAATGCATTTTAGGTGAATTGACACATGAAATAGCTTAAGAGTCCCCAAATTAGTTTAGTGGAGTGTAGTTGGAAATGAAACAATCCTCAACCTTGTAGGGGACTTGTTTCTACTAGAGCCCCTTCACCCATTATGGCACAACATTATTCATATGCTATCAACCATTCCATTTTAATAATATTAGTATACTACTTCACCCAAGTTTTTTGACTTGAATTTGTCAGTGTAGTGCTATGTTGTGAGAGTAAACAAAGTATAATTTGAATAGAATATGGCTTATTCTTGGCCCCACCCACCATATAGACTTAGTTGAACAATGTTGTGGGATGAGTTTACATAGATGCCACAAGTCCCTAGCCTACAAAATTGATTCCCTTATAGATTTGTTGGCTGATTCATCTCAAATAGTATAACATTACACATCTCCTTGGTTGCGTTCCACGGGACCATGTTTCATATGAGCATAATACTCCTTTAATTCCAGGATTCTCCATTTATGGGAAGCGCTTAGGCTATGTAATGTGAATTTTTTGACAAGCAACTGTAAATTATTAAAGTTTTTTTAATCTCATCCTCTTTCTTTGGTAAGAAATCATCATCTAGTAGTATGGTAAATTTATGAACCTCGAGTAGACTAAATTAGGGTCTTTGAAGCTAATCCATGTGTCAAATAATTCATTAAAAAGTAACCTCCAAGGTGCATAGTATTTGAGGGATTTTATGTTAGATGAATAAGAGGTGCGTTCGTGTACAATAATCCCCTTGCTTTGTATTGTGGCAACTTTATAACATTATACAATTGCCATAAGCCGTTTCATTCTAATAATATTAGCTCACTACTTTACCTAAGTTTTTCAACATGAATATACCAGTGCAATGTTATGTTGTAAGAATAAACATAGCATAATTCCAAATAGAACATACTTTAGTCATGGCCCCACCTAGCATACATACTCAACTAAATAATGTTATGTCCAAAGATGTAAGATAGATGTAATGTTAATTTAGGTCATCCTTCACATTAATATTAAACCCCCGTCATTGATTGCTCCACACACAAACGAGGTATACAATAACATGTTTCTTAATCTGTTCATAAGATGGTTAAGGTCTATAACATTAGTAAGCACTCAAACAAAGCTCCATGGGGCCGGGAACAAGCTAGAGTTTGTTCTAGCATGATGATGTGCTCATGTTTTAATCCCACTTAAATTCAACAATGAAACTAGGAGGCATAAAGTTTACTATGACTGTTGAACACAATAATGGGACCGGGTGCTAGTTAATGTAGTTCCAAACTTGTTAGTAGGTTACATGATCACGCATTATCAACACACACCCTTGAAAACTTTACCGCCAATTTACAAGGGATTTCTAGCAAAAGAGGCTCCCACGCGTTTTCAATACCACCAATTTGGAGTGAGTTCCAACTCCTTTATAAGGGGAATCAACTATCAATGCCTCATAATCATTGATCAAATAGAGTCTTAGCTTCAACTAGTTTCATGAAGGCCTTATGTATTGTAAAACATTTGTTTTGATCATGGGACTTACCGTTCATGAGCTCATATAGAGTGAACTTGTGGGACGTATAACGGAACTACTCCTCTCTAAAGTAATGTTACATGATTTATCACCCCTCTATGTTTGTGGTTGTGTTTATGTTTGGTGCACAGTGTGTGATCATGCCCTAAGTTAATTTTGATTGTAGACTCATTTGCCATCAAAGCAAAAGCTTCACAATTGTTGACGTTGTTTGTTGTGTTGGCCCTTGACATGAACCATCACAATTTTCATGTCATATTTTAACTTCTAGTGTGGAGGTTGGGAATGGGGAAGAGAGCAACCTCCACCCTTTGAGTATTGTTATGTAGGTGGTGCTCATGTTGTCACTTTAAACAATGAGCATAAGAAATTATGAACGTTTCTCCTGAGCAATCGATAGGAGATTGTAATGCATCATAAATGATTTTTCCTTGTATTTTGTACGCAAAAGCTATAAGAGTTCAATGTTTTATCGGAAATGACCCAAAATCATCACAGAGACCTGATCAACATTTTCAAAATCAATAAATAAAATAAAAATTGGTGCTTTGTGAATGGGAGCCCGTTCTTCATGGTGTAGGATCTGGTGTTGCCTGAGTGTGTTTTGTGTCTCTTCACATGTGTTCTCCATTTCCGAGCATTGGCAATCTTTGATGTCTCGCCATTCCATCGATCTACTTCACTTCTCTTCGTAATCGTTGCTTCTTTTTTAATCTACTTCGCCTCTCCTCTCTATGGTGCCGTTACCGACTGGATCTGCGTCTACAGGCGGACGGCTGCTTCTGCTTCGATCTTCTAATTCTTCTTAGGCACTCGGTTCGGGATCAGGGATGCATGTCGATCCACGCCAATGTGTTGTGTTGTGGTGCAAGCTGCGAGGGTTGTTGTGATCCGGTATTCTCGCGCTAGCTAGTGCTAACCAAGGTTGTCTCTGATCGAGATCTGTGATCTAGAAGTTCCTCTCTACTTTGCTGCTGGGATCTGTTGCATTGGTTTGTGAGCATCGATCGATCTGGCTCACATTTGCTCCGAACCTGCTTGATCGACTTCTCGGAACTAATTGCTCTTCGTTATCATTGTCTTCGTCGTTGGGATTCTTGCTGATGTGGTGTGTGTTGGTATCTCTTACATCATGGACCAGAAAGTTCTAAAAATCAATGTAAAGTTATTCTGCAACACTTTAGGGCATTGATGTTGGGAGGGATGATGCTTTTAGGAATTTCTAAGTTACTTGTGTTCTTTCGCAAATCTACCTACAAGTTCCACATTGTACGAAAAGGACAGTATGCATTTTTTCGCACAAAATTGTGAGGGAAAGAATCCCTGTTCTCCAAATACATTGTGGATTGAAGTATCTCTAAAATTTGGTGAATATAACTTCTTGATGTTTGAAGATTATACTTGAAAATTCGTTGTTATAGGAAGCAACAGTTTAGAGAACGAATGCATCGCACACTAATCATTTGAAAAAACACATGATATTGCGGTCCAACCACGATAAGGTACACAATTTGGACAAAATACGTACCAATTGTGGGCCCATGGCAACTTGCATTGTGTCGTCAACCTTGAATCGGGACTCAGAGGTTGAATTAGCAACAAATCATGTGGCCAAACAATGGACACAAAAAAAAAAACCCCCAATGTTCAAAAATATGATTAGTTAGGGTTTGTTATCAAACATGCGTTTCTTAGGGCCGTCATATATTGCTAATTTCTTAGTTCACAATGCATGGGCATCATCATTGGTTACCATTTGTGTTCATTTCATTTTTAAATGAGTCCATGTGGCTTATTACATGCTCACACCATGACTTCAAGAACCGGATGATCTCAACTTAGGGCCGGTTTACACTACGGTGGAGAAGTCCACCGGTCATGAAAAAAAGGGCTTTTCTCAATTGTGATTGGTCGAAAATGCAACTCTTGACCGGTGGGTGTTTACACTAGGTGAAGAAAACAATGGTGGTGAACTTTTCTCATGGATGATAAAATGACATGGCCGCCTACATGGCGGCACTTTTTGGAGTTGGGCTTCTCCGGAGGAGGAGTTTCTTGTCCGGCCTCAAGAGGCCGGACAAGGTACTCCTCCTCCAGAGAAGCCCAACTCAATAAAAATTTAATTTTCAAAAATAGATCTGGACCGTAGATTTCAGATCTGGTTTTTTTCAAAACCTAAGGTGTTGGCAAGCTTCTCTCTCTCTCTCTCTCTCTCTCTCTCTCTCTCTCTCTCTCTTTGCTGTAGTAGCTCCTTAGCGATTTTTTTTGTGCAATTTTTTTTCGCAATAGTCTTAATTTTGTATTTTTCTTGCTCAACATGGGTCCAAGCAAATGACATAAATAAATAAAAGTAGGCTTACTCACCCATACACGATCTTTGAACATTTTTGCATTATATGATCCAAGAAGAAATTGTGACACATATCCACTTGGCCGGTCAAATTTCCACACCACCCTCTCCTTGCTCCCAAACAAAAAATATGCCATCATCATAATTGAAGCATTATGGTGATACATGATGGTTTTTTGTATCGCCATAGTTGAAACGATAAAATACTTCAAAACCATAAAGATCATAAGAGAGCACAAAATCTCTCTTCTTCGATTGTCCATGATTGAAGATCAAAGATAAAAAGAGAGAAATTGATGAGGATGATTAAGAGGAGAGCATGTCTTAAATAATACCAAAGAGTAGTGTTTTGTCCAATGTGTATGGATTTTCTCCTCTTCATTCTTAAACACCCAAGGAGACATTTATTTCCTACATGGGCCAAACTTGACTATTGGCAATTTTGCAATTTTCATTATCTTTTGAATAAAATTGAACATTATATTACACAATTCTTATGAACACAACTCTTGTTGAAATCTTTTGATACAATGTGAATGTAGAGAATTATTGTTTTTTATCACAAAAAATCTTCACCATTAGGTGAACTTCTCTTCACCGATGGACTTCTCCGGTGGACTTCTCCGCTAAACTTTTCCTCTAGGTGTTTAGACTTCAACCGGTCAAGACTCCTTAAGAAATCTTTTATTGCCTTTAATTCTTCTCCGGCACATCCACCA
Source organism: Polytrichum commune (assembly GCA_950295325.1). Lineage (NCBI taxonomy): Eukaryota > Viridiplantae > Streptophyta > Polytrichopsida > Polytrichales > Polytrichaceae > Polytrichum > Polytrichum commune. The sequence goes on from OX485807.1 coordinate 41,557,355, forward strand.
TTTGCCTCATATAACCATGTCTTGGCCAAGCATTCTTGACCGACCGGAGGCCTTCTCCACCGTAGTGTAAACCGGCCCTTAGGGTCATCAAACAACGTAAGAAGTTGGCAATTTTCTCCAATTGGGAACCCACTATAAAACAATGATGCAACCCAACATTACTTGAACAATGTATTTTAAATATTAGTTTATTTTGATGTGTCATTCTATGTTGTGAGTCGTGTATCATTCTTCTTTCCTGCTAAATTTCTTTGCAACCAAGTTGGAAGAGAAGAAGAACCCTTTTTTTGTCCGCCTTATTCTTTTCTACAATCCAAAAGGCATCATGAGCTTTTGTCAAGCAAAATCTTGGTTGCATAAATCATGAATCTCCACAAAAGACCAAAGAGTGACACCATGTTTTGTTCTAATGTTTTCATCCAATATTGACTTTGACCTATGGGCATGCTCTACATACTTACTCAAGATAGTAATTTGCAAACGGAACCTTGATAATATGGTGTATTAGAGTTCCCCATGGGCAAACACCATACGACATTGAATAGATGCACCTAGCTAGTCATCCATGTGTAGTATGGGGATGAGGATTTACCTAATGAAGAATTGAATGCCTCACTATAGCACGAGCTTGGGCTCACCGAGAAGTTGACATCAATGAAGGTTGGGCCCGTTGCGAATCATTGGATTGATCTCTTCCACAAGGATTGTGCATAAATATAATTCCCTTGATTCTTATTCAAACCCATGTTGTGTGCATGAGTTGGGACCATGTTATTGGTTACACATATCATGGCGGAGCAAGTATCTAGTACATACTATAAGAAAAGGTAACAATCAAAGACAGATTTTTTTATTTTTTTAACAATCAAAGACTCTTTGGAAGTAGGGGCTAAATTGGGGTGAAGCACCGTTGCATGCCACTTAATGGCCCCTACATCATAGGTATCCCATTGGAGAGCCCAAAGCCAATACCCCAAGAGCTTTAAGCCCCTGCGCTTTCAAGGAACTTATCTATAGTCAAAACGAAACCTAACTACCTCGCCCATGGAAATCAATACCTAATTAATGCCTTGTCCCTTTGACCCCCTCGGTTGGTCATTTTGTTGGCTTCATGGCTACTTTTGTTTTTCCAATTACATTTTTCAATTTGTGAAATAAAAAAATTCAAACCCACATATGCAAATTTTATGAAGAATTAAAGATAATAATATGCTTGAATATGTCTACCCAAAGTTACGAAGAGTCTCTCGTGGCCCTTTCTAATTTGCATGTGATAAGATAGAAGTGCTTAGTTCCATCAGTGACCACATGTGGATTACTCTATAGGATTTTTGTGCACCACATGTGGCAGAGAGCCATTTGTTTAGGGGCTATTCACTTCCAAAACATGAATTACAAGTTTCCTAAAATAACTTCGTTCTCTAAAATGACTTGTTTGTTTGCACCCTACCATTACTTATATTTCCCATGCCAATGTATATATTCCTTTTAAGTAATAAAGAGTAAGCCATGTCCATAAATCCTATTTCATACATACAAAAACCAAATCCATGCATACTATTGTGAACACAATTCCATACAAGTCATTACATGAAATTTTTGCTTGAGGATCTAATTACAAAACATAACAACACTATTTGATCACATAATATAATCCTAGAACGAAAAACATTGACGCCCATGTGTTTACACATAAGACCTAATAAATTGTTTGACCATGAAGACTACATTGCCAAGTTGAAGTTGCAGAGTCGAAATTGCATGAGTTATTGGAATTTGAAAGTGTCTGCTAGAGTGCCAAGATTGAAGCCCAGCTATGTTGCTATCTGCAAATTGCAGCCACTATATTTAATGACAAACATTTTTTGGAGAGGTCTTACTGTGAAGAGTGGAAACTTTACAGAGCACATTTTTGTGAAGTGCCCAATTTTTTTTTTAAAAAACCTTCTTTAATGGCCAAAATGGCAGTTGATAGGTGTTGTAGAGTTCAATATTGAACACTGTGGGGGGCTGATAACCCAGTCCCACAGCTCGCTTATATATAGGCTTGCCGCATTAGATAAACCCAAACCTTATACACACGTTCTCTCAAGCACACAAATATCCACAGATGATGCTCGCCACCTAGACTAAACCCTTATCCACAACCAATGGGATGTCACGATAAGCGCTGAAGTGGAATTTGGCATCTTCGATGAAAAATGTTCTAACCAGATAAGCTGAGATCGTGAGGTTAAAAAAATTTAAGAAAAAAAAAAAAAAATCCATTATTGGAACAATAATAAGTAAGTCATGTAGATCACGAATGCATGGGATCCAATATATTGGCATTAGAATGGTATCAAAGAACCTGTCCAATTGGCATCAAAGGAATTGCGATACTATAAGTCAACCATTGATATTTGGTTGGTTGGTTGGTGTTGTAGAATTGAGAATATGTTCATACTAAAGACAATTCCTTAGCCTCTTTATTTTATTTATTCTATAAGGTCAATACTGATCATAATACGTGGTCAACCGGTATTGACTGACATATCATTTGTCTTTGATGTTATAGGGTAACATGAGTGGGCCTTCAGGCCGCTTCACACACGAGACTGAGAGCCCGTGACCAGTTCACTTCAAGCACTCTCATTGGTGGAAAAGGCGGAGCCGGTCCAAGTTCGCTTGAGGGACCAACGGAGTATGTGAATGTAAGATGGATGTAAAGTCTGTGTGGATTTTTACATGGCATCGAATGGATGGTAGGTCCAACACAAAACCGGCAGACCGTGGTACTCCGAACACTCACACCTGTTGATTTATTTGATTTTATGATGCGTGAGGACCCCGTGAATAGAAGTTCATGGAAATAGCATTTGGTTAAGGGCCCAGTCACATATGACTTCACACTAACACTTCAGGATCCGTGACCACACTAAATGATTTTGGAGGTGTCTTGGGACGGCCTTTGGACACTTTCTTTGGGCTCTCACAATCTCATGGTCATGGCTCTTGGCTTGTGTGTGGAGTGGCCCTTAATAGTACGCTTTCCTGTCTGCACCCACTTCACTAGGATATCAAATATGTGATTAGTGTGAGATGATTAACAAATCCAAATTGTGTCCGTAGCCATTTTTCTCATAATTTTCATAGATCGTAAGTATATCTTCTTCATTGTCAAAGTGGAGATTCTTCTGGTCATGCATATTCCCCAATCATGTTGATTATTGCGCTTAAAATGGTTAGGACAATTTGAGCGTGTAGTCCAATGTCTTTTGAACACATGCACTTTTGGTGGATGCTCTTAGTTTCACACCTAGCCACATACTACTCAATTGTATGTGTCTTGATTATTGTTATGTTCAATTTAGACACATCTACGATAGATAAGATTTCCATAGTTATTATTTCGGACTAGCCCACTTCTCCTAGAATATGAAGCACACGATTAGTACGAGATGGTTAGCATATATCGTGATTGAGGCCATAGCCACTTTCCTCGTATTTTATGAAGCTCATACGAATACATTCTTCATCGTCAAAGTGAAGATTCTCGTGCTCACTAAATAGCCATATAGTCCTCCCAGTTATGTTGACCATTGACAATTGTCATATCTTGAGCACGTTGTCCAGTCTCTTTTAAACACATGTCTTTCTAGTGTTTGTTCTTGTGGACACACCAAACCACATGAAGTTGGGCATGTACCTTAAATATTGTATTTGCACTAAAGGCATCAGGACATGGCTCTTAAATGACCATGGTACCTTGTTTTTTGGATGAGGGCATAGAGAAGTTCATGGACTATAACGCAAAGTCTTTTGGAGGTCACAAGCCCTTAGTATAAACCCAAATGGGATCATTAAAAATACCTCTCAATATGTATATGTATATGTATATTATGCTAATGCATTGATATGGAGGAGAGAGAAAATTAATACATAGCTTTCTTCACTCTTCTTATCAAACGCCTAAGTCATATTTGATTGGTATGTTGCAAGCTTGTAGTTAAGAACATACACCAAAATGATAGAGAAAGAGAAGAGAAGAAACGTTGACCTTAGTGGGATCAACATGATTGAAATGCCCATTTGACCCACCCTTGGTATTATGTCCATTGGACATAATCTCAGCGGTGCAGGACTACTAACCCCTCTTGGGGTGGGCACTATAATAACCAGGATAACCAAAGTGACCGGATGATCTTTGTGGTGGTGGGGTTAGTGTGGTTGTGGTGTTGTAGGGGCATATGATTATTTTTCTTCGTGAGGTGGTTGCCGAGTCATAAGACTTCTCAGTGGTTCATTATAGTATCACATGTTTAGTGGTCCAGGTCCGATCCCTAAATAAAAATCTCTACGATTTGCAATTGCTAGTTGGATGAAATAATTCCCAATTTTATCCTATTGTCAATTATCTATGGGAGTGGAAAATGCCCTCAATAAGGTCACGTATCTTATAACTCACCTATGAAACCAAAAAAAGTTTGTTGCTACCATCAGTTTTTGAGGCTTTTAAAGGCATGATAACATGTTTGTCTCTTCTTTTTTAACCAAAACTATTCATAGGTCATCAATTTGACTTAGAGGGCATATCTTTCAAGGCTTTGGCTAGCCGAGTAAATATTCTCATAATTGTCCGACCATCTCCATAACATTATTCAACAAATCCCACATGTGTCTCTTACATGGTTTGGATGATGGAAAGTGGGACCCGCCACTAAAATTGGGCGGTGTGACACACTACTAGGATTTGTTCATGTATGGGCTCCCATACATGTGCCACGCTCATCCCAACTTGTACAATTCATATGAGCATTGAATGTGTTGTCATGAGCATCCACAAGGCCATCACATTCTTCAGTAGTAATTCAATGTTCACATCCTTATTTAACATGTCAATGCCGAGCACATGTTGGATAGTGGGGTAGCCAGTAATAAATGACAATCAACATACTAAACCTACATGTCTCATCCACACCCGTGAGCTACCTGCTTTTAAAAGAGCTTAGACTTGGATGGGTGGTGATCTTCGCCCATACGTTAACTGAGAATCAATTTGAAAATTTAAGAAGATGCGACCATTTCACAATTGATACCAAATATTTGCAAAACGAAGTTGGCCCACCGAACACAGCAGGGCAACTGAAGAATGTTATGGAGCTATGCCGACACAAAACATTGTAATGTTTTCAGGCCCACCCAACTTCATGTTTAATTAGTCTCGTATCAACTGAATAATGTTATGCCTTGTAAAGAGAGCGTTTTTTCTACCATGATGCATAGACAATGATTTCTTGTTTGTTTTTCCATATAAGATGATGGAACAAGGATGTCGTAAAGCTCATCGGCCAAATAATTTTGTTGAGGCACGCTCGTAGACCACTTGTGCACATAAACATCATATGCTTCAAAGCTCCACATGGACCCAACTGAAAGGGCACATGAGTTTGGTTGAAAATAACGTCCAAACTGATATCTAACATGTTCTATGAAGGCCACCATTATGAAAACACAAGTCATGGGCCATTGACATGCATGACTATAAACATGTCATGTGTCTTTAGAAAACTTACAAATCTACCACCAAAATAGATCTGCATTGTTCTCTCATTGACGTATGACAATTGGCATGGGCCCTTGTATGCTTGTTTGTGCACCCTAGTAAAGCCCAAAAAGTGAAGGGGTAGTAATAACTTTAAAGTTAATTGGACTGGCTTGCTGAGACCATTAAAAGCATCAAAATGTTCAAAGGCAAGTGCTTCCATTGGTCAGGTCATCGAGAGAGAGAGAGCTCTAGTGTGTGGAATAGGTTGCACTGCTTACGTCATTTATAGTACAAATAAAGCACAGCTTTTGACACCAATTTTTGGTCCATGGGAGATATTTTGAAAAGGTGCTAACTCGTTTCAGAGCATATTAATAAGGTGGCCTTGACCCTCGGGCAATGGGTGACCGTGGTGGAACTAGGGTTAACTTATTATAGCATGCTCATACTTCTTCATACTTACTAGTGCGGGCGACCATAGAATGGTTCCTATCAATAGGGACCACTTTTAGCTATGATTGGGCATGTGATAGCCACTGGATGTAACCAGTGGTGTTAGGAACCGTTCACTGGTGGCCCACACCAGTACATGTGGGCATGCCATTACTTGGCGGGTTTGGGTTCCAAGATATTTTGCCCTTAGTTGGTAGTGCAAAAAGTGGCACTGTATTGCAAAGTGAACTACACCAAATTGTCTTGTTAGAGTGGGTTATTGTTGCTATCGATTTTAAATGACAACATCGTTTTGGTTGCCATTTATATAGATGGATCATTGACATGAATGAGAGAGAGATGAAAGGGATCTAAATGCGAGGCAAGTTTATGGAGCATGGTTGACGGTTCTCCTTATAACATAAACATAGATATACTAAGCGTTTGATTTAGTGTGGGCTACACTATTCACTATAGACTCAAACGTACAATTTTACAATCCTTAGGTGGCAACCATGGAAGATGGAAGCATACATTGAATGCTACGTGATAAACGATGGAGACCACTCTAATTAACATGATTCATCAATTTTAGTGCCACGCCAAACCATCTTTACAATGTAGTGTGCACACTAATCAATGTGTTGCGCATAGGCAATGTATCTACTAGGAAGGAAGGTACAATCTAAACTTCGTAATATTAACCTCCTTAATGTCACACTTCTCTTATATCCCAAAACCTCAGGGAACAAGTTTTTTTGCATGCACCATGTTATCACTGTAATTATGGCCATTGTTGCAATATTGACGTTATGTTACCACATAATATCACATCCTACATTAATTATCTTCTATCACGCGTCCATGCCAACACTACATAACCCCTTAATATCACATGCACTTTGGTTGCCACAAAGCATAATATTGCTATTTCTCAATAAGTACTGATAACCACACATACCGAGTACAACTGGCAACCCACATCTATAGGACAAAATCATTTTTTAACCTAGCGATTCTCCTAAACATCAGAGCCCAACATTTTCCTGTTTAATTGCACCCATACCCAAACCATGCCCATCTGCAGTGACCTATGCCCACCCATGCCCACCCATAGCACGACATGTGCGCACCCATGCCCACCCAAAACCCATGGGCATGGGCATGGGCACCCAATGTAGGGCTCTGCTAAACATGCTTTAATTTTGACATCACAGGACCATAAAACCCTACAAGGAGCAACTCGGGCAACCATTGACAGGACTCGCCCCCAAAAAAGAAACCAAAAAAGTGAAGTGAGAGTAAGAAAAGTAAGTGGCCCAGGCTGGTATCTAAGTACTTTTCCCATGCTTTTTTCCACGGGCGGGCTGCCAGGCCAAAATATACACAGTAATTGTAGGGCAATTAATTGGCCGCCAGATATTTTTGTAGGAAGGCCCTGTGAGACGCCTGGTCCGGACCTACCATCCGAGCCTGAGAGAGCAAGGTTCGGGCCGTCAGGCACGAGGAGAGGTAGGTATATAAGTAGGAAGGTAGGTAGGTAGGTGAGTGGGTGGGGCGAGGGGCTGACACCAAATAATTCCCTTTGTGCGCTTATAAACAAAAGGGGAAAGAGTTGCCACATGTGGAGTCTAACTTATGAGGTTCGGCATTTTTCGGTAATCGAAACCCTCAAACGGTGAGGTTCGTGAAAATATCGTTTCGGAATCCAATGATGGAACACGAAGAATGAACTCGAACGAATGAACCGGTCAAGTTTGAGAAATAACTAGCTCAAATCCAAGACTTTCGGGAAAATTGTCGACCTTTTTAGAGGAATTTAGAGAATATTCGTCGTTTTTATGTTAAATAATAACTAAAAGATGTCAACATGGAACCGATCGGTCTTTGAAACACTAGGATTTCGACCGATGTTGTCCGAAAATCTATCCGGACAATGGTTGGTGGTCAAATAGAAACAACTACATTCTTTATTTTCTTTCAACTTCATTGCGCCTACACCCAATGAAAGAATATATACACACACATACACACGTTGCACCTCACCTCCTTTTTAGTAGCTTATGTGCAATTAGGTTGCCTTCATGGATAGGTTCTCTCTTTGCCCATGCAAAATACCCTAGATCAAAACCAAATTTCAAATCTTGTAGCTTTGTCCATTCATCCATAGAGCAACCACAACATAAAATAGTTAATGTGTGTTTTTTTTTATTGTTGTGGGAAAGACTCGAAATAGTGTGAATTGTCAATATATTAGCGTGGGGCAACCCAATGCACGTACCAGTGTAGGCTAGTGGGGAAGTGGGATAGCCAATGTTTCGCTAGACATCTTTTTAGTGCGGTCCACACTATTCATCGTCAACCCACGTTGATAGTTTTGTAATTATGAGGTGGAAATTAGTGTGTGTAACCTGACAATTGGTGCTACATGCTAGTTTGTAAAGGCCACTTTCATAACACGACACACTAGGTTAAATGCCACACTAAATGGGTTATTCGTGTAGCCATGTCACTAAATATGGGATACATGTATTCAGACATGCACTCATTTGGAGTACATTCAACTACACGTTTAAGTACAAGAATATTATATTTATTAAGCTACATCAAAATAATTGTACACTACATGAACATGATTAGTAATCATATATTTAGTTCTTTAGTATAAAATAAAAGCTTAATGTCACTGTAGTATTACACAACTAGTCTACATGATACAACATTATATATATATATATATATCCATAGGACTTAAGTGTATTTCTACATAATATATTGTCAACATTACCAAAATATTGATCTCGCCACATGCCCCTGGCCTCCAAGGATTGCCATGGAAATGTAGCACCCTTGTTGTCCAAGTTTGTTGCATATGTGGAAAGGTCATGGGCAATCCTGCACAATTATGGCCCATTGCACATGTGCATATAACTAGTGTCTTAACCATATGTGTGCTCTACACGTTGTTGTTCATGGTTGGTTGGGGAATGCATTTAGCCCGTGCCATCCTGACCCATAGCACTAATGTGTATGAGTTATGATTTGTGAAGGACATAGTTGAAATTATAGAAATAATGAAACTTCTCTTGCCCATAATTTATGTAAAAAAGAGAGTAGATATAAGCTAAATGAAAAAGATGTCAAATGTCAAACTTATTATCAATGATCTTATATTTAATGGATATATAGTAAAGTAAAAGAAATTAAATACACTAAAATATCATGTGAAATGTAATAGAATATAGATTTCTATAATATGTACATAAATTTGGTACATATTTTGTAAACCACCCAGCCCATAGCTTTTTATTCAATTGAATATAACTATAAAAACCTAGTCCTAGCCTAGGCCTTGTCCCCTCCATCCTAGCCCCCTCCCTCACACCACCAGCTCGATAGACCCACCCACCTTGACAATGGCCATGGACCCCACCCCCCAAGATAACTCCACTGGCAAGGTTCATTACCCAAAAGACACAATACCACGTGAGGTGATGGTCTATGGATTCACATTTTCTTGTATATGTTCACATCAGTTGGATCCATGTTACTGCAAGCCATTGCAAGTGTGCTTATAAATTGATGGTATCACCAAAACCGCTCGCTTTATGTGTTGCCGTCAATGGCCAACTGCTTTGGAACTTTGAATCGGTGATGGCCTCAATCCTCAATGTCCATGTTGCATTGAAACTCAATCGTACAAATGTACTAGGTCTCCAAACCTAGCTTGTGTGCAAAAGATAGCGTACAAAAGTGAAACATGGAGAATAGATTTGGTACCCACTTGATCTCCACAACGGTGGCATCTTACACTTGAAAGTTTCTTTTCCTCTTTTCCTCTAAAGTTCAAATGCATGTTAACTTATAACGTTTGGAAATGCAAGGCGATCACATGTCACCAATCCGTCGTGGACACCTTATTTAAAGGTACGAATGGTGCAACTATGGCAAAAAAGCATAACATTCAGGATGTCATTCTAAGAACCAAAAACATATTTCTCTAGCTCCAATGGAACTAAGAGAATCACATATGTAACCTTCACATTCGGTGTGATGGAAAAAGTAAGTTAAAAGGGCATGGAATGGGTTCCTTGAAAAGATCACTAATTGTATTCAAGTTTTCGTCTCTTGGTTATTGAAAGTAGGTCGTCTTATGCTCTAAATTTAGGTTGGGAGAGAATATTTTCTTTGAAAATGTACAATAATTTAAAAAAGTTAAAAATATGTTGTCATTATTGTTGGTTCAACATTGTGATATGAATTTATAGAGTTGTGGAGAATCACCTCAATATCACACCTGTACTACACTTATACGAAATTGCTTAAGTGAACGGAAATAGGTCTGTGTACTCTTATGCCCAAAAATCTGCCCAGGCACTGAAGCGAGCGCGTGGCCCCAGAAAAGGAAGGGCCAGCAGGCTCGGGCCGGATATCCCAGGGTCGGGCCGTACCGACCCGCCAGACGGATACCGACCTGCCACGCTCCTTTCCGGCAGGAGGGTAGGAAGAAGGGCTCACGAGGCTCCCGAACCTCCCCTCCCACCCGGCCCTCTATCCACCCTTGCTCCCTTGCCTCCTCGCCCCGTAGTCTTCTCCGAAACACTCCCCGCGCAGCCATCAGAATCAGAGGGGCAAAGCGCCAGCCCGCACAGCATTGCACGCTCGTCGCCTTCCAGCGACGGCCACGACCGCTGTCCCTCCAGGAGGAGCGTCCCCAGGCCACAGCAGAGAGACAGAGAGACAGAGAGAGAGAGAGGGAGGTGCTCTTTCTACATTCGTCCTGGCCTCCTAGTTTAAGCTTACACCTCGTGTAACTTTTTGGTGCAAGGAGAGAATAGGCGAGGAGAGGGGAGCATCTTCGCCCGACCTCTTCTTCTTCTCTTTGTGTTTCTTCTTCTGGTCCTGCCATGCGCGCGGGAGGGGCAGGCGAGCGCGCTCCGTGTACAGGCGCAGAGTGAGGGAGTGTTTTGTGGATTGTGAGGGTAAGGGTTTTGTTGTAGGGAGTATTGGGAAGGGATTGTGAGTTTGGGTGGTGGGGGGGCAGGGGAAGTCAGGAATTATGATGAAGAGCATGTACTCCGCGACGGCGGCGACGACGGCGGCAGCCCCCTCGCCATCGGCATGGGGGGCGTCACGCATGCCCAATGTGGGGATTCGGGCACGGGTACCGCGCTCCGTTTCGGCTTGCGCGGCCGCCATGCCTGGGATGGGGGCGCTGCGATCCAGCCCTGTGCGATCTCTGAGCTCTGCGGGCAGGAACCGTGGAATGTTGCACGAGATGGCGGGGTTGGGGATGCCAGGATTGCCAGGATTCGGGTCGCCCACGCTAACCAAGAGGAGGCAGACTACGGGGCCAAAGGGGGAGGAAAGCAAACAGCCGCTGGGGTTGGGCATTGGGCTACCAGTGAGAGCGCAGGCGGCAGCGGGAGGGGCAGCGTTACCAGCCGAAACCCCAAAGAAGAAGATTTTGGGAATTGACGCGGTGACGTTTAAGAAAGTTGTGCCTCTGGGGTTGATGTTCTTTTGCATCCTGTTCAACTACACTATTCTTCGAGACACCAAGGACGTGTTGGTGGTGACGGCGAAAGGAAGTAGTGCGGAGATCATCCCGTTTCTTAAGACGTGGGTGAACTTGCCCATGGCCATCGGGTTCATGGTCATCTACACCAAGTTGTCGAACACTCTTACCAAAGAGCAGCTCTTTTACTCGTGCATCTTCCCCTTTATTGCGTTTTTCGGCGCTTTTGCCTTCTTCATGTACCCGTTGGTTGATGTGTTGCATCCCACGGCTTTTGCCGACTTTGCCTTGGAGAAATTGGGGTCACGATTCCTTGGGCCTATTGCCATCATTCGCAATTGGACTTTTGTGCTCTTCTACGTCATGGCCGAGCTTTGGGGTAGTGTGGTGGTGTCTGTGCTCTTTTGGGGTTTTGCCAACCAGGTGTGTCCTCCTTCCCAAAAATCCTTAATCGTTAACCTTTACCCATATGCTATGTATTTGCCTCATACCCTTGTTTTCCCCTTGAAAATGAAAAGCTTTGGATGTTTTGGTCGAGAATGTATAATCTCGGATTGAGCTGTTTCCACTGTCACAGTAACTGGTTACCAGTGTTTGTCTTATTTAGAGATATTCATAATTGGGTTGTCTGTCCACAACTTTTCAGTGCAATTCCGGAATGTGTTGTCTTCACAATTGTTATACATTGTTGTATTCCGTAAGTATTGTTACAGTAATTTCCAAGCTGCTGTGTGTACCGAGAATTGCGAAAGGTTGCTGTGGAAGACTTTGGACGTGATGAGGTGAATGGAGAGAGCAAGCTTGTTTGGGGAGCATTGGTGGTTATCTGAAAAATTGTCTTTGTTGTTTGTGACAGATTACAACCGTGGATGAAGCCAAGCAGTTTTACCCGCTTTTTGGGTTGGGTGCGAATGTGGCTCTTGTGTTCTCAGGGCGTACAGTCAAGTACTTCTCGCAACTTCGTACCAAGTTGCCACCGGGTGTCGATGGATGGGGCTACTCACTGAAGGGCATGATGGGTCTCGTTGTAATCCTAGGTTTTGTAATTGTAGGTATCTACTGGTGGACAAACAAGTACGTTGTGAATGATCCATCACTACCCAAGGCAGAGGGACGTAAAAAGGTTAGTGCTCATGAGCAATACATTCTTTCCTTTGGTCAATTTAATGCGTTCCATGATATACAACTATGTGGACATTTTAGAAAGATTTGGATTTAGAGGCATGTGATGTATGCATATTGGCCTTGGACGTTGAGTTGGGTGGTCAGCTGTTTATGTTCTTTATTTGGAGTGTGTGTTCAATCTGCCAAATTTTCTCTTGGGTGATCCTACAAATCCTCCTATTTGTGACAAGTAAGATCCACTTTTTAATACAAGTGTCAGAAGTAACGAATTTTTACCAAAATGTAGTAGATTTGTGACCTAAGTTGGTTTCTTTGGCATCCTTTATGTCCTTCTCTTTATGTGGATTTTCTTGGAAAAGGTTTGAGGGATTTGGAGATTCATTCAACATACGTCTGTCACAGATCAACTTGTAAGTAACACTATTTGTCTATGAATGTGCAGAAAGCTAAGCCAAAGATGGGCATGGTTGAGAGTGCAAAGTTTTTGTTGACATCACGGTACATTCGAGATCTTGCTACTCTGGTGGTCGCTTATGGAATCAGTATCAATCTGGTTGAGGTCACATGGAAAGGCAAACTGAAAGCACAGGTACATATACTTTCTTATTTCACTCAGGCCAGTACTTTCTTGGAATGCATAAGTATTGGCTCATGTGTTTTTTGGAGCCTGTCATGCAACCCTAGTATATAGCTGTGGTGTTTGCAGTATTGTAACATTGTTTTATTGGTAAATCATAGTTCCTGTATGGGCTGTAGGTAATGAGAAACCGTGTCAATGATGATCTTGCAATGTAGGGTTTATTTCTACTAGGTTGTTCCATTCATCACCTGTGGCTTGCCATGATTGACTTATTTGAAGCTGTGTTTTGTTATGGTTGCAACCCTATCACGAGGAATTTTTGTCATGTGATTGATATTGACTGGTTGACATCCCGAAGCATGAAGAGAAGTATACACCATGTCGCTCATCTTTCTGCTAATTAGGAAAAGTTGATGGTTGTTTATTCATTTCTAACATTTCTAACATTTTGTTTCATTGTGTGTATTTTCGTGCGAGTGCAGTTTCCAAGCCCTAATGACTACTCCTCATTCATGGGTGACTTCTCGACATATACAGGAGTGGCAACTTTCATCATGATGTTGCTGAGTCGTTACATCTTCAAGAAATATGGATGGGGAGTGGCGGCTGCTATCACTCCCACAGTTCTACTTGTCACAGGAGTGGCCTTTTTTGGTCTTGTACTTTTCAGTGGCCCACTGACACCTGCTCTTGCAGGCATTGGATTGACCCCATTGTTAGCTGCAGTTTATGTTGGAGCACTTCAAAATATTTTCAGCAAGAGTGCTAAGTACAGTTTATTTGATCCTTGCAAAGAGATGGCTTATATCCCCTTGGATGAGGACACTAAGGTACAGTTGCTCTGCAACCTCAATGCACCTTTGTGCTACAAGTTAGTTCAGGTTTGATGGAATGCACATTTTAGTGTACAAATCTGGTAAAATGTAGAGGGATCTACTGCTTTCTCACTCTTTTTGTTGTAAAATCATGTTTCAGGTGAAAGGAAAAGCTGCTATTGACGTTGTGTGCAACCCTCTTGGCAAGTCAGGAGGTGCTCTCATTCAACAATTCTTGATTTTGGGTTTTGGGTCTTTGGCAACTTCAACTCCATATTTAGGGGCCATTCTTCTGGTCATTGTGCTGGCCTGGTTGGGTGCTGCACGTTCTTTGGATGCACAATTCACACCTCTGGTCCAAAAAGACCTAAAGGGAAAGTTACTCGAAGGCAAATTGTCAGCCATCTCAGCTGCTGTTATGGGTGGTCAAACCAAGCCAAAGAAAGAGGTAATTTTCCTTTTGTGATTTCCTCATTAGTGTCAATTTAACTAAAGTTATGGATGGAAAGATAATTGATTTAACAGGTTAAGAGCTCGTAGTAGTGCAGAAAAGTGCATAAGCCTCCTCAAAATTATGATGTTTTCTTTGAATATGACGTACACAAAAGTAAATGGGCTTTGTTTAAGATCAGGAATTGTGGTGTCATGCTGTGCATGGGTGGATATCTCAGGAAACTGCTTCATAAGTGTAGCTGATATGCATTACAAACTGCAATCAGAAATTATGGTGTATATCATAATCATGCGACACTAATTTTATAAATTTCTAAAAAAAATTGTTGGTAGTGTATTGTGGCACATAATATACGAAGAATGCAATTGATGTGCGATCAACGAAGAAGTAAATAGAGTATATGATGCTATTGCAACACATGATCATTTAACATGATGTAATTGGCCTCTGGATATTCACATTGTGGTTGTTGAACCTGACTTTTGGTCAAACTTTGTGAGGTGCAGGTTTTATACCGCTTTGTCAGTGTGCTCAATGACCAAGGGTTCCTTGAAGGAAAATACGTTCCAGTTATCGACGGACAAACCCAGAACAGCCCTGCTGCTCCACCAGCAACCCCTGAAAGTGCCTCGGAACCTGCAATCGTCGCTTCAAGCACTGATTTAGGTTCAAGCAATGGAGATGGGTCAGCAGTCCAAGAAGGCGGGACTGACGTCCCAACTTCAGAACCAGCTCCCAGCAAGTGAGATGGTCTTAACGAGAGTCACCTTAAAAACTTTGAGCCTGAAAAGGAAAGGAAATTGACAGTGTTACAGTGGTTTATACCCTGCGGGAATTGATGGTTGTACCGAAAGCCGGTGTGATGCTGCTATCAATCAGCATTCACCTGTTGTTTATGTCAACCAATTGAGGGCTGGTGGAGTAGAAATCAAGAGACTGGCCCCAATTCAGTCTGGTTTACTATTTATCTGGCCTCAGTTTTGCATGTCAGGTACTTTTTATAGGTGAACAAGTAATATGGCATCTAGGCGCCAACCCTGTTTTAACAGAGTTTATAATAACTCTGTAAAGGGTTAGTCTATTGCTGGTTGGAACTACATGAAATGCTGGCTGACTAGCGGCCTATGCAATTCTGATAGCTTCATCAACACATCACTGTCTATTTAGGTAAGGGTGATTTTATGTTACTCTAGACCTTTAAACATGGCAGACTGATGAAGGTGACTTGGACTTGTACTTTAGGATTAGCCGACAGTTCTCGATGAAAAGATAATGATGAAGGTTCTAATAATCTCGTAGGTGTCATTGGCTGCTGAAGGCAGGTATCTGAAATTGTTGGACCCCATGACATCTTCACTGAGTCATATAACTTTACTGATCACACCACAGTAATGTTCTTTCATGTGCAGTTGTATAATGTGCTTGTATTCTACGCAGGTCACGGGATGAAAATCTGAATGTGGACCTGTGACATATATGTTTTGGGACAACATGTTGATGGTACATATAATGGTGACTAGATTGGGTGTAATTGAAATTTCATTCTTTGTTGCAATGAATGTCACCTGGATCCTGTGTAAAGGGTGAATAAATTGCCTCACTATCATTGGTCCTGAACTTGTATGTGACATAAGTTATTACACTGCGTTATATACAGATACTGCGTTGTAAGCAATCAATGGATTTTTGTTCTTCTATCGGTAGAGCGTTTACTCATGACTAGGGCTTTGTACATGTTATCTGCTCCGAGAAGTGAGCTTGCTGTTGCTTGTCCCATGTTGTCTTGAGATGGAATGCTAGTAAATGCATAAAAATTGGTGGATTTCAGATACTGCCTGTACTTTGCTCTGCTTCAAGAATACATAAAGTTTCTGCATGATTCTGCAGGGAATATATATGAATAAAACCGAAATGGTTGCGGGTCAGGTCACTGACTAGGAATAGAATCACTTCATCTACAGGGTTGCACCTATTGCATGAGTTGTAATTGGTACACATGCTATACATCAGGGTATGTGTAGCACATAAATAAAGTGCATCTCCTTCATGCATCAACGAAGGGTCATTATGCAAGTAAAATGTGCTTGCAATCAAATGAGTGAATTTGATATGAGATACACACACACACATACACACATACAAAACTTAATATGAGCTTCTCTGGGCATGTTGTTCTGGATTAAAAATGAGTTAGCACCCATGCCCTCAGATTGGCTTTTGGTAATACAAATTTCACAATCAAGATGCAGAGATTATGAAATGTACCATTGACTTGTGTCCATGACTCCCTTGCGATGTTTGCTTCAGTGTCAGATAGCATAGAATGGTACATTGGCATAACTCAAGCACTTGATTCGCATTTAAAAATTCGAAAAAAAAGTGAAAAAGTTAATCTTTCTCACTTCTTGTGCCTCTAATAAGCGCTTTGCAATAGTAGATGTAACTGTTGAGAACAAGAGCAGGAATTGTGTGGAATACTGGATATGGCAGCAGCAGATGAGTGGAGTTTGCTTCTAGTCAATAATCTATTGTGCCATTGATTCTGCCTTACGTTACTAAGTGGGGATTAACCCTCTCCATCTACTTATCTCCTATCCAATCTCTGTTGGGTCTGCATTTTCTGCTTCAAAGTCTCTTATTAGGGGCGACTCAAATTTAGGCTCACGGCAGGAAGGAAGGAAGGAGTGACATCCAGCCATCCAATTAAAGTGATGTCACTTCGAGGAAATTAGGAAGAACAGATGATGGTGATGATGGGCAGTAGTGGCTCCCACATAGCCATGAGAGTGAGGGCTTATGATTTGGCATTTAACATATCTCCTATCCAATCTCTGTTGGCATTGCAATTTTTGCATCAAGGTCTCTCATTAGGGGAGAGTGACTCGAATTCAGGGCTCATTGGAAGGAGGGATGACTTCCAGCCATCCAATAGTAAAGTGGTGGCACATCACGGAAATTAGGAAAAACAGATGATGAGCAATAGCTGCTCCGACATAGCCATAGCTTATGATGATGTTGCATTTGTTAATATTACGAGGAGCGAAGAAGTTTGTGCGGGTGGTACTCTCTGCCATGCGGTCCATCCTGACACAAGTGTTTTGATTGCAACGAAAAAATAAGCGGTGAATTGGAACTGAGTTAGGTATTGTCCTTTTATCTTTGTGAGTATCTATCTCCATGTGGCGACTACCGCCAAGGCAGGTCGGAAGAAAATGGTGGACGAGGCGGGGCAACGAGCTCCCACGACCCCGCCACATTGTTATGCACTCTGCCGCAGAGGCCTCGGACATTACACTAGTTGATCAAACGCTCAAAATTGCGTCACTAATCAAAGCATTTCGCAGTCGAGGACATTTCGTCGCCTCTCTTGGTGTGTAACCCATCATCTTTTATAATGGTAATCTTCTTTTTGTTTGTTTGTTTTGGTTTTCGAATTCGTGACTAGACGAATTTTTCAGTACCTCAAGGTTCCGTTATTGACAACACCCGGTAAATTTGGGTAGATGATTTTTTGGGCTATGTCGATTCCCGCCATGAAGGTTTTCAGTTTGGAGAGCTCAGATGCTGAATGTCAGTGCAAAGGGAGTCTGTTTGCCGAAAAAAAAACATGTCTGCGGTGGCTTACTTATATTGATTCATGTTAATGGGAATTAGATAGGACAGGTTTTTCTGTAAATTTTTCTGTTTTTTTTGGAGTGGATTTTATGATGCTCTTGGTTTCAGACGAATTCGAGAACCAGTGAGTGCTTCTCTTGAAATTCAGTCAGAGTCGGATTGGGTCAGTGATTAACGGCTGCGAGGAAGGACAACGAAACATCATTTTACAAAATCTTAGAAAGATGGGTTGCCCTCAGCTTATGCGCCCGGTTTCAGATCAATGCATATGAAACCAGCATATAAACTTATCTTGAAATTCATTCAGAGTCGGATGCAAGAATTGGGTTTAGTGATTAAATGGCAAGGATCATCACATTTTTGGAGTAACAAAATGCAGTGCGCTGGATGTGACAGACCCACTGGGAAGGACGTTGGGTAGATTAGTGGAGGGAGATGCTGGGGTGGAGTACTCCGAACCTGAGAATGCAAAAGATCTTGCGGAATTTCTCAAGGATTTCCCTACTCTCAATTTGGAGGCAGTGGGTCTCAAGGGCGTAGATCCTAACAAAAGGTTCATTGCACTATCTCCTTTGATATTTGACTCTTTCTCCTATAAAGTTTGACTAAAGATTATAAGACGCTTTATGAATCTTCTTAGAAGTGAAAAGGATTACCTAGTGTGTCCGTCTGGATGGTGACCCCTGCTTCCGAAAAATTGCTTCTAATCTGTTCTACAAACGATATCTGAGAGTGTGAACCTTTTGTAGTTCAGACACAATGGTGTCAATGGATTTCTCTCTCTCAATGCCCTCCCTCTTTCCATGCATGTTGATGCTCCTCTTTCTGATGTATCGATCCATCAGAAAGTGCTTTTAATTAGTTCTGGAAACGGTATCTGAAAGTGTGAACCTTTTGTAATTCAGACATAACTGGTATCAATGGACGCTTGTCTCTTAATGCCCTCCCTCTTTCTAAGCATCATGTCGATGCTCCTTTTTGCGTTGTAACAAATCTTCAATCCCTTAGAAAATTTGCTTTTAAGTAATTCTAAGAACGATATCTGTAATTTGGACACGAATGGTATCAATGGATCCCTCTCTCATTGCCCTCCCTCTTTTCAAGCATCACGCTGATGCCCCTCTGTGTGTTGTAACAATTATCAATCCATTAGAAGTATCATAAGAGATGATGGTTTAAAAATAACTGATGATTTAAAAGGGAGAGTTGGTCAGGTTCTACCTTGGAGACCATTTGCGGATCTCAAGAGCCACACAGTTATTTTGGACAGTGAATGAGGTGGTGGCACTGTTAAGAGGATGCTACTGTGGGACAACAGCTGTGGAGCATGAACATGTGGTGTCAAAGGCTGCCAAGGATTGGATTCGATTAATGGTGGAGCGTCCACAAGCGCGCTCGTTGTTTTCGCCTCAATACCAGCGCCAGATTTTGCATCACCTACTTTATGCTGGTATCTCACATGGTTTTATGTAACATGTCATTCTTAACCATCATATCCAAGGACACTCGCTTTCTCTCTATTCTAGCTTCAAGAATAAATTTTCATCAAGAATCAAGGTCCGAGCATAGTCAAGTGGCATTAAGCTCTCAGCAGTCAACACCAATGTCATTGTTGCTTATCTTCAGACACAAAGCCTTCTTCCATCTACCAAGATTTAATTGACACGGTGTGTCTCCAATGGAATCATCCTTAGGATATCCGGATTACCCTAAGAATTCTTCCATTTGCCTTGACACCTAAATAGGGTACGTGGTAAATCTATTGACAGGTTCTGTAATCTATGCTAGCTTCCAGAATAATCTTTTCATCAAGGACCAAGGTCCTTGAGTACATGCATGGATGCAATCGAGGTTAGTCAAGTATCTAGATCTCATTAGTCGACACCTCAGTGCTGCTTATCTTCAGACACAAATCCTTCTTCCATCTTCCAAGATTCAGTTTACAAGGTGTGTTTCCAATGGGATCATTCTTAGGTTATCTGGTTTACCTGAGAATTATTCCATTTGCCTTGGAACCTCAATAGGGTACATGGTAAACGAGAATTCTATTGACAATGCCAGGGCCTAGGGAGTTTTTGGGTATAGTCGGTCAAGATCCTAGTGATTCTAAATCCAACCGGTTGCATGTTGGCATCTTCCGGTTTTGCTTTATTCATTTGAGGTATATTCTATAGATTCCTGTAAAATGATCGGTAATTCTCCTGAAGTCTCGAACTTCAACCGGTTCATCTGTAACTAACTGCTGGTTCTCCCCGAGCAGTGACAGGTTCCGAGTATACCTAGTACTCATAGTGTGGCATGGGTCATTTGACTGCTGTACAACAAGTGATAATACATCCTTGCTTTGTGCAGATCACTTTGAGCGGTTTCTTGCAACGAAGTTTCAGGCCTCCAAACGTTTTGGTATTGAAGGATGTGAAAGCTTGATACCTGGTCTCTTCGCACTCTTTGAGGTTTGACATAATCTTATCTCCAAAGTGGATGTTTTAAAGTAATGTCAGTATATCACAACTTGGTGTGGATGTAAACTCAAAAGGCCCGCTGATGAACTCGGCTTTGAAGTATCTTCATGCTCAGTGTAACAAAGTAGATCCTACACCTTCATCTCACCCACTTCTAACTACACTCAATGTAGTAATCATGAAATGTTTTGTGACACAACACCAGAGGCTGTTTTGAAGCTGATGTGATGAGATGGTGTTTGTGTGATGCAGAGAGCCGCAGAGACTGGAATCAAGGGAATTGAATTGGGAATGTCACACAGGTTAACTTTCTTGGATACTCCTGCCTATTTTGGAGAGTTGTGATCTCAGCTAGTAGTTTGAATCCCTTACAAGTGGGCGTGCACCGTCATCATATATTGATAATCCTGAAACATTTGCTTCTCGTATTGATGGAATTGAAGAAATGAAATATGATCTGAAGGAACATAAAGTAATTTAAATTAGTCTTTGTTATGGGATGTTTCCTGGAGCAGTTTAACAAAAAATTTGCACCTAATGACTTGCAGGGGGCGTCTGAATGTGCTACACACAATCCTATCAAAACCACTTGGAAGCATCATCACAGAATTTAAGAACGTGGGTGACCCTCACTTTTTGCAGGTTGGAGATGTCAAATACCATCTTGGCACACGGGGAACTGTTGTCTTTGGTGATAAACAGGTAACATTGGTTTTTCTGCTTTTTGAATTATATCCTGTAGGTATGTAGAATGCTTATGAACTATTTGACGAGGATGTATGAAAAGCTGCAGTTTTAAGCTGTTGCTGCTTGCAGATCCAAATATCACTGTTACCAAACCCAAGCCATCTAGAAGCAGTTGATCCAGTCGTCTTAGGGAAGACTCGTGCCAAGCAATTTTTCACAGGAGATGACAAGAGATTACAAAACATGGTAGGCACTATGCTTCCTATTTCAGGAATAATATTGTGCAAATATGCTGTTCACACTTTCTATTTAAAACTTGGGAAAGTGAGGTTTTGATGGCATTTCTAGTTCTTGTTGCTTAGGAAAACATTGGTTGCAGTAGCTTGATTGATGTTTACCAGAATAGTCAAATCTATTTTGCAGATTTGAGGACTGGTGGAATTAAATCAAATTCTAAGTGGCCTTAAACCCCCTATTGGTTTACTGACATGATGGGTGCAGGGTCTTTTACTTCATGGTGATGCTGCTTTCAGTGGTTTGGGCCTTGCTGCAGAAGTCATGCAGGTATATATCATAATCGTCCTAAGGGCTTGTAACTGTCTTAAAATTGAATTTTTGCTAAATCCTCACAATCTAAGAGCATCTCCTATGGTCACTGTAAACTGATTCTCTCAATAATCGGCTTTCAAAGATTTACAGGCCAAATGCCGCATGCTCATCCCACCCATAAAGTCCATATGTATATTATAAATCTTCATTGGCCATTGGCCACTTATTGAGAGAGACAGCCCACTAAAGTCCTTGGTCACTTGATTTTTGAGGATGGTGGACGAGTGTCTAGAGGATTGATTGGTGATTGAGTAGATGTTTAGAGGACCTCTCTCTCTCCTACTAATCGGTGGTCAATAAAGATATGAATAGCATTCGGTCTCTGTGGCTGGGAAGATTATGCGACTTTGCTCCAAAACAACCTAGAAGGCTGATTATTGAGAGAATAGTCTTACAGTGATTGTTGGAGATACACTAAATGCTGAAATTTCTCAAATGGGACACTGATTTGGGCCACCGTGTGCTTGGCTGGGTGGGTGCCAAAATGCTACTTTACAACCTCAGCTTTCAGATCTACCTCAATATACCACAGGGGGAACTATTCATGTCATTATTAACAATCAAATTGGCTTTACCACTGACCCCAAGCTGGCTCGTTCCTCCCCTCACCCCAGTGACGTGGCAAAGGTACTCTTGCTTGTACTACGTTGTATTGAGTTCTATTTACATTGTAGCATTGCAGAGAGAGGCTAGAATCAATCAATTAGTGTTCATGGCACACATGCTGACTTTTCTACGACACATATTTGTTAGACTGTTGGTAGTGTGACTTCCATGGCGTTCTTATGGACGTTCCCTTGAAATTTCCATGACATTCTTAAGAATGTAAGGATGCTCTCTTTCTATTCTATCTTCATGAATAAATTTTCATCAAGATTCAAGGTCCTTGAGTACACCCATGAATGCATTGAGCATAGTCAAGTGGTAAGCTCTCAGAAGTCGACACCGATCTCATTGTTGCTAATCTTTAAACACAAAGCCTTCTTCCAACTACCAACATTTAATTGAAGAGGTGTGTCCCAAATAGAATCACTCTTAGGTTATCCGGAATACCTAATTATTACTCCATAATTATAATTATTACAGTGGAACCTAATAGATACTTAAGAATGTTATGGCCACATACACGTGATGTAGTGTTAGTATAATCATCTCTGTCGTGACATTTGGATTTGTGTAGAGTGTTGGAGCACCAATTTTCCACTGCAATGGGGATGACCCTGAAGGTGTGGCACACTGCTGTCGATTGGCTGTTGATTGGCGCCAGGTAGTAATTACTTAATGTACTTTTCTCATCTCTCTTATTTGCGTGGTCATGCCTTCAACCTTCTCTGTTACAAGGCAGTGTTGGCCAAACTCTTGGAAGGAAATGCAATTTGGATCAATTTGGTTCACTAGATTCATGTTGGTACCATATTTCAACTTTTGCAGAAATTTCAAACAGATGTTGTGGTGGATCTGGTATGCTATCGTCGGCATGGTCATAATGAGCAAGTTTGTGCCAGACCTTCTCCTTCTCTTTCATTTACACCTTAGTCAGTTGCTACCTGTATTATGTTCTCTTAGTATATAGCTAGCTCCACTCTCTGTGCTTTTCTATTAATAGATGTGAAGGTTATGGCTACTTTGTCAAGTTTTGTTTAAATTCTAATTTCCTGGGTTGATTGGTGATCCAACAGG
The DNA here is from genome assembly GCA_950295325.1 of Polytrichum commune. Lineage (NCBI taxonomy): Eukaryota > Viridiplantae > Streptophyta > Polytrichopsida > Polytrichales > Polytrichaceae > Polytrichum > Polytrichum commune. Next base: position 41,580,859 of record OX485807.1, read on the forward strand.
ATGACCCAAGAGCAACTCAGCCTCTGACATACCAGAAAATTCAAAATCATCCCACCACACTACAAATCTACTCAGAGAAATTAGTTGGTGAAGGCATCGTCACTCATGATGTGAAAAATCGCTTCCCACAACCTGATTTTTTGCATTTTTTTGCTACTTTTCTGGATTTCTAAGAATTTTGTCCTTTCCTTGAATTTTTTGAAATTCCTTGCAAGACGAGCCTTCCACAACTTGAGGATCATCTGTCTAATTTCAGGTCATTGATAGTTGGGCCACTGATGTGAACTCCAAGTTTGAGACTGAGTATGCTGCTGCTGATTCATATGCTCCCAGTTTGCATGAATGGCTGGCTAGCAACTGGCAAGGTATACAGACCCATTATCTTGTGATTTTTTGATATTGAAAATTGTTCAGTGTGCTGGATTGAATTATTGGTCTCAAAATGATCTCAAAATGTGGGCATAACATTCTTAAGTAGCCTATTGAGGTGTTGCAAATGGAGTAATTCTTAGGTAATCTGGATAACCTAAGAATGATTCCATTTGGGATGCACCTCTTTGATGAAAATCTTGGTAGATGGAAGAAGGCTTTGTGTCCGAAGATAGGCAACAATGAGGTGTTGACGAAAGGGAGCATGCCCACTTGACTATGTGCTGCAGTATTTATGTGTGTACTCAAGAAACTTGATTCTTGAAAATTCATTCTTGAAGCTAAAAATAAAATGAGTACTTACACATGCTTAAAAATGCTATGGCTAACAGTTTGTGAAAATCAATTCAGGAGAGGCCCTCGGATCAACTACCTTGAAACGGTTCATTCAGCCAACTGGGTTGGACATTGAGACTTTGAAGAGAGTGGTAAAGATGTTGTGAACCTTCTCTTCTGAATCTTTTGCACTATTTTACAAATGGAATTTGTTGATATTGTCGTTATGTATATATATATGTATATAAGAGTTGAAAACTATGGGAGGCCCCACAGCTGACTGGCCTCAATACCTACCAATGTGCTGAATGCAGGGATTTGCAATCACCAAAATACCTCCAGGGTTCAATTTGCATCCAGATGTAAGAGTAATCAGCTCAAATATTTATTTTAATTTTTAATTTTTTTCATTTCTTACCTTGGTTCTGAAGCCATTTCAGTGCATCCGCACAGTGTTGATGGTGTGCACTTGGAAGTTGTAGGTGGGAACATTGTTGAAAGCAAGGCATCAGATGATGGAAAGCGGAGTTGGTGTTGATTGGGCAATGGCAGAAGCACTGGCATTTGGGTGAGTCCTTGGAACCTGAAGTGTACGTTTGTGTTTTAAGATAGGTGCACCTATTTCGGTTTGTGACCTATTATTTGGACAACTAAAATTTAGGTGTAGTGGACACAAAGGATATGCTATATGGTCCCCCCCAAAATAAAAACCAAGTGAAGGTATAGCATGACCTGTGTGCACAAACGTCAAGTTAGTCCATTGTGTAGCACACCGTGACATAAACAAATGAGTAAAGGCTCCGACATAGGTGAGGGCATAGATTTGCCAATTTTACACTTTGATCAACTATATATAAGGCACTAAAAGCAAGTGTGGCATGTCACTTGTTGTCCCACATCCTTACATCCATTGGGTGTTAGGGAAGTTCATAGTAGGTTAGTTGAGAAGCACTTTCTCCTTTGAAAAGATGGGGCATGATCAAGATGGGTAGCACAAATGGACCTTCCTATGTGACCACAATGGGCCATGGAGTATTTAATTTAGAAATTGAGATGCGATTCAAAGCTTTTGAGTTGCATGGCTTCCGAATCCACATTGTATGGCTAATCTAACGAGGTAACCGACATAGGTGCAGTCACCTTACTTGGAATCAAGTTGTGGTTAGAGCAACTGGCTTTGTTGATGTTGTTGATGTGTCTAGTCTTGATTGAATACACGATGGCACATTATCATTTGTAGACGATGATCTTGTTGTCATCACTTGATCACTACGTCTGGTAATGGACATGTGTTACCTTGTCATCATCTGTGCTAGGCGCCCAATACCTACCACACCGCTACTGCGGCTTGGTAAGTTGGGCACCTACAACAAGACTCCTCACATCTATTACCTAGTTAGTTCTTAAGGTAAGTGGGCCTACAACAAACACTTTTAGCTCTACACCCACTTCTCATAGAATATCAAAACAAACAACTAGTACAAGATGATTAGAAAATCAAAATCGAGGCCATGGTCATTTCCTTAGAATCTTCAGAGCTCATATGAATATCTTATTTATTGTTAAAGTGAAGACTCTCTTTCTTGTTAAATGATCAAATGGATCCCCTTAATTATGTTGACCCTTGAGACTATGTTGACGAATTTTGGGCATTGTGTCTTTTTGGTGTGCTTTCTTAGATCCACACCTAACCACATACCACTTAAATATATGTGTCCAATTAAGATAAGTAACCTAATTAGGCCTGCTTACCTTAGAGGTGGACCCAACATGATCCATTTGCTTGTGCAGGTCATTACTTTTGCATGCAGATCCGGAACGGGGTCAGACACCTGAGAGGCATCCCCACTTTACAGTGAGACTTAGCGGCCAGGATTGTGAGCGAGGCACTTTCAATCAACGCCACTCTGTACTCTATGACCAATCCACAGCTAAGAGGTAAGCTGAGGTACACATGTCTTAAATGATTGGTTTTTGTTGTTTGTCATGATTCTCAACTTAGATTTCAGAGTTTGAGTTTTTCTTGGATCCGCAAACGATGTGAAATTTTAGCAACAATAGAGTTGTTTATGAAGTAAAGCAGATGAAACCATGGGTTTAGTCCCAAACACCGAGTTTATGAGAGTTAAACACAAAGTCACCCAAGTTTTCTTAATACTTAAATCACCATACACAAAGAGGGATGTTGGGGGAACAAAATTTGGCTATTTAGCTTGTCCTACTCGGATGGGCGGGCCAAGCTACCAATGCATAGGCCGATCTTGGGATTTAGGACAGTGGGTCCCATGTGCAAATCCTATTTTAGATCCTAAAATTATCTCAAAGCTTGAGAGGTGGAAAGAGGAGGTCCCAAAAGTTTCACCCAACTTTCAAAATAGGCTCCGATACATGATGAGCTAACGAGCTCTTTATAGAAAGTTTTTTCAAAGAAGGATATAACCCAAGGTATGTCCCTTGAATGGTTAACAAATTTTGAAGTCCAATCTCTTTCAAGCACATGTCTTTTACAGTGTCCGTTCTTAGATCCACACGCCACTTAAGTATAGGTGTCCAATTAAGACAAGTAACCAATTGAGGCATGTTTGCCTTATGGCTTCAGAAAGTCCCATGGCTCAGTTCTAAAAAGTGTACCCTTTTTTTGTTGGGTTACTTGCTTTTACAGATACATACCATTGAATAACATTTGGCCAGGGCGACAAGCTCAATTTGTTGTATGCAACTCAAATCTGTCCGAAGCTGCTGTGTTGGGATTTGAGTATGGATTCAGCCTAGAGAATGAGAATGCTCTCATCATGTGGGAGGCCCAGGTATGTGTCAGGCAATTATCAGCAAGGCCTATAACTACCTTAAATATATTAATCAATGTAAAATATTTGTGCTCTACGTATATACATTTCATCTACTGTAGTGTAAGTTGAATTTAGAAGAAGCCCCTGGGTGCTGAGTGTATAAGGATTATCCATTTGATGCCTTTGATGGTTTATTTGATTAGGCATAACAGAGATTAGAACCGGTTTGAATGTGTGCCTTGTAGTGCAAGGCCATGAAGATCTATGCCATATTTTCAATTTGAGTGCTCTGTGCTGCCACTTGTTCTTATTAGGGTCTGTTTTTCTCTTGCAGTTTGGAGACTTCACCAACAATGCACAGTCAATGATTGACAATTTTATTGTAAGTGGTGAGGAGAAGTGGATGACACCCACAGGTTTAGTCCTCCTACTTCCCCACGGCTATGATGGTCAAGGACCTGAACACAGCTCTGCGCGATTGGAGCGATTCTTACAGGTACTCTCAGTCTTAGCAATAGCCCTATCACAGAAATAAAAATACAAGAAACTTAAAAAAAAACCACAAAAATAATAACACATTCTGGGGAAATAGTAAATTTATAAATAGAAAAGTTAAGTTCTATTTCCCTAGAAAAAAAATATTACTTACTTTGTGTGTACCCATTAAACATAGAGGAAATATTCTGGTGGTCTTTGCCACTTATCTTACACTCCTGTATTTTATTTCATTAGGTAGGTCACAAATATTTGTTCCAAATACGAAGGCAAATTATTATAGTGTAATTAACTCAAAAGATAATTGGAAAATCTAATCAGCTAGACTCCTTGGTAACTTTTTGAGAAGGGAAAAGGGGGCATAGCTTAATTGTGATGGATTTTGTAACTGTCAGTTGTGCAGTGACGATCCTGATTCTTTACCTGGGTTTGGCCCCCTACACAAGTTGCAAATGGAGGCAGGTTTCTGTGCTGCTGACAAAGGTAATGTGCTTGTGATAGCCCTTGTAAAATTCACTAACTCTGGTACTTCTGAATTATATCTGTTGATGTAATTTAACTACTCGGAGGATTTTGTTGATCTGTTATGGAGAAATACAGTTTTGTCTCCAAGTAAATCAACTCAAGGTGTCAAACGGTGATGAGTGTTTCTCATTCAGGTGGAAAGGGCTTCTTAACTCGAGCGGACCTGAAGGCAGTGATAGAGTCCATGAAGGGAGTTAGTCCAGAGCGGGCGGAGATATTGATGCAGGAGCTCGACATTGGACAAGCAGAGCAAATCCAACGGTTCCAGATCCTTCACTTTTCTTTCTTTCTTTCTTTCTTTCTTAGTCATAAGCTGATGTTATCCTTGCCCTGTGGTTTACAGTTAGAGATGTTTTGGAAGGCATATGTCAATAAGTCTTGAAAATATTAATCAACACAGTGACCAGTAGAGTTATCCTTCAACTCAAATGGCACTTTATTCCGGGATTGGTCCCCTATGATTTTTCATCAGTTGTTTTGCATACAATATAAATAATTTCTTTCCACTTGTGGTGCATGCTTGGAGGTAATGTTTGAAATTTAAATGAAGCGCAACCTATTTTGGTTCATTGAGGGCCAAACTATGTAGCACCTCATGGCATGCTAAAATGAGTTTTACCCTCAATGAATCGATATAAAATGTTCTTTGTTGAACCCTCCACAATACCTCCAAGGATTCACTGCAAACTTACTGAACATGGAAAGAATTCTATGCAAAACAACCAATCCCCAACCAAAAGTTATGGATAACTCTAATGTATAGAGGCTATCTTTCCACAATCATTAAGTCTTTAATGTCTGGACACTTGGGTACATTATATTTAGTTAGTGGGACTTCTAAATGTTTCCGAGTTCCCTCTCACAAGATTGTTTGCTGCATCTTGTATAAAAATGGCAGGATACTATTCACCTTTTGCCTGTTAAATGCCAAAGTCACTTTATAAGATGGTGTGCTTTGGCTGAGAAGTTGGTGAAAGTTTGAGAAGTATTACTAGGCAGGTGGAAATCCCATTATCCATATGCTGAATTGGGTGATTTTGTTAAACCAGGAAAGATTGGGACATGTTTATGGCGCAGTGGATGCGGCGCAACGCTGAAAAAGATCACAACCTGTATGGTTTTCCTTTTGACATATGACACTGCCAATCATTTTTGTTGTGTGTTTCTGGGCACATTTAGTACTCTGGTCGTTACTTAGATTTCTTGAAGTTGAGACTGATGTTTTTATTGATACTAAAATTGTCTTGAGTGGATTTTGCAGATGTGTTGTCAATATCACAACCCCAGCAAACTTTTTTCATGTGCTGCGACGTCAAGTGAGTCTGCTGTGATCTTTCTGTCCACAGACAAGAGTAGACTTTGGTATCCACAGTGGTCAATGTATTTGTATTTTCTAACCGAAGTATCTCAATTTGTTTGGTGCAGATGAATCGGCCTTATTCTAAACCTTTGATTGTGATGAGTCCAAAGGTGAGTCCAGTTCCTTATTATATACATGGAGAGCCCACACAAACCTGACTTAGAGTTGCAGGGTTTAAAAAATTATGCTCTTTTAAATACCAGTGTGGTTCAATGCAACAGTGAGAGGATTTCATATTTTCATGATATTCACAATCCATATAGAAGATTCTAAATATTTTGATCTAAATATTCACAAACCATTCATATCAATGCTCAAAATTATGTCATGAAATTTTATCCCAAGGCTCAAAATTAACCCATGAACAACATGGTTTGAAGGATTGAGAAAAGCGTGTGTAGAAATGATGTCAAAAATTACTAAACTTTGAATAGAATTGTATGTTGTATCCCTTTATGTATTTTAATGTATTTTCACCCTAATTTCAACTTATTTCTTGGACCAAAGAATCTCACTAGAAGGATAAGGTTATTTGAAGAAGAGTTAGTTTTCTAAGAAATGACCACAAATGAAGACAACAACAAATTTACATTTCTTGTCTCAAAAGCCCCGTCAGGGCCCTGGTGATGTTTGAAGGTTAAATATAAAGAGTCTGTATTCTGAAGCCTCTATACTGTACTACTTCTTTAGCAGCATTAGCAATCTGTGAAGCACTTTGGTGCTCAGTACTCAAGTTCTTTAAATTGCCAGATTTGAAAATTGATAAAATTGTCTTCTTATTCTTCATGTTCGAAAATGTGTAGTTGCCAGCTTTAAACTGTGAAATGTATCCTCAGCCTTCTGCTAACATTTGGAAGGGTGGCAGTATCTCCTACATCATAAACCTTGTGCATCCAAGCTAACAGACATGGCCACGGGGACATACTTCAGGTATGAGTAGCTTCTTATTACACCGTTTTAACTTCTGTGTGTAACTTTGTTGTACCTTCTCCCTTGTCAAACACCGAAGTGAACTATTTGAAAATCACCTTTCTATCCTCATCTCTTTCTCAGCTAGTCCTGCCATTCAGGCGTGTAATTGCAGATGGGGATGGAGCAGACAATCTCCGACATACACATGACTTGGTTCATCGTAAAGATGTACGGAAACTTCTGTTGTGTTCTGGGAAGGTCAGTTTTGCAATCCCATTTTTCACTCTATCCTTGAACCAAGGTGCGTGGCCCTGCTGTGGGCACTTTCAACTCCACAACCAATTTTGGCGGCTAGTGTGGAATCGGAATTCTCTAATCTGGATAGCAATTGCAATAAATCACAAAGATTGTCATTTCAAGTCTCAAAGGTGGAGTCGAGTTGCAAAAGTTATAAGAGATCAAAGTGAAGATACTCTTTCTCCAGAAGTGATCACATAGGCCTTAACAGTTGCAATGTTCGCTATTGAACTTAGAATGATGTCTAGATTCTGGGCACATAGTCCAATCTCATTGTAACAAGTATCTTTTTGGTGTTTGTTTATAAGTACAAGCCTTGCCATGTACCGCTCAAATATCTGAATCTGATTAAGAAGAGTGACCACATAAGACCCACACACCTTACTTTAGAATTTACTGAGGAACTTTGGAAGCTTGATCCATTCATTAAGTAGGTAGGGTGGTAAGGATTAGCAATTTCCCACTTCGATATTCAACTGATGGCGTATAACCAGTAGGCGTTTGCAGTATAATTGATGACCACGTGGTTTCATTCAGATTTTCTATCAGCTGAGCAATGGGAGACGGACTCGGAAGGTCCGAGATGTTGCCATTGTTCGGCTGGAGCAGATTGCACCTTTTCCTTTTGACCGGGTGGCCATGGTAATTAATCGGTACCCAAACGCACAACTGACATGGGTCCAGGTATAAAAGGACTTCCTCTCTCCACCCTTTCTCTCACTTCAGCTTTACCCCTTTTACCAGGACAAGCAGCTACTTCAGTACTAACGTAAGTGGGCCTAATTTGGTAACTTGTCTTACAGCCTGCTTATGGGAACTGAAGAATGTATCTCACTTGGACACCTATATTTGAGTGGTGTGTGGTTAGGTGTGGATCTAAGACAAGACACTAAAAAGGCATGTGTTTGAAAAGAGATGAGGTGACTGTGCGCTCAGAATTTTTTAACTATTCTAGGTTCAACAATCAACATATATCGGGGGACCCATGTGGTCGCTTCAACAAGATATTCATATGAAGTCTGAAAAATTGGAGGAAAATGGCTATAGCATCAATTTGGATTTTCTAATTAGCTCTTACTAATCACATGTTTAGTGTCCTGGAGAAGTCTGTGAGAAACCAAATTTTCGTGTTTTAGGTCCTCATGCAGCTAGCTAGGGAACTGAAGAATAGGTTACCATGGGTAATCTTTGTTTCAGGAGGAACCCAAGAACATGGGAGCCTGGGCATATGTGCAACCACGACTAGCCACTGCGCTGCGGGAGCTCTGCCGGGAGCGAGAGCATGCAAAAGTGCAGTTCATTGGTCGCCCAACGACTGGCACCACTGCAACAGGAAGCTTCCGAGTTCATCAAGTAGAGACGAAGGCAATCATCAGTGAGGCGTTCAGTGAGACATGAAAGGTTGTTGTTGGGTAGTTCTGTAGCTGCATTGGATTATATTTTGATGTTGCTGGTGATGTATGTATCATATGGCCAGCAGACTAGGTTGGTAGTCTGGGGTAGAACTACTGTAGTAGGTTCACTAATAGAAAAAAGGGAAAGGAAGGTTACCATTGTACAATCTGCATCATGTATTTGTTTCATTGCAGGACACATTAATTGACATTCTTATAACACAATCTGGAGCGCTCTGGTAATTTCACTTTGATTTAATGTCCCTTGATGTGTCATATGGCCAGCAGACAGGGTGGCTTAAACCCAAGGCCTTAACCTAGATCCTATGGGAACTCAAGGTCAAGCTGCCTAAGGCCGGAATAGTACTCGGATGATGACCTTCTTCCTAGCATATCATTTCTGGTGCACCCTACCACCTATGGTCCACCCAATTATAGTGGGGGTATATAGTTTCAACCGACGATGTGGGAACCTAGGGGCTTGCCCTTGGGGGAAGGACATAAGTGTCAGTTAGCATGTCCACAGCGTTCACCTTCGAAGGGAGGCAGTAGTCTTCAGGGCCCCTCTAACTCTTGTAATGCCTGTTTCGAAATTACATATAGGCTTAGACCAACTCCAAAATGAAGCAACACCATAATGGCAGTGACAACCTCCGAGCCGTTGATTTTTTCTGGCCAGCAGACTAAAGTTCATAATCTTGGGTAGACCTACATGTAATATATTTACTGGTAGAAAGGAAGGTTATCACTGTACAATCTGGCAGTGTCATGTATGTATTTATTGGAGAGTCACACAATAATCGACATAAAGATTGTGAATATATTCTTGAACCCAGAGCCCTGGTAAATCCACTGCATGAAACAAGTGGTCAAGCCCTTGTTACTGTTTCCGGATTGCAGAGTTTCTCCTGCATTTTGCAAAACTTTTAAATTCGGCCAAGGAGCATCGCACAACGCTGCAGCTCAAACTTCAGAGCTTCCACCAACTTTATCCGGAACTTTGAATTCCATGGAGAAGTAAATATTTCCGCTCCTAACCTTTTTCGGAGAAAGTAGAATCTTCGAAACGGCACGTGATTGTGCCCATTCAAGATTCAGCATCTTCAAACTCCCAGTCCACGACAAGGGAATTCAATTTGGTGCAAAGATGGTCGGGTGGAATTTGAGTTTCCATTTCAGGGAGAAGTTGATCTAACTTCTTCAACCTAAGCTATTTGTAACTCAAGCACACGAGATGCTATCATGTTCTCCGTACCGGATCAGTTGGCGACGAGTTTTGGATTTGAGAAAGTTTCGGTGGAAATCAACTTAGGATTTCGATCGTTCTATGTTTATGGTAGCGAATTAGGGTCTGTTGAAGTGCTTTCAATTGTGGTGGAGGTTTAGGTGGCACTCGGAGTTGACCGCGAAGTGGTGTTGATGATTGATGGGTGAAATTAAGTCATGGCGAGTTTTTATCCTTCGGTGATTTAGGTGTAACCTGAGACGATCTGTGGCTTAATTTTCTGTCCGACCTCTTGGGGACGCGGTTTGATTGATCGTTTCCGGGAAGAAGAAGAAGAGGGGGGAATTTAATTATTATGTGCCCAAAAACATCTTGATCACCGCTGGGTAGGATTCATCGGCTTCCACGTCGCAAAGCTGCTACTCCGGAAGTATCCCGAATACAAGATCGTGGTGCTCGACAAGCTGGACTACTGCTCCAACCTGAAAAAGCTCCTACCCGCCTTGAAGACAACCAAGAACCTCAAGTTCGTGCAGGGCGACATTGCGAGCTCCGGTCTGGTGAACCACCTGCTGATCACGGAGGGAATCGACACCGTCATGCACTTCGCCGCACAAACTCACGTCGACAAATCCTTCGCCAACAGCTTCGAGCTCACCACCAACAACATCTTCGGGACGCATGTGCTTCTGGAGGCCTGCAAGGTGACGGCCGGCCAGGTGAAGCGATTCATTCACGTGAGCACGGATGAGGTTTACGGTGAATCCAAGATGGACGACACCGTCAGAAACTTCGAATCATCCTCGCCGCTCCTACCAACAAATCCATACTCCGCCACCAAAGCGGGTGCAGAAATGTTCGTGATGACTTATGGCCGTTCCTACAACCTCCCCATGATCACAACTCACGGGAACAATGTCTACGGCCCTCACCAGTTTCGCGGGAACAATGTCTACGGCACAGTTATATACCCTACAAATCACAGCTAACAGCGTGCAAGGTTCTTAGTTTTGAATTGTAGGGTGATAACGGACACTACCATGAACTTGTTTTCAATCTTCTGTATCATCTTTTGCAAGTCCTGATCATTCTTTCCAAATTGCCTTTTCATGTGTGTTTCATAGTCTAGAGTCTTCATCAAATTGTATTATGTGGCCGTGATGCACTGCAACAAAATTTACAAGTACATTGTTTTGTTCCTTGTCGCTCAATAAAGACATTGCTTTGTCATAATTGGAAGACAAATTATCTTCCTTCATGCGTCCATAGGTATGTGAATGACAAGTTATTGCTTTCTTGGATATCTTCCTTCAACTTGTGTTTAGAGATGGCTTGCTTTAGCCTTTATTTGCATTAGTCCAAATCTTTCACACAAGAAGGTTGTATAATACTATCTTCAAGAACCACCAAGGACATCCTCGAGTCAGATCTGCACATTCTTGAAAATGGTGCTTTAGGATGTGAGTTGCCAAAATTTCATGAATTTCATGTTGATTGGGATCTTGGGGTTGGATGAATATGTCAATGTGCAATCCAACATACCCACTATAGTCCAATATGATTTTAATTTCTTTGCATATAAAAGAAAACATGTTCTCCTTGAGTATGTATTCATTATTTTCAAATGTCCGTTGAAAAGACACCTCCAATCTTGTCAAATTTCAAATGTCCATTGAAAAGACACTTTTAAACTTGACATCTTTGCTCAATCTTGTCAACATGAGAAGGGTGAGCTCAAACAAGTTACCCAAGTTACCACTTACTCTCCATTTGTGTGGTGGTGGAACTGATTTCCACTACAACACATTAATCCCCACACATCATGAAGTCCAACCCATCTTTTTTAAGATTATACGTCCAAAACTTCCTTGATATGTAGCTCATAGCACATTCTCACATCCAAGAATTTGAGAACATTGTTTTTCCTTCTGGCATAGTGAGGGGTAACATCCTCATAACAAACGAATACAAAATTGCCTTTCCAAAATTACTGCCCTCAGATTGACAGATTGGCCCCAGGCTGAGACTCTTTGAAACCACGTCATGGGCTTAGTAATCGTTATTTGAAAAACTAGTCAGGGCACTGGTATGATTCAGGGCTCCAATTTCGTAGTCATGCTAGGGTCTGGTATTGTTGGGATCCAAACCTGTCCAAGTGGTCTAGTTCCAAATAATATCAAAAGTGAAGTTAAAGACTGGTATGATACATACTCTAGAAAACCACTGCTAGCAATACTGGTATAAGCTTACTTTACTATACCACATTAAGCCAATGCATATATCGAAAAGAAGAAAAAGTCATGCATTGTCAATTAAATGCAAAAGAAAAGAAACTTAGAATTGCCTCACTTTCTAGGTATATCTATAAATAGTGATTGGAGAAACTGCTCATGCAAACCTTAATCGGATACTTGAACTCAAAGCCACTTTCCTCTTGTCAAAGAGCAAGGAAGAGCTGTCAGAGCGAAGCCCTGAATGTAGTCTTGCTCCTCAGGAAGGCCTCAAGTTCTAATGTGCAAAAACAACACTAAGGATATATGAAATTCTTACAATCTTATTTGACTTACAGTCATTTCTCAGTCACTAGAAACGGAAGCAATGATCTCACAAGCAATACACTGGTAAAAAGTCTGGGAGACATCGGGTATCAGAAGCTCCAGTTCATCACTAGCATCCCAGATAAGGTAAAGGTGACTAGGAACAATGAAAAGAAACTAAATTTAAGTGTTATTTGACCTGTGAAAAGCGATGACAGTGCAACCTTAGAATTGATCTGAAGACCTAAGACAATAACTATTCTAAGAAGGAAACAAATATTGGCTATCATGAGCCAGAAATGGGACTACAAAGACCCAGAATGGACTTCTGCATTAAATTTGGCGTAGAGCCAAAATCCTATGGAGGTTCTGAGATTGCCTTGAGCCTTGACTCACTGCAGGGCGGAATATCCTTGAAGGCACAACTTTGAATTTGATCTCAATCTCATGGCAGCTTGGAATAACTTACTATGTTGAGCTTGTGCAAATTAGTACACTAAACACCTGCTTTAATGCTTGCGAACCCTTTCCATGCCAGGTGGGCAGGGTTCACCTTTCGTGTCCCCTCCTCCTGCAGCTCCTTTACTGGGACCACTTGTGAAGAACTTGTAACAGCCATAAAATAATGCTCCCCACCCTGCTAGCGACACGAACACAAACTGGAGAAAAGCAGATACATTGAGTATCAAATGATTTATTAGTACCCCTTCTGACCCCATAAAATTAAACATTGTACCAAGTTATACAACCTTCACATTATTTCATCTATTCTCTAGAACATACAAGTTCTGATACAAAAATATCAGAATACAAGATAATACAAACAAGAAACCTGAATAAATTCTGCTAAGAAATAGCATGCAAACATCTTACATGTTCCTCCTTCCACTTAGAGGGGCTTGTGGGATCCTGCCATATCGGCACTTTTGCAGGTCCATGAGCATCTGTTATACATGTCATATGAACATGACATGACTCATTGAAGTTAGCCAAATTTAGGTATAGAATAAAGGTTGCAAATGAAGCTCCAGTTCATCTCTAACATCCCACATAAGGTAAACGTGTGTTATTTGGATACATTTCTCTCTGCAACCCACTTCTCGTAGGATATGCAACACATGACTACTGCGAGCTAATTAGCAAATCCAATTCATTCCTGTAGCCATTTGCCTCATGATTTCCGGAGCTCTTATGAATCTTGTTCATTGTTAAAGTAAAGATCCTTCCACTCATTTAATTGGTCATACAGGTCCCACCCAATCATGTTGACAATTGAGCCTGGAATGGTTAATATATTTTGCGCACGTAGTTCAATCGCTTGTAAAAACATGTCTTTCTGATGTACGTCCTTAGATTCACTCAAATATCAAACATAGGTGTGCAGGTCATTGCTATGTTCGATTTGGGCACGCCTTACCTTACCAATCTTGACCTACAAAACTCACTCTTTTATATATAATTCACTGCATACAATACGTGCATGAATGCAAAGATTTTTCAAGAACTGGATCTTGAAGACGTCAGTGCATCATTCTACACACATTTTCAGTTCATAATAAGGAGGAGTTTGATATCTCTCCACCTAACCTACCCGGGTCACAACCAATCCATCGATCACAACATGCACCCTTAATTACAATGTCATTTTTAATCTGATAGATTTCGAAGGAGGTGTTTCAGAATCTGAAGAATTACACATACCCGCCATGCTGCGTCTCCATGTAAGCTGGGATGGAGCACTACGAAGAAGGCGGCTGGAAGCACCCAACTTTTGAAGCAGCGCCATGTTGTTGCTGTTCCCTTTCTCAAACTGCTTCGCTACCAAACTGGATGTCAGTTCTGCAACCTGCAGACACAACACCAACAGGCCTATCATCAAGATTTCTGCTCGATCTTTGTGATGTCAAACTTATGATTTAAACACTGCTACCATTGAAATCATTGACATTTTGAGGTATCACCAAGAAGCAGCACCACAAGTTGCACCAAGAACTTCGATGGTTGGAATGGTCGACAAATAACAATGTCTGCAGTAACCAAAAACTAAGAATCAAATTAAGGAAAAAAATGAAGGGTACCACGTGGCATCCTCCTTGATCCAAGACTCATGTACATTCAGGACAAGGGCAAAAAAATGAAAAGAAAAAAAGGAAAAAAAGAAGAAGAGGAGAAATGGCAATGTTTCTCAGAATAATCACCATGGACGCTCTGGAAACAAAAGAATAAAAATGGAGAAATATTGTTGCAGGTCTAGAAAATAGGAAACCAGTGTGACAGTGCACCAGTAATTCAAAGTACAATTCAATACAAAATGGTTTGCATATCCAGCAACAGAAGAACTTCAATGACACTGATCAATACTAAAGAATACTTCAAATTGCTCTACATTTAAACAGGCTCAAAGGATCATCAATCCATTATCCCACCCTACTCATAAACCCCAGACCTTGCCACCACAAGTTCCATATCTTGGCACATTAAGCACATTGGTACAACTTCCAAACAATTTAGCCAACATTGTGAGACCTCTCTTGCACATTCTCTTGTACAATGGCGAGTGAAAATGTTTACCTGACCTCAAGCAGCAGCAGCAGGAGCAGCCACAGGGAGAGAGATGGAAATTAGGGTTAAGAAATGATGGAGATTGAAACGAATAGCAAGATTGATGACAGTGGCTTTCGTGGGAATGTGAAGATCCATGGACACCATGCTGCATGCATGGCAGACTTGGTGTTCTTCCATGTGGTCATAAAAATACGTTAAGGTAGATGTGTCTTAAATGGTTAGTTTTTCTTCAACATTCACTTCGAAATACGACTCCAAAGCAAGAATTTTAAATTCTGGTTGATGCACGAATGCAAATGGAGAAGCCAGGTTCAATAGCCGAGGAATTCGGAGCCTGTCCTGAATTGATTTGGAATTTTTGAAGGTTGAAGCTATGGAGTCATAACTCAGTCACATAGCCCGCCCTCCAATTAAGTTGATTATTGAGTCTAGAATGGTTAACAATTTTCGAGCATGTAGTTCAGTCTTTTTGAAATAGATACCTTTTTGGTGTCCATTCTTAGATCCACACCTAACCACTAACCACTGATCAAATGTACATGGGCTTTCAAGATAATTAACCGAATTAGGCATGTTTATCTTATATGTATCATTGTAATGTGGAGATACGTAAAACCAATATTAAACCAACACTATCTATCACAATCATACAGTTGAAGTCCCCAAACATATCTTATACTATTTTCTTGGAGATTTTGGGCCATGTAATTGTGATAGCCATGTAAGTTTGCCAATCTATTATAAAGCCTTTATAGATTGGAAATAATCTTTTCAAGCAACTTAAGTTGGGATGAGTAAACCATAAACCTATAGGGTGTATATATATATATATATATGAAGAATTATAAATAATAGGTATGAGACAATCACTTAAAAAATTTGAGAGACCTATATATTATTATCTGCTTTGCGTCTAGTGGTTCAAGTTTAAAATTGCCAATATTCAATAGCCAAGGTGCCTCATTACAATTAAAAGATTGCAAGGGATTCTAATTGCATAATGAGGGAGGGATCACCAAGTTGAACCCTCTAATAGTCATCACCATAGGTGTAAGAGGAGTTAGATACAACAAATCTATGGAACAAATTAAAGACTTAAAACTTTCCCACATCACAAATCAGAAAACCAATGAGAAACATACACCAAACCACCAACAAATACCTAAATTATCATATCCTCAACAAAAAGAAAACTAGACAAATAAAAAAATCGAATGCCCCCCCCCCCCACCCCTCCCCTAACTAACTAAGTAACTAACATAATGATTAATGCAGTTAAGAACATGACATTCCAAATTAGAGCATGCACAATTGCATGCATCCTAGAGCAAATGGACTTGCACTCACATCCATGGCAACCACCAATGTTCTACATGTTTGTTTGTTTTTTTGTTTTTGATTCTGGCATCTTCTACATCCATCAAAGATTGGACTTGGTGTTTACTAAGGTAGATGTGCCTAATTTAGATATTTTCCTTTATGCACCCACTTCTAGTCTTATGTGAAACACATACGTAATTAGTGCAAGATGATTAGAAAACCAAAATAGTGCCCATAGCCGTTTGCCTCATAATTTATGGTTATTCATTTTCAAAGTGAAGATTCTCATGCTCATTAAGTGGGCATATAGGTTGACTATTAAGCCTAGAGTAGGTAGCATATTTTGAGCACGTAGTCAATTCTCTTTTAAACAAGTATCTTTATTTTAATGTTTATTCTTAGATCCACACCTAACTACATACCACTCAAATATAGGTGTTTGTATTATTGCTATGTTAAAATTAGCACGTCTCCCTTAATTGATGTTTGCAGAAGACCTTGATCACTTGCACTGAACTTAATATGGGGCTAAGGACTACAAATGCAACTCATTGGTTGAAGGAAGCAAAATCTCAATGATCAACATTGTCCACTTTGGGAGTGGCCCATGTGACCTAAGGAAGGTCAAATGAGGTTTGTGACTTTGAACATTTCTATTAAAAGTTAGATATGCTTTCAATGTGATCTCAATGCCCTCTCAATGTCGTTATGCTCATGCGTAATCGCTATTGTGCACTCTAAACTCCGTAATATCAACCTCCTTAATGTCACTCCTTCTCTTATATCATGAATCCCTAGGGAAGGAATGCTCACAGAGTAAATCTCACTCCTTGTTGTCACGTTTGACATTAAAATAAATCACCAAAGAATTCAAACCACTCGCTCGCAAGCATCATGTTGTCATCATTGTAATTATTGACATCATTACAATATTGACTTTGCATTATTCCATAATGTAACATGCTAAGCTAATTCTCTTTTATCACATCCATGTTAACACTGCATAACTCCTTAATATCTCATGCACTTTGGTTGTGACAAGCATGATATTATGGAGTTTAGAGTGTCCTTCATCCAAATAAAATATGGAATAATGTTCTTGGGTTATGTAAGGGACATGGTGCTCAAAGTGTCTACGATAGGCACTTCAATCTACCTCAGGCCATAACTTTAGGCTTTACGAGTCAAATGAAAATTCGATGCCCTAGACCACGGTGACAAGCACCTCCTCGGTAACAGGCCACCTACCTTACCGTGAGCTTACCCCTATCTCCACACCTCATCCGGAAGCTCTTGCTGTCGCTCTTCCTCCGAGAAATCTCACTCGCAGCGATGGAAACCGCCACCGTAATTCGCACCAACGGACCCCCCGATTTCACAACCGTCGCCGCCTCCTGGGCTACTCACATGCCACACTGAATGAACAACACATCGAGCAATCTGACGTGCGGGACGGGCGATGACGGGGGCTCTCGCAGGCCTGCTGGCGGCAGTCTCCGTGCCTGCTGCCAACAGCTTCTTGAGCGGACTCGATGAGAAGCTGACAATCAAGGCGTGCTTCAAGCATTTCAATTTGGGAATTGGGTCGCTGCTCACGGGGCGATTGGAAGCGAGTCACGGTGGTGACAATGCGATTGGTAGCCGCCGTAACAGCAACCGCGCGGTGGCGGCCTCCTTCGGCCGGAGCTCGGGCGGTCGGTACCAGCCTGCCAAAATTTATGCGAGAGACAGGGTTGTAGATTTTGGGAAAAACAAGGGGAGCATGCTGGGCACTCTTTCTTCTAGGTTTGTTTGTTGACCTGGGCTCTTCGCCTTCATTTTTTCTTTTCGCCCTTTTTGTGTTCTTGTTTTGTGAATGTGAACGTGAAACTACATCATGCAATTATACGCTTTCTTCTCTTCAGTGTGGGTCTCATTATTTCAAAAACAATTCGCACTGAAGCAATCATCTTGTGATGCCCACCATGTATCTTTATGCGATCGGTATTACAATCTTGATACTGGTCGGGTAGGTCCTTCATACCTAGGTAATATCACCCAAATATTATATGGTGTTAAGATGGCACTGACATAAACAATGACTCGGGTATACAAAGACTCTCATCTTGCGATACCCACCAAGGAGCAATATGTGACTGGTACTGATGTGTCACACATCCCAACATTGGTTGAGACCATGCATAATGTGGCACAGTGGGTTGTTGGACCAGCTTTTGCCTTGCATTCATCGTTAAGATGCTTTCAAGGTGCATGGTTTTGGAGCACATAATTGGATGGGATAATGTTCAAGGGTTTATATCCTAAACACAAGCCCTGCAATGTGGCGCAGCGACCTAAGTTGATGGTATTTTATTTTTTTATACCATTGGGGTCTGTATACCATTCAAGAACCCTCATACCTAGGTGAAAACACCCTAATGTCAATGTGGTATGAGGATGGCACTAACCCAAATAATGGCTTGGTACACGCCTCTGTCCAAACTGGTGGGGTGTCGGTCTTCTTTAGCAATTCGGTCAAAGGCATAGCAATGACGGAATACCTTGCAATACCAATATGTGACTAGTATTGCAATTTTGATACCTGTCGGGTAGGTTTTTTGATACCATTGTGACACATTCACCTTTATGCCAGTCCAACATTGGTTGAGACCATGCATTGACCTCCACTTCAACAGAATGTGGCACAATGCATTGTTGGACCACCATTTGCCTGCATTCATCATTAAGGTGCTTTGAAGGTCCATGGTTTTGGAGAAGAATTGGATGGGATGTTGTTCAAGGGTTCTATATTGTTAACACAAACCCTGTAGTTTGCCACAGCTACCTAAAGTGTTTCTATACTATAGGCTCTGTATACCATTCAAGAACCTCAATACCTAGTTGAAAATACTCTAATATCAAAATGGGATGAGGATGGCATCAACTCAAATAATGGCTTGGGTATACAAAGACTCTCTCGTCTTGCAATACCCACCATGTATCCGTTTGTGACTAGTATTGCAATTTTGTTATCTGTCAGGTAGGTTCTTTGATACCATTGTGATGCATTCACCTTTATACCAGTCCAACATTATCTGAGACCATGGATTGAGCTCCACTTCAACATAATGTGACACAATGCATTGTCAAATCACCATTTGCTTGCAGACATTGTTAGCCTGCCTTCAAGGTTTATGGTTTTGGAGTGTAATTGGATGGGATGTTCAGGGTTTTGTTTATATTTATATTAAAACAAGCCCTGCAATGTGGCACAGATACCTAAAGTGGATGGTGAAGAATCTGAAAGGGGGGATGCTTGAGGACTGGGTAGAGTACGCCCAAGAAGTGTTGGACGACCCTTTGTACAGGGACAGAATTGAGTGGGAGAAAGTGGAGAAGCTTCTAGTAGAGTCTCATGACCTTGCCAAGTTCTCCAATAACAGAGATGCCCTTGCGCCCGCACGCATGTATGGCTGGGATTTGGACAATGACGCTGCTTGGAGTAAAGTGAATTTCTCATTACTTGGAACAAGCAAAGGAGGTCAAATTCCAAGGGTGCCAATTGACCAAGAACCTAAGCCGAAGCCAGTAACACCAAGGAAATCAAAGGTTAGTGCTTTTTCCTCTAGAAACTGTGAGTGAAACTTCGAAGGTGGAATCAATGTGCTTGGCGAGTAAGGGCACATTACAGTGTGGCCAAGGGCCGTGACCATGAAACTATGAGGGCCCTTGAAACTCATCCGAAGTCCTTACCATGGAAAATTGAAATTGAGTTCTATGTGGTAACGAGCCTTCAAGTGTAGTGGTAAAGACATACGTGGCCAGGCTCTTACATATGCTATTTGAATATCATCCTAGTATTCAGTAGGGCCTATTCACACAATAAGTCATAATTCACAAAATCCAGTAAACCATGAAACATTATCCATTGCACACCATGTAGAACTCCCTGTTGGTTTGTTCATCCATTCAAACTTCCTTGGTCCCTTACACACTCAAGCTCTAGTGGATAGTGAAGTGGGACAGTCTCGGCATTTTCCTCCAGTGAGAGATTGTAGATTTCAATGGTCATGGGCTCTTGAGCTCTAGTGTAAGTTTCCTTGGGAGGCCTTTCTTTTGTTTACAGACCATAGGTAGACTTGATCCATATTTGACCTAATCAGAGAGCGAAGTCCTTTGAGGATATGATATAAACTTTAACAGGTGGGTTTTAAACAGAAAAATTATAGAGAACATTGTTGCTGTGCAGCAGGGTTCTTGTTTTGGTAATCAAGAAAGGCCTAATTGTGTTGCATAACTGTCCCTGTGCATGCACCCTGATTTTGAAGTTAGATCGGTGTTAATCCAACATAGCAACAATTTGGACACCTATATTTGAGTGGTATGTGGCCAGGTGTGGATCTTAGAACTGACACCAAAAGGAGATTGGACTATGTGCTCAAAACTTATTAACCATTCTAGGCTCAAGAGCCAACATAATTGGAGGGGGGGGGAACACATGACAGTTAACTAGCACAAGAATCTTCTTGCAATAATGAATAATATATTCATATGAGCTCCAAAATTATGAGGAAAATGGCTACGGTAATGATTTGGACTTGCTAATCGTCTCACACTAATTGCGTGTCCTACTACGAGAAGTGGGTGCAGGGAGAAAAGTGTTCAATCAACGCCCACTTACCTTAGATGCACTCTTTCCATCTGATCCTATGGGATTTCTCACCTTGAAGATGTAAAGAATTTGACAGTAAACAGAAGTAGGTTCTGGTATATGTACATGAATAATGTGCTCAAATCTTATTACAGTGTGTGTGGCTTGAATCAGTTGAGTACAAGAACACCGGCTCCCATTGCAGAGGGCCAAACCTCATCAGGAAGTTTGCGAGACGAACTCAATCGAAGAAGACAACAGAGGAGAGAGAGACTAAGTGCACAACGAGATTCCTTAATGGGAAGCAAGGCAATGGAGAAGCAGAAAGTTGAAAGCCGATTCCCTGGACGTGAAGGTCTACTCAATAAATTACAGGAAAACAGGCCCCAAAATTAGGTTAATCTGAATAGTCTCTTAGAAATATGTTGTGCAATTTTGCTTCAGCTATTTGGCCATTACAGTTGGTGTCTGCAACGATTCTTTTTTAATGTTACTCTTCCTAGAACATACACATTAAACCTTTTGTGGTTTGAACATTCTGCCATCCTTTTCCAAGATCATTAGGAAATTTTAAGCTGAGAATCATTGGACATTCCTTCTGAAAATTAACTTTGGAACTTTCGGATGACTACCAATTTATTTGACAAGGTTGGTCTCCAATCAACTGTTTTGTACTCAAAACTATGTACATCAAATATGTACTGGCTGCCAATTGTTTTTTGCAAAATTAGGATTTCCTAGACCCCAAGAGATTAACAAGAAAACGGTAGAACCGTGAGGCTCTGTCCTTTATTATGAAAGACTATAATTGTAGTTGTCCACTTTGCTCATGCCAATTCATGGCTATTCACCATACCAAACCTTTCTTGGATTTTGTGCACCTTCTTCTCGAATACAAGTCAAGGATTGAAGCTACTCATTTATCACCCAAAAATTTTAAAATAAATAATCAAGAACTACCGAAATAACTATAGTTAACCAGATTTCTTTCAATGCATTTTAGGGAGCACTTATATATATATCTAGTTGGGTTCTCACTGATCAATACGAGTGATTATCAAACATTATCCATTTATGAACATGTAGGATTCATGTCACATTCATGTCACTTTCTCATTCATTTTCTGACATGCTCACCCATGGTCACTTTTATTTTAGGCGACCTTGTATAGGATGAAGTGGGACTGCCACCCATTTCTCCACCAATGATAGATTTTAGAAGGTGATGGTGATGGTCACTGGTCACTGGTGTAAACTAGTCCAGAGGGAAAGAAAAGAAAAAGTGGAGAAACTACTGAGGAAACTAAAGAACTTCAAATAGATTGATTTGTATGTCACATCTTTACAATTTGATAGAGTTGGTGAGGAGCACGGCCCATTAGTTTTCTGGTACTACAAGCTATGCCAGAGTTAAATGTGGGTGGACCCCAACTATACTTAGTAAGGGTGACCATGTCTTACTTCAATAAAGTTTAATTTTTAGTCCTTTCATTTTATTTTATTTTCAATAAAAGCACTACAACTTGTCTAAGTCCACTTTAGACTATGACACATGATCAAAGCTTTTAAAATTTGATGTGGATTTCTCTTGGTTGTGGTCTTTAGACCACCAACCATAACCACAAAAAATTATAAATCATTTTTTTTTTGCAATCATTGGTCACATATGTAAAATGGCCCTCAGTTCTTCTCTCACACTTGGAATTGTAATGCACTACATCACCCATGAACAAATTAATTGCAATTATAGGCATTGTTGTTGTTGTTGTTGTTGTTACTACTACTACTACTACTACTACTACTATGATAGGTGTGATCACTTTTGAAATAATTTAAAAGCATGCACCTAAAGCAAATACACACTTACATATTTGTGTATGGTAAGGCCCAAATTGGTCCTCTTAGGATGTATTATAGGTCTGGTCCAAGAAACTTGGGGTCCAAAACACCCCTTCATAGACCTTACTCCAAACTTAACATTGGACCTAAGCTTGAAGATTGACTTCTCTTACTAGGAGGATTATTTTCTTGGATTGATTGATGCAAAAGTGATGCCACATTAACACCACTTCATTCTTTCATACTTTGGATTTGGCTGTTAATGTAAACTCCTTGTGTCCAATTTTTTCTCCTCCCCAATAGGACTGCTCGATTTTAGAGCATCTTTGCTCTTTGACTATAGTGCAAACCCACCTCTAGATGCTTAAGGGTTAAGGTGGCCCACTACTAGAAGCAAAGGTGAACAAGGGAAGCATACCTAATTTGATTGCTTATCTAATCGGACAACTATATTTGAGTGGTGTGTAAATTAGGTGTGGATCTAAGAATAGACATCAAAAACATAAGTTTGAAAGAGATTGAAATGCAGGCTCAATATCTATTGACTACCGTAGGTTCATA
Organism: Polytrichum commune; assembly: GCA_950295325.1. Classification (NCBI taxonomy): domain Eukaryota; kingdom Viridiplantae; phylum Streptophyta; class Polytrichopsida; order Polytrichales; family Polytrichaceae; genus Polytrichum; species Polytrichum commune. Next base: position 41,604,013 of record OX485807.1, read on the forward strand.
GCTGGTCTGACACTAAATAATTCAAAAAAAAAAGTCGATTTTTTTTGGAAATTATCACTTAATGTTGTTGAAATTCTTTGAAATCAAAGTCAACATATGACGAACTAAATTATAAATACACAAATTTATGTTCTTGATGCCGTAATAAATTAAAAGGCACCAAGTCACATCAAAAGGTACTTTGCACTTGTGAAGCACATTCCACACTAAAAACAAATGTAACAGCCTGGTCACAAACGAATCTGTAAGAGCTTCTCTATTTTTAGCTTAAGTGCCTCGGAATCACAGCACAAAACTAAAGAACGCCTCGAAATCAGGGGAGCCTCGGCTGTGAGAGCTGAGGAATCTCGCAGCTCGTCCTCCAAAGCTCGATCCTCCTCCTCCTCCGCAGCTCAATCCTCCTCCTCCTCCGCAGCTCTTCGATCCTCCTCCTCCTCAGCTCGATCCTCCTCCGCCGCAGCAGCTCAATCCTCCTCCTCCGCAGCAGCTTGATCTCGCAACCATGTACACCTGGGGTAGTACTCCGAAGTGCCGCAGATGGTAATGAATCTACGGAGGAAGGTTGCACTAACTCAGTGATTATTGCTTCATCTGGCTAACCTGGCTAAACTTGGACTCTACAGATTCTAGGTCGCACTTGGGGATGTGGTCTGAGTAGTACCACCGAGGTTGTATGTGGTTACAATACTTTGTGTGAAATTTGTAGGAGATGAAATTGCTACAGATTTAGGTAAACTTGGAGAGGCTAAAGATTGTTGTGGTTGCGATGGTGGAGGAGGAATTATTGTTGATGCGGGGGTTCAGATGTGGTGGTGGGGATTCGGCCATCTGGGATATGAAGTTTGGCCCTGGAATGTGTTCGTTAGGGTTTGCACAACCTTTGCACAGCAAAAACATCATCAATGCAATCAGTCCCAAAATATTACATTAAATCTTGCAGATGTTTGTACATCGGAACCTTCCAAAAGACTTACATTTTTGTGCAAATTGAACATACATTTTTCTAAATGCGTCCTTTAGAGATGAAACTCGAGCTCCATGTAAACGGCTGATCTCAATTGCCCTTTCTAATGACTCTTGTATGATTGTTATAATGCAAGTATCTGGCTCCATGTCTTCTATTGTGTCGTCCTTGTTTGTAACTTCTTCTATTTGGGTTGTTTCCTCATTGAAAAGTGATGTTGATAAATTTGCGCACAAGACAGCCTCTTGAAAATCATGTTAAAAAGCTTTAGCAATGTCACATTGTTCCCATCCAATTTGTATCATTCGTTTTTTGTGAATGCTAAGCCAAGCCTCATACAACCATGAACATAGGAGAGGTTTTAAAACACTTAGCTTAGAATCAAGCTTGATGTTTTTCTCCTCCCCTGAATCTAATTGTTGAGATATTTGATTCATGCTCCATTTGTCGTATTGGTTCCGAAAGGCATGCTTGAAAGGTCGTTGGAGGATAACATCTGCTGGCTGTAGAACAATTGTGCACTTGGCAGGAACAAATATTGTTTTCACTAAGGGATGAGTCAATTTCAACCATGTAAAAAACGTTGTAGAGGTATGAACAGACCAGCAGTCAATCAACCAAATAAGAGGAGTATGGATGGGGAGTCCAAAAATCTCTATTTGTTTGAGTATGTAGGGTTGAAGTATCTCTTCAACAAATGCCTTGCAAGAGTCAAGATTGGACCAATGGTTGCTAGTGTGTGATGTGTCACCCAGCTTCTTCACACGTTTTCCGACCTAGGTTCATAGGAGGTAAACTCCTACTTGTTGTTCCTGTGAAAATGACTTGAAAAGGTAAGATGTTACCCGATAATGAAGATGAAACCACTACTGTAACTTGTTTTTTGTTTTTAATTCCAATCATAGCCACATGTTTAGATTTTTTCTCTTTCCAAATTTTTGTTCTACCTGTTGGAACAAGATGGAGTCCGGTCTGATCTATGTTTACCACTAACTCACATGGGACATTGTAGCACTTAACCAAATAGGCTATTCGCACGGCTATCCATTGGGTCATCCTCAAACCTTGTAGCTCCCAATCTTTTGGTAATTTGTTTGCTGCTGTAGTAGCTTTTCTAAAAGACTAATTTAACTCGTTTCTAGCAAATGCCCTCACCCAACTAAGTGATACCTTGAATGAAGTTGAGCTTTTTTGAACAAATAGATCTGGAGCCCTCTTTTGAATAAAGGGGATGATGAGATTGCGGATTGATCTTGCATAGAGAGGTTGTCCCGCCTTCCTATGTGCATGTAGCATCTCAATGATAGCTTCCTTTAATTCTTGATGATTGGATAGAATAGGACAATGTTGGTTTCCTCCATGGAAATGAAAAGATCATTTATCTACATACTTCTTGTAAGTATATTTGAGTTCTCATGTAGATGTAAACCACTCATACATACTGCTTCTAGCAAGCTTCTCGTAAGTGTCATAGCTCTCTTCCGGTTTCTTGTACATCATCTTCAAGTACTTGCATGTATTGTTGATGTTTCTATGTTTTCTAATAACAACATAAATGGGATCCCAAAGAGAAGGCTTAAACCAATTAGTGTAATGACCCCTAACCTTGAGCTTTTTGGAAGTTGGCTCTTCTTCTTCTACTTTAGGAGTCAACAACGTTGCCTCCAATGTGCCTCGTGGCCTTCCAACTGGACGCTTCACCACTTCTACTTGCAAAGCCGCTTCCTCATCCATCTTAGTCTTTAGAGTCTCAAAATCACATGCCACTGACTGTTGCATCTCTTCTTTGGAAAGTGACATGAAAATACTACTCAAAGTCTTTGACTTTGTCATTTTGACTTGAGCTAAAAGCTCAAACAAGCAAAGCAACGGGAACACTCAAAATTTCACCAAACTCACTTCAAAGCTTAAACACATGAAAAGAGTGTTCAAAGGAGCCTCAAACCCTGATTAGGGTAAGTAGGTTTAGGTTAAGTTCAACTAAGCGGTCACCTCTTCTGCAATTAGGTTAAAAAACATCAAATTTTAAGGCATTTGAATATTTTTTAGAATGAGAAAACATTCATTTGTAATAATTGAATAAATTTCACATGTACATTCTTACTTATAGCCGATTTAAAAAAAAATTGTAGCAAAAATTGAAATTTTATTTATTTTTCTTTTTTTAGCCGAATGCAATTTTTCCACTTTAATTAATTATTCGGCTAACATGTGTCGAACTAGCTATGAACCTACGGTATCCTAGGTTCAGTAATCAATAATGGTGAGAAGACCTATAAAGTAGAGCATGCTAAAACCATTGCCCCACCCAAAACCAACACCCTAAATCTTGCACAATAAGTACAAATTGAAGATTGATGAATGTTCACTACCTTAACATCATGCTCCCATGTTGGATTTGGGTCATCTACCAATAAAACTTTGAACCATGCATACGAAATTCGGTCTAGACATGCATGCTTTGGTGCATTGGAACCCCCTATCAATTGCTAGTGATGCTCATTTTAAAAAATCATAATTTGTAAAATATATACACTCAATGCTTAAAGTGACAACTTTAGCATCATTTGCAATATGATCAAAGAAGAGAAAACATCACTTGATGATGAATAAGACATTCACATGAACTCCAAAAAATATGAGAATAATTACTACTCAACTTGGATTTACCAATCATGCTTTTGTGCTTATTGCATGTTTAATATCCTAGTAGAAGTGGAATCAAAGCTAAAGAATTTGCTTTAGGCCCACTTACCTTGACCGAGAGCAACTCCTATGTTGTGTGGAAATGATTATCTCGATAATCATCTTTCTATGTTTTTTGGGGCAAGACCACATGCCCATTCCCCCCACAAAGCAACATATGTGTTCCAAATTCTTTAAACATGCTAATTATGAACTAGATAACCAACAAGAGTGTGGTTAACTTGCGGTGGGAGTGGCAAGTCATTAACCTACTCGGGATGGTTATCAATGATAACTAATCCACTCATGGGAAAATTTTGAAAATCATATTTGATATCGCATAGCCTTCATGAATGAGAAATTGTGAGAAGTGTTGATAATCAATATGCTTTAGATGAGCAATCAATTATGGAGGGAGAGGCAACCCTTTCCCATCCTCAATTCTTGAAGGTCAAAGGACTTTAGAGAGTCGTTTGTCCCTCATTAAATTGGTGGACAATGAAGATTAATAATATAAAAAGTAGATGTACACAACAATAATATGGAACCTATATTTTAATGGTATGTGGTTAGGTGTGGATCTAAGAACGGACACCAAAAGGCATGTGTTTAAGAGATTATACTATGTGCTCAATATATGCTAACCATTTTAAGCTCAATAGTCAACATGATTGTGGAGGACTTATATAACCACTTAATGAGCATAAGAATCTTCACTTTGATGATGACTTAAATATTCATATGAGCTCCGAAAATAATGAGGCAAATGGCTACATGCACAATTTGGATTTGCTTGTCATCTCACACTAATTGCATGTTTCAATATCCCATGAGAAGTGTATGCAGTGAGAAAAGTACCCAACATCTACCTTATGGACTTTATGTGTGAGATGAGGATGCAACACTCGCCCAAAAACTCTCAAAGGCAATTATGTAGAGGGTCAGTTTACAGTGATCGCAGGGATTGCTCTGAAGTCAAGTGATTCACCACCGTAACCTAGTTTTCCGGTGCACCTCAATGCAACGGAAATGCATTCCCAAACCCAAAAGCTCGAGAGAAAGCTCAAACCCAAAGAGGACCAGAAGGGGGGCCTCTCATCAAAACGCACACTTGAAGTTAAGCAAGCGCATGGAAGAGTTACAAGAGCAAGAAATTAAGTTAAGTTATTGCTCTTCAACTCTTCTCTCTGGGGCTACTAAACTCGCTCCAGAAAAAGGAAGGCCTTCTGTCACAATTCCACTCAGAGTCCACCATGCTCATCAAATGCGTCCCTCTAGGTACACCACTCACCTGATCGCAGCCAAAAAACAATTCGCTCTACTCTAATAGCGATGTGTAGATTTTCTGTTTGAGTAATGGGCTATGAGGGAATGGTACCGAAGTGTTTGATGTATGGGGGTTGAGTATCAAGTGGTTGAAATTGGGTGGAGTGCTGACGGTTGTGAAGGATATGTATGTTTGCTTTGCTTTGCTTTGTAACGATGGGTTGATTTTCATTTTTGAGTGATGGTCGATGGAGGGAGTAGTATTGAAGAGTTTGATGGAGGGGGGTTGAGTATCGAGTAGTTGAATTTAGGTGTAGAGCTGATGATTGTGAAGGAAATGTGCATGTGTGATTGTGAAGGATGTGTGTGTGTAAGTGTATGTGTCATAGAGAAGGATGTGTGTGCAAATATGTACGGGTGATTGTGAAGGATATGTGTGTGTATGTATATGTACCAGATATTGGCCATTGGGTGAACCCGGCTGAGCGATGGGTGGCCGCGAGCCGGGTCTATCCAATGGCCATTATCTAATGTAATTTCCATCAGAAAGAGATTTTTGCACATCATTTAAATTTTCGTAGACAATCTATTGAACCATATGATTATTTTCTGAGTGAGGTGGATGTGTTTAGATGTGTGGTTCACCCTAAAAAAATTCAGGTGGAGGGCATAATCTCTTGCTGATGGAAATTACTTTGTGTATGCGTTTGTGTGTGCATGTGTATGTGTGGTTGTGAAGGATATGTGTGTGGTTGTAAAGGATGTGTGATAGTGAAGGTCTGTGTGTGTGTGTGTGTGTGTGTGTGTGTCCTTGCTTGACAGGGGCGGGGCAGGATGTGGGGAAGAGTTGTGTGATCGTGACTGTGGGAGGCAAAAACATTATGTTTGACTGCGGTATGCACATGGGCTACCAGGATGAGCGACGATTTCCAGACTTCTCCTTTATTTCAAAGTCAGGGGATTTCACCCATGCCATCGACTGCGTCATCATCACCCACTTGTATGTCATTATCACCCCTCTTTGTGTGTGTCCTCTTTTCCATCCTGCAAGTACCTTACCTACCCACAGCCCGATATGACCGCAGGGGCAAATCCATTTTCAGCTAGTGTGAGTAGAAAGGCAGTTGTAGCTCAAATTGTGCACAACACATGGCCAATAATCTGAATCTGCACAGAGAAAAAATTTCTTAGGGCTTTCTTCTGCACATGGAACCAATCTTGTCCAGCAATTTGGCTGAATTTGGATATCGATGTGCACCGTTCAGATTAAGTCTCTCCATTCTCCATTCTGTGTGCAGTACCAAACATGTTGTGGGTAATGTCTTTGCTTTGAGTATATGAAACTTTGCATGTGTGTGCACTGCCAGTAATTTGAATGTGCACAGACCATAATATTCCTAGGGCTTGCCTCTGCACATGGAACCAGTTTTCTCAAGCAATTTGGCTGAATCTGGATATGTGAGGTGCGCCGCTTAGATTATGTCTCTACATACTCTCTTTTTGCAAGAGATTCAGTGTGACAATAGTACCAAACATGTTGTGGCCAAGGTGTTTGGTATGAGAGTACAGAACTTTTCCTGTGTTAATGTACAATGGGGGTTTTGTGCACACAGCCAGTAATATGAATGTGCACAAACCAAAATATCTTTGGGGCTTTCTTCTGCACATGGAACCAATCTTGTCAAGCACTTTGGCTGATTTTGGATATGCGAGGTGCACTGCTTAGACTAAGTCTTTTAATTCTCTGTTTGCAAGAAATTTGTTGTGACGATAGTACTATATATGTTGTGGGCAAGGTGTTGAGTTTGAGAGTATAAAAGTTTTCATGTGTCAATGTCCAATGAGGTTTTGTTGTGCATACAGCCATTTGGATCACATTGGAGCTCTTCCTTATTTTACCGAGGTGTGCGGCTATGAAGGACCCATATACATGACAGTAAGTCGCAGAACTATGTGAGAAGGAAGTTCTTCCATATTGATGTACATGTTGAATTCATAAGATTACAGTTGGGGTTTTACATTTCACTCAACTAAGTGGATCTGGGCTTTTTCTGTTGATTGTTTGTACTCGGCAGTATCCAACGAAAGCGTTGGCACCTCTGATGCTTGAAGACTACCGCAAGGTTATGGTAGAGAGGAAAGGGGAGCAGGAGCAGTTCAGCGTCCTGCATATCCAGAAGTGCATGAAGAAGGGTGCGTATTTTTTTTAAGACATTTGTTACTTCGAGTAATTTATACTTGAGAGGATGCTGACCAACATAACTATGAAATTCTGCAACTGAAAACACAGAGCTTGAGCTTCTTACATGAATTAAATAGGACGTGTTGTCAGACCATAAGGGTTTTGGGTTTAGCAATTGACAGCACATGGGAGAGGGTTTTACAGTGACTGCAGTTGACCTACGCCAGACGATAAAAGTATGTGATGATCTTCACATCAGGGCATATTATGCTGGCCATGTAATTTCTCAACTTCTACTGGTTCTTGAAAATTGTGCTTTTTTATTCATTCATCTGAAACTAGGGTTGCTGTTCGATTTATCCTTTGAGGTTGATGTGTTGGAATCCACACCAAATAGTCCTATTAGTGTGGCTGGAAAATCAATGTGGAATAATTAATGTGGGCTACTCAAATTATCTAGTGAGAGTGGAAATAATGTGGGTCCAAGACCCCAGGTCTTCCCTGAAGTCTTCCTAGGGACTTTTGAAAACTTGGGAAAGTATTAGTACAAGGACAAAAGTAGCATAAAAGAAAATATTCACCCACATCGATTTCCTAGAAAAACAATCAATATGGATCATGCTAATTTAAAACTGTGGGTTGAAAATTAATGTGGGTCGTAAAGAATTCTGTGGCCACACTAATAGGACTATTTAGTGTGATAATGGAGTCAATCATCCATCTGATGAATTTGCACTGATTGTAAGACAGGTACTTGGAGCAGCAATGTTCTGGGTTAAGGCCGGAGATGATACTGTTGTATACACAGGAGACTATAACATGACTCCAGATCGCCACCTTGGTGCCGCCCAGATAGATCGCTTGGAACCTGATCTCCTTATTACCGAGTAAGATTCATTCTCTGGTCTGTCATTTTAAATTTATAAGCTTAAGAGAGAGCAATCAAAGTCGAAAAAATGTGAATCGGGATGGCAGGCACATGTGTACATCAAATTGCTTGAAATTCTCCTCACCTTTCTCAGGTCGACATATGCAACCACTGTTCGGGATTCCAAACGAGCTCGTGAGCGTGATTTTCTAAAAGCAGTAAGTTCCCAGAGAATATTTTTGGTTCAGTGGTTTGTATTTGTGGCTTTGGGGAGTTAAATTTGTGGCTGTCACTTGATGAAACACCTGTTTTGATTGCGGTGACCAAACTGAATGAGAAGATTTCTTTGGCAGGTACACAAGTGTGTTGCTGCTGGGGGCAAGGTGTTAATACCTGTATTTGCACTTGGCAGAGCTCAGGTAGTTACTTCTTACCTAAATTCTTTAGGTTTTCAGGACCCGCAAATTTGCTTGTCCACACTGCTTGCATTTTGGTTACCTGAAAATATTTATTTTGGGATCTTCAAGCAGCAAAGGAAACTTATATTCGGGTAGTGCTTATGTTTGTTTACCATGTTGGTTTGTTGAGTTAATGACATCGAATGTTTTGTTGTGCTATGGGTTATGTCTGTTGTTATTTGTGCTTGCCACACTGGGGCTGAAGTGTGGCCTTATATGATCAGGAATTATGTATCCTGCTCGATGAATATTGGGAGCGGATGAATCTTGAAATGCCTATCTATATTTCTGCAGGTACCAATCGACCTTTGGATCCCTTGACTTTTTCCCAGAATTAAGTTCTTTCTCTAGCTTTCAAAAATGTGTATTAACGTCAGCCCAACCTTCTGCCCTACTGCAATGAATTTTTTTTGTGCTACTAATGTTTCATCTGGGGTTGATTTCAGGGTTAACTATGCAGGCAAATGTTTACTACAAACTTTTGATTAGCTGGACCAACCAAAAAGTCAAAGACACCTATGTAACCCGTAACACATTTGATTTTAAACATGGTATGGACGTTTTCTCATTTGTGAGCTCTTAACACCTTTTGAAATTTTAAGTGCTTTGTAGTCCTTACAACATGTAGTTAAATGGTATTTATTGGAGTTAGAAGCTGAAATGGAGGAAGAATTTTCTTCTGCTCTCACACTTCTCCTTTTGGTGTTTCAACTAAGGGGCACTTCCTCATGAATGGTGGTGGTTGTGGGGACAGTATTACCCTTTGAGCGCTCAAAAATTGATGCACCAGGACCATGTGTGTTGTTTGCAACACCTGGAATGCTTAGTGGGGGCCTGTCACTCGAGGTTTTCAAGCATTGGGCTCCTTCAGAGGCAAACATGATCATTTTGCCAGGGTGGGTGGATATTTTCAAACTCCCAACTTGTAATTTAATTTGTTCTTTTGTTCCTAGCAACAGAGCAACCAGATATCTTGATCAATAGAATTTAAAGTGATGCCAAGAAAAGGGAAGTCTACTTTTGTGTCCTGCACCTACATTCAACCTTTCTTTGTATGCGGTCTGACATGAAATAGGTGGTTGTTATAGAGAATTTTGTGTGAATTGTTAACAAAATTCACATGTCTTGACGTAGCTTTCTTGTTTATTTAAAGTGCTAACATGGATAAAATAGGTTACTAGCTGTTGATGTTGGAAACCCTTATGTGTCAGGTGAATGTGTGATCTTAGAGGGTGTCAAAAAAGAAAGGAAAGGAAACATTGGTGTATTTTCACTATGTGAATTTGAGCCCATTTGCCCTATAATGAGGATGTCGATTGGCAAACTCAGGGAATGGGAACAGGTATTGTATTGCAGGAACTGTTGGAAGTAAGCTTATGTCTGGAAAACCCACAAAAATTGACCTCGACAAACGCACCCAACTGGATGTTCGTTGCCAGGTCAGCATAAAATCATCAGTCTTCCATTTCGCTTGTATTGAACACAATTTCATACAGTTATCAGCAATATTTAATTTCAGTAAGATGCTCTTTTGTGGTGTACAATTGCTCAAAATGTATACAAATGACTACACATTAAGCTTACGACAATCTTTGCCATCACTCGTGTTAGTGTCTGTCTTTCCTCGACTATTTTTTTATGATAGTTTGTAATGCCTGCAGATTCAACACTTGTCATTCAGTGCCCATACAGACGCCAAGGGCATACTGGATCTTGTCAAGCATGTGGCACCAAAAAATGTTGTTCTGGTCCATGGAGAGAAGCCAAAAATGGCCATTCTGAAGAAAAAAATCTCCTCTGATCTGGGTACAACTTCCTCTCTTGATTATTGGCTTGGAAACTGTCTATGCAAAAACTGTATTTGTGGTGAAGATATGTTGGTTTATTTCATTGAGAGTGCTGAGCAACTGGCTTTTAGAATGGTTTAATCCCCAAGACTTGTATTTGAACTACCTACGTCCATTTTGAGTTTAATTGTGTCAATAGCAACCCTATCTCAGAAATTAAGTCATTCATCAAGTCAACTATTTAAATTGGTTGAATACATTAATGCAACTGAAGATTTGTGTTCAAGTACATGACCTGGGTGCCCTTGGATGCAAATACATAATTATTATATTCATTGTCAAAGTCACATATTACCATATTTTCATTTTCTCTTTCAGATGGAGAAAGTTTATTTAGTACAACATCTTATCATAAAAATAAAAATAAAAATGAAAATGAAAATATTATAATGGCATTGATTATCAATTTATACTAAGTATATGTTCGCATCTAAAGGCACCCAGGTCATGTATTGAACCCGAATTTTCAATTGCATTCAGGTATTCAACTGATTAAAGAAGTGTACTTGATGGATTGTTTATTCATAGATAGGGTCACTTTTGACACAATGTGCTTAAAATAGAAATAGGTAGTTCAAATACAGGTGTTTTTGCATGGAGAGGCTCAGACTGGACCTCTTGGACACTTAAGAGTTAAGGAGATAGGCATAGGGGCTCTCAATGAAACATACGTTTAACTTCATTTGCCTCACAGAATGTGAAATTGTTATTTCAGGTATTCCTTGTCACGATCCTGCAAACCTGGAGACAGTGGAGATCGAATCTCGGTGTTCTGTGAAAGTTGACGTTTCGAAGCAATTCCTTAAAGGTCATTTAAAAAGTCCCATCCTGCAATGGCTATCAGAAGCTCCCTCACAAGACAAGGATAATCAAGAGGGTGACATTGTAGCATCACTTGACTTCTCTCAGCTGCAGACAGTTGATGATCAACACCTACGTCTCCCGAAAATGAAAGATAGGATTCCAGTAAGTGGTTTTGTTGTAATGGAGGACTCATCAAAGATCAAAGTGATACATCCGAATGAAATCTCATCTGTACTAGGGGTGACTGAGCATCACATGAGTTTCTCATGTCTATGCCCCATCTACCCAGCTGCCAGTATCGAAGAAGAAGAGCGAGATGTTGCAACACGGGTGACATCCCCAGAAATATCAAATGTCAGAAAGGATGATGAGATGCAAACTCTTGTGGACATGGAAGTGAGTTATTCTGCCAGCTCCACCCAAAACTTAAGAGTAGTGTTATTGTGATGATGAACTTATCCTCTTATTAATTGGCTTTCTGTTTCTTTTTTGGGACCAAAGTTGCATACTGTTCCCACCCACAAAACCCAAATATCAATCAAGTCTTTATTGGCCACCAATTATTGAGAGAGAGGCAACCATTGATTGGCTTTATGGGTGGGATGAGCATGAAAGCCAAATTTTAAGAGAATCATTCTAAAGTGATCATAGGAGTTGCTCTAATCATGTCCATTCTTTGGAGCTCAGAGAACCTCTTTGTATAATAGAGTTATCCGCAAAGTTCCTTGAAGAGACCAAAATAGGGGTTTGGTCACTGGTGCCTCTTGAAAGGACTTTTTCATTAAGAGCTCGCTAGACCGTCTGCTGTCTTGTCTTAGCGCCTACTTCAATGTTTGGTGAAGGGGAGGCCACACACGCTTGAAAATGCTGGTTTAGGAACAGATATTGGTGCACTAAGGTGCAAGAATTTTGGCCTTGACATGTGCCTAACCTTGAGGAACTTGGTTTCAAAGGTTGGTCCTCTCTTTTTGGGCAAAATCGTCCATTTTCAGCTATGATCAGAAACCAAGGTTTATAACCTTACAAAACCACCATCTTGGATCAGAGTTGATAACGGGCATTTATACCAAGCTCCAAAAATCTTTTACCTTCGCCCACTAATCTCTGTTCAAAACCGGCCTTTTCGAAAGTGTGTGGCCTTTACATGAACTCCTTGGAGTCCTTGGAGTCTTGGGAGGTTTTGACCCATGAGATCTGCCATTGTGGATCCCGGATCGGCCTATGCAACACTAGCTTGACCCACTGGAACACTACTAGTATGACAAGCTACAAAGCCCAGACCCACACTTTTAGCATGCTAAATTTAAGTGTCAAGAAATACTTAGTCGACTTTATGCATAACCTGTCAAACTCACCTTTTAGCCAACTCATCCGTAGTTGACATGGAGACTTTACGGATAATTGTAACTAATATGTGTTTTTTGCACTTTCAGGTACAGGAGGAAGAGCCATCAAAGAAGCGATACCGCATGGACTTACAACGGCACCTAAGCCTCGACCTGGAACGTGAGCCTGTGTTGGACGATTCCGCGGAAGAAGGCTCCGAGTTCGAGTCTGCAGCAATCAGAGACATTTTTGGCCCATCATCCCACCGAGAAAAACCAGAAAAATCTTCAGGAGGTGGTATTTCACTTGATATTAATGCCACTCCTGACCCATCGACACCTGCGGAGAGCATGTCAAATGGAAGCAGAGGCCATGACCCAGAAGCCGTTAGTTTGTCGCCACCTCAGTACCAGCAGCCATTAAATCTCTCCGCAGTGCTTCATGTAGTTTATAAATGTCTTGAAGACCAATTTGGGGAGGGTGTTTTCGAGAAAAAAGAGGATTGTATACAGGGTGGATCGCTTAGAATTAATTTTAGCCCTGACAATGTTGCTGACTTCCAGAGGGACAAAGGCTCTTCACAACCAGATGATGATCAGGAAAAACCAATTGTAGTTTTGGTGTGCAAGTGGGGTGCCGATGCCGAGGTTCTAGCAAACAGAAGTTTGGGCATCTTGAGAAGACTAAAGCTGAAGTTATGACTTTCATGGTGTAGGTGACCCATTTTTTCAGAACCCAGACCACATACCCCTCACCCTTTGAAACAGAGTTTTTTACCTTTGTGCATAGGCAAAGTCACAAGATAATATAGAATACCATACATTCAGGTCTGATTTGACCCCCATACCTTTATTCACTTCCATGTCGTCTTTTAAGAGGTTCCAATCAATAACATGATGGCATGTGGCGTTTGACAAAAAAACACTTTTGCCAAGTCTGACCCACATGTAGGGTAGTTTGAACTTAGCACTTCGAGTTCTTTGAAGGCCGTACTTTTATGTTTAGCTTCTCCTGCAGTCCACAGCAGCACGAGTCAATGAGAACCTGTCAAAGGTGCAGTGAACTCCCATTTGCTTTTTAACCTGGACCTAAGAGATACACAGGAACTTGCAAAGACCTACTGTCGTATCCTATTATTCTGAGCTTAGATGCTAATTTGGGACCTTGGTCACTCAAGATATAGAGATCCAAAGGCAGCCCAAGATTTTAGTCTGCATTAAAGCTGAGGCAGAGCCCGCATCCTGTTCTGTTAATGCTAAAATTTGAAGAGGCACATTATGCTTGTAATCGGGCCTCTTCAAACTGCACATTATGCACATGGCCAGTTGGATCAGAAGTTCCTGCTGTTTGCCTTTCTCTATGTTTCACATGGAAGTTTATCCTGCAAATTGCCACCTCAGTTACCGAAACAACCTTTGCTTGCAATTTAAGATGTCTATCTCATATTCATCCTTGTTCATCTCAAGCACTACGCATTTCACCCATAGGACCATCTACAGGTAACATACAACCACAAACCATTTCAAATTAAAGTTTTTAGTTCAAGAACTTAACAGGGACAAGGGGTTAAAGGACATTGAACAACTACATCAAGCAGTAAGGATTTGATGCCCTCATCCTCATCATTGCTGCCTACATACAATCCATGGAAGCTGAGACAGATGCCAAGACACCCATTCTACCTATCCCAGTTCTGTCCAAAAAAATTTGTTTGTCACTTTTTCAATTATTTCAAATTCTATGAGTATGTGCTATGGCCATGACCCCAGTAGTAAGGACACCTGATTGCTTCTGTATGAGACATTGTGATCAAATGCATCAAGTTGCATTTGTCCTTGTCACATTTGTAGTTGGAGTTTTGACTTCATATCTGACTAACTCATTATCAATTTCAGCGACCTAATAATAGCCATAGCTGTACCAAAAAGTGTGTCTCACAAGGTGAGTACCACATGGACTGGACAAAGATGTGCATCACATCAAATCTGTTAACAGAGACACGAAAGAAAGAATGAAAAGGTCATGTGCCCATGATTCAAAGTGTCACGTATGTATGTATGTGTGTATATATATATATATAGATAGATAGATAGATAGATCTCAGCATATGTCTTTCAATGGTAAATACTTGATCTAGAGTGTAGACCACATTTTAATGTTAAGCTAGATGTGTTGTAGGACCAAGAACGATCCTATGGTTGTTTTGTTGGCTGCTTCTTTATGTGCACCAAGAATTCCCACCTGTATAAGAGCACCTACAATTTTTACTTCAACTCCACACATAAAATCACAATTCAAAAAGTCAAAGCACACATAGGCTTAATAAGCAATGAAATCACGGATCAATTAGCAAATGATGGAGCCCTCCTAGATAAACCCACCAACACCCCTAAAGTACATACGGCCCATACCACGCCATACTGGCTTAATGGGGTCCCAACATGTACCCACACGGGTGCTAAACGTAACCTACAAACATACATCAACAAGGAACACATGAACCAACAACTAAGACTGGCCCAATCCAATTCACATACATAGACAAATGGACATCCAATGACCAAATCAACCACAAACTCTCCAACCAATTTTGGAAAAACCCCTGGACCACATACACCCAAATCACACAAACTCTAAAATTCCGATATGCCCAATATATGGGTTATCACCACAAAAATATCTTATGGCCTAACCTATACCCAAACCCAAACTATACACTATGCTCCAATAATACCATAGACACATGGCCACACCTACTCTCTACATGCTCAAACCCACACATAGAAGGATTGTGTAGAGCACGCCATAATAAGGCAATCCACCAAATTGCACATATTCTACAATCAAATAAACACACAAGATACTACACACTCATAAATGCAGGATACCAAAACTCTAGACTACAAGACAACACAATCCCACAATGGCTACTCCAATGCACATGCCCCACTTCATCATGCACATACCTAGCCAGACTTAGACCGGACATACTATGTGTTCTAGGCGCCCCCACAGACAGCCAACCCCCCCTAATGCCAACCTCACCAAACATCATAAAATTCATTGAATTCACCTATTGCCACGACAAACTCCCAAATACTGCACACAACAAAAATTAATAATAATAATAATAACAATAATCGTTAAATACAACCCACTCATACAGACACTTAGAACAACCGGATGGCAAGTCAACCCCCTCATCACCATCACAACATGTGTTAGAGGGGCTATCCATGAACAACCAATTAAAGACTTAGAAAATTTCAAAATACCCCCCCAAAAAAAACGAGATCAAAACACTTATGAAACATCTACACCAAATTGCCATTACATACCTCACATATCTATTACTAAACAAACGGAAGCTAGACAACAAACAACCCCCTGTAGACCCCCCCCCCTAGATGATAGGTACCGCGCTTTTCTTGAAACTAAAGGAGCCCACTTTCTGAGGGGAAGGAAGTACCTTACGGTGACGCTTGGTCAAACATGAACACAGTATAGAGGAACATACCCCCATTCACATCAGTGTATAAACCAAACCCTCACGTTACTTTTATTTTATTTGTTTATTCACTTCAATTAGATTGATTTCTATTACCATCGTCTACGCATGATCATATTACCAAAATAATCATCTCTTAAGATTAAGCATACCTACACAAATTTCTACCACGCAAAAATAAATTTAAAAATAAAAATAAAAATAAAATCTTATAGCATTACATAAGAGCATGTCTAATAGTTACTGGAAAATTATTCTATCCCATAACATTTTTTAGGTTTTTTGGGATTGGCCCACCCACAAATACTCAATTGTTTTTGAAATAATTATTGCAAACCACTTATTGAAAGAGATGCAACCCTCTATACCCCTTCTCAACATCAAAAATTGAGTGATTTGGTCTCTCTCTCTCTTACGAATATTTATAACTTAGACTTTACAAGATGAACATGTGACATTGGTCCCAAAACTTTGAAAATTGATTACCATCAGCAGATAGCCGCTTCAACTCAACTATGACGGATAATTATTTAAAGTGCCAAAAGTCGGTCTGGCACTTCACAATGATAATTTTGAATGTTTCAACCCTTTTCATATGTAGCATGGGCCATTATTGGTACATGTTGACTAGAACTAAGATAACGGTAGTCTAGAATGAGTTTAAAGTAAAAGCATATAGTTCATTAAATTTGCTAATAATGAACATGCTTTTATTTTAGTTAAACTTAAGACAACCGGGCATGGTGGAGAGGTATATAAAGGGCTCTTGCATAAAAGTAAGGGTTCTTTCATCTTATCTTGTGTTTGGGTGGTTCAAGCCAAAGAAATATCCAATAAAGAATTAAAGTTTTGTTATATTTGGTATTAGAGCCGGTTTTATTTTCAAAACGAAGATGGCATCTCTTGAGATGAATGTTTCAGTAACTCAAAAGGTGGAGAATTCATTAGAGAATAATAATATCATTCAAAACCTTATATTCAAGATGGAAGAAATGAAAAAGGTCAAGGAGCACAATGAGGTGAAGTTGGCGGTTTAGGAAGCCAATATAGTGAAGGAGCCAATGAAGTGTAAGCATGTCCGTGTCAAATTTGGTAAGTTATCTCAACACTCATCAATTGAAAGTTATGCCAATGAGTTTCAAAACTTATTTGCAGAAGTTGTCATTTTACCCATGAGTGTTGGTAATAAGATTTATCGTTTTATTGATGGATTAAAGCTAGAAATAAGACTAAAGGTAGCAGTGGACGCATTGAATGATGCCCAACCTTGGGAGGATTTTCATAGGCTAGTCACCTATGCCGTTTCTGTAGATTCTAAGCTCCAACAAGTTAAGTATGGGTTAGGGATTGCATTTATTAAGAACGGTGAGGAAAATTCTATAGGAATAGCTGGTCCAATCAAGAATCAAAGAAATCTACAATGAAGTTTACTAATGGTTGTTGACTACAAAATAGTTGTTGCCTTAAAAAAATAAGGCAAATGTTGTTTTTGTGAAGAAAGGGCCATAGGGCTAATACTTGCCCTAAGAAGTCTAATTTCACTATTGACAAAGTGGAAAAGGAAATTTAGATCCTCAACAGAATGATTGTGGGCAATATATTGAGGTAGAAAGGAGATCAAGATTAAAAAATTGAATTACCTTGTTCAAATCTTAGAGGCTAAGATAGGCAAGTCATTTGATTTTGTACTTGATTCTTTGAAATTTAAAAGTTAACCAATTTTCTTATCTCCGAAACCCACTAGATACACTATTTAGTGAAGATTCCAAGGTTTTTAGTCATTCTTTACTTATTGATACATAGTCCGAAAACCTAGCCAAATAAAAGTTTAAAAAAAAATTTAAGACTAGTGCTTGCATATTAGTGGGAAAGAAAAAGGGTCAAGGCTACAATATATTGTTGTCTAGATTTCAATTATTACATGAGTGTAAACACACTTATGTAAATGCTTTTGGATTGACAAAAAAAAGCGTATGGCAAATGTATTATGATCCACCTCAACCTAGACTCTTGAATTTTATTTCGACTAATGATCTAACTATGCAATTCTCAGGAAAAGTCTTTGGAATAGATGGGCATATTTTAGTAGATATTGCTGCTAGTCATTGTTATTTGAGTTTATCATATGTCAAACTCATTGGTTTGCATGTGAAAAAAAATAATGGTAAAGTGATATTGGGAAATGAAATTGGAAGTTGAAGGGACCGTCAATGTGCATATGAAAATTCAGCAATACCAATTTCAAGTCTCTTGTTTGGTTATCAAATTAAGTGGTGGCTTTGACTTGATTTTGGGAGATTATTGGTTGAATAAACATAGAGTCCACATTGATTATGACTCTAAAGCTTGTATATTATATAAGGGCAATAAGAGAATTACAATTTTAAAAAGCAGTAAAGAAAGGTTGTACACCTTTACTCGTTCATTTGAGAAAGGTACTCAATAAAGAATCATCTTCAAGGTTGAAAAATAACCTTGTAGGGTGTTTGGTGAAGGAATATAAAGATATATTTCAACCCAAATCTGCAGGGCTTTCACCAGAGAGAGAGAGATGGCCCATACTATACCATTAGAAGATCATAAACCACCTTTTAGACTTATTTATAGACTCAGTCCTTTGGAGATTAAAGAAGCCATAAGGCAAATTACATTATATATCCACAAAGGGTGGATGGAACCAAGCTCATCACCTTATGGATCACCAATCTTATTTGTTATAAAGAAAGATGGTGGACTAAGAATGGTGATAGATAATAGAGCTTTGAATAAACTAATTATAAAGAATCAATATATATTGCCAAGAATTGATGATCTATTTGATCAATTGGTCGGATCTCGTGTGTTTAGTTCATTAAACTTGGCTCAAGGTTATCGCCAAACTTAAATTTTAGAAGAAGATGTACCTAAGACAACATTTAGAGTACCTTTTGGCCATTATCAATTCAAAGTTTTGAGTTTGGATTGACTAATGCACCTGCAACTTTCCAAGGGGTGATGAATAGAATTTTTCAATAAACTTGTGAAAATTTGTTTTGGTATATCTTGATGATATTTTGGTGTTTTCAAAGGCACAAGAAGAACACTTTGAATATGCAACGCAAAGTATTCAATATGCAACGCGAGAACAAATTATATACTAAGTTGACTAAGAGTCACTTTGCAAAGAGTGTGTTAGAATACCTTGCCCATGTGGTGGGTAAGGATGGGATTAAGGTCGACCCTTGAAAGATTGATACGGTGACTAGATGGACAAGGCCCAATGATGTAAGCCCAATGCCTTCATTCTTGGGTCTTAGTAATTATTTCCGTGGATTTATTCAAGGTTATTCAACCTTAGTCGCTCTTTTGACTAATTTGACAAGAAAATATGTGAAATACATTTGAACTAATCCATGTCAAGAGTCTTTTGAAGGGGTTATGTATGCTTTAACTCGCGCATTCATTCTGAATTTACCAATATTTGGTGAATGATTTGAAGTCATATGTGATGCTTCCTTTTTGGGTATAGGGGTAGTTCTTTTACAAATTAGTAGGCCAATTGTATTTGAAAGCCGCAAGCTTACACTTGCTGAAAGAAATTATACCACTGGTGTACAAGAATTAACAGCCGTTGTGCATGCCTTACAAACATGGCGTTACTATTTAGGAGGTTGAGAATGTGTACTGATTACAAATCATAGTCCATTAACCTATCTAAAGTCACAACATAATTTGTCAAGACATCATACTCGGTGGTTGAAGTATTTGGAGCAAACTTTTTATTATCGATGGGAGTATCAACCTAGGAGAAGCAATGTCGTTGATCCATTAAGCATGAACCCATTAGATTAAAAGCAAGTAGCCTTATTGACAAGAAGCACTTCAAGTCGTAAATTCCAACTGTGGCAACCGACATTGGACAGAGTGCTCCCATGGAGGTGGCCAACACTAAAAAAAAATCCTCTTAGGTTCGACAATGAATTCTTTAATAAGATCATTGCAAGGTATGCTTTAGACCTGTGGTTTAAGGACCGGTTAATTTAGCAAAAGTGGTCTTCAAAAATGTCATTTGGTGGTGTCAAGATGCAATTGTGGTACATGTAGTGGGATCCCTTCGTAAAGATATACTCTTTGAATGTCACAATGTTTTTTATAGTGGACATATCGGTATTACGAAGACCTTGAAATAAGTTGAGACCAACTTTTGGTGGCCAAAATTGAGGGATGATGTCAAGACTTATGTGAATACATGTGATGTATGTCAACGTAGTGAAGCCTCCACTACAAAGATGGCAAGATTATTGAAACCCCTAGAAATTCTTGAAATGAAGTGGAAATGTGTTAGCCTTGATTTTATCATTGGACTAACCCCCACAAAAACAAGGGCATGATGCAATATTGATGTGTGTGGATAAATTGAGCAAGATGGGTCATTTTATAGCCATAGTGATCATAGTTTCTACAGCAGAAACATCAAACTCATGCACAGACTTTGTGTACAAGCATCATGGTCTTCCTAGAAAGCTAGTTAATGATCGAGATATTCGATTTACTAGTCGGTTTTGGATTGCACTATGTATTGTTTTGGGCACAAAACAAACAATGTTTACAGTCTCTCATCCTCAAACAAAGGGACAAATTGAGAGAGTTAATAAGGGTCGAAAGATATGCTCAGGCATTATGTTAGTCCAACTCAAGATGACATAAATATTTAATAATCCTTGATTGAATTTCCATACAATAATGTTTGGCAATAATCAATTCAAACTACTCCTTTTATGTTGAATAATGGTTAGCATTCCTTGACATATTTGAATATTGGGATCAGCAGGTGTCATGTCCCTACTACAAAAGACTAAGTGCAATTGAATTCTAGTATTATGCAAGATGCTAAGTCCTATGTTGGTACAAGGAGACATGAAATCTCTTTTAATGTTGGAACTCAAGTGTTGTTGAATAGATCTAACATTAAGTTGAAGATGCCAGGAGCAAAGAAGTTGTTACCTAGATGGATTCGGCCTTTTGAAGGTATTTAAAAAAGTGGGCAAAATGGCTTACAAATTAGAATTGCCAAAAACATTGAAAATAAATGATGTATTTCATATCTCATTTCTAAAGTTATATAAGACTTTTGGCAAAGTACAACCTCTACCACCACCAATCCTAGGAGATGATGTTGAACGCGTTTTTACACATGAGGTAAGAGGTGGTTGTACGAGGCCTCAAAATTTTACCTCATTAAGTGGTTTGGACATTGACTTAAACATAATTCTTGGGAGCCAAAAAATAATTTGAGTTTAGAAGTGCTCAAAGAATATTGGGACACTGTGGCACATTCATAGGAACGGCTAACACAAAATAAAGGTGTTGAGAGTGTTAGTGTGTCCAATAAGATCAATAAAAGAAACAATCATAAGTGAAAGCAAGCCGATGGCTTGGGAGCTTGACAAAATGTACCATTTGAGCAGAGATGCTCAAAGTTAAATGGGGAGGAGTGTAACATGGGCCATTATTGGTACATGTTGACTAGAACTACGATAACACTAGTCTAGAATGAATTTAAAGTAAAAGCATAGAGTTAATTATATTTGCTAATGATGAACATGCTTTTAATTTAGTTAAACTTAAGACAATTGGGCATGGTGGGGAGGTATATAATGGGCTCTTGCATAAGAGTAGGGGTTCTTTCATCTTATCTTGTGGTTGGGTGGTTCATGCCAAAGAAATTTCCAGCAAAGAATTAAAGTTTTGTTACATCATATGATATTTTCACCATTTCGGCTAGTTCACAAATGTCCAATCAATAGGTATGAGGTTTTTACTTTAAAGATAAGTTTTTGAATACAACTCCTCCCCATGAGGTATCCACAATCCATGTGGGATATGTAAACTTGAGAGATGAAGCCCCGGTATTTTCCTTGTATGTGTTTGTTTGTATCTTTTGTATAACAACTTAAAATTGCAATTATTTTGTTGGAGGTGGTACTATGTTTGATTGTCTAAGTTTTCTTATTTTAGCACAACTCCAAGAAAAAAAAAATCTTCTTAGCACAATCGAGCTCCGTAAAGTTGTCCATAACACATTTTCTCTTCAGATTCTCCTCACTTCTTGAAAATCTTCATTCATATCTTTTGCACGAGATTTTCAAAATCACAAAGCTATTTTTTGACTAGTAATTTGTCTTAGGTACCTACTTTCTTTAGTTGGACACAATTCCAAATAAGTGCCTATCTAGAATTGAAGTCCGAAAATTTATTGAGGACATAGACCAAGTTCTTAGTACATAGTCCCGAAATTTCACATTAACCCATATTCTTTGCAACGACTAAGGACGACTTGGGTATAATGCAAACCCCACCCCCATTTTACGCCTCACAATGAAATATAACACGACATGAGCTTGTGTAGAGTGAGAATATAGCATACTCCAGCAAATGTGTAAGGTGTTTTGAATTAAAACTGACAAATTGTGCCTACCATTTTCAAGATAATTTGATATTTATTTTCACAAATATTTTGTGCCATACCGACTATCTTGGGCAAGACATCTAAATCAAAAGAGAAATACGGAAATAATACTAGTTTCTATGGATATTTCTAGTTATAATCAATCAACATCCTAGTGTTTCCATATCCAAATGGTTACATGTTGACATCTCTTGGGTTGTCTTTGTGTTATTCGAGGTATATTCCATAGACTCCTCTAAAATGGTCGGTAAGTCACCAATTCTTTTCCTCAAACTCAACCGGGTCTTCCCGTGCATTGAATAGTATCACGGCCTTTGCATCGGGGCCCGTGACTACTAAGTTAGTTATAATAAAAATGACTCGGTGTGGTTGAGTTTGAAATGTCCATCAAAGTCTTCCATGCATTTCCATCGAGCTCCCAACTCCCCCAAAGACTCTTTCAAATCTTGACTTTCTCCCGAAGGCTTCCAAGGCCATGTGAAATCCACTCGACTAAATTATCCTCTCTTAAAATAGGCTTGCCACAAAGTAAGAAAAATATCCCAAAGCAACTTGGGCGTTACATAGATTCTATAAGCAATGTGGTGGAGTCGCACGTGGATGCCAACTTCACTCGCCACCAAGGACGGAGTCCAACCAACAATCTTGGAAGCAGCCACCACCATCCATTCCCTTCCCGCCACCATGCACTTCCAAGAATTGTGTGCCATGGAAGGTTCTTAACCCACTCGCCCACCTACCCACCCGAAATTGTGGATCTTCGATTGATTAATAAGGTCGTAAGTGCCACTACTTCATATGTTTAATCTTAATGGGGACGCCCCTACACGTTGAGTGGTGTGTGATTAGGTGCAGATCTAAGAACAAACACCAAAAATAACTGTATCTAGATGATAACAGAGTGCGTGCTCAAAGTCGGTACAGTTGTTGTAACTTGGATGACCGATGTTATTATCATCAGCGATAATGGTTCGTGCCACAATTTTGGATTCACTAACCACTCATTATGGGTATTAATCTTATGAATATTGTTGTAGAGGGTGCTCTGTTTCATTTCTACTAGTGACAAAATTGAGTTTCCATGTGGGATTTGAAGAGGTCTCAACCAATGTAGGATTGACACGTGACAAACTTGAGGGGGAAATAGTTAATTGTTGTCAAATTAGAAAGCCCTATTTAATAGTATACGATATATATATATATATATATTAAGTGGACCTAAACCATACATTTTTAGCGACGCACTCACTTTTGCTATACTACCATATAGGGATTTTTATTTTGACAACAATTAATTATTCTCCCCTCGAGTTTGTCACGTGTCATCCTACGTTGGTTGAGACCCTCTTGAATCCAACGTGGAAACTCAATTTTGGCACTAGTTTAAATGAAATATAACACCCTCTACAATATTAATCACACAATTAATATCCGAAATGATTAGTTAGTGAATCCAAATTGTGGTACCAACCATTATTGCTTATAATAATATGGGTCATCCAAGTTACAACAACTATAACGAATTTGAGCACTTAATCTATTTTCATGTAGACACACTTCTTTTTGGTTTTTGTTCTTAGATCTATATTTAATCACACATCACTCAAAGTATAGGGCATCCCATTAAGATTAAAAATATGAAATAGTGGCATTTACGACCTTATTAATCAATCGAAGCTCCACAATTTCGGGTGGGCGGGTGGACGGGTGGGTCAAGAATCTCCCGTAGCACACGAGATCCAAATACAAAAAATGAAAATTAGAAACTAAACAAATGAAACAAGCGGCTCGTCGCAAGAGTGTTCCGCTCTGCCCCATCATTATCTTGTTCATATAGCTATGTAATTCCAATCAATTGTCCAACCAAGGCCCACCTTTTGGCTCATTTTAAAAACGACCACGCCTCACTTGACTTACAATCGGATTCCACGCGAATCACAAGCCACTACTACATGATGTAACACCATAGAATCACAAACACATATATGGTTGGTCCCCGTTGGATGCCCAAACTTTAGCCCATTATACGAAACACCTTTAAAGATAGATAGATTATCTTGCTCATGTGGCTATGTAATTCCAATCAGTTGTCCGACCAAGGCCCACCTTTTGGCTCATTTTAGAGATGACCATGCCTCACTCAACTTACAATCAGACTTCACTCGAACCACGAGCTACTACTACTACTACTATTGCTGCTACTACATGTAACACCACAAAATCACAAACACATATATAACCGGTCCCGGTTGAACACCCAAACTTTGGCCCATTTCACAAACCACCCCTAAAGATAAATAGATAGATTATCTTGTTCACGTGGCTCTATAATTCCAATCCGTTTTCCAACCAAGGCCCACCTTTCGGCTCAACTCATAGATGACCACGCCTCACTCAGCTCACAATCAGACTCAACTCGAACCACGAGCTACCACTCCTGCTGCTCTACATGTAACAACACATACTCACAAACACATATATGACCCGTCTCAGTTAAATGCCCGAACTTTGGCCCATTTCACAAACCACCCCTAAAGATAGATAGATTATCTTGTAATTCCAATCCGTTTTCCAACCAAGGCCCACCTTTCAGCTCAACTCAACTCAGAGACGACCACGCCTCACTCAACTCACAATCGGACTCCACTCGAAGCACGAGCTACCACTGTTGTTGCTGCCGCTGCTACATGTAACAACACAGAATCACAACACACATGTATGACCTGTCCCGGTTGAGTGCCCGAACTTTGGCCCATTTCACAAACCACCCTTTAAATATAGACCGACCGAGCTCTTCCCACGGGACCGCGCCAATAAAACACATCGAAACATCGGGTGACGTGAAGCGGGCCTTTCACGGGTGAGGGTCGGCCGCTCGAGAGGCTCATGTGCATTAAGTTAAGTTATCTCGAGTTCCAATTATCAAGGAGCCGCGGCAGAAGAAGCAGACTGGATGAAGTTGGCATTTGCAGAGTCAGCTTTAGAACTCAACCACTTATACACTAAACTAACACATGATTCCCCACACAATCAACAGTTAATCTTCTTCTGCTATGGCTGCTGCTGATGCATGCCCATCATTTCGTCGACTTCACCTTGCTGATGAGGCTGTGAAGGAGGAGGAGGAGGAGGAGGAGCCCCGAAACCCACTCTAAGAGTCAAGCCTATCTTGCCCCCCCCCCCCCCCGGGCGCCCGGCCGGCCATTTTGGGCTACATTAATACTAAACTATGTGGTGGGGTGGGTGTTATTTGGTGGTTGATATTCCATGTGTTCTCCAACTTCCATGATATTCCTCACCACTAGAGGTTTAAGTCCGCTAGTGTTGCGAATAGCGGAGAATTGTTCTCTCTCTCCCCTTATAGTGGGGCCAGCTTGAGTATTGTTCACTCTGCGAGGGTGAAGAGACACGTGGGGTTTTTTTTAAGTCTTTGGATTTAATATTGAAAAGAGCTTCCTGAGCTTTTGTTGGCTCTGTCTGTAGGACAGAGACTATGCGTCAACTTCTTCGTTTCAAGAGCAAATTTCCTAACCACTTTGTGTTCACACTTGGATGTTACTTGTTCTTATTATTTTTGGTCCACTGTATTTAATGTGGATGTTATCTATAGTTTATATATATATATACAAGTGCTCCCTAAAATGCATTGAAAGAAATCTAGTTAACTATGGTTATTCCGGTAGTTATTGATTAGTTATTTTTAAAAAATCGGGTGATAAATGAGTAGCTTCAATCCTTGACCCGCATTTGAGAAGAAGGTGCACAAAATCCAAGAAAGGTTTGGTATAGTGAATAGCCATGGATTGGCATGAGCAAAGTAATCAGCTACAATTGCAGTCTTTCATAACAAAGGACAGAGCCTCACGGTTCTACCGTTTTCTTGTTTAGGTTTAGTTAGATTAAACTCGCCTTAAACGGTCTTGCATAGGTCAATACAAGGTTTAAGGCAGCGGATCCCATGCGCATACCTTGTTGTGGGTCCTAAAATGATCTCAAACTCTGGAAGATAGAAAGAGGAGGTCCCAGAGGTTTTGCCCAACGATCAAAATAAGTTGGAAGACACGAGAAGCTAATTAACAAGCTCTTGATAGAAAGTTTTCTCAAAGAAGGATGAAACCCATGGTTTCGTCGCTCGTTGAGGGACTTCACGGATACGTCTATTGGGAGGGCTCGAGTTTCGAAGTCCAAGGAGCCTTTGTGCTTTGGAAACACTGTGTGTACAACATTGAAGGTGAATAAATAACTCATTGACAATACAGTGTCTGAAGTGCCATGGGATTGCGGTATGTACCAATAAGTTATTAGCAAGATTCACATCACACATCCTTGTAATACCTGTGAGAGGCTTGCCTTCTCCTTCATGGACCATTTGAGACCTTGTGCACAATGACACAATTTTTGCTCACATAAGACTAATGCTCGATAATTAAATAAATTCAACTATCTACTTGTTTTTAAAAAAAAATGAGATTCTCAATCAAAATCGTAATCCCAAATGGTAACCCACATTAAGAGGGCATGCCAATGTACTTTACAATTTTGGACAAGTTTTGTTGAATCAACCCCTTGAAATCTTGTAGTGCGTTCTCTGTACATTGCAAAATATAAAGTTTGCATCATCACGAAAGAAAGAAAGAAAGAAAGAAGTTTGTGTGTAAATATAAACCTCATGGTGGGACATTGGTGTCCCAAATGAATCGGAGCCTTCTCAATGATTGGTTTTGTGGTTGTAAGTGATCGAAAATAGAAACCGACTTCAATTATTAGAGCATGTACATGACGTGGAGATAAATTCAACGCCACTTTGATCGCCTTCAATTGACCAGTTTTGACGTCAACACGGATTTTAGGGTTCAATTGGTGTATTATGGGACACATGTCCCTTCATGAGATTCATATGAAATCCCATATGGACTTAGATTGTCTTTGTCAATTACAAAATATCAAAAGAAAACAAAAATAATGAATTGAACATCAACATTTGTTGACATGAATATGAGTCCATTAGCCTTCGAGAGTCCTCTTGTTACATAATAAGGTATATCTAGTGCCTACCTTTCAGCCAGTGGACTATGGGAAGTACCGTAACATGCAAAGAGAGAAGAAGATTAACGATGTGTCAAGGAAGGGGAGAGTACCGCCTCCTACTTTATTTTGTAGTTTTCTTTCTTTTGTTGGAGAATGGGATATGTTACGACGAAGAAACTTCGAGTGTCTTTCAATGATACCACCACTCCAAAAGCATGTTTGTAAGATAAAGCTTTGTTGGCATGTATCATAAAGAAAGGGAAGCACTCCAATCTTTCGGGCATAATGGTATAAAAGCTTTGGGTACCTACTTTTGTTGCTTTTAGGAATACACTATGTTTCAAGATTTGGCTCTTGAGAGCATGTGTAATAAATGGGAGGGCAACATGTGTTCTTGACGGTTTGGTCAATTGTGACAAAAGATCCATTTCACGCGACTTTGACAATGGTACCTACTACGAAGAGAAGCACCAAGTCAAGTCCAAACCAAATGACAAGGTCTACTCTCACTAAGGCTCTAGTGAGTTTGAACCTATCACCACCGTACATCCCACTTAGTGTGTGGTATTGTTTAGAGTTACGCAATGCTATAGCTATTCAATAAGAATGTAATATTTGACCAAGCAAAGTCATTTGTGTTTTATAACGTCCAAACAACCTATTGAACTTTTGTTAGTAGAAATTGAACTCATGAGTAAGACGATTGCGTAATTCCAAATAATATCATGCACCAATTGGGATAATCAACGTAGAAGTCATCATTATTCTAAGTGCTCTATCATAACATTTTGAAGCTTTACATGAATAAGTAAGTTATGCTATAGGGAGTCTACTGTAAGATGGATTGGTTTTGATGGGACCGTTAGAAGTGGGAAAAAATCAAATATTTTCTAAGTTGCTAATCGATTAAATCATGTGAACCATGGGGAGGAAGCACCATGCGCAAAGTGAGTTTGAATTGATATGGGGATAGTTGTCGATAGGAAGTCTAGAAAATCACTTCAATTTAGGTTAAGCATTGCAATACCTAGATGTTTTCAAATGCAAGATGGCCTTCAAGTATGGTAGTCCTTGCAAAACCTAAATGCTTGGGAATAACGAGAAAATGGCTTTGTGCACACATATAAGATAGCAACCATCTTCAACAAGACAATATGTTCCTTGGCACTACATTGTTTATATGTTAGTGCCACCAACATGTTAGTGTCACTTACGTTGTTATGAGACTTTTATGTAGGCTATACTAATGAACGACAACTAATCATCAGTGTAAACCACACAACACTTGCCACTATTATGAGGTCTATGTGTATGTTACACAACGGTCAACAAAGTTATCCCATAAGTGTAAACATATGACACTTGCCATTATTATCCTCAATAATATCCACGTTTTGCATAACTATGATGTAAAACTACCATTTCAAGTACTCCAAGCTAAGTGTCATACTGTAAAAAATCATCCAATTCAAAAAAATACTTGTATTGACAAATAGTGTCACGTTAATGAGTAATAGATGTGACATTTCTAAGCATTTAGACACCTACTTTAGATCCTTCGTGAATACTATACATGACACTAATTTCCATGAACAATGTAGTGCAACCACATGTTTACACTTGAGCCATGCAGTCATGAACAAATGCATGAGTTTTGTCATGATGTAAATCCCTTGTTCTACTTTGTTTTACAATCTATATATATATGGCATGGAAAAGGGTAGCTACTAGCTAGTGCTAGTGAACCAAACACAACAAGATAAACCCCATGTAAGAAACATGTTAAATTTGGAGACCCGGCCAAATACGAAGATGGACTTGTGAGCCGGACCCAAAGGGACTCTCATTGTGCATGGCAATAGGTATTAGGGGATGGGTATGGCATGGTAGATGGGCCATCATGCCACCATGGACCCCCATTCAACTCAATACAACGAGGTGAGCAATGATAGAAATGGCATGTCATGCAATGGCACGAGGCATGACGCGACTAAGGCATATATGGGTGTTCCGTGGTTTGTTTTTCATGCTCTTCAACTTCTACCAATTAGATTTACCCAACAAGAATTGTTTTGCATTAGCAAGTCTATGATGAAGCATAAACAAAACTCGGATTGAACTTCGAACCTCCCCTTATTAAATGAGTCATGATGACATGAAGTGCATGTTTCTTGATTTCTTAAACAAAATGCATAGGTCCTCCCAACCGTGCTCACTGCTCATAAATAAGTTCACAAATATTGTCATCCCAACTTACTTTAAGTTTATTCAAATGCCAAGTATTGACACAAAGTTCGGTGTATTCTACAACCCTAACATTCATTTAATGAACTATTGTCATGGATGATTGAAAATTGGATGAAAAATCACTTCGTAAGTGATGGATTTTTCAACGTTGTTAACTCTATAGTGCCCGGTTCTTGGTCTACAAGGAATGATGAAAAAATTATTAGGTCTACATTTAGTGACGGTGACACTACACAACCGGTTTAGAAGTAGTATTGACCAAGACAAATAGAATCGGTGACACTAAATGCAATCTTTGTTGTAGTTCTCAAATATTTGCGAAGGGAGCATCAAAGTATCAAGAAAGTAGTTGTCAACTAACTTATGTACTTTTTTTCCAATACTTGAGGGTGTACCCGATTTGTTGACGTTTCATATTGATGAGGTGGTGGATTTCTTGGAAAAAACTATCGTCCCAAGAGAAGGGGCCCTATCGGATGGTTGGGCTAGAGTGGTAACATAATTCATTAAAAATACATATTATTAAACAATGAGAAGAGAATTTAATGGTTTGGATATAAAGGAAGTAGAAAGAAAAGGAAAGAAACGCAAGCATTTCTTAAGCATTTCTCCAAAAAAAAACTTGTGTGTTTCCATCTCTTGCATTGCCGAATCCTTAGCCAACATTTGGATTCTCAATGTAAAGGGGAACTACACTAGATATGTTATTTTGTGTCCAGTTATATAGTGCAACATCCTTTTACTATTTTTTACCAAGTAAAGTTGTCAATTCTCTATAATGTTCAAATAACTAATTTGACCTTTGTTGGCAAAAAGATGCCCCGGGCTAGATCACATCTTCATTCGGCTCAGTCTTCTTGCCCGCACCTGTGTGGGAACTATTCCCTGTCGGGAACCAATGTGATTATACCCAGTCACTTGAGCCATTAAGCGCTTGGTCACTTAAACCATCAAGCTCCTTTGGCGTGTGAAGGAACTCCATCAATTGACTTGAGGATAATGAAAGTGATGTCAACTTGAATATTTGTAAATTTGACAAGGTATTGTCACATTGGTTCCCAACATGGAAGAGTTCCCACGCAGGGAAGAACAGGGTGACTGAGCAGTGAAGGAGACGTGGGAAGGGACGCAACCTAGCTGAATGAAGATGTGATCTAGCCCGGGGCCAAAAAGATAAGATATATTGTAAACAATTAAAGCATCACATAATTCTAAATAGCAAGTGACACTAAATACAGTATTCAGTGTACTCATCTTTCTGTGAGTGGGTGAGGCTACGTAAAATCATTACACAAAAATGCAAACAAAAGGGAGTTAATTGTGGGACATTTCTCCGTTGTGTAATTAATGGTTGTATGCTTAATCTTGTAATTAAGTTGCCCTTGCACATAATTACACTTGATTATGCTTGATTACTTATAATTGTATTTAATTTGAGTGTGTATAAATACTTGTGAAAGGATAAGACATTAATTAAAATGCCATAAAATGAAATAGCTAAAATCAACACATTATGTTGAGTTCAATTTAAGAATGACAAAGGCTAGATCAACAAAAAAAATTGTAACCTCAATGCCAACAAGGATTATTTTTATTTGTACTATTCTTAACTTCCAAGTTGATTACATACTTTGTTGATGGTTTCCCTTCAAAAATGAAATTTAGTCAATTGCTTATTTATTAAGTGAAAGTGAACATAGACACTAGATTCTTGGATTTTGAAGGCGGCGTGCACTCAATATGGGTTTTGTGGACAAACAACCTTCAAGAATGCAAGGGCAACTTTTTTTGAAGTTGAGTAGGGTGGGCAACGTTATTCAGTCGAGTTCATATTTAATCTGAAATTTTTGTCAAGGGTTGTCCAATGGGTTTCTAGTCACGGGCCCCATGCCCTTATCCCAATAGAGACCCCTCCCCCTAAAAGTTCATAGCGGGAGGTTTAACATCTGCCATGGTTATATTGTCAATGGTATATGTTTGAGAGCATGATACCATGCTGAAAAAAGAAAAGGAAAGAAAAGAAAAGAAAAGAAAAAGCATGATAATCCTCCTCCCTCACCTACCCGCCTACTTAAATTGTGACAAAAGATAATTGTAAAAGGAACTATCCCCCCCCCCTCCCACAGAGAGAGAGAGAGAGAGAGAGAGAGAGAGAGATTTCTTGAGTATATCAAAGTTTACTTTCAAGCTTTGTTGCTTCTTAAAACATCCTCTTGTTATGTGGCCATCTATTCTTTTACATATCCATGTGCCTTTCAAAACTCGGGAGGGTGGGTGGGACCACCCTTCATGACCATATTTATGCACATCTATCTCCATACTACTATAATCATCTCATTTCAATATACTTCTAAAAAAGTTGAAACCTTAGCCATCTAAGCTACTAATGTTTCATACTTTGTATGTTTAAGCAATATGTTGCCTTCCATATCCTAAGCTTACAAAATTAAGTTCAATATAAAACATGTTCAAGGATACTTCAAAGTCTTATCACAACTCAAATATGCTTTACATTCCAAATCATCTTGTGGAATATCTAAGCAACATACACGTATGTTTGAAAGAAGATGATATATAAAACCTAAGTTTGTTGTCAATTTTGTGAAGGGTGTGCCTCACCTATGCCCATGCCACCAACCAAATCCACATAGAGGGTTAATAACGTACACGAGGTGAATAACATCAAAACCCAATTGTTATTTATGTCACACAATCGTGTACGGCATAATCATACATTTCATATCAAAGAATACACATACTAACAATGAGTATTCTACCTATTCCTTAGCCATTTGAACCTTATGTGACTGAAATGTGTGGCATGTTACACACACCTCCCACCTTTACTAGTCCACACCACTTACACTAATCCCATAAGTTACTTGGGGTAAACGGCCACTTGCGGCATAACCTTTCAAAGAAGGTTCATACGTTTCCTTTCACTTAATATAGGATTAGGTAACCATTTTCGACCATAGATGTTAAAATATCAGATCTATAGTGGGTATTTGTTAGGTAACTTGCACCTAACCCTGAAGTAATTTTCTTTGGGGTTATATTTTGTTACCATGTCAATCTATTAATGTGTAAGTAAAAAGAAAATATGGAGAGATATTTTCTTTTGAGGATTCAAATTCATAAAGTACACTTCAACATTAAAATTACTGCACTCAAATTTAGCAACAATTTTTTTGAAAACCATATAGAGGACATCAATTTACTAAAAAGGATAGTTAGTGTTTGATTATATGTAATGTTGTTACCATCCTACCCTGCTCAACACTAATTTTCAATCCTTGACAATTAGCGTTAGACATAAATGTGTTGCTACCTTCCCTACTGCCACCTCCCTTCATTTATTTTTATTTTATTTTTTCATATCCTTACTAACACC
Organism: Polytrichum commune; assembly: GCA_950295325.1. Classification (NCBI taxonomy): domain Eukaryota; kingdom Viridiplantae; phylum Streptophyta; class Polytrichopsida; order Polytrichales; family Polytrichaceae; genus Polytrichum; species Polytrichum commune. Next base: position 41,637,038 of record OX485807.1, read on the forward strand.
AAATTCAAACATGGAACTTCCACATGTTACCATAGTTGATATTTAGTGTTTGAGTTTACATTTAATGTTACTTACTTTCATAGGGTTATTGACATTTAGTGCATGCATTCGTAATTAGTGTATCAAACACTATATATCCTTTTTAGTGTAGTAACACTTCAGCAATAAAAACTTGAGCATTTAATTGATAGTAATTCCAAGATGGCTTTTAGGGAATCAAAGCCAGTGGATTAGAAATCATCTAAGTATATAAATCACTCATGGAGTAGAATCAAATTCACAAAATTTTAAAAACTTAAATGATGTACTCCCTTTGTTTCACAATAAAACCATGGTTTCTGCATAAACTCCGTGCCAGAATAAAACCATGGTTTCGTTACGGACCTCCTCCGGGCATGACAGAGACGTCGGCAACTTTTCGGCAGCTCCCAATTTTGGTTAAAAAGCGCATTGTGGTTCAAATCCGGTCACTGTTCTTAATCCCGCACTGAAATAGAAACCACAATTTTATTTTGAAACAGAGGGAGTAGTAAATTTGAACAGCGAGCAACTTCAATGATTGAACAACAATAGTGGTATTTCTATAGTAAAAAATCACTGATAAAATAGAACAAAAATTCAACAGTAGATTTTATTTTATTTTATTTTTGAGACAGAAGGCCGACAGGCCAATGCCAAAGCACAGGAGGCGGTTGACCACCTGGCAAGTTTTCTGTCAAGTAGAGAGGAGATTTCACAGCCGGGATAAGAACCGCCATCAATAGTAGACATTAGGTTCCCACTTGAACTGGCTATGCAGTGATATCAACTCCAAAGTAAAATGGCAATGTTAGCATACCATCTACTCACATTATTGGATATTGGTTAGCTCAAGTCAAACTCAGATTACAATCATATACAAAAATAAAACTTGTTATATTGATTTATTGACCATTTATCAAGTTTCTTAAGTCCTCTATAATCTTGATATTCAACCTTGCAAAATCACAATATTTGTATGTGTATTGTAATGATGCATTATCAAATTATGGTAATTTTCTTGTGAAGTTGAAGGTATCAATAGAAATAAGTATAGTCCTTTATGAGTGATTGCATGCATTAACATGGAAGAGTGTGCTTAAACCGGAATTTTGGCGGCTTTGGTGGATTGTTGAAGTAGTGGTAGGTGTGATTGGCTTAGCAAATTAGGGCCACTTCACACACGAGCCAAGAGTTGTGACCATGAAATTGTGAGAGCCCAAAAGAAAGTGCCCAAAGGTTGTGCCAAGACACCTCCACAATCATGTAGTGTGGTCATGGACCCTCAAGTGTAGTGTGAAGTCATATGTGACCGGGCTCTCAATCAAATGCTATTTTAATGAATTTTTATTCATGCGGGTCCTCACACATGATAAAATAAAATAAATCAATGGTTGTGAGCGTTTGGAGTGCCATGGTCTCCCGGTTTTGTGTTAGGCCTACCTCCAAGAGGTGGTTTTTGAAAATAGTCCAAGTGACCATGAAACATGATCCATTTGATGCCATGTAATAATCCATGTAGACTTTTACATCCATCTTGCATTCACATACTCCGTTGGTCCCTCAAGCGTAATGTGAAGCGAACTTGGACCGGCTCCGCCTTTTCCACCAATGATAGTGCTTGAAGTGTAATGGTTGCGGGTTCTCAGTCTTGTGTGTGAAGTGGCCCTTAGATTAGACATTGTAGAATCAACTTAAAATAAATTCCAAATCACATGAATATACCATAAATGTTTAGAGTAACTTACCCTTAGCACCCAAGATTGTCCCCTAACTCGCCTAAAATCACTTGCTTATTCCGCACAAAAACAACTTTTGTTTGCCTCACTTTTGCCCCTATACTAAAACCAATGCTCCATCCAATAAGGGTTTGGAACCCTCATAACTTTTGCATATGGTATCCTTATCACATATATATATATATATCCCACTCATAGCTATGTTTCTTCACTTACCCGTAATTATTGAAACCTCCCAAAATATGGCATTATTATCCACCCAAATGGGTCCAGAGCTAAGGATGGCATAGCATGCATGGGAGGAGGGTAATGTTGAGAATGAATCATCATAGGCAAGGAAATGAAGAAAGAGAGAGGCAAGCATGAAAAAGAAAGGAAGGCGCATCCACATATAGGAAATGGCTTTGTGGAGCACAAAATAATGCATGTTCCAACCCCATATTATAACATGGAAAACAACACAAATGTTGTCGTCCTCGATGATTATGTTGTGTAATAAGGGAAGTGATGTAAACCAACATAATCCTTCACCGGAGAATATTACTGTAAGGGTGTCATGTCAAGGAGGGTGATATGGATACTAATCCACCAAAGCAAGAGCATGAAAGGAAGATGAGACAAACAAGCAAATAAAAGAAGGGTGGGAAGAGAAGGCAGGGGGAGGGGAGGGAATGGCGTGCACATGACGAACAAGAGAGAGAGGTGAGGGTCTTGCCCCAAGGCCTCACGTGTACTCATGAGCCCTCAAGGGCATGGCCCTATATCCATGTGAGGTCCAATGCAAGCATCTCATTAGATGTATTGAAGGATTTCTTTTGGTGGTTCATTGCATGATTGGATATTTGGTCCCAACCTATTATCATGTGAAATAAGTAAAACACATTATTTCGTTTTAACCCATTTACACTTGAATATGATATGGAATATGTCATACTTTTCTTTTGTCTCAATCCATTACACGACCTAACATGACCTCAAAAAGGACACAAGGTGAGTGCAAATATCATGAACCGTGACTTTGATGGGTTATGACATTTGGGTATATATCCAAGTCTAAAATGTACCCATCTAGAAGAAAATCATTGCCTATATGTTATCTACAACTTTCACTTGAAGAATCTACGTGATGTTCACTTGGGTTTTCAAAAGAGCAAGCTCAACTCTAACGTTCCTCGTTTGGATTTGTGAATGTGATTATGTAATTTTTATTTTGTTGTCATTGCTCCACACATGTTGAGATCCAAAACAATGTTCATAATAAGTGCACTCGCCTCAACTTGCACCTAAGTCCATTACATATAGGGAAGGCCATGAGTTAATGATTCCACGCCATATGGCAGGGAGTCGTCCCAAAAACTAAGGCCTTCCCTTAAGGGTGAGAGCATGAGGGCAAGGCCTGACATTTTCAAAAGCCCCACATGAAGGACCCTCCTTTGCTTAAAACACGAGGGAAATTCACATGACATAATGCACTCCAAGCCATTCATAAAACCATGCTGAGAATTTCACAATGTATTTGGTGGGAACCTTTATACCATGTAATGGCCCATCATTTTGAGAGACAACTTGCATAAGCTCGGTATAAACGTCGATTACATCATAGGTCTAATAATTTACGATTTTTTAGAAAGGAGTTATTTCCAGAAGGCCCTTGAGTCGTGGTGTTATGTGAATACATGCGAAACCTTGTGCTACCTCCCTTGGGTGGCCCATTATTCATGAAGGACCATGTCCCTAGGGGCTCTCTTTTTATTTTTCTTCCAATTATGTTACATGGGAACATTTTTGTGTATTTATCTATTTTATTTCAACAAGGTCACCCTCTAGACACGATCCAATGCATTCTAGCATGGTGGAATACATTGATCTAAAATGTGACCAGTCCACCAACTGGAATGCATTGGTCACTAAAGCTTCCCCATATTTTTGACGTAGAGAGGGCTCATGTCAGGCTTTTTACAATATAAGAGCATTTGCCCTTGGAGCCTTGCCCTTGAAACCGCTCCACTTGGAGCCTTCTCTTATACAAAATGCCCTTGTCTTCCATGTCATGACACAACTCCATGACTGTGTTCCATGAGACCATGTATCACATGAGCATAAATGTCTTTCAATTCGGGGATTCCGCATTTATGGGGAGCACTCAAGTTGTGGAGTGTGAACTTACCAAGAAGCAGGTGTAAATTATGAGAGTTTTCTAATCGCAACATGCTCCTTTGGAAAGAAACCATCATGTAATTGCTTAGGAATGCTATGTCCAATAACGCGCCGCCATGGGGGAAAGAACTAGGAACTGCGGAAAAGAAGGCCCTCTCGTTAGCACAACAACATGTTCCGTACCCTAGCGTGTTGTGGAAAAGGATTACATAAGCAATGGTAGTGATGATGGCATGGCATGATGATATGCATGGGAGGAGGGTGATGATGATGTGAGGAATGTGAACCGCCTAAGTTGGCAAAGCAAAGCAAGCTAAGCCCAGCCAAGCCCAGCCAAGCCAAGCCAAGGCAGAGAAGGGGAGGGCAGGCAGGCAGACGACAAGCAGCAAGGAAAGGAATGGAAGGGAAGACTCCCACACAGGCAGAGGAAAACGGAGAAGACGAAGAAAACAGAGAGGAGGTGTGCACTTGCACACCCCGCTGTCACATCCCCAGATACCCAACTCCCTTTTGCCTACGAGGCCCCGGAATCCTGTGCTTACATTGGCCCTGCCTCACCGATTAGACGCCAAGTGGAGCACAAGTGAGATAGAAACATAGGGAGACACACAGAGAGAGAGAGAGAGAGAGAGAGAGAGAGAGAGAGAGACTTTGTGGTTGAAGGGTTGTGTGTGATATGGAAGTTTGAGTGAGTGGAGTTGAAGAAGCATGGAAGTTGGGGGATGTCCGCAAGGCTGATGTGTGGGGGGAGAAGGATAATGGAGTCGTGAGGGGCTTGGGGTGAGTGTGAAGGGGCAGGGGCGACAAGCTTTGGTGGGGGTAGGGTTTGGAGGCGCTTATTATCATTGAGGAGATGGCTATGGCGCCCACGCCGGCTGTGCAGAGACTGTACGACGTGTGTAAGAAGGCGTTCACGTCATTGGGAGTGCCTTCGGAATCGCAAGTGCAAAGCGTGCGTACCATCCTAGGTGCGTATCTGCTGCCCGCTTTTAATCTCTTTGGCCGCTACTACCACTGTTAAAATTCGTCTGCAAGCGGACGGGGGCAAGTGTTCTGTGCCTTCTTTACTGGGTCAATTGCGGGTCGTATTTTGAGCTGAGAGTAGTTATGGATGGAGCGGCACATATATGGAGGGAGGGTGTTTCGTACGACTGCTGGTGTTTCAAAGAATTGATTTATGTGCGTAGAGCGGGCATGAGGATAGGCCCGAATGTTCACACTTTCCATGCCAATCTTTGGAGGGTTCCATAAAATTGCAATCACATCGCATGCCATGCCTTTCGTGACAGAGGCTTTGTGAATATTTTGAAGGGCTTCGCGAATTGCAATCGCATAGTCCCAAGTTTTGGTGGCAGAGGCTTTGTGAATGCGAGGACATGAAAATCTGTTCTTTGAGTGAGCAGGAGGATAAGCCCAACTGTTCACAATTGCCATGCCAATCTTTGGAGGGTTTCATGAAATTGGAATCACATAGTCTACCGTGCCTTTCGTGATAGAGGCTTTGTGAATATTTTGAAGGGCTTCGAGAATTGCAATCACATAGTATACCTTATGGTCCGTGGCTTTGAAGGGCTTCAGGAATTGCAATCACGTAGTAGCCAACTTTTTGGTGGCAGAGGCTTTGTGAATACGAGGAAAGGAATTTCTGTGCGTTGAGTGAGCAGAGGGATAGCCCAACTGTTCACACCTGCCATGCCACTCTCAAGGGTTTCACGAATTGCAATTGCATGGTGGCAGAGGCTTTGTGAATCCGAGGAAAGGCCTTTGAAGTCCAGGGAAGCTTGTTCGGAGGTAGAGGTCGTATAGTAATAAAAATATGTGAACCGGAGGTTGGTTGGAAGAGTTAGGGCAATTGCGAATTTGTTAAGTGGAGTAGTAAAATTTGTGATGATTTCTGGGAGATTAATGTGAGAAAGGACTGGCTGGTGGTTGCAGACACTATCAGGCCAAGTGATGTGGGACTTGGAGATGTAGAACAGCAAAACCGTGGGTTTGGTGACGATGGCCAAGGCGAGTGGCGATCAATACTGCCGAGATGGGCACCCCCTATTAGCTATCTCCATCTTTATGAGTGTGAACTCTTCTCGGTAAGAAACTTCTGCAACAATCAGGTGCAACAATGAAATAGAGGTCATGGATTACTAAGGCATCAGGTCATTCCAATTGTGGAATAATGCTCCAGAATTACAAGGCTATGGAATTGCTTCTGACTCCTCAATCATTTGAATACCTATTTGGAGGCGCCCAAATGAACACCTAGCCTCTTCGCTTAAGGATTGTTTGAGGTTTAATTGCTCTGTTTAGGCATGTCAATTTTGCATCAGCAAAATAATTGATCGGTTTCCACCTTGAGTGCGATACACTCCGATATGATTCATTGGATCAATGGACTCAACATGCTTTTAATAACCTATAATCAGTGTGATATGGATTCTTCATGATCAATGTCTCCCAGTCATCCAAATTAGTTTGTTGAAGCTGATTGGGAGGGTGGGTTGGTGGTATTTGTTTGTGAAGATGGGGATCTTCTGCCTTCCTACTTCAGCAACTATACCTCTTCACAACCACCCAGGCATGACAGTTCTTAGTCGGCTTCTTTATGGCTCTATGCACGTTAGGGCTTACGACTGGGTGGACCCGGACGATGAGAGACGAAACTCCGATCCATCATTACGTATGACATCCTTCCTGATTGTCTATTGGAGTTGCTTTGTTATCACATTCTTCCCATTTCCTCTCTGTACATTACCTGAATTATTTCTCAAAAGGATGATCCTCTTCCTGTTTTGCTGGTGCTGAACATATAAGGAACTAAGATGTCATCGATCTTACTGAACCCAGATATATTTTCAGACTATATTTTCAGAATTCCTGATCCATCAATGCGTATGACATCCTTCCTGATGTCTAATGGAGTTGCTTTTATATATGACATTCTTCCCATTCTGCTCTTTACCGGTTCCTCCTCCCTCTTTGTGAAATGACCTAAATTATTTTCTCAAAAGGGTGGTCCTCTTTCTGTTTTTGCCAGCGTTGATGAACATATAATAACCTAAGATGCTGTCCATTTTCTGAACACAGATTTATTTTCAGATTATACTTTGCAAAATGTTGACTCTCAGTTGAATTTACTGTCCTTCCTGTGGTCACTGTAGTCAAGATTTGTCAGTATAGGATGCTTGTACAAAGATTGACCTAATATTGACCACAGCAACTGTCAATTTAATCTGCGTCCAAAGATTGAACATTCTAATGCGGTAATATGCTACCAATTGAAGAGGCTTTGTCCACATTGTTTTGTATACTACAGAGCTTTGTGTTAAAACTTCTTTGCAACAGGGGTTCATTGTGGTTTAGGGGAACAGACATTTGCAGCAATGATTGTGGTTAATCAGCTGAGATGTCCTAGAATGTATGCTCTAGCACAATAGAGTTATCTTTTAACTCAACGGCAGTCTTGGTTGGGAATTGGTTGTTTTGCATACAAACTTTCCATGTTTGTTAAGTTTTTGGTTCATGAATGGAGTTAGTGTGGAAGTTTGAATGAAGGACATTCTATATTGGTTCATTGTGGGCCAAACTTATTTTGGTATGCCAAGGGGTGCTAAAATGAGTTCAGCCCTCAATGAACCAAAATAGGTAGCTCTTTATTTAAATTCAAAAACTACCTCCCAAGCGTGCACCACAAACGGAATGCAATATCAAAGAAATCATTGATGTTGTATGCAAAACAACCAATGGAAGACCATAGGGGGCGAACTCCCGACGAAAAGTCCCATTCGAGTTAAAGGATAATATCATTTTGTGGTTTTATGTTGATATTATTGTGAACAAGTTACTGAGGAATAACTTGAATGGGATTGTAAACCATTGCAGCTCGTCAAGCCAAGTTGGTGGTGGACCATGTGCTATCAGACCCAGCTTCAACTGAGGTACTGTACCCCATGTCAGGAGGTAACATACATGCCTTCACTGCTGTCACTCCATGTGCTGTGCTGGATGTGCTGGCACCACCATACTCATCATCAACCGGTCGACATTGTACATATTATCGAACCACGGCAAATACTGGTGAGTATTATTAATCATGAAATTATTAGCTTTTTGGAAATGTCATTGGTTAGCCTTGTTGGCACTTCAGTTTGTTCATTTCTGTTTATGTATAATGTAGAGGGGTCTTAAATGGTTACGTTTTCCAACTAGCCCTCTTCTCCTTGGAGATCAAACATGTGATCAGCACAAAATGGTTAGCAAAGCCAAATTGATGCCATAGCCACTTCCTCATAACTTTTTGACCTCATACGAATATGTGATTCATTATCAAGGTGAAGATTCCCGTGCTCATTAAATGGTCATATAGGTCCCTCCAATTATGTCGACTATTGAGCCTGCAATTGTTATCATATTTTGAGCAAGTAGTCCAATCTCAAACACATGTCTTTTTCGTTCTTGGAGCCACACCTGACCGCATACCATTCGAAATAGGTGTCTAATCAAGATAAGTAATTGAATTAGGCACGTGCACCTTAATGTCAATGGGAATTGATCTCTAGTTCCAGGCACTCTGGTTGCTATTCCAGCTACATAGTGGAATGACCTTCCTGGATGTTCCAATTTTCATGATACAAGAGAAAAATGTCCATGTGACTCTTTTATGCTACTACATCAGACTACACCTACTTCTGACCCTTATTCAAAAGCGATCTCTACAGGTTCTTGCCAAAAATGAACACAGTTTGATCATGAGGTCCTCGGGTTGGTTTTGTACACACCTATAATCAACACTTTGAAATTAAATACTTGACTCGTAGGGTGCCCAAAATTACATGCTAAAATGTGTTGGATCTCTTTCAATTACCAATAAGACCCAACAGAAAATTAATGTAATCTACTAATAGTATCTGTGATCAAATGCTCAAAAGGACAATAATAGGTGCATTTGTCAAAGTATAGATCTGTTTTCAAATTTTCTGGTGTCTTCCATTCCCATAATCCTTGTGAGGCAAAGTGGCTGCTGATCAGGTGTGGCTGGAGGGTTTCAACAAACCGATGGTGAATCAGATGAGCTAAGGTTTGAATGGCTAGAATATTTCATCCCACCCGAAGACTTTGTAGTGCAAAGGGGTCATTATGAAGGCCCCAGGATTGCTGTATGAGTTCCCACAAGGACCACATTGTGTCATCAACCCACGATTGCTGGTCTCTTTCTTGGGTGAAGAAAGACAACACGGTTTCCCTTCTTATCTTGTGAAATCAGCTCATTTAGAGGCTCTGAGTGAGTGCTGGTGACAAAGGGAAATAATACTCTTAAACGTCACACAGCCAGCTGTTTCTATTTTAGAGGATCTCTCATCAACTATATGATTCTGTATGCCTTAAATGTACACGTTATGACAAAAAGAAAGTAGCAGTGAGGTGGGTTAGTTCATTGGAGTGAAATGCCTAAAATCTGCTTGTACTGCAAGCTGCTGCAAGCTGCTCGTAGTTCATTATTATCCTTCAACAAGTTTGACTGCTGAAAACTTGGAAGTTTACTAGGGTTCTCACCATTTGAGCTAACTGTGTATATTTAAGGATCTCAGTGATACTGATTTGTAAGCCATCCTTTGGGGCTTTCCAGTCTATTTCCTTTTTGTCAAGGCAAACTACAAAGCGCACTCAATTTTTAATGTGCTCCATGATGTTCAAGCCATGTTGCAGGGCAACATAGGGGTTGTGATTTTGTGCTGCTAAAGTGAGTAGTTAGGTTTCTAAATCACATATTCTGCTCAGAGCCTATAAGAATTTGTATATATTTTGATATGAAAGCTTGGTTGGGGGGGGGGGGGGGGGGATAATGTCTCTGCTTTTTAATGCAAATCACTTTTGGTACCACTTACACTTACTCCACAAGTACCACAAGTGTATGATATCTTGTTTTTCCAGCACTCGTTAAAAGGTTTGCCAAAGTTCTACAATTATACAGATCTGTGTTGAGTCATGATATCCTAGGGATTGGTGTCCTTGACATGTATATGAACTAATCCATTATGGATGAAGAAGCTCTAGTAAAAAGTTGGTGGTCAATTTGTTTTGAATAAGGAAACAATGTAGTACTAGGCAGTCTCAATTCTCTCTTCCAATTGGATTGGCAAGTTAATATTAGTTGTCATCTCATAAAGGCCAGTCCACTCCATTGCTCTATGGAATTAGCCTTGACACCATCTTGGCATACTAATCCCATAAGCCTTTTGGCTTCCTAGACTTTAAAACCAATGTCATTTCATTTCATACCAACTAGGCTAATATGGGATCTTATGATGTCAATTTCATAGTCAAATACTCAAAAGATGATCATTTTCATACTATATAGTAATTTCCCTACATTTTCACCTTCCTAATGGATGAGTTTATGCCAACACCTCAAATCCCAACAAGAGGGAATTAAATATCATATATGAATGTACCTTTCATCCACCCAACATTAATCAAATTCTATATTTAATTTTTAATTCTAAAGAAACTACTATTTTATTTTATTTTGAACTTGACCTATAGGTTTGTACCTAACTCATCTCAAATGACCTCAACTAGACTAACTCCATAACATTACTTAGCTCCTTGGTTGTATTATGTAGGGATCATGTATCGGTTTAGAATAATTCTCCCTTACTTCTAGACTGCCCCATGTATGGGGAGCACTCAAGTTGTGCATTATGGAGTTTCCGATAAGCAGATATGGATTCAAGAGTTTTTTAACTGCGGTCTCGTCATGTGGAAAGAGAACATCATCTAACTGCTTAGCAATGTTAAGTTTGGGTCTTTGAAGCCCATTCTAGTGTCAAATGAACCCTAAAAAATGTAAATACCATTTCAAGGCTTTTATATCAGATGAATTTGTAGACGTACGCTAGAATGCGTATTCCGTGGTGATCATGTATCAGTTTAGAATAATTCTCCCTTTTTCTAGGATTCCCCATATATGAGGAACACTCATGTTGTGCATTGTGGAGCTTCCGTCAAGCAACTATGGATTCATGAGTTTCTTAACTGCGGTCTCTATATGTGGAAAAAGACCTTCATCTAACCACTTGGCAATATTATGTCTGGGTTTGTGAAGCCCATTCTAGTGTCAAATGAACCCTAAAAAACGTAAAAATACCATTTCAAGGCTTTTACGTCAGATGAATTTTTAGACGTACGCTCGAATGCATATTCCGTGGGGATCATGTATCAGATTAGAATTAATACTCCTTTATTTCCAGGACTCCCCATTTATGAGGAGCACTCGGGCTGTGCATTGTGGAGTTTCTGATACGCAACTATGGATTCATGAGTTTCTTAACTGCGGTCTCTATATGTGGAAAAAGACCATCATCTAACTGCTTAGCAATGTTGTGTCTGGCTCTGTGAAGCCAATTCTAGTGTCAAATGAACCCTAAAAAAACGTAAATACCATTTCAGGGCTTTTACGTCGGATGCATTTGGAGAGGGACACTCACAACGTGATAACTCCCCTCCCACCATGGATCCCATGCTTAGCCGATTCCTGAAAGCCTTTGCACCTTTTCTTAACTTACACACCCTAGGCAAGAAAGGCTGTGGTTCCACAGTGGACGAATCTGCATGGATCTGCCCTTGCATTGCCACCGACAAAGGTAGAAATACCATAACCCTTGAAAATAAGGCGATTTTATCGCATTGAAGATCTGGTCTGACAATCATGAGATAATTTTTAAAGATAGACGAGAAGGATTCATGAAGAATGCAAGTTGTTTCATATTTTTCTACTTTATACAAAAATTGTTATAATTTTTCAAAGTGGAAAGTTGTCCAATCCCCTACTCGTTCACTAGATTCTCCCTACACCGAACACGGTAATCCGCATTTCCATACAGAAGATCGCCTAAATCGGTTACCTCATGAGTACATTAACACTTGACTCCCATTGGCTACACTAAGTGTACACGCATTGAGGTTGTTGCCGAGCCATGATCCGTTTTAGAAATGGCACTTCACCATTATGACGGCGGTCTAGTACACGGCTAGAGGGTGGTTAACGGGTTATGGTATTTCTACCTTATCGCCCTATGAAAACCTCACTTCATTAAATTCACCAAACCAGTTTTCATGTTTCCACAGTGGTCCCTGCCCACCAGTGTTCAAGATTAAAGTCTCAATGCCCTTCAAACGCGATTTGACCCTTCAAAATATTCCTCTCTTAAAACAACCCTTCAAAACGCAACTCCAAATTGGGAATGAGGACATCACTTGAAGTCCTCAATATAATGTGCCCGCCACAAGAACCAACAAGCGTAGGACATTGTCACCACAAGAAATGGAGTTAGATGGTTGATTTTTAATTCTTCACATTGTATTGGAAACATGTATCATATGATTCATGCACAAGTTTAATATGAGTTTTGTATTTCAATTCTATGTTCTTGGATTGACGTCTTGGATTTGAACCAACATTTCAACTAAAGGACTAGTTTTTGATATCCCTTCAAAATGAAACTCATGTGAGGGCTTTAGTCTTGAACAATGTTGCCTACCTGGGGAAGATAATAATGCCATAATAACTTCTACCGGTATACGCGGATATACAGAAGTAGAAAAAAAACCAACATGTTTTGTTCGCACTGGGCACTTCTGAACGACACTGGGTGTTTAGTGACGTATGGTATTTTATGTCACCATGGTAACTTTTTGGATGACGCTTCTTATGAATAAGTGAACCTTGTGGCGGGACACCCAAAATACACTGGTTGAACCTTAAAGCCCGTGTCGACGTTAAAAATGGTCAGTTGAAGGCAATCGAAGCGGCGTTGAGATTATCTCGACGCCCTGTACACGCTCTGGTGTTCGAAGTTGGTTCTTATTTTCAATCACTTACAACCACGAAACCAATAACCAAGGAGCGAGACTCTAATTTATTTGGGACAGCAGTGTCCCGCCATAAGGTTCAGGTGAACAAATATTGTCATGGATGGATGGATGGATGGATGGATGGATGGATGAGTGCCTCCGTTGGCCAAAACTCTCCCTTCTCTTGTCAGCAACTTGTGATCAAATGTTGTCATGGATGTGTGAAGTTTGGATGGAAAATCACTAGGTAAGTGACAGTTATTGCAACGTTGTAAATCTATAACACCCCCCCCCCCAAAAAAAAAACAAACAAAATCCAAGGAATGACAAATAATGTTGGGTTAACATTTAGTGTTGGTGACACTATATTGCGGTCAAGCAATTCGTCTTGAGCAAGACCATTAGAATTGGTGACATTGAATATCATATTTAGTGTAGTTATCTTGGGTTTTGTTCACAACATGGGGTTTGCAAAAGCAAGGTTACGACATGGCGCCTCCACACCTGTTTGAAGTTATCACGGCTCATTTACATACCGTTGTTTTGCATTCTACCGTCTTCACATCAGAAAATCTTTCTTCCTCGGCTTTAGGGTTGAGCGATCCAAGCAAAGAAAAACTAGCAAAGAAACGCAAACATTTGTGCCAAGAGTCTGAGAAGATTGTAGCTAAACCAGGGGTCTCAAGGCTGTGGCTAGCTTGTGCAAAATGTTTGTTAAATCCTCACTTTTCTTAGATTTTGGTTACTCTTTCTAAACTCACAGTGGCATGAAGAATTTCATGATACCTGGTGGATTAATACGTATATGTGAATGATAACCAAGGCAGACCACATAGGATTGGACATGGTGCCACGTAGGATTGGGTTTTATTTGTGTTTCAGATGTGAAGTGCCACTTAGTTAACGTCATGTTTGTGATACGTATTTCTCATTACCCAGACACTACAAGTCAATAAACACACCCAGTTTTTCATATTGACCAACGCAGGCAACCTTAACAACAAACCACCCGAACAAACAATCCCGGATGGGCTCCTTAAATGCACATGCCCATAAACAACATGCTAATGCCGAGCTAAAGTAAGACCGGATATCTTATGCATAATCGGAGCCTTAAACCAAACCCAAACACCTATATCATCCTCTCCCACGTTCACAGTCCAATTCATTGAATTCACATACTGCCACGACAAATTCCCCGACCAAGCCCTCACACATAAACATATCAACTATGACTCACTAATTAACACCATACAAAACAAGGGATGGAAAACTAACCCCCTCATTACCATCACAGTCGGAGTAAGAGGGGCTATACATGAACATTCCATAAATAAACTTGCCAATCTACAAACCCAAAATCCATCATTAACCACCCTCATGAAAAAACATACACCAGAATGCCATCAAATATCTCACCTACCTCGTCCTAAACAAAAGAAAACTCGACAATGAACAAACACTTGTACCCCCACCCCAATAAATTGGGATAATTAGTAGACCTTCAAAGCCCACCTCCCAAAGGAGGCATAACACCTCATGTTGCATCACGATACACGTGATCATCATTAGGCCAACAGGCTCACATTCATGCCGGTACTTAGATATGGGCATTATTTTTATTTTATTTGTGAATTGCTCTGGTAAAGAACACTTCAAACTGTAATAGTGAAGAAGGGATGACATGCATGACATGAGTATGAAAACTAAAGTTGACGAAATTATTATACAATTGTCATTGCATATTCTTGTTTGAACGGCCTCTCCCAAACTTGGAGGAAGGAGGAGGAACAGTTTCTTGCTTTAGATTCCTTTTTGAAATGCCATAGAGCAGTGTTTGGAGAGGTTTTTGGGCATCATCGGTCGAGATCCTAGTGTTTTCCAAGTGTCTTCCAAGTCCAACCGGTTGCATGGTGAAATCTTTTGGTTTTTCTTCATTAATTTGAGATATATATGCACTACTTTCCTCTAAAATGATGGGTAATCTTCCTGAAGTCTTGAACTTCAACCGGTTTATTTGTAATTGGCAGCCAATTCTTCTTGTTCGTTGCCATGGAGTGGACGTCACTATATGTTGTTGATGTTGTGGGTCACAATACTATACCTAGTCTCCATAGATTAGAGATATCCTTAGAGTTGCTCAAAAACTCATGGTTTGGTAGGGAGTTTTGGCCCACTTTTGACAATATTAGATTCATGTTTAAGGAGTGTTCACGTGGTGGTCAAGTGGTGTTGGAACCTTCAGTTTTAGTCAGATGAAGGGGAGGCGTTTGACTTTGTCCAAAAGACAACTTTGTGACAAAAGAATTTCATGATAAACTTTTGAACGCACCTGAAATGTTACTCTCAAAAAATTTGGTATGGAGTTCATTTCATATAGCAATCTTATGGTCAAGATCAAACGCTTCACTTTCGTTTCAGTGAAATTGGACATTCAGACACCGCTTGAACACTCATTAAGTATTAGATTGTCAAACCGATCACACATTGGTAAAGTCAACCACAGTCGATATGTAAAGTGTCGCATAGGTTCTAATTTGTCATCCAAGTTGGCCAAGCTTATCAAGTCCAACATAGAGCCGATACCTTGCTCCTCTTCATGTGTGCCATAAAAATCAAAAATTGACAAGTTATGTGACAACGTGACATGTCTTTGTGGTCATTTTAACAAAACTATGTGGTTGATTTAACAATTCCTATATAAATTGTCAGAATTGGGTCAAAACTCCCTACCAAACTATGAGTTTTCAGAGACCTTAAGGATAACTATGTTATGTTTGAATTTTTTATAAGGTTTTTAAACATTAGAATCTCTATAATGGTGGGCCCCACAATGGCATTTTAGGGACCATCAAAAACCTCTTGATACAATAGCAACCTAGGCACCTTTTTGCCTAATAATTAATTAAAGTGGGAAAGTAAGTTAGGCAGCCCAAAAAATAATATTCTAAAACTCGGCATATTCAAAAAGGATTTAAAAATAAGTGAGACGTTCATTCCCGTCTTCATGGTAGTGTGTCGTCATGAGTTGTGGAGTAACTTCATTCTTGTATTGTTTTTAGACCATGAGTGAGATTGATGCCGTGTGAAGACATTATTGAAGTTATTTGATGCTACTTTGTTAGATCCCGTTGAATGTCACTTGCATTATTATGATTTTAGACACTCTTTGATGTTATTTCTTGTTTATTGGACACTCAACAAAATAAATTTCCCATGAATTTAGGCACCTTTAAAATTAATTACTTTTTGCCCAAGCTATTAGAGAGCTACGTTAAGTAGAATGGCATTCTCATATATATATATATATATATATGGCATCGTTTCAATTGCAAGTGGAGGAGATATTGAATTTTGATCATTATCATTAGAAACTATTAGAGAAGCACATGTAAGATGTGAACGGTTGCAATGACCATGAGAGGATGGTTTGGAAATGTGAGGGATGAATGAACTTTTATTGGTCATACTTAAATATGTTGTGAATGGTTGCAATTGATATCAAATAACGATGGCTAAATAAGTGTGTTCCGAGATCCAAAAGCTTTATCATCGAATTCAATCACTATCAGTTGGCAGTTGGATTGAAATTCCCAACGGTGAATGA
This sequence comes from Polytrichum commune, assembly GCA_950295325.1. Taxonomy (NCBI): domain Eukaryota; kingdom Viridiplantae; phylum Streptophyta; class Polytrichopsida; order Polytrichales; family Polytrichaceae; genus Polytrichum; species Polytrichum commune. Next base: position 41,653,406 of record OX485807.1, read on the forward strand.
ATTCACCACGCGGTGTAATGAGGTGGTGGAAATTGGAGTTGTTTCTTATTGTATATAGACAACATGTCTAGCCCATTATGGCCTCGGTGTATGGCATAGACACTACCAGCATATGAGTTCTAGGTAATCGGCTTTTGTCGTTGAAAGAACATTGTAAATCTATCATCATCGTAGGTTTACATAATTTTCAATGACATAGGACAAGTTTCTAGTGACGCAAGACAATTGCTTAATTAGGGTTCGTATGCTTGAAGCAAGAGTCCTAAATAGACTTATCAGTGGAGTTACTTTCGGATTAAATTCAAAATAATTCAAAAATTCAAAAAAACTGAATTAGTTTTATCATTTAATACCTAAATAGCACTCCAAGTTCTAGCAACACAAACTTCATTAATTCCAAATCTAAAAAAATAAAATTTCTCATGAGAAGCCACACATTTTGCATTATTGGTCAAAGGCAACATCACATGGAAATAACCCTTGGCGGGCAACCAATTTTTGTTAGTTACTGAAGGCTCCCACACATGATGTAGGGTCTACAACAACTTGCAACAATATATAGCTCAACATTTATAAGAGCGGACTCTCTCTATCTACACTAGAAACCTTTAAGACATGTGTAGATTAAGACTATTATATGTGTTTTTGATTTAGGCCACTAATAACTTGCCTTTTACTATACATTTCATCGTTCATAAAGAGCTTGAATTCAATTGCACAAAATACCTAGATGTCGAATACCGACACAACTTGTAATTGTAAGATTCACGAGCCATAAGAGGAGATCAACTTCTTGACCCTCATAAGCACTTACAATTTGATCTTCATTATTTGGAACCCCCGTCCAAAACTTATCACTTGATAAGACAAATAGAGGTACAATTTGACTCGGGAATCTTGTTGGGGTTACCCAAATCCAAAACAAACTAGATATTTTGTTTTTGGATGATGAGAATGCAATCTCATTTCATCATCCTTCAAGCAACCAAGCCTAAATCACTCCCTTTCCTATTCCAAAAATGAACAACCAAAAAATAGATAGATAGATAGATAGATACACCGACCTTCAAAAGATAGCAACCAATATATTTTAGAAAACTATCATAATCAACCATTATCCAATACTCAATTTTAGAGAACTATTATTATCAACCACCGTCCAATAAGTTCCCGAAAGGAAGTGTATTGCCTCAAGTAGCAATGAGGCTCCTACAAACAAGTGCGTATTCAAGTTGAATTTCTCATGACATTATGAAGTTGAGCTATGTCTTTTCTTTTCAATTTAAGCTTCAATTCTATTCATAAAGCAATGCCCAACTTACAAGGAGTTGCCTAACACTCTTTCATGTCGTGCTCTTGCCATAGTCAACAAGTTGAATGGGTGCATGCATGCAATCCCATATTTGTATTGAAATCAGGGCATAAAGAAGAGGAGGATGAGTGTAAAGGGGGAATAATGTCCACCTCATACCAAAGGTCCACCGAACTTGCATCATCGTGTTCCACATTCCATGACTTTTCATTTACGTAAGTGCATTAACATTCCATAACATTACTTCACAATGTAGGTCAATTCATATTCTTAAAAAATTAAAATTAAAATTAAAAAAAATCCGCCACATTGTTCAAAGCCGTGATAACAGTGGGTAAACTTGTGAGTCTCTGGCGGGAAAACATGGTTAACTACTTGAAGAACGTTAAGTCTCAACACCTAGTGGAGAGTTGCACTTCAATGCCGTGTATGTGGGCCTTATGTGGTCACTCTTCTTAATTGGGCATTTGTATTTGAGGGGTACATGGCAAAGCTTGTAGTCGAGACCACATTAAAGATGTGTTACACTGGGATTGGGCTATGTGCTCAAAACAAAAACATCAACTGAACTCAATACTTACATTAACATAATTGCGAGAATCTATAACACGAGACTATCAAAACCAAAAACAAAACATCCCCTTTGACTTTCTCACAACTTTTGCATCTCAATTTCGACTCTAAAACTTTAAAAAACCAGTCTACAAGATCCACAAATGACTACTCACATAACGAATCAATTCGGGGTCTCACCAACAACCCCGAATTGTTGATGGAGTTTGGAAGTGCCCACAACATGGCCACGTTTCCTTAACACCACCACATCTAAAACCAAAGGGGATGTGGAATTGTTGGGAGATTCGTTGGAAGATAAGGCCGTGCGGCTCAAGGAGTCAAGTGGCGATTAAGTTAAGTTATGTAAGCCACCACTTTTGGCCTTCAAGAAGTGAGTACATGAGTCCACAAGTGAATCTGCAACTGGGACTTAAAAAGTGGGGCGCCTTTGAGCTCATTGGCGTCTTTTGGGCTATGGTCTCTTTTTCGCAGGTGTCCATGTTCCAAGCACCACACCGCTCGTCAAGGACTAAGGTAAGGTAGAAATACCATAACCCATGAAAATAAGGTGATTCGCATTGAAGATCTGGTCTGACAATCATGAGATAATTTTACACGATACACGAGACGGATTCATGAAGAATGCAAGTTGTTTCATATTTTTCTGCCCTATAATGCAAAAAATGCTACAATTTTTCAAAGTGGAAAGTTGTCCAACCCCCTGCTCGTTCACTAGATTCTCCCGACACCGAACACGGTAATCCGCATTTCCATACAAAACATCGCCTAAATCGGTTACCTCGTGAGTACATTAACACTCGACTCCCATTGGCTACACTAAGTGTACACGCATTGAAGTTGCCGCCGAGCCATGATCCGTTTCAGAAATGGCACTTCTCCATTATGACGGCGGTCTAGTGCACGGCTAGAGGGTGGTTGATGGGTTATGGTATTTCTACCTTAGATGGGTCTTAAATGGACACTTTTGTTCCTAAACTAGCCCACTTCTCGTAGCATATGAAACACATGATCGATGAGCGCGAGATGGTTAGCACGAATCCAATTCAAGGCCGTAGCCACTTCCCTCACAATGTTCGGAGCTTATATGAACTTCTTACTCGTTATCAAAGTGACGATTCTCGTGCTCGGTAAATGATTATATCCCCCCCCCCACACACACACACACACACACACACACACACACACAACTATGTTGATTGTTGAGCTTAGAATGGTTGATAGATCGTCCAATATCTTTTAAACATGTGTCTTTTCAGTTTGTTCTTAGATCCACACCAAGCCACATATCACTCAAATGTAGGTGGTTGATTACGAGGGGTGATTGAATCATGGCCAGTCTACCCTACTTGTATTTAAGTTAGCTTAAAGTTTTGCAATTGCATTGGGCTCAGCTAGAGCTCGCAGTAGCGGAGGATAATGTAGTCAGGCTCGTCTTCTGCATTGATGATATGTGCAATTAGATTGCCTTTGTGAATAGATTGCCTCTTTACCCACGCAATTCACCTTGGATCAAAATCGAATTACGAAGACTACTCATTCTATAAATTCAATCTTATAACAACCATGGGTAAAACAAATATATTATATTTTTATTGTGATAATAAGTATTCAAACTAGTGTGGAATGTCAATAAATTGGCGTGGAGCAACCTAATTGCAAATAACATTGTAGCTCTCTCCCTAATGCTCCGTGGGAGGAGTGAAAGGTAGACTACTTATGTGCCATAACTTAAAATCTTGAGGTAAGTCAAGTATTCACAAACTTAACTAGGCTACATTGTTTTGTCTAATTAGTGTGTATTTGGAGTTACGTGTTGTCATAACTTTTTGCTGAGAGTATTTTTTTTAACATAAATAACATATGTACACTAATTATGATATTTAGTGTCATTAATTCTAATTATCTTGCTCAATACTAATTGTAAACCGTGGTGTAGTGTCGCCAACACTAAATGTTAACCCAACATTATTTGTCATTCCTTGTGAAAATTTTGGGGGAAATTGATTTACAGTGTGCAATTACTATCACTTAACAAGTGTTTTTCATCCAAAATTCAATCATCCATGATAATATTTCATCACAAGTTGATGACAAGAGAAGGTAGGATTTTGGTCAATGGATGCACTCATCCATGACAATGTTTGTTCAATTATTCATAAGAAGTGTCATCCAAAAAGTTACCATAGTGACATAAAATACCTTATGACACTAGATATCATAATTAGTGTAGTTAGTATGCACACCAAAGGATATGATAAAAGTTAGTTCATAAAATGATATTGCCGGTAGAAAGTTATAGCAACGCATAATTTCAAATGAAAACCCACACTAATTAGACAAAATGATGTAGTTTTGTGCCCAAACTAAGGATGGTAGGATTTTGATTAGTCCATGCAAAAATAGAATAGAATTTAGCACTAGTTGAGTTTACCAGCAATGTGGCCACATAAATAAAAATTAACAACAATTTATACTAACACTTCTCTCTAGCACTCCTTAACATTGGTTACCCCTAACTAGCAGTGTGGTTGGGTTTCATTATAGCCAAATTCAGAGATGAATGTCAAAGGGACTTCAACAAATTTTCTATTTGAATTTGGGGCCCACTTTCAAACACATCTAGTTTAAGGCAGAGAATGTTGTATGGAATGCTTAGTATTGTTATGGTTAGAAATATTTGAGCCATGCAACCTTCATGTGTCACCGAGCTATGGGTCATAGCATATATGGATAATGTTTTCAGGGTTTGTGGGAATTTGTGTTAGAGCCATCTCTTAGAGGTAGACCTTATGCAAATTCCGGCGGACCATGTCAACGGTACACCCTTAGGTAGAGAAACAAGGGCCCTCACATTTACATGGTCATGGCCCTTGGCTCATGTGTGAAAGTGGCCGTTATTGTCTTATGGCTTGTTTATCCAAACCCATCCTCACTACATTGATATGTATGTGCAATTAGGTCATGAACAAGTTGCCTCTTTATCCATGTGCATGATCTTGGATCAAAATCATAACCTAAAGAAACTTCACCTTTGTTTTTTTATCCATATAGCAACTATATTGAAACCATAATTCATGTGTTTTGTTATCATAGTGATAAATATTTGAAATAGTTGGGAATGTTGATAAATTATGTGAGGCAAACCTAGTGGCACACGAGATTGTAAGTTAGTTTGGGGGTTTTTGATGTTGGTTTTGGGGTTGTGAGGGCCCATATAGTCTGCCATGTAGGAATATATGGAGACTTTACACCCGTGGATAATTCCTTTGGACCCCTTAGGCCTTCACCCTCTAGTGTGCTAAGCAAACTTGGACAGGCTCGATCTTTCCGACCAATGAGGCAATCTTAGAGGGAAATGGTCACAAGTCATAGACCATGGAACATTTACATATAGTTTGCCATGCAATAATCTTTGTAGACTTTTCATCCCACAGTAACTCCTTTGGGCCCCTTAGGCCTTCACCTTCTAGTGTGCCAAGTAAACTTGGATGGTCTCGATCTTCCCAACCAATGAGAGATCTTAGAGGGCATGGTCACAAGTCATAGACCATGGAACATTCATCTATAGTTTGCCATGTAAGAATCCATGTAGACTTTTCATCCCACAGTAACTCCCTTGGGCCCCTTAGGCCTCCACCTTCTAGTGTGCCCAGTAAACTTGGACGGTCTCGACGTTCCCGACCAACGAGAGATCTTAGAATGCAACGGTCACGGGCCTTGGGTCTCTCGCCAGTGTCGGGAAGATGTTTGGGCACAACCGGTTGATATCCTCGTGTGTGCAAGTCCAACCGGTTACATGTTGACGACATCCTCCGGGCTTCCTTTATTAAATTGGGGTATATTCTTCTATAAACCCCTCTAAAACCATCAGTAATTTTCCTGCAGTCTTGAACAACTTCAACCGGTTATACCTCAAACTCCACCGGTTACATCTCAAACTCAACCGGTTATATCTCAAACTCCACCAGTCATACCTCAAGCTCCACTGGTCATACCTCAAACTCCACCGGTGATATCTCAAACTCCACCGGTTATATCTCAAACTCCACCGGTTATACCTCAAACTCAACCGGTTATACCTCAAACTCCACCGGTTATACCTCAAACTCAACCGGTTATACCTCAAACTCCACCAGTTATACCTCAAACTCAACCGGTTATACCTCAAACTCAACCACCGGTTATACCTCAAACTCAACCGGTTATACCTCAAACCCCACCGGTCATATCTCAAACTCCACCGGTTATACCTCAAACCCCACCGGTCATATCTCAAACTCCACCGGTTATACCTCAAACTCCACCGGTCATACCTCAAACTCCACCGGTTATATCTCAAACTCAACTGGTGATTTCTCAACCTCCACCGGTTCATCTGTGACTAAGTGCCGGTTCTCCCCCTGATCATAGTGTCTCTCTGGTGTGTTGTGTGTGTGTGAGAGAAGTGGCCTTGAAAGGAGGGAGGGAGCAAGGGAGCAAGGGAGCAAGGGAGGGTGGGTGGGTGGGTGTTTTAGCAACGGGTGCCACAAAATGCTAAGCCCCAGCCACGTCCACAAAAAGGAAAGGAGTTGGAGCAGGAGCAGGAGTGGGAGTGTGATATTTTGGGAGGGCCACCGAATAAGTTAGCTTGTGTTCCGACGCCACTCCTGCTTCCCATTGAATGAGACGCTGGGGATCTGTCACGGCCGCTTTTGCCATGTGGGTCACCAGGTGCGATGACTCATCCCCTCTCCCAAGAAGTTATGGGGAAGGCACAAGTATAATAAGCTTTTGTAGTTGGAACTCGAAAGTACGTACTCCCAAAGGTCGCTTCCCAGCAAGGCCGGCCAATGAGGGGCCGGATTGAGATACAAGGATTTTGTGGTGATGCCCAACACTCACCGCCCCCGAGAGAGAGAGAGAGAGAGAGAGAGAGAAGGGAGAAGAGAATGGAGGCTTTTTCACTTGCCCCGGGTCGGAACCCGTTTTGCCGCCATTCGTCATGCATGCACCACCAAACCCTAGCTTTGGGGGGGGGGGGCACTAAGGTAGATGTGTCTTAAATGGGCACGTTTTCTCCGACGAGCCCACTTCTCCTAGGGCATGAAACAAGTGATTACTACGGGATGGCTAGCGAACTCCAAGTCGAGGCCGTGGCCTCTTTGCTCTTAATGTTCGGAACATGTATGAGTGTCTTGGTCATTATCAAAGTGAAGATTCTTGTGGTCATATGGATTCATACGGTCATGCGTGCACCACCAAACCCTAGTTTGGGGGGGGGTGACTAAGGTAGACGTGTCTTAAATGGTCGCGTTTTTTCCCCGATGAGCCCACTTCTCCTAGGGCATGAAACAAGCAATTACTACAGGATGGCTAACGACACACACACACACACACACACACACACACACACATATATATGTATATATATATATATAATCTTTATTTGCAGGACATGGGACAGTGGTATATCACACGCGTGAGTCCTCCTTGCCCATTTTTCAGCTCTCACTTCTGGCTGCTGGCAGACTCATGTGTAAGAAATAAATGGCATGGGTATCATGAAACACACGTAAATTAATGTTCATTGCACTATATTGGGTATGATGATCAATGTGGGCCACAGTAATAACAAGGGATTTACTCTAAAAAAGAAGAAGCATGGTAACGGTTCTAGCACCTTCTATCTTAATGTGGGTCTATGAACGGGGAGATTTGACCTCTAGTTACAAATGTATAGGTTGAGTTTGAGAAATAATCAGTTCAAGTTCAAAAGTTTAGGCAAATTGCCGACCATTCTAAAATAATCTATAGAATACATCTGAAATCAACGAGTGGCTTAAATCAACAAGTCGCAAGAGTGCTATGCCCTATCATAAATTGCATTACATTACATCCAACGAGGTTCATGTGAGTAGAACGGAAATACCTTACTAATAGTAGTAAATGTCATAATGAGATAAACTTTCCCCATCAAGAGGGACTTCTCTTACTGCCAAGAAGCAGTGAATGGCCCTATTGTGTGCAAGATATTAATTATATCATGCCTAGACTAGGACCAATGATTGGTCCATGCTAGTGGGAGAGTTTCCATCTTGATAGGAGTTCTTGTCTTGTATGCATTGCTGAAATCGCGTACATTACATCCAATGAAGTTATTGTGAGTGGGACAAAAATTCCTTATTGCTAGCAATATATCGAAAAGTGTGAATGAATGTAATTAGTTGTATTAAGCCTAATTAAGCTTGATTAAATCAAATATCATGCTTACCAAACTAATTAAGTGTGATTAATCCTTAAATGCACTTACTTGAATTACTTATGAATTAATCTAGATGTGAGAATTGATGTGCTTGATTACACTTGTTTAGGCTTCGTTATGCTTGACTAGGTTTAATGCGCTTACTTGCACTTCATTGGGCTTAATTAGTTCAAATGTGTATGAATACCATAGTTTCATAGTATATTGGGCGGGTCTTTGCCTAATAATTAATCAAAGTGACCAAAATAGTTAGGCCAACCAGAAAATAATATATTAAGATTGGGTAGTTTCAAAAAACGATTAAAAAAGTTAGGCATTCATCCAAGTTTCTATTACGGTTTTTGGATGGCTATTGCTAATTTCCTCTAAGATGGCCAATTTACCTAAGACCCTTACCTTCAACTCTGAAGCTCCCATTAGTTACCCTTAACTCTTGTGTGACATGGTTTGTTATGTGTTAGAGACATATGAAAGTTGTGAAAGTGTTAGAAGTGTTTAGAATTGCAAGGCAAAAGACTCACAAAAGACTTTGCAATGTACGTATAGACCTATTGACAATTAAAAGCTAATTTATTGAATTACAACAAATGTGAGCCGAGCTTTTGTACTTTCAGCATTAATCTGATCTTCTTATTTTTTTATTTTAAAAAAAAAAGGCAAACCATGTCAATGATTTCCTAGAAATTTAGGCACCCTTTTATTTATTTATTTTTTGTCCAAGCTGCTAGGCAACTACGGTACTTGTAGAAACTTAGGCCTTGCGCTCGATTACCGTTAATCACAGTTAATCACAGTTATTTACATTTAATTGCATTTAATCACACTTAGTTAATCTCAATGTGTATGAATACTTGTGAAAGTAGAAGGCACTCACTAGACTATCATAAAATAAGCACACTCAAAACAACACACTACTTTAAGTTTCATTTTTGAATGACAAAGACCCTTTCAAATGGTAAGTCACAAAATTAATGACCTCAATGGTAACGAGGGTTTTGTAATATACTTGACTTCCATGCTTTATCGATGGCTCCACTTCGAAAAATAAATTCCAATCAATTATTTATTTACTAAGTGGAAGTGAACACATATATTGCATTTTGGACGTTGAAGATGTAGTGCACTCGTTACATGTTATATGAACAAGCGGCCTTCCAGAATGCAAGGACAAATTTTTCTTCTTCTCGACGTCGGGTGGGATGGGCAACAGTTTAGAGTCGAAATCATAAAATATTGGATTTTCTTCTGGGGACTTGCCCAGGGCTACCAGATCACGGGACCCAACCCCTATCCACCTCCCGTTTAACCCTTAAACGACAATTCATGGCTTGGGCGGGCAACCCCAAATTGGATCACGGCATCTTTTATGCTTGGGCATCATGAATAGTGCACTTTTTGAACTTGGGCATCATGAATGAGCCAATCAATGATGAGCTTGCAACCTCCTACAAGGTTGTGTGCAACCCCAACCTACCTACCACAATCCTTTCAAAGCACAAATCACTCATACAAATTGTGATTTCAATTGTAAAAGTTCACTTTGTGAATGTATCATAAGAAGGTGATTAGAATGATATCAAAAAATAAGTGAAAAGTTGAGTACCGGAAGAGCTACAGAGAAGATTATGTAGAAATCAAGCCCCTCGGGCTTGCTCTGTCGTTTAAGGGTTAAAGTTCATAGGGGGAGGGTTAACGTCCGCCATCTTGAAATCAATCTCCTTGCTACCCAGAAAGGATAAGTTGTGTAAAGGAAATATCAAATACCGAGACCCCAAGTCCTGGGTCACGGTGTTGAAAAGCCAGATATGTTTTTGCAGCTTTTCCCAAATTGGCAAAGCTTGGGGAGGCTCTAACTCCAAGCCCCAAAAGGGCATCCACTTCGCTTTCCTCGAAAGTTGACAACTGGACACATGGCCTACGCACGAGCCTTGTAAGGCCCACGTCACACACGAGACCGAGAGCCCGTGACCACTACACTTCAAGCACTCTCATTGGTGGAAAAGGCGGAGCCGGTCCAAGTTCGCTACTTCACACTATTACGCTTGAGGGACCAACGGAGTATGTATGCGAATGCAAGATGGATGTAAAGTCTACATGGATTCCTACGTGGCGTCTAATGGACCATGGTCACTTGGACTGTTTTCAAAAATCATCTCTTGGAGGTAGGTCTGACACAAAACCACTGGGAGACCATGGCACTCCGAACATTCGCAATTGTTGGTTTCTTTTATTTTATCATGTGTGAGGACCCGTATGGATAGAAATTCATTGTATTAGCATTTGGTTGAGGGTCAGGTCACATATGGTTTAACACTACATGATTTTAGAGGTGTGTTGGGACGACCTTTGGGCATTTTCTTTTGGGCTCTCATAATTTCATGGTGACGGCTCTTGGCTCATGTGTGAGGTGGCCCTAAGGCCGGTTCACGCGGGTTCCCAAGACCTAAGTTCCAGTTCATTTGAGGTCAACCCATGCACTCTCAACCATTGAGAGCACGGAAGTTGGGACTCGCCACTTCATACGCAGTCTCAAGTCCCAAGTCCCAAATATGACATGGATGCCTACATGACAATATTTTTGGAGGTGAAACTTGGGACTTGTGTGTTGAGAGCCAGGTTGAGCAAAAAGCTAGGCCCAACTCGCAACACAAGTCTCGTGAATACTTTTACAAAAAACAAGCAAGATCTGACTTTGATGATAATTAACCCATATTTTAATGATATCTTGAGGCTCACAAGTTGGGACTTGGCCTCCATGTTGGGACTTGCTAACATGGATGGGACGTGGGACCCCATGTGAACCAACCCTAAGACTTTGGCTCCAAAGGAAACTTAGCTTAGGCCTTACCCAAGTTAGTAGAGCTTCCCCCCGATCATGTGCAACTCATCATCCATTTGGAAAACGAACTACCGTAGGTTCATAGCTGGTTCGACACATGTTAGCCGAATAATTAATTAAAGTTCAAAAAGTAGGTTCGGCACCTTAAAATAGTATATTCATATTTTCAACAATTTTCTCTTTTAATTTTTAAAATTCAGCTTAGATTCGTTTTTAATTTACTATTTAAGCTTATATCTTGTACATCTCTCTTGCATTGAATGACAAGTAAGATGTAAGTGAAGAGTTGAGAATGCTCTGTGCTTTATGCAAGTAGAGTGGAGTTGTGTTCAACAATGCATATGGGATATGTAAACTTTGAGGTGAAGCACCGAGTTAGACTTCATTTTTATAACACGCATAACTTTTGCATAGAGTCTTCAAATGACATACAATTTGTTGGAGGTGAAAGATTACTTGATTTCTAAACTTTTCTTAGACCAAAACAATTCCAAAAAAATTGATCTTCTATGCACAAATGAGCTCCGAAAAACTGTTATGAACGCATTTTAATATTTTGATCTTTACACGGCTGCAATGTTTTGTCCATATTTTTTGCATAAAGACTTATTTTGACACAAAACTTGTTGGAGGTGGAAGAAGGATTGATTTCTCAACTTTTGTTAGTTGGACAAAATTCTATAAAACTTCATCTTCTATGCTCAATTGGACTCCAAAAATTTGTGTACAACACATTTGAAAAGCCTCACCTAGACTCTTGCTACTTCTTAACCCATATTCTTTGTGGACTAATGTAAGTGAGCTTGATTACAAAAGGAGCACCTTCTCTCTTTCAAAATTCACATATGCTTCCATTGTAAGTAAAACTCTAGTGAGAAGTAAAAATTTCTTACTTTTTCGGCAATTTTGAAAAATAATTAATTTTATATTCGACAAAAAAATGCGAATAATATTCCAAAATTTTCTTCATCTATTTTTAGAATTATTTTGTGCCGAACCTGCTATTAAACTACGGTATTACAACCTTGAAATTCACATTGATATGGTCCATAAACTTGAACCAACATCACTAAAACTTGTCTAAGATGAGGTCACCTCTAATCATCATTTTAAGCATCTAGTATAAATATTTATGGTCACTCTTGTACTTCATAATTGTTGGTAGTTCAATACATCTCAACATGTAGTTTTTTGGACAATGATGTGAATTTTTGAAGTGCTGATTTGAAGATGTGTCCAAAAGCAACTTCAAGCTCTCATGTTAACTCCTCAAGGGGGTTTTTGGAACCCAACTTGGGATCTCTCATACATAATGTATTTTAAGATCGTACAACATGATTATAGGTTGTGGTGACTTTTTGGTGGATAGTGATAGTTTGTTGTTTTGCAAGATTATATTTCTTGACATCCACACAAAATACATGAAAATAGATTGATGAAGATTTCATCTCATCCTATACAAAAACTCGATAATACACAAATGATATGTACATGCTAAAAGCCTTTTGGGGTTAACACAACACTTTCAATTCAAGCACGACTTTGTAGTAATAGGGAGTCTCAAGTCTTTCTTTCAAATTAGACCAACAAGTTGATATTAGTTGCTACCTCATGGAGGCCACCACACTCCGCCACTCTAGGGGAACAACCGGTTTGACACCACCCTAATGTATATTTAGTCCCATCAGCCTTTCGGCAACCCGGACTCTAAAATCGAATTCACTTCATTTCATAATGATTTGTTATGGGTAAACTTGGTCGAGATCCAAGTGTTTATGGATTCAACCATTTACATGTCGGGGTCTATTGCATTTGTCTTCTTCATTCATTTAATTGATAATTGATCACTCGAGAGATTTTGCGCCATATATGGAGAAGTATGAGGCAGTGCAATTTTCTTCTCATGTAGGAAGCTAGAATCAGGAGGATGGCAAATTCTTGGTAATCGTATTCCTTAAATTGAAATTAATGTGGATTCTCAAAGCCAAACATTGGCCCGAACATATTACCAATGTCTAGAGTTTGTCATAATTGCTCACTCTTCTTAACTTTAGTATCAAAACCATGAACATGTGTCATGACACTATTGATTATGGCTTGATTGAAATTCAACCCCAACCTAATCAAAATCCGATCTCAGCCTAATTGAAATTATGGCACCCTATAAGTTCATGATGGGGTCCTGATCGGAATTAGATGCTTCGACTATAATCTATACACCATCCTACAATAACCGTCAATTTGCCTATAGTTTATGAGCTTTGAAACCGGTTGTTTCTCAAACTCAACCAACTCATCCGTAAGTGGCGGTCGGAATATTCCATTCATCGGCGGTCTACTTCTACAAAATCAGCATTTGGGGAGATTTTTGTTGGGCATAAGGTAGAAATACCATAACCCGTGAAAATAAGGTCATTCACATTGAAGATCTGGTCTGACAATCATGAGATAATTTCCCAAGATAGACGAGAAGGAATCATGAAGAATGAATGCAAGTTGTTTCATATTTTTCTGCCCTATACAAAAAAATGGTACATTTTTTCAAAGTGGGAAGTTTTTTAACCCCTTACTCGTTCACTAGATTCTCCCTACACCGAACACGGTAATCCACATTTCCATACAAAACATCGCCTAAATCAGTTACCTCATGAGTACATTAACACTTGACTCCATTGGCTACACTAAGTGTACACGCATTGAAGTTGCCGCTGAGCCATGATCCGTTTTAGAAATGGCACTTCGCTGTTATGACGGCGGTCTAATGCACGGCTAGAGGGTGGTTAACCGCTTATGGTTTTTCTATCTTAATAGGTCAAAATCCTCGTGTTCCGATGTCCAATTGGTTGCATGTTGTCATCTTTCGGGTTTTTGTTTATTAATTTGAAGCATATTCCATAGATTCCTCTCAAACGATTGGTAGTTTTCCTGCAGTCTCGAACTTCAACCGGTTATATCTCAAACTCAACCGATCCATCGGTAACTACACTCAATATGATATTTAGTGTTTGATATACTAAATACGAACGCATACACTAAATGTCAATAACCCTATGAAAGTAAGTAACATCAAATGTAAACGCAAACACTAAATATCAACTATGGTAGTATGTGGAAGTTACATGTTTGAGTTTAGTGTTAGTAAGGATATGAAAAAATAAATTAACAATGATAAAAGGAGAATTCCAGTATATCTTCTAGCATATCTCCTAACACTAATTGTCAAGGAATTGAAAATTAGTGATGAGCAGGGTAGGGTGGTAACAACATTAAATGTAATCAAACACTAAATATTGTATTTAGTGTAGCGGTCAATTCTCCCCATTCATCGTTGCAAATTTGAAGTCGGTGAGGTACATTATGAATCCAAATTGTTGTGACTTTACCACGTGACAGAGGTAAAAAAGCACTTTGACGTTGTATGGAGTGCTAGTAGCTACCACCAAATTGAAATTCGGTTGAAAAAACACCGCATAGTTTATATATATCCAACAATGACGTGTCCCCGTGACTAAGGGGATGTTTACACCATGGACCATGAAGTCATCCCAAGGCCTTGTAAAACTTGTGATTGGCTGTTGAATTCGTCCCGCGACCACTTCAGCTTACACCAAAGACAAAATGTCATAGTGACCACGAAGTTCGAGGTCCCCAAAAGACATATTTTAAGGTCTACATTATCCATTGGCATGGCCTATTATGTTTTGCAGTGGGAGAGGCAAAAGAGGTGCTTTGGTAGAAAAATGCAGGGGCCCATGGCAGAGAAGTGTTGTTATGATAATTTTTAAGGAATTTTTTTGGGAGAAGGGAAGATGAAGACGAGAGAAGACGAGAGAAGATGAGAGAATGGTCAAAGTTGATTTTTTTTTTCTTCCAAAAATGCCCTTTTTATATTAAAAAAAATCAGCACAATCATTTTTTGGTGCACGGTCGTTCCTTTTGGTCCACATTCGGTTTACACCTAGTGACGGGCCCAAAGGCGTGGTAGATTGATTCTCAAAGAAATTGGACCATGGAAGTTGGACCATCAAATCGGACCTTGGAAAAAAGCCATCTTCCATGGTCTGACTTGATGGTCCATGGTGTAAACCGGCCCTAAGTTTCAGTATGCCTTATAACGTTCAAATCTGTTGAGCTCGAATCTTTAAGGTTAGTATGTCAAATTTTACGGGGACTAAGTTACAAGGACCGAGTTGTGACAAAGGGTACCAAATTTCAATTGTTGATTTGCATATGATTTATGACATAGGGGATCATTGTACGAGGCCCCCCAAACAACGGCCAAGGATTTGTGTTGTCTATGTAAACTCATAGTTCAAGCTTAGATAGATTCCACAAACCCCGAACCCTCGACAAGTATTAATGTCAATTCTTACTTGGTCTATGAGATTGAACCCTATATTGTATACAACATGTTACAAAGAGGAAGTGAAAATGCAGTCAAGTGTGATAACAGTGATCATATAAGATTCATTTAAAATTTTGAATCGTTTGGAGGAGTCAAGATTCCTCTCTACCGTGTATTACATGTAAGGTAGATGAAGGCTTCCTTAATCGGACACCTATTGTAGGGTTTAGGGTCGGCAATACAATTGCTTTAATTTGGTGGGTGAGTAATACACATTGATTTAGTTGCCACATTGATGATATTTGGGTTAGTCATTATTCACAAAAGCCAAACTACACCCACCATCCCCCATAATGAGGAGTGTTATCCACTGAGCTATGACACGCTTGATTTTTGTGCCCGAGGTCGGCAAATTAGGATGCGGCATGTGGTTGTGAGGTGCCGACCAACTTGTATGGTGGGTATTCTATAATGAAAAAACAATTCGGCAACATTTTGTCTTACATGTGACCACTTTAGAGACATGACACAACCAATATGTGCATTAAACTTGGTTTTCATTGGCAAATGACCCATGTAGAATCTGCTAATGATGTTGTCCACTTACACAACATTGAATGATCAAAGAGTCCCCCCCCCCCATAACACCACATTGGGAGTTGAAGAATCTTTGATTATGGACCCTAGACCAACACCTTCCTCAACCCCGATTTCAACGATTTCAAATCTTTGGTCTTGATTCGCAATTGCTAACATGCTCAAGCTTCTAATGCTCGATTCCATTGGTTGGATGATTCCCTAGAGGTGGAAGTGTCCACATTAGCCTCATCTACCTTATGTATGCTTTGATTGGAAGAATGCAAGTGATAAATAAGTTAATTTAAGATGTGACCATAACATTGCTAAACTCCACCTGCCACGTACCCTAGGCATGAGATAATATGGGGAAGGATTGGGCATGACCTGATGTGATTTTCATAAAGTAAGGACCTTAAGTCTTGATGTTGCCACAAAGTCCCCGTCACACATGGCATCTTTTTTTGTTTTTTTATTAAAAAAAACTAGAAAGAACAAGGAAACATGAGGCTTAACAATGTTATGATCATTTTGACATTCTGAGCGTTAAATAATGATAAATAACTTAACTGCCTTTGAAACAATGTATGTTTATTCATCTTGTTGTCCTAACTAGAGTGACAGTCACCCTCAATATTTAATACTTGGAACCCAAAAGGCTCATGGGGTTAGAAGTGCATCAAGGTGGAGTCCAAAAATCTAATTTCCTATAATAACAAATGCACTAGTTCTACATGGAATTACGGCTAATTTCAACCTGATGATGAAATTGGTAGAAAGATAATGATTAGCTAGCTCATGAGACCTTCATGGGACTGCAACATTACCTTATACTAATGATGTTGAGATAATTTTATGTTATTCTATTTTCATGTACAACATTTTTACCTTGTTGCGTGAACATTATTTGCATGGGGTTACACCAAACTATCCACAACTTTGGAAATGTCACATTCGCTATTTCTCAAAGCAAGTATTTTTGTTTTTTTGAAATATTTTGTCTTGATACATTCTGACGATTAGAGTAAGCCGAAAATAATCGAGGAGTGACAATTAGTAGCAACACGGTGACTTACAATTGCTTCACCACATGTGGGGAGACCTCTCCATGTTCGTTTTGAGTGGTGTGTGGTTATGTGTGAATCTAAGGACAAACACCAAGAAGACATGTATTAGTCCCAAACACAAAACACCTCAACTTGGACTACATGTTGAAAAACTTGTTCATTACTCTAAGTTTAATAGTTCACAACAAGGAATCGGGGAGACCTATGTGAAAATTCAAGAAGGAAGAGACTCTCGACTTTGAGACTAAATATTCTTTCCATATGAGCTCCCAAAATAAACGAGGAAAATAGCTATGTAGCTCAATGTGCCCGTTTTAGGGCCACTCAACTCCTCCCCAACTCCACGGGAGCACTCCCAAGTAAGTCCCCAAATTTCATTCCCCATGTTTTATGATGCAAGTTAGAAGGCCACAAGGTGTGAAAACGATGCATGCGTTTGTCCGGGATATATAGATATCCAAAGCTTTGTAAGTGGCTTCTCTCTTGCATGTTTGCTATTATGATATTTGGAGCCACCCATGCATTTTGAGCCCATTTCCAAATAGATATTTGTGTCTAAGGGCCACTTCACACACAAGGCTGAAGGCCCTTGACCATGGCAATGTAAGAGCTCTCATTGGTCGAAAAGGCGGAGACCGTCCAAGTTCACTTCACACTAGGAGGTGAAGGCCTAAAGGCCCAAAGAAAAGTTCGTGGATGAAAAGTCTACATGGAGTCCTACATGGCTAGTTGTGGATAAGGGTGCATGGTCTACCGGAATTTGCGTCAGGCCCACCTCCAAGAGGTGGGCTTGATGCAAATTCCGGGAGACCATGATTTTTTTGATATTTTTTCCAGCAGGACATATTTCAGGACAGACTACATGGCAGATTCCAGGACAGATTCCAAGACAGACAAACACCACCAAGTAGTTATCTTAAATTAATAAACTTGGAGACATATTATATTAAACCAAATCCTCCCCTCTTTTTCCGCCAACAAAATATGCAATGGTCCCGCAACATGGTTCATTCTCACTTCACACTATGCTTGAGGGCCAAAGACTACATAAAATGGCTTTCCCAACACCCATGGTACGGCCTTTGGATGAGAGTCAAGGGTCCTCACCATTACAAGGTCACGGCTCTTGGCTCATGTGTGAAGTGGCCCTAAAAGGCCTCACACATAATGTAATTTGTGGAAAGTCAATGGACTCTTGTTCACATTGGTGAGTTGACATAAAGATGTTTCTGTCAATCTCTTCTCTAATTCACTAAAAGCATCAGTACCACAAACTCAACAACAATGCCTTATGAAATAGCAGATTTTTTTACTTTTTTACTTCTTTTCTTTCTTTCTTTGCATGCCATGGTGTTCTTAGGGCCACTTCACACACGAGCCAAGAGCCGTGACCATGAAATTGTGAGAGCCCAAAAGACAAGTGTCCAAAGGTTGTCCCAAGACACCTCCACAATCATGTAGTGTGGTCACGGGCTCTCAAGTGTAGTGTGAAGTCATATGTGACCGGGCCCTCAACCAAATGCTATTTCAATGAATTTCTATTCATACGGGTTTTCGCACATGATAAAATAGAATAAACCAACGGTTGTGAGCGTTTAGAGTGCCATGGTCTCTTGGTGTTGTGTTAGGCCTACCTCCAAGAGGTTGTTTTTGAAAATAGTCCAAGTGACCATGAAACACGATCCATTCGATGCCATGTACGAATCCATGTAGACTTTACATCCATCTTGCATTCACATACTCCGTTGGTCCCTCAAGTGTAGTGTGAAGCGAACTTGGACCGGCTCCGCCTTTTCCACCAATGAGAGTGCTTGAAGTGTATTGGTCACATGCTATCAATCTCATGTGTGAAGTGGCCCTTAACTAGGGTTTTTGTGTGTGTGTGTGTGTGTAATATATATAAAGATAAAGAGGCTTGTCCAAAATAATGAAGGATATAAGAGTATTTTTAATGTCATCGAGATGTCATGCATATTGCAAAATAAATTATTTGAGTAAAGGAACTAGAAGAATATGATGGGAACCCTAATATATTGTAGACATACTTTGAGAAGCTCTAATGTATGCTTTTCACAAATAACACGATGTGCATGCAACTAAATCGCATCGAGAACAGGAGATGCACTCCATATCTAAGACTAGTTTATATCATTATCTAGGGTTGAGTAATAGAAGTGCACGTATGAAATTTCGCCATATCCAAAATTCATGAACAATACAAGAATTTATTGAGATCTAGTTCCTTGTGTGGCATTACACATAGATATAAATGTCAACTCCACTTGGAGCAAGGATAAATGAAGGGTTTCTTTGCATGTAGGCTCTTTGCCCCCTCCAAGGGTGGAGTTGTAAAACATTGTAATAGGTGAAGGAGAATTTATGAACAACCAACTGTGATATAATAGAATATAATCTATCCATCCTCTTGCCACACACTACAATTCAAATGTCAGCCTACACGAATCCACTATGTGTCCATCCATTTTAACTTGAAGTTTTGTAGCCAATAATTTACATCCATATAGTTTTACATTGGGTAGTGTCTACATATTGGAGTGCCTTGTCAAATTTTAACACAAAATTGAATGTTCCTTGACTAATGGTGCCATGTGTCACATAGTTGTTAGTTATAACACAAGCAACGCGCCTCAATTGATAAGGTACTACTGTAAAATAAACCAGCCTGTTTTGGGTACTTATCTAAATCAAACACTTGTTTTTTGAGTGGTGTGTAATTTGGTGTGGATCCAAGAATGGATGCCGTAAAAAATGTGTTTATAGAAGATTGGATTAGTGCTCATTATATGTTATACTACTTTTATATTCAATCAAACAATGTCATACACTAATCATGAGACTAGGAATTCCCGCCATGATAAGGATTGCTTGGGCACATGGCTCAAGTGCAAACTTTTGATTGCGCTATTGTAACTCAAGTTTCTTGGGTCCCCTAAGTTTATTGACATTTGAGTGCCCCTTTCCGATGCCAAAAAGATTGTGCAAAAAGGGAGAAAAAAAGGTAGGGATCCACGTCATGGCAAAGTGAAGTATTGCTCGTCCACATGGCTCACGTTCAAGCTTAAGATTGTACTAGTGCAAAGTAGGAATCATCTCGAAGATGGTTGTTCCCTTATATGTGTGCACACAATCACCATCCATTTCTCGAGCATCTAAGTGTTTCCAAGGACTAATATGCTTCAAAATGATCCCCCCCCCCCAACGTATGCTACAAATAACCATTCACATGTTAGTTCAAATTTCACTTCCAAGTACCCCCATCAAGCCTTAAAGGCACGAGGGTGGAGTTTTTTTTTGTTTTTTCCCTTCTAGTTGTGAAATTGTGAAGCATTATCAAAAAATCACATATGTATGGTTAAGAATCCAATAGTAGAGTGACCCTCCCATGGTGAATTTGGAAATAAAATTTCAAAAAATGCATCAATAATCAATACTAGAAAACAAAAGTTTCAGCAATATTTGATCATTTGAAATTTGGGAACCCCATTCGGGAAGCTTGGGCCATTCGAGGGCTTAAAAAAAATCTTCATCTCACATTGGGACCACCCCCTACACAATCCCAATCCACTGGCTAAGGTTTGTACCCTATCGTGGGCACTTCCAACTCCACAACTGGATCCACTCAGCAATTGTATCATCCACTTAGCAATTCCAAATCATGAAGATTGCCATTTCAAACTAATTAGAATCGGAGTAGAGATGTAAATATTACGTTCTATCTTTTCTTACAACTACATAGACTCTCATACTTATATTCAATAATGTACCTAGAATAGTTCACATCATATGTGCACACAATGAACACATATGCCAATCACATTGTATCACATGTATTTTGGGTGTCCATTCCTCACTACAATACTCACATATATGTCTCCCATTACGAAAATTGATTACATAAGGCCCACATACTAGGTACCTCGAGGGTATTGTTACCGCACACTAATCACAAGACTATGAATTCCCATAAGGGGTAAATGATATTAGAACTAAATCATATCCGTTGTTAATGTCTTGTCAATTGAATAAATTTGATTCATGCGATATAATCTGATATGCATGTAGGGTAAGTGAGGTATACATGTGGCCCTGTTTTGGACACTTCCAACTCCACATAACAATTTTGGTTGTTCGATCTAATTGGGAATTGGCTCATCCAAGTGTCTACATTTTGAACACACATTACAATCTCAATGTGACATGCATGTTGTTGGTGTTCATTTTCAACTATAAAATTTGTCATATACCACTCAAATATAAGTGTTTGTTTAAGAGAAATGACCACACAAGGCTCACATATTTTGGTGTCAGCCCAACTACAAAAAGAAATGCAAAAAACATAGGAAAAAATAACCATTGTCAGTTTTCGATCACAAAACTGAGAATTGTCATTAAGTAGTGTTTTTGTTTTCATTTGTTTGGTTGAATTGGGTGAGTGAACATTTATTTATTTTAAATAAAGAATAAAATATATGTGAATTTTTAGAATGTGTCTTCTAGTGATGACATGGCATGTAATGTGATATGTCTTTATATGCCTTTCTTGATACACCATCAAACATTCTTGAGTGGTGTCTTTATACTACCGTAGGTTGATAGCAAGTTGGGCAAATTTTTCCCAATAATTAATTCATCTCAAAAAGAGCTTAGGAAGATTGTAAACACATTTATGACAACTTAGGCAAATATGTGTTCAAATGTATATATATTCATTTAAGCGCATAGCATATCCTACATACAAATCCATACATTGTAACTTATTTTATTCATTCATTCATGGCGGCTAAGTAGGCGATGTTAGCCTTAAGGATCCAAGTTAAGCCGACTTAGTGTGCTAATTAGGGTTATGAATAATGTTTTTTTTGTCGTTTTGTACTCATGTTCAGTAGAGATTGTTCCAACTCACCAAATTTCCTAAAATTTAAACATTTTGATGATTTTTTTTCTTCTTTATGCCATCTAGCCCAGTGAACTCCAAAAAAAGACTTATTTATTTTGAATTATTATTATGCCCAACATGCTATCAACCTACAATAACACAAGACCCAAATAAGGACACGCCCACAAGGAATAAATATTTAGCAATTATATCATGTCCACTACACATGTCTCGTAAATTAGATCAAATTGGTTTACACCTAATATGATGTGCATGTAGGTAAGTAAATAAGTAGTGGCACACCATTGGCTACATATTTACATAGTACAAGAAAGATTATAGGGGTCATGATTCACGGTACATACGTAAACATCCACTGCAAACGTGAAAACACATTGAAAACACATGCGAACTTAGAGCATGTTTAAGGTTATGTCTAGATCACAATCTAACTTCGGAAATAACTTCAAAGATCCCAAATTCATATAATGAATTTTAATTGGAATGAATAGACCCTCAACTTGTAGGGGACTTGTTTCGACTAGAGCCCTCTCATATATAATGGTTGAGCTTAAAATGGTTTGGTTTGCTAACACCCTACCGAGGGGGTAGTAGTAATAGTGGGCCCCCTATGAGTTGGCTGCTAATTTGTGCCAATGTAACCTCACTAGACTAATTCGGGACCTTTGATCTTGACTTAGGGATTATTTTAACAAAAAGTCTCCCCCTTAGGCTCTACAATAGTAAGTTAATCAATGTTTTCACCCTCCCCCTTGGTACGTGTTGTGAACATTCACCCAATTTCCATAGACACCACGAATCCCGAGTTGAAGGGGTAGTAGTAATAACTACCCTCCATAAGTTGGCTGCTAATTCATTCCAATGTAACCTCGCTAGACTAATTCGGGACCTATGATCTTGATTTAGGGATTATTTTAACAACAACAAAACAATCCCTTGGCTCTACAATAGTAAGATAATCAATGTTTTGACCCTTCCCTCCCCCTTGGTACATATTGTGAACATTCACCCAGTTTCCACTGACACCACGAACCTCGAGTTGAGTAGTAATTACCCCCTTTAAGTTGGCTGCTAATTCATCCCAATGTAACCTCGCTAGACTAATTCAAGACCTTTGACCTTGATTTTTAGGGATCATTTTAACAACAAAAAAAAAACAACCCCCGGGCTCTACAATGGTAAGATACAGTGATCGGGGATATTCTTGGGCATACTAATTGGTTGGGATCCCAATGTTTGCAAGTCCAACCGGTTACATGTTGACACCCTTCGGATTTCCTTTATTGGATTGGGATATATTCTATACATTCCTCTAAAATGATCGTTAATTTTCCGGAAGTCTCCAACTTCAACCGGTTATTTCTCAAACTCAACCGGTTCATTTGTAATGAACTGCCACTTCTTCCCGATCATAGGTAAAATAATCAATGTTGTCACCCTCCCCCTCGATACGTGTTGTGAACATTCACCCAAGTTCCATAGATACCACGAATCCCGAGCTGAAGGGCTAGTAGTAATAAGTACCCCATATAAGTTGGCTGCTGATTTATCCCAATGTAACCTCGCTAGACTAATTCGGGACCTTCGATCTCGATTTAGGGATTACTTTAACAACAAAAAACAACCCCTAGGCTCTACAATAGTAAGATAATCAACGTTTTGACCCTTCCGTCCCCCTTGGTACGTGGTGTGAACATTCACCCCATTTCCAAAGACACCACGAACCCCGAGCGGATTAAAGGAGGGGGGGGGGGCAGGAAAGAAACACCGTCAGACACCGACGGACGGCGACCAAGAGCCTTGGAAGTTAACTAACTTAATTAAGGAAATGATTCCCCAATTAAATCATATCCACTGTGCATGCCCCCGGAGCCACAATTGATGATTTCCCTGCTGCCCACCAGTTGGCTTTCAAGGGTGGCCTAGCGCAGTTGGCTTCGCAACGGCGACGGCGACGGCCCGAGGCAGTGGACGCAACCACCGTCCGTCGGGCGGCGACTCCGGCGTCCTTACGATGCGTAACGGAACTGGTTCCCGTTACGTTACGGACCAGGAGGCGCACGGTTAACTCCCCCGTTTCCCGCTCCGGCTTTGTGTGGTCACCAGCGGAGCTCCTGCGTTCTTCACTCAATTGCCTCCTCACTCCCTTTCAATCGAATCTACATACCTTCTTCAGCTACCCTTCTGCCCCCCCCCCCCCGCGTCAATGTCCCCTCGGTTCAATTGCGCCACCACACCAACCACTACTCTCATACACATACACACACACACAACTCCTGTGGAATGCTATCATCGTCATCGTGTGGCGGCGACGGCGGCAGCAGCAGCAGCAGGAATTGATTGTGAAGCGCTGCTCTTGGTGAGGTGAGATGTGGTGAGGTGGTGAATTGGTTGGGTTTGTTGTGCTCCGGTGCAGCAATAGCAATAGCAGCAGCAGCAGCAGCGATGGTGGCGATATACTGAAAGAGTGGAGGATTTGATTTGGGAGTGGATGGGTTTGGCTATGGGTATGGGTGTGGATGTCGTGAAATTGGAGCAGCGGCCATGGGGGGTGGTTGTTCGGGAGAGGAGAAGAGGGGGTGGACGTGGGGCAGGGTGCGCGGCGGAGGCGAGGCGGGGTTCGGGTTTATTTGAGTGAGTTTGGAGGTAGTTTGGAGGTGTTTTGGAGGGGGCAGGATTGAATTGGGAGAATTTGGGTGGAGTTAGGGTAAAGGGAGGGGGAGGGGGAGGGGGGGGGGGGTGGGGGTGGGTTTGGGAGGGGAGAAATGCAAAGGAAGGGTGATTGGGAGTGGTGATGATGGTGGTGGTTATTGGGAACAGAATGGTTGTTGGGCAAAGGGTGGTGGTGGAGGTGACGACGGTGCAATGAAGAAGTTCTCACCAATAGGAGTAGACTCAGGGCGTGTAACGGAGACATCGACAGCGCAGCAGCGAGGGCATGTGCCGGAAGTGGGAGGCGTGGGTTTGGGATTGGGATCTAGGGTAACGACGCCGACGAGCGATGTGGGGTCGGGGGGGGCGAGCGGCGAGGGCGTGTATTGCGAGGAGGTGACAATCAGGCAATGGCTGAGCAGGCCGAATCGCAAAGTGGACAGGGTAGAGAGTCTGCATATATTCAAGCAGGTGTTGGACTTTGTGGACCTAGCACATGGGCAAGGCGTCATGTTGCGCAACATTCGGCCATCCTGTTTCCTCCTCTCCACAACGAATAAAGTTGCATTCATCGACTCGGCCAGCGCTCGGGGGGGCAATAGCTCCGATGAATCCCTAGAGAACTCGCCTGGGAAAGCATCGACGTCATTAGAAATCTTAAGGCATAGGAATGGTGATGGAGCTAGGAGAACTCATGTAGCAGAGGTATGTCAAGAGTCCCCAGCTGCCATGGCTACATTACCATTATCACTACCATTACCATTATCGTCCCGGCCCACATCCAGCAGGCAAGAAGGGGAATACTGGATGCAGGAAGGAGGAGCAGGTGTAAATTCTGGGGGAGGTGTGCGGGAGTGGAGTGGTAGCACAGGCTCAGGAGATTCAAGGGCAGAGTCAAGTGGCGGTGTTCATCATTCTGAATTGGATTCGTCATCTGGGAAGCGAGTTCGTGGCAGTAGTGACATGACCCAGCGAATTGGCGAGGCTTACTTCCCGCAAAGGCAATTGCTACAATTGGAACAGGCATGGTACACGAGCCCGGAGGAATTGACCACCGGGTCAAGCTCGTTTGCTTCCGACGTGTATAGTCTAGGGGTACTCAGTTTCGAGGTACTACTACCTCAATTTCCACCATCTCACCATCATCTGATCATACATACACAAGTTTTGTAACAAGGACCCCACTAAGAGACCCATAATCATTTTGATGGCAATTTTTTTGATTGTGATCATGTCATGTGTGGTGGGTTGGCGTTGGCAGTTATTTTTTTCGTTTGGATCAAAGACGGAACAAGCAAGAGTCATGGCAGATCTTCGGAACCGGATTCTACCACCACGTCTGTTGTCAGAACATGCTAAAGAAGCCTCTTTCTGTCTCTGGTTGCTGCACCCAGATGCGAATTGCAGACCAAAAGCCAGGTAGGTTCCGTTGTTGTGTTGCAGGAAGAGTCTTTGTGGAATGATTGCCAAACACATGCAGTGAGTGATAGGTCCCACTTTTGTTTTTTCCATCAATCGAAGAACTGTTAGTGCTTCTTTTATCCTACAGGGCAGTTTACGCGCTTGTGACATCCATGTGAACTTACATGCTTTTCTTGAAGAATCTGTCTTCGGTGGATCAGAATCCACTTGATATGTTGGATGTAACGCCATGAGTTACTTTGAGACACGTCTAGTCATACCACAGTGAGTGTGAACCTTTTTTTTCACATTAGGGAGTGTTTAGAATGTTGGCCACATGACTGCTTCGCGATTGGTTTTGTGATTTGCCTAAATGAGAGAACCTGCGTGTGTGTGTGTAATGCAGGGAGATCTATCTGTGTGATATCTTGACGGAAGCTGGAGATGCAATAGCTGAGAGACAAGCTTTTGTGCAATTGGAGGAGAAGGAAGCAGAGTCAGAGGTTCTTCTATATTTCTTGTCACAGATGCAACATGAAAAGCAGGAGACTGCTCGGAAATTGGCTCAAGATATAGCACGGCTTAATTTAGACATTAAAGAAGTGGAGAGACGGCAGCTACCATTCAAGAGGAAGCGTAGCCTGGCAGCAAAAGCAGCCGATATGAATGGGCATAGGCGAAACTCAGCTGCCCCCATGCAAGACAGAAGAGGATTACTGGGAAAGAGACAGTACCCAGAAGACAATGTGGAGAAAGAGGCAACACTTAGAAGGCAGGGTGGCTTATGTACAGAAGGGGGAGGGAAAGTGTTATCAAAGAGCGCTAGGTTTATGAGCAACTTCAACCACTTAGAAAAAGTCTACTTTGCTATGAACTGGAGAACTGGCACACCTGGTATGGGACCAAGCTCAAAGGAAGGGTCACAAAGTGGTATGATCGGCAGTGCAGCTAATGAGCAAAAGAAATTGGACCCGAAGATGGGTGAGGATAAAGACGGAGAGTGGTTAGGCAGCTTCTTTGATAGTCTATGCAAGTATGCGCGGTACAGCCGATTTGAAGTGAAGGCCACATTACGACATGGAGATCTATTGAATACAGCCAACATGGTTTGCTCACTAGATTTTGATAGGGATGAAGAGTATTTTGCTACTGCTGGGGTTTGTAGGCGAATCAAAGTATTTGAGTGTGATACAGTACTCAATGAGCATGTTGACATTCACTATCCAGTGGTGGAGCTGCCAAGTCGATCCAAGCTGAGCAGTGTTTGCTGGAATGGTTATATCAAGAGTCATCTTGCCTCATGTGACTATGATGGTATCGTTCAGGTTGGTACTCCTCACTTACTGCTTATGTGAACCCTTCAAACCCAAATCTGCACTAGTTCATCATACATGTAAGCTGTAGTGTTGACCAAAATCTGCTTATTGAGTTTTAGAGCCCTGATGAATGGCCCCCACTCTTATCTTTACAGCTGTCTGTTGGAGGGAGTTAATGTTGAAGTCATGGTTGAGCTCGCAACTTAACGCTTAGAAAAAAATACAATCAACAGCTCTCAACTACCAACTACTCTTCTCTGTTAGCTCGAGGTGGCTGGTGTTGACTGTTGCCTCTGCCAAATAGAAACCCACATTTGACCAGAGTGATGTGTATCAGGAGCAGTTTCTTTATATGTGAGACTTGGAGTGTAGTAAAGTTAAGTGGTAACTTATTGATGCTATAGATGGTGGATGGAAATCCACCTCTACTTGTCATTCTTCCAAATACTACTGGGAGTTAATCACAACCTGTATACTATAAGTGTATGCATTTATAGGTCTTAAAGATGTCTTTGAAGAAAGAAAGTTTGTGAAGTAGAAGAGCACCTCTGACATGTACCCTTGTTGTAGTTCTAGATGAGCAAAGAGTTGTGACTAAGTTCTTACTATTGTGAAACAGTTGTGGGATGTCGGTGCCAGCCAAGTTTTGATGGAGTACGATGAGCATGAGAAGAGGGCTTGGTCTGTGGATTTCTCAAAAGCGGATCCTACCAAGTTAGCTAGTGGAAGTGACGATGGAACTGTGAAGTTGTGGAGTATTAACCAGGTACATCGTAGGCAAAGTCTGTTTTGTACCATCTGCCATACTCCTGGCAATGAACCAAGTGACCACAAGGTCAAGGATTTAGCCCTTGGTGGCTTTGTACTGCTTTACTCATTCTGTGCAATTACATACTGTAGCGCCAACTATTTCATTGCTTTTCGATCATGTTATACAGGATGTTCTTGGAAATTAGGGTTCTAAAATTCCAGGAAATTGTGATGTTCTGATCCCAGGAGGGCAGCATAGGTACCATCAAGACCAAGGCCAATGTGTGCTGTATACAATTCGCACCCAATTCTGGCCACCTTCTCACTTTTGGGTCAGCAGATTATAAAGTTTATTGCTATGACTTGCGGTCCACAAAGGTGCCCTTGTGCATCTTGGCCAGTCATAACAAGGCTGTCAGTTATGTGAAGTTTGTGGACTCAGTCACACTTGTGTCAGCCTCAACAGACAACACATTGAAGCTGTGGGACCTGACTCGGGCAAACACAACTCCCGGCTCGGTCACTGGCTGTTCACTTACTTACAGTGGGCATACCAATGAAAAGGTATATATATTATGGTCACCTCCAGTCATGTTTGGATCTGCAAATGAAATTACTTGATTTCACATTTCCAATGCTTTGTCAAAAGCACATGTTTATGTTGAAGAGGAGAATTGCTGAAATTATTGATATGAGCTCCTATCTTAGAAACTAACGTGCATCTTGATGTGCAGAATTTCATTGGTCTTACCATTGCAGATGGATATATTGCATGTGGATCAGAAACAAATGCTGTAAGTATTTTTATTCCTACACATAGTTGGTTTTCTAAGTGATTTTATTGAGATTTATTAAATGCTCTTTTCTAGTTTAAATTTCTTACAGGTGTCTTGCTATTTTTCAGGTCTTTGCATATCACAAGTCTCTTCCTATGGAAATGGCAACCCACAAATTTGGTTGCACAGATCCCATCACTGGGCGGGAGGTGGAAGAGGATGGGGGACAATTCGTCTCCAGTGTCTGTTGGAGGGGAAAGTCACAAACATTGGTGGCTGCAAACTCTGTAGGCAACATTAAGATTTTGGAGATGGTGTGAATTTTCTTTTTGGTGCAACTATTCTTTGCATACCCTCACATCAGTGATTTTTTTGAGGAATGAGACATTGTTCTGTGGTTTGATTCCTCATGATGTACTATTGTGGAGCTCTCCAGTAGGCAGTTGGAAGAAATCTCCCTTGCTACAGGAGCACCTTGTTCATCTGCCAGATTCGGGTAGCATCAAATGAGCAGGAAGATTTGATTCATTTGGAGAAAGTTAAATGGAGTGACGGAAGAGTGCAGGATCCTTTTGCCTGCCCTGAACCCAAAACTTTCTATGTAGAAATATTTTTCACGTGCGGAGAAGTTGTTTATGAAAAGGAAGAGGGCATTCACCCAGCACATGATTCACAATGTAATATTTTTCTCAGTCGGTTTGTATGTGTGGAGATTTGTCCACTTTACTCATGCTAAGAAAGGCTTGATGGTGAATTGAATATCTGAAGTTTCTAAGCCCCATCAGGTCTTTCAGAGAGTGCATAAAAAGCACAAATGCAATTTTCCCGGGAATATTAGTGATAGTTCTATGAAGAGTTTTCAGGGGATTTGCACAGTCCAATGCTTGTCTGGAAGCAAGGGGAGGTTGATAACTGGAGACGTACTCATTGACAATCCTAGAGGGTGTAATAATGGTCATCAGCTCCCTTGGCTCATACTATCTACTTCTGATGGAGTATATTTTAAGCGTACATGTATTTTAACAAACTATTCACACCCTACACGTGCACTGGGTTAAAAGGGTTGATTTCCATTTATTGGAATTGAAGTTTACCTACACCAAGAAGATATGTCTTGAAATGCATCAAAATGTATTTTGGTGCAGCCTGCTGCCTGCTGATGCTGGTGTTGTGGAAGGCTATGGGGAGTATTCAATTTAAAGCTTCCTGCCTTGTACATGCGTACATAGACCTTAGTATATACCACTTTAGCTATGGTACAGTTGTCCAACCTATGGTGCCTTAACTTTTGAGCTTTCCATGTGTAAGGTCTGCTGCCTAAAGCCTATGTCCCATGCAATTTATGGTTCTGGGTACAGAGTAAAAGATGAGTGACACCGCCATTCCACGATTGCCTTTATTCAGAGATGAATTGTCTGGAATTGAGGTCGAATATCTGATAATTGGATTATATCTAGGCCAGGTTAGTATGATAAATGAGGTATTTAATGTGAGGCGCTATCATTTAAAGTAGCTGGCCAACTCTTGACGAAGCTGCAAAGCACTCCTTTGTGGCCTACCTCTATTGAGGGATGGTACGAATATTTGCTTTATATGAAGAAATCTATATAGAGTGGCAGACGAGTGAAGGAAGTAACCTATTCTTTACATTGTAATGTATAGTTTAGCTATAGAACAAACAAATCTATATTCACTCAATTACCATAATGGAGCTGCATTGGATTTTGTGGCAATTAAAGTTCAGAAAAAAGTTTGCAGCCCCTGAACCGCCACTTACCAATCCTCCTTTGGTGCAGTCCAGGTGGCATCTTCTTCAAGAGTTGAATGATGGAGATAGGATACTGCACTATTTGTGAAAATAATCATCCAACTTATTCAGCACAGGAGCATTTAACTTCCTAGCATCTGTGACATTCCCCAGTCTTTGCTTTGCATCTTCTTCACTGACTTGGAAGACAAAGAATCATCTGAAAATTAAGCCTAATCTATATCACCTTACAGGATGTGCAATCATCACAATCTGTCCACACATATCAGTCCCCAAAACCTAAACCCTAAAACCAGTCACCTCACCATAAAAGATCCCTACTGGTTGGTGAGAACTGCATGCCTCATTACATCTGAATGTATCTGATGATACAATAGGTATCACCATGCAGGTATATTGTTATATCTTTAAGTATCTACGTATCTCTGATATTTGGGGAGCAATTGAATCTAACCGCATGGGGAAGTGCATGAGTAAAGTTCACAAGCCAACTCGCAAAGGTTGTGAGCGACCCACCTGCCCCTCTTGCCTAAGTTCACCTGTGGAGGCCCCCGTACCTAATCAAAGTGGCATTATATATTTCTGTAAAGTACCAGGCCCAACAACTGTGCCCTTTTCGCAGCACCAGAAAAAGGGCAGACACGATAGCCTTACTTCGCACTTTCGCAATTGTGACCCAAGAAAAGGAAACGATAACTCATACATATGTTTTGTTCTCTTTCTGAAACATGGGCACGCTGATGGACATCAGTAGCACACGTAGGAGTCTTTCAGGACCCTTTCAACATTACCCTACTTCCATCATGCAGGACACTTCAAAAGAGAACTGCAAAAAGCTGTCAGCAACATTCCTTGTAGGATATTAATGCCATTGCTAATTGGTGCACTGAAAATTAGTTCTCAGTCACGTCAATGGTGGACGTCAGGGGGCCATGACTCATCATTATATTGAGACTGTCAATGGAGAACTGCAACAGTTTGATTTTGTGTTGGGTAATTAATAGTTATGAAACAAACATCAAACAGAATCAACACAATAACATGTACATTAGGAGGTGTTTTACTGAAATTGATAAGTACAAAGTAGTCTGAGGGAATGATGAAAGCAATGTTATACAATCAATGAAACGATTATTAGGGTTATAATGAGTCGACTCCTGAATATTGAAGTACTGCCTCCTGGACTTCATGATGTGCAATTTTGTTTGATTGCCACATTTATTGCATTGTAGAATACTCCAAGTTAAATCCTGTGGTTTGGCAAAACAATGAGTTTGCATACCCGATCTGAGTGTAGAGAATAGTATAGGTGGGTACATGAGCAGAAATACAATAAACAAGAATAAGAAAATTCAGTAGGTAACAAAGAATATCAAACACGGCTGATGATTAGTGTGTGGCCAAAGAGTGACAAGAATGCCAACACTGCTGTATTTCACAGATCCTGTGTTCTCAGAGCTATTTGCTTGTATACATGAGTTATTTCCAATGCGATACCGGCACCACCAGATACTTGGAAGATTACAGTTAAGAAAGATTGGATGGAGCATATATAACCACCATGGCCAAAATGTGAGGTTTCATGTGGGGTCATGACAAAATGTCCTCAAGATTTTCGTGCAGTCTAAGTGTGTTGCAGATAAAAGTAAAAGGATGGATCAGAAGACGATTGGAGTCAAGATTAGGAAAACCTGTGATTCCTTTGTACTATCAAGTTTCACCACAAGGGCCAATCTAAAGTCTGTGGCCTTAATTATCTGCTGAAGATGCCTATGGATGTGGAGTTCAAATATTCTTGACAAGTCATAAATTATGTTGCAAGTAATTTCAGCAAAGATTCATAATGACCATTCATCTGAACAAGATCCTACAATATGACATAAACTATGTACTTTGAACCAACCTGCAGACCCCAGGGTCCCTGGCCATTCTGGACATGCCTTTACAGAGATTGGAATTGAAGACATATAAATTGGCATATTGAGTTGATAATTCCTTTTACACGACTGATTGAAACATAGACATAATCCAAACCCAGCTGCAAAAGTTCACAAGCGAATTATTAAGTATAGCAGGAGTTTTGAACCTGTGAAAGAATGTGTTGGAATACTGCGCAATTGAGTGGTCAAGAACAGTGTCCGGAGAGATTTCTAGGCATAATCGGTTGTTATCCTAGTGTTTCCAAGTCCAGACAGTTACATGTCGCCATCTTTCATTTGTTCTTTATTAATATGAGGCATATTCCATAAATTCCTCTAAAATGATCCAATAATTCTCTTGAATCCTTGAACTTCAACTGGTTATTTCTCAAACTCAACCGGTTCATCTGTAAGTAGCAGTCGGTTCTCCCTGTTCAGTAGTCAAGAAAATCCATTACATTTTACATCTGCCCTTTCAGATCACATGAGCTTTTCTCCACCAAGCAACTCCATCCGGCTTTATATTTCATTTTCTGTTGCATATTCTAGGAGGCCGACAGAATCCAAATATTCGATTTAGGCATCAATGTAACTAACATGTGGGGAACCTACCCTAAACACAGCTCAGACAGACTTTTGTAGCTCCTTTCTTGTCGATACATGTAACTTGTATCAATAAATCATGCCAATTTTTGAGCAACTTCATCATTGCATCATAATGTACTACCCTGAAACTCTTCCTCTGTTCTGGGAAATTTATGATGGGAAGCACGTTCATAGTGGAAACGGGGCGTATATCATCGAGGTGCAGGATCAGCATCAACAAGCAACAAATTAGAAACCTTCCAAGTCAAAGACGAGACACATGGTCAACCTTTGCACGAGAAGGATCATGTGGTCAAGTCAGTGGCAAATCAACCAGTTTAGAAGATAAAAATGGTACATATCACTTGTCCCATTTATGTAGTAATATGTAATATAGTGCAGTGGGACAAATCCAATCGTGACACTCACCCACAGTGCAACATTGACCTAAGAAAATCTGCACACAATCCGAATAGTTGTTAATACCGAGGAACCCCTTAAACCAATTGACTTTTCATCGTAGGTCACGGCACCTGCTGCTGCTCTAGAATTAAATACGCATCACCTCTGAATTGCTTGACGACACACCTATCTCCGTGTGCATAACTAATTAGTACAAGGAAGGATTTCAAGTGCAATCAAAGAGTGAGAGGAACAGGGACAAAAGGCATACCAATACATAAGTTATGTACCACATCAACCTAGAATATAGCAACAACTTCTGCACATATATATGTTGGATCTTGTACTGGTGGTGAGAGTCGGTATCTAAAGTGTTCTATATATCTATAGCTACTCATGTGGCTGAGCTATCTGGTCAAAGAGAGAGGAAGCACGGACAGAAATGTTTCAAAGTACTGTCCTTGCAGAGCTTCTAACTTATTAGTACAAGGTGCCGCATGTGCTCTACAAATATGATAGAATGACACCCATGTTCCCACATATCGGATCCGAGCTCCTGGGACCGGGATTGTTCATTAACTCTGCCAAACTTAACTACAAATTTGTTCCAATAGTGCAGAAGATGGGCGACCAAGAATGTTGATGTCTTGAGAAAGATGGGCTACTTTAACATCAGTGTCCAGGGAGATTTTTGGGCATACTCGGTGAAAATCCTAGTGTGTCCAAGTCCAATCAGTTACATGTTGACATCCTCCGGTTTTTCTTTATTGATTTGAGGTATATTCTCTAGATTCCTCTAGAACGATTGGTAATTTTCCTGAAGTCTTGAACTTCAACCGGTTAATTCTCAAACTCAAACAGGTTCATTTGTAACTAGTAGCTGGTTCTCCCTGTTCATTGCTTTACGTACACACAAGCAATGTACAACTCCTGTGAAGGAAATTGTGCATGAAATCACTCCTAGCATATGAGTCTTAGGCAAACATCATGTGTTAGTGAAAGAACAATACAAATCTATCATTGTTGTAGAGTTGTTGATTTTCCAACAACATAGGACAAGTTTCCAGTGATGCGAGTCAATTGTCGAGGATGCATATGCTTGTGGTGGATAAGCCTTAAGGTCCGGAGCGTTAACTCCTACGTGTCTGTAGAATTTTGGTGCAAATAGAATGAAATGAAATTGATTCCAAACTTTGGAAAATCGAAAGGCTTATGGGACTAAAAGTACACCCTAACCTCCATAATATCACCCTTTGGGTTGTCACTCCCTCTCTTATATCCTGAAACCCTAGGGAACGAATGTGCTCAGTTCAAATCTCCCTCATTGTCGAATTTCCCTCTCATATACCACGGGTTTTGACAATAATATGATTTACCAAAGAATTCAAACCACACACTCGCACGCATCACGTTGTTATTATTGTCATTACTACAACGTTGACTTTGTGTTATTCCATATTGGCACATGCTCACTAATTCTTTATTATCATGCACCCATGTTAACAATGCATACCTCCTTAATATCACGTGTACTTTGGTTGTCACAAGCGTGATATTAGGGAGGTTAGAATGTACATCAAGATGATGTCAAACATGCTAATTCCCTACTTGGAGTAGGATAGTGCGAAGGCCTCCATGAGATAGAGGTTAATATCAACTTGATGGTCCAACTAGAAAAAGACTTAAGATTGTCTAGTACTACATCCTCCAATAGGGAACTTGTTTCTAATAGAGTTGTAGAGGAGACATTTCAACACAAATTTGTCTTGTTCTCAACTACATTGTAAGAGAAAGAAAATGACATAATATCTAGGGACTGGGATAGTCGACCACTAGCCAGTTTCAATGGCAAGTCCAAAATTCAAGGTGCATTAAGCAACAATGATTTTTGCGTTGGAGTAGTGTCAATGGTTGCTTCAAGTACAATTCACGTTTCTAATTGAGCCAATCCTTGAGGTGGAGGTAATCTAATTATGTCATGTGAGGTGGAAAGAGGTCCAACTTTCAAAAAATGAGACCATTCAAAATTTCTATGCTTGATGATTTTTTAAGGAAGATCCATAAGTGTTTGTGTACGGATCTTGTAAGAATGTGAAGCCTAGAGATTTCACATTTGTATTAAATTGCCCATGTGTTATAAGTGTATGGTATTTTTTTTTGAAATAAAATGGAAAGGGAGTTGAGCTTCAGTACACTAAATAGGTAGATTAGTGTTGGAAACACTAATAGTCGACAAAAACGCTAAATGTCAATTGTCTTCATAGTGTTAGAACACTAAATGTCAACTCTAACACTATTTGTACCAATTAGTAACTTTGAATATTTACAAAAGCGCATTTAGTGTTAGATGACATTTTTTGTAGATCTTCAAATGAAGAATTGGAGGTAGAATATGTGAGCCTCATAGAAAATGTAATATGCTAGGAATTTGATATTACAAAATTTAAACTTAATGGAACTCAACTTTGACAATGCAAAATAAAGACAAAGGAAATTGTAACACTAATTGTACTTTCAAGTGACATTTAGTGTTTTGGGTAACTATTGGCTCTAACACTAATCTTCATCTAACACTAATCTACCTATTTAGTGTAGTTATGAACATTGTTTTTGGCACCAAATATGTGCTTGGGGAGTTGTACCCCACTAGCTTGAACGCATGTTGTCCCAGCCCATTATAAATGTCCATATGTATCAATATCCCAAATGAATCCACCCACATACATCCATACACTCATGGAGCCATATGCCCATGCCCATGCATACCCGCCAATGTATGCATGTATGCCAAAGAATCTAAAGAATCAACAGCTAGTTATAGATGAGCCAGTTGAATTTGAAAAATAACCGGTTGAAGTTCAAGACCTTGAGAAGATTACCAATCATTTTAGAATAATTTATGGAATGTACCTCAAGTTAATAAAGTAAAACCGAAGTATCACAACATGTAACCCATTGGACTTGGAAACACTAAGATTTTGATTGATCATGCCCAAAAATCTCCCGGACGTTGATGTATGCCCATGCCCATGCTCATAAGCCTCCCATGACCAACCACCATTCCCCCATGGATCACCTTAAGGAAGAAAGGAAAATGAAATTCTCATTTACAAAAAATAAATTGTCCTGCTTTGTCCTATTATCTATGCCATATCGCCACCTTAGCTTCATGCCTGCCACCTCCCCTTAGTTTTTCCCACCACACCCACCTTTTGCACTTGTAGTCCCTCAACTTTTCCACATTTATTTCCTCTCTTTTTGGTCACATGTTTATTTTGTGACCTTTTTTTGGTGAAAAGCCAATTGCATATGTGTCCATCTTTTGTAGACTCTCGCCACCACGAGCTTTGTTGTATGTAGACAACAAGAAATTTTGCCATAAGCTCCTTGGATTCTCATCTTCAATGTAATACTAATCCAATGCAATAAAACTACAGTCATGATTAAGTGGCATGATTTGCATATATATAATGTCACAAGGTTGAGGGTCTCATTCAATGTAAATGTTTTGTAAAATGACACATGAATGTCATTCAAGATCAATAATTCATGAAACCATCTAAGAATGGAAGTGATCCCAAAAAAAAATTTATAAAATAAAACTACATATTTAGAGTTATTAGTGTAATTGTGGTTAACCTTGGAGTTGCCCCTTCATCAATTGTTTGCAACAAGTTCCATGAATGAAAGTGAACATTTGCTTCGAGGATTTACACTTGCAACTACCCTAATACAGTTTTTATCGCTAGTCTTGAATGCTCGGGCTAATTATAATCGTGTCTGGATATGCAAAAGTTGTCGCCTCCGGGACCATGCTAGAGTAATTTATGCATTGTAATTTCCAATGTTTCAGTGTTTTGGTGTTACAAAGTCATGTTATATTAGTGTTACCGTATTACACTGCACATATGTTTCATAATCAAGATAGATGTACATGGTAGATCAATGTTCCCGTTTTGTTCCTTGGAGGGTTTCATTAAAAAGAACAAGTTGAGAATGGATTTCGATGTTCCATGTAGGGGAACGTCGTGGGGAACATCGAAATCCACTCCCACCTTGCTCTTTGTCATTATATAAAATTGTGGAATTTCCATCACCTCCCTCAAGAATACGTATGGATAGCATAGTCAGATTATGTTTTGGGACGAAAAAGAATGTATGTCTAAATACCATCACCCACGTCTGCACTTCTGTAACATTAAAATATTCTTTTCAAACAAATGTCCTTTTTTAAGCATCCCAAACTCCAAAAAACCAAGTCCATTGACTTCTGCTCAACACTAAAACATCGAAAGAGATCAAAACATTGAATGTGCGTAATTCTTGGGCAGAATGCGAACAAGACTTTGTATGTGGTCCCCGAGGTGAGATGCTTTTGGCAATTCTAAAACACAACCAAAATTAGCTCATGCATTCAAGACTAGTGATAGAAAACTAGATGTTGGGGCTGCAACTATCATGCCTACTAGAGTGACATGATCGAATCACGATGATATATAGAAAATCGTAATCGGACCACTTTGTGTGTTCTTCAAAACCAATTAAAAAACCCCAACCTACCTAAGCCACATAAGACAAGGGACCACACAAGGCACACGACTTGAATAAACAATTTCAACAACAAGAAGCAAAGGCTTGAATCCCAAAGCAGGGTTGGTGCCCACATTTCCCTTGTCGCTGCTGTTATCAGAGTTATTAAAGGAACTTAAAAAAGAAGCTCTGTGACAGTTGAAATGACGCCAGTGTCCTTGCACATCGCGTCCTCCGTGACAACGGCATTTCGTTGAACGATTCCAACTGCCTTCAACGAGGACAATGACCGAGGAGACCGGGCTCCTATGTACGGTAGGGCCACTTCACACATGAGCCAAGAGCCGTGACCTTGTAATGGTGAGGACCCATGACTCTCATACAAAAGGCCGTACCATGGGTGTTGGGAAAGCCGTTTTATGTAGTCACGGGCCCTCAAGCCTAGTGTGAAGTGAGAATGGACCATGTTGCGGGACCATTGCATATTTTGTTGGCCGAAAAAGAGGGGAGGATTTGGTTTGATACAGTACGTCTCGAACTCTATCAATTTAAGAGAATAACTTGGTGGTGTTTGTCTAACCTGGAATTTGTTTTGGTGCAATCTATCATGAAATTAGTCATGCACCCTTATCCACAACCTGTCGTGTAGGACTCCATGTAGACTTGCCATCCACAAACTTTTCGTTGGGCCTTTAGGCCTTCACCTCCTAGTGTGAAGTGAACTTGGACAGTCTCCGCCTTTTCGACCAATGAGAGCTCTTACATTGCCATGGTCATGAGCCTTTTGTCTTGTGTGTGAAGGGGCCCTTATGGGTAGTTTACACCATGGACCATGAAGTCGTCCCAAGGCCCTGTAAACTTTGTGATTGGTTGTTGAACTCGTCCCAGGACAGTTTCGGTTTACACCAAGGAGAAAATGTGAGAGTGACCACGGAGGTCGAGGTCCCCAAAAAGACATATTTTAAGGCCTACATTTTCCATTGACATGGTCGAACGGGTTTTGTGGTGGGAGAGGCAAAGGAGGTGCTATGGTAAAAAAGGCAAGGGATTGTGGCAGAGAAATGTTGTGATAGTAAATTGTTAATGAATTTTTTTGGGGAAGAGAAGATGAAGACAAAAGAAAACAAGAATATGGTCAATTTTTTATTTTATTTTTTTAAAATTGCCCTCTTTGGGCACATATAAAAAAAAATCAGCACATTCACTTTTTGGTATGGTCATTCCTCTTGGTCCACATTCGGTTTACACCTAGTGTAGGGCCCAAAGGCTTTGTAAATTCATTTTTTAAGAAATTGGACCATGAAAGTTGGACCATGGAAAAGGCCATCTTCCATGGTCCGACTTCATGGTCCATGGTGTAAACCGGCCCTTAATCATAGGTGAACCGATCGAGTTTAAGAAATAACCGGTTGAAGTTCCAAAACTTCAGGAAATTCACTAATCATTTTAGAGGAATGCATATCATTACAGTAACCTCCCGCTTAAGTACGCAACTTGAACCTGCCCAGTTTGTGCGTACTTAGCTGGTAGGTGCATACTTTAGAGTTTCCCAAATTGCTTGTGTTTCGCTATAGTTGGTAGGTGCGTACTTTAGGATTTAGGGTTTCCCAAATCGCTATCGCTTGTGTTTCGCTATAGCCAGTAGGTGTGTACTTTAGGGTTTAAGGTTTCCCAAATCGCTTGTGTTTCGCTACAATGTCGAAGAAACCAAACGGAAAGCGTCTCAATGAGCATCAACGTTGCGAAATCATCTTGAAGCTTAGCAGAACAAATACTCCGAGTAAAAGGGCTCTAGCCCGAGAGCACATCGTTAGTGAAGGCGATGTTAACACTCAGGAACTGAATGTTGGTTTAGAAAACGGAGTTATATTCTAGGGTTTTGACTCTGTTTATAAGCAGGTTCTTGACATCGAGGATTAGCTGCTCTGCCTTGAAGTTCAAACAGAAGCAGAGGATATTTTTGATGGCCTTAAGAAATCATTTGAATCATTTCAGAGCAAAATCCGAGCGGTCGACCTCAAAACCAAACGCAAAAAAAACTTCAAAACTTACGCCAAATGATGATTCACAACATGTTCAACTAAGAAATCTTGAACCCTAATTTTTTTGCTAAAAAATGCGTACTTAACCGGGATGCGTACTTAAACGGGTGCGTACTTAAGCGGGAGGTTACTGTACTCAACTGATGAGCTACGTTCATGAACCTGGCAATAGATTCGAGAATAAAACTTCCGGATGCCAGAGTACCAATGCTTCATACTAAACTTGAAGTGAAGACAACTTAATACATGGAATATACCTCAATTCGATAAAGACCAACTGAAAGATCACAACATGAAACCGGTGGGACTTGAAAACGCTAGGATTTTGACTAATTAAGCGCAAAAAACTTTCTGGACACTGCTTAAACCCAATGCCCAGCAAAAAAAATTTATAAGTCGTGTGGGTCTGGATTTCTACTTGGTAACTTGCAAAGCCCTACATTGGGTGCCCATACCCATGCCCATGCCCATGGGTTTTGGGTGGGCATGGGTGCGATATTATTATTCATGGGTGGGCATGGGTGGGCATGGTTGCGATATTATTGTTCATGGGTGGGCATGGGTGCGATATTATTGTTCATGGGTGGGCATGGGTTCAATATTATCGTTCATGGGTGAGCATGGGCTAAAGCAAAGCATATTGGAAGGGGTCATTGAATGAGCTCTCATTCAATGCTTTCGAGGGTAAGAGCACCGAATCATCTTCACCCAGTAAGGTGAGTCCATCCTTCAGTGTATCTTCTTCTTGTTCTCCTCCTCCTCCTTCTTGAGTGTGTCCCTTGGCTCCCTCACCGCCGGCAAATTGGGTGCAGACTCCCTCGAATCACTACAGAGAGAAAAGAATCCATGTGTAAGGCACGTCTACCTTATCCATGCAATCCTTCACCTCCTGCTCCTCTCCAATATAAAACATTCACAGCCAGACATAACTTGCTTTCTGATCATGCTGTGAGCTCTTGTGAACTTGTTGCTGAGAAACAATATACAAAGCA
Organism: Polytrichum commune; assembly: GCA_950295325.1. Taxonomy (NCBI): domain Eukaryota; kingdom Viridiplantae; phylum Streptophyta; class Polytrichopsida; order Polytrichales; family Polytrichaceae; genus Polytrichum; species Polytrichum commune. The sequence continues at coordinate 41,694,413 of OX485807.1, forward strand.
AAGCATGTGAGGTTTGTGTGAAATTTTACAGAGCAGTTAGGGTGGTGTGCCAATCTGCTGGTTATCTTCTTTGGTGAAATCACAAGGTTCATCGGACCTGGTGTGGAGATTTAAATTTGTGACAGTGTATGAGTCTAAACTCATTGTTTTTGTTTCCAATTCACTTTGTAACTTGACACGTGATCTTTTTGTGAAAGGTTATATCAGGCTTACATAATATATAGAATTCTCACAACCAAGAAAATGGCAATGGTTGGTACTTAGTCACGGAGTTAGTCTCCTTTGACAGATTTTATTGTGTGGCTGCCGTGCTGATCCCCCCAATTCTTTTCTCTCTGCAGTGATTGGGTACAGCTCCCTCGCCGCCGGCGATCTCAACGTCCACTTTGTAAGTGTTGTGTTTTGTTGCATTTCAGACAGTGAGATGATGGAATCACAAGTTCCCTGAACACCCAATCCATCTTTCGCACCTAGTGAGTAGTCCAAGAATGAGGTCTCAACTCCATGAGAGATTGATTCAATTCCACAAACATGAGTTCTCGAATCAGGCTTGAATCCATATATTTCTTTGCTCATTTGGAATCGTGGGACCTTTGGTCATAATTCTCCACAAATTTTCACAAATTACTCATAACTTGCATTCTTGAGCGCAACAGCTTGTCGCATTTTGAGAATCTGATGAAATATTGACATGCGGGATCGGCGGACAGAACGTCTCTTTAATATTGTGCACAATGATGACGGCTGTCTGGCATGTTTGTAATATGCTGTGCTCCAAACGTTGAAGTTGAAGACTGCTGGAAAATTACCGATCATTTTAGAGGAATTTATAGAATATATCCCGATTCGATAAAGGAAACCCAAGGATCTCAACCGGTTACAACCAAACCTCTCCTCGATCACTGCTCCAAATAAGGTCTTGAATCTGTATCTTAGTTCGCTCATTTGGAGTTGGACCTCAACCTCATTGACCTATACAGGTATGCAATCCCTCCCCATCCTACCTCTTAATTCTTGCACTAGAATGCAGATGAGAGAGGTAAGATGACGGCCTCGTCAAGAACCTGGAGTTCTTGAAACCATTCACTTGCTTGCTATTAGTCTAATGAATCTTCATGAACAGGGGTTCTTTGTAACACACCTCAGGCATTGGAAGTGGCATTAAGTTCAGCAATTTAAGTATTGCCCCATTCTAGTGATAGTACTTTTAGGAGGATTTGCACTAAAAATGATGAGATCTTTTCTCTTATCCTACACCTAGACCATCCTGGAAGACTTTAAAAAAGTTACTACTGCTGCACGTTTTGTGGCTCACTTCACATTCTACAGCATGGTTTTGTCACTTCTGGGCATCTGCTGATGGTTCAGTTTTTCTGCTTCAGGTGCAATCTATTGCCACTCAAGTGACCCAAACTGCAGGGAGTGCATTTGGAGTAGCAAAGGATGTGCTCCAGCAAGTATTCACTGCTGTGAAACCTGCCGTGGATGTGGCCACTCCTTACGTGAAGCAAACAGCAGATGCAGCATACAAGGCTGTGTTGCCTGTAGCAGTGGACTTGGAGCAACAGGCTGAGAAGGCAATTCAGAGCACGGGTGTGGACACCAAGGGTGTTGTGGACGTTGCTAAGGTAAAAATATATGCTCTTGAAACATGCCTACACATCTCTTGAAAACCTGACTGGTTAGGTATATGGCCCTATTGTGGGCACTTCCAATTCCATAGAATTTGATAGTCAATTCCAATTTGACTGTTTGTTCAAATTGGGAATCGTCTTGTCCATTCAATTATTGCAAATCGTGAAGATTGTCATTTCAAGTTTCAATATCAGAGTTGAGATGTAAAAGATATAGGAGGTCAAAATGAATATTATCTTTCTCTTCAAGTGATCACATAGGTGCTCCCAATTGTGTTGAATATTTAACCTCGACTGGTGTCTAGATTCTAAGCACATAGTTCTCAACGTATTATGTCTCTTTTGGTGTCTGTTATTAATGACAAACCTTTCCATATACCACTCTAATATGTGTGTCTGATTAGGAGGAGGGACCACATAAATTTTACATTTCCTTAATGCCACTGAGTCTCATGCAACCAAATATAATGAGTGAAAGAAGGTGCTCAAATCAAGTGCTTAATCTGATTACACCTGAAACAATTGTGGGCGTAATGAGGTTGATGATGTGTTTCACCCATCCCAGTAGTCGTAGTGGTTGCGAGAGGTGATGTTGCTGTAAGGGAGGTATCTTGCTGGTGATATTTTGTTTAGAGTTCGCTGTTGATGTCAACCTTACTGTTTACTAGTCTTGGCACATATGTGCAGTAAAAATTCCTGATTTACTTCTGTGCACCCAGCAGAATGAGAATCCCATTGGTCATGTTTCTTCCCTGGCTTGGATCCTAGGGCTTGTGTTCCTCGTGCATTAATCCAGGGCAGATTTTGGTGGATATCAGCCGTCTGATTGAAATAATTATCTCCACCAGCAGGATAGGTTCTTCTCTAAGGGGCACTTTATGCTCGACCTTGAGGGCCCGTGACCACTGAAATTTAAAATCTTCCATTGGTTTGAAAATGCTGGGACCATCACACTTCACTTTACACTTAGCTTGAGGGCTTAATGGACCAAGGGAATTTGAATGGATGTAAATCCTACATGGAGTCCCACATGGCATGCAATGGATACTGTTTCAAGGTCTATTGGATATTGTGTCAAGCTCACATCAAAGAGGTGGATCTAACACAAAATTGGAAGACCTTTGCACTTCCGAAATCTTACCTTGTGTAGAAGGGCCAACACGAATAGGATGGAAATGAAATAGCAATTGGTTGAGAGCCTGGTCGTGTATGTCTTGAAATGTTCAAGAACCTGAAATGGCGGTCCATCTTCACATAAAAAGACATGTTTGACTAATCATGTGCACTGTGGGAAAACTTTATTTGAACAGGGATTAGGGCAAATCTCATCGAGGCAAAGCACAAATTTCACGCCCACAAGTGAGTGACTAGTGCTTATTGAGATGGTGGCATCTAGCTCTAGTTCGCTAAATGCACAAGTGATCGAGAAGGAACTAAAGAAGACATCGCCGAATGACGCCGATCGTGTATTTTCGTTGCGCAAGAACCATGTTGATCTGAACTTTGCTCTTTGGAAATAATTTGGCATCGTGCAGCAACATGGTAAGGACTGCGAGTATGCAGCGTGCTTCAGCTGCAAGAAAATATACACGTTCAAGAAAACCACGGGTACTAGCACCATGATTGATCATAAGTGTCCTAAGGCTGAAAGATCGGGGAGTGGAGCAATGAACGTATTTGCAACAAAGGGCGTCCCCACCACACATGATAAGAAGACGATGACGCTTGCGGCTGCCAACTTCTGCGCAATTGACCTCCGACCATTTGAATCCATAGCCGGACAGGGTTTGAAAGGGCTTGTTTAAACAACTTTGAACATCGGTGTTGCAAGCAACAAGCAACTCAAGGTTGATGACATGTTGTGTCAACCAATTACCGCCAGACGCAATATAGAGGCTCGCGCGACGGCGGGGCGCGCTATAGTGGCAAAGCGTCTTCAAGAACACATTGCTACTGACGTATCCATGGCAAGCACCCTTGATCTCTGGATGGACAGTATAAAGAAGGTAGCTTATATATCTGTCACGGCGCATTACATCGATGAAGAGTTTGCTCTATTTGATCGAACATTGCATGTGAAGCCTATTCGTGATGAGAGCCACACCACCGTTATGGTTTTGGACGAGTTCAAGGAAGCTCTGGACATCTTCGGTATCAAGGATTTGGTGTTCGATAAAATCACTGTTGTGGCGGATTGTGGATCGAACATCGTCGCCAAAGATGGCATTTCAAGCGAGTTTGACTTGTTAAGGTGCATTGATCATAAAATCGCGAATTGTCTGACCTACGTACTCAACAAGACTATGAAACAGGTCAATGGTAAGAAGAGCAAGTCTTTTTACCGATACCTTGATGAGCCCAACATGGCGGCCCTATACACTCTCATTGACGCCTGTAAGAGTTTGGTCGCATATTTTAAAAAGTCAAATCTTCAATCAAAGCTGTCGAAGACGCTGAAACAAGATAATGCAACCACATGGAACTCACTATACCATTGTCTGCTTAGTGTTTTTGAAATGCTAATTGAGGTGATCGATCTATTGAAGCAGAAGGATGCACTGCAAAAAGTTGCCTCAATCTCAGAGACGTGTTTGAAACACTTAATTGACTTGTTGGCACCATTTCAGAAGGCAACTCTAGATCTCGAGCAATTCAAAGAGCCGACACTGCACAAGGTTGTATTTTGGCGATTTTAACTGTTGAAGCATCTAAAACCTGTTATGAACGATGTGATTAATGACGATGGTACCGTCAAGACGAGCAAAGACTCCCCTTCGATCATAGCTTGTTAGTGCCTCTTGACACCACTAGTGCAAGAGAAGATGGAGCTCGACGTGCTCCATGTCGTAGCAACACTTATGGATCCCGTTATGAAGAACCATATGCGCAAGATGGAGGTCCCTGATGCTTTAGTTACTAAGGCGAAAGCAAAACTAAGGGAGCTTATGCGCTCAATTGGCACGGCACAGGGGAGGTTTTAGCTAATTTGGATCACGAGAAAGATGATGCACTGGCCCCACCACAAAAGAAGCGTTGTAATGATGACACGATGTCTACGTACGATGAGTTTGAGGATGAGTTAGAAGAGATTCATGACAATGGGGCTGAGATCGTAGTTATTAGCAACTTCGACGCACGTATTGAGCTTGAGTTCAGTATGTATGAGACATACAAGGTCACTGATCTCGAAAAAATTGAGATCATTGCAGCGGTGAGCTTAGCATTGCCAATGAATCAGGATACCACTGCTAAATTCAGTATTCTCTTGTGGTAGAAGCTGAAAGGAGCCCCCACATTCCCCATCATGTCGCGCGTGGCGCGTTCGGTTTTGTGCATCCCTACATCCAGCTCCAAATCGGAGTCAAACTTCTCGGATGCAGGGAATACGCTAACCAAGAAGCGCTCCGGGCTGAAGCCAGCGATAGTGAACGACCTTTTATTTGTCCAATCCAACCAAGACTTGGTGTAGGCGGGTAATACACATTACACAATTTTTGAATACATGGGTGCAATTTGAACAGCATGGGTAGGCATGGGTGGGCACATGTCATGCTATGTGTGGGCATGGGCGCGCACATGTCATGCTATGGATGGGCATGGGTGGGCATGGGCGCGCACATGTCATGCTATGGATGGGCATGGGTGGGCATAGGTCGTTGCTGATGCGCATGGTCTGGGTATGGGTGCAATTTTAAAGGAAAATGTTGGGCTCTGCTTCACACTACACTTGAGGGTCCGTGACCACACTACATGATTTTGGAGGTGTGTTGGGATGGCCTTTGGGCACTTTCTTTTGGGCTCTCACAATTTTATGGTTACGGCTCTTGGCTCGTGTGTGAAGTGGCCCTTAACACATCCTAGTTACAAAAATGATCAAAAAATATGGTTATATGTGAGTCGTGACAATTATAATATTGCACAACCTACAACTTCCGCTTCTTTTTTTAAAATAGGAAGTTGGAAGTAGGCTACACTATTTATTCCAATTAATGTGTGTTACTGCTCAAAGTTAAATAGTGGTATAAGTATTTAGCAAAAATATGATAGTTTACCACGAAAAGTCAGTTATGTTTTATAATGTCCAAATAACATGTCGAATTTTCATTAATAAAAATTGAACTCCTTAGTAAGATGTTATTGCATTGCATAACTTTCAATAGAAACACACACTAATTGGGATAATCAATGTTGTTAGGCAACCACAAATACAACCTATCATTTGATGCACCACATTCTTGGAATTCTTTGGGTAACTTGTCATGTATGTGCCAGTCCCACACAGTCGTTCGGTTGGTAGGCATGCAAAGCTTATTCTCATATTTTTCAATATATTATTCCAACTACATGGGTTTGGGTGCAAATTCCCTTGCATTCCCCACATGTCTATTCACCCTTGCAGAGTGAACATTACTGAGGTTGAGTACCATTCATTTTGCAAGGTTGGCCCAACATACAAGGAAGTCATTCTTCGAGAATTACATGCACTAGAGGTGCAACACCCTAGTGTTGAGCAATGTTGTGATAGAGAACAAATAAACATGGTAGTCTTTATGAACTATAAATCCCTATAGATATTTTTATCACACATGATGCTACAATTGATAAATATATTGAATCTTTAGATGATTGGATTAACATTCAATCTCCCGTTTGAGGCCCAAAATGGCTCTTTGGACCTTCAAGAGGTTAGTTAATGTCCACCCAAATCTACTTGCACGTGAACATCTATGAGATGAAATTGTGTGTTCAAGTGTATGTAATCATCGGACTTGAAGATGAACTAGAAACTTAAGCATACCAAAAGTCTTTGTAATTGAGTCCAGCATGAGCATCGGTCGTATTACCTATTTCCAATACTTTTGTATTCTCAAAATTAGGTTTCCTTTGCCAAGATTAAAAATGAAGCCTTATACAAAATTTGAAATTGACCAATGTAATCTTCCAACATTAAATAACTATATGGTGATGCATATGTTAAATTTCATAACTTTAAACAAACTTCTTGGTTGTGTTTTGTGGGACTGAGTATCATTAGCATAACTCTCCTTTAATTTTGGGATTCCTTGTTTGTGGGGAGCACTCAAGTTGTGTAATGTGAATTTTATGACAAGCAGTTGTAAATCAACAGAGCTTTTTTTTTTATCGCAACCTCTTTCTTTGGAAAGAAACCATCATGTAGTTGCTTAGAGTTTATATGTTGTAAGGAAATGTAATACGATACTATAAGTTATTCCCATAGAGGCTAAAATATTTCATGGATTTTTATAAGGATAGATATATCCATTGGTTGTGTTCTCACGTCATCATTCTAGTTATCGGTTTGCCTTGGGCACCGTCACACGGTTTATCCAATGGCTCCAATACCAAGGAGGATATAGAATTTCCAAGTCATCCAACAAGGAGCTACTAATGCCTTGGATGCCAACCTCGATATTAAAGTAGTTGAAGAGATCTTTTTCCATATTGTGCATGGTTCATTGTATATATTTTGATTACCTACATTGAGTTAGTATATGATGATTAATGTAGGCAAGAGCATGTGTGGGCTATCAAAAACAAGCATACACATGTGCATCTAAGAACTTAGCAATCAACCTTGAAGGAGCTACAAAACATTGATGTGGCAAGCACTATCACTTGGCTTTCAAATATATAACATATGGTAATTACACCTTAGGCATGGCCTAGGATGTTCTACGAACATACACTTTATTCACTCCGGCCTTACCAAAGACCGGAGTTCTTCTTCTTCTTCTGGTAATTACACCTAATTGTGATCTTGACCCAAGAGCACCGTCTATCAATTCTTGCTATCATTTGAACGTGGCTTAAACATGTTTAAATCCTAAAGTTAGCTTTAGACAAACTCCTTTATGATTCAAGGTGTATTCATATGGTATCCTTGTTCCATAAGGAGCCGGCGTTTATATCTATCTATCTATCTTCATATTGTGTTCAAATATACAATGCTAAGATGTGTTAAAATCACCAACAACATCCAATATAATTGAGGCAAATTCTTGATATAAAATACACCAAGATGCTTAAAAAGCTCGATTATAAGTGTATTAACCTTATTCAACGTAATCATTGTTGAAATCTATTTGAAAACAACATCTTTATTGTAAAGACCGGGGTTGTTGTCGAGGTGAAGCCTAGAAAGAGTTATAAAGACACCAACCTTTAGTCAACCTCACCCCATGCAAGGAGCGAGCCAAACTAAGGGCCACTTCACACACACACAAGACTGAGGGCCCGTGACCATTGCAATCTAAAAGCTCTCATTGGTCAAAAGGACATAGACCGTCCAAGTTCACACACGAAGGTGAAGGCCTAAAGGCTCAAAGAAGATTTCATGTATGAAAAATCTACATGGAGTCCTACATGGCGGACTATGGATAAGGTTTCATGGTCTCCAGGAATTTGCGTTAGGACAAATTGCATGGCAGATTTCATAACATATTCCAAGACAGACAAAACACCACCAAGTAATTTTCTTAAATTGATAGAATTTGAGACATATTAGATTAAACCAAATCCTCCCCTCTTTTTCCGTCAACAGAATATGCAACGGTCCCACAACATGGTTCATTCTCACTTCACACTATGCTTGAGAGCCCGTGACTACATAAAACGGCTTTCCCAACACCCATGGTACAATCTTTGGATGAGAGTCAAGTGTCCTCACCATTACTAGGTCACGGCTCTTGGCTCATGTGTGAAGTGGCCCTAAGTAGACATTCGTAGAGCATTCAAAGGGAGTGTGTGCTCAAACATGAGGTGAGCCATCCTTGGATGGACACTATTGGCATTTTGGGGTTTTAAAACGAGTACAAACTACATGAGCATGTTCACTTACTATATTCAAACGAGGAGCATTCATCTTTGCAATCAAGATGATTATTCTTTGTGTTCTTCCTCGAGATGTCTTTCTCTTGCATACATATATTATAGACTTGGATGAAGTGGGTTACCAAAATATCCTAGGTGTTGTTGTCATTTTCCATGTTGTTGTGTTCTTATTATCTACACACCGGTTGAGCTAGGCTGGTGTGTAGGTACAAAAGTTGTTGAAACTTGAAAACGTTGCAGCCTTTGGCTTAGGTGGAGGTCACACATGCCTGAAACTGGAGGTGTTCATAAAAAGAAATAAATGTCCTAGACTTGAGACATGAAACCGGAAGTTTTGCAACTTGCAATCACACTTCATGTGCAAACGAATCAACGTTTTGATTATTTTGATGACATATGGTGAATTGAAGAGTTGCAAGGTTTCACACACCCAAGGTTTGACCAAATACTAGTAAATTTATTTGGTTTCACATGTCTTCCTCTATTCATATATATTTTTTAATCAAAATAAATCAAGAATGACTCCTATAAAACCATGGAGGAGGGTCATTGGAGATTCTCTTTTCATCACTCATGGTTTGTCTTTGTGTAATATCAATGGACCCTCTTGATATATTATTGCTCCTCCATTGATATTACACAATACCAAAAATTGATTATTTTTCCCATGTTTTAGAAAAAATAAAAATTAGGGAGCTTCAGGTGTATCCTATCTCAAACCCTTATTGGGAGGTTACACATAAAGTAGCTAGTATGGCAAGCCACTGCAAAAACATGTGATGCAATTTATGTAGTAAAATATTGGATGAATATGTATATATATATTATGTGCAACTTACTTAGACCTTATGTACGAGCCAAAAACCAATGGAGCTTGAAATAACCAGTGCTGCAATTTTGAAAGGATTAGCATCCGGGGTATCAAGTAAAGATATTTCTAGTCGCTATGACATAGGGAAGAGCATGTTGATGAAATACATGCTCATGAATGGTGATGCATTATCTGATAGAGATTTTAAAATATATGTAAAAAAATCCTATGTTTATTAGTATACTTCATGGACAAAGATAATTTTAAGATATTACATAGATAAGCTATATATGTGGCGCTATCGACAACACACATATCAAGCTTACACAAAAAGCATGAAGTAGCACTTGTTCCTAGAGACAATTGGATTAAAAATGATTCTTGTAGTATGCTCCTACAAACAATGGTGAATTTAATCATTTTTGGAGGAATGTGGCTATATTGGCACTTGGTGGGACCCATGATGCAACTCACCATTGTGCTCCATCCTCATGCAACATTATGCAACATGAAATCTTATTAAAAAAAACAAGCTCTTGACCAAAGGGAAAGAACATCAGGCCCTATGTAGTTGGTGATGCAATTTACCATTTTCTCATCAATATTCCAAAATTATACATATTGAACGTTTTCTAAATATATGCAAGGAGATGCTTATGACAAGGCATTGGGGAGTGGACATTTCAATTATTACATTTTTTATAATGTGGCCATTCCTATGGAACCCCCTAGGTACCCTTGGCCACCTCCAACCCCATGATTTTTAATATGGCTATGCACCAATGATTTGCAATGTATAATAGTATATCATTATTCCATAATTATTGTACATAAAATAACCATAAATAACCCTATAATAAAATAAATAAAATGAAGTCACCAAACTTTAAACGAGTGTGTATGAAATTGGATGAAACTTTGTATAATCAAGCATATGTGACTTCTTTGCTCCAATGGTTGTGGTCAATGCTCCTCTTTTGAAGACTTGACATAAAAATCAATGCCCCGGCCCGTTCAACTTCATGATGTTTCTTACGCCAATCAATCTTGGATTGTATATTGTTGATGGTCCACAACTTGTCAAGTTGTTTTGGTTGAGAGTATTGACAATCTCCAACCAATGATGCATTTTTCAATTTATTGCGGTTAATGTAAGTCACATAGAGCTCTTCATAAATTTAGAGCAAAGAAGTAATTTTGCTCATCGTCTCGTTTCATCAGTGGATGTGTGGAAGTCTTGGAAGTCTTGGGAGCCATGATGCTACATGACAAACACAAAACCAAAATTTCAAAAATATATCTCAAATTTTGATATTGATAACTCATGAGATGCTTAGTTTCCGGCACCAACCCCATCTTCAAGTTGACTAATTAACAAATTGACCAAAATATTAATCTCAAATACTTAAAACCCAGTGTTGCGTTCTCATCGGCCTCCATAATCAAGGGTTGTGTTTTCCCTCCACTTTTTTTCTAAGAGTTGACAACATGTACGGAAGGCAAATCTACATTCTTAGCTGCCATTTCACTAGGGAACAAGCTCCCATTTACAACCTCGGGATGTGCGTATGGTGGCTTCCAAGGCCTAAACTTTCAGCTTCAGGGCTTGTGTGGCTGAGTAAACAAAGAACAATTTGAGCCAACTCGGTCGCTACCCTTGCTTCTTTACTACCAATTCGGTCATTCATTGAAGAGCTTCAAATGTTCCTTAAAGTTTACTTCAAAATAGGGTTTTTCCGCATCCAAAACATGGTTCGGTTCATCTCCTATTGTCATGATTTTGAATTGGGAAATTGAAAAACAAACCAAGTTCATGTGTAACTACACAACCTATTATACTTAGTGTCACTTACAATTCGGAATTATACACAATTATGCTACATCTATTTACCTTATATCTCACATCTAAGCAACATATGTCGAAACCGGTTGCTATAGCACGGCGTAACTCCAAAGAGTAAGTGACACTGAATAACATATTTAGCAAAGTAAGCCAGTTCTTCCCATCCATTGACATGGCCTCCCCTTGAGTCTCATAATAAATCCCTACATTGTATTTGCTAAAGTCATACAATAATAAGCCAACATTAAGGCCTGTGTGGCCCATGCAGGAATGCTGGTAACTTCAGAAGTGGCCTGATGAATCTGACAATGGAAGCAAAAGCCAACTTGCATGCCATATGCAACAATGATACGTACAGTGTAAGCATGGGTGTGGAGGGGGACGAAGCACACGAATCTCGTGTTGAGACTGAAGGCCCGTGACCATTGCATTCTAAGGTCGAGGGTGCTAAAACCAGCGAATCTCGTGTTGAGACCGAAGGCCCGTGACCATTGCATTCTAAGGTTGAGGGTGCTAAAACCAGCGAATCTCATGTTCAGATTGAAGGCCCATGACTGTTGCATTCTAAGGTTGAGGGTGCTAGAACCAACGAATCTCATGTTCAGATTGAAGGCCCCTGACCATTGCATTCTAAGGTCGAGGGTGCTAAAACCAACGAATCTCATGTTGAGATTGAAGGCACATGCATGACTGTTGCATTCTAAGGTCGAGGGTGCTAAAACCAACGAATCTCGTGTTGAGACCGAAGGCCCATGACCATTGCATTCTAAGGTTGAGGGTGTATAACCAGTGAATCTCATGTTCAGATTGAAGGCCCGTGATGTTGCATTCTAAGGTTGAGGGTGCTAGAACCAACGAATCTCATGTTGAGATTGAAGGCCCCTGACCATTGCATTCTAAGGTAGAGGGTGCTAAAACCAATGAATCTCATGTTGAGACCTATATATGCCTCCCAATTGCCAACATTCTAACCGTTCCCCATGGTTTAGGAGTGTCCAACCCACATTGTGACGGTGTTAAGTTAGGTGCCATTAGCGGCCTCCACTACCTCCATGTACGGTAGGTAAGATGCTCCAAGTTATTTTAAGTTGGATCGAGGTGGGTTTAGGGTGGCTTGTCAATGCCTATTCTAGTCATTCTATACACGCGTGGGGCGGGGGGGGGGGGGGGAATGGTTCTAGCCATTCTCTTCACAAAGCACAAAGGGGGTCGATTCTAGGCATAAAGGGGGTTAGTACCTGGGATGCAAGGTGACGGTTTCTGCAGGCAAACTGGGTGGGATCATGGAGGTGGTCGTGTGGCTTTGAGCGCCGTTACTAGTTGGGCTTTGTTCTAGCTTGGGCCTAGTACCCAACTATGTTGTGTTGGTTCTAGGTAGTGAAGGTGGGGGGGGTCCTCATCATATGCAAGGTCGTCATACCCAGGGCCTAGGGATTGGTTTAGGAAGCTAGTGGTTTTGACTATAAAAATTCATCAAATATTCAATTGAGGCTAAAAACATCTTTCTTTCTTTATACCTATGTTTAGCCCAAAGATTAGGATGAAATATTATTTTTAAAATCAACTACATAGCCATATGTATGTGCAATACCTTAAAGTGTTGGTTTAAGCACCCTCTACCTTAAGATCCCTCATTGGTTGAAAAGGCCAAGACCTTCCAAGTTCACTTCACACTAGAAGGTGAAGCCTAAGGGGCCAAGGAATTCGAACCTTGAACAACTAACCAACTAATTCAACTATTAATTAGTTAACTAGTTGCCTTTTGTAACTATAGTTGTTTGTGATTCGACCTGCCAAAAAATGTAGTTACCTATAGTTGTTCTAAATTTGGTCTACCAAAAACTATAGTTAACTATAGTTATATCTAGTTAACTAAAGTTGAGTTGTAATTTTATAGTGTCACTAGTGTGTTATTTGTGTTGGTGGTGTACATGGAGGTTATTATGGAACCTAACACTGTAATTAATTGTATAAAAGAGTTTCTTGATGATCCTCAGTGGCATGAGCATATTAAAGACCCTTGACTAAAGCAAATCAAGAGGGATGAAATTGTGGTTTGATCCTTCCTTGAGATTTTTTTCAATTAAGAGCTTGTTAGCTCGTTGTATATTGGAGCCTATTTTGAAACTTGGGTGAAACTTTTGGGACCTCCTCTTTCCACCTCTCAAATTTTGAGAGAATTTAAGGATCTAAAATAAGGTATGCATATGGGACATGCTATTCTAAACCCCGGATCAGTGTATGCAAGGCCAACTTGGCCCACCCGTCCTAGTAAGACAAGCTAGAATGCCAATTTTCAATAGCCCGACACCACTCTTTGTGTATAAGAGTTTAAACATCAAGAAAACTTGGGTGATTTTGTGCTAAATCTCCTAAACTCATGGTTTCATTTACTTTGCTTTACAAATAGTTCTATTGTTTCTAGCTCAAATGAAAGTCGATTTCCAATTCTAGAATAGAGGAAATGTTGGGCCCCATTTTTCTCAAACTTCATTATCCCCTTACAATTGTGTCAACCAATGATTCTCACTATCCATGTCCAAATCGAACACATTTCCATGTGGGATAGAGGATAAGAAAAGAGAACATCGATGAAAATTATCATTCTTGACGTGAATGTTCCTATTCAGTAGAAGCATATGACACCTAGACAAACTCGTCTTACAGTCAATTTTTTTCTTTTTAAAACTTTATTTTTAGATCTACTAGAATGATATAATTTGAATGTTTTCCGTTTTGCAAGACAATTTTCACCAACACAAGACGAGTTGCCTAAGTCCCATTTGCTTGTAGTGCAATCTCCTCATATGGATCGTGATCAATATAAGTATCATGCAAGATGAGGTGGAATGGATGAAGGATGAAATTATCATAATCAAGTAAAATTTGTATTTAGTGTCATATGGGTATATTATGTCACTACAGTAACTTTTCAAATGAGACTTCTTATGAACAAGTATACAAATACTATCATCTCAACTTACGTTTGGTTCATGCACCTGCCAATTATTGAAACAAATTAAAGTTTGGCATGTTTTGCATCCTAATATTTATGAAATGAAACTATTCTCATGGATGATTGAATCTTGGATGAAAATTTAATTCGTAAGTGATAGTAATTGTATCATTGTAAATCTATAATGCCCAAAACTTTTTACAAGGAGTGACGAATAGGGTTAGGTATACATTTAGTGTTGAGCAAGACAAAGAGAACTGGTAACCCTAAATACAATATTTAGTTTAGTGTTTTCACGGACGTGACCGGTACCTAGAAGTAAACATCCGGGAAGCTTTTTGGGCATAACTGGTCGAAAACCTGGTGTTTCCAAGTCCAACCCGTTACATGTTTGACATCGAGTTTCAAGGTACATTCTATAAATTCCTCTAAAAATGATCAGTTATTGTCCTTAAGTCTTGAACATCAACTGGTTATTTCTCAAACTCAACCGGTTCATCTGTAACAAGGAGCCAGTTCTCCGCGTTCAGTGACTGAAGTACCAGTTAATCATTGGAACTCAAGTACTAGGGTATGAATTTTCAGAGAATAATTCCACACGAAGCCAGTTGTATGTCAAGTTCTCAGATAGCTTGGTACTTAGGGGTTGTTTACACCATGGACCATGACGTCGTCCCAAGGCCCTGTAAAATATGTGATTGGTTGTTGAGCTCGTTTTGGGACCACTTCGGTTCACACCAAGGAAAAAATGTTAGAGTGATCATGGAGTTTGAGGTCCCCAAAAGACATATATTAATGCCTACATCATCCACTGACATGGTCCAACGGGTTTTGTGGTGGGAGAGGCAAAAGAGGTGCTCTAGTAGGAAAAAGGCAAGGGCCCATGGCAGAGAAGTATTGTTATAATAGATTTTTTAAGATTTGTTTGTTGGGGAAGAGAAGATGAAGACAAATCTTGAAGACAAACGAATGGTCAAGGTTTTTTTTTTTTTTTTTTTAATTGTCCTTTTTGGACATATATTGAAAAAATCAACACATTCACCATGGTCATTCCTCTTGGTCCACATTTGGTTTATACCTAGTGAGGGGCCCAAAGGCTTTGTAAATTGATTTATTAAGAAATTGGACCATGGAACTGGACCATGGAAAAATACCACCTTTCATGGTCCGACCTCATGGTCCATGGTGTAAACCAACCCTTAGGGGTTGTTTACATCATGGCCCATGAAGTTGCCCCATGTAAGAGGGCGTTTTTCCATGGTCACACTTCATGGACACACTTTCATGGTCCGATTTCTAAAAAAATGTATTTTCTATGCCTTTGGGCCCTTGACTAGGTGTCAACCAAACACGGACCAAGAGAAGTGACCATGCACCAAGAAGTGGATGTGCTGTTTTTTTAAATGTATGTCCAAAAAGGGCAGTTTTGGGAATTTTCTTTACGTGTGATATTCTCCCCTTCTTCTTCCCTTCTTTCCTCATAACTATGGAAACGTTTGACCATAAAATTTTTAAAAACAACACATAAAATCATATTAAAATGGCATTTCTCTACCATGGTCCCCTGACATTTCCAACTAGAGAACCTCTTTCACCTCTCCCATTGCGAAACCCGTTGGACCATGGTAGTGGATAACGTAGGCTTGACAATAGGCCTATTGGGGACCTCAAGTTCCATGGTCACTCTTATAATTTTTTCTTGATGTAAACCGAAGTGGTCCCGAGACGAGCTCAATGGCCAATCACATATTTTAGAGGAGCAAGGGACAACTTTGTGGTCCATGATGTAAACAACCCCTTACGATGGAAAGGATCCAAGCCTATTTCATGAAGAACTTACACCGAAGCAATGAATGGGGGAGAACCGAGCCCTTAAATTACCTACAAACAAATGTCGATCATGATATGGTGGGCCAAGAGTGACAAAGGAAAGTATACCTTATTGCGAGTGGTGGGTTGCACTTCAAGACACCAAACTAAGGTCTCTTGTCACACTACTAAGAATTGTGGTCCTAGAACACATTTTCCATTTGACAGATGCGGTCATTAACACATGATCCCATTGACAAGTGTCGAGTCCGTTCTATAATTTTTATAGATTGTATATGATTCTTGTCACGTGCTAATAAGTAGTGTGTCTTCCCGTGCATTGGCGGCGGCGGCAGCAGCAAGGGGTTGTGGATTTATTCTTTAAAAAAAACCAATGCTAGGATTGGCAGGGAGGGGGTTGGAGAATGAAGTGGCGCTGCAAGTTGGCATAGTGCAATGTGACTTTGGGAAGGAAGGCAACGTATGTTTAGAGATGGTGACATGTGCCATGAATAGGTAGGGAAGCCTTTGGAAGGCAGTGTTGCGCACGCATTGTGTGGTGTCTCTAACATAGTAAATTATGCCAGTATGCGGCATTTATGTATCCTCAGATGTTGTGCGTTGCAGTGTTTGCGCCAATCTACAACATGTGTTCAAGCTTGTTTATGAGCTATTTTGTGGTGTAAAGTTTATCAATGGGCAGGGTGCATATGGTGAGGGCAACTTTCCCACATCATAAGACATTCCCTTATGAGTCTCGTTAAAGTTTATTTTTCCTATGTATCCATGATGTGGGTTTTTGTGGTGGTTGTTTTTTGGGATTTTTATGCAAGCAAGTGTTAATTTAATAGATCTCCCAATAAGTAACATTGACTGCATTTATCAAAAGGGTGCATTATAGGTCCACGTTTCCAAGTAGTGTCGACTCTCAATCAAATTTATTTAATTATTTAATTATTGGTAATCATAACCCTCGGATAAAGACACAAACATTAGGTCATCAACCATTGAAGTTATCCACCCATATCCTAATCAGAACAATGAATTTCATCCATCGAACCCCCATAACATTATTCAACCTCAACTAGGAGTTTCATTTCCAAAAATGGATGGACTCCCAACCGAGCACATTAAATATTGGTTGGTTTAGATTACATGAACCCTTTGTGTTGGTTTGGGAGGCACTCAACCTACCTCAGGGTGAAGAGGATATTGCCCCTTATTTCAGCCAACTGATAGTTATGTCCCTATCATAGCCCTGGTAGGTAGCAGTAGGCATGGGGATGTTGCCACGTGGGTACTAGGGAGTATGTCGGAAAAGGGCAAAGGAGCTCGCTAAAAACATGCCTTCAAGAGAGCATGTTGCCATGAAGTGGCACCCACATACCCGCAAATTAGAGAACCACCATCTGCATTTAGTGAGCACAAACTTTGTGCTCATTCTCTCCATTTATCCCTCCGTTGTTGATTTCACTCATTTTTGAGTTGTGGGAGGTCATATCCAAGTGACAATTGGAGAGTGCATGGGAGCACTTGCAATGCATGTGACTCTTTGCAATTGGTTTTTATATGAGACAAAACATTTTCACACCGATATATAGATAAATGTACAAGACTGCATGAATACACCATTATATACTTATACATACTCCTAGTATTATACACATGGTCATCAACCATAAATATGGATAATTATTGTAACGATCGTATACAATTACTATGCCACAACTACGGTAAAACTTGACAATTGCCCCTATTGGCACCCCCCTCACCCTATTGCAATATGTTTCATGCAGGTGGTCGGCAATGCAAAGGGAACATTGGCTCCATCATGAACAATGTTCCTTCATTTGCCGGAATGAATTCCGTGCAGCTTCGGCATACATTATTGTCTACTTTATATCTCGTGTACCTCTACAAAACTTGATAGCCTTGCAAATGTACAAAATTTGCACAAGTCGCATAATGTTGTATCCAACACACAGGTCGTTCATTTGTGTGTTGTTACAAACATAAAATATTTATGTTGATTACCACAATAGCTTGTCTAAGTGGTACCATAGACATTCTACCAAATGTGCGTTCATATGCCCAGTTCCTGAATGTCTATAGAGTGTTATGGGGTGACAATGTTTCCAAACTTTGTTGCCATTGACTCATCCTCCTCGTAGTTTAGGTTATTCCCACTCAAATTCTAAAATAATCCGCTTCAATGCCAATTTCAATGGCCACTCCAAAGTGCGTTTCCCAATTTGTTGTCTTTATGCACAACACATGTTACATAAATTTTGAGCTAACAAAGAGTTTGAGTTCGATCACACTTGTCGAGAATACATGTTAATGGACTCACCAATAGCATGTTTTCATATGCCAAGCGTAGGTGCATGTACTAGGACATAAATCCTTGTGTAGGTCCATCCAATCCCATTCACTTGTTGCAATATAATTTTTCAAATCAATTTTTGCAAATTGAACCTCTAAATTTTAGTCCATGATAAAGCAAATGTGCCCCAAGCCAACAATCATTAATGCATTAAAAATAAAAGCAATGCCCCGCAAATAACTACACATGGTCCCCCTTGTCCAACACCATGAGCCATGTGCAAAAATTTGTTTCTATGCGTTTTTTCTCCACCACTTCATTCTTCAATCGACCAATGATAAGTGGCAGGGGTAGCATCTGTGGTATAGATGTCACATGTGCTACTTGTATAGGAATGCATGGAATGAAGTGATGAAAACATTGCGATGCATGCCATCCAAAAGCTTTCACTACAACAAACATTCTACAAGAATAAAATAACATACATATCATGAACTTAATATTACATCGAACATATGGTGCTCTTAATTTTGGAATAGCAATTGAACAGGTACACATATATGTGTGCAAAAGAATGATGATCCAATTCCAAATGTTTGTATAGCTATTGCAATTCATTGAATTACTTGTAGGCATTCCACATGCATTGTGCTTGCCACATGGCCACCATATTTGGCACATCGTCCAAAACATGTAGAATAGAAATCATTCATTGAAATGTATGTTAACATCATGCATTGACACACCTGCCAACCAAACAAGAGCCTGATGGGGTAATGGAACCCAATTATGTATAACAAATGCATATTGCCAATAACAATTCATGATGCCAAAGTATGCAATCAACAATGACTCCATCAAACTGTCTATAAGATAGGTTATTGTAAGAGGGTCCCCTTCCAATCTTTCATGGCAAAATGACTCGCACTTGAAGGAATGACCGATGAAGATGATAGAAACCACATAATAGATTAGAGAGCATTGGCATAGTTGAATATATTGCAAGTTTGCACACCAAAAAATAATATCACATAGACTTACAGTCTAACCTTGATAATGTCACACCATCCGTTTCACCAAAAAGAGTGATATAAACAAGGTGTGACATATTTGATAATGTCACATTTTGAAGATTTGTGCATAATGTGATATTATCAAAAAAATAGGTAGAAAATCAAAATAAATTTACAATTTAAAAAAGAAAATAACAAATACGAGACTTCAGTGTTTTTGAATGTAAAATCTAATTCAAAATTGTGAATAACAACAAGAGCACATCATAACATTTCTGTCATTGAGATCAGGTAAAGACCTCTCACTAGAGACAAAGAAGCTTCTAATGTCACATTGTTTTGTTGATGTTAAATGTGCAACACCAATTCTAATGAGTTTGTCATGGATTTTTTCCATTCCTAACAACTCCATAGTGTTGAAAATCTGAGAACCTTGGCTAGCCATAAAATTCAAAACATCTTTAGCATATTTTTGTGCATCGCTTAGCTTCACTAATTTAGACTCATCATCACTGCTATCAACAATCAATGGGTCTACTTCCATGAAATCAAGAACATGTTCGCCATCTTGCATTAATTGCACAAACTCCTCGGTAGAATATTCCACCTCAAAATCATCTTCACCTTCCATGTTTATGTACTGCAAAGGACAAAGCTTTTCTACAGGCTTGCCTTCGACATCCAAACCCAAATTCAATGCGGCGATGAGATTGCCCAATTCCAAAGTTGCTTCCTCCATTTTGGACTTCATACGTTCATCAAAATTGTTGATATTTGCATTCCACTTTGTAGGCAATATGGCGGGCTTTCTCCGACAATTTCTAATGGTTTGATCATCTAATTCATGCCATGCCGCCACACACCATAGCATAGCTTGAAATAGATCAACATTCAGTTTCCCCAAATCTTCATTTGAGTTGTTATCAATTTGTTGCAAAGTCCAAGCAAACAAGCTTGCGCTTATAGCACATTTTGAATGTTGCAATCACTCCTTGATCCAAAGGCTGTACAACTGAAGTCACATTTGGTGGAAGGAACAAGATAGTGATATGGGAGAGTACAAAAGCATTAAACCCATCTATAACTTTCTTGAGCTCACCATGAATATCATGGCTTCCTGCATTATCCATAATAATGCAAATCTTTATGTCTTTCAATGCCATCCTTCGGTTCTCACTCTTCACCCAATGCGTAAAACATCACCATTCATCCAGGCTAAATTGTTAGAATAATAGTGTACTGTACTATTTGGATCAAAATTCCAAGGAAAGCATTTGGGACGCGCTGATTTGTGAATGAAAATAAGCTTCAATCGCTCCTTCCCTGTATATTAGTGCAAAGCCCCAATGTCACACGGCATTTATCACAGGGGCGGCGCATGACCCCTCCGGCTACTACAATCTGTCCATCCAACCATCACATACAATCCATCCATACTTGGTATTATCACATTTACACTACGGATTTTGAAAAAATATAGTGACATTACCAAGGGTGATAGGGATAATAACGAGGGAGTTTTACACTATGAAAATCGGTTTCAAACTTTTAGGTGACAATATCAAGGTGTTCTATTAACAAGGGTGACATTATCAAGGTTAGACTGTATTGTCATAGCGTCATGGAATAGCTCAAATTGGGAAAAACCCATTATGTGGGGTGCAGAAAGGTCCACATCTTGTGCCAACCTCTTTAGATGGGTCATGAGTTCTTGTATTGTCCGAATACTCGCATGTTGCGCACAATGCACAAAATCTTGCATATGTGGAGGGATGATTTGGGAACACATATATGTATACCATGCAATTGTGAACATCGTCCACAAACCACACAAATAAACCCTAAAGATTTTTTTGTTCAACAAGAACTTGAGGGATACAAATAACCACCCCATGCAAAGACACCCAAACCATTGGTAATGAATCATAACCTCATCTTGATTTGCGCGATCCAAATTCCAATTTTGTACAACCACAATCGTAGTGGAGCCATCATCATGATAGAACGACAACATGAACATGGGAGTGGTGCTCCAAAATTATGTTGGAATAACGAGGTTGAGATTATGCGTACAAAAACAAGTATTGTGTTGCCAAATATTCTCGGGGGGGGGGGGGGGCACTCCCTTGTATATTTTGCATACACTTGCGATAATGACCTATTAAAATGGGGGTTATTTACCTATGAGAAAGGATTATAAGGGATGCTAATTTTTGAAATAATGGTAAATTGTTGTGATTATTTGCACCCTATTGGTAATTATAAATTCTTGGATGGTTGATTTTATGGTACCCTATATTACTTATATGTATTTTTTTCCCCTGATTGCCCCCATTCCTTAAAGTGTATGATACAGTAGAATTCTCGTTAGAAGCACATGTACAGAGTAAGAGAAACAAACATTTACTAGGGTTTAGGGTTTAGGGTCACACTGAAGTCCGGGCAAAGCAAAACACTAAACAATAACAACAAAAGATTGCAATTACAAATCATTAAGCAACACGAGCCAACGAATAAAAGTTGTGTTGGATAACACAGTTAGAAACCTTGAGGTCTTAGGGAACATGCCAGCCACATGTGTCTCAAAGTCACATTTACAAGGTTTGCAGAATCCCTACAATTGATGCCTTGATCTTCCAATCCTACACATTGGAAGAAAATCCCACGCCATGCAAGCAAAATTCACCTAAACTAGCTAGGCTACCATTTACACATGTGGGAGATATGAGGGTACTCGAACTGAAATGACTACTACAAATTTCAAGGTATACTAATGATCATTCAACCCTTTTTCCAAATTATATCTCCACATGTGTGAGATAGTACAAATTTAGCATGTTTTATTTTTTATTTGAAATGAACTCACTCAATGAGTTTGCCACTACCTCATCTAAGGTGTAGATTTTGCTAGTTGATTCATACAGTAGAGACACAGTTGAGATAATAGCATCCACATCAACCCACACACAGTCACTCTCAACATACTTATATTTGTTGAGACCCGACTATTTTTTGAACCAATGGAGGTAAGCCATAGCAGTTGGGAAGAGCGTTTCTCTATTTCCGTTCTGGACTGCACGTTTCATCAAGTCAATGGGTTGCCAACAATTGCCCCACTTAGTACCAACCTTCACCCTTATCTTTTCAACCCTTCCTATATAGAACATGCCATATTTTGGTGGCAAAGTATTTAATTTTTGAAACTATCGCTTTTTCTCCATGCTATTTTATATGTACCACTTAAGTAATTTAATCATGTTTTGTCAAATGCTATATTACATATAATCATGTTTCACAATCCCAAAGCACCCTATACTACATCTAATAATTTACAAATTTTACGCCAAATTTTTATACAAGACCCTATATTTTATCGCACGTAGTTCCTACGTTTTTCGCCAGTGCCCCCCCGAGCAAATATTTGACATTTACGTATATGCAAAGCTACACCCCATAAATTGAAGGTTGGGTAGTGGACGAAATATTTACCCAAATCAAATTCTTGGACATGCCCCAATGAGTAACAACTGCATCAGCAATGTCGTTTGCCTTAAGGTAATCGACCACGCTAATATTGCAAGATGTAGGTTTGGTTGCCGTATACCATGGACATATACCACGACCCAACGCTCTAGTGTGGCCTCGTGTGTCGAGAGCAAAAGATGCAACAAGATCACGACACTTGAACAACCTAAACTACAAACGACCCTCCCTAACTTGCAAGCCGCCACCCATTAACACCCCCATACTTCAAAGCTTGAAGTGCCTTGTGCATAATGTTGTTGTCAATCATGATTAGAGAAAATAACTCCGATGTGAAATATCCCCAAATACAACTCAACACAACATCCTTCATGTCCTCCTAAATAATATCCTACATAAACCAACTATGTATGGCACGGTCAAGGACCATGTGTTTATTCCTACTATGTGAGAACCCATGTACCATATGGACTCCAACACGTCGATCTCTAAAACATGTTGGAAGAGACTACATGTAACAACACTAGTGACAAAGCAAACACCCAACCACCATTGTTGTGATCACACTTGAGATGCACCATCGTGAGAAATGTTAACAATGTGCCTTCTTTTGTGAACTGATCCAACGAGGGGGTTGTTGTCAACATATGCGTCCAAGGTGTGCAATTTAAAGTAATCACTAAACCCATCAAGGACGTTGCGCTCATCATCAGGATCTGCACCACTGCAACGATTAGGTACATGTGTAGGTCGCAATGATGGTTGTGATATCTCCACATGGACAACCAGATGACCCACAACATGAACAAACGTAGAATCAAGAAAAATACATGATGCATACATATGTCGGATGGTGTCAAATTTACTAGAGAACCAAGACCAATGGGATATTAGACAAATGGGGACCAAGGGACGCCAACTCTACATCGTCGGCCTAGCACCCTACTAGCTCGGACTCCAAGTCCACAATTTGTGGAGGAGGCCTGCATAAATGATAGATTGCAGGATCAAAATCATTAGTAGATGAATGCAATGGCGGACAATCGAGCACCAATGGCCTTGCAAGGTGGCCCGTATGTGAAAGTCAAAGTTTTTGTCAAAGGTGGCGAGGGGGTGGCTTTGAGGAGAGCCCATGTTGTGGGGGGATGGAGGCATTGTTGTGGATAATAGAAATTGCCAAGTTACCAAATTCAACACTGCAACCTCGACCCCC
The DNA here is from genome assembly GCA_950295325.1 of Polytrichum commune. Classification (NCBI taxonomy): domain Eukaryota; kingdom Viridiplantae; phylum Streptophyta; class Polytrichopsida; order Polytrichales; family Polytrichaceae; genus Polytrichum; species Polytrichum commune. Next base: position 41,718,350 of record OX485807.1, read on the forward strand.
CCCCCCCCCACACACACACATGATGAACATTTTGAATACATGGCCTATTCACATACACACATGATGACTTTAAAATGAACAAGTTCCATTGTCCATACCAATAATGAAGAGTATACCCAAACATCACCCATTTGACCACTGGGGCATGTAGTACAACCCACTGGCACACCCACCCACCAAAACAAACCCTTAAACATAACACGTATGTCATGGTTGGCTCATCGACCCACCATTAATTGAAACACTGATAGGAGGCCAAAATGGACGGACAAAGGGCCAAAGAACGCAAAAGGAAATGAAGTTAAGAAATCACATTTCTTTGAAGTCAACCTGAAGAATGTAGTGAAATCCACACCCACAACTCATCAAACAACTTCGAAACCTCGAGCGAAACAAAAGTCAAGTATGCTAAGATTGTGAATTATTATTATGCCCCCCTCCCCTATTATGGATGGATGGCATCAAAGGAACATGGTTATCCATAATGATTTTAAGGAAAGTGAGACATTATTGACGTAAACTTTAAGACATGTGTGTGATTTCAAAAATTCTTTAAAATTCTCATATGCGCCCACTATAAGAAGAGATTGAAGTGCCAAACCAACATATAATAAACAAAGTTAGGAACCATATATTGTTAAAATTTCCATAAAATATCTCATAAAGAATAGGTGGACCTTGGGACAAGATCCGCCAACATGTAGTCACTAAATTACATACTTTAGCACATGCCAAATCCAAGAAAGCCCGACCTAGAATGCAATCCTTTGTTAACAAATACCAAATTCCCTATCACATGGTGCGGTGGTTTAAACTTTTGGCAATTTATATAATAGCAAATAGAACAAGCACACCCCAAATGTATATGTACCAAAGATTGCAGCAGGAAAATGGATTGGGTAAAAATTCACTCAAAGGCGGAATTGCCACAAGCTTGGAAGGTCTTTGGTTTTGCTGAAAATATGGTAGGATGAGGGGGGAGGGGGATAGGGATGGCATGAATAGGTGACGATTTGCTTGGTGGAATGCACAGTGTAAATAAAAAATGAAGGAGACAATGGGAAACATCGGGATTTAGTGTTGTATTGGTGAAAACATCATATTCACATGTGACGTTTTACTCAAGGTTGACTTAGTTTCTAGTCTTGTGGAGTGCACTTCAACTTTGGAAAAAATTGCATATCTAAAATAATCTTGTATGTGCATTTAAGGTACAAGTTCATAGGGTATAGAATAGGTCTTTTAATATCATGAATGTTATGTTTTGATTGCTATCAAGAGCGTTTGAAGTAATAATGAAGAACATTACATTCATGATATGAAAAGACTAATTCCCATGTTATCACTTGCACATGCTACTAGCATTTGGTAAATACATCTAGATGTAGTTGGCAAAAAACACCTCCAAAGACCAATTGAAGCCAACCTTCTTTGTATTTGAGAAATCTGCATTTGTGACCATTTTGCATGCCATGTGATGTTTTCATGAATACTATGTTATTATGTTTCGCTCAAAATATCGGCCGGCATAGATGGAGATTGATCGCGTGGCGTCACAGCAAGGGGCCTTGTTAGAGGGAGCATCAATGAGATGTGAGCATACACATGACACACTTCAATTTGTTATATTGTTTATTGTTTTAACAAGGGCTAATTTGCCCTTTCAAATGTTGCGATGTACAAGAAGATGTGGGGAAGTTTATTGGGTCATTAATTTTGGGTAGAGGGCGTGTGGGCACTGATGATGTTAACAACCGATCATTTGCATGCATGCATTTAAGATGAAATTAGTTCTATGGAGTTCCAAATGTTGGCCATGTAGATTGCACACTCACATACCTTGTTTAGCGATGAATTGGGACGATGTGAAAAAATCTAACCCCTAAACCAATTAGTTAACTTGAAGGAACGTGAAGGATTGGCACATGTCATATACATATTTCTAACCCAACGACCGTCACACGCTGACGTTTCATTATAGTGGATTTTGCAATAGTTTTGAAATACCATCCATTAAAGCCACCCTACTCAAGTTGAATTTTCCACCACAAGCCCAACTAAGCAAACAAAAAGAGGTCGCAAATTTCCCCCCTCAAGCCTAACAAGGGATGGTTTGATGAGTCAGTGGTGGCCTTGGTGGGCCAGTTAGTAGCTGATTGTGATTGAAAATAGATGTGTGAACCAAAAAAATTACCTAAATGGCTGCAAGTAAGTTATTTGTAAAGCAAGTCCAAGCCCAAGCCGTGCCAACATTTGGCGAGCCGCGACGACAAAGTGGGTTCAGACACAACTAAGAAGGAGGTATGTTAGGTGCTGATGGAGGTCCACCCCTTAACATGGTTGGGAATATTGCCAACCTACTTGCCTATTAACGAGACCCAAGAGGCATGAAACTGGGTGTTCCGAGTCATTAAACATTTAGCTATTAGAGGAGATGAACATATGCCGGTGAAATTGCTCACCATGAAGACAAATTTTTAGTCTAAAAATCAGATTTCTTGCACCTACATAAAATTGTCCCAACAACTTTTTTTGACATATTCCCGATCCCACCGAAACCTCTTGTGAAACTAAATAATGTAATGCCACCTAATATCAACTCTAACCTATTACATAGGCCTCCCCATAATTAGCTGAGCACTTTTAGTCGATGTCCCTTTTGAATAACCTATCAACAAATGTCATTTTCCACATGGCGAGCTACGAGTGGCGGAGGGAAGCGTACGTTAGTGCAAGTGGTGGGACCCGCGTTAAGACACCGAACTACGTAGGCTCTCTTGTCGACTCCTGCTTCTCAAGCTTCTTTCGTAGCAAGGCAAGCAACACCAACAACAAAAGCGCTTAAAGCGCCCTCACGCCTTCTCTCATTTTGCGAAGCTCCGAGGACTCGAATGCCCCTGTCACCACCACAACCGTGACGGCCGCAGGTGCGAGCTTCTTGCGATGTATATTTTTCTGATTCTCCCTGAAATTTTGGTTCACCAATGCTTATTTTCCTGTCTTCCGATGAGTTGGTGCCTCTGTTTTATTTATTTATTCCTACCGCTCAGTGAAACCTCGGTGCTAGGGTAGACAGCGAATTGCGCTGATCTTGAACTGGACGAAACGATTTTAGCCGCGAGAAGGCGGCAGAGTGAGCGTGATCGGGGTTAAGATAGATTCACTTTTCGGAGGTTGCGTTTCCGGGATGGGAGAAGAGAAAGTTTTATTTTACGTGGATCATCGGGTGAGATGGATGAGTATGGTTTGGAAGTGGATGGTGAGGGATGATGATCATCGTGTTGATGCGTGCGTTTGTAGTCTGGTGTCTGTTCAGGTGCGTTTAATTCTGCTTTGGCTCAGGTTTCAAGCTGGGATGGCAGGTCCGAAGTTTGATTGCTGGCAATGTAGGTATCAGTTTCTGCTGATTGTCTAGTTAGGGTTGCGCAGATAGAGTCGACGAGTCCGCATTGATTAATTAGTTATCCTTGTGCTTAAAGCTGTCTTGGTAGGGGTTTTGGCTGGGGGTTGGAGCTGGATGCCAGACAATTACAGCTCCAGGTCTTCAAAGTGCGATCTATATGTCGTTGCTAATAAATGGAAGGATGGCGTGCTGGAGTTTTACGGGTTTTATGTTCTGCTGTATGGTAGGCGAGTCGTACGGCTTTTGGTCGTATAGCCATTCGATAATTATTGTTGCTATCACTCCATGTCCGATATGGAAATATGGAAACATTGTACGCATACGTATATATGTACGATATCGGACAACGCTTGTATGTACGGTGATATGATATGCTTCTGGCATGTTTTCCAGTAAGTTACCTTTATTTGGTCACGATTTGCTCTACACGGGGAATGAAGAACACTAATTTTCCTGTGAATGAAGCACTAGTTCAGCTCAGATTTCGCTTTTGAGACATTTATCTGTATTCAGTTAGGTGATCATATTGATGATATTCTTCATAGCAATTCCATATTCATAGCCTGCGGGCATGTCGCCTTCATCAACAGGATAAGGTAAGAGATTAGCTGTTGCTGTCACTGGGATTGCATGAGAAGATGGTCCGATGACATGCTATATCATCTGAATCTTACAGTGAAGCTCCTTGGTATTAGAAAGGAGTCAATGCTTCACGGTATTTCTGAATGTGACAGATTACTCTCGGACAAGTTTGCTTGGGATTTTTAAGTTTCAGAGGGAATACATTTTAGAAGGAGATATTTCTGTCAAAATGTAGAAGGCTGGCATGTGCTGCTAATTCTGGACAACAAGGATATGTGCCAAGTGACTCCTAATTATCAGCATGGTGAAAAGAATGGTTGCAGGCAGAGTTCCACTGCTCTTGCAGCTCGATTTTGAGGTCGAGCTGGCAGGCAAGTTTGCAACGGTAGTCTTAGAACAGCCAAACCGCCATATATAGTGGCATAATTGTGTTGCAGCGTCCTCAGATATTGGTGGATAGAGTTTCAGCACTACAAAATTTCTGGAACCTTGGCGAAAGCTGCCTATATATATATATATGTTGAAGTAGAATCCTGACGAGCATCCTCACTTGTTGAGAGCACATTATTGGTGTATATCAATGTTCATCAAATCTGGAGTTATATTGGGTCTACTTGTCTGAGGAACACACCCATTGTTCAAGTCCAGTATTAAATCTAAGGGAGCCTGCATTTAAATGTGGCAGAAGAGCATATCCTAAGCAACACATACAGATGAAGGGCAATAAAATAAAATAAAAACTCAATATTGCCATACGTATTCGCTTCTTGAAATATATCTTGTCTTGATTCTCAAAGTGTTCTGCAGGCATTATGGAATTTAGCCACGATCTCTTCTTCCAGAACTCTTGGCAGTTGACTTAGCGTTAGATTGGTGGACATCATCAGGGGGGGGGCGCGGTGTTTGCCATGGCGGCACTCCAGCTCTCCCGTGTAGCCAGGCGACCATCTGCATTTCCCAGAAGGTACTACTCTTTTGCAATATTCTGTGCCCAAGACATAATTCATTTGGCCTTTACAGAGCCAATGTGCAAATGGACAATGTTTGCCTGCTAAATACGAACATACATGCTTTTCTCAGGAAAGCTTTGGCGGTGGTGGCTGCTGTCTTGGTGGCGGGAGGTGGCGTAGCATATCACCAGGCTAGCCAGCGGAGATATCACAACCGTGCCTCTCCAGCAATAAATGGAAATGCATCAGGAAATCTGGTAAAAGAATCAAATGAATCTAAGAAAGCAGGTTTAAAAAGAAAACAAAAGCGTGGAGGATTAAAGAACGTGAAGGCAATTGCTGCAATATTACTTGCACACATTGGAAGGAGGGGCCTGGATGAATTTCTAGCTCTGGCAGCAATTGCGGTGAGTTTGATTGTCTTTTGAAACTTCAATCCATGCTACATGCACACTAACTCATTTTTCAGTGCACATAATTCTCACTGGGCTTTCGATGTGGCAGGTTCTTAAAACAGCATTGAGCAACAGGCTTGCCAAGGTGCAGGGATTATTATTCCGTGCAGCTTTCTTAGCACGAGCACCATTATTCGTGCGTCTTATCACAGAGAATTTGATACTTTGCTTTCTTCAGTCAGCATTTTTATCCACAACAAGGTTTCTAACAGGGTCTTTGAATCTCCGATTTCGGAAAATCCTCACTGACCACATCCATTCCAACTATTTTCAGGTGAGTTAGTGTCTTTGGGCATGTTCAAGATAAGATGAATGGGGCGTCTTGGACTGGATCTAATTTTTCAAGCTCTAGAAGTAAATTCTAGGATGTACTCTAACAGAGTTCGTTTTGTGTGCAAACCCCACTTACAATTGGTGGAGGTGAATTCTTTTCACTAAGTATCAATATTAAGAGAGTCTATGTTTTTGTGTTTTTTGATTACAGAACATGACTTACTATAAAATGTCACATGTGGATCACCGTATCACCAGTGTTGAGCAGCGAATTACCAGTGATATCCCAAGATTTTGTTTGGAGCTCAGTGACCTTCTGCAAGAGAACCTGTCAGCTGTGTTTGATGGGCTGTTGTATACTTGGCGTTTGTGTTCCTATGCAAGCCCAAAGTATGCGCTTGGTGTTCTGGTACATTCTTTACTTTACTTTGATCATGATTTGTAATTATTTCTTTTGATCCTCACTCTAGTTGCTCTAATAGTGATTGGTGATCTGCAATTCATAGTTCATCTTGTTATTCACTATGTTTAGGACATTTGAATAAAAGATCTATTGAGAATGTGTGACAAGGTGAACATAAGTAATGTGTGGCAATCTCCATGAGTATATGTGTTCTTTGATTTATTTGGTGGTGCTGTAATTGAAGGGCTCTCTAAGAACTCAACCAGAGATTTTTTTCAAACTTGTTGCACATGTCACATCTGCAGGGTTATGTGATAGGAGCAGGAGTAACCATGCAAGTTGTGGCTCCTCCTTTTGGAAAGCTCATGTCAACTGAGCAGCAATTGGAGGGGGAGTACAGGCAGCTGCATTCACGCTTACGCACTCATTCTGAGAGCATTGCTTTCTATGGAGGTCAAGACAGAGAGGCCTCTATTATCACTCAAAGATTCAGGTCAATAATTGGCAGTGCCTATTCCATCTTAGCAAATGTGATTGTGAAAATTGTTCTTAGGGTTTTGCAGGAGCAGCCATACGAATGCAACGTGGTTATATTTCCCTGTTGAAAGCTCTGGTTCTTGCGCAATTTGGATAGCTTTGCTGTTGACAATTCAGGAGAATGGGAGAAGCATGCAAATGCATTAGGAAGGACAAGTGGTGTTTTTCAATGTATTGACTATGTTTTCACTGAATTGCAGGGTATTAGTGAGGCATTTGGGCAAAGTGTTGCACACACAATGGTGGTATGGGATGATCCAGGACTTTGTGCTGAAGTACTTGGGGTCTACTTGTGGCCTTGTTCTGATTATCGAACCTTTTTTCGCTGGATCTTTAAAACCTGATAGCTCTACTCTTGGTAGAGCTCAAATGCTGAGTCTGATGCGCTATCATACAAGTGTTATCATATCCCTTTTCCAGGCTATGGGCACTTTGGCCTCAAATACTCGGAAGCTTGGACGCCTCAGGTCTTGCTCTATTCCTAGGATGTGAAATTTCAGGTGTTAGAAGTGAATGTTCCAGTTGTCATAATTTATTGGAGGATTGGCATGCAGTCAGATGCTTTGAAGAATCTTGCAACCAGTCAAGAAATGGGTTGAAGATCAATTGGTAAAGAGTACTGGTCATCAGAGTTTTGCAAGGAGATTGACTGAGATTATTTTAATATTGAGGAAGTTAAACAAGAAGCTTGCTTCGAGTTGAGGGTGGTTTGGGGACCATAGGAATAGTTTTACTTGAATTTGATGAGAGGTTTCTTGCTGCAGTGGCTATGCAGATCGCATTTATGAGCTCATCTCAGTTTCAAAAGAGCTTCGAATTGCAGGTGGTAATGAGGCAATACAAGAGAAAGCAAGTGGCAGTTACTTTGTTGAGGCCAAATACATTGAATTTGAGGGGGTGAAGGTAAGTGTAGAAACTACTTACTCTTTATGGAGGTTAGAGGATCTAATTTTGTCAAATGTACACTGTATTTCAGAACTCAATCAGTTTATTTCTGAACAGTAAAAGTGGATGATGCTGTGTGTAGGGCATGCCATCTATTTTGGCGTATGTTCATTACCACTGTCATGCATTTTTTGTGTGAATGGTCCTTTTCCCAGTTCCTTAACTCTAGATGGCGGCCTTGCTTTCAAGGTCCACTGTAATTTCTTTTGAACCTGTTCTTTGGTTTGGCACTCTTGTTCTTTTACACTTCCTGTGTCTTTTGTACTTAGCATTTTCTGTTCCAATTTAGTACTTCTCAGTGCTCTGTTTTGATTCTCTTCCATTGCAAGTATGGAGCCATGCTGTCAACTTACTACAATGGCCTTTACCAGGTTGTTACACCAACAGGGACCACCCTTGTTGAGAACCTAACTTTGAGAGTTGAGCCAGGCTCCAATCTGCTCATTACTGGTAAGTTTTTTCCGGAGTTATCCATCATCTTTAGATTGATGTCCTGTCCTTCAGAGTGTTTTGGTCAGCTACGTCCTGGATTCCGAAGGTGAGTTAAACTGCTGATATAGCTTTCACCACCTGGTCTCCTAAGCTTTTATCTTCCTGATTACCTGAAGGTGTCAAATGATAGTGATGGTATAGAGGTCATCAAAATATGTAGTTGTGACTTTGATTGATGACGATGTTGAAATGTGGATTTACAGGTCCAAATGGAAGTGGTAAGAGCAGTTTGTTCAGAGTGCTAGGTGGTCTGTGGCCCTTAGTGGAAGGGCGTATTGCAAAGCCAGGCATGGGTGCTGCACTGAGTCACGAGATTTTTTATGTTCCACAACGCCCTTATACAGCAGTAGGGACACTTCGTGATCAGCTTATCTATCCCCTAACTTCAGCAGAAGAGACACAACCTTTGACGGCTGACAGTATGCGGGAGTTGTTGAAAAATGTAAGTTGCAAAATTGATGAGCTATTTGTCTCTACTTGCCTCAATCGTCATCTGGTGAGCTTTCTGAAGGAATTGGGTTGGTGGAACCATTCTTCTTTTCTATTCCAACTTTGGAACATTTGCAGTTGCATTTAACACGATGCCTGGTTTTCCAGGTCGACTTGGAGTACCTGCTGGATCGATATCCACATTCTCAGGAAGTGAACTGGGGAGATGAGCTTTCATTGGGGGAACAGCAGCGTCTAGGAATGGCTCGTCTATTTTATCACCGCCCGTTGTTTGCTATTCTAGATGAATGCACGAGTGCAGTAACCACAGATATGGAAGAGAGATTTTGTGCACAAGTGCGTGCAATGGGCACTTCCTGTGTAACCATCTCTCATCGGCCAGCTCTTGTGGCGTTCCATGACACTGTTCTTTCACTTGATGGAGAGGGAGGCTGGACAGTGCATTCGAAGAAGTACGTCTAACTATTTCCATATTAAAAGATCCACCTTTCTTTTCAAGTGGATGTGATAGATGTGATCAGGAGAAATAAGGGTGATGCATTTTAGGTTGATCTTGGGTTTGCAAACGATTCTGGAGATGTGCCTGTCAAAGTTGTTCCAACCTTTGTCTTCCTTCTGATTGAACTTGAAAAGTTCTTGGCGGGCTAGAACACATTCAAAGTTAGTGGACTGGAGAAGGTTGGCAAGTCAATGGCATTTAGAATTGAAAGTGCTCATAGGAAGTCTGGGTCCTGGCTGCAGGGATAATCTTCCTCAAGTACAGCTAGATGTTCCTGAAGATAAAATGATAGAGGATGGTGACATTTATTCTGATCGACAAAATGATGCACTGGCATTGAAGAAGCACTTTTTTGCAAATATCAGACAGGTACAGGGACTATGAACCTTGTACTACTCACAAAAAGATACTTGAGCCACAAAATGTGTGATTACAGAATTTAGGACATTTTGCTGAACAAGGATGATACATTTATTCATGTGGGGATAGATGAAGCCTGTTTATTGCTCTCAGCTTGATAAAGAGTGACTCAAGGAATTGACAGCTTGGTTTTTGAATTGCACGTGATAAATAAGCAACAGCAGATGCAGAATGTATATCACATTGGTCCTGCATGAAATGAAATTGAGGAGCTTATTAATCACAGGGACAATCAGACCAGAGAACCAATTCTTGCTGGCTCTAAGAAAGAGGAGGGATTATGAAGACATGTATTTTGACAAATAGCTGAAAACTCTTGGTTTGTACTGTGGCCCAGAATGGATCAGGACAAGATTCAGCTTCAGATTCAGATGATTCATATGTGGGTGCCGTATTAGCAAGATCTCCTCCACCAGATCCTCTTGCAGTAGTACCCATCATCTCTGAGCTCCAGATAAAGTCACGGAGTATGCCTTCTCGGATTTCCTCCCTCTTCAAAATATTGGTTAGCATACCTTACACCTGAGACACTGCTTCAGGCTGTTGCAATGTTAAATATGTTTCTGTTTACCATCATTCCTGACTGGAGAGTCCCTTATTGATGCTATTATGTCTATGATTGTGTTTTAGGTGTGCTCAAGATGATCAGGGAACTTTTAATTTCCTACATAGGCACCAACAATTTATCACCTATTATATGAGCGCATACTTCTGGGTTCTTCTAACCAGACTCTGAAATACATAGGTTGTGAATTGGAAGCAAGCAAGACCATGAAAACTTAGGGTGGGCTGTATATCAAACTAAACCTTATTTGTTGGGTTAATCAGGTCCCCACCTTATCGGACAAACAAGGAGCGCAGCTGTTTGCAGTAGCCGTTCTTGTACTTGGACGAACATGGGTGTCTGATCGGATTGCTGATCTAAATGGTGGATATTCTCTATCCTGTGTCTTGATGTACATGTCACTAAACAATCTGAGAGGACACTTTCCAGCTGCCAATTGATTGTGGCTGTGTAGTGTTAGTGTATGTTTGTATCCAACATTTGAAACAGAAATTGTCTGATCACAAAGAATTGAAATCTTTGTAGTTGACCAATGCCATTGATCAATTGTAAAATTATAGCTGATGTAGGATTCATATGACCGCAAATTGATAAAGCTTGACCTGTGGTGAGGTTCATTCAGTCATTCTCGCTGTCTATCTAAATCTATTCCCAATCTATTTCGCATACTTCCAGGGGACATGACTAAATGGTTAGAAGCTAACAATTCAACCATGACAGGCAGCCTCCCCAAGATCAATACTTAGAGATCGATTCTGAAAGTTTAACGCTGCTCTCCTCTGATACGATTCCAGGAACAAGTGTGAAGTATGTCTTACAACAGAACAAGGCGGCATTTGTACGTCTGGTGGGAGTCAGTATCTTGCAGAGTGGTGTCTCATCATTTCTTGCTCCATCTCTTAGGTTTGTATCTTTCACCATCCACTGAGTTTTTTTTGAATTTTGTTGTACGTCTTGGGAATAGTTCTTGGACCTTTTTATGCTGCACCTTGAGGTTACTTATACAACACCTTGTGCGATAGGTAGAGACAGTAAAGCAAAGCTCAATACTGACAAACAGAGTACAACAATGGCAATCACTCTCTGAAGCAGAGCATGCCTTTGATGACGTAATTGTTCTGGCTCATGCAAGATCCCTTTGAGAGAGCTTGAATGATTGAATCTTGCAGTTTTTGAAATTTTTACTATTTTGCAGACATATGACTGCTACTCTGGCACTAGGATGGAGGCATCGTCTGACTTCACATCTTTCCAGACTTTATTTTCAAAATTATGGTTTTTATCAAGTGAGGCTCAGGACCAACACCTCTTGCATCTATTCTTTTTAAAGAGACATATTGGTCACAATATCATGATGCACTTGGTCCAGGCTGTAAACAAATTGTAATTCATGGGAGGCAGTTGAGAGAAACTTCCTTGGGTAGGTTACTCAATGATAATGATTCCAATGGCAGCTTGATATTTGAAATGGAGCAAATCTTGCGGGCAATGTCAGGAGGGTGGTCATAAACTAGGATAAAAAGAGAGGGAATCAAGTCTGTGGTATTATTTTTTTCTCAAAGGCTTATAATTCTTCAAGAATATGTTACACATCTCTCAAGAAGGCTCGCTCTACATGGTTTCATAGAGCATGCTTTAGCGTGTGTTCATTCTGTCCACCTGGTTTGCTGCAGGCTGTGCATCTAGCAAAGGGTGCGACAGAGGATGCAGACCAGCGGATCACTCAAGATGTCACGAAACTAAGTAGTGATATGGCAGGCTTGGTGACGGGGATGGTCAAACCTTTTGTTGATATAGTATGGTAAGTCTTAAAGCAGGACATGCCTTCAGTACTTTATCGTTGTTCTGATGATTTTAGACAGTCCACAGGCCCCTTAATTTTTGCAAGATCCCGATTCCTTTACCACCTGAGTGTAGAGTTTGCAACTCAAATTTGGTGTCCTCTTAAAGGGTCAAAAGGGTCAGAGTAGGATTGCACTGTTTAGATTGTGTATATTTATGGAAAGATGAATGTAAGATTTTAAAAAAAGGATTAGATCCAAAAATAGGAGCAGTTAACAATCAGGATTTGATGTATGTCTTATCATTCAAAAGATACTGATTGGGCTGTGCCTGATTGTTAACTGCTCCTTTTTTTGAAGTTTTGAACCCATCACCCAATGTCTTTGTGAGGTGTTCAAATTTGCTATTGACAGAGACACTCTGTTTCCAAATTCCAGGTTCACATACAGAATGAAGGTGCTGACAGGCATAAAAGGGGTCGGATTTCTTTATGCTTACATGTTCCTGGGCCTTGGGTTTTTGAGAGCCATTTCCCCAGATTTTGGTGCATTAACAAGCAAAGAACAGCAGCTGGAAGGCTCCTTCAGGTAATTCTGCTGGTACAGGGTCAGGAGAAATTCCTACCCAAGAAGCACTTGACTTTTGTTGGGTTGCATTTGATGCCCAGGAGTAGGATCAGGAATCAATCTGAATTGAAACTCTTGTATTGTCTTGTAGTAGATAAGGATGTTTATAGTTAAGGGACATAAGACCATATACTCGTGTCAAGTACTTTCAAGAGATGTCTATGAGCAGGTCAAAGATATGTCTATGAAACAGATATAGGGAGTAATATTGGCTTTATTGTCAAGGATGGTATATTTGCACCATCTACTTATGGACCTCATCTCTTTGTTATTGCAGATTTATCCACTCAAGACTGAGGACACATGCAGAGTCTATTGCTTTCTTTGGAGGCGGATCTCGTGAACAAGTGGTAAGCTCTAATCACACTCCCCAAGCTGTTTGTACCGTCATGATTGTGGATGGAACCTTTTTCTGGATTTCAGGTGCTACTGCACAGCAGGCAATTGCATTGTCCTGTCTTGAGGTGACAAATATTTCAACAATCTGCAAACTGTACAGGTTTATATTGTGATCTGAGCAACATTATGTCATGCAGGTTGCAGCTGGGAGGTTCAAGACCTTGCTGACGCATTCTCAGAATCTCCTGCAAAAGAGGTGGTTCTTTGGTGTTGCGGATGACTTCATTACCAAGCAACTGCCACATAATGTAACCTGGGGTTTAAGTTTGATGTATGCCATGGAACATAAGGGCAATCGTGCACTCACTGCCGTTCAAGGCAAGTTCTACTGATTTTTTCAACTAGTTAGGACTGAAAAAAGTGCATGTTGGTAGACTCTTCAAATGCCAGGATTGCTAATATGGGGATAAAGTCGGCTATGGATGACGTTCAGCCTCAATAGAGGGACCAGGATGTTAGAGCACATGCTTACAGATAGAAGTAATGAGTCTTTGTCAATGGTGCTCAACCTTTCGTGTAATCAGATTTGGCTACATAAACTCTTTGTCTTGCAATCTGCAGTTGGTACTTCGTCAAGTGGGCTAGTTAAGGGATAATTTTAAAGGACACATGAATTTGAAGTGTTCCACTTAGGGGTTTGTGTTGTTGAGCTACTAATGGAAAGGTTTTAAAGGATGGTGAGAAAGTAAACCCTAAGAGGTGCTTCACTCCTGAATCGCTGAGTAAATCAAACTGCATTTTTATCTGTGTTGGTTTTGAACAGGAGAGCTGGCACATGACCTTCGCTTCTTGGCCTCAGTGGTGTCCCAGAGCTTCCTTGCTTTTGGTGATATTCTGGAGCTTTATCGCAAATTTTTGGAACTCTCAGGAGGCATCACCCGAGTGTCAGAACTTAATGAATTGCTTATTGCTGCTCAAAATGGTAAGATTTATAGAGTGCTCAGAGTTGTTCTTACATATGAGTTTCTTTCTAAGCCCTTTTAATCTGGCATTATGTTTATCTCTAGAAGTCTTGCATGGAAGAAAGCCACCAGTCTTATTTTCATCTTCATGAATTTAACCCTTGTAACCCTTGTATTTAACCCTTTGTGGAATACATTTTTTAAAATAAATAATTTTAGATATAATTTCAAAGGTCTTGCATTGCAGTCATTCTTCTACCTGGGCATATGAGCAGAAAGCATCGATACTTTTGTTGGTTTTTCTCATCTACACTGTTCACCGTTTGTAAACATATTTTTATTACAAATAGTTCAAACTAGCAATGGGATCTGTTGACAGTGCTCGATAAACATTTAATCATGTTCTCAGCAAGTATTCTTGGTCAATTTGCAGGAAAAAGTTTGACCCAGTCAAGGCCCAATCCACTGTTGTTGTCTGAAGGACAGCGATTGCCTTCATCCAACTCATTGCAGCCTGAGGTCAACCAGGACATTATCTTTGAGGATGTGGATGTTGTGACTCCTTCACAAAAAATGCTGGCCCGCAAATTGACTTTGAGAGTTCCCTTTAGCAAGAGCTTACTTGTTACAGGTGACTTCTCTCACCTCTCACCTCTGGTCTCTGTTTTCATCTTCAAATGTTGATTGCTTGTAATTCATTTGAGTCTCTCCTGCCTAGCAACACAAGCAATATGACTAAAATCCTTCTCTTCTACATCCTCTTAACAGTCGTTTCCTTGTTGGATGTGTCCTGTTCTAACAGGTCCTAATGGAAGCGGCAAGTCTTCCCTGTTCCGAGTCTTAGGGGGACTTTGGCCAGCAGGGAGTGGGCACATTGCAAAGCCTGGTCAACTTCTTCTGGGCAGTGATGCAGCAACCCAGACAAGTAGAGGACTTAGTCGTGACATATTCTACGTTCCTCAACGGCCATACACTGCCCTTGGAACACTGCGGGATCAGATTATCTACCCTTTGACATTAGAAGATGCAAAAATGAAATCAACCCTTCAACAAAGTAAGAATAATCTGATGCTGTTGTTCAAGTCCTTTGTGCCCAGTTTCTATGTGCGAACAGTAGGCATTGAAGTCAGTCACAATGTGGACGTAATAATTTAGCCATCATGAAATGACTATTATATCCAAGTTTATAATACCTGCAAAAACTAGTAATCTTGATAAGTCACTGTCTTCTATCAACCTTTGATCATGTTGATTCGTTTTTAAGCATAAATTTGTTGTTTCTGACAAATGTGTATTGGAAAAGAATCCATTGAAATTTTAACAAGGATATTTTCTTTATCAGGTACTGGAGCTGAGATTACAAATGAGTCCTTGTTCAGTGACACGTCATCAGAGTTATCTCTGCAGATTCTAGACAGACAGCTTCAATCAATTTTAGAGGATGTCAGGTTGGTGTACCTCCTGGAGCGTCAAGGTGGATGGGATGCCAGTGCCAACTGGGAAGATATGCTCTCTCTTGGAGAACAGCAGCGCCTTGGAATGGTATGTTTTATAGGTTACAATATGTTGAAAATTAAACAGGCTCTTGAGGAGGTCAGAAGCACAATGTGCAGTTTTGAGTGTTCTGTAATGTTCACTTACAGATGTTGTAAGTTCCTGACATTGCGCATTGTTGATGAACAGGCACGCCTTTTTTTCCATCATCCAAAGTTTGGTATTCTGGACGAGTGCACCAAGTAAGTTTCTATTACTTTAGATTCTCTCTTGTAGCTCTACATCTACAGAAATTTGTCACTACTGTGAATAATACTGTAGCAGTCAGTGTTCCTGGGGTTTTGAGTTCCTTCAACTGTATCAAGGCATCTAAGATATTTGAAGGAAAAGATTTATGATTGGTCAAAACAATGTACAGTCAGGATCTCTTGGATTTGCAGAACCATAGTTTTGAAATATACATAGTTATCTGATAATCTTTCCATTGTTCTGTGAATGGGTGAATTTGAGTAGGGTCCATAGTAGAGATATATATATAGAAGCCCGGGAGGTGGAACTGCCGATATCTTCAATCCAGGCAGCGGATTTTTTTAGGAATGTCGGACTCTCCACTTAGGGTGTGCTGGTCCTTTGAGACTTCCTGTCTGGACTGCAAATGACATGGTGACTTTGTCATATATTTGCAGTGCCACAAGTGTGGATGTGGAGGAAAGCTTGTACAGAAAAGCTCAAGCTCTTGGCATATCTGTGGTTACAATCTCACAGGTACAATGCACTAATAACATCAACATCAGTGGCAGTTTAGTTGTCTAATGTTGTTTCCGGAAATCATGTTCACTTTGGTATATTGTTTCCCAGGTTCTATTGCTAACTTATGTGGCACATGTTCAATATATATGTCCTTTTAACTAATCAACACCTGACCTTGTAAATGCAGCGACCTGCATTGATTCCATACCATGCGATGGAGTTGAGAATGATCGATGGAGAGGGTAGCTGGGAGCTTCGATCAATTCGGGGGGTGCAATCCAATTAGTGCATAGTTATCCAACTCTTACTAGTTTTTGTTCCAGGAGAAACCTCACAACTTCTACACAGGCATCCGATCAAAAAGATTCTCCCTAACATTGCAATCTCTTGATTCTTCACCCCTTCTCTTGCCTTGCTCCTGAACCAGAGAAGGTGGTCATCTTCTGGGGGCAATACCTATCCCTCCTATTGGCTGAGTGTGCTAAACGCCACTTCATTTAGCATCTCAGCAGGTAGTTCATATTGAAGCTGTAAATTTGTTCATTCTCACTGTACATTTGTTATTGTTTTTCACAGGTTACACATTTTTTACTAAACAACTACAACAGTATTAACTGCAGCGACCATGAGCCCACAGGATAACTACACATCTGATTTCTTAGGTACGAGCACGGGGGGTTTAAATGCTTGTTGGAAGTGGCATAGAATGTTGCTAATCAATATGCATGTTGCTCAGTGGAACAAGTAGCCATGTATAATGCCCACAATATTCATAATTCTAAATGGGGATCCATTAGTTTATTTCATTTATAGCCCTCTCCTCCGCAGAAGTGGGTTTAATTTTGGAGTCTTGGTACATTGAAATGGTATTGGAAGCTTTCCACTTGATGAAATTACGTAGGTGGAACCTTCCTTTCCAGGGTGTAGGGTGAAATTTCTTCGAATTTTCGGATGACATAAGTACATATATATGAGATTTGAATTTTCAATTTGCATGCCAATTTGAAGCAGGGGTCAAAGCTATTGACTGGATAATGGGTATATTTCATATTGAGCATGAATGCTGTCTTTGGAGGATGTTCAGTTCCGGGTGTTGCTTGAGATTGTCGTATTTTACACCAGTTCTATTCATGGTGGCATACTCTTATTGCTTGAAGCTTGCCCAAAGTTTAATAAGACCACTCATGGAACATTCTAAATAAGTAAATATGATAGTCACGTTCCAATGGCAAAGACAAATCGCATGATGGAGGTGGAGGTTGAAGAGGGGCCAGAGAGCATTTAACGTGAGGGCTTGGCAAAGCAGTTTTAGGGTTTAGAGATACTACCTGTATGTTGACAAGGTTGGTCAGTGTCTTAGGAGTTAAAGATGATGTGACAGCGTTTGAATACCGTAAGTTGATAGTAGGTTGGGCACAAATTTGCCCAATAATAAATTGGTTTTGGAAAAAAAAGGCTTGGGCAGTTGTATAAATGTTTATGGAAAACTAGGCAAATATTTGTCTTTATTTATGAATTTATTTATTTATTTACTCATTTAGGCATATAACATATCTTACATACAATTACATGTAGTGTGACTTATTCTTCTTTCATTCGTGGTTGATGAGCATGCGATGTTAACCTTTAGGGTTTTGGTTAAGTCGTCGTAGTGTGCTAATTGGGGTTGTGAACATTGTACAATAATCTCCCGCTCAAGTACGCACTTTGAACCGGAGACGTTTGTGCGCACTTAGTTGGTACATGTGTACTTTGTAGATTTCGATCGAATCAAAAGAAATGAGCGGCTTGTCAAATATCGATTATGTGTTGTTATGTTGGAGGATGTTGAAGAAGTTATGGAAACGATGCGAATTGAAGAACCACCTATCGATGACGAAATTTAGCCTATCGAGACATTTGTTGAATATGAAAGTGCTATTGACTTCAAAGGTTTTGAAGCTCTACACATCATTGTCCTCGACATCGACAACCAATTGCTTTGCTTTGATGTTCAAACGGAGGTTGGATAGATGTATGATGAACTGTGATGATTGTTTGAGGTGTGTCAGCGAAATGTAAACAAAGTGACATTGAATGTCAAGTGTAAAAGATTCATGCATTAGTGGCAAATGACTCTACATGACATGTTCAAACAATAAAGTACGAACCTTGAGTTCTGTCCAAAAAATTGTGCACTTAACTGGGATGCATACTTAACCGGGTGCGTACTTAAGCGGGAGATTATTGTATTTTGTTGTTTTGTGCTCATGTTTGAAAGAGGTTGCTTGGGAATTTGCAAGCATGGCTAAGAGGCATAAGCACAACAATCATATGTTCCATCTCATTTTGCATTCTTGAATTTGAGAGGTTCACTACGCAACGTGTGAATGCCAAAGTGATGCATGTGACAGGTGTGTTGTCAATGCATGTGAGTTGTTGACTTTGGATTGAGTTGTTCTAGCACACCAAATTTCCTAATATTTGGATATTTATTTAGATTATTTGACCCAATAATTTTCAAAAAATATGCTTGATTATTTTTCATTCTTTTTTGTCCAACCTGCTATCAACCTATGGTAGTATACCAACCATGTTACAATATAGATTAAAATGAAAATGAGATAAAAATTGCCAAGCCCAACAAACTGTGCAGAAGGCTCTTGGATGTGTGAACATGGGTCCCTCTTGCATAGACTGAAGATTATGGCAAAGGTCATAGTTGTTAGCTTGAGTTAGCTGAAGAAAAGTTCATAACAATTTCATGCATTGATAAAAAAAGAAAATCACCTGAAACTTAAAAAAGATACATTCAATGTGGATTTTGCATAGGATGGTAAGACATTGACAATTAAGTCATGCAAAGAAGTCATATACATTGCAAGATTTTGTCATTGTAAAAAACTTTTGTACAATTGTTAGAATATGTCAACATCTACTGCGATGCCAACCAAAAAATTAAGGGAACAATGTGGGAGTGACATGAACAACAAAGACTATCAATTGGTCCCACTTGTAGCAACTAAGTCATCATATGAAGGTCAAATGGGTTAGTGAAATTTCACACGAAATTGAGCTCAATGATGTTGAGCTTTTGGTTGAATCGGTAGGCAATGGTGATGAAGATTCAAGTGAAGACGTCTATGAAGCGATTGATGATTAACTTCCTCATTGGCCTCTTCAAAACCATGGGGAAGTGCTCCATCGATTCCTTGGACATTAGCTTGGTTCGCAAGGAGGGCAAACAAGGAGGTTTGGTTGGCAAGCATGTCTTGGACCTGTAGTCCGCCCTCGATATGTGTTGTCCCGATAAGTGTTAGAATCATGTATGTGTTGAAGAAAAATTATGCTTTCCAAACAAAATCCAGAAACTATTATTGTAGGTCGATAGTAGGTAGGATGGGCAAAAATTGTCCAATAATTTATTTATTTCAGGAAAAAAAGGCTTAGGTAGTTTGTTAGAACGTTTATGAGATTTTAGGCAAATGCATACATTTATAGGTGCATGACATATCCTATCTTGACTTACTCCACATTTCTCTAGCATATTTCACTTTTCTCAAGTTTTTAGGATTCTTGATTTTGAGATGTGCAGTTTGTAACGTATAAATGCTAGCTTCACTTTGTGTGAATGTCAAAGCGAATGTGCATGATTGGTACAATAATGTTGTCGCTACATGTGAGTTATTGACTTTGGCTTCATTCCAAAACACACCAAATTTCCTAACATGTTCACATTGCATTTGTGACATGTATAGAAGTGATGTTTGTAGTCTAACTTATTTTTATTGACATTTTCAATAATAGAGTTTGAGTTTATTCTTTTCAAAATTTTGCAACAACGAAGAGCTTGCCTAAGATTCATTCAAGGACCAGTTGGATCCAAATGTTTAAAATACACAGTCCAACTAGATTCAAACATTGCCATGAACACAAATCTAGACTCACATGATTGGCAATTCTTGCTCTATTTTCAATATATTGGCATTTGTTTAATTGAGCCTTTTAGTTGTGGCTTGAGTGGTGTGTTGGAAGCTCTTAGTCAGTATATCTTGCGCAGAATGCCACAACCCCCTTTTAAAGAGATTGCTAAAGGATTGATTCCTACCAAGATGCATCTTAACGCATGCCTTTTGTGTGAACTGAAAGGCAAGAAATTGAGATGACTATCACATTGTCCAATTTAAGTACCAAAATGACTCGATGTGTGTAAGCATTCTGCCTCATTTGGTGCGTTCAAAGCACACAATGTTGGGTTCTACATTTCATCGCAACAAGCAACCATAATTACTACAATATCAATTTGATATGGTGTGCAATGCAAGAATTATCCTACATTCAAAGCTAACAAATTAGAGTACTTGCTCTCCCTCATAAATCAAACTGCAGTTGGCCATTGATGTTTGTTGGCTTCGACAATTTTGTCAATGCTTACAAGTTGCCAAAATATTAACCTTCATCCAAGGTCAGTGCTTAGGTCATAGGTTTTAAGTTTTTATCATAGCCACATCCTTTGCCACTTTGGCTTGGGGATAGTTAGTTTATGACAATGTGATAACAAACCAAGTAAACCAAGGTTTTCATATTGGACATAGAACTAGGTGGGGAGGGGCTTGAAGGACCTTTAGAACATGAGGGTCCTAGGGTGGGTTTACATTAACTCCGCTTCATGCTTTCATGCCTTGGACCTTGATCCTAGTCTCACCCTAGTATAATCTCCTTGGGTCCAAAATTCTACTCTCGCCCATTAAGAATGTTCAATTTTTTGAGTTTTTTTGATTTTGGATCCTAGTGGATACCCACCTTTTTTTCATCCATCTATTTTGGACGGTCTGCCTAATTAAAAGAAGGAGGAGGATGAGTGAATATCATCCCAAGATAGTCAACGGAAAGATGGCAACGTGAGTGTCCACAAACTTGCAAGCAATGAAGACCACTATTGCCATAGCCAAAAGCTCATTTGCAAACACCAAGTTTTCAAGCACCTTCCAAACATAACATTACGGGAGGTTCATAACAATTTTGCAATTGACCAAAAACAAGACAAATTACGAGACATGACATGCACAAAAATCAGATCCAAAAGGCCCAATGGTAAGGTGAGGAGGTTGCACTCTTTGAGATTGGCCACACTAGTGATAAGCCAATGGTAACACAATGTTTATAAATAAATAACAAACATACAACATGTACACAACTAATGTTAACGTTACCCTCAAAACCTATGTGGCATATGATAAGTCACTTGATATGAAGCAAAGTGGTAAGATATGACTTAGTGCTAAGTTATCATTAACTCGTATTCTTAAGTCTCAAGATTTAGCTTAGAATGAGGTGGTATTTTACATGTCTATAGAAACACCAATTAAAACAATGTTAATTTTACCAAGGTGTGGACGTAGAATATTATTATAATAATGGCTTGGGTGTTGGCATTGGTAACATAACATTAGTAAGCAGTGTGCGTTCATTCATGTGGGCCTTGAGAGTATAACCATGGGATGCCCCAACCTAGTGCAAAGTCAAACTCCATTTGAGTCTCCTTGCACTAGGTTGGGGCATCCCATGGCTATATTCTCAAGCCCACATGAACGAACTCACATTGTTCAATAATGTTATGAAAGTTAAAGTATCATTTGGAATTGGTGTTTGGACGTAACATTATGGGCAGTTAACACTTAGGACATGTGGGTATTATTTGGTACATTTTTCAAGTTCTCCAACTTCTACCAATTAGATTTACACACAAAAATCTTGTGTTGCATTAGTAGATCTATGATGAAACATATTCAAAAACAAGATTGGACCCACACCAATCAAATCTAGGGCTCTGATTAAGAAAACGAGACACTTAACCCTTATCTTCCATAGAGGCCATTTTTCGGCTTATGAACGACTCTTAATACAAATTCATCCAAAAGGAGGTGCTAAGAGGTCACAATAGGCATCATTGTGTTCCTCATGTAAGGTTCTTGGCAATGGCATTGATCCCATTCCAATATGAAAAGATGGTTGTTGACACTAAATTTCTAGAGTCAAGAATGAACTAAGTTTCATAACATTATTCAGATCCATAACAATGGTCTGTGGGACTAAAAATATTCCACAGAATATTGTTAGTCCCACCGAACATTGTTATGAATATGAATAAGGTTATGTTTCCCTTTGTTGATACATTACTATATACAATAACTTCATATTGTATTGATTGAAAATTTCCAAGTTACCTCAAAGTGTATACCGAATCTTAATTTGATCTTGAAAGTTTGGCCTCAAAATTTTTCTTGCAAATATTTCTCACAATTTTTTGAAGTTTAATGATCAATTATAAACAATTTATGAAAGTTATTGATATTCCCACAATATTAATGTGATCTTAAAATCATCAACAAAAAAATTTCTTTTAGGTACAACAAAAAAAATTGAGCTCTAGAAGGCTTGAACTTTAGATGATCTAATGAAACCACAACACTCCCGGAAGTTAGGGGTTGAGACCCTCTCCTCCTCAAAGTGTTCGTTGCTACCGAGGAAGGCAGGCGAGGAAGTATTTATGAGGGTAGGGCAGGGGAGTCTTATGGTTTTCATCCATTTTGGACGGTCTGCCCGAAAAGAAGAAGGAAGACGGATGATATACGGAGACGGATGAGATACTATCATCCAAGATCGTTAACGGAAAGACGGTAACCCGAGTGCGTGCAAACTTGCAAAGCAAGGAAGGCCGTCGTCGCCATAGCCAAAATCTCATCCGCCGAACACCTTCCGAACATAACACCGCCGGAGGGTCGTAACGGTTTCGCAATCGGCAGAAAACAAGAGGGAAAACGAGACGGACAGGATCTGCACAGAAATCGGTTTCGAGAGGCCCCAACCGTAAAGTGAGGAGGAGGTGGGCAGTCTTGGTGGAATGGATCTCCGCTATGGAGAGTTCGTTGCTGACAAGGAAGGCAGGTGAGGAACCTGGTGGAATAGTTTATTTAGAGTAGAGGAAGGGAGGGAAGTGGAAAGAGGGAGGAGGAAAGTGAGTTGCGCTGAAGATGGCGGAGAAGGAGAAGAGGAAAGTCGGGGAGCGAAGGAGTGCGCAAAGAATCAAACGCGTGTTGGCGGACACCACACCGAAGCACTTGGAGCAGCTGACGAAGCAGGCGAGGGCGTTGACGGGCGACGACGGCGAGGCAGACTTCCAAGAGTCGTCCATGGAGGTCATTCGGAAGAAGTTAGGACACTTGCAACAAAGACACTCCGTTTTGCGGGAGAAGCTTACATCCGCTAGCCCGCCACAGAAGTCGCTCGTGACAAGGCTTCAGGTATGTTGTGCAGAGGTGAAGTGAGTGAGCCCTTGTGATCGCTGAAACTGCCATCGAAGACCATCACTAATAAGGAAAAATCTAGAGGATTATGATGCTAAATAAATTTTTTGGTGGCGTTTACACCATTCTGCATGCCGTGAAAGGGGCATAACAATAATGTAGGTGGAAATTAGCAACAATTCTTCTTCCTAGAGAGCTCCTTTTTATGCAACATATCGAGCTTTCTCGATGTGGCAGGCAAGAAAATCGAATGCCAGGGTAATGCTGGTACTGTGATTAGTGGAAATGAGTTTATAATCCATTTTGGTGGAGTTGTGGATCATATCTGATCAGTATTTATGGCACCAGATTCAGTTTGCATTGAAGATGTTATCGTGCAAGAGGGCTAGCAGTTTGTACTTCCTATCCACGGATATGTAGGAAACCTGTGCTAGGGTTTTACAATCCTTTTATCGAGATCAGTCGAATGACATCTTCAGGCGTGTCATGTTCGACATGATGTTCAAATGGTTGATTTATTTGGGAATATCATGGACCTCCTGGGTCTTTGGGATGATGCCCTGTAGCTGATCTTGGAAGTTGCGTAGTGCAAGTGGATTGCACTGATGATCGAGTTTCTTAGTCGGCCATGTATTTTTTTGTGATGGCTTGGGTAAGATTCCAAGTTGCTTTTTTAGTCTGCGTCGCTATTAGCAATAAACTGATACCAGGGCTTATTCTTCTTTCTGTTCAGGCAGAGTTTGAGTCAGGGGCAGAGGGTGAGCTTTTGGAGGGGGAGGCATGGAATGACAGTGTGATCAAGGAACTTCAGGAAAGAACCCATAGTAGTGGTGCTAGTGGCAGCGGACAAAATGAACAAGAAGCTACTACTGATGGACAACAAGAAAACGGTGATGGACAACATGGTAAGAAACTGCATGCGCTGCAAGAAGCCATATTTCTGTTATGATGTTTTAGGGTTGTCATGTCACTTTAATTTCATCCTGGTACTGAGTGTTAAGAGTGGCTGCAAGGAGTGAGAGGGTGCTCATGCACCGTATATCATTTTTCCCCCAAGCATTAGTGGCATACAAGAAAAGTAGGCATGGAGGGATTGAGATCCAAGGAGTTAAGGGCTATAGAGCTAGCTACCATTCTTGGAAATTTTGCTGCAGACCCAGGCATGTCTGCATCTCCTTCCTGTGAGAAATATTGTTATTCCTGGGCCCTCATGAAAGTTGTAGTATCTTGCCAATAATACTCACTTAGTTTCTAATTTCAGGTGCGGAGATAGTGACATATAAACTCAAGCGAAAGGTTATACATGGAATGAGAGGGGGCCACATAAACATACGCTTCGACACGACTTTTCAAGATGAGAAGTTTGAAAGCTACTATTGTGTATTGTCTAGCAACTCACCCATGGATAAGCTGCATGTGACGGAGCATTCAATCCCTTTTTTCCTACCTGTCCGGGAGCTTGAAAAGGCGCACTTGGCAACCAGTCCCAAGGAGTTCATTGACTATATTGGTGACGTCCTGCAAGCTTATGTGTCGCGGCGCGAACAGGTGCATTTTCTTGTTGATGGCCAAGCTTTTTGGTTTTCCTGCTTTTGTGGAAATTAGTTCTTTACAGGTGCTTTGATGTTCATTTACTTTTCCTGCTGTAGAAATTGGCATTTGAAACCACTCAGTTGGGTCGTCACTTGGAAAATATGTATCCAGATGTCACTGGCTAAAATCATTTTTATGACCAAGGCTGTGTTTAGCTTGAATCGTGTGATGATTATTACCTAATGGAGGGTTCTCGGCAGGTTAATTTGTTGAAGAAACTAAAGGGAGATCTGATAGGGGAGCTGTATCACAGCCTGTCATACAGCTTAATTGAGATCATGATGAAGGAGCCACATTGCCAGGTATATTTTTTGATATCTTCATGGTTGAACCTGGTTAATTTTCTTGAAGGTCTCTCCAGTGGGGTGTATGTTCCCTGGTTTTTGTTTTCCAAGCTAGTGGCATCTGATTTTTTGGTGGATCTCGAGTACGTTGGGCACCTTGGGTTTTGGCATCTTGCTTTAGAACCAGAGCTTTTTAACATCAAAGTAATTTACACTACATTTAGGTCATATCGAAGATTTCTGGTGCGCGGTTTGAAATTCTCATCATATTGTAATTCCAGGTGGGTTTGAGTTTGGCATACTACAATTTGGAGTCAGAGCTTCCTACTCAAAGTACAATCACCGCCTGGCCCTTTTCTCCGGAGCTTGTTCCCCAACCTGTGGCTAAGAGACCTGGAAGGGCTTCTTTGAAAACTACTCTAGCATTCCGGCTACCTAAAGCTGAAGCTGTCCTGAGAACAATGCCTTTACCACAAGGATTTGAAGAATTTTTAGTTGATTTGAGAAATACTCTTGGATTAGAACCTCCCATACTAGCAATCGAAGCTCCACCTGCTCCTATGGCGGAGGCACCCAATTGACACAAATAGAAAGCATGTACTGGAACAATTAAGTGTGCATGATATCTCTGGATCATCAATTGATGTTAAAAGCTACAAGCAATGTTTGTACCAGATGTTGGCAATACAAGACTAGGATCTTTAGCACTTAGGAATTGAAATCAAGAAGAGTTGTGTTGGTGGGTTTCTGAAAATTTTCCAAGTATTTGCATGAAACTTCTCAAATTGTTTATAGCTCACTGCACAGCAACGACCCAGGCTCTTCACACTTGAAGGTTCACTAGTGTGCCACATGGCAACATGGCAATATACTGGAATCATTATGCTTGTAGCTTTCAAGTATTCTTAAGCTTTATACCCACAAGATTAAGGAGTTCTCCAAGGAAAATGCACATGCTTGTTGAGTGATGAGAAACGTTCAGCTTCTTGTGGAAAGCTTTCGAATGTTAACGAAAAACATGCCTAAAAGGACATTTTAATATGACGAACACACTAAAGTACAAATAGTTGTATACATGAGAGTACCAATTCCATCACCGACCCATTTTGAACACCTTTTTCTTGCCCCAAGGTAGGTAGCTATATACTTCAAAATGAATACCGACGATTTTATTGGACACACTGGATGTGCTAAGTTTTTAAAAATTTGCATGAAATATTTGTAACAAGTTAAATACCCTCTTGCAGTTGAATTGCAGCTGCATTGATGTACCTCCTTCCAGGCTAAGAATGTCTTTATGGGAAAAAAGATGTATCCACTTGGGTCAAGGATATGCTGGCGACTCGGCCTGCACAGCATTAATTTACTGTGTCCGGCAGTTCCCTCTTTTCTAAAACATTATTTCCCTTGGTCTTTTCTACAGTAGGTTACCTTTTGCCTCTTAGTTCTACCCAGAATATATATATATCAAATGAGACCATCTTGGGTTGCACATCTGTGAAACAAAAGACTGCTTGTTCATCAAGAGTTTGTTCACACTAAGTTTAACTACTTGTCTTCAGTGGTACCTGGAGTAACTGTGCAATCTAGTATGTATGTTCGAGAAAATCCTTGTAAGGAGATGCAGAGGTGCCATGTATGTTTAAAATTCCCCTTTTTATTGTAAGTAGATATAAGCTACTTACAATATGACATCCTGTACACGTAAAAAAGGGTAAATTGGCTTTGACGTTTGAACTAATTAAATTAAAAAAAATCTTACAATCACAAAAATAGTATCCATGATTCTCATGGATGCAATGGGTTTGATATATGTAAACTACAACCAAGAATATAGGCAACAGTCGTGAAAACACACAACCAGACTAATGGATTACCCTCAGCTTTGGGGACCCGTTGTGCAGAATGATCTTCTGCACCTACTTCTGTGGCATAATTTTCATCAAAATCGCCCTTCAGAACAGATTTTGAAGATGCAGGCAACGTGGCTACGGTGGACACTTCATTCACATCCTGCGGCATCCCTTGCAAGCTCCCATTCCCACCCCGAGTTGCACTCCCAGCAGCTTCTTCCTTCAATCTGCCTATACCATTTCCATCTTTTGTGAAATGTTGACTGCCCCTCTCAGAATCTGTATGTCTTTCTCCCTGAGACAGCACTTCATTTCCTGGATTATTGCTGTTCCTTCTACCCTGCCCCATTGAATGCTTACGGTCCAAACGATGAGCTCTTGAAACAGCCCCATTCTGGTCTCTATTATGCACACTTTTAGCACTTCCATTCCTTTCATATCCCTTTTCACTCTTTGATGTTGAGGTTTTGGGGCTACTTGTTACCTCAACACTAGAATCCTCCCTGTATGTAGACAGGACTTCTACATCTTCTGTATTTTTTTTCCCCTTGCCACTGCCACCTTTGCCCTCCTCCCTCAGGCTGGCGGAAATCTCTTCTCCAAGACTGACTCCAATGTCTTCAACGCTTTCAGCACCTGAATCACCGTACACCTTTATGTATGGAGCAAAAGAACCATCTTCATCACCACTCTCCTCTGCGTCTTCATCAACGTAAGACTTGTATGTAAGAGCAAGGCGAACTCGTCCTGGAACCTTTTTAGCACCAAACGGTCCATCCCGTTTCAAATTCACCCACAACGTTCGAGGCACGCAATCCTGAAAACCAAAGAATACAATCAGTTGCCACTGGGAAAATTACGCTCAAATACTGTGACTGGATGAGAACAAAGATATGCCAGCCACATAAAGTGGGAAGTAGAACACTTTAGGTTCTCCATTATCATTATGCTTCTGGAAATATAGTAGGAACGTACTTAAGCATGTGTAAGGATATTCTTTCTATTCTTGCTTCAAGAGTAATTTTACAAGCTTCAAGGTCCGAAAGTACATTTGTGAATGTCAAGCACAGTCGAGTGGCAAGCACTCATTAGTCGACACCTTGTTGTTGCCTATCTTTGGACACAAAGCCTTCTTCCATATTCCAAGATTCAATTGAAGAGGTGCGTCCCAATAGAATCATTCTTAGGTTACTGGGATTATCAAGGAATTCTTCCATTTGCATTGGAACCTAAATAGGCTACTTAGGAATGCTAAAAACTGATTCTGTACCAGCGCAACATTGACCCATCTCTCACAATTGACTTCACACAAACCTGACATTGAGCAACTAATAACAAGACAGTAAAGTAGCTCCAGCTTTACATAATCCACGTGACATGCATTAAAAAAGTTGGCCATTATTACCTTTAGCTCTGCCAGGTTGATCTGGCAATAACCGATGTTTGGGTTGAGGGTGAGTGTGCTGTCCCGAACGCGAATCATCAATTTCTGCCGCCTTGGGTTTTCCACCAGGAACTGGAAATCCTGATTCCAGACGGGATCTTTGTGACCGGCCGGATGCGAGGTTTCCTTATTCCGTTTGCTCTCTAGAACCTGGTCTCCTAATGCAAGAATACAGTAAGGATTACTCCACCCTGTGAACCCGCGGATTGGCAAGTCGCGCGCATCACACACAGTTACTGATAGCTCCCCAACAAAAGCCTCACTGGGCTCCGCCTGTGGAAGTTTAGGCTCCGTGGTCCCTGTTTTCAAGAGATCCAAAACTCCTGAGGCAATGGACTCATCCATTTGCCCTGACTCTAAGGATGCTTCCATGGCCTCCACTGAATCCATCACATTTTGACCCTGTGGCATAAAATCAAAGGTGATGTGGCGTGGAAGGACAAGAAGCCGCGGAAGGTCGACTGTCAGCAGCTTTGACAGGAAATTTGACAGGAATGGGATGGAGAACAAGTTGACAACCCTGAAGGGCGCAAGGACCAACTTAATTGTTGGAAGTCGCACAAATGCAAGAGACAGTGTTCCCACGTAAGGTTTTACTGGAGCTAACCGAAGTTTCAACCAGAGCTCCGCATCCACATCCAGATCATACACTCCTACTGGAATCGACGTCTCCACACCCGCTTTCCCAAGCTTCAGTTTCAACAAGCACCTTGCTCCTCCAGTGTAACGAAGCCCAAAATGATATTGCAGGTCATTTGCCCGCCTGGTCAGAGCAGTTCCCAAATTAGGTGACAGCTTCCAGCATGCTCACAATCTCCAATATACTTGAAAGTATCGATGTTCAACAACACTTTAAGATAAAGGTAGCCTAGCAAACCATAACATATGAGCCAAGATAGGTAGTTGATCCAAATCTTTTTTTAGTTACAAATACAATGCAAAGCAATTGAAAGGAAGCAATCAAAATCCAGAATGGCATAGAGAAACAAACCACACATGCGGCAATAGCCAAATGATGGCAAGCCATTTGACCTGGGGCCATCCATAACAACGGGTCCACAAATCATAAGTGCGTTGACTCTGTGCAAACGTTATAGAGCTTGCAAACCATTTGAATCATTGTTCTGTGGATATCTAGGTTGAACCTGTGTATCAATAAGGGCACGTGTATGGGGTATAAAATACCCGACCCAGCTGTTGTCACATCATTCAATACCAATATCGATACCCACTTGATATGTGCACATGTACCATTGCAAAATCCCACGGTGTCACCTGTATACCCTTTGACATCTTATGAATGTTATTAATACCGTGATGTGCCGGATCTCAAGTTCTAAGTTTTCTTTAAATACTGGTTCGGACTTGTGATTGTTACCTGGATGCACGGCGCTGCACATTTCTCACTATAAGAGGCTCACAGTCCAAATTCAGCTCTGCAATCTGCACCCTTTTCACATAGTCGGGCTTCCCGAGGTTGTCGATTGCAGGCTGCAACAGCTGAACCAGCCAAACTTCAAGGCTTCTCCTGTAAACCTTCCAGATTTTGTGAATCACCATGTTCACCCATTCCACAGATTCCTTCTGCCCCGGATT
Organism: Polytrichum commune; assembly: GCA_950295325.1. Classification (NCBI taxonomy): domain Eukaryota; kingdom Viridiplantae; phylum Streptophyta; class Polytrichopsida; order Polytrichales; family Polytrichaceae; genus Polytrichum; species Polytrichum commune. The sequence continues at coordinate 41,748,333 of OX485807.1, forward strand.
GGAACCCATCTCCGGCATGACTGCAGTCCCCCTCTCCACAGCTGTATCTCTAAAGTAACGCTCCTCTAAGCACCAAAGCCTTGCAAGAATCCCCGCAAATAGGAAAGCAAACACCGCACCAATTGTAGCAAAAAGAAAGTCTCGAAGTGGACCAGCTGAAGGAAGAAAAGAAGTAGGGCGAGGAAGCGCCTGCTGCAGACAGACTCTCCTCTGTAGAATTGGCAGTAGAAGAACTCCTTTTCCTCCCCTAAATACATCTGAGCTTCTCAATTCAAGGCTCCTGAGATTCTTACCCATCCTCCGATTACAAGGCTGATGATCTGTTCTACATGACTGAGACTTGATTACATGTCGTACTCTTACATATGATAAAACCCTAATTTGATGAGACTTAAGTAACTCAACAGAGTCATTACTCCTGTAGAAACTAGAAGAAAGTGGTTGTAAATTTGCAGTTTGTTGTTGCTTGCCATCAGGATGAGCCGGGAAGAACATCAAGGATGTTAATGAATGTGGAGAAGAACTACTATGGTACAAACTTCTCGGCATTTGACATGTTTGCGCCATTGCAACTGGCGAATAAATCGAATCTTCACCAAAAGTGCATCATCACTTTGAAAACTCCCCGGCAACTTAGTATCACCTGGACACCTGGGGAATCACTACATTCCTTAATACCAAATCCCAGATGTCATATAGCCTATTAAAAACCAACGGCGTTCTTTCCAGTAACACTCCAGGTTCGAGGCTAAACTCAGCTGCTGTGATTCTTCTCTGCTGTGAAACTAAAGGCTCCAGAAACTCACTCTTACGCGGCTGAGCCATTAGGAAAAAAAGTAAATTAGCTAAAATTCAAGGCTCATCAACACTTAGAGCCCCAAAAGAATCATCACAGTCGAATCACAAAGGTGGAAAGAAAGAATCCTCCGCAAGTATTGCCGAGGTTAATCTCAGAGAATGCCAAATTCCTCAGTGACGAGATGAAATTCTGCATCAAAATTGAAGGGTAACTCCAAAGCAGCGATTCTCCCCACCTCTCTCTGTCCCCCCCTTCTGATGGTGATACCCGATCATCTCCGACGATGTCTCCTGTAACCTCCGCCACCACATCCTCGAACACATGTCCTGCATTCCTTCTTCTCTATTTTGAACTTCTTCCTTTCTATATCTTCTTTAGGTGCTACGAAGTGCGAAGTCCAACCTTAAACGCCATCCTCCCAGCCACGAATTGCGATCCAGCATAACTTGTTTTGTTCCCACTTGCAAAAACAAAACAAAACAACCTGGCTACTCAGCGACTCCCGTCACGAATCACCGCAATCGTTAACTCATCGCGAAACCTCATCCAGCTCCGCATCAAACGCCTCACAATATTCCCGCCCCTCCGTTGAAAATGCCTTGAAAACTTCTGCGGAATGCTTCGCCATCGTAATCTCGAGCACACTCAACGAGGAGCTCCCCGCGCCCCACAATCTTCCTACACGTAGATCTCATATATCTACAACACTAGTACATCCCCTGTCAATCCTCAATCAGCTGGACCTGTACATCTGGCAGATTATGTTCACCAACCTTAAGAACTCCACTAAATATAATATTTAGTGCCATATGGTTTTTATGTCACTGTGGTAACTTTCTAGATGACACTTCCTATGAATAAGTGAACAAATAATGTCGTGGATGATGGATGAGTTCATCCATTGGCCAAAAACCCTACCTTCTCTTGTCAGCAACTTGTGATGAAACATTGTCATGGGTAATTGAAATTTGGATGAAAAAGTAACTTGGTAAGTGGTAGTAATTGCAACACTATAAATCTATAATCACCCAAAAAGTTTACGAGGAATGACAAAGAATGTTGGGTTAACATTTAGTGTTGGTGACTCTATACCGTGGTTTACAATTAATATTGAGCAAGACAATTAGAATTGGTGACACTAACTATCATTTTTAGTGTAGTATGTGGGGACATTGAAGAGGATAAAATTCAGGACCACTGTAGAATGTATCAGGATTGTACATGTAAGACTGGCATATGTTCACCCTTGGTACATCCTTTACCAATCCTCAATCAACCATTTTCTGTGTATCCAGGAGAAAATGTCAGTCCGTCAACTTTGAGAAGTAGCCTGTGGGGACGTTTGAGGAGGATAAAACCCAGAACTGGTGCCCTATGTACGAAGGGTGTACATATACGTACCAGATATTTCTTCCCCGTATATGTACCGGTAAAGTAGATTTGGGCGAGGATAACTCAGGTCCACCACCATTGGCTAGATCCGGGACGCGTGGGCTCCATGGGGACCACGTGCGAAGCAGGGATCTCGCCACGTGTCCTGCACTGCCTTGCCTTGCCTTGCCTTGCCTTTGCATTGGGTGTAAAGTTTAGAGTGAGGTTATAGGTCAACAATGTGGCCACTCGCCATGCTAATTTGGTGTCACATTGGCAAAGCCTTTTGGACTCTATACAAAAGTTGGTTGCATCATCGCAATCTCAACGGCAAATGTGTCATGTCACTTTATGACACGTGCATGCCATGTTGGGATAGCCAAGTTGCTTCTTGTCACAATAGGACTTCGCATGTGATGATGGTCGAAAGCCCAAAGAATAATGCTACTTCATTAGACTACATATGCACACCCTAAACTCCATAATACCAACCTCCATAATGTCACTCACTCTCTAATATCCCGAAACCCTAGGGAACGGATGTTCGTAGTTCAAATCTCACTCCTCATTGTTGCCTTTTTCATCCTTATATCACAAATTTTGTCATTAATGCAAACCGCCAAAGAAGTCAACCCATGCATTCGCATTATGCCATGTGTCAATATGTGGAGTGTCGCCTTCTTATTCTTATTCTTCTTCTTCTTCTTCCTCTTATGCCACTTTTTGATGTTGGTGCATGGATATGCCACATCGTCTGGGAAGGCCAAGTGGAGTGGACCACACCACACCATTAAAATGTTGCACTTTATTTTGTTCCATAGTGTCACATGCTACACTAATTCTATAGTATCACGCATCCATGTTAACACTTCAAAACTCCGTAATATCACGTGCACTTTGGTTGCCACATGTGTGATACTACGGAGTTTAGAGTGTACTAACCAGCGGGAGGAAGGTGGATGGTAAGGGTTAGTTTCCATGTAGGCCACTCACCCACTAGATGTTTACAAAGCATAATCGGTATGTTTATGAATAGAATCCAGAAGTTATGAATGAAGTGTTTTCTATGTAGCACACGTAGATGAGCAACCAGTTATGTGATCCACACAAATGGCCATTGAGCATATTCTATATCATTGTGATCAATTGCTAGTGTCCAAAGATATTTTTGGGCATAATCGGTCAAAATCCTAGTGTTTCCAAGTCCAACTACACTAAATATGATATTTAGTGTTAGATAAACTAAATACGAACACTACACTAAATATCACTAACCCTATGAAAGTAAGTAACATTAAATGTAAACTCAAACACTAAATATCATCTATGGTAATATGTGAAAGTTACATGCATGAATTTAGTGTTTAGTAAGAAAGAGGTGGCAACAAGGAAGGCGATTGACTGTTTCCAGGAAAGAGGTGGCAACAAGGAAGACGGCGGCGGCGCATTTATGTCTAACACTAATTATCAAAGAATTGAAAATTAGTGTTGAACATAGTAGGGTGGTAAAACACTAAATCTAATCAAACACTAAATATCATATTTTGTGTAGTTACATGTTGAGATCTTTTGATTTTTCTTCATGAACTTGAGGTATATTCTATAGGTTCTTCTAAAATGATTAGTAATTATCTTGAAGTCTTGCATTGAAACCCGTTATTACTCTAACTCAACCAATTCATTTCTAACCAGCAGTTGGTTCTCCCTATTCATTATCGATTGTAACATATTTCACACAGATTTTCTTGAATGTGGATACATTAAATTCAAACTACTATGCCCCTCAGCCAATGTGGCAAAAAAAAAACATCAAATTCTAAGCATCACATTAGCTATGATATCACGGTAGAGTGCATTGGCACATTAGCATTGAACCCTCTCTCAATCTAATGGATTGGAAACTCCAAGGTGGCATATCATCCGGTGCAAATGTGCTTACTAACCTCAAGCTTGCGCTAAGGACTCTAGCATAACTTAATTCCCATTCTCACCATAGTGTGGTAAAGAATAACAAACGAATATTTTAACCTCGTCCTATATTAGCCACCAATTACCACGTTTCAAAATCTTGAGAATGTGAAGGAAAGGATGGGGAACCATGGCTTTCACCTATCTTGAGAAAAAACTACCTCACACCAAGCCCAAGAAGAGCCAATGCAACAATTATTAACTTCAACCATGATCAGTTGCATGTCCATTCCAATATTTTGATCTACTTACTCCAGATACTTTATCACATTTACCTTGACATATGGTATTTACATGTCATGTACTGTAGTTGTTGAATCAGAAAACAATACATAGTCCTTGCAAAGTTTATCATTTTAATAAAGAAACGATTAAGTCATGAAACAATTCTCAAAAGAATGTGTGAAGTTGCAAGCAGGCATTGGTTGAAACGCATCCTGGGCAATGACACTTTCTAACAGATTTGGTTATCTACAATTAAAAAATTCAACTGATTGAAGAAGTTATGAACTCATGTCATATGAGTGTCCCACACTTATTTGTGAGTAACATTGGATTTAGAATGGGAGCCTTGTCACAACTTTGTACAGGTTCTCTTCATTCCTTCACATTTCTGAGGATGTGTGGGGCATCCTTCATGCCGTTGCTTGAGTTGTGTACATAAAGAGCTCATCATATTCATATTAGGATATACAAAAGCAATATGTTGCTAAATTAGATATGGCAGATTCCTTTAAATGTAAAGGCAGTAAAGGAATCATTGTGACAGATATATAAAGGTACATATTTGTAATGAGACATGAAAACCTAAAGCTTTTTGCTTTGGAAATTGTACCGAAGTACCTCCTGTTGACAAGGGGAAGACCGGTTTCACTGGCTCAAAATCTGGTCCCATCATGGAGTGTTCAAGTCGTAAACAGGTACTTCATCATAAAGTAGAAAATGCATTATGTTACTGAAGCAATAGCAAGGCCAGAAGGCCGGAAGCAAAAGATCCTATAACCAGAAGCAAATGAAACGCTTGGAATGCTTGCGAATTGAATGTCTAAACAACTCTACTGCAATATGTAAAATATCCTCATGCATTGTCATCTTAACTGAGTTGCTAATATTCCAATCCTGTTTGATACGTTAGTGTGGATTCTACCACCCCTATTTATCATGCGAGTCCTTGAAAAACTACAAAACCCCATACCCAGTCGCATTCATTAACTTGCATAAACAATGTCACATTTCATTTTCCAAAATCCCACGCATTCTGCAGTCCTCTGAAACATCAGAAATCCATAAGAAACTTCGTTGTTTATTGATTACATACTGTGTCGGGTGAATACTGAAAACTGAGCTTCTTAGAGCTCAAGAGAAACATGTGTAGTCTTTGAAGTTCTCCTGTCAAAGCAACCATGTCCGCCTTGCATTTTATGGACTTGCATAAACAGGTTCGGATTGAACTATACAAAAATCCACAAATATTGCAGCCCTCTGAAACATCACATATTCATAAGAAACCTCGTTGTTTATGTACATGCTGTGTTGAGGGAGTTGGGTCATCACTGAAAATCGAGTTCCTCGCAGCCTAGGAGAAACTCGTGAAGTCTTCACAGTTTCCTGTCAAACCAACCATTTTCACCTTGTCAAACAAGCCATATCCACGAAATCGACAGCCGGTGACAAGAAATCGTCGAATGCTTCACCGCTTATGCAGATGTTTACTACTATGCGAGTCATGGCCAACTATAATTGATATCTCCACAAAAGCAGGAACTAACTTAGCATGCAACAACCATAACTTGCAAAGTTACTTATTCTAGATATTAGAGCCATTTACCACTTAAAAGCGATCTTAAAACAGAGTTTCCTACTTTCGCTTAGGGTCAGGAGCTCGAGGATTACTCCTTGCTACGGTATCACACCTCAAAAATGCCTCAAGACAATGTACTGCAGAGAATGATCTTGAGAAGAGCTGTCTGGAAACGTGGAGAGATTCTTTTGTTGCTGCAGATGTAAACCATCTCATGTTGACATGTTATATAACACAAACCTGCACAAAGATGGCACACATGTAGTTTTCTCAAACTTTCTCAACATGTAGAAGCAAGAAGATACAGACCAAAAATCCTCCACTACTTGAGAAACCAGGCGAGAGACAATTCCGAGGCTAAAATTCAACCACACACATAGTTCCAGAAGCGACATATACAGAGAAGGTGCCAGTAGCTTAGCTACATTTTCAATATATCTGTCAATTTACACATGTTCATCAAGATCTCTGTCACGTGGAATATACAACTCGGTATGTGTGTTCCGTTCCGATGAGCGAGTAATTTTAAAATCTACAAAACTGCTGTGTCTATCTATGTACACTGCTCACTACCATATGCTCACAGGTTCCCCCACAGGTTTGACCACTGGCTATCTACACTTTGTGTATCAATTACCATACCCTCCTCTACTGAATTCTTCAAGAAGGTGGGGCACAAGTTCGAGTGACAGGATCCCAGAGAGCAGGTAACAGAAACTTCCGTCCATTAATCCCCTCAACATTGTAGCTCGCACCGGTGATCATCTCCTTAGCCAACTCTCCCGGATGGCCTGGATACGCCCCTTCACCAAAAACGCCTGCGCAGGCAGTCGCAGACTCCAGAGGAGCGGCAGCGTCTCCTTGAAAGAAACCATTAATGTAAGGATCCGTTGCAGTTCCTGCCAACATGCTTGCAATGTTGATGACCATACCATCCATACCAACATCACCATTAGGTGCCACCAAAGGCACTGCTCCACGAGGGCCAAAATCTGGCACTGCGAATGGCCATGCACATTTCCCAGGGCATTGAGTGGCAGCATTTCCCACCCATGCGTAAGGGAGCTGATGCCCCATTGTAAGTGCAGACGAAGCAAGGAACGAGTGAGAAGCACATGTGCTTCTACAGAAACCGTCAACGACAACATCATCGGCCGTCAACACAAGGTAAATTGCCTTGGAATCGGGGGTGAAGGTGGCCAACGATTTGGTAACCAAGAACTCGATATCCCACCTGCTCAGCTCCCTTCCAAGAGAGTACTCCACATCGTCCACTTCCCCTGCAACAGCAACGCGAGGCATCACCCCTGCGTTGGAAAAATCCTTGTAACCGGAGGTGGTCTTCCACCAACTGCTCACGGAAGGGTGAGCAAGCTCATCGGATGACACTTGGAAGGAGGAAAAGAAATCTGAAACCACAGAGCGTTGAGAAGCACTGAAGGCGCCATACCACACTATGTTAACCATCAAGCTCGATGTCCCGGTTAGCAATGGTCCGCTATGGTAGTCAATGCTGAAAGTAGGCCTCGACACAGATGGGACACTCTCACCAGCGCCGTAATAACCAGCCCCATTCGTTCCAGTCACAATTGACAAAAGCGGTTGGCGAGCTTCCACCAAACCTCCCCAATTGCACAACCCAGACACCACAAAGATCGCCAAGAACATCATCGCCAACCCCGACTTCACCATTTTCCCTCCCCTGCCAACTTCACCCACATATATTCCACCTCACCACAACCCACACACAACACCCGCCCCGCAAATTCGTTGCACGCGGTGATGTTTTATAATCTGCCTCTTGAAACGACCTCCACGAGCCTTCAACTTAGTCACGAGCAAGAAAGCTTCGACAAACAGAGCTAATTGAACCAAACTGGGGCCTACAGAGCCAGATTCCGGGATCGTGAGAGGCGCCTCTTTCCTAACAAATCCTTCTAAGTTCTCACAAGCGACTGATGAGGACGAGCCCTTTGTAGAGTGGGGTCCGAGGATCGGAAAGATTGTGCAAGGAAGAAAGGCAGAGTGGGGACACATATACAGCCACGCACCGACCCGACCACCGTTGCGACCTTCCCGCGCAACTACCTACCTCCTTGGGCCTAGATGCCTGCCTACCAGGTAGGTAGGTGACTAGGTAGGTAGGGACTGGGTTAAAACTTGGGGCACGGAGTCCTAGCCGATATGACCGTTCCCAATGGTGTTCCCGAGGAGGGAGTTTCCGTTTCTACTTTCCAAGGGTAGGTAGTAGACTTAATCACCGTAGGTGAAGTAAGCTTCAATTTTTAGAGGCTTCAATTGAGGTCTCAAACCTGCGGCAGCCATGACACTTGCCTTTCCTAATTAGTATGGAAATCTGCTTTTGTGTCACAAAATAAAATCTAGTAGGGGAGTAGGTGTTGTGTAGAGCCTCATGTCATTTCCCTACTAATTCAATGTTGTAGTGGCCTTTCCGGGGACATAAGTTTTTGGGATCCTCCTTGATCTCCTCTCCCCACAAGTTTGCAAGTAAGGGCCGTTTTACACCACACGTGACCAAGGGCCGTGAGAAAAAGCGGTTTCGGGTTCCTCGTGACCGTGACCAAGAGAAACCCACGCCACTTTTCGAAAGCCTTGGCCACAAGAGAGAGTGTAAAGCGGACATGTGTAGAGCCTCATGTCATTTCCCTACTAATTCAATGTTGTAGTGGCCTTTCCGGGGACATAAGTTTTTGGGATCCTCCTTGATCTCCTCTCCCCACAAGTTTGCAAGTAAGGGCCGTTTTACACCACACGTGACCAAGGGCCGTGAGAAAAAGCGGTTTCGGGTTCCTCGTGACCGTGACCAAGAGAAACCCACGCCACTTTTCGAAAGCCTTGGCCACAAGAGAGAGTGTAAAGCGGACATGTGTAGAGCCTCATGTCATTTCCCTACTAATTCAATGTTGTAGTGGCCTTTCCGGGGACATAAGTTTTTGGGATCCTCCTTGATCTCCTCTCCCCACAAGTTTGCAAGTAAGGGCCGTTTTACACCACACGTGACCAAGGGCCGTGAGAAAGAGCGATTTCGGGTTCCTCGTGACCATGACCAAGAGAAACCCACGCCACTTTTCGAAAGCCTTGGCCACAAGAGAGAGTGCAAAGCGGACGTAGACCGGGATGTGGTTATTTTGTGTAGTTTAATGACAATCCATGTGGGATTCCATGTCATTTCTATGTCAGTTCCTCATTCATTTTGTGATGTGCTCATCCATGGTCATCTTTTGTCAAATAAAAAAAATGGGACCGTCGTTGAATGATCATGTAGGCTCCCAATTGAACTTAAAAAATGGTAATGTAGGTTTTTAATAGTGTGCTCTTTTGATGTCTGCTCCTGGTTCCACACCTAACCACACATCACTAGAAAATAGGTGTTCATTAAAGATGAGTGATTGAATTGGATCCTCTTACCTTGAAGATGTCCCAAAAGAAGGCTTCAACTCAAAGACTGATGTCCACTTAGGACAAGTCTACTCTAGCAAGATGCCCCGAGTATATATGTATATGGCCAAAATTCTTGCATAACATGCCCTAGTGAATGAGTAAGCACGTTCTCTTACATTGTCAAAAAAGTAACAACAGGAGTAAGAACATCCTAGCACATAGCATAATATATTCCTCACAACAATTGATTCAACCTTAACTTCAGTGAATTTTCTTCCCCGTAGTTAATATCCCTTCATAGCGTGCAATGGTGACTCTTGAGGGTTAAAATGCCACGTCGTTTGAGAAATGTTATGTACTAATAATGTTTTTCTTTACTTTGAAGGTATTGATGGATGTCCTCCATATGGTATGAGGCTTTAATCTTCCCTATCATTCAAAAATCTCCATGAGATGTGGAGTCTTGATCATCGGTTAATATGTAGGGTCAATCTTGTGGGTTCTATTCCCCATGCCGGCGTGGTGCTCACCACCTTAGTCCACCCAACTATGGTGGGGGGTCCTTGGACCTTGTTGTATGGGTACCTCAAAGCCCTTTGGGGGGATACCATGTCCGGTATCTTCAAGGCACTAGTGGCTAGCTAGGAACTAGTATAGTGTGTCAATATAGTGTCCATCCTCGAAAGGGGAGAGTAGTATTGTCCCAATGTCCCCTTGTCCAGTGGGCATCGGGTCATTGGCATTACGAACGGACACTTTATTCACACCGGCCCCTTAAAAGGGACCGGAGTTTCTATCTATCTAGGGTCAATCATCCATAGTGTAGTGTTTTTTATAGGCAACATATCCCTATCATACATAATTTAGTTAATATGTTCCTAATTTGAACTTGCCACCTTGAAATTTGAGCCCTTTTTAGATTTTGTAATTGAAAATAGTTCAACTTTTTCAACTCAATGTTGTTCTCAATATAATCATAGATATTATTATTATTATTATTATTATTATTAATACAAACCAATATTTTGAATGTCTACATATTGAAAAATACATCCAAATGTAAATTGTGTAGTTGCGTGTTAAATGTGTTTTCCATGTGTCATATGTGTTATTTTCCCTCCTCTAGATCTATTGAAGGCACCATCATTTATTTATTTATTGAAATAATGGCTAAATTTGCATCACTTCATGCTTTTGAATGAAAATTTTCATAAAAGGTGGCAAAACCACTTTTTGGCCTACTTCAACTTGCTTAGACCAAACATTGGATTTATTCATATCTAGATACCTAACATTGTCCATCATTTAATCCAACTTCCTTAGTCACTCCATCATTATCATCAAACATGTAAACACACAAACATGTAGTAGGAAACAAGGTTACTTGAACCCATGGGCTGTTCTGGCATGTTGTATCTGCATATGTGAATTATGCATCACTTTAACATGCTCCCTGATAGTCCAAGCCTACCGCCTCACCGTTCCCAACCAATGTTCTCATAATGGTTAGGAATGCGGAACAATAGCCTCACCAGCACCACGTCGTTCACTATGTTATAGATGGTCCAAATCACAAGCCATATGCTCAACAATCTTACGACTCAAAGATTGTTCACAACCTCACATAATCATACTATGACAACCTATCCAATCCTTCAAACTGTATCAATTACTTATTTAATGCATCCTTCGTCTCTTTCAAACCTTAACCGGCAAGTTATCCGGTCTCATTGAGATGAGGTGTCATCCTTCTTGAGTAAGCTTAGAAGGGAACCGCACATGAACATATTTCAACACACATTTAGTGTTCCAATGACTACATGTATTTAATAGGTCCACCTTCCCTATAGCTTGGATCAAAGCTATTAGGTGCATCATGCATGAGTATGCCCATCTCCACGGACAAAACTATCAATCGTCCAAACTAGCCAAACTATCATAGTACCAATTCCCCCGATCGATCAAAATAAATATTGGTGTATGAGTGACTATGGCCTCACTTAAAAGAGCGGACCTACCAGAATTATTTAACAACCAGAAAAAGTAATTAAATAGAGACACACAACGTGAATTTATGAGTATTTTTATGCCATGTTTTTGGCAATTTTCAATCATTAATTTTTTTTTTTAAAACCTAGTGGAATCCATTGTAGAAGAGGTCCTCACTTGTGTCCATGCAGCCCAAAATATCATGCAATGCCTCGGGCTAGATCACATCTTCACTCAGCTAGGTCCCGCCCCTCCCACGCCTCTTTCATTGTCTGGTCTTCCTGCCCGCACATGCGTGGGAACTCTTCCTCGTTGGAAACCAAGTCACTTAAGGCATTAAGCTTCTTTGGCATGTGAAGGAACTCCATCAAATAACTTAGGAATAATGAAAGTGATGACAACTTGAATATTTGTGTTTTTGACCGGGTATTGTCACATTGGTTCCCAATGAGGAAGAGTTCCAATGCAGGTGTGGGCAAGAAGACTGGGCAGTGAAGGAGGGGTGGGAGGGGCGGGGCCCGGCCGAATGAAGATGTGATCTAGCCCGGGGCCCATGCAATAAGTCATAGTAGTTTACATCATGTATGCATAGACCTTTCCTTGTTATCAATGTCAACAATCAATACCAACATGAAGAAGTCCATAACATACGAGCAGATACTTTGTAGCATGCAACTCTCCTGTATATGATTCAAGGTAGTTTTGCATCAATCTCGGTAATTGAAGTTAACAAGCCCATATCCCCCGGAAAACCTTCGCCTTCATTGATGCATTGTGAGGTTTTCCACTCTTTGACCACCCTCAAGGTATGCGGGTGTTACTTAGTTACGTTCTTGCTCGGACACCTATATTTGATCGGCGTGTGATTTGGTGAGGATCAAAGAACGAACACCGTAAATACACATGTTTAAAAAGGGATTGGGCTACGTCTTTAGATTTCATCAACTATTCCACACTCAATAATGAACACAATTGGGAGGACTTATGTATTCAATTTAGTAATCAACAAACTTGCATTTTTTATAAGCATCATTGACTTAGGAGAGGTATGTTTTTCGAACCTAGTTTTTATAATTAGTTTGTTGATGCTCCATTGTAGATTTGCTACTGCAACACAAGTTCCATAGTGTGAATCTAATGCATAGAAGTTGGCAAAACACGGGAAAGTAATAATAATATTATTAATCAATCCATAAAATAATAAATCAAAAAACACCCACATACCTTAGTCCCTTGTGACTTGGAGCCAACGAGTTGCTACTCTGAAGTCCACATACCTTTGGACTTAAAAATCAATGAAGGTATGTGGACTTGTAAGCTTCCTTCAAGCTTCGTAATTGAAACCGACCATTTGTGAAGTGACTTGTGATTTATATGCCTGGAACATGGAGAAAGGGAATCATCGCATACGAGCATACCTGTATCATCCACCCAACATAAGAACTCGACCTCCTCGTGGGCTTTGTGGCCAATTCATCCCAAGTGACTTGGAATAGACTAATTCAGGATCTCTAACTCGAATGCAATGTCAAATCAACCAACATAGTAACCTCTGGACTTGCGCTCTATGTCAAGGTGGTTTTTACGTCGAATGAATAAGATGCACACTTGTACATGACAACATGTTTTATGGGTAACTTATTAGAATCCCAATTAGCTAGCCACACACATATATATAGTAGCGCAAATGACAACATAGTAAGGAACACAAAACCTAACATCCAAAGGGCCAACTACTTTATGGTGGCCGGGGGTTAGTACCACACAAAGGGTCTGGTGTAACTGGCCGTCAAGGACAGAGCAGATGTTGCACATGTTGAATTGCCAGCGAGCTAGGCTAGGCTAGGCTACTCCCACCTTCAAAAACATCAGCACTGGATATTTTACAATTTAATCTTCAACTCTGGGAGCTTGATGTAGTGAACCCTTTCTAACTTATGCTGTGGGGTGTATGCCCAATGGATAGAGGATAAGTCAGGGCGACTTCACACACGAGACTGAGGGCCGCTTTACACCTAGAGGCCGGGCCAGTTCGTTGTGTAAGATGCCTGAAATCCTCACTTGTGATGGGTCGAAAGGCTGAAATCGGTCTCAACCCCTTTACACCTAGAGGCGGGGCCAGTTCGTTGTGTAAGAGGCTTGAAATCTTCACTTGTGATGGGTCAAAAGGCTGAAATCGTCCCCAACCCCTTTCCACCTAGAGGCTGGGCCAATTCGTTGTGCAAGAGACTTGAAATCTTCACTTGTGATGGGCCAAAAGGCTGAAATCGGCTCCAACCCCTTTACACCTAGAGGCTGGGCCGATTTGGTGGTATGAAATTTTTTAAATAAAAAAAGGCATGGTATGACACGGCCCGAGCTCATTGAATTGGGTGCACCCAAAATGGAAGGCCGATTCTTGGCCTCGAGGTCAATGTCAAATTTCATTAAAAAAAAACTCTCTTTAATAGAATATGGTTTTTTTAGCGAATCATATCCATTGGATTATGTGGAAATATGAACGGCTCTATGCTAGATTATGCTAGATCCGTTGGATCATGCTAGATTAATTGAATCAGCCTAGCTTCTTGGCCCTAAGGCCTTTACATATGGGAAAATTGGGCCCTATTATAATCTTATTATAATGTGTAGTTGAGGCCGGCCTTCAACTCAAAAGGGGCTGAAATTTCATGCAATCGGCCTCAAGGGGAAATGGCCTGGCCTCTAGGTGTAAAGCGGCCCTAAGAGCCCGTGACCATTACATTTCAAGCACTCTCATTGGTGGAAAAGGCGGAGCCGGTCCAAGTTCGCTTCACACTATGCTTGAGGGGCCAATGGAGTATGTGAATGCAAGATGGACGTAAAAGTCTACATGGATTCCTACATGGCATCGAATGGATCATGTTTCATGGTCACTTGGATTGTTTTCAAAAACTACTTCGTGGAGGTAGGCCTGACACAAAACCAGGAGACCATGGCACTCCGAACGCTCACAACCGATGATTTCTTCTATTTTGTCATGTGCAAGGACCCGCATGAATAGACATATATTGAAATAACATTTCATTGGGGGCACAGTCACATGGCATGGGATTGGGAGCCACTATAGATGGGTGCATGTGTGAGGCATCAGACGAGGGGGAGTTGTTGTTGTGATGTAGCACCCGAGGTCGGAGGAACCGGTGGACATGAAACTGGGGGCATGGGATTGGGAGCCAGTATAGATGGGTGCATGTGTGAGACGTCAGACGAGGGGGAGTTGTTGTTGTGATGTAGCACCCAAGGTCGGAGGATGCGGTGGACATGAAACTGGGGGCATGGGATTGGAAGCCACTATGGATGGGTGTAGGTGTGACATGTCAGACGAGGGGGAGTTGTTGTTGTGATCTAGCACCCGAGGTCGGAGGATGCAGTGGACATGAAACTGGGGGCATGGGATTGGGAGCCACTATAGATGGGCGCGTGTGAGGCGTCAAACGAGGGGTAGTTGTTGTTGTGATGTAGCACCTGAAGTTGAAGGATCCAGTGGACATGAAACTGGGGACATTGGATTGGGAGCCACTAGAGATGGGTGCATGTGTGATGCATCATACGAGGGGGGGGGGGGGTTGTTGTGCTTGGGCACGAGGGTGTCGGCCGAAGGAGCGTGAAGGCCCAATGGAGCCGAATGCCTCCTCCAACGCCACAAGGGTGTTGCATACAAGGTGTGCACCTCTGCTTCCAATCGGTAGGCGCCGAAGAGGCGGCCACCAGGTGGGGAAAGAGGACGTGTATTGCAAAGTGGCAACGGCACCCGGAGCTGTGATTGGGGAGAACCGGCAGTTAGGTACAGCTGAACTGGTCGAGTTGGAGAAATAACCGGATGAAGTTCAAGACCTCAGGAGAATCACCGATCACTTTAGAGGAATTTATAAAATACACCTCAAACTAATAGAGAAAACCCAAAGGATGTCAACAACATGGAACCGGTCGGACCTGCAAACACTAGGATCTCAACCGATTATGCCCGAAAATCTCCCCCATCACTGACCCGGAGCCGCGGAGTTTAGGGTCTAGGGTTTAGGGTTTAGGGTTTAGGGTTTCGTCAACCGGGAGGTTAGGGCGCACTTCCAAAATTCTTCGCCACATTCGAAGCATTGTGCACGAGAGAGCGAGCTCGGGCCTGGAAGCGTGGAGGAGGAAGAGGCATGGGGGGAGCCTGTATGTGCTGAGGAGGTAGATGTTGGGGCCGCCCATGTGGACTCTCCTGGCAAGGGAAGGCCCCATGGGCATTGATGGCAAGAAAGGGTTCCATTGTCCAAAACGCCGAGTGACATTGCAGTGTCCGCAGGCACTTAACTACGACGTAAGGTAGACATGCCTTATCCGGTCGCTTATTCTGTTCGGACACTTATATTTTAGTGGCATGTGGTTATGTGTGACTCCAAAACCGGATGCCATTAATTAAGATATGTGCTTACAAGAGATTCGGCTGTGTGCTCAAAAAATGGTAACCATTCGAGGCTGAATAGTTAGCATGATTGGGGGGACTGTGTGACCATTTAATGAGCATGAGAATATCTCTTTGATTATAAGTAAGATGATCATATGAGCACTGAAAATTGTGAAGAAAGTGGATACAACCATGATTTTGATTCTCTGACCATCTCGCACTAATAGTTTGGTTTGTATCCTAAGAGAAGTTAATTAGCTAGTGAGAAAAAGTAACCATTTAAGATCCATCCACCCTAAGTCCACAGAAAGCTCTTGAAATGATTCAAGCCTAAATAATGTGCGTAGGCCTTACTATGTGTCATTCTTCATACACTTACGTTTAAGTGGTCTATGACAAGGCTTTTAATCGAGAATGGACACCAAAATGACACATGTGACATTGAAACACCTTACTATGTGTCTAAAAGTAGACACCATCCTACATAGTTAGCACCATTGAGAGTCGGGAAGATCTATGTGATCACGTAAAGGGAAAGAGAATCTTTTTTTTTTACACCTCATGTAACTTTTGTGTATCAACTTTGATCTTGAAATTTGAGGTGACAATCTGTGATTGACATTTGCTTGCATATCAACCCTAAGCAAACAACTAGCATACTACCAACGTTCTATGATTGTTGTTGAATGACTGAAATGTCTTGGCAATGAAGTAGGAATGGTTGGATTTCGTGGGTTCAACGTTAATGTGAAGAACAATGGGATGGCAAGTGAAATCTGGATGAAAAACCAATAATAACTGCAGACTTATAATTCTACAATGCCCAAATTTGTAGTTCACAAGAAATGACAAAGAATGTTAGGTTTCTACATTTAGTGTTTGTGGCACTACACGGGCAGTTTTGACAATTAGTATTGAGCAAGACAAATAGAATTGGTGACACTAAATACAATATTTAATGTACTACTCCTGAGCAGTGCGAGATTATGAAGGTTTTCAAGCAGGTTCCCTCCATGATCCTAATGTGACCTTTTGATCTTTCTTCATCAATTTGAGGTATATTCCATGGATTCCTCTAAAATGATGGGCAATTTTCCTGAACGAAGTCTTCAACTTCAACCTAAGGGGAGGGGGAGTTGAACCGGTTGAGTTTGAAAATAACGGTTGGAGTTCAAGACTTCAAGAAAATTACCCACCATTTTAGAGGAATTTAGAGAATATACCTAAATATAATATTTTTAAAGAATATGTCAACAAGTAACCGACTGCACTTGGAAACACAAGAATCTCGACCGATTATCTCCAAAATATCTCCCTACACATTGCTTCCACCGGTCGGTTGTTTCTCAAACTTAACCGGTCGATGTGGAACTAGTGGTTGGTTCTCCCGGTTCAATGGTACAAAAGTAGCTTGGGCGTTTAGGGCCACTTCACACATGACACTAAGAGCCCGTGACCATTACATTTCAAGCACTCTCATTGGTGGGAAAGGCGGAGCCGGTCCAAGTTCGCTTCACACTACGCTTGAGGGACCAACGGAGTATGTGAATGCAAGACGGATGAAAAGTCGACGTGGATTCCTACATGACATCGAATGGATCATGTTTCATGGCCACTTGGATTGTTTTCCAAAAACCACCTCTTGGAGGTAGGCCTAACACAAAACCGGGAGACCATGGCACTCCGAATGCTCACAACCGTTGATTTATTCGATTCTATCATGCGTGAGGACCCGCATGAATAGAAATACATTGAAATAGCATTTGGTTGAGGGCTGGGTCACATATGACTTCACACCAAACTTGAGGGTCTGTGACCACACTCCAGGAGTTTGGAGGTGTGTTGGGACGGCCTTTGGACTAGTGATTGGGGAGAATTCTGGGCATACTCATCGGTTGAGATCCATGTGTTTGCAAGTCCAACCGGTTACATGTTGATGATATCCTTCGGTTTTCCTTTATTAAATTGGCATATATTCTATCATAAATTCCTCTAAAATGATCGGTAATTTCCTGCAGTCCTGAACTTCAACCGGCTATTTCTCAAACTCAACTGGTTCATCTGTAACTAACTGTCGGTTCTCCTCGATCATAGCTTTGGACACTTTCTTTTGGGCTCTCACAATTTCATGGTCACGGCTCTTGGCTCGCGTGTGAAGTGGCCCTTAGTCTAACGACAGACATGTACAACGTTGGTGACGGGAGTCAGTGTTCAAGTTTGAAGTGTGCACATGCATTTCAATGTGAAGGGCTTCAAAATAATTACACTTCACTCAAACTTTCAAACTTTTTTGCAACACTTCACATAAAAAACTTGATATTGGCCGTTTTGTATTGAATATGAAAATAATATGATGTCTCACTATATTGAAGAAGTACATGCAATAAAATGATGCACTAATATTATTTAGATTTCTTACATAAGGCACTTAATCATCATCCAACTCCAAAGGCAAAGTCCTCTAGATTTTGGTCGATTTCCAAGTGTCAAAAATTCTAGCCCAATCCATACTTTCCATCAGAAGATCGCATAATGACACTCACATCAATGCATCCAATGTTTCAAGTTGCAATCGACTTCTACGATCACTCTTCACCCATTTATGTATCCAAAATCCACGTTCACATATAGTTGTGCTTGCCAAGCCGAAGTTGCAGGAGTTATTGGAATTTGGAAGTGTCTGCTAGAGTGACAAGATTGGTGTTCAATTATGATTCTATTTGTAAATTGCAGCCACTGTATTTTGTGACAAGCGGTTTTTGGAGAGGCCTTCACTGTGAAGGATGGAAACTTTGCATAGCACATTTTTGTGAAGTGCCCCCTCCCCCCTCCAAAAAAAAACTTTTTTGACAGCCAAAATGACATTAGACAGGTGTTGAAGACTTCAATATTGAACACTGGCGGGAGTGGAGCTGGCTTGCAGGGCTAACCAACCCCATCAACTCCTCAAAGTGCATGGTCTAGGAGTCTACTTCCCCAAGAAGCTGGGACGGATCCAAGAGGTGGCTGGCCGGCTACTTTCGATCCCCAACATATCCTTTACTTGGAGTTTGTCGGATTGCCACACGTCCGAGTCGCTCAGGCGGGTCCTTTTTGAGAAACACAAAAAGCTGATAAGGTATGTAGTCCTAAAGTGGTTTGTGGTCTTAAATGGTTTCTAGCATATAATAAGTATATATTTGAAGGTCTGAAGTGCACATATCTTGAAGAATATCTATGAGCACCACTTCAAGAATTCGTAAGATATTCAATTTTTCATTCCAAAAACAGCAAGACCAACTCTCACTTTCCTCATTTGGATTTGCTGATGTGTTTCATGTAAGATTTCTTGGATTCTCTAACCCCTTGTAGATGTTGGAATGTTGGAAGTGTCCATTTTGGGCACCTCACCCACTTCTTATAGGATAGGAAACATGTAGTTCGTGTGAGATGATTGTTGATGCAAATCCTTTCAATCATGTCTATAGCCACTTTTCTCCTAAATTTTGGAACTTGTATGGATGTTTTATTTAATGTCAAAGGGAAGATTCTACATGTTATTAAATGATTGTATATGAGGCCCTCCAATTGTGTTGACTATTGGGTCTAGAAAGGTTAATAGATTTGCAACATGTAGTCCAATCTCTTTTCCAGCACATGTTTTTTAGGTGTGTTTTGAGACTCTCACGTAACCATATACCACTCAAATATAGGCGCCATGTTGTTTAAGACCGGACACCAAATTAGGCATTCAACTTAAGATCATCTCACCAATATTTGTACCTCCAAACCAACCTAACCAACAACATTGGTGTCCTACCATGCGAGAAATTATCCTCATGTTTGTTGGGTCCCTATCGACACTTGATTCATTCGCACTAGTACAGATTCCCTCCCATCCCCGGAAACATTCAGAAAAAATAAAAACAAAAACAAAGGATCCACATCATCACAAGTGTAAAGTATTGTCTGGCCATATGTTCAAGTGCAAACGTGTTATTGTACTAGTGCAAAGGAATAGTCCTTTTGAAGAAGGTTGTTCTCCAACATCGGAGTTCTACCATGTGGAAATTTCTCCTCGTGTTTGTTGGGTGTCTTTCTCTCTCACTTCTCATAAGAAAATGAAAGTAAACCCCCAACCACATGGTTCACATGCTAGCTTGGGATTGTACATCCTAGTATCAACCGGTCCTAAGTGTTGGGAGATTTGTGTGTCATGATCTTGTCAATAAACTTATCCATAAAGAGATGATTCAATGGAGCAAAAATGGAGAGATTTTATATCAATCCTTGCAAGGCTCACATAACTTAAATTTATTACACCCAATAGCCTTCTTCTTCTTCTTCTTCTTCTTCTTCTTTTCTTTTGGGTGGAAAGAATCAAAGTAACATCATAAAACCAAAGAGAGAAAGGCCACTTCTTATTAGTCCAGTTCTTGCGATAAGGGACCGTTAAAGGTTGGCAACAAATGGAGAGCTCAATGTTTCCACTTGAAGTGAGAGAAATTGCTCATACAAAGCGCCTCATTGATACACCGAGTACTAACAAATTAAACCGTGAGGGCGGGCTACTAGGTTTTCTTCCAATTTTCTACACTTTGAAATTCATTGTATTTCATGATTTGGCTCATGTGAGCCATGCGAGCATAAATAGTGTTGCTCTAAGTTTGGTGACGAGTTTGGGAACAATCATCTCCTCTGTGAGAAAGATATGCTATACAAAACATGCCAGTTTGCCAAACAATGGCAGTTTCAAGCATATCCCACACACATAGTCCTTGTGTTTTCAATTGATTTTGTATCTATTATCATGTCTAATAGCAGAGGTGATGCCCATGGAAAGTTCTTTCCGTGAGATGCCAAAGAGTCTGCGAAAAGTTAACCCTAATGTCGCCAAAGAGCTTCAAAATGTTTTTTGGGGGCCTTACAACCAATTGCCATGTGCTAAATTAGGTTAAAGAGCCGGCAACATTCTTAGCACTTTTCAGAAGGACAGGTACAGTCCACCCTCAATATCTGTTTAAAACTTTGGAGCAAGGAAACTTGTAACACTTTTGTGGTGTTAACACTTTAACACTTATCAAGGGCAACATAGGTCATTTGTAACATTCACATGAATGATACTTATGTGACTTTGGAATTTTGTAAATAACATTTGTAGAAATAAGGGATGAAAATACACGAGGAGTGAAAGTCATCGTATATCTACGCGTACTGAAAGAACAAATCCATAGTAATCTGATGAGATTCTTATGCACACCAAGATCTTATTTCCTTTTGAAGTGTTCAAATGCTTTGGATGAGAGGTGTAACATCAATAGGTCTCTGTTCCAAAATTTATTTCAAGGTCACTAATGCACTTTCAACATCCTTGAATCCTACTCCAACCACCACCACATCACCAAATTTTTGCACATTGTTAGCTTTTTCAATAAGTTTTTGCCAACTGCATCATCTCTTTCATCAAGCACGCCTATAATATCTTCCTCGATAGGCATGTAGGGATTGTCTAGATCAAATTCTAGTTTATAATTGATGAACTCATGTGCATTCATAGTGGGTCGAGTTTCACTCTCTGTACATATCAATGCTAGTTGTTCCTATAAGATAGTAGAGTTCAAGGTTCATGTTAGGAAGTTTGTCGATTTCATCCAACTTATACAACTTCATGCCCTCACCTTCATCTAAATGAACACTTATTGAGGTGAAGTCATTGAAGAGGGAAGCATGTTTTTTATAAAGTCTCTTAACATTTAACAACTGACACTTACTAGTGTATTTTTTGGATTATTTTTTGAGAGCACAATCTTCTGCAACACATATGCCATTTTAGCATTTATCGGGGCAACACATATTGAGGGTAGACTAAAATTAAATCATGTTGTCATATGCACTCACCTTCTCAAACATGACTTCCATGACTGTAGTGTCTACAATTTGTTGGCACTCTTAACCTTACCACTGCATTTCCTTAGTGCCATAGCAGCCAAATAGCCATCACAAAACTTACATACCTCATACTTTATAAGAGAAAACTTGACAATTAACAAAATCTCGTATCCACCCCCCCCCCCTTAAAATAACACACACATGCACACATATGGATATTAAAATAACATAATTCTTACAAACCAAGGCCCACCTACTGCAAGGTAGGTAGTAAACCTCACCCTACACCAAGGGAAGTCTTAAACAAAGTAGGGCCAATGGGCTCAAATTCACGTTAGATTACCCGACGTTGGTTTTTCTTTTCTTTACGGTCATAGGAGTGCAA
The DNA here is from genome assembly GCA_950295325.1 of Polytrichum commune. Taxonomy (NCBI): domain Eukaryota; kingdom Viridiplantae; phylum Streptophyta; class Polytrichopsida; order Polytrichales; family Polytrichaceae; genus Polytrichum; species Polytrichum commune. The sequence goes on from OX485807.1 coordinate 41,770,327, forward strand.
AGACGAAACTAAAAACCTTTGTGAACTACTACCATGTGCTTATGCATGGTTGCACGCATTGATCATTCTCTTGGTCCCTTCCCCACATCTCGTTTCCTCTTGTGCATGGACATGCAAAGCAATGAAGTGCCTCCCATTCACGCCTTTTTAGGTACATATGCTTATTGTTGGCAATTCCAACTCCATACACCAATTTGGTTGTTGGATCAATGCGCTAAAGAGGTTTGAATACTAGAAATTTTGAACAAGAAAGAATGTGGGCGAGAAATTTGTGATCATAGTTCGTATGGACCTAGGATTCCTCTATCCCTCAAACCCACCAAACATGTTAGTTCTTTAGTGCATGGACATGCAAAGCAAAGAAGTCCCTCCCATTCACACCTTTTTAAGGTACATATGCTCATTGTTGGCACTTCCAACTCCATACACCAATTTGGTTGTTGAATCAATAAGTTTTCGAGCTTCAACCACTAGCAATTTTGAACAAGGAGGAATGCTAATGGGAGTTTGTGTGTTCCTAGAATCCTCTTTCTCTATTGGACCCATCCGCACATATTATTTTGTGTTTTGTATCGACATGCAAAGCAAAGAAATGCCTCCCGCTCATGTCTATTCAAGGTAAAGATTCTTGTTGTTGGCACTTCCAACTTCAAAGACCAATAAAATTGATTTTTTTTAATTGTTATCAATTTTAAACAAGGAGGAATGTCAATAAGAAAAATGCGATTGGAGTCTGTCTACTTCATGGGATCTATAGTGTAGTATGGCGTGCTTACTTGGGTATCATACGGTGGGTTAACATATAATTTGCCACATTTCAACAAGCATGTCTTGTGTTTGAAATTGCGCATGTGGGGCACGTGTTGGATACATGGAAGTAGTCCCAAAGTTGTGTTGGGACACAAATCCACCCATCCCTACATTGTAAGCGGTCCCACTCTTTCTTCAACATCCAATATTAGTTGCCATGAATGAAAGCAAACATAGGCTATGAGGATGTGCAACTATGCCAAAAACAAGAATGCCATGATCACTTCTTATAAGGATAGTATTAAAATAATCGCAAGGGCTTAAGGACATTTCTACCATATATCATACCATATACACAATTCATCGTGGTCATAAAATTATCTAGTGGAGTTTGCACACTAGGTGGGGCCAGGAATAAGCCACATCCAATTCATAATTATGCTTTATTTATCCTCACAACAGAGCACTACATTGACATATTCATGTTGAAAAACTCAGATGAAACAATGTACTGATATTACTAGAATGGTGCGGCATGAAATAATGTTATGTTGGTTGTGTGTCATATATCATAGTGGAAGGGTCCACCATACTTGATAAATGTCAAGCATGTGTTCCGGATGAAGCCAATAGTATCACACACACCGGACGTCTAAGTATTTGTGTGGTTGGTTTAGATATCAAACAACCCCCAAGTCAAGAGTTATATGGTATCATCTATAGACTCTCGCACATATTGCACCGAAAATGGCCGCATCTTTGTTACCGCATGCTCGAGAGGGCCCAATATCTCAAGCATTTCTTGATAGTGTTAAGTGGGGCACGAGGTCTACCTCCAACCATGTTTGCCCCAAGCTCCGATAAGACATGTTTTTGCATCTCCATCTTAATTACCGTAACCCGTGGAGTTGCCCTAAAGTCCAATGAAACCCCAAATTAGGTAGCCACATACGGCAAGTGGCCGTATAAGTCACACATACCTTTTAGGGCCACTTCACACACGAGGATCAAAGGCCCCATGATCATTGCGTTTTAAGATCTCTCAATGGTTGGAAAGGCCAAGACCGTCCAAGTTCACTTCCACACTAGAAGGTGAAGGCCTAAGGGTCCAAAGACATTACCATAGATGTAAAGCCTACATGGATTCCTACATGGCAAATCATGAATAACGTTGCAGGGTCTGCCGGAAAATCGCTTCAAGCCCACCTTGAAGAGGCAGATGTGACACAAACCCCAGCAAACCACATCCGTAGTACAACCTTCGGATGAGAATCAAGGGTCCTCCCAATTACATGGACACGACCCCAATGATCGGGGAGAACCGGCAGTTAGTTACAGATGAACCGGCTGAATTTGAAAAATAACCGGTTGAAGTTCAAGACATCAAGAGAATTACCGACGACTTTAGAAGAATTTATAAAAAACATATATACCTCAAATTAATATAGAGAAAACGGAAAGATGTCAACAACATGTAACCGGATGCTCAAAAATTAGTATGAGATTTATTACTATGAGATCTCAACCAATTAGTATGCTCAAAAACCTCCCCCATCACTACACCACGGCCCTTGGCTTGAGTGTGAAGTGGCCCTTAGTACGATATTCGTTTGCCGTTCCCATCGTCGGCTGCATGTTCCCTCCCCGTTCCCTCCCCCCCCCCCGTTTTGTTCCACAACTTCCACAGGCCAGCTGGGAGTCGCTTTTGAATCATGGCCCGTGTATGTACATTAGCATTGTTATTCATGGCCATTGCCACCACACCAACAAAAACGCAATATATAGGACACGTTGTCATAAGTCGCCCATTCCCCACCGGCGACTTTGGGAAAAGAGGCTTCATAAAGGCTCGGGGCGGCTTGCATGTCTTCAAAATCTAACTGTGAAAGTGTTCATCTACATAGTCGTTATAATAATGCCCCCTCCCCGGCCCTTCCCACCTGACTGTAAAGTTGGTTCTAACAACCCGGCCTTCACACCGTCGACATTATCTAGTGCCGAGCCTAGTTGGCAAATGACGTGGCATGGCTTAACAGTGGAGGTTTTCAGCCTCAAGCACTGACCCTCCTATCGGTACCTGAACATGAGGCAAGAATGTAGGACCTTTAAAAGTGTCGCCTCCCACCCTTGTGATTGGTTGCTATTTAGTCTTAGCTATGAGGGCACGAGGAGCTTCATTAACAAAAACCGATGGGAATGCCCCCTCCCCACATGACTTTACCAAATAACAAAAGTTTTTTCTTAAAAACCGGGTAAAGCTCCCTCGGTTATTGTGGAGGCATCCGGCTATCCCAATGCACCTACTAGAACTTGCTCCAGAGATTGTCGAGTAGTTTTAGTTAAGCGGCTTTCACACATGTTCAATGTTTTATCTACCAAGCAATGAATGTTGGGTAGTTTTTGTCCCATCCCCAAATGCCTTACTACTCACCTATCTTACCATCGGTTTTTGTTTATGAAGCTCCTCGTGCCCTCATAGCTAAGACTAAATAGCAACCAATCACAAGAGCAGGAGGCGCCACTTTTAAAGCTCCTACATTCATGCCTCATGTCTAGGTACCGATGGGAGGGTCAGTGCTTGAGGCTTAAAGCCTCCACTTCTAAACCATGCCACAACATTTGCCAACTAGGCTCGACATCAAATAATGTCGATGGCCTGAAGGCCGGGTTATTAGAGCCAACTTTTAGTCTTAGCTAAGGTCAGGTGGGGAGGGGACATAAGAAGATAGGTGAGTAGTAAGGCATTTGGAAACGAGACAAAAAAAATTGCCCAACATTCATTGCTTGGTAAATAAAACAATGAACATGTGTGAAAGCTACTTAACGAAAACCTACTAGAAAACCTCCGGAACAAATTCTTGCAGGTGCCTTGGGATAGTTGGATGCCTCCACTATAACCCATGGAGCTTTACCCGGTTTTTAGGAAAGACTTTGGTCATTTGGTAAAGTCAAGTGGGAAGGGGGCATAAAGGGGGTGTATATATATATATATATCCGAATGGCCCACCGTTCATCATCACCTCACTGACCATCCTTTGCCGTTCCGTTACCTCTTTTTGTGCAGCTTGTGCAGGCCGGCAAAGGCCAGCTGGGAGCCAGTCACGTTTGAATCTATCATGGCCTGGGTACATTATTCGTGCCCTTTCCGACTCACCCAACCCACGTACCGGAGAGCTCCCTACCTTATAGAGGGAGGGTCCCCGTCTATTGACAAGTGGAGTCTTGGAACAAGGTAGGGTCAACGGGCTCAAATTCACGTCACTGGGAATTCACAAATGTGTGTTTGTTGGTTCAGTAATTTCCATGTATTTACCACCTGTTGCGTATGAGAGGAGGTAATCGTTTCACGCCTAAATGTGCAAGTGAAATCTCCCCAAAATCGTCTTGGAATATGTGTCTCGCTTCCATGACTCATCAATAGAGAATTTGTGGATCTAACCCCATGGATGACGTCTTGGTAGAGGTAGAGGTTTTCACTCAATTCTTTCAACCATCCACGTGTTCTGGATCGGGTGATTTGAACATAAATGTGTATGTTGGTTGTACCGATCAGGATTGTTCACTCGAACTTTCAATCGTTTATGTGTTTTGGGTCAGATGATTTTAACGTAAATGTGTATGCTGATATAGTTGGACAAAGATGGTTATATGGGGGGGAAGAGTCCTTCTCGGTTTTTAGGGGTTAAGACATGTCTATAATCTTAAAGAGATCCGCTAACCATGGGTGTGCAAGGGGTATCTTATGGGTGGCTTTAATGTAACGATTTATTATAGGAGGTTATCTGCCAATTTAGGGACTTTTTTTTAAGGGAGCATACATGCCCTCAAAATTGCATTACCAATCGGATCTCGTATGGTTGATAGATAAGTATGAGCTTATAGTCCGGTCTCATTGTAAATAAGATCCTTTTTAATGTCCATTATTAGCTACAAGCCTTGCCATTTACCACTTCAAAAGAAAAAGGTGTCCGATTGCTAAGACGAGTGACCAAATAATGCCCACATATGTTAGAGGATATTTTGATTCACAACAATGGCCTACTTCAAGCACTCTCTAAGTAAAGCGGTCTTAATGGACACTTTTCTCTTTGCACTCACTTGTAGGATATGGAGCAATGTGCAGTTAGTGCGAGATTGGCAAATCTAGGTCGTGCCCATAGCCACTTTTCTCATTATTTTTGGAGCTCGTACCAATTTTCAAAGTGATGATTCTCTTAGTCATAAAATGATCATATAGGTCCCCCTCCATTAATTGTAGATTATTGTGTCTAAGATGGTTAGGAATTTTTGAGTACATAGTCCAATCGCTTCAACACAAGTTTTTGTGATGTGGGTTCTTAGATTCACACCTACCATACACCGCTCAAGTATAACTGTTTGTTTAAGGTCAAGAAACCAAATTAGACACATCCATCTAACTTCCAACGAGTTAGTAAACTAAATATGGTATTTAGTGTCATATGGTATTTTATGTCACCATGGTATCTTTTCTCATGACACTTCTTATGAACAAGTTCAGAAATAATGTCCTGGATGATTGAAATTTGGATGGAATCCATGGCCATCGTTCAAACAAAATTTTAGTATGTACTGCATCCTAACATTTCCTTTATGAAATATTTATCATGGATGATTGAAACTCCTCATTGAGTAAGTGATAGTATTTTGCCACATTGTAAGTATATAATTCCAATATTTTTACAAGGAGTGACAAATTAATATTAGGTTTGCATTTATCGTTGGACACACGAACCAAGAGCCATGACCATGAAATTGTGAGAGCCCAAAAGAAGGTGTCCAAAGGTTGTCCCAATAAACCTCCAAAACCATGTATTGTGGTTACATATCCTCAAGTGTAGTGTGAAAGTCATATGTGACCGGATCCTCAACTTAATGCTATTTCAATGAATTTCTATTCATGTGGGTCCTCACACATGACAAAATAGAATAAATCAACAGTTATGAGCGTTTTGAGTGCCATGATCTCCCAATTTTGCATTACCCTACCTCCAAGAGGTGGTTTGTGAAAATAGTCCAAGTGACCATGAAACATGATCCATTCGACGCCATGTAAGAATTCATGTAGACTTTTGCATCCATCTTGCATTCACAGACTCTGTTGGTCCCTCAAGCGTAGTGTGAAGCGAACTTCGACCAGCTCCGCCTTTTCCACCAACAAGAGTGCTTGAAGTGTACTGGTCACGGGCTCTCAGTCTCGTGTGTGAAGTGGCCCTTAGTAAAGAGAAATCCAAGAGATCTCAAGATGATGGAACCGGCTGGACTTGGAAACACTAGGATTTTGACCAATTATGCCCAAAAATCTCCCCAGACCAATGATCGGGGAGAACCGACGGTTAATTACAGATGAACCAGCTGAGTTTGAGGGATAACCGGTTGAAGTTCAAGACTTTAGGAAAATTACCGATCACTTTAGAAGAATCTATAGAAGAATATACCTCAAATTAATATAGAAAAACCGGAGGATATCAACAACATGTAATCTCCCCATACCAATGATTGAGGAGAACCTACAGTTAGTTACAGATGAACCGGTTGAGTTTGAGAGATAACCGGTTGAAGTTCAAGACTTCAAGAGAATTACTGATCACTTTAGAAGAATCTATAGAAGAATATACCTCAAATTCATATGGAAAAAACCGGAGGATGTCAACAACATGTAATCTCCCCATACCAATGATCGGGGAGCTACATATGAACTGGTTGAGTTTGAGAGATAACTGGTTGAAGTTCAAGACTTCAAGAGAATTACTGATCACTTTAGAAGAATCTATAGAAGAATATACCTCAAATTCATATGGAAAAAACCGAAGGATGTGAACAACATGTAAACCGGTTGGACTTACAAACACATGGATCTCAGCCGATTATTTATGCCCAAAAATCTTCCCCGTCACTGGCCCCGACACTGCTCCAAAGAAGGAAGCAAGTCATCCTTTTGTCCTGGTGTCAATTATGAACTCGTGGGTGGTGTCACAGTACAAGGGCTGTTTGTGCGATGGCGTCACCAAGCCCAGCTTTAGTTGTCACGATGAGATGGGGTGACAGTAACTTAACTCAGTGGATAGAATAGTGGGGAACCCTTCTTTCGAGGTGAGTCGATTGAGGGTTTAGGGTTCATGTAGGCCGCTCGCCTGCTGGATTCTAGATAATAGTGGGTTGGAGGTGTTCTCATGTAAGCCAACCAACCACATTTTGGTGGGCTACTAGAATGTGGAGGGCCTTGGTTCTGGGTCGTTAGATTTCCATGCATATACAAACACCACCCCAACATATTCCATTTACATTTGTCCTTATTTGAGTGGCCTACATGGAGCTCACCCTAAATAGAACGGGCATGCAAGAAGAATTGAATGAGCAAACCTAGATATAGATATGTATAGGTACTTGAGCATGTGTAACTCATTGAATTCATTGTCATCAAACATTGCTTCATTCCGTGGCAAAGGATACTTGCATGGGACTTGCATTATGGGAGCATGAGGTATGCAGGTGTGTGTGTGTGTGTGTTTTTCTTCCCCCCTTCCATCTTCTAATGATCGGCTTTACCTTTTCAACTTTGGCTTTCATTAGCAAATGTATGTTGGAACACCAATACAAATCGGATTGGAAATTCCCCTCATTTAGTTGTGATCATCAGAAGTGCATATATGTTGATTTCTTGAGTGAAACATAATATTTTTCTCAATTATATTGCCTATTGAGTGTGGAATAGTTAATAAAATTGAAGGCATGCTCTAGTTGCTTTTGAGAATGTGTCTTTATGGTGTTTGTTCTTAGATTCATACCTAACCACACACCGTTCAAATATGGGTGTCCGAGCAAGAGAAGTAACTGAATAACACACCTGCATACGTCATACAACAACACATCCCTTGATTAGCTCCCACCTAACCACATTACCATACTTAGTTATGTTAAACTTAACTAGAACTTGAGGTTGTATCATTGTATCACGCACGAGCTAAGTATAACACGATCGACATCATCTTCTAGCGCTTTACCTAGCAATCCATGAGATTCATTTTAAGTAGACTAATTAAATTGATAGCATGGTCATGAAGCTACTAATTAACTATCATCGAGCTATCACATCTCCTTAGCACTCATTAACTTTGTTACAAGCGATATGTGCACATCTTTGGGCATGTCAAAACTCGAGCAATTAGAGACCACCATGTATGCCATCCCTATAAAACTAACTTAGGTAATAAAGCAAGGTGCCCTTGTGAATGTTGGATGCTTTCTCAATTCCATGTCTAGCTCCAATCTCTAACTATGGAGAAAGGGGGGGGGGGTCTCTCATCAATGCATTTAAGTTCTTCCTCTAGGCATTTCATGCATCCTTTGATTTGAACCATTTGGCCCTTGCTCCCCAAACCTCCATTGGACGCAACCAAGGACTAGGTTGGTCTTCTCGTCTCCAATCGATATACCATTGTTAAGCATGGCCCCAATGTTATGCGGGGTCGGGAATATGTTGGTATAGATCCCTAGAAATTGCCCAACCAATTCATCAAAATTAGGTTTTGAGGCTTCATATTTCTGAATTCCACTTTTAACATGGCATGCTACTTTTGACGTCCTAATACATCCATATCTCATTAGAACACTCTCTAGCCTCACGTGTGTTGTAGAACGAATGTGTCTAGAAGCAATTGAATAATGTCCACAAGTCACATTGAGAACACTTGCTTCAGTTTGGGGTTGGGGTTAGTCGTCATGCATGGATTGATGAAAATGAATCTAGTGTTGTAGAGAGATTTCGGAGTCGTTGCCCATTTCATTTTTTGTATCGCACCGCAAGCAACATTGCAACTATAGGGTTGTAGTTGATTTCATAAGCTTTGACAAACTCATGTGGACTTTACCGCATAGCCATCCTTATATGACAATAACTAAGAGGATTGTTAGGGCAACCACACACTAGTTAAAACAATCACAAAGATGTGTCACACGGTCACGTGACCCATCAAAATTTGAACAATTATAGTTGTAAACCGAAATGTAAAGAGAGAGGATGCCAAGTTGATGCCTTGCTGCCTCTTCATGTGTGCAATGAAAAAATCAAGTTATGATTGGACATGTGACAACACAACATACCATTGTAGTCATTTTAACAAACTACGTGGTCGATTCAACAATCCCCTAACTATAAATCCCTTGTTGTTTCGCATGTGGCAAACCCCAAAATCGTCAACATAAAAAACTTGCCAAAGCCTCGGTAGTTGCTCATGTCAACAATCATTCATGTTGGTTCTATGTATTGCCATGTAGGCAACCTGGTAAGCCTAAACCCTAAACCACAACAAGTGTGAAACGCATGCTGACTAAAGTGGCTCATGTAGCTCAAACAAATGGGAATGGGCCTTTGAGTGTCCAAACTTTGATACCTAATTTGTGATCATGTTTGGATGTAAGTTATTCAATAAAAGAAGTAAAGTAGACGTGCCTAATTCGGTTACTTAATATACTAGACACCTATAGTTGAATGGTATGTGGTTAGGTGTGGCTCCAAGAAAGGACACCAAAAAAGCGTGTGTTTGAGAAAGATTAGATTAGGCCCACAAAAACATGATAACATTATGGGCTCCACGTTCAACATAATTGGGAATTTTATTTGATTTTTTACTTGGAAGGGGGGGGGGGGGAGATGACATATATGTCCACTTAATGAACACAAGAGTTTATAGTTTGATATTGAAAAAGATATTCATATGATCTCCAAAAATCAAGAGGAAAGTGGCTACGTCCTCAATTTGGATTTTGCTAATCATCTCACAAGGTAGAAAAACAGAAGATAATAAATGACCACTACCGGTGCACTAGACTAGGAGTAGAGTGATTCTAACGTGGACCCAAAACGGCTTATTGTAAAAGTGGTGGCCTAAAGAGAATGCAATGAAAGGCCGGATGTAAAAATTTGTTGGACAGATCATGTTTCACACCACTTGCTATCGTTTTTGGGTGCCATCGAGTTAACCATCTCGTTTGCATTCGTATGCAGAGTAGGATACACTGATGCTCCGATTAGGGGAGACTCTATTATACAAATAGGGAGTTTGACTTACTTGCCTCTTTGGAAAAATGCAACCAATTATTTATAGGACATCAAATTACGGGCAACAACTTGCATTCCTTCTCATCTCCTCTACTCCATCTCCGAAAAATGTTGCACAAATCTCAAGCCACTCTTTCTGCCCAAATCCGCTAATTTTCATTGTTTTTCTACCTCACTCCTCACATGTTACGTGTACCCCAGGAGAAGTGGCATGGTTGGGAAAAGTAACCATTTAAGACCCCACATGCCTTACAATGAAGGGAGATAGAAAGTAAGTGTGAGAAGAAATCCCATATTGCCATGGCCGAGCTAAACTAAATATGATATTTAATGTTCGATTGCATTTCATGTTGTTACCACCCTACCTTGCTCAACACTAATCTTCAATTCCTTGATAATTAGTGTTAGAAGATATGCCAGAAGGTGTGCTGGAATTCTCCTTTTATCATTGTTAATTTTTTTCTTCCATATCCTTACTAACACTAAATTCAAACACGTAACTTCCACATATTACCATAGTTCATGTTTAGTGTTTGAGTTTACATTTAATGTTACTTACTTTCATAGGGTTATTGACATTTAGTGTATGCGTTCATATTTAGTATCTCAAACACTAAATATCATATTGAATGTAGTTTATGTAAATGGCTCTTTTGTGTGAACGGATCCGTGAGTAGGGCCGTGGTGCCAGTGACGTCCCTTGCCTTCTATACTATTGCATGCTTTACAGCTCCTTGTCACAATGGTTCAGGACTGATGTCATACAGGACGCAGATTTTTCCAATGAGGTGGCCACTGTAGGAAGGTACACTAAATAGCCCTATTACTGTGGGCCACCGTGTTTTTATAGAGCCCACGCTAATTCCATAACATTATTCAGCAACACCACACTAAATATGATATTTAGTGTGTGATACACTAAATACAAATGGATGCATTAAACATCAATAGCTCTATGAAAGTAAGTAACATCAAATGTAAATTCAAACATTAAATATCAACTACGGTAATATGTGGAAGATCCATGTTTGAATTTAGTGTAAGTGAGCATATGAAAAAAGGGATATAATAAGGGAGGTGACAATAGCGAAGGCAGCGGCACATTTATGTCTAGCACTAATTATTAAGGAATTAAAAATTAGTGTTGAGCAGGGTAGGGTAGTAACAACACTAAATGTAATCATACATTAAATATCATGTTTAGTCTAGGTTCTTATGTGGGGCCAACAGAACCGGTTGTCTGAAGATTCAAGAACTCAAGGCCAGTTTACACCATTGGACCGTGAAGTCGGACCATGGAAGATGGCCTTTTTTCACAGTCTGACTTGCTGGTCCAAACTTCTATGGTCCGATTTCTTAATAAAAAAAATTTACAAAGCTTTTGGGCCCCTCACTAGGTGTAAATTGAATGTGGACTAAGAGGAATAGCCATGCACCAAAAAATGAATACGCTGATTTTATTTAATATATGTCCAAAAAGGGCAGTTTTGAAAACAAAAAAATCAAAGCTGGACCATTCTTTTGTCTTCTCTTGTCGTCATCTTCTCTTCCCCCAAAAAAAAATCATTAAAATTTTATCATCACAATATTTCTCTGTCATGGGCCCTTGACTTTCCCTACTAGAGCAGTCTTTTTTTGCCCCTCCACCGCAAAACCCATTTGGACCATGCCAGTGGATAATGTAGGCCTTAAAATACATCTTTTGGGGACCTCAAACTCCATGGTGTGTCATTATGACATTTTTTTCCTTGGTGTAAACCGATGTGGTCCCAGGACAAGTGCCAACAACCAATCACATATTTTATAGGGCCTTGGGACGACTTCATGGTCCATGGTGTAAACAACCCCTTATACACGGGTTGCTAATTTTTGTGAAGTTGAGTTGGAATGTGGGCATGCGAACCTAGGGTTTGACGTGACCCTCCAACATGTTAGCTGGTGTTACTTTGTTTAATCCCTCAATAACTGACTGAAAGTTGTTGCCATCATTGTGAACATGGACCAGGTTGGGTCACTAAATAGGGATCTAAACAAGGGAGTATGCTCTAAATAATGTTATTTCTCATAATGAGAATTAGTGTGATTACTAGAAGAAAAATTAGCATGGGTCAAACTAATTGTTTTTCCTATAAAAGAAATGTGGGTGTGATTGTTTGATTTTGTGCTACTATTGTCCGGTAACTAATATTTGATGTGTTGGTTGGTGTGAGACCAAATCCACCACCCTTAAGCGTCCTAGTCCGGGTGATGACTTTGAGAATCACATTTGTCTATCACAACATGGAACCATATGCAAGGTGATTTTCATGTTTAAATGAACATGCATTGTCTCACTCATTGTACTTCATTAATGTTGGCCTCTTGGCTTGTGCTAGAGTTGGCTTTCTCAAGAGTCCAACCCGCGGCTTTAGCCGCACATGCCCTCAATGATTTTCCCCTTGCATACTTTGACCCAACCTCCTTTGTCTTCCCCTCGCGGAAGTCCTCCACCTTCTCCATTACTTGTGCACTTGATTTATTTAATAGAGAGGATACAAGCGTTAAAAAACGCTATTTCCCATAATCAATCCTAAGTGCAATTACTTATGAAACCCACACGTGCCTCCACCTAACCTAATGTGGCCAACTACTTATCTATAAACTAATATAGTCTAATATAGTCTATAAACTAATGTAATAATATAAACTAATCAGTCTCAGCCGCAGCTAACCAGCTACCCAAAATACAGTCCCGGCCACAGCCATCCAGCTGCCTCCAATGCAATCACAACCACAGCTAACCAGCTGCCTCCAATGCAGTCGCAACCACAGCTAACCAGCTGCCTCCAATGCAATCACAACCACAGCTAACCAGCTGCCTCCAATGCAGTCGCAACCACAGCTAACCAGCTGCCTCCAATGCAATCACAACCACAGCTAACCAGCTGCCTCCAATGCAGTCGCAACCACAGCCATCCAGCTGCCTCCAATGCAATCACAACCACAGCTAACCAGCTGCCTCCTGATACAGTCCCGGCCACAGCTAACCAGCTGCCTCCTGATACAGTCCCGGCCACAGCTAACCAGCTGCCTCCAATGCAATCACAACCACAGCTAACCAGCTGCCTCCTGATACAGTCTCCCCTAGCCGCTAATCGAGCATTTCCCTAAGTCTTTGTTTTCGATCCTTTACTAATGAATTAATCTAACCCACTAATTCCACTAAATAACTACCTAATCCCCACATGTTGTCTCAAGCTCTAAGAGCTCACTCCACTTGAGAGGAATTGAGAGAGAGAACTTAACTAATTAAATTCACTAAAAACTAATGTCCTACACGCGTAGCTCAAGCTTTTAAGAGCTTGCTCCCTTGAGAGCGCTTGATGAAGAGAGAGAGAAATGAGAGAAAAAACACCTTAAGTAGCAAAGAGGGAGAGAGGGAGAGAGGGGGAAAGAGGTGAGGATAGGGTGAGAGGATTGGCACCTCCAATCACAATCCTTTAACCCTCTCCTCCAAAGTAGGGACTAATCCCCATCCACCAAGCTTCCTTCTTCCCAAACTACCAAGGTGGATCCAAAAGTGGGCATTTAACTCGCGGAGCTCACCTTGCTTCACCTTACCCCCCACTCACCTAATCAAGGCATCCTCTTATTGAAGTTAAACCTTGAAATTACTACACAACACATTCTAATGCCTAAACTTAAATCCATACCACACTTCACTCTTTTTATGTTTTGTGAATAATCATAGCACATCAAAGTCACACTAAAATTGGTTTCGAAGACTTAATCACCACATGTGGGCACCATTTTGGGCTCACAGTTGGAAATCTTCATGGAGACTTAGGGGCAGATCCGGGGTCTTGGACCCACGTCAATTCCACCCTGACTAGGAAATTAGTGTGACCCACACCAATTCACCACCCACGTGAACATGATTATTGTACATTTAGTGTACCTTCAAAGTTGAATGCAACTATCATATACACTAAATAGGATCATTAGTGTGACTAACAATGTACCATTTCATAACTATCCATACTACTTAGTTTTACTATGATAGTAATCATAAGATTGGATCCAAATTATTGGGTGTAATAGTAACTATTGCATTAAACAAGCAAGAAGACACACACTCACACAACTCCACTTGTCTCCACATGTCAGATCATGAAATCGATTCTCTCTTAGTGAGTTGAACATAACATTATTCAGATCCATCACAATGTGATGTGGGACTGTCAATATCCTGCAAATTATTCCCCACATTCAATATGAATGTGTGTAGAATATTGTCAGTCCCACAGAACATTGTGATGGAAATGAACAATGTTATGAAACTGCAACACAAGAAACCACTCTATTCAAAAGGTCGCACGAATGACCCTATTTTTGTATAGTGTGAAAGGGTGGAAATGAAAACCGAAAAAGAAGAATGGATGGATTGGAGGATTTTGTGAACGTGTGATCTTTTGGAAAGAGAAGAGGGGAAGATGTGCCTTTAGGTCTTTCGGCACCTCCACTTGGGTGCTTTGGAAGTGATCCAAATGCCTACTTTAGAATGAAGTGTGGATCTACATGTATGCTTTTTGGCACTGAATCTTTGGCTTGGATTGATGCTACATGTTTCCTATAGTTTTCGTTGTTCATGACACATGCAATTGTGGGAGAAAGTAGGCTTCAATCTAGGCCCATGTTTTGACTAAGGTAGATAGTGCTAAAACCGTCACTTTAAGCATCGAGTGCATCCATTGTTGTTAGGTTGATGAAGTTGTAGAATTTCTTTTATTGAAACAAATGGTTAGTGATTGCAAAGGATTCTAACACACCAAAGTATGAACTTACTATACAAACGATGGAGTGGTTCAAAGTTTTATTGATAGATGTACGAAAATCAACAGGGAAACATGATGTTGAGGTGGTGGACATTTCTCAAAACAAATATGTACTTACTGTGCAAGACTTCAAGGTGTTGGTGTTGGTGTTGGTGTTGGTGGGATGTTGGTTTTAGCACCATGTGCGTTGTGTTCATGGATTTTTGCACTCGGTAAGTATTTGCTCCAATAACTACACTAACTATGATATTTAGTGTCATCAATTCTAATTGTCTTGCTCAATACTAATTGTAAACTACGGTACAATGTCAGCAACACTAAATGTTAACCCATCCTTATTAGTCATTCCTTGTAAATTTTTGTGGGGATTAGAGAATTACAGTGTTGCAAATACTGCCACTTACCAAGTTATTTTTCATCCAAGTTTCAATCATCCATGACAATATTTCATCATAAGTTGCTGACAAGAGAAGGTAGGGTTTTGGCCAATGGCATATACATTTAAGGTAGTTATATTTAAGGAGTACTACCTTAAACCTTCTATTCAAGGCCAGAAAACATGCGATGAACATTACCTACCAACTCAAGTTTTTGACCCGATCGGTGAACTCACGGAGGCCATTTCCACAAAATAGGCTTGGATGTGGCATTTGTAACCTTCTACTAACATGTCACTATAATTTTAGGGTTGTTCTAACCACTTAAATATTTCATACTAGCTAATGTTTTTGGTCAGATCGGCCAACTTCTAGAGGTAGTTTTTGTAAATTGGATGCAAATTTGGCCTCTCTAACCTCCTACCAATCTGTGCTAATGTTTTCAAGGCATTCTAACCACTTGTGCTAGACGTCCTACCATGAGTGTCATGTCTGTGCGCACACAATAATTACTTACTAATCCATTTTTAGGTAATACATCGCAAGTTGTCTGATGAGCACTTTTCACTAACACATTCAACACCTAGCCTTTGTCAACCCTAAGGAATATGTTAGCATATAAGAAAATAACCAATAAGATGATACCAACAATGAGTCTACACTTTAACCCTTAAGGGCTCATGTAACCCAAAATGGGTCGCCACCTAATATTCCCATGGGTTTGCGACCCATTAGGTGGCAATCTACGTGGTTGGAACGTATGTATTGGTTCAAGGTGTTGCCCACTATCATGTGGGCCAAAATAACATTTATAAAAGCCATACTCCAAGCATGTATGATTTTTTGAGGGTTTGGAACAACCTGTTTTGGGAGGTGGTCCCATGAGCTAGCCAATATGTTGTCAAGTGCAAATATAACCACATGGGACCTTTCTAGTTTGTAGCCCATACATTTCAACTAGCATGCCCAAATTGGGTGGGGTTTTCTCCCACTGGACAAGATCACGGTTGTGCATGACTCCATTGAACATATGTGGCAAACTTGAGTGTACATGTCAAAGACCTCAGTCAAAGGGTAAATCTCCAAAGTTGTCATGATTTGGCCCTTCAATTTTGAGGGTGACGAACTTGATATAAATTTCATAAAAAAAAACCCCAAATTGTTGGGAGGAGCTCACTTGACAACCATATACTATGTTATTGTCAAATTTCTAGCTTGCAAAAAATCATGCATTGACCCCAGTGGGCATCAAACGAGAAAATTCAAATGTTTTGGAGTTGCCCCTCGATGAAGACCCTATCACATGTCATTTTGACCTTGCATATGTGATCTAGTTGACTCCAAACTTTCACGTCAAGAATATGTGGTAATGTAGTTTACATCCGTACAAGAAAGACATATTCTATTTTGCTACATGAGTGAAAATTCAAGCACTAGTGTTGGACTTGCATGGAAATGGAATGCGAATTGCTTGAGGATATAGGGGCAAAATCCCTTGCTCAACACTAAATTGTTTTTAACTCAAGGTTTGCCATCCATCTGTACTACCACATATTTCTAGGATGCTACATGTTCAACTCCACAACTCACAAGCATACACACACACACACTCTCTCTTTGAGCTATCTTTGCAGAAGTGAATTGAGAGAGCCAAAACGCTCTAGGACTACCCTTATGTACTTCAAAATACCCACCTACTAGGTGGTTCAACTTGGTAGGTTGGCACCTTGACAAAACATTGTAACTAGTTGTTCTAATGTTTTTTTGGCCATTATCAATTATGACCAATTGGCACACTAAGATCATAAAAATTGTCAACTAGTATAGGACTCACAATGTCAGTTTCATCAACTTTGGACCTATAAGTTGTTTTCATGTCACCTAAGTTACTAAGACTACATATTTACCACTATCAAGCAAATTGCTCAATAGTTAAAAAGTTCAAAACCAATTAGTGAAAGATCTAACATCTAGTTGTACTACGGACATATTTGAAGCCAAGTAGTAAACTTACAGTTTTTTTGCCCACCTCACAATACATGATTAACTAGTCAATTTTGATGGGTTAATTTACGAATGGTATTTCCATCCTTAAACACTATCTTAACACCTTGCAATATGCACCCATTTATGCACATACAAATGCTTATGGGAAGAGGAAATGGCCAAGGATACATGGTGTCTACGTACAAAACATTCATTTGGAAGGTGAAAAACACACACAACTATTGTAAAGCTTGAAAGAGATTATTTGACTCTATAAATAACATCAAAACCCCTGCAATAGTCTAGTAGGATTTAGTTTGGATGAATTGGCCTGGAATTTGTAGGGGACATGTACTAGAGTCATTTTCATCCATGATGGATGAGTTTACATAGGTGTCACGAACCCCAAGCCAAAGGAAATTTCTGTATATGAGCGTAAATTCCAATGATTCATCCAACAAAAATGGCATGAAATAATGTTTAGTCCATAGGTTACTTTTTAAAGTTGATTTGATAATTAAATTGGTTTAAAGACCTTGAATTAGTCACAACTCTCTCTCTCTCTCTCTCTCTCTCTCTCTCTCTCTCTCTCTCGCTCGCTTGTAAAAACAAGTAGGGTGCTTAACCATGATTAGAAGCATATCCATGCTACTAAACTAGGGTTAACACATTAGGGTTGGTGTACCATAGGTTCTAGGAAATCACCTTACCTAAGTAACCCAATATAAGCCATGAACCCTAATGGAGCAAGTCTTTTCTACTCTTCACGTGAGCAAGAGACGCTCCTCACATTGTTTATACTTACTAAGGAGGTACATATGTCCTAACTGTGGGAGCACTTAGGGTAAATTGACTAGAGGATTACTCAACTTGAGGGAGCTCAACATGGCTAATGAACACGCACATTATTGTTTTATTGTAATGAGCTTTGAATGAGATTTGAAATATGACAACAAGCCTATAATATGATGTGAGTGAGAGACATGGATGACAACTGGGCTCTACTGACATTCACCTTGCATGTGAGCACTAACCTCATTGCAATGATTTTGGGTCTTATGGGTGCATGTGAGGCATGCCCTTCACATATTGAGTACATAAAATAGTTATTTGTTCTAATTTCATACTTTATGATATGAGCATGATTGTTACTAGGAGGAAGTCAACCTAATTTACACCTTCATAATGATGGAAAGGATTTACTATTTTCAATTAATTAAGGCATAGGTTTCATTTGCATGAACACAAATATGAGAAGTTCAACTCAAACCTATCATTATTGGTTACCTTTGTATTTAAAAAAACCTTTGCCATATTTTGCGAACTTATAAAATAATATACAAAAAATGTAACTTGTTCATAATGTTATAAGTTCTCTCGACACAATTCTTCTATACTTTGCAACATAGTAGCCAATGTATAGCAAACAAGTCAGATGCTAATAACACATGGGAAATCTAATAGCAAACCAAATTTGCACAATAATATTAGTTTAGTCACAAGATGTGCCTACACATGATTTGGTAAGGCAAATCCAAACCCTAAATGCATAGCATAAAATACAGGGTTTAGAAGCAAAGATGCTAACAAATTCTTTAAAAGGTTACACCTAATGCATCAAACTACAAAGAAACCGATTTGGATATAACTAAAGTTAATGGGGCCATTCTTGCTTAAACTAAACTTATATGATGCTTGCAAACTGTATAACATTATTCAAATCCATAATAATGTTATGTGGGATTGACAATATTCCACTAAATATTCTCTACATTCAGATGGAATTTTTTTGTGAAATATTGTCAGTCCCATATAACATTGTTATGGATGTGAATAATGTTATGTGCCTAGATTTACACAAACTTTGATTAGCACCTGCATACAAATCAGACTTACAATTTATTTTCTTTTTATATTCTCCATTTCTACACATAGAAATCACAAACAAAAAAAATTAAGCAAGATAATGAGATTGTCATGTGTCTAGAGGATGATCCCCCCCCCCTCTTCCCCTTGTGGTATAATGAAGAAGAAGTTGAAGGGTTTGGCCTCTGGAAGTGGAAGTCCAAGCTTTGAAAAAGATCTCTCTCTCTCTCTCTCTCTCTCTCTCTCTCTCTCTCTCTCTCAACACAATATGAGATGAATTAACCATAAACCATCCATTACAACTCATGGTGAGAAGATGTGTGATTAGATCATTATGCTTGTCAACTAGAGGTTTTCAATTATAGTTTCCGAACAATTGACAACAGAAACCAAGGCCTCCAACTAACAACCAACAAAATTTGTCAATGTGTTTTCTTGTCATGAGTTGCAATGGACAAGTTGCAACATATGGTTGCAATGGTCAAGTTTTCTTCTAGTGACAATGAATAGGATATTAATACAACTCCAACTTTTATGAGAAAATTTGTGGCTACGGGCACGATTTGGATTTCCTAATCTTCTCAAACTAAATGCATGTTTCATATCCTCTGAGAAGTGGGTGCAATGATAGAAGTGTCCATTTAAGACATGCTTACTTTAGTTGTGATATAGCTTGATTAAGAGATTTATTGATTGAATATGCAAGAATGATGACTAATCATAATCTCTCTCTTGGAATCAGAAAACTCCAAAGGAGAAAATTTGCTCAAACAATCCAAAAAAACAATAGTGCACAAGGCCTATTCAACCCATGAAATAATTGTGTGTGAGAATTACACAACTCCCAATGGAAATTTTAGCGTTGGAGTTAGATAGCTCCAACTAGGAGTTAGATAGCTCCAACTAGGAGTTAGACACCTCCCTTTGGAAGATCTTTGTGTTGGAATTAGACAATTCCAACTAGAAGATACAAATCAAAGTTAGATAACTTCTAGAAGTTGGATGTAACTAGATGAATGTGATTGCGTCAAAACATAGAAGTTTCATAATAGAATTCAAAATAAAAAAATAAAAAAATATTGAAATTAGGAAGCAAAAGTAATGTCTTAAATTGGATAAAAAGGAGCCCGGGGGAGGAGAGAGAGGATCTTTTATCTTTCACTCCCTCTCTCCTATGGTCAAAGGGTTTAGCATAACCTTACTTAGGGATATGAGCTCTCATAATATAACAATGGGATGTTAGGACCTGAGTCTAAATTGAGTCTCCCTATGCAAGCTTTCTGAGCATCTGATTGTTATATTCTAAGGGCCTACAAAACGAAAGTTGAATGATGAGTTCATAGGCAATCTCATCCTTGTTTGTTAAGCTACGAGGCTTTTCCTAATGTACAAAGTTTGAAAGCTTACAATACTAATGTCCCTTGTACATTTGTGATATATATATACACATTGTGATTATTGTACTCATGTAGTTTTATCAACATTTTCTTAATCTTTTTTTGGCACATGAAGAATCTATTGAAAACCATGCACTATCACAATGCAAAATAAGAATAAGAATAATTGACTCTTAATTGATTCCAATTAGTACGTTTATCTCACAACAAATGCATACCTAAAAGAGAGTCTCAATCATGGAGAAATGTCGCCTTGGGAAATGTGGCCAACAGCCTCATGCGCAAATACACACTCTCCAATAACCTTCCAAAGAGGCAGGTAGGTAATTAGGTAGGTAGATAAGTAGGTACACATTAGACATATAGGTAGGAAGGTAGGAAGGTAGGTAGGTAAGTAGATAAGAACACATTAAAGGGGAATTTCCAACGTCACACATAGATTATTCTCTTGGTAGGTACGTAAGTGAGTGGTAGGTAGGTCCTGCCGCCATGGAATGATGAGGGACCGGGGTTAAGGCGGAGCTAGGTTAGGTGGGTCTTAAATGGTTACTTTTCTCCAACTAAGCCCCCGCTTTCTCCAAGGATATGAATTACGTGCTTAATTAGTACGAGATGGCTATAGCAAATCCAAATATGAGGGCATATCCACTTTCCTCATAATGCTTGGAGCGTGTATGAATATCTATTTTACTATGAAAGTGAAGATTCCTCGTGCTTGTTAAATGACCATATATATTATATAGGTTTTTTAGACGAAAGGTCAAAAAGCCCATCAAGTGGTCGTACACTCACCAACATTTATCTAGATTGTGTGAGCCTAGAATGGTTTTCATGTTTTGAGCATGTAGTTCAATCGTTGTTAAACACATGTCTTCGTGGTCTCTGTTCTTTGAGCCACACCAAACCACATATTGCTGGTCAAATATAGATGTTTGGTTGTGACGAGTGATTGAATTAGGCATGTCTACGTTGTAGGCGCTCACAAAGCATGTTGGGGGAACCTCAGGGGTTAAGCGTTTTCTATCTAGCCTAATGTGTTATTAAGTTATATTGTGAGGATTTTTCAACTTTGTTATGAAAGAGAAGTTGTGAGGCATTGTCAAAGGATCACATCGGTGTGAGTAAGAATATGAGAATGCTTTTGGTCGTTTTATGGTGGAATTTTAACATGATAAAAGTGACAAAGAATCGTCAAGTTCACAATTCTTGTTTTGTGATGAGAGACTTGGTACTAGGAGTGGTTGAGATCACGTATAATGTGGATCGGTGGAAAGGTACAAGCATAGCATGATATTGAAGTGATGAAAAACATGAAATTTAAATGTCACTTGAGATGTATCGGATGTGTTCCAATTTGACGGGACAACCGTGGGGTGGCCAAGTTTGTAAAGAAACAATTTTAATTAACCCATTGGGTTTGTTTGGTGCGTTGAAATTTTAAGTCGACCAATCTTTCTTTTCCTCTTCTTTTCTTGTTTTATTTCTTCAAAATGTTAAAAAGATCTCCCCATGAGGTCAACTAGGTTATTGACCGATCAAGTTGATGTGGTGTATTATGGTTCGTAGATTTGATTAGTCGATCGGTCTAATAAGATTGACCATTGAGTTGACGGGTGTGTTTACATGGGAATCTTATTGATCATTTTAACCATACATGGAAATATTTTTTACCCATGCTCTAATGAGCACATTGCGAGGTCCCTATTCCATTTTTTAACATGATGGTGATAGACATGATGATGACAACCTTGAATATTAGTGGATAGCCATGCATAGCATTTCATGATCAAGGTTATGAAGTAGATAGATGATTTTAGTAGCTAAAATTTTAGCAAGACTTGAGGGGCATTTTGAGTTGTGGACAAATTTGTCATGGGAGGCAATTTACCCCTAAATGCTCGAGCTTTCTTCCCCTACAATTTATAGATTGATTAAAAACTTAGATTTCTCAGTTTCATAATAAATTTTACTTTTCTACGAAGTTGTGGATGAGTATCTTTAGACCACATCTTCACGGTTACACTTCTCATTAAAAAAAAACTTCATGCGCTTTACAACTCGAATTTAAAATAAGTTGACTTCAAAATTCAAAAAATAATGACATAATTGCATTAAGGCTCCAAAATTTGTCAAACCATTGTGTGCTTTCCTCCATGAAAATATCATAAACAAAAATATATGTATGTGGGAGCTATAACAAGTATTTCTATCTATAACAAGCATTTTTTTGTTTTAATTTACAAGAAAGTTAACTCACTTGAGAACTTATAAACAACAAACATGACGTTTTTTTTTCAAGAAACTTAAGTTACAAGAACCTAGATAAGTTCCCCCACCACACGATCCATCTCATTTTGCCTCAATCCATTCAAACATGATACCCCTTCCCATCCATGGCCTCAAACATAACATTAATCATATCCATAACAATGTTTGATGGGAAAAACATTATTCCATGGAATATTCCCCACATTTAGACTGGACATATGAGAGAATGTTCCGTAAAATATTGCCAATCCCACAGAACATTGTTATGGATCTGAATAATGTTATGAAGTTGGCATCGATCAATCAATAAATTCATGACACATGCTCGTTTCTGGTTCCTTGATCATTCGAACGAGTTTAAGGATGCAATTTGCTGCAGTGCCTGCTGTGAACTTTCACTTGCATGCATGCTTCATACCTGCAAATCAGTGTTATAGCTTCATGTGCTCTTGGGTACTAGAGCTGAGTAGTCAAGGTAAGATCTAACACAGAGTGACGAGCTTAAGAGTTTCCTTACGAGTTTCCTTACACAAGTTTCCTTACGAGTTGCCTTGAGAGTTTCCTTGGTGCCTTCCTCACATGCATTCAACCTCCTTTACTTTTCACTCCGCCCCCTCGTGTCTCTATTCTTTGAATGCATTAATGGTCCACTCAGACTACTGTATGGCTTTGTGCCTTCCGTTCCCTTTTTTCTAAGTCGAACTTGTGAGATTTCTACATGTGTGCATTGATGACCGGGGGTAAATTTAATGAAGGGAAGTGCCATGTAATGGGTGCTTTAGGGGACTCCCTTTGTGCCTATCAACAAGCATTCATGTATTAGGGCCCACTTCACACACACGAGCGAAGGCCCGTGACCATTGCACTCTAAGATCTCTCATTGGTTGAAAAGCTTGAGACCGTCCAAGTTCACTTCACACTAGAAGGTCCAGGTCTGAGGGCCCAAATAAATTATCGTGGATGAAAGGTCTGCGCGGATTCTTGTATGGTAGACTATGAATAACGTTTCATGGTCTGTCGGAATTTGAGTTAGGCCGACCTCCAATAGGTAGGCCTGGTGGAAATTCTGATAAACCGTGTTAGTGGTACGGCCTTCAGACGAGAATCAAGGGCTCTCACAATTACACGGTCATGGGCCCTTGGCTTGTATGTGAAGTGACCCTTGTTTTCTCCCATGGTTGAGGCACACACATTTCAACATTCTAAATTGTTTCCAACGTCCAAGTAAGGAGCCAAACATGTGGGTAAAGTGCCTTTAGAGCCCACTTGTTTATAAGGCTCTAGTGTACAACTCCAAATCAGGGCCATCTGTCAATTATTACCTCTAGTAGAGGTGCCTATTCTTCATCAAGACCCCATCAACACATATTGATCAAGCTAGGACTGAATTTTGATTAGACTGGAACCACGAACACCATGTCACATATCCTAATTTTGAGTGCTAAAGTGAGCAACAACGAGCGGGCGGTTAAAACGCAGAATCTCTGTAGTGATTGGTAATGGGTGCCTCTCCTTCTAATCGCTCATGAAGGAAGTTGCTGACTCGACTTTCCATGAGGCTGCAACAAATGGAGTTTAAAACTTACAAGTGAAGTTACAGTAGCCTTTGTAAAGGCAAAAGCGGGTACCATCTCAAGTTGAGTGTCAACAAGTCTTTAAGAAAATCATTAGTTTAAGAAACCCCATGCCTGATGCAAGGCCTGCCCTGCTCGCTCGTCTGGTTGTACTTCCGGCAAGCAACCACAAGTCAAGACTGTCAAATTTAGCTTGCCGGGCCAAATGTCCTTCTAACCTTTTATATATATATACCGCACACCCAGGGCTTTAATCGATATACATTACATGAGATTCCTCTTTCCATGGCAAGATTAGCAACAACATTTAATCTTCGGCAAGGAATATCTGGATCCAGTTACAACTGTAGGGATCATTTGGTACTGTGTGCATCATCGAATCCATCCGTGTTAGTTTGCAGCCTTTGCTCGATCTTCTCGCATCATCATCTTGATGTTGGCGAGTTTCATCGGCTTTTGACTAGGCAGCTGACTGTTTACATAAAGATAGAGCTCTATTTATGGCCACTCCAATCTCTTCTTGTGCAACTGCAGCTCATTCCAAAGTTTGCGATGGTAATCGGAGAAGTGCTCTCTGTAAGTTCCAAACCAAGGTGTATGTTAGAGAGGCCAATGGAGGCGCTCCCACTGCCAATGCATTCCATTGGTTCACCGACTTATCCAACATGTCCCACTATAACATGTGAGTCGTAGGCGATCATCTCGTGTTGGTGAAAGAAACATGCAAATCTAGCACTATGTGTGTGTGTTACAACGATTCCAATGATACATGATAATTGTCTAAGACTTGTGCTTGTAGTGTCCATTGATTCACAAATGTCCTCAATCATATATGGATGCACATTCTTGGCGTTCAGAGGGAAGGGGGGGGGGGGGGTGGATTGAACACCATCCCCTCGTATACAATTTTGAAACTTTGGGAATTTTCAGGATCGAGTTGCAGAAGGTTTTACCTTGGATCAATGCTAGAACTTTGACACATGAGTATCAGGAGCTCCCAAAATATGATGGAGGACCACTACAAGCATATGAAACATGGATAATTTTTCTGCATCACTAATCTTTTTCCTATGTCATTTCAAGAAAATTAGTGCATGCTCTAACTAAGGTGCTTGTAGAGTGATTAAAAAAACACTTGCATGCAAACACATGCTTGTCAGTGAATAGTGCCAAGATGAATCATTCCGGTACTTCTAGTGAGTAGTGTTGCTGTGAATATTATTTTTAGCGAATCGTGCTGAGATGAATAGCTTTTCTTAGGATTTTTTAGTGGCACTAATTTCGTAGCATAAAGAAAAGTTAGTACCACCTTTCTCACACGCACTACACCCTACCCCCCATGAGCCAAGAGCCGTGACCATGAAATTGTGAGAGCCCAAAACAAAGTGTCCGAAGGCCGTCCAAACACACCTCCAAAAACATGTAGCGTGGTCACGGACCCTCAAGTGTAGTGTGAAGTCATACGTGACCGGGCCCTCAACCAAACGCTCTTTCAATGAATCCCTATTCACGCAAGTTCTCACACATGACAAAATAGAATAAACCAACGGTTGTGAGCGTTTGGAGTGCCATGGTCTCCCGGTTTTGTGTTAGGCCTACCTCCAAGAGGGTGTTTTTCGAAAATAATCCAATTGGCCATGAAATATGGTCCATTCGATGCCATGCAGACTTTACGTCCATCTTGCATTCACTTATATACTCCGTTAGTCCCTCAAGCGCAGTGTGAAGCGAACTTGGACCGGCTCCGCCTTGTCCACCATTGAGAGTGCTTGAAGTGTAATGGTCACGGGCTCTCAATCTCATGTGTGAAGTGGCCCTTAGGGCCGCTTTACACCTAGAGGCCGGGCCAATTCGTTGTGTAAGAGGCTTGAAATCCTCACTTATGATTGGCCAAAAGGCTGAAATCGGTCCCAACCCCTTTACACCTAGAGGCCGGGCCGATTTGGTGGTATGAAAATTTTAATCACAAAATGCATGGTATGACACGGCCCGAGCTCGTTGAATTGGTAGCACCCAAAATGGAGGGCCAATTCTTGGCCTCGGGGCCCTATCATATTCCAATAAAAAATAAAATTGTTTTAAAAATAAAATATGATTTTTTCAACGACCTGTATCCATTGGATTATGTGGAAATATGAACGGCTCTATGCTAGATTATGCTAGATCCGTTGGATTATGCTAGATTATGCTAGATCCGTTGGATTATGCTAGATTTATTGAATCGGCCTAGCTTCTTGACCCTAAGGCCTTTACATATGGAAAAATTGACCCCCATTATAATCTTATCATAATGTGTAGTTGAGGCCGGCCTCCAACCCAAAAGGGGCTGAAATTTCATGCAATCGGCCTCAAGGGGAACTGGCCCGGCCTGTAGGTGTAAAGCGGCCCTTTGACGTCGTTGTATATTGATCAGAGGCCTGCCAAACACACACAATTCTAAGTTACATACGAGCGGGCCGTTGCCAACACAGCCATTGTAAACTTACACACACACACACACACACATGTATACAGAATACTATATATATAGAGACTGCACAAAAAGACCATGTATACAACAAGCGTAATGCCTGCCTCAACAACACATGTCCAGGCCATTCATTCAGCGACCCAGAAGTTGCCATGACAGCAGTCGTAGAAGCTGCATGTGTGTGTATAATAGGTAGGTAGCTAAGCCGCCACATATTATGAAGTTATTGTATATTTAGCTCTGCGCTGCATATTTAGCTTGAGTGTGAGTACACTGATACACTGGTGAGGATAAGAGGCATTGATGGGAGAGTGGAGAGATTCTTCGAGCTTCACTGGGAACAGGGGCGCTCGTTCTCAGGCATGGTGATTACCCAACCATCATATGCGACACTTGAAACCCCAATTAGCACTACTGTAGTGTATAGAGTATACAGAGTGGAATGAATGAATGAATGAATGGACATACATGTGGAAGATAATTTGTGGGTGGGCATCGTGCATGCCGCAGATGAGGTGACTCATCAGGGTCCAGTATAATATTGACCTGCTGCTGATGGTGTTGGGTAGTTGAGTCCTATGTTCGGGGAAAACCGACGGCTAGTTCATTATCAGCCGATGGATTTCCCCTCATGGCCGGTCCAAATTTCCAACCATCGGATGGCAATCCGACTGTAATTTCAATCCTCCGGAAATTAGCCGATGGACCAGAAAATGTCCCGGAAATGTAGCCGATTCTTCTTGTGAGTTACTGGATTTTAGCTGGAAGCATCCAGAGCGCTATTTGTCTGGGGCATCTAGTGATGCACTTGAGGAAGTACCCTAAACCTAAACTTTTTGAATTATGCAACCTTTCCATGACCAAATCCAATTGCTTCTATGAAGAATTGGGGGACCCTTGGCCTTCAAGCGGTGAAGGCATTGCTAGGTTCAATTCCTGCCAAGGATATTAACTCTTCAAATTTAAAGTTTTGAAGATGCCTTTCTTTTCACTTATTCAAGATTTTGTACTAAGAAATGATTTCTAATAACTTTTCATACATTTTGTAAACAATTAGGGCCGATATGAATTCCATTTAATCGGATATTGACCAATGAAAATATGAAAATATAGGCACTTGGCCGATTGATTTTACAAAAGACCGACTCTTGCCGATGTAAATTGGAAAAAATCCGACCCTTCGTAGCAACTACCGGCAATTAGCCACTAAGGCTTCAAAAACTTCCCGAACTCTGGTTGAGTCCAAGATCAGATGCCAAATCTGGCCACCCAAACACTCTTTGTTGCCTGTTGTGGTGCTATCCACTTGGTGGCTTCATGAGATTCCCTCCTAAGTTAAGCTTAGCTGCTCAGTGATTGGGGACGTTTTGGACATAACCGGTTGAGATCCATGTGTTTGCAAGTCCAACCGGTTACATGTTGACATCCTCCGACCACATTTTGGTAGGCTGCTAGAATGTGGGGGGCCATGGACACGGGCTACTAGACTTCCATGCAAAATTAAATTTCTTTTTACCACGGTACGACATTTGGATGATTTAAGGGCTCTTTAAGTTTCACAGTCACAACTCTTGGGTCCGTTTGTAAAAGCAATCCCTAAGTTGTATTTATTTGAAGTTGTGAAGTCTAAAATAGGTTTGATTGAATAACACAACTTATGCCCCCTTCCCACCTGACTTTAGTTAAGACCCAAAGTATTTCCTAAAAACCGGGTAAAGCTCCCTCGGTTATAGCGGAGGCATCCGACTATCTCAATGCACCTACAAGAACTTGCTCCGGAGATTTTCAAGTAGGTTTTAGTTAAGTAGCTTTCACACATGTTCATGGTTTAATCTACCAAGCAATGCATGTTGGGTAGTTTTTGTCCCATCCCCAAATGCCTTACTACTCACCTATCTTACCCTCGGTTTTTGTTAATGGAGCTCCTCGTGCCCTCATAGCTAAGACTAAAAAGCAACCAATCACAAGGGTGGGAGGCGACACTTTTAAAATTCCTATATTCTTGCCTCATGTTTAGGTACCGAAAAGAGGGTCGGTGGTTGAGGCTTAAAACCTCCACTTTTAAGCCATGCCACATCGTTTGCCACCTAGGCTCGGCACTAAAAAGAGCCGTATGTGTGAACCCTAAATAACTAAAACCGCTTTTAGACTAAAACTACTTCTAACTAATGTCAAGTGGGAATGCCCCATTAGGCCACTTTACATTAAGGACGTGAGCGGGCCTTAAACATACACTTTTAGCTCTACATCCACTGCTTGAAGGTTATGAAATACACAATCAGTGTGAGATAATTTGCAAATCCAAATCGAGGATGTAGCCACTTTTCAAATAATATTCAAAGCTCATGTGAATATCTTATTCATTATCAAAGTTCTTGTGCTCATTAAATGGTCATATAGTTGCCCCTAATCATGTTGATCATCGAACTTAGAATGACTACCATATTTTTGAGCATGTAGTTCAATATCTTTAATACACATGTCTTTGTGGTATCCATTCTTAGAGCCACACCAACCACAAACCACAAAAATAATATAAGTGTATGATAAAGACTAGTAACCAAATTTTGCAAGTCTACCTTTTAATTGTGGGCAGTTGACATCTACATTCACCACCGAGAAGTAGGGGTCCTTTACTTAGACAAGATTAACTCTGCATGTGTAATGTACACTCTAACCTCCCTAATATCATGCTTGTGGAAAACCAAAGTGCATGTGATATTAAGGAGGTCTACAGTGTTAACATGGATGCATGATGATAGAGAATTAGTGTAGCATGTGACATTACGGAATAACACAAAGTCAACATTGCAATAATGACAATGATGACAATGTGATGCGTGCGAGTGTGTGATGTGAATTCTTTTGGTGGATTATTTTAATGTCAACCCATGATATATGAGAAGGAAATGTGACAACAAGGAGGGAGATTTAAATTGCGCACATCCGTTCCCTAGGGTTTTGATATATTAAAGAGGGAGCGACATTACAAAGGTTGACATTATGGAGGTTAGGGTGTATGTGTTATCTTCTAACTTAGTAGAACTTTCTCTTATAGAATTGTGAGTAATTAATCTCATTGGGTATTACTAGATTAATTTGGGGTCATGGAAATAATTATAGTGTCAAATCACCTTCAGAAGACATTCTCCATACCAAAAGACAACTACCCAATGTTTCTACTAGATGAATGGGACATACGTATGGTAGATCCAAGATGACCCCAAACTACCAAATGATAGTGGAGAGGTACCCAAACCAAACGGAGTGGTTGGCGGTTCGATTCCTGGCCGTGAAATCGTCTCTCTACTTGACCGAAAAACTATCCAGGTGGTCAAACGCCTCATGTGTTTCAAGAAAAGAAAAGAAAACGACATACATATGCAATAATTTCATGGTAGTTGATAAAATTAAGTCCAACGTTCAATTGGATTTTTATTCACTTGCTAAAAGGATGTAATACATGTAATCAAATGGATTTTTTCAAGTTTTCAAGTTCTTAAATTCTCATATAGAAAGAGGGCTCAAACAATTGTAAAGTGATCAACATGGCAATCACCACTTGAGCAAAGGATCTATTTAGATTACAAATGTAAACTTATCCTCATACACACTAATACCTTGGACCTCCCTGATGATAAACAATGACATGAATCAACTGGGTCACTTAGCCCCAAGGTGAACCTTCAAAGGCCCAAATATCTCCATGTCCACCATGCATAACAAGTTTATGTCCCGGTTGGTTAGTACTTGTTACTACATTGATTATCCCAAATAGTGCATATGGTACTAATTCTAGAAACAAACACTATTTTGCCAAGTCTCAAAATTAGCGAGGGCTGAACTTTTTATTAAGTGATACCAAATTCACGAATACTTGCTCATTTACCATGCATTTCTAAGATGCATGGTAAATGCAAATCGATGCATGTTCTAAGATGTTTATAGAGTGATCAAACAAAATTACATGCAAACGTGAATAGTGCTAGGATGAATAATGCTGGTAATTTCAGTGAATAATGTTGATATGCATAGTATTTTTAGTGAATAGTGCCGAGGTGTCCAATGCTTTCAAGATCTTTTGGTGGCACTAATTTCATGGCGTAAAGAAATTTAGTATCACCTTCACTAATTTCCCACTCTCACTCTTAGCCCTCCTACTAATTGGGATAATCAATGTAGTATAGAGTCTACTCTTAAAAGAGGATAGTAGCCTACATGCAAATGAGGCTCTTAATTCATGCTTGCTTTGTCGCGATCCAACGTTTATTTCTATCTATCTATCTATCTACAATAATACCTATTAATAATAATAATAAATAAATATTCGTTTTTATTCACAATTTCATTTATTTTCTCAAGATAGTACATTAGAAAATTGGCTAAGATAAGCAGACCTAGTTCTATTTCTTTTCTTAACGGAACACCTATAATTGAGTAGTGTGTGATTAGGTATGGATCTAAGTACACACACCAATAAAACTTGCTTCATTCAAAAGAGAGAAAATTATGTGCTTAAAACTTGTAAAGTTCAATAGTCAACATATGATGTGGAGAGAATCTATATGATCATTTGAGAAGGAAGAGAACCCGCACCAAATGATAATGAATAAGATATTCACATGAGCTCCATAATCATGACTCAGACAATGAACATGACCTTGCTATGGAATCCACTAAAGTGATTATTCCAATGAGTGCGTGTTATTATTTAGAGTTATGTAGTGCTATAACTATTTAACGAGAATGTAACTTTTCACCAAGAGAAGTCATTTGTGTTCTATAATGTCCAACCAACCTACGAAACTTTCGTTAGTAAAAAATGAACTCTTGAGTAAAACGTTATTGCATTGTGGAATTCCAAGTAGTAAGACGCACTAATTGGGATAATTAGTGTAGTCATCCCTTACTAAGGTCTCGTGTTCAATATCCTAAGAAAAGTGGAGTCATCGGACACAATACCCATTTAGAGAAAGAGAGAGGGGGAGGGGGGGGGGGGGGTGCGGCTGCCACGTAAGCTCCTGAGAGCGCCACGGTGGCAATTTCATGATTTCTTTTGTGGATTATCCAGATTATCCATTTGCCCGTCTTCTGGACTCACGAGTCCATCTCCGAAGGCTCAAAACGCTTCGTCGGATTGCAAACCCTGCCCCCGGCGACATCCAAATCTCTAGGGTTTCACAAATCGCACATCGCCTCGCCGTGACAGGAGCCATGGCGCTGCTGCAGACCTCGGCGCTGCTGGTTCCCGGGGCATCTCCTGCTGCGGCGGCACCTCGAGCCGCACTGCATTGCGGCAATTTGAGGACCGTGTTCGTGAACCGCAGAGTAGGCAGGGTTTCGCTTAGCCGGCAGCTGGGGACGCAGAATGGCTCTCGCGTGTCAGCGTGGTTCAAATTTGGCAGCAACGGAGTGGACTCTGAGAGCGCAGGGATTTACGGGAGCCAGAAGCGTGACGACTTCGACAGAGATGATGTGGAGCAGGTTTTGAATCTCCCTTTCCTTGCAACTTATTAGCAGTCGTTCGTGAGGTCTCTGAAATTGAAGAAACAGGTGGGTGCGATGTAATTCTGTGGGTCATTTTGGATTTATGTTTACAGTTGGCAGCATTCATCCTCTTCATAATGAATTTGTCGCTTGAGAATGCTTTTTTTTTTGCGATTCCTTCATCTGGCTCCCTGCGGATAGATTAAATTTGATGCGTTTAGCTCAGTTCTCGTTAGTTGGAGAATTCTAAAACAACAATTTGTCTAAGTTTCTCCCTTATAAGTTATTACCTCGAGGCGCGCACTCAATGTAGAGGGTCAAAAGAACGGGAGTGCGTACTTTTGACCCTCCTTTGTACATTTATAACTGATATGAAAATATTATGTACATGTTGAACCTTATGCAAATTCTATGTGGAAGAAATTTGTATCCATTATGTGTGGTCATTTTGTTCTTCCATTATCCTTCAAAGGAGACATTTCAGCTCAAACCTTCACCCAAGTTTTGAAGGCCACTTTCATGCTATTTGGTTGAATTTTTGTCAGATGCAAGTATTGCAAGTAATGAAATATTATCCAAAATCTTGGACCCTAAAATTGAGATTTCTCCATCTACATTAGGGCACCCCTGGGGCTATAAGCATTCATCCACGAAGTCTGTAAAATTGAGGAAATGTGTGCTTTGCGATAATTCTGTATGGGAAAGTTTGAATTAACTATTTTTTTGGCAGCATTGATCCTTTATAACGAATTGTCATCTGAGAAAGCTGTTTCCATTCCTTCATCTGGCTGCCTGCGGATTGATGAACTTGATGCATTCGGCTCACTTTTCATTAGTTGGAGATTGTGAGCACAACTGTTTCTTTAAGTGGCCACAGAATAGAATATGCTCCTTTGAGAGGTTCGCCACCTGAGTAGGTTGCCGTGAATACAATGCGGATGCTGAGCTACGCACACTGTCTCAGAGCTGAAACTCAAGGGGGTTGATTCCAAGATTGTTTGATGGGAATATGCTAGCTAACCAATCATAGGGCTCCACATCCTGGTTACCACTAACCAAGGCTGACCAATTTAACTGAGGAGCTAAGGTTGACCGGCCAAAGTTTTGAACATCATAATTATGTGGCCCACACCATTTGTGTTTCATATAATTATAATAAAATAAAACTATTTATCTAAATTTGGACATTGAAAATGACATTTACTATGATTTTATTATTAAAAATATATGCTAATTTAGGACGATGTGAGAAATAGTGTGGTCCACCTCGTAGCAGAATGGAGAAGAGATGGGGATAATAAAAGGGAGGCATTCAAGGGAAAAAATTGGGCTACTCATTTGTAAAAGTTAGCTAGCATTAGGGGTATGGATGAGTTAAGATTTCTTCACAAAACCAAGGCCCCAAAAGCTAGCTAACTTCTAGTTTGTCAAGTTTTATTTAAACCTCAATTATAACAAGGTGGTGCAGCCGTGAGATCTCATACATGTTAGCTACCTCACATGTTAGCTAATTCTCTTAACCGGGTAGTTTGGGCACAATATAACTAATTTGAGTGGTTACTTACTCTAACCGGATCCTTAAGTGGGATTAAGTGTGGCTAGAGCCTAAGATGGAAGGTTTAGTGTATGAGCACTGGAATGTAACAACATGACAGGAACCTACTACTTACAGGATTTTTTCTTAGGGCACTCATCAGGGTGAATAACCTAAAGGAATGATTTCGTCTCTTGCAAGTCTGAACTGAAGGAACTCATTGTGGTGTCATTTCCAACGCAGTACTTCAACTACATGGGCATGCTGGCTACTGAAGGCACGTATGACAAGATGAATCTGTTGCTGGATCAAGGTATTCACCCTGTGGACATCCTTCTGTTAATGGCTTCGTCTGAGGGAGATGACCCCAAGGTGGAGGAGCTTCTCAAAGCTGGAGCTCGAAGTGATGTGAAGAATTTAGATGGCAAGACTGCAGTTGATCTTGCAGCAAATGAGAGAATTCAGCAGCTGCTCTTGAGTAGCTCCAAAGCAAACGTTTGATTCCTGCTTAACCTGTTTCTGGTAGTAGCTGGTCAGTAAATCAGGTGCTAGTTCATTCCATCAATCTTAGTAAATCTCAGAGAAACAACACATTGCCTTTTTTTCTCTAGAGCCTCGTTATCTGGTTGAATTGTAGTTTGCCTCTCAACAATTTTGCTATCTTGAAACATGTACATTAGTATGCATCTGGCACGGTGAATCCACCTTGATCAGTGGAGTATCTGGTCTCAATATACGAATCTCCTTGAAATATGTGTGCCTTATGTGGTCACTTTATTGAATTGGACACACATGTTTGAGTCGTATATGGAAAGGGTTATTATTTTGAATGGACGCCAAAAAGACGCATGCTACAATGATATTGGACTATGTACTCAAAATATGTTCTATTATTCTAGGTTCAGTCGGTGAAGCAATTGGGAAGGTCTATGTGATCACTTAAGGAGAAAGAGCATAGGAGCTCAACTTGGCTATGCACTGACTGTCTTGATGCACAAAATGACTTTTGATATGTTGCACACATGGCTTTACATCTCACATTGTTGACATTACGAAGTGTAGAGAAGCACTAGGTTTATGGACCAGTGCTCCAGTGATTCAATGAAAGGACTCAATGGCAACAAATGGTAAATCAACTTTATTTCGTCTGATAGAACACAAGGTTGCATTCATGCATGCAGATGCTATGAATGACTCGATGATCATAACCTCGACAGCATGACTCTTTATTAATATTGCCCTATATCTAAGTTACACGCGGCAATATGAGTCCACAGGAACACCATCGGCGGAAAATTATTGTAGTATGTTATAATGTGATGTGGTGGCGGCTGCGGCCAATGGTTGTGCACCCAGCTGGTAATCTAGGGAGCCTGGCCATTTGCATTCGCCGGTGGATAGTATTCACAGACTGTGTAGGAAATGCCATTGCTGCTGCACTGCATGTTGTAGCAACCCGTGCTTAGTGTCTGTGCCGATACCATCTGTGAGTATTCGTGAGAGACACTTTCACCCCGGCCTTCTCTGTGGTGGTGGTGTTCATCATCATCATCATCGCCACCGTCACCTCCCTCACCACCGTCGCCTCCCTCGCCTCCCTCGCCGTCGTCGTCACCGTCCCCACCGTCCCCGCCGTCACCTCCGTCACCACCCTCTTCGTCCCCACCGTCTCCACCATCTCCACCATCTCCACCGTCTCCACCGTCGCTGTACTCACTGTGTTCCTCTTCCTCATGGTGATGGCGATGGTGATGGTGTTCCTCTTCCTCATGGTGATGGTGATGGTGACGGTGACGGTGTTCCTCTTCCTCATGGTCACCTTCGCCATCCTTTCCCAATGTAACCTTGCCATGATCTCCATTGTCAGAACTAGCAAAGCCAGCTTGAGCCCAGTACCCGGTAGCGTCCTGGGGATTGGCCTGAAGGTTGGCAACACACCAGGAGTTCTGACCGTATAATTTGCCAGCCGATTTTGTGTTCATGCCCTCACTGGAACATGCGAGCAAGCTTGCACACTGTTGTTCTGCGGCAGATTTCGCGGTCTCAACGAGACTCTCGTTCCACACGAGACTTTTGACACCCGCGGCGGAGCGGACCTCATTGTGGGCGTCCAAGAAGGCTTGAGCTTCGACACTGAGCTGCACTTCATGAGCTCCAGCAGATCCAGGCCACTGCGCCATTACGGCACATACAACAACTGCCAAGTAAATTGCCAAATTCATGTTCCACGCCATGTAGACCGGGATCGATCGGGGATCGACCACAAAACTGCTGGGGAAATGATCACAGCTACCCAGCACCTAGCTGCACCACTGCTGATCACTGGACTTGTGTTTCTGTGATCCTATGCTGCTGAAACTGGAGATGCAATGTCATTATATAGTATCAGGATAGTTCCTGAAAACAGGCATCATCTTCATGAGCTCAGTACCTACTGATGTTGATATAACTTCCACCGGCCGTGAGGGTACATTACAGCTTCCCATCTCCTTCCAGTGAGAGACAGAAGAAGCAAAAGCAAGCAATCTATTCAAAAATTACAATACCATTGCTGTGATGCTATGTCAATGGTTGACATTTCTACACTAGCTTGGATCACGCTGTTGGATCTACTGTATCCAGAATTCTTCCAAGTAGTGCAGTGCATTTATTCCAAGTATAGTGCATTCATTCCAAGTATACTGCATGACCTTTCCTGTTTGGGCTATCATGCTCCCATCATGCTGCACCGATCTACACAGGTCAATTCTCGACTTTTCAGAAGAGGTGATGTGCTCTTTAGTGCTCATTAGGCATTGCATCTCCCTTGTTGCAAATCCACAGAAATGTCACGGCCTTCATCTAGAGCCAGAGCTGCTGGCATGACAGAGAGCCGTGGCTTGTACTCATGTCGGCACAATTCATGAGCACCACTGAATGGGGAGAATCGACCACTACACTAAATATGATATTTAGTGTTTGATTATATTTGATGTTGTTACCACCCTACCTTGCTCAACACTAATTTTCAATTCCTTGACCATTAGTGTTAGAAGATATGCTAGAAGGTATGCTGAAATTCTCCTTTTATCATTGTTAATTTTTTTTCCCATATCTTTAATAACACTAAATTCAAACACGTAACTTTCACATATTACCATAGTTGATGTTTAGTGTTCGAGTTTACATTTAATGTTACTTACTTTCATAGGGTTATTGACATTTAGTGTATGCGTTCATATTTAGTGTATCAAACACTAAATATCATATTTAATGTAGTTATAGATTAACCGGTTGAGTTTGAGAAATAACTGGTTAGAGTTCAAGACTTCAAGAAAATTACCCATCATTTTATAGGAGTCTATGGAATATACCTCAAGTTAATCAAGGAAAAACCGAAATATGTCAACATGTAGCTGGTTGGGCTAGGAAACAGTAAGATCTTGACCGATTATGTCCAATAATCTCCCTGGGCACTGATGAGCACCACACATGGGCCTAAGTGGCTCTTGTTGTTGGTGGGCCCTGCTTTTTGGACATTGCTTTGACATGTCAGTTGTTGAGGTTGTATGGGGATCTTGCTAGCACGTAGTCATAATTGCCACGATTGAGTGGACTCGCATCTATGTTTGGAGCTTGGAGAAATTCTCTAGCAAATGGTTTAGGTGTTGAATTAGGATAACATGCATGGGCGATTCGGCAAAATGGGTAAAAATGTGGAGAGGAGAGGAACCGTTTGGGTACTTGCTACACCTGGGTTGTAGAGGCTATCGGCCGCACCCCTACAACCCTAGCTTCCGCACAACCACTCCATGTCATGCTCAAGGTTCTAATTTATGCTAGAAATCTTTATTTTTAGCCAAATGAAAAAGACTTTATTTCATTGACAATAAACACACAAGGTCTCTAGGACTAGTATAAGAGAGAGGGATACTTAGTTTGGTGCATGTGATGAAACCTTTACAACCCCAAGATGGATTGACAAGACCCCTAAGCATGATCAACAATTCAAACAACATAAAGAGCATTGATATTCCTAGTGTTTATAGCGGGGAGCGCAAAACTTGGTGGGTTTATCGCACAAGGCTAATCGGAATTAATGTAAACTATGTTTATGTAAATCTAGACTTATTGATGAATTATGGACATAGTGAAATATTATTTGTGCACTCCTATGGGGGGACCCTATGATAGAAATGACACGTGAAAAATGAACATTTTCACATGGGGGACCCTATGTAGAGGGAACACTTGACCATATTGTTTCTCAAAGTATATGAAATTGAAATTTTCATCATATTTTTCTAGTTTCTTCCTCCAAATAATTTGTTTTGAATGTGCAACTATGAAAAAAATACTCTTAGAGTACTTTAATTTTGTACAAAACTTTTGTCCATACTTAATTCCTTGTTAATGTGTGGAGGGCAACACAAAGGGCATAGGAGGAGCCTCATTTTCTCACCTGATTGCCCAGGGTGGGTCATTGCCTAGGTTTTGCTACCCTTTAGGGTTGGGCATTGTAACATTCTCTTTTCATATTGGCCAATAGATGACCCAAGTCCTAGAGATTGTTGTGGGAAACAGGTGGCACATGTTCCAACTCCTATAAGTTTCTTTTGTGCACAACAACCTCCATATTCTAGCAAAATCGCACATATTTTGCTACTATATCAAGATATTTGCGCATGATGCAACCCTCGACACAACAAAAACCCCGAAAAGTGAAGCCATTTTTGGCTTCTTACAGGGTTTAGGGGTTAATTAATCCTATCACGTGACAAACAAGGTGGGTCTAGTTGTAGGCTACTTGTTATATGCCATGTGAACCTATTGTGGGCATTTCCAACTCCACAAACAATTTTGGCCATTGGGTTGAATCAAGGAAGGATAAGCCACATAGGGCCCAAAGACTTTATATAATTACTACACAACCAAGGTGATTTAAGCCCATTCTATGTAAATCAAAAATATTGCAGGTTATAATAGTGGTTTAAGCTGGCAAATTGATAGCCCAAGAAGTAATGTGACTGCCAATTCTACCGATTTACATACGCCGATGTGTGCAATTAGGCCGCCCCACGCTAATATATCCACATTCCACACTATTTTGAATATATGTTGCCACAAAATGATTTTTCTGACTGTGGTCACTATGCGGATGAATAAAGGAAATTGTAAATTTTTATAATCTGAATTTGACCCAAGGTAATTTGCATGGGTGAAGAGGCAATCAATTTGCAAAGGCAACCCAATTGCACATATCAGTGTAGTGTTCTGTGCTCTTCATAAGCCCTTCTTATGCTGCGACTGTTCTGGGCGACAGAGCTGTCATGTTGTAAAGTGAAACACCAGGTGCTGAAACAACTATCACTATAATCTACAATTGAAAACTCAAGAACGAGTAAATTGGTGTAAGCTCCAACAAGTACAATTATAAGAGTCACAAGATCGATAACACTGTTGACACCTATTTTGAGTGGCCTGCATCAATTAAGACCCGAATAACACAAGTGATGCACATGTTCTCAACTGAATTTGCACTGTTGATAGCAAACCAAACATACTGACCATAAACCCACCTATCAGTGCATGTTTCACAAGTGTGCAGAATTGAACTGAGGTCAGCAAACAGTTGCACAAGATCGACTTGGGTTGCGTATCTCTGAAACCTCATGGAAAAGTCTTGGTTGCAATATATTGAGAATCTGTTTGGGCCACAATTGGAAACCTCACAACAATGCAAGAATGTGGAAATTGTATTCTGGCATGGTACTGGTAAGACACACCTCTGTTGATAAAAATACACCTATCTGCAAAGAGTTGTTGAATCAATTCTTGAAGAATATATCTGCCGCTTGGTCAGGGAAAAATTGCAAATATAGGTAGGCCACTGCAATCAGCAACATATACCAGAGTCAGATATCAATGACAAGTTCAACAGACCCTTTATAAATTGAGATCTTGCTGGTAATGCAGGTCGCCAAACACACTCAACTGGCAATTATACTTCCACCATCTACCTGTGAGCTCACCTGAAAAAAATCTGCTTATATGGGACAGGTGTGTGAAGTTGGCTAAGGTGGGGAAACTTACACACAAGAAGGGTGCCGAGTACAACTGAAAATTGTTGTTGGATGGTCACCAGACCAGCTTTCCCTGCATCTTTCAGATCTCTTGGACCCTCCTTCTCAAAAGTACCTGGTCAGACGCAACATATTAATTCATAATCTGTTGATATCAAATGCATGCACAGGATTTTTCAGAGTAGCCACATGCAACTAGGAGACATTTTCTGAGACAACGACTCTCAACAATTTGCAAGCTAGTGCAACTTGGTGTGTGTAGATCCAGAAATTTTCCTGTATAGTAGAAAAATGAACCAAAATGAAACAGCAGAGGATTTGCCACCTGTACCTGGCTCAACCTTCTGCAAACCATTCAGAAGGTAGGCTACATTTTGGAATCCTGCTTTCTCCAGCTTGTCAGCAGCTGTTCCTGACCTATGATTCATTGACACGCCATGTCGTATCATAAGCCGAGTTTCTATGGCATTTGATGGAAAATTCAAGCATACAAGGGTAGACCACAAGAGTGTTGTAAGACGCTCAGAATATATAAGGGACTTTCCGGAATAAACACCGTGAGGTATTTCATATTGGTTTTTAAAATGGATGGTTCACATGTGTGGGATCGCAATCAGTAGCCATGATGATAATTGAAGGCACTAGACGCTTTGATCTTGAAAATTCTTGAGAAATCCTGATGTCTTGAAGAAAAAGAAAAAGGTCCACAGGTTCCCTGCTTTGTTTTGATGTTTGAGATCTTATCAGGGAACTCTCATGGCGTGAAATTCCACTCAGTAACCCACCCTGGCAAAACACTAAGGAAATTTACAAGGTTTTTAAGAGCCGAATAATCTGTACATATCGGAGAAAAATTCTAACCATCCTTGAAGTTCTTCCAGTAATCAACCCACTCATGATATGATACATAAACATCAGTCACTGGGAAAATTATGACATGCTGACCTTGCATGTTGGGAGAGGGACTGCGCAGTGAGATCCACACACTAGGTGCATGAAGACACTAGGAATGGAAGAGGAAACGGTAGAGACTGAGGAACATCGAGGAAGATCAGAGAAGGAAATGTGACTGACTGCTAACCTTAAGCCTTCCTGACAGACAATGAGGATCTTGTCATCCTTCTTGAACCGCTTCTCTACGGTGGAAACAAAGTCATTGTTCTCCTTGGTAAATGCTACTCCATAAAAGGCTCCCGCAAAGCTGTTGTGAGCAAACTTCTTCAGAAGAGTACCTGTGGTCAGTAGAAACCTTCAGTACCATCCAAACTATTTTAAACATCAACGTTCAAATCAAAAGAGCCAAGTTCAGGAGAAGCTCAGCCCTACATTCAAGCCCCCAAGTTCCAACAGCTCTCTTCTGCAAGTGGCCCTGGCCCAAACTCTGAAGCATGAGGGAATTTTGAGAAATCTACCACAGAAAAAACATGTCGTAAATTGCCTAAAGTTCCTTGTGTAGGTTGTAAACACCAAAAAACTCGTTTAGCTATATAAATCATTGTAAGTAATGATGTTCAAACAACACTTACAGATAATGGTAATCACAAAATAAGAATCAAAAGAGATAGCCAATCCAGAGCTTTTAGAGTTACATACAATAAAATGCAATCAAAAGGACACAATCAAAAAACTACAATGACACGGAAAACAAATCACACAAGCGGCAGTAGCTAAATGGTGGAAAGCCATAAGACGAGGGGCCGTTACAACAATCTGCATGGAAGGAGCCACTTCCCACGATATCCACACTGCCTTGATCAGTTCCCACAAACAATGAATTCTTGTCTTAAGTTTCTGCTACTGATCTCCAGAGGTAAAGGGAAGACTCAAGCAAATTGTTGTAAATCATGTGTTCTAAGACCTCAATTTCCACACAGAGAAAGCAGGAGAGATAAGACAATACCCTAAGTAGGCAAAACCAAAAGCCAAAAGTTTAGAATCTGCCTGTACCGGGGTCTGAATCTTCGTTGTCAATGAAGAGGGGTGCATGCAGACTCTTGGGGATGTGAGAACGGTTGTACTGTCCCGCATCCCTGATGTCAATGATAGAGTACCCCTCCTCATCAACGAGCTGCTTAGCCTCTTCAGCATCGACATACTCTACCCCTGCTGCACGCGCTACTCCGGTAGTCTGAGTGTCCGAGAGCGAGGATCTTGCCCCATGATAGCTTTGAACGCTTTTCAGATGCACACCGCACCACCTACAGATGAAAAAAAACACTAGTAGGTCTGTCAAAATCCTTGCCAAGCTGCCACCACCACGTTACTGCAATACATGTGGAAATCATATATACATTTTGGGGGCGGGTGGGCACCGACGCAATCACTGCTCCCAAAGTTCCGAATCAATCGGGCCGAATTGATGGTGGCATGTTGAGCAGACGGTTCGGAGATGGCTTGGAGCATTTACTCATATGCACGGGCATTTATTCAAAAAGACATGGGTCCAAACTAGTTCCTATACAATTTGGAAGTCTGAAATGGCAAGGGAGAATGGGGGAATTGATGCAGATGCCTTTCCAACATCGACATGTTGAACGGGATGGTGCGGGAATGGCCCGGGACATTTAATCATATACACAGTGCACAACGGGTCAGGTCAGGATGGGCCGAAACTAGTCTACTATACATTTTAGAAAGGTTGAACGCGAGGGCGCCCGTGTGATGAGGCCATCAACGTTCAATCTTCCCAAAACAGGACGGCAGCATGTTGAGTGAACGGTGTGGGTATGATGACCTGGGACATTCTTTCCTATGCACAGGCACATCGGTCTGGAACGGGACGGGCCCAAACTAGTCTCGTTACATAGAGGAACTCAAGGGTTTAAGTCCAATCACCTTGAGCTCATCAGATTCATCCGATGATAACAAGAATGCTGTTGAGACATCTGTCATAATGTGAGTAGACATGGTTCTGTGATGTTGCAAAATGCGGGAACCATTACTCGCATATCAATTCAAAATCGGTAAATGCACCAAAGTGTAAGAGGAGACTCTGCCTAATGAATCCGCAAAGCTCTAAGGAAAACGGAGCTCCATCCTTCTGCCATCCTAAATTCACTTCCTTTGTCAAACATTACTGCGAAGGTAGTCCTTTAGTTACCATGGAATA
Source organism: Polytrichum commune (assembly GCA_950295325.1). Classification (NCBI taxonomy): domain Eukaryota; kingdom Viridiplantae; phylum Streptophyta; class Polytrichopsida; order Polytrichales; family Polytrichaceae; genus Polytrichum; species Polytrichum commune. Next base: position 41,813,100 of record OX485807.1, read on the forward strand.
CCAAAAAAGCCTAAAATCTCTGCCATCTTCAATACACTAGACCTCAACTACCCGCTATGAGCATTGAGAAACATTACGGAAGTCCTCATTGTATGCCAATTCTCCACTCTCTAACTCGTCCATGCCCAGTGACGGTCATCAATCCCTGCTTTAAGCAACAGTCGCCAAAACTATTGTGGAAAAAAAGAAAAAAAAATTAAAAACAAAAACAAAATATCGAATTCATCTCACCAACCATCCGAAGCGAACATCTCCACAGCGTAAGTGTTACACATTCGACATAGTAAAGCGGGAATTAGTCTAGGAGAATGCTGCAATTTTTTACCTGTGGGAACTGGCCTGGAGCAGGGCCGGGCGGCTGCAGCTTCCGAGGTCGCGAGCGGAAAGAGACGCAGTTTTGGCGAGGCCGGTGATGGCTGCTGCTGCCTGCAATTGCATTGCGGAAGCCATCGCCATCGCCATACCAAATCACTCCTCCCTTCGCTGAAGAAAACTCAACCGAAAGCATGGACACGGCGGTGAACTCTGCTGGGGGCTGGGACTCTCCATAGGATAGAGGCTCTGTCCACGTGTAGGCTGGAGAGGGGCCCACAAATATATAGAGCTTCCAATCAGATATGGCCGTGGCACGTCCCTCCTCGATTACGGGCAGCTGCAACTGCTGCCCGTGAACAACCCTGGGTTTTTGTCAACACAAGTGTCCCGGGAGGATTTTGGGCGTAGTTGGTCAAAATCCTAGTGTTTCCAAGTCCAACTGGTTAAATGTTGTGATCTTTCGGTTTTTCTTTATTAATTTGAGGCATATCTCATAGACTCCTCTACAATGATGGGTAATTTTCCTTATTCGAGATTAGTCTAAGATGGTTTTTTTTTTGGGGGGGGGGGAGGGGTGGTGACGTATGCCCATTCAAGGACTGAGGGGATCTTCATTTTGGTACTGATAAAGGCATTCATATGAGCTCCAAAAGTTTTGAGGAAACCTAAATGGCTTCAACCCGAATTTGGATATGTGAATCATCTTGTACCAATGGTGTGTTGAATATTGTAGAATAGTGGTGTAAAAGGAAAAATAGCCATTTAGACACAACTTCCTTAGTATCATGGCAGGTTCAACAACACATGCATAACAAAAATTCCATCCTGTGCCACATCGACTTTCCCATATCTTTCAATCAATAGTTTTGTGAATGTGGCACATTCACTTCAAAAAAAGAAGAAAAAGTATCAAAGCTGCCATGGTACTATGGTATCAATGTGACATCTGATCTCAGCTTGGTGATTTGAAAAATCATTGTTCAAGAGTCTGGTGCATCTGTGGGTCTTTTCAGACCAGGAGAAGTCTTACAAATAATAATCCATTGGTTCTTGCTTGCATCCATCTATCACATGAGAGGAAAGGCAAGAGATTGGTAAGGTAGAAGCACCTATTGCAGATACATTAAGCACTATGGTCCCTTATCTAACCCAACGAATTATTTTACTGTTCCAGTGTTCTTCAGCTCTAGCTCATGTTTTTTTCAGTATTGCATAGCATTGCCTGTCACCTTAGCAAGAGAAATCTCATAAATTGTGGCCACGTGACAAAAATCCAGCAATATTTCTCCCTCATTGCAATTCCCATTTCATCCCTCATTTCCTCTAACTTGACAATGAACACCAGATGTAGAATCACAAAAAGTTACTCAAGTATGAATTATGCTTTTGCAGACTCGAGCTGCTGCACTTTTCACCAGTGTGTATGCTTCACTGATCCAAGTATAAAAAAAATTGTGTACAAATACATGTCGTTGCGGATTACTCATTGGCTGTTGCACCTGGAGAATGTGCAACCCTATGATGAAACTCCAACATAATTGCCTCCACCTCTATATAAAGGATTCTGTCACCTTACCTACCGACCTCATAAGGAACAAAAACATGCTTCAAAACATCTACTCCAGTCAAAAGGTAGGCACGAGCATGAAGTGCAAAAATCTTTCCGCAGATTGTTGACTTGAACCAGAGATTGGCACTTTTCCAGTGCAGGTTTCAGAAATTCATATTTTTTGTGGCCTACCTTCATTTACACTGTACTTCATGAAAGTCGTCGCATACTACTTGCTAGTAGGAAGCGGAAGAAAGAATCCACCGCAGACAAGAACACCATAAGGAGAATCACTACCACAAGTGTTAACAATGCTGTTTTCACCTGCATATCATTACAGAACCACATTATAGTCAATGATATGTCCAGAATGTCATGTCCCAACAGACTTAACATTTTATGATTAGAGAAGGTTTAACATGAAAGAAACTTTTTAAGGTTACAATGAGGTGTTTTGGGGATTATCACTCCCATAGAATACCCTGATACGTCAATAATACTGATCTATTGTGTGGTATTGAGGACGGAAGGACAGTCATGCGATAGTCTTCTTTACTTGGTCCCAGCATACTACATTGGGCCAATGTTACTCCAAGAGTTCCACTTGCTGCTTTTAGGGTTCTCAAACACATCACGTTTTCCAAGTCTAAAGGTTTGCAGTAGGAGAGAACTTAGAGGTTGGACAAAGTAAAGCTTCATCTTGGACCAGTGTTGCTCCAAGATTTCTGCTTGCTGCCTTTAGGGCTCTCAAACTCATCATTTTATTTCTTTTAGCAAAGATTTGCAGATGGGGAGAACTTAAAGCTTCCACAAAGGAAAGCTCCATCCCTGAGCCAATGTTAATCCAAGAATTTCTTGTTGCCTTTAGGGCTCTCAAACTCGTCATTCTTGACAAGTTTAATGGTTTGTAGATGGAGAGAACATAGAGATGGGACATAGCAAAACTTCGTCCCTCCGGAGTGGGGACACTCACAGCGAGCGTCAAACCCTAAAACTTCCTACCCAGTTGGCAACAACGTGATTCCTGCTGACCACTAAAAGCATCACATATCTGCGTCATGTAAAGAAGGGCAAGTGCGACAGGGAAAATGCATACAGTAATTTCCAGAGATGGCCACTCGATTTCCTTGATCTGGCCCGGCTGCTCCCACAAAAATTGGAACACGCCCTTGATAGGACTCTTAAGAAAGATGTCCTTGATAGATCTATTGAATATACACTCCCACAGCAGAGATTAGAATCTGAAATCTCCCCTTCCCTAATTGCAAAATGACAGAAAAATTGCACAACGAGAGAGAGAGAGAGAGTTCCTCTAAGATTAACAGAGGTGATACTGGCAGCTTAACTTACTGGTCATTCGTCCCTGAGGCCTTGACACAATGGCGCCTTCGTTGGCCTTTCTGCACAATGAGCTGCCGACCGAATGACAACCTGCCTCGTCCTTCGCCAACGAACACGCTCCTCAAATTGCTGCCATGCGGTGCAACTCGAGGTCCCGCTGTAGCAGGTATCTTCAACGACGCTGTTTGGAGCAGCGCCATCGCTACAGCTAAACCCTGGCTATGGCGAAATGATGTCAATCTGTAGAGCCTAAAGAAATTGAGAGTAGTAAAGTATCCAAGCATTCGCAGCAAATCCTAGACAGCGATGTTGCCGTCAATCTTCAATATGCTTCCCGACTACAACCAATTCAGCTTGACACTACAACTTCAACAGTTTTCTACCTGGATCTCCGTCCGAAGAAAAAGAAGACAGAACCATAATTACAATCCTCACAGTGTCGGAAGCTCGCTACTAAACCCTAATAACAGCAATTATATGATTTTAAGAATAATTGGAGCCGAGAAACACAAATGCCACAGCAGAAGTGCATTTGGTTAACCGTGCAGGTGTCAATTGAAAGGAATTTCCTTAAACATACAGAAACATGAGAGCATACAAGCTGGCCGAATTCCTGTAACTCTGAGACATTGTGAGCTCACCGAATTGCCGCAGTGAGGTCACAGAGTAACTCTGGACGCGCGCATGAGAATGTCGGCCCTCAAGCTCCAAAGACTTCGCACTTGACCAATTCAAGCACCTACAACGTGATTCCCTGAACTGTATTCGGATCTCTTCAAAAACCGTATTGCCATGAGTACCGAACGCCTCCTGCACCAGCTCGTTTCCAAGACACATGAAAGATTCTGACACAACTCTACAAATGCCGCGAGATGGAACAAATGAAAACCTCTCAACGTCTACGTTGTGTACACACATTCATCGCAGTTCTGTTATGAGCTAGAGCGGACCTCAAATGGTATGCTTGGAAATACTCTAAGATAGATGGGTCTTAAATGGTTACTTTTTCCACGTAGCTCACTTTTCTAAGGATATGAAACATGTAAAAGTAGTATGAGATGGCCCTACAAACTATGGGGGGTGTTAGATCCGGGTTGGGGCAGCCCTCCAGGGAAATTCTTAGAATTGGGCAAGCTTACAACTTGCATTCAAAAATGTCACGGGCACCACAAAGCATTGCCAATATCAAGTTGCACATCATTGATCATGTAGTTTTTTTTGCATAAGAATCAACAAGCATCTTCAAATGAATCATGATCCTCAGAAAAATTATGATGGTTAGGAACATGATTATAGAGATCTTGAAATAATCCAAGAAATGCAATTAATTTGATGAACCTATTTAGCGTGGAAATTCCACTGAGGAATGCTGCTTAATAAGGGCCACTTCACACATGACACTGAGAGCCCGTGACCAGTACACTTCAAGCACTCTCATTGGTGGGAAAGGCGGAGCCAGTCCAAGTTCGCTTCACACTGCGCTTGAGGGACCAACGGAGTACGTGAATGCAAGATGGATCTAAAGTCTACATGGATTCCTGCATGGCATCAAATGGATCATGTTTCATGGTTCATTTGGACTATTTTCATAAACCACTTCTTGGAGGTAGGCCTAACACAAAACCAGGAGACCAACGCACTCCAAACACTCACAACCGTTGATTTATTCTATTATATCATGTGTAAGGATCCCCATGAATAGAAATTCATCGAAATAGCATTTGGTTGAAGGCCCGGTCACATGTGACTTCACACTACACTCGAGGATCCGTGACCACACTACCTGGTTTTGGAGGTGCCTTGGGACGGCCTTTGGACATTTTCTTTTGGGCTCTCACAATTTCGTGGTCACGGCTCTTGGCTCATGTGTGAAGTGCCCCTTAGCCAAGAGCCGTGACCACAAAATTGTGAGAGCCCAAAAGAAAGTGTTCAAAGGCCATCCCAAGACACCTCCAAAATCATGTCGTGTGGTCACGGACCCTCAAGTGTAGTGTAAGTCATATGTGACTAGGCCCTTAACTAAATGCTATTTCAATGAATTTCTATTCATGTAAGTCCTCACACATGATAAAATAAAATAAATCAACGGTTGTGAGCATTCGGAGTGCCATGATCTCCTGATTTTATGTTAGGCCTACCTCCAAGAGGTGATTTTTGAAAATAGTCCAAGTGACCATGAAACACGATCCATTGGATGTCATGTAGGAGTCCATATAGACTTGACATCCATCTTGCATTCACATACTCCGTTGGTCCCTCAAGCGTAGTGTGAAGTGAACTTGGACTTGCTCCGCCTTTTCCACCAATGAGAGTGCTTGAAGTGTAAGGGTCATGGGCTCTCAGTCTCATGTGTGAAGTGGCCCTAAGGATACCATTTTCAAAGGGGCCAAAAGCGGTATTGGACGAAGTTCCACGGCGATACCTCATTCATCTATTTGTTGTTGACAGATAAGGATTGACAACTGTCATTACCGAAGCCTCCTCTCTCCAGAGCAGCTGTGACGTCGGTGGATCGAATGGCAAGAGTATCAGACCTCAGTTCAGTGTGTGGAATTTGTCACGGATCGCAGTTTGAGGTTGTTGCTAAGCTTGATACTCTGCAGCTGTGGATTGTTCTGAGCGAGTGAGCGAGTGAGTGGAGAATCGAAGTGGCTGCCAAGGAGAGCGATGGCAGAGGAAGCGGAGCATGTATTTGTATATGGCAATTTGAGGCCCGATGCACCGGGGAACACAGAGCCGCTAGGGCACGCCAATGGCGCCAAGAAGGCATACCTCATGGGCAGCAGATTGTACTGCTTCAACAAAGGAGGCCAACCGCACGCTGCCGTGCGGCTGGAGGAGGCAGGGCATGCGGTGACGGGCTATGTCGTGAAAGCGGCGAGTTCTAGCGACGTGTCTGGTCTGCTGCAAGAGTCGGAGAGCAAAGAGTACTCGCCCCAGCTCTACGAGAGAGATATAGTTGAGGTATATATGGAGAGATTACACGATTTAAACGCTCTTGCCTCTTTTCCCCATTCTTTCCTCGTCATTTTGGATTATTGTGAGTGATTGACTTGCCGATATCTATTTTGATTGCAAATGCATGAGCTTCTTAGGGTTAGGTTAGATGGGGCTTATTTGGTTGCTTTTTACTTTTTGTTGTTTCCTGCCGTATACTACTTGGATTGGCGACATGGAATTTTCTGTGCGTCCACAAATGTACCTGAGGAAGCCAGGATCAACCTCACCAAGTTTTGGAGCTAATCTCAAAGTGTTATGAATCTTCAAAGTCCAATGACAATGATCCTTAAGAAGGCCACATAGGTCCCCTGATTATGTTGACTATGGAGCTTAGAATGGTTAACAGAATTTGAGCATGACACGTCTTTCCGATGTTTGTTCTTAAATATGCACCTAACCACCAACCACTAATCTGGGTGTCCAATCAAGATAAGTAAGCGAAATTGGCCTGCTTACCTTATTAAAAGCCCTTGAGGCTCTCGCTTACCGGTGTGTTGTCAACACATCTCAGACCGTGGGCAAAGGCGAGAGGAAATTATCGCACACCTCTCATCCATAGTAGCTCTCATACCCCAAATTAGTATGGTCCAAGTTAATTGAGATGAATCAGCCATAAACCAATAGGGGGTCAAGTTTTTATGTTGAAGTGTATGAGAGCTACTCTTGTAGCAAGAATTTTCTCTTGCCTCTGCCTGCGGTCCGAGATGCCTTGCTCACGAGTCGGAAAGTGTGAGTGCTCTTGTTAGTATTAGGGATGATTCGTGGTATATACAATGATGGTCTGATTGTCAATGACGCAGGTCGTGACGGAGAGGGGTGAGCGCGTGCCTTCCTATGTCTACCACCGGCCCGATGTTGATGTGTCAAACCCTGTTCCTAAAGGAGATTGGCTACAGCGTGTGTTCTAATGGAATTATTTTTCCAACGTTCCTATTGACGTTGATTGTGGCGAGCTTTGCAGCTAGTACGAGCTATGTTGAACTTGAAGAAAGCATCAAAACATGAGAGCAATCTCAAAGAACCGTGTTGCAATGGTATGTCTTGGGGTTTGTAGTGAAGGAGAAAACTAGAAGGGCACGGACTTAATGTCAAGCGATAAGACCTTGTTTTGAGGTGTCAGAAATTAGGGGCTGCCTGATTAGTATCCCGTTGTGCAGTAGGTTTTTGTAATCGCATAGGACAGAACATATTAGGTTTTCAAATTCAGAAAAAGGAATGTATAAATTACTGGAAGAGTTTGAACTCAATATTGCTACCTGATTAGTGTAATGTTTTGTTTTGTGCAATGTACATTTGAGACAAGTATTGATCAAGGCATATCCTTGTTACCAGAACTTTATATTTTTGACCTTGTCCTTGTGTACATTGAGATGAGTTGCGTCTTGTACAGGAAATGGGTCATTTTTGGAGGCGTCTTGCAGCAGATAAATTGCCATAGCATTCAATGTGCACAAAAGTTGGAACAAATTCTCAAAATTGTTCCGGGACTTTGCAGGCATGTGTAAAATTGATTGTTAAATGAGTTCTTTGCTGTTTCTTGTGGAAACATTTCTCCCTGTTTGTTTTTCTATACATGTGAGCACTACCATACTTGCACATTACAAATTTCCCGGATGTTCTGTAACTAAGATTGTATTGTTGAGGTAAACCACACAGGCACAGCAGCATTGTGGTTGGCTGGTGACAAAAAATAATAAGCAACACAATGCTATAACGTATGCTTGTGTACGAGGTTCTTATCACAAAATTCAATATGGAAAATGTTATTGTAAAGGACTAAAGATTGTCGCATTGTGAAGAAAGTATTAACACATCAATAGCTTTAAATTGAAGGTAGTTACTATCGATTACCAGGTTAACAAGCTTTGTGCTTTACATCGTACAAGGCAACAATCAATGAAAGAAGGCAACTTTTAACTAGTTGCTGAACAATTGGGTGCTAAACCCATGAACACCCATCCAGAGGGCAGTAATTCCGTAAACATCTCTTCGTATTATGTGAACATCAACGAAATGAATGCAGATTCTATAAACATCTGTTCGTTGAGTTTACACGAGGAGCTTTGAGGCAGATTACTAGGCAGGAGATATCATCTCGACTGCCACGTCGGAGTGCAGATGCTGCCAACGCTTTTGCGGCCGCCTCAGCCGTATCTTCGGCTCGCACTTGATCAACAGCTTCTTGGCTGTTCATTACCTTCCACAATCCATCACTAGCAACTATGAAGAAGTCGTCCACCTCAGTTAGACAACTGTCCCAGATGTCAGGTGCAACGCTCAAATGCTGTTTGATGGTGTAATCTCCAAATGCTCGTGACATATTCAACCTTTTGTCAACGCGATAAACACCACCAAGGGGAGATAAGCTGACCTCACCTCCTTTGGCCTCAACCTGCAATAAAAAATTACAATTAAGCTTTTTGTGCAGTAAGCGAAGTGTGTGGGGATGGATTTTTTGAGCAGATTGCAGTGCATTTAGCGTCATATCAAAGAAAATTGAATTATGAAGCATACCATCTCCCGTTCTTCAGGTTTCTGAGGTTCATGATCAACGCTCAACTCAATTGCCGTGCCTGCCCTTGCAAGAACTGCGCGGGAGTCACCTACATTAGCTACTATTAGCCGCTTGCCATTATTTAGCAGAAATGCCGTCGTCGCTGTTGACCCTGCTCTGTATTCCATATGTTTTTCTCCTTTGTCCAGTATCCTGCATTCACATGAAGGATCCACATGGTCAATCATCGAAGTGCTTGCAGATCATCTAAACCCTAAACCTAGAAAATAGGAATCTGAAGACAAGGAGTCAGCCAACAGTCATACAATTAGGCCTAGGTTAAGTGGCCCTATTGTGGACAATATCAATTCCACAGACAAGTTTGGCCGTTGAATCGGATCAGGAATCTTGTCATCCAATTCGCAACTACGAATTGCAAGGAATTTCATTTCAAGTTTCAGATGCAAAAGTTGAGATACAAAGTAGTAAGAGGTCAAAGTGAAGCATTCTCTTTCTCTCTTTTCGTGATCACGCAGGCCCTCCCAACCAATTGAGTTCACTATTGAACATAGATCTAAACTGGTGTCTGTATTTGAGCACATAGGCCAATCTCATTAAATCACCATTTTTTAGTGTCCATTCTTAATTACAAACCTTGCCATAAACCACTCAAAACATAGGTGTCCATATAAGAAGAGTGACCACATAAGTCAAACATAGCTTACGTAAACAAATAGAGAACACAATGGTAAGTGCAAGGGAAAATGGAAAAACCTTCTGTCGGTGGAGGAGTAGACTTCAGTGATTGTCTTCTTCGGATCATTAACGAAGTTGGGATGCTTCAGAATATTCTCGAAGAGCTCTTGCTCCAGATACGCCGCGACCTCGGTGCCCGCATGCCCATCGTATACCGCAAACAATCCAATCTCGTCACCATCAAATGACTGTGTTCTAGCAACATGATAGTCTTCGATCGGATGGTCCCGCAACCCCTTCACTCTGGCATACCCAAAAGTGACCGGGGATTTCCGACCCTCGCCACTGCCAGCCCACGCCGTGGCTTCCTCCTCCCCAATCTCGGCTCCCATTCTGTGCAACGTAAAATCCGCCAGATGCAAAGCTCTCAACCCTTCACACCTTTGCAGGAATCCACCTGAAAATCAGCGCAAGAAATTAAAGATCAACTTCCCCGCATTAATTTTCTTCCTTACCATCGCTGTTTCCAGCAATTTTCCAGCCACATGTTAGATACATATCACGTTGACTACCATACAATTGCGGAGCCTCACAATGCCGCTTTAAATTCACCAACCCAAACGAGAAATTACAAAGAAATTTTCAAGAAACTCGCGATAACAATGAAACGAAGAGATTGGCATCGCACTCACAGAGTTTAGACGAGAGAGAGAGAGAGAGAGAGAGAGAGAGAAGTTTGGCTACTTGAAGTAGACTCAGAAGTAGCCAAACTTGAGAGCTACTTCTGAATCTACTTCGTTGCTGTGGATCGCACTCGAAACCTAAAGAAAAATCACACCAGATATGCTTCACATTTTGAGATGGCGGAGCTTTAGAAAATCTTCAAAAACTGGAGCCGGAGCAACTCACGGAGATTGAACGACACCCCGTCCGCGTCACCCACCTTGTTACAACTCACTCGCTCCTGTTGTAGTCGATCATCGAAACTCGAAACCCACCTCTCACTCGTGGTTGTTGCCCCTCTCCAACCTGCCAAAACTTCTTGCCACTGCACAGAATCTGGAGCACGCTCGATTCCATATGGCAACTTCGTGTTACCGTCACTTTTATCTCCGAGGCCTTTGGTGGGGTTGAAACCTGAACATGCCAAGTGGTCTCACCACGTGGCAAGAATTCATGGGTCCACGTGTGTCGCATGAGAACCATGTCGGAGCCTCCTCATTGCTCGAGGCTCCACCTAAACTAACCTAACTTAATGTACTGTGCACCGCAGCCCCAAGTCTGTTACAAGACATAATCTTGTTCCATTTAACATAACATTATTCAGATCCATAATAATGTTCTGTGGGACTGACAATATTTCAGGAAATATTCTCGATATTTTCAAATTCAGTATGAAGGTGGGGAATATTCCCTTTAATATTGTCAGTCCCATATAACACTGTTATGGATATGAATAATGTTATGAACAATGTTATGTGGGACTGACAATATTCTATGGAAGATTTGTGGAAAATATCCTGGATTATTCTGTGGAGTATTGTCAATCCCACAAAACACTGTTATGGATTTGAATAATGTTTTGAAAACCTTGGTTTATATATTTGTATATTTTAAAAGTTAGAAGTCAATGCACAAGGAGAACTGACTGCTTCGTTACACATGAACCGGTTGAGTGTGAGAAATAACCGGTTGAAGTTGAAGACCTCAACCAAAAGCACCGATCGTATTTGAAGAATCTATGGAACATATCTCAAAGTAATAAAGAAAAACCAAAAAGATCACAACATGCAACCGCTTCGACATGGGATCACTAGGATCTTGACAAATTATGCCCAAAAATCTCTCCGGACACTGTTAGCATTGCATCATCATAAAACAAGAATAAGACATGGAACGGTTTGTAATAGGCAAGTTGAGGGTAGGCTCAAGGATAGTTGTTTTGAACCATTAGGAATTGATATTCATGAGGGATGGTGCACTCTTTTGTATAAATACCATATGACCTTAGACCAAAGGGTGATTTTGCATGGGATTATTTTCTCTTTATTTATTTTTGGTAGGCTAGTGTTACATAATTCTTCAAACTGAACCCCCTAATTGTTGGTATCCTATCATTTATTTTAATTTCTACAATGATTTTGGAAGGGGGGTACATTAAACATATAAAATTTTGTTTAATTTGCAAATAATAATAATAATCTCCCTCGATGATGATGATGAGGAATCTATTCGGAAAGTTTTCACGAAGTCCTGATAGAGTACATAAGTTTGCCATTTGTTCCATATTTGCTCAATTTTGAAGTCATTCAACATGTTATTCTCCAAAGATGAATGATGATTTTTTTCCTTTTTTTTGGTTGAAAAAACATGACATCCCTTGCCACTTGCATAATTATCCTATAACATGCCAAATTGATCGCAAACGTTGTTAATCCAACCTCAACACCATCACATCATAGTAGGTCATCAGATTATGATCGTCACATCTTGTCATTCGTATATGTCGACGTGAAGGAGTGTATTAAACATGTTAGTGACAAAGAGGAGGAAGAAACAAAAGAGAATAGGGGTAGTTACATAGCTTCTATGCATGCTTCCACATTGACTATAATAAATGTGCTCAGTGGACATTGATATTTGTGAGTAATTTCTTATTGTACTTTCATCTATGTCCAAAAACTTCAGTTTAAAATTATTCCGCAATGCCTCCATCAATTCATTCCTCAAACCTACATGAATTCTAAAAATTTGATCTAGAGCATGCTCAATACTGGGAATGTGCTTGCATTTCATTAAGAAATTGAATATTGACTCTAACGGCAATGTTAAAAAATCATCTCCAAACCCGCGTGTTGTGCGTGGGTGACTATGAAAAAAAATCCTATGTACAATAAATTATTAGATAGAACAAAATGTATACAAAATAACAGTAGGGTAGGAAATGGACTCATGTATTTTTACTAAGCATTTCAATTTAATGTGATAAAAACTTCCCCCTACATATAATGAACATAAATCATGAAAGAAATAGGCCTTTGTTACATATGCAATCTACTTTCACTTTTCAGTGAGGAAGTCATTAAATGATTTTCCATCCATATTCCATGTAAGTCATACTAATCTAACCCTAAAACCCACATCATTGAAGCTAAGGTAATGAATAACACAAAATGAAAACGCGAATTGGATGAAACTAGCACATTTATTGCCAACTTTTCTTGAAGCCTTAGCCCCCATGTGAAGGAAGGGGTGCACATGAAAATGCAATGCTTTATCGTCCAACAAAAGACCTTTGACCAATCAAACTCACCTGAAAAATGAGTGGGATTGCTTGTGTGATCCACTACGTACATCATGGGGAGGTCACTTCATTGTTACGTGCGAACATTTTACATGTAAAAATTCAATACCTTTTACATAAAGCATCATCAAAATGGGTCAAAATTTTATCAATGTTTTTTCATGAGTAGATATACACGGTACCTATTACACAGTGAAAAATGATGACTAAATTTGATGATCTTTTTTTTTAATAAAACATATACTGTTTCTAACTAGAATGACATAGAATTGAACTAAAAATTTACTAAAAAACATGAAGATGACTAAAAATTTCAAAAAATATACAAAAGATACTATCAATGATTTTGTATATGTAGACAAAATATCATAAAATTTAAAATTATCTATGGCATGTAATATAGGGGTAGCAAACTTTGTTCACACGTGGTGTTCAACTTGACAATGGAGTGACCTCCCCGTGACATACATGCGTTTAGTCCATGCTCCTAGGTGTTCTCAGTGATGTGTTTCTGAAATATATTTGCCTAGTCATGATGTGCACAAAAGCAATATCATATGTGCTAATATCTTTGGGTTGTTGACATCCACACTTTTTCTTCTATCTAGTGTGGGTGCCTAGATGATATGCCCACATATTAGTGTGGCCCACTTTGAATGAAGCGTTTTCTTGAATTAAAATGGTTCAATAAAATAATTGTTGTCTAGACGAGTCATTGCATGGGTTTCCACCACCATTGGTTGGCCACTACTCCTTGCACATGGCCATCACTCCTTGTGCATGGTCATCACCACTCTCATCGTAAATAAAATCGTTAGAAATCTTAAGAGGACTTGGCATGTCTTGAGGGCGCCATTTCTTGACGTGAATAGTGTGTTTTAGACTTCTTGGACGGATACGTTTCTACTATGGGTTCCAACCCACATCAGTTTGTGAAATGTAATGTCTTTGCACACTACATCAATTTCTTTATATCGTATAATAGTGTGACAATCTACTACAGTCAGGACTCTATAAGTGTTACCCCTAAAAGCGTTATAATTTCATATATGTTAGGAAATTTTACTCCCCTACAAAAACACAATTGGTAAGACTAGTGAGTGTTATGTGTTAAGTGTTATAACATGCTCTACTCCCTTCTTTGTTAGTTGCACCTCTATAAGTGTTAATTTTGAGAAAATCAAGGTAATAATATATGAGAGCATACATTTTAAACATGTAATCACATTTATCCCAAATTCTTTGCGAACAAGTCAAATATTCTCTCTTATTTAGAGATCCTTCCTCTTTGTGCACTTTCAAGCAATTTGGGAGAGGAGATGGTAGACAGAGAAGGTTTGGGAGTTGGGGTGCTTGTTGGGTGCTAGTTTGCTAGTTGGGGCTTATAGTACTTGATATAGCATCTTTCAAGTGCAGCAATCAGGGTCAGGCGCAACAATCAGGTCAACAATCTGGTAGGCGCAGGCACTGTATGGAGCTTCTTTTTGTCTTTACTTTTTTTCTTTTTTTTTTCAAAAAATTGCAAGCAGATTGTTAGTCAACATGTTTACAAATCAATCAAGGGTATGGGGCCTGAATTTTATTTGTTTTTTCCTTTTTTTCCACATAAATCGTAATTTTTGTAATTATAAAAAAAATCATTTGTTGTTCAACCACACATCAGCAATCAAGCTAAGGTATGGGGCATGATTTTTTTTTAAAAAAAAAATTTTACAAAATATTGCAATTTTCATGATTGCAGGCAAGGTATGGAGCCTGATTTTTATTTTTTTCCCTTGTTTTTCCCATAATGTTGTAAATAAAAAATTTCAAGATTTTTAAAGATTGTGACTATAGTGGTTTAGATTTTCAAGTTGGAGGACGTGGCAGTGGGCAACAACAACCACAACAAGGCGTTCATCATTTAGTTTGCACCACACATCTATACTTATTCTTCACGAGGCCTCAAAATTGATTTCATACCATTCATTTATATTTTGAGGGTTTCTTTTTAAGTGGAGGCTTGCAATGGGCAAGGGTAGAGAGTTTACCTTTAAGGAGAAGCTAGAGATCATTTCCCATTATGAGAGCTTGGTGGCTTCAAGGATGAAAATTAGTAAGAAGGCACTGACACAGTGGGCAAATGTCAAATTTGATACTTCAGTTTCGCAAATGACTATTGGTAGAGTCTTCAAGAAGAAAAACTTACTTACGACTTTTGATGTGGGTCACTTGGCTAATTCAAAGCGCATTAGGAAGGTGCAATGCCCCGAAGTAGAGCAAGCTACTTTTAGCTGGTTTACAACAATGCAAGAGAAGGGCGCAACCATATCCGATGATCTGTTGGTAGCTGCAACAAATTGATTCTATGCTTTGCAACCTAGAGATCCTAATGAGAAGGAACTCCAATTTTCACATGGGTGGGTAACCAAATTCAAGAAGAGGTTCAACATCAAGGCATACACACGTCACGGTGAAGATGTTTTTGCTGACACTTCAGCAGAGTTATTGAGGAGGATGGAGGAGATCAAAGCTATTGTATCCGAATAAGATATACGATGATGTTTCTAACATGGATGAGACGGGTCTTTTTAACATGTTAGAGCCAAATCGAATGTTGGCTATGAAGAGACTATTTGGGAAGAAGAAGCAAAAGGAGCGGATTACCGTGGCACTCATTGCAAATGCTACAAGTACCATTTGCCTTCCTCCACTGATTATTAATTAGTATTTGAAGCCGTAGGCCTTTACGTCTAGGAACATTCGCTATTCGGAGAATTTGGGTATTAAGTGGGCCGCTAACAAGAAGGCGTGGATGACTACGGTCATTTTTAGCAGTTTATACTAGATTTTGAGAGGAGGATGGTGTTGGCACAGAAAGAGAAGGTGCTTTTGCTCCTAGATAATTTCTCTGGTCATCAAGTGCCAAATGTAGGTTCACATTTGAGGGTCACACGATTAGAATTTCTACCTCTGAACACTACAAGTCGTTTTCAACCCATGGATGCACGCATTATTGCATCTTTCAAAGCACAATACCGAAAGGTGGTGATTCAATATCAGATAGATTGTTTTAGTGCAAACAAGGTGTTTGCAATTGATATATATCAAGCTATTGTTATGGTTGAGCGGGCATGGCGTGCGGGAGTTACCACATTGACAATTCAAAATTGTTAGAGGCACACGGGTGTTCTTTCGACCTCTATTGAGAGTGAGATAGAGGAATCTAGGCGCTTGGTAGAGGTTGATGAGGTTGCTACTCTACTTCATCACCTGATGTTGTTGTCATCTGATAGTGAGGTGGGTGACGTGATGAATGCTCATGAATACCTCAATTATGAGATGGAGTTTGATTTAAACAATCCCTATGAACCTACCGATGAGGAATTTTTGAATATGTATTTCTCAAAATATCAAGAAATTGATGTTGATGAGGTTAAGGTTGATGTGGTAGAAGAAGTTGTAGGATTGAGTGTTGATGAGCGTTCTCTAGAGACTTTGAAGAAATACTTTGAACAAAGACCAAATGATGCCTTATCACACATCAGGAGCATTCAAGGACTCTAGAAAGAAGTTTCATCTCATCATTTGGAAGCTTCTCATCATACTACTATAGATTCTTTTTTTCGGTTAGTTTGGTTGGAAGAATCTCGTCAAGTTACTACTATATAGATTATTTCTTTCAATTAGTTTAGTTGAATTATGTATTATCATTTGTACTTTTACTTTGTATTTTTATAAAATGTTATGTTCTTCATTTTTGGAAATTTCTAGTGTTATTTCTATAAATGTTACTTGTTATAATTATATATATATATATGTTATTTTTTTGCTACTCTCAACCTGTAACATTTATAGAGTCCTGACTGTATAGTGTGTACCACATAAAGTCAAGATTGCTAAACGAATGCAAAAAGCCTTGAAACGATAGATAGAAGAAAGTCTGAGTGCAGTCTTTGAAATTAAGGACTGAACCCTGATGCAAGTAAAGTCAATGGGGTGAAGGTTGTGGGTCACTGCCATGTCATTGACATTCTTGTAAGAGCAAGTCGCAAGAAGATAAGCTTGTATTGATTTGTAGTACTAGTAACCAGTCCCAGGAAGTATTTGGGCATAGTCGGTCAAGATCCTAGTGATTCTAAATCCAACCGGTTACATGTTGACATCATCCGGTTTTGCTTTATTCATTTGAGGTACATTCTTCTATAGATTCCTCTAAAATGATCGGTAGTTCTCCTGAAGTGTCGAACTTCAACCGGTTATTTCTCAAACTCAGCCGGTTCATCTGTAACTAACCGCCGGTTCTCCCCGAGCAGTACTAGTAACCAAGCACCCTGCCGCTTGAATACAAAAACCGAAGTTGACCTTTATATAAAGCGCTGTAACTAGCTAGTGCAGAAGCAGACGATGGAGCTGCTGTAGAACCTGCTTCTTTTGTGTGGACAAATCCCCTCGCACGCAAGTGGGTAGCAAAGATTGCAGACGTGCTTGAACTCAATCGAATATAAGCAACGTTGAATATCTGCTGATGTAACGAGAGAGTTGGTGAAGACAACAAGTAAGTTGGCGTGCACTATAAAGTGAGCGAGCTCTTAACTTATCATCATCACGGGTGCTTTCATCAGCTATGGAGTCGTTAGCTGATTCGACTAGTTCACGTTTCAGATCTTGTCAGTAGTGCTCACCTCTCAGCTGGAAAGAGCATAGATAGACTCGGACCACTTGCAAAAGGCCCTATATTTGATAACCTAACAAAAAGCCCACCCCGGGGAGCGACAGCTCAGCTCCCCGCCCTCCTCCACCCTCCCTCCTCCACCCTCCTGTTCACAGAGTCGACCGAAACTTCCCGGCAGCTGCAGGAAGGGAGCCGGCTCCTTCATGCCGTGTGGTAACGGTACAGGCGGCAGGGTGAGGTGGCTACTAGGGTCCTGTGTTAAACCCTAGCCTGCAGGTGCCGGTGAGCTGCCCTTCGTGGGGCATGCCCCTAAGTCAAGGCGGGATCCAAAGAAGTGAATTTTCCACCTTCAGTTTGCACCTATAAGTTGTTGCACCTATAAGTTGTTGCACCTATAAGTTGTTAAATTTCCAGTGAAGTGTTCTATCTTAGAGCATAAACCAATCCTCCATTAGCTATTGGAGAGGTTGGGAAACTTGGGACACAATTCAATGTACCGAAATTGTGTCTAGAGGTCATCTATACCGTGGCGGTCTTCACCTCTTCTGTTCTGGAGAGCGTGTAACCTAGGCTTAGAGGGAGGCTCGTATCTGATAATTAGGTGGGTCCATACTGGAAGCCTATTCCTTAATTTGATCCTTTAGAAAGGGCTTTGTTACACCTACATATCATTAATCCGCCATGGCCATCCGAGGTGGAGAGGGCGTGCACCAAATTATGCTGACAATTAGAGTTGTGCTGCTAGCATCTTCAGTTTTTGTGCAGCTTGCTTCTGCGGCCGACTGTGGATCACAAGCGAGCAACAACTTGTGTGCAAACAATTTGTGTTGCAGCCAATACGGGTACTGTGGTGTCACGAGCGCATACTGTGGCACCGGTTGCCAAACCCAGTGCTCGTATGCAGCTCCAAAGGGCGTGCAACCAGGAAGATTGTTGATCGACTACATCGGGTCCAATGGCGTGTCAATCGCCTTCAACGACATACCGATCCCGCAGAGCGACGTCGTGTGGACACTCGCCCTCGCGTTTGCAATCGACATTAGCCCAACGGGAGCCACGCAGAATGGAGTCCACTCGGTGTACTGGAACCCTACCTTGACGAAGGCGGCAGCGAAGGCCTGGCGACAAGCACAATCGAACCGACGGCTCCTCGTCGCCATCGGCGGGTCGGTGTTCTACGATTCCAATGGCACCGAGCATCCCGTGAATTGGTACGATCCTACGAACACAACACAATGGCTCGCGAATGCGGTGTCGTCCATCACAACAATTGTTCGTGATTATGGGGCTGATGGGATCGACATTGACATTGAACGGTTTCCTGGGAGCTTCACAACATTCCAGTCGCTCATAGGGCAGTTGATCACCACATTGAAGAAAAATGGGGTCATAAAGTATGTGAGCATCGCTCCAGGCTACGACCAGCTGCAGACCTACACATCGCTCTACAATGCCTATAGCAGCTACATTGATACGATTAATTACCAGTTTTATGGTGAGGGATTGAACACATGCGCCAAGTACAAGGCGAGGTACAATCAAGTGATTCAGGTGCTGCCTGTGGGGAAGGTGGGGCTGAGCACCCAAGTTGCGGAGGATCCCAACACCATCACGGGCACCACGTTCTACAATTGCGTCACAGACATCAAAAATGCGAACGCTATTGCAGGAGTGTATTTGTGGAATGCAGATCTATCCAAGAACCTGAACAACAACTTTGCGACCGAGACGTCGGTGGCTGCAATTCTTTAATTAGATTCAGGTGCTGCCGGTGGGGAAGATGGGGCTGAGCACCCAAGTTGCGGAGGACCCAACACCATCACGGGTACCACGTTCTACAATTGCGTCACAGACATCAAAAGTGCAAACGCTATTGCGGGAGTGTATTTGTGGAATGCAGATCTCTCCAAGAACCTGAACAACAACTTTTGCGACCGAGATGTCGGTGGCTGCGATTCTTTAGATTGTGTGTTCCTGATTCCCCACCTTTAGTATTGGAAGGTGATTCCACAATCTATAACCTCCGCAAGCATATCTTACTCCTTTGTTACCTAGGTTTCTTATATGTTCGTCTACATAAATCTGGGCCCCGGGGGGTGCACCTTTCATAACACGTATGAGTATATGTGAGTGCACAAAAAGGGATATTAACCTGCAAGTTAGGTTGGAAGTTAGGTTTCGTCACGAAGGTGCTCAAAACTTTTTTCTTCATTCGTTTTGTGTGTTTCACATTGCCCCTACCTCTTTTTGGGTCCTCGTTGTATTAGTGGTTTTGTGTATTAGATTGTGAAAGCAACAATAAGTGTTTACAAATAAATTATTCCATCAATTGAATTCTTGGTGATCTTATTAATCATAAGATCAATGATTAATAAATTCTTCCATCAATTGGCTTTTTGATACCAACAGGATGAAATTTTTATGTTTGATGTATGGTATATCAAGTCAATTGGATCCTTATCCTCCACCCAGAAATTACCAAATTTTCTATGCATCTTATAAACCTCCCAACATACCACACCTTAATTGGAGCTAATTGTTTTGGCCTACCACATTTTTGGGACTTATGATCTTATGATCTTATTAATATGTATGGGACTTATGATCTTATTAATCATTGATCAAAAAAATTCACATGATCTTATTGATATTTTGAAACAATAATTGCATTAGCTTCTATGACATATATATAACTGTAGATTTAAGATGCTTAGAGTGACATCCAGGGGATGAAAAAGTCTTCAATGACTTTATGATGAATGCTAGGGTTTTGCAATGGACAAATGATAGGGGTTAATTATCATTCAAATGAATATTTGTATACTTATGTTAATGACTATACATGACTGTAGTTTTTTTTTATCTATACATAATCTTACTTGTATTTTATCATTGATATTTTACATAAATTGTTTGATTTTACCCAAAAAAAAAACCTTGCAAATAGGGGCTTTTAGAGTATGTTGCAAACGCATGTAGATCTTGGTTTTTAATGAAAGGTTCACCCCCCGGGCTTAAGGTTGTTCCTTTGTTCACTAGTAATTAAGCCCCCTTTGTACTAGAACTCAGTTTGAGGGCTTAACTTGTAAATGATTTTTTTTTGAGTTTAATATGTGGATTTGACAAGTCTACATCTCAAGCTATTGAGAGTTTCTTCAATTCTCAAGCTCTAAAGTAATTCGAGCATGTGTTAAGTAGGCCTGTACAAAATGAGATATCAATGAGGGATAGGTGCTTATTAAGTAAAGGAGAATTCATGGGAAGAATACTTGAAAGTCAATTAGATTGGTCTCATAAAGAAGAGCTCAGGCTCTCAACATTCCTAAGCAACATAATTTAGGATTCTGATAGAGAGCTTGTAAAAAATGATCAAGAGTGAGTCATAGGTGTCATTCCACATGAGATCCATCAAGGCGACATCTAAGCATTGCAATTCCGGTATAAAGTTCAAGCTCTCACATTGAAAGCTCATGTGTCCTTTCTTCAAGCTCTCAACCTCTCTACGCCATTTATGATATTTAGTGTCACATGCGTAATAATGTCACTTACCCTATTTTGAGGCGTATACTAAGTTACATTGATGATTAATAACTTTACCATAATTGTAGACCCATTACATTTGGCGTGCCTGGGGCGAACCAACATGTACACTCATACCAGGCACTATCATCCTTGCCTCGTCATCCAAACCCCCTCATCCAAATTAGGTTAACCACTTGAAGTGGTTAACTGTAGTTAGGGGATCCCCCTCTAACACCACCTCCCGCTCCCACTCTGACACCCGCGCCTGCTCGAGCTCTAGCTCCCGCTCCCGCATTGCTGCAAATTTGTTGAGTTTCTTGCTCTCAGTGCAACAAGTTTACGATTTTTTCCTGGAGCTTGAATATTAGAGGTTGGTGCTCCTTCCTTGTGAGATTGCACAGGTGAGTTGACCCAATATTTATATTCTTTGGCACATGGGAAAGGTGTTTTGCTGAACTTACTGTCTTTCTTCACTAAAAGGTGCGGAAAGGGTATATTTGGCGAGGGTTACCATCTCCTTTTCTTCTAGGAGCTGGTTCACTGTTCCCCTGGGTCCACTTGTTATACTTCGGTAATCAGGAGATAAGGTAAGGGTGGCAATTTCCGTGCGGGTCCTAAAGTCGACCCCTATGTCGGAAGCACCTTTTTAGGTGCTTTTACCTAGGTTTACAAAAGCACCTATCAAGGTGTTTTTACCGTTCACAGCACTACTAACATTTCATTGGCTGCCAGCGGTCGGTTTTAGAAATCCACCCTCTAGATATACCATGTACCCTATGTGCGAGTGTTGGTCACTCTACAAGGTTTCCTTTAAAAATTTATAGGAAATCATAAACATGCTGGAATTTTTTTATTTTTTCATAGTTGCTCTTGCACCAGCTTTGCGGAGCGTCCAAAATTTATAAAAAAAAAAAATTTAAGCATCCCAACTAGGCACATCTAAAATTTGGACGGAAATAGCCACCCCTACCTTAATGTGGGTGCTTGAGAAACTGCAAATTCGAAGTAACCCTTCAAGGCCTCAAGTACCATGGTGAGTTTGAAACTTTAGAGGCAAAGGTAGTTTCCAAAATTCATTATGGCTGTGGTTGCAACACTCTTTCTATTCAAGTCCTACCAAGCTGCTCCTTCATATGATGAAGGAGACTCGCACTTGTAGCCATTTTATAGTGTGGGAGAGGGAAGTGGCAGGAACCATTGACCCTCAGAAAGATAGGGTGTTTGTAGCCTTTGTGATGATGATGAAATTTCTTAATATCTATCTCTCTTTTGATTGTAGGTACTTTGGTGCTGCTCTTAACATTTTGTGTGGTATCAGGACTACTGGTTTGCATTTTTGAAATATGATTGTTCTGAAGAGGAGTTGGTTATTTTTTATGCTTAGTTTTTTATATGATAAGATATGGATTTTGCTAATTTGTGGATCGCAGCCATGTGCAAAATTCCCATGTAAGGTTGCAAACTAGACGAAACTCTGAACTGAACAAACTGAACCTTAAACATGTTTTCAATTCACCTCTGCATGCGTTAAGTACTCTATAAATCTGTAATATGCTTTGTCTCAATGCTTATGTGACAAACTGTTGTGAATGGTGTTTCCCAAAGTCCAAATGTAACTTTTTCAATCATAGGTTGCAATTCTCAGTCACTATATCGTGGACTGCCTGGATGGGTAATGTGCGATGTTAATTGATTTCTGAGGTATAGCGGATCGAGTTTCCAACGGTTGAATGAATGTAAGTTAATGATGAGAGAAAAAAAAACTGAAAGAATTGCACGATGATAGTAATTCATATAAGCTTGTAGCATAGTAACTGGAGTTGTGAGTAGTTTGTGTGTGTGGGGTATTAGTATGCTGAAAATAAGCAAATGAGTGCGGTCGATGCCAATCTCCCTTGTCAAATGATCTATATATACATCATGTATACTATTCTAACGTTGTAGCTTGTAAACCAGAAATCCAGCTTTCCACATTTTGTAAATCCTTATTGCTGATAGATTAGATGCGCCACGATAACATTCAAGTTCCTGTTAATTCCTAATTTTATAGGATGTGACTCCTCACTCAATACTAGCGCCGGGGTTGCAAACTGCAATTGTAAGTTCTTAGAAGAATAAAAAATTATAATCTAACATGATTCGAGGAATTCTATATATAAGTTGGCTTTTAGATCTGAGCATTCTTTAGTGACGTGTAGATGGTTGTATATATCTAGAGCGATGTATATATCTAATGGACTTCAACCGGTTATTCTTAAATTCAACCGGTTCATCTGTAACTAACATTAGTCACATTAGTTCATATTCAAATTTTAGAAAACTAATTTATTTATTTATTTTATGTTTTGAAATATCTAGTCATGGCGAAGAAGACATGTCAAAGTGGAGATGTGGCACTAACGGAGACAACCTTGGAAGAGACAACTTTGAAGAAGACTGTTGAGAAGCAAAATTAGATGCAAGTTGTTAATAATCAAGTATCTTTCCATTGTCTTGTAAAGATAAGGGGAAAGAAATGCCCATATGGTCCATTCAAATATAGATTTTATTTGAATGACCACATGAGGAAAATCCATCTTATAGTACTTGCTAAGGTCAAGCCGGGGACGAAAATTGCAACTACGATCAAGAAAGGTGGAAAAAAAAATTCAAGGGTAGTCGATGTAAAAGAAATGAATTTCAAAGTAATGTCAAATTCATTAAAGCGGGTAAAAAAAATTTTAAAAAAATCCAAGCAATGAGAGGTAAGAATAAAGGTAACATGGAAAAAATTAGAAGCCAAAAACATTAATAACAAACACATTGGTTCTTGTCTTATACTCTTAATTCTCATTCAAAAGTCTCAATGCTTGAAAACCTTTTGGGAATCGAGTCTTTAGGCAAGGGTGTGGTTGATGTGACCAAATTTGAGAAGTTACATAATTATCAAATTTTGAGTACTTTAGTTCGTGATTGTTCATCTTCTAATAGAAGAGCCACAAAGGCAATGAGAACTTCAATTTTACCTCAGGATTGGGAGCAAAGTGAAAATGCATGAAAAAAATTCGTGGTTCTAATTTTGACATGAAATCGTGCTAAATATTCCTCGAACATGTAAATATCTCCATATACATTTGAATTATCTTATTTATTTGTAATGCTTACTTCTAAACTTTTTATTTCTTATTGATCTTCAATGTTTACATTTCAATTTATTTTTAGTTTTTTGTGTATCATAATTACATTTTTTTGCTGATAGGGTTATGATAGAGAAAAAGAAATGAATTTTTCAATACATAAATCTTCACAAGAAAATTTATCAAATAAACAATGTCACTACGATGAAATTGATAGAGATAGTGTGTGAGAATTATAAATCAAATTAGTTTAATGATATAGAAAATGATGAAGTTATAAAATATATATAAATAAAAACTAGAATAAGAAAAATAAGAAAAAAAAAATTGAATGATGACAAAAGAAAGATGAAAATGATGAAGATGAAGAACACGACAATGAAAAATAATGTAGACATATTGATATGAATTCAAATATCAACCAACAATTGGGACATTCACCATATCTTCTTCTATGTCCTTCATAAATTTTGTTATTTTTGTTATCTCTACAATCATAAATATCACCATCTTCAAGTGGATTAATTGATACATTTAATTTAAACATAGTCTCAATTCCATCACGAAGAGATCTATAATATATCCTAAGAAACTCCAACATCACATCCAATAAAATATATGTGGATGTCTTAATAATAGCAAGTTGGTGTTTGTACATATTTCCTCTAATACACCATTCACAAGAGTATATATACCACTCATATACGATGTATACGGATCAATAACATCATACCAATATCCCGGAGTAATTTATGATTGTACTTGTCATCCTCCTATAAGTGCTTCTTGGTGACAGATGTGCTTCAAGGAAATGTTCTTTGCTTTTGTAATATCATTAGCCACAATCTTCTCCACCCGCTTGTAAAAAACAAAGTCATTTAATTTTTTTTCCGTGGTTGTATATGTAATGTGTAACTATATGAGTAGTTAAATGTCACACTAAAAAATTAATTCTCCGATCTTGAAGTTAATGGTTGTCAATCTTCATCCACCGTTTTAGAGTTGCATGATAATACTCAATACTTGTTTGGGTGTCTTGATTTGAATGTGGGTACCGACGGTGATCCACAAGATACATCTCCATATAATACAAATAATAAGAAATTATGATTTATGATATAATTATAAATAATTCATAAGAATAATTTATCATTTCAATGGAACGGTACGTTAATAAAAATTATGATAGAATGGAAGAAAATACATCTTCAAACGAATAAATGTATGTGACTTGAAATTAAAGTAAATAACCATTGATAGTGAAAATTCACCTTGATATTTGTAGTGTATTTCAATGAACTCTTCTATTTTGTTCATGTATAGAAATATGAACAATTTTTTCATAATACTGCGAGCACGTTTCAAAAAACCTTCTTCACTCTCTTTATACTCAATAGGAAGGTACATGAAAAAATGCAATTATTTGTAAATAAGGTCCTACAAAGTACCCAAATTAGGGACCTTTGTCCAAATGTGATTTTTCCAATTCTTCAAAACATGGGAGGAATACAAGTAAATGGGGACCTCGTCTTCAAGCCACGCTCGCTTGATTGCATTCCTTTGGCGTTCCTTTGCTCCCCCATTTGGCGTTTAAATGCACTTATTAATATCTCTACATGATGAGCATATTCAATGATGTTATGAGGTGCATGACTATGTTACATAATGATCTATAAGTGGACTAGAGTGTACACACATGATACTTGCCATTAGCGTACTCAAGAACGTCTTTCCCTGGCATACTTAAACGCAAGACCATCATCTAACGTATCCCAATGAGCTACTCCAAACATAATGTAGACAATTTTTTTCACTTAAAGAAGTTACTGATGTTGACGAATGAAATCACATTGACAATTAACAGGCATGACACTTTGAAACCCTTCTAGTTTAAACCCTTCGCACATAGTGTACGAAATACCATAATTGGTGTAGCGTAAATGAGCATAATACACACGATGTTCCCTCGGTGGTTACAGTCATCCCTGGTTGAGTCTTGAACATTTACCTAGATGAGGATTTACAATATTCTCACTTGACACAGCATCAGCAACTCATTGGCCCTACACAGCACAATATGAAACAATCCACTCAACAAAACCAGTACAATTCTCACCCACCAGGGACGCATTTTGCAAAGCACAAATAGTACTGCTGAGTGCTTCTCATCCACCAATTTGTTGGCTCTGTCTATAGGACAGAGACTATGCATCAACTTCTTCGTTTCAAGAGCAAATTTCCTAACCACTTTGTGTTCACACTTGGACATTACTTGTTCTTGTTATTTTTGGTCCACTTTATGTAATGTGGATGTTAACTATATCTATATCTATATATAGATATAAGTACTCCCTAAAATACATTGAAAGAAATCTAGTTAACTATAGTTAACTATGCATTTCGGTAGTTCTTGATTATTTATTTTAAAAAAATTGGGTGATAAATGAGTAGCTTCAATCTTTGACCTATATTTGAGAAGAAGGTGCACAAAATCCAAGAAAGGTTTGGTATAGTGAATAGCCATGAGCAAAGTGGACAACTACAATTGTAGCCTTTCATAATAAAGGACAGAGCCTCACGGTTCTACCGTTTTCTTGTTAGATGAGATTGCACTTGGTGCTCAAATCATACGTGGGCCCTTGGTATGTAACAGTCGGATGCATGGAAAAGCTGAGCTCCCAGGAAGCCACCGGCCCACATTGCTGTCATCTCTGTCTCTCTCCAAGCCGTTACAGGCTAGGCGACTATAAATTTCCAGACTCTAGAATGTAACTTGGTACTAGGTAGATTTACCATGTATGTGTGTCCCAGATACTGGATTGAGGTGATGAACTTCAAGGGGCCTTGTGAGAGATGCGCTGTCATCTCTCTCTTCATTTGCAACCTGAATGATGTCTACATTCTTCGCGAGCTGGGCGGTGTATTCAACCCTCCAATTCTATTTCTTCAACCCATCACACAATTTTTAGATTCATTGTTTGTGATCATGGAGTTGGACCGGCTGTTTTCCACTGATAAACTAGATGTGTTATTCTACTACGGTCTAATGGCGACGGTGGCAGCCACCATTTTGGCACTCACATGAACGTCGTCTTCTTCCAAACTCAATCTCCCTCTGGGACCTCACAGATGGCCAATTATTGGCAACCTGGGTGAGCTAGGGTCCCAGCCACACATAACCCTGATGAATTTGGCCCAGCTGTATGGCCCTCTCATGTACTTACAGCTCGGCCAGAGGGATTGCATTGTGGCATGGTCGCCTGAGACAGCCAGGGAGTTTCTCAAGACCCAAGACTTGAATTTCGCCTGTCGGCCTCAGATGATTTCGATTGTCATTTTGCTCTACAACGGCCAAGGTACAATTTATAGCCGACTCAACTCTGTAGATAATTCATTTGGATTAAACTGCACCAGAGCCCAACATTTTCCTTTTAAATTGCACCCATACCCAGACCATGCCCATCAGCAGCGACCTATGCCCACCCATGCCCACCCATGCTATTCAAATTGCGCCCATGTATTCAAAAATTGTGTAATGTGTATTACCCGCCTACACCAAGTCTTGGTTGGATCGGACAAATAAAAGGTCGTTCACTATCGCTGGCTTCAGCCCGGAGCGCTTCTTGGTTAGCGTATTCCTTGCATCCGAGAAGTTTGACTCCGATTTGGAGTTGGATGCAGGGATGCACAAAACCGAACGCGCCAAGCGCGACATGATGGGGAATGTGGGGGCTCCTTTCAGCTTCCACCACAAGAGAATACTGAATTTAGCAGTGGTATTCCGATTCGTTGGTAATGCTAGGCTCACCGCTGCAATGATCTCATGATCACCCATGCCCACCCATGCCCACCCATGAACAATGATATCGCAGCCATGCCCGCCCATGCCCACCCATGAATAATAATATCGCCACATACCGTACTTAGGAAGAGGGCATTGATGAGAGAAATCCATTTCTTTCATTTGTGTCTGCATGAAATGGTTCAAATTTATAACTATCTTAGGACTTATTAGAAGAATTTCTTTCCGAAAGTAGAAATCGCCACCCAGACCCCCTCGGAAACGCTTTTCATCCCTATGAATATGTTTGTGCTTTACATAGGCATTCAAATGCTCAAGAGATGAAAGTAAATCCTTGATCGTTGTTTGAAAACGACATAGCCGCTCCCAATTATGTTCGAAAGAATGACCTCTGCAGGTGCTACAGATACTTAGTTGCCATCCCTCTATAGGGAACAACATTGAAGTGAAATTGATTTTAGAGTCCGGGAAGCCAATGTAACCCTTATGGGACTAAAAGTGCATCACCATGGTGTCAAACATGCTAATTCTCTAGAGTAGTGGAGTACAATAGCCTCTATGACATAGAAGCTAATATCAACTTGATCCAGTTGGAAGCAAGACTTGAGATTCCCTGATACAATCCCTAGGTATGCAACTCCCATATTATACGCAGGGGGCATCGGTATCAAAACGGCATAAAGGACGGTTTTTGTAAAAAAATATATATTTATACAAAAATAAAAGGACCAAAATTTTGTGTGAAGACCAAATTAAATAAAATGAGATATTAAAAACGTTAGGTTGCATATTTATTCAAAAAATCAAAAAATCAAAATTAAAATCCACAACTCATATAAAACATTGAAACACCTTTTTTTTAAACCTTGTAGAGGGTCTAATTTAAAATTCTCCACACAAGTTTTTGCCTCCAATTAAAAAGTAAAAGTCATTGACGATGTTTTATTTATAATTAAAAATATTGGAATTCTATTAAAAAACCCAAAAGTTGGCTAGTTTGACCTATGGAACTTGTATTAAAAAAATCATAAAATTTGGTTTGTAAAATAATTATATACTTCAATGTAGCCCATACAGTACCATGTGGGTGTACGAAAGGGTATTTGATATAAACTTGGCTCACAAAGTATTCATAAAGGGGGGAGGGGGCAGGGTGATATACCATGAGGTGACCTTAAGGTTTCTCACAAGAAGACTTTATTTCATCTGATTATAACCTTTATCCCCCAAAAGTACATTTGTATTAATCCATGACGCAATATTTGCCTTGGATTTGCCTTGGATTTGTGTTAATCCATGAAGCAATTGATTTGCCTTGGAGGTTGAAGGAATTGAAGATTGCTAGATATGCATATTAAAATTTTGAAGTTGTTCATTTTTTTTCTTGATTCAAAATTTTTTCTCACATTTGAATCACACATCTCTTCAGATTGGAAATTTTAGTCCTTGCTGACTTATACTCTTAAAGTTGCTCATGCCACTCTTCAATTTCTTGGCTTCAGAGGTGACGGCAATCTAGAGTGGCGGATGCTTTTCATGTTGGTTATATTTTTAACAATTTCAATGTTGATGAGAACAATTGCACACAAAAAAAATATGCACATAATTTGGTAAGCAGTGACTTCCTTTACATTGGTTAAGGCACCTGAAGATGTTTATAATATGGATGAGATCAATTTTTTTTATTGTGTCCAATCAAATAATACACTAAATGCAACAAAAAACTTGTGGGCACAAAATATATTGTCATTTGAAAGATATGAAGGAATTTATTTTCCATTGATCTTGATTTTAAAGTGCGATTCTTTACACTAATCTTAATCAATCTGAATAATAAATGTCTCTAATTTGAATTATTTTTAATGTGCATCTAATGGGTTGGGATCCATTTGTTAATTATTTTTAAATTCCACTTATACGCTAAAATACAAGATTCAAGATTTTGCTAAATGAGTATTGATACCTAGAACCAGACAAACTCACATATCATGCACATCTCATGTGGCTAAACTCCTACTCACTTTTTTTATTGCAGAACGTCACATTTCACACAAGAGTCCTGACAATAGTAGTCTTCCTTCACAGAGTGACCGACCCTAAGTATTGCAAGCGGGATGCCTACTTACTAAATGAAACTGACTACCCTGAGAACTGACTACCTTCCAGATGGTTCTTCTATATTTGACGTTCTACTTCCCAATGCTACTACATTCTTTTACAATGTCAAAACTAACAAGTGACTAACTAATGGTGCCAATAATGAGCGAGCTTTTAAGTGGTGTTTTACAACGAAATCTTGTTCAATTTAAGTAATCAATGTATAAATGTTATTTTATTTTTTATGAAGAATCCAAATATGTGCAAATGGATTCTCTAGTTTTTGTCACAAACAACATTTTACACTATAAAGTTGCATTTTTGAAAAACCAGATGATTCTATACAAATTCGGCAAGGCTCAAGTTATAGCTAAAATGCTCGTGAAAGGGCATGTGCACAAGATGTGCGATGTTCAAGGATATGGGTTCTTGTTGTTTAATCCAAGATTTGATATACGCCTTCGGAAGGTCAAAATCTATCAAGTGTTGAGTCATGAAATATTAGCAGTAATACAAAACAAACCTTGGTAACATGCCCACAATAATCTACATTATGCGCACGAGGCTCAAGCAAATGAAGAATATGTTGGCCATTTGGACCGCCATGTCAGCTGAAGAGCACGATCGTCGACTTGTAGGTTCGTGCTGGAACTCATTATTCAAATGAAAAAAGTTGTGGATGATCGTCAACTTCGTAATGAACTTGACATATTATATATGAAGGGCATAGAAAGAGCACTGGGAGAGCAGTTCGAGAGTTTAGGATTTACGACCAAAATTTTTTGTAGTTAATTTTCAAACAGCATTCAATGATCTTGCTCAAAAAATTCAAGGGACAATTGAATATACGCCAACCATACGGCTTCGAAGTGCCCTGACATACGCTTGTCAAACTTTAAGATGGTGCAGCAAAAGTACAGAACAATAACTTCAAGAGACTTGGCATTGGAAAAAAATTGAACGACAACATATCACATAATGAGACGTTCAAAGTAACTCATATGATGGCTGAGAGCAAAATAAGTTGGATGCTCGACCTTCGATTGTTGATTTCTTAAATAATCATCATCAAAATGAAGACTTTCTTTGCTTTTTTAATAACCTTATAATTAATTGGTAGACCTAGAATAAGCAACAAATTTTGAGCATGTAGTCAAAAAAATGTTAAACACATGTTTATTGGGTGTCCATTCTAAGATCTACATATAATGTTCATTTATATGTGTTAAAATAAGATAAAAATTTGAATTAGAGCCACTTGGGCCTATAGTCTTGACTAATTATGACTTTAAGCAAGAGCAATCTTAAGTTGTGGTCCTCTACAAATTTTATTGCGATACAATCATACAAAGTTGCATCAATAACTTTGCAAATTTTATGCAATATCATTCATCGTATTAAATGTTACTTACTACTGTAGTTTACTAGCAGGTTCGACAACTTGCTGCCTAATATTTACCTAATATCACCCCTGAAGTTACGGATTACAATGAGCCTTATTACAGAGACCGGCAAGTGAGCGTGGACGCAGCCAACGCCATCTTGGTGGGTGTTGCTTTGATTGCGAGTGTGACGATTGCTGAATGGCTTCAGCCGCCGTTGGGCTACTCCACAGACTACAACGAACAATACTCGAATAGTTTGCCGGCACCCCCTACTTCCAACCCTTAATATGCCACCTTCGACCATCATCATGCGTTGAACTGGTTTTGGGCTTTCAACAGTTTATCTTTCTTTATGGCCATTGCCACCGTTATGTTAGGGGCCCAAAGTGTTTTACCATCTCATAGGATGACCGTGAAGCAAGAGATGGCGAAACTACAACGTAACCTTATCATAACCTTTACCGTAGGTTCATAGGTGGTTCGACACATGTTACCCGAATAATTAATTAAAGTTCAAAAAGTAGGTTCGGCACCTAAATAGAGTATATTCATATTTTAGACAATTTTCTCTTTTAATTTTTAAAAAATTGGCTTAAATTCAATTTTAATTTTCTATTTAAGCTTATATCTTGTACATTTGTCTTGCATTGAATGACAAGTAAGATGTGAGTGAAGAGTTGAGAATGCTCTGTGCTTTATGCAAGTAGAGTGGAGTTGTGTTCAACAATGCATATGGGATATCTAAACTTTGAGGTGAAGCACCTAGTTAGACTTCATTTTTATAACACACATAACTTTTGCATAGAGTCTTCAAATGACATAAAATTTGTTGAAGGTGAAATATTACTTGATTTCTAAATTTTTCTTAGACCAACAAAATTCCAAAAAAGTTGATCTTCTATGCACAAATGAGCTCCGAAAAACTGTTATGAAAGCATTTTAATTTTTTGATCTTTACACGGCTGCAATGTTTTGTCCATATCCTTTGCATAAAGACTTATTTTGACACAAAACTTGTTGGAGGTGGAAGAAGGATTGATTTCTCAACTTTTGTTAGTTGGACAAAATTCTATAAAACTTCATCTTCTATGCTCAATTGGACTCCAAAAATTTGTGTACAACACATTTGAAAAGCCTCACCTAGAGTCCTGCTACTTCTTAACCCATATTCTTTGTGGACTAATGTAAGTGAGCTTGATTACAAAAGGAGCACCTTCTCTCCTTCAAAATTCACATATGCTTTCATTGTAAGTGAAACTCTAGTGAGAAGTAAAAATTTCTTACTTTTTGGCAATTTTGAAAAACAATTAATTTTATATTCGGCAAAAAATGCCAATAATATTCCAAAATTTTAGGCATCTATTTTTAGAATTATTTTGTGCCAAAACTGCTATTAAACTACGGTATTCAAAATTACAAAGTGCTACAATTATTGATTGAAAATGTAATATTCTACAAAGCAAGGTCATCTATGTCTTATTATGTTCGAACAACCTATTCAACATTTTGCTAGTAAAAATTAAACTCTAGGATAAGAAGCATTGCTAGTCTAGTATCGTCTTCTTTTGATACTATTTGGACATTTAAAATTAAAATTTTACAAATTTTGATACTCTACTAGGAGAAAAATATGCCTAAAAGAACCGCAGCCAAAATTGGTTGCTGATTTTTTGACCAACATGATCTGCAGTCACAAAACAACTACAATTTATTTTTATTTTAAAAACATTTTGCAGCTGCAATTTCAAATCTTTTAGGGCGTGTAATATCCTTTTGGAAAGGTATTTTCAAGGCCTTTCCAACGGTATATTACACACATCCAAATTCCTAAAATTTGAAGTGGTAAGAAGTTGTTTATTACGTAAGGTTCTTTGATATCATTATTAATGTTGGTTATTGATATTGTACATTCACCTTTAAATCACCTTAGAATTTGAAGTGGTAAGAAGTTGGTAATTTGGCAGCACTATCACTAAAAATACCAGCATTGACTGCAAGCATGGTAGATCACTTAGTGCATTTTAAAAACGACGTGCGGCATAATATAGAGAGGATTAAAATCATTTGAAATAAAAATTATAAAGGGCTTCCAAATAATGAAGGGGCCATTAAATGTAGACAATCCCATTATAAGTAAGTTAGGTGGACATAAAACGTGGGCCATTGTTTTTTTGTAAAATTAATATAGGGGTTGAAGATAAGGATCCTAGAAGGTATGTTTAGTATGGTATGTAAATGGGTTTAGGACTTGCGGGGATGGATGATAATTGGGATTTCCGTCTGTCCAAAATTACTTAAAAGGAATATAGAGTACAAAAAATTGGAGTGACTTAGACAATATAAGTAATGGAAGGGTGCAAACAAAAGGGCCATTTTTGAAATTTAGGTAATTATAGGGAGGCTTTAATTTAGCCCTTGAAGGTAAATAGCCCCAAAACAAAAAAAAACCCAACCGCACATGGTGCACAAAAATGCTTTAGAGTGATCTACCCGTGACTGCAAGTATAGTCAAGTAAACAACTCTTGAACCTTGCATAGGTTTAAGTAAACGTGATTCAAAATTATACACTAATTTTGAATTTTGTGAAGGAAAAAATCATAAACATTACTAAATCATATTGATCTACAAAGTCAAGCAATTTATGGTGACCTCGGGGGGTCACTCCCCCTTGTATTATGTAACCAAGTCCGTATAGAGGGTATTTTTATGGGGGCTATTTACCTCCTCATTTGGATTTTAGACAATCCTTTAAGTAAATTATAAATTAATAAATGAATAAAACTACTTCACCAAATACTCAACACCCTATAGGTGATTATAAAATAAACCCAAACTATTTCAAATGATGCTAAATTTCTTATAAAATTTTGATTTACTCATTCTGTACGAAGGCAAACTTAAAACTCCAATATGGCATGGCATATATTCATGTTGCTATATATTGATGAAAGAAGAGTGTTCACATCACAACCCAGCCGTTCAGTTTTTCATTCATTTTGCATGTATTATATGTAAATATACTCATTCTATTTTATTTTTTTAATTCCGTTATTATTTTTGTCATACTAATTTTTTTCTACCTCAAACCTAAAGTGAGGGGTTTCCCCTTATACTATATATATATATAATCACATGTTTCGCAATTTAAGTAGTCTATGGTAGATCTATGAATAAAAAACACCCTATAGTTGTTCTCACGTGGTTTCTACTTATTAGCCAGTCAACCCCCTGAGATGTTGACAAGATGTTTTTCAAGAAAAATCTACATATTTTAGAAGGTGGTGCAAGTAGGTGATATTGAGCAATGAATTGTCTTGTATTTCTTTTAAATATGATAAAATTACATCAAATTAATTTTTTTCTAATAAATTTTTGTATTGATGCCCTCAATTTTATAATGAATTCAAGGAATATGAAAAAAAAATCAACTTCAAAATATTGAAACCCATGAAATTTATGTCCAAAACCAAATTTAAACATTTTCTTTGAGCCTCGGGGGGGGGGGGTAGTCATTGGTTCGAGTAGCAATATATGTGCGAATAAATGATAGGGTATTTTAAAAACATGGGAGCAAAAAATTATAAATGGACTTAAGAGTAATATAGGGTATCAAAAATGACACTGGACATCTTTAAAGTACTATAGGGTATGGAATAACAGGTAATTTGGAATTATAAGTAATGCAAGCCATTTTTCTATTGACCCAAAGTAGAAATTTACATAATGATAGCATGTGAAAAAAAGAAGAGAATTGAAAGTAATACCCCCCTATATCCTTAAATTTTTAACACACTGCCCCCCCCCCCTTGAGCGTTGAGCATCACTTCTAATGATAATTTTTGAAGAAATCATCTTGAAATTTTATATTTAAGTATTTAACACAACAATAAATGTTGCCATGAAACATAAAGCAATTTAAATAATGATTTGCTACTACTTTTAGGCATTTGACCAAAAAAACTATGGTTTAAATAAACCAAAGCATTTTTTTGGCGCACTTGACCATGCTTGCACCCCACTATTCACAATATTCATACTATTCATACTGACCCTATTCACTATTTATACCAACATTAGTTTCTTCTTATTTTTTGAGTTTCTTCCCATGAAGGTAAGATAGTGGAGGCCCATGTCATATGCTAAATGTAGAATGGAACACCACCATGCAACCGAATAATGTTATGGTGCCATATGATTCTTCCATATGCGTTGCTTAAACTCCACCTCAAAACCCTCTTTAGTTGATAGGATCCATTGGAGGCAAGTAGGGATTTGGGATCTCGGGGGGTAGTCACTGGTTGGAGTAGCAATATACGTGCGAACAAATGATAGGGTATTTTAAAAACATGGGGGCAAAAAATTATAAATGGACTTAAGAGCAATATAGGGTATCAAAAATGGCATTGGACATCTTTAAAGTACTATAGGGTATGGAATAATAGGTAATTTGGAATTATAAGTAATGCAAGCCATTTTTCTATTAACCCAAAATAGAAATTTACATAATGATAGCATGTGAAAAAAAAATTGAAAGTAATACCCCCCTATAAAATAATGGTTGTTCGCACCTATATCCTTAACTTTTTAACACACTACCCCCCCCCCCCCCCCGAGTTTGGGATAGTGTGCAGCCTTATGACCAATAAGTTGCATAGACCAATTGCATGACAATATTGTACTTATCCTCTCACCAATGTCACATGTTTCAATTCCCAAGGATGATTTCAAAGATTTGTGTGTCACGCTTAACCCCTAAGCGCCAAAGGGGGTCCCATGGTTAAATGTAGTTATTTGGTATATAATATAGTTGGGTTCCTAATATATACTCTATTTGTTGTTCCCTAATGTATGGATGTGGAGAACTTGTTCTTGAGAGGCACTCCTTGAATTTTGGGCATGTTTTCATTTCTTGATCTTTGAGATCTAAGTCCAAAACATGTCCACATAGTAGTGTTCCCCCTTGCTACCCCGTCCACCTAATTTTGTGCATTTGTTTCTAGCCATCCACACATAAGACCTGAAATTGTCAAATCCTCCTACTTCATCTTTGAGTTGCACATTACCCTCCCAAGTTCATCCTGACCCAAAATGAGCCATCCAAATAAATAAATAAATAAATGGACTTAAAGTGCAAGCCTCTCCTCGTGAGGGCATGATCCACTTGTGCACTTCAAATTAGGCCACATGTCAAGCATGTATTCGGCAAACTCATCTGACCGGTCACACATTGGAAGCCACCAAACATCATGTTTTGGAAGAAGAAGAAATTCAAAAAGAAAAAATCAATTCAAAACTACCCCTCATGAACTCCATTTCATGCCCCATGTCCCCTTTGGTGCTATAGCCATTTTAGGCTAAGCCTACCACCTCTCAAAGTAGTTCAAGCCCAACACCACGGGGGCCGCCGTACCATGTGACCGTAAACCCCCCCTTTTCCCCCTTTTCCCCCTTTAATTGTATCACTAAAATCATACACAACCCTACTCAACCTTGGGATTTTTACAAGCTTACCTCCCCTCCATGCCCTTCACCCTTCAAATATTGGCCTTCACACATCATAGACCAAAAAATAGAAAACCACTGCAAGCATATAACGTAAGGTGCATGTACCTAAAACCAACATCACATGCATACATATAGAACCGACATATGTATGAATGTGCCAATGGCTATACAATCTCTAGTAAACATAGGGATATTTGAAGCCAACAAATTCCATAAAGGAAGAAAATAATTCTACCTTTGTCAAAGCCTATTGGATATTCATGACCACTTCGAGTATGGGCAATGACACTTGGCCCAACACTCTCCCCCTTCCCTTAACACATATGAATTGGATACCCCATTGTAGGGGCATTGTGGACATATTCTTGAACACATGACCTTGCAAATGCAACACCATCTACGTAATGTTGATCTTACAGGTACATGACTTGATTCATTGAGGGACAGTTCCTAGATGTGTACCATGTTCTCCTCAACCAAGTGGATGCTAAAACCCTAGCCAAAGTCATTAAAAAATCTACATGTTTCATTGCCTTCGTTCCCTTTTTTTTTTACAATTTTCTTCACAAAATATCCACATATTCACCAAGGATGTGTCTAGCAAAAAGAAGAGTTTGTGCCACCACTTATGGACGTGAACCTGACATGAGTATAGGCCATGTAGATGGTCGGCCACATCTACCCCTCGCATATACGAGGTACACTCTAAACTCCATAACATCATGCATGTGGCAACCAAAGTGCACATAATATTAAGTAATTATGTAGTGTTAACATGGATACATGATAAAAGAGATTAGTATAGCGTGTGACATTACAAAATAACACGAAGTGCAACATTGCAATATTGGATTGTCATTTATCGAACATCCATATTTGAATGGGTTGACACTTGGCTCCTTGTGTTCCATAACTTTGCTATCGAATTTGGAGTTCTTTTCGTCATGACATCAACCCTTAGGTCTAGGGCACTCAGTTGGATAAAATTGAACCCTCTATGCAACCAACCAACCCCACACACACACACACACACACACACACACACACACACACACACACACACACACACACACACACATACAAACCCTTGTAACCGAGATACTTGCATGGCATCTGCAAAATGAAGACTTCTGTATATTGTGAATCCCTTTGTTTCAAGAATGACTTTCCTAAGGGGATGCAACCCTCCTACCTACCTCCTCACCTGCAAATCTCCCAATAGTAATGTCACAGCCTGAAATGGAAGCCATGAGCAGATTTTCATTTCTAAACCCACAAATTCATGACACATCACATTGTTCATTTAACCAAACTAAAAACATCGCACTTGTCACATTGTTGTCATCAGCTCAACGGTGTGGGAGATCCATGTTGCAACGACCAAACAAAGGAGATGGCAAACCTTAGTTGAAGAGGGCCCATGTAGGTTTGCAAGGGTATGCACAGATACAACTGACAAAACGATGGAACAGCTAAGTTTCATTATGTGGTTTTACACAAAAGTGACAAGTAGCAGTGAAGAAAACTCACTTCCTCTACTCATTTCTTCTGGGAGGAAACCGTATAATGAAACTCGCATGTGCATTTCCTGAGAAATTGAAGGAGCTCACCCAACTTCAATTTAATCCTCATAGAGAAGAGGCCATCCAGAACAGTGACTAAAATCAAGAAGTACAAAGGACACCAACATATGAGTCTCATTATTGTTAAGATTTCCACAAGGGATGGGTGGGAATGAACACACATTCCAGAAGAACCATGAAACCATACATGACAGACTTCGCCACTTTCAAGAGTCATCATTAACTGAAACATGCAAAAAATACAATGAGCTCGTCCTGCAGAGAGGAAGGCCTACTGTGTTTTCCCTTGTACTTGGCCACATGCTTTCAAACAGAAAGAAGCCAGCAGAGAGTCCCACACAGATGAGGATTTCAGACCACATAATTCCGTCGCGGTATACTTGTAAGAACTTACTGCCATATGTCAGACCCTTCTACTGCAATAGATCATCCGAAAAGACTGTTGTCCCTCCAGGTGAGCTTGAATATTCCATTCTGAAAGGCCTATTTTCAGATACTACAAATAGCCCTACAGTGGTAGCTGACGTTT
The DNA here is from genome assembly GCA_950295325.1 of Polytrichum commune. Classification (NCBI taxonomy): domain Eukaryota; kingdom Viridiplantae; phylum Streptophyta; class Polytrichopsida; order Polytrichales; family Polytrichaceae; genus Polytrichum; species Polytrichum commune. The sequence goes on from OX485807.1 coordinate 41,851,993, forward strand.
GATACACTGAGCACTGTCCAGTATTTATCAACAGAAATTTCCAACAGCTTTCCAATTCCACCAATTTTCTGCCTGCACAACATACTGCTACTTGTGCAAATCACTTCAACAGACTGGACACTGTACAACATAATAGAATTTGGCATTCAATGCCCTTGCTACACATCTCCACTTCCAGTTCAACTTCGCCACATATTATTGCTGGAGGTGTTGTATAAGACATACAGGACCACAACATCCTGTGCTCTCTATGCAGAATGACCAAAATGTAATCACATGGGGATGTGGATTTTAAGCACAAGTCAGAGAACTGGTGCATGCTCTACTGTCGTATGAGAAGGGAGAAATAGGAACCATCAGTAACACCTGGTGCAAATAACAGGTTCAACACATACTAAGAAGATGAGACGACCTTTGACATCTACAATGGCAGATAGTCACAGGTCTTACCTAGCCCCATGTGGATTTGCTTGTTCTGAGCATGTTTTGAGTTTGACATGCTTCTAGAAACCCAGATTGACAACCCATTCACCTCCCAACACCAAGGAAACTGGTTCTAGATTACAACTAAGAAGGTGTAGACTCAGAATGTTAAGTGGCAGTCCACACTCATGGCAGGTCACACCTTTGTCATACTGAGCACTCTTCACACCGACTCAGAATCTAGAAGGCCTCCACATAGAGACCATAGAGCCAAAGAATCACTTGTAGGTGTATACTAGTTTTACAGCCAGGTACCTCTCCCAAAACACAGTAATGTCAAAGATCACCAGCCTCAATTCTATCTATCATATCCACCCTAGTTTTCCTTTTCCAGTTATTGGTGGCGGCCACAAGATTGATGAGGCCTACAGCTTGTGACTTTGTGTACTCCTGCAATACCATTGAACAAGGTCGAATATCAAAGTCCATCCATTATTCATTGCAAGAAATTTAACAACAATAACCACACTCCAGAAGATTTTGAAAAATGTGTAATTCAGAAATAACTTACAGGATGTGTTCGGACCCAATGCAAGTACTCTGTTTCGGGTAAATAGAATGCCTGTTACACAAAGGGGACAGAAGTTAGAGAAAAGAGTTTACACCTCAGCAGTAGTAGTCACCAAAAACGAGTAGAGTGCTTGGTACCTTAATGTAGGTTTCTACAATTTGTAAGTTGGACCTCAGCCTTGGGGGTGCTAAATGCTGCAAGCCGTTTATCAGCACCTGCAAAAAGAATCTCGATGAGAATGTCAAATTTTGAATTTTAGATTTAAACACACACACACACACATACAAATACAATTTTTTTTAAATAAAAAAATAAAAATTTCCAGGCTCAATGTTCAAGCTACATCCCTTACACTCAAGAGATTAAAGGAATGCAGTAAACAAACCTGGAGATCAAGGGACATCAAGGCACGTCCTTCATTATTGCATCTCCGAATGCGTGAAAATCCTTCAACAATGGTTTCTGCAAGGGTGTCCACTCCATACTCTAACAAAAGCTCCTGCATCTGTAAATCCAAGACAAGGTATAGGGCTAGATTCAGCAGGGACAATATACAAGACCAAATGGTGCTTACCACCAAAAGCCATGTCCTGTCTATATATTCACAGAACCATTAAAAGTAGAATGTTGTCTACTCAAAGCCATAAGAAAACACAATAGACAATTCTAAATCGACCATTTAACTAAGAGGACTCAAAACAACGGTTGGTTCACATTACTGAACTGTCAAAATTAAACATTCCTTGCTGCACAACTTGTTAGCTAGGAAAATTCTGTAGAGCTACTTTGAAGAGTGCAGAAGAGAGAGTTTGAATGCAGTAAGTACAGCATGGTGCACCTCCTTCTCGAGACCACCATAATTTATCTTTGTCGAGAACTGTTTGTATGCACCCAGGAGAGAATCCACATACCTGCCATAAAATGACATGAAACTTAATTACTGGCTGCGTTTCAAAGGTATATGCCAGCTTCAAAATCCTTCTGAAGCAGATAAGTATAAATCCCAATAGACTGGATAATCATTCTGGAGTGAAGACACAAAACTATTCTTTGAATCCCAATACTTGACATACCCATTGTGTTCCATTCCAAGATCTTTCAGCTCCCACCTTACATTTGCTATACGATCAATGTACCTGTATACCATCATATCCTCTCATCAAATTTCCAATCACTAACCACTTTCAGAGAAACAAATCATTCAACAAATGAAAGTGAGCCTTGAGTTGTCTTTTCCAGCAGTGCAGTAAGCACTCATGAGGTTTTCTTAGAAACTAATAACAATATGATACTTACTCAGAACACCATTATGATACCAAATTCATCCATGACCATTTCTAGTCTTGTGAATTGGGTAAATTCACCATTAGAAAGAGAGAAACCAATGAGCACTGGTATGTAGTGACCTACCCTCCGATGTTGAGAAGCATCCTTGCCACCGCCTTGTACACATGTTCTTTCAGATCAGGCACTGCATCTACCTACAGACAAAGGGAAACAAGTGCCTTTAAAACCTGCTTCTAAATACCTGTGACCCATGGGTAGCTACTGACCTGCTGTCTGCTCTGAAAGATAACCACATGCTTGTGACACTATTGAAGGTGTACAGTGACTAACAATGAAGAAGCCACAATAGTCTGAGATCTCATGCATACCGAGCGTGTGTAAAAGAATTCTACTGCTGCCAGTGACTCTTGAGCCAGCATACATTGCAACAATGGCCGTGATCTTTTCAACATCTGTGCGAGGCAGGCTAAGGAGTCTGTTGCAACTGTACGCTCCTGCATCATATTCAAAATATTGGTGGCCACCATAAGGTATGAAGATAAATGAAGTATGCTTCTCACAACAGACATCAACAACCATATAGTAGTCTGACTGTAGGGGCGTACTCCACCTTCCTGCATTGAAGATAAATTGCACAGGCTTGCATATACAGCAATTCTGAAGCAATCTAGTGAACGAAGGCCACTAAAATTGATGAGAAATACAGATATTTTATAGACCACTTCCTCCCAGCAACATGACCAGTGAGGTCCCTCTATCTTTCAAATAGGACGAGTTAAACCACCTTCAATCAAAACAAATCTTGTTCACCTTGATGGCAAATAAGTTGGTTGGGCTCATCACAATAGCTGCTCCTCCGAATACTGGGCTTGGAGCCACATCTGATTGCGTGTTACCCATGCCAGTTGGACTTGGCACTCCAGGACCAGAATTCAAATTTGGCATTGCCGTTTGAGCAATATTGCTTGAAGCCTGTTTCAAGCGCTGCTCCTCAAGCGCTTGGGATATCCTTAAAAGGGTCGTCCGTAATCGCGGTGTAAGCACTAAAACATAACCAACAAACATCCAATATGTAATTAGCTACCACCAATAGAGCAGACACTCCTGAGGAATTCACAGAAACCCTTAACCTACAATAAAGTGCAAGAATATTACACCAGGATTCAACTATTCCAGACTTGATCAACAACAACATTTGACGAGAACCAGGACAATCTGCCAAAGAAGTACAACTAAAAGCATTTACTTTAGACTCATTTCACAAATTTGGGATTATCAGTGTGGACAATTAGATCATATCCCTGCCCTTTCTGTAAAAAAACAGAACAATAAAAATATATATTGGATTACGTACAGTACGAATCTTGGCTCCGACCACCAGCAAATGCTTCACGCTGCCCAAAAGTCTTAAAAATGGAGAAAAAATAAAGTTCAAATAATTGGCTTAATCCCTGTAGAATCCAAAGAAACTCTTAGAAGCATGTGTGATATCCAGAACCCTGTTAGCCATAATGGAAGATAGAATATACGTAGTCAACAGAAGCACCATAATTTAATCTAAAAATCTAAAAACTGCAAGAATATGTCTATAAAAAAGCGACAGAAGTATAGTAAGCCACTGGATAAAGCATCACAGACCTTGAACACATCGGGGGCAACAGGCTGCATAATTTGCATTAACCTTGCATACTTGTCCATATATCTGCCGACCAACCAACTAATTTTAGATTCAAAAGAATCAGGAATATACCACTTGCAAAAAACTGTCTTCAAGCATTTCTAAAGATGAAGAGGCCACCCTTGGAAACAGTTCATCAGGACCACATCAAAGGCATACAAAAGCAAGCAACAAAGTCAGCCAAATTCAGAGATATGGCAACATACTTATGTTCTCTTTCAATCTGGACATTACATCTTTGCGTGAAAAAAGCCATATGCTACAAGGAGAAAATGAGGACAAGACAGGCACACCTAAGGATGTTGACAGAAGAATTGGTAAGTATCAAACTCTTGTCATCGCCAGTTGATTGAGCATCCTTTGATTCCATAGTAGATGTAGATTTCCGAAATTTATGGTACAGGCGGCTTGGTAGTTGACTATCCTCATCTATGAAATCTGCTAGCAGATCCTCATTCTCATCGTCATCGTCATCGTCATCATCCACTTTAACAGTCCCATTCATGGCAACCCCTGCTTTGTCAGTGCCATTAACCTTAATAGCATCTCCTCCAACCACCTTTGAGGTCAAGGAGCCTTGCTGTCCTTTTTCACTAAAAGGATTACCCTTCTGAAGCCAATCTGCAAAGCCTGCCCTTCCAACACCAGAGCTCGGGGTACCAGCTCCTTGAGAACTTCCTGAAAGGTCACTGGAAGTAGATGCCCGGACCAGAGATGCACCATGCCCAGTCAAACCTGCTAGATTTACTGACTTCAAAGCTAACGATGACAGGGGCTGCCACAACTCCCTCTCTACAACCATCCTCAGAACCTGCATTCATGCAAAATATCAGAAAATACGTACATTTTTTTAAGGTTCAGCAAACCGGACACTGGCTGCATGTGATTCTTTCATCCTCAACAATTTTGAACAGAAATTTGAGTGATATACAAATCTCTGCCCAACATCAACATAAATAATCTTTGTATTCATGGAACCGATAAGGGTCACATGTCATCAGATCCAGAAGAGGATGGCATCCAAGCCCAAGAGAACAGAGATCCTACTTTACTTTAGAAGTCTCTTCAGAGAAAACCAGTTATAAACCCCTGGTAGATATGAACTGTATTTTTTATAATGTCCACCTCAACAAGTACATACCAGTGATGTACAGACTGTCAACCTGTAATCCCAAAAGACCCAATTTGTGTCGGACCACACCACATACATCTGCCCAAAATTGATTCTTACCTCAAGATTTTGGCAGTGGTAAGCCCCAAAGTACAATTCACTCTGCTTTGTGAGTTTGGTCCGTAATGATACAGCTTCTGCACCACAAAAGGCCTCTCCTGCCAGAATGAATTTGTTTACCCAGTCCAGGCTTTGCAGAAACTGGTGAGGGCTTGTTTGACAAACTGCATCATTTGAGAGCAGTGCTGCCACACGTCGTGCAGCAATCTCCCAAACACTTTTCCGCCCACGTTCTAGTGCTCTGGCCACAGTTCCTATTACCACTTCCTCCCGCTTAGCCAAATTGTAAGTAGTTCCATAATCTTCCCCTACACTCTGAACATCAAATTCAGCACTAGAAGATGTTCCATTTTCATATACTTCTGTGTTATCAGAACTAAGTTTCCTTCTGGACCCATTCCGTGTAAGGAGCCTGCTTGCATGTACAGATGTTGGAGACAAGGGCATAGCTAAAGATTCTGATGAAAGTGATCCTGTGCGGACATGCCTGCTCTCCCTCACAATGTGACTTAGGTCACCATGACTACCAGAACGCCGGTGGTGGAGCTTTCCATTCAAACGTGTTGCCACTGGAGGATCTTCAGCAGGGGTTTCAATTTCAAGAGACTGAATAAGACAAACAGAAGAGAAGCTCAATCTTCAGCAACGACAGATGTACAAAGAAGTATACTCAATGCATAAATGGTCTCAATGGTCCAGAAAGCTTAATACAACTATTGGCAGAATCTGAAAGCAACTTACATCCTTCAACCAAGAATCTGTCCTCCAACGCTATGTTGCATAACATAAGCAAATTCTCGTATAGTTCAGGTCATCTACCTCAGGTTGTTGGTGCCATGTCATCATGGTGTGGTATGAACACATCAAGTCAAACAGAACCTCCAGAGTCTTGCACAGAAATTGCCTGAACTTGGCCTCAGGGAGCTGCATACACAGGTCCCTATATGGGAGTCTGCAATAACCACAACTTTCCAGGGAAGTGAGTTGAGAGTAGTATCAGTTGAAAGTGGACAAACCAAAATTGCAACAAAATCAAACTACAAGGGCCTACATTTCACTAATAATCAAGGTGATGATGGTGCCAATGTTAAGCTTAAAACCCAAACTATATTCATTCTATTATCATGTTTGGTCAACAGATGTAGCATTCAAACTTGAATATAAGCTGTACTGCTGAAACTATTTCCATGTGCATGGAGATAACATCATAGGACTGAGGGTAAACAGAAAAGTTGCAAGCAATTGAGAGACTGTATTTGTATAATTTAGAGTCGATGAGACTGGTAAAGACTTCCACCTGCCCTTCTTCTGTGCCATTTGTTCATCTTCTCCCTGCACATGAATGCATTTTAGTTGTGAAAACTTTGCTGGAAAGAGAACATTTGCATGTATTAGTCAGGTGACTGCACAACAATGAGATGGCTATACTGTCACAAGGGAACCTGAACCATGAGAGGAGTCCGTATAACAATGTCACACCTTAGCATAATCAGATTGTAGTGTTTGGTCCTTTGTACAGGCCATAGCCTTCCAACTTCCTCCAAACAAATTTCATGTACAATGAGTCATCCAAGATTGGCAGGTGATCAACCAGAAATCCTTCTAAAGATCTTTCCAGTTGGTTTGAAATGATGCCTACATACAGAGAGAGGGAGCACCTGAAACAGCAAGTTTTTCAGCACATCATGTGTTTCGGTGACGACATTTTGTGCAAAAAAACTCTGTACCTTGTCAGCAAGACTTGTAACATCATCAAGTAAAGTGTAAGCATTGATTACCTGCAAGCATTAAAGCAATTTTCTTCAGACCTACTTCAAGGAATGGAATATTTCTGAAAATGAAATGCAGCTACAAGTATCTCCAAAACAGGAGAAAACCATGCCTGTGCTTTCTGAAGAGCTTGCAACTCTTTTGTTAACAACCCGGAAAGTATACCAACAGTAAATAAACACCTACACACAAAAATCATAGGGCTGAATAGTCTATAAATCACACATTCCTGAACTTGTTTTTAAAAGTCTGATAAATGGCCATGTTATACGTACCAGAGACACAAACACAAACACAAATACAGAAGTTGACCTTAAAACTTACAATTTTATACTTCTCCACATCAAACTTTCGACAAACTTCCATGAGTAGAGCATCAACTTTGCTTATTGTTCTCTGGAGCCATTCCTGTAAATACACTCAAATTGAATATTAGGGGAATACAAACAAGGATTGAAAGACTAATTAATGTGTAAACCATTGCAAACAGGAAACAAGGCGTTAATCAACAGTAAGAATGAGCACTAGAAAATAAAATCAAAACAACAAGAGGAAAGCACACAACAGGCCAACATGAGCCACAAAACACAAATAGAGTTGAACCACAAAAAGGAAGAGGCAGAATAAAAATTACAAACAGTTGACATCAGGTCACACCTCTATACTCTGATTCATCTCTTGTACAGCTAACATTTCTGGGCAATCCTCCAGCAACAGGAGACACTCTGAGCACATATGCAGGGCCTGTACATCCAAAATCACTGCATGCTTTTAACATTTAGTGGCAACAGAAACTGAAACACAAAAAAAGGTCACCTCCAACAAACTTAGTGGCAAACTTTTAAATGTGGATAGTTAGTATTGCTACATTACCAACTCCCCTACCTTTTCTTATAGGCTTAGTTAGTGTTCAGGACAAAGCAGCTCTTTATCTATCCAATCATCTAATATTGAGGAAACTTACTTTACAAAAATTCCCTTCATCAACCACACTGTCGAGGCGAGATTTTATATCCAAAGCCTGGTGCACTCGCTCCAACACTGGATCCATGTCCTGTATTTCCCCCAAGTCAGACTAAGGTATGACATTTTCAAATAGATGACAAACAAGAGTTAGAACCATGAGTTGAGTCCCAAAAAGAATCAAGAGCACAAAGTGATTTACCAGTAGAACCTGCTTCTTTCTCACATTTGCTGCCACCACAAGATCCTGAGAGACTTCAAACGTGGCCCTTGCCAAAAATCTTCTACCATTCTGTAAAAAGATCTCAGCATAAATTAGCAAACAACAAGTGCTTAAAATAGTATGTGTCATGCAAGTGCCAGAATATGTGCACATTACCTTGACAATTATACTTGCAACCTGCAAATCTCTGTCAAGTTCTGTTACAAGCTGCATCCCCTTCACTGCCAACAAAATGAGATATGTTAACTATGTTGACATTAATCGTGATCCCACAATGCTTGGGTTAAAAAATAGTTCCTACATTCTTAGGAAAAAAGTTTGTGAGCAATTCACAGAGGACTACTTGATAGTCAACCATAATTCAATGATACGAATTGACGTCATTTTCAGTTGTAGCTAGGAAATCTTCCAGCTGTTTAATGTACAATACTGACCATGCATAAGATCCTCCACAAGTAAACAGAATTAGGGAGGCCTTGAACTGCATACCCATCTCTTCATGATGCTCCATAACTTGTTTAGACAGGCTTTCCGTAATGACATCAAGTTGCAACAACTTCTGCCCAACCTACAGGGGAGCATTAACAGAAAGATGAGCAAGTGTAAACATGTATATTCCTTTCAACATTCCCTTTATTAACAATGGAAATAGTGGGAAACAACCACTCATAATTGCTAATCCATATAAACACTTCCTTCAAATCTGGCCATGGCTGAAAACAGTGAGAAAGCAAGACATTGATAGCTTACAAACCAGTAACAAGTTACAACAAGAGTATACCTTGTTGTCAAAATACCCCTGATTAACACCTTCGTCGGGAATATGTTCCAGCATATGTCTAATGGGATCAAAGTTCTGTTCAATAAAACGGTACACTTTAGCATCCAAAGCATTGTAGAGATGCCACGTAAATAAATTCCTTTGTTTCTTCCGTTAACAAATACCAATAAGCTCTCATTTGAAAACACTCTGATTACACTGTGTCATCATTCAACATTGGCCTCTAAACCACCAAAGAGCATGCGTGTCTGCCCATGGACACCAAATAAAACAGGGGCTGGCCAATAGAACCTACTGGAGTCCTCCCCAGCAAGTACAATGATATCCAAACAAGGGCATAAGATTGTTCTGGATGGAATGACTCCCTTCATATCCTACAGATCCAGTGCAAAAAACATTCATGTTCAAAGACCTGGACATAAACATAAAAATCACTGCGTCCATAATTACAACAAGCTTAGTCATAAGTCATAATGGAAATCGTAGCGATCAAGAAGACCATGGCAGTAGACAAGCCTACAGGGTACTTATGAGGTACCCACATGAAGTCCAAATTTAAGCATTATGATCAGCAGATTTGAGTAACATGTCCTAAACTTGTAAAACTTGAGCATAAGTCTAATGGAGCTATGATTCAAAACCAACACCAGAAGAGATAGTATCTGTAGATGCAAGGAGAAACCATACATCCTCATAGAACACTTGCTCAAGCTCCTCTGCTGGCTCTCCACGAGGTCGTGTGGTGTAGACAGAGCCCGGCCTCTCAGATAGCGATAGACGTTCATGAGGAGGAAGAGCTGCAATTTTGCGAGCAACTGCAGCAGCAGCAGCAGCTCGAGCTGGCACCTGATGACAACCACAAAGCATTATATAGTGTAGGTGGCTCCTGGTAGTCAGCAGGAATTTATACCAAAGTGAAGCTAAAAACCTGCATCCTAAACCAATGCAGATTATATCTGAAGTGCACTACGTCCTTAGACAGAGACAATGCTCCCTCAACAGAGATCTGCTTTGTGATCGTCATACCCATTGAGTGGTCTCCACCTCCCACTTATTCAACTCAAGTTTAGCAGGCAATCTCCAAAGAATGGCATGCTCGCAAGACATACATTGACTTCATAAGGGAAATGAGCAGAGAATAATATCTCACAACCCGGGTGTCAGTCACGAGCTGACCACTTATGCAGCCATGCATTAATTTCTCACTGAAATTATGGACATGGATCGTATGAACTGCTCATGTCCACCATCTTGCTACAGCCAGATTTCTATTGAGGATGACAGTGAGAGTTTGGGAATGCTTGCTTCACACAGAGAATTGCTGATCCGATTCTGATTGGCTAGCAATGCAAAATATTGTTGCGATTAAATTCAGCACTCTCGTGCAGGCGAACCTGAAACCCTTCTAAGAATTTTACAGTCTCTTGTGCGATTTGGCAACATGCACAAGGTAAACTTCCTCAAAACCTCGCAACGCAACTTCCACCCTCCTGTCATAGGCCTTCGATTTCCAACTTCCGCGCCACACGCCAATATGCCGAAACTACATTATGCCGGGAACAATTGGAGTTTACCGACCAGCTCAATGGCGCAATTTATTCACGACATCATCAGAGTCCACAAATGAAGTCCGCTTTTCTCTAATCGTCTCAACAAACTATGCCTCATTCTCATGTCGATACCCGATGCCCTGCCTACATGGCATCTCAATCCACGGACTTTTCTCTCTCTCAGCCAATCAATCACGTGCACGGTTCCCTCACAGGAAGAAGTTAGGGCAGAGTTACCTCCGGACGCCCTGACGACGACCTTGTGAGTTGTCTTGAGGATGCGACTGATCTTATCCACTTTTCACCTAAGCTATAGATATCGTCCATGGTTGCTGCTGCCTCCACTTACAATAATAAAAATCTGCTAATAAGAGCTAATGTGAAGGTCGTGGGAGCAGGATCGCAACGTAGCATTGATGATTCCTCAACCCTTCTTCCACTCCCATCCACAAGACCTACTGCATCAAGCCCTTCTTCCTCCACCTGTGTTACTGTTGATGCTCTCTCCCTCCCCCGTTCGCTGTAGACTGCCTTCTCTCGATCTCGATGCTTCTCCCTCCCCATCGCTCCCTATTTTCCTCGCCCCGTCGATAAATCGAAGCAAATCGGGGCTCCCTTCCCTCTTCGCTCCACTTCGGTAAACCCTAAGGAGCGTGCGAGCAGCGCATCGGACCCCGATCCCCTGCTCGAAGTAGGCAGCAACAACGATGAAGGCGCCTGATGATTGCGCACCGTCGACGGGGGGTCCGTGAAGCGGCCGTTCTTCAAAGACCGCCGCGAGCGGCCGTCAACGGCTCCCCTGTCTGCCCCACCGAACGGCGCAGTCGCCTCCCCTTTCTCTGCCAGTTTAGTTGGTAATTTTTTAAGTCATTCACAAATACAATAAGTGTGCTATAATACAAATATATATATATATATATATATATCCCCTAATATAAGAGGTTTGTTCATAAGTCATTGTTGTCGTCTGCCATCAACAACTCCATTTTATTGTATCTTTCACGTGTGGTCATTTGTGCAAGAATATGGGCGGATTGGGTGGAATCGAATGATGTATGCATGTAGGTTGTTCCCTACTATAGTTGACTAGCATTTTGAGCACTTTGATAATTCATGAGTTGCTAAAGATGATGTGATAGGCATTCGTAGTGGAGATCGGATAAGTGTACCTCTTAGTGTCGAAGACCGTTGTGAATCATCTATAGTTTTTAAATGTGTTGTGTGTTGTGGGTTTGCTTTGACATTGGAGTTAGCACCAAAAGTTCCAGCTCGATTGTTTATTAGGATTCGGTACTTCAACATTAAAGTCATTCGCAAACTCGGAATGAATGATTCTAATAGTCTAGATGAATGGGAAGCATGCTTGTGTGAAGCCATCGTTGTTTATCATCAACAACCCAACTTCTTCCTCAAAATCTGTGAAACCACACCCTTCTCGTGTGGTCATTTATGCAAGAATGTGGTCAGATAAAGCATAAACGAAGGGCGCTCTCAAATGCAACCAAATTACGTTTTAATAGTAATGTTCCCATAGATATGATATGCATCCATGTGGAGGATATAGTTGTGCAGAATATTAAACCACATGTGGGTTTTGTGTATAAATTGATGCTAATTTGTGAGTGAGACATGGGTACAAGGGGAGGTGATGCTCTTGTTAAGAACCTAAATCATATACCTATTTGTATTATTTAATCATTTGTTATGTGTTAACTAGTTACTAATTACTACAACTAGCCATGCGACCTTCAATAAGGTTATATTTTATCTGATATGTGTCTTCCAATCCATATTTTGTCCTCTTAGTTTCTCATAAATAGTGCAAATTTACAAAATACATAAAAGATGAGAACTTCATCAATTTTTGTAAGCATCTCTAGACAAGCACCTCGTAGCCAATATATTGCAAAGTTGTCAACTCGTTGATTCGTCATGGATGGCATGCATTGAAAACCACATAAACCAACGATTTTTTTTGAAGTTTGGTGTAAACGGTTTAGTTGTTGTAACATGCTACGTATTGACCATTTCAATTTTGTTTATATGAAAACGTGTACATGGAGATGACTTGTCTCGGACAAGATAAGAGGCTTGTGGATAATAAGCCAAGTGGACGGTGTCTAAAGATTATGAATACGAGCCTTAAATTTGAGTATCTTAACTTTGGATCAGAACATTGGGATCTTATGTGAAGCGGATTCATAACTTGGTCAATTAGGCAAATTGGCAATGACTCAATTAGAGTTATATAAAAATTAGATTTTTTTGTATGAATCTATGAGAATCCTTCACGAAGTTATTACATTTGATCGACATTGGTAACTCTTGGTAAAACATAAATGTCAATCACATTTGGATGCAACTTTATGGTTTACAATGAAGACTTCAATTAGGAAATGGCTTTTAGATTTGCTATTATGTGGAAGATTGATTGACGGTTGTTAGAATATAGATAGATAGATAGATGTTCGAGAAGAAGTCTATGGGAGGTGAAATGAGCTTCCAGCCTCTCGTGAGGCCACATCATTCTTTCACAACACTTTGCTACCTTGGAGACTTCGTAATACTTGATTACTATAGTTTGCTTTATCACTCTAGTATCTCTCAATCCCAAAACACAAGTGTTCGTTTTTGGTACTTAATTTGAAAATAGTGCATGAATATGGTGAAATTTGGAGCAAATTTTAATTCATACATGAATGCATGTTCTTTTTTAGTAATAGACTGTAGATGGTTTAGCATCAGTTATAGGTAGAATTTTGTGGTCATGTACCCTTTGTATTTGCAGTATTGTCCATGCTCGTTTCCGGCGTCGAACTCAAGTTTTAGTCTATAATTTTGAACATGGTGAATCAATCATTGTGGGGATCGCATGATATAAAGGTAGAGGGTGCTCAAACCACAAGGCTTTAAGCTATTGCACATACATGTGGCTATGTGGTTGATATAAGAAGTAAAATCATATTAGCCTTTGGGCTAAACATAGGTATAAAAAAAGAAATATATATATTTTTAGCCTCAATTGAATATTCGATGAATATCTGAACTTAAAACCACTAGTTCCCTTAAACCAATCCATAGGTCATGTGTATGACGATCTTGCATATGGTGAGGACCTCCATATTCATTGTCTAGAACCAACACAACATAATTGGGTACTAGACCCAAGCTAGATCAAAGTCCAACTAGTGACAGTGCACAAAGCCACGTAGCCACCTCCATGATCCCAACCTGGTTCACTTGCAAAACCAACACCTTGCATCTTGGGTACCGAACCCCTCGGTGTTTTATGAGCCTACCTCCTTGGCTTTGTGAATAGAATGGCTAGAACCGTCCCCCCCCCCCTCCATTTAATGTATAGAATGTCTATAATAGGCATTAACAAGCCACCCTAAACCCATCTTGAACCAACCCAAGATAGAGTGCAGCCCGTTTACCTACCTACATGGAGGTAGTGGAGGGTGCTATGAGGCGGTGCCACTATTGGCACTTAAAATCGTCACATGTGGGCCCGGATACTCCTACACCATGGGAAACGATTCAAGGTAGTAGAGTGTTGGCAAATGGGGGGCGTTTATAGTTGTTGGTTTTGAGCGTGGTGTTGGTTTTAGCACTCTATGCCTTACTACTACATTGATTATCCCAATCAACACGTGTTACTATTCAGAGTTACACAATGTTATAACTATTTAATGATGATGTAATACTTTACGAAGCAAAGTCATTTATTTTATATAATGTCCAAACAACCTATTGAACTTTCTTAATTAAAAATTAAAGACGTTCTTGCACTGCGGAATAGTAACACACACTGATTGAGATAACCAATGTAATGAAGGTCTCTTCTCCTATATGGTTGAGAAGGAGGCTTATAGTCTTATCATGAAATGCCGCCCTTTGAAGCGGCCACATCACTTGTTAGGGTTATTAGGGTTAGGGTTAGAAAAGCACCGACGGAGAGACGAAATTGCTCCGCACCGGAAGACAATTCATGGAGCTTTGTTGTGTGGAGATGCAATGAGAACAAAAACAACCACACATGAGTGGTGAGGGTTTTGAGGTTTCGCATCGCTTTTGGAAATTTTTATGATATACATGGGATGTGGAGTCCAAATCCACATTCATTGACTTACAATTATCTAATGCAAAGGTTAGACCACATTATTTGTATTGCATTCGTTTCATGCTTTATTGGGTTCATCTTTCTCTATGTCTTCGGGATTGAACAACAATTGTTGAACATCAAGATGTAAACCGACAAGGTTGTGAGATACATAATTTAGGTTCATTCAACTTACATGTAATGAATTATGCAATCTAGACTATGTGCGGTACTAAGTTAACTATTGCATAGTAGATTGTATTGAAAAAACATGCATGACAATGGATTCATTTGCAAATACATCTTCATTTTGCATTGTTGAGTTTCCTAAATAGCATGAGAGTAGTAATTATTGGCACTAGATCTAACATGTCTACAATCTTACCACATTGATTATCCCAATTAGCAAGGAGGGCTAATAGTGAGTGTGGGAAATTCGTGCCACCAAAAGATATAGGAGGCATTATTCATCTTGATATTATTCACTAAAAACACTATTCATAGCAACATCATCAACTAAAAGCATTGGCACGTTCATCTTGGCATTGTTCATTGACAAGCATTTGTTTGCATATAAAAAATTTATCACTCCACAAGCACCTTAGCACACACATTAATTTTCATGAAATGCATGGTAAATGAGCATGCATTCATGAATCTAGTATCACTTAGTAAAAATTTCAGCCCTTGCTCTAATTTTGAGACTTGGCAAAATAGTGTGTGTTTCGAAAATTAGTACCACACACACTATTTGGGATTGGGATAATTAGTGTAGTTAGTAGAAGCGTTCCAAAGTTTGTAATAATAAAAAGTTCAAAATACAATATCTCCTTCCTCAGGTGGATCGGTATGCCACGACTCGGGATGGATGCCCAAAGGCATAACAAAAAAAGGCCATGTTGCCCCGGTTCTAGGAGATTCAAATGTGAACAAGGATATTTCAAAGTAGCTTATTATATGTACTAGGGAAATGTAAGGGGGGAAGTTGCTTGGAAGATAAGTTGTGGCACTAATAAAATATTTGGAGCTACCTGTCAAGGGAGTTAAATTATTACACGCCTCCTGGATGATCGCTTTTACCTACTCTCGCAAAGCTGGCAGCGCTGGCCGCTGACGCTTGCACGCGGCGGAGGGAGGTCGTGGCGGTAGTCGAACGGCGTGGGCTGCGCCGTCGACGGTGGGCCTTCGTTTCCCGTCTCCGAGGCTTGGCAAACACGGGAAGGAGCGATGGGTTGCTGCTCCTGGTCGTAAGTAGGCTCATTAGGGTTTACAGAATAACGAAGAGAAAGCGGGAGTTCGGCGAGTTGTTTTGTTCTTCGTCGGTGTAACTTAGATAGATAGAGAGACGGATTGGATTGGACTGGATTGGATTGGATTGAAGGAAGTAGAAAGCGATGGGGCGGGACAAACATCGAGATCGGGAGAAGGAGTACAGCGAGCGGGAGAGGGAGAGAGCGAAGGAGAAAGAGCGGAAGCACCGAGAAAGGGAGAGAGGGGAGAAGGATCACGAGAGGAAGCGGAGTAGGCGAGATGAGGAGGGCGTTGTGGAGGTGAAGGAGAGAGAGAAGGATAAAGAGAAGGGGAGGTCTAGGGATAAGGAAGCGAAGAAGGAGAGGGAGCGGGAGAAGGAGAAGGAGAGGGAGGGTGAGGAGGAACGGGAACGGGAGAGGGAACGGAAACGGAGGAAGAAGGACGAGGATGAGAGCAGGGAGAGAGAAGAGAAGGAAAGGGAGAGGGAGGAGCGTGAGAGGGAGAAATTGAAGGAGAGGGAGAGGGAGCGAGAGCGAGAGCGAGAGAAGGAGCGTGAGAGGGAAAAGGAACGTGAGAGGGAGAAGGTACGTGAGAGAGAAAGTTATAGGGAGAAGCACAGGGAGAGAGGAGGAAGAGAAAAGGATAGAGATAGGGATGATAGAGATGGAGATGGGGAACGAGACCGTGAGAGGAAGAGGAGAAGGAAGGAGGAGGAGACAGGCAGAGATGAATTTAAATTAAAAAAGGAAGCCGACAATGATGAGGATCCTGAAGAAGAGCAGAAGAAACTTGATGACGAGATTGAAAAACGACGACGGAGAGTGCAAGAGTGGCAAGAGCTGCGGAGGCGGAGAGAGGAAGAGGACAGGCAGAAGAGAGGATTGGTGCCGGCAGAAGCAGATGTTGTTCCCACCACTTCAAATGCAAAAAAAACCTGGACGTTGGAGGGTGAAGATTCCGATGATGAAGATGATGCAGTGTTGGTGAAAACGGAAGGGGGAAGTGTTAGCAGGGTGGCAGCCTTCGAGAATGGTGATGTGGTCATGGCTGAACTTGGTAGTGATTTTGGTGGGGCATCACATAGTAAGGGTTTTAAAACCCTGGGGAAAAGGTCGGGCAGCGTGGAGAATGTGTTTACTCCGACTGACATAAAAAAAGAGGAGGTGGAGGAAGAAGAGGTGGATCCACTCGATGCTTTTATGAATTCCATGGCCATTCCTGAGGTGTGTTTTAAATTCCCGCAATGGTGGTGCGTTTCCAATTATGCATTATGCACCCAATTGGCTGCTATGGACATGTAGATTGGTAGGATTTTTTGTGATGCACTGAATTTGTGAGTGTGAATTATCTTGGGATTTTCCAGCTTCTCTGTCCCTCCTATTTGAAGCAGCTAAAACAATGCGAGAGTTCAAGAGTTGCTAAGAGTTTTCAGTAATGGCCATTGAAAGGAGTTGATCATTCACCTGCACTTGCGACATTTTAATTTCCCGGACTACTAATTAGTTGAATGACTGCAGGTCAGCAATGTGGATGCTAATGTTGCAGAGGCCCCTCAGCCCTTGGCGAAGGCCAGCGGGCCCGCTCAAGTTTCCAAAAAAGGGCAAGAGAATGGAAAGCTTGTAAGGCGTAATAACAGAAATGGGGTGGGTCGAATTATGCCTGGGGATGATTCAGCTTCTGAGGATGAGAGGGAAGACGAGGAAGGTAAGCCTTGCCTGCAACATTCTCTTGATTATGTAGTGCTGTATGTCTCAACACTTAGAGGATGAGGTTACTGGAGATTGGGAATTTCTTCTCCCTTTCTATATTAGGATCATTGTTGCACACTATAGTCAACTCATATGAAGGTGTTACTACATTTTTAATCTGGAAACATTGGTAATAAAGGAAACACCGAGGTATTGCTTGGTGGCCTGTATTTGTGATGAAGATCACTGCTGTTCTCTTGCTTTTTGTGAAAACTGATGTGGGAAGTATGGCTGGTGTTATCAGGGAAAGTGGGGGATGAAGATGATGAGGAATTTTTGAAGAGAGTTAAGAAAACCAAGGCAGAGAAATTGGCCATTGTAGACCACACAAAGATTCAGTATCCTGCTTTCCGGAAGAATTTCTACATTGAAGTGAAAGAAATATCACGCATGACTACAGAGGAAGCCACCACATACAGGAAGGATCTAGAGCTAAAGATTCGAGGCAAGGATGTGCCTCGGCCTCTGAAAACTTGGAATCAAACAGGGCTTAGCAACAAAGTCTTGGAGGTAATAAAAAAAGCAGGGTTTGAAAAGCCAATGCCTATTCAAGCACAGGCCCTTCCAATCATTATGAGTGGAAGGGATTGCATTGGTATTGCAAAGACAGGGTCAGGTAAAACGCTTGCATTTGTGTTGCCAATGCTCCGGCATATCATGGACCAGCCACCTCTTCAACAAGGTGATGGACCAATTGGAATGATTATGGCTCCTACAAGAGAGCTCGTGCAGCAAATTTACAATGATATCAAGAAGTTCTCTAAGGTGCTGGGGTTAACTTGCGTGCCAGTCTATGGGGGCTCAGGTGTAGCACAACAGATCAGTGACCTGAAGAGAGGGACAGAAATGGTGGTTTGCACACCAGGTCGAATGATTGACATTCTGTGTACGAGTGCAGGGAAGATCACCAACTTGCGTCGAGTGACTTATCTTGTAATGGATGAGGCAGATCGGATGTTTGACATGGGCTTTGAACCTCAGATCACACGCATTGTGCAAAATACTAGACCAGATAGACAGACAGTGCTTTTCTCAGCGACATTCCCCAGGTGAGAAGTCAAAAATTGCTTTGCTAATTTCTTCGACTCAAACCTTTCCGCATCCTTTTGATATGAACACCTGCATCTGTTTGGTGGAAATTGTGGATTCTAGTTCACAGGTGCCAATCTTGCAGAGACTTTTAACAAGTCCTTCCTCTGACATTGGAGCTCAATCTAACGTGCAAGGGGCTACTAGGTTGTGCTATTATGTCAAGTACAGCTGGTTTCATCTCTTTGTTTTCCTGTACATTTGCCCTCATTCTACTGACTTTGTCCAATGTTCCTGATCTTAAGTCATTTGTCTTAAGATACTTTTTCTAATCGTTTTTGACCTTGGTGCTCACTTTGCCTTTTCTAATTAGTTAGTTGTGTTTTCAGTTACACGATGTCAGGATGAACAAATTCTTCATTACTCTTTATTGACTGCTAAATTGTGGAGGATGCAGGCAGGTGGAGGTTCTTGCTCGCAAGGTTCTAACCAAGCCGGTGGAGATTCAAATTGGTGGACGCAGTGTTGTGAACAGTGATATCACACAAACTGTAGAAGTCCGGCCAGAAGGTGAACGGTTTTTGAGATTGCTTGAGCTCCTTGGGGAATGGTATGAAAAGGGGAAAATCCTTGTTTTTGTCCATTCCCAAGAAAAATGTGATAGCCTCTTCAAGGATTTGCTGAAGGCTGGATATCCATGCCTATCATTGCATGGTGCCAAGGACCAAACTGATCGTGAATCGACTATCACAGATTTTAAGACAAATGTATGTAATCTCATGATAGCTACAAGTATCGCAGCACGTGGACTGGATGTGAAGGAGCTTGAGCTTGTGGTAAATTATGATGTGCCCAATCACTATGAAGATTATGTTCATCGTGTTGGCCGTACAGGCCGTGCTGGGCGGAAGGGGTGTGCAGTAACTTTCATATCTCCTGATGAGGAACGATATGCCCCAGATCTTGTGAAAGCATTGGAGCTTTCGGAGCAGCCAGTGCCAGAGGATCTGAAGAAGCTTGCTGATGATTTTATGGCTAAAGTTAAACAGGGTAGTGAGCAAGCCCATGGAAGTGGCTATGGAGGTAGTGGGTTTAAGTTTAACGAAGAGGAAGATGAGGCTCTCAAGGCAGCCAAAAAGGCCCAGGCTAGAGAGTATGGTTTTGAAGAAGAGGAAGACAAAACAGACTCTGAGTCAGATGATGAAGGTATACGGAAAGCAGGTGGTGAGATGTCCCAAGTTGCTACTATGCAAGCTGCTGCACTTGCTGCTGCTGCTAAAGCTGGTTTGCCTTCTGCAATTAATCCTGCATTTGGTGCTGCCAATCCACAGTTCCAAGCTGCTCTAGCAACCATGGCCCAAGCAGCTGCAGCCAATCAAGCAGCAGGAGCAGCCCTCCCTGGGATGAACTTCCCTGGTATGAGCATGCCTGGGTTTGCAGGTCTCAATATACCTGGAATGCCAATGATGCCAAATATGGCTCAACTGATGGCCTCAATGGGTATGTCTAACATCGGGCAAGTCCCAAATCTAAACATGCAACAGATTGCCAACCATATGGCACTTGCCAATATGGCAGGTGCCATGGGTCATATAGGCTCTCCAGTATTGGGGATGACTCCTGGTGCACCAGCTGCAACTGGGTTGCCTGACGGAAACCCAGCTGCAAGAGCAGCAGCTATGGCAGCAGCTTATAATCTGCAAAATAGCCTAGCCAAGATTCAAGCAGATGTGGCACCTGAAAGCTATGAAATTGAACTTGAAATTAACGATTTCCCACAACATGCACGATGGAAAGTAACTCATAAGGACGCCTTAGGGCAGATCAGTGAATGGACTGGAGCAGCCATTACAACTCGAGGCCAGTATTTTCCTCCTGGAAAAGTTCCAGCACCTGGAGAACGGAAGTTGTTCTTGTTTATAGAAGGTCCCACTGAAGCCTCCGTTAAGAAAGCTAAGGCAGAAGTCAAACGTATCCTGGAGGAGTCCACATCGGCAGCCATACAATTACCAGGACCAGCTCAACCTGGGAAATATTCAGTGCTTTAAAGTTCTGGAGCTTGGTTTGCAGAAAAGAACTTGGAGCAGAAGATTATATCAAATTCTCAATGTACAAGGTCTACCAGGTTGTTTGGATATTATATCTTCCTTGTCAGTGTCAACCACCATTGTCATTTTTGTTGTTATTTTTGTTAGGAACAGTCCCTCTGGTGTGTTAGGTCCGCTTAGCAGCTGCAGGTTATTTCTTTTTTTCCTTGTAGCACATAAATAGTGATCGGAAGGGGAGATGTTTTAGCACTGTCAGATTGTTGGGCTGTGTGCAGAAGTTGACTTGTACCTACCATTGTGGGTTTGCAGCTTACATTGGGGAGATATGCTGTCCGGTTTTGTCTCTGGTTACTTTCAGCAACCAAAGATGCGCTTTTCGACTGCAACCGCCTTGCTATTTGTCTAGATGTCCTATAAAATGTGACTATATGGGCAGGCCACATTGTAGTTATAACTTGAACAGGAACTAGTCAATATGGCCATATGTGGATACATCCAAGGGTGGACACACTACAGTATATGTGCTCATAAGTGAGGATGGTTGTGCATTCACATCTGATCTGTAGCGTTGAAAGCTATCAATAAAGCCATGAAGCTGAACACCAACCTCATGCAGAGCATGTTGGAGCTTGATAGCTTGGAAATGTTGTGATTAGATGAACCTAGAATTCCTTCACCATTGGTCGTCTTAATGGTGTAGCTAATTTGTAAGTATCACGTCAAGGTGACGATGCATTTCTTCGTTGAAAGGAGTAACTCATTGGCAATTTTTGAAATTGTTCATCGCACTTTTGGGTTTCAGTTTTGAACAGTTGAGATTTATATTACCACCTTGCATCATCTTATCAGGCATAAAACTAGGACATATGTGGGATCCAGACATGGCTAGTATATGTGCTTTGCCAAACCTCCTACCTCCAGGCTTGAACGAGCCCTGATTGTTGCAAAATGTGCAGGTGTTCTCCACAGTACATTCACCCATAACCATTGATGAGAACTTCACCCCAATCGGAGTTACTTTGAAGTCACCTTCGCCTGATGCCAAAAATCCAATCCTGTGGCTCTGCTTTTTGTCAAAGGCATGATGCTACATGGCTGTTTTTGACCTTTGGATGCTCAACTCAGCAAAGCATTTGCTGTAAAGTTGTATCCTAATAAGAGCTCCTTTACCCTGTTTTCAGCCCCAACCTAGGGTTTGTGAATTTAAGGCTTTTCGAATTATTTTGCAGTTACCGAGTTATTCCACAAGTTGGATTGACAATCACTGGGCATGATTATATATGTGCTACCTATTGGTTGATGGGATCTACCCGGATTGTTTGATGTTTGTTAAGACCATTATGAACTATAAATGACCCGATGCAGAAAACTGACGGCATATGGCTAACCCACGGTTTCAGATACAAAATTACATTTTCGTCCTTCAAAAGTCCCAAGAAAAGTCCTCTTTACACCTGTTGAAAATAACCATGCATTCATCATAATTCAACTCCTCCAAATCACTAACGCCCTTCTCCAATAGGGCATTTCGGTTAGTTTTGGGTTCCCTTTTATGAAGAAAACAATGAGACGACACTAACACAGCACCTTACAAGCCAAGGGGATACATTGAATTCTTCTTGCTGGAGGCCAAGCTACATTCCAACTAACATTGATTGACACCATAGCATCTTCAACAATCCAAGCACATCCAATACAGAAAGGGCACATATTTCAAACATTTTAAAATATACCCATGGATTTTAACCAAACAAAAAATAAAGTAAATGACCTTTGACAATATGAGAAGGGGGATGATGTTCATCCAGCAGTGTGTATGAATGAACAAGCCTCTAAAACTCTTAATCTGTAGGAAACATTTGATTTATGTGTCGATTGTTAGATCAATTCCCATCCAAAATCTATTCTCAAGATTTAGGTTGTCATGTATGAAAACACGATTGCCATATTGATCATAAAAATAGTCAATCAAACAGTTTACTCAAGTGGCCATATATTCATGCAATTGATGGTCATATTAAACAATACTGAGATTCTTGCATTTACCCCATTCCTAAGCCAGTACCACTAGATGTAGCTAATAATTTACCACAAATTGATGGATGATATATTTTTTCTTATAACGTACACTTGAGTTCGACAAAATTCGAATGAAATACAATTGTCAAATTAAAATTGTATCAACCATAGGTGTTTGATGATTGACACTCAAATATTATGAAGTTGTCAATTGGGAGTGGTTTGTTGCCCGCATCACACTCTTGAACAACGGCAACCTCTAGAGGTGAGGCACCCATAACCAATCACTTAAGAGATTCTACCCCAAATATGGAGAAGTATAAGGCCGTGCAAATTTATTTTTCTATAGGAAGATAGAAATCAAGAGGACTACAAAATTTTTGGTAATTTTATTCCTTTGATTAAAATTCCTATGAATTTTTGAAGCCAAAAGTTGGCCCGAACACATTACCAATGTCTTGTGTTTGCCATAACTGCTCATTTTGAGATTAATCCTCCTCACTTTAGCACTCAAAACCGGGGGCATGTGTCATGGCATTATTTGATTCCTTGGTGATACCACAAATGAAGTTGGAGACTTAGGGTTAGTTTCCATACATGTTGCTTCACCCATCATATTCTAGTGGAAATATAGATTCCACCTGGTGGCATCTACATTTCCACTAAAATTTGATGAACAAGCAGCCTACATGGAAACTATCCCTTAGAAACCATGAAACATAGAACCTTATTTTAACCACCTACGAAAATAAATTACCAAAATAAGTCCTACCTTGTTCAAATATATGGCACCCTATAGATTCTTGATGGGTCTCGATCGGGAATAGGTAGTTCTACTCTATCTACACAATGATCTATCTAAACTCTCTGAGCTACCACAACATTTCTTCTAATTTTACCTCCCAAAATTTGTGTTCAACCTTGACCGACTCTATAATCTCCTATTTGACCACAGACATAATGATCAACATTGCTCTCGCAAATTTTGAAGTCCTGAACCTCAATTGAAGCTAGGTTTTATATATATGTACATGAAGCACAAAAGTTGCCAAAGTACCAAAACCCCAAAAAAACAAGTGTTTCAAATCTAAACGATAACCAAAAAAGTTGCACAATTACTCGGCAAATGCCAACAATGAGGAGCACAAACACCAAAAATCAAGACCGCAAATCCAAAAATTTAGATTTGAAATCCACATATCAACAAAGTTTCCCTTAAAGCCACTTAATTCGGCAACCTCTTAGCAACTTACATGTGTCCCCATAGTGGTATGATATAGACGGTGCCTCACCACTCCAATGGCTCATAAGCAACAAAAAAAATTGGCATGCTCTTCATGTCAATGAGCCCAACTCAAGCCCCCCTTGTGAGCTCAAAGAAATGATCCTTCTCATTGGGCCATCATTGGGGCTAGAAATTTACATCTCATTCAACCAACACAACAATGACTTTTCAATTCAATATTTAAAATACTATGTTTATTGGATCAACTTTTCCTTCCGATGACTACGTCTTCCTCATTTGTACCTCCTCCTTCTTTTCTATAACGTTACTCAGTTGGTGAGTTACGGTCAGTTGTCCTAACTTGAGATTCGGTCTGAAGCATTGCGATTCCGACATCCAAAGGCTCTATTCTTGAATCTACTGCAGAGCCCATGAACATAGCTCATCAACTGAGTAATGTTATGTCCATCAACCTTCTCTCTTAAGTCTTCACTTACAATCTTCTCATGCTACCAATTCTTCTCACTCACCATCCCGGAGTTCTCCGTCTCTAGTTGCGTGTCTTGCTCTTTGATATGACCCCAACACTTGTACTAAGGTAAACTATATAACAAAAACCTACACTCCTCCCCCTCCAAACATGTTTGGAACCCCAAATATAATATTATTCATATTCACAACAATGTTATGTGGGACTGATAATATTCCACAAAATATTCCCTGATATTTCTCACATTCAAACTGAACGTGAAGTCCACGGTGGTTCGCACTACATTAATTCAGGATGTTTGATGTTGTTTCCATAGTCGAAACAACTAAAATTGTTATTATGTCGTAACAATGCACTGCGGTCCTGTTTTATAGGATGATTTATTAGTATACAACAAACATATTTTGTCATGAGTGAAATCATCATGAACGTCCCCCAAAAGTTACAATATTAAACCAAATGAGTTCATAGTTGAATGAATATTGCAGTTTCATCCACACGTGGTTTCATCACATCAATGATTATTGTCATTTTGGTTGTCGTATAGATTATATACATATATAGAGAGAGAGAGACTCTAGGTCTTACATATAGATAGGTATATATATATATATTTGCACTAAATTCACTGCATTTTCACCATGGGCAAGATTGATGGGTGCCCAGTTGCAAGGGCAAAATGGCATCTAGCCCTGGCTGAGTAGGTACTACAAGGAGCAATTACTTTGGTATTCTTTTTTATTTTGAGCATTTAGAGTAGTCAATTGTGACTCTGTGGCCGCAGTAATTGTAACTTATAAGTACTGGGTACAGTTCACCTTGATACCCATATATAAATATATATATATTGGAACACATGAGGTGCTTGACCACCTGGCTAGTTTCTATCTAGTAGAGAAACGATTTCATAGCCAGGAATCGAACCGCCAACCACTCCAATCGGTTTGGGTACCTTTCCACTATCATCCAGTAGTTTAGGGTCATCTCGGACCCACCCTTGATATGTGTTACCCTGATAAGTGTTAAAATTGCATGTGTGTCAAGGAAAATTGTGCTCCCCCCCCCAAAAAAATCCAAAAAATGTATTAGTAAGTGTAATTGTTAAGAGAATTCATACATTATGCTCCCCTCTTTGATGATTTCACCTCAATAAGTCTTAAATTGGATGAAAGTGAAGATATGAATTTTCTAGCTTGGATGAAATTGACATAAACCTTAGCCCTAAACCCTACTACCTTACTAGAACAACTTGCATTGGTATCTGCAAAGAGTGAAACTAGACCCACTATGAATGTACACGAGTTCATCAATTATGAACTAGAGTTTGTTTTAAACAATCCCTACACGCTTATTGAGGAGGAAATTATAAGTATGCTTGATGAGAGAGATGATGCAATTGACAATGAGCCCATTGAAGAAGTTGGCAATGTGCAAATTGGTGATGTGGTGGTAGATAGAGTAGGATTCAAGGATGCTAGAAGTGCATTAGTGACCTCGAAACAATTTTTTAAATAAAGGCCCATTGTTGTTACACCTTTCATCCAAAGCATTCAAACACTTCGAAAGGAAATAGGATCTTGGTGTGCACAAGAATCTCATCAAATTATTATAGATCCATTCTTTCATTATGCTTAGATGAATGATGACATTCATATCTTATGTATTTTCATCCTTTATTCCATTGATGACCTAAGATTAGAAATGATTTATGGTCTTTGTGATGAACTCCGAAGTGCTCAATCATTAGAGTCTTAACTGTTTTTGAGCATGTTTTTTTTTTATCGTTGTTGGGCATGTTCCTAAGACATAGATTTTGACATTAGAATTGAACTCAACATGTTCTTCACATTTGTAGTAGTTGTGACATAATAGGTGAAGGTGTAATAGATAGAAAGAGGAGAGATCAAGTGAGGAGGAGGATGGGTTGAGACTAGCTTAGCTTGGCTTCAAATTTGGTGTGCATGCAAGCAAGAGACGAGGGGAGGGGATGAAAGGATTGCAAAAACTTGTGGAGTCGAAAATGCAAGGTGGTTGCCTTTTGTGAGACAATTTTTTTGACATATTAGACTTACTTCATAATTATGGTGTGGTTTAAGGTTAAAAGTAAAGTTAGAACTTTATAATAGTGAATAAGTGGAAAATTAGTGAAAATTTAGAAGAAATAACTATTTTCAACTAACTAACCATAGTCCAAAGTGGAAGAGCCGTCTGGAAAAGACCATGGTCATGTGATCAATTAGGAGAACTTATGAATCTGGCTATGGACAAATATGTTGGTTAGGAAGACATGTTTTTTTTTTCTGGACTTGACAACGACCATAGGAAAAAAAGAGGAGAGAGGGATCATTAACAACTACTTCTCGTGAAGAGAGTAGCTCCTTCCCTCATTTGAAAGTGAGACGATAATCTGAAAAAATCACCGAGTGTAAAAGTGTCCTCTCATAATACAAAACTGTGAAATTTACTTTCAACGATATGATTGTATAGACTATAGTCTCGATGACATTGTGTTCAGTGCAGTGAGTGAACTCAGGATCGATCTGGGTATATCGTACATAGGCCACTTACCGCTCACAGCCACTAACCGTGCACTTCACCGTTCACTACTCTACTGTTCACCGTTCGTCTCCTCTATTGTTGTTTTGTTCTTTGATAATGTATCTTGTGATACTGCATGTGTATGAGCTTTGCTTTGAATATATCATCGGGATAATTTGCTTATTTGAAGGAAGTTAAAATGCCAGTGGAAACATACAGAGGTAGATGGTTTACAACAATATTTTACTGCATAAAATTGGTCAATGGAGTAGCACACTAGAGTGAATCTCTGTAAGCCTGACGAAGCTCAAAATCACTCATGTAGGTGAAGCGAAGAATGATGAAAAAATCCGGAAGCAGCTTGAAAAGGAGAAGGTAGTAGAATTGAAGAAGAAAGAAAAACAAGAATGCCCAACAGATAATAAGGTTGAGAAAAAACAAGAAATGAGGCTTAAAAGCCAACAACGTCCAACAGTCATGTTTGCCATAAAGAGAGCTTCTTTTGTAACGCTTGTAGCAAAAGTTGAACGAACATTGATAGTGCACGGTTAGTGGTAAAGGTAGTTAATTTCCAATGCCCAATACAGTTGTATAAAGAACTATGAAAAGGCCATGATTTTTCAATAAAAATTTCCATTTTACTTTTCAACACTAATATTAAGTGAGCCATTAATTTAATTCAAATACCAAATTTGGAAAATTTTGCTACCCACCTCAAAAAATAAAACATCAAAGTCAAATGTGCATGGTTAGTAGCTTGCTTACGATATATGTATTGAGAAGAGGCTGGGAAGACTCAAGATCAATGATCGGGGAGAACCGACAATTAGTTACAAATGAACCGGTTGAAGTTCAAGACTGCAGGAAAAATTACCGATCATTTTAGAGGAATTTATAGAGTATATATACCCCTATTTAATAAAGGAAAACCGGAGAATGTCAATATGTAACCGGTTGGACTTGCAAACACATGGATCTCAACCAATTATGCCCAAACAATCTCCCCGATCACTGCTCAAGATATAAGGGAATTTCGGGTATTTATCTATCATATCATTTGAATTATTTAGTGAATGGATAGGTTCAAGACTCAGCTTTCAAGAAAGTAAACTTCGATCCCTGGGAAAGGCCGAAGTGCAGTCTGAGTGTAAGTTTGAGGTCGATTTTTGTTTTTGGGAGAAGACCTCCAGGGGGAAAAGATCCTGGAATACTTCCTCTCGCAAAGAGAAAAGATTTGTGTATTGTCAGTTAGAATGACTATATAGCCTGGTGAAACATCGGGTGTGAAGCCCTGGTCGGAGTAAACGTGTCTTTTTATAGTATTAATGTCTAAGGAGCACGTGCATAACATTACAGTCCACCCTCTATAAATGTTACACCTATAAGTGTTAATCCTCTCTAAATGTTAACTTTCTTCTACTCCCCACATATTGCACACTATAAATGTTAAACGTGTTAACTGTTAACAAAATGGTACTCCCATCTCTGTAAATTTGACTCAGTCTATAAATGTTAATGAATGAAATACAACCATAATATGGATGATAAAAACTACACATCCAGTTACATTCCTCTCTCTGTCTCGCTCTCTCTCTCGTGATTTGTAAACTTGATATTGAATAAAGTTTTGATTGGGTTTGCAATTTTATGAATGGTATTCTCTCACAAGGACTCTTCACAATTGCTTATATTTATAAATGTTAAGATTTGTATATTGCTCAAAAAAGTAATTTTATAATTGGTAACTGTTAACACCTCTATAAATGTTAACTTTGATCCACGCCCGAGGGTAAACATTTATAGAGGGTAGATCCATGTATTCAGATCCATAACGGTGTTCTACGGGACTGGAAATATTCTAGAAAATATTTCCCATATTCAGACCGAAAGTGAAAAATACATAGAATATTCCATGGAATACCGTCAGTCCTGCAGAACATTGTTGTGGATCTGAATAATGTTATGTGATCGATCTATCTACGTGGACATAGTCTTGATGAGTGCTAGAAGAGAAGACTTCAGACACTGATAGAAGACAAGTTCCTAAGCTACCAAATCAATAAAACAAATAATCACGGGAAGGCGAACAATGGAAGGGAATGAATGCGCACTGGAAAACACCCGAATCGTAAGTTAAATTGAGATGTTGTGTGAGATACGAAGCTTGAGAACGACGATTGTCGTGCACAAAGGATTTTTTTTATTTTTTTTATTTTTTTTATTTTTTGAGACAGAAGGTCGACAGACCAGCGCCAGAGCACAAGAGGCAGTTCACCACCTGGCAAGTTTTCCGTCAAGTAGAGAGGAGATTTCACAGCCGGAATTCGAACCGCCAACCTCTTCCTTGAGATTTGGGTATCCCTCTACCATCACCCGGTAGTTTAAGGCAAAGGATTAGGGTGCGAAGTTGCTCCTAACATTGTGCGGAACTTGTTGTCGAGAATTACATAGGTAATGAGAAACTAAATGGAGTTCCAGAATGAGAGGACTCGGCTGATGTGAAGGAGACATGAATCGTGAGGAGCCCGGGTGGTTGTTGTATCCAAGAATTGAAGAAAGAAAATAAAAGAAAAATTACACCCGTAACTAAATACCGGCGTGAATATGAGCCTGTTGGTCTTATGTTGTTCACAGTGTCCCGTGATGCAGCAAGAGATTTATGCGTCCATTAGGAGGTGGGCTCTTGGTAGGTGTAATATTTAATCCAGTTTCATTGTGGTGGGGGGACCGGTGTTTGTTTGTTATCTAGTTTTCTTTTGTTTAGGATTAGGTAGGTTAGGTATTTAATGGCATTATGGTGTAGGTTTTTCATGAGGGTTTTGATGCTGGTTTTAGGGATTTTTAGTTTGGTTAGTTTTTCGATAGAGTGTTCGTGTATTGCTCCTCTTACATCTGTTGTGATGGTTATAAGGGGGTTGGTTTTCCACCCATTCTTTTGTATGGTGTTAATTAGTGGGTCGTATTTGGTATGTTTTTGTGTGATGGCTTGTTCTGGGAACCTATCATGGCAGTATGTGAATTCTATGAGTTGGACTGTAGTTGTGGGGGATGGTGCCATGGGTGTTTGTATATGGTTTGGGGATCCGATTATGCATAGGATGTCTGGTATGAGTTTGGCATGGCATTGGCAGGGGGCGTGTGGGCATGTACATTTGACTAACCATTTTGGGATTGTTTGGTCCGGGGGTTTGTTATTGGTTTTACTGGCGTTGGTTAATGTAAAGAAGCGGGTATACTTGTTAGCTTGTAGTGTTTGTATGATGAGGTGCACCGCTTTATCGTGTCCAAGAATTGAATCCTAAGGGGAGGGAATGAATTACGATCTCGGAGGATCAAGCATCACCATTTGGATCGTAAGAGGTGTAGAGCATGCACTGAGACTATCGTCAAATGTGAGATAAAGATCTCAAGAAGGTCCAAGAGCCAAGATAAAGGGAAAGGAGGCCAGGTATGTCTTTGAGAACTAGACGCTTATTGGTTACTAAAGACTGTGGCCTATACTACACTATGAGACTCGATACTGGGGATTGGTTACTAGTTATTGTTATTGGGTACTTTATATTGAGACTATGGTCGACATTCACTAGGCTATGGGCTCAGGGGTTTAGACTCGATTGCTTAGTTACAGTTAGCTTAGGTTATGGTACATAGCTCTCGTCACTTGTAACTAGACTTTTGCAAATTATAACAACTCGTTTTAGAGTATTGAGTTAAATATTGGCTTGCTAGTTTAGGAGAGATGAAAAGAGATTGAATATAAAATTACCAGCTTCGATTAATTACTTCGAATGCATGAGGGGTATAATGGAGAGATGTTGGGAGTGAATGCTAACTTGTGGTATGGCCTATAGTCGCTAGACACCTAAGGTTGAGACTATGGACTAAAACAAGGTGCCTTGGCCTTGGGTGTGTGAGATTATTGTTTACTCAAGAGACTATTGTTGAGTTGTGACTCCCTACATTATAGAGATTGGGAAATTGCATGTACCCCGTTGAGTGACCTTTTTACCAACCCTCAATTTAATAAGTCCCAAGACTCACTTCAGAAGTTGCTTCCCCTGGGTTTGTCATACCAATTTCATTATGTCATCCCTGCGACCTATCAATCAACCTAATAGTGACCCCTAAAAGTAAAATTTGACACTCACTTAGTCTTCACTGTGTGGACTTCTTAATTGGAACCCAAACCAGAAAGCTATCTACACCTTCATTGGTATGTAGCTCCCCTTTCTCTCAAGCCTAATTACTACAAGGTTTTTCATAGTTTCTTCGTAGTCACCGAGTTTGATTTCTTCTTGTCCAGCTAAAATTTGAAAAAAAACAAAATACTCATGAACTTTGTTCGTTGGAATAGGATTGTTTTGCCATCATGGTAGGTCCAATTTTCAATTTTTGTTGACGCTTCATCATAGATTTGCTAATGCAACACAAGCTTTGCTGTGTAAATACAATCAACATAAGTTGGAGAATATGAAAAACAAACTGTACAACACCCCACACAAGTCTATAGATATAAGATATAGACTCCAATGTTTGAAACCTCCAATTAGACACAACGTTCTCCACCATATATACGTGCTATATTTTCCTCTATGACCCCTAAAAGCTTGGGGGTTTTAGCTTGTAACAAAGATGTATTAAAAAATATGAGTTAAACTTTATTTTGTGTTGGCATGCAAAAGAAAGTTGTAGGGAGTTAATCTTAAATCACATCCCGTGCGGTTGGAATATGGATCTTTATCCTTGATCTCTACGAATTTATTTTACAAGCATCTTCCTTCATAAATTTTTTAAAAAAAAATCCAGAATGTATCTAAATCACTTGGTCTTTGATACAATTGGCTAAAAGTTAGATCTGCATAATTTGATGGGAAAAATAAAAAATATTCATGTCACTACCATTGTTACTTCCCCAAAAATAGCTAATTTTGTAAATAAAACTATGAAGGGTTCCAGCCACATCAAGGTACATATATCATAGTCATTCATATAGAATTGCAGCCCATTTGCTCTAGATGGTGAATAACTTTATTATGTCCAAGTGCAATAAAAGAAAAAAGAAAAAAAATTGCCTGGAGAGATATATCTTTAACAAATGCTCGCAATCACTTTTTGGCTTCTTGGACATTCAAGGGTTGAAACTCAAGTTACATCTTACATTCTTGCTTGGAATTGAATTGGGTAGGCCTTGTGGAGGTGCGATCCAAAAAGGAACGGTATGCCGGTGGGTGTACCCAACCCACAATAATCTTTAGCAAAAAGGTGAAAGAAAAGCAACACCCGTAGCTAGGTACCGGCGTGAATGTGAGCCGGTTAGCCCGATGTTGATCACAGTAATCCGTGATGCAACATAAGGAGGTGGGCTCGGGTGTAGTACACATCTTTCCAATCAACTGCCCACGGGGGGGGGGGGGGTAAGTGTTTGTTTATTTTTTAGTTTTCTTTTGTTTAGGACCAAATATGTGAGATATTTGATGGCATCTTGGTGGACATTTCTCATGACGATTTTAATGGTTGGTTTTGGGATTCTATTGGTAAGTTTATTGATGGAGTGTTCGTGTATGGCCCCTCTTACTCCAGCTATGATGGTAATCATGGGTTGGTAAAAAGGTGAAAAAATAACTCGCTCATTGCTTCTCCGGTGATTCCACCCAAAGTGTATGGGGCAAATGAGATAAAGCTCACTTCCACCGATCATATACCATGACCACTACATTTGTGGCTTGGCTGAATCCACATTGCTTTGGTACATCTATTGAAGAATATGAGATCAGTAACACGATATGAGCATACAAAGTCCTAGATAGATAGATAGAAACTCCGGTCCCTGGGGTAGGGGCCGGCGTGAATAAAGTGTCCGTTCGTAATGCCAATAACCCGATGCCCACAGGACAAAGGGAAAACACACAAAGTCCTACATATGTGAAGATATACATCACTCCAAGAGAGAGAGAGAGATCATTCACCACAATTTGGGCATGTACAAGACTTCGTTTCAGAACTAGGGCTTATCTTGGAGCTTAATCATCAATATGGATGCATGTTGATGTTTAAACAGGATGTGAGATCTACCAATATTGCTTTTGAAGAGTACACCCAAGAGATTTTCAAGAAATGGCTTCACGATCAACATATTTTGTGTTTGAGATGTAATAAGTGTATGTATGAGAGGAAACTTAGACATTGTATCCAATTAATATAACAATCATCATGTTTATGTTGCGGTTGAAGAAGAAGAAGATTACACTTGGAGTTGATATATATGTGCCGTAGCCTTCCAAGTTCACCACTACTTGACATGATCGTCCATGAAGAACTATGTTTTCTAAGTAGATGCAAAACAATCGAGGCCATTGCATTATGAGTACCAAACATTTGTTTATAAGTATGCAAATAAGAAAGTTGATCTCACACTTCAAGATCAATCACGCATCAAACTACTAGGTTGTCACTTCATTGTGCCCAAGACAGTTGTCCGTCTACAAATATTGTACTTGCCAATAGGAATTAGGATTGAATCCTTGGAAGGTTTAAGTTCTCTTAAGTTATCATCCACCCAACAGTGTTCCCATATTCATTTGAAGGGCCCTGGTCCTAGTATTGTGTTGCATACGCAATTGTAGATAATTGAATAACTTGGGAGGTTGATTTAGCTCAATATGTAGTAGCTCCTTCTTCCTTTGCTTTGAACATAAATTGGTTGTGAAGAAGGTTGAAGATGCACAAGGGTAGAGAGAGAGAGAGAGAGAGTCCAAGCAAGGATGGAAAATACCAAAGTTTTGCAAGGCTATAAATATTACCCATCTTTGAATTTTACTCAAGAGGCCGGATCACTTAGTATATTTCTAAAGAAAGGTCAAACGGCTTCCGCCTCATACGGCTCCTCTCATGAATTTTCCGTCTTCCCCGGTTGTTTTCAACATGGCAGCGCTTTCCAAAAAGATTTGATGAAAAACAACGATGATGTGGCTAGTTCCAACTATATGAATGTAATTTTAAATTCACATTGTATAATTTTTTTTTTATGTGTTCAATCCAAAACAAGCTATTAGATCAAATTACTTTTTCCAATACATCTTTGATTTGACTTGGAACCCAATGCTTTTAAATAGTCATTTTACCCCTAATTGGTTTCATTTGAGATTGTATAAAGTAATATCATGAAACATGTTATTCTATTATTATTCCTATGAAAATGCCGTCAAATTGAAGATGTAGGGAACGCTTTTTCATTGCACCCCACCCCCATGGCACACGTCAATATTCAACTAAAAACTTATAAACATTATCAAAATTTGAATTTGAATTAATAAATATTTGACGACACCAATCATAAATTCCAAATAAATATATTTATATTATTTGGTTTTTTTTTTTTTGCTACCGTGTATAGTTGTCAATAGTTGGGTGGAGCAAGGTGGAGCATCATGAGGCCCTTAAATTATATAAGTATTATTGTTATTAATTCCAAAGTCACATAAATGTCATTTCACGTTAAAAATTGTCTAGAAAATTTCCATGCCTTCAAGTGATAACAAATATCAAGGGTGGATTGTAAAGGTTGTGGCCTTCGTTTTATCCCAATTCTCCATTGAGAATCCATACTCCATATACACTCTAAACTCCATAGTATCACACACATGGCAATCAAAGTGCATGTGATATTTTGGAGTTCTATGGTGTTAACATGGATGTGTGATAATAAAGAATTAATATAGCATGTGACATTATAGAATAACACAAAGTGCAACATTGTGTTGTTGGAATTGACACTCACAATTGGCCAAGTTAGGGGCTTGAAGGTTTGAATCTCAAGATTTGAAGAAACAAGATGCACACGTGTCACTAATGAGAAGCAATCGACAACACTTCAATTACAATGAGCGCTGATGAAATCCAATATATACATAAGATTTTCCTTGTTTGTGACAAATGATACTAATTGTTGCAGATCACCTAACAATGCATTGGTATTGATCCTCTCGAATGATATAAGAATACAAGATGGAGAGCGCCATGGGGATGCAACTAAAAACTTGCCACACACCCTACGGCAAGGAGTGTGGGAGATTTGAAGGAGCAAATTTAGATTACAATGGATAACAACGATGGTGATTATCTCTTCATGCACGCATGCTAAACCCTAAAACCTTGCCCAACACGGCTACCACCGCTAAATCTCTCCTCACAAATCCAATTGTTGGAATGTCACAAAAATACAAGTAATTTGCTGCAATGGGCATCATAAATATAGAATTCAAGTTTCTTCCAAGAGTTTTCTACACCCATGTATCTGGCATTCAAGGAGTAACTTCAAATCATTGTTGGCGTTAGAATCAAAACTTGCCCGAAAGCTAAAACCCTCGGGAAATGGTGTGGAATCCCCCCCCCTCCAAACATGCAGGAGGTTTGTGTGGAGCTTGAAATTCATGGTTGCGCAAATTGCCAAGTTCTCGGCTCCCACTATCTCAAAATTCCTTGACAAATTGATCAATGATATTTGGAGGTTTTACTTCCTACACTTGCAAGCCTCATACAACATAACCCTTGGAAATTGAGCACTTTGTGCGTCAACTGTACGTACAAGAGAACACAATTTCTCTTCACCAAACTCCCCATGATCGTTTGTTTTGCATATTTAAAATCACTCATGATTGTTGTCGTTGTAAATTAATCTAACATGTGTTGTCGAAATCTTGCAGGTTTTATGAGATGAATATTGAGCCTTCGATTCTTCCTAAACTTGCTCAATCTGAGCTTCCTCAACAACTACACTAAATAACATACGGTATTTTATGTCACCAGGGTAACTTTTTGGATGACACTTCTTATGAATGAGCGAACAAATATTGTCACGGATGATGGATGCATTCATCTATTGGCTAAAACCCTACCCTCTCTTGTGAAATATTGTCATGGATGATTGACATTTTGATGAAAAATCACTTGGTAGATGACAGTAATTGCAACACTATAAATCTATAATGCCCCCCAAAAAATACAAGGAATGACAAGTAATGTTGGGTTAACATTTAGTGTTGGTGACACTACACCACGGTTAACAATAGTATCGAGCAAGACAATTAGAATTGGTGACACTAAATATCATGTTTTAGTGTAGCTCCAAACTACAAATACCTAAACCCTCCTTTATATCACCACAACCCCTGGCAAATCAATGATCCCCAAACTCCTCAAAATATTGATCAAGCTCAAGAATTGCAAACATGTGGCACAATGCAAGGGTGTGGGGTGACTGCTTTGGTGGTTTGCATCAATGGTAGAACCTGTGACATGAGGGAGAGCAATGTGGCAATAAGGAGTGAGATTTGAATTGTGAACATCCGTTATGTAGGGTTTTGGGATATTAGCGAGTGAGTGACATTATGGGGGTTTATTTGCAAAGTTTTGGGTGCACCTAATAACCCTAGCTGGGGAGAATCAACATATACGCTTGTTCCTTGGAGGCAAGGGTCTAGGCATTCAACAAGGAACAAGTTTATGCATGAGTTGGTTCGCCCAAATCTAAGGGCCACTTCACACATGAGCCAAGAGCCGTGACCTTGTAATGGTGAGGACTCTTGACTCTCATCCAAAGGCCATACCATGGGTGTTGGGAAAGCCGTTTTATGTAGTCACGGGCCCTCAAGCATAGTGTGAAGTGAGAATGGACCATGTTACGGGACCATTGCATATTTTGTTGGCGGAAAAAGAGGGGAGGATTTGGTTTAATAGAATATGTCTCAAACTCTATCAATTTAAGGAAATTACTTGGTGGTGTTTGTCTATCATGGAACATGTCATGGAATCTATTATGGAATCTTCCCTACAAATTGTCCTGAAATCTATCCTGCCGGGGAAAATTAATTAAAAAGTCATGGTCTTCTGGAATTTGCGTCAGGCCCACCTCTTGGAGGTGGGCTAACACAAATTCCGGTTAACCATGCACCCTTATCCAGAAACCTGCCATGTTGGACTCCATGTAGACTTTTCATCCACGAACTTTTCTTTGAGCCTTTAGCCCTTCACCTCCTAGTGTGAAGTGAACTTGAACAGTCTCCGCCTTTTCGACCAATGAGAGCTCTTTCATTGCCATGGTCATGGGCCTTCAGCCTTGTGTGTGAAGTGGCCCTAATAACTCCCACCGCCATAGCCCAGGTTCAATATTAGTCGCGTGCCACCTGACATTGTTAATACCCCACACAGAAGAAGCCCATACTAATATACTAAGCTTATAACGTAGCTGCCACTCCAGGAAGAATCCACTTGACCTTCTTCATAGCTATTTACGTTTGTGCTCTAGCACCGAGTGATTATATTTGGATCACTACTAATTATGACAATCTGAGTTCACTGAAACTTAAGAGACCAGCTTCAGTGGTGCTTCGTCACCTCCATTTTTACCAATCCGGTGCAAATTGCCTCCCCCCATTTATGTTTCCAGGAGAAGGGATCATTTGACCTAATTTCCAAGGAATCCGTGTAGGCTTTCATCCATGATAATTTCTTTGGGCCATGGGGCCTTCACCTTCTAGAGTGACATAAACTTGGACGGGCTTAGTCTTCTCTACCAATGAGAGAGAGTCTAGAATGCAACGGTCACGAGACTCAATTTTATTTGTGAAGTGTGTGTGTGTGTGTGTGTGTGTTTTTAATTTTTTTTTTAAATTTTAATCTTAACAAAAGGCCAACCGAGCCAATGCCAAATAAATAAAAAGAACCAAGAAAACGCGCCCACTTCAAGTAGAGGTGGGGACCCTCATGTGCGAAACATTGCCACGTAAAAAGAACTAGCACCCGACCCTACCAAGGACAACCCCCCATACCCACCAAACCAAGGACCACCCCCATCCCCACCACCCAAAGACAACCCCCAAACCACCAAGACATCCCTCACCCAAAAGTTGGACAACCTATCTTCAACATTGTTTCTAGTTCCACTCAATATGTAGATTGTTCCTCCTACACAAGACGTTCCTAGCACCCCACTTTTGTCGAAACCTTGGAGCAAGGCCATAGCAGAAAAACTACTAATCTTGATTTGCTTAATCACCCATTTCCAAGCCGCCTTGGCACACATGATGAGTTCGTCCCACATGCGGTGTTTGACCTGGGACTCGTGCCATTGTTCGTGGTTGAGGATTTTGTCGTTGCGTCCGATCCAAATGGTCCACAAAGTGATGCCACAGAGGAGGCGCCACATTTCCATTTGCTTACATAATTTCTTAGGAATCCTTTCCCCAAACATTACATGTTTCCAATGAAAATTGTCATAGTTGCCAATCCTCACCCCACATAGCTCGTGCACGATGAACGTGGCCCATCTCCGAGCCCTCCGTGCTCGAATGCAATCCCCAAACTCGTGTTTAACCGACTCACTAGTGTTAGGAAGGCAGAAGATGCATTGCTCAGAGATGGAAGCAGGTGCGATGCGGGCCCTTCATTCATTGACTGCAACTGCTTTATGCCAGATTGACCACACAAAGGCGGCTTCCTTTCCAGACCTTAGCAGATCCCAAACCCGTGACCCGTATAATTTGCAAATCCCCTTAAGATAACCCTGTCATTTGTCCGCAACGTTATCGACCCCCTCAGTTCTCTTAGTGATATAAGGGTAGAGGGTGCTAAAACCAACACCCCATCCAAAACCAACACCTATAAACGCCTCCCAATTGCCAACACTCTACAACCTTGAACCGTACCCGGCGGTGTAGAAGTGTCTAGGCCCACGTAGTGACGGTTTTAGGTGCCATTAGTGGTGCCACCTCATAGCGGCCTCCACTACCTCCATGTACGCTAGATAACATGCTCCGTTCTATCTCGGGTTGGTTCAAGGTGGGATTAAGGTGGCTTGTCAATGCCTATTCTAATCATTCTATTCACAACACCAAGGAGGTAGGCCCACAAAGCACAAAAGGGTCATTTTCCGGGATGCAAGGGGGTTGGTTCCCAAGATGCATGGTGATGGTTTTGCAAGTGAATTGGGTGGGATCGTGGAGGTAGCCGTGTGGCTTTGCGTACCATTACTACTTGGGCTTTGATGTAGTTTGGGGCTAGTACCCAACTACGTTGTGTTGGTTCTACCTAGGCAATGAAGGTGGGGGTCCTCATCATATGTGAGGTTACCATACACAAGGCCTATGGATTGGTTTATAGAAGCTAGTAGTTTTGACTTTGAATATTCATCGAATATTCAATTGAGACTAAAATATTTTTTCTTTCTTGGTACCTATGTTTAGCCCAAAGACTAATATGAATATATATTTTATATATCAACCATATAGCCATATGTATGTGCAATAGCTTAAAGCGTTGGTTTAAGCACCCTCTACCTTAGTCTCTCCCCAATTTAGTGGTTTAGTTAATGAAGCGCCCACCTTCAAGCTAGCGCCACCGTGAAGGGGCTCTTAGGGCCACTTCACACACGAGCCTGAGAGCCCGTGACCACTACATTTCAAGCACTCTCATTGGTGGAAAAGGCGGAGCTGGTCCAAGTTCACTTCACACTACACTTGAGGGACGAACGGAGTATGTGAATGCAAGATGGATGTAAAGTCTACATGGATTCCTACATGGCATTGAATGGATCATGTTTCATGGTCACTTGGATTATTTTCAAAAACCGCCTCTTGGAGGTAGGCCTAACACAAAATTGGGAGACCATGGCACTCCGAACGCTCATAACCATTGATTTATTCTATTTTATCATGTGTGAGGATCCGCATGAATAGACATTCATTGAAATAGCATTTGGTTGAGGACCCGGTCACATATGACTTCACACTACACTTGAGGGTCCGTGATCACACTACACGATTTTGGATGTGTCTTGGGACGGCCTTTGGACTCTCTTTTTGGGCTCTCACAATTTCATGGTCACGGCTCTCGGCTCGTGTGTGAAGTGGCCCTTAGCTAGAGAGGCGTGACGGTGGAAAGGGTTAACTTAGAAAAAGCTAATATGGGGAGACAGGCTGCTTAATTACCCATGGGGCAAATCTCGAGGCCAAGTGAGCTTAAGTTGGCATCTTCATTGGAAGGGGCTGATGACATTCTTGAATGCATGCCCTTGAATCCTTCACCACTCCACCAACCACCGGCAAGTGCTGATCTCCCGAGAGGTGCAATTGGATTTAGCTCTCTACTTTTTGCCGGCTTTGGGCTTAGGATAAAATTGGGCGTTTGGATAAATTAAATATATTAGCTTAGGGCCGCTTTACACCTAGAGGTCGGGCCAGTTCGTTGTGTAAGAGGCTTGAAATCTTCACTTGTGATTGGTCAAAAGGCTGAAATCAGTCCCAACCCTTTTACACCTAGAGGCCGGGTCGACTTGGTGGTATGATTTTTTAAATCAAAAAATGTATGGTTTGACACGGCCCGAGCTCGTTGAATTGGGTGCACCCAAAATGGAGGGCCAATTCTTGGCCTCAAGGCCAATGTCATATTTCAATCATTTTTTTAAATAGAATATGATTTTTACAACGAACTATATCCATTGGATTATGTGGAAATTTGAACGTCTCTATGCTAGATTATGCTAGATCCATTGGATTATGCTAGATTTATTGATACAACCTAACTTCTTGGCCCTAAGGCCTTTACATATGGGAAAATTGGCCCCTATTATAATCTTATTATAATGTGTAGTCGAGGTTGGCCTCCAATCCAAAAGGGGGTGAAATTTCATGCAATTGGCCTCAAGGGGAATTGACTTGGCCTCTAGGTGTAAAGCGGCCCTTAATCTATGCATGCCGTGTCCCCAAGGCGCCTTAGATAGGCGTTTTCCAAGACATGGCTAGGAGATGCTCATAATTGAGCAGCTGGAGTGTGTTTAGTATGGCATCGTGTGTGGCGTGTTTTATTATGATGACGGTGAGAAGGTTCTGATCAACGTAGACGACCGTCAAGAGCGCGAAATGTGCGTTGGACTGCATGGACTTGTCGTCGAGACATGCCCTGGGTCCATGCCCTAGTGTATTGTGAAGTCATTATTAGCCCTCCCTTACTACCTGGGATAATCAATGTTGTCCTCCTTTACATCGGTAATAGTTGTAGGGCCCCTGCTCAAAGAGGTGGATGTCTAGCCCTAGCCCAAATTGACAATTACAAAACCAACAACACCTTTTCATATTGCAATTAGCTCGCATTTGTGCCACGTAACATTACTCAAGTGATGAGTTGTGTCCATGGACCTAACGTTAGATATGAGAATAAAGACTCCATATGTTGGAATCCCATTGTTTCATACTAATATGAAGTTTGGGTAGCTAAACACATCTCATCAACTAAGTAATGTTATGCAACTCTTGAGTAAGTTTAATGATGCATGGTAACTTATATGTACCAATATAGGTGTTAGCATGATTTAGGGCCGTTGTTTGGCTTAGTTGTTTAATATTATATCCCAAAGAAACTAAAGCAATAACCATATCCATGGCACCTTTGAAACTTCTTTTCTTCTATTGGCATGCATAATAGCATTGAGATAGATAGGTCTTAAATGATTGCCTTTACCAACTAGCCACTTCTCCTAGGATATGAAACACACGATTAGTACAAGATGGTTAACAAATCCACATGAAGACTATAGCCACTTTCACCATTGCAACATTCTACTCATTAGTTGATACGATTGATATGCCTTCAAGTGAAGCAAGGTTTATCAGTTCTCAATGTCAACATGACATGTCTTAGGCTGGATTTAGATCCAGAACTCAAACTATTGAGAGCTTTGCTAATCCTTGTGGTTTCGATTATTTTAGAAATTGTCGTGTGGCCAATTCAAGCAATTGAATTATTCAAAGGTTGATGGTACAAATCAAAAGAGAAAACATAACAAGCTAAAGAATGTTTGAATGGGCATTGGCTTTGGGCCCACAAAACGAGTGCTAGAATTCTCAACATTCCCAAGCAACCTTCATGAGGTACCTTAGAATTTTGACGCAAATGTTGTCGTTGACGTTCCATGTATGGGATCCATCAATTTGTCATCTTAGCATTTTAAGCCCTAGTAAAAAGTTAAAGCTCTCAAGTCAAAAGTCCAAGTGTAAAGTGAACTTGAGTGAACAAGCACACAACAAGGTTATGTGCCAATGAGAAGGCTTCCTTCGTTGAGCTCTCATCCTCCTTTGTGTAAAAGGGGCTTAAGAAAAAACCCTCACAACATCCTCCCATGGACCACATTTATCATCGTTGCTTTTAACGGGTAGCCAAACATAGTCCATTCGTGCCTTTTGACAAAGGAAAGTGTCACGTGCTTCCTTTTCACATACTTGATCATTGTTGCAAGGCTAGACCCAAGATATTTCAATTATGTAATCTCCTTTGTGATGACCCACACCGGACACCGCCATGGTGACTATATAATTCCAAAAACCAAAAAAACCAAAAAAATAATGAATTTCTCATTTTATATTTATGATTATAAACGTTGCTCTAATTCTCTTCTTGATAATGAAAGCTTTTCTAAAGACATTTTTCTAGATGTTGTTTGTGTTAGGTTAAGTTAGTGACATGATAGTTTTATTCCTCCACACCAAAGCAATTGCTTCATTATAGACCATCCTTGCAAATACTCATTTGAGATGATACGGTCACAAACCTATAGGTGGTCAAGTTTGTATTACGTTGAGTGAATGAGAGGTATGCTTGTGTGCAATAATTCCCTTTCTCGTGCTTACATAAGGATGAGGGATCAGTCATCGCACAAAGTATCTTCCCTTCCTTCCACCCTCCTCTATGTTGCTCCTAGGTTAGGTTAGGTCAACTTTGTGTTAGTTGGATTGCTAAGCGTCAATGTGTTATTATTTGTAGGGTAAGCTCCATATCTCAAGACACCATTTGCGACTTTCATCATTTTTCCACTCACTCTAATCACCCACATGCAATTTTGTTTGCATCTATAATAGGGTTAAGTTTATTAAGCTATGTATCTCAAGTAGGTATACTTCGAAGCATTCAATCTCCATCACAATATTTTGGAGTTTACATGGTAAGGTCCAAATCTCAAGACATCATGTGCTATTTTTACCAATCTGCCACTCAAACTTCTCCATATGTTGTTAAATAAGTTTGCATGATGATTTGTAAGTTTTTGCATGCTAAGCTCCAAATATCAAGTGTAAATAGGTGTTGTCAATTTCCAACATAATAATTTGTAGTCCACAAGGTTTAACAAGGTGTTTAAGCTCCAAATCTTGAGACATTTGCAACTTTCGGTGATTTCACAATCAAATTTCTCCACGTGCCGTTTTTTTATATTTGTAGGGTTCCACACAAGTAAGCTCCAAAACTCAAGTATAATAATAATTATAGTCTCCACCACAATGTTTTGTAGTCTACATGATTTAACATGGTAAATACTTAAGCTCCAAATCTTCAACTAAATGCAATTTCCACTGAAATCACATTGTCCAATTCTCCACATGCATGTTTGCATCTACGTAGCGTCAAATTTTATATAAAATGCTCCAACTTTCAAGTATAGAAACTTATTAAGTCGTAGTCACATCCTCCACATGTCGTTTGCTCGGTGCATATGTAAGATTCTACATTTGAAGGTTTAGATGTCAAGGATTATAATAAGTATTTTTCAATCTTAAATTCATTATTGCATGGGAAACTCCATGTCTTGAGGAGTATAACTTTTAGACCTCTAAATATTGTGGAATTTCGAGTGTCTCTCAGGTGACTGCAGGTCATCTTCAGAACAATGTGTTCCGAAACGTGGACATCTGTAAAGAAAGCTTCAAATTTTCAAAGTGCTTGTAATGCAAACACTATAAGGACCTCGTTGACACAAGCATCAAGGGAAACAAAGAGAGGGAGAATTTTAAGGAGGAGTTGAAAAATCACAACAATTACTAGGGTTCATGCCATAATTTATACCGTGCATGGCGCAACTCGTTATGTAACTAACTTGTGGCCTAAAGATTCAAACTTCATTGTAATATCTCTAGCGAGGTGCATATGTGCATTGTAAGAACCTCTAGTGCGAAATTCCAAAAAGCTATTTGATGAACTGCCGTTGAATGATTGTTTTCAAAGATTATTTTGGGCAAATCCAAGTGAGCATTTATTTATTTTTTTTTGTGAGATTCATTTTCTACACACATGAGCATTAGGAGACCTCCCAATGCATTGCATTGGACCTAGATGTTAGACATTGTAAGTTATGCTACAAATTGTATGTATTGATTGGGAGGTCTCCCAATGCAAACTACGCCATTATGGCCTCTATATGTTGTTCTTAAATTCCATGTTGTATGGGTACCTCAAAGCCCTTTGGGGGGATACCATGTCCGGTATCTTCAAGGCACTAGTGGCTAGCTAGGAACTAGTATA
Organism: Polytrichum commune; assembly: GCA_950295325.1. NCBI lineage: Eukaryota > Viridiplantae > Streptophyta > Polytrichopsida > Polytrichales > Polytrichaceae > Polytrichum > Polytrichum commune. The sequence continues at coordinate 41,896,260 of OX485807.1, forward strand.
GTGTGTCACTATAGTGTCCATCCTCGAAAGGGGAGAGTAGTATTGTCCCAATGTCCCCTTGTCCAGTGGGCATCGGGTCATTGGCATTATGAACGGACACTTTATTCACGCCGGCCCCTTAAAAGGGACCGGAGTTTCTATCTATCTTCTTAAATTCCACCAGCAACTGTTGGTCCGGATGTTGTCCAACCTCTACCAATAAAATTATATCTGCAACTGGACAATTAAGCTAGGGACAATAAGAAATCAATGCGTTATGTTTTGTTTTATCCATGTTGATGGCTCAAAAGGTTTCCCAATGGGTATGAGTTGGATTCCTACTCATTGGTCACACTCATGATGACATAGATGAATGATTTAATTACTTGTCCAAACAACTAAAACGAAAAAATATTTTTTCTTGCTGAACTCATGAAAAATTTCATGGAATCACAAATCCTTTCATTTATTCCAAATTTGATCAAGAAGTTGTTGATTTCAAAATTGTCATTAAATGTTATGTCGAGGAGCTTGTGAGGTTGAAGAAAACCCATATTTGCATGTTGTATATGAATAACTATGAATGATTGTATTTTAAGTCTTAACCCTTAGAATCTTATGTTTATAGACTTTTGTCTTCAACTCTCATGAAGTATATTGTACAAACTCATCAATTGAAAATTTTGATTTCATGTCTTTACCTCTTTTGACATATGTCTAAAATTGTTGTCTAAACTCTTATAGTATGTGTTTTAAGGGCCACATCAAGGGAAGTAGTTGTTCTTCTTGTAAATGATTATGTGATTCATTCATCTGAATTTCATTGGGTATGATATTAAGAGATCTTTTGGTGTGGCTCCGAAGGTGATATTAGTGGATTCTTCAATATTGACCTTTGGAGCGGCACTGGGAGATCCCCCCATGATGTTGTGAAATCTACTTGCCCTAAACCCTTCAAAAGGTTCTTTAAAGGTTGTTTACACTGTAGATCATGAAGTCGTCCCAAGGCCTTCTAAAATTTGTGATTGATTGTTGAACTCGTCCTCATATCACTTTGGTTTACACCAAGGAAAAAAATGGTTAGAATGACCATGGAGTTCGAGATCTTTAAAAGACATATTTTAAGGCCTACATTATCCACTGACATGGTCCACTGGGTTTTGCGGTGGGAGAGGCAAAAAAAGTGCTCTAGTAGAAAAAGGCAGGGGCCCATGGTAGAGAAATATTGTTATAATAAAAATCGAATGATTTTTTAAGGGGAAGAGAAGATGAAGACAAGAGAAGACAAAATAATGGTCAAAATTTGATTATTCTCAAAATTGGCCTTTTGGGGCATATATTAAAAAATGAGCACATTTTTTTTTGGGTGCATGGTCATTCCTCTTGGTCCACATTCAATTTACACCTAGTGCGGGGCCCAAAGCCTTTGTAAATTGATTTTTTTAAAGAAATCAAATCATAGAAATTGGATCATCAAGTTGGACCATGGAAAAATGCCATCTTTCATGGTCCATGATGTGAACTGTCCCTTAGTCTCCCCATTTTATTGTTTAGTACATTCAAAATATTATGTATAAACATGGGAAAATCTCCTGGTCCACAAGGTATAGGGAAATCCCCACATTTTATACGTGTTTTATTTCCATATCATATAATATAATATAATTACTACTAATTAAATTCAACATTGAATCAAGGGCATTTATTTACTATTTTAGAACATATAGGTTAGTGATTTATTTATAATTTAATCCAATTCCAATTCAAAAAGTATACTTGTAACCCCATGTGAAACGGCCCCGAGTTAAATTTGGTAGAGTAGAGGCGCCCATCCTTGACCAAGATCCCATCGGAAGTCTACATGGTGCCATAATTTTGATAAGGTTGGGATTGATTTGGTAATTTCTTTTCATGGGTGGTTAAAATAAGGTTCCACGTTTCACGGTTTATGAGGGTTAGTTTCCATGTAGGCCACTTACCCACGAGATGCTCATGGAAATGTAGCTGCCACCAAGTGGATTCTACATTTCCATAAGAACATGATGGACGAAGCAACCTACATGGAAACTAACCCTAAGTCTCCGACTTTGTTAATAATATCACCAGGGAATCGATAGTCCTGTGACACATGTCCCCGGTTTTGAGTGCTAAAGTGAGGAGGAATTCATCTAAAAATGAACAGTTATGACAAACTCTTAGACATTGGTAATGTGTAATGGTGTCTACTCCCTGCAAAGGGTGAAGTAGTTTTACATCTAATGCCATTGCCATAGGGCGTGGCCTAGGATGTTCCATGAACAAACACTCTATTCACTCTGGCCTCCTCCGAACACCATAGTTCTTCTTCTTCTTCTTCTTCTTCTTGTGTTCAGACTAACTTTTAGCTTCACAAAAATTCACAGTAATTCCAATTTCAGGAATAAAAAGCACCCAAAAAATCACAATCCTCCCAATTCCCATCTTCCTCCATGGGAAAAAAATAAAAATGGCACTGCCTTATGCTTCTCCGAATTAGGCGCAGAACAGCCTCTTAAGTGATCGGGTATGGGCGCCTCTTCTCCATAGCTAAATGTGATGAGGAGCCGACTCACCTCCCAAGTGGTTAATTTACCCACATGGACGGCCCACGTGGAGGCAGCGGAGTGGCCAGCAGCACTGCCGCGAGCGAGGATGGGATTGCGGCTCGGGCCGGGTGCACTGCCGCTTTCACCCTCATAAAGGTGACGCCGCGGCCGCTGCCCGCTGTAAAAAATTCTTTGGTTGGAAAAGCGCCGCAGCTGCCCGGCCGCCCCCCCGGCCTACCCTGTGTCCGCTGCCCTGCCCTGCCCTGCCCTCCTCGCCTCTCCCAGCTCCTTCTCTCGCTGTCTGGCTCTAGTGCCTGCCCTGCCCTGCCCTGCCCTGCGTCGCCTAGGCTCGCCGTGACCAGGAGCATGCGCGATGCGTCCTCCGTCGCGGCCACCACCGCACCCATGATGCTCGCAGTCAGGCTACCTGCTGCTGCTCTAGACTGCTCCTCGACACTCCCTCGTGGGATCCTCTCGGACCCCCATGCCCCGCCATGTTGTGGCGCAGCAGGCGCAGGAGGAGGAGCAGCAGCGGCAGCAGCAGCAGGCGCGGCTTGAAGGTGGGGCGGGACTTGAAGGTGGGGCGGGACTTGAAGGTGGGGCGGGACTTGAAGGTGCTGCGGCTGGATCGCAGGCAGCAGGGGTGGATGGGGGGTGGATGGCTGTGAGGAGTCGGCTGTAGAAATCGAGAGATGTGTGGGGTAGTACCAGCAGGGGAAGGGAGGGGGAAGAGGAGTAGCAGCAGCATGAAGGCGAGTGGCGGATTGCAGGTGAGATGGCAGCGCTGGGCATGGCGGATGATGATACGGATTCTAGTGTCGCAGCTCCTGGTGGGGGCAGCAACAGCTCGGGGGTTGGTGGTGCCGATGGAAATCTATGTCGGGGGTGGGAGGAATTCCCAAGAGGTTGCAGGGTCGCGGTACAGGGTGGAGATCTTTGGAGCTGGTGCCGGAGGGGGAAGAGGATGTTTGCTGTGCTGTGAATTTGAAGCTCCTGCCCAAGCTGGGAACTTGACAAAAGTGAAATGTGGTGCTTCGGGAGCAGCTGCTTTCCACCACACGGTGAGGAGTGATCCTCTTCCAAGTGCTTCATCATCATCATCATTATCGTTCCCAAGCGTGTGTCTGCTCATCAAGGATGATGCGGCATTGTCAGTAGGAGGAGGAGGAGGAGGAGGTGGTGAGGGGAGCAGCAGGAGGAATTGGCAGGTGGACGCTGCGCTGTCTTTGGCAATGTATCTCAAGTGGATGCGGGGAGACGTTGGAACCAAAGGCAATTTCGCCAATGCCAATAGTTCGGAAGGCTTAGTGCAGATGCAGGCAGAATGTATGGACAGTCGCTGTAGGATAACGGTACGCGCAGGGAGCGGTGGCCCCGAGGTGGCTACCATTTCCGGCAGCAATTCAGCGGGGGGGAGCTTGGAGTGGAGTGCAGAAGGAGGATTGCCGAGTGAGTGGATTCAAGAACGGAGCGTCGCTTTGAGGGCTATCCCGGCAGCAGGCCAACAATCCACCGATGGCGCTGCCGAGTGGTCACGAGCAGCAGCAAGGAGGAGGAGCGGTCGCTACATTCGGGGCTGGTTCTCGTCCACATCCGATTCGGGGGCTGAGACGAAGATTCAGAACTTCCCGGGCAAAGAGCTGATTCTAGTCACATTGTCTAGTTCCCGCAACGTGGATACTCCAAGGAGGGCAGGAGGAACAGATAAGGAACAGCTGCAAGGTCTTGTTGGCACCGACCTTTTGCTGGAAGTCCCACAAGCAGCTGCAGGAGCTCACGCAGGGCGCAGATCCTTGCAGGCAAGCAACTCACTCAGCCCACCGATCATCGACCCTTCTTTATGACCCCCCCCCCAAACCCAAAATGTGTCTTTTCCTCTTTAAAAGTTAGGCGGGGGTAGAGGGAGGGCAATTGGTGCCACTCGCAGTTCCCAGATGTCAGACTATCTGACTAGACGTCATGGAAGAATATATCTGTCTGTGCATCTTCGGCGGTCTGTTGCTGACGATGACCCTTCATTCTTCTCTTTTCTAGCAATAATGGGGTGTTCAGACTTCCGGGGGTTTGTTTCCCTACTTCAGGGTTTTGTCTTATCTCTCTTGGTTCCTTGTGTCGAAATACGCGCTATTCAACAGTTTGCTAGAGTCTTTGTCCTGTTACCTCTGGATATCAATCTGTAGCAGAAGCTCAAGACAAAGATCTACTTTCAGTGGGAGCGGAGAAAGTTTCGTCAGCGGAGGTGTCGTGGAATATGGCTTCTTTCACGCAGATTGTTGTGGATGGCTCTGGTCAAATGGTTTTCCGTCATTTGGCTGTTGCTGCATGTGGGATATTGTTTTAGAAGGCTTCCTCTGATTGCATTGTACTGAGTATGTTACGCTAAAACCTAGGGATTTAACTATCTCTCTTGATTCTTGATTTATGGTTTATTGCTTTATCTTGATTTGTAATTCTTTTTTTTGAACATGGATATTCACAAGGAAATATATATATTTATATATGTGTATCCTTTGTTTTTTTCCCACAGGCGAGGATGGGAGAGGCTGCCAGTGCGTCACATCCTCGGTGCAAGGAGGGAAGACTTCGGTTCCGCTGTGTAAGACAATGCACATTGTCCTCCTGGGTGTTGGGATGCATTTTGTAGTGTTGGGGGTTTGTGAATGTCTCTGGTAATTGCAGTCAGGAAAGTGTAGAGCACATCTATATGCACATCAGGTTATATAACATCATAGGCTTGCTGATGGGGCAGGTGTTGATAATTTTTGACAGAGCGGATGGACAAGCCTGGTGCTAGGTGTGGCGGTGTGCTTGGCAGGAGTGTCTATGCTGGCAATGCTGTGTGCTCACGGAACTAAGGAAACTGCGACACCCACTGATTTCTTGGAATCAGTTCCCAGCCTGCCCCCTCGATTTTCTTATGGAAAATTACAGAAGGCCACAAAGAATTTCTCCAGAAAATTGGGAGACGGTGCATTTGGATCTGTGTACGAGGGTACCTTACCCAATGGATCCCGAGTGGCTGTGAAGATGCTGGAAAAGACTTCGGTGCAAGGAGAGAAGCAGTTTAGGGCCGAGGTAGCATCCATGGGCGCCATTCGGCACCTGAATCTGGTCCGGCTACATGGATTTTGCTCTGAAGGCTCTCACCGGTTGCTTGTGTATGAGTTCATGCCCAATGGAAGTTTAGATAGCTGGTTGTTTGGCAAAAAACAAGGGGAGAAGCTGCTGGACTGGGAGCAACGACTCAACATTGCCTTGGGAACAGCCAGAGCATTAGCCTATCTGCACGAGGAATGCAGCGACCATATTATTCATCTGGATGTGAAGCCGGAGAATATATTGCTCGACCACCAATTCTGCCCGAAGGTGGGAGCCTCAAATTAGTGCAGACTCAATTGCATGTGTTAATTATCAAGGATCAGGAATTCTGTGTGCAAATGTTCCAGAAAGATGAGTACTGTGTGTGCTCTTGTTTCCAATCTGCTCATGTGCTGGACTTAAAGATTGTATCCTAGGGTAAATTGTAGGGTTTTTGTTTTGCGGTCCTGATTTGGGTGGAGAGGAGGTTTTTTTGTTCATTTGCTTTCGTTGCAAGGTCAGGTTAGGGAATGTTTCCTCTATCACCGGCTTCTGAATCTTCCTCTGAAATCAAAGTCTGAACTGTTTTACACAATTTGGGAGTCTGTTGTGCCATAGGTTTACGTAAACTGGTTGCTCTGTTAGATATTTAGCCGTTGAGAACAAACAACTACCACTAGGTGTTGCAGTTTGCTCAAGTGCTGGACTGGGATCGTATCCCAGGTCGAAGAGGGAATTGTAGGTTTAATTTTCATTTAATTTTTTTTTTTAAATTTAAATTTCCGGTAGTGATTAAGGTGAAGATGTTTTGCTTCATCGGGCTTATTGCCCTCACTGTCTAGTCTGATCATCGGCATCCACATCTTTCTCTGAACTTGTATCCTGAACTTGGTTATACTGTTCAGGATCTCTGTTGTGCCAAAGGTTTGTGTAGAATGGTTGCTTGGTCACAGATTTAGTCGTTGAGAATGAACAGCTACTACTATTGGGTACTGCAACTGCACAATGGACTCTGGTGTTCTTGTTGAATGCTCTTGTTCCAATCTGCCCTCAAGTGCTAACCTGGTCCCAGGGAAACAAAAGGATTTTTGTTTTCCAGTTGTGAAAATGTTTTGCTTCATTGGCTTTCGTTGCAAAGTTAGGTTAGGGGAGATTTCCTTTTTCTCTCTCTAGTCTGGTCCCTGGCTTCTGAATCTCCCTCTGCAATTGTATTCTGAACTTGTTTACACTCTTTGGGATCTTTGTTGTGGCAGAGGTTCAGTAGAAAGGTTGCTCGGTTGCAGATTTATTTGTTGATAACTCACAACTACTACTACTACTACTACTACTACTACTACTAGGTCCTGCAACATTGAACTGTGCAATGCACTTACGCATTCTTGTTGAACCCTGGAGTGTGTCAACTTCACAGAAGAGCTTGTGAACCAATATGTTACAGTTTGGTAGTGAGCATTTCTAAAATTTACAGCTGCTTGGGTGGAATTTTTTTCAGTTGTCAGATTTTGGGCTGGCCAAATTGATGGACCGGGAGCAGAGCAGGGTGGTGACAAGCATGCGGGGGACGCCTGGGTACTTGGCCCCAGAGTGGTTGCTACCTCACGCTGCAGTAACAGCAAAAACTGATGTGTACAGTTTTGGCATGGTGCTACTGGAGCTCATCAGCGGTCGCGAGAACACCAACTTCTCGCTCGGCAAAGAACAGTGGTACTTCCCTGCGTGGGCATTCAAGCTGATGGGTGAAGGGCGCACGATGGAGCTTCTCGACAAGCGGCTACATATTGAGGAAGTCGAGTATTTCCATAAAAAGGATGCAGTGCGGGCCATTCATTGTGCATTGTTGTGCATCCAGGACGACCCCGCTGTGCGACCCCCAATGAGCCGAGTCGTGCACATGTTGCAAGGCCATGTGGAACCCGAGCCTCTGAACGCTCGGCAGGCTGCGATCCAGCCGCCACGGCGCTTGATGACAGCGTTTGCGGCCAGCATGAGCGACATCGATGTCAACGACCACCAGCGCAACAATAACCACAACAATAACCACAACAACAACAGCAATAACAATAACAACAACAACAACAACAACAATAGCGATATGCATTGGAACGACATGATGATGAACCAAAACTCAGGAGGCGCTCCTGTTGTTCGAGCACCACCGATTCTCGAGTCGCCTAGGGTTATGGAGTCGCCGAAAGTGATGGAGTCTCCCAGGATACCATTGAGGTTACCACCACCTCAAACCCTAGAAGATTTGGAGGAAGAAAAGGTGAGTGATAGGATGCAGCCTCTTCCAGCTGCCATACAAGTTGCGAATCAACAGTCGCGCAGCAACAAGCAGCGGATGACAGGAGCCCATTCGATGAGTACCAACCAGAAATACATCCCACCTTGGCCTGTGAAAGGCGATGTCATACTGTTCCGAGGACTTGACGGAGACATGCATGGTGTGGTTCGAGATGTGAGAGTACAAACAAAGCAGATGCGGTTGGCGGTCCTTCACAGGCTGAGCTCAGAGACGAGATGGAGTGTTCGTGAGGAGGAGCAAATATGGAGACATTGGAACGAGTCGGTGAAGACACTCGACTTTTGGGTGGTCGTCAGGTGGTCGACAATTCCCGGCCGCGGCTTTGAGAAATTCCCTGTAGAGTGGATGGTCAGATGATATGAGAGATTAGCAGCAGATTATTATCTTTGTACTTTTTCCTCAGGGTTGTCCTTCAGGTTTCATCGACGTTCTATCCAGGACTTCGTCACCGTGCCCTCCATCCATCAATTGCAAGCTACCGAGTTTCCGGGCTTTGCAACCTGAGCTGAATGGTGATGACTCTGACATGGGTCCAGTTTCAATTGCTACTTAGGTCGACAATAAGTATAATTCTATCTCCTCCTTGTAGTCAGTTCCTGTGATTCCATTGCATTATAGAGATGAAATTGATGAGAAGCTCGTTTAGGTAAAATTCAACTGGAGTGCCAGAAAGTTTCCAGTGTTTCAGGCTCACAAAATGCATGCATGTTATAGTTAGGCTTGATTGGATAACCCACCTTCGGGGTTTTTTGGGCTCTAATCTAGACTAAAATTAAAATTTTGTGAGTTAGGCAGCTGAACCTTCCTTCAGTGTTCTTGTGCTGTCACTTGTAGCAATAATTCACTGTTTCCGGATTTTCTCAATGCGAAAATGCTACATTTTACCCACCACTGTCAGTGTGACTCTTATCATGACATAGTCAGAATGGATTTCATCACTTTAGTGAAGCTTGTTTGTTGTTGATTTGTTCTTTTTAAGTACGGTTTGGAGCTACGTACATCAGCGGGTTTAATAAGCATGGCACTTGTTCCCTCTGCCTAGTACTCTCTGTCTACTTAAGATATGTGGATGTTATTTGGTTGGTTTTCCATGTTCTCCATTTATTACTGATTAAATTTACACAATATAAAGTTGTGTTGCATTAGCAAATCTAGAATGAATATCATCAAGAAACGGATTTTGAGAGCTCCCTTGATTTAGTTATGAGTGTCGGAAGTGCACGTTTGTTGACTCCTTAACTAAATACATAGGTCTAGTGTGGAGTAGTAAACAGAATTGGAGGGACATAGTCCAATCCCTTTTCAACATGAGTCTTTATGGTGTTTGTTCTTTGATCCTCACCTAACCACACATCAATCAAATATAGGCCAAATTACACTTGTATACCTTACCTTGTATTTTGTTCAGCTCAGCAGGGTGGGTCCTCATTGAAAGGTCCAGGCTTAATCATCTAAGGTCTGTGGGCCTTATGTGGTGATTGTTCTTAATCGAAAGCTTATTTTTGAGTCCCATACGACTAGAGTTGTAGTCAACAACAGACATCAAAAAAACATGTGGACTTTGTGCTCAACATGTACACACCATTTCAAATTCAATAGTTAAAACTTGACATAATCGGCAGGGCTATGTGACCACTCGAAAAGAAAGAAAGAAAAATACTCACTTCAATCTCTTACAAAATTTGTTGCATCTCAGTTCCAATTCTGAAATTTGAATTGACTATCTCTGTAATTCACAATTACTCCAGGATGAGATAATCCCCCAGATCGGAGGCCTTCTTTGTTTTGTGGAGTTGGAAGCGCCCCCATACTTCATGTCATGCATTCATCTCCACCCAACGTTCACTATAAGGATGCTTTGAATCGTAACTTCTTGTTTCTTCCTTGTGGGATACTTACAAGTACTGTACTACAGACTGGAATTGCTACATGCACGTCACCTGTCCTATCACAACTTGAAATTCTACTTGCCACAAGGAAGTTTGTAATCTGTTTCTGGCAGCAGAAATGGTCAAAGATAGTACACTAATCGTAAGTAATAATAATAATAGAGAAGTCAAAAACTGGATCATCTTGCAATCAAATGTTGCTTATGATGGAATACTTATACGAAAGGAGACACACTTCAGTTGGTGGTTGTAAAAAGCAAAATGACGCAAGTCTGAACATTTGAAGTGCAGTCCTCTTTACAGACAATCTAAAGTTACGGTAGTTGAGCCTTAATTGTACAGTGGACTTAATCGAAAACCTATATTTGAGTAGTATGTGGTTAGGTGTGGATCTAAGAACAGACACCATAAAGACGTGAAAAAAATATTAGACTACAGGTTCAAAATATGCTATTTATTTTAAGCTTAATAACCAACATAAATTGGGAGGACTTATATGACCACTTAATGAGCACGAGAATCTTCACTTTGCTAATGAATTAAATATTCATATGAGTTGTAAAATTTTTGAGGCAAATGGCCTATAGCCATGATTTGGATTTGCTAATCATCTTGCACTAATTGTGTATTTCATATCATGCAAGAAGTTGGTCTAGGGAGAAAAGTGTCCAAATAACACACATCTACCTTAGGTAGTTCTCATGTAGGTCCTTTGTGACATGTAAGAAACTTTTGCATGATTGAGGAAGCTCAAGATACCTATTCAAGCAAGCTTATACACTACTCACACACACACACACACACACACACACACACACCAAATGCCAAACATTTTGGAATGATCAGTGTCTCAAAGCTAGCCTCACATCTAGAGTTCAAGTAAAGTCTTGTGATAGAAAATCAAGACTCGTACACAAAAACTAGAATCCAATGAAGTTGTCACCAATCACAAGCCGGGATTTGTGACAAGGAAGGTAACTTGGTCTTTCGTCTTATTGTGTTTTGAGAGTTGTTGAACATTTCAAAATGTTTGATGACCATGTAGGATATTGCGATTGATTAGACACCAAGCGCTCTTGGTTGTCTCACATTAAAGTGCACAAAAATGTGAGTCTCCAACTTGCGGGAGGGTCCTTAATGTTCCAAAATGTCCAACATTTGTCATGCATGAGTGGTGTATTTGAACAATGGTGTTACTTACAAGCAAGCTTAGAACAATGTAGAAAAAAAAGAAAAAGAAAAAAGAACACTAGTGTTTGATTTGACAACGGCATGAATGGGAGCCCGTTCTACCTTATTTTGATCATGTTTTATCAAGCAACAAAGTAAGGTTTTGTCATGGTTGTGCCTTGATTTGCTAATTGGTCAACTATTTTGTTGGCTTACTACATCGGTGTGAGCCCATACTTTTTGTATTGTAATATTGTGGGCGGTCCATGGTTTTTGGTTGACAATGGTTGGAATGAGCACTTTGTCTAGGTGATGGTGTTCTGATGAGGGAAATCGGATGCAGTTGCTTATTAGGTAGATGCTATCAAGGTTGTCTATTAAGATGTATGTGTCATGGGATTGTAATCGTGTGGTGGTAAGGGCTATTAGTACGGCATAGAATTCAGCGCGGAAGTATGTTTTGTAGGCCAAGGAGTCTATCAACTATGCGAAGGTTGTTAGTTGGGTTCTATACACCTGAGCCGGCAATGTTGCATTTCATGAATTTGTCCAGTGGGATAAATGAGCCATTTGTATATATGCATTGCGGTGGGTTGTATTTAAATGGGCAGTGTGTGTAAAATATGTATGGAAGGGGGGAGGTGCATTGGCTCTAATTGTGTAGGTGTCAACCATTGGATTTTTTGTAGTTTGGTGGGATGCTTTGCATGGGATTGATTGTGATTTGTACGTCATATAGGTCGAATATGCTTTTTGTAAGTGTGTTTATTATTTGATGATCTCATTGAGGGGGGGGGGGGAATCCTTGTGGTTGAAGATTATGATGGTTGTAGTGTGGTGTATTTCTTTTGCTACCATTTGTGCTTAATGGATGGTTTATGTGGTAGAGTTTTAGTTAGGAGTGTGGGCTAGTCCAATCTTGCTCCATCATGATGTTTTGCAAGGACCCGTATGTCGGGAGTGGAATTGTGTGAGTTGTATGGAGCATGTGAGGGTGAGGAGTAGTAGGAGTGAGTGATGCCCAAAGTGGTGATTAGGGTGTTAGTATGATGGGGTGCCATGTTTGATGATTGTTGTGGGGGTTGTTTGTTTTTGGTTTTTTCCTTGGTAGAAGTGTTATGTACCTTTGAGTTAGCCATAGTACTTCCATGTGAGCCCCAAACCTCCACCCTTATGCGTCATAGTCCGGGTGGAGGCCCAATGCTTACATGCATTTAAGTAATCTCAACCCATCATGGCACCCCAATACACATTACACCACCAATGGGAATAACACAACCACTTTACTCACAAGGAAGCAAGATCACAAGTATTTAGAAATACTTTTAGTTCCAGTAGTTTGGTACTTGCTCATGTACCCTCCCCTTTTTAATTAATCATAGGTCGAGGCTAATTCATCCTCATTGTTAATTCCCTGGCACCCTTAAGTACTAGTCCCACTCCTAACTATATAACCAACCAACCTAATACTACCTAAGGCAATCACACCCTTGCTCCCCACATTACCCCTCATTCCCAGTCCGAACCACCAACTTCACACCTAATTACTGTACTAATACTCTGCCTCTAATCCTAGTTTGAATACTATTCAAGTTGCTGGACTGTGAACCGCTGGACCATTGCTGGGTACCGAGTCACTGGCAGGGTTCAGTAGTGGTACCGAATGGCAGTCGGCCACTCAGCCATCCCAGGCCTTAGGCCAGCCTCCAGAACCTGCGAATCCACGACATGTGGCAACCTCAGCTTGTATTTGAATGGCTTGAATCCCCCTCTGCAATGCAACTACGCTCACTGTCCCAATGATCTCACTTCCCACAACCTGCATTATGGCTACGGCCCCTCGCTGCACCCTCCTGGCTGTGTGCTTGATCAAATTCTCCTTCATCCAGCCTACTAGGAATCCGCAGCAGATTGAGCCCACTGGCCTCAGCCATGAGTGCCGCAATCTCCGCCCTGTTCTCGTGCAATCTCCCTGGTGTCTCACGCTTCCATCCCACATCTCTCACAGTCTGATCTTACCCACGCACTCACCCTCCAATCCAGCGCTATGCAAATCCATTCACCCTTCAGTGGCCTTCCGTGAATGCCCAGTATTGTGTGCACTTGTTCTGGATCGCCCTTGGCTGGTCTGGATCAGCACCTCCGAACTCACTTTCCTCCGTGCTTCACCCCGCTTGCAACTTCACTTGCTGCTCCCGATTATCGCCTTCCCCTGGTTTTCCACAGCCGCATTAGCCTGCATCCCCCTCACCGCAACGCCGGATGCTTCATCCTTGGCATCGACCTTCGGCTCACAATTTAGCTCATTCCCCCTACCTGAGAACAATTCTAGCGCCCTCTCCCCAGCGCCTTGAGATGTTAGTTGCCATTACGGCTAGACCAGATTGAGGGAGCTCTCCTCCTAGGAGCCCCTTCCTTCATTCACCCACACCCCATCGTCGCAGTCCCTCGCCGCCATATCCCTGGTACAAGAGAGAGAGCCAACCTGTTTCCGAGAGTTCTCTCCAGTACCGAACAAGGGCTTATCCTCCAAAAACCCGGAGCTCCTCCTTAAATGGGCAGGGATGTAGCCCAAATCCGACTCTAAAACCCAGCCTCTACCCTTGAATGAGCACTCGTGGTACCTAATTAACTTAATTTCATACCAACCCCATCCTTTAAGGCTTAAAGCCTAAATCAAAACTATAGCCTAATCTCTAATTTTCGTCCCCCTCTATTCCAACGCTAAAATGCTAACATCCTCCCCTTACCTCTAACTTCAATTAGACTAGACATACTCACTCTTTTTATATTTTGATGAAGTAATAATAAATCCAAACTCAAATCTTAATCATTTTCAGACTTAAAACTCATGTGGGCACATGCTTTCGGGCTCACATTCCATGATAAAATCTTGGAGTGGGGGTTGTAGGAAGTTGGCCACTTGATATTTGAGGCTATGGTTGAATCTTCCCATAACCATCGAAGTTGCATTAGTGGGATGGTATTGACGTAGGTTCATGTTTGGTTAAATATGTTGGAGTCTTTGCTATGGATTTGTATCGTTGGTTTGTTGGAGGTGATGTCTTTGCCCATGTTGCATTCTTTGATGGAGAGAGTGAGGCTTGGAGCATTTATTGGTGGGTGGAAGAAACTTTGGTCGGTTGACTGTTTGAAGTTAATGCATGAGTCATATGTAGCCAAGGTCTTCTCTTTGTGGTTGTTTTGTGTGAACTTATTTATTAGTACTAGGTTATGATCCAATGTTATGTTATCGGAATGGAGGGATTGTGTTCCAACAACCCATTTGTCAGTGGTGCTTGTTGGTGTGGTCCATTGGCATAGGTAGTATGTCATGATAGCTTGTGTTCCCCATTTGTCTTTCCGAGATGTGGTTTTGGATGTTGTGATGGTTTGTATTTGCATGCCCGTATTATCATGGTCGTGGATGTGGTTGTTAGTGTGGGTGTTGTGTATGGTCTAGCATGTTGTCGGTGGTTGTGGGTGGAGGTGTTGGGAATAATTGTTAAGCTAGTTGGAGGGTAGCTTTAATAAAATTTTGGGCAAGCTTTGTAACGTGTTTTAAATTCTTTTGGGGATATTATGGCTTTTGCAGTGGGGATTTTAATTTTTTCAATGATGATAATACAACACATGTGAAGTTTGTCAAGTTATTTTTTGGTTTTGTTATTCTGTTCATTGGGGAGGGTGTTGTAATGTGGTGAGTTTTTCCATGTGCTTTCTTTGGGTTTGTTTTATTAGGAAGGTATTGTTAAGCGAATTTATGTGTATTTCATATTCCCTTTCAAGCAAAAGCATGGTGTGGGCAGTGGGTGACCTTGCACAAGCTTGGTATTGGAGTTGAGGAAGATGATGGGTCCTCCATATTTTGCACTTATACGTTTGGCTAGTCCTTCGTAGATGGTGCCTTCTTGTCCTTTGTCGTTCAAGGCTTGAATTAGTTGTTGTCCAATACAATATATATAATCCGGGAGTAGGGTTGTATTGCTTATGCCAAAATCTTCATGCAAAATGTGCGTGTGGATATTAGTTGTGCTTTTAGGGAGGCTACAAATTTCTTTGGCAAGCTTACTTAGAAATTTTGTCCAGTTTGTAATGTTTGATTTGGAGAGGGGAACCACGTAGTATGGATATGCTATTCCTAGTTTTATGGCCGAATTGAGAATATCTATTTTTGTTTCATGGAGGGGGGGGGGGGGGGATATCAATAACAACTTACTTTGTTTGTGGGTTGTTTCCAGGGTGGTGTTTTTTTGTATTTTCCATTTGAGGGATGGTATGAGGCGAATGCCTAGGTATGTATAGGGTTCGTATTGTGTTAGGGTGGGAAAGGTTGATTTCTGTAGAGGATGTTTTGTGCTTGGAGGAATGCTTTAATGTGGTGGGGTTTAGTTTGGATTTTTTGGGCATTTTGTGATTGCACATTTAGATAAGTTTAGGTCTAGGTGTGCCCATTTGGAGATTTTTTGTGGTTTGTTGATATGTGGTTGGATTTGCGTGATGTTGCCGATAACATTGGCGAGGTTATCTACGTAGGTTGTGGTGTTGCAGGTAGATGTCAAGGTGTGGCAGTGGTAAACGATCTTATCTTTTTTGAGACATATCAAGAGTGGGTCTAGGAAAATGATGAATAGGTAGGGGCTTAGTGTGTCTCGGATTGTTCCATGACTTATTTGCTTGGGGGCATGGAGCCGAAGTGGCTATCATTTAATGTAGTGGTGGGGTATGTGTATATGTTGTTGGCTATTTCGACCGTGTCTTTGGGGTAACCTAGGTCTTCCATTATTGCGAGTAGTCATACGTGGTCTATAGAACCGAAGGCATTACGAAAGTCGATGTAGGTGAGAAATATGTCTTGGCAGGTGAGTTGGGCATCTTCTAGGGCAGTGATAATCATTTGTATTTGTCTTGTGGTTTTTCTTTGTGGCCAAATCCTTCTTGATCAAAGTGTAGTAGCTTGTGTTTTTCTCCATAATTGGTAAGGAATGCGGTGAACATACTTGTGTAGAGTTTGTAAATGGTGTTTGGTAGGGCTATAGGCTTGTAGTTGGTAAGGATGAAGGGGTCATCTTTTTTGCGGAGGAGTATGGTTTTGCTATGTTTCTAGTTTTGTGGGATGTTTTAATGTTGGTAGCATTGTTGAAAGAAGGGGAAGAGGATGTTGTGGAAGGTTGTTGGTATAGCCTTAAGGATTTCATTTGGGATGTTGTCCGGTCTCAGGGCTTTACCGTGGGTGACCTTTCTAAGATTGTTGTCTAAGACTTCATGTAAAGAAGGTTTGTGAGATCTTTGTATCAGGGAGGCCTCAATTTTCCAAGTGTGAATTCTTCTTGTCTGTGCCAGGGTATTTGTAGATGACACACCGGCATGTGGTTACGTAGTTTGTTGGATTGTCGCAAATGGAGGCTTGCCTTTGGAAGGATTTTTGTTGTGAGTGTAGAATTTCTTGGGCAATATCTAGTGGGTTGGTGAGTAGGTTATTGTTGGCGTCTATAAGGCATTCTTATGGCATGTTTGCACATGGTTTAAATATAATGTTGTGTATCGTTTTGGGTCTGAGGTTTAGGGTGTGTGAGCCCAATATGGTGCCCACAGGTGTGTTTAACATCAACATTTCATTTTATCTTTGTTTCTTTTACTTAGTTGATTACCCAAAAATATAAAAAGGGTGGAGTTCTTGTATTTAGATGGTAGTTAGGTTGATGGTTTGAATAGGCTTAGTTAGGAATTTAGTCTTGAAAGGTCAATTGGGTTGTTGATGACTAGTTGATTTATAGTTTAAGATTAGTTTAGTTAGAAGTTGGACGGGAACTATGGCAACGAAGGCTGGTTGCTCAAGTTATTAGCCAAATTAGGCCGGGCACATAATGGTTTAAGGGAGGGCCGCCCCTCTCGGGAGGATTGGCCTCGGAAATTCAGGATCCAGGAGGGGCCTTGCGGGAGAGGAGCAAGAGCTCTGGACACAGAGAGCATCGAAGGAGAAACCAGGGGGAGGAGGAGCCTCTGGGCAAAGAGAGCACGATGGGTGAGGACTGCGGAGAGAGAGTGTGTTGGAATGGTGGCAACACCAGGACCGAATCACAGAATGCATCCAGAGGGGGAAATTAGCAGTTGGGAAAGAGCTGAATTGCGGGCATGTTGACATGGATGGATTCACAGAGGAAGGGTTGAAGGGCGGAAGCCCAACCGAAATTCAAACATGTTCTCGAATTGAACTTAGTGGGTTGCTGGGGGTAGAGAAGGCTCAGCATCAAAATCAGAGGCGAGGAAAACCAGCTGCCAAGGCTTCAGAGTCTTCACAAGGGCTTCGACTTCGAAGATCATATTAGAGTTCCTGCCTTCTTTTCCTGCCACACCGCTAGTCAAAATTGCGGTGAGCACTTGTGAACTTGCCAACATTGGATGAGCGCATTGTGTCATTGGTCATCTCAGGGCGGAATCAGCTGGCATCAATGTGCCGAATGGGGCGCCAGGGGTAGCACAGGGGATGCAGGCTCTGAGAGAGGAGGTTGGGGGTTGGGTGCGAAGGTGAGAATCCACCGCCGACCACCGAGGGATGAGTCCAGATTGCGTTGGTTGGGTAGCTGCGGCATTAGCTGCCTGGAGCTCCGATCGAAGCTGGAGACTAATGGGCTACGAAGAAGGGAGCTTCTGCTGCACTGTGAGCAAAGGGGCAGTTAGCTAGACCGAGGATAGAAGTGCTTGCTGGCTTTCTGGCCCGGAACTGCAGATGGTATTGGTTAGGTAGAGAAGTAGTTGGGTGAGGGTTGGCAGTGTGTTGCCTTGCCATGTAGTTAGATTTGATTGATAATGTGTGGTGTGGTGTGGGACCCATGGGTTTTTGAACACTTGGGTTAAATGAAATAAAAATTGGGAGTTAAATACAACTACTAATTAAATGGACTAAAGGAGTTCAAATAGTTTAGTGGAATCAGGAAGTGGATGTGAGCCTTAGGCTTTCACCCGGACTACGACGCATAAGGGTGGAGGTTTAAGGGTGACATGGTGGCATGGTACTTTGCGATGGCTTTTCTGCAGCTAATAGTTGGTTGTTTGGTGGTGATTTTGTGTTCTTCATCTTTTGTTGGTTTCCCTATGTTAGCAAGTCCTTCAATCCAACAATGGCTGGTGGTGGGGTCGATGGGGTTAGTGGGGATGGGGGGAATGTTGAGGTTTTGTGGGAAAAAGTAGAGTTGTTTGCATGTCGTGGTGAGATGTCCATGTTGAGCTAGGTTGTGTGGAGATATCTTTGACCGCCTTTCTAATGCTATGATATACCTTTAGTTGTTGTATCCATGCTTTCTTTTGCTGGCATGGGAAGAACCCTCCTTGTTGATGGGCTTGGTGTGATAGGGTGGGGGGTGCACGTGAGTTGATACATGTGGATTCAATGCATGTGCTCAATGTGTTTATGATGTCTTGGGATCTATCTTGAGCGTTATCCCATTCATTGGCAGGTAGGTGGGGGTTGCATAGCAGTTGGGTGAGAGATTGTATCTTGAGGCCGGTGGCTTCTTGGAACACAATGAGTAAATTTTGTACGTTGTGTGGTGGGATGGGGTATGTGATTTTTTGGGAGCATGTTGGTGTTGTTGTGGTCATTTTAATTAAGCAATTAGAATCAAGTTCTAAGCAAATTGGGTAATGGTATGAGTTTTGATCTTGATCAATGAGGGTTTTACAAGTGAGGTGGGTGGTTGATGAGAGGTTGGTGAAGAATATATCAATGAAATTGGTAGATGTGTAGTTTTTGACCACCTTGTCTAGAGAATGTTGCAATGTTATGGATCGGGCGGAGTGTTAGGGTTTGCATGTGTTGTGCCCCCACTTTTGTTTTCTCTATTAGGTGGTGGAGGTATTGCATCTTGTATGTGCCCATGTAGGGTGATATCTTTGTTAAAGTCACCCGCTAGGATTATGTTGTGTGTCGGATGCTATTTCATGAGGATTTTGCTTTGGTCCTCAATTTATGGGATAAGTTGTATGGCTTGGGGGTATGATGACATGTAGAGGTTTTGTATGAGGAGTGGTAGTAGCGGTTTGTTGTTTATTTTGAAGGCTTGTAGACATGGAGATATGTTAATTGGGGTGGGAATTTTGGTGACATAACTGGGAGAGTATATGTCTTTGTAAATCATGGCAAGTACTCCCAATCTAGGAGGCTCAATCATAGTATTATGTCTAATCCTGCGCATGATAGTGTTGTTTGTGTTGTTATATATAATCTCGTATTCTTGAAACTTTGTGTCAATTAGAACAATGCAAATAACGTTTGACATTCCACATGTCTTAAGTTAAGTACTTAGGTTACCATTAAGGTGAAACTATATCTGTGGTAGAGTGTTGTCTGATTCAACACAAGGTAGATTCCATGTGGGATTCGACAGTGTCAACATGCTATTGACCAATGTGACTGCAAAACTCAGCAAAAAAGAATGATAAGAAAAATCCATTTTCTTCTGTTTTCATCTGTGTCATATCAGACAGAACCCTATGGTACCCGTAGTATTTATTGGTCGACTGTGAAGGAGAAAGACAATGCCTGCAAGCTGTGTCACTACTCTTCTCTCCCTCTGGGATGATTCATTCCTCCTTTTCGGTCTGTTGGAGCAGGGTCGGATTGATTCAGTGAAGTCTTCTTCATCTTCTTCTTCTTCTTCTTCTTCTCTAACAAACCTATTTCTGCAAGCTCTGATCAAATTCTTGAAGCTGTTTCTTTGTTTCCCAAGAGGGAAGTGAGAACCACTGAATTTTCGAGATGCAACAAGAAAGAGAGTGAAGTTATGCAACTAAGCAGCATCCGGGGAGATTTGTGGGCATGATCGGTCGAGATCCTAGTATTTCCAAGTCCAGCCGGTTTCATGTTGACATCTTTCAAGTTTTTCTTTACTGATTCGATCTAGAAATGTGTCTGAAACGAACGGTAAATGTTTCCGAAAGTCCTGAACTTGAACTGGTTATTTTCTCAACCTCAACTGGTTCATGTTGGAAACTAGCAGTCGGTCCCCCCCCCCCCCCCCCCCGTTCATTGCAACGAAGGTGTTCAAGAACCAACCTACAGTGAAATGCGATATAAGAATGCAAAGCTCAGAGTTTCAGAGCTTAGTATGAAGGAAGCTCGATCCTTTGTAAAAAAAAAAGCAGGAAATCAAGTCAATTGACACGAGTTTCTTGAAGAACACGTCCTTGACTGGGAACAGGATTTGTTTCATATATCTTCATGGACCCAATGATTACGGGCCCAAAAGTGTGGCCCAACAGAAACGGTTGCTCTCCCATTGAGTAAAGAATGGGTCTACGTAGGCTTAAACTTGGCACAGATTGCAGATATTATATTGGCTAAAGGGGATCGTATGTTGGACTGAGTCTTTGTAAATCAGGCAGTTCAACAAAGAGTGCATATAATATGGGCATGGTAGATAGCTAACCACTACTGGTGGAAAAGATGGACTCCGGTTTCAAAAACCTTTGTGTAGAAACGACTTAGGGCCAGTAGTTTAGACTACGATGAAGAAGTGCACCGGTCGAGGAATTTAAGGGGTTGGAGCAATATGATTGGCTACGAAATGGGTTCTTCACTGGTCGGGGTTTACACTATGGTCAAGATTTCTCCGGTGGAGAACTTCAAGGATGGATTAAACCAAAAAAATGACATGGTTGCCAACATGGCAACATTTTTTTGCTAGGGGAGTCCTCAGGAGGTCAGGTTTCTTGGGCAACCTCAAACCCTTGCGCAAGAGACCTAGCCTACGGAGACCTCCAACTTGAGGCATTTTTTTTAACATTTTTTATTTTTTATTTTTCCCCCATCTTTGTTTGCCATACCAATTGTTGCCTCAAGTAACCTTGTCTTGGGCTGAAATTCTTGACCAACCAATGCACTTTTCACCATAGTCTAAGCAAGCCCTTAGATTGATTGCCCTATTGCATCTTCCTACACAATCCGTAAGGTCGTGCTAGAATATTCATTATCCATAAAACTATAATTTGGCATCTCAAAACATGAATTTTTATGAAAGCTAAACTTTAGCCAAGACGCCACACACACACACACACCAAAATTTTATAAATAAATTAAAAATAAACTGAAATCGTTACTTGCCCCAACTTGAACTTTTGAGCTCTAAGATCGTTACATCGTTATCATTGTTTAGAATTTTGTTTTGATGCAAATATTCTTCTTTCCATGGACTCCTCTAGTATGAAGTTGGCTTCCACATACAAGTGGTTGATTGAAAACAAGGTTGGTGATGGTAGACTCAAATACCCTTGACATCAAAGGTAGTATGAAAGTTCCAAGTTCATTGGATTGCACCCTAAGAAAATTACAAGATAACAAACCATAATTTCCTCATAATAATATTGGACTAGATATTGGGTGTCTATGGTGCATTGTGGATACCCAAAGGAGTCCATTACAAGATCCACATTCATGAAATTATCATGTAATACTACATCACAAGCTTCTCGTAACAACATTATTGTGTGAAGACAAATTCAAAGGTCGAAACTCCTTACAATGAAGCTCTTCTTTTAATCTCTTGAACTCACACCTCTATTGTCTTTCATGGTTCCCAAGTGTTTTTCAAAAGCTTTACATTAAGCCATCATCTATAGATTCTATATAGTAGCATCATGCTTGAAAGTTTATGATTCATAGTACACAATTTTTAATTTCCTTCCCATTTTATTGGAACAATGTGATTCCACCTCGATATAACCAATTTTGTCAAAGGAATTTTGAGGATAGCAAAAACATGCCTATAGGATTCCAAGGACCAAGAGGTCATTTGTGTAATGCTATTTAATCTTATTATGTACATCATGTCTATTAAGTATTTTATGAGATCCTTGATCATCTATGTATGATTTTATACTTAGCATGTTCATTTACATAATTTCCTTTGTAGAAGGTATGATTTTTTTCATGCTACACCAAATAGTCCTAATACTGTGAGCCACAATAATGATTTAGAGCCAATGCTAATTTTCATAATGAGAATTAATGTGGGCTACATTAATTTTCAACCCATGTTATTTTCTAGTAGAAATTAGTGTGGGCCATAATAAGTGTTTTCTTGGAAAATTAATGTAGGTGATTATTTGATTTTGGGTTACTTTTGTCCAATAACAAATATCCAATGTGTCGGTCATAAGTCTCCATTAAGACTTGGAGGAAGACCCGGGGTCTTGGACACACATTAATTCCTTTTTTACTAGAAAATTAGTGTGGACCGCACTAATTATTTCCACATTAATTTTTCATCCATTCTATAGGACTATCTAGTGTACCATTGAGAATTGTGTGAGTTATTGTCCATCCACGCGAAGGGGTAGTAGTGTGCAGGTGAGGAGGCTCTTGATTCATATTGGCTCCACCGTGAACCGGTTTTCATATGTGTCTATTTAGATGAGGGTTGTTTTACACATGTGACCGAGGGCACAAGAGAAAATTATTTTGCGATTTCATGTGATCATGGTTGGCGATCTGAAGCCATGACCATGAGAGATCCCAAATGAAATCTTCAAGGCCTTTGTCACATGACATAGTTTCGGGGTCTGCACTTGTCATAACACGTATGAGTTTATGTGAGTGCACAAAAGGGGATTTCATTTGAACTTTGCCATAATGCATATACACGCGCTACATAAATTGTAGCTCGTAGTTATGTACATGATGAAGGACCTTTAGAAAATATACAACATTTATACTTGTATGATAACTTCACTATACTTTATGGGACAAGTAATCAATATTAGATGAAACTAGGATGAATCATTTTCTCATTTCCTTATCTCATTCATACATGTATGGAAGAGGCAATGTTCGGGTTTTGGAAGGGGTCCTTGAGCTAAGAACAAGGCTACATCTTAGTTAGGGTTGCAAGAGGAATAGGCATCAATAAAGCATCAATGGTAAACACTAATTAACAAGTGAAATAAAATGGGTAAAGTAGCTTTCTTTTGTTCAAGATACTTCGAGTTTTATTTGTTGTCAAAACTATAGGACACATGCAAGGAAAGTCAAGACAAGAATGCACCTAAAGCTAGAATTGGCAAGAAATTGCAAGACCGAAAAATCAGCTCTAATAAAAGTGTAGTTTCTTGGGAGGGTTTATAAGATGTGTACATAATTTGGTAATCATTGAGAGGAGTGCATGGATCCAATTGACTTGACGGACTGTCCATCAAACAAAAACCAACAACAAGTGGACTTACTATCATACTGATCATTTGATGTAAAATTGAGAAACTATAATTGCAATAGCTTCTATGACACATATTGTGGGTGTTGAAAATTTAGATGTTTATGAGTTACATCTGGGGGATGAAAAAGTCTTCACAACTCTATTGATGAATCCTAGGGTTTTGCATTATACACATGATAGGGGTTGATTGTTATTCCAAAGTATATTTTGTGTACTTATGTTAATGACTATATATGAATGTAATTTCTTTTATGTGTACACATTGTCATTTGTATTTTTATCATTGAAATTATATGTACATTGCTTGATTTTATTATATAGGGGGTTTTTAGAATGTGTTGCAAACGCACATGGTTCTTGGTTTTTAATGAAAGGTGCACCCCCATGGACACAATGTAAAGTGACTTAAATTGGAGTTGTTAGTTGAAATGCAAACATAACAATAACTATAAACACATACCTCTTTTCATGTACTAATATAACATGTTAATATAATGAAATTGTTAAAACATATGTGTTTGTTAGCATGATCACCTTCATTTTTTGTTGAGACAACCAATTTGGATTCTCTCGCTGCAAAGTCCAAGTGACCACCAAACATTATCTATTTATGGTTCTGTAAGATTGCGTACCATGCCACACCACTTTCTCATTCAATTTTTTAAAGTGATCACTTCTTCTTTTTGTATTTCTATTTTTGTAAATGGTCTTGTGTAAAGTGAAGTGAGACCACCACTCAATTTTTAACCAATGAGGGAACCAACAAACCAATGGTCATGGCATGTGGTCACTATAGTAATGTAAACAAGTTGAAAGTGACTTATTGCGAGTCGCAATTGGATACAATTCACAAGCACCCTATGCAAAGTGGTCCACGTCTTGTACCGCAAAGGGAGCTTTATTTTATCTTTACTAGTGCCAATATGTAGGTTCCATGTGGGATTCAAGAGCATCTCAACCAATGTACAACTCGACAAGTGTCAAAACTTGAAGGGAAAACAAATAGAGAGCCTTCTGTGGTATTTTTTGTGGGATAAGTTTTTACTAGTGGCCTTCAATGCTTGGAAGGGGACCCCAAATTCCATTGATGACCTACATCTGGAGATGGCTTATGCCCTTTGTGAAGAACTCCGAAGTGCTCAAGCATTCAAGATTTAACATTTGTTTTTGGGCATGTTCCATACACATATGTTTCAAAATTTTAGATTCCAGCACTCATGTTGAGCCGGATATGCTCCTCACATTTGTAATAGTTGTGGCAGAAGGTGGAGGTGCAGTGTAGATATAGAAAGAGGAGATATAAGGTGAAGAGAAGATAAATTGCTTGTCTGCACATGGGTAGGGTTTGTTTTGTTTCACTTGAGGTCTCTCCCCACCCCCTACTACCTCCTAATAGTGACAAAATTTGCAAAAAGTTTGAACCACTTGTGAAGGACACATGCTCACATTGTAGTAGCTCATAACCAGTTTCAATCATCTAATACCTACTGGTAATTCACACTTCATCACTATATTATCCATAAAATTGCCAACTATAAAAAAATACATGCTCTGCTTCATAACATTATTGAAATCCATAACATTGTTTTGTGGGACTAACATACAGTATTATGCATAATATTCCTCACATTCAGTCTAAATGTGAGGGATATTCCGCATAATATTGTCAGTCCCACAAAACATTATTATGGATCTTAATAATGTTAAGTTTGCGCATATTCACATTTGCTATTTCCTAAGACCCAAGTTGCCGTTGGAAAGTGCAAATTATCATATAAGAGTGTACCTCTAAGTCATCCAACATAGAAGTCCCAATATAATATGCAGTCCGGAGGTTTTTGTTGAAGTTTACTCAACACCGTAATTATCTTGAAGACACTAAATTAGATCACACAAAGTCATTTAAGATGAATATGAAGCAAACTTATAGGGGGTCAAGAATTTATGTTGGATGGTTGAGATGTATGTTCACATATGATAATTTTCTCTATCCACTCCCGTCAAGGTAAATGGGTCCCAAATGGTTACTTTTTACAACTAGCTCACTTTTCCTAGGATATGGAACACACGATTAGTACAAGAACCCAAATCTAGGATGTAGACACTTTTCCTTGTAATTTTTAGAGCTCATATGATTATCTTATTCATTATCAAAGTGAATATACTAGTGCTCGTTTATATGGTCATACACGTCCCCAACTATATTGATTGTTGAGTCTAGAATGATTATCAAATTTTCAGCATGCAATCCAACCAAATTATAAACATGACCTTTTGGTTTTTGTTCTTAAAGCCACACCAAACCACATACCACTCAAATATAGGTGTCTATGAAGATAAGTATCCGAATTAGGTACGTTGATCTTAGCTCAACCCAAGCAACCCAAGCATGTTGCCTTGGGCGACTGCCACCATGTACATAACTCATGTATTATATGACCCTAGTTATAATCACTCGTAATGCATTGTAGTTCAATCTTGAGTGATATAATTTGTTCTAATGTAGGAAACTATTGTAGCCCCTCTTACATGGGAAACATAAAATGTAACTATATATAGGAAATGAATATTCCTTGAAGCATATAATTGCATTCAAAACCTAATTATATGATATTTTTTCTAATACAAGTACCATAGGCCAAACTTCCCAATTTTTTGGGCTTTATTATTTTATTATTATAAATAAAACATTGCCAATGACTTTTAATTTTAATTTGTGGCAACTACTCATGTGGATCTTTTAAAATTAGATGCTCTACAAGGTTTTTTGAAATATTTTTTGAAATTCTTTATATACGTTGTGGAATAATTCTCTTACATAAATGTGCAACCCAAATTTTTCTACATCTCATTTTATTTTAATTTGGTCTTCACCCAACTTTTTGATTTGTTTATTTTTGTGTAATTTGGTATAATTTTTACAAAAGCCATCCTCTAGCCGTTTTAATGCCGATGCCCCATGCGTATGATATGGGAGTTGCGTACCCAGGGATTTGGGCAACCCTCAACCAATCCATGTGTGTAATTCGGCAAGCTACGTAAGAGTCAAAGACCACATAAACAATACTAAGCGGTTCGAGGATGACAAGGTGATATCCTCAGTATTATATGAGGCCACGCCGCACTCCACCTAGGTTTGGGGCTAATACCATGCACATGTGTGAATTCTTTGTAGCTAAAAAGAGAATTAGCCCTAGGAACCTTGTCTCTACTGTCAAATGGAGATAAACATTTGGACCAATGCAAACTGTCCTTATAGTTACAATTGAAGATAAACTAAAAGATTGGGAGCTCTTTTGAGCATGGGTAATCATTGCCAGAGTGATAGTCATTGGGTATTCACTTGGACCAATATATAAATCTTTTGAGCTTGGATAAGAACCAAGGTGGCGCTCTTGAAGTCACGGGTCGATCACTTAGTGCATTTTAAAAACGACGTGCGGCATAATATAGAGAGGATTAAAATCATTTGAAATAAAAATTATAAAGGAATTCCAAATAATGAAGGGGCCATTAAATGTAGGCAATCCCATTATAAGTAAGTTAGATGGACATAAAACGTGGGCCATTATTTTTTGTAAAATTAATATAGGGGCTGAAGATAAGGATCCTAGAAGGATCCTATGTGTTTTCATCATAACACTGTTTGCAATGGTATTACTTTGCTATGGTCTCCTATGTGTTTTCTTCATAACTCTGTTTTTATGATATTATTGTTTGCACCCTTCTTTGTTTTCATGCTTTCCCTGAACACTCGTCAATTGCGTTAGGAAGTAGATTAGCCTTTATTACTTAAAAGGCATATAGAGTACAAAAAAATTACAGTGACTTGGATATTATAAGTAATGGAAGGGTGGAAACAAATGGGCCATTTTTGAAATTTAAGTAATTATAGGGAGGCTTTAATTCAACCCTTGAAGGTAAATAGCCCCAAAACAAAAAAAAACCCCAACCGCACGTGGTGCACAAAAATGCCTTAGAGTGATCTACCCGTGCTTGAAGTATTTGAGAGGAATGACATAAATGACATGTGGAACATTGCAAGCACATAATTGGAAGTACCTGACTTGAGAGTCAAAGCTTGTACATAATATACCAACATGCATCTTTATCTCCGGCAATCATAGAGCATAATCCTCGATTTCCTAAAACCATGCTTGTAATGCATGTAATGGTTGCCAAGCTTTAAGTGCTTCTTTTGACTCGGTTAGATCCTAGCATGAAAGTGATTTGAATTCACCAACTTCCACATTCTTTTGCTTTGGTATCTCTTATCATCATTCACCTAACATTGTCCTCATACCCATTTGAAGGTCCCCCGTCCTAGTTATGTATTGTATACTCAAATGTAGTTCTTTGAATAATCGTGGAGGTTGAAGTTCAATATGTAGCAACTTCATCTTCCTCCGACTTTTATGATAAATCGATTGTGAACAAGGTTGAAGGTGTGTAGGGATTTGAGAGAGAGTAAATCCAAGTAAGGACGACAAATACCGAGGATTAGTAAGGTAACAAATATTACCCGTCTTTGAATCCTACTCAAGGGACTGGATCAATACTTAGTACATTTTTAATTGTAGCCAAATGTTTCTAAAAGTTTTTGATGAAAAAAAATAACGATGTTGCTAGTTCCAACTGTACGGATGTACTTTTAACTCACCTTGTATAACCTTACTTTGTATGTCCAACTCCAAATAAAACATTTGAATTAGATTACACTATAAAACATCTTTGATTCAACTTGGAACCCAAATGCTTTCAAATGGTTGTTTACCCTTTCATGTGAGTTCATATAGGATAATATCATAAAACATGTAATTCAAATTGAACATGTAGTTATCAATTTTTATTGCCCCCCCCCCCCCAATGGTACATGTCAATATTCTAATAAACAACATATGAACGGTCTTAGTATTCCACTACTTAAATCATATGTCATCGTCAATGGTTGGGTGGAGCATCGCGGAGCCTTCAATATGTAATTATACCATACCGGTAATTGTTTTCAGTCAATGGCTTCTAAAAGCTTGTCCTCTATGAAGTAAGTTAGGCTAAGCGACATAAACCTAAAAGATAGCTTGATTTCAAGTAACTCTACAATAGAGTTATGCATAAAGTCTTGGGATCAAACTCACTTTGAGTTGGCTAAAAACATGAGTTTATCCAGAAAGTCGCCCAAGTTTTCTTAAGGCGTTAATTAACATGTTCAAAGATTAAGTGGTATTAAAAATGGGATTTATGAGCTTGTCATACTAGAATGGTGGGCCAAGCTAGCATTGCATAGGTTGATATGGGATTCAAGATGACGGGTCCCATGGGCAAAGCCTATAATGAAATCCTAAAACTTTTCAGAGATGTTGGGATGGCAAGAGGAGGTCCAAGGAGTTTCACCCAACTTTCAAAATAGGTTCCAAAAAACGACAAGATAACGAGCTCTTAATAGGAAATTCTACCAAAGAAGGATTAAACTCACAGTTACGTCCCTCTTTGAGAGCCATTTATGCAAAACTCTAGTTCCCAAGGGTCTAGATGTTTGGACTCTAGTTGCTAGTATTTTCATGGTCAATAAGTAGTGTGTCTCACATGCATGGGCTAGGGGGGAGGGGGCACCGTGGAATTCTATTAGGAGCATAAAAATGGGATTGGTTGTGGGGGTGGCGTACACCATCTATGGTACTTAGTGTCACTTACTATTTGGAATTACGCGATGCAATAACTTCTTACTCGTGAGTTCAATTTTTACTAACAAAAGTTGAACATGTTGTTTGGACATCATAGAACATAGATGACTTTGCTTGGTAAAATATAGCATTCTTAATAAACGATTGTAGCATTGCATAACTCCGAATAGGAAGTGACACTAAATACCATAAATGGTGCAGTGGTTTACAGGCCAACGCCATGGTGACATGCAATGTTGGGAAACTATAGTAGTAGTAACATCATGCACGACAAGGGCCTTGGGCTAGATCACATCTTCATTCAGTTGGGCCTTGCCCCTCCCATGCCTCCTCCACTGCCGGTCTTCTTGCCTGCACCTGCGTGGGAACTCTTCCTCGTTGGGAACCATTGTGACAATACCCGGTCAAAAATACAAATATTCATGTTAACACCACTTTCATTATTCCCAAGTTAGGTGCTGGAGTTCCTTCACACGCCAAAGGAGCTTAATGACTTAAGTGACCCGGTATTGTCACATTGGTTTCCCAACGAGGAAGAGTTCCCACGTAGGTGCAGGCAGGAAGACCGGGCAGGGAGGGAGGCATGGGAGGGGCGGGGCTAGTGGTGCATTTTTTAAATTTTATTTTAAAATACTCGGCAATTTTTGAGGCATTTTTTAATGTTTTTTATTATTATAAATTCACAACTATAGTCAGTCCAAGCCAGTAGGGCAAATACAAACACACTCAACTTCGCCATTTGTTTCATATTACCATATAGCATTAGTACATTCAAACTCAATGGCAGTGTCTGAGCCTTGAGTGTTGCCACACGAATTGACAATATATTGGAATACATAACGCACCACATGGCACACCAGACAAGTCGTGAATGGTGGTTTGCATTCGCAGTGTCTTCATTCTTGGATCAATACTTGGGCGGAGAAGAGCTCGAAGAACTAATCTTAGAACAAGGAAATGATTTTGATAATAATTTGCCATAAAAGACCTCACAAATTGATGTCTTCGATGATTTTCAATAAATAAAAAACATTTTAAATAATTATAATACCACCTCCGACCTCTAGAATAAAAAATGCAACACTAGGCAGGGCCCAGCGGAATGAAGATGTGATCTAGCCCGGAGCATAACAAAGAAGGTAAAGTATATAACTTAGGGTTTTCTCTTCAACTGAGGTTTTCATTTTCAATGCCACTGGCTCACAGGGTGTATCTGGGTAGGTTTTAGCTTCATCATCTTCTTCTTTCTTTATGGTTTTTGGAATGCTGACGTGGATTTTTGGAATGCTGACATGGATTTTTTGGAATGCCTACTGTGCTTGTCTGGGTTGTGGTGCCAAGCGGTTGTTAATTGAACACAACTCTGAATATAATATGATTTTATATGATGTAGTAGGATTCAAAGTCGTTGTAAGTGGCCGTACATAAGGTAGAGGGTGCTTAAACCAACACTTTAAGCTATTGCACATACATGTGGCTACATGGTTGATATATAAAATATATTTATTTACGTTAGCCTTTGTTCTAAACATAGGTATAAAGACAGAAATTTATTTTTAGTCTCAATTAGATATTTGATGAATACTCAAAGTCAAAACCACTAGCTTCTTTAAACCAATATATAGGCCCCGTGTATGACGACCTTGGATATGATGAGGACCCCCGCTCTCGTTGCCTAGAACCAACATAAAATAGTTGGGTACTAGACCCAAACTACATCAAAGCCCAAGTAGTAATGGTACGCAAAGCCACATGGCCACCTCCATGATCCCACCTAGTTCGCTTGCAGAACCATCACCTTGCATCTCGGGAACCAACCCCCTTGCATCCTGGGAAATGACCCCTTTGTGCTTTGTGGACTTACCTCCTTGGCTTTGTGAATAAAATGGCCATAAAATTAAAGGCACTGACAAACCACCCTAATCCCACCTTGAACAAACCCGAGATAGAGTGGAGCATGTTACCTACCTTACATGGAGGTAGTGAAGGCTGCTATGAGGTGGCACCACTAATGGCACCTGAAACCATCACTCCGTGGGCCCAAACACTCCTATATCAGGGAAACGGTTCAAGGTAATAAAGTGTTGGCAATTGGGAGACGTTTATAGGTGTTGGTTTTGGGTGGGATGTTGGTTTTAGCACCCTCTACCTTAGTATTGAAGTCCTCTTGGACATAGAGAAGGATTATCCATTCTTTGAAACAAGGAGCATGCAAAATGGCAAACACTTGCATTTCATCCCTTTAAGGTCCGACGTACTCTTTGAGAAATAAGATGGTCAAAGATGGCAGGTTCAATGATCCATGAAGCCAAATGGGAATGAATTTAGCATCCATGCGGTTGTGGGTTGAATTCACACGTATGATGTGATCTTGAGTTCCACATTTGTTAAAACAACTCACATAAAATTATAATAAGTGATGACTTTGCACATGATCTTGGGCCTAAATTAGTGCAATGTTCCCCCAAAAAATCGAGAAGATATGATAACGTGTGAGAGTGATGACCAAACATATTCCATGTAGAAAGAAAACTAACGCTAAAGTATCTATGTGCATTCAAGTCTATAAATCCAACTCTTGTTGAAGACATTCAAGACATCCAACATACCTGCAATGGCACGGACTTCCCATATCCTAAGAAAGATGGGTTTTTAAGTGGCTCGTTTTTTAGTCGGAACCCTACATTTGACTGGTATGTGGTTTGGTGAGGATCAAAGAGCGAGCATTATAAAAACACAGGTTTAAAAGAGATTGGACTATGTCTTCAAAAAACTTAATAACTATTCTACACTCAATAGTGAACACAATGGGAGGAGGACATGTCTATTGAGAAACAACAAACATGCTTTTCCAATAATTGTAACTAAATCAAAGGAGGCTCAATTTTCAAGTTGAAATTTACTAATGTTTTATTGTAGATTTGCTAATGCAACACAAGTTTTGTTGTGTAAATCTAATTGGTAGAAGTTGGAGGACATGGGAAACGAACCAAACAACACCCACGTACAAGCAAGCAAGGACATCCCAATAGACTACTCACTTCTTGATTACTAGTAGAAGATATTGTGTAACTACATATGTATGAACTAAATATTTTGAAATTATGTGTAAAGTGTTGAACATTCTTTTCAAAAAGAATAAACCAATAAAGATTATGGTCACAAATAGCGGAACTTCAAAGCACCTCCTTACAATATGCTTGATGTATTAGGGCCACTTCACACACAAGATTGAAGGCCCGTGACCATTGCAATTTAAGAGCTCTCTTTGGTCAAAATGGCAGAGGCCGTACAAGTTCAATTCACACTAAAAGGTGAAGGCCTAAAGGCCCAAAGACAATTTCTCTGGGTGAAAAATATACATGGAGTCCTACATGACATATTGTGGATTAGGTTTTCAATTGTTTGCCAAAATTTGCATCAATCTCACCTCAAAGAGGTAGGCCTAACACAAATTTTAGCAAACCATGACATTCAATATAATTGTCATTGACTGCCATGGATATTTTAGATTTTTTATCCAACAATATTTTATGGGGGACATCTATTAAAAGACTCGATAGAGGGTTGTCCCTCCTAGCTGCCCACACCTCCAAGTTTTTAGAGCTTACTAGTATGTGTGTTTGTAGAAAATATTTCTTAATTTGAACCCTTTTCTTATGATTTCTCCTCAATAGAAAGTATTTTGCAAGATGACAGTGGATCCAAAACCTAACAATGTAGCCATGATTCTCTTTGGATGACATGAAATCAATTACAATTCGGATTGCATGGATCTTCATTGACAAGTAGGAATTTGAGCAATTTTCAATGTTTTTATGAAGCAAGAATAGAATTTTATCGGATCCCAATTGCCACCAAATGTCAAAGGTAGTGGAGATACAACTATGAGAAGACTGGAGGAATAGACACAGAAACCAAAAGAAAAAGAATAGGGCATTGATTTCAAAATAAAAATGAGCATCCAAGAAGTAGGCAAAGAATGATGAATTGAATTGGAAAATTCATAAAGTAAATATGAGGTTCGTATTAAATGACGAGATTATGAGATTGAAATTCTCATTGCAATCCACAGTGAAATAGAAGAGGAATTTGCAAAAAAAAAAAAAAAAGAGTATGCATAATTTGTTTAAAGTGAAGATGTGAAAAATACAAAAGCTCGTATTCAAATTGGACTAGTTGGGCCTTAAAAAAATCCTTGGTCTTGTCCTCTTTCTTATCATGTACTTAGCGCTTAAGGTATGAGTGAGAATCACACTCTAGACCTCAAGGATTGAGGTTGACATTTTTATGACGGCTTACACCAACATTTATCTCAATTTGATAGAATTTGAAGCATATTAGGTGGTTTAATTTAAACAATAGTGGTTGTATGTGGATAATAATGGATCTTTGGATTAAGCTTCATGCTCATATAGTTTCCGGTTTGCGCAATTTTTAGAAGGACATGCTTGGTTTGTAAGAAGAAATACAAGGTACTTATGATTGAATATAAAAATGACAAATGTGTGAATGAAATTCTAGGTCAATACTATGACCTAATGGACATGTGCAATGGACAACCTGCAAGTGTGATCGATCAAATGCCAACAAATGTTGAAGGGGATGATTAATACCAAGGCGGTCAAACTACATGTGGACTTAATTTTCTTTAATTTTTGTCTCAATTAACAAAAAAACAGTGTGAAAAGAGGCCAAACAAAACATGACATTCTATTAGCATGTGTTAAACTATGTCATAAACTAAGAGATATGAAGGAAAAAAGATTCTTAGAAGGCTCTAGTCTAATAGGAGTAGTCACCACCATGTAAAATCAACACATGCTTGTTGTTATTATATATAAGCAATGGATTTTTGAAGACTATGTCTTGGACCATATTTTTATATGCATCAAACCTCTGATGGAATGACAATTGACTTGTAAAAAATAATTTGTGATAATACTAGGATTAGAGATTAATCTATTGTGAATAAAATGCACCTTAGTTTGTGAAGGCTGCCAATTTTGTTAGACGGAGAGTGATTCTCTAGTCTATGGTACGATCGTTTTTGTGTACGATTGAGAACTTTACTTTGGAGTGAATATTGTTGAAATTGTGTAATAGTTTCTATGTGCAAGTCAATGGTCTTATTTATGTTGTGAGAGACTTACATACAATGTTGCGTATGTTGGGAGAAGTACAAAGTCAATGGTTTGTGGCAGAAAAGGATTTAATAGATATTGTGTGAAGTGAACTATTCATAGTTAGAACTCAATATGTTGGGAAAAGACCACAGAGTGTACCTGGCGCATAAGTGGATTCCTAGTCTACTAGAGGAAAAGACTATCCAAATCAATCAACCTTTGATGTCACCATAGTCTCATATTTGGGAGGCAATTGTTTGATTGTTTGATAGTGTGCAATTCATATGGAAGGATAGATAGAGAGAAAATTAAGATGGATTGCTTCTCATTATGAGAATCTATGATAATTACTAAGATCCAGGGAGAATTCATCGAAAACAATTGTCTAATCTTATTATTAAGTAATTTTGAAAGAAACATGAAGGATATGAACATTGCGTCACGAGTGTTAATTAGAGAAGGATTGAGTGGAGAATATGAGGAAACTAACTTAATAAAGACTAAGGTGTTCTAGAATTCAAGTGATGTAATTTATGTGCACAACCAATAAAACTAGGTGGACATGAATGCCTTGGAAGTGAAGAGATAATACTCTAGTGTTTGGTACACTAGGTTTTTATTGTATATATATTCATTATGATTGTTGGTAGGACATAGAACTCAAATGGACAACAATCCGAGACCATTGGCTGTGAAAAGGCTGAGAAGGCAAGAGGATTTGATGGTTGGAATTCTAGTAAGTATTGTGCTCTCATTGGATGTACTAAATTGATTTCACTCTAATATGCTAGAGTGCTAACCTTGAATAAATCAAGATATAATAAATAAACACACCGGCCAATAGTCTTGGGACATAATAAATGGAATAAACATCCAAAAAAACTATGAAGCAAGATAGCGAGAGCGTAACTTGAATTTCAAATTAAAAGAGATTAAATCAATAACTCATCCCATGACCTATTAACCCACGTATGTGGTTTGGCCTATTATTGCAATTCATAGACATCATGGTTACTTTGGCAAAGACCATGTTAAAGATCATTATCATGTAGTTAAATTAAAACAATAATTAATGAAGGAAAAGTGAAAATCCTGGAAGGATGATTGCACTACCTTTTCAAGTTACATTAAAAGGCCTTCATTAACACAAAATCATCGACTATACCAAAGTGCCCTTGGCTTGGGCAAAAAGATGAAAATGATTTACTTCATGCCACATTATTGATGATGGTTGTGCCTGTGATTGTGCACCGCACTTGGTCCAATTAAATGAATTCGTTATTAGACTATTGCATGGGTAAATAATGTGAGTTGAGAGACAACCATAATTGCATGTTTTGTTAAGAGAGTTTGTAAGATTTTACCCTATAAATCATCATCCAATTGGTAGTTTAAAACTGAAATAACTTGAAATAACCATGTGATTGCCTTAATAATACTTCTTTGTGACACCTAGATGATATAAGAATCATTATTTAAGTCTTCCTTGAGTGTTTCCTTAGTTTTTTTTTGTCTTATCTAAAATCATGACTACAACACGCAACAAAATTTACATGAGGGAAGTCCACCTCCAAGTATTACAAAACATAGAAAAGAAACAAAAAAAAATCAAGACAAGATAGAAAATTTTATGGAACAAATAGGTAACAATTCTTCTAGTTGATAATATTTTTTCCAAGTTACAGTAAATTTATTAAAGAATACAAATGCTCATAGGACAACATAATATTAAATTATAGTCAATTATTCATTTGTGATAGGTTCGGTGTTCACATATTCAAATGCTATTTTTTATTATTTCTAAAGCTTGATTTTCCATAATGATTATATTAATGTTTTATGCAATTTATAGCCTTTAACATAATATCTTCATTTTTATTTTTTTAATCCAAACATTTCAGTCTCCTATCATCTCTCCTTACATCCCTCTAGATTATTTTTTGTATTAATGATACCTCTTGATTCACCTAAAACTGTCATTTCAACCCTCCTTATTATTTTTCTTCACATAACCTATTCTCAATTCTCTTTTACTTCTTCTATCGATTTTCTATCAAACTTGTCCTTGATAATTGTACACATATTATGTTGCATAGTACATGTAGAAACTATGTAAGCCATATGTTGCAAAGGTACATCATTTTTTGTCATAATTTTTATTTAATTTCCTTTTAGAATCTCATAAGCTTGTTTTACACACATACAAGTAGAATTTTGAATAAGAATTCCAATTAGCTTAATGACCTTGTAAACTCTTTGGACAACCTTTCAATGGATTGTAAATCCATGATTGCACTAGATATGCACAATCTTCAATCAACTTATAAGGTAAGAAATTATCTTTTATGCAATCTCCTCCAACTTTTGTTGGTTAAAATAATGTCCAATTGTGCATGTTTCTTGTCCATTTGAATTTTTAATTCCAATATAAAATTTGTGTCAATAATACCTTGTAGTTAGGCCGAGTAGAATGATTTTTTACAATATTGATTTTCATCCCCACTTACAAATGCAAGAATTGGAATGCGAGATCCATCAATTACTCCAGTATTACGAGGAATCTCATGAAATGCCTCAAATTCTCCTACTGAAACCCTAAACTGAGTTGAACTTGGAAATTGCTCAAAAGTGTGTTGCAAATGAACTCTTACCTATTTACAAAATATTCCCATAATTTATGAAATTGTGCATTTAGCCATCATGTATACCTCTCAATACAAAAGGTAATTTTAGTCCCAAGCCTTTCAAATGACGTTGCCTCTCTCATATGTGTATTCTTCCTCTGCAAATACGGACCTAACCTCTCCAAAAAAAACACTTGAATGCATTATGAGATACATGAGTTCTTTGTTTGAACATTTTTTTCAGGCAAGAACCCAATAATAATCTATCCGTGAACCTTACATTTCTCTCAAATCCCCACACATTACAATCGCTCATATTCATACTCTCAAAGCAAATGTTAAAAATCAAGGCATTCTCTCATTCTCCATTGAGTGCCAATGCTTGCATATCAAGCACATTGTTGCGCAATCATGTGCAAACACCAATATAAAGCCAATGTAACAAGAATCCTCCTTCTTCTCTCAAGATGATCCATCATGCCCTTCTTTCTTTCCTCACCGATGTAAAAACAAAACAAGTCAGAAAAAGAGTGAAGAAATGAAGATATGTAACGAGTGAGGTAGGGTTGTCCCTCCTTTTCTACCAATAAAATTTGCAATGATTCCTCAACATGGTCCTTTCTCACTCCACCCTATGCTTGAGGGCATGTGACTGCACAAAATGGCTATCCCAACACCCATGGTATGGCCTTTGGATGAGAGTCAAGGGCCCTCATTGTTACATGGTCACAACCCTCGGCTCATATATGAAGTGGCCCTTTTTACTTTCAAATTCATTAGCATGTTCTTATATTATCATATTTTTCTTATAGAATTTCATAACTTTGAAGCTGAATGACTAAAGAACGAACCGTGAAGCATCTTACAATAAACAAGACTTTAGTCCTCCTCATGCTTCACACTATATATGGATTCCATCCATAACTTATGAGATGCAATATTAGATTACAAGTTGGCACAAATGCGATAAATATGATTCATGTGAGGCTTACGTCCAACCACTACTAGAAAACTATGCTAAACGACTGCATATTTGTTATTTGGGATAAGTGATCAATACTATAGGAATCTGGGAGTGTGTAATATACCGTTGAAAAGATCTTGAAAATACCTTTCCAACAATATATAACACGCCTTGATTTTTAAATTACATTTGCAAAATAGAAAAGAAAAAAGTGTAGTCGTTTAGCAACTATAAATCATTATGGTCAAAAGAACCTAAGCCGATTTCAACTATGATTTTTTTGGGCATAGTTTTCTACTACTGCAACTCCAAAAATCAATTTACACTAAATATGATATTTAGTGTCACCAATTCTAAATGTCTTGCTGAATACTAAGTGGAAACCGCAGTATAGTGTCACCAACACTAAGTGTTAACCTGACATTATTTGTCATTCCCTATAAATAAACAAAAAAATAAAAAATGGGGGGGGGAGGTGGATTAGAGATTTATAGTGTTGCAATTACTTACCAAAATGATTTTTCATCCAAACTTCAACCATCCATGG
Source organism: Polytrichum commune (assembly GCA_950295325.1). Classification (NCBI taxonomy): domain Eukaryota; kingdom Viridiplantae; phylum Streptophyta; class Polytrichopsida; order Polytrichales; family Polytrichaceae; genus Polytrichum; species Polytrichum commune. Next base: position 41,934,396 of record OX485807.1, read on the forward strand.
CAATATTTCATCACAAGTTGTTGACAAGAGAAGGGAGGGTTTTAGCCAATGGATGAATTCATCCATCCATCATCCAAAACAATATTTGTTCACTTATTCATAAGAAGTGTCATCTAAAAAAGTTATCATGGTGACATACAAATACCATATGCCACTAAACATCATATTTAGTGCAATTTTTGGATCATTGAGTTTGAGAACTCGTGATGCTAGGTTTAATGAACAAGGAAGAACGTTGGTGAAGAAAATATAATTGGACTTCATTCTCTTGGGATCTCTAGTGAAAGCGCACATTCTACAAGTCATAGAACGCTTGTGTAGGGGGTAGGAGAATGGGGGGGGGGGGGGGGGGGATTTCGAGGTTCCCATGTGCTTAGGATGACGTTTCCGTGTCTATCATGAGGCGTCATACAATGTATAAAGAATGGTCTACCGCATTCAAATAACCATGTCTTGGGTTTAAAGCTTTGCCTATGAGACATGTATGTAGGTTGTATGATATATGGAAGTGGTTACAACTACGGCATTGCTCCATCTTAGAAATTGAAGTGATTCCAAAGTGGTTATTTATGCTCCTTCTTCAATTGCCAACATCAAGTGCTATGAATGAATTAGACGTATCCTCCAAGATTGTGCAACTATCTTTAGAATGCCATGAATGCTTATGATATACACATGATTGCACTTATAGTGAATTTGAACCTTGAATTAGCTAGCCACAAAAGACAAGTGACCACACAAGACACCCATACCTTATGAGTTATCCATAACTTATTATTACTCGTGATGTGATTCATACTCTTCTCTTTCTACCAATCATCGATTATCCCCCATAATTAACAATATATGACATGTGCCAATCAACAACTTATGGTTGGTAAGCAAAGGAATTCATAAATGTAAAGTTGAAAGGAAACATCTAGAGAGAAATAAACATATAGATAGATAGATTTGGTGAAAGTACTATTTGCCAATGTCAAATGGTAAGTCCTAATTGTTGTTGTCTATTGTGATGATACGAACCTACTACATTGTAGCTCTTCTCATCAAGGGGTTTTCAAGGGTATCAAAGACAAGCTCGTATGGTTTCAAAATCCAAAAGATTATCAAGGCAAGAAAAACTAAATTGTACTTTATAGAGTAATCTCAAAGTCTCTTAAAAAAATCATGTTGTGGTAGGGAGTAATCCCACCTTTTAAGATTCAATATAATGTTTAGAAACTTTCAAGCGGTGTTGGAACCTCCAATTTTGATGAATTGAAGTGGAGGTATTTGACTTTGGCCAAAAAATGGTTTGCATAAACATGTAATTTTTGTCAAACATTTAAGAGCACCATTTCAAAAGCCCTTGTAACATTATCTAAACGAGTGGAGAGGTTGGGGGGGGGGTCATAAATATGACTATATAGACCCGACAACTATACATTTGAGATTCATTTGTCATTAGGTACAACATGAAGAACTCATAAATTGCTTGGTGAAATACAACAACAAATGCTCACCAAGTGGCAACAAACCATATATTTCATCAAAACGAGCCCATAATACCAAACAACTAGCGACCTTCCTCTGACGCTTGCCCGGTTACTCGTTGATGCTGGTTTTTTTTCCACCAAGTTGAAGGAGCTTTGGTTTAGGCATGTGGAAATGCCAATTGCCCCCTGCTGAACTAAACTAATGTTACTACCCACATTTAAGGTGTACCATGTATCTATTTAGTAATTACTTGACTATCTCTAATTCCAACTAAACTATATTATTTGTAAGACTAGAGGACTCCACCCTAGGAGATCTAATAATTATAAAAGGTAAAGGGGAGTTACCCACTAGTTGTGACTATGGTGTTACATGATGTTCTCACCTCATAAATTATGACCATTAGTTAAGAGCACTTATCACACCCCATAGGTATGGAAAGAGAGCATGTTAACTACATGCTTTAGGACTAGTTGAGGGGAGCTTCAACCTTTTAGTTCCTACAAGTATATAAGGCTCAAGGTGTGGTGTAATTGAAAAGTCTAACGTATTTGGGACTTGTTCGCTTATTATCCCCTCATGAGAGGATTTGCAAAGTTTATTAAGGGCCTATATTTGTGGTAAAAAGGAGGTACCCTATGATAGCAATACATGTTTTGTTGTTGAAAATCATTAGGCAAAGTACCTTAAATTATTTTTGACAAGGCTTGAATTGTTGCATCAATTTGAATCTAATTCAAAACTATGGCAAGTATATGTGGATGAGGTCATGCCACACGTTTGAATAAGCTCACTTGTCATCTCAATTGATGATGAATTTCTCAGGGTAAGTAATGCATCAAGATGCATTTGTTTGAATGGATAGTGTTACATCACATTGCTTTTTGAGTTATGCTCTTGCTAATACATCAAGGTTGAAAGTAAAGAAGGACAATAACACTTTTGTATTAGGCAGTGGTGATCAAGTTCCTACGGACATGCATATTAAAATCCATGTTAAAATACAACAATTACATAGTCAAATTAATGCCTTGTTTCTAAGTTGAGCAATGATATTGACATGATATTGGGCAATGATTGGCTAGTACAATACAAGGCTCACTTGGATTTTTGATATGAATGTTGCGAGTTTTATAAGGGCTGTTATAAAATGATTGTGTATGTGAACCCAATGCAAAGTCTAAGTCCAAAATTCCCCTAGACACGCTACCATGCAATTCAAACGGTCAATTCGGAAAGGAAAACCTCGTTCCTAATTCAATTGACTGTGGTTGGAGATGATGTAGAGGACAAAATGGTACCACTTTATGCCACAATGTTAGAGGAATTTTTTGATGTGTTACATCCTTTACCAAATAGATTACCTTTAGAGTGGGAAATGGCCTAGACTATTCCTCTTGAGCCGGATGGGAAGCCATTTTTAGGCTGATTTATAGGTTAAGTCCTCTAGAGTTGAAGAGGGCCAAAACACAAATCAAGGAATACTTGGAAAATGGGTGGATTGGGCCCAATTCATTTCCTTGTGGGTCTCACACATTATTTGTTAAAAATAATGACAAAGAAGTTACGAATGGCGGTCAATTATCATGCACTCAATAAGCAAACAAGAAATAAATGTTATTTATTATCTCTTGGTGAGTTTTTAAAAATCAGTTAGCAAACACTGATGCATTTTCGTATCTAAATTTGGTACAAAGATATCACCAAATTTGTATATAAAAGAAAGATGCACCTAAAGCGACATTCAAAATCATTCATGCATTATCGGTTTAAGGTCTCGAGCCTTGGACTTACTAATGCACCATTACTTTCCAAGGAGTGATGAACCAAGTTTTCCATAAGTTCAACAGAAAGTTTGTGTTGGTATATCTTTATGATATCCTAATTTTCTCAAAGAGTGAGGAGGAACATGTACAACATTTAAAGTACATACTCCAAGTTCTATGAGAGAAATAGTTTTATGCCAAGATGGGTAAGTGTAGTTTGAGAAAGATGAATTGCACTACTTAGGCCATGTTGTTGGCAAAGAGGGCATCTAGTGAATCCTATAAATTTTGAAATTGTTACAAAGTGGCATAGACCTCTTGAAATTGGACAATTATGATCTTTTTTAGGGCTTTCCAATTACTTCTGTGGATTCATCCATGAGTATTATAATTTAGTGGCACTTTTGACATCTTTGACACGAAGCAAGACTATGTTCATTTGGAGAGAGGATTGTGAATGTGCCTTTGAAACTATTAGATTTGCTTTAACACATGTGTCTATTTTGACCTTACCCAAATTAGGGAAGCCATTTGAGGTCAACAACGATGCTTCTCTAATGGTCAATCTTGTTTCAAGGAGGAAGACCTATTGCTTTTGAAAGTAGAAAACTTTCCCATGTTGAGAGGAATTATACCACTAGCATACAAGAGTTAGTAATAGTTGTGCATACCATGCAAACCTGGCGTTGTTACTTAGAGGGGGTTGATTGCATTGTGATGATAGATCACAACCTATTCATGTATTTAAAAACACAACAATTTCTATTGAGGCGTCTAGCTCGATGGTTGGAATTATTGGAGCCGAATTTTGTTTATAATTGGGTATATTGCGTAGGATGAATCAATATAGTTGATCCCTATGCAGGATTCTACTAGACACATGTGTTCCAAAGGCCTTGATGACACCCAATTTAGCTTCAAGTGAGTTAGTCGTTCAATCAATGGCAGCCAACACTATGTGAGGAGATCCCATAGAGCCAGACAAGCAACCTAAGAGGTTTCATGGGTTTGTTAGTGTTTCTAAGTTATATCATACAAACATTGTAGGGTATGTTTGTGTCCTTGGGTCTCAAACCCACACAATTTGAACCATTTTGTTTTTGAAAATCACATATGATGGCATGATAAGGTGATAGTGGTTCCATATGCTTCTTTCCAATGATCAAATACGAGGTCATTGCTACTTCATGAACATCAAAATGCAATGTACAGTGGTCATGTTGGGGTTACTAAGCCTCAAAAGAGGGTCCTAGTTAACTTTTGGTGGCCTAAAATGCAAGGGTCCGTCGGGATATACATAAAATCTCATGAGGTTTTCCACGAAGTAGAGCTTCTACTCTGAAGCCATTAGACATGTTACAACCATTAGATATTCCCAACATGAATTGGGAGGTGGTCAACATGGATTTTCTTTCTAGCTTGACACCTTCTACTCATGGTTATGATACCAACTTTTTGTGTGTCAATAAGTTGTCCAAAATGGCATAATTTATTCCAACCATGACACACACATAGTGAAGGAACAGCAAAATGCCCACGAAGGAGCCATTCATCACCTCCACCCATTCATAAATTATGCACACCGCACATACAAATCAATACTAGCCAAATCCAAATCCGCCTATGTAAATAAATGGATATTCAACAAAGAAATCAATCACAAACTCTCTAACCATTTATGGACAACCCCCGGGCATCTCACATGCACAAATAACACAAACACTAAAATTATGTTATGCCCAATACATGGGCGACCATTATAAACATCTTCTGGGCCAACAACACACCCAAACCCATACTACACTCTCTACTACAAAAACGTAGTAGACACGTGGCCACACCTATTATCCACATGCATAAACCAATACATAAAAGGTCTACGAATAGGCCATCATAAGAAAGAAGTACACCAAATTACCCACACATTAGAATCCAACAAGCACACCTGCTACTACACCTTGGTTAATGCATGAATCCACCAAGATAGACCACATGAAATAATAGTCATGGAATGGCTACTCAAATGCTCGTGCACCGCCACCCCATGCACATGCATGGTAGAACTACAACCAACTATCTTATGCATCATAGGTGCCCCTAATAACAATCCACTGCCAACAACCCCACTCCCCTCCCTCACTATCCAATTCATAGAAATCACCTATTGCTAGGACATATTCCACATGGAAGCAACCACAAAAAACACAATAAATATACCCCTCATACAAAAGCTTAAATAAAATGGTTGGCAAGTAAACCCACTAATCATTGTCACCGCATACGTGAGAGGAGCCACCAACGAAAGCTCAATCCTAGCTTTAAAAAACCTCAAGATAACCCTTGATTACATAGAGAAACTTATGAAGCAAATACACCAAAACGCCTTCAACTACCTAACATACCTAATACTAAACAAAAGAAAGCTTGAAAATAAGCAACCCACGGTCGACCCACCCTTAAATTTTTTAAAAAAAAAACAAACACACTCACTACCAACATAACATTATTCAGATCCATAACAATGTTTTGTGGAATATTGTCAATCCCACAAAACATTGTTATGGATTTGAATAATGGTATGAATTTAAAACATGACCAAAATAACGAAGGAGCCCACCTTTTGGAAGGAAGGAAGTAGCCATGACCAATGTTTGGATGGACGGTCTCTCATTCATGTCGATCTTATGTAAACATGGACTTTTTCTTTTCTTTTCTTATAGTTTTGAAACACACGAGGCATATGACCACTTAGCCAGTATATTTTTTTCCTGTCAAGTAAAAGAGAAGATTTCATGACTTGGAATTGAACCGCCGAACTAATTATTCGGTTTTGGGTACATACCTCTCCAATATCATCCGGTGGTTTAGGGTCATGTTGGACCAACCTTAGGCTTGTTTTGATGGTTACCACGTCCATGTGGGAAACCTGCCTAAAAGGAAGGCTAGACTGAAGCAAGAAGTTAGTACGTAGAGTACAAAAAGAAAGCAGAGGATCGGAAGGGCCAGGTAAGAACCGAAGCACTGTGTCGGAGTAAAAACAATTCACCGATCGACGAAGAAGTTCGCATCCCGACAGACGAGCCCGATGGACGAAGCTTGAGAGAGAGAGAGAGAGAGAGAGAGAGAGAAACTAAGGTTAAGGCAATTTGGGCAAGACATGGTGTGTTGGCAGGTGAGGTGAGGTGATGGGGGAGAGGGGGGGGTGGGGGGGGGGAGGGGCAGGTGGTGGAACGCAACATAGAAAGATGGCAAAAGCAAGGGCAAAGCTCCTCTAGACCTAACTTAAGTTTAAAGCCCTTGGTGTTTCAGTTGAGTTCTAGTTCTGTTTCTGTTTCAGTTTGTTGTTTCTTTTTCTTTTGCTTCTTCTTGCGGGGGAGGGCGTGGTAGCGATGAGGGCTCGCAATTGGGAGTGGGAGGGAGGAGGAGGCCAATTGGAGGCGATGATATTGGAGGTGATGATGAGGAATTGCGTGTGAGGCTGCGGGAGGGAGGCGGGGGGCGACGACGGGGGGTTGAGTTTTTTATGGAAACGCGCAGCCGCAAGCGGGTGGAGGCCACGACACATCGGCCATCCCCTGCTACTACTACTGCTGGTGCCACACCGTTGCGGGCAAAGCGAGCACGACATTCGGCTTCGGCATCTGCTGCTGCTGCTGCTGCTGCGGCAACAACCACCGGTGGTGCATCTGCGTCTGCCTCTGTGTCTGCATCTGCATCTGCTGTTGCTGTTCCTGCTGCTCTGACGCTCAATCCTCCTCCCCCGCGCACCCGTCCGTCCACCCGCACATCTATTGCTGCCGCTGCCACGTCGACAAGACAATCGATCGAGATTGGGATGGATTCCGGAGCAGAAGCGGTGCCTTCGGGCTCCAAGAGGGATCGTGAGAAGGGAGCAGCGAGGAGAGAGAGTAGTGATAGGGCTTTTGTTCATCCGGCGCATAGTAAAGAGGAGGAACGGGCAATTGAGGAGAAAGAAAGGGAAATCATCGAGAAGGGGAAGGAGAAGGAGCCTGAGAAAGAGAACAACGATAGGGTTAGAGATAGGGCAGATAGGGCAGAGAGAGCAGAGAGAGTGGAGAGAGCCGATAGAGATAGGGCAGCAGCAGCCACAGCTGCGAGTAGTGCAGATGATGATAACGATGGAGGAGAAGGAGGCAGCACTTTGCACCAGAATCTTGCATCGGCCAGTAGTGCGTTGCACGGGCTGCTGAGAAAGCTTGGAGCGGGGTTAGATGATCTTTTACCCTCATCGGTGCCATCTTCACATCAAAGCAGTCGGTTGAAGCGAATCCTGTCCGGGCTGAGAGCAGAGCGAGAGGAAGGGCGGCAATTGGAAGCGCTTTCTCAATTGTGCGAACTCCTGTCAATTGGTACCGAAGAGTCTTTAAGCAGCTTTTCGGTGGATTCGTTCGTGCCCGTTCTGGTAGGGCTACTCAATAATGAGTACAGTCCAGATATGATGCTACTGGCGGCCAGGGCATTAACGCATTTGTGTGATGTCCTACCATCTTCGTGTGCGGCTGTGGTACACTATGGTGCCGTCCCATGCTTTTGTGCCCGTTTGCTCACAATTGAGTACATCGACCTTGCAGAACAGGTATTATAGCTTTAAGGGTTTGTATGTTTGGAAAGAAAATGTTTTATCTCGGCAAGCACCCTGAGGGATTCTGATTTATGACGTGTAATGTCTATCGAAGACATTCCCTTCTTGGAGTCTTATCCTTTTGGAGCTGCAATTTCTCAGAGTTGGTGGAAAACTGGATTCTTTTTAGGGAAACTACCGGGGCGGGAGCTTTGTAGCGTCCACAGTTGTCACTTGATGCAGTAATTCTTACAATTGGATATGCAGAATGCATAATTATGCTTTGAACTAGACCTCGTGGCTGTTTGTTACACCGATTCTTGACAAGTCATTTTGCCCAGACGTCTGGTTGACAATAGTTCACTTTGGATTTTCTGCAGTCTTTGCAAGCATTGGAGAAAATATCACACGAGCACCCAACTGCTTGTCTCCGTGCAGGTGCCTTAATGGCAGTTCTATCATATTTGGACTTCTTTTCTACTGGTGTACAGGTTAGCACATTGAAAACATAGTCTGAAAATCTGCTCTCGAGTAGTGATGCAAATTCTTCATGTTCTGAAGCGTTGAGCCAGTCTGTTCTGGCAAAATTTTGAAGTTGCATGCTTGCAATGTCTGGTGCTAACACGATGGTGCATATTCTGTACAATGTGTTAGTTTAGGGTTCAACAGATTAAAGATGAATTTTGTGGTTCTGTTTTTGTAGACCTCATTTTTATTGTGTGTTTGTTCTTGTTATGTTTCGTCCAGAGAGTAGCTGTTTCTACTGCTGCAAATATTTGTAGGCAGCTTCCATCAGATGCAGCAGACTTCGTTACCGAAGCTGTTCCCTTGCTGACCAACCTATTACAGTACCAAGACTCCAAGGTAATTCTTCATCTAGAGAAACATGGCTTCCACATTAACAGCATGAAATATTTCATTCCTGTTTAATCAGACTTGTTACTTTTTCATGTCTGAATTTTTGTCATCTGAGCATTTTGCAGGTGGTGGAGCATGCATCTGTCTCTCTCACACGCATTGCGGAGGCATTTGCATCCTCGCCTGAAAAGCTAGACATGCTGTGTTCACATGGCTTGATTCCACAAGCAGCACGCCTAATTTCAGTCAGTAGTTCTAGTGGCGGTTTGGTCCCACAGACATCTCTCAGCAATTCTACTTATACGGTATGTAAACACCTAAGACCGTTCTTGTAGGTGCTTGCAGGTACTGTCGCTGTGAGGGATGAAGCTCTTACCTGGTTTACCTGCTTGTACAGGGGCTAATCCGTCTGCTTTCCACTTGCGCCAGCGGTTCAGCAGCTGCAGCTGAGAGCTTGTTGTTGCTCCGGATAAGCAGCATACTCAAAGATGTCTTGGCAGGATCTGGGCTCATCTCAAGCACATCTGTTTCTCCTTCATCTGTAAATAGACCTCCAGAACAGGTATTTCCTGTGGTACTTCCAGTTTGTTTTGTTAGAGACACATCAATCTGGAATTTTCCCAGAGCACAGATTAATAATGAACTGCTTATCCAGGATGGTGTGTTCAGATTTGTCTTTTTGAAGAGAGTAGCAGACTAGTAGCTCACTCAATGTCCATGTATGTGTACCTTGGAAAACTAAACTGGTACCTACATATGCATTCTTCATTTTAGGATAGGGGTGCTATATGGCGATGGGTGATTAATATTCATTGTGTTGTGCAATGTTTTTCAGTTGTACGAGATTGTGACCTTGGTAAATGAGCTGCTGCCGCCAATGTCAGATGCTCAGGGAAATAGTGTTGCCTCTTCATCAAATGGGGGAAGTGCATCTAGAGGTGGGCGTAGGAATTCAGGGGTCACAGGTGGAATAAAGGTGGAGGACTCTGCACAAGGGGGGGAAGCTGAGATATCACCACGGGAGACGCTCTTGCGAAACCGACCTGATCTTCTTGTTCAGTTTGGGATTGACCTATTCCCCGTCCTTGTCCAGGTGAGATCTTGCACCAGGTTTGAATCTGACACGTGTGTGAGTGTGTGTGAGATCAAAATATTGTACAGTTTGGGATTGACCTATTTCCCGTCCTTGTCTAGGGGAGATCTTGCACCAGGTTTGAATCTGACACTTGTGTGTGTGTGTGTGATATAAATAAAATGTAATTATGCTTATCATGTTTGCATAGTTTGGAAGTCTGAATCAATTTTGGGTGGTGCATGGAATCAGGTGTATGGATCAAGTGTGAATCCTCCAGTGAGACACAAGTGTTTAGCTGCAATCAACAAACTCATACATTTCAGTACAGCAGACATGTTGCGGTCACTTCTGAATGAGGCCAACATTTCAAGGTATGGACGTATACATGAGATGCAGATTGTTATCTAGATGTTCCATCCTAGTAGATGATGCTGATTATAAGGTGTGTGGTTGCAGCTTTTTGGCAGGCGTTCTGGCATCAAAAGATGTGTCCATGTTGATTATGGCTTTGCAGATTGCAGAAATGCTCATGCAGAAGTTACCTGATGTCTTTACAAAGATGTTTGTAAAAGAGGGGGTTGTACATGCACTTGATATGTTGATAGCCTCGGACCAACTTGGACCCCAATCACCCCCACAATTATCAAGGTCAACAGAAGCATCAGCTAGTGCTGCAGGGGGAATACTCCCTCCTCCAAGGCCTCGAAGAGGAGGAGGGAGAAGAAAGTCAGCTGGAAACAATGATGAGGAGCTAAGGCTATCAAGTAGTGCTCCGTTACCTACATTGACATCACCTCCTTCTGCTGAGCCAGCACTTCGCACAGTGCGATCTGGATTGCGTGCAACTGCTATTGCACAGGCCAAGAAAATTAAGGAGACATACTTTCCTGGTGATACAGGGATTGCTGATGAAGGGGTCACAGAGAGCCTGCGTAAGTTGAAGAGTCTTTGTGCAAAATTGAATGGTGATAATGCAGCTGAAGTGAAGGGTAAAGGCAAAGGCAAAGGTAAGGCTGCAGGAACAGGGGGTTTAAGTGAGGAGCAGCTAGTGGCAACTATGGGTGAACTACTTGCTGAACTTGGTGGTGGAGATGGTGTATCTACGTTTGAATTTGTGGGAAGTGGAGTTGTGGGGACACTGCTGAAGTTCTTCTCTTGTGGTAATACCACAAAAGAGAATATTGATAATGATTTGTTAAGAGAGCAAGCACTCAAGCGGTTGAAGCAATTCATCGAAGTAGCACTTCCTACTACAGATTCTGGTGGCAGTAGCAGTGAAACAGCTCCTTTGACTCTGTTGGTACGTAAGTTGCAAAATGCACTTGCATCCTTGGAAAGGTATCCAGTGGTTCTAAGTCATGCCCCTCGCTCGTCCAGTGGTTCTGCAAGTATTGCTGCCGGTTTAAGTGCTCTTACACAGCCGTTCAAGCTGCGTCTATGTAGAGCTTCTGGAGAAAAGCTATTGCGGGATTATTCGACAAACATTGTACTCATTGAACCACTGGCAACATTGATGTCTGTGGAGGACTTCCTGTGGCCTCGTGTGAAGCGCCATGAGGCATCCACTGCAGCCATTGCAAGTACATCTGAAGCAAGTGCACCTATTGCTGTTCCCACTTCTGAGCGTCGCCCTTCAACTAGATCAAGGTCGGCGGCTGCAGCAGCAGAAGGTAGTAGGGGCTCTGAATCAGCACTGACTGCAAGTACGACCAAAGGCAAGGGAAAAGTTGTCAGTCGCTCTTTGGGTGCCTGCCCCAGTTCTGATGAATTACGGGGTCCTGAAACTCGGAATGCAGCTGCTCGCAGACGAGCAGCTGCCGCAAGTGCCTCAGCAACCAAGGCCACATCTGAGGCTGAAAGCGAGGTCAGCATCTACTCTGGGGACTGACCTGAAGCTTGAGTGTGTGATGAGGGGAACTGTCACATCCTGGGTTTGCAAATGAGCAATTATCCGTCTATCCAGCAAGTTGGTGTGAAAAGTTAGTCTTTTGATTCTCACAGATTTTTTTGTTTTGACCTATTCAACAAATGATGTCAATATCAGGAATTGGAAGGTTCAGCTCTTGACACATCATCCCCTAGGGTATGATGTCATCGAAATGAGAATTTTAACTGGCACTGACAGTCATATGTGGAGAGATGCCACTTTTCATGTGGATACCATTGTTAACCAAGTATTTGATATTGTTGAGTACTTGGAAATCTGGTCTTTTTAACCTCAGCAAGGATACTGTAGTGATTACCTTCTGGTAGATATGTGTTAAGAGTTGGACATACAGATAAAGATGCTGATTCAAATGAGCATAACTACAAGTTTTCAAATTTCTGCAGGAGGAAGATCTGGATGTTTCACCCGTTGAGCTTGAGGAGGCAGTGACTATGGATGACGATGATCTGTCAGAGGATGAGGATGAGGATGAGGATGAGGATGATGAACATGATGAGGTATGCTCATTCATACAGAAGAATGGAGGAGTTTCTTTCTGTCACCTCTTTTCACAAGATTGTAGAACTAATTTATTTCTACCATTGAAATGATGGTTCCATGATAAGAAAACCTGTTCGTGGTTGATTTGATGATGGTTTTTTTAGGCTTACATTTGTAAAGTCAACTTAACTTCCTTGTGGTAAGGACAGGTATTTGGGGAGGATGCAGCACCAATATGTAAAGGGGACCGTGTTCATGATGTGCAACTGGGAGATAGTGTGGAGGGTGGGACAGTGGCATCAACAAGTGAGGTGCTCTCGCAACCTGTAGGAGGTGTCAGTGTTGCTAGCAGGTCTGGTGTTCTCACATCTGGAGCTGAAACAAGTGGATTAAGGACTATGGGAACAAGAGGCTCACTGTCATTTGCTGCAGCAGCTATGGCTGGTGCCAGTTTAAATGGCACCAGAAGTTCACGGGATCGAAGGTCTTTGGCAGCAGCAGCAGCTGCAAGTATTCCTGCAAAGCTTGTGTTCTCCCTAGGAGGAAAACACCTTAATAGAATGCTAACTATATTTCAAGCTATTCAACGTCAGGCAGTTGCTGATGAGGATGAGGAAGAGCGATATACTGGGCCAGACTATCCATCAGGTAGTGGCCGCAGATTGTGGGATGAAGTATACACAATTACGTACCAACGGGCTGAGGCATGTGGTGATCAAACACCATCCCCTACTGCCAAGGCTAGTACAGGAAGCCCAAGCAGTAAAACTTCTAGCCCTGGAATGGAGGGGTCTTGGCAGCAGACATCTCTTCTGGACAGCACCCTACAAGGAGAATTACCCTGTGACTTGGACAGGTCAAATAATACGTATGATATTCTCTTACTACTTCGAGTGTTACAGGGTTTGAATAAGCTTGCACCACGACTTCGTGCCCAAGGTGCATCTGATGCTTTTGCTCGAGGAGATGTGGATTCTTTCGATGAATTTCAAGTAGAAGGACCGTTAGTAGCAAAAGAGGAGTTTTTAAGTAGCAAATTAACACCTAAATTGGCCCGACAAATGCAAGATGCTCTAGCTCTGTGTAGTGGTGGGTTGCCTTCTTGGTGTCATCAGCTCACTCGAGCTTGCCCATTCCTTTTTCCATTTGAAACAAGAAGACAGTATTTCCACTCAACAGCATTTGGATTATCAAGAGCACTGCAGAGATTGCAGCAGCAACAAAGTGCTGATGGTGCAGCTGCTTCTAATGACCGCGATGTGCGGGTAGGAAGGCTGCAACGTCAGAAAGTTCGGGTGTCAAGGAACCGCATCTTGGATTCAGCCGCCAAGGTTATGGAGCTTTATGCTGGCCATAAAGCAGTTTTGGAAGTGGAGTATTTTGGTGAAGTTGGCACTGGTTTAGGGCCTACGCTTGAGTTCTACACCCTGCTCAGCCATGAAATGCAGAAGGAGAAGTTAAATCTATGGCGCACAGAGTTGAGTACAAAAATGGAGGTGGATGTGCCATCAACTGATGTGGAAATGTTTGAAGAGAATGCTGATGAAACCCTTGTTGGTCCACGGAATTCAGACCCAGTATCAAATAGTGGGGGCTATGTGAATTCACCTCACGGCTTATTTCCACGTCCTTGGCATCCCAGCACAGATGTAACAAATAACAAGAAATATGCAAAAGTACTGGAACACTTTCGCCTCCTTGGGCGTGTTATGGCTAAGGCCCTTCAGGATGGACGATTATTGGATGTGCCCCTATCAACACCTTTCTATAAGCTTGTTCTTGGTCAGGTAATGTTCTAAAGGATGTTAATTGACTTTGTTCCAGTTCTGTGAGCACATTGAATTGTACTACACTACACTGTTATTCAGCATCATCATAAGATGTATTTGTCCTTATTCGTTTCATTGGATGTCCATTTTTCTGCAGGAGTTGGACTTGTACGACATCCAGACTATAGATCCAGAGCTAGGTCGTACACTACTTGAAATGCAGGTTCTAGTTCGAAGAAAGCAGTTCATGGAAAACACAAAGGGACTCCAGAGAGAATCTATTGATGCATTGCGGTTCAAGGGAACTAAGTTTGAGGATCTTTGTTTGGACTTTACTCTTCCGGGCTATCCTGAGTATGAGCTAAAGACTGATGGAAGGGAGATTATGGTACGGGTGCCTCATCCACATTCAAAGTCAGGTGGAACTTTTGTTTTGGTGTTTATCATACCACTTTGCCCTAAATGCTTGTGGACATCTGGACTTACATCTGAACTTTTGTTCGTAGGTCGGGTTAGACAATCTTGAAGAGTATATTTTGCTGGTGGTGGAATCAACTGTTAAGAGTGGAATTGGGCCTCAAATTGAAGCATTTCGAGCTGGCTTTAACCAGGTTTTGATCTATCCAGCTGTTTCTGATTTTCCTGTGAGCTGAGGAGTTCCAATTCACTTCAGAGTAGGTTAGCCTATTTGCTTATTGCCTGCAAGTGAGGGATTTCTTGTTCAGCAGGAGGCTGAAAGCTTTTTATATGCAACTGATGGTCCAGAGAGACTTGCAGTTGAAATTTTGTAGTCAACAATTCTATCCTTTCAAATAGGGTATTCTGTAGCTCATCCTGGGAGGGATATGTCTGATATGAAAGAGTTCAAGAGGTGTAGACTTCACCACTCATCCTATAGTGCAAATTTGTAGGTATTCCAGCTTTCTTCGTTGCAGATTTTCAGCGAGGATGAACTTGAATATCTGCTTTGTGGTCGACGAGAATTGTGGCTGGTAAGTAATTATGGACATTCTTTAGGTTTTCATTTCGAATGGAGTATTTACCTAGTGAAACAGTTCTTAAAGTTAGTGTGATTTGAAACACTTTATGGATCTTCTTCAAATTGTGTTAACTGGTGCCACTTGTTTTTTTTTCTTGCAGCAAGACTCACTTTCAGACCTCATGAAGTTTGATCATGGATATACTGCTAGTAGTCCTCCCATTCGAAATGTAAGTGATACCAATGAATTTTCAAAATCTTGGCTATGTATTTTTCATTATGCTCCATGGTGGGACTGCTGTGCTTATGGGAGGTCATTTGACAACAAATATGTTCATGCAGCTGTTGGATATCATGAGTGAGTTCACACCAGAGGAGCAACGAGCATTTTTGCGCTTTGTTACTGGAGCCCCACGGCTTCCACCTGGAGGACTTGCTGCACTAAGCCCAAAGCTTACAATTGTGCGAAAGGTAGTCCAAGTTCCAACCAAGGCTGCATTTCCCTTTACAAGGGCTAGGGGATGAAGTGTTCAGTTGTCCTTCAATCAATTTATTATCCAAAGGAAGTTTTATTCACAACTCTGTTCAAGTTGTTTTATAATGGCTGTCCAGAAGAGTCTATTGACTGACCTTTTTATGGACTGATGTATGCACTTATGTGGGACAATGTCAACAGCACCCAATGGGTGGCAGCGGGACAGTGCTAGGTACAACACCACCAGGAGCTGCGGCAGGATTGGGCACCACACTAGCAGACAGGGATCTGCCAAGTGTCATGACTTGTGCCAATTATCTGAAGCTTCCGCCCTATTCCTGCAAGGTGTGTGTCTTAAAATCAGTTCTCTTGGTTCGGATTCATACTAGGAAATGTGTTTTCTACCCTATTTAATGACCCATTTCATGTCCACCATGAACCATGTAATGTTCTTGGTACTGTTGGTACTGCTGGGTGACTTAATTGTTGTAATGATGCAGGAGGTCATGAGGGAAAGGTTGCTGTATGCGATTTGTGAAGGTCAAGGGTCATTCGACCTCTCTTAGACATTCTTGTCACAGGAGCTCAGTGAGATATTCTTTTCAGATGACAGAAGTGGTGGAAGACTCAACAGTGTGGTAGGTCATGCTGCTAACATGGAACGACAGATCTTGGAGCCGTTTTACAGACAGAGTTGATCCTAGCATAGAGCATATTTCCCATTTCAATTCATAATTCAAGAGGCATGGTGCGTTGCTTGTGAATAGTCATAATTTAGCTAATCTCAGCATAGAAAAAAATAGATGTGTTCTCCAGAATCTCCAGCCAGCTCTTACTCTGAAATTGCAGGTTATCAATTGTCCTATTCTACCTGCCATCAGCATGAACAAGAACTGTATGGAGTGCTATTACATGCAAAGCAGTCCACCCTGATGCCCGGATTCGAGGACCAACCTTTCAGTGGGTAACCAAGAAAAATTATGTGCACTGTAGGAATGAGCCTTGATTTCTAGGTGCTTGGGAATCTGAGCTTCGTAGGTAAGCTCAGATCCCCATTAAAGTAGTGTTATCGGGACAGGAAAGTCAGGTGAAGGTGTAAGTAAGTAGCTCTCATGAAAGTGATTCTTTCCTACTGTACATTACAGACTCTTCACCTCTTTTGCTGAGGATCAATCTGGTTCTTTCCCTCTTGGCTGCTTGCTTCTTTGGTTGGTTGTGTTCATCGTTGCTTGCACTGACCTTTCTTTTATTTCTTCACATTGTTTCGTTGTGAGCATCACCTTGGATGCTGTTAGAGCAGAAATAATCCTTGCTCAACAGGACTAACTTATCTGATTTCATCCAATTAAGTACTTTTTGCACTAGTCTGCAGAGACTCTGGTAGTATTTGCTTAACACTGGATGGGTTGTTCTGAGACTTACTAGGTTTATTTTTTTGTTAGTTCAAGCTGAAAAGGTCAGTACCGACCCCATCCAAATTCAATCCAATAATGAAGTGCAATATTCTGGTCTATTTGGACACTTAACTTCCAAAAGTATATACTATATCTCCAACTCCATCGTGGATATGTTTCCTTCCTTAGCAGAGAATGTAGTATTAGGCAGTCTCCAGTCTTTCTTTCAATTGGATCATAAGTTGATATCAATCTCTTATCTCATGGAGGCTATTGCACTGCACTCAAAGAGGATCAGCCTTTTGACATCATTTTGCTTCTGGGGCTTTAATTTCAATTTCACTCCATTTCATATTCACATTTATATGAGATGTTAACAAAGTAACACCTCAGACCCAATTCCATATGCAATTTATACACATGCACATACAATTCTGTGGCCAATTCTTGTCGTTGGGATTGGCAATAATTCTCCAGTTAGCAATTGCAAGTCCCAAAGACTGGAGTTGGAGGAGAGATGCACAAGCTATAAGAATGGAAAGTGAAAGTTTTCTCACTCTTTCTAAAGATTGTATAGGCCATTCTGAGTATGTTAATTATCGAACCTAGATTGGAATCCAGACTTTGAGCACATAAAACAACCTCAGTGTAGCATGTGTATTTTTACGTGTCTGTTCTTAACTATATAGCATGCTATATCACTCAAATATGGGTGTCTGATGAAGAAGAGTGACAACACAAGGCCCGCATGCCTTGCCCATTTGCAACAATTTGAGTGAATACTATCAATGTCAAGTAACAATTTAAGTGAGCACTATCGATGTCAAGAATACATTATAATACACAATTCTTAATATTGGATCAACTTCCCATGTGAAAGCAGAGCATGCAAATGAAAATAATGACATATTAAGCGCCACTTTCAGCACACCGATACAGCAAACCGATAAGAGTACATTATACAAGAATGTTCTTGTCTGCAGGAATAATGTCCCACTGATTGCATATGCGCTACTGAGTGTCACCTTCACATCGACACAAGGAATGTGCCCCTTTTCTTGGGAAATATGCTCAACAACAACCATCTGTTGCACTGCTCTTGTCACGGTGCAAGTTCTTGACGTTATCTAGAAATACATACAAGAAAAACATACATTGCATTTCATAATGGAAACTACACTGGTTATCCCAATTAGTGAGGGCAGACTAATAGTGGGTGGGAAATCAGTGAGGTTGATACTAAGTTTCTTATGCTTTAAAATTATTGCCATCGAAAGGTTTAGGAAGCATTGTTCATCCAACACTATTCATAGCAACACTACAGTAGTCATTAAAAGCAACATCACTTGACGCTATTCACTGAGAGCATTGGCACTTGGCACTACTAACAAGCATGCGTTTCAATATAATATTTTTAATCACTCTACAAACATCTTATTAATGAAGAATGCCACCTGCATATTGAACTTTAGAATAGTGACCAAACAGTGACTATTGGACTATAGACTAGTGACCAAATTTTGAGCACGTACTCCAACTCCTTTTTAACACATGCATTGAAGTGTTTAGTTTACTTGTTTATCTTCAGCTCATGTAACAAAGTGACATCCAAGTGGTTGTGATGTTGGGATTTGAAGCATGTGGGAGGTTCCTTCTGAAAAGACATTACAAATAATACTTGCAATTTTGCTTGCTTTCTGTTTGTAAGAACTGGCTTGAGATCGTGTCAATATCTACTAGGGTATATAGATACTTAAACAGATACAAGCTCAGCAATTAATTGTTTCATAAAAGAAATATACCGTAGTTGAGCCCAAAACAATGGATTGATTTCCGATAACAGTAGGTTGTTACCCCACAATCAGTATGATAAGAAAGGTCAACCCAGGCCATGTTGATTTATGGTACAGTATGAGAGCCACCTCTTGGTTCTCTCAAATATGAATGATGAATGAATGAATGAACCCTCCACAACATAGCAGAAGTAGCATAAAATTAGATAGTAAAAACTACCATTGTTCACCTAAGCTATAAAGACTACAAATACAAGTAAGAATATAACCAAGACCATAAAAATCTTCACCATGAGCCATCGATTGGATGAGATGCTGGTCAAGTACTTCAGCAGTTGCCCTTGTGCCCCTTCCACGTTGACCATAGATTCTTCCATGTGATCATCGATCCTGTTGGATTCAAAAATCCCATAAACATTTAGAGAGGAGAAATTTTGTCTAACAAAAACAAATAAAATCTACCTTCCCTCCCTCCCTCCCTCCCTCCCTCCCTTTCTTCTTCTCTTCCTTGTTATTCTCTCCTCTTCCTCCCTCCATTCCTACCTTATGCATTCCTTGTATCTTTGCTCCCCTCATATATATTGTGTTCAAGTTCCAAAACGTTGACTATATGTTCCAAGGGTAAATGGATCCACACGAGAAGCAATGACATAACCAAGGACAAGAATAGACATGTACTACATAGCCCTACATTGATTGCCTGGATTGTCCAAGGAATGGGCACATGACCTGATAAGTTCCTACTCCAACTCTTCTAGCCTTTTCCCTAGCCTCCATACCCCTCATTGGCTCTTGCTCTCACTGGTTGCTGCTATTTAATCTGTAAACAATCATGGGGCTCCCCAAACTAATGACCCCAAATGGAACAAGGCCCTGGCATGAGGATCGGCATTGGATTATATTGAGTATGTTCAAATCATTACCCTCCATAGGCCCACATGGAGGATCACATACTTTGAGGTCCAATTTATTGGAGTGTAGGAATTAGAGTACCTGCAGATGACTTCCCCTTGCTGAGAGACCATGGTGGCCAGCTGCGTGAAAATATTGCTCAGCTCCACAATGGTGGACTCCACATTCTGAAGAGCCTCTGCCCGGTTTTGCATGAAGCTGTCCTGGACTGGAACCACTTGTTGCTGCTGTAATCGCCCTTGCGAAGATGTCTGGAAGTTGTCGGAACTGTCAGGTGTATGACGCCGCCTGATACTTGGGCACCCACAGATTGAAGATTTTCAAATTTCTGTTTTCCGGGGGAGAGAGAGAGTTGCAACATTTGTGACATCCGGAGACAGCAATACTCCTACTAAAAATCAAATAAGGGTCAAGTTGCACAGAGTGAACCAGGCACCATGCCAAAATACTCTTTTAGCTCCATGGGGTCGGGACATGCTCATTAAAGGTTAAAAACCTTAAAAAAAATCTCTCCTTGGATGCAAAGGTCCCAAGTTTGACCACCAATGCTGAAAAGGCAATGGGCCCTACTGTGTGAATGGAAAAAATTGACAAACATCAACCCTTTTCCGTTCACATAAAACAACATGACATGATCAAAATTGATGACACTGCACAAATGCCCACCCTCTCTTCTCATAAAAACCCATCGAGGGGAGCATTCATGAAATTAAAAAAGTGCTTGCTAACCCCCTCCCATAGAAACTTGACCCTGGGTTCTGGAAAGAGTCAGATCAACCAACGTAAATTATTGGGAATCTACTTCTGGAAAGCAGCATGCTATATTTTCCCCTTCTCAACTCAGTATCTTCCCCCCTAGCCCCACTTTGGACCAGTGCATTTTGAACTAGGTGATGGATGCAAAAAGCCTTGCCACAGTTCTAGTGGCAAAGAAAGTACTGGGCGACTACTATAACCAATTGCATGGTGACAAGTGTCCATCACCGGACATAGTGGTCAGGCCATTGCGATGTCATCAATTACTGGCAATAATGTGCCTCCCCATATCCAGTTAGGAATAGACACATCAGCACAATTGCTTAGCGCAACCACACTATGACATGTGTGGAACGCACTGCCCTGTTATCAGGGAGAGCCTATAACGAGCAGATATTAACAAAGGCTAATATATCATGGTGTTTTAAGTCAGAATCATGCCTTTGAAAATGGTTGAGAACAGAAGGTCCACAAGGTTTGTAAATACCTTGAGCTAAAAAGTTCGGTGTTGGTTGGGGCACCATTGGACCATGGTGCAGGGGTGGGACTTGTATGATGGTGAGAGGAGCTTGAGTCAGCTGCAGCTAGTGGTCCCTGCCGAGCAAAAGGATTCTTCTGGCCCTTAGCAGATGATCCTGAAAAGAGGCTTCGTCGATTCTCATGGACTTTCAGATTCTGCAAGCAAAAATCATAACAGTCAAGTCACAATATGCCGAAACTAAGAAATCCTGGGAGCTTCCTTCACCATGCAGGTATACGAGACCTAGCGATATATTCTTGCAAGTATCGAGATTCAGACAAAACTTACTGACAAAAATAATTCGTAAACTGTAAATAAGAATCAGTAGAGATAGTTAACTCTGATTGTTACAGTTACATACACAGTTGATAGCAATAAAAGCTTAAAATGCAATCTACTACATATTTTGGAACTTTGAAATGGTGAGGGCGCATGGGTGTTGACACAATTGCCGTTCCAAAGTTCCAAAAAATCAGCCATTGACAGACATTGATTTATATGCATGGGTGCAACAAGCTTGGGCAGCACAAACCCAAACAAGTAGAAAACAAATCACATCACACGTAAGCAATAGCCAAATGGCAACAAGCCATTTGACCAGGGGCCATCCTCACCAATCTGCATGAAAGAACCACCCTCCATGACATCCCCATTGACTTCATTAGTTCCAGAGAGTGGATCCTTGAATTAATTTTCGTTACATCTGCAGAGGTAGCGGGAAGACTCAAGCGAATTGTTATATACTGACACCTATAAATAGTGATCATATTGAAGATTTCAACATAAAACATATTAAGGTGTGAAAGTCTGTTACCTCTGTCCGCAATGTGAGGACATCCTTGAACTCCTTTGTGGTGTTCATGAGACGGCCTTTGAGGGTGTCCACCACTGTTGTGGAGTGTTCACTACTGTGCTTGGTCCGATTTGCTCCTCCATTCTTCGCATCGCATGAGTGTTGCAAGTCAGAAATGGCGGAATTCAAGGCAGTGATGTCTTGTTTGATGACTGATGTGAGCTCCTGAATTTCGACTGCTGGATCATCAAACATTGAAGTTCGCTTTGCCACTATACAATTCACAAGGAACACCCTGTTAATTGGTCCAACAAGCTCCTCAGAAAGAAAAGTAATTGGACAGGTTACCTCAATCATCAGTTTCATAAACTCCCTGCACATATTCTCTTGAGATTGCACTCATGCTAGTGTCAAAACTTACAACATGCCAGGACTTCGTTGCATTCTGTGGAAGGAGCAACTTCAGGGCCATGGATTTGCCAGTTTACTAGGTTCAATAAAAAGAATTATCACAATCAGGAGGTTTTAGGCAACTAGGCCATCAAAGGTTATTCAAGAAGCACAATAATCCATGCAAAAAGGTGGGGCATGACCTAAACGGGCAGCCCAGTCAGATGCGTCCTTATAACCACAATAGATTATGGTATAATATTCTAACTCACAAATCATGTGAGAAAGTGAGATATGATCCAATTATTAGTCGCATAGCTTCCAAGTCCACTTCGAAAGGCTAATCCAACGAGACAAACAGCACAAATAATTCAAGCACCCAAACTTGCCAAAGCATTGGGAACACATTACTAAATATCTTGAGAAATGGAAGGCAGTTATGTGCACACATATAAGACAGAAACCTTCTTCAAGAGTGACTTTCCCTTTACATTAGTGCAATCAAAAGCTTGCACTTGAGCCCACACAGCCAGAGAATGCTTTCACTTCTCTCATGACGAGGACCCCTTGTTTATTTAATTTTCCCTTTTGCTTGACCATTTTGGTATGGAAGAGGGGCACTAGCGCTAAAAACCTCAAGTTTAGATAGAGGACTAAACAAGTCAAACCCCACAACAAATTTGCAATCACTATCTAAGGTAACCCAGTATTAATCCAACACCCCCGAAATGTGGACACCTATATTTGAGTGATGTGTGGTTAGGTGTGGATCTAAGAACGGACACCAGAAAGACATGTGTTTGAAGCGTTGGCTGCGTGCTCAAAAAATGTTAAACATACTTGGTTCAAAAGTTAACAGAATTTGGGGGGGGGGACCCAATATAACCACTTAACGAGGACGGGAATCTTCGGTTTGAGAATGAACAAGCTATTCATGTAATCTCCAATAATTATGAGGAAATGTCTACGAGCACAAATTACGTGTGCTAATAATCTCTCAATAATTGCGTGTTTCCTATCCTACGAGAAGTGGGTCCAGAGAGAAAAATACCCGTTTAAGGCCCACTTACCTTCCATCATTTCGTGGCTCATTCCTCCCCCCTCAGATCTCTCGGAAGCATTACATTTATGCGTCTGTACCTCTACTATCAATATTGAGGACTCGGAGGAGCACCAAACTTACATTTGGCAAGCTTGGCGAGCTTCTGCGACGTCTGGTGGATGCTGAGCCCGATCAGAGACGCACGCTTGCTGAACTCCGCAGCCGGCTGCGTCACCAGTCGCTGCGTCTCCCCTGCAGAATGAGTCCCATTCGCCGCTGCCGCAGAATTGCCGCTCCCGTGTGCAGGAATCGAGCCGTGGGTTTTCCGCAACCGATCCGCTATGGCGATGAACTCTGACGTTCGGTCCCGACCCGACGTCGAAGGCAATGGGCCCATCGTGATCGGCATTCTGTGCGATTACTCAAACCCTAACTCGCTCTCTCCCCCTAACCCCCTCTAACTCCCCTAACCCCTCCAACCAAATCTTCCACAGCGCAAAAACGCAACTTTCACCAAATCACTTGGCGATCAAGCACATGATCTAAGCTACCCAAACACCTCTTGCAACATGCCTTACTTAGAACTTCCTACATGTGCACTAAGAAAAAACCGAAACCTTAGCTCACCCTCCTTCTAACCCCCTCCCTCCTTAATCTTCTCAACCAAATCTCCCACCGCACAACAAGCACAACTTTCACGACATTACTTGGCGATCAAGCACATGATCTAAGCTACCCAAACACCTCTTGCGACTTGCTTTGCTCAGAACTTCCTACACGTGCACTAAGCAAGAATCAGAACCCTACCTCACTCTCCCTCTAACCCCCTCCCACCGCACAAAACGACAACTTTCACCGTGACATTCCTTGACGACCATGCACATGACCCACCTGGACCTGAGCTACCCAACGCTATCTTGCACCAAACGCGGCCTCCTCTTGCGACATGCCTTGCTTACTTCAATTCTTTCTCCATCTGCCCTAACCAAATTCTGGCTACCCAACAGCCAGGACCACCTCCTCACACTGACTAAAGCTCCAGCCTCAATCGCAAAGCCCAATCTGCGGCGGGGCGCGATCCAATTTCTCTTAAAGTTCAAACCGGTGCCTATAATGGATGCTTGAGGAGTAGTTATGTGTGCACATACTTTACATAGTAGAGAGAAGAGCAGGTAACTAGCTAGCTTAGATCTGGGCGAGCCGTCGAGCGAATGAAGGCAAAAAGAGAGAGAGAGAGAGAGAGTCCGAGTGAGAAGCATCCGCGCAGGGCCGTGGCGTGGCGTGGCCCCAGGTGGCGGCTCGGCTAACTTCTTAACTTCACCATCCCGCATCCCGCAGCCAGCGCTCATTCTCTCTCTCTCTTTTATTATATTAAACCAAATCCTCCCCTCTTTTTCCGTCAACTAAATATTCAATGGTCCCACAACATGGTCCATTCTCACTTCACACTATGCTGAGGGCCCAAGACTACATAAAACGGCTTTCCCAACACCCATGATACGGCCTTTGGATGAGAGTCAAGGGTCCTCACCATTACAAGGTCACGGCTCTTGGCTCGTGTGTGAAGTGGCCCTAAGAGTCTTGAAATCCTCACTTGTGATTGGTCAAAAGGCTAAAATCGGCCCCAACTCCTTTACACCTAGAGGCCATGAATTTTTTAATTAAAAAAATGCATGGTCTGACATGGCCCGAGCTTGTTGAATTGGGTGCACCCAAAATGGAGGGCCAATGTCATATTCCAATAAAAAAACACTTTTCAATAAAATATGGTTTTTTTCAATGAACTAGATCTGTTGGATTATGTGGAAATTTGAACGGCTTTGTGCTAGATTATGTTAGATCCATTGGATTATGCTAGATTGTTGAATCGGCCTTGCTTCTTGGCCTTAAGGCCTTTACACATGGAAACATTGGCCCCCGTAATAATCTTATTGTAATGTGTAGTTGAGGCCGGCCTCCAACCCAAAAGGGGCTGAAATTTCATGCTATCGGCCTCAAGGGGAATAGGCCTGGCCTCTAGGTGTAAAGCGACCCTTACACACACATCAATGAACGGGGGGAACCTAAAGCTAGATTGTTTCCATGCTATTTTCCACCCACAACTAATGAGAGGACTATTTAGTGTAGTGTAGTTAGAGATGCATGATTTGGGTGAACCAACCCATACACTCGTTCCTTGTTGGATGCCTAAACCCTTGCTTCCAAGGAACCGGTGTATATATGGGTTGGTTCGCCCCAGCCAAGATGAACCGGTAGAAAGTTCAAGACTTCAGGAAAATTATCCATCACTTTAGAGGAATCTATGGAATGTACTTGACGTTCATAAAGAAAAAAAACAACGAAAGATCACAACATGTGCCTAGTTGGACGTGGAAACAGTAGGATATTGACCTACTGATGCCTGAAAATCTTCCCATACATTGTTCTCTATCATTCATCAGCGGCGCAGAGAGGGAATTACCGTGTACCAATGTAAACGCCCGTCTCCACGTGGCTTTTCCAAATCACCAAAGTGTTTCTTAAAAATTTGGTAAAGCTCTCTTGGTTATGGCAGAGGCACCTGGCTATCCCAGTGCACCTACAAGAACGTGCTCCGAAGATTTTCATGTAGATTTTCATTAAGTAGCTTTCACACATGTTCATTGTGGCGAGAGAGAATTATTGCATAGGTATGAGCGAACCTCTCCCTCTCTCTCTCTCTCATATTTCATCTTCTCACTTGCGAATCTCGCCATGCTTGCTTGTTGGACAAGGTAAGGGTTGAGTGAAACGGGTGTTTTTCGAGCTTCACAATGTATGTATATATGTTCAGTTTGATTTCTTCAATACCTACTCAATCCACAATTTCTGTGCATTGTATTGCTTAGTTCTTTTG
The DNA here is from genome assembly GCA_950295325.1 of Polytrichum commune. Taxonomy (NCBI): domain Eukaryota; kingdom Viridiplantae; phylum Streptophyta; class Polytrichopsida; order Polytrichales; family Polytrichaceae; genus Polytrichum; species Polytrichum commune. The sequence goes on from OX485807.1 coordinate 41,960,279, forward strand.
TTGACTCTGTCATGGAGTGGAGCTCTTGGTTTATTGGCATCATAGGCCCACAACTTTGCCCTTGAATGAGTGCATCCATATGGGTGGATGAACTTGTCTTGCACACTAGAGAAGGTTGGCAGTCCAAGTTCCATCTCATTGCTTTTATTTTATTTATTTTTTTAAAATAATAAATGAATAATTTTATTTTTATAAGTAAGTTATATGTTTTAAAAAATAATCTTAATTTCAGGATTTCTTTTTCTTTTTTCTTTTTTTCTTTCTTTCCTGAAAGTCTACTTTATGGAGGGTTGCCTAGAAGATGCCATGAATTGTTTTAAAGTGAGCCTAGAAAATAATTACTTGATTGCAACAATTATATTTCACTAACTTGTAGGTATAGAACCTCCATAACGTTATTCGGATCCATAACAATGTTATGTGGAGTGAAGACCTCTTCCTTTCCTTCTCTCATTTCAGTTTTTAGGTCAAACCATGTTACATCCAAAAGTGTGTAGATGTATAACTTCAATGGACTACGTAGTATCTACTAATTAATCTATACTACTAATTCATGACCCAGAGGGTGGACTCTTCATATCACGTATGAACTAAAGCGAGTGTAAGAAGGGGTATTATGTGAGGCATTAGCGTACATCATATACATATGGAGAGGTTTTTTTATTTTATATTATTAAAATATTTTTAGTGTGTATTTTTTAAAAGGATAATAATTTTTTTGAAGTAAAGGTAGATGTACAAAAGGGAACCTTAAGGTTTAGAGAAAGAAAGTTGACAATAGATGTGTTAGTTTCATCCAATTCACGTTTTCATTCATTGTTGTCATGCGGTAATACCGTAGGTTGATAGCCGGTCCTACACAAAATAATTCTAAAAATAAATGTAAGACTATTTTGAAATGTTAAACACAATTTTTTGGAATTACCTTAATTCGCCTTATGCTTTTGCTGGAATATGGTAAACTCACTCTACACAAGCTTATGTAGTGTTATGGCCAGTTCACATGGGGGTCCCAAGTCCCAAGTCCCAAGTCCCAAGCCATGCCTCCAAAAAGTGGTGCAATGTAGGCTACCATGTCATATTTGGGACTAGGACTTGGGACATCATGTGAACCAACCCTTCATAATCCATTATAAGGTACTATTTAGAGGAGGGGTTCACATTATATTCCAAGTCGTCCTTGGTCATTGCAAAGAAAGTGGGTTAACATGAAATTGCAAGACTATGTACTAAGAACTTGGACTATGTCCTCAATAAATTTTTTGACCTCAATTCCACATAGAAGATACACTTATTTAGAATTGTGTCCAACAAGAGAAAGTTGGTACATGAAACAAAGTACTACGTTTTTTGTAATTCGAGAATTTTTATGCAAAAGATATGAATGAATTTTAGCAAGCATTTTCAAGAAGTGTGAGGAGGTTTGAAGAGAAATTATGTTATGAACATATTTTTGAAGCTTGATTGTGCTAAGAAGAATTTTTTTGGAGTTGTGTTAGACTAAGGGGCGGTTTACACCATAGACCATGAACTCGTCCCACGGAAGATGCCTTATTCCGCGGTACGAGTTCATGGTCTACATTTCATGGTCCATGGTCCATGGTCCTTAAAAAATTGATTTACAAAGCCGTTGGGCCCCTCACTAGGTGTAAACCGAATGTGGACCAAGAGGAATGACCATGCAGCAAGAAGTGGATGTGCTGATTTTTTTAATATAAGCCCAAAAAGGGCAGTTTTGGGAAAAAATGAAGTTTGACGATTTTGTTGACTTCAATTTGCCTTCACTTGCCTACACATGCCTTCACTTATCTTGTCACTTCGTTTTTTCTTCTTTTCGCCTTAAAGTTTGATCATTCTCTTGTCATCTCTTGGGCTTCAACTATCTTCACTTCTTGTTAAATGTGTCGAAGATGTGGCTTGCAAATCTTCTCACAACAATTTTCACAAAAAAAAATGAGCGATTCAATTTGTACATGTGACATGTACCTTGTGTTGTCACTACACTAAATAGGATATTTAGTGTTTGATTATATCTAATGTTGTTACCACCCAACCTTGCTCAACATAAATTTCAATTCTTTGATAATTAATGTTAGAAAATTTCCCATTGCGCTTCTTTTGACCACCCTGATCTACAGTCACTAAACGACTACGTATTTTTGTTTTTTGTTTTGCAACTGTAGTTTTTTGGAATTTGGGGGCGTGTAATATACCGTTGGAAAGGTATTTTCAAGACCTTTCCAACAGTATATTACACGCCCCCAAATTCCAAACAGTGCAGCTGGTAGACCAAAAAAACAAATCTGCACTTGAATTCTTGAGTTCTAGATGTCCCGCGTTGTTTGATGAAACACGTGTAAGCCGGTTTAAGGGGTAGGGCAAGGAAGTGTTGGTATGTCTCATGGGCTATAATATAGTTAAGGCACATAAAAGGTAGATTCATTCAAACATTCTTGAAATGGTATTTCTTTGACATGGGCCCTTGCCTTTTCCTACCAGACCACCTCTCTTGCCTCTCTCACCGCAAAATCCGTTGGACCATTCAGTGCATTTATTAGGCCTTAAAAATCATATTTTGGGGACCTCAACCTCCATGGTCCCTCTGCCATTTTTTCCTTACTGTAAACCGAACTTGCCCAGGGACAACTTCAAGAGCCAATCAGCTGCCTTGCAGAGCCTTGGTCCAACTTCATGGTCCATAGTGTAAAGCGCCCCTAAGAACACTTAGAAAATCAAACATAGTACCACCTCCAACCAAAAAAGTGCAATTTAAAGTTTTTATACAAAAGATATAGAAAATACATCCAAGAGGACTACCAAGGCTTCATCTCTCATTTTCACATATCCCACATGAGTTGTGAACTCCTCATGGGGAGGACTTATATATTTAAGTGTACTAATAAGAGAATGTGGATTGCGAACACCTTATACCTATCGATAATACCTCCCAAGAAAGAAACTAGATTACTTCCACCTCAAGGATTTTATCAAATACAAATGGAAATTGTACTTGAAGTAACCATTGTCACCACTGTAACGCAAGATCATTGCCACTTATTGCACCTTGAATCATAGATATCAGCCATTGAATATGGACAATGATCAATTATCTTTATTTGTAGAGATACTAGACTATGCCACTTTTGCTCCTATAATGCAGTTGAAAATGAGGCACCCTATGTAAGCTCATTAGAGATAAGTTTCCATCATTATTTGAGAATGTAGTCCTAAGGAGCCTTGAGTCTTTCTTTCTATAGAACCACCAAGTTGATATTAGCCTCTATCTCATGGAGGTGACTACACTCCGCCGTTCTAGAGAACTAGCTAATTTGGAACCACAGTGATGTACTTTTAGTCTCATTAGCCTTTTCGGTTTCTTGGACTTTAGAATCAATTTCATTTTTTGGGTATATGTGAACTAGCCAGAATCATGAGAAAGTCATATGGAAAATGTTGGATTTATTATTATTGCCTTTAAATAAAATAAACCCCCCCACTTGAAGTGCTTGATTGACTTTTGGCACTTTAAATAATTATCCGGCACAATTATGTCAAACTAGCTATCAACCTACAGTAGTTCTCAATGCCTACCATGTCCATTCTTGTTAATTAGGCTTTGCATTTGGGTTCTAGGTTTTTACAAACTGCATGCTCTTGGAGCATTCATAGACTCCCTTGAGTTTTGCTCTCCGAATTGTTGCTAAGTTATTGTGCTCTTATCTTTCTTTGCTTGATGTAATCATTGACTTACATGCTATGAATGCAAAAAATGTTTAATGATTTTCTTATTAGAAAATGAATTCATGATTTAGATTGTATAAATAATGGATTTTGTATATGTAGCGAATGCATTTAGGACATCAAATTAAAAAGCTTAGTGTAAACACATGAGCCCATTTTCTAGCTTGCCATAAATAAGCATATAATGATTTTTCCTCTATAATCTTCTTGTATATAGGCCCGGGGCTTTAATGTCAATGTGACTCCCACATGTCATTTAGGTTTCCAATGAAGAATCCAACCCCCCCGGGATTCATGTGCTCATAAATTGATATATTATAGTCACAAATCCTTACATGATGGAATGTTGATTTGTTCAACCAAAATGTTCATAAGGAAGACATATGCTTCTTGGAGGGCACGTTTAATAATTTTTTTAAATATTTTCTTGAAGGTTCTTCACTATAAATTTGGCCTCTTACAACTTCTGAATCTTTGAGATTTATGAATAGATTTGTCCCCAAAAAATTCTATAGGTGACATTGTAGAAATTATAGACGAATTTGAATTCAAGAAAAATTGAAATATTGAATGGATAAGAAGTCATTGTCAAATTGAATGATGAAGATATATATAGGTTCTGTGACATCATGAACAAGACTCATTTATGGTGCACCATGAAAAGGTACTATTTGACATGTAGGCTAAAGTGAAGGATATAAAGAAATGGGTACAATGTGTGGAGAATATTCATAATAAAACTCTCAAAGTTTGGAGAGCAATTATTTGGGAATCTTTCTAGCACCATGAACATGAATCATTTATGGTGCATGCACTCCCATGAGTTGAAGACCATGGCGAGATATTATTTGACATGTAGATGAAAGTGATTCAGCACGTATTGAGACTTGTACGTACAATGCATGGAGAAGAATTCATACCAATTCTCTCAAAATCTTGGAGAGCAATTATGAGTAAAGATTTCATGTATATCGATTGATAGAATAATATCAACTTGTATTGAAATACCAATGATGACTCACAAGAAGAACTGCAAGCAAAGAAATAAAGTTGAATAGATATTAGCATGAACTAATTTCAAGGTGTTGAATTGAATGTAGTCTCAAAAAATTAACCAGAGTGTTGAAACTCTCTCCACTTGTAGTGCAACTTACGTGCAATGGAATGTCATTGATGAGCGTTTCATATTTATGTGAACCATTGCATAGAAAGGTGTGGCGAACGTGCTCACATTCACATGAAAAGGCAAACTCATAACTCATACATGCTTACTTTTGGAGACCTACTTGGGCCTATCGTTTCTTACGGTGTTTTGAGATTGCACAACGTGAATATAGATTGTGAGGTGCCCATATAGTGACAACTTGTTGACTTGCAAGGTCTTCCTTCTTGATAACAAAACAAAAACTAACTTGGGAAGAATTTGACAAAAAAATTCATCTCATCTAGTATAAAGAGAGAATACACACTTATTATGAACACGCTGAAAGAGTATAGGGGGTTAACACATACAATGACCCCACCCCAAGTCATGAGTTTGCAGTCACACAATCTTAACATTACTAGCTCTAAACTTACATGAGTTGCAAGGCTGCACCATTTCATTCTATGAGAGCAGTAGCCAATGTATTGAGCTTGACTTCACTTGAAAACCCATTGTTTATGTGCGGAAATTGCTTGAAAAAAAAACCAATTGTGGTGGTGGTGACCTAAGGCTGTAATGCTGGTACCGGTGGCATTCCACCAGTAATTGTTGTGTTGTACAAGAGCATTAAGAAGCACAGTCGTAGCTTTCTTGAAAAATTAGTCTTGGTCTTGGAAGTTGGAAGAGTTGGATCCTTGTGTACAACTAACCAGGAAAAACCTCCTTCGTGAGTCGATGATGTTTGTTGTTTGTCAGGTCCGCTAGTAGTACCCCTCTCTTATGCCAAAAAGGTTTCAGCAAAAGGAGGAAAAACAAGGGGTCCATGTCATGAAAAAAGTATTCAGTCACATGGCTTAGGTGCAAACTTGTGATTGCACTACCTATAGTGCAAAGGAGAAGTCGTTTTGAAGAGGGTTGGTGCTCTCTTATACCTATGTGTGCACACAACCGCCTTCTGGTGCATTTTTCCAGCATCTCAATGTTGATGTAATGAATTTCCTTGCACTGGGGTCCATGTCATGACAAAAGTAAGTATTCACAGTCACATGGCTCGGGTGCAAAGGAGAAGTCGTCTTGAAGAGGGTAGTATCCACATGTTGACGGTTCAATTTCTCATGCAAGTGGCGTTTCCTCCCCACGCTGATTCGCATGGTTAAATGACCCACGAGCATGAGGAGATTGGTTTTTCTCCACTTCTGGTGCCCCCATTTTGTACAAGTACCACATTTGTTTGCATTTCTTCAACATTATGGGACATGAATCGGAGGAGTCTAAAATATAGGTTGCCTGAAGATATCCTCCCTGGTTTTCTGCCAATCTAACCTGCCATAGTCAATCAAGGCTCCCAAATCACTTGAAGAAAATTTCTGCACCCGCCATTCAATCCGGTAAAGCTCTTACTAAACAACAAAGTATCTTGGAGGACTTTGATTCTAATTGGTGTGTTAGAGAGATGATTTCTCACAAGAGCAACTCAGTGGTTTTGTTTGGAAGGATAAAGGTCCGATTATGGGTAGATACTGTGAACTAAGTGATGGATGCACTACGGGAATTGCAGTTCCTTACCGATGGTTCTCGTCTACTTGTATGGTTTGTATGATCAACTTCAATAATATATTACCAATCCATATTCATAGATTTCAAACCCGTCTAGTGGAAGAGAACCAATGATAAGCAAACGCAAACCTTGCCACAGGTTATAGTAGGCACCCAACCTACTCGAGTTGTGATGTAGGTATTGGGTGTCTACTTCAACCAATGGCAAGGCATAGTGGCCAAGCCATGGCAGGGTCATCAAGCATAAGTGACACAGTGCCTCTTCATATCCAATCAAGAATAAACATGTTGATGAAATCCCTTAGCATGACCACTATGTTTTAGTTGACCCCTTGAGGCTGCAATTTTGGATTCTGCCTTTTTGATGGTTATGTTCTTTTTTCTTTGCAATTCGCTTGTATGATTTGTATAAGAACTAGTTTTGGCTTGTGATGTGCTAGCCTGTTGTCACTGTGCATATGAACTAACTCTCCGAGCCATCCCGCACAATCTGCTCAACATGCAGCCATCGACAACCGACGTTTTGGAACTTTAGAACAGCGACTGCGTCAATGTACATGTGCTCTCACCATTCCAAAGTTCCAAAATCTATAGTGGATAATCTTAAAAGAGGAAAAAAAAAAAAAGGAATAGAAAAAATTAGAGTTAGGTTCCTTGTTAATGTACCTCCTGAGCTAGACTTCATATTCTGCCGGCACCAAAACTCGCAGGCCGAATACCGTCCGGGAATTCAATGTCAAGGACATAGTTGTGCCCATCTCGTCGAAATCCAGGGAGGTCTGAAATACCCAGGAAATCGGGGTCGACCTGATCCTTCTTGAAGCCAGAATTAATGTCGTTGTAATCCATGCTTTGCTTCTTCATGGACGGGGTTGTGGAGAGAGTGAAGCTGGAGGGCGTCGTATTATCGTGTTCCGGGAGGCTCTCGAGCAGCTGGACAACTCTATCCATACACGGCCGCTCTTCCGGCGCCAGTGAGACACATGTGCAGGCGATCTCGACCAATACTGCGAGCTCTCGATGCGGTATTATCTCTCTCAAATTTTTGTCTACTATTTCGAATTCCAAACTTCTTTCTCGGAGCGTTCGCACCTGCCTCAGCAACAGATTAGGATTCTTTAAGTGATCGAATTTAGCTCCCAGCTCGGGGCTTGACAGCAAGCAAGGAAAATAAAATAAAAAGGAACATCAGTGTAGGACACTGACGTGTGATGTCCGTTCAGCACCTTCTACCTTACTGCCTATTTTTCTATACATGGGCTGAGGGATTTGAAATACTAATGACCAATGTACAAGCCATTTCTCATAATATTTTGAATCTTTTTTTGTGTTAGTTCCAGATGTCAATGTATCGGTGAAAAGGACTGAACAAAGCAAACCATTGACAATGTTGATGTTATTGGACATATATACATTTTAATCTATAGAGCCCTTTTTAACATGTGTCTAGAGCAATGTTCTGATTTTACAAGCCCAACTACCGTAGGGTGCAGTCTGGTAAGACACAAAATTATTTATTATAAATTGTTTTCTATTCTTCCATGTGTTGTATCCACATTGGTCAAGACCATGTTCAATCCACCGTGGAGATTAGCTTTGGGCACTCTCAAGCGTTGAACTAGACAGCACCGTACAGTGTAGATATCAACAAACATAATGAAAGTTGGATAAAAAGTCTTACGCAGCCAGCCAGATTGACATTTTCCTCGGAGAAGGAAGTTTCGGTTGGTCTGCGTCCGCTGAGAAGCTCCAGCAGGATTACGCCATAGCTGTATACATCCGATTTTTCGGTCACCTGCCCTGTACTTGCTTGCTCTGCGAAATGCAGCCGGTTTGCAACTAGATTCAATTAGCATTGCCCTAAGCACTAATCCCCAAGCCCTAAACCTACTGCAATGACCGTAAGCATATAATCTGCACCAGCGATGATTCCTACAAGATGTGCAAACATTCTTACTTTACATTGTAAAATTGGCTGAAAATACAGATTGTGTGTTTGTAGGCTTAGACTGTAGTTTACATTAATCTTCTCTATAAGTTAGACGTGCCTAATTCGGTTTCCTATCTTAATCAGACACCTATATTCGACTGGTGTGTGGTTTGGTGAGCTCCAAGAACAGATACCAAGAAAGATATGTGTTTAAAAGAGACTAGACTGCGTGCTCAATAAATACAATGGCCGTTTTAGGGTCGATAGTCAACATAATGGGGGGGGGGGCTATATGGCTATACAGGGGGGCTACAAGAATCTTCACTTTGATAATGAACAAGACACTCATATGAGCTCCGGAAATTATGAGAAAAGTGGCTACGGCCTCAATTTGGATTTCCTCTCACCTTGTGTTAATAGTGTGTTTCAGATTCTAGGAGAAGTGGGCTAGTTGGAAAAAGTAACCATTTAAGACTCATCTACCTTATCTTCTGTCCAACTGTATTACATACCTGGTGCAACATAACCAAAAGTTCCACCAGCAGTGGCAGTGACATGTGTATCATTGGTTTCCAGCAACTTAGCCAAGCCGAAGTCGGAGAGATGGGGTTCAAATTTGTCATCGAGTAGTATATTCGTGGAGCTCACGTCGCGATGAATGATTCGGGGTTCACAGGAATGGTGTAAATAGGCCAAAGCTCGGGCCACCCCGAGCGCTATTTTCACACGGGTGCCCCATTCAACCGTGGCATCCTTCTTGTCTTCTTCTGTGCGTGCTGCATGCCATGGCACAAAAACATCATAACCCCATCAGGTATCAAAATCTCATAATACATACGCAGCTCAACTTGTTTGTTGGGATTGAAACTTGATTCATTAGCACTAGTACTCTTCCATGCCACAAAGATTTAGAAAGAAGGAAAAAAAATGAAAACACAGGGTCCACATCATGACAAAAATGAAGTACCGTTCCCTGGTCCCATGGCTCATGTGCAAATTTGTGATTGCACTAGTGCAAAGGAGAAGCCCTCTTGAAGAAGGTGGCTCTCTTATAACTATCTGTTCACAAAACCGCCTTCCATTTGTCAAGCATCTAAGTGTTGCGTGCCTAGCCTATTTGGTAGTTGCTTTCCATTACAGTGACTAACCCTCTTGGAAGTAGTTTTCCACCTCGCTACAGGCAACTAGATCCACATGTTTGTTCAAGCTCGGCAAAAAGTGGCACTTCCTCTCTGTGGTCCACATGGTTAAATGAACCAACAATCAATAGGAGATTGACCTTGTCTCCCCTTCTAGTGGCCCCGTTGAAAGAACATTAAGGTATGTGAGTGCTATTTAGTTTCTTTTTCTTTTTCTCCATCTTCTATTGATGAGATTTACGTCTTCATATTTTCGGTGCATTAGCATATCTACGACGATACATCAACAAAAAATCAGATCTGTTTAATGACAATACAAGAAATCAACAAATGTGCACTTTCGATAGAGTGCGGAGAAGTTAATTTTAAGATGTGGTCCAATCTCTTTTAAACATGTGTCTGTATGGTTTCTGTTCTTTGATCCTCACCTAATCACACACCAATCAAAAATAGGTGTCTGATTAAGAAACTGACCAAATAACACCTGCATGTGACTTTATCTCACATTGGAACACCCTAACTACTCATACCAAAAGATCACAAAAGGGAAAAGAAAAGAAAAAATGAAGAATGTATTTAAAATTGAATGTAGAGTAGTGTAACATACGGTGCAAGAGTTGGTCGAGGGTGCCATTCGGAATGAAGTCGTAGATCAAGAGTCTTGACAAGGGCGCCACACAGTATCCTCTGAGCTTCACCAAGTTGCAATGTTTGATTTCCCCAAGCGTCTCCAACTCATTCTCGAACCCTCGTACAGCTTCCAAGCACTGTTTCAGTTTCTTCACTGCAAAAGTAATGCTGTGGTCTTTCAAGACCATCTTATAAACCACACCATACCCACCTTCTCCCACCACATCCTTCTTCTTGATTTTTCGCACCGCTCGCAGCATCTCTCTAGATGTTGGCACTTCCACCCCTCCTTTAAACATGACTAGCTTTCCACCTGTTAATTTCCACCAGATATTGTGTCAGAATTATTTCAGGACACTTATCTTCTTAATTAGAGAGACAAGACAACCTTTGCGTCGAACATCTAAAAATGCAAGTGATCAGCTATTGATTTAATGATGAGTCAATTTTGATACATCTCCTTCAGGGTTTAAAATATTTTCAGGGCTAATTAACCTCAACATTTAGCTAATGATTTATTCAGAATCAACATTGATTCAACTCATAGTCCAACCTTCTAGGTCTTGCGACTACAAAATACAGAAACAGAACATTAAAATTGCAACTTCATGTTTGAAAAGCATTGATTTTATGTTTGTACTGTTATGTGATTGAATCAATGTGAAGTCGGTTTTGATATTAGAATTTAGAGGTTTGTGATGAATAGCACCTTTCCCAAGGTTAATCTCTCGCTTCTTGTCTGCAAGTAGCCAGCAGCGCAGTAGTAGAACCCCGATTATGAGTTTGAAGAAGAGGAAACCGCCCACCGAGATCAATAAAATCTTCCAAAGACTCCAATGTGATCCTGTGTAGATGTTGGTTTCCAATTTGTAGGTCAGTCCCTTAACTCAGATTTTTTTTTTTTAAAATTGCAATCTTTGTCTCGTAACTGTCAGAAGACAATGTCTTGGAGGGAAGAGGCAACTTCAGGAATATGATCTTAGTGAGGACAAGTCAAAAAGAAAGGGTGATATAGTTTGGTGATGCAATTTTCTGGGGTATACATCAACTTGCATAAAGAACTTTATGCTCAAGAGGACTTGCCTGCTGAGCATGAAGGCAAACCTAGTAGAGAAGGTCCACATAGAATGTTGCCCGCAAAACTGCCCTTGCAGGGGCCACAAACCAAATTATTAGCATCAGAGTGCTAAGTCATTTTGAGCCACATACCCTTCCATAATCTTCACCGGCCTAATTAAAAGATTCGGCAGCACTACGATGAAGAAGAAGAAGAGATTACTCCGATGTTGCCATCGGCGCAAATTATGGTGTTGCTCTATCTTCGAGTTGGTCTTATTCTACATGTAATCTGGAAATGTGCATCACAAGAATTTAAGGGACCTAGAAAAACACTGCGTTCCATTCAAAGGCGCAAACAACCAGGCCCTGCATTAATCTATTCCATGGGCAAACCCCTAGGATCCCACATGCTTAGGTGAAAACATCCAATTCACCTAAATACTCCCACTATGATGGGGTGGACCATAGCACAATAGGGTGTACCAGAAAGCAGAGCTTGCAATTAACATTTACTAAGCTTTAAAAATTATGCAATTTGACATACACCAGTACATGGTCATCAACTCCTACCTACACCTTCAGATTGACATTTACTATCATGGCTTTCAGACCATGGGTGCATCTAGCAAGTAAGTTTCTACACCAGAGAATTCTTCAAATCCAGCCTTCAGAAACAGAACATCATTCAACTCAAAAAGAAAGAATAATATTGACAGAAAAGGCGACAGTTTGAGAAATTACGAAGACGGTGGAAATCTAAGCATAGCTCCTTCTGGAACTGTTCCGGAGAGCTCATTGTTTGACAAATTTCTGCATCAAAATTGTTTCAGAGGATTAAAAAGACGTCCTTGTATGCATATTGCTGGCTTTCTGCATGGATAACTGCAACCCAAGAATACATAAATACATAAAATTTTCACAAATAGAAGAGATTATTCGAATATGTTCATGAAATGTGGTGGAGAGGTTACATTATGATCCAAATGAGGTTTGGTGAAAACCATGAAATGTAGTGGGGAGGTTCCATAAAGACCAAACGCTTTTGAATAGGAACCATTTAACCAAATGATGTAGACCTCCTACCATTGGTGAAGTCAAAGAAAGTCGGAACACCACTTGGGAGGGTATAAGAGATGGCATTGAGAAAGGAGAAGCTTCATGAGCTCTACATTGTTTGGGCAATTTCTTGTTTCTTATTCCTTCTTGTGTATATAGTGGCATAGACTTGTGTGTATGGTGGCAGTATCCCACATGGGTGCCAAATGACAGTTGAGACCTACCTAGTTTGTGAATTTTTTTGCTATTGAGAGCATCAAAAGATATAGCGAGAACTCCCATTAAAACTGAATGACATGAGAAATCGAATGACACGTTGATACACTGATGTGAGGAAAGAATTTAATGTAGGAATATAGCTCACAGAAAAACAAGCTTGTTCATATTCCTGAAGTCCAATGGTATTGTTCCATGCAGCTTGTTGTTCGAAACATCCCTACATATTTTAGCAAGACATTCAGTGAGAAAAGCTACAGTTTGGGATAACTCCAGGTTAGCAAACATGAACCGATCTTTTCTACCTACAACAGATGTTATGTTACATAAATGTACACTAACACACTGCAATATATGGTAATGGTTCATGAGGATCATACAATATTTGGAGATTGTATTGCATCAGACACAAGGCCTCTGGAAGTACTGAAGTGAGGCCGTTGTTGTGTAAATACCTGCATCATGTTCAATAACCGCAGGTTACTCAAAAAAACCTGGTCAACTATGTGCTTATGATCTGATGATGTAATGTTGACAAGATCCATTTGTAACTCGATTCTCAAATCTCATAAACCCTAGAAACACATAGGCCGTGTTCAAACAACAAATATTGTCCAAAATATGGTTTTCAAGGAGGTTTATATGTGATACTCACAGCGACCGCAGGCGTGTCAGATTTCCAAGTGAAGATGGAATATCCCCACTAAGATTGTTGAAGTGCAGTCCCCTGTTTCAATTTTTTTAAAGAATTGCATTAATTAGTGCCTGCACCCAGGTTATTGAACACTTATGCAATTCAATAGTGTAGATTGCTACTATATATTATTTGTCGCTATGATTATCTGTTTGTTCAGGCCTAGAAACATATTAGGGTTTTCACGCTTACAGACGGCGAAGCTGCGTTAACTCTCCCAATTGGGGACTGATAATACCACTTAGGCGAGCTCTTGGTAAGTTTCTGCATAAGGGACACATCCACATGAAGCAACAAAAGATTAAAAATCACAACCCTATGTTGCAGTTTGATGTGGTTTAATGTGAATGCAGTCAAGTTGATATATGAATTTAGAAGTTTGTGATGTCCCTCTATTAGAGTTATCCTTAAAGTCTCTGCACAAGTCATGGTTTGATAGGGAGTTTTGGCACATTTTTGACATTTTATATAAAAATGAACTCCTTATCAAACTTTCAAGAGAACCATTTTAGGTGCCTTACGAAAGTTTGCCGTGAAATTTGTTCTTACATAGCTGTGTTTTGGCTGAAGTCAAATGCCTCCTCTTCATTTCACTAAACCTAGGGGTTCTGACACCACTTGAACACTCCTTACACAGTATAAAATGTCAAAAGTGGACCAAAACTCCCTACCAAACCATGAGCTTTTGAGAGATGTTAAGGATAACTCTATTTTTTACTAGAAATAGCAAGCACTGCAAGAGGAGTTCACCATGAACCTGGAAATATTGGGCTTAATGAAAGATGTAGTGTGTTGAGAGAAGCATCAGCCGAATGATCGGGGCTCGTATCTGTATGACTGTTGCATAGGTTATTGCATAGGGGATAAGCTTACGGGTTGAGACGGTACGTACAATGTCATAACTTGGCTTGAATTTTGCATGCAAACAATGCCTCTCCACTTGCACGGTGTTGAGTCAGTCTCATTCCAGCTTCGGAGTACCCGGCCAGGATCTTGGACATTTCTTTTGAAGTCGAGGAGTGCCAAACCTGCAAACATGCTCAGAGAAAAATACAAAGACGTATTGCCCTTTTAGAATAAAATGTGTAAGAATTCCTCTAGGCTAATAGGGACTCAAGCTACATCATTCAAAGAAGCTACAAAACTGATGCACATCACATATTCCTAAACGACTTGCTTTACTACATTTCCTGTTTTGAGCATCATCTCCTCTTTGAATTATGTAGACGTGAAAATTAAGCAGAGGTACTGATCGAACTCACTCAAACGACTCAGCCTCAACCACTACTACACCTCCCAATACTCCAACAACCCAAATCCAAAACTTGAAGAAAACTTGCAACACTTTTGGGATTGTTCAAGTGTCTCCCAAAGGGCCATTTTTCCCATTTTCCCCTTGACAGGTTCCAATAACAAACACATTCCTTTGCAAAGACCGTACCTTTACTTTGGTGCTCAAATGCCGTCTAAATTGCCGTTCTAAGTATGTTGTTAATCTCAAGATTTGTAGTAGTGAGTGGAGGGTAACCTCAAGAGGCAAAAACAAAAAATGGGTTATGCACCTATCTACCTTACTCTTGGAGGAACCACGCATAATGAACGCTCAACCAAAAGCCTAACCCACCACAAAAAAAAAATTTAAAAGATTGAAAAAGAAGAAGAGTACACTTCGTACCAGTTTTCAGGCCAAAAGTGTGTGGGGCATTCGAAGAGTACTAACCTTCAGGAGTCAGGGCTCCGCTGCAAGGGACGACCACCCACATTGCGAGGATAAAAATTCCTAATATGTCGACCCATTTGAGGCGACAAATCCTCACTCGACGCAACCTTCGAGGATCAGCCACCGCCATAGTTGCACTAATCACTTTGAATCTTGGAGCCTCCTTGCAATTGCACCTAGTGTGATCTCCAACACTTGGAAGTTCGCCCCATCCAAACCTGAATCCTGCTACGGCTCATAGCAACAGTCGAACATGAATAGATTTGTAACTTTTTTTATTTTTTTGCAATGGTTCGAGAACCTTTGAGTTTCCTCAGAACAGGTTCATTTACAACAACCGTGTTGTGCAAAATCGTCACAAAGGTGACCTGCATCAGCTACACTCTAAACTGCAAATCACACACCCCCAAGCTCACGGTAACGCCCATTACTACTTTCTGAAGGCAACTCTAGCCATGAAATTTGCATCAAGATGTGAGTTTTGGAACACTGATTCACGTGCAACAGTTTCAGTTAACTCCTCCTCGACCTTGCAACCTATGGACAACATTTGAACAGAACACTCGTTCCATAACCTGAATTGTTTTTTACATACCTTAACCTTGGCCAGATTAGCCAAGCAATATGACCTTGGCCCCAGATCCTCCATTCCTGCATGATCCAATCATCATCTCAACCCAAAATTTCTCACTACATAAGCTTGAACGATGAAATGTCAAAATGAATTGAAATGATTGGGTCCTTGGATCATAACCAGCAACTCGTAGGAGCTTCGAATCATCCCCATTATAAGACACGGTTTTTGAACGAAGTGGACATGTACAATCCGCCTGACATCATCGACTTCATGCCAAAGTTCTTACAAAATGCTTCTTCTTCTTCTTCTTCTTCTTCTTCTTCTTCCTCCTCCTCCTCCTCCTCCTCCTCCTTTGATTTGCAGAAAGTACCAAATCGGCGGCAAGACACACATAATAAGTTAAGTTACTTATGATGAAGCTAGCAGGCTAGCTCACCATGAGTGTCATCCTTAGCACTGTACATGTTAGTACTGCACTCCAGTATAATAAGTAATATAATAATGCACCCCCTCGGATCTCTACTTTGAACCTATTAGTGTGCGCAATGGATTCCATGATACGGCATGTTATGCTCATGTTTAGTAATTTTACGTATATTCCAAATGAAGTTTCCATGAATTCAGCCAACATTCCAGCCCATGCATTATGGGGCGCGTTTCCACATTCTCAATATAAGTGAAGGTGTATGTATAGTAGAGGTGTCTATTCTTGATCAGGACCCATCGGCAATCTATAGGGTATCGGAATTTTGATTAGGTTGGGATTGAATTTCGATCAAGCTGGAACCAATAATGTCATGACATATGTCTTGGTTTTGAATGCTAAAGTGAGGAATGAGCGGTTAAAATGAGCGGTTATGGCATACCCTAGACATTGGTAATATGTTCATGCCAACTTTTGAGTTCAACAATTCAGTGTAATTTCAATCAAAGGAATTAAATTACCAAAAAGATTTGCAATCCTCCTGATTTCTATCTTCCGACACAGGAAAAATTTGCGCCACCTTATAATTCTCTAGATCTAGTGCAAAATCTCTTAAGTGATCGGTTATGGGCGCCTCTACCATAGCGTAGGTGTACTAAGGTCATGATGTGGCCTATATATCATTATGGGCACTTCCAACGAGCATTGGGTTGGATCAGCAATTGTCTCGTTTGGTTAGCAATTGGAAGTCGCGACGTTTGTTATTTAAAATTCTAGAGTTGAGATGCGAAAGGTATAAGAGGTCAAAGTGGAGATACTCGTGTTCTTTAAATAATCACATAGATCTTCCCAATGTATTAACAACTCAATCTGGAATGGTAGGTGTCTATATCGAGCACATAGTCCAATGTCATTATAACATGTGACTTTTCCACGTGGAGGTCACTCCATTGTAAAGTTGAACTACCACGTGCGAACATTTTTCATGTAAAAAATCCTACTTTTTACATAAAGCATCACCAAAATGATTCAAACTTTTATCAATTTTTTTCCATGAGTAGATATACACAGTACCTATTACATAGTAAAAACTGATAACTAAATTTGATGATTTGTTTTTTTTTATAAAACATACCGTTTCTAACTAGAATGACACAAAATTAAACTAAAACAATTACTACAAAAAATGAAGATGACTAAAACAAATTTAAATATATAAAATAGATACTATCAATGGTTATGTATATGTAGAAAAAATATCATAAAATTTAAAATTATCTATAGCATGTAATATAGGGGTAGCAAACTTTGTTCGCACGTAGTGTTCAACTTGACAATGGAGTGACCTCCATGTGGACTTTTCTATGGCAATTCTTAAGTACAAGTTGTGTCATGCATCTTCAATCAAGTAGAGTGACTAATTAAACAAGGCCGATGTCATACTTTATATGTGTCCCTTTATGCGGTACTCTACTTTATTGAATGCCTATAAGAATGGTACATGACAAAAAGTTTGTAGTCAAGATCCATTACTATGAGATTGAATTATGTGCTCAAAATATCAACACCAATCATTCTAAGTTCAGTTGTTAATGACACAACTGGAAGGATCTATGATATGATTATAATTTAAAGAGAAACAAAATTTTCATTTTGATCTCTTACAACTTCTGCATCATCTTAACCACTATGCTCGACCCAAAATGCTCGACCCAAACTTCCGTCGAGAGGCCGAACTTCTTTTTCATTAAAATATTCAAAATCTGACATAAGGCTTCAAGTGGATTATTTTAATATACTTTTTCAGCCCAAAGGCTTCTCCTCTTGACATAGTTTGGTCCAGAAAAGTGACGCTTCTCCTCTCGACTTGGGCATAGTGTGAACCGGCCCTTACTTATATGATTTGTGAGGTTGACCAGATCATGCCAAGCTTCAAGTCATCGATCCGAGTACTTACTGCTCCACGTGCACAAGAGTCTTGTGTGCTTATATATATATATATATATATATATATATGTATATAGATAGATAGAAACTCCGGTCCCTGGGGTATATGTATATATATATAGATGGTATATATCTTTAAATCTGAAACTTCAAGTCTCATCTGCATCCAAACTTCACTGAACTTGATAGAAGTGAAAGTGCATAGTCACGGAAAGCAGATCACAAGGCATCAACACCACCTGCCAATGCACAGGAGTTTTGATGAGGACTTCGTGCAATTGAATGTGTTCAATTGGTACCCACGAAATCCGGGAAAACAATCATAAAGAAAGAATGAAGAAAGGACATAACATTATTCATATCCATAACAATGTTTTGCGGGATTGACAATGTTTCATAGAATATTCGCTCATATTCCTAGTGTGTGATTGGTAATATTTCATGGAATATTCTTTGATATTCTTTCCGTGTGACTGACAGTATTCCACATAATATTTCTTGATATTCCCCATATTCAGTCTGAGTGTGGGGAATATCAGGGGATTATTTTGTGGAATATTGTCAGTCCTGCACAACATTGTTTTGGATTTGAATAATGTTATGGAGGTTTGTTGAGAAAGGATTTCATATAAGTACGCCTAAACACAACATGATAAGTGTTGAGCACAGTTTTCTATCATTAAAACTACAAATTTTACTTATTTCTTATCTGCAAGCTCGAGAGAATTCTAACGGATCAAGTACCGTTTAGAAATTGTATGCAAGAGTTATAAGGG
Source organism: Polytrichum commune (assembly GCA_950295325.1). Classification (NCBI taxonomy): domain Eukaryota; kingdom Viridiplantae; phylum Streptophyta; class Polytrichopsida; order Polytrichales; family Polytrichaceae; genus Polytrichum; species Polytrichum commune. Next base: position 41,978,889 of record OX485807.1, read on the forward strand.
TTTGAAGTTTCAATTGTAGGTGACCTGAGACCAACACCTATATCATATGTTCAAGAGGTGTACATCTTCATAATCACCATGTTCCTATTGTACAAGATTTCTAAGTGTTGGGTTATAGGTCAAGTGTTCATTTTGGGTAGACTTACCTTAGGGGCACTTTACATTGGAGCTTGAGGGCCCATGACCATTGAAGTCTAAATCCTCTTGATGATGGGAAGTGGAACGACCGTCCCACTTCACTTAGAGCTTGAGGGCCTAAGAATGAATGAAAAATCTACATCAAATTCTACATGGAGCTTTCCATGCTATGAAATGATCATTGTCTACCTAATTTTGCACAAAATCACCTCTCATGGAGGTGGGTCTAACACAAAATCAAAGAAATCATAACACTTCAACTCTTACAACCCTTCATTTATCATAAAGCTTTATGTAGAAGAACCCACATGAATAAGATGGTAAGATACTTTTGCAACTGACTTGATAGGTGTCACATGAGGATACCCCAAGATAGGTGGTGCTAGATGTTGACCCAACCTTTACCACCCTCCACTTTTGATAAGAAGGGGGTTGAATTCACAAAAACTGGTCCTTAGTGTTAACAAGATTGCTTTATCATGAAGGTCTTAAGACTTTCACTTTACTTTTGATCTTTGAATATGCAATTTAAAAGTCCTTTGGTAATAATGTGAGAGGTGTATACATTACGTTCATCAGTCTGTGTGATAGCTTCCGTCCATTTAATTAAAATAGAAGCAAAGCGAGTCACATATAGGTGTTGGTTTAAGATAAGTGACCGAATTAGGCTTGCTTAACTTACAATGTTGTAGGTCAAAGGTGGATGCAAAAGTAGTTTCTAATATGCAAGTTTTGCTTAGGGTTGTGGTAAATGTTTTCGAATCATGTTATGAGCAATGGGGAGACTCTCAACGGATGTGATTGCAAATATTCCACACTATCTACATTTAGTTTGGAAATATCCCTTTACCACTTTGGTGATAAACTAAATGTATATTACTTTCATAGAGTAAAACAACATATTATGAGTATCTGGAATTTGTTATCAACATCCGAAATGAGGGTTCATTCACCCTCTGTACACATGTTTTTTATTTTTTTATTTTTCTATACCAGTCTGCTATAAGGATATTGCCTACCTGTCAATATGAGGGGTTTATATTTAATCTAATAGGACCCAAGAAGATACTGAAATTAATGAGGACCATAGATTGTGAAGAAGCTTAAGCTTAAGCTTAAACCTAATGTTGTTAATGTAACACAAATCAGCCAAAGGACATGTGAGGAAACAACGTGGGTGTAAATAATGCATAAGTAAAATGTGAAAATTATACTTACATAATTGGTGGAAGTTAGCAATTGTTGTATGTAAAGAGTGAGTTACCCCCATTGGGCACATCAAGATTGTGAGGATCATATGGGAGGATAATCCTTTGTTATCCATAAGGGACACGGGTCACAACCCAATGTGTCCACTCTTGAAGTTCATTGATGTAGGAAATGCTCATCCCAAACATGAGCTTGACTAACATGAAACTTCTTGTTGAACTTGTGCTTACACTGTAAGCATGCGAGTCTCGGACATTCAACACGAGTCACTGAAAAATTTGCAAATCGATTTTTGTGCTAAATTTACATAATTTTTCTACTAATGCAAGGTGATTGTCTAGGACTCATATGTTGGTAGTCTTATGATGCTTTTCTATTTATATTGTATTGGGTACTTGAATTTAAAAGTGGTTGGCTAGTCAATCCCAATCATCTATACATTGGAAGTTGTTGTTGAATTTTCAAATCCTTTCCTCTAAACATGCAACATTTAAAGTAAAAAGCACCAACTAGGCTCCTATGAAGGAACCAATTATCAACATCCGGCCACAATCTTTGACCAAGTACGATCTTAACTTCTAACACTTGCTATGTGGGGCCTTGTGCACTCCAATAAATTAGTTTAGTTTTTGTTATGGGACCCACATATTGAAGTGTTCAAACTTCACAAAAGCGAACATATATAGAGTGAAAAATGTTGTTCTCTTTTCACCTAACTAGGCCTCTACAAGCATCAATAACCGCACGCTTCAAGCATGGAGAATCAAGATACACAATGTGTGGTGATGCTGAATTAGGCTTCTTATTAGAGACTGTAATTCCAATATACCCAAGTGCATATACTGAGAATCCCATGTGGTGTGTGAACCTCAATCATGCTGCTTCTTCTATCTATCTATCTATCTATATATATATATATTCTAGGCTAGTAATTTGAGAAGTATAGAGAGGTATAAAGAAGTTCGTTGTGTTGTGTTGTGTTGTAGAATTGAATCTTGAAGGTAATTCTTGTAGCCTAGCTCACAAGGGGCGGATTTGGGTGAACCAACCCATGCACTTCGTTACTTGTTGGATGCCTAAACCCTTGCCTCCAAGGAACCAATGTACGGGTTGTTTCGCCCCAGCCCAAGCGGTGCATCTCTCTATATGATTGTTAGAGTTGGAATCACTGTATGGGGGGAATTTTGGGCATAACCAGTCAAGATCCTAGTGATCCTAGTGTTTCCAAGTCCAACCGGTTACATGTTGACATTTTTCGGTTGTTCTATAAATTCCTCTAAAATGATATGTATTTTTCCCTGAAGTCTTGAACTTCGACAAGTTAATTCTCAATCTCAACTAGCTCATTTGTAACTAGCGATCGGTTCTTCTTGTTCGTTGGCGAGAGTGTGTGATAAAGTTATTGCATTCTAACACATTTTCATGCTTTCCCATGTAGGATGTGTACTAAGGTAGGTGAACCTATTTCAATTCATGATATATTATGAATTCACTTACTATGGGGTATTATGAACACATAGAATGTGATGTTGTATGGTTTTCAAAGACACAAATTAAGTGCAGACACATGTGTGCACATGTTGCATGTACATTTAAGGGTTGATCACACTAGTCACTTTTGGCACCATCCGTCGGCATCTCCGGCTAGAATAGTATGAAAAGTGGTGGGCCAACATTTATTTCTCAACATAATCCCCAGGAATTTCATGGCTGGAACCCGACGAAAACGTTGGTGTGATGGGGGATCAACTTAAGGGCCGCTTTACACCTAGAGGCCGGGCCAATTCCCCTTGAGGCCAATTGCATGAAATTTCAGCCCTTCTTGGGTTGGAGGCCGGCCTCAACTACACATTATAATAAGATTATAATGGGGGCCAATTTTCCCATATGTAAACTAGGGGCCAAGACACTAGGCCAATTCAATAAATCTAGCATAATCCAATTGATCTAGCATAGTCTAGCATAGAGCCGTTTAGATTTCCACATGATCCAATGGATATGGTTTGTTGAGAGAATCATATTTTTTTATTTTTTTATTTTTTTATTAAAATATGACATTGGCCCCGAGGCCAAGAATTGGCCCTCCATTTTGGGTGCACCCAAATCAACGAGCTCGGACCGTGTCATGTCATGCATATTTTGATTATAAAATCCATACCACCAAATGGGGCCAACCTCTAGGTATAAAGGGGTTGGGACCGATTTCAGCCTTTTGACCAATCACAAGTGAGGATTTCAAGCCTCTTACACAACAAACTGGCCCGGCCTCTAGGTGTAAAGCGGCCCTAAGTCGGTGCTCATGTCCTACTTACAACGCTTTAGACATCTACTAATAAGTTACAGTGGTGGGCCGTTCATTCACCACTAAATCCAAGCAACTTACATAATAATTGGGAACTCGATGCGGTTGGAAACTCGATGTATTTGTCTGATAAGCTCATGAATTTATGCTTTGCAACCGCATTGTGGGGGAGCTCTTTGCTCTTGCCATTATGGCTAGTGGCCTTTGATTAGTTGCTATAGGATCTCAATTACTCAATTATGTGGGCATATGCATCCTTGATGTACCCCTTCAAGAACCATGACCTTACATTCTTTTATTCCAAACTCTTTTTCCTTTTCATTCCAATTGGAGCCTTGCGATCGGCTCCCGTCCACGGTCCACAAATTTCAAAGGTTGGTTTCAAAATTCTCCCTCTTTGCCTCTCCCGCTTGCAATGCTTCCTCTTGCTCAAAATGTTGTGTATGCATGTGATTCCATAGTAGTTTACATTAAAACATTGTTTGTCATCCTTTTGTTGCATTTTTGATTTCTAGCTTTGTCCACAATGGTTGACATATACACCCCATAATGGTTTGTTAAGAACATGGGTTCAAAGAATCAGGGGCGCGATCCCTCACAGTTGAAGGATACTGAAGTGCCAATGTGTGAGATGTGTGAGCAATTGTTTGGTCTTAGGGTTGGGGAAAATGGGTTCAAATATGATCACAACCATGTGTGATTGGAAAATAGGAGGTGACGAATGAGCATATCAATGTGACCTTTGCGAAGGCCATCATGGCCCATGCGAATGATATTCCAATAGATGGGGCCAAGTATGCAACGCAAACCATGAAGCTTCAACATGAATTGAGGACCACGAAGGCGGCATCATGAGAGAGGTGATGGGGTCTACTTGAAGGGGACAACTTTAGAGTGTGTGTACGTGCATACTCTCGCACTCCCAAGGCCCCATCATCACTTAAGCGACGAGCTCAATTTGAAATATATTTAGGTAGGGGTGGCAATTTCCGTGCGGGTCCTAAAGTCGACCCCTATGTCGGAAGCACCTATCTAGGTGCTTTTACCTAGGTTTACAAAAGCACCTATCTATTTGTTTTTACCGATCACAGCGTTGCCAGCATTTCATTGGTTGCCAGCGGTCAGTTTAATGCTGCCAGCGGTCGGTTTTAGAAATCCACCCTGTGGATATACCACGTACCCTATGTGCGAGTGTTGGTCACTCTACAAGGTTTCCTTTAAAAATTTGTAGGAAATCATAAGCATGCTGGAAAATTTTGATTTTTTCATAGTTGCTCTTGCACCAGCTTTGCGGAGCGCTCAAAATTTATAAAAAAATAGTTTCAGCATCCCAACTAGGCACATCTGAAATTTGGACGGAAATTGCCACCCCTACCTTAGTGTCTTGAAGGGTGGCACCTCTTCCTTGACTCTTTCTTGTGAGTTTAGGAGAGAGAAAGACTCCCCTAGGGTTTCCACAAAGCTCTTTGGTAGATCAAGATCTAAAATGGTTTTCCCACCCCCTTGGTCTCAGTTTGAGGTTGATGTTTGCAAAGAGTTCCTTATGTCAAAGAGCGACGTACTTTTTCAATGTACGAGAAAGGTGTCCAAAAAGCCAAAAATGGAGTAGTAAAAAACCACTGAGTGCACTCCCAATGCACGTCAACTTGTTAGTCTAGAATAATGAATGACAAAATGGATTAACATTTAAACTTGATGGGGAGTTGAACCCCAAACGTAGTTGGTTGAGTCATGTGCACTCAAATTACCTACAAGATCTAAACATTAGTGCCAATCACTTGTAAAATAATATGACATGAACACCAAATTGGTCGCTAATGAATTCTCTTTATATGAAGAGGATACATCAATGGAGGCCTCTTTCGAACTGGTATCATCCTCTGTCGAGTTGATGTCCTTGTCACCAATGAGGTCTATAATAGTTTGTAGAATGGTATTTGACAATTCATAGATGGTAACACCACCCTTTTGCTTATAAAACTTCTGAACCCTAAGAAATTTGGAAAGAAGGATTAAATGAGAGTGAATGTAGCATGTCCTTTAACTCTCTCCAACACATTATGAAGTCCTCTTACAACCTGAGCGCTTGAGGTAAACACCCTTCATTATGTCATCACCTAGTCATACCCGTTGATCATAGGCATCCGTAGGCATGTCATCCCTATCATTTGTGTGTAGGTCTTGAACACGTTGAAGTACCTAGAAATTGTCACCTTTTGGGTTGTTAGGACTTGAATGCGCTCGTACACAAAAGTTATCACCAACTTTCAAATCCATAGCCAACACATCACCATCTTCTCCTATACCCCATTCCTCATACTCCTCAAGGACTTCTTGGTCACTTTCCATATCAATTGATGCATATGGTAGCAACGTAACAAACTCTTATGTGTCCACATAGGCAAGGTTCATGCAAGTACTTGAGGTGAGACTTGTTCACACAAACATTCGCGCATGTGCAATTTTTTTTTGTTGGCATGCAAAATAGAGAGAATGAAACGTTTACCCCTTAACCTAGGTATTGTTTTGCAATCAAATGAATGCTCACGATTCACGTCGCCAACTTTGATTTCCCAAAAGTGTCTATGCACATTGCATTGTAGTTGGATAAGCAAAGGTTGCACCGGATCAGCAAGCCCCTTCTTCAAGAATTCCACAACTAAACATACACCTATGTTGGTTTGATTTGCTTCCTTCAATGAGTTTGTTTTAAACAAGCCCCCACCCCATCATGAGGCCCTTACCATGACCCATGCCCCAATAGTTCCACTGCATTATGCATCCGGGGGGGGGGGGGGGGGGGGCTAATCACATATTATAATGGATGGATATTTGGATACATAAAACTGACTTCCTGCCCCCTTAAATTGAGGAGAATAGTCGTCTAACCAGTCATAATGCAACGTAGGAAATCAAATTATTTTCCTTCAAGTATCTCCAATGTAGCCGGAAACACTTTAGCACAAAGATTTTATCATGCATAGGGTCGTATGATATATAGAAGTGGTAGTCAGTAATCAATTTTGGACAATTCTTGGCTATGTGAACATAATCTGGGCTCATTCTATAACACATGTGAACCAATATTGTTAATTGTTGGTTAATCCAATGTTGTTCTTCAAATTTGTATTGTTGTTTAAATGTATAATTCTTTGCAAATTCCACAAGGGACAAGATGTGGCCTTTTTGTACACTCTCTTTACAAAGCTTGAATTGCCTATCTTGCCAAGAGGCTAAAAATTGATGCCTAACAAATTCTTTAAACTTAGGTGTAGCAAAGTCCCAAAAATTCTTTGGACCTTGTATGTTTATGCTCTAGACGTACAATGTGTTAAGTTTCACTTTTCTTGATGAAACTAGCTTTGACCTTCTCAAACCTCCTTCATTTCAAGACTATATCACTACTTGGGGAAGTCTCTAGAGGACATAAAGGGAGTTTTTTAAAGCCATTGTTTTTGCAAATACTTTTTGGGCATTTGAGTTGAAACCACTATGAGCTCACCAATTTTTCACACAACATAAGAGACCATAAATTAGAAGACCTTTTAATTTCCTTTTTGAAATAAGCATGACATGTGAGAGGTATGGTAGAACTAGAGGGTATGTTAGGGTCTATGCAAACAATACAATTGCTTTTACAACTTGACTCCTCACTTTTGTCATCATGTATAGAATGAGAACATGGGGTATTGGAAGTGTCCCTAATTTTTGACATTTGTTGGTGGTATTTGTAGCAAAAGTTGAAGACTTTTTGTTTTTGGACAAATGGAGGCTTCAAGTAGTAAAACAAGTGGAATCCAACAACAACTTCTAGATTCCTTTCACAAAAATTGGTGTCTAGTTCCAATTACCAATACAACAACCCATACATTAGGTTTTTAAGCATTGGATATCAAAGGCTAGATGAATGAAACCTTAATAGCACAATAAAGGATAGTAAAACCCAAAGGACATCAACATGAAATGTTAAGAATGTTGAAGGATATGAAGATACCAAGGACCCCAAGAGCCAGGACATGTCATGATGATGAGGATCAACCCTAGCCAAAGGATTGGCCAAGTTTGAGAGGACCTCTAAGTCCTTGTGTTATAAACATGACTGGGGATATAGGAAATATACCTTGTAGGACATATCAAGGAAATAACCACATGATCAGTGGGGGATGTCCCACACACAATGAAATTAATTGATTTAAAGTTTGGAAGCTGAAAGGCTGATGGGACTGATAGGACACATGATATACACACCCTGAGATACTTGACAAGCATATGACTATGATCCTTGACATCTTTGGGAACATGACGAGTCAACGAAGCAAGACCAACAAAGGAAAATGAACAAACCAAAAAAGAAATGTCATGCTCACAAGTCCAATGATACACGAAGCAATTGTGGGCAGGAGATGCACATTCTATGGCAAAATGTTAGACATATGCATGGACAAGATAAGAACATTGACAATTATGAGAAAGAAACACAATTTTTTTTATAAGCGTACATATGAGGTTTTCAACATGTGTTGCGCATATTGTTTCCACATTGCATGGCTAGAAGGCATCATGACATGTTTGGAAGTTGGGGAGACACGTATCTCCTTTGCCCATCAAGTTATAACCACTTGCTTTGTAATTCATCTATGTGTGATTCATAGATGCGAGTCAATTTTCTGGTGTTGAAGTTAATCAAAATTGCAACCATGGTACCCACTAGTGCAAATTACATAGAAATAATTTTTTGTTTTTTCGTGTCTTGACATGTCCTACAAAATGTTGATGCTTTCATAACAAAGTCCTATGCAAGGGGAGACATTTGACTGTCCAAATAAGATACCATAGGAATAATCAAGAAGTCATGTATGTAGAATGGCATGATACAATGGGTCCATCCTTTGTCCTTGAATTGTGGGTCCCTGTAGCTAAATCTCAAGAACTACTACAAGGATGAGCATATGATACACATGACTAAGTGCATGTAAATGTACATGTCAGACATCATGATTTAAATGGAATATAACTGGTCTAGAGTTAGAGGATACCTGAGAGGTTTTGAAATTTCTATGCTTTCAAGGGTCGAGGATCGACTACTTTGCCAACAAATTTGCTTGACCTTTGGATTCATCGTACATTCATGAAGTCCTAGGAAACATCCATTACCAAGCAAAAACGACGAAACTCGTTGCCTTGGTGATGGACAAAAATCAAGTCTTCTTGAAAAAAGTGGGGAGATCATGGGTGCAAAAAGCAGGAATGGTGGTGGAAACTTAGGAGGTGGCGGCCATGGCATGGGCAGAGGCACATGGGGGGGCAAGGACATGGGACATACATGCATATAACAAGTATGCATGGACATGGGCATGTCTTTAAGGGTTGGGTTGGCCTAGGATAATAGTTCATATGCAGAGGTGCAATTGGGTAGAATGATTTGGGTCCAAACTAGTAGACTGCAAGCACGCTAGAATTGATCAGTTGTTCAGGAATGATGTAGGGAAACCTACAGTTCAACCTCTCCAAGAAAAATAGGCGTGAGATAGAAATATGACGAGAATGAGAGGAGCTTCACTTTTGGGCATAGACTGAGCTTGATTGGTAACACGAGGAATAGGTGATGATAAACTTCACGAGCTGGAGATGCGACTCCCATTGTCATAGTTCACTATTGAAGAATTGGCTTGTTCAGGGCATACGATCCACCACCTCTATCGAGGCTCGCCACAACTCATCACAATGTGTAACTGGAGCTACCATTGCTATATTCGGTGCTGACAGACGCTCTTGGATTCTGATGGTTCTCGAGCATTTTGACAACTTGGATCATGTTTGGTCGATGTGACGGCACATGGCTCGTGCAATACAGTGCAGTGTCCACGAACACCGCCATTTCTTCGTCTTGACAGGAATTCACTAGAACTTCATCCACAACCTCATCAAGTTTATTTTCCTCTGTCCTGCTGCGAACCTACATCACAATAGCAACATGTCGGTGCGTAAATTACTGTCTACACATCCATTTAGAAATCAAAATCATTCTCAGAGGCCGGCCAGATTGCATTCACTGATCGGCAGCCGTGCAGTAAGTCTAACAGGAGTGCGAATGCCATCGTTAGGGTTTCTTCATTGTTCAATAGCGACATCAACTGAGGCAGATATGCCTCCGGCTCTGCTGAGGTAATTTATGCTCTTTCTTACCCATTGGGGAAGACTCATTCCGCTCTCTTGAAAGAAGTCGTCACATGGGCGCCTCCCTGTAACAAGCTCCAAGATCATCACGCCGAAGCTGTAGATATCTCCTCTATCGGTCGCAAGGCCCGTGTCAACATACTCTGTAGTCTCACATTAAACACACATCCAACAATTCATCATCAGGGGTCTGCAACTTCTGAACACGTTATAGTTTTCATGGTCTGCAACGTGCGCAATATCGATTGATACGAAAGAGTACAGGTAGTACCCGGAGCTACATAGCCGAGAGTTCCTGCAACCATTGTGGTGACATGCGTCTGGTCGTGGTTCATTAGCTTCGCAAGACCGAAATCGGCAATCCGAGGCTCCCATTCTTCGTCCAACAGAATATTGCTCGCTTTAATATCTCGATGAATGATCCGGGGAACACAATCGTGGTGTAGATACGCGAGGCCTCGGGCAGTTCCAATGCAGATTTTCACTCGTGTTTCCCAATCCAGAGGCTGTAGGCCTGCTTCTTTATGCTCTGTATACATGCAGGTTGATTGCAATTCGTCAACCTTCATCGATGAAATGCAAAATATTGAGCGTCAGGAATTTTAGGGTAAGAGGTTTGAACTTAGGGGAATCAGGGCACACCATGCAACCATGTGTCCAAACTTCCGTTTCTCATCAAGTCGTAGACGAGAATGTTGATGTGAGGCGCACTGTAATAACCACGAAGGGCGACCAGATTTTTGTGCTTCAGATCAGCCAGAGTCTCTAGCTCTCGTTCGAAACCACGCTCCCGTTCCAGTCCTCCCCTGGCAAGTTTCTTCACTGCAAATTCAGACTGATTATCCAGCGTTAGCTTGTACACAGTACCGTAACCACCACTGCCGATAATATCCTGAGGAGTTAATTTCTCAATCTTGTCCATCACAGATTTTGTGGACGGGGTTGATTTTCCTGAAAGTTGAAACATTACCATCTTTCCACCTGCATTTAAGACCACACTAGTTTCAGTACTGCACGCAGGGATGCTTCGCAGAATTGGTTCTCAATATACAGTCACCGCATCAAGATTTTGGCTGCAGTTTTTCACTTCTTTTTCAGCAGACAATGGAACCACATGTAGAACATAGGGTAGAACTAGTGGTGGAGTCTGCAATCAGAATGAGATCTTGAACCTTGGAATCACTTAAGTACGAGAGCTTGTACCAGATAGTTTGATTTCACATACGTTGTTCAGCCTGTATCGTCGCCAGTACCAGAGACCGCCTAGAAATATCTTGGACAACAAAATTGCACCGAAGCAGATAATGACGATGACAGCTACGCTTAGCTTCTTGTTCCCTACAAAGTGCATACCGCTATCTCCATTCCTTGAAACCCCTGCAACATGCCTTTTGTCATTAGACATCGAAACAGATGAGCATCTAGAGACACTCGAATGACTGAACTACGGCCTTGTAGAAGCCCTGTATTGAAGATTGACCTTTCAAATAAAACACTGGGCACTGGAACTAAACAGGGACGTTTAGGGTTAGGAAGATCGAGAGGACACCTCAAGATACACGAAATTGGACAAGCCTGCGCATTCTACTGAGAGCATAACTTACCGACAGTAAGGGGGGGAGCAGCAGCCGGATTGGAGTATACGTCTACCATTAGCAGTGATCTGACTGTGTTACAAGCCTGCGGGATCGGGTAGCCGCAAAGATCGACGTTGCCTTCAAAGCTGCAGCGTGCATTCCAAGTTTAATGGTGAGAAGATGTCTTTACGATATTACATATACCATGCGGATACTCAATAAATTCAGCTGGGCAAAGAAAGTTGGACGACGTCGATATGCAGTTACTACTTTGTATTTCTAGTCAAGATGATAGGACAAGGTCGGGTAAGGGTGCTTACGAGGATTGAGGGAAGGACGCCAGCACTCCCCGTTGAGGCACAAGTCCTTGAAGATGATTGATTGAAACATTACTGTACGAAGCACCATAGCCAACATTCTAAGAAACGAGTGAAACTTACGACAGCATGTCATCGTAAGGAGAAAGAAAAGAACGAATCAAATCTCGACAAGTTTTCCAGTCAGCAGTTATGTTGATGCACACTAGTACCCGCGATCTATGCTGACAATATAGGTGTTCAAAATCTGGCGATGGAGGCTCAATCTTGTAACTACGTGAAGCTACTCTTTTGGCATCCTTTCAACATACGCTTATGCAGCTGCGTGAACGACGATTCCCGTCTCTACGTTTACAAAGAACAACACTCCTTGAGGCGTTGATAGAAAGCAGACGTACAGTTTGGAGAGCCGTGTAAGTTGGTTCAAGCTTTCTGGAATGTCACCTCTCAAATGATTGTTGGATAGGTCTCTGCGTGCGCAAGCGTTGGTAGGTCAGTAATCAAATTATACGTACAAGTAGAAGAATAGAATCATCCAGCAAACGAGTCACACAGAAATTGCCTGGTTGTAATTAGTCCTCCCAACTTACAACTCTTCGAGGTGTTGGAGGTGGCCTAGATCTGCTGGAATTGCACCGGAGAACTTATTTGAATGCAGATTCCTGTGTAGAGCGAAGGAGAACCTGGTTAGAACACTTAGCTCCAGGTAATTAGCACGGGCTTTCTCTTCGTTTCTGTAAATGAGACATTTGTAAACAATTGCAGATAGACTTGTCCTGTTGTCAGATTAGAAGAAACGAACAGAATAATTAAAGAGAACGGCTCAATGTTCACTCACAGGTTCCTTAGACTGGTGGAGTCTCTTAAGAAGGTAGGAATTTCGCCCTCCAAGTTGTTGGAAGACAAGTTTCTGCAGTTCCAAAGGCAGCCTTTGCATCAGACCACGAGTAAGAAATTTGAATAAACTGACAATATGACCCGATTCCTGGTCACGCTTATTAGTTTTATCGCCACTTACAAAGCTTGCAGCCACCTTAACTTCCTTGTGTCTAGAGTGAAGTGGCCGCGGAGTTTCCATCTTGCCAAATTTCTGCACTTAGTCCAACAGAATCGGTCAGCACACTTGCATCGCCAGGATTGTCCACAACGTTTTATGGAGGCTATCACTGAGATATTCCGGCGGTCAAGTACAACCTGATGAAATGTAGAAACTCACATAACCAAAACCTGCAAATTCTCAGAACACTGGATTCCTGTCCATCGACATGGATTAAGCTGCGACCCGTTCCAGTCACTGAGGACGTTCTCGTCGGCTGTCGCATTGCGAACAAAAGCGAGGAGTGCATGACCTGCGTACAGGACGAAAGGCAGCGCAGTGAGAAAGCTGAAAGTGCAAATGCCAATTCATATTGAGATATCCAGCAGTAATTCAAAACAGTGCCGTTGGTTGATAATATTGCGGAGCGATTGCAACTGAAAAGAAAACAACAAAAGGAGACTGCAACTCTCAAAAGAAATCCATCACGAAGAGCAAGACGGGGGATATGCAAGCAGTTCGCAACCCCGACTTTATTAATCGACTACGCGCTATCGAAACTCGAAGCGTCGATTTTGTTTACTTGGCAGATCTAATAAAATCTTTACTTCTGCGAATGGAATCCAAAAACATCAAGACTCAGAAACAATCTATTACGCTTAAATCGATTTATTTCTTTATTTAGTTATTTCGAAGTTTCCGAGGCTCGGAGCTGTGAAAGACGAACTACCTTCAGCATTGAGAGCCATACTTGGACTTGCGAGAAGGTAGGTGCAGAGACATATGAGAAGAAAGTTGCAAGAAGCCGAAGACGCCACTACATTTCCAGGCTCCTCACAACTGTAAGTGATTACAAACACCCGCGCAACAAATGCTGGACAATAATATGCACCGAACCCCTGCCGTTCTCGTACTGCCATTCCTGCCACCATCTGAAGCAGCTCTCCTCCCCGGAGCTCAACTTGCCGGAGACACACTCGAAAATACAAACACACGCACCATGCCGATACAGTATCCGTGCACCATTTGATTGTACCCAATTCAACATGTATGCAGATAGCAGTGCAACGGATTCTCAACACTTCGCGTCTTGTATACTAGCTATGAGAAAGTGGCAGATCTTACTACAAAAATCTAACTATGCATCATCAACAGTACTTCTAGCCGGAGAATCGTTTATGAACGATTGTAACGATGAAACAAGTATTAAGCTCTTCAAGAATCGAGACTCTCAATGTCAATCAGCCTGAAAATTACAAGACACGAACGTCCTAACAGGCTGCTCTAGCTAGGAACTTACTGCTGCTCACAATGATTCACTCCTCCCACTCAACCTGGCCTTGATCATTGTCTTCCAAGTTCCTCCCACTAAGTGTCCACCAGGATGTCTGGAATAATTGTAACCAATTCACTAGGTGCGCAGGTAACCGCGGAACGCGTGTCCATTTCCAAACATATATAGCTATCAGACAGTGGCAGATCTTACTACAAAGACCTAAGTATGCATCATTAACAGTACTTCTCACCAGAAAATTACAACGACGAAAAAAGTAATAAGCTCACCAAGAGTCGAGACTCATGTGGAGTCTCATTGTCAATCAAACTGGGAAACAAGGCTTGATGGTCTTACAAGGATGCTCCACGAACTTACTGCTACTCACAATGATTCACTATGTACTACTCCCACTCAAGCCGGTTATGATTATTGTCTTCCAAGTTTCTCCACTAATTTTTGGTGGAACATCCGATCCGATCGGACAGATACTAAGGGCGCCACATACATCAACGGCGATTGAAAAGCAGGCAAGAATTGTGCCGCCTTTCGGAGCATAATAGACCTCACTCCCTACCTACTCACCTACGTACTAGCTCCAAGTGTGCCGAAGTATGTGGGACTTCATTCGCGTGGGCTCCACGTGAAGAGGAGAATAAGGTCATCGCTTAATTTGAGATGATTACCTACTCGAAATTCTGCCCTAGCCGATTCGCTCATAATCTGTGGAGCTCGTATGAATATCTTATTCATTAACAAAGTGAAGATTCTCAAGCTCATCAATTTGTCATATAGGTCCCCCCAATTATGTTGACTATTGAGCTTAGAATGGGGCCGGACTAGAATGATTAATATATTTTGAGCACGTAGTCCAATCTCTTTTAGACATGTGTCATTTTGGTGTTCTTTCTTCGATTCACACCTAAGTTTCAATCACGTACACTGAAGTATAGGTGTCCATATTATTATTATGTTGGATTTAGGCCCGTCTTTCTTAAATCAACACCACCATAGTGGGGCACCGCTACTGCAATGTAGAGCTAAAATAGGGTTGGAGCTAGCAGGGTTGTTGTAAAAGGGAGGGACTGGTAAATAGGGACAAGGTCGACTACGCAGTATATGGTATTTAGTGTCACTTGCTATTTGAAACTATGTTGTGATATACTTTTTTTTACTATGGATTTCTTTCTTGCCAACAAAGGTCAAATTGGTTGTTTGAACACTACATAGCATAAATATCTTTACTTGGTAAAAATTTACATTAAGAATATAATGTTACAACAATGCATAACTCCGAACAGTAAGTGACACTAAATACCATAAATGGTGTAGTGGCTCACAACGGGGAGTGTGCAACCCCTTATTTGAGACAGTATGTTCAACCCTGCATTTTCCATTTCAAGGGCAGATAGCAACAAAACAAAAAATTCTTGTTGCCATCAACAACAATCATTCCATCAACGTAAAATCCATCCACTCATTATTGACATCCATCTATAGTTCTTTCATCCACACGCATAATCATACTTTTGCCAAATTATAAAGTTTAGGTTTAGGTTATTGGATTATGAATACCGGTATTGGTATTAGAAATTAAATCAATAGGTCGATTCACCTTAAATTTGAGACACCCTTGATCAAGTTGATAAAGTTTACTTTTTCTAACCTGTGAGATACTATCCACTTTAGGCACAATTGTTTTCGGTCCAATCCCAACTTATGGTATGACTTATATATTGACATGTTCGAGCTTGCAAGGTTGTTGACATTTACAACCTTTGGAGTGGTTAGGGTTATACCCAACATTATCCAATGTTGGGTTTAGACTCCATCCATAGTCCTATATGGTGAATTTGATCTCCAAATACTATCATTGTGTGTTTATCATAGGAATCCTTGTTGGGGCATAGTTGATACTATAGGGTAGTAACCTTTTTGATTTGGTGTTATGAGTTATGTGTCTTCATGATAGTATGTGGAGAGATTATGGTTAGGGGAATAATGTTAGGGTTCTTTTGATCTTGTTGCCTTTCGTGCTTGTGTTTAGATTGTGGTTTAGATGTCTAAAAAATGGAAGCAATATCATGAGCAAATTAGAGAGCATTTGGAGAACAACGATGAGGAAGATTACATGATAGGACTTTGTCTATAAAAAATATAAGAATCTTCATATGATGATCAACCAGGGGGAGTAGGCTTGGTAAAAAACCCATTAAGGATAGGTTAGCACTTGAACAAGATGGTTATCTTTACATGGATTATTTTTCTCCCACCTTGTGTTTGTTGATGAAGAACTTCGGCGTTTGTACCCTAAACCCTGAAGACAACCTCCTTCACCTTAGCATTGCGGTGGTTTGCCTTCACTTGCTTGGCGCCTTGAGGATGAGGCTCTTGAGGGATGATATGTGAGGTTTCAAATCCTGCAACCCCAAACCGCCCCTCCAAACAAATTACAAGGAGATCAAAAGTGGAAAGAGGACTGATCTTCCTCTTCGCTATTGGTTTGAACATGGTCCCAAACCTCGGATACATGCGAAGGATTTTAAAACAAATATAAAGTGGAGGTTGAATTTTAGAGTACAATCATAGCAAAATAATGTCATTGTTGTTATCTACGAATTTTAGGAGCATTAGTCTTTAAGTTAAGTATCAAAATTCACTAAGAATTGAAATCATTTAACCTTTGGTTTGATTAGCCCAAACATAGAAGTTGCATACCATGGATGAAGTTGTGATTTTAGGATTTACCATATATAAATACTTATGTAACAAAACTTCAAGAATGTGAGTGATTTTCTTGAAACAATCATTTATAGATTCACAAACATGAAGCAAACCTAGAATGTTATAGAGATAGTTTTTATACATTTCATTGGAGAAATGTATTTGGTAAATAAATTATATATATATATATGATACCTCTACACATAGGCCACAGAGAAGAAGCCCCCTCATTTGTACCTCAATGGATGGAAGTACAAGAGATGAAGAACGAAGTTTTATTACTTTAGTGTGCATGACACATCTAAAAACAAGAGGATATTTTGGAGGTGCTATGACATGAAACATTTAATCCGTCACAAGTCTCAGTCTCAATCATTTTGAGCTTGCTTCATTAAGTTGTGTAGGTGTCTCCCCACCAAAATAGAACCTACTTGGAATAGCCCACTTCCTCAATAAATACTCCACGTTTGTAAAAGTTTAAACCTCACCTTTATAGTGAGTTAAAGTAGTGAAGATGTTCAAATTAAATCAATGCAAGTGTAAGATAATGTATTTTTTTGAAATTTTAAACATTGGTTCGTCTTGACCATTGTTTTCTACTTGAAGTTTTAAAAATAAATAAATAAAAATAAATAAATAAAAAATATATATATATACATACACACACACAAATTTTTATTTTCAACCTGTAAATTATAGTGTTGACCTTCCCCCAATCGTCAACATCCAAACACATTGGCAATGCAATCCATGTTGAAATAAAGACATGAGGGCACCATTTCAATGGATGGCATGTCTTGATACCAACAACATCAAAATCCACCTCTTTATATTAATTGAAATTTATTTGACAATTGAAATGATGTCCTGATTAAGTGGTTATATCCTACATCAAATGGAAGAAAACTAGGTAATATAGCTTTTGTCATTGCAAAGGAGGGCAATCTTTCACATGATGTACGCCACAAGCAACAAGACTTGAAGTAGATATTTTATGTTCTTAAAAGTGTGGAGAAAATGTCAAATATCATGAGGATTAAATCCTTCGATACAAGGGGTTCTCATGTCCTACTATCACTTATCCCAAAAACAAAAATTGTAAGTAACTTTGTTTCTAGACATTCATGCACTTTCTACATGACTTGGACCCTATATTTCAAAATTAAAGTTCACCAGATTTAAAGCGTTTCTAATATTTCATAAAAAATGCACATCAAATGAAAATTGAATGGTGAAACTTGACACAGACACTTGTTATTATGATGCATACCATATAGAGTAATAATTCATAAATGTCTTAAATAACTGCATTCCTCAACATTCTCTTTATGTTGTGGATACCATTATCAATAATAGTGTATTCTAAGATTAGATAGTAGAAGTTCTGGCACTCTAAAATGCTTCTTGATGTCAGTTTGTAACAATCACTATGGAATGATTTCGATATCCACTGTAGAAGTTCTTACGTGTGATAATCCTCAAAGACTGGAGGATTCTTATTATTCTTGTCAGTAATTTGAATAGCAACTGGCTCCAAAAGTCTCAAAGATCATTTGTCTATTTGCTAGACAAAGTTTTTCTGAATGAAGCCGTATCACTGTATATTATTCATGTGCTTTTGACTGCCAGGACCATTGATTGAATCAGGAGTAAATGGCTCATTGCACCCGGTCCAGTGAAAGAGGCCACACATGATTTCTTTTAGTATACAGATAATATGAACACCGTTGCAAACCATTTAAAAACTTCAAACTCATTGACCAAATCATACTGAGGCAAAAAATATGCTTGCAGAGGTTCATAGCCCTGAACCAGAGGTGGAGAATGCGAATGATGATAATCAGGCACATTGATCCTCTCTGCAGGAGAAGAACGTGACTCCAACAAATCAAATTGTGAAGGTATCACTGGTGTTAGGATGTGGATGGAGTTCAAGAGGATGTCCAAGGTCCTCAGAATACTTTGACTGCAGAAGGCTTTGTTGTAATCAACATCAAGCTTTGTTTGACAGCAACCACCAATTTCCGAAACCTGCATAAGCAATCTGTCAGAAAATGCAAACTAACTTTGTACTAAGTGAAAGAGAGGATATATCACAACCTATATTGGTAGCCAAGCGGTTGATCTCTTTCACACCATGCAAGCACTTATGAGGTCCATATATACTTACACATTATGTGAAGTCATTGATGCAAAGAATGAGTGATTTCTTGCACATGGTAAAGACAGGACAGTGAATGAGATAGAAACAAACCTTTTTGAGAGGAGAGGTATGGTCAATGGATTTTCGGTGACCTCACAGGCTTATAGATCAATTGAAAAGCAACAGCTTTGTATGCTTCAAGTGCTTGGATTCTGAAGCTGCTGTGCAGCTCGCCACGCTTGACCAGGTTGTAGCTGTACCGGTCGTGTCAATTGCTCAAGTCCAACACATACAAAGGAGTCCCAATTTTGAAGCCCCGATTCCTCACCTACATTGGCAACTCGGATGTCTTCAAACCCAATGCGGTTGAACTCAAGTGCCCGTCTTCTGCCCTGTTGAGAAATCAAGCGGTTTCATCATCAGCAAAAAGTACTCCCCTCATGTCCAATCCAATTTCTCATAACCACCTTTCTAACTAAGTCAAAATATACGAGGCATCACCTTGACGCTACATGCTGATAGCTTCTCTAATAATGGCTTCTTTTAGGAAGAGAAGCTTACGTTTCTTTCCAGGGCTTCTGTACTACAATATGTTCAATTGTCAAATGTTGTGAATAAATCAGCCAGAGAATGGGCGACTTGGATCATAACTGTAGGCGGAAGTAACCAGAAAATTCACCTCCTTCTCCTGGTACCATTTTTTTTTCACTGGGTCAAAACTGTGCCCATATGAGGCTTTCTTCAACTACAAAATCGTGAAGTACTATTCTGAACCTGTAAAAATTCTCAGGCCTACCCCATGAAACTGTTACTTAAGCCTTACACCCAATCTCACCTCCCTTTTAATTTTTGAAGGAATTTACATACAGGTGTTTTGAGTGCGGGACAATGAATCATTCTTGGGTTGTTTATCGAGTGTTTAGAAAGTCACTGAAAATGAAAATTCACCACAAAATGAACCCTAATGTGAGACTTGACATCCCAGGCAATTGCATTTGTCTAATCAATAGGCATCACTCATATAGTTCTGTAGTTTGACAACCTACCCGGTCAAGGAGAGAAATAGAATCAGGTGCCATTGTGTAGAGCCGTTGAAATCCACCATACAAATCCACATACTCATCCTCCTCCACAGAACACCCTTCACCAGTCATAGCCGAGCCACTTGTGCTCTCAACAGCCATTACCTTATCCCAAACCTGCTGCAAGTTTGAAAAGAAATCCTTGCGGCTGGTGGTTATTCGAGGTTTTCCTATTTTCTGCCTGGAAGGTACTGATGAAGCAGGGCTGGAAACATACCCACACCCTTGCAAACCTAATGCAGCAACTCCATCCACATAATTCACTGCAACATTTGTTTGAATGGAGCTGCAAATGCTGACAGCGGCTTTACTTGTGTTTGAGATGATGACGGCTGACGAGAGTGATGCTGGAGTCAGAGTGATTATGTACTTAAGGAGTAAAGATTGGCTAGTGGAATGACAGTCTGGTGAGGCACTTGTCGCGGTTGTTGATAAAGAAACCTGGTACAGGTACATAAATATACAAGCTGTCAGTATCACACAACTCTCCGCCAGTTTCATGCCACCACAGTATATTAGGTCCTTCCACTATTTGCAAACTTCCCACTTTGATTGGACCAAGCTTTGTAGTTTACAAGCTCTGGCTAACCAAAGGAAGGGAGTGGTCATACACACGGTAGCCTTGGCCATGTCAGCTTTGTTACATACAGGGGACGAAGGAGAAGGCGGACTTGTCGAATTGTTTGAAGGAGTTGCCTCACAAAACTTGAGTTCGAGCTCAAGCTTGCAAGTTTGGTGAAATTTGGTGGACCAAAGTAAAAGAATTTGAGCCATTCCTTCATGTGCCTAAGATGATGGAGCATGGAGCTTTGTCTCAAGGTCGGTCCCCGCTTATTTTGGACCGCTTATTCCCCGAACTTTAACATGTACCTAGTTATGTCAAGTCCGACGACTACAAGTTCAACTTCGGGCTTGAACTTGAAAATCAATCCAAAATGTGCTTTTACCTTGGCCAGCCAAACTTTGCAAGCTCAAGCTCAAGCTCAAGTTTTAGGAAGACTATGGAGAACCCTAACAACTAAACGCACAAGAATTCTCACAAGCAAAGGGCGGTGGATCCACCCCGCCGCAATTGCATTCACACGAAGAACAAGATATGCAACTTCATCATGCAACATCATCATCCGCGAGGAAGAAACGATTAACCCGACCTGTACATACTGCGCAGGATCACTCTTCACATCCTCCACCTCCCAGCACTCGCTCATCACCATCCGCGACTCATCCTCTGACTCAAAAACTCTTAGAACTATCCCTCCCACCGTCGTCGGCCTCCTCTTCGCCTCCTCCTCCACATCATCATCATCATCGTAGCCATCGCCATCGCCATCAGCTTCCACCACCTGCGTGTACAACAACTCCTCCAACCCGCCGTGCCACATTTTGGTCTTATACGACGAGATGACCGCCGTTTGCAACAAGACTCTTGCGCTCGACCCGTCCTTGAGCTTCATCGCTACTATGGTGTAGCCTGCTGCTTCCCTGAACTTCACACACGCGCATCCGAACCTCGCTTCCAAGGCTCCAACCGACGAGGCCGTCTCTGCCTCGGTTGCCACCACTTGGTTGCTGCATTGTACAAGGCTAGGAGTTCTTCTCGCGACATTTCTGAATTCTCTTTCCAAACTGTTGCATTCGAGGGTTAACCTTGTGCTGCCAGAACAGAAATTTGAGCTCCGGGACAACAGCGACTGCTGTTGCACCGTTGTGCTCTTCCAAGAATTGGAGCTCTGGAACAATAATGATGGAGAGCGAGAACGGAGAAGGTTTGGTGAAAAAGAATCCATGGTTGATGCGAATTCTTCATGAATTCTGGCAATGACGCCCCAAGATAGGTAGGCGCGCAACTTCCATAAGGGATGGAATTGAATGGATTACCTTGGTCGCGGATGACGCCATAGCCAGAGAAAAGGACGTCCGATGGTAAGGGGCTGTTTACACCATGCACCATGAAGCCGTCCCAAGGCCCTGTAAAGTCTGTGATTGGCTGAAGGGAAATAAAAATAAAAATGCTCGAGTGAGCATGGAGTACAAGGTCTTCAAAAGACATATTTCAAGGCCTACATTATCCACTCACATGGTTCAACAAGTTTTGTTTTTTGGGTTTTCATTCTGGTTTTTTTCTTTTCTTATTCTGCAGGTTTTAAATCTTGGATCAAATTATAGATTCAATTAGTGGCTAAAATCAAAGATTTTAATCGTTCTTGGTTATAATGCAAAAAGAAATACAAATTCATTCTCAAAGAATACAAGACTAACAAGACGGCTAATGAAGTTTTAGAAATTGATAAAAAACAAGAATGTAGGTGGTTTCATGAAATGAATGAATGACACGGCAACAAAGAAAATGTGCACAACTAGATCCTTGCAAGTGCTACAAATCATGGAAAGAATATATTAATCCATCTACACATACTGTCGCAACTCTTGTGAGCTCACCTTAATTTATCTTCACCATTTCGTAACTCTTGCAAATGTTACGAGCGCTAGCCCTGCACATCCCACACACGCACATGGTTAGCTCCCCATACCAACCTCCAGACTCATAGTTTGGTTACCAAACCTTCTTACACATGCATTCGAGACTCTCCCCTTAGTAGGTAGCCAATGATTAGATGCGGAATTTCAATCACGTCTATCGAATCTTGAATTGATCATCGCGTCAATGGAGTAACACTACAATAGTCCAAAATATACTTGGTGACTTCGCCCCCACACTGAGCCAACCCCTGTAGGAGCCAATGCCCATGAAGGCCGTGTTATTCTGCAGCAGGTAGGGTCAGTCGGAAGAGCCGCCTCCCCATATATATAAGCCTCTAGGACTATGTGCAGGGCCCCTATTCCACTGTCAAATAGCATTTTGTCTCCCTCCTAATGAGTTGGGGCCAAGTAGTTGTTTCCCCTTAGCCGCTTGGGGTGGAGCCCCCCAACAGCTTCAAACCTTCATAACTTTGTCGTTTGACCTCCGATTCTATTGAGCGACTAGTCCATCGATATATTCTCACTGCGTAAATGCCAATAGACTCCTCACTTGACCCATTCAAGTAAGTATTGCAAGAGTTATGGTTGTCCCAACCTCAGCAGTCACTGTTGTCCCACCACAACGCCCTTTTGAGTGCTAAGCGTCGTCCCTTGGTAGCGTCCCACTCAAATTGCCATATTTCCTAGGTCACAACTTTGATTGGGGAGCTCTTGAGCATTCTAGAATCTGGATGCAAAAAGCTACCCAATGCTTATGGCCTTACTCTCGTGACTCCTAGTCTCTGTGGGTGGGAGGCGTTCTCAATGCCTTGGGCCCTCACCCACATTAGAATCACTTGGGCCCTCTCACCTATGGTGTCACAAGTCTCGGGTGTCACTATGGGGTCCCCCTTGTACCCATGGTGTTGCGAGCACTCTTCATAAAGAGGTGCGCAACACATACTTCATGTCAAACAACGACTGCTACTCCACCAACTGTTACACCATTTTCCATGGTCCATGGTGTAAACCAGCCCTAGGTTGAACCCTTAAGAAATGTAGATGGATCTTAAGTGGCTCATTTTTCTTAATTGGACCCTTATATTTGATTAGTATGTGGTTCGGTGAGGATCGAAGAGCAAACACAATAAAGGCACATGTTTAAAAGAAATTGGATTATGTCTTCAAATATTAATACTTTTTCTACATTCAATAATGAACACAATTGGGAGGGCCTATGAATCTAGTTAAGAAATCAATAAACATGCATTTTTGATAATCATAACGAAATCAAGGGAGGTCCGATTTTCAATTTGGTTTTTACACGAGTCCACGCACGAGTCTCATCTTAACATTGCTAATGGAACACGAGTTTTGTTGTAGAGATCTAATTTGTAGAAGTTGGAGAGCATGAAAAACAAACCAAAGAATACCCACACACCTCCAATTCTTGCACGGCGGAGAATTGAACCTAATTACAAATTGGGACTTGAAAAACTCTCATTTAAAGGTTTTTGAGAAGGGCATGAAGATACACATGGTGTCTCACATCAAAGTGCGTTGTTCACCAATCTATCATATTTTGTTGTCCAAATTTGGAGAACTTCCTATGGAATTATATGCACTAAACCTAACTTTGAGTTTTCAATAACGGCTTACCCACCTACCCTCCCCATGATTAGTCAATCAACTAGTCTCACTTTCTTGTCTTTTTGCCAAACGAAAGGCAAAAACCTGGCATAAATCTACAACCATATGGATGGCATCATGGGGTCTATCTCATCATGGGGACAACTCAACAACATAAAAAGTGACATTTGATAATATTAAAAAGGTTTTTCTTGCTCCATAATGGAATTCTTTTCATCTCTTGGGGAACAAAGTAGATTACCTACATCTCAAGAATTTTCTCAAATACAAATGTGAATTGTACTTGAAGCAACCATTGACACCACACTAGTAGAAAACTATGCCAGAAAGAACCACAGCTGAAATCGGTTGCAGTTCCTTTGACCAACCTGATCTGCAAAAAAAAAATTGGTTTAGCAACCAAAATTTTAGGAATTTGGGGGCAAGTAATACACCATTGGAAATCTTGAAAATACCTTTCCAACAATATATTACACGCCCCAAGTTTTTTAAAATTGCAATCGCAAAACAAAAAAGAAAAATTTGTAGTCGTTTAGCGACTACAAATCGAGTTGGTCAAAAGAACCGCAGTTGATTTTGGCTGTGCTTTTTTTTTGGCATAGTTTTCTACTAGTGCCGCCACAACTCAAAATCATCGCCACTTACCACACCTCGAATTACGGACTTGTCATCGAAACTAGATGGTGGTCAACTATCCCTATCTCTAGAGTTAAAAGATTATGCCACTTCTTCTCTTACAATGTAGTTGAAAATGAGGCACACTTTGTGTTGGAGTGTCCCCTATACAACCCCATTAGAGATAAGCTTCAATCACTTTTTGAGAAGGCAATATTAGGGAGTTTGAAGTCTTTCTTCAATTAGTCCAAGAAGTTGGTATTAGCCTCTACCTCACAGGGGCCACCACACTCTGCCACTCTAGGGAATTAGCCAGTTTGACACCACCTTGATGAATCTTTAGTCCCATAAGCCTTTCGGCTTCTTGAACCCTAAAATCATTTTCAAAATCAACTTCACTAGAATGCACCCCATGGCAATAAAGAGTTAAGCAAAGTAACCGAGTAGGCATGCATGCCTTATGATGATTAACAAATCCAAATCAAGACGGTAGCCAAGTTCTTCATGAACTTTGGAGCTCCCCTAATGTGGTACCATATGTTGCCCGATTGGGCTAATTGCTTGTGCAGTGATTCCATGCACCAATTCAGGAACATCTGAGTGTCCGGGGAGATTTTTGGACATTTTCAGTCAAAAGCCTAGTGCATAACATTATTCAAATCCATAACAATGTTCTGTTGAACTGACAATATTCCATGGAATATTCTCATATTCGTACTAAATGTGGGAATATTCCTCGGAATGTTGTCAGTCCCACAGAACATTGTCATGGATCTGAATAACGTTATGTGTTTCCAAGTCCAACCGATTACAACATGTTGAGATCTTTCGCGTTTTCTTTGTTAACGTGAGGTATATTCCACATATTCTATTAAAAGGATTGTTAATTATCTTGAAGTCTTGAATTTCAACCGGGTGTTTCTCAAATTCAACCGATTCATCTCTAACTAGCAGTTGAATCTCCCTGTTCATTGGAACATCTACTGTGCAGATTTGACTAGTTTTCAGTTTTGATAAGGTGTCTGTTTACTGAAAGTGCTGGGCCGATTAATGGCATGATTCAGGGTTAACCCTTAAACGACAATGCAAGCCCCAGGGGCTTGGTATTATTTTGGGAGAATCTTGTTCAAAACTTCTACTCCATTGCACCAAATGGGGTTTTTAGAATGCCAAATCGAGCACCTTAGCAAGATCTATACTTCTTTAGAATAAAGCCTATGTAAATTAATTGGTTAATTATGCTTAAAATGAATTTAAAAATATATTTTGGGTGTGGTATCGGGAAAGCATATGTCCTTTAAGGGTTAAGTTAGGCCATTGCAAGAGACCTCAAGAAATCGCAGTGTTGTGAAATGCTTGGCTTATTTCTTTGGGAAGACTCTGGTGATGCTTGGCATGAAGGAGATCCCCATAGCTTTTACAACATTCCAATATTTGATGCGCAATTCGTCACTTTTGTGCCACTTTACACCTAGAGGCCGGGCCAATTCGTTGTGTAAGAGGTTTAAAATCCTCACTTGTGATTGGCCGAAAGGCTCAAATCGACCCCAACCCCTTTACACCTAGAGGCTGCACCAATTTGGTGATATCAAAATTTTAATAATAAAAAAATGCATGGTATGACACGGCCCGAGCTCATTGAATTGGGTGCACCCGAAATGGAAGGCCAATTCTCGGCCTCGGGGCCGATGTCAAATTTCAATAATTTTTTTAGCGAACCATATCCATTGGATTATGTGGAAATATGAGCGGATCTATGCTAGATTATGCTAGATCCATTGGATTATGCTAGATTTATTGAATCAACCTAACTTCTTGGCCCTAAGGCCTTTACATATGGGGAAATTGGCCCCCATTATAATATTAGTATAGTGTGCAGTTGAGGCCGGCCTCCAACCCAAAAGGGGTTGAAATTTCATGTAATCGGCCTCAAGGGGAATTGGCCCGGCCTTTAGGTGTAAAGCGGCCCTAAATGTGTTTTCCTCATGCTGCCTGTTTCGTGCTGCACCTTACGTTTCTGCTATATTGCACATTTACGATTCAAAAGAATACTGAATTCTTCAGGCTTCAAAAAAACTCTTCACATTCATACGATTACACTTTCTCCATCTTGTTGGGAGGTGTGTAGAAAATTTCGGAGAACTTAGACACTGAGTAGACCGTTTCGACCATAATTTGGGCCAGGGCATTTAGGGGTTAATAATAAGGGTGAACCCCCAGGACTGGATTCTTCATACCACATACGAACTAACGTGAGTGTAGAAAGGGGTATTATTTGAGGTATTAGCAAACATAGTACAGTCCTATCTCTTTAATATTACACTCGATATTATGACAACCTCAATATAATGACATGAGTTTTGTAAATCATACTTTCTAGTTAGAATTTACTTCTATAATACGATCGATTATGGCATTGTCAATATGACACTCCAAAATGTCATATTATAGAAGTAGTAAATGCATATGGCAAGCCCACACAAGTGTAAGTACATAGGTTAATATGAAATTTATGTAACTTTTAGATATGGAATGTGGATAAAAGAAAATTTTAATGGAAAATGGTGTTACAACATGGGAACTAAGGGAACTAGGTTCTCTCTCAAAACCAAATCAAGAGACTCATTAGCTTTTGTCTCTTTCGCAACAATTTTTCACCTAAACCCTAAACTAAGGTGCACAATCTGCATTTTGAACTCAATATTTATCATATTGCTTTTGATTTGCATGTTGTTGATAAGCTATGGACATTGCACTTCTTTTGGTGGTAGTTTTGTTCAATTCTGAGCTACATTGGCAAAATTATGATCGTTTGAAGGTTGGTTGAGTTTTGAAAGTTGATTTGAAGACAACGATCTACTTTTGCACAGTGTGAGGTCAATTCCAATTTGATCGTTCTAATTGACGTATAATTGGAAAGCTATTGAATTAATGCATCATTTGCTGGTAGTTTTGCACAATTTTGAGTTGTTTTGACAGAGGTATGACAGTAGTGGGTGATTTTATTGTGAAGTGGTAACATCAATGAACTATGGATTCCTTCTTAAAGTCACTAGTAGAAAAACTATGCCAAAAAGAACCGCAGCCGAAATCAGCTATGGTTCTTTTGACCAACTTGATCTGCAGTTGCTAAACAACTACAAATTTTTCTTTTTCAGTTTGCGACTTGAATTTTAAAATTTTTGGGGCATGTAATATACCATTGGAAAGTTCAAAACATACACACATGGAAATGGTGATAAAATGCTTGTGTTTGAAAAAACACATGCAAATGTTTTCAAATTTTTGTTGAAAAACACAATTACATGTAGCATTAGGACACAACTAGTCGACACTAATCACAAAGTTTGTTTAGGGTTTACACATTCAATTAAGAAGTAATTTATGTCATTCTTCAAGTTCAAGTGGTACACCACTCAATATACAACATCTAGCTTTCTTTGCTCAAGTATATACCCACAAAATTATGGTCCAACGACCTCAAGTGCCATTGGTGATCCTCCAAGCTTATTAGTTTCAAATCTTTCCTAAGTTTCTCTTTAGCCAACAAGCATCTAGCATAGCCTTGGCACTCACCAATAGGACTTTAGGTCAAATGCTACATCATTAGTGCTCTCACCACTAACTCTAGAACTAGCAAGTGGAGGCAATGGTTGGTCATAGTCATCGAGGGGGCAAGATCTTGGATTTCAACCTCCTTTGCTAAGCACTCTAGAGTTCGTCAGGAGTCATAAACAAAATATAGTTCAATCACATGCATGCGCTTTTTAGTTTCAAGGTCGGGTTTAGCTAGTGACAAAACATATACATCCAAAGAAACTCTATTGAGCCCCTCAAGCTTGCAGTTAATCTTGCATCTACTCTTGACATCAAAGAATTGAGAGGGGCAATCTACTATATAAATACCTTCAAGTAGTGGTATATGGCAAGGCTAGTGGTTTAGATGGAACACCATAAAGACATATGTTTCAATGATAATGAATGATATGCGTGAAATCTAGACAACCATTCTAGGTTCAATAGTTTATACAATTGGGAGAGCTATGTGACCATTTAAAGAGGTTGAGACCCTTCACTTTGACGTTTTATAAATTTTGAAACTCAACTTCAATTATGAAGCTATTGCTAATAGGAGGAGACAATTTCCAATCTGGTCCAACATACCAAATTGAATGTAGACTCGGAGGTTCCCATAATAGGGTTACACACCTTAGGTGATAGATCTTCCAATGACCATGTGAATTCATCCATCCACAAGGTGAAATTTGTAGTGAACTACTCCCTCCGTCCCAAAATGATTGTCAAACCCCCCGGAGTTTTATACCCCCAAATGTTTTTCGAACAAACATTTGGGGATATAAAACTCTGGGGATAGGACAATCATAGCCAAAATTGGGGAGTATATTATAGCCAAAATTCAATTTGACCCCAGAAATACTATAAGAGATTCCAAACAAAGTTGCCAGGATCCACATGACATGCATTAACTATAACATATTATAAGATGTAGGTATTTATTGAAGCCACTTCAACTACAATGGATGAGGTTACATGATTGGGACAAAAGTCGAGTTCAATGCACGCTATGAATGTACAATTTCAATGATAATATAAAAGGAACCCAATGGGTATCAAAATTTGTGATTACCTTGTGTATACCCAAGTCATGTTGTGGGGTAAACTTAAAACTGTGGCATATGCATCCTAATACCATATGACAATATATGCCAATACCACATGCTGCATATTAATCAAACAATGGCTCTATCTTGTAGAAGTTATCAAGGTTTTCCTCAAGTAGTCATCACCCACTAATATTCGTTTAGTTGATGCATGCGAGGAGTTTATATAGTCAATATTCTCATGACATTCATCTCTTGCTCAAATCTTACTTGGATGAAGCAACTTCAAACAGCATTCTTGTATGGCTCCTCAATTTCAAGGAGGTTACCTTCCTAGGATATTGCCCAACTATATGAGTGCGAGGTGTGTATACACAAGTCATCTCGAAAAGATTTTTACAGTTTTCACAACCTGCTTGAATTTGTTGAAGGTAGTAATACCCATTCAACATTTCAGATTGCCTGTAAAATTTAGTTGAAATGATGATCTTTAAAACAAATCAAACTGTCCAAATTGAAAAGTCAGTTTAGCTGTGTTGTTTGCCAATACCACAATCAACCTCTATTTATTCACCTATATTTCCAATATTAGTGGATTTCTCTTGCCAATATTTCATAAATATGTTTTGAAAGGAAGATTCCATACTGATGCCTCTACAGGCCAGCAAAAATAAATATACGTAGGCCCTCAATTCCTACTCCTTCCCTTTCTTCCTACTTTATGCATCCTTTATATCTTCCCTCTCCCTCATAGGTAAACATTATGCTCATTGAAGCTCCACATAGTAAGTTCCTAGATTATGATTGTGTGTTCCTAGGGAAAAAAAGAGGTATGCAAGAGACGACAAACATCCAAAGAAAA
This sequence comes from Polytrichum commune, assembly GCA_950295325.1. Taxonomy (NCBI): domain Eukaryota; kingdom Viridiplantae; phylum Streptophyta; class Polytrichopsida; order Polytrichales; family Polytrichaceae; genus Polytrichum; species Polytrichum commune. The sequence goes on from OX485807.1 coordinate 42,009,076, forward strand.
ATAACGACATATTCCTATACAGCTGAAAAAATCAACATCTGAGTAAACCACATGACATTCTTTTTGTAAAAATAGAAGAGATCACCAACATGGATAACATGTGGGTCACACAACCTTCTGCAAAATGTGTGATCCTTCAAACTCTTTCTTAGCTGCAAATACCATTTGTCAACTACTTGTTGAGGTCAAATTCCATTCTTGCAGGTCTTCTGTAGGCATCCTCGGAAGCATTGACATGGATATTCTTCAATCTCAAGGATTTCTCTGGCCTTGCGCTCAATGATGTAGGGTCTGCTTTACCATACATGGTTATGCAGCATACCATCCTGCTTCACCACCCAATGATCAGAACATCACGAGAGAAAAAAGTGCATGACAAGGTTCAATCCATACCGCACAGGACCAGAAAATGCACCATTCGCAGATCCTATGCAACCAAGTTGCAATCCCTTCTGATATTGTTGGCTATTACTAATTCAAAAAACTGCAAAATTCTGCAAATTCTTTCCCTACAGTAGAGTGCTTCATGCTTCAGGTTTTAGTAAATAGCGTTATTCTTTATGTACTTTCCATGCACCAGTCTTTCATTGCTTGAAACCCACTCAAATCCCACGTGGAACTTATAGTTGGGAATCTAAAAGGACAATCCAGGGAGCACCTTACAGCATCCATTTTGATGAATGAGAACAAGGCTCACCTGCAAATTCACACTGGAGAAATGATGCAAAGCAGAAGTGCTTGGACTCTGATCCTGCCATCTGCACTCAATTACATCGCTGCCCTAAAGTTGAACTTTGACAAACACAAGCATATCCAGCTCATTATCATCCTGCACAACTGATTGCCACTTCCTGTGCATCATTGTGCCGTTCACATTTTGTGTACATATCAAATAGAGCATTCTTTAGAGCCATGTCTGCCTCAAGTCCAGCTTCAGCGATCCTGGCGTGTATTCGTTTGCCTTCTGTAAGAGATCCTACATTGGCACATGCCCGCAGCAAACTAATAAAGGTGATGGAATTTGGCGATACTCCTTCTCTTTCCATGTCCAAAAACACGTCGAGAGCTTCGATATGGTTCCCATGCTGGACACAGCCGCTGATTAGTGCAGTATATGACACCACATCCTTCACACGCATGCTTTTCAGATATTGACGCGCATCCTTCAATTTCCCACACTTGGCGTACATGTCAATAAGGGTATTTTCTGTAATCAAATCTATTGCAATGCCTTTTCTGATCATTAGCTCAAGAACTTGCTGTCCTTTGTCATAGTGTCCCACACTGGCACAAATATTGAGAATCAATGTATACAAAAGCTTATCTGCTACAATGCCTTCTTGGAGCATCTTCTCGTACAATTTGAGAGCTTTTTCAGGTTCACCATTCTGAGAGTATGCAGCAATCAAGGACGTCCATGAAACTATGTTCCGCTTGGGTAACTTATCAAAGACTTGAAGTGCATCATCAACACTACCGCACTTGGAATACATGTTGACAAGAGCAGTCCCAACCCGAACATCGAGCTCATACCCAGCTTCAATAATGTCAGAATGCAACTGCTTCCCCTGCGCCAACGACGCACAAGCATTGAGAATGCCAACATATGTCACCTTGTCTGGTTTCAGGCCTTCTAGAAGCATCTCTTCAAAGAATTTGAACGCCTCTTTAGAATACCCATTTTGAGCAGCCCCAGCTATCATGACATTCCACGAAACCACATCCCGGTCCACAATTTGCTTGAACACTTGGTACGCCTCTCGTATGTTCCCACATTTTGCATACATGTCAACGAGTGTGTTGGCAAGAATCGTATCTGGATGCACTCCGGCTTCAATCATAGCACCATGCACCTTTTTCCCTTTCTCTAAATCCCTTAAGCTCACGCAGGCGGTGAGGACAGTAGTGAATGTGATTCGGTCCAGTGGCACACCTTTCTTCCGCATCTGCTCATAAATTTCATATGCCTCTTCTGGATGCCCGAGTTTCGCATATCCAGACAACATAATCGTCCATGTGAACATGTCGCGCTCCCTCATTTTGTTGAATACTTGACGCGCATCCTCGAGGCTACCGCATTTCATGTACATGTTCAGAAGGGCATTTAGTACAAAAGTGCTCGGTTTAAATCGACTCTTGACAATGTGGCTGTGCACATGCTTCCCTTCAGCGAGATCTCTTATGTTGGTACATCTCCTAAGCAAGCAGACATAGACATAGGATCCGGGGTCGATGCCTCGTTGCTCTAGAATGTGAAGGACATTCTTCGGCTGCCCATTCAGACAGAGCTTCCTCACATCTTCATCACTGCCTATACCAACTCGGCCATCTTCTTCTACCGACCTTTTTGGAGGAGGAAACACAGGTGTGTACACCATATCCTTATCTGTCCAATCTACAGACGGCATGTTGATCTGCTCGTCCCTGCCACCACAATCCGAAATCAATTTCAAAGAGCCCTCCATTCACTTCTTATGAAAGTGAAAATAAGTCATTCCAAATAATAGCAACACAATAAGTAGGCATTTCCATTCAAGGACGAAGGGTTACATCAATACACGTGCTGCTGATTCGCGCAAATCCACCTCACTGAGCTGATGCTCATTATTGTTGGCTCGTCTGTTTCGTTTATTGGGAAACACTTGAGCTGGAAAAATGGCACATATCTCCCTTTTCACCCAGAATGGGGTAAGTGGGCTATCCATCCAAAGCGCCTCTTTAGTTTTCTTATGTATCCAGTCTGGCTGCTTTGAGTTGATCTGCAGCAAAAAATCAGCTGTGTAAAAGTTTCTGGATAGGTACTCAATGAAAATTAAGAGACCCATCTCATGAAGAAATAATAATTCACCTACCGTATATATGGATCAACAAAGATGTCAATTAGTGCATTCTTTCCCCTGGATAAATAAGAATCTTGAGATTGTCCTTAACAAGTTTTAAAGGTAAAGGCCTCCACAGATAGAGGCATCATAAACCTCTGAATTCATATATCAAGACTAGTGCCACATTGATTCAAATAAATCATACTATAAACATAGGATTGCAAATTGACTCATTGTTCCTATATTTTATAGTAGCAAGTGAAAAAGGTTGATTTATGAATTTATACAATGTTGAGTGAATCATAAGCTTAATGTTGAGATATTAAACCCTGAAGAGTATGTATCAACACTGACTTAAGATGAAACGCTGGTCACTTGCAATTTAAGATGAGGCACAATATAAGAATACTTTCAGGCAATTCTAAAACAAAGTTCAAAGGCACAGAATGTGGCACCTTCTGTGTCCTAACATCCGACCATTGAGAAGGATCTTCAAAGAATTGTCTCCAGAGAGCCTCAATGTCGACAGGTTTCACTGCACGCAAGAGCCAACCAAAACCAAAATCTAAGCTCCCAGACACCAAGAAGCTCAGACCATCTCAGACCATCAATACACTTGAGAATCCACATCCCCCTTCTCCGAAGGAATGTATCAAAACGCACCAGTTTTTTTAGACGGAGGAGTCGGCGATGGCCTGGCCGAGGGCGGAATCCACTCGCGTACCGTCGGTTTAGGAAGCTCGCCAATCTGTATTCCACCAAGACCTAAAACAGTATGGCTCCTCACAAAAAGTGAGAAGAGGTTGAATGCTCGCTGCTCATGGCGCCTCCCCAACGCCATCGCGTCACGTCCCTTTACACTTCAACGCATTGCTACACACCCTAATCCGCTTGAATTCTGAACATTTGTGAGAGAATCCGTATCACCCTCGCAAGCTGGAAGTCACTTAAGTTAGTCCGATTGCAAAAGCATTTGATGCATTCGTGATGCCCTAGGGTTTCGGATTTCGTGATTCCGAAGACAAGCAAGCAATTCTTAAACCCTGAGTAAACCCTAGTGTTGGGCTTTCAGGGTTCAAACCCTGAGGGCCACTTCACACACGAGCCAAGAGCCGTGACCATGAAATTGTGAGAGCCCAAAAGAAAGTGTCCGAAGGCCGTCCAAACACACCTCCATGTAGTGTGGTTACGGACCCTCAAATGTAGCGTGAAGTCATTTGTGATCGGGCCCTCAACCAAACGCTATTTAAATGAATTTCTAGTCATGCGGGTCTTCACAAATGATAAAATAAAATAAATCAACGGTGATGAGCATTCATAGTGTCATGGTCTCCCGGTTTTGTGTTAGGCTTATCTCCAAGAGGTGGTATTTGAAAATAATTCAAGTGATCATGAAACATGTTCCATTCGATGTCATGTAGGAATCCACCTTTACATCCATCTTGCATTCACATACTATGTTGGTCCCTCAAGCGTAGTGTAAATCGAACTTGGGCTGGCTCTGCCGTTTCCACCAATGAGAGTGCTTGAAGTGTAATGGTCATGGGCTCTCAGTCTCATATGTGAAGTGGCCCTGAGGGCAAGGCCACTCACCACCCCTTCCTAGTAAGACAAACTAGAAAACCAATTTTTAATAGTCCGTCACCACTTTGTATGTATGATAATTTGGGTGATTTTTGTGTTGATTTTCATAAACTCAAGGTCTAGGACTAAACCCATTACTTCATATGCTTAAGTTACGAATAACTCTAGGTATTGTGTGGGAAACAACAAACAAGAAGCTAAAAATGATGGGAGAAAGGGAGGGAAGTCCCCACACAACTCCTTCCCCCCCACCCAAATATCCAGAATCTTCCCCACCTATGCCGACAAGCCAAAAAATCTTTTGCTGACTCACCACCCCGGCCCCACCACGGACCCCTCTCTAATAGTCTCCATTATCCACCCAGATTTTGTATTTTTATACATATTTTTTCGTCCACGGGCAGCCGATTTAGCGCCCACACATTCATCTTACGTAGCTACACTAAATAGGTAGATATTTAGTGTTTGATTATATTTAATGTTGTTATCACCTTACCCTGCTCAACACTAATTTTTAATTTTGTAATAATTAGTGTTAGCAGGATATGCTACAATTCTCCTTTTATCCTTGGTTTTTAATGTTACTTATTTTCATATATATATATATATATATTATTTATTTATTTATGGACTCTACACAAATCTTTCATGGTTTGCAATTCATCACCACTATCCAACCTATGCAATGACATTGCTACTGTCTTTTAAACTGGCACAATAACCCTAAAGCGGGTATCTTCTTTCTTAAAATAAGGGCCCAACCTCTCATACAAAAATCCGAATGTAATATATTTTATTGGAGTTCGCTTTCTGAACTCTTTCTCTGTCCACGAACCCAACAACAAACGGTCTATAAATCCGTACATCCATTTTTTACTCCATATGTTCCTCTCTCAATGCCCCTATACTCTCATAAACCAAGCTCAAAATTACAAACTTCTCCCATTCTCCTTGCAAAAACAATGCTTGAATGTTCACAACGTAACGTGCTTCACAAGCATGTACAAAATATATGTATAATCCTAAGAGCAAAATAATTCTCAACCTCCTCTCCTCCATTTGCAACCATGCTTGCTGAAATTCAAAGTGAAAGCAACCGAAAACAAAAAAAGAAGATAAAAGAAGTAAAGAGAAGTGAAACCAAGAGAAGACAAGAGAATGGATAAACTTGAATTTTTCCCAAAACTGTCCTTTTTGGATATGTATCAAAAAATCTGGCACATTCACTTTTTGGTGCATGGGCATTCCTCTTGATCCACATTCGGTTTACCCCGAGTGTGAGGGGCCCAACAGCTTTGTAAATTGATTTGTAAAGAAATGGAACCATGGAAATGGGAAGATGGTCCGACTTCATGGTCCGTGGCGTAAAGCGGCCCTTAAGATGCGTTTTGGGTGTGCGCCGTGTTGGTGGGGGTGTTGAGGGATTCGAGTTTTAAGTTAAGATGGTGGGAGTGTTGAGGGTTTCGAGGTTTAAGTTAAGATGGTGGGAGTTTGATAAGTAGGTGGAGGTGGTGGGGATAGTGTTTGTGTTTGGAAAGTGGTGTTGTGCGGAACCATCTGCTAGTGTTTTTGCAACTTTCTTGATCCGTCGACATAACCCTGCGAGGAATATTCGCGCATTGAGATTGGTTCTTTGCAAGCATAGAGCGTGGAATTTGTGAGCTTTGTGATCGATTCTTTGCAAACGTCAGTAAGTATAGAGTGTGGGATTTGTGAGCTTTGTGATCGGTTCAAGGTGGAAGTGTGTAGTTTTGTGTGTGTGTGTGTGGGGGGGGGAACGAGGCAAATTGAGCGTGCTGGGTTTTGGGAAGGCGAGAGCAGAGAAGAGAGAGAGAGAGAGAGAGAGAGAGAGAGAGAAGGAGAGATGGTGGTATTGACTTCCGTGATGGCGCCGATCATCCCCGTGCCGCTGCATGCCGTCGCACCCCAGGTGCAAGCGCAGAAAAGTCCCACGCCCTCCTCGATTTGCAAGCTGAGCCCGCGGGCAATGGCGTCCACTGCGGCCAAACCCGAGAATGGGAATAACAGCAGCAACAACAACAACAACAACAACCTTAACAACAACGGCGTTCCCAAGATGGAACCCTTCAGCCGTAGTCGCATCAGTCGCCTCATGCGGGAGCCGTCTCTGTTGGAGAAGGCCGAGCATGCCCTGGGGGGTATGTATTATACACACCTCTCCCGACATTCTTGTGTCGAAACTAAGCTTAACCACATGCATAAAGATTGACGATTCGTCATATTCCATTCTGAATCTTGTCTTTTGTGGAGGAAGCCAACAATTTCTCAAATTAAGACCGATGTTGCGTAGTTTCTTGCATAAATTGCGTTTGGTGCACCCTAAGTAGTACCTTCTTTGTGGTGTTCTTCCATCTTTCTTATACAGTGCATTTGTTGGTCATCACCTCACCAAGTGTTGGCCATCCATAATCATGTTAACAGCAATGACAATATCATTAAAGTATTCCCATGTCCACACCTCTTGGTAGAAGTGTGACTTAATCTGGTCGTTCCGTGCACATGTAGATAGATGCCTCCTTATGTTGAGATAAAACTTGAGACTTCACAGTAAGGGCTAAAATGATAACTCAGCACTAAGTGGTATTTTACCTGTTCCCTTAACATCAAGCGAACACATAATTATATGCTCCAGAAGGTGTGGGCGTGACGTTGTGTTTATTTGTTATTTTCTAACATTGTGTTACCATTGACTTACCACTCGGGTGTGGCCGGACCCTTAGGGTTGAGACAGACACGTTGATGTTAACAATCTTGAGATGGTGGACATATGCAGATAGGTGCTCACAGTTGGAAGGCGATGAGGCCTATCGTTGCTGGGAGGCTCTCTTCGAGTTTGAAAATATCAAGGTATTTTCTTGCTTTCCGGACACCTTTTCTTGTGCAGAGAATTTCAATACAGGCATATTCACTTAAGCTTCTCGAAATTGCTCCGTCTAGCCAAGATAACCCTATCAATAGCCTTTTGGATTGGCGAGCGGCTTAGCATTAGGTGTAACATGCAGTCTTTGTTACCATGCTCTGCCATAGAACCTTAGATTCGATTGTTTCTGCTGTGGCAGTAACAACTGAGGTGTAATGCATCTGTCTTAAATAAGGAGCAAATTCTTAGAACATGTTGCAGTTTATAAGGCCCCCTTTACAATAGAGAGGTAGATAGCTCAAAGAGCCTTCTCATTATCTACACTTGAGCTTTCACCTTGAAAGCTTGTCCTTTTTACAGGACTCACAATGCACAACACATAGATGGAGCGTTGATGGTTCCCATGTGCAACATCCATGACAAGCTCTTGACAATCTTTTGTCAATATGTGAAGCTTGGTGATTGGTGCCATGGGGTGCAACATCATCTTGCTCCTTGATTTGTTTTCTCCTCTGTTGCTTTTGCTCTGTACACATGCCTGGTCATGTGGTGGCAGTAGCTTCCTAGCCAGCTGCCTTGCATGGACACATTGATTAGGAAAATCTAGGAGATCATTGATGCCATGCATTGTCCTTTTGCATGCATTTCGTGTAGGGTTGACAGAATAGAATTGTGTGCAGAAATCATATGAGGTGGAATGTGAGACAGCTGTTACTGGTGATCGCCCAAATGCCTGCCGCCCTTTAGAAAGATTTGAGAACCTTGTCAGACAATCAGGTCAAATTTTTCCCAAATTTGTGGTGAAATGTAATGCCTGTTGTGAACTTTCGGAAGTCATGTTATAATCGTAGTTTTTGTGGTGAAGCATCAAGCTCACACAAAGTTCTTGGACTAGGATATGACACCAAGTTCTATAACTAAGTCTTGAACCCTTTCAAGTAACTAAGTTAGGATTACTTCCATTAGAATGTGCTTGAAGGTGCACAAATCCTTAACCATGGTCCTCTGTAATTTATTTATAGCATTGCTTGACCTGAACCACAATGTGAAGTCTCTACTACCAATGTGAAGCCTAGGCAGCCAGTTTTTTTTATCTGAGACATGATGTACATGAGGCATTGGAAATGAGGATTTTACGTTGCTAACAATCCTCACCTGGTTGAGCCTGATGCAGGTGGTGTATCGGGTCTGATAGACAATGTCCGAATGGTGGCCAGAAATGCAAAGATTCACCAACAACCCTTAGAGGTTCCTGTGCCTGAAAGGCCTATATTCCCAGAAGATGGAGGCATACCTGCCCCAGCCACTAAGGGCTCCGAAAAGGATCAGGACATGGGAATTTTGCCGGAATCGGACCTTACACGCATGCTCCGGCACCGGGGCCAAGCGCCAGCATGGTTCACACATCCTCCTGATCATGAATCTGATTAACAGGAACTGGAGCTTTGCGTTCTCAAGCAAGTCTGCTGGAATGTCAGTAAGTTACGACAGAGAGGTTGATAGCTTTGGGAGAAGGTGTATATTGGAAGTTTGAGAGATTTGTGATGTGTGTAGATCTAAATTCCTATACCTATGTACCTGGTGTAATGGTTTTTACTATTCCCCAGATCCTGCTATGATCTATTTCAGTTGTGGAAGTCCGTTGAGCTGAGGAAGAATTTATGCAAGAATTGTTGAGAGGCTTATGAAGGCAAGTGGGTGCTGATTTACTACGACCTCTGTGTGTCGCATGTACATTTTTGAGAGTCATTCAAAGGCTCTTTCTACAATTGTTAATAATATGTATTTACTACTTATGCATTCTGTATGACCAGCTTCTACTCATTGAGTGTCATACAATTCTGAATTTTGGTGACTGCGGTTTTCTCTGATCGAGGTACTTTACTCAGCTGTTTACAGTGAAACTAGAGGAATTGCATAGTTGATGCGTGATGTTCCATGGCAATGGGATCTTAAAGAAGGGTGGACATGTTTCAAGGTTTTCACTTTTCATCCATAGATTTTCTTTGCAATCTTTTATACTGTGGTAGACATTGTTCCCCATCCCATTTGTTTTCCCATTCCAGCTAATTACACATCTCAGTGTAGTTATCGAGACATGGTGACCCTTGATAATGATTCGCTACATATATATGCTTCAATTTCCATGATTTCCTCCAGTTGCAGATATGCTGTGAGATACCCTGTGGAGTATCTGCCACCACATACAGAGTACCAACTACACAGTTTATGGTACTTAGTGTCACATGTGTGATAGTGTCGCTTATCCTATATTTTGCTGAGTCTGCTAGGTTGCATTGATGATTTAAAACTTCACCATAAGTGTCACCCATGACACTTGGCATTCAATTAGTGCACTTTGTAATATCTTGGCATGACTATGTTCAATAGTGTTATGAGGTGCACGCCTATGTTCCACAATGGTCTATACGTTGACTAAAGTGTACACAAATGGCACTCGGCAGTAGTATGCTCAAGAATATGCTCCCCTTGTATATTAAAACCCAAGACTATCATCTAACGTACCCAATGTGCTACTCTAAATGTCATAATGGAGATATTTTTTCACTTAAAAGAAGTTACTTGCGTTGATGAATGGCTTCATATTGGCAATTAGCACACGTGGCACTTTGAGATCACTAGGCATCTAGTTTAGGCCCTCTGCAAATAGTGTATGTGACATTAAATTCCACAAATGGTGTTCTAACTTGTAATGTTTTCCAAAGCATATCCTTTTAGAACAATTTCCAATGATATTGGTTGATGCAAATTATGTGACAAAATTTAATTTTGAGCATTTGAATAGCCTAGGGACCATACCAGAGCAACAATTAGCCAGTCATTTCTAAACAAGCAAGGTGTCTTCGATGCTTCAATATACAAGATTGGGCAACTAGAGTAGAGGCGCCTATAATCAATCACTTAAGAGATTTTGCGCTAGTTTTGGAGAAGTATAAGGCATTGCAAAATGTTCAAGCATTAACTCAAGTCATTTTAGACCAAATTTACAAAATGGCTTTCAAAAAGTACCGCATGATGATTCGATATAAGAAACTCTCTTACTTGGAGCGCAAACAAAAGGAACTACATCTTCTACTCAAAAGTGACCCAAAATTATTTTGGAAGAGCTTTGAAGAAAAAGATGATTCCACCCTCCCATTTACGGCACAAGAAGCGGTAGATTATTGCACAAAACTATACACCTCAAGACAAAAGAATTAATGATCACTTTGTTCCAACTATTTAGCTTTCAAATGTTCTTATACAGGGGGAATATGGGTCCATGTGAAAGACTTAGCAATCCATAAGGCCGGGGATATCCATGGGATATAACTTGAGCTTCTAAAATAAGTTGCAAATGACCTATGTGAACCAATAACAAAGCTAAATAATTTGGTGGCTAAATAGGGTTTCCTGGCCTCATGGATTATCAACATCATTCAAATGATCTTCAAATCTTGTGAAAGACGCTCCACGGAGAACTATAGGACTATAATGCTAGGAACAATATTTGGCAAGCTTTATGGCTCTATTTCAGCAAGAAAAAAATTAATCAATGGACAGAATTGAAAGGGGTTAGGGCAAGAGGACAAGCATGTTCCACGGCAAGTAGATCTACTTTGGACCACATCCTTACATTACGTACTTTAATCAAACAAGAGATATTTGCAGGTCGATGTCTCTATTCTTGCTTTGTGGATTTCAAGAAAGTTTTTAACATAGTCCCGCGTGACGAGCTTCAAGAACACCTCCAATGATTAGGGGTACCACCATTTGCAAGAGGTTGTAAAAGCCGTATACATCGCAGTCTATGCAAAAGTTCAAATAAATGATGACACATATGGTGAAGTAATGTCCGACATGACATTAAACAAGCATGTCCCCTCTCCGCCACACTATTTGACTTGTACATGATGAACTTGAAACATATTTGGCCAAGACCAATGGGGATTCTTTGTGCTTATTTAGCATGGTGGTTGGCATTATTCTTTATGTTGACGATGTGGTTCCACTCTCTAGATCAAGTGCGAGCCTGCAAAGACTTTTGAGCAAACTATATGAGTTTTGCACTTATTCTAGCCTTGAAGTCAATCTAGTCATGATATTTGGCCACACCAAAAGGAAATTAAACCAAGAGGTATTTTACTTAGACAATGATCAAATTGAGATCACTTACGATAACAAATATTATCTCGCACATCTCCATGAGGAGTGCCTGCAACACGATAGGCACAAAGGAGACCCTGGAGTGACACCCGAGAGTTATACCACAATAGGTGAGAGGGCCCAAGTGATCCTAGTGTGGGTGAGGGCCCCAGGCGTTGAGAACGCCTCCCACCCACGAAGACTAGGAGTCACGAGGGTAAGGCCATGAGCATTGAGTAACTTATGGTGTCCAAAATCTAGAATGCTCAAGAACTCCCAAATATGAGGTGTGAGTAAGGAGATATGGCAATTTGAGTGAGGCGCTCCTTCATGTAAGTCACACTAAATGTTAGCCCCTTGAAAGCTCCTCATTATGGCATCTTCAAAGTTGGGACTACTTTATGTTAATTATCTTAAACCTTGGTTTAGGCTCTAAAACCCAAGGCTTCATCTAGTTTACTTTACGGATAACTCTATTGTTGAAACAATGATATTATATAATCAGAGAAGGTTTGTTGACATGGTTGTTTGCTTATACGGGTGGGAGCTTGGCACGGTCTTTTGACCATAAAATGGATAGAATCTAGGAATGGGCCACAAGCCGGCCTGCTACCCCTCTCTAATATAAATACATGATTTCATTTGAGTTGGAGGAGTGTCCATTTAGACTAGCTTGCCAATGGGATCTTTCATTTGGGAAAATGCCCCTAAATTCATCACAGAAGTGAGGTCGCATTTTAGGTGGGCAAAGTACAAAGAGTAGGTTGACTTAATGGCTAGACCCTCCTATATGGAAACGAAGTTTTGTTGATATCAAAAGGATCATGGGTCAATGTGGGCCTAAAATCTTGGGGGTTCGTTGAAAAAAAATACACCTAGAAAACTTACTTGAAGATAATTAAAATATATTACTAAAATATAGGGTGTATCTTACTCTTTGAAGATAATTATTATATTGAAGTTATAGTAACATAGCATCATGGAATAAATACCATAGAAAGACTTATATGTAGCATAGGGTCTATAAAAATCTAGACCATTAACCTTCTTCTTTTTCTAAGATGAGGTAAACATGAAAGTTATAATATCTAAAAATAATAAGATGTGTATGACATGTAAAACATGATTTTTGTGGAAAAATCAACAAAATGTATTGGCAAGTTTTTTTTTAAAAAAAATAAAAATCTACAACACATATGTTCCTTTGCCAACACAAAGAACACCCATGTAATACAATAAGTGCGCGTTTCCATAATACAATGTTTCCCTATGTACAATTTTCGGGTGGACAGAAAAGAAGGATATAAGTACAAGGTTATAACTAAGAAATAGCATATTGTATGTATAGCATTATGTATGTATGTATGTATATAATACCATACCGTATGTTAATGAGGAAAAAAAATTGTTGGAAATGGACCTCTAATATTTGTATGCTAAAAACCCTCATCATTGCTTGATAAAGTCATGAAGACTCTTTCATCCATAAAATGTAGCATGTACAAATAGGTTTCTACCTTGTATTTTATTGTAGAGCTAACACATTTATGTTTCCAAGTCTACCATAATTAACACTTACTCTTAACCCACCACCATGTTGAAATCAAATCCCAAACCCTAGGTGGCTAGGTCAATGACATGCAATGATGGTAAATAAACCTTTGGTAGAGTAGATGTAATATTGTGGCCAAATCAACATCTAAATTGGGGTCAACGACCGCAAATTAATATAGTGCGATTAATTCAGGGCGAATCATCAACAAACCTAATTGGGGGGGGGGGCAGTTTTTACCGCCTCGCCTTTGGGTGCATGATGGGAAACGAAATTTGTATGAAACCATGGCCAAACTCAAGATGCAATGTGACATACAAGAATGCAACAACCACGTAGATTTCAAGGATGGCTTCACTTCAAGGGTCCAAGACCAAGAAACTTTGGAATCAAGCAATCCTATCAATCAAGAACAAAAACTGGACCCAAGAAGTTTACGAGGCTAAACTTCAAACTATGAAAGAGTGAAGATTGTGACTATAATAGGATATCACTTCCCTACCAAACATCGATAGTCCCCACTCAAGACAATATTCTTAGTATGAGAAACTACACTAACTACTATATTTAATGTCACATACTATTTGGTATTACACAATGCTGTACCTTTTTACCATTGATTTTATTATTTCATACCAAGTAAAGTTGTAAGTGTTCTATAGTGTCCAAGCAACCAATTTAACATTTGTTGGTGAATAATGAGATATCCACCAAATAGTAAGTGACACTAAATAACATATTTAATGTAGTCTTCAAGCTTGGGTCCAATCTTGATTCCTAAGGTGCGATCTCATAGGGGTGTGTTTTGGACCCCAATTTTCTTGGACCCCACACCCTTATGAAAAACCCTATGTAAGTGAAACCCGAGAGGAGAATAAGGAAGGCATTGCCATGTGGCTTGTTAAGCTGAAAGCATTCGGGCTCTGCCATGTGTCTTGTCAAGAGCCACATATTAGCTTACGTTATAAGTGGCACTATTTATAATTATAACTTAGTGAAGAGCTTCACCATCTTGAAGCGACCCGCTTCAAATCATAATCAATTTTATGGCATTCGACGTTGGTCATTCAACTTGTTTGAAGTAAGTTGCACAAAGTATTGTATGGCACTCCGTCATTGTGGCAACTTTTCTAATGACACTTCTTATAGTCCCATGCTTAGATCACATCTTCATTCAGCTAGGTCCTACACCTCCTTCACTTGGGAACCAATGTGACAATACCTGGTCACTTAAGCCATTAAGCTCCTTTGGCATGTGAAGGAACTCCATCAATTAACTTGAGAATAATGAAAGTGATGTCAACTTGAGTAAATGTGATTTTGACCGGGTATTGTCTGCATCCTAATAACTATGCCATAAAATATTGACATGGACGATTGGAATTTGGATGACAAATCAGTTAATAACTGACAGTTATCGCAACATTGTGAATCTATAATGCCCAAAAAATTTTATAGGGAATGACAAATAATGCTAGATTTACATTTAGTGTTGGTGACACTACATGGGACAATTTACAATTAGTATGAAGCAAGATGCATAGAATTGGTGACACTAAGTACAATACTTAGTGTAGTGATTTCTTTTGCCACCTATTCTTCATACATTGGTTGGAAGCCACTTGAATCTCATCATCTAGAAGTTTTAGTTCTGCATTCCCAAAGATGAATGAGGAAGCACCCTTGCAACACAAACTCTTCTTCACAAGTAGCGTGCTCGGACCACGTGACTCTCAAATGTGAACTTGCCCTTCAAAGAATGTATTGTTTTTTGGAGCTTTGCACAAAGTTATGCAAGGTTCTTTTTCTTCCCAAGAGTGTCGAAGTGAAATCCTACATAAACAATGCTCTTTAGAATTTCATATAGTGAGAGTACCTCTCAATTATCCATGTTAAAAATACATGTCTTCTATAGTTTTGTGATCGAACCATTTCAAATGTGCCCATTCAATCAATTTGGGGTTGTGAAGCTAATTTTAGTATCGAATCATCTAAAATGCGTAATTTATTGTCTTTAAGTTTGAATTGAATCATAATCCATTTCAACATTCAATCTTAAGTTTAGAACTATCGCAAATGATACATCTCTTCAAGAATTCCTCTCAAGTGTGAATTAGGAGGTTTTGTGAGTTTAGCTAGTTTTGGGGATTGGAAGTCTAGATACAATGGGGTCACAAATCCGAGATGTCCACCCAGATATGCTATACAACTTATTCTAAATTTATGTTTTTTTCATTCGAGTTGCGCTAGTTTTAGATCCATTAGTGTTGGCAACATTAAGATCAAAGCATGATCACTTGGATAAAAATTTGATCAACATGCAAAATTGGTTCTCCAAGATTATTGTTTAAAAAAAGAAGAAAAGATTGGCCTAGTTTTTATATGACTTGTAAAAAAACAAAAAATGTAGGCATTTATACATAATCTTTTGTATTTATGTGACCAATCAAGATGCCAAGTCTGAATAAAGGGTCGTTATTAAAGCTTCAATAGCATGTTGACAAGTTACTATTATAACTATATGATATAATATTTAAACTTATAATATGAAATAATTTGTAAAATAGTATAAATATAATATGTATTGTGAAGGGCTTTTAGAAAAGTGGAAACTTCGCATGAAGTGCACTTTCGTTGGTGCCCTTTAACATTAAAATCTTGCATATGAAGGCTTTAAACCCTAAACACTATTTACTTGGTATCCCACTTTGTTGGATCATGGTTGGGGGCGGGGGGTTTTGAGGAAGCAAATAGTCATTTATTTTCTATAAGGTTACATAATCAATCCAAAAGAACTAGTTGAGATTGAAGGCGTCATGCATGGTCTCCCATAATTCTCTCATGCCCGTATCCTCAAAGAAACGGTCATCATAAATGTTGCTAGAAGTAAATATGCTTTCTACATTGGCCATGAAGAAGTTCAATCAGTCTTCTCATCCACAAAGAAAGGCATGGGCATCGGCCAAGTGTAAAGCTAAATTGGACCATATCATTATTCTTGGCCAAGTGATGCTCTAACCAAGTGGTCCCTTGCTTCATCTTGATGTAAACCACCTTTGAGGGCTAGTTTGTGGCCATTTCCAAAGCCATCCATACATGGTTGGTATTCACCATCCAATTCATCTCCATGGGTTTAGGACCACTTCACTTAGTCTATTATGGATTAGGATTTAAAGCAAACATGGACAACGGTCCTATCCATATTTTGTAATACATTTGAGAGTATTTTTGCACAGTTGAGACATTTACATTGCAAAATAAACTATTCAGAGGAGAAACCAGAAAAATGTGATGAAAATCCCAATCATACATACTTTGAAAATCAATATGGACAAATACTCCCTCTAGATTTTCACAAATATTATAATGTGCATGCAACGAGCATATGCTACATTAGGAGATGCAATCCACATCTAGGATTAGTTCTTATCATTTCCATCATAGGGTCCACTAAGAAAAGGGCACATATACAATTTCATTATGACATCCATAATATATCCATAAGTCAAGATTTACCGAAACCATAATTTTATACTCTCTTTTTTGGAGACATGAGGTCAACAAACCAACATCAAAATGCACTAAGAACCAAAGGAAGACACTTCGAAGGGAGGCAGGGCCCCTTGGACACGCCACACCGCCACATAAAAGTAACAAGGAACCAAGGCACCTCGACCCCACCAAGCCACCAAACGAAGGACGACCCCCAAGCCACTATGTAACAAGTGTCCTAGCAACCTAAGTACATCGCCGTTTCCCAATTCCAAGTGTCTTTCAATCTATCCCGTCTACAAAGGACTTGCCTATCCCCCAAGTTTGGTCAAAGCCTTTAAGAAAGGCTTCGGCCGAGTAGGCACTAATCTTAACAAATTTAATGACCATGGCCCAAACCATTTTGGCATACATGATAAGGTCATCCCAAATGAGATGCTTCAACTTTGGACTCACACCATTGTTCACAGTTGAATACCATGTCATTGCGCTCAATCCAAACTCTCCAAAGAGTAACGCCTCAGAGGAGGTGCCACGTCTTAATTTTGTTTAGCAAACTTCTTAGGGATCCTCTCCCAAAAAAGGGTTTGTTTCCAATTGAAACTAACATAATTGCCAGTTCTCACCTCACAAAGTTCATGCATAATGGTTGTAGCCCATCTTCATGCTCTTTGGGCTTGAATGCAATCCCAAAATTTGTCCTTAGTCGAGTTTGCTCATATTAGGAAGGCAAAAAACACATTGCTTAGAGATAGAAGTTGAAGCAATCTACGCCCTCCATTCATTGACTGCAATCACTTTGTGCCAAATGGATCACATCGATGCGGTTTTCTGGTTGGAGTGGGCAAGGTCCCACACATGTGACCGGTAAAAATGGTAATTACCCGGGAGATAGCCTTGCCATTTATCCGCCACCCGAGTCATGCCAAGAACCATGTTGATAACAAAGTATTTTCTAGATTTCGTGTTGTAATTAAGGAAGCAATAGCCCTCAACCCATCACCACCAGTCCAGATCCCAACGAAGTGTGGGAGTTTTGCCATAGGAAAACATTATTTTTTATATTTTTTATTGCCCCTAGTAGTATGGATGATTTTTACATATGAAAAAAAAACTTGTAAATCCACTAGTGGGGTTCTCCCATTCAATAAAGCGCCCCTTCAAATTTTCTCATTTGGTCTACATAGGACATTGGGGAGTCAAGACTTGAGAGTAATATTCCACAATCCAAATAACCACCTAGAATTATTCACTTTCCCAAATCTTCATGATTCACAACCCACCAAGAATGGTCGGAACCTTTCGATTTCACCAATTGTAAGCCACAAGTTTTTGATGAGGAAGATAACTTGGTCTTTCATCTTCTTATGTTTTGGAGAATCGTCGAGCATTTTGAAACATTCACCATCCCTTCATGCACGATCCCATGTGTCGAACCATCATGGACGTTTGCCAATAAAGTGGCCAAAAAGGTGCCCCCTAACTTGCGGGAGGGGCTCGACATTCCCAAACGTTGATGTACCGCAAGCAATGTTCAAGATTGAAGTCTTCAATGTCCTTCAAATGCGATTTGGCCCTTCAAATTTATACCTCTCTCAAAATAGCTCTTCAAAACGCAATCCCAAATTGAAAATGAAGACATCACTTGAAGTTCTCAATACAATCTGTCCGCCACAAGAACCAACAAGTGTAGGGCATTGTCACTACAAGAAGTCACTGGAGTTAGATGGTTGATTCCTAATTCTTCACACTGTACTAGAAACATGTACCATATAATTCATGCACAAGTTTAATATGAATTTTATATTTCATTTCTATATTCTTGGATCGACGTCTTGGATTTGAACCAACTCTTCAACTGAAGGGCTGAAATTTGAGAGCCCTTCGAAATGAAACTCATATGAGGGCTTCAATCTTGAACACTAACCGTGAGCGAGTTGGGTACAAGTATTAGATGCACACCAAAATTAACTAACTTCAACATAAATAGCCCATAATTAGAGGTGTGGCCATTGCCTATATAGGAGTTAAAACAAAATCACGGTTTTTCTAACAACATGTGTCAAGAGAGATGATTAAGTTGTGACTCGCATTTTTTTTCTCACCTTTTCATCTACCAATTCTCACTCATGCCTAGTGAACAACTATCATAACCGGTCTCTTGGAAATACATACATTGAAGTGGGTGGCCAACCTCCTTTCCATCTCCCAACAATTTGTGGAACGGTGGAGCACCTTGGTGTGTGCATTCAAGGACATTGAGTAGATCTCCAACGACCGTTCCAAACCTTAGAATGTGTGAGGATGTGCTTTTCTTCAAGGCTTGCCATAAAGCACGTTTCGAAAGAACAACCACATCTAGAGTTCACTCGTGCTCACTTCCAATAGAAGTTTTACCCTTTTTCCTTTTTTGCCAAAGACATTAAAGGCTCCCTTCTCCGGTGCCCCAAAATCCACTTAATTTGGACTTCCGTTTTGCCCTTTTTCCCCGGTTAAAAGAAAACAAGTCTTCACTGCAACAACTACAAATAAAACACCAAAATGCCCATGCAAACCCTTGCTCACAAGGGAGGACACAACCATGCATTGTGAGGCCCAAAAAACTTAAAAGAATTAATGAACCAACGCACGAGAAGCCGAGGTGAAGCCAATCATGGCCCACGAAACAACACCAAGCACCCTATTCTTTGATTAAAAATGAAACCAATGCGCAAGAAATGACACCAAACAAGAGGAGAGAATTTCACTCGTAACCACACACAACGTTTAGGGTTGAAGTTCTCACATGTAATTTCAAATTGAAGGGCACCAAAATAATTGTACCTCATGTTAATTTTGTACACTTTGAAAGCCCTTCACAAAAGAAATACATACAACTTCATGGTCGACATGCTATCAAAGCGTTGAAAACAACACATTGTTCAAAATTAACATAATTTGGTCACACGAATGTGAGAGATGCCCCTGGCTAAATTAGATTTGTATTCGGCTAAGCCCCGCCCCTCCCACGCCTCCTTCACTACCCAATCTTTCTACTTGCACCTGCATGGGAACTCCTCCATGTTGGGAACCAACATGACAATACCCGGTCACTTTGGCATATGAAGGGAACTCCACTATTACCTTGGGAATAACAAAAGTGATGTCAACTTGAATATTTGTAATTTTTGACCAGGTATTGTCGCATTGGTTCCCAACGAGGAAGAATTCCCATGCAGGTGCGAGCAGAAAGATTGGGCAGTGAAGGAGGCATGGGAGGGGCAGGGCCCAGCTGAACACAAATGTGATTTAGCCCAGGGTGTGCGAGATTGTGTAGTTCTAATAGAAGCCCAGTTTTAGAAATACGTGCCTATATTGTTGGTTTTCTTCCAACTCACAAAAATACTAGCACGATCCAAGGACATTGACTCAAAATTTGACAACCAAATTCACACAATTTGTCAGGTTGTCTAGTGCATGATATATCGTGGTGGACATTCCACTCGTGCTCAAATTTGTGAACCCAATGAATAGGTACCAATTCTAGAAACTAGCGAGTATGATCCCACCGGAGCTAGAAGTTATTTTTTGAAAAGAAGTTTAATGACAATATATATTTTTTGAATCTTGAAAAATAAACATTCTTCAATTTAAACTTACAATCGACAAGCCGACTCAAGTTTCAAAATGCCTCACATTACGTGTTCTAGATAATTTGAGGTTGGAATCAACTTCAAAGACCTCGAATCAGTTTAATGGGACACATTTGAATCAAACTGATCACAAACTTATAGAAGACATATATTGTTAACATCAATGGGCGAGAGGTACGCTTGTATGCAACAATTACCTCTCATTCTAAAATTGTGAAGGGCTATTTTTTTTATCTTATTTTACATGTGGGTCTTAAATGTGACAACACTCTTAGTGAAAACCTTACATGTCCTTGTGAAAGGCTCCCCAAAAAATCTTTTCATTGAAGGGAATTTTCACATTTGACGAGCTTTGAAGACTTCAAAATATGATACAGACCAAAATACGCACCCTCAAAGAGAAGCCTAATTGCATTTCCAAACCAATTTTTTCCTCAATCTTATGGTATGTGGTTGCTCTTCTAATGATTTGAGTTACACAACATAACTTGGATTGAAAATCAGACCTCCCGTGATTTAGTTATACTTATCAAAATTCCATGTTTGTTGGTTCCTTGTAGATGAATACTTTACTCCTCCCAATTGTGGTCACTATTATGTGTGGAGTAGTTAAAGTTTTTTGAAGACGCAATCCAATATCTTTTAAACATGTGTCTTTGTGATGTTTGTTCTTTGACCCTTGCCTAACACACACCAATCGAATATAGGTTTTCGATTAAGGACAATCACCAAATAACACTCACATACCTCTGTGCACAACAAAAGATCCTCCTTTTGAGTTGATGAATTCACTTTGACTCATTCCACCAAAACACAAACAAAACAAAACAAAACGGCTAGTCGTAAGAGTGCCCTGCCCTAAGGTAGATATACGAGAAACGGTGAAAATGAGCTAGGAAGAGTGGCTTGAACTTTGTGCAATATTTTTCAGAGATGGAGTAGAGGAAATGACGAGGAATGCAAGTTGTTTCATGATTAAATTCCATGTAAAGAATTAGTTACATTTTCTCAAAGAAGCAAGTAAGTCAACCCCCTGCTTGTATAGTAGAGTCCCCCTATTATGAGTATCAAAACATCCTACTGTGCTACAAATGCACACAAACACAATTAACTCAACGACACCCAAAAGTGATCGCAAGTGGTGTGGAACAACACCTATCAGGCCAATCACTGCATCCACCTATCATTGCATCTTTTTTGAGCCACCACTTTTACAGTTAGCCATTTTGGGTCCACACAAGAATCATTCCACCCCTAGTCTAGTGCACCAATACATCATTTATGGTATTTAGCATCACTTACAGTTTGGGGTTATGCATTGCTATAAACATTTTATTGTTAAACTATTTTTTTTAAACTAAGGAGAGATGTTAATGTTCTATAGAGTCCAAACAACCAATTTGATCTTTGTTGGTAAAAAACCATATCTATGATTTAAAAAAAAGTTATAGCTCAATGTAAGTCCAAATAATAAGTGACACTAAATACCATAAACAATGTAGTGGTCATTCATAACATTATTTAGATTCATAACAGTGTTATGTGCGACTGACAATATTCTCCAAAATATTCCCCACATTCAAAATGCCCCACAAAACATTGTTATGAATCTGAATAATGATATGTTCATCATTTTGGTTTTTCTACCTTAGTACACTGACCGGGGAGATTTTTGGACATAATCGGTTGAGTTCCTAGTGTTTGCAAGTCCAACCGGTTACATGTTGACATCCTTCGATTTTCCTTTATTAAATTAGGGTATATTCTATAAATTCCTCTGAAATGATTGGTATTTTTCCTACAATCTTGAACTTCAACCGGTTATTTCTCAAACTCAACCGGTTCATTTGTAACTAACTGCCGGTTCTCCCCGATCATTGCCTTAGTATTATTTTGCACATGTGATCAATTTTGAGTCGATTGTCCGACCAAGACCAATACTGGACATTTCACAGACCACTTTAACTAACATGAACAACCACTTGCAACATCTGGACTCCACTTGAAGAGCGAGTTACTAACACCACATGGGACCAGTTCTGGTTGGCTACCAAACTTGGCCCATTTCAGACACCAACCCTAGGTCTCTTTCCACAGGGCAGAGCCAATAAAAAAACCCAAAAAAAATCCAGGGCGACCTTATCCACATTCATCCACACTTATTCATCCAGATGCCAGGTGCGCTCCAGCCTGTTCTTCGACAACACCACCATCGCTCGCAAAGGAAGGAAGCAAGGAACGCCAATCGCCATCGCCATCGCCAGCCCAGCGACACTCGGCGTTCCAATTTTACACATCCAATGTCCCCTAGTCTGGACTGAAACCTGTAGCACCACATGCTTCCTCGTTAAGTTAAGTCAAATTCCCGACCTTGCTTAAATTGGGTGCTGAAGGTTCGACCCTAAAACTAGCTGTGCACTTTGCAAGTAAGTTAGAACTGCCACTCGGATCATTCTGTTATTACAGTTGCTCTGTAGTTCCGCATCCCAGCGATGCAGCCGAAACTTCGTGGCTGTGAGAAGCTTCTAAATCAAGCGATGAACGCAGAGGGCGCTGTGATGGTGACGAGCTGGTCAGATCCATCCCGCAGGGTGGGGCATGGAAATCGCGCAGAAACAGCTGGAGATGGGAATTAAGGTGGTGACGAGGTGGGGTAGATTGATCATGAGGGTGGCAGCTGGTTCCCGCGCTCAAGGGTGTCGGTTTTTTTGATAGCTTCCTTTATGACACACGTAAATTGGCGTAATGTCTGCAGGATCTGTTTCGTTGGGTTATCTGGTGATTGAAGCTAGGTGAAAGGTTTTAGTTTTTGAGCTCTTGGTGTGGCGAGCTCTTGGGTTAGCTCGGAGGACGTAGGTAGCCCCCTTGTTGGTGCTTGCAAGAATGCTACTACTGAATCGAAGACGACTTTGATCTAAACTGTGGATTTGTTCTGAGGAACTGAGTGGGATTGAAGCCGAGGTGGTCACTGCATGTCTTCCTGTTTCCGTTTTTGACACTTGAGGAATGTCTTGAAGCTTGTGTGGAGAATCTGTGTCGTGGGGTCATGTGAGGAAGGGAGGTCTCGGAGGGTTTTAGTTGTAGAGTTTTGGATGCGCGAGCTCTTGGGTTATCTCTGTAGTGTCTTGCATGTGCTTGCAAGGATGCCAGTGGATTGAAGCTAAAGGTGATCTGGATGACGACTTGTTGTGAGGAACTGATTTGAATTGAAGCCTTGGTCCCTTGTTAGTTCTTTGCAAGATTGTTATTGGATTGAGCCTAAAGTTCCTGTGGATTACAACTTGCTGTGAGGAACTGATTGGGAACGAAGCCAAGATGGTTCCTGTACCTTCTTCCCATTTTCCGATTTTGACACTCTTATCCCTGCCTGTGCTTGTAGTACTAAGTGCAGCCTGTTGCCCACGACCTAATCATTGACAGTACTCCACAGGGGATCATCTTCAACCTACCTGGTTTGTCTTCAGAAGAAAAAGAAAAGAAAAATCATCTCTAGCACTCGAAACAGTCAAATCTAAGCAATACCAATATCGCAGTAGGCATCATCATTCTGTCGTCGACATCATCCTCAGCCTTACCCGCTGTTTCTTCTTCACAAGATTTCTAGCCCTAGCACATCGAAGCAGCTGCCATTAGCGTATTCGTGACGTAATGAGCCTTGAGAAAGATACGTATTCGGATGGTTCTGGTGTTAGAAGTCCTCGCGGTTGTGACGATTGCCACGATTGTGGC
Organism: Polytrichum commune; assembly: GCA_950295325.1. Taxonomy (NCBI): domain Eukaryota; kingdom Viridiplantae; phylum Streptophyta; class Polytrichopsida; order Polytrichales; family Polytrichaceae; genus Polytrichum; species Polytrichum commune. The sequence goes on from OX485807.1 coordinate 42,032,914, forward strand.
CACCCCTCGCGGGTTTAATCCTCCCACTTCAAGACCCGTGCTGCCGTCGTCTTCAGATTGCAATCTTCCTGATAACTCCATGGTGGAAAAGATGGACGCGGAGGGGGATGATTTGGGGGCCATCAACAACGACACGTTGACGATGGCAGAGCTGGAGGAGGATGAGGATGAGGATGAGTCGTCAGGTCTGCAGTTGGAGGTAGCCGGGAAGCTACAGGAATCTGTGCAAGAGGTGAAGGAGGCTGTGAAGGAGCTTTTCCATGCGCATGTGGAAGGGGAGGAAGGCAAGTTCTACATTCTTGCCAAAATTCTGCACATATTGCTTCACCAGGGGCTGCGGATTGCGCGTCTTGTCTCAGCTAGCGCCGTGGACTGGATGTGTCAGGGAGGACCTTGGCGAACATTCTTGGTCACAGCAGTAAGCCACCCTCCGTTCATCCTTGTGAAACCTAAAAATTGCTCTTCTCGATTCTTTCACTGTTAGATAGGTTTGCCTTCGAGTCACTTACTTCTGCATTGATGTATGATGATGGCATCGGAGAGTGATTTCCACGTTGAATCATGGAGTCTCTTTAAGCATCCAAGTGCTTGTTTGGGGTCCTCTTGAACTTGGTTCATTAGCTCCAGTATCGCTCTCCCATGCCATAGGGGAACCTTGTGATCATTTAGAACCTACAACTTTACTCAATTCTCTCACTGTAAGATAAATTTCCTTTCGAGTCACTTCTGCTTTGACGTATGATGCATCGGAGAATGGTTTCAACATTACATCATGTCTCTTTGGGAACTGACAACTCAAGCATCTACAGTAAGTGCTGGTTGGGTTCCTCTATCAAAACTTGGTTCTTTAGCACTAATACCCCTTCCATTTCAAAAAGTGTTTGCAATAGGAAATTGAATAAGAAATCCAGGTCCGTGTCAAAAGTGAAGTTTTACCTGGCCACATGGGCTTGAGTGCAAACTTCAAGTGCCAAAAACTAAAAAGGTGCTCTTGAAGAAGACTGTTACTCTTCAAGATGTGTGCACACAACCACACACCTATTTCTCAAGCATGAAGTGTTGCTGTAAGAAACCTACTTGGGAGTCATCAATTTTCCTTACAATTATTCACATGTGTTGGTGCCAGTTTCACTCGGTCGAATAAATCGGCTACCGATAGGAGATTGTTTTTTTCTCTACTCCTAGTGCCCCCATTCAAAACTCACATTTGGGCCCTCTGCGTGAAAATGTTAACGAACATGATCCCTGTTGTCCAACTTTAGGTCATTAGGTGGGAGTGTGCAATAAATATTCAGAATTAATTCGCGCTCGCCAACCGGGGGGTGGATTAAGAAGGGGGAATCGTCCTTTGTGTACAATATCCTTATGGGGGAGAGGTGAAGTGTGATTGCCCGAGTACTTGGACGTTGCATTGTTTTAGTACTTATCCGAGGTTGTTTTGTTGCTGCAGGGGGGCATTATATCATTTGCTGTTCTAGCAGGGGTGGTGGCAATCGCTGTCCTCCTCCTAACATCAACTATGAATGCTGCGATTGCAAGTTTCCTGATGTCCATTTCCATGGTCGGTGTTTTCATGACCTTCTTCTTCTCATCTGTGACGGTCATCTACATGGGAGCTATTGGCTTTGGAGGTCTTACCATCAGCTCAATTGCATTCTTGAGCGTTTGTGCAGTGATTTTCTTTTCAGGTGAGCTTTCTCGAGTCTTATCTTATGAACCAGTATTTTGCAAGATGTTGGGAGCCTTTTTTTGGTCTCATGTTCCACTTCTGAAACGACTGCTTGCTGTTGTTTTCAAACAATTACAATTGTGGTTGTAGCATGTAATAGAAATGTATGACTCTGCTGGGAAGCGCATGACTAATAAGTGCTTTTTTACATTCAAGTTATCCTTTAACTCAACATGACTTTTGGTTGGGAGTTGGTTGTGTTGTATACAACACCTCCCATGTTTGGTAAGTTTGTGGTGCATGCTTGGAGGTAGTGTGGAGGTTTGAATGAAGAATATTCTATATTGGTTCATTGAGGGTCAGACCTACTTGGTGGGAGAATGAGTTTGGCCCCTAATGAACGGAAGTAGGTTGCCCTTCATGCAAATTCAAGCACTACCTCCAAGCATGCACCAGAAGTATTTATTCTGGAGGCTTATGCAAAACAACCAAAGAAGAACCGCGAGGGACCATCTCCTGTTAAAAAATCCCATTAAGTGAGAGAATGAATTCTATTGCTGACATACTTCTGACTCAATGAGGATGTTTCTGCAATTCCAGGATGGATATGGATAACATGGATTATCTGGCAAGGATTGAGAAAATGCTTCCAGTTTGCAAGGCATTGTGTAGCGATGGCTGGAGCTCTTCTCTTCTCCATCTCAACTGCAAAGAGGGGGCAGTTACTTCAATTCCGAAATCGGAGATTAATCCTCCATGAACACCAGCAATAATATTACTAATACCTTGAACGTCAAACCAAGAAGAGGCAAATCAGCAGCCTCCTGAAGCTAGGCTAGCAATTTTTTTAGGTGTAGGAACAGTTCTTTTTAAGGGTTGGCTGAAACATGCACTTGAGCCTAAAATTAGCAGAGAGATGATCAGCCTACATACAGTTAAACTGTACCATAGCAGCAAATTGTAAAGCTCTAGAACAAAGCACCAAGGTCTGCATGACCTCAACTTAACTCCAGGACTGGAACTGCAGGCTTCAACAATTTTGATACAACCACAGCAATTACAAAAAGGATCATTAATACAGCAATACAACACTGTATGCTATACAGATTTCGATTATCAAAACTTTCGTTTGAAATCTTGATGAAGTTCTGACCCTTCCCCAACATACTTTTACCTAGTTTGCAAACAAGGGCATGCAGAAACTGATGAATCTAAAATCGAAGCCAAGCACTACGTAAGAATTGCTGTTGAGTAAAGATATCTCTAGACTGGAAGATTTGTTGTCGATATTTTTCCTGGAGAAATGAATCAATCTACTTTTGCAAATTATGGAATAATTATCTTGTAATGCCAAATATTGTTAATTTAAAAGTTCAAAGATGACGTATTAAAGGTTTCTTTGAACTTAATTTATTCTTTGAAACTAGCCTCTTCCAAAAATATCTATTTTCTAGCAGGGTACTTTGGTGATTAGTGTTCATTTATCAAGTACTTGGTGGTGACATTTCAAGGGTTTCTTCATTACGTACATGTTGGAATCTGCAGTGTGTGATTGTAGTATCAGACATTAAGCTTGGTCATCCACTGAGGCTGTTCGAACTCTATGTGCAGGCATTCACCAATTGGCAGGTACTGAATCAGAATTTCCTTGCAATTGAAATTGCTGCTTTTGGATATGGGTCTTGAGAATCTTTGATTTGTTGCCTCAATAGATTGGGAATTGTTGAATCAAACGACTACTCCATGCTATTTGTAATTCGCACATTCTGATTCCTAACATGGATACCGATTAGGAATCAGAGAACCAGGTCATGAGAACCAGAACATGAACCTAACTGCCCACCCAACAAGTTGAAGAAACTTGTTACTGCACCTACCATCCTTGCTCTGATTTCGATGTTGTTATGTTTACAGAGTTTGAATGTCCAACTTTTAAGTTTCTCAGATGATGGATTTAAAATGAGCGAGGCCTTTAGAAAATCACAGAAAACTCCAACGAAAACAAAACCTGTCACCAACTATTCACAAAATGCAAGTGCTGAATTCAGGGGCGGTTTACACTATGGACCAAGAGCCATGACCATGAAATTCTAAAATCTGTGATTGGGGAGTAAAGTGCTCTTGGTCCCATTTGGCTTTACACTACCTTGAAAAAAGGAGAATGACCACTAACTTTGAGGTCCCCAAAAACTACTAAAATCTGCCATTTGGATAATGTGCCATGGTCTAACGGGTTTTCCGTTGAGGCGAGGCAAAATGCTTGACTCAACGGAAATCAAGGGTGCCGTAAGGCTGAAAATCAGCCATTGGCCGAATTTTTTTTTTAATATTTTTTTTTCCCGAATTTTTTTGACGTTACTGTAGATCGTTGGGATAGAAATATTAAAAAAATCAGCCCAAAGTTGTCCCGGTCCAAATCCACTTTACACTACAAGAGTGACCAAGCCACTCAAAAATACAATTTTTGATTTTTCATGGTCACGGCTCTTGGCCAAGAGCTGTGACCATGAAAATGATTTAATTTTCTTGGTCATGGCTCTTGGTCCATAGTGTAAACCGCCCCTCAGTCACAAGAAGGCAATTTAACACCGGTATACCTTGAGCCAACAACTCTACCTTCAACAAACAGAATAACATGAAGATTGCAAGCATATTTTATTTATCATTTATTCCACTAAAAGGATTCACTCGAATCCGATTGGTGCAGCATAATCACTATTAACAATGGCAAGCACCTTGTAGCGGACACCCATTCCTGGGGGATCACTGTTTGGGTCATCATCTGCCTCTAGCCATGGTGCTGGTCCATCTCCCACTAATCTCCAATAGCCAACTTGCAGAGCTTCAGCTTGTTCTTCAGTGGCGTTCTGTAGCAATGCTTCCAAGCGAAAATTGATTCCAAGTGCTCCTAGGAATTTTGACTGAGTTATGGGCCCATATGCCAATGAACGCACTGCACAGAACAAGGTGATACATGTATAATTAATGTGTTTTGTCTGATCCTGAATCGCTTCATGTCACCTCTGCTTCTGATATTTACAGATTAATCTGACCAACATAAATGATCTAATATATAGACAAAGAAATGTGACCACATGACTTTGATCATTCAGGAGCAAACAATGACCAACAAGTCTAACATGAATTTGTCCAGAGCAACAAAAATGATTGCAAAAACTTGTTCTTATTCCAGGAAAGTTCATCAGAAAAATATATAGGGTTGCAAAGAAATCTCCACCTGCAGCCTCTTCCACTGTATGTTTGAGAGCAACAAAGTCCACATAAGCACTAAGGTCTGCTGAGCCCGGGTTATCTAAGACGTTCACAAATTTGTGCTTCTGGATGGCCTGCCATTTTCACAAGTGAAGAAAATAGTGAATAAAGCCTGTAAGTCAATTGTGATTATAACAATCCTTCTCTCTTCAAATTCTGCCCCTTTACACTGCAAAACGAGTCTTTGCCTTAGACTTCCCAAGGCCTGAAAATCGGAATTTAGACATGTTTCTCCAAGCCCCTGAAAATTCGGAATGAATATAAAGATAAAATAGGTCAAATTGCTTCACAAATTCGACAAATACAATAAAACAAACCTGTAGGCTGTCTGATACAATACTGTCATCCCCATAGTCCACAATGAGGGCACCACCTCCATCCTCGCCGACTCTCTTTGCAATATCAGCTGTTATCTTAATGGCTTGAGGACAGACCTCAACATGTTCTATCTTGGCTTTCTCCTCCAGAGTAGCCCATTTCATGCGCCTTGTGAGATACAGTTTACTTGCTGATGTGGGCCCTGGTGACAACACAAACCTCAACCCCTGGCTGAAAGCAAGAAAATAGAACTTATGTGTAAGCATAAATGATTTGAACAAAATTCTATGAACCCTCACCAACAAAGGTTGTGCTTGTACTGAGCTTCAGTAACCACATGCACTTATAAAACTTTGAATGTCTACTTGAACCACAGTATGTATACAAGAGGAACAGGAGCTGTTGAGAACTTTGAATGGAGTAATCTATAACTTCCAGCTGAGACAACCAGAGAGATGACTCCGATGTTGCCACCAGCATGAATCAGGGTGTTGTTTCATTGTGTAGTTAGTCTAAGCCTACATGTAAATTATGAAACGTACATCGTGAGAATTAGAGGGATCTACATGAACATTGCCTCCTTCCATGAGTGAGCACCTTGAATGGGCTCAGACAAGTGGGCCCATACCTAATCTTCCCCAAGGGCAAGCCCCTAGGTTCCCACATGGTTGTGGGTTGAAAATATTTGGTTCACCCAATTACTCCCATTATGATTGGGTGGACCTCCTCAAACTTCAACTTCCCCTACAATTGCACCAGCTGTTGTTTCTAGTTTTTCAGGGCAAATTAGCATACACTTCTGTGTGGAAGGGTGTCCAAATTTTTGTCATCTAGTGGTTTTCACCGACTTCCCTGGCACATGGAAGTGTGCACTTAGGTGGCTTAACCTTGGGGTTCCCATGGGGATCCAAGTTGAGGCCTTGGGGCTTAAGCCACCCTTTTTGTGATGACCATATTGAAGTGCACAATTTCATACACTCTTCCAACAATCACCCATCCATTGAAGAAAGACAAGGTCAGTTAATCCTAACCTGGCATCTTCAGCAACATCAACTAGCTTCTCACACCATCCTCGAGGTGTCCTCTGCCAACTTGCCACCCCAACAACATATGAGGCAAAATCTCAACTGCAAAAAGCAAGCACCCAACTAAAACATTGGAACACTCCCAGTGTCTATATCCACCTATACCATGATAAGACTCTGTTCAAACCAAGTAGGACAATGTACCTGGAATTGGTGAATAGGGAGAGCGTCATAGAACTCATGAGCAATTATAATTGTGGGAACTGCACATAGCAAACAGGGAATTAGAAGATGTAGTATTTATAATTGCTTTCAAACAGTTGGGTCCGGCACAGGCATACAGACACTCTTTTCGCCTATTTTGGTAAATTAAGTAAGGTTGTGGTGAGGTTTAAGCAAGTAATGATACGCACCCCCTCGTGGAACTTGCTCAAGCTCAAAATGCCACGATACAGGTGTCCCTGAAATTTGGCTAATCTGTTCACCCTCAACAGGTGAACTTTGCACATCACTCTCTAACTTCTTCTCTCCTTCATTCTTGGACAAGCACTTCAATGTTTCATGTTGGATTTTCTTCAAAGCAGGGCTGCATTCGACCATATGAACTGAAAGGGTTTGGGAGAAATCTGTGAACTTTGCAGTTCCCTGTCAAAACAACACACTCAGCTGCCTACACATACTGTACATTCAGGTCTAATTGGGCACGTCTCTACCTAATTTCAATTTCCATGTCATCTTTTAAAAGGTGTCCGCCAATAATATGCTGACATGTGGCACTTTCTGGGGCAAGAAATAATCAATCTACACCTAATCTGACCCGCACTTAGAGTAGTTGATGCAAGTATTTTCTCAATTCTTCTCCAGTCTTGCACATCTAAATGACCTCTTCACACAACAAAACCAACTGAACTTCACTTACTTCAATCTTACCCGAAGAAGATCAGCCATGAGAGTGCCCCGGCCAGGCCCAAGCTCAACCAGACGAACAGATTTGGGTTGGCCCATTTGGTGCCACAAGCACATAGTCCACACGCCCACCATCTACACACTCAACAACACATGTTATTGACTTCAAATATTGCAAAATCTATGTTTTTGTTGAATGCAGAATGTAAAAGGTACGGGATCCCTCAAGGGAACCATATTGATTAGCTCTATTGATATTGAAGGAATGGTTGGACAGTAATGGCTGAATTGATGCTGAACAAAAACAGGATACAATTGAGCACCTACAACTAAAAACATCAGCATGGATTACCTCACCAAACATTTGGCTGATATCAGGCGATGTTACAAAGTCTCCATGAGTCCCAAACACATCCCGGTTCATGTAGAAGCCAGCATTTGGATTTGTCAAGACTTCCTCCATATATTCAGCTACAGTGATTGGACCTCCCCGAAACTGCTTGAGCTCAGAAATTGCTAGTCAGCCAACAATCATTTCCCCATCTCCTCAGCTGAAACGGAGGATATTCCCTCAAGAGAAGGTGACTAACACTAATGATGGAAGTAGATATCAGAACGTAATTTTCCATCAGGAAGAGATTATGACCTCCACCCGAAGTTTCTTAGGGTGAACCAGTCATGCAAAAACATCTACCTCGTTCAGATAATGTCATATGATCCAACAAAGTACTTACAAAGTCTTCAATGAAGTGCATGATCTCTTCCCCATGAAAATTACAGTAGATAATTTGGCCATATATTCAGCTACAGTAATAGGACCTCCCCAAAACTGCCTGAGCAGACTGGATATAAAATCTCCTCAGCTGAAACTGTGAGAAATCTTCAAAGTGACTAACTCTAACTCTATTATGCAAGAAGGAGAATATCAAAATGCACTCTTCCATCGGGAAGAGATTATGCCCTCCGCCCAAAGTTTCTTAGGGTGAATCATATATTCAAACACATCCACCTCATTCATAAAATGGCATATGATCAACAGATTGCTTACAAAGTTCAATGATGTGCACAATCTCTTCCCTATGAAAATTACATAATATAATTTGACCTCACGGGTCACGACCCAAAACGAGCACAGCATCATTGATTTGCACGAAGAAAAAGGTTTGAGCCTCACCCTGATGAGAGCCTTGATATGTTTGGCCATGGGAGTCTCCACTGCATCTCCCGGGACTGGCCCATGGCTGTGCTCTACCATATCCAAGCCCACTACGTCAGGACTCGGAACCCTCCACCAAAGTGTACTACCCCACAAAACAAATGAACCAAAAGCCCCCAATATAACTTGAAAATGGCAATTTCGGCACAATTTCTTACACCATCGCCATCAATCAGCACCAACTTCAAGCAACTCCAATTCCCATTTAACAATTCAGCTGCAATGCTTGGAAAGCGTCCAACTACCCAATTAGTCGAACTATTTCAAAATCAATAAGCGAGATCCTCACGTCGTTACTGGCAATCATGTGAGACTCGAGAGATTGTTTTGACATGCGATTTAGAGTGTGCAAGAAGATTGGGGGGCACAAACCTGGTACATTGTGGAGCCCCGACCTGTCGACGACAATGGAAGGCACATCTTCGTGGGCAGTTCCGTCGGTGGGGAAGATGGAGAAGCATGTGTGTGCATTGTAGAGAGCGGAGCGAATGGCCGGGCGATGGCCCCATGCTCGTCTCAGCACGAGCGCCATAGCCAGGAGCTTTGCAATGCGAAACGAGAAAAACCAAAACACTCTGATGCTCTCTGATGCTCCAGGGTTTAGGGTTTAAGGCTAGAATTTCTTCAACATTCAAGTGTTTTCCTATTGCTAACTTTGGGCCATTTTATTCTTTTGGAAAATAGAGCTATCCCTTCAAAAGGTAAAAGACCTGTAATGGACACTTTGAGCACTTGAGACTTTTGATATGTATAAAGCATTTCACAAAAAAAATTCAAGAAATTAGAAAATCCATAAGGAGGCCAATGCACTTGAGTTCATCAAATTTCGACATCAACAATTTAGTATGATCAATGAAAGTTCATACTTCATTGCAACCAATGTGTGTTGATCATTGACATTTTGTCATTCTCAACCAATCGGTTGCATTTTTAGTCCTTGCGATAATATAATTAGTGTTCATGTTGAAGTACGTACTACGTGGTTGTCCACTTTGGAGGTAAAAATAGGTGACGGAATTGGGTCATTGATGAAATTGGGCACTTTTACCTTAAAAGGCTATGATAGAGCATGAAACACAAGAAGAAGAAAAAATTTCACACTTTAGTACATAATGTCAAGGTTTGTTCTTTGATATTGCTTTATTGGAGACCTCGTACCCATGAACATGACCTTCATCTCATCAACGTTTAGGTTATGCTTGGGATTCTAATATTCCTCATAAAAGGCATTGTGCTCATTCTCTAACCACTCAATCTTGGCTGTGAGATAATATCCATGTTGGGTTTTGTCAAGGACAACTAGGTCATTGTCCACCAAATGCAAGCATCTTACTGTTGCTTTGTACAATTTACTAGTCATCACCCTAGCAATTTTAGGATTTCTCCACAATTACTTCTTTGACCAATGCAAACAGTAAAGAGGAAACCTCCTTCAAACCCATCATGATGCATACACCTAGAAACACTTTCATCTCATAACACATATTGATGGTCACTTCCAAGCAACCGGGCATCTTGAAGCATAGATGTTAGTGTGTTTGCACAACCTCAAGTGAAACTATCATGAGACCAAAAGCTTTCAAAAAAATGATAAAATTTGGTAAACCTCTTCATTCTATACGTAAATTATGTGTGACCACCCTACCAGTCCAATCCAAGCACCTAACTTAACAGGGAGTTTCAATAGTCTATTTAAGTAATAATGGATGAAAGATTATTTTCTTTTTACCGGCTTGAGGTTTTGCTGTACGCATTTCGTTATGAAATTGCGCTGAACTTTGTGGGTGAAATTAATATGAGCATACATTTATGATGTTTAGGATGTAATGATCTTGTAATATTAACAATTATGAAATTGAAATCAATGATGATCACTTTCAAAACAAACACCACACTCAAGGGCCAACCCCCATGTCCATGATCATTAAACATAGATCGTTATTATGAATTGTGCACCCCATACTACTTATCATGATATGTAAAGTGTTCCAATTCACAGTTGGAATTCAAAGCTTCAATCATCTCAAGGTCTAGATTCTCATACGAAATCTCCAAGGGTTTGAGACATTCAACCATTGTGACGACCTCACCACATGGCAACAAACGGTCCCATGTGTCATGTTTTCACTATGAAGGGGAAGCTCCAAGTGTTGAAGGGACATAGATGGGGTGTTTCCCTTGCGAGTCAAGAATCAACACTCTCAACACAACCTCTATCAATCTAGGATACTCGTCTTTAAAACAAAGAGTGTGGATGTGGTTGTTGAGACAAAAAAAAACACCTCAACCCAACTTCTCATTGGGGTACACCCAATCCTTAGGACTAAAAACACCTTTAGCAAAAACGATTTTCCTCGATGGAAGGGGTGCCTTGAAGGAACTTGCCCAAATGCTTCACCGATGTATCATACCACTTGAGAGGATTGTCAAAGTTTATGCTATGAAGAGCTTGGTACAAACCATTTTTTTTCTTTCCCGAAAGTGTCTCTTTAGGAAAGTTCTCGATTACCACACTTTCCACTTCGTCACACCCGAAGTGGACCATAGCTCGACCAACTTGACGCTTAAGCTTGATGCGGCGATCGGGTTGCAAACGACCTTCGACTTTTGTGGTGATACATCACCTTGAAACAATAGCTATGTAATAGCCTACCCACACTTACTGGTGCAGGCCACCAATGAACGGTGAGTACCAACACTCGTTACAACCAGTGGTTCTCACTGGCTAAACCAACTCTAAAAGTGGCCCTTGCTTATAGGAACCGTTCACTGGTGACCTGCACCAGTAAGTGTGGATGGGCTATAAGTTGAATGGAGAGACTTGATTGAGTATGGTATGAGCTAGACACCAGTGCCTCTCAAGTTGCGCATGATTGGTTGGCCCTTGTGTGATCACATTCGTGCACTTTGGAGTAGGCATTGATTGGCATGCCAAGGTCATCTCCGTCATGTCTTCGTAAAGCATTCTTCGCCTCTCATGGGGCTCATACACATCTCTCAAACGTTTTTCCGCAATCATAAATGCGATTGATAGCCATGTTGGCCGATTTAACTTTTTGGATGAATCATTTTTTGACATCAATTGCAAGGGTACCCCTCGAGGTGGAGTGTCGCATACCGTCTTCTATTATGCAAACTAAATGAAATCTTGGCTTCTCAAAGCCTCTCGTTTCATCCCAAATACAATCGTTTCTTGGGATATCGATGTAAGAAAACCCTCCATTGTGTGTTGCGGTGTTGCCATTTTCAACCAGTTTAAGCGGTAGCTCGTGGCTCTACTCAAATTTCACAGAAAATACATTTTGAAATCGTCCTATGTCCTCCACCCTAATAAGCAGGCCTTTCCATACTTCTCAATACAATCGACAAGTTGTCATTCTACACCTCTTTGATTTGCTTTAACCCAAAACACGTCCACTAGAAAGGGAATTCCAACGTAAATTATAGTATATTAAAAGGCTTGCAAACTCTTCCATAACATTATTCAAATCCATAACAATGTTTTGTGGGATTGACAATACTCCATAGAATATTCTTCATATATCATTGTTATGGATTCAAATAATGTTATGTCTGGAATCGGCACAGAGCAATTTAAGGAACCTCTCACTACGTTCATCGTATGCTTTGAAGAAATCCTTGAAGACATGACGAAATCAAGGTCGACGTCGTGATTCGAGTGGGAAACTCATGCGGACTTGTTGCCCGGAATGAGCATGCCACAAAAATTGCGAAATCGCCACATCCACCTCCACACAAACCTCGGATCCGAGAGCTAAATTACAAGCCGGGTCCAAACAATTTGTGAAGACGGCCCTAAGTTGCTCCAACTAGCTCCGGCACAAGTGTTTGGGACAATGAAGACAACAATACTACTACTTACCACGCTCTCGGAACGGTTTGATTTGCGAGGTTGTGAAGCCACCCTCATGGACATTTAGGGCCGGTTCACACCATGGACCATGAAGTCGGACCATGGAAGATGGCCTTTTCTTATGGTCCAACTTACATGGTCTGATTTTTTTAACAATTCAATTTACAAAGTTTTTGGGCCCCTCACTAGGTGTAAATCGAATGTGGACCAAGAGGAATGACCATGCACCAAAAAGTGAATGTGCTGAAAATTTTAATATATGCCCAAAAAAGGGCAGTTTAGAAAAGAAAAGAAAAGAGTTTGATCATTCTCTTGTCTTCTCTTGTTTTCATCTTTTTATTTTCCAAAAAAAAACTTCATTAGAAATTTAGTATAACAACATTTCTTTGTCATGGGCCCCTATGTTTTTCTACGAGAGCACCTCTTTTGTCTCACCCACTACAAAACATGTTGGACCATGTTAGTGGATAATGTAGGCCTTAAAATACATCTTTTGGGGACCTCAAATTCCATGATCACTCTGACATTTTTTTTCCCTTGGTGTGAACCGACGTGGTCCCATGACAAGTTCAACAGCCAATCACAAATTTTACATGGCCTTGGGACGCCTTTCATGGTCCATGGTGTAAACAACCCCTTAGAGGGAATTAACAACCGAGTGAAGAAATGCCAACTATAGCAGGCGGTCAATCTCCGCAATCGAGGAGCCGCATCTTCCGTTCCAACTTCCAAGATGTTTTGTAGGATGAAAGAACCAAATAGTATAAAGAAACTTCATTTATCTTGCATGCCAACTAAGTGGCCCGGTATTCAAGATGAAAGTCGTCATGTGCACTTCAAAATAGAAGGGCACCAAAATTATGCGCTTCAATTGAGCCTTTTACTTTCCTTAAGAGCCCTTCACAAAAGAGACTTCCCAACTTTATAGGTATTTTGGCAACATGTTATCGAGGCTTTGAAAACAACACTATGTTCAAACTTCACATAATTTGTTCACAAAATGATGGGAGATCGTCTACTTCTATTCAAAGTCTATTGTAAAAAAACTAAACGCCCACATTTTTTTGGTTTTTTTTCCGAGTTACGAAAATACTAGCCCACTCCTCATTTTTCCTCCCAAAAAAGCCTTCTTTGACAACCAATTTCACATATTTATCGAATGCCTTTCCAAGTAAACCCGAACTAAGATCAACACTACCAACACGAATGGAGTTATTCCCATTGCTATTAATGAGGAAAACACTACACCAAAAAAATCATGTCCCAATGAACTTTGGCTTGTAATAACAGTTGCATTTAAGGTCATTATTGTTTTGACTAGAACTGCCATTTTCACTACCGTTGTCGTGATGTGGACCATGAATACCTCACCGAGGTTTAAAAAAGGTAGCACAATACAAGTCCCCGAGGGGAAGACCAGCCCCCGGCAATTGTCGTGATGTGGACCGGCTTCAACAAAAAACTTGAGTCTAGTTTTATTTTTACGTCATTATATTGAAAGAAAATTTTGATTTTTTTATACAAAATGATTTTCCATAATGTTTTTGAAATTTAATTTACAAAGTATTAGTAATTTATGGGGGATTAGTTATTAGTTTGCAACGATTCAAGTTATACTATGATCATGTAGAGGAAAATGACCTATTAAAGGCAAACAAATAGTGAGAGAAGATGAATAAAGGCTAGCGTATCATGTGGTGGTTGAATCTGACTCACCAAGGATTTTAGAATGGTAGCGGTTGCCAAATTATATAAGATGGAGATGAAAGATTTCATACGTAACTCAAAAATTGAAGGCTTTGAGATGTAAAAGACTTTGGAGGTTTGGCGGAGTTTGGAGGTATTAAAGATCTTAGACATAATAAAACAAACATAACATTCCAAGAATCGATTGTCTATGTAGGTGATAAATTTGTGTTATAAGAGTTTGGTTTCTTGTAGTAGGATAATGGTGGGTTTGTCTTGTATGTTTTCTATTCGTTTCATAATGCATGGGAGGTTGGAGCTGATATGGCTTGTATTCCATGTAATAACAATGGGCATGCATGGTGGAGGTTTGTGTGGGTTATGTTTGTAGTGGTGAATGTGTGGATGTGTGGATGTGTGGGCAGGGTAGTGTTTGAGTTTCGTGTGAATCCAATTACGGGGGTTAGCTGCATTTGATGAGTTTGTGGGTCATTTGACTTGGGATAAATGGGAAGTTTTGTTGGATATTTCTTTTGTGAGCGAATTGTTGATTGATGTACTCCTATGCAGCTGTGGTTGGAGAGGTCGGTGGGTTGGGCATTGTGATTAGTTGCAATGTGTGGAGAGGTCGTTTGTGTTGGAATGGGCATGTGAATGGGAGGGCTTCAAGTCATCCAAGGATGGTAAGGCACCTTGGGTCCAGTTGCCTTGCAAGTTGTTAGTCACATTGGTGGGGCATGGGGCTAATAGCTATTATGAAGGCATGGAGTTGGAAGTGGGGTGGGTATGTCAACTTGACCTCGTGAATGTAACCTGATTGACTTCAAAAATTCACAACAACAATATGTGGTAGTCTAGTCCACATCCGTACGGTTGGATTTCAAGAAAACGGACACTATTACTCTACATAACATAAACTTTCAAAAACCGCTACCATTCTACAAATTAGGGTAATTTAGAGTTATCTATAAATTAAAGTAGATGACATCATGGGGGTTAGTCCCAAACCCTAAGATTATTAGAATCAACACAAAGTTATCCATATTTTCTTCAATACTTAAATTATCATACACAAAGAGTGGTGTTGGGCTATCAAAACCGGCTTTCTAGTTTGTCATACTAGGATGGATGGGCCAAGCTAGCCTTGCAAAGGTTGATTTGAGATTTAGGACAATGGATTCTATGCGCATACCTTGCCCTAAATTATGAAATTATCACAAAGTTTTTGAGTTGGCGAGGGGAGGTCCCACAAGATTTACCAAACTTCTAAAATAGGCTCCAATACATGGTGAGCGAACGAGCTCTAAATGGAAAGTTTTCTCAAAGAAGGATCAAACCCATAATTTTGTCCCTCTTTGACAAAGTTTATGGATAACTCTATTGTTAGGATGTATCCTACCAATGGGAAATATCTAGAGAGTTGACATATAAATTAATAAATAAATTTGAACTAATATGAAGGTGGCATATTTAACTATCATTGTAAAAAATATATATAATCAACATGACCCATGTCAACCCAATCTAAGGACAAACTTCCATGTGCCGGTCATTTAAGCAGAGCTAAATAGACTTTGTAGATATCAACGAACCTTTGGATGATATCTCCAAGCACCTTGTTGGCCACACACTTCCCTCTAGAGTAGAGGGCAACATAAGAAGGAATAGATTTGCATTGGTGTCGAACATGCAACTTGAAATGTGGCCGTCGTCCCATTCTATTCATATTGGATGTTGTGTGTTTACATCTCGAGATTTTAGAAAAATGAAAATAAAATATAATTGGGCCGCAAGCTTTGTTTAAATAATGACACTATGATTAGACAAAATTCACTACAAATGCGATAATCTTGGGTTCACACCAACAAATCAATGCAATCTTTTTCAAATGAGAGTCAAATTCTAAATTTGAACAAAGTGGCAATCAACCCCCCCCCCCTCCACACTCAAACTTCAACCTCCCCCTACAATCGACTCTACTGCCAATTCTCATTCTCCAATATAATTCAACACACACTTCCATGTACACAAATATGTGCAATTAGGTTGCCCCATGCTGATTTACTGACACTCATGAATAGTTATCACCACAATAACAAAACACACGATTTTAAAAAGTGAAAAATTTGTGATTACTATACAAATGATTAAATAAAACTACAAGTTTTGGTGCAATTTGAATATTGATCCAAGATAATTTGCATGGGTAATGAGAGAATCTACTCGTGAAGGCAACCTAACTGCATATATCAAAGTAGAAGGGAGGAGAGGAGGGGTCCAAGCTTTTTTTTTTTGGGTTGGTCATTTAATGATTTTCACTGCCTCGACTGCATGTGCTTGGCACATGAAAGTGTTCTTTAACCCGACCTAACCCGGCATTGTCAGCTTCCGACGAGATTTTTGGTCATAATCGGTCAACATCCAACTGTTTCCAAGTCCAGTTGGTTACATGTTGACATTCTACGGTTTTTCTTCATTATTATTTTTATTAATAGTATTATTTTTATTATTACTGTTATTTTAATATCACCCTAAAACGACGGGTAATTTTGTTGAAGTCTTGAATGTCGACCGCTTATTTCTCAAACCCAATTGTTTCATCTGTAACTAGCAGTTGGTTCTCCCCATTCATTCATGCATGCTAACTACACTCACTATCCTAATTAGTGAGGGAGGGCCAATATTGGGTGTGGGAAATTAGTGAAGGTGGTATTCACTTTCTTTACGCTATGAAAGATACTAAGATCTAAGAAGCCATTGAGTGCCACCGAAAGATCTAAGAAGTGTTGTTCATCTTGACACTATTGACTAAAAATACTATTCATAGCAACAATTCACTGAAAGTACTAGCATTAGGTACTAGTCAATGAACAATAATAAATAACAAAGTATAATTAGATGCACCTATTCCCGATCAAGATTCCATTGGCAATTATATAGAGTACCGGAACTTCGATCGGTTTGGGACTGCATTTTGATTAAGCTAGGATTGAATTTCGATTAGGTTGGAAACAATAAAGCCATGGCACATGTTCTAGTTTGGAGTGCTAAAGTGAGGAGAAATGAGCGGTTATGACGTACGCTAAACATTGGTAATATGTTTGGACCAACTTTTGGCTTCAAAAATTCACAGTAATTTCAATTTAAGGAATAAATTCTAATCCTCTTGATTTCTAGTATCTTCCTACACATGAAAAAAAAAATTTGCACCACCTTATGCTTCTCCGGATCGGGTGCAAAATCTCTTAAAGTGATGGGGGGGGGGGGTTGTTATTTCTTGAGCACCTTGACATGAGCATGCTCATATCAAACCCTCGGTTATAGGGGTTTGACCCTCAACTACAGGGGCCTAAAGATCCAAGAACAGAGGTGCCCACCAAAAACAATTTAGCAACCTTGAACAAAATATATTTATACATGCAAATTTTGGTGTTCAAAAATCATGGGCAGGCCCGAAAAAGTTGGTGATAGGCCTTGCTCATGCTCAAGTGATCGGTTATGGGCGCCTCTACTCTAAAAGGGGCATGATGAGTCATAGTGGAGGTGCCTAGTCGGTTACAAAAAGCCCCATAAAGGCCTCCGTGCCCAGGTGTTGACCTGCTACTGCCCGGGTATCCAGAAGGCCACCCCCGACGCCGCCTGACCCATGCAATCGCGATCCATGTCCCATTCCACGTCCCAACTCACGTTCCAAAACGGTGGCACCCGGCCGGCTCGCATACGTGGAGGTCTCGTGGCGTTCGTACCGCCACCTGGACACATGGACTACCCTTGGTATCCTGATTGGATCACTTCTCGGCCATGTGTCAAAACCATGGCCGGGCCCTGGCTCGCATCTCACCCGTCCAGGCTCCGTATCCGACGGCCCCCGATGCCCGCCCGGATTTCCAGCCGCTTCTCATATAGAGAACCCAACTCCCGGGTGTCCTCAAAATTCCCGCTGTGCTCGGCACTCGAGTCACTAATTCCGTACGTCGGTACCTTACCAATCACTAACCCCGGAACTCTATAGCAGGGGGAGTTACTAAGCAGATAGATTAGTGAGTTATTTGGTGCTTTAATTAGGGATTAGCGGCGACCCTCTTTGTGGCTTTAGGCTGTTGTGTGCTTCTCGAAAGCTCTCTGTGGGGGGCGGAGAGAGAGAGAGAGAGGGAGTGAGACGCCTCTCTTGGCTGGTCGGGGTTTACGTACCCCGGATCTTTGCAGATTTCTTAGCTTCTGTACATAGCAGATTCGCGTTGTGTTCATTCCGCCGTGTAGAAATCGCTCTGAAGTCGCGGGATTCTAGTCTTCGACGTGGTTTTTAGGCCCTTTTTTACGGTTCTGAAGTTGTTCTTTCTCCGCGGGAGGATTTTCTGCGAAGACGATTCTACTGTGAATTGGCGGGGGGAGAGATTTCGCGTGCAGGGAGTTAAGGGGTTTGAGGTTTCGAGTTTGGTTTGGGTTGGTTTTGGAGAATTTGGTGAAAGCGGTGCTTGAAGGTTGGCTCGTGTGTGTGATGGCAGCCATTAGTTCTGTGTGTGTTAACTCAGTAACACAAGGCCACCGAGCTCAGTTTGTAGAGAACGTTAGCCGGAGTAGCAAGAATGCTCGAGGCATAACCAGTTCAGGATTACCAGAGAGGGTTTCGTCATCGGAGTTTTGCTCTCCATCCACCGTTTCTCTTACTACGGGTAAGAGCAAATCATCTGCAGAAAGGAGAGGCGGTCGTGTGTGCTTGGCGGATTTCATCGGCTCCATCAAGCCTGCCACAAGGTGCTCAGCTTTACCTGGAGATGGCACCACCGCAGGGAGCTCGCCAAATTTAGGCAAGAGCACGAGCGGGAAGAATTTGCGGTGGGTTGAGGAAGAGGTAGAATTTCTAGGTAACGAGGAGTCCGGCATTCGTAACGTTTCGGTGGTGCGTGCACTCTCCGAAGATGGCAGCGAGTCTTCCGTTGTGGAGTTGCTGGAAGCGGACCGACCGCAGCCGGTGGCAGTCACCGAGGGTATTGGTAACCAGGTGACGATGGAGATGGTGTCTGCGGCCATGGGAGGCAGCACATCCGAGGCACAAGTCATGGCTGCCCCATTGTACAGACCGAAGTTGGTGTGGTTCGCCAAGTCTGAGGATGAAGAGAATAAGTACTTAGATAGGGCTATTAATGCAACCTTGGCCGGTGCTGCAATCTCTTATGCAATTACTAAGGTGGTCACAGTCGACCATGATTACTGGCATGGGTGGACAATGTTCGAGATTCTGAAGTATGCCCCCCTCCACAATTGGCATGCTTATGAAGATTTTCTGAAGAGCAACCCCGTGTTGGCGAAGATGATGATTAGTGGCGTCGTCTATTCCATTGGAGACTGGATTGGACAGGTATGAAAGTTGACAGTGCGTTTGGATTGTGGTTTCAGAATTTGTGAATAATTGGTGAAATGCCAGGGCGGGCGGGAATTCATCTGACTTCTCTAACATGTGCCTTACTTTTGTGCAGTGTGTGGAAGGGAAACCAATCTTGGAGTTCAACAGAACCAGGTTGCTGAGGTCTGGTCTGGTTGGATTTTGCCTGCATGGCTCTTTGTCGCACCATTACTACCACGTTTGTGAGGTGATAACACAAACCTCTTTCAGTTGATGGCTTTTGTGTCTATTCCAATGACGAATATTTACTTGATGGAGATTTAATTTGTGTACTAATAATATGGCTGTAATGTTTTACTAGGAAGTGAATTTGGTGGCTAATGTTGTGCTTGGATTTTGTTGTGCAGTTCTTGTTTCCATTCCAAGGCTGGTGGGTGGTACCTTTGAAAGTAGCGTTTGACCAAACTATATGGTCTGCAATCTGGAATAGCATCTACTTCGTCACACTTGGGCTATTACGTTTCGAGTCTCCGGTTAGAATTTGGAAGGATCTGAGATCAACTTTTTTCCCTCTTCTCACCGTAAGTACCGAGCTTCAGTTGAATGGTATTGTGGCAAGTAAGAATTGTGGGGATAGAAATTAACTCAAGTATGTTGAAGCGTTTCCTTCATCTTGGAAGTAGATGCGTGTGGTGATTATGAGAGCTGTCTTTGAGTTTAATCCCTTGTAATCTCTCTGCTAATGTGCCGGCCTTGTGATTTGCAGGCTGGTTGGAAGTTGTGGCCTTTCGCTCACCTTATCACGTATGGTTTGGTTCCGGTGGAGCAACGTTTGCTGTGGGTAGACTGCGTAGAAATCCTGTGGGTTACCATCCTGTCAATGTTCGCAAATGAGAAGTCGGAGAAAAGGCTAGAGGCAGAAGGTGGTAAGGAGGCAGTCTTGATGTTGTCATCAGATGAATTAGAAACTTCAAAATCTAGTGAAGACTTGCAATAACAGTCTGATTGTCACACCGTGCTTCGAAGAAATATACCTGTATCATTCGTATTGCACACAGCAAAGCTGTGCCGCGCTACATTTGGCTCGGTAGGACGGGACCCTTCTGTGTATAGTAGAGAAAATAGTCATGTCGTAAGAGCCATGATTACTCCCCATCTTTCTTTGGTTTGTAGAATAGCTTCGCAGGTTATATAATCTGGTTGGCGAGGGCCTCAGCCCTATCTGTAATTTAAATTTTGATTTAGAAGTAAAACATGTCCAATGATTTCACTTTACAATATATTATTTCTCAATCTTGTGTGATTCTCAAATTCTTGGATTGTGCATGCTCAATAATATCATCCCTTGCACACTAAAATGCAATATTGTCATCTTAAGTATCCCAATGTGCTATGCGAAATGTCTCATGTAAATGATATATCACTTCAAAAAGTTACCCATGTTGACAATTAGCGGATGGGACACTTGGACACCTCTATATGCATCTAGTTTAGATGGTATATGAATCTGTGAAAAGTCAATACTAGAAAGTTCACAAGGAAATTTTGTGGTTTATACATGGAAATTGCAGTGTTCTTACATGTTGAGTAGGTGTGTTACGTATATGTAACCTATATAGTTGCATGGTGCATGCAACTACAGTAAGGTAAATGAGATTGTAATGACATTGTTTGCAATGGATTATTAATCAGCCTATCACCTGACCTACTTTCTCCTGCTGACATTCTCCAGCTGTTCAAAACCTGGACTATTGATGTGCATGCAACGATTGAGATAGAGGTTGTCAGTGGTTGATGAACTCGTGAACCTGGGCCTTCGATTTTCAGTACAACCATGTGCATGAGAACAATTGGACCGAAGATTATTGTGTTGGAATTTGCGGTCAGCAAAGGTGGGGGATATCCGCAAGCAAAGGTGGTAGTATGTGTCAAAATTGAGAAACTTCCAAGATACTCTCGCGTAAAGACAAAAGAGAGTTTTGGAAGTGTGCAAACTGAATCTTGCCTTTGTGGCCTTCAGCGTGTGGTGAGAATATTACACATAGGCACCAACGACAACCATTCAATTCAAAGTGCTGGAAAGGTGGGTCGAATTGCAACCTCATAAGCCGCACAAAATCGACACGAAGGCTTACACATATATTTAATGAGAATTTCTATTGAGAAACGAACTATCAAACAGGTTTGCAGCCCTTGCAAAACACATTGCTATTTCAACTTAATCATTTGGTTCTGCATACTATTATTAGTAACTGATCTCAGTGCGGTTTTATTAACTTACGCCTGGACATGGGTATTCTTTTACAGAAGAATAGCAGGTAAAATAAAGAAGCCGTGAGTCCAATTTTGAAGTAAAATCCTTCATCCAATGGCAGTGGTTTGCATGGTTAGAACGGTTTCGACATCGTCTGCTTTACACTATTGTGACCATCATCACCAGATTTCAAACCTGAAAGATGTAGGGCTCAAGTTTTCCCAGAAAGTGTGTATCTATCTATCTATATATATGTGTATATATATATAATTTTATTTTGCCCTTTTGGACCACAGTATGTTATGGTCAGTTTCGAACACCCATGTGACGAGATGAATAGTTTTAGAGGTGCCACCTTGGATTTGGAGTCACTCTTAATCAATGACAACATGGCATGTGCCACTTAGAAATGTAGGCATTCACGAGTAGAATATATTATGCATAAAGCATACAAGAACGTAGGGTAATTGGTATGTTTTCACTGAGCCCTCTCGCAACCACATTTTCACGTCCACTATAGTAGAGGCACCTATTTCTGATCAGGACCCCATTGGCAATCTATAGGGTACCATAATTTCAACCATGCTAGGATTGAATTTTGACCATGTTGGGAGTGGATTTCGATCAAGTTGGAACCAATAATTCCATGAAACATGTCCTACTTTTGAGTGCTAAAGTGAGGAGGAGTGAGTGGTTAAAATGAGTAGTTATGGCAGTTTGTAAACATTGGTAATATGTATGGACCAACTTTTGATTGCAAAAGTTCACAATAATTCCAATTTAAAAAATAGAATTAACCATTTTGATTTTGATTTTTTTGCAATCTTCTTAATTTCTATGTTCCTACATGGAAAAAAATTTGCACCACCATATACTTCTCTAGATTTGGCATAAAATATCTTAAGTGATCGGTTATGGGTGCCTCTACTCTACATATACCAAGCCCGCCGCCAAAGTACTGTGCACATTCTTGTGTGTGAATAATTTAGAGGGAGGAGATACGTGGAGCCATGTTAGGATAAAAAAAAAGTGCATCAAGTATTTGAATGTGAGTTGTAAAATATGCTTGAAATCGTGAAGACCACCATGTCAAGAGCATTGCTTCTTTTTCTATATAAAACATTTTGTAACAAAGAAAAATCAAGGATACTTGAGGGACATTGAATTTCACAAGTATATCCACATGGTATAGGTATTTCAAGTTGGGCCGGTATTGTGTAGATTTTCTTTACACATACACTTCAAATTGCAAAAATCCCAAGCAAAGACATTGGCCTAGTACATGAACGTGAAAGGACATTGAGGCCCATTTTGGGCCTCCTCATAACTTAGGGGTTGCAGCCCTCAATTCTCTTGCATTTAGATCACATAACATTTGAGAGAAAATATACATACACATACATATATGCATATAGAAGACTATGTTATCAAATACTAGCCAAATTATCATCAATACCATTGGCATTTGTTCGTTAAGGACCTTAACTACGTCCATAAAAGGACAATGCTACCGTGAGTGGTAGTAAGATGCTATGTTCAAACCTCCAAACTTTCTTGTCGTGAATGAGGTGAGGTGAGGTTTAGTAAGTGGTGAATATGTGTCTCACATTTTTATAATCTAGTGGGATAATTTCTCCAAAGGTTTTTCTCATCAATTGCTGGCTTAAGAAGGTAGGGTTTCTTGTGGATTCAATAGTGAAGTGCTATTGTATTTGTGGTTGAACAAATTTGCTCATAGGCAATCAAATAAACCAAAGAATGTTAAATAAGAATATTGCTTGGGGTTAATTTTTTTAATTTTTTTAATTTCTTATCAATTTCTTCAAATAGGACGATTCATTCTTTGTGAACTTCAACCATTGAGGATTTTTGTGTTTCTCAATGAGAATGCTTTGGGGCAATACGAATGAAGGACTAGGAATCACATAGTGCTTAGCCTAGGGAAGCCAAAACATGTTCCACCCACAAATAACGGGGGCACAATGCCCGATTAATTCCTAGCCTTATAGTGCACCCCAAAAGCCTCTCAATAATGTTATGTCCAATCCGTATGAGAATCTAATAATTATTTCAAAATTTATCAGGTTTTTGTGATTGAGTTCCTCTAGGATCAACACCCTCCATGACTTCTCTACATGCCAATCTTTACATTTTGACCTTGCAAATTATTTTGCACCTATCCATTGTCACAAGGATGGTGTTTTCTTGAATTTCCAGCAAAGTTTTCTTAATTCTCCCTCAATGCTTAAAACTTACAACTTTCCAATGTGGCAATCCACAAAGCTACTTAGCAATGTGCATGACCTTTTATCATCTTCCTTCATGCTTGAGCTCGTGAAGTCATTTGTGCAAATTATGTTGCAAGGATATTCCACAATCGAAGCTCAAGAGGCGCCGAAGGGTTCTTGGAATGATGTTGAGACCCAAGCATGTGGTGTGAAGTTCAAGGTGGGGAAGTTAACTTGGTGTTGATGAGATTGGTGGCTCTTAGTTTGTGCCATTGGCTCGGTTCCATTAAATTTGGTAGGATTGTTGTGACCTATCTAGAGAACGGTGGAGATGGCCCCCTTGCATGCATGCGCTAATAGTGCCCACTTAGCGAAACCAATGGTCCATCTAGTCATTGACATGCCAAACAACTTTGAACCATCGACTAGACAAACCCCTCTTTGAGACAATTGATCAATGAAATGGTTCAGTTTAGTGACTCTTGAGGTCATGATTCACCTAGGCCTATCATCCCCAACATGGCAAGCATGTGTAGTCCAATGATTAGGATAATTGCCTTCCAAGCAATAGACCCAGGTTTGACTCCGAGTGCATGCATGCACATTTAATTGGGGCAAGAACGTGTTGGATGTGCACAAATAGCCCAATTGAGCATGGCAACACTCAAGGGAATAGGGGTGGCTATCAAACTCAAGTTAGCAAAGGCAATATTGGGATTAGGAGTGGCATGATTTTCAAACCAGCTAGAAATAACGATGCAAGCGACTTGGGGTCTTGTCCGTGTAGGATGTACATACCTTGTAATAACTTTAGGAAGAAGAAAAAAAACAAGCGAGGTTCTCCCTCCCCCACCTAGAATGAAGAAAAAAAAACTGGGTTAGGAAGAATTCTTGTATATAGATTGTGGTTTTCAAAACTCACAATTTACCAGAGGGTCCCTTTGACCAAGTTGCAATTTCAAAGGAGAACAAGAAGCCTTGAAAGAAATGTGGACCTTATTTATGTGGGAGAAACTACAATAGGGAACCCAATCCTCCATGCACTAAGAGTAAATCTCCTAGCAATGGTATGTCGGCTGGCAAGAGATGCAAGAAACTTGGGAGCAAGGTGGACAAGGAGAAATTCTAATGGATGAGGATGGGTTGTGCATTAGCCCTGATTCTTTTGGTGCAAGGCCTAGTTCACAAAGAAACATATCAGTGCTAGTTGAACTTTCTAAAGAACAAGTCAATGCTTAAGGCACCAATGTCTATAGCTATATAGGTGCCTTAAGAGCTATAGCAATTATAAGCATTGCTTAAACCTATAGAGCAATTTGATTGGCAACCAAAGCCACCCAAGGATGGGAAGACGGGTTGGCATGATGAATTGGCTCAAGCCAACACTTCTCCAACTCCAAATGGCCTCAGCAATCACTTGTCAATACATACAACATTGCAACCAAAGAACCGGACAACTAGCCGTATGAATCTCTTAGCAAGACTTTGATCAGTATTGTGGAGATTGGCAAGTTGGTGGAACATGAAATCAATGAACTTTTAAATGAGATCAAGGTTGCAATCATGCCGTCTCAAGGGGAAGACATGAATGAAGGTCAAGCACTCAAGAGGAGGTTGGGAAGATGCCTCCCAACTCTCCTAAGGAACCTTCTCCTCAAGTGACGACAACTAGCTCGCCACTAAGGAGGATATGAGATTGTGGTTTAGTATTAATTTGGATGCTAGTAAGTCAGCTAATCTTACAGGTGGCCAATGTCCAAGGGGATAGACTTCCTCGATATTACCCTTTGCTCTTGCTTGGTTGCGACTTGGTAGCTCAACTGAGTGTTGATCAATTGAGTGGTTCCTCAGTTCTTGACTTCGGATGCGTTGGTCACTTTTTAATTTACCCCTATGCAGATCATGTAACTCAATTATTTAGAGTACGTGGGGACATGTGGACACTTTTGACTTTGAAAAATGATAATAGCACCAAGTTGGTGAAAAGTGGTCAAGAGGTCAGGCCACTTGTTACAAATGAACCATTGAATCGAATCAATAAAGAAAAACCGAAAGATGCCAACCACTTAAGACACTAGGATCTCAATTCTCGACCGAGTAAGCTTCTGCCCAAAAATCTCCCCGGACACTGCATCAGGCACTACTGTAGCACCATCGTATTCGGTGCGTCGCATTGAAAGGCCGACCAAAAAATCTTCAGGCACAATCATCCTGTGACGGACAAGGTGTTGACAGTGGGATTCGAACCCACGCCCTTTCGGACCAGAACCTTAATCTGGCGCCTTAGACCAACTCGGCCATATCAACTGCTATGCACATACCAGCGAATTACAAGAACTCGGCTGCTGCAATGTAGGCACAAAAATTGTCTTTACAATTTGCCTTATAAGTTAAAGGTACATTGACGAGAATTCTACGTCCTAGAGCGAAGCGAGAGACTCTAGCCTTGTTCTGCATTCCTACAATCTTGGCTAATCTTTGAGAATGTGTGCTAATCTGCTGTAGGTCCTGGAGGCGGTTTCTAATCGTAAAATAAGGTACATATTATGTTTCTAAGAAAGACCTGGGCGTTCTTCAATTCCTGTAGTCCTTTGACCAAAATAGGGAGGAGACAGTTAGACGGAGACGGGAAATAATGGTATCCGATCAAAACCGACCCCGAAAGAAACTACTTTACACGAGTGGTGCCTGTGATTTCTAAGCCGACGGGCACTAACAATCACCGAAGGGAACTCGAACTCTCACTTTGGCAAGCGTATGATTCACCACAAATCGAGAAAGCGTGACCTTAATCGCGGGACCGTAAGAAAGACTTCATCGAAGTCTGTTTGCCAGCACTCTCTTTCTGCTTCCTCCTTTTGCTTGGTTTAGCGGTTGGAGTCTGGTTCACGGCACTCCTCTTGGGTGCCTTGTTTTCCTGCAAAATTCAATAGTAATTAAGGTATCAGCATAGAGACAACGGATATGCCTTCCAGGACTGCTTGCAGTGCCAGTCCTTCTTGAAGAAATGCAGGGTGGGAGAAATTAACCTTGGGTATGTTCACAGGAGCTTCAGACGGCACACCATCGTGCGGACGCAAGACCTTCCCAGCTACATTGCCGCCCTCGCTGCTCTGATTCGTCAGTGCGAGTGGTTTCTTAGCATGAGTCGGTGGCTCGGAAGCCAAAGAATCAGCCTTGCCAATGGCGTGAGGATTACCTACTGCAACCTTGGTCGCTGGGGACTCCTTGAGAACATGTATAACCTTGGGTGCATTTTTAGGACCCTTACGTGGCAAGTAATTCGCAAGTAATTCGCTAGTGTCGCTCACCGTGTTAGTCTGCTTCTCGACTGCGAGAGGTTGCTTGCTGAGATGGGGAGATTTCGCCTTCTTATTGACATGAATGCTCGTATCCTCGAGCGATTTGGTTGCTGAAGTCGGCATTGGCGGGACTGGGGGGCTAGCCAGTGTGTCTGGATGCATGTTAGATTCCCTTTCGTGTGTTGCTTGCACCTCGTTCGCTGAAGTATCTTCGATTTGCTTTGCCGGATGCAGGGTATAGAAGTTTGCAAGAGATTTTTCAGTAGATTCCGAAACCGCCTTCTTTCCTTCATTGGGAGAAAGTTGGCTCGACAGTTTCCTGCAGTAACAGTGAGGCGTAAGTAAAGCTGAACAGATAACACCATTTTGATGTTCGCACGAAAATGTCTTCATGAAGAAATAGCAAACACATGCCAGATTGCCAATCAGGTGAGAAGACGAGATATCCCTGCGATATGTGCCAAACCTTCAGCTCCTGTGCAGAGTGAGCTGAAGGTTTGGCACATATCCTCTTGACATTGTCCAAAATCAAGTCAAGTGCATTGTGAATCTAGTCAAAATGTCAAGAGGGACTCGATTTTGGACATTCACCACACAATTGCGTCCGACATGAAGAGTGAACACAAAGGAATAGGCTCAGAGGCATACGGGTGAGAGCTCGTAGCGAAAGAAATCACCTCGCTAGAAAGTGCTTACCTCCTTTCAGAATTAAATTTTCGAGAGGCCTCAGCTTTGCTTGCTCTTTTGTTCAGCGCCTCAGTGCTCAAGCCATTTGGGAGTGATTCGATAAGTCTCTTGAGTCTTGACCCAAGAACTTGGTCCGATGGCATTGTTTCTTTTTCCGCTGAAGCTGAGGTTTCATCCTGAATGACAAGTAGTCCAGCTTAGCGTCTTCAACCAACACACAGATTGCAGTTCCTGGGTGTGCAGTTAAAATTATTGATTAAAGAGTCACCATAAAAACCGTACCTTTTGAAGCTCATCCTGGTCGGAAGATGTAACAAAGCGCTTGACAAATGAAATGTTCTTGTCTGACCTGGACGTTGAAAGAAATATCATCAGACAAAGAATTCTTATGAAGCTGGAAGGCAAAGATGTCTAGAACCAAACAAATGGAAGAAGCTACAAAAAAAAATCGAGGTACAAACTTTATCTTTCTGAAGTCTCTGTGACCGTGCTTGTGCGCAGCTCGCAAAAGGTCCTCATCTTCTTGCTTCCCCCACCACATGGGAAGCTTCTTGGACCTGCAGATATTCAGTTAAGAAACCTTTCCACATCACATTAAAATGAGTTGGAAGACATTCAAGACGTAAGTGGCAGTCTTTAATGCCGTTTGAAGAAGCTGTTAAACAATTTCTGAGCAACACACTTTGAAATCAGATATTACACAAATTAAAATCAGACATTTGTATCTCCAGATGAGAACTAGGTTAAGTCAAGCCATATCGAATAAGCATTCTAACAAAAGTACGGCAGTCGCCTTCATTTGCACATAGAAAGCATGGAAAGGCAGGCTGCGAAATCACTGACCTGACCGGCATGTGCATGAATTCCAACGCCCTCATTTCAAGAGCTGCAGCCAGAACGCTACGTTCATGAAGCTGCTGCAAGTAGCTGCATGCAAACACGAGCATTACTTCAGTGCCTTTAACCCTGAGCAGAATCTACGTTACAGAAGTCGATTGATCTCCTTATACAAACCATGTAGGAGACTGTAAGGGCAATTGTGAGAGGATTGTGGACAGAAAACCATTTTCGTGCATATCCCATCAAATTACACACAAATGAACATGGTCGATGAGAAGGATCGATAAGGCCATCATACCGCTGAGCACTCCTTTGAATCCGCTCCTTGCATAATTTAGATTCCATGACTCTCACCAAAACAGCTGGGAGGTGTTGGTCTAGTGGCACTTTGTTTGGATCACCCAATTTGGGTGGTACTCCAACACTAGATTGTTTCAACTCCAAAGATGTGCTTGGCAATGCGCAATTTGTCACATTATTTGCACCAGCTACATCAACTGGTTTGCCCAAGCTCACACAGCTTTTGCAGGCCTCAATCAAAGCTTCCGAAACTTCATCAATCTCTTCACGACTACGATGGTTCAAGCCAGCTTCCTCTTGTATTTGCTCTGCAGAGCCAGACAAAACAGTTTAGGACAAGGAAGTCATCCAGGAATACCTTCCGGCATTCATGTCGTTAAACAAGATGTAAAATGTCCAATACCAAGATATTGTCCCTTACCAAGGGACGCTTGTCGGACAACGCAATTACGACTCTCACCTGTTCGACCTCTGCCAAGAGCAAACAATCTGTCCTCTAGTCGCTTGAACTCCTTGTCAGACCAATGATCAATGCCGTCCTCATCCACTTCGGACTCCTCCCGGTCCGCTGAACTGCTAACAAATTGTTTCCGACCACATTTCTTGTGCTTCTCTGTCTCTTCATCGGAGTCACTGATATCATGACGCCGAGAATTTTCTCGGTAGTCAACATGACCACGATTTCTCTTCCGAAGACCTCCAGCATGAGAAGCTTGAGGCTCCTCAGCAGCCGCAGATTCTGCCACTGCTCTATCACATGCATCAGGCAATAAGTCCTTCCAGAATGCCTTAGAGTCATTCTTCTCCCGCTCCCACTCCATCTCAGCATCAGGATTGGTTTTGAATGTTGCGACTGAGAAAGTGTTATTGCCCCGTCTGCGAAAAGTTACCCATCAAGCTGGAATCTTTTTTACCAGGTCATAACATAAATGCAGGACAGAGTCTATGACAAGAACCATAACAGAATTTGGAACCAGAAGTAATAACACCTGAACTAGACCATCAGAAAGTGCTGAAATACGACTTAAAGACGGGGCTACAGTATTTATACACCTAGCACAGCTAACAAAACTATCGCAGTCAAGCACTGCTGAGTATCAAGAGTACATTCGTCGAACAGCAATTACTAGCCACGTACCCTCCAATTTGCCTCTGTTGTGTTCTCTGCTCCAATATTTGATCAATGTCTTGGGCAGTAAACTCTGCAGCTTCTTCCTCTCCGTCACCCTGTTGGCAGCCGACAGGTAAGTAAACCAGCAATAATACTAAGTTCATGTGCACGTAGGACGCACCATTTGCGTATTTGTGAATAAATGTCTATTTAAAATGTTTGTGGACAACAACATAAATAATGAATGATGGTAATAAATAATAATTAAATCCTAAGATGGTTGCAGGGTTTGCACCTGCAAGATGTCATATGCTCCATGCTTAAGTAGACTCTCAATATTTTTATCATGGTCCAGATTCGCATCAGCCCCAACTCGATTGCCAAGGATGGCTTCGTCTAGCCCATACTTGCGTGAGGAACACTCGAAGAGTCGTTGCTCATATGTATTTCTTGTTATTAGCCGATATATCTTCACGTCTTTTGTCTGACCAATTCTGCAAAAGTTGTTGCATTGCAAGTCTTAACCCATCATAGGCACATGTACCCATGGACTTACTAATGAGATTGACATTCAAGACAGTGTATGAAGCCCACCTCATTTCACGAGGCCTTAAAAAAACGCTGATTCCTTCATCGAATTTCATTCTGCTAACGTATGACCTGGTACTATGTCATGGTTAAGAATGATGTAATTATCTCCTAGTTGCAGAGTATGCTTGCTTATCAACCAGGATCATACCTGTGACATCTGGCCATTGCTTGCAGATCATTTTGAGGATTCCAATCGGAATCATAGATGATACATGTATCCGCCTGCGGCATGGACATGATGAATTTCAGCTTCACTAATATCCTAAGGTTGGGATAATCTTCTGAATGAAAGAAATCGTTAAGTGAGAGTCCATTAACCATTTTACAATAGTCAGCACAGCCTTTCTGAGAATCATAAAGACAAGGAACTTACAGCTGTGAGGGTGATGCCCAAGCCACCAGCACGAGTACTAAGTAAGAAGACAAAAATGTTGCTGTCCTTAGCCGAATACCTGTCAATTGCTGCCTGCAACCAAAAAGCTCCAATGATTTTGTGAGTTTCTGAACAGTTCCTGCATACCCCATACGTCGCCAGCTGCACCAAACTGACCAGTATCAAGAATCGGATCCAAACCATTGCCAAAGAATATCCATCAACAGCACCAGATTTTCAGAAGTGATACATACCTGTCTTTCGGAACCACGTATCTTGCCATCAATCCTCTCATACGAATATCCTTTGGATGTTAAATAGTCCTCTAACAAATCCAGCATGATGGTGAACTGCCAGACAAAAATGGTCTAACTCAGTGCCTAACTCAGCGCCTAATGGTCTGTAAGGGCCTATTGTGAGGCCTAAGGTGACTGGGAAAGAACATTTCCAGCAAAACATATGATCTTTGTAACTAAGCGAACCTCAAGAATTCCACCCCAAGGTAAACTACATGAGGCTTGGAAGTAGAACTCACCTGTGAAAATATCAAGACACGACGGCCCGCATCTTTCAGCTTTGGCAAGAGTTTATCCACCAATACCATTTTCCCTGAACTTTGTTGAAGCAGCTCTCCAGATGTATTTGCATCAGCCTAGGAAAGCAAAGGCATGTACAGTTAATAACGGTCACATTTTTGGGGACTAATTACCCAGAAAAAGAGGAGAAAATCTAAATCCTAAGCGAACGGATATTTTACTAAGAGCTCTAATAAACAACAGCAATGGCAGAATACTTCTAGATATGAATACTGCTATACTATGTCAGAAATGACTTACCGTTACAATATTGTGCTTGGCAACCAAGTCGGCTTCAAGGCCATCGCATAGGAATGGATGATTGCAGATCTTACGGAGTTCCATGGCCTACATTGCAGTCAGATCACTTAAAACTAAGGACCTCATTATCAACCCGATGAGCTAATATTGCTCCCGCAATTCCAAAGAAAACTTGCACAATTGGTTCCAGTGGCCTTGAGACCAATTTTTGATAGTACTTCATAAGCCAAACAGAAGACCTACTGATACATCAAGCTCCAACAACAGAGTGCAATACAGAGAGTACTCGGTGTTTTCGACATACTCAGCTGGAACAGCTTACTTGACCTCTCGTTACATATGCAAGTCTTCTACCATATTATAAGGAGCTAAGGATCCATTGCACTTACCACATTCCTCAGGTTTGGCAAGTTACCACCTGCGTTGCCTTTTAATAGGCTTGCAATATTATTCTCATATATCCCCTTGTAATAAGCCCTTTGGTCTTTTGTGAGTTCTACCCACACAATTGTCTGTTCCACCAGTCAGGAGAGACACGTTAGTACTCTAATGTCATTGGAGATGTCTGTTCCCTAGCGGTCCTTGGCCAGCAAACTAAATCAATGGCTAATGACAATGGACTAAGAATTAAACGATAGAGACCTAATGAGAACGTCTGACCTGTCGTCGAAGGCTACAAGCTCACTTGCCCATCGCAGCAGAAAACCTGTATGCTTTCGAGGTACAGTCTTTCTGATCCCTTTTGCTCGGATATCTTTCGAGTTGGTATACTATTGAGTTGACATATACATACATGATTTGCACTGCAGTAATAATATTTGATGAAAGATATCCAGTATCTAGGACATCAGGTATAAGATCAATTAATGACAGTACAGATCTTATTACTCGAGTGCAACAAAAGAGCACGTTTGAAAAGAAAGGATTTTGAGGTGCTAGAGATAAACGTAAGTGCAGAGGAATATGATCACCTCTTCTTTTTGCGGTATGCTCTTCTCTACATCATCCTTCATGCGTCTTAGAAGTCGGGGCCGTAGTATGTTGTCCTGGAGGTCCTTGATCTGATTACAAGAGTCACTGCCTCAATTAACTTCTCATTGTCGGCAACGTGTTTGCTAGAAAACCACAAATGACAAGAGGCACATGCTCGCAGAAAAAAAGAGCTGATACAAGAACCCAGGACCCATAGAACTACAACACACCTGCTCGGCATCCTTTATTTCGCCATACTTCTCCATGAAGTCTTCCTCTGAAGAGAAAGTATCTTTGTCCAGTAGGTTTAAGAGGCTACTGCATATATACAACAGATCATATCAGTAGTCTGCACCCCAAAGATACAAATGCAATACAAACAAAAGGTAATACAAAATGGGCTATTGCAAGAAAGTTGAGTATGCAATCTAGTGAAGTTGACTATGACGACAAGAAAATAGAATACAATAGCAAATAAATGTAACCTGAAGCCCCCATTGATTAGCACATTCAGAGCTGCAATTTTCATACTGCGTAGCCAGGACCAGATACCGATTATCAAAAGCTTACAATATTTCTTTGGTGTTGTTCTGAACAGGAGTGCCTGTAAGGAGGAGGAGACCCCCTTTCCTGTACTGCAACTGCTTTAAAGACTGTGTAGTCTTCGAGTTGTTGGATTTAAGCCTGCAGGAGATGTACATTAATAGGATAATCAGTATACAGGGCATACGCACTGTCGACTATGCGCCATCAAAAATTCTGCGTAAGATACCATCATCAGGTATTAAGATCAGAACAAACTTGCAAAGAAAATATCAACTGCATTTGATACCTGTGTGCTTCGTCAACAATGATATACGGCCATATCTCCTTGGCAAACGTGTTCTGATCCTTCATCAGCATCTCAAAGCTTGTCAAGAGAACCTGCAAGAGGATGCCAACAATACTCATTTCTCAAACTCAATTCAACAAAATCAATGAGCTGGGGGGAGGTAATCAAAACCAGGTGATAATTAAGACCTTGTGTCAAAAGATGTGCCTACATTACATTGCAAATCTGTTCCCTTAAGAGGGAAATTTTCCCTCTTCTTTGAATCTCAACTTCCTGACAGGGTCCTCAACTAAAAAGATGGAAAATCCAATATCTGCTCACCACAAAGATGAAACGGACTATCCTACTGTCACGTAGCTCTTATCAAATATAAACAGGATGATTTCTCCACATGTAGCAAAACAAACTTCCATATGACAAAATGGACGGTCAAAACAGTCATTGGGAAAACAGACATTGAACTTCAGGGCTTTTGAATTGCTTTCTGAGAAGTAAAACTCGTGCTGTCGGATGATCTCTCTGTCTTCCTGGTTCCCAGTGTAGACAACGCAGTTCATGTCCGTTAAAGACTCAACTTCCCGCTGCCAGTGTCCCAGTGTTGAGACGGGTGCAATCACGAGGAACGGGCCTCTGATTTTCCGCTTCCATCGTAAAGTCTCTAGCATTGCAACGGACTGCAAACGAACACGATTTATAGAATATCAACTTACATCACAAGCTCCTACACGTTGGAACAAAGAAACTTGAATCGATTTCACAAGAATGCTAGGTCGCTTCTGATGACCACGTAACAAAATTCACATGCACAGGAAAATTTAACCACGCGCAACGTGCAGAACGAGGGGACAAGACGAATATTCTGAAGTAAAGTCTACCCTCCAAGGTCATCTCCTGCACCTGTGCATACCTGAATCGTTTTTCCAAGACCCATTTCATCAGCAAGAATACAGTTGGTGCGATTCTCAAAATTGTGGTCAAGCCATGCAACACCCGCCTCCTGGTAGTCTCTCAAGGCTCGACCATCTTTAAAGGATTTCCGGGACGTGGTTTCAACTGGCCGGGTGACCTTTGAGTTGAATTTCGTAAAGCGAGATATAGCTGAAAGATCCTTTTGCAGATATTCCTCCTTCTCCCAGGTGGATTCTGAGTAAGGAAGACGACACCATTTCACTAGAAAAAGCTTCTTCTTGCTCTGAACATCTTGAGCTATGATTCTGTCAATTTTGGTGTACAGAGGATCAAACGCAGGGCTATTTTTCAGATCAAGACAATGCCCATCCACCCGTCCCAGCTGCTCCAGTCGTTTAAGAAAATTCCTTAAAAGCTGCGGGCACTGGTTAAGTAAAGTGTTCTCCTTTACATGCACCACACTCCGATAACATTTTCCATACTCTTTCACGCAGAAGATCGAATCAGAGGTTCCAGATGCTCTCCTCACTGACAATATCTTTTCCACACGACCAATGCGTTTCACAACTGGCACTGGACTGTTGTCCCCCGCTCTTTCTATGCCATATATTCCCACATCATAAATGGTGGGAGGATCGTATTGTAAATCTTTAGCTTCAGAGGCATTTAGCGATGCAAT
Organism: Polytrichum commune; assembly: GCA_950295325.1. Classification (NCBI taxonomy): domain Eukaryota; kingdom Viridiplantae; phylum Streptophyta; class Polytrichopsida; order Polytrichales; family Polytrichaceae; genus Polytrichum; species Polytrichum commune. The sequence goes on from OX485807.1 coordinate 42,068,139, forward strand.
AGACTTTTCCTTGACTGATTCCCTGCAATCCTGCATTACAGGATCGGCCAATTTCCGCAGGCGATGTAGCTTTCTCTCTGGAGAAGCAGCCTCGTCGGTCAAGGCATCTGCAGAAACCACACCCATTGATATAATAATGTCCGGGGAGGAGAATCTCCAAATCCGAGGCAGTGGAGACGTAGGTTCTTCAAGATCCAAACCAGCATTCGCATAAAGGCACCTCAACCCTGTATTTGGTGGGCCCTTACATCATGCAAGAGCAATCAGAAATCAAATGGAAATTTCCTAATACATATCCACCAAATAAACTAAGTAGCAGGGATGTGATCTCACCAACATCTCCATCTGAAGTAGGAGCTTGTAAGTTTCTTGTAATAATTCTTTGTGATCGACGCTCTACAGCAGATGTAAACACCTTTTCACCTGGTTCACAACAATTAGGTTCAGTCTCACTGTTGTCGGTTTCTAGCAAATAACCGCATCCAAACTACAAACCATGACTTACTCTTCAATACATGTCAAAACTAGGAGTTCACAGATGCTCTTGAATGCATGTCAAAACTCTTCCTACCCTCACATAGCATAAGTTCATATTCAAATTCCGGCTAACGCAGTTGAAATGTCCTTACCAGCGGGTATTTCTTCGTCATCCGATGACGAAACCTCTCTCAAGTTTCTAGCTCGAGTAGCTCTTTGAGAGCGTCGCTCCCCTGGAGACATATTCACCTTCTCTCCTTCATTGACCTTCACTGTAGACTTGGATTTGCTTTGCCTCGAGTAGCATTTCAATGTGCTAGTGCGCGCAGTCTCCTCCTTGTTTACACCGCCGTCCCTGTACAAAGAATATATATCGAGGTCTGCAGGATCTTTGGCCGCAATATCCTTTGTTGTATCAATTGCTTCTAAGGTGACGTGACGATTCGGCACAGACCCCAAGAATCTGCTGGCAGGGACTTCAAACTCTTCATCACTTGAGGAGGCGTCCTTGTAACTTACTTTGGACTGTTGCAATGCACGGGTGGAAGTTCTCGTGTTCTCGAAGTTCTTGCTGCATGAAGGCCAAATTATGCAATGTCAGCGGCAAAATGCAGCGAAGGTCCACGAACTACCACAGGCTTGATTGGTTCAGACATGGAGAATGGATACTAGGTAACGGTATGAAACAGAGGGAAAACGAGAGATGCAAAAAAATAACAGGAACCGCATGACACGCATGCAGACTATTCTGCTAATTGGAAATAAAGTTGATTAGACAGCTAATAGATCAATTCCCGGAACGAACTTGAAAAAGTCTGAAAAAACGAAATGTTGAAATAATTGACATCTAGGAGCCCAACGAGTAGATTTATATTCCAATTTTATTTTTCGGGATACGAACTACCTATGATTGCGCTCCAGAAATGATACACTTTGAACTCAATTGCAAATTGACCGAACGATACAATTACTTGGGTTGGACCTACGTAGACATCAGCTCAATATGATCTTGGACGTGTCCTTGCCAGCTCACACATGAGCTTGAACAGACACAACAGTAGCGAACCACCGCAACTTACTGCAAGGACTTGCTTCAGTGAAGCACACGATACTTCTTGGCTTCAGTCCCTATGCAGAACAAAAGCAGGAGAATCGCATTACCTAGGGTTCCTGGGATTCTTCTTCACAGGTGAGTCATCTTCACAATCACTGGGGTCAATTCGGCTTGCTCTACGCCGTGCCACCACTTTTCTCTTCCTCCTACCAGCCTGAAGTGAGGAAGGGGCCTCTTCAAACATATCGTCACTATCACTCCTGTACACGCAGAAGTCCAATCACTAAGCTTCTGCATCAGAAGCTGTCCCATATAAAGAGCATTTAAGGCAATGCAAACTGCTCTGCATTGTTCTTGCAGAGCATTAATGCCTCAGTACACGAAAACGGTGAAGAGACTCTAAAACAAACTGACAAACAGCAGAGGCGCAATTCCTGTACAGAAGGCGACTTAACTTTAGTCACTGTGCGGATTCATGAGTTGAGAGGTCTCTACAAGAAGTTAAGGTAGTTATACCCTGCATTGCAAGCACGAGGTGCATCCTCCACATTGCTCACATTTGGCTTCAGGTACTTCAGTAGAGAATTCGCATCTTGAGACTTCTTAATCCCTGTCTTTCCGCCTTCTGCGACGTCATTGTTACCGTGACGATCCGCTGCTCGTCTCTGTTTCTTGTGTTGCAGTCTCCCTGTGAGATTCGTCGCAACAGGAACTTCACCGTCTGAATTGGAGGAGTCGTCCGATATAGCATCAGGCTCGTCGCTGATCTCGCTCTCCTCATCCTCAGAATGTTCAATTTCATCTGATAAAGCTGGCAGGGAAGACTCCTTCACTCTGCTCGATGATCTTTCGTGTGCAGATTTCTTAGCTTGCTTACAGGGATCAATGTCCAGCAATGCATCCCTTGCGTAGTCGACTTGAGTCCTCTCCCGGAGTCGCATTGTATTCAGAACGTTAATGAGTTCGATAATGTAGTCGGCTCCTTTCACTAATCAAAAACTCACGCTAGTGGCCGAGTCCAGCTCCCAATCACATCAATACAACAGCCTCCTGGATGTTGTCCCAATGCTCCTAATTGCAGCCTTGTCGAACACATCCCTCGCTTCTCCTCACGCTCATGGGAGAAAGGGCCCAGAGAAGGAATAGAGCGCCGATCTAATAACCTTAGACTTCAATTGGGCTGCAACACGAAGCTGTGAATCTCGAGTCTAAATGAGGAATGAGGATCTATAAGAAACCAACATTCGAATTAGCAATTACTCTAATACCCACTGCCAGTCCAAGAAGATTCAAGGCCTTAACGTTTAACAGGCGCCCCACATGTCTCTAGCAAGCTCACATAACACAAGCAAGATCACATCAAGGAACACTCGGAATGGACGCATAGTTGCAGAGGACAAATCATAACCATCAAATGACGACCACGTATACATGGAGTTGCTGACGTGCAATGAGACACTTACTCCAGAAACCTGACAGTTCAGCACCGACACTGACGGTAGACATCAGCCACTCATGAAGACATAGTTTCATCCTCTAAGAGGATGGCACAAGGGAATGGAACTACACTCTTCCAGAGACACCAGCACTCCTTCAGGAACCAAGAACAGGTACCACACGCACGCAATCTGGAAATCTAAAATCGTAACCGACACACCGCAATGTTTGATATACCAGTAGACAACCAAAACAGAGGAGGCACGCGCGATGACACCACAACACGAGCGACACCAGCACACCGTCCAATTCTCTAACCGAAAGCAAGTGCGAAATACTTTCTTGAACTCATTAGCATAATTACGTGAGTAGCTGAAAGAGCGCAGCTCCTCAGATTTGCAAACAAGTCCATACTCTATAGATGAACACCAGTGCTTTCCCCAACTCACAAACAACACACCGAACCAAACGCAGGAGCGATATAATTGTGTATTCCATCCTGGACAATCACGAGCAACACCGGGACAACTTCCAATTTCCCAACGAAACGCAAGGGCGACGGACTCTCTTGAACTGCAGATATAGCGCAGCTCCTCGGATTGGCAAATAACTCACTCTCATCCTTGAACACTAGCATTCCATTTCAACTCACATACAATGACAAACCAAAGGCAGGGAGCGACGCACTTGCTAGAACTCATCCGGCTACTTAGCTGCAGAGTACCACTGGCAAGTAATTGCCAGTCTGTGTGTGTGTGTGTGTGTGTGTGTGTGTGTGTGAGAGAGAGAGAGAGAGAGGTTAAGTAAAGAACCACAATACGAGGGACCCCAGCATCCCCTCAGTCACAAACAACAATGAACCAAAGGGAGGAGCGACATACCTGCTATTTACTCATCCGGATGTTCACCTGCAGAGGGTTGCAGAAGGCGATTGGCAAGCAATTACCAGTATGTGAAAGAGCAGAACAGATAGACAACAAAGCACAGGTGAAGAACCACGGTACGAGCGACACCAGATTCCCATCAAAACTCACAAACAAGAATGAACCGAATCGAGGAGCGACATACTTTCTCTTTACTCATCCGGATGCTTACCTGCAGAATGTTGCCGTAGGTGATTGACATGCAGTAAGCAGAATGTGAGAGCAAAGCTTCGAGATCCCCTAACGGCCATGCGCCAAGCTAGCTGCAACGGACGTGTTAGCGATGGCGCTGGCAGAGTGAGGGGTATGGTGGTGGGGTGGGAAGGGTTTGAGGGAGAGGGTGGCGGGACCGTTGTGGAGGGAAATTTCATAATTGGAATACCCGCGCTTCCCAGCGAGGGCGCGGGAACGGGAATAGGTGGCCTCCTTTCCCCGCGGAAGACCCTCCACCGCGCAGCCAAAATCCTCGCAGGCCATTCATTGCGTAGGTACTCATGAGCGTTGGGATAATTAGGGTCTGAGTCCGACTAATACAATGTGGGGTCCAAAATATTTACTCATTGAATCCTCAATGTGCGATTATTATTATTATTATTATTATTAGTCATTTAGTATTTATCTATCTATCTATCTTTTATTATTTACACAAAATTTACAACCCTTGCCAAGTCTTTTAATTGGAATTTTTAATTTGAGGGTTTTGTTATTCAATTTAAAAAATATTATTAAAAAACTCATTCGTTCATATGTGACATTGCATGATCAAATTACAAGGTATAAATTTGTATCTAAAGACACTACCGAGGGTGTGCATTATGACCTTGATCTTCGATAACATTAATCCGGCCTAGTCCAAACCACTTGGATGGTTGAACATCTCCAAAGGTCTCCTAAAGTTTAAACATCTCGAAATCGGACTTTCAATTTCAAGTGATCGGATCTTGCTTAACAAGTAGTATTCTTTTTACATGATTAGCTATACCCATAGCATAGCATGGGGTACAAATGAAATAAAAAGTCAAACATGATTATTGATGGATTTATATTTTTTGTCACCTTCGAAAGGTCGGGCATCAATGAATAGTGAAGAATTCTTTCATGCATATGGTAGTCATCCCCTGATTTATATGCCTTGTGAAGTGTTCACAAATGAAGAAACATTTTCCACTATTTTATCACTTCAAGACTTTATTATGCTTGCAAGTGTTCACAACTCTATAGCATATATGATTTCAGCTATTCATGTCGATTTCCTCACCACAAACAACGAGATTCATGATCACAAAAAAATTTCCACAGTTTTTACTTCCAAATTCATTACACGAAGCCCCCAAAAGTAGTTTGGGTTCTTTTAACCATATCATTTAAGTGTTGCTTCACAAGTTTTGGTTTGTGACAACCCTTTGAAATGCTATTTTATGAAACATCTTTTAAAAAAGCTTAAAGGGTTAATTGGACCAAATTTTGGGACTCGAGTGACCATTGCACTAATATTATCAATATTGTTGGTGGTCCCTAGAGTTAAAAACGTGGCTTCCACACCATCACTGTCATCTAGTTCCAAGCCTAGTCAACAAAGGACGTGGCATTATTTAAGAACATGGGTTCTGAACCTTAAGTATTGATGCTCTCATCAGTACCTAGAGATGAGGCAAGAATGTAAGATTTTCAAAAGTGCCACTTCCAGCCCTAGCAATTGGTTGCTTTTAGTTTAGCTATGACGGTGCAAGGAGCTCCACCAACAAAAACCAACAATAAGGTAGATGAGTGGTAAGGCATTTGACCTTGCTTCAAAAACTATCCAGCACGCCATTGCTTGGTACATAACTAGTGAACATTTGTGAAAGGTACTCGAAAATCTATGGTACAAGTTCTTGTAAGTCAACCAAGATAACATGGGTGCATTTGTCGTAACTAAGAGAGCTTTAACTTATAGCCCTACCACACCATGTGGACCAACGGCCCAACCAGCCAATCCACCTGGTTCAGAACCTGGCGCCACCCAACTGGAGCACTTTGACACTATGTCCCATGCTCCCTGGTTGGCCACCCCCTGCTGCGAAGAGCTCCAAACCATGCAAACTGGCTAGCCAGCCTAGTATGTTGGTCCGCCATATATGGCAGGGCTATAATTGGGTTTGTAGGAAAGACTTTGGTTATTTGGTAAAGCCATGTGGGGATGGGCCTTTTCCTCATGTTACAACACAACATAGTACAAGATGCAGTGATCTTGAATTTTGTGGAAGGGACACAAAGTGCAACATTCATCAAAGCATTAACAGAGCCACATGGTCAAGGTCTGTATTGTATTGATGTCTCGAATGTGGATCTACACACAGTTCTTTTCTGTACACTTGCCACGAAATTGTTGCAATTTCCATCCAAGCTGTAAACTTTTTTCTGGAGTAGGTATGTGGTTGTTCATCTCAATTAAGTCCCACTTGACTAATTCGAAACCAACGCCAGCGTCAAATTTGCTACCAGGAGAACCTTGCAAGTTACAAATGGTTCCTAAGTAATTTACTGGATGAATGAGCGATAAAAAATTGACCCGGTATATTACAATTAGTCAAAGGCTGAGAGACCCTGTAACCAAACGTGAAGTTGAATAACTACTATGTCAGAATATCACCAAGAATAAGCTTCTTTATGATTCTCAAATGGACAACGTGGCATTCAATGTACTCACAGAAATTCTCCTACAAACATGTTGCCCCGCAGATTTCTGATAGGAGAAGCTTGCAATTGAAAATGAATAGTAGGCACTTGCTTGATATTCAGGTAGGTTGTGTACTGACAATTCTACTGGAAAACCTGAGAAGCGAGAAAGGTCGATTAAAATAAATTTCAGATGTTGAGCGGTCTTGAATAGTATGTGAAGGACTTTTATTATAGTGTTGACAACATGAGACAATCACAGAAAGTCTCCATCCTATCGGAATCACCTTGTTCGAAAAGAGATTGATCATGACAGAACATAAAATGCGTGATGCAAGATGTAAAATTACTGACAGCTGATTTGTTGGAGGACACCCAAGAAAATAACACCAAACTAGGAACACCTTATTATTATATAAGAGCTTGATCAGGCAAAATGCATGAAACATCCTCCAGGTGATTGCTTAAGCTTGTTCGCTCATGCACATTCTTGCATTTAGAATTACCTTTTTTCATACAGCCTACCAAATTCTTGAACAATAGTTGCTTCTGAAAATTTTCAGTTCGAAGTTGTGCTAATCCTTTACAAACAACAAAAATATATATGTCGAGCTTAATATAGTGATGCCCTTGCAGGAGCATCTGCACATGGGCAAAAAGCGAGCGTGTGATATGTATCACTGAGAACATCCAGTCTAGACAGGGTGATTGAAAGATATAAATCTGCAAATACATTTGCCAAGAACTCAGAAGTCGGAAGCATCAATAGATGAACAAATCAATGTCAAAGCGCTCCAACATCATGCTCGCATTTGAGTGTTCGACTTGTTAGTATGATCCAGATTCTATTGAGTTCGAGCTTACTACCAAGCCCCAAAACTCTGTGCTGGACTACAATTGGAGTGCAAAGTTTCACAATGCTGTTAAGATAAACTTGCAATTCTGAAAATGCAACTAACAAGGTCCATGAAATTGTGACATACAAAGAGAAATAAAATCATCCCAAGGGAGTTTTGAATTCCATATAACTTTGCAGATAGCGAACATAGATGAACCACAAAGCCACAGAGTAGTAAGTCGGTGTAAGTTCAGGACATCTTAAAGCTAAGGAGGATTACTTCCAGGAACAACAAGCTCAGTCCAATCTGCACATTCAAGGCTAAACTCCTGAAAAGATGCAAGAAATCCACAATGTGTTCAGGTTATGAGAATGACAAAGTTCAACCCCCCTCCCACCACCACCACCCCTTGGAATATTTGTACTGCCTCTGTAGCATCCGTTCCTTCGAGATTCAATCATTCCCTCGAATTACCCCGCAGGTCTATGAACTCATTTAACATGATGATCGATTAAATAACAATGTGAGCATACACGTCCCAAGCATCCAGAAATTTCCCATCATTTCAATTTTGCCATCAGTCAATCCACAGTAATCTAATGGCTAGACAATTGGAGACCGTTTTCGAAATATTGCCTCTCAGGATAGATGGAAAGGTTCCTCTATAAGCAAAGAATCCCATTGGTGTAGAAATTCCCAGTGCTCTATTCGCTCAGTCAACTTTCAAAGTAAGAAAATCACATATCTAAATCCTAAACCCTAAACTCTAAATTGATGAGGTCGAGGGCATTGGCAACTCGAGCATGCGTATGACTCCTTAAGAAGCAATCAAGTTTCAGAATAAGACAGTTATCTTTGCCAAGCAACGATTGTCAAGGCGAATGCACTGCAAACTTTCCATGAAGTAATCCTTCAGGAACTATATGATACCCCAAGTTTACAACAACACAGAAGGATTGCTTCTGAATCAACAATTCAGTCCGAAGGTACCACCTGCAATTAAAATAGCATTCATGGCATTGAAGGTTTAGGTTTCAAGGCAATCTGTAAACCCTAAACTATAATCAGAGGAAAACCTAACTTCATTGATTAGCCTATATGTGCCAGCATCACAAGAAGCAATATGTGTATATAATAGAACGGGCATGGCCATGTTTTGAGACGAATTGTGCGAGGGCTAACTCGTCTTAGATTTCATATCATATTCTTCTGTTCCTCACCATCCAACCTTTTAAACCTCCATTAAAACCTCTTACAATAAACTCTTCAAATCACAAATACAGGAAAACACAATCTTCGTTGATGAGCCTCATGTAACATCAAACTGCAAGCGTCACAAGAAGCAAGACGTGTGTACCATACAACGGGCATGGCCAATTGTTGTAACTCTGAGAGCCTAAGTCGACTTAGACAATTCAATACTCCTTTTTTCCTCTAAATCCAACCCCCTAAACTTCCTCAAACCTGCATCAAAACCTCTTACGAAAAACTCTCGAAACTACAATTGAAGGAAACCCTCGTTGCATTGATGAGCCTCATGTCACATCAAACTGCACAGATTCTACTCTCAAGTAGGCTCATCTAGAATTGTAATCTGGTCATTTTCAAACAGAACAATCTGCCAACCGATGTGCTGCTCGAGTGAGAAAATACAAACTCAACCAGCTCAAAACTGTTGGAATTTGATTTGAAGGTTCACAAATCGAAATTTCTTACCTGGATGCACTGCCAGGATTCGATAATCGACCACAACTTTGTCCATGATGTTGTCTGTGGTAATTTACAACAACAAAGTGCAAGTTGAGGAAAGCAAAACAAACCTTACTTTGCACAAAGTTAGCAAGTACATCTAGTTGTCCATGCGATGGATCGTAGTTCTTGCTTCGATGCTGGTAATTTTGTGCAAAATTAGCATTACTTTGATTACGCTCTTGCGCATCCCACATTTACTCGCCACAGATTCAGTAACCTCGATCAATACAATGCCTCTTCAAATTGAGAATAGTAGGTAGATGGAAAAGGACTAAGGCATGTGGATGTTGATTTGTTCGTTTTTCATGTTCTCCAACTTCTACTGATCAGAGTTGCACAACAAAACTCATGTTGCACTAGCAAATCTACGATGAAACATCTGCAAAAACCGGATTGAAAATCAAACCTCCCCTGACGTAGTTATGGTCATCATAAGTGCATGTTTGTGGATTTCTTAAACGAATACATAGGTTCTCCCAATTGTGTTCATTGTTAAGTGTACATTAGTTATTAATATTTGAAGGTTCGGTCCAACCTCTTTGAAACATGTGTCTGTACGATGTTTACTCTTTTATCATCACAAAACTACATACCGATCAAATATAAGGATCTAATTAAAAAAACGAGCCACTTAAGACCCATCTACATTAGTAATTCCTTATCGATACAAGATAACTAACAAAATAGCACCCGCATAACTCAAAATATAGGTGACCAATTAAGATGAGCGACCACTAACTTATAGTTATTAAGTTATAACAAATCCCGCATAACTCGAAATATAGGTGACCAATTAAGAAAAGCGACCACTAACTTATAGTTATTAAGTTATGATGACAATTCCCGCATAACTCAAAATATAGGTGACCAATTAAGAAGAGCGACCACTAACTTATAGTTATTAAGTTATGTGGACAATTCCCGCATAACTCAAAATGTAGGTGACCAATTAAGAAGAGCAACCACTAACTTATAGTTATTAAGTTATGTAGAAAATTCCCGCAACATAACATGAAATTTGCTAGTGACGGAGTATGTAGTGGTAACTTACAAAAGGTTCGAGGGCGGACATGACTCAATAGATCATCACAACTTGATGATTTTACAACCAATCCAGTAGCAATTAAGAGGCTGCATGTCTGATTTCAAGCAAGGTCATGATAGGCTAACAAAATCTCATGCACATGATGATACTTGTTACTTATAATTATGCGGTATCATGTGACTCGAAATTGCATTTAAGAACACCATGCGCCACATCATTGCCCCATCATCTTCCTTCACATGTGGTGTGCATCATTTGTAGCGAAGTAGGCCTCCAAATTTAATCAAGTACTTAATCCTCCGTTTGTTGGCCTCCACTTGAGTGGTAATAAGGTAGATTTCTATGCACGTACTGCATTATAAATAATATGTGATACCATGTAATGTCATGTATTACTTTTTATTAAAGATTTACATATATGGTAATGTGTTCATCATGTTGTATCCTTCTCATTGTTTGGTGTCTCAATTCTTTGTCATTTTTATATTTTAAAACCCTTTATTGACATATTTAGTAACATAATGCAACCCAATTATTATGTTAATGAGTTGCCTTGTGTTACTAAGCATGTCAATAAAGTGTGCCTTAAAACACCTTACATGCAATGATTTCAAACAACACAAAAGAGGCCTTTGTGGAATAATCATAGGGTTAAGTTTGGATGAGAAAAAAATAAAGTTCAAGCTACCAAAGGGTGAAAAATAATAAGACAAACTAAAAGTAGAAAAGAGGGTATTAGGAGACATGAGATAAATACCCCCCCCCCCTCAAGCTTTAATGCACGTATACACATAAACTATGAAATATTGAAATACTCAGGGTGACATGTCACTTGTGGTTGTGTTGGCTCTATCCCACATCGTGAGATAAAGGCATCGCGGAGAACATGTCAAAACTTAATGAATAAGGTCCGGCGATGCTTAGCGAAATTCCTAGTTTAATGAAAAGAGCCAGTAATAAAAATGATATACTTCTAAAACATCATGTAAGGATAGATAGAGGCTCTCGTGACAAAGCCACATTCCCTTGTTATTGTGGAGTCTATTCTACATATATATTCGGGTTATTGTCAAACTACAAATGTAGAACCCTTGTGGAATATTCCAATATTCACTAGTGTAGCACGAGGGCCCGCCCACAGGGATTCGCTAAAGTTGTATGGTATATTCACCTGCCAGGGCCTACTTCTATACTTACGGATAAGGCCATATCCTTGGGCCCACCTGCTTTAGGGGAGGGGCCCACACACAACGAATAAGTAGTTAACGGAGTGGATGACTTCCGTTACGCACCGTCCACTTGCTTCCGTCGAACATTCGTTGTATATGCCACGTGGCGTGGACCACGTGGCCCTACACAACGGGTTAGGTATATGGATGACCTACTACGGGTGTACGCTGTACATCTCTAGCCAATGAATGAAATAAGTTACCATCCACGTGCTTCCCACAACACAGGGGAAAATTGTAATCTACACTGATTCTCAATTAGTGAGAGAGGGCTAATAGAGCGTGTGGGAAATTAGTGAAGGCGATATTAATCTTTCTTTACACTATAACTAGGATTTAAGTATACATGGACACAAGACTGGTCCAAAGTTATTAATACACATGAGATTTTATTTTATTTTTGCACAATTGAGATATGCACATTGTGAAATAATTTATTTGGAGGAAGAAACTAGAAGAATTTAGCGAAACCCCGAATTATACATACTTTGAGAAGTAATATGGTTGAATATTTCTTTCTTGATGTATGTTTCTTTCACAAAGAACACAGTGTGCGTGCAACTAAAGTGAGCTATAACAAAAGATGTTGTCCACGTCTAGGATTAGTTGTTGTCAATTCCATCATAGGGTTTGCCGATAGAACTGCACATGTTAATTTCTCATTATGTCCATAGCTTGTGAATAACTCTATGTGCACTTTAAACTTGTTTATATTAAGTAGTGCCACCAAATGACATAGGAAGCATTATTCATCCATGTATTAAGAGAGAAGAAACGTTGACCCCTATTGGGATCAGCATGATTGAAATGCCCGTTCGACCCACTCCATATATTCACAACAAATACTCCGTCGTTGTTCATTAAAAGTTCCGGCATTGTTCATCGTGGCAAGCACGTGCTTGCATGTAAATTTCTAATCACTCTACAGATACCTTCAGAGCACGCATTGTTTTCTCTTGAAATGTATGGTAAACAAGCATGTAGTCATGAATTTAGTATCACTTTGTAAAAAATTCAGCCTCACACTTTTGAGACGTGGCAAATAGTGTGTGTTTCAAGAATCAGTGCCACACACACTAATTGTGATCATCAATGTAGTGTTAAACTTATGATCACATTATAAACTTTTGAAATCAACGGAAAACCCCCCCGGCACATTATTCAACCTCATGTTGAATTTCAATGCATGGGCCCATAATTACACATGGGTTATGTCAAACAAGTCATTGGACATTCTTGGAGTGAGCATATTCAATATGAAATCATCATAACATGGCGCCGAACACCTACATAATCTTACTCAACTCCGTGATTGCATTCCGCGGGACCATGTATTGGACAAGAATAATTGATCCTCTAGTTCCGGGATCCCATTTATGGGAAGCACTCAAGATGTGCATTGTTAGATGTTCGCCACGCATCCTTACATTCAAGGTTTAAAAATCGCAACCTCTTTCTTTGGAAAGAAATCATCTTTTAGTTGCGTAGTAATGTTATGGATGTGTTTGAGACATGGATGGAGAACCAACCCCCTCATTACCATCGCAGCCAGGGTGAGAGGAACCACACGTGAACACTCCATTAAAAACTCACCAACCTCAACATCCCAAAATCAAATAATAAAACCCTCGTGAAAAATATATACCAAAATGCCATCAAAAATCTCACATACCTCGTCCTAAACAAAAGAAAACTCAATAAGAAACAAACACCCGTCCCCCCCCCCCCAAAACGAACATGAGATAACTATTATACTACCAGACCCCACCTCCCAAGGAGGCATAACACCTTAAGTTGCATCATGGACAACCGTGATCAACACAAGGCTAATGAGCTCACAGTCATGCTTGTACCTAGACATGGACGTTACTTTTTTCTTTTTCTTTTTTTCCTCTTTTTTTCTCTTTTTTTGTTCTTGTCTATGTGTTTGAGACGCCTTTAAGCATGTGCCATACATATACACATTCGGTGCCACTCCAAGTTCCTCTCTTCTGCAACCCACATTCGCTTTACACCACATAACGATTTACCCACCACCATGTAGTTCATGGTCAATTCTTTCATTGTCGCATGTATAATTGTTTGTAGATTTTATTTTTCTTCTAATGCATCATTTGTTAGCTATGATTTTACCCTCCACATAGATAGGTATTTCGGGCCATACATGATTGCTCTTCGTCGTTGGACACCTAGGTGTCCGTGCTTTGTTGCTAAGGTAGGCATGTCTTAGATGGTTAATGTTGTACTTTTGACTAGCCTACTTCTCCTATGGTGTTAAACACTCACCCATTATGAGATCTTAGGGCCGGTTTACACCATGGCAGTGAACATGGACTTTATGGGTTGACTCGGATTTTCACCCCTCTTTCCACATATCATTCGGTGGTTGTCCATGCTCATTCGGTTGATGCCTAAGCTTATTAACTCATTTCAGTGAAAAACCTAACTTTTTCTTGGCTTCCCAATAATTTTCCCTGAGTTTTCTATAAGCAATCAATTACAAAATTGACAACTAAAATAAGAACTCGGTTCACATACTAAATTTAAGGCAATTTGCATGCAAATTCAACTTTGATTACTACGTACGATAAAAGATCATTTCAAATCATATTTTGAAAGAAATCATATTTATTCAAGAATGAAAACATGGAACACCCTCAATAATACATGAAAACAACAACCAAAAACATCGATTAGGCACTTAGAATATGAAATCATCACCCTTAAACATCAAATAAACAATGCAAAACATTAAACAACACTCAACAAAGGGATAGTGATGATAGCTTTGGTGCAGTCTCACCGCGGCACTATACATGTAAACCCTTGAAGATAGAAAGAGAGAGACGGAGGATTCATGATAAGGTGTGGGAGAACTAGTTATAACCGGAGACCTCAGGCAGCCCAGCTAAGAACAGGTGGGAGATGGTGTGGGATAGCTAATATTAACCTACTCTTGAATGGGAAAGGATGTAAAACCGTCATCAACTTTACGGAAGCGGTTGATTTCCTCTACACTTAATTTTTCCTTTGGTTCTACGGCCTAAAATAGTGAAATTAAATCGGTAATTTATCGATTTCACTCGACTGATTTTACATTAAATGTCATATCTCCCCATTCACTGCACCATGAACCAGGAAATCGTCCCAGGGCATGGTAAGAGCCTTGATTAGATGTTGAACTCGTCATGGGACCACTTCGATTTACACCAAGGAAAAAATGGTAGAGTGACCATGGAGGTCGAGGTCCCCAAAAGACATATTTTAATGCCTACTTAATACATTGACAAGGTCCAATGGTGAGAAAGGCAAGAGAGGTGGTCTTGTAGGAAAAGGCATGGGCCCATGGCAGAGAAATGCCATTATAATATATTTTTGATGGATTTTTTTGGGGAGCTTTAAATACAACTCTTCCCATTAGGTAAGGCTCACAAGGCACACTTTCAACATCTATGTGATGTAATGAATCTCGAGAAGCAAGTCCAACCTTTATGTGCCTTTATCATATCATAGCCCATGAGACATACCATTTCTTTCATGCCCTACCCTTAAACCAGCTCCCACATGCTTCACTAAACAATGTGGGACATCTAGAACTCGAGAATTTGAGTACACATGGTGAAGCATATTGCAAATAATGCTCAATGTACAACACAAGGTACATGTCACATGTAAATTACATTGAACATGTACAAATTAAATCTCTCATTTTTTTTTGGGTGAAACTTGTTGTGATAAGATTTGCAAGCCACATCTTTGACACTTTTAACAAGAAGTGAAGACAAGTAAAGCCCAAGAGAAGACAAGAGAATGAGCAAACTTGAATTTACTTCAAAAATGATTTTTTGGGCATATATTACAAAAATCAGCACATTCACTTTTTGGTGCGTGGTCATTCTTCTTGGTCCACATTCGGTTCACACCTAGTGAGGGGCCCAGGGCTTTCAAAATTGATTTTAAAGAAGTCCGACCATGGAAGTTGGACCATCAAGTTTGACCATTGAAAAAGGCCATCTTCCATGGTCTGACTTCATGGTCCATAGTGTAAACCGGCCCTTATTCATCTTTCTCATGATTTTCAAAGCTAATCTTTACAGCACTCATTGCATATGGAGGAAGAATAGTAAAGCTAGGGGATGACATGGTGGCTATCATTTTGTTTGCAAACAACAAACTCTACAACGAGGTGGTTGAATAGTAAAATCGAATATGGTTCTACAATATGTGCTTTTGCAAACATGTAGTATTCCACCTTATCTACTAATGTGAAACTCTTCACTTGATGTAACTTGTGAACTAAGTTTGTCTTCATGTGGTCACTCTTGGTGGACATACCCAACCAAAACACACACACACACACACACACATAAAAAGAAAACACAAAAATAAATCCCAACATATCAAACAAATAGGAACATAAGTGAAAATGAGATTAGTATGAAAAATCACAAGAAAAATACATTGATACTTAGTCTTGTAGCATGACATCGTGCATTAAATCAAAAAATACACCAATAGATTTTGAGGGTTTTATTTTGATTTTACATAATGTCCCCTTCACACGCCCTTTAAACTTTCAAATACTTTGGGTGAATTATCGTGGGCCCCAAAATTTTGGACTTCTTGGGGTTTTTCTTGTTAATTGCTAGCCAATTTTTGGGGTCCATGATAATTCAAAAAACTAATTTCAGAACTTTGGTTTTTAATCCATGTCATGCCTCCACACAACAAGAGACTCATACCAGGCATTTGGGGGTCCATTGAATTTTTGAATGGCCATCGAAAGGGCCAAACTTCTGGATCGTGACATTGAGACAACCATTTCTAGAATTCATGATTTTTAAAGAAAAATTCACATGTCCGTTATTGGGGCCTACAAGACTTCAAATATTGCCATTGGAGGGTTGGTCACCAACCTATGCCCCATCCCCACACAACAAGAGGCTTATGGTTGGCATTTGAGGGTCCCTTGAATTTTTGTATTAAAAAATAAAATAAAAGTTGGAACCAACTTTTGCATGTCCAAAATTTTAAAGTTGTAGTATAAATTCGAAGATGATGATTTTCATATTCTTGGGGGCATTTTTTTAAAGTATAGGATAACATTTGGAAGCACTACAAGAGTCAATTTGTTCATGATTGTAAAATATTCTAGAAATATAATTAAATTCGTAACCAAATTCGATGCATTCAAGATGTTGAAAATTGTAGTCTTGGAGTTGAGACATAAAAGCTTCATTTTTGTGCGCATTATTCTAAATCTTGGAAAGGCATTGTGAGAGTTTTTTTTTTGAAGCACTAAGAAATATAAAATAAAAATTGGAACCAAATTTGGAAAATTATAGTCTTGGATCCGATACAAAAGATTTTAAAATTTTCAAAACATTTGGGCATCTTGCCAAAAGCCCTGGGAAGCATTGGGAAGCGATATGAGAGTCATTTATAAAGATTTTACAACAAAGAAAGGAACCAACTTTCACGTGCCCGATATTTTGAAAATTGTGGTCTTGAATCCAAGACCAAAAAAGAAAAGAAAAGAAAACAAAACAAAATTATGGGAATTTTTTCAAAGCCATGGGAAGCCTTGGGAATCGTTACGAGAGTCATTTTTGAGAAAAATAGAAAAATAAATTAAAAGTCGTAACCAACTTTCATGTGCTCGGATTTTGAATAGTGTATTCTTGGAGACAACACCACAATTTTTATTTTATTTTTATTTTAAATTTTTTTAAAAAAAATTGGCATGTTTCTAAAGCCATTGGGAAGCCTTGGGAAGCAACCTTGTAAGAGGGATTTTTGAAGAATTTAGGAAAATTGAATAAAACATGGAACCAATTTATGAGTTTTTTTTTACGACATGGCCAATGAATATTGTGACTCACTATGAAGGTCACACCATTGTTCCAATGGATGATCATAAATGTATATACATATTCCATCAGTCTACCAATTTAGAAAAAAATCCATATTACACATGTATAATTGCTCAAATATTAACATGTCATGTGACCACGCGACACACTCTATGATCGTTTTAACGATTTTCTATTCCCCTTAGTTACATGTACACACCAGTCCAACATTTGTATGGAGCGACTCATCGGGCACGAGACCGCGTGGATGACCGACTGTGGATGAACGCGTAACGTCTCCCCAAAGAGCGGATGATTTCCAGTGGCTCCTCATCCACTTGCTCCCGTTAAACGCCCTAGTGGGAAACGGGGCAGGGCGATCCGCCACGTGGCATTCGACTCTCGGCCCGACTCACGCGCCTTGGATAGGCATGGGCCCACGTGGACAGAGAGTCTATATAATATGGATGATCATTCATCTGTATCGGATGAACAAGTGCGTTGTAACATCCATGTGCTTCCGGACGACCAATGGGATGGCCTCCACGCCAACCGAGAGGCCGTATGGATGAATAATTCTCTAGGGTAGTCGATGAATACTTTAAAGCTACCAAGCACATGCCTCTGACAACGTGGAGATCCGGTGCGAAAGTCGAGGGGATCCAGGTAATGCGGGTGGAGGGAGGGCGTTATTAGTAAAACTCCAAGAGTGGGACAACCTGGTAGACTTGGAAACTTGGCTGCCAGTAAAATAAATATTCATTCCATGCTCTTTACCACGGCTCTTTTGTGCGCCTGGGGATCTGGGCCCTATGCCCGCCCTTTCTCCCTCCCTCTTCCCTTTTGAAAGCAAGGAGGACAAATAAAAAATAAAGGTTGCGCTTCCTTGGATGGGGGCGTTTGAATTAACACGAATAGCATTGTCCATGCACCATGTGCTTACTACGTGTTACGTGGGAAATTAATTAATTGGGATCATGAGTCTAAATTCGTATGAGGGCCCTTTTTTTGAATGTGAGGAGAACTTCCCATTTTCGAGGATGGATTCCCTGAGTGTTAGATGTGGACTCTAGAACCGCCCTGTGTTTGGTTGCCAGATAATTTATCTTGTGGTTAGATCCGGATCGCAGTTCATCTGACGGCTGAGATTCAATAGATATATTGTGAGTACATCCTAACCTCCGTAATGCGCCCTGGGCTAGATCACATCTTCATTCGGCTGGGCCCCGCTTCTCCCACGCCTCCTTCACTGGCCGGTCTTCCTGCCTGCACTTGCATGGGAACTCCTCCCCTCTCTTACATCCCGAAACCCTAACGAACGCATGTGCTCAGTTCACATCTCCCTCCTTGTTGTCACATTTCCCTCCCATATATCATGGGCTTTGACATTAAGTAATCTGTCAAAGAATTCAAACCACACGCTCACATGCATCCCATTGTCCTTGTTGTCTTATTACAATGTTGACTTTGTTTTATTCCATAATGACATGCGGTACACAAGTAATCTAGTATCGCGTATCCATGTTGACATTGGATATGGTATCATGGATATAGCATTATAGTATGTTAACATGGATACGCAATTAGAGATTAGGGTGTATTATATAACATGTTTATGTTAATGGAGATAGTTAGTATTTAATTGCACCAAGTTAATAATGGTAAATGCTCGTAAGGTCCTAGTTGATACCTTGAATTGGAATGTGACTTGTAAGTTACGATGGACCCATGAGTGTCGGGAGGTCCGAGGAGGGTTACCGTACATAACCGTATGAGCTCCATCTCCTCTACGCCCTTCGATCGTGGAGATCTAAGGGTTAGAATTGAAGGCGGGGGGAGGATGAGGCTTGTGTTCTAGGGGAGTCGTCGTGTTCTTTCCCAATCTTAGAAAACCATCTCATGCGTCGAATGAGATGTGAGGTTATAAACACTTTGTGAGGAGCGGTGGAGTATCATATGCAAGTGACTACAACTTATCTACAACTTCAATAATATGCTCTTGCATGGAATATGACAAGGGGTCGAGATATTTCAATATGTCGCACGAGCATTGATCATGCATTCAACCCACCATCATGTATGTTTTTTAAAACTTGGGAACCGTTTCAATCACTTATTTTTCCATATCTCCTTTCGACAACAAACGGACATTTCAAAAATCCTCTTTAAATAGCTTTATTATGTCACCTTCCGAGGAATCAAACATTTGCCCGGGAGGTAAATCCAATAGACGCACATCAGGTACAATTGATAAGTTGCATTCTTGTCACATGATTGCCAACAAGATATTTATTCCATCTATCTATCTATCTATCTATCTATATATATATAAACACCGTCTTCACTACACTAAAAAGGATAGTTAGTGTTTGATACACTAAATACGAGCGCGTACACTAAATGCCAATAACCTTGTGAAAGTAAGTAACATTGAATGTAAACTCAAACACTAAATATAAACTATGGTAATATGCGGAAGTTACATGTTTGAATTTAGTGTTGGTAAGGATATGAAATCCTTGCATCATAGAAAGGGAGGTGGCAGTAGGGAAAGCAGTGGCATGTCAAGCACTAATTGTCAAGGAATTGAAAACCAGTGTTGAGCAATGTAGAGTGGTAACAACATCACATATAATCAGACACTAAATATCCTTTTTAGTGTAGTGAATGAGCTCAAACAAAGAGTCTCTTTGCATGCTGCTCTTGCCACATCTTACATGCATCGCACACAAGGTCGTCATACAAATGACTCAAATATTGTACCATAGCCTGTTACTACACATTGGACATAATCGCCACGTAGGATTCTACAAGGGTGACCAATGTGGTAGCACCATTTGGTGAACCTATTTAAACAACACCAACACAAGAGCAACGTACGGTGCGTATATGCCTTTTTGTGAATGTTGATTTCCAAAAGTGTCCGACCGCCATACTTTGGAAGCGGTAGTGTCAAAAGATTTGAGCTTTTTGGCAAGCACCTTTTGTTGAAGAGCTTCGATAAATACATTTGATTGCTTAGCAAGTTCGAGGACGTTCCCGACCCACAATGGTGTGCTATGTCACGTTTAGGTTTAAAAGTTGGGCACATGGCACTTGGATAACCCACTTGTTGCCATGTATGCGAATCTCGGTTTCCTTGGAACTTCCAAGTTTCTAACAAAGTCGTGCAAAGAAAGGTGTGTGTACCTAGGCCGATCCACCGACCAAATATACTAATCCTCCAAGCAAACTGTTGCAACTCATGGACCGCCATTTACTACTCTATTGATTGTGTTTCAACTAGCTTGGGCTACCATTTGAAATGTTTGACAAAGTGCTAACTTACATCTTTCTCCAAAACAATGTCTATTTGTAGCATTGAAGTTGTGTTATATCCATAGATTGTGTATTGTATATTATGTGTACTTGTTTGAGACTACATTGTTGAGTGAAGAATAACACATCGGGTAATTTAAAACGATGAACCACATTAATTGAAGTAAAACGTATACTATTTGAAGTGAGCGAAGTTGTTACATACTCAATAGCAATAAGTTTGTCCATGTGTGATTGCACTTACATCATGGCAACGACATGATTTCCTTAGTATAGGAGGCAACAACAAAAGGCACATACACATCAAAGCACTCCTCCATTGATTTTGTGGTCAATCCTAACTACGTAGTGTCACTCGTCATATTTTGTAAGACCATCATCATGTTGCTTTGGTGTTGATAGATCTTCTCCACAATAATTTTACCTTCACTCATCATCACTTTTGATGTTAGGCACTACACATGATAATTTGAAATCGTGTAACATCGTTGGAGATACATAGATCGGACACTCTTGTAAAAGTGAAGTATAGAGTAGGCATGCAATAGCTTAACAAAAACGAACCTTGTATTCCACCCCTTGATATAAATATTGCTACAAGTTAGGGGTGCATTGTGCTACATGAATACAAACAAGTAGAGTGCTTTCTTAAACACGCATATGCATTACCATATCAACATCACCCACATGGTTGTAATTTTTGTGACAATGGATGGAGTCAATTTGATCTTACAATTGTTACCACATGGTATTGACGCGAGCACGAGCCCCCTTCTAAGGGATTGGCCCTACAGTTGCACAAAGCACGACTCACAAGGCACGGCCCTATCAAAATCCCAATGCTAGAGTTTTGAGTTAGTGTAATTTACGCCTACGCAACATCCTAGTTGTGGTGTGATGTCATGTTTCTCAAAGGACGAGAATTACGGGAATAAAAGCCCGCCTATTATGAAGAAATTTTTGATGTGTGTATGTGGGGGGGAGGGGGGGATTGTGACATTAAATGATGTTCTCCATTGAGAAAACAAATATACACCTCACAAGGCAACTCAATGACCCCATGTCAGACTTGACATGACAATGTGGACAAGAGTCAACATAGCGTGTCACACTAACACCAAATTCGTGTAACAAATAACACGAACCCAAGGCCACAAGCAAACAAACTCCCTCACATAGTTAGACGTACTAAAATACGCACACCATTCACACAATAGAGTGTGTCTTCTGAATCAAAAAGCCTAATTAGACCCTAATACGCACTTATGGCGGGAGGTGGCTACTGCACACTACACTATATTGGAAAGTACTCCAATGAAATAGGAGTCTTGATTAGCATACACTAAACTTAATTAGAGTCACGCCAAATCCGAGTCACTAAAACGCACAAAATGCAAGCTGGGCCCCCGCGGGCGCCCAGCTGACAAGCCGGCACTGTCACTGTCACCCGCCCAGAGCCGCTGACTCGCGGCAGGAGACGAGAAGATCTTTAAGCAGGGGGCCCGCTGTCGCTGCATGTGACGCTAGGGCGTTGCCTCACATGCCGCTCCTGACAAAGCGGCACCAAGTTAACACTCTCCAGAGAGCCGCTGCCTCGCGTCAAGATCTTGCGGCAGAGACAAAGAAGCTCTTTCGCGAAGCCCCCGTGCCGCTGCCGCAGAAGAGGAGAGGTACGCGAAGACCTAGACAGTTTGCCGCAGCCGCTGCCGGTGGGCCCCGCCTGCGTCCGTCGCTCGCTTCGTGGTGCCAGGATGCGTCCCCAAACTCTGCCGCTGCTGCTGACTATGCGGCACTGCAAAATGTCTCCCGCGCTCGGAGCAGCGGCCTAGCGGCATCGCTCAGTGCCGCTGACGCTGCATCTGACACGACTCCCGTGCCGGGGACGCGGAGCCAGTGCCGCAAACGCTGCTCGTGGAGACTGCCCGCCCGCGCTACACGCTCGCCTGGTAACGACATGACCGTAGCAGAGTGGATCATCGGGAGAGTGTGAGAGTCGATTGTCTCGGCATTGTAGGATCTCCTCACGGTCACTCGTTCGTTTGCATCGTCAGTCTCTCTCCTCCCGCAATCACGTCGCAGCAGGCCTCGCACGTACTTAGCGTCGCGACTATCACAATCATCCGGTCGCTCACGACGCGGTGAAGCTGCCGCGACCGAACCCTGGGGTGAAGTTAGGGCTGCAGACCGACCCGCGTCCGTCGTCGAGGCCTCTGCCCCGATTGCGGTGAGCTGGAGAGTTTTGGCATGCATTGAGGGGCCAGAACTTGTCAGAGATAAAGAGGTCGTGCGACACGGGCAGGATCCACTTTGGAAACATCATCTGGTCACGGTGTGAAGGCGGGCAGACAGGCAGGCAGGGGGAGGAGCGTTTGATTTGTTTTCTTTTGATTTGTATTGCTTTTCGGAGGAGGCCTCGATCTCGAGGCTTATTTGGGTGAGGTGGAGGGGTTGGCATGCATTGAAGGATTAGACGTCGTCAGGGGAGAAGAGGACGTACGACATCTCGTTTGACAGGTTTTGGTGTGGAAGGAGGGAGCGGCTGGGTTTTTCTTTTTGGTTAGAAAGGCACAGGGTTGCATTGGAAGGACACGAGGGCATTGTGAAGCCGGTTTCAGGGAAGTAGATCAGGAGCAGGTGGAGGCGTGCCGTCCTCGGCAGCGGATGTTGTGAGTGTCGTGGTGAGTCGGGAATTAGGATTCGAGATTCCATGTGTCGGTGGTAGGAGTAGGTCGTGACAACGAATCTGGGATGATGATGATGATATCAGCTTATCATGCTTTTGTAGCAATAAGTTAGGAATTGATGGCACCAGAGTCTTAACAATGTGTCAGATGTTGTTTCCCTGGCTGTACGACTCTTCTCCATCTTTTGGGAAGCGAGAAATTTCGATCTCGTGTTGTTGCCGTTGTATTTCTTCTGTTCTCGCAGCTTTACGAGAATTTTTCTTATACGAATCGAATCGGCGCTTTGGCATGCAATGTGCTCCATAGTCTCCTTTGGACGTGTTCATTTGGTTTCTGACTGGGAGGCAATTATTAGCAGGGTGAAGAATGGGGAAAATAGAAGGGACTACTTCAGATGAAGCTTCAAAGGAACCTAAAGCGGATGGGTTTCAAGTGAACGCGGGAGACCTCGCAGTCTCGTACCTTCACAGCATGAAATAGTAAAAAATGTAGTCTGAAAAGACTGATACAGCTTGCGTAATTCTTCGAGGCTATCGCTATGTATTGCCACCCCATATATCCTTGACATGCCGGAAGTTGCATTAATCGTTCCCCTCTCTTAGCTGATGTTATCCTGCACAAATCACAATCAGAATAAAACTGGATTGGAAATATTCTGTATTTCACAAGGTAAATCTGAATTGTTCTTCAGAGGAGATCACGAGAAGAACAATAAAAAAGTTCAGAATTGATTCGATTTTCCTCGCAACAGGTACATGTTTTCCTGCTCGGCCTGAAAGTAAGACCGCGACAACTGTATTTAGCTTTTTTGGTGCCTTACACATATTGTTGTTGTCAAAGAAACACGTTAATGGGCTCCTCGTACCATAGTTTGCATATCTTCTCATGAGGAACAGGAGTGTCTTGGCCAAGCAGCAGAGACCATTCTTTCTCGTTCGAGAAAAGGTAGTGACTTAGGTTTGAAACATGTTACGTAAGGAACAGCTTCGTAGTTTCGGCTTGTAAATGTGATCCAAACCCCTCGGGTGTAATCTTGAATACGCCGAGCCCCGTCGTTTATTTTGATGGTATTGTTATTTGCTTTACAATTACAACTATGTACATCCTGCTTGATTTTAATGTGATGCAAGTGTTGATCTAAGGAACCCCTCGCGAGAACTTAATTGGGGTGTCTCGTTTACTCCTATCTCTTGCCGGAAAGATTCTCGAACGGGGAGAATATGGGTGTCCCTACATCGAAGCAATTTTCCTTTCGAAACCCCTTATCTGCTAGCTGTCTGGGGTTTGTTCTCTTGACATTGCGCCCTTTCTGATTGACCTGATTTAGATTTTTTGGGTGCTCCAAGTTTCTCTTTCGGTTCGATATACAAATGTCGAGTTACAGGATCGTGCGATTATTCAGCAGAGAATGATAGTACCTCATCCTGTTTCTCGTGGTTCTTTTTCGGGTGACTTGTAGTTGTAGATTGGTTGCCAATAACATTGGTGCCAGTTTCCAGCTTCATAATTGTGACGAGATTCTTTCTTTCCTTGGGCTTGATAAGAAGGTCTTGACTCGATTTTATCCGGTTCCAATTGTAAGAACATATGTATCAGCAATTGGGAAAAGCCGTGATGCTAAGTATGCGTGGATTTTTTGGCTGTGCAGAATAGTAGCTTGAGCTGGAACCCGATACTTGTGGATGCAAGGGGGAGTGACCACCTTATCATGAAGTTGTTAGCTCATGCAGCAGAAATGACCGGTGGTTTGTGTTAACTGCGAGTTTCCGGGATCAGTGGAATCTTGGGACTGGGTTATGGTGGCCTTGAGATTGTTAAGGAGAGCTGGATTTTACAGCTGATCAAAGGACGCCACTTCCACAAGATGTCACCAGAGCATGACGGGATCATCTTGGATATGGACCTGGAGCCGTGGGGAGGAGAGGTTTGTCTCGTATACCATTATCTTGTTTCTACGGATTTGTTGTTTATGCCCTTTGTTTCTCTGGCAAGGAAGTCCATTTCTCATCTAGTCACTGCAGTCCCTGCGGTTGGTAGAATTTGTTACGCATATAATGTGTTAAATGCGGAATCACAACATTAATATGTCCTTGTACACTCTTCGACAGAAGCACGAGGTGACAACTTCATTTGGGCCAATCTCAGTTCTCGTGTGTGGCGATCGACGAAAGCCTGCTCTTGTCACTTATCCTGATGTGGGCATGAATTGTGAGTTACTGAGCTCCATGCTATCAATCGTTCAGAATTTGATCACTTTATGAAGAGTATATGCAGATTTGATTAAAGTTGTTTAGGATTGGGAGGTGGAGTGAAAGTAACGTGTGAGCCCATTTGAGTTCACTCTAGAATTAGTTGTAAGAAAGAAAGGAAAAGGTAGCCAAAGCATAATTGTAAAGTCTTGTGGTGGTGCAGGTCTAGTATGCTTTGAAGGATTATTTTCATGCCCAGAGGCAACATCTGTGCTGTTTCACAACTTCTGCATTTATCACATCGACCCACCTGGCCATGAGGTTGGTAGAATCAGCTTTGTTTTTTTTGTAAATGTTGTGCAGCTTACGCTTTGTGAATTATCTGAGGCCATTTTAGGCTGGTAGTATAAGCAATATAAAGCTGCGTTGATCCTCCTGTCTTACACTCTGAATATTCTGAGTGCACCTTGATTCCTGCCTTTGAAATTTGACACTGATAGAATATTAAACAGTGTCCTGGGAGATTTTTGGGCATAATCGGTGAAAATCCTTGTGCTTCAAGTCCAACACGTTGTCATCGTTGGGTTTTTCTTTATTGATTTACGATATATTCCATAGATTCCTCTAAAATGATCAGTAATTTTCCTGAAGTCTTGACCTTCAACCGGTTATTTTCCAAACTCAACCGGTTCATCTGTATATAGCGGTCGGTTGCCCCCTTTCATTGATATCAAGGAACCCTCTAAGGTGGCATTTATTAGAATTTTACAGCTTCAATAGGTCCAAAACTGGGTCGAAAATGACCGAAATGAATCTGGAGTTAATTATGGAAGCTGATTCCATATCTTGTTACTTTTGTGATGCCGGCCATTGATATTATTTCTATCACTTAGTAATCGTGTCTGTGGATGTGCAGGATGGAGCATCTGAGATTTCTGGACACAAACGATTTCTATCTGTGGAGGACTTGGCAGATCAAGTTGCTGAAGTCTTGGACCACTTCTGGTATGCTCTTTTTTCATTACATTATACAAATGTTTATTATACATGGCTACATATCAAATTAGACTTTTAAAGTGTATCTTTTTAAGATGCGATTTCCATTCACTCCAAGTTCTGATTACCACTAGTGATTTCTGAGGATTATTCAATTCATCTTTGCAGGGTACATGAAATGATTGGACTTGGAGTGGCTGCTGGCTCTTACATTCTGAATCTCTTTGCGGTATTCAGTTCATGACCTTTTGTGCTTTCCTAGGAGATGTTGTTTTAGGTGTATGCTGTTGCCACTCAAGAGTTTCAGTGGCCCTTGCTGAGTAATTCATAGTTTCATGATTTAAAAGGTTTAGTTGGAAACTAAAATCTATTTTTCTCTTTTCTTGGCAGATCAAATACCGGGAGCGAGCAATTGGTCTTATCCTGGTTTCGCCTTTATGTAACAAGCCCTCCTGGGCAGAATGGATTTATAATAAGGTTAGTATATGCCTTGCTTGCATCTTAACCATTTGGTTTGCAGAATGAAGGAATAGCATCCGAGAGCTTTCAGAGACATGTTGAGTATCACTACTTAACTATATGTGCTATTCAATTTCCATCTACTACTTCTCACATGTGCTATATCTGGGTGCTTGCAGGCCATGATCAACCTTCTCTACTTTTGTGGTCCTACCAGCTTTGTGAAAGATACGCTTCTTCAGCGATATTTTAGTCAGGAAGTGCGAGCTTCTATCGCTGGATCTGAAGTGCTTATGAACTACCGCAGAGTATGTGACTCTGTCCAAAAATGCTGGGGATCAGAGCTTTATTTATATCAAATACTTTGAAATGCTCGCCTTTTCATTATTGATTACAATCTTGCTCGTTCAGCAGAGAGTCACTCTGATAGGCTGACTAGTGCAATGTCCACTCCGTTTTGGACTTCTCCCAGCACATCATGTTATTGACTTTGCCTCAGAAATTGCATTGCTAACGATTCTATAAATCATTTTGTGCAGCATTTGGATGAGCGACAAAGTAAGAATGTGATGCGGTACATACAAGCTATCCATCAGTATGTTCACCCCCCAACCCCCCCCCCCTCCCACAAACACAAAAAAATCAGGTTAATTGATCCTATTTTTTTCCCTCATAACATCAGTCTGTTATTCTAAATCTAATAGCCCCTACGTTTGATATACAGGAGGGGTGATATAACAGAAAATCTTCGAAAGTTAAAATGCCGCACATTGATAATTGTGGGCGAGAATTCTCCATTCCACAGTGAAGCTTTGCACATGAGCACAGTGATGAGTCAGCGTCACCATGCCCTGATTGAGGTATCTTGCTGTCTCCATTTATCAACCATGGCTAGTGTGTTTCAGTTTATGTAGTGATATCAGTTTTGCATGTTCCATTTGTTTCTCAAATGCAATATCTGCTTCTGATGTAATTGTTTTGTTGGTGCAAAAAGTACTTATGAAAGATGGTTGGCACATTGTTTTACATTTGTTGTGGTTGTGCAGGTCCAAGCATGCGGAACTTTGGTAACTGAGGAACAGCCACAATCCATGCTCGTGCCAATCGAGTTGTTCCTGATGTACTATAGTTTCTACCAACGACCTATGTCACTTTCGTCATCTCCAACGAGTCCGCTGAGCCCGCCCTGTGTTCCACCGGAGCTCCTATCGTCGGAGAGTCTTGGCCTTAAGCTGAAGCCAATCAAGACTCGCGTAGCACTTTTGGAGTCCCATTAGTTAAAAGTAACCATTCTTGCTCTTACCAGTTGCATTTACTGCGAACTCTGCACTTGCGTATGGAAATTCCAGGGGCCACAATGGGCCCTGCTTAGTGCAGATGTGAATAATTGTTGAGAGAGCATCCTTAAAAGACTTTCACGACTCTTCCCATCAGACAAGAGTCCTTATGACCGCATTCCGGCCGAAGTTGTTTATTGACATTTCTGTAGCCGGAGTCTTCAATTCCTTTGTGCGGCACGGCCGCCTGTTGTGTCGCACACCATTTTTTGAATAAAGAGAGTCCTGTACACTACTTTCATCGTCTTCCTTATGACCATCCACATTTCTGCCTCTATATTGTGTAATCTCATCAAACATCATCATTTGCTTGCATTTCTACCTGCAACGGTGTTCGGCATGCACAGATGGAAGAACTGATGTTCTGAACCGGATTCCCGAGTCTAAATTCTCACCTCCATCTTCATTCTATGTAATCTCACCAAACATCACTATCGTTCGATATGCACTTATGGAAGAGCTAAGTTCTGAAACGAATTAACAAGTACAAGGTGGCTGCTGGAATGATGAATACCTTGGCACGGGTTTTGATGAGCTGATTAAAAGCGGATTCACTTCATCGTCGACCCCATCATCTTTATCCTGTTTACCTCCGTCGTCTGTGCAATCTCAACATACATCATCTTTTTTCTTGAATTTGTACCTTTTGTGCATGTACGTCTGTGCATGTACGTTTTTTGGCATGCACAGAAGAGCTGTAGTCTTGAACGGATTCGTACGTACAGCTGGCTGCTACAGTGATGAATACCTTGACAGGGCTTTTGATGATCTGATGAAAGCGGATTCTCTTTTGTCATCTTCACCTAGCTCCATTCTCGTCTCCATCTCCGTTTCCTGTGTAATCTCACCAATCAATAGCTTTTGTTTGAATTTACCTGCATTGGCACACACAGATAGAAGACCTGAAGTCCTGCGCCGGATTCACGAGGTGGCTACTGGAGTGGTGAACACCTTGGCATGAACACCTTTTCACGATTCAATGAAAGCGGATCCTTTTCATCATCATCTTTTGCCTGAATTTTTGCCTGCAATGCAGTGTTTCACATGCGTAGTTGGAAGAGCTCAAGTCATGCACCGGATCCAATTAGTATGAGATGGCTGCTGGAGCGATGAATACCTTGGCATGGGATTTGATGATCTGATGAAAGCAAATTCTTTTCACCATCTTCCCCGTCTCGGTTTTCTGTGTAATGTCACCAAACATCATCACGTTTCACTTAAATTCTGACCTGGAGTGGAATGTCCGGCATGCACAGATGGCAGAGCTGAAGTTCTGAGCCGCATTCACAAGTTTGAGCTAGCTGTGGGAGTGATGAAACCTTTGGCAGGGATTCTTATGATCTGAGGAGAGAGAATGTTTTTCACCATCTTCCCAATCTCCATTCCAATCTCCATCTCCGTTGTCTGTCATTCCACCAAACATCATCATCTTTTGCTCGATTTTTTCTAACTTCAATGCAGTGTTTGGCATCCACAGATGGGAGAGCTCAAGTCCTGCTTCGCCGGATTCAATGAGTATGAAGTGGCTCCTAGGAGTGGTGAACACCTTGGCATGGGTTATGATGATCTGACGAAAGCGAATTCTTTTCACCATCTTCCCCATCTATATTCCAATCTTCACCTCCGTTGTCTGTGAAATTCTACCAATCATCATCATCTTTTGCTCGAATTTTTCTATCTGCAGTGCAATTAATGCTTGAGCTCAAGTCCTGCTTCACCGGATTCAATGAGCATGAGGTGGCTGTTGGAAGTGATGAACACCTTGGACATGGGTTTCTATCAATGCACGGGAAGAACCGACCGCTAGTTATAGACGAACTGGTTGAGTTTGAGAAATTACCGATTGAAATGCAAGACTTCAGGAAAATTACCCATCATTTTAGAGGAATCCATGGAATACACCTGAGATTAACCAAGACAAACTGAAAGATCACAACATGTAACCGGTTGGACTTGGACACACTGGGATTACACGAGTAGGAAAGCCGGAACTTTTATGTGGGCATAATACAAGAGTTCAATGTGATTAAACAGGAAAAACTACACATAATGGATGGCCATCCATTTGGATGTCACTGAAACGTCATGTGTTGTAAGTTACCAAAAAATCATGGAAAAGTGGAAATTGAGCTTGTCCTGATTTTGACATTGAAATGGGAACATGCCCTAGTAGGGGGACCCATAACTTCATATTGGGTTATCAAAAACTCATATTAATTGAGCTTGTGCCAAAAATTATATGCTTAATTTATTGATCTTCCAAAAATGGAAGTGTCAAAATGTGATTCAACCCTTTTGGCACCAAAATTCAGTGTCAATATATCACATTCTTGGAGAGTGAGGGAGGGAGAGAGAGAGATTATTGTTATCTGGGTGCAAGCACGGTAAAGTGGACAACTCCTCATCCCTACCTAGGTTCAAGTGAAAGTGATTCAAACTATACACTAACTTTGAAGTTTATGAAGAAAAAACTCATAGACAATTTAAAAACATATTGATCTACAAAGCCAAGCAATTTATGATGACAAAAACAATTCCAAGAAAAGTTTACATGTTTTAGAAGGTAATGCAAGTGGTGCATAACTAGGTGATATTGAAAATAACTTTGAAGTTTATGAAGAAAAAACTCATAGACAATTTTAAAACATATTGATCTACAAAGCCAAGCAATTTATGATGACAAAAACAATTCCAAGAAAAGTTTACATATTTTAGAAGGTAATGCAAGTGGTGCATAACTAGGTGATATTGAAAATAATCATTTTCTACAAAGTTTTGTGATGATGAACTCAAGTATGTAATGAATTCAAGTCATGTGAAAAAAAAAGTTCCAACTTCATAATATTTAAGGTCATGAAATTTATGTTCAAAACCATATTCAACCATGTGATTTTGAGCATCACTTTTCATGATAAGGTTTGAATATCTCAACTTGATATTCTACATTTGAGTATTTAACACAACAATAGAGGTCATCGTGGAAAAATTCCAATTTAAACAACACTTTGCTACTACTTTTAGGCCTTTGACCAAAGAAAAAAATAAAATGTTTTAGTATACTTGAGCACTATTATGGTCCACTTTACCATGTCTTTGAAATGTCATTTTTAATACACGCATACTTTGTAGGTATTTAGGTATAGCACAAAATGGGTTGGTCTCCTCAAGAAATCACAACAAAAATCATCATGTAAGAAACGTTGTCAAAATCAATATACAAATAGGTCAAAATTCACAAGATATCCTTCCTACTAATTCTTCAAATTAAAAAAGATCACTGGTCCAAGACATAGGAACAAAGATCACCAAATATGCATATCTATAAGCTTACTAAATACAATGACTAAATATAGACAAATTGCAAACATGCACAAGCCTTTTTTGATCATCAAGGGCATATCAAGTTGAAAGTGACATCCATAAATAAATCCAACCCTCAATAGTAGGGAAGGGCAATGAACTATAGAAGTTACCACATTAATCTTACAATGTTTGCAACCTACACACCTTCACTTATTTACAAGAAAAACAAACTTCTTACAAAGGAAACAAAGATAAATCCATGAATTACATGTCTACAACACTTGCACTTCCGGAGCACAAAGGTGGAGTGGGTGATGGACCGGGTTGAGGCACACTTGCGGTGGACATGGGTGTATTAATTTGCTCCACCAACATCATTACCTTCAACAAAATAAAGTTGCACTACATCTCCTAGTAACAATCAATCTAGGGAAGTTATGAATATCAAGGAACAACATTGAATATGTGATCAAATAAACCCCAATATTTAAAGAGATGAAGTATTTAAAAGTCCCAAAACAAGACCAAGACTTCAGGTACAATCGCCACCCTAGACATCCACGTGAATGGACATAATAGACGGTTTCACCCTTGTAGAGGAACACAATGTAAGTGGGTCTTGAACAAACATTTTTCTCTTTGCACCCACTTCTCATATAATATGAAACACACAATTAGTGTGAGATGATTAACAAATCCAGATTGTGTCCATAACCACTTTATTCATAGTTTTTGGAGCTCGTATGCATATGTGTTCACTATCAGAGTGAAGATTCTCGTCCTCCTCGAATGATCACATAGGTCTCCTCAATTATGGTAATTATTGTGTTTAAAATGGTTAGCATATTTTGAGCTTGTAGTTCAATATATTTTCAACACATGTGTCTTTGTTCTTAGATTCCCACCCAACCATGCACCACTAAGATATAGGTGTCTGTTTGAGATTAGAAACTAGATCTGACACATCTACTTTATTCTCATATGGAATATGCCCAACAACTTGTTTAGTAAAGAGCTTCTTCTTCTTCCCAAAAGGTGTCCATTCCAATTGAAATTAACTATGCAAATGTACCACATCATCAATAGGGAGCTTACCAAATGTTTTAAGCTTCATTTGAGACTTTGAAAGAGAGCACAACCGATCAATTGCTTGCAAGAAATACAAAATGACTTTAGAACATAAAACAAAGTAGATTCTTCATTTTATACAACTGGCAGTATGCACCATGCAAGAATCATACCCGAACCACATAAATCATTGACCTAAGATAATGATACATACTTCCAACATCAATGGGTTAATTTTTGCATGTTGGTAAATTTCAAAGTCCCATGCAAAGATTGACAACCCAAATGCAACTTGCAAAAAACTTTTTGGTATAATTTTATTGAAAGGGGTTTTAGCATATATCTACAAACTCCACCCTCCAAAGGTTTCATAACGAAATTAGAGGAGGAAGGAAAACTGAGTGTGTAAATGTGAGCAAGTGAAGGGCCCATCGAAAAGAAATAACCTAAAACCGCAATTCACCATCATAATATTATTCAACAGTGTGCGTTCGTTCATGTGAGCTCTGAGAATATAACCATGGGATGCCCCAACCTAGTGGAAGGAGACTCAAATTAAGTTTGAATATGCACTAGGTTGGGGCATCCCATGGTTATATTCTTGAGACCCACATGAACGAACGTGCATTGCTTAATAATTTTATAATAAAAAACTCCGCATGGCATAAAAAAAAACACACACACAACCAAACAAACAAACAACTAAAAAGAAACTCCCACCACCTCTACATTCTCATGGTTACCACATCAAAACCCAAAAATATTATAGGAGAGGAGAGGGGAAGCGATTAAAATAATAGGTTCTTCTACATGTTGGAGAAGAAGCGCCCAAACCCTCATATGTCCCGTTGAGTAAGTACAATTCTACCTCTTTAATATGACACTCTATAATATGACAAACTCAATATAATGACACAAAATTTGTAGACCAAACTTTATAGTTAAAATCTACCTCTATAATATGAATTTGACATTGTTAATATTGCATTCATGGACACCTAAAATGCCATATTATAGAGGTAATAAATGCATATACGGTGGGTCCCATACATGTATAAGTACATAGTTAATATTAAATTTTTATAACCTTCACATTTGAATTGTGGATGAAAGAATTCTTAATGTAAAATGATGTTAAAATATGGAAACTAAGGGAACTAGGTTCTCTACCTCAAAACATGATTAAGAGACTTGTTAGCAACATTTTTCACCTAAACCCTAAACCAAGGTGCACAATATGTTTTTGAGCATTTTGAACTTAATATTTATCATATTGTTTTGATTTGCATATTGTTGGAAAGCTCTTGAAATTTTACTTCTTTTAGTGGTAGATTTGTATTGGCAGAGTTATGAGCATTTGAAGGCATGTTAAGTTTACGTAGTTGATTTCTAGACATTGATCTACTTTTGCAGATTATGAGGTCAATTATGATCCAATCTCACTCATCTACAAATTATTAAAAAGCTATTGAAATTGCGTTTCTTTTTGTGGTAGTTTTGCTCAATTATGAGTTGTATTGGTAGAGCTATGATAGTTTGAAGGTTGGTTGAGTTTTAGAAGTTGACTTCAAGACAATGGTCTACTTTTGCACATTTGAAGATGATTTGATAATGAAAAGTGAAGACAATATTGAAGTTGAATGTTGCATGTCATAGTTGGTTGATATGGCCTTGGGACATTGAATAGAGCCACCTAGTTTTAACCTTACTGCAAAGCTTTGGGACTCTTTAGATGTTGTTGAGAGACCTCCACATATTGTGAAATCGGCATATCCCCAACATCATGTCGAATAGTTAGCTACATTTTTAGTGGACAACCCATTAATTAGAGGTTACTCCTACAAACGTAATGAAATTGCATGCCACATTGAAGAAGCTCAATAAGATATATGTAAGTTGCTAATTTGAAGTGGTAACATCAACGGACTATATATTGATTCCTTCTTCAAGTCCATATAGATTTTATGAGAGAAATTTGCATATTTGTAAAGACATTTGAAAGAGTATTAATTTATACTGTATATGTAGGCAAAACATCTAATGTGTGTTTTCATGAAGTACATTATCATTATGACAAAGAGGTCCAATTTGTCATATTATTGAATTTGCGACACCTCGATGAATACAATGGTTTTGTCGTTTCCCAAACATGTCATATTAAAGCGGTAGGACTTTAGCCAACAAAGTTGAGGTTTGTGAGGTTGATCTAGTGTTGCCAAATCCTACTTGCATGCAAGCCCCGAGGAATTTATGTCGAAGAAGCAAGACAACCAATGATGAGGTTTTTAACCTTTGAAGGTTTGAAATTTGGAAAGAAGAGTGAGGAGCAATACGTGGCTCTTGGATGTGAGGATGTTGCAGTACTACTCCGCATTGCCACATGCTAACACATTAGGGTTTCTTTTGTTTGTATGTAGCGATTAGCTCCTCAATCGAATGCATGCAAGTGTACATGACAGTTTCAGTAACTCAAACAAGTGAATATCGATGAACCCACTTAATGCGCTCTACACCTTGGATCGTTACACTGTCTTCAATGCACTTTGACGGTGTTTCGATGAGTTTGTTGAAAAGTCTCATTGAAAAATTGTGGGTTGTGTGGTAGTGTTTTGACTGATTACGCTCAAGAATCTCCCCGGGCACTGGTTTCTATGATCTGATGAAAGCGGACTCTTCCTGGCACCACAGACAGAAACGACATGTCACGTTAAATGTACCCTGAGCTCCATCCTCACCACCTTCATCACCCACCCAGTGATCGGGGAGATTTCTGGGCATAATCGGTTGAGATCCTAGTGTTTGCAGGTCTAACCGGTTACATGTTGACATCCTCTGGGTTTAATTTCCTTCATTAAATTGGGGTATGTTCTATAATTTCCTCTAAATGATCGGCAATTATCCTGCAAGTCTTGAACTTCAACCGGTTATTTCTCAAACTCAACCGGTTCATTTGTAACTAACTGCCGGTCCTCCCCGATCATTGCACCCACCCACCCACCCAACACAAACTAATACGCTCAACTACGTACAGACTTAAAGCACCGATGCATATTCATGATTGTCATCTATCTGTCACCGACATTTTTAGCTACACGTTACAGTCAACGTGATAGAATCCACTAAAAAAGGTGATAACAGATTGGCGGAGGTCAACTCATTGATGCGGTGGAATCCCCAGAAAAGAGGGGGAAAAGTTCCGTTGTAGGGTGGAAATCAATTGGCTCGCCACATCAAGCTGGCGAAGCTCTACATTACAGGCCCAAGTGTTTGGACTTTGTGCAGCAACCGATTCATGCAGCGCGAATGAATGATTCAAACCGACTTGGCGGCGACAACGAAGACGAAGAAGGACCCTACGTTAACCTGCTTTTGCTGGCCGTGAGTGATGTTGTGGCCAGGAAAAATGGAGCCCCAGTCTGCATAAGTTAAGGTGTGTGTGTGGGTGTGTATTTGGGTTCGTGTGTTTTTTGTTCTGTGCTCTCCAACTTCTACCGATTAGAATTACATCGCAACAAGACTCGTGTTGCATTAGCAAGATTGCGATGAAACATATGCAAAAACCGGACTGAAGATCGAAACTCCCCTGATTTAGATATGGTTATTGGAAGTGCATGTTTGTTGATTTCTTAGCTGGATACGTAGGTCCTCCCAGTTGTGTTCACTTTTGAGTGTAGAGTTAGTCATCACTATTTGGAGACGTAGTCTAGTTATGTCTTGTAAACGTGTGTGTGTTTATGATGTTTGCTCTTTGATCCTCATTGAACCACCTATCAATTACGTAGAGGGGTCCGATTGAGAATACGAGCCACTTAAGAAGATCCATGTACATGAAGTTAGAAAGTAACTCCATGTGAACTCCATCCCAAATACCTCCATCGAAATGACATGCGATGAAATCGACTGCAACCCTTAAAGGACATGGGGTCTCAATATTTGGTTATATACACAATTTATACGAGCCTCACCAGATTCTTAAATCATGTATTATATATTTGTGTGTTTGAAACTTTATTTACAAACATTGTTTTATGTTTAGGGGAAAATAAAAATGTACTCATACTAGACATTGATGATCACAAAACAACATACATCGTGTATTTGCATCCAAGGGCATCTATGTTGCATGTTTAAACTTGAATCTTCAATAACATCGAAGTGTTTGACTTATTCAAATAGTGTACTTGAAGACTAAGTTAAATTAGATGGGGTCACATTTGACACGATTAGCTAGAAATGAAAGTACATAGCTGAAATACACTAATTTTTTTTTGCTTGGAAAGGCCCAACATGGCTTCGTATACGCTTAGGGGGTTAAAGTCTAGGACAACTTATGAACTAAAAGTACATCATGATAGGTCAAACCAACTAATTCCCTAGAATGGTAGAGTGCGGCAACCTTTGTGAGATAGAGGCTAATATCAGGTTGATGGTCCACTTGAAAGAAAGACTTGAGAGTCCCTAATACTAGATTTTCAAAAAGTGATTGGACCTTCTTCCTCATGGAGTTATGTAGGGGACACTCCAGAACAAAGTGTGCCTTAGTTTCCAACCATATTGTAAGAGCATAAATGGCATAATCTACAATCGCTAGAGATAGGAATAGTTGACCACTGCCCAATTTCAATGGCAAGTCTACGATTCGAGGTGCAGTAAGCAACAACGACCTTGTGTCATGGTGGTGTCAATGGTTGCTTCAAGTACAATCCACATTCATGAGTTATAAAGTATTGCACGAGGTCGACGTTTGTTATTCATATCCTTTTTCTCTTTGCACCCCCTTCTCAAAGGATACGATACAGGCAATTAGTTTGAGAGGATTAGCAAATCCAAATTGTTCCCGCAACCATTTGCCTCAAAAAAATTGGAGCTAATATATGGATAACTTATTCACTATGAGAAAGTTGGATATTTCCCTGCTCATTAAATGGTCATATAGTTCCACCCAATCATGTTGACTACTAAGTTTAAAATGATTAACACATTTTGAGCACATAGTCCAATCTCTTTTGAATATGTGTCTTTTTAGTGTATGTTCTTAGATGCACACCTATGCACAATACCACTAAACATACACGTGTCTTGATTGTTGCTAACTTTGATTTAGGGCACATCTACCCTAAGCAAGTCCATAAGATCGGACAAGTTTTTCTTCTACCGTTGGATTCTAGAAATTAGTATACTCCAAGGCCTCGAAAGAGATGCAATTATGGCTATGAATAAATGGACAAGCACGCCATCATAGATAGATAGATAGAAACTCCGGCCTTTTGACGGGTCGGCGTGAATAGAGTGTCTGTTCGTATGCCATCATACCTCTAATGAACGTCAAAAGCTTATGGTGGCAAGAAAATTTGGAGAGATGGGTGGCCATGTTCTTAGAGCATTTTCAAGTTCCATCGATGGGTGATTCTTGAAGGTGAGTGCATCTAACATTGACACATTTACACTTCAACATATCTAGTGGTTTGATAACAAAATAAAAAGTTATATGAACATAAATGTAGCAGACCTAAATGAGAAACATGATAGTTGAGCTCATTGTTTTTGAAGTCAAGGTTAATCTCTCTTAAATTCTTGAAGTGGAATTCAATTCACGACCTATAAATGGGTTTCTTTCAACTATGTACATATCATGCTTGAAGATGTACATATACATTTGAATCCATCATAGGTCACGCGGTTCATAATAGGTGCACTTGCTTTAAGCTATGTCAATGTCTTCATTATAATAGAAACGTTCATTTTCAAAAATAGTTTGGTGAAATTAGACTTAGTGTGTGCTCCTCGTCCATGATATGCACAAGTTTGATGAATAAAATACAATAAAATTGACATGAGCACATTAGCAAATCCAAGTGAGGAAGATTAGATTTGAGATTGTTATTGATTTTTAAGTAAAAGTAAATACTTTGTGAAGTCTTAGAGTGACCTAGTTATGGTTTTCTTTTCTCTAAGTATTTCATTTACACATAGATGTGTAGCCATACCAGTTTGGTTACTAACACCTACAGAAGGGGTAATAATAAAAGGTTGATCCCTCATAGGTTGATGATGCACCCTATTTGAGTTCATTGAGGTAGACGAGGCTAGTGTGGACACCTCCAACCATGTGGAAGCATCCAATTGATGGATTTGAGCATGTTAGCAATTGCGAACTAGAACCAAATAATTTAAAATCATTGAAATCGGAGCTGAGGAAGGTGCTCATCTAGGCTCTAGAATCAAAGATTCTTTGCTTCACAAATTGTTGATTTTTTTTGGGGGGGGGGGAATCTTCCATCGTTCAATGTTGTGAAAGTGAACAACATCACTAGCAAATTCTACATGGGTCATTTGCCAATATTGATTGTGTCATGTCTATGAAGTGGACACGTGTAAGATAAAATATTGCCGGACTTGCATTTCATCATAGAATACCCACGATACAAGTTAGTCAGCACCTCACAACCACATGCCGCCTCTTAATTTGCCTAGCTCCCCCACAAAAGCAAGCGTGTTAGGGCGTAGTGGATAACACTCCTAATTATGGAGGGTGGTGGGTATAGTCTGACTCACTCGAAGACGACTAACCCAAATACCATCATCAAGGTGGCAAATGTATCATCAAGGCACGAGCATTACTCATCCACCGAATTCGGACGACTGCATTGCCGATTAGAAACCGAAAATTAGACAATCAATCAAGGAAACTAACCAGATTTATCTCATCCGCCTCAAGACTAATTTGAAACCCTTGACCCGATCCAGGAGTTAGTTTCGCGAAAAATAATAATCCCCGTACTTTTCAATAGAGAATCAACGTTTTTACCCTCCCCTCCCCTCGGCTCGGTATATGAGGTGGTTGTGGAACATTGACCCTTCGTGTATGTTAGAATCCATTATAGGCCATGGTTCATGGTAGGTGCACTCACCTCAAGCCAGTGTGTAGATGCACCTATTCCACAAGAGAAGAAAACAAGTCATGAACAGGAGTTCCAGTGGACAGGGGCTTGACACGTGTATGCTCATCCGTAGAAGCTGGGGGGCATTGGAACAGTTGGAAGGGGACTAGATCAGATCAGCCCGTGGAAGTGATTTACCAAGTCCCAGATGAGGCCCCTCATCCACCAGGCTCATCCACCAGGATGACAGGAGAAGTCATCGAATCCACATCCACGGATGATAATTGGATGAGAGGTGGATGAGAGAGAGAGCGAGAGAGAGAGAGAGAGTGTGAGAGAGAGGAGCCTGCGGCGAGGGGAGGCTTGTTGGAGACGAAGCACAAGGTCAGCGATGGCGAAGGAGATCATTTTCGCCCTGTGCGCTGGTGGATTCCTACGAGATCTTCTTGTGTGCTTTCGTTTCTGAGTTAGTTGGAGCAGCGATGGCGAGGTAAGCTAAGCCTAGCTGCTCTTCTCTTCTGCCGTTGCACCACAGGGAACCGACGAAGGAGGAGGAGGAGGAGGAGGAGAGAAGACGAAGAAGAAAGAGGACTACGGTGGCAGTTTTCGTCGGTGTCGGTCCAGGAGACGGGGGTAGAGCTCGTGGGAAGAGGCATTGAATGGTTCGTTACGGCGAGGTGGAGAGGAGCGTTCTTGTGGATCGAAGGTGAAGAAACCCTAGGGTGAGGTGGTCTGGTTGTGGTAGGGCGGGCGGATTGGAGCGCTTTGCGAAGCTGATTGGGATGAGTTGGAAATTTTATGTGGAGCAAGGGCGAGGAAGTCGCCGGGGAGTCGGAAGACGAGACGGCAGAGAGAAATTGTGCGGCGGAGTGCGTCCTTGGTGAGAGTAATAATAAGTAGGGAGAGTGGAGTAAAGGCAGGGAGAAGAAGCGAGGAGAAGGAGGAAGTTGGATTAATAAAGAGGAAGCGCCATGGACAGGGAAAGGGAAAGAGAAAGAGGCAGGCCTACCGGCACGGACGGATCCGATTTCAACTACCGGATGACCATCGACGACAGTATGTGTCGCTCCTCCACCTGGTTGCGTTTCGGTGCTTTGCTTCTTTGTTTCGTTCGTTTCGTTTTGTTTCGTGGCGTTCCTTGTATGTACGCAGAGTTTGTGAGGTCGGATGGGAGAATTAGTGGTTTGCAGGTGTGTTTGTTTTAAGTTCAGCCGCTTGACTGATCCTCTCTGCTTTCCACGTCGCAGGGTATAAGCGAGCAGCGCAAGGGCGTGTTACACTCCGGAGGTTCATCTCTGCGCAGGTATTCTAGGCTTCCACGTGTTGATGAATTCTGATTCAATGTGCCGTTTTCAAAGAGAAACTTGCTATGTAAAAAGG
Source organism: Polytrichum commune (assembly GCA_950295325.1). Lineage (NCBI taxonomy): Eukaryota > Viridiplantae > Streptophyta > Polytrichopsida > Polytrichales > Polytrichaceae > Polytrichum > Polytrichum commune. The sequence goes on from OX485807.1 coordinate 42,109,020, forward strand.
TAGGGTGAGGCGGCAACGTGAGGGGTGCGTCTTCTCACCTATCAGAGGTTAATGGAATGAGAGAAATTCTATGGAATTCAATGGACTCTGACATCCGACCAGGCTATTCAGCTTTAGGGTGCAATAGATACCCGTGATGACATGTAGAGTCATTGCTGAAAGCATTTGCAATACCATCCAGAACAGAAATCGGGACACTGCTGTCGTTCTTACACCAAATGTTGGGCTCTTTTAAGCGGTGACAGCAGAAGTTCCTGCTTTCTTTCTAGTGAACGCAGATCTTTGACCGTGATGCATTTAAGCTCATGGAGTTGAAATCAGAGGCAATGCACTTGGTCTGAAGCAAACGAGGCAAATGGGAAGTTTTAGACCGAGTTTGGAGTTCGGAACTTGATCTGAACGACTTCGGTGCCTCCTGATAATAGCAGAGTGCAGGTTTCTTTACGATTCAGCACATTCTGATTCTTCACAGTCATCACGTTCATCACAAAATTGCTCAGAATTTTAGTAGACTAATGCCTATATTGCACAAGTTAAAGTTGTCTGTATATATTGGTTGCGAAATGTTACTGGTTGTCGTGACAAATTGTATCAGAGCTTCAACTGCATGTGAGAGGATGTCTTTGTTCTAGTCGGCTTGTAATAACATGGAACAATATATGCTTCGTCTACCGAGCTTTATGAGGGATTGTGATGTACACTTAGTTCGCTGTGCAAACTGTTCAACCATTTGTCGATTTCTCCTTGGATTGCTGGAGGCACTTGCAATTGATCTCTACCCTAAACCCTTTCCCCCATCTCCTTTAGAGAGCATGTGTGCTCTCATTGCTCCTTTTACATTTAGCCTCCAACCTTCATCCCAATGTGATACGTGGTCAGATATTTAAGATGAACCCTCGGTAGATTCAGGTCTGTCGTTGTTCTACTCATTTATGTTCTCTGCCCCTGTTCTCTCATACAGCCCTTCCTTGGTGTGAGAGGACTGCCTGACTCTGAAACCTCTTGAAACTCTTCGGGAGCTTTTGCCACCTATTGCAGGCTTTCGCTTTCTGTGGGGAATCTGAACAACTCGTTCTCTGGCAGGCTCTGTTGCAGATATTGAAAGCTACCTGGGCATGTCTTGGGGCTCTCAATGGGGACCATCCGAATATTGAGTTGGTGTCTTCTTGTGCATTTGGTGGAGCAGCTGTGCTGTTAGGAACTTTTGGTGAGTCTCCACCACTTTTGATGCGTTCATTTTTAGAGGAAAGAGTGTTTGGTATGGAGATTTTGTACTTAATGCACTACCACTACTCTGGTTAAAGTCTTGTCACCCCTCAGAGCAGCTGCCGTGGTTGTTGATCACCATTACTTTCATGAGTTTCTCTAGCCTGATTACAGTTGTGAGTTACGTGCTGGAGGGTTGATATCCTGATGGGCAGGGGTGGAGCTGGGGGGGTAGGGGGGGCTCAGGCTCCCCTGACATCACTAGTGGAAACTATGCCAAAATGACTACAAATTTTTCTATTTTGTTTTGTGACTGCAATGTTAAATTTTTTGGGGCATGTAATTCACTGTCGGAAAGGTGTTTTCAAGACCTTTCCAACGGTATATCACAAGCCCCCAAATTCCTAAAATTTCAGTTGGTAAAACCAAAAAAATTCTGCAGTCGTTTAGTGACTGCAGAGCAGGCTGGTCAAAAGAACCGCATTGGGAAAACGACTGCGGTTCTTTTTTGCAATGTTTTCTAGGAGTGCATTGAAGGAAAGTCATGCATCTGCTTATTATTGGTGATGTCTATTGGCAATGATTGGATGGTCAATTTGATGATCATCTATATTGAAAAGACCATTGCCAAAGCTTTGGATATTAATGACATCATCAAATTTTTAATGGGGATGTCAGCTCGATGAGTCCAAATCTCTCAATAAATAATCAAATTTGACCACCTATTGAAATTTGAAAATAAAATATACATTGGATATTTCCATATTCTGAGGTCAGCCCCCTCTAAGTCAAAATCCTGGCTCCGCCCCTGCTGATGGGTAGGTTTGACTCATGTCTTTAGGGTTTTTTTTAATCTAGATATTACTGAACATATCGCACTCATGTCCTTGAATAGATAATCTGTCATACCATGTCATCTTTTCCTCATGTGTTTCCTCATGTATTTGCTTGCAATGCTTAAAGTGGAGATTTCTCGTAAATTGCTGATGGGACAGGGTTGAGAGGAGGTGCCAAATTACTCAGATTCTATATTCTTTTGACTCTTATCGCAATTGGCCTTTCTGCTGTTCCTTTTGCAACTGGCCAATACATTGGGAAGGTACTACTTTTTGGCTGCATGGAGTCAGCTTTTGGTTCTACTCCTTGTGTGTGCTTAATGACTGTATTTGTGGCGTAGGTTTATTTTCTTGAACTCATATAGCCAAATTCTGATGTGATTAATTGGTATTAATATCAATATTATTGAAAATAGTTTTCATAACATTCTGTCTTCTGAAAAACATGTCATTTTCCTTGCCAACACATTTCATTTGTTTTACAGTGGAGAGATAATTGGGAGTATCTTCAGGTTACTGGTGACTATCAAAGAGTTCTGTACTTCAGCCTTGAGGGGGCTCAAGAGATTGCAGGTATATGAGAACCTAGTCCTGTATATAAGTTCATGTGGGTCCAGCATTGTTATTTCTTTATGGAAATTGCGTGCTTGTACCAGGAGATTAATGTACAGCAATAGGGCCTTTTTGACGGTGATACCATCATTTTCCTCATGTAGGAAACGAGCAGGGGTTTGCCAGAACAAGCGCTTTAGTCTTACATAGTGTATTCTCAAGCTGCCCGATTCCCCAAGTCATCTGGCCTCATTTAATTTGTTCTTTCCTTTGCAGGGATCTTGCTGCAGTTGCTATCAGTACTGATTGCTGTCAACTTCATAAAAGATGTGACCCCACCTAAGAAGAGAGAATGAGGCTTTCTGTCAATGGGGTGATAAGCTGAGGCATCAGGATTGGCTCGTTGCCGTACTCCTGCCTACACTGTTCAGCTGATGTGACACGTAGACAAAGAATCAAAACTTTGTCCAGCGAGAGGAAGACTCTGGGCTACATAACGTTACTTGAATACATGTTATAGGAATCCTGGAGTCTGCAAAAGTAACTGTTTTTTTTGAGTGTCTACTTCATGAACCTTGCAAGGCAGCTGTGTGATCTCTTCTAGAAGAAGTGCACGCTCACGTCTCCTTGCCATAGGGACATGTGTACACTTTTAGCAAACATTTCTTGCAATAGGTTCAGGCACTGGAAGTGGGCGACAGTATGCTGATAGTGCAGCTTACTGAGAGTTTCTCTCAATGTTTTTCTCGTCTTGTCCTACCTGAATGTTCTACAAATTCAATATTGGATTGAGTTGACCATGTACACGTGAGTGTGAGTTTAGATCTAGTCACTTTTCCACATCTGTGATGTTTGATTATATGGTGAAAATAAATACCCTGAATTTGCAGTCTGTCGTTGTAAGAGGGAGATGTGATCACTATTTTTTCCTTCCCTTCAGGCCTTTGATTGTGTCCTGAATTGCATCCGACAGTTTGTGGTTCTTGTTGGAACTATTTCCTGAGCTACCAGTGACCTGCAGCAGCAACCTTGGCTGCTATTTGTTTCCTGGCTGGTCAGTCACTGGAGGAGTATGGTCTGTTGGGGAAGCAGCTGATTGTATTTACGACTGACATTAGCATAAAGAACACTCAACCTGCATCCTCTTTTGTAGATGGCATTAGAGAGAATTTCTTTACTGCAACAAGTCTAACCATGTGTTGCCTAAGTTGCCTCACATCATCCAGCTTGGCCAAATCTCAGGACGTCCATTTGGGACTATCTGCTTATAGATCATGACAACATGCCCTGTTCATGAAGTGGAGAATGGACTCTCTTAAGTCAAGCATGCACTGAGTTCAATGTTCACAAGTGTCCAATGTACCATACCTTTGGGTAAGTTTGAACACCCCCTTGTCAAATTGAACCATTTTAGGGCCACTTTCATTGTATGCTCCTTAAATTAAGATAAAGAAAAAGAAGGCAAAGTGACAGTGTAATATTTGAGCAGATGTTGTTCACTGTTCATATCTTGTGGGCAAGAGTTATGCTGTTTTTGTTAGTTTTGCAACTCCATAAACCTCTTGTCTCATAATCCTTACATGTAAGAGTTTTCCAACTCCATCATGCACATCTCGCGGTTGAAGTATCCAAGTGTTGCAATGTGATGGGGACATATCTTGAATTTTGGAGTTTGTTTTCATCATTTGTAGATTTGATGGTATGTCAGAATTGCGACAATGAGACTATTCACTTGATATAATGACCATTTTTTTTTTTTTGACAATCTTTACTTGTAGTTTTGTTTTGTCTGGCTAAGTAGAGATATTCTACCCTTCTGCATTCCTACAACAATCCAATTATAAATCACAAGTTGTGATTTTCTATGAATGGTTTCCCATGCTCATAAAACTATATGCTATTTGGTTTTAGGGGCATACATATCTAGATTTTGCATAATTGTTTCCATGTCTTGTTTAATTAGGAGTTTTGGTGCAAAAAGCAATTGAGCACAAATCTAGACATTGAACTAAGATAAAATCAATTGAATGTAAATCACGAATAGTACTCGAGCAAGTCAAGTTTGGTTCAGCTTTGTGGGTGACGAATTTAGAACTCACATATGTAAACCATGGATGCATTGACAATGAAATGGAATAAGGTGCTTGATGATTCTCAATGCTTCTAAGCTTACCTTGTAGAATCCCTTCAATCTCCCCAAAAAAATTCAACATCTAAAATTTTAATAAATATGTCATGAACCTACTTAAGTGTAGGGTAAGGTATTAAAGGTATAGTGTACACAAAGCGTATCTTGCACAATCCCCCCAAAAGTAAAACCTAAGTGGAGGAATAGCATGACTTATGTGCAACATGGGTTGTTCATTGCATAGCACATTGTGATGGAGACAAGGAGGTGAAGGCTCCAACATAGGTACGTCAATGGATTTATGCAATTTTGAAATACATATAAGGCATTGTATACAAGTTTTGTGTGAATAACTGAGGCTTTGTTACCCATTGTGGTCATATAGTGCCATTTGATCAAAAGGATAGCACAAAAATGTCTCAAAGTGATCACAATGAGATTTAGAATATTTATACTTGGAAAGTCCATAAGCAATTGAAAGTTTTTTGAGTTGCAATGCTTCCAATTCCACTTTGAAAGGGCAATGCAATGTGATTATCAACACAAAAATTGGATCACTTAAAGGACCCAAAATCATCAAACCAACAATAATAGATTGGATTACCTTATGTTGAAATTGACCCAAGTTTAGGATCATTGTGAAATACATGGATTAAAAAAATTCTTCTTTTTCTTCGTTTTAGTTTGTTTTGTTTTGTTTTTATCCTATCTAATATCATCCCCTAGAGCTGCTGCCTTCGTCACTTTCACTATCCCCTTTCTTCCTCGAGTTCTTTCCCTTTTGCCCTTGTGCTTCGGCCTTTGTTTTGTTGTTTTTGTTAGAATTGGTCATTGACTCACTTGCATCTGTTTCACTGTGTTTGGAATCATTTTGTTTTGAGGTATCTTTTGTATCTTTTTGCGATTTGCCACGAGACCCTGGATGAGGATTGCCACTACCGCCAACATCACCCGAGCCGCGGCTACCAACTCGCCTTTTATATGTCCTAACACCTTTCTTGCCTCTCCCCGTGCTCTCACTACTTCGCCCCCTTTTTCCTTTCTTGCTATCATTGTCGTAGGTTTCCGTGGTCATGGATTCCTCGTCCTCTGTAGCATATGACTCATGCTTGCTACGTGTTTTGCCCGCACCAGGTTGCTCTTCAGGCTTTTGTGCCTCATCGAAGTTACCTTCTTCATCCTTCTTCCGCCTTTTGTTGGACTCTTGTGGACCCTTTGTCGGTTTCCTCTTCCGGTAGGTTGCCCTCCTCTTCCTCTTGGCACCTCTTCTTGCAGTTCTACCTTTCCTCCTCGCCATTTCACCCTATGGAGATATGGTGCAAAGAAATCCCTATTGGAAATACAACCACCTCATTATCATAACATCATAAGTAAACTTCATAAGATTGTTTAGCGAGACTATGAAGTAAGGGCATGTTGGTGCATAAGAGATTATTGTGCACTTTGAGAGCTTAATATGAGAACGTGCAAAGATTTTACGTCTTAAAGATAGCCTCATAATGGGCTGAGGACTAATATGATAAAAACTTGCTACTTAACAATGCTTGGCATACATAGGATAATTGATTGTCAACAATTTGTTTGTTGAGTCTAAACTTGAAGGGGACAAGCCCACAAGGCTTAATAAAGTTGCAATGAAATCAAATGATAATCAAATGATGTTTTTGTAAAACACAAAATGTTCAAATAAATATTGGTAGATTTAACCTAATAACTATGTCAATGCAAGATCTATACAATGGAAAATACATCGTCGGTGAACAAAGATGGAATAGAATTAAATATGCAACATGGACCAATGCACCTTGTTGCTTTTAAGGAAATTCTCTTGCACTATGTGTTGTTGCTCTCTGGAGATGCTTATGCATCATGTGGTGTTGCCCACCACCTTATTGACCAAGAAGGGATGAATGACTTCGCGAGAAACAAGATGATGATCCACTCTAGATATTGAATGAATAATGATAATTCATGAAGGGGGAGGAGCTAAGTGAGTTAGAGAAGGTTGGAGTATGCATAGTGAAGAGGCATGAACCAAGAGAGCCATGGACACCAACCATTGGGTGGAACGGTGAGTCTAAAGGCCAATGTGACGTTTCACTATCAATAGTTCAAGTTGGCGAACTGGTGGGACATGTCGTCATTTGTTTGCATTTTGGATAATGATGGAAACCGCTTTCGCATCCTTCTCCATAACTTAGTGTAGGGTTTTTAGTGTAATTTGGCATTGTAATTTATTGTGGAAGTTTGAAGAGGCTATCATCATATGCCAAAATCAGATGGCCATAAAACAAATTGATATCAATAGGCAAGATCGATGCATAGCAAGTGAACATAACAATAAGTGTGAAGTTGTAATGTGTCCACAAATCTAAAATGTGGCAATTCCTCATTGTTTGAATTCCTCATCAAATGTTGAAATCTCGATCTTTATAGAATGGGAGGTTTACACGTGAATATGGATATCGACTTGAAAACAAAGTGAAACCAAGCTCAATAGAATCAAAAGTTATTCATAGGCTTCGAAAGAAAACACCATGGCAAGGCGAGGGGGGCGAAGAGGTCGAAGCAAAATGAGGTTGTCCAAGTCAATGAAGAGACGATCTTACAATCGCAAGCGAAAACCGGCGAGGAAAGATGCACAACAACGGAAGAAGAGAAGGAAAGACGAGAATAGTGCAGTAGATGCAAATTCTAAAGATACTATTCAAGAACAAAGAGATCGCAAAGGGAAGAAGGTCGAACCTGAGCAAAGTGAAAACAAAACCGAGGGTGGTCAATCTTTAGCAACTAGTCAAGAAGTTCAAAATTCTCTTGAAGAATCCAGTGCTGCGGGTCCAACTACTAAGAAAGATAATCCACGATATAAAAACAATGAAAACCTTGAGAAGACCAAGAAAAAACCTGTAAATCGTAAGGAAAAACAACAACGAAGTGCGAGCGAATCCGAAAGCAAAGTTTATGTGGACAAGAAGTCGACCAAGAAGGAGGTAAGCAAGAGGAACGCCAATGACCGACGACGGGACAACCGGAGAGGCGAAGGGACACCAATATCCAAGGGTAGCGAGTCAAAGTTGAGTGATTCTGACGCTAGCGAGTCCATGAATCAAACTCCCGTGAACAAAGAGCAACAACAACAACAACAACAACAAAAAGGGGATGCCAAGGATTCAAAGAAGGAGGGTAATGAGAGGGCTGCAAACAACCCCAAAGAGGCTGAGCACTTACCTGAAGAAGAAAACAATGACACCTCTAGTTCAAGTGGATGATCCAACCTAAATCTTTTTTTCTTGCATCTGTCCACATTATTGTACATTTTCCCATTTACAACACTCACTTTGTTGTATTAATTAGGTAGAGGTCTTGCAACACCTTCATACATTAATTAATGCCATTCAAAGCTATTCCAAGTTAAACATCTTTGGAATTCAACAAACTATGATTGTGAGCACGAACCTCATTGCAATCCTTCCACATAATTGTAGCTACCAATAGGTACCTAGTTCTTATCCTACAAATAAAAAGCTTGAATGTAATGATAATTGATTGATGTGTTGGAAAATAGATCAAATGTGGAGCAACTACAAAATGGGTCTAATCTAGAAAGTCCTCATAGTTTATGTTGGAAATTTCATGTTCAATTTAAATTAATGAATGTTATACACATGCTACTTGATGATAAGTTGATGTGCATTCCTCTCTAATCCAATTTTGGCATTGCAGCCATGTTTTGATTACAAATCAACATTGAAGAGGTTTGGCCATTAGAATGCAACGCCATTGCAAGTGCAAGCATCAAGTTTGGAAATGCTCTCAGAGGCCATACATGTTCCTTCTGGGTCATGAACTAGAAGCGAGAGTGCTCCTAACTGAAGACTTCCACGTGCACATCTATTTGAGCCATGATGATAATCACTTGCAATACCTCTTTGCAGATGGATGGAAGTCTATAAGGTGCTTTAGGACCTATATTTGATGCTTGCATTTTTCCCTTGACCATTTAAAGGTCAACCCCAAGTTTTCAAATGTTTGATGAATACAACTTCTCATAGAGCTTCCCTACTAATTTTACAAATTACGGAAATTACGTCATGCATTGGTGCTTACATCCCAATTTAAAACTACCTTAAGGTTAATGATGGAAGTCTTGTCATGCCCCTACACATGAGTTTGTAATTAATACATTGTATTATTTTGATTGAAGGTTTGTCCAATTACAAAGACATACAAACAATCATGTGAATGGCATGGAACATTAACAAGAATCATGCAATTCTTATGCATTTCCTTCTCTTACCTATTTTATGATAGAAATAAAAAGGCTAGGAAATTATTTCTCTCTAGACATTAGCTTTATCATGTAGTGTTTGTGAATCATTAAAATGTACTTTGCTTTGAGACAGAGCGTATTTTGATCATCTAGTCATGGTTGTGTCAAAGAAATGCAATACTAGTACGTAAATTTTGTAAAATGTGTGTTTCTACACATGGAATACATCATGCTTGTGATAGCATTGGTATCTTAGGGTTATGGGAAGAGAATTTGGTAGAGGCATAGTTTTTTAAGAAAGAAAGTGTAGGATTGAGGGTTGAAATGCTTGAGCCTCCACTTTCAACATTTCCTGTAACATAATCAAGTTTTCTAGGATTGTGCTTAATATAATTATTCCTTCATATTTAAGCAAGAGTAGGGTTGCCTTTGGCGTAGTTGGCCCCCACCTGAGATGTCACAAAGGGTGGGTCAATGATTATACAAACAAATTGATAGTGCATTCTTGGGTCTAAGACTACATATTGTTTGTAGTCCCACATTATAAAATTGGGATTTCTTACTCAATGTGTGTCCACCTGCATAATCAAGAAGTTATGCTTAAAAAATGACCTTCTTTGAAGAGTTGCCAAAATAAACCTTCAAATTATAATACGAAGAGTAGATGCAAAAGAGTAGATCAAAGAACGTTCCTTTTCATGAGCATTATTACAAGAGGTCCATTGCATGAAATATCAAGTCTACACCTTTATGTGCTTTGACCTTTTTAATGAGAAATTTGACCATTTGATTGAAATATTTTAGAAAAGATATGATCTTCATTGTTTCTTTTTCTAGAATCATAACTTGGACAATAATGCTTTATACAACATGTCTCTACATAAATCAATGTTGGCAAGTCATATTTATTTGACATAAACTCTAGTTTCTTATATAAAGATGCAACTCAAAATTATTTTCTTGTTGGTTATGCATAAATCGAGGTTCATGAAATTGACTTATGTGTTGTTAATTCACGACTCCTAGGCTTCTTCTTTTTTCCCAAAATATTTGCTAGATATATACATTTTTGCATTGGATAACTCATGGTTTTGTAAGAAGGGGTTTATAACAAGTTAGTGATAACCAACCATTATCACAAAGATGCCTATAGCCAAAGTTTGATTACATTGAGGTGAAAATGGAAGAAATTCATAAATGAGATCATTTTATGAAAGTCTTTCGACAAATATGTTTGATTCATCCATCAACATCTCTTGTCAGATGAGCATAACAAGGACCTTAGGCGAATTACATAATGGTATACTTTTCATAATTGGACATGTTGAAGATAATAATGAATCTCTCTCCTCAGGATTTGGGGGCGAGGACCACGGGTAGATCACTCTAAGGCATTTTTGTGCACCACGTGCGGCTGGGGTTTTTTTTGTTTTGGGGCTATTTACCTTCAACGGCTTAATTAAAGCCTCCCTATAATTACTTAAATTTCAAAAATGGCCCATTTGTTTGCACCCTTCCATTACTTATATTGTCCAAGTCATTGCAATTTTTTGTACTCTATATTCTTTTTAAGTAATTTTGGACAAACGGAAATCCCAATTATCATCCATCCCCGTGAGTCCTAAACCCATTTACATACCATACTAAACATACCTTCTAGGATCCTTATCTTCAGCCCCTATATTAATTTTACAAAAAAATAGTGGCCCACTTTTTATGTCCTTCTAACTTACTTATAATGGGATTGTCTACATTTAATGGCCCCTTCATTATTTGGAATTCCTTTATAATTTTTATTTCAAATGATTTTAATCCTCTCTATATTAGGCCGCACGTCGTTTTTAAAATGCACTAAGTGATCTACCCATGGCGAGGACACTCTTCTTTTGAGAGTGGGAGCCTTGTGTGTGTGGGAGTCCTTATTAAAACCTCCTATATACAAAATTTTCATAAAAAAAACATAAAAACCTACAAATCATAGACTACATTTTAATCTCATGTATGTATACAACGATTTTGAAATCCTAAAGTAAATTATCTCAATGATGTGTGCAAGTTTTCACAAGAAAAGAAGACATTCCATGTATATATGTTTATATAACATTTTTATTATTGAAGGAGTCATTAAAGTTTGATACATGGGATGCCAATCACTCCCTCATGGATGACCACATATGAACTTTTGGGTGGTATAACTTGGTGTATCTAGAGGAAACAAACCTTGCGAGTGTGACGAACTGTAATGGCCTTTGGTTACACTGACCTCTCCCCAAAATTCATATTGCCCTATTTATTTCTACAAAACTAGATGGAACAATTCCCATACCAAATGCATATTATGTAAGCCAAATGATCATTAAATACCCCTTTGAAACATCTTTGAGCTCCTCATAAAATCGATACTATTTTCTAATAAAACATGGTGTTCATCCAAGTGGAAACTCAAGAGCACTTCCAAGAGGTCCCTTATGTTGTTTAGTGACAAACATATGGTAGAGGCACCCATTTCTAGCACTTTAATAGTTGAGCATATAAGCATATAGGTATAAAATGAAATGAATACTAGGTGAAAACATTATACATCAGGACCCACATATATGCAACTTTTTGGACCCACAACGAGTACTTTTATGAATTTGTGAAGTTGAAAAACATCGTGATTTATCGTAGTCATATGGGAGCCTCTAAATCCATTTGCCTCAAGTTTCTAGAATATACAAGAGATTTCATAAGCTTGTAAGGTTGTTTTGTCTTGTATGTGACATGTTTAGAACTCACAAGTGTTGACAATGTGTGCATTTCAAGATGATGGAATAACGGCACAATGATTTGAGAGAGTTATATGCAAAACCTCTAATATATGTCCATGTGTAGATTGGTTGCACCCTACAAATGGCCTGAGTACGTGGATCATGTCTCGCAAAACTTGTCACTTATTCTCCTCTTGTAGGTTATGTACTCCATAGTTTGAAGTAAGTAATGGAGTGTGGTGCCAACCAATTGGGCAGGTACTCCAGCTCTCAGACAAAACATCACACTCCAAAGTATGAGATTTCTTGCTCATGAAGTAGCGACCATTTGATTTGCGTGCGAACCATAAGTATGTGTAGTTAAGACCTAGTAGAAATGAGGCTGGTCACATGCATGGATTTCAACATATGTGATCTTGTTTGCTTTGGCATCATCAACTTGCCCTAGACAACCAAGTCAATCAAATTACAGAAGATCGCCTACGCTAATGTTGATCAATGTGACTAATTCACAATCTACATGCAAATTAAACGGTCGCCAATTCTAGGCAAGTAATACATGATTTGAAAAGTGTTTTTTGGATTGGAAGCTAGAGCACGTGCTCAAGTATTGCATCGTAGTGGCATCATCATGTTAACATGATTATTTTGCTCAAACCAGTTGATCACATGTCTTGCACCTACCCCAAAGACATTCTTCTTTGTGACCTTCAATGTCTAAATCAACAATTGGAATTTGCTTTAAATTGCATCAAGGCCAATTGCTTGCATTATCCTAAACACAGTTTTCATCCCATTTCTCGGGGAGGACACTTAGGAAAATTAGTAAACATGGCGCGTTAAAATATAGGGTGTATATTATTCATGAGCAATAAAATTTAGAAAAATTTAGATGTAATATAGGATGCTTAAAATCAAGTAAGGAATAATTAGAGAATATGTCAAGAATATAACCAGAATATTTGAGAATATTTGAGAATATACCTCAAATATTCCAATTATGTGATAGCCTCATTTAAATACCCCTTTAACGCACGTGTTCACACAAAGTATAGTGAAGTGTCCCCCCGAGTCCCATTTTCTTCTCACAATACCCATTTTCTTTTAAAAAACACAGGTCTCTAGATTGATGAGAGTGATTATAGGATTCCACATGTTCCTTGAATGCTACCATTCAATATTGTGTCCACGTAGGAAGGGAATCAATCACTTCACATCCACTTTGAAAAGCTCAAATGCAATATCCACCAAAATAATAGATTTTGGCCTCTCACCTCAAAGCCTCATAATTTATTCATGAGGATTATTACACTTGAAGTCACTTTACTTGTAAGCCTATCACTTGAGACCTTTGGGTGTTTGAGCACTCTAAACTCTTCGTATCCCAACATCCACGGGTAATAAATCAATGAGCACTTCCATTCATCATGCTTGGGATCTACTACATTGGTGAATGCAAATGTTTCTAAACCGTTGCTAAATTTTGGATAAAACAAAACAAATGTGTACACCTTGTTACTACGAATGAATGAAATCAAAGTATCTACCTTGGCAAAGTTGGCACTTCCATAACATTATCCAACCATGCGGGTTGGTTCCATGATCTTGGAATATGTCAATTATATTTTGTGGGGCCCTTGAACAAAGTAAGAATATTTGTTTGCTATTCATACATTCAAGCTGATTCACACTTAAAAATTTGGGTGGAGTTATACTCCTGACACCATTCACAAGGATTACTCTCCATCCTGACATTATTCACTGAAAATACTATTCATGACAACACTATCATGCATCCTTTAACCATAGATGATTGCAACTGCGTACACACCAGTCCTCTAATGGTTAATGTTTATACATCTAATGGTTTATACATTTGTAGATTTAAGGTTGAAATTGGAAGGTGCTAAAATTTGTACATCTTATCATGAAATTGTAAAATAGTGAAATGAACATCACCTTGACATCCATGACAAGATTGATTCTGTCTTCGTGAATGTAATATAAAAATATAGTACTTAGTGATCATGATGAGGTTCAATATACGAGATAGGCACCCATGCACATGATTAGTGTTCGCTGAAGTTGCTACAATATGATTTTCAATCATCTTTCATTGTATCACTATATTCGTTAATTTGAGACTTTCTCTTGTCTCAAATTAATATATGGACCACAACAACATGGTCTAATGTTTGGGTCGTCCTACCTAAACCATCTTGATATGAGTTCTTAATTGGGTTCTTGGAATGAACACCCGCTTCAAAGTATTTGCATCTTACAACATTCTCCAATATCTGTGTGATTTTATCCATGTTCTTATATTTGTAACTGTCTCGAAATGCCAAAAAAGTTAACTATCACTTTTCTATCAAATCCGTTTGACAATATCAACATTCCCATTGAGTTGTGGGATCAATGTTAGGTGAGGAATGTCAAGCACCACTCATGCATCCCTTAACCATAGATGACTGCAATTGCATACACACCAATGTTGGCTCGTGACAACATCACAAACCTCAAAATTCGTAAATTCATACTTTATGTGCACATGAATGTGATATCATCACATCAAGATACAACCGAATGAACATAACCTTCTCCAGTTGAGCATGGAGGGTGGGTGGGGCTAAGAATAAGTCAGATATTATTCAGGAACTCTACCATGGTTGTTCTCTTACCAACATTGTTATATGAGATTCAACCTAATAAATTCGGGGATGCGATGTCACTGACTATCAGTAGAATGAAACAATTGATAACAGTTGAATAATGTTAAGAATGCCTACCTAACAGAGGAACACTTGGATTGGCAAGGTTGGAATCTTATTCCACTCTATTTTATTTTATTTTTTGGTATAGAAAACTCCACATTGTACATTATTTAGCTGAGTGACTAGGTTGGGTGAAGCCGGGAATATGTCATGTAAGGTGCTAGAATTATACCTCATGAATGCTTGTTTAAGCATATTCAACATGATAAACTATGAGTTATTTGGGTGAAGCAGTGTCATTAAAAAATATTAAAATGAAACAATTGATAGCAACTGAATAATGTTATGTAGGGTTCAACATGCTATGGTATTACATACATATGAGATTTTACATGACATTGTAGTAGGAGCTATTGAAGAAGAGCTTGATGTTTAGGCTATACCACCAATGAATGGGCAAAGTTGACTGCTAGTTATAGATATACCAACCTTGAGTTTAAAAAAGAAGTGGTTGAAGTTCAAGACTTCAGGAAAATTACCAGTCAATGGATGAAGCCATAAAGTGGTGGTGCAAGCACTACACTTAATATGATATTTAGTCTTTGATTACATTAAATGTTGTTACCAACCTACCCAGCTCAACATTAATTTTCAATTCCTTGACAATTAGTGTTAGACATAAATGTGCCGCTACCTTCCTTACTGCCACTTCCCTTTTGTGAAGCATGAATTTCACTGGACTTGTGATTTTAGGTGTGGCACCCCACTTTGTTGCTCGCTGATCTCTTGTCTACCAAAGTCAATGGCATTTTTTTCATATCCTTACTAACACTAAATTCAAACACATAACGTCCACATAGTATCATAGTTGATATTTAGTTAGTGTTTGATTTTACATTTAATTTTACTTACTTTCATAGGGCTATTGACATTTAGTGTACGAGTTCGTATTTAGTGTATCGAACACTAAACATCCTTTTTAGTGTAGTAAGTAGGAAATTGCTTGATTACTGGCTGCATTTCCAATACTGAAAGACATGTTGAAGGGTTTATGAGACAACAACAATATCTTTTGATGAACCTAGTGGCTTCAACAACTCTATCATTTGCTTATCTGGCTTCAGCCATGCACATTGTAATTCCTAGGTTCTTCAAATCTAAAATCTCAACAACTATATGCATTTAAACTATATGTCTAATAAAATCAAATATAATGAAGTTAAGAACACTCATCAATAAAAGTGTAAGTTGATGTACCTATTGCGCTCTAGATGAAGCCTTGCCCAACTTCTCTAGTAGATATCATGACACAACCCCACTCTTGAACCAATGCAAGAAGCCACCATTTCCGGTCACACAACGACTTCTACCACAAACTCGGATCTGTGACCACCTACTCTGTAAGACAAATGATACCATGTAAAATAGTGACATAACAATATCCAGTTGAGTGTGGAGGGTGGGTGGGGCTGGGAATAAGTCAAATACTATTCGGAAACTATATAATGGTTATTCTCTTACGAGCATTGTTATCTGAGATTCAACATGATAAACTTGGGGGAAGCACTGCCCCTAAATATTATCACAATGAAATGGCTAATAGCAATTGAATAATGTTATGAAAAGAATCCAATAATAGAGTTAATACTTGACAAAGATGGAATTCTGATGGCCACTCAAGTAGACCCTTCATACTCCTTGCCTCACTAATAATAGAATGAAAGCAAGAAATGCTGAGTAGGAATTAAGACTCGAAACATTGACTCGTAAGCATATTTATGGGATCCTCAACGCCCAAACGAGGGGCCAAGCACAAAGGTAGCGCATCTCAGCTAAGAAACATTGCAAGAGGATGCTTTGATGATGTTTTCCATTCCGATCTGTAGTAGGTATCCCAATTGTGCATAACTTTGACGATTTCCATAGCCGTTATATGTTTGACAAGTGCTTGTCTGGGACTGCGTTCTATTATTTTTGGATTACATACACATCCACTAGAAGTTTGTAGACTGTTGACATTAAAACTTTCATAACAAACATTGGAGCATTAAACACACCATATGCTAATTCCTTGGTACAAGAACATCTCTATTGATGATAAGGGTGTATCCTTCCTTATTTTACTTTGAGATTATTTGAAATGATGTAAATTATCTTACGACACAAGGCTAGTTTAGTCAAACTATGGTATAGATTTCTATGTTGAGCCCAATGACTCACACTATGACAATAACTTTGATACTTCATTCTTGTGACATTTCCTCACATTTCTCACATAATACACATAGTGAAGTATATGCATACTTGGAGTAAGGGACGGCATCTCAGCTGAGAAACATTGCAAGAGGATGTTTTGATGATGTTTTTCAATTGCTTTTATGAAGCCGACCTGTAGTAGGTATTCCATAGTGCATAACTTAGACGATTGCCATAGCCGTTATATGTTTGACAAGTGCTTGTCCAGGACCATGTTCTAGCATTTTTGGGTTACACATCCACTAGAAATGTGTAGACTGTTGGCATTAAAACTTCCATAACAAACACTCGAGCATTAAACACACCATGTACTAATTCCTTGCTATGAGAACATCTCTAACGATGATAAGGGTGTATCCTTCCCTATTGAACTTTGAGATTATTTGAAATGGTGTAAATTATCTTACAACACAAGGCTCGTTTAGTCAAACTATGGCATGGATTTCTACGCTGAACCCAATGACTCACACTGGGACGATGACTCTAGTACTTCATTCTTGTGATGTTTCCTTGGATTTCTTACATAATACACATAGTGAAGTATATGCATACCTAGAGGAAGATCATGGTGGAAAACCACGAAGAAAGTGATAGGCAACACATAGTGAGCCCACACTCTAGTTTGTATGTTGAAACCATTATAGTCTACCATGGATGCCCATCCAACTACTAATGTCAAAAAGAGAAGTCCTACAAGTTACATCATAGAATACAGAGGCCGGGTTATATTCGAAGGATGGCAGGCCGAAGCTTGGCTTTGCATCTATACTACGATAAAGTAAGGTAGAGGCTAATGTGGACACCTCCAGTTACGTGGAACCATCCAGCTGATGGATTCGAGCATTAGAAGTTTGAGCATGTTAGTAATTGCGAATTAGAACCATAGAATTTGAAATCGCTGAAATCGGAGTTGAGGAAGGTGTTGGTCTAGGCTCTGGAATCAAAGATTCTTTACTGTGCAATGTGGTGTTAGGGCGGGGGACTCTTCTATCGTTCAATGTTGTGTAAGTGGACAACATCATTAGTAGATTCTACATGGTTCATTTGCCAATGAAAACCAAGTTGAATGCCGATATTGGTTGTGTCGTGTCTCTAAAGTGGTCACATGTAAGATAAAATGTTGCCGAATTGTTTTTTCATCATAGAATACGTACAATACAGTTGGTCGGCACCTCACAGCCACATGCCGCCTCCTAATTTGCCCATCTTGGGCACAAATAATCAAGTGTGTCATAGCTTAGTTGATAGCACTCCTAATTATGAAGGATGATGGGCGTAGTTTGACTTTTGCAAGGTGACTAACCCAAATATCGTCAAGGCGGCGGCTAAATCACTGAGTATCTCACCCACCAAATTAAAGCGACTATATTGCTCATTACGAGCCAAAAATAGGTATCCAATTAGAAAGCTAACTGAATTAGCCTCATCTATCTTAATAGAAGTGTGAAAGGAGCTAGAGTTGAGGAAGTTTTTATTTTTGGATTTGTGCTATCAAAGTTGCCCTAGTATGATCCAATATCCAAGGGTGGGAAGAGCAATGAGAGTATTGGTGAGGAGGTAAACCAATGGGAACCAAATATTTTTGCCTACGGGTTTCAATATTGTTGATATGTTCGTTTGTGCAGCACGTGAGGATATGGAGATAAGTGCCCATCTTTTGGAGTGTGCATAAGTTGCACACTAGGGGAAAATGTTCATTTTAAGCACTTGGTGTTCCTTTTTATAGTGGTTCGTGTAGTGGACAAACTATATTTCTAATGTTTGTAATAAAGAGTTGGCACATGATGATATATGTACACACACAAGAAGTTCACGTGGGTTCACACAATGGCATAGGTAGGTGGGTGTAGGCTCCAACATAAGAAGGGCCACGGATTTGCCCATTATATTCTTCAATGAACTATATATAAGGCATTATAAGCAAGTGTGGCATGTCACTTGTACTCCCACAATCTTAGAATCATGAGGTTCTAGGCAAGGTCATCATGGCTTATATATATTCACGAAGCTCTTTATACCATGCAAAAATTAGCATGGCACGGCCAATATGTATAGCACAAACAAATGATCCTTTGTGACCATGATAGATTCTAGAATATCCAAGCCTAGGCTTTCCAAAAGAAATTGAAATATGATTTCAATACTTTGAGTTGCATGACTTCCAAATCCAATTTGAAAGAATAATCCAACGAGATAATCAACACATGAATCAGATAACTTTAAGGACCTAAACTTGCCAAAGTGTCAAGAAGAGGTGCGACTACCTTATGTCGAAATTGACCTTGGGCTTAGGATCATTGAATACATGGATTGATGTTTTTCCCCTTAATATTATCCGCTAGAGCTGCTGCCTTCGTCACTTTCACTATCTCCTTTTTTTCTCTCGTTTTTCCCCTTTTGCCCCTTTGCTTCACCCTTTGTTTTGTTGTCTTTGGTAGAAGTGGTCATGGATTCACTTGCATCCGTTTCACTGCGTTTGGAATCACTTTGTTTTGAGGTATCTTTTGCATTTTTTTGTGGTTTGCCACGAATTTTGGCGCTGCCGCTAGCAGCACCTGAGCCGTGGCTATTGGCTCGCCTTTTATTTGGCCTAGCTCCTCCCTTACCTCTCCCCATGCTCTCACTACTTCGCCCCCTTTTTCCTTTCTTGCTATCACTATCATAGGTTTCCGCTGTCATGGATTCTTCATCCTCTGTAGCATATGATTCACGGCCACTATGTGTCTTTGCTGCATCGGGTTTCTCTTCATGTTTTTGCGCCTCATCGTTAGCTTCCTCGTTTTTTTTCCGCCTCTTGTTGGATTCTTCTGGAGCCTTTGCCGGTTTCCTTTTCCGGTAGGTTGAGGTCTTCCTCTTCCTCCTAGCTCCTCTTCTTGCAGTCCTACCTTTACGTCTCGCCATTCACCTTTGAGCTCTAGGCAACAAAACCACCTATCATAACATCATAAGTAAGATTTCTAATCATTTTTTCCATTATTATAGATTAGAAGCTTGTGATGTAGCATCAAAAGTTGTGGCAAGAGAATATTGTGCAATTTTAAGCTTAATACGAGAATTGCGTCAAGACCTTATATTTTGATAGAACACTAATATGATAGGAGCTTGTCACATCCTTATGATTAGGAACAAGCTCATAAAGCTTAATTTGTTGTGATGAATCTCCATGATCACTCGCGATGATTTTGTAATAGCACAGAATGTCCAAACAAAATTGGTAATTTAACTTAGTAACTATGCTAATGCAAGATCTATGTGAATAAAAGCACATTCTTTGTTTGCAAAGATGGAACAATTACTAAATATGCAACATAGATTTTTGTACCTTGTTTTCTCTTTTGATAATACCTAAATTAATCCTTCACCGTGTGAATTTGCTACTTACCACCCCTCTCCTTGGCCACAAAGAATAATTCTTTGAAACACAAGATGGCGGTCCACTCTAGAGATCAAGTGAACAACAATAGTGAAGGGTCAAGGAGGAACTAGGGTTTGAATGTGTACAGTGAAGAGGCATGAACCAAAAGAGCCATGGACACCAACCGCTAGGTGGAACGGTGAGTCTCAATGCCAAGGTGACGCTTCATTATCAACAGACAAAGTTAGCAAACCGGTAGGATATGCCTAAGATATGTTGTCATCTACTTGCATTTCGAATGATGTTGGAAATAATTTCTAGGTGTTATAGTGTTTCCCTTTCTCCACTATAACTTGGTGTAGTTCTTTATGTGTAATTTGTCACCTGCATTCATTATAGAATTTGAAGAGGCTATCATCATATGCCAAGATTGGATGGCCCTAAAAATTATAATACGCTATCAGAAGGCAAGATTACCTCATAGAAAGTGAATACAACATGGGTGTGCAACTAGTGCATAACCTAAATTCTAGAATGGGGCAATTGCTCTTTGTGAGTGCTACTCATTACATGTTGGAAACGGAGCTAGTAAGAAATGGGAGATTTACAAGTGAATATGGACATCAAAGTGAAAACTAAGTGAAATAAAATTTGAGTAGAATCAAGAGTAATTGTAAGCTTTCAAGAAAGGCAACATGGCAAAGCGAGGAGGACAGAGAGGTGGAAGCAAAATGAGGTCGTCCAAGTCAATGAAGAGACAATCTTACAATCACAAACGCAAACCACCTAGAAAAAATGCGCAACAACGGAAGAAGAGGAGGAAAGATGAGAATAGTGAGGTGGATGCCAAGTCCAAAGACACCATTCAACAACAAAGAGACCGCAAAGGGAAGAAGGTGGAACCTGAGCAAAGTGAAAAAAAAACCGAAGGTGGTCAATCCTTAGCAACTAGTCAAGAAATTCAGAAAGCTCTTGAAGAATCCAATGCCGCGGGTCCAGCCACTAAGAAGGAGAATCCACGCCATAGAGACCGTGACAACCTTGAGAAGGCTAAGAAAGGACCTGTAAAACGCAAGGAAAAACAACCACAAAGTGCAAGCGAATCTGAAACCAAAGTTTCAACGGACAAAAAGTCGAATAAGAAAAAAACAAACAAGAGGAGTAATAACGGCCGACGACGAGGAGATAACCGGAGAGGCGAAGAGACACCGGTATCCAAGGGTAGTGAGTCTAAGCGGAGTAATTCCGATGGTAGTGAGTCCATGAATCAAAGTCCTACAAGCAAAGAGCAACAACAACAATAAGGGGATGCAAAGGAGTCAAAGAAACAGTTAAACAACCCCAACAAGGCTAAGCATTTACCTGAAGAAGATAACAATGACATCTCTAGTTCAAGTGGATGATCCAACCTAGTTGTTTTTTTTTTTTTGGTTTCCCCTTGCATTTGTCGGTATTGTTGTACATTTTCTTTTTTTTCTAGAGGATCCCAACCTCCGCTCTATTTCAATAGATTATAGTTACAGTGATGATAATGATGATAGGAACTCCGGTCTTCCATAGATGCAAACATGAATGGAGACTCACTTCACCAGTTGGCTACTTCCACCTTTCGGTGATGGACTTTGTGTAATTGTTTGGGTCAAACGTAACCAAATACTTCCCTGGAGGGGGGATGGTAGGTTGTTTGTAAGGGGAGTGTAAGGGGGGTGGTATGGGGAGGAGTAATGATAGGGATGATTGCGGGATGGGTTTCGAATCTACATTTGTTAAGAATGATGGCAGAGAGGGAGAAAATGGCGGTGTTATGTAGTTGTGTTTTCAATGTTTTATGTGCATGGATGGGTGTTTGAAGTGATCAATAAGGGCTATGAGGGTGGGAGTGTAGATCCCTCCTCACTGACCGGCTATAATGACAATAAGTGGTTGGATTTGCCAACCTCCAATGGTGATGGTGGCAATGCATGGTGTGAACTTGTCAATTTTCTATTGCGCGGCTATTCCTAGGAAATGGTCATGACGGAGTTTTCATGATGTAGTGGAGTTTTCATGTTTATGGTGGGTTGTGTGGGAAATAGGTCATGGATTTGGAGGCCTTATGTGAGGAGAATGTCAAGCCAAAGGCAAGCCGGGCAAGTACGTGGGGTAGAGAGGCAATGTAGAACAATGTCATTGTTGGGGGTGTCCAAGGAATCGTTACCATTAATGAAGCTTTTGCATTGAGTATGGTGATGGGAGAGTAGGACTTGTTGGATGTGTTCAAGGCCTTTATTATGTCTACTTATGTGTAGGCCTTTGAGGATAGGGTGTTTGTAATTGGCCAAGACGTGGGGCTATCCGCAGGGGGGAGGGGGCATGAGCATAATGGAGAGAGGAAATTTGTGGGCCAAAATGAGTTTTTGCGGTAGTTTCCCATGTACTGAGCATTGTAGAATTTGAGTGTTAGGCTGACATGAGAGTCTGGGATGGTGGAGTTGTCCCAAAAAGTGTTGGAAAGATTGTGGTCCAGTAGGTGTTGTTGGCCCATTTGTGGCGGGAGGGTGGCGGGGGGTGGCTTCTTGAATGAGGTATTCTTAATTTTGTAAAAAACAAGATGTTGTGTGCAAGGTTCTAGAGAGGGTTGCAAGTACAAAACTTAATTTTTGTATTAAATAGGTGGGAATTGTGTAGTTTTTTCATGCACCAATTAATGTTATACAAAGCATGTGAAGGTTGAACATACTTAAGATGGAGCAAAAAATTGAGTTTGGACATGGAACCTCATTGCACATCCATCACAATCTAAAAGGTTGAATGGACCAACAATTCGTTTCGTGGTGCAAAATAGATGAAATTTGAGGAACTACAAAATGATTTTAAATTAAGAAAATTTTCACAAATCATGCACAATGTTTCATGTTCACATTCAAATGGTGAATTTCTTGATGTGATACAATTATTATTTGATTTAAATTCCTTGATAATCCACCTGTGCTATTGCCACCATGTTTTGAGGGAAAATCAACATGGAGATTTGGCCACTAGAATGCAACGTCATTGCATGTACATATGGGTTGGAATCTCTCCTGGAGGTCATACATGTTGATGCACAATCATGAACTAGGTGGGTGTGATTGTAGTTGAAGATTAACATGTGCATGCGACATTGACCCATTTTGGTATTTAAGTTCAATATCTATTTCCAGATGGAAGGAAGTTTACTAGGTGTTTTGGGACCTGTGTTTGATGCTTCCAAAAAATTTCAAGAGTGTGCAAGTATACTAATTTAAAGGTCAACATTATGTATTTGGATGCTTGATGATACAACTTTTGAAGAGCTTCCCTATCAATATTGCAAATTACTTCATCCATTGGTCCTAACATCTCAATATTCCATTGCCTTTATGTCCATGACAAAGTATGTTTTGAATGGTCATGTCCCTTGCACACAAATTTCCAACAAATCTCCAACAAATATATTGCATCATTTGATACTAAGAATTCTTGTTGAGAGATAAAAAGCGTTGTGCTAGTCCTGTGTTGTTTGGATCAAGCATTTGCTCAATTATGAGGACATACGAGGGACACACACAAAATCATATGGATGGCTTGGAACATCAACAAGAATCCTACAACTCTTGTGCAAATCCTTGTCCTACATATCCCTGAGGTGGAAACGAAAATGCTAGGAAGGCAATTATTTGTAGACATTCACTTTATCATGAAGCATGTTTGAAGGACCACAATGTACTTTGCTATGAGACAAAGCGTAAATTGTATTGTCTAGCCATGGTCGTGCCAAAGGAATGTAACATTGGTATGTAAATTCTGTAGAATGAATGTTAACGCATCAGGCTTGTGATAGCGTTGTTATCTCAGGGTTGTGGGTTGAGAAGTTGGTGGATGCATAATTTGTGAAGAATACATATTGGTACACCAAGTGTGGGATTGAGGGTTGGAATGCTTGAGCCTCTACCTTCAACATCTCCTTCAACATCTTTGCGTTCTCTGGGATTGTGCTCAGTATAATCTTCCCTCCATCTTTAAGCAAGAGGAGAGCTGCCTCAGCGTAATTTGCCCAAACCTCAGATGTCACGAAGGGGGGATCGATGACCACACAATCAAATTGATGGTACATTGTCGGGTCTATGGCTACAGGTTGCTTGTAGTCCCACATTACAAAATTGGGATATCTCTCCCATTGCGTGTCTACCTGCACCACGAGGAAAGTTATGCCACCAAAAACTATCTTCATTCAATCTTTGTCATAATCAACCTTCAATTAACAGTACAAAGCGTAGATCAAAGAATGTTCCTTTCCATGAGCATTGGTGCAAGGGATCCATTGCATGAAATCATCACTGGATTTAAGTTGTCAAGTAGAGATCCACATAGTTGCCTGCGCAACCAAAATGACTTACATCAAAGAAGAAGCTGCATTGTTTGAGTTCCTTTTTGTTGAGAGAGAACCACACGCTTGGGGTGGACAAGAATGCGACTTTTGTTGCATGCTCCTCAATCTCCTTCGCCAAGACAGCTATGGTGTTAGGCGAATACCAATATTGATTTAGCTCCCACTTCTCCCGCGTTCTTGCCACAAAGCTGTTCTTGCATAAGGTATCCATAATGGTGATGGGACGAATCGCAGGTTCACAATCGCCCTGTCTTTGATGTGTCCATGGCTCCGTGGATCCTGAAGTACAGATAGTGGTCAGTTGTGCTTTTGATTATTTGTTGAGTGTCATTTAAAAAGATGTTTCCATTATATTCCATTATTATCCACATGTGAAAGTTGCCAAAACAATTATGAATATCAAATGGCCTTGTACTGATCCGTGTGAGTTTCACCGTGACTATGACTTTTATGGATGCTATTCATCTTGTTACACTCGCGAGAAAAATAACTGCCCCTGTAGAGCACTCGCTAAATGTCACATCTGAAGTTGATCGATCCTCATCGTAGGCACGACTCTGTTACCTCTTAACATTGTATTGCGCACTTGCCAAAGAAAATTCCAGCATTGAACTACCTGTTCCGATTCCCATTCACAAATTGCTTTGAGGATTTCACTGATGCGGTTTTTGGCCAAGAAGCAAGACATCCTTCGTAGGAACGAACATGAACCTAAGTACATCTACAACTCAGTGTCTTTGGCCATCAATGAAAACATGAACGATCTCTGTGACATTTTTGGACACAAATTCTTGCGTATGACAAAACGATCACTTCACGCTCGCATCTAATCAAACTCTCCACATTGTAATGATGAGAGGTAATTCATGAATTCTAAGGAAAAATACTTAATGCATCGGCCTATGTTACTGCTCTTTGCGCTCTATGTAGAATGTGTTCTTAGGTTTTTCATGTACCAGAATCAATGTAAACGAAACTCAGGGCGGTCAATACCATGCAAGAGAAAAAGTGTTTACTTGTACCTCCGCCACATCCACACCCCAGTCACATTGCTAAGAAATGAACTGGTCATGGCCAAAAAGCCAAAGCCTCATCTCAAAAATTATTCATACCTACTTACAACTGCGTGTGTCTCAACGCAGATTCCTTCCTTCTGCAACGAATTGCCAATCAAGTTGCACTGTAAAAATAAATCCCACAAGTTTGCAGAAAACCCAAATAACCTGACCTCATCACCCCCGCTCCGAAATTTTCCAACCACTCCTCGTCACTCCCGCAACAAACTAAATGCGGCCTGATCACCACAAAGAAGAGCGATGACAAACGACAAAGAGAGTTTGTAAATGCAAGAGAGACGAAATTACGGAGGCTTAGCGTGTGTCAAATAGCGCTCTCCACAGGTTGTCGAACCTCCATAGCGCATGTGGCATGTCCTCCTGCTCTCCTTTCCTGCTCCAAGTCTTCTTGACAACAAAACAACACTACACACAACCTCACCATACACACACACACACACATACACATACATACATAAAGAAAAGAAAGAAAGAAAGCAAGGAACCGGATCCTTCGTTCCTCTTTCTCTCTGCCTTCAATGATCGCAGCTTGTGCTCCTCTGATCTTGTGGCACAGTAGTTGCCGCTCGCTCAAGCTAATAACTTACAGCTTCAGCTTCTTCCCGAGCCTACTGCCGGCCTTCAGAATCCAGAAGGCTCGTTGGGTCGCTGCAGCCGCTGACAGGGTCGCTGACGCGCGGTGGCGGGAGAGGTGGTGCGTCCTGGCCAGCCCCAGTGCTAGCAGGCTATACTGCCAGGGGCTCGTGCCGGGTGGGTCCAACTGTAATCTTCACGACGGGAATCCTAAGTGTCTGCCACTAACTTACTGACAAGTGTCTTTGTCTTATTCCAGCTGGGCCCTTCAATGCAGTGGAGCCCTGGGCAGAAACTCAGAAACGCATGTAAGTTAAAGGTACATAAGCTTACTAGTAAGGTATGTGGGTCTTCTTTGGTTCATTTTTCGTGTTCCCCAACTTCTATGAATTAGATTTCCACAACAAAACTCGTGTTGCATTAGCAAATTTGTGATGAAACATTTGTCAAAACTGGATTGGAAATTGAGCTTTCCATGATTTAGTTATGGTTACTGGAAGTGCAGGTTTGTTGATTTTCTAATTGAATACATGTGTCTTCCCATTTGTGTTCATTATTGAGTGTAGAGTAGTTATTAATATATGAGGACGTAGTCCACGCTCTTTTAAGCATTTGTTTTAATGATGTTTTCTCTTTGATCCCCATTGAACCACGCACCAATCAATTATAGGGGTCCGATTAAGAAAATGAGCCACTTGAGACCTATCTACCTTACACTGAAGGGTCCTTTAACAATTTCAAAGGTGGTTGTGGTCGTTGATCATGATTAAAATTGTTCTTGGACCAATATACAAGTGAGTCCATGTGTATCATTAACCAACATCAATAATGGGTATCATACTTGAACCTACATGTGGGTATCGAAATTATAATGTCAGTCAAATATGGAATTGGGTGGGAATCAAGGTAAGTAAACATTAAAATACCTTAGTTATTGTTTTGATCAATACCATTCTAAGCCACATTGATAGTAGGGCAATTTAACCTAGGTATGAAGGTTCTTGCATGGTATATAGATCTTAATGACATTTAATAAAACTAATAATATTTTTTATTTATTTATTTGGTTTGATACCAATAGGGGTTGGTTTCTAAATCAAAATATATTATTGGTTTGAGTTTTGGGCTCCAAAGAAAATTAAAGAGATTGTTATTCTTGTTGGCTTTGTATTGTAGTGTTAATTAAAGTGGTTGCCTCCTCACTTTTCTCCCTACAACTTGAGCTTGAAGCTCTCTAGTGCTGACACATGAGAATGAACAACCACCCCAAAGGTGGTTAACCACACAAAGCAGGGGGGCATGAGCAGGTAAGGGGTGGTCGTAGGGGTAGTTGGCACTCATTGTGCCTATTCCATGGAAATAGAACCAAAGCAATTGCAACCGCAACTGCAACCACCATTAGAGCATCCCCACCAAAATACGCAAACGCCAAACATGATTTATAATGTTATATGTGTTTGGGGAGGTTGCCAACTTGGGCAGACTGTTCATCATGAGTCAAAGTCCACCAATAGTTGGGCATGCCTGTCATAATGAGAGCCTTAGCCAATAATATACAGCAACCTAATTTCTAACATAGAATAAAATAGTGCAAAATAATATCAACTATTAATTACATTATCTAGAGGGCCGGGGGAGGCACGTCATATAGGTCATTTATGATGGGGGTTTGCGCCCATTGTACATGCAACGGTACACAATTATGACAGGGCGGCCATTGGTGGCTCTTACTTTTTGGCGGTACAAATGGCCTAAGTACCCGGGATAGCATTCATACTTGGGATGTCATGTCTGGTGGGGATGCTTTTAGTGTAAATGACCCATTATATGTGCCTTCACAAGTAGGATGCCTCTTTACCCATGCAAATGACCTTGCTCAACCTCATATGACAAGAACTTATATACTTGTTAATTCAATTGTGTAGCAACCACGGGAAAATACAATTTTTGTATTTTATGATTGTGCTTCAAAAAAATATTCAAAATAATGTGGAATGTTGATAAAGTAGCATGGGGCAACCGAATTGCACATATCAATGTAGATGTGCTCAATTCAATGCCTCATCCTAAATGGACTCCTATATTTTGAGAGCATTGCCACCAATAGCTGCACTGAATTGCAAAACAGATGCCTTGAAGTTGAGTTCAATGCCAAAGTGCCCCACCGGTTTGGATTTTGGATGAATTGAAAATGAGGGGTTGCCTGAAGACAGTGTCGACCCTACAAACATACCCTTGTTTATAGGTTGGAAGTTCAAAATGAACTGAACCGATCTTGAATAAGACAAGGCCTTATCTTCCTCTCCAATAGTTTTGGAGTCATCTCATTGTTAAAAGGGTTTACAACATCACCGTCTTAGGGTTTTGTTAGGAAGGTTTTTACACGACTGATTGGGGTTGAAACAACATATTGTCAAAGAAAATTGAGTGGAGAAGGGTAAAAAGAGGGAAGTCCTCAATCAATATCTATCTGAGTTTTAGGGTTTATTAGCATTAATTACAAGTCATGAGATTGAGGATCCGCAAATTCAATACACTTGCAAAGAGACATTGGGATCAAGAATGTCATCATGCTTGTTGATCCACACTGTAGACTCTCCAGAATCCAATTTGTAAAATCCTCATTATATATAGCCATGTGGTATCAATAAAAGTTGGTACCAGTCCGACACTAGTTCTTACCACATTTGAATTTGCCATAGGCTCTTGCCAACTGCTCTTTACCTGCCACAAATCCATTAAAACACACAAAAACCCAAAAAAATCAGCAGTGCGCATGCACAATCAACATAGAGAATGTTATTGGAAAGTCCAGTAACCGAATGAAAGTGAGAAAACTCTCAAATGATCCTCCGAGCATACAGTCATCAAGGTAAGAACATACTTTGAAATTCTTCCAAAATAGTCGCCAACTTCCCATTTTCCCATTCGAGTCATTTTTTTTCCCCTGCATTATGAACAGAATAGACCATCAGAACTAAATCCTTTCTCTTGGAGATCTCTTGAAACAAATCAAACATTCTCGAGCCTGATGCCTTGCAATGAAATCATAAACCCAATATCAATTTGTTGAAAGGACGTCTTTCAAAATTTGACACTACTATAAACATTCACAATTTTCAAGACCAGATGATTAGAATTTCCCACCATCTATATATACATGTAGTAAGGAACAAACAAGGACAAGATAATGGCAAGCACATAACAACTTCATTGAACATAAAAGTCTCCGCAGTATTATTCAAAAAACACTCAAGGCTATGGCGGATGCAGCACGCCAAACGGATGGCAAGAACTTACAACACTCATTACAACTTACCCCACTCTTACTTTGAGATTAGACAAACAAAGATCTCTCTCTCTCTCTCTCAGACAGATCTACAAACTGCATTGGAAGACCACACAAATACTGAAAATCTCCTTAAACACAAAGAGTTTAGGGTTTAGGATATGTTGAAAGCAACGGACTAGAAGAGGAGAGTTCACTCAAACTACACCTAACGGCTCCCTGCTTCATCTTGTGCACATTCTCTCTCTCTTTAGGGTTTAAGGGACACAAGAGCCAAGAGCCGTGATCATGAAATTGTGAGAGCCCAAAAGAAGAGGCCGTCCAAAGACATTTCCGAAATCATAACTGGCCATGCGCATCTCAAACTTCCAATTCTTAATACGTTCACGATTGTTGAGAATTCAATTTACCCCCCCCTCCCTCCCCCTCAATTATGTTGTCTAGAATGATTAAAGATCTTGATCATGTAGTCCAAACTCCTTCAGACCCATCTTTTATGTTCTTAGATCTACACCTAACCATCCATCACTCAAATATAGGTGTGTGGATTAAGATAAGCTACCCAATTTGGCTTGAGCCGATATACCCTTTGTTCATTTTCAAACAATACTTACTTCCGAACAACTCTTATTGTCAAACAATTCTTACATTTTAATGAACTGCAACCCCTCACATAGTATGAGCCACTCAGAGAGCACAAACTCATGAAGCTCCTTTGTTTCATTACGATCAGTCGACACAAGAAATAGCAGAGATATCACCATAATGTGCTAGAAGTGAAGAACCATCAACAACACACAACAACATGATTCTCCTTTCTTACTGCATAGAAGAATGACACTCATCATCCCATCATACATCCCCAAAAGAACCACTTCCACTTCAAAAAGGATTTAACCGCAAGTGCAAAGTGGGAGCAATGTTCCTGTGCAAAATCATTATCCAAGCCCGTTACTAGCTCTTTTATCTGCTCAGCTGCACAGAAAGGACACCTTGAGAGGATAACTTGACAACATAGTCAAGGTGAAGGAAATGCTCTCATATCAATAAGTTCATGTTTAAGTAACTTGCCTGTGCAGCTCCAGCAGTGTCATCCACAGCTGCCAAAGCATACCCTAGATGTGAAGCTGTTCCTTGCGAGCAGTTTGAGGCTGCCTTCCAGGTATGATTCCAGGCTCATTCTTGTAAGGGGAGGGAATTTATCAAGTTCAAGTACTACTACCCCTACCGGTAGTGGTATTGCTATTGCTCCAAGTCCATGATAGATCCTTCCGTCTGTTGAGGTGCTGTGCAGCAATTGAATCTGGAAACAGTGAAGGTGCTTGTTACATATCTAAGTTGGTTTCAGATTTGTGGGTCTGAATAACGGAGAGCATTTTGCTTGCAAAATCTAAATTGAAGAACACATCTAGCTGTATTCTGTTCCCAACATCTGACTGAAGTTGGAATATAGGCAGTGGAGCTGTGGCTGGTAGACAGAGCAGTCTTGCCAATAGAGAATTCACTGGGTGGAAGCATCCATCGAAATTATGATCTGTTGTTACGCCATCGACTCCATATAGTTGGGGAAGTTCAACTTGCAGTCCATCACTGCCTTTTAGGAATCCCTGGTGTGAAAAAGGAGGAATTGGTGCGAGTGGTCAGTCATCCACAGGTACTTCCACTCCATTTATAGAGTGAAAAACTAGATATTGTGGTGGTAGCTGTTGGCATGTAAATCTAGTAGGTGGATCTTTGACTGCAAGTGCTACCTGCTATTAGATCTACTGTGTATGGATGGGAAAGTCCATGCAATGTTCATCGTCAGTAATTGCATTCTCAAGGTGGGATGGTCTGACGTTCTTCAGGAAATTTGCACTGGGTTTCGTTCTTCAGACAATTGATCCCTGTTGACCAATTAATTTCTTTGAATAACTGCAATCATATCATTGACCTATGTACATCTGCCAAATGCAGGCTCTTGCTCAATGTGAGAACACCTTATCCAAGTTAGGCGTGTCCAGGGAAGCTGTGGATGACACTGCTGGAGCTGCACAGGCAAGTTACTTAAACATGAACTTATTGATATGAGAGCATTTCCTTCACCTTGACTATGTTGTCAAGTTATCCTCTCAAGGTGTCCTTTCTGTGCAGCTGAGCAGATAAAAGAGCTAGTAACGGGCTTGAATAATGATTTTGCACAGGAACATTGCTCCCACTTTGCACTTGCGGTTAAATCCTTTTTGAAGTGGAAGTGGTTCTTTTGGGGATGTATGATGGGATGATGAGTGTCATTCTTCTATGCAGTAAGAAAGGAGAATCATGTTGTTGTGTGTTGTTGATGGTTCTTCACTTCTAGCACATTATGGTGATATCTCTGCTATTTCTTGTGTCGACTGATCGTAATGAAACAAAGGAGCTTCATGAGTTTGTGCTCTCTGAGTGGCTCATACTATGTGAGGGGTTTTATTGAAAGCAAATCTGAATAGGTTGAGGGTTGTTTGATTAGCCAATCTCTCATTTTGATCTTTAGCAAATACATTTCCTATTAACCGAATTAGAGGACAAGGTGATGGTAGCCACAGTAGTTCGTCGTAGCATATACTGCCTTAAATCTTCATTAGCTTTCAACATTTTTGCTTAATATGAACCCATTGGCTTCTCTAGAAAAGCTCCTTGAGTAGGATTCGAAGGAAGTGGAATACATTGTCAAGTGATGTGGATGAAACATGGTTTCAAATACTCCTTCACTAGTTGGACCAATGACATGTGTATTAAACTTTCACGATTATGTTCATAGACATGAAATAATTCATTATAAAAGGTCACACTACATGCTTAGAAAAAACCTCATAGAACATTTGTGAGCATTAAAAAGAGATGTTGTAGTTTACTCCAATTGTATTATTAATTCGTGTTAGATTTGTAATTAGTTTTTTTTAACTTTTTAAAGATGATAGTAACTAGAATAATTTTATAGATGATAATTTTGCATGTGTTTGATTAAATACAATATTGCAAGATGTTGATAGTGAATCCTTGTGTAAAAAAATTACTATAATTTTTTTTTCACTTTACAAGCCCATTTAAATACATATGATAAGAAAATTGAAAATTTTGATCCACTTATTGTATTGAAAAATCAGTCGAAGTATGAAAAATAATGTCAATTAGACTAATATGAAGAGCCTCATCACGCTTATGATATTTAAGGTTCACTTTTGAGGGAGGCTGTAAAGACGAAGTGAGCAACAACTAAATATGTATTTAGTGTCATATGGTACTTAATGTCACTATGGTAACGTTTTGGATGACACTTCTTTTGAATAAGTGAACAAATATTGTCATGGATGATGGATGAGTTCATCCATTGGCCTAAACACTACCTTCTCTTGTCAGCAACTTGTGATGAAATATTATCATGGATGATTGTATTTTGGATGAAAACTTACTTGGTGAGTGATAGTATTTGCAGCACTGTAAATCTATAAATCCCCACAAAACATTACAAGGAGTGACAAATAATGTTGGGTCAGCATTTAGTGTTGGTGACACTACACCGCGGTTTACAATTAGTATTGAGCAATACAATTAGAATTGGTGGCACTAAATATCATAGTTAGTGTAGTATACCTAAGTTAGTTAATCAGTACATTTATCCAGCAACAATGGCTCCATTTAATGAATGGAGAGAATCAACCGCTTAGTTGAGTTTGAGAAAGCAACCAAGTGAAGATCATGACTTCAGGAAAATTATTGATCATTGTAGAGAATTACGGATTGCCACATTTCCCATGTCAACCTAAACCTGCCTTGAAAAGTAAGTTGGTAGGTGGGGCACTTAGAATGCTACCCTCATTGAACTCCAATGAACTTGATGTTTCCAATGTTTCCGTTCAGTTCATGGCCACTTCACACATGAGCCAAGAGCCGTGACCACGAAATTGTGAGAGCCCAAAAGAAAAGTGTCCAAAGGCCGTCCTAACACACCTCCAAAATCATCTAGTGTGGTCACGGATCCTCAAGTGTAGTGTGAAGCCATATGTAACTGGGCCCTCAAACAAATGCTATTTCAATGATTTTCTATTCATGCATGTCCTCACATATGATAAAATAGAATAAATCAACGGTTGTGGGCATTTGGAGTGCCATGGTCTCCCGGTTTTGTGTTAGGCCTACTTTAAAGAGGTGGTTTTTGAAAATAGTCCAAGTGACCATGAAACATGTTCCATTTGATGCCATGTAGGAATCTATGTAGACTTTACATCCATCTTGCATTCACATACTCTGTTGGTCCCTCAAGCGCAATGTGAAGCAAACTTGGACCAGCTCCGCCTTTTCCACCAATGAGAGTGCTTCAAGTGTAATGGTCACAGGCTCTTAGTCTCATGTGTGAAGTGGCCCTTAGCTTGATTGGTGGTGGTGCTTTGAGTGGGGACTGGTTGGGGTGTGGATGTAACCATAGAGACCAAAAGGATATGTGTGGAAAAGTGATTGGACTACGTGTTCATAATTCATTAACCATTCTAGACGTAATAGAATAGTCAATATATTTTCTCCGTAATTGGATTAGACCTATATGATCATTTCATAAATCATAGAATTTTCATTTTGACAATAAATAGGATAATCATAAGAGCTTTGAAAATTATGAGGAAAGTGGTCATGGGCACAATTTGGGGTTTCCAATCATCTCACACTAATTGCAAGCTTCATATCCTTGAAGTAGGTGCATTGTTAAAAGTGTGCTTGAAAGAACCTCTTACCTTAAGGTAAGTGGGACTTAAAGCGACATTTTTTTCTTTACTTACCTTAAGGTAAGCGGTTCTAAAACGCACACCTTTAGTAATGGACCCACTTCTCGCAAGATATGAAGCTCGCAATTATTTGAGGTTGGCCTAGAGAGTGGACTCTTCATTGGAATCCTAAATGACATGCGTGGGTGACTATAAAAATGAACACCCTATATATGAGAACGTTATAGTGAAAAAACAAATGTTGGCTAGAAAACAAACTCATGAATTTATACTAAGCTTTTCAATTTATTGTGATACATGCCTCCACTATATATACATAACACAAATCATGAAATAATAAGCCTTTATTACATATACAATCCACTTTCCCTTTTTGCTGCAAAAGTCATTGAACACTTCTTCATCCATAAGATGTAACTTGACAATTACATCAAACAAACAAAGACAAAAGCATTGTAACTTAGCCACAATCTGGAGGGCAAAACTCAAGGGAGCCAATGAGTGCTCCATGAGTTTGTAAGAACTTAGAACCCAAATCCCAAGTAGGTCACCTAGTGCATTTTAAAAACAATGCGCAGCATAATATAGAGAGGATTAAATCCATCTAACATAAATTTATAAAATATCTCCACATAATTTTGGGACTGTAAAAAATGTCTAATCATATTATAAGTAAGGTAGATAGACTTTAAATGTGGACTATTGAATTATTATTGATAATAATACAGGGGGTTCAAGATAAGGACCTTAGGAATTATGTCAAGTACGCTTGGTTTTGCACACATGCTTCACAATATTTGGATGAAAATTGCAACATCATATGCCCAAAAAGGATGGAAATTCCCAACATTCGACATTGACATGTTATTTTGTATCCATTTAAGATCTACAACTAGTTTTATACCACCAAAATTTAGTATTTTTGATGTGTATCTGAATTAGGCCAACATACCTTAAGGCCTATGGGTTTTATGTAATTACTCTTCTTAAGTGAACATTTAAATCCCCCTAAATTGATTGGTCTTGTTCTCCCTCTAGTCGCACGCAAGAAACTGTCATATTATCCGAATGTTGTATTTTTTGTTAATATGACATTTTGGCCTCAAATGTCTTACTATTGAGGTTTTTCCACAAAATGGCCTAATTCAATGTAATTTGATATTTTGTATACATAATGAAGATACATAAGTATGAAAGAACAATTTTATTGAAGAAATATGCTCACAACATCACATTTAGAAGAAAAACAATCCCATCATGATGTCTTCCCATATCACACACTACAAAAGTAATAATCTATTGTCTTATGATGATGTTTGTTAGTGTTGGAAATTGACATTTCTTTTCAATTTATCCATAAAAGATTGCATGTTCATCACATGTGCAACTAAAACTCCAAAGCTTGCTCCACTGCAAAATCAATAATAATTGGGTATACTCATGGGTTTGAGGAAACTTGACTATTGGTGCAGGATGGTCATCCACATCATTTCCCTCCATTGACTCTTCATTCAAATATAAATCCAAATGGACTTCTCTACCCCATACCAAATCCATCAACTCAACCATATTGTACTCTGCATCAACAATTTCCTCCCCTATGAACTACACATATTCTTTAATAGGCATTTCTTCGCTTCCAAGATACGAAGATGAAATTAGACTTGCCATTTGATTTGCTGATTCTTTTATTCTCGATTTTTCACGTCCATCATCCATGACAAAATCGACACTCCAATTTGCAGGTAAGTTTTTGGACATCCTCCAATTGTTTTGTATCATTTGGGGATATATATCTCTCCACACTTGAGAGGTCCACATAATAGCATGCCTTACATTAGGCACTATTTTCCTCAAGTCTTCATGACTTGTAGAAGAATCAAGTTGAGAGAAAACCCATTACAAAAGCTTCTTCTTATCTTGAACTTTGAATAAAGCAATTAATACTTGATCCAAGGGTTGTACCACACTTGTAACACTAGGTGGTAAGAAATCAATAGTAATATTGCTCAATTGTAAGGTTGAATAACCATATGATTCATCACTACCAACATGCTTAAGGGAACTAGTAGCAAAAATGTCCATCATCCAACTATCAAATGCCTCTAATGCCATCCATGCCATTATGTTTGCAAACCACCACACACGCAATTGAGCTTGAAGCTAAGGGCCCCAACCCCCTATTTTTTGCCGTCCTCGACAAGGATGCCAGTAAGTTGACATTGAAGACAGTATGGGTTTTAATGTATCCCGATAGTGAGAATTTTTTGTATCCTAAGATAATTGATTTCATTAAATCCGACAAAGATATTTGCTCGAGTCTCTTCAAGTGTAGGTTAGGAGCTTGAACTAGAACATCTCCCCAATCCCAAAGCAAAATGTTGAAGTGTGGGTCCCACCACTCATGCACATCAATTACGTCTATTATATGACAAACTAGGCTTAAAATTGTACGAGCGTTGTAGTTGTAATATGGGGGTGAATCAACACTAGAATCTTTGGTCGATGGGAAATGCGTTGTATAATTGAGGTGTTATATTATCAAGGTGAGTCTTTATATGTATTATGACAAAGCTTGTTGTTATCAAGAATGGACTCTCGGAAGACGTGTGCGTTATATTGAGCATGGACATTAAAAGGCACATATAACAATGAGATTGGACTACAGTCTAACCTTGATAATGTCACACCATCCGTTTCACCAAAAAGAGTGATATAAACAAGGTGTGACATATTTGATAATGTCACATTTTGAAGATTTGTGCATAACGTGATATTATCAAAAAATAGGTAAAAAATCAAAATAAAATTACAATGTAAAACAAAAAATAACAAATACGAGACTTCGATGTTTTTGAATGTAAAATCTAATTCAAAATTGTGAATAACAACAAGAGCACATCATAATGTGTCATTGAGATCAGGTAAAGACCTCTCACTAGAGACAAAGAAGCTCCTAATGTCACATTGTTTTGTTGATGTTAAATGTGCAACACCAATTCTAATGAGTTCCGTGTTCCCATCTATGAGAGAAAGCCAGAAACAAAGCCGAGAAGGTTAACTCCAGAACTAGGAAACGAATCAGATGGGCGCCCAAACTAATTAACCAGTGATAAAGAACCCTCTAACTTAGTTTACAGATTCTGTTAAACAAAATTGGGGATCTCCCTCTACTTCCCAAATGTGAGTACCTTCCAAAAACCCCAATTCTAGCTCCGTGAAGCAAAATTCCTTGGTTTCTTCTTCTTCTTCTTCTTGTGCCCACATGCATGAACATCGTGAAAACACCGTGAAAAGACACACAGTTGAACACATGTGACAGAAGGTGGGGTGCATAGAGGCCGAGAAGTCTTGACAACGCCGTGAAAAGACAACACCTTTGAGTGCCGTGTATAGACAACACCGTTCAGGGTTGGTGCACGATCAAGTTCCAAGAATAACATTTCATTTATTACAGGGGCAGCGCATGACCCTTTCGGCTACTACAATCTGTCCATCCAACCATCACATACAATCCATCCATACTTGGTATTATCACATTTACACTACGGATTTTGAAAAATAATAGTGACATTACCAAGGGTGATAGGGATAATAACGAGGAAGTTTTACACTATGAAAATCGGTTTCAAACTTTTAGGTGACAATATCAAGGTGTTCTATTAACAAAAATGTGAGCCCAAATTGATGCCCACATTGGTTGTTAACACTTGTAAAACATTACAAGTGGTGTTTTGGTGATTTATGATTATTCACAAAAATATAAAAAGAGTGAAGCTTGAAGAAAGCTTAGTTTGAAGCATTAGGCTTTTGTGGAGTGAATTTAAGTAGGAGAAGGACAAACCTTGGTAAAGTGTGGTAGGTAGAAAGCCAAGGTTAGTTAAATGTTTGAATTAGGATCCTTGTTGATCATTTGAGGGAGGAAGGCTTAGGAGATAGAATTAGAGCCTACAAAGTAGGTGGAGATCTCGAGGGCTTATCGTAAGCCTTGAGGGTGCTCACCCCCTCAAACTCACTATATAATCTCTCATTCTTCCCTCACTCATCCTCTCTTCCCTTCGTGCTCCAAGGCACCCCACGTGTTATAAGTGTGGGTGTCTTGGAGGCAAGATTGGAGCACATGTGTGTGCTTAGTTTTTAGTTGGAGAGCCAAAGCTAGTTGGCCTTGAAGAGGGCTTGACCTCTTGTTAGAATTAGTTTTGGTGTGAATAATTTTAAGATATTTTATGGCTTCAAGTTGTAGTATTTGAGTTCATATTTCTTGGGTATTTCTTGAGTAGTTTAGGTTGTAAGGGGCATAACTTCCGAGCAGAAGAAGATACTTCGTTGAAATTTAGAGGGTTAGTAAACAACTTGTTTATATGAACATGGTCAAAATCTGAGGATGTTTGGAATACTGGAGCAGCAGTTATGACATTCTGAACTTCGCCTACATTTTCGAGCTGAAATGGGAATAACTCCTGGAAAGAGGCTTGGAAACGCATGAAATTTTGAGGGATGTTTTTTTCTTAGGTTTCCTAGTTGTGGTACAAATTTCAAGTCATTCCGAGTAGATGAGAAGGAGATATATCATTCTGAAGTGTTTTCAAGAGTTGCAGACTAAAAAGGCCATAACGTTTTGGCAGAAAATAAAAATAGTTTGAAATTTCAGGGGGTCATAAACAATTAGTTTTTGTGATTGCTCCCAAAATTTGAAGTTCTTTGGAGCCTGTGAGAGGAAGTTATGACATTCTGAAATCTGGGTAGATTGACACACTAAAATGGTCATAACTGTCGGACGGAAAATGGGATAGGCTCACAAATTGGTGAGATGTTTTTTGCTTTGTCCTCCTAGTTACAGATAAAATTTCAGGACATTCCGAGAAGTAATGGGAAAGTTACACTATTAGCTAGTAAAGTCTAGGGGAACAAAGGAAATTTGCTTGGTTCCATTAGGGATAACCATTAGTTCATTAAACCAATATAGTGGTTGAAGCGTGAGGAGAAAACTACAATAAGTGACAAGTATTTATCAATACTTAAACTTGTGTAATTCATGGAATCAATAAGCGAGAACTCATGTAGTAGTGTGGAGTCGACGGCAAGGACTCGCTTCACAGGGATATCTTTGAAGGCATGCGTGGCCAAAGCGACCGGGTGGACTTTAGAGAAGTACAAGGATGTGACATTACCCGAGATTAAGGAGTGTAAGCAGACATAGTATAGACTTGGCTAAGTTGTGTATATTCCAACGATACATTGGAATCATACATTGTGTTATAAAGAAAGAAATCTCTACATGTTATTACAAACTTCTCCATTCGGGCTAGGACGAAATTGAAGGGTGGAGGCTTTTTGGTGACAAAAAAAGTGACATTATCAAGGTTAGACTATATGTGCTCAAGGTATTATAGACACCATTCTAGGTTCTAGTCGAAATAGGAAAGTTATAAGAGGTCAAAGTAAAGATCATTTTTTTCTTTAAATGATCACATAGACGGCTGGGGCGAAACAACCCATACACTCGTTCCTTGGAGGCAAGGGTTTAGGCATCCAACAAGGAATGAGTGTATGGGTTGGTTTGCCCAAATCTCACATAGACCCTACCAAAAGTCTACTATGTTGAAAGCTTCTCCTTAAGTCAAATGGTATTTATGTTGACTTCAAAGTTGAAAGGACATTCATTTTTAGGCTCTATGTAAAAACGAGTCAAGACCTGAAACAACTTATATGCATGTAGGATTACTAGACAAACTTTTGTCATGCAATTATTTCCTGAATTGTGATCGACTTAGATATCTCATTTAGGCTATTTGTGTGTTTGAGCATGTGGACTTGGGAAATTTTTCTATTCTTTCAACACCGTATACATGATCTCGAAACTTTGGACATGATGAACATATGTGAATGGCAATTGATTATGTGAGACCAAACCACCCACCTTTATGCGTCCTAGTCCAGGTGGGAGATTGTGGTCAACACAACTTAACCAGCCATGGGGAATTCCCCTTTGTTAGCCGTCACCACATCATCTTTTCCACATCAATTTTTATTCAAACCACGACCAATACAAGTGTTTACAAACACTCATGCGTCACACCTAAATCCCTAATGATAATCTTCCCTACATCACCCACAATGTTAATGCCAGTCCTAATCATACACTAATTAACCCCTACTCACTAAACTCCCTAGCCTACCTACTTCTCACTAAACTGATCCCACAAATTCTTTCCAGCTGGTCATGGCCCCTGGTCCAGCCTCGGGAGCCACCCTGTATCGGCTTACAGCCACATGTTGGCCGAGCACAGAAGCCATTCTGCTTGACCCTTCCAACCTGCCAGCATTCCCGAACACTCCCAGACTAGGAGACGACCCTCAGCTCACTCCATCCGAACAGTTGTCCACTAGCGGCCTCCTTCGGTGATTCCATGTCTGCGTAACCTCGAATCTGCTCACTGTAATCCTTCCCCCTTCCACCGAGTAGCCCCTCCTGAACCTTTTGTGATTGATTCCTTCCTTTCTTTTCACTGACCCACATCTCCCTCCGCATCAGACTGACTGAGTAGTCATTTTTTCTTACTGTCTACTTGCGGAATTCGGCATTCAAGTACCACAATTCAGATTCGGAGTGAGCAGCTCATGCCCTCATCAATCTCGTTCTTGATTCTCCGTTACTTCCTCCAGCTGAATACATTACTTCTTCCCAGCCACCCTCGGGTTGTGGCAGCTGCAGAAATCTCTCTGCCGTTGGCCATTCGGCCATCATCCTTCCAACTTTGAGTCGACTGTAGCCACATTGCGGCTCGGAGGTTCTGTTTTTCACCTCCGAAGGTGTCAATCACCCTCAACCCTTGCTGGATTCCCCCGCCCACTGGTGCGGCGCCGACCCCTAGCCATCCAGGAAACTGTGACCAAGAGAGAGAGCCCCCTGTCGAAGCTGCGGCCTTGGGGTGCCCCCTGGCTCCGAAGAACCAGCCCCTCATCCCTTCCAATTTAGCCGTTAGCCCGTAAACCATTCAACCCCTTGCCTTAAACAAACACTACGGATACCCAGCCGAACAAATAACACTGGCTTCACCCTCCTACTCTAAAGCACCTCCTAACTTAATCCACCCTCTAACCACTAATTTCCATAATCCTAACACATTAGGTCCTAACAACAAGCTTAAAGCGTTAATTGACAATCCACACCAAGTCTCACTCTTTTTATAACTTTTTAAATGCTTAATAAAATGGTGAGCCCCAAGTTAACAGTTGACAAGGCTAAGTAGACATGTGTGCACCGTATTGGGCTCACAATACCATGCGAATCATTTGAATGCAAGACATTGCAAGTGTGATGTAGTAATTTACATGTATTGAGATTTCATGTAGTGTATTGTACACTCATCTCAACAGGTATTTCATTAAAATGTGATTTGGAGAGTCGGGACCATGTATAAATGACCTATATTGAAATACATACCATGTAAATTAGGTGCAAATTAACTGATATTTAGGTGGTTTCATAATTTTGATGAGTTTGACAATAAGCAAGCAATCTTTGAAAATGTGAACACTCATGCTTCAGGTGTAGTTTTTTTTTTAACTTGCCATGTAGCCACTGTGGCATGATTATATACAAAAGGACCACATATATCATGTGGGTGGACATTTGACATCATAATGAAGATAATAATGCCGGGGTGTGGCTATAATTTATTCCAGAATTGGCCAAAAAAGTAAAAGTTATCTAAGTACTACACTAAATATAACTTTGCATGTCATTTGATATTTTATGTCACCTTGGTGACTTTTTGGATGATCCTTTTTATGAATAAGTGAATAAGTATTGTCATGGATGATGGATGAGTTCATTCAT
The DNA here is from genome assembly GCA_950295325.1 of Polytrichum commune. NCBI lineage: Eukaryota > Viridiplantae > Streptophyta > Polytrichopsida > Polytrichales > Polytrichaceae > Polytrichum > Polytrichum commune. The sequence continues at coordinate 42,150,994 of OX485807.1, forward strand.
TAGCCAAAACCCTACCTTCTCTTGTCAACAACTTGTGATGAAATATTGCCATGGATGATTGAAAATTGGATGAAAACTCACTTGGTAAGTGACAATAATTGCAACACTGTAAATCTATAATCCCCCCAAAAAATACAAGGAATGACTAATAATGTTGGGTTGACATTTAGTGTCAGTGACACTTACACTGAGGTTTACAATTAGTATTGAGCAAGACAATTAGAATTGGTGGCACTAAACTAAATATCATATTTAGTGGACTTAAATCTTGTTGCCGTTGTCACATTTGATCATGTTATCACTTCCTTTTTGAAGTAGATTGTGGTGTATATTTGATACTTATTGGGGGGTCATAAAAATGATTGCCTAGACCATAGAACATATATATGTGCATTTGGCAATCATTGAGTTACATCCTATTCATGAAACAATTGCTACTGACATTTTCATTGGAAAGTGAAAGTGGATTGCATATGTTATAAATGGCTATTTGTTTCATGATGTATATTTATTGTATGTAGTGAAGCATTTTCTAGCCGTTACTATGTATGCAATCGTTCTTCTTTATGATTTTTTTTTTGTGTATAGGGGCTTTGATCTCATAGTGACCCATGCATGTCATTTGGGTTTCCAATGGGAAGTCCACCCCCTGGGCATGGTTTACTTGCCAACCAACAATAAAATTAGTATGTGAATCTTAGATTTTAACTAACTATTGATATTTTTTTCTTTATTAAATTGGTATTTAAGTAGAATTGGACTAAGTCCAAGTCCATAATTATAACATTCTAAATTCTATGATATGATCCTATGATATGTGTGGTAGGAACCTTCAATAGCATTTGTAGAGTCAATAATGAAAATATTGTAGTAGTTGTTTTGATGTTATTTTCAATATTCAACATTTAATAATATGTATTGAAAAATAATTGATGAAATATATATGTATATGAAATTTCTAATGTATTTGAAAGCCCAACGTTCAAGTAATCACTAAGGATTCACACATCTCCTATAAAAGTTAGGTATATCATAAGGATATCAATGGCCCTAGCCGTAGACATGAAGCAAAGAACAAGTCCGTAATTTGAAAATATGTCGAAATTTACTTGAATACGAGTTACTAGTCTCTACCATAGGGACTTAGGGTAGTTTTAGCAGTTTGTTGTCATTTTAAGCATGATATCTAATTTTTCTTTGATTGCCAAGCAAGTAATTTCTAATCGTTAGCATAAAGTGGATATCCCTTTCATTCATGTTGTATATGCATCATGTATGAGCCCCATGTGATTGTGGGCAAAGTACACTATATAGTCATATTAGTGTGGACCACAATAATTCCTTTAGAGCCCACGTTAAATCTCATAATAAAATTTAATGTGGGCCATGTCAACTTTCAACCCACGTCAAAAGTATAATGAAAAATTAGTGTGGGGCCATAGTAATTGGTTTTGTAGCAAATAGGCGGGATGAATATTTTATTCTATGATATTACTTTCGATGTAAAATGAGTATTTTCTTTTATGTGAGGTGTTGGTCGGAAGTCTCAAGGAAGACAGAGGGGACGAACCGGGGTCTTGGACACACATTATTTTCAATGCTTCGCAGGTGATTCTAGGAGCCCTCGTATCCTTTTCGGTTTCTACAAATCACCCGGGTCAGTCTATGCAAGGAGAAAAAAAATACATGTGACACACAAGAATACAAAGCCTCGCTTATTATCAACTAGCTAAATTTTTTTGAGTCAAATGAGTGCATTGGATGAGAACCATTCAAGTAGGGGAAAACATCTTTGTATGATAAGTTTCTCTTTATAGATAGAAAATTGGCGTTAATAATCATCTAAATGTTAAGACAACAAGAAAAAAAATAAAAAAATAAGAGTTGTTATGCTATGATTTTCCATAAGATGCTCTAGATAATTCCTAGTTAGAATTTCAAAGATATATCTTATACATTTTGGAGGCAAAACTTTGTTTGATGTGAGACCTATACTTATGGGAATGTCACTTACTTTTACTACATCCATTCTTGGCCTATACATTATTAAATATGCTTGGTTTTGTTGAGGAAGTGCCCAAATTTCAGAAACCTATAGAGCCAAACATTTTGTAATAAAATATCTATTCAATTCACTCATAATCATCCTACGCCCTAAACAATATAAATCTTTCTAATGTTCAAACCTTGAGCCCATCAAGAGACCTCATTGCTTTTCAAGAAAAGAAAAGAAAAAATAACGCCCGTGCTTTAGCACCGGCATGAATGCGAGCCCGTTAACCTTGTATTGATCATAGCGCACCATGATGCAATATAAGGTGTTATGCCTCTGTGGGAGGTGGGCTCTGGTGTATTTTTAGGTATATGTAATAATTTTAAGGTGGGGGGATGGGTGCTTGTTTGTTATCTAGTTTCCTTTTATTGAGGACCAGGTATGTGAGGTATTTGATGGCATTTTGGTGTAAATGTTTCATAAGGAGTTTGATGCTTGATTTAGGGATTTTTAGTTCGGTGAGTTTTTCGATGGAGTGTTCATGTATGGCGCCTCTAACTCCAGCTGTGATGGTAATGATGGGGTTGGTCTTCCATCCATTGTTTTGTATGGTGTTGATTAATGGATCATATTTCGTGTGTTTTCGGGTGATTGCTTGTTCTGGGAATCTGTCATGGCAGTATGTAAATTCAATAAATTGGATTGTGTGTGTTGGGGAGGGTAGTATTGGTATTTGTGCTTGGTGAGGAGCACCAATTATGCATAGGATGTCCGGTCGTAGTCTAGCTTGGCAGTTGCATGGCATTTGTTGGCATGAGCATTTAATGAGCCAATCAGGGATTGTTTGTTCTGGTGTTGTGTTATTAATTTTTCCTGCATTGGTTAGTGTGAAATATCGGGTGTTTTTGTTGGCTTGGAGTGTTTGGGTGATGAGGTGTACCGCGTTGTTGTGTCGTGCAATTCTTAATCCTTTTATGTATGGGTGTTCACATGTGGATAGTAGGTGGGGCCATGTATCTCTGTCATTTTTGTGGCATAATGTGCAGTTGGGGTTTTGGTGTGTGAGAGGCCAGAAAATGTTTTTCCTATGGTTGCCCATGTATTGGGCGTATCTAAATTTTAGTGTTTGGGTAATTTGTGCGTCGCTTATTTTGTCGTTTGTCCAAAAATGGTTAGAGAGTTTTTGGTTTATCTGCTCATTTGAGAGCCATTTGTCGACATATGGGAATTTATGTTTGGCTATTAGTGTTTCTCGGGATTCGTGTTCTTTTGTTATGAATGTGTTTAGGTTGCGTATTGCTCCGTCATGCGTGGCCGTCGGGCAGCTTGCTAACCAATATGGAGTAGAGTGTGCTATGTGTATGTGGGGTGTGGGGGATGGTTTTTCCTTGAGGGTCCCTTCATTGGCTAGTGCGTCGGCTATTTCGTTTCCGATGATGCCTGTGTGTGCTCGTACCTTATGTATGTGTATTTTGTGTGGTGTCCAATATATTTGTCGGATGATGGCCGCTATGAGTAATTTATCTGGGTGGTGATGTTGTGATGTGGGGTGTTGTATATGGTTGTTGATTAGGAATATGCTGTTAAGGCTGTCTGTAAATATATGTGTTTCTGTTTGGGTATTTTGTATGTTTTCGATGGCTATGAGTATTGCATTGAGTTCCGCTCTTAGGATGTTTTGGTATCCGGGTAGTCTTTCTGCTATGTGGGTGTTGTTGTTGGGACTATATACTCCTGATCCTGCTATGTTGCCTTCTATTTGTCCTTCGGAATTTTTAGTGGGTGGGATAAATGATCCGTCCGTGTATGCACATTTTTGTGGTTGGAATTTAAGGGGGTGGGTGTGATTAAGTTCAATAGGGAGAGGTGGCGTATTATGGTTTGTATGTATTTGCGGGGGGATTGCTTTGGGTGCATTGTTCCATGAATTGGAGAATTTGACTTTATAGGGTTTTGTGTTGGGTTTGGTGGGATGGGTGTCTATGTGTATGTTAAGTGTTTTCTTTAGGATATTTTGTAGTTCTTGTGGGGGTTGTATATTTATTGATAGATGTGCGGGGTTGGATACGCAAATTATGGATGTGAGCGATGGTTCCGCGTATTGGTAGTATTTTGGCCATTCCGGTGTAGGAGCATATTATATGGTGTGTGGTGGTATTGTTGCAATCGTGTGGATGTCCTCATTAATATTAAGTGCTAGTGATTGTGTTGTCCAGTCTTTGTGGTTAACTATTAGAATGGTGAGTGTATGTGTGTCTTCTTTGGCTGCCATTCTGGCCCAATGAATAGCTTCTAGGGTCGTATTGTGGTCCGTGGGGAATGCTAGGCCTATTCCTCTCCAGCGGGAGGACTGTGCGTGTCCCATGGAGCCAAATAGTATGTCTCGGCTATGTGGTGAATTGTATTGTGTAAGTTGCATATGGCAGGTGAGGGGGGAAGAATAATATGAGTGCGTAATTTTGTAGGATTCTATTAGCAGTTTGGTGATGTCTGGGTGTAGGGTGTGGTGTAGGTTATTTGGTAGTATGTTTTTGGGTTTTTTCTTGGGGAGTATGGTTATATATCTTTGGATAAGCCATAGTATTTCGGTTTCAAAGTCTTGTGGTGGGGGTTTTAGGAAGTTGGCGAGGTGTGGGAGGTGGTTGTCACAGAAGCGGCTCCATAGCCATTGTAGTCTTTCAGTGTTTAGGGAGGTTATATAATTCCCTTTTTGATCGTAGATGTTGGATATTGTGGCTTGTATGTGTATGGTTGGTTTGTTGGTAATTATATCTTTGTCCGGGTTGCACTCTTGTGTGGATGTTGTGAGGTTGGTTATTTGGAGAGGGGGGTGTATAAATCGATTGTCTTTCGATTGGGAGGAATTTAGGAGGTCGGCGTATTGTTGGGTGGTTTTTTGTTCTAATATTTTACGTTGATGTTGTGTTATGAGAAGTAGGTTGTGATCGAGTAGGATGTTGTCGGGGTGTAGTAGGTCTTCTTCTGTGTGTCATTTTTGTGTGGATCCTTGTGTGGATTGCCAGTGGCATAGATATGTTCTTCGGATAGCTTGAGCCCCCCATTTATCTTTCTGGGTAGTGGTTTTTACTTGGGTTATGTTGTGTATTGCTCTCCCAAGGTTGTGTTGTGTGTGTGTATTTGGATGTTGGGTGTGGTTAGAGGGTATTGGTTGTTCTAGTGTGGGGTGGGTTCCTTGGAGTGTGGGGGGTGGTGGTGGGTTCGGAAATAATATTTTAGCTTGTTGGAGTGCCTCTTTGATGGTTCTTGGTGTATGTCTATATATGGTTTTGAATTCGTCTGGAGTTAATATAGCCCTAGTGTCTTTGTTTTGTATTTGTGTTATTGTGGTGATTCCGTATGTATAAAGTTTGTCTAGGTATGTTTGGGTTTTCCTTTTTGAGTCGTCTGTAAGGCTAGTATTGGTTGGGTTGTTTTTCCATATTTCCTCAAGGGGGGTGTTTTTGATGGGAAATGCACGGATTGCGGTGGTGATGTGTATTTCGTATTCTCTTTCTAGAAGAAATAATGTTCTAGCTATTGGTGATCTTGTGCATGCTTGTTGTTTTAGTTTGGGTAGGTGTAGTGAGCCTCTGTATTTGGCCGATATGTATTTGGCTAGGCCTTGGTATATATTACCTAATTGGCCGGGGTCGTTAAGGGCTTGTATAAGTTGTTGTCCGATACAATGCTTTTCAATAAGTTGAGGATCCATTAAACCGCTGTTTCAAACAACTTTCAATCAAGTTAATTTTTTAAATTCTATTGATGTCAGAACAAAGTGATAGAAGTTGAATTATGCATGGCCACAAATAAGAAAATGATTGGCTTTAAATACGAAGTGTAATAACATTCATACAATCAAAGAGAGAGTCTATCCTAAATATGTGAATAATAAATGAATATTCCCACTATGTTCAAGGGGCCAAGGGCTCATGGAATGTAATTGACATAGTCTATAGTCATGAAGCCGACCCACATGGCTAAATAATGTTATTTGACTACGTGATTGAATACCTTATACATATAGTCTAACCTTGATAATGTCACCCTTATTAATAGAACACCTTGATATTGTCACCTAGAAGTTTGAAACCGATTTTCATAGTGTAAAACTTCCTCATTATTATCCCTATCACCCTTGGTAATGTCACTACTTTTTTTTCCAAAATCCGTAGTGTAAATGTGATAATACCAAGTGTGGATGGATTGTATGTGATGGTTGGATGGACAGATTGTAGTAGCCGAAAGGGTCATGCGCCGCCCATGTGATAAATGCAATGCTATTCTTGAAGCTAAGCGATGCACAAAAATATGCTAAAGATGTTTTGAAATTTATGCCTAGCCAAGGTTCTCAGATTTTCAACACTCTGGAGTTGTTAGGAATGGAAAAACTCCATGACAAACTCATTAGAATTGGTGTTGCACATTTAACATCAACAAAACAATGTGACATTAGAAGCTTCTTTGTCTCTAGTGAGAGGTCTTTACCTGATCTCAATGACACATTATGATGTGCTCTTGTTGTTATTCACAATTTTGAATTAGATTTTACATTCAAAAACATTGAAGTCTTGTATTTGTTATTTTCTTTTTTACATTGTAATTTTATTTTGATTTTCTACCTATTTTTTTGATAATATCACATTATGCACAAATCTTCAAAATGTGACATTATCAAATATGTCAGACCTTGTTTATATCACTCTTTTTGGTAAAACAGATGGTGTGACATTATCATGGTTAGACTGTACTTGATCATGTCAATGCTACAATCGTGGTTACTGTGCAAGGAGGGCCGCCTCCCACTTTGTTCAAGGGCCCATGGAATATAATTGACATAGTCCATAGTCATGGAACCGACCCACATGGCTAAATAATGTTATTTGACTACGTGATTGAATACCTTATACATACTTGATCAGGTCAATGCTGCAATTGTGGTTGCCGTGCAAGGAGGGCCGCCTCAAATTACCTCGATGTACAACTTTATTGGACTGCGTTTTTGTTGGAATTCTTCTTATGTTCCGCTTCATTATGTTGGCCTTCTTCACTGTCCATATCTTCATGTAGGTTTGTACAATGAAGAAAAATTCAATTGGAGTTTCTGGCATTAATCAAACAGTAAGGACATTCAACATGGCCCACATGTCTAAGTTAGTGATGTTTCATTCACCCGCAACTATTTGGTGTGGAAGTATTTCACACTCTATACGTGCAATAACTTATCGTTTCAACATGCTCCCTATTTCACAAGATTTTGCAAATAGCAAGAAGTGGTAAGATCAATTCGATGCGGAAAATGAACTAGAATCTCCATAACGAAGAAATAACCGATTCTTAATATATAATAGTAAGTGATAAACTAAAAAATGCAAAAAACTTCACTGTTAGGTTCAAAATCATAGTAGATCCCTACCTGATAGAGCAAATATTAACACTTGGTTCCAACGTGCAACTAGCTTGTTGAAAGTTCACATGTGAAATATGTATTCAACATTTCACCAAGAAAACTACGTGCGTTGTGGTTCATTTTAAAGATCCTAAGCACTTGTGTTCTTTAGTGGTCAAGCTTAGAAAAAACTTCTACGTAATTAGGGCACAAAACTTGTTCACCATGCTAGTAAATAAAAACCATACGTACGATGCCACCATATAAATGCCCATCAAAAATTTCAGTGGAGAATGTTGAATTAATTCGGATCGGATTGAAAGAGATAATATGCCTTTTGGAAGTTTGTCGATTGTCCTCGTCATCATCTTATGCCCATGGACCGGAGGCCATCATGGACCTTTATAACCTACATCCATCGCCCATACATGGATTGCATTATCTATGTGAACAATATATAAGGTAGAAACACCATAAGCGCTTAACCACCCTCTAGCCATGCATTAGACCGCCATTATAATGGTGAAGTGCCATTTTAAAAACTGATCATGGTTTGGTAGCAACTTCAATGCGTGTACACTTGGTGTAGCCAATGGGAATCAAGTGTTAAAGTACTCATGAGGTAACCGATTTAGGTGATGTTCTATATGGAAATGCGAAGTACCGTGTTCGGTGTAGGGAGAATCTAGTGAACGAGTAGGGGGTTGGACAAACTTTCCACTTTGAAAAATTATGGAATTTTTTCTACAAGGCAGAAAAATATGAAACAACTTGCATTCTTCATGAATCCTTGTGGTCTATCTTGGAAAATTATCTCATGACTGTCAGACCAGATCTTTGATGCGAATCACCTTATTTTCACGGGTTAATGTATTTCTACCTTATGTGCTTAACTTATAGTCCATGCTGTGCATTGCGGATTCGGTCTGTTGCATGGATGGATGGATGGATGTATGAAAGGAATTACTTGTTCCATGTGTTTAATACCTGGATACAGCCACTTATAAGTACAATCTCCATGTGTAAATGCAGTGTGGCTCCGTTTTCTGCATGACTTGATGTGAATGGTTGGGCTGGCCCTTGCAAAGAAGGGAACAACGACCCTCAATACAAGATGCAAGCGATTACTGCACTAAATATGATATTTGGTGTGACTTACTATTTGGAATCATGCGATGCTATATCTATTTACTGTATATTCCATACTTTACCAACAAATGTCAAATTGGTGGTTTGTGCGTTACAGAACAGTAACACTTTACTTGGTAGAAAGTTACATTAGCAATCGAAAGATATAGCATTGCATAATTCCAAACAACAAGTGACAATAAATATCATATATAGTGAATGTTTTACCCGAGGGAGACATGTATTATTAACACACGATCGTGTTACGTGACAAGCCGTCAATTTGTTTGAACTTCATGCAAGTTACTGTCAAAGGTAACTGTGAGTTTTGAAGAATACTTGTTGGTAGAAATTGGTTTGCCCACAGTGAATGGAAAAGCAAAGGCCCGGAATAGTGCTCCGAAGAATGTGCAAAGGCTTTGACACTTATCGGCCTTGTAGTCCTCCTAGATGATATATGCACCATGATTTAAGCGTAAACTTATCCCCAACTTGGCAACATACCGTGTCCAAGATGACATGGGTTTGACATGGCCAAGGCTACCCCCACTTTAAATCTATTATTTGTTATGCCCCCTCCCCACTACCAAATAACCAAAGTCTCTCCTAAAAACCGGGTAAAGCTCCCTTGGTTATAGTGGAGGCGTCCGGCTATCCCAATGCATCTACAAGAACTTGCTCCGGAGATTGTTGAGTAGGTTTTAGTTGAGTAGCTTTCACACATGGTCATTGTTTTATGTACCAAGCAATGAATGTTGGGTAGTTTTTGTCCCATCCCCAAATGCCTTACTAGTCATCTATCTTACCATCGGTTTTTGTTAATGAAGCTCCTCGTGCCCTCATAGCTAAGACTAAAGGCAACCAATCACAAGGGCGGGAGGCAACACTTTTAAAGGTCCTACATTCTTGCCTCATGTCTAGGTACCTATGGGAGGGTCGGTGCTTGGGGCTTGAAACCTCCACTTTTAAACCATACCATGTCATTTGCCAACAAGGCTCGGCACTAGATAATTTCGATGGTGTGAAGGCCGTGATTTTAAAACATAATGTTAGGCTTAGCTAAAGTGAGGTGGGGAGGGGGCATTAGATTGGCTAGAACGGTGTCGTCTAAATGTCATTCCGGTGTCCCCTTGCCCCACCTTTCCTTAGTAGTGAATCTTGGTGTGGCGGAGGTGGCCCAACATTATTTCCAACCCCGGTAGGCAATTAGGGTGGCCCATACTAATTATTTCCACTCTAATTCTCCACCCACACTAGTAGGATTATTTTGTGCACACTAATATGTTAAAAAAGGTTGCCTTTGTGTATAGGTTGCCTCTTTACCCAAGTAAAATTTCTTGGGTTAAAATTAGATCGTGCAAAAACTTCTAATTGCCCATTATTCAGCTACATGGTTGTGTTCCATTCTATATTTATCATCTAACAATGCACCTCCACTATCTTACCTTAATGGGAAGAAACTTAAAAAATTAGGAAGAAACTCACGCTGGAACAAATAATGAATAGTGCCAATATGAATATCAACAATATTATGAATAGTGTTAGTATTTTCAATGATAGTTCTACTATGAATAGTAATTTCAAGGAATAACATTGAGATGAACAACATTTCTTGCGAATATTACTAGGATGAATACTGAACCCAAATTCAATTGAGATAGTCTAGGGTCATGGAATACAAACGACATAGTCCGGGGTCATGGAATTCAATTAACATAGTCCGGGGTCATGGAATCCAATTGACATAGTCCGGGAAGGGTCATGGATATCAATTGACATAGTCCAAGGTCATGGAACCGACCCACGTGATTGAGTAATGTTGTGAACTACGTGATTGCGTAACTTTTACATATTTGATCATGTCAATGCGTGAGTTGTGGTTGCCGTGCAAGGAGGGCCGCCAAAAGCTCTTAGAAATTGGAGCTTATTGATCATGTCCCAAGGCACCGCGTGGGGGAACAGTTCTATGCAGGCCTAGTATGCATCTGCCATCCTCCGACTGCCACACTGAATACAAGATTTAGTGTCATCAATTCTAATCGTCCTGCTCAATAACAATTGTAAACTGCAGTGCAGTGGTAAATACCATATTTAGTAGTGTAGTTGTGTCCGGAAGTGAGCATTGCTACTATACTTAAGTTAGAACTCCTCCCTCATGGCTTGCGAATCACCTTCCAGACACTGCATGTGGTGGAGTGCGCTCTCTCCTTCCCAAGTGACGATGTTGTAATTATCTAAACTTCCAACTTCCAAGTGCCTGCTGTGCGCATTGCCGGATCCATCTTGTGCAACTTAAGTGGGCACTTACAACTGAAGCTTCACAGAGAACGCAGGTTCTGCCTTCAGCCCTGGATCTATCTTTGTGCTCGTGAGTGGGAGGGTTTCATGAGCTTGTTGACATGTTGTGCGAAATGATAGACGAGATCTGTCGTTGTTCAAGTACTTGTGCAATTTACACAGTCTGTTGCAGCGGCATAGAGCATATTGACAAACTTGATGTTGTAGTTGTAATTTTGGACTACTTACGGGTTTGTTGAGGAATGAGGCGACCTCTGCGATCGGGCAATGGTAATAGAGTACCTTCAAAGGTGGAATAGAGCCCTAGCCATGCTCCTCTACTGTAAACCTGTTGGAGGAGACGTATTGAATCGCCATCTGTTCAGTTTTCGTATTTTGAATCTAGTGCTTATGAGTTCGACTTGAATGTTAATGACGGTTGTGGAAATCAAGTGTTGGATCTCAACTAGAGGAGCCTTATAAGTTGAACGCTTTGGTCATTGGTGGTCTAGCTTTCTTTTGTTTAGAATAAGGCATGTGCGGTATTTTACGTCATTATGTATGTGGATTTCATTAGGTTTTTGGTGGTGGGTTTAGAGATAAGGGTCGTTGAGTTTTGTGATTGAGTGTTCGTGTATGTCTCATCGCACTCCGGTTGCGATAGTTATTGATGGGTTGAACCCTTCCGATATAGGTTAACAAACTCATTTGTGTGTTTTTGCAAGTTCTAATGGAGAGGGTAGAGTCTAGATAATTTTGGTTTGTATTAGCGCGTGCCACTTGTAACATGGAAGCGAGACATGTTTAATGTAAGTAGATCAACATCCTGACCCTTGATTTTGTGGCTTCCTCTTTGTCTGAATTTTGGTTAGATATGGACATATCTCCTCGCAAACCCCAACTTGCCACAATTGTTACTTGACTACACAAATTTCAACCTTGTGGTGACCATAGTAGGACCAACTAGGTGTGGATTTTTGCTCACACTCCTTTGAAAATTCAAATAGTGTAGCTTGACACACGATCTAGAGCAAGCGAACAATGACCATCAAATGTTTCAATCAATAAGGAACCGACTTTCAAAGTTTTTGGCCCATTCCATGTGCTCATCGCACCCATGAAGTCTTCAAATGTTTATAATATATATTCATTGGCCACCAATTATAGGGAAAGAGAAATAACCTTCTAGAGTTTGCGGTCACTTGATTTTTGAGGGCGGGAAGGAGTACTGTAGCACCATAGTTGGCTCATGCACCTCGAAACGAATAATTTTATTTAATATATGAAAAATGAGGTTTGTGAACTTAAAATATGATTTATGAAATTTTGTCAATCTTATGATTTATTTATTTATTATTTTTGGGTAAGGTCCACTAGTACTGGAAATAGGTTGTTGTTTTTTTGATTCATTCATGGCGGCTTCTTGCCCTTAAACCTAAGTATCCACCTTTACCTTACTTAGTGTGGCATCTTGTTTGTCTTTGCACAGTGTACGTATGTGTTAGGTCTTTTGTATGTATTTGCAATTTGACATGTGTGAGAAGAGCGTTAGAAATGGCACCAAAACAACGACGGATTGATTTTGCTTTTATCCCTATTAGCAAGGAGGAGAGGGAGGTGGATATAGAAAGAGAGTTTGCTGCTTTGAGTGAGCAGGGGGTGCCGAGCCATTAACATGTTGGCGTGCAACCTCTTATGGCGCGTTGACGTGGTTGGAGCTTAGAAGAGTCCAAAATTTCCATAAATTAGTTTTTCCTAATATAAATTTTCACTTATTCATTTGATTGGGTTCATAATTTCCCATCTTTTTTGGTTTTTTATTTGAGAATTATTTGTGCACTAACAAGCTATGGTGCTACGGTATAGAAGGTGCCTCTCTCTCAAATTTTGATGGGCACTAAGGTTTTGGAAACTATTTGGTTTGCATTGGTGAGATAAGCATGTGACTTCGAAAATAACCCAAGAAACAAATTTTTGATACACCAACAATATAGGAGTGATTGCTAGAGACCTTATTATTACTAAGATGGCCTTCCTTTTAGTGTGCAAGTCGGAGAACCAAGCAGTTCTTATATTGCAACTAGAGGAATATCAAACAAGTTAGGATATTTGCACTATTCTCATAAGTAATAGGAAATTTATCAAGCCTTTGAATTTTGTGGGTATGGAGTACGATCCGATTCACTAGAAATGTGTCTCACAGGATCTTGAGCATGAGAACATGCATCCATGTTGCTTGATGTTGAGCAGACACATGATCCATTGGATGGAACACCTATTTTTATACTCAGACATTGGACAACGTTTGAGGAAATGTGATGCTTGTTGTTTTGATTCAAGGTCTTGACTATGCAACCAACATTGATGATTTTACAAGTTTTGGGTGCAACTTGAGTATGGGTGCAATCTCTGGTGATGAAGTTGGGACATAATTGAAGGATTCAAAACGCTTAGTTGTTGTACATGGTGATGTTGCATCATTTCGTGTTAAACTAGCAATCTCATGAAGTTTGATCTTGCCATTGAGAGCATTAGGGTGGGCAGTTCGGTTAAGGTGGTTAGATGAGGTTCATTTTGGTGTAAGGGATGCATGTTGGGTTCAATTAAATCCCGATTCATGCGGATGGTTTGAAGTATCTAGCAAGTGAACTTGGTACACCTACCATTATCCTAGTTGTGGGAATAGAGGTGACAAACTATAGGGTTTGTGAGGAGGAAAGAGTGGCACATGTGAATGATGAAGATGCATATATGTGGTGGCCCCATTTACCAAGTTTCAACTAAACTTAAGTGATAGATCAATTTCTTAAGTTTAATCTCACTTTATCTCTTTGTCCAAAACCGATGCACCGCTGAAGCTGGCATGCTGAACCTAATGTGTGAGGCTCCGCCCAAACTTGCACCTTCGTCTTCTAGCTGCTGTAAAGTGAGCTCTTCCCCGCCGTCTCCAACTGATCAGACATTGATGGATTCCATTGCACTTTGACTTTCATGTCGGGCCTCAAAACCAAGCTTGGCAGAGGCGAACGGTTATGACTTTTCTCAAGAGCAAGATGATCTAGATGTGGAGGATTTGGAGAGCTAAGGAGTGTGGGATCTGCAAGTCTATCGAGAGCTTTTTGTTGCATCAAGTTGTAGATATGCTCACGGCGATCCAACGCCAAACATCCCAAGTTTTGTTAGCCTCATGATTCATGTAAGCTCCTACTTCCATTCTCATTATTTTGGCATTTTGTATGAGGTTGAAACCTGTATAGCAACATAGGTGGAAGTCGAGAAGGACTATATATATTTTGTGTCCTTGTCTTAAATCTATGAAGATTTTTTGGACTGTCATTGTCTTTGGAGCGACGAGGGTTTCATTGATGTTCAGACCATGTCTAAGAAATCAACCGCCGAGGTGTTCCTATATCATGATTTCATGAGTTTTTAAGAGATTTGATGCTTAAAGGGGTCGCAATTGCATGCTCTTATGCTGAATGGAATCAATAACATATATTTGGGGGAGTGCATGTAGGTGTTGTAGTACCACGTTAGTTGCCTCCTTTTGCTAGCTTTGGGAACCGAGGCTTGGAGTTTTGAACAATGCCTGGTTTGAACAATGTCAAACCTCACATTGAGTTAAGTTAACGTGGCGCCAAGACTAATTTATGTTGAGGAGTATATTCAAGAGTACTTCAAGGTGAGCATACAATTACTTTCATGTCGAACGGTCAAGTAGTTTGCATGTGTGTTTTGTCATATGGGAGTATGTGAGCCGAGTTATCTGTTATATTACTGGAACAAAGTCATAGTGAGATTTTTATTTGTTCCGCGATAAAATGTCGCAAAGTATGGTCAAATTTTAAACCATGTAGTGTGGACGATGGGAGTCATCCATGCATCGAGTTTTGTGCTCCACAAATCACATATGCTTTACTTTACTCTTCAATAAGCATTTCTTTCGTCCTCAATGTGGTGATGTTGGGGCTAAATTCACAAATATTCAATTTATGATGACTACAATCCTCAAATTCTCATTCTAGAAAGCTATGTCCAATAAATGTAATAGGGTTGCCTCATATTATTTAGAGGCATAATATAGTTGTGGATACAACGGAAACATAAGTTTAGAAGTTTCAAAATATTATAGGGTTATGATAATAGGGGTCAAGGACTTGAAATATATTACGTGGATATAGGATGCTTGATGATTGGGATGCATAGTATTGGTTGATGAGTCATATGAGGCTCATTCAATAATGCTTATGGATAATTTGTAAACACCCTCTGCTTTGCATGCTTTTTGGCTCCTCAGCGGTGAAAACCAATCAATTTCAATGACTTTTCGTCCATAACCTTGTCCTCAAATCAAACATTTGGATTAATGTTCTTTGAACTCCCCAAGACATGAACTTTCCTTTTCCATTTTTAGTTTACTTGACATAGTATTGTTCAAAAAAATATAAGCAAATGCAACCAAATTCATTAGGATAAGCCGCATGTATAGCAACTTGTTTGCTTATATCTTGCATGGAACTCTATAAGGCATCCTCTATGATAAGAATCAATAATGCAATCGGTATTGAAATCAACATATCTGGCTGAATTTTCTTTTGATGTAATCTTTGCATTTTATGCTTGCAAAATACTTGAGTCTTGTAACTTCACCATGGTAGATGAAAATAGGATCTAAGTTTGTTGTTCTTAATACTATGTTTATGGCTTGTATGAGGAGGTTGCCTACGTTACTCATTGGATTTCCTATGTTAATCATTGTTAATGATTAGTGGTGCATACCATGACTTCTTGAATTGCATGGGAACTCACACAAGAAAATTTCCCCAAGCAATATAATTGAGCTCACACAAAAACATGTGGCCCTATTATTAATGTTGGGAGAATTAGAAGGAATAAAGATTTCATTACAAACACAATTAGACTAGGAGAACAAATGAAACATGCTCTTTGAGGGCTTCTTTTGTGTTGGCCCATTATCCATCTTTATTTGAAATCTTAGGGCTTCACCTAGATCAAGAATTCTCAATTAGAATGAGTTTTGAGACTGTGAATTGGAGAGGTGTTTAAAATAAATGTTTCTACTAAGTAAAATTGGGAGTATGGCTTTTGTGTTTGTTACCAAAGTCATAGATTGAAATGTTGGCAAAATTGATGTAAAATGTAGGTTTAATTCCGTCATGGCCATGGAGCTGCGACAATTATTGGTGAAGCAACTGTCAATGTTGTGGCCGTTCATCATCACTTGCTTCGTATACTTCTTGACACATGTTCACAAAGAGGCACCACATCAATGTGAGTTTTCAGAATTTTTGCAATGGAAAGCAAAAGAAATGTTCAAAATGCAAATTATTCTCCGACGAGATGATATGTTGAATAAGCGACAATGCACAAATCTTGTGACCAAGCTCTCTACAACCATGGATAGTATTATTGAGATGATGACATCCATCAAGCAATCCATCGAAGTTAGGGTTGTGGTGATGGAGTTACGTCATATCATACAAAAAGGGGGAGCATTGGTATATGAATGTGGGAGTGGAGATTGGTGCCGTGCAGCTCTTTTCCAATTAAACAACAAAGAGGCCTTTCGGGAACTCGTTTTTGATTTGGAGTGTTGTTGGGAGGCAGTGCACGAGATATACTTGACAAAGCATCCAAATCCACAAAACTACAAAATGTGTAAGGATTTGAATGTGGCTACTTTGAAGGAAGTTGAAGGCGATGAACAAGACTTGCAGAACAAACTTGAAAGTGTGCTCGAGGACTCCAAAGAATATAGATTAGCAAAGCATTTGTTGAAGAGATTGAAATGTGACTTGCAACAAGTGGAAGGCGGAGAATTGGATGCTTTGGAAATACCTAAAGACTTTCCAAAACCTGAGCTCGAAGAACGAGTGGGTGTTGGTGCTTCAGGATTAGTGTACAAATCAAAATGGTTGGGAATAGCAAGTGCAACAAAAACGGTGAAGGTTCTAGAAGATTGTTCTGGTTTTCGCAAAGAAGTTGGGATTTTGGCAGGCTTGAGCCACCCAAACCTCATCAAATACTTTTGTTGTGGAATAGATGATGAACGGAAGGAGTTACATTTGGTGATGGAGTTGATGGACACGAGTTTGACAAAAATGTTGGAGAAGCACAATAAGACATTCTTACCATACATTGTCGCAATTGATGTTATGCTTCAAATTGGACAAGGCATGTGGTATCTTCATGACATGCATGTTGCCCATCTTGACTTAAAGCCAGACAATGTGCTTTTGAGCTCCATGACCATTGATGGCGCAAAGGATACAAATCCTTACCATTTTAATGTCAAATTGATCGATTATGGCACTTCCAAATTGGAAGTTCAAAGCAAACCGCAAACACGAAAGGTTGAATATATTGTTGGTACACCAAGGTATATGGCTCCTGAGCAAATGGACAAAAATCTAGCTTGTATGGCATGCCCTTTCCAAGCGGATGTATGGTCTTTTGCTATGACATGTTCAGAGATTCTTTCACAGAAGGTACCATTTCATGACACAAATAAAGTGAGCGACATTCTTCAAAAAATAAAGAAGGGTGAAAGGCCAAAGCTACCTATCAATTGTGGGGAGCTTACAAAATTGATGGAGGAATGTTGGATGGAGGATCCCTTACAAAGGCCAACATTCTCCGATATTTGCAAGAGACTTGTAGGTTTGAAGAAAATGTTCATGAAGGGAACATCTTTGAATGATATGGTTCCGCAATTTTATGGAGTTAGGAGCCTTTTCCAAAAGATGTCAACAACACCGAAAGGTTGCAAAGAAGAAATAACTCACGGTAGTGAGAAGGTAAATGCCACTTCCATTACAATGTGCTCGCTATTCAAGTTACTCTCAATTTATTAATTGCTTTGATTCGTTATTGTGCATGTTTGAAGTTGAACATGCATTTTTGGTGGTAAGGTATAATATTTTTTATTGACATTATATTTATATGTTGTACAAATAGGTGTTTGATGGAATATTACTCGATGATCCAACGGTGGTTGGTCTCGAGAACAGGTTTGCAAGAGTGAAAGATCACCTCAGAGATGTGAATACCTTGGGTATTGTCGGTATGGGTGGAATAGGGAAGACCACATTGGCGAAGGCCGTATTTGATGATGTGAGGTCCACATATGATGCGTCATGCTTTGTCGGGCAATTAAAACGTAGGAGTCCACTTGATATTCTACGTGAAATTTTATCAAAATCTGGTGTTGACAAAGAAGCCCGGGATTTATTGCATGCGCACAAATTGATGGAAGAATTGTTGGAAAAAAAGAAAGTCCTTTTGATCTTGGACGATGTTAAGGATGAAGCTCAAGTGGATGATATTATACCAAAGGTCGTCTTAGATCGGAGCAAGGGCTCCACACTTATTATAACAACTCGTGATTGGGGTGCAATTAGAAATCGAGTGGGGGCAAGCGGCACAAAATTTGATGTGAGCAAGTTAGGTGATGATGCAACAAGAACTCTCTTCAACATTCATTCTTCTTGGGAAACATCTCATTTTTCATCACAATTTAATGATATACATGACATGATTGTTGAAGCTTGCAAGGGCTTGCCTTTGAGTTTGAAAGTGGTGGGGGCATACTTACGTGGAAAAGGAAAGTTGCGAAGTTGGGAACGCGCATTGCAAAGGATGAAAAGGGGAAGAAATTTGGACGGGGAGGATGATGAGATATGGAATACCTTGAGAGTAAGCTTCGATGATGGTTTAACTCAAGAAGAAAAAAATATGTTTTTGGACATAGCTTGCTTCTTCGGTGGAGATGTGTATCCTAGTGGCATGTCTAAAGAAAGAGCCCTACGCATATGGACTGATAACAACATCCCTCCAATTTCCGCATTGGAGAATTTGGTCAATCGGGCATTGGTAACCATAGAAATTGATGATGATGGTGATGAAATTTTGCAAATGCACGACCACCTACGTGCCATGGGACAAATGATTGCTGAGAAAGAACATGTCGGTACTCGAATTTGGAACGCAAACGGGCTTACAAGTTGCTTGGTATTTTACTAACATTGGCTATATTGGGACATTCTCTTATGTATTATAATTGCAAATGATCTCTTCAAACATTTGGCTCGATGCAAAACCTTCAATTTAAAATGACATTTCGGGTGCATATTTGATAAAATGTTAGCATGTTATAGATGCTTAGCACAAACTCATGTCATGTACTAATACTTAGAAAAATCTACACAAGTACAATATGCTAATACTTTTATGTATTCTCAAAAACAGGATGTGGGAAAACTTCAAGGTTGTTTTTATTTTGGCGATGGAATAAGCCACATCCTATCTCAATATGGTGGTTTGAGCTATCTTCGCCTATTGAGATTTGACAGCAAAGACATGGAGATCTCAAATATCATCAACAACATACACTGCATTTGTTCACTTGCTGCACGCTCTTTCAATTTGAAATGTTTTATGATAGACATACAACCATATATTTGGGGTGAGATGACTTTGAGGACTTGTGAAAATCTATTAACAAACGCACATCTTTGGAAACGTTTTGTAAAATTACAAGTATTGCAATTGCGAGGATGTTCATTCTTGAATCTAATACCGAAGGAAATATTTTCAATCACCACTTTAATGGAAGTTGACCTACAATATTGTACGAGCTTGACAACTATACCGGAGGGATTGGGGAACTTGACTTCTTTGACAACCCTGGATTTGAGGTATTGTATGAGCTTGACAACGATACCGGAGGGATTGGGGAACTTGACTTCTTTGACAACCCTAGATTTGAGGCAGTGTACGAAGTTGACAACGATACCGAAGGGATTGGGGAACTTGACTTCTTTGACAACCCTGGATTTGAGTTTTTGTGAGAGCTTGACAACGATACCGGAGGGATTGGGGAACTTGACTTCTTTGACAACCCTGGATTTGAGTTTTTGTGAGAGGTTGACAACGATACCGGAGGGATTGGGGAACTTGACTTCTTTGACAACCCTAGATTTGAGGCAGTGTACGAAGTTGACAACGATACCGGAGGGATTGGGGAACTTGACTTCTTTGACAACCCTGAATTTGAGGTATTGTAAGAGCTTGACAACGATACCGGAGGGATTGGGGAACTTGACTTCTTTGACAACCCTGGATTTGAGGTTTTGTAAGAGCTTGACAACGATACCGGAGGGATTGGGGAACTTGACTTCTTTGACAACCCTGGATTTGTACGAGTGTGAGAGCTTGACAACGATACCGGAGGGATTGGGGAACTTGACTTCTTTGACAACCCTAGATTTGAGGCAGTGTACGAAGTTGACAACGATACCGGAGGGATTGGGGAACTTGACTTCTTTGACAACCCTGGATTTGTACGAGTGTGAGAGCTTGACAACGATACCGGAGGGATTGGGGAAGTTGACTTCTTTGACAACCCTGGATTTGAGGTATTGTAAGAGCTTGACAACGATACCGGAGGGATTGGGGAACTTGACTTCTTTGACAACCCTGGATTTGAGTTTTTGTAAGAGCTTGACAACGATACCGGAGGGATTGGGGAACTTGACTTCTTTGACAACCCTGGATTTGAGGTATTGTCATAGCTTGACAACGATACCGGAGGGATTGGGGAACTTGACTTCTTTGACAACCCTTGATTTGGTGTTGTGTACGAGCTTGACAACGATACCGGAGGGATTGGGGAAGTTGACTTCTTTGACAACCCTGGATTTGAGGTATTGTAAGAGCTTGACAACGATACCGGAGGGATTGGGGAACTTGACTTCTTTGACAACCCTGGATTTGAGATTTTGTAAGAGCTTGACAACGATACCGGAGGGATTGGGGATTTTGACTTCTTTGACAACCCTGGATTTGAGGTATTGTAAGAGCTTGACAACGATACCGGAGGGATTGGGGAACTTGACTTCTTTGACAACCCTGGATTTGTACGAGTGTGAGAGCTTGACAACGATAGCGGAGGGATTGGGGAACTTGACTTCTTTGACAACCCTGGATTTGAGGTATTGTAAGAGCTTGACAACGATACCG
The DNA here is from genome assembly GCA_950295325.1 of Polytrichum commune. NCBI lineage: Eukaryota > Viridiplantae > Streptophyta > Polytrichopsida > Polytrichales > Polytrichaceae > Polytrichum > Polytrichum commune. The sequence continues at coordinate 42,171,822 of OX485807.1, forward strand.
GAGGGATTGGGGAACTTGACTTCTTTGACAACCTTGGATTTGAGGTATTGTAAGAGCTTGACAACGATACCGGAGGGATTGGGGAACTTGACTTCTTTGACAACCCTGGATTTGAGTTTTTGTGAGAGCTTGACAACGATACCGGAGGGATTGGGGAACTTGACTTCTTTGACAACCCTGGATTTGAGTTTTTGTGAGAGGTTGACAACGATACCGGAGGGATTGGGGAACTTGACTTCTTTGACAACCCTAGATTTGAGGCAGTGTACGAAGTTGACAACGATACCGGAGGGATTGGGGAACTTGACTTCTTTGACAACCCTGGATTTGATGGGGTGTAAGAGCTTGACAACGATACCGGAGGGATTGGGGAAGTTGACTTCTTTGACAACCCTGGATTTGAGGTATTGTAAGAGCTTGACAACGATACCGGAGGGATTGGGGAACTTGACTTCTTTGACAACCCTGGATTTGTACGAGTGTGAGAGCTTGACAACGATACCGGAGGGATTGGGGAACTTGACTTCTTTGACAACCCTGGATTTGAGGTATTGTAAGAGCTTGACAACGATACCGGAGGGATTGGGGAACTTGAGTTCCTTGACAACCCTTAATTTGTTATGGTGTACGAGCTTGACAACGATACCGGAGGGATTGGGGAACTTGACTTCTTTGACAACCCTGAATTTGAGTTTTTGTAAGAGCTTGACAACGATACCAGAGGGATTGGGGAACTTGACTTCTTTGACAACCCTGGATTTGAGGTGGTGTGAGAGCTTGACAACGATACCGGAGGGATTGGGGAACTTGAATTCTTTGACAACCCTAGATTTGAGGCAGTGTATGAAGTTGACAACGATACCAGAGGGATTGGGGAACTTGAGTTCCTTGACAACCCTTGATTTGGTGTTGTGTACGAGCTTGACAACGATACCGGAGGGATTGGGGAAGTTGACTTCTTTGACAACCCTGGATTTGAGGTATTGTAAGAGCTTGACAACGATACCGGAGGGATTGGGGAACTTGACTTCTTTGACAACCCTGGATTTGAGTTTTTGTAAGAGCTTGACAACGATACCGGAGGGATTGGGGAACTTGACTTCTTTGGCAACCCTGGATTTGTACGAGTGTGAGAGCTTGACAAGGATACCGGAGGGATATGTTGAGTACAACACTACCAAGAGATGAAGACAACAAAATCGAGAGAAGGAAGTGCCTAACGGCACTTAATCACAAGCACTCAAAACTAGGCTAAGAGGATTCACGGAGAAGAAGAAGAAAAACACCGAAGAAGAACACCGAAGAAGAACGCCGAAGAGGAGTTCGGAGCTCAACCACGGTATTGGGCTCCCTTTCCACGGAGATACAAGGAAGTCGCGCGGTTATAGGGTCCCTTACCCACGGCAATGGGCCCCCAGCGGTTTAGTGTAGGAAAACTTAGAATTTAGAGATAGGGACTATTATATAAGTATGAAAGGGCTTATATGAGGAGTATATAGGGGTATATAGGGATATTATGAAGTATGTAGGACTTCAATTACATTCCATTAGTATAAGTATATGGGATTTTGAAGGAAGAATATTAAGCAATTACGAGAAGTATAAGGGCATTAAGGAGTATATAGGAATATGGTACATTCGACTAGTATGATCATTGAAATCTAAATCAATGAATATGAAGATTTGATGGATTCTCAAAAAGGATTTGGAATGTAGCCACGACAAAGATATAGTGGATCTTAGAAGGACGAACATTAGAGTGGTAAAACGGTTATAACCGTTTATGATAGATATCATCTACATATGTCGGAGATAGATGGTTATCTAAGGAAGTGAAGTTAACAACCACTCTAAATATAGATTTTGGGTTAGGAAGAAAAGACTATATAAAGGGAGCAATTTTAGGAGACTACACCTCATTTTCAATACGACGAAGTTATCTTAAATTTGAGTGTCAAGAATCACTTGAAGCTTTTGTAACTCTCCTCTCGAGGAACTTTTTGCAATATACTTATCTTTTCTACAACATGAGTGATCTCTCTTACCTCTCTCTCTCAAATTGAACTACGAGTCGTCAATGGTACTTTGTAGCTTAAGAGATTGACAAATGAGAGAAGAGTAGATACTTTTGAGAAAGAACTCAAAAGATTAGTGTGAGGGTGAGAACAAAGCGCTCAAGATATTTTGGAGAATCAATAGAACTTGAGAGAAATTGATATGAGAAAGCAAATGTCAATTTATACAACTTGAGTGAAGGAAATAAGATTATCTCTCTCAAGCGGAACTTATCATTGATCTCCTCAAAAGGAAATTATATAATTATAAAGAGTTGAAGATTAAGATTGTATTGACAAGTATTGCATGCATAACTCAATTATTTGTGAGTAAGACTTTGTGATGAATACTAAACTCTTGAGAAAATGATAATTGAGAGAAAACTCATTAACATAAACTATATGTGTAACTCGTATATGTGATAATGATTAGGTGACTTATGCATATTGAACTTACTCTATAATTTATACTTACATTGATTGACAAGATATTATTTAACAAAGATTGATTGAGTGAATATTTGCAAAGATTATTATTGAAGCTTATTTCTTTAAGTTTCTTTGTGAGTTGTTGGATGTCATTACAATTTAAAGGATTATCTATTCAAGAGAAGATCTCTCTCTCTCTCTTGAGCAAAACTCAAGAGAGATAGGTTTACTTCTCGTCATCAAGAAACACTTTATAGTAAAAGTGTTTTTAAGATACTTTGTGAGTTGTTGGATGTCATTACAAGTGAAGGATCGACTATCAAAGAGAAGAGTTCTCTCTCTTGAGTAAAACTCAAGAGAGTTATAATTACTATCGTCATCAAGAAACACTTTGAAGTTAAACGTGACATTGCAAAACAATCAATGATGTGTTCATGAAATTATAACTACTATATGCATACATGTCAAGTTACAATATTATAAGTAGTAACACTTGAGCTTAAAAAGGAAGACTCAAGAATATTAGATCTTCTTCATCATTATTAGATTACTATCATTTGTGTGATTGATGTTTATGAACTATGAACCTTAAGGATTCATATAACTTATTGAAAACTATATTATTATCAAGGATATTGTTACACCTCTTGAAGCTTTCTTTAAATCTAATGGTTCTTATTATCAATGATGCCTTACATTGAGAGTAAGAATTAAGATAATGAGAATGTGTTCACTCCAATAATTATATTCATATCATAAGGAGAAGAGAGGGATTATTAATTTGAGACCGAACATATTAATGAGGCACGGTAGTTCTCAAGCGAATATAAATTTAGGTGATGTCTCACCGTGAGTCTTCTTGAGCTAAATTGCAAGGGAACGACCCACGGGGTGCATCAGGATTGGGCAACTTGAGTTCCTTGACAACCCTTAATTTGGCGTCGTGTACGAGCTTGACAACGATACCGGAGGGATTGGAGAACTTGACTTCTTTGACAAACTTGGATTTGTACGAGTGTGAGAGCTTGACAACGATACCGGAGGGATTGGGGAACTTGACTTCTTTGACAAACTTGGATTTGTACGAGTGTGAGAGCTTGACAACGATACCGGAGGGATTGGGGAACTTGACTTCTTTGACAACCCTGGATTTGTACGAGTGTGAGAGCTTGACAACGATACCGGAGGAATTGGGGAACTTGACTTCTTTGACAACCCTAGATTTGTACGAGTGTGAGAGTTTGACAACAATACCAGAGGGATTGGGGAACTTCAGTTCCTTGACAACCCTTAATTTGGCGTCGGGTACGAGGTTGACAACGATACCGGAGGGATTGGGGAACTTGAGTTCCTTGACAACCCTTCAATTGTACAAGTGTCTGAGCTTGACAACGATACCGGAGGGATTGGGGAACTTGACTTCTTTGGCAACCCTGGATTTGAGGTATTGTAAGAGCTTGACAACGATACCGGAGGGATTGGGGAACTTGAGTTCCTTGACAACCCTTAATTTGTTATGGTGTACGAGCTTGACAACGATACCGGAGGGATTGGGGAACTTGACTTCTTTGACAACCCTGGATTTGAGGGAGTGCTGGACCTTGACATCGATGCCGGAGGGATTGATTAACTTGAGGTCTTTGAGAATCCTTTCGTAAAGTAACTAGAAATATTGATGGATGATTGAATATTCTAGCCACATGTGCCAGTCTGTAAGCAGAGGATGATGGGAGTGTAGTCTAGGTTTTGGTTATGAATAAACCCAAGGTAACATTTAGAGAAGTCTCAAAAGGTAACTTATACATCATCTATACAAACGTACCCTTGTTTAGAGGTTGGAAGTTCTAAATGAACTGAACGGATCTTGAATAAGACAAGGCCTTATCTTCCTCTCCAATAGTTTTGGAGTCACCTTATTGTTAAAAGGGTTTACAACATCATCGTCTTAGGGTTTTATTAGGAAGGTTTTTACGCGACTGATTGAGGTTGAAACAAAATATTGTCAAAGAAAATTGAGAGGAGAAGGGTAAAAAGAGGGAAGTCCTCAATCAATATCTATATGAGCTTTAGGGTTTATTAGCATTACATGTCATGAGTTTGAGGATCCACAAATCAATACACTTGCAAAGAGACATTGGGATCAAGAATGTCATCATGCTTGTTGATCCAACTGTAGACACTCGAGAATCCAATTTGTAAAATCCTCAATATATATAGCCATGTGGTATCAATAAAAGCTGGTACCAATCCGACACTAGTTCTTACCACATTTCAATTTGCCATAGGCTCTTGCCAACTGCTCTTTACCTACCACAGATCCATTAAAACGCACAAAAACCCGAAAAAATTAGTAGTGCGCACAATCAACATAGAGAGAATGTTCTTGGAAAGTCCAGTAACCGAATGAAAGTGAGAAAACTCTCAAATGATCCTCCGAGCGTATGATTCTAAACATACAGTCATCAAGGTAAGAACATACTTTGAAATTCTTCCAAAACAGTCGCCAACTTCCCATTTTCCCATTCGAGTCGTTTTTCTTCCCCTACATTATGAACATAACAGACCATCAGAACTGAATGCTTTCTCTTGGAGATCTTTTGAAACAAATCAAACATTCTCGAGCCTGATGCCTTGCAATGAAATCATAAACCCAATATCATTTTGTTGAAAGGACGTCTTTCAAAATTTGACACTACTATAAACATTCACAATTTTCAAGACCAGATGATTAGAATTTCCTACCATCTATATATACATGTAGTAAGGAACAAACAAGGACAAGATAATGGCAAGCACAAAACAACTTCATTGAACATAAAAGTCTCCGCAGTATTATTCAAAAAACACTCAAGGCTATGGCGGATGCAGCACGCCAAATGGATGGCAAGAACTTACAACACTCATTACAACTTACCCAACTCTTACCTTGAGATTAGACAAACAAAGATCTCTCTCTCTCTCTCTCTCTCTGTCTCTCTCTCTCACACACACACTCAGATCTACAAACTGCATTGGAAGACCACACAAATACTGAAAATCTCCTTAAACACAAAGAGTTTAGGGTTTAGGATATGTTGAAAGCAACGGACTAGAAGAGGAGAGTTCACTCAAACTACACCTAACGGCTCCCTGCTTCATCTTGTGTACATTCTCTCTCTCTTTAGGGTTTAAGGGACACAAGAGCCAAGAGCCGTGATCATGAAATTGTGAGAGCCCAAAAGAAGAGCCCGTCCAAAGACATTTCCGAAATCATAACTGGCCATGCGCATCTCAAACTTCCAATTCTTAGCAAGCACGTTACATTCAACTTGGTCTGTACTACTGCAAGAAATTTGAGAGTGCCGTGAGTTTAAACCTGGTGCAATTTGTGCAGGAGGTCCACTACAGCTTCCAGCTATGACCACAGTAGAAATTGGTCACAGTTTGCACATATGATTTGGCTTGGCCGATCACAGGGGAGAGATCACGGCATCCTCATCAGCGCAGGTTCGTGGAATATGCAATTATAGAATATAGTAAGTCAACGGATGTGAGATTTTAGAGTGCAATGGTCAAACACATCCATCTTGCATTCACTTACTTTGTTGGTCCCTCGAGATTGATTATGAATTTATTTTAATGAAATTGATAGCCGAGATGGAAAACTACCAACTAAAGTTGAGAATTCAATTTACCCCCCCCCCCCCTCCTCCCCCTCAATTATGTTGTCTAGAATGATTAAAGATCTTGATCATGTAGTCCAAACTCCTTCAGACCCATCTTTTATGTTCTTAGATCTACACCTAACCATCCATCACTCAAATATAGGTGTGTGGATTAAGATAAGCTACCCAATTTGGCTTGAGCCGATATACCCTTTGTTCATTTTCAAACAATACTTACTTCCGAACAACTCTTATTGTCAAACAATTCTTACATTTCTTAAAATAGTCAACCCTGTCAATGTCCTACAAAAAATATGGTATCGGTTCAATATGTCCTTCAATTTATATATCTAAAAGGTACAAGTCTCATGTATGATAATATAAAGAAACTAAATAAATTCTAACCACTATAGATATCATTATGATTTTGATTTTATGAAGAGCTACTCATAGAACATCACTTGTTCAAATCCAAGTTTACACCTTCATCATGCATAGGAGGATATAACAAAATTTTTGGTTTTTCTTCTTCTTCTTCTTCATCACCTACTTGAGTCAATGAATTCGGTTGTGTTACTTGAGGTGGTGGTGGAGTTAATACAATTGCATGTTGTGGAGTACCTCCCCTTTCTAGAAAAGCTCCTTGAGTAGGATTCGAAGGAAGTGGAATACATTGTCAAGTGATGTGGATGAAACATGGTTTCAAATACTATTTCATTAGTTGGACCAATGACATGTAGATTAAACTTTGACGATTATGTTCACGGACATGACATAATTCATTATAAAAGGTCACACTACATGCTTAGAAAAAACCTCATAGAATATTTCCAACCATCAAAAAGAGAACTTGTAATTTACTCCTGTTGTATTATTAATTCGTGTTAGATTTGTAATTAGTTGTTTTTTTATTTTTTGAAGATGATAGTAACTAGAATAATTTTATAGAATTATATGATAATTTTGCATGTGTTTGATTAGATATAATATTGCAGAATGTTGATAGTGAATCCTCGTGTAAAAATTATTATGATATTTTTTTTTCAATTTACAAGCCCATTTAAATACATATGAAAAGAAAAATCAATATATTCGGTAATTGGAGATTTCTTCATGATTTTGAGACTACTTAAGAACATGGTTTTTAAATAAAGAACAAGGAAAACACAAATATATATTCAATGTGACTTAATAAACCGATTTGCGTGGGCGGCACTAATCAATTTGGTACAAATACATGTCATCACAATGAGAAATTGGACCAGTTATTAAACCATTTGCATTTATTTTGAGACTTTCCAATGTCTGTAATTAACGAATATAGTGATAAATTTGAAATTTGTAAATTTAAAGAAATGGGAAAAATGCTGAAAGTTTTTGGTTTTGATCCACTTATTGTATTGAGAAATTAGTTGAAGTATGAGAAATCATGTCAATTAGACTAATTTGAAGAGCCTAATCACGCTTATGATATTTAAGGTATACTTTTGAGGGAGGTTGAAAACAGGAAGTGAGCAATAACTAAATACATATTTAGTGTCATATGGTATTTAATGTGACTATGGTAACGTTTTCGATAACACTTCTTTTGAATAAGTGAACAAATATTGTCATGGATGATGCATGAGTTCATCCATAGGCCTGAACACTACCTTCTCTTGTCAGCAACTTGTGATGAAATATTATCATGGATGATTGCATTTTGGATGAAAGCTTACTTGGTGAGTGATAGTATTTGCAGCACTGTAAATCTATAATCCCCCACAAAACATTACAAGGAGTGACAAATAATGTTGGGTTAACATTTAGTGTTGGTGACACTACACTGCGGTTTACAATTAGTATTGAGCAATACAATTAGCATTAGTGGCACTAAATATCGTAGTTAGTGTAGTATACCTAAGTTAGTTAATCAGTACATTTATCCAGCAACAATTGCTCCATTTAATGAATGGAGAGAATCAACCGCTTAGTTGAGTTTGAGAAAGCAACCAAGTGAAGATCATGACTTCAGGAAAATTATTGATCATTGTAGAAAATTACGGATTGCCACATTTCCCATCTCAACCTAAGCTTGCCTTGAAAAGTAAGTTGGTGGGTGGGGCACTTAGAGTGCTACCCTCATTGAACTCCGATGAACTTGATGTTTTCAATGTTTCCGTTCAGTTCAGGTCCACTTCACACACGAGCCAAGAGCCGTGACCATGAAATTGTGAGAGCCCAAAAGAAAAGTGTCCAACAGCCGTCCCAACACACCTCCAAAATCATCTAGTGTGGTCATGGATCCTCAAGTGTAGTGTGAAGCCATATGTAAATGGGCCCTCAAACAAATGCTATTTCAATGATTTTCTATTCATGCATGTCCTCACATATGATAAAATAGAATAAATCAACGGTTGTGGACATTTGGAGTGTCATGGTCTCCCAGTTTTGTGTTAAGTTGTGAGCCCAAAATGGTGCCCACATGTGTTCTTAAGTCTTTTGAGACCATTAGAAGTTATGTTTTAATGTTTATTGATTATTCACAAAAATATAAAAAGAGTAAAGCTTGAAGAAAACTAAGTTTTAGCATTAGGCTTGTGTGGAGTGGATTGACTAAGTTTAGTAGTGTGAGGACATGACCTTGGTGAAAAGTGTGGTAGGTAGAAAGCCAAGGTTAGTTAAATATTTGAATTAGGATCTTTGTTGATCGTTTGAGGGAGGAAGGCTTAGGAGATAAGATGAGCGCCTACAAAGTAGGAGGAGATTTCGAAGGCTTATCGTGAGCCTTGAGAATGCTCACCTCCTCGAACTCACTATTTAAGGCCTCGTTCTTCCCTCACTCCTCCTCTCTTTTCTTCGTGCTCCTTGGCACCCCACGGGTTATAAGTGTGGGTATGTACGAAGCAAAATAGGAGCATGTGTGTGTGCATGATTTTAAGGTAAAGAGCCAAGACTAGTTGGCCTTTAAGTAGGCTTGACCTCTTATTAGGAGTAGTGTGGTTTGGAAGAATTTAGAATTTAATTTATAGTCTTCAAATTGTAGTGCTCGGATTCATATTATCCACAACTATAATGATTTAGACTTGCAAAGTTATGTTTATGAAACATTAGAGCATTTAGTTTTGTTGGACTTACAAAGTTACATTATTGAAGTAGGTGAGCTTGTGTGTGTGTGGAGTAAGAAAGAGGCACGTAGGTATGCGAGGTTATAAGGTGAAGAGTCAAGATCAATTAGTCTTGAAGATTAGCCTTACATTAGTAGATGTGGTTTAGACTCAAGGCATTCATTTGCATATTCATGTAGAGGACTTCATTACCTATCCATGGATACCAAGAACTCATTTTTTGGACTTCATATGAATTTTTGAAAGCCAAAAAACCGAGACTATGTCCAAACTTCCAAAAAAATAGTAACACACTCTTATAGTTTTTGACTTATGATGTTTAGACTTAAAGTGTCGGATTCATTAGGTAGGAAGGGGTGTGTGTAACTTTTGAATGTATTGGTAATTGACCATTGAGGTAAGTGTTTTTAAACACTCGCACTCTTTTGGTTGAAATAATTATACATTGAACGACCGAGGAGGGAGTTATTATGTGTCAGTCCAACATTTCACACTCGGGCTAGGACGAAATTAAGAGAGGCGAACTTTGGGTGACATAAGCCTACCTCCAAGAGGTGGTTTTTGAAAATAGTCCAAGTGACCATGAAACGTGTTCCATTTGAGGCCATGTAGGAATCTATGTAGACTTTACATTCATCTTGTATTCACATACTCCGTTGGTCCCTCAAACGCAATGTGAAGCAAACTTGGACCAGCTCCGCCATTTCCACCAATGAGAGTGCTTCAAGTGTAATGGTCACGGGCCCTGAGTCTCATGTGTGAAGTGGCCCTTAGCTTGACTTGTGGTGATGCTTTGAGTAGGGACTAGTTGGGGTGTGGATGTAACCATAGAGACCAAAAAGATATATGTGGAAAAGTGATTGGACTACGTGTTCATAATTCATTAACCATTCTAGACGCAATAGAATAGTCAATATATTTTCTTCGTAATTGGATAAGACCCATATGATCATTTCATAAATCATAGAATTTTCATTTTGACAATGGATAAGCTAATCATAAGAGCTTTGAAAATTATGAGGAAAGTGGTCATGGGCACAATTTGGATTTTCCAATCATCTCACACTAATTGCAAGCTTCATATCCTTGAAGAAGTAGGTGCATTGTTAAAAGTGTGCTTGCAAGAACCTCTTACCTTAAGGTAAATGGGACTTAAAGCGACACTATTCTCTTTACTTACCTTAAGGTAAGCGGTTCTAAAACACAGAGCTTTAGTAATGGACCCACTTCTCGCAAGATATGAAGCACACAATTATTTGAGGTTGGCCTAGAGAGTGGACTCTTCATTGGAAATCTAAATGAAGTGCGTGGGTTACTATGAAAATGAACACTCTTTATATGAGAGCGTTATAGTGAAAAAAACAAATGTTGGCTAGAAAACAAACTCATGAATTTATACTAAGCTTTTCAATTTATTGTGATACATGCCTCCACTATATATACATAACATAAATCATGAAATAATAAGCCTTTATTACATATACAATTCACTTTCACTTTTTGATGCAAAAGTCATTGAACACTTCTTCATCCATAAAATTTAACTTGACAATTACATCACGGGGAGGTGACTATTGGAATTTTAGAAACCACGTGAGATAAAAAATAAGGTCAATTTAATTCGTTGAGGGTAAAATTTATACATTCATTAGATCTACCATAGCTTTGGAAATATGTCCCCTACATGTTTATATGTAAAATAATGCGGTGAATAATTCCTCCATTTTAGTAATCAGTAGAAAAAAAATAGGATTATAGATATTGGATCCCCCCAAATGTGTGTAGTAGAATCAATAGAATAATTATGGGTTAGACTACTTGGATGAAGAATTGTATAATTTTGTCCAAATTTGAATGAAACGCGTTAGTTTGGAGGGAAAAGTTGTGGATTTTTTTGGGGGAAGGAATGTTGTGACTTCTCAACGGCCCTTGGGTTTGCTTAGGGTTTAGACAAGCATAGTGGTGTGAAGGTGGTGAAGCGTTTGGGTATGAGGTCTTGCATTGGTGAAGCGTGGCACAAAGGCGGTAGGTAAGACACATTTTTTGGAGCTTTCTTCTTTGTTCTATAGCATTCACAGCATTCACAAAGGGGTTTCACAAGCGCCAAAAATTTGGCTTGCTCCGCTCTCGTGAGGTATGTCCGCCTCATGCCAACAATTAGTTTTAGTTCTTTGTCATTATTGGTGTTAAACCTCTCCAAATTTTTTGTCTTATCATGACATAAAAGAGGATATTGATATGTACCTTGACATGTATTGGAGGGTGCATAGTTATATCCTAACCCTTCACATTGTAAATATTTGGTACAAGGTTGAATATGTTTGTGAACACAATTTAAGAAAATGTTTTCAATTTGTGTATTTAGTTTTTTCAATTGAATGCAATCTTTTGTTTTGGAGTAGATAATTATGCAAAATTTTCATGTCTTATGACAATTGATTATATTTCTTGTTTTGTTCTATCCGTGTTTACAACTTGTCTATGTTAGCTTGTACATTTTGTCATCTCCATGTTCATTGGTAATCTTTTAACTAAACTCCAAGTGTTATTGATTGTGTTTTGAATGGTACTTTGAATGCTTTAGCATTGATATAACTAATGAAACCGATTAAATGACAAGATGGATGGTATGGAACGTTTGTTGCTCACATAGTCGATTTTGCAATGCTATAGTATTCTGTTCATTATTTGGTACATGTATAATTTATAAAAAAAATATGATGCTAAAAATTGGTCTCTCCAAAAAATTACAAATAAACATAGGGTGCTTAAAAATATGTCAAAGCAACTTTATATCTACAAATAGGGAGGGAAAAAATACCGAGAGGTGCATAAATTACCCCCCCCCCCCCCATTAAATACCCCATTATCGCATGTGGTTACAAAATGTAAGAGGGTGTGATCCCCCTGTGAATTACATCAAACAAACGAAGACAAAAGCATTGTAACTTAGCCACAATTTGGAGGGCAAAACTCAAGGGAGCTAATGAGTGCTCCACGAGTTTGTAAGAACTTAAAACCCAAATCCCAAGTAGGTCACTTAGTGCATTTAAAAAACAATGGGTGGCATAATATAGAGAGGATTAAATCCATCTAACATAAATTTATAAAATATCTCCACATAATTTTAGGACCGTAAAAAGTGTCTTATCATATTATAAGTAAGGTAGATAGACTTTTAATGTGGACTATTGAATTATTATTAATAAAAATATAGGGGGTTCAAGATAAGGACCTTAGGAATTATGTCAAGTAGGCTTGGTTTTGCACACATGCTTCATAATATTTGGATGAAAATTGCAACATCATATGCCCAAAAAGGATGGAAATTCCCAACATTCGATATTGATCGTATTCCTCATCCTACACTTCCACACTCTTGTTTGCCAACACCTAGGGTTTCAGTTCCACTTTATGGAGAGTTGTTTTTTTTGGTTTTTTGTTTAGGGTTTACAAAACAAGGGAAGCAGGGAGAATTATATGGGTTCATAATGGATTATGGCTTGGGGCTAGATTGACATGGAGTAGGTGTTGGGTTTGTGAACACACATTCACTCTTGTTGTGTTTCCAACCTAAGCCTTCTTTTGCGATCCATGATGGAGATGTAACAGTATACCCTGAACCTACAGACTTGTAAGTAGTTTTAAAATTATTCTTAATTTTCTTGTTGCATTTTCCATAGATATTATACTCTTGGAATGATTTGCTTCATGTTGTTGTAGGTGTATGATGTGTCTTTCTAAAGTGTTGCACTTATATGATTTTGCAATGGTATGTATGAAACATGTTTTTTTGTTGCCATGTTTTTTTTTGCGCCACTTTTCCAATGTGTATACTTTTGAGTCCACTAATTATTAATTACAAGGAATAGAGAGTTCCAAGAAATCCAATAACATTGACAATATAATTAATGGTAGGGTGGAATCGGAAAGGTCATTTTAGATAATTAAGTAATTATTGGGACCTTTTAAGTCATGCCCTGGAGGTAATAGCCCTCACACAAATAGCCCTCAACCGCATGTGGTAACAAGAATGGGTAGGGTACTTATTGGGGACTATTACCATATGACAACAATGGATGAAACGTAAATTGGATGACTCTAACACATCTATTATCAATTTCTATTCCAAATCTTAGGGGCCCCTTTTGTACATCTACCTTTATTTCAAGCTTTTAATATCCTTCTTAAGTGTACACACTAAAGAAAAATAACACCTCTCTCTTATGTATACTATGTGCGCTAGTGCCTCAATTAAACCCCTTTCTACACTCACATTAGTTCATATGTGGTATGATGAGTCCCACCCCCTAGGGAGATGAGTGGCAAGCCCAAATCGTCCACATAACCATTTTCCTCATAGATATTAAAGCTCATATGGGTGTCTTACTCTTAATCAAAAATAAATATTCTCTTAAAATGTGTTATGCAGGGTCCACGTCTCAACCTTGGCTATAGTCGCGGGCCCGAGATTTTCAGGAATGTGGAAGCAATGCGAGCAAAAGAAGCCGCTGCAAAAGAAAAAGATGCTATCTCCGAGGCTAGATAGGCCATAGTAGGCATAGGGTTTTGGGCCATAGGCAAGATGAGTTTGGGTGGCACTATCCATTGGATGTGTGGTGTTAGCATGCTATGCGTTTTACATGCCATACTTTGTATATTTTATTTGCAATAATATAAGTGTCATATGATTTCCCCTTCAATATGATCTAATGTTTGGATTGTCCTACCTAAACCATCTCGATTTCTCCACTTTATTGGTTCCTTGATATGAACACCCGCTTCAAAGTATTTGCATCTTACAACAATCTCCAATATTTGTGTCATTTTATCCATGTTCTTCTATTTGTAAAAATCTCAAAATGCCCAAAAAATCCCAAATTAACGAATATAGTGTTATAGGTTCCTACAATTTGAATGATTACTAAGCCTAAAATGGTTAACAAATTATGAGCATGTACTCCAATATCTTAAAACACATGTTATTTTGTATACATTTCAGATCTACACCTAGTTTTATACCACTAAAATATAGTATTTATGATGTGTACTTGTATTAGGCCAACATACCTTAAGGCATGTGGATTTTATGTAATTACTCTTATTAAGTGAACATCTAAATCCCCCCAAATTGATTGGTATTATTCTACCTCTAGTCGCACGCAAGAAACTATCATATTATCCAAATGTTATAATTTTGATAATATGACATTTTGGCCTCAAATGTCTTACTATTGAGGTTTTTCAACAAAATGGCCTAATTCAATGTGTTTTGATATTTTGTATACATAATGAAGATACATAAGTATGAAAGAACAATTTTATTGAAGAACTATGCTCACAACATCACATTTAGAAGAAAAACAATCCCAGCATGATGTCTTCACATATCACACACTACAAAAGTAATAATCTATTGCGTTATGATGATGTTTGTTAATGTTGGAAATTGACATCTTTTTTCAATTTATCCATAAAATATTGTATGTTCATCACATGTGTAACTAAAACTCCAAAGATTGCTCCACTGCAAAATCAATAATAATTGGGCATACTCATGGGCTTGAGGAACCTTGACTATTGGTGCAGGATGGTCATCCACATCATTTCCCTCCATTGACTCTTCATTCAAATATAAATCCAAATGGACTTCTCTACCCCATACCAAATCCATCAACTCAACCATATTGTACTCTGCATCAACAATTTCCTCCCCTATGAACTACACATATTCTTTAATAGGCATTTCTTCGCTTCCAAGATATGAAGATGAAATTAGACTTGCCAATTGATTTATTGATTCTTTTATTCTCGATTTCTCACGTCCATCATCCATGACAAAATCAACACTCCAATTTGCAAGTAAGTTTTTGGACATCCTCCAATTGTTTGGTATCATTTGGGGATATATATCTCTCCACACTTGAGAGGTCCACATAATAGCATGCCTTACATTAGGCACTATTTTCCTCAAGTCTTCATGACTTGTAGAAGAATCAAGTTGTGAGAAAACCCATTACAAAAGCTTCTTCTTATCTTGAACTTTGAATAAAGCAATTAATACTTGATCCAAGGGTTGTACCACACTTGTAACACTAGGTGGTAAGAAAGCAATAGTAATATTGCTCAATTGTAAGGTTGAATAACCATATGATTCATCACTACCAACATGCTTAAGGGAACTAGAAGCAAAATTGTCCATCATCCAACTATCAAATGCCTCTAATGCCATCCATGGCATTATGTTTGCAAACCACCACACACGCAATTGAGCTTGAAGCTAAGGGCCCCAACCCCCTATTTTCCGCCTTCGTCGACAAGGATGCCAATAAGCTGGCATTGAAGACAATATGGGTTTTAGTGTATCCCGATAGTGAGGATTTTTTGTATCCCAAGATAATTGATTTCATTAATGTTTAATTGTTTTAGTGTTTGTCCCAGCACTCATGCACATCAATTACGTCTATTATATGACAAATTAGGCTTAAAATTGTACGAGCGTTGTAGTCGTAATATGGGGGTGAATCAACACTAGAAACTTTGGTCGATGGGAAATGCGCTGTATAATTGAGGTGTTGTATTATCGAGGTGAGACTTTATATGTATTATGACAAATTATGTTGTTATCAAGAATGGACTCTCGGAAGACGTGTGCATTAAGGTAGGGGTGGCAATTTCCGTGCGGGTCCTAAAGTCGACCCCTATGTCGGAAGCCCCTTTTTAGGTGCTTTTATCTGGGTTTACAAAAGCACCTATCAAGGTGTTTTTACCGTTCACAGCGCTGCCAACATTTCATTGGCTGCCAGCGGTCGGTTTAATGCTGCCAACGGTCGGTTTTAGAAATCCACCCTGTGGATATACCACGTACCCTATGTGCGAGTGTTGGTCACTCTACAAGGTTTCCTTTAAAAATTTGTAGGAAATCATAAACATGTTGGAAAATTTTGATCTTTTCATAGTTGCTCTTGCACCAGCTTTGCGGAGCGCTCAATTTTTTTAAAAAAAGTTTCAGCATCCCAACCAGAGTCCGGGGAGTTTTTTACCAAAATCGGTAGATTTCCGATCTTTTATGAAAAGATTCGGATTTTTATTTTTTTGATCGGAAGCTACCTAAATCCAATTTTTTTTGTCGGTTAAATTCCGATATTTAACTTTCTCATTCGGTAATTTTCCGGTTTTGTGAATTTCAATTCGGTATGTTTCCGAAGATTTGTATTGTATGTCGGATTTGTTTTTTTTTAATATTATAAAAAAATTGGTATTATGCTTTTAAATGGGTGAATTTGTGTTGATATAAAATCCAAGTATCCTTGGAAGGATTTGAACCTTGCCAAGCCCCCACCAACTTGGGGCCAAGGATTTAGCCTTGAAAAAATGTATAAATCCAAAAAGGGTTCGTACATTATTAAGAGGCTAGTTAGTACAACAATACATGCATCTCTTAGATATCCGTATCCTCAGAATTAGAAAACATAGTTGAACTTACTGAACAAGATGCATCACTTCCCGAAGACACATAAAGTGAAGGATTAGCATATAAAAACCCGTATTTAGTTCCACTTTTCCACAAAGGAATTGCCTCTTCAATAATATTATCAAAGTTCTCATTTGGTCCCTCTAAAGCAATTCTAAGCATAGCTTCCAAATTTTTACTTCCAAGTCTATTTTTCACTCGTGTTTTTATTAAATTTTGGACACTAAACGCCTTTTCACAAGTGGATGTCGATACACATTGTACCCTAGCCAAATCAGCAAGGACAAGCAAATTAGGATATCGGGTTTGCAAAGAATGATTCTATGTGATCATGCCCCATAAATCTCTACAAGTCTTATCTCCCCATTCAGTGGTGGCTTGCAATTTGAAAGCTAGAAATTCACGCTTGCAAGCCATCACATCAACGAAGGGGGGAAATTTTGAACCTTCTTGGGAGCGATCATGCCCATAGTGTGCTAGTAATTTCTCCAATTCAACCACCCCCCAATTTTGGAGGTCTATCTGCTTTGAAGGCATATTAGTACAATTTAAGATTTTAAAACATGAAATAAGATCATTATCTACAAATCTGGCATCCAAGCCTGCACAAACAGCTTTCGCAAAGGCACATTGGAATTTAAGTGCTTCCTCAAGGTCATCTCCTAATCTAGACCGGTCCATTTCAAAACTGTGATACATTTTTCCATGAATTTCACTTGAAAGCTTTCGAAGATGACCCCCAAGAGGGCCATATTCGGGAATGACATGATAGCCAGTGTTTTCGTTAAATGTAGAAGCATTCAAATCAGTTTGCTCAACAATAAACAACATTCTAATTTGTGCTATCTCGGTTCTAACAATACTACCAATAGTTGTGACATCCACAAATTTGTTTTGAAAAATCTTTGATAACAATGCTAAGGAATGTAAGATATTAGCTAGAAAATACAAAATATATATGTATTTAAATTGTTTTAACTTGGCAAAAAGAACCTTCATTTGAACAAGGTCTTTTTTGTCTTTCACATCACGAAAAAAATACAAAACAGACTCTAATGAATCACATAAGGTAGTCACAGCTTGCCACCTACTAAGCCATCGTATCTTATGATACCGTTTCATAGTTTTTTTAGCATAAAAAAGTATTGTTTGCAAGGTTGTGAGTGCATGTTTACGCTTATTTGACATATTAAAGTATGAAGCAATTGCATTCAAAATATTTTCAACCTCATCGGATATTACCTTGCAATCTGATGTTTTAGATGCATCAAGTGCCGCTAGATTAGTCCTATGAGCAACACAATGACAAGACAAAATGAATGGGTTTAGGTTCTTTTTCAATCTTGTTGCTACTCCACCATGAGATCTTACCATGGTGTTTGCACCATCACTTCCAAATGCCACACATTTGCATAAATCAAGTTCCCAAATTTTTAAGTGATTGACTAAACATTCAAAAATAATACTAGCATCTTTTTTTCCATCCTCAATCTCTAACAAACCTAAAAAAACAGTCAAAGACACACATTCCTCTATAATTGTGGCAAATACAACAAGATGACCGGTAACACTTATGTCCGTAGATTCATCAATCATGATACCATAGAAAGGAGAATTTCGAACCCTACATATGATTTTTTTTTTATGATATTAGACATATATGCAATTAAATCAACACATGATTTTTCATCATGATACAAAGATGCAGTGATAGGAGCCTTTACACTAGCAAGCAATGAACACAAAGAAGGAAATTTTGCATAAGGGAGGGATTGCTTTCCTATAAAGTAGGCAACACAAAACAATGATGACAATGATTCATCACATGCACGTTGCCCTTGTTTGATCGCCTTCACCAACACTTTGCCACCACTTTGTAAAGTCCAACAAAGTTTTTTATGTTCACTAGAACATGCATGATCATGAAATGCGCTTACCTTTAGATTTTTGGATCCCTCCTTGGCATATATCGAACGTCCACCCTTCTCCTTGCAGATTTTACAACACACTCTTCCCGAATCGGGAGAAAAATCTAGCCAATCAAATTGGCTATATCATTGGTCTTTCCATATACCTTGTGCATTTGGAACTTCAGAAGATGGTAAATCATCCAATGCACATGTTTCAGATGCTAAATCATCTATATCAATATTTCGAGGAGTGGTCAAAAAATGTTCCTTTAAGGACCTTTGTCATTTTGCCATTCCTAATTCCATGCCCACATTTCATATAAGAAAATTATACACAATTTCAGTAACCAAAGCACATTATAGTAACCAAAAAAGCAGAACAAACAGATTCCAGTAAGCTGAGTGAAGGATTAATTCTGATATCAGACAGACATACTGCAGACAGACAACATTTCGATGGGTAAGCTCTGAATAAAGACAAACTGCAGAAATAAGCATTTCGATGGGTAAGCTCTGAATCAAGAGAGCTGCAGAAATAAACCTTACAGACTGTAGAAATAAGCATTTCGATGGGTAAGCTCTGAATCAAGACAGCCTGCAGAAATAAGCATTTCGATCTACAGAAATAAGCATTTCGATCTGCAGAAATAAGTATTTCGATGGGTAAGGGCTGAATCAAAACAGACTGCAGAAATAAGCATTTCGATGGGTACCTCTGAATCAAAACAGACTGCAGAAATAAGCATTTCGATGGGTACCTCTGAATCAAAACAGACTGCAGAAATAAGCATTTCGATGGGTAACGGCTGAATCAAGACAGACTGCAGAAATAAGCATTTCGATGGGTAAGGGCTGAATCAAGACAGACTGCAGAAATAAGCATTTCGATGGGTACCTCTGAATCAAAACAGACTACAGAAATAAGCATTTCGATGGGTATCTCTGAATCAAAACAAACTGCAAAAATAAGCATTTCGATGGGTACCTCTGAATCAAAACAGACTGCAGAAATAAGCATTTCGATGGGTACCTCTGAATCAAAACAAACTAAAGAAATAAGCATTTCGATGGGTACCTTTGAATCAAAACAGACTAAAGAAATAAGCATTTCGATGGGTACCTTTGAATCAAAACAGACTAAAGAAATAAGCATTTCGATGGGTACCTCTGAATCAAAACAGACTAAAGAAATAAGCATTTCGATGGGTAAGCTCTGAATCAAGACAGACTAAAGAAATAAGCATTTCGATGGATAAGCTCTGAATCAAGACAAAATCAAGGTCGCAAAGGCTAGCACAAACTCCTCTTCGTAGTGTCGCACCCAAATCAAGATGAATCTAGCAGAAGCGGAAGAGCAGTACAGAGAGCACTCAACACAAAGAGAAATCCCGATGGAGGAGTGAGATACTCTGCAGAAAGGACTGCAGCTCCTTATACTTGTGATAGAGGGTCCTTGGATGCTTAGAGCGGCTCAAAACCCTAATCGGCCTTGTGAACGGAACCTTCCCTAAATTACTTAGCCTTCATGGTTCTTAGAATCTTAACCTTATGAGTTATGACTCTAGTATTACCCTAGTAAAAATTTCCGCCCTATCCCTAATCCCTTCGGCTACTTGCCTAAAATTTAAAAATTGGCTCCGTAAATATCCTAAAATATGATGCCTCAACCGGCTATATTGCCGATATTTTCTCATTTCAACCGGCCAATTTCTGACCTTTCTAATTTTAAGTCGGTACCTCGTCCGAATCATTACAAACTCATTCGGAAATCTTCAAAAAAATTCGGCTAGCTCGTAACCAAAGTTCGGTACTCCCCGTTCATTGATCCCAACTAGGCACATCTGAAATTTGGACGGAAATTGCCACCCCTACCTTATATTGAGCATGGACATTAAAAGGCGCGTATTACAATGAGATTGGACTATGTGCTCAAGACATTATAGACACCATTCTAGGTTCTAGTTGAGATGGGAAAGTTATAAGAGGTCAAAGTGAAGATCATTTTTCTCTTTAAATGATCACATAGACGGCTGGGGCGAAACAACTCATACACTCGTTCCTTGGAGGCAAGGGTTTAGGCATCCAACAAGGAATGAGTGTATGCATGGGTTGGTTTCCCCAAATCTCACATAGACCCTACCAAAAGTTTACTAATATGTTGAAAGCTTCTCCTTAAGTCAAATGGTGTTCATGTCGACTTCAAAGTTGAAAGGGCATTCATTTCTAGGCTCTATGTAAAAACGAGTCAAGACCTGAAACAACTTATATGCATGTAGGATTACTAGACAAACTTTTGCCATGCAATTATTTCCTGAATTGTGATCGACTAAGATATCTCATTTAGGCTATTTGTGTGTTTGAGCATGTGGACTTGGAAATTTTTCTATTCTTTCAACACCGTATACATGATCTCGAAACTTTGGACATGATGAACATATGTGAATGGCAATTGATACCATGCGAACCATTTGAATGCAAGACATTGCTAGTGTGATGTAGTAATTTACGTGTTTTGAGATTTCATGTAGTGTATTGTACGCTCATCTGTAAGCTCGATTTTTTGGCAATCGCCTGGCTTCGAAGCCCAACTCACTAAATTAGTGATTAGTAATAGCAATAGTCACTCAAGGGCAATTAGCCAGTGTGAACATAGGGCAATAGCCAGTGGGCAGGCGGTTGTAACCACCATCTTCTCCTCCGCTTATAGGGAGGAGGCTGGCCATTGCCAAGACAGGCTATTTTTCATTGTAGTATCAGACATAGTCTCAAAGTAGAAGCAATCAGGCTGTTAGGAGCGTTCAAGCACTCAGAGATTGAGGCTTAACGATTAGCAATAGGCAATGCCGAGCGAGAGGCCGGCAGTAATGGACAGTGTGGAGAGCTGAGTGATTCAGACTCTCATGAAACTTTGATTTTGAACAGTTTGAGTAAAGTATCTTGGAAGTGCAATAGTCTTTGAAGTGGAAGTTGTTGTTGTATGGAAGTTGTCGATGAATAAAGAAGTGTTTGTCTTATTGTGGCAATAGTCTTGAGTCTGCAATTGGTTATCTACGCCAAGAGGGCGAAGAGCTGTAAGAGAAAGTCGTGACAGTATATGGCAATAGTCTGAATGTGGCCATGGTCAAGAAAGTGGGTCCTTCAAGTCCGAAGTGAGGACAAAGGGCTATAGACATTGAGCGTAAGTATCTGGGCAACAGCCGTAGGAAGCTACAGGGAGCATTGGCAATTAGGCGAGTGAAAGGTAGAGTCTGGGAAGAGACCAGCAGGGTAGAGACAGGATAAAGGCCATAGCCAACATAGAGAGAGAGAGGGAAAGAAGACGGAAGGTCAGAGAAGGTAAGGAGTTCAAGAAAGGCCATCGCCTGTGTTATATGGCTATCGCCTACATGGATCCAGAGAGGCCATGAAGAAGAGGAGGTAAGCGATAGTCTTTAGAGCCGTTGAGTGAGACGTAGTGGGAAGAGGAAAAGGCAGACTAGGACGTAGCCTTACAAACGTCAAGTCAGAGAGAACAAGGCTCTTGAGAGGTGCATGTCCTGGAGAAAAAGTCTGAGTGTGGCTACTAGACACTACCTGGCGTAAGGCCGATGTAGGATTGTAAGGATAAAGACATACCTAGTAGCAGGCTATGAGCTGCAAAAAGACATTACCCTCTCATGAGAGAGAAGTGGTTTCTTTGGTGTGAGACATTACCGAGGGTGCATCCCTTCTAAGCTGGAAATAATCCTGAGCTTGGATCAAAGATTATCGCCTGATTTGTCGATGCATTGAATATATATATATATATATATATATATATATAATCTTGTGTTGTTTGTGGTGATGAGTTGCCAGATAAGTGGCAGATGAAGAGGATGGTTACAGTTTTGAAAGGAATGGCCGAAAGACCGTAAGTTGAATTAAACAGGATTAATTTGAATTTATCGCAAAGTTCAAATTCTTGTTGTGAAAGACGTTATGGCATGCAAAAGACATTACCCCTCGGGGAGTTCACTGCGATAATATTAGAAAACAACGTGCGGGAAAATATAGGGTAATTTATATTCACAAAAGGAAAAACTTAGAATTTTCTTAGAAGCAATATAGGTGAGTATGTATGATAAAATTTGTATTATAAATAATATAGGCTTGATACAAATAACGCATATTTTTAAAATATTTGTAAAAATATACTGTAGGATTAAAGGATCCTAGGTTTTTTTTAAAATAGGGTGTCCTTTGTGTTCAGAGGCGGGAAGATTTTGGATGAAAAACTACGTTGATTTAGTTGAAAAAATGGGATGAAAGATTGATGAGGGTGGCTGACGGATTAGGGTTTAGGAAAAATTGGGGGAGAACGTTGTTGGAGGATTAGGTTTTGAGAGTTTTTTTTCACCGTTTTGAGAGGTGGGGTTTGTGGTTTAGTGTTGGCGAGAGTTTTTTCTTCGATGCTCTTGACTTTCTGAGAGGTGGGGTTTGCATGCGGCCTGTGCAGGTCATTCTCTCTCTCTACTTTGAGTGGAGGTCGAATCTTCATAACGACCACACAAATCCAGCTTTGGAACTCGTGCTTGCATGTAAGTCCCATTTCACTCCCAAGTCCTGAGTTCAGACCGTCGGTTGCCATCCGTTTGTTGTTGGTGTTTTAATTGTTTTTTTTGACACTCAATACCATTGTGTTTAATTGTGCGTGTAACTTGATTGAGGAACATGGGCTGATTTTGTTGTTTGAAACTGTTTATGAACACTCTTAATGTAAAACCTTATTGTGCCTTGGATTTTGGTGACTTAGTACTTTGAATGCTCTTAAACCCTTTGGAGCAAAATCAAATAATTATAATGAACATACCTAGCTTAAAATTAGAGCTTCATCAAATTTTAAAGTAATTATAGGGTCATTTAAAAAACAAGAAATTAGCAAATTATATAATAATACGGTACAAAAAATGAAGGATGGATAATTAAATACCCCTTGAATAAATACCCTTGTCACGCACGTGTATACATGTATACATGTCTAGTGAACTCCCCGAGCATTACCCCGGACTTCGGTCCTGACGAATTGCCAAGGACTACTTGCCAAGCTTTTGAGCTTCACGACGGACATATGTCGAAACCATAGAATGATAGAAAATTACCTTTTGATAGGACGGAGTCACTCACTACTGAGGAAGCACAAAAGAACCTTAAGAGTGGGAAAATAAATGGAATTAAGAAGTAATGAAGGAAGAAAGACCCTAATATGTTATTAAAATCCTTAATCCAATGTGACATTAACCCTTATAGACACTATCTCAGTCTTCCTGGAGACTTTGTTCCCTGGGTTTTGTTGTTTTAAAGTCATAGCAAAAACTTACTACATTTTTGGCGCCGCTGCCGGGGAAGGTTGTGGTCGTCTTTTAAGGTTAAATTGGAAAGGAACGTAATAACAAATGGTCAACGTCAATCACAATGAACACACAAAACAAAGGGAGGTTTAGAGGTCGTAGAACTAGGGATAAGGTGCAGGTAATTGAAAATCAAAACCAACACTACCCACCTACCTCCAATTCTGCCCTTCAACACTATATTCGTTAAATTAAGATTTTTTGGGCATTTTGAGACATTCACAGAAATAAGAGCAAGGATAAATGGAACACATATTGGTGAAAGTTGTAAGATGCGAACACTTTGAAGCGGGTGTTTAGACCAAGAACCCCATTAATAACTCATATTTGTGATGGTATAGGGTGGGCAATCGAAACCTTAGACCAAATTGAAGGGGACATCTTAAAACATTCATATTAATGCACACAAAATATGAGAGCTTGTATGAATATGGTTTAGGTAGGGCAATCCAAACCATAGATCTTATTGAAGGGAAAATCTTAAAACATTCATATTAATGCACACAAAATATGAGAGCTTGTATGAATATGGTTTAGGTAGGGCAATCCAAACCATAGATCTTATTGAAGCGAAAATCTTGAAACATTCATATTAATGCACACAAAATATGAGAGCTTGTATGAATATGGTTTAGGTAGGGCAATCCAAACCATAGATCTTATTGAAGCGAAAATCTTGAAACATTCATATTAATGCACACAAAATATGAGAGCTTGTAATGTATGGTTTAGGTAGGGCACTCCAAACCATAGATCTTATTGAAGGGGAAATCTTAAAACATTCATATTAATGCACACAATAAGGCACTCCAAACCTTAGACCATATTGAAGGCAAAATCATGTGACACTTATATTATTGCAAAAAAAAAAAAAAAAAACAAAGTATGGCACGTAAAATGTATAGCATGCTAACACCACACATCCATTGGATAGTGCGACCCAAAATCATATTGCCTATGGTCCAAAACCCTACGCCTACTATGGCCTATCTAGCCTCGGAGACTGCCTCTATCTCTTGTGCCTTTTTTTCTTTTGCCTTTTTTGCTTTTGCTTCTTTTTCTTTTGCTGCGGCTTCTTTTGCTCGCATTGCTTCAACATTCCTGAAAATCTCCGCCCCGCGACTATAGCCATTTTTGGGTTGACCGCCCTCTATAACACATTTTGGATTCCGTCGGCCGCCCGAATTATACGACGAAGAATTCGAATACGATGAAGTGGACTGTCTTGCATTTCTGGTCATGGAGTAGAAACGCTCCAACTCGACGGACACACTAGACCGCATAGGTTTACGGGTGGGAGCAACCTGCAACACGTGAATGCAAGAACACACGTGTTAGTTTAGGGGGGAAGACCCAAACGTGTCACACGTTCATTTTTTAAGTGCTGGATGATTGTAATGCGCGGATAACCATGTTTAGGGGAGGGGGGTTCACCTTGTCACCGGGGGCGTTCCCGTCGGAGTCGGCGAGGAGGGGCAATGCGTCCCGCAAAGGAATAGGAAGGGTTCCACTCTTCATTGGCCGAGCGTCCATCCGCAGCCGCCGTTGAGGTGTACTACTGCCGCCGGGCCGAGAGGGGGACGTCCGGACGCATTTGCGATTTATGCCCTTGAGCGGCGACGGGGACGCAGATCGCCAGAAGATTTGCTTGGGTGGGGGGCTATCGACGACGCCGGCGTCAAGAGGCTCCTTGGAGTAGTCAATGGTCGACGCGGCGTCGTAGACGGTCTCGTAGAAGAAGCTCCCCAAGTCCGACTCGCTGACGATGTCAATCGAGGGCTCCAAACGCTGGCGCAAAAAAGGAAACGAAACAAAACCCAAGGGAGGAGGGTTTGCTAGAGCGCGTGAAAATCAAGATACATATGAAGCATATATTACACAAAATGAACGGGCGCGCGCGCACACACACACACACACATACATATATAGATACATACATACATACATACATACACATACAAACACACGTAGTGTCTCAAATGAGCTTGTTAAATTTCACGTGAGATAACAACTCTCTGTACAAATGGTCTCGTGGATCCAAGTATCTCTCGCCTATCGGATTGTTCCTAACAAAATTGTTTACGGGCAGTCCGCTTCCGCAGAGCGCCTGGAGGTATTTACCAAGGTCTAACAAAAATCGGTCCTGGACCTTCTCGACCGTCCAGGTAGGGCAAACTATGAGGTTGGCCGTCGGGTTCAACATGTTCTTTGCGGCGCTGTCGTCCACCATGAGCGTGTTCTCGCGGGTGGGGCGGACGTCGTAGGGGACGCCTATCAAGGACGGTCGCTGGTCCCAAAAAATGGGCTTCAAGACCTTGAGATATTGGGGGGAAGCGGGGTTGTTTGGTTTTTTGACGACTTTGCCGTCCGGTGTGTACAATATTCTACAGGCTTCCTGTGCTAGGACCATGCAGGGGGGCTCGATGCCCTTGAAGATGAACTCCACGACGGCATTGGTGTTCTCGGCCGTCATGGAGCTCCAAACGACCACCCACCATCGTTGTTGGGCCATCTGGAGGAAGGTCCGAAGCCACGGGCGGAGGTGAACTAGCTTGCTCTTTATGAACGTGGGCGGGCTGTCGTAATTCGAGTCCTCGGGCTTGCAAAAGGGCACCGTGGGGGTCCTCGGGCAATGAACGCATTGGACGAGGACCCCGTTCAGGTCTAACACCAGGAATCGTTTCTTCGGCCGCGGGGGCGGGGCGGGTAAAATCGGGGGCACCGCCGCGCTGCCCTCTCTGCTCCTTGGAGAAGAGCGTCGGGGAGCCGCTACGCTATGCTCCGAGCCCTGCGGATACGATCGAGAGAAAACGGTGGGCGACTTATGTCATGCTATGTCCAAACGAAGCATTAAAGAAACGAGTGTTCTCGGTGCAAACACAAAACCATTTGATTCATTTTGGAGGGGGTGCAACAAGGGACACAAGAGAGGCAAGAGCATACAACATACATTCAAACACAGGATACAAGTATATAGGAGTAAAAAATGGCGATTATATTGTATACAATGCTCTATGTACATCTTGATTGGGGGGAGCCGCGTTGAACGATGCGTTCAAACTAGCCTACTTCTACATCTAGCAAAAATTGAAGAGACGGGCCGCCGTGATGAAGACTTCGTCGCAAGCCGGGGGGTATGTGGACGAACGAATGGTCGGGGGGATGTGGCGAAGGGCGCGAGTGCCGGGGGGGGGGAGACGTGTACGTGAGTTTAGGGTAGCTAGGGGACACGACCAAGGCAAGAAGACAAAGACCCAGGGAGTTTGGGTCGACCGACCCAAACTGAGTGGGGTCAGTGCATTACCTCGCCTTGGTCGTGCCTTGACGACGTGGATGCCGTCACCGCGTGCGCTGCCCCACCTCTGTCACCACCGCCTCCGACGACGACGTCAGCCGCAACCTGCTCCTACAAAGGCTGACTGTTAGGCCTTTGTCCCAACCCAACCTCCGCATGCGCATCATGCATTGGTTCATCGACTGGGTTAGGAGTAGAGGTATCACCAGGCCCTTGCGGGCCTTCAACATCTAACATGGGCTCGTCCACTGGGGTCTGATCGGGGACGGGGTTTGGGTCGGCCGACCCAAACCCTGCTGCTTGACGAGCGTCGCTCTGGGACGCTGCAACGTCGGCACTGTTTGGGTCGGACGACCCAAACATGTGGGGGTCGTCCCGATGGTGGTGTGGGGCGAGAGGATGGGAGGCCGGAGCGGCGGGGGTGTCGCAACCCTTGCTAGCCCCCCTTCACAATCTTGCCAATTTTCAATTCTAGCAAAGGTTACGAGCGCTAACCATTCGCATTCCGCCATGCTAATGATTAGCTCCTCCTACCCCGGACCTTATAGTTCATAGGAGGGAACCAACCCTCCTACTTTGCTTTCGGGACTCACCCCTTAATCGGTAACCCATTCCTAGATGTGGACTTCCATCCATGGAAGTCCAATCCCATGTTGATCATCGCATTGCCGGAGCAACACTACAACAACCCGAACCATACTAGGCAACTATGGCCTCACAATGGGCCAATGCCCATGGAAGCCTTGCCGTTCGGCCTCGGGTGGGTGAGGCCACACCACCTCACCCATATAAGCCTCTAGGACTCTACGCGGGGCCCCTACCCCACCGTCAACCAACCTCTTGTCTCTCCACCAAGAGTTGGGGCCAAGTGGACATTTTCCTTTAGCTGCTGGGCCTAGAACCCCCCTAGCAGCTTCAGACCATCATAACTTCCTTGTATGATGTCTGATACTAACATTTGACCACTCTTGCTTTATCTACGCTTCACGTAGATGCCGATGAACTCCTCACTTGCCCCATTCGGGCAAGTCTTGAGGAAGTTATGCCTGTTTGAACCTTGGCAGTCCCGGGAATCACTCCCAGGCACTGCTGTACCAGGGCGCTGTCCCGGGACAGCGCCCCACTCAAATGGCCATAACTCCTAGCTCACACCTCCGATTGAGGTGTTCTTGAGCATTCTAGAATCACCACGCCATGAGCTACGCATAGCTCATGGCCTTACCCTTGTGCCTCCTAGTCTCCGTGGGTGGGAGGCGTTCCCAACGCCCGGGGCCCTCACCCACACTAGGATCACTTGGGCCCTCTCACCAACGGCGCCACAAGTCCCGGGTGTCACTCCGGGGTCCCCCTTGTGCCCATGGTGTTTCGGCCACTCCTCATGGAGAGGTGCGCGACAGGGGGTGCCAACGAGCTGGAAGCTCCGGGGACGCGCCAAAGGTTGGGGTCATCCACCTGCTGGACGGGCGCGTAAGGGCGGGCGTGCGGCTGCAGCAAGTGCGCGAAGCTGAAGGACTGCTGCGGCGCTGGCCGCGGGCGGATATCCTGTGGAGGGAAGCCTGCGGGCAAGTGAGGGAATGAACTCGGGGGAGCCATCACCAATCCCTGCGCCAGCATGCCCTGGATCACTTGCGTGATCAGGTCTGCTTGGGACGGCGGTGGGGCCATCGCCCTTTGCCGCTCCTGCTCCAACAGGAGAGCCCTCAACTCCGCGACTTCGTTGCGGACCGAGGGCTCCTCGGTGGCGGCCTTTTGCAATCGGACGCGTTGCTCCTCGTCCCGGAGCATCTTCGCGTTGGCCTCCTCCACGGTGAGGACCTCGGGTTTCACCTTCACCATCCCGGCGAACGTTGTGGGAGAGGCAGGATCCGACCTCAGCCTCTTCGCGAGCTCCATGTCGTCCTGGTCCTCGGAGCTTATGGCGATCGTCTCCTCCACCGCATAGTCGCTGTATAATTTCTTCCCCTTCAGCATTCGCCGCTCCCTGAAGGTGGCCGTCGCGTCCCTCGAATACATGTCCTTCGCGTCGGCCACCGTGAGGACAGGCACTAGCTTGCTCTGCGGCGTGGCAGCTCGCATGGCCTTCTTCCACTGAGGGGCCTCGGATTCTTGAGTGAATCCTGTTGCCCCTTCCTCGACCTCCCCCTCCACTTTCTCTGCTTCCTCCTCTTCCTCCCCCTCCTCCGCAACCTCGCCACCTGCTCCCATAGACGGATTGCCCGGATGCAACCCGATGAGCGGCTCTGGCAATTGAATGGGGGCCCGCATGGCGAGTTCCCCCGGGTTGATTCGCCTCGCCATATCCAAAGGATTCTCGCCCCCCTCGACGATCTCTTCAACGTAGGATCCGGGTATCCAGTCGAGGATGTCCATTCTCTTCGCCAGTGCCTTCTGGGTCCTGTAGAATTGAACATCGGTATCCTCCACATAGGAGTAGATGTTCAACCCAGACATCTGTACAATCCAAATCAATAGTATTAGTATCACCAATGAAGAATAAGGAAAAACGACACCCAAAAAAACAATAATAGTTAGTTTGGGTCGCTCGACCCAAACTGTGCATGCCCTAGTTTGGGTCGAGCGACCCAAACCAAGCATGCCCATAGTTTGGGTCGATCGACCCAAACCGTGCATGCCCTAGTGTCGCAACCCTTGCTAGCCCCCCTTGACAATCTTGCCAATTTTCAATTCTAGCAAAGGTTACGAGTCGCTAACCCTTCGCATACCGCCATGCTAATGGTTAGCTCCTCCTACCCCGGACCTTATAGTTCATAGGAGGGAACCAACCCTCCTACTTTGCTTTCGGGACTCACCCCTTAATCGGTAACCCATTCCTAGATGTGGACTTCCATCCATGGAAGTCCAATCCCATGTTGATCATCGCATTGCCGGAGCAACACTACAACAACCCGAACCATACTAGGCAACTATGGCCTCACAATGGGCCAATGCCCATGGAGGCCTTGCCGTTCGGCCTCGGGTGGGTGAGGCCACACCACCTCACCCATATAAGCCTCTAGGACTTTACACGGGGCCCCTACCCCACCGTCAACCAACCTCTTGTCTCTCCACCAAGAGTTGGGGCCAAGTGGACATTTTCCTTTAGCTGCTGGGCCTAGAACCCCCCTAGCAGCTTCAGACCATCATAACTTCCTTGTATGATGTCTGATACTAACATTTGACCACTCTTGCTTTATCTACGCTTCACGTAGATGCCGATGAACTCCTCACTTGCCCCATTCGGGCAAGTCTTGAGGAAGTTATGCCTGTTTGAACCTTGGCAGTCCCGGGAATCACTCCCAGGCACTGCTGTACCAGGGCGCTGTCCCGGGACAGCGCCCCACTCAAATGGCCATAACTCCTAGCTCACACCTCCGCTTGAGGTGTTCTTGAGCATTCTAGAATCACCACGCCATGAGCTACGCATAGCTCATGGCCTTACCCTCATGCCTCCTAGTCTCCGTGGGTGGGAGGCGTTCCCAACGCCCGGGGCCCTCATCCACACTAGGATCACTTGGGCCCTCTCACCAACGGCGCCACAAGTCCCGGGTGTCACTCCGGGGTCCCCCTTGTGCCCATGGTGTTTCGGGCACTCCTCGTGGAGAGGTGCGTGACACCTAGTTTGGGTCGCTCGACCCAAACCAGGCATATACATCCACGAGGTTAGTTTCTTACCATTGCTGCAAAAACCGGTTTGGAGCCCCCGAAGACGTTGAAGATGAAGTCCCCCCCTCTTCGTGAGGGTCCTCATCATCCGCAGGTAAAAATCCATCCGCAGCTCATCCGCGGGGTAGTTGGCGTACTTCGCCTCGTTGTACAAGCTCCTGCTGGTGCCCAACCCTTCTGGGACTTGGAAAAACTTTTCCATCCGGGCTATAGGATGGTTTGGCACCTTCAGGAGCTCAGCTTTGTACACGAAGTACAAGCACAACACACAGACTATCTTCGTCTTCTTGTCTTTCAATGAGCTGTACGCCCCCTCCGCCGGTGCAGCAACGTAATGAGATTTTGAGACAGCGTACTCTGGTTGCAATTTACGCACGATCTCGTACACCTGCTCCGCCCTCCTGTCCTCGACAGTCCTCGACAATCCACAACCAGACGTCGACCTCCCTGAATTTGGGGCTGGCGTAGTCCACGAACTTGGTGAAGAACGGCTCGTAAAACGGGGTGCTCATTGTCCCCTCGAATGACGCTCCAGGAATGTTCCTGAAGTCTATCATTCCGAAGGGGAAGCGGTCCCCGGCTGCAGTCCTGATCGCCTTCCTGGCATCAGAGCCCGGCCAACCTTGGATTTTTAGAGGCTCGAAGGAGACCAAGTTGAAGTGAGCTTCGCCCTCGAACCTGACGATCTTCTTCTCCTTTATAAAGTTGGAGAAGGCACGCGCGGAGTGTTCGGGAAGCGCCCGGTTCCTCCCCCCCTTCACGAACTTGGACCTGAGGAAGTCGTCTCCCGCCTCCCTCATGAGTGCCGCCATGGACGCACTGGTGAACTTGTACTCGGCTTTGAATGCCCTCCAGTGCGCCTCGTCAACCTCTCCGTCCACGATGAGCTTCTTCTCGGGCACCAGCTTGTGCAGCTCTTGGACGATGGTCGTCTTCTTCTTCATGTTCTCCGTCCATTCCTTCAAGGTGTAGCATGAAGGGACGAAGATCTTAGGCTTCGTGAAGACGATCTTCGGGTGAACCCAGCATCTCTTCGCCGTCGGCTGCACGTGGAGGATGTGAGACGCCGCCTTTCCCACCTCTGTCTCCGAAAGACCTTGAAGAGCTCTGAAGAACTCCCTCACCAGTGGCTTCATTTGCTTGAAGCGCGTAGTCTGGTTGTACAAAATGCCGGTGTCGGGATCGATGAGGTCTCCCGTCTCGTGTTTTTCGAAGACAATCTTCCATTTTGTCCACACGGAGTCGGACGCTGTGATCAAGTAGATTTCTCCTCTTAGCTCGTTATTTTTTTTTTGCTTGTGGCTAGCGTTGTCAATAGAGGAGAATTTATTGATCATCTGGTATTTGAAGTCCTGTACATGAAGTCAAGAACATATGTTAGAGAACACATCATGAAAAAAATGGAACAGCAGTTTGGGTCGATCGACCTAAACTTTAAATCTGATGAAGACTATAAGACAATCCAGGAGTTTGGGTCGATCGACCCAAACTACAAAACTTGCGAAGAAAATAAAACAATACAAGAGTTTGGGTTGATCGACCCAAACTTACTCACCTCCCATTTTGGATTCTTGTCTTTTGCATTCTCCCTTTCCTTGGGAGGCCTGCCATAGAACTCCCACACATCCCTCGAGGCCATTATATTCCTAATCCAGGATGCCTGATACGCCCTCTTTTTATTCCCCATGTTGAAAAACCTGGAGATGTCATTGAGGACGGTCTCGTTGTCCGACCAAACCACCAGTGCCTTCCATACCTTCAGCTTCTCCTTCTGGTTGTTGGGGTCGTCCCATTCAGTCATCAGCTGGATTTTTTTGGAGGCCTCGACACTGTGCTGGCCGTCAATCAGCCAAAAATCTCCTTTAGAAATCACCGGCCACATATCAGCCGTAGGCATTCTTTTTAGCCCCTGGGGCATCACGACAATTGTCTGCCTGTCGTCCTTGAACTGCCCGCCCAAAATTTGAGCGACCATCCAGTCGACATAGGCATCCTCCTTGGCTCGGACACACTTTTCAGGTGGCGCAAGGTGGCATTGTGCAATGTTCACCTCGAACTTGAAGTCCCTGCCCATGAAGAAGCAATGAAGGCATTTCGTCTCAAAATTGTCGTTGATTTTTTGAATTTCCCCAGCATCAACCTCTTGGCCAGGCTTGGGCATCCGCAACTCTGGCGAAACTGGCTCGGTGGTCATGACTGATGACTCCCTTGCCCTTTTCGACGGGGTTGTCTGCCGGCTTCCGGACGGGGTCGTCTGCCGGCTTCCTGAAGGCGCTGGCGTCTCGCTGTCAGCCGGAGTCGAGGTAGTGCTCTGTGAGGCCAAACCCCCCACCCTTAAGCGTCCGTAGTCCGAGTAGTGGGTTTGGGCTCACATTCCTCCGCGGTATTGGATTTGGACTTGGATGAGTCCATAGTGCAAGGTTCACCCTTCAAGTGGTCTTGGATTTAACTAGCTCCTTCATAAACCCAGCTTCTTAGCTTCTAACTAAACAAACCCAGCTCCTTCATAAACCCAGCTCCTTCATGAACCCAGCTTCTTAGCTTCTAACTAAACAAACCCAGGTCCTTCATAAACCCAGCTCCTTACTTTCTAACTAAACAAACCCAGCTCCTTCATAAACCCAGCTCCTTCATGAACCCACAACTTTGTAGTTGTAATCCCCAACTACCTCACTAATTATTCAAGCCCTTAACTAATCTTCCTACCTAATTTCCCTAATTCTACTAACAACCCCTTTCTAATCACACAATTCTTCTCTAATCCTAAAATCCTAAAATCCTAGAGAGGAGAGGGGGAGAGAGAATTTCCTAACTTCACTAAGACTAACTAATCCACACAAGTATATTTTTGCACTCATCACAACATCAAGTGCTCAACTCTTAAACATGGAACTTGCAACCACGTGTATTCAAAACATGAACTTTAAGTACCACAAATTGGAATCATGAATTAACTTTAAAATCCTTCACGTCAACACTAATTCTACCAAGAGGTCAAGCCCTCTTCAAGGCTAACAAGCCTTGGCTCTCAAACTAAAAACTAAGCACACACATGTGCTCCAATATGGCTTCCCACACCCACACTTATAACTCGTGGGGTGCCTTGGAGCACAAAGGAAAGAGAGGATGAGTGAGGGAAGAATGAGGGATTATATAGTAAGCTTGAGGGGGTGAGCACCCTCAAGGCTCACGATAAGCCCTTGAGATTTCCTCCTACTTAGTAGGCGCCAATCCTATCTTCTAAGCCTTCCTCCCTCAAATGATCAACAAGGATCCTAATTCGAACATTTAACTAGCCTTGGCTTTCTACCTACCACACTTTACCAAACTTGGGATGCTTCAACCCAAACTTAGCCTCCTTCGCTTTCCGCCGCCATAACTTTCTCCCCTTACTTTCCCAAATCGTCGCTCACCACTTAATTCAAACCACGATGCTTAACTCGTGATTTGATTGGTGCTTTGAGAATTTGCTTATCCTCCACCTTGCATTCTTCCTTGGGCCTTCCCCATTAAGTGGCCATGATGAGGTGGTCCACTTGTGCGCTCCATGTGATCCTCCATTCATCCCAATTCGAATGCACTTGCCTCTTGAGTCACTTTGGTTGTCTCCATCCATTTGTACTAGCCTACTCACTAACTACTCAATCCAAGTTCTCCTTACCTATCCTCATTCACTCAAATCCTTCCGAAGGTAAAAACACAATAACAACTCACATCCTAGCCTCTTACAACATGGTACTTCTAAGACTAACATTTCACTCTTTTTATATTTTTGTGAAGTAACATGCTACTTCAAAGTGCATCAACTAACGTTTCAAGGGTCTAAGACTAAATGTGGGCACCCTTTTGGGCTCACATAATTGGCGACCATCGGGGGATGAATCCAAACATCTCTTGCTCCAAGGGTAAGTTGCCTAGTCAAGCTCGGTACTCCTTACATCTACTTCCCGATGTACGGGTAGGAAAGAGCTCACCATTCAATGTTTCCAATTGAATTGAATTATTAGGAAAGACCTCATAGACAAGGTAAGGTCCTAACCATACCGCATTGAATTTCGCCGGAAATTCAAGCTTTCGTGCGTCTTGAATCATGACCATCATTCCCGGTGTTAGGGCCCTTCTCTTATGTCGTTTGTCGAAAGTAATCTTTCTCCTTCTTTGGATTGCCTCAATATGTTGAGCCGCCATTCTCCTCCCTTCGTCAAGTGCTTCCAAATCGGTTAGTCGATTTCGTAAGGATTGACTTTCGGTAAGTCTCGTACTCACGGCCACCCTAAGTGACTCGACTTCATATTCGATTGGTAGTGTCGCTTCAAGACCATAGACTAAAGAAAATGGTGTAGCACGCGTAGTTACCTTATAGGTTGTACGGTATGCCCAAAGTGCCGCCGTTAGTTTCGTATCCCAATCCCGCTTCGAGTCTATAACCGTCTTGCGTAGTATACTCACCAAAATTCCGTTAACCCTTTCCGTTTGTCCATTGGTTTGTGGGTGGTAGGGAGTAGTCTTCCGGTGATCAATTTTAAATTTCTCTGTCATCTCTCGAATCAAGTCATTCAAAAAGTGAGTACCCCTATCGCTTACTAGGATCTTCGGCACCCCGAACCGCGAAATTATGTTTTCGTACATAAATGTTGCCGCGTGTTCCGCCGTGTCGGTCTTCACCGCTTTGGCTTCCGCCCACTTGGTGAGGTACTCGGTTGCCACCACAATATATTTCATTCCTTTTGAAGATTGGGGATGGACCTCACCCACATAGTCGATGCCCCATTTTTCGAAAGGAATTAAGGGTAATGATACATGTAAAGGCATCTCCATTCTAAGGTCGTTTCGGGCATACCGTTGGCAAGCGTCGCATTTCCTTACATAGTCATGGGCGTCCTTAAATAGTGTAGGCCAAAAGTAGCCCGCTCTAAGTATTTTTTGCCCGGTGAGTTGACCCGAGAAGTGACCGCCGCAAGCGCTATCGTGGCAAGCGATTAAAATCGCTTCAACCTCCGTTTTTGACACGCATCGTCGTAAAATACCATCAGACCCCCTTCTAAACAACCTATGGCCCACTACAACAAATTGCCTACTATTTACCCTCACCTTCCTTCTCTCTTCTTTTGTCCACTCTTTGGGCAACTTGTGGGTTGTTAGAAATTCCACTATGCCCGCATACCACTCCGGTGTAGAAGTGACCACAAAGAGGCTATCATCTACTAACATATCATTTACCGGATTTTTTCCTATCTCCTCCGACAACCTAGACAAGTGGTCCGCTTGTAAATGCATACGACCCGGTTTATATTCCACCGTATAGTCGAATTCTTCTAATAACAAAACCCACCTAGCTAACCTACCACTTAACTCCGCCTTGTTAATTAGATACTTGATAGCCATGTGGTCAACAAAAAATACAACCGGGTTGCACATGAGGTAATGCCTAAACTTTTTAACGGAAAACACCATGGCTAGGCACTCCCTCTCCGTTGTAGAGTAGTTTCTTTCGGCGGGGGTCAATTGCTTACTCGCATAAGCTATAGGTTGATCCTTCTCTTTTTCTCCCGTTGCTTGACAAAGCGCACTCCCTATTGCCACATTACTAGCATCACAATAGACGTGAAAAGGTTTACCCCAATTGGGTGGTATCAACACCGGATAGGTGCTCAACCTATCCCGCAATTCCTCAAAGGCTTTTTGACAAGCATCCGTCCACTCGAATTTGACATCCTTTTTGAGCAAATGGGTAATGGGCACCGCTATCTTTGAAAAATTAGGAATAAGTTCCCGGTACCATCCCACATGTCCTAACAACTTAGAGATCCCCTTGGAATTGGTTGGAGTTGCCAAGTCGCTTATGGCCGCAATCTTATCCGGATCGGGTTCTCTACCTTTCTCACTAACAACATAACCCAACAACACTCCCTTATTCACTCCCAAAAATGTCTTATCCGGGTTCAATGCTAACCTCATCTTCCTACACCTAACCAATGCCTCCCTAACACAATGTAGGTGATCATCCACATTACTTTGTGTGCTAAAATCGTCCACAAAGACGGTCATGGATTTGAACAACAAGTCGGTGAAGATATACATTACTAATCGTTGGAAAGTAGCCGGGGCATTACATAACCCAAATGGCATCACTACCCACACAAAAGTACCCCAAGGTGTAGTAAAAGCCGTTTTATGGATATCTTGGAGGGCTATGGAAATTTGATTATAACCCGCATACCCATCCATAAAGGTATATCGCGAATGACCTCCAACCTCCTCAAGCAACAAGGTGATAAAAGGTAAGGGGAAGTGATCCTTTTGTGTGCACGAATTCAATTTCCTATAGTCGACACAAACCCTTAATTTCCCATTTTTTTTCTTTACTAAGACCATAGGAGAAACCCAATCCGTGATTTCCACCGGCTTGATAAACCCGGCCTTCAATAACCTTTCCAATTCCGCTTTCACCAACAATTGCAATTGAGGATTCATCCTCCTCTCCTTTTGTCTAATTGGCCTCGCCCCCGGAATTAAAGGAATCCGGTGCTCTACCATTTCCCTAGGAATTCCCTTAAGCTCATCGTAGGACCATGCAAAAGTATCACTAAACTCATCCACCAAATTGCTATACTCCCTAACCTCTTTCTCCCCCAATTTGGAGCCCATCTTCATTTGTCGGGTTTTTCCATTCTTTAATTTCACATCCACGTACCGCCAATCCGCTTCCGACACATGTGCTTGTTCCTCTTTGTTCCGATACCAATCGGAAGGCACATTGGGGTAATCTTTCACATCTTGACCTACAACTATCCCCGTAGACGTGGTCTTGAAATGTAAAGGCTCCTCCAATTTCGATGACTCAATAATCACATCCTCCTCTTGAGTCCCATCTACATGAATTAAACTAACCTCACCCTCTTCCACGTCATCTACCCAAGGTGTTAACCCACCGCTAACCCACTCTTCCTCGGTGAGCACCTCACATGGCTCCAACAATGAGCCCTCTCCTAAACTAACACTAGGAAATTCACTCCCTAAGCCTACTTGGTGAAATGTAACCATTACATCAACCTCGGACTCGGGGTACTCCCTTAGCCATTGGGCATAATCCCCATTATCCCCATAATTGTAAAAATTAGGACCTAGACTTCCCGAGCCCGAATCTATAACAACCCTTTGACCTTCGGGATGGACGACTCCCACCAATGCCTTGCCAATCTCATTCTCGTTTAAGTCATCAATTTCCTTCTCCAATGGCAAATACATCTCCTTCTTCATCCATCCTTCTAATGAACCAATGGACACTATGACCCTATTACCCTCCGGACCATAAGTGATGGATGGTTTAGGTCCACCCCAATTGACCATAGCATTCGCCATCCGCAACCAAGGCCTACCTAGCAAAATGGGGAAGGTGTCCTTGTTGGAGTGCATTTTAATGACATGGAAGGTGACCAAGTACTCCTCACCTCCCGTAGTCATTCTACAATCCTTGATCATCCCCAAAGGCGTAGTCGAACTTTGATTTGCCATATTTATGACCAAAGGTGAAGGCCCCGTGAGTCCAAGTCCCAATTTTTTCATAGTATCCTCCGGTAGTATATTTAGACTACTCCCTCCGTCGACTAGCACATTAGGAACCACCTTATCTACTATAACAACTTCTATTTCTATAGCTTTCACGTCTCTTCCACCTTGTGATTGGATCCTAGCGGCTATTTTAGCTTTCACCTTCCTCATCCTCTTGTGTACCGGCATTCCCTCCTTTAATGTTTTCCTTGCCGTGGGTGAAATTTCCAATAGTTGGCCGAAAGTAATATCCGCCTTGAGTGTACTAAGGTCCGCCCACAAGTCGTACCCGGTAGATCTTTCCACCTTAGAATTACCCACTACGTCGAATTCGTCTACGGGAACCCCCGGTCCTTCCCATTCACCCACATCGCTATTATCCAAGTCATGTACCGCATTAGTCCTCTCCCTATCTTGTAAAATTATATTTTCCCTCTCCACATCCTTAGTAGCTCTTCTAGCTACCCTATGCAACTCGGAGAGATTAATCTCTTCATCCGAAGAGTAATTTCCTTGCTCTCCTATTCCTACCTCCAACGAGGCATCCCCTCTCCTAGCCCTAGTAGTTACCGCTAGTGCAGGTGCTTCTTCAACCACACCCTTACCCTTCACTAACTCATATGTAATAGCATTGGTGTGAGGAGGCCATTGACTTTGCTCCTCTCCAATTCTCGTTGGGAGAGGAAGCATGTCATCACATGTGGCCTCCAACACTCCATCCATGAACCTAACATCTTGGGAGTTAGATGGTCCCGGATCCGTTGGAGGCGCTTGTCTCCCGTTACTACCATTAGGTGGAACTCCTTGTCTATTTTGTATTGGAATGTAACCGGTTGTAGTTTGCAAGCCCGCCGGTGGATGAAAAGTTTGCCTAGCATTACTATGGTCATAGTATAAGTTAGGTGGCCTAAGTTCATTGGCCGGTACTCCTTGTGGCCTAGCACCTCGCATATTATCCCTTGCTTGTTGTTGTGGATTAGCCACCGGGTAAGGGACATTAATTATTTTGTCCGGTTGGCGACACGTATCCGAGGGATGACTTCCTCCACAATTGCTACAATTAAACTCTTGACCTTCGGACCAACATTGTCCTTGAGCGTGCCACCTTCCACAAAAGGGATGAAATTCCTTCTTCTCTAAATTTTGGCCACCTTGCCCTCTAGGTTGTGGTCCTCTATTGCTTCCATTTCCATAGTGAGGTGGCGCTTGACCTCGTTGATTTTGTTGAGGTGGGTTACCGTTTCCTCTTTGGTCACGGTTTTGTCCACTTCTACAAAATTGACGCGTGTGGCCCGGTTGGCCACATTGGACACACCATAATCCGGAAGAATGCCTACCCGACTCAACCGGGGGTGGAGGCCCCGGTTGTTGACTCCGGATCATTAATGACATTTGATCCGTGAGGCTTTGCATTTGTTTTATCATAGCCTCTTGGAATCCTAGTTGGCTAGCACCTAGTCTTCTCTCAACCTCCTCCAAGTGTGGATCCGTTCTAGGGGCCGGTAGTGCCAAAAGAGGTGCCGGTTCCCTAACCGCTAAAGGTCGGGGACCGGTGTCCACAATGGCATATGGAATTTGGTTCTCATACTTAGCGGGTTCTACCGCTACCACCCTAGGGCGTATGGGGATGAATTGTGGGATCAATTCATCCTCCCTTCTCCATAGCCTTTCGTGATCTTTATCCAAATTTTCAATATCTCTAGCCGCACGCTTGGCATCCGCCAAGGTCAAGGGATTCCTTTCTAGAACACCCCTAATAGTTCCGGACTTAAAAAACCCTTGAATGAAAAATTGCTTTAGCGTGTCGTCGTTGAGCATGGTACCCACAAATCTAGTGCACACTAAATCAAACCTCCTAATGTAAGCCGAAATTTCTTCCTCCCTTCCTTGCTTCAATGACGACAATGCCCTTAATGCGGTACTTTGACCCACTTCCGGCCTAAATTCGTTAAGAAACTCCCTTTGTAATTGTTCCCATCCCCTAAAATGTCCCTCGGCATGATCCCGATACCATTCATAGGCTTCCCCCTCTAGAGTGGTAGGAAACCACACTAACCAATAACCCGGGTCGGTTATGAGGAAGCTAGCCAACCGTTCGATATACCGTTCCATGTGCCGAGAGGGGTCCTCATCCTTGGTCCCATAAAATTTAGGGAGATGAGATGGCATATCCATCGCCGCTAAATTTTGTGGAACCACAATTGGTAGGCCTCTTGGCCTAACCAATGGGTCTATTGGAGGTATAGGAGGTATGGGCGGAATTGGGAGTATGGGTGGTGGATCCATCCCCCGTTCCTCGGCCATGGTGACCGGTGAACTATTCAACAATCCCCTATCAACTTCTACCGGGAATTCTTCTCTAAGTGTGTAATTTTCCGAAGAAGTTTCACCACTCAATTTGGAGGGAGTGATCTCCTCTTCAAGTTGAGCTCCAAGTTCTAAGGTGTCTAGAATTGACCTAGTCCTAGGTTCGACGTTCAAACAACTCTCTATTCTAACATTATCTTGTTCTAATCTATCACTGATTTTAGAGGACCGCCTCTTTCGAGTAGATTTCTCTAGTCCTACTATCAAACTTGGTTTTTGTGAGCGAGTCCTACCTTGCATTCCATAAGAATCGATCGACCCTCACTTGACCACACATAATCCTAGCAATTCCCCTCTTAATATTTTCACTTGTCTTGGTGTGGTTATAATTTTTTTAGGAGGTGAGGAAAAGAACCTGCAAGCCCACTTAGGTGAAAGAATCCCAATAGGGGATAGGCATGTTCATGTTAATTTTTTGGTTAAGTCGGAGCATCACCTCCGCACCTTCCCGCAAATTAACACTCACCACAATACCGATTGTGAGGGGGTGACCTTCCGAGTAGATTATGTTAAAAGTCGAGGCTTCACCCTTCAACTTCTCACACCATCCACAATTCGGGAATTACCCTCTACAACGGATAACAACAATCACGAGTACAAAAGGCATTCCTTAATTAGTTAATGAGTTCACTTTGAAGAAATAAACATACCTTGAGCAATCGCATCCCCCTGTGAGTTAGCACTCCCCTCAATCGTGACTCAATGTAACAACACCATAAACTTTGTGAAATATTAATTTAATCTAGAGCATGAAATGACAACTCCCAAAACTTTGAGACTCACCCCGAGGTGAGTGTCAAAGTTCAATGTCCTAAGGTGAATTTACCCTCTAATGTTTTAATGAGCTACTCGGTTATAGGTTCCTTTTAAGTTCTTAGCAAATCCCCAAAAAGGTTGAGGACGCACCTTCGCCGCGCTCCTTCCTCAAAAATGAATTTGCGTAATTGACAATGCAATTCATTCCAAGGAATAGTTGAAATACAATGAATTCAAATGTAACCCAAAGAGAGAATACTTACCGAGTTTCGGGTGCTCCTTCCCTTCTCTCAAGTTTGTGTCTCCAATTTTTCCTAGTTGCCTCCAAGTCTCCTAGTCGCCTCCAAGTCTTGTAACTACCTTCCGCTTCGCTCCCGGCGGACGCACCAATTATGTGAGGCCAAACCCCCCACCCTTAAGCGTCCGTAGTCCGAGTAGTGGGTTTGGGCTCACATTCCTCCGCGGTATTGGATTTGGACTTGGATGAGTCCATAGTGCAAGGTTCACCCTTCAAGTGGTCTTGGATTTAACTAGCTCCTTCATAAACCCAGCTTCTTAGCTTCTAACTAAACAAACCCAGCTCCTTCATAAACCCAGCTCCTTCATGAACCCAGCTTCTTAGCTTCTAACTAAACAAACCCAGGTCCTTCATAAACCCAGCTCCTTACTTTCTAACTAAACAAACCCAGCTCCTTCATAAACCCAGCTCCTTCATGAACCCACAACTTTGTAGTTGTAATCCCCAACTACCTCACTAATTATTCAAGCCCTTAACTAATCTTCCTACCTAATTTCCCTAATTCTACTAACAACCCCTTTCTAATCACACAATTCTTCTCTAATCCTAAAATCCTAAAATCCTAGAGAGGAGAGGGGGAGAGAGAATTTCCTAACTTCACTAAGACTAACTAATCCACACAAGTATATTTTTGCACTCATCACAACATCAAGTGCTCAACTCTTAAACATGGAACTTGCAACCACGTGTATTCAAAACATGAACTTTAAGTACCACAAATTGGAATCATGAATTAACTTTAAAATCCTTCACGTCAACACTAATTCTACCAAGAGGTCAAGCCCTCTTCAAGGCTAACAAGCCTTGGCTCTCAAACTAAAAACTAAGCACACACATGTGCTCCAATATGGCTTCCCACACCCACACTTATAACTCGTGGGGTGCCTTGGAGCACAAAGGAAAGAGAGGAT
The DNA here is from genome assembly GCA_950295325.1 of Polytrichum commune. NCBI lineage: Eukaryota > Viridiplantae > Streptophyta > Polytrichopsida > Polytrichales > Polytrichaceae > Polytrichum > Polytrichum commune. The sequence continues at coordinate 42,214,647 of OX485807.1, forward strand.
GAGTGAGGGAAGAATGAGGGATTATATAGTAAGCTTGAGGGGGTGAGCACCCTCAAGGCTCACGATAAGCCCTTGAGATTTCCTCCTACTTAGTAGGCGCCAATCCTATCTTCTAAGCCTTCCTCCCTCAAATGATCAACAAGGATCCTAATTCGAACATTTAACTAGCCTTGGCTTTCTACCTACCACACTTTACCAAACTTGGGATGCTTCAACCCAAACTTAGCCTCCTTCGCTTTCCGCCGCCATAACTTTCTCCCCTTACTTTCCCAAATCGTCGCTCACCACTTAATTCAAACCACGATGCTTAACTCGTGATTTGATTGGTGCTTTGAGAATTTGCTTATCCTCCACCTTGCATTCTTCCTTGGGCCTTCCCCATTAAGTGGCCATGATGAGGTGGTCCACTTGTGCGCTCCATGTGATCCTCCATTCATCCCAATTCGAATGCACTTGCCTCTTGAGTCACTTTGGTTGTCTCCATCCATTTGTACTAGCCTACTCACTAACTACTCAATCCAAGTTCTCCTTACCTATCCTCATTCACTCAAATCCTTCCGAAGGTAAAAACACAATAACAACTCACATCCTAGCCTCTTACAACATGGTACTTCTAAGACTAACATTTCACTCTTTTTATATTTTTGTGAAGTAACATGCTACTTCAAAGTGCATCAACTAACGTTTCAAGGGTCTAAGACTAAATGTGGGCACCCTTTTGGGCTCACATGCTCGTTCTCCTAGAATCTGCCGGAACCGCCCGCGGAATCCTCACAGATTGGGGTCTGGAGGAACCTGCTCCTTCTTCTGTCTTGGCCTTCCGCCTGACAGGTTGTTGCGTTTTTGGTTTGCTTTGCAACGCCTTATTCAAAACCGTGATCGCTTGTTTCAGTTTTGTGAACCTGCTAGCGACCTTGGTGTTCGATAGAGTACCAACTATGAAGATGGTCTCCGGTTTTATGGTGTCCGGGTCAACGCACGTCTCCTTGGCGTATAGGGGGTTGAAAGCCTCGGAGAATTGGTGCATGAACATATGCACGTTCTGCACGGCGGAGTTCTCTAGAATAACGTCCACGTGCTCCCCGAGAGCTTGGACGGAAGCAACCTCCCATCCCGTCAGCGTTGCCCAGGTGTGTTGCTCGTGGGTCCCCACTTTCACCACGAACAAGAGCTTGTACTGGGAGGCTTTCACAACCTGAACGGACCACGCAAGAACGATCCCATCCTTTGGGACGTATGAGTCGTCCTGTGGAGTTTCGTACTCCTCCCAAAGGTGGTCTGGGGCGAGCATGAACCACCTCTCTCCAGGTCTCTTTTTAGTGGCCATTTGTAAGTCCAGAAACAAATTTGTTAGTTTAGGTCGATCGACCCAAAGTTTCTCGAACTTGGATTGAACATCAGTGCGAATTGAAGGGTGCTCTACTGGCCATCATGAATAGGTTTGGGTCGACCGACCCAAACCCAAGCCTCGAATAGCCTAATCGTATATGAATTATTGGTAGAGTTAGGGTCTTAAGAATATGAATATATTGAATATTGTGTAGTGGTCAAATTATCCAACAGGAGAGCAATTTTTGGTGACCTTCTAGGGTTGCGCTGGACGTATGTGGACATGCCAACAAATATCAGACGATTTCAAATTATAGCCATTTGAATATAATTTCTTGTTGATGGTGGGAAGGATGTTTATTTTGGGACATTGGATTTGTAGGTTGCAGAGTTTGGGTCGTTCGACCCAAACCAGCTGCAGAGTTTGGGTCGAGCGACCCAAACTAGCTGCCCAGTTAATTCTTTATGGGTTTGGGGTTTTATATAGAGGTTTCGGGCGTCTACCGAAACCGTAGTGTTTCAATATTCACCCATAATGTTTTACGCTGCATATACAATGCTTATGCATTGTATATGCATGAAGACCCTAAAGGCTAAGAAGCAGGTTATGTTGAGTGAGATAAGTTACCTTGATGCAAGCTCTGCCAATCTGATGTTGTTTTGCGAATAGGTTTTGCGAATCTGATTCTTAGAATCAGATTACACCTGAACACTCAGATATCACTAACATTCACTAAAATTCCACTCACTAGATTTCACAAACAACTCACACACACTTCAAAACAACAAAAACACTCTGAAATCACTACAAGGGCGCACTTTAAAACAAAAACACACTCCTAACCAACAAACACACTCTGAAATCACTCAATGCTCGTATTTTTAAACAAAACAACACTCCTAAACAACAAACACACTATGAAATCACTCAATGCGGATACTTTTACACAAAAACACTACCCTACTACAATCACTCCTAAACCCTTACAAGAAGAAGAGAGAATGAGAGACGGCGAGAAGAATGAGAGAAGAGAGAATGAGAGTATGAGAGAATGAGAGAATGAGTGTAAGTCGAAAGGCGCCGCTTCCAATCCTAACCAACAAACACACTCTGAAATTACTCAATGCTTGTATTTTTAAACAAAACAACACTCCTAAACAACATACACACCCTGAAATCACTCAATGCGCATATTTCTACACAAAAACACTTCCCCAACCCCTAAACACACTCTACAATCACTCCTAAACCCTTACAAGAAGAAGAGAGAATGAGAGAAGAGGGTTACAAGAATCAGAGAGGTGGAAAGGAATGAGAGAGAGAATGTGGGAAGCGGCGTTAGGCGGAGGCGCCGCTTCACGACAAGGTGAGAAATGAGGGAGAGAAAGGAGGGAGCTTGGCGCGGAGAGAGTTAAATAGACAAAGCGAAGGGTCGCCATGGGACCCAATCTGGGCCATGGGAGCGCCCCGAGCCCATCTACGGCTCACAAGCCTCGCGGGCAGCCACCCTACCATGTGTCAACACCTTATTGGTGATGGTGGCTACCCGAGGCTTCTGGGGTGCACACTTGGCGCCTAGCGGCCACCCGGCCTCCTGCCCGCCGAAGCCCGGCCCCGGCCTTCTAAGCCGCTATCTATAGCGGCTTAGCCCAAAAATCGAAAAGCAACATAGCCTAAGGTATTGCACAAAATTAACACCATCACCAACTCTGATTTTAATGGTGTTCAATTCAATGGTCCCGCGTTGGAATTGCTTACATCATAGAATGAATCCATTATTTGTTTTAGTATTTGAATATTGTAGTCATATGGAGTAAGATGAGAGCGATACAAAGTCTAAGAGGAGTATTTCATAAGTATATTGCAATCCTCAAATGCAATTGCACGGTGCAACAATTAAAATATGGTGACAATTTACATGGTCAAGGGTTTAGACTAAGTGCTCTCTATTGTAATTTCTATAACCCAAGTTCGTAGAAGATAAGGCTCTAGCCTACAATGGATATTACCCACCCAAGTAGCATTAAATTCAACATTTATATCAGTACATAGAAGTTGACATTTGAAGTACATGGGAGATACACAAAGATTACAAATTTATCTACTGCAACCCCATGGAGTTCAACATCATATGAAGCCATTTAAGCATTAAGCTTGATGTTCGATGATCCCTCCAACCTAAACCCTAAACCCTAAACCCTAAACACCGCAAGCCTTAAATGAATGGCACATAAGGTTAAATGACAGGGCCTTAGTGCTTGTAGTTTCCAATACAAATGTATATTGTCTTGACAACATCCTAATCATATGTGCTCACGATCATGTCAACCAATATTAAGTTATAACAATGTCTGTCTAAAAAAAAGAGTATAATAACTTGATTATAGTATATATGATCTTCATACTAGATTTCAAATGGACTTCATGATAGTTTCAAACATCCTTGAAAGAGTGAACTAAAAAGTCCTATTCGTGATGGAATTCCCATTAATGCCTTTCACATAGGTTATCCATTGCCACACTTGTATGTTGGACAATGGATCAACGTTGTGTGCACACATTACAAACGTCACATGTTCTTTTAAAGCTTTTCTCATTTTATTGTTGCAAATTGAAAGTTGGCCAATTTATTCAAATTTGTCATGAGATCAATTCCTTGTTTTCAATGTATAAGTCCTCATGTGAAAGTCTTCATAACGACATAAACTGTAATTGTATTTGGTGGCTTCAGCTATATGAAGTTTCATAATGTTGCCACATATATTGTCAAGATATTATTTGAAATAAACCATAATATTTGAGTCCAAGTAGAGTAATATCCTGGAAGTACATAATTTAATTTGTATGCAATGCATCAATGTGAAGTTGTGGAGGATGAGTTCTCAAAATCAGTTATCAAATATCATTTTCTTCCCAATGGTGCATGTCATAGGCACATAAAATGAGACAGTCTACCCCCATCAACAATAATTTTAATTTTTTTGACAAATATTGTTATAGGATATTGGAAGATATATCGGAGATCTTTCTTTATCATTTTTTTTCCATATCCTTACTAACACTATATTCAAACATGTAACTTCAACATATTACCATAGATAATATTGAGTGTTTGAGTTTACAATGTTTGATGTTACTTACTTTCATAGTGGTATTAGTATTGAGTAGATGCGTTCGTATTTAGTGTATCAAAATCTAAATATGTTATTTATTGTAGGAACACTACAACACTACATTTTTCGTCAAACATTTTTCAAACAAATAAAGTTAACTACATTTTTTTGACAAGTCAAATTACAAATAACTTAAGTTACAAAACCCAACTACACAAAATATGATATCTAGTGTTTGATACCCTATATACAAGCGCATGCACTAAATATCAATAACCATATGAAAGTCAGTGACATAAAATGTAAACTCTCACAATAAGTATCATCTATGGTAATATGTGGAATTTACATGTTTGCAATTAGTGTTAGGAAGGATGTGAAAAGAAAAAATATACGTGAAAGTAGAAGGTAAGCGACACATTTATGTGTAACAGTAATTGTCAAAGATTTAAAAATTAATGTTGAGCATAGTAGGGTGGTAACAACACTAAATATAATGAAACACACACCCCATATTTTGTGTAGTTATTTCATCACGGAATTAGCAATGTCATTTGATGGTTGGCGCCACGAAGAGCCACGAAGGCCACACATTAGTAAACTTGAAGTGAACTTCAAGATGGATTCAAATATCATTAACAGATTGAACTAAAAAGCGACATTGGTAGTTAGTATCCCTTTAACAACGTCCACATACGTTCCTCATTGGCACACTTGCATGCGAGATAATAGAGCAATGTTCTAGGGTTTAGGGTTTAGGGGAGACAAATAAATAATTTTATTCATCACGACAATGGCCTCAAGCCTTGGAAACCCTTTCATAATTGCAGCCTCCAAATGGCCCAAACCCCACCTAAATAGGTTTACACTTGAAAGCATTGAATGGAGTTAAAATATTTGTTAAAATATACCGTCATGACACTTGAAAAAATTAATGTGGCCGCCACCCTTCCTCCCAACGGCGTATGTCATATCCACACAAGACAAAAAAATAAAATAAAATATCATAGACTAAGTCATATGACGGCTGGGGTATCAGAAGGGCATTGAAAGATGCGCATTTTCTACTATAAAAAAAAAACGGGGAATTATGTCAGGAGGTTTGAAATAACCTCTGCAAGAGAACAAGGCGGGAAAGACATCCAATGAGGAAGTCCAAGAAACGGAGGTGGATAGTATAAAGGGACGCACCCCCCAAAAGTTTGTCCTTTTTTGCTCTTCTCCCACTCTTGAATTCGTAGAGAGAACTCTTAGTCGGAGCTATACTTCAAGGTTCGTGCATGCTGCCGTTCATTAGCACTTATCAACAGCATGCAAGTTCATGAGCACCTACCCACAGCATGGAAGCCCACCGTGAACTTTGCAATGAGCTCAAAAACAACACATTTCGGATTATCCGCCGGATTTTGAGGGTTTTAGTGTGACTCTTATCAGGTTTGGGTCGGTCGACCCAAACCCCTCCGCTAATGTGGGCGGGTTTCAGCCTGACCCTGATCAGGTTTGGGTCGGTCGACCCAAACCCCTCCACTAGTGTGGGCGGGTTTCAGCCTGATCCAAACCTATCCCCTCGTGAGGCAGGTACTAGAGTGGACAAGGAGCCCATCCTGGCCCTCAAGGTTTGGGTCGGTCGACCCAAACCTATACCCTCCTGAGGCAGGTACTATGGTGGACACGGAGTCCATCTTGCCCCTCAAGGTTTGGGTCGGTCGACCCAAACCTTTACTCTCATGAGGCAGGTACTAGGGTGGACACGGAGTCCATCCTGCCCCTCAAGGTTTGGGTCGGTCGACCCAAACCTATCCCCTCGTGAGGCAGGGTCTAGAGTGGACAAGGAGCCCATCCTGGCCCTCAAGGTTTGGGTCGGTCGACCCAAACCTATCCCCTCGTGAGGCAGGGTCTAGAGTGGACAAGGAGCCCATCCTGGCCCTCAAGGTTTGGGTCGGTCGACCCAAACCTATACCCTCCTGAGGCAGGTACTATGGTGGACACGGAGTCCATCTTGCCCCTCAAGGTTTGGGTCGGTCGACCCAAACCTTTACTCTCATGAGGCAGGTACTAGGGTGGACACGGAGTCCATCCTGCCCCTCAAGGTTTGGGTCGGTCGACCCAAACCTATCCCCTCGTGAGGCAGGGTCTAGAGTGGACAAGGAGCCCATCCTGGCCCTCAAGGTTTGGGTCGGTCGACCCAAACCTATCCCCTCGTGAGGCAGGGTCTAGAGTGGACAAGGAGCCCATCCTGGCCCTCAAGGTTTGGGTCGGTCGACCCAAACCTATCCCCTCGTGAGGCAGGGTCTAGAGTGGACAAGGAGCCCATCCTGGCCCTCAAGGTTTGGGTCGGTCGACCCAAACCTATCCCCTTGTGAGGCAGGGTCTAGAGTGGACAAGGAGCCCATCCTGGCCCTCAAGGTTTGGGTCGGTCGACCCAAACCTATCCCCTCGTGAGGCGGGGTCTAGAGTGGACAAGGAGCCCATCTTGGCCCTCAAGGTTTAGGTCGGTCGACCCAAACCTATCCCCTCGTGAGGCAGGGTCTAGAGTGGACAAGGAGCCCATCCAGGCCCTCAAGGTTTGGGTCAGTCGACCCAAACCTATACTCTCATGAGGCAGGTACTAGGGTGGACACGGAGTCCATCCTGCCCCTCAAGGTTTGGGTCGGTCGACCCAAACCTATACCCTCATGAGGCAGGTACTAGGGTGGACACGGAGTCCATCTTACCCCTCAAGGTTTGGGTCGGTCGACCCAAACCTATACCCTCATGAGGTAGGTACTAGGGTGGAGACGGAGTCCATCTTACCCCTCAAGGTTTGGGTCGGTCGACCCAAACCCACCTTCACATGAGGCAGGTACTAGGGTGCACACGGAGACCATCCTACCCCTGAAGGTTTGGGTCGGTCGACCCAAACCCACCCCCACGTGAGGCAGGTACTAGGGTGGACTTTGAGCCCTTCCTGCCCTATAAGGTTTGGGTCGGTCGACCCAAACCTTATCCCACAGTGGGCATGTACTAGGTTTGACCCATCCCATTGCCCTTACATAATTTGGGACGGTCTACCCAATCCATCCCCACTGTGTGGGTGCTCTCTGTTATGAGCCTGAACCCATCTTGCGAAAAGGTTTGGGTCGCTCGATCCAATTTATCCCCACTGTTTGGATGGAGTCTGGATGACCATGATCCCATCGTGCCACAAGGTTTGGGTAGGTCGACCCAAACCCAGACCCACCGTGTGGATGGGCTCTAAATGATAGTGTGTCCACTGGCCAACCCAAACCTTTACAAAGCCAATGGCATAGCATTCATATGAACATGTATGAACACTGTGTATTTGCAATATTGTTTATATAAGATGGTTTTTGTATTATTCGATTGGAACCTACAATTTTTGTGGTTTCTTGATAAGGTTCAATGTTCATGTGTGTAGGCAGAATGAATGGGTTTAGTGGAAGAGGGGATTAGTCATCTGAAGATATGGCCACTTGGCCATCTGCATCTGAGGATGAGATAGACATTGTCGGGGAGGATACTTTGGCTGACAGTGCAGATGAAGATCATTTGGATTTACCTTCGCCTTCCGTACCGCAATGTCCCATTGCTGAATATACGGGACTCTCAAGGGCTTCATGGGTGAATTTGGAGGTGGTACTTCTTAATGACAGTGGAGTTGTTGTGGCGGAGGGGATTTGTCGCAACACCCATCCACAAGATTGCATTGATGAAAACCCGCTTGGCACCGAGGACGTTGGGGTTGTCATATTGGAGTCGCTCGTTCATTCCGAGGTGGATCCCACTCATAGGTTCTCCCTCCGGAGGTGGCCATTGAGGAATGTCACGATTGATGGAGTTAGTTTGTGTGAACATGAGCAACGACACTTGCAAATCCAAAAATAGCAGCAATCAAACATGCGGCCACGCAAGGGTCAAAGAAAGTACGATACATTGGCACGTCCTGCTCCGTCTGCAACTGATTGTAAACGTCAAAGGTTGCTCGGGGAGGAGTCCATTAGAGAAGTTGCCACAAAGGATTGTTGTGTGCATCGTTGTTGCCAATTGTTTCCCCGGGATAAATTGTTGGCCATCCGCGAAGAAATGTGGCTTGGTGATTTCCGTCTAAGATCCACCAAAAAACTTGATGTGCATAGGGCGATACATGTGAATGGGGTGGGTCGCAAGGTCATCACCATTGAGAGCATAGACGTGTGTTGCAAGGCATGGTACACCATTCATGGTGTGTCGAAAGCGGACTTTTATAGACAAGCTGCTTATGCCAAGGAAGGCCGCCGGTCCCGTCACCATGGGAACGTGGGTTTAAAGAAACCTAGGGAAGCAACAAGGCAAGCAACGGCCACTCTAGCAACCATAATTGTCCCACTTGCCGATGCAATGCCGCACAAAACACGCACATTCACAACTGGTGAAAAGGTTGTGGAGAAAGTTCGTCCCATAGGCACAAAATGGAAAGACATATTGTTGGATGTAAATGCAGTTGGGAAGAAGATTGGGTTGGAGCCAATTTCATTGTCAAAATTGAGTGCAATAAAAAAAACAAACTTCAGCGAATACATTACAAAAAGACGAGGGGACAAATTTGCAAGGTGCTCTAATTGCGAGAAGTTGAAGCGCCTTCAGGATGCACACACGATGGGTACCGAGTCGTTTGCGGTGCATCAATTGAACTATTTCAAGCACGTAAACATGCAAGAGGCACACCGTAATGATTACTACACAAATAGAGCGTTGTCCATCTCCAGGCCCTTGGAAGTTCTTACGGTCATCCATGACAAAATGGACCATGCCAAGACAGCCTCCCCATGTTTTGCAAAACGAATCAAGGCCACGGATGGGTTTTTTAAGTTGCATGTATCGGTTACAGGTGATCTTCGAAACAATGTTGACATAACCTAAATATTGTTGTATTTTATTATGTGATGTACTTGAGAACATTGATTCACTCAAAATGATTTAGACATACATAGATACTAATCACTTTGGGTTGGCATTGTAGGAATGATTGCACATGGACACGGTGATGTCAAGTTTGCCCATTATGCTCTTAATTTGTATCCAGCAGATTCAAACCACACGATAGGGTCATTTGCAAGGCTTTTGCGTGATTTAGAGAAACCGCCAGCATATTCTTCAGGATTGTTATTTGAAAACACGGGTTCAACACCTTTATATGAAGCAATGATGGATGGAAAAGATGTATGCTTGCATTCGTTGCCCGAACCATCCAGTGAACCCGTGATAGCCAAGAAGTTGCCCCCCACTTTGCGTGTCCAATTGGACAATTGTGCCAAGGACAATAAAAGTAGATATGTATTTGCATATTGGTCATTGTTGGTTGCGAAAGGCATTTTCAAGGAGGAGGTTTTTGTGTCCTTCCTATTGGTAGGCCACACGCACGACGATATTGATGCATCTTTTGGACGGTGGAGCATGAAGTTGCGGGAGGAGGATTTTCCTACAATCCCGTTATTGATGAAGTCGTACATGGATTTGGAGAACGTTCCCGTCATCCCCCATATGATTGAGGAGGTGCCAGACTTCAAGGCATTTATAGAACCTTATATTCGAAGTGGAGCTCATCGATTGATTGGCCATACAAAGGCACAACAATTCCGGTTCTACATGCGTGACGATGGTGTCCCGGCCATGCAATACAAGTTGTTGTGCACGACACAAGACTGGAGCCCGCCAGAGGGTCTCCTTGTGTGGTGCGTGGATGCGGATGGGAAGACCATGTTACCGGATGGAGAGCCTAGGCCTTGCAAGCCAATAGCCATGAAGAATTTGGAGGATATTTTGAAAGGTATATCAGGCTTCATTCAATATTGGGAGAGTTTGAAGATAGCGGATGTTGGCGGATCATGTTGGCATCGTTATGGGAGTTGGATACATTATTGGACACGTGTTCGTGCGGCTTTGGCAGACCTCCACCAAGATAGCCCTCATACTTTGAGGCACGGATTTTGGCCACAAACTCGTATCGATGTACAAGCTTCGGAGGCTAGTCTTTTGGGAAATGGAGAGGTTCGTGAGGAGTTTGATATGGACGACCATTACGTTGGGCCTGCTAGTCAACGTCCCCCACCATCTTTCCGCATTGCAGTGGATTGTCATGAAGGTTATATGCTCATTTTGCGTCCTGGAGATGAGACATATGCAAAGCCAGTGTGGGTGGCAAGAGCTTTGTCCAATCCAAATTTTGTATCTTCCAGCCCTCATTTTCGACAAATACAAGTAGAGTACTACCGACCGACAGCACAGAATGAAGATGTTGGTCGGCATTATACAGGCTGGGATACAAACCAACACTTTCGGTGGAAGGTGGATTCTGAGCACGGTCCATCTTGGGTAGATACAGATTCCATATTCATAGCATGGAAACCACGGAAAAATCATAGTGGATCAGTGTCCATCCCTCAAAAGTACATAACTTTTGCAAAAGACAACCTTGCTCGGATCGCAGAAGAAGCAACCCACGTTGAATGAGAAGTTGGTAGGATTGTGTTAGCATGATTATAGTGTAAACAGTAATTCGACGAATATATATTACTCATATGTGTGCTCCTCAAACTTGGGGCAAAGTTTGGGTAGAACTTGCGAATGCTATATTGTTTGGGGTTGGATGAATATCCATTTACTATATTTCAATACAATTGTGAAGTTCATTTTTTTATTAAGTTTGGTACTAAATTTTCCATTGAAGAAATATGCATTTATTGCATGCACTTTGTATGTTGCAATGTCTATATTTTATTGACCATGCTAATAATAGAAATCATTTTATATGTTTCTTGGGTGAAACTAGTTTGGAGTGCTCTACCCAAAGTGTTTTTGTTGATGAAGTTGGTGTTGAGTGCTCTACCATATGTGCTTATGTCCACACATAATAGATTTGGGATATTAGAACATATAATATATTTGAGATTGTTCGCAATATAGTTTCGGAACACGGAATGTTGTTTGATCCATATATTAATTTGAGACTAGAGAAAGTCTCAATTTAACGAATATAGTGTTCTTCCACCTAAACCTTGCAATATTCGTCCAGTGTCAGAACCCATTGTGAGAATTGACAACCGAATTTATGACCTTTTGAGTATCTTGACCGATAGACTCACTAGATTAGAGCATTACGTGTATAACACATCGGAGAGATTAAAGAGAGATCAGTATCGAGAGGAAAATCTTCCAGGTGCGGAAGCACTGTGGTACCAAATTCAACGAGGGAAAGCGAGAGTATTTCATTAAATGTGATTTGGAGAGTCGGGACCATGTATAAATGACCTATATTGAAATACATACCATGTAAATTAGGTGCAAATAACTGATATTTAGGTGGTTTCATAATTTTGATGAGTTTGACAATAAGCAAGCAATCTTTGAAAATGTGAACACTCATGCTTAAGGTGTATTTTTTTGAACTTGCCATGTAGCCATTGTGACATGATTATATACAAAAAGACCACATATATCATGTGGGTGGACATTTGACATCATAGTGAATATATTAATGCCAGGGTGTGGCTACAGTTTATTCTAGAATCGGCCAAAAAAATTAAAGTTATCTAAGTACTACACTCAATATAACTTTGAGTGTCATTTGATATTTTATGTCACTTTCGTGACTTTTTGGATGATCCTTTTTTTATGAATAAGTGAATAATTATTGTCATGGATGATGGATGAGTTCATTCATTGGCCAAAACCCTACCTTCTCTTGTCAGCAACTTGTGATGAAATATTGCCATGGATGATTGAAATTTTAGATGAAAACTCACTTGGTAAGTGATAGTAATTGCAACACTGCAAATCTATAATCCCCCCAAAAAATACAAGGAATGACTAATAATGTTGGGTTGACATTTAGTGTCAGTGACACTTACACTGAGGTTTACAATTAGTATTGAGCAAGACAATTAGAATTGGTGGCACTAAACTAAATATCATATTTAGTGGACTTAATTCTTGTCGCCGTTGTCGCATTTGATCATGTTATCACTTCCTTTTTAAAGTAGATTGTGGTGTCTTATTTGATACTTATTGGGGAGGTCATAAAAATGATTGCCTAGACCATAGAACATATATATGTTTCCTTGGCAATCATTGAGTTACATCCTATTCGTGAAACAATTGCTAATGACATTTTCATTGGAAGGTGAAAGTGGATTGCATATGTAATAAATGATTATTTGTTTCATGATGTATATTTATTGTATGTAGTGGAGGCATTTTCTAGCCGTTATTACGTATGCAATTGTTCTTCTTTATAAATTTCTTGTGTATAGGGGCTTTGATCTCATAGTGACCCATGCATGTCATTTGGGTTTCCAATGGGAAGTCCACCCCCTAGGCATGGTTTACTTGCCAACCAACAATAAAATTAGTGTGTGAATCTTAGATTTTAACTAACTATTGATAATTTTTTCTTTATTATATTTGTATTTAAGTAGAATTGGACTAAGTCCAAGTCCATAATTATAACATTCTAAATTCTATGATATGATCCTATGATATGTGTGGTAGGAACCTTCAATAGCATTTGTAGAGTCAATAATGAAAATATTATAGTAGTTGTTTTGATGTTATTTTCAATATTCAACATTTAATAATATGTATTGAAAAATAATTGATGAAATATATATGTATATGAAATTTCTAATGTATTTGAAAGCCCAACGTTCAAGTAATCACTAAGGATTCACACATCTCCTATAAAAGTTAGGTATATCATAAGGATATCAATGGCCCTAGCCGTAGACATGAAGCAAAGAACAAGTCCGTAATTTGAAAATATGTCCAAATTTACTTGAATACAAGTTACTAGTCTCTACCATAGGAACTTCGGGTAGTTTTAGCAGTTTGTTTCCATTTTAGGCATGATATTTAATTTTTCTTTGATTGCCAAGCAAGTAATTTCTAATTGTTGGCATGAAGTGGATATCCCTTTCATTCATGTTGTATTTGCATCATGTATGAGCCCCATGTGATTGTGGGCAAAGTACACTAAATAATCATATTAGTGTGGACCACAATAATTCCTTTAGAGCCCACATTAAATCTCATAATAAAATTAAATGTGGGCCATGTCAACTTTCAACCCACGTCAAAAGTATAATGAAAAATTAGTGTGGGTGTGAGGCAAGAATCACTCCCATGCACCCTTAACTGCGTCCTAGTCCGGGTGAGAGGTCTCCTTCCACAACCTTCCCCTCTTCCTCACGAGCATATCACAATTCTCCAATTGGAGCTAAAATGGTGTGCTTGACACCTTCTCCTTTATTACATTTGATACCTCGGTATTCATAAATACTTGAGTCACACTCATAACCAAGTAAAAACCAATCAAATCCATGCCATGGTCTAAGAAATCCTAACCTAAGCGCCATACTCACATGATGCCTCTCAATGAGGTTCATCACTTGACGAAACCACACATGGGCATGCCTAACCACCAAGCCTTAATCTCAAACTCAACATTGCAGTGATTCCAGCTTTAATCGGTCCTTGGCTCTCCCGGCCCTTGAGCCCATTGAGCTGCATTTCGAGCCTGTGATTGATGCCGCAGCTTCTCCTTCCTTCAACTCAGCCTCTTCCGCCACAGAGGCAGCCCTTGAGCCCCTCAGTAAAGCCTCACAAACAAAGAGTTCATAGGCACACATTGAAGGCAACAGATGCCGAACAACACTCCAAGCTCGCTGCCTTGGCTGCCGTGGTCTCTTCTCCCCCTTCCTCCCTTAAGCATTACGCGGCAGTCAAGCTGGGTGCGCTCCCTCCTTCTCCAGCCACCAGCACTGCTTCCCGACACAGAGCGATAATCACGGCAACCTCTGTAGCACATTCAAGCCGGGAGGCCCCTGCGCGAAGCGTAAGTAAATTCTGCCACTGCTCCTATCTCTCCCAACCGACGCGGCCACGTTATCAAGGACCACAAGACCCCCCTGTCTTCTCCCTCCACTGGAAGCAGACTACGAAGAAGAAGCTGCTGCTGCCTCCCTTTGTTTTAGAGGGCCGAACCATTTTGCGGGCAGAAGCTCACCTGAATTTCTAGCCGCTGCTCCAGCCAGCTCTCGGAGCCCAACGCACATCTCAATCAACGTCTTCTGATGCCGCCCCTGTCGCCTCCTTCAGCACTCCGAATCACCGAACCCAGATTCGGAGGCCTCGTCACTCTGGCCACATGGCGGGGAGCTCCTACCCTCAGTTGCTCTCCCCCGCTCTCTCTCTCTTCCCATACTACCTCCGACAGAGCTTTCGCATGGCTCATGAGCCAGCCTCCTTTTCCCACACACCCTTGAGCTCTCTCGGCTCAGCCTCAGAAAAAAGCGAAGGAGGAAGGAACAGTGCCAACCGCTGCCGCACTTGCGGTGCTTCCCAGACCCGGGAATCCTGTACCCGATCCAAACCCAATTTCAAAAGATAGCCCAATTCGGCCAGCACCCTTGCCCTAAAACATACACTTGACTAAAACAACCACCTTTTAACTCTAAGCTTTAACCATTGATTAACTAATTCCCATTTAAATCCCTCTAAATCTTGAACACAATAATAACTCCTACTTAGCCCTTTCTCTCAACTCAAATCCAAAATCAAGGACATCACTCTTTTTTAATCTTTTTGAGTATTTCATGTAAATGCAAAGCCTAAGGTTTTGATAAACTTTACGATTAAGAACACATGTGGGCACCATATTGGGCTCACAGTGGGGCCATAGTAATTGGTTTTGTAGCAAATAGGTGGGATGAATATTTTATTTTATGATATTACTTTTGATGTAAAATGAGTATTTTCTTTTATTTGAGATGCTCGGGGGGTTCACTGGCGAAAATCGTAGAACAACGTGCGATAAAAAATAAGGTCTAATATATTCATTGTAGATAAATTTTGTAAAATACTTACATATAATATAGGGGGTTTTAAAATAGTGAAAAATGATTACATGTAAAATACCATCACACCTTTATTTTGAGAAATACCATACCTTATAATCTTTTCTGCAAGGTAAATAGCCCCCCAATAAATAGGTCCCGAACGCACGTGTATGCAAAATATAAGAGGGAGTGAACCCCCCGAGTTGAGATGTTGGGTAGAAGTCTCAAAAAAGACAGAGGGAACGAACGGGGATCTTGGACACACATTATTTCCAATGCTTCGCAGGTGACTCCAAGAGCCCTTGTATCATTTTGGATTTCTACAGACCACCCGGGTCGGTGTACACAAAGAGAAAAAAATACATGTGACACACAAGAATACAAAGCTTTGCTTATTTTGTGTTGAATGAGTGCATTGGATAATAACCATTCAAGTGGGGAAGAACATCTCTATATGATAAATTTCTCTGGATAGATAGAAAATTGGTGCTAATAATCATCTAATATATGTTAAAACAACAAGAAACAATAAAAAGAATGTGAGTTGCTATGCTATGATGTTCCATAAGAGACTCTAGATAATTCATAGTCATAAGTTCAAAGGCATGTCTTGTACATTTTGGAGGCAAAACTTTGTTTGATGTGAGACCTATAAATATGGGAATGTCAATTACTTTTACTACATCCATTCTTGGCCTATACATTATTAGAGAGGCTTGGTTTTGTTGAGGAAGTGCCCCAAATTTCACAGACC
Organism: Polytrichum commune; assembly: GCA_950295325.1. NCBI lineage: Eukaryota > Viridiplantae > Streptophyta > Polytrichopsida > Polytrichales > Polytrichaceae > Polytrichum > Polytrichum commune. The sequence continues at coordinate 42,230,715 of OX485807.1, forward strand.
TGTAGGGCCAATCATTTTGTAATGAAAGTTCACATTTTGTAATAAAATATCTATTCGATTCACTCATAAATCATCCTACGCCCTAAACAATATAAATCTTTCTAATGTTCAAACCTTGAGCCCATCAAGAGACCTCATCGCTTTTCAATAAGTTCAGGATCCATTGAACCACTGTTTCGAACAACTTTCAATCAAGTCAATATTTAATATTCTATTGATGTCAGAACAAAGTGATAGAAGTTGAGTTATGCATGGCCACAAATAAGAAAATGATTGGCTTTAAACATTCATACAATCAAAGAGAGAGTCTAGTATCCTATATATGTGAATAATAAATAAATATTCCCACTTTGTTCAAGGGCCCATGGAATGTAATTGACATAGTCTATAGTCATGGAACCGACCCACATGGCTAAATAATGTTATTTGACTACGTGATTGAATACCTTATACAAGATTTTGCAAAGAGCAAGAAGTGGTAAGATCAATTCAATGCGGAAAATGAACTAGAATCTCCATAACGAAGAAATAACCAGTTCTTAATATATAATAGTAAGCGATCAACTAAAAAATGCAAAAACTTCACTGTTAGGTTCAAAATCATAGTAGATCCTCACCTGGTAGAGTAGATCTTAACACTTGGTTCCAACGTGCAACTAGCTTGTCGAAGTTGATATGTGAAATATGTATTCAACATTTCACCAAGAAAACTACGTGCATTGTGGCTCATTTTAAAAATCCTAAGCACTTGCGTTCTATAGTGGTCAAGCTTGGAAACACTTCTACGTAATTAGGGTACAAAACTTGTTCACCATGCTAGTAAATAAAAACCATACGTACGATGCCACCATATAAATGTCCATCAAGTATTTCAGTGGAGAATGTTGAATTAATTCAGATTGGATTGAAAGAGATAATATGCCTTTTGGAAGTTTGTCGATTGTCCTCGTCATCATCTTATGCCCATGGTCTGGAGGCCATCATGGACCTTTATAACCTACATCCATCGCCCCTACATGGGTTGCATTATCTATGTGAACAATATATAAGGTAGAAACACCATAAGCGCTTAACCACCCTCTAGCCATACACTAGACCTCCATCATAATGGTGAAGTGCCATTTCTAAAACCGATCATGGTTCAGCAGCAACTTCAATGCGTGTACACTTGGTGTAGCCAATGGAAGTCAAGTGTTAAAGTACTCATGAGGTAACCGATTTAGGCGATGTTCTGTCTGGAAATGCGAAGTACCGTGTTCGGTGTAGGGAGAATCTAGTGAACGAGTAGGGGGTTGGACAAACTTTCCACTTTAAAAAATTATGGAATTTTTTGTACAAGGCAGAAAAATATGAAACTACGTGCATTCTTCATGAATCCTTCTCGTCTATCTTGGAAAATTATCTCATGACTGTCAGACCAGATCTTTGATGCGAATCACCTTATTTTCACGGGTCATGGTATTTCTACCTTATGTGCTTAACTTATAGTCCATGCTATGTATTGCGGATTCGGTCTGTTGCATGGATGGATGTATGTATGAAACGAATTACGTGTTCCGTGTGTTTTATACCTGGATACAGCCACTTATAAGTACAATCTCCATGTGTAAATGCAGTGTGGCTCCGTTTTCTGCATGACTTGATGTGAATGGTTGGGCTGGCCCTTGCAAAGAAGGAAATAACGACCCTCAATACAGGATGCAAGCGATTACTGCACTAAATATGATATTTGGTGTGACTTACTATTTGGAATCATGCGATGCTATATCTATTTACTGTATATTCCATACTTTACCAACAAATGTCAAATTGGTGGTTTGGACATTACATAACGTTAACAACTTTACTTGGTAGAAAGTTACATTAGCAATCGAAAGATATAGCATTGCATAATTCCAAACAACAAGTGAGGGTAAAAACATTCATATATAGTGAATATTTACCCGAGGGAGACATGTATTATTAACACACGATCGTGTTACGTGACGAGCCGTCAATTTGTTTGAACTTCATGCAAGTTACTGTAAAAGGTAACTGTGAGTTTTGAAGAATACTTGTTGGTAGAAATTGGTTTGCCCACAGTGAATGGAAAAGCAAAGGCCCGGAATAGTGCTCCGAAGAATGTGCAAAGACTTTGACACTTGTCGGCCATGTAGTCCTCCTAGATGATATATGCACCATGATTTAAGCGTAAAGTTATCCCCACCTTGGCAACAGACCGTGTCCAAGATGGCATGGGTTTGGCATGGCCAAGGCTACCCCCACTTCAAATCTATTATTTGTTATGCCCCCTCCCCACCCGACTTTACCAAATAACCAAAGTCTTTCATGAAAACCGGGCAAAGCTCCCTTGGTTATAGCGGAGGCGTCCGGCTATCCCAATGCATCTACAAGAACTTGCTCTGGAGATTGTTGAGTTGGTTTTTAGTTAAGTAGCTTTCACACATGGTCATTGTTTTATCTACCAAACTGCAATGAATGTTGGATAGTTTTTGTCCCATCCCCAAATGCCTTACTAGTCATCTATCTTACCATCGGTTTTTGTTAATGAAGCTCCTCGTGCCCTCATAGCTAAGACTAAAGGCAACCAATCACAAGGGCGGGAGGCGACACTTTTAAAGGTCCTACATTCTTGCCTCATGTCTAGGTACCTATGGGAGGGTCGGTGCTTGGGGCCTAAAACCAGGGCTGATTTTTCATAAAGTTTTGGCATGTCCATGTCCAAAAACCTTGAATTGAAAGGCAAAAAAAATTGCAGCCCGTCCCAAAACCGGTAGTTTCTAAACCAACCCGTCCATGGAAAGGTGAAAGAAAAAACAACCCGTCCCAAAACCAGTCTGGAAATGAAAATACCCGTCCCGCAATACGTATAAATAAGTCTCTTACAATGTTGGTAAAGATTAAAAAATTTAAATTTAAAAAACAAAAAAAAATAGAAGATGTGACTGTTTGCACTTGGAAACAATAGGATCTTCACAAATTATGCCTTCAATGCCCGTCAGTTAATTGTCTTTTACTGTCGATTCTCATCTTTCCAGTACACCCCATTCTAGTTTCCTCAGCCACCATCATTTCTTTTTATTTCTTGTCCTTCAATCTCCCATTTCTTTCTCCACACTCTATCCTCAAGGTGTTTCCATCACCCGTTATCGCCCGTCCGTCACCACCCGCATTCCCTCCACAGGAGGGGTTTTTCTAGACAAAACCTAATCAAAAGTCATCTACGTGCTAGTTTGAAGTTAGAGACTTTAGATGCTTTGATGCACATTTCATGTGCAAATATTCTAGTTGAAAACATTAATTGGAATGCAGTGATGCTTGTTTGGAGAAACATGAAGCATAGGAGAATTCATCCACTTCTTTGAAGGGTGAGTAGCTCTTTATTTTTAAATTTTTGAACATGTTTATATATACTAATTCTTATTCAATTGTTAAGTTTACCTTCAATTATAATCTTTGACATTATGTTAAAAAGGTTCTAAATTTTGTGGTTGATGAATTAATGTATGCAGGTGTATCAAGCACTTCAGGATGGATATTTCGATTGGGTATTAGTGGTTTGATTGCATTATGCTTATATTCACATGTCATATATGACATAATGTAACTGATATTTGTACCAATTATATTGTTTGGAAACAATTATCAAAAAAATGGTTATTTTTTGAACCTGTCCAAAGTGAATTTGACACGTCCAAAAATTGGTTCATCATCTAAGAACCCGTCCATTGGAAAGATTTTATTTTATGAACATGTCCCTGGACATGTTGGGGACCTTGTGAAAAATCACCACTGCTTAAAACCTCCACTTTTAAACCATGCCACGTCATTTGCCAACAAGGCTCGGCACTAGATAATGTCAATGGTGTGAAGGCCGTGATTTAAGAACATATTGTTAGGCTTAGCTAAAGTGAGATGGGGAGGGGGCATTAGATTGGCTAGAATGGTGTCGTCTAAATGTCATTCCGGTGTCCCCTTGCCCCACCTTTAGTTAGTAGTGAATCTTGGTGTGGCGGAGGTGGACCAACGTTATTTTCAACCCCGGTAGACAATTAGGGTGGCCCATACTAATTATTTCCACTCTAATTCTCCACCCACACTAGTAGGACTATTTTGTGCACACTGATATGTTCAAAAAGGTTGCCTCTTTACCCATGTAAAATTTCTTGGGTCAAAATTAGATCGTGCAAAAACTTCTAATTGCCCATTATTTAGCTACATGGTTGTGTTCCATTCTATATTTATTATCTAACAATGGACCTCCACTATCTTACCTTAACGGGAAGAAACTTAAAAAATTAGGAAGAAACTAGCGTCGGAACGTATAATGAATAGTGTCAACATGAATAGTGCCAATATGAATATTATGAATAGTGTCAGTATTTTCAATGATAGTTCCGCTATGAATAGTAATTTTAGGGAATAATATTGAGATGAATAACATTTCTTGCGAATATTATTGGGATGAATAGTGAACCCTGCGAATAGTGCCAGGAGTATAACTCCACCCAAATTCAGAAGTTCATCCTAAATGTACGAATAATAAATGAATTTTGTTCGGGGGCCCATGGAATCCAATTGACATAGTCCAAGGTCATGGAATTCAATCGACATAGTCCGGGGTCATGGAATTCAATTAACATAGTCCGGGGTCATGGAATTCAATTGACATAGTCCAGGGTCATGGAACCGCCCCACGTGACTGAGTAATGTTGTGAACTACGTGATTGCGTAACTTTTACATATTTGATCATGCCAATGCGTGAATTGTGGTTGCCATGCAAGGAGGGCCGCCAAAAGCTCTTAGAAATTGGAGCTTACTGATCATGTCCCAAGGCACCGCGTGGGGGAATAGTTCTATGCAGGCCTAGTTGCATCTGCCATCCTCCGACTGCCACACTGAATACAAGATTTAGTATCATCAATTCTAATCGTCTTGCTCAATATAAATTGTAAACTGCAGTGTAGTGCTAAAATATATTATTTAGTAGTGTACTTGTGTCGGGAAGTGAGCATTGCTACTGTACTTAAGTTAGCACTCCTCCCTCATGGCTTGCGAATCACCTTCCAGACACTGCATGTGGTGGAGTGCGCTCTCCTTCCCAAGTGACGATGTTGTAATTATCTGAACTTCCAACTTCCAAGTGCCCGCTTTGCGCATTGCCGGATCCATCTTGTGCAACTTAAGTGAGCACTTACAACTGAAGCTTCACAGAGAACGCAGGTTCTGCCTTCTGCCCTGGATCTATCTTTGTGCTCGTGAGTGGGAGGGTTTCATGTGTGAGACGAGCTTGTTGACGTGTTGTGCAAAATGATAGACGAGACCTGTCGTTGTTCAAGTACTTGTGCAATTTACACAGTCCGTTGGAGCGGCATAGAGCATACTAACAAACTTGATGTTGTAGTTGTAATTTTGGACTACTTACGGGTTTGTTGAGGAATGAGGCGACCTTTGCGATCGGGCAATGGTAATAGAGCACCTTCAAAGGTGAAATAGAGCCATAGCCATGTTCCTCTACTGTAAACCTGTTGGAGGAGACGTAGTGAATTGCGGTCCGTTTAGTTTTCGTATTTCGAATCTAGTGCTTATGAGTTCGACTTGAATGTTAATAACCGACTTTCAAAGTTTTTGGCCCATTCCATGTGCTCATCGCACCCATGAAGTCTTCAAATGTTTATAATATATATTCATTGGCCACCAATTATAGGGAAAGAGAAATAACCTTCTAGAGTTTGCAGTCACTTGATTTTTGAGGGCGGGAAGGGGTACCGTAGCACCATAGCTGGCTCGTGCACCTTGAAATGAATATTTATTTAATATCTGAAAAATGAGGTTTGTCAACTTAAAGTATGATTTATGAAAATTTGTCAATCTTATGATTTATTTTATTATTATTTTTGGATAAGGTCCACTAGTATTGGAAATAGGTTGTTGTTTTTTTGATTCATTCATGGCGGCTTCTTGGCCTTAAACCTAAGTATCCCTCTTTCCCTTACTTAGTGTGGCATCTTGTTTGTCTTTGCACATTGTATGTGTTAGGTCTTTTGTATGTATTTGCAATTTGACATGTGTGAGAAGAGCGTTAGACATGGCACCAAAACAACGACGGATTGATTTTGCTTTTATCCTTATTAGCAAGGAGGAGAGGGAGGTGGATATATAAAGAGAGTTTGCCGCTTTGAGTGAGCAGGGTGCCGAGCCATTAACATGTTGGCATGCAACCTCTTATGGCGCGTTGACATGGAACCCAATATTCAATATTTTGAGAGAGTAGGACCCTCTCAAAATAATATTGTCCATTTGGACACCTAAAAGTCATGTTATATTTGTAGCCAATTTAGGTTGATAAATACTAGATTATACATCAGACGTGTAGTTTCCATTAAAATGAGAGTATGTTGAGCTGGGGAATCCATAATTGCACAAAGCCCGCTGCAATAATCGTAGTACGATACATATAAAGTGATAGTCACATCATCCATTAAACATCAAGTCTTGAACACTGTGGTTGGTTGTATGGGTGGGATACACCTCACCCAAGCACTCTAAGTTCGAGTCCAGTTGAATTTGTTTGAGCGCTTGAGAGAAAAATATGACTTGGTGTTGCTAATTGAGCTATGCTAGCATGAAAGATATTGTGATCAACAAGCTCTCTATCCAAATATGTGACAAGTGCCAAACATGTCAACAAAATAAAAAGTGGATATTTCCACTACTCATTTTTGAGTAATCACAGTTTAATGTTGAATACATAACTAAGGAAAGTAAAGAACTTAAAGAAAAAAATACACAAATACCGTAGTAACACTTTAATAAAATCTAAGCAATACTTTGCTTTTTAACAAATGGAACATATCCTTAGTGTAAAGCATTTATTCTCAACAAGAAAAAACCACACTCCAAATACATTTACCGAATACAAATTTTTGCATTTAAATTAGATAAACACAATTCACAACAAAATTCAAAATTGTTCAATTTTCCCAAATTAAAGAATTATAAACTATATATTTAATATAAGAAGTCAAAGTACTAAAATAAATGTTTATGTGGATATATCCAGCATATCAAGCATACGATGCGAGGCTGAGGTTGATGACTTCAATCTGAGCAGCCAGGATCTTGATGAAGCATTGGCGAGTATCCTTTCGAATTTGAGACTTCCACGTTGTCATGAGAGCATTTGTTTCTTCCCGAACATGTGGATCAACTAAATCAACCTCCCAGCGTAAACCTCTTTCACTATCCCATCCAGTGTAGAAGTCTTGCACATCCTGGTTCCTTGATGTAGGACGGAAGTATTGAATGAGAACACAATTTGGTTTCTCAGGGTTACAATTTGGATCGGACAATGCCCGACCGATCCACATTGGCCGAGGGTCACCATCTGCAGGACGAACAACAACAAAGTAGCCTTCAAAGAGATCACGGCCCACCCTAAAGGATGGTTGTGGGCGGGCTCTCAAAGGCCCAACGTAGGCATCATCCTCTCCAAACTCTTCACAATCTTCGCCATCTTCTGCTAACTCATCTGCCCAAGTCGTTTGAACACGGGATTTTCGCCAAAACCCGTCCTTCAAAACAAGCGAGGCAGGGAGTGGTTCTTGTAGCGCTAACTTCATGTCACGCCAATACAACACCAAATGCTCATAGCGCCTCCGATATTCTCCAGTAACGTCAGCATTGCACAAGTTCTCCCAATACTTCACAAACCCGGATATGTCTTTCTCAATGTCTTCTTTACCTCTCATTTCTCTAGGTGCAATTGGCAAGGGCACTCCACGGGGCCACATACTATGTCCATCAGAGTCTTCCTTCCAAAGTTTGATGCCTCTACCATATTTTCCTAATCATTTTACGTCAGTGCACAACAGTTTGTATTTCATGACTGGAATTCCATTTGAATCCAGGTAGAACTTTACTTGTTGTGGCTTCGTGTGCCCTACCAAAATCTCATCACCATCCACTAGTGACCCTGCTATGAAACCCTTAAAAGCAGGCACGTCTTCGATCAAGTGAGGAATAGTGGGAATGGATTCCACATCCATGAAGGACTTCATGAGCGCAGGGATTGTTGGAAAGTTCTCCTTCCTCAATAGCATGCTCCACCTTCCAAACAATGCATCGATGTCGTCATGCGTGTGCCCTACAATCATGAAGTTCACATACACTTCGCAAAAAATATTGTTTGCCACAAGTAGGGACCAAAAACAAAAAACATATCTATTTTTGTTGTCCCCGGTAGCATTGTCCATTTGCACATTAAGAATAGGCGGCAGTGGTGTCGCTAGCCCTGAAGATTATGGTGGTGGGGGTAGCGATGCTACACACATCTCTGCACCCTTTAGAATAGTTTGAAACAAAGTTGTTGATCCTGATCGTCCGAACAACTGCCGCGAAGAAGACTTTGGTGGCTCTTCTAGATCCCGCAACAATTTTGCCATCGAACCGATTGTGTAATTTGAGTCGTGGGGGAAGATATTCAAGCCATAATGCGCATAACGAACATCACCATGACCATGCGCAATCATGCCCGTAACCGAGACATGCAACTTCACTAAACCATCAAGTTCTTTATTCTTGTGGGAGAAACAGGAGAAGCAATCTTTGCATGATCCATCTTGTCGTGCATGATTGTAAGGCATTCGTGTGGACGAGTATGTGACATGTAACGGTTTGCATAGTACAACTCCCTATGAGCACAGGCAATGGCGAGATGTTTGTCCAACTTCTTAGACCATTTCAGAGCACTTAGAGACCCAACTAAAGCACCCTTCTTGAGCTCTTGTAGCTTAACACAAGTACCGCACCGATAAAAATTATCTCTTGGTTCCTGCACGTCATACTCTGGAAACTTAGAAGATCTAATCTTGCTCAAGTTTGACTTTGAGACCTCCTTCAATCCAAAAGCCGCATTGGTTTCATTGATTTTATTCATCTGTTCCTTCCATTGAAAGGTAGCTGGGAGAACCATGGACACAACCTTCTCTCCCGACTTCAGAGTCCTAGTCTTGTGTGGCATATGATCTGCTTCCTTGTGAAGGATGCATTTAAGAGAAGCAATCGCTTGCTCCGTGTGTGGCCTCAGCTTAAGCAATCCCATATTTCCATGGTCTCTTGCTTCGCGCTTATCCTTGGCATATCTCTGGTAGCGGTAGAATGTCGCCTCTGGGACACCGGCAATAAGCATCCATGCTCGCATACAAACATTGGTTTCTTCAACCGTAACCATCTTTCTCCCATGTGAGTCATAATGAACCGATCTGTGCACATCAATTTTCAAGTGTGCTCTGAACTTGAATGTTGATTGTTGGTACATGCGTTCTTGGAAGGCTCTAATCTTCTCTCGCGGATACGGTTGGACGCAATTCTTGCTGCAACAAACTTTACTTGACACAACATTAATGGAGTCTTGGGTGAGTAGTTCTTTTGACTTTAGACTACTTTGTCGAGGAGCATTTCGGATGGTACTCGAATATGGTCGAGCAAATGTTGATGAAGGCGGATTCAAGAGACTTGCTTGATATTTGTTAAAATTGTCTCTGGCTTCATGATCACGTAGACTAGCCCCTCGGCAGTGGACTAAATGAATTGGCCAAGCTAGCAAAGAGTATATTGACTCATGGGGAATGTCCACCTCATAATGAGTCTTTGAAATGTGGATTGCAACATGGGTGTCCCCGAGAGGACCATTTGCACCTAGAATTAGATCTGAATTCACACTGTGACAGGTCCCCTCTCCAACAAGTACACCCTCAATGTTGTATAAAGTGACACACATCGTGTTCCACAACCGACGCGGAAGTCCTTCGCATTCTGGAATGTTGACATTCATTTCTCCAAGATCCTGGAAGTCGTCATCGGAAGAGCCCATCATGTCCAATGGGTTATCCGATGAACTCATGGTATCTGGACAACAAACCATTCAATATGAAATTAGAATTATTATTACATGCTAGTCAAAGGATTGTTAGGATTGTCTCAAAGGCATTCATCGAGCGCAAATGGAGTGCAAGAACCTTCAGGGATGTAAACAATATTCGAACAATCTATCATGAAAGTGACTCATTGAGGTTGAGTCAACCTAAATTGCCATACTTAACAGTTTTCATGTGTGCATGAATGATTATTAATTTGATGAGACCATTTCCATCCACAATATATTGAGATACTACTATGCGCTTAAAACATTCCCATAGTAAAACTAGCATTTCATGCATTTAGGTTGAGTCCACCTAAATGACCATATTTACTTAACAGTTTTCAAGTGTGTATGAAGGATGATTAATTTGATGAGACCATTTCCATCCACAATATATTGAGATACTACTATGCGCTTAAAACATTCCCATAGTAAAACTAGCATTTCATGCATTTAGGTTGAGTCCACCTAAATGACCATATTTACTTAACAGTTTTCAGGTGTGTATGAAGGATGATTAATTTGATGAGACCATTTCCATTCACAATATATTGAGATACTACTGTGCGCTTAAAACATTCCCATAGTAAAACTAGCATTTCTTGCATTTAGGTTGAGTCAACCTAAATGACCATATTTACTTAACAATTTTCAGGTGTGTATGAATGATGATTAATTTGATGAGACCCTTTCCATCCACAATATTACTATGCGCTTAAAACATTCCCATAGTCAAACTAGCATTTCATGTATTTAGGTTGAATCAACCTAAATGACCATATTTACTTAACAATTTTCAGGTGTGTATGAATTATGATTAATTTGATGAAACCATTTCCATCCACAATATATTGAGATACTACTATGCGCTTAAAACATTCCCATAGTCAAACTAGCATTCCATGCATTTAGGTTGAGTCGACCTAAATGGCCATAATGTGTCCAATAAATATATGTATATATGATATTTAGGTCGAGTCGACCTTAATATTTAAGGTACTAAAATTGCAACCATAGTGTACATGGTAATTTATGTCGAGACAACCTAAATTGCCATCCTAAATGGTCAATTGGAGGTCATCACAATACTCCGAGATTTGCGGCGTATTATACGGATAATGCATAGTTCCAGAGGATCGTTGCATTTTTTCAACAATGCCAGAGAAACAATGCATTTTTCAACAATGCCAGAATTATAATGCATTTTCAACAATGCCAAAATAAAAATGCATTCTTCAACAATGCCAAAATGAAAAAGCATTTCCCAACGATGCTAGAATAACAATGCATTTTTCAACAATAAACAATGAGCACAAACACTGCAACAACCAGAAAACAAAACAACTGACGACTTGGGTTTAGGGTTTAACTAACTTCACAGTCCTGTACTTGAAGCCTTTAATGCCCTAATCAAACACCCTTGGAACAATATGCACAAAAACATTGATGTCATACCCGGAAAGACAACGCGCTTGTACAATAAAGTTGCAAATAACACTCTTGCACGTCGTATTCTTCAAAAGACTATGAAACTCTAGTGTGCAGACACCAAGTGCACGCAGACAGACGTGCAAAATCCGCAAGATGTGAAAATGATTGCCCCAGCCTCACAGTATGAGATGTCAACAATGGCGGGAACAACCAATGGCATTCATTTTGTAATTTTAGGGTTCATTTTGTCATTTTTATGGTACTTCATTTCCCTTCCAATGATGTTGCAAATATCATATACATATTGATTTTTATTTTATGTTCATGAGATTTCATTTTTATGCTAATTCATTTCCTAATTCATACGGCTTTAATGTGGAGTTTCCTAAACTACAAGACATGACATATGTTTCATGGAATTAATTAGTGAATAAAGGTGAATATATCATGAATACAATGTGTTCATGAATCCTATATTTTTTTTTTGTAATCTTCAACCCCTATATTGTAGACGGCAATAGTCTCCATAATCAAAAAAATTATGAACACATCAACATTTTCAAGTTGATATGATTTACAATAACTATGTCTTAATACATATTAAAAAGTCACTCTTTATCACATCTTTTGAGTACTAAATATGTATTATCTTCTACATTTAGAGGTCAAGATAATCAATCCAAAACCCCAAACCCTAAACTCATGAAAGTCAATCAAATCTAAAAGCATTATTTTATAAGTACGCACCCATAGAGTTAGAAGTTACTTGACATTTTGTAAAGTAATATGTGATAGAGTTAGAAGTTATAGTAACATAATTGGTGGATTTTCAAATTTTCAAATTTTCATTGTACTGGTTATGACTAAGAATCAATAACTCGATAATAATAATAATATCATGGCCATTTGATGACTATGGTATTTGTGACTTTGAAAAATCATAACAACAAGATGTGCGATTAAAATAAAAATAAAAATAAAAATGAATTATTTCTAAAATCTCATATCACATTTGAGGATCCGAAGAGATTTAAATACCACATTGAGAATCATGGCAAACATCAAACACTATCCATTTAAAAGACGTTTACTTGATTTCATCTAATAACATTTATGTTTATGTAGAAAGGAAGTTGAAGAAGAAAGTGCTTCATGAATGATTTTGTAGTTTGACCTTGAAACAATTACACAATAATTAAATCCCTTTGTCATTGTTTTTAAGAGCTTGGAGGGCCATTGTTTACCCTTCACCATACAATGAGTACATATGTGTGAGATGTGAGCTGCTATATTACATTGTGATGCATGGGCCTTAATGTGGTCACTTTCTTCATTGGATGCTTATGTTCATATGCTATAAGGTAGAAGCAAGTCTATGAGGGGCACTACTATCCTTTCTGTAAAAGTGGATAGAATTCCAAACAACTTATTTAAATTAACAACTACATTATGAGCAAAATGACATTGAGATCACATGAATCATAGCGTATCTAATTATGTAGGAATATTTGCACTCATTAAATTCAATTGGCCTTTTATTAAACTTTTGGTAGGCATGTGCAAGGTATAATGAGGTTTTGTGGTTAGGAGCACATATAGGTAATTGTGATATTTCAAATTCATAGCCTTCAAAAACAGTCATGTAGGCCCTCTTCACATATGCATGCATATATGAAAGTTATGATGTTGAATTTATGAACTTGATATCTATTGTTACCATTAGATAGATAGATAGATGAGCACATGACATGGTGGTCAAAAAAGATATCATTTAAAGTCACTTTGATTAATTCCAACTACCCACTTTGCACTAGCCCATATGACATCATAGATTTCAAGCCCACCATAAATCACTAGCACAACCACTTAAATCAAACAATAAGGGTTGCATTATGACAATAATGGAACTTCATACCAACTTGCCTAGATTTAAAGCGCAAGCAACACCATAGCTAGTAAAGAAGTATGTTTAATTTCATACATCACAAATTCCAAGAAGACCAATAATGTGTTGGGTTGCCACACATTAATCCGGATATTAACCAATATAAGTCTTGAAACAATTTCCAACGAAGATGTATATATAAATGAAGCCAATAAATTAATGTACATATCTGAAAGGAACTCGTCTTAATGAAATCAACAAGCTTGGCACTTCAAGATATTCATCTTTATTTCAAGAATTGAAAGCAAATGTGAACGGTTCTCATTTGCAAATGTTCATAAGCTCATGTAATCATTACTTTGTTATTTGGAGGTAATACGAATGTCTACTAATCCTAAGCACCACTAATGCTCAATTCCTTCACAATTAGTGTTAGAAGATATGTTGGAATTCTCCTTTAACATTGTTATTTTCTTTTGCTCATATCCTTACTAACACTAAATTCAAACATGTAACTTCCACATATTACCACAGTTGAGATTTAGTGTTTGAGTTTACATTTAATGTTACTTATCTTCATAGGGTTATTGAAAATTAGTGTATGTGTTCGTATTTAGTGTATCAAACTAAATATCATATGCAGTGTATTTACAAAGCTTAACAAATTAGGCGCTACATAGACTGTAGCCGCTTATTAAGATAGGGTACCAAGTTCCATAAGACTCTTTAGTGTCGGCGCAACTTGCTTTGTCTTCCAGCACCCAGGTTTAGGGTTTGTGAGGATCGCTCCGTTCTGTCACGTCCACTTCAACTCTCTTTCTGTGTCGGCCACGGTTTGCTGCTAGCTCTCTGCTAGTGCTGTAAGGAAGTTAGATCAGTGACACTCACGTTGGATATTGAAGCGTGAGCAGCAACACCATCTCTTTCCAACTGCGTCTTGTTTACGTCTCATGTTCTTCTCAATTTTAAGGGTTTAGTTCAGTTCGGCGCTTGCTGTGTTGTGGAGATAGAGCTGATGCACCGCCACGGAAGTTAAAGCAAGCACTTCAGCTGGCTCGGTGAGTTTGGGAGCTAGTTTAGGTTGTTTTTCCGGATTACAGGTTCTTAGTCTGTGGGCTTTGGGCTTTGGGAATGGGCATTTGGGGTTTGGCGACCCAAAGTGTGGGGTCTTTCGTTCTTGCAAGGTGAGAGTCTTGGTTTGCCGTTTTAGGGTGAGATCTTTGGCGATTTTGGCATCCGGAGGATCAAGGAAAGGTGTATTAACCTGACTTGAGGAGTTGGTTTGGATTTCCCCATCGGCAATTTCGGTGTATAAGAAGTTGAGGTCTTTTGTCATGCACATTTGAAAGCCTGGGCAATCAATACGTCTGTGTGCTGTCAATGTGGTAATTTTTCGGCCAGTTATCCCTGTGAGAAGCCATCTGTCAAATTGTTCGTTTATAAACAGTATCTTAGAGAAGATGATCACGTACGTGTGCGCATGGACCGCTGCAAGAAACTGCTGGATACCAATGAGTATTAGAAGATTTAAGTACCCCGTAATAGTTAACCATTGAGCGTGGGTAGGACCAGTTTGGTGTGGTGTTTTGCAGCTGGTGTAGAAAGTCTTGTATGCTAAGGCCAAATTGATGTCACTATATCTATTCACATCTGAAGCTTAGGCAATCTATGCTACGTCAACTTGGTACTGGTTAGTGCATATAACTCTAAGGTTGGATCCTGTTATGAGAACATATGTAACGAAACTGGTTGGTTGTGGAGTGCAGGGTAAATGTTGCAGATGGTACTCTGCAGTCCATTGATCATCAGGATCACTCCAACTCCCGCACTTGCAGCACTCAGCTCATCGCAGATCAACACCCGTGACTTCGAAGGTGACGCTTCTTTGCTTTGTGGGCTTGATCGGTTGAGATGCTAGTGTTTGCAAGTCCAACCAGTTGCATTTTGACATCCTTCGGTGTATTCCATAAATTCCCCTAAAGTGATCGGTGATTCTCCTGAAGTCTCGAACTTCAACCGGTTGTTTCTCAAACTCAACCGGTTCATCTGTAACTAACTGTCGGTTGTCGGTTCTCCCTGATCAGGATTGTCCTCATTTTAATTTATCACACTCCATAATTTGAGATGCATTCTAACTCGTTCGCTTTAGCAACAATGCTGAATGACGATCCTTCAGTCTATTGAAAGGAGTCATTTTGGTCCCATGCCTTGATCTGTTTGGGACCTTGTATGAAAGATAGTATCTTGTTCATTATCAAAGTGCAGATTCTTTTTGGTTTAAATTGATCACATAGATCTCCCAAGCATGTTGGCTATTAAACTGTTGTGTTGGAGCTTAGAAGAGTCCAATATTTCCATTAAATAGATTTTCCTAATATAATTTTTCACTTATTCGTTTGATTGGGTTCATAATTTCCCATTTTTTTCGGTTTTTTATTTGAGAATTATTTGTGCACCAACAAGCTATGGTGCTATGGTATAGAAGGTGCCTCTCTCAAATTTTGATGGGCACTAAGGTTTTGAAAACTATTTGGTTTGCGTTGGTGAGATAAGCATGTGACTTCGAAAATAACCCAAGAAACAAATTTTTGATACACCAACAATATAGGAGTGATTGCTAGAGACCTTATTATTACTAAGATGGCCTTCCTTTTAGTGTGCAAGTCGGAGAACCAAGCAGTTCTTATATTGCAACTAGAGGAATATCAAACAAGTTAGGATATTTGCACTATTCTCATAAGTAATAGGAAATTTATCAAGCCTTTGAATTTTGTGGGCATGGAGTACGATCTGATTCACTAGAAATGTGTCTCACAGGATCTTGAGCATGAGAACATGCATCCATGTTGCTTGCTGTTGAGCAGACACATGATCCATTTGATGGAACACCTATTTTTATACTCGAACATTGGACAACGTTTGAGGAAATGTGATGCTTGTTGTATTGATTCAAGGTCTTGACTATGCAACCGACATTGATGATTTTATAAGTTTTGGGTGCAACTTGAGTATGGGTGCAATCTGTGGTGATGAAGTTGGGACATACTTGAAGGATTCAAAACGCTTAGTTGTTGTACATGCATGGTGATGTTGCATCATTTCGTGTTAAACTAGCAATCTCTTGAAGTTTGATCTTGCCATTGAGAGCATTAGGGTGGGCAGTTCGGTTAAGGTGGTTAGATGAGGTTCATTTTGTGTAAGGGATGCATGTTGGGTTCAATTAAATCTTGATTCATGGGGATGTTTTGAAGTATCTAGCAAGTGAAATTGGTACACCTACCATTATCCTAGTTGTGGGAATAGAGGTGACAAACTTTAGAGTTTGTGAGGAGGAAAGAGCGGCACATGCGAATGATGAAGATGCATATATGTGGTGGCCCCATTTACCAAGTTTCAACTAAACTTAAGTGATAGATCAATTTCTTAAGTTTAATCTCACTTTATCTCTTTGTCCAAAACCGATGCACCGTTGAAGCTGGCATGCTGAACCTAATGTGTGAGGCTCCGCCCAAACTTGCACTTGCATCTTCTAGCTGCTGTAAAGTGAGCTCCTCCCTGCCGTCTCCAACTTATGAGTCATTGATGGATTCCATTGCACTTTGACTTTCATGTCGGGCCTCAACACCTAGCTTGGCGGAGGTGAACGGTTATGACTTTTCTCAAGAGCAAGATGATCTAGATGTGGAGGATTTGGAGAGGTAGGGAGTGTGGGATTTGCAAGTGTGCCGAGAGCTTTTTGTTGCATCAAGTTGTAGATATGCTCACGGCGATCCAACGCCAAACATCCCAAGTTTCGTTAGCCTGATGATTCATGTAAGCTCCTCGAGAAGCTCCTACTTCCATTCTCATTATTTTGGCATTTTGTATGAGGTCGAAACCTGTATAGCAACATAGGTGGAAGTCGAGAAGAACTATATATATTTTGTGTCCTTGTCTTCAATCTATCAAGATTTTTTGGACTGTCATTGTTTTTGGAGCGATGAGGGTTTCATTCATGTTCTCATTCTTTATCTTCACACATAATTTAATCTTTTCTATTATGCTATGGTGGAAGGATGTGTTCTCTTTTTCCCAACGGTATGCACTTTCTTTTTGGCTTTCGGTTTGGTTTCCAACCAAAAGTTTGAAGTCAATATCCTTGGTTTTAGACCATGTCTAAGAAATCAACCGCCGAGGTGTTTCTATATCATGATTTGAAGAGTTTTTAAGAGATTTGATGCTTAAAGGGGTCGCAATTGCATGCTCTTATGCTGAACGGAATCAATAACATATATTCGGGGGAGTGTATGTAGGTGTTGTAGTACCACGTTAGTTGCCTCCTTTTGCTAGCTTTGGGAACCGAGGCTTGGAGTTTTGAACAATGCCTGGTTTGAACAATGTCAAATCTCACATTGAGTTAAGTTAAAGTGGCGCCAAGACTAATTTATGTTGAGAAGAATATTCAAGAGTACTTCAAGGTGAGCATACGACCACTTTCATGTCAAACGGTCAAGTCGTTTGCATGTGTGTTTTGTCATATGGGAGTATGTGAGCCGAGTTATCTATTATATTACTAGAACAAAGTCATAGTGAGATTTCTATTTCTTCCGCGATAAAATGTCGCAAAGTACGGTCAAATTTTAAACCATGTAGTGTGGACGATGGGAGTCATTCATGCATCGAGTTTTGTGCTCCACAAATCACATATGCCTTACTTTACTCTTCAATAAGCATTTCTTTCGTCCTCAATGTGGTGATGTTGGGGCTAAATTCACAAATATTCAATTTATGATGACTGTAATCCTTAAATTCTCATTCTAGAAAGATATGTCCAATAAACATAATAGGGTGCCTCATATTATTTAGAGGCATAATATAGTTGTGGATACAACGGAAACATAAGTTTATAAGTTTCAAAATATTATAGGGTTATGATAATAAGGGTCAAGGACTTGAAATATGTTATGTGGATATAGGATGCTTGATGATTGGGATGCAAAGTATTGGTTGATGAATCATATGAGGCTCATTCAGTAATGCTTATGGATAATTTGTAAACACCCTCTGCTTTGCATGCTTTTTGGCTCCTCAACGGTGAAAACCAATCAATTTCAATGACTTTTTGTCCATAACCTTGTCCTTAAATCAAACACTTGGATTAATGTTCTTTGAAGTCCCCAAGATATGAACTTTGCTTTTCCATTTCTATTTTACTTGACATAGTATTGTTCAAAAAAGAAGAAGCAAATGCAACCAAATTCATTAGGCTAAGCTGCATTTGAATTTTCTTTTATGCAATCCTTGCATTTTGTACTTGCAAAATACTTGAGTCTTGTAACTTCACCATGGTAGATGAAAATAGAATCTAAGTTTGTTGTTCTTAATACTATGTTTATGGCTTGTATGAGGAGGTTGCCTACGTTACTCATTGGATTTCCTATGTTAATCATTGTTAATAATTAGTGGTGCATACCATGAGTTCTTGAATTGCATGGGAGCTCACACAAGAATATTTCCCCAAGCAATATAATTGAGCTCACACAAAAACATGCGGTCCTATTATTAATGTTGGGAGGATTAGAAAGAATAAAGATCTAATTACAAACACAATTAGACTAGGAGAACAAATGAAACATGCTCTTTGAGGGCTTCTTTTCTATTGGCCCATTATCCATCTTTTTTTGAAATTTTAGGGCTTCACCGAGATCAAGGATTCTTAATTAGAATGAGTTTTGCGATTGTGAATTGGAGAGGTGTTTAAAATAAATGTTTCTACTAAGTAAAATTGGGAGCATGGCTTTTATGTATGTTACAAAAGTCATAGATTGAAATGTTGGCAAAATTGGTGTAAAATGTAGGTTTAATTCCGTCATGGCCATGGAGCTGCAACAATTATTGGTGAAGCAACTGTCAATGTTGTGGCGGTTCATCATCACTTGCTTCGTATACTTCTTGACACTTGTTCACAAAGAGGCACCACATCAATGTGAGCTATCGGAATTTTTGCAATGGAAAGCAAAAGAAATGATCAAAATGCAAATTATTCTTGGACGAGATGATGTGTTGAATAAACTACAATGCACAAATCTTGTGGCCAAGCTCTCTACAACCATGGATAGTATTATTGAGATGATGACATCCATCAAGCAATCCATCGAAATTAGGGTTGTGGTGATGGAGTTACATCATATCATACAAAAAGGGGGAGCATTGGTGTATGAATGTGGGAGTGGAGATTGGTGCCGTGCAGCTCTTTTCCAATTAAACAACAAAGAGGCCTTTCGGGAACTCGTGTTTGATTTGGAGTGTTGTTGGGAGGCAGTGCACGAGATATACTTGACAAACCATCCAAATCCACAAAACTACAAAATGTGTAAGGATTTGAATGTGGCTACTTTGAAGGAAGTTGAAGGCGATGAACAAGACTTGCAGAACAAACTTGAAAGTGTGCTCGAGGACTCCAAAGAATATAGATTAGCAAAGCATTTGTTGAAGAGATTGAAATGTGACTTGCAACAAGTGGAAGGCGGAGAATTGGATGCTTTGGAAATACCTAAAGACTTTCTGAAACCTGTGCTCGAAGAACGAGTGGGTGTTGGTGCTTCAGGATTAGTGTACAAATCAAAATGGTTGGGAATAGCAAGTGCAACAAAAACGGTGAAGATTCTAGAAGATCTTTCTGGTTTTCGCAAAGAAGTTGGGATTTTGGCAGGCTTGAGCCACCCAAACCTCATCAAATACTTTTGTTGTGGAATAGACGAAGAACATAAGGAGTTACATTTGGTGACGGAGTTGATGGACACGAGTTTGACAAAAATGTTGGAGAAGCACAATAAGACATTCTTACCATACATTGTCGCAATTGATGTTATGCTTCAAATTGGACAAGGCATGTGGTATCTTCATGACATGCATGTTGCCCATCTTGACTTAAAGCCAGACAATGTGCTTTTGAGCTCCATGACCATTGATGGCGCAAAGGATACAAATCCTTACCATTTTAATGTCAAATTGATCGATTATGGCACTTCCAAATTGGAAGTTCAAAGCAAACCGCAAACACGAAAGGTTGAATATATTGTTGGTACACCAAGGTATATGGCTCCTGAGCAAATGGACAAAAATCTAGCTTGTATGGCATGCCCTTTCCAAGCGGATGTATGGTCTTTTGCTATGACATGTTCAGAGATTCTTTCACAGAAGGTACCATTTCATGACACAAATAAAGTGAGCGACATTCTTCAAAAAATAAAGAAGGGTGAAAGGCCAAAGCTACCTATCAATTGTGGGGAGCTTACAAAATTGATGGAGGAATGTTGGATGGAGGATCCCTTACAAAGGCCAACATTCTCCGATATTTGCAAGAGACTTGTAGGTTTGAAGAAAATGTTCATGAAGGGAACATCTTTGAATGATATGGTTCCGCAATTTTATGGAGTTAGGAGCCTTTTCCAAAAGATGTCAACAACACCGAAAGGTTGCAAAGAAGAAATAACTCACGGTAGTGAGAAGGTAAATGCCACTTCCATTACAATGTGCTCGCTATTCAAGTTACTCTCAATTTATTAATTGCTTTGATTCGTTATTGTGCATGTTTGAAGTTGAACATGCATTTTTGGTGGTAAGGTATAATATTTTTTATTGACATTATATTTATATGTTGTACAAATAGGTGTTTGATGGAATATTACTCGATGATCCAACGGTGGTTGGTCTCGAGAACAGGTTTGCAAGAGTGAAAGATCACCTCAGAGATGTGAATACCTTGGGTATTGTCGGTATGGGTGGAATAGGGAAGACCACATTGGCGAAGGCCGTATTTGATGATGTGAGGTCCACATATGATGCGTCATGCTTTGTCGGGCAATTAAAACGTAGGAGTCCACTTGATATTCTACGTGAAATTTTATCAAAATCTGGTGTTGACAAAGAAGCCCGGGATTTATTGCATGCGCACAAATTGATGGAAGAATTGTTGGAAAAAAAGAAAGTCCTTTTGATCTTGGACGATGTTAAGGATGAAGCTCAAGTGGATGATATTATACCAAAGGTCGTCTTAGATCGGAGCAAGGGCTCCACACTTATTATAACAACTCGTGATTGGGGTGCAATTAGAAATCGTGTGGGGGCAAGCGGCACAAAATTTGATGTGAGCAAGTTAGGTGACGATGCAGCAAAAACTCTCTTCAACATTCATTCTTCTTGGGAAACATCTCATTTTTCATCACAATTTAATGATATACATGACATGATTGTTGAAGCTTGCAAGGGCTTGCCTTTGAGTTTGAAAGTGGTGGGGGCATACTTACGTGGAAAAGGAAAGTTGCGAAGTTGGGAACGCGCATTGCAAAGGATGAAAAGGGGAAGAAATTTGGACGGGGAGGATGATGAGATATGGAATACCTTGAGAGTAAGCTTCGATGATGGTTTAACTCAAGAAGAAAAAAATATGTTTTTGGACATAGCTTGCTTCTTCGGTGGAGATGTGTATCCTAGTGGCATGTCGAAAGAAAGAGCCCTACGCATATGGACCGATAACAACATCCCTCCAATTTCCGCGTTGGAGAATTTGGTCAATCGGGCATTGGTAACCATAGAAATTGATGATGATGGTGATGAAATTTTGCAAATGCACGACCACCTACGTGCCATGGGACAAATGATTGCTGAGAAAGAACATGTCGGTACTCGAATTTGGAATGCAAACGGACTTACAAGTTGTTTGGTATTTTACTAACATTGGCTATATTGGGACATTCTCTTATGTATTATAATTACAAATGATCTCTTCAAACATTTGGCTCGATGCAAAACCTTCAATTTGAAATGACATTTCGGGTGGATATTTGATAAAATGTTAGCATGTTATAGATGCTTAGCACAAACTCATGTCATGTACTAATACTTAGAAAAATCTACACAAGTACAATATGCTAATACTTTTATGTATTCTCAAAAACAGGATGTGGGAAAACTTCAAGGTTGTTTCTATTTTGGCGATGGAATAAGCCACATCCTATCTCAATATGGTGGTATGAGCTATCTTCGCCTATTGAGATTTGACAGCAAAGACATGGAGATCTCAAATATCATCAACAACATACAGTGCATTTGTTTACTTGTTGCACGCTCTTTCAACTTGAAATGTTTTATGATAGACATACAACCATATACTTGGGATGAGATGAGTTTGAGGACTTGTGAAAATCTATTAACAAACGCACATCTTTGGAAACGTTTTGTAAAATTACAAGTATTGCAATTGCGAGGATGTTCATTCTTGAATCTAATACCGAAGGAAATATTTTCAATCACCACTTTAATGGAAGTTGACCTACAATATTGTACGAGTTTGACAACGATACCGGAGGGATTGGGGAACTTGACTTCTTTGACAACCCTGGATTTGATGGGGTGTAAGAGCTTGACAACGATACCGGAGGGATTGGGGAAGTTGAGTTCCTTGACAACCCTTGATTTGCACGGGTGTGAGAGCTTGACAACGATACCGGAGGGATTGGGGAACTTGAGTTCCTTGACAACCCTTGATTTGCACGGGTGTGAGAGCTTGACAACGATACCGGAGGGATTGGGGAACTTGAGTTCCTTGACAACCCTTCATTTGGCGTGGTGTAAGAGTTTGACAACGATACCGGAGGGGTTGGGGAACTTGAGTTCCTTGACAACCCTGGATTGGAGGTGGTGTACGAGCTTGACAACGATACCGGAGGGATTGGGGAACTTGACTTCTTTGACAACCCTGGATTTGCTGGGGTATAAGAGCTTGACAAGGATACCGGAGGGATTGGGGAACTTGACTTCTTTGACAACCCTGCATTTGTGGTGGTGTACGAGCTTGACAACGATACCGGAGGGATTGGGGAACTTGACTTCTTTGACAACCCTGCGTTTGAACGAGTGTGAGAGCTTGACAACGATACCGGAGGGATTGGGGAACTTGAGTTCCTTGACAACCCTTGATTTGCAGGGGTGTGAGAGCTTGACAACGATACCGGAGGGATTGGGGAACTTGACTTCTTTGACAACCCTGTGTTTGCTGGGGTGTAAGAGCTTGACAACGATACCGGAGGTATTGGGCAACTTGAGTTCCTTGACAACCCTTAATTTGGCGTCGTGTACGAGCTTGACAACGATACCGGAGCGATTGGGGAACTTGAGTTCTTTGACAACCCTGGATTTGGAGGAGTGTGAGAGCTTGACAACGATACCGGAGGGATTGGGGAACTTGACTTCTTTGACAACCCTGGATTTGAGATTTTGTAAGAGCTTGACAACGATACCGGAGGGATTGGGGAACTTGACTTCTTTGACAAAGCTTCATTTGGCGTGGTGTAAGAGTTTGACAACGATACCGGAGGGATTGGGGAACTTGAGTTCTTTGACAAAGCTTCATTTGGCGTGGTGTAAGAGTTTGACAACGATACCGGAGGGATTGGGGAACTTGAGTTCTTTGACAACCTTGGATTTGGAGGAGTGTGAGAGCTTGACAACGATACCGGAGGGATTGGGGAACTTGAATTCTTTGACAACCCTTCAATTGTACAAGTGTAAGAGCTTGACAACGATACCGGAGGGATTGGGGAAGTTGAGTTCCTTGACAACCCTTGATTTGCACGGGTGTGAGAGCTTGACAACGATACCGGAGGGATTGGGGAACTTGAGTTCCTTGACAACCCTTCATTTGGCGTGGTGTAAGAGTTTGACAACGATACCGGAGGGATTGGGGAACTTGAGTTCCTTGACAACCCTTAATTTGAGGTGGTGTACGAGCTTGACAACGATACTGGAGGGATTGGGGAACTTGACTTCTTTGACAACCCTGGATTTGATGGGGTGTAAGAGCTTGACAACGATACCGGAGGGATTGGGGAAGTTGAGTTCCTTGACAACCCTTGATTTGCACGGGTGTGAGAGCTTGACAACGATACCGGAGGGATTGGGGAACTTGAGTTCCTTGACAACCCTTCATTTGGCGCGGTGTAAGAGTTTGACAACGATACCGGAGGGATTGGGGAACTTGAGTTCCTTGACAACCCTTAATTTGAGGTGGTGTACGAGCTTGACAACGATACTGGAGGGATTGGGGAACTTGACTTCTTTGACAACCCTGGATTTGATGGGGTGTAAGAGCTTGACAACGATACCAGAGGGATTGGGGAACTTGAGTTCCTTGACAACCCTAGATTTGAGTTACTATACGAAGTTGACAACGATACCGGAGGGATTGAAGAACTTGAGGTCTTTGAGAATCCTTTCGTAAAGTAACTAGAAATATTGATGGATGATTGAATATTCTAGCCACATGTGCCAGTGTGTAAGCAGAGGATGATGGGAGTGTAGTCTAGGTTTTGGTTATGAATAAACCCAAGGTAACATTTAGAGAAGACTCAAAAGGTGACTTATACATCATCTATACAAACGTACCCTTGTTTACAGGTTGGAAGTTCGAAATGAACTGAACCGATCTTGAATAAGACAAGGCCTTATCTTCCTCTCCAATAGTTTTGGAGTCACCTCATTGTTAAAAGGGTTTACAACATCACCGTCTTAGGGTTTTATTAGGAAGGTTTTTACGCGACTGATTGGGGTTGAAACAAAATATTGTCAAAGAAAATTGAGTGGAGAAGGGTAAAAAGAGGGAAGTCCTCAATCAATATCTATCTGAGTTTTAGGGTTTATTAGCATTACAAGTCATGAGTTTGAGGATCCACAAATCAATACACTTGCAAAGAGACATTGGGATCAAGAATGTCATCATGCTTGTTGATCCACACTGTAGACTCTCCAAAATCCAATTTGTAAAATCCTCATTATATATAGCCATGTGGTATCAATAAAAGCTGGTACCAGTCCGACACTAGTTCTTACCACATTTCAATTTGCCATAGGCTCTTGCCAACTGCTCTTTACCTGCCACAAATGCATTAAACACACACAAAAACCCGAAAAAATCAGCAGTGCGCACAATCAACATAGAGAGAATGTTCTTGGAAAGTCCAGTAACCGAATGAAAGTGAGAAAACTCTCAAATGATCCTCCGAGCGTATGATTCTAAACATAAAGTCATCAAGGTAAGAACATACTTTGAAATTCTTCCAAAACAGTCGCCAACTTCCCATTTTCCCATTCGAGTCATTTTTTTTCCCCTGCATTATGAACAGAACAGACCATTAGAACTGAATCCTTTCTCTTGGAGATCTCTTGAAACATATCAAACATTCTCGAGCCTGATGCCTTGCAATGAAATCATAAACCCAATATCAATTTGTTGAAAGGACGTCTTTCAAAAATTTGACACTACTATAAACATTCACAATTTTCAAGACCAGATGATTAGAATTTCCTACCATCTATATATACATGTAGTAAGGAACAAACAAGGACAAGATAATGGCAAGTACACAACAACTTCATTGAACATAAAAGTCTCCGAAGTATTATTCAAAAAACACTCAAGGCTATGGCGGATGCAGCACGCCAAAGCCAATGGCAAGAACTTACAACACTCATCACAACTTACCCCACTCTTACCTTGAGATTAGACAAACAAAGAGAACTCTCTCTCTCTCTCTCTCTCTCTCTCTCTCTCTCTCTCTCTCTCTCTCTCTCTCTCTCTCTCTCTCTCTCTCTCTCTCTCTCTCTCTCTCTCTCTCTCTCTCTCTCTCTCTGACAGATCTACAAACTGCATTGGAAGACCACACAAATACCGAAAATCTCCTTAAACACAAAGAGTTTAGGGTTTAGGATATGTTGAAAGCAACGGACTAGAAGAGGAGAGTTCACTCAAACTACACCTAACAGCTCCCTGCTTCATCTTGTGTACATTCTCTCTCTCTTTAGGGTTTAAGGGACACAAGAGCCAAGAGCCGTGATCATGAAATTGTGAGAGCCCAAAAGAAGAGGCCGTCCAAAGACATTTCCGAAATCATAACTGGCCATGCGCATCTCAAACTTCCAATTCTTAGCAAGCACGTTACATTCAACTTGGTCTGTACTACTGCAAGAAATTTGAGAGTGCCGTGAGTTTAAACCTGGTGCAATTTGTGCAGGAGGTCCACTACAGCTTCCAGCTATGACCACAGTAGAAATTGGTCACAGTTTGCACATATGATTTGGCTTGGCCGATCACAGGGGAGAGATCACGGCATCCTCATCAGCGCAGGTTCGTGGAATATGCAATTATAGAATATAGTAAGTCAACGGATGTGAGATTTTAGAGTGCAATGGTCAAACACATCCATCTTGCATTCACTTACTTTGTTGGTCCCTCGAGATTGATTATGAATTTATTTTAATGAAATTGATAGCCGAGATGGAAAACTACCAACTAAAGTTGAGAATTCAATTTACCCCCCCCCCCCCCCTCCTCCCCCTCAATTATGTTGTCTAGAATGATTAAAGATCTTGATCATGTAGTCCAAACTCCTTCAGACCCATCTTTTATGTTCTTAGATCTACACCTAACCATCCATCACTCAAATATAGGTGTGTGGATTAAGATAAGCTACCCAATTTGGCTTGAGCCGGTATACCCTTTGTTCATTTTCAAACAATACTTATTTCCAAACAACTCTTATTGTCAAACAATTCTTACATTTTTAAAAATAGTCAACCTTGTCAATGTCCTACAAAAATATGTTATCAGTTCAATATGTCCTTCAATTTATATATCTAAAAGTTACAAGTCTCACGTATGACAAAGTAAAGAAACTAAATAAATTCTAACCATTATAGATATCATAATGATTATGATTTTATGAAGAGCTACTCATAGAATATCACTTGTTCAAATCCAAGTTTACGCCTTCATCATGCATAGGAGGATATAACAAAAAATTTAGTGCATATACTTCTTCTTCCTCTTCATCACCCACTTGAGTCAATGAACTCGGTTGTGTAACTTGAGGTGGTGGTGGAGTTAATACATTGCATGTTGTGGAGTACCTCCCGTTTGTGAAATTTAGTTTGTCAACCTTGGTTCCACTCATAAGACCTCCTCATCCATACATAAATCAACATACTTGTCACAATACTTACTCGCTGAAGATTAATTTGTTTCATGGGCAAATTTGAATAGGTTGAGGGTTGATTGATTAGCCAATCTCTCATTTTGATCTTTAGCAAAAACATTTCCTATCAACCGAATCAAAGGACAAGGTGATGGTAGCCACAATAGTTCGTCATAGCTACGTCATCGTCCCTTAAATTTTCATCAGCTTTCAACATTTTTGCATAATATGAACCCATTGGCTTCACTATAATTTGCTTCTAAAAAACCAATTTGAATAAACTGTACTTATACCCACATACGTCATTTTATTGGTTGATCGGCCTATCAACTCATGCATAGTGTAATTCCAAGGAAGGTTTTGGCCCACTTTTGCTTTGTATAAGAGACCAAATTTGAAGTAGCATGTTTTTACTCAAGGACCTAATAACCTCCATCATATGCTCCAGTAATTATCTATAAAAAATTTATCAATGGTTGTGTATAGAGAATATGTCAGACCTTTGAATCTATTATGAGCATTTGACTTCAATTTAGAAGTTTCTCAGCTCGTATGAAAATCATTCAAAATGAAAAGACGATAGCAATTTATTTCAAGATAGAAAGCTTTATCATGGCCCTTATTTGAACAGTAATACATGATAATGGATACATGGCTAAAGGGGCCTCCCCAGTGTTCAAGTTTGAAGTGAGCACATGCATTCAATGTGAAGGGCTTCAAAATAATCACATCTCACTCAAACTTTTAAGCTTTTTTGCAACACTTCACAAAAAAACCTTGATATTGGCCGTTTTGTATTGAATATGAAAATAATATGATGCCTCACTATATTGAAGAAGTACATGCAATAAAATGATGCACTAAGATTATTTAGATTCTTTACATAATGCACTTAATCATCATTCAATTGCAAAGGCAAAGCTCTCTGGTTTTTGGTCGATTTTCAAGTGTCAAAAATTCTAGCCCAATCCATATTTTTCATCGGAAGATCACATAAAGACACTCGCATGAATGCATCCAATGCTTCAAGTTTCAATTAACTTCTACGATCACTCTTCACCAACTATGTTTGGAAAATCCACATTCACATATAGTTGTGCTTGCCAAGTCGAAGTTGCAGAAGTTATTGGAATTTGGAAGTGTCTGCCATAGTGCCAAGATTGGAGTCCAACTATGTTTCTATTTGCAAATTACAGCCACTATATTGTGTGACAGGAAGTTTTTGGAGAGGCCTTCACTGTCACTGGTGGAAACTTTGCAGAACACTTTTGTGAAGTGCCAAAAAAAAAAAAAAAAAAAAAAAAAAAAAACTCTTTTGACGACCAAAATGGCATTTGACAGGTGTTGAAGACTTCAATATTGAATATTGGGCCTCCCCACCTGACTTGAGGTAATAACTGATATTACTACTAAAACTGACCGGCCTTCCTGGGGGGTCCAATGTCAAAGTGCAAAGGGCCTCAGTTAGTATATCAACTATTTTCCTGTTATCCAGATGGGTTTAAGGTAAATACATGTTTGGCAATTTACCAATCTGCCAGCCCAGGGCTTGGGAAGAACCGGCGGTTAGTTACAGATGAACCGGTTGAGTTTGAGAAATAACCAGTTGAAGTTGGAGACTTCAGGAGGATTCCCGGATCATTTCAGAGGAATTAATGGAGAATATACCTCAAATGCATAAAGCAAAACCGGAAGATGTCAACATGTAACCGGTTGGATTTAGAATCACTAGGATCTTGACCGACTCTATATGCCCAAAAACTTCCTGGGCATTGTGCCAATCACATGTTCTCGAACTTGCTAAGGTAGAGGGTGCTTAAACCAACACTTTAAGCTATTGCACATACATATGGCTATGTGGTTGATATAAAAAATGTATATTCATATTAGCCTTTGGGCTAAGCATAGATATCAAGAAAGGAAAAACATCTTTAGTCTCAATTGAATATTTGATGAATATTCAAATTCAAAACTATTAGCTTCCTTCAACCAATCCATAGGTCCCGTGTATGGCAACCTCGCATATGATGAAGACCCCCACCTTCACTGCCTAGAACCAACACAACATAGTTGGGTACTAGACCCAAACTACATCAAAGCCCAAGTAGTAATGGTATGCAAAGCCACACGGCTACCTCCATGATCCCACCCGGTTCGCTTGCAAAACCCCGGGGAGGGCACTCATACATGTATTTAATAACCCATCTGCGACGGAAGGGTATTTATCATGGGGCTATTTATGTAAGAAATTGAAATTCTTTACACCCTATCAGTACAGATAAATCTAAATTTTGTCATTTTAGATGACCCTATTTGTATTTATAAAGTCGCAACTGAACTAGTTTCTAGTACCCTATGTTTCTTATAATTTTTATATTTGACCCCATGAATGACAACTCATAGGACTCTTGAAAGTTTGTAGTGAAAATTCAATAAACCATGTCTAGATTGAAGACATCAAACAATGTACCAAAACATAAAAACTTGAAGCATTATTAGGACCTCCTATTGTTCCAAAACATACATCAAACAATGTTCAAATCAAACAAATTTGAAGCAAGTAAACTTGAGAGAAGCACCAAAATAAAACGAATGAAGACAAGATTCTACTACTAGAACTCCGAAAACCGCACACAACCACAAAATGCACGTCAAGAACTTCAACACCAAGTCCTGCCTCACAAGCAGCGCTGCATTGGCGCAAGCAACCCTAGGCAAAAATCAAAGATACAACGCACAAAGCGAAGAACACCAAAACCCTTGTCATCCAAATTTTTCATTCGGGAATTTGGATTGAAAATGGATAGTTTTTCATCCATTGACCACCATAAAATGCATTATATACCTCTACCTCAATATATTTTTCTCTACCTACTATTCCCAACCCTATTTTAGATTGAAAGAATTAGATAAACTGATGCATTATATGGTACCCTTATTTTTTTATACACACAACTTTGTAATTGAAGAGGTGCTTCATTATATCGAAGAATTGTATAAATTTTATCACAAATGAATAAAAAATACCCTACATTCTTTCTCACATGGTTTAATAAATTTTTGCGAGTGCCCTCCCCGGGTGCAAAACCATCACCTTGCATCCCGGGAACCGAACCCCTTGCATCCCGGGAAATGACCCTTTTGTGCTTTGTGGGCCTACCTCCTTAGCGTTCAAATAGAATGGCTAGAATAGTCATTGACATGCCACCCTAATCCCGGCATGAACCAACCCGAGATAGAGTGGAGCCCGTTACCTAATCCTACCTGAAGGTAGTGGAGGCCGCTATGAGGTGGCACCACTAATGACACCTAAAACCGTCACTCCATGGGCCCAGACACTCCTACACCGCCGGGTACAGTTCAAGGTCGTAGAGAGTTGGCAATGAAGAGGGCGTTTACAGGTGTTGATTTTGGATGGGGTGTTGGTTTTAGTTACTTACTCACCTTCTTCAAAGACATCTCCACCGTAAACCTTGTCATCGACACCAGAAGCCTCTTTCGCCACCGAACCTTTGTGTTCAAATTAATAGGCCCTCCTTCGACGGCCCTTGCCTGCCTGCGCTTGCAAATTCCCAGCCTCTCCGGAACTTGTAAGCACAAATATGCAAGACACTGAGGTGGCAGACCACAGCCACGCGTGCCTTCTTTGAACCCCACATCTTCTTCAATTCATGGGACCCTATTTCCGAAAGCCCTTGGAATCGCTGGCAATGCGCACAAACCTTCATGTGAGATGCCAAAGCTTAGTCCCCACAATCAAATTTGAGCCACATTACTCAAACAAAATTCAAGCTTGCTCAAACACTCCCAATCTTTGTCTCGGTCTTTGGCAACTATTAGCATTGAGCTCAAGAACTCAAAAGTCTGCTAATCTATCGCCCTTGGCCTCTAATTCTTCATCCTTAGACAGTTGCGATTCAATCCGAGGTTTAATCTTGTTTATCCAAATGTAATTGGCATCCTCTCTTGAGGTTGGGCAACATTGTGAGCATCCAGCTCACACTGAGCCTCAACTTGCAGAGTTCATTCACTCGCTATTACTGTGATCTTGCCCATGCCGTGAAATGAACAAACTATACATTGCGTCGTTGGCACTAACCATTCAATCTTGGTTTTCACTGTGTTATGTATCATTCTCGGTATTTGGTCCTTGATGGACACTTGCAAATCTATACCAACATGTTTGTATTGCACGATGTCTGTCTCCAAACCGAAATACCAGTAGAGGGGTTGATGAGAAATCTAGGGCTAAACCAACATTCTTCAAAGAATTAGTTTATCTTTACCAAAAAATAATTATCTCATTCGGTGTTGACTAATTTCATGTTGTTATAATATGTTTTAAGGTACATAGAATAAATAATAACAAGGATTGACGATGAAGACCATCATAGCCAATGGCATTAACCATAGTACCCAAGTGTATGCACATTTGTGAAGAAGTTAAGGAGTTTAGATGTTCTTTGATTATGAAGATGTATCCTAATAGTTGTGGTTAGTTTTTCATTTTCTTATTTTTTGCAGCTATGGTACGTATTGAAGACCTCGGAATTTTGATAGCATATGTGTCTGCATTGTTGATTGTTTTCTCAATGCCCAAGATACCGTGTTAAACACCATCCAAACGCTCAGCATGGCCCTTTACTTTAGGATGTCCCTAGGATTTTTGAAGATGTTGATCACCATGTACTGTACATGACTTCAATCGTGCGGACGTTGTTGCTTTGCATCGCCTCTGGTTGTTGCATAATTGTTTCTTTAATGACCGCAACCAACGTCAACCACTTGGTTTTCACAATTTCTTATGGAGGTGTATGATGATGAGAGGTGGACTACTTGTTCCGAATGACGATAACATCCATGTCTTGCCTTTCCAATCAACTACAGCCACATATTCAACAACAAAATACAAGGTGCCGGCTTGTTATTCTCGTAGTTGTTAGGGTTTGAGGCACATTGTCAAAACTAGTTCAAGGCTCCTCAATGCGATTATGTTCGGAAATGTGCACTAAATGGACTTCGACGGTTTCTAGTATTATCTATCATACTTGCGGAGCTATAAATCTAGTATTATGTCTCAAAGTTAAATATAGTAAGAATATTGTGAATAATTTCATCATTTTCAATGATAGTGTTTCTATAAAAACATTTCAAGAATATTATTGGAATGAATAATACTTCCTATGCAAAGTATTGGGAGTATAACTCCACCCAAATTCCATGTTTAGGTTGAATTTATGAATAAGAAACAAATATTCTTACTTTGTTCAGGGGGGGCATAGAATATAATTTATATATTCCAAGGTCATGGAATAGACCCACATGGTTGAATAATATTATGCATGTCCAACTCGACTAATGATACCCAAGTGCTTTGCAAATCAACTCTCTACCAACTTGCGTTGAATGGTACATTATTCAATGCGTCACATGGTAGAGATGGATTTTTCCCTTATTATTTGGGTGATTATGGACACCTCTTGTCACTTTGGCTCATTGTTCCATACCGCGATCAACACATGATCATTTTAGGGTCTCTTTATGATAGGAAATTGCTTTGATGGAGGGGTGTGCTAAAAGTGCATTCAGCATTTGAAAGAATCATTTTGAAAAATTTCGGCAAAGATGGAACCAAATATGGTGTATCTGCTAGATGTTGTCATTGTTTGTGCAATTTTGCACATATGAAGCTCTACACTATTCTCTTGGCATCTTACTTAGATTTCTAAAGAAGTGTTGTACCTTAATATATTCCAAGGTTGTTTTAGACAAACTCCTCACTTTGTTATTTGGGTTCTTTAATTTGGGTTTATGCAATGATTTCATATATCAAGTAATGCTAGCTCTGTCAAATTTTCAATTATTATTGTATCATCAATAACACATCCATTATTCTTAAGCTTTATATATTTCTAAATGAATATACATTATATATTGAACGTCTTACTCTAATTAAAATATGTGAATGAAGGATGTAGGATAAGTAAAAATTGATATTGGATGAATGTTGGATGAATGAAAATGGAATGATTGAATGAATGGACATTGTACCTTGAAGGCCTCATAACTTTTGCATTTTTTATATGTTTGGAGTGAGTTTTAGGTCTATGGAAAGCTCATGACATGTAGTAGTGGATAATTTTAAAAGTCAAATTCTAGTATATAAGGGTGATATTTTGGCCATTGAATGAGGTTGGTTAGGAAAGCTACAAATTTTTAATTGATATAAAAAATAAAATAAAATTCTATTGTTGTCTTTAAGCTCCCAATAGCTATCTTCCACTACACCCAATTCCGAAATTAGAGCCATTGGCACTGTGAGCCCAAAATGGTGCCCACATGTGGTGATTAACTCTTCGAAACCAATTTTAGTTTGACTTTGATGTGTTATGATTATTCACAAAACATAAAAAGAGTGAAGTGTGGTGTGGATTTAAGTTTAGGCATTAGAATGTGTTGTGTAGTTATTTCAAGGTTTGATTTCAATAAGAGGATGCCTTGATTATGTGAGTGGGGGGTAAGGTGAAGCAAGGTGAGCTCCGCGGGTTAAATGCCCACTTTTGGATCCACCTTGGTAGTTTAGGAAGAAGGAAGCTTGGTGGATGGGGATTAGTCCCTACTTTGGAGGAGAGGGTTAAAGGATTGTGATTGGAGGTGCTAATCCTCTCACCCTATCCTCACCTTTCTCTCCCTCTCTCCCTCTCTCCCTCTTTGCTACTTAAGGTGTTTTTTCTCTCATTTGCCTCTCTCTCCATCAAGCGCTCTCAAGGGAGCAAGCTCTTAAGAGCCACGTGTGTGGGTGATTAGTTTTTAGTGAAGTGGATTAGTTAAGCTCTCTCTCAAGTCCTCTCAAGGGAGTGAGCTCTTAGAGCTTGAGGTTTTATATGTGGAGTAGCTAGTTATTAGTGAAGTTAGGAAGTTAACCCCCATCATAAGGAGGGAAAGTGTAGAATCATTAGACTACATTTATGGGTGGTTGTTAGTTGGTTAAATTAGTGGGACATGTTAGTCATTAGTTAGGTGATTAGGGGAAGGCTTGACTAGATACTAGGTCAGAAGATAGTGGTTAGTAGCTAAGGGTTCTCGAATTACAGTCCGCCAGAATACAGTTGCTGGGATACAGATGCTGGGCCGCAGCTTGCTGGAAATACAGAATTCTGGTTAAGGTTGCTGGTTGGGCCGCAGCTTGCTGGGAGACAGTCGCTGGAACTGCAGCTGCTTGGGCAGTTAAGGGCTCTCAGTTATGAAGCTGGTGAAGGGTAGCTAAGGCGGCTGGTATATTAGTGAAGGGGTTAAATAAGTAGGTAGATGGCCCAGCTGGGGTTAAGTAGGGATCAAGGAGCCACCATGGTGTTTAGCTAATTAGTAAAGGGATGGAATTGAATTAGGTGCTATGACTACAACTTGTTGGAAGTTAATGATGCTAAGGACACATAGCATTTAGCACAAATTATAAATCCATAGATAGTGGGGTAGTCACATTAGCCTAGGTAGGGGCATGTGTGGTTGACAGACGGTTGTATTTAGAGGCTATTACAGAGAATAGCGTTTTTTAACGCTCACATCTTTTTAATCAACTAAATCAATTACACAAGTGATGGAGAAGGTCAAGGACCCTTGTCCACAACCCACGACGGAGGTTAAGGTAAAGAGGACAAGGGGAATATCCTTGAAGGCGTGCGTGGCCAAAGCCGCGGGTTGGACTCTTGAGAAAGCCAACACTACCACAAGCCAATAGGCTAATGTTAATAAAGCACAATGATTCAAAGCCATACGCGCTCTCTTGAACATGAGAGTTACTTCGCACTTGTTTCAAAATCTTAGGCAACACATGTGATTCTCAAAGCCATCACCCGGACTAGGACGCTTAAGGGGGATGGTTTTGGCCTCACAGGCACCCAAAACTAATAAAAAAATTTCCAAAATAAATCACATAGAGTACTTGAGGAGGGGTGAGAGCCCTACCTTCAATATTCCCAAAAGCCCAAAAAAAGTTTGTGCTCATGTTGCATTTGACCTAGCATTATTTTTTGGGGTATTCAATTGGACTAGTTAATATGTTTTATCACATGTCAATCATCCTTGGTCAACATCATGTAGTGTGCATGAGCCATTTCAATTTGTGTGATATTATGGGATGCTCATGTCTTTCTCCTAAAAGTTCATAAAGTGGTGGTTTTGTGATTGAATGGGAGGATGAAATGTTATTTCCATACATGCATTAATTCATGCGTATAACTTAAAAGGGCATTTACACACAATTGATTTATTGAATGGGATGACATATTCCCAACTTAATATCAAAACTTAAATGCGTGTGAAAGTGACCCTTGTGTGATGGGCACAATTCCCTTTGTACTAATTGTATCGGATGTAAGGTGTGATCAAGAAGTTATGGGTTAAGGCACACATGCTCCTTCAAAGTGCCATGTACTCTCTCTTTCACATTATAAGAAGTTAAGTACTACCCCCTTGCATTGATGTTAATTATTTGGTTGCTTGCGCTTAAAATGTTTAGTAGATGATGGTAAATAGCCTTGAAATACCAAAAATCAACATGGAACTTAGGAAACATAGGAGAGTGTGAAATGAATAATGATTTTCTTTTCCAATTATTTTCAACAATAGTACAATCCAAGGGGTATAAGGTACAACCCCCTCATGTATTTCAAAATGAGATTATATACATAACTACATAGTCATATCTAAGGGAAAAAAGCACATAGTGGTTGCCATGCTAGCTCCACCTTGGTTTATTATGGCAGGATGAGCATTGTTGGCCGCTAATAACTCTTGTTCATAAATTCGCATATCATGTTCACGTTCATATGACATTTACTTCGCATAAAATTCAAATTGTACATCAAGTTTATTCAATTCCGTTTTTTTTGTTGCGGTGACTATCTCCTTCAACTGATTCAAAATTTGTTCCGCAGACATCTTCGTAACTTCTAGAAGGGTGCTTTGACTTCCAAGGGATTTCTTCCCAATATTGGTATTGCCCACTTTCCCTTGTGCCAAGGAAGTTGCTAGAGTCGTATAGCAACCAAATAAACTGTCTCCCATTCACTAGAATCCCTTAAAGTTCGGTCATGGTGGATGCCCACCCTCCCCTTTTGCATGCCCAGATCTTGCCATGAAGTAGAGTGAATAGGTCTAATTGGCACATTTGAAATTCCATCTAGATTATAGGTGAGCTCTTGGGGTTGAGAGCTATCATCATCCGCATTGAGGCCAACCACTAGAACCCCATCATCTTCATTGTCCTCATTAACTCTATGAAAAACATCATCCAAAGGGTTTAATAAGTCTCTTACATGTGGAGGGTCCACTTGTGGCCTACATCCGAACCGTTCATGAATCTAGACATGTGTCTCTTTAGGAAAGGCCTTAGGTAATTTTTAAACGACATGGTCAGCACTAGACATCAATCAGTAGTCCTCATTATTGATGCCCGTCCTAGCATGATAATCCACTACATGCCGATAATCAGGCAATATCAAGTGCCACTTACCTTTGCATGAAGCCTCGTCATGAATATGAGTCAAAAATCCCCTTGCCAAAATCCTATCTGATGTGCAACTTCATTTTGTAGTACCAGATTCCATTAGGTCCCTACCATCAATTGCATCAAGCTCATATAAAAACTATTTTATTTTGGTATCCACAGGAGGTAACATTTCATGCATTATCCAGTTAGACCCTTGATATCAGTGGGCATGTTGAGATGGCTCCCCCGCTAAACATGGCATGGACACATGTTTGCTACGGGCATGTGCGGGAGATCCAAGAGGAGCGCATCCTAAATCACAATTTATTTCAAGATCATTAAAAGAGACATTTCATAAATTAAGAAACATCAAATACTTGTAATGGATGGGTCAAGTTGGCTCTAGGTAAACCTAAATGATTTAGTTTGCAAGGATGTTGTACATTTGAGATAATTGTAACAACCTAAAAGACAATAATCAAAGTGCACCCAAATAGAGTTGTTGCTTGTGGGAAAGTAAATTGGAGGCCTTAAAGTGGGCCTAAACACTACATCATGATGGTATACAATGGTTGAGACAACAAAATATGGTCACAAAGCAAAGAATCACATTTGAAGGATTCTCTAACCTTGCTCAACTATCAAGTACTTTATCCAACACCTAAACCCTCTAGTCCTTCACTCATTATTATTATTATTATTTTGTCTTTTATTAAAAAATGACACACATAAAAGGTACAAATAGAATCATACGACAAGCAAAGGAGGTAAGTGAGGGCTTCATAGTGAGAACCTAAAATGTTATTGTCAAACAATTCAAAAATGAACCGACCCTAAATTCAGGCTATCTACTAAGCTAAACATAGATATGTGTAGTACACGGGGAGGTCACTCCATTGTCAAGTTGAACACCACGTGCAAACAAAGTTTGTTACCCCTATATTACATGCCATAGATAAGTTTTAAATTTATGATGTTTTTTCTACATATACATAACCATTGATAATATCAAATTTTAATTATCTTCATTTTGTAGTAATTGTTTTAGCTCAATTCTGCGTCATTCTAGTTAGAAACGATATGTTTTACTAAAACAACAAATCATCAAATTTGGTTATCAAATTTTATTATGTAATAGATACCGTGTATATCTACTCATGAAGAAAATTTGATAAAATTTTGACCCATTTTGGTGATGCTTTATGTAAAAAGTAGATTTATTTTTGTTCACACATGTTGTTCAACTTGACAATGGAGTGACCTCCCCGTGATATAGTACTTGAGGTCGGCTATAAAAGGCTCTTGGTGGACACCATACTACTCTACCTTTGACCATGTTTGCCTTCAAAGTTCAAAAAACTCAACATCCCCGAGCTCCTCACATTTAAGTTAGCAAACTAATAATCCATTTATTTACACACTCAGATAGGCCATTGCGGCACCTATTGCAACCCCTTCGACCTTAATTTTGAGACTATTGGCCATAAATTTGAGATTGCTAGACTTGAATTTAACAACATGCTCGTTATTAATTTGAGATTTGTTGCCTTCAAAGTTTTATATTGAACCTCACATTGCTACACACAAGTTGTAGACTTGAAATGTAATATACATGATTCGGCATTGGCTACGGTTGAGAGTTGTGCTATTCGGGCATTTCATAAACCATCCTTCAACGGATCATGGGGCGGTATTGGCATATTGACTCTATTTGTACTTGGGTATTCGTTATGACAAATTGGTCATAGCATAGAGACTTGCAAAGTGAATCTTTTCTTGTTATCTTGACGTTTGTGTAGCAGGGCTTGCAAGAGCTCCTCCACATGACCAAGCTGCTACCAAATTCACCATGGTTGGGTGCAAATGAGTTGCCTTCGAGCTGCCAACCCCCATGCAACCTATGTATCGATCATCTCCACCCATCCAACTGTCGAAGCTTCTAAATTTTGAGTTCAACCATCCCCAAATGCAATCACCTCCAAAGGTAGGCAGTTGTGGACGACCTTGTTGATGTTGGCATTTCATCATGTTGTAGATGTAGTGGTTGCAAGGTTTTCTCGTGCAAGGACTTGTGGCAATTGGGTAGATAGCCCCATTTGTTGAAGCTCATAAATATGGCCGATATCAAGTTTTTATTTAGGGTGGCGTTTTAGTGGAGGAGAAGTAAGAATATTGGTGGGCCAATCAAAGGCCGAAAGCATCTCGTAGGTAACCAAGCTACTACTGTGCTAGGTTCCATGGTACATGCCGCAAGGTCAAAGTCCCATGGATAAAAATGCCACTATTAAACACGCCATGTAGGCTAGCCAGGTTGGTTCGGCAATAGTTAGGAGCGTGGGTGTGGAACATATGTAGCTAGGTAAAAATATAAAGCTAAAACCCACTTCACTAGAGGCAAGTGGGAAGGCCCCTTAAGAAGGGGCTAAGATTTGAATGGAACCTAGATGTCTAACCACAATTGTGAGTAAAGTTGGTGATGCATCAAAACCCTCCTCCCTTAGCTTGTTGTAATCCTATTTTAAGAAAACTATTTTACACTTGCATCTTTGGCAATTGAACTAACAAGACACAATCAACATCATACAAATGCATGACATCTTAACAATAACAATATATACATATACATATATATATATAGAGAGAGATATGTTTGTCTTATTAGATGTGACTATGGGTGGCTTTTACACTATTGTTGTATATAGTTTTTTATGTATCACTTTTGGCAACAACTACACTAAACATTGTATTTAGTGTCCCCAATTCTATTTATCTTGCTCAATACTAATAGTAAATTGCCCATGTAGTGTCACCAACACTATATGCAAACCTAACATTACTTGTCATTCCTCAGAACAAAAATTATGGACATCATAAATTCACAATGTTGCAGATACTGTCACTTACTAAGTGACTTTTCACCCAAGCTTCAATCATCAATGACAGTAGTTCACTACATAAATGTTAAGAGGCAAAGTATACCAAAAGCAGATGAACTAAACATAAATTGAGATGACAATATTTATAAACTTATTCATAGGAAGTGTCAATAGAAAAGTTACCACGTTGACATAAAATACCATATGACACTAAATGCAATATTTAGTGTAGTGGTCAAGAACTTAATCCGATTCAGATTTTATTTTTGTTTAATTATTTATTTATTTTCACATCCAATTCAGATTTATGGTCAACTCAATGTTATTCATTTTTGTACCACCCTCATGTCCCAACTTCTCAAATTCATTCAATCATTATGGACTTCAGCATACAGCATCATGAGTTAGCATCCAAAAGAAGAAAATTTGACACCTTATATATCTCAAAATTCAACTACAATGTATCACTTCATAGTTTTATTGATACCATAAGTCTTCACAAAGATTGCATTCTTAAACCCTAATTTTCTCAAAAACAAAATAACCTAAAAAGTTTCGTAAACCGTATTGGGCTCCTACTATATTCATTGATACTCTTGTGTTGCATCCTCGTGCCCAGTAGAAGCAACTGATAGCCCAAGGTTATTTACAATGTCTATGAATCTCACTTAATGCATATATACTATTCAAAACAATTTTGGAATGAAGAATATGTTATGAAAGTAGGAAAAATTTGAGGGTACTTTTGAGTTGACAAGTTTTAAGATTTTAAGAGCAATTACAAATTTGCAAGTGATTTGTAGCTCTGGTTTAGCATGTGCTTTTAGGAACAAATAATTTGACCAAAATTTTAAGACATTCCTTAAATTTTTGGTAAATAACAATCTATACAACTATTATCTGCACATTGCTACCCCGTCTATATAATAATATCAAAATTAAAGATGACTTCAATTGTGGCATCATACTCACTTTTTAAGAATTTCATTTCCTCTCGTAGTTTTTTTTTTTTTGTTTTTTTTATGAGATAGAAGGCCAACACAGTCAACGCCAAGATGAATAAAACCAAGAAAAACGCGCCCTCACCGAGGGGAAATCATAGTAGATAATTTTGATTACCCCAAAAATTGCCAATAAGGTTGGGAGTAGTAACATGGAAGCTATTGATTGCAAGAAAGTAAGTAAAAATATTCTTAGTTTCAAGGAGTATTGTTTCCATGTGGACTATCACTTCCAATTTTCTTTCACAAAACACTTATATTCTAATTTGGATTGTTAAACCAACCATGTAGTTTTGTTAAGACGCCACAAAGACATTTCATAGAGCAGCAATAGCAGGGTCTTTGGATTGCATGCAAAAGTGGGAACAAGCGAAAAGTAGCATCAAAGTTGATACATTGACTTTGTGTGAAGAATAATCAAATTTTAGAACGCGTCTCTGTGATAATTTCAACCAGTGTGTGGTCGATTTAACAATCCCCTTATCTCTAATTGCCAAGATGGGACCTTGAAGACCAAAATATGGAATGAGTTTCTAGTTGAATTATTGGTATTGACAACCCATAGGATATTCCCATGGTTTTCAATGTTGAGATTGTTAATCTTAATGTTTTTGAGAACAACAAATGAAGCATGAGGAATCATATTTTACCATGAATTATTGATAATCGATACTCGGCAACAATTAACCTTGAGATAACAACAAACTCCCGTATTAGCACATGAGACATAATTTTCTCCAATTCTCTAACCTTCAATAACTATTTTAGAGAGTATGGCTTGTGCAAGTAGTGTACTATGAAAGTATGGTACAAAGATGTTCACTAAATTTGGAATTGATCACTAATGCGAGTTTTATACGTCATTTATCAAAAATCTTCAAACTTCGATGAAGGTTTTGCTCATAATACATCTGAGACATTGTAATGTGGTATAGTGTAACCTCCAAGTGGCCATCTTGAGATTATCTCTAGCAATGCCACTTTAGCAATTGAAACATTTGTGGAGTTCATAAAATTAGTGTAAGTCGAACGACAAATCATAATCGATGTTTTTCTTCTTTCCCACATAATTTGACGTGCTCCGTATTAGAAATCTACATTATCATCATTGTAACAAAGCATGTTATATAGTTGCTTAATCTTATATTCATAATAGTCAAGTGTCGTAGTATACAATGTCAAATAAAAAATATATTATTTGAGCATTGTAGTAATTTGAACGGTATTGGAATCTCAAATGTAATATGACAATAAGATTTAAAAATGGAAGATGTAGAGGGCACAAACCTACCAAATAAACAACATTCGTCCAACAAACAACAACAACATAGTGCTGCCAAACTGCATGACATATTGGATAAAACCAAACAAATAGTTAGATTTTCAAATTAGGCTCTCAATATATAATATTTTTATGTATGATGCTTAATGGTGTTTTCTTGAGAGGATGGAGAAATGATAATGGTTGCCATATTTGCAACCAATAACTACATTCTATGCAAGTTCACAAAAACTCTGAGGATATGAAGTTTTACCCCTCGAAGCATACTTGGACGATAAATGTTTACATTGTACAAGCTTGCAATCAAAGCTACTAAAGGGGACATGGCTCAATCATTTGATCGAGAAAAAAAAAATCAAAATCAAAATTATTCACACTACGCAATTTTATGTGAGAAAGTTCTAGACCAAGTGCAATAGGAAGATAGAAGCTTACATTCCATCACATGCACTTTGTTGTCGCAAACCGGGTTGTCCATACATCACTTGTTGGGGAGGAGCCATCACATTGCCTGGATAATACCCTTGTTGACCATAGCCAGGTTGTGGATAACCACCATAACCTGCACACAATGGCATCTATGAGATCTTAAATTAGATATATCTATTCATTCTTTTATATGATGATTGTACGAGTTCTATATAAATAATATGAGAAGATAAATTGTGCTGAAAATAAATGGAATATATTGGAGGACATCAAGGCCATTGAGCAACATACCTTCTTGGGGCGGGTATCCATATGGTTGCGGAGGATATTGGGGAGGATAGCCTGGATAGCCTTGGGGTGGATACCCTGGAGGAGGGTAACCGGGTGAAGGAGGTGGGTATCCTGGTGGTGGTGGTGGTGGAGGAAAGTTGTCTCTTTTGTCACCCATATTACAAGACGTTGCAAAGTATTAAGTATTAATCCATACCTTCCCCTGATCCTCTTACAACTTCATCAAAGGAATGAAATGAAAGATCTTTTCAAATTCCATATTATGATCTTTTGGAGAAATTCATGTTCAGTCTACTGATGTAATTGTGGAGTCTCCATCATTTTAAGTCTCATACTTTTGTAAATTTACTCGTATATGGAAGTTTCGGGGGGGTAATTTGAGTTATGTCTCAATAAAAGCTTAATTTCTTCTTCTTAATACATCATGGAGTCCAAATTTAAACATGTTCAAATGGACCATTACAAGTATTGCACTATACTATAAAATCATGAAACATTTAATGTGTTATGCTTATCATCACATCATGTGTTGCGACAAGAAACATTGACGACAACAATTTGAGGTCTTAGACCCGACATGGACCATCAATTTGAAATGTTCTATAAGCTACGAAACCTTACAAAAAACATATGTTAATGATGATCTATTCAACACCTTGCATTGATTGATATAATTGCAAGATCCACATCCAATACCCCAAGCTTTGCATGAGATAGAAATCCAATTGAGAGGTGGAATTGTTTTATAAATAATCATGGATAGAAGAGGCAACGTAAAGTTTGGAGCAAGACACATTGGGTATGATAACTTCCAACTTGCTCCGGCCCTATGGCCTAACCCTAATATACACCCTAATCCAAGGCCATTTCC
Source organism: Polytrichum commune (assembly GCA_950295325.1). Classification (NCBI taxonomy): domain Eukaryota; kingdom Viridiplantae; phylum Streptophyta; class Polytrichopsida; order Polytrichales; family Polytrichaceae; genus Polytrichum; species Polytrichum commune. The sequence continues at coordinate 42,274,203 of OX485807.1, forward strand.
CTAGTTTCTCCTCTAAACTAACCCTACCCCCGTAAGTTTGATCGTTTTCCATATATTGTTAATCTTTGGATGTTGGGTTGAAGGGCATTGTTGCACACAACCATCACCTCTTATTTTACTAATCATATAATTTGCATTCTATGAAGTTAATTTCAATGTCAATTTAACTTCAACAAACGATCTTCAAGCTATAGATAGGTGGTTCCTAACACTTTCACTAGATAGTGATGTACCTAATTTGCTTCTATGCAATGAACCAGTTTTAGGAGAAAAAAATCTTACCACATCAATTATTAAAACAAATTAAGCTATGCCATACATACATGCATGTACCATGTTGTATGTTTCATTCAAACCCAAAGATTTACCTTTACTTGTGAACCCCTTCACTAAGGACAATCTCTAAGTGTTTTTTGGAGCTCCATTTGTTTAGTATTATTTTGAGTTTTGCGGTTGACCCTTAACATACTATGGGGCTCAATGTAAGACCTAGGCATTCTCACCAAGTCTCAACATCCTGTATAATGGACTTGAAACTTAATTTGGCAAATGACCTTGTGTCAAAGAGAGTTTTATGATAATAATAATAATAATAATAATAATAATGTGACATTGATGATCCAATACTAAGTTTGTGATTGCATCAATGGGCATATGATGGATGTTCGTGTTGTATATTTGAAATCATATCTTCATGCTAGCATTACATTCACTTGTGGATGAAAACACCCGTGTCCTTTTGTATCTATTGTACTCCACTCATATTTCTAAGGTTTGCATATGTTAATTTCCAATACATGTTTTGAAGATGTGGGGGAGACATTGGACAGGATTCACACAAGTAATCATGAACCACCATTCCAAAAATGGTCGGTTGTTGACGACTACTTGTTGAGTGGACGATACAAGGATGACATGGGTTATTTATTAATATGCACATGTGCAACAAATTGAACCTATACTAAGTAGTGTTATTACATAAAGTATGGTGTAAAGAGGAAAGTGGACCCGAACGATACAATTTTAGTTTTGCACCCACTAGGATATGAACCATGAGATTAGTGCAAGATGATTTGTCAACCCAAATCGAGCTCATATGAATATCTTATCCAATATGAAGTGAAGATTTTCTTCTTATTCATGGACCATATAGGTGCCCTTCCCCCCTCCCCGGTTTTATGTTGACTATTGATCCTAGAATGCTTAACAAATTTTGAGCACGTCATGAATAACACTTCAGAGCAAGGACACTTGTAACACTTTAACACTTATCGGGGTAGAGTAGAAAATTGGTAAATTCACATGAATAACATTTAGGTGGCTTTGGAATTAAAAATAACAACACTTATATAAATGTAGGATGAAAATTCATAAGATATGAATGTCATCGTACATCTAAGCAAAATGGAAGAATAAATCTAGAGTATGATGTGATTCTTGTGCGTGCCAAGATCCTATTTCCTTTTAAAGTGTTCAAATGCTCATGATGAGAGGTAACATCACTAGATCTTTGTTCCAAAAATTGTCAAGGAGGAAGCTTGAAATGCCGTCCAGAAATGCAGTTCGAGTGGAGAGAAGAGTATCCCCGCCACAAAGATTCCGGAAGAGACTCTCTATGCAGAAGAGCCTCAAGGTACAACCCTCGTTGCTACAGAAAATCCCAATTGAGAGAGAGCAATGAAGCATCCGAGCTCCAGCAGTGATTTCCAGTTCACAAGCCAGTTTGGAGGCAATACGAGAGCGAATCAAGGTATTGTCAACAACAGTAAGGAAGCAAAAATTTCATCGGTCATCTCAGAAAGAAGAGAAGGAGCGTCACCCGGCCCTTGTAAGGCAGCATGCTGATTTGCAGTAGGACTTTTGCGGCTTCGAACAACTCTACTCATGTCTACTCGCCCCATTCAACCCCAACAAAACCACGTCCATTGATGCTGCTGCTCAAGATTTTTTCCTCCCTTGTACACTGACACTGGCCCTACCAATATAAACCCATGCCATCCCAGCGTTACAATCCAATCCCGACACAAATGCAGAAACCCTCCCCCACCGATCCAAAACAAACTCTCCGCAACCAGCCAGCCAAGCAGCGCATTTATCCGCATCACATCACAAACAGTCGATCATCATAACCACCATCAAAATCCCCCTCCCAGTAGGTTTCCCATCCTCATCATCACCTCCACCACGCATCACATCACTGCACGCACCACTCCCACGGCCACCACCAATTTCCTACCGGAATTCTCTGTAAGCCCTAGTCACAAACCCCAAGAAAAGCCTCCCCGGCACAAACCCTTGTAAAATGCAGCAGTCACCATGTATCTGAACTGTGTCATGGCTCCCAATTCCGCTCCCGCCGCTCCCCCTGAGCTGGCACCCTCCGTCTTTGTGGTGCAGTCAGCCCTGCCAATGCCCTGCGTGATTCTTGTGGCTATGGCGATGACGCAAAAAATGGTTCAATGCTGAAGGCGATGGCCATAGCTTCGTGAACAGATTCTGTGTCTCCTTTGTGCTTGGGCTTCTCTCTCTCCCTCTCTCTCTCTTCCTTCCCTTGGCCGTCTTTCCTTCCTTTCTTTCGATCCGTTCCTTGTAATTTTCTGCAGCGGGTCCCCACGCCCGGCCCGCGATTATCCGGGCGGGACGGGTCGACGGCGACGGCGACGGCGACATTAACTGTTCGTAGGTTAATCAAATGCCAGCCCCTCGCCTAGGGTTTCTGTTTCGGCTCCAGTGTTCAAGATTGAAGCCCTCATACGAGTTTCATTTTGAAGGGCTCTCAAATTTCAGCTCTAAGGGCTCGTTCAAATCCAAGACGTTAATCTAAGAATATAAAAATGAAATACAAAACTCATATTAAACTTGTGCATGAATTATATGGTACATGTTTCAAGTACAATGTGAAAAATTAAGAATCAACCATCTAACTCCACTTCTTGTAGCGACAATGCCCTACGCTTGTTGGTTCTTGTGATGGGCAGATTATATTGAGGACTTCAAGTGACGTCAACATTTTCAATTTGGGGTTGCGTTGTGAAGGGAGGTTTTGAGAGAGGTATATTTTGAAGGGCCAAATTGCGTTTGAAGAGCATTGAAGACTTCAATCTTGAACACTGATCGGCTCCATCGAATGATGATGTCACATCGTCCCTCATCTTCTTCCTCGTTCTTGATCAATCAGAGAGCAAGCATCCAAAAGAAAGTTGACTTAAGCACTTCGGAGAAGCACACTGGAATGAGCCAACCCTTTGATTTCATTCTCTCACCTCTTGTTCCATTGCGAACATCATCACCATGCCCACTGGCTGCTAGGGTTAGAGTTAGAGTTAGGGTTACGAATGATTTCTACAACGAAATGATGAGCAAAAACCCTCGCGGTTGCAATGATGTGAGGAGATTGTTTCAGAATGTGAGGGTTTTTCCTACCCTTCCATTCTTAGCTCATCAACAACGAGCACACTACCCAAAAGAATCTCTAATCTGTGAAGATGATTATTTCGCTTGCTTCAGAAAGACTTGAAGTTCACTACCTACTTATCCGTAGTGACTACTACCGTGGCAGGTTCATCAACACTTCGCATGGTGAATCCTTATTAGTGATTCTTGCGCCACATCAACTCTACGTAGGTCTCGTTCAATAGATGGGGGACATGTGGCATTTAAGCTTCAGAGACGAATTGATTTGTGTCGAACTTAGCTACCATGGTACATGGGTGATTGATAAGAGTCTAGGCCCAGGAGTCGGGACTCTGCAAAGGTTGATGCCATTGTTCTCTCTACGCACCATTGAAATCCTTCTGTGTCGATTCAAATTTCAATGTCTACATAATGAGAAGGCTTTTTATGTCTTCTGGAACAGCAAGAACGATGGGTACTGGTACTTGGGAGATGCAGACTGGAGAGTCTACTCTGCACATAGTTCTACATATAATTTCCACTGTTTCGCTGACTACATTGATGGTCACCAAAGGTTTTGGAGCACCAGTACCTTGTCTCTAGTTGTGCAAACAGCATCACATCAAAATGCCAGTAGTCCCTCACCTACAGCAAATTCTTCAACAGGGGCAATAAAGAAACATGTGTGTAAATAGGTACACATCTTTCATCCTCAGCTATAGCACATTTATTGCAATCATACAGATTTGCCTACCGAGAAAATTAGAACAGGAAAAAAAGAAATAAAAAACAACGGTGCAATTTACACCGACATGAATGTGAGCCCATTTGCCTTATAATTTACACAGTTGAACCAGATAGCATTATAAGGTTTAGTGCCCTCCTTTTGAAAGGTAGTTTGCCTATCAACTTATGTGGTAACTTCAAGCAAGTCAAATGTTTCTTTGACAGTATTTCTTCATGCTGGTAGTGATGAAGGTCAAATTCCTGCTCTTGTTTGATCAAAATTGATGTGTTTCTATTTACACCTCCAGATCTCTGGATGCAGACATTTTGCAATTTTGGGGAGTGGATGGGTGGAATTTCTCACCCAATGCTTGTATTGCAGGAGAATGTCTTAAATGCTCATCTTCAGTACGTAGCAAAATATGTTGGATATGTTGGAAATGCCCATGCTCAAGTTACATCCATAGGCTGGCACTCTCTCCAGTTTTGACTCTTGGGTTTATTTCATGTGGAAATTTGAAATTTCTTCACACTTATATATTTGTAGGCATGTGATGAGTAACTTGTTACAGAACAACCTTGGATACATTTCAAAGTAGACGAATGATCTGGATTGAGTTTATTAACAGCCCACTGTCCTTGCCTGGGGACTACGTAAAGATTGAAATTTTACATCGCAATTTGCAGGAGTTGTTGTGAGTACATATGCCTTGATGGCGCACTTTGGTATCATTACTTCTCTCCATTCATGCTTACTTAAGTTAGTATAGAAATGTGAGTGGTGGAATACATGTGCTCAAATGTACACATTCCAAACAAGTTAACTTTCTGTGACAAAATGATTTTTTGTCTTATTGAGACAAATGGTGATTCACAAATAGATCACTTCTTCATGTCCATGGAATGGCAAGTCCTCTGCAAGTGGTCACATGTGTTGGATTTCTGGGTGCTTTGGTGGCAGGGTATTCTAGTTGTGTCTGAATGATGTGGACCATGTTGAGTCAAAGGAGAAATTCAGATTTCATAAAATAGTATTGTTTTCGAAAGCACTGGTGTACGATCAGATGTGGGAGCTTAGTGTTATTGTAAGAGTTGTTAACCTCCAAGGCGAGATCCATGACTCGTCAACCTGAGAAAGATTATTGAATTTTCTCACCTAAGATATGATGCCAGTTGTGTTATTATCAATTCCAAAGTGAATATGCAGTGACCTCCCTGTTTACTTTGAATATATATATATATATTTTTTTTTAATTTTTTTAATTTTTTTTCCTTGTCCAAAACTAGACATACTACTCCAAAATCAACAAAATCATAATCAAGGCATAATACAAAAAAATTCTTGGAAATACTCATGAATCCAAGCATTGACAATAGTAACATCTTTTGTTTGCAGAAGGGTATTTATATTTGGACTATGAACAGGGCCCGTGCTCTCTAAATTATTGCCGCTAGAATCCGAGCAAAGGCCTCGGCTGTTGCTACGTGTGCGTTGGGTACGTTTCAGAATCAACCCTTTTTATGTAGTATTTTTAAATGCTTTGTTGTGAGAGGCTTTATAACATTATATAACTACAATTAGACATTCCATTCTAATAATACTAGTACAATGCTTCATCCAAGTTTTCCTGCCAATGCAACGCACTATTGTGAGAATAAACAGAGTATAATTCCGAATAAATTTGGCTTATTCCCAGCCCCACCCAACATACAAACTCAATTGAAAAAGTTATGTTTGCGTCATCTAGATAAGATATTTCAAACAATCAATGCGTCCTTCTGTTGTGCTTTTTATTTTAATTTCACTGAAATGATATGGTAGTAATTGGGTTTCCAGTGACATAGTTTACAAAGTTTTTGTTAATAGTCTTGGTCCTCCTAAGTTTGTTGTAGACAACTAAATTCCTAGTTGCACTCATATTCTTGTATCCATTAAGTCTATTAGAGATAGATTTTCTTTCCTTTTTCATAACGTTGTATTAGACAACCTCAAGCCTTTCTTCCCTCAAAGTTGATACTAGTCTTATCTCGCGGAAGTCACTGCACTCCGTTATTCTAGGGAATTGGCCTTTTTGACACCATCTTGATGTACTTTGAATCCCATGGCATATTTTGGTCTATTGCAAAAGCAATTTTGTGTTATTTCATTTCATCAAAGAAGTTTGACTATTGGCTTCATATCTGTATGCTTTGTTGCATCGGATGCAAAGTGAGTTGTCAATTATGCTTGCTTCCGCAGGAAATCAACATTCACATCTCTCTATCTCTATAAGAAGATGCATTTTAGAGAGAAGAGCCCGGTCTTGGAAGAGACCATTGTTAGTATGCCATGCAAAAGACTCCTAGAGACATAATTCACTTCTCTTCACTTGATGTTACCCAAGTGTTGTGAGTGAATTGTGCAAGATATGTTTGTTGTTTTTTTTTTTGCTTTCGACTTAGTATTTTTTAATGTGAAATTGGACTTCTTTGATTAAGACTTATTTGAGCATGTTCGGCACATGGACATGTAGATATTGAGCTTGCATATATATTGAGCAAATCATGATTGAGTAAGGTCTGAAGTTCAATCCTACATATTCTTGTTGCCTTTTAGATGAACTTGGTGTAAGCAAACTACTAGAGGTTTTAGGTTTCATGTTTAGAGTGCATGAGATTGCCCATGTGCCAAGTGATCTACAATATTGCACACCGCTTCTTCTACGAGGGCCTCCTCCTCCCACCAACAGTGGAGTTTGGGCCCCGAGTGGCTAGTTTCAAGATCATTTTTTTACTTTTAGCATCCTTGAATCCTACTTTATCTACCACCACATCACTAATTTGCACATTATCAACTTCTTTAATGGGTTCATTGTCAACTGCATCATATGGGCACCATCTCTTTCATCCAACATACCTATAAGTTCCTCCTCAATAGGTATATAGGGATTGTTTAGATCAAATTCTAGTCTTGGGGGGGTAGTCATTGGTTGGAGTAGCAATATACGTGCGAACAAATGATAGGGTATTTTAAAAACATGGGGGCTAAAAATTATAAATGGACTTAAGAGTAATATAGGGTATCAAAAATGGCACTGGACATCTTTAAAGTACTATAGGGTATGGAATAATAGGTAATTTGGAATTATAAGTAATGCAAGCCATTTTTCTATTAACCCAAAGTAGAAATTTACATAATGATAGCATGTGAAAAAAAGAAGAGAATTGAAAGTAATACCCCCCTATAAAATAGTGGTTGTTCGCACCTATATCCTTAACTTTTTAACACATTGCCCCCCCCCCCCCCCCCCGAGATTCCAGTTCATAAATGATGAACTTGTGTGCATTCATGGCGGGTCCAATTTCACTATATGCAAATACTAATGCCAATTGTTTGAGTAAGGTAGTAGGGTTTAGGCTTAGGGTCTCTGGCAATTTCATCCAAGTTGTAAAATTTCATAGCCTCATTTTCATCCAAATTAACAATTATTGAGATGAATTCATTGAAGAGGGGAGCATGTTTTTTATAAATCCTATTAACAATTGACAATTAACACTTACTGTTGGGGGAGCTCAATTTCGCTTAACGCACATGCGATTTTTACACTTATTGAGGTAACACATATTGAGGGTGGACTACATTTCAATCTCTTTTCAAGACATGTCTTTTTGTTGTTTGTTCACACAATTAACCACACACCAGTCAAATGTTGGTGTCGAACAAAAAAAAGTTGATTAAGGCCCATTTCCATTATATGACTTCTCTCTAGATACATCTAGAGAACATGGATGACACATATTAAATGTAGACATCCCTAATGTGATTGCTTTTCTTAATCGTATATGAATTTTTCAATGGTATGTGGTTAGGTGTGACTACAAGAATGAATACTAGAAAGAGATGTGCTCAAAAGAGATTGGACTTTGTGCTTTAAATTTGATAATCATTCTAGACTCAATAGTCAACGAAACTAGGGGGGCACTTATATGACCATTTAAGGAGCACATGAATCTTAAATTGGAAATGAATAAGATATTTGTATGAGCTTTAAAATTTAGGAGGAAAGTCGATACAACCTCAATTTGGACTTGCTAACCATATTACAATAATTGTATGTTTCATATCCTAGGTGAAGTGGGCTAGCCAAAAGTGGGTGTAGAGATAAAAGTGTCCGTTTAAGACCCACTTACCTTGTCATTTTCTCAAGTTTGAACATTGCCCCCCTGTCCCATGATGAGAATATCATGACTATCGAGATTGTTGAGTGCAACATTTACCCAAAACCAACGTAGATACAACTGAAAATAAACACTATGTGCCACACTCATACATTTAAAGCCTCTAAATGTTTGGATTTAGTTTATAATGTTGGTTTTGGAAAATGAAATGAAATGAAATTGATTTTAAAGTTTGGGAAGCCGAAATGGCTAATGGGACTGCAAGTACATCAAGATGGTTTCAAAGTGGCTAATTCTCTAGAGCAGCGGAGTGTGGGTACGATTGTAAAGAACCATGCTATCTTATGACATGTTTACACTACACTAAATATTGTATACAGTGTCACCAATTCTATTTGTCTTGCTCAATCTCAGGGTGATCACACCCCCTTACGTTTCATAACCACGTGTGATAAAAGTTTGCTACCCTATATTATATGCCATAGATAATTTTAAAAATTATGATATTTTTTACACATATACATGATCATTGATAATATCATTTGTATTTTTTATAAAAAAATTAGTCATCTTCCTTTTTGTAGTAAAATGAAACCACATGTGGTAAAATTTCGCTACCCTATATTATATGCCATAGATAATTTAAAAAATTATGATATTTTTTCTACATATATATGATCATTGATAATATCTTTTGTATGTTTTTTTGAAATTTTTAGTCATCTTAATTTTTGTAGTAAATGTTTTAGTTTGATTCCGTGTTATTCTAGTTAGAAACGGTATGTTTCATAAAGAAAAGAAAATAATTCATCGAATTTGGTTATCATTTTTTACTATGTAATAGATACCGTGTATATCTCCTCATAAAAAAATTAAAAAAAAATTAAAAAAAAAACTTCTGACCCATTTTGGTGATGCTTTATGTAAAAAGTAGGATTTTTTTTTTAATAGCACGTGGTGTTCAACTTGACAATGGAGTGCACCCCCCGGGTGCTCAATCCTTATTCTAAACCACTTATGTAGAGTCACCAACATTAAATCTAAACCTAACACTACTTATCTTCTTCTTCTTTTAAATTGGGCATTGTAGATGTACAATGTTGTAATAATTGTCATTTTAAAAATAATCTTTCATCCAAATTTCAATCATCCAATGTGCCAACAATGTATTACAAAAATGTTAGGATGAAAAATATACTATACTTTGGTTCAATAATGGGCAGTGGATGCGCTAAAAGTAATTGGGGATGACATGAATTGTAAACTTATTCGTAAGACGTGTCATTAGAAAAAGTTGCCACAATGACATAAAAAAACATATAACACTAAATACACTATTTAGTGTGTGACCACCATGATATGAATATGAATTCTCTCATTTGTTGAGAAGGAGTAGCAACCCCACTTTGTTTTACACAAGGTCATAAAAAATTAAGAGTGAATATGTCAGAGAATCGATTTTACATGTCCAATTGGATAACGATTGGTGGTCACCTAGATTCTGCAGCAAGAGTACTCAAATAGATTCTTCCAACAAAGAATGGAGATGATCTTGTGAGGAGACATTTATAATTCTAAATCAAATATGTTTGTCTAACGTGTATTTTACTCTTAAAAAATTTACTGTGTTGATTAACATCAAAAACACTACATCCCGGTCTAAGTCCACCTTACACAACGTCATATGATAATTTATTTATTTATCAATGGTTAAGTATTTTTTGCGGTCATGACTTTGGAATGCCAACCATGGCCACAAGAAATCCTTAATCATTTTTTCTTCATGGGCCTTGGCCAAGTGTGTAAAACGGCACTTAGCATGAGGCTTGATGTTAGAGTGAAAACATGGTCAAACATCTGTAACTTGAAGATCATGTTTGTAACTTATAGGGATAGAGTAAATTTGGACAAGGAGGTTATCTACGGTGAGATCGCCTTCATTTACTATTTCAAAAAAGCAAACCCAAAAGGCTTATAAATCATGTACATATCTCAAGACTCTAATTCAAAAGAGGCCTCGAGGAGGTACGTGTTCACAACACTTACCATCGGGGAGGATAAAAACATTGATTTCCATGTAGAGTCCAAAGATTACCTTTTATTAAGACAATTCAACATCTACATCGGAATCAAAGACCCAAATTAGTGTATTGAAGTTAATTTAGTATAAATCAATAATAAGCCTATAAGGGTATATTTTTACTGCAACCCTGATGGTAGATGTTAGGAAACGAATAATTTGGACATGACAACTTTGTAAGTTACCAATAATGGAAGCTTGGATGCTGCAAAAGTATGGGAAGAGCATGAATCCTTAAATACAGTTGTTATCTCTCGTTAGCCGGACATTGAAGACCATTGTGTATTTTTTTACAAAGTTTTGCAAGTTTTTGACATTTGACACGCAAAATCTTGCACAAAAATTAACTACACATCAATTGACGAGCACGGTTTAGATTGTGACATGTAGTGTGACTTGTGAAGAAAAAAACCACACGTCAATTGACACTTCAGAAACTAAAATGACACGTACTACTAGGCATATGACATTGAGGTGACATTTGAGAAGCAAATATACATGTCAATTGACATTCATTTTTGTTTTTGAAAACGTCATGTGACACTTTGGACTTGAAGTTGAATGACAAATGAAATTTGTCAAACATACACATTGTTGAAGAGTCCATACAATTACAATTTTTAATGAATTACTGTGAGCCGAATTTTTGGCCAAATAGTTAAACTATGGACATATTGGAAGAGTTGGATGAAGCCTCATCCAACCTATGAAAATAGTTAACCATAGTTGCAAGTATTAGCATGGGCTTAGGTGCCTATAGTTGGTAACAGAAACTATCATCTTCCCGGCTGAGCTAAGAGGGTTGGCAGGAGAGTTAGGCAAACATTCATTGAGCAATTTTGAGTGCAGAGTTAAACCATAGGTTTGTCTCCCTTGACACAGATTGTGTGAGGACAATAGTTAAATTATTTTATGAGTAAATTAAGTAATCACCACAGTGATTGCGGGGTATTGGATTCTACCGAAGTATATTGTTATTTTGAATTTTGAGTCGATTGAATGGCTGAGTGTGGTCGAACTACTCTCTGTTTGAATTGTTGGAGTGCAAGATTTGAAAACCATTGACTATTGTTGTGAATGCAATTGACGAAGCTTTGAAGTGATGAAAGAAATTGAGTGATTTTGGATTGATAAGAGTAATGTGATGAACTATTGTCTATCGTCGAGATTATAATGGACTAAGCCTGAAACATTGAGTGGAATTCAGTGAGTTCAAATAGTGGAGAGCAATGTGAGATTGAGAGAGAGAGAGTTGATCAACCTTTGAGAGAAAGAATATATGGATCATAAAGATGAATCAGTGATGAAATAATGGAAATGCAGAGGGAATCACAAAAGGAATTCAAGAGTGAAAGATGATAGTCGGAAGAAGATTGAATATTGTGTAACCTTCGTCCAAGTGAAAAGATCATGTCGAAGTTCGGCACTTGAGAGTGGGAGAACAAGGAGGGTTAACCTCCACCGAGAGAGATAAAACCATTAGCACAGGGAGTGATATAATGCCCTCTGCGCAAGAGGGAAAATAGTGAAAACATAATATGATATCGGAGAGAGAGAGAGTCGTTAAACCTAAGAAAGGCAGAGAGGAAGGGTAACAAAAAGGGGGTAGATAAATAATACATATAAACTATGACTATAGTTAAATTAAACACTATAGTATTGTGGTAATTAAATCTGCCAAGTTGGTCAAATTAGAGAACCATATCAATTGGATGTGATGAGAAAGTAATTTTGATTTGTCTTGTATTGGAACTAACCTTGACCAATTAATGAAAGTATTGTTGTCAATTGAAGATTCATTGGCCAATGGTTACCAAAGACAATTGTGATACTCAAAGATTATTGTTCTAAAAAATCTATTGTTCTACAATCTCATGACGAGATGGAAACTTACAGCTATTGACACCCATGCCCTACTGGTGAGAAACAGTGAGAGGAAACCTTGAGAGAAGAGAGAGTAAAAGATGATTGAATGATGTTTTGGAGTGAAGATAGCAACCCTATTATCTGATTAATGAACTATAATGTGACAAATGCCTGTAATAGACACTAGTAAAGCCTTCCTTTAGCATTTGTACCCTGGGTTTTGGTTTATTTCCGTCATAGCAAAAACCTAACTATAATTTCACATCACAATTAGCTTCAAAGATCAGCAGAAAGGCACATTTGAGATCAATTCATCCCATATTTGAGGGAAAAGGGGGGGGGGTACATGGATGGTAGAAAGGTAAATTCTCATGCAACAATTTGTTCCTGATCAAAAGTCCACACATGAGTTTATAATACTTTTGTAAGTAATTTATGCCTGACAAATTTAATAGGCATTCACACCCGAAACCAAAATCCTCCAAAATTGTGTGTGAGTTTATGTGGTTACTTTTCTTGATTGGACATCCATATTTAAGTGGTACATGGCAAAGCTCAAAGTAAAGAATAGACATCAAGATTTGCATGTCTCATAACAAAATTGGATTATTATGACATGGTTGTAAATGATATAAACATTAGAGTCTATGTATTTAATACAATTAGGGAAACTTACATGATACTATTCACTTTGACCTCTTCTAACTTCAGCATTTTAACTCTTAATTCTGAAACTTGAAATGACAATCTTTGTGACATGGGGAGGTCATTGGCGAAAATCGTAAAAACGACGTGCAACAGGGTGTAATATATTCATTGTAAGTAAATTTTGCAAAAACATACATATATTTTTAAAATAATGAAACATGTTTACATGTAAAATACCATCGCATATAATGGCCTTTTTTATCTAGTCAGTACATGTAAAATAACGTGGAAACAATTACTAGGGGTAGCGGGTCTATGCTAGTGAATGAAAAAAACAATTTTCTGTTGAAAATGCTTGGATGGATGACTTCGCACGCTGGCTTGCTTGAACGTTACTGAACCAACGGTTCCAATGTGGAGTTAATGGTCTGTACCCACGTGTTGGGAGGGAAAATTTCGACACTTTATTTGACTTTATTTTACAATCTAAGACAATGCTTCAGTTGCATGCCTTTGCCTCAGGTATATTGTTTTGATTTAGTTCATGTGAGTTTAGCATTGTAGTTGAACTTCATAATTCATGGTTGTAAGAAGAGAAATATTCTTCATGAAAAAAATGTCGCTTATAGAACCAAAATAAAATGGGGTGTACAAAATAAAATGTGGTTTAAGAAAAAAAAAGTGGACAACAATTGGGATCTGAGAAAAAAATTGGGGTAAAGTCTAAAAAATCGGTTACTTGGAATATAAGACAAAAATGTAGTATAAATCAAATAGGATATTTTTAAATGATTCCACCAAAAAAATATAACGACTGATAGGGTGTATTAAAATGCAAGCATTTACCTTTATTTTGAAAAACACCATACCTTAGAAAAAAAATTGCAAGGTAAATAGCCCCCCGATAAATAGGTCGTGAGCGCACGTGTATGCATTAATTAAAGAGGGAGTGACCTCCCCGTGCTTTGTGATTCAAAATTGTTAACAATACAATACAAGGTAAGTTCCAAGCCGATCCAAGAGCCATTAAGGTTGTTGGAGTTGGAAGTGCCACATAAGGTAGAGGGTGCTAAAACCAACATACCACTCAAAATCCACACCCATAAACGCCTCCCAATTGCCATACTCTACTACCTTGAATTGTTCCCCACGGTGGAGGAGTGCCTATGCTCACATAGTGACAGTTTTAGGTGTCATTAGTGGCGCCATCTCAATTGGCCTTCACTACCTCCATATAAGATAAGTAACAGGCTCCACTATATCTCGGGTGGTTCAAGGTGGGTTTGGGGTGGCTTGTCGGTGCTTATTCTAGCCATTCTATTCACTGGGGAGGGGGGAGATGGTTCTAGCCATTCTATTTACAAAGCACATGGGGGGTTCAGTTATGGACACAAAGGGGGTGAATTCTAGGCATAAAGGGGGTCGGTACATGGGATGCAATGTGATGGTTTTGCAATCCAACCGGGTGGAATCATGGAGATATATGAACATGTGGCTTTGCACACCGTTACTAGTTGGGATTTGATCTAGCTTGAGTCCAGTTTCCAACTATGTTGTGTTGGTTCTAGGCAATCTTGTGTTGGTTATAGGCAATGAAGGTGGGGCCCCTCATCATATGCAAGGTCGTCATACACGGGACCTAAGGATTAGCTTAAGGAAGCCAGTGGCTTTGACTTTGAATATTCAATTGAGGCTAAAAATATTTTTCTTTTTCTTTTTCTTTGAATATTTTAGATATTAACCACATAGCCATATGCATGTGCAATTGCTTAAAGTGTTGGTTTAAGCACCCTCTACCTTACCTTGTTTGAGTTTGTATCGGGTTTGAGCATATGGTTCCCATCTCAATAAGTTAGTACATAAAATAACAAAATATCCACCCTTCAAAACATGTGTTTGAAGCTGAGCTGGAGAGCTTGAGTCACTCTACAAAATTGCAAGGAAAAGCATTCCAGGACAGAATCGAATTCCATGGGAAAAATCCTTAACAATCAGTGCACTGTGAATCTAACTTAACGTGTTTTTTAAAAAACCATTCATACCATTTTTGCTTGCAATTTGGAATCTTTAGGGGTAGGTAATGTAGGACCTACTAAGATTTGTCTTATTATAGTGGGTTATCATTTGAGGATTTTGTTTCATACCACCTACCACATGTGTAGTGGTAAAAATTTGCCTCTTAGAGGTTGATTTCATAACATTATTTAGATCCATAACAATGTTTTGTGGGATTGACAATATTCCATGTAGTATTCCCGGATTTTCCCCACATTCAGAGTGAATGTGGGGAATATCCGGGAATACTACGTGGAATATTGTCAATCCTACAAAACATTGTTATGGATCTAAATAATGTTATGTTTTTTTATTCATCCTAGTTTAAGTTTTACTATACTAAACCGGGGTCTTTGATTCAGTAGTTAATTTCGTTTCCAATAGTAATCCCCAAGCTCTACACAACATTGGTTATTCCATTTAGTGCGTGTGGTACTAATTCCCAAAACATGCACTATTCCAAAATTAATGAGGGTTGAAACTTTTGTTGAGTGATACGAAATTCATGAATACATGCTCATTAATCATACCTTTCAAGAAAATTAGTCCATGCTCTAACGTGCTTGTAGAGTGCATAATGTGTTTTGGTGAGCTTGAGAAGGCTTCTTCTTCTTCTTCTTCTTCTTTACAATTGACACCACTCACTTATAAACCGTTTACTAACACTTAGAGATTGAAGGGAGCTTATATTGAGAGTTTCCAAAACTGTGACACTTTGGGCTCCCCAGACCCTAGTAGACCTTATGTTGGCACTAATTTCATGGTGTACATAAATTAGTATCACCTTCACTAATTTCCACATGCACTATTAGCCCACCCTCACTAAATGGGATATTTAGTGTAGTAATAATCATTTCCACCTTCCCCCTCTTCTAGTTTTCTCTCCCACCACTAGTAGAAAACTATGCCCAAAAAAACCACAACCGAAATTGGCTACGGCTCTTTTGTTCAGCCTGACCTACAATTGCTAAACGCCTACAAAATTTTCTTTTTTCATTTTGCGACTGTAATTCTACAAAATTTGGGGCATGTGGTATACCATTGGAAAGGTATTTTCAAGAATTTTCTAACGGTATATTATACGCCCCCAAATTCCTAAAATATCAGTTGATAGATAAAAAAACAAATCTACAATCGTTTAACTACTGCAAATCAGGTTGGTAAAAAGAACTGCAACCGATTTCAGCTGCAATTCTTTTTGGCATAGTTTTCTACTAGTGCACCACCACCCTCGGTAAGTGTCGTGAACATTCATCCTCATTTGAGAATCACACATTGCATTTTTCATAAATGATATTATTTTAAAATAAGTAGTTTCCTATGTCTTCATGTGCTTATTAGGGGGTAAAGCGATATAACACGTATCGTGGGGGAGGGTGAAAATGCAAAAAAATATAGCCCATGTAGTTTTATTCTTATTCAATTTCACTATCAACTTGGAATAAGAGACACAAGTTTTGATCTAGTGGGATCCAATTGAAATAAATTAACAACAAAATTATGATATTGGCTTTACCGCACCCCAGCCCCCCTTTTGTGGTGTCATGAAGTGTATTTTATGAACTCAGTTGTTTATCATATCACGGCGAAAAAAAACTATAGCAACTTGTTAGCCGTAGGTAACCTACACTACTAAGGCAAATCAATGTACTTGTCCTTTGCTACCTACCTATTTGAGCTTTTCAATCACATTGCACTAAGTCTTTATGTAAGATATATGTGCCTTTTTCTCAAACTTCCAACTCCAAATACCAACATACCGTTGGCATTGGCGACCATATCAACTCATTCTACTAAGCGTTTTTACATGAGGAAGAATGCCAATATGCAAAATGTGTGTTAAGTGTTTGCATAATGTTGGGTTTTCTAGTAAAAGTGCATTATATTTGGATTCGCTAAGGTGTTGTATAGAGAAGCCCACTTCAAGGTAAAATAGTGTGTAGAAATATCAATATGTCACATTCTAGCAAGAAGGTGTTGTGTTTGATACTTTGCATAAGAGGCACATGTTGGAGACATGGGAGTGGTCCCAAAGTGACCACAAATTTCAACGAGTGCCTTCAATGTTGTGATGGCTAACTTAAGATTATTCTTCCTTCAACTACGGCATCAAGCACCATGAATCAAAATGAGCATATGCTTTGAGGTTGTTGAGTATACCTATAATAACTTTATCACTTTTTGAACACACATGATTAGAGTATGATCAATTTATGTGTGCATCGAGTCCAATTGAAACCTCAATAGCTAGCTACATAAGACAATTGACCGCACAAGACACACATGAATTACCATGCTCTAGTAGTGAGTATATTAAACATGTGATTTGGTGTGTCGTGTGTGGTCTCTTGTATTGCAATCACTAGGTGGTAACTAGAGAGAGTATCACGGGACACACGATGCTACATGAACAGTCACAAAGACCACTTTGATTAATGTGGCACACCAATTTTGATGCCACACTAAACCAAATGTGTAGTGTGGTTTATACCCTTGTAGGTTATACCCTCACTATGTTGAGCCGGAGGAGTTTTATGTTCAGCCAAATTAACCCCGAGGGAAATAGTCTACGTTTTTATGGGGTTAGTGTCACATTCATGAAAGTGTCACTTACCGTGTTGTGAGGCCTATGCTAGGTTACACTAATGACCAACAACTCAATCATTAGTGTTACCTCATGGCACCTCGCGTGGGTATGCTTACTAATATCTTTGGCATTAGTATGGTTGATGATAGTAATATTTGGTTATGCCTAGGTTACAAAGTGTTCAACATGTTGACCACAAGTACGTGGCACTTAGCATTAGTATGCTCAATACTATCTACTTCTTGCTTAGTAGAATGTAAACATATGACACTTGACATTAGTATATAATATCATCTTCCTCTTGCATACTAAAATTTAAAACTAAATATCATATAGTAAATAGCGATGCACTTCATAAGTCACGTATATTGATAGATAGTGTCATGTTGACAATTAGTGGATGTGATTACTAGACCTCTACGCATCTAGGTGAACCGTTTGTTAAATACATAAACAATGTCCATTGTCTATGCTATTTGATGTCATGCATAATAGGATCAATTACCCTATTTTTCAAGCATATCCTAGGTTACACTAATGGTCATCAACTTCAACATGAGTATCACCTCACAACACATACCGTTCAAGTGTGCTTACGAATATCTTGGCATGAGTATGCTCAATAGTGATATGAGGTGTGTGGCTGTGTTACACAATGGTCTCCAAGTTGACTAAAGTGTACACAAATGGCACTTGACATTAGTATGCTCAAGAACATCTTCACCTTGCATACTAAACCGCAAAAACTATCATCTCCATTATCCCAATGTGCTAGGCTAAACGTCATCAGGTAAACAAAAGTTCACTCAAAAAGTTACTTATGTTGGCGAATAGTATCATTTTGGCAATTAGCATACGTGACACTTCGAGACCTCTAGGCATCTAGTTTAGACCCTCTGCAAATCAGTGTATGTGACACTAAAAACCATAAACGGTGTGTAAGTTGATACATATATGTGAACCCATTTCCTACGGCTCCCTCAATCCAGACCAGGGTCGAGATTTGCACCCGTCACAAACCCCAAAAGTCCAAAATCACAACCCCAAATGTATGCAAGATACACACATGACGGGCGTGACAGGCATTTGACGGGTACATGATGGGTGCAAATCTCAACACTGAAGTAGAGCATCTAAAATTACCAAACCCCGATTCTCGCCTCGTCTGGTACCTGTCAATGGATTCTTGCAGGGTAAAACAGGCCTGAAATGGGAGTTTCGAGAGCATGCTGTGTATGATACTTAATTAAAAGGGGTTAAAAAATAAAAAAAGTCTTGATCTCTGCGATGATGCTGGTGATATTTTGACCTGTGAACGGAGTTGGGTTCCCATTCAATCCTAACTTCCTCGCCAGAACAATGTTTAAATTAGTAAATCTACGCCAACTACCGCGCAACAATCTTAACTGCCAAGAGATGGAGCCGTGCCAAGAGATGGAGCCTCGCATGCTTCATGGCAAGTTCCGAGGGAGAAGAAACACGGAGCTGAGCGAGCTGCAGTTGAACCTGGAGTCGCTTTTGCATCGTACGTTTCCGTATGAATGGTGCCTGTTTGATCTTTACACATTATTTTATGAACAAAGAAAGAAACCCGGGGGCTCCTCGTAGTACCATGGAAGGACAGATAAAGGACGGCTCCGCACTCACAGGTCTCACCACGGGTGGTTCTCGAGCGACGACTTTTTGCAACGCACGCAGTTTCGGTGTTGGCTTCCCCACCATAGCTGCTTTACCTGATTAGCTACGTCGACTGTGAGGAGGAGGAGTCTGTGAGGTGCCGTGGTGGTGAAACTCCAAAAGGCCAGAACATTGGTGACGAAATTAAACCACCACCTAAAATTAGCACCCGGGTTTCTAAAAAGCGTGATGGAATAGAATCCAACGAAGGTTTGCCGTCGTTTTACACCGTGGAGTAGGTGGGTGCAGATCCCATTTAGAACCAAAATCTCCAGAAACTTGGGGACAGGGAGTCAAAGATTCTTGCACCCGTTTGGTGTTTAGTGGAATTGGGACTCGAAAGCACAAGATGCCCCAGTGATTGGGGAGATTTTTGGGCATAACCGGTTGAGATCCTTGTGTTTGCAAGTCCAACCGGTTACATGTTGATGACATCCTCCGGTTTTCCTTCATTAAATTGGGGTATATTCTGTCTATGAATTCCTCTAAAATGATCAGTAAGTTTCCTGCAGTCTTGAACTTCAACCGGTTATTTCTCAAACTCAACTGGTTCATCTGTAACTAATTGCTGGTTCTCCATGATCGTAGAGATGCCCTCCCGGCCCTCATATGATGCAAGCGTCAACCTTTCCAAGCGTAGTAATAAGCACTACACTCAACGTTGTATTTAGTGTCACCAACTCTATTTGTCGCGCTTCATACTAATTGTAGACCGCGCTTGTGGTGTCACCGACACTAAATATAGAGGTGAAATCATTCGCCAATCCTTGTAAGAAACTTTGGGCATTTTAGATCGACAATGTTGTAATTTCACCGGCATTTACTAAGCGACCTTTCGTTCTGAATTTCAGTCGTTCATGACCAATATTTCATCACATAAATGTTGGGATGTAGAGCATATGAAATTTTGTTTCAAAACTGAGATTTGGATGAAGTATAAGTAAGCTAAGATGACAATACTTGTAAACTTATTCATTACAAGTGTCATTAGAAAGGTTACCACGGTGACATAAAATAGCATAGGGTACTAGATACAATATTTGATTTAGTAGAAATGTGTTTTTTCCATGACACGACAATTTAACACAAAGTGACCCAAATGATATAAGATCGGTGTCATTTAGGTCACTTCGTGTTAGATTGTCGTGTCATGAAACTACCACATTTTTAGTACACCGTTTATGGTATTTAGTGTCACTTACCTTATTTTGAGGCGTATGTTAGGTTACATTGAAGATTAACACCTTCATCATAAATGTCAACTCATGACACTGAGGCGTTCAAGTGTGCTTACTAATATTTTGGCATGAGCATATTCAATAATGTTATGATGTGCATGCCTAATGGTCTACAAGTTGACTAAAATGAACACAATTTACACTTGCCATTAATATGCTCAAGAATATCTACCTCTTGGATAACAAAATGTAAACAAATGACACTTGCCATTAGTACGCTTAAAAATATCTTCCCCTTGCATACTAAAACACAAGACTGTCATCTAACGTATCCACCTGTGCTCCTTTATTTTATGTCATAATGTAGATTTTTTTCACTTAAAGAGGTTATTTATGTTGACAAATGAAATCATATTGGCAATTAGTGGGCATGACATTTTGAGACCTCTAGGCATCTGGTTTAGGCCTTCGCAAATAGTGTACATGACACTAAATACCATAAACGGCATAGTGAAGGTATATGGGTGCTATTAAGATGTTTATTCATGTCCTCCAACTTCTATTGATTTCATTTATGTAAAAAAAACATGTGTTGCATTAACAAATCTACGATGAAGCATAAGCAAAATGATATTGAGAATCGGACGTACCCTAATCTAGTTATGGTTATTAAAAGTGTGTGTTTGCGGATTCCTTAACTAAATAAATATACTTGTCTCCCCAATTGTGTTTGCTATTGAGTGTGGAGTAGTTGAGAAAATTGAAGATGTAGTCCAATCTCTTAGACGTGTGTCTTTATGGTGATTGTTCTTTGCTCCTCACCTAACCACACACCGATCAAACATAAGTGTTTGGTAATGAAAAGTAACCAAATAACACCCATGTACCTTTTCTATGTTGTTGAATTATGCAAGGTCGCCAAATTAGTTGGCTATCAAAAAAACAACGTTGCAACCTTTGTCAATATCATGTATTTACATAATGGGCATTCAAGCGGATACTTGTCTTTGTTTAGAAAACTCGAGCAACATCGTCTTCAGAAAATAGTACAAAAAACAGGAGAAGAACTATTGAAATATTGATTGAACTTCCAAGCATGAAAAATATTCACTCAAATCAAGATTTGAAGTCTGGAATTGACAAAAATTTGTCAAATCTATTTTCACTGCAAGTCCAACGATGATGCCATTTTGAGACGAGTTTTTGTCTCTTGAATCTCATTGCACGAGTTTCAAGTTTCACGTGCTAGGTTAATTGAATGTTGCTCCAGAAAACTACACTAGACTAATACATGTGGGTTAGGTGCCCACATGACCTGAAGATTTCTTTGGGTCCAACCACAAGCAAATGAATTCCAATGAAAAGAGAAGAAAAGCAAGCAAGAAAGAAAGAAAGGGATAACTTCGATGTTGCCACCGGCATGAATTATGATGTTGCTTCATTCTTTAGTTGGTTTAAATTTATATGACACAATACATGAGAGAGAGAGAGAGAGAGAGAGAGAGAGAGAGAGAGAGAGAGAGAGAGAGAGAGATATGTTTGTTTTCAAAGCTTTTTCAAACTCAAAGCTTGATCTTCCTCCTGTCCTTGGTCTTTTCCTTTCAATTTTTCATCTAAATGAAGCAAGGGTGGGTGGGTGGGTGAGAATTTTTTTCTTCACAAGTCTATTGCATCATTGAACATGGTATCCAATATTGTAATCATGGATTTAGTGCTATGTTCTACACAACTAGTAAGTTAAATGGAACTTCAACAAGGAATATGTATGTTTATCAGTGTAGTTAGATACCCTGCTATATTTCTTTGCTTTCAAATCAAAGTTTAGTAGCAAGGGTTCGCATAAAGGTATAAATCAAGTACTATAATGTTATGATAAATACCTTGGTATCAAATATCCATCTCTTATGGCAACTATGTTCAAAAGATAGTTCAACACATGATTATACTATGCTCATGATTATTGTTACAACCAAGTAATAAAGCAATGATGTGATATGTAGGATTTCACACCTCATTTGTTATCTGCTAGAAGGTATTCGCTATCAATGATCGGGGAGAATTTTGGGCAATATCAGTTGAGATCCTAGTGTTTGCAAGTCCAACCAATTACATGTTGACATTGTCCAGTTTTCCTTTATTAAATTGGGGTATATTCTATAAATTCCTCTAAAGCGATCGGTAATTTTCCTGCAGTCTTGAACTTCAACCAATTATTTCTCGAAGTCAACCGGTTCATTTGTAACTATTTGCCAGCTCTCCCTGACCATATTTCTCAATGTCTCAGATATTATTATGGAATTTGTGTATACATCAAAATAGTAGTCAAAGCAACATAATAACTTTCACTGGTGTAATATTTCAAGAGTACAAGATCATTCAAACATGAGCAATGCACTATTGGTGGTGTTCAGAATGTGAAGAGCTAACTTCACTTGCACTTGTGTTGATATAAACATAGATTTGTGTGTTAGAAAGGCATGTGTCAGGTATCTTCAGCTTAGGATCAGTTGCAATCCATGTCACACATTTTGAACACCTATCAAGTTCATTGAGAGGTTGCAAACAATTACAAGCAATACAAAATATTGAGTATACAAACATGTGCTTTGGCCATTTCATGTCGTTTTCCTGAATGGTAAAAACCTCTTGTACACCAAACACTATGTGCTTCCACACTTAGTATGTATCTACTGAGCCTCAATGAATAAACTAAGCCAAGTAAGCTCTCATCTAAGCATGTAAATAAGTCTTCACATGAAGGTGTTTAGGGTTCAGTGTTAGTTAGTAAGGTGCAGTGCCTACCTTAGGTCATGGAAACCGTAAATCATGGAGCGTGATAACGTCCTTGATCATGGTTAGTTAACTTGTGGTTGAGTACAATGTAGTTGCCTAACATTGGTGTAAAGCCTATTAAACATTCTAGACTTTGTAGGAGGTTTAATCAATTTGTCAAGAGTTTCATTTTTTATTATTTATATAGTTTAAAGACATCAGAGAGAGAGAGAGAGAGAGAGAGAGAGAGAGAGACCACTCGTTGGTGTTGGTGGGAATCATGAGGGATACTTCACCTTGATCATAGCCGCAAACTCATATATGAACATGGCACAATACAAGCATAATACATGGAGCAATGAACATATAATCTCCTTCGCTCTTGGATGATATTGTTCAATGTATGAACTTTTGATCTCATATCATTATCCAACAACTTGGGCTTCTTTTGTGGGTCCAAAAACCATACCATTATTCAAGAGGACATGCTGCTTGGTTGTTAATGAGGCACACCCCCCCCCCCTACTTTGGCCCACAATACCAAATAGCTTGAAGCTCGGCTATAACTTTGGCTAATAAGAAGGAGCATGACAACACCACCCAATTGTTGATCCATGGGATTAAAGTTTGTTATCGAGTCCACTCAATCAAAACTATCCACATTGATATGCAACAACTGGCTACCATATCCTAATTTATACCCTTAATGTGCCTAGATTGTAATTTTGAACAACAACATGCATTTTAAATGAGTTTAATATTCACCAAAGATTCGAACATTTGATTTGTGTTCAAGAATCTTCGTGCCGGCCCCCGCCGAGGACATAGAAGTTGTAGAATGTTATTATATAACTCAATTGATGTTTGCTCAATGGCCACTTCATGCCAAAAGTCCTAGTTATTTGAGCTGGATGTGCCACGGGTAGATCACTTAGTGCATTTAAAAAACAACGTGCGGCATAATATAGAGAGGATTAAAATCATTTGAAATAAAAATTATAAAGGAATTCCAAATAATGAAGGGGCCATTAAATGTAGACAATCCCATTATAAGTAAGTTAGATGGACATAAAACGTGGGCCATTATTTTTTTTGTAAAATTAATATAAGGGCTGAAGATAAGGATCCTATGTGTTTTCATCATAACAGTGTTTGCAATGGTATTACTTTGCTATGGTCTCCTATGTGTTTTCTTCATAACTATGTTTGCAATGATATTATTGTTTGCACCCTTCTTTGTTTCCATGCTTTCCCTCAACACTCGTCAATTGCGTTAGGAAGTAGATTAGCTTTTCTTACTTAAAAGGAATATAGAGTACAAAAAATTGCAGTGACTTGGACAATAGAAGTAATGGAAGGGTGCAAACAAATGGGCCATTTTTGAAATTTAAGTAATTATAGGGAGGCTTTAATTCAACCCTTGAAGGTAAATAGCCCCAAAACAAAAAAAAACCCCCAGCCGCACGTGGTGCACAAAAATGCCTTAGAGTGATCTACCAGTGGAATGTGCATAGAGATTGATGTTGAAAGGACCTTGTCAAATAGGCTTGCTTCCTAGGATGTGAGTAGCTCGGTTATCGTGCCAATGCAACATTGTTGGATGTCAACCGATGTGTTTGCTAATTCTAAATAAGTAGGCCTAGAATTTGTCAATCACTAACCTATATGTAGACTATACTCAAATTTTAGCAGTTGAGATCATGGACTAAATCGAAGCATATGATAGTTACCATTGTAGGATATATCTTACTTTACAAGTAGAATGTCATAGTTTTGTAGGAAAAGAGAACTTGCTTGTAGAGTTGCCCTAGAATGTTATGCTTGAGAAATTTATGTTCTTGATAATAAAAGTTGTTTGATGTTTTTTCCTCACTTGACCTGTTATGGTATTTAGTGTCTCACCGATGCTACAAGTTCTTACTTCAATACAAGCTTTCCTTCCAGAAATGAGGTTTGATTCATAAAGATACTAGATAAGGTAGAGACACCCAATTCTCACACCTATTTTTCCTCCAAAGTGGGCAAGTACGTACCTCAACATTGACACTAATTATATCAATATAAGGATTAAAAACGCAGCTCATTGGTTGAAGGAGACAAAATGCCAACAATCAACACTGTTTGTTTTGGTGAAACCTATGTGACTAGGAAGTGTCAAATGAAATTTATAGTTTTGAAAATTGATATAGAAATTAAAAGTGTTTTAATTCATGTGATCTTAATGCTCACAACAAAATTGTTAAATCCAATTTATATGGGTTAAGTTAGGGAGTGCAACGCTCAAAGTGTCCGCGATAAGGCACTTCTATCTAAGTGAATATCAACATGACGACCACATAAAACATAGCCAACATGTGAGTCCTAAACAATTATCTTGTGTTGGTGAAATAAATATGCAAATCTATCCTCGTGATAGATTTACAAAATTTCTAGTGACACGTGACAATTTCTCAAGTCTTGTATGCTTGTAGTGAAAGCAATAGTAGCATGAGAGCACACCATAAGAAAGTCATGAGACATGATGTTGTACAATGAACATGGTGGAATTTTGAACTAGGTTTTGTCCAAGACGCAAGACAAACTTATGTAACCACTATCATCCCAAAGGTTTTTTGTATTTTCAAGATTAAAAAATAAAGTGAGCTTGCTTTATCAAATATTCAAAAAGTGCGTTTCACAAGATTGCTTTATGAAACATTCATGAAGAGAAATTTCTGGTACAAAGTCAAAGAACACATCCGTACAATTGGACCTTGAATATAAGGTCATGGTATAAACATTTTCAAAGCCAAACCTTTTTTAAACTTCAAAGAATGGAGATAACATTAGCGTGCTTAGATATCTTGTAGATATGTTCATCTTATGAATAAGTATAATGCACATTGAAATGCATAGAGAATATGATCATGTATATAGAGTGTGAACAACATTTGTTAATGAAAAGAAAACTTATCATTAAGTCCATCAAAGATGACATTTTTTTTCCAAATATTCTATCATGCATACATAATCATCAAGTTGGTGACTCACATACCAAGGTTTAAACAATATGATGCAATTTTTCATTTCTTACAAGTTATTTAGTTTTTGTGCTTTGAAATGTAGAGCATTTTAGTTTTTTTTTAATGATATTCCATTTTTTTTGCTTGAATAGGAAAAATGTATTCCAAATAACTCTTCTTTGGAGATTAACATCATTTCAATATTGAAAGTCAATTTTTTAATATTGAATATAGTGATTCCGTTTGGAATACCGTTCACCAATTGGGAGGTTTGCCACGAGCTCAATAACGAACCATAAGTAGTATGACAACCCAAAATCCACTTTTCCAAACATCCCTACAAAGTAAACCATGCACCAATGAACATGGAGAAATACCCACTATTTATAGATGAACCGGTTCAAGTTCAAGACTTTAAGAAAATTACCAATCATTTTAGAGGAATTTAGAGAATATACCTCAAATCAATAAGGAAAACCAAAAGATGACAACCCATAACCAATTCGACTTGGAAAACTGGAATCTCAATCGGTTATGCCCAAAAATCTCCCCGGACATTGCCATGGACACTCCCCTCAAAAAACATTCAATTCTTAACAATAAACCTCCAACTGTGCACTTAGAGGATAATAATACCCCCAATCTTGAGACCACGGTGTGGTCTCTTATAACACTATCATCTCAAGTATCCCAATGTGATACAATAAATGCCTTAATTTAGATCATTTTCACTTCCTGATGTTGGCAAATAATATCATATCAGCAATCCACAAGCTTGACACTTTGAAACCTTTAGGCATC
Organism: Polytrichum commune; assembly: GCA_950295325.1. NCBI lineage: Eukaryota > Viridiplantae > Streptophyta > Polytrichopsida > Polytrichales > Polytrichaceae > Polytrichum > Polytrichum commune. The sequence goes on from OX485807.1 coordinate 42,301,146, forward strand.
TAGGTTAGGCCCTTCGCGAATAATGTATGTGACACTAAATACCGTAAACGGTGTAGGGGTTAAAAGGGGTATCTAGCCAAAAAGTAACTGGGACATGACCACTAAGAAAGGATAACTCATAATTCAAGAAGAGCAAAACATTAAAGTATGCTCTAGAGGAGAACATGCTACTATGATATAAACTTTTAGGATTTGGGCGAACCAAACCCATACACTCGTTCCTTGTTGGATTCCTAAACCCTTACCTCCAAGGAACCAGTGTACGGGTTGGTTCGCCCTAGCCAACTTTTAGCCCACCCACACTTAATGGTGTGGGCCACCAGTGAACGGTTCTACTAGCACGGGCCAATGAAAGCCACTGGATGTAACCACTGTTGGTACTCACCGTTCATTGGTGGCCCGCACCAGTAAGTGTGGGTGGACTATTTTTCATTATGTCAACCAATATATAATATAAATATTGAGAGTATGATTGCATGATCATCAAAACTGTGAGTGAAGTACAGTGGCACCAATAGTCCAATAGAGCAGAAGTACACCCTAACCTTGATAATGTCACACCCTCCGTTTCACCAAAAAGTGTGATATAAACAAGGTGTGACATACTTGATAATGTCACATTTTGTGCATAATGTGATATTATCAAAATATATGTAGAAAATCAAAATGTAATTACAATTTTTTTTTAAATAACAAATACGAGACTTCAATGTTTTTGAATGTAAAATCTAATACAAAACTGTGAATAACAACAAGAGCACATCATAATGTGTCATTGAGATCAGGTAAAGACCTCTCACTAGAGACAAAGAAGCTTCTAATGTTACATTGTTTTGTTGATGTTAAATGTGCAACACCAATTCTAATGAGTTTGTCATGGATTTTTTCCATTTCTAACAACTCGTGAGTGCTGAAAATCTGAGAACCTTGGCTAGCCATAAAATTCAAAACATCTTTAGCATATTTTTGTGCATCGCTTAGCTTCACTACTTTAGACTCATCATCACTGCTATCAACAATCAATGGGTCCACTTCCATGGAATCAAGATCTTGTTCGCCATCTTGCACTAATTGCACAAGCTCCTCAGTAGAAAATTCCACCTCAAAATCATCTTCACCTTCCATGTTTATGTACTCCAAAGGACAAAGCATTTCTACAGGCTTGCCTTCAACATCCAAACCCAAATTTAATGCGGCGATGAGTCTACCCAATTCCAAAGTTGCTTCCTCCATTTTGGACTTCATACGTTCATCAAGATTGTTTATATCTGCATTCCACTCTGCAAGCAATATGGCGGACTTTCTCCAACAATTTCTAATGGTTTGATCATATAATTCATGCCATGCCGCCACACACCATAGTATAGCTTGAAATACATCAACATTCAATTTCCCCAAATCTTCATTTGAGTTGTTATCAATTTGTTGCAAAGTCCAGGCAACAAGCTTGCGCTTATAGCACATTTTGAATGCTGCAATCACTCCTTGATCCAAAGGCTGAACAACTGAAGTCACATTTGGTGGAAGGAACAAGATAGTGATATGGGAGAGTACAAAAGCATTAAACCCATCTATAACTTTCTTGACCTCACCATGAATATCATAGCTTCCTGCATTATCCATAATAATGCAAATCCGCGGTGTGTGGAGCGGCGAGAGGAGAGAGCATACGATGCAGGCGGAGCTGCGAGAAGTTGATCTGCGAGAGAAACCGTTGCTTCTTCGGCACATGAGATTCAAGATTCAAGAACCCAAGATTCAAGCGGAAGCAGGTGAAGATGCTGATGTCATCCATAGAATTTGTTGTCCATCCGGCCTTTTTTCATCCATGTCACTTGTTATTATCACACTTACACTACAAATTTTGAAAAAAAAAATGTGACATTATCAAGGGTGATAGTGATAATAACGAGGGAGTTTTACACTATGGAAATTGGTTTCAAACTTTTAGGTGACAATATCAAGGTGTTCTATTAACAAGTGTGATATTATCAAGGTTAGGGTGTATGTCCTATGGAATGATGGTATGTGTGTCTTGGTCTCGGTCTTTGTGGAAACTCTAAAGCGTTTCAAGTTTCAACTGAGGAATGTATATTGCATGGCACCAACAGTCAACCATGCTCTCTCCTATAGCCTCTTTATGATTGGGTTCTAACTGGTTATGAGGGTCATACCTGCCTTCCTACACGTGGGTATATATGGGTCACTTTTAATGGTCAAATGAATAGCTCAAGAACACGATGATTAATTAAACTACAAAAATCATAACATATAAACCCATGGATTTTTGTTTTTGTTTTTTCAAGGTTCCTCATGGGGGCACAATCGATCATCGTCCACTTTACGGTTAGGGAAAGGGCATGACCCGTCATTTGCAAGGTGTTTGAAACAAAAATTTGAACCCAAGAGATTTATGTAAGACTTTAGGTTAAGGTATGATAGAAGTCAAGTGACACTAATGTGGCATCATTTTTCCGTTAAATCTCGTTGGGTGTACACTACCAACTCAAGAAAATGCTTGAGGAACCAATTTTCAAGCTCGAGTCTAATGTCGAATCCAAAAGTAACATCTACCAAGGAGTATTTTGGGTCCCATCTTTGTTGGACCCAGTCCCTTAACGTAAACTCACCCTAATTTGGAAGTAGAGGTGAACAAGAATACGTTTTCAACTAATAGCCCACCCACACTTCCCAGTGCGGGCCACCAGTGAACGGTGAGTACCAACACTAGTTGCATCCAGTGGCTCTCACTGGCTAAACCAACTCTAAAAGTGGCCCCTACTTGCACTCACCGTTCACTGGTGACCCCGCACCAGTAAGTGTGGGTGGGCTATAATAACATGCCCACGCTTACTGGTGTGAGAAACCATCGAACGGCTCCTACCAACATAGACCACTTTTAGCTCCATTTTGACCAGTCATGGTCATTAGATATAACCAATGTAATCAATGAACCGTTCGTTCATAACCTGCACCAATTAGTGTGGGTGGGTTATAAGTTAGTGACCGAATGGCGGGTGCAAACTCATTAGAGAGCTTGGTGGTGCCTCCAAGGATGTGGGACTAAATCCAACTCTAGCATGTAAGTGTTGGGCCATTGACGGGAAGAGACAAATTCAAAGTAAAGGTCGTGACCGGCTTTTGAAATTCGGCTTCCAGAATCTCCCGGCTAGCTACTCGATTGTGCATGATGAAACATGTAGAGTAGTTGACAATCGATATGTGTCAGCCTTTACAACAAGTCAAAGATATGACCAGGCCCATGGTGAATGGCCACCAACACTCGTGACAAGGGAGTGAAGGTCCATGCAGCTTGCTAGCTAGCTTGCTTGCTAGCTACCCGCTTTTTAGGTCAAGATACATACACACAATGTAGACAAGATTAACATGTTTGGGCCTCATGTGGTCACTCCTCCTCGGGCCACTTGACACAAGAGTCTAGGGCCGTGACCACGTAATTGTGAGGGCTCTTAATTAACTCTCGTCCAAAGGTCGTACCAGTTCTTTAAGGTCTTTGACTATGGCATGATATGTTAGAATTTGCACTAGGTTTGTTTCTTAGAGGTGGGCATGACACAAATTTCAGCAAACCATGAAACATTTGCTTATAGTTTGTCATGTAGGAGTCCATGCGGATTTTTCATCCATGATCATTTTTGGGGGCCCTTAGACCTTCGCTTTCTAGTGTGAAGTGAAGTTGGACGGTCTTGGTCTTTTCAATCAATGAGAGATCTTAGAATGTGATGGTCATGGCCTTCAATCTCGTGTGTGAAGTGGCCCTTATTTGGACACCTATAAGGTATGCGGGTGTTTTTCTATTGCTTTTCTTAATTGGACATATATATTTGATTGGTGTGTGGTTTGGTGAGGATCATAGAACAAACACCATACAAACACGTATTTAGAAGAGATTGGACTACATCTTCAAATTTTATTAACTACTCTGCACACTCAATAGGGAACATAATTGGGAGGAACTATGTATTTGGATGAGAAATTAACAAACATCCGATTCTGATAACCATAACTAAATCAAGGGAGGTTTGATTTTTTGTACCAAATTTTGTTGTTGCTTCACTACAGGTTAAATGCCAATGCAACACAAGTTTCGTTATCTACTTAGTGGAAGTTGGAGGACATGTAAAACGAACCGAATAACACCCACATACCTTATTTGGGTGATATATATATATATGAATGAAAAGGTTTGGAGTTAAGAGCGGAGTTCAAAAAGCCATGTGTCAAGATTAGATTTGGCTACGTGCTCAAGGTATAGACACCATGTTTCTAGGTCCAATTCTTAACATGGTTGAGAGGCCATATAGGCTATGTGAATCACTTAAAGAGAAAGAGAATCTTTTGCTTTGATATCTCAGAACTTTTGCATCTCAACTTTGATCTTGAAGTTGACAAACTTGAAATAATTTTAATGCTTTGCATCATAACTCGTATTTCAGTTGTAATGAAATATACGCCGATTCACATTTGCTACTTGGATGACACCAATCTTGATCCAATCCAACGGTCAATGTGAAGTTGGAAATGCCCATAATAGGGTTGCATACCTTAAGGTACATGGTGCTAAATCTATCAATGCAAGCTACATATGAGTGTATCTACTAGTACTATATTGATAAAGTTTCATATGTTTCTCACTAAATATTGCACGAAGATACCAACACACCAAAGTATGTCTTATCTTAATTGTATGTGCAAAAGTCATAAAGTCTCAAAGTTTCATTGGTAGATGACCTTTGACCAACACAAGAGCAAGATGTTAAGCTGGCGGAGATTCTCCAAATCAATATATACTTATTGTGCAAGATTTGAGGGTGTTAGTTTTAGCACCATCTACATTAACTTAAGTTCATGTAAGGTGTGTGGAGATTATGTGATCGCTCTTAATTGAACACCTATACTTGAGTGCTATGTGACAAATCTTGTAGTTCAGAACAAACACTAAAAGAACACGTGCTATAATGAGATTGGACTATGCTCCAACTGTAGACACCACTCTTTGGTCTAATAGTTAATACTCTTTGGTCCTAATAGGAACTTCACTTTTACCTCTCAACTCCAATCCTAAAGCTTGAAATGACGATCTCCATAATACACTATTGCTAAAGTATACACAACAAACATTAGTCTGTGAAGTTGGATGTGCCACCCACACATGTTGCTTAGGATCGTCATGTTATTTCACTCCTACTAACAAATGAACTAAGGGGCGGTTTACACTATGGACCATGAAGTCGTCCCACGTAAGAGGCCTATTTTGCGTGGGACGACTTCATGGGACGACTTCCATGGTCCGAGTTACTAAAATATTAGTTTTCATGGTTCGTGGGCCCTTCACTAGGTGTAAACCGAATGTGGACCATGAAGAATGACCATGCACCAAAAAGTGGAGTCATTAACTACGTTGGAAAAAAAATCATTAAAAAAATCCAAAAAAAATCCTTAAAACGACATTTTTCTGACATGGGCCCTTGCTATTTTTCCTAGACCACCTCTTTTGCTTGTCCCAACGGAAAACCCGTTGGACCATGGCAGTGGATAGAGTAGGCTTAGAAAAACAAATTTGTGGACCTCAACCTCCGTGGTCACTCTGCCATTTTTTCCTTGGTGTAAACCCAAGTCGTCCCGGGACGACTTCAACGTCCAATCACATCGCTTAGACGGCCGTGGGACGACTTCATGGTCCATAGTGTAAACCGCCCCTAAGTTAGGGCAGTAACAATTTGTGTGTGCTTTGAAATTGTGTGAGACTTTAGAGTCGAACCACTTGTTCGGGGACCCAATCGGGAAAATATAGAGTGCCATAGTTTTGAACAGGTTGGGACTAGTTTCAGAAATTTTTGTTTGTGGACCGTGATTAAAATAAGGTTTCACACTTCACGGTTTCTAAAGGTTAGTTTTCATGTAGGCTGCTTCACTCACCATATTTTAGTAGAAATGTAGAGTCCACCAGGTGGACTCTACATTTTCACTAGAATCTGGTGGGCGAAGTGGCCTATATGGAAACTAACCCTACGTCTGCAACTTCGGTTATGATTCCATCATGGAACCCATCATGTCATGACACATGTGCCCAATTTTGAGTGCTAAAGTGAGGAGGAATTTGTCTCAAAATGAGTGGCTATGGTAGACTCTAAACATTGATAATGTGGTTGAACCAAAAATTATATTAAAAAATCAAATCAATTTAAGGAATAAAATCACCAAAAAAAATTGCAATCCTCCTTATTTCTATCTTCCTACACGGGGGGAAATTGCATTGCCTTATACTTCTCCAGATTTGGCGCAAAATCTCTTAAGCGATCGGTTATGGGCGCCTCTATTCTATACAACTAGTTTTCAGTTGCATGCATGGCCTGCAAGAATGACCATTGATAATGAAGATGCATAACATTATCAAGTAGTGTTCTTTCGTTCATGTGGGCCCTGAGAATAAAACCATGGGATACCCCAACCTAGTGCAAATTCGTACAATTTCATTTGAGTCTCCATGCACTAGGTTGGGGCATCCCATAGGTATATTGTATTATTTTATTTGATGAGACAGAAGGCCAACACATCCAAGGCCAAATGCATAAAAACCAAGAAGATGCCCCCACAAAGAGGGGAGGGAGGGCCCCTTAGCCGTGAAACACTGCCACATAAAGCGTAACAATAACCAACCCCACCATGGACAACCCACCAAGCCCACTCAACCAAGGACCACCCCCACCCCACCCGCCGAGGACAACCCCCCTAACCACCACGAAGCCCACCACCAATGCCACTCAACCTACCTACGTTGTCTCTTCCAATTCCACTCAATATTTAAACTATTCCTCCTACAAAGTACATTCCCAGCTCCCTAGGTTTTGTCAAACCCTTGGAGCATGGCTGCAGCGGAGAAACTACTAATATTAATTTGTGCGAGCACCCATTCCCAAGCCGCCTTGGCATAGATGATGAGTTCATTCCAAATGCAATGTTTGACCTTCAATTCATGCCAATGTTTGTGATTGAGCACTTTGTCATTCCGCTCGATCCAAATGGTCCACAATGTAATGCCCGGAGGTGCCAAATTTTGATCTTTTCCCCGTACTTCTTAGGAATTGTTTTCCCAAAAATAGTTTGCGTCTGATTAAAAAAATCATGATTTCCGGATCTAACACCACAAAGTTCATGCATAATACAGGTGGCCCATCTCCACACCCTCCTAGCTTGAATACAGTACACAAACTTGTGTTTGATAGATTCACTCGTGTTAGGAAGACAAAAAAGGCATTGCTTGGAAATGGAGGCCGGCGCGATGCAAGCCCTCCATTCATTGACCGCCATTGCCTTGTGCCAAATTGACCATATGAAGGCATCTTCCTTCCTGGACCAAAGTGGGTCCCAACCTAGGACCAATAAAACCCATAGTTACCAGGAAGATAACCTTGCCACTTATCTGCCACGCGTGTGGTACCCGGGTTCTTGTTGATAACCCGAGTCCCTCCCAAGCCTAGTGGTGTAATTAAGGAAGCGAGATCCATGAATCTATTGCCACCAATTTGGATCCCAATTAGGCGTGGCAATTATCCCATTAAAAAAGATGATTCCTTCCCTTTCTCCTTCCTTTTTTCGGGCCTCTAGTGGTGTGGATGATTTTGACCTCATGGACTAAGCGTACCCAATCTCCAGTTGGGTTTTCTGATTCTCTAAGAAATCGGGAGTGAGTGCCTACCGTAAAGCATTGCACATGGAGGGGCATATATAGTGAGGTTGTCCAGTTGCACAAACGGCGGTGAAAAGGCTGTGACACATTGCATGACAAAAGTAGGATCCTCTTTTTCATTAGCGTAAAACCCAATCCATTGGCCAAGGTGGGTGGTATCTGAGTCGTCTTCTAACTTCTGTCTCCATTGCTCAACAATTTTACCCGTAAGTTCGGTCCAATGTCCAATCTTTATTGGTGTGAGGTTAAATTTGTCTCTAGCTCTACACCAGGTAAGGAAATCCCTCTGTTCGTTGTCCTAGATATCGTTCACGCACAAAATCCCCTTGTGGTAAAGAATGCGACCTTTTTCATAGGTAAAACCTTTATTGATAAGTTCCACACCATCCGACCACCAAATGTTCGAGTGGAGCAATTCCATTCTCGTGCGAGGGGGAAGTTGATAGGTGCCATAGGTATATTATTCTGAGAGCCCACATGAATGGAACGCACACTGCTTACTACTAATACTAATGATGTTCGGTGATGAGTCGAAGTTAAAAAGGAAGCTCCCATGTTGAAGTGCCGGGCGCTTCGGTGCAAACTAAAAGGCCTTCCAAAATCGGCGCTTCCTCCCTGTCCACCACCACAATGCGCCTGCCGCCCGGCAGGAATCTCGGGGTGCTCGCCGTCCATCAATCCCTCCGGCCCTCTTGGATCGCCTCCCACTGGCTCATCCCCGTGTCAATGCCACCAATGCAGCGATAATCCCCAATATCCCCTGCTCAGATCACCACACTTGCAGTATTCTTCACAACCATCTCGACATCAGCAAGCAGCAGCAGCTGTTGCAGGCCGTTGCAGGCCGAGCTACTAGCTAGGTAACTCACTGGGTGCTGTGTAGAGACTGAAGTGAGTTTCAGGAGTTAAGTTAACTGTTTGTGGCTGCAGATTCGAAGCTTGACCAAGGTTTTTGGTTTCCAAATTCAGTCAGTGGTTGGGCGTTTCATCATGAGCTCATCGTGTGGAGGTGTCTGTGGGGTGGATATCGGGGAGAATTGGGGAGGATTTGTGGGAGGGTTAGTGTTGTTGGTGTCGGGGATCACATGGTCACGATCCCCATCACATAGACCTGAGTTTGGATATGGCTTGCTGAGAATTGGAATGCAGATGAGGGGGAGGTATTGCAGTGTTCGGGTAACAAAGTTCGCATTTTGGGGATGTTCCTGTCGTGTGAGAAGCTACCGAAGGTCATGTCAAGTGCGTGTGATGAGTTGTTAGTGCACGTGTACACAAGGTCAAAGATTTTTGGCTCTTCATTGTGTTCGGTGTCGGATGCTGGGATTGCATGAATGGTCATGTTTCTCTGTACCGGTGAAGAGTTCGATGGCTTGCTGGGTTCTACAATGCAGATGAGGAGAGGTGTTGCTCATCATTGGGTTAACAGGCTATTGGGTATGATTAGGTCTGTGAGAAGCTACCGAAGGTGATGAGTGCGTGTGATGGATTATTTGTGCACGTGTGTAACACAAGGTCAAAGATTATTTTTGTTCTTTATTGTGTTCAGTGACGGATGCTGCTGGGTTTGCATGCATGAGTGGTGATGTTTCACTACCAGTGATTCTCTGTGTTTGCATGTGGCTGGATTAGTGCTAACTTAACCCGTATTAACCAATGTCTTAACGCTTATATGACACATTTCTGCCAAAGTTCAGTGTGTTGTGTAGGTATTCTTCTGGTTCTGACTCCTGCGTGGTCTACCAATTTGAAACCGTAGGTCACACAGTGTGTCATATCCTCGCATTCATGACGCTGTAGGTTTGTACATGTACAGCAACTGCGGACAATCTTGTCTTGGACCTTGGGCCAGTGCGTGGGGTAGTGGCCACATTATGAGAAATTTGTTGGGTTTTGGGTAGAGTCTCGACTTTTGAAAGGTTTGAGTCTGTTCATTTATCATCCCTGGTAAGTAAGGGTACGCAGGCACTGTTGTTTTTCAGAGACCTGCAATGCCTTGTGTAAGTTTTATAGATGCCAGGTGCATCCCCAAAATCCTTTTGGTGCACTCCCGTCTTGTTTCCGTTGAATCTTTCTTTGTAATATATACACCGCGTTGGTAATTGATTGGCAAGTAAGTGCGTGGTGTCGACAACAGCATCAACATCTCACCTTCTACTTACATCTTTTGATAGCTTGATATCACGAAAGAGACTTCCTCTTGTAGGGTCTAACTTCTGAGGTAGGAAAAACATTCTGGATATGCAGCTTGCTTCTACCACCTGCATCTTTGACTACAGGAATCCACCGATTTTGAACGTCCCATGTGTACAGTTTCCCTCCCCTAGATAGTAGTAGCCTCCAGCAATTCGGGATATGATTCCTTGGCAGTAATCGCCTACCCTGGATAGGGCCTGGACAAAATAGGTAAGCATACTTTTGCAACGACAGGAGAAAGAGTAGCGAGTCGTGTCCTCGGTGAGAATCATCAGCACTCATGTCGTGCAGACACAAATTTTGGCTCCAACGTGGTCAGATACTTTACCTCCAATTTGTTAGAGGTAGCTGTTCTGCTGATGAATATCTACAGGAGGTCCACCTCACAGGCGTAAATCATCACTCTGTCTATTTACCTCTGCTCGCGTGTGCTAACTGACTGCACGAAAGAAAACGAGAAACTGTTGTGTACGACCGTGGATTCCATGCGAATGTTACATTTTGTTGAACACGAGGTCTGGATTGCTTCTTGGAATGATTAATGGACGTTGTCGGTATGGAGTTGCATGTTTTTTCGAATGACTAGTACCTAGTATGGAAAACCTGTTCTGGGACTACTTATTACCCATGTGCTGCTTTTCGCATGTGTACATCTTTATGAATTCCGAAATCATCAAGAGCGCAATACACTCCACCAGAGAGGGTTTGAGGAGGAGTTACTGTAATTTTATATCTAACTTAGAGCATTGCAAGAGCCTGGAATCTCACAATGAAGCATCTTGTTGTTTGCAGGAATCCAGACCAACCTTACTCATTGGAGAGCTGTGACTGGCCTCACCAATAAGGTAATGCACAACTTTTGGTTTGTGACAACAACCTTTGAAACGGATACCGAACATGCTAAATTATTTTCCTTGATGAATATAGGTGATGTTGTTTCTAATCCGTCCCTACGAACGAGGAGGCTTTTTGAGGTTTCTTCCAGGACACTTGGATTGTGCATAGCACCCACCATTTTGAGTATTCTGGAAGAATACTGTTCAAATGCTTTCGCTCAAGTCTGTAACAAATTACAGACGAGTACTCTCAGGGGTCTGACAGTGACCATGAGAACATTAGAGTCAGGATTAGATCCAGTTTTGTAGACAAGAAAAAAACTGAGAGTTCAGGTAGATGTTTTCGTCATATTGCTAAACCCAGTTTCCGGATGCAGAAATCATGGCGACTTCGGTCCCATCAGCATACATAGCTTCGGGGGGAGTGACCCCAGACTGGCTGAACAAGGGAGACAATGCATGGCAGTTGACAGCCAGCACCTTTGTGGGCATGCAAAGTGTGCCTGCTCTGGTGATTCTCTACGGAAGCATAGTGAAGAAGAAATGGGCTGTGAACTCTGCCTTCATGGCATTCTATGCCTTCGCAGCTGTCCTTCTGTGCTGGGTAGGCTGGGCTTACAAGATGTCCTTCGGAGAGAGGCTTCTTCCCATCTGGGGAAAGGCAGGGACCACACTGAGCTACAAATACCTTCTCTCGCAAGCTGACCTTCCTTCAAGTGAACATCTCTACCACAATGGCACCGTGGAAGTTGCCCAGCTCACCCCATTCTTCCCCATGGCCACCTTGGTCTACTTCCAGTTCGTGTTTGCAGCGATCACACTGGTGTTGCTGGCTGGATCTGTGCTTGGGCGCATGAGTTTCCGGGCGTGGATGGTGTTCGTGCCCTTGTGGTTGACATGCTCTTACACTGTTGGTGCATTCAGCATCTGGGGTGGGGGGTTCCTGTGGCAGTGGGGTGTGATTGACTATGCTGGTGGTTATGTCATCCATCTCTCCTCCGGTGTGGCTGGCTTCACAGCTGCTTACTGGGTACTAAAACCGTACTCCTCCACTACTGTGTCTTGTCAACATTTCATCCCAATATTTCTTCATGTCATGAAGACCATAGATTTTTCTTCGAACTCTGTCATGTTTTTTTGAACTCTGTCCTCTCCCATGCCATTATCTTCACTACAAGAAAAAGGTGAGGTTCGATGACCCCTCCCAAATGATAAGAGTTGTAGGAGGCCTGTCGCGAAATAGCATCTTCGGTGTTATTGATACCAAAGTGATCTTAACGACATCAAGAAAAAATAGTTATTAGCAACACGCCTCATTTTACTTGTGAGTTGGGAGGTCTCGACTAAAACCATTTTCCTTGTAGTGCTTGTTCCTATAAGCTTAATATTGAGTTGCATTTGACAACGTTGTTAGTGTTCTCATCCACTACTAGGAAAACTAGGCCTCTTCAACACGGTCCACTTGACATGCGTCACAGAGGATTCATTGAAAAGAACACATTTTGTGTCAAACGTGTGTCAAATCAACCAATTTGACACAAACTGTGATGTTTTGGATATGTCCGAGATGACAATGTGTCGAACGGGCTGTGCTTAAAGAACCTACCAGTGATCACTTTTTGAAAGCAACATACAGTAACGACATTTGCTTGAAAATCTCTTGATGGATTTCCAGGTTCTGATAGGTCATTGATAGGTGTCATTCCTCAGGTCATGATGACATAGTCTCCGACCAAAGTCCATGAGCATTTGAGGATATAAGTTGAACATGAGGAATAGATTGTCACAGTTTATCATGCTTTTGAGCTTGCTGGATGCAGGTTGGCCCAAGACTGACAAAGGATCGAGAGAGGTTCCCTCCCAACAACGTGTTGCTGATGTTGGCAGGAGCTGGACTGCTGTGGATGGGATGGGCAGGGTTCAATGGCGGTGCTGCACTGTCAGCCAACCTGATTGCCTCCCTGGCTGTCATGAACACCAACATCTGCGCTGCCACTAGTTTGTTGGTCTGGACATGTTTGGATGTGCTGGTGTTCGGCAAACCGTCCGTCATCGGTGCAGTGCAAGGGATGATTACAGGATTGGTTGTCATTACACCTGCCGCAGGTTTGTTGATCACACTACTTCACCCAACTCGAGCATTGCCGAATGCTCCTCTTCAATTCTCAGTTGAATTCAAACCTTGTTTGTAGCAAACTTACAAGAGGATCGATTCCCTGAAGAGAACCAAAATTCTCAAGTCATGATCCTCAGCTTTTTCTGTGGGATTCAAGTTGAATGAACAATGTTTTGTAGCAAGCTTACAAGCGGATTGATTTTCTTTCAGGATATCAAAACTCTAATGATGCTCATAGCCTTTCTGTGGTATTTAAGCTGAATGAACAATCTCATGTAGCAAGCATACAAGAAGATTGATGTCTTTCAGGAAAACAAATCTCGGTCTTGATGCTCATAACTTTTCTGTGAGAAACAAGCTGAATGAACAATGTTTGTAGCAGATTAACAAGAGGATATCCTTCAGGAGGTGGAAACTCAGTCATAATTCTCATAGCTTTTCTGTGGGATTCTTACTTCTTTGTTGAATGAACACCTTCTCTGTAGCAGATTTTCAAGAGGAATTCTCTCAAGAATTAGAAACTCGGTCACGATGCTCACAGCTTTCTCTCTGGGATTCTTTGCAGGTGTGGTGCAAGGATGGGCAGCTCTAGTGATGGGACTGTTCGCCGGATCAGTACCCTGGTTCACAATGATGGTGGTGCACAAGCGCTCCAGCATTCTCCAAAAGGTAGATGACACACTAGGAGTCTTCCACACACACGCAGTGGCAGGCTTCCTCGGTGGCACCCTTGTGGGTTGCTTCGCAGAGCCCACACTGTGCAACTTATTCCTCCCAGTGCTCAACGAGCAAGGAGCCTTCTACGGAGGCCACGTTGGGGGTGTCCAACTCGGCAAGCAAATTGTGGGTGCCCTCTTCATCATCGGCTGGAACGTGGTGATGACCAGCCTCATCCTTGTGCTCATGAGGATTGTGATTCCCCTGCGCATGACTGACGAACACTTGCTTGTGGGTGACGATGCGGAGCACGGTGAAGAAGCCTACGCATTGTGGGGTGATGGTGAGAAGTATGATATCACCAAACACGGTGCCTCAGATATGGACATGACTAACCACGGTGTAATGAGTGATGAGAAACGCCGGGCTACTGTTGCTCTATAAGATAAGATTAAATTGGAGGTGAGTACTTAGGTAATAATACTTCTAAGTAATCCATCTCTTCTCTTCCAAGGGGGTTGTTGTAGACAAGGCGTGTCGCCACTTATTGTAGGCTAATGGGACAGTGGATTGATGCAGTGGTGATGAACAGACAGATTGACAGACAGACACACAGACGAATAAACCTCTATTGGTTGTAGTTGTACTGATAATGTAGAACAGTTTGGGCAGGAAGCTGACAAGCTGGGTGTTATCTAAGTTAGGTAGGCAGCCAAGTTTGACCAACTCCAAAGAAATTGGTGTGTACAATGTGTTTCATGGTGTGTTAGCTACCGTGAAGCAGTATACGAATTGTGTACTTCGTGGCAGATTAATGAAAATCTCTTCAGTTCTTTTCAGATTTTTATATCGTAAGTTGCCTGTACTGCCTTGTAAGCTTGAAATGTATGGAAATTCCTGGAAGGACGTGCTTTGAACTGATTTGAGACAGCTTGGTTTGGAAAACAATAAATATTGTAGGTGTTAAAATTTCCTGATTAGGTAGATACTTTCTCACTATCTGCTCAATACATTCTTGGTATGTGCCATAGCCAATGGCTATCCAAAGTGGAAAGTGTATGGGAGACATGTAACAAGGACTTGACAAAAACTTGAAACTGCTCCATCCTTTATAGTCCACCAAATAAAGACTACGAGCTTTGCAGGAGGACGATCGAGATCTCACCACATTTCCCTGCACAGAGTACCAAAACCGTGTGAATGACGAAGATGGCTTGCTTTGTGGATCATACTTCGGTTACAAGAATGAGCAATCTAGTTTGCTGTTATTTGAGCCTTTCGTGTCACTGTACACTCAAAGTTGCTTCTCTTCATACTTATGTATGCAACGATAAGATAAGGTTGTTTGTGTGCAAGTCACTGCCACTTATGCAACGCTTATTATTCAAGTCCAAGTCCAAGTCCAAGTTATTCCCACTTATGGGAGACACGTTACAGAGATTTGACAGAACAGAGGGGTCCATTTCCGAAGTCCATGAAAAGTAAATCATTGGCTCCATAGCCATGTAAGTTAGGAAAGAACGGTTATTGCTGTCTACGTGAGAAGACAAAATTCACAAAACAGTCTATGCTCGGTCTGCAACTTCGCTCAAAAATAGAGGACGGACTTCTGCAATTACATACATCGTGGAAACCAATTACTTACCTGGATTGCACAGCATGCGGCTCTCATTCTAATCGCGCCATCCAAAATTGAAAATTACTGCTGCCTACTCATGTGGTACCAGAAATTGACAAAATTAAGTGCTCTAAGATCGTATCTTCCACAGTGATCAAATTCATATGACAGGCTTCTCCAATAGAAGTAAAATTACACCACTTCAAGTAACTTACATGAACTCTGTCCAGCCAAAGTGAAGCCCATAACTCCCTGTTTCATTTGTTACACGAAATTCACAAAACTGACTACAGCGCACATACCTCATCTCCCAAACTCGATAGAAAATGCAGGACGAGAATCTGCAAGAGGCCTGGAAATCACATCACTTCGAACACCCCGATGACGTACCCTGCTTTGGGCCCCCTGACCCCTTCTTGGATGCGAAACCGTGCGAGCCGCATCACAGATTGAAAAAAATTTGACAAAAGCAACTACAGTGTAAGGAGGTATTTCATCAGCCAAACTCGATAGGAGTTGCTTAAAAGGCCGAGATCCTGCAAGAAAAGCCTGGCAATCACACCGCTCCGACATTCGAATCCCGCGATGACGACCTACCTACCCTCAAATGGGCCCGCGGCCCGCCATCTTGAGTGCGAAACCTTGCGGGCCGGCCGCCGCATCACGCCCACTGGACCCCTCTAATCGCAACTGTAGCGGAGGTACAGAGCCGTCCTGAATCCGTACTTCAGGTGGTATTCGGTTACTTTTCTACATGGGACACCTGTAGGCATGTGATTGGTGCCTGCGTCGGTGAGGATCAAAGAACAAACAGCATACTGTCAAGACTCTATAAATGTTACAAGTCGGGCGTAGCAAAAAAAAGTACAAAGGATAATACATAATTCAACTAAACTAACCGAAAGAAAGAGTCTCAGTAGTATGACGAGAAGCTTCCAAATGATGAGATGAAACTTCCTTCCAGAGTCCTTGAATGCTCTTGATGTGTGATAGGGCATCATTTGGTCTTTGTTTAAAGTATTTCTTCAAAGTCGTCAGAGAACACTCAGCAACACTAAATCCTACAACTACTTTTACCACATCAACCATAACCTCATCAACATCAATTTCTTGATGTTCTAGGGAATGCATATCCAAAAATTCCTCATCGGTAGGTTCATAGGGGTTGTTTAAACCAAACTCCATCTCATAATTGAGGTATTCATGAGCATTCATTATGTCATCCACCTCACTATCAGATGACAACAACATCAGTTGATGAAGTAGAGTAGCAACTTCATCAACCTCTACCAAGCGCCTAGCTTCCTCTATCTCCCTCTCAATAAACATTGAAATAACACATGTGTACCACCAACAATTTTGAATTGTTTGCAAAGAATATGGGATAAATGTGATTACATGTTTAAAATGTATGCTCTCATATAATATTACCTTGATTTTCTCAAAATCAACACTTATAAAGGTGCAATTAACAAAGAAGGGAGTAGAGCATGTTATAACACTTAACACATAACACTCACTAGTCTTACCAATTGTGTTTTTGGAGGGGAGTAAAAATTTCTTAACATATATGAAATTATAACGCTTATAGGGGTAAGACTTATAAAGTCTTGACTGTATGGACTACGCCTTCTAATTTTATTCATGTGGATGGGAAATTAGCATGGGCCACACTAATTTTCCAATCAAATTCCTATAGATCCAAGACCCCGGGTCTTCCCCTTAGGGATACTTCACACACGAGCCAAGAGCCGTGACCATGAAATTGTGAGAGCCTAAAAGAAAGTGCCCAAAGGCCGTCCCAAGACACCTCCAAGATGCCATGTAGACTTTACATCGATCTTGCATTCACATACTTCCTTGGTCCCTCAAGCGTAATGTGAAGCGAACTTGGACCGGCTCCGCCTTTTCCACCAATCAGAGTGCTTGAAGTGTAATGGTCACGGGCTCTCAGTCTCATGTGTGAAGTGGCCCTTAGTCTTCATGAAGACCTCCCACCAACACCTTACATAAATACATAATCATCTTACATCAAGAGTAGCACCAAAATATATAATCACCCACATTAATTTTCTAGGGAAACAATTATTGTGGCTCACAATTGTGCTCATTATGATAATTAGTGTGGGCTCTAGAAAATTATTGTGGCCCCACAATAATAGGACTATTTAGTGTATTTTGCGTTCGATAGTGATCATCACAAATTGGACGACCTATGTGTTCCACTAAGGAATCAATAAATATGCACTTTCACTAAGGTACGATTTTTGTCGACAATTCATCATAGATTCAACAATGCAACACAAGTTTTGTTGTGTAAATATAACCGATAAAAGTTGGAGAACATGAAAAAATAACTAAATGATACTTACATACCTTAGCATTCCTTTTGTCCACGCCTTTAGGCCTGGCAACAATGGGGGATGGGGCATAAGGCATAAGGCAACTCGATGGCCATGAGACATGGGGGAAAGGGCCATGGCAAAGCAAAGCAAAAATTAGCAAATGTTGAAGCTTGCATTTGGACTCTCCTATATATTGGGCTACCATAATTAAAATCATTAAAAAAATCCTTGACCTTAACAATGGATAATGGACCTTCGAATTTCATATGTCCAACTGAAACTTAATTTTGGACTTTTAGAAAAGAAAAGAAAAATGCAAGATTATAGTTCTACTTTACACTAGAGCTTACGGGCCATGACAAATGAATTTTAATACTATGTCATTGGTGAGTAAACCAAGGTTATCCCACTTTAGTTTACTTCAGTTTGAGGGCTTAAGAATCCAAGAAAGTTTGAATGAATAAAAAACTTACATGGAGTCTTACATGACATGTAATGGCTAGTGTTTAATGGTCTACCGATTGGCTCAAGTCCACCTCAAAGATGGGACTAGCACTAACTTAACATAAAATTGATAAAACCGTGTCACTTTAAGGTATGAACCTTATGGCAGGACACCATTGTCCCAAATAAATCGGAGCCTCCTTCATGATTGGTTTTGTGATTGTAAGTGATCGAAAATAGAAACCAACTTCGAACATCAGAGCGTGTACACGACGTCGAGATAATCTCAACGCCGCTTTGATCGCCTTCAACTGACCCATATTTTACATCGACAAGGTTTTAGTGTTTACCCGGTGTATTATGGGACACCAGTGTCCCACCATAAGGTTCATATTTCAAACCTTGCTTTATTATAACTCATTGTGTGGAAGGGCCCACATAAATGGTGCGGTGCTATGATCGGGGAGAACTGGCAGTTAGTTACACATGAACCGGTTGAGTTTGAGAAATAACCGGTTGAAGTTCAAGACTGCATGAAAATTACCGATCATTTTAGAGGAATATATAGAATATACCCCAATTTAATAAAGGAAAACCGGAGGATGTGAACAAGTAACCAGTTGGACTTGCAAACACTAGGATCTCAACCGGTTATGCCCAAAATCTCCCCGATCACTGGTATGGTGTTGGAACAATTTAAGGAAACCGTTGCGGTCCGCATCAAACCCACCGTGGCCCTGCAACGGTAACTTAGTGCGCCTGTACCGCGGGTACAGGAGCCGTCCACACTCCGTACTTGCGTCGTACGCCACCTCAAGGCTCTCTACTTGGAAGGGCCGGGCCAACCTAAAGAGACACCGACACGTTCGCACCTCCCTGGAGGCCCACACAACCGTCCGATCCGATGACTGAACCACGTGGATCGCCTCTGGGCGGTCGGATTCGCCAGAGCCGGCAAAGGGAAGGATGACGATGACTCGACGAAGTTGGAATAAACTTAACTTAATATAGTGCCGGGATCCACTTAATTGTGCACTTTGAAGTAAGTAATGATGAAGGGGTTAGGAGGATTGTCAAAAGGGGAATTGAGTTGAGTTGAGTGAGTTTCCATTGTGGGCTTTGGTGTGAGATTTGGAAGGAGGAACGTGGAGTTTACTGCATTTGTTGCAGTTTCGAGCTTGCTTGCAGTGATTTGTTTGGAGGGTTAAGGTTGGTGGACACTTGTTGCGAAGAGGAGTGATGGATGCCCTTAGAAGGGCGGATGCCAATATTGCGGCAGCTACGCATCCGCGCAGGACTCTTAGGTGGCGCCTAAACCGGTAAGAAATCGGCATTGCCAGACTAAAAGGGTTGCTCAATTGTTTTCTGTGTCAATTTGTCTCAATGCGAGTGATTTTGGTATTCTTCGTGTTTTTTTTTTCACACGAGGATGTAATGGTTCATTCACTATAGTTTGCTGAGATTTCTGTCAGTGGTTGCTCATTCTGCAGTGCTGCCAGGTGTGTCAATATGTTCACAGTTCTCTTTGTACTTGGGGAAGAGGTCTACGATTTTTTCTTCACATTTCTTGGCTGGATTTGGCACTGTGTGTCCTGCATTGTAGAGAACCGGAACCCAAAGCCTAAAGAAATCTGAGAGTAGCGTCGTTTTCTACCTCTGCCGAAGATAGTAGAGCTAGAGTAATACCTCAAATTAGGTCCGACTTGTTCGTCAGGTTTTTGGTGATTTGTTGGTATGCATGATTCCGTTAACCCACCTCTTGGCTAACCGGTTTTTTTCAATCTCACTGCAGCTATAACCCAAAACACAGGTGGAATAGGAAGGTGCATAAGGTGATGCATCCCGTGGACCACCAGAAGCGGAAAGTGAGGAGCAGAATCAATTACGTGAATCCGTTTTTCTACTTGGGGCGCATCAAGAACAACTTGTGTGGTCTTAAAGGAAGACACAAGAATTAAACCTCCAGCACATAGGAGGCGGATTGCATGCGTACAAGTAGGTCAATACCCAGTCTCCTTGAAAGAAAAATGACAGTGCACTGAGGAAACTTATTCCGAGCATAGATACAGATGACTCTGATTATTTGGTGCTTTCAGCGGGCTCACAGCAGCTCGCATCCCACTCTGATGTAAGAAATGATACATTGTGATCTGGACCTGGACCTGTTTAGAAGAGCGATCTGATAATTAGAGTGAGTTGTTCTTGGAATTTGTAACAATGCGTGCATGCATTGTTAAATTTTGATGCGTAAAGCGTTTATGGAACTTACGTGATTGAAATGCTCAAGTCACATTGAATGGAATTACACAACCTGGCAGTTAATGGTCTCCTGCAGATTGTATGTTTCACATTTGCACTTTGTCATTAGCAGCCAGGTAATATCTAAACTTGAACCTACTCACTGACCACGTTGCTCATATCTGTTTGTCTGCACAAGGTGTTTTCATGTGAGGTGATTTAGTTGTGAGCTTGAAACGCAAAACCTCATCGGACGAGTGGGGATTTGTTGTTGTTGTTGTTGTTGTTGTTCCTAGAGTTTCCTTAAAATTTACTTCTTGTTTGGATACAGTTGCATGCCATGAGAAACTGATGGCGAAAGTAGGAAAGAATACTCACTTTCCACTCATATAGTGGATTGTTAATAGAACCTCGATATTTAAATCTGGTATGTATATTAGGTTGTATCAATCTGATCAATCCCTGACCCTTCTTCCTTCAACTTCATTTGATTTTGCCTTGTGAATGCGCTTGGGATGTCAGGTCCAAAACATTATGCATTCGAATACTTTTTCCTCCATGTTCCTCCCCACCGACCTTCCGATATGTCACGGATTGAGATCATATCATAAACAATTTTTATCATCTTACATCTTTTTGGAGGATATCATTAGTGTCTTCAACCGTAGTATTACGGTATCTCTCGCAGAAACTAATCACTTTGAATTAGCTCAAAGCTATGAACTGAATACTGAAGAATGCCAAGATCCATGAACGCTTGTATACCAGAGTACTCTTTATCAAATTGACAAGAAAACTGACACGGCATGCCACTTGCAAGGATTAAATATGATTGAATTGTTGGCTTAGTCGACATGAAAATTTCGTTGCGTGTGTGGAGCATGTTTCTGGTAAACACAGAAGCGAAGGATCTCACAGTAGCTCTGTAGCTTCAACAAGCAAGTTGTTTCTTTATTGCATCAGTGACTCGTTTGCAGGTTCGGAGGGAATATTCGGAGGTAACGTTACAAAGGCTAATGATAGAAAAATTGTGCAGGCGTCGGCTACCTTGATGTGCAAGAAAGGTGCTAATAAAATTATTCGGTGATTGCACAGGAGATTACAAGAAATATGATTGAATTGTTGGCTTAGTCGACATATATTGAAATTTTCGTTGCATGTGCACAGCATGTTTCTGAGAATCACAGAAGAGAGGGATCGCGCAGTACCTCTGTAGCTTCAACAAGTTATTCCTTGATTGCATCGGTGAACTCGTTGCAGGTTCGGAGGGAATGTGCGGAGGTAACAATACCAACAGCTAATGATCATAATTTTCTGCAAGTGGCGGGTATTACCTTGATGTCCAAGAAAGGTGTTAATATAACACAATGTTCGGAGATTGCAAAGCACCAATCATACATGTGAACGTGCACCGACGCATTAATTTTGATTGAGATTGGATACGCATATCGTAAGAGATGCTTTTGCTATACGTGCAGTATCCGGGGAGATTTTGGGGCATGATCGATGGAAATCCTGGTGTTCCCAAGTCCAACCGGTTACACGTTGACATCTTTCGGTTAAATTGGGGTATATTCTATAGATTCCTCTAAATGATGGGTAATTTTCCTGAAGAGCTGAACTTCAACCGGTTATTTCTTAAACTCAACCGGTTCACTGCAACTAGCAGCCGGTTCTCACCGTTCATTGCATACGTGGCATCCAAGCCCTCCGAATTCTTTGCGCCCCCCTCATCGACCGCCACTCGCCAGGCAGTCCGAACTTTAGGTCAAAGAATCCGCCGTGGGCCATCCCGAAGACCCGTTCAAAATTTTCAGCTACTGTGGCTGGGCTAATCATCTGACGGCACTTCGAATGAGGCGTCGGTGGAAGCAGTGTGCACGACGAAAGAGGTGAACGTTGGTTCCATTAAGTTAACCCAATGACAATGTCAAGTCTAGTCTACCTAAGGTAGAAATCTTTCCATAACCTGCAGCACAATCAATCGAAATTTTTGTCTTTGATGAGGTTTTCTCGTAGATCAGAATGCACATCCAAAGGAGGGTAGGATAGCAGAACTTCACCCTCTCGGTGGTTTAAAACGTGATTGAAGATGCAGGCCGTGTGACAAGTGCGAATCCCGTCACACGTTTCTTTGCAGGCAAGGTTTCGAGAGTTTTTTAAGAGTTGAAAGACCACATAAAACAGCCGAAGCATAGCTTGAGTGTAATGAGCCGCACATCGACAAGTGGACTCTGAGCTTCAACTTACAGAAATTATTTGCCAGAATTCCTTTGAAAATTTTATATCGAGTAGCAAGTCGGTAGCATAGGAAGGAGAGGACAATTTTTGAGCAGGTGCTTCAAGAGTGACGAGTCCTGTAATTTACCAAACGTTTGAAGGGCACAGGTTTTAGGTTAGGTTACGACTCAGGCAAAGGATTCAAGCTGGTGGAGTTTGGATACTCGACAATATCAGCCTTGAGCGATCATCTCCAATTTCTTCCAGAAAGTCGCTGTAGAGGAGATTGATTAACTTTGCAGCAATGGACCATTTGCGGAGAGCCGATGCTCGTGTTGCGGAAGGCACAAATCGGTGGCACAACAACAAGCACAAATACAGGCATCCGATTGAACACCAGACAAGGAAGGCACGGAGCAAGCTCAACTACATCAATCCCTTCTTCTACCTTCGGCGCATCATGCGTAATATCAAGTCGATCTTCAAGGGCCATTACTGATGATGTTCTTGTAGCTCCATGTATTGAGTGTAAGAAGCGTTAAAATCCTGTATTAGAATCTGCTCTTTCGTTCCTTCCGTCTGTCCCTTTTCCTCTGCCTCTCCAGCACCTTCTTGAAGATGAAATTTCCTTCTATCTATGACACATGATGGTGTAGGAGGGATCGGTCCGGAGCATGTTCAAACATACGATTTGTGAGCACGTTGCAGATGATTCCGATGATTTGCACATGTGATTCCATAGCGTAGATAGTTTAGTCACTGTTCCAGGAACTTCAAAGTTCACTCCTACCTGTGACATATGTACAAAGGTCTGGGGCTTTTGACTTAACACAAGTATTTCTGAGCACCTTGCTTCGGATTGATTATGTATCGGGTGTAGCAATGATGGTGATTTCTCAAGTGTAAGTTTTTACGCACCGGATCCTGTTTTAGAATCTGCTCTTTCATTCCTTCCTCTACCTCTCCAGCGCCATGTTGAAGATGAAATTTCCTCTCACCTGTAGCAGGGATCTACAAACAATCTGTGAGCACATTGCTCACGATTGTCATGATTTGAGCATGTGATTCCATAGCGTAGATTTTTTAGACTCTGTTATAGGAACTTCACTCCTACCTGTGACATTTGTACAGCAGTCTGTAGCTTTTGACCTAACACCAAGCATTTTCTGAGCACTTTGCTTCGAATTGAGAATGTTATCGAATTTTGGTTCTATGTAAAGATTTATCATTGTTGCTGACTTATCTTAATCAGGAAAGCCCTCATTGACGTAATTTTGCACTCATGCAATCCAATGCATCGAAGCATATGACACCTTGAGTTTTTTAAAGCCACTTAATCTCTCTGTACACCAGATATTCAACTATGAAATAAGCAAAACAATTCTGATAAATGATTATGTATTGAGTATAGCAACGATGGTGATTTCTCAAGTGTGAGTGTAAGGAATCCATTCTCGTTTTCTTAGATGGTCTTAGGTTCCTTCGTTTACCTCTCCAGCGCCGTGTTGAAGATGAAATTTCTTCCTACCTGGGACACATGCGGCCCGGGAATTGGATAGTGTTGAAACACGCAATGTGGAAGCACGTTGCTGACGATTGTGATGGTTTGCACATGTAATTCCATAGCGTAAATTTAATGTTTCAGTCAATGTATTTGATTCACATACCAGGAAATTCACTCCCACCTCCTGTGACATATGGACAGCAGTCTGGAGCTCAATTGACCTAACCACGCATTTCTGAGCACATTCCTCCGGACTGCAATGATACTCGAAATGGGTTCGATATCTGGTTTTTTCACTGTTGCTGAGATATCATCAAGAATGCCTCCATCGACATAACCTTGCACTCATACCATTCAATGTATCGAAGCATATAACACCAATTTTGATTTTGCAGCGAGCTTCTGAAGCATTGCTCCGGATTGCGACGCTCATTGAAATGTGGTTCGATGTGTGAATTGTTGCGAGCTGTTGCTGAGATATTTATTTATTTATTTAGGGGTTTGGGTATATTTAGGAAGTTCCTTAATGACATGACAGAACCTTCCACTCATTGTTGCTGAGATATCATCAGGAAAGCCATCATCGACATAACCTTGCATTCATACCATTCAAGGCATTGAAGCACATGACATCTTGGGATTTTTGAAGCCATGAGCTTCTTGGCCAGTTTACATACACAACTCCTTTGGAAAAAAAATCTCTCTGTAGACAAGACACTCAACTATGTTATGCTGATTGCTCTTGTATCAAGTGTTACAAAGAAAAGTGGGTCATTTCTCAAGGTTGCCAAAAAGCATTGTAATAAGCAACAGTCTCCAAACCCAATTATTTAGGGTGAGGACGTTGTGGAGCATGTTTCCTTCTATCTTCATCGTGCACAAATTGTACTTTCATAAAAGAAAAAGCGAAATGTGCCCAATTCAGTTACTTATCTTAATTGAACATCTAGATTCGAGTGGTGGTGAGGTGTAGATCTAAGAACAGACTCCAAAAGAACATCATGTGTTCAAAAGAGATTGCACTTCACCTCAAAATTTGTGAACCATTGTAACTTTTATTAGTTTCCTGGACTTTAAAATCAATTTCCTTTCATTTCATTCAGGGTTAATAGTCAACATAATTGGAATGATGTATCTGCTCTTTTAATGGCTCAAACACTTTTGACTTTGAGAAATTCTAGCAACAAAAGAGAGGAGCTCCTAAAATATCACAGATTGTTGGTAAAATCTAATGTCACATTTGCGGATCCAGAGACAATTTTAACTCAAGAAATCCACGTAGAAAATCATGGCTAATAGAAAAATTTAACCATTTAAGACACGTTTACCTTAATTTGCCTATTTGGTGCTACACAATCAAGATGAAATCAGTCAAGTTCTTTGAATATTTTTCAAATATCATAACTTGGTCCTGTATGCAACAACTTGTGAGGTTTCACACTTGATTCCAAGAGGGTGGTCAAAATCTGGTTGCAATGAGAATAATAGGACGGAATATGATGTTATGGGCAATTGCTCAACAACAATGTCTGGGGAGATTCTTGGACATAATTGATCGAGATCCTAGTATTTCCAAGTCCAACAGGTTGCAAGTTGACATCTTTCGGATTATCTTTTATTTATTCAAGGAATATTCTATAAATTCCTCTAAAGTTATTGGTAATTTTCATAAAGTGTTCAACTTCAACTGGTTATTTTCTCAAACTCAACCAATTCATCTATAGCTACACTAAACATTGTACTTAGTGTCATTTACTATTTGGAATTATGCAAGGCTATAACTTTTCATTGTATGTCTCATTTTTGCCAACAAAGGTTGAATTGGTTGTTTGGATATTATAAAACATTAACGTCTTTACTTGATGAAAAAATTACATCGATAGTAAAAAGATGTAGTTTTGTGTAACTCCAAATAGTACATGACACCAACTACAACATTTAGTGTAGTGGTCAGTTCTTCCCCGTTCATTGCTCAACGACCTCTATGGCAATCGACATGCAGATTATACACCTTCTTCAAACCTTGGGCAATTGCTAAAATAACTATAGTTAACTATATTTTTTTCAATACATTTTAGGGAATAACTATACTTAACTAGAAAAAATCTTATTATTATTATATATTCAGAGAAGTTCGCCTATTGATTTGCTTCAGAGGAGGGTCTTTAATATGCTCAAGACAATGAGGATCATCAAGAAATGCCTTTATACAATCACTCATAGTGTTGGGCTTCAAAACAACCTCCATGTACACCACCAACACAAATAACACATTGGTGACACTACAACACTACAATAGAATTGAGTGAACATGTTGCGCTCAGCTTTACTTAACTAGATATAACTATAATCAATTATATAATTTGGAAAACCAAATTTAGAAGAACTACATTACCTACATTTTTTGACATGTCAAATCGCGAACAACTATAGTTACGAAAGGCAAGTACATTAAATAAGATATTTAGTGTTTGATTATATTTAGTGTTGTTACCACCCTACCAAGCTCAACACTAATTTTCAAATCCTTGACAATTAGTGTTAGACATAAATGTGCCACTACCTTCCCTACTGCCACCTCTGTTATTATTATTATTTTTTAATATCCTTACTAACACTAAATTCAAACATGTAACTTCCACGTATTAACATAGTTGATATCTAGTGTTTGAATTTACATTTACTGTTACTCACTTTCATAGGATTATTGGTATTTAGTGTATGCGTTCGTATTTAGTGTATCAAACACTAAATATCTTATTTAGTGTAGTTAACTAATAGCTTGAATTAGTTGGTTAGTTGTCCAAGGTCTGAACTTTTTGCATGGGAATTTAACCTATCTATTACTATGATATTTACCTTTTGTACTTACCAACCATTGGAATATAACATCCCGTTAACCTAAAGAATGTCAAACATTGATGGACTTGGAGATTGCACACAGATTTCTTAGTGTATTAAATTGTAAAGACGTCACTTTGCATTAATGAAACGAATCCCTTATCGTACTAAGCTTATCACACACATGTGTCATTTATGGGCCTTATGCACTCACTCTTCTTTATTTACATTTGAGTGGTATATGGCAAGGCTCATTAAAAATGGATAATGAAAAGACATGTGTGATGATGAGATTGGATTATATGTCATATGAGGTATGTGGGTTTCATGGGATCACTATCTTTAGTTTGTTGATTCGCATATAGTAGGGGTTATTATTAAGAACATACACCGATAAAAGAATTGTGATTAGGAGATTGAATTATGTGATATAATTTTAGGTCTAATAATTAACATAATGGGGAGGGCCTACATGATCTTTTAAAGAGAAAGAGAATCTTCACTTTGACCTCTTATAACTTTGGCATCCCAACTTTGATTTTGAAATTTGGAATGATCGTCATCATGACTTGCAAATTGCTAATCAAAATCAAACAATTCTCGATCATGTACTAAGGCCAAAATTGTATGTGGAGTCGGAATTGCCCACAACAGGGTTGCATACGTTATGTGTGTTATACTGTAGCGTTGTATAACGTACTATAATGTTACACAATATAATATAGCACGCTATACAAGTTGTGACAAATGTTCAATGGCTAAGTCAATGCAATGACCAAGAAATCTAAGTTTTGAATATCACGCAGTTGTGGACTTTTAGTTAATATGAAGATGCAAATGACAATAATTTGTAGCTCCAATCATAAGAATCAAAAAATTGTTTACTAAATATGATATTATTAGTCACATTGTGTTAAGATATCATTTTAGGATTATTATTATATATGATTCGGTGAGCTACAAGTGAATAGAATAACCACACCCAAAGAAATGATTTGAACTTGATGACCACAATGGGGAGCCATCAACTAATGGTTTTACAATGAATTCATAAGTGTATTTCTAGAAAAATTGTTAACTTGAAATTATTAACTTCTCCAGAATTTGCATAATTTACGACCTTGATTAATGCAAAATATTACAACCGACCATCATAGGTCTGTATCTTCCCCTCTTATGGTTTCCTATGCTTTGATTCAATTTGGAAATGGAGGTGCCATTCGTTTAAACATTCATTAAAACAAGAACAATATTGGCTCTCATGCCCGCCAACCTATAATTGACATCATTACTCGGAACATATTTCAGTTGTCAATAATTCCTCATACATAAGCAAAGGGTAACAATGTTGAAACGAGTTCTCTCAAGTGCCTTTAGACCTCCATTTGGTTCATTGGATATTGACTTTGTACTTCACTTATGCCTACCAAACATGTATAATAAGTAGCAACATCTTTAGCTATACGTTTTCCTTAATCTTTGTGTTCTCTTTGAATGATGGGTAGAATTTTAAAACTCATGGCCAAATCTTCTTACAACCTACACTTACTAATTCCTAAAGAAAATGAAGACTACACACGGGTAGATCACTCTAAGGCATTTTTGTGCACCACGTGCGGCTGGGGGCTTTTTGTTTTGGGGCTATTTACCTTCAAGGGCTGAATTAAAGCCTCCCTATAATTACTTAAATTTCAAAAATGGCCCATTTGTTTGCACCCTTCTATTACTTATATTGTCCAAGTCACTGCAATTTTTTGTACTCTATATTCCTTTTAAGTAATAAAAGCTAATCTACTTCCTAACGCATTGACGAGTGTTAAGGGAAACCATGGAAACAAAGAAGGGTGCAAACATTAATATCATTGCAAACAAAGTTATGAAGAAAACACATAGGAGACCATAGCAAACATACTAAACATACCTTCTAGGATCCTTATCTTCAGCCCCTATATTAATTTTACAAAAAAATAATGGCCCACATTTTATGTTCACTAACTTACTTATAATGGGATTATCTACATTTAATGGCCCCTTCATTATTTGGAATTCCTTTATAATTTTTATTTCAAATGATTTTAATCCTCTCTATATTATGCCGCACGTCGTTTTTAAAATGCACTAAGTGACCTACCCGTGAGACTACATCAAGTATGGTAAAAACTATGAGCCGCACTAACAATGAGGAATTCACACTAAAAACATTGGGGATAACATTGTGGTTGCACATTTTTTACCAACCCATGTTATAAACATATTGAAGGTCCAAGAAACAAATGGTGATATCAAATGCTTCAAATTTTGTTCATTTTTCACAAACAAACAATCTTTGTTGTATATGTTTTTTCTTTTCTTTCTAAAGACACCAAGTTTGACCCCTAACTCTTAGCCATTTGGTTGTAATGACCAATCAAAGATTAACTACATATACATTCAAGAAAAACATGCATGCCATTTTTTTCATGTTGCCTCCCTTGATTAGATGATAATTCTTCAGATGAGCGTCATTTTTTCTTAGGGTCTCTTCTATTGTTTCTTGGACTTCAACGCATATAACCACACATTCCTCGAATAACCATCAATGGAGGTCACGAAATATCTTACATTGTCTATAGATATGGCTTTCATGGAGCCACACACGTCGAAATGCACAATTTCCAAAGGTTTGGTCGTTTGTCTTTCCTTTTCGATCGGAAACACAACCCTACGTTATTTGCCTTTAACGCACGAAATGCAAATCAACGAGGATGTGGGGTAAGAAAATATACGAAGGTTCATGCCACTCATCATGTTTTAGAGTGTATGAGCACATTTCACAATTAAATAACCAAGGTGGCAAAACCAAAGTTCGAGCGCGCCATCTCTTGTTGGAGATTGCACCAAGTTGGCCGCATCAACTCCGTGCACCTTTGTAAAATTTATTTCGTACAAGTTACCTTCACACAACGCAATTGCAATGGTTTCGCCATTGCAAGTTTTTACAAAGCATTCGTTTAGGTTGAATTACATTTTCAAACCGTTTGACACAAGTTTGCTCACTGAGAGCAAATTGGCATACAACTTGGCACGTTGAACACATCTTTAATATGAATTTGGTTTATTTACATTCTTATAATTGTTTTCACGATGATGGATCATATTCCAGTGGGTTCAATAACACTATCATCATCCAAATGCACATTGCGTAGAGCTATTACCTCATACATGTTGAATGCGGCCTTATGCAAAGTCACGTGTTTGGTGGCTCCCAAATTAAAAAAATTCTTGGACGTGCTTTTGGAATGTGTCTCATTGCGCATGACAAATATGTAGTTATAATTGTCCTCTATATTTTTACGCCCCTTATTATTTGTTTTGTAGCAAAAATATGTAATGTGGCCCTGTTTGCTGCAATAGAAACATGATTTTGTCCCTTGACATAGAAATAAATTACTCTCTTTGCTTTGTTGCAACATCATGATGGTTTCCTCACCTTGGGGCTTCTTCTCTTTGCACTTCGACATCTTGTACGTCAAATACGTCATCATGTAGTCCATCGTAGGTTCATTTATCAACATCGTTTCTAAAACAATGATCAATCATTCGTATGATGCCAGCAAATTCTCAAGCAAGGTCATGACAATGTCTTTATTTCTCACGGGTACCTCTAAACAAGCAAATTGATCCACAAGCGTTATGACCTTATTGGTGTGGTTCAACAAATCGTTGCCCTCGTACATCTTAAACGTGAAAAACTTGCGGTAAATGAAGATGATATTCGATAAAAAAAAAAATTGTCTCGTGAATGTTCAAAAGGTCTTCTACACCTGTGCGGGTCCTTTATAACTCTTGATGTGCGCAAGTTGGTCGTCCATCAAGTTGAGGCTGATGATGAACATGACCTTCTTAATGCATTTTTGGATTCTTTTAACACTTCGGGATCCGCATTGGAAGGTGGAGCTTCTTTGGATCCGTCTACAATGTCCTAAAGATCCATGGATGCCAACAACATTTTGATTTTGAATTACTGAAGGTTGAAGTTCTCTCCATTGAATTTGTTGATGATTTCAGCGGCTTCACTCTCAAATGATATTATTATACACTTGGATTTACTTTCAAAACATTCAAACTAACATTTTTTGGC
The DNA here is from genome assembly GCA_950295325.1 of Polytrichum commune. Lineage (NCBI taxonomy): Eukaryota > Viridiplantae > Streptophyta > Polytrichopsida > Polytrichales > Polytrichaceae > Polytrichum > Polytrichum commune. The sequence goes on from OX485807.1 coordinate 42,331,989, forward strand.
CTTCAATCAACCCAACACAAAGTGAAAGATAATTTCTTATATTCAAAATATGCGTTTGCACCTCAATGTAGTGGAAACGTGCTCATACGCTCTCAAATGGACCTCTTGGTCTCTAAAATGTTAGATATTTTACACCTCAAGAGAGTTTTTAAGATACTCAAATCATTCAAATAAGATTTCGTTCACTTCAAATACCTTGCACTTTCAAATACATTTCTCAACACTCAAGTCTCTCATGTCATGTGCTATCAAAATCTAAACACCTTCAAAGCTCTCAAATAAACCCTTGAACGCTCAAAACACTCAAGTCAAATGTTTTTGAAGTCTAAACACCTCCAAACATCTCAAAGTAGCCTCTCAACACTAAAAATAAATCAAATCACATGTTCTTGCATCAAACATACATTAAAGCAAAAACAAAAACAAATAAATACTGACAACAACCAAATGCGCCCTCAGACACCTCCAACGTTCCGAAGCTCCAAAACGCCAACCCCGCAAGATCCATACTGCAACCTCAAAGCAATCAAATCTCTAGGCACTTGCATGGTGGGTCCATAACTTATTGGATGTTAATAGTATTAGAGATGAGATTGCACAAATATAAACACATACACAAAGGTATATGAACAATGCTTGGAGTGAGATGGTCTCATGCCCTCCTTGTTTTGTCTTTTTATTTTTATTTTTTTATCATTGGTTTATACAAACAATATGGGATAACTCTTATCCCTCTTTGGACAAGCGTTATAGCCTTATTTTAACCTTATTATTTTTCATGCATGTTCCATTACATTCTTGTTGACTATAATCAATCTAATGCTCTACCATTTACAACAAGTTGGTGTAGTCTCATGTATAAATATTACATTGTTTTTTTTAATTGATTCTATGTTTCAAGTTCTCAACAACTCTAACATGGTATTAGAGCACGAAGCTTTCCGCTTCTAAGACCCTTATGATTTGTCTAGAGAGTACTTGAAGAACATTCCTATGCTAGTAGAGGAGTTCAATTGAATTTGTCTCTATACAACATTGTAGTGATAGGTCCTGCCAAAGTAAAGCAATGGATATTGTTTCTTCTAAGTCTATTTCACATAGCAATATTGTTCCTGTTGGAAAAACAAAGGTTTCAAACATATTAGTTATTAGATTTATTTGTTTTAATTTTTTTACATTCCCACACTACAATGTCAATCAAGAGCATGTCATTCGACATTAGTGAAAGCAAAAAATTAGAAGGTGAAAAGAACTATAATCTTGGGAAGTTCATGATAGTATTAATACTCAAAGCTTTGGATGTTTGGTCATTGATTTCACTTGACCCACCAACTATAGTCTATCATAGGGTTGTGCCTTGCAGTGACAAAGAGTCCTCCACCTCCATAGACAAACTAACAACTCAACTTCCTAATCACGAAGAAATGGTCAAGAGAGAGGAAATCATTATGCATTCTCAAATCATCTATCATAAGTAATGTCATTCCCTACATCATGTATGTTGGGGTTAAATTTGAATTTTGGAACACTTTCAAGGATTGTTTTGAATTCAAAACAATGCATGCAAAATGAATGCCTGCAAACAAATTTTTGAACTTAAGATGGATGAAAGCCATAATGTCAAAGACTTTATGACTTACGTGCATGAGGTTGTAAATCAACTCACTGAGCTTGGGAGAATGCCCATAATATGTTTTCATAATCGAACAAGTAGTTAAAGCCCATCTTCCATCATTTCTACCTAACACAAATCCCAGCGGGTTCAATAAGCCAAAATAGGTGAAAAATAGGTGAAAAAAATATACGATGCATTAAAAAAAATTGACATCAAAATTATGAACTTGTTAATTCTACTATAGCGGTAGGTTAGTAGAAAAAATATACTTATACAAAAAAATGGGAAGTGTTGGAGTAGGCTCCACATGGCTAGCGATGTACACACCACTTGGAAGCTTTCAATGATGTGGGTTGTCCAATTGGGGTTTTCTTATCTTGATCAACATCCATGGATAAGGGTTGAAGAGGTCATTTCCCTCCCTTGCTCCTTGAGCTATGCGTAGCTATGCAAATGTTTTTAATTGTGATAGCAACAAGGAATCGTTTTAGGGTTTGAGTGTTTTGTGATTTCCCCTTTGTTCGTTAGTTGGGTTGCAAAAAAACATTTATTCTACCATGAGGATTAGATTGTATAGTTTGGAAGATGAGAGCATCACACCCAAGCTCATTACTCCCCTTTGTGTTCATGTAAAGTATACTTACCATGACATGCATATGCGGCTAGAGAAGGGTGCGTGTGTTGATTGGCCATTCAGTTTTTGGGACCTTGAAGAACATTGTTACATGAGAAAGACGTTCAAGGCCATGAACCTAGTTGGCGACATGGTATGTATTATTCCTCAATTGGTTGAAGAGTTGTTCGGGGGTGCTCCAAATAGGCGATGCCAGAAAGTTAGTGGAAGATTGGGTAGCAATGACATCAAATGCTCAAATCGCTAGAAAAATTTGGCATCAATGGATTTCACGGATCAGATTTAGTGTTTGAAGACTTACAACCAAAATGGTGTAGTTGTTGTGAAGATTCATTGCGGCGACTACACGAAGAATTTGGCGGAACTAGTGGTGGCCATTCTAAGACATTGATTCATAACTTATTTGCAAAATTTCAAAAGATTGACGTGCACTCAATCCTACATATCAATCAATGATGCAAAAGGAACTATGTTATTTACAATGATCATCCCAAGAAGGAGGGCAATAAGGGCAAGCCATCAACCTATACACCACCTGATCATAAAATACTTGATCTTGAGGATATTAATGTGCTTTAGAGTGTAAATGACTCTATATCTCTAAGGGATCCGCCATTTGTTCTTGGGGGGGGGGGGGATGCTAATGTGGGGGGATTCAAATCATTATGGTACAAAGTTTGGTGCAAGGTGGATGATGAGATTATGTTTCTTTGTCCAACAAAGAATAGTTTGAGAACAAAATTGAAAATCCACTTCTAGGGATTGACACATACCAAACATGTTAAGGATCTAATTGATGTTGGAAACAACACAATGAGTACAACCTTTTTCTTAAGTGGAAGGGGATGTCCCTCCAATAAGTCCAAAGCCACCATTGGAAACCATAGGGATTTGCATGGTTGGTTCAAATCGACATGGAATCTTCAAGGGGTTTTGGAACTTGTAATTTAAATTCCACACTCTCCCCGTTGTGTTGGGGTATGTGGAAACCCATACCATCTTATGTTGGTGGATTTTATAGAATAGAAACTCTACTCCATGGCTCCAAGCCAAACTCGAATTGGGTGTGTGGACCAACTATTGTTGTTGAGTTCTCTTCCTCTTGACAATTGTGTTGTAATAATTGGTTGTTTTTGCTACGTCTATTGCCATCAACTTTGTAATAATGGAGTTTATTCCTAATTTCACATGTGTTGCCTGCAATAACATAATCCAATGAAATGATTTTCGATGAGGGATAGTCAAAGGAGGGCGAGCAGTCATTAAGCAAGGATCATGAGATATTATGCTAAATTGTAGAATTGATTATTTATCGATACAGGAGCTCACTAGTCACAACCTTGCTTTTGAGAAGAAGTACCACGATGAATGGGCTTTGCATTAGCAATCCAAGTCCAAGGTAGCTCAATTAAAAATGTTGCATAAGGGTCTTAAGTTGACTGCAATATAAAGTTTCAATCAACAAGACATGCTCTATTTTTGTAATAACATATCGGTTGCTCATAGAACCAATGCAATCGGGGGAAACTGACTTTGTGGGACTTCTTTAAAGACGTAGCAACCAACTTGAACCAAGTGAAGCATGGTCACAAATTTTCAAAACATACAAAGTCATTTTTTCAAGCTATGAAGATCTATGTGTGTTTTGTTTGCGTTAAATTTTGATGGACCTTCTATTTTGAGTATTAAACAACAAAATGTGAAAGGTTGCCTTCAACACTAGAGAACATGCTGAAGTTTTTGATTGTGTTGTTAAAATTTACATTGAGATGAAGGCAATGCATGGAGGTATAGGACCTATCCCAATCATTCTTGCAAACGATGAGACCAAGGGGAAGTCCCGCATTACTTGGGAGGTTTGATCTTATGGTTTGATGGGGTTCTATGGTTTCAAAGACAACCACAATTGTGTCTCATCATACAAACCGTAATTGGTGGGAGGTTTAGCTCTCAACATTGGTGTCTCATGTGCATTCATGCTTGTGGTATTCTCGTGTAAAAAGGAATGTGACAACTTGGTTGTCTATTGACACAATCAATGTTTATTGGATAAAATCATGTTCGGATGTTGGATAGAATTGCATGCTACTGGGTTTAAACCAATTATGCCGTCCACTTCCAAATGTGAGCTAGTATTTATTATTGACTTACCCAATGGTCTGCCTAAATAACATTGTTCTTGCTAAGTATTTTTGGTTACATTGTGAACAAGGAAACCAACATCAAAAACATTGGGGATATTGATATAGATGCACACTATATTCCAACCCACATTTGGTACATGACATTGTTAGAATTGGATGGAAAATAATGTGCATTTGAGAGACTTCCAAGAAAGTGAGATTTACACATACCCATCTTGTATGGCATGTTTCAAACCCAAGATTTAAATAAAGTATTCCCTAATTAAAATTCATCATCTATACCAGAAAAAAATCCATGTTAAATGAAACTGATCTAAGTGGAATTTCCGTAAATTTTGGTATTTTATGAAATAACATAGTTTCCATCGAAGCCGCATGGTAAGACGAGTATGTGGAAAGATTAATGCAACAACAATTCCCTCAAGCATAAGTTTCTAGAGTATTTCTACGCATGATGTTGTACACACAAAAAATGTGGACCATAGTAAAGTGCAACAAAGGGCAAGTCACACTTTATGAGCATGCCCCCAATATGTATTTAGCATAAACAATATAAACAATTCACATACTTGAAATCTAGAGTGCAAATTCAATTAATCCAACCCCTTGGGCCTCCCATCCAGTGATTGGGGAGAATTTTGGGCAAAATCGGTTGAGATCCTAGAGTTTGCAAGTCCAACCGGTTACATGTTGACATCCTTCGGTTTTCCTTTATTGAATTGGGGTGTATTCTATAAATCCCTCTAAAATGATTAGTACTTTACGTGTAGTCTTGGACTTCAACCGGTTATTTTTCAAACTCAACTGGTTCATCTGTAACTAACTGCCGGCTCTCCCCGATCATAGCTCCCTACCATGGTCACTTATTATTAAAAAAACATATTTTTAGAGTATTTAGTGTCACATGCATACTAGTGTCACTTACCCTATTTTGAGGCATATGTTAGGTTACAACTAATGATCAACGACTTCATCATTAGTGTCACCTCATGACACTTGGCGTTCAAATGCACTTACTAACATCTTGGCATGAGTATGTTCACTAGTATTATGAGGTGTATGCATGTGTTACACAATGATCTACAAGTTAACAAATGACACTTGACATTAGTACACTCACTAAAAATATCCTCCTTTTACATACTCATGACACATGATGCTTGCAATTAATATGCTCAATAACATATTTCCCTTGTAGACTGAACGCAAAGCTATCATCTTAAGTATTCCAATGTGTTGTGTCAAAAGTCATAATATAAATACTTTTCACATTAAAATGCTAATTATGTTGATGAATAGTATCATATTGAAAATTAGTGGACGTGACACTTAGAAACATGTAGGCATCTAGTTTAGGCCTTTCGTAGATAGTGTACGTGACACTAAACACCATAAACGGTGTACACTAGTAAGTACATCAGAGCCCAACATTTTCCTTTTTAATTGCACCCATACCCAGACCATGCCCATTAGCAGTGACCTATGCCCACCCATGCTATTCAAATTGCGCCCATGTATTCAAAAATTATGTAATGTGTATTGTATAATTGTGTAATGTGTCTTGTATGATTATGTAATTGTGCCCCACCCATGCCCACCCATGCCCACCCGTGAACAATAATATCGCAGCCATGCCCAGCCATGAACAATAATATTGCACCCATGCCCACCCAAAACCCATGGGCATGGTGGGTATGGGCATGGGTATGGGCACCCAATGTAGGGCTCTGGAGTACATGTCATCAATGAAAAAGTTCAATATCATTGTTAACTTTGAGTGAGTCAGCAAATGTCTGAAGTTTGTCTTTGGGTTATAGTGGCATCATTTTAAAGCAGGTCATTTAAAAACCCCATACTTCTGACCAACATTTCCAGAGTCTCTCTTCTTTGAATTTGGAAGGTAAGGGCCACTTCACACACGAGACTGAGAGCCCGTGACCATTGCACTTCAAGCACACTCATTGGTGGAAAAGGCGGAGCCGGTCCAAGTTCGCTTCACACTACGCTTGAGGGACCAACGGAGTATGTGAATGAAAGATGGATGTAAAGTCTACATGGATTCTTACGTGGCATCGGATGGATCATGTTTCATGGTCACTTGGACTATTTTCAAAAACCATTTTTTGGAGGTAGGCTTAACACAAAACCAGGAGTCCATGGCACTTTGAATGCTCACAACCGTTGATTTATTCTATTTTATCATGTGTGAGGTTCCCGCATGAATAGAAATTCATTGAAATAGCATTTGGTTGAGGGCCCGGTCACATATGACTTCACACTACACTCGAGGGTTGGTGAAAACACTACATGACTTTTGGAGGTGTCTTGGGACAACCTTCGGACACTTTCTTTTGGGCTCTCACAATTTCATGGTCACAACTCTTGGCTCGTGTGTGAAGTGACCCTAAGTATGTAACACGGCATGGCAATACACAATCGTTGCTAGATTTCAAAGAGCAAACATCATGATTGGAGAAAAAAACCTAAGTTTTGAAGCTTCTTGAATCTTGTCTATGAGTCAAATTTATTTTTGTTGTAAATAAAATTTAATAGAATAAACATATAACACCTGACAATTTTTAGAAACAAACATGACTTCCAAATCCAATAGTGTGGAAGTAAGGGCATCTCATCCGCATCGTACAAATGTAACGGTCTAGAAGCTATTTACTTTCAGGAAAACATAAAAATAATTAAAGTCTCCAAACGAGTAAGAATAAAATGGGCGTGCACGAGGGCACAAGGGAGCTCCATTAACAAATATTAACGATAAGCTCAAAACAAATAAGCAGTGGGACATTTCGGGACATGACAAAAACTATCCAACATGTCATTACTCAGTAAGTAAAAACAATGAACATGTGTGAAAGCTTCCCACCAAAGATTTTTTTTGAAGCAAGTTCTTGTAAGTGCACTAAGACAGCCGGGTGCCTCCACTATAACCCAAAGAGCTTTACCCGGTTTTAAGAAAAACTTTGGTTATTTGGTAAAGCCATATGGGGGGTGAGCCTTTTTAAGCAGTGTAGGCGAGTCCTAAGGGCAAGGCCACTCAACCTGCATCCGCATCTGCATCTGCACTTTTACATCCGCGACGCAGATGCGGATGCAGGGAAGTGCCCCACTCACACTGGCATCACTAAAATTTGGATGAAGAAATTTGGGGGAGGTGCAGAACTCCCTGCATTTCCTTGAGTTATGCAGGGAGCTTGCTATCAACTAGAAGACAAAGAATTTAGTCAGAGAAATTACCAAACCGAGGCTTGGGGTTCAGGAAACTTACCCTTCACGTACACATGAACTGCTTGGGTTTGAGAAATTACCGGTTGAGGCTTGGGGTTTAGAGAATTTACCTGGTTGAGGCATTGGATCTCAGAGAAATGACCAGTTGAGGCTTGGAGTTTAGAGAATTTACCTGGTTGAGGCATTGGATCTCAGAGAAATTACGGATGAAGATGAAGACTTCAGGAAAATTACACATCATGCACGAGCCGATTGAGTTTGAGAAATAGCGAGTGGGAGGCCTCCCTGCATCTGCATCTTGCATCCCGGACAGAGGCCACTTTCTGTTTCCGGATGCGGATGCAGATGCAGGCATGACTGGCCTTGCTTAATAACATAACCTCAAGCATGGCAAGCGGATTGAAGAGTTTCATGAACCCGAAAACTTATCCTTTGCACACTCCAATGTACTAGAGTCTAGGCTAGGGTCACCCTTAAACCCTAGATTAGGTCTGAACTTAGGTGCCAGTGTACCTACTAGGGGGCAGAGGATCCTAAAACCCTACACCAAAATGAACCAGGATGGGGAACATTTTCATTGGGAACATAGTCAGGGAACACGTCAGGGAACTCAGGATTGAGAGCATCCGAAGAACATGGCCCTTGTCGGATGACTGCAAAGAATCTACATTTTGCTAGTTTAACCTGACATAACTCTGTACAGTAGGCTAAATCAGTATATTATGAAGATCCACTCTCCATTACCCCTTCCAAAAAGGTAGATATGACTATCTACCTCACGAGCTTGATTTGAGAACAAATTAGTCGGTAGATCACCTTAACGAAATCAGCCTCCAGTGTTGATCTAACGCACTTTCGGGTGCGTCGTCTTTCCCGTTCGAAATCAGATCTTCAGTTCAGTAGATACAGAATGTACAGATTGGGTACATGAGGTTCTGAGATGTACCTGGAGGAGTGATATTGGTTCGAGTGTGGGAGTGGTTTTTTGAAGTGGTGCCTTGTTCCTTTATTCCGAAGGTGGCCGACGCCATAGCCGGGATCTGAAGCTCGATTTATGCTTTTCTAGCAACGATGCAGATGAAGGAATGATGACTAGCGTCTAGGATTGTGTGAATGACTGTGTATTTATTTGTCACATTGAGAAGTACAGAATTAGAATGGGTGGAAACGATTGTGTAGGGAGTACGTTCGAAGCTTTTTTCGCTAAGTAGTTTGGAGCATGCGTAGTTGCGAAGTCTGCGTCGCTGCAGCGGCTAGTTTGGCGGCGTTAACGAAAACAGCAAAACGTAAAACATAAATGTGATGGTTCCTGTGTTGGTTGTACGGAGAGTTTCCATGCTTGAACGTTTTGCGGCCTTGTTTTCGTCCTCCGAGAACGAAATGTCTGCAAAGGTGGCTCGCTTCTAGGCTTCTCGTAGACAGACATCTGTGGAAGCATGTTCAAATGAGAAACGGACATTCCGTCTCCTGCACAGAGAATGTGGAAGCTGGCGATGACGCTCTAGCAGCAGAGGTGATTACGTTTTCCTCCGTACCGCAAGGCTTGCGATTATGTTTTTCGAAGCGCCGAGAATTTTACTCTGTACTTCTAACCTCGTGAGGCCTGATTGAATCTCCGTACGATACTTGTGATTTTTTATTTTGATAACTACAAATGTCTCTCCACTCTGTGAGGATGTTGCATTGGTAAAGCAGAGTACGTTAATGTACTTGTCGTTAGTTCTGTTTTGTAGACGCCTTCGTTAACAGGTTCTATTCCTTGTTGTCGTCTTGGAAGTGCAGGTAAGTTTATAGCTGACTTGTCTCTCTTGTCTTTTCACGCCTTTTGTGCAAATGTGGGACGTTATAGTCTAGTAGTTTGCGGAGGAGAAACCTGCCCTTAATCCTTGGGAATGTAGCAATTCAGGTGATCTGGCAGGCTACAATGCGCATAAATTTCTCTCCAGCTTGACAAGCAGATTTTGTATTCGATCACGGTGGTGGAACAGTTTAACTTCGCGCAAGCTTAGTCTTGTCCATCTTAAATCTGACTACATGGAGTGCGTGGGGTTCATTTGTTCCAGAAGTTTCCGCTTCGCTCTACTTCATGATTGGCCATGACGAGAAACAATTAAGTTGAGCCACAGGTCCACTGCGGTTTTCTAGTACTTAGGTCCTGGGTAGGATGGTCGACACCCACGATATGGCGGACTCCGAATACAACCCGACTTATAATATTTTGCCAGTGGACAATCCAAACATCGATCATGCCGGCATGTCATTTCCGGAGGTACGTTATTTCATTTCCCGTATTCTTTGCAACTTTCCCGTGTTTCTCTGTTGAGGACAACCGATGCCTAGAGAAATTATTGGTCTGGCAGCTCCATAATGTGTGTAATTCCAACAGAGAAGTTTATTTTAGTCGTGTAATTCAACACTACATGTTCTGCTCGGTCACAGCCTAATTCTGCCTCAGGTAGTTAATGGTGTTGTTTTCTCCATAGCTTATTCAGGTGAAAGTCCCACTATAATTCACACGATTTCAAAGACCAACGATCCTTCCACAATTGCTGTTATGTACGTTATCCCGGACGTGAGGCCATGCGTAGTAAGCAGTTCCTATTCATATAACTCCGTTTGTGGCTTTATTCAGGTGCAAGCAGCTGTCATCGCTCTTAAGCAAACCGATGAACTACCTATGCCTCCAGGAGTGGATTGGTCACCCGATTTGGATATGCTGGACTGGCTTGGTGGATTCTTTGGTTTCCAGGTATAAATTTTACTATTCGTTCTCAACCGGCAATTTCATGCTACATGCACATCTGAATGGAATACCTTAATGTATTTGCATGTAGCCTTTCCTGCATTTTTCAAGTTTCCATTTCATAGTTGCATTTTTTGGCATATCTACATCTATACATCCATATGTAGTAGACTGTGCAGCACTGAAGACTAATGCATCCCAATTTCGATTTTGCGATTATTGGCTGTGAGTTTCATTGGCTCAGAAATACTTTGAGAATACCTCAAAAATGGCTAGATTTTGGAACTCTCTTTTTGAACTATGAACAGGCAGATAATGTGAGGAATCAGCGGGAGCATCTTGTTCTTCTTCTCGCCAATGGAATGATGCAGTTGTACCCTGCACCTATACAAGACACGGTATAGTTATAAAGTTTCTTACACATTCAATGCTGTATTCTCAAGGCGATTGCCGTTCTTGGGCCGCTAAATTCCCAATTTCCTTTAGGGATTATCTCAATTCCAACTACATCAGTTTGTTGCTAAGCTACAGGGCATCGCTAGTGTTCTGATTAAGTCTAACCTCCACTTTGCAGACTTTGATGACATGAAGATCGTCCAATTATAATTTAATAGCTGTAACATATTAGGATAACTATTGCATTTCCTGCTCTTTCACCCTTGATCTCAAATGTCTGTGAAAGTGCTTTGAGTATACAATACATGGATGATGAACCTCAGAATAATGTACACAGTTCTAGTCTATTTTATTCAGGTTTCATAGTAATCCCCTTGTCTGCTTCCTGCAGCTCGAAGCTGGTGTGCTTAAAAAGATCCGGAAGAAGGTGACAGAGAACTATGTATCTTGGTGCAGATTTATTGGCCGCAAAAACAACTTAAAGTAAGTCCATCTTCTCAGATTGTGGTGAAAGTGTCTGGTATTGTTACTCGAGCATAATTCAGAAAATGTCAAATGTGCAAGATGGGACTCCACCAGTGTTTGATCCGTTTTGAAGTTTGTAGTGATGATGCAAATTCTAATTTTACAGTGCAAATTGTATAGCTGTCATGACTGCTGAAGTGGAGCACTTTTCTGTAAACATGAGGATATGATCTGAGAGTTGTGTTTTTGTTTGTCCTAAGGTTGTTAGATGGAAAGCAGGAGCACTTTGATGAGCGTCGGGAGCTAGTGTATACTTGTTTGTACCTGTTGATTTGGGGAGAGGCAGCCAATTTACGGTTTATGCCTGAGTGTCTGTGTTTCATTTATCATCACGTAATGTCCTTTGCACCTCTCATGATGATTCTGTTTCTTCACTTCATTTCTACTTTGATTGTTGGTTAAGTTTTAAGCAATTTTTATCTAAATCATATCCAGATGTAAATTGAACGATTTTTAACCCTGTGAATCATTCATTTTTTATATTTATCCAATCCAATCATATTATCACATATTTCTCTTATGTGCACTTAAATTTATTTTGGTCAATGAACATCTGGTCCTGTCATTGCTTGGATGAAGGTTGTTAATATCTTCTTGAATTCACTGGATATTCTGATATACGGACGAAGGTATTTCTCTTGTCCTGTGCAGTTTTATTCCTTGCTAGGCTATCGTATTTTCTTGTCACTGACACCATTGGTTTTGCTATCTATCTTAATCATGCTATCTCCATTACAGCTGTTACCTGTAGACAATCTTGGCTCCTGAGCTAATTAGTGTCAAGACCTGTGATGAAAGTTTCTCAGCACATAATTTATAATGAGTAAATTTTGACTTGCTCTACATTGGCTTCATTTGCAGATGCTTGGTGAGGTGAATAGATTGCTAGACAGGTACATTGATGATGCTGCAACGGAATTAGTGATGCCTACATACACAGGACCAAATGGTTTCTTGGAGCATGTCATTACTCCACTATATAAAATTGTGCAAGCGGTAAGGGTTCCAGTAACTCCTTTCGCTTAACAAATCAATTATCTTGCTCTTGATGCAAGTAGTTCATTTCAAATGTGGACATTTAATATAGCTTTTGTGCAATCTTTACTTTCAAGTGTGAGGTGGTAGATGTAAGATATCAATAGAAATTAATTGTATCCAAGTCTTTTTTTTATGAACTAGATAAAAATTACTTAAGAATTTCAATTGTATTCTCACTATTGTTCTCTTCGGGAGTGGTCTGTATCTTGCAATTGCAGTGACCTCAAAGATTGTATTGCAGTCTGTGGTCAGCCAGGTTTTGTAGTTGGTGTCATCCTAGAGAGCCCACTGCCAGTATGTGGACAGGCATTTTGTGCTGGATGGCTACATATTACAACTTTTCTGTACTGTGGCACATCGGTTTTGCACATACATTGGATTGCAAGATCTCATGGGTCTGGCCGATCTTGTTTTTCTTTCAATTTAAATAATGGGTATTCATTTTACAGGAGGCAAATTCAAATAACAATGGAACAGCCCCTCACTCTTCATGGCGGAATTATGATGACCTCAATGAATACTTTTGGTAAGTGGTATGGTGGCCAAACATGTCGTATATTGGCTCTCTGAGTTTTGAAGTCCAATGTATGTTGAAGAAGACCAGTCGCAACAATTGTTTGAAGGCCGTTGAACTTTGGATGTCCTATTATATGCCTTTGAGGTCCTCTACATAGAAACTGAAGCCTGACATAATTGAATGGTACACAGGAGCTCTCGTTGTTTCAAACAACTGCAATGGCCCATTCAAAAGAGCTGCAATTACCTTGTTGAACCCAAGAGAGAGAAAGGGTACCTTGTAAGTGAAAGCTTCATGTTTTGTTTAAAGGAAAGTATTTCTTCATGTAGGGTTGCTTGTAGTCAGAGTAGATCTAGTCTGCCATTTAAACTTTGTTGCTCATTCAATTTGCTGTCTTTGAGGTAAAGCTGGTGTCTACTGCATATGGCGCTTATGGTCATATTTGATCAGCCAAGAGAGAATGGAGATCCGATTTTGTTGGCTTACTCCTGATGAAATAACAGGGCATTCCAAAAGTACTTGTGCTTCTATTACAGCAGATAACCAATTCTCAATGAAGTCTTTCAGTAACTTGTGGTTCACAAGTGGTACCCTGGATTTTTCTAATGAACTGCGTCATTGTTCTAGAATCGTGGAAGAAAAGTACAACATCAAAAGGTTGGCAAGACTGGCTTTGTTGAACAACGCTCATTCTGGTACATCTTTCGTAGCTTTGACCGGCTGTGGATAGGGTACCTTCTGATCTTGCAGGTGAGCTACTCACCAAGAGTGTGGTCTATCAATTTCCAGGAGGTTAATTGCAAAATAGTATTTTGCTTCTTGAATTTCTGTCACCGAATGTATCAACAAAGTTCTGCATTTTACATCTGCACAAGAACCCACGCTATTCTATTGTAGCTAACTTAAATTTATGAGTATCCAGAAAATAATCAGTATATGACTGCTTTCAGAGTATGATTACTAACCTTAGCCTCTCACATTCTTTTGGTGGCTCTAGATGCTGATTAGTCTCTGGCAGCTAGATTCTCATTCATGTTGCAGCAGCCTCGTTTTCTTTAAGTAGGTAATTAACGAATTGCACCTTAAATCGTTGCCCGAGTCATTGGATCTAAATAAGGAGAAATTTCTATTCTATGTTAGGGGACAATAACTAAAATACCCAGAGGGTAGCTTACTAAATACTTCCCTTGACGGTCTTGTCAGGCTTCTGTGATTACTCTATGGCATAATGGAGGGCCACCTTGGATTGAGTTGCAAAAGCCAGACCCTTTTGCACGTTTTTTGAGTATTTTTATCAGCTGGGCTCTCCTACGATTTCTACAAGGTACCATTGATGGCTGTTTTGTAATTTGTGTGGATCATGCACTTGTTTGTGGGATCTTCAATTCCTATAATTTGTGGCCACTATGACATTTTTATATTATGATTTATCTCTACTTTGTTTTCTTTGTTTGTTGGCTCTTTGGAGGTTTGTATCCAATATAAGGGTTTTATGAAGGTCATTGTTAAAGGCCAAATTCCATCAATTTTCAGATAAATTTTTATCAGGGGTTTTAAGCAGCATCTGCCAGTGATTTGTCTTTCAAGTAGTATGTATGTGTATTCCCAGGCTTTGTACATGGACTTGGCTCTCCTGATATTCAGAAGTGGGATGCTTCATTGATCTATTTTTGAAACTAATGACATACTCTCAGGAGTTGGTATCCAGGTTTGCTTGATTTCGGAAGCCAATATAGCCTTGTGTCAAAGGAGACACCACTTACTGGAGTGCGTATGGTTCTCAAGCCTGCTGTAGCTGCCACATGGGTCATACTTTTTATCATCTATTATAGGTACCAAGCAACTACTTCCGGAACTTGGTCCCCTCCTACATATATATTTCTGGCTGTTACGTATTATTGAAGTTGTCTTACGGGTGAACGATATTGGCTGATGATGGCTGGCAGTTTGGCACAACTACAATGTTGTCACTTCCCTACAGGTTTTCAGAACATCGTGCATTCTCAGTTAAGGAACTGATAAAGTTCCAATATCTGTTCTAAAGTATTCAGGTGTCCAAATTGTATTCAGTATGACTTGCAAAGGACCTACTTTTATTTTGAGTTCATTTACTGACACATTGTTGTGCTTGTGTTTGAGCAGGAAGATGTGGTGGCAGCGCAACATTGATCAGTACTGGACAGTTTATGCAAACAACAGATTATATGAATATCTGTACATTGTTGCAGCCTTTGTCTTCCCAGAGGTTCTTGCCATTGTGTTATTTATTGTGCCATGGTTGCGCAATTTTATTGAAAACTCGAGCTGGAGAGTGTTCCATCTATTGACTTGGTGGTTTCAGGTAAACAGATGCTTTGTACGTCATATCTATGACGGAGTGCTTTATTCAGTCTTTGTCATCAAAGCTATGCACCTCTAAGAGTGTTGCCCTTAATGAGACTATCCTTGGATATGAATTTAGCAATTAAATTGCCCAAGCTTTGGAGATGAGACATGCAAAGGAGTGGATGCTATGATCTTGTCAAATCATGTCATTGACTGAGACCAAGAATGATATGTTCTGCATTCTGCATGGCTATCTGTGCAGACACGTGGATATGTTGGACGAGGCCTACGTGAGGGCGTGATGGACAACTTGAAGTAAGTACTTGTGCAAGCTTCCAAGCTGAATTCTCATTTTGGCGTATCTTGTGCTTAATTGTTCTAAAGATTATTACTGTGATTTTTGAAATATTCTCTAAAACTGTATGTCCCATTCAAGGCAAGTGAAGTCTTAGTTTTATTTCTTTAATTTAATACAACATACTGTATCTAGTTGTTGATAAGAATCTGAGCCGTATGGATGTTGCTGGGTACAGGTATACGCTATTCTGGCTATGCATACTTGTGTCCAAATTTTCCTTCAGCTACTGGCTTCAGGTATTTGTATGATCAGGATGACTGATGAATGTTTGACATTCTTCAAAATTATTATTGTGTTTGTGAGAGGCCTTTTATTTTTGTAGTCCTAAAGCTTGCTGAATCATTAGTGCAAACATGAGGTCAGTTGGGTAAAATTGCTAAAGTTAGTGAAATTGGATACCTTCATGTGAACAGATCAGGCCATTGATTGCACCAACCAAGCAAATCCTTCAAGCCAAAAATGTGAAATACAAGTGGCATGAGTTTTTTCCAGACGGTATGAATATGCTCTTGCATTCTGCATTGTTGATTTTCTTGTTGGCAACACTTGTATCCACCTACAGTTCCTTCTCTGTTGACGCTCTTCCTTATCTGCTGCTCAGGTAGCATGTATTATCTGAAAGTGGAGATTAGAGCGTTTATAAGTACTTCTAGAAAAATACACTCGATGCTCAAATTTCTTTATGGCTTTGCCATTTTGCAGGTAGTCGGGCTGCCATAGTTGCATTGTGGGCTCCTGTAGTTCTGGTGAGTTGATATTTGACCACTGGGTTTGGTATGGCATCCATTCACATACTCTCAAAGAACTTGGATTGCAGATTGCCAACTTTGTGAATAGATGCAAGCGAATTTTTTTTCTTTTCAGTTTCTCAATTTCTTCTGCTGAAGACAACTTCAATTTTGCATTGCTCTGTGCAGCCTTTTAGAGTTGATAATTGTTTTAGTGTTGATAATGTGTCCTTACAAAATTAGTGTCCTGCACTCACGTGAGAAAATGGAGTACCTGCGTTGATGGCAACCATGCTAATTATTTTAAGGCTGCTGTAATAGATATATTTCATGGATATACAAATTTGGTATGCTATTTGGTCTTCCATGGTTGGAGCATTTGTGGGTCTTCTTCAGCATCTTGGAGAGGTTAGTCTTGTTCAACTCTGTCGATCACTATTGAAAGTATATGCTTGACCATCACCAGGGACCTATTATTTGGAGGTTGGGTCCCTAATAAAGTCATATAATGTCTCTAGAATAAATATGCTTGTTAGAAATCTAGATGCTCTGTTGCTTCGTCTGGCTGTTGCTGTAGATTAAAAGCTGACTAGTCTTGCTCTAGGTTTTATAATCCTCTGTAGTTGGACATATATAACTTTAAAATACACTCTTTTAATATCAGTCATCAATGTCAATCTAGAAGTAGAATACATCTATCTGAATTTTATGGTGTGTTTGGTATTTGATTGTTTCAGATCAGAAATGTTGAGCAGCTGAAGTTCAGGTTTCAAATCTTTCCAAGTGCGTTCCAGTTCAGTCTTATGCCAATGGATGACTCTGTACATAGAACGTAAGCCTTCTACCCTGGACGTAAGATGTCTTTTCTCATCAGTCTTTTCCATATGGAGAAGATAAACGTATTAAGACTCAATTTTGCTTCCTATAATGATTACAACATTGTTGTCTGCAATTTTTGTCCAATCCTGTCTTAAGGGAGTCAATCTGTAACTATACATTCCAATCCCTAAATCTTAGTTTGTTCATAGCACTCATGGATTTGAAATATTCATCTAGTCTGGCGTTTGTGAATTTGTGTTTTTTATGTACGTCACATAAAGAACTTCCAAATGGTTGGGCCAATGGCTGCTCTCTTGGCAACTTATGTTGCAAAGGCCTTGCTTAGCAGGGCAGCACCATGGCGAGGGAGGTGTTGAGTTTCAAGTCGTTAGTGTCGCTGGAAAACTATGAAATTAAAAAAATGGTCTTTTTGGTCGAGTGTGTATCTCCACCTTGGGATCGTTTGATATAGATGAATGGCATACACCTGGGCTATTTTGGCTACTAGAAATCCGATTCCAGATAGATTTGCAAAGAAGGTCAGAGTTCATGCTTAAGATGCCATAATGTGCTGAACAGCACATGTCGCCCTAATGTATGCAGCTGTTATCTGTATGTGTTTCATAGCTACAAGTGTGTACATCATGTTTGTATGCCTGGTGTGGAGTCCTGATATATGTTTGTCCACGTGCCCAAAAGCACTGAAATCTTGTGAATGAGTTTTCTTATGAAAGGAGTTCACTGCAATACATTAACAACTGTCTGTAACACCTCTCTGATTTTTCACTGAATTGGGCTGGAGCAGTGTTTGGGCAGGTGCGAAAGATCTATTTAAGCGACTGAGTCTGAGGTACGGATGGTCAGCTATGTACCAGAAGGTATGTGAAGTGCAGAACGTTATTCTTTCCTTCAGGCCCACTCAAGTCTGTTTATTTGTATATGAGAATTGGGGTTACAGTTGCCTACCTATGAGTAGAGGGGCTGGATGACCATGCTCTTAGATATGCCTTTAAATTTTTTCACTTTTTCTGAACGAACCTTTGCAGTGTGTGACAAAACCATGGAGAAAGGCACACAATAAAGGCATGGGCCTCCTCATTTATCTTGGGAAAGGATGTTGAAGCACCAGAGTAATGCATGGGATCTAACTATTCCTTTGACAGAAGCTTCTTTGTTTGCCTCAATGATGGCGTTTCTAATAACGATTATTTGGGAAATGTCTTCCCCCCCTCCCCCCACATTCATGTTTCTAAGATGGTCCCAATGCCGTCCTTTTATAAGTCCCTACTTCATTAATTTTATGCTCAAACTGTTTCCCTCAAAATGTAAAACATTACTGCACATGACTTAAGCTAGTCATAAGCATGTATATCATCTATAGTAGACCAGTTTCTAATCTACTACAGAGGCCTCCTGATTTTTATAAATACATGATAAATCCATATGAGTTTCATTATTTTTAGTGGGAATATTGTTTTCAAAGCTTACATTGATGCTCATAGGGTAGGCAGCCATATATGTTGTTCATGTGGTCAGGCTCTAGAAGTCTTAGAACAGAAGTGGACACCTTTTTATGAGGACAATAAACATCCTGTGCACTTAGAAGGATGTCACAATTTTGGCAAGTAGGGGAATGTGGCAGTGGGATCTGGTGATTTATCTTCAATTCCCGTTCCATTTTGATTCGATTCAAACTATCAAGCTAGTCAGATGATTATCATCAATGTTTTATCTTCAACGGCAGATGGAGTGGGGTCACATTGAAGGAGGACGATTTGCGCATGTCTGGAACATGATCGTACAAACATTTCGTGAAGAGGATCTCATAAGTGACAGGTACATGCATTGCTCTTAGAATGTGATGGTAACCAAAACATGAGTTGACGTTGTCTCTGATTCTCAAACCAAGTTTTGTATGTTACCACTCACAGCTTTATTTGAATACATGCAGAGAGGTAGAGCTTCTGGAAATTCCTAGTGGAGCATGGAGGCTTAGTGTTTTTCAGTGGCCTTCGACCTTGTTAGCTAATGAGGTTGTCCATCCTTCTGCTGTGTCTCAAGTTCATATTTGGAATTCCAGTCTTTGACAAATCTTGGTACTGCAGGGTCGTGATTTTTGGTTCACTACCTGAATATCTAAATTGTTTAAAAAGCATAGAGGCATCATGAAGTTACTGGAATTATGAAAGATCTCTTTGTTGATCTTGAGTAATCAATGAAGTTGGTCTGATCTAGATTCTCATGAACAATATTATGAAGCAAGCCCAATGTCCACTGGTACATTGTTTGCATTTTTACTGCTAGGTGAGTTTACTGGTTATTGCAGGAGTTCCGATGATTCAATACATACTATATTATCTCAAAAGTCGAATGATGGCCCAACCTTACACAATTTTTGTTTTTGTTTTATCTACAGATTCTTCTTGCATTGAATAATGTCCGTTATCATAGAGGAGATGACAGATCTGTCTGGGATGTAATCTGTAAAAGTGAGTATCGACGGTGTGCAGTTATTGAGTGCTATGAAAGCATGAAGCATGTACTCAGAAGGATTCTCAGGGATGACTCTGCGGAGCTCCAGATTTATTTGGGCATTTTTGAAGAGATAGACGCATCTATCATTCAAGGGAGATTCACATCAACCTTCATGCTTCCAGAATTATTGAACGTCCACAGTGGAGTGGTGCATTTGATAGAGCTTCTTTTAAGTCGGCCCACTCAAAAACAGTTGCAAAAGGTGGGAAATGATGCTCATCATTGTCTAGAAAAGGATGTGTTACTGCAGTCATTTCCACTTTCTAAGAGTGGACTTGTAAATCCTGCAGTTGAGAACTGTGTTTGGGAGTGAATGATCACAGAAGTATGCAACATATATTTATATTCTATGTATGAGGAGAATGTATGGAACTAAGGGAACAATTGCAGATTGTCACTTCTAGCTGTAAATTTAATGTCTTGGTCAAGTATCCCAAACCATGGGGCTAAAGACTGCACCTTCGGTACTTAAATGCCCTTAATGAGTAGGATTTCATGAGGTGATAGTTTTTAAAATCAAGTGTTTTGGTTGTCTGGTAATGTGACCTGTTTCACAGACCTCCCATAGTATAGGCAAACACTCCTAGGCAATTGAGGTCCACCAATTTAATGGTGTGCCCAATTGCACATAGCATACTATTTCATATACATAGAAAAGTTTGTGCCTCTAAATTTTACGCTTCATTTCCGGTCACTTCACATGACATGTTTTGTTCTGAGCTGTGCAGGTTGTGGATGCTCTGCAGAATCTGTACGAAGCTCTAATCATAGACTTTCCAAAAGATCCTGGTGTTGAGGAAAATGTCAGGGTACGGACTTCTGTTCATAAGGTAGCTCAAGACTCTGAGCTATTCATGGACGCTGTGGAACTTCCAGATCCTGATGATGAACCGTTTTTCAAGAACCTTAAGAGACTGCACACAACATTGAGTACCAAAGACCCCTTACTTTATGTACCAAAGGGATTAGAGGCAAGGAGGCGGGTCTCATTCTTCAGCAACTCGCTCTTCATGACTATGCCAAGGGCACCACAGGTTGCTCTCTATTCTTGTTGTTAGACAGATATGGATGATTTACTGTTGTGTTTATCACACTTAATTTTTAATGCCATGGTGTGGTTTTGAATTGCATCAAGATATTAACTTGTATTAGAAAGCTTTGTCAATCGTTCCTCAACCAGCGGATTGGCCTAGTCACCATGTGTTGAGGGAGGCCCAAACCAATTAAATCATACTTATAAATCTCTATGGAGCTGGAAATTCTACAATCAGTAATCTGGAAAGATCAGCAAATCTGGACTTCCTGTAGGAGGTTTTCCTGTTCCAGTTCAGAAATAGACTAATATTTAATCCCTGAAATTTCCATTAGTCCAAGGCATGAGTTGAATTCCAGTGGCTTCAATCTATACAATTACGTGTGTTTACAGTCAACTACCTTCACAAGGTGTGTACCAGTGAGATGTCACCTGGGAAAGAGAAAAATAACTCATTCTCTCTTCTCCTGGCTGATGGATACGCTCTCATCTAGAAAAGTCTGGAGTAGTGTCAATGTTTAACTACCTATTCTTTTATGTCATAATAAAACTTGAGTGAAACTTACTTTGCAGGTTGAAAGAATGCTGGCTTTTAGTGCACTAACCCCATACTACAACGAGGAGGTAATCTACAGTAAACAGCAGTTGAAAGAGGAGAATGAGGATGGTGTGACTATTTTGTTTTACCTTCAAAGAATCTTCCCAGGTATTAATTGCACGAGTCTATCATACTTGCATCTTTCATCAAGTTTCTATAGACCTTCGTCCTGTATGTTATACAAGTTCTACAAGTTCTTTGTACATCTACATTTGTCTGTACTTCTCTAAGTACTTCTTTGTAGGTTCCATCACCCTCAACTCACCATTGACATTGAGAATATGAACTTTCAATGTCGTTCTATTGACAATATTTTAGAACTGAGATTTAAGACCTCTTTATATATTGTCATACATGCAGAGGACTGGTTGAACTTCCTGGAACGTATGAAAAAACTAGATCTTTCAGAAGCTCAGCTGTGGGAGAAGGATGATGCTTATGAACTTCGACTTTGGGCTTCTTATAGAGGACAGACACTGGCACGAACTGTTCGAGGAATGATGTACTACGAAAGGTGAGTTCTTAGTACTGTAGTGGAGGGCGGTGGTCTTGTTATATAGAAGTGCTCCCGTCCCCAGTCATGGGTGTGTTCTTATTACAGTAATGGAGGGCCCAAGTCTTCGTATGTGAATGCATAAAGTAAGTCTCATTCCATAATTCTGTAGCTTGATACTTGCATCTCAACTGTATGCAGCTCTCGTAGGCACCTTTTGTTCCTGGCCATGAATCTGGTCCAGTACACTTCATGCATCAGAAGATATCCTTTGAGATAAATAGTGCTCTTTGAAGTGCCCAAATGGTTGGGTCCAGTACATATAGACACTCTTAATTTTGGCAAACAATGTCATTGCTGAATCTTTCTTCCATAGGACCTCTGGTGCATCTCCAATACAAATGATTAAATATGTTGGACCTAGGACTATCCCTTATGAAGTGATCAACTGATCAGTGCCCATTCGGCTTGAGCTATTGGAGCTCATGAAGGTCATGAATCACAGAGATGTGAAAAATGCGAGCAGCAATAGTTCTTCATATATACTTACCTTCTATT
This sequence comes from Polytrichum commune, assembly GCA_950295325.1. NCBI lineage: Eukaryota > Viridiplantae > Streptophyta > Polytrichopsida > Polytrichales > Polytrichaceae > Polytrichum > Polytrichum commune. Next base: position 42,354,288 of record OX485807.1, read on the forward strand.
CTTCAATGTTTAAATTTAGTAGCTGTGGAAATACCCACCGGGAGTTAATATAAACTAGGTCATTTTGTACAAGCTTTTGCACAAGATGACATATATCTGAGTTTTGTTTCTTCTTCCAGGCTTACCATTCCTAGATATCCGCTTTACAACTTCTGTTGAGTTTGGATTTTGTGATCTGGCTTTTCTTCAGTGAACCTATGAGGCCTTGAGAACTATCCCCATTGCCTTAAACATTCTTCACATGAATGACTCACAGAAATACTCTTCTTATCTTATTGTCAGGGCACTTGAAGTACAGGCATTCCTGGACTCGGCAACTGAGATTGAGCTGCTTGGAATCAGGGATGTTTTAGAAAGAGGCTCTAGTACAAACAGTAGGGGTTCTATGGGGTCTATGGGCTCCATGGGCTCAATCGGGTCCGAACATGACCTAAGAGAACTACAAAACAGAGCTCACAAGAAACAACAGGATCTTGCAAAGGCGGCCATTAAATTTACGTATGTAGTGACTTGTCAAATTTATGGAGCACAGAAGCTAGCTAAGGAAAATCGTGCTGCGGATATATTGCAACTAATGAAGAAATATAAGGGTTTGCGAATTGCATATGTGGATGAAGTAAACGTAGATCCTAGTTTGGGTTACCACCTTAAAGACTTTTACTCCGTTCTGGTGAAGTACGATCCAATCATGGAAAAGGAGGTGGAAATATACAGAATTAAACTGCCTGGGCCTTTGAAGCTGGGTGAAGGGAAACCAGAGAACCAAAACCATGCCCTTATATTTACAAGAGGTGATGCAGTTCAAACTATTGACATGAATCAGGTATCCTACTTTTCCATACATCAAAGCAGTCTTTATCTGGTTCAAAATCTTAATTGTGCAGATCCATTTTAGAAACACAAGGGATAATGTTTATGTTTCACACATGTTGATGAATTAAGTTCTCTTTTGGCAGGAAATGTATTTTGAGGAAGCCATAAAGATGAGGAACCTGCTTCAAGAGTTTACCATTTTCCACGGCATTCGGAAGCCAACAATCTTGGGTGTTCGGGAGCATGTCTTCACTGGCTCAGTTTCGTCATTGGCATGGTTTATGTCTGCTCAAGAAACCGTTTTTGTCACCCTTAGCCAACGTGTCCTTGCAAATCCTTTAAAGATTCGGATGCATTATGGGCACCCTGATGTATTTGATCGATTATGGTTTTTAAGTCGTGGTGGTATCAGCAAAGCATCTCGAACTATTAATATCAGCGAAGACATCTTTGCAGGGTTTAATTGTACTCTAAGAGGCGGCAATGTTACTCATCATGAGTATATTCAGGTAAAAAACTTCAACCATGTAATCAATCTTCTTGGGTTGATTGGGTTGTTCGATTTGTATTCTGAAATTGAACTTTCTTGGAACGCTATATGATGTCTTAAAATGTATTAACGAACAATTTGGTGCAATTTAAGAATCGAATTCATGAAGCATAATATAATTGAAAATTATGTAGGTTGTGATGCAGAATAAAATGAATGGAGAATGAGATCAAACAAAATGTCATGCCATCAAAACGGCCGTTTGATCCTTTAGTACGTTGCTCACTGTAGCTAGTGAGTCACTTAAGTTTGTAAGCTTGGGATTCTATCAATGCCACTTGCACTTGTGCATACTGGTATTCTTTCTTCTCTTCTACTGTCAAGAACGTGCCTGACCTTGATTGATATTCTGATATTCTGATTTCTTTGTGGGTAATTCCTGCAGGCCGGGAAGGGAAGGGATGTTGGACTGAATCAGATTGCCATGTTTGAAGCCAAAGTGGCCAGTGGTAATGGGGAGCAGATCCTAAGCCGTGATGTATATCGTCTTGGTCACCATTTAGATTTCTTCCGTATGCTCTCCTTCTACTATACCACAGTTGGCTTCTTTGTAAGCAACATGATGGTTGTACTCACCGTTTACAGCTTTCTCTGGGGACGTGTTTACTTGGCTTTAAGTGGTATTGAAGCATCATTGACAACTGGAACAAGTGCTCTTGCAAATTCTGCCCTTACAGCTACATTAAATCAGCAGCTTGTGGTCCAATTGGGATTGCTAACTGCACTTCCAATGCTTGTGGAGGATGCCCTGGAGCATGGCTTCACGACCGCTCTGTGGGATATGATTACTATGCAATTGCAGCTTGCATCTGTTTTTTTCACATTCTCAATGGGCACAAGATGTCACTATTTTGGTCGTACCCTTCTACATGGTGGTGCCAAGGTATGGCTCAGTTTCTTTCTCTTAAACAGCATTCACGATCCATTTTAATGCTATGCAGGGTTAATGGTTTGAAGCAGAGTTGTACTGGTATTAGCCTTTTTAAACCACTCTGGTATTTGTAAATGAGGATTTTATGATTTTTGATACTATTTGTGTCTGTGTACCATAGCTAGGTAATATTACTCTAGTATCAACATGGTATTTGGATGGTATTGACTTAAGTAATGACTTGGGTATGCATAGATTCTTTCATCTGGTAATATATACCAAGTATTGATATGTGACTGGTATTACAGTTTTGATACTGGTGGGGTAGATTCTTTGATAGCCTAATTGTATTGTGTATTGATAGCATGCTTCACCTCTATACCTGTCCAACATTGGGTTGAACCAGCAATGGAAAGATCTGGTACTATGTTACAGCAGCTGTTGGTAGTCTAGTAACAATCATAATTGTAATGTCCTCTTGTAAATAACTTCTCTACAAGAGTGGGGAGGAGTAAAATACTGCAATTGCAGTGCATGGCAACAGTCCTTTAGTGAACATAAAATCCACACAACGTAGAAATTTTAAGCCGTGAGATATTGTGGTAGCAGATGTAAATGTGTCATAAATTCCAGATAAACTTCGATTGTTCACCTTGTTATGTGCTGTAGACATTTTTGGCTACATTAGACTTATGAGGCGATCAACAACATAATCATTTGTGAACACTTTGTGTGATGTGATGTGCAGTATAGGGCAACAGGACGAGGTTTTGTGGTAAAGCATGAAAAGTTTGCAGAAAATTATCGGCTGTATTCAAGAAGCCATTTTGTCAAAGGTATTGAGCTTCTTATGCTCCTAGTTTGCTACCTGGCGTATGGTGTTATCAGCTCTTCTGCGACATATATTCTCGTCACAATCTCCAGCTGGTTTCTAGCATTGACATGGATCATGGCACCATTCATCTTCAATCCCTCAGGATTCGATTGGCTGAAGACAGTTGAGGACTTTGGGGACTTCATGCAGTGGCTCTGGTTCAAGGGACAACTATTTGTAAGAGTTGAACAAAGTTGGGAAGTATGGTGGGAGGAGGAGCAAGCTCATTTCAGGACGACAGGCTTGTGGGGGAAACTTCTAGAATTTGTTCTTGATTTACGCTTCTTTGTATTCCAGTATGGTATTGTATACCATTTGGGTATCACAGGGAACAACACGACTATCTTTGTCTACCTGGCGTCCTGGAGCTACATGCTTTTTGCAGGCATCCTCCACTTCATCCTCTCGAATGCCAACGAGCGATACGCCGCAAGCAGACATGGACTCTACCGTTCCATCCAAGCACTTGCAATTGCTCTGATCACAGCGCTTGTCATTGTATTATGGATCAAGACAAATTTCAAGTTCCTGGACATTGTTGCGAGTTTTCTCGCGTTCATACCCACTGGCTGGGGGATCATCCAGATCTGTATCGTGTTACGGTATCCGTTTTTCGAGAACTCAAAAGTCTGGGATACTGTTGTGGCTGTTGCACGACTTTACGACCTTGGCATGGGCATGATTGTCATGGCTCCAGTTGCCATTCTTTCATGGTTGCCTGGTTTCCAGGCAATGCAGACACGTATACTTTACAATGAGGCTTTCAGTAGAGGCCTCCAAATCTCGCGGTTGCTGGTGGGCAAGAAGTTTCGAAATGTCGACTGACTGCTGCAGATTCTTTAATTCTGGTATCTTTCTGATTTTAATTTATAATACTTGCAACCAATTTTGATGGAGGGTAGGTTCCCTTATGAGACTCGCTCCGGTTCATTAGATGTGGATCCATGAGAAAACTATGGTTGCAAATTTTTGACAAATGTGACCTTTACTGTAGAATAGACATAGGTGCCACTTCAAAGTTACATACAGGCAGCTTGCATTCAAGTTCCTCATGTAGCATAGTGTTGTGCTAGATGCTTATTTGCATGTCTCTGGCTCACTGGATAGGGTAATGTGAAGTTAGGATTGACAGGAAATTCCTTGAATTCAATCATTAATTTTTCCTTTCTCACTTGAGGTCCTATTGGTGCAATTCTCTAATTCTCACTCACTAATTCTCCTACACTAATTCTCACTCACTCACAACATGATCACCATAGATTGTGGAAACCTAGAAGCTTATATGTACAGAAGGCATAGATTTGTTGACTGCATAGGTTTACTCCACATTATTTATCTATCTGCCCACACAAAACTTAGGAAATCAATGTCATACACATCAAGCTGCCTCTGAGGCAAACATGTCTATTTCTGAAATACCAATATAAGTGAAATGTTCTACGACCTATATAGTTCCCCAATAACACAAGATTTAGGTCTTCTGCTCATTGAGTTTTGTCCTTAAGGTCAAGCTATCAATTTTCAGAAGGAACTCTCTCAATGTAAAAACCTTGATAGAGTTGCGAGAGTCCTCATTGATGTCAAGTTTACATTGGCAAATTTCCTCTCGTTGCCAAGCTCGCACACCCCTCCTAGTTCAAGGGTTGTCAAAGAACTCCCTCAATTCCTTCCGTATCATTGTCAAGCTTGTACACCCTCTCAAATCAAGGGTTGTCAAAGAACTCAAGTTCCCCAATCCCTCCGGTATTGTTGACAAGCTTGTACACCCTCTCAAATCAAGGGTTGTCAAAGAACTCAAGGTCCCCAATCCCTCCGGTATTGTTGTCAAGCTTGTACACCCTCTCAAATCAAGGGTTGTCAAAGAACTCAAGGTCCCCAATCCCTCCGGTATTGTTGTCAAGCTCGTACACCCTCTCAAATTAAGGGTTGTCAAAGAACTCAAGTTCCCCAATCCCTCCAGTATTGTTGTCAAGCTCGTACACCCTCCGAAATCAAGGGTTGTCAAAGAACTCAAGGTCCCCAATCCCTCCGGTATTGTTGTCAAGCTCGTACACCCTCTCAAATCAAGGGTTATCAAAGAACTCAAGTTACCCAATCCCTCTGGAATTGTTGTCAAGCTCGTACACCCTCTTAAATCAAGGGTTGTCAAAGAACTCAAGTTCCCCAATCCCTCCGGTATTATTGTCAAGCTCGTACACCCTCTCAAATCAAGGGTTATCAAAGAGCTCAAGTTCCCCAATCCCTCTGGTATTGTTGTCAAGCCCGTACACCCTGTCAAATCAAGGGTTGTCAAAGAACTCAAGTTTCCCAATCCCTTCGGTAAAACTATCAAGTTCTTACACCCTTCCAAATCAAGGGTTGTCAAAGAACTCAAGTTCTCCAACCCCTCCGGTATTGTTGTCAAGCTCGTACACCCTGTCAAATCAAGGGTTGTCAAAGAACTCAAGTTTCCCAATCCCTTCGGTAAAACTATCAAGTTCTTACACCCTTCCAAATCAAGGGTTGTCAAAGAACTCAAGTTCTCCAACCCCTCCGGTATTGTTGTCAAGCTCGTACACCCTTCCAAACGAAGGGTTGTCAAAGAACTCAAGATCCCCAATCCCTCTGGTATTATTGTCAAGCTCGTACACCCTCTCAAATCAAGGGTTATCAAAGAACTCAAGTTCCCCAATCCCTCTGGTATTGTTGTCAAGCTTGTACACCCTCTTAAATCAAGGGTTGTCAAAGAACTCAAGTTTCCCAATCCCTCCGGTATTGTTGTTAAGTTTTGACACCAACACAAATGTAGGGTTGTCAAAGAACTCAAGTTCCCCAATCCTTCCGGTATTCTTGTCAACGTCTGACAATATTCCAAATTAAGGGTTGTCAAAGAACTCAAGTTTCCCAATCCCTTCGGTAAAACTATCAAGTTCTTACACCCTTCCAAATCAAGGGTTGTCAAAGAACTCAAGTTCCCCAATCCCTCCGGTATTATTTTCAACATCGTACAGTGTCCCAAATCAAGGGTTGTCAAAGAACTCAAGTTCCCCAATCCCTTCGGTATAGTTGTGAACATCGTACAATGTCTCAAATCAAGGGTTGTCAAAGAACTCAAGTTCCCCAATCCCTCCGGTATTGTTGACAACATCGTACAGTGTCCCAAATCAAGGGTTGTCAAAGAACTCAAGTTCCCCAATCCCTCCGGTATTGTTCTCAAGCTCCTACACCATCCCAAATTAAAGGTTGTCAAAGAACTCAAGTTCCCCAATTCCTCCGGAATTGTTTTCAAGCTCTCCCACCTTGCCAAAGAAAGGGTTCTCAAAGAACTCAAGTTCCACAATCTCTTTGATATTGTTCTCAAGTTCGTACACGCTTCCAAATTAAGGGTTGTCAAAGAAGTCAAGTTCCCCAGTTCGTCCGGTATTGTTGTCAAGCTCGTACACCCTCCCAAATCAAGGGTTGTCAAAGAACTCAAGTTTCCAAATCCCTCCGGAATTGTTTTCAAGCTCTTCCACCCTGCCAAAGAAAGGGTTGTCAAAGCACTCAGGTTCCCCAATCCCTCAGGTATTGTTGTCAAGCTCGTACACCCTCCGAAATCAAGGGTTGTCAAAGAACTCAAGGTCCCCAATCCCTCCGGTATTGTTGTCAAGCTCGTACACCCTCTCAAATTAAGGGTTGTCAAAGAACTCAAGTTCCCCAATCCCTCCGGTATTGTTGTCAAGCTCGTACACCCTCCGAAATCAAGGGTTGTCAAAGAACTCAAGTTCCCCAATCCCTCCGGTATTGTTGTCAAGCTCGTACACCCTCCGAAATCAAAGGTTGTCAAAGAACTCAAGGTCCCCAATCCCTCCGGTATTGTTGTCAAGCTCGTACACCCTCTCAAATTAAGGGTTGTCAAGGAACTCAAGTTCCCCAATCCCTCCGGTATTGTTGTCAAGCTCCTACACCCTGTCAAATCAAGGGTTATCAAAGAACTCAAGTTCCTCAATCCCTCCGGTATTGTTGTCAAGCTCCTACACCCTTTCAAATCAAGGGTTATCAAAGAACTCAAGTTCCCCAATCCCTCCGGTATTGTTGTCAAGCTCCTACACCCTCTTAAATCAAGGGTTGTCAAAGAACTCAAGTTCCCCAATCCCTCCGGTATTGTTGTCAAGCTCCTACACCCTTTCAAATCAAGGGTTATCAAAGAACTCAAGTTCCCCAATCCCTCCGGTATTGTTGTCAAGCTCCTACACCCTTTCAAATCAAGGGTTATCAAAGAACTCAAGTTCCCCAATCCCTCCGATATTGTTGTCAAGCTCGTACACCCTCTTAAATCAAGGGTTGTCAAAGAACTCAAGTTCCCCAATCCCTCCGGTATTGTTGTCAAGTTTTGACACCAACACAAATGTAGGGTTGCCAAAGAACTCAAATTCCCCAATTCCTCTAGTATCATTTTTAAGCTCGTCCAATATCCCAATTCAAGGGTTGTGAAAGGCATGTCAACGAAACTCAATGTGAGCCTAAACACACAACCAACAAAAATATGGTAATGAGCACACACGGCCACTGGTATATTTGACATATTGTAATAAGAGTCAAAGAATTTTAGAAAATTTGCATAATCTTATATTTGTTGTTTCTATTCTTCAAGGTGACTCATGATCTTTTGTAGAGGTTGGATGCTTGGTGTGGGGATGAGAATATAGATCCAACACCAAAGTTGCAAATGCTAACTGATCAAACATCCAAAAAGAAAGGTCGGGGATGAAAGCAAAAGACAAGAAACTCCCAAAATATAACCAAAGCAAAATCACTCAAAACACCACCTGAGGAAGTAGGAGCTTACATTAATGATGAGGCTAACGAAACTGGGGATGTCTGGTGCTGGATCGCTGTAAGCCGATCTGTAACTTGATGCAACAAATAGCTCTCGGTAGACTTGCAATTCTCATCATGACTTGGTTCTGGATCCCTTGGATTAAATGTTATCACTGGTTGGGTGTGAAATCTCCAACCATCTGGACGTTGCGAGCTCTGTAAAGGTAGTACTTTGAGGTCGAGATGTACGTTGAAATCCTTCCCTTGAAGGACCAAATTCCTGATCACTTGCTTGGCTTCGTCATGACAAGATAAAATTCGAGAGGAAGGTAGTGTTCCTACACTGAAATCAGTGGCACCTGATCTCAGGAAGTTGTGGTCAATAGAGACCTCCTCTTGTGGATGCTTGTGTGGACCAAAGTTAATATTCTCCTGAAGCCGTGGTGAAATATTATCATCCATAGTCTGATGCTCGGGCCCTCGAGGCAGCAGGTGTTGGACACCTTGAATTGAGCCACAAATCAATAGCAAACATTTGTGGTAAGTACATAACATTTTTAGAGTATTCAAGTGCATCAATACTTATTTCAGATTAGCAAAAAGATTCCCAATTTTAGTAACGGTCATGGAATTTATGATGGAATATAACTAGTACATCAATCCTTACAACAAACACTCTTGGACAATTGGCTTGGTATGTATGAGAAGTCTGTAGGAAATCACACAAGTTCTTGGGTTCATGCACCCTATTTATGGGAGTAGCACGCTTCATGTTATTTTTACCAGAAACATACCGTGTAATAATGCACCCACATTACCATACCCTTGGATCAGTGTCGACACTTCTGTGTCAAAATTTGTAATATCTGGAATTTGGACAATTTGAACTATGGTAGTAAATGTATTTCTGGCCCTTCAAAAATATCACTAACTTAGAGTTCAATAGTAACTTCGTAAAGAACCCCAAAGCATATCAAGAAAGGTTCTTTCATTTCCAAAATATGCGTCTTCAAATTTTATCTAAATAAGGACACACTTCATGCATATTACATATAATTGTATACAAAACTGACCTAGACTCACGGTATTACAAGAAACAATTATAGTTGATCAAAGGCAGAGAATTGGTTGACAATGCATTGTTCAAAACTTGTAAAACATATACGATGAACATGAGGAACATGATTTGGAAATTTTAGTCCTCAAGTGTTGCAAGATTATGACGTTATACCTGCAAATGTCCGGTTATCCTGTTTTTGCACATGCATTTTGCTCTGCCAAATATCCTTCAATTTTGAATTGATGCATGGATAACGCTCCCTGGACACACAAAAACCATCACGGGTTCAAAAATGTATCCAACAACATAAGTATGTGCAAAGGTTTGATTCAACATCACCAATCTTTGATTTTGATGTCATAATCATTCTTATACTTTAGGTTCCTTACTTAAGGTAGTGGTCACTGAAAACAACAGTATGACATTGTGTATCATCTTCACAATCGAATGTGGTTGAGCATCTGGTGTTGTTTGAATTTCGCATTTTGGCTCGTGGATGCGAGGAACTCGTTGCTTCATGTGGGTTAAAGCTCCCCAAGTCCTGCAAAATCACACACACAAATATATGGAAAAAGTGGTTTAATCAAATGTATAAATTAAATCCAAAATGTGCTCTCTTATCAACACCACATATATATACCCCTAAACAATAGAGTTACGTGTAAAATCTTTGGGTCAACCTCCTCGTTAGTTGCTTAAAAGATGAGTTTCAAAGCTTATGCATAAAGCACTACAAACACATGACACCCAAGCAACTTGTCTTAGATATGTGAAAATTGCCTTGCATTATTGAAATTTGAAAGATCTAATACTCTAGTAGATTTGCAAGGGAATTGACTAACTCAAGATGAGTTACCTAGATCTTGTATGTTGGAAGTGAAGTGACCCAAGTTATATTAAAGCATAATTTTACATGCTAATAGAATGAGAGCACGTTATATATACATGTTTTTAAACTTGTCATATTAAGATTGGTGAGCTAATCTAGCCTTGCATTGGTTGAGCTGGGATTTGGGTGGTGGGTCCCATGGATCAAATTCTAAAATGCTCTTCTCTTTTTTGGATTGAAAATAAAAGTCCAAGGAGCTCCACCTATGTTTCAAAATTGGACTTGAATAAGAAGCTTTAATGAACTCTTTAGAGAAAAGTGTCTCAAACATGCACCAAACTCCATGATTGGGTCGTCTTTGAGGGACTTTGTAGATAACTTCATTGGAAGCCTAAGTCACGTGTGTGGGTGACTATGAAATAAAAGACCCTACATATGAGAATTTTATAAAGAAAAACAATTGTATACGTACTAATGGTAGGCTAGAAAATGGGCTCACGTATTTATACTAAATTTTTCAATGTCATGTGATAAATGCCTTCACTACATACACATATTACAAATCATGAAATAGATAGACCTTCATCACATATACAGGTCTTTGGGGACGATTACCATATAACAACAATGAATGAAAACGGTAGATTGGATGGTACTAGCACATCAATTATCAAATTTTTCCATACCTTAGGGCCCCCTTTTGCACATCTTTGTAAACTCAAATTGATTTTTAGCCTTTTTAAATGTACACACTAGAGAAAAACGATACCTCTCCCTTATGTATACGATGTACACTAATGCCTCAAATATTACCCCTTACTACACTCATGTTAGTTCATACGTGGTATGAAGAGTCCACCCCCAAGGAATTGGACCAATAGGTTGAGACCCTCAAACCTTTATGAAGACTTCATCCACATTTAAGGAACCGCCAATTGTATCTAGGGATGTCCCTCCTTCACCTGCACAACTCCAAAAATTCACTATAAGTTATTAGCTTTAGAACTTGGTATTAGGAATTGGAAAAGAAAAAGATAGTTGAAGGCTTGATTCGATGTGAAGGAAAACTTACTTTCTCCGACTGGAAAAAAATCTTTAACACCTTCAAATGCATCTGGCTTAGACGAGGTGAGCCTTAGTGGCCCTTTCTTGGGTCCAGGATCCCATTCATCCCCAGTCAGCAAGTCCGGACTACAATCCAATCACAATTTGTAATGTTAGAGATTTGAATGTTGATATAAAATACTCTCAAATGAAGTCACAAGGTCCACCACCTTCATGTACCTGTTTTTTACCTAAAATATCTTTATTTTTTTATCTTAGGATACCCACAACATTCATTGTGAGGTAAGTGGGTCTTTGAAGGGACACTTCTAACATTCCCCCCCCCCCCAATTATATCGCCTATTGAGCCTAGAATGGTTAAAAAAGTGTGAGCACGAAGTCCAATCTCTTTGACTGACATGTCTTTTTCATGTCCTTTCATAGATCCACACCTATCCATACACCACTCAGCCAAAAGGTGTCCATTTAAGATGAGTAACCGAATTAGGCCCACTTACCTTACATCAAAAGTTGCTGCTGAGCTATTTTATCAATAATATTTTGGTCAGAAGTCCAGAAGCTTACATGGTGGAAAGTTGTTGCAGAACTTTGAAGATCTTATCAAAGTCTCTCAGGGTTGGATTTATGTCCTTGGCCATAACAAGATCTTGTAAAGCCTCGGGGAACTTTGCAAGCGAACATTTGACAAGGGCTCGTGCTTGCAAAGTACAAGGTTCCCCTTTGTTTAGGTCAGCCGCTTTGTTAAAGTCTTGTAAAGAGCTCTCAAAGTTCCCCAAGAAAAGCTTGATCCCCCCTCGAATTCTGCAACAACATGAAATTATTAAGATGGAACTTTCAAGCATGGGTGTTGTGGAGTATCTGTGTTCTATGAAAGCCATCATATTGATAAATAAGAATATTTTGTGACCAAAGTTGAAAATAAGATTTTGAAAGAATAGCACACCTGATGACGATATCAATCTGCTTGTTATGCATATCCAAGCGAATAATTTCATTTAGATCATGGAGTCCTCTTTGCCAAAACATTTGACATGTAGTCGAGGATCTCATGGGGGCTTCCCAAGATGCAAAAGTAATACTTTCGTGGGTTTTGAACATTGCAATGTGTTGAAGGTAGTTGAGAACTTGTTGTCGATAATCAATCATTTCTAGCTCTACGTTGCTGGAAAACCATATTTCACTCGCTTGTTAGTTATCCAAGGGGGTCAGTCTTTGTAAGATATTAAGAACCATCTGCAAAAAAATTCAAAGAAATTGAATTTATAATACAATTAACGTAATTATAGGATATTATAAAATTATATTAAAAATCACTAGACATGTTTTGAAAACATTCATCAAATATATAAAACGTTCCATGAATATGCGCATTACTTCATAGCCCCACGAAAATACCCCTTTATCGCACGTGGTTCATATCCCTACAAGGGAGTTACCCCCGAGCTTAGTTAAAGTAACCAAGATCTGTAGTTTCAACATGCAGTGACTTGATATGCTCATATATGATCGAATAAAAATGATGATGTTATTATATCTTGACATGCTTATGTGCTCCAAACATGATAAAATATAAGATCTTTCTTCAAACCACCTCTAAATAATTATTTACCTTCTCCAGTAGTCAATGAGCTCGGGATACTTGTTGTGAAGTTCACCTTTCACACCAGACTTGTTGTCTGTTGAAATTTCCCTTCTGCAATTCAAGGAAAACAACATGAGCTCAATGTATATTACAAGCATGTTCATGGCACGTCATTGCAAAATCCAGGTAAAAAAGGTGTGCAAGCAGAGAAATTATTAACCTGTCAAGAACATCTGACTCGCACTTTCCCAGTTGGAAAACTGTCTTCTTTGACGATGTCCATACTGATGCAAATTGGTGCCATCGATTTGCTAGAGCCTCTGAGAACACTGCAAATTTAACAAACAACAAAACTGAATTACTTCAATTAGTCAATTAGTCAGATCAGAACATCTTTTATGACTTGATGTTGCAAATTCAAATAAGACGTTGTCCCTAATTTTGAGTAACTCATAGTAACTTTAATGTCATATTTTGGAATCAAGTCTTGATCTTGGAAGTTGTAGTGTACCCTGCCAAGGTGACGCCTTTCGGGGAGGTAAAATGTGAGTAGCTTCACTCCTCACCAAAAGTGAGGAACCATCAACCTTCACAACTTTGGCGGCATGAATAAGTGAACCTTCTTCAAAAGTCATTCCTTCTGTGTTTACAATAAGTTGGTCTAGGCATCCCTGATCCTATAACACACAAAGATGCTCCAAGTTAGCAAAAGATGGCATCATTTTTTAGCGGCAAAATTTGTCGAAGATTTGTGGCTATTTTTAATCAAGAAACTGCTAAGGATGTTTGACGTTGTAACGAGTGTTGGTCTAGTATCATCTTTGATTAATCTTTATAATACTATTCGGGTATCTATAATGAATCAATGCTTTCCCAATTATTGATACATGTAGGGCATTTGATAATTTTTTTTTTCAATTACATTTGGGTCTACTACCTTATACCCAAGCAAAAGCGTCTCAGTATCAACGTGGTTCAAAATGGTATTGACCTAAATAGTAACTCAAATATACAAAGATTCTCTCAGCTTGAGATATCCACCAAATATCAATGTTTAATTGGTATTACATTTTTGACACTCATGGGTAGGTTCTTTGATACCAGTATTAATATTGATTATTGATACCATGAATTCAGCTATATACCAGACCAGCACTGGTCTTAGGCCCTTGCCACACGAGAGGCAGAGGAAGTTTCACAACTTCCTCCAACATGGCACCTTGCCCAAGAAAAGTCTCTTTTTCCTCGTTTTTCTCCTTATATTGTGGACTTCCGGGCACTAGTGCCCGGTAGTTGCGAACTACATAATTTATTGTGCCATGTCACTCTACTTTATTGCCAAGTAGATCCCGAAGCAAGATCCAAAGCAAAATCCAAAGCTAAAAAGTCATTGTTGCCACTCCCCATACTTCCTCTCATGTGGCAACCACTTGCTCATTTGAACCAATGCTATTCATCCAACTCATTGCCATTCCTCCCGTGTGGTTTGGGCCTTAACCGCCACATGGCAAAAGAAACCAAACTGATTTACAATCTTCCGAAATTCCAGAGGTGTATTTATAGTTGAACTGAAATCCTACGAGATAATTCTGTATGTAGAATCAGAACATCCATTGACAGTTGGCGGGTGTGAAAGCAGTTAATGCATTACCTCTACAAAGAAAATAAATTGCAAGGCTAGAAAACACAATTATTGAGAAGAAAACTTGGTAAGGTGTAGACTTATATATATGACCTAATTATATGTATTTAAATTTCTGAATTTACTGTGATCAGTTTGACATATAGTGGAGATTTATAACAAAGCTACATTCAAAACAATCCTTAACACCAGTAATTAGCTAATTTTCTTTTCATTATATGTCATACTAAACCATATATCCAACGGAACCGTATATTAAAGCACCATTAACCAAATTTACATCAAGTTATCGTAGAGTTGCAAACCTGGGTTGGAGGTCCTGTACTTCTCAAGGTCATAGCAACGTGCTTTGTTGCTACTTTGATTTGCACTCCGTTCAGATGTAATCCAGACATAATGATGCTTGTCTCTAAATGACAGTCAAAATATCAACACTAAATATTGTTATCTACTTTTGAAAAACATAAATATCTATCTATACCATATTGTTCTAAATAGTTTTGGTGTGTCTTTTCAAAGCAATAAATACGAGAATGTCATACTAGACCATCAACATGAGCTTTCCAAAATTGTAATATCTAACTTCATTATAACTATACACATGTCACTAGTATGAAACAATCAAGATCTTCAATCCTCAATTAAACAAAGCCAATGTGGGATATCATAATATCACAAAATGGAGACTTGAACCATAGTATTAAGTACTAAGGGAAATATAGGATGTAATTAACTTTGAACTGAACAATATTGAATCAGGCCATGAAACTTACTTTCTTGTTGCCACCTTACCCCAACATTGATTGGTACATCACCTTTTCGAAGGTTGTGAAGATTAATCTCCTCATCTGCGGCCACACTATGAAAAACTGAGAAAATTCGAAATTATAAATAAAGATGATAAAATATGTATTGGTCAGGTTATCAAATCCCACACAAATTAGGATGAGATTCAAACAATTGTGCGCAACGCCTGACGCAACAAAACGAGTATGATTCACCCATAAATCATCATAATGATTTTGACAGCCTTTAAACATGTGAAACCGATTACTGGTAACAAACTTGGTACATCGCTTTGGACAAGTTAAAACAGTCAGTAAGACTCGCATCTTGCCCTGCCATGTGACCTTCTTTGTGGGCAGGGCAAGGCAAGTCGAAGTTAGTCATAAATAATAAAGGACTATAAATGTGAGTGTAAAGCTTGTGAAACTTGTACCTTTGAAATATAGAATACCCCATGTCCCCAGTTGAAGAGTGCATGATTTGTCGACCTCCACGCAATATTTAAGAAGCTTCACCGCCTTGGCCAGAACCACGGGATCAGTAGACAACGCCACTTGCAAAATAACAAAGGATTTCCATTGCTGTATTTCACGGTGTGCAAGGTTGTGAAGCTGCTCCTTGACATCGCTCACAAAGGACAGGGAATCGCATTCTGCAAGGTGTAATGTCGCCACAAACATGGAACTGGAAGAGTTTGAGGAAGGGATTGAATCCATATGAGCATAGGGAAAATTATCCGGCTCCAATGGATTATTACATGTGAATTCAGATGACCTAGAATTTGATACCTCCTCATTATGGCACCTCCGAGTCGAAGGTGCCCCATCGACGTGCTCTAAGTTGGACTCAATATTGAAGCTTCTAATTGTAACGTCATGGCCGAATGTGTTGGAGTTCTCATAAGCAATGTTGTCCTCCACATATTGAGATGTGGAATCCATCAATGATACTCTTCCCTCACTATCATGATGAATTTTTGATAATTCTATAATTTCATCATGTGTTGGGCCTATAGTATTTACATTCGAGGAGCTAGCCGGCTCTTCATTTATACTACTGTGACCTCCCGGTTGAATAGTATCCGGTGGTCTGACTGGTCCCTTCACAACGGATACTCTTCCCTCAATATCATGATGAGTTCCTACCATATCTATAGTCTCATGTGTTGGGCCGATAGTATTTACATTCGAGGAGCTAGCCGGCTCGTCGTTTGAAATACTGTGACCTCCTGGTTGAACAATATCCGATGATCTGAGTAGTTCGTTCACAATGAGTGATCTCATGGATTCCGCGAGGTTTCGGTTAACCACTAGATCTTCTTGCTCCACAGAATTCCGGTTTGGGGGGTTTAATACACTATTATTGGGCAAATTTATATACTGATCTAGTCCCACTGCTCTCCTAATCCAAGGAAAAAATTGGGCCAAAAAAGTCCAAAAAGTGTGTCTGCATAAGTCATAAATACAGGCTCCTAAGATGCTGATAAGTAAACCCACCACAACTGCAGGCACCCAAATGTTGATCTTCTCACTACTTGAAGACATTTGGTCACTAAAAAAAACTTGGGATAACTCTATTCACAATACATAGGCTTGCAAAAACATGAAAGTGATATTTCTGCTATGGAGTTTCTTAACACATTCAGACTTTGACTTATAATAACAGGGTGTATCATGCCATGAGCACATAGTGTGTCAATCGGTGCGTGACTTTGTAATTTGAATATGTATATTTTGAAATTTTTAATCTATATATTTATTACACTATGTACTAGAAGTTCCATGTGCTTCATGGAGCTATGGTACCAATGAGAACTTAACAAAGTGATTGTGTGAAACCGAATAAGTTTGACTCCCATTCTTAAATGAGACTTGAACTATATAGATGAGGAGAGGTGAGCTCACCAAGAGACAAGAGTTATATCATCTCCACCAACATGACCCCTCATGCGGCCCCCTTATCACCGTGAAATTTAATTTGTGGTGAAGATGGATATTGTGCCATATCTGACACAATATCATAACAATCCATCCGTCAACAACTAGCCCATCTCAAACTTGCTGAGAGCAATATTGAGCAAAGTTGGTTCCTACAGAACCCAAGCTAGCCCAAGACACTACATCTCTAGATAAAATATGTCAAAATATGTAGGAGAATACTTTTAACTCTCAAAACATACACTCATTCTAAGCAGTATTGGTTGCTTGATAAATCACACTAACCCTCAAGGACTAGAGTTTTTTAGTCTACCTGTTTCACATTAAACATTGAAGAAGGCATTCTTCATGGTTAAATCAACTGCGAAACTAGAAAAATATGCAAGGCTATCAAAAACACTACATGTATACACACATCTCAACAATGGATTTCTATCTACTCACACATACTCATAGCCATCCTTGACATATGTACAGGACTGAATATCTCTGTCAACTGGAAACCCACTGCAAAATCTGCACTACTTATTAACACCTAACGTATCAGACGTTCAACCCACACCTGAAACTTAATTTGGCAAACACTCTCTCCTGCTACGCTTGCCTAGCCTAGTCTACCCATCACAGAAGGTGGTTCATAGTGCCTCTTACCCCATCACACAAGGTGCAGGGCGATGCACCCCGCCACTGCCAAATCCAAATCACCATGGCCTCGTGAAGAATGCCTATGGCTTGAGAGCTTGCTTTCGCAGCGTGCAGGTCCATAACTCTCTGGAACTTGGAAGACTTGTAACAAAGTATCTATGAAGGGAAACTTGCTTGATGACACGACAAGTGCATCACTCTGGGTCCCTGTGGATATATAAGTTAGAACCGTGGCCCTGGCTGCTTGAGCTTGGATGGAACTTTGGAAGTACTTTGCGTGCCACGCGGCGCCGGTGACATTCAAGCCCGGGCTATTTCTCCCTTGCTTCCCCCTCCCCCGCACCAGGCCCATTCCAAGAACCGCACACCCCAGGAAGCCTCTGCGTCCACTCAACAGCTTCCTCCGGCCTCACTTCCCCAGCCTTCCTTGTCTAAGAGCAGGCTTATAGGATTACAGGCCGCCCACACATACTGGTGGTAGGCAGCAGTGAACGGGTTCACTGCCACCAGTAAGTGTGGGCCTATGTTCGGGGAGAATCGGCTGTTGGGTATAGATGAACTGGTTGAGTTTGAGAAATAACCAGTTGAATTAGATCTCACAAAACTTATCAATCGTTCTAGAGGAATATAGAGAACGTACCTCCAATTAATAAAGAAACAACTGGAAGTTCACACATTGGACTTGGAAAGAATAGAATTTTAACCGATCTTGCCAAAAAATCTCCATGAACATTTAGTCAAATATGATATTTAGTGTGACTTACTATTTGTATTTACACGGTGCTATATCCTTTTATTTATGAAATATTTTTTTACCAAGTAAAGATGTCAATGTTTTATAATGTCCAAACTATCAATTTAATAATTTTTGGTAAAATATGAGACGTACAGTAAATAGATGTAGCATTGCGTAATTCCACATAGCAAGCTTTGCCTAAATACCATATTTAGTGTAGTTCTAGAGAGATATGAATTCATGGCCTTTCTGTAAACTCACTCATTGCAAAGGTGAAAACGTAGTGAATTATCTCGCTTGAAACTATCCGGAAGTGCGGAATTATCTCGCTCAAAATTATCTAATAGTACAAAATTATCTGGCATGTGAAATTACCGATCGCATCAATGAATGAGCAAGTGGCAAGACCGATGCAACCAATCGCTGCCACTGCTATAAAGTTATGCAAAAGTTCAACCCTGCTAGTGGGAGTCGCCGACTAGTCTCATCACCAGTAGGTGTGGGGAGGCTATTAGAAAAGCACCGATGGAGCTTTTTCACCATCGTTGACTCTCCCTTCATTCCTGTCCATTCATTGAGATATTTCTACCCTCGATCCCTACTTTGCTTGCTCACTTCAATCACCTTTCCACCCGGCAACAATATTCATTAGTACCTCGCCTGATAAGGAGGGAAGCTATCTTATGAGCGATGAGCGGTGAGCAGTAACACATGAGCAATGAGCAGTAACATATGAGCAATGAATCCAAATTTAGTAAAGACACACGGGTTTAGGGTTTACAACCAAATTTTTGACAAATTAAATTGCATATTTTCAATTGTAAATTGCCAGTATTTAAAATGAAGCACAAGTGAAAGGGCCCTATTTCCATGGATCATTTAGAACACTTTCAATCCATTGTTGATTTTTATTATAATAATTCAAACCAATACATGTCATTTATTGACATCCTTATACATGTAGCTACAACTAGCACTTGTACAACCACTCACATTCTACAACACCAGCAAATTCAAGTAGGTGCATAACCTCATTATACATATATGTCGGTGCCATAATTGTGAGCCACTCAAACTGCTCACGGGTTGAATAAAGGCCCAGAATCTACAAAAGAAAGAAAATTAGATATTAGAAATAGTGAATATGTAGGTAGCTACTAGGTTTTGAGACATCCGCCTGTGGATGCGAGTTGTGTAAGAGACTGGTATTAGGTCTGGATCAACCCGGGTTCGAATCCGGTTGGTTACATTGACTGGTGCTATCCCAAATTGAGCTAGTGATAAAGCAGGAATAATCTATAGGCGGATACCAAGAAGACGTTACTACGCGGATGTGCGTAGAATCTTCTTAATTGTTTTTTATTTTTAGAAACGTGTTATTATTTATCCGTGTGAATCAATCAAACCACACATGGTTGGGTCGCAGTCTAAATAAAAATGAAATTACTGAATCATTTGAAATACTTTTAGTCCACTACTAATTTTTATTATAATAATCCAAACCAAAACATGTCATTTATTGACATTCAAATATATGTTGCTTAATAGAACACTTGCAATACTACTCACATTCTACAATACCAGCAAGTTCAAGTAGTCGCATGACCTCATTATAGGTATATGTAGGTGCATGAATGAACTTGTCACTCTCGTAATCCACCTTGCACAAAAATCTAAACACATAATAAAGATGTTTACAATACACCCATTTTCCTTTCTTTCCCAATGCATGAGAGGACATTTTCGTGAAATCTGGACATGTGCAATGCGGGATATCACCAATTGTGACATGGTAGGTGATATCCTGCTTGGAGACAATGTTGATTATCACTCTAAAGCCCGGATATGGAATGGCAGTGACCCCAACCACATAGTAACCTCCATGAGTCCGGCGCTCTCCCATTTGTTTTTGTGATCCGCCAGAGGTGCTGTTGGATTACGACGCACTGTCTTCCCAAATCTGAATGTAGGGTGGGCGTCTGGGTTTGGTGGCATAGAAAAATGCGAGCGAGGGATGGGAAGAGTTGCGATTGTTGAAAGCCTACGACGAGGAGACAATGCCTCCCTCTGCTGTAGTTGAAATCCAGCATCTTCAAGTGCCAAAACCTCCTCTCTCGATAGATTGGTACCTATCTTCACTGGCCACGTGTTGGATACTATAGGCCAATCCAACACATATTTCTTCTTACTACCACTCACACAACATTTGATGTCGTCAGGACAAAACCAAAATTCATACTCCACATTGTTGGGAGAGCAAAATTCCTTCCTGAGCCCTTTGTATGTTGGAGCAGGTGTGCCATGTTTCCCAGTCCCGACTTTGGCATTGCACATAGTCCCTGTAATGGCCTGCAGTGCCCAACAACGTTTGGCTGAGTTGGGTGGCAATCTTGCAATGTGCCACTTAGAAGCAAGACAATCAGTCTCTAACACGGATGTAGTATGAGCCACACCATGAATTGCAGAACTCAACGATTCCTCTATGCGTTGACGAGTTGCTCGGGTGTTGGGACGAGGAATGGAATAGTTCACTTTATCGGGTCGATGAGAGTCACAATCAACACCCGGTGGTAGGTTGAGTTTGCGTTTGGTGGAACCAAAGAGTTATGACCCTTCTAATGCACAATCTCTAGTGTTGACGTCTTCTGCCCCTGGGTAAGACTTCATGGCATCAACCAACATTTTTGGATCTCCACACCTAGCAGCTGCTTTGAGTTTCAAGGAGGCCGAATCAGGACCTTTACCATCAGACCCCCATTTCAACCATGTCCGATAATTTGCAATTTGCATGAAGGCACGGATCATGTCGTCCACTGTAGCTTCATATAAACAAGTCATCTTGTTGCCGGACTGTTGGAGCCATTTGTTGTGTACAGTCTCTGCAAGGTTGCATGTTGGCATTTCCGCATGCTCTTCTATTGTCATATCCTATGAACAACACACAAATATAAGGACAAGACAAACATAAAATAAATTATATATCTAGGTTTGGGTCGTTCGACCCAAAATGGCTGCCACGTTTGGGTCGAACGACCGAAACTGTTTGCGTAGTTTGGGTCGTTCGACCCAAAATGACTGCCACATTTGGGTCGAACGACCCAAACTGCATACAAGGTTTGGGTCGAACGACCGAAACTGTTTGCGTAGTTTGGGTCGTTCGACCCAAAATGGCTGCCACGTTTGGGTCGAACGACCCAATCTGTTTGTTGTTTGTTGTATACAGTCTCTGCAAGGTTGCATGTTGGCATTCCCGCACGCTCTTCTATTGTCATATCCTATGAACAACACAGAAAGACAAAGATAAGAAAAACATAAGATATATTACATTGAGTAATGAAGTTTGATATGTACTTACAAGTAGCATATGGCCACCGCATTGTCTGTAACGAAAGTGCCAAAATCCCAACCACTCTGAAAGGCCAATGATGCCTTCTTCGGAGGCAGCTCCAGATGACAACCACCAAGAACGAATCACATGGTACTTGGTCTCAGCGTCGTCCATTGTTTTCGCGTCTTTGTAATCCTTGCATATTTGTTTGTGTTGAAATTGTAAGGATGGTTTGATATACTTTTGGGTCACCTTATCCAAGCTTGCGGACCAATGGAAAAGACATGTACGCTCACGTGCAACCATGGGTAGACTTGGATCACCATCCCCGTAAATAGCCCTCACCGCATTCCAATTAGCTTGAGCACTATCAGCCATAAACCCTTTGAAGTTTACGTTTGGTACACCATTTTCTGACATGACAGCATTCAAATTTTCCCAAAAGAGAATTTGTGCTGCACCATCTTCAGATTGCATGTCACAACACGCAATAGTTAACACTTTACAGTATCGACTGTCGTACACATGGCAAGCCATGGTCGTCAAGTCCTTCAAATGTTTGACATAGTCAAACATAATCCATGAATTCTCCATATCCCTACCGACTTGCATCCTCTTCACAAGCTCCACACCACTACCTGGAAGGTCTACAGATATCTTGAAAACAAACACTTTGTCCTTTGACTGCCCTGGGAACCGACTACCATGGACGAATTTGAAAGCATAGTGCTCTTTGAGCGCCATAATACTATCCATAGTTCCCATTCCACTACGCAAAAAACGCTTTGATCCAGATACAAAGTTACGACAATTTGGAGACGCAAGAGTGCTGAATTTGTCCATGACGACCTCTAGGGATGAACCAACCAAGTGATGGCCTTCGACATTTGCGGGAGATTTGAGAAGGTAATCGGCCAAGAATTGTTTGCTCGCCGCCATAACTATGGCTGAATTTTTTGCTGTGGGTGTTTTCAATACTTCATTTGCAACGCATTGGTATGCCATGTCCAATGATTCACAGCATGTGCCATTGGCCACAGGGTGATCATGTACACCAAGATGAATGCAAGCCCTGGACATTCCAACGGATGTGGAGTGGATGTATATGATTCGAGCATTATACAAAGCAATGCACACAGGTGTGGAACGACATACCTTACACTCGACAGTGGACTTAGTAAGGGGAACAACACCCACAGCAAATGGGATAGGAATTGAACCGGCCCCCATTGCGATTCATGTAATCACAGTAGTCATTATGACATTGGAGATGACCAGCACAAGTAGAGCGCCGGAAGGACAGTCCAAAGTCATTTTGGATATTCGTGGTTTTGGTGGTGCACCAAGGGTGACCGTCGCACATCTTGTCCATGCCGTCCATTGAGCGACCATACGTACTTGGAGCTTTGAATGCCACAAGAGGCAAGAGAAACAAAGCATCACCATTAAAAGAAGATGGTAAATACTTGACTTCACGAACATCTATACTGTCAAAATCAATGGATGCAAGATCGGACTTTGATCTTTTTATTGACTTTGTCAGCTTCAAGGCATCAACCATAGTCAACCCTGTAAATGAAAGTGAAGGGTGTAGTGGAGGACGTTGAGAAGGTGAGATTTGGGGAACCACCTTCTTGTACATAAGACCGCAAGGGGATTTGGCTACATGTATAGGAAGTTGGGAAGGAGTAGAATGAACACTTCTAAATGGAAATGGTGATGTGTTTGAAAGATCAACGGATGCACAAATGTCATCTTCTGAATCTGATAGCACAAACACACTATCATCAAGGGGTTCCACCTTAACAGGTGCGATAGAGGGAATTTGAACTGTGGATGTACCGGATTCGTTTGTCAAAATGACAGTTGAAGCTTGCATCTGAGACTCATAAAGTCCTATCACCCTAAATGAACCAGGTCCTAAGATCCACATAAAACCAACATCAGTTCTATTTTTTGGAACCAAAATCGTTTCATATACCTCTCCATCTGCAGAATACATCTCATGCTCTAAATACATGGTTCCTATCTGGAGGTTGAATCTCAAACTAAGTAAATCCTCTGAAACACTCACATGACCATCATCTTGGAGTGACAAGATAAAGGGAACAAAAGATCCATGAGCTCTAATGGTAGCCATAAAAAATCAAAAGAACATATAAACAACACATCACAAAAATATGGGGTGAATGTTGCTTTTGTATAAAGTTGTGTGAGGAAATGAATGGAAATGAAAACGTGTGATACACTAATGGATGGAGATGAAAGCGTGTGATACATAACATCTAATAATACAGAAGTGGACATAACACAATAATAGTCAGAAAATATTTACGAGCAGGATATACACAAAATGACGTCAAATACTAAAAGTATTGGTAGAAATTTAAAATATATATGTGTGGACTGACGTAGATGTAGAAAGAATTAAAATTGGTTGGAAAAATAAATTATTGATCATTATGAATAGAACAAAGTAGGTGTCAGAAAATTTTGGCGGATATAACAAAAATAAACACATAATGACAAACACGTCGAAATATCTCGTTCATTGAACGCCAATTACAACATGTGATCGTAATATACGCCGGATTTTGTAAGATAGATATATTGGAAGAATAAATGATAGTACCTGATAGAAAACATATCATAGACACCAACGATGGTGGACGATGTAGAGAGAACACCCGTGAGGCCGAAGAGAAGACGTAGGAAAGCTTTGTATTTCACTTCCAAGAAAAAGAGGTTCAGACTGAATGTAGGAAAGAAGAATGCAAATAAGGAAGGGAAAAGAAACTTGTTGAATATGGTAGAAGAAACTGTGAAGACACTGGATTTTGATGCGATGGAGGATGATGAAGGTGCAAATAGCAAAGAAGATGTAGACGATCGTATATCAGAATCCGAATTGAAGACGGGTTCAAAGAAGACGACAAACAAAAAGGTAAGTCAGTTCAACGTTCACATAATTTAATAGTGCATAAGTTGTAAGTTAGGACGGAGAACCTTGTACGTTCATTCACATGTCATGTAGTAGCAATTTATAGAGGTTCTAAATTGGAAAGGAGAAACCCTATACGTTAATGCACAGCAGCACATGGTATATAACAGAAATTTAGGAAGGCTAGAAGTCAGGAGGAGAACGCACAGGGTTTATAAGAGCAACTTAGGAGGCGAGAAGTTGGGAGGTAAACCCATTTATGCTAACGCACAGGGTTTATAAGAGCAACTTAGGGAGGCCAAAAGTTGGGAGCTAAAACCTTGTGCGTTAACGCACAGGGTTTGTAATAGCAACTTAGGAAGGCAAAAAATTGGGAGAAGAAACCCTGTGCGTTAACGCAGAGGGTTTGTAAGAGCAACTTAGGAGGCAAAAAGTTGGGAGGAAAAACCCTGTGCGTTAACGCAGAGGGTTTGTAAGAGCAACTTAGGAGGCAAAAAGTTGGGAGGTGAAACCCTGTGCGTTAACGCAGAGGGTTTGTAAGAGCAACTTAGGAGGCAAAAAGTTGGGAGGACAAACCCTGTGCGTTAACACACAGGGTTTGTAAGCGCAACTTAGGAAGGCCAAAGTTGGGAGGTGAAACCCTGTGCGTTAACGCACAGGGTTTGTAAGAACAACTTAGGAAGGCCAAAAGTTGGGAGGTAAAACGACTAGGAGAGCCTTAAAGTAAAACAAATATCTATTGTATGAATTTAAATCGATGTTCAGAGCGTAGGAGCAAAAAAACTATTCAAAACGGGGGTTAGAATGCAAGAAATGAGAAATATGTCTATTGAAGTATTCATGCAATACGTTATAGGAGCTAGAAAATGACACAAAATAGCATAATTTTTGTTTTGCCCCGAAACCCAAAATCTATGAGGTGGCCCAAAACAAAGAAATAAATAGAAGAATGAGAAAAAAAAATGATTTCAAACCAAAACAAAATATGAAAAGAATTTATAGCTATGGAAATTTTGATAATATAGCATATTTTTGTTTTTTTTTTGGACCCCATGAGCATTTTTTCCAGATTTTACAAGTTTTGGCAAATCTACCAATTCCAATCTACCAATTCCAGAAGTTTTTTTTCAAATTCATGTCTCAGCCATGTGCGTTAATGCACAGGGTCTATGCTCTAACGCAGAGTGGCCTCAAAGTTGCCAGCGTAGACCTTGTGCGTTAACGCACAGGGTGTACGCTGGCAACTTTCAGCGGCTATGCGGAGCCACGAAGAGCCACGCTAAATATGGCTGCAGGGACAAGTAGTATAAATTGCCACACCCCCAAAGCATTCAGTTTTTTTTCTCTCATCTGTCGGATCTAAGCTCGTCGCTGCAAGCTCTCTCATCTACAGGTGCAGTACAAGGTTTGTTTGCACTTTCGTGATGACTGGGTAATTCCGCATAATCAGGCGTAAATTGCGGACAGTTTGTGAGCATGGTTTGGGTCGTTCGACCCAAATTGTTTGCCTAGTTTGGGTCGAACGACCCAAACTGTGAGCATGGTTTGGGTCGCTCGACCCAAACTGTGAGCATGGTTTGGGTCGCTCGACCCAAACCGTGAGGATGGGTTCGGTCGAGCGACCCAAATCACGCGCAGAAAGTTTGGGTCGTTCGACCCAAACTGGCTGTAGGCGGTTTGGGTCACTCAATTGAAACCGCGTGGACAGTTTGGGTCGTTCGATCCAAACCTCGCGCCTAACTTTGGTAGACCTGTAGTTGGACACACAGACCCTGTGCGTTAACGCACAGGGTCTGCCTTTGTAGTTTTGGGGTGAGCGGCCACCCTATTCGTACAATATTTAAAGGTGCAAATGGCAGTGTCTAGAATAATTTTTGTCGTTTTTCCCTGTGTTCGTGGTATTATGTTGTTATTGTTATTGCTATTGTTGTTGTTTTTGTAATGTTATTGCTAATGTGTTGCTACTGGTTTTGAAATATTTATGAAACTTATTTCATTTGTTTTAGGACCAATCAATGGATTTGGAGAGAACGACTCCTATTTCTACTGATGATGATTCCACAATGCATTCAACTCAAGATCGTCAATTTCAACAAGTTCATCATCATCAGGACATATCGTCAAATCTTCATAATAAGAAAAAGAAAAAAATAAATGAATCTCTCGATGATTTTGACTCGGATGAAGATAATGATGGTGACAATAAAACTTATCAAGAGAAAGTGTGGGAGCTTACGAACAAACGAAAGGTCAATTCCACTTCTATAATTTCCTCAATTTCCAATGCTCGCTTGCGTGTACCCTTATGTCGCATGGTTCCTATGCCGATTGTGCGTCCTGCTTTGAAGGGTGACATTACTAAATTGGAGGCTGATTTTTTCAATGGTTATCGTGATGGTGACCGTGTGTTTTATATATCGGCCACCGATTCTAAGGGAAACTTTCAATTCGTGGATGATGAGGTTCGCGCATCTTGGAGCCCAAATTGGGCTCAAGCCAATGCCCTGTTTGAATCTCAATTGGATACAGATTTGTCATTGACGTCATACAAGAACAAGATGTTTTTTATATGAGATGGAAATCACAGATTTTTTGCTTGGAAAAATTATATTGACCGCGTATATACCGAAGATTATGAACGTCATGTCTTTGTGGATTCTATCATTTTGGCGCCCGAGCCTAACGACATTTCAAGTTTGTTGACTGCTATGCATGACATCAACAAGTAATGTTCTTACCTAGTTTTTTACACTTATTTCTAGTTTATATTTTGTTTTCCAAATTATATCATCATGAATCTAATGAATTTAATGTTTTTTTCATGTCAACTGAAAATTCTCACGTATCCACCAATTTGGTGCATACTTTATATCGGATGCAAAGTATTGGCACCATGCCTTTGACTTCCTTCAGAAAGCAACTGGATCCAAAGAGTTATAAACGATGTGAAGAAAAGTCCGTCGAAACTTGGTATTCTTTGACACGACCAATTTTTTTGGATTACATGTACAGTGTAAGTTCTTCTACCATTGCTAATATGTGCCTTATGTTTTTTCATCTTCATTTTACATTACATCTATATGTACTTATAAATATTGACTTTTGTTTGATTTTTCAGCAAGAACTTGCTGAGGCTAACGATATTGCTCTTAACCAGTACAATGAAACTCATCATCTTGAACGGACATCAAACGGAGTTTCAAAAGCAATGTCCGCAGCTGTCAACAAAAAACGTACAATGTTATCTTCTAGTTTTACGAAACAACTAGCGATTGCCGACATTAACCTTACCTCTGCTTTCCTTGAAGAAGTTAAGCACCATTGGGGTTCGTTTTCGGTGCCTAAAATGCTACAAAAGAAACTTCATCGTGTTGCTGTCAGTAATGTGGATGCAAAAGTCAAAGTTGGATGGCTCAAGCTTTGGAATGGCAATAGATTTGACAAAGATGCATTGCATTTCCCGAAATCTCCCCTCTCTGATTCTGCACTTAATGATTGGTTATCAAAGTCTACATATTGGGCACAGTTAGAAAAAAAGGCTATCGAAGAGCTTCAAAGTATTTTTTCATCTCCTCTTCAGTTGCCTACAGATGTGCCTACTCTCTCCGAGTATATCCAAACCTGGAAGTTTGCGGCTTTCAATTCAATATTCTATCGTGAATTCCAAAGCGAAAAAGTTAGAAGACACAACGGTTGGGATGAGCAACCTAATATTGATCTTGCTATAAAACGTGTATTATACAGGTACAACCTAATTTTATTATTTTTTTGATTTTTTTGATTTCATTTGTCAAATTGTCATGGAATATTTGACTTACAATATTTTTGTATGTAGGTATTTTCGATATGTTTTTATTCCACATAAATGCGTTATAGGGGAACCTCGTTTTTTTCCAAATTGGCGTGACACAGGTGCAGGAGATTCATGCATGTTCACTACTGAGATTTGTTTGGATTGGTCGCTCCCACACTATGAGGATTGTGGTTGGTATCTTGATTGTCCTAAGGATGCATGTCCGTCAAGTGAGAAGACAATCCGTCAGATAAATGATGCTAAAAATGTGGATCCTCGTGATACTGCAATTTTGCAAGCACAAATTGTGCAGCTTAAACTTAGAGAGCCAGAACCAAAAGAGACAAACCGTCGTAAGAGGAAACATGTTCCTGAAACCAAAATACAAGGTCAATCGGAAATTTCACAACATGAAGAATTGTTTGTTCTTTCCAATAATTTGGATAAGAATCCACTTGGAGGCGAAAGTTCAAAGTCTGGGTGCGATGTATTGGAATTTTATTACTCCAGCACCTATGACGCTATTCATCGTGCGCCAACGGATATTTTGAGAAAAGAGTTATTTATACTGAAGAACTTTCTCACGCTCTCGTTTGCTCGATCTACTGCTATCAAGAACAAGTCTGAAGGGGTGGATGTAGGCCCTCCTGAGTGGATCCAATGGCGGGAATTTATTGAAAACGTAAGTATTATTGTTTTGGTATTTTCTCTAATGTTCTTACTTTCATTTGGGTTTTATTTTGTATCTTATATTGTGATATGTTGTCGTATTTCAGTTTAATGACAATCGTGAATTTCATGTCATGGGAAGTCCGACTCCCTTTGCCGTTGACTTGGTTTTTCTCCAATTTCCCGACGGTCTTGACTTCAACCTCTCCAATAGACCTGCTAAAATTCCTCTTTGGAATAAATATGACAAGAACTGGATGGTTGCAACAATGTCCTTGTGCAAGTCCATCTTGTCTGATGATGGCGTCCTCATAGTATTTTCTGCTATCGATATGCAAACCAAGAAGGTTTTGAATTCAACCTTACACAACGGCAACATGAAAGTTTTTAGGACTTTTATTTGCCTCAATTCGTACATGGTGTTCAAGGATCCGGAGTCTCCAACCTACACCGTAAGTATAACACATCACAATTGTTTTTATTTAATTATTTTGGTGTTATTTGCATTGTATATAGTTATAACATAATTTACATTTTTTTGTAGACTCCGGCATTTATGGCTCATGTCTTGGTAAGGGATTTTACTACCACAAAATCCACGAGACAACCAAACTCCACTTTTTTTGGCACTGGATTGAAAAGCAAAAACTTGCTTTTCAATT
Source organism: Polytrichum commune (assembly GCA_950295325.1). Lineage (NCBI taxonomy): Eukaryota > Viridiplantae > Streptophyta > Polytrichopsida > Polytrichales > Polytrichaceae > Polytrichum > Polytrichum commune. The sequence continues at coordinate 42,383,850 of OX485807.1, forward strand.
TTGTGGATAAAAAAAACATCCTTCTTCAAAAATCAGGAAGACCTTGGAGGGGGCCATATAAAAAATCGCCGCGTTTTTTTTCAAGATCTTATTGAATTGTTTACACCATCGAATGGACGCGTTGTTGATTTGACATGTTCCACTGGAGCTTCTATCCTAGCAACACGCGCATGTGGCAGACATCTTCTTGCATTTGAGGGTGATAATGACATGTTTGAGCACATATTGAAACCGCTTTTGGAAATCGTTTTGAAAAAGGGGTCATCTAAGGAGAATATACAAGATCTCACAAAAGAAGATGATGACCTCTCGGATGAGGAGATGCTTGAATTTGAGTGTGAGTAAGTTTTAATACAATAAATTTTTATTCAATTCATTCGTTTCATTCAATTCATTGGTTCATTTTTATTTCTTCACATTATTTACATGTTTCATCGATTTGATTTCAGGAATACGATTGGAAAGAGGACATGTCTCCCGTTTTGGACACATAGACAATTCCTACGAAGTCCAAGCTGTAGCCCGCGTCTCCCATCATATACCGAGAATGTTGCAATTGCAATGTTGAATCTCGAAGATTCGGATCCAAATGAAGAATCTTGCTATAGTTCCAAAATCAATTCGCAATGCAAAGGTGCTCGAATATATATAGATGACGAGGCAAAAGATAGTTTCATGTCTAGTGCTACTACTGATGAATAAATTTTTGGACTTCATGTTGTTTATCCTTCTCAACCCTCTTATTACTAAACCCTAAAATCATCATTTTAAAGGCCACAATTCCACGGTTATAGGATATTGGTGGCCCTATTACCAAAATTTTCATCTTCCTCACTGCTCATAAGTTACCGCTCATCGCTCACCGCTCATAAGATAGCACTCCCCGCCTGATAAGTGTTAAAATTGCCTATGTGTTAAGGAAAATTACACCCCATAATAAATAAACAAATACACTAGTCAATGTTGATTGTTGATTGCTAAGAATTTATGAAACTTATGCTCTCATCTTCAATGAATTCATCTTGGTAAGTGTTAATTTGGATGAAATTGACATAAACCCTACCCTAAACCCTATTGCCTTGAAATTGGATCCCCAATGAATGCACTTGAGTTCATCGATTATGAACCGAAATCTAAACAATCCCTACCTGCCTATTGAAGAGGAAATAATAGGTAGGCTTCATGAAAAATAAGATGCAACTGACAATGAAACCATTGAAGAAGCTGACGTTGTGTAATTTGGGGATGTGGTGATAAATAGAGTAGGATTCAAGGATGTTGAATATGCATTAGTGACCTTGAATTTTTTTTTTGTAACAGTGACCTATTGATGGTACACCTCCCTTCTAGAGAATTCAAACACTTTAAAAGGAAATAGGATATTGATGCACACAAGATTCTCATCAAACTATTATGGATTTTCTTTTCCATACACTTAGATATATGTTGACATTCATATCTTATGTATTTTCACCCTTTATATATATACGTGTTATTTATTTTAATTCCATTATTGCATAAGTGTTATTCATGTAAGTGCTTACAAATTGTCTATCCTATCCCCGATAAGTGCTAACACGACAAGTGTTACAAGTTTCCTTGCTTGGAAGTATTTACAAATATAGAGACCAATTGTATTGGTCCAACATTGCTCTAAACCATTTTTAGTCATGTGACATTAATTGGAAACTCTTGGCAATTAGTGTAACCTATACATAATCTCAAAATGCCAGCGACAAACATTTAATACCCATTTCATATTAAGCTAGTGTCATTACATACTCTTTAACATTCAACTTATTCACAATACTAATTCAACATTAGCTAATTATTCAACATGGACTCAACATCTCGCATTTCATCCTTTTAGATTGTGCAACAATAAATTATGGAACAAAAATCTATCAAGAATTGTATCATATGTTTGGTATGTGGTTGGTATTCGGTATTTAATATGTGGTTAGATGTGATTGAAATTGTGAAATCAATGTTTATACATGGATTTAGAGCTTTGTGACAATGTACATCAAAAGCATGTGACACTATTGGCCCGTGACACTTAATACCATAAACAATACATTACTCGGTAAAGTGGAGATTTTTTATTGCGACTTATAATGCACAGCATAAATGAATGTGTCTTACAACGTCGGGATTTTTATTTTTCATGGTGTATCTTGGAACGTGCAAATTACTTACACTAATACGTGCAATAGGGTTGGTCCTTGCTAATATAAAAACATTCCACACTCTTTTGAATACCTATTACCACAATAAAAAAATGTACAATTTTTTATTATTATTGTGGCTTTTTTGTGGTGATAAAGAAAGTTTTACGTTTTTGTGATATGGTTTTGACCCAATGTATTTTGCAAGTGTAAAGTGGGAACCTATATGCAAAGGTAACCTAATTGCAAACATTGGTGTAGTTAAGGCAAATCCATTGTCATCCACAACAATCACATAAACAAAGCCAACTCCATTAGGAGCGTTGGCAAGATGTTGCTAATCTCCTCTTAGGGCTAACCCCATGCCACCCAACCCCGGCCTTGGTAAGCAAGCCACCCAATATTGCCAACTGGGTAGGCATAAAGGACCCTCTTTATGTGACAACCAAACCCTCTTAAATCAATAGATTATATAACACCTCTTATAACTATTAAACATTCATTAGTGTTCACTCCTAGACTAATAGGAAAGAGCATATGGGACCCTCATTAAAAGAACGACTAGCAAATAGATAAACATTCTCTTTACATCATTGTCTTGTGTTGTGAGTCCGCCACTTGACAAAGAATGTTCATATTTGGCAAGGTGGGTGACCCTCCCATATGATAGGTGGGATAACAAGTCAAGCTTGCCAACCCATCCATCTCATACGACGGTTGTTTTCCCCTCTTATGCACAAGGACCGTTGGGAAAACTACTAACCCACCCATATGAGAGGACATAAACTTTTTTCATATTCATAAGTGTGTTATGTAGGACTGACAGTATTATGTGGAATATTCCCACCTTCTCACTGAATGTGGGAATATTCTATATAATACTGTCAATCCCACATAACACACTTATGAAATTAAATAATGTTATGGATTTGAGTGCACATGGGAATAGGCTCTAACTTTATACTTATTTGTTGAACTTTACGTAACCCAAATACTTGTCAACGACCCATAAATAGAAGCATGGGAGGGCTTTGTATGCTCGTGGTAACCACTGGTGTGAAATTAAATAATCATGCGATGCTTGCCAAGCTAAAACTGGATCTAGTGGTTGTTAAGTGGACCATGAAAGTATAAAAATACTCTTTGCAACGTGTATAATTGAGTGCTTTGTGGCAAATTTAGCCCATTTTTGAGTCCTCCTAAGCAGAGTTCATTGCAAGGTCCGTGAAATTTAAAGCATGAGAAGTGAGAAATCTTGTGGAGAGGTTAGTTGATGCTACTTGGCAATGAAAGCGTGTGCAAATTGAGGCTTAGTCATCCGCTAACGTATAGCTGTGGATCATGACCATGACCATGCATATATTTCATCCCATGTAATGGAAGGTCCCTCCCCCACACATACTCATAGCTTGTGAGTATCATCAAAGCATGCATGCTAATCCAAATATAGTTAATCACTTATAAAACAAATCACTTGAGGATCTAGGATTTCAGAAAGCCAAAGTGTCAAAGTGCCGGAAACTTTCAAATGCAAACTTTCTTTTATTTTTTAATATTAGGAGATGTCTCATGACTGAATGACGCCGACTAAAGGAAAAAAAGGAAGTCTCGTTGAGCTCACTAAAACAAATTATGTACTCTAAAAACACCTTAGAGCATGTATTAATTATTTTAGATTTAGTATCGCTCAATAAAGGAGAGATTGTTTCCCTATAAAGTAGGCCGCACAAAAAAGTGATGCCAATGATTCATCACATGCACGTTGTTCTTGCTTGATCGCCTTCTCCATCATTCTACCATCACTACATAAAGCACAAGAAAACCTCTTATGTTCATTAGAACACCCATGATCGTGAAATGCGCTTACCTTTAAAATTTTTGATGCTTTCTTGGCATAAATAGAACGTCCATCATTCTCTTTGCAAACTTTGCAAAACACTCTCCTTGAATTAAGAGAAAAGTCTGACCAAACAAATTGGCTATACCGTTGATCTATCCATATACCTTGTGCAATCTTAACTTAAGAAGGGGGAGGCAAAGTTGTCGCAACCCTTGCTAACCCCCTTAACAATCTCGCCAATTTTCATTTTTAGCAAAGGTTATGAGCACTAATTCTTCGCATTCCGCCATGCTAATGGTTAGCTCCTCCTACCCCGGACCTTATGGTTTATAGGAGGGGAACCAACCCTCCTATTTTGCTTTCAAGACACACCCCTTAATTGGTAACCAATTCTTAGATGTTGACTTCCATTCATGAAAGTCTAATCTTAGGGCCGGTTTACACTACGGTGGAGAAGGCCTCCGGTCGGTCAAGAATGCTTGGCCAAGACATGGTTATATGAGGCAAATGGTGGATGTCCCGGAGAAGAATTAAAGGCAATAAAATATTTCTTAAGGAGTCTTGACCGGTTGAAGTCTAAACACCTAGAGGAGAAGTTTAGCGGAGAAGTCCACCGGAGAAGTCCAACGGTGAAGAGAAGTTCACCTAATGGTGAAGATTTTTTGTGATAAAAAAACTATAATTCTCTACATTCACATTGTATCAAAAGATTTCAACAAGAATTGTGTAATATAATGTTCAATTTTATTCAAAAGATAATGAAAATTGCCAAATTGCCAATTGTCAAGTTTGGCCCATGTAGGAAATAAATGTCTCCTTGGGTGTTTAAGAATGAAGAGGGGAAAACCCATACACATTGGACAAAGCACTACTCTTTGGTATTATTTAAGACATGCTCTCCTGTTAATCATCCTCATCAATTTCTCTCTTCTTATCTTTAATCTTCAATCATGGATAATTGAAGAAGAGAGATTTTGTGCTCTCTTATGATCTTTATGGTTTTGAAGTATTTTATCGTTTCAACTATGGCGATACAAAAAACCATCATGTATCACCATAATGCTTCAATTATGATGATGCCATATTTTTTGTTTGGGAGCAAGGAGAGGGTGGTGTGGAAATTTGATGAAAAAAAATTGCACAAAAAGAAATCGCTAAGGAGCTACTACAACAGAGAGAGAGAGAGAGAGAGAGAGAGAGAGAGAGAAGCTTGCCAACACCTTAGGTTTTGAATAGAACCAGATCTGAAATCTATGGTCCAGATCTGTTTTTGAAAATTAAATTTTTATTGAGTTGGGCTTCTCCGGAGGATGAGTTTCTTGTCCGGCCTCTTGAGGCCGGACAAGAAAGTCCTCCTCCGGAGAAGCCCAACTCCAAAAAGTGCCACCATATAGGCGGCCATGTCATTTTATCATCCATGAGAAAAATTCACCACCATTGTTTTCTTCACCTAGTGTAAACACCCACCGGTCAAGAGTTGCATTTTCGACCAATCACAATTGAGAAACGCCCTTTTTTTCATGACCGGTGGACTTCTCCACCGTAGTGTAAACCGGCTCTTATGTTGATCATCACGTTGCCGGAGCAACACTTCAACAACCCGAACCATATTAGGCAACTATGTCCTCACATTGGGCCAATGCCATGAAGGCCGTGGTATTCGGCCTTGGGTGGGTAAGGCCACATTACCTAACCCATATAAGCCTCTAGGTCTCTAGGCGGGGCCCCTACCCCACCGTCAAGAAACCTTTTGTCTCTCTACCAAGAGTTGGGGCCAAGTAGACATTTTCCCTTAGCCGCTGGGCCTAGAAGCCCCTAGCAGCTTCAAACCATCATAACTTACGTGATCTCTGATGCTAACAAGCGACCACTCCATCTACATCTACGCTTCACGTAGATACCGATGGACTCCTCATTTGCCCCATTTGGTCAAGTATTAATGAAGTTATGCCAGTTCAAACCTTGGCATAGCTGATGGCCTTACCCTCGTGCTTCCTAGTCTCCGTGGGTGGGAGGTGTTCCCAACGCCTAGGGCCCTCACCCACACTAGGATCACTTGGGCCCTCTCACCAACGGCACCACAAGTCCCGGGTATCACTCCGGAGTCCCCCTTGTGCCCATGGTGTTTCGGGCACTCCTTATGGAGAGGTGCACAACAAAAGCAACATGAAACTCATTCAATCTAGATGTCTCAAATGCTAAGGATTCAAAATCGATTATGCCAATATTTGGAGTATTGACAAAAAAATTGGTCCCTTCACGATTATTATTGTTTTGCCATACCTAGCCCCAAGCCCAACGTCCAAATACTCGAAGAAATGCCAATACTCGCAATACTCGCAATACTCGTAAACTTCCCCCCCCCCCCCCCTTGAGTTCCCTATCTTCTTTGGCTCTCTCTCGGCCTCCAAATAGTCCGTCCCGACCACTTGATCTTCTCTTTGTCACCTACACAAAGGCACCCACTAAGCTCGAAGCCAAACAAAAGCCAAGCAACGAAGCCAAAGCACAAAAACCAATGCACGAAGCCAAAGCACCGAGCTTGAAGCCAAACAGAAGCTCAAACTCTTCTTGTGCTTGTGAGAGAGGGTCCTTGGTTGCTTAAAGCCCCAAAACCCTAATCAACCCCGTGACAACGGAACCAACCATAAATTAGCCTTCATGGTTTTTGACCTTAATATGACCTGGATACTTCACTTGGTGCATTTTAAAAACGACGTGCAACATAATATTGGGAGGATTGTATTTGTTTGACATAAACTTTATAAAAGAATTCCAATTTTTTTTTGAAAATAATATAGGGGTTGAAAATAAGGATCCTAAGATGTATGTTTAGTAGGATTAATTTTGTATGCATGCCTTATGAGGGATGGATGGAAATAATCTCATCAATTGCCTAAAAATGGATGAAAATCGTAATGCCCATTACTAGTCGTCTACCTGCCATTTGTAAAAAACACCTAGGGTTTTGTTTCTTCCTCAAGTCCGCTATGTTTTGGGTAACTCATATTGATTTTCAAGTTTAAGGGAAACTCCTCCTTGTGGATTTCAAACATGGGCCCACCTCGGTGGCAAGTGCGGCCAAGGCCCAGGCTGTACCTCAAATGCTTGGACGCTAGTAGCCCGGGGGTTGCAATGCCCAAAGCATCGATTTCAAGGCACATGTGCTAGGGCCTAACCTTCCCCTTGCACCTACAATGAACGTCCCTCTTTTTTTGGTCTCGCGGAGTGGAATGCATGCCGATCGATTCATGAATCTGATAGGTAACATCGACAACAAGGGTCTTAGTTGTTGCCAAGAATAAACGAAGAAGCTAGAGGTGGAGAGAGACAAAGAGAGAAAGGTGGCATGTATATGGAGATGAGATTTAGGCACGGGTAGATCACTTACTGCATTTTAAAAACGACGTGCGGCAGTATATAGAGAGGATTAAAATCATTTGAAATAAAAATTATAAAGGAATTCCAAATAATGAAGGGGCCATTAAATGTAGACAATCCCATTATAAATAAGTTAGATGGACATAAAATGTGGGCCATTATTTTTTTGTAAAATTAATATAGGGGCTGAAGATAAGGATCCTAGAAGGTATGTTTAGTATGGTATGTAAATGGATTTAGGACTCATAGGGATAGATGATAATTGGGATTTCCGTCTGTCCAGAAATGGATGAGAAGGGAACGCGCCGTCGTTGGGGTCGTCTTCCCCACATTAAGAGGAATATAGAGTACAAAAAATTGCAGTGACTTGGACAATATAAGTAATGGAAGAGTGCAAACATATGGGCCATTTTTGAAATTTAAGTAATTTATAGGGAGGCTTTAATTCAACCCTTGAAGGTAAATAGCCCCAAAACAAAAAATCCCCAGCCGCACGTGGTGCACAAAAATGCCTTAGAGTGATCTACCTGTGGATCGAGGAGTGGAGTTGGTTGGTAGGCGGCTTTAGAGAGATCAAAGAAGTGACAAAGGTCGCGAGATGAAATGGATTACCACATAGATCGGTATCAAAGCAAGGAGATTAGGTAGTAGCATCACGTGTACAATCTCCACATCAACCCTTTGTTTGCAACGCCGTTATTCACTAAGATTCTCCTTGTAAAGTGCTTATCAGCTTCATTAAGGTTGTCGCTTTGCTTATCATTGAGTTACTAGTTTGCATCTTAGGATTGATTACATTCAACTAATATAGGATCCGGGCTTTCATTTATGTTGTGTTTTTTTCTATGAGCTAGAGAGTGGTGGCTGGTCGTTGTCTGAATTTCGCCGTATTCTTGCAAGCATATGTTTGTGTGGACATTGTTTCGAGTGCATTGGTATAGCAATGTGATTTTGAGCAGATGCGCAAATCACTAATCTCCAAAAAATCCTTCTCTCTAGAGCACTCTTTCCAATGGGAACCATATCTGAATTGTGTCCATTTTTATTGGTCCAACACAAACAAAGTAGGACGAGAAATTCTTGTAATTTTTACCACTGGTGGAGAGATGTCACTTCATATTTATAGTTCATTTTCAACTTCTAAGCATATTCTCTCGACACCATCCTTTACCCAATGATATGTATTCTATCTTCATCACTTGCAATTGTATGATATCATGCAGGTTACGGTCTTGGAATGATATGCATCATGTTATCACACTTGTTCTTCTAAGATGCGGTTAACAATGTACATATTTTGCACAAGTTAAGATTTGTTTTGGTAAGCACTAGTCTTTCACGTGTATAATAAGTCTTTGCATGTATGATATGCATGCTTTATGCCTTTTTGTTGCCATGCTTTTTTCCCACCACTTTTACATTGCATACATTTTTAGTTAAATTAAATTAAATTAAATTAAATTAAAAGGAATGTAGAATTACAAAAAATAGGCCATTTTAGAGAGTTAAGTAATTAAAGGGAGTTTTTAATTCGTGCCTTGGAGGTAAATAGCCCTTAAACAAATACCCCTCCGCCGCATGTGGTGCACAAAAATCCTATAGAGTGACCTACCCAAGCCTTACGACTCTAGTATTATCCTAGTAGTTTTTTTTGCCCAATCCCTAGTCCCTTCGGCTACTCGCATAAAATAAAAATCGTCTTGGTAAATATCTCAAACTATTATGCCTCGACCAACCATATTGCTGGTCTATTCTTCCTTAAACTGGTTGATTTCCGACCTTGACAATTTTACATCGATACGTCATGTGAATAATTACGAGCTCATTCGGAAATCTCCAAAAAATAATCGCCTAGCTCATAACTAAACCTCGGTACTCCCTGTACATTGGTGGTGGCTGGCCTGATATGGTTCTAGCCACAGAAATAACAACATTTTGGAGGGGTTCCAACAATCCTTGGATCAGTGTTAGATTGATCTTTTGCCCCATAATGTCCACACTGGTAGGAACCTCCAGAGAGTCTGTCAACTTCAGAGTACCAATAACCCCCTTCTTCGAATTTTATCTACAGCAACCATACAGTACACACTAAATACTCTTGTCAATAATGACCAAAAAATACTTTGCACTTAATTCTTGTGTAGCAAATAGTATTTGCAATAATATTGCAGTGGCTTAGAGATTGGTGGAAGGACTTTCAGAAATTTCTCTCTTTTTCATAAACATGTGAGGTAGATGAGCATGTGCCAGTTACTTCCAGCATATATAGGGGTCCTATAACATTGGAGAAATTACATAAGGAGATTAGAGTTATCCTTTAACTCAACATGACTCTTGAGCAGGAGTTGGTTGTTTTGCACACAAGACATTCCATGTTCAATAAAGTTTTTGGTGCATGCTAGGAGATAGTGTGGAGGTTTGATGGCCTTATCAACTAAAATGAGCCAATTGGTCCGCTCAATTTAATGTAGGGAACGTAATGGGAACGTAATGATTGCTAGTTGGTATGAGAGAATACCCGTTGAAGGTTCTTAAAATACAACTCAACCATTCCAATACACCCACACATGTTTATGAAACCATGCAAATAATCAATTGTAATATGAAAGATCTCATCAATTGTGACAAAAGGATTGTCTCATAATGACCCAATTGGCTCATTTTAGTTGATAATCCCATAAATTGAATAAAGAACAATCTAAAATGGTTCATTGAGGGCCAAATGCGATTTAGCACCGCTTGGCATACCGAAATGAGTTTGGCCTTTAATAAACCACAATAAGTTGCAAATTCAAACACTACCTCCATGCTTGCACCACAGGTGTAAAGAAACTATGGATTTTCTATGCAAAACAACCGATGGTCCAACTCTTGACCAAAAGTCCCATTGAGTTAAATGATAACTCTACTAGCAAATTCAAATGAGGAACATAAGCATTGCACTTACAATTTTTGGAGTCAAGATAAATTTATGTTGAAACCTTGGAAGTATTACTTGTAGATTTTCCTGGACAACTTTCTTTCGGGTGTGTACATTTCAGACTTGAATATGTAGTATTAAAAAACATTTAAGGTTAGTGTTATAATAATTTATGAATGAATGCAGAGGAATGTGATATAGTATAGTTCACCTGCACTCGCTTTGGGCTTCGGACTTCAATTGAGGCAGAGGTGCTGAAGGATGTGGTTGTCAGAGGCCCCTCAAAAGACAGAGAGTTATCCACCGTGAATGCGAGTGCATCTATTGTCTGTGACATCTCACCAACCTTCACTAGTGGCAAATTTCCGGCAGCAAGCAACAACGTTTTTATATCTGGCTATACAGATGTTTTTTGCTACACTAGTTAGGGCCATGCTATGTTTACACATGGTTTATTTTGAAAATGCCCGTTGGGTTAGCCTCAAACCGGGTCGGGCGGCATGCATTGTAGCCAACCCGGCCCCGTTACCACGGTGTTAGAGGCCACCCCCCGGCTCAATCACGGCCGCCCGTATCGCCGTCGATCTAACGGCCGAGGGATAGGGGGCCCAAACCCTAACCCTCACTCCAACCCCTCGCCTCTTCCGTCATCTCCTCCCTTTGATGCCTTCGCCACCCCAAGCCCGTTGTGTGCTTCTCCATCGCCGCTCTGCTCCTCTCCTGCCGCTCTGAAGCCACTTGTGCTCCTGCTCCTGCCAACAAAAAGTCCCCACCGTCCTACGGTCTACCGGGTTTTCGAGGCAGGCCCCGGCAAGTTTAGACTCCCTCCAAGCCACGCCACGCCAAGCCGCTCCCGCTCCCGCTCCTTCTCCTTCTCCGTCTTTTTTTTCCTTTATTTCTGCTCATTGGGGTTTGGACAAGGGTTATGGGACATGTTCTTGTGGCCCTCTCCTTGTATTTGAGGAGGAATACCTCACATGTATAGGCTGTAGCCATATTTTTGAGCATTCTTCCCATGGGCCGTGGAACAAATATTTTTTGTACATTGAATCTTAGATGTAGCCAAATTTTGATGTACTTTGGGTTGTATTAGCTACATTTACATCAACAACGTAGGAAGTGGGGGCCATATTTCAACTCTACGTTGGCAAAACATAGCCACATACACTCGCCCCAAAAAAATTATATATCGCCACATACTCAAACCTTCTATGTCATCTAGTCGCATTCGCCATATGTTAAGTCATCCCACGTGGCCAGCTAGGGCTCCTTCAAGCCAACTCAAATTGCCAAAGAAGCTAGCCAATGGATGGGCCAAGAGCCAATGTAGAGACCCATTTCTTTTGAAAAAAAAAACACTGGCGAGCAATGGGTACAGCTCCGAATACGAGGTGTAATTGGTCCATTGACACAAAGCAAGGTCAGATTTCAGGAGTAGAGCAATTACATTGACTATTAATTACAGAACATCCAATAAGTGATGAAGTCTACATGCGATGTGGAAGTTATACTAATAGACATGAAAATAGACGCCATTTGGCCTGCGTGAGTGTGAGGCCAAATCCACCACCCTTTAGCGTCCTAGTCCGGGTGATGACTTTGAGAATCACATGTGTCTATTACAACATTGAACCGTGTGCAAAGTAATTTTCATGTTCCAATGAACACATATTGTCTCACTCATTGTGTTTTATTAGTGTTAGCCTTTTGGCTTTGTGGTAGAGTTAGCTTCCTCAAGAGTCCAACCCGCGGCTTTAGCCACACATGCCCTTAAGGACATTCCCCTCACTCTTTTAATCTTCACTTCCTTGTTCTTGCCATTGCAAGAATCCTCCACATTCTCCATGGATTGTGCACGTGAATTATGGTGACTTGAGAGTGTACAAGTGTTAAGAAACACTTTACTCCATAGTCAATGTTAAATGCAATCACATGTGACTTCCACACACACATCGCCTATCCTATTGAGCTTAACAATTGTCTAGGAACTATTTTAATCTACAAATGGCCTAACACCCTCATGGCTAGTTTAGCGGCACCCCCTTCTTAATCTTAACCTTAGCTCGCTAGACCAACCACCCGGCTAATTAACCTATCGGTCCAATCCGGCCTATTTACCGGCAGTCCCTTGGTTAATCGGGAATCAACCACTAAGCTTGTGTAGTTTCAGCTGCCCAACAGCAACTAAGCTGGGTGTAAGTTCAGCTGCCAGCAGCAACTAAGCTGGTGTAGTTTCAGCTCCAGCAGCTACTAAGCTAAGTTCAGCTGCCCAGCAGCAACTAAGCTGGGTAGTTTAAGCTCCAGCAGCTACTAAGCTAAGTTCAGCTGCCCAGCAGCAACTAAGCTGGGTAGTTTTAGCTCCAGCAGCTACTAAGCTAAGTTCAGCTGCCCAGCAGCAACTAAGCTGGGTAGTTTCAGCTCCAGCAGCTACTAAGCTAAGTTCAGCTGCCCAGCAGCAACTAAGCTGGTGTAGTTTCAGCTCCAGCAGCTACTAAGCTAAGTTCAGCTGCCCAGCAGCAACTAAGCTGGTGTAGTTTCAGCTCCTAGCAGCAACTAAGCTTGTGTAGTTTCAGCTCCAACAGCTACTAAGCTAAGTTCAGCTGCCCAGCAGCAATTAAGCTGGGTAGTTTCAGCTCCAGCAGCTACTAAGCTAAGTTCAGCTGCCCAGCAGCAACTAAGCTGGTGTAGTTTCAGCTCCCAGCAACAACTAAACTTGGTTCCAAGCAGCGTTTAGGCAGATGTCTAATAAGTCCTAACAACTATTCTCAACCCCTAATGATTAATCGAATATTCCTCTAGTCCCTTGACCAATGAATGAACATATCCTACTAATTCCACTAAACTAACCCCTAATCCTCCTAGGCAATCTCAAGCTCTAAGAGCTCATTCACTTGGGAGGCCTTGAGAGAGAGAACTTAACTAATTAACCTTACTAAAACTACTAACCCACACACGTGGCTCAAGCTCTTAAGAGCTTGCTCCCTTGAGAGCGCTTGATGGAGAGAGAGGAAAATAAGAGAGAAACCACCTTAAGTAGTTTAGAGGGAGAGAGGGAGAGAGGGGGAGAGAGGTAAGGATAGGGTGAGAGGATTAGCACCTCCAATCACAATCCCTTAACCTTCACCTCTAAAGTAGGGACTAATCCCCTTCCACCAAGCTTCCTTCTTCCTAAACTAACAAAGTGGATCCAAAAGTGGGCATTTAACCCGCGGAGCTCACCTTGCTTCACCTTACCCCCTACTCACATTATCAAGGCATACTCTTATTGAATTCAACCTTGAAATAATCACACAACACATTCTAATGCCTAAACTTAAATCCACACCACACTTCACTCTTTTTATGTTTTGTGAATAAACATAACACCTCGAAGTCAAACAAAAATTGGGTTCGAAGAGTTAATCACCACATGTGGGCACGATTTTGGGCTCACACTGAGTATTCAAACTTGTTCCCTATTCCCTTTTATCAAAATGTCAACATCGTTATCTTCACCGAAAGCGTGTTCACACACAACTACTTGAGTTATTTTGGTTCAAGCCCACTTTCAACGGCAACTACGTAATTTTTTGTTCACAAATAACTACTCTTTGAAGTTGCAGAGTGGTTTTGACCACACAGATCATCCCTCCTATTGGTCAAATCCATGGAGTGGATACAAACAGTTTATGGATTCTAGTGGGAAGTTCGTCTAACACTAATATCCACTTACAAATCCTCTCTCATGCTTTGGCCTTGAAGTTCTTGTTGTTAGACTTAAGAACATGACTTATTTAATTAGCGGGAGGCAAATGCCTAAATATAAAACATAGGTGAAATCAAGTGGTTGTGGTGGAACCCCTAAATTGGAGCGCCAAGATGTCTACCTATTTATGTGGACTACAGGACAAGAGAGATGTCCTCTCTTCCTATCTGCTTAGCCTAAGTGGATTGCCGTGATGTCCCTCGTAAAGTAACTTCGAACAACACCCCCTCTCGAGGAAAAGACTGGTGCTTCCGGCATCACAATCGCTCGAGTCAGTGTGTGTTTGATCGTAGCTTGTGTGTGTGGCGTGCTGGACGTAGTGGCACTAATATGTGGAAGTTGTCAGTTTGTTGTTGAACGTGTTTTTGCATGTTTAGCTGCCATCGCCGGTTTATCTAGTCCATTATTGCGGATGGGATGGCCTCGGCTAAGACTAAGCGACGCACCAGGTACAAGTTCTCAAAGAGATCATACAAGGGAGTCGGTGATGAGCGAGGGCAGTGGATGACATGAAGGGAGGAGAACCTCCATTGAGCTAGAGGCGCATCGTCGTGTTCGAACGGACAACATGGAACTTAGATCAAGACCAATTAGTTCAGATGGAACTTTTGGTCAGGGAAGTCGAATGGTCGAGAAACCCATACTAGTTTTCGAAGGTAAATCTGTAGAGCTGATGAGACCAAGAGCGGTTCACAGATAGAAAACCAATATGCCGAACCTTACTTCACATTCAACCAACCTCCACCTCAAGCTACACTCAACCAGGTTTGTAAGGATAAGGCCAACATATTCTCCCTCATTCTGCAGTCAGAGCATCGAAATCTAGTACACCTGTACCTTAAATCGAACCAGAATAAACGTTTTAGAAGTAAGGACAACCAGGATGCCGAACCTTACAGTGGATTCTACCAACCTGTACCGCAAGCTACACTCAACCAGCCCTCTGAGGATAAGGCCACCATATCCCCTCCCTCATTCTGCCAAACCATACATCAGAATCTACCCACCTTCACCTCTACAGGTTTGTGGGGATAAGACTAGCTTATCCCCTGGCTCAAGCTGCACTCAGAGTATCAAAATCAAGTACACCAGGACCTTAAAGCAAAACAAATCCAGCCTTTTAGAAGTAACAAAAATCAAAACTTTAACACCCAGTACTGGTGTCGGCAACGGCACCACTCTAGAGCCTCTGACCGCAAGCTACACTCAACCAGCCCTCTAAGGATAAGGCCACCATATCCCCTCCCTCATTCTGCCAAACCATACATCAGAATCTACCCACCTGCACCTAAAGGACTACTAAACCAGGTACCAAAATTTTGAAAATCTAACGCTCCTGCACCCGAAGCTGAAACCAGCACATTCCCGACAGAAATCCCAAGTCTTTAAATCATTTGCCGGCACCTTCTCCTTGACTGTCCATCAGTCTCGTCTTCCTACTCCAACGAGCATCCGCAAGAACCTGTTGAGGCGAACACAACATTCAAGTTTAGGGTTCAGAAGCCCACCTTCTGGTTCCATCAAGATAGTCTCCTCAACCTCTTCCTCGCCACTGCGCTCCTGCAATGCGGGATTGGATGCGGGATTGGACTCCATCCCCACATCTTTTGAGGCTCCTTGAGACTGAGATGCTCGCCCCATGGCGCTTGAAGGTCCTTCAGATTCATCTACCGTCGACAATGTTGCGTTCTCCCCTATGTCTTTAAAATCTAAAACTTTATTAATTTCCTTTGTCTCATATCTTTCGGGCACCACCTTCTTTCTCCCCATTCTGCTAGTCTTCAATGCCTTATTGCTACTGAAATATAACTTCCCTCTCTTCTTTCTCCTCTTGTTAGGGTCCTGCATGTCATGTGTCACCCTTCCAAAGCATGTCTACTCCAAAACTCTCAAAACCCTCCCTTCAACCGTACACATTTTACGGCACACGAGAACCCATAAGTTATGATACTACAACAAAGGAGATAAGCACCTTTCCATCGGATACAAGTGTCTCCACTAGGGACAGTCCAATATTTAATGCCCAATTGGTTTTTCGTCATTCGTTCTATTCCTGTCAGGAATCATCAATTCTATATCTATTCCTGGTTATGAAGCAAGCTTTAAATCGGCGCCAACTAATCATATTTAATTTCTTGTCAATTAGAGGGTCTCCCATGAATTGGACGCTCTAATTATATATATCGTGACAGCTTTACCCCTCCATTTGACACTCCCTAGCGGCTGTTAACCCTTTAATAATAATAGTGATGCGTTCATTAAGAGTTCATCCGTCATTGGATCAAGTCCATCATTGTTGTCGTTGGCAACACATTTCTAATAAATAGGTATCCCACAATGTTGAGAATCCTCTTTCATAATTCCGTCTTTGCGCACAGGCTCTTTCCCCTCATCATGGCTCATATACCTGCTATTGGAGATTTGGGGTTGGTTGTCTGTGAGGCCAAACCCACCACCCTTAAGCGTCCTAGTCCGGGTGATGGTTTTGAGAATCACATGTATTGTTTGTGTATTGAAAATGCTCCCTTCACATCCCAAGGCATTCATGTCATTTTGAATCACTTTGTTTATTAATGGTAGCCTCTTGACTTGTAGCCAAATTGGCCTTCTCAAGGGTCCAACCGGCGGCCTTGGCAACATAAGCTCTCAAAGATATTCCCCTTTGGCCTTTGATTATCCTCTCCTTCACTTTTCCATTGCTAGAGTCTTCCACTTTCTCCATCGGCCTAACCTCCTTCGTCTCGCCACCGCGGATGTCCTCCACCTTCTCCATTAGTAATCCAAGTGATTTATTTTGACCAATAGGTTCAAGTGTTGAAAAACACTTTTCTCAATGGTTCAAGCACCAATACATTCAAAAGTCACACATGTCCTACCTAGCCTAATGAATCCAATACTTACCTAAGGCCTAAGATATTCTAAAATAATCTATTGTGGTCCAAGGTTAATTTGTGGTGAGGTAACTAAGGTTACTATGTATTGATTCGTTAAGTGAAGGCCTAACAAGGCTTAGCCCGGGCTTAATCCAAGATTTGCCTCGGCCCAGTAGAGTTAGCTAGCTGGCCCAGTTGGCTTCGGCCAGTAGAGTTGTATTTGGCAGCATAGTCAGCTAGCTGCCCCAGAGTGGGCTTCGGCCAGCAGAGTTGTATTTGGCAGTAGAGTTAGCTAGCTGCCCCAGAGTGGGCTTCGGCTAGCATGGTTGTATTTGGTAGCAAAGTCAACTAGCTGCCCCCCTTAAATGATACAACCTTAGGTGCTAATCAAACATCCACTAATTCCTTCTTCTTTGCACTTTGGCTAAATGAGCTAACCTACACCGCTAATGAACTAAACTAATCTAACACACAACTACTCTAAGAGCTACTTACTTCACACAACTTGTCTCAAGCTCTAAGAGCTCACCCCCTTGAGAGACAATGAGAGAGTGTGAGCCCAAAAGGGTGCCCACATTTAGTCTTAGACCCTTGAAACGTTAGTTGATGCACTTTGAAGTAGCATGTTACTTCACAAAAATATAAAACGAGTGAAATGTTAGTCTTAGAAGTACCATGTTGTAAGAGGCTAGGATGTGAGTTGTTATTGTGTTTTTACCTTCGGAAGGATTTGAGTGAATGAGGATAGGTAAGGAGAACTTGGATTGAGTAGTTAGTGAGTAGGCTAGTACAAATGGATGGAGACAACCAAAGTGACTCAAGAGGCAAGTGCATTCGAATTGGGATGAATGGAGGATCACATGGAGCGCACAAGTGGACCACCTCATCATGGCCACTTAATGGGGAAGGCCCAAGGAAGAATGCAAGGTGGAGGATAAGCAAATTCTCAAAGCACCAATCAAATCACGAGTTAAGCATCGTGGTTTGAATTAAGTGGTGAGCGACGATTTGGGAAAGTAAGGGGAGAAAGTTATGGCGGCGGAAAGCGAAGGAGGCTAAGTTTGGGTTGAAGCATCCCAAGTTTGGTAAAGTGTGGTAGGTAGAAAGCCAAGGCTAGTTAAATGTTCGAATTAGGATCCTTGTTGATCATTTGAGGGAGGAAGGCTTAGAAGATAGGATTGGCGCCTACTAAGTAGGAGGAAATCTCAAGGGCTTATCGTGAGCCTTGAGGGTGCTCACCCCCTCAAGCTTACTATATAATTCCTCATTCTTCCCTCACTCATCCTCTCTTTCCTTTGTGCTCCAAGGCACCCCACGAGTTATAAGTGTGGGTGTGGGAAGCCATATTGGAGCACATGTGGGTGCTTAGTTTTTAGTTTGAGAGCCAAGGCTTGTTAGCCTTGAAGAGGGCTTGACCTCTTGGTAGAATTAGTGTTGACGTGAAGGATTTTAAAGTTAATTCATGATTCCAATTTGTGGTACTTAAAGTTCATGTTTTGAATACACGTGGTTGCAAGTTCCATGTTTAAGAGTTGAGCACTTGATGTTGTGATGAGTGCAAAAATATACTTGTGTGGATTAGTTAGTCTTAGTGAAGTTAGGAAATTCTCTCTCCCCCTCTCCTCTCTAGGATTTTAGGATTTTAGGATTAGAGAAGAATTGTGTGATTAGAAAGGGGTTGTTAGTAGAATTAGGGAAATTAGGTAGGAAGATTAGTTAAGGGCTTGAATAATTAGTGAGGTAGTTGGGGATTACAACTACAAAGTTGTGGGTTCATGAAGGAGCTGGGTTTATGAAGGAGCTGGGTTTGTTTAGTTAGAAAGTAAAGAGCTGGGTTTATGAAGGACCTGGGTTTGTTTAGTTAGAAGCTAAGGAGCTGGGTTCATGAAGGAGCTGGGTTTATGAAGGAGCTGGGTTTGTTTAGTTAGAAGCTAAGAAGCTGGGTTTATGAAGGAGCTGGGTTTATGAAGGAGCTAGGTTTATGTAATTAGAAAGTAAAGAGATGGGTTCATGAAGGAGCTTAGTAGATAGCCTACCTAATTAGCTCATAGACAAGTAGTTAGTTACATTATGCTAGTTAGTGTTATGTGTGGCTTTCACAAGTAAATGTATTTGAGATTGACTATAGAGAATAGTGTTTTTTTTTAACACTTGCATCCTTTCTTTAAAAATAAACCACGTGCACAACTTAATGGAGAATGTGGAGCACTCTCGCGATGGCAAGACAAAGGAAGCAAAGACCAAAGGTGCGAGGGAGAGATTGACATAAGTCACATAAGTATTTCTTAATACTTAAAGGCTTATGTACGGTATGGAGACACCAAGTGAGACCTCTTATAGTAGCGATACGGAATACACAAGTGATAGTTCAAGTGGTAGTATAGAGTCAACGGCACGGACTCCATTTAGGAGAGGGATATCCTTAAGGGCTTGTGTAGCTAAAGCAGCCGGATGGACGTTAGAAGCAAACAAAGACAAAATAGCACCCGAGCATAAGGAGGTTAAAATAACATAGTTAACTTGTGCATTCTCCACATACGTATTGAAATCGTACATTGAGTTGTTAAAAGTGAAATTCCAGTTAAATCCAAGACCACTTGAAGGGTGAACCTTGCACTATGGACTCATCCAAGTCCAAATCCAATACCGCGGAGGAATGTGAGCCCAAACCCACTACTCGGACTACGGACGCTTAAGGGTGGGGAGTTTGGCCTCACAGAGAGAGAGAGCTTAACTAATTAACTTCACTAAAACTAATAACCTATACACGTGGCTCAAGCTCTTAAGGACTTGCTCCCTTGAGAGCGCTTGATGGAGAGAGAAGTAAATGAGGGAAAAAACACCTTAAGTAGCAAAGAGAGAGAGAGGGAGAGAGGGAGAGGGAGGTGAGGATAGGGTGAGAGGATTAGCACCTCCAATCACAATCCCTTAACCTTCTCCTCCAAAGTAGGGACTAATCCCCATCCACCAAGCTTCCTCCTTCCTAAACTAACAAGGTGGATCCAAAAGTGGGCATTTAACCCGCGGAGCTCACCTTGCTTCACCTTACCCCCTACTCACATTATCAAGGCATACTCTTATTGAAATCAAACCTTGAAATAATCACACAACACCACCTAATGCCTAAAATTAAATCCACACCACTCTTCAGTCTTTTTATGTTTTGTGAATAATCATAACACATCAAAGTCAAACTAAAATTGGTTTCGAAGAGTTAATCACCATATGTGGGCACCATTTTGGGCTCACATTGTCCTCTATGCAGATGGAGTTAGAGTACCATTTACCTTTCGGATGCAAGAGGACGGTCTAGCGTATGTGACATCCCAACGTCTGAGTATTCGGTTCGGCTTCAGAGAGGACACCATTATTGTTGACGAGGAAATTTTTGACGTTGTCACGTCAGAACTTACACACACCCTTGGTCGGGTTCCGCAGCGAGATGAGAACAATAACTTGTTTTGGCCTCACTGATTCTCAGATGGCTGCATCTATTGAGATCCTCACTCCTCGTAATTCCTCTACGTGCACCATTCAAACTCCTTTGCCACGTGATGTGAAGGTCAAGGTCGAGCCCGGTCTCGAGACCCCAATTGTAGAAAACGTTAGATTTCAGTCTGTAATAACACTTTCTTCTGATGAAGAGGGCAGTCCCACACAGGCCTCGCCTAAGGTCATAGTTAGTGGGAACGCTCCTACCCTAAAGCCTTTGTCGCAAGATACTGTTAGCATATTACCATTACTTAAACAACTTGCAGGAATGCCTGGAAAAAAAATATTCTTAAAAAAATAGACTACACGGTGATTAGACACGAGAGGGTTGAGTACCTTCCTCCTGTGTTCGATGGTGCCGTCATATTTGAGTTGCCACCCGCTGGTCACACGGCCGCACGGTCACAGGCCAAGTCAATGCAAGGAATGGACAAGCGTTACGACGGCCATGTGTGGACGAAGACCATCACCACCAACATCACAAACGACTTTGGTATATCCTTCCGTTATTGTGAGGCCAAACCCACCACCCTTAAGCGTCCTAGTCCGGGTGATGGTCTTGAGAATCACATGTAGCGTATGTAGCGTGAAAATTAATTTCTTCACATCCTTAAGCATTCATGTCATTGTGAATCACTTTGTTTATTAGAAATAGCCTCTTGGCTCGTGGTCGCGTTGGATTTTTTTAGGGTCCAACCGGCGGCCTTGGCAACACAAGTTCTCAAGGATATTCCCCTTTGGCTTTTGATCACCCTTTCCTTCACATTGCCCTTGCTAGAGTATTCCCTTTTATCCATTTTTTTTATAAGTGATCGAGTTTTACCAAAGAGGACGTAAGTGTTGAAAAACACTCCCTCAATGGTTAATCACAATTACAATTGCCTTTGAGGCCACACGTGATTCTAAATAAACTAATGCCTTAACTACTTGGATTGCACTACCAATTCTAAACACCTAATGTAATGCTTTCTAGAGATACTAATGTAAGTTAATTAGAACTAGCCTTGACTAGCTTCTCATGGGCAGCTCCGGGGCTCCGCCTTACCCGAACTCCACAGTCCAGCCACCAAGGCTTAGCCTTACCCGAGCTCCACAGTCCAGCAGCCAAGGCTTAGCCTCCCGAACTCCACAGTCCAGCAGCCAGGCTTAGCCTTACCCGAGCTCCACAGTCCAGCAGCCAGGCTTAGCCTTCCGAACTCCACAGTCCAGCAGCCAGGCTTAGCCTTACCCGAGCTCCACAGTCCAGCAGCCAGGCTTAGCCTTACCCGAGCTCCACAGTCCAGCAGCCAGGCTTAGCCTTACCCGAGTTCCACAGTCCAGCAGCCAGGCTTAGCCTTCCGAACTCCACAGTCCAGCAGCCAGGCTTAGCCTTACCCGAGCTCCACAGACCAGTAGCCAGGCTTAGCCTTACCCGAGCTCCACAGTCCAACAGCCAAGGCTTAGCCTTACCCCAAACTCAATCAAGCCGAACTAAATTCAACATAATCACCTAATCACCTAATCACCTAATTGCTCAAAGGCCCACATGCGAGCCTTTTAGCTACACACTTAAATGTAATCCCCTCAAGATGCTTAATCGGACAATTGCTAATTCTTTTAATACTCGGCTAATAGGCTAACTAATTACCTAACATCATCAACTAATCCACACACGTGGCCCAAAGCTCTAAGAGCTCACCTCTCTTGAGAGGACTTAAGAGAGAGAGCTCAACTAATTAACTCCACTAAAACTAATAACCTACACACGTGGCTCAAGCTCTTAAGAGCTTGCTCCCTTGAGAGCGCTTGATGGAGAGAGAAGTAAATGAGAGAGAAAACACCTTAAGTAGCAAAGAGGGAGAGAGAGGGAGAGGGAGAGAAAGGTGAGGATAGGGTGAGAGGATTAGCACCTCCAATCACAATCCCTTAACCTTCACCTTCAAAGTAGGGATTAATCCCCTTCCACCAAGCTTCCTTCTTCCTAAACTACCAAGGTGGATCCAAAAGTGGGCATTTAACCCGCGGAGCTCACCTTGCTTCACCTTACCCCCTACTCACATTATCAAGGCATACTCTTATTGAATTCATCCTTGAAATAATCACACAACACATTCTAAAGCCTAAACTTAAATCCACACCACACTTCACACTTCACTCTTTTTATGTTTTGTGAATAATCATAATACATCAAAGTCAAACTACAATTGGTTTCGAAGAGTTAATCACCACATGTGGGCACCATTTTGGGCTCACAGTTATTCCGCCTGCGTTGGACACCTGCGTTGCAACAACAAAGGACTGCGAATATCTGATCCGCCGACCTCGCATTTTCCAAGTCAACGAGACAGAGTTTGAAGGTTATACCCTCCAAGCCTTTGTAGTGGATCAAGCACCCCCAACTGCGTCTACGCTTGTTTGCAAGGTATGTAAAGAACCCCCGGCATGTATTGCTACATGTGGAGCTAAGATTTATTATGTGGCTGGCAAAATCAACCATACAAGAGCATGTATCCACATAGGAACTCACGATCACCCAGTCAAGGTGGGCGATTACACAGACACTAAGGCAAAGATTAGTGGCCTAATTGAAGAACAGATCGAGAAGACTCCCCAGGCTACCAAGAGTGCAGTGGTGTTGGAGGCTAGCAAAGTTCTAATTGGCAACTATCTTCTTCAACCCGATGACGCGCCCCCAAAGAAGCTTACTCTAGAGGAACTTGTTCCTGTTTTTTATCGATGTAAGGACATGGCTTCCCCAAACATCCGCAACAAGGCCATGAGTTTTCGTTTCCTCAGGAGGTATGGTGTCATGGACTCTATCACCAAACTTCGTGGAATCAGTTTATGGGCCTTTGTTTAGGAGAATAAATTTCCAGGTCAAGGCGCTGATCTTGACAAGGTTTTTGTCTTCAAGATGTCGGAAGTTGGGCCTGGTAGTGGGTGTAGGCATGCAAGGGCGGCACAATAACGGCAAAACTAAGTCCGTGGGAACTTTTTTTTTTGGTGGTTTAGGGTTTAGTGGAAAAGTGCCAGCCTGGCTAGATCGACGGTCAATCTGGATGGACTAGTGGCCGTAAGGCTGGGGTTTAGGGTCAGCCCCGGCTTCGCTCTGCGATTTCGAAATCGCGAGTTTGGCGCAGCGCTCTGAGTTGGCGGGAAAGCGTGTCTTCTTCCGTACGTCATGGGAGATCGGAAGGCAGTCCCCATCGCCGTAGGCTTCGTCGAACGCAAGGTGGCGTATTCTTTGTATTCGGTACCCTGAGCTCAGCAAGGAATCTGAATTGTGAGAACAATCTAGGGTTTAGGCTGAATTTTGGTTTCGGTGATGTCTTCTCATTTACGGTCTGGCAGTGGCATCAGTAATGGTCCTCATTCTACAACAGTACTTGCTTCTGCGAAATTAGAGTCCGGTGTTGCAACCCGTCACATTCCTAGATCAGGTTATGCTTATCCTATCTACAGAGAGGCACCGGAGTTATTTGAAGAGCATGCCTCCCGATCGTACACCAAGGGGGAATTTGCTGAGAAGTACATATTAGACTGTGGAGGAATGAACCCTAAGCAGGTTAGAGTTCCTCGAGATTGTACCAACGACGAGGTAGTTGCATTGTTTGGTCCAACTGTAGGCAAGAATGGTCACCATTACACCGAGTGTAAGGACGAGAAATTGATAGCACGTATAGAGAATTTATGGATGATTCTGCATCAACGGAGGCTGGTACCGGCCAGCCGAGTCATTTCACAAGCAATGGCTCGAGGTTTTGTTTGTGAAGTGAAGAGGAATAAGCGCATGAATTGGGCGGCATACGGAGAGTGGACCAATGCAGAACAATTGCGAAGGAGGGTGAAAGCTCTGAAAGGCGGTGGTGGGACTGTGCTTGGAGACGACGAGGTGCCAGACTGCACCATAGCCTCGGGTTTGTTAAGCGGTGGCGAGGAAGCATTTCACCTTGTTGACTCAAGCTGCAACATGGAGGAACTGGTAGAGTATAAGAACCTTGCCGATGCCGCATTGAAGGAGGCTTAGGTTCGGTTAGAAGAGCGAATCAAGTCCAGGGATGCAAGCGCAATGAAAGACGTTATTGCACGAGGCCAGATGCGGGACCGCACCAATCTGCTGTTGGCGTCGGAGGGTCAGCTGCAGATTCTTCTTGATCAACTCGCGGAGAAAGAGGCTACACCCACCACTGATGGTGATGGAGGCAGTTTAGGGTTGGAGCAGCTTCAGATAGAGATTTCAGCCCAGAGGCTCGTTGTCAAGACATTTCAAAAGTTGGCAGACGAAGGAGAAATGTTAGCCAAGAATGCGACTCAGAGTGACGACAACGTCACAGGCGAAATTATTGAGCTTGAGAACGACGTTGAAGTTTGCAAGCGTCATGCGGGGGCGGTTGCTAATATTTTGATGTGTGAAGGACGGCCAGGTTTGGGATTGGGTGCCAACATTGTTTCTCCGAAACCCTACTGTTGTAATGGTGAAACTACTACTGTAGAGAGGAATTTTCTTCCAACAGTGAAGTGTGTGTTTTGTGGATTGGGATTTGCTCCTTTGTGGGCATTAAGGTTTTCTTCTTGCCAACATCCATATCACCACTGGTGTGCAACGTATCATTTTGCAAGGACTGAGAAATGTGTATCAAAAGCTTGTAATGAACAGGTCCAGCATGTAGGCTGGTGGGAGAGTAGCGGACTTCGTAGGCCAAACGGGGTTGGGCTGCTGGACTCCCGAAACTTGGTTCGCCAAAGATGGATACAAGATGGTGAGTCGATCTTCTGTCGTTTGCTTCTGTTCAAGGTTCCTGTTTCTTGTTTTGGGCTTTGCTTCTCGTTTTGTGTATTAGCTGCGTTGGATGATCTGGTTTGCTTTTGAGTAAGGGTTTCAGGGTTTATGTTTGGGCTTGCATCGTGGTTTACAATCTGGTTTCAATATTTTTATCAATAGAAACATTCTGTATTTCAGAATGTTTGTACTAGCTGCGTTGGATGATCTGGTTGTGAGGCAAACGAGTGCTTTTGGTATACAATTCGGATGTGGGACTATGACCATATTTTGTTATGACTACCTACAACACTAAGATAAGTCCCATGCTTGAGGACAAGTTCCCATGCTTTGGCAAATTTTCCTTATCATCTATAAATCAGTTTAGGTGAAGTATTCAAGTTTTCCTCTGAAGTCTACAATCCTAGGGATCACAATGCGTAGAAATAATTGGAGTCACTCAGAACAGGTTGGGAGTCTTCAGCATGTGCACATTAGTTGCCGTGTAGTCACTTTGGAGTAGGTTGGGAGTCTTCAGCATGTGCACATTAGTTGCCGTGTAGTCACTTTGGAGTAGGCTGGGAGTCTTCAGCATGTGCACATTAGTTGCCGTGTAGTCACTTTGGAGTAGGCTGGGAGTCTGTAGTAAGGACTTCTGTCGAATTCACAAGTACTTATTGATGAAGAGTACCTTGATAGTCCTGCTAGGTTGATAGAGAGTCCTTCTGATGGCTTCGGGAGTATATGCACAATCTATGGACTTTATGTTACTTTGAAGGTATTTTCATTTATTTATATCCTATTTGGTACCTTTGTAGTCCTTTTGCCAAGGTATAAAGTCCTTGAAAAAGCTTTGGAAGCTACATTGCGAGTCCTTGACCAGTGCAGACTTACGGTTTAGGTTGGGTGTTACTTGCAGACTTTTTGGGTAGTCCTCAAATCACTCAAACAATAACAAATACTGTTTCAGTGTCAACCAATTTCAATGGTGGCTCGCAATCAAATGCCACTCCCAGTAAGAAGAGTGAGAAATGTAGTTTGCAATGGGATAATGAGAAAAATACGGGTGCTCTGAATTTAGACATAGGACAGGTCCCAGAAGAAGACTACTTGCCCAGTAGAGTAGGGCCATATCAAGTATATATTGATCGACCTTCGTCGAACTTTGAAGTTGCGGAGGATACTGCGGCACCAGGAGGAAGACAAGTTCAATCACCTA
Organism: Polytrichum commune; assembly: GCA_950295325.1. NCBI lineage: Eukaryota > Viridiplantae > Streptophyta > Polytrichopsida > Polytrichales > Polytrichaceae > Polytrichum > Polytrichum commune. The sequence goes on from OX485807.1 coordinate 42,410,226, forward strand.
GAGGTGCTTCACAGAAGGGGTCAGAATCACCAGGGAAGGAGCCAAGGGCAGAAATGAATGGTGAGAGGTCCACTGGGGAGAAGCAAAAGAAGTCTTCCGTAGAGAAACAAAAGAAGGAACGGAATGAGAAGATGTTCTTGGCAATGCCAGAAGAGGTGTCCGTAGAGAGTGAAAGCGGGTCTGAGAGCGACAATGAAGAAGAACGTCCTGAAGATGAGGCGGAAGGTCTGAAGAAGACCAACAATAAAAGAAAGCACAACACCCAGAAGAAGAAGACCAAAACACCAGTCTCTGAGCGGAAGAGTACAGCTTCAAATACTCGCTCTGCTAGCAAGAGTGCACCTGAGTTGGGGAAAAGTCCTGAGATCGTCAAAAAATCTAAGAATGACAAAAAGTAGGGTAGCAAAAAACAGAGAGGTAGTTCTTGATGTTGGTGTTCTGCGTAGTAGCGCCTATCGGAAATGCTCATTGGACCTGAGATTAAATGGTAATATGAATAAAAAAAAGTTGCACACCACATCCTGATGTGTCTCTATCCTTGAGATTTGAGAAATGCATGTATTTCGGTGGTCTTTTGCATTACAAATGAGTCAACGTTCTCAGGCAGTCAATCCATGATAGTCAACATGTCAATGTGTCGAAGCTTTCAATTTGTTTCAAAACATTTTTTCATGTTCTGATCGATTTGATGAGGAAATCTGCAATTATGAATAAACCTTTCTCATCATGGCGTTTCGTTGACTGAGCATTTTCATGTGGAATAGGGATGTCAACATGCGAGAATGTATGTACTCAGGCTTTGTTATAAAACATACCAAGTTGGAATTAATGTGAAGTTTTATATGATTATTGTTACTATTTTCTATCATCATGAGTTCAGTTTACGCAAATTACAAGTGTACTTGCTTCCTTGCTGATATTAGTGACATAGATGTGTGCATGTGACCAAATCCTCTTGAAGATTAGTTTGTCTTACTGCGTACTTTCAGGAGAAACAATGTGTACTGATGCAATTTGTAGGCTAACCGTGCATCAGATCGTGGAGCCCTGTGCAGAGATTGTCATTGTGATACTTTACCTTCTTGGTTTGTACACTTCTCCAAATTACTAGAGAAAGTGCTACATTACAAAAAGAGCATAGTCAGCTCGAGTAAAAAGTGCACAGAGCTTTCTCCTGTCCCGACGCATGCTCTTTGTCATGTACTTGTGATCAGCAGAGGCCATAGCTTACAGTGCACACCAACCTGTGACTTTCTCTCACTGTAAATTGGGTGTTGAAATTAAATTAAACGGTTTTAAAGTAGCTGCATGCTGCTATGTAAACTATGTCTCTCCAAATACACAATAAACTGCACTTGTGTCTAAAGACACATTTGAAGTCTAAAGATGCCTCATCATTAAACCTTGTCTTCTTGTCTACCCTAAACCCTGAAAACCTTGCTCTAGCATGCTCCAACCTCCAACCTCTAGCATGCTCCATGCTCCAACCTTTAGCACCCATCTTTGTAACTGCACATACCAAAGGAAACAAAAAACAGAACAAAAACAAAGAACAAACGTGATATAGACTACAACTACCACGTAAAGAAAAAAGTTCACAACTAGAAGTAAGTGTAAATCTGCAAAATGTACAAACTTCAGAAAGTTTTTTAGTGCTCCGGAGTATTTCAGTTCACTTCTAAACCTGCAATAACAGATAAAATTTTATCCTTGGCACCTGTTGGCAAATTGTACACTGGAGCGTTACCTGCAACTCTATAATCCGTAGGGGTCATAAGAAACTTAATTACTACCACGTGACAAGCATGCATGTATACAGTTTTAGAAGAATTCAACAAAACATACGATGAAGAATCAGAGCGACTCCATTTCTGATAATATGTACCACACACAACCTTATCGCCCACCTGGAAAGATGTACCCCAATGACATGTGAAGGCAACTTTAACCTCATGGACACCTCTACTACAACAGATGAGGAAGAACTCAACACCTTCATCATTGTCAATAGATGCCACAACCGCAAAATTGTCTCCCACCTCCAACAACGCAGAGAGCTCGTCCCCGTCAGTTCCGAATTGCAGCTCATGCAATTGCCAATTCTCGGCCATTGTCCTCCTTACGAGGTTGTTATTGGCAGGCTGAAGATGCTCTGATCTCCATGAGCCAGTCCATGATCGATTTGGACATTCATCCCAATTCTCCTCTAAACAAGATTTGCAGAAGCAAGCAAGGTTCCTCAACAACAAATGAGTCAGATTATTCTTATTACAACCATAGATTGAGTGAATGCTCATCGTACCATGCACTCGATCACATTGAACTCCACTACATTTCCTCTCCACATCCTTCGTTTGGATATGCCAGAACACTCGCTTCATTGGCTTTCGAACGCCATGATAGGAAGATTCCGGTCTCTCTACCAGGTGCTTTCGTAAAAAATCGACCACTTCCGCTGCATTTGTCAATCTTGCACCTGCAACGTTACGTTCACTTGTTCGTTTCGAATATAACGTTTGACCACAGCCCCGGCTCCGTCATGAGGGCCCTTACCATGGGCGCTTCCAAAAAATGACCAGAGCATTTTACATCCATTTGTTATAGTTGGATACTTAGACACGAAATACCACGGTTTAGACGACTTGAATTGTTGTGCACAGCCATCGCTCCATACAAAGTGGCGCTTCGGAGCATAACCTCTCTCTACCATATACTGCCAATGTAACTTGAAGCAATGTTGCACCATATTAGTGTCATGTGTAGGATCATCTGAGATGTAAAAGTGATATTATGTTAATATCCAGGAATCTTCATCATACCGTGTGGCATTAGGATTGTGACGAAAACAAATGTGGATTAGTATACTAATTTGAAAAGAATGCCAATGCATACTTTGGACCTCATTCTGGACTTCGAATGTATAATTCTCAGCAAAATCAACAATTGATACAACACTGTCTTGTGGAAAAGACTTCAAACATTCCCGAAATTGTTTGTCTTCCCACCTCGCGACAAAGTTGTGCTTCACAAAGAAGTCCAACTTTGGCTTCAAGTAATCGATAAATTCGTCTGAAGTGGCTTTCTTGTAAACTAAAGTCAGTCTCTTTAGCGACTTACCTTTTTTTGATATTGTCTCCTCCAAAGAGAACCGTCTCCAGTCAACAAGGGCTGACTCGGACCCTTCCAATTCATTCTCACAAAACTTAAACAGATTTTCAACTCCACATTTATCACATTCGCCCATTAAACATTCTCTCTTATGCCACTCATCCAATTCTCCTTTGCTACAAACAATTGACTCCCAAAGCTCAGTTAAACCAGCATACAATTTTGGCCCAGCAATACACGTACCGGGGGAATGGGAACAAACGTTCTTGCTCTTGCGCATGTTGTTTAGCGCCACCCTGAGCTCCTCCAATTCGACATGGTAGATACAGCAACAGGTGTTTCGATCTTTCAAAGGCTTCACAAAAAATGGTTTTAGATACTCAAAGCTCCTTTGGCCAATGTCCACCATAGGATTGGACTCTTGAAACTTGAGGAAAAAGCTTGTCTGCACGGCAGTCATTGATTAGAAATGTGTAATATGTCATATACCGACAAGTATAGTGACTCAACTAAAATCGCCAATGCACTTGTTATGGACATCTTAATTACTTCTGTACAAAATAGGGACTCCACAAATTGCTCTAAGTACTATGTAGGACTAGTGTGAAGATACTAAGTATACATGTGAACAACTTAAAACTTGAGGAAATGGACAGTAAATGACTTTTAGGACTTCTACTGGACAATGTAAGTACTATTCTAGTGACTGTGAACCTCAAATGAGAGTTGTAAGTACTATGAGTGAATCTTGTGAGGAATTTGATTATTTAAAGGACTATCAATAACTAATAAAAGGACTCAATCCCACCTACATAGGACTTCTATCGGAGATGTGTGACTTGATAAGGACTAGGCTAGATGCCGTCAGATTTCTACAGGACATGTGGGAGTGTTGCAAGACTCCTCAAGGACTCTTTCTAAAAACTTGGACTCTAAGGTACGACAAAAGTAAATCTAAAAACCGTTTATGGACTCGATGAACGTGTGTAGGACTTTAACAAGTAAAACTGAAAACCTCTACGGAATTCTGCAGCACACAAAGCTACTTCATAGAACTAAACAGAAAGGAAGCTCACGAGCAATGGAAATTTGATAGACTTTCAGCAGATTCGAAGTAAAACTGAAAACCTCTACGGAATTCTGCAGCACACAAAGCTACTTCATAGAAACAAAAGAAAGGAAGCTTACGAGCAATGAAAATTTGAGAGACTTTCAGCAGGTTTGAATGAGGAGGTCACCTGACTTTCGGTGAGGTAATGCGTGGCTTTCTCATCGTACTTGTGGGAGTCCAAATTCGACGGAAAGACGGAAATACGGAAATACGGATTCCATTTCCGTATTTTACCTTGCTTATCTGAAGATAATAGGGTCTCTTAGGACAAAATTAATTGTACCAGGAAATAGAGTATTCTAACCCCGCCTCGTGCGATAAAACGACTCTAAATAAGTACTATGACCGGTCCGTCAAATAGGATGGGCGGACCATGTAATCATGGTCCAAACCATTGGTCCGGACCAAGTAACGGACGCGCCAAGATTACCCAACGGCCCGGAAGTGGCGGTTATAACGGGCCTTATGACGGTTGGGGGAAAAGACAGCCGTTGGTAAAAATGTTAGTAAAACCGTTGGTGGGAACCGCCGGAAAATGGTTGGTAACCGTTTTCCGTTAAACCAAACGGTAAGAGGGGAAGGAAGAGGGAGGAAGGATATTTAAGGGTCCCTTCCTTCTCCCTCCCACTTTTTTCTAAAAAAGGCAATCTGTTGAGAGAACGAGTGGTGAGGTGTTAATTCTTTCGAGCCGCCAGCAGTGGGATTGCTGGGACTCTGCACTTTTCAGTCACCGGCAGTGGGCTTGCCGGGACTCTGTGGCAATTAGACGGAAGGGAAGGGATTCGGGAGAGAGGGAGTTTCCGTGGTCGAGCCGGAAACTGAGGGAAGAGGAAAATGCCGGAAGCACGGGAAGAGGATCAGAGGGAACCTATCCCGGTTCCGCTCAAAGCCCTCATCCCTGCAATTCCGAGGGAGGATAGGGAGCTATAGGAGCTCGCGGAGGATCTCCGGGTTATGGGCTGCGCGGGGTTGCTAGCCAAACCCTGGAACCTCCGAGCCGAAGATACCCTCCGAGAGTTTAAGTTTGAGAGAGGAAATCAGTGGCTAGGGACAAAGAGTGTCGCAACCCATGCTAGGTCCCTTAATAATCTTGCCAATTTTCAATTCTAGCAAAGGTTACGAGTCGCTAACCCTTCGCATTCCGCCATGCTAATGGATAGCTCCTCTTACCCCGGACCAATAGTTCATAGGAGGGAACCAACTCCTACTTTGCTTTCGGGACTCACCCCTTAATCGGTAACCCATTTCCCCAATGTGGACTTCCATCCATGGAAGTCCAATCCTATGTTGATCATCGCGTTGCCGGAGCAACACTACAACAACCCGAACCATACTAGGCAACTATGGCCTCACAATAGGCCAAAGCCCATGGAGGCCTTGCCGTTCGGCCTCGGGTGGGTGAGGCCACACCACCTCACCCATATAAGCCTCTAGGACTCTACGCGGGACCCCTACCCCACCGTCAAGAGACCTCTTGTCTCTCTACCAAGAGTTGGGGCCAAGTGGACATTTTCCCTTAGCTGCTGGGCCTAGAAGCCCCTAGCAGCTTCAGACCATCATAACTTCCTTGTTTGGTGTCTGATCTTAACAACCAACCACTCCATCTTCATCTACGCTTCACGTAGATGCCGATGGACTCCTCACTTGCCCCATTCGGGCAAGTGCTGAGGAAGTTATGCCTGTTTGAACCTTTGCAGTCCCGGGAATCACTCCCAGGCACTGCTGTACCAGGGCGCTGTCCCGGGACAGCGCCCCACTCAAATGGCCATAACTCCTAGCTCACACCTCCGATTGAGGTGTTCTTGAGCATTCTAGAATCACCACGCCATGAGCTACGCATAGCTTATGGCCTTACCCTTGTGCCTCCTAGTCTCCGTGGGTGGGAGGCGTTCCCAACGCCCGGGGCCCTCACCCACACTAGGATCACTTGGGCCCTCTCACCAACGGCGCCACAAGTCCCGGGTGTCACTCCGGGGTCCCCCTTGTGCCCATGGTGTTTCGGGCACTCCTCATGGAGAGGTGCGCGACACTCACCCCCACCAAACGGAGTCGATGCCCTCATCGACTATACTCGTAGTCGGCACACCAATTCTCAAGTTGCCATCCTCTATGGTGCGGCATTGTGTTTACCTTAGGGCGCGACCCCCACAATGCATCTTCAAATTTGGCATGGTCCCAAAGGTGTCGTTCCTAGGTGGTCCGTTAGCGACCTTGGATCTCTCCTCGAAGGACCTAACCTACACTAGACCCACCTACTTTGGGACTCACTTGGGTTGCCCCTCCTTTGGGGCCTCCCCCGTTAGGCTCCACTAGCCTAACCTGACACATCTAGGCGAGACCTCAACGCTTCCACTAAGTTGTCTCGGTTGCAACTCCGAGATGGCTTTCCATTGTTAAGCCACGCCTCGATCGCACGGGGGTGATGCCAAGTCCCGCCCGACTCGGTTCCCACTTTGCTCTTTCGAGACATGGGTTCATGACTCCCATGCGCCAACTCTCGTTAGCTCGCGGGTAGCACTTTTATGAGCACGCGCCATCACCTTGTCCCCGCCCGGACAAGCCCACAATTAAGAAGTTTCTTGGTTTTATCCAAGGCCCCTCCAAGCCATGGCCCCCAATTACTCGGCTTACCCAACCTAGTTTGGCATATCTATTCCCCCTCTTCCACTAACCAAGCACAAGTACAAGACTAGGACCTCATCTCATACTTTTCTCTTTGCACCACTAAAGTTTGGACTTTATTCCCTCAAGCCAAAGAACAAGTACATGTTGTGGAGCAATTAGCCTCGAAGCTAAGTGTGCTACTAGCGTCTCTCCCCCACTAAAGGAGATTGATGTCCTCATCAATGCCTACGCTTCATTTTATTGGAATCCTTAGCCTTAGTTTCTTCAAAGTGCTTCACCAATTCATTGGTGTTCACCATGTCTCTTGCCGCCACCCAAGCGGTTTGTTTCTCATGGTATCCTCACCATTTCACCAAGTACTCCTTTGTACATTTTCTTTCATTTTCACTTGGGCTTCCTACACTTGAGGATGCCCTCCTACCTCATGTTCCAAATGACCTCCACAAGGTCGGGACGTGGCCTAATCACTTGCTTGTGATCGGGCCACAAGGTGTCGTCCTAAAATGACTTTCGTAATGAGACATGAAATGTCGGATGCACTTTGATCTCGGGCGGTAATTAATTCCAACTTATACATGTCCTTGAACACTTGTTCCACAATGGAAAACGAAGCTCCAATTTTGGACATGAACTTTTGGAGCGAGGCCTTCTGGCTAAGTGAAGTTGTTCACATTCAACAACACCTTTTGGCCCACCTCATTCTCCACTTCGCGTCTTCCGGCATTTACTAGCACTCCGTAGCACCTTCGGGCTTTCTCCACCAACAACTTGGTCATCTCCAAGACTTGTTTACCATCCTTGGCCAAGTCCTCACCATCTTGGTAAAACTCTAGTGTTGAATGTGCCCCCTCGAGAGCTAGGTTAATAGGTTGGAGCGCATCCACTCCATAAGCCACCACCAAAGACCACCCCTTGGTAGCCAAGTGCGTGGCTACATTGCAATTACACTCCGCTCGACCCACATAGTCCGCCCAATCTCCTTGGTCCGCCCCCACCAAGCTCCTCAAGTATTGCTTCAAGTCTCCATTCACACGCTTTGTTTTCCCATCCATTTGGGAATACACGGCCGTGCTAAACCTTAGTTTCAATACAACCTCCTTAGAGAAATGCATTGAAAATGCACTTGTGAACTTTGGATCTTGATCCCACACAATCACTCTTGGCAACCCGTGGTGCCTCAACCATCCTTTGAGAAAAGGCTATGTGGTCTCCAACGCGGTGGCGGTTCCCACAATCGGCACCATGTGTGCCAACTTGGCAAACCGCTCTACCATCAACAAGATGGCATCATACCCATGTGACTCCGGCAAACTTGTGATCAAGTCCATGCACATACTATGCCATGGCGCCGACGGGATAGGCAACGGTTGCAAGAAACCGCCTTGCTTTTGATAAGAAGCTCGGTTCACTTTGCACTTTGATTCAAGCCTTCACAAAGTGGGCTATATCTTCCTTTATGCACCGCCAATGGTACCTCCATGACACCATTCTATGGCGGTTTTTTCTTTCTCCTCTAAGGCCGGCAATAGGACTATCAAATTCCTCCTTCAAAACCGATAGCCTCAACTTGCCTTGTGGCACATACACCCAACTTTGCTTGCACTTGAACAATCCGTCCACCAACTTAACCGCTTTGAGCACCTTGCTCTTGCGAAGTTCACCTAAAAGTTTTTGTGCTTTTGGGGTAGTTAATTTACCCCTCCCGTATCTTGCATCACAAGTTTCCTTCGCCGGCACACATTAGCCACAAGGTTTGGATGGTTCTCATTGCTTGGAACTCATCCGGTCTACTTCGCGCATCCGGCACCACATTTCCACGGTCCGGTTTGTGGATCAAATCCACCTTCATAAGCGCCAAACTATCATGCCAACGCAATGACTTGGCGCTCACTTGCGCTTGTATGTCAAAATACTTTTAGGACACATTGTCCTTGTAGACCTTTATTTTGTGCGACCCCAACTAGTGTCGCCACATCTTCAAGCAATACACTACGCAAAGAAGTTCTTTGTCATGAGTTGGTTGTCTTCTTTGACAACCATCGAGCTACATGCTCGCATATGCAATGGCCATCCATCTTACACATAATCCACCATTGGCAAAATCATTCACCCCCATATGCACCTCAAAAGGTTTGTCAAGCTCCGTGAACTTGAGCACGGGCGGCGAAGAGAACTTGGTGTTAAGCTCTCCAAAGACTCATGACAAACATCATCCCACTCTTGGGATAGCCATTTCTTCCACAAGTCGAACCATCGAGCTTCATGCTCTCGTATGCAATGGCCATCCATCTTGCATCAACATCCGCCAATGGTAAAGTCCTCGCCCCCCGTATGCACCTCAAAAGGTTTGTCAAGCTCCGCGAACTTGAACACGGGTGGTAAAGAGGAACTTGGTCTTAAGCTCCTCAAAGACTTGGTGGCAAGGCTCATCCCACTCTTGGGATAGCCATTTCTTGCACAAGTTGGACAAGCTTCTACAACCATGGAGCTTAATGCTCCCATAAGCAATGGTCCTCCATCTTGGATCAACATCCGCCAATGGTAAAGTCCTTTGCCTTCATGTGCACCTCAACATGCTCATGAAAACCCGAAACTTAACCACATCTTGTGAAGAGAACTTTTTCTTGAGCTCCCCAAAGGCTTGGTGACAAGGCTCATCCCACTCTTGGAATAGCCATTTTTTCCAACATGTTGACTAAGGTTCTAGCAACCTTAGAAAAACCATGAATGAAGTGGTGGTAGTAGTTGGTTAGGCCAACAAATGACCTAAGCCCTTTTCTTGAGTCAAGGGCCAATTCTCTTCTTGGATTGCCTTGACATTCTTCATGTTCATCCACCAACTTCCTTTGTCACCACATACCTCAAGAACTCAATTTCTCGTTGAGCAAAGTTATTTTTCACTCCTTGGCGGTAACTTTTTGGGCAACACATTGGTGAATACATCCTTGTATCTCACCAACATCCCACCAATGTGATTTGGAGGAGGCCCATCTTTCCTAGCCTCTCCATACATTCCTTGGAGTTGCTCCAATGGAACCACGACCATTATGTTTTCTATTTTTCAGTTGGTCCATTAAGACCAAATTCAACTTGGGTCCTCCTACCATAGGAGTCCTTGTCAATTTGAACATCAACTCATTGCCATTATGACACATCATAATGCACCGCAAGCACACCGGCTTGCACCTCACATCTTTCATGTGAGTTTCAAAGAAGGCGGCCTTCACAATGACATGCATTTCATCTATTTCACATGGTATGAAATTTTGACACAAATCCAATGTCCCACATTGAAAGGTTACATGCATCGCGGCCTCCTTTGTCTCATGCGGTTCGCCCTTTCCAAACCGCACCTTGGTGGGCTTGCCCGCTCTATCAATCGGCAAGCCCCAACTCCCTTGTGAGTTTTGGGCTCAAGAAGGAATGGCTTGCCTCTTTGTCAACCCATGAGACATTTCTCCCATTCATTTGAGCCTCAAGGTACAAAAGACTTGGCCTCGGCTTAAGGCTACTAGCCTTGGCCACAATGCCATCGTCTTACATTTGGTCCTCCGCAACTTGGCTTGGCTTGGTCCGCAAAGCTAACTTTAAACATTTCGTCCGCGGGACAAATTGGTTTGGTGCCACAAAACCAATTTCTAATAGTTTGTCCGCAAAACAAACATGTTTTGCCTTGGTAGCACAAAGCCACCTTCCCACACTCCGTCCGCGGCACGAACATGAATTGCCTTGGTAGGACAAACCCACCTCCCAACATTCCGTCCGCGGCACAAGTATGATTTGCTTTGGAAGCATAAAGCCACCTTTCAACATTCCGTCTGCGGCACCAACATGTTTTGCCTAAGTAAAATGGACCAAACAATTTGCACTCATTTCTTTGGGACCTACTTTGGCTAAAGCCACTTGTGGTGATGCGCCGCCAACTTCTCTTTGGGACCATCGGCTTCAATGCTCTTGCAAACTTGATGGTCCCCACCATGTCCTCAAGAAGCCTTAGGGACTTAAACAAGGCATCCACCACCCGCTTTTAAAACCCCACCTAAAAGGATGCATTTCTTAGAAAGCTCGTCCGTTTTAGGTGTATCCTTCATTTGTGCGTTTGAATAGCGCACATAGGCCTTAAGAGGGCCCGGGTGCCTCATTAGCACCAAATTCATTCCAACATCAATACCTTCCAGGCATTTCGAATTGGAATTTCAATCCAACATTAATGCCCTCCAAGGTTTTGGGTGCTTTCGGTATTCTAGGCCCCAAAAGTTTTTTGAGGTTTCCGGGAGCCCTTTTCAAAGCACTCCTCCATTTTCCTTACCAAATCCACCCTCATGCCCACCATTGTCATTTGAACCAATGGTATGGTCAAATTCCACTTGCACATGATCCTTGTTCCAATTTGAGCCTCACAACCTTTTGGAAACCCCGGGCTAACCATAATAACCCTCAGGTTTGATAGCCATGTCTCCCTCAAAGTGCTAGCTCAAATAATGGAACCCTGCTCTGATACCAAGTGTCGCAACCCTTGCTAGCCCCCCCCTTGACCATCTTGCCAATTTTCAATTCTAGCAAAGGTTACGAGTGGCTAACCCTTCGCATACCGCCATGCTAATGGTTAGCTCCTCTAACCCCGGACCAATAGTTCATAGGAGGGAACCAACCCTCCTACTTTGCTTTCGGGACTCACCCCTTAATCGGTAACCCATTTCCCCAATGTGGACTTCCATCCATGGAAGTCCAATCCTATGTTGATCATCGCGTTGCCGGAGCAACACTACAACAACCCGAACCATACTAGGCAACTATGGCCTCACAATAGGCCAAAGCCCATGGAGGCCTTGCCGTTCGGCCTCGGGTGGGTGAGGCCACACCACCTCACCCATATAAGCCTCTAGGACTCTACGCGGGGCCCCTACCCCACCGTCAACCAACCTCTTGTCTCTCTACCAAGAGTTGGGGCCAAGTGGACATTTTCCCTTAGCTGCTGGGCCTAGAAGCCCCCAGCAGCTTCAGACCATCATAACTGCCTTGTATGATGTTGAATGCTAACACTTGACCACTCCATCTTCATCTACGCTTCACGTAGATGCCGATGGACTCCTCACTTGCCCCATTCGGGCAAGTGCTGAGGAAGTTATGCCTGTTTGAACCTTGGCAGTCCCGGGAATCACTCCCAGGCACTGCAGTACCAGGGCGCTGTCCCGGGACAGCGCCCCACTCAAATGGCCATAACTCCTAGCTCACACCTCCGATTGAGGTGTTCTTGAGCATTCTAGAATCACCACGCCATGAGCTACGCATAGCTTATGGCCTTACCCTTGTGCCTCCTAGTCTCCGTGGGTGGGAGGCGTTCCCAACGCCCGGGGCCCTCACCCACACTAGGATCACTTGGGCCCTCTCACCAACGGCGCCACAAGTCCCGGGTGTCACTCCGGGGTCCCCCTTGTGCCCATGGTGTTTCGGGCACTCCTCATGGAGAGGTGCGCGACAACCCAGCCAGCAGGGAGGCGGCTCTCGGCCTAGTAGTTCCGGAGGGGCTCCGGAAAGGGTCCGTTCTCCCCAGGTGAGGCGGAAGAGCACCGGGTCGGTCCGATCCGGAAGGGGCCAGTCCCCTGTTCCGCGGAACTCGGATAGGTCCCGGACTCTGGATAGGGCTAGGACGCCGATCCGGCACCAGACTTCCGATCGGGAGGCAACTCCGAGTAGGGGCAAGGCCTCTATGACCCATGCCTCGCCATCGTCTCCACGGGACTGCCAAATGGTGAGTCCCTTTCCTCCGCCACCCTCAAGGGCGGCCTCGAACAGGGATCCGCGGACGGCTTCGATCTCGGGCGGACGGAATCCGGAGCAGGGCACCGGAAGCGATCCTTCTCCAGTCCGAAGCATCCGGATGGGGACAGCTTTCGAAACCCCAGGGACAGTCTCCGGGACACCAGGGACCGCTACCCCACGGACCGAGAGGGCAGCGGATTCGGAGGACGAGGTTGCTCCGTCTCCGAACATGAGGAGGATGCTCACGCGGCTGCAGAAGGCATCACCGGCAGGGGGCTCATCCGCCGTCAGTGGGTTAGGGAGTCACTCAAAGGAGGGATCGGCTCCGAAGAAGCACCGGTCTTCTTAGTTAGGAGAGTAGCTCGATTAGTTAGGCAGAATAGAGGTAGGCAGGTAGGACTTAGGAGTTTTTGAAGACGAGTAATAAAATTTTCCCCTGGTAGTGTCAGCGGAAAACCCGGATCTGGATCCAGGAAATCCGGGAGACCGGGTGTAGTTAGGGTTTTCTTAAGCGGCGGCCGCTTGGGCCGCCGCCCTCAGTTTAGGGATTTTTGAGCCTCTACTTAAGGCTGAATAAGGAGCTTGAGAAGGGTTCCTTCTCAACTGTTGTATTGCGATTACTCCTATCCTGAATAAGTGTCGCGCACCTCTCCATGAGGAGTGCCCGAAACACCATGGGCACAAGGGGGACCCCGGAGTGACACCCGGGACTTGTGGCGCCGTTGGTGAGAGGGCCCAAGTGATCCTAGTGTGGGTGAGGGCCCCGGGCGTTGGGAACGCCTCCCACCCACGAAGACTAGGAGGCACAAGGGTAAGGCCATGAGCTATGCGTAGCTCATGGCGTGGTGATTCTAGAAAGCTCAAGAACACCTCAATCGGAGGTGTGAGCTAGGAGTTATGGCCATTTGAGTGGGGCGCTGTCCCGGGACAGCGCCCTGGTACAGCAGTGCCTGGGAGTGATTCCCGGGACTGCCAAGGTTCAAACAGGCATAACTTCCTCAAGACTTGCTGAAATGGGGCAAGTGAGGAGTCCATCGGCATGTACGTGAAGCGTAGATGAGGATGGAGTGGTTGGTTGTTATGATCAGACATCATACAAGGAGGTTATGATGGTCTGAAGCTGCTGGGGGGGTTCTAGGCCCAGCAGCTAAGGGAAAATGTCCACTTGGCCCCAACTCTTGGTAGAGAGACAAGAGGTTGGTTGGCGGTGGGGTAGGGGCTCCGTGTAGAGTCCTAGAGGCTTATATGGGTGAGGTGGTGTGGCCTCACCCACCCGAGGCCGAACGGCACGGCCTCCATGGGCATTGGCCCAATGTGAGGCCATAGTTGCCTAGTATGGTTCGGGTTGTTGTAGTGTTGCTCCGGCAACGCGATGATCAACATCGGATTGGACTTCCATGGATGGAAGTCCACATTGGGGAAATGGGTTACCGATTAAGGGGTGAGTCCCGAAAGCAAAGTAGGAGGGTTGGTTCCCTCCTATGAACTATAAGGTCCGGGGTAGGAGGAGCTAATCATTAGCATGGCGGAATGCGAATGGTTAGCGCTCGTAACCTTTGCTAGAATTGAAAATTGGCAAGATTGTGAAGGGGGCCTAGCAAGGGTTGCGACACGTGGTATCAGAGCAGGGTTCCAAGTTTTGAGCTCACACTTTGAGGGAAACATGGGTATCAAAAATGCGGGTTATGATGGTGAGCCCGGGGTTTCCAAAAGGTTGTGAGGCTCAAATTGGAACAAGGATCATGTGCAAGTGGAATTTGACCATACCATTGGTTCTAATGACAATGGTGGGCATGAGGGTGGATTTGGTAAGGAAAATGGAGGAGTGCTTTGAAAAGGGCTCCCGCAAACCTCAAAAAACATTTGGGGCCTAGAATACCGAAAGCACCCAAAACCTTGGAGGGCATTAATGTTGGATTGAAATTCCAATTCGAAATGCTTGGAAGGTATTGATGTTGGAATGAATTTGGTGCTAATGAGGCACCCGGGGCTTCTTAAGGCCTATGTGCGCTATTCAAACGCACAAATGAAGGATACACCTAAAACGGACGAGTTTTCTAAGAAATGCATCCTTTTAGGTGGGGTTTTAAAAGCGGGTGGTGGATGCTTTGTTTAAGTCCCTAAGGCTTCTTGAGGACATGGTGGGGACCATCAAATTTGCAAGAGCATTGAAGCCGATGGTCCCAAAGAGAAGTTTGGCGGCGCATCACCACAAGTGGCTTTAGCCAAAGTAGGTCCCAAGGAAATGAGCGCAAGTAGTTTGGCCCATTATACCAAGGCAAATCATGCTAGCTCGTGCCGTGGACGAAATGTGAGAAGGTGGTTTGGTGGTACCAAGCTAGATCATATGTGTGCCACGGACGGAGTGTTAAAAGTTGGCCTTGCGGACCAAGCCAAACTCATGGTGTTGCCGAGGACCAAATGTTAGACGATGGTTTTGTGGCCAAGGCTAGTAGCCTTAAGCCAAGGCCAACTATTTTATATCTTGAGGCTCAAATGAATGGGACAAACGTCTAATGGGTTGACAAAGAGGCAAGCCATGCCTTCTTGAGCCCAAAACTCATAAGGGAGTTGGGGCTTGCCGATTGGTAGAGCGGGCAAGCCCACCAAGGTGCGGTTTGGAAAGGGCACACCGCATGAGACAAAGGAGGCCGCGATGCATGTAACCTTTCAATGTGGGACATTGGATTTTTGTCAAAATTTCACACCATGTGAAATAGATGAAATGCATGTCATTGTGAAGGCCGCCTTCTTTGAAACTCACATGATAGATGTGAGGTGCAAGCCGGTGTGCTTGCGGTGCATTATGATGTGTCATAATGGCAAAGAATTGAAGTTCAAATTAACAATGACTCCTATGGTAGGAGGACCTAAGTTCAATTTGGTCTTAATGGACCGAATAAAAAAAAAAAAAAAAACATAATAGTCGTGGTTCAATTGGAGCAACTCCAAGGAACGTATGGGGAGGCTAGGAAAGATGGGCCTCCCCCAAACAACATTGGTGTGATGTTGGTGAAATACAAGGATGTATTCACCAATGTGTTGCCCAAAAAAAAATTACCGCCAAGAAGTGAAAAATCACTTTGCTCAACGAGAGATTGAGCTCTTGAGGTATGTGGTGATAAATGAAGTTGGTGGACGAACATGAAGAATGTCAAGGCAATCCACAAGGAGAATTGGCCCTTGATTCAAAAGGGCTTAGGTCATTTGTTGGCCTAGCCAACTACTACCACCACTTCATTCGAGAGTTTTCTAAGGTTGCTAGGACCTTATTCAACTTATTGAGGAAAATGGCTATCCCAAGAGTGGGATGAGCTTTGTCACCAACCCTTTGGGGAGCTCAAAAACAAGTTCTCTTCGCCGCCCGTGCTTAAGTTTGCGAAATTTGTCAAACCTTTTGAGGTGCATACGGGGGCGAGTGACTTTACCATTGGCGGATGTTGATCCAAGATGGATGCCCATTGCATATGGGAGTATTAAGCTTAAAGGTTGTCAAACCTTGTGCGACCTATGAAAGAAATGGCTATCTCAAGAGTGGGATGAGCCTTGCCCCAAAGTCTTTGGGGAGCTTAATACAAAATTGTGTTTGCCACCCGTGCTCAAGTTCGCGGAGCTTGACAAACCTTTTGAGGTGCATACGGGGGGACGAGTGACTTTGCCATTGGCGGATGGTCAATGTAAGATGGATGGCCATTGCATATGAGAGCGTTAAGCTTGATGGTTATCCGACCTTATCCGACTTGTGGAAGAAATGGCTATCCCAAGAGTGGGATGAACCTTGCCACCAAGTCTTTGGGGAGCTTGAGAGCAAGTGTTCTTAGACACCCGTGCTCAAGTTCGCGGAGCTTGACAAACCTTTTGAGGTGCATACGGGGGTGAGCGACTTTGCTAATGGCGGATTGTTGATGTAAGATGGATGGCCATTGCATATGGGAGCATAAAGCTCGATGGTTGTCAAAGAAGACAACCAACTCATGACAAAGAATTTCTTTGCCGTAGTGCATTGCTTGAAGATGTAGCGACACTATTTGGGATCGCACAAAGCAAAGGTCTACATGGACAATGTGTCCTAAAAGAATTTTGACATTCAAGCGCAAGTGAGCGCTAAGTCATTGCGGTGGCATGATAGTTTGGCGCTTATAAAGGTGGATTTGATCCACAAACCGGACCGTGGAAATGTGGTGCCGGATGCGCGAAGTAGACCGGAAGAGTTCCAAGCAATGAGAACCATCTAAACCTTGGGGCTAATGTGTGCCGGCGAAGGAAACTTGTGATGCAAGATACGGGAGGGGTAAATTAACTACCCCAAAGCACAAAAGCTTTTAGGTGAGCTTCGCAAGAGCAAGGTGCTCAAAGAGGTTAACTTGGTGGACGGATTGTTCAAGTGCAAGCAAAGTTGGGTGTATGTGCCACAAGGCAAGTTGAGGCTATCGGTTTTGAAGGAGGAATTTGATAGTCCTATTGCCGGCCTTAGAGGAGAAAGAAAAAATCGCCATAGAATGGTATCATGGATGTACCATTGGCGGTGCATAAAGGAAGATATAGCCTACTTTGTGAAGGCTTGAATCAAAGTGCCAAGTGAACCGAGCCTCTTACCAAAAGCAAGGCGGTTTCTTGCAACCGTTGCCTATCCCGTCGGCGCCATGGCATAGTATGTGCATGGACTTGATCACAAGTTTGCCGGAGTCACATGGATATGATGCCATCTTGTTGATGGTTGAGCGGTTTGCCAAGTTGGCACACATGGTGCCGATTGTGGGAACCGCCACCGCGTTGGAGACCGCATAGCCTTTTCTCAAAGGATGGTTGAGGCACCACGGGTTGCCAAGAGTGATTGTGTGGGATCAAGATCCAAAGTTCACAAGTGCATTTTCAATGCATTTCTCTAAGGAGGTCGGAATGAAACTAAGGTTTAGCACGGCCTTGCATTTCCAAATGGATGGGAAAGCGGAGCGTGTGAATGGAGTCTTGAAGCAATACTTGAGGAACTTGGTGGGGGCGGACCAAGGAGATTGGGCGGACTATGTGGGTCGAGCGGAGTGTAATTGCAATGTAGCCACGCACTTGGCTACCAAGGGGTGGTCTTTGGTGGTGGCTTATGGAGTGGATGCGCTCCAACCTATTAACCTAGCTCTCGAGGGGGCACATTTAACACTAGAGTTCAACCTAGATGGTGAGGACTTGGCCAAGGATGGTAAACAAGTCTTGGAGATGACCAAGTTGTTGGTGGAGAAAGCCCGAAGGTGCTACGGAGTGCAAATCAATGCCGGAAGACGCGAAGTGGAGTATGAGGTGGGCCAATAAGGTGTTGTTGAATGTGGACAACTTCACCTTGCCCAAAGGCCTTACTCCAAAAGTTCATGTCCAAAATTGGAGCTTCGTTTTTCATTGTGGAACAAGTGTTCAAGAACATGTATACGTTGGAATTATTGCCGGAGATCAAAGTGCATCCGACATTTCATGTCTCATTACGAAAGTCATTTTAGGACGACACCTTGTGGTCCGATCATAAGCAAGTGATTAGGCCACGTCCCGACCTTGTGGAGGTCATTTGGAACATGAGGTAGGAGGGCATCCTCAAGTGTAGGAAGCCCAAGTGAAAATGAAAGAAAATGTACAAAGGAGTACTTGGTGAAATGGTGAGGATACCATGAAAAAGAAACCGCTTGGGTGGCGGCAAGAGACATGGTAAACACCAATGAATTGGTGAAGCACTTTGAAGAAACTAAGGCTAAGGATTCCAATAAAATGAAGCGTAGGCATTGATGAGGACATCAATCTCCTCTAGTGGGGGAGAGACGCTAGTAGCACACTTAGCTTCGAGGCTAATTACTCCACAACATGTACTTGTTCTTTGGCTTGAGGGAATAAAGTCCAAACTTTAGTGGTGCAAAGAGAAAAGTATGAGATAAGGTCCTAGTCTTGTACTTGTGCTTGGTTAGTGGAAGAGGGGGAATAGATATGCCAAACTAGGTTGGGTAAGCCGAGTAATTGGGGGCCATGGCTTGGAGGGGCCTTGGATAAAACCAAGAAACTTCTTAGTTGTGGGCTTGTCCGGGCGGGGACAAGGTGATGGCGCGTGCTCATAAAAGTGCTACCCGCGAGCTAACGAGAGTTGGCGCATGGGAGTCATGAACCCATGTCTCGAAAGAGCAAAGTGGGAACCGAGTCGGGCGGGACTTGGCATCACCCCCGTGCGATCGAGGCGTGGCTTAACAATGGAAAGCCATCTCGGAGTTGCAACCGAGACAACTTAGTGGAAGCGTTGAGGTCTCGCCTAGATGTGTCACGTTAGGCTAGTGGAGCCTAACGGGGGAGGCCCCAAAGGAGGGGCAACCCAAGTGAGTCCCAAAGTAGGTGGGTCTAGTATAGGTTAGGTCCTTGGAGGAGAGATCCAAGGTCGCTAACGGACCACCTAGGAACGACACCTTTGGGACTATGCCAAATTTGAAGATGCATTGTGGGGGTCGCGCCCTAAGGTAAACACAATGCCGCACCATAGAGGATGGCAACTTGAGAATTGGTGTGCCGACTACGAGTATAGTCGATGAGGGCATCGACTCCGTTTGGTGGGGGTGAGTGTCGCGCACCTCTCCATGAGGAGTGCCCGAAACACCATGGGCACAAGGGGGACCCCGGAGTGACACCCGGGACTTGTGGCGCCGTTGGTGAGAGGGCCCAAGTGATCCTAGTGTGGGTGAGGGCCCCGGGCGTTGGGAACGCCTCCCACCCACGAAGACTAGGAGGCACAAGGGTAAGGCCATGAGCTATGCGTAGCTCATGGCGTGGTGATTCTAGAAAGCTCAAGAACACCTCAATCGGAGGTGTGAGCTAGGAGTTATGGCTATTTGAGTGGGGCGCTGTCCCGGGACAGCGCCCTGGTACAGCAGTGCCTGGGAGTGATTCCCGGGACTGCCAAGGTTCAAACAGGCATAACTTCCTCAAGACTTGCTGAAATGGGGCAAGTGAGGAGTCCATCGGCATGTACGTGAAGCGTAGATGAGGATGGAGTGGTTGGTTGTTATGATCAGACATCATACAAGGAGGTTATGATGGTCTGAAGCTGCTGGGGGGGTTCTAGGCCCAGCAGCTAAGGGAAAATGTCCACTTGGCCCCAACTCTTGGTAGAGAGACAAGAGGTTGGTTGGCGGTGGGGTAGGGGCTCCGTGTAGAGTCCTAGAGGCTTATATGGGTGAGGTGGTGTGGCCTCACCCACCCGAGGCCGAACGGCACGGCCTCCATGGGCATTGGCCCAATGTGAGGCCATAGTTGCCTAGTATGGTTCGGGTTGTTGTAGTGTTGCTCCGGCAACGCGATGATCAACATCGGATTGGACTTCCATGGATGGAAGTCCACATTGGGGAAATGGGTTACCGATTAAGGGGTGAGTCCCGAAAGCAAAGTAGGAGGGTTGGTTCCCTCCTATGAACTATAAGGTCCGGGGTAGGAGGAGCTAATCATTAGCATGGCGGAATGCGAATGGTTAGCGCTCGTAACCTTTGCTAGAATTGAAAATTGGCAAGATTGTGAAGGGGGCCTAGCAAGGGTTGCGACAATAAATGTCTTTGCTTCTCACTCCTTGACTTCTCTTGATTGATGTTTGCGTGAGTGATCCGGAGGTTGTTAGTGGAAGAAAGAAAGAGGGCATGAGGGATAGGAGTTCCGGATAGGACATGAGAGAGGAGACCCGGATCAGATCCGGTTATCGCCTTGTAGATCCTCTCTGAGTGTAGTGGGAGGAAAACCTCACTAATCCGGTGGGTTGGGTAACGTCTAGGTGGGATAGCCGCTGGGAAGATTGGGTGAGATCCGGAAAGGATCCGGACTTACGCCAATCTGATCTTCTGAAGAGGTCCCACCGTCCTTAGACGGACCTATCCGGATTGGTGGTACGGATCGCCCAGTTAGCTCAGATTGAGTAGAATCCAAGGTAGAGGTAGCCGGACAGATCCGTCGGACGGAGAAGGAGAGGTCCGGATCAGTAAGGATTCCGGATTGGAGGCCACCTCCGGGGTGCAGTAGGAAGAGATCCTCATTGTTCCGGGTGTCTGGGTAACATCCCAGTGAGACAGCCGTGGGGGAGATTAGGCCAAGGTCCGGAAAGGATCCGGACTTAACTGATCTTCCGAAGAGGTATCATCACTGGTGGACGGGGCAATCCGGAAAGTGGTACGGGTCACCCACTCTTCCCGTCGAGTCAGATCTCCGGTCGGAATCCGGACTCCTCTGGTCACTATAGTCCCAAGAAACAACCCGGATCTCTCTGTGTGACCTGCCAAGACGGATCTGATCAATCCGGATTGATTGTGAGAGAGTTTCCGGATTGCAACCTTATCAAGGACATCTTCACCGGAAGAAACCACCTATTCTAGAGGGTAGACATAGAGGGGTGGGTAAGTATTATAATGAGGACCTAGAAATATCATCCGGAAAGGCACACTCCGGAAAAAGGCTAAGAGTGTCCACAAAGACCAAGAGTCCGGAAACTATGAATTCCGGAAATTTGGCTAAGAAAGAGGAAATAAGCAGGTACGGAGAGTTCTAGACTTCCTACACTTCACAGAATCCCTGGACGATACTAGGGTCATCCGGACAAAACCGAATTAGGCACTTAAACATGCCAATCCGGAACTTTTGGTGTTCGCGTGTTCCCACAGTACTCTCCTGGTCCGATTCTCTTGCGCGCCACATCTTTACGATTTGGACTGACTCTAGTGTTTTCAGCCCACCAAGTAATTACCAAAGCCTTTACAAGCTCAGAAATACCGTCAGACCTCTTTTTTCGAACAGTAAACGCCCAATGAAAACAGTGGTCTTCAATCACACGCCGTCTTGCAATCGCTAATATCACATTTCGAGGGTGGACATCTAATATTTTTGCAACCCCTCTCATACTACATTGATTATGAGCACTAACGGCAGCGGTAAGCAGAACATGCTTTGTAGCTAAGGTGATGGCACTGTGAGAGGTTTTATTCTCCTCAATGGCTTTAGTAACCCCAGCTACTATCTCTTGTTGTGCTATTGCTTCTTTAAAAGGCAAAATATAATTAGGCAAATTTCTACGGATGGAATGGTGAGAAAGAGCATACTGCAAGCACAGCTTTCGACTTTGTGGACCTGGACAAACAACTAGAGCTTTTGATATTGAAGCCACAATAGATAACCCAATACGCCGTTGATCACGATCACTCAGAACATCAAAAGCACCGGGATCTTCAAACTGAACACTCTCCACCTCAAGCTCCTTTTGATTCGCTCTAGACGCGCGCCTCCTGTCTGCTTCCCTTCTTCTCTTTGTGATGACGGCCTCCTCAAGAGCGGCCCTCTCAGTTGGGCCCGGCCGCTTTACTCCAGCACGCCGCTCGCTTGCTCGTGTGGACCCCATGGCTTTACAACAATCAGGTTCACTTTAGAAATTGCAACAAACCACAAGCACAACTAATAACAACTTAGGGGGGAAAAAACAACAGAAACCCTAGTTCTCAAATTGAAACGTACACTTGCCCACATACGAACAAACTTACCTTATACCCTCAATGACGATTGATTGACGCAGTTTATCCTTCAAACGCAACCGGCAAAGCTACTGTTTTCTCAATCACAAACGTCGTTGTTCAAACGAATCAAAAACTTCAATCTCTATTGTTTTGCAAAACTCGCAAGGAAACTAACCCTAGTCGCAGCCTTGCAGGAGCCAGACGATTGCAGGAGCATGACGAAACAAGAGAGATGAACTTTTTCATTCTCCCGTTGGATGCGCAACTGATGGCAGAGTTAAGATCCATGATGAAAACGCCAAGTACTAAGTGCAGATTCAAGTGGCGCGATGAATTGGCAATTGAAAATTGGCGGGACACGACGTGGCTGCTGAAGTCAGTACTTCTGACATCATCACTGCTCACTACAAGTACTGGAATAAATTTCCTTTGCAAAAATTGAATCACGACCTGTAGATAGGTTTTTAGATTGGGTTCCAATTAAGAAAACCACACAGGGAAGGCCAAATGAGTGTCAGGTGTTGCATCTAGGGATCACCATTGAGTTAATTGATAGATTACAAGAGAATTAAGATGTATTTAGGACAACAAACACAGGGAAAAAGACTTCTAGAATGAGTTTTAGGATTGATTTAATTAAGGTTGAGGGTCACTCATAGCAGTACATGCAATTGATCAGTCACTCCCTCACAACCCACTCTCATCAGTAACATCACTCTTATAATGTGTTTTGCAATTCAGGGAGTCACAGCTCAGCCATAGACATTTGAGTACGCCATAGTCTCAGAAACCCAAGGCAAAAACTCCTTGAGGTGAACCATAGTCTCTTCAGTAAAGTAGCCAAGTATCGAAAGGCCACACCACAGTCAGTAAGGATATTATGTTCACAATTGACTCCTCCTATGGTTAAGTGATGGATTTAATTAAATTAGTTATAGACCACAGTAATGAATTATTTCCTTAGTCAGTTTTAGACTTAACACTATCTCAGTGGAATTGAATGCATTAAAATAAATTATTAAAATTAACAAAAGTCTAACGTGTGACAGAAACCTAGTGACCGAGTCTAAGCGAAGCGAACTGAACCGGACCGGGACCGTAAGAGTCTAATCGGTAGGACCATAGTCTGCACGGCACGGCCATAGTCTAGTCACCAATAACAGTCACAAGTAACCAGTGTCAAGTCACGTCTCATAGAGAGGGCCATAGTCTTAGTATCCAGTAACCAGTAACAAGTAGCCAGTAACTAGTAACCAGTAACCAAGTCAGCGTCTTGTTCTCGGCTAAGGAGCAGGCTGCTCCTCCTTTTATGCTTGCCTTTGAGTGCTCCCCCTAACGATATGGGTTAAATACCCACGCTTCTCCCGCGACTCCTTCCTTTTCAGTCTTCACTCCCGCGCGCGCGACTTCCTCTCCGATCGGCCACATCTACGCTTTTCGTTCCCCCTCTTCGCAATTGGCGACAAGTTTATCACAGCAACACTTCTTCCTTTGAATGCATTTGAGCTTATCCACATCATTATGGTGAGTAATCACTACACCGATTCCGTGCATCAGACAAAGTGCTTCGACAGAACAATCTTCACACTCTCTCTCAAGGTGATAATTGCTACTACCACTTAGCAAACTCCATCGCGGCAAACTTTCAGAGCCTCATTACACCTGCTCACTCGACACTTAATTCAGTAGTGATTTCCACCGACGAATCTCTACTCTGAAAACATAACGTTGTTATCCGTTTGGAGTTACAGACAAACTTTGTGTGGACAGGTATTTTCCTTCACTCAAATAGCACCTTAGTTATCAAATGAGTATGTTATCTAAGGATTTGACTTCAAGATATCTTCTATACTGAATTCATCTCGAGTAATCTCCACTACTCTCTTCCCTTTGGCTGATGAGTTTTCGACACTGGATTTTCATTCTGATCGAGAGTTCGACTTCAATCATTCACGGTAAGTTAACCACGACCATCACAACCATGAAAGGAAGGGGGTTTGCTCACTGAAATAAGTTCTTGCATTCAATTAAGACACTTGTCACCTCAGGCGTCCAGACACACTTACTTATTTGGCTTGGAGTCTCCTGATTAAATTTACAGAATTAAGACATAAAGTGGCTCTCACGGAATTTCACATTCCTCATTCCACTCATGCACATAGATAAGCCCAAAGGATATAATATGGTTAAACTGCTTCGCACAGTTTCACCTCAGACAATCACAAGACAAAGGTAAATAGAATTCACTTCTTTCACCGATGTTTGATTTCAACTTGCACCTGTATAGGAATTTCCAAAGAGAAGACAGGATGTTTCTCAAACTTCTACCCTGAATTCACATCATATAGAGTGGGATTAATCCAATCAATTCTCATGGCCGAATACACACTGAAGGGACAAATTTCACATTCACCCGATGACGACATGATGAGTTCACAATGCGAACTTACATTTCCATTACCGGGAGTGAATCATAAGACACGATTTACAATCTTCAATAGGCTTCACGCCAAGAGTAATTAAACCAGGTAGACTCCAGCAACTGTAGAGAGATTGTCTCTCCCTTCCCGAGAGGACCACTACCAATCAGTCACGTTGGAATTTCACATTCAAACCCGGTGACTGATAGACTTTCACCATTGAAATCACACGACAATTAATTTACTTCTTTCACAGAAGTAAGACGTCGCAACTTCACTCTGGATTCTTCCCGAAACCAGGAAATATACTCTGACTCAATTAATTCACAACGTATACCCACACAACAAATTCAATCTTCTCACATAGAATTGACAAAATAGCTTCACGCTTATATTATGTAGAGTAAAATGTACATTCAAAAGGGCTTCACACCCAAGTTAGACTCGCTCAAAAACTGCAAGACGAGGGAGACTCTCTTTTCGAGAGGAACTAACTACTCCCCCCCCTCTTCTCCTCTATATCCCCTGAACTAGCTTCCTTGCCTCTTGGGGCCAGATTTCATAAGTCTCTTCGACTTGGTCACATGTCTATTGCCCTGCCCAAAAGACTCTTCCTCTTGGAACTGTTTCATATGAACTAAATGTCTCACCCTTAGCTCATTTCGGATAATTGATCACTAATAACTTACTTTAGTGTCCATTTCACATTGCAAGTGTCGATATGAATTCACATCCTATCAAAATCCTAAAATGACTATTCTGAGACCAAAAAGTTGTACCACACGACCCATCTGTAATGTTGTTATCTAAGAGCTTGAAGAAAAAGAAAACTTGAAAATTTCAAAATTTCAATAGATGGTGGACTTTTGAAAAAATATCCAATTAATCCTCAAAGATTGTCAAAATATTTAAACACACATTGAAATAAGAATGGAAATTAATTCTCTAAAGTCTTGTTCACTCTAAAAAGATAGTCTCATGAGTGGATGTATCATAGAATGCAAGAGAAAAGTCCTTTATTCTCAATTAAGGACTCTGACAGATTTCTGGTACTTCTTTAAAAGTCCCCTAAAATTAAAATATGTCTTTGTTCATGATAAAATTTAGAGGTTGAAAGTGTTTTACTATTTTCAATTGAACATTGAGTCCCATATTGATTTAAAAGAAATTTGTGGTTAACGGTTTAAACTTGAAGGGCTAAAAATAAACTATTAAGGACTTTGGGACATACAAAGTGTACCACCGTAGTATGCTAATACCCTAGTGGGGTAGACTTGGTGAAGCGTATGCAACCCGGCGAAGATCTGGATAATGCCTGGATGATGTTCGACCATGTCAAACGTGTAAGACAATGGACCACCATGGCATGCCACGTGTATGACTCCACATATTGTCGTGTCATGACCATCGCAAGTTGTGACATGCAATCTGAGGACTCTGATGCCCAGATCATTTTCTGGAAAAATCTCAATGCTATCATGGAGAGAAATGGCGTTGCCGAGCCCAACTTCAAGGGTTTCATGGCCGACAGCGCCCAGGCCAATTGAAATGCAGTTCGGGTCATATATGGCAACGGGAAGAAGGAGGACCGCATGGACGACCGTGAGAGAACATGTCAGTTTCACTGGACCCAGTCTATGGTTAAGTATACCGAGTACATTCCTGAAGAACTCTGGGAGCAGCACAAGAAGATGTGCCACCAATATAGGACGGCGAGGACCATGGACGAAGCCGAGAGTATGTACCACGGGCTACGTGCATGGTGGGTATCCGCGGGGGCAGTGACAGAGAAGGCCCTAAACAAACTTGAGCTTTGGCTTGCATTCTGGCACTACCGTTATCGCCAGTGGGGAGGCTTCATGACCGGGGTATGGTTTCCCCCTATATTTCATTTTATTTTCCTTCTTTTTCACAGTACTCTAATTTGAAACAACTATTCACTAATCTCTAACCACTTCCACTATGTACTCGCAGAAATTTTCAGAAGAAGAACTAGCAGAAATGCCTTCATGTAATCTAGCTGAAACAATACACAACAAGTGGCTTCAAGCGTCTGAGAACAACGGAGGTGACCTCTACGTTGCTACAGTTGACGACTTCGTTCGAGGCTTCTTACAGGTTGTCAATTACTACCAGTTCCAGGGTTGTCTATCGCGACGTCATGACGGTGTCGTGCCGTCATGTCGTGTCGTGTCGTGACGGACCCCTCCGTCACGACACAATAGGGTCCACGTAGGGTCAACATAGGGGGAACGGACTAGGGTGGGTAAAATACTTACCTTCTTGCCAAGGTGGCGTCCTATGTGGCAGAAAACGCCGACGTGGTCGTGGATATGCCTAGCGCCAGGTAAATCATTTTGCCATTTTGTTTACCATTTTGTTAAAATCAAAGTAGTAAAAAACGACTAAGGAGGGTGTGGGGCGGACGGGGGACGAGGGTGGGGCGGACGGGGGTGGGGGGGGGGGGGGAATGGAGCGGACGGGGTCGGGAACGGGGGCGGGAACGGAGCGGACGGGGGGGGGGGGGGGGAACAGAGCGGACGGAGTCGGGAACGGGAGCGGACGGGGGGAGGAACGGAGCGGACGGGGGGGGAACGGGGGCGGACAGGGGGGGAACGGGGCGCGGACGGGGGGGGGGAACGGGGCGGACGGGGTTGGGAACGGGGCGGACGGGGGGGGGGGGGAAGAAAAAAAAACTGGGGCGGACGGGGGAGCGGACGGAGGGGCGGACGGGGGGGAACGGGGCGCGGACGGGGGGGGAACGGGGGGGAACGGGGGGGAACGGGGGGGAACGGGGCGGAACGGGGCGGACGGGGGGGAACGGGAGCGGACGGAGGGGGGGGAATTTTTTTAAAAAAAAAATGGGGCGGACGGGGGAGCAGACGGAGGGGCGGACGGGGGAGCGGACGGAGGGGCGGACAGGGGGGAACGGGGCGCGGACGGGGGGGAACGGGGCGGACGGGGGGGAACGGGGCGGACGGGGTTGGGAACGGGGCGGACGGGGTCGGGAACGGGGGCGGACGGAGGGGGGAGCGGACGGGGGAGCGGACGGGGGAGCGGACGGGGGAGCGGACGGGGGAGCGGACGGGGGGGCGGACGGGGGGGAACGGGGCGCGGACGGGGGGGAACGGGGCGCGGACGGGGGGGAACGGGGCGCGGACGGGGGGGAACGGGGCGGACGGGGTTGGAACGGGGCGGACGGGGTCGGGAACGGGGGGGAACGGGAGCGGACGGGGTTGGGAACAGGGGCGGACGGGGTTGGGAACAGGGGCGGACGGGGTTGGGAACAGGGGCGGACGGGGGGGCGGACGGGCTCTAGTAAATTTTTCCCCACTTTACCTTTACTTTGCTGACATGTTATCACACGTGGACATTGTAAATCCTACGTGTCTGAATTGGGTTAATGTAATTACACAAAAAAATCGGTAAAATTCAAGTCCGTCAGGATAAAGACAGCATCCGGCATAATGTCGTGACGGATACGTGTCGTGACGGCACGACATTATGCCGGGATTACCCTCCGTCACGACACAATAGACAACCCTGACCAGTTCTTGAAAGGTGACGTCGGCGGAACAGGCCCTACAAAGAAAGAGCTCAAACTAAGGATGGCAGAGCGCAAGGCGAAGCAAAGAGGTAATCCTTTAGTTCTTGAAGACCCCATGTTGGACATGCCTGTAGCAGAAGAGTTTTGTACCTGTGTTCCTCGCATGGCTGGAGAAGAGGTATTCGGGTCCACGAAGCGGAAGGCAGATCTACCTCTTGGAGCTGAAGAGGAGTCTCATCGGCCTGACAAGGTAAACTTCTCACATCCAAGAGGTTTAGGACGTGCTGTGAGGGCTCGTCCTGTGCAGATGCCCATCATTCTTGAAGATACTGAAGATGATACTAACGTCCAAGAAGTTCATCTTGAGCCTAAGCCTGAGTCTGAGAGCATCCCTGCAGAAGACCGCTACCCTGGCAAGAGAGACAGTAAGATTGTGAAACGCACTGCCACTCGCCCAAATCCCGCGCAGCGACTCTCCATGGCCTCCTCCGACTCTCTGAAAGCTTCCATCCGTTCCATCACTATGATACCTCATCCAGGACATGGTTGCATCATCGGGCTGGATTCGGGTGTTTCTCCTAACATCACACAATACCAGGTCACCATTAGTTCTTTCGTGGGTTGCACTTGCCCTGCATTTAAGAAGACGATGACTAAGTTCAGAGGGAGGACCCAATTCTCTTATTGCAAGCATGTGTACCCCAGGGAGTGCACTGTTCAAGTACTGTATTTATACACGTGGGTGCACAAAAGGGGTATTATTTAAAACAAGCATGTACAAAATGTACGTACAAGAGACATATTGCTATTAAGCAAGAAGTAGATATACATGAGGCTATAGAAAAATATATGTAAAGTACGCATTTACGCATTTACGCGTTCAAGTCAGACCTGGACCAAGAATCATGTGTTTTTTCATCCACTAAGTAACGACTTTATAACTAAAAATCCATGATTTGATATTATACATATAATAGGGCCATATTTTTGCATTTCCAAACATTTGTACACATGTTATATACAATTTCTGTATTTGTTTTTGGACCCTTGTGTACGTATGGAAATGTATTTTGAAGCAATGAGATTTGTAAGTATATTGCTTGATTTTAGCAAAAATAAAATGTATACAGGGGTATTTTAATAAGGGGCATGCACGCACGTGATGCTTGGTTTTAATGAATAGTGCACTCCCTGAGATGTGTACTTCATTCTTTTAAAGGTTTGCCACCGTGATCCCGATGCCGACATTTTCATTCACGCGCCTACCTTTAGTTTCAACGAGGTCAAGCTAGAAAGCGGACTCTTGACTCACCCTTTGGCTAAAAACTAGGAGGCAACCTACAAACAGCCTAGATTCTTTTCAATGGACGGTGGCCTTGTCACTACATGTACTGAGTCAACAATACAATATTCATATTGTTTTTTTCAATAAAAAGGGTTTTGTCATTCAGACTATGTAGACTATGTACTACTACCGCATGTTACTAGCAGCTTAGGCAGAAAATAATTATTTACAAGACTGCCTAAATTTTTTGGAAATTCTTGTTTATATTTTCCCACAAACAATTAATTTAAATTATGAAACTGCCTAAACTTACATAAATTAAAGTGTAACTTAAACTGTAAATTATAGTATGCTTGTAAATTCAAGTGTAAATTCAAGTGTAACTTACATAAATTCAAGTATAACTCATAAATCTCTTTCCTACATACAACAATCATTTGATACACGATAAAACTACAGCACACAACAAGAAGTCTGCTTAAGGTTAGTAATGCAATTGATTAGGGTAAAGTCAAATATATAAGAAGCCGTCATCCATTTTGAAAGTAACCCTAACCAATTAGAAAATTGGATGAATGCCTAACTTATATTTAATTATAATTTTAAACTGCACAACTTTGAGATATTATTTTTCAAATTGCCTAACCACTTTTTTCACTTTAATTAATTATTAGGCAAAAGAGTGCCTAAGCTGCTGGTAACACATATTGTAAAACATACTAGTAAAAAAAAAATTAAATCAACCAATATTATTGGAAAGTGATAGCACGGTAATAGGAAAAAATAGGAATGTATCAATTTTTAAACCACTTGGGTCCACGGTTATAGGTCTCAAAAATTGGCCAAAATAAGAATTATTCACAAAATATCCACGGAATATTCGAAAATGCTAAAAATGAAAACTAAACTTAGCATAAATAATCTATATTTGGATTATGTTATCCATTTTCTGCTCTCCGCTCTCCAATTCTCCGCTCTCCACCCATCGCTCGCATACAAGTCACGCTCGTCCCCAGGCTCCCCTTCCCGTGGCGTGACGTATTCCGTGATCCCCTCCCTCTACCACTTCTCGGCGGTGGATGCAGCCTCGGCGGTGGACTACTCCCGAGACGTCGACGTTGACGACGGTGTTGTCAACAACCCACCCCCCAAGGTTGTTGCCCGCGCGTACGCCCCGTCGCCCTCCCCCCTCTCCAAGGAGAAGCGAACGCTCGTTCGTTTGGGGCATGTGTCTCCCCCGAGGGATGACGCCGTCCCTCGTCGTGTGCCGAGCCGGCGTCTCCACATGGAAGCTCCCCGGTGCGACCCCTCCCCCGTCGACCCTATTCCTCCTCCTGCAAACCCGTCCCCCATCGTTGGCCCTCCTTGCCATGCTTCCCCCACATTACTCAACAGTGCCGCAATTCAACCGGATTCGTATGCTCTCCCCGACGCCCCCACCGTGCCCATCGTCCCCGGGATCGACGTTGCCAAATCCAAGGTGCCCTTCTTTGTCCCTAAACCCCTTTTCACCGTTGCTTTCCTCTTGTCTCCGCGTGGCAAGATCTTACGAGCGCCCATCCCAAACCACCTTTCCTCATTTCCCCACTCCGTTCTTATTATTTTCTTCCTATGGCGTATTTTGGCAGGTGGCCCCCCGCTCGCTTGGTGGCCAACCCTCATCAACTTCGTCATTGGAAAGGCACGCCCTGAAGGCCCCAACTTCTGAGTCCGATCATTCTCTGGCCCTCCGGAGAAGCGCAAGACGTTCCCTTTCGCAAACGCCCTCGTATTCTACTTTTACTACCACCTCGTACAATTCAAGAGCGCGTCCGGAAATATGGAAGAACGACACATATTCCGGTTCAAGCAACAAACAAGGATACAGTCGTGGGCCTGAGATTTTTAGAGCCATGGAGGCCGCCAAAAAAAAGAAAATAGCCGCCAAAAAAAAATAGTGGGACTACAAACGTCTATTTCAAACGTAACTATCATAATGTCTAGACTAAGTGGTAGAACATAGTGTTTGGTTCTCTATAGGCTATGAATTTCTCCAATACATTGATGGTATTTCCATTATATTTGTATTTCGAGCCCATTTAATATATTCAATTTGCAATCGTTGTCCTCATACTCCCTTCCATCAGCATCGTTTTCTTATTTCATACGCAAATGTTCTCATGTATCCTTCATATTTGTTTCCACTTACATGCACTTTATCCGATAATTATATGCAAAACCTTATATATGGGATTTTATGCTGTCATTATTGGTCCAAATTTGAAATTTGCGGCCTTAATAAGTCTCAAAATCATCAAAAAGTCTCCAATTAACGAATATAGTGTTAGAACTCAAGTTTGCCAATCCCTCCAGTATTGTTGTCAAGCTCGTACAGTTTCTCAAATCAAGGGTTATCAAAGAACTCAAGTTCCCCAATCCCTTCGGTATTGTTGTCAAGCTCGTACACCCTCTCAAATTAAGGGTTGTCAAAGAACTCAAGTTCCCCAATCCCTCCGGTATTGTTGTCAAGCTCGTACACCCTCTCAAATTAAGGGTTGTCAAAGAACTCAAGTTCCCCAATCCCTCCGGTATTGTTGTCAAGCTCGTACACCCTCTCAAATTAAGGGTAGCCAAAGAACCCAAGTTCCCCAATCCCTTTGGTATTGTTGTCAAGCTCGTACACTCTTCCAAATCAAGGGTTGCCAATGAACTCAAGTTCCCCAATCCCTCCGGTATTGTTGTCAAGCTCCTACACCCTCCCAAATCAAGGGTTGTCAAAGAACTCAAGTTCCCCAATCCCTCCGGTATTGTTGTCAAGCTCGTACACCCTCTCAAATTAAGGGTTGCCAAAGAACTCAAGTTCCCCAATCCCTCCGATATTGTTGTCAAGTTCGTACACCCTCCCAAATCAAGGGTTGTCAAAGAACTCGAGTTTCCCAATCCCTCTAGTATCCTTGTCAAGCTCCTACACTTTCGCAAATCAAAGGTTGTTAAAGAACTCAAGTTCCCCAATCCCTCCGGTATTGTTGCCAAGCTCGTACACCATCTCAAATTAAGGGTTGTCAAAGAACTCAAGTTCCCCAATCCCTCTGGTATTGTTGTCAAGCTCGTACACCCTTCGAAATCAAGGGTTGTCAAAGAACTCAAGTTTCCCAATCCCTCCGGTACTGTTGTCAAGCTCGTACAATTTCTCAAATCAAGGGTTATCAAAGAACTCAAGTTCCCCAATCCCTCCGGTATTGTTGTCAAGCTCGTACACCCTCTCAAATTAAGGGTTTGTCAAAGAACTCAAGTTCCCCAATCCCTCCGGTATTGTTGTCAAGCTCGTACACCCTTCGAAATCAAGGGTTGTCAAAGAACTCAAGTTTCCCAATCCCTCCGGTATTGTTGTCAAGCTCGTACAGTTTCTCAAATCAAGGGTTATCAAAGAACTCAAGTTCCCCAATCCCTCCGGTATTGTTGTCAAGCTCGTACACCCTCTCAAATTAAGGGTTTGTCAAAGAACTCAAGTTCCCCAATCCCTCCGGTATTGTTGTCAAGCTCGTACACCCTTCGAAATCAAGGGTTGTCAAAGAACTCAAGTTTCCCAATCCCTCCGGTATTGTTGTCAAGCTCGTACAGTTTCTCAAATCAAGGGTTATCAAAGAACTCAAGTTCCCCAATCCCTCCGGTATTGTTGTCAAGCTCGTACACCCTCTCAAATTAAGGGTTGTCAAAGAACTCAAGTTCCCCAATCCCTCCGGTATTGTTGTCAAGCTCGTACACCCTCTCAAATTAAGGGTTGTCAAAGAACCCAAGTTCCCCAATCCCTTTGGTATTGTTGTCAAGCTCGTACACTCTTCCAAATCAAGGGTTGCCAATGAACTCAAGTTCCCCAATCCCTCCGGTATTGTTGTCAAGCTCCTACACCCTCCCAAATCAAGGGTTGTCAAAGAACTCAAGTTTCCCAATCCCTCCGGTATTGTTGTCAAGCTCGTACACCCTCTCAAATTAAGGGTTGCCAAAGAACTCAAGTTCCCCAATCCCTCCGATATTGTTGTCAAGTTCGTACACCCTCCCAAATCAAGGGTTGTCAAAGAACTCGAGTTTCCCAATCCCTCCGGTATCCTTGTCAAGCTCCTACACTTTCTCAAATCAAAGGTTGTCAAAGAACTCAAGTTCCTCAATCCCTCCGGTATTGTTGTCAAGCTCGTACACCATCTCAAATTAAGGGTTGTCAAAGAACTCAAGTTCCCCAATCCCTTTGGTATTGTTGTCAAGCTCGTACACTCTTCCAAATCAAGGGTTGTCAAAGAACTCAAGTTCTCCAATCCCTCCGGTATTGTTGTCAAGCTCCAACACCCTCTCAAATTAAGGGTTGTCAAAGAACCCAAGTTCCCCAATCCCTCCGGTATTGTTGTCAAGCTCATACACCCTCCCAAATCAAGGGTTGTTAAAGAACTCAAGTTCCTCAATCCCTCCGGTATTGTTGTCGTACACCCTGTCAAATCAAGAGTTGTCAAAGAACTCAAGTTCCCCAATCCCTCCGGTATTGTTGTCAAGCTCGTACACCCTGTCAAATTAAGGGTTGTCAAAGAACTCAAGTTCCCCAATCCCTCCGGTATTGTTGTCAAGTTCGTACACCCTGTCAAATTAAGGGTTGTCAAAGAACTCAAGTTCCCCAATCCCTCCGGTATTGTTGTCAAGTTCGTACACCCTCCCAAATCAAGGGTTGTCAAAGAACTCAAGTTCCCCAATCCCTCCGGTATTGTTGTCAAGTTCGTACACCCTCCCAAATCAAGGGTTGTCAAAGAACTCAAATTCCCCAATCCCTCCGGTATTGTTGTCAAGCTCGTACACCCTCTCAAATTAAGGGTTGTCAAAGAACCCAAGTTCCCCAATCCCTTTGGTATTGTTGTCAAGCTCGTACACTCTTCCAAATCAAGGGTTGTCAAAGAACTCAAGTTCCCCAATCCCTCCGGTATTGTTGTCAAGCTCGAACACCCTCCCAAACCAAGGGTTGCCAATGAACTCAAGTTCCCCAATCCCTCTGGTATTGTTGTCAAGTTCTGACAACAACACAAATGTAGGGTTGCCAAAGAACTCAAATTCCGCAATTCCTCTAGTATCATTTTCAAGCTCGTCCAATATCCCAATTCCAGGGTTGTGAAAGGCATGTCAATGAAACTCAATGTGAGCCTAAACACACAATCAACAAAAATATGGAAATGAGCGGACATGGCCACTGGTATATTTAACATATTGTAATAAGAGTCAAAGAATTTTAGAAAATTTGCATAATCTTATATTTGTTTTTTCTATTCTTCAAGGTGACTCATGATCTTCTGTAGAAGTTGGATGCTTGGTGTGGGGATGAGAATATAGATCCAACACCAAAGTTGCAAATGCTAATTGATCAAACATCAATAGACCCACAATAGACCCACACCAATAGACCCACAATTCGCAACCTTCTTGAGCTCGCCCAAGAGTGGCGACCAACATCCAAGTCAAAGTTGAATCCTTCTGCGCCGCTAGAGGTAGCTGTTGACTCGCATTCCCTAGAATCCTCCTTCCACATTACAGCTCATGTGGCTGCTCACATCCCCTGTCCATTTGCACAATCCACCCCGACTGTCGCGCACCTCTCCATGAGGAGTGCCCGAAACACCATGGGCACAAGGGGGACCCCGGAGTGACACCCGGGACTTGTGGCGCCGTTGGTGAGAGGGCCCAAGTGATCCTAGTGTGGGTGAGGGCCCCGGGCGTTGGGAACGCCTCCCACCCACGGAGACTAGGGGCCACCCCGCACCAGGGGGTGTTGGAGCCGGTCCGGCAAGGGGGAAGGCCTGCCTGGAACCCGCAAACCGGGTAGGTAGGGGACGCCGGTCCGGTGTGGCGGTGTTGAGCCGGGGGCCACAAAGGGCGGTTCCGTAGCGGGAATGGCGTAGTTCATCCAAAATTTTCTGTTCTGCGTTTGTTGTTTTGAAAGGTGCTGTAGCGGACGTGTCGGGCTGTGGGGCCTCGCCAACTCCGAGGGCTGTCTGGTATTCCACACCCTTCCGGCTGTCGCCAAAAATTTGTTCAACAATCGCCGGGATGGAAGAAGACATGGCCATCGACAGCGAGCTGCACCTCCTGAATTTTGGGTGACATGCACATTGTGTTTTTGTGTGGGCATTGGCTTTGCAACCACGGACTTGCGGATTGTCTGTGCTATCTTTTGTGTTTTGCGTGCTCGGGTGGGGTTTCGTTGTAGGTTTTTTGTGTTGCGTCAAATCGTTACCTCTGCTCGAGCCTCACTGGCACCTCGCCCCTTGCCGGATGTGAGAGGTTTTGTTTGCCCTGCACTGCCGAAATTCCCTGGTCGGTGCGCCAACGCCTGCCGACAGGACGGAAGGCTGTGGCCACCTCTTGTCGCGCTGGATGTCGCTGGTGCGTTGTGCTCGTTGCTGCACCGCATTGGCAGACGTTGCACAGGCCATGCCGGCCTCGGTAGTTCTGCCCAGTTTGTCTGCGCGGCCCGTGCTTGAGCGGTGACCAGCTAGGGGATGCGGTCTGGGGTGGACCGATGTGCACTGATTGTAGGTGTCGTGATGTGCCAATGTTTGGAGCAATTCATCCGAGCTGCTCTGATGTGCCTTGCGTGTTCTGGAACACGCCCAATGTTTGTGCAGGGCGGAGGATTTCTGGAATGGCTACAAATTATTTTGTTATGCGTATTACTCAAACTCGGTGCCGCATGAGGCCGAGTTCCGAGCATCGAAATTGGGTGAGTCTGTTTCCTCCCCATTCCCTGGGGTTTTCTCTCAATGTCAACTTTTATGTGCATTCGGTGACGCTTGCGTTGTGTGTTGTCGACGTCGAATTCACCCTGCTGGGTATGCTGTTGCAGGTCAGGTCGTTTGGCGAAGACATCGCCAGTTCAGTAACCCCTCCCACCATGCTCTCCGTGCCACGTGCATGGAAATTCTTCCCCTCCTGGAAATGTATTGTAGATGGGAATTGGAGGAGGACTGCGGCAACCTTCGGGCACTCATGCTCCGATTCGACTCGGAGGCCTCCCTGGAGATGCATGATCTTGGGCGATCTCTGCTGCGGATGATCCGTGACGATGACTGCGGACTCCAATCTCCTCCTACACACCAGCTATCCGTGCCACCAGTAAACCCCTTCGACGCCATTAGGGGCAGACTTGCCGCAGTCGACCTCCAGTTCCAAAGTCTTCATGCACAGGTGCATGCACATGTAGGTGGTTATTCCAGTGTCACAACTGTGCTTATGCGGTGTTTGACGCCCGCTACGGCAGTGTGCCTGTTTAGGGTCTTCTGGCCGCAAAACACTTTGGAATTCAAGTTTACATTCGAGTACTTCGTGTCTCCCTTGCCCTGCCATTCATATGTCCGCCCCCCTCCCTGTTGTTGTTTGAAGCCAATTTTTTGTGTGTCTGCAATTAAATCTGTGGGTGATTGCATTCCATGTCTTTGTTGTTTATCAGTTATCTGCGTTGTGTGCTTCCGCGCTGTAGGGTTCTCCGCAATCAATAATGCACAGATTTCTTGCAGTCTGCTCGCGTCCCCGTTTTTATATCGCCTTCTGCCACGTTCTGGTGCACAGGTGTGCCGTCTGTGAGCTATCAGTGTGGATTTTGCGTATTCCTAGCACCCTTTAATATATGTGCGCGTTTGGTTCGGTTATTGCGTGCATCCATTTCCCTCCGATTCCCATCGTCGCGTTTCTAGCCTCTTGTTTGTTGGCATTTCACTATTGCCGCTCATGCGGAGTGTTTGTAGAGCACATGCAGACTGGATGCAGTGCATAATATTTACCCTTAACCCAATACATCCCCAACCCAGGAACCTGGTCGCATTCACAGATCACACCATCCCAAAACAAGACACAAACCCCGAGCAGACTACACATTTTGCATGCAGCCACGCACTTGCAGTCGATTTCGTGCATTCATAAAAAAATTCACTAGTATTCTGGCTCGGAAATACTGCAAGTCCAGAGTTCATTGTACATTGCTCTGCGGCTGCATTGCAGCTGCTGGCGTCTACATTGCTGGCACGGTGGAAGCAAAAACCAGCACATAGCCATACCGTTCGTTGCTACAGACTGCACAAAACTAAAAGGCCTGCTAAAAAAAAAGTTGAATGCTCCTCAAAACATGGCCTGTAATATGTGTTGTCGTTGTCTTTGGCTGAAGGTTCCTGCCACAAATGCCGTGAACGTGGTTCAATCCGGTTCAAGCACTCCCCGACCATCCCTCCGCTCCCAGCCTCTTCGGGAGCCAGATTCTGTTCGCGAAGGGCCTGCTGCATGTCGCGCACCTCTCCATGAGGAGTGCCCGAAACACCATGGGCACAAGGGGGACCCCGGAGTGACACCCGGGACTTGTGGCGCCGTTGGTGAGAGGGCCCAAGTGATCCTAGTGTGGGTGAGGGCCCCGGGCGTTGGGAACGCCTCCCACCCACGGAGACTAGGAGGCATGAGGGTAAGGCCATGAGCTATGCGTAGCTCATGGCGTGGTGATTCTAGAATGCTCAAGATCACCTCAATCGGAGGTGTGAGCTAGGAGTTATGGCCATTTGAGTGGGGCGCTGTCCCGGGACAGCGCCCTGGTGCAGCAGTGCCTGGGAGTGATTCCCGGGACTGCCAAGGTTCAAACAGGCATAACTTCCTCAAGACTTGCCTGAATGGGGCAAGTGAGGAGTCCATCGGCATCTACGTGAAGCGTAGATGAAGATGGAGTGGTCGCGTGTAAGCATCAGACATTGTACAAGGAAGTTATGATGGTCTGAAGCTGCTGGGGGGTTCTAGGCCCAGCGGCTAAGGGAAAGTGTCCACTTGGCCCCAACTCTTGGTAGAGAGACAAGAGGTTGGCTGACGGTGGGGTAGGGGCCCCGCGTAGAATCCTAGAGGCTTATATGGGTGAGGTGGTGTGGCCTCACCCACCCGAGGCCGAACGGCAAGGCCTCCATGGGCAATGGCCCATTGTGAGGCTATAGTTGCCTAGTATGGTTCGGGTTGTTGTAGTGTTGCTCCGGCAACGCGATGATCAACATGGGATTGGACTTCCATGGATGGAAGTCCACATCTAGGAATGGGTTACCGATTAAGGGGTGAGTCCCGAAAGCAAAGTAGGAGGGTTGGTTCCCCTCCTATGAACTATAAGGTCCGGGGTAGGAGGAGCTAATCATTAGCATGGCGGAATGCGAATGGTTAGCACTCGTAACCTTTGCTAGAATTGAAAATTGGCAAGATTGTCAAGGGGGGCTAGCAAGGGTTGCGACACTGCACCTCCACCATCTCCGTATCCTCTCCGTTCGGGTGCACACACATCCGCTGCAGCCTCTCCGATCCCAACTCCACCAGCTGGAGCATGCACTTCACCCACCTCTGGCCGCGCTGATCCTTGCATCATGCCCCTAAACACACCACGTCATCCGAGATCACTCCTCACATCTGCAGTTGCCTCTGCCATTCCTATTCTTGTGGCAATCATAGACATGTCATTGGTTATGATGCACATGCATAATGCCTCGGTGGAGGCAACAAAGTCACTCCTATTGCACAGAAAGAAATGTAAGGTGGGAGTAGATGGCGACGGCATTTTGACATCGAGCAGTGTATACTCAAAGCAAGAATCCGAAGACGAAACACTGGCGCATCCACACGAGAAGCAAATTTTGGACCTTGTTGCTTGGCACATTGACGACTTGGATGCAAAGTGGTACGTCAAACCAAGGTCCACATGTTGGTTTGAAGAGTACTTGTTCAACATCTACACCCCCGACATGTTCTACGACATTTTGAGAATGCGGCGGAGAACATTTGATAGGCTTGTGAATGATCTTAGACCTTTCATACAAGGACAACACACACATTGGAGAGAACCCATAGGAGTTGAAAAAAAAGTGGTTGTAACATTATTCAAACTCATGCACGGAGTTTCAATACCACTAGTTGCCGACAAGGCCGCACTTGGGAAATCAACGGTGCATGGAATTCTACGGCAAGTGTGCTCCGCCATTAGTGCGAATTTTGGCCACCTCATAGCGTGGCCGACTGGTCGAAGACTAGCAAGGGTCACATCTGCTTTCCAAGCCAAACAGGGGTTGCCGAACTGTATGGGTGCCATAGATGGCACCCATGTGTACATTTCGGCACCGCCCAATAGCATTGTGGCGGCAGACCACCGAAATCGCAATAAATCTTTCTCTATTTTGCTACAGGGTGTGGTGGACACTAAATGCTATTTCACATCGATGAACACCGGTCCTCCTGGTTCACTGCACGATAGCGCGCACTTCAAATCATCGGAGCTCTACAGGAAGGTGGAGGAGGGTGTTATGGGAGGATTCCACGACGATCCTTTAACGTGGCCCTCGGCTTTGCCATTTCCGCCCTACATAGTGGCGGACCGCGGGTACCCTCTCTTGAGTTGGTGCATGACACCATTCAAGATGGGACCCATGGGCATGGCTTTGACGAACGAAGAGGTGTGGTTCAACCGCAAGCACTCATCCACCCGCATGTGCGTGGAGAGGGCCTTCGGCATACTAAAAGCCAGGTTCAAAGA
The DNA here is from genome assembly GCA_950295325.1 of Polytrichum commune. NCBI lineage: Eukaryota > Viridiplantae > Streptophyta > Polytrichopsida > Polytrichales > Polytrichaceae > Polytrichum > Polytrichum commune. The sequence goes on from OX485807.1 coordinate 42,450,128, forward strand.
GATTGGAGGAAAGTCATCATTGAAACTGGATTTTCTACCTACGGTTGTCCACGCGTGTTGTGTTATGCACAACATACTACTTGCAAGCAAAGACCGAACGCTTGACCAAATACTTGCGGACTGCCACTTGCCCACAATGGAGGCGAGTGAACTCCTCCGAAGGGAGGAGGATGAAAGATTCCATCCTCCAAGACCAATGGGCCTTGTGAGTGAGGATAGGGCATTGTTGGAAGGGAAGATGGCGAGAGAGGACTTGTTGGATTATTTGGTGCGGAACCAAAACTCAGAGTACATAGCAAGACATTATCGGAGACCATGACAAATGAATGTGATTGAATTGAAATAGGTAGGGGGTGTACACAAAACCTGGTGAGTGCATCCATGGATGTGGCCAGCATGAGCAAAGCGCTCGTCATGTTCCCTAAATTTTTAGTTCTTTCAACCTCCAATTCATAAAGTTTCTTGTCCATGCTAGAAGCCTCCGCCTCTTTGTGTGCAATCCTTGCTTCTCGCGCTATGTCAAGTGCCATTACCTCACTCCTCCACAACCTCTTGTCTCTTTCTTGTGATTCCACCCGCGAAAGGTAGTCGTAGTTAAAGTCCTTGACGAAGTCCACGAGGTTGTCTGTGCCCGCCGCTTTGCGCTTCCGACCTGTTGAACCGGGCAAGTCGTCTCCGGGTGTGCCTACCATGGGTGAGTGAGGAGCGGTTGTGGCACTAGTGGCGGGGCTCCCAGCCTGCACAAATGTGGCTCCACGAGGCGAGGGTGGGGAGCGGCCAAACTGTCTAGCTGGTGGTGAACCCAATCGATCGGAGTCAACCACATCCGAGGCGCGGCCAAAAATCTGCCGCTTCCCAACAAAGCTCTCCATTTCATTGTACATGCCCTCGCTAAACTCAAGAGGCAATCTTCTTGTCTTGCACAACTCCCTTTTCTCCTCTCTATTCATGCCCCACCAATTCCCCGAACCCGTTCCTTCCAAGTATTCTTTTAGTTTTTTATAGTCCTTTATCAATCCATCCCACTTGTTTGTCAATTGGTCAACATCTCTCACACGGAAACCCACCACAGCCATGCACCCGGCCAACACCGATTTCCACGCTGTCGTGCCATAAACAAACTTGGCAAGAGATGGCTGACTACAATTATGCCTACCATCCCACTCTATACACTTTTGACCTATGAGGACCAACATTTCAGCCTCGGTCCAATTGGGCCCTCGTAATTTGTGTGGAAGTGTGGTTTGGGATTGGGAAGCACCCTGCATCGACCTAGATGCACCATTTCTGCCCTTAGGACGGCCTCCCCCTCTGCTGCCCACGGGTGCGGAGGGCAGCTGCGATTGACTGTCAATGAACCCGGATGCATATTCGCAATCCCCAACCTGTGGTGCTTGAGATGAAGGACAGTGGAACCCCTCCTCCAGATCAACGATGTCGTCCATCCCTCAATGCGGGAACCGGTGTGGATGCACACAATCGACAAGATAGCAAGCCGTTGCATTGGCCAGTCTGCAACGAAATGAAACAAATCACTAAGAATTGAGTGCCAAGCAACGCACCGCTGCACGGCCACTGCCACAATGCCTTGGAGAGGGGGAACCCAACACCAATTGAATAGACGCACGAATGTCCGAACTCGGACGACCAAAAAATCAATGCAGGAACGTAAATTCAGCCCCAGGCAGCACGGACAATGCAGATGAACATGAATGCACTCGCCCCATTCTGGAAGACAAGTCTCAAATGAATTCTGGAATGCTACCCAAAAACACATGGCAACCGAAGACAGCACTACCCCACCAGTAATGAACACTCTCACGGTCAAGCAGCAGCTGTTCGAAACTATGCATTCGTTCATTGCGATATTAACAAACTCGATGACTGGAAGTGCAACATGGCACAGACACTGCGTTCCTGAACTGTGTTGGCACGCGCCAACACCAACGAGGTATGCAGCTGCAAAGTTGTGCAGGGCGCTAGTCTGCAGATAAACAGTGAACTGCAGCCGACGCTGCTGACAACGGCAGCGAGGAAAACCTCAGGCAGTATTGCGAGACGGCATTCGAATTGCTAGGGAGAATCCCAGAAGCATAGAATGGTGCGACTGCACAGAGGCGATCACCAAAAACCAGCAGGCATGGAGCCCGACTGGCAGCACACACGGACCCAATTTCACAGACACAAAGAAGGCTCTGGCAATGAGGCCCAGGAGCACATGTTTCCAACAGCATAGACCACAAGCATCGTTGGAAGGCACATCCGGAGACCAATACAGAGAAGATAAAAAAATACAAGCAAAGGACTGCCAAGGACATCTGGGCAGCCCCGACTCGGGCGTGCCGGAATGAGCATACAAGCTGCAGGTAGGCTTGCTACGCCGACCGCCCGCTCCGGCAACAATCCGGGGGCAGCCACTTCGCAGAGGTCGTTGTGCATTAAAGGAAACGGGATAGACAAAGGAGGGATAACCCACAACCACAAAAAACAAGCCCAAAACCCGTAGACATGTCGCGGCGGGGTAGGGAACGGATGGGCCTGGGAGGGCCAATGCACCACAGAAAATGGACCTGATGACGCTAGCCATGAGAAGAGGGCACACAAGCAGCGACAGACAAGACTCGGGGATCAAAAACATGCGGCAGAGACGACGGAAGAACGCCGTGTCGGCAAGCCATGGCGGTGCCTCTGCAGGCTGCCTACGAATGTGCAGATTGGCAGATGTGGCGCAATAACGACCGAGCCACAACCCTTCCCTACACTCCTGCCATGCCTCACGACGAAGATAGCATCGAACATTTGAACCCCCGTCAAAATGTAGAGCGTGCACACTCACCAGATTTGAAGGCTATGCAGTTCTCGAGGCGCAGCGAACGCATGCCCCCCCCTTTGCCACTCCCTGGGAGACGCAGATCCTCGGACGCGGCTTGCAAACCATACACGCACATTCGACCTGGGACGCAACGAGCGTCCACGCCGAACGAAGCTCCCGCGAAAAAAAAATTCTTGCAGCAGAGCGCAAACCCTCCTGACCGGCCCCGCGGGAGCGGCGACCATGTCGGGTCCGACGGACAGCTGGTGGATCCACCGGGTGCGGCCTCCGGCAGTGCATAAATACCGGTTGCGGCACCGGTCCAGGCCTGTGACCGCCGGGTGCGGCCCCCCCCTAGGATGCACAAGGGTAAGGCCATAAGCTATGCGTAGCTCATGGCGTGGTGATTCTAGAATGCTCAAGAACACCTTAATCGGAGGTGTGAGCTAGGAGTTATGGCCATTTGAGTGGGGCGCTGTCCCGGGACAGCGCCCTGGTACAGCAGTGCCTGGGAGTGATTCCCGGGACTGCAAAGGTTCAAACAGGCATAACTTCCTCACCACTTGCCCGAATGGGGCAAGTGAGGAGTGCATCGGCATCTACGTGAAGCGTAGATGAAGATGGAGTGGTCAAGTATTAGCATCAGACATCATACAAGGAAGTTATGATGGTCTGAAGCTGTGGGGGCTTCTAGGCCCAGCGGCTAAGGGAAAATGTCCACTTGGCCCCAACTCTTGGTAGAGAGACAAGAGGTTGGTTGACGGTGGGGTAGGGGCCCCGTGTAGAGTCCTAGAGGCTTATATGGGTGAGGTGGTGTGGCCTCACCCACCCGAGGCCGAACGGCAAGGCCTCCATGGGCTTTGGCCTATTGTGAGGCCATAGTTGCCTAGTATGCTTCGGGTTGTTGTAGTGTTGCTCCGGCAACGCGATGATCAACATAGGATTGGACTTCCATGGATGGAAGTCCACATTTGGGAATTGGTTACCGATTAAGGGGTGAGTCCCGAATGTAAAGTAGGAGGGTTGGTTCCCCTCCTATGAACTATTAGGTCCGGGGTGAGAGGAGCTAACCATTAGCATGGCGGTATGCGAAGGGTTAGCCACTCGTAACCTTTGCTAGAATTGAAAATTGGCAAGATGGTCAAGGGGGGGCTAGCAAGGGTTGCGACACTTGGTATCAGAGCAAGGTTCCAATTTTTGAGCTAGCACTTTGAGGGAAGCATGGCTATTAAATAAGCGGGTTATGATGGTGACCCAGGGTTTCCAAAAGGTTGTGAGGCTCAAATTGGAACAAAGATCATGTGTAAATGGAATTTGACCATACCATTGGTTCTAATGACAATGATGGGCATGATGGTGGATTCGGTAAGGAAAGTGGTGGAGTCTTTTGAAAGGGCTCCCGCACACCTCAAAAAAGCATTTGGGGCCTAGAATACCGAATGCACCCAAAACCTTGGAGGGCATTAATGTTGGATTGAAATTTCAATTCGAAATGCTTGGAAGGTATTGATGTTGGAATGAATTTGGTGGAAATGAGGCGTGCGGGCCTCTTAAGGCGTATATGCGCGAATTTCACACCCAAATGAATTGTGCATCTTAGATGAACGAGTTTTCTAAGGAATACATCATTTTAGGTGGGGTTTCAAAAGCGGGTGGTGAATACCAAGTTCAAATTTCCAAAAGTTTATTGAGGTTGTGGCGGGAATCATCAAAATTGCAACGAGCATTAAGGCCGATGACCCCAATAAGAAATTTGGTGGTGCCTTACAACAATGGACGTTGAGGGGAGATAGGTACCACGCCAAATAATACTTATGCCGCGGACCGAATGTAAGACGATGGCATTGTGGCCAAGGTTAGTAGCCTTAAGTCGAGGCCAAGTCTTTTGTACTTTGAGGCTCAAATGAATGGGACAAATGTCTCATGGGTTGATCAAGAGGCTACCATTCCTTCTTGAGCCCAAAACTCGCAAGGGAGTTGGGGCTTGCCGATTGATAGAGCGGGCAAACCCACCAAGGTGCGGTTTGGAAAGGGCGAACCGCATGAAACAAAGGAGGCCGCGATGCATGTAACCTTTCAATGTGGGACATTGGATTTTTGTCAAAATTTCACACCATGTGAAATAGATGAAATGCATGTCATTGTGAAGGTTGCCTTCTTTGGAACTCACATGATAGATGTGAGGTGCAAGCCGGTGAGCTTGCGGTGCATTTGTGATGTCTTGATGGCAAAGAATTGCACTACAAATTGACAAGGACTCCTATGGTAGGAGGAACCAACTCGAATTTGGTCTTAATGGACCAAATGAATAAATGGAAAAACATAATAATAATGGTCGTGGTTCAATTGGAGCAACTCCAAGGAACGTATGGGGAGGCTAGGAAAGATGGGCCTCCCCAAAACCACATTGGTGGGATGTTGGTGAGGTACAAGGATGTATTCACCAATGTGTTGTCCAAAATGTTACCGCCAACGAGTGGAAAAAAAAAAAAAAAAAAAAAAAAAAAAAACTTGCTCAACGAGAGATTGACTTCTTGAGGTATGTGGTGACAAAGGAAGTTGGTGGATGAACATGACAAATGTCAAGGCAATCCAAGAGGAGAATTGGCCCTTGATTCAAGAGAAGGGCTAAGGTCATTTGTTGGCCTAGCCAACTACTACCACCACTTCATTCGAGGTGTTTCTAAGGTTGCTCGGACCTTAGTCAACTTGTTGGAAAAATGGCTATCGCAAGAGTGGGATGAGCCTTGTCACCAAGCCTTTGGGGAGCTCAAAAGCAAGTTTCCTTCACAAGATGTGGTTAAGTTCCCGAGCTTTCACAAGCATTTTGAGATGCACATGGAGGCGAAGGACTTTACCATCGGCGGATGTTGGTCCAAGATGGATGACCTTTGCATATAAGAGCATGAAGCTTGATGGTTGTCCGACCTTGTCCAACTTGTGCAAGAAATGGCTATCCCAAGAGTGGGATGAGCCTTGTTACCAAGTCTTTGAGGAGCTTAAGAGCAAGCTCTCTTCGCCGCCCGTGCTCAAGTTTGCGAAATTTGACAAACCTTTTGAGATGCATATGGGGGCGAATGACTTTACCATTGGCGGATGTTGATCCAAGATGGATGCCCATTGCATATGGGAGCATTAAGCTTAAAGGTTGTCAAACCTTGTGCGACTTGTGAAAGAAATGGCTATCTTAAGAGTGGGATGAGCCTTGCCCCCAAAGTCTTTGGGGAGCTTAATACAAAGTTGTCTTTGCCACCCGTGTTCAAGTTCGCGGAGCTTGACAAACCTTTTGAGGTGCATACGGGGTGGCGAGTGACTTTGCCATTGGCGGATGGTTAATGTAAGATGGATGGCCATTGCATATGAGAGCGTTAAGCTTGATGGTTATCCGACCTTATCCGACTTGTGAGAGAAATGGCTATCCCAAGAGTGGGATGAGCCTTGCCACCAAGTCTTTAGGGAGCTTGAGAGCAAGTGTTCTTAGACGCCCGTGCTCAAGTTCGCGGAGCTTGACAAACCTTTTGAGGTGCATACGGGGGTGATTAACTTTGCCAATGGCGGATTATTGATGTAAGATGGATGGCCATTGCATATGGGAGCATGAAGCTCAATGGTTGTCAAAGAAGACAACCAACTCATGACAAAGAACTTCTTTGCCGTAGTGCATTGCTTGAAGATGTGGCGACATTATTTGGGGTCGTACAAAGCAAAGGTCTACATGGACAATGTATCCTAAAAGAATTTTGACATTCAAACGCAAGTAAGCACCAAGTCATTGCGGTGGCATAATAGTTTGGCGCTTATGAAGGTGGATTTGATCCACAAACCGGACCGTGGAAATGTGGTGCCGGATGCGCGAAGTAGACCGGAAGAGTTCCAAGCAATGAGAACCATCCAAACCTTGTGGCTAATGTGTGCCGGCGAAGGAAACTTGTGATGCAAGATACGGGAGGGGTAAATTAACTACCCCAAAGCACAAAAGCTTTTAGGTGAGCTTCGCAAGAGCAAGGTGCTTAAAGCGGTTAAGTTGGTGGACGGATTGTTCAAGTGCAAGCAAAGTTGGGTGTATGTGCCACAAGGCAAGTTGAGGCTATCGGTTTTGAAGGAGGAATATGATAGTCCTATTGCCGGCCATAGAGGAGAAAAAGAAAACCACCATAGAATGGTGTCAAAGAGGTACCATTGGCGGTGCATAAAGTAGGATATAACCCACTTTGTGAAGGGGTGAATAAAGTGTCAAGTGAACCGAGCCTCTAACCAAAAGCAAGGCGGTTTCTTGCAACCGTTGCCTATCCCGTCGGCGCCATGGCATAGTATGTGCATGGACTTGATCACAAGTTTGCCGGAGTCACATGGGTATGATGCCATCTTGTTGATGGTAGAGTGGTTTGCCAAGTTGGCACACATGGTGCCGATTGTGGGAACCGCCACCGCGTTGGAGACCGCATAGCCTTTTCTCAAAGGATGGTTGAAGCACCACGGGTTGCCAAGAGTGATTGTGTGGGATCAAGATCCAAAGTTCACAAGTACATTTTCAATGCATTTCTCTAAGGAGGTTGTATTGAAACTAAGGTTTAGCGCGGCCGTGTATTCCCAAATGGATGGGAAAGCGGAGCGTGTGAATGGAGTCTTGAAGCAATACTTAAGGAACTTGGTGGGGGCGGACCAAGGAGATTGGGCGGACTATGTGGGTCGAGCGGAGTGTAATTGCAATGTAGCCACGCACTTGGCTACCAAGGGGTGGTCTTTGGTGGTGGCTTATGGAGTGGATACGCTCCAACCTATTAACCTAGCTCTCGAGGGGGCACATTTAACACTAGAGTTTAACCAAGATGGTGAGGATTTGGCCAAGGATGGTAAACAAGTCTTGGAGATGACCAAGTTGTTGGTGGAGAAAGCCCGAAGGTACTACGAGGTGCGAGTCAATGCCGGAAGACGCAAAGTGGAGAATGAGGTGGGCAATAAGGTGTTGTTGAATGTGGACAACTTCACCTTGTCCAAAGGCCTTACTCCAAAAGTTCATGTCCAAAATTGGAGCTTCGTTTTCCATGGTGGAACAAGTGTTCAAGGACATGTATAAGTTGGAATTAATTACCGCCCGAGATCAAAGTGCATCCGACATTTCATGTCTCATTACGAAAGTCATTTTAGGACGACACCTTGTGGCCCGATCACAAGCAAGTGATTAGGCCACGTCCCGACCTTGTGGAGGTCATTTGGAACATGAGGTAAGAGGGCACCCTCAAGTGTAGGAAGCCCAAGTGAAAATGAAGAAAATGTACAAAAGAGTACTTGGTGAAATGGTGAGGATACCATGAAAAAGAAACCGCTTGGGTGGCGGCAAGAGACATGGTGAACACCAATGAATAGGTGAAGCACTTTGAAGAAACTAAGGCTAAGGATTCCAATAAAATGAAGCGTAGGCATTGATGAGGACATCAATCTCCTTTAGTGGGGGAGAGACGCTAGTAGCACACTTAGCTTCGAGGTTAATTATGCCACAACATGAACTTGTTCTTTGGCTTGAGGGAATAAAGTCCAAACTTTAGTGGTGCAAAGAGAGAAGTATGAGATGAGGTCCTAGTCTTGTACTTGTGCTTGGTTAATGGAAGAGGGGGAATAGATATGCCAAACTAGGTTGGGTAAGCCGAGTAATTGGGGGCCATGGCTTGGAGGGGCCTTGGATAAAACCAAGAAACTTCTTAGTTGTGGGCTTGTCCGGGCGGGGGCAAGGTGATGGCGCGTGCTCATAAAAGTGCTACCCGCGAGCTAACGAGAGTTGGCGCATGGGAGTCATGAACCCATGTCTCGAAAGAGCAAAGTGGGAACCGAGTCGGGCGGGACTTGGCATCACCCCCGTGCGATCGAGGCGTGGCTTAACAATGGAAAGCCATCTCGGAGTTGCAACCGAGACAACTTAGTGGAAGCGTTGAGGTCTCGCCTAGATGTGTCACGTTAGGCTAGTGGAGCCTAACGGGGGAGGCCCCAAAGGAGGGGCAACCCATGTGAGTCCCGAAGTAGGTGGGTCTAGTATAGGTTAGGTCCTTGGAGGAGTTCCAAGGTCGCTAACGGACCACCTAGTAACGACACCTTTGGGACTATGCCAAATTTGAAGATGCATTGTGGGGGTCGCGCCCTAAGGTAAACACAATGCCGCACCATAGAGGATGGCAACTTGAGAATTGGTGTGCCGACTACGAGTATAGTCGATGAGGGCATCGACTCCGTTTGGTGGGGGTGAGTGTCGCGCACCTCTCCATGAGGAGTGCCCGAAACACCATGGGCACAAGGGGGACCCCGGAGTGACACCCGGGACTTGTGGCGCCGTTGGTGAGAGGGCCCAAGTGATCCTAGTGTGGGTGAGGGCCCCGGGCGTTGGGAACGCCTCCCACCCACGGAGACTAGGATGCACAAGGGTAAGGCCATAAGCTATGCGTAGCTCATGGCGTGGTGATTCTAGAATGCTCAAGAACACCTTAATCGGAGGTGTGAGCTAGGAGTTATGGCCATTTGAGTGGGGCGCTGTCCCGGGACAGCGCCCTGGTACAGCAGTGCCTGGGAGTGATTCCCGGGACTGCAAAGGTTCAAACAGGCATAACTTCCTCACCACTTGCCCAAATGGGGCAAGTGAGGAGTGCATCGGCATCTACGTGAAGCGTAGATGAAGATGGAGTGGTCAAGTATTAGCATCAGACATCATACAAGGAAGTTATGATGGTCTGAAGCTGTGGGGGCTTCTAGGCCCAGCGGCTAAGGGAAAATGTCCACTTGGCCCCAACTCTTGGTAGAGAGACAAGAGGTTGGTTGACGGTGGGGTAGGGGCCCCGTGTAGAGTCCTAGAGGCTTATATGGGTGAGGTGGTGTGGCCTCACCCACCCGAGGCCGAACGGCAAGGCCTCCATGGGCTTTGGCCTATTGTGAGGCCATAGTTGCCTAGTATGCTTCGGGTTGTTGTAGTGTTGCTCCGGCAACGCGATGATCAACATAGGATTGGACTTCCATGGATGGAAGTCCACATTTGGGAATTGGTTACCGATTAAGGGGTGAGTCCCGAATGTAAAGTAGGAGGGTTGGTTCCCCTCCTATGAACTATTAGGTCCGGGGTGAGAGGAGCTAACCATTAGCATGGCGGTATGCGAAGGGTTAGCCACTCGTAACCTTTGCTAGAATTGAAAATTGGCAAGATGGTCAAGGGGGGGCTAGCAAGGGTTGCGACACCGACTTCCTCGGCAATGGCTACAGGGTTGAGAACGGCAACAAATTCCAATTCCGGACTAGCCAAGGGGGCCCACAAGCTCATGATCAACACGTTGAATGTGTATCGACGTGCCCACTGATGCTGATTACACCGCGCCCGCTAAGTATTGTCCTTAACCCTCGAATGGTGCTTCTAGCACACTGTCCCAATCTGTATCTTTTGTTGTACAGTGCCTCCTTAGCTCATTATGCCCGACATTGCCCTTAACAGTAGAAATCGCCTCCATCCCGCGAGTTCCAGCAGCCTTGCTGCTCGTCGTCAACATCCCACATCTTCACTGATCTCAACATATTCCCTGGGCTCCTTCGGAGTGAGACCTCTTTCCGCTTGTACATTGTTGGCAGCCCTCCCACTAACTGTGACCATAATGCAAAAAATTATGCAATGCGGCAGGGCTCCGCCCTGCTTCCCAGCCTGCCGAGAGAGAGAGAGAGAGCCGAGGATTCCAGGGGCTCACGTCCTGGGATCCGAAAATCCAGCATCCTACCCACCGTTGGAGCAACGGCATCCCCCCTTTCTCAAACCTAGTTTCAACCCAAAACGAACACACTAACGCCTAAAACACCCACTTACCTCTCACCCGAACCACTCCTCACGTAATGTCATCCTTAATCTAATTAAAACTCCTAGCTTCTTTTTGGTCTTTTTTCTTTTCTTCTTTAAAAGTGAACATATAACTTGAGCAACACAATAACTACATTAAAGCAACTTAAATACTATCCATCTTTAATGCTACTACAACTACATGCTAATTCCAATGTTTGAATGTAATTTTGCATTAAGTAAGAATGTGGGCACGATTTTGGGCTCACACACATCACTCACACTCACTGTATAAGGAGAACTCAGATAAGAAGAGGGATTAGCATACAAAAAACGGTACTTACTGTCCTTCTTCCAAAGTGGGATAGCGTCACCAATTATGTCATCTATCTCCTCATCTGGCCCTTCCAAGGCAATTCGCACCATTGCATCGAGATTCTTACTACCCAACCTATTTCTAACTTTCGTCTTGATCAAATTTTGCACACTGAAAGCACGCTCACATGTCGCTGTAGAAACACATTGCACATCAGCTAACTCTGCAAGAATAAGAAAGTTGGAGTACCGTGCTTGCAAAGCATGATTCCAAGTTATCATGCCCCACAAATCCCTGAAATTCTTATCCCCCCATTCCGTAGTGCACTGAAGCTTGAAGGCTAAAAATTCACGCTTACATGTTGTTTGGTCCACAAGAGGAGGAAGTTTAATTTAAAGCTTCCATGTGAGCGGTCTACTCCATAATGGCACAACAAAGTATCCAATTCATAAATACACCAATTTTGTAAGCCCACTTGCCCTAAGGCATATTAATCGGATTCAAAATCTTAAAACAAAAATGCAAGCTCCACCGCTGCGGAATGAAAGTTGTGGCGGGAAGCAAGTAACCTTAAACCACAAGCCAACAAGGCATAGTCTCCAACTATGCATAGTATTGAAAAAAATACCTAAATACCTAAATATATATATATATATTTGGTCGGCTGCCCGCCGTGAAAATAATTTTTCAATCGGTAATTTGCCGTGGATACTCTAGGGCAGCTTGCCTTAATGCCGGCATTTTTTTTCTTCTAATCGGCCCATTTCCGTAAACCTTGATTTTCTTCCGGAACCCCTTCCTAAACTTCCCAATTACATTCGGAAATTCTCAAAATCAACCAACTAGCTTGTAACTAACTGCCGGTTCTCCCCTATCTAACCGTAAGACCTGCCTCTTATCACGCCCACAAAACATTGAGTCTTTGCTCTGACAATTCATCTCATTAATGGTTACCACTTGAGAAGGAGTACACCCTAACCTTGATAATGTCACACCCTCCGTTTCACCAAAAAGTGTGATATAAACAAGGTGTGACATACTTGATAATGTCACATTTTGTGCATAATGTGATATTATCAAAAAATATGTAGAAAATCAAAATATAATTACAATTTTTAAAAAATAACAAATACGAGACTTCAATGTTTTTGAATGTAAAATCTAATTCAAAATTGTGAATAACAACAAGAGCACATCATAATGTGTCATTGAGATCAGGTAAAGACCTCTCACTAGAGACAAAGAAGCTTCTAATGTCACATTGTTTTGTTGATGTTAAATGTGCAACACCAATTCTAATGAGTTTGTCATGGATTTTTTCCATTTCTAACAACTCATGAGTGCTGAAAATCTGAGAACCTTAGCTAGCCATAAAATTCAAAACATCTTTAGCATATTTTTGTGCATCGCTTAGCTTCACTACTTTAGACTCATCATCACTGCTATCAACAATCAATGGGTCCACTTCCATGGAATCAAGAACCTGTTCGCCATCTTGCACTAATTGCACAAGCTCCTCAGTAGAAAATTCCACCTCAAAATCATCTTCACCTTCCATGTTTATGTACTCCAAAGGACAAAGCTTTTCTACAGGCTTGCCTTCAACATCCAAACCCAAATTTAATGCGGCGATGAGTCTACCCAATTCCAAAGTTGCTTCCTCCATTTTGGACTTCATACGTTCATCAAGATTGTTTATATCTGCATTCCACTCTGCAAGCAATATAGCGGACTTTCTCCAACAATTTCTAATGGTTTGATCATCTAATTCATGCCATGCCGCCACACACCATAGCATAGCTTGAAATACATCAACATTCAATTTCCCCAAATCTTCATTTGAGTTGTTATCAATTTGTTGCAAAGTCCAGGCAACAAACTTGCGCTTATAGCACATTTTGAATGCTGCAATCACTCCTTGATCCAAAGGCTGAACAACTGAAGTCACATTTGGTGGAAGGAACTAGATAGTGATATGGGAGAGTACAAAAGCATTAAACCCATCTATAACTTTCTTGACCTCACCATGAATATCATGGCTTCCTGCATTATCCATAATAATGCAAATCTTTATGTCTTTCAATGCCATTCTTCGGTTCTCACTCTTCACCCAATGTGTAAAAACATCACCATTCATCCAGGTTGAATTGTTAGAATAATAGTGTACTGTCCTATTTGGATCAAAATTCCGAGGAAAGCATCTGGGACGCGCTGCTTTGTGAATGAAAACAAGCTTCAATCGCTCCTTCCCTGAGATATTAGTGCAAAGCCCCAATGTCACACGGTCCTTCTTTTTCTTATTTCCTTTCGCCTTCCCAATATTCAAAGTCTTATAAGGAGAGGCTCTATAATACAAACATGTCTCATCAAAATTGAAGATGTCTTCTGGATCATATTTCTTCAATATGAATGGGATCTTTGCCATGGCCAATGCAACTCCAACTCCATCTGCATCTCCACTTTCTCCACGCAGATAATAACACTTTATTCCATGTCGAGTTTTGAAATTTTGCAACCACCCATTAGAAAGCTTGAATTCGGTATCAGATATGCCAAGTGAATCCCTTAATTCCTTAGCCTTATGCGTAATGACATCATCAGTTGCTACTCCCCTCCGTGCTCTAACTTGTCCAAACCATAAAAGCAAAGCTTTTTCAAGAGGAGAGAGCATACGATGCAAGCGGAGCTGCGAGAAGTTGATCTGTGAGAGAAACCGTTGCTTCTTCGGCACATGAGATTCAAGATTCAAAAACCCAAGATTCAAGCGGAAGCAAGTGAAGATGCCGACGTCATCCATAGAATTTGTTGTCCATCCGGCCTTTTTTCATCCATGTTACTTGTTATTATCACACTTACACTACAAATTTTGAAAAACAAATGTGACATTATCAAGGGTGATAGTGATAATAACGAGGGAGTTTTACACTATGGAAATCGGTTTCAAACTTTTAGGTGACAATATCAAGGTGTTCTATTAACAAGTGTGATATTATCAAGGTTAGGGTGTACTTGCTTGCATGGTGATCAGAATTCTTGTGCGAGTGGTAATACGGGTTGAAATTTATTAAGTTGGATGTCGTACATCCACCACCAGGTCTTGATCACACAAAACTTTCCGTCTAGTTCTAGCTCTGAGTTTGTTGGGGGTTATGTTGAGAAATCGATGTTGGCCACCACTTTTCACACTATTCCAACCGGAGATGCTGACGGATGGTGCCAATAGTGGCCGGTGTGATCAACTCCTGACCAATGCTATAATTACACAAATAACCAGTTGAACTAGACCTCACAAAACTTATCAATCGTTCTAGAGGAATATAGAGAACGTACCTCCAATTAATAAAGAAACAATTGGAAGTTCACACATTGGACTTGGAAAGAATAGAATTTTAACCAATCTTGCCAAAAAATCTCCATGGACATTTAGTCAAATATGATATTTAGTGTGACTTACTATTTGTATTTACATGGTGCTATATCCTTTTATTTATGAAATATTTCTTTCCCAAGTAAAGATGCCAATGTTTTATAATGTCCAAACTATCAATTTAATAATTTTTGGTAAAATATGAGATGTACAGTAAATAGATGTAGCATTGCGTAATTCCACATAGCAAGCTTTGCCTAAATATCATATTTAGTGTAGTTATAGAGAGATATGAATTCATGGCCTTTATGTAAACTCACTCATTGCAAAGGTGAAAACGTAGTGAATTATCTCGCTTGAAACTATACGGAAGTGCGGAATTATCTCGCTCAAAATTATCTAATGTTACAAAATTATTTGGCATGTGAAATTACCGATCGCAGAAGCGAGTGAGCGAGTGGTAGGACCGATGCAACCAATCGTTGCCACTGCTATAAAGTTATTTAAAAGTTCAACCTTGATGGTGGGAGTCGCCGACTAGTCTCACCACTAGTAGGTGTGGGGAGGCTATTAGAAAAGCACCGATGGAGCCTCTTCGCCATCGTTGACTCTCCCTTCATTCATGTCCATTCATTGAGATATTTCTTCCCTCGATCCCTACTTTGCTTGCTCACTTCGATCACCTTTCCACCCGGCAATAATATCCATTAGTACCTTGCCCGATAAGTGTTAAAATTGCCTATGTGTTAAGGAAAATTACACCCCATAATAAATAAACAAATACACGAGTCAGTGTCGATTGTTGATTGCTAAGAATTTATGAAACTTATGCTCCCATCTTCAATGAAGTCATCTTGGTAAGTGTTAATTTGGATGAATTTGACATAAACCCTACCCTAAACCCTATTGCCTTTGAAATTGGATCCCCAATGAATGCACTTGAGTTCATCGATTATGAACCGAAATCTAAACAATCCCTACATGCCTATTGAAGAGGAAATAATAGGTAGGCTTCATGAAAAATAAGATGCGGCTGACAATGAAACCATTGAAGAGGTTGACGTTGTGCAATTTGGGGATGTGGTGATAAGTAGAGTAGGATTCAAGGATGTTGAATATGCATTAGTGACCTTGAATTTTTTTTTGTAACAGTGACCTATTGATGGTACGCCTCCCTTCTAGAGAATTCAAACACTTTAAAAGGAAATAGGATATTGATGCACACAAGATTCTCATCAAACTATTATGGATTTGCTTTTCCATACACTTAGATATATGTTGACATTCATATCTTATGTATTTTCACCCTTTATATATATAAGTGTTATTTATTTTAATTCCATTGTCGCATAAGTGTTATTCATGTAAGTGCTTACAAATTGTCTATCATGTCCCCGATAAGTGCTAACACGACAAGTGTTAAAAGTTTCCTTGCTTGGAAGTATTTACAAATATAGAGACCAATTGTATTGGTCCAACATTGCTCTAAACCATTTTTAGTCATGTGACATTAATTGGAAACTCTTGGCAATTAGTGTAACCTATACATAATCTCAAAATGCCAGCGACAAACATTTAATACCCATTTCATATTAAGCTAGTGTCATTACATACTCTTTAACATTCAACTTATTCACAATACTAATTCAACATTAGCTAATTATTCAACATGGACTCAACATCTCGCATTTCATCCTTTTAGATTGTGCAACAATAAATTATGGAACAAAAATCTATCAAGAATCGTATCATATGTTTGGTATGTGGTTGGTATTCGGTATTTAATATGTGGTTAGATGTGATTGAAATTGTGAAATCAATGTTGATACATGGATTTAGAGCTTTGTGACAATGTACATCAAAAGCATGTGACACTATTGGCCCGTGACACTTAATACCATAAACAATACATTACTCAGTAAAGTGGAGATTTTTTATTGCGATTTATAATGCACAGCATAAATGAATGTGTCTTACAACGTCGGGATTTTCATTTTTCATGGTGTATCTTGGAACGTGCAAATTGCTTACACTAATACGTGCAATAGGGTTGGTCCTTGCTAATATAAAAACATTCCACACTCTTTTGAATACCTATTACCACAATAAAAAAAATGTACAATTTTTTATTATTATTGTGGCTTTTTTGTGGTGATAAAGAAAGTTTTACGTTTTTGTGATATGGTTTTGACCCAATGTATTTTGCAAGTGTAAAGTGGGAACCTATATGCAAAGGTAACCTAATTGCAAACATTGGTGTAGTTAAGGCAAATCCATTGTCATCCACAACAATCACATAAACAAAGCCAACTCCATTAGGAGCGTTGGCAAGATGTTGCTAATCTCCTCTTAGGGCTAACCCCATGCCACCCAACCCCGGCCTTGGTAAGCAAGCCACCCAATATTGCCAACTGGGTAGGCATAAAGGACCCTCTTTATGTGACAACCAAACCCTCTTAAATCAATAGATTATATGACACCTCTTATAACTATTAAACATTCATTAGTGTTCACTCCTAGACTAATAGGAAAGAGCATATGGGACCCTCATTAAAAGACGACTAGCAAATAGATAAACATTCTCTTTACATCATTGTCTTGTGTTGTGAGTCCGCCACTTGACAAAGAATGTTCATATTTGGCAAGGTGGGTGACCCTCCCATATGATAGGTGGGATAACAAGTCAAGCTTGCCAACCCACCCATCCCATACGACATTTGTGTTCCCCTCTTATGCACAAGGACCGTTGGGAAAACTACTAACCCACCCATATGAGAAGACATAACTTTTTCATATTCATAAGTGTGTTATGTGGGACTGACAATATTATGTGGAATATTCCCCACCTTCATATTGAATGTGGGGAATATTCTATAGAATACTTTCAATCCCACATAACACACTTATGAATCTAAATAATGTTATGGATTTGAGTGCACATGGGAATAGGCTCTAACTTTATACTTATTTGTTGAACTTTACGTAACCCAAATACTTGTCAACGACCCATAAATAGAAGCATGGGAGGGCTTTGTGTGCTTGTGGTAACCACCAAGGCATAAATTGACACCCTGGGGGGTATATTTTGCTTTCTAGGGTGTCCTATGACACCCAAATCTCATTTTGGGTGTCCCCGAGGACACCCAAAAATCCTACAAGGGTGTCCTTTTTACTCCCAAAAAAAATTTAAGGTGTCCCTTGTACTTGTAGGGCCTATGGCCCTGAACATATGAAGTTCTTAAACATATGAAGTTTGGATTAAGGAAGTTTAAATGTAAAATGATGAAATAAACATGAGAACCATGGGAACTAGGTTCTCTTTGTAAAACCCTACTCACACTCACAACACTCATCAAATGGTGTCTTTTTCGTAGCATCTCTTACCCTAAACCCTAAACTAAGATCCACAATATGAATCCGAGGTTTTTAGATCAAATTTTTATCTGATTGATGTGTTTTGCATATCGTTGGAAAACTATTGAAATTTCGCTTCTTTTGGTGGTAGTCTTGCTTCATTCCGAGTTGTATAGACAAAGTTATGAGCATATGAAGGTCGTCTAGTTCTAGAAATTGATCGATTTGGTTTTGCAATTTGTAAGGTCGGTTCTTATCCGAAAGAAAGTGCTACGGTGGTTCAAGGGTGTAGCAATTATGAAACTCTACCAAAGGAGCAAGCACTTATGCATATTCTAGACCATGAGGCAAATTTGGATGGGCAAGGGAGCATGAAAGCAAGAAATTATAGAGCGGAATGGAAATTCAAATATCCATCTACCATAATAGAGAAAAATGGATGGTAGATGGATATTTGAATTTCGTTTCTCTTACTCTTCCCCATGATCTATACATAGAGGTTGACAATTATATTCAACTTCAATGCTTAAGAATTTGCTTTCATCCAAATGCCCACAACATAACTTGAAATCAAATGCTTAAACATAAATTGAAATCAAATGCTCAAACATAAATAAAAATGAGCAAGACTACCACCAAAAGAAGGACAATCCAAATAGCTCTTTAATAATATCCAAACTAGGGTCACCGGATTAGATTTGACCTCACAAAGTGCAAAACAAGTTTGTTGTCTTGAAATGAATGTTTGAAAACTAGGCAGCCTTCAAATGCACATATCTTTGCCAATACAAACTGGAATTTAGCAAAACTACTACCAAAAGAAGCACAATCAAAATACCTTTCTAGAAATATGAAGAACATGGTAATTGGATTAAAAATTACCTCACAAATTGCAAAATAAGCTTGCTGCCTTGAAATGAATGGTTGAAACTTGGACAGCATTCAAATGCACATATCTTTGCCAATACAAATTCAAATTGAGCAAAACAAACACCAGAAGAAGCGTAATCTTCATAGCTTTCCAAAACTGTAAAGAAGTGTGTAATCGGATAAGAACCAACCTTACAAATTGCAAAACCAAATCGATCAATTTCTAGAACTAGACGACCTTCATATGCTCATAACTTTGTCTATACAACTCGGAATGAAGCAAGACTACCACCAAAAGAAGCGAAATTTCAATAGCTTTCCAACGATATGCAAAACACATCAATCAGATAAAAATTTGATCTAAAAACCTCGGATTCAGATTGTGGATCTTAGTTTAGGGTTTAGGGTAAGAGATGCTACGAAAAAGACACCATTTGATGAGTGTTGTGAGTGTGAGTAGGGTTTTACAAAGAGAACCTAGTTCCCATGGTTCTCATGTTTATTTCATCATTTTACATTTAAACTTCCTTAATCCAAACTTCATATGTTTAAGAACTTCATATGTTCAGGGCCATAGGCCCTACAAGTACAAGGGACACCTTAAAATTTTTTTGGGTGTAAAAAGGACACCCTTGTAGGATTTTTGGGTGTCCTCGGGGACACCCAAAATGAGATTTGGGTGTCATAGGACACCCTAGGAAGCAAAATACACCCCCCAGGGTGTCAATTTTATGCCTTGAAGTGGACCATGAAAGTGTAAAAATACTCTCTGCAACGTGTATAATTGAGTGTTTTGTGTCAAATGTAGCCCATTTTTGAGTCCTCCTAAGCAGAGTTCATTGCAAGGTCCGTGAAATTTAAAGCATGAGAAGTGAGGAATCTTGTGGAGAGGTTAGTTGATGCTACTTGGCAATGAAAGCATGTGCAAATTGAGGCTTAGTCATCCGCTAACGTACAGTTGTGGATCATGACCATGACCATGCATATATTTCATCCCATGTAATGGAAGGTCCCTCCCCCACACATACTCATAGCTTGTGAGTATCATCAAAGCATGCATGTTAATCCAAATATAGTTAATCACTTATAAAACAAATCACTTGAGGATCTAGGATTTCAGAAAGCCAAAGTGTCAAACTGCCGGAAACTTTCAAATGCAAGCTATCTTCTATTTTTTAGTATTAGGAGATGTCTCATGACTGAATGACGCCGACTAAAGAAAAAAAAGGAAGTCTCGTTTAGCTCACTAAAACAAATTATGTACTCTAAAAACACCTTAGAGCATGTATTAATTATTTTAGATTTAGTATCGCTCAATAAAGGAGAGATTGTTTCCCTATAAAGTAGGCCGCACAAAAAAGTGATGCCAATGATTCATCACATGCACGTTGTTCTTGCTTGATCGCCTTCTCCATCATTCTACCATCACTACATAAAGCACAAGAAAACCTCTTATGTTCATTAGAACACCCATGATCATGAAATGTGCTTACCTTTAAATTTTTTGATGCCTTCTTGGCATAAATAGAACGTCCATCATTCTCTTTGCAAACTTTGCAAAACACTCTCCTTGAATTAAGAGAAAAGTCTGACCAAACAAATTGGCTATACCGTTGATCTATCCATATACCTTGTGCAATCTTAACTTAAGAAGGGGGAGGCAAAGCTGTCGCAACCCTTGCTAACCCCCTTAACAATCTCGCCAATTTTCATTTTTAGCAAAGGTTATGAGCACTAACCCTTTGCATTCCGCCATGCTAATGGTTAGCTCCTCCTACCCCGGACCTTATGGTTTATAGGAGGGGAACCAACCCTCCTACTTTGCTTTCAAGACTCACCCCTTAATTGGTAACCAATTCTTAGATGTTGACTTCCATTCATGAAAGTCCAATCTTAGGGCCGGTTTACACTACGGTGGAGAAGGCCTCCGGTCGGTCAAGAATGCTTGGCCAAGACATGGTTATATGAGGCAAATGGTGGATGTCCCGGAGAAGAATTAAAGGCAATAAAATATTTCTTAAGGAGTCTTGACCGGTTGAAGTCTAAACACCTAGAGGAGAAGTTTAGCGGAGAAGTCCACCGGAGAAGAGAAGTTCACCTAATGGTGAAGATTTTTTGTGATAAAAAAACTATAATTCTCTACATTCACATTGTATCAAAAGATTTCAACAAGAATTGTGTAATATAATGTTCAATTTTATTCAAAAGATAATGAAAATTGCCAAATTGCCAATTGTCAAGTTTGGCCCATGTAGGAAATAAATGTCTCCTTGGGTGTTTAAGAATGAAGAGGGGAAAATCCATACACATTGGACAAAGCACTACTCTTTGGTAATATTGAAGACATGCTCTCCTGTTAATCATCCTCATCAATTTCTCTCTTCTTATCTTTAATCTTCAATCATGGATAATTGAAGAAGAGAGATTTTGTGCTCTCTTATGATCTTTATGGTTTTGAAGTATTTTATCCTCGGGGGGGGGGGGGGGTAGTCATTGGTTGGAGTAGCAACATACGTGCGAACAAATGATAGGGTATTTTAAAAACATGGGGGCTAAAAATTATAAATGGACTTAAGAGTAATATAGGGTATCAAAAATGGCACTGGACATCTTTAAAGTACTATAGGGTATGGAATTATAAGTAATGCAAGTCATTTTTCTATTAACCCAAAGTAGAAATTTACATAATGATAGCATGTGAAAAAAAGAAGATAATTGAAAGTAATACCCCCCTATAAAATAGTGGTTGTTCGCACCTATATCCTTAACTTTTTAACACACTGCCCCCCCCCCCCCCCCCCGAGATTTTATCGTTTCAACTATGGCGATACAAAAAACCATCATGTATCACCATAATGCTTCAATTATGATGATGGCATATTTTTTGTTTGGGAGCAAGGAGAGGGTGGTGTGGAAATTTGATGAAAAAAATTTGCACAAAAAGAAATCGCTAAGGAGCTACTACAACAAAGAGAGAGAGAGAGAGAGAGAGAAGCTTGCCAACACCTTAGGTTTTGAATAGAACCAGATCTGAAATCTATGGTCCAGATCTGTTTTTGAAAATTAAATTTTTATTGAGTTGGGCTTCTCCGGAGGATGAGTTTCTTGTCCGGCCTCTTGAGGCCGGACAAGAAAGTCCTCCTCCGGAGAAGCCCAACTCCAAAAAGTGCCACCATATAGGCGGCCATGTCATTTTATCATCCATGAGAAAAATTCACCACCATTGTTTTCTTCACCTAGTGTAAACACCCACCGGTCAAGAGTTGCATTTTCGACCAATCACAATTGAGAAACGCCCTTTTTTTCATGACCGGTGGACTTCTCCACCGTAGTGTAAACCGGCTCTTATGTTGATCATCGCGTTGCCGGAGCAACACTTCAACAACCCGAACCATATTAGGCAACTATGTCCTCACATTGGGCCAATGCCATGAAGGCCGTGGTATTCGGCCTTGGGTGGGTAAGGCCACATTACCTAACCCATATAAGCCTCTAGGTCTCTAGGCGGGGCCCCTACCCCACCGTCAAGAAACCTTTTGTCTCTCTACCAAGAGTTGGGGCCAAGTAGACATTTTCCCTTAGCCGCTGGGCCTAGAAGCCCCTAGCAGCTTCAAACCATCATAACTTACGTGATCTCTGATGCTAACAAGCGACCACTCCATCTACATCGACGCTTCACGTAGATACCGATGGACTCCTCATTTGCCCCATTTGGTCAAGTATTAATGAAAATATGCCAGTTCAAACCTTGGCATAGCTGATGGCCTTACCCTCGTGCTTCCTAGTCTCCGTGGGTGGGAGGCGTTCCCAACGCATGGGGCCCTCACCCACACTAGGATCACTTGGGCCCTCTCACCAACAGCGCCACAAGTCCCGGGTATCACTCCGGAGTCCCCCTTGTGCCCATGGTGTTTCAGGCACTCCTCATGGAGAGGTGCACAACAAAAGCAGCATGAAACTCATTCAATCTAGATGTCTCAAATGCTAAGGATTCAAAATCGATTATGCCAATATTTGGAGTATTGACAAAAAAATTGGTCCCTTCACGATTATTATTGTTTTGCCATACCTAGCCCCAAGCCCAACGTCCAAATACTCGAAGAAATGCCAATACTCGCAATACTCGCAATACTCGCAATACTCGTAAACTTCCCCCCCCCCCCCCCCTTGAGTTCCCTATCTTCTTTGGCTCTCTCTCGGCCTCCAAATAGTCCGTCCCGACCGCTTGATCTTCTCTTTGTCACCTACACAAAGGCACCTACTAAGCTCGAAGCCAAACAAAAGCCAAGCAACGAAGCCAAAGCACAAAAACCAATGCACGAAGCCAAAGCACCGAGCTTGAAGCCAAACATAAGCTCAAACTCTTCTTGTGCTTGTGAGAGAGGGTCCTTGGTTGCTTAAAGCCCCAAAACCCTAATCAACCCCGTGACAACGGAACCAACCATAAATTAGCCTTCATGGTTTTTGACCTTAATATGACCTGGATACTTCACTTGGTGCATTTTAAAAATGACGTGCAACATAATATTGGGAGGATTGTATTTGTTTGACATATAGTTTATAAAAGAATTCCATTTAAAAAATAATAATAATATAGGGGTTGAAAATAAGGATCCTAAGATGTATGTTTAGTAGGATTAATTTTGTATGCATGCCTTATGAGGGATGGATGGAAATAATCTCATCAATTGCCTAAAAATGGATGAAAATCGTAATGCCCATTACTAGTTGTCTACCTGCCATTTGTAAAAAACACCTAGGGTTTTGTTTCTTCCTCAAGTCCGCTATGTTTTGGGTAACTCATATTGATTTTCAAGTTTAAGGGAAACTCCTCCTTGTGGATTTCAAACATGGGCCCACCTCGGTGGCAAGTGCGGCCAAGGCCCAGGTTTTACCTTAAATGCTTGGACGCTAGTAGCCCGGGGGTTGCAACGCCCAAAGCATCGATTTCAAGGCACATGTGCTAGGGCCTCACCTTCCCCTTGCACCTACAATGAACGTCCCTCTTTTTTTGGTCTCGCGGAGTGGAATGCATGCCGATCGATTCATGAATATGATAGGTAACATCGACAACAAGGATCTTAGTTGTTGCCAAGAATAAACGAAGAAGCTAGAGGTGGAGAGAGACAAAGAGAGAAAGGTGGCATGTATATGGAGATGAGATTTAGGCACGGGTAGATCACTTACTGCATTTTAAAAACGATGTGCGGCAGAATATAGAGAGGATTAAAATCATTTGCAATAAAAATTATAAAGGAATTCCAAATAATGAAGGGGCCATTAAATGTAGACAATCCCATTATAAATAAGTTAGATGGACATAAAATGTGGGCCATTATTTTTTTGTAAAATTAATATAGGGGCTGAAGATAAGGATCCTAGAAGGTATGTTTAGTATGGTATGTAAATGGATTTAGGACTCACATGGATAGATGATAATTGGGATTTCCGTCTGTCCAAAAATGGATGAAAAGGGAATGCGCCGTCGTTGGGGTCGTCTTCCCCACGTTAAAAGGAATATAGAGTACAAAAAATTGCAGTGACTTGGACAATATAAGTAATGGAAGAGTGCAAACATATGGGCCATTTTTGAAATTTAAGTAATTATAGGGAGGCTTTAATTCAACCCTTGAAGGTAAATAGCCCCAAAACAAAAAAACCCCAGCCGCACGTGGTGCACAAAAATGCCTTAGAGTGATCTACCTGTGGATCGAGGAGTGGAGTAGGTTGGTAGGCGGCTTTAGAGAGATCAAAGAAGTGACAAAGGTCGCGAGATGAAATGGATTACCACATAGATCGGTATCAAAGCAAGGAGATTAGGTAGTAGCATCACGTGTACAATCTCCACATCAACCCTTTGTTTGCAACGCCGTTATTCACTAAGATTCTCCTTGTAAAGTGCTTATCAACTTCACTAAGGTTGTCGCTTTGCTTATCATTGAGTTACTAGTTTGCATCTTAGGATTGATTACATTCAACTAATATAGGATCCGGGCTTTCATTTATGTTGTGTTTTTTTCTATGAGCTAGAGAGTGGTGGCTGGTTGTTGTCTGAATTTCGCCGTATTCTTGCAAGCATATGTTTGTGTGGACATTGTTTCGAGTGCATTGGTATAGCAATGTGATTTTGAGCAGATGCGCAAATCACTAATCTCCAAAAAATCCTTCTCTAGCACTCTTTCCAGTGGGAACCATATCTGAATTGTGTCCATTTTTATTGGTCCAACACAAACAAAGTAGGACGAGAAATTCTTGTAATTTTTACCACTGGTGGAGAGATGTCACTTCATATTTACAGTTCATTTTCAACTTCTAAGCATATTCTCTCAACACTATCCTTTACCCAATGATATGTATTCTATCTTCATCACTTGCAATTGTATGATATCATGCAAGTTATGGTCTTGGAATGATATGCATCATGTTATCACACTTGTTCTTTTGAGATGCGGTTAACAATGTACATATTTTGCACAAGTTAAGATTTGTTTTGGTAAGCACTAGTCTTTCACATGTATAATAAGTTTTTGCATGTATGATATGCATGCTTTATGCCTTTTTGTTGCCATGCATTTTTCCCACCACTTTTACATTGCATACATTTTTAGTTAAATTAAATTAAATTAAATTAAAAAGAATGTAGAATTACAAAAAATAGGCCATTTTAGAGAATTAAGTAATTAAAGGGAGTTTTTAATTCGTGCCTTGGAGGTAAATAGCCCTTAAACAAATACCCCTCTGCCGCATGTGGTGCACAAAAATCCTATAGAGTGACCTACCCAAGCCTTACGACTCTAGTATTATCCTAGTAGCTTTTTTTGTCTAATCCCTAGTCCCTTCAGCTACTTGCATAAAATAAAAATTGTCTTGGTAAATATCTCAAACTATTATGCCTCAACCAACCATATTGCTGGTCTATTCTTCCTTAAATTGGTTGATTTCCGACCTTGACAATTTTACATCGATACGTCATGTGAATAATTACGAGCTCATTCGGAAATCTCCAAAAAATAATCGCCTAGCTCATAACTAAACCTCGGTACTCCCTGTACATTGGTGGTGGCTGGCCTGATATGGTTCTAGCCACAGAAATAACAACATTTTGGAGGGGTTCCAACAATCCTTGGATCAGTGTTAGATTGATCTTTTGCCCCATAATGTCCACACTGGTAGGAACCTCCAGAGAGTCTGTCAACTTCAGAGTACCAATAACCCCTTCTTCGAATTTTATCTACAGCAACCATACAGTACACACTAAATACTCTTGTCAATAATGACCAAAAAATACTTTGCACTTAATTCTTGTGTAGCAAATAGAATTTGCAATAATACTGCAGTGGCTTAGAGATTGGTGGAAAGACTTTCAGAAATTTCTCTCTTTTTCATAAACATGTGAGGTAGATGAGCATGTGCCAGTTACTTCCAGCATATATCGGGGTCCTATAACATTGGAGAAATTACATAAGGAGATTAGAGTTATCCTTTAACTCAACATGACTCTTGAGCATGAGTTGGTTGTTTTGCACACAAGACATTCCATGTTTAGTAAAGTTTTTGGTGCATGCTAGGAGAGAGTGTGGAGGTTTTATTAAATAAAGTACAATTTAAAATGGTTCATTAAGGGCCACATGTGATTTAGCACCGCTTGGCATACCGAAATGAGTTTGGCCCTTAATAAACCACAATAAGTTGCAAATTCAAACACTACCTCCATGCTTGCACCACAGGTGTAAAGAACTATGGATTTTCTATGCAAAACAACCGATGGGAAATCATAAGGGACCAACTCTTGACCAAAAGTCCCGTTGAGTTAAAGGATAACTCTACTATCAAATTCAAATGAGGAACATAAGCATTGCACTTACAATTTCTGGAGTCAAGATAAATTTATGCTGAAACCTTGGAAGTATTACTTGTAGATTTTCCTGGACAACTTTCTTTCGGGTGTGTACATTTCAGACTTGAATATGTAGTATTAAAAAGCATTTAAGGTTAGTGTTATAATAGTTTATGAATGAATGCAGAGGAATGTGATATAGTATAGTTCACCTGCACTCGCTTTGGGCTTCGGACTTCAATTGAGGCAGAGGTGCTGAAGGATGTGGTTGTCAGAGGCCCCTCAAAAGACAGAGAGTTATCCACCGTGAATGCGAGCGCATCTATTGTCTGTGACATCTCACCAACCTTCACCAGTGGCAAATTTCCGGCAGCGAGCAATGGGTACAGCTCCGAATACGAGGTGTAACTGGTCCATTGACACAAAGCAAGGTCAGATTTCAGGCGTAGAGCAATTACAGTGACTATTAATTACAGAACGTCCAATAAGTGATGAAGTCTACCTGCGATGTGGAAGTTATACTAATAGACATGAAAATAGACGCCATTTGGCCTGCGTGAGTATTCAAACTTGTTCCCTATTCCCTTTTATCAAAATGTCAACATCATTATCTTCACTGAAAGCGTGTTCACACACAACTACTTGAGTTATTTTGGTTCAAGCCCAGTTTCAACGGCAACTACGAAATTTTTTGTCCACAAATAACTACTCTTTGAAGTTGCAGAGTGGTTTTGACCACACAGATCATCCCTCCTATTGGTCAAATCCATGGAGTGGATACAAACAGTTTATGGATTCTAGTGGGAAGTTCGTCTAAGACTAATTGCCACTTACAAATCCTCTCTCATGCTTTGGCCTTGAAGTTCTTGTTGTTAGACTTAAGAACATGACTTATTTAATTAGCAGGAGGCAAATGCCTAAATATAAAATAGAGGTGAAATCAAGTGGTTGTGGTGGAACCCCTAAATTGGAGCGCCAAGATGTCTACCTATTTATGTGGACTACAGGACAAGAGAGATCTCCTCTCTTCCTATCTGCTTAGCCTAAGTGGATTGCCGTGATGTCCCTCGTAAAGTAACTTTGAACAACACCCCCTCTCGAGGAAAAGACTGGTACTTCCGGCATCACAATCGCTCGAGTCAGTGTGTGTTTGATCGTAGCTTGTGTGTGTGGCGTGCTGGACGTAGTGGCACTAATATGTGGAAGTTGTCAGTTTGTTGTTGAACGTGTTTCTGCACGTTTAGCTGCCATCGCCGGTTTATCTAGTCCATTATTGCGGATGGGATGGCCTCGGCTAAGACTAAGCGACGCACCAGGTACAAGTTCTCAAAGAGATCATACAAGGGAGTCGGTGATGAGCAAGGGCAGTGGACGACATGAAGGGAGGGGAACCTCCACTGAGCTAGAGGCGCATCGTCGTGTTCGAACGGGCAACATGGAACTTAGATCAAGACCAATTAGTTCAGATGGAACTTTTGGTGAGGGAAGTCGAATGGTCGAGCAACCCATACTAGTTTTCGAAGGTAAATCTGTAGAGCTGATGAGACCAAGAGCGGCTGTTCGTGCTGATGTTGAGCGGGCGGAAGCCATCGTAGTAGAACGGGCTGAGAGGGCTGATGCAGTCGTTGCAGCTCGCTGGAGAGAATTGAATGAGAGTGCTCTGAACGGTCACTTTTACGGAGTGGCCGTAGGAAGGGTGCCAGGAATTTATCCTTCGTGGGCACAAGCTTACCAGCAAGTGCATAAGGTGTCTGGTAACAGCCACCAGAAGTTCAGTGAGCTACAGCATGCCTTAATGTTCATCCGGGAGCATCAATTGGCAGTTGGACTTGACGAAGACATTAAACAATTTGGCAGCAACGGAGTAGTTGTAGTGGTGTGGAGATTCCCTCCTGACCAGTGTCGGAATGGAAGGTCGATGTAGCTAGAATATGTGTTGTTTCAGTTGATTTGCCCATGTTGTACATCTTGCAAAGAGCGAAGGCCAATACAACATCTATGCTTCTCAAACTTGTGTTTGGGTAACGGCTTGGTTAGAAGGTCTGCTGGATTATTGTCTGTGTTCACGTACTTGAGCTGAATTTCCCCCTCTAGCACTCTTTCACGAACAAAGTGGTGCTTGCCCTCTATATGCTTCGTCTTAGCGTGAAACTGTGGGTTCTTGGCTAATTTAAGGGCACCCTGGTTATCATAGGACAAGTGCAGATCGGCCAAAATTTGGTGTAGACGCAGAAGTGAGGTCGCGATGCACCTGTTCGTCATGGCAGGAGATGGGAACCTTGGGTAAATTGAGAACTTTTAACTTGTTGAGTAGTCTGCGGATGTAGACGCCCTCTTTAGCTGCCTTCGAGAGCGCCTTGTACTCAGCTTCCGTGGTGTTGTCACTCACAGTTGGTTGTTGCTTGCTAGCCCAGGAAACAAGTCCACCTGCGAGCTTAAATATGTACGAGCCAACCGAGCGTCTAGTATTTTTGCAACTCAGGTAATCAAAGTCAGTAAACCCGTGGAGAGTGATCTCGCTAGAGGGATCAAATAGAATGCCTAGATCTGGCCCAGGGGTGTAATTTAAATAACGAAGAATGTATTGGAGGGCACTCCAATGAGCAGCTTGCGGTGAGTGCATGTAACGACTCATGATGCCTACAACATAGGAAATGTCAGGGCGAGTGTGACATAAGAAGATCAATTTACCTACAATGTGATAGTAGGTTGAAACGTCGACTGATGTCGTGTGGGTATCCGCCTCCAGTACAAGCCCTACTGATAAGGAATGGTTTCAATCATCCGTGGCTCAATGTTGCATTCCTTGAGAAGCTCCGTGGTGTAGTTGTGCTCGTGCAAGAAGACCTTGCCGTCGGTTGTGCGCACAAAGTCAATGCCGAGGTAACGGTTCACGAGCCCTAAATCCTTCATCTTATACTTTTGACCGAGTTGCACTTTGATTTCAACAACTCTCTCCTTGCTACTGCCGAAGATAAGCAAATCGTCAACGTAGAGCATCAAAATTGTGATAGTGTCACCCTCTCTTAGAAAATATAGATTGGGGTCGAGCTCACTGTGAGTCCATCCAAAATTCCTCAAATGATTGTCAATCTCCTCATACCACTGTCGAGGAGACTGTTTCAAGCCGTAAAGCAATCAATTCAATTGGCAGACTTTATCCTCATGGCCGAGTATAGCAAACCTAGGAGGTTGTTCCATGTAGATGCGTTCCTTAAGCTTGCCGTTGAGGAAAGCGGTAATCACATCCATGTGATTGAGCTCCCATCCTAAGGTGACAGATAGAACGATCATTGCCCGAAGTGTAGACCAGCGAACTACGGGTGCGAACGTCTCATTATAATCGATTCCAAACTTTTGCTCGAGTCCACGTGCAACGAGACGAGCCTTGAGGCGTACTCTAGTTGGATTAATCTTTGATTTTGCCTTGTAGACCCACTTAGAGTGCAGAATATGCTGGCCAAGGGGTCGATCCACTAATTCCCAGGTGAGATTTTGAATGAGGGCATCAAATTCCTCACGTCGAGCTGCTTGCCATTGAGGGTCATTATGAGCCTCCCGTTCGGATATCTTATCACTGATGGGGCCAGTGGTCTCCACGATGTCTACGTCGTCTGATGAGTCTGAACCTCCCATGTCGAAGAGGTCAAAATGCGAGGGCAGTCTCCTGGTAGCACATGAAGGATTGCGTCGGGGTAAAGTTGGCGAGGCAGGACTGTCCGGAGGAGTTAGTGGTGACCTTGGTGGTGTAGACCCCGTGTCATCGTTGTCCATAGGTGTAATGTCTGCTTGCGTGACTGGGTGCGAGGCCGGGGGCTCGAGATGATCGTCATCATCAAGAAGTCTCGCAAAGACGTCAACGAACGGTGTATCAGAGTGAAAATTACCTGGGACTGACTCAAACACCGTCACATCGTTAGACAGTATGACCTTCTGTCAGATTGGACACCATAGCCGATAAGCTTTGGATTGGTCATCATATCCCACCAACACGCATTTGGATGCATTGTGCCCTAGCTTGGTGCGTTTGTCTTTAGGAATGTAGACATACGCCGTGCTCCTAAGAACTTGAAGTTGAGACAGATTGGGCTGGTAGCCATATAGCTTCTCGAATGAAGTCGTGAGGTTTAATGCACGAGTACCTGACCTGTTGAGCACATAGTTAACAACACGGGTACATTCAGTCCAAAGGTGGGCTGGATACTTATGCGAGTTAAAAACGCAGCGTGTTGCCTCCATTAAGGTCCGATTTTTTCTCTCTGAAATTCCGTTTTGATGCGGCATATCTGCAGTTGTCAATTGTCATTGAATCCCCTTTTGGATGAGATAGCTGGTGAATTTGGCCGATAAGTATTCCCCTCCGTAGTCGGACTTTAGATTTGCCACGGTGTTTGACCAATCGTGCTCAGTATGTGTCATTGAGTGCACTTTGTGGGAAAACTGAGTTTTCACTAGCTTTACAAAATCTTTAAAATGTTGGAAGGTGTCACTTTTCAAACGAAGAAAGCGAACCCACGTGTAACGTGTGTAATTGTCGGTCAACGTGAGTAAGTATTTAAACTCAGTGTCCTTGTGAATCGGTCCACACAAGTCACTGTGCACTAGCTCGAAGGGGTGAGTAGTTCGTTTGACAGTGCGTTTAGGTCGTCTAGATCTATATTGCTTGGCGAGTACACAAGTTTCACACTTCCTGTCCTTGCTGTCAGCCCTAAACCTCCACCCTTATGCGTCGGTGGTCCTGGTGAAGGGTTAAGGCTCACATGTCTATACCAATCCTTCGGCCGTGGAAATTCATTACCCTTGCTGTAACATCTTCCCAAATATCAACCACATTCTTTTTAATTAATTTTTTTTCGGGGCCTTAGTATTGAAAAATACTTATGCACCCTTGATACACATAAAACCATCACCACACTAACACTCCCTCTCCCTCCTAAATTCCTACTTAATTCTAGTTACTGCTATACTACTTAACCATCCCCCTTCACTAACCTTTGGTGGCTGCCTTCATCTTAACTAATTAAGCCCCTGGATATACCAATGGATTAACCGTCGATTAATCTCCTGGTCTGATCCAGCCCCCTTCCCCGAGTATGGCATACCGTTGCTGGTTACTCCGTTATTTGCAACCATCTGAGCCCAGTCCAGAATTCCCTTAATCTGCCCCTGGGGACACGTCCCCCATGCTGTCCCCTTGCTAGCCGGGCCCTTGGCCGTAAGATTGAAGCTGCGGGAGCTCTTTGGAGCAGGCACCGAATTCACCAGTCCAGCGCCCCTTTGGCCACGATCCCCGTATGTAATTCTAACCGTTTCGATCTGGCCACTCTGGGTTTCAGGCCCCCTGTTCTCCTGATTCAGATCCCGAAAAGAGCTTGGGCTATAGGGCATTATACGGAGCCAAGCCTAATTCCCATAGGCAGCTTCAAAACATAGCATACCTCGCCCGTTTCCCACTGAATCTCAATTTCTTCTATCAATTTCAGGCGGCATTTGTAATCCTAGCCTCGCCCGTTTAAGAATTTAGAATGCAGCCACCAACCCACCTGGATCTCAATTTGAGGGGTAGAAGCGTCCTCGCATTCTTCACAGCTTTGATCTTCCAAACTCCTCTCGGATTTTTAGCTCACCCTTGCTTGTTCCTTCCTGATCTACTGTAAATCCTTGTACACAAGGCACAACGCCACAGTGTGTCTCGGCCGCCGCCCCTTCACCCCGGTTGCTCCTCCTTATGACCATTCTGCTTCCCTTCGGCAGCTGGCTTCCACAATGCCGAGGCGGCGTTGGCTAAATCCTATATGGTACCTATCCCTCCTTTTGTTGAATTTTTCCGCAGCCAATGCTGCTACCGTTTCTTCAGGTGATGGATTTCCTACGCGCTGCTGGAATCCCCTTGTGCGCCCTCCGGCCCCCGGCTGTGTGTGTGTGTGTGTTTTTTTTTGAGAGAGTTCCGAGGTCGGGGTCGACCCCTGTGACCCCTCTTCCCGCTGGGAACTCGGCACCTGATCCTCATTCAAATCTGACTCCCCTCCCCTTAATCTGCACCCTCGGGGGCCTTAAACAAACAATAAAACCCCTGGTCCGAGCCTTAATAATGGAGAAAACCAAAGCTACCCATACCCCGCCTATCCTTTATCAATCCTTCCATACTCTTAGCACCCCACACTCTAATTTCTAAATGCCTAATCACCAAATTGTGCACACTCAGTCCCGTAAGCTTACAGTGACATTTAAACACCACCCCTACTCTTTTTATGTTTACAACAAGTGATAGAAAATATCAAATCCTAAATGCCACTAACTCTTACTCCTAAACCCATGGGAGCACACCATTTTGGGCTCACACTTGCCTACTTGCAAATAGGGAATGCCTTCAACAAATTTTTTAGACGACATGTTGTGCGCTATTTGGTGATTGATGTGGCACAGGCGCTTATGCCACAAGTCGGTGGGAGCCTCCTTACTGATGGTCGGAGCTGGTACGTCTTCCGCGAGTCCTATGAAGTTAGGAAGGTCATGTGGAACCGTGAGTGAAGCGGAGTGTGCATAGAATTTAGCTCGTTGTAAGCTGTTGCTAATCCTATACAATTTGGACTTAGGGTCCCGTTCACCAAAGAGGACTACTCGCTTTGGGTCCTTCTTTTCTAGAACAAAGCATGACTCGGGAGTAAAAACTACGAGATGACCAGTGTTTATTAGCTTACCTACAGACAACAAGTTCTTAGTGAGTCCGGGCACGTACAAAATCAGTTTGATGCTTTTATTTGCCTCAATGTGAAGTATTCCTTTTCCTACAACTGGGAACCTTGCTCCGCTTGCAGTGGAAACTCTAGAATTGGAGGCTGTCGGCTGGAAAGATGAGAGCGTGGACCTATCGCCTGTCACATGGCTAGAGGCACCTGAGTCTATAAA
Organism: Polytrichum commune; assembly: GCA_950295325.1. Taxonomy (NCBI): domain Eukaryota; kingdom Viridiplantae; phylum Streptophyta; class Polytrichopsida; order Polytrichales; family Polytrichaceae; genus Polytrichum; species Polytrichum commune. The sequence goes on from OX485807.1 coordinate 42,483,391, forward strand.
ATAATCTCTATGAGCCTCAAATCTTGCAAAATTAGCTTCAAGCTCTACCTATTCACAGGGGAGCAATTCGCCTGGAACATCCAAGTCGCCTTCAACCAAGTTGACTTAACGTTTGGCAGGGTTGTCTATCGCGACGTCATGACGGTGTCGTGCCGTCATGTCAGGTCGTGTCGTGACGGACCCCTCCGTCACGACACAATAGGGTCCACGTAGGGTCAACATAGGGGGAATGGACTAGGGTGGGTAAAATACTTACCTTCTTGCCAAGGTGGCGTCCTATGTGGCAGAAAACGCCGACGTGGATGTGCATATTTCCCTTGCCAAGTAAACCATTTTGCCATTGTGTTTAGGGTTCTGTTAAAATCAAAGTAGAAAAATATGACTAAGGAGGGTGTGGGGCGGCCGGGGGCAGACGGGGGAGGGGGGGGGGGGGGGCGGACGGACGGGGGGGCGGACGGGAGAGGGGGGGAGCGGACGGGGTTGGGAACGGGAGCGGACGGGGGGGAACGGTGGCGAACGGGGATTGTGAACGGGAGCGGACGGGGGGGAACGGTGGCGAACGGGGATTGTGAACGGGAGCGGACGGGGGGGAACGGGGGCGAACGGGGGTTGGGAACGGAGGCGGACGGGGGGGCGGATGGGCTCTAGTAAATTTTTCCCCACTTTACCTTTACTTTGCTGACATGTCATCACACGTGGACATTGTAAATCCTACGTGTCAGAAATGGGTTAATGTAATTACACAAAAAAATCGGTAAAATTCAAGTCCGTCAGGATAAAGACAACATCCGGCATAATGTCGTGACGGATACGTGTCGTGACGGCACGACATTATGTCGAGAATACCCTCCGTCACGACACAATAGACAACCCTGACGTTTGGCACCTCATAATGTAGTGGCGCGAACTTGCATTTGCGCTATTTGCTCATCAAGTTTCTTTAAGTCGCAGTTGGAGGAGAGGTGATTCTTTCTACTACAGTAATCACACTGAACGGTTCCCGTCGATTGGGTATAGGCTTGCGGGTTGGTGTAGTGTTGCGAGCTTGCTTGCGTTGACCCATTACCCCTTCCGCGAGAAAACGAGGGAGGACGATATTGTTGAAAAGGCTGTCGGGGACGAAAAATATTGGCTGCGGTAAGAAAAACGGGACACAAGATTGGATTCTTTGTCCGCGTCGCGTTGCTAGCCATCCTTGTAAAACTGTTCCGAATGAAGGCGTCCAACTAAGTCGTGATAGGTGGGCGGAGGGTCGCGAGCTCGCTCTTCACTGAAGTTGGAGACGAAGTGGGACCACGTCAAGGGAAGTCCTTGAGTGTGATGTGAATGAGCTCCTCGTCGGGCGTGTGATAGCCAATGGAATTAAGCTGGGAGACCATGGAATCAATACGTTGAATGTACTCATCTGCATCATTGCCCTGCATTTTAACAGCAGAAAGAGTGTGGGTGAGAACGAGGCGGCGTTGAGTATTTCGAAACTCATACGTGGACTGTAGATGTTGCCACATGGCGAAGGGATCTTCCTCAAACTCGTTGATGGTAGACAGTAAGTCGTCATGAACTGTAGACTGTATTACCGCAATCGCCTTGATCTAGCGTTTGCGATATGCGAGTATGTCGTCATCGGTGGCAGGAACTTCCAGGGGTAGTTGAACGACGCCACTATAACAATCCTTGTGATGTAAGATGGTACGGAGACGGATAGACCGGTTGTGGTAATTTGCACGGCCTGTGAGTTTCTCGTTGTTAGATAGAGGACCAGAAGACTTAGGCATTGTAGCGGAAAGTAGGTGGGGATTGAAAACGAGACAACTGCTCCAGATATCTAGAATTGAGAAGGGACGCAGGGACTTAGAAAGAAGAGGACCAAAGAACGAAGCTAACTGATACCATGTTGTTGGACTTAAGAACAAGACTTATTTAATTAGCGGGAGGCAAACGCCTAAATACAAAATAGAGGTGAAATCAAGTGGTCGTGGTGGAACCCCTAAATTGGAGCGCCAAGATGTCTACCTATTTATGTGGACTACAGGACAAGAGAGATCACCTCTCTTGCTATCTGCTTAGCCTAAGTGGATTGACGTGATGTCCCTCGTAAAGTAACTTCGAACAACAGTTGAATCTTTCCCAGTTCCACATAGTAAAACAAACAAAAAAAACCAAAGGGCACTTGAAGTCCAGGCTATTATGACACTGTTGTCGATGACTAGGTGTCCGTAGACCCAACCTCGTCATTTAGAGTGAAAAGATCTATGTACATAGAAAAGGAAACTTAAGTCTAAGATTAGTAAGACTTAAGACTTCTAAAAGTATCTCCTAGATACTATGGATAAAGAAGGATAAGACTATGAGTTCCTTTGGGATATAAAAGAGAGAGCTCGGAGGAGGAGCTCTCAAGGTTAATGCAATCTTGCTTTTGTGATGTGCTTCTTATTTTGTATTGATTTTGTACCAGTTTTATATCACGTTATCAGCACGAAGCTCGAAGCAACGGAGTTGTGATTTTGTAGTGGATTTTTGTTGAACGGTGCTTTTGTTGAGTGTTGTGAGATGAAGGAAAGAAATGTGTAGACAAATATGATGTCGTGATATGAAGGAGAAAAAGGCGTAGTGAAATATAGTATAGAAGTATAGAGTTGTTTACTTACCAACGTCCACAAGGAATTTATTGAGTTTCAAGGACATTCGTCGCAACGGTTTTCACCTTCGTACAACTGAGGAAGATAATCAAGAGTTGTTATAGATTTTGGATCGTGAAGGATGCCCAATTGAAAATATCTCGGCACACTCCTCAGGTATGTACATCATTCCTTTAATTTGTTCGTCCGAGGGGGAGGATGCTGCATTTTGTGTGAACACATGGCATGAATGCATGGGCCACCCGGGAGTTTCAATGATGAGACGAATTATTCCAAGCACAAAAGGACACAATCTTCAAATGTCAAATTTGTTGAAAGGTATGAAACCTTGTGAATTTTGTGCTTTGGAAAAATTTGTTAGTCGACCTCACAAATAGACATTGCCACATGAACTTCCAGTTATGCTTCAAAGGATTCAAGGAGATATTTGTGGACCAATAGATCCACCATGCGGACCGTTTAGATATTTTCTTGTCTTGATTGATGCATCTACAAAATGGTCACATGTCTCTCTTTTAGCTAGTAGGAATCAAACTTTTCTTAGATTGTTAGCGCAAATTATACAACTTCGGGCTAGGTTCTCAGATCATCCGATTCAGTCCATACGCTTAGATGGTGCAGGAGAATTTAAGTCTCAAGCATTTAAGACATATTGTGAGTCAACTGGAATACAATTAGAACACTCATTATCATATGTCCATGAGACAAATGGTCTAGCGGAATCTTTTATTAAAAGGTTACAGTTAATTGCTAGACCATTACTTATGAGATCTAATCTTCTTACTTCAGCATGGGGATACGTTATCCTACATGCAGGAACGTTAGTTTGCTTAAGACCCTCCTCACTAGAAGTCAATACACCTACAGAAGTAGTGTATGGACAAGTACCTAGCATAAAACACCTAAGAATTTTTGGTTGTCAGGTACTAGTACCAATTTCTCCCCCACATAAAAATAAGATGGGTCCTCCAAGGAAAGAAGGGATATATGTTGGGTGTGAATCACCTAGCATTATTAAATATTTAGATCGTCCAACTGGAAATTTACTACGAAGAAGATTTGCTGATTGTTTTTTCGATGAGGAAAATTTCCCATGTTTGGTAGGACAGTCAAATCCAAGTAGAGATTTGAACTTTAATGCTTTATATACTCCAAACATGTTTCCGGATCCTCGTATCCAAGAATGTGAAAGGGAGGTTGAGCGAATTTTGTATTTGAATCAATTAGCTAATAGACTACCCAATTCATTCAATAATGCAGCAAATGTGACTAAGTCACACATTCATGCTGCTAATGTTCCTGCTCATCTAGAGAGACTCGCTATTCAAACCACACCCATGAAGAGAGGTCGTGGTATAGATCTTCAACCTCGCAAACGACATACCCAAGGAGAGGTATGTGTGACACGCGGAGGTGTGCTTCCAAACATTGAGCTGGATGACTATGAAAGAGAAGCACCGGTTGATTCAATAGAGATTGCAATCAACTTTGTGAAAACAAGAAAGATATGGGACCGTACGCTGGTAAACCTAGATGATGCCTTTTGTTTCCATATATCACAATACTTGGACGATGATTGTGATCCGACTACTATAGCTGAGGCTCGTAGTCAAAGTGATTGGCCCATGTGGGAAGAGGCCATGAGATCTGAACTAGGGTCTTTGAAATCACGGAAGGTGTTTAGTCCAGTTGAGACTACGCCAAAAGGGGTTAACCTAGTGGGTTGTAAATGGGTGTTTGTAAGGAAACGAGATAAGTTTGGAAACGTTTCCTGGTACAAAGCATGGCTAGTTGCCCAAGGCTTCACCCAACGTCCAGACATTGATTATGAAGAGACGTATTCCCTTGTGATGGACTCAATTACGTCCAGGTATCTCTTAAGTCTTGCAGTTGACAAGAAGTTGGAAACAAGGTTGATGGATGTAGTTACCGCGTACTTGTATGGCAATTTGGATACTGACATATACATGAGAGTTCCTACGGGGTTGGTGGAATTCCAAAACTCTAAAAGACAGCCGCAATGCCTAAAACTTAAAAGGGCATTATATGGTCTTAAATAGGCCGGTAGGATTTGGTACAAACGTCTAAGAGATTTCTTAATAAATCGAGGTTTTAAGAATGATGAAGTTTGTCCATGTATCTTCATTAAACAGACTCACACAGAGTTAGTTATTGTGGCCGTGTATGTTGATGACCTCAACATCATTGGCACGACTGATGCCATCTCCGAGATTGTTTCACAACTCGAAGGTGAATTTGAGATGAAAGATCTTGGTGAAACCACCTTTTGTCTTGGCCTACAGATTGAACATCTTGCAGGAAGTATTTTTCTACATCACAGTTTGTATACTCGAAAGCTACTCAAGCGTTTCTCAATGGATGCGGCTCACCCACTAAGTTCCCCGATGGTGGTACGATCATTGGATCCGAAGAAGGATGAGTTTAGACCATGTGATGAGGGGTAGAAATGTTTGGGACCTGAAACTCCATATTTGGCGGCAATAGGTGCATTGATGTATTTGGCTAATTGCACCAGACTTGACATTGCTTTTGCTATTAATTTATTGGCTAGATTTAGTGCTAAGCCAACAAAACGGCATTGGAATGGTGTCAAACATATCCTACGATACCTCAAGGACACTAAAGATTTAGGATTGTTTTATAAAGTTGGAGAGGATAGCAACGTCAAAGGATACGTAGATGCAGGTTACCTTTCCGATCCACATAAAGGAAAATCACAAACAGGCTATGTTTTCCTTAGAAAATGAGCAGCAATATCTTGGAAATCAACGAAGCAGAAACTTGTAGCAACATCATCAAACCATTCAAAAATCATAGCCCTGCATGAGGCTTCTTGCGAATGCGTTTGGCTGAGACTGGTGGATGGCTTCATCAAAGGTTCTTGTGGTTTTTCCAATGTTCCAGAATCTCCAACAGTGATCTATGAAGATAATGCAGCTTGCATTGCTCAGATAAAGGCGGGCTACATCAAAGGAGATCGAATCAAACTCATCTTACCAAAGTTCTTTTTCACTCATGAATTGTTAGGATCGGATATAGATGTGATGCAAGTAAGGTCTTCTGATAATCTAGCAGACTTATTCACTAAGTCATTACTCTCGGGGAGTGCACTTAAAGTTAAGACTAGGAATCACGTGAGTGCGTACTTTTGACCCCCTTATGTATGTACTAAAAAATCATCTAAAAATTGTAAAAAAAAAAAATGAAGTTGTTAAACACAATCTAAAGTTCTTGTTGTATAAATTTCAAAAAAAATCAATTGTAAATAACACTATATTCGTTAAATTGAGACTTTTTGGGCATTTTGAGACATTCACATAAATAAGAACAAGGATAAATGGAACACATATTGGAGAAAGTTGTAAGATGCGAACACTTTGAAGCAGGTGTTTAGACCAAGAACCCCATAAATAACTCATATTTGTGATGGTTTAGGGTGGGCAATCCAAATCTTAGACCACATTTAAGGGGAAACCTTAAAACATTCATATTATTGCACACAAAATATTAGAGCTTGTATGAATATGGTTTAGGTAGGGCAATCCAAACCATAGATCTTATTGAAGGGTTAATATGTTAACCAATATAATATTGCATACAAAATATTCCAAACTCATATTTGTGATGGTTTAGGTAGGGCAATCCAAACCTTAGACCATATGGAAGGGGAAATCATGTCTAACTTGTATTATTGCAAAAAAAAAACATACAAAGTGTGGCATGTAAAATGCATATCATGCTAACACCACACATGCATTGGATAGTGCGACCCAAAATGTTCTTGCCTATGGCCCAAAACCCTACGCCTACTATGGCCTATCTAGCCTCGGATACTACCTCTTTTTCTTTTGCTTCATTTTCTTTTGCTTTTTTTTTCTTTTGCCTCTTTTTCTTTTGCTGCAGCTTCTTTTGCTCGCATTGCTTCAACATTCCTGAAAATCTCCGCCCCGCGACTATAGCCATTCTTGGGGTGAACGCCATCAATAACACATTTTGTATTCCGTCGGCCGCCCGAATTATACGACGAAGAATTCGAATACGATGAAGTGGACTGTCTTGCATTTCTGGTCATGGAGTAGAAACGCTCCAACTCGATGGACGCACTAGACCGCATAGGTTTACGGGTGGGAGCAACCTGCAACGCGTCAACGCACGAACACATGTGTTAGTTTAGGGAGGAAGACCCAAACGTGTCACACATTCATTTTTTAAGTGCAAAATGATTGTAATGCGCGGATAACCATGTTTTTTTTTGGGGGGGGGGGTTCACCTTGTCACCGGGGGCGTTCCCGTCGGAGTTGGCGAGGAGGGGCAAGGCATCCCGCAAAGGAATAGGAAGGGTTCCACTCTTCGTAGGCCGAGCGTCCATCCGCAGCCGCCGTTGAGGTGTACTACTGCCGCCGGGCCGAGAGGGGGATGTCCGGACGCATTTGCGATTTATGCCTTTGAGCGGTGACGGGGACGCAGATCGCCGGAAGATTTGCTTGGGTGGGGGGCTATCGACGACGCCGGCGTCAAGAGGCTCCTTGGAGTAGTCGATGGTTGACGCGGCGTCATAAACGGTCTCGTAGAAGAAGCTCCCCAAGTCTGACTCGTTGACGACGTCAATCGAGGGCTCCAAACGCTGGAGCCAAAATTGGAACAAAACAAAACCCAAGGAAAAGGGGGGAGATAGAGCGCGTGAAAATCAAGATACATATGAAGCGTAAATTACACAAAATGGGTAGGCGCATATACACACACACACATACAAACACACGTACTGTCTCAAATGAGCTTGTTAAATTTTGCGTGAGATAACAACTCTCTGTACAAATGGTCTCGTGGATCCAAGTATCTCTCGCCTATGGGATTATTCCTAACAAAATTGTTTACGGGAAGTCCACTTCCCCAGAGCGCCTGGAGGTATTTACTAAGGTCTAACAAAAATCGGTCCCGGACCTTCTCGACCGTCCACGTAGGGCACACTATGAAGTTGGCCGTCGGGTTCAACATGTTCTTTGCGGCGCTGTCGTCCACCATGAGCGTGTTCTCGCGGGTGGGGCGGACGTCGTAGGGGACGCCTATCAAGGACGGTCGCTGGTCCCAAAAAATGGGCTTCAAGACCTTGAGGTATTGGGGGGAAGCGGGGTTGTTTGGTTTTTTGACGACTTTGCCGTCCTGTGTGTACAATATTCTACAGGCTTCCTGTGCTAGGACCATGCAGGGGGGCTCGATGCCCTTGAAGATGAACTCCACGACCGCATTGGTGTTCTCGGCCGTCATGGAGCTCCACACGACCACCCACCATCGTTGTTGGGCGATCTGGAGGAAGGTCCGAAGCCACAGGCGGAGGTGAACTAGTTTGCTCTTTATGAACGTGGGCGGCCCGTCGTAATTAGCGTCCTCGGGCTTGCAAAAGGGCACTGTGGGGGCCCTAGGGCAATGAACGCACTGCACGAGGACACCGTTCAGGTCTAACACCAGGAATCGTTTCTTCGGCAGCGGGGGCGGGGCGGGTAAAACCGGGGGGGCCGCCGTGCTGCCCTCTGCGCTCCTTGGAGAAGAGCGTCGGGGAGCCGCTACGCTATGCTCCGAGCCCTGCGGATACGAGCGAGAGAAAACGGGGGCGACTTATGTCATGCTATGTCCAAACGAAGCATTAAGGAAACGAGCGTTCTCGGTGCAAACACAAAAGCATTTGATTCATTTTGGAGGGGGTGCAACAAGGGATACAAGGGATACAAGAGCATACAAAATACATTCAAACACAATATACAAGTATATAGGAGTCAAAAATGGTGATTATATTATATACAATGCTCTATGTACATCTTGATTGGGGGAGCCGCGTTGAACGATGCGTTCAAACTAGCCTACTTCTACATCTAGAAAAAATTGAAGAGACGGGCCGCCGTGATGAAGACTTCGTTGCAAAGCCGGGGGTAGGTGGACGAACGAATGGTCGCTGGGGGTGACGAAGGGCGCGAGTGCCGGGGGGGGCCTAAGTTCGTCCTAGCTAGGGGACACGACCAAGGCAAGAAGTCAAAGACCCAGGAAGTTTGGGTCGGCCGACCCAAACTGAGTGGGGTCAGTGCATTACCTCGCCTTGGTCGTGCCTTGACGACGTTGATGCCGGCATCGCGTGCGCTGCCCCACCTCTGTCACCGCCGCCTCCGACGACGCCGTCAGCCGCAACCTGCTCCTGCAAAGGCTGACTGTCAGGCCTTTGTCCCAACCCAACCTCCGCATGCGCATCATGCATTGGTTCATCGACTGGGTTAGGAGTAGAGGTATCACCAGGCCCTTGCGGGCCTTCAACATCTAGCATAGGCTCGTCGACCGGGGTCTGATGGGGGACGGGGTTTGGGTCGGCCGACCCAAACCCTGCTGCTTGGCGAGGGTCGCTCTGCGACGCTGCAACGTCGGCACTGTTTGGGTCGGACGACCCAAACATGTGGGGGTCGTCCCGCTGGTGGTGTGGGGGCAAGAGGATGGGAGGCCGGAGCGGGGGGGGTGCCAACGAGCTGGACGCTCCGGGGACGCGCCAAAGGTTTGGATCATCCACCTGCTGCACAGGCGCGTAAGGACGGGCGTGCGGCTGCAGCAAATCCGCGAAGCTGAAGGAATGCTCCAACGCCGGCCGCGGGCGGATATCCTGTGGAGGGAAGCCTGCGGGCAAGTGAGGGAATGAACTCGGGGGAGCCATCACCAATCCCTGCGCCAGCATGCCCTGGATCACTTGCGTGATGAGGTCCGCTTGGGACGGAGTTTGGGACATCGCCCTTTGCCGCTCCTGCTCCAACAGGAGAGCCCTCAACTCCGCGACTTCGTTGCGGACAGAGGGTTCCTCGGCGGCAGCCCTCTGCAGTCGCACACGCTGCTCCTCGTCTCGGAGCATTTTTGCGTTCGCCTCCTCCACGGTGAGGACCTCCGGTTTCACCCTCACATTCCCGGCGAACGCTCTGGGGGAGGCAGGATCAGACCTCAGCTTCTTGGCGAGTTCCATGTCGTCCTCGTCCTCGGAGCTTATTGCGATCGTCTCCTCCACCGCATAGTCCCCGTACAGCTTCTTCCCCTTCATCCTTCTACGCTCCCTGAAGGTGGCCGTCGCGTCCCTCGAGTACATATCCTTGGCGTCGTCCACCGTCAACGCGGGCACCAGCCTGCTCTGCGGCGTGGCAGGCCGCATGGCCTTCTTCCGCTGAGGGGCCTCGGATTCTTGAGTGAATCCTGTTGCCCCTTCCTCCACCTCCCCCTCCACTTTCTCTGCTTCCTCCTCCGCCTCCTCCTCGTCTTCCTCCCCCTCCTCCCCAACCCTGCCACCTGCTCCCATAGACGGATTGCCCGGATGCAACCCGATGAGCGGCTCTGGCAATTGAACGGGGGCCCGCATGGCGAATTCACCCGGGTTGATTCGCCTCGCAATATCCAAAGGATTCTCGCCCCCCTCGACGATCTCTTCGACGTAGGATCCGGGTATCCAGTCGAGGATGTCCATTCTCTTGGCCAGCGCCTTTTGGGTCCTGTAGAATTGAACATCGGCATCCTCTACATAGGAGTAGATGTTCAACCCAGACATCTGCACAATCAAAATCAATACTATTAGTAACACCAAATGAACATATAATGGAAAATGACTTCCAAACAAAATAAGAATAGTTAGTTTGGGTCGCTCGACCCAAACTATGCATGGCCCTAGTTTGGGTCGAGCGACCCAAACTGTGCATGCCCCTAGTTTGGGTCGTTCGACCCAAACCGAACGTATAGGGACTTCTGGGTTTTCTGCTTACCATGGCTGCAAAAATCGGTTTGGACCCCCCGAAAACGTTGAAGATGCAGTCCCCTCTCTTCGTGAGGGTCCTCATCATCCGCAGGTAGAACTCCATGCGCAGCTCATCCGCGGGGTAGTTGGCGTACTTCGCCTCGTCATATAAGCTCCTGCTGGTACCCAACCCTTCTTGGACTTGGAAGAGCTTTTCCATCCTGGCTATGGGATGGTTTGGCACCTTAAGCAGCTCAGCTTTGTACACGAAGTACAAACACAGCACGTTGACGATCTTCGTCTTCTTGTCTTTCAGCGTGCTGTACGCCCCCTCCGCCGGTGCAGCAACGTAGTGAGATTTCGAGACGGCATACTCCGGCTGCAATTTGCGCACGATCTCGTAAACCTGCTCTGCCCTTCTGTCCTCGACAATCCAGAGCCAGACGTCGACCTCCCTGAATTTGGGGCTGGCGTAGTCCACGAACTTCGACAAGAAAGGATCGTAAAAAGGGGTGCTCATAGTCCCCTCGAATGAGGCTCCAGGGATGTTCCTGAAGTCTATCATTCCGAAGGGGAAGCGGTCCCCGGCTCTAGTCCTGATCGCCTTCCTTGACTCAGAACCCGGCCAACCCTGGATCCTGAGAGGTTCGACAGTGACCATGTTGAATTGCGCATCGCCTTCGAAACTGACGATCTTCTTCTCCTTTATGAAGTTGGAGAAGGCCCGCACTGAGTGTTCGGGAAGCGCCCGGTTCCTCCCCCCCTTCACGAGCTTGGATCTGAGGAAGTCGTCTCCCGCCTCCCTCATGAGTGCCGCCATGGACGCACTGGTAAACTTATATTCGGCTTTGAAGGCCCTCCAGTGCGCCTCGTCGACCTCTCCGTCCACGATGAGCTTCTTCTCTGGCACAAGCTTGTGCAGCTCCTGGACGATGGTCGTCTTCTTCTTCCTGTTCTCCGTCCATTCCTTCATTGTGTAGCATGAAGGGACGAAGATCTTGGGTTTGGTGAAGACGATCTTAGGGTGGACCCAGCATCTCTTCGCCGTCGTCTCCACGTGTAGGATGTGGGACGCCGCTTTTCCCATCTCTGTCTCGGAGAGACCTTGAAGCGCTCTGAAGAACTCCCTCACCAGAGGCTTCATTTGCTTGAAGCGCGTAGTCTGGTTGAAGAGCATGCCGGTGTCGGGGTCCATGAGGTCCCCCGTCTCGTGTTTTTCAAAAACACTCTTCCATCTTGCCCATACGGAATCGGACGCTGTGATCAAATAGATTTCTCCTCTCAGCTCGTTATACTTTTTCTGCTTGTGGCTAGCATTGTCGATCGAGGAGAATTTATTGATCATTTGATATTTGAAGTCCTGCACAGGAAGACATTAGCACATGTTAGACAACACATAATGGAAAAACAAATGCAACAGCAGTTTGGGTCGAACGACCCAAACTATGAACCTGGCGAAAACATCTTAACAATTTCAGAGTTTGGGTCGACCGACCCAAACTATGAACCTGGGGACAATATCAAAATAATTTCAGAGTTTGGGTCGACCGACCCAAACTATCAACCTGGCGATGACAACAAAACAATGTAGGAGTTTGGGTCGATCGACCCAAACATACTCACCTCCCATTTGGGGTTCTTGTCTTTAGCATTCTCCCTTTCCTTGGGAGGCCTTCCATAAAACTCCCACACCTCCCTCGAGGCCATGATGTTTCTGATCCACGATGCCTGATAGGCCCTCTTTTTGTTCCCCATGTTGAAGAACCTGGAGATGTCGCTGAGGACCGTCTCGTTGTCCGACCAAACCACCAAAGCCTTCCAAACTTTTAGCTTCTCCTTCTGGTTGTTCGGGTCGTCCCACTCGGTCATCAGCTGGATTTTTTTCGAGGCCTCCACACTGTGCTGCCCGTCAATCAGCCAGAAGTCTCCTTTAGAGATTGCCGGCCACATCTCAGGCGTCGGCATTCTTTTCAGCCCTTGTGGCATGACAACAATTGTCTGCCTGTCGTCCTTGAACTGCCCGCCCAAAATTTGAGCGACCATCCAGTCGACGTAGGCGTCCTCCTTGGCTCGGACGCACTTCTCTGGTGGCGCAAGGTGGCACTGCGCAATGTTGACCTCGAATTTGAAGTCCCTGCCCATGAAGAAGCAGTGCAGGCATTTTGTCTCGAAGTTGTTGTTTATTTTTTGTATTTCGCCTGCATCCACCTCTTGGCCAGGCTTCGGCATCCGGAGCTCCGGGGAAACAGGCTCGTCAGTCATCCCCGATGACTCTCTTCCCCTCTTGGAAGGGGTCGTCTGACGGCTTCCTGATGGCGTTGGCGTCTCGCTGTCAGCCGGCGTTGTTGTAGTGCTCGTCCGTCTCGAGTCTGCAGGGACCGCCCGCGGTTTCCTCACAGTTTGTGGTCTTGAGGACCCTGCGCCTTCTTCCGTCGTTGCCTTCCGCCTCACAGGCTGCTGCGTCTTGGGTTTGCTTTGCAGCGCCTTGTTGAGAACCGTGATAGCCTGTTTTAACTTCGTGAACCTGCTCGCAACCTTCGTGTTCGTTACACTACCATCTATGAATATGGCCTCTGGTTTTATGGTTTCAGGGTCGACGCAAGTCTCCTTGGCGTACAGGGGGTCGAAGGGCTCGGAGAACTGGTGCATGAACATGTGGACGTTCTGCACGGCGGAGTTCTCCAGTATCACGTCTACGTAGTCCCCGAGAGACTGGACGGACGCAACCTCCCATCCCGTCAGCGTTGCCCAGGTGTGCTGCTCGTGGGTCCCCACCTTCACCACGAATAGCAGCTTGAACATGGATGCCTTCACCACCTGAACGGACCATGCCAAAACGACGCCATCTTTTGGGACGTAAGAATCGTCCTGTGGAGTTTCATACTCCTGCCAAAGGTGGTCTGGCGCGAGCATGAACCACCTTTCACCTGGTCTCTTTTTAGGGGCCATCTGCAATCCAAGAAATCGAAACTGTGAGTTTCGGTCGATCGACCCAAAGTATTGCAATGTGCATTTAACATTTGGAGGATTGACCCAAACATTTACTTAATTTTCAAAGTCGTTTTAAAAGATCTTTTAGATTTTAAAGTGTGGTTTAGGTGGTCACCCTGTAATGTTTGGGTCGAGCGACCCAAACATGATGAGGCTGCAAATTTAGGTATCTCAACACATTCATTTCAGACTGCAATGTTTGGGTCGAACGACCCAAACAATTACTTAATTTTGGAAGTTCTTTTATATTTTACAATGTGGTTTAGTTCTTCTCCCTGTAATGTTTGGGTCGAGCGACCCAAATATGTTAGGCTGCAAATTTAGGTAGCTCAACCCATTCATTTCAGACTGCAATGTTTGGGTCGAACGACCCAAACATTCACTTAATTTTCAAAGTTCTTTTATATTTTACAATGTGGTTTAGTTCTTCTCCCTGTAATGTTTGGGTCGAGCGACCCAAACATAATGAGGCTCCAATGTTTGGGTCGCTCGACCCAAACAAGAGGCTGCAATGTTTGGGTCGAACGACCCAAACATTTAGTTCATTTTAGGCTGCAATTCAAATATTTATTATATTTTAATATGAGTTTGGGTCGTCTCCCCAAACTACTGTGTTTCCAGATGCATGTTTAATGCTTGGGCAACATATACAATGCTTATGCATTGTATATGTAACAGGAACCTAAAGGGAATGATGCAAATTGTGTGCACTGATGCAAATTGCTTACCTTGTCTTTCAAACTCTTGAAAGCTGCTCTCACAATCTGCTTCTTACAACCAGACTCAGAAACTCTGTTGTGGCACTAAAGAACAACTCTCACAAAGATCTCAGAAACACAATGAATCTCTCAAGCACCCTAAAACTTTCTCACAAACCCCCTGATTCTTGCAAACTCAGGCCTAATTTGAAAGACCTCTACATTTCTATCACACTCGACCGTGCTCACTTCTACTCAACCTAAAATCACTCCATGCATGAATTTTACAAAACAAGTAAGGAGTTCAACACAATAAACCGCTCCGAACTCATTCAAAGCTAACACTCTGGACCAAGAAGAGAGAATAAGAAGAGGAAGACAATAACACGAGGAATAGAATGAGAGAAGAGGAGGAGAAGCATCAGAGAGGAGGAGAGGAATGAAGGAGAAAGAAGAATGAAGGGAAGCGGCGCGACCAAGACAAAAGCAAAAGGTGCGAGAGGAAGCGCTTGGCGCGGCGCTATGGAAAGCGGCGGCGGCGTTTCCAAGAGCGGCGCTTGGCGCGGAGGAAGAGAGGAAGAAAAAGAGAGAAAGAAAAAAGAGGAGGGGAGAGAAGGAGAGAGCGGAAGGGGTCACCCTAAACCCTCGAATCCGGGCCATTAGATTGCGCCGGGCCCATCAACGGCTCAGAAGCCTCGCGGGCCAACACCTTGCCAGGTGTCGACACCTCCTTGGTTTAGGTGGTTGCCCGCGAGGCTTGTGGTGTTGACACCTGCCACCCTAGGGAGATTGCCTTCCTGGTTGTCCTTGCCCCTAGGTGCGGGACATAGGAGGGCCGGCGCCTCTCTTGGCCGCCCGGCCCCGGCCTTCTAACCCGCTATTCATTAGCGGCAATTCAATACCAGTCAAAAACCTACGTGGACTAAGGTATTCCACAAAATTAACACCATCACCAACTCATATTTTAATGGTGTTCAATTGAATGATCACCCGTTGGAATTGATAACATCGTTGAATGTAGCCATTATCGTTTTGGTGTATGAATAATGTAATTTATGGAATCATATGAGAGTGTTACAAAGTCTAAGAGGAGTAAGTCATAATTATATTGCAATCCACAAAGGCAATTACACGGTGCAATAATATAAATATGGTAACCATTCACATGGTTAACAGTTTAGGATTATGTATTGTAATTTATATGATGGTTGTTGGTAGAGGACAATGCTCTAGTCTATAATGGATACCCTAACAAGTAGCATTAGAGTGAACATTAATATATGTACTTAGAAGTTCACATTTGAAGTACATGGGAGAAACAAATGATTACAAATGTATCTACTGCAACCCCATGGAGTTCACATATCATATGAAGTCATTTAAACATTCAGTTTGATGTTTGATGATGCCTGAACCCTAAACCCTAAACCCTAAACCCTAAACCTTAAACAACACAAACCATAACTGGATGGCACATAGGTCAAATGACATGGGCCTTGGTGCTTGTAGTTTCCAATACAAATGTATATTGTCATCACAACATCCTAATTCACAAACGTGAAAGATGGATGTGTGGTTTTTCACGAATGAACGCACTAAAGGAAATAAACGATATTGTGCTCACAAGTAGGTGATACAATATTAACCTATAACCTTGTCACCTGGTAAGAAAAGCATAAGAACTAGATTATAATGGATAGGATGTTGTTCATGTTAACATGTTATTTGGAATAGTGAAATATTATATATTAATTTAAAGTAGATTTCATGTTGTGAATGATATGAGGACATACCTTTTGAACTTTGCATGTTTTGCTCACACACATTGGTAGAGTTCAAGGGACTTCACGATAGGTTCAAACATCCTTGGAAGATTGAACGTGCCAAATGTCATTTGTGGTTTAGGGTTCCATTAATGACTTCCACATAGGTACTAGGTTATTGTCACACTTGGAGTCTTGAGGATGAAGCAATATTGGGTGCACACATTACAACACAACATATGTTCTTTTAATTAGCAGAAATTGAAAGTTGGCCAAATTATTCAAGTTTGTCATGGCATTAATTATTTGTTTTCAAAATATAAGTCCTCATGTGAGAGTCTAAATAATAGCATTAACTATTATATTTAGTGACTTTTAGTATATGAAGTTTTATAATACATGCACATCTTTTGTCAATATATTGTTTGAAATATACCATAATGTTTGACTACAAGTAGAGTAAAACCCCTTAATAGATATAATCTTACATATTGTCATAGGGTTATTGGTATTTAGTGTATGCGTTCATATGTAGTGTATCAAAACCTTTATATCCTTTTTAGTTATATGATAGTTAGTGTTTGATACACTTAAAACGAACGCATACACTTCCCATTACTAACCCTATGAGAGTAAGTAACATTAAATGTAAACTCAAACACTAAATATCCACTATGGTGATATATGGAAGTTACATATAGGGATTTAGTATTAGTAAGGATGTGAGAAAAATATACAACAATGATAAAAGGAGAAAGGAGATGGCAATAGGGAAGGTGGTGGTGTATTCATGTATAAAACTAATTATGAAAGAGTTGAAGAATAGTGTTGACCAAGTTAGGGTGGTAACAACTTTAAATATATGTTGAATTATTCATTTGGTGGTTGGGGCAACGAAGAGCCAAGCTAAATATACATTCTCTATTATTGACAAGAAGCGGGAAATTGAGTCAGAAGGTTTGAATTAACATCCAAAGGAGACCAGGTGGGAAAGGCATCCAAAGAGGATGCCCAAAGCGGAGGCGGGTAGTATAAAGAGCCCAACCCCCCCAAATGCTGGTTCTTTCTTTCATGTCCCAATCCTGAGATTGCTGCAAGCTCTCTAAGTTGGAGCTGTAATACACGGTTTGTATACGCTTCCATTCATGAGCAGCTAATTACAACAAGCATCTATGAGTTCAGTTGTCCCAAATAGGTTATAAATAGATTAATAGAGCATCACCCGAATAAATAGGCGGATTTTGCGGAATTGTTTGGGTCGGTCGACCCAAACCCAGCCTTACAGTGTGGGTGCTCTCTGTATTGAGCCAGAACCCATCCTGCCTCAAGGTTTGGGTCGATCGACCCAAACCCAGCCCTACAGTGTAGGTGCTCACTGTTGTGAGCCTGAACCCATCCTGCCTCATGGTTTGGGTCGATCGACCCAAACCCAGCCCTACAGTGTGGGTGCTCACTGTTGTGAGCCTGAACCCATCCTGCCTCATGGTTTGGGTCGGTCGACCCAAACCCAGCCTTACAGTGTGGGTGCTCTCTGTTGTGAGCCTGAACCCATCCTGCCTCATGGTTTGGGTCGATCGACCCAAACCCAGCCCTACAGTGTGGGTGCTCTCTGTTGTGAGCCTGAACCCATCCTGCCTCATGGTTTGGGTCGATCGACCCAAACCCAGCCCTACAGTGTGGGTGCTCTCTGTTGTGAGCCTGAACCCATCCTGCCTCATGGTTTGGGTCGATCGACCCAAACCCAGCCCTACAGTGTGGGTGCTCTCTGTTGTGAGCCTGAACCCATCCTGCCTCATGGTTTGGGTCGATCGACCCAAACCCAGCCCTACAGTGTGGGTGCTCACTGTTGTGAGCCTGAACTCATCCTGCCTCATGGTTTGGGTCGATCGACCCAAACCCAGCCCTACAGTGTGGGTGCTCACTGTTGTGAGCCTGAACCCATCCTGCCTCATGGTTTGGGTCGGTCGACCCAAACCCAGCCTTACAGTGTGGGTGCTCTTTGTTGTGAGCCTGAACCCATCCTGCCTCAAGGTTTGGGTCGATCGACCCAAACCCAGCCCTACAGTGTGGGTGCTCATTGTTGTGAGCCTGAACCCATCCTGCCTCATGGTTTGGGTCGATCGACCCAAACCTAGCCCTACACTGTGGGTGCTCACTGTTGTGAGCCTGAACCCATCCTGCAAAAAGGTTTGGGTCGCTCGACCCAAACCCAGCCCTCTAAGTGTGGGTGCTCCCTGTCGTGACCCAAAACCCATTCTGCCAAAAGGTTTGGGTCGCTCGACCCAAACCCAGCCCCTAAGTGTGGATGCTGTCTGTAGTGAGCCTAAACCCATCCTGCCAGAAGGTTTGGGTCGCTCGACCCAAATCCAGCGCCTAAGTGTGGGTGCTCTCTGTATTGAGCCTGAACCCATCCTCCCAAAAGGTTTGGGTCGCTCGACCCAAACCCAGCCTCTAAGTGTGGTTGGGATCTGGGTGCCGGTGTGGCCACTGGCCTTCCGAAACCTTTACAAGCCCAATGGCATAGCAGTCATATGAACTTGTATGAGCACTGAGTATTTGCAATTTTGTTTATATATGATGGTTTTTTTGTTCTTCGATTTGAACCTACAATTTTTGTGATTTTAAGACAATGTTCAATGTTCATGTGTGTAGGCAGAATGGATGGGTTTAGTGAAATAGGGGATTGGTCATCTGATGACATGGCCACTTGGCCATCTGCATCTGATGATGACCTAGACATTGTCGGGGAGGCTACTATGGCTGACAGTGCGGATGAAGATCATTTGGATTTACCTTCGTCTTCCGTACCGCAGTGTCCCATTGTTGAATGTACGGGACTTTCAAGGGCTTCGTGGGTGAATTTGGAGGTGATACTTCTTAACGATAGTGGAGTTGTTGTGGCGGAGGGGATTTGCCGTAACACCCATCCGCAAGATTGCATTGATGAAAACCCGCTTGGCACTGAGGACGTTGGGGTTGTCATATTGGAGTCGGTCGTTCATTCCGAGGTGGATCCCACTCATAGGTTCTCCCTCCGCAGGTGGCCATTGAGGAATGTCACAATTGATGGAGTTAGCTTGCGTGAACATGAGCAACGACACATGCAAATCGAAAAGGAGGTGCAATCAAACATGCGGCCGCGCAAGGGTCAAAGAAAGTACGATACATTGGCACGTCCTGCTCCGTCTGCAACTGATTGTAAACGTCAAAGGTTGCTCGGGGAGGAGTCCATTAGAGAAGTTGCCACAAAGGATTGTTGTGTGCATCGTTGTTGCCAATTGTTTCCAAGGGATAAATTGAAGGTCATCCGCGAAGAAATGTGGCTTGGAGATTTCCGTCTAAGATCCACAAGAAAACTTGATGTCCATAGGGCGATACATGTGAATGGGACGGGTCGCAAGGTCATCACCATTGAAAGCATAGACGTGTGTTGTAAGGCATGGTACACCATTCACGGTGTGTCGAAATCGGACTTTTATAGACAAGCTGCTTATGCCAAGGAAGGCCGCCGGTCCCGTCACCATGGTAACGTGGGTTTAAAGAAGCCTAGGGAAGCAACAAGGCAAGCAACGGCCACTCTAGCAACCATCATTGTCCCTCTTGCCGATGCAATGCCGCACAAAACACGCACACTCACAACCGGTGAAAAGGTTGTGGAGAAAGTTCTTCCCACAGGCACAAAATGGAAAGACATATTGTTGGACGTTAATGCAGTTGGCGAGAAGATTGGGTTGGAGCCAATTTCATTGTCAAAATTGAGTGCAATCAAGAAACAAAACTTTAGCGAATACATTACAAAAAGACGAGGGGACAAATTTGCCAGGTGCTCTAATTGCGAGAAGTTGAAGCGCCTCCGGGATGCACACACGATGGGCACCGAGTCATATGCAGCGCATCAATTGAACTATTTCAAGCACGTAAACATGCAAGAGGCACACCGTAATGATTACTACACAAATAGAGCTTTGTCCATCTCCAGGCCCTTGGAGGTTCTTACGGTCATCCATGACAAAATGGACCATGCCAAAACAGCCTCCCCATGTTTTGCAAATCGAATCAAGGCCACGGATGGGTTTTTCAAGTTGCCTGTATCGGTTACAGGTGAACTTCGAAACAATGTCATGACATACCCTAAATGTTGTTGTATTTTATTCCGTGATGTACTGGAGAACATGGATTCCTTCATAATGGTTTATTCATACATAGATGCTAATCACGTTGGGTTGGCATTGCAGGAATGATTGCACATGGACACGGTGATGTCAAATTTGCTCATTATGCTCTTGATTTGTATCCAGCGGATTCAAACCACACGATAGGATCATTTGCAAGGCTTTTACGTGATTTAGAGAAACCACCAGCCTATTCTTCAGGATTGTTATTTGAGAACACGGGTTCAACACCTTTATATGAAGCGGTGTTGGATGGAAAAGATGTATGCTTGCATTCGTTGCCCGAGCCACCCAATGAACCCGTGATTGCCAAGAAGTTGCCTCCAACTTTGCGTGTCCAATTGGACAATTGTGCCAAGGACAATAAAAGCAGATATGTATTTGCATATTGGTCGTTGTTGGTTGCGAAAGGCATTTTCAAGGAGGTTTTTGTGTCCTTCCTATTGGTAGGCCACACGCACGATGATATTGATGCATCTTTTGGGCGGTGGAGCATGAAGTTGCGGGAGGAGGATTTCCCTACAATTCCATTATTGATGAAGTCGTACATGGATTTGGAGAACGTTCCCGTCATCCCCCATATGATTGAGGAGGTGCCAGACTTCAAGGCATTTATAGAACCTTATATTCGAAGTGGAGCTCACCGATTGATCGGGCATACGAAGGCACAACAATTCCGCTTCTATATGCGTGACGATGGTGTCCCGGCCATGCAATACAAGTTGTTGTGCACGTCACAAGACTGGAGCCCGCCGGAGGGTCTTCTTGTGTGGCGCGTGGATGCGGATGGAAAGACCATGTTACCGGATGGGGAGCCTAGGCCTTGTAAGCCAATAGCCATGAAGAATTTGGAGGATATTTTGAAAGGTATATCAGGCTTCATACAATATTGGGAGAGTTTGAAAATAGCGGATGTTGGCGGATCATGTTGGCATCGTTATGGGAGTTGGATACATTATTGGACACGTGTTCGTGCCGCCTTGGCAGACCTCCACCAAGATAGCCCTCATACTTTGAGGCATGGATTTTGGCCACAAACACGAGTCGATGTACAAGCTTCAGAGCCTAGTCTTTTGGGAAATGGAGAGGTTCGAGAGGAGTTTGATGTGGACGACCATTACGTGGGGCCTGCTAGTAGTCGTCCCCCACCATCTTTCCGCATTGCAGTGGATTGTCATGAAGGTTATATGCTCATTTTGCGTCCTGGAGACGAGACATATGCGAAGCCAGTGTGGGTGGCAAGAGCTTTGTCCAATCCCAATTTTGTAACTTCCAGCCCTCATTTTCGACAAATACAAGTGGAGTACTATCGACCGACAGCAAGGAATGAAGATGTGATTCGGCATTATACAGGCTGGGATACAAACCCTAACTTTCGGTGGAAGGTGGATTCTGAGCACGGTCCATCTTGGGTAGATACAGATTCCATATTCATAGCATGGAAACCACGGAAACACCATAGTGGATCAGTGTCCATCCCTCAAAAGTACATAACTTTTGCAAAAGACAACCTTGCTCGGATTGCAGAAGAAGCAACCCACGTTGAATGAGAAGTTGGTAGGATTGTGTTAGCATGATTATAGTTTAATACGTAATTATAGCAATATAAATTACACATATGTGTGCTCTTCAAAATTGGGGCAGAGTTTGGGTAGAACTTACGAATACTATATTGTTTGGAGTTGGATGAATATCCATTTACTATATTTCAAGCTGCAATTGAAGTTCATCTTATTATTATGCTTGGGACTATATTCTCGAATGAAGAAACATGCATTTATTACATGCACTTTGTATGTTGCAATGTCTATATTCTATTGAACATGCTAATAATAGAAATCATTTTATATATATTTTTGGGTGAAACTTGTTTGAAGTGCTCTACCCAATGTGTTTTTGTTGATGAAGTTGGTGTCGAGTGCTCTACCATATGTGCTTATGTCCGCACATCATAGATTTGGGATATTAGAACATATAATATAATTGAGATTGTTGACAATATAGTTTCGGGCCTCTTCAAGTTCTTTGATCCATATATTAATTTGAGACTAGAGAAAGTCTCAATTTAACGAATATAGTGTTAAATATTCTTAAATTGATTTTTGAAGCAAAAAACAACGCATTTTAGTTCAAACTTCTATCATTTTTTAAAATAATTTTTAAAAACTTTTCGTCCTGAAATTTATACCAAGTGATAGATATATACGTAATGATTTGGCACTTAAAAAGTCTTAATTAAAAAACTATTTTAAGGCCAAGTATTGTAGGGGGTATGCCATTAAAACGCACTCACGTGTATTCCTAATCTTAACTTTAAGTGCACTCCCCGGGTCATTACCAACAACTAGGCATAGGTAAATTGTTCAGGGAATAGGGATGCGGAGGTTTTCATCCCTACCTGACATGTAAATAATCATGTCTAGGCCCTTCCACTCTTTTTCCCTTCACTCGTGATATTTCTTACCTCAATTGTGAGGATTTTTTTATCACGGTAAGGTTTTTAACGAGGGAAGGTAACATGATATATAAACTAGACTCGTTGTGTCTAGGGGGAGTATTATGACACTGTTGTCGATGACTAGGTGTCTGTAGACCCAACCTCATCATTTAGAGTGAAAAGATCTATGTACATAAAAAAGGAAACTTAAGTCTAAGATTAGTAAGAATTAAGACTTCTAAAAGTATCTCCTAGATACTATGGATAAAGAAGGATAAGACTATGAGTTCCTTTGGGATATAAAAGAGAGCTTGGAGGAGGAGCTCTCAAAGTTAATGCAATCTTGCTTTCGTGATATGCTTCTTATTTTGTATTGATTTTGTACCCGTTGTTTATCACAGGCATTCCTGGACTCGGTAACTGAGATTGGGCTGCTTGGAATCAAGGATGTTTTAGAAAGAGGGTCTAGTACAAACAGCAGGGGTCTATGGAGTCCATGGGCTCAATCGGGTCCGAACATGACTTGAGAGAACTACAAAACAGAGCCCGCAAGAAACAACAGGATCTTGCAAAGGCGGCCATTAAATTTACGTATGTAGTGACTTGTCAAATTTATGGAGCACAGAAGCTACCTAAGGAAAATCGTGCTGTGGATATATCGCAATAAATGAAGAAATATAAGGTTTTGCGAATTGCGTATGTGGATGAAGTAAACGTAGATCCTAGTTTGGGTTACCACCCTAAAGAATTTTACTTGGTTCTGGTGAAGTACGACCCAATCATGGAAAAGGACGTGGAAATATACAGAATTAAACTTCCTGGGCCTTTGAAGCTGGGTGAAGGGAAGCCGGAGAACCAAAACCATGCCCTTACATTTACAAGAGGTGATGCAGTTCAAACTATTGACATGAATCAGGTATCCTACTTTTCCATACATCAAAGCAGTCTTTTTTCCGGTTCAAAATCTTAATTGTGCAGGTCCATGTTAGAAACCCAAGGGATAATGTCTATGTTTCACACATGTTGATCAATTAAGTTCTCTTTTGGCAGGAAATGTACTTTGAGGAAGCCATAAAGATGAGGAACCTGCTTCAAGAGTTTGCCATTTTGCACGGCATTCGGAAGCTAGCAATCTGTTCGGGAGCATGTCTGCACTGGCTCAGTTTCGTCGTTGGCATGGTTTGTCTGCTCAAGAAACCGTAATTGTCACCCTTACCCAGCGTGTCCTTGAAAATCTTTTAAAGATTCGGGTGCATTATGGGCACCCTGATGTATTTGATCGATTATGGTTTTTAAGTCGTGGTGGTATCAGCAAAGCATCTCGAACCATTAATATCAGCGAAGACATCTTTGCAGGATTTAATTGTACTCTAAGAGGCGAATATTACTCATCATGAGTATATTCAGGTAAAAGACTTCAACCATGTAATCTATCTTCCTGGATTAATTGGGTTGCTCGATTTGTATTCTGAAATTAAACTTCCTTGCAACGCTATATGATGTCTTAAAATGTATTAATGAACAATTTGGTGCGATTTAAGAATATGAAGCTTTATATAATTGAAAAATATGTAGGTTGTGATGCAGAATAAAATGAATGGAGAATGAGATCAAACAAAATGTCATGCAATCAAAACGGCCGTTTGATCCTTTAGTATGTTGCTCACTGTAGCTAGTGATTCACTTAAGTTTGTAAGCTTGGGATTCTATCAATGCTACTTGCACTTGTGCATACTGGTAGTCATTCTTCTTTTCTGTTGTCAAGAACGTGCCTGACCTTGATTGATATTCTGATTTTTTGATTTCCTTGTGGGTAATTCCTGCAGGCTGGGAAGCAGAGCCCAACATTTTCCTTTCTAATTGCACCCATACCCAGACCATGCCCATCAGCAGCGACCTATGCCCACCCATGCCCACCCATGCCCACCCATAGCATGACATGTGCGCACCCCAGGGAGTGCACTGTTCAAGTACTGTATTTATACACGTGGGTGCACAAAAGGGGTATTATTTAAAACAAGCATGTACAAAATGTACATACCTCGGGGGGTGCACTGTACTAAACATGTACGAGTATACGTGAGTGCACAGGAGGGGTATTGATTTGGACCTTGCCGTATTACGTATACATATGGTATACATGTTATAATTTATAGTTACATACATATATGGAAGGCCTTTAAAAAGTATACAATAATTGTACTTGTATGGTACTGTTACTATACTACATATCATAAGTTTTCATATTGGATGAAATTATGATTAACTAGGATTAACGATTTTCATTAGCAACCTTATAGGGTAGTATGAACCATGTACAAGGTGTCAAGGTAATATCGGGGAAAGAGGCAGTATTAGGGTTTTGAAATGATTCGTTCAGCTCAAAGTAACAAGGAGATTGGTTTATGTTGGTATCAAAAAGGGGCTAACAACAAGTGGACATATTATCTTACTGATCATTTGATGGTAGACTTAAAGACAATATTTGCATTGGCTACAATGCAATGACATATATTGGTGAATCAAATGTTTATGAGTTACATCCGGGAGATGAAAAAGTTTTCAACGACTTTGTTGTTGAAAGCTAGGATATTTTGTTATACATATTATAGGGGTTTATTATTGTTCAAAAGTATATTTGTATACTTATGTTAATGACTATATATGAATGGATGTTTTTTTGTGTATACATATTGTCACTTGTATATTTATTGTTGCAATTGTATGTGTATTACTTCATTTCACAAAAAATAACTTGTATATAGGGGGTTTTTAGAGTATGCAGTGAACGCACGTGATTCTAGGTTTTAATGAAAGGTGCACCCCCCGAGGTACATACAAGAGACATATTGCTATTAAGCAAGAAGTAGATATACATGAGGCTATAGAAAAATATATGTAAAGTACACATTTACACGTTTACGCGTTCAAGTTAGACCTGGACCAAGAATCATGTGTTTTTTCATCCACTAAGTAACGACTTTATAACTAAAAATCCATGATTTGATATTATACATATAATAGGGCCATATTTTTGCATTTCCAAACATTTGTACACATGTTATATACAATTTTTGTATTTGTTTTTGGACCCTTGTGTATGTATGGAAATGTATTTTGAAGCAATGAGATTTGTAAGTATATTGCTTGATTTTAGCAAAAATAAAATGTATACAGGGGTATTTTAATAAGGGGCATGCACGCACGTGATGCTTGGTTTTAATGAATAGTGCACACCCTGGGGTGCGCACCCATGCCCACCCATGCCCACACATAGCATGACATGTGCCCACCCATGCCCACCCATGCTATTCAAATTGCGCCCATGTATTCAAAAATTATGTAATGTGTATTGTGTAATTGTGTAATTGTGTAATTGTGCCCCACCCATGCCCACCCATGAACAATAATATCGCAGCCATGCCCACCCATGCCCACCCATGAACAATAATAGCTCAGCCATGCCCACCCATGCCCGCCCATGAACAATAATATTGCACCCATGCGCACCCAAAACCCACGGGCATGGGTGGGTATGGGCATGGGCATGGGCATGGGCATGGGCGCCCAATGTTGGGCTCTGCTGGGAAGGGAAGGGATGTTGGACTGAATCAGATGCCATGTTTGAAGCCAAAGTGGCCAGTGGTAATGGGGAGCAGATCCTAAGCCGTGATGTATATAGTCTTGGTCACCATTTAGATTTCTTCCGTATGCTCTCCTTCTATTCTACCACAGTTGGCTTCTTTGTAAGCAACATGATGGTTGTACTCACTGTTTACAGCTTTCTCTGGGGACGTGTTTACTTGGCTTTAAGTGGTATTGAAGCATCATTGACAACTGGAACGAGCGCTCTTGCAAATTCTGCCCTTACAGCTACATTAAACCAGCAGCTTGTGGTCCAATTGGAATTGCTAACGCACTTCCAATGCTTGTGGAGGATGCCCTGGACCATGGCTTCACGACCGCTCTGTGGGATATGATTACTATGCAATTGCATCTTGCATCTGTTTTTTTCACATTCTCAATGGGCACAAGATGTCACTATTTTGGTCGCACCCTTCTACATGGTGGTGCCAAGGTACGGCTCAGTTTCTTTCTCTTAAACAGCATTCACGATCCATTTTAATGCTATGCAGGTTTACTGGTTTGAAGCAGTGTTGTAGTGGTATTAGCCTATTTACACCACTCTGGTATTTGAAAATGAGGAAAATGATTTCTGATACCATTTGTGTCTGTGTACCATAGCTAGGTACCAGGAAAAAAGCGAAAAAAAATACCCTAGTATCAACATGGTATTTGGATGGTATTGACTTAAATAACGATTTGGGTATGCATAGATTCTTTCATCTGGTGATATCTACTAAGTATTGATGTTTGACTGGTATTACAGTTTTGATACTGGTCGGGTAGATTCTTTGATAGCCTAATTATATTGTGTATTGATAGCATGCTTCACCTATATACCTGTCCAACATTGGTTTGAACCAGCAATGGAAAGATCTGGTACTATGTTACAGCAGCTGTTGGTAGTCTAGTAAATATCATAATTGTAATCTCCTCTTATGGAAAAGTTCTCTACAAGAGTGGGGAGGAGTGAAATACTGCAATTGCAGTGCATGGTAACAGTCGTTGAGTGTGAACATAAAATCCACACAACGTAGAAATTTTAAGCCGTGAGATATTGCGGTAGTGGATGTAAATGTGTCATATATTCAAGATAGACTTCGATTGTTCACCTTGATTTTGTGCTGTAGACATTTTTGGCTACATTAGACTTATGAGGCGATCAACAGCGATAATCATTTGTGAACACTTTGTGTGGTGTGATGTGCAGTATAGGGCAATGGGTCGAGGCTTTGTGGCAAAGCATGAAACGTTTGCAGAAAATTATCGGCTGTATTCAAGAAGCCATTTTGTCAAAGGTATTGAGCTTCTTATGCTCCTAGTTTGCTACCTGGCGTATGGTGTTATCAGCTCTTCTGCGACATATATTCTCGTCACAATCTCTAGCTGGTTTCTAGCGTTGACATGGATCATGGCACCATTCATCTTCAATCCCTCAGGATTCGATTGGCTGAAGACAGTTGAGGACTTTGGGGACTTCATGAAGTGGCTTTGGTTCAAGGGACAACTATTTGTAAGAGTATGGTGGGAGGAGGAGCAGGCTCATTTCAGGACGACAGGCTTGTGGGGGAAACTTCTGGAATTCGTTCTCGATTTACGCTTCTTTGTATTCCAGTATGGTATTGTATACCATTTGGGTATCACAGGGAACATCATGACTATGTTTGTCTACCTGGCGTCCTGGAGCTACATGCTTTTAGCAGGCATCCTCCACTTCATCCTCTCGAATGCCAACGAGCGATACGCTGCAAGCAGACATGGACTCTACCGTTCCATCCAAGCGCTTGCAATGGCTCTGATCACAGCGCTTGTCATTAATATGTCTTGTTGACCTTTAAATACTCAATATCTGACTTCATGGCTTTCAGCCAAAGTTTGGCTTCTGGTCGAGACATAGCTTCTTGGTAAGAAGTAGGTTCTTGTATTCTGGATGTTGAAGCCATGCAAGCTTCTAAAATTCTGATGATGACATGTCTGATACTCTGATTTTCAGGATAGACCCATTCCCCAAATCGTTGAAGAGGTTGCCTAGTTCTGGATGTGGAAGTAACCACAGATACTGACTCTAGAGATGAACTAGATGTTGTGTCATAAGTATAAGTAAAGACTGTCCGAGTAATGTCATAAGGATCAAAATCAGAACTAGTCGTGTGTAGTGGAATCTCAACACGTAGATCAATAGAGGTTGCTTCTGAGCTCG
Organism: Polytrichum commune; assembly: GCA_950295325.1. Lineage (NCBI taxonomy): Eukaryota > Viridiplantae > Streptophyta > Polytrichopsida > Polytrichales > Polytrichaceae > Polytrichum > Polytrichum commune. The sequence continues at coordinate 42,511,680 of OX485807.1, forward strand.
AACCTGAATCTGTGTTGAGAACTGGAAGTGGTACGTCCTCTCTTGGCATGTTGTGGGAACCTAATTCTTGTGGACTGTCATCCGAGGGTTGAAGAACGGGGATAGGAGCTACCGGGATCAGAGCTACCACATTGTCTAGGGTTGGAAATGAATGTTGATGACCGTGAGGTTCTGAGGAACATTAGTTGCAGAGGTTGTGCAAATACTATCTTCGTGAACTACAAGATCAATAGTATTAGAAACTTTTCGAGTCCATAAATGCCAAACCCTAAATGCTTTGCCTTCAGATAAAAACAACAAAAACAAGTTTCTCACTCTTAGCCTCTAATTTGAAGCAAAGTTGTTTTGGGATATGTTTATATGGATCAGATTCAAATGTACGAAAATAAGATACGTCTGGTCGTACCTTGTAAATAAGCTCATATGGTGTCAGCTTGTTGAGCCTTTTGTTCACAGATTGATTGAGAACATGGATTACTATAGCGGCCGCCTCTGCCCAAAGTCCGAGCGGAGGATTGTTTGCATGCAGAATACTTGGCACTGCTTCTACTATGGTTCGATTGCTCCTCTCTATGTAGCCATTCTGATCGGGTGCATATGGTGTTGAGAGTAAGTGCTTGATCTTTGATGCGGTTCACTTGTACTTTTATATTCTGTAGGGATCTCTTTCTCCACGGATTGAAACCAGGTTAGTGCCTCAGATTTATAAACCAAAAAATTCATAAGCATATGTCCGCTTGCATTGTCCTTTACGAGCATGATATAGCTAGCATGATATAGCTAGCATCAACGAAAGAAATAGTTGCCAATGCAGTGCACAAGTCCATGTGTACGAATGTGCCTAGTTCTATTGACCACAGTTTGCCTAATATTGTTTTGAAGGTTGATCGATGTTGTTTCCTTTAAACACATCCTTCACAAAAATAATTATCACCTTGAGTAGATGGTAGAGTTAGTCCAATCACAATAGCTAGAGTGATTTTCACGTAGTCATTGTTCAAATGACAATACCAGTTGTGCCAAGTCTGTAGAAACCTTGTCTTCAGAGCATTGGAGGGTGCTTCTGAGTCAGTCAAGAATGCTCAGGATTGTAACAAATTTGATGAAGTGTCTATTATTTGTATATTAAGCTTCTAAAGCTCACCATAGCGATATCTGGTGATGACTTCTTTCCTTTTTTTATTATTGTTAATGAGACTGCAACCATCCCTCTTATATAGTGTCACCACGCGTCTATTTGCTACAGCTCCAATTGAAAACCAAATTAGTTTGTTGTCCAAGTACATATGATACTCTTTGCATGCATCTTGGACACCATTGGCTCTCAATTCATCTCTCAATTTGAATTTAACGGACACTATCTACCCACAATCTTTGATCATTTGCAATAGGAACATACAAGTTTCCTATTAGGACCTCTCTTATATCTGTGAAATATTCTTTGCAATCATTCATGTGCTTTGAAGCCCTCCCATGTACCTGCTATGTTTGAGTATTGTGATCTGCTAGTAGAGCCTAGGCAATTCCTATGCAGCTCTCAATTATTAATTTTTGCAATGTTTTGGCTAGCCAATGATTGTGTGGCTCTTAAACTATAGATGTAAGCGCAATGATTTATTTCTTGCTTTTTGTTAAGTGTGCAGAGCTTTCAATTTTAACAATTTTCATCTCCTTCGGCAAATCTGGACATTTTTCCTCTAGTGCCCTACTTTGTTACAATGGTCACATCTCGTCCGTGCTTTGATTTCTTTGATGTAGTATGGTCTCAAGATGATAATGACCTGCGATACAATGGAGATGTGGGACAGACTCACAGCGATACATGAAGAATACTATGCCGAGAGTATTTACATGTTGGCATTACAATTCTTCAAATATAAACACCAGAGTGGTGATTCCAATGGGAAGCATATTTCAAAGATAGAGGCCATGGCAAAAAGACTTTAAGATATCGGACAAAAGTTCTCGAAGATTCATATTATCTCCAAGATTTTAAGTGGTTTGCCACCTGAGTTCAGGCACATACTAACATAGTGGAACAGTATGCATGATGTTCATAAAAACTTGGAAGACCTTAATCATGAGGTTTTTGGAGGAAAAGAACATGATCAAAATTGTTGGATTAGCATATGGATCATCAGGATGAGACAATACGTTTTATACAAGAACCAATGAACACTATATTCGGTATTTGGAGACTTTTTGTTGATTATGAGACTATATAAGGATGCACCTTTCAAAATTGGACCAGTAATGACGACTAAAAATTCCATATGTATAATGGTATGCTACTATTATTATACATAAAGGCATGGAAGTGAACAAAAATGTGAGGCATACATGAAAATAGTTGCGTATGAAATCACAACTCGTTATGAATGGAAGGGAAGGTGCGAAGAATGAATGGAAGTTGAATGAATTAATTGGGATTGAAATACAATTATAATGGAAATACCATCAATGTCTTGAGTAACTTGGAATAGCATAGAAAGTAAGCACTTAAATATGTTCTACACCTAAGCCCATTTAGGGAGTCCGTCCCACTAGTACGCTTCTAGACGTCACACTAGTCCGACCCATTATTTTTTTTTGCGGCTAAGCCCTTTTTTTTGGCGGCCTCCATGGCTCTAAAAATCTCAGGCCCACGACTGTATCCTTGTGTGTTGCCTGGACAGGAATATGTGTCGTTCTTGCATGTTTTAGGACGCGCTCCCGAATTGTAAGAGGTGGTATTATAAGTAGAATGCGAGGGTGTTTGCGAAAGGGAACGTCTTGCGCTTCTCCGGAGGGCCAGACAACGATCGGACTCGGAAGATGCGGCCTTGAGGGCGTGCCTATCCAAGGAGGACGTGGAGGAGGGCCGGGCACCAAGCGAGCGGGTAACCACCTGCGAAACAACGTCATAGGAAGATAAGAATAGGAATGGAGTGGGGAAAATAATGAGGGCGGTTTGGGATGGGCGCTCGTAAAGAGAACGGCACGCAAACGGAAGACAAGGAAAGCAAAAACGAGAAAGGGGTTCAGGGTTGAGGAGGGCACCTTGGCTTTGGGGACGTCCATGCGGGGAACGGTGGGAACGAGGGGGGCGTCGACGGGAGCATCCGGAGCCGATGGAACTATTGCAATTATGTTGGATGGCGGGGGGGAGTCGAGGCGTGGAGGGCCCACGATCGCGGAGGACGTTGCGGGGGGAGGAACGGAGTCGGCGGGGGAGGTGTGGCAACGGGGGCCTTCCATGTGGAGACGCCGGCTCGGCCCGCGACGAGCGACGGCGTCGTCCCTCGAGGGCGAGAGGTGTCCCAAACGAACGAGCGTCCGTTTCTCCTTGGAGAGGGGGGAGGGCGACGGGGCGTAGGCGCGGGCGACAAGTGGTGGGGGCGGGCTGTTGACGACGCCGTCGTCGATGCCGACGTCGCGGGAGTAATCCACGGCCGAGGCCGCGTCGACCGCCGAGAACTGGTAGAGGGATGGCATTTGGAAGCCCGTGACGTCGCGGGAAGGGGAGGCAGGGGGCGAGAGGAGACGGGAAGGGCCGTCGACCACAGGGGCGTCGCATATGGGGGCAGACTATGGGCAAGAACAACAACAACAACAATCACAACAACAAAAGACATCCAAAAACGAAGCAAGCATTAGTAAATGTGAACCACATGATACAAGCAAAGACATGGAGGCATTTCAAATCAATTTATTGAGTTTGGCGAGCCTCATGATGCTCTTGAATACATTATCGCGGGGGCTTAGCGCCGCATTGCCGAAGGGGTTGGACCTAACAAAAAATGGGATGCTACCGGCGTGGAGCACGAGCCTTCTAAGGTAGGGGGCTAGCCTATCGACCAAAAATGTGTCTTGCCTATCGCCGGTCCAAGTGTCCGGGAAGATGACGTTGCCCGGGGGGTTCAAGACGCTCTTGGTGGGGCTGTCGTCGATGAGGACGGTGTTCTCTGGAGTCGGCCACCACCCGTGCGGCGTCCCTTGCAGACGGGGGACGCCTCGCCAGAGTCTCGAGCGGAGGACCTTGAGGAACTGTTGTCCTCCGCCCCGACCGCCAAACTTGGGCACCGGTTGACCTTTCTCGTCGAGCAGCTCGTCGCAGTCCTCTTGGCCGAGGACGAGGCAAGGGCTCGGGAGATCGCGGAACAAGAAGTGCACGATGGGCTCGGTGTTCTCCATGACCATGGAGCTCCACACAATGACGTGAGCGAACTCGACCACCTCGCGAAGGAAGTCACGCAAGCCGGGACGGGCGCGGACAGCCTTGCGGTTAATGAGGGTGTCGAGCTCGCCGTCGTAGTCCCTTTCGTCGGGGTGACGGAAGGGACGCGTGGGGACCCTTGGGATGTGTTGGGTGTGACACAACACCCCGTTGAGGTCAAAAACGATGAAAGGTTTGTTCCGGGTGGGAGGTCCACTGGTAGAGGGGTTGCGACCAATCTCCGGGGGGTCCTGTGATGAACAACGCGACTAGTTTAATTCTATGATCCAATAATGAAATTTTGCGTAGAAAATGAAGACGGTGCATTATGGGGAAAGACGAGGAAGTGAGGAGAGTGCAAGGAAAATGTGCTCAAGGGCACACTTGCGAACGAGCGTTCGTGAATGAAGGCTGCGGGGGCGGTGCGCATCATTTACGAGCGCTCGTTCGTGAGCGCGGCTACACGTACATTTACGAGCGGTCGTTCGCGAATGAGGTGGACAGTGGGTCGCAGCCTTTCACGAACGAGCGTTCGCGAATGAGGTGGGTATGCAAGAATCAACATAATCTCATCAACATATACAACATACGAGAAGGGGTCGAGGGCAGAGAATTTGAAGCAACGCGATGCAGATAACATAGGCTCATATATTAATCCGTTGAATATTTACATTTCTCACGTGATAGTCTATCACATTTTCCTAAGGCAAAATGATGCCGTGTCCTACAAAACTGTTCGGCCCTAAGGGGGACCGCTGAAGAGGGCTCTCGCAAGGCCACTGGATGTCGATGAAGATAAAAACATCGCGATGTTAGAGAGGTTACGAACGCGCGTTCGTTAAAAAATGGTATTCTCAGAGGAGAGTTACCTCGTCATCGGGGGGAGGGGTAGCGGCGCTGGACCGAGCAGCAGGTCCCTCCTCAACGATTAACGAACGCGCGTTCGTAACCTCCACAGCTGCAGCCGCCTCTGTCTCCATGGCCTCTGCCTCACGCTCCGGTTGAGAGGCCTGTGTCGCCTGGATGCGCAGCGCGTCTTCTTCCTCGGCGCCCAGGTCGAGCGCGTCCATCCTGACATCCTCCATCCACGCCGCATGGGTTTCTTCCACGTCCATCCCATGCACCCCTGGTGCGTCATTGGGGCTCCCCTGCGTGTCCTCCACAATGACCATGTCAGTGTGTCGCGCAGAGTCATCGCCATGTCTGTCTACTACCCTGGGGACGACGGTGAAAGACGATGCATCGGTGTATGAGGGCAGTCCTACCCTTGAAGGGGGAGGGGTGAGGACTGGAGGACCTGAAGATTCACGAACGCGCGTTCGTAAATCCTCGTCCTCCTGGATGGCCGCCGCCACAGCATCGTGGGAGGTGGTCGAGGGAACCTCTGGTGGCGGAGGAGTGCCAACAGGCGTGGGGTGGACGAGACTTGTATGTGAGCGGTGAGCAGAGAGCGGAGAGCAGAGAGTGGCGATTTGGAGAGCGGAGAGCAGAAATGGTGTAAAAATAGGAAATATTCTATATTAAATTTAGAATTTCCTTAAAATAGTACAAGAATATACTTAGAATATTCCAGATTATGCCATAAATAGAAAAAATTTGGGACCTATTTCCGTGGAATGTGTAGGCACTAAATAAAATAAATGCCTTGAATTTGAAATGGTCTGATTTAGTTTGGGAACCGTGAAGTGCAAAAATGATAGTAAAATTGTGATATAATAAATAAGTAGATGATGAAAACCAAGGATGATCCCAAGATGTATAGAGACACATGATACAGTTGAGTATTGTAATCCAACATTTTGAGTTGAATAAAAATAATCCATGCGATTGTATTTATTATATTATTGAGCTGACAATCTTAAATTATTCAATGAAAATCTTATATCACTTAGTCTATGTCGTACTCGATTAGAAACATGGATGAATAGGCACTACTTCATCGATCTATCATGTTGATGGGAGAAAGGGACACTCCTAGAGTAAATCCTAGGTCCGATCTAAAGGGTGAGTTAAAATTCCACTCTCGAGAATTACTTTGACCTCGTTGAAGCTGAAGGTTGGCGCGTGGATGAAAAGGTCTACATCAGGATTGCGATGGCAGACCTTTAAAAGAATATAGTAAACATGCTTGCAATACGAGAATTGATTCCGCCCTCGAAAGTTGGTCATTGTCTTCTTGAACGCAGGGCATGTGCAACCCGGGAGGGAACTGATGGTGATATGGTATTGTGTCACATCGGGTGGCATCATCGAGTCTAGCGCAATGATGCAGCCATGGCCAGGGTGAGGAATCATTGTGACCGAGCGGAGTTGAGCTTTGAGGGAGTCCGAAGAGCCCATGGATAGCCGCTGCTGAGGGTTTGGACGGGTTGCGGTGCGCTTAACGAGCTTCCCTTCTCTCTTCCCAGGATACCTGTCCGCATCTGCTGGCACCGGCACGGAGTCTAGATTTGCCGGAGACGGTGCAGTGGAAAAGAGCCTTCTGGGTGAGACTGGCACTTTCTGCGGCAGTTGGAATCCGGCCGCCTCGAGGGCCAGGATCTCACATTGCTTGAGGTTAGTGCCAAGTTTCACTGGCCAAACATCCGGAATGCTTGGTCTTTCCTGTTCCGCAGAGTATTGAACAACCCATTTGCGCCTGCTACCCTTAACGCACCTATGGATATCATCTGAGCAGAAGAAAAACTCTGTGGTCTCTTTCACATTCCTCCTAGTGCTGTGCCATAGACCGGTGTACGTAGGGGCAGGGGTTGATTTTGCACCCCTTACGATTCTCTCAGTACACTTCTTTTTGGTGACAGCTCTCTGTGCCCAACAACATTTGGCAGAAGTCTTTGGCAACCGAGCGATGTGCCACTCCTTCACGTTCACCCTAGTCTCCTCGACGGCAGTGACGTGGCTGATCCGTCCCTCGGGGATGTGGGACGGGACGACATTGTCGGCATATGGCGCCATGGGTGCAACTTCCGGGACATTGGAATCATCCTCTTCAATAATTATGGGCATGTTAGTGGAACGAGTCCGGACAGCCCTACCAGAGCCACGGGGATGTGAGAAGTTGACCTTATCAGGTCTGTGCGACTCCTCTTCTGCTCCAAGAGGTAGATCTGCTTTCCGTTTCGTGGACCCGAATACCTCTTCCCCAGCCATGCAAGGCACCCGGGTACAGAACTCTTCTGCTCCAGGCATGTCCATCATGGGGTCTTCGAGGACTAAAGGATTACCCGTTTGCTTCGCCCTGCGCTCTGCCAACCTTAGCTTGAGCTCTTTCTTTGTAGGGCCTGTACCGCCGACATCACCTTTCAGGAACTGGTAGTAATTGACAACCTGTAGGAAGCCTCGAACGAAGTCGTCCACGGTAGCAACATAGAGGTCGCCGCCGCTATTTCCAGACGCTTGAAGCCACTTGTTGTGTATTGATTCGGCGAGATTACATGAAGGCATTTCTGCTAGTTCTCCTTCTGTAAATTTCTGCGTGCACATAGTGGAAGCAATTATAAATTGGAGAAGAGTTGTGAAAATTACAGTGAAAGAAAAAAAAAACAACAAGTTTTGGGACAACATACCCCGGTCATGAAGCCTCCCCATTGGCGATAACGGAAATGCCAGAATGCAAGCCAGAGCTCCAGTTTGTCAAGTGCCTTCTCTGTCACTGCCCCGGCGGATACCCACCATGCACGTAGCCCGTGGTACAGGTTTTCCGCTTCGTCCATGGTCCTCGCGGTCCTATATTGGTGGCACATCTTCTTGTGCTGCTCCCAGAGTTCTTCGGGAATGTATTTCTCGGTATACTTAACCATAGATTGGGTCCAATGAAACTGACAGGTTCTCTCCCGGTCATCCATGCGGTCCTCCTTCTTCCCGTTGCCATATATGACCCGAACTGCATTCCAATTGGCCTGGGCGCTGTCGGCCATGAAACCCTTGAAGTTGGTATCGACAACACCATTCCTCTCCATCACAGCATTGAGATTCTTCCAAAAAACGATATGGGCATCACAGTCCTCCGATTGCATGTCACAACTTGCAATGGTCATGACACGACAATACGTGGAGTCATACACGTGGCATGCCATTGTGGTCCATTGTCTAACCCGTTTCACATGGTCGAACATCATCCAAGCATTCTCCAGATCTTCGCCGGGCTGCATACGCTTCACCAAGTCTACCCCACTACCAGGCCCGACTTCCGACATCTTGAAGACAAAAACCTTGTCAAGATCAGCCCCTTGACCAGGGAATTTGTTCTCCTGAACAAAGGCCCATAAACTGATTCCACGGAGTTTGGTGATAGAGTCCATGACACCATACCTTTTGAGGTATCGGAAGCTCATGACCTTGTTGCGGATGTTCGGGGAAGCCATGTCCTTGCACCGGTCGAATACAGGAACAAGTTCCTCCAGAGTGAGCTTCTTTGGTGGCGCGTCATCGGATTGAAGAAGATAGTTGCCAATTAGAACTTTGCTAGCCTCCAACACAAGTGCACTCTTGGTAGCCTGAGGAGTCTTCTCGATCTGTTCTTCAATTAAGCCACTGATCTCAGCCTTAGTGTCTCTGTAGTCGCCCACCTTGACAGGGTGATCGTGAGTTCCAATGTGGATGCACGCTCTTGTGTGGTTGTTTTTGCCAGCAACATAATAAATTTTCGCTCCACATGTAGCAATACATGTTGGGGGTTCTTTACATACCTTGCAAACAAACGTAGAGTCAGGTGGGGGCGCTTGATCCACTACAAAGGCTTGGAGGGTACAACCTTCAAACTCTGTCTCGTTGACTTCGAAAATACGAGGTCGGCGGATCAAATATTCGCACTCCTTGTTGTTGCAACGCAGGTGTCCAACGCAAGCGGAAGAACGGAAGGACAAACCAAAGTCGTTTGTGATGTTGGTGGTGATGGTCTTCGTCCACACATGGCCGTCGTAACGCTTGTCTATTCCCTGCATTGACTTGGCCTGTGACCGTGCGGCCGTGTCACTAGCGGGTGGCAACTCAAATATGACGACACCATCGAACTCAGCAGGAAGGTACTCTACTCTCTCGTGTCTAATCACTGAGTAATCTAATTTTTTTAGAATATTTTTTTTTCCCGGCCTTCCTGCAAGTTGTTTTAGCAATGGAAATATGCTAACAGTCTCTTGGGACAAAGGATATACTTTAGGAGCATTCCCACTAACTATAACCTGAGGCGGGGGCTTGGTGGGACTGCCCTCTTCATCTGAAGAAAGTGTAATTACAGACTGAACTCTAACGTTTTCTACAATTGGCGTGTCGAGACCGGGCTCGAGCTTGACCTTCACATCACGTGGCAGAGGAGTTTGAATGGTGCACGTAGAGGAATTACGAGGAGTGAGGATCTCAGTAGACGCAGCCATCTGAGAATCAGTGAGGCCATACACTCGGTAACTACCTGGAGGAAGACTCCAAAACAAGTTATTGTTCTCATCTCGCTGCGATACCCGACCAAGGGTGTATGTAAGTTCTGACGTGACAACATCAAAAATATCCTCGTCAACAATAATAGTATCCTCTCTGAAGCCGAACCGAATACTCAGACGTTGGGACGTCACGTAAGCTAGACCGTCCTCTTGCATCCGAAAGGTAACTGGGACTCTCACACCATCTGCATAGAGGACAGCCAACCCCAAGTCTCCAATAGCAGGAATATGAGCCATGATAAGGGGAATGAGCCCTTGCGGCAAGATGGAAATATGAAAGAGGATTCTAAACATTGTGGGCCATCTATATATTACAAATGGGCTGCCAACGACAACGACATGATCCACATGATGGATGAACTCTGAACGAAAGCTTCACTAATATTTTCAATATGGAAACAGCCGCCCTTGGGTCTAAAAGTGATGGGTAACGCTGTCACGATATATATAAGTACAGCGTGCAAGTCATGGTAGACATTCTACTCGACAAGCAATTAAATTTGATTATTTGGCGCCGACTTAAAGCATGTATCATAACTAGGTCTAGAGATAGACTTGACGTTTCAAGACAGGAATAGAACGAATGACAAAGACCCAATTGGGCATTAAATATAGGACTGTCCCTCGTGCGAACACTTGTATAAGATCTCGTGATACTCAACTCCTTTGTTTTAGAATCATAAGTTATGGACTCTCGAGTGCCGTAAGATGTGTTCGGTTCAAGGGAGGATTTTGGGAATGTTGGAGTAGACATGCTCTGGAAGGGTGATACCTGACATGCAAAATCATATCAAGAGAAGGAAAAAGAGAGGGAAGTTGTATTTCAGTAGCACTAAGGCATTGAAGACAAGTAGAATGGGAAGGAAGAAGGCACAACACGAAAGATACGAGACAAATGGAATTAACAAAGTTTCCCTCCCAAACGTAGAACATCTTGCCAGAAAGGTGTGTAAGGTAAGGGTCAATTTGAATTAAAATTGAAAATGCAGTGGAGCAGTTACTTAAGTTAGTCATGATCATATGCCAATCCAAATTAGATATATTAATAACAAACATGAGGCTGGATGCCGAGTGACGTACTTATAAATACACCAGAGACCACGTGAACCATTTAGTGGATATAAGGGACACCCTAAAGTAAAGTGTTTCTTTTGGAGTGGAAGATTGAAATGGGCAAGGGAAGAGCATTAACCTTTAAGGAGAAGCTAGAATAAGTTAGTTTAGTTGGAAGAGTATCGTCAAGGTATGGCTATACAGAATATTTCTTCTAATTAGTTTAGTTTGAATTATGTATTATCATTTGTACTATCATTTTTATTTTTATAAAACATGATATTCTTCATTTTTAGATTACTTCTGAATTATTTCTATAAATGTTATTAGACATCCGTGTCCATTCTTTTAATGTTCATTTTTATGATTCCTTATATGTTTATAGCAACTTGACTGTAATCAAAACATATCGACATTATGTGAAAAAGATTATGGGATGGAATATTAGTGTGGATGTAATACAGGCGAGACACATACATTGATAGAGTGATGTTCACATAGGAGGGAAGTGTAGAATTTGTGAAGCCGGTTCAGTTACATGACAGGGTCCTCGCCGATAGAGTTAGTGAAACCAAAGGCGAAGAGGAGGAGGAAGGCATTTTTCTCAAGCAGGAAGCAATTAAGGGCATCTAGGATGAGACAACCGAAACAACGATATGATAGCTTAAACAGCACAGTCAAGGCATTGGAATTCTCCCCAGACCGCACACGGTCAAGGTCTCGTATACGGAGAAGCCAGACTCACAGTGGTGAAGACATTGCTAGCAAGGAAGCTGGAGTGGGTACGACCAGACAAGTGGAGATATCACATGATCTATCGAGAATTTGCGAGACCCAGGTATGAACCTCAAGTCGATGTTAACATATATGCACTAGAAATTAGGGGTTGTATTCGTGAGCTAAAGAACGCAACAAGTGTGGGCCCGTTGAAGCACTCGACATCACAATGAGACCGTCACAAGTGGAAGGGAACAAGACTGCCGCGGCAGTAGCCTACCATCGTTCCCCGCATTACAACGGACCTCTGAACTAGGCTTGCAGGGTTGCAGCCACGATTTGGAGCGGGGGAGTGACTCGAGGGAAGGGCAGTGGTCGCCCCGTGGAGAGGTTTGAGGTGAGAGCCCTGGGGGATGAAATTTGAACCTCGCAAATGACTTTAGATGGCTGGTTTAGGGTTGGCAAAGGGCTCCTTAGTGAGGTATGAGGTGAGAGCTGGATGATCCTTAGTAAGGTTCAAGGTGAGAGCTGGGGCGGCAGAAATTTTGGTGGCTTTGTAGGGTGGCTGGATGCTCTTAGTGTGGTTCGATGTGATAGCTTAGGGGCCAGAGATGAGAGGTGATCATATGAATTTCGGTGGCTGGATGGTCATAGTGAGGTTCGAAGTGGAAGTTGAAGCGGGCGGTGCGGTGCGGTTCGGTTCGGTTCCTTCGTTCGTTCGTTTCGTTTTGTTTCTTTCATTCTTGAGCTTTCTTTTTCAGCATCCTTAGTGAGGTTAGAGGTGAGAGCTGGGGCAGAAATGTAAGGTTATTATCTGATTTTTGGTGGCTTCCTAGGGTGGTGGATGGTCCTTAGTGAGGTTAGAAGTTAGAGCTAAGGGCACTGTCGGATCCGACAGACCCCTAGGGGCAGATATGCGCACCTCGCTTTTTATTTTCGGGAGGTTAGAGGTGAGAGCTAGGGGCAGAAATGCGAGGTTATTATCTGATTTTTGATGGCTTTCTAGGGTGGTTGGATGGTCCTTAGTGAGGTTAGAAGTTTGAGCTAGGGGCACTGTCGGATCCGACAGACCCCTAGGGGCAGATATGGACACCTCGCTTTTGATTTTCGGGAGGTTCAAGGTGAGAGCTGGGGGCAGAAATGTAAGGTTATTATCTGATTTTTGGTGGTTTCCTAGTGTGGCTGGATAGTCTTTAGTGAAGTTAGAAGTTAGAGCTAGGGCATTGTTGGATCTGACAGACCCCTAGGGGCAGATATGAGCACCTCGCTTTTGATTTTCAGGAGGTTAGAGGTGAGAGCTAGGGGCAAAAATGCGAGGTTATTATCTGATTTTTGATGGCTTCCTAGGGTGGTTGGATAGTCCTTAGTGAAGTTAGAAGTTAGAACTAGGGGCACTGTCGGATCCGACAGACCCCTAGGGGCAGATATGGGCACCTCGCTTTTGATTTTCAGGAGGTTAGAGGTGAGAGCTGGGGCAGAAATGCGAGGTTATTATCTAATTTTTGATGGCTTCCTAGGGTGGTGGACGGTCCTTAGTGAAGTTAGAAGTTAGAGCTAAGGGCACTGTCGGATCCGACAGACCCCTAGGGGCAGATATGGGCACCTCGCTTTTGATTTTCAGGAGGTTCAAGATGAGAGTTGGGGCAGAAATGTAAGGTTATTATCTGATTTTTGGTGCAGCCTAGTGTGGCTGGATGGTCCTTAGTGAGGTTAGAAGTTAGAGCTAGGGGCACTGTCGGATCCGACAGACCCCTAGGGGCAGATATGGACACCTCGCTTTTGATTTTCGGGAGGTTCAAGGTGAAAGCTGGGGGCAGAAATGTGAGGTTATTCTCTGATTTTTGGTGGCAACCTAGTGTGGTTGGATGGTCCTTAGTGAGGTTAGAAGTTAGAGCTAGGGGCACTGTCGGATCCGACAGACCCCTAGGGGCAGATATGGGCACCTCGCTTTTTATTTTCAGGAGGTTCAAGATGAGAGTTGGGGCAGAAATGTAAGGTTATTATCTGATTTTTGGTGCAGCCTAGTGTGGCTGGATGGTCCTTAGTGAGGTTAGAAGTTAGAGCTAGGGGCACTGTCGGATCCGACAGACCCCTAGGGGCAGATATGGACACCTCGCTTTTGATTTTCGGAAGGTTCAAGGTGAAAGCTGGGGGCAGAAATGTGAGGTTATTCTCTGATTTTTGGTGGCAGCCTAGTGTGGTTGGATGGTCCTTAGTGAGGTTAGAAGTTAGAGCTAGGGGTACTGTCGGATCCGACAGACCCCTAGGGGCAGACATGAGCACCTCGGTTTTGATTTTCGGGAGGGTCAAGGTGAGAGTTGGGGCAGAAATGTAAGGTTATTATCTGATTTTTGGTGGCAGCCTAGTGTGGCTGGATGGTCCTTAGTGAGGTTAGAAGTTAGAGTTAGGGGCACTGTCGGATCCGACAGACCTCTAGGGACTGATATGAGCACCTCGGTTTTGATTTTCGTGAGGGTCAAGGTGAGAGCTGGGGCATAAATGTAAGGTTATTATCTGATTTTTGGTGGCAGCCTAGTGTGGCTGGATGGTCCTTAGTGAGGTTAGAAGTTAGAGCTAAGGGCACTGTCGGATCCGATAGACCCCTAGGGGCAGATATGGGCACCTCGTTTTTTATTTTCGGGAGGTTAGAGGTGAGAGCTGGGGGCAGAAATGCAAGGTTATTATCTGATTTTTGGTGGCTTTCTAGGGTGGCTAGATTGTCGCAACCCTTGCTAGTCCCCTTAAAAATCTTGCCAATTCGCATTTCTAGCATAGGTTACGAGTACTAACCCTTCGCATACCGCCAAGCTAATGGTTAGCTCCTCCTACCCGGACCGGTTAGTTCATAGGAGGGGAACCAACCTTCCTACTTTGCTTTCGGGACTCACCCCTTAATCGGTAACCCATTCCCAAATGTGGACTTCCATCGATGGAAGTCCAATCCCATGTTGATCATCGCGTTGCCGGAGCAACACTACAACAACCCGAACCATACTATGCAACTATGGCCTCACAATGGGCCAAAGCCCAATGAGGCCGTGCCGTTCGGCCTCGGGTGGGTGAGGCCACACCACCTCAGCCATATAAGCCTCTAGGACTCTACGAGGGGCCCCTACCCCACCGTCAACCAACCTCTTGTCTCTCTACCAAGAGTTGGGGCCAAGTAGACATTTTCCTTTAGCTGCTGGGCCTAGAAGCCCCCAACAGCTTCAGACCACCATAACTTTCTTGTATGATTTTTGATTCCAACAACCAACCACTCCATCTTCATCTACGCTTCACGTAGATGCCGATGGACCCCTCACTTGACCCATTCATGCAAGTATTGACGACGTTATGCCTGTTTGAACCTTGGCAGTCCCGGGAATGACTCCCAGGCAATGCTCGACCAGGGCGCTGTCCCGCGACAGCGCCCCACTCAAATGGCCATAACTCCTAGCTCACACCTCCGATTGAGGTGTTCTTCAGCTTTCTAGAATCACCACGCCATGAGCTACGCATAGCTCATGGCCTTAGTCTTGTGCCTCCTAGTCTCCGAGGGTGAGCGGCGTCTTTAGGCTGCGAAGTCTGTGTGAGCGGAGCGGCGAAGTATGTGAGCGGCGAACCCATAACCCTTGCTTCAAACCCACTAGGCATCCTTAAAGAAAGAAAAAGACGAAGGAGAAGGAGAAGGAGAAGGAGAAGGAGAAGGAGAAGGAGAAGGAGACGGTGACGGTGACGGTGACGGTGACGGTGACGGTGACGGTGACGGTGACGGTGACGGTGACGGTGAAGGTGCGTTTCTTCTGCTTTCTTTTTCATCGTCCTTAGTAAGGTTAGAGGTGAGCGTTAGGGGCACTGTCGGATCCGACAGACCCCTACTCCTATTGGCAGATATGGGCACCTCACTTTTTATTTTCGGGATGTTTAGGGTGAGAGCTGGGGGGTGGAGGTTTAGGGTGGCTGGATGGTCCTTGTGAGGTTAGAGGTGAGAGCTAGGGGCATTGTCGGATCCGACAGTCCCCTTGGGGCAGAAATGTGCACCCGAATTTTTTTTTTTTATTGGACTTTTTGGTAGGCCAGATGCTCATTTGGACAGGTATTAGTTGGGGGTTAATGCACGTTAGTGAGGGTTTAGTCATGTTTAGATGCTCTTAGTGTGGTTCGAATTGATAGCTAGGGGGGGATTTAGAGGTGCTCTATAATCTGTTTGGCCTTTAAGGGTTTGGGATGCTCTTAATGTGGTTCGATTTGATAGCTAGGAGGGGCACAAACTAGAGGTCAGATTATAGTGGAGAGAAACAGGGCAGATTTGCTAGCATATTATGTGAATTATGGTAGATTATGTGGGTGGCCGAAAGCTCCCAATGAGGCTAAGGTTAGAGGTAGGGGTCTGAAATGTGTTTGTTAGCACCTGAATATTTGTGGCTGGCTTTAGCTTGTGAGGTATGATATGGAAGCCCAGGGGCACTGTCGGATCCGACAGTCCCCTAGGGGCAGAAATGTGCACCTAAAATTTGATTTTTGTTGGACTTTTTGGTAGGCCAGATGCTCATTCGAGCAGGTATTAGTTGGGGGATTGTGCACGTTAGTGAGGGTTTAGTCATGTTTAGATGCTCTTAGTGTGGTTCGAATTGATAGCTAGGGGGGGATTTAGAGGTCAGATTATATTTGAAAGAAACATGGCATATTTGCTAGCATATAATCTGATTTCGGGTGGATTTTGGGGGTAGCTGAAAGCTCACAAGAAGGCTAAGGTTAGAGGTAGGTGGATTTTGTGGATGGCCGAAAGCTCCCAATGAGGCTGAGGTGAGTTTGGTTGTATTATCATGTAAATATTGGGTGGCATTGTTCATTCTATTGGTTCTTATGTTGGTAAGTAATTGATTCTCAGGAGATTGTTGAGATGGTTGCGGATGGAGAGTCATTGGATGTTGGGGTTCGCATTGGTGCTGGGTCATCCCTTAGTGTAGAGGAGCATATGGAGCAAGGGTCTCCGTTGTCATGTGCTGAACCTACTGGGCTTACACCTGGTAGTGGCGAACCGCAGACACCCGGGATGACACTCACCGGCTCACCACCAGAATCGGATGTGGGTGTTCGTGTAATGGAGTATCGGATTCGCCACAATTTAAAAAAAGATAGTTTTTCAGTTGTTGAGGGCATGAGGATACAACCGGTCGAAAAGTCCTCTATGAGAATCCCTCTCTGCAGGTTGATTCACATGCCATTGGTTCGGCCAACTCTCCGCAGCGACGTTACAAAGCTCATGGCAGCATTTCAATTTGGATACCGAGCTGGGTCTGCCACTTTTTATGTGTCTACTGCAAATGAGAGTGGAGAGAATCGATTCATTTCTGCCAAAGACAAGCGTGAATGGGGAGAGCTATGGAATGCAGAAAATGATAAGTTTGAGTTTTTTTTGCGCTCGGATAAGGACTTGATGAGCCTTAGTGGATGCATGTTCTTTGTATATGATGGTAACCACCGCTTGCTAGCGTGGAAGGAGTGTATTGAAACAGATCACAAGGACGATGCACTTTGGTATGAGAAACATGGTTGCCCAGAATGTGTCATCCTCGACACAACGGGTGGGTGTGGAGACGTCCTTAATGCAATGCACGACATAAACAAGTAAGTTTGTTATTTTTTTGAACATTTTTTCCTTCATTTTTTTATTTTCATCTAATGCCATTTATTTCAACCGCAACAGGGCTAACCAGACTGCGCACGTTAAGACTAGCCTTGTTCACACTCTACACCGCATCCAAAAATACGGTTCGTATGATCTTAGCTACTACCAGCCATTGTTGACCGAGGAGCAATTCCAAGCGTGCAAGAGCAGAGGCCCCAAGAGCCCTTGGTACCCGCTGACCCAGGATCTTATGGTGTCCTTCATTTTCAATGTAAGTCACTCCAAATTCATCAAGCTCCTACTTCGCATTCATTACTTTTAGTCATGGTCTAACAATTTAGAATACATGTCCAGCAAGAGATAGCCGATGCGGTAGATGAGGCGGCCCAAATCTTCAAGGAGGAAGTGCCTCTAGATGAGCAGTCAGGGAAGGGGTTGAGTGATGTATTGGACGCTGTAATTAAGAAGACGTCTGAGGAACTTGGGCACAAGTTCAACAAACAACAGTCGATCGCAAACCCTGCCCTTGGAAAACAGTTCCTAGATGAGGTAATTTCCTTGTCATCCAATTTGGAATTATGCTTTTCGTATTGCTTGCATTCTTTGCAGCATTTTTTCAGTAAACATTCTAAAATTTACTTGGCCTTCTATTTTGATTGCATTTGTTTCAGATTACTAGGCATTATAGCGCCCACCATTCTCAAAAGATTGAGATGACATTGGAGAAATTGCAACTCATTGCCACTGCCGCTGTCGAGCCAGAGTATAAAGCCCGTTGGCTTAAGTGGTGGAACAGTGGAAGTTTCAATCGTGAAGCTATCCGGTTTCCCAAAAGTCCTGCAAGCGAGGACAACTTGAAATCTTGGCTCAATAAAGCAGCGTTCTGGGCAGGGGTACGTCTATCCTATTTTCTTTGCTTACCTTTCAATTCTTCATTTTGTGCCAATTCTCATGTTCGCCTTGAATTCCTTCACAGCTAGAGGATGCTGCGGTCAAGGAGTTACCGGATATACTAAGTGCATTGGGTGGGCTTGACGGAGACGTGGAAGTTGATTCGTTGCCGGATTACTTGGAGAAGTGGCGAATTTGCCTTTGGGATAAGGCGTTCATTGGTCACTTCTCAGGGTCAGATATCTATGGAAAGGGGACGTGGTGGAAGGATGTCAAAGGCGCTGACAACATTGTCAAGCGCTTAATTTTCCGGTAAGTTAGTTGGGCCATCTTTTGTTCTCATTTATATCAAACTAGTTGTTTTCTAAGTTGCTTATTGGCCTCACTCCTTGGTTGTGAAGGTACATCAAGCACGAGCTTTTCAAGAAGAAGGCTTTGAAGAAGCTTCCTCCATTTCTGGATGCATGGTCGGATTCCTCTTCGCCCACCTTCATTTTTTCCCCGGCTCAAAAGCGCAACTTCTCCCTCCCGCATCTCCGCGAGTGTTGCTGGTACTTGGAGTGTAAGAGGACGTGGCAGCCGGATGAGGAGGCGGCCTTGAAGATTCGGCTCTCCGGTGGAGAGCCACCTTCTCAAAGCGATGAGGTTGTTCTTCTAGAGAGTCAGCTTCCGGAGGCGGATGAGGTTGTTGCGACTCTCGATGAGCCCAACACTCAGAAGTCCAAGAGGAGGAAGCGTGCGACTCAAGACGAGTCTTCACTAAAGAAGCGCGCGAGGAAGCTGAAGACTGTGGAGGATGATCCCCCTGCTTCACCTGAGGCGGCAGTTGCATCCACTGCAACTCTTAGTCAAGTTCCTACTCTTTCCAGGCCGCCTCCTCCGCCCGTTCTTTCATCTGCTAGGCGTCCTCCAGTTGTTTCAGAATGCATCTTGAATGCCTCTATTCTTCATCAACGTCGTCATTTTCAGGATGTTTCCAACTTCATTCTTTCTCTTCCACCCTCCTATCCGCGGAGAGCTCTAGGCGTTGCGAGGTCAGATGTGGGCATGGCTGATCTTGTCATTGCCGACCTCCCGGAGAACCTGCCGGTACCCAATGTCTCCGATCCTTCCTATAGTGTGCCTTCCTGGAATGCATTGGATTCCGATTTTATTGGTGAACTCTTCGATTTCGCGGACGAGATCCTGCATGACGATGGAGCTCTCCTCCTCTTTCATCCAGATGACAATGGTGATTTCAGGGAGAGCATTGAAGACCACTTCGCTGCTTTTGGGTTCACGATCTTCAAGGAGTGGCTGGGAGTCAACCGTCTTCGCCTACATTCAGCTAAGCATAAGGACAAGACCACCAACCTCTTCCAAGTTGTACTACTTGTTCGTGCCACCAAAACAATTGGATCTGACCTTGATAAGCGGCCCCGGCACTCGTCATTTCGCCTTCGCGATGCCAATGAGCTCAAGGCTCTTGGCATTGAGCTCGACATGGATGATGCGATTATGAATTATACCGCAACTCCTCTCATGGACGGCTCCAAAGCTTGGCGTGGTCCCCGGGAGAAAGATATTTCTTTCATGTCCTCCTTGATCATGGCCACTACGGACATTGGACAGGTTGTGGTGGACATTAATGCAGGCGTTGGTATGTCCTAATTCACTTGCCAACATATCCTAGTTTTCAATTTCTAAGTTTGTTTTTTTTTCCTTTGCTAACCTTTCCTCCGCAACAGGGACTTCTATCCATGCATGCAGGCAGCTTGGGCGCCATATCGTTGCTCTTGAGGAGGACGAGGACACCTTCAACCGTGTCCTTAAGCCACTTAAGAGTGTTCAGCCTACGGTGAAGGCTCCATCCATTGTTGTTGCTTCCACGCAGGCTTCACAAGGCACGCAGAAGAGGCCGCCGGCCTTGAAGCGATCGAGGCCAGAGCCCTCGCAGTAAGTGAGTATGATGACCTTCTTCGCTTATTTTCTTTGTCCATTCAGCTTTTACACTTTCCATCCTCTTTCTTACATTTATCGTGTTTTTTTTCAGACTTGGCGTTGGAGCGGATGTGTTGGGTACTCCCACCATGGGATTCACATTGCCTATCTATGCCCATGATATGGCGATGGTACTAGCGGCACAACCTTCTCCTACCGAAGCTAGTTCCCCGTCTCCACGTTATGACCCCCGTGCCTTAGACTTCTTCGAGCATTCTGCGGAGGTGGATAATGAGTGCCATAGCTTAGATTCCACTTCAGATGAGGGCGGCCATGAGGGTAGTATCTTTGGAAGTAGGGAATCTAGTAGTGACGACCTCATGGTTGATTGATTTTGGGTTTGATTGATTTGTTGGTTTGATTTATCGGTATTTGGATTTATAAAGTGTTGTGTGGATTTCAATATTCCAATTATCTCATTGAATGCATCTTTTCGTTGTTCTCAAATCACGCTTCACTTGGTGGTCGTCATACTCCAAAGAGAATTTAGTCCACCATCTTCTCACAATCTTAACCGCTAGTCACAAAACAATGTAGCATCCACCCACTCCAATAAAAAGTTGTTGCCTCACACACCTCCTCCTTGTTTCCTTGAATCATAAGTATTCAATAATACTTGTTGCACACCACCCAACACACTCCAATTCATACTACCCGCATTGCATTCTTCATTTTTGTTCACCATCTATAATGTTCACCCTCAAATGTTCACCCTCTATAAATGTTAACCCTCGGGAGTGGATCGAACTTTACATGTATAAAGGTGTTAACAGTTAACAATTATAAAATTACTTCTTTGAACAATATGCAAATCTTAACATGTCCTAACTATAAGCAATTGTGAAGAGTAATTGTGAGAGAATATCATACACAAAATTGCAAACCCAATCAAAACTTTATTCAATATCAAGTTTACAAATCATGGGTGAATTATGAATGTATTTCAGTCGTTAACATTTATAGAGTCAAATTTACAAAGAAGGGAACACCGTTTTGTTAACAATTAACAGGTTTAACATTTATAGTGTGCAATATGTAGGGAGTAGAATAAAGTGAACGTTTGGAAATGGTTAACACTTATAGGTGTAACAGTAATAGAGGGTGGACTGTATGTGGAGAATTTTTTTCGCCAACCTCCTTCGTGTCACGTTCAAATAGTAAATATTATTTAATTTACCGTAATATAAAATATAGTACACCATTTTGGTAATTATAATTGTGACGTCATAGTGATGTAAGCCCTAATTTTGTATTTTATTTTAATATTTCTATGTTTCAAAAATCTATTAACTTTATGAATAGGGAAATGTTACTTTATTTCCACGGTAATAGAGTCCATAACTCTCCAAAGTTTCTAAAAATAGTTCAACATTTTTCCCTCAATCCCGCGGTTATAGGTGCAATTTCTCTCTCATTTCATGTCTCAAATTGAGTTCTCCGCTCTTCGGTCTTCGCTCTCCGCTTTCCGCTCTCCGCTCTCCGCTCGCATACTAACTTTCCCCGGCGTGGGGTGGGGCGCCTGCTGGCGGGAAGGCCCTCCGGTGAACATGCCCGGTGGAGGGGATTGGGAGGGGTATCCTCCAGGGAAGGGGTAGGCCGGCTGGGGGGGCGCCGAGAAGCTCTGCATACGCTGGAGCATGGCGAGGATGGCGTCCGTCTTCTCGTTGGACTGCCTCAGCTCCTCCTGAATTGCGAACATTTTCTTGGCATTCTCCTCTGCCGCCTTCGCCATGTCCTCCTTCATCTTTTGCTCGAGCTTGGCGTTAAGCTCGGCGACGGACAACGCCTCCTCCTTGACCCGCTTGTTCTTGTCGAAGTCTACCCCCAGCTCGACCATGATCTCCATGTCGCCCTCGTCCTCATCGGAGACCTCGATGATTGCCCCCGGAGGCAGCTCCACGTAGGGGGTCTTCTTCATCCTCCGCCTCGTGTTGCGGTACTGGTCCAACGTCGGTCGGGACCGTTGGTCCAGAAGGTCGAGGTTCTCCATCTTGGGAACCACGATCGGCCTGGGCGACACGGATGTCGAGCATCCCCCGGGAGTGCCGAATGCCTCCGCTCCAGACGTTCTCGCGGGGAGGACATCTTGGGTTGTCCCCGCCGACGACCCCGTGTATCCACCCGGAGTCCCTTGCACGTCGGATGGATTTCCCGACGGCGCCAAAATGCGGAGAGGAGTGACGTCCAAGGATCGGAGGATCGCCTCGACGTTGTAGGAGGGCGCGGGCTCGTCGTCGTCCGTCTCCATGGCGGGCATGCCTTCGTCGACGGGCATGTTGATGTCCGTCCTCGGGAGGGACATGTCCTCCAGGTCCATCGTGGAGGCCTTCGCCCTGTGCACGTGGAAGTCCTCCTCGTCGATGGCTTCAATGAAGCTGTTGACGACCAGCCCCAGCATCTGAGATTCAAGCAAATACGTTAGAAAATACGAACGTGCGTTCGTAAACATCAACGACGAGAAACAATGTCATCAAACCCAAGACAAGTTGAGGTGAACTTTACGAACGAGCGTTCGTAAATATTAGTTGGAGAGCTTACCATCGCAGCGTACATGAACTTGCTGCCGCCACAAACGTTGTACACGGTCTCTCCGCTTATTGCCACGCTCTGCAAAACGGAGACGTAGAACTCCAACCTGAGTTCCATCGCCGGGAAGACAGTGTACAAGGTCTCCTGCAGCAGATCCTTGGGAGGGGGATGGGGGATGCTGTAGATCTTCTTGAACGTAGTGTTCGCCTTGACAGGGGCTCGCCCATTCCGCAGCGCGTTGTACGTCAAGAAGACGAGGCTGACCGCCCCCACCTGTTTGTTCCCCCTGGCCTCGTTGATGGCCACGATCCCTTCCGTCTTGGCGGGCACGTAAGTGCTGTGGAAGATGCTGTACTCAAATTTGATCGACTTCTCGTACAGGTCGACTACAGCAGAGAGCTTCTCCTGCTCGACTATCCACAGCCAAACGTGAGGCTCCCTCATGTCCGGAGACTTGTGCTCCTTGAACTTGGCCATGAAGGGGTCGTAGAAAGGTATGTCCTTCCCCCCCTGCCTCGACGCACCGGGGATCCCCCTGAAATCGATCAGGGCAAATGGGCACCCCCGTCGATCCTCCCTCACCTCGGCCCTGCTCATGGTCCGGTCCCACTTGGAAAATGTCACCCTCTCCACTCCTTTTGTCAACAGACAAAATCTGGCCACTCCTTCGAATGTGGCCAACCTCTTCCGCGTCAAAAAGCTTCTGTATTGCTCCACCTCTTGGGGATCCGTCTCGGTTTTCTTTGTCCTCTTGTTCCCCTTCTGCTTCAAAATGGAGGCGTGCTCCTTGACAAGACAACGCATTGAGGGTCCGGAGATGTTGTAGTCGACCTTGAACATCTTCCAGCTGGCCCAATTAATGTCCCCGTCGGCTAGGATGAGTGCGTACTCTGGTATTAGGGCGCTCAACTCCCTCATTGCAGCAGTCTTCAGCTTGCGGTGTTCGCACCATTCCTTGATGGAATACGTGCCGGGCTTGTGTCTTGGCCTCTTCAAAAATATCTTCGGGTATGGGATGGTTCTTCCCACAGTGTTCCCAAGAAGATGCACCGCGCACCTCTGCAACTCGGACTCTGTTAACCCTTGAAGGGACCTGAAGAACTCCCTCAGTAGTGGAGGGGCCTCCCCGGTCTTCTCCGCGCTGTACTTCTCCTCGGTGTCGGGGTTGACCAGATCGCCCGAGCTGTGCGCATCAAAAAATTGTGTCCACAACTCCCAAGTGTCCCTGTTGCAACAGATGAGGCGGAGCTCACCCTTGAGCTCCAGGACAGACTTGGTTGTTGTAGACTTCATGTCGATGGAGGAGAACTTGTCCACCATCGCGTCGCAGAATGCCTGCAGCAAGAAAAACATCAGTAACGCACAAAATACGAACGCACGTTCGTAAGTTTGAATGTCAAAGAACTTGAAAATTTGAATGTCAAAGATATTTACGAACGTTCGTTCGTAAACTCACCTTCCATTGTGGAGACGGCGTCTTCGCGTTCTCCCTTTCTTTAGGGGGGCACCCGTGGGCGACCCAGACGTCCCTTGCAGCCACTATGTTGGCTGCCCACGACGCCTCGAAGGCCTTGATTTTGTTGCCGGAGTTGAGGAAGGTGGATATCTTCCGCAGCTTGTCCCAATCGTCCGACCACACCAAGAACGCCTTCCAGTAGCGCAAGTCCTCCTTCAGCTCATGCTGGAAGTTGTCGTCCTTGAGAATTATTTGGGACGCCTCCAAGCTGTGTTGGCCGTCTATGATCCAGAACTCTCCATTCTGGATCCGTGGCCAGTCCTTCTCCGTCGGACGGGATGTCAGCCCCTTCGGCATGACGCAGACGGTCTGCCTGTCCCACTTGACGTTGTTCATTAGATTATTTATCTGCCACTTCACACCACCGCTTTCGCGAGAGCGAACCACCCATTTGTTGGGGGACATCTCGCACTTGAAGCAGTCCACGTTGAATGTGAAGTGGCGTCCCATGGGCCAGCAATCCTTCGAGTAGTTGTTGAAGTCTCGAAGGATCCTCGTGGCCTTCACAGCGTCAGGGTTCTCACCCTTTTTCAAGGGGGTGGGCATTACGACAGGCGAGGTCACCTCTGCGGTCTCCGTTACTCCCGATTTCTCCATCTCCTCCCTTGTCCTCTTCGATGGCGTGGAGTGTCTACTGGGGCCCTCCGTCGCCCTGCTAGCGGAAGGCACAGGCCTGGGTGCACTTCTAGATCCTCCTGCCCCTGATGTGGATGGTTTCCTGGGGCTCTTCTTCTTCTTGTTTGCCTCAGTGACCACACTGTTGTATTTGGAGATGTTCAATGCCAGGGCGTTCAATTTCCTTGCAGTCCAGTATGGGCTCAACGCATATTTGGAGAAGAGGCCGTCCAGGTCGAAGTGCTTGGCATCTTCCGCTACGTTATTGGTGGCGTATTGGTAGGAGAAGGTATTTTTCTGAAAATGTAACAAGAGGTTGATATGATCCTTCTTGTTCTTCATGTCCAGAATTACATACTCCCCCTGGGCCTCTATGGACTCTATCTCCCACGTCTTCATTTGAACCCACTGTTCGGGCTGGTCCGGTCTTGTCTCCAGCTCGTAGGTGAAGCGCATGCAGAAGAGGCCGTCCCCGATCTTCTCTGGCAGTGCCGTCCACTCCCCCATGAAGTCTTCCTTGGGGACATAGTTGTCGTTGCCGTTATCGTCTAACACCGACTCTGGGAGGCCATCGACCTTCACTGCGAACATCTCAATGGCGCTTCTGCTTGATCTTGCCATCTGCAACAGAATATAAACAATTAGTGACTTTACGAACGAACGTTCGTAAGTGACATGCATATCCCACAGACTACGCAGTGTTAATGCGTCTTTGCAATTGATGTAATTATATTTACGAACGTTCGCTCGTAAATGAGGGGTTGCAAGATCATATAAATTTTTAGTATTGAGTTTACGAACGAGCGTTCGTAAAAGATATGAAGATCAAAGAGACTACTCGTCATGAATGTGTTTGTAATATATTTGGTTATTTTTACGAACGATCGTTCGTAAAAGATATAGGTTTTATAGGTTTGGATTCATTTACGAACGTGCGTTCGTAAGTATGTCCATTTGGTCTATCTTTTCGGATATTTGGTTGATTTATCTTTCGTAAGTACATGTGATTTGTCTTATTGGTGTTCGCAAAATTGTATTTGTTCTTTAGATATTCATAGAGGTTCATATTTAAGTTAAGGTTCTTTCTGAGTGATATTTTGAGTATATTTACGAACGTGCATTCGTAAATATAGATCATCTCAAAGAACGTGGAGTGCGTATTTACGAACGCACGTTCGTAAATGGAGGTTCGGTATGCAGTGTATGTCCATTTACGAACGAGCGTTCGTAAATGGAGGTGGGTATGCAGTGTATGTCCATTTACGAACGAGCGTTCGTATATGTGATGGTTTTGGGATCCCCTGTCCGTACATATATGTATTCGTGTATATACGAATACGTATATATACGTATATGTATATAACTCACTTATTAGTTACTCTGCTTGCAGCCGTGCCTGCAAAATTTTGGTCAGAATGATGCAATTCTTCAATCATAAAGCAATTGAGATGCAGAATGAGATGCAGAATGAAACATGAAGAAAAGAGTGATAGTTCACATTGCATGTAACAAAAGAAATTGAATTCAAGAAGCAACATTTTCAAAATGTGAGAGGAGTTGGAAAGGATAACAAATTACATTGAAATGCTGCACACTGCAATCCCTGCTTCTTCTCTTTCTGAAAATCCCAGAAATCCTCACAACTGCACACTCAATTGCCTTTCAAATGCACACTCAGATAACTCTCTAATGCAGACCTCAAGCCTTCACAGCTTATATACAAACCCTAGTATACTCCTATGTACACAAAACTCACAACCTTGTAGCTCTCAAGCTTCTGAACTCTTAAGCAAACCCTAAACTCTCAAGCTTCCCTAAACTCTCAAGCTTCACTTCTGAAGCTTCCCTAAACTCTCAAGCTTCACTTCTGAAGCTTCCTTAAACTCTCAAGCTTCAACTCTGAAGCTTCCTTAAACTCTGAAGCTTCTAAAGATCACCCTCAAGCTCTCAATCCGAAACTCTGAAGCTTTCCTACTCAAGCTCTCAAGCTTTTGAAACTCACAAACTCTCACACTGAAAGCTTTCACAAACTCACAAGCTTTCACAATGAAAGCTTTCACAAACTCAAAAGCTTTCACACAAGCTCTCAATCTGAAATCTCTCAAAACTTGCAACAAAACTAATTTAAAACTTCAAGACTAAAAAAAGCAAGAGCTTCGCTCTCTAAACGCTCCGCTCCTCCTCTCCTCGAAATGACAAATGAGGAGAAGAGGAAGGGGCGCGGGGAGGTAGGTGCGCCGCTAGGGTTTCCCAGCACCTGCCACGTGGCACAACTCCACTGGCTAGGGTTGGGAGAGAGATGGGATGGGATGGTATGGGAGGTGATGGGAAGGGATGGGATGGGATGGGATGCGATGGGAGATGGGAGATGGTTGTATATTGGAACCCTTCATGTTATTCTCATGCTTTGACATATTTATATGTAATGGACGCGTTTAAGGCATTAACTTGACAAGCTTAGTTCAAATACATGAATTTTACTCGTTTTATTTCCTTAGTACCTCTACATTTGGATTCCTTGTAAACATATTTTAGGAAAATATGCTCAGTTAATTCGTAATAAACAATGCATGTCACTCCCTAGGTTGTCAATGTAGAATCCACCCCCAAAGATATATATATGGTGTTTTAAAATATAGTTTATGTAAGAGCTAGATATCTTTCAATTAATTCGATGGTTCCTCAAATAAATATTACATGCAAAAAAGAATTCATAATAATATGAGATTGCACAGAGTTGCTATACGATAGGATGTCAATTCAAGTTCTAATATTAGGTGTTAGCTTGAACTAATGCATTTCTGGAGTGGTCAACTATTTTGCTAGCATCAACTACGAGCTTGCGATGAATGAAGTTAATGCAATTACAAGGGTTTTTGAGGAGTCAATATTGTTTGTGTGTGTAATGTATCCTAGTAACAATCTAAAACCTAAACCCAAATACCACATACACAACTTTCACAAACCCTAAACCCCTAAACCCTACCCCCAAACCCTTACCCTAAACCCTAACCGCAAACCCTAAACCCTACATCCCTGCATCTTTTTATCTTACCAACCTTTCTTATATGTGGCCATGTTGTTTTCTGAGGGCAGGTCAAATTGGTCTACCAATGTTGGTTGGATGGAGAATGCTTAATTCCGTTCATAACAACTATAATAATTGATAATGATGGCAATTGTCAATTTCACATTCCAAATTAATAGATTTGAGATAAAACTTTGGTTTAAGTGATAAGTGAAATTTCAAATATTCCCACTTTCACCTTAATAGTTCTGAGTGAAATTTCATCACACAATCCACGATCTTATTATAATAACATGCATGTCTTAAGACTTCAATTTATATCAACACTTTAAGCTATGATGATGCACATCCTTCTCATAGGATGCAAAACATATATTAATTGTAAGTACATACTATTGTATGCACCATTCCAAATTAATAGTGCATTTCCCCAAACCCTAAAAGTCTATTTCCAATAGGACCTCAACTCATTTAATCATGTGTCAACTTAAACTAACAATCGAACAATGCATTCAACTATAAATATCACCAATGATCTAATAAACATTTAACCAATGTGTATCCGTACCCTTACAACAAGTGGACGAAAATTCAATTTCCAATAGGACGTCAAACACATAATAATTATAACTATGATTCAACGTTACGGTAGCTAGTATGGTTTCAAGTCTCAATGATCATTACGCTATCATACTATGCAGCATTACAAATTGATTAATCCTTCCTACTCATGCCATTTTAATTCCTTATTTTCACACCTAGATACCATTTGAAAGAAGACCTAACTTACATATATTATTAGGTATAATTAGTTCATAGTGTCCTCAATCTACCCTAGTGCAAGCCATTATGGATTAACCCGATTTTTTAGTTGTATTCATGCACTTGGTGACCATATTACGGTCATTTTTTGATGTGAAACATATGATACCTATAATTTTAGGGGCGTCCGCAACATGTTTCTTAGCCACTCTGACCTCATTGTGTGTGTGTGTGTATATGTGTATATATATATATATATATATATCTATGACTTCGACATTCATAACTTTATTAGGCATCAATTGTCAATTAACTTGGACTTCATACCTTAGTCGCAAATCATTAAATATTCAATGTTAACCATCTCCATATTTAGACATTATGTGTATATATATATATATATATATATATATATATATATACGTATATACATATATTTCGATGAGACCTTGGTCACAACTAAGGTGTGCAACCGATTTATATATTTTCAATATGTTGGCGTGCATGCAAGGCATGTTCCATACATGACAATGCTATTTATATAATTCCGCATGGATGGAATGGGAGATTGTTAGGTCAAAGAAGGCGGCGGGAATCTGCTTTTTAAAAAGCATCCAAGGGATTTTGAACCAGCGGGGTGAAGTACTTAAAGCTCTTCCCCCCACAACAAAGCTCTTTTCAGCGGCACATGCAAGTGTGCGCTCTACAGACCTCACCGAACGCGCTCAAGCCATTTCGTGTGCGCCAACCCTACACCACCCAGGTACAGTACAGGCTGTACCTACCGCATATACCGCCGTAAATACCGGAACTTTACGAACGCACGTTCGTAAAGATGAAGAGCTTCAGGTTTAGACAAACGATTCGGACCTGGACATGGCAAGGATTTACGAACGCGCGTTCGTAAATTCCACATGAGAGCATGTTCTGGATTGGGCTACTCATATGGATAGTCACATGCACGTAATCCATCTCAGTTATTTACGAACGTGCGTTCGTAAATATGCCTTCGAGGACCATGCAGACATATTTGACCCTTATCTATTGGTACCTGATGGTCGGTAATTTACGAACGTGCGTTCGTAAATCCCACAGGAGATCATGTTTTGGATTGAGCTACTCATGGATAGTCACATGCACATCATCCATGGCATTTATTTACGAACGTGCGTTCGTAAATATGCCTTCGAGTTTCATACATACATATTTGACCCTTGTCTATTGGTACCTGTTGGTCGGTAATTTACGAACGTGCGTTCGTAAATCCCACATGAGAGCATGTTCTGGATTGAGGTACTCATATGGTTAGTCACATGCACTTAATCCATGACAGTCATTTACGAACATGCGTTCGTAAATATGCCTTCGAGGATCATACATACTTATTTGACCCGTATCTATTGTTACCTGATGGTCGGGAATTTACGAACATTCGTTCGTAAATACATGTCATTATTGTCTACGCATCCAGCAACACATCTTCATTCATGCACATCAGTATGGCAGTAATTTACGAACACAGAATAGCAAGAAAAATATGCTCATCGCTCGTCCGTGAAGGATGTGAACACGGGGTCGCACCCATTTACGAACGTCCGTTCGTAAATGGGTAGGTACGCAAAAGTCAACATAATCAAATTCACAATATGGAGGTGCTCAGTGTTCAAAATATTGTTGGAGTTGATTCAGGCATCATCTGCAGATTTGCTAATTTTGTGCGTATGGACAAGTGTTCTCTTGTGATAGTATATCGCGCAGGTTCCTAAGTCAACATGGTACTTTGACCTACAAAACCGATATTCCTCAGGGTGCTCTCATTTGAGGGATCTCGAAGGCCGCCGGATGTACATGGAGAAGTTACTGAGGTCACGAACGCGCGTTCGTAAATGCATGTGGCGTTCTCGGATTTCTGATTTCGTCGTCGGTTGTATGTGGACAGGCGCTGGTCCGAACAGCAGGGCCCTCCTGGACGACTAACGAGTGTTCTCCTCTTTGTCCATGTATTGTTTACATTAGTGAACAACCTAGACGTATGCTTAAAACGTTTTTTTGGGACGCGCGTTCGTCTTTGTGCATGAGGTTCTCCAATGGTGCACCAAAATTTGTTTGTCAATTTTGGGCCATTTATCTCCACATATATTCTATCCTCTCTTGTATGCATTGCGGTGGTGGTTGGGTTGATCATGTCCTGGTGGTTGGTCTAGGCTGTATGGCGTTGCATGTGGGTGATAGTTCATTGGAGTTGTCGACGTATGCATCGTCATCCGATGCTGAATGTGAACTGTCTTCCCCGTCGGCAGATAGTAATGGTGTGCCAAACGTGAGGGGGGTGTTTGTGGATACATCCTCCCATGAATCTTTGGAAGTCCACGAACAATCTCTGCATTCCGGAGATGACCACGATGACATTCCGTTGTGTGCCGGTTTCGGGAGGGAGCAATGGGTTGGCCTTGATGTCGTTCTACTCAACGAGGTTGGTGTCCCGGTGGCAGATGGTATATGTAGAAACTCCAATCCCCGTGATTGTGTCGATGCCAACGCCCTAGGTCTCGATGATGTTGGCGTGTGCATCTTGAACTCTTTGCTTCCGGTAGAGTTCCCGGTGACATGGAGATTTTCCTTGCGTCGATGGCCGCTTCGTCGAGTTCTACATGAGGAAGTGAGTTTGTGGGATCATGAGCGGCGGCATAAGCAAACACAATTAGCTTTGTTGGCCACAACACGTCCTCGCAAAGGCCTCCGTAGATATGATTCAAACCGTGTGCCTCGCGGAGATAAGGAGCGTCGACGGGATCGGCTTTTGGGGGACGAATCTATCCGTCTAGTGTCCGGCAAGGATTGTTGCGCGAGGAAATGTTGCCAATTTTTCCCGCGGGAGAAAATTAGATCTCTGCGTCAAGAGATGTGGCTTGCGGATTTTCGTATGAGGTCGGCTAAGAAACTCGAGGTCCACAGAAATTTGCACCTTGATACCCATGGGCATAAGGTGGTGACACTTGAGAATGTTGATGTGTGTTGTACAGCGTGGTATACCATCCACGCCGTCTCCAAGGCTGACTTTTATAGGTTTCGAAAATATTCATCGTTGGGTCGCCGCTCTCGATTTCATGGCAACTCGGGCACAAAGAAACCTAGGGAGGCTACACTGCAAGCGTCCGCGACACTATCCACCATCATAGTGCCATTGGCCGATGCAATGCCCCACAAGACGAGGACATTGTCGTCAGGGGAGAAGGTTGTTCAAATGGTGTTGCCCACGGGCACAAAATGGAAGAACATCTTAACGGACATCAATGAAGTGGGTCGCATAGCGGGATGTGGGCCCATTTCTTTGTCCAAGTTGAGTGTGATTAAAAACCAGCAGTTTGCGGAATACATTTTGAAAAGACCCGGGGACAAGTTCGCTAGATGTACGACGTGTGAAAAATACAAAGGTCTTCGAGACGCCCACCCCATAGGCACTGAATCTCATTCCAGACACCAGAAAAAATATATTGAACATGTCAACAATCAAGAGGCACACCGTCAAGATTACTATAAGAATCGTGCTCTATCCATAATGAGGCCCACAGAGGTTCTAACAGTCATCCATGATAAAATGGACCACGCCAAGACCGCATGCCCTTGTTATGCACGCAAAATAAAGGCCACGGATGGTCTCTTCAAGTTGCCCGTAGCTGTCACAGGTTTGTATGAAATCACAACTACGTGTTTAAAGTCTATCCAATTTTCTTGGGTGTGTTTGGCAAATGTCCAACTCCATACATCCGTTTAGTGGTTATTTGATTATTTTGGTCACGCATCGTTTGTTTTTTCCAGGTATGATTGCCCACGGCCATGGGGACGTAAAGTATGCCCATTATGGTTTGGATTTTTACCCTGGGGATGCTAACCACACGGTGGGTTCATTTGCAAAACTGTTGCGCGATCTTGAGAAGCCACCGGTACATTCTTCCCGTGCACTTTTTGATGGTTGTGGAACCACATCCCTTTATGAGGCAGTGCTTTTGGGGAAGGAGGTTTGTATGTCGTCATTGCCAGAACCACCCGGAGAGCCCATTTGTGCAAAACCATTGCCTCCAACTCTCCACGTTCAACTTGATAATTGTGCGAAGGACAACAAATGTCGATACGTATTTTGTTTTTGGTCATTGCTCGTGGCGAAAGGAATCTTCAAGGAGGTGTTTGTGTCTTTCTTGATGGTGGGACATACACACGACGACATTGATGCATCATTCGGACGGTGGAGCATGAAGTTGCATGAAGAAGATTTTCCAACCATACCTCTTCTTATGAAATCGTATATGGATTTGGACCATATGCCAGTAATTCCGCACTTGATTGAGGAAGTACCAAATTTCAAGGCCTTCATCAAGCCATACATGTTGAAGGGAGGGGACCGTTTGGTGGGGCATACCAAAGCACAACAATTCCGATTTTATATGAGGGACGATGGTCTCCCGGCCATGCAATTCAAGCTTTTGTGCACATCTCCTAATTGGGGCCCGGATGATGGTATACTCGTATGGCGTCAAGACAATGATGGGAAATGTTTGGTCCCGGATGGGGAACCAAAGCCTTGCAAACCCGAACCCATGAGGAATGGGCCGGAAATCATCAAAGGCATATCCGGATTCATTGAATATTGGAAAGAGTTGTGCGAGGAGGACATCACAAGACGTGTTAGAGATACCCATGAACCGTTGATCGCGTATTGGGATCGCATTCGCTCAGCCTTGATGACACTTGGTGGCGACACCCGTACGACTTTGACACAAGGATTTTGGCCACAAAGTCGTTTGACGGTTGTCGAGTCCGATACTATGTTTTTCAGCAATGGAGACGTTCGTGAAGAGTTCGCAATGGACGAGCATTACGTTGGCCCTGCCCGCAATCGACCGGCACCGTCGTTTCGTGTAGGTGTTGATTGCCATGAAGGGTATTTGGTCCTCGTACGAGCTGGGGATGAGGAGCATCCCAAGCCAATTTGGTTGGTAAAAGCATTGTCTTCACCCAATTTTGTTCGAACTAGCCCCAACTTTCGTCAAATTGAGGTGGAATATTGTCATCCAAGCACTAAAGACCACAACGTGCTCCGCACTTATTTAGGTTGGGACACCAAAAAGAATTTTAAGTGGACAGTGGACTCAGCGTACACACCGGTTTGGATAAACACGGATACTATACTTTGTGCTTGGAAGCCGCGCAAAGGTTCCAACACAGAAGCAATGACCATCCCCCAAAAACATATACATTTTGCCAAAGACAACTTGGCACGTATTACAGCTGCGGAAAATGACGCCGAGAATGGATATGAAGCGGAAGATGGAGATGGGTAAACATAACATAGGTGAAAGTTAACGGCGGGAAAAAACATTAGTACTTAGTAGTCTTGGTTTTTAATAGACTTAGTAGACTTGTCACACTCCATTGTGGTATACGTTTGGGATGTGCCATCCAAAACCATAAGAACCTTACTTATGGGATGCGCACCCCAAACTCTATAATGACATAAACCATTTGTTTTTTATATTCGCTTGTTATTTTCCACATGGAGTTCACGTTTTCATTATAATTGCAATTTTCTATTTTTAGTATTAGGAATATTCTTTACGTGCGAATTTTTAAATTGTCATGTTCTTGATGTTCCCAACATTCCATATGCCCACAATATTGGCATCCCAAACTATGGGCATATTTTATTTTGAGACTTTCAAAAGTCTCCGATTAACGAATATAGTGTTAATGCAACCACCATTATGAAGAGAAGAAATGCTATTCGATTTTTCTTGATGTAGTCTAATGCCATTCACATTTGATATTTCCACAAGTAACACTATATTCGTTAATTGGAGACTTTGGAAAGTCTCAAAATAAATTGGACCCGTAGTTTCGGATGCGAATATTGTGAACGTAGGGAACATGGGGAACAATGGCAACATAATGTTCGAAAGATCCATATGTGATGAATATATATGTTTCTAAATATAGTAATTATTTGGGGGATAATCAAAACTACGCCAACACAATATTCCAATGTCACAAATTCACAATTATTTTGTATTTTTGATTTTGTATTGAACAAAATTAATGAATCTATAAATAGCCATCTGATTTTATATCTAGGGACTCTTGGATGCGTATCCCAAACATAACATCTTAGCCAATTGTGGGTGAATTGAACGGCACATCCCAAACGCAACAATATTAAAATAATTTGACAGTGTGTATAAGAAATTGCAAATTAGCATCTGCAATATAATTATATAGTTTGGACTCCACATCCGTAAACACAAACATATAAAAAACATTTGATAGCGCATGTGAAGTTGGATTCCGCATCCGTAAATCAATACAATCATGATATATAATTGTAATCTATAAAATTGCTATAAAATGTGTCTAATATAGTATTCGACCCCAATGTCATATATTTCATGAAAAACCAAGACACATTTCAAATAATTGTGGTCCAACCCTACGTCAATATCATTCTCCATCTTCATCTTCAGCTTCATTTCCATTCTCGACATCGTTTTCTGCAGCAGCAATACGTGCCAAGTTGTCTTTGGCAAAATCTATATGTTTTTGGGGGATGGTCATTGTCTCTGATTTGGAACCTTTGCGTGGTTTCCAAGCACAAAGTATGGTATCTGTGTTTATCCATATTGGTTCGTATGCTGAGTCCATTGTCCATTTGAAACCTTTTTTGGTGTCCCACCCTAAATATGTGCGGAGCACATTTTGATCTTTGGTGCTGGGACGGCAATATTCCACCTCAATTTGATGAAAATTTGGGCTAGTTGGAACAAAATTTGGTGATGACAATGCTTTTACCAACCAAATCGGTTTAGGGTGCTCCTCATCTCCAGGACGTACGAGGATCATATACCCTTCGTAGCAATCAACAGCCACACGAAATGATGGAGCCGGACGATTACGAGCTGGGCCAACATAATGGTCGTCCGCTGCGAACTCTTCACGGATGTCCCCATTGTCGAAGAACATGGCCTCAGATTCCACGATTGTCACTCGGCTTTGTGGCCAAAAACCTTGTGTCAAACATGAATGTGTTTCGATATCGGGTGCTAGCAATGCTGAGCGAATGCGATCCCAGTACGTAATCAATGGTTCGTGGGTATCCCGAACACGCCTTGTGATGTCTTCCTCGCACAATTCTTTCCAATATTGGATGAATCCGGATATACCTTTGATGATTTCTGGTCCATTCCTCATGGGGTTGGGTTTGCAAGGCTTCGGCTCCCCATCAGGTAGCATACATTTGCCTTCTTCGTTTTGGCGCCATACGAGTATCCCTTCCTCTGGACCCCAATCCGGGGAAGTGCACAAAACTTTGAATTGCATGGCCGGCAAACCATCATCACGCATATAGAATCGGAATTGTTGAGCCTTGGTATGGCCCACTAAACGGTCACCTCCCTTAAGAATGAATGGTTCGATAAACGCTTTGAAATCGGGCACTTCTTCAATCAAATGCGGGATGACTGGCACATTATCCAAATCCATGTATGATTTCATGAGAAGAGGAATCGTCGGAAAATCCTCCTCGTGCAACTTCATACTCCAACGTCCAAATGAAGCGTCAATGTCATCATGCGTGTGGCCAACCATCAAAAAAGACACAAACACTTCTTTGAAAATGCCCTTGGCTACGAGCAATGACCAAAAACAAAACACGTATCGACATTTGTTGTCTTTGGCACAATTGTCCAGTTGCACATGTAGAGTTGGAGGCAAAGGTTTAGCAAGAACGGTTTGTTCAGGCGGTTCTTGCAGTGACGATAGACATACTTCTTTCCCCTCTAGCACAGCCTCATAAATCGGTGTTGTTCCACATCTAACAAAAAGAGCGCGAGAGGATGATGTTGGCGGACTCTCAAGATCTCGTAGAAGTTTTGCAAAAGACCCTACGGTATGATTGGCGTCGCCTGGATAGAAATCCAAGCCATAATGTGCATACTTGACGTCCACATGGCCATGTGCGATCATACCTGAATTAAGACATACAAATGAGAAGTACATTCCAATATCATTTATAATAAGGAAATTCAATTTTTCCGCAAGCAGGCCAAGAAAATGAACAAACACTTACGGATGTACATCCGTAACTCTTAACGATGAGTATGTGGGTTCGCAAAAAAAATGTGAAAACCAACGAACCTGTGACAGATATTGGGAGCTTGAAATATCCATCTGTAGCCTTTATTTTCCGTGCATAACAAGGGCACGCAGTCTTCGCATGGTCCATTTTGTCATGAATGATTGTCAAAACCTCATTCGGCCTCATTATTGATAATGCGCGATTCTTGTAGTAGTCTTGACGGTGTGCCTCTTGGTTGTTGACATGCTCAATGTATTTCCGTTGATGTCTATTGTGCGACTCAGTCCCTATGGGATGTGCATCTCGAAGGCCCTTGTATTTTTCACAAGCAGAACACCTGGCAAACTTATTCCCAGGCCTCTTCGTAATGTACTCTGCAAATTGTTGATTCTTGATCACACTCAATTTTGACAACGAAATCGGCCCACATCCAGCCTTTTCGCCAACCTCATTAACATCCATAAGTATGTTCTTCCATTTTGTCCCTGTAGGCAAAACCATCTGGACAACCTTTTCCCCCGACGGCAGAGTCCGTGTTTTGTGTGGCATCGCATCTGCTAATGGCATAATGATGGTTGATAGTGTTGCAGCTGCTTGGAGTGTTGCCTCCCTGGGCTTCTTTGTACCAGAGTTGCCATGAAACCGAGAACGCCGTCCTTGCAGCGAGTAGTTCCGGAACCTATAAAAATCTGCCTTTGAAATTGCATGTATAATGTACCATGCCGTGCAGCATACCTCTATATTTTCCAAGGTCACAACCTTACGACCTTCGGCATCAAAGTGCATGTTGCGATGGACTTCAAGTTTCTTTGCAGATCGCATCCGAAAGTCCGCAAGCCACATCTCTTGTCTCAAAGATTTGATTTTGTCACGGGGAAATAGTTGGCAACACATTTTTGCACAACAATCCTTTGTTGCTACGGACCTAATAGATGTGTCTCCCAATGTTAGATCTCGACGACGTTGCGTGGGTTCACGGGGCACGCGAACGGAATCATATTTACGCCGACCTTGTCTAGGACGCATTGTGGCGAACAAAGTCTTTTGTATTTCCTCAAAACGACGTGCATGATTCCACAAGCTGACACCATCGTGAAGAACACTTCGCAACGGCCATCGACGAAGAGAGAATCTCCAACCAGGAGGTACTTCCAATGGATGTAAGGAGTTCAAAATGCACACCCCAACATCTTCCTCCCCAAGGGGATTTGCATCAATACAGTCCATAGGATTTGAGTTCCTACAAACACCATTGGCCACGGGGACGCCGTATCCATTGACTATGACAACATCAAGATCAATCCATTGTTCCCGCGAATAACCCTCACATGTTGGTATGAAATCATCCTCTGCATTGGCGACACCAATTGTAGTTTCATGTTCCATAACACCTTCAAATTCGCTAGCATAGCTTGACGCTTCCGAAGATAACTCGAATGCACTATCTCGGACGTTGGAATCCATGGCCACTACAAGTGACCCACATGAAGAGTATGTCAAAATATCCCATTCAATAAATGTCATGGATAGTCCTAACGCTTATTGTCAATGAAACACAATGTCAACAATAGTGGATTTCATGGCCTGGAAACAAAGACACATTGGTATACGAACGCGCGTACGTATATCTCCATGTAACAACATTATCAGTGCAAGCACGCGCATACATATGTCTTTATTTGTTCATAGTCGGCGGAAAGGTCCAGACAACAAAAACATGACAGTTTTATGGGCGCGCACCCGTAAATCTCTTCGTGGTCAAAGAGGTCAATATCATGCGCAAATGTTTTCGCAAACTATACAACATAGGTATACGGACGTGCGTCCGCAAACATCCGAATGTCAAAAGTCAGTGTTGTGCAAGACACACAGAGGTTTAGGAAACCAAGATGTCCAGGTGCCAGGTTCCTACTGTGTATTATGAATGTCAAAATATTATACTATGACACATAGGGTGATGTAAGCTTAGGGTTTAGGGATCTTATACCTCCATTGACCGTACAGTCTCAATGTAATATTCTACATGGCACATAGTGAAAAGTATGGAACCAAAGGTTTGCAGGTTTACGGATGTGCGTCCGTAAACCTCTCTGTACCTCATTACTAGCACAAATAGGTTTAGGTTACTGGACGTGAGTCAGAAAATTTTCATGACAATACAGTCTCGTTGGTATACTATACATGGCAAGTGGTCATGATGTCAGCTCAGGTGCAATACCGAACAATGGAACAAAAAGGTGCAAAAGTTTACGGACGCGCGTCCGTAAACCTCAATGTAGATGAAATAGGTCAAGTATAATTCTCACTGCAATAGATATCCAATCAAGCAAGAGGTTAAAGGTTTACGGACGCGCGTCCGTAAACCTTAATGTACATGAAATAGCTGAAGTATAATTCTCACAACAATAGATATCCAATCAAGCAAGAGGTTTAAGGTTTACGGACGCGCGTCCGTAAACCTCAATGTAAATGAAATAACTCAAGTATAATTCTCACAAAAATACATATCCAATCAAGCAAGAGGTTTAAGGTTTACGGACGCGCGTCCGTAAACCTCAATGTACATGAAATAGCTCAAGTGCAATTCTCACAGAAATAGATATCCAACCAAGCAAGAGGTTTAAGGTTTACGGACGCACGTCCGTAAACCTCCGTGATTTGCGGCGCCATAATAGGACCATTTCACCAGGAACGATACTTGCCATAAACAAAAATCAATCACTATAAGGATCCAGACAGTGCAATCCACATAAAATTGGCTCCACTAATGGGTTTATGGCTTGGAATTTAGTGTTTAGGGTATAAAAGGTCCATTGCAATAGGATCTGTACCTGCACGAAATAAACATCCAGAACACTACAAGGGTCCAAGCAGCGCAACCCACATCTGAGATGCAAAAAGAGTCCCTTGGTGGAGGGGTGTCCCCTTAAGTACTGATCGTTTCCCTTGGATCCGTTTTCCAACATAGGATACTAGCCACCATCTACGTCCTATAAATAAAAACCTAACATTACTACATTCCGTGTGCCAGCCTTACAATGGAATGTGTATTCATAGTGGACAACATGCATAGACGATGAGTCCACATAATGACAAAGCAAAAGGCATCTACGTATTTATGGTGGACAACAAAGAAAATAGGCTAATAATATATGAGCATTGAACATTGTTGAGGGGTGGTTTATAATATTGAAGTACCTAATATTGAGAGGTCATTGTAGAACTAGGAGACAGAAAATTATAGTGTCGTGTGAAACATCAACCACAACAACAACAATAGT
The DNA here is from genome assembly GCA_950295325.1 of Polytrichum commune. Classification (NCBI taxonomy): domain Eukaryota; kingdom Viridiplantae; phylum Streptophyta; class Polytrichopsida; order Polytrichales; family Polytrichaceae; genus Polytrichum; species Polytrichum commune. The sequence goes on from OX485807.1 coordinate 42,551,418, forward strand.
ACATGGAGTATAAAAATACGTGTCATTCAAAATTAAACTAGCATCTATTTTATTGTTTTGCATACGATGTAATGATATTCACTCCAATATCATGTTATCTCCTCTCATCTAGCATTTAAACTAGTAATTACATTTGCCACCACCCTACCATCCAACCCGTTTAATTTACCCACTTTTACACACCTATACATAATTATACTAATACGTACACAAACTTTGAGCGCCTAGATGCCATGAAAATAGCACATCTATTGTCATAGGCACTATGGGTTGCTTTAAAATCAATATTCTCAATTTCCTCTCTTAACTTTAGGGCCCCCTTCAATACATCAACATTTATTTCAAAAATAATAATACTAGCATTCTTAATGTACTATACGTGAGACAAAAAACAATTTTTAGTACCCCATGTACATTATCTACAATATTGACTCAAACAATAGCAGTTGTTGTTCTAAGTAACATTATGAGCCCAACAAACCATAATGGAGAGAAGGGGAGGGTAGGGTATCCAAATATTATAAAGGCAAGCAATTTTAAGTTGGTGACAGAAGGGGGATACTCTCATTAGTTCATACGTGGTACCCTAAATCCTAAACCCTAAACCCTAAACCCTAAACACTATACCCTATACCCTATACCCTATACCCTATAACCGCCCACCCCTGAACAAACACAACGACATACGGTACGCATGGTTAACTGAATAACTCCCAATACATGTGTAGCCTTAAGTGGAAGTAATTCAAAACTATATGACTACCTTTAAATTTTGTAAAATAAAACCATAAACATTTCAAATGTGAAGCAAATTTAGGGGTAACCTTACCTTTCATTTTTTTAAATCTTTCTTTGGCTTTAAACCATTTGCTTTAAACATATACTTTTGATGAAAGGTTTTGAAGATCGTATATTGGTATTCTATAATCGAGTCCTAAACACAACTCACCACCGAAAGAAAACTCCAAATATAAACAAGTTTGCTACTACTTATAAGCGATAATACAAGCTGAGGCCTATGTGTGGAAGGATTGGATGGATCCGAAAGGTTGTTTAATGTACAAGAGGGATGTACATTCAACACATACCCATGCATTTTGTTTTAATACAAGCTTAGACCTATGTGTGGAGGGATTGAATTAATCCGTAATGTTGTTTAAGGTATTACAAGCATATGAATTCTCCCCATATCTCGATGTTTCGGTTTTGTTAATTGCGTTTCACAACTTATTGCGATAATTGAGGGATTCACAAGTATTTCTTGGCAAAGTTTCATGAGAATTTGTGGCCAATTGGTATATTGCCCCAATTGCATTTGAATCCCACCTTTGAGAAGAAAAAGAATTCTTATACTGAAGTTAATCAACAAGACATCCTTTTATTGAATATTATTACTATTCTCGAAATATAGAGTCCCCTCCATAGCTCGGGGGGTGCACTGTACTAAACATGTACGAGTTATACGTGAGTGCACAGGAGGGGTATTGATTTGGACCTTGCCGTATTGCATATACATATGGTATACATGTTATAATTTATAGTTACGTACATATATGGAAGGCCTTTAAAAAGTATAGAATAATTGTACTTGTATGGTATTGTTACTATACTATATATCATAAGTGTTCATATTGGATAAGTTTTCATAAGGTTTGGTTTGTTGGGAGAGTTTATAGGATGCGGAGGAAGTTTGGTAATCGTTGGGTGGAGTATAGGGATCCATTTGACTTGATGGACCGTCCATCAAACGTGGAGATTGGTTTATGTTGGTATCAAAAGGGGCTAACAACAAGTGGACATATGATCTTATTGATCATTCCATGGTAGACTTCGAGACAATAATTGCATTTGTATACTTATGTTAATGACTCTCGGGGGGGGGGGGGGGCAGTCATTGGTTGGAGTAGCAATATACGTGCAAACAAATGATAGGGTATTTTAAAAACATGGGGGCAAAAAATTATAAATGGACTTAAGAGTAATATAGGGTATCAAAAATGGCACTGGACATCTTTAAAGTAGTATAGGGTATGGAATAATTGGTAATTTGGAATTATAAGTAATGCAAGCCATTTTTCTATTAACCCAAAGTAGAAATTTATATAATGATAGCATGTGAAAAAAAATAAGAGAATTGAAAGTAATACCCCCCTATATCCTTATTTTTTTAACACACTGCCCCCCCGAGTAATGACTAATATATATGAATGGATGTTTTTTTGTGTATACATATTGTTGCTTGTATATTTATTGTTGCAATTGTATGTGTATTACTTCATTTCACAAAAAATCACTTGTATATATTAGGGGGTTTTTAGAGTATGCAGTGAACGCACGTGATTCTAGGTTTTAATGAAAGGTGCTCCCCCACTCTCCATAGAGGCCACACTAGAAATTGTAGTTAGTTTCTCTCATTGTTTGGAGTTCCAAAATGATATTATTATTATTATTGATGTCATTTAATTGTTGACAATGACATAATAATTTACTCAACCTCACACCCTAATATAATTTCCTAAAATAATGAATACTTTCTAGAGCTCGTATGAATATTTCACTCATTATCAAAAGTGAAGAGAAGAGGCAACGAGATGGCTCATTTTATATTTAGAGTGACATTTAGTGTGACTTTTAACTTGCCTTAGCATAAACATAAGATGTTATTATGACATAATATGATAATAAAATCACCAAACTAAGTATAAATTAAACCCCTATTTCAATACCAAATATAGACCAGTAGGGTGATGCCACGTAAGGGTATAGGCCGGCGATTGGGCGCGACGTTTGGGGTAGGGACACGTGGAGGCACGCCATTGTTTTAGGGTTCCAAGTACTCCAGCACCCTTTCGCCCTCGCTCTTCGTGCTTTTCCTTCCTTCTCTATCATCTCTTCCTTCCGTTCCTTCTACTGTTGCTCTTGCTTCTCTTGCTTTAGGGTTATAGGGTTTCAAAGTACACCAGCTCCCTTTTGCCCTCCTCTTCGTGCTTTTGCTTCCTTCTCTTGCAACTCTTGTTTATCTTGTTTCTCTTGTTTCTCTTGTTTCTCTTGCTCATCTGCTCTTGCTTCTCTTGCTCATTTGCTCATCTTCTCTTGCTCATCTGCTCTTGCTCATCTTCTCTTGCTCATCTTCTCTTGCTCATCTTCTCTTGCTCAACTTCTCTTGCTCATCTGCTCATCTTCTTTTGCTTCTTTTGCTTCTCTTCACTTTCTTCTCTTGTTTCTCTTGCTTCTTACCCTTATCTTCACTTTCTTCTCTTTCTTCTCTTGCTTCCCTTGCTGGTCTTGCTTCTCTTTCCTCACAATGCAAAACTCATTCTTATTGGTCAATTGCTGACGCGCGTCAGAGCTAGAGTAAGTTCTCCTTATTTGCTGCTCATTTGCTTATTAGCTCATTAGCTCATTAGTAAGTTTTGCTTGCTGCTTGCTTGCTTGCTGCTCATTAGATCATTAGGATGCTCATTGTTGCTTGCTACTGCTCATTAGGTTGTTTTCAGTTGTTGATCTCAGTTGTTGCAAGGGTAATTAGTGTTTCAGATGTTGCTCATTAGGGTTTCAGTTGTAGCTTCACCATGTAGTTCATTATATTTTTTGCATACAAATCAATAGTTTCCTTTCACTTGTGTTGCATGAATCTGATTTATGAGCAACTTTTTTGAGTAGTTCTCAATGTTGAATCATGCATGTGCACATTGAATTACTAGAGGTTTCTGACCTCAATTTTATTGTTCATTTGCAGTTGGTATTAGCTGCAGCAGGAGCAGCTAGTTGTGGTTTAGGAGCAAACACTCTAGAAAGGTAAGTTTTTTAGAACATTGCTATTGCATTTTGTATGATTGCAATTTTGGGTTGTTGTGGTTTAGGGCTTAAGGTTAGTATGACAGAATGTGAGATTCCAGTTTCAAGGAATTCTGAATTTGTTTAGTACTTTGTCTATGGCTACATTCTAAGAATCATTTAGTTATGGACATGTCAGTGTTCTGAAAGTGCCTTATGTTGTCAATCTGCAGTGCAGTGTTTGCTATTGCAGTGAAGTAAAATTGCATTCTTATTTGGAGGGCAAAACCATATTGGACGACAAGGTAAAGTCCCGAAAAACACGGAGCATTAATGAAAACATTGGAATACGCAAACATTACAATAGCCTTTATAATCCTCAAAGTTTACGGACGCGCGTCCGTAAACTTTGTGGATCTTTGTGTAGGTGAGAGACAAGCCTCTCAAACAACATATTACGCAAACGAAGCCAAATATTGTAATATTAGGCATATTAAAATAGCCTTTATAATACTCAAAGTTTACGGACGCGCGTCCGTAAACTTTGTGGATCTTTGTGTAGGTGAGAAACAAGACTCTCAAACCGCATATTACGCAAACGAAGCCAAATATTGTAATATTAGGCATATTAAAATAACCTTTATAATACTCAAAGTTTACGGACGCGCGTCCATAAACTTTGTGGATCTTTGGGTAGGTGAGAGACAAGCCTCTCAAACAATATATTACGCAAACGAAGCCAAATATTGTAATATTAGGCATATTAAAATAGCCTTTATAATACTCAAAGTTTACGGACGCGCGTCCGTAAACTTTGTGGATCTTTGTGTAGGTGAGAAACAAGACTCTCAAAAATATATGTAGGTGAGAAACAAGACTCTCAAAAAATGTAGGTGTGAAACAAGACTCTCAAAAAAATATTAACCGTAACTTGAATACATTGATATTTACCACCATACTATCTTTGCGAAGTTTACGGACGCGCGTCCGTAACTTATAGAGATATTTGAGTATATAATATACGCGTTATGCGTATTTGGAAGAAATGTATTTTTTCATTTGGATCCAAAAATATAATTGAGACAATTTGGAAAACTTTACGAACGCGCGTTCGTAAAGTATGATCTATATCTTTTGCCAAGAATTCTAACTTATCTATCTTATCATTTGCAGATGGCATCTAAAAAGAGACATGCAATTGAGATGTTCGCAGAAGCTCTCATTCCTCCGCTACCAGAAGCCATCAAAGACATAAGTCCCAACGACCATTACAAGCCACAAGATGAAATTGTGGATAATTGGACAGTATTGGTAGAAAAGGACGAGAAAGAAATATTTGTGCTTAGATTTGCATATCAAATGAAGACGGACATAGATGAAGCTGAGAAGTGGATAAAGCTTAAATCGTGGACAGTAGAGTGTGCAGTGGCACAAGGGGATTATGTAGTAATAGACCTTGAGAAGAAAGAAGATCGGGTCACTTTCATTTTGCACGAATCCTACCACCCTTCAACAAGAATGAGTGTGAGAATGCTAGTACAGATGCGGCTTGCTTCAATCTCCAGACGGAGTTCCAAGACTATGCATGCAATGCACCTTGGACGGGTAAGCGGCTTGGACGACTCTTGAACAATGTAACAAGAGTAAATGGAGCCTTGCTAGAGGCCAGAAAGGGGAAAGATAAGAAAAAACAAGTCGTTCCTGAACGACCTAAGCGTGTGCCTAAACCAGTGCCGGAATCCTCAAGGCCCTCGCAGAGTGGTGCATCAAGAGGGAGCAGACAGGCGAGTAAACGCTCTCACTCGCAGATGGACTCTGGACTAACAGAGGGTCCGGATGTCAGCTCTACACTGACTGTCGCTCCACTCCTCAAAAAGGGTCAACGCCCTGACGCCGAACTCTCAACAAAAATATTCCAAGAGTTCGATGAGAAGACGAAGGGATGCTGGCCCCTTGGCAGGTATTTTACTTTCGAAGTAGACGTCTACAAATGCCACAAGGGCACCGAAAGTATGAATACCAGAGCAAAAGAAGAAAGCGGTGTATGGTGGCAAATGAACAACATCATGAACAACCCCAAGTTTGACAGGCAAACCATTTGTGTGACACCAAAGGATCCTATCGTTGAAGTCAACGAAAAAAATTGGCCGATTCTCAAGAATGGAGAGTTCTACATTGTCGACGGCCAACATAGTGTAATGGCTGCAAAAGCTCTCCTTGAAGACGACGAGTGGAAAAGCCCATTAAAGGAGACAATCCGATATTGGAAGGCATTCGTCGTGCATTCCAAGGACTCGAACCAACTCATAGCAATATCTGCCTTCATGAACCAGGGGAATAAAGTGAGGCAGTTCGAGGCTTCATGGGCAGCCAACATCGTGGCTGGGAGGACCTTGTGGGTGGAGCACGAATGTCCCCCAAAAGAAAGAGATAATGCTGTCGTGAAGAACCCAAAATGGCAGGTATGTTACTCAAATAGATTTACGGACGTGCGTCCGTAAATGTGGCCCTTCTCCTCCCACTGCTTCAAATATTTGAATTTAATTTGTACTGAATTCAATGTTCTGATTTCTTGCAATTCGCGCCTCTTGCAGACATTCAGCAATGCCATATTGACAAAGTTCTCGAGTATAGACATGAAGACAAGCGGCATGAAAACAGTGCATGAATTAAAAGGCGAACTCAAGCTCATCACTGCAACAGAAGAGACGTGGTCAATATGGTTGCGACTTTTCGATGCCCACAACAACGGCGACCTTGTCAATCCAGATACGGAGAACACCTACAAGAGCGACTCAAAAGTTAAGGTACCACCAATCCTGCGAGAGTTCTTTCGTCCCCTCCAAGGATTGATGGACTCGGAGCTGTACAGGGCAGCAGAACACATTCTTCTAGAAACTCCTAGAAGAACTCTGCCCTATCCCAAAATCTTTCTGAAGCGGCCGAAGCACATGAAGCCATCCACGTACCACATTAAGGAATGGTGCGATTACAGAAAGAAGAAGACCATGGCTGTAAGGGAGATTAGCAAATTGCTACCCACCCACAACCTCATTAATAGTGATGGTGAGATCGTGTGGGAGAATTGGAGGAAGCTGAAGGGTGAATACCACATCAATGGCGTCTCAATGCGAGCTTTGATAAGAGGGGCATCATCCTTCCTTGCCCAACGATCCAGAAGGAACGAAAAGAAGGGATCCATCGACGAGAGGGAGGCAGGGTTGTATGTTCACTTTCTCGATAAGAAAAAGAACGCGAAATTTGGAGGGTTTGCAAGATTCTGCACGGTCGCAAAGGGCATGAAGTTCGGCGCATGGGACACCCATGCTTCAAGAGCCTCTGTGAGAGATGACCCCAGGGGTTGCCCTTTCGCCATTTTTGATTTTCGTGCAATTCCCGGAGCATGGAAGCAAGACGTTGCGGGAGCACCCTTCTACGAGCCCTTCTTAAAAGCCTTCAAGAGCTATCGCTCGCCTGCCCTCTTCGAGCCTCATGTGTGGTTATGGATTGTAGAGCAAGAGAGGTCCACATCCATTGTCCATCTGTACACATCAACGATGGACCTCGAATACGATATGTACCACAGCACCTACATCCCAGCGAAGACAGAAGGGATCACTTTCATTCAAGAGGCAAGGAGGGTGAAGCAAGTGGGAGCTGTGCAGCTTTATTTCTTAACACGCAAGTCTTCCCCAACTGGGCAATTGCCCATTAAACCACACGAGGTGTTCAGGAAAGTCTATTCGTTGCCGCCACCACATCCCAAGGAGCTTGTTGAGGAGACAATGCATGCAATCTATCCGGCGTTCGAGCTCCGGATGGACTTTTATATAGGGGTCTTGAAGGCTTTAACTGTCATGAGTGAGATAGTTTACAACGTCTTCGGAGGCACGAAGTTTATGTATGCAGCACTGGTGAGTATTTGTTTGTCTTTCAACCCACCTATCTTTTGCATAGTTATTTTACGGACGCGCGTCTGTAAAAACCCAGTATCAGGTGCATGTGAATTTTACGACCGTGCATCCGTAAAATTGTCCAACTTTTGAGTGGTGGTTTTACGGACGCGCGTCCGTATAACCTGTTGACATCTAGCCTCATTTATATGCAATCACCACTATTGTTCTTATCTAATTTTCTTGTTATGGTCCAGATGCTTGGCTTGCAGGTGAATTCTTTTGTGCAGGATTCCGACTACGATGACGCCCATACTCACAGGGTAATGGCCTCCAAAATGGATATCCAGGACATCATGGACGTCCTTACACCCCATCCTGTTGTGCCTCTTTCTTCTAGAGAAGAGGCAATGCCCGGAATGGAGACAGACCCTGAAGAGGACCAAGATCCCAGTTCCCCAAGAGCGCAACCCTCCACACAGGAGCCTTTACACGGCCTTGTTCGCGACCCAATTAATCCAAGTGCTTTCCTGCTGGGAACAGACGACACGGATGCGCAGGAGGCACGCGTGAACTTCACTCCGATAAGGGTCCCTCATACCCCTGTTCTCTCACCTTTTGGGACTCCCACCTCTCGAGTTGGATTTCCCTCAACTGCGGGTCCATCTCGTGCTCCAGGAGTTATGGCCGAGAAGGATGTGGACCTTGCGGCAGAAGGCGGATGCACCGCTTCATCTGGAGGGGGATCTCAACATTCAAATCTACCCCCTATGGAGGGGAGGGATGTGCTGGAGTTGATATTGAGGCTTGATATCTCTCTATATCGTGAGAGTCGACGAAAGAGGAACAAGACGCCATACAACGAATACCCTGAAGGCGCGGTCTTGGAGCTCTCCGATGAAGACGAGGATGAGATTAGGATTCACAATGCCATCTCTGCCTTGCCTACGGAACCTGGCAAGGTGAAGAAAGAGCCGATGTCAGTGTCCGAATTGGACGAGAAGATGGAGAGGCGAATGAAGGAAGAGCTTGACCAACGGCTTCGAGAAGCTAACGAGGAGCACGCCAAAAAGATGGCCGCCATCCAAGCTGAGATGGAGCAAGCTAGGTTGGAGTCTGCTCGAAGGCACGCCGATCTCATGGCCCAAAATCAACAGTTCTTGGCCCAAAGTCAACAATTTATGAGCCTGATGCAGAGCTTGCAGGCAAGACCCCCTGTAGTCTATACAGCTCCCGATGCCGTCATGTCTATGCCCCCCACTCTCATGCGGCCTCCGTCTAGTAGCCATGCGGTGTATATACCCGAGCATGCTTATCCAGCCCCCGCGTTGATTGTCCCGCCCTCTCCCCTTGTTGTCGCCACTCCAGAGGAGCCCTCCTCTCATCCTACAGGAGTGGAGGAGATACCGGCACGTGACATGGCGGGTGCCGCTGAGACAGATGTCAATGAAGGCAATGCCCCCATCGGCGATGAAGATGTACATATGCGGGGCAGCCAAGACTCCACAGATGAGGATCAGCCTTACGTGGATACTCAAGGGTCGCAAGCGGCTGGAGACACCTTGTTGGTGGTCGAAGATCTGGACAATTTTGCGGACGCGCGTCCGGATCCTGTGCCCATGACGGGGCCAGGTGAGGGAGGCACTGCTGGCGCGGACCTCGCCCTTGAAGAGGTAATCAACCTTTGAGCATGCCTCCCACGTTACGGACGCGCGTCCAAAACTTCCTTGTCTGCCTCCTTCGTGGCGTGTGTATATTATCGAGTTCAATCCTCGACTTCGCCCGGCGGGTGGATACAATTTTGTTAGCATAGATTCCATTAACTTCAACAGATATTTTTTGCGACAATGTATATTATTCACCAAATGTATATCACCAATTACATTAATACCAATTTTTCAACTGGATGGTTCGGATTATTTTTGGCCTTATAATTTGTGTTGAGTTTATCCATGCTTGTCAATTGGTTTTCTTGAGTAGTACCATTTACCTAGATAGAATGTTCCATCACAGGGTCCGTCGGAGATATGTCGCAACCCCGCGGGAAAACCAAGCGCGCCCATGATGAAACCGTTCATAATATTTGACCTCAATGGGGTGCTTTGTCAATCCAAACATATGTCGAATAGTGCGTCCAAGGGGCCCTTCCGTAGTCCACAAGACATGGATTACGGCGGACATTTCGATACTCTCATAAATAAGAAGGTTGTACGTGCCCGCCCCGGTTTGAGGAGCTTCCTTCGTGAGGTCCTTGGCTTCGCCCATGTCATCATCTGGAGCTCTATGCTCATGGACAACACGAAGGCCATCGTCGGTTTCCTTTTCCGAGAACTCGCAATGCCATGCTTGCTTCTCGGTCAAGAACACTGCGATGACCTCTATGACCGTAGTGGCAATATTGTACCCAAGGTTGGAGGAGGTCATGGGCCTCAATTCTTAAAGGTCCTGAGGAAGAACCTCTGGGTGGGCGTCCCTATGTTGGAGGGGGTTCCCCACGGTTGTTGGCCCACCCCGGATAACACACTCCTCATTGACGACAGCCCGGCAAAGAGTATTCTCAATCCCCCGGGCAATTGCATATTCCCGGATCCTTGGGAAAGCGATAGAAATGACAACTTTCTAGAGAGTGAACTAGGACCCTACATTAGGAGGCTTGCCTATCACCCCGGAAGTGTCCCGGATTTTGTGCTCTCCAACCCAATTGGCAATAGGCCTCTAGGCCCACAAGATGAGGAATTTAGGAGATTGTACGGCTACGCTAGACTCAATAAATTAATATGAAAACTTTGATGATTTTGGGTTTGTACTTGGACTCTCCATGTAAATATCTAACATTTCTCCCCTTATCTTTGTAATGTATTTTTGTGTCTTAGTTGCCTCACCAAGCACCCAAAAGTGTCGTCAATGGCATGTCTGCATCTCAGGCAGACACCGGCTCCCTTTCCCTTGGTATGAGCGACGTTGCAATGCCTTCACTATTCCAATATTCGGCCGTCGATGCTGCCTCTGCTGTTGATTACTCCAAAGACTCCGGGTTTGAAGACGGAGTCGTGGATAGCCCTCCTGCAAAGGTTGCAAAACTCAATTACTCTCCAAGTCCATCTCCATCTCCCCTCCGCAGTGAGAAGCACGTCCGTAACCCACGGTCGACCAGACGCCTTTGCATGGATGAACCCCATATTGATGTCCCGGCGTTTGCGAACGTCCCTCTCGGGCTTGTATCTACACCCGTCGATGTCCCAAAAGCTCTAACCAGCGCCCCAAAGGCGAAGGTGCCCAACTATTGGCATTCTCAAGTTTTTCCTTGATGATTTCCGTGTATTAGTGCATTTCAACTTCTTGGGTTTTTCGGACTTCCATCCGTAACTTGTAACCACTTATACTAACCCACTTCATTATATATATTTATGGTCATTGTTCAGACCCCAATGTACACGAATGTGGGCCGGGCATCATCGACTTCGTCATTGGATAGGCGAACACTGAAGACAGCTTCTTGCGAGTCTGATCGTTGTTTGGCCCTACGGAAGAGTGCAAGACGTTCGGTTTCCCAAACGCATTCGTATTCCACTTATTCGGAAGGGGGTCGGCAAATATGGGCAAATGGCGCATATTCGGGGTCAACAAATAAACAAGGTTACAGCCGCGGACCCGAGATCTTTAGAGCCATGGAGGCCATGAAAGCAAAGGAACGTGAAACGGCCGTAAATGCTAATAATAGTATTGCAAAAGCAAAAGTAGTGAGTCGTAATCATGATCCGAACGTATAGGCTATATTAACATACATGTAGTTGTGGAATTATGTTTCTAGGACTTTCGCCTAATATTGGATATTCCACTTGCATTTTGTACTTCAACCCCTATTCAATAAATATGATATTGATTTTCCATATGCAAATGTTTTCATATATCCCATTTTCTTATTGTTAATGTGTAGTTCCATGCATTTGAGTCTCTTATTTGTTTCCAAAATTGGGAACATAGCATATTTTTAGTGTTTTCATTCCTATAAATGTGAAAGCCACGTCCTTAAATAGTCTCAAAATTAACAAAAAGTCTCCAAATAACGAATATAGTGTTAAGTTGAATTTATCGCCCGTGAACTTGAAAACCTATCTTGATTGTCCTAATTACATTGTTTCTATATTGATTCTCTATACTTCTTGATTACAAAATACTCACAACATCTTCATTGTAAAACCTCAAAACATACTAACCTATGCTACAAATTACCCTTTCACACGTGTGTGGGCCCACATCCTCGTACAAATACACAACAGTGATTGAGAAAAATGACATAAGTTCATTGCATAGTAAGAAAGTAATACAATGCCATAGCTTCTCTATTATTGTGTCTCCATGCCTAAGCATATGTCTGCAAACTGAAAACTGAAAATTAAGTCTAAAGTTCATTGCCCTATATTGATTGGTAAGAGATCTAGAAAGAGCAGGAATATGGTAATTCAAATCTACTATTGTAATGACGTGTCAATCTATCTGTCACTGAATGGTCACGTGGACCCTATGAATGTCAAGTTGGCAATTCATTGGACACTACTTCTTGTTGAATATATAAATCATATGTTCAAGAGAGAGTAGGTACCCTTATGAGACTCGCTCTGGTTCATTAGATTTGGATCCGTGAGAAAACTACGGTTGCAAGCTTTTGACAAATGTGACCTTCAATGTTGAATAGACGTACATGCCGCTTCAAAGTTACATACAAGCAGCTTGCATTCAAGATCCTCCTGTAGCATAGTGTTGTGCTAGATACTTATTTGCATGTCTCTGGCTCACTGGATAGCACAATGTGAAGTTAAGATTGACAGGAGATTCCTTGAATTCAGTCATTAATTTTTCCTTTCTCACATGAGGTCCTATTGGTGCAATTTGCTTCTTTTGATGGTAACTTATGTCAAATTTGTTAGTTTGTTGTTTGTAATGGATACGTACTAGTTCTCATGCGGGGCTGGTATCATTTTTCAGTTTCAATTTTTCTCATATCATCTAGAATGGGCCTATCAAATCTACCTAATCAGCGTAATGTCAGATGTGATAGATTCAAGATTATCGAAATGGTAGCTATTATCTCTGGACATCATCTCCTGTCACATTTTGATAAGTCTCAAGTCTTATGGCAAGATCTCATTACACATTTTGATAGTCTTACTACATATGCTGCACGTGACTTGTAAGAGGTTTTGAGACTTGTGATTTGGACTCAATTCACTCGTAATTCTGCACATATCATTCAAGCAAAACAGGTACAAATATGGACTTTAGGACTGATAAGGGGCGGTGTGTCCAAGTTTGGATCTACTGCACCAAATTCCTGATTCAATGTAGCCTACAATAATTCTCACTCACAACATGAACACGATAGATTGTGGAAACCTAGAAGCTCATATGTACAGAAGGTATAGATTTGTTGCCTGCATTGATTTACTCCACATTATTTATCTGCCTGCCTAAACTAAATTTAGGAATTCAATGTCATACAAATCAAGCTGTCTCTGAGGCAAACGTCTCTATTTCTGAAGTACCAATATAAGTCAAATGTTCTACAACTGTGTCATATATTCTACAACCTACATAGTTCCCCAATAACACAAGATTTAGATCATCTGCTGTTGAGTTTTGTCATTAAAATAAGCTATCAATTTTCACAAGGATCTCTCAGAATGTAAAAACCTTGATAGAGTTGCGAGAGTCCTCATTGATGTCAAGTTGACATTCGCAAATTTCTCGAAAACTTGAGCACCATCATAAAACCTTGGCAAACAGTTTAGCACTTACTCGTGCTTAAAGTGCAGTTAATGCACTAAATGACACGATCTGATGTGACACTGTAAGGGGCATGTGCATGACAGTTCCAAGAATATGTCAAAATTTTGCCAAATGTTCATACCTCTGACATAATAGTCATTTTTTGATCCCCCAAATACCTTTGACTGTGAGCACCAATCAGCAGTTGATGGGGCAAGAAAAACCTGCAGCTTTAAAAAGCATGCACCAATTTATTTCAAGTAGACAATCTTTTCTATGGTAGGAAATCTCCAATTTTCTCAGTGAACTTGTTCATGTGTGCCAAAAATGAAATGAAACTTCAGCATCGAACATCTTTGTTCGCCTTTGCATCGAGGACCCGAAGTCACTCAACTTTTGAACATCCTGATAGGTCCAGTCGACCATAAACCATATCAATTGTCCAATAACCGTGGTTACTTATCTTAAAATTTGAGAACCATCATAAGTTGAGGGCCTTCGTTGAAGTCAAATTGCCGGTCAATATTCTCACATTCTGTCTCAACTTTGAACATTGTGATAGGTCCATCAGACCCTAAAATGTATCAAATGATCAAAGACCAAGGTTGCTTTGCTAAAAATTAAGCACCATGGTGTAGTGAGTTGTTTTCATTGAAGTCGAGTTGCAGACCAATAATTCTCACATTCTGTCTCAGCATTGAACGTCATGATAGGTCCAATAGACCATAACATGTATCAATCGTCCAATAACCATTGTTGCTTCTCTAAAACTTAGTGGCCGTAGCAAGGAATCCGCAGCAGCGGCAGCAGCAAGAAAGAAGAGATAAAACACAAGAGCGAGGCGTAGGCGAAGAAACAAACGGGGAAGACAGAAAATGAGAGGATTACGAAGATACTAGGATTGGTAGATTTGGAACAACATGGACGGAGTCTCCAAGGTAGCAAAAAACGACGTGGCCTCACGAGAGGCCAGAAGCTCATTTCAACATTTCAACCCATAGAGTTCTTCTCGAAAATGAAGCACCGTGAGAAGTCTCGCAACTCTATCTTGCGAGACTCACCTTCATGGAGGTCAAGTTGGTCCGGAGGTTCAAATAACCTTCCCAAATTTGAACATCTTGATATGTATACATTAGGTGTCTTACATATCAAGCTGGCTAATGATCATGGTGACTTCTCTAAAAATGAAGTACCGTGATTTATGTTGGGTCCTTGAAAGAGGTCAGGTGGCAGTCGCTCCCATCTCGTCACAAACCAATATCGCATTAACAAGCATCCTCATTTGCTGCTCATTTTTCACGATTTGGTGATTAACAGAAGATGTAGGTAACTCCCTCAAACCTGAGCAACCGAATAGGTTGAGTGTCCTCATCGAGGTCAAGGTGCCCAATGAATTTGGTAACTCTCGCAAACTCGAACAATGTGATAAATTGAGATTCTTCAAGGAAACCAAATTGCCGACTGATGCATGCATCCCTCTCAAACTTGAGCAACGCGATAAGTTCAATGTCATCAAAGAAGTCAAGCTGCCAAATGACTTTGGTAGCTCCTCGAGTCCGATACAATTCGACAAGTTGAGTGTGTTCACCGAGGTCAACTTCCCCAAAGTCTCAGGAAATGTCTTCAAACTCGAGCACCAAGATAAGTTCATTTTCCTCAAGCCCGTGATATCGCCCAAGGATGTTGGTAGGTTCTCTAAAACTGAGCACCGTGATAGGTTGAGTGTTGTCAAAGAAGCCAAGTTGCCTAATGTCTCCGGTAATTCCTTCAAACTTGAGCATCGTGATAGGTCAATTGTTGTCAAACGTACTAAATTGCCTAATGACTTTGGCAACTCTTCCAAACTTGAGCATTGGGAAAGGTTGAGGGTCTTCATTGTTGTCAAGTTTCCCAATCCCATAGGTACTACCTTCAAGCTCAAGCACCCGATAAGGTTGAGTGTCGTCAAACGTGTTAAAATGGTCAATGATGATGGCAACTCCTCCAAACCTGAACATTGTGATAAGTGGAGCCTCTCCAAAGATTGCAAGTTGCCGAATAACTTTGGTAGCTCCTTCAACTTTCTACAATTCGATATTTTGAGTCTCTTCAAAGAGGTCATATACAATGTTAGTGGTAAACTTGACAGATGGACATCACTTTGGATGGTGCCAATGTTAAGCTCTTCTACATTTGTCAAAGCACATAGGTCATCGATAATATCTTGTAAGCACAAACATTCATGTATATTCTGAACCTGTGCAAATTACACACTCAGGTTAGAAAGTCCTTGAAAAACAGTTTGTCAAACACTGTATACAACCACAATTACCAACCTATATACAAGTTGTGCATGATATTACCTTTCTCTTGTTGAGATTATCCAATAGGTCAGCTTCCACAGAGTCAAGTGACATTTCTAGCTTCTGATTGCCACCTTGAAGGCATGCGACGCACTCCAATTTTGCCAAGGCCATGACACAGTGGGGCAAATTCTCGTAATTGGTCATTCGTAAATTCGTGATCACTGAGGTCAAGTCTTTGGAAAAAATCACTTCAGGCACTGTGTATGATGATGTTCCAACAATACCCCTTATGTTTGTAGCCACTTCATGACTGGAGTCTTTGCAATTTCCTTTCCTGATTGATAAAATTGCATGACTTGGTTCCGGATCCGCTGGATCAAGAGTTATTACTGGTTGGGTGTGAAATCTCCAACCATCTGGACATTGCCAGCTCTGTAAAGGAAGTACTTTGAGGTCGAGATGTACTTTGAAATCCTTCCCTTGAAGGACCAACTTCTTGATCACTTGCTTGACTTTGTCATGAAAAAATAAAATTTGAGAGGAAGGTAGAGTTCCTACGCTGAAATCAGTGGCACCTGATCTCAGGAAGTTGTGGTCAACAAAGACCTCTTCTTGTGGATGCTTGGATGGACCAAAATTAATATTCTTGTGAAGCCTTGGTGATTTATTATCATCCATAGTCCGATGCTTGGGCCCTCGAGGCAGCAGGTTTTGGACACCTTGAATTGAGCCACAAATCAATAGCAAACATTTGTGGTAAGTACATAACATTTTGAGTATTCAAGTGCATCAAACCTTATTTCAAATTAGCAAGAGGATTCCCAATTTTAGGAATGGTCATGGACTTTCTGATGGAATATAAATAGTACATCAATTCTTACAACAAACACTCTTGCACAGTTGCCTTGATATGTATGAGAAGTATGTAGGAAACACACAAGTCCTTGGGTTCATGCACCCAATCCATGGCAGCAGCACACTTCATGCTATTTGTACCAGAAACATACTGTGTAATAATGTACCCACAATAACATACCCTTGGATCAATTTCGACACTTCTGTGTCAAAATTTTCTAATATCACGAATTTAGACAATATGAAATATGGTTGTTTGTGTATTTTTGGACTTTCAAAACTATGACTAACTTGGAGTTCCATGGTAACTTCGTAAAGAGCCCCAAAGCTTATCATGAAAGGTTCTTTCTTTTCCAAAACCGTTCGTCTTCAAATTTTATCTAAATAAGGACACACTTCATGCATTTTATATATAATTGTATACAAAACTGACTCATACTTGCTGTATTACAAGAAATAATCATAGTTGATCAAAGGTGGAGTATTGGCTGAGAATGCACTGTTCAGAACCTACAGAACATATATGATGAACATGAGGAATAGAAATTTGGAAAATCAATCCTCAGGTGCTGCAAGGTTATGACATGATTATACCTGCAAAAGTTCGTTTATGTTGTCTTGGCACATGCACGTTGCTCTGACCAATATCCTTCAATTTTGAGTTGATACTTGGATGACCCTCCCTGGACACACGAAAACCATCATGGGTTCAAAAATCCATCCAACATAAGTATGTGCAAAATTTTGATTCAACATCACCAATCTTGACTTTGATGTCACAATTATTCTTATATATTTGGATCCTTACATAAGGTAGTGGTCACTGACAATATCAGTGGGACATTGTGTATCATCTTCACTATCGAATGTGGTTGAGCATCTGGTGTTGTTGTTTGAATTTCGCATTTTGGCTCGTGGTTGTGAGGAACTCATTGCTTCATGTGGGTCAAGACTCCCCAAGTCCTGCAAAAATACATATATATATATATATATATGGAAAAAGTGGTTTCAATTAAATGTATAAATTAAAGCCAAAACAATGTGCTCTCTTATCAACGCCATACATGTATGTATGTATGTGTATATATATATATATAAACCAAACAATAGAGTTATGTGTAAAATCTTTGGGTGACCCTCCTCGTTAGTTGCCTAAAAGATGAGTTTGAGAGCTTATGCTCTACAAACACATGAGACCTAGGCAACTTGTCTTACATTTGTGAAAATTGCCTTGCATTATTCAAAATTTTCAAGATCTAATGTTATAGTAGATTTGCAAGGGAATTGACTGATTCAAGATGAGCTACCTAGGTCTCATATGTTGGAAGTGAATTGACCCAAGTTATATTAAAACTTAAATTAACATGCTAATAGAGTGAGACCGGGTTATAAATACATGATTTTGACCTCATCATACTAAGATCAGTGAGCTAATCTAGCCTTGCATTGGCCGAGCTAGGATTTGGGTGGTGGGCCCATGAATCAAACCCCAGAATTCTCCTAAAGTTATCATATGACAACAATGAATGAAAACGGTAGATTGGATGGTACCAACACATTAGTTATCAAAAAGAATCACACCTAAGGCCCCCTTTTGCACACTTACCTAAACTAATTTTAGCCTTTTTAAATGTACATACTAGAGAAAAACAATACCCTCCCTTATGTAGACTATCTACAGTGATGCCTCAAATAACACCCCTTATTACACTCATGTTAGTTCGTACGTGGTATGAAGAGTCACCCCCCCCCCCAAGGAATTGGACCAATAGGTTGAGAACCTCAAACCTTTATAAAGACTTCATCCACATTTAAGGAACCGCCAATTGCATCTTCAGATGTCCCTCCTTCACCTGCACAGCTCCAAAAATTCACTAGAAGTTATTAGCTTTAGAACTTGGTATTAGGAATTTGAAAAGAAAAAGATAGTTGAACGCTCAATTCAATGTCAAGGAAAACTTACTTTCTCCGCCTGAAAAAGAATTGTTAGCACCTTGAAGTGCATCTCGCTTAGGCCAAGTGAGCCTTAGTGGCCCTTTCTTTGGTCCAGGATCCCATTCATCCCCAGTCAGCAAGTCCGGACTACAATCAAATCACAACCTATAATGTTAGAGATTTGAATGTTGATATAAAATACTCTGAAATAAAATCACAAAGCCCACCACCCCCATGTACCTATTTTTGGACCTAAAATATCTTAACAGATTTTTCTTAGAATACCCACAACATTAACTATGAGGTAAGTGGATCTTTAAAGGGACACTTCTAACAAGGCCCCTCAATTATATCACCTATTGAACCTAGAATGGTTAAGAAACTTTGAGGATGAAGTCCACACATGTCTTTTGGTGTCCTTTCATAGATCCACACCTATCTATACACCACTCAATCAAAAGGTGTCCATTTAAGATGAGTAACCAAATTAGGCCCACTTATTACCTTACATCAAAAGTTGTTGCTGAACTATAAAATTTCAGTCACAAGTCTAGAAGCTTACATGGTGGGAACAAGTTGGTGTAGTTTGTCTTGGTGAAGTCGGTTAGCTTGAAGAGTCGACGAACTAGGATGGGGAAAATCATTTTTCCTTATGAAGGTGAATTCCTCCTCTGAAAGTTGTTGCAGAACATTGAAGATGTCATCAAAGTCTTTCAGGGTTGGATTTATGGCCATGGCCATAATAAGATCTTGTGAAGCCTCGGGAAACTTTGTAAGCATACATTTGACAAGGGCTCGTTCTTGCAAAGTACAAGGTTCCCCGTCGTTTAGGTCAGCCGCTATGTTAAAGTCTTGTAAAGAGCTCCCAAAGTTCCCCAAGAAAAGCTTGATCCCCCCTCGAATTCTGTAACAATATGAAATTATTAAGATGGAACTTTCAAGCATGGGTGTTGTGGAGTATATGTTTTCTATAAAAGCCATCAAATTGTTAAACCAGAATGTTTAGTGACCAAAGTTGAAAATAAGATTTTGATAGAGTAGCGCACCTGAAGACGATATCAATATGCTCGTAATGCATATTCCAGAGTATAATTTCATTTAGATCATAGAGTCCTCTTTGCCAAAACATTTGGCATGTAGTCGAGGATCTCATGAGGGTTTCCCAGGATGCAAAAGTGATACTTTCGTGGGTTTTGAACATTGCAATGTGTTGAAGGTAGTTGAGAACTCGTTGTCGATAATCAATCATTTCTAGCTCTACATTGCTGCAAACCCAATTTTTTCTAGCTTGTTAGTTATTCAAGGGGATCAATCTTTGTAAGATATTAAGAACCACCTACAAAAAAATTCAAGGAAATAAAATCTATAAAGCAATTAACATAAATATAGAGTACTATAAATTTATATTAAAAAATTAATAGGCATGTTCTAAGAATATTCATCAAATATATGAAAATTTGCATGAATATGCGCATTACTTCATAGCCCCCTCCCCAAAAATATCCCTTTATCGCATGTGGTTCATATCCCTACAAAGAAATTATTCCCCCGAGCTTAGTTAAAGTAACCAAGTTCTGCAGTTTCAAGATGCAATGACTTGATATTATGATCATATATGATCGAATGGAAATGATGATGTTATTATATATTCACATGCTTATGTGCTCCGAACATGATACAATACATAATCTTTCTTTAAACCGAGTCCTAAATAATTATTTACCTTCTCCAGTAGTCAATGAGCTCGTGATGCTTGTTGTGAAGTTCACCTTTCACATCAAGGAATGTAAACCCAGACTTGTTGTCTGTTGAAATTTTCCTTCTGCATTTCAGGGAAAACAACATCAGCTCGATGCATATTACAAGCATGATGATCATGGCATGAAATCGCAAAATCCAGGTAGAAAAGGTGTGCAAGCAGATAAATTATTAACCTGTCCAGAACATCTGACTGACACTTTTCCAGTTGGAAAAATGTGATCACTGTCGTCTTTGAAGATGTCCATACTGATGCAATTTGGTGCCACCGATTTGCTAGAGCCTCTGAGAACACTGCAAATTTATCAAACAATAAACCCATATTACTTCAATTAGTCAGATCAAAACATCTTGTATGACTTGATGTTGCAAAATCAAATAAGATGTCATTCCAAATTTTCAGTAACTCGTAACTTTATTATCAAATTTTAGAATCAAGTCTTGATGTTGGAAGTTGTAATGTACCCTGCAGAGGTGACGCCTTTAGGGGAGGTAAAATGTGAGTAGCTTCACTCCTCACCAAAACCGAGGAACCATTAACCTTCACAACTTTGGCAGCATGGATAAGTGAACCTTCTTCAAAAGTCATTCCTTCTGTGTTTACCACGAGTTGTTCTAGGCATCCCTGATCCTATAACACACAAAGATGCTCCAAGTTAGCGAAAGATAGGATCATTTTTGGAACCGCAAATTTGTCGCAGATTTGTGGCAATTCCTAATCAAGAAACTGCTAAGGTTGTTGAACGCCATGATGAGTGTTGGTCTAGTATCGTCTTTATCGTCATTTACCAAGTGAAAGTTTAGGAATTTGGGGTCTTGTAATATTCTATTGGAAAGGTCTTCAAAATACCTTTCTAACGGTCCATTACACGCCCCAAAATACAGTCGCAAAAATGGAAAAGAAAAATGTGCACTTGTTTAGCTACTGCATATCAAGGTGGTCAAAAGTACTACAATGCAAAAATGACTGCAAATCTTTTTCACATAGTATTCCACTAGTGTGTGATTGGTTTGACATATAGTGGAGATTTATAACAAAGCTACATTCAAATCAATCCTTAACACTAGTATTTAGCTTAAATTTTCCCTTATTTGTCGTACTAAACCATATATCCAATAGAACCGTATATTGAAGTATCATTAACCAAATAATGTCAAATTAGCATAAAGTTGCAAACCTGGGTTGGAGGTCCTATACTTCTCAAGGTTGTAGCAAAGTGCTCTGTTGCTACTTTGGTTTGCGCTCCATTCAAATGTAATCCAGACATAGTGATGTTTGTGTCTGAATGACAATCAAAACTCCAACATTAAATATTGTTATCTACTTAGTAAAAAAATAAATATCTATCTATACCGTAATGTTCCAAATAATTTTGGTGAGTTTTCCCAAAACAATAGATACAAGAATGTCATACTAGACCTTCAACATGAGCTTTCCAAGCTTGTAATATCTAACTTCACTATAACCATACACATGTCACTAGTATGAAACACTCAGGATCTTCAATCCTCAATTAAACAAAGCCAGTGTGCCGGGATACCATAGTATCACAAAATGGAGAATTGAACCATAATATGAAGTACTAAGGGAAGTATAGGATGTAATTAACTTTGAGCTAAACAATATTGAATCAGGCCATGAAACTTACTTCCTTGTTGCCACCTTGCCTCAACGTTGATTGGTACATCACCTTTTCGAAGGTTATGAAGATGGATCTCCTCATCTGCAGCCACACTATGAAAGATTGAGAAAATTCCACATGATTCATAATTATGAATAGAGATGATAATATAAGTATTGATTTGGTTATCAAATCCCACAGAAATCAAGATGACATACAAACAATTTGGGCAATGAAAACAAAACAAAACCAATATCCATGATTAGTATATTGTGCTCAAAACTAAGGTGGAACTGATTTACCTATAATTCATTATAACAGTTTTGACAACCTTTGAAGTTGAAACTAGTTGTTGATAGCCAAATTGGTACGTTACTATGGACAAGTTGAAATAGATGGTTGTTGCCCCATGCCATGCCATGTCACTTTTTTGTGGACGGGGCATGACGCAACAAAAACGAGACTTGTGATTCACCCTTGATTCATCATGATAATGTTTTGACGATCTTTTAAACAATCAAAACAAGTTGTTGGAAGTGTACTTAGTAAATCGTTTTGGACAAATCAAAACAAACGGTGGTTGCATCCTACCTTGTCATATCACCTTTTCCATGGGTAGGGCAAGGCAAGGCAAGGCAAAGCGGGGTAACGCAGGGCAAACTAGTTGTTGAAAGCAAATTTGCCAATATGTCATTGTGAACATGTTGAAATGGATGGTTGTTGTGTCTTGCATGCCATGTCACCTTTTTTTGTGGGCAGCACACGACACAACAAAACGAGTATGATTCACCCATAAATCATCATAATCATTTTGACAACCTTTAAACATGTGAAACCAATCATGGGCAATAAACTTGGTACGTCACTTTAGACAAGTTAAAACAGACAGTAAGACTTGCCCTGCCATGTCTGTCACCTTCTTTGTGGACAGGGCAAGGCAAGTTCAAGTTAGTCATAAATTAAAAAGAAGTATACATGTGAGTGTAAAGTTTGTGAAGCTTGTACCTTTGGAATATAGAATACCCCATGTCCCCAATTGAAGAGTGCATGATTTGTCGACCTCCACGCAATCTTTGAGAAGCTTCACCGCCTTGGCCAGAACCACAGGATGAGTAGACAACAGTCCTTGCAAAACAACAGAGGATTTCCATTGCTGTATTTTGCGGCGTGCAAGGTTGTGAAGCTGCTCCTTGACACGGCCCACAAAGGGCTTGGGAATGCTGCCAGGAAGGTAGAATGTTGCCATAAACATGGAACTCGAAGAGTTTGAGGAAGGGGTTGAATCCATACGAGCATAGGGAAAATTATCCGGCTCTAATGGATTATTAAATGTGACTCCAGATGACCCAGAATTTGATGCTGCCTCATTATAGCTCCAAGTCGAAGGTGTTGCGTCGACGTGCTCTAAGTTGGACTCAATATTGAAGCTTCTAATTGGAGCGTCATGGCCGAATGTGTTGGAGTTCTCAAAAATAATGTTGTCCTCCACATATTGAGATGTGAAATCCATCAATGATACTCTTTCCTCACTATCATGATGAGTTTCTAATACATCTATAATCTCATCATGTGTTGGGCCAATAGTATTTGCATTCGAAGCGCTAGCCGGCTCGTCATTTATACTACTGTGACCTCTCGGTTGAACAATATCTGATGGTCTGACTAGTCCATTCACAATGGGTGATCTCATGGATTCCGCGAGATTTTGGTTAACCACTAGATCTTCTTGCTCCACAAAATTCCGGTTTGGGGGGTATAATACACTATTATTGGGCCAATTTATATCTTGATCTAGTCCCACTTCTTTCCTAATACAAGGGCAAAAAATGGCAAAAAAAGTCCAAACTCTGCGTCTGCCTACGTCCCAAATAGCAGCTGCTAGGATGCCGACAACTAGAGCCACCACCACTGCAGGCACCCAAATGTTGATCTTCTCACTAGGTGAAGACATTTGGTCACTAGAAAGAAACTCGGTTTAACTCTTTTCACAAAATTTGGGCTTGCAAAAACATCAAAGTGATAATTATGCTTTGGATTTTCTTGATACATTTAGACTTTAACTTATAATAACAGGGTGTATCATGCCATGAGCACATAGTGTGTCAATGGGTGCCTGACTTTGCAATTTGAATATTTATATTTTGACATTTTTAATCTAAAAATTTATAACACTATGTACTAGAAGTTCCATGTGCTTAATGGAACTAAACTACCAACGAGAACTAAACAAAGTGACCATATGAAACCAAATAAGTTTAACTCCCACTCTTAAAATAAGGCATGGGACTTGAGCTATGTAGATGAGGAGAGGTGAGCTCACCAAGAGACAAGAGTTACATCATCTCCACCAACATGGCCCCCTCACGCGACCCCCTATCACCGTGAAATTCTGTGGTGAAGATGGATATTGTGCCATATTTGGCACAATATTGCAACAATCCATCCGTCAACAGCTAGCCCATCTCAAACTTGTTGAGAACAGTACTGAACAAAGTTGGTTGCTACAAAACCCACGCTAGCCAAAGACACTACATTTCCAAATAAAATCTGTCAAAATATGCAGGAGAATACTTCTAACTCTCAAAAAGATACACTCATTCTAAGTAGTATTTGTTGCTTGATAAATCACACTAACCCTCAAGGACTAGAGTTTTTTTAGTCTACCTGTTTCACTGTAAACGTTGACGAAGGCGTTCTTCATGGTTAAATCAACTGCAAATCTAGAAAAATATGCAAGGCTACCAAAAAAACTACATATATACACACGTCTCAACAATGGATTTCTCTACCTACTCACACATACTCATAGCCATCCTTGACATATGTACAGGACTAAATCTCTCTGTCAACTGCGAAACCACCACAAAATCTGCACTACTTATTAACACCTAACATGTGTTAGATGTTCAACGCACACTTGAAACTTAATTAGACAACATTCTCTCCTGCTACGCTTGCCTACCCTACCCTACCCATCACAGAAGGTGGTTTATAGTGCCTCAACCCCATCACACAAGGTGCAGGACAAGGCACCCTCTCACGCATATGAAAGAGAAAAAGCATTTCTAAATCTTAAAGTTATAGCTTTGTAGCAAGCAATAAATGGAACCAGGCCACTGCTAAATTCAAATCACCATGGGCTCATGAAGAATGCCTATGGCTTGAGAGCTTGCTTTTGCAGCGTGCAGGTCCATAACTTTCTGGAACTTGGAAGACTTGTAACAAAGTATGTATGAAAGGAAACTTGCTTGAAGATGACGACGATGACAACAACAACAACAACAACAACAAAAATTTCATTCTTCTGTGCTGGTGTGGATATAAGTATGATCGACAGAGGGATGTTCAATTCGATTAAATTAAGAAATTAAATTTCATGCACTGGTCGGCCAGCCAAATTGGGCACAAGCAAGTTCCTGGCAGATCAAAGGGAATCCTCGCCCCTGCATGAAGGGAATCCTGGCCTCTGCATGAAGGGAATCCTGGCCCCTGCATGACGGGAATCCTGGCCCCTGCATGACGGGCGTCTACTCAGTGTGTATGTTTGACAAATTTCATGTCATGTGAAGTTTTCAAAAACAAAAATGAATGTCAATTGACATTTGCATTTTTTTCAAAAACATCATCTCAATGTCACATGCCTAGTAGTACATGTCATTTCAATTTCTTAAGTGTCAATTGGAACGTGCTTTTTTTCTTCACAAGTCACACTACATGTCAAAATCTAAATTGTTGTGTCAATAGACGTGCATTTTGTTTTTGTGCAAGTTTTTGCGTGTCAAATGTCAAATGAACCGGTTGAGTTGGAAAAATAACTGATTGAAGTTGGACTTCAGGAGAATTACTGATCATTGTAGAGGAATCTATTGAATTGGAATGTATTGAATTGGGATTAGAGTTTTTGCGTGTCAAATGTCAAAACTTGCAAAAACTATGTCAAAAATACACACTGCCTCCACTTTGAGCTTCACCAACCAGCTGGTCCACCAATTGTGGACGATTTTAATATTGACCCAGTATTCTTCTGTGTTGGTGTGGAATCTGGATATAACTTCTGATCGACAGAGGGATGTTCGATTCACGGCTCGAGGAGAACCGGCGGTTAGTTACAGATGAACCGGTTGAGTTGGAGAAATAACTTGTTGAAGTTGGAGACTTCAGGAGAATTACCGATCATTGTAGAGGAATCTATAGAATATACCTCAAATGAATAAAGCAGCAAAACTGGAAGATGTCAACTTGTAACCGGTTGGATTTAGAATCACTAGCATCTTGACCGACTATGCCCAAAAACTTCCTGGGCACTGATTCGATTTATTAAATTAAGAAATTAAAAGATCATGCACTTTTTTTAGTCGGCCAGCCAAATTGGGCACATGCAAATTCCTGGCAGATCAAATATTTGAGGAAATTCTGGCCCTGGATGACGGGCCTCCACTTGAGCTTCATCAACCAGCTGGTCCACAAATTGTGACGGATTTCAATATTCCAGTATTCACTTGTGCAGACACAAGTACCGACTGGACTGGGCAAAATTATGCCGACAATCTTAATTTTTACCATTCGCACCAACTCTTCAATTTTCCATTGAAACAAAACACTATTTCATCTTCTCAGGGAGACACGAGTGCTGGGCCGATGTTGAGGGACGAATAGCTGAGTTTAATTTATCAAGTATCACCTCTAAGTATACTGAATATGATATTTAGTGTCACCAATTCTAATTGTCTTGCTCAATACTAATTGTAAACCGCGGTATAGTGTCCCCAACGATAAATGTTAACCCAACATTATTTGTCATTTCTTGTAAATTTTCTGGGGGATTACAGATTTGCAGTGTTGCAATTATTATCATTTACAAAGTGATTTTTTCATCCAAATTTCAATCATCCATGACAATATTTCAGACCTCAGACAAGTAACCAACTAATTCAATTATTAGTTAACTAGTCGCCTTTCATAACTACAATTGTTCGCGATTTGACCGCCAAAAAATGTAGTTAATTATAATTATATCTAGTCAACTAAAGTTGAGCTCAACCTGTTCATGGAATTTTGTTGTAGTGTTGTAGTGTCACTAGTGTGTTATTTGTGTTGGTGGTGTACATGGAAGTTGTTCTAGAGCCCAACAATGTGAGTGATCTTATAAAGGCATTTCTTGATGATCCTCGATGGCCTGAGCATATTAAAGACCCTCAACTAAAGCAAATCAAGAGGTGAAATTCTTCGAATATATTATAATACTTGGAATTTGTCTAGTTAACTATAGTTGTTCTTAAATCTAATTCAAAATTTTCCTAGTTAACTATAGTTATCCCCTAACATGTATTGAAAACAAATCTAGTTAACTATAGTTATTTTGGTAGTTGTCCAAGGTATGCAATATTTCATCACAAGTTGCTGACAAAAGAAGATAGGGTTTTGGCCAATGGATGAACTCATCCATCAACCATGACGCTATTTGGGCATTTATTCATAATAACTGTCATCCGAAAAGATACCATAGTGACACTAAATACCATATTTAGTGTAGTTCACATCCAATATGAGGTTCTTGAGGTCGCAATATAAAGGTTGCAAGGTGGGACCATACATGTTGAAGCATCTTGATAATGATACGCATGCATCTAATGTTTCATGTTCTATTTTCCCCAGTTCATAACCTTTATGAATGTTTTAGATTAACATTTACCCTAGATTGGAACCTCTACTGCCAATCGTCCATTGTTTAAGTCCTCTAGATGCCTTTATTGAAGACAACTCAATGTCTCATCGTGAAGATATCCACCTAAAAAGCTTAAATACAATAAGGGCACATAATTTCCCAAATGTAACATCATCTTTGCTCGAAGAGGAAAAAATACCAAATGCAAATGCATTCGATTAGTGCTCTTTTGAGAGGTCCTTACGAGCCTACTTACTTGATGTTTCAGTGGGCACTCCCAATTGTGTTTTATATTGAACCTATAATAGTATCAGATTCTATATTCTTAGCACATTGTCTAACCTCATAGTTACATGTGCCTTTATAAAGTCTATATGTAACTATCTACAAGCCTTGCCAGTTCAACTCAAATATAGGTGCCCACTTAAGAAAAGTGACGACATAAGACCAACATACCTTTAGTTGGAGAGAGGGAATTATCATGTACAAGCATAACTTCTCATTCATCCAAAATAAATGCCCTTAAACAATATGTAGCCTGGGGGCTACTTTTAAATTTTAACTGGACATTGAAATTAACCTCAAAGACCTCAAATTAGTCTACTCAAGATCATGTGAGATGAATCAGCAACAAACCTATAGGAGTCAAGTTATTATTTTGGATGGATGAGAGACACGCTCCCATATGATACTAATCCCCCCCCCCCCCCTTATAGTTGACTCGTATCAACCCAATATTATTGTAGAGCATGGTAATTGACCTTGAGGGGTATCACAACAAGTCATTTTTATGGTATCTTTGTGGTATTAGGGGATGAAGTCCCTGTTGTAGGAGACGAACGTTCCATTGCAATTGCCACAAAGGGGATTCGATTATTAATTCTTCAAGCATTTTCTTTGTCATGGACCCAACCAAGGCTCAGGGAGAACTGGCGGTTTATTGTGGATGAACCGGTTGGGTTTGAGAAATAACCGGTTGAAGTTGGAGACTTCAAGAGAATTACCGATTTTTTAAGAGGAATCTATAGAGAATATACCTCAAATGAATGAAAGCAAAACCGGAAGATGTCAACATGTAACCGGTTGGATTTAGAATCACTAGCATCTTCACCCACAATGCCCAAAAACTTCCCAGGGTATGGACCAAACATCCGGTTTAGATACTTAGTGAGGAGACTGGAGCACGATTTCTAATACTAAATTTTAATACCAATTCATGTGAACATAATGTATTGTTATAAAATAAGTTCTTTGTATTTTTGTGGATTAGAAGCTCACAAGGACATGGGATACTTGAGGAGGAAGAGGTCACTTCAATTAGCATGATACACCAACTTCAAGGCCATAATAAATCGCATTAATAGTGTAGACATTTCATAACATTATTCAGATCCATAACAATGTTCCGTGCGACTAAAAGTATTCCATAAAATATTTTTCACATGCAGACTAAATGTGGTAAATATTGTGTGGAATATTCTCAGTTCCATAGAACATTGTTATGGATCTGAATAATGTTATGTTCTTTGTTTTTGAAAAGAAAAGCGATTATATGTACGTCCTACGATTGACACCTCTAACCCTTTTTTGGGTTAATTGCACGTTTGAGGGATTCATTTTGCTAAGAACGTGGTATGACCTTAGTGATGTGGCTAACCTTAAGGTAAGCGGTCGTTGAAGTGACACTTGCATGTTTTTTTTGGTAAATTTTGGGTTCATTAACATTTTCTTTTTTACTTGCAAGACTATACCTAGGTGAGTAGATGGATAGGAAACATACTCATCGAAAACCCAAAAAAAATGTTCATTATAAATGATCAAAAGTGCACTACACCATTAGGTCGTTTGGCGTCTCATAGTGGGGGTTCCACTGATGTTGGGTTGTTAGTTGAATTCCACCACAAATTCAACCTTTTACTTGTTGATACCTTAAGGATGAAATATAGATGTCATTATTAGGTTAGTGACGCTAAGGATTTCTTACCTTAAGGTTGCCCACATCATGCCATCTCAAAGTCCCATGTTTGTCATGAAGATTCCCATTTTGCAAAGACTATACAAGTGCAAGACATCCTGTCAAATTTGAAAGAGAATAATACACCAAAATGCTTGTTGAAGCTCATACAAGCTTCAGTGTGGATGCAAGTTTTCTTGCACATAATCACTGTCAATCGTTTAATTTCTCAATCAAGTAGTAATCACTTCAAACCAAAAATGCCATCAAGGTCGAGTATGAGAGATATCCACCATGTGGTCAATGAACTTTGACCCCAATCACAATAGGCATATGAATTCCAAATTTAGATATTCAAATTCTCACATGCACATATTCTAATATTTCACACTTATATATCTAGTTGATACTAACACATTCACACCACCATCCTTTTTGTACTCTTGAAAAACATTTTTTTCATAAACTGCTCCAATTTTTAAATCTTTAGTATTGTGCCCTTTGGATATTTTCATATTACATCAAAATCTTGAGATTATTCTTTATTAATGTGCACAATGTAGTTGATTGTGACATGAACTTGACTACTCAAAATAAATTGCAAATCTAATATCTCGATTGGGTAGTCTAAAATCACAAGGTTCGATACAACAAATCCAACGACAACACATAAGGACCTCATTGTATACCTACCTATGGTACATTACAAATATTACTATACATGTTTTGGTATTCACTAGAGCCCTACAACCTACCATAGCATTGTATGATGGCCAGGTTGTGATTGGCAATATATGTCAAGCAATGTCATGATACACCACACTTCATTCTCATTGTTAGGGACTTTTTGCACGCTATTTTTAAGATATCATTCTATAAGAACGCCACAATTACAACAACCTTAGATGTGGGCCAAATGGATTGGCACCAAATAGCATGGGTATTTCATGTAATTGTCTATTTCATTCAAGATCAAGATTGCACAATTTCTGATTGATATATTTCCTACCATTTCCAAGATAACCTTGTGGATGTAGGGTGCTCATGTCCACCACAAGGCCACTAACATTCTATGTTCTAGTTTTTATAACTTGTGGCTAGACCCTCTAATGTTCAATAAATGGTATGAAAGAACCTACATGTGGGTATTAGAACCAATGAATTTTTTATATTTGGTGGATATCTCAAGGTGGTCATATAGGTCCCCCTCTATCATGTTGACTATTCAGCTTAGAATGGGTAGCATATTTTGAGCATGTAGTCCAATCTCTTACAAATTTTATGGTGTTCGTTCTTAGATCGACACCTAATTAAATACCACTCAAATACACGTGTCTGGATTATTACTATGTTGGATTTAGGCACGTCCACCTTACATCTCACCAAAGAATCGTTCAATAGTAGCAACCCACTTGGAGCTCTAATTAATGAGAATCAGTGTTCGCAAATCAACAATACATTCTGCTCAAGTGTCAACAAGCGACTCAAAAGAGCCTGATCAGTGGTGTGTAAAATGATGTTGATGATAGACTTGCCTACCACCATCTCTTCAAAATCTTGATAAAGTTACAATCAGCAACATGAAACCGCAACATTTTCTTTTCGGTACCTACTCTTTCTGCATTTTGGGCACTGCAGAAACGTGAATACAATCTTGACTCTAAAGAACAGTTGCCACTTATATGTCTACATTTGCAATTTGATTTCTCCAAAGCTACAGATATCCTGTTTGAAAACCTACACATGTGTACAAGTTGCTATAACAGATCTCAAATTTCGCACACATGGTGGGAGTATGTCATGTGGTTTCATACATCCATGTTTACAAGTCTTTCAAACTTCATTTAATAAACTACTGAAATTTGTTGATTATTTTTACAGCAAATATCATGTATTGCATCCCTGAGTCTCACAAAATCGTCAGTCTTGTTGAAAATCTGGTGGGAAATTCGTACATAAGAATTTACCCAGACAGTAGTAGTATCTTGTGGAGACATGTTGCCATCAAGTGTCGTCTTTGCAACTCCTGCATAGTAGACATGGATATCGACATGATATTCCTCCCTTAGACGTTTCCTCAGACCTAACAACTCCACCTGGATTATCACTTCACATTGTTAAAATCAAGAACCAAAAAAATATTTGATTCATTCATGCATGTGGTGAATTTCTGGCTGCTCCTGCATATAGTTTTCCAAGCCGTGCAAACCAATCCAACACCTTCAGCTTCAGAAGCCAAGTCTCCTCACAAGCATTCTATTACATGTAAGCTATAACTCAGTGTGCTTCTCCAAAATGAGCACAAACAAAGAAATTAATAACGTAGGTGCTATTTGTTTGCTGAGAAGAATCCACTCCATTGAAACCTCCATACCGACTCCAAGCATGCACCGAAACCTTACCAAACATGGAAAATGTTGTATGCAAAACAAGCTACTCCCAACCAAAACTCCGATTAAATTAAAGGATAACTCTATTGTTTGCAACACAACCAATAGAAAATCATAGGGGACCATCTCACGACAAAAAGCCCCATTCAATCTGAATGAAGAGCAACCTACTTTGGTTCATTGAGAGCCAAACTCATTTTTCCACCTCTTAGCATGCCAAAATGAGCTTGACACTCAATGACCCGGTATGTATAGAATGCTATTTGATCAAACCTCCACACTATCTTCAAGAATGCACCTCACAAAACATGGAACTTGGTGTTGTATGCAAAACAAGCAACTCTCGACCAAAAGACTTGTTGAATTGAAGGATAACTCCATTATCAGAGGTTTGCTCACGACTTCCTCCGAGTACATGGCAGAAAAAATATGTTACTTAGATGATACCTGTGAATTGATGTCCAAATCGGGAGGTAAAGCCACCATAGCCATTGCTGCACACATCTCCGGTGGTGTACCCAAATACGTACCCCAAGCACTTGCCAGCATCTCCGCCATGGCTACAACATTCTGGTGATTCCTTGCACTATAGGCGTCCACACTGCCGCCTGCGACATCCTTCACAAAATTAATCGCCACAGGAA
Organism: Polytrichum commune; assembly: GCA_950295325.1. Taxonomy (NCBI): domain Eukaryota; kingdom Viridiplantae; phylum Streptophyta; class Polytrichopsida; order Polytrichales; family Polytrichaceae; genus Polytrichum; species Polytrichum commune. Next base: position 42,583,962 of record OX485807.1, read on the forward strand.
CCGCGACCAGAGCACTGTAATCGCGAGTGCCGACCCACGAACACTCGGCTGCGATTCCCGTGTTATACAGATGCGAGATGATGGGATGGTGGAGACGGGAGAGGTGTTGCGGCTTGCAGTAAAAAAAAGCCGCCGTTGCAGGCGCAAACATCCACTTGTGCAAATTACTCGTGTAATAATCCGCATCAATCTCGTGCATGTCGAGCTCCAGGTTTCCGATGCCGTGGGCTCCATCGACGAAAATTTGTTGCACGCCATAGCTGCGGCACAGCTTCACAATTTGGCAGAGGGGTAAAATCATAGTGGGCATCGAGACAATGTGGTCGATGACTGCCAACCGAATTTGCCCTGTTGGATTTTCTGCCTTCTCCCGCTTCAACGCGTCTTTGAAAGTTTGAAGAATCTGTTCACTTGAGCGGACTGGGAAGGGTAGGGTCACCTCAAAGATTCGTGCACCCACCCTCAAACAATACGCCTGTATACACAACACATGTTTCTGAAATGCTCCTCGGCTGTGAACCTTCACCTTAAGGTAGACGGATCTTAAATAGTTACAACTCCACTTTGCAAACTCTAAATTTTTACTGATCTGTGAATGTGGATGGAGAAACCGGGTTGACTCCCAAAGAAATTTGGGGCCCGCTTGAATTGATATGTATAAATTTCCCAAGGTGATGGCCATGGAGCCATAACTCGGTTACATAGCCTCCCCCCGCCCCCCTGCCAATTATGTTAACTTTTGAATCTGAATTGGTTAACAAATGTCTTTTAAACACCTGTCTTTTTGGTGTACTTTCTTAGATCCACACACCACTCAAATATGGGTGTCCACTTAAGATAAGTAAATTATCTAGGCCCGCATCCCACACTTGCAAATTTTAGGCACCAGGTGCACAATCATGATTAAAAACATAACAGAACTTGTGGACTTCTGAACAGATACCAGTCTGCATTGCCATGTCAAAAAAGCAATGCTCAAACCATGAATTTTTGTAAGGACAATCCTAAAGGACTGCAAGCTGCTTCCGTAGCCGAAAAGCAATCCTCACACCATGAATCTTTCTGGGTACACTCCTGAAAGAACACAAATTTCTACTGTAGCTGGAAAAGCAGTGCTCAACCTATGAAACTTTCAAGGTACAATCCTGAAGGAATGCAAATTGCTACCAGTTGTGACATGCAATTAGGTGCTGCATTCTTAGTGAGTGAATCACACATTCTTGTGCAGAAGAAAGAAGGAAAGAAAGATGACTCCAATGTTGCCACCACCATGACTTATGGTGTTGCTTCATCTTTAAGTTGGTCTAAGTTTATAAGTAATTCCAAAACGGGCATCATGAGAATGAGAGGGCTTCAAAGACTTTTGCCTCCTTTCAAAGGTGAACACCTTGAACAGGTATGGACAAGTTGTCCTGACACCTATTCCCCCAAAAGGCAAGTCGCTAGGTCCCCACATGGTTGGTTGCAAATATGGTTCACCCAGATACCCCCACTATGATGGGATGGACCATAGGGCACACCAGAAATCGCATGTTAGGAAGGTCACCCATCCGAATGCTATTCCGGCGACCTCAAAGTTCCCATGGGGTCCATGGCCTCAAGTTTAATACACTGCTCACACACGTCAAATGTCGGATGTTTCAAAACGTTTGGCATTTCAAAAGTAGCCTTGCGTGTACAAATGCAAAACAAAAAAATTTGAGACATCCCACATTCCAAAATGTCCAAGTTCAGGTAAAGTGTTCCGGTAGTAATTCATGACTCAAACACAAGGATGAGAAACCAATGAAGTTGTCACCAATCGCAAGCCGGAATTTGCAACGAGGAAGGTAACTTGGTCTTTCGTGTTATTGGGTTTTGAGGGTCGTCAAATGTTTCAAAAAACATATGACAACAGTGTAAAACACTGTGATCGGACATTGAACGTTCTCAGTCCTCCAACGTTAAAGTGCACAAAAAGGTGGCTCCCCAACTTGCGGGAGGGTCCTTGACATTCCAAAACGTCCGAAATGTCAAAGCCACCCTTCATTCTTGTGCACAAAAGGCAAAGAGATGAGAGGAAGGGAAGTTACGAACCTTGAAGGCCTTCTTTACAGCGCCGTAGTTGAAATTCAGAGTCAAAATTGAATCTCCTTTGGAGAACAGGCCTTCAGCAAATGCCCACATGACATCCAGTGCCACCATGGAAGCCGCCGCTGTGACATTTTCTAAGAGAACCACTTCCTCCACAGGCACGTGGATGAGGTCCGCAACCTCCTTGCGAGCTTGGTACAAATGTTCCTCAAGTGGTCCAAAGTAGCATTCGTCCGGTTGCCGAAGCCACCAGCGACACCAATCCGCTTGCGCGGCCAAAACCGACGCAGGACAGCTCCCAAAGCTGCCATTGTTCAACCGCACCAATCCTGGCTTGTGATGTGCAAATTCTCTCACAATCCTATCTTCGGAACCTGTTTTTGAGCTGCTCAAACATCAATTCTAAGCAACATTATTTTGGAGCTGCTGCCAAATTAGGTCTAAGCATTTTCAAGACTATAAATTCTAATAAATATAGATGGCGACCCTTGCTTTAGAAGAAAAATCGCTTCTACTAAGTTCTGAGAACATCCATTTTTTTTTAACATTATAAAACTTCTCCAATTCATATTGATGGATTTTGATATTGATGGATCCCCCGATGCCCTGATCACACCAAACTGAAAGTGCATTTTCTATAGGTGAATTAGGGCCGCTTTACACTTAGAGGCCGGGCCAATTCGTTGTGTAAGAGGCTTGAAATCCTCATTTGTGATTGGTCAAAAGGCTCAAATCGGCCCCAACCCCTTTACATCTAGAGGCCGGGCCGATTTGGTGGTATGATTTTTTAAATTAAAAAATGTATGTTATGACACGGCCCGAGCTCGTTGAATTGGGTGCACCCAAAATGGAAGGCCAATGTCATATTCCACTAAAAAAATCTTCTTAAATAAAGTATAATTTTTTAAAGTGAACTAGATCCATTGGATTATGTGGAATCTAAAGGCTCTATCTTAGATTATGCTACATCCGTTGGATTAGGCTAATTTTTTTGAATCAGCTTGGCTTCTTGGCCCGAGGGCCTTTACATATGGGAAAATTGGCCCCCGGTATAATCTTATTATAATGTGTAGTAGAGGCCGGCCTCCAACCCAAAAAAGGCTGAAATTTTGTGCAATCGGCCTCAAGGGAAATTGGCCCGGCCTCTAGGTGTAAAGCGGCCCTTAGTCTCCCTCGATGACTTTCATGGTGGGCCATCACTGTCCAACCTATATGATGGCGCCGGAGATGGTCATAACCTCCACTCTGACGTCCACGTTTTGACGCATGGGGTCCACCAACAAAAACTTGTGGTGTGTCCACATGGCTCACCTTTGCTGCACCTCAGCTGTTTTTAACCACAGGGAGGTAGGACAGCCATGCGAGCAGCTTTACCTCACAGCAAAAATGTTGAGCAAGCTAAGATGTTGGTGTGAACAACTTGACATCTGGCCATGGGGGCATCCCAACTATTTCACATCCAGAAGTTGATGGAAAGTTGGTGTGATTGGGGCATCAGTGCCCTCTCTCTTTACAAGAATGTTTCTCTTCTTGGTGAAACAACAAAACGTCAATTCAGTAGAACTTTTCAATAAATAATTTAGAACAGAGTGATTGCCCACTCACCCCAGGCTCACGAGTCGCTCATCCTCTTCCTTCAAAGACTCCGATTCTCCCACACGATCATCTGCTATAGAGCTGCTGCTGCAACATCATTTTTAAGAAGCATTATGAGAAACTTCTTTCATATTAGGTGTCAGCATTTGAAGACTGTAAAGCTCAATGGGTCTGGATGGTGAACTCTGCTTTACACAACTTGCTTCTACATTTTAACAGTATAAACCTTTTTCTAATCAATGCATTCCTTGCAATGCCCTCAACGCCTTCTTTCAAGAACATCGCTTTGCTTGGTGAAGCAACAAATCATCAAATCAATAGTACCATTCAGCAAGTGATGTAGAAACAGCAAAGGAATGGGGAGAGTTGCTCCCCAGGGCCCGCAATTTGGGACCCCTGCTCCTGATAGGGTCAATCCTAAAGCCCCCTACCTCTTGGGTGTAAATTCAGACACAAATGGTATCAATGGATTCCTCTCAATGCCCTCAATGCACTCGATGCCTTCTTCCCAAGAATGTCGCTCTTTGCTGCTAAACAATTCAGTAGAACCAGTTCAGAAGTGATGGGTATCAATGGATTCGTCTCAATGCCCTCAATGCCTTCTCCCCACGCATGTTCCTCTTGTTTGTTGAAACAACAAATCATCAACACAGTAGAACCATTCAAGAAGGGATGTGGAAACAGCAACTGTGATTTCTAAAAGGAAATGGGAGAGTGGAAACCTAGGACTCTCAATTTCGGACCCCTGCTTTAGAGAAGTTGCTTCTATTAAAGAACCCATCCCCCCAACTCTTGGCTGTAAATTCAGCCACAAATGGTACCTATCAATGGATCCTCTTGATTCCCTCTGTCTTCCCAAGCATGCTGCTCTTCGTTGGTGAAACAACAAAATCATCAATTGAGTAGATTCACCATTCAAGAAGTGATGTGTATCAAAGGATCCTCGATGGAATTCCCCTCAATGCCCTCAATGCCTGATTCCCAAGCATGTCGCTCTTCGTTATTGCGAAACAACAAATCATGAATTCAGACCAGCCATTCAAGAAGTGTTGCAGAAACAGCAAACTGCGATTTTCTTAAGGGAAAGGGGAGACAGACAGAGTGACCAATCCACCTACTCACCCCAACCTCCTCGCAACTTCATCGGGGCTCATGAGTCGCTCATCCTCTTCCTTCGCAGGATACGATTCTCCCTGACCATCATGTCCTCGCGCGAGGGGAAATCTGTCATCCCAAAGCGCTGGTACGCCCAAGCGAGGCTCTGCCCTCTTCCCCGCTGCTGACTCTCCCCCACGAAGCTCCCCGGACACACGCGCCCCCGCTGCATGTCCCGCCGCATCCTCCACGCCAACCGGTCCCGCGCGGCAGTCCTGGGGCTGGGATGCCGCGACAGCCGCATGGCATCCATCACCTGCCGCAGAAACTTCTCCCCCTCGCACTTCCTCTCTCGCTCCTCCTGCTCCCTCACCCTCTCCTCCTCTTCCTCCTCCTGCTGCCGCCGCTCCTCCGACGTCTCCTTGCCCGCAGCCGCCATTGCCATGGCCGCACTCCGGGCGCTCCCAAACTGCGCAACATCCGCCTCTCGCCAACTCACGTAGTCCCACTCCTCGCCCGCCTTCCTCCTCCGCCTCGATCGGTCCGCCGCCATCGCACCGCGCTTCGAGCATCGGGATGGGGGGTTGGGGGGTCGATCGACCGATGGAAGCAAGTGTGTGTGCGCGCGCACAAAAGGCAATTGAAGGCAATCGGATGGATGGAGACAAATGTGTGTGAATGTGTGCAATTTTTTTTGTGGAATTGAAGGTAGTTGGGAGTTTTGGATCCACAGAAGCAAGTGCGAGGGAGTTCTTTGATATTGAAGGCAGTTGGGGGTTTGGGATCGATGGAAGCAAGTGTATGTGCGCGTGTGTGTGCGTCTGTGTGTACTTCTTGTTTGTGAAATTGAAGGCAATTGGGCTGTGGGTCGAATGAAGGAAGTGTCTTTGTATGCAATTTTGGGGAAATTGGGGGTTCTGGATGGATGGAAGCAAGTGTGGGCGTGTGCAATTTCGGCGAAATGGAAGGTAATGGGGTTCTGGATCAATGGAAGCAAGTGTGTGTGGGTGTGTGGGTGTGTGTGTGAGTAAGTTTTGGAAAATTGAAGGCAATTAGGCTCTGGATCGATAGAAGAGAGAGAGTGTGTGTGTATGGGTCGAGGGAATCAAGTGCAAGTGTGCGTGGATGTGGGGAAAGTTCGTATTTGTCCAAGGAAGGCAATAATATTAGGGACAAGCATCAATGTCGAGACGAAGAATGTTTCTGCCGAACTTCATCGCATGAGTGAGGGGGCGGGGACGCCACGTGGCGCAACCATACGGGCCCCTGTGGCCACGCAGCTCATCAATACCAGTCACCGACCCCGTCTGTCTTACCTGTGGCAACTGGAATTTGGAATAACTTAGGGCCGGTTCAATGGACGGGGAGAACCGGCTGCTAGTTCCAGATGAACCGGTTGAGTTACAGGAACAACCGGTTGAAATTCGAGACTTCAGAAAAATTACCCATCATTTCAGAAGAATTTATAGAATATACCCCAATTTAATAAAGAAAAAACAAATGGTGTAACCGGTTGGATTTGGAAACACTAGGATATCAACCAATTATGCCCAAAATTTCCCCGGACATTGGACCAGTTTAGATTGTGGTGAAGAAGTGCATTGGTCAAGAATTTAGGGGAATGGAGCAACATGATTGGTTACGAGATGGCTTCTTCATCAGTTGCAGTTTACACTGCGGTCAAGACTTGTCCGGTGGAGAATTTCAAAAATGAATGAAAAAATGACATGGTTGTCAACCCAGCAGCACTTTTTGCTAGGAGATTGCTCTGGAGGTTAAGTTTCTTGGGCAATTTCAAACCCTTGGACATGAAACTTCGCCTCCTGAGAATTTCAAACTTGAGGCTTTTTTTTATTATTGTTTTTCCATCTTGTCCACCATACCAATTGTTGCCTCAAATAACCTTGTCTTGGACTAAAATTCTTAACCGACAAGTGAACTTGTTCACCATAGTCTACACTAGCCCTTAATAATGCATTGGCTCATATGATGCCACTTCACATGTAAGGCAAAGGTATCAAAACCTATACCACACCTATACCCGCCTCCTAGCTGTCAACCCCTCCAAACCCAAGTCCCCCCCCCCCCCCCAATTATCTAGGTGCCCTCATAGTGATGGTTGTATGTTTAGGGGAGTACACGGCTGGGGATTCGTGGCACTCAAGTAAAATCATCCATCCAAGATATCGTGGATGAAGTGGCTCCAATTAAAAAAAAGCCCCCCTATGGGGTTGAGGGCCGATTCATTCGAATGTGACGTCACTAGACTAATTCGGGGCCTTTGACTCTATTTCCGGAATCAATTGCCCAAAAATAGCCATTTAGATGATTCTTGTGTTTTTTTCATCCGCACGGATGATTTTACTTGAGTGCCACGAATCCCCGGCCGGGAGTACACCACCCCATACCAAAAGGTAGATATACAAAAAATGGTGAAAATAATATGGTTCGGCTAGAAAGAGTGGTTTAGGGCTAGAAAGAATAGACCTTCCATTCTACAACAGAGTGCAAATCACTTCTTTTGTGAAGGACTATTTAGAAAGAGTAAATTTTTAAAACTTACAATTGCAGTAATTGCAGCGATTAAGGATTGGGAGGATGCAGTGGCCCCAAGCAGATAATCAGCCTTCTCTTCAAGGGCAACATGTACTACAGTACGTTAAGGGCAGGTTCGGCACAAAATAATTCTAAAAATAGATGCCGAAAATTTTGGAAAATTATTGACATTTTTTGCCGAATATCAAATTAATTATTTTTCAAAATTGCCGAAAAGTAAGAAATTTTTACTTCTCACTAGAGTTTTACTTACAATGGAAGCATATGTGAATTTTGAAAGAGAGAAGGTGCTCCTTTTGTAATCAAGCTCACTTACATTAGTCCACAAAGAATATGGGTTAAGAAGTAGCAAGACTCTAGGTGAGGCTTTTCAAATGTGTTGTACACAAATTTTTGGAGTCCAATTGAGCATAGAAGATGAAGTTTTATAGAATTTTGTCCAACTAACAAAAGTTGAGATATCATCATATCAATCCTTCTTCCACCTCCAACAAGTTTTGTGTCAAAATAAGTCTTTATGCAAAAGATATGGACAAAACATTGCAGCCGTGTAAAGATCAAAAAATTAAAATGCGTTCATAACAGTTTTTCGGAGCTCATTTGTGCATAGAAGATCAACTTTTTTGGAATTTTGTTGGTCTAAGAAAAGTTTAGAAATCAAGTAATCTTTCACCTCCAAGAAATTTTATGTCATTTGAAGACTCTATGCAAAAGTTATGCGTGTTATAAAAATGAAGTCTAACTCGGTGCTTCACCTCAAAGTTTACATATCCCATATGCATTGTTGAACACAACTCCACTCTACTTGCATAAAGCACAGAGCATTCTCAACTCTTCACTCACATCTTACTTGTCATTCAATGCAAGAGAGATGTACAAGATATACGCTTAAATAGAAAATTAAAAATGAATTTAGGCTGAATTTTTAAAAATTAAAAGAGAAAATTGCCGAAAATATGAATATACTATTTTAAGGTGTCGAACCTACTTTTTGAACTTTAATTAATTATTCGGCTAACATGTGCCGAAGCTGTCCTTAACGTACGGTAGTCTTCTAAGCTCCATGTGTTTGTCACATGAGAACCCTGCTTACTTAACCTTCTCTCATTCATAGGAGAGATTTCCAAGTCTACCATCGATGTTCTTCAGAAAGCAATGCTTCACTTCTTCTCTACTTTCCTTTCCAACCTCCTCTTCTGCAATATCGATACAACCAACATAATCATCATCACCACATTTTGCATGCCATCATCATGCAAGCATAAAACCAGTTCTTCGTTCTGCTTTCATCCCTCAGGACAGCTCATACTGAGCATGTGGTGAGAGACCAAGAGGGATAAGAGTAGTAAACAAGAACAAAATATTTTCTCCAAAATTTTGTAATTAACCAAGAATTACCTTCATATCAGCAAGCATTTGAGGCATCTTCTGCATGAGTTCCACAGTTCGTGCACGCCTGGAAAGTGGAGGTAACTAGATGTGAGTCCACATATTATATGTTTACATGTGTTAGCTCGTCATAAATGCACATTGTGTTTTGCAAACCACAAATATACAAATCATTCCCCCTACTTACACATAATCAAAAGCAAATGATTCTGAGAACATATACAGCCGTAACAGGTTTACTAAAAATCACTCATAAAAAATTGAACCAACAACACTTTAGGAACCGCAATTGTGGAGCATATACAAGACACATCACATACCTCTAAATTCATATATCAACACAATTTCACATTGCTTCAACCAGATCAATACCTACCAAACCTAGGGTTGCAATTTTGACATTTTGTTTCTACTCTTTGTAGTTGCAAAACCTAGTAAAAGGTTGAACGATAAGTTGTAAGATAAGTTGGAAATTGGAATATACCTTGCAGAGGTGACGCCTTTAGGGGAGGTAAAATGTGAGTAGCTTCACTCCTCACCAAAACTGAGGAACCATTAACCTTCACAACTTTGGCAGCATGGATAAGTGAACCTTCTTCAAAAGTCATTCCTTCTGTGTTTACCACGAGTTGATCTAGGCATCCCTGATCCTATAACACACAAAGATGCTCCAAGTTAGCGAAAGATAGGATCATTTTTGGAACCGCAAATTTGTCGCAGATTTGTGGCAATTCCTAATCAAGAAACAAAGCTACATTCAAATCAATCCTTAACACTAGTAATTAGCTTAAATCTTCCATTATATGTCATACTAAACCATATATCCAATAGAAGTGTATATTGAAGCATCATTAACCAAATAATGTCAAGTTAGCATAAAGTTGTAAACCTGGGTTGGAGGTCCTATACTTCTCAAGGTTGTAGCAAAGTACTCTGTTGCTACTTTGATTTGCGCTCCGTTCAAATGTAATCCAGACATAGTGATGTTTGTCTCTGAATGACAATCAAAACCCCAACATTAAATATTGTTATCTACTTTGTAAAAACATAAATATCTATCTATACCGTATTGTTCCAAATAATTTTGGTGGGTTTTTCCAAAACAATAGATACATGACACCTTCAACATGAGCTTTCCAAAATTGTAATATCTAACTTCACTATAACCATACACATGTTACTAGTATGAAACACTCATGATCTTCAATCCTTGATTAAACAAAGCCAGTGTGGGATACCATAGTATCACAAAATGGAGAATTGAACCATAATATGAAGTACTAAGGGAAGTATAGGATGTAATTAACTTTGAGCTAAACAATATTGAATCCTCGGGGGGGGGGGGGGCAGTGTGTTAGAAAGTTAAGGATATAGGTGCGAACAACCACTATTTTATAGGGGGGTATTACTTTCAATTTTTTTTTTCACATGCTATCATTATGTATATTTATACTTTGGGTTAATAGAAAATTGGCTTGCATTACTTATAATTCCAAATTCCCTATTATTCCATACCCTATAGTACTTTAAAGATGTCCAGTGCCATTTTTGATACCCTATATTACTCTTAAGTCCAATTCACTACTAGGAAAACATGCGAAATATGACTAGGTTTTGTGACTAAAAACGGGCATAAATGATCTTATGACTACTACCCATTTTAGTCATCAACCCAGTCATAACGGACAAGTCAGATTATGAAATATGACTACAGTCATATCTGCGGGCATACGTTCCCAATGGTGCGTTCCCAAAATATTTTTGGGTTCTCGATTCTGGGCAGCCCGTCCATTATAGTCACAAATATGTGACTCGTATTAGTCATAATTATTTGACTGCATTTAGTCAGCTTCTTCAACTCAATGACTAAAATGTCATGAAACGTGGTTCTCATAACATGACTGCCAGTGGTTGCAGAATATGATCGTGATGACTACAATTAGTCATTGATGTAGTTTTGAAATTCTTAAGGCTCGTCATCCATTCACATGTGTTGGTAAACATTCGAGATGTCGTGACTATATCCAGTAGTGTCGGATGACTACAACTAGTCACATTTTAAAACAAAATACTGGTTTCTGACTGATTCTCGATTGTTTTCAGTCCAGAAAAAACGACTACTCATAGTCATCTACTTAAAAAATTTGCATATGCTTCCTGATCACTGGTCATCATTTCCAGTGACGTTACTACTTCGTATGTAAAATGGTAGTCAGAACTTTAGATACATTCAGGATCACGCACAACGATATGACGATATAGATGCGACATATGAGAACAATGTTGACAAAAATTGCAAAAAATCAACCTTTGTTTATATAGTCATTGCTTTCAAACATGTGACTAGAGCTAATGACTACATGTAGTCAGCTTGGGTCACATAACATACTCATCAGACCCAAAAAACTCACTGAACACTAAATGACTACATATAGTTTGCTAAATTCAATCGATCACTACAATCACAGTGAAGCTCTAATATCCACATTGTTCTAACCAAATTGAATCGTGCCCTATTTTAGCCTAATTAAGTTCACATGGATGCTTTAGGAATTAGGTGGGCCACAATATAAAGCTGCCTACTGCTTGTCCCATTTTCGTGATCGGTGGGTCGTCCAAATCTACGCTGCAATAGAGAAGGTACTCGTCGAGTTTGTTCTTTGCACTTCCACTGAGACACACCCTTCTAGAATTGTGACCCCATGCAACTTGGACCCTTCCAGGTTAACCACTTTTCCAATACCAACCACCTCTTCTTCTTCCCCATCTGCAACACCCATGATCTTAACAACGTCGCCCTTGCAAAATTTCGAGGTCGATGAGCTTTCATCATTTTGTCCGCTTATCTGCAATAACACAAACACTTGTAAATAAAGGAATGAGGACTGCCATTAAGACTATTCATGCACTTTAAGAAAACACCAAATGTGCAGTGCGTTGGGTCCCCTTACCTTTGATGTGTTTTTCTCCTGGTGAGCCCCCATTTTGTCTTCTTTCTTATCTGGGGCCAAGACAACATGACTGCTTGATTGCTTCTGTTTTGCAGCTTGTCCCCGTGTCTTCCTCTGCTCAACAACTGGGGATTCCTTCGAATACCGGCTTTGCTCCCCCTCGTCCAAGGACCCCTTCTCTTTTCTCCTCCGCTCGCTGGTGGTACCCTTCTCAGGCCGGGGTATTATCTGCTCACCCCCCATGATTTCCAGCTTTTGACTCTTAGTGATCCTCCTTTTCTTCTCACCAGGTGGACGAGGCTTCGGGAGGGACGTCAAAGCAACGTCGTCCACATCTTCCTTCCCTTTGCTGACTTCTTCCATCTGCATGCCCTCTCTTCCATCAGAGATTTCTTTGGAATCCTTAGATCAACCATAGTCAGTCATGCAGTGGCAGTCAATGTTAAAGGGAATTTTCTGACTAAAGCTAGTCACAAATAGTCTAGAATGTGACTAATATTAGTCATAGTCTCCATAAACTTCACTAGCACTAGTCATAAGCAACTCGAAACTTTGAGGTTCATAGGCAACGAGCACAAAAACACCTAAACTTAAACTGTGATTAACCATTGATTATGTGTCTCAGACCTCTGCAACATACCTTTTCACTGCAGACAACGTCGTCAATTTTCAGCTCATTCTTCATTTTCTCCCCTCCACTGTCATTTCCACGTTCAGGGACAATATTATTTTTGTCCACGTTCTCTGCTGAGCTGCTTGCAGCTCCACCTTCCACCTGTACATTTGGAGGAGGTACTGCGTCTGCTTGTGGAATCTTCAAGGCAGTTAATATCAACTTCAAGCTTTTCTCTAACCCATCCATGCGTCTGTGTATGTCTCTATCCAGCACCATTTTCGAGTGCATGCTGGACGGCGAGCTGCGATCAAATCTGCTTCCTCCTGGTGACATGGAGGAGACATGGCTGCCACCTGCCTTCCTAGTTACAGCCTCTTTTTCCTTTCGCATGGACAAGTCAAATTCTTGCCGTGTTAGAGTCCTCTCCAATTCAATGGCCTGCACCAACATAGTCTTCCCTTGCAAAGTGGATCATTGAATCCTATCATGAAATATTAAGGTAACATTGACTGCCTCAAACAAAGGTTGATGGTCCAAAACTTACCAGATTGTGTGCAAGCCCATCTGAGTCCCGAGCTGAGATCGATGGCCTCTTCAACTGTGTCCGGTTTTTTCTTAGCTTCTCCGCCTCCTTTACCTTCTTCTCCTCCACAATCAGCTTTGAGAGGCTCACCCAATGGTCTTGATGAATGTGCTTAGGCTTTGTCCTCCCAGCTAATAATGCCTTCTTCAGCTGATATCTCTTAGTCTTCAACTGGTTTTTCAACAACGAGTGGAATGCTTCCTCGGTGACTCGCCCAAGTCCCCCCTCGTAATCAAAGGTGTTGTCAACACGTTGCTTGATGGAGAGCAACATTGTTGTGCTGTGCATGTGGTAGTTGTCGACGCTGAAGTCCACATCTTGTGCGTGGCCCCGCAGGCACGTCATCCACAACGGCCTGTTTTGTCCGCAGGGATGGCCCTTCATGTCAACCTCCACTGTGTATCTCTTCTTGTCACGGTGTTCTCTTTCCCGAACTCCCAATTGCTGCTGCAGCTCCACCTTTCGTCTGCGACTGCGTAGCTCAGAGTCCTCTTTCCGCCATCACCGTGTCTTGCTCGAGCCTTTCACTTCCATGTCCTTGCCCATGTTGCGCACTGCCTCCAGAGTATTGTGCATGCGCGTGTTGTCCACCTTGTCGTCGACGTTGTGAACTCAACAACTCCAACTTCTGCAACTCCAATTTTTTGATCTCCAGGTCAAGTGACATGGTTGCATCCACGTGGGCATCACCTTCTGAATCGGGAGCGCGATCATCAATATTTGATGATGGAATTGCCACATCGTCGACTGGAGGTTCCTCTTCGTAAAAATCATGCTCCATTGAATCGCCTGGCCATGATGCCTGCGACATCTTCACGGCAGGTGTACTCGTGGGGCGTGGTGTAGATTGGGTGACGCGCTTTGGAACCCTGAACTCAGGGGTGGATTGGGAAGGACATTTTCTTACAATCCACTGTACTGGTTCTGACGTCTTCAGCTCCTGGACATGACATAAACATTGAATTTTGGGGAGTAGTTTGATTTTGGGGAGATGCTGATTACAACTAGTCATAGTTGTAGCAGTTGTGACTATAGGTAGTCATATGTTTGGTATACATGACTACAACTAGTCATACTGCAGACAGATATGACTATATGTAGTCAGATTTTTGGTATATATGACTACAACTAGTCATATTGCAGACACATGTGACTACAGATATTAGAGTTTGGTATTGCATGAAACTACAACTCACATTGCCTACAGAAACAATGTATCCCAAGATGTGCCTTGATCAGTGTTACCTTTCCCTTAACTCGTAGAGACAGTGTGGCTGGCTTTTCCCCCTCCTCTGACTCCGTATTCATGTCGTCTTCAGAAGGCTCCGAATCAGCAACACCCTTTTCCTCGCAGACTGACCTATTTATCCTCGCAGATCTCCTCGTACTTGAAGGTGGGTTGGAAGGCTGTGTACACCGCACAGATTGCCGAGTGGACCTCCGCTTATGTGGAATTGGAGCCTCCCTGGAGTCCACATACATGTCAGACATCACATTTGCCATGCGATTCAAGACATGACTCGAAATTTGTGGCAATCTAGCAACTCCCTGGAATACGTCTTCCACATGTTCGTCCAGCAAGTTCGCCACCAACATCATTATCTCCGGTACAGAGGGTGGATCATGATTAGGCATTTGTCCCATTAACAACCTATGCTGCAGCTAGAGGAGGAGTTGATAAACAAAATTAGGGTTTAGTGAATACTCAGAAGAGCTGGAGCTGCGTCGCTTTTTCCCTCTCTCAGGTGCTTTCGGAGGCTTCGAGCGCTTTGCACCCGCCACCCCTGCAGCCAAGTTGGTGATGCCCAACTCTCGAAATCGAGCGAGATTGCGCTCGATGTTTGCTTTTCGCTGTGCCTCGTAGGCGTTTGGCACTTCGCGCTTAAGGGCAGCTGCCCTCGACCTCACCGCCTGCGCCTCCGCCTCGGAGTCCTCGCTACTGGAGCCAATTTTGTTGTCGCCGCCGCTGTTGCTGCTCGACTGCTCCGCTTCGGACGTTGCCGACTCCTTACTCTTCGAGCTGCTGCTCTTGCTCTCCGTCGACCACTTGGACTTCGCCATGGCGGCCGCACACCCCCTTGCCGCGAAGACGACGTGAAGGTACCGCTTCGGCCGTGGATGTCGCCATTTCTCTGCCTCCCTGCAACTATAAGGTAAGACCTACACAATGGCACCAAAAGAAATGGTTTAGTCTTGGCTGCGGGGATGTAGAAGCGAGTGACAACGCAATAAGACGGAATTAGGGTTTCATCGTTAATTGGGGGGGGGTGCTCATTGATTACTGAATTTTGTAGTCATACTAGTCGTCACAGACACATGGCTGTCTATTTAGTGTCAGACTTGTGACTTGTGTGACTGCATGACTAAAGGTAGTCATATTTAGGACTACATGACTAAATCTAGTCAGATATAGGGACAAAGTGACTACAGGTAGTTATATCACTACTAGAAAATGATGTCCAAATCAACAAGTAACCAACTATTTTTGGTTGAACTGTGTACGTCAATGACCATTTCAACAAAATTCTAATATTTTGTTAATTTGAACAAAATGAGTGTTCTTATTTATGTTAGATTACGTATTGTACCTTTTCTTCGACAAATTAATGGGCTTTTAGATTTGGATATGCTGATGTGACGATATTCAAAGGAAATAATTATTTTATTTTATTTTTTGTATTTACATAAAGGTATAAAGTTCTAACCCTGTACCACATGCGCTGATGTTTTTCATCCATCAATTTTTTAATTTTTTCCTAAGGTTTAATACCATTTGTATGGAAATGATCATCAAAATATGAAAATATGAACTTCTGAAAAATTACATAAATAGCGGTTTTTACAAAAAACATACTCAGAGGTATAATGTTTTTACATAAATAGCAGTTTTTGCAAAAAAACATACTCAGAGGTATAATGTTTTTACATAAATAGCAGTTTTTGCAAAAAACAAACTCAAAGGTAAAATGTTTTTACATAAATAGCAGTTTTGCAAAAAACATATTCAAAGATAAAATGTTTTTACATAAATAGCAGTTTTTGCAAAAAACATACTCAGAGGTAAAATGTTTTTACATAAATAGCGGTTTTTGCAAAAAACATACTCAGAGGTATAATGTTTTTACATAACTAGCGGTTTTTGCAAAAAAACATACTCAGAGGTATGATGTTTTTACATAAATAACGGTTTTTGCAAAAAACATACTCAGAGGTATAATGTTTTTACATAAATAACAGTTTTTGCAAAAAACATACTCAGAGTTAAACATACGCAAATAAGAATAGCGGTTTTTAGTAATTAAAAAGGTATTAATCTTCAAGTAGGGTGTACAAATAATATATGTGTAAAATATATTCAATCAACTGAAATAATATAATTTCAACAAGTCAAAAGTCTTTATTTACTATCTTCAAGCTCATAAAAGTAACAAAATAAAAAAATACTATACAATTAATATTTGGAATTATCTTAAGTTTATGTGAACACTATGTTTAAAAATAAAGATAAGTGAAGATTGACTCTCAAAACAAAACAAATATCATAGTTTGAAACTTAAATTTAGATTGTACTATCGTTTATTTGATAAATTTTTAAATATCTATATTCAAGAAGAAATTTCACCAATGTCTTTTGTATCTTGATTACAAACAAAATATTCAATTTTTTTAATAAATAGTATTATGACCCAAGTTTAGTACTTTTCTACTAGTACCAAAAATCCCAATTTTTTTAATGCTTTTAAACCTACTTTTAAAACAATGGGCTTTACTAAGACGGCAACTCTATATTGCTTATACCCCGTATTTTCAGTTGTACCATGGTTTATTTTTGAAGCATCAAAACATATTAAAGTCCCACGCGTTGGACGAAAAAATAATCCATAGTCCTTCATACGGAATTGTGCCCGTTCAATTCGAAAGTGGTCTGGAATCTCTGCAAAATATGTTGAATTCAATTACAACATCAGAAACTAGTGAATCCAACAATTTTTTAAAAACTTCTAGTATAACATACGATGACATAATTTTATACTAGTTTTAAAATAAATTATGTGATTGAAAATTACCTTTATGAACCCAAAATATAAATCCGGAACCTCCATCTTTGTCATCTATATGGTCAGAAGACCAACAGTTCTCTGTCACGCTCATCGTTGTGAATGGAGTATATCCAATACGACCCCACAGAGTCCCCAATTTTTTCCGAACTAAATTTTTCAAATCTTAAATTTAAGATGACATTTGATTATTCAACACGTCGAATACTCTAGTCGTTGTTCGTGCACTTAGTGTGTTTAAATCTGCAGCTGAAATTTTCATATTTTTTTCTTTACCTTTTCTATTAGTTTGCTTATATATGCCAAATCCTTCAGCGTAGCAATTTCTCCATCCAAAAACAATCATATCCCCACCACTCTTTTCCTTACCTCTTTCTACTATTCCTCCTGTAGTATATAGTATATTACATTCATTGGTCAATATGTTTATCAATTCATTTGAAAAAAAATTGAAATCAATAATTACCACTACTTTTTCATTTTCAACCAAAATTGCAGAAGTAGTAATTTCAGTGAAGACATCTAAAAAATCCACCTTTTTAGATACATAGATCACATGGCGAATTCCAATTGGAATTGAAATTCCTTGTGATCTAAACTTTTGTATTACAACCTCATTCGGGGTTGTAACATTTTTAGTATCATATAATATGGATTTAACAACCATTTTAATATGTTTTTTAGATTTATAATGAAACTCAAACTGTGCTTGAGATTTCATTATTCTATTACATACATCACACTTATACTCCATAATAAGTCAACTATTAAGGTATCAGTTTGATTTTTTTATAAATGAATAAACCAATAAATATGAAATAAATAAAACAAATAAAACAAATGTAGAAATATAACAAGTTGAATAAAAAACCCCTTTGTATAGCATCAATAATCATTTCAATCAAGTAAAGTAAAATAAATAAAATAAAAAATTCTTTACCGGACTTTTACATTTATCGGATTTTTACATTTATCACAATATGTATTTTTATGTCCTTGATGATCTGCTCTTGGTTAAACTGAACAGGAAAATCATGATCTATGCACTCAAGTCCAAGAGTGTTTCATCACCTGTTTTGGAATCATCAAGTCCTCCCTCTTTCATTTCCTTGGTAATTTTCTCTCGCTCAATTGAATCACCATTGAATAGAGTAGGAAAATACCGAATCAACAAAACCAAATTAACTAAAAGACCGAATCAACAGAACCAAATCAACAACCCCAAATTGATTTCTGACCGAGTCAACTCGACCTAATCAACAACCGCAATCAACAATTTTCAGTTGAATTTCTGTTGGTTTGGTTACAAAAATTCTAGTAGTGTATGTGAGCAAGCATGACTAAATGTAGTCAGACTTGGAACTGCATGACTCAATGCAGTCAGATTTAGTGACCACGTGACTAATAGTAGTCCACGTAACATGAATGGCTATATCCACAACATTTCACTGCATTGAGTTTACTCTTGGCTGCTCCTCCCTAAAATAGAATGTATTGTAGCAGTTTATTCCTAAAGGTCAATGTATTGTTGCATGTTCTTAAAAAAATTGTGATTATGTTGTCTAGGTGGACCACATTTTAGCCGATGGATCCGACATCACGGGAGGAAATTTTGCAATTGCAACTGTGAGACATCGAAGAGAAAGAAGCAGACCGGCAAGGTCTAACAAGTTACCCTTGCCCATGTAAGAAATACATGGGTACAAGAATATTGGATCGGAAAACCATCCGCAAACCTCTACGGAAGTACAAGCGAGATCCAGAATTTAAAAGATCAATCCTGGTATGCTATCGTTACTATTTTATGATATGTTGGATGTGAATAATATGGGAAACTAATGCAACTGCCTTACTTTGTTGGAATGAAACGTGTAGAAAACACAGAGTCCTATTCTACTGGCCGCAACAACTACTGCATTAAAGTTAGTAATTTTAGCTACTCTACCGCTTCGAAGGAGCGGAGAGAGTAGTTCGGTTCCCAATCAGCAAGTGTCCGTGGATACTGTCCACACATATAGCTACCATGGATAGTGGCGCATAGGCCCCATCCCAAAACTCAAACCCTTCACATTTTGGGATAGAAAGTGGGAGGTTAGGGTGTCCACACATCCCCACATGGGATGGGGCCTATATGCCATGGAAGCAGCCAAAGCCGGCAATGAGTTACTGCCATTTGTTGGGAAACAACTATCAATGGCAGAATTCAAGAGTATGTGTCAAACAAACCACCGATTTCTGAAGTATGCAATACACGTGAAGAAAAATGTTTATCAGGATGGAGATGTATTGAATGCAAATGTTGCAGGGTTCATTAACAGCTCTATTGGAAGAGAGCATTTAGGAAATGTACTTTGGGAATACATGTCATTGCCTACTCCTTGGAATCCAAAAACTTGGGGGTATATCATGACTATAGCAACACGTGACATTGACGTGGGAGAGGAACTATTCACATATTACCCTCTAAACTGACAGGACGTCCGTTTTGTAGCAATGATCTCAGTAACCCATGTGACTAAATTGTTGTAATCCTTAAGTGCTCAATGACTGCTGAGTCTGATAGTTCACTCTTAGGGGTAGTTGTAGTCATTGTTTTTGCGTTGATGACTAACTCCTAGTCATTTTTTTTACAGAGATGACTAAATTGTTCTCACTCATTTTGCACAAATGAGTAAATCGATGTCACTATTATAGTATGGACGACTAAATTGCAAACAGTGTTACCAAATAGATGACACAAGTATTTAGATTCATTTTCTATTGTTACATTATCGTAAGCAATGCAAGTAACGTCACGTACCTATAAATAATTGGGGGGTTGTTATTATGTTGTATGAAGTCTGGAATATTGTACGAAACTGGGCAAGATTGCCAAGACCTCCACGAACGTCATGAAGCGCAGGGGAAAATCCCGTCCATGCAAACCGACTCTGAGGAATTTGAGCTTACACGGATGGTCACAGAGTGCTTTGCACGATACGACAACATCCCTCCCGCTACCTATGATGGAATTGATGAGGACGAAAATGACAGTGCTTTGGAAGACGATGACCTCAATAACGTAGATCTTACGACAGTCATTGAGGAATCAAACATTCCCCTATACGAAGGCTCGCAAACAAGGCTGTTGGTTGTAGTGCTTCTCCAATTCAATTGTTTCACGGTATTTGGAGTTTCAAACACTTATGCAGATGAAATCTTGAACGTGATCACCAAACTTCTCCCCAAGGGTAATAAACTGCCAAAATCCCACTGGGAAGGGAAGAAATTCCTACGGAATTTGGGGCTCTCCTACAACTCCATCCATGCATGTAGAAACGGGTGTTGTTTATTTCGACGTGAGTTAGCAGAGGCCTTGAGCTGTCCGAAATGTGGGGAGATGTGATATATATCAGACAATAATACAAGGGCAGCGAAGATACTAAGGCATTTTCCACTTATACCCCGTCTGTTGCAAATGTTTCGATGTGCCCGACTTGCACAGTTAACCAAGTGGCACACATCAAGGAAAGAAGTGGACGGTAATATGGAGAGTGTTCCAGACTCTAAAGCTTGGAAACACATCAATGTTGTGTATCCGGCATTTGCCTCTGAGGAGAGGAACATACGACTAGGGATGGCCCTAGATGGTGTGAACCCTTACTCAACCCAATCATTAAGTTACTCAACGTGGCCAGTAATAATGTTGAATTACAACCTTCCTCCCTGGCTCATCACGAAACGTTTCTTTCTAATGTTGGTTCTTCTAATCCCTGGAAAAGAAAGCGTCACTTCGGAAAACATAGATGTCTATTTGGCCCCACTTATTGAAGAGTTGCAGCAACTGTGGCATGGTGTGAATGCCGTCGATGTATCGACTGACGGTGAAAACAAGCATTTTGTCCTCAAAGCAATTTTGATGTGGTGCATTCACGATTATCCTGCGTATGGTCTTGTCTCTAGGCAAGTGACAAAGGGTTACAAAGGATGCACTGAATGTGGCCCTAATGTTAGTACTCGTCGATCAACTGCACTGGGCAAAAATTTATATTTGGGTCATCGGAGATACCTAACAAGGAATCACCCGTATCGACGACTCCAAAGAGCATTTGATGGCAAAGAAGAAAATAGAGCGCTACCTTGCCCTCTTACTAGTCGAGACATTGTGCGCCACGCTAATGCAAGGGAGAAATGGCTAAATGCCTCCAACGAAAACAGACATGGGGGGGTCGACGATCCAATGCACACAACTGGAGTGAAGAGGTTGTCCAGCTTGTTTCATCTTCCGTATTGGCAGGTCAGTGTACCATAGCCATTTCCAGACCTTACACTAATTTACATTATTTCTGCTATTTGACTGTAAAACACTATATGTGATCAATACATGATTATCTGCACTCAGCGCATGACTATATGTAGTGCAGAAATTAGTGGTGCTAGTCACATGTTTGGATCCCCTGACTCGGTAAATAAAATATGACTAGTGCATAGTCATGAACACCAAACCCACGACTACATTTGTACGAATACACACAAAATGCCGTAGTGAGGAGATGTGCATAATTGCTCTAACATGAGTCGAGCACTGCTTGCAGGCTCTTATGATCCGTCATGTGTTGGATCCAATGCATTGCGAAAAAAACTTGTGCGAAAACATCATGAAGACAATATGGGGATTGAAAGATACATTGAAAGTAAGACTAGACCTTAAGGAGGCATCGATACGTCCCGAGCTCCACCCGAAACCTGGTGGAAATGACACCATCATACTACCAGTTGCTCCCTATATGCTGTCAAAGGTGGAGAAGTCAAAATTTATCAAAACTATCCGCAACCTGAAGACCCCCAGCAACTACGTGGGGCAGTTGTCGAAGAGGATAACCGTTGATGGAGACCTTCGTGGGCTTAAGTCACATGACTACCACATAATGATGCAGCAAATTCTTCCTTTATGTGTGCGAACACTCCTAACAAAGGAAGTTCGTGCGGCAATAATTCGTACAAGTAGGATCTTTGTGCGATTATGTGCAAAGTCTGTGAATCCATCTACAATGGAAGACCTGATGAAAGAAACTGCAGTTACTATGTGTATGTTGGAGAAGGTTTTCCCGCCGGCATTTTTTGATGTCATGTCACATCTGCCGATTCACTTAGTGCAACAATTAGACATTTGTGGTCCGGTTCACACACGTTGGACGTACCTTGTTGAACGGTATATGAAAACGTTGAAGGGCTACGTACGGCAACGAGCACAACCGGAGGGGTCGATGGCAAGAGGGTATATCATGGAGGAGACACTTGGATTTTGCACCGAGTACATGCAAAACTGCACTGTGACATCACGCCGTGTATGGGACGACAAAGAGGAGCCAAGTACAAATGACGAAGTGTTACAAGGGAAGGGGAGACGGCGCGTATTGTATCCGCAACTGCAACAGTGGATTCATGAGTTCGTGCTCAACAACGTTGAAATACTTGAAGATTACAGAAAGTATGCACCTAAGCAATATGATTGTTAGGTAGTAATACATGGCAAACAGAGCACTATGTCTAGTCATCGTTTTTCATTTTAGGATTAGCTATGAAGACGAGACATATGAAACAGTCAGAAAAGTGAAGAAGACTACTAGGTATAGTCACAGTTATGAAGAAGATGACCAACATAGTTGTACATGTTGTAGTATTCTAACAGTGTATGGAAAGTAACGGTCTTGAGGTGATGTGTATATTGCAGGCGGTATGCCACTGAAATGACTAGACGAGAAGAGGCCAGAAAAGCCGTTCAAAGATGAAGCAAGGGAAGACGCGGAGATTATCCCATTGATGTACGACAAGAATCCTTCAGTACGTGGTTCCAAAACGCAGTGACCGAAGACACTGCGAGGGGGAATGATGTGTCCGAGGATGTACATGCACTGTTGTTGCCTCCTAGACGAGAAGCAAAGACATACAAGGCGATGTATGCATATGGCAATCATATACGAGTACGGGGAGCAGAAGCATCTATGTCCACATGTGACAGTGGAGTAGCAGCTACGTTTCTCCAATCTTGTCATTCTAGTTCTAGTGACAAGAACATGAGAACAACAAATCTAGAGTATGTAGGGTGGGTGGACGAAATTATCAGCGTAGACTACGGGAAATATGAAGTAGTGGTGTTGTATTGCACATGGGCACAAGCCAACAAGAGGGGAGCTCGGGCTACAATGAAGTGCGACGAATATGGATTCACATTGTTCAGATTTGATCGACTGATTCTATATTCAGCGGGATCTTTTGCATTTCCTCTTCACGTACAACAAGTATTTTTTGTAGACGACGAGGAGAACAGTGAATGGAAGATTGTTTTGCGACGACAGCCACGTGGTGCAAGAGTCGAGTCAAGCGACGGCAGAAGGCATGAAATGCAAAGTGTGCAGTTAGGTAGAGTAGAGGAGCATGCAGGCCTGCAGCCCAACATGCAGTACCATGGACAAGGAATCGGACAATAATGATTTTAGCAGATGGAAGAGACTTACCACCCGAGATGTAAACAAAAAGTTGGTTGTTGTAGAGAAGGATCTAGAGGTGGGATATGACCAACTATCAAACACACTATGAATGGTAGTCATTTATGTCATTGCCAAGATATACAATTGGACTTGCCTTCCAACCAACTTCAGCGTTACCGATTGAATAAAGAACATGCGTGTGCAGTGGCTCAAACGAAAATCCACATCGACAAGTATTTGAACAATGTGCAAAGAGAATTGTAGTGGTTGTAGATAGTTTGAGTTTGCAATTGCAAAAATTTCCATAACATCTGAAGTCAAAAACAGATGGGAAAATGCTTCCAAGAAAAAAAGATTGGAATGAAAAACACTTCAAATAACACTCATATAAGTTCACAAAAATTTAAATAATTTTAAAAAAATACTATAACCCTAAGGAGAAAACCTTAAAGGAACAAAATAAAATCACGAGAAGAGATAAACTGAAGGAAAGAAAGAAGAAGTGAAAGAATAAATTGAACATAAACAAAGGAAAAAGATTGCATTAAAACCATGAATGCCCCACTCCTAAATCCCCCTACAATTGGCTGCCCAAAACTATAGTCACCTAACTACTAATTCTAGTCATATGGCTGCCCATGAGAAAAACAATTGGGAGAACACGTTCCCTACGTAGTTCCCATTCAGGCCCCCTGAAAATACGACTAAAATCATAGTCATGTGATGACTATAGTCATTTCTAGTCACCAAAGTGGTCACTGATGACTGCATTCTAACCAGTAGTCATATCCGGTCATAAGGCCCTAGTCATATTTCGCATGTTTTCCTAGTAGTGATTATAAAATTTTGCCCCCATATTTTTAAAATACCCTATCATTTGTTCGCACGTATATTGCTACTCCAACCAATGACTACCCCCCCCCCCCCGAGATTGAATCAGGCCATGAAACTTACTTCCTTGTTGCCACCTTGCCTCAACGTTGATTGGTACATCACCTTCTCGAAAGTTGTCAAGATGGATCTCCTCAACTACAGCCACACTATGAAAACTGAGAAAATTCCACATGATTCATAATTATGAATAGAGATGATAATATAAGTATTGATTTGGTTATCAAATCCCACAAAAATCAAGATGACATACAAACAATTTGGGCAATGAAAACAAAACAAAACCAATATCCATGATTAGTATATTGTGCTCAAAACTAAGGTGGAACTCTTTCGTAAGCAGAACAAATGTGATTTACCTATAATCCATATAACAGTTTTGACAACCTTTGAAGTTGAAACTAGTTGTTGGTAGCCAAATTGGTACGTTAGTATAGACAAGTTGAAATATATGGTTGTTGCCCCATGCCATGCCATGTCACCTTTTTGTGGACGGGGCATGACGCAACAAAAACGAGACTTGTGATTCACCCTTGATTCATCATAATGTTTTGACGATCTTTTAAACAATCAAAGCAAGTTGTTGGAAGCGCACTTAGTGAATCGTTTTGGACAAATAAAAAAAACGGTTGTTGCATCCTACCTTATCATGTCACCTTTACCATGGGTAGGGCAAGGCAAGGCAAGGCAAAGCGGGGTAACGCAGGGCAAACTAGTTGTTGAAAGCAAATTTGCCAGTATGTCATTGTGAACATGTTGAAATAGATGGTTGTTGTGTCTTGCCATGCCATGTCACCTTTTTTTGTGGGCAGCACACGACACAACAAAACGAGTATGATTCACCCATAAATCATCATAATGATTTTGACAACCTTTAAACATGTGAAACCAGTCATAGGCAACAAACTTGGTACGTCACTTTGGACAAATTAAAACAAGCAGTAAGACTTGCCCTGCCATGTCTATCACCTTCTTTGTGGGCAAGGCAAGGCAGGTTGAAGTTAGTTATAAATTAAAAAGGAGTAAACATGTGAGTGTAAAGTTTGTGAAGCTTGTACCTTTGGAATATAGAATACCAAATGTCCCCAGTTGAAGAGTGCATGATTTGTCGACCTCTACGCAATCTTTGAGAAACTTCACCGCCTCGGCCAGAACCACAGGATGAGTAGACAACAACCCTTGCAAAACAACAGAGGATTTCCATTGTTGTATTTTGCGGCGTGCAAGGTTGTGAAGCTGCTCCTTGACACGGCCCACAAAGGGCTTGGGAAAACTGCCAGGTTGGTAGAATGTTGCCCACAAACATGGAACTGGAAGAGTTTGAAGAAGGGGTTGAATCCATACGAGCAGTTAAATGGTTGAAGTTTAAAACTCTGGGAAAATTACCTATCACTTTAGAGGATTTTATAGAATATACCCCTAAACCCTTATCTCATTGTCAACAATTAAATTACATCAATAGTAAAAAAAATAAAGCATTTGTAACTCCAAACAATGAGTGAGATTAAAAACAATTTCTAGTGTAGTAGGTATGTGTAACATACCTTGCTAATAGATCATAAAAACATATCATTTATTGAGTAAAGCTCACCTCCCAACCTAGAGACACACCTCAAAACATAATGTGTGTTCTCCTTCCCCTGAGCCATATTTATACATAGTAACTATGAGATACTTTTAGAAGTCTCAAGTCATTCTATACATAGACTTAAATCACTTAAATCACTTTTTCTTTCACTTTTATCTTTTAAGTATTTCTATGCTTAAATCACTTTTTCTTTTTCTTTTCATAGATAAGAATCATCCAACTTCTCATCCTTCTCGTCCCTTGATTTCCCATTCATCCACGCTTCTTAGTCTTGAACGTTCATCCCTGCAATTTATTTCCATCCTCAACAGTACGTTTCCCAATTAGTCCATTATAGTGTGGAGGGGACTCTATAATTCAAGAATAGTAATAGTATTCAATATAAAGGATGTCTAATTGAGTAACTTAAGTATAAGATTTTCTTTTTCAAAAGTGGAATTCAAATGATATTGGGACAATGTTATAAATTTTTGTGACTTGGATTCGACCCATCGTAATGTCCATCATAAAGAAGCAACCTAAATTGCATGTACCAAATGTAGAAAATAAGTTAATGAACATAAATCCTTACTTTTTGTGACCAAGAAATAATCATTTTAAACATGTTTACTTGGTCTATAACTTTTGATCATCTTTCAAGAAGATTATTTTATGAAGAGAGCCACAAAGCTCAAGAGTATCATCATAGGTAGACAAAAAACCTAAAATGCATAGTTTGTAATAAGGCAGGCCTTGCTTTATGGATCATGTGTTCTATTTCCCCCAGTTCATAACCTTTATGAATGTTTTAGATTAACATTTACCCTGATTGGAACCTCTACTGCCAATCGTCCATTGTTTATGTCCTCTAGATGCCTTTATTGAAGACAACTCAATGTCTCCTCGTGAAGATATCCACCTAAAAATCTTAAATACAATAAAGGCACATAGTTTCCCAAATATAACATCATCTTTGCTGGAAGATGAAAACATACCAAATGCAAATGCATTCGATTGGTGCTCTTTTGAGAGGTCCTTACAAGCCTAGTTACTTGATGTTTCAGTGGGCACTCCCAATTGTGTTTTATACAAAACCTATAATAGTATCAGATTCTATATTCTTAGCACATAGTCTAACCTCATAGTTACATGTGCCTTTATAAAGTCCATATGTAAACTATCTACAAGCCTTGCCAGTTCAACTCAAATATAGGTGCCCACTTAAGAAGAGTGACGACATAAGACCAACATACCTTTGTTGGAGAGGGGGAATTATCATGTACATGCACAACTTCTCATTTATCCAAAATAAATGCCCTTAAACAATATGTAGCATGGGGGCTACTTTTAAATTTTAACTGGACATTGAAATTAACATCAAAGACCTCAAATTAGTCTACTCAAGATCATGTGAGATGAATCAGCACATGAATTAATGCTACCCACTAAGCTATGACACACTTGATTTTTGTGCTTGAAGTGGCCAAATTAGGAAGCAACATGTGGTTGTGAGGTGTTAACCAACTTGTATTGTGGGTATTCTATAATTAAAAAACAACTCCACAACATTTTATTTTACATGTCACCACTTTAGAGACATGACACAACCAATATTGGCATTAAACTTGGTTTTCATTGGCAAATGACTCATGTAGAATCCGCTAATGACGTTGTCCACTTACACAACATTGAACAACAAAAGAGTTCCCCTACACTTACACTACATTAGGAAGTAGGGAATCTTTGATTTTGGAACCTAGATCAACACTTTCCTCAACTCCGATTTCAACAATTTTAAATTCTTTGGTCGTGATTCGCAATTGCTAATGTGCTCAAGCTTCTAATGCTCGAATCCATAGATGGATGATTCCATAGAGCTAGAGGTGTCCACATTAGCCTCGTCTACCTTACCCCTAGTCTAGTGCACCAATAGTGGTTATTCATCATTTTTGGTTTCACTACCTTACATGCCAGGGTCTTGGCCTATAATCACTCACCTAGAGTAGAGGCACCTATAACCGATCACTTAAGAGATTTTACCCCAGATGTGGAGAAATATAAGGCAATGCAACATTATCCCATGTATGAAGATAGAAATCAAGAAGAATACAATTGTTTTCATATATTATTCCTTGAATTGAATTATTATGATTTTTTGAAGCCAAAAGTTGGCTTGAACATATTACTAATGTCTAGAGTATGCCATAACCGCTCATTCCTCCTCACTCTAGCACTTAAAAGCATGACACATGTCATGGAATTATTGGTTCCAACCTCATTAAAATTTAATACCAACCATATCAAAATTTAATCCTAGCTTGATGGAGATTCTGGTACCCTATATATTGCTAATGGAGTCCTAATTAGCGATAGGTGCCTCCACTATAATATTAATCCGAGGTTAGTGTAGTAGCTTGGGAGCTATCAAGGCCGGTGTATGGCCACATGCACGGTTGTTTTGTCAAAAAGGTGATGGCAATTTTACACCACTAAGCATGTCATGTTCACTTACTTATGAGGGGTGGGCTTCATCCTTGGCCTCTTCATAGAAAAGAAGCACCCATAACCAATCATTTGAGAAATTATGCGCCAGCTCTGGAGAAGTATAAGGCGGTGTAATTTTTTCCCATGTAGGAAGATAGAAATAAGGAGGAATGCAATTTTTTGGGTAATTTTATCCTTAAACTAAAATTACTGTGAACTTTTGAAGCCAAAATTTGGCCTGAACTTATTACCGATGTCTAGACTTGCCATAATTGCTCATTTTAACTGTTCACTCCCCTTCCCTTTATCATTTTTCTTTTAATTTTTAATTTTTTAAAATGAGCGGTTATGGCACATGTCCTAGTACTAGCACTCAATTTTTAAAAAATTAAAATATCATATAGTAAAATTATCATCACATTTCAAATCATATTGATATCTCCATGGTTGGGATTATCAATCTATTATATTATTCTAAAATCTAAGTATTTGAATATATTAAAGATGTTGGTGTAAACTGTTCTTTCGTACACATGTATGTATGTAAGTATGCATAGAAAACATGAAAGTAGAGGGATCATAAATAAAATATTTGTAATCCCCTTAATTTAATTTATTAATATACATTATTAAAATTAGACAATGTTATTAAAAACTCAAGCACTCAATTGATTGTTCTTATTCAATTCAATGATATGTCAACCCTACAAAATTATAATATTTTATGTTTACACCAATAAACAACGAGCCAAACCAACAACAATGTTTGGTTGATGTGGCAAATGTCACGGATGCATGACCACTTGAAGGTAAGAAGGTGAAAAATTCATGTTGATATCATCAAGCGCCATGGCAATAAGAGCCATCCTAATCTGGAATCGGGGCATGCGACATTCCAAACCAATGTTGGTATGATATATGGGTGAATGCATCCAACAATCGACATCCAATAATGGTATCTAAGAACCTTTCTGTGGGTATCAAAATTATAATATATGTCAAACATTGACATTTGATGGGTATGTTAGGGTGAGAAAATCTTTGTACGTCCGACTCATTATTTGGGTCAATATATACCATCCTAAACCATATTGATCCTAGAGCAATTTTTGTGTAGATATGAAGATTCTTGGGTGATGTATAGACTTGAATGGTACACCCTAAACTCCATAATATCAACCCCCATAATTTCACACACTCTCTGATAATTCAAAACCCTAGGGAATGGATGTTCGTAGTTTAAATCTCACTCCTTATTGTCACATTTCTCTCCCTTATATCACGAAATTTGTCATTAATGCAAACCACCAAAGAAGTCAACCCACACCCTCGCATTGTGCCATGTGTCAACATGTGAAGAGTCACCTCCTTATTCTTTTTTTCTTTTCTTTTTTCTTCTCATGCCACTTGTTGAATGTTGGTGCATGTGTCCACCACATCACCCAGGAAGGCCAAGTGGAGTAGACCACATAGCGTAGGTGACAGGAACATGAATACAAATTGTCCTCACATCTCCTTTGTGTTATTCCATAATGTCACATGCTACACTAATTCTATAATATCATGGATCCATGTTAACACTACAAAACTCCGTAATATCACGTGCACTTTGGTTGCCACATGTGTGATACTACGGAGTTTAGAGTGTATTTAAAACAAAAGTTCCGTCAGATACCCAGACCCTAAATTCGTATTAAAAAAAGTGAAAATTTCTCATAATAGATACCCGAATGGTCACTTGTTCGGCCATGATCATCGTTGTCTCGATGGCACGTTAATGGAATTCGAGACCCATTTGAGAGATGGGAGCTGCTCATCACGCTTGTTTACTTACGAACAGTGCAATTTGCGTGGAGGAATATACAGATTGAAGGATTTGTGACAGGTTTGGATTGGCAAACATCCGATTGGAAGAGATCGTCATCGATTTCCACAAGGATTGGGCCCAACCACAGTGAGTTGTGAACAACAGAATTGCTAGGGTTCGAGCGAGTAGAAAGGCGAGGGGTGATAATCCGAAGGATGCGTGGCGAGGGTTGGATAGCCAGAGCGGGTAACTTAGGTCATATTCAATTCTCATCAAAGATTGAGATTATTGAGTGCGTTAGAGAGACAGAGAGAGGGTTTACTGAGAACATCCTTTAGGGTTTAGGTTGCGACTCTGTGTTGTTCGTATAATCTTGTGAGAGATGGACTCTCTTCTTGCAAGTTACGGTAGTGATGAGGACAAAGACAATGAGGAAGCATCCGAGGTGGTAGCACCCGAAATTCCCCGAAAGCTCTCCCTGTTCGGTCGCCTTCCACCTCCAAAGAAATCTGGAAACTCTAACCCTAACTCTTCGGGGCCATCATCACCACCATCTTTTTCTTCTTCAACTTCTTCGACGCCGTCTTTGTTCGCCAAGCTCCCTCCCCCGAAACTTGAACCGAAATTGGAACCGAAATTGGAGATTGAAGCTCATCCTTCTGTATCATCGAGGCCTTCGTTGTTCGGAGCACTTCCACCTCCCAAGCTTGAACCCGGCCTTGCAAACCCTAAAACCAAGAAGCAGACAATTTCATTCCGACCACCGGTGGACATCTCTGTTCTTGATGATGAGGATGACTGGGAGCCATCTAAAAAGAAGAGGGCTAAACCTGAACCAAGCTCAAATGTGGGAAATGTGGGAGGAGGAGGTGGTTTAAGTGCTCTTTTACCACCACCGAAGCATACATTGGGTGTAGGCGCATCTTTAGGAAGTGGTAGCACTTCTGGCACTTCACAGCGTGCAGCTGTTGCTGTTGATGTTGATAAAGCAGGCGTTCAGGATGTGGAATTGGATGTGAAACCTCAAGTTGCCCATGCAAAGACACCTGCAGCAGCCATTGATAACCGAGCGGAATCATCATCTGCGTTTCAGGGCCAAATGCAGTATGATAATTCTGCATATGCTGTGGACAATAGTTCTGCATTTCCTCCTCAGGTGTGCAATAACATCTTAAACCCTGTTTCTTGCTCGTGTTTGCAAAAGTGAAAATTTTCTCAACACTCCCTCCCTTCTAGTTATGTGTTCTGGATTGGTGACTGCAAAAGAGAAGCAATGCCTCAAATTTTGCTCCAAAGAAATTGTGGATATAATCCTGGAAGTGTTCCCCAAATTTCTCAAGAGAGTTAGCGAGAGCTATCTGAATTTTGGTCCAAAGATTGTGGATATAATCCTGGAAGTGGTCCCCATATTCTTTAAGAGAGTTAGAGAGAACTATCTGAAGACTGTGCAATAACATCTTACTCTGTTTTTTTGGTCTTGTTTACACATGTTGCTCAACACTCCCTCCCTCTTAATTTTCTAATCTGGATTGGTGACTGCAAAACAGAAGCATTGCCCCAAATTTTGGTTTAAAGACATTGTGGGTATAATCCTTGAAGTGGTTTTTAAATTCTTCAAGAGTTAGAGAGAGTTATCTGAAGATTGTGGAGGTAGTGTTAGCACTTTAGAAAGAAATTAAGGGGGCTGCAGAATGTGTAGTGAGTGGTTGCTTGTGAACAGATCCTAAGACATTGTGGGTTAATCCTGAAAGTGGTCCCCAAATTCTTCAAGACCTAAGCTATTTGATGGTTCTAGAGGTAGTGGAAGCACTTCAAAAAGAAATGAAGGGGCTGCAGTATGTCTGGTGAGTGGTTGCTTGTGAATAGATCCAAAGACATTATGGTCATAATCCTGGAAATGATTTGCAAAATTTTCAAGAGTTTAGAGTTATCTGAAGATTGTGGAGGTAGTCGTAGCACTTTAGAAAGAAACAAAGGTGGCTACAGAATGTGTAGAGTTTTAGTAAAGGGTTGATATCTGGAAGGTGCTCTTAAAGTTTGAATGGTTCTAGTACTGAATTTTTTTTCAAGCACATACTTTGATTTGTCATACATGTTGAGGCCAAGCTGTTTTGGCAAATTAATGAGAATTTGTGGTTTACCAGGTTCAGTACACGAATGAGCCGTATGGATGGGCAGCACCCCAAGGAGCATACGCAGCACCCCAGGAGCCCTACAGGACAAGCCACCAATATGAAGAGCAAAATTGGCAGCAACAAGCGAGTGCAGCAGCTTATACAAATTACTCAACCCCTGCTGCAGCTCCTGTTGTTCCTGAAGATCCACTTGCACAAGTTCTGCAAGCAGAGCGGCGAAGAGGGAGGGAGGACAGAATGCCAGCTCCTACTGTGGTGGAGGTCAAACAAGCTGATTTGACAGGTTCTAAATTGCGGGAAGATCAATTGCGGACGACTGGCATAGCATTTGGACCATCTTACCAGGTAAGAGTCTGCAGTCTTCATCTGAAAGGAAGTGCTTGGGGGAAGGTTTTTGGAAAGAACATACCGATGGGTGTATGGCTTTCATTTAAGAATGGCACAGTGGAATCTTTATTATGGCAATACCTCTTGAGGTATCTTGGGTGTGAGTTTAAGCAGAATTCGAATTGAAGCAGTAGAATAATCTCAGCATGGAATTTGATGCCTCCAAACTGATTGACAAAGATATTTATCCCATAAGTTTTGTTCATTTGTTCTTCTTTTGCCTTTTGCAGCCAGTTTCCTCAAGTAAAGACAAGCCATCCAAGATACATCGAAGGAAGCACCAGATTGGATCTCTATTGCATGATGCAAAGGCAAGAGAGATGGAGCTAATGGAGCGGCGAGCCAGAGGTAGCCTGACAAAGGCTGAAACACAAGCTAAATATGGCTGGTAGGGCAAGATAATTGTGTATAACTGACATGAAATTGCCACCAGTTCTTGCTCCTGTCCTTCATTGAACCCATCTAATATAGCTTCTGTAGCAAATGTGAACCTAGTTCTCAAGGAGTGGGTTGTTTGTCCACTGTTATTTTCTTGTCTTTCCAGTGTTGCAGAGGCAGTAAGGAACCTTGATAGACAACCACTATGAGTACAGTTTCAGTGATGACTGCAAGTGCAGATGAAATAGGCTCAGATGAAGCATGTACTGGCAAAAGCTGAATTGTAGCTAATCGGCGAGTCAAGATGATCTACAAATGAAGATTGGAGAGGGAAGCTTTTATGTGCAGCTTGCACATCTCAAAATTGGTGGTCTGTAACTGACTTTGTCTACTTAGTACTCAAAGCAAGCATCTCCGTCATCTTTGTATAGAGGTGTTCCATTAGCTGCTGGATTCTTGATTCTGTAAGTAGACTTGTTCTTGTTCTCGTTCTTATTTTTGCTTCTCTGAATCTTTTGTACACATCTACTAACAAGAGTTACGAAGTAGAAACGTGGACCGCATCATTGACCCTTGAATGTTTTCGCTCATGGCGGGTGGCTGAAACCCAAGGCCTTAACCCGGAACTCACAGGAACTCCGAGGTTAAGCTGGCTTTGGCCAGAATTGATTTCAGTAGACTATTTTGTTGGACTGAAGGAGTCTCTATGGATGTAGAAAATCTACAACTCTGAATTCTTCGAATTGTTAGTAGATCAACATCAAAAGTAATGATACCTCTTACAAGATTTCCAACTTCAAAAATCTGGAGCATGCAGATTGGAAACAACCACAAAAGACCAAGTTTGTCCCTGATGTCAACAGGCCATTCTTGTTCCCTAGCTGTCAGGAGCACATGCATGTTGACACTCAAGAATGTACAAAATGATGAAATAGGTCTTCTGTTTTATGGATGTTCATATTTGATTCAAGCATGTTCTTGTTGCAAGTGTGCAAGTTACTATTTCAGAAGTTTAAGTTCCTATTAAGGTATATGAGGCTAATTTGTTTAGCTTCCTTAATTGAACACCTATTTTTGGCTCCTAATTGGTAGTACAGTCACTTTAATTCGGTGGGTGAGTAATACATGGTGATTAGGTGTTGTCTTGATGATATTTGGGTTAGTTATTACCATGGCAAAAGTCAAACTACACACACCATCCTCCATAATGAGGAGTGCTATTCACCGAGCTATGACATGCTTGATTCTTATGCCTGAGGTGGCCAAATTAGGAGGCGGCATGTGGCTGAGGTGTAGACCAACTTGTATTGTGGATGTTCTATAATGCAAAAACAACTTGGCAACATTTTATCTTACATGTGAACACTTTCGAGACAGTGACAACCAATATTGGCATTAAACTAGGTTTACATTGGCAAATGACCCATGTAGGATCTGCTAATGATGTTGTCCACTTACACAACATTGAATGACAAAAGAGTTCCCCCCATAACACCACATTGAGAAGTAGAGAACCTTTGATCTTGTAGCCTAGAACAACACCTTCCTCAACTCGGAATTCAATGATTTCAAATTCTTTGATCTTGATTCGCAATTGCTAACGTGCTCAAGATTCTAATGCTCAAATCCATCGGATGGATGATTCTACAATGCTAGAGGTGTCCGTATTAGCATCATCTACATTATTTACAAGGCACAACATCACAATTATTAATATGCATGCAATGAAATAATGTAAAAAGCTTGACTATAAACTCGATCATGCACCTCAAACAAACATGTGTCATTCGAGAAACTTTTCTCTCTACACCCACTTCTCATCAGATATGTAACGCATAATCAGTGCAAGATGGTTAGCAAATCCAAAGATTGTGCATGCAGACATTTGCCTCATAATTTTCGGAGCTCATATGAGTATCTTCTATATTATCAAAGTGAAGATCCTCAGACTCATTTAAGTTATATAGAGGTCCCCCCAATCATGTTGACTATTGAGCCTAATTTGGTTAGCATATTTGGAGTGCATAGTCCAATCTCTTTTGGACACTTTTTTTGGGTGTCCGTCTTAGATCCACACAGAACCACATACCATTCAAATATAGGTGTCCAGATTGTTGTGTTAGAATTAGGCACGTCCACCTTATAATCAAATTTATTGATTCAAAGTTAACAATTCCTACAGTTCTGAAAGTCGCACTAAAAGCAATAAAGGCCAAGGTAGGATCTGATTTCCATCCTTCTTAAGATTTCAACATATTTCAACAGGACGCTAGTATATGTTTTCCATGAGGGCATCCTCCACGAGATAGGATGGATTTACATATGATGCAATTGTGACGTATCTGTGCACAAACTTCTGGAAGATCCACAACTTGTGGTGACTTCAGAAAAACAGCATCCAATGAGCACTATGCATGGATTCCAGAATTGTACTTGAACCATACAATCCCAAACCTTGAGGACAATAAACTGTAGGAGAAATAGCAAAATTGTAAGAGAAACTAAAAATAAGCAGATCATACTTCCGACTCAGATTGGGTATGCTCTGTAAGTATTTATCACATCCATGGAAGGGTACAAATATTAAAGAATAGACCTTCCATTCTACAACAGGGTGCAAATCACTTCTTTGGTGAAGGACTATTTAGAAAGAGTAAATTTTTTAAACTTACAATTGCAGTAATTGCAGCGATTAAGGATTGGGAGGATGCAGTGGCCCCAAGCAGATAATCAGCCTTCTCTTCAAGGGCAACATGTACTAGTCTTCTAAGCTCCATGTGTTTGTCACATGAGAACCCTGCTTACTTAACCTTCTCTCATTCATAGGAGAGATTTCCAAGTCTACCATCGATGTTCTTCACAAAGCAATGCTTCACTTCTTCTCTACTTTCCTTTCCAACCTCCTCTTCTGCAATATTGATACAACCAACATAATCATCATCACCACATTTTGCATGCCATCATCATGCAAGCATAAAACCAGTTCTTCGTTCTGCTTTCATCCCTCAGGACAGCTCATACTGAGCATGTGGCAAGAGACCAAGAGGGATAACAGTAGTAAACAAGAACAAAACATTTTCTCCAAAATTTTGTAATTAACCAAGAATTACCTTCATATCAGCAAGCATTTGAGGCATCTTCTGCATGAGTTCCACAGTTCGTGCACGCCTGGAAATGGAAGTAACTAGATGTGAGTCCACATATTATATGTGTTAGCTCGTCATAAATGCACATTGTGTTTTGCAAACCACAAATATACAAATCATTCCTCCTACTTACACATAATCAAAAGCAAATGATTCTGAGAACATATACAGCGGTAACAGGTTTACTAAAAATCACTTGTAAAAATTTGAACCAACAACACTTTATAAACCACTATTGTGGAGCATATACAGGACACATCACAAACTTCTAAATTCATATATCAACACTATTTCACATTGCTTCAACCAGATCAATACCTACCAAACCTAGGGTTGCAAATTTGACATTTTGTTTCTACGCTTTGTAGTTGCAAAACCTTGTAAAAGGTTGAATGATAAGTTCAATTGATGTTGAATGAATCACTAGCTAGCTCTTAGGTTTGCACTGGAAAGATACTTAACCCTGGAGTGCATGTACCAACATTGACTGACTCATCATTAAACAGTATTCAATTGCATTTTGTGATGCAATTCCAGTTGACTTACTTGAGTGCAGCTTCCCGATCGACTTTGTGACCTTTAATCTTGGTCTTCTCAGGTCTTCGCGGAGCATCATAGGGCCACTCACTACAACACAGCAACTATCGAAATGAAAAACTGAAATCTTAAACAATCAATTACGAGCAGGTACTCAAAAGAGTTCAGGGTTCAGGATTTTAGGGTTCAGAATTCAGGGTTTTAGGGCTTTGGGTTTAAGGACAACTCAAAAATGTAAAAGGAAAGATCTATAGAAAGATTTTGAAGTCGACTATACCCGCCAGCGAGAAGAGTTTCTTTCCGGATTTTGGCACGGTGACGAGCACTGATCATCGAAGGAGTCCATCGCCCTTTCGTCCAGTAGCCGTGCACACCCTTTGCAAGCTCACCGGCCCATTTCGCTAACCCTGATGCCATTGCCAAAATTCTAAAGAAGGTAAATTAGAATTTTCTTCAAATGAACATGTACGAAGGCCTCTTCCTCATATGCCTCTTGAATCCCCAAGCTTCTTAATCCTTGAACCTTGGAGAATCAGTTATTCAATGCCATATCCACGCACACACTGCAATGGTGATCAATAAGCTCCTCATTTACACGAGATTCGGTAGAGGAAATCAACCAAAGAATGTCTCAATCACAGATTCTCTACAAGCCTCTACAAATCTGAGCGCCGAATGTGGAAATCTAGAGCTTCGCAGTAGCCGGTGTTTGATCGATGATTCACGGCGGAAGGGGTTTAGGGTTTGTATTCCACGTGGCATCATTTAATTGGCTCAGAAAATATGTTCCTGTAGCCCATTTAAGGTAGATGGGCGTTATTTGATAACCTTTTGCTGTTTGCTGCCCACTTTATAGTTGGGGCGGGATTGAGGGTCAGCCCAAACTCTAAAAATTTGGCCCCATAAGATCGCTTAGTTTCTTCAAATCTGGTTCAAGGGTTTTAAATTAGGGTTGGGTCTGAATACCCACTCATCCCATGTGGTGTCTTAGGTGGCATAATTTGGCGGCAAACCTTTGGGTCAGCTTGAAGAAATCAAGATGAGCTTTTCCATGGCCCGAACTCTCAACATGGGGCAGATTGCGCTCATCCGTTGGAAAATGAACATCTCTACTATTGGTCCATAAAATGTTAATTCTCTTCACTGCACTTTCCCCTCAAGAACATCGGGACCTAAAATAGGGCCTCATCACTTTACATGTGATAAGGTTGGGCCCGCAAAAAGTTGATGTAGTTGGGCCAGATTTAGGGCTCATTTGCACATGAATTGGGCCAATGCTCGGGAGGTCCCAAGCCATGTATAAGTGGGCCTAAGGGCCACTTCACACACAAGCCAAGGTCTATGACCATGAAATTGTGAGGGCCCTTGATACTCATCCAAAGGCCGTATCGCTTACACAATGTGCTAAATTTTGCGTTAGGCCTACCTATTGGAGGTGGGCCTGACACAAATCCAACATACCATAAAATACTATTTATAATATGCCGTGTAGGAATCCATGTAGACTTTTCATCCATGATAATTTCTTTGGGCCCTTAGGCCTCCACCTTCTAGTGTGAAGTGAACTTGGACAGTCTCGGCTTTTTCAATCAATGAGAGATCTTAGAATGCAATGACCACATGCCTTCAATCTTGTGTGTGAAGTGGCCCTAAGTTACTTGGATTTGCGAGATTGAAATGTTTGTGGGTTTGCAAATTCATCTCAAGAACCCATGATCAATCTTGAAAAGTTTTGAAGCTAATATAAAAAAACATATAAATTATTAGAGCCCACTAACAATGAGCCATGAGAAGACCACATAGGTACCTTTGTCCCTTCCCCTCAATAATTTTGATTATTGAACCTAGAATGGTTAAATAGTTTTAAGCATGTAGTCCAATTTCTTTTAAGTACATGTCTTTTTGGTGTCTAATCTCAGTGGGGTCATTGGCGAAAATCATAGAAACAATCTGTGATAAAAAAAGAAGGATTTAATATATTCATCGTAGATAAATTTTGCAAAAAATGTAGATATAATATAGGGGGTTTTTAAATAATGAAACATGTTTACATGTAAAACACCATCACATATAATGGCCTCTTGTATCTGGTTAGTACATGTAAAATAGCGTGAAAACAATTATTAGGGGTAGCGGGTCTAGGGTAGGGTTGTGCTAGTGGATGAAAAGAGGTAATTTTCCGTTGTAATAAGAGAAATGTCCTTCATGAGAAAAAGTGTCCCTTATAGAACCAAAAAAAAAAGGGGGTGTAAGAAACAAATGGACAACAGTTGGGCTCCGAGAAAGAAAAAAAATGGGGTATAGTCAAGAAAATTGGTTACTTGGGGTACAAGGAAAAAAAATGCAATATAAGTAAAATAGTAATTTTTAAATGATTCCTCAAAAAATTATAAATATTGATAGGATGTATTAGAATACAAGCATTTACCTTTATTTTGAAAAATACCATACCTTTATTATCTTTTATGCAAGGTCAATAGCCCCCTAAATAAATAAATCCTAAGCACACGTGTATGCAAGATATAAGAGGGAGTGAACCCCCCCGAGTGTCTGATTAAGATAAGTAACTAAATTAGGCCCACCCACCTTAGTTTCATCCTTTAGATGATGGTGGGTGTCAATGTCAACTCCTTGAGGCCTAGTCAAACATATTTCAGTTTCCCACCGGTCAAACTCGAGTTTTTACATAATAGGTTGAAGTTTTTTGGTTTTATTTTCCATTTGCATTTTAAGTCCAACTAACAAAGTGAAGTTCTTTGAGAAGGCTTCTTCCAATGGATTTTGAACTTTTGAAAATTACATAGAATGTAAAATTCAATTGCTTTTTGAAGTCTATAAACAACGTTAAAGGTTTAATATAAACAAGCTCATAATACACTTGAATCGAGGCTTTCAAATTTCATTTTATAATTCCTTAACTTATGTACACCAAACAAGCCATACAAGAATTGGAGCTTGTATACATATACAACTTCATTTCATTTGTCAATGAATCTAAACTGGACAATTATAGCATCTAGAACCAAACTCTAAGGTAAAAGTGTTAGAAATAAAATATGCCTTAATTTCCGTGCATAAACTTGTATATTCAATACCTCTCAAAACTTGGTGAACGACACATTAGGTGATTTAGGAACATTGAAAGCTGAACAACATTTGAGCTTTCAATGTGAGAAAAAGATATCAAAGAAGACACGACCAAATGGTAGAAGCTTAGCAAGAAAAGGATTACAAACATTGAACCCAACTCAAAATATTATCATTAGACAATAAATGTCAAAACATGCACTGCTAGATGGTAGAAGCTTAGGGTGAGTTTCCATGTAGGCCACTCGCCCACTACATTCTAGTGGAAATGTAAATTCCACCAAGTTCCATTGGAATCTAGTGGGTAGGCGGCCTACGCAGAACCTCACCCTTACAAGAGCATGGTATAATAACTCTTAGAAGTCTACGAAGCCATTTTAAGGTCACATTAAGTGTATTTCTACATATTTCATACATATATCAAATGATGATTTTGAGAATACATTACAAAGTTTGTAATCACAATGAGCCGATTTCATGCACGTACTAAGTTAGTGTTTTCTTAGAGCTTGCATGAGGAAGAAACATAATAAATTGCAAAGCTATATATACATACATATACTTCATATTTCTTGTATGGTTGAAATGAACATATGAAAATATGAAAATTCAATACCAAGTACAGAAACCTCTTCACAAATTTGCAACGCGTATGTGCTTGTTGTGTGAGTAACATGGGTGCAAATTCAATTGCTAAACCGTACCTATACCATGGTGTACAAAAGCAATCTAAATATGCGTTCTAACTTATGCTCTTATTCTATTAAGTTTGCTAGTAATGTTGAGGACATTGACGACGTTGCCTAAGTCATTCAGTGTTCAGGCAAGCTAAGATCGTAGGAGAGACAAGTGTGCATCATATATTTAAACCTTGATAGAATGTTAGAAATTCTTGCTAAAATGTAAACAACCTGAACATTCATAGTTGCATTTCCAAAAATTACGAAGGAGACCTTCATGAATCCTATGTAGAATGACTACAACAAGCTCTCAGTCATTTTTTGACAAGTCAAATTTTAGCTACCAAGTGGATTTTAAAACAATCTTCGGGTTGTCATGAATATTCCTTTTGTTTAGGAACATTCGGTGGGCGTTCCCCCTCGATATCTCACTTTCAGCATGGCCACATTACACTTGCTCAAACTACTGAGAAGTTGAAGATTGGACAAGCTCTCAGAAAGTTGGAGCTTTAGATGACAGCTTGTGACT
This sequence comes from Polytrichum commune, assembly GCA_950295325.1. Classification (NCBI taxonomy): domain Eukaryota; kingdom Viridiplantae; phylum Streptophyta; class Polytrichopsida; order Polytrichales; family Polytrichaceae; genus Polytrichum; species Polytrichum commune. The sequence continues at coordinate 42,624,977 of OX485807.1, forward strand.
TAAATCCAAGACTTAAACTCCGAGTATTGCAAGTTTGAGCTTTCAACTCGAGCTCTAGTGTAACCTTTGTGCACATCAACCACATGTGCTTACCTTGACAGGTTTGCAACTATCATTTGATTATCTGCTGTAAATATGTATTTAAATATGTACGTAACGTTTCTGTAGGAAGAGATTTTGCATCGGATGTACTCACAGGAATTGGTGACCTTGGCTAAACCGGAGATGGCAAAGAATCTGTTTATTTGAAGAATTGGAGTAATAGCATATTTGTCACTTCCAATCTCAAATCAACCACTCTGTTTCAAATTTACACACTATTCTTTGTTTGATGCAAACATGACTCCAAAGATGTACACTACATATTGCCATACATCAGTCGGCTAGTCCAAGAAGGATATTAATGCAACAGTGACATATATTGCTCAGCCTGTCTGTTTATTAATTTTGTAAGGTTCATTTGTGAAGGAAATGATATTTTCTTAACGTGATTGGTAGAGCTCAAAAAGCGAACAACTGCACTTAAACAAGTATGCAATTACAAGTGATAAAAAGAGCTGATATAATTATCTGGAATTTGAGTCTGTCATCTGGCATGGGAGTGTACCTGATCACCTGCAAGAATGTTGCATACCATCTTTCAATTTGAGGGCTTCCAAAAGCACAAGCTCTCCTCAGCCCAACTGCACAAGACAAGCTCACCTCATCGAGGGTCATGCTTCTTGCCATTAAGTTTTTGAAGAAAGGTCTTCATTAAACATCCAGTTCTTTAGATATCAAAGTGAACTGACCGAGCTCAAGCACTATATGGGTGTGGGGCATATGTCATCATTTCCTGGTGACCTTGCCACTGCTATGCACTGCTTTGAGCCTTGCATAATATTGTCAGCAGTGCATAATATTATCAAAGCAGTGCATAGCAGTGCATAATATTAATTCATCGTCAGCAGGTTCTGCGTTTGAGACGCTACTAGAATAACAATCTGAATTAATTTTGAATCATATAGAGGACTGTTGATTTTGAGATGAGAAAAAAAGGAAGGTTACAAACCTCAGTGGTGACTTGATACATAAGATGAGAGCATCACATAAAGCTAAGTGCCACAACCAACAAAAGTGGTTAACTGCAAATTCACAGTGAATTTGCACTAAATAAGTCAGCCCAGAAAGTCAAAAGGGATGTTGAAAAAAAAACCAATGTAAAAATGTATGTAATCAGAGAAGGTGCACCAATGCTGCACAAGTCACACATGATCCTCAAGATCACTCAAACATAATATTGTACACAAGGCTATATCTGACATGCTTGGTCGCAGGCTACATCCGAGGTCCATCAGCGTGCAATATTAGCCTTTCAATGGATCAGGTCTACGATCAGAGCATTTTTAACTGTCAGAAATGTCCATGAACAATCAAGAAAGTAAAGCACTTTCAAACAAGAGTCACTGCTTGCACAAATCTAGGCATCCTCTATTAGTATACACTCAATTCTGGGGGTTAATGAACGGACATCAATTCGAAATTTTCAAACTAGCTAGCTGACTGCCACGTTGTCATGTATCCCAATGCCACATCTTTACAAGTGATGCCAGCAAGTCACATTACCAAGCCATGTCGAAGTGGCACCCAGTCAGCACTCCTTTACGATCTTTCGCTTTTGGAGGAACTTGAACAGCTTCTTGTGATCAGTAATTTTAGTTAGCTCCTCCACAAGAGCTTTCCTGGAGTTCGCCCACAGAAGTTCGTAGGAGATGAAACTAGCAGTTGCTGTAAGACCCACCATTTCAAAAGCTCCGTCAACTCCAGCAAGAGCACCTACTGCTCCCGCCCCAATGGCCAAAGCTGGAAATGCAGCCTGCAACGCCCTGAATTTGGCGTTTGCCCTTTCTTCTTCAGCTTGAAGTGCAAGCTCCTCTCGTGACAGCTCCTTTGGCATTGAAGGCTCCTCTTGCCCTTCTAATTCCAACCTTCCGCTGTCTGCTCTATTAATCTCATCCGCGAAAAATGGCGTTACATTGTCATAAGACTTCGACTCTTGTTCATCAGGAAAGAAAGGAGTGACATCCTTTACTTCAAGATCGTGCCCTTTAGGCATAGATGACCGATCGGAAGGGAAGAATGGTGTGACTGAGTCGTATTTGGAACTCCTATCAAGAGGACTAGGACTAGGGCTGGCTTTTGAGACTGGAGTCAAATCTGAAGGGAAGAAGGGCGTTACATCATCATCAGACTTCATATTTTGTTCATTGGGAAAGAAAGGAGTGATATCCTCCTTTGAATCTTCAAGATCATGCTGTTTAGGCACAGATGACCGATCTGAAGGGAAGAACGGTGTGACTGAGTCATACTTGGAACTCCCGCCCAGAGGGCTAGGGCTAGGACTCGATTTTGAGACTGGAGACAAATCTGAAGGGAAGAAGGGCGTTACAGTGTCATAAGGTTTCGTCCCTTGTCCATTGGCATCGGAAAGAGCAACCGAATCCGAAGAATTTGATGTCTGGTTGACCTCATCCTCGAAGAATGGCGTTACAGCTTCTTCTTCTGATTTTTCCCCTTGCTGGTCCGCAGAGATGGGAGCAACAGACGCTGAGGAAGTGTTTGATTGACTGACCTCATCTGGGAAGAACGGAGTAACATTCTTGTACGATTTCGTGCCTTGCTCGGTGGCAGTGGCGGCAGAAACTGACTCCGAGGAAGTGCTTGATTGGCTGACCTCGTCCGCGAAGAATGGCGTCACAGTGTCGTATGACTTCGTGCCTTGCTCGTCAGCAAAGAAGGGAGTGACAGGTTCTACTGCATGACTATTATCTTTGGAACTAGAAGACACTGGGGACCGATCTGAAGGGAAGAACGGCGTAACGGAGTCATACTTTGAAGTAGGTCTCGGCTTCGACACTGAGGCATTATTCTTCGAAGGGGTAGCCGAGTCTGGAGAGCTAGCTTTCTGAGAATGCGGGTCAGTTTTGATTCCGGCCTTAGAAATGCTCGGGGGCAAAGGCATGGACGAATAATCAAGAACTGATCTAAGAGTATTAGGTTGGAAATCAAACGTGGTGAGGATTGCAGCAGCAGCTGCAGATTCAGCTCCTCGAAGTCTAATATTTGCCACTTCGTCATCATCTGGTTGAAATTTTTTATCACCCTTTATGATCTCTCTGTGTGGCAACCGAGGTCCTCCTCCATCTTTGCCAGCAGAAGCCGCGGGACTCTTCTTTTGCATTGTCTTAGTCACAAGTTCTCCCGCGAACTCCCCCTTCAATTGAACATCTTCTAGATTTTCAGACTGATTGAAGACTTCAGAAGCTGACGCGACTTCCCGCTTTCTTCCCGGTTGTAGTATGACCACAAGAATGGCCAGAACAACCGCGGAGCCTGCCGCAATTGCCATGGCAAAAGAAATTCTAGGAAAACCACCGTTAGATGGAGGGAAGTAATTAGGAACACTCGAGGAGGTAGTGAGACTGGCAACTTGAATGCCTTTACTGGGATTTGCTGCCAGTTTTTCAGCACTAATTTGCTCAGCAACCGTCATCGGATCAATTTCCACCATGGCATTATTGGCGAGTACTCTATTCACCCATTCTTCGGCCTCCGCATTCACAAGATCCGCCTCCGCCTCCACTTTCACCTCATATTGTCTTCCTTTTCTTACACGCAGTCGAGACGATCTGCGGTATGGCTTCTTCGGCAAAATAACTAAAGGAGTGTTCCTGCAACAAGGCTCCTTGTTAGGGAGTTTGACATGGTCGATGGAAGCTCCAAGTTGAGTATCTGATCGACCTTCTGATGATGTCGATCCCTCCTGCCTGTATTTGGCAAGCACTGATTTATTGGAGAATGAGATAGAGCGGGAGCTGAGGTGCTGTGTGCTGGACAACCGATGCAGAAGCTTCGAAGAAGCATACGGCAACAAACAGAGCGCCATGGCCTCTCCAAAAAAATTCTCTCGATCCTCTTAGGCAATGACACCAATTCCTTAGCCAGAAGTTCCCTTAGAATCCGCTCACTCACACCCCAAGCGCTTCTTATCTTTCCTCCACTGGTCAGCCCCTTCTTCCAGTAACCTCAAAGGAAGAAATGCACAACCGGAGCCGGAACGCGGACGCCATCGCAGATAATTTTCCCACTGGTAGGTAGCCAGTGCACAAACAAAAAAACCATCAAACAAAGAGCTCGAAAATTATAGACACATGGATTGCAGATTACTTTGCCACTAGTTAGATAGCCAGTTCACAAAACAAATAAATAAACTAAAAGCTCGAAAATACGGAACACATGGACCCCTCGCGAGGCAGAAGAAACAGCACAAGCAGAGTCAACCAAAAAGGAAAATCATTACTTACTCTATCAAAATACTCCAAAACCTAGAGCATCGCTTTACTGGACCTCCAAAAACGTCGACAACATCGAAAACAAGAACCGCAACAAATTAATGCTCCCGTCACGATTAAAGCACCGACTACTCCTACCTCAAACAACTAGACCTATTTCGATCGCAACTGTAAGTTATAAGCTTCTCCTATTCCGCAGAAAATTAAAATCTCCTCTTCTTCTTTAGTACGAGTGCATACTCTTCCACACCGCAGCATTCGTGACTCCGCCACATCGTGATTCTTTCTGCGGAGTCAATCCTAGCGTCGGTTCGCGACGAGACAAGCAACGGCGATCGGCTGGCGATCGGTTTGCGATCTCTTCCAGATCGATGGTGACGGGGAAGAAGACAAGCTTCGGGGCCAATCACAGGCTCCCATCGCGATTTCCTCATTACAGCGGATAATGCTTTCAAACCCCACCCTCGTCCACTTGTACACACACCAAAGCCAAATCCACTCTCCTCTGACTGGGCTCCACCATTGCTAAAACCTCGCTTCGCTCGTTGACCGCCGCAACCACAGCGTTGGCAGGCACTCGAGTTCGCTTTCTGTATGTGCAGGCAGGGAGAGATTGGTTGAAGAGCAAATTGCAAAGGCCAAATCCTGCTAAAGAAAAGTCCTGATGATATCAGCAGCAGTCATATCCATTTCGTAGTAACTTCATAACAGTAATCGACCAACAACACCAGATGGAATGTACCAAATCATCATTCATGAACGACTCCAGTCGATTCCAAAGTGCAGCAACCAATTTTGTCGCCGCGCCATCCTTAGCTGGAAGTATCATGTCTTCGCTGCCACACTCTTGCTTTCCATCTGGACTTTCGACTTTGGATGCCTGTATGTCTGAAGAACATTCTAGAATCTAAAGGTTCTTGCTGCACTATCTACTGATATCAAGGTTTAAGCATGCGGGCGGTTAAATTAAACTTTGCCGATGTTGGTGAAGTTTTGGATGTCGGTCCAGTAGTTTCATGTTGAATAAGTACATGTCCATTTGAATGCATCATATTGAGTTTATATCCTTGATGTCATATTCTTGTTTTCCATATAAATATTTGACTTTGGATGCATGCATGCATGTGGAAAGAACATTCTAGAGGTTCTTTGCTGCACTATCTACTGATAATAAGGGTTGAGTGTGTAGTTGGTTAAATTAGGTTTCACCGATGTTGATGAAGCTTTGGACGGGATCTCCTAACATTTTAAACATTGGTCGAGCAATTCGTGTTGAGTAAGTTCGGGTTCATTTGAATGCATCATCTTGAGATTATATATTTGATGCCGCTCTCTTTCTTTTCATATGGCCACTCAACTTTGGATGCATGTTTGTGGGAAGAACATTCTAAAAATCCAGAGGTTATAGTTGTACTATCTACAAATATAAGGGTTGAGTGTGCGGTTGGTTAAACTAGACTTTCTTGATGTTAGGGAAGCCTTGGATGTGATCTTCTTGCATTTTATTTGTTGGTTGAGCACTTTCATGTTGATTAAGTACATGTTCAAACTTTGCCAATATCCACAAAACTTAGCCTTTGGACAAGATCTCTTAGCATTTTGTTGGTCGAGCACTTCCATGTTGAATAAAAACTCACATGACTGCATCATCTTGAGATTATATCGTCATTGTTGCACTCATGCTTGTTTTTATCTAGACACTAGACTTTGCATTCATGTATGTATAAAAAAAGTTCTAAAATCTAGGGATTCGTGCCAGCATCTAACAAGGGCCGACAATTCTCATGTGTTGTCGATGTTGGCGACACTTTATAAGAAATCGGTCTCTGAAACCGATTTCGATGTCAGATCAACTAAAAACAATAACCTCCGGGCTGCATACTATCTATTTCAGCGCTTTTATGTTGGATGAATGGGACGTATGCTCGTATACAACATATGATAATCCGCTCTCTCCCAAAAGGCTGAGTTTCACTTGAGGTTTTGCAGGCAATCCTAAGCTTTTCGGTCTCCGTAGAGGCCGCTACCTGCCCTCTAGGGGGCCATCAATTTCCTGGAATGACTTTACTTGCGATAACCGTTTCAGTACTCCTGTACAGTACATTCTCTATTGCAGTTTCCTCTACCACTAGCCAGAAAGTTGGTCTCTTTTGTCTGTATTTCTCATGATCTACTTGCCTTTGTGTCTGGTGGACTGTAGAGACTGCTGGCATATGCAGATGAAAGGCCTCATGATCATGATAGCTCTAGAGTACAAAGAATGCCAACATGGACCGCCAAGGTGTCTAAGGTCGAGGCATACGTAGTCGATCGAGTCTCTTTAACGGCTCACTAAGGTCATGCAATGTCAACGTGGATGAGACCTATATGTTTTTAAGTGAACGGAGTTAAGGTTTCTGTGGTGGCAACTTGTGATTGATTACTCTCATAAGAGTTTTGTCAACTAATGTAACCAAGCATTCAGAATTGAGATGAGTGGTTATGGGTTAACGTATAGATCGACTTGTCTGTTACCCTAACTGTACCGCATCAATATTTGTGATATTTTTCATGTTTGTGATTTTTCATTTTTTGGGGGGCATTCTCCTTAAAATTTGTTTCTCTTCGCAAGAAAAAGAATTGCCCGTTGTTACTCCTCCTAAACAAGTGCAAACTCTCTTATATTTTATCGGGTGTAGATGCCTCAACCTTACATGTTAGTGTAGAACTCTATGGCTTGGACTGTTTACGAGATATTTTTAAATAGTTGGAGAGTCGACTAGAGACCAGTGTTTGGGAAGGTTTTTGGGCGTCATAAGTCAAAATCCTAGTGTTTCGAAGTGATTTGATGAACCGGGGGAACCGACTGCTAGTTACAGATGAACCGGTTGAGATTGAGAAGTAACAAGTTGAAGGTCAAGACTTTTGGAAAATTACCGATCATTTCAGAGGAATCTATGGAATATACCTCAAATAAACAAAGAAAAACTGATTGGATGAATTCACAACATGTAACTGGTTGGACTTGGAAACACTAGGATTTTGACTGATTATGCTCAAAAACCTCCCTGGACACTGAACTGGTTACATGTTATGATCTTTCAGTTTTTCTTTATTAATTTTAGGTATATTCCACAATTTCCTCTAAAATGATCAGTGATTCCTGCATTCTTGAACTTCAACCGGTTCATCTGCAACTAGCGATCATTTCTCCCCATACATTGCTAAAGACTGATCATGTGAACAAATTAGGCATAACGAGTATCGTGACTTACACCACTGGAAAGATAATTAACTGTTTCCTTAGCCTGTGACAAGACCTGGGATTCACTTCTTGACTAATTTTGGGTTTAACAGAATAAGGAACAACTTTATGGTTTTGAGGAAGTTCGACCACACATCACCAGGCTTTTGTTGGGTTCCCATTTGAATCTTTGTTTGTTAGCATTTTGTACCTTCCTCTTCATGCCAAAAAGATATAGCAAAAGGGGTGAGAAAAAACCGGGATACTCACATCACAACATTTTAAAAGTACCACTCAACCACATTGTTCAAGTGCAAACAAGAAGAGAAGCCCTGTTGTGAGTCCTCTTGAAAAAGTTGCCCTCTTATATGCGTCCGCGCAACTAACCACCTCCATTTCTAAAGCATTGAAGGGTTGCAATGACTAACCTACTTGGGAGTCAATTTCTGTAATTGCTATAGTCAACTATCCACATGTAGGTTCAAGTTCACCTGCAAGTGGCACTTTTTCTGCCCATGGTTCACATGGTTAAATGAACCGACAGCATATTGCATTTTTTCTCTGCTCAAATGCCCCCATTTTCACAACCAACAGGATACTGTTTTTTAATTCCACTTATAGTGCCCTCTTTTCCAACACATCTAAAGTTGGATTTGCTACTATCATCATTTGTTGGGTGTTGTGATTTTTTAAAGCAACTACAGGAAGAAAATTGCTGATGTTCTACATACTATGTATTGTCTCTTGCAATATCACACAAAAGCTTTTGGAAACCAACTTAAGGGACTTACAGAATTCACAACTTCTCTGAAGTTTAAAAACTAATTGATGGTTTCAAGGCATATGAAAGAGACAAAAGAGATACACAGTGATGAGACAGACAGAGAGATATGCTGATCCTCTATCCCAACCCAGGCCCACAAGTCAATTGCAACCAGGTTCTGCTGACAGCTGGCCACAACCTCAAAGTAGTGGAAATATATCATCACCCTTAGCTCAAGATGATTAAAGTAGAGGCAGAAGTAGGATTTCGATTTGCACTGATGGCAAAAACTATGATGCTGAATGCCACAGATCCCTTCAAGAATCAAAACTCTCATTCATGATGTAGTCACAGAGAACCAACTCTTCTTAGGGATGCTTTGTAAGCCCTGACTAAACACTAGATTGGCAAAGTTTCTGCAAAATCGAGCTCCATCCTAGGCTGCAGCAACCTGCTTCCTTGGGGCTGCCTGTGTGCCTGCAAGGTACAAAAAGAATGAACCACCATAAGATTGAGACTACAACCTGTATGACAAACCACATAATAGGTACAGTTCATAGTATTTTTCTGGTCACAGAATCTACAAACAATCCCTTGATACTCCTGCAGAACAATTATCAGTAATCTGTGACCAGAAAGCAGGATGTGAGCCTCCGCAGACATAACTTATACGCCTCTCATGAGTATTCAATACAACAATGGAACATACCTTCCCTGAAGTTGTTCTTAAACCTCCGAGGAAGATGGCGCAGATGACGCATACGTCCAGTTCCAGTAGTCTTCCTCCTGATGGCCTTCACACTCCAGTTGTCTGCAAGTGCACATTTATCAGCTGACTGTGGAGAACCTATATAACTGACAGAAGAAACCAATAGACTACACAACATGAATGGTGGGTCCCCATCAAAACTTGATTCATTAGCACTAGTACCCCTCTGCCATGCCAAAAAGATTTAGCAGAAACCAACCAAGGGATCCACATCATGAAAATAAAATAAAAATCCCAGGCCACACGGCTCAAGTGGAAAAGAGTGATTGCAGTAGTGCAAAAGTAAAGTCCTCTTGTAGAAGGTTGTTCTCTTACATGTGTGCTCGCAACCGCCTTCTATTTCTTAAGAGTCTAAGTTAAGAGTGTAACCGTTGCAGTGCCTTGCCCCTACTTAAGAGTCATTTTTCCAACTTTCTTCAGGCCGTTTCAAACTCATCCACATGCCGGTTCAAACTCACCCACAAGTGGTACTTCCTCCCCATGGTTTGGTTATATGAACTGAGAATTAATAGGAGATTGTTCTTGTCTCCATTTCTACAGCCCTAATTTTTCTATTGACCCGTCTCCATAAGTAGTGCAGGCTATGCAACATTGGGACACCCTAGAGGCTCAACAAAATACAGCCCCAAGATTTCAAGAGTTAGAAAACGGCATGTTGCCAAATAATATGTAGCAACATATGTGATGCCAGAGTTAGGAAATTCCCAGGGAAGTGGCACTCCGCAATTCCCAATGCATCACCATTTACTCATTAAATTTTGAGCCCCATACCACATATCCAAACAGAAGGCTGCCAAATTCAATGCCGGACTTTGTTTCACATATCTTAACATACCCAGTAGGCCAGAGAGCTGGACCTTCCAAAACACGATGCTGTTTAGAAATGTTAAGCCCATTGGTCTATCAGTCATATTCCAATGCCATATGTACACATCATGTTACTATGTCAGAAAAATGTGTTCTCAAAGACTATATTGTGGTTATGACTGACATGTCTCTGAACGACCCCGGCCCTAGAACCCATGGGCCTGACAAAAATACAACTGAGAAAATGGCACTTACAACTGCGAATGCGTGTGGCAGGGTAGGCACATGCTGAGCAGCGACTCTTCTGAATGTGGAAGCTCCGGCGGCCACAACGCCTGCACAGCGTGTGAGACTTGTTTCGGCGCTTGCCGAAACTCCCTGTTCCCTTAGTCTGCAGTTCTCAGAACCCTAAACCCATCAGAATCTTCACACAAACCCCAAGGCAACTACTCTTTACATAATGAAGCAATTCCTCCCAGTACGCAGAACACATAACAGAAAACGGCAAACACTTCCAACATCCCCCTCCTTCATATGCTGATGATCCCCGAAGGTAGTGCTTAATGCACTGGATAAAGGCATACCAAAGAGAGTTATTCTATCTCTAAAGGAATGCCAAGAAAATCCAAGAGTCGGCTTGGAAAGCCTAGAGATTGTAACGAGCACAAACCCTAGAGAAGAGAATGATAGACCTAACCCAACCACATAAGAGGGGGTTAACCGCAAAACCCTGACAAATACGAAAGTCTTCAATACTCGACCAACAATCAAGATTCTCGAAACTAGTGCAAATGAGTGAGTATACCATCTAGGGTTTGGTGCCTTGGAATTCTCAACATAAAGATGTAAGTCAAATTTTCACAGAACGAAAGGTAAAGGGTAGTAATCCACGAACCATACGGTTGGAATGTGGACAGAAGACAATGTGACGCAACCATGTGTAAGAGGGTTAATCCCAGAACCGTGACAAGTGTGAAGCTCTGCCAACAATTAGGGTTGTGAACAACCATGTGCGATCCACTTAGGGCTTGGTGCCTTGGAATTCTTAACACAAAGATGTAAGTCGAATTCTCATCAAGCGAAAGATAAAGGGAAGCAATCCACGAACTCCGTAGTTGGAATAAGCACAGACAACGTGATACAAACTCTACCAACAATTAGGGTTGTCGATACTCGAGTAAGATGAATGAGCGTACCATTTAGGGTTTGGATCCTTGGAATTCTCAGCACAAAGATGTAAGTCAAATTCTTATAGACGAAAGATAAAGCGAATGATCCACGAAATATTCTATAGGTGGAACAAGGAACGATAATGGGCCTTGAGTGGCTCGTTCTCTTAACCCCTACACGCTCAAGCCTTCCATTCCATTTTCGGGCATTTCCAGTATCAGTGCTTTATTTTTCTGATATGTAGCAAACTACACTTTGTATTCTTGACATCCAACCATACGGATGTGAACTAGACTATCATGTATCCTTGTCATGGAAATTTGAAGTCAATCATACCACATTTTCTAGGTCAGCTTAACATATGGACAAGGCCTTCATCCAGGAGTGTAGTTAAAGAAAACTCTGAAATTTTTCGTTTCATGATCATTTTGGTCATGCCACAAATTTTAAAAAGTTGACAACTTTATCATAATATGTTATGTGGATGACAAATGAACTACTTCCAATAATTTGGAATTTTTGGAACAAAGTGAGATGAAGTCCGTCACCCTCAAAGTTGGAAGGTTCACATGAGATCATTTTGGAAGATTAATTAATTTAACGTAACTGAACATAACTAAGCACAAAGTCTAAGCCTAATTGGGCTACAACCTCCATTTGGAGTTGCTAACCATCTCCTACTGATTATATGCTTCAATATCCTAGGAGAAGTAGGCTAATCGGTAAAATTAGCCATTTTAGCTGGGATTGAGGTGATAAAAGAAGAGAACATAACCAAGGAACATGGAGAACCAGCCACTAGTTACAGAAGAACCGGTTGAGTTTGAGAAATAACAAATCGAGGTCCAAGACTTTTTTGAAAACACCAATCGTTTTAGAGGAATTTAGAGAACATAACTCAAATTAATAAAGAAAAAAACGCCAAAAGATGTCAACATGTAACCGGTCCGACTTGAAAAGCACTAGGATCACAACCAATTGTGCCCCAAAAATCTCCCCAGACACCGCTCAGAACACATCCCTTGCAGTAACCCCATCCAATGCAGTGTTCGGGGAGGCTTTTGAGCATAACCGGTCGAGATCCTAGAGTTTCCAAGTCCAACCAGTTACATATTGACGTCTTTCGGTTTTTCTTCATTCATTTGACTCTAAAATGATTATTAAATTTCTCTAAAACGATTATTTGACTATAGATTCCTCTAAAATGATCGGTAAATTTCCTGAAGTCTTGAACTTCAACCGGTTATTTCTCAAACTCAGACGGTTCATCTGTAACTAGCAGCCCGTTTCTCCCCGTTCATTGATCCAATGCTGTACAAAATATCCAGTATGGAGCACTCGACCATTCTCTGGGCATCCATGTCAGATAAGATTCATAAACGTAGTCAAGAAAATATCGGACTGGAAGACCAGTGTCAACATGAAACTTGGCAATGCAAAAAGCGGGTGTCGAGTCATGTTCTTTCGTTGAAACATATTAAGCTTAGTATTGCCAAATGTCCACTTCTTCCTCTCAAACCCTTTCCAAACATGCTCTTAAACCAAAAAGGATCTGCAGCAGGCAGTTCATTTGTAAAGTGCAGAACGGTTTCTTTGGTAGACATACGCACAGCTTTAATTACATACCACACAAACCAATTCAAGCTAGAACAGGAGGCTCATTGAGTTGATTACACAAAGCCAAGTTCGAGTGGCCAAGTTGAAGACGACGAACCTCGAGCTTGACAAGTACAGTAATCTCTCGTTTAAGTACGCATCCGTTTAAGTACGCATCCGTTTAAGTACGCATCCCGGCTAAGTGCGCAATTCTTTTGACTAAAATCAGGGTTTGTACTTTATTGTTTGAACATGTCATGTAGAGTCATTTGCCGCGAATGCATGATATTTTTACGCTTGACATTCAATGGCGGTTTGTTAAACGTTTTGTTGAAACGTCTCAAAACGATCTTTGCAATTCATCATACATCTGTTCAGTTTCCGTTTGAACATCGGAGCAAAGCAATTGGTCATCGATGTCAAGGACAGTTTTGGGTAGAGCTTCAATGCCTTTGAAGTCGGTAGCACTTTCATATTCAACAATGATTTCACATCGTTGGGCTTCGGTCAAGTGGATTGCCTTAGGTTTCATCCGTTTCCCGTTGCAATTCATCGAATCAAAGGGTCTAGAAAACGATGTGAGTAAAATACACACCTACCAACTAAGTGCGCACCAACGGCTCCACTTCAAAGTGCATACTCAAGCAGGAGATTACTGTAAGTAGATGTGTAAAGTGAGACATGTGCTATTGGTAGACATAAGCACAACATCAAATTATTAGTGCCACACACCAATACAAGTTTAGAACAAGAGGTTAATCGATAACACAAGCTCGAGTGACCGATTGAAAATGGAAGAAACTCAATCGTAACTAGTTGCTCAGAATCCTCTGGAGATCCTATTTTCTCATGACTGATCCAACAAACAGGGAGGACCGATGGCTAGTTACAGATGAGTCGGTTGCTTTTGAGAAAATTAATAACCAGTTGAGATTCAAGACTTCGGGAAAATTGCCCATCATTTTAGAGGTATTTAGAGAATTTACCTCAAAACAACAAAGAAAAACCGGACGATGTTAACATGTAAGGTCGAGGCATCCATGGTCAGCTAGGTCCATTTAACCACTCATTTGGTCATACAATGCCGACATAGATGAGATCTATATTTTTGAGGTGAACAAAGTTAAGGTTTGTGTGTTTGTGACTTGTGATTGATTACCGGTTTGGACAATTGTTGTAGTCAAGGAGTAGCATTGAGGTGAACAATTATGGCTCAAACTATGTGGAATCCTAAAATCTACGCTCCGGAATTTGTACCAATTTCCATATTCATGATTTTTTTTTTAAAAAATTTAAAGTGATTGCATTCTTCTCAGAATTTGTTTCTCTTCACATGAAAAACAATTCCGCGCTCCTCCTAAACAGATGCAAACTCTCTTATATTATCGGTTACAGATGCCTCAACCTTAATCGCTTGGACTTGGAAACACTAGGATCTTGACTGATTATGCCCAAGAATCTCCCGGGACACTGGACTGATCCGATTGAATGCACCGCTTCACTGGATAATGTAAGGAAAGAAAGTTAACAAATCAAACTTCTCCAGCCCATGTGGGCTACTTTACACACCTGATACCACAGCCATAAGGTATTCTGAGAGACCGGAACGCCCTTTTGAGTGCCACTTGTTGAACTTAAGCTTATAGTTGTGGTACTGCAAGCTCAAAATCCTCTCTTCACTTACTTTATGCGGCAGCTCTGGTGCTGATGAGGCGAGGTGTGGTACAGCATGGGAGTAGGAAATGTGTGTGGAAAATGCAAGATCCTCCAAAATATTGCTCAAAAATCTCGCATACAACAACAATGAGCGTACTAAGCGAGCGAGTGGTCGAGCAAGTGACATGTGGCAATCACCCATTGATCTCTACCTGCATACAAACCCATTCATCTATCTAACAACATCGGGTGCATAGTTGTCACGTGCACGTGTCAAGCTAAAAGATTGGTAAGACATGTCATGGAGGTGGGGTGGATCGCAAATGTAAAATATGATAAAACCAAACAACACACTTTATGCCCCTTTCCCACATGACTTTAGCTTAGTCTAAAAGTTCGTTCTAAAGAACACAACCTTCATACTATCGTCTTTATCTAATCCCAAGCCCAGTTGGCAAAGGATGTGGCATGGTTTAAAAGCGGAGGTTTTAAGCCTCAAGCACCAACCCTCCCATCGGTACCTAGACATGAGACAACACTGTATGACTTTTAAAAGTGTCGCCTCCCGCCTTTGTGGTTGGTTGCTTTTAGTCTTAGCTATGAGGGCACAAGGAGCTCCATTATCAAAAACCGATGGTAAGATGGATGAGTGGTAAGATATTTGGGGATGGGACAAAATCTATCCAACATGTCATTCCTTGGTAGATAAAACAATGAACATGTGTGAAAGCTACTTAACTAAAACCTACTCGAAAATCTCCGGAGCAAGTTCTTTTAGGTGCATTGGGATAGCCAGATGCCTCTGCTATAACCGAGAGAGCTTTACTGGGTCTTTAGGAAAGACTTTGGTTATTTGGTAAAGCCATGTGAGGATGGGCCTTTCGCTTGCAATCTTGTCAAGTTGTTATTCATATGCACATGTGTCATGTGCTAGTACAAGTCACGCATACATGACAAACTACACTAAACAGTCCTATCAGTGTTGATGGAAAACTAATGCGGAAATGATTAATGCATGCCACATAATTGTCTAGTCATGATGGACATAACATGAGCCCAAGATCCTCGCCTTCCACTAATTCCCCCTAGAGACTTTTGACGAACACCTTACTTGAAGTAAAATAGTCACCTTACATCATAAGTAGCATAAAATAAAAAATAGTCGGCTACATCGATTGCCCAGAAAAACAATCAATGTAGCCCACACTAATTTCAAACTAGAGGTTTGACGTGGGTTGAAGGTTAATGTGGCGTAAGAGAATTATTGTGGCCCCCACTAATAGACGTATTTTGGGACCTATTTAGTGTAGTGTCTAACATTTACGGAGCAACCCTTCCAAGGGTCTATGAGGAGCGGATCCTTTTCGTGAAGAGATACACCTCAAGAATAATTAAAACGTGAAATAGTAGGGGAGGGGTTGTTGTCATGTGTGTTACAAAATTTGGAGTTTGCCTTAGTTCTCTCCAATACAATGATGAACCGAGTCACCAAAGATATGCCCTATCATATGTACATTTAAGCAACCTACGGCGAGGGTTAATGGACAATGACACAGTCACCGTTCCAAAGTTCCAAAACAACCAACTGTCAACGGCAGCACATTGGGCAGACGGTTTGAAGATGATCATGGACATTAATCCATATGCAAGTGCAATGGGGCAAGATGACATGGGTCCAAGCTAGTCTATATATTAGAGCATGATGCTAGTGAGTCTCATGGTGGGCCTATCAACCTCGCAGTTTAGCTACCAACATACTTACATAACCATCTTATTGGCATATACCTTCTGCAACTGCCTACATGTAGTTAACAACCTCCTAGCTAGCGACTTAGTCATCTAGCAAGCACATATGCCTCAACACATGGGGACCTACTACCCACCGCCCAACGGGGAGGGGGAAGTCCCTAGCTCCTACCAAAAGGAGGCCATGCATGTAACTGGTAGATGGGAGGGGGGGGAGTGTAACCATCATTCCACTAAAAAATGTGATGCGACAAAAGAAGTGTTCCCATTCAATGTCTAAAAGTAAAAATTATAAAATATTTGAAAATTTGAGGGTGTTGGAAGTTCATGTTGATATATATATAATTCATCAAATATGCACTTTACTTCATAGTTGCCTTGAAAATATCTCATTATCGTACGTGATTCATATTTATACAAGGGGGTTACCACTACCCCCAACCCCCAAAACCCCATGCTACACACCTATTCACCTACTTGGCATATGTGGACTCCCATGCACATACCACCCTAGGTAGTGTATTAACATATCAAGTTGTTGGTCATATACCTTTGGTACAATTGGCACCTTGGAATTCGTGCAATACTATGGTACTGGACTTTATGAATACCATCACCTTGCTCACATGTGTCTCACCTACCAAGACTTACTTGTTAAGGTAGAAGCCCCCAATCTATGTCATTGACCCAATTTCGACACTTATTTTTGGTCCCTTTACAATCAACTATCATTCATTTAATTGGTTAGCACCCACATACATTTAATCTTGTTAAATTCATGATGTTCAAGAAAAGAGTGTCCGTGTTGCCTACAATCTAAATCCACTCAAGTTAGTATAGAGTTCAATCACTTTCATAGTTCAACTTCCTACTATTTAAGTTTAAATGGTTGTGGCCTCAATTTATGGTGGCTTAAAAATCTATCATGTCATGTGGGCTAGTGCAAAGTGGGTGGTTGCTTTAACCAATTTGACTTGGAAAATCTCGACAACCTAACCTATGCTCACCCAAATTACGGTATGTATATCTCCATGATGAATACCAACAATATTAATATACTTATTCATTTCCATACATCTTCATCTCAAGCAATTGCATGCATACGTGAACTCAACACTATTATGGCTACAAGATTGGAAGATGCAAGTGATGATATTAAGTACAAACAAGAAAACGGTAGAACCGTGAGGCTCTGTCCTTTACTATGCAAGACTACAATTGTAGTTGTCCACTTTGCTCATCCAAATCCATGGTTATTCACTATACCAAACCTTTCTTGGATTTTGGGCACTTTCTTCTCAAATGCAGGTCAAGGATTGAAGCTACTCATTTATCACTCAAACTTTTCAAAATGAATAATCAAAAACTGCCGAAATAACTATAGTTAACTAGATTGCTTTCAATACATTTTAGGGAGCAATTAGAGAGAGAGAGAGAGCTGACCAATCTTGTCCTGATTCGACTCTTGTTACAATAAGTTATGTTACGTATTGTAGAGTCATGTAATGTTTTGACAACATACATCCCCGTATAAGCAGGGTCTCGATAATCTTAATGGTATATTCTTTATAAGTCTTTGTCCACATACCCTTGGTTAGGGAATGTGTGAAGGGCCTGCCTCACCTGTGCCCATGCAACCAACCAACAAAAAATTGAGGATTAGTTACGTACACGAGGTAAATAACAGCATGACCCAATTGTTATCCATGTCGCACACAACTATTCCATTTCAAATGCATCCAAGTATTTCAAGAAACCATACTCAATGTAAAAACAATAAATGAGTATACAAACCTGTTCTTTTGCTATGATTGTGTTACTCCAAGTGGAATCCTCCTCTTGGTAGTAAATCCTAGTTAACCTTACTCTAAGTGTGTCTCTGTTACCCTAACGTGTATACACACTGCTCGCCGCCCCTCTGAATGGTGAAAAAGAAGCTCATTTTAGGGTTAAGGGTTTATATTGGGGTACTTACCTGTGGTAAGTCCTCGTAACCCTATTTTTACCTTAGGTTACATACTTGGTTACCATCTGTTACTAAGGTAATCTCATTCATCCGTCGCCTCATTACTATCTTTACATGGTAAGCTTGAATTCTTTCCATGTATGTTGATTTAGTAATTTTTTGTATAATGGTCATTTGTCTTGAAATGACAATTATTTTAAGGTGTATTAGTGTAAGGTTTGAAATATAAGCTTAAGTATAACATGGCATAAAACAAGAACAAGAGAGAGAGAGTTGGGCATTTCTTGAGTGAAGCTATGCTTACTTCCAAGCATATTTCTTTCTACAACATCCTCTTGTCAAGAGGCCATTCCATTCTTTCATATATCTATGTATCTATCCAAACCCGGGAGGGTGGGTGGGATCTTCCCTCCATATAAGTACATTGCATAGTTTAACTTTCACACTTTGGAGCATTTTGACAAAACTTGCAATATGTGTAACTTTGGAGCATTCACATCTCTAAGGTTATCAAGTGTAAATCCTTTCCAAACCAACTTGCAACCTAAGTCCATCATATGCTAAATCAAGTTTAACATGACGTCCTAATATCCTCTTGAAGTCAATAACAAGGTATCATTGTAAAACATGCTTTCTAACTTGTAGAATGTTTTACTTCCTCTATACACACACTATTTCGTAACAAGATGGTATACAAAACCTAATATGGCCGTCAAGTTTGTGAAGGGTCTGCCTCACCTGTGCCCATGCAACCAACCAACAAACAATTGAGGATTAGTTACGTACACGAGGTGAATAACAGCAGAACCCAATTGTTATCTATGTCACACAAATACATGAAGCATAACCATATATTTTGTATCCAACAATACTCACTATCTTCAATGAGTATCCTACATGTTCTTTGGCCATTTGAGAATTCACAGCTTGTAGTAAGGCACATTCACTTCCAACAAGCCCCCTCCTTGTTTACCCTAACCTCAAAAATTACCTAAGGTAAACTGCTTCCGCGGCTTACTCTTGGAAAGGAAGTACTCAAGTGGGCTTCCTCTTAATATATGGTTAGGTAAACAATTAGGACCGTAGATTTTCATTCTCAGATCTACGGTCGTTTTACCTTCATTTGGCTATTGTCTAGTACTGAGGTAAAACTTTTTAGGGTACATATTACTGAGTGGTATCAATTGGTTAAAATCTGGCCCAGAGCAAGGTAGAGAGAGAGAGAGAGAGAGAGAGAGAGAGAGACCCACCACCTGAATATCCCCTAGTAGTGCATATTAATATATATTGTAAGTGGATGTTGGTTATGCATCCACTTACGGTATGCATACCAGTCCTCTTACATATTCTCTCACTCACTCACTCTTATGATAATTGTGATACCTTATTGTATTAAACAATTACCAAAACTCCCATGGTGAAATACAATAGGTAGTGGGTTAGGTAACATACCTTGTAGTAGAAGCAGTAGGTCATCCTTATTAAACTTTAAGGCAGGGAAATGATTGTTGGTCAGAAACTTGATTACAAGTTGTTGTAGCTTGGTAGCTCGGAACCCATTGGAAGCAAGTGTGGTAAACAAGGCTTGGATTTCTTGCATGGCCACTAGTGGGTTGTTGGATAAGTAGAGAATAGGTATTGTTTGAGATATCACCACATTATATGCTTGCTTAACCGGTCTATTCGATTTGAACTTTATGAATTGTGAATACTTGAATGGTAGGTCGCGGCGTTTATCAAATTTCTGCATCAGAAATTTACCGGATTGTTCCTCCGTGACACTAATCAAGACATTCGTGAAGTGTGCTTTGACTCCAAACTGTGGGGAAGATTCTGAAAACTGAGACACCTCAGTTTTAATTTCTATTATGTCCAATGGGTAGATCTAAAATGGGTTATCCATATTTCTAGGTTGTGAAGGGTCAAGGAATATATCAGCCTTGCCCACATTGAGCCAACATAGGTCATCAATGTATCTAAATGCATATTTGAATTTAGTCATAATATCATTTCGTCCCAATCTAGCCAATCTTTGAACAAACTTGATCTCATATGATAGGAGATACAAGTTGCACCAAAGAGGTGAACATGAAAAACCCATGGGTATGCTGAGTATTTGTTTCCATACTCGGTCCCCTAGGCATACATAACAGTTTGTGATTAGCCATTTATGAATTTGCAAGGATTTAGAGATTGGTATAGGAAACCAATCACCATATTTAGGACATGTAGATGTTCATATAGTTTTAGTTGTGACTTCTTTGTCATTAATTCTAACCCAAAGGAGTTATTCCGATCTCGGGTGTTTACGTCTCATGTTAGTCATACCAAGATTAGTGATGAATACCACTGCATCATATAGGGTATCACTACCCGATATGAGAATGGATTCAAAACACCTTGTGATGTCAGCAACATATATGTTGTTGATCACATCAGGGATATTGAGGGTAAAATCATTTATTGAATCAATAATCCAGTAAATTGATGTTTCCACACCCATAAAATTTTTATATCCTTTGATAGTGGTAGTTGCCCATACTTTTACCTCTTCAAGCAAAGTCATGGTTGATAGAGTGAGAAGAGTGACAATATTGACATAGATTGATCCGAAGGCATTACAAATCCATCTATACTTATTTTTGTGAAATTTGTAGATTCTCATGATATAAGGTAGTTCAACCTTATTTATGGGTAATTCCGGTATAAGGTCAGTCAATTCCAATTTAACTTTGTTTGACAACTTCAATTGAGTCTCATGACTCATTATGTTGACAAGGTTCAAAGTCTGGACCATTAAGTCTAAGTAATGTTTGGTTTTGTATGTGAAAAACACATATGAAACAAGCGTTATTTATAGTTTTGTCAATGCTGGAAATAAACACATGTTTCAATAGCCATGCTAGTTCATTCTCAACAGCCTTATCAGAAAAAATATGCGGTTTGGAATACATGAATCCAAAAAGGTTTCCTTCATGGTTGATACCATTTGGTCCTTTGCTATTGTTCGAACAAGTTTGGAAGCACTCTCCACATCGAGGCATCCTTTCACCTTAAGAAGTTGACAAACATGTACAAATATATTTACAACCATTTGGATAGCTTCTTGTATGTTAGTGTTTCTCAATGGTATATGGTTAAGCCCAAGGGTGATTGCCTCCCTAAGTCCATGATGATGGATTATTTTTGTATCCATGGTGCGTACATGCGCCTTTGGATCGTTATCATCCATGGTTTCGGGATCCACAAATTGTCTTAGTCTCTTGGAACTAGTACAAATGCAATCGTATGAGTTATCCATGAGTAGATCAACATTGAAATCCTTGAACACCAAAGCAAGTTTATAGCAAACTTTTGATACATTTGGTAAAAAGTTCCAAGTGAACATGATATTGAGCAGTAAAGGTATAAAATGTGGGATAGAAAAATGGGTGAGCACATCAGTGAATATCTTTTTCATATTCACCCATTCAAATGCCCTGCTACAGTAATTAACATGTATGATCCATGTCATATCCATGCTTTTGTTACATGATATGTAATTCCTTCCAAGCGTGTTACGGCAAAGTGTGCGGCCATGATCTGCGAATTCAAAATCTTATGTTGAATTAACTGTTAGGGTTAGCCTAAGATCAGCTCTTACAACATTAAAACCCAACTAAATAGCTACATTAGTTGTCTGCCAAAAATAGAACCAGCTACGTAACCACATTAGCTGACTGCCAAAAATAAAACCCAGCTAAACTATCCCATTAGTTGTCTTCCCACAATAACACTCTGCCTCTCAGTGGCGAGTTTCCGTTACCCTATGTGGTATGCCCGCCACCGGAGGCTCGGTTGTCGCTAGGTAGAGTGTACGAGGTGGCCTCGCGATTTTGGTAGCAGCGTCCGCTGCTACGTCCTCGAAAGCCTCTACTGCCGCGGGGGATGTATCCTCGACCCCCCGAGGCTCTACCACGCCCACCTTGCCCATTGTGATCAGATGGCGGAGTATTGAGGTTAAGGCACTGTTTTTTGAAGGGAGAAGGTGCCTGACTTGGAGAACCATGATGCATGAGTGAAAATTTCGGCCCTTTCAAGAGTCTTTCGATCTTGGTAGCCAGTGGTGCATCTTGCAAGTAAGGTAGCAATTTATGAGTTGGGTTCTCAGATAGTTGTGTAGCTGCAGTTACCATGTGTTCTCTTCCAATGTTGAACACGATTGCGGCCTTGACTGCAATCTTAGCTGCACTGCTCAACCAAAGCATAAAGGCGGCAAATCTGGTGTTGTTGTTGGGCTGATTTGGGAAAAACATCTCTAACTTATTGATCATTGCCTATATGGCATGATCAAACCAGATGATAGAACCCTTGCACCCCGTGATGGCCCTTGGATTACATAAGCATCTCATGTAAGGGCGTTGAACATTCCAAAGTTCGGCTAGGTGAGACTCCTTCCTGTTATATCTTGTGGGTAGATCTTGTTTTGTGTGTAACTTCACTTTTGTTGTTGTGCACTTGGAGTGCTCAAACATGTTGAGTGCAAATGCAAGTATTAGATCTACAGGGGCTCTCAACACTCCCACATTGTTGAGTGTTTGTTTTTTGCAATGTTTCATCTTCATTTCTGAAATCCCAGCCCATGTTCTCCACATGAGGATTGATATAGGTGCGAGAAAATTTGTGTTACCAATTGCCCACATCCTATGTTGGTGGTCCGCCACCATGAGTTCCACACATCTTGGTGGTTTGACCGGTACCAGGGGTCCTTTTGTGTTAACTAGAGTATGCTTGTCTTTTTCAGCTTGTGAGGCATTCAGAGTGTTTGTAAAGTCCTCAAGTGCCGACCTCTCGGTAGACGAAATCTTCAGTTTCGACAGCAGGGGGTGTGCAGGGATAGCATCGTCTGCAACAGTGTCCATTCCCGGCTTTGCGATAGATCGCGTGGAGGTGGACTCCAACATATCTGTATTCGCGAGCTTCAGGGCCTCCTCGTTCATCGAACATACACCCACCGACTTAGTGGTATCCTGCTCGTCTTGCAGTAACAGGTCACCAAGCTTGGTGTGGGCAGATTTGATATTGTGCATCGTTTTGTTTGGATCTGTAGTGGCAGTAACAAATAAAGAGGTCCACAGAGATAAATCCAGTGAGTCAATGATATGCGGTTGGTGCACACCTTCATCATCGTAGTCTGCCAATGCCGCCGCATCACTTTCTTGAATGTATTTGTGTAGTTCAGGTAGATCGATTGCAGACATCGTTGTTTGAACCGCCGGGATTGGTGCTGGTAGCGGTGGGCTGTACCCCATGGCTAACAATTCTCCACTCCAAGTTGGTCCCTTGTTGTTTTTCTGTAATGTTAGCCATTCACAGTGTATGCAAATTGAATTAAGAAGAACGTGAAGGATTAGGTAGTGGGTTCCACGCCACTAAAGGATAATCCATAGAGAGCTGACTTTTCAAAACAAAGTTTTGAACTTCCTCTTTTCAGAGGCCAAATCCTTCAAACTCTTCCTCATTGCAATACAAGGGTGGGTGGGTGGGATTGTCTACAAGACTCTTGCATAATCCTTCATATCTACCCATATTCTAACATAACTTTACTTTGCATAAGAGAGTTACACATAACTATGCATAATAGTATGTATGATATCACATAAGTATGTTATGTATTGAACTAGAATGCCATGTATAACCACATCCTCTATCTCCATACTTTGCAAACCTAAGGTGTCCACTACCATATGTGAAATTTCTGACTATCCCATGCTTTGGAGTTTAATCATTTACCTCCTTGCTCCAATACAAAGTACGCCTAACTAATCCACTATGTGTATGAGGTAATGTAGTAAGTTTTTGCTATGGCTCAAAATAACAAAACCCAAGGAACAAAGTCTCCAGGAAGACTGAGATAGTGTCTATAAGGGTTAATGTCACATTGGATTTAAGGATTACAATAACAACTTGAGGTTTTTCTTACTTCATTCCTTCTTAATTCCGCTTATTCCCCACTCTTATGATTCCTTTGTGCTTCCTTAGTCGTGAGTGATTCCGTCCTATCTTCAGGGAAAGTTTCTATCACTCTATGTCTTTGACCTATTTCAGTCGTGAAGCTCAATAGCTTGGTCAATAGTCTTTTGGTATCCGGACAATAGTCTTCCAATGGATTTTCATCCTATTGGGGTTAGTATCTTTTGGTGTCCACAAAACAACAAGGTAACAACAACAATTCTCATTCCAATAAGTTCATTCTTTACCAGGGTTCAATTATTCATTTTTCTTGCGTTACTATTAATTCAAAGACTTATCTCATTCATGAACCATCTTCCATTCCAATCCGGTCTGCAATCTCTGCACACTTCAAGATAGAATAATCACACTGGACTATATTCCATATTGGCTTATGCCTCAATTAGCCACTTAATGTTCATGCCAATAACCTAGGTAATCTCCATCATACCTCTTTCAACTCATTATCTCAACGTCACTCGGTCATCTCACTCGCTAAGTAATGATGGACAATACATCTCTCAGCCCATACTTCTCTCCTATCAGGGATTAGCTTGTCTGTAATCTCCTCATTAGGCTACACTCCTGCCTCTTCTCCTCTCTCCATCATTTTAACCTATTTCTCTCTCACGCTGTTAACTCTCTTTCTGGACTATAGTCTTTCACTGCTCTGCACTTAGCGTGAGTCTCGACTCTCTGACATTATCTCTCTCTTGCTTCACCTTGCCTCTGATTCGGTGCTCTCATCCTTACTGACCCTCAGTAACACAAAGTAAGCAATTCTTCCCCCATTGCGCTCCAAGTTTTATCTCTCTCGGTAAAGTTCCGATGGACTATAGTCCTATTGCTCTTACAACCTTCCATTTTTCCTCACTGTAATTCATTCTCTCTAGGTTTTCTTAATCTTGAATATTATGTCTCCACGCTCCCTGATTTGTATCTCTATTCTCTGATACACATTCACTCGCTCTCTCTCTGTTATGCTTCGTTCAATTTCTGATTCCAGTTTCGCTCTCAGTTGTTTTTGTTTATACTCTGGTACGCTTCACTCCTTTTTGGTTATTGGTTCGCTAGCTTCCCATACAATCAGTTTCTCAGACTCTCACTCACACAGTGCTTCGACTCATCTCTTTGACATACTCAATATATGCATTCTCTCAATAATACTCAGTTGATTCTGCTCACTTACACCATTACTGCATCATAGTAATTCCATTTTACTGCGACTAAATCCTCATTACAAAGTTTAATCTCCACTCTATCACAGAGTTGGAATAAGTCAATCTATTTGCGGCACTTGGCCGATCCTACACATTCTTCGCTTGATAGCGACTACTCTAGACTATAGCCTGAAAACACTCGTTGAAAATGGCCTTCTTTCTCCTCCAGACTATAGTCCTTTATCTCCCTTCCTCTTCCAGGCGGTTATAACTTCTCTCCGAGGTCATTCAGTTCCTAAAACTGCTCTAAGAGCTCTTTCATCCGACTATAGTCCAACATTTTCATCTGTTCTTCAAAAAACTTAATTCAAAAATTTGTATTCAGACTATAGCCAAAAAAATTGTTCTACAGGTACTTACAAGAAGATAAGTTCCTAGTAACCTTAACCAATAGAAATGCATAAAATGTCATAATCACAACACATTATTGTATTGAATGTGTGAAGGGCCTGCCTCACCTGTGCCCATGCAACCAACCAACAAAAAATTGAGGATTAGTTACGTACACGAGGTAAATAACAGCATGACCCAATTGTTATCCATGTCGCACACAACTATTCCATTTCAAATGCATCCAAGTATTTCAAGAAACCATACTCAATGTAAAAACAATAAATGAGTA
The DNA here is from genome assembly GCA_950295325.1 of Polytrichum commune. NCBI lineage: Eukaryota > Viridiplantae > Streptophyta > Polytrichopsida > Polytrichales > Polytrichaceae > Polytrichum > Polytrichum commune. The sequence goes on from OX485807.1 coordinate 42,650,837, forward strand.
TACAAACCTGTTCTTTTGCTATGATTGTGTTACTCCAAGTGGAATCCTCCTCTTGGTAGTAAATCCTAGTTAACCTTACTCTAAGTGTGTCTCTGTTACCCTAACGTGTATACACACTGCTCGCCGCCCCTCTGAATGGTGAAAAAGAAGCTCATTTTAGGGTTAAGGGTTTATATTGGGGTACTTACCTGTGGTAAGTCCTCGTAACCCTATTTTTACCTTAGGTTACATACTTGGTTACCATCTGTTACTAAGGTAATCTCATTCATCCGTCGCCTCATTACTATCTTTACATGGTAAGCTTGAATTCTTTCCATGTATGTTGATTTAGTAATTTTTTGTATAATGGTCATTTGTCTTGAAATGACAATTATTTTAAGGTGTATTAGTGTAAGGTTTGAAATATAAGCTTAAGTATAACATGGCATAAAACAAGAACAAGAGAGAGAGAGTTGGGCATTTCTTGAGTGAAGCTATGCTTACTTCCAAGCATATTTCTTTCTACAACATCCTCTTGTCAAGAGGCCATTCCATTCTTTCATATATCTATGTATCTATCCAAACCCGGGAGGGTGGGTGGGATCTTCCCTCCATATAAGTACATTGCATAGTTTAACTTTCACACTTTGGAGCATTTTGACAAAACTTGCAATATGTGTAACTTTGGAGCATTCACATCTCTAAGGTTATCAAGTGTAAATCCTTTCCAAACCAACTTGCAACCTAAGTCCACATTAAATAAAGTGGACCAAAAATAACAATAACAAGTAACGTCTAAGTGTGAACGCAAAGTGGTTAGGAAATTTGCTCTTGAAACGAAGAAGTTGATGCATAGCCTCTGTCCTACAGACAGAGCCAACAAGTGTGTTGAGGGGAATCACTTTGTGCATAGCATAGGTTCATTTGACTAATATTGAAGGGCGTGTATTTGCGTCATCACATCTGACTACACATGCTTCCAACTAAAAACCCATTCTACCTTGTAGTGTTATCAAACTAACAAGGGTCATGAGGTTTGCAACTCAGAATATTCATAACCTCAATGTTGTTGATAGAATACAAATTTGTCACTCAAGAGTTATCATTAGAACTCATGTTCCTAAACACGTTGTCGACCGAACCTCCCATTTGGCATGTCTTATAGTTTTGGGCATAAATTACATGTCACAAGAATGCAACTCTCAAAATTGGATGAGTATTTCTATTTTTCTTGTATTATGACATATTTGTACAATTGTAGTACACTAGTTGGCCCATCGCACCTATGCATACGAACATAGCATTCTCAAGCCTCCATGAGAGGGGCCCCTTGATGAGCCTCATTCCAAGAACATCATTCAACTCCTCACTAAGTTAAGGTTGTATCTTGCAAACGCAGTTCATTCATGCCAACTTTACTTTATCCATGCTTATATTTAACAAGATAGATGATCCCTTACCATCTTAACAATGTAATGAATTACATATTGGCCATATTTGTAGATTTAGTCAACTTACAAACATGTAGTTCATTTCATCAAGTTTGTAATGTGGTCCATGTATTACCTTTATAACAACTACTACAAATCTTTTAGTTTGGTTGGTGGACATGTGATAGGTAGATGGATGAGTATGCATGTAGATGGATCAATATGTCAACACGAGGTTGTCACAATTTATCACATGTTTGGTTGCCATGTGTTGCTTGCTTAGGCAAACCCTACGCTCATTGTTTGACTCCAATGGCAATTTCAAGGTAGGCTAATGTGGGGCTAATGTAAGATATTAAATGCTCAAGTTCAGTTTGCTTCAAAGGTTTTCAAGGTCCAAGAGCCCATTATGGGCTCAAGGTGTCATATGGAGGTTTTTAACACTTACTACTTCATATATAAGCTACAAGTACAAAAGCAACACGATCTAAAATTAGTGAAACTATCACATGTGTTATTTTATTGTAAGATAAATATAAAAATATGAAAGTACCATCGGGAAATACCATCGGGAAAATAATTAGTAATCATATTTCTATATTCGTTAATCTTGGATTTAAAAGGAAAATGAAAGTCTCCTATTTTGTTCTTTTATATTTTAAAAGCACAGTTTCCAAAATTCATGTTTTCCCTTTAAACAATTATGATGCCATATATGAGCCTCCCCATGCACAAAACCTTGTTTTTGAGCTACATATTTCCAATTTTAGTTTATTGTGTTGCAAGTGACCCTATAAAACATTGACTTGTTCTTGTAGCGGACTTCTCAATTGATCAAGTGAGTCCCAATCAAATACATTGATGTTATCAAAGATTGAGTGCAAATACACAACATGGGTGCTCTTGGGTGCAAATACATACGTAGTGTTATGATCGCTAAAATCACACATGGACATACTTCCATTTTCTCCTTGGAATAAAGTGTAAAATTAAGTTTCAAACTCATGGATAAAAAATCTATGGTTTTATAGACTTGGTGAGGCTTGGACAAATTATATGTATGGATGTACATTGAGCCCCTTGGTCTTAAGGGTCCCAAGTCTCAAGTGCCAAATGTGACATGGATGCCTACATAACATGTGAAGCTCGGGACTAATGTCTAGAGTTGGGTCGAGCAAAAAGCTAGATCCAAATCTCAACACCAGTCCCACGAATTCATTTCCATATATTTATCAAGATCTAACTCTATGATTTAAACCATATTTTAATACTTTCTCAAGGCTCAAAAGTTGAGACTTACCATTTCACATGGGTCCCAAGTCTTGAGTCCTAGGTATGACATGGATACCTGCATAACATGTGAAGCTTAAGACTGATGTTAAGAGTTGGGTCAAGCAAACAACTAGATCCAACTCTCAACACCAGTCCCATAAAATTTTATTTCCATATGATTATCAAGGTCCGACTCTACGATATAAACCATATTTTAAAAGTTTCTTGAAGCTCAAAAGTTGGGACTTACCATTTCACATGGATCCCAAGTCTTGATGACATGGATGCCTGCATAACATGTGAAGCTTGAGACTAATGCTGAGAGTTGGATCGAGCAAAAGACTAGATCCAACTCTCAGCACCAATCCCACGAATTTATTTTCATATAATCATCAAGATCCAACTACATGATATAAACCATATTCTAATAGTTTCTTGAGGCTCAAAAGTTGGGACTTTGCCTCCATGTTGAGACTTGGGATCCCATGCGAATTGGCCCTAAGTTAAGGGTTAAGTGGCATAATCATTTACAAAAATCTCCCACTTAAGTACACACTTTGAACCATAGTTGTTGGTGCGTACTTAGTTGGTAGGTGCGTACTTTACTCACAATATCGCTTTCTAGACCCTCTGATTCGATGAATTGCAACGGGAAATGGAAGAAATTTGAGGCAACCTGCTTGACCGAAGCCCAACGATATGAAATCATTGCAAAGTTGAGCAAACCAAATGCGCCAAGCAAGCGGGCACTAGGGCAGGAGCATGAAGTCAGTGAAGGCGCCATTTGGAAATCTGGGACAATCGGGAGAACATATTGCACCGAAATCCAGCCTATCTAGACATTTGTTGAATCCGGAAGTGCTATTGACTTCAAAGGCTTTGAAGCTCTACACAACATTGTCCTCAACATCGACGACCAATTGTTTTGCTCCAATGTCCAAACGGAAGTTGAACATATGTATGATGAATTGCGACGATTATTTGAGGCGTTTCAACGAAACTTTAACAAACTAACATTGAATTTCAACTGTAAAAAAATTCATGCATTCGCGGAAAATGACTATGCATGACATGTTCAAACAATGAACCCTAATTTTTTGTCAAAAAATTTGCACACTTGACCGGGATGCATACTTAAGCGGTCGACTACTGTAGTTCCCATGAAGCCAAAGTTGAGTCAAGTCAAGGGTTAAGTGGCATAACCGTTTAGTTCCCATGAAGCGAAAGTCGAGTCAAGTTTGCAACAATGGTTTTTATTTTATTTATATAATGCAGGTGTCTACTGGGCCTGCTTTTGGTCCGCATATTTTGACTCAAACCAACCTCAATAATACAAATTGATTCACTTGCCAGTGTGTCCACTGAATTTGGGAGAATCTCAAGAAAAATTGTGTCATGGAATGCACTAAATTAGTCGCAAATCGAAGGATCGGTTACACTATAAAGGTAGTTGTGGATGCTTGTCACCAAGTTACAATAAACCACCAAAATCAACTACGGTTCTTTCTTTTACACTTGTAGTTTTGTATCATTGTGGTTGTGGTTGATGGTTTGGGTTGGGTTGGGTTGGATTTGGAAATCAAAATCTATCATTGGTTTAGGTCTTGTACTCACAAAGAGATCAAAGCGATTGTTGTCCTTGTTGGCCATGGATTGTAAAGTTAAGGCGGTCACCTTGTTAACTTTCTCATGTGTTTTTGGTTTTCAAGATCTCTAATGACGTCCCATGGGCATGAACAATCATTGTAGGGGTGATTAACCCATGTGGAGTTTTGGGGTTCATGGAGTAGGGGGTGGTTGTGGTTAGGATTCCTTATGTATTTTTCATGAAAATAGAACAAGGATAGCTATACAACAACCATAAGGATAAGCACGACCCACCCTAGTGTAAATGACCCTTGATAGTGTGAGCATGAGAACTCATAGTTAATTGATCACGAAATGCACATGTCAACCAAACATATAGAATTGGTCTAGTAAATCAATATGGGGGTCTCTTTCATTACATGGACATGTGGTTGTTTCAGTCACATGTGACACTTTATTTAATGATTGAAGAAGAAAAGAAGACAATATAATATTTTGTTTCAACGTTGATGTGAGATTGGTCTCACATCCGTTCACCATCAACCAGTCAAAATAAGGATGTCTTGAGGATGCAGTTGTTGGGGCAATGCTTGTCTTTCGGTAGAAAGACTCATTAGACAACCAACATGGCCTCATTTGAGGAAATGATCAAATACCTAGCCGGTTGTTGGTTTTTTTCATGTTTACACTTACTAAGGACAATGATGTTAAGTTACATACCGGAGTGCCTTGGTGGGTTTGACAACAAATGGTCAATGTCAGAAAAAAAAAATTGGTTTGAAGGCACTTGACAGTAGAAATATTATAGCCTATTCTTATTGTTTAAATTTTTGACAATAATTTAGTCAACGTCATACCCGCCAAGGTGCAACAAAAATGGCTATACAGTGTGACAACATGGATATTCCATTAAGGTACTAAGGCCTTAAAGTGACACTGTAAGAAATTTTTGCTATTTTAGGATGGTTGAGTAGCTTGGAAAATTTTCAAAAAAAATCCATAGATTAATTAGCAAATCTACATGAGTGTACAAAAAATAATTTGTTAAATATAATAAATTCATGTGCAACCTACATAAATTCTCAAAATTGTCTTAGGGAAAGAACCTTTAACTCTCAGTTGGGTGGGTGGGGGGGGGGGCGGGGCAGGGCCTATTGATGTTAAATTGCTAACTGAGAATCACCACAAAATTAGCTTTGTTGCATATGAGGATCTTCCATTAAACGAAGATGTTGTCCCTCTATTGTGGACCACTTCTTACACCACATCGTTGAACGCATAGATCCTCGATTAGCCATTATGCTTGCTGTAAGCCACATTTTTTGGCAAAGTAGTTCAACTATAGGCTAGAGGGAAGAACTAGGATGAAGTTCATCCCAATCAACGAAAACAGTTGAACTATAGTTTCAGTAGGAAGTTAGAACTATGGACTTACGGCCATAAGAGGCCCTAGTAGGTAGTTACGAAAACTATCTTCTCCTCGCCTCCGTAAGAGGGCGGCCGAGGAAGTAGAAGCCAGACATTTCCAGATAATTGTTGAGCGCATTGTAGAACTATAGGCGTGTCTCCCTCAGCGCCGTGAACGGGCGAGGTTCATTGTCAAACTATCTTTTGAGTAAAACCTAGCGATCACCGCAGTGATTGTGGGACGCTGGCTTCTGTTGAAGAATATTGTTATTTTGGATTTTGAGTATATTGAATGGCCGAAGTAGGTCGAACTAATTTCTGTTTCAAAAGAGTAATGTGAATCGTGAAACTATTGGTCATTGTACGAAGTGGCAATTGTCTGTGTAAGTATGCGAGTAGAGTCGAGTGAGATTGAGTAAACCTGTGTGTAAAGCATAATTGATAGGAGGAGTGTAAGAAACTATTATCAATGGTGGTGTGTGAAACCTGTTGAGACTAAAGTGAAGAGTAGAGTTGTATGAGTTCAAAATGTGAGGAGCATTGCGAGAAGAACCTAAAAGCAATTGATCCCAGAAAGGAAGAGGATACGATTGAAACAGAGGGAAGAACAATAAGCGAGAGAGCAAGTGTGAGGAATTTGAGAGGAGTGATGATTCAGAGAAATAAATTCGAAGTGATAACTATTGGCAGAGAGGAAGTGGACATTGTGTAACTATGGTTGGAATGAAGAACTTGGAACATAGTTGAGCAAATTGATATTGCACACCTGGAGGGAGTACAGATTGATTGCATGAATGAACTACTACCTGGTTGAGAAATGTGTCCAAGCAGAGAGGTAAATTGAGTGAGAATGGCACCAAGGAAGAGAGAGGGAGTTGAACTATCGTCTAAGGGAATACAAGACGACGCCGAGTAGCCTTCCAACTACCTGTGAGAGGGGGAAACCGGTTGAGTCGAGAGCTAGCTTGAGTACAGTGTAACTATGGACTATAGTTGACATCCACAATAGGTTGGGAGAAGCCAAAAGGCCATGCGTTAGGCCTAGGATTAAACTATAGACTATTGTTGAGGCCTGTGATAGGCATAGCAAGGAAAAGCTAATAGTTCAGCCAACCGAGATTATAGTTGAATCCTGAAATTAGGCTGATAAATTTACAATTAAGAAGAATGGAAATTAAGAGAGATAGTCCTAATCAACTGAAGTGATGAGAAATCACTTCTGATAAGTTGATTAGATAGAGAGAGAGGAAGGATTGCAAGAGAGATTAAGTGTAACTTAAGTAAGATTAACTTTGGTTTATTAAGGGAATCTAGGCATAAGTTAATCTCATCTTAATTAAGTTTTAATTGGTAATTAGTCACGAGGAGAGATCTTTGAGTATGGAATGCGATTTAATCCTTTCAACTATTGTCTTGTGTGTTACTCTGGTTGTTGTTGTTGCAGGTTGTGCAGGGCGACCAAGACTATAGCTTGACGGATAATGGTTAATTGCATAAGTTGTGAGTAGAGATTAAATCCGAAGATAAGAAATAAACAATTGTTTTTGTATTGGAATTAACATTGACCAAGTAATGAAGGAGTTGTTTTGAATTGAAGATGCATTGGCCAATGGTTATCAAAGACAATTGTGTTACTCAAAGACTATTGTTCTCGAAAGACTATTGTTCTACAAAATCTCATGACGAGATGGTTACTACCGAGACTGACACAACCAAGAGAGAGAGAGAAAGAGAGTGAAAGACATACCAGTCATGTTTTAGAGTGAAGATAGCAACCCTTTGGTCTAATTAAGGAACTATGAAGTGACAAATGCCTGTAATAGACACCAGTTAAGTCTTCCTTGAGAGTCTGTACCCTGGGTTTTTGGGTTATTTAAGTGAGAGCAAAAACTAACTACACTTGCCCAAAGTTGGTGTTCTTCTTAAAGTGTTCTTGCAACCTTCTTACACCACTATAATGAATGGCCAAAGCGGTGTTATTATATACTTAATGTCACACATGATTGATCGCTTTTAACAAATGGCTCACTAGACGGCACCGTTGCACTTACGTTGTACTATGTTTTCCGAAACATTGAATTTGCACATTTTCTTGTTGTTTGGTCTTGTATAGATTTTTGAATGAGCATATTCAACTTTCTAAATCTAAAAATATAGTTTTAAGCCATGAAATTATGGTTGTCTTGTGGTTCATTCTTCATTAGTTTTTGTTGTTGCTCTTACTTGTCTTGCTAGTAGTGTCCAATATGCCAACACTATATTGATTGCTCTTTTGCTACAACAACCTTTTGTAGATGATTGATAATGCGCTACAACATTTGGCAACCTCACCGTGGTAGACCCGGAGGATTGCACTTTGCCTTGGAGAAAGACGCGGTGGAGTGGTTGGAGACTTTGAAGGTTGCCCGCCTCATGCCAACAATTAGTTTTAATTATTCGTCATCATTGGTGTTAAACCTCTCCAAAAAATTTAGTCTTATCGTGACATTATAGAGGATATTGACATGTACCTTCACATATATTGGAGGGTGCATAGTTATATCCATATCCAAACCCTTCACATTGTAAATATTTGGTACAATGTTGAATGTGTTTATGAACACGATTAAGGTAAATGTTTTCTATTTTTGTATTTAGCTTTCTTTCATTTCAATGCAATTTTTTCTTTTTGGAGGGAAAAAATATTGAGAGGTGCATAAATATCCCCTCATTAAATACTCCATTATCGCACGTGGTTACAAAATGTAAGGGGGGTGTGATCCCCCGAGGCCCTTAATGTTAACCTAAGTTCCCACTATAAATTTCGTCAGGCCTACCTTAAAGAGCCATCCTAAAAGAATTCCCTACAATCTTGGCCAACAATATTCATACTTGTCATGTGGGATTCCACATAGATTTTTCATTCCTTGAAAATGTTATAGGTTGTGGTCCAAAACTATCCTCATGTAAACCTAAAGCGGAGGTTTGTGACACCTCAACCAATGTGAATTCAAGGTTCTCAAGAGCCATGCATGGCCTAATGGCTTTTGTGTAAACATGCCCTTCACTTATAGCTCACCCACACTTTACTGGTGCAGGCCACCGATGAACTGGATGTAACCAACGTCGATACTCACCGTGAACTGGTGGCCCACACCAGTAAGTGTGGGTGGGCTATGACACACCTTGGAGGAGTGGGCCTCCTCCACTCTCTCGTTAACATACACATGGCGCGTCCTCCTTCACGAAGGACTTCAAAGGAGTGTCCCTAGATCGGCACCTTTACTTTGTGCATGAAACTCAGCTTGTGGCCGGGGAGATTTTTTAGCATGGTCAGTTAAGAGCCTAGTGTTATCAAGTCCGACCGGTTACATGCTTGTGGTCTTTCGGGTTTCCTTTATTTATTTGAGGTATATCGCAGTACCTTCATACCTTTGTTAAGGTCCATAATAGTGTTTTGTGGGAATGACAATATTCCATGGAATATCATTCACATTCAATCTGAATATGAAGAATATTCCATGAAATATTGACAGTCCCACAAAACACTATTATGGATCTAAATAATGCTATGTTTACCACTTCGGCACCAATTAAACTATTTATATAAAAAAACCCCAATTTTTGGGAAATTGTATTTCTAAAACTGTCAAAGTTAATATGAGGAAACTCGATTGTTCCTTTACATCCAGGGACATCAAACCTAAGAACAGAAGGTATATTAAAAACACTCCCTTATAAATAGCCAGAGCGGTAAAAGGTACTACGGTATTCCATTCGGTCTCCTAAAACGGTGGGCAATTTTCCCGAACATTCTTGAACTTGGAACCCATTACTTCTCAGGCTCCACCGGTTCATCTGCCACTACCGGCTGATTCTCCCCATCTATGTCCCAGGCGAACCGGCGGTTAGTTACAGATGAACCGGTGGAGTTTGAGAAACAACCGGTTGAAGGTTGGAGACTTCAGAAGAATGACCGGCCATTTACGAGGAATCTATATAGGAATATACCCCGAATGAATGATAGCAAAACCGGAAGATATCAACATGTAACCGGCTGGATTTAGAATCACATGGATCTTGACCCACTATATATATGCCCAAATACTTCCTTCCCGGGCACTTCTCCCCATTCATTCATTCATTCATTCATTCATTCATGAGCTTGGGCATTTGGGGCTTGCAAATGCAACGATTCAAGAGACGTTGGGCAACTAAGTTACCTCGTCAACCTCGATGATTGCACGCCCGCTTCATGCCTCTTGTGTTTCATTAGAAGCGTATCAAAGCCCCGAAACACGGGTCAATCAAGCCGGCATGTTAGCACTTTGGGAGGCGCCTTTCAAGCACTACGATACTAGGGAGAAAGTGGTCCTAAAACACGGGTGGTCATTGCAACAAGATCCCATTTACAAATTTATTTATAATTGTCGAGTCTAGTTTATAATTTGTTGTAGATTGAACTTGACACGTGGAAATTGGGAGGGGGGCGGGGTCCTGTCCTAATGGTCGCGTGTGTCAAATGAGAAGTGTGTGTGTGTGTGTTATAGACCCCACAATCCTAGTGATGACTACTTGAAAACGTGGTCCTGGAGCACACTTCCTAGTTGATGTAGAGATGCGGTCATAAGTAGCACATGAATGACCCCACTCACAAGAGTCGAGTGTGATCTATGACAATTTGTAGACGTGACTCTTGTGAGTGGGGCTCGGGACGGGGGAAGAAAAGTTTACTACCCTTATATATGTGCTATAAATATTTTAAGAAGTCATTTTACTAAAGTTAATAGATACTACAAACATGTTATATGGATATATATAAATATTGGAAAAATTATACATTGTCATTTTTTGTAGTGATTGTTTGTTAAATTTCATGTTGTGCTAGTAAAAAATGGTATGTTTTTTAATAGAAAGAAGATATCATCAAGTTTGTTTACCTTTTCCTCTTATGTAATAGATATATCTACTAGAAAATATTGATAAAATTTAGCCATGTTGATGATGTGTCTTAGACGTATTAGTTTTATATTAATCGGACTTGAACTTGACAAATGGAGGAAGCCATGGGGGAGGGGGGTCGTGTGCTAATGACCGTCCATGTCAACGTGTTCTAGGCCTGGGGTGTGCACCTTTCAATTAAAAAAAACAACCACGTACATTTGCAACATACTCCAAACCCGCCTATATGCAAGGTTTTTTGGGTTAAATCAAGCAATACATGTATAATTTCAATGGTAAAAATACCAGTGACAATATATATACATTTAAAAAAAATTACACTTCAAATATAGTCATTAACATAAGCGTGCGCACGAGCACGCACGTGCGCACACACACACACACACACATAAACGACAATGTATTGTTATCATATGCATAACGTAAAACCCTAGCATTCATTAATGAAGTCGTTAAAGACTATTTCATTCCTTGGATATAACTCATAAGCATCTAAGTCTACAATATATGTCATAGAAGCTAATGAAAGTATTGTTTATAAATCTACCATCAAATAATCCATAAGATCGTAAGTCCACTTATTGTTGGTTCTTTTTTGATACCAACATAAATCAATCTCCATGTTTGATGGATGGTATATCAAGTTGATTGGATCCCTATACCCCACCCAATGATTACTAGATTTCCTATGCATCCTATAAACCCTCCCAACAAACCAAACCTCGATTGGAGCTAATTTTTTTTTGATCTACCACATTTTTGACAATCTGAGTGTCATATGTGTTCAGAAAACACACTCCACAATCACGACCAAGATGTAACATAGTGTCACGAGTTGCAATAGTAAGGAGTTTAGGCTTCATATATAAAATGCTAGCCTCAATCCGAGTCAATAGATCTTTAGATAAAGTTGGATTGCCATTCAATAGATTAACATTTATGGAATTTTAGACTCCCCTACCTCTACATAAGCCACAATGTCAGTCACGTTGGATTGAGAGGGCATTTTAACATTTTCATGTTTATTAACTAGAACATCCAAGGCATGTCAAAGCTCACTTTGCAACTCTAGAACTTCATGTAAATCATTTTCAACATGTGACTGCAGAAATTATGTCTTTGTGACAACATTCTTGCACATGTTTGATTTGTCTTCTCCAACACTACTGCTTTCCTTATCACCACCTCATGCACTAGAATCATCGATCAATGTGTAATCATAATCACACTCCTCATCTTCCTGTTCATATTTCCAAATAAATGAGGCTCAATAAGTGACCCTACCATACAAGTACAAATGCTATATATATTTTCTAGAGGTCCTCCATATATGTACATAACTGGGAGCTATACTGTGTGTAGCATGTATAGACATAATACGGAAAAGTTAAAATTAACACCCCTTTTGTGGTCTCACATATACTCATATGTGTCATGAAAGGTGCACTCCAGGGGATCTAGGACCATGATTCCTAGTAGTGAAGGGCATAGCTTGATTAGGAAATATATTCCATGGAATATTGAAAAAGAACTCATTAGGGCCATGGCCATATGTCTTGCTCTTTGAGCTACATTCCCACATGTTTGTGGTAAATTTATCTCAATTGCGTTACATTGAATTAATTTTTTTTGGGGGGGGGGGCATTGTTGCTATCAATTTCAGAGTCAAATTAGTTAGAGAAAGTAAGTTCTATATTTTAATATATTGGACTAAATTGTCACTTAAGGTAAGAAGTGGCGAGACATCTAGCCTTGGTCTTAGGATCCTACATGTGTTAATGGGCCCACCAAGGCATTCAATGAATAACAAACTCCATAGGTATGATTGCTATCGATTGGATCTTGTATGTGAGGAGTATTACTATAGACTTGTATAGCAAGGCATCCTTGTGCTTCAACCAATAGCAAAGCGGCCCCAACGTGACACATGCACAATACCAATGTAGCAAGGATAGTTTGCTACAATCTATAATCGGCATGCTCATGCCAATGAAGACATGACACGTCAGGGGGATTCCGAAATAGTCAACACTAGATACAACACTACAACGAGTCATTTGTTCATGTTCTAGGTGGGTTGATGACACCCGTGACACCATATGCACTTATGAAGTTCTTAAGCAACTCTTACTGCTAGAAAAATGAGTTTTTACTTGACACACATGAATATGCTCCGGTTCCACCCAATGTGGGTACGACACGTGGCAGAACTTGAAAACAATACCTATGGACTTCATACTACTATAGGCACACATGGTAAGAAGCTGAAGTTTCAATCACATACTTACTTGGTCTAAGTTAGGGCATGCCGATTCCGTGCCATTGTTTGTGTTTTCCATGGTGGTGGACTCCGTGTTGCATGTGAGAGTACTTATTAGCTTCGTCATGCCTTTGCACCTTCAACGACTCTCACATCCATCAACAGCACCCGAGGTGTGTGATGTTGGGATCGTGTTTCGTTTTGCGGCGAGCCTGAATCTAAGGGAACGGCAAGTGAATTGTGGGTCGATCGTACATCGCATATCGATATTAGATGTCAACTTCCACAACTGAGGATGGTTTCAACTTTGGTTGGTTCGCATCTTATTTCGAGAGCTGTAATTGCAGCTGTCGAAAATTATTGGAATGAAGCAACTGCAAGGCCCACCGATCAGGAAGATCATCATCATCACCATCATCATCGCAGGTTGAGGATTTTTTTTTAAAATTGTTTTTCGTGAATTTTAGTGTAATTTTAGTGTGGAAGCTCCTCTTTCGAAGGCGCCTGAAAAGGTCACTGAGCAAGTTAAGAAGCCCCCCAGGCCCTGCTAAACTGGCGTGCCACTGATTGTTGCCAAAATGCTCGTGTCGGTTGCAACAGAAAGGGAGGCAAGTAGGAACGTGCATCACGAGGAAAATTTAATTCGTATACTGCTGCACAACTTCAGAAGCTATGATTAGGGAGAACCGGCAGTTAGTTACAGATGAACCGGTTGAGTTTGAGAAATAACGGGTTGAAGTTCAAGACTGTAGGAAAATTACTGATCATTTTAGGGGAATTCATAGAATATACTCCAATTTAATAACAAGAAAACGGTAGAACCGTGAGGCTTTGTTCTTTATTATGAAAGACTACAATTGTAGTTGTCCACTTTGCTCATGCCAATTCATGGCTATTCACTATACCAAACCTTTCTTGGATTTTGTGCACCTTCTTCTCAAATACGGGTCAAGGATCGAAGCACCTCATTTATCACCCGAAAATTTTAAAACAAATAATCAAGAACTACCAAAATAGCTATAGTTAACTAGATTTCTTTCAATGCATTTTAGGGAGCACTTATATATAAACTATAGTTAACATCCACATTAAATAAAGTGGACCAAAAATAACAAGAACAAGTAACGTCCAAGTGTGAACACAAAGTGGCTAGGAAATTTGCTCTTGAAACGAAGAAGTTGATGCATAGTCTCTGTCCTACAGACAGAGCCAATAAAGGAAAACCGGAGGATGTCAACAACATGTAACCAGTTGGACTTGCAAACACTAGGATCTCAACCGATTATGCCCAAACAATCTCCCAGATCACTGTTCAGAGAGCACGCACTTATGTAGGGAAGCTTTAGAAAACTGTTTTTAATGATAATTTATGACAATCGTATGATGAATGTTTTCGAGACAACCTGTTTGACTTGCGCATCTAACTTATGTGTGACTATTGTGCTTGGTACGATCAAGGTCAACTGGGTTTCTTGCTGTTCCCAAATTCCAATATACTCTACTGTGGCAGGTGTATATAGTTAGGGTGTTGTCACCTGTGCCCTTGGTTCAAGAAATAGTGTAGTCTGTCAGGGTTGGTCAAAGAAAGAGACCTGTCACTGAGAGAAAACTGTCGCAGTACAGTTGTGAGAGGGAGGGGCTGATCACACCGGCCAATTCAAACACCATCCGTCAACATCTCCGGCTGTAGTACTGGAAAAAGTGGTGGGCCAACATCCATTTCTGAACATAATCCCCAACAATATCACGACTAGAACCGGACGGAAAGTTTGGCGTGATCAGGGCATGAGGGGTTGATCACACTGGCTAGTTCAGACACCATCCATTGGCATCTCCGGCTGTAATAGTCTGAAAAGTGATGGGTTAACATCTATTTCTGAAAATAATCCCCAACAATTTCACGACTGGAACTGGATGAAAAGTTTGGTGTGATCGGGACATGAGTTGCGTTATTGATGCCTCAACCTTAGAGTGAAGAGAATCAAAATCACGGGCCAATGCTTGCCTCAACACACTACCTACTTATAGTAGAGGCACCTATTCCCGATCAAAACCCCATCGGCAATCTATAGGGGTAGTGGAATTTCGATGAGGTTAGGACCAAAATTCGATCAAGTTGGGATTGATTCATGATTAAAGAGCGGAACCAATAGTGCCATGACACATGTCTTAGATTTGAGTACTAAAGTGAGGAGAAATGAGCGGTTATGGCAGACTCTAGACATGGATAGTATGTTTGGGCCAACTTTGGCTTCGATAATTCACAACAATTTCAATATGAAGAATAAAATTACCAATTTTTTTTGACAATCCTCCTGATTTCTATCTTCCTAAATGGAAAAAACTTGCACCGCCTTGTACTTCTCCATATATGGCACATAACCTCTTAAGTGATAGGCTATGGGCACCTTTACAATATTGATCAAACGGTGAATAGACTAAATATAACATACTTTACAAGATAACTAAATCTCCGGGAGGCAGCCATGCGGTGCTCCTCTTTTTTATACTGTAAGATGCCAATTCCAGTGCGAAGCCTGATGACGTGTCTACCGCTCCTGCTACGCTGGCAGGCCACGTGTAGCGACAGGTGGATCGGAAAGTGCAATTCACTTACTTGAGGTCCGTCCATCACCAAAAAAGCCCTACTAATAACTCACGGCATGCACTTTCCGAATACTAATAAAAATAGACAAATTAGGGGGAAAATTCTCCACGCCCAGTAATCACAGGGAAGCACAATCCACGAATCGACTCTGCAAGCTGCGACTCCCTCAAATTCTTCAGACTGAAGAAAAAGCTAGTCTAAAGTACCCACACCAAACAACGCTGCAATTCCCAGTCGCATTTTGTGTCCACGAGTCGTGCGAGAGTTTCAGATTGAGAGGTAGAGAGAGAGAGTTTTTGTGGGAGAGAGGGAGAGGACGAAAGGTCACGTTTCTTTGTGTTGTTGTTGTTTGGTTGGAAGAGAAACAACAGGGGTGGTTGTAAATCTTTGTTGAAGGCGGAGCTCCGTCGGTGACTTGAAGGGAAGGAAGGTGAGTGTGAGATTGATTGGGTTTTTGAGGGAGATGAGTTTGGTGGAATAAGGAAAGTTTTAATTTTTTTAATTTTTCTGTGTTTGATATTCTGGAGAATTTGTGTCGAGGGTTATGTGACTTCGGAGACAGAGCGGTTGAGGTGAGGTGAGATTATTGAATCGCCTGGATATCATTGTGCAAATAGGTGCTGAGGTGGAAAATGAGTTTTCTAGGTGAAATGAAGAGTTAAGCGTTTGGCGCCATGGAAGATGTAGTACCTTGGCCAACTTTTGTTGGAATGGATGGCAAAATTCAGATTACGAAATTTGAGGTGGAAGCCATATATGCATCGGAGGCAGCACCTTAAAGCAAAAGATAGATGCCGAACTTTTCAATAAAAAAGCTTAGAAAAGTATGGTAGAAGCTGTTTTATAACTCACATACCTGTAGGATTGATCCATGTAGTTTTTTGGAAGGTTGGATTCAGGTGCGAGAGCCACACATAGTCACAAGTTTCGACCATCTTTTTTTTGCAACGATTTTCGTTCGTTGGACATATACTCTAAGAGATGATGTGATTAATCTGGGGCTTTTACATGACTCCTGCTTCCAGTTTGGCAGACTCTTGCATTTTGTGGGTGCAAGTTTAGATCTCATATTCAGAGTCAAGAATGGTAGACCGGGAGAGTGATGAGGTTTAGTTTGGTGGAAGTTGAGCATAACCATTCACCAAGAATTGCTCAGAATAAAGTCTTGTAGTTGACTTTAGAGTTGTCTAGATCTTTAAATCATGGGATTCATATGCGATAGCCGCACATAGTCCCAAGTTTCGACCGTCCTTTTTCTTGCCATCCTTTTTAATTTTTTGGTTGGGCGCATAGAGATGATGTGATTAATCTGGGTTTCTGCAGGCGCTTAACTTCTAGTTTGGCAGAGGCGTGGAATTTTGTGGGTGCAAGTTTGAAACTCATATTCCGAGGTTTTGGTGGAGGTTGGAGTACATTCAGTCGGCAAAGAATTGCATTAGTTTTCGACGATCTGCGACGAATTTCCTCAAGGCACTCCGAAGGTTGATTGGGTTTATCCTCGGAGCTCGAATCCGGCGTTTTAGTAAAATGGTGCCCAATGTTGGAGGCGTCCACGGCCACCGGCTAAAGATTTTGGTGACCGGTGGAGCGGGTTACATTGGTAGTCATACCACTTTGCAACTACTTTTGGAAGGTTACTTGGTGGTCATTATCGACAATCTAGACAATTCATGTGAAGAGGCTGTGATTCGAGTGCAAAAGCTGGCTGGCAGTTTTGGCCAAAATCTGACTTTTTTTAAGGTACAAGTGCATGTGGATGTTTTTTTTTCAATCTTTGGACTTGTGGTCTTCCTTCGTGTCTGCAGTGCAATCTCTCGAGTATTGTTGACTGTTGATTGTAGACCCCCTCCCTCCCCCCCCCCCCCCCCCTTTTTTGGGTTTGTTTTGGTAACTTTTGCAATTTATGCATTTTCTCACACATCCTTTTGTCATATATTGGCAGGGGGACCTGTGTAATAAGGAGGATTTACACAAGGTGTTCAGGCTTCATAGGTACGAGTTTTTCTTCGCCATTTCACAATGTCTTGGCTTGGGTGAGAAAATAGGGTACTTAACCTGATTATTTTTTATGTAGAATGTAGTAGATTTGAGCATCATGTAGGCATCATATTGGTGTCATATGTTTTTGTCATTGGGAAGGAGTACACCACGAAGATTTGCAGACGAACTCATGTTGATGTATTCAGACACTAATGTGGTGTTGTGTGCATTTTTTTTTTCCCTCAAAATAAATAAAAATCGTTTTGTCGGTGTAAGTTGTATAATCCAGAAGAAGCTTTGATGAACTCACGTTAACTGAAAAATTATTTTCTTGCAGGTTCGATGCTGTTATCCATTTTGCAGGTTTAAAGGCCGTGGGAGAGAGTGTTGCCAAACCTCTGCTTTACTACAACAACAACCTGATTGGCACACTCAACCTTCTGGACATTATGTCTCAAAATGGCTGTAAGAATGTCAGTATACCTTTCTTCCAACTCTCTTCAATCTACACTTCCCTTTCACTACCTATTCAATCTGCATAATATATAGAATATACTTACCTCGGCCCTTACAATGTGGTCAGGAATCATAAATTCCTGAAATCCACAAGCTCTGGTGCCTGATTGAAGCATTAGAAAAGAAAATTTATATCTCAATTTCGTGTTGAGGGGGGTTTGATGATTATGTTCAAAACTATTCTGGACCACTTTGATGTTCCGTTTTAAAAAATTGTAGTCTTAATTGCTGTTTATTATGGGTGCAGATTGTATTTTCTTCTTCAGCAACAGTTTATGGGCAACCAGAGACTGTGCCTTGCACCGAGGAGTATCCCCTCCATGTCATGAATCCTTATGGTCACACCAAGGTACCAAAAAAATACAAAGATATAAATATCATGTGTGTCAAATTGATTTTCAGTTATCTCACTGGCTGCAAGTATATCTGAATTCACGTGTCAATTATCTCCACTGCGCTGCTCTTACAAGTGTGTGACTGTCCATTAAAAGGTTAATTTTTTAATTTAAAAAATAAAATGGGTTGTTTGTTTGTTTGTTTGTTGTTGTTGTTGTCGATGCCATATGTACTGAGACGTAGTTATCTTGATTTCCTTCCTTGCAGCTTATAATTGAGGACATAATGAGGGATTTGCAAGCCTCTGATTCAGAGTGGAGAGTTATTCTATTAAGGTACTTCAATCCAGTAGGGTCTCATCCAAGTGGAGAAATCGGAGAAGATCCCTTAGGAATCCCCAACAATCTGATGCCATTTGTGCAACAAGTTGCTGTGGGACGAAGGGAGGCGTTGACCGTCTTTGGCAAAGATTACAACACTCAAGATGGAACAGGGGTAATTTTTTCTGAGTCATACTGCATTTTCTGTTTCATTTGAACGAGATTGATCATAATTCAATCAATAAATTTACACTTAAAGCATGCTACCCTACAGGCGACTAGTCAGATTAGGCGTAAATTAATCATTAACTGGCTGAAAGGCACCACATTTCACCATGTGAGTGGCTGGAACACATCTTAAAAATGAGTTGGAAATTGAATTTGGGCAGAGACGTGCACAATCAGACCTGGTCGCCTGTTAAATCTACTAGTTGAAAGCACCAAGTGTGGATTTCTTGAGTTTGTGTTTAATTTGTATTTACCTGAATGCTATCCTTTTTGTTTTCCATATTTATTTATTTATTGATTTATAATTTTTAGTGTTTCAAGTCCAAAGGTGATTGATAGTGGCAGTATGGTGTTGTATTGACATTACAGGTGCGAGACTACATTCATGTCATGGACCTAGCCAGTGGCCATAGTCATGCTCTACACAAACTATTCGCCACGCCAGACATAGGTATGGCCTAAAATTCAAGGATGTTTAAGAACTGAATTTTGTTACAATTACTGAAGTTCTTATATCTGTGTCTATATCTTGTTGAAGATGAAACTAACCTGCCTCCTTTTTTCACAACTCATGATGTTGTTTGTTGCTCAGGTGTTTAAGCCCATTGAAAGTCATCTGGTAAATAGAAAGTTAATCATAGAAGGGCGTTTTTAATCGATGTCATTCTGGTATGCAGGTTGTGCAGTTTATAACCTTGGAACAGGAACAGGGACATCTGTGCTTGAAATGGTTGCAGCTTTTGAGAAAGCCTCTGGAAAGGTAGCCAACCAGTATACAACTTGGCACTGTATTTGTAGCCAGGATGTGGTGTTCTGATTTATCTTTTAAAGTAAAATAAAATTAGGAGTGTCTTTGAAGTTTTGTGATTACTCATCTATTTTCATTTGGTACAGAAAATCCCATTGCGGTTTGCGGGTCGCCGACCCGGCGATTGCAGTGAGGTTTACGCTTCCACAGAGAAAGCAGAGAAGGAGCTTGGATGGAGGTGACCCTTCTTACCCATCTTGCCCAACTGCCTGTCTCCATTGGTCTTTTTTGGTCTATAACATTATGTACTTGGGAGGGCTTCTTTGAAAAATTCTCAAGAGGAATTTAGAGATGTTTTGTATACGGAGGTTGAAGTAGTAGAGCGACTGTAACTATGCAAATAAGGTAGAAAAGCCTATAATGGACACTGTGAGGACTTGAGACCCTTAACACGTTCAATAAGTTCCATTGTTTTTTAAGAAGATTAGCACATTTATAAGGAGGCTAGTGCACTTGAGTTTATGAAATTTGGACACAATGATTTAGATATGGTTTATGAAAGCTATTTTAAAAAAATTAAAAATTAATTTTTTTCCTCCAACCTAAAGTGGTTATATACTTCCTCCTAAAGCAGATAGTGAAACAACTGAGCGTTGACTATTTGTCTATCAGTCAGTGAGCTGCACTTTGGCCCTTAAATGATAAAATCAATAGTAATCTTGAATCTGATGAAGAAGTTGAAATAGTTACTTCAGGACTACTAACAGGTGGCAACTTTGGGAGAGAGAGAATTATCACAAATGAGCATACCTCTTATCCATCCAACATAAAAACCCGAACCCCTATAAATTTGTGGCTGATTCATCTCAAATAACATTAGATTGATTTGGGGTAGTTAAAGCTAATTCTGGTGTCAAATCAACTATAAATTTACTCCACATTGGATATTGATGGAGTTGGACGCTTCTACCTTCAATTACTGAAGTGGTTTTGTTTTTGCAACAGAGCCAAGTATGGTATTGAGGAAATGTGCCGTGATCAATGGACATGGGCTAGCAAGAATCCACATGGTTACGAGGGCCACAGTTTTGAGGTCACCAGCCCCAGCCTCAAGAGGACCAAATCTTTGCAGAATGGACATTTCACTCACAGTTTTTCTCATGGAAAGCTGATTACAATTTGATACTAAAGTCTTTTGCTTCAGGTTTTTTTTTTTTCTTTTCCCTTTTTCCACATTCAACCATCCCCTCCAATTTGTCTCCACTCAATACACATCACATTAAGTCATGTAGTTACTTTACACATCATTGATTTTGGGACAGATTGGTGACATATCACCTAGGCACTGATTTTGGAGTGTAGAGACTATAGACCGACCATTTGTGTAACTTAGACTTAGGTTTAAATAGTGTAGTGGATGGAACATAGGATTTTTATTAAAATTTTTTTATAGCTGTCATCAACTCAATCCATTCTTTGTACAGGATAAGCTGTCTGGACCAGTACATGAAGTGTGCTCTCCAGCATCAATAAGAAAAACAATGTAGATACAATGAAATATTGTAGCCCCACTACTTGTGGTGATTTGCTACAATTTACTTCATGCAAGTTTTGAGTTTGTTTTCAGTAAAGTGCATTTACCCAATCACATGGGTTTGGTGGATACATTTCTACCTGTTTTTTAAATTTCAAGGCTTAAATGTCAATGTTAACCCTCTTTCTGTGGTTGAGTAATGAGTTTCACATCTGATTCTACATCTATTTACTTATGTGATCAATGGTGTCTTTGTGACTGAATAAATAAGTACTGAGAATTCATGAAGACCTTAAAAGGATTTTGAAGTGCTACTTGGTGATCATTGTTGAAAATGCATAACGATAGGGAATTAACACATACGAGCATACTCTCGTTCAGTATGTAGTCTGTAAGTTGTTACTTGTAACCACCAGAAGTAGTTTCACAGACTTCGAATGTATGTGGATGTTATATGATTTGTTTTTTTGTGTTCTCCAATTTCTACAGATTAGATTTGCACAATAAAACTTGCGTCGCATTAGCAAATCTTTGATGAAGCATCAACAAAAGATGGACCTCCCTTGTTATAGTTATGGTTATTAGAAGTGCATGTTTGTTGATTCCTTAACTAAATACATAAGTCCTCTTAATTGTGTGCACTATTAAATATTGATCAAATTCAATGACATAGTCCAATCTATTTTGAGCAAGTGTCTTTATGAGGTTTGTTCATTGATCCCCACCGAACCACACACCAATCAAATATGGGTGGTTGATTAAGTAAAGTAACCAGAAAACACATGCATGATACCTTGGTTGTAGTCATTTGAAATGAATATGCTACAAAACTTAAAGGGGTCATGTTTTAATGTTGTATGGATGAGAGGTATGCTCGTATGCAACAATCCCCTCTCGGCATAATGCACACTATGAAGAATTCTCCACAAGCAAAAGCATCATGGAGGAGTGAGGAAATTATTATTGTATACGAGCGTACATCTCATCCATCCAACATTAAAACATGAACCCCCTATAGGTTGGTTGTCGATTCATCTCAAATGACCTTGAGACACTAATTTAAGGTCTTTAAAGCTAAACCCGGTGTCAAATCAACTAAAAAAAGAGTAACCTTGGGTTGCATACTATTTCAAGACTTTATGTTGGATGAATGAGAGGTACGCTCATTCACAAATAATTCCTTCTCTCCCATCGTGGATATGGTAATTAGTTTGGATAACACTTTATTTTAGAACTAGGATCTTTTATAAGTAGTACGTGAAACATCCATTACTCAATAGGTTATGTGTGTTCCCTTTGCCCATACCAGGCTTGGTAGTGGCCTACCACCTGTCCTAGTGCCCATCATGGGTTTCCAACAATCTTCCATCCCATTGTAACCGGTCACCCATCCCATTTTAACAAGTAGCAAGCGAACAAGTACAGTAATCTCATGCTTAAGTATGCACTTTGAACTGGAGTTGTTGGTGCACACTTAGTTGGTAGGTGCGTACTTTACTCATATCGCTTTCTAGACCCTTTGATTCGATGAATCGCAACGGGAAACGGATGAAACCTAAGGCAACCTACTTGACTGAAGCCCAACGATGTGAAATCATTGTTGAATCTGAAAGTGCTACCAACTTCAAAGTCATTGAAGCTCTACCCAGAACTGTCCTTGACATCGATGACCAATTGCTTTGCTCCAATGTTCAAACGGAAGTTGAAGAAATGTATGATGAACTGCGACGATCATTTGAGACGTTTCAACAAAACGTTAACATACTGGCATTGAATGTCAAGCGTAAAAAATTCATGCATTCGCATCAAATGACATGTTCAAACAATAAAGTACAAACCTTGATTTTTGTCAAAAAAATTGCGCACTTAACCAGGATGCGTACTTAAATGGGTGCGTACTTAAGCGAGAGATTACTATAGGTAGGAGGCAAATACCCACAAACATGTGGGTATTTTTCGGTGCTACATCTTTGATAGGTGCCAGTTGGTGGTGGGCAACACATGGGCACCAACCCCAAATTCAAATTGAGTGCCTCAAGATGTGGGCATCCAAAGACTTTATCCTCGAATAACTTAGTGGGTTCTAGTGGCCCCACAGAACAAGGAACCAACATTGATAAATGTTATGAAGTTGACGACTTTGATTAATAGTGTGCTTTGAAAATCACTCAAGATTCTAGTATACAAAGATATACTCATCACTTGCAATATTTGAGAGACATAGGAATGCATGTGTGTCGAATAGGCTCGTACATGTTTACTATGCAATTCAATGGAGCATGCCTCTTCTACAAAATATAGATTATACACAAAATAGGCCTATTAGATTAAATAGTATGTTTTTGTGTGGACTTTTTTTTATTGAGCTTGTTTGCACAGGAGCGGTGAAAACCTGCACCCCATAAGCTTGTTGTTTGAGGAGGTGAAGTTCCTACAACTTACATCACCATTCTTTGAAGTTTGTGGTACCGTGATACAAGTTAAGTTATGTCTTCCGTAATTTGCGAATGTGAGTCTCTTTGCAGCTGTTGAGCTTTGGTGGAAGACATATTTTAATTTTAAGTAGTCTTTCATTTCTCCCTTTGTCGGATGGCATGAAGTAAGTTAGGTTTTGAAGTTAAGCTTGCTTGAGCATCTCTAAGTTCTTGTCGTCCTGCACAAGCTTGTCATTCTCTACTCTCTGCCTCTTTGCTTTTCTCTTCATTATCTCTACTCATCTGGCTTACTGGATGATAGCTACGTACAAATGTAAGAAGACTTATTCATTGGGGTTGCAAACAAACTAGAGGTTTTGTGTTTCAGGCTTCATGGTTTCTGTGTATGAGTGTACATGAGGGTTTGAATAAATGTTGCAAGGTTAAACATCCTGACGATGTGCAACTTTTGGAGTTTTGTGTTGGCGAAGGGCTGAACAGTTTTTCAATGTAATGTAATAAACGCCTTTGCTACATATACAAAATATAAATCTCGAATCAAGTAAGCCTTTAATACATATAAAATCCACTTTCACTTTCCAATGAAAATGTCACTAAACAGGTAACTCAACGATTGCATCAAGCAAATAAAGACAAGAGCATAATAACCTAGCCACAACTTAGAGAGCAAAACTCAAGGGAGCCTCTAGTTTGTAAAACCTAATACCCAAATGCAACCCCCGACGAGAATGAGCAAGGTAGTCGTTGAGGACTATTGCCATATGACAACAAGGGATGAAAACATGATTTGGATGAAACCAACACATTTATTGTCATTCTTTTCTCTAAACCCTAGGGCCCCCTCTCATATATCTACCTTTACTTCAGCATTCTTAATAGTCTTTCTAAATGTACACACTAGTGAAAATAAAACCTCTCATGTATGTAAATTATGTACACTAACTGCCTCAAATAATACCCCTTCTTACACTCTCGTTAGTTCATACGTGGTGTGAAGAGTGCATCCCTTGGGCTCAACTTAGGGCCGGTTTACACTACGGTGGAGAAGTCCACCAGTCATGAAAAAAAGGGCGTTTCTCAATTGTGATTGGTCAAAAATGCAACTCTTGACCGGTGGGTGTTTACACTAGGTGAAGAAAACAATGGTGGTGAACTTTTCTCATGGATGACAAAATGACATGGCCGCCTACATGGCCGCACTTTTTGGAGTTGGGCTTCTCCGGCCTCAAGAGGCCGGACAAGAAACTCCTCCTCCGGAGAAGCCCAACTCAATAAAAATATTTTATTGCCTTTAATTCTTCTCCGGCACATCCACCATTTGCCTCATATAGCCATGTCTTGGCCAAGCATTCTTGACCGACCGGAGGCCTTCTCCACCGTAGTGTAAACCGGCCCTTAGCCTCTTGGACACCTAATGGTTAAATGTTTGGACCCCCCCCCCCCCGTGCTTAAAATAGTCCAACAATGTATGGGATTTGTCCCCAAAACTTGGTTATAGGGGTATATCTGCTCGTGCTCATGCTCTCCATTGATATGTGCAATTAGGTTGACCTCGAGAATAGGTTGATTCTTTATGCATGCAAAATATTTTTGGTTAAAACTAGATCACAAAAACTTATAACTTTGTTTATTCATCTGTACAACATTTGTAGCTAAAACATTTTTTCCCTACGGTAATAAATTTCAAAATATTATGGAATGTTGATAACTTAGCATGGGCCAACTTAAGGTAGATGGGTCTTAAGTGGCTTGTTTTCTTAATTGGACCCCTATATTTGATTGGTATATATGTGGTTCAATGAGGATCAAAGAGTAAACATCATAAAGACGCATTAAAAGAGATTGGACTACATCATCAAATACCAATAACTACTATACACGCAATGATGAACACAATCAAGAGGACCCATGAATCCAATTGAGAAATCAACAACCATGCACTTTCGGATAATCATAAGTAAATCAAGGGAGGTCCAATTTTCAATCTGGTTTTTGCATATGTTTCATCGTAGATTTGCTAGTGCATCACGAATTTTGTTGTGTAAATATAATCGGTAGAAGTTGAACAACGTGAAAAGCAAACCAAATAACACCCACATACCTTAATTGCACATACCTATCAGTGTTGGGTATCTCGTAAGAAGTAAAAAGTAAAGTAAAAATCCCTAGAAATCCATAAAAATCCTAAACCCTAAATCTTGGTGTTGGCAACAAGAGCAGTTGAAGGACACATTCTGAAAGTGAGCAAGAGGAGCCTCCTCATGTTCGACAGTCTCTTGTTGTTCCACTCTTGGAATTCAAGGATGTTTTGTCGTCTTTTTGACTTGGAATTTATCCACTTGGAATTTCGACTATGAAAGCTCTCATTTTCCTCGCTAGGTCACTCGACCTCAGTCTGCCAGTATCAATGTACGAATTTACTTGACTCATGTTTGAAACCCCAATAAGCAGTTTCGCATCGTCGCCACGACTCCTAAATTGCAATTTTATAGTCTCAATTTGATCTCATCTTACTTCTGATCTCATTTTGGTGAAAGTCTTGGTCGCCTTCGAATTTTTTTCTTTGTCTTCTCTCTGAAAACCTTAAACCTTGGCTTGCAACATCTTGATGAAACCATTTTTGTAGGCTACGCCAGATTTTAAGATATTTTTTCTTATTTTTCGTCCTCAAAATCAGAATTTTATCAATCTAAACAATCAGAACCTTCCAAATGGGGAGGTGAATTCTCCTAATTCACCTTCAGCAGATCCATTTACAAAAATTTAGGGTTCCCAGCTCTTGAAACAATGATTGATTTCAAACAAAATTCAAATCAAATCTCTTGTGAGAATAGTCTATCTGATGGTTACTGTGTAAATTAATTGCCACTCTCCCGTCAAGCTCTTGTTTTGCTTTGATGATTTTGTCTGGAAGGGTTTTAAGATTAATTCCTCTTCGAGATAACCCAGGCTTTAGAATCGTTTGAATAGTGAGTGGATCATTAGAGTTGTCAGATTTTACTTTACCTTAATCTCTAGTCTCCTTCATGTTGGCTGATTCAGAAAGATGTTGTTAATGTCTATAATGAAATGTATCAATTGTTTGATGAGACACATTTTCAAATTATTGGCCTATATCAGGGCTAAATCTTCCTTGTAAACTAGTACAAGAAATGTGTATAGGTTACTTGAGATATAATGAATCTGTGTAGTTGCTGAATGCAATCTTTTTGAAATTTCTCCATGTTTTTGAGCTGCAGAAGACAGAACAAAATGCTTGGACATGACATTCAGAGGCAACCATCTTTCTGACAAAGGATTGTTGCCTTAGTTGTTATCAACAATGAGGGGTTTACAAATCCGAAGCTGGAATGTCCGGTGAGCTAAATAATCCTTTAACTTTACTCTTTCACAATTTTACAAGTGGCTTGCATGTTTGCCTCTCCTGCAACTTTTGAATACCATGTTTTGTAGATAGTATGAAGGTCCATTTATGCTATTTCAAGCATGGTGGAGGGCTATCCTCAACAATCTTTCCCTTGAAAAAACGCACCTGACAAGTTCAGAGAAGGTTAGTCTGTGTATGAACGCAGTGTGGGTTGGTTATCTAGTTTTGGTACCTATTATGGCTATAAAGGTGTTATAATATTATAAAGAAGTCAATCATTTCCGGCTATAGATTTTGCTAGACAAACATCTATTTCATGCCCACGGTTATGAATAAATCATTAGACCAATTGTATCAGGTGGTTCCCCATCTCAGTTATCAATTTCAAATCATGCCTTTTATTTTGGTGTAATATTCATTGTTGAGTCATAAAAAATAATGTCATCTTGATGTAATGTAACCGATGCCATATCAAACACTTTTCTTACTCTTGACTTTAAAGGTATCTACCAATGTTACACCAGTATGTAGGTGAATGCATGGTATCAATAATCAACATCAATAATGGTAAAGAACGTCCCCGTGGGTATCAAAATTGTGATCCCAATCGAATATTGATATTTGGTGGGCATGTGAAGGTGAGAGAATCTTTGTGTACCCGAGTTATTATTTGGGTCAAGACCATTCTGAACCGTATTGAAACTAGGGCGATTTTACCTAGGTAGGAAGGTTCTTGCATGGTATATAGACCCGAATAGTATTAAAGTCAAAATAATGTCAAATACCCATAACCTACTGGTATCAAAAAACATGAAATGATATAGATACCTGAATGGTATCAAAACAAGATGATGCTAGTCCAAAACTGGTCTCTACTATTGGCATTTTTGTCTCCACAACCGAAAGGTTATCAACAACTACCTTTTGTGGTGAATATCAATAATGGTTGGTTATCTTAATTTCTTAAGACCTGTGGAAATTTAAGGTATTGAAAATTTGTTTCTAACTCAATGACATTCTACTGTTGAAATTCTTGCAGAGTTGCTGGGCTACAAGTTTGGAATTTGGCATTACAAGGGTTAAGTGCTTCTTTCTCAACTGCCAGTGCAACTACAACACAAGATGCTTCAGAAAAAGAGTTACAAGATGGGGGTATTTCAAGTGGTCCAATTCTCAGCAGGGATTTAGGAACATTATGTCGGCAAGGTAACCTTAAAGAGGCTTTTAAGATATTTGACAATATGGACAAAGAAAGCACTCAAACTAGTGTGGATATATACGGTGACCTTCTACAAGGCTGCGCAAAATCAAAATCTCTAGAAATTGGGAAACGGGTTCATGCTCGAATGATTGATAATGGGCTTCAAGAAAATATGGTCCTAAAGAATCTGCTTATCACCATGTACTCCAAGTGTGGGAGGGTTGAAGATGCCCGCAGAGTTTTTGACACGATGCCGAAACGGAACGTTATTGCTTGGACGGGAATTTTGTCGGGAATGGCTGAAGAGGGGAAATTAGATGTAGCCTTACAATATTTGTCTGAAATGCAGAAAGAAGGGGTTAAGCCAGACGCTGTCTTGTATATAAGCTTACTCAATGCGGTCACAAGATCGAAGGATATCGATCATGGGAAACTCATCCATGACCAAATTGCGCAAATGGGGTTTGAGAAAAATCTACATGTGGCGAATGCGCTCATTAGCATGTATGCGAGGTGTAGGTGTGTGCAAGAAGCCCAAGACATTTTTGACAAGATGCCAGAAAGAGACATTGTTTCTTGGACTGCACTTCTGAATCTTTACTGCAGGCTTGGATATCTTTCGGAAGCCCAGGAGCTGTTTGATCTCATGCCTCTTCGTGATGTGGTTTCATGGTCAGCTATGATTTCAGGTATGTCCTCAGACTTTGAAGGAGCAAAAATTATAAATTTTAATTTCTCCTTACCCCTGTACCTCAAGATCTTCAACAAGTGCATTTTTTTACCCTCTGTATTGCAGAATTGCAACTGTTTGTACTCACCATGATGGATATTTGTGGATCATACAAACCGCATGAGTAATGAAGATAGGGTTTTGTGATTCGGAGAAAACGGACATCACGGTTACTGTCTAAGGTAGATGGGTCTTAAATGGTTACTTTTTCCAACTAGCCCACTTCTCCTAGGATTTGAAACATGTGGTTAGGACAAGATGGTTAGCAAATTCAAATTGAGGCTGTAGCCAATTTCCTCATAATTTTGGAGCCTATATGAATTTCTTGTTCATTATCAAAGTGAAGATTCTCGTGCTCATTAAATGTTCATATAGGTCCCCCCCCAACCCCCCCAATTATGTTTACTATTGAGCCTAGAATAATATGATATCATAATGTCAACACGTAGTCCAATCTCTTTCAAACATATGTCTTTTTGATATCCGTTTTTGGAGCCACACCTAAGCCACATACCACTCAAATATAGGTGTCCAGTTAACCAAATTTGGCACATCTACCTTACTTCACATCACAAACTTCTGGAGGCAAAATCATCATTTGAGATCAATGAAATATTGAAATAACATCCTACACTATCAATAGATTTTGTATTGAGTTGTATATTTATTTTATTATCATATATTATGTGTCACATTATGCTATCGCCTAGCAAATTTCTATGTTAGAATTCTTTTTCATTGTTATACACCAGTAGGTGTAATTCTGATGTAAATATTACATGATAATTTCACGCTTGGAAGTTTCTGATGTTACTCTAAAAGTCAAATGTCTACCTCAATATTTTAGAACACTTGTGGTGCTTTTTGTACTCACGATGATCAATGTGTGCTTGTAGGTCATGCACGCCATGGTAGGAGTGAAGATGGGTTTGCAGCTTTCCACAAAATGCAAGAGGAAGGCTTGAAACCTGACAAGGTTACATTTCTCACTATTTTGAGCGCATGCAACCACCCCAAGTTTTTGGAACGCGGGAAGCAAATCCACGCCCAAATTACAATGGCGAGGTTCGACTCAGATGTCCGATTGGGTAACGCTCTTGTAAAGATGTACACACAGTGTGGGCGTCTCGAAGAGGCACAGCAGGTTTTTGACAAGTTGGCGAGGAAAGATATGATTTCATGGACCGCGCTATTGAACTCCTACATCAAGTTCAAAAAAGTGAAGGAGGCGAGAGACATTTTTGACAAAATGCCAAAGAGAGACATAGTTTGTTGGAATTCGATGATCAGTGGGTACGCGAAAGTGGGCGATGGCAAAAAAGCTCTAGAGTTACTTCAGCAGATGGAAGAAGAAGGTGTCGTCCCCGATTGCATGACCTATGTGGTGCTACTTAACGCATGTGCAAGGATACGTTCTTTGCCGAAAGCTTTAGACTTTCATTCCCGAGTGCTCATATCAGGTTTCGAAGGTGATCTGTACGTGCAAAATGCAGTGATTGATATGTACATCAAGTGTGGGAGTGTGGAAACCGCGAAACAGATTTTTGAGAAAATGCCAAGGCGGGATGTGGTTTCGTGGAACTCTTTGCTTTTCGGGTTAGTCCATTCGGGACAGAGGAGGGAAGCTCTGGATTTGTTTCTAAGGATGCAAGCTGATAGGACGACAAGACCCGACGGTCTTACGTTTCTTGCCGTCCTGTCTGCGTGTAAGAAGGAGGGCCTGTTTGTCGAGGCAAGCATTTATTTTGATTTGATGAAGCGAGACTATAAGATCAAGCCAACTTGGAAGCACTATAGCCTTCTCTCTAAGGACGGCGTTCCCTTCAAATCTCAATTGACGCCAAAGTCGAATGTTGGTAGTGGTTGTGAGAGTAGTAGTAGTGCTGCTACAGAAGACGGATCAGATTGTTTGGTACCTCCTGAAGTTGCAAAGACAATAACTGCAGGTGCTGAGAAGAGCTCAGATGCTTCTCCTTTGAAAAACACGTCAACAGAAACCATTACTTGATAGATTAGTGGAGTTATGATAATGCACCTGAAATTAAGAGGTTGTCATCATTTATCTGGAATGTATCTTGACTCAAAAATAGGCAGAAGGTGCAGAGTATTGAGAACTCCCATGAATGACGACTTTGTGGCAATTGGTGACCCAGCAGAAGCTTTTATGGCAGCCATCGGAACAATAGTTGTTTAAGCATGGAAGGGGAGACCAAGAAAGTGCAGTGAAGTTCTTCACCAACTATATTTCTGGGTACTCCATAGCTCACGAAGTCAAATAAAAAGTCTTGTCATGCTTTTGACCTAACGTTGATGGAAGTTTGAGAATTTTGCATGTCTTATGTGATGAAGTGGTAAATGAAAGGAAACAATAGAACATTTGGATCTGCACTTCAAACTGTACGCATTGCAGGTTAATCAGATTGACATGGGTTTTAGAATTCATGAAGCCCACAGCTCTGTCTTTACTAAATAGTAGTAGTCTGGCGACGTTTTCACTGTGCAAGCTTTGAAACAGGTGATGCAGATAGTGATTTCAGATTTCACAAGGTTGTCTCTCCTTAATGACTTTTTCCTTTGTGATATAGGACGTCACATGAATTGTTTGGTTTGTTCAAAATAGGTCAAGTCATTACTGAAGGGGAGGCCCCACACATTCAAAATTGCCGGTTTCAAAACGGAGATTGGTGACCCAAGGCAAAAGAATTCTGACCTTGACATGTGCCAGTCCTTGGGGAGCTTGGTTTTGAGGTTGGTCCCTCCTTTTTTTCCCTGGTTAAATCCGTCCATTTTCAACTCTGATCAGAAACAGAAGTTTTAACCCTTACAAAACTGCCATCTTGGATCGGAGTTGAAAATGGAGGTTTGTCACCTTGAAAAAGGAGGCACCAACATTGGAACCAAAACATGTCAAAGGCCAAAATTCTCAAGCCTCGGCCTACAGATCTCTGGCTCGATACCGGCGTTTTTGAATGTGTGGCCTCCACATGAGGAGGCTATACTGCTTCCAAGTCGGCTTGATTTTATAGTCTCACTTCACAGAAGTAGAATATTTGCTTGTCGGTTGCCTACCAACGGAACAGAAGCTACTTGAGCCAATCAATTGCACAGTGCAGAGCCCGAACATTTGGAACAGGCATCATTGGTTATGTTTCGTAGCCTTCAATGATTGTACCAGCCCTGGATCTGACAAGGCAAACATGCATTATTAATCTTCTTCTTTTTTGTTTTTGGGCCAAAATAGTATTCCAATGAAATTGATTTTGAAGTCTGGGAAGCCAAAAGGCTTATGGGACTAAAAGCACATCAAGATGGTGTCAAACTAGTTAATTCCCTAGAGTGGCAGAGTGCGGTAAATGAAAGAAACATTTGAGACTCATTGATACTACGTTCTCAAGTAGTGATTGAAACTTATATATGATGGGATTTATATCGAGAACACTCCAACGTAAAGAGTGCCTAATTTTCAACTACACCATAAGAGCAAAGAAGTAACAAATTGCCACACACACACACACCTTATAGATAGTGACCTCACCACTATTTAATGTTTTATGAGCACACCGCATTGTTTACTGTTACACTTGCTCCATGTTGTACTCAAATTTGGCAATCTCCTTATTTGGGGTAGAAACCGGATAGTATGATGGGAGCTAGGGAAGAGGAATTCCTTTCACCAACTCATATTGAAATGGAATTGGGTGAAGAAAATGGAAATAGTAAGGTAAACGTACCTAAATCAAGCATAGCAAAAGTCCAGACACCTATATTCGAGTGGTACATGGAACAAACACCAAAAAGACATGTGTTTAAAAGAGATTGGACAACGTGCTGAAAATAAAATAACCATTCTTAAGCTTTCAATACTTAGCATGATTGGGAGGACCACCTATATGACCACTTAATGAACACATATCTTTCACCACTTTGACAACGACTAAGATACTCATAGGAGCTCTGAAAATTATGAAGCAAATGACTACGGGCACGATTTGGATTCGACAATCACCTCGCACTGATTGCGTGTTTCACATACTATGCGAAGCGTGTGACGAGAGACGAAAAAAGATGGCCAAATAACACACGT
This sequence comes from Polytrichum commune, assembly GCA_950295325.1. Classification (NCBI taxonomy): domain Eukaryota; kingdom Viridiplantae; phylum Streptophyta; class Polytrichopsida; order Polytrichales; family Polytrichaceae; genus Polytrichum; species Polytrichum commune. The sequence goes on from OX485807.1 coordinate 42,683,800, forward strand.
CTAACTCACATCTTCCCCAACATAATGAACGCAAAGTATGTCACTAGGGCAACCTTTTCGACCTCCTCACGATGGAAGTCGAGATCTCGCCTGGTTGTCCCTTTACAACAGAGTTTCAAGTGCTTTGTTTGTCTGTCTGTCTGTCTGCCTGCGTCGTGAGGCCTTTTATAAGAGAGCTGTTTGATGGTCACTCGCTAGTCCTCAGCAGCACGTGCAATTCTATTTTTATTTTTTTGTGGGTTGCACTTGTGCATTTGCCTCATGAATGTAAGTTGCATGGATTGATGAACCTCACCAAACCAGTTATGGCTTTCAGAAGTTGTCGCCACTCCTACTTCACAAATACGTTCTCAGTGCTCACCAGGGAACATATGTAGCTTTAATAATTGCAACAATACAATTGTCAGTCGTTCGTTTAATGCCACCCACTCGAAAATCTACTTTGCTCAAAGTCACTCACGATCACTGAAAGCCGTCTATCAAAACCATGAAACTGGATTTCTAGGAATCCTTGATGCTCCTTCTGTCGACACTCCTGGGAGGTGTATTGTTCTAAATCACGTACAAGTATACGCGAGTGCACAAAAGGAGTGTTAATCTGACCTTCGTCGTATTACAAATACATATTTTATACAAATTATAACTTGTAGTTATGTACATGTCTGTGACGACATTTAGAAGAAATATATACAACATCTGTAGTTGTATGATTGTGTCATCAAATTTTATAACATATGTGTCTTTTTTAAAAGATATTGGCTTGTGTTGGCATCGAAAGGGAACCAATAAGAAGTGGTGGACATACGATGTTACGGATCGTTTGATGGTAGACTAAGAAACAGTACTTTCATTAGCTTTTATGACGTATATTGTAGACTTAGACGCATCTGAGTTACATTTGGACGATGAAAAAAGCTTCAATGACTTCATTGTTGAATGCTAGGGTTTGCATGATACGTATGAGAGGGGTTGTTAGTTATACTGGAGCATATTTGTATACTTGTATTAATGACTATGTAAGAATGTAAACTTGAGATGGCAAGCTTATCCGGAAAAACATGGGTTTGTAGGTTTGCCTGTTGTAACTGCCGGTTGCCGACTAACAAGTGCCAACACACAATTTGTAGGTTTCATATAGTCAACCTTTTGAAGTAAGTCTAGCATGGGCCTAGTTCTCCCAATGCTCCAAGAGACAAGCGCAAGGGAAACTTTCTCAAACACCAAATGCTTGAATAAGGTAGGAGCACCTTAAAACCGAGAAGTTAAGGTATTTGACATACATGTGGCAGCCATATGAACCAAAGTTTTCTATTCTCAAGTAGGAGAAAAGAATCCAAGTGTCCTACAAGTTCTTTTTGTTTTCCCCCCTCCAATATTAAGCTAAATACAAACTTTTGAAAAGAAAACTATCTTGTTACCCAAAACCATTAGGTGAGGCCAATGTTCACATGGTGAATATTCTCAAAATGTACTTATTATGCAAGATTTTGATGGTGTTGGTTTTGGGTGTTGTCTTGGTTTAAGGTGCTCCTACCTTAAGGTCATAACCTAAAAGAACTGGAAGATCAAAGATGGTTTCATATTTATTTTATTTCTCTTCTGATTTATTTTTTAATTTTTGACGTAGAGAATGAAGTCTTTTATTGAAAAATCTCACCCAGTATCACGGATCAAAAGTCACCTACAACGAATGATGATCTCACTTCATGTTTACAACTCCTATAATTTTCCTGAATGCAATTTTTGTAATAACCTCTAGTTTTTGTTTTTGTTTTTGTGTGTTGCAGCATTTACTGTGTGGCAAAAGTCATAAGTTTTGGAGGTGATGAATTTCTTTTTTTCTGACTTCAACCATGTTATTTAGTGCACTTTATTAGCCAATCGAACCACGGTTCAAGGGATTCTAATGGTTATTGAAATTATGGCTGACTTCCAAAAATAAATGTTTAAAATCTGATCTACTAGTGATCATGAATGACAATATTTCTTAGTCCAACTGTACACAACTTGTCTAAAAATCATCCTCTCAAACTCTCATTTGAATGACAACTCTAAAATTTGGTCTTCAAATCATACTTTATGAGACATCTTCGATACAAGGTCAATTACCAAGCTTTAAGGGTTAACAACAAAGCCCTCTAAAGTGGCATGAAACCCCCTATTTGGGGGTCTTCTCTTTGGAGAACTTTTATAGATAATTTTACTTTGTTTTTTTTTTTGAGATAGAAGGCTAACAGGCCAGCGTCAAAGCACAAGAGGCAGTTGACCACCTAGCAAGTTTTTCCGTCAAGTAGAGAGGAGATTTCACAGTCGGGATTCGAACCGCCAACCTCTTCCTTGAGATTTGGGTATCTCTCCACCATCATCCGGTAGTTTAAGGTCATGTCGGACCATTTTACTTTGTTTTTAAGATCTGGCGTTGGCTATGTTGGCCTTCTGTCTCAATAAATAAATTTATTATTTAAAAAATAAAAATAAAAATAAAAAACACTTTGTTTTTAAGAGTTCAAGAATATCATCAGGTTAACAACACGTCTCGAGAAAGTCCATGGGGATCTGTACGTAATTTGGGCATTGCTAAAATGGCCACTAGAATGCATCCTCTAAATACAACTCTAAATTGGGTCTTTGCATTTACTTTATCATACATCTTTAATATGAGGTCACACCGTATTGCCATTTAGGGGTTAGTAGCAAAAGCTCAAAGGTATCTATTTGCAGTTTGGGCACTGCTAGAGTGGCCACTTCGTGCTACTGCTCTCCCTCTTTAGTATGACACGTGTGGGAAACACAAAAAAAAATCGTATTATCGAGGTATCGCCTTCTCATTAATATGGCAAATGCCGTATAGTTGTCGTACTATTGAGGGAATACGAAATCATAAGTACTTTGAGCTTAAAAATATATACAACTAGTTTAAGCAATGTAGATGGTATGAAATAATAACTTATGACTCCAAACAAATATAAATATTCTCAAGAACTCTTGAAATAGGAGTCCAAAGATCTGTGGTGTTGCCTACCTAAGTTAGCAACTGTCATCTTATCTAAATTCCCTACTAACTTTTGAAAAATAATAATTTAATTAACACCAAAATATAGAGAGTTCTCTAATAAGAAACTAGACAACAATGATGCATGACGTTTTGCATCAAGATACTGGTGATACTATATCACCCATGTCCAAGGCAACATACTAGGTAGGAGGCCACTCCAACCCTAACCATGTCCATTCTACACTAGTAACCCTAATTATTTATCATTAAGTTCCCAATGTTAAGTGAAGTTCCCAAGTAGTTCCCAAGTGAAAATGGATGTATTTTAGATGTACATAACATAGATGAAAGGAATTCTAGCATTAACTACCTCTTTAATATGAAGAAATTGAGATTCTAAATGTCGCATTATTGAGTGTCGTAGTCGTATAAATGAGGGAGTTTTGAACTAAAGAGTTTGGTCTCACAAAAATGTGTCATAACATCGAGGGTGTCATATAAACGAGTGTCATATTAATGAGGTTAGACCGTACAGTCCTACCTCTTTGATACGACACTCGATAGGTCGGCAACCTCGGAATATGACACAAATTTTGTAAACCAAACTTTATAGTGAAAAAAAACTACCTCTATAATATGATTGTGACATTGTTAATATAACACTCTTGAACTCCCAAAATGCTATTTTATACAGGTAATAAATGTATATACGGTGGGTCTCATACATGTATAAGTACATAATTATTATTAAATTTATGTAACTTTCACATATGAAATGTGGATAAAAGAAACGTTAATGTAAATGATGTTAAAACATGGGAACTATGGGAACTAGGTTCTCTATCTCAAACCCTAATCAAGGAACTTGTTAGCTTTTGTCTCTTTCGCAATAATTTCTCACCAACACCTTAAACCAAGGCGCACAGTCTGTTTCTGAGCATTTTGAATTGGACATTTATCATATTGATTCAATATGCATATTATTGGAAAACTCTTGAAAGTTTACTTCTTTTAGTGGTGCTTTTGTCCAACTCCGAGTCGTATTGGCAAAGTTATGAGCATTTGAAGGTGAGTTAAGTTTTTTGTATTTGATTTCTAGACCACAATCCGCTTTTGCATATTCTGAGGTCAATTTTGATCCGATCTTTCTCAGCTACACATTGTTGAAAAGTGGTTGAAATTGTGCTTCTTTTGGTGGTAGTTTTTCTCAATTATGAGTTGTCTTGGCAGAGTTATGACCATTTGAAGGCTAGTTGAGTTTTAGAAATTGATTTCAAGACAAATGTCTACATTTGCACATTTTGAGGTCAATTTTGATCCGTTCTTTCTTTTCTACATATTGTCAGAAAAGCTATTGAAATAACTCATCATTTGGTGCTACACTATTTTTTTCTAATTAATGTGGGCCACATAATTCCCAAATACCCACAATTTTTTTTTTAAATAATTTGAAGACGCACACTATAATTTCCAATGTGAAAAATGAGTGTGGATTTTTTCGTTCTGCATATTTGCATGAAAATTCCAAACAAGGCAAGTACAATAAAATTCCTAATGTTAACGAAGGCAAGTGCTATGAAATTAATGCCAACCACATTAAATTCCAAAACACGTGAGCTTCCTACCTACACTAATTAGACAAAACAATGCAGTTTTCCTCAATTTTAAGTCTTTGCCTGTGCAAACGTAATGAAATTGCATGCTATTTGAAGAAGCTCAATAACATATTTGTTGCTAATGCCCCCTCCCCACCTGACTTTACCAAATAACCAAAGTCTTTCCTAAAAACTAGGTAAAGCTCTCTTGGTTGTAGCGGAGGCGCCCGGCTATCCCAATGCACCTACAAGAACTTGCTCTGGAGATTTTTGAGTAGGTTTTAATTAAGTAGCTTTCACACATGTTCATTGTTTTATCTACCAAGCATTAAAAGTTAGATAGTTTTTGTCCCATCCCCAAATGCCTTATTACTCATCTATCTTACCATCAGTTTTTGTTAATGGAGCTTCTCGTGCCCTCATAGCTAAGACTAAAAACCAACAAATCACAAGGGCAGGAGGCAACACTTTTTAAAGGTCCTATATTCTTGTCATGTCTAGGTACCGATGGGAGGGTCGGTGCTTGAGGCTTAAAACCTCCTTTTTTAAGCCCTGCCACATCATTTGCCAACTAGGCTCGGCACTAGATAATGTCGATGGTGTGAAGGCCGTGTTTTTAAAACCAACTTTTCGGCTTAGCTAAAGTAAGGTGGGGAGGGGGCATAAGTTGAAGTGGCAACATCAGCTAACTATCGATTCCTTCCTCAAGTCCACATAGATTTCATACAAATAATTTTGCATATTTATCAAGACACTTGAAAACAAAAATCATATATGTGAAAAAAAATATCTAATGTATGTCTTCATGAAGTACGTCATTATATATTATGACAAATGCATCCAATTTATCATATTATTGAATATGTGACACCTCGATCATACATACGACGGTTTTCTCGTTTCCCAAAGGTGTCATATTAAAGAGGTAGGAATGTATACTTAGTATGAAGGAAGGCAAGGCTAAAGTGCTTCCCCTCTTTTCTTTGGTTTTATTCATTTGGCGTTGGCTGTGTTTGCTTTCTATCTTAAAATTATTAAAAATAAAAAATGCTTTCTCTTATAAATTGTTCTCTTTGACAGCAAGCCCTAATTAGGTCTCCAAATCATTACTTTCCAAAAAAATCTTTTGGTTCAGGTGAAACCCCCCGGCCTTCGAGGGTTAATATAGCAAAGTCATCTACATAGAGGCATGGAACTCCCTATTTGGTGCTTTCCTCTTTAAGATTTTCGCATGTTGTGGGGCCTAGAACACGCTTCCCATTTGACACAGGCGGTCAATAAGATATGATCCCATTTTTACATGTGTCGAACCTTAATGGCCCATTCATGTCAGATCTGCCTAAAAACCCCCATCGAGCGTGGCTCGGAGGCAAGGTTCGGGAGGGGGTGGCAGGGTTGGGATAAAACAAGCCTCCTGTTTTTTTAATTGGGTGGGGCCTTACTTGATCTCATAGGGGGCTTCCTAGAGTAATTTGGGGCCGCATGACCCAAATTTAGCAAAAAAATCCAAAAAAAGTCCCCAAGGGGCCAAAACAGGGAGGGCCAAAAAAATGAACCCCACCGAACCTGGCCTCCGAGCCACGCTCGATGGGGGTATTTAGACCCACCCATTCATGTCAACTAGGAAGTGCGTTTGAGATCCCACAAGCCTAATACACTGATTGTCCCAAATATTGTGTGTTACTATTTGGAGTTATGCCATGCAATGACGTCGTATCTAGGAGTTCCAATTTTTACCAATGAAAGTTTAATAGGTTGTTCAGAGATAGGAGAACGTTAATGACTTTGCTTGGTAAAATATCACATTGTCATGAAATAGCTATAGCATTGTGTAATTGGAATCTTCAATGAAGTGAGATCATCTTGAAAAATCAAGATTGGCGGGTTTACGTCGTGTTTCGAGAAAGTTTATGAAACCAATCTTTAGTTCGGGACACATGTTATTGATGGTACATCTTTTAAGTAAATGTCAACCCCCAAGCCTTTTGTGGGTTAAGAGCACGACTATAGATCACCAATATACATGGCCATAATGGAATAGTCTTAGATTGGGTCCATAAACAACTCCCATCAATTGGCATGAACCAAGATAATTCCATTGGCAGGGCCCAAACAACCCTCCCCGTCATAATACCTTGGGTGCATTGTGGCTTCACTTTCAACTCCTCTATAAGGGAATCAACAATTAATAACTCACAATCTTTGACTAAATAGACTCTTAGCTTCAACTACATTCTAAACTTTGTAACATCACATTTGTGGCAACCAAAGTGCATATGATATTAAGGAGTTATGTAGTGCTAACATGGATGTGTGATAAGAAGAGAATTAGTGTGACATGTGACATTATGGAATAACACAAAGTCCACATTGCATTAATGACAATAATTACAATGAGTGTAACGTGATGTGTGTGAGCGTGTGGTTTGAATCCTTTGGTGGTTTAGTTTAATGTCAACACCCATGATATATGGGAGGGAAACATGACAACAAGGAGTGAGATTTAAACTGAGAGCATCCATTCCCTAGGGTTTTTAAATATAAGAGGAGTAGTGACGTTAAGGAGGTTGATATTGCGAAGTTTAGAGTGTATTTCAATGTAAAGCCTCGTGTTTTGTAAGATATTAGTTATGATCATAGGACCCATAGTTTATGGAGCTAGTATAGAGTGAATGTGTGGGACATATAACAAGACTACTCCCTTGTAAAACCATGTTACATGGTTTATCACCTCTTTGTGTTAGTGTTTGGTCATGTACAACATGTGATCATGCTCTAAGAGCAAGCCCACTCACCCTGCTTCTACATGTACATTTGCATCTTTTACATCCGCAATGCAAATGCAAATGCAAGGAAGTGACCCACTCATTCTTGCATATGGGATAATTGGATAATATATTATGTAGATATGGTTGATCCACTTTGCATTTGGGCTCAATGTGCATATAACCAATAAGACAAACCATTTTATTGTTAATGTACACATGCTTTAATATGCTTTTATAAAACAAACTACTTTATGGTTAATATACACATAAATTTTATGATCAAGTGTGTGATTGAGTAAATTCTTGCATTATTGAAATTTGTAACTTTGTGCTTGAGTATATTGGTAAAGTGCACTAAGAAATGGAGAAGTAGATGAGCGGGAAATTTTCCTGATTCTACATTTGCATCCTGGATGGAGGCCAACTTTTTGATTCCAAACGCATATGCAAATTTGGGAACGATTAGGCTTGCACTAAGTAAGTACACAATAGAAAGTCTTGTGCACGAGCAATAAACCCATCAGTCCTTATTTAACGTTGGTTAGTTTCCTTAATCAGACTCCGGTTTTTGGCTTTTAATCGTTGGTACAGTCGTTTTATTTCAGTGGGTGAGTAATACATGGCGATTTAACCACCACCTTGATGATATTTGGGTTAGTTGCGTTCGCAAAAGTCAAACTAAACCCACCATCCTCCATAATGAGGAGTGCTATCCACCGAGCTATGACACGCTGATTTTTGTGCCCAAGGTGGGCAAATTAGGAGACGGCAACTCGAACAAATTAGGAGATTACATGTGGTTGTGAGGTGCTGACAAACTTGTATTCTGGGTTGATTTTTCCTTTTCGCAACATTTTATCTTCAATGTGACCACTTTAGAGACATGACACAACCAATATTGGCATCAAACATGGGTTTCATTGGCAAATTGGCCCAATGTAGAATATGCATATGATGTTGTCCACCCCAACCCCCCCCCCCCCCCGCCCTTTTATAACAATCACCACATTGGGAAGTAGAGAATCTTAGATTCCAGAGCCTAGATCAACACCTTCCTCAACTCTGATTTCAACCATTTCAAATTCCTTGATCCTGGTTCGCAATTGCTAACATGCTCAAGCCTCTAATGCTCAAATCCCATGGACTGCACGATTCCACGGAACCGGAGGGGTGTACATGAGCCTCATCTACCCTTAGCGCCTTTTGGGAGGCAGTGATCGGGGGGATTTTTGGGCATATTCGGTTGAGATCCTAGTGTTTGCAAGTCCAACCAGTTACATGTTGACATCCTTCAATTTTCCTTTATCAATTTGGGGTATATTCCATAGATTCTTCTAAAATGATCGGTAATTCTCCTTCAATCTTGAACTTCAACCGATTCTTTATCAAACTCGACCGGTTCATCTGTAACTAACTGCCGGTTCTCCCCGATCATAGTTGGGAGGGGATATATATATATATATAACTTCTACATTTGCTTCCGGAAAGCAATGAAGGAACGGTGGGTTAACAACACACATGCGGGTGGGTCTCGAATCTCGAGAAAGTTCCTCCGGAAATCTATGTGTAAGAAGTAACTCGGCCTCACGCACCACTGCAGCTTGCTTGTCAAATAAAGTACCACAACGTACTAATTCTAAGCCTTAATTATAAGCCTAGCCACTTTTTGCCTGCTAATTCACATGGATTGGACAATAATTAAGCTAAAGTTAAGTTAGGCTAAACCAAGTCAAGGCTACTATTGACTCACCACACTCTGGGGACACACCACTTTAATTAAGGAAAAGGGAGGGGAGGGGAGGGGAGGGGAGGGGAGCAGTGTGTATGTTTGACAAATTTCATGTGACGTTCAACTTCAAATTCAAAGTGTCACGTGACGTTTTCAAAAACAAAAATGAATGTCAATTGACATCTACATTTTTTTCTAATATGTCACCTCCATGTCACATGCTTAGTAGTACATGTCATTTCAATTTCTAAAGTGTTAATTGACGTGGTTTTTTTTTTTTTTTTTTTTCCCACAAGTCACACTACATGTCAAAATCTAAACTTTGCGTGTCAATTGACATGCATCTCATTTTTGTGCAAGTTTTTGCGTGTCAAATGATGAAAACTTGCAAAAACTTTGTCAAAAATACACATTGAGGGGAGGGGCTTATTAGCTAGCTTTGCACTTACTGCATATATACATGGCCAGGTGCTACAAAGGCGGACTCCTTAATAAGCGGCATGCCGGTGGCCTTGGGAAGCGGCCCCAGGCCCCCAGCCCAGACAGGCCCCGCCCAACCCGCCCGCCTGCCCGCCCCAAAAGAGGGAGGTGGTTGGTGGGGCTTCTAAATAAAGCCCATTAAGATCCCTTGTGGCACAAGGGGCCAGCACCCTCTCACCTGCCCCTGCCCCTGCCCGTCCTCACCTGCCCGCTCCCCTCTGGGTTGCAACCCACCCGGTAGCTACATGGGGTGGTTTGTTACCGGCCCATATTTCCCCATGTTGAGTTTACAGGGGTGAAGCAATGAACGGGTAGTGCCGGCAGTTAGTTACAAGCTAGCCGGTTGATTTTGAGAATTTCCGAATGCAATTGGAAAGTTTAGGAAGGGGTGCCGGAAGAAAATCAAGGTTTACGAAAATGGACTGATTAGAAGGAAAAAAATGCCACATCATTTGCCAACTAGGCTCGGCACTAGATAATGTTGATGGTGTGAAGGCCGGGTTGTTAGAACCAACTTTTAGTCTTAACTAAAGTCAGGTGGGAAGGGGGCATAAGATCCCCAATGGCACGAAGGGGCCAACACCCTCACCTGCCCCAACCCCTGCCCGTCACCTTACCCAACCCCTAGGTTGCAACCCTCCCGGTAGCTACATGGGGTGGTTTGTTACCGGCCCATATTTCTCCATGTTGAGGGCCACTTCACACACAAGCCAAGAGCCGTGACCGTGAGATTGTGAGAGCCCAAAAGAAAGTGGCCAAAGGCCGTCCCAACACACCTCCTACATCATGGAGTGTGGTCACGAACCCTCAAGTGTGGTGTGAAGTCCTATGTGACGGGGCCCTCAACCAAATGCTAATTCAATGAATTTCTATTCATGCGGGTCCTCACGCATGATACAGTAGAGTAAATCAACGGTTGTGCCATGTTCGTGGTGCGATGGTCTCCCAATGATTTTGTGTTAGGCCTACCTCCAAGAGGTCGTTTTTGAAAATAGTCCAAGTGACCATGAAATGTGATCCACTTGATGCCGTGTAGGAGTCCATGTGGACTTTACATCCATCTTGCATTCACATACTCCGTTGGTCCCTCACGCATAGTGTGAAGCGAACTTGGACCGGCTCCGCCTTTTCCACCAAGGAGAGTGCTTGAAGAGTAAGGGTCATGGGCTCTCAGTCTCGTGTGTGAAGTGGCCATGAGTTTATAGGAGTGAAGCTCATGTGTTACGGTGGTGGTGGTACAACATTTATGGGTATTTAGGGCCAATTCAAAACATGGTCTCAAGTTCCAAGTCACTTGAGATCAATTTGTGTAATCTCGACAGGTGGGAGCATGGAGGTTGGGACTAACTGCTTCACATGGGGTTCCACGTCTTCAGAGTCCCAAGTATGATATGGATGCCTACATGGCAACATTGTTTGGAGGTGAGGTTTGGGACATATGTTGTGAGTTGGGTCGAGCAAAACAACTAGGCCCGACTATTGACACAAGCCCCACAAGTATTTTTGCATTAAGTAATCTAGACCCGATTTCAATGAGAATCAACCATATTTTAATGGTTTCTTGAGGCTTGAATGTTGGGACTTTGCCTCATGTTGGTACTTGCTAACATGAGTGGGACTCGAGGTTTAGGACCCCATGTGAACTAGCCCTTAGTGTCACATACATTATTTGCATATCTTAAAGTGTCAAGTATGCTGATTGTTGATATGATACTATTTGTCAATCTAAGTACCTTTAGGAGTGAAAATATACATATATTTAGATTACGACATCTAGCATAGTGCATTGAAATACTTGAGATGAAAATTTTGTATTCTAGTATGTAAGAGAAAAACATTAATTGAATCCATATTTGGTAGTTGTGAAGAGATCACTCAATTAAAGGAAGTCTTGGAAAGCGGGCTTAAGATAGTAGTAATGCACAATAACCTTGATAAGGTTAGGAAAGTAGTATTCAAGTAATAGAGTGATTTGTACCAAATAGCAGGAGAAAACCGAGGAGTTTGTATAGTAGTAGTATAGCGGAGTCCGACTTAAGGTTGGAACACTTTGAATTGAAACAACTATTGCAAACTAACGGTAGTCAGACAAATAGTAGATTTGGGTTAAGGCTTATGATTGTTCGAAGAGAAGGTAGTAGGAAGGTAGCGTTTATCACTTGGTTATATGTGCTACTCCTAACAAGGGTTGAGGTTTTAGTGCCGGCAATGTGAGGTAGTGCCTATTACCGGTAATTTGAGTACAATTGGGAAGGTCAAAAGTAGGGTAAGCATTTTGGTATCCTCCAAGACTTTTGAAGTATCCTATTGGCGAGGTACTTAAGGGGGGGGGGGGAGTCAAGCTACCACTCATGATGCAATAGATGACATCATCTATAAGAAAAGGGGAGTAAGCAAGGAGTAATGACGTGGACAAATACTACTAGTGTGTTGGGAAGGACTTGGTAATACCAACAATTAGACGAAACCCGGTAGAGAGTCTTAATGTAGACTAGATAAGGCAACGGTAGTCCTAAACGGGAATGAGACGACTCGGTAGTTGCAATATTGGTGGAGTCATCCAATAACTTACATAGTATATAGATTTCGTTCCTGGTGGTGCATAATAACTAGTAATACGATAGAGTAATAGGAATGAGGATGCCTAGTTCTACGAGGTTGATTCGATGGAATTCCACAACCCGCCCATCATATACATGTAATATGAAATTTCCAAGTAAGTCACGACCAATGTTGGACAAGTAGGTACCATTTTGTATTTTGATATCATTCATGTACATAAAATGAGGATTTCACACTAAGAAAAAAACCAATATGGTATAAACAAATTACGATAATTTTGTTTTCAATAACATTCGGATATTGTATCTTGCAAAATCTCTCGTACCTAAGCAAAATTGCCCTAATATCAATAAGGTATATAATGATATTGACCCAAACGATATTTATGGTATACAAAGACTTTTTGGGCTAGCAGCTGAGTCAATAGCTAAGAGTTATGGTTGAAAACGGTATGTGAAAAGAATGGGCTAGCCCAACTATAGCTAGATCGAGGCTTGAAAAACACGGGCTAGCCAACTAGCTAAGAATAGGCTAGGTAGCTCAATCCGCTTAAGCTAAGGCCCAATCCCACCTGACTTTAGGGCGTTGTGGGTTTAAATGCTAAAACCTACCCACTTGTAGGGTTGGGCCCGTTCACACACAATGCAGTTCGGTTCGGGCTATTTTGTTGGCCCGGTACTTAATGGTTGGTTTTAATTTTATATGTATTCCTACTTGTAAGTTGTTTTAGTAGAGGAATTGCCATGTTTCCCTAACACTGCCATCTTCTCTCTACCTTCTAAACCTCTCTTGGTTATTGCTAAACTAGTCTCCTAGTTTTGGTATCACTCCCTCCACCACCAAAGTGGTTCTCTTTGCTGCGGAATTTTTCTTTTGCTTCATATACATTATAAATACCACTAGCCGTTACGAAGATGACCTACCCCGAAACCACATTTTGGTAGGACTTTAGTAGCAAGCTAGGATAAGTTAATGTTTGGTGGGGGAGAGCTTTAAGCTCAACAATTCGACTAAGCCAAGATCAACTTCTTCATCTACACAAGAGAGGATCCAATTGACTTTCGGGTGACCCAACATACACAGGCGCTTGATGAAACGACGCCTCCTTGAATTCAACATATGAGCTAGTTGAGCTAACTTTTTAGGTCGGTTAGCCCAGCTAGATGACTAGATCGAGGGCTTGAAAAATATGGGCTAGCCCAACTAGCTAATAGTCTCTAAAAGGTATGAAAGACTCCCTAACCTTGACATACCCACCAAACATCAATATTTGACTAGTATTAAAATTTTGGTACATACGAGTATTAAGGTTCATTGACAGCATTAATGATGTTGATTATTATTGATGCCATGCATTCACCTATATTAGATATACCGGTCCAGCACCGGTCGCAAAGTCGCCACCCACCTAGTAGGTAGGTACGGAGGAAGGTCGGTACTCAACAACCCGTCCGTCAACTGGTACTACCGGGGTAGGTCACAACTCAACATGGTAGGTAGATAGGAAGGTCGGTAACTCGCGCTCACTCCCCGTTCGTAAGGGGAAGCAATTCCTTCAGTTCCCAAATAATTATTCTCCCTCGCAATGCTATGTACTTCCGAGCTCACATGTTTCTCTGCTCCATCTACCCAGTTCCACCGACCCTCACAAATTCCCCCCAAATTTTTTGGTTAGGTTTTTGAAGGGATTTGCCGTGTCGGTGGCAAAAGTGATATTGATTGCTGTTGCAATCGTTTGTGGAGCTTGCTTCGTAGCTTTTTTTTTTTTTTTTGCGGTGGTTGCTCAACATTTGGAGCTCGAGAGGAATATCAATGAGGGACAGAGAGAGAGGGAGAGAGACGGACAGACAGGAAGTAAGGAGTGATGGCGGAGAAACCTAGAGGTCCGGGTTGTCAGATTGCATTTTCAGGATTTGTGGCCCTCGGTTGGTACCATGCAGCTGGTGAGATTAACACACAATCAATGTAGTTTGATTTGAGGTTGGATGGGAGGTCGATGTGAGCAGAGTGATCTTTTGAGTTGGAGATCAAAAATCTTGGCCATTGACTACAAGCAACAATCTTGGAGGTTAGTGTAATATGTTCTCGAACACACTTTTTGGTTATGGTTTTGGTTTTTTGGGTTTTAGACCCGGGTAACAATGCGCCGGCAATAGGCATGTAGGTGCCGGGTTTTCTTTCTCGCTCCGTAATTTTGTTGTTGTCGTGTTTGGGTTAAGTTAGGCTCCGTATCCCACCGTGAAAGCTTCACGGATTAGAGCGAGCTGGACAGAGGGATGATATGATCTGATGTGATATGAGATGAGATGGAATGAGATGACACCATGTATGTATTAATGGAAGTACTTGTGTACCTTTCTTTCACTCTTCTTCCCTCTCCATCCTCGTGTATGAATTGTACATTGCCACTCGCTATCCCAAAATTGCCAAAAGAAATGGGATAAAAAAGTCCAAGCCTTGACAAGAGAACCTGAGCTCAAGCTTTATTCAGATAGGCTTCCTCCACATAGCTCTGGGGGAGCTAGGTCGGATGCTATCATTTTTTTCTTTTGTCTGAGCTTGTGCGGAAGCTTATGTTGATTTTTTGGAGTTGTTGTGGAAGCTTATGTTGTGACGTTGTTGTTGTTATTGAGTTGTTGTGGTTGCGTTTGGATCATTGCAGAGGTAGGAGGAGGTTAGGGATGACATGCAGGCAAGGTGAAGGAAGAAGGGTTAGCCCTGACCCGAGGTAGTCAGAAACAAATTTGTTTCGATTCTGCCTCCGTAAGAAGAATGACGGCTAATGCGCGGTCGTGGCTGACGGGAAAGGATGTGATGGAGATGAAGAAGAGGATTCTGCGAGGCAGGACACGGAAGGAATTTTATGCCTTCTTCCATTCGATGGACGCACGCAACCGGTGGGTTATGGTGGCGACATGCTTGGGAGTGTGGTGCTTGCTACTTTACTACCACTTCGCAGTCATTAACACCGACCAACACCAACATCAAATCACATCGAACAACCCCAGTGGGGTTCAAACGAGAAACCTTATCCCAAACTCCAAAGAAATTGACACCGACACCACCTTAACCCTCATACCTGCTCGAGTTAGTCGACAGGAATTTTGGAACCATGTAGGCATCAACCAAACCCTAGCCTCCTCTTCCTCCTCCTCCTCGAAGAATCATAAGCATGAGCACACTAAAACCATCATCAAAGATCGGTGTTACAACCGGTACGTTTACATTCACTCAGTTCCCCGAGAATTCAACGAACAGCTTCTGGACGATTGCAGCCTTCTGAAAGACTGGAGCAACATGTGCATAGCGGTGGCTAATGCTGGCCTTGGTCCAGAGATGAAAGACACTGAAGGCTATTTCACCAACACCGGATGGTTCGAAACCAACCAGTTTACATTAGAGCTCATTTTCCACAACCGGATGAAACAGTATGACTGCTTGACTGAAGATCCTACCAAAGCTTCTGCAGTTTACGTCCCATTCTACGCGGGATTGGAAGCTGCAAGATCACTCTGGGATGCAAACCTAACTCTAAGGGATGCTGTTCCCAACCGGTTTGCAGATTGGGTGACAAATCAACCTGAATGGAAGATGCATAATGGACGGGACCATTTCATTGTTGGGGGGAGGATTACATGGGATTTTCGGAGGAAGGATAAGGAGAATTGGGGGAACAGATTGTTACAGCTTCCTGCGATGCAAAACATGACATCTTTGGTGATTGAAGGAAGTCCATGGGCGCCGAATGATGTGGGGATACCATACCCTACATATTTCCACCCATCTTCGGACATGGAAATTACGATTTGGCAATCAAAAGTGCGAAAGTTTCAGAGGAAAGTTTTGTTTTCGTTCGCAGGTGGAGCTCGAGCTACAGCAGGATCGATTCGAGGCAACTTGATTGATCAGTGTAGGCGGTCAGAGTTTTGCAAGTTTTTGAGCTGTGATAGGGGTGCTTGTCAAACTCCACAACCTGTAATGAAGTTGTTTGAAGAGTCGACGTTTTGTTTGCAACCACAGGGTGATTCTGCCACTCGCAGATCCATCTTCGACTCGATGCTTGCGGGATGTATTCCTGTTTTCTTTCACCAAGACTCGTATTCAGAGTATAAATGGCATTTCCCGGAACACCAAGGGGACTACTCGGTGTTTATCGAGGAGCAGCATCTCAGGTCTGGGGTGTTGAGCCTCGAGTTGGTGTTGCGAAGAATCTCTGCCAAGGAGATTAAGAGGTTGCGTGAGAATATTATACGGATTATTCCGGATTTAGTGTATGCTGATCCTCGGGTGGCAGTTTTGGAGAAATCTGTTGATGCCTTCGATATTGCTGTCAAGGTTTGTATCCAACTTGAAAACCCTCCCTTGCTATTTTTTTGCTTTTTTTTTTTGAATTTTTATTATTTGAGACAGAAGGCCAACAAAGCGAACGCCAAATGCATTAAGAACCAAGAAAACGCGCCCACATTGAGGGGAGGCAGGGCCCCTTGAACACGAAACACTGCCACATAAACCCTCCCTTGCTTAGGGTTAGGGTTTTTACCTGTGCTATCTCGAGCTTTATATTAGAGTTTGGTGGTACTTGGGTTCTACAAGCTTTCATCCAAAGCTCAAACAATCGACAGAGCTTGTCAACCAATCCTCAAGTCCTCGACAGTTTGAGCAAGTGGAAAGTTGTCATGCTTAAAGTGGGATATGCTACTAAACAAAAGAGAATTCTTGGGGCTCCACCAACCGAGAGCCCAAGCTCTCTAGATATTTCTAAGTGACCTCCATGAGGTAGCTTAGGATTTTGACTTGAGAGCTTGCCATAAATGTGCCACATTGTATTCATGAAAACCGCCATCTAAGCATTGCCAATGCAGTAAAAAACGCCGAAGTTCTCAAATTTCTAAACTGTTTCCCATGAGCGCTGTGATTTGCTAGAGAAGTTTCTGACGAAAATCTGTGGTTTTTGTTCCGCAGGGTGTCACAGAGCGAATTGCCGCCGCCAAGAAAGTGGCACAAGCAGTAGCTTAGGCCGGCTGGAGAAGTACTCATCAGTTAGACCCACTCCACTTTTAGTCAATAAAGAAAATATGTATTCATTCAGAGCTGCTTTGATTAGCTCTCTTTGTCCACCACACTGGTCATTCATATTGTTGGATTCAATGCCTCGTGTGAGACTGTCTGAGAGGCAATCCAGAGGGCATGAATCCATTTGTCATGCACCTATTGACATGTCTTATAATCAGCTGAGGTCAACTGATTTGCCTTCACACACAAAGAGATGACCTTATCTTTGAAGGTCAAGTAGGGGTGATGTAGTTGCTGAAGGAATCCTTCCTTCTGTTCCTTTTAGGGAGTTAGTGCAGCCGGGATGCATATAGAGAAACGAGTGGAAGATGAGGTTTGTAGTATTTAACACTGTCTAACTGCCACAGAAATACAGAAATGTTGCTGTTACAAAAGACTCCTTTTACATGGACAACTTGCTATCCGCCTGGAATTTCATCTGCAGGGGGCAGTGTAGAATTTTTGTACCAGCCAGTGATTGCCAGAGTTACACTATTCGAGGATACTGGCAGCGGGAAATGCGTTAAATCGCAGGTAGAAGGATGTCAGGCACATCCTTTGGCAGGAAGTGACAAATTCTCACCACAGTTCTGTACCCAAGTTTATGTGACCCCAATATTGTGGGCACTTCCAACTCCACAGGCAATTATGACCATTGGATCGGTTTGGGAATGGTCTCATCTGGTGAGCAATTGTGAATAGAATTATGCACATTTATCAATTCAAGGTCTCAGAGTCGGAGTGGAGATGCAAAAGTTATTGGTCACTTAGAAAAAACTCTTTCTCTGTGATGGCACTTGTGTTCACTTTTGAGGCTAATGTGTTTTTAGCTCATAGTCCAATCTCATTATAACACACATCTTTTTGATATGCATACTTAAGTACAAACCTTGCTTACACAAATTATCTAATATTGGTGTCCGAGTTAGGTCCAATTAAGAAGAGTGAGCACATAATTTGAAGTAATAATTGGAAAGGACAGACATGTGCTGTCTATTGTTGCCTTGGCTCTTGAAGAATCAACTGTTTGCACTGTCTCCCGCAATGATTTGTCGCGAGATCTGTTGCTGAAAGGTGTAAAACCTAAACACTTGAACACTTTGCCATGATTCATGGATTTAACATCAAACCAAATTTTTGGCTGCGTCAAACAATTTTTGTGGTTGTTGCACAACCATGTCAACTGCACCCATGAAATAGTCTTCTTGGAGTGGCGATTGATGGCAGGTTGATCGCCGTGTACCACTGCGAGTGTGCTGTTACTCCATCCTTTCACTGCACTTAAGAATTCCTTGGACAGTGGGTACAACACTCAAAGGACAGTGAAAACCAAAACGTATTGCAGCAGGAATACGGCTAAGGCACTTGGCGCTAAATGTCGTCAATTCCAACTCCACACGTGTTTTCTGGCCGTTGGATTGGATTGGGAATTGTCTCAGCCAGTTGGCTTTTGTGAATTATAAAGATTGTCATTTCAAGTTTTAGAATCGGAGTTGAAATGGAAAACTTATGAGTCTAGGTCATAAGAGTTATCCTTTGATTCAAACAGTTCTTGATTGGGGATTGGTTGTTCTGCGTACATTATTTTCTATATTTGATAAGTTTTGTGGTGCATGTTTAGCCGCCACTTTAGTTGCTTCGACACTATCTTGATGCACTCTTAGTCCCATAAGTCTTTTGGCTTTCCATACTTGAAAATTGATTTCATTTCATATCATTGGAGTTGGTGTGAAGCTTTGGAATTAAGAACATTATTTTGTATTAGTTCATTTGAGGGCCAAACTCATTTGAGCACCTCTTGGCATGCATGTCCTTGTTTCTCTCAAAATTTTGACCACATAGGTCCTACCCATTGGGTTAACTATTGACCATGCTCCAATAGTTGATGTATTTTGAGTCCAAATACATTGTAACATGTCCTTTTGCTATAAATCATGCTATAAAGCACTTAGATACATGTGACCATATCAGGCACACATACCTCGACCATCGGGAGTGTCACATTGTGTGCCTATTGGTAATCCTTATCTTAATCACAAGAGGTTAGTAATGGGTGGGTTTACAATAGGATTTTGTGTCCAAGAAACTTGGTCTCCAAAACACCCCTGAAAGGACCTTGCTCTTGACTAAAAAATTGGACCCGCATTTGAAGATTGGTTTCTCAAATCATGAAGCCCTCTCTGTTTTTTTTACATATATTGGACTCAAATCCTAGTGTAAACTCCTTGGGCACCAAAATCTGCACTCGGCAAACAACTTAGTTGCTTGATTTCAAATTTTCAATGGTCTAGAACCCAAATTAAGTAGAGGGTGCTAAACCCAACACCCTGAAATCTTGCACAATACTAATAAGTACATATTGATTCTAAGAATGTTCACCACCTTAGTACCATGCTTCCCTAACGGTTCTTGGGTACTCTACTAACGAAACTTCAAACCCCAAATACCACTTTCACATACGGAAGTCAAAGAAGACATACTCTAGTAAGCTACGTTGAAATCCCCGGCCTGAAGTTCAAGTGCTAACAAGGAACGCACAGCATTCCATCAATATAATAACAACAAAAACAACAAAATAATAATAATACAAATACTCAAGCGCTTCAAAAGCAACAGTTTCAGCACCCTCCGCCTTGTCATAAACCCACTCTTGAATGTACACGGCTTCCCTGACTAGAATGCCATAGTGGGTAGATTAGAGGAGAGGAGGCTGGTGAAAAAACAGAATAACTTCAATTCCTGCAGCAACAACGTACATAAGTGATTAGTTCTGGCAAATCTACAGTACCTTACAGAGAAGGAGGGTGATCTCTGGGAGGTTCCAACTTCCACTGTTTGTACTGGACGCCCATGCAGTGGTCAGCCAAAAGTCCGGAAGAGGTTTGCAAGTTCAGTTCAGTCGATCATCAGTTGAGTTAAAAGTTAATTTTGAGGCAAATACGCATACACAGATAGATAGATACATTCATGAGTTACGGCTTGATTAATTACTGACACGCATGATCATCCTGAGGAGTTACTAAGTTTGTAAGTGCCCGGCTTTGCTGGATCATTGTCCAGATCTGCCACGCAATCTACCTGGCTCTGACACTTACATACTTATAAAAGGACCATCAGTGCTGCAGCAGGCCCGCAGGTTCCTTCATGAAGTTCAAGTTAAGTTAGTGCACACTAGACTAGACTAGACTACCTGGAGGCGGTCGTTCCCATGCCTTATAAGTTGCCCTGATTCCGGCCTCATCCAAGGGAGTTTTCAAGTAGCAGCTGCTAACTTATAAGCCTCTCATTTTTCGATCCCACCCAGCTGCTGCTGCTGCTGCTGCATGCCGATGAGCAGAGTGTGCATCTGAGGTAGGGTAGCGCTTTCCGCACACACGATTTCTAAAGTCTAATCACTTCGAACTTCATGTGACTTGCAGAGGGGGTTTCAAATCTGCACCTACTCCCATGCAACTTGTGTGTGTGTCTGTGTGTCTGTGTGTGTGTGAGAGAGACAGTGTGTGTGTGAGAGGGATATTAGGTGCTACTCTCATCAATGAGGAGGGTGGGTTCACACTAGGGTCCAAGACCAAAGAAACTCCAAAATCGAGCGATCATGTTGATCAAGAGTCAAAAATTTGGACCCAAGAAGTTTACACCAGGGCTGGATCCAAGGTAAGAAAAACAAAAACGAAGTGGCACTAACGTGGCATCAATTTCATGTCAAAACTTATTGGTCCCAACTCAAGAGAGTACTTCACCTAGTTTGAGAAACCGATGTTTGAGCTTGGGACCAAGCTTGAACATTGGTTTCTCAAACTGAGAGGAGTGTTTTCTTGAGTGTAGACCTCTAAGATTTGGCAAGAAAGTGATTAGTGTCACTTTGTTTTTTTTTTTTTCCTTTCCTTGGACCCAAACCCTAATGTAAACTTCTTGGGTCCAAGTTTTCGCTCTCAACCAATAGGATTGCTTGATTCTTGAGTTTCTTTGGTACTGGACCCTCGTGTGTAAAGCCACCGTAAGTATTTGAGTTACTTGTTGCAGAATTATACCACTCATCAACATTGCAACATGTAAGGTCGGTGTGTCTTAAGTGGACACTTCTCTGAAAATATATTCCATTATTGAAGGTGTTGGAGGGCAAACTACACGTATGTTGAGTTGGAACTTGAGCTTGCAAGTTTGGTGGGTAAGGTCAATAAATTTGGAACCTTCCTTATGTGTGCCTAGAATGGTGGAGCTTTCATTCCTCCTTAATTTGGATCAATTTTCAAGTTGAAGTTCAAGTTTTGGCTTAAACTTGACAAACAGTCCAGAATTTAATTGAGAACAAACTACAAAGCTCCACCATCTTGGTGCCCATTGAAGAGCTTGATTTGTTTTACCTTGGCCCACCACACTTGCAAGCTTGGTGGTTGAGTATCTCTCGAGTATAAAAACCCTTAAAAACCATGTTGTGAAGTATGCGAGGTGTAGAACCGCACAACACAAAGCGGTTCTTGAGGCTGGGTTTGAGAGTATTTGGTGCGCAAATGACGTGCTTTGTAAGATCTCCAAACAAACACCTGTAACAACAATATCTAGTGCTAGCCCTATATCTCCAACATAATACTACCCACACATTGTCCTCCAAACAACAAAATTTTACCCTTCAACCAAAATTGAACCCCCTCCTTCACCCTTCAAGAAAGTCTCCTCTCCCAACAGCCGGATTAAAAGACGACCCCGTTTTTGGTTCTATGACGTACTTCACTTCTTACTAGATCACAAACAAATCCAAAAAACAATAAAATACCAAACTCTGAAAGCTTGAGGTTGTGCTCAAGTTGTGGGCGGCAATTTGCAAGCCCATGTGCATCTGAGGTTGCTGGCTGGTTGGCAGAACTTGGCACAGTGTAACTTATTTACTTGTGAGGGTTTGCAAGCAACTTGGAGAGAGAGAGAGAGAGAGAGAGAGAGAGAGAGAGAGAGAGAGAGAGAATGGCCCTGGCCCCAATCAATAAGTATTCTGGTTAGTATTGCAGGGCTTCACTCATTAGAGCCGCAGCATGTGGGAATTAGTTACACATCTCGCCTGCCTTGTAAGTAACGTCAGATGCTGATCTCGATACACCACTGCTGTAGCTGCATACATACATAAGCCCTCCCTCTTCCCCCTTTCGTTATAATAAGGTCCTCTCAAGTTGATTCTATACTTTTTAAGTCACTTCTCTTGGACACGACATTATTAACAAGTGTGCGTTTGTTCATGTGGGCCCTGAGAATATAACCATTCTCTGATAAACCACGAAGATACGCCCACTTGGAGGGGGGCTGAGGTGAACCAACTTGTACACTGGTTCCTTGGAGGCAAGGGTTTAGGCATCCAACAAGGAACGAGTGTATGGGTTGCTTCACCCAAATCCTTGGAGGGGGAGGTGGTGCCCCTCGAGCACGCAACACTGCCAAGCATGCATGGAAGAGCATGCCCACACACGTTGTATGACAACAATCACTAGTTAACCCTCACACCAAACCCTAAACATTAAACCCTAAGCCCTTAGTAAGAATAAGAATTAGTGATATGAGTTTAGAGGTGTCCGTAATGGGATTGTGTGCTCATGCTCTAAAGAGTAACAAGAGGCCATGTTAGCAACCAACAAAGACCACTTGGCGTAAGTGGTCACTGCCAAGGACAACCCTGAAACCACCAAGACCATACCATAGGACAAGCCATTTATGTCTAAGGAAATTTGTAAGTCAACCTAAGAACAACTTGTCCCTATGACAAAGGATGCCTCTAGCACCCCCAAAATTGATTACACTTGCTTAGAAGGCGAGTCGCATTGATTGCCAACTTAGTTACATTCATGTTTAGGTATATATACGGCATGGACTTTTCCATCTCCTTCTGATAGTTTTGGCGATTGGACATGATCAAGAATTGACATTGAGATGCAAAAATGATAGGAGGTCAAAATGAAGATTATCTTTCTCTTTAGATCGTCACATTGGGCCCTCCCAAATTGTTCCAACTATCAAACCTAGGATGGTGTTTATAATTTGAGCATATAATCCAATCTCATAAGGACATGTTCCAACCACCAAATCACACACCATTCATATATAGGTGTCCAATTGGGACATCTATCTATCTATCTATATGTGTGTGTGTGTAACGCCATGAAAGTTTATATTAGAGAACCAATCACTAGGAGGTAAATTTAGCTCCATGAATGTGGACGTGCTCATAATGGCGTCCATATTATGAACATAATATATATAGTCCAATCTCGTCATAGCAAATTTCCTTTTGGTGTTTGTTCTTAACTACTTGGACTTTGCCATATATCACTCAAATATAGGTGACCAATTACAAAGAGTGACCAAACTACCTTAGTTGAAGTTTCTATTAGGCTAGCGATGTTACTAGCTAGTGGGTGCAATGCAGTGTAGTTGTGTTGGTTATGAATAAAAGCCCTTTATTGTCATGATCCCACCATCAACACAAAGAGTATGCTTAATAACATAGGATTTGGCACCCATCCATAAGTAGACCATTGTACTTGCTAACGTAGATGGATTTAAAGTGGCTCGTTTTCTTAATTAGACCCCTACATTTGATTGGCATGTGGTTCGGGTGAGGATCAAAGAGCAAACATCATTAAAATGCATGTTTTAAAGAGGTTGGACTACGTTTTCAAATATTAAAAACTACTCTACACTTAATTGTGAACACAATTGGGAGGACCTATGTATACAATTAGGAAATCAACAAACACACACTACTGATAACCATAACTAAATCAGGGGAGGTCCGATTTTCAGTCCGGTTTGTGTAGATGTTTCATTTGCTCATGCAATACAAGTTTTGTTGTGTGATTCTAGTTGGTAGAAGTTGGAGAACATGAAAACAAACCAAATAACACCTACGTACCTTAACTCATACAACTCCCCAACATGTCCTATTGGTGTCCAACCTTTGATTGCTTTTGAAATCTCTAGGTACCTTAGATGATGTCAATTAGAGGATTGAAGAATTTGAGTAGGCTAAGTGAACAAGAATTAGAGTTATTCTTTAATTCATATAGAGTTTTGGTCGGGGGTTGGTTGTTGTGCATATGAAAATCTCCAAGTTCAGTAAGTTTTTGGTGCATGTTTGGAGTCGGTGTTGAGGTCTGAACAAAGAACATTCTAAATCAATGTATTGAGGTTTAAACTCATTTTGGCAGCCAAGAGGTGCTAAGAGCATCCCCACCAGATCGGGTATACGCCAAATAGAATATATAATATTTTATACCTTTGGGAAGCCCTTCATGATCCATCTTGGGCGGGGCAGCTCATCTTGAGTCAAAGCCCACCAAAGCCTAGGCATACCCCCAATATAATTAGGAAGCAATCGATAAGACAATGACACCTATTATCTGACATGGGATAAAGTAGGATATCGGAGTATATGATATTAAAGTAATCTCTTGGCGGGCTTGAGGAGTTCCATTATACGAACCATTTATGGCCGGGGAAGGTCTTTACTATACCCGGACCGGTTCTAAATTATGGGGGACCGGACATTAGTGGGGCTCAATTCATGCTGGTACCGCCACCTAAGAACCTGGGATGCCCCATTTTTGGCATTGCATGCCCCATGCCCGGTCTGGTGGGGACGCTCTAAGGAGTTTGGCCCCCGGTGAACCGATACAAAATGTTTTTTGTTCAAACCTCCACATAGACTTCCAAGCATGGACCGAAAAATTACCAAACATGGAAAGTATTCTATGCAAAACAACTAAATTCTAAACAAAACCTTGGTGGAAGTATCCTTATCATCTAGTACTAGACTTGAGAGTCTCAATTTGGCACATTGCAATAAGACTAGAAATGTATGATATGCAATAAGTTACAATGACAACACCCTAATTAAGTCTTTGATCTTTAATTGTTCATCTTTAGAAGCCATATCCCTGCAAAACTTTCATATGTATCTTTATTCCCAAATCGATTAGGGTCAGTTTACACGGGGCCCCAAGACCTAAATCCAGTTTATTCGAGACCAATCCATGCAATCTCAACCGTAGAGAGCATGGAAGATGGACTAACCACTTCACACATGGTCCCAAGTATGACATGGATGCCTACATGGCAATACTTTTGTGGAGGTGAGGCTCCAAACTTGTGTTGAGAGTTGGGTTGAGCAAAAAGCTAGACCCAACTCACAACCATACACAAGTCCTGCGATTTTTTTACATAAAATAATCAAGATTTGACATAACATCTTATATAAACCATACTTTAATGGACCCTTGAAAGTCAAAAGTTGGGACTTGGGAACCCATGTGAACCGGCCCTTAATCAAGCCTAATGTTATAACAATCTAGGTGTGAATTGGGTACCTACTTTATTGAAGATCATTGGAGTCTAATTAGATAAGGTCGAGATATAGAAAGGATATATGAAAGGACTTAGGCTTTTATGTTTAGATGTAAATGCAACTGGGCCTAGTGGGGAGATTTTAAGGCATGATCTCAAACCCAAGGCATGTGTTTTTATTTTAGAGAGTATAGGTAACTCAGGTCATGTGACCTTCATTACAAACCTCGAATTTCATATACCAACATTGATCTCATGTTTACTCAGGCCACTTCACACATGAGACTGAAGGCCCGTGACCATTGCATTCTAAGATTTCTCATTGGTCAAAAAGGCTGAGATATTAAGTTCGCTTCACACTAGAAGGTGAAGGCTTAAAGACTCAAAGAAATTGTCATGGATGGAAAGTTAACATGTACTACTCCTTCATGGAGAATTATTTGTAAGGTTTCGTGATCTGTTGGAATTGACGTCAAGCCTACCTACCTCCAAGAGATAGGCCTGGTGCAAATTCCAGTAGACCATGTCAGTGGTACGGCCTTTGGATGAGAATCATGGGTCCTCACAATTACATGGTCATGGCCCTTGGGTTGTGTGTGAAGTGGTCCTCAATCGCATCAACTGCAACATCGAACAATTGCCTACCAAAGTTAGGGTTGCTGCAAGTTAAATCTTTTGTTATTATATTATTCTAACCTCCAAACCAATAAGGTTGAATTATGTGTTGAATTGATGTTGAAAGTATTAGCTAAATGTTGAGTTAGCACTGCAAAGATGTTAAATCTTGAAGGGATGTATCAACATTCAGCCAACATTAAATGTCGGTGATCACTAGAATATTGAGATGTTAGAAGTGATCATTTATATTATTCACGGTTGGCTGGTTCTATGCTTTGGACATGGGTTTGTTCCACCTAAGATACACGTGCCTAAATATATCATAGGAATAAATTTGGACACCTATATTTGAGTGGTATGTGGTTAGGTGTGGATATAAGAATGGACATAAAGAAGACATGTGTTTCAAAGGGATTGGGCTGTGTGCTAAAAAGATTGAAACTGTTTTAAGCTCAATGGCTAACATGCTCAGGGGACTTATAGGACCACTTAAGGAGCATGAGAATCTTCACTTTGATAATAAATAAGATACTTGTATGAGGTCCATAAATTATGAGGCAAATGAGTATGAGTATGATTTGGATTTGCTAATCACCTCGCACTACTCCAAGAAGTGGGTGCAAAGAGAAAAGTATCTGAATAATATTGGCTATCCTATAAGGGAGGGATGGAGAGGGAGTCATTGGTTTACCTTCTGTGCAAACTCTAGTTTGATGAACCAAGGTGGACTCTCAACCAGGGTAAGGCCAACAAGCTCAAATTCACCTCAGGTTGCCCAACATTAGTTTTTGCCTATTTATTTATTAAAAAAAAATCCCACCCTTTTCCCCCCTTTTCCTTGAATCAAGGTGCCATGATGCTCACACGAATCATGTCTCTTGCCCACTCACATGCCAAATTCTTTGTTAGTTGATGCAATGCCACGGTTAACACATATGTCATCACCATGCCACAAAAATATTAGTGGCTTTTCAAATCAACTGAAAACACTCTTCTTGTCATCCACTAATAACCCACCCACACTTATTGGTGCGGGCCACAAGTGAACGCTTCCTACTAACATTGGTTACATCCAGTGCCTCTCACTAGTTAAACCAACTCTAAAAGTGACCCTTGCTAGTAGGGAACCGTGCATTGATGGCCCACACCAATAAGTGTGGGTGGGCTATAAGTCTATACTTGCAAGAAATTAAGCCTTCTTCACACGACCATGTTGAGTTACGACATGACCATAGCCAAGTCGTGAACACAATAATTGTCTTTAGATCCTCTTGACAACTTGAAATTAGTTATGGATGAAGTGAGATTGCCGAAAGGTGGAACATAGAGCCTTGAAATAATATTGCACAATACTAGTAATATCAACAAAACAATCGGCCTCAAGATGAATCTTCCCATTGGACCATCTCATCGACCCCCGGATACAAGGTTTGTGGCACTTCCCACTCCATTGACAATTTTGGAGAGAAGGAATTATCGTACACGAGCGTGCCTCTCATTCATCCAACATAAAAAAAGGCCTTGAAACAATATGCACTCCGAAAGTTACTTTTTAAAGTTGATTTAACACCAACATTAGTTTTACAGGCCCCAAAATCATTTACCTCAAGTTCATTTGAGAAGGCAACAAACCTATAGGGGGTCAGTCAAGTCTTTATGTTGGATGGATGAGAGGTATGTTCATTTTCTCTCTCTCTCTCTCCGACAATTTTGATTGTTGGATCGAAGTAGACATTGTCTCATTTGGTCAACAATTGTGAATATCCTACCACACAAATTTTCGTTTCAACTTTCAGAATTGGAGCCAAAAATGTCGAAGTTCAAGATGCAAAACATTTAGGAGGTCAAAGTGAATATTCTATTTCTCCTCGAACAATGATCCCGTAGGCTTATTCCCAATCGTGTTCATAATTGAACAAGAGTGTTAATAAGTCACATAGTCCAATCTCATTATAACACTCGTCTTTTCATAAGCTATGTCCATTCTTAACTATAAGCCAAGTTGCCATTCGCCAATCAATTATTATACATGTCCATTGAAGAAGAGTGGCCACGTAATAAGGCCCACACACCTTATATATCCTTCTCCATCACTTGTCGAGAAAGCCTCCCAGACGAAATGAAGATCTGGTCCGATGGCCAATCAAAAGCCGTTCAAAAATATATATAATAAAAAAAAATCTACCTAATTGTTAAACCCTAATAACTTACAACAACATTGAGTGTAACGCTTGAAAGAAAATGGCCGAATAGGACACAAGACTAAATAATAATAAGTTGGGTAGTACCTTTTGTGACACCATAAAGAGAACCATTTCCTACTGCAACCATGCCTGCAACGATGAAGTGAAAATAATGCTCCCTTTCCCATAGGGCTTGAGGAGCATTAAATTGTTTCGAAAACATAACATTATTCATATTCACAATAATGTCCTGTGGGACTGACAATATTTTATAGAATATTCTTCACATTCAAATTGGATTGGGGAATATATATATATAGGAATATAGGAATATCTAGTGGACTATTGATAGTCCCACAGTACATTGTTATGGATGTGAGTAATGTTATGAAGTTGCCTCCAAGTTGATGGACATTAGAGTTATCCGTTGATCCAACCGGAGTTTTGGTCGGGAGTTGGTTGAGTTGCATACAAATCTTACTCAACCAACTCCCGACCAAACCTGGTTGAATTGAAGGATAATAGAGTTTATTCATAACGTCCCTCTTTGAGGGACGGAATCGCGGGTTTGATCCTTTTTTAATCCTTTTTATTATTAGTATTAAGAGCTCGCTAGCTCATTGTGTTTTGGAGCCTATGTTGAAAGTTGGGTGCAAATTTTGGGATCTCATCTTCCCACCTTGCAAACTTTGACAGATTTTTAGGATCTTAGAAAGGGTATGTGCACGGGGCATGTTATCATGAATCCCAGAGCGACCTATGCAAGGCTAGCTTGGCCCACCCATCCTAGTAGGACAAGCTAGAAAACTGGTTTTTATTAGCCGAACACCACTCCTTGTGGATGATAATTTATGCTTTAAGAATACTTGGGTGACTTGTGTTAATTCTCATAAACTCATGGTTTGGGACTAAATACAGGGTTTCATTCACTTTACTTTATGAATAACTCTAACGTGCCTTAAATGATTAACAAATTGTGAGTATGTATAATAGAGGCGCCTATTCCCGATCAAGGCCCCATGGGCAATCTACCGGAATTTTGATAAGTTTGGGATCAAATTTCAATCAGGCCGGGACGAATGTAATCATGACACATTTCTTGATTTTGAGTGCTAAAGTGAGGAGGAATGAGTGGTTATGGCACATTGTAGACACTAGTAATTTTGTTTGGCCCAACTTTCGGCTTCAAAAATTCACAATAATTTCAATTCAAGGAAAAAAAATTGCTGAAAAATATGTAGTCCACATGATTTTTATCTTCCTACATGAGGAAAATTTGCACCGCCTTGTGTTTCACCAAATCAAGCGCAGAATCTCTTAAGTGATCGGTTATTGGTGCCTCTACTCTAGTCCAATCTCTTTTAAACATATGATATCTTTGTGATGTCCATTCTTCTATCCACACTTAACCACACACCACTCAAATGTAAGTGTCCGTTTAAGATGAGCCACCGAATTGGGCACTTCCACCTTACATAATCATATAATACACCCTAGTTCACAGTTTGAGCATAACTTACACTGCACTGAGTTATCAACTTTTCAGTCTTGGGAGAGTGAGCATCAAGTGGTGAGCTATAATTATTAGAATCTGGTAAACTAGTCCAGAATTGAAAGGGGAAGGAGGAGTCTCTCCACAACTTTGCTCATCAAAGCAACTCTGCTCATGGAAATTTGCAAAAACCTCACTTAGTCACAGCAGGAGTTCGCTCTACAATTGCTGGAGCCAGCCGTGGATGGCTTAGTAATCTTTGTTCGGATGTGTGGTTGGCGAGGTTTGAGGGTTCTTAGCAACCTTGAGAGGAAAATTATAGTTGGTGTTTTGATTGAAAGATGGGGCTGCACTGGGGCAAGATGCTGTCCAGATTCGGCTGGGTACCCAAGAGTCACAAAATCCTCATGCTGGGCCTTGACTTTGTGGGTAAGAACATACGCACAATTTCATCTCATTCCCATTCTCTCACCTAATAAATTTTGATACCAAGCTTGCATCTGGTTTCAATGTGATTAGGTGCTGATGGGAAATTTGACAAGAATGAATAAATGTGGCCCAGAATTATATCATCGAATTATATCTCTGAAGCATGACAGAATTTTGCAATCTGATGATGCTGTTCGAGCTCAGGCCTTAAACCCTAGCCTCCCCTTTGAGACAGTTTCACAGGCTCAGACTGATTACCTTTTCTTGAAAATTCAAATCTTCTTCCTGGCGGGGCATCAATGGTTTCCACATGATTTAATTTCTCTGAAGCATGACAAGATTTTGCAAGCTTACTGGCCAGCTTGACAATCTGATTGTGTTGTTCGAGCTCGGCTCGGCCCCTAAGACCCTTAAACCCTAGACTCTCATTTG
This sequence comes from Polytrichum commune, assembly GCA_950295325.1. NCBI lineage: Eukaryota > Viridiplantae > Streptophyta > Polytrichopsida > Polytrichales > Polytrichaceae > Polytrichum > Polytrichum commune. Next base: position 42,714,460 of record OX485807.1, read on the forward strand.
AGACAGTTCCACAGACCTTACTCACCTATTTCAAATCTCTCCCCCGGGTTATAAATATTTTCCACATGATCAAATTTCTCTCAAGCATGACAAGGTTCGGCAAGGTTCTAGTCGCTAGTTGGAAAATCTGATGGTGTTGGTCGAGCTCCCAGCCTTAAACCCCTTAACTCCCAACTTGGACAGATTCACAGGTTCAGACAGCTAACTTATTTAAAATCAAAATTTCGCTCCGAGGTATAATGATAAACCTCATTATTGAATGTTGGGATTTTTGGTTTCTTCCGCATTTGGGTCCGACTGCTGTTAATTGACACAAGACTCAATGAACTTGTTGTATAGGAAAGACAACAATTCTTCACAGATACAAGCAAGGATTGGTGGGTTAAGTGAAACTCCACATAACTCATGCATTTTCCTGAAGTGCCAATGAAGCTCAACATAAATGTGCTTGATTTTTTGTTTGAAAAGAGTTCACTCATATGTATTCAGAATTGATGTCAGTTGTCTTGACTGAAAGTGAGGTGTATGTCGATAAATCCACCCCAATTCTCAACACAATCTGTGGGTTAAAATTCACATAGAATAGGAGAAGTTAGATTCCTAAAAAGCAGTTGGTTTCTTTGTTATATGTTTATGAGCTATAGCAGTGGCACATCTTTGAATTGGAGGTGTAACTTTGTATCCATTGGAAATTGAAAAATATGAGTTTGTGTAGAGAGGAAGTGATGCCAAATACTTGTAGTGGCCAAGCAAAGCAACTGTGTTGATGTGTCTATTTTGTTGATTAATATGAATTCAAGGAGGTGCACTGTCATCCGTAATTGATGACCTTACTATGGCCTGTCCACTACATTTGGTAAATGACATGCTTCGTCTTGCCATTGGATGCAAGTTAGTAGACACTCTCAATAACTGCCTTGCTCAGTAGGGTGGAGGCCCCACTACAAGGATCGCGTAGCATTGCCACGTATTCTTTGCCACTAGGAGGTACATTGGTGGTATCATAAGCAACTACTCTTAATAGATTTGGAGACCTAAATCTACCTCATAGTGGCAAAGAAATATACGAAGTATTGTCTTTATTATCATATGCTAATTTATGTCATTTCGGTAACTTTTCTACTGACACTTCTTTTGGATAAAGTTTACAAGTATTGTTCAAGGATGATTGAAATTTGATGAAATCCATGCCAATTATTGAAACAAAATTTGGTAAATATTGCATCCTAACATTTATGTAATGAAATATTGTCATGAAATGATTGAAATTCAGATGAAGATTCATTTAGTTAAGAACAGTAAATTACAATATTGTAAATTTGTAATACCCCAATAAAATCTACAAAGAATTACAATAATATTAAGTTTACATTCAGTGTTGGTGACACTACATAGGTGGTTTCCAATTAGTATTGAGCAAGGCAAGTAGAATTCATGACACTAAATACAATATTTAGTGTAGTGGCAACAACACATGATCATTTGTACTGCCTACTATAGCCTGTGGCAATGCTCCTCACATCCATTACCTAGTTCATAGTAGCAGTGGGTCTTACTTTGTTTATAATGTTTTGTCACAAACATCCTAAACCCTTTACCCAAATTTGACATTCAGTCTTGTGATTACTTCAAAGGTTTATTTAGCTCGCTGCCTGAAGTCACTATGCCATGGAAGTATCCCAAGTCTCACTCGCATGAGCAACTATCTTGCAGGGTTTGATATTTGTTGTTGACTTGAATGACAAGATTCAGGTGCTTGAATCTCAGGACAAACTCCATGCCATTTTAGGAGACATAATTTTTTTGACAAAAGTTAATGTAAGCTTGTTAGTACTGGCAAACATGCAGGATTTGGAAGGGGCCATGTCCATTTCTGAGGTTAGTGAGAAACTCGAATTACTTAGTAGTGTGCAAGATCGAGAATACTTTCTGAAGGGTTGCAGTGCAATGACCGGAGAGGGACTACATGAAGGGCTCGAATGGCTTACATTAGCCATCCAAGGGCCATATTTCCTATCTTTCTCACAGCTCTCTTTGACAAGTATGTCGGAATCAATTTACAAATTGTCTTCATCATGACCTTTCAGGTGTTTGTCTTACAAACACTTTATACATGTGCATCTTACAAACATTTAAATTATGAGAATTATACCCGTATATATATATATATATATATTGATTGTGTCTTGTGTTCTGGGAGGTCTAGTGTCAGTCTCATTCTAGGTCACATGTCTCATTGGTACATGTTCTGATGGGCTCTTCTCCATGACCTCGATCAAAGCATTCGTCTATGCATGCCTAAAACTCAAGTATATCAATTTCACCAAAGTATAAGTTTGAAAATCATAATTACTGCACTTGCACTCATACTTCACTTTCTAAACACTGGGTATCTGTTTGCCTCCAAATTTCAAAATTATGACAGAAATAATTTAAGGTTAAGTGCTCTCCTTCTACGTACAAGGACCACTCTAGACTGAATCTTAACAAACCAAGTATCTTTGCAATTGCACAATAGATGTGAGTTTGAGGATCAATATATGGACACGATGACACTCAACAGCTGATTTACTATGTCTCAAAAAGACATTGATTCCACATCACCTTATGTGCTAGTAACAGGGACCACTCATAAACTAATGGCTAGGATAGAAACATCCCAAACACAGGGATAGATCTTATCAAGGTTGCAGTTATTAAAATACAACAGAGTTATCCTTTCAAAAACTCATGTTTTGGTAGGGAGATTTTGCCCCACTTTTAACGATTTATAATGTTTAAGGAGCGTTCGAGTGCTACTCAAACCCCTAATTTTCCTGAATTGAAGCAGAGGTGTTTGATTTTGGCCAAGAAACGATTATATGAAAATGAACTTTGGGGTCAAACTCTTGAGAGCACCATTTTTAGGGTGCCTTCAAAAGTTTGCCATGAAATGCATGTATATATAGCTGTCTTTTGGCGCTCCTTACACATTATAAGATATCAAATCTGGGGTGAAACTCCTTACCAAAACATGAGTTTTTGAGAGACTCATGCTTTTATGTTTTTTTGTGTGGTAACAATGAAAAAAAGCCTCAAAAACAAGACTACTTGAAACAACAGAATACAAACTTCATCAACAGTCTGGAGATTGATACACAAGAATCCCAAAGAGTGAACTCCAAGTGACCATACTTGACACCCACTTCTTTGTTGCATTGATGCTGTCACCTCTCAGGTGTTCTCTATGCAGGTAGCAAAATGGACAATCAAACATATCGTTTTCCTACGTCTTAGTCTACATTGACCTCATGTTATATATCTGTACACTGTACACGCATCTGGAGTCCACTTAATTCAGAAACCCTCCAACTCTTGTGAACATAAATAACAATGTCCAATTCTCCACATCTGAATTGCACAGCTGGTTTCATGGGGATTAGTACCTTTTACCATAACAAAAAGTTGAGAAACTCCTCCCTCCACGTTGTGACCCAATAGATTTATTCCTGGACCACCACAGCTGCTTGTTGCTGAAGAAAAGGTCGTCCTTTTTCTTGTAAACATTCTGAGAAGCATGGAATCTTGAATGCTGCTATAGCACAATTCAATGCGAAAATCCATAACCCAGGCCTTGAGTGTCACACATCCATCGCCAATATTTGGTCAAAACATGATCATCAGGTTGCACTTCTTGCCATCGTCCTTCACAGAAGATTGCATAAGCATCTCTTGCATACCTGTGTGATACCCAGTTCTTATGAGATTATTGCCCCCAACTTTTCCAAGGCAAAGAGGAACTAGGTTTTAGAGTTCTCTACCAACTGTCAAGAATTGTGGATATTGACGCCCCTCTACCTCTCACAAATGACCTGCAATAATTTGATACATGGACTCCTAATTCTCAGCCTGATGACATGACCCGACTGCATGTATATAGCTCCTGTTATATCAAACTGGATTTGCCAGAAGTAAGCTGCTATTTGATAATAATAATAATAAAATTATAGCTACAAGTATGTTCTGCTACCATGTACATATCATAACAAACTCAAAGTCAATAAACAAGATAGGACTCTAATGTCCAACTTACTCGCCAATGCCATGAAGCTGAGTGACATTGGTCCACTCTGTTCCCAAGTAGTCTTCCGAGAAACGCTGAAGCATTTTTGCTCTCTTATTTTGAAGCCCAAGAGAACGAATCACAGCTCCAATATTTTCTGTATCTGTTGATACACATGTCTCTGCGTTTGGACACAGCTCAAAGAGGTCCCAGATCACCTTGTGCATCTATACACTCCAAGAAAACCCAAAGACAAGAAATAAATTTCATGATTCCTGACATACATAGGAAAAAGACACACCAGAGTATAATAGTCCTAACAATACAAATTCCATTAGCTCTGTGGCACCACCTGATTCGAATACAAATTTACATTTTTTAAATATAAAATTAACAATAAATAAACAAGTTTGGATAGGGAAAAAGAGAACCCAAACGGTACTATCTGCAACTCTGGCAGAAGAAAACCATAAGATTGCTGCACAACAATTTACCTGTCGACCTCCTGTTTTGTTCAACAACATGCACGCCACCAAAACTTTCCATGGATCCTGATAAAGCTGTTCTTGTATCAAACCATATGGAGACACAGGAGGAACCCATTTTACACCGGATATTAAACGAGCGCCTACAAGAGGCGTGCTGTCAACAAATAGTTGTTGTGGTTTCCTTCTTTTACGAGGGGGCGTGAAGTCCAGTGAAGAAGCTGGTCCAATAGAAACATCTGGAGACATCTCTCTATCTGTCAAACACAACAAGTGACTTATTATTTTTTGCTTACAGGATTAGTCATCCTTACAAAAAACTTAAAGCCACACCATCCAAGCCTACCTCTATGATCAACACAGCAATGAAATCACTGCTGCTGCTACTACTCTTCCAGCAGCATCCACACTACATTCTTAACAGATTGAAACATCAAAGCAGGATTGCCAAAATTACCTGCGTCTGTTTGAGTATGTTGTCTGCTTGGAGAATTCAAAAGTTCTTGTAGCCCCAATTTTTTCTGCCCTTTCCTCTCTGCCTTTAACAATGTTCCACCTTTCTTTCTTTCCACTTCGAGTTGCACATCAAGCCTTTGTTGAGTCTTAAACTGGCTGTTGGCAATGCGTTGTGAGATTCGACTACCTTTCTGTGTCTGAGCCTTCACAGCTCGAAGTTTAGTTTTAGCCTTCTCAATCATGGTACATTCAGGCAAAACAACTTCTTCCTCGTCACAACTACGAGAACCACAATCATCTTTCCCATCAACATTTGGAGGAGTGCTTTCACTTGGCACAAAAATCTCCTTCCTCCTAGGTCGATTTTTTGCAGCCTGCCTTCGACTGCTAGCAGCTGTTTTCTTGACTCTTGCCGCATGGAGTTTTGCTTTTGCCTGATCAATCCAAACACCTTTGTCTAGGTTTTCTGAATCCTGTGAGCTCTTTGCTATATCACTAACGTCTGATCTTTCTTCTACTATTCTACTTTCACCAAATAAATCTTCCAGCTTTCTTCTTTTAGACCTCCTCTCTGTGCTAGCTTTGACAACATCCAGTTTCGCTCTAGCCCTTTCCAAAGTCACTTTGTTTTTCACATCACCTGGAAGCATAAAAATCATGGTATTCTAAAATTACTAGGTGTAGGTGCCTGGCAGAACAATAATAGAAGGCAGATGATGCAAATGAAAGAATCAGTCTTTCCAAGCACTTAACCCTAAAACTCAACAAGCAAGAAATTGTTAATATGTCAACTAATCGCAAATCACCTCAAAGTGACTCCAATTTCTATGAAGCCACTTGGTTCTCCTAATGTAGAATGTGTGCATTGATATTTTATTCAAGTTCCCAAATGATTGGCTTCAAAAGTCCCAATTTCTGCATTTCATCTAACAGCTGCTCAGTCCTACGAGTACATCAACCTTCTGACAACGATACCCTTGGAATTCGACAGTAACAAAGAAGTCTAGAGAAGAACCAAAAACTCACTCAGGCATACTTTTGTAGCAGGAGAAACAAGATTAATAGTGTCGAAGGAACAATCCGGAAGCGAAAATTATGAAACCAGATGTATCCAAGACCAACAACAGATGTCAGGAATTCCACAACGTCTACAGTGAATTGAACAACCTCAACATCGACCTCATACTGCACACATAACCTTTCAACTATAGAATGCAGAGAAGTCTAGAGAAGAACCAAAACTCGCTGAGGCATACTTTTGTAGCAGAGACAACGAGATTGACTGTGTCGGGGAAACGATTCGAAAGCAAAAACTATGAGAGCAGATGTTTCCAAGACCAAAAACAAATGTGAGGCATTCCACAACGTCTACATTGAATTGAACAACCTCAACAGCATCCTCATATTGCACACATAACCTTCCAGTTCAGAATGCAAATCACCAGAATTTGGAGAAGGAAATAGTTAAGCAAATAGGTATTGGCGAGAGTTCCTAACCTTCGCCCAGGGACTTTGTGTGTTCTCTCAGCCTCATTCTCCGACCCGAGGCTGTCTCCGGTGTGTTTGGGCCAGCCAACATGGATATAGGAGATGGAGGAATTCCTGTTGCTACTAAACCCTCCCTGATGATTCCTGTCGTCGCCATTTTTCAAGGAGGAAGCCTGTGTTCTCTTGCGAAATCAAGGAGAAAGCTTGTTCACTTCAAATGTCAGAGTTTCTCAAATTGCAGCCTGATGAGTTTATGTGGTTTTGCTACAATAGGACACAATTCAACTCTGCCAGGGGAAAGATAATGCCAAAAGATGACACGCTAATTTTATAAACAGCACAAATGAAGATACCGACTCTCAATTCTACAAACAAACTCGTGTCTTACAACCCTATCAACATAAAATTAGTCTCTCACAGAACGAACTATGCAGACATATAGACCTAACCCTTTGCCTTCCCCTCCAAGCTTCTCCCAAAAGTCTAACACCATCCTTGTATCCGCCCAAAAAATCCTAGCTCAACAACCGAGAAAGGGCAACAGGAAAAGTAAAAGTGGAGGATGGTTTGTTAATATTCAAGGATCATTGCCTCCTATTACCGTTGCAATCATAGAGGTGCACAAGAGCATCTATCGTCTTGATGAGATTGAGTGAACACATACATAAGTATTACACTCATCGGCTCACATTGCATCAACTCCCTTGTGAAGAAATGAGTGAGGTCTGTGATTCCCTACATTCTAAGGTTTTGAGCATTAGTAGGATTCCATAACCATGCAGGATGTTTTATAATGGTTCGTGAGTATTCCAGGATCGTTACTTCCTATTGCCGTTGCTGTGGTCGAAGTACGCAAGAGCATTCATCGTATTGTGATTGCGGGAACACATACATCATAAGCACTAAACTCATCAGCTCACATTGTTAAGACTCCGTTGTGAAGTGAGTAGGGTTTGCGAATCCCTATATTTTGAGGGCTTGAACCAGTTAGTGAGGTTTAATAACAATGGAGGATGTTGTTGTATGATGGTTCGTGAGTCATCCAGGATCGTTGCTTCCTATTGCCGTTACGACGATCGAAGTGCGCAAGAGCATCCTTCGTATTGAGACTGCGAGAACACACCACATAAGCACTAAACTCTTCTGCTCACATTGTTACAACTCCGTTTTGAGGTAAGTTAGTGAATCCCTAAAGTCTGGGAGTAGTTCGAACTTCGGAGCAGTTATTAGGGTTTAAGTCAATTTTTCCCATAAAACTCCGAGTCAGTTGTTAATTCCAGTGGGCAAGTCTTAATTGGTTCTTATTCATCCACCTCTCGTTAAGATTACTGTATTTTAGTTCCTGTCTCCAAAACAGGACGAATGACTTACAACGGCTGTGTCATCCACCTCCGACACTTATGGACTAATTTATTCATAAAAGTCCAAGAATCCTTCCCGGGGAGAGAGATTTTCGAAGAGTTTGTGGACTTTGGGATCCCCTGTTGCACCAAGTGTTCAGTGTATCGACGTGGTTCATTCTCACAGCGAAAAGTTTTACACATCGACATGGTCGCCGTACTGAAAGAGATTTTCTTCGTGTAGGTTAATGTCAGCTTGCCACATTGCCACATAATTTATATGCGAGAATCCAAGAATGATGATGGTGAGGCCAACCACTTGGAGCGTTTATGGATTATACCTTCTTCTCCCGGTGATGATGAGATAGGTGGGGACACACAGGGGAGGCTCGAAGGGTAAGCAAGCCCTAGCGTCCATTTCATTCCCAAGTTGCACTTGGTATCCCACTTGCAATCAAACACACACATTCAATTGCAGGTTAGGTGCTCCTGGCACAAGAAGCTGAAATTTCATTCCTGGACAAAAGAGGCGTTCCCTTAGATTCTATACCCATGCCTGTGAATCAAATTGGCTAACTGCAACTACAAATTGCGGTCAGAAGCTTCGGTGAACGAATTAGAGGATGGGAGGGGTAAGCATCAAAAGCTTTATCTCTCTTCGCAATCCCGCACAAACCTTGTACAGATCAAAAATTCAACAAACCTTACATTAGAGGTTTCTTGAATTTCTGGGATTGAATAGGGATTGAGACTCTCATAGCTCAAGAAAGTATGAGGACTCTTGGATGTCAGGCTCATCCTTAAGTTTATTGCACAGAAGCTCACCTGGAAGCTATAAGCTTATATGTGGGATGGAGTCATCAGCTGTAGCTCTTCTTATAACCTTCAATCGATTCCAGCTTCACAGCTTTCAGTGATTAGACCTAATTCATTGCAAAGACTCAAGGAGCTCACACATTGCAATATGATCCCGGCCATCCTAAAATGACCCAACTGGATCATCTGAACACCAAAAACTCAACATAATATTTTTAAACAACCCGCATGAGTAGCCAATTTAGGTTCTGGTGCAGATGGAATAATTCTTAGGGTATTCCCTAAGAATGATTCCATTCGGGACGCACTTCTTTAATTGAATCTTGGTAGATAGAAGAAGGTTGTGTGTCCGAAGATAGGCAACAATAATGAGGTCATGAAAGCTTAATTCCACTTCACTATGCTCGATTAAATTCATGCATGTACTTACTCAAGGACCTTGATTCTTGAACATTTTTTTCTTCAAGCTAGAATAGAAAGAGAGTGTCCTTACACATGCATGCTTAGGAATGCTATGAAGGCAGACCATAGCCGAAATTGTTCAGTTTACAGTCTCGTAATGTCACTCCAGATGCTGTTCTATTCAGAGTGTATTGTAACAAGCTTCGCCGAACTCTTATATACATCTTCAAGTATTAAGCTGATGAAATGCCATCCGTGAACTGTTGACAGAACGTGTTGTGATGGATTTGTACTGCAGGGCGACGATGAGTGTGCACCGAAGAAGAAAGGCATATCGGTATCCTACTCAGAAATAAATCTATATACATCACCATTTGAAGCTGATATTTAAGCTCTATGTTGTTCATGTAGATTCTTTCTATTCAATTCACAGGTTTACTCATGATGCTCAGAAATTTAGCTCTTGGATAATACTAAAAACATGGTCTCCACATTCTTGTGTTCGTCAAAAATGACCCAAGAAATTGTGGCCTCTTCAGACTGATGATTTGAAGACTGCTCCAATGGATTGGCGGTTTCCAACTACTGTTCAAACCAAACACTGCTACACAAACTACAATGAATTCCACAAGTAAGTAACCCTTCCACCCCTACCATGTCTGCTCATGTTACTTTTCAGGTTATGATAGAATCACAGATTTCCTTAGTTATATTCAAAAAACAGATATCATGTCGGTGACTTGTTAGATAACTCTGCACAATCATTGTTTGCAGGTGTGCTGCAGAGAAAGGCGAAGGAGCTAAAGAGTGTCAAAAGTATGCCAAATGGTACCGGTCATTGTGTCCTGGTGAATGGGTACTCCTCTGAACCTGAAAATCAACCCTCCAAAACTTGCAAATCTTGAAACAAAACCCGGATTCTATGCTGGTTATCTTCATCAAATGTAGGCATTTGGATGCATTTACATCAATACGACGCTCGTACATCTTACCAAGATTTACTCCTTGAAACCTGCTGCAATTCTGCAAATTGGTGGATGTAAAATCATATGCTTCCCTCCACTTGCTTCAACTGAACATGACTTGAATTGGAGTGAGGTCGTTCTTGATCCTTTGAAGTCATTCGACTTTTAAGGCCATTGCAAGCTCCCTTGTGTTGCTCAGAAGTACCATAGCAACGACCCCAGTTTGTGAGTAAGTAATATAAACAACAAAAATATGAAAACACGCAAAATCTTCGAGCCATGACAATGAAATTCTGAAATTAATAAACCTGTGACCTGGGAGCAACAAACTTAACGCAATATCATGCTATCCCCATCATTTTTAAAGGACGCTTCCACTACCTTTCTCGAACCAGTGATGAAATTCTTGAAAAGCTTGAAAGAGGCCTTATGAACTGCTTTCATATTTTATGGGTAAATATTTTTTGTCGCTTGAGTGATGAACTAACCTCACTCCTACTGTATATATGGTATATGGTACCCAGTAATGAGCAGATGATTCCTCCAAAAGATCAGACTGAGGGTCTTGTGTGTGAGTTTTCTGAAGAAGTATAGTTTTGCATTGTCCAGCTATGTATATATACATAAGTTAGACCACTTGTTGAAAATTCCAGACAAGAGCTGAGAGAAATTTGTGTCTGTCACGATGAGTAGATTGAGAAGTGGAATGAAGAAAGAGCAAATGGCACATTCCCTGGCCGTTACTGAGGAGACAATTTAATGCTCAAGCATGTGCTCGGGAAATATGAACTTGCTGCAGTGCACACGAGATGTCAATGCTTGAGATTTTGTTCTTGGAATTTCATGACGAAACTCTACTCATGGAAGATTTGCCATGGAAAATTCAAGCAGCGTTCCTTTCTCTGGAAATCATTTTGCCAAGTTCCAGTTTCACAGCAACAACTCCAGAGGACACATAACTTTACATTCAAAGAGGGATTTGACATTTCTGTCTGTGTTGAAATGCTCCACAAAATATGATAGTTAGTGTCACCAACTCTAATTGTCTTGCTTGATATTAATTATCAACCACTGTGTATTTCACCAACACTAAACGCTGACACAACATTATGTGTCATTTCATATTAAAATTTTGGGGGATTATAGTTCTCTAGTGCTGCAATTACTGTCAGTTACCAAGTGATTTTTCATCCAAATTTCAATCCTCCATGACAACATTCCACCACAAGTCGCTGGCAAGAGAAGGTAAGGAATTGGCCAATGGATGAACTCATCCATCCTCCATGACAATATTTGTTCACTTATTCATAAGATGTGTCATCCGAAAAGTTCCCAGAGTGACATAAAATACCATATGACACTAAACACCATCTTTAGTGTAGCTCCTTATTAGAACCCAAGGGCTCAAGTGCCCTTAAATAAAGGTCTTTGAGTTCTTGCTTTCAATGAATACTTGAACCTCACGTTAACCACTTAAAGCCTCACTTTCTAATTTGCATTGAAAACTCACAAGTAGAGGGAACAAAAACAACAAAAAAACAAAGGTCCCCACATTTAGACAACGAAACCTCCTTCGATAAAACCAACATTCGATGTCTTCTTTCGAATAACACATTCAATCTAAATGTAGGCATATCCAGGAATATTTTGTGGAATACTGTCAGTCCCACATAACACTATTATAAATCTGAATAATATTATGCATTAAGTCCAGTCACGTGTACTTTTATCATATTGTACATGTGTGTGAAAATCTATTCGTTGTTTTTGGAGATGATTTGTATTTCTACGATTCAATTTGTCATTGCAAGCTTATAAACTCGTATAAAATGCAAATCCTCATGCCCACTTTACGCCACATGTCCCCAACATCAGCCAAAGTGGCAGCCTTTCCCATGCTCACAAGTGCCAAATGTCAATCACATGCAAAAGTCCTTTTTGAATGTCAACTTTACGTTCAACTTTTTTCCATCAAATTAACTATAGCATGCATTGAGGGACATTAGCACAAGGTAAGCTTAAGCTTGATCACTTCAAGATTTGCTTAATTTGCTCGGAATTTGAATGGATTCATAAAATGTTTCCGGTAGCGTCTAGTTAGATGGATCCATTTTGAGGATCCAAAATTTGAAATTAACATAACCCACAATTTACCAACAAGTTCTACAAAAGTTTGTTTCTCATTTTTTGATCATGTGTTGTGAATAGGGATGCATATTTTTTTTATTTAAAATTATGCATTTAAAATGTATTTTAAAATACTCAAAAAAAATTGAGTCATTCTTGATCTTTTTTTTATTATAGATTCACTACTATAGTCGATCTAGGCCAATAGGGGGAATATAGACACGCGCAACTTCGCCAATTGTTCCATATTGCCATTGGTATCTTCAAACTCAACGACAGTGGCTGAATCTAAAGCCTTGTCACACAAACTGACAAATATCGGAATACGGATTTCACATCGGGAGACGATCCAGACGCAATCTTGGATCAGTACTTGGGTAGAGAAGAGCTCAAAGAACTAATCCCGGAAAAGGGGAATGTTTTCAACAACGGTTTGCCAAAGACCTCACGGATTGATGTCTTTGATGATTTTCAATCTTACAAAAACATTAAAAATGTATTTGAAATATTTTAAAATGTATTTTATAATGCCACCTCCGACCTCTAGAATAAAAATGCAACACTACAGTCCACCCTCGATAAATGTTACACTTATAATGTTAACTCACTATATTTGTTAACAAAATCGTACTCCCCTCATATTCCTAACTAGAATGTTAACTATGTTAAATGTTAACAATAATTTACTCCCCTCTTTGTTAATTTGCCACTTATAAATGTTAACCTACGAAATACATCCAATATTGTGTGATGACATCCATTACATTGACTCACAACCTTTCAAAGTGGCAAAAGCCACCAAATTTGACTTTTGTGATCAAATTATTCATTTGGACTATATTGACTCTTATTTTGTTTCATAAAAATAAAAGATTGATTTGATACACATATTTTATTTATGATAATTTTGCAAAACTCTCCCTCCATAATTGTAATGAATTTATATTTGTTAAGCATTCAAAAAGCTCCCTTTATAACTGTTACAATGTTAACTCACTGTAAATGTTAGGAAAATTTTACTCCAGAGCCTAACAATTATAGAGGGTGGACTGTACTTGTGAAGCGAATTGACATCTTTCATTGTTAAGCTTAGTAGACGTGAGACACTAAAGCCTAGGGTGAAGCAAAGGTTGCAAATGGTTCAAAACCGGACTTGGTTGAAAAGCTTTGTGGTTTTTTCTATACAATATGGTTTTCATGGCAATGTAGTTATTCGTAAAAGCAAAGTAGATGAAACCATGGGTTTAGTCCCAAACCATGAGTTTTTATGAGAATTAACACAAAGTCACCCTAGGTTTCTTAATGCTTAAGTTGTCATACACAAAGAATGGTATTGGGCTATTAAAAATTGGTTGTCTAGCTTGTCCTACAAGATGGGTGGGTCAAGCTAGCCTTGCATAGGCCAATCCAGGATTTAGGACAGTGGGTTTCATGCACATACCTTATTTTAGTTCCTAGAATCCTCTGAAAGTTTAAGAGGTGGAAGGGGAGGGGGGTCCCAAATGTTTCACCCAACTTTTAGAATGTAGTACAGAGGTCTTAAAGCGACACTTCAAGAAACTTTTGCTACTTCAAGAAGGTTAAGTAGCTTGGAAAGTTTTTTATAAAAAAAATCCATAGATTAACATATCTATGCAAAGTCTACAAAATAGACTTCAAAAATAGTATATTCATATCCAGACTATATATAGATATTTGCAAAGTCATCTTAAGGAAAGAGTCTTTTACTCTCCGCTAAGGGGGGGGGGGTCCTATTGATGTTGGATTGCTAAGTAAGAGTCATCACGTACAAAATCAACCTTATTAGGGGTGAGGATCTTATATTAAATGAAGGTGTTGTCCCCTTTTTATGGACCACTTCTAACACCGCCTTCCCAATTAGCCATTGTGATTTTGCATCATTGAGGTGCTATGAATGGGCCTTGTGTGGTCATGGGCAAGGTGGATCTACATCGTCGATCCACATAAGCCCATCCAATGGCCTCAGTCAACCTACATGGCGACTACCCTATGGGGCCCACTATCACCAAGGCACCAGTTGAGCATGTACACATGAATATGGGAACCCCATAATACATTTGGTGTCAAGGCTCCGTATCCAAGTTACTAATAAATACTACTTACCACACTAAAAACGGTATTTAGTGTCACATATTCTAATTGTCTTGCTCAATACTAATTGTAAGCCGCGGTATAGTGTCACCGACACTAAATGTTAACCCAACATTATTTGTCATTCCTTGTAGAAACTTTGGGGGGGTTATAGGTGCACCTCCCTTTATTATGTTTTTTTTATTGAATTTGTATCAATCTATAATTGTGAACACGTAGTCCAACTGACTATTTTTTAACACATGTCTTTTTGGTGTTCATTCTCAGGGCCAAACCCAACCCACATGTTTTTGAACAAAGGAAAACCCAACTGAGGGAAGTATGAAAGTATTGTCGAGACCAAAAAATACAAGGAAAAAGATCGACAAAAGAATGTTGCCCGAAAACAAAAGTGGGTACATTTTTTAAAGGTTTTTAAACGGAAAATGTTGTATATGTGGGGATTATAATACAATTTTATGTAATTATGAGTCCACCTCATGTAGGAATTGTGCTTCAAAAGTGACTAGAGGCGAATTGGAATTTGGAACAATTGGCATTGATGGTTCATTGGTCAGTAACATGGTGGAGATTTTCAATGATGACACAAATAAATGGTATATGGATAGACTATCAAGTTACAACCATCGCAAGGAGGGCGACTCCCCATGATCAAATAACATAGAATTACAACACAATGGTAATTTCATTAGAGGCGTTACATTTCTTGATGAGAATATTTGGTTTGCTTGATATTAGGCATACATATAGCTTATGTATTGTAGGTGACACTGAGTATGATACAATGATTTACTAATGTATGTGAACATTTTATGGTCACTGTTATGAATTGGTTGATTCCCCTATAGGTTTGTTGTTGATTCATCTCAAATGACGTTCATAAGACTTTCAGAGTCTGTACTTAGCTAATTCCAATGTCAAATAAACTTTAAAAAAAATTAACCTCCATATTGCATATTATTCCAAGGCTTTATGTTGGGTGAATGATAGATACTCTCCTAGATATGATAAACTCCCCGCCTCCATTGGATCCATTTAACTTACATATCTCACTTGAGCAACATAGACATAAGATTTTGAGATTTAGAAAAGAAAAATCCAATTACATGAAAGGGATTGTGTAATCACGATGATCAATTTCACC
Organism: Polytrichum commune; assembly: GCA_950295325.1. Taxonomy (NCBI): domain Eukaryota; kingdom Viridiplantae; phylum Streptophyta; class Polytrichopsida; order Polytrichales; family Polytrichaceae; genus Polytrichum; species Polytrichum commune. The sequence continues at coordinate 42,729,837 of OX485807.1, forward strand.
AAGCGGCAAGTTAAAGTTTGAGCATTTCTTAAGATTTCATGAGAAGGGACTTTCAATTGTCTAAGTCATAATTAACTAGTCCAAGCCCGAGACAATGTGGATATGTACTAGTACGTGCTTTGTTGTTTACTCGTGAGTAGTATGTACTAGTAGCTCTATTGTTTAGCTAACCTAGCCACCTTGTTGCTAGTCAATAGATACCTTGTTGTAGTAAGGAATATTAAATAACTTATAACTTATAAAATTAGAGGCAAGTGCACTTATTGTGAGTACGAGTAGTAGCTAGGTGCTAAACAAGTTGTATGGGTCACTATTGCCTTAGGTAGGAGAACAATTAAGTCAAAAAACACACAAAGAAAAGTATGTTGTGAATCTCAAATATCAGCAACTTAAAGTCTTAGTGTTGTTATGTTATCCCATGGGACATGGCATCTCTTTTATTTAGAAAGGGTGAGGGAGCATGAAGCTTAACAAGTTATGTTGGTCCTCTAGTCATCACGGTACTATGAAAGCATGTTCAATCACATGTTGACCAAATAAAGTACACATTTTCCTTAAATTACAAATCCACTACTGATATTTGTAGTACTTAACCGATTCAAATTACACCAATTCCCACTTTCAGCCACTAGGTATCGCTCTAATTTGTGCATGTTCGTTGGGGAGGGAGGGAATTCTTGCATAGGAGTGTACCTCTCTATTATCCAACACAAAAGCCATGAAACAATATGCAATCCGGATGTTTCTGTTCTGAGTGAACAAGCTTCAAAAACCTCAAATCAATCTAGTTCAAGTCATTTGAGATGAATCGACCACAAACGTATAGTGAGGATCAAGTTTTTATGTCAGGTGAATGAGAGGTACACATGTATGCGATACCCCCCCCCCCCCTCTTCTTTCCCTTTATTGGATGCTATCACTTTTCATTCTCATGGTTTGTAGTTTTGACTGGGCATCATATTGACATAGGTATTTGGAGAGAGGGAATTATTGTATACGAGCATACCTCTTATCCACCCACCATAAAAACTAGACCCCCTATACGTATGTTGATGGTTCATCTCAAAATGGGCTCGAGTAGACTAATTGGGGATCTTTCAAAACTAATTATGGTGTCAAGTCAATTAAGAAAAGTAATCTCCGCACTGCATTCTATCTCATGGCTTTTATGTTGGATGAATGAGAAGTACTACACTCATATATGATGATTCCCTCTCTCTCCACCTATAAGGGCATGAGGGGTTAAACATTTTCTTAGGTGTGCTATAAACTCACATTTTAAGGTGTTTTGGAACTATTTTAAAGGATCGTCAAAGGATCATATCCATACGATTATAAGAAATGATAAGAAATAAAAAAATAAAAAACAACTTGTGGTCCTCCCACAATGAATAAATATTTTAAAACATTAAAACTCTATCATAATCACTTATAATATGTCCTCTCTCTCTCTCTCTCTCTCTCTCTCTAGTACACCCTAAGCTATGTAATGTCACCCTTCGTAATGTCACTCCCTCTCTTATATCCAAAACCCTAGGGAAAGGATGTGCTCAATTCAAATCTCCCTCCTTGTTGTCACATTTCACTCTCATATAAAATAATCCACCAAAGAATTCAAATCACACTCTTGCACGCATCACGTTGTCATCATTCTGTTTATTATCATCAGAGCAATGTTGACTTTGTGTTATTCCATAATGTCACATGCTACATTAATTCTCGATTATCACACATCCATGTTAGCACTGCAAGCCTCCTTAATATCACGTGCACATTGGTTGCCGTAGGCGTGACATTAGGGAGGCTAGAGTGTGTTTGGAGTGAGCCTGCAACAATACTTTAAAGTAGTAGGTCCCACTTGGGAAAATATATCTCCACCTAGACTTGAGATTTGACAAGTGGATATACTAATCCCTAGAATATACTCTTTTAGGGGTCCTTCAAAAACCCGGTGGCTGGCTGGCAAGCAAGAGCATGATTCCGTGTAATATACCCCCGCCGGGCATTGGGACCACATGCTTCACGTTTTGTTTTTGTCTTTTGTCTTTTGTCTTTTGTTTTTGTTTTTAAACAAATGGAATTCCATTTAATGAATGGGGAGAATCGATTGGGGCCATTTCACACATGAGCCAAGAGCCATGACCATGAAGTTGTGGGAGCCCAAAAGAAAGTGTTCAAAGGCCGTCCAACACACCTCCAACATCATGTAGTGTGGTCACGGACCCTCAAGTGTAGTGTGAAGTCATATGTGACCGGGCCCTCAACCAAATGCTATTTCAATGAATTTCTATTCATGTGGGTCTTTGCACATGATAAAAATAGAATAAATCAACGGTTGTGAGTGTTCGGAGTGCCATGGTCTCCCGGTTCTGTGTTGGGCCTACCTTCAAGAGGTGGTTTTTGATAATTGTCCAAGTGACCATGGAGCATGATCCATTTGATGCCATGTAGGAACCCATGTAGACTTTTACATCCATCTTGCATTCACATACTCTGTTGGTCCCTCAAGTATACTGTGAAGCGAATATATACTATATACCGGCCCATTTAATGGAATTTACATAATAGTCCGTTTATTTTATTAAGGTAAGGAAAACTAGAAGATGTCAACAAGTAATTGGCTGGTCTTGGAAACATTGTTTGATACACTAAATACGAACGCATACACTAAATATCAATAACCCTATGAATGTAAGTAACATTAAATGTAAATCAAACACTAAATACCAACTATGGTAATATGTGGAGGTTACATGTTTTTTTTTTTAAATTAAAAAAAAAAATTATAGAGACAGAAGGTCGACATGCCAACGCCAAAGCACATGAAGCAGTTGACCACTTGGCAAATTTTCCATCAAGTAGAGAGGAGATTTCACAGTCGGGATTCGATCTGCCAACCTCTTCCGGAGGTTACATGTTTGAATTTAGTGTTAATAAGGATTTGAAAGATAATAATAACAATGATAAAAGGATAATTCCAGCATATCTTCTAACACTAATTATCCACAAATTGAAAGTTAGTGTTGAGGAGGGTAGGGTGGTAACAACACTAAATATAATCAAACACTAAATATCCTATTTAATGCAAGTTCTTGGCCGATTGTGCCTAAAATCCTCCCCATGCATTGTTTCCCATTGCAAGCTTCACGTTTCTCACTGCTAAGATTACTGGTGGCGTGTAGTACCCAAGATGAAATTAAGGGGATGTTTACACCACGGATCATGAAGTTGTCCCAAGGCCCTGTAAGTTTTGTGATTGGCTGTTGAATTCGTCCCAGGACCACTTCGGTTTACACCAAGGAAAAATTTATCAAAGTGATCATGGAGTTCGACTCACATGTTTTAAGGCCTCCATTATCCACTCACATGGTCCAACGGGCTTTGCGGTGGGAGAGGCAAAAGAGGTGCTCTAGTAGAAAAAGACAAAGGGCCATGGCAGAGAAAGGTTGTTATAATAAAATTTTAATGAAATTTTTTTGGGGAGAAGAGAAGATGAAGACAAGAGAAGACAAGAGAATGGTCAAACTTCAACCACTTTCAAAACTACCCTCTTTGGACATATATTAAATAATTAAAAAAACACATTCATTTTTTGGTGCATGATCCACATTCCTCTTAGTCCACATTCGGTTAAAACCTAGTAAGAGGCCCAAATGGTTTGTAAACTGATTTTGTAAAAAATTGGACCATGAAAGTCGGACCATGAAAAATGGCCATTTTCCATGGTCCAACTTCATGGTCCATAGTGTAAATTGGCCCTAAGTTACACAGAATCGTGTGATAATTAGCATAACTGTTTACCAAGGAGTCCTCACTAAAAAATAACATTCTATCGATCCTAACAATCAGTGCCATAAGCTTTACGTCATTGAATTGGTGGGAGGTAGTTGTTATATAGCATAGAGTGCTTTTAGTATATCAATATTCTTGATGCTTTGCCACATGGCAACTCTGCATTGGTCGAGACCTTCTCAGATCCTGTGTGGGAATTATAGTTTCACTAGGTTAATCCGGGGCCTTTGAAGCTTTGAATTCGGATTTATATATTGTTTTCGGACGTTTTGGTTGGATGAATAAGTGGTAGGCTTACATTTGTGTGGAATAGAAAAGTTGAGTATATTTTCGGACATAAAACAAGTACTCTAATTATTCTCATGTTAAGTAATCACAATATTGCCCTATACCCACAACAAGTAAGCGTAGATATAAACTACACTTATTATCCCTAATAGTGCATGTTATTTTTCGAAATTACACAGTCCAATGATGTCTTTACTCAAGAGTTCCATTTTTACTAATAAAAGTTCAATGGGTTGTTCAGACATTGTAGAAAATAAATGACTTTGCATGGTAATATACCAATAGTCTCACTGAACAGTTATAGCACTACGTAACTCTCAATAATAACACACACTAATTGGGATAATTAGTGTAGTAAAGATGAAATAGAGCGCCCTCTACAATAATTCCCTATCTCTCTCCCCACATGGAAGGGTTCAAGTGATAGTAATTAAGTGGGTATTGGGAAGATAGTTAAATGGAAGTAAACGAAGTTGCAAATTTTACCGGATAGTCCTAGATTGTAAAGCTCACATGTTTAGGCCATGTGGCGATAGGCGCTTCATGGTGTGTTGAATTGCAAGGATTCCATTCCGCCAATAGGAATGCGGGAAGTATCATAAAGACTAGATTCCTTTGAATACCTAGAACCTAGGTATCATACTTTTCTTAGATATTTTTTAGCTGCTTGGATGACCAAAATCAACCATGTGTGCTATAAGTAAAGCGCTTTATGTTAAAGGGGAAGGGTTCAAAAAGAAAATGAAGCGATCCTATTGGCCAAGAGGTGTAGATTGGACTAAAGGCCTTTAGATGAGGGTCCAAGATCAAGGAGCAACAAAAGTGAGGTGTCTCCTATATGGCACCATTCTGGAGTAAAACACTAAATAAAGGTCCGAGACATCCAAACATGAATCATGGGGTTTTTTCACACAGATACAAGCTTGGTAGGTAAGTCAGGTTTGAAATACATTATGTCGTTTTCAACTTTCCTTGCACAACAACACCGAAAATTCGGTCGTCAAAGAATTTGTGACTCTGACACGTAGTGATCATGTTTCAGTTTGTTTTAAAAATTAGTGGCCAACTCCCAGTGGTTATGGTTATGTAATGAATAGTACTTGTAATTGTGTATACCTCAAAATGTGGGGAGAACCCATCATAAAACGAGCATAATGCCCAGGGGATTCCCAACCCCACAAAACATTGATACACAACTAAGTAATATTTTGAGTAGGTTTGAAGTGTATGTTTCAAAGTTCAAGTTTTGGAAACTTTTGTATACAAGCCTCCTTCTTTTCATGAACCGATTGCATGGGAAATGGATGTTGGTAGTATTTAATATTATCTATTGTTGGAACGACCACCTTAAATGATATATTTCTCTTTGTTTTGGACTTACTTTATTGTGTTTTTGGGAAATTATTAATATACGCTTCAAACTCAAAGTAGATTACAATGCCAACAAGCAATCTTAAAATGAAGCGTAAGTAGTGAAAGAGCACACACTATATTACTGACTGGGCAAATACGAGAGGTTGGAATTGTGGAAACATGACATCAAAGACCCACGAAACAATTAGTAAGTGTTCAACATTTTAGACGTACAACATTGAACAAGACACCCCAAGTTTAACAACATGTTGAAATTTGTCATTCTGACAAGTAAAAGTAGATCCCAAATTTAACGACACATTGTCCCTCATATATCCATATTTGTAAATGTCAAGCATTTCTGAAGGTCGAATGATTGATGTTCGTGTGAGTTAGTTGGGAGATGAAAACATGAAGAAAAATGAAAGACTTCAAACCCAAAAACTGATTGGATGAACTTTGATCCCCACCATCTATAACAATTGAACGTGAAAGGACTTTTGTCTTATACATATATATATAAAGGGTGAAATCATTTTTAGAAATTTTTTCAACATTTCAAGAAATTTGAAATGTCAACAATCTTTGGAGTGGTGAACACACACGTCGATGATATTACATGCGTTTATCCAAATATGGACACACCCATCAAAAATATGATAATATCATCCAAAAATTGTACACATTGAATGTAAAAATTATTGGGGATATTTATGGCAAGTTCATCCATGAAAAAAATGACATAGTATATTATTTTCAATTTAGGACTTCAAAATCTAACCTTATGCCTAAAAAATAGGGAACGAGTTTAAGAAAAATATCGTAGAAAATATCATAGAAAATAGAATATATAGTAGTTAAGTGACATAATACAACAAATCTTATATTTAATCAAAAAGTTGAACGACATAGATGATGTGGTCATTCAATAAGTTGAAACCTTTTATAGCTCACATGTATCATAGTTATAATTGCTTACTATAACGGTGAGTTAAAAAAAAAGTAAAAGCCCTTGAATTACTCCGTAGAGTTGTTGTTTTTTGTTAAATTTTTCTTAGTATCCATATAGCACTTATAGTTTCATAGAGGCTAGACAAAAAAAAAAACAAATCATGAGTTGACCCCTAAAATGTTGGCTTGGGCCTCTCATATATACAAAATTTTGAAATTGTACAACATGAATATAGATTGTGATGTGCCTTTTTGGTAGATAGTGATAGCTTGTCGTCTTGCAATGTTATTCTTCTTGACACCCAGAAGAAAGTAAAGAAAGAAAAATTACGCCTGTACATTGTACCGGCATGAATGTGAGCCCGTTATCCAAATGCTTAACGCGGCGGACCGTGTTGTAGCATGAGGAGTTATGCCTCTTTTGGGAGGTGGGCTCTATTAGTTAAAAGGTTCGGTCCCATTTTAGGGAGGTGAGACAATAGTTTGTTTATTGTCAAGTTTCCTTTTGTTGAGTACAACATAGGTAAGGTATTTAATGGCATTTTGATGTATGTTTTTCATGAGAGTTTTGATGTTAGTCTTTGGGATTTTGAGGTTGATTAGTTTTTCAATGGATTGTTCGTGTATAGCTCCTCTTACTCCTGCTGTAATAGTGATAAGGGGGTTCGTTTTCCAGCCTTTTGTTTTGTATAGTATTAATTAGTGGGTCGTATTTTGCGTGTTTTTGTGTGAGGGCTTGTTCGGGGAATCTGTCCTGGCAGTATGTGGATTCAATGAATTGTATTGTGTGTGTGTGTGTGAAGGTAGTAAGGGAGTTGGAGTGTGGTTTGGGGCGCAGAGGATATCTGGTCTTAATTTGGCTTGGCATTGGCAACTTGTTTGTGGGCATGTACATTCTATTAGCCATTATGGGACAATTTGTTCTTGGTTCATGTTCTTCTTGATACCCACATGAAGTAACTTAATCTAAGTTTGATGAAGATTTTTCATCATCCAATAAAATCTTTAGGGGTTAAGTATAACATGACTATATGACTATGAGTAGTTTTCATAGATATTTTGTCAGTGACTTTTGTTTCCTAACCATTGAAATATAATATATAGATAGACTATTGATAGAATTCGGAGTTTGCTTTTCATAGCAACATGTGTCTCACTCTATATTTGAAAAATTTGCAACCTTACCTTATAAACAAGGGTCCACTCTTACTGGTCTACTAGGATGGATATGCCTAATTTGGTTACTTCTCTTGATTGGATCATTAGTGTTTTCCTCCAAAATGATTCCATTTTTGAGACACCTCATGTTTACCATGCCCACTAGGACCAACAACTAGCCCACACCAACGGGAGAGTTTTCATCTTGATAGAAGTTCTTGTCTTGTATGCATGGATGAAACTGCAAGACGTTACATCCAATGAGGATATTGTTATAAGTAAGATAAAAAATATTTACTACTGCCAATAAATTCTGGAAAGAAATGCATTTTCTTTATCAAGAGGGACTCCTCCTATTGTCCCAAGACCAACTATCGGTTCTAGAGTGAACATGATAGTTGCCCCTTCTTAGTGTTGAATGCTCATCTAAAGACATTCGATCCAATTTACGCCTCTTGGCCAATAAGACTGCTTCATTTTGTTGGATCATAATATTACTCAGATGATGAGTTGTGTTCATGGACCATGCAGTAGATTCGAGAATAAAACCTCTGGATGTCGAAATCCCAATGCTTTCATACTAAATCTGAAGTCAAGGCAACTGAACACAAATCATCAGCTTACTAATGTTATGACCCCAATCTAACATAAAGCGCCCTTGAGAGTCTCACAGAAAGAGGATCGCCGAAACAATCCTGGAATATGCCTTCATCCACCCGTATCCATCCATCCATCTTTGAATCGAAGGTAGGGAGCCTAAGACCGCGAGGAAGGAAGGAAGGAGAGCCAGAGTTCCGACAAAGCGGGGCCATATCCATCTCTCATGCCATCGCCTCTTGTTCTCGCTAAGTTACCTCCCTTTTTTTCCCCATTCGCTCTTCAACCTCACCTTTCCACCCAAGCCTTCTCTCTTTCTGTTTTCGGTTCCGGTCATAGGACTTCTTCTTCTTATACCACTCTCTGTCTCTCTCCCTCCTAGAACTACACTTCCTTGTGTGCAATTGCCGCTATCGCAATGAATCCAGACACCATGGCCACTTGAATCCGAACACTGCTGCTGACCACGACGCAGGTGCGCTTACCTGCTTGATTTCTTGATTGATTGCTTGATTGATTACGGAATGCGAGGCTCGGTGTTCATCTTAAACCGTTTTGCATTTTGTTGCTGTGATGCTAGATGTTGAGTTTTTGTATGTGGCCTTAGTTTGTGTTGTTTTGGTGCATTTTTTCTGTTTTCTGTGTAGATTTCTTGTTGCTTGGATTTGGCGCCTTTAGGAGATAGCCGTGTTTTTTGTTGTTGTCCGGTTAGTTTGACGGTCGGGTCGATTTTTTTAAATGTTTGTGGCGGGTGGAGGAAGCGTTCCTTTCCTGCATTGTCCGTCAGGCAATTTCAACTTAGGTTAGATGTTTCGTGAATCTTGGATCAGTGGAAGAGATGAAGTTGTCGTGCGGATGTTTACTTTTTATAAGTATTTCTTTTAGATAAAATTTCCAGTATATTCGCAGAATGTACGGGGCTTTGAATTGTTGAGCAGGCTAGTCCTGTAACCTGTTGCTTCGCAACGTGGTTTTGTTCTGGTTTCCCTCTACTCCACGTTTGCTAGAAATATTATACTCGGAACAGTTTGTTTGCTCTCGTGCAAATATATATTCAGGTTATCCAGACTCTTTTTACGTAGTCTTTAGAGTGGGGAAAGTGCTTGACAGCCAGTGGTCACTCTTAACCCCACGGTTACAATAATTTTCTTTCGGTAATTAGCTCAAAGTTTGTGTTTAAGTTTCTAGCTGCAGCATTACATTTGAAGTCCAATTCTCAGAACTGGAAAACCAGAGACTGCTCTGCATTACCTCCGACTTATGGCACCTTTGTCGCATACTCGTTCGACCGCTTGATCAATATCTTGATGTAATTTTTCTCTCACTTGTTCTGCTTTCATTTCTCCGGTGCAACTACTTGAGAGGCTGGTGTGTCCTTGCTTGATCGATGTCTTGTAATTTCTCTATAATTTTTTTAGCTCCATATATCTGGTGCAACTTATCGAAAGTATCGTATTTTCTTGCTCGATCGATGTCTTTGATGTAATTTATCTCTCACTTTTTTTGCTTCATTTCTCCGGTGCAACTAATCGAGAGGCTCGTGTTTCCTTACTTGATCAATGTCTTGTAATTTCTCTCTTACTTTTTTAGCTTCATCTCTCCTATGCAACAATCGATATTCTCGTGTCTCCTTGCTTGATCAATGTCTTGTAATTTCTCCCTTACTTTTTCTGCTGCAATATTCCGGTGCAACTAATGGATAGTCTCTTGTTTTCTTGCTTTATCAATGTTTTGTAATTTCTCTCTTCCTTTCTCTGCATCATTTCTCTGGTGCAATTAATCGAGGGTCTCGTGTTTCCTTGCTTGATCAGTGCCTCGCAATTTCTCTCTCACATCTTTTCGCTTCGTTTCTCTGGTGCAACCAATTTAAACTCTCGTGTTTCCTTGCCGGATCAATGTCTTGTAATTTCTCTCTCCCCTTTTCTGCTTCATTTCTCCGGTGCAACTTATCGAAAGTTTCGCGTTTCCTTGCTTGTTCTACACAGATACGGCGAGCGCTGAGGGGGGGAGCTGAGCGCATCTTCTGCCGCTCCAGCACTCAGCTATGGCGCTGCTACGGGCACCCTGTGGCCTCCTTGCTCCCTCTAGCAATGTCGGTTGCATCGCCAGCACCTCATCATCGTCTTCGCAATTGCTCGTGCCAAGGCTATCTGTTCGCAACGCGCGCACATACATGAGTCTGCTTGCTTCACATGGAAAGGACGAGAACAAGTACGGCTTGTTTGCCTCCGACAACACCGGCCTCTCTGCAAGAGGGAAGGAGATCGTGGAAGATAGTGTAACAGCATATTCTGCTGCTAGTGAGGCTGCCGCAAGCATGCCCGTCAAGTCCACTGAACAGGAGGAGTATGCTAAGGAGTGGGCTCACAAGCCCCGTCGAATTGTGCTCTTTGTAGAACCATCTCCATTCTCGTATGTATTTATTTCCCTCCTCCAGATTCGCCTCTGTTCTCCTCAAGTTTTCTTGCACTCACGTGGATTTAGGTATATGTGTAGATTTTCAACGGTTTGAGGATTGGCCATGGTTCTTTCGTGAGAAGGGAAACTGAACAAGACCATTTTAGTTCAAATTTTTTGCAGGTCTTGTAAGGTCAGGGAAGGTTTCACAATGTCGGTGAAAGTAAAATTTGGTGTCCAATCGGTTTAAGTAGATGTCAAGAGAATGAGGTTGAGCAGATATGCCACCTCTTCAACTTGCGAGAGTGTCACCTACCAGATCTTAATTGAAGCATCAGAGCACTTCCAGTGTGTTCAACCCCCACTTGAGAGCTTTGTGAATGTTAAAGGAAAGCAAATTCAATGATCAAAAAATTGACATCCGGAGGATTGTATCTTAATCCTTGGCTTTAAGAGTCTGCTGATGGATGTATTGGTTGGTTTGTCAGGTACGTCTCAGGCTACAAGAATAGGTATCAAAACTTCATACGTTATCTGCGGGAACTGGGAGATGAGGTACTCATCTCAAAGTTTACATGCCATAACTACTCACTCTGCAGTCCCAGTTCTAGTAGATTCTTAAAGAGACTTTTTACAACTTTCAACCCAATAGGTGTGTCAGCATATTGAGAAGTTATTCAGTTTGCTTCTGGCGATCTTTATCCATCTCTCTTCAAGGTTTCAGTTAAGCAGGCAGAATAAGTAGTTAAAAACTCTTTGAGAATGCAACCTCTAGCCTTATAAAACTGTTTTACCGCTTTGATATTCATTCAAGTCTTATTGGTTGTACATGTTTGGAGAATTCGAGTCATAGTTGAATTTTGATTGTAAGATGTCTATCAGAACTTTTGATATCTAAGCTTTCTGCATTGAGTAGTAGATTTTCAAATGATTCAGTATCAGTGTGAAGGGAACATAGTTAAGAAATGTTTTGGCGTTCCAATTACTTGCAGGTCCTCGTTGTCACTACACATGTAGGTGTTCCTGAAGATTTTTATGGAGCCAAGGTCATTGGTTCATGGAGGTGAGAATTCATGTTATGAGAAAAATTATTTTTGATAAAATATCTCTGTACCCTGTGTGTCCTTGTAGCTGCTTTTTTGGTGGCACTGGTTCAATAATTTGTATCATAACTTAGTTTGTAGTCTATCACAAGTGATAATTGGGATGATTTGGATGTGATTGTTGACAGTATTCCATGCCCCTGGTATAAAACTGTACCTTTGTCACTTGCTTTGAGTCCACGTATTTTTAAGGAGGTGAAGAACTTCAAGCCTGATATCATTCATGCATCATCTCCTGGAATCATGGTGAGGTTTTCTTTCGATTTGCATCTTTCTTGATTCACATATAGCCTTTCCATACTTGTAAGCTACTAGAAAGCAGTCTATCTATCTTGTTTACTGCCACAATCATCACTATCAACAGCTTTATTCAGCTGGAGCCCTTGGAAATATATGTACTGTTTTAGGGTTAACTAGGGTTCTACTTTTTTGCCCTTTGATAACCAGCAGTTGTGAGAAGAGTTGGTATTAGCTTCTTGGGGTTTGCCCTTGTCTGGAGTCTAGGCGGATGTTAGCTGAAAATGTCTCTGAAGTTGTAACGTGGTGGAATTTCATTGTTTTGTTGTAATATGTGAGACATTTAGCCGAATGCTTACATTTTATGTTTGCAAAAAGAGGAATCTGATTTAAGGAATTTGAACTTGTCAGGTTTTTGGAGCTCTCATTATTTCAAAGCTTCTCAGTGTTCCTGTTGTTATGGCTTACCACACTCATGTACCTTTGTAAGATTTCTCTTACGTTTGCTTGCTCCTTCCAAATATTGAGCCTTAGAATGACTTCTGACCAATGCGAGAAATTTTTCTTTTTGATGTGCATACAAGTTATTTTAGTCATGGTGCTCCATCTATTACTGCCATTCAAATATATCGCTTCTCAGTCCCTCATCGTTGATTGACTTGTGGTGTGTGTCTTGTTTTTGCAGGTATATTCCAAAATACACTTTTAGTTGGCTTGTTAAGCCCATGTGGCTAGTTATCAGTAAGTATGCATTTCTGTTCCTGTTATTAGTCAAATCTGTACTATGAGTAAAGATCAGAGAGCAGATTTTCGAAGAGTCCTGTTGTGAATTTAAAGGTGGAGAATAAGTAAACCCGAGTGTTTTCTGTGGTGCACAAAGTTATGTCTTCGAGCAATAAATGTTTCCTCTTTTCTGTAAATTGTAAAAGTATTCACAGCAGAGGGCAGATGTTGACTGGTCAAATGAACTGAGTTTGCAACTGTTGCAGAATTTTTGCACAGAGCAGCAGACTTAACACTAGTCATGTCCCATGCACTTGGGAAGGAGCTGAAACAAGCTGGAGCTTCAACAGGTTTGGTGTCATTCTACTGCACCTAAAAGTGGCATTCATTATCTGATTCTTTGACTGTCTACAGCAGGAAACACAGAGCCTTGGTTGTGCAATTCTGAATGTTTTTTGGGGGTGTGGTGAACTCTTTTTCCAAAAACCTTTAGTTTGTTATTGCTTAATCTCTTGTTGATGAATGCAGCTGAAAAAATCCGAATCTGGCGGAAGGGTGTGGATTCTGATAGCTTCCATCCACGCTTTAAAAGTGCTGAAATGCGCAACAAACTCACGTGAGTGTATTTTCCTTACCTGCAGGTGTCTTCAACAAATATTCTGCTACGGCTGCTTGCATACTGGCTTTGATGTCTTGTACAAAGTAATAGGAAGTTGAGCACAGATGTGGCTATGCTGATGTTTAGCGACATTGTTCTAACACTCATTGTTTGTTGCAGTGATGGAAAACCTGAAACCCCCACCATTATCCATGTGGGTCGTCTTGGCGTAGAGAAGAGTCTAGACTTCCTTGTGAAGTGAGTGCCTGCATCTGTCAACTTCTATCAAATAAGTTCTCCACATTGTGTGCTTGCTTGGACTTTGAATATTCTCATATTGGATAGGAAGACATGCAGACAATAGACATTGAAGCATGGTATTATCTGGTCTTAATGAAACAATCTGCAGCATATTTGATTTCCAGTTAATGGTATTGGCAAGGTCCTGGCGATGTGTCTCACCAATGTACTCTGCTATTTATGTTCAGGGTGATGGAGAGAATTCCAGAGGCACGGCTGGTCTTTGTAGGTGATGGACCTTACAGGTATTGAAATATGAGTTTCTTGTACTCGATAATAATCATGTGCCTGGAAATATGACTTGAATAAGAATGTTTACACTCTGTGCTTACTCATAATGGTCCTTCTCCTTTACAACATTGTTGTGAACTGGTGGTGTGGTGGACCACTCTCCTGAAATCTTTTCTCATTTGTATCTGAACAGGGCTGAATTAGAGCAAATGTTTCAGGGCAAGAATGTGCACTTTACAGGCATGCTGCTAGGAGAGGAACTTTCCCAAGCTTATGCCAGTGGTGACATCTTCATCACCCCATCTGAATCTGAAACTTTGGGCTTTGTGGTCTTGGAGGCCATGGCTTCTGGAGTACCTGTTGTTTGTGCCAGAGCAGGCGGGATACCCGACATTGTGAATCAGGATGGTGTAACAGGGTTCCTATACACACCTGGTGACATTGAAGATTGTGTAGGAAAGTTGAAGTCTCTATTGGCCTCTCAAGAACTGCGAGAAAGAGTTGGTCAAGCAGGTGAATTTCTTATTACTTGGCGCAATGAATGAGAGTGGTGCACAGTGTTGTCTGTAGTTTTTGGTCGATGTAAAGCAGGTTCTGTTTGTCTATCCTTTTGGAGTGTATGTCTTTGCTGGTGTAAGTTAGGTACTCTTAGATTGTTCCCTCAATGCCTTTGTTTGGGCTTAGACAGTGGATTGTTTAGTGGAGGATGTAATGTTTCAGACATCCAGTAAATTGTGTTGCAAGTGTGGGCTGGACTAATTTGAACACCCCACTATTTCTCAACTAGGTAGGTCACAAACATGTTTTAAGGGCCACTTCACACTGTGCGATCCTTGGCCATGATCATGAAATTCTAAGGGCCCTTGACATTTATCCGAAGGCCGTAACATGGAAAATTGGAAATTGAAATTTGTGTGGTCATGGGCCCTCAAGCTCTAGTGTAAGGTGCCCCTAACTAACAATATCACCTTCAAATTACTCCAGAGTGTTAAGAATTGCATTATTGTTTCTTTTCTGTCTGATTACCCTAATCCAAGTTTGGTCTGCAGGTCGGGAGGAGGTGGAGAAGTTTGATTGGCGGGCAAGCACTCGGCAAGTGCGAGACGAGCAATACAGTGCTGCCATTTGGTTCTGGAGGAGAAGGAAACAAGAATTTGCAAACAGGTTCTCAGGGTGGTTTAAGCGCCCACAATTACAGGCACCCTAAACTACTACTACTGACTGTATAATGTAGTGATGTCTTTTGGTCTTTTTCTTCTTTTCAATGAGAATTGGTTTGGTTACATACACAACCCCTTGCAGAGCCAGAAGGGGTTTACACTAATTTGTCCTCAGTGAATGACTGAGTATTTTTACTGCTATTGGCTCAGCAATAGAAGCAAGGGCTCAAAAGTTTTGCTTTCCGTTTTTTTATTCTAGCAGAACATTTCAAGCCCGACCATTTGGTGGAATTGAGATTTGTAAATTTGTTTCTGTTGATTAAGATTTTTAAATTTGTAGGTAAATTTGAACGTGCTTGGTTTCTCTTGGCATGCCAGGATCGCTGCTCTAACCTCTCCATCTTGAGTGGAATTTAATCCTTGTACACCGTTTTGTGACGAGGTGTTTTGGTTCTGTAGTCCAAAATCTTCTTATTATCATGTATTGTGAAACAATAATGATGCGTCTTTTTGTGTTTCAATTTCATGTTTAAGAATGGTTTGCTTGTTGACTACATTTTGAGTGACAGTAGGAATAATGACCACTATGAAGATTCACTTTTATGCTTTTAGTCCAAAGAAAATTTAACAATGTTACTTTGCGTTTGCTTTTATTCGCAGCAAGGCATTTCTCTCAGGTATATGTCAAGATTATCGTGGTGATAACCATGTGTGATAATCCTTCTTTCTCAATTGCATTGATTCAACCAACACCATAAAGTAACAGTGGTATTAATTTCATTGTGACTACATAGTGTTGTTGGTTACATAATGTTACAGATAGGTTGAATTGCATGGAGCTGTTTGAATCGTGAGCATTAATCCTGCAGATGACCAACAACGTTCCCAGGCAAGTTTTTTTCAATGAAACATGCAACATATTCTTGTCCCCTGAAATGAAAATCCATCAGAAGGCACATGAATCTTAGAATTTCGAAATTAATGCACACATAAATTTGCATCGATGGTGTCTGGCATCAATGATATATTATCTTCTGTGGCATGGGATATTGTTGTTGTGTACTTTGGAAATTTGTGCTTTTTGAACCTCCAAGTGCCTGAATGTTGCCCGGACTTCTTCACTGTCTGCCCAAAAAACTTTTCTTCTCCGAGTTATTCATGTGGGTTTAGGGCAGCTGGATCTACATACGTTTATACAAGGGGGTATTCTTCATGCTCTGTGGGCTTGAGAACAAGTTGCAATCCATGCCCAAATCCCAAGCCAATCTTTCCTTCCCGGCACAAGGAGAACTTAGGGTGGGTTTCAATGTATGTTGCTTGTCCACCAAAGATTTTGGTGGGAGTAAGGACAAATGTAGATGAAATTTGGTGGGGTAGGGTTTGTATATGCCAACTAGCCATTGTGATCTTTAGTGTTTAGTGGGCGTATGGAAGTCTAGTGGCCCATGGTCATGGTCCTCCACATTCTAGTAGGCAACCAAAATGTGGCTGGTTGATTGTTTTTGTTATCTCATGAGAACACATCCAACCAATTATTTAGTGTCTAGAATCTTGTAGGTCAAAGACAGACATGGAAACCTACCCTTAGCTTGTCTCATAGAAATCCGTCATCTTTAGGGACAAGTTTAGTGAAGGGGAGTAAATTATCAATCTTCATGATTGAGTGTTCATTGTAGCTCTACAATTATTTAGACCTTGGACAACTAACCAACTAATTCAACTATTAGTTAATTACACTAAATAGGATATTGAGTGTTTGATTATATTTAATGTTGTTACCACCCTACCTTGCTCAACACTAATTTTCAATTTTTTGACAATAAGTGTTAGATGATATGTTGGAATTCTCCTTTTATCATTGTTAATTTTTTTTTCATATCCTTATTAATGCTAAATTCAAACGTGTAACTTCCACTGTTACCATAGTTCATATTTAGTGTTTGAGTTTACATTTAATGTCACTTACTTTCATAGGGTTATTGACATTTAGTGCATGCATTCGTAATTAGTGTATCAAACACTAAACATCCTTTTTAGTGTAGTTGCCTTTCGTAACTATAGTTGTTTGCGATTTGACTTGTCAAATAATGTAGTTAACTATAGTTGTTCTAAATTTGGTCTACCAAAAAATCCAGTTGACTATAGTTATATCTAGTTAATTAAAGTTGAATCCAACGGAATTATGTTGTAGTGTTGTAGTGTCACTAGTTAACTATAGCTACTCCCTAAAATGTATTGAATAAAATCTAGTCATCTTTAGTTATTGTGGTGTGCAATTGTTGAGGTTGGTAGGACTTGCTAATAGAAATGGAAGCTTGCAAGCGCCATTGACTAATGTTACATGTAGTATGTTATTGCACAAAATATGTATATATATTTTTAGCTCCTTTCAATTGCTACACATGAAGTTCAATGTAATTAAGCGCACTATCTTGTTTACTTGCAGACCTTAATTTGCAAAGTGAATTCTTGTGGTCTTCCTCTGCGTCATAAAATTTATCACCTCTCAACTTTTTTGTGTGTGGTCAATAAGCGATATTGGTGTTGGGTTTATTCAATTATTTTGAAAGCAAGTGCAGTTGTGAGCATGTCAAATGGGTGATTTAGCCCATGACAACACGATGATGTTGTCTTTTAGGTGCCATTTTGAGGTCAATAAGTGATATTGGTGTTGATAACAAATGGACTTACAATTTAAGTGATCATTTGATGGTAGATTCAAACACTCTCATTGCGTTGGCTTATATGATGTATAGCTTGGATATGAATACCTATAAACTTCATCCAAACAACGAAAAAGTCCTTACGACTTTACATACTATAAAAATTAGATTTCATACATTACACACATGAAAAGGGTTAAGTTTTCTCTCTTGCACAAATACCATATACTTATCCCAAGGCTTTTACTCATTGACCTTCTTTTTGTTTGTCCGTATCTTGGGCTTATTTTCCCCCCACACTCAAATCTATGCCATAAGTTTCACTACAAAAGTTTGTATATAGGGGTTTCTTAGGAGACCCCATAAATGCACATGATTCAAGAAATTTAGGAAGTGTGCATTGTCCAAGCTTATTTTAGGAATCGAGTTGCCACCCCCCCCCGCCAAAGACATTCTAGGCTCAATAGTTAATGTAATTGGGAGGGTCTACGTGTTTACTTAGACAAAGTTCAAGAATCCTCACTTTGACCTCTTATAATTTTTGCATCTCAACTTTGATTATGAAACTTGAAGTAACAATGTGTGTGCATCACATTGCTAACTAAATAATTCAACATGATGTAATGGTCAAAATTGTCTATGGAGGTGGAAGTGCCCACAATAGGGCCACATACATTAGTTAGAATGGGTTCACAGTAGGGTCCAAAACCAAAGAAACTCCAAAATCAAGCAATCATACTAGTCGAGAGATATTTTTTGGACCCAAGGAGTTTACACTAGGATCCGCGTCTAAGATACGAAAAAAATTGTAGTGACTCTAATGTGGCATCACTTTCCAAAAGTGAAATCTATAATAGAGGCGCCTATTCTTGATGAGGACCCCATTGGCAATCTATAGGGTGTTGGAATTTCAATCAATTTGGTACTATTTTCGATTAGGCTGGGACTAAATTTGATCAAGCTGGGACCAATTGTGCCAAGACATGTGTCTGGTTCTGAGCGAGGAGGAATGAGCGGTTATGGCATACTCTAGGCATTGGTGATATGTTCAGGCCAACTTTTGGCTTCAAAAATTCACAATAATTTCAATTTAAGGAATGAATTACCAAAAAATTGCAATCCTCATGATTTCTATCTTCCTACACGGGAAAACTTTGCAACACCTTATACTTCTCCAAATCTAGTGGAAAATCTCTTAAGTGGTTGGTTATGGGTGCTTCTACTCTATGTAGGAGGGGTGTTTTGGTCTGGTCGAGGTCCAAGAAACTTGGAGTCCAAAACACCTCTTAGATGGACCATACTTTCGGACTCAAGATTGGACCCAAGCTTGAAGATTAGTTTCTCAAACTAGGAGTATTTTCTCTAGTGGGGATTGCTAAGATTTACGAGAACGTGATGCTACATTAGTGCCACTTCATTTTTCATACCTTAGACTTGGACCCTAATTGTGTATATCTTGGGTCCAAAGTTTGGCTAACGACCAATAGGATCTCTCAAATTTGAAGCATCTATGGGGAAGATGTTGTAGGCGAGGTAACCCGGCTACAGATTGTAGCAAGGCGTCCTCATGCTACCTATTGAGTCAAGGCAGTGACGAGGTTGTAGCATGAGGAACCCTACTACAACCTGTAGCAAGGGTGACATGTGTATGATATTGGACGTAATGACGAACATGTCGTGAGGATAGCCTGCTACATTCTATAATTGTTATGCTTGTGTCCAATGAGATTCGAGATGGTTAGCGCTACAATCTTGGGGCCAAGTGTAACCTCATCCTTAAGGTATGTGGGTGTTAAAGTGCCTCATTTCTCTTTTTCTCCATCTTTTATTGATCTTATTTACATCTTCAATTGTGTTGCATTAGCAAATCTATGTTGTATTATTATAAAAAGCTACATTGAGAATCAAACATCTCCTTAATTTAATTAGAATTATATGAAGTGTGTTGTAGGTTTGTTAATTCCTCAACTGATTACATAGGTCCTCCCAATTATGTTTGCTATTGAGTGTAGAGTAGTTAATACAATTTGAAGACATAGTCTAGTCTCTTTTGAACATGTGTCTTCATGGTGTCTGTTCTTCAATCCTTACCTAATCCCACACCAAACGACTATAAGGTAGCAACACCTTAAACCAAGAAGTTTGGTATTTGGCATACATGTGGTAGCCGTATGAACCAATTTTTTTAAAAAAAATCTCACATTAAAAAAATTCACACATAGGAAAAATAAAAGATCATGAGTAAAATGGGATTTAGAATATATATGGATTTATGTATGAATTTTGGACAATTTCAAACTTCCAATATGACGTACACTAGATTGTGAAACTACACAAATATGCTGATTGGAAAACATGGACTACAAACATTCAAAGTTGTGATTGTTGTGTTGTTGCTTATGTTGTTGTTGTTTGATGTTTTTGTCCCCACCAATGCATATCCCTTATTATTTTTGGACAAGTGGTTTGTCCCATTATATTTAAATGTCAGACAATCTTATAATTCTATTTCCAATATTGAAATAAATACAACTTTTTGAAGTGAAAACTGTGTTGTCACCCAAAACCGTTAGGGGGGACTGGAAGTCACTTAGTGAACGTTCTTGTAATCAAATATGCACTTATTATGCAAGATTTAAGGGTGTTGGCTTTAGCATGAGTTTCCATGTAGGCTGCTCGCCCACTAGATTCTAGATAAAGTGGTTGGAGGTGTTCTCATGTAGATAAAGAGAAGCGAGCAACCGACCACATTCTAGTTGCCTACTAGAATGTGGAGGGTTGTGGCCATAGGCTGCTAGTCTACTTCCATGCGCCCACTAAACAATTGAAATTGAAATATTTGGTTGGTGCATACGAACCCTAAATACTTTAAATAGAAATAGTTTGTTGGCACATATTAACACTACCCCACCAAATTCCATCTACATTTTGTCCTTATTCCCACTAGAATCTCATGGGCGAGCGGCCTACATGGAAACTCACCCATAGTACCCTCTACCTTAGGAGTCAAGTAAAGAAAAGTAACCACAAACAACACTTGCATACAATACATTGATTATTAAATTAGTGTGTGTGGTGTTAATTCATGAGACAAACACTATTTTGCCAAGTCTCAAAATTAATGAGGGTTGGATTTTTTACTTAGTGATGTAAATTCATTATTACATGCTCATTTACAATACATTTCAAGAAAATTTGTGCATGCTCCAAGGTGCTCGGAGAGTGATAAAAAACGCAGTGGATGAGTGATGGTAGGAATGGAGGAGATCGGGGGAGGAGGGTTACATCCGTCAAATCCGACGGTCAAGAAAGCACATGCAATGTGGCCTCACCAGAAGCCAGAAGCTGCTTTCATCACCCATAGACTTCTTCTCGAAAACTACACTAATTATCCCAATTAGAGCATGTTACTATTTTGAGTTACGCATACCTATAAGTACTTCATGAGAATGTAATATTTTACCATGCAAAATCATTTATGTTTTGTAATGTATGAACAACATGTTGAGCTTTTGATAGTAAAAATTGAACTCTTGAGTAAGACAATTTTGCACTGTGTAACTCCGAATAATGTAACACACAAACTTATTGGGACAATCATGCAAACACATGCTTGCTTAGTGAATAGTGCCAGGATGAACATCGCTTCCTAGATCATTTGGTGGCACTAATTTCATAGCATAAAGAAATTTACTATCACCTTCACTAATTTCCTACATGCACTATTAGCCCTCCCTCACAAATTGGGATCCTTAGTGTAGTACACCCTAACCTCCGTAATGCCACTCCCTCTTTCATATCCCAAAACCTTGGGGAACAAATGTGCTCAGTTGAAATCTCCCTCCTTGTTGTCACATTTCCCTCCCATATTCACAAGTTTTGACATTCAAATAACCCACCCAAGACTTCAAACCACACGCTCGCACGCATCGCGTCGTCATCATTATGAGTTACTGCCATTATTATAATGTTGACTTTGTATTATTCCATAATGTCACATACTACACTAATTTCTCTTCTATCACGCATCCATGTTAACACTACAAACCTCCTTAACATCACGCGCGCTTTGGTTGCCATAAGCGTGATATTAGGGGGGTTAGAGTGGAACCTATTGAGGGGAGCCAATGTCAAATGAGACAATGAATGTGTCTGGATGAAGTTTCAACATTATTCATTGGGATGTAGTAGCTGACTGGCGAGTGGCATGAGCAAAGGGTAAGGAGAGTGTTCCACTTGGAGGCACGCCTGTGCCACTTGGCATCCGCTGGGCTGTTGTCTAGGCTGGTCCCGCCACTCCCAGACTGCCACCTCATCTGCCACCTCATCTGCCACACCCAGTCCCTTGCCTTTTCCAACCCAGTTGACATACATATCACGCGCCTCCCATGGCAATTCTACGAACGATTCTACTCCTTTTTTTGAGTCAAGAAGCGTCCGTCCGATTTTGCGTAGCACAAGAATTTGGAGGGAATTTTGTGGGTTGTGGGTGGGTTTGTCTGGGTGGGGTGGTATGTGTTACTCTAGTGAAGGATCCTTTCCCTTTCCTTTGATCTCCGAGACTTACTGCATGCTCAAACAATTGTTTCTATTCATCTTACAAGATTGGAGTCAGGAAGCGCCTTTCCTAGAGTAGCACAAGAATTTGGGGAGAAATTTGTGGGCCGGGTATTGCAGTCTTGGGGATCGATCGGTCGTGTAGTGAAGGATCCTTTCCTTTCCTGTCATTTCCGTTCCTTGGAGGCTTACCTGCATGCTCTACAAATACCCTCTATTCATCCACCATTCTGTATTTGAGTTAGGAATCTAAAGCCTCGAAGGCAAAGTTGCAGAAGAAGTTGGGGAGGGGTTTGTGTGTGCCGGGGTTGGCAGTGTTGGCGATCGATCGGGTAGTGAAGGAGGGGAAGTGTACATAAGGAGGGATGCAGAGAGCGTGGGCGGGGCGGATTGTGGCATCACGCTCCTGTCTATGGAACGGGTTAATAGGGATGAGCCATTATCATCATGTGGCTGTGGTGAGGAGGCTTCCCTGCACTGTTCGCTCGCCGATGAACAAGCGCGGTGGTGGATGGCTGTCTACTCACGCTCACCAGGAGCCGGCGCCGGCAGGTGGTGCTGGCGGAGCACAGGATGATGATGAGCCCCCCACCACGACGACGACTCCGGAAGGCAAAGACGTCACCGCACATGCTTACAGGTTGCTTTCCTCTCTCTTTCCTCACTCCAAAACACTTGTAAGATGTAGACTGAATTGAAAGAAGAGTCCAACTTCCAAACGCCAACAAGGGCCCATGGGCATAGTCGCAATCCCAAAGTTCCAAAACCAAAACGGTTGGCTGTTGACAACAACTTCTCGCCGACTGAACGGATTCCTGGGATATTAATTCATATGCACAAGTGCACAAGTGCAACGGCGCGGTTCCAAATCAGTCTACTACACAGAAAGAAGAACTGCACGAGAAAATCCTCCCAAACTAGTCTACTACACGGAAAGACTAGCATTATTATTATGGAGCCAACTAACTTGGCGTAGCGCTCACCATCTCAAATCTCACTGACGTGTTTGATATCTTCATTGGACATGAGCACAACGAATGTATAGATTGTAGCAGGCGGCTTTAATTTTTGTGACATGATGTTCGCTACGCTACACTATAGCAGAGGTCCTTGTGTACCTCCCTCATCGCTCCTTCAACTTGATGGGTAGCACGAGGACACCTTGCTACAACTCGTAGTAGGGCTCCTCGGGCACAATATCTAGTACAAAGTGATGTTCTTCGCGAGGTAAGAGCATACCACACATGGGTTCCAAGTTGTAAGCCCGCTAGTAGGCACTCGAGCTTTGCTTTCGCACGTACATGGGCTTATGACAGGGAGTCCACTTGTGGGCAATCCTTACCCGACCATATTCTGGAACATTGGAATGGTTAGGGCGCATGGGCGTTGATGTCGTTTCAAAGTTCCAAAACATCAGGTTGTTGACAATGGGTTGGTCTACAGTTTGAAAATTCTGAATGGCAAGGGCGACTGGTAGTCAACAATGATATGTTGAGTGGAAGGTGCGGGGATGGTATGAGACATTAAACAGGCTGGGACGGCATGAGCCCAAACTTAATTGAGTGTACATGACGAGGCATTTGAATTGAGAGGTTGAGGGGTGAGGGATGTGAGTGAGGATCTTGTAGAGGTTTTGGGAGGACGTCAACTTGCATCAGAGATTGTGGCGTCCATCCTAAGGAATTACGTTGAGGAAATATTGATCAGATGACATTATCCAACCCATGAAGCTTGCTCTCTTTCTAAACCTAGGAATGCTCCCTACTCCCCTCTTTGTTCCATCCACTAGTGAAATTGAACTAAAATTCTGCATCTTGTATTTTTATTTTTAGAATCAAAGTGCAGCCAACTAAGATTATTGCAAGGGAAACTGAACAAGCTCTCCTTACTTCAGAGTGTTATTAGCGGACTACACATGAATTGTTGCAATTCACCCTTTCCTCTTTCCTGCCCACTAATAGGGGCTGTTGACATGGGTCCCGGTCCCAGGTCCCAAGTCCCAACATGGAGGCAAAGTCCCAACTTTTGAGTCTCAAGAAACCATTAAAGTATGGTCATATATCCATTAAAATCAGATCTTGATTATTTTATGCAAAACATTCTCAGGATTTGTGTTGTGAGTTGGGTCTAGGGTCTAGCTTTTTGCTCAACCCAACTCTTTACACAAGTCCTGAGCCTCACCTCCAAAATGTGTGTTGCCATGCCGACATCCATGTCACACTTGGGACTTACGACTTGGGACTTGGGCGGAGTGGTAAGTTCCAACTTCCATGGCTCTCAACCCTTGAGATTGCATGGATTGATCTCAAGTGAGTTGGGACTTAGGACTTGGAATCCCATGTGAACCGGCCCTAACATTCAGCCTAGTGACCTCTAGCTGCTTTCAAGTCCACGGTTTCTTACAAACTAATTAACGGATGCGAGGAGTGCTATCGCAAGTTGTAGTAGTACCTAGTCTAGTATGCTGCGAGATGGGCTTGCATGTACTGGTGCCACTACAACCAATGGTAGGCCTGACACGTGTCCATTATGGGACGTAGTGGTCATGCCACGACTGTTGCTTACTATTCCAATATATACTTGATTCTCTTCTATAATGAGTATATATAGGTTAGTTTTGTTGCAGTGTACATGACCTCCTGTAACATCAGGGTTGGGTATTTGGTCTAGTGGTATGATTCTTGCTTAGGGTGCAAGAGGTCGGGAGTTCAATTCTCCCAATACCCCAGAAGAGAAATGAAGAATCTCATGTTTTTATGCAAGTTACCTTTTTTACTCGTGGTTTTCAAAGCCGAAGTTTTTTGAAATCTCCACAATTCGACTATTCACTGTAACAACACACTACTTTTTTTGGGTGATAATGTACCTCCTCGTATCCAATCAAGGTCAGCCAAGGTAAGCAGGTGTTGAATGGACACTTTTCTCGGCATCCACTTCTTGTCGGATATGAAACATGCAATTAGTGTGAGATGATTAGCAATTCCAAAATGCCACTCCAGAGCCACTTTCCTCGTGATTTTTGAAGCTTGTATGAATATCCTTTTCATTGTCAAAGCCAAGATTCTTTGAGTATTTAAATGATCACATAAGGTCATCCCAATCATGTTTGACTATGGCGTCTAGATTGGTTAATTAATTTTGAGCACATAGTCCAATGTCTTCTCATCACATGTCTTTTTGGTGTCCGATCTTAGATTCAAACCCAACCATACACCAATCAAATGTTAAGTGTGGTCACCCTGTGGTTAGGCCGAGGCAAGGTAAGGTAATTTACCTTTTCTACCCGGTAAAAGGGTAAGGTTCTAGGGTAAATCACTAAGGTAGACAATGGGGTAAGTTAAAGGGTAGGGTAAAGGTAGTTGGTCAAGGTTACCTGTAAATTACCTTAAACCCTTTAACCCTAAATCCTTTAAAGGTACCATCGAATCGGGCTAAGGCAGCGGCCGAGATGGAGAAGGTGCTCGGTGACAGTGTTGTTGCCATTTTTTATCAAATCGCAGTTGAGCAAGACCATTGGGAAGATGAGATCCTTGACAATGGGGTTGTAGAATTGATGAATTCGCAATTTGAACGCCTTGTTTGGGAGGCTGAAATCATTTGATAAACAATAATCAATGTCACAGGGTAATTACCCTTCAAAAGTGTGGGTAAGTGTAAAGGTAAACGTTAACAAGTAGCAATAGGGTAGGGTGATGGGTAAGGTTAAGGTAGCTCAATTGGATTACCCGTTTACCTTTTACCTTACCTTGCCGAGGCCTACCTGTGGTCATTCAATCAAATGCTAGCACATTTACATTGTGTGGTCACTTGTGCAATATGTTTCTTCCCTAACCTTAACCTCAGATTTTCAAGATTCACAATGTTTACGGGTCAGGATAATTTGACAACCTTGCCCTGTGGTATTTGTGATTCTCAAAAGCAAGAACAGCTGACACTGAAATGGGTAAAGCCTTGACTCGCTTTTATGGGTTTTCTGTATGCTGATTTTAATGTTTTTTCTGAAGATGCAAAAATTTAGTTCATTTTTGCATATCCTTGTGGCAGGGAGGACATGGCAACTTCCTATGGAACTGCATACTCTACGCGATCCTCCGAAGAAGGTTACGGTGAGAGATATGGTGATGCTGTAAAAGCTGTGATGGAGAAAAGGGAACAAAAGATTGAGATGCAACGAGGAGAAAGCACTGATAGAATCGAGACTGTTGATTCGGGTAATTTGGTCCAACTCATTCTTTGCAATCAAGTTCACATGGGAAGTAATCTTTAGGTTGTTTGCGCGAAATATGAAACTCAAGCCCTTTGTTTTGGAAATCCTGCTTTTTTGATGTATGTCAGTATCTGGTAAGCTCGATAGTTATTGAGCACTCAGATTGTTGCAGAATATGATATTTTGGTGTACACCGGTAATAGCCTGGATGCTTATTTCACATGTAGGTCAAAAGGATGTTTCTTGTTAATACTAACAAATGACTTCGTGCCTTAAAAATTATATGTCAAAAAGTGCTTCTAATTGAAATTATTGTAAGTGGAGAAACATAGTTGGCAGCCTGCTTTCTTGATGCATGTCAGTGTGTGGTGAGCTCTTAGTTGGGTTCACATTATGATATTGAGGTTAACAACAGTACACTGTTTATGGTATTTAGTGTCACTCACTATTTGGAGTTATACAATGCTATCACTTCTTACTATAGATTGGATTTTTTACCAACAAAGATTATAAGGTTGCATAGACATTATGCAACATAAATGATTTTACTTGGTATTATAGCACTGTGTTTCTCCAAATTCTAAGTGACATGACACCATAAGCGGTGTACTGTTTGGATGCTTATTCACATGTAAGTCAAAAGGATTTATCTATGAAATGACTTGGTGTCATAAGATCATATGTCAAGAAGTGCTTATGAACATATTGAATTTGTTGCTGCTGTTTGTGGCGATGATATATACAGTTGTATATGTGGAGTATGATACATCACAAGGTGAGCCAGTCGCGCAGCGTGAAATGGCCAGACACAGTGAGCATCACAATGCTTTTGAGTCTGAGAAAACAGTAGACAAACAGACCAACAAGACGAGTTCCGGAGCTTGATTCCCCCAGACCAAGAATTTTCAGAATTCAAATTGACATATATAGATGCGTTCTGCGTGCTGAGATGATTTCCCGATGATTTTTCCAGGAAAATCCTATGATGAACTTGTTTTGGTTTGTTATTGACCCGATGCCTCAGTGTAAAAAGTGTAGAATGCAGGACAATGCATCCATGCCTAAGGCAAAGTGCGGATCTTGCACAGAGAAGTTCTTCAAGGATTGAATGAGTGCATTGTATATCTGAATGTAGTCAAATTGTCTAGATCAAAATTGAGCAGATGACTCAATGGTGTGGAACATTCTCAGTAACATGAGCAAGCGGTCTTAATTTTGGCAGCTAGAATATTGTACAAGCTCTTGCATGTCTTGTCTCCTGATCTCAATGTTTGGAACTGGGTATCTTGTACACTAACAAGTGTGGTTTTTCACCATATATCTTTCAACTTTTTGAGTTCATTTGAATGTTGGATTGGTATATAGGTGATTGCATGGTATGAAGAACCAACACCAATAATGATATGAAAGAACCTACTTGTGTGTATCAAGATTGATCACTAGTCAAATATTGATATTTGATGGGTATGCCAAGATGACAAAATCTTTGTATACCCAAGCTATTATTCACGTCAATACCATTCTAAACCATATTGCCGCTAGGGCAATTCTAGCTAGATATGAAGGTTTTTGTATGGTATATATCCTTGCAGGGGCGTCGCTAGGCCTAGGCCTAGGCAGGCTGCCTAACCTGGGTCTGAAAGCCCACTTGAAAGCCTGAGTCATATACAGAAAATAAATTTTCTTGAAAAAATATGTCGTGGATAAAATTCGATTTCCCGAGTGGGCTTACCCTTAAAATTAAGGCTGGCGACGCCCTTGTATACCCGTATGATATTAAAATAAAAAACACCATCAAATACTCATACCCTATTGGTATAAAAAATTTGAAATCTTTGGTAGAGATATGTGATAAACTAAAAAAAGATGATACCAGCCCAGCACTGAATCAATTTTCACATCACATTTGTACTGAATATGCATGGCAATGACACATTTCAAGTGCTGCAAAACCAAATAATATATCCCAGTTCATCAATGTATTGATTCCTTGCATGCCCTTGATTTCATCCAAGTGTATGTGACCAAAAAACTGATGACAATGGGTGCTGATGAAAAATTGAATAGTTCTGAGCAATAATTTACATACTCTTCAAAACCCATGTCACACTAGTGTTGAACCTATGTCACCTTGCCTGTTCAAATATGATCCACTACCTAATTTCCACTCCCAAGATTTCCACATTAGAGGTTGAGTTAGAGATTTTTCATTACACATAGTTCAAGGAACGGACCGTATCTTGAAATGTTTTTTTGGTGTCGATGATGAGGTCAATAGAAACAACTGAAATTTTAGAACTTGCACTGAGAAATCACTGTAGCATGTACATTTTGGGCAGTTTCTAGGCAAGCTCTACATTGTATAGTTTTGCGGAGTTGCGCATATAGTCCATTATAAATTCAAACACCTCCAAAGAGTGACTCAGAGTGGGATATAAAATGCCATTTTTCTCATCATCTACAGTGGATTTTACATCATGCCTGAACCGAAACTTCCGTCAATTCAATTTTGTCCAAAGGCTTGGAGGGATGGTAAGTAGGCTTATTGAGGCTCTAATTTCTATCAAATAAAAATGCATCTGAGATGTTGCTTTCAACCATGTAGAAAAAAAAATTTATGCAACGATCAGAAACTTGAGAGCCACTCCACCTCTTCACTTTTGGGACTGAGTAAAAGTCCAGTGCTTATACTCACCAGAACTCCAGACATTCATTCCAAAACCGTTGGTTCAATTACTCAATCCTGCCGATGGTTTTGGGTATGTCATTCACACTTGTTCACGTTGGTTATGGGTTTGTGGACCAACCAGTGAATTTGAGTAATGGTATGTAGGAGTCGGTCATAGGACCCTATTTCTTCAAGAGCCACCAGCAGTGCCTGGGAATCTCCGTTTTCTATCCAAAGAATTGTGTCAAGGCAAAACACTCTCTCCAATTTGTCTAATAAGTAGGTGAGATATATTCTACAAATTTCGCTGCAGCCCAATTCTTTCACTTTTTTGCTCCTCATGGCTGGCCAAGTGGCCAATTCTCAGCCATTACCCTAATTTTTCAGTCCAGTTTTCAGTTCAGTTTGAGCTCTGGCGAAATAGAATTTTTTTGGGTAACCTAATTCCTCCGAATAATAATTGTTCTGCATTGCTGAGTTAGAATATTGGTCATGCCTTTCTGGGTGGTCCAGTTACCCGGTTAATTAAGGTGCTACTGCACTCTAGAAGCTTCAGGAGTTCGAGGGGTTTAAAGAGATATTCTCTTGAATTGAAGACGGTGACGTGATACATAAAATACAATCCGGTAGCGGAATTTCAAATTTGCGGTAAAATGAGCCGGTGAGGATTCGGGTTCGTCCTCGGGCTCCGCTTCTTTTTTCGAAAAATTTGCATGTTGCACTCATGAGTTCCACGCCGACAATTTGATGGTCGGTGGAAATTTTGGGTCTCTCACTAGAGGCCTTCGGAACCGATTTCTCAGAGGTCATTGAAATCTCAAGCAGCAGCAGGTGGGTGATAGGAAATGCCTAGCTGTCCGGTGAAAATTTCCAGTATGATTGGGCTCGGGCTTCTTGGTTGAAATGACATGAGTTCTGCACTGCCCAATCACATACATATTTCAACCAAGTAGATGCGCAACCTGGGTGATCTTGGTTCTTAAACCTCCTTCAGACAAATTTTGACAACTACTTTTGAAAACATGTCCATGGGAAATGAAATGATGGAACGGCATGGCTTTCTCTTCATTTGTGTTCTGGCAGACACCCACCACGTAATTAGAATGCTTTGAGGGATCGGAATCCCTTCAATAGTAACTTAGCAATCATCTTTCCTCGAGTAACCGAAACAGAAACCCCTCAATATATCTATGATTCTTTCTGGTTCTTCCTTTTAAGTGAATTGGCTTTTGAGGTTTTAGGGCTTGGTAAAGAGGTTTGACACGATTCTCTTTGTATGGTGGATCCAGGTTTTCCTTAAACCTCCTTCAAATATTGATACCTAAATTTGAAGACATATCCATGACAATAGTGAAATGGCATGGGTTCTCTTCGCTGATGTTCTCGCTTTCCCATTTACTGCAACTTTGATGTCCCCTTTGGTCTCCGACATCCACCAAAACACGTAATCAGTATGATTGAGGGATGGAAAAACTACGAAGTAGTAGCAATCGTCGTTCCTCGAGTAACTGCAACAGATACCCCTCGATTATCTCTAGATTTTTGGTTCTTCAGTTAATGTGAATTGGCATTTGAGGTTTAGGGTTGGGCGAAGAGGTTTGATACAATTCTCTTTGTATAATGGATCCAGGTTTTCTCTAACAATCCTCGTTTAGGCAATTTCTGACAATCAAATCTGAAGACATGTCCATGGGAATGATGGAATAGCATGGTTTCTCTTCATTTGTGTTATGTCGCTCCCACTTCTGCACTTCCATTTCCCCTTTGTCTCTGATATCCACCAAAACATCTAATCATAATGACTGAGGGATGATGGGAAAATCACAATATCTCCCAAGTAGTAGCAATCATCTTCCCTCGAGTAACCGCTACAGATACATGATTGAGGGGGTTCTTTCTGGTTCTTCCATACATGTGAATTGAGTTTTGAGGTTTTAGGGTTTGGAGAAGAGGTTTAATATGATTCTCTTTTGTATTGTGCATCTAGGTTTTGGATCCACTATCTTGAGTAGGAGGTGTTGGGGGGGAGGGGTGAAGCAATTGGGTTCATGAAGGTCAATCCAACCTTCAAGCCAGGAGTGTTTTGCACTTGGAGATGAGGAGGGCAACCGCCCTTTCACGGGCACTTTCATCTTCCTCAATCTCCACTTCGGGAGCTTCGTGCAATCTGCATTCCTTGTGCACAGCAGGAGTGGAATGTGCGAGCTCTTCTTCACGATTGCATCCTGTGGGCAATTCCCACACACCAGCTCTGAGGATTTGTAAGTTCTTCAGGATATCTTTCTTTTAAGGGGAAATGCCCTTGAATTTGTACATAATTCTTATGTTGCACACATCCTGTCAGGAATGGCTGTGAGTCAGTGATGAATTCAAGAGATTTGAGACAGTTGTTACTTTCTATGCAAATTGCCAATTGCGCATACCGGGAGCTTTGTGTGTCGTAAGTATTTTCCTTGTCAGACATGAAGTTGTTTGTTAGGATTAGGGTTCAGGGATGGTAAGTGTATGTATGAGTGAGGTTTCTCAACAGATCTCAGTCACGTGCTTTTGGTGCTTTTTGGTGTCCAGGTGTATGTTTCTAATTGATTTAGAGATTGGGGTTTGTTGGGCCAGGGATGCAACAATTGCACAAGGCTCTATTTTCTCAGCATTGTGCAGATGGGAGTTCGGAAGATGTCCGATTGAGCTTTGCCAGTGGGCTGAGTTTACTCCTTGGAGCAGGAGTCTTATCCCAGTCAGCTTTGGCTGAAAGTGCTCCTGTAAGTGATTTGTTTTGTATGTATTGTAATGCATTTGTTGGTCAATTGTTTTCCAATCCCAAAATTTGCACTGCAAAGCAAAACGTATTGCAAGCGTTTGGTGTACTTGAGATTAGTGGGCTTGGATAACTTTACTGGAAGAATTTGTTGGAAGCTACATACTTATAGAGATTCCCTTGCTGTTGTTCTAAGAGTGATGAATGTATAGAGTGGTATGGTTTAATCAACACTCCATTCTTATGAGAGCAATGAAGAAATCAATAGAACACTCAATAGAATGTTGGGAACTCTTCGATTAAGATTCTTCGGAACTGCACACTTAGAAACTCTGGGGATGTTGTGGAAGGTGGCTTCTTCCATCCAGATAGATAGTTGTGGATGGCCCATGAACAAATGGCTTCCTCATATGAACATATGTGGCTATATTTGCATGTGATTTTTTTCTATTTCATTCTAGTTTCTGATTGCTTCCTTATGATTGCCTTGGATTGAGTATACACCTCCAAAAGCTTCGGATCAATTATCTCTCTTGATTCTTATTTTATTGTTTACTGGTTTGAATACCAATACTTACAAGGATATTCCTAGAAACTGTGGGGATGTTGTGGAAGGTGGCTAATTCTATACAGATTATTGTGGGTAGCCCCTGTCAAATGGCGATTGCCACATGTGTGATTACTTTTCTATTTACTCTAGTTTTCAATTGCTTCCTTTTGATTGCTTGGATTGGGTATGTAACCTTAAGAGCTTTGGATTAACTATTTCTCTTGATTGTTATTCTAAGGTGAACTGGTTACCTAAAAATCTGTGAGTGTTGATATTTGAATACTGACAAGGATATTTATTCTTAGAAACTGCACACTGTTCAAGGACTTGACTGGATTGATGCAACGCAGGTGGAGGGGGATCTTCCCGGGGCATCAGATGGAGAGTCACTGCCATCTGACAAACCTGTGGACACCGAGAAGATGGTGCAACAAGTGCGCTCAGGAATGGACGAGCGTCTCCTTTCACTAAAACTACTCAACCACATCCTCCCACCCCTTACCATAGCTGCCAAAGGTCAGCAGGTACTGTCCTTCCCTTTCCAGTTTCCACTCTTGTGATGTACTTGGTCGCTTATCGTCTTCCCAAAAGCTGTACTCAACAAAAGAAGAAGCTTGCAGAAAGAATCAATAGCAACGATGCCCTGGTTTGGAGCAATATTCAAATGGTATTTGATTACATGATACCTCTGTGGAAAACACTTCCGAATCTTCCCAAGCTACCTCCTCTCAACAAGTCGTGAATACCTCTTAAGCCAAAATTTGTTCAGAGATATTTTGCCTCTATCAGTTTGTAATTATGTCAAGGTTGAAGTTGTCCTCATTCTGTGGAGAATTACAGGTGTCGGTGCGGTTTCCGGTGTCTCCGACCTGTGACATCTCACATTTGATCGTTGACGTGGTGGCGCGGCTTGGGGGCTCTATGAATGATGGTGGAAGTGGTGGGAGTGAGATGGTTGTGAGAGCTTGGGACAGGTCAGTAATATTTCAAGAAAATGTTGGATTTATGGCTGTTAGATCCAATATAGTTGAATCTATGTTGACTTATTAAATTCTGCTTCCTAGTGAATTTGGTCGAGGTGTCACATCTTTCTTCACCATTTGAGCTTAGCTACCTACTTCTATGAATCTAGTGTGATTTATCAAAACGTACTGGTTGTGCATGTCCAATGTTGTGTTTCCTGTTCTTGTCCCATTTGATTCACCGGATGTTAAGGTTTCATCAGTTCAATTTGATACATTTATATGATATTTCACAAGAATAATATTCTTTTACTCCATGTGTCCACAGCGCTGTTGCTCGACAGCTTTTAATATCTGCACCAGATCATCAGGTTGACGACATCACAGGACTTTCTGAGGATTACAATTTATCATGCCCTCTTGACAGTCCAAGTAAGGGCAAAGTCACAGGGCCTAGCCGCTTGTGTGTCCTGGTCTTTGAACCCCTCATCGGTGATTATAAATCCTCTGTAAGTGTGGCCTGACCTTTCAACAAGGTGCATCTTCTCTTTGTTCCAAATGGGACTCTTATTGGGAAAAGAATCTGAAGTCTTGCGCAAAAGCAAGTGGTTTCTACTCCTATTGTCCTTGATGATTCTATTGCATCATACTCTTGCATTGTGGTGGGTCCTTCATGTGTTTGTGCTAACTCACAAGTCATAGAATGGGCACACTTCAATGCGTAAAATATGGAAATAGATGCTCGTTGGAACAACAGGATTTTTGTAAGAGCAATTTTGGGGATGTTTGCTACAATCTCAGGTGCTTGTAGTTTTAATGAAATCAAGTGCACTGCTAGTCCTTTGCCTTTAGCATTTCATTGTCAAGTGGGCAAGAGAGTGCATGACCTTTCATGTTAGGCCCTCAATAAATCAAAATAGGTTTCTCTTCGTTTCAATTTAAACGCAACCTCCAAGCATGAACCACAAGTGAAAAGAAATTATTGATTTTGTTGACAAATTATAAGGGACGAACTCCTAAACAAAAATCCTGTTCAGTCAAGATTTTTTTTTGAATTTTCTACCCAGTTGAAGAATTTGAGATGCAGATTTGAAGCAAACTGTTAAATTGGGTAAACAGATAGACAAACATTAAGTATTAAGGTAGCAAGATGTCTTATCAGATTGATGCTCTTTTTTGGCAGGAAATAGAGTTCCTCAAGAAAGGATATCTTACAACATCGGAGCTGGATGCAATTGTAAGCTGTCTAAGTATTGCAAGTGGATTTGATCCAAATGACAGACGTAGAATACCGAAAACTTCGTCAAAGGAGGGAAACACAGTCGAAGGGCTGCCTGAGGGTTCAGGAGAATCTCTTGATAGTGGAAGCCTCAACGGGTGGCCACCGGGCAGCCGTTGGAAATACCGAGCAGGTTTACCGCCCGGAGAAACACCGCCAAAGGAGCGCTCGGGGTCTAATAGAAGTTCTTCTGTAAGGGGGAAAACAAAGACTTTAGAAGGTCTGGAGGCCATGGGTGTAAAGATATATGGGATGGAAAATATTGAAGGTGTTATGGAGGGTGAGCGCATCTCATGGGACAACATTGCAGGCTACTATGATCAAAAAAGGTCTTTATGATGATACGTATTATCCAATTATTGTCATTTTGTTGAGTTTTATGCAAATAATGTAGCAAGACTTTTTTCTTTCAAAACAGTGAACTTATATATTTTGAGTCTTATTGCATCACAGGGAAATCGAGGACATGGTTCTGCTGGCATTGAAGCGGCCTGAGGTTTATGACACTATTGCTCGTGGAACTAGGAGAAAATTTGAGTCGAATCGTCCACGTGCTATTCTCTTTGAGGGTCCTCCAGGTAATTAAAGCTGTGAAACAAAGTCTTTATTTGAAGAATCTCCTAACAATCCTCCCCTGCAAACTTTTGCTCTTAAAAATGCAGGTGCTGCCTAATGCCCTATAATGCGAAGTCCCTCATGTGCTGGTTTCTGATGACACAGGTACAGGGAAGACTTCGTGTGCAAGAGTCATTGCAAGTCAAGCGGTAAGTGTTTGTCACCTGCTTGACAAAGCCGTGAACCACATTAACAGGAAGATGCCCAATTCTTGAAGAGTATAGAAATTGTATTAGAGATGACTGAACCCCAAACCTTGGATGCTGTCATTGCAGGGTGTCCCACTACTTTATGTTCCATTGGAAGTTGTTATGTCCAAGTATTATGGGGAAAGTGAACGGTTATTGGCCTCCATTTTCAGTGCTGGCAATGAGCTGCCCGAAGGTGCTATAGTTTTTCTGGACGAGGTTAGCACCATAATCCACCTGGATCTTTTTTTAAGACAGTGAATATGTCATGCTGGTTGTGGAAACTCTTCCTGATCATAAGAAATTGCTAGCTTATCATCCACTGCATGTTGTATCTTTTGACCATCTATTAGGTGACGTTAATATTAATTGACTCTAGCTTGTCTGCCTTGCAGATTGACTCTTTAGCAACAACCCGTGATAGTGAAATGCATGAAGCCACCCGCAGGATGCTTTCAGTATTGCTGAGACAGGTTTGAAGACCAACTAGTCACTCTTGGTCAGAGTTTCACTTTCATAAGTGCACATCATTCTGTCTATCAGTTATATGATAAAATATAACAAAAATCTTGACTAGAGAAATGAAAAAATTACAGATGTAGTTTTGTCATTTAATATGGTGCTCTATGAGGTCAGGTTGTCTAATAGTCCACATTTTGTTTATCAGATGGATGGGTTTGAGCAAGATAAGAGGATTGTTGTGATTGCCGCCACCAATCGGAAGCAGGACTTGGATCCAGCGCTACTCAGGTGATAGTAGTCTTCCAACTTTATTCATCTTTCCCTTAAGAATGTGTAGTCTTCAAACTTTTTGGGTGCAAGGTGTCTGATGTGTTATGAAATGCATTCTCAAGCATGTGTAAGGACTGTCTCTTTCTATTCTAGCTTCAAGAATAAAATTTCAAGAGCTAAGGTCCTTGAGCATATGCATGAATGCTGAGCATAGTCAAGTTGCAAGCTCCCATCAGTCAACATCTAATTGTTGCCTATCTTCGGACACAAAGCCTTCTTCCATCTACCAAGATTCAGTCAAAGAGGTGCGTCCCCAATGAAATCATTCTTAGGTTATCCCGATTACCTAAGAATTATTCCATTTGCACCAGATGCTCAATAGGCTACTTAAGAATGTTATTTGCAGAGTGCTTGAATATCTCACTGTTTGCCCATGTTTTTATCCAGCTGACATTGTTGTTTGTGATCCATTGTTTCATGTAGTCGTTTTGACACGTCAGTGGCTTTCAATCTACCTGATGAAAGTACACGGGAAGAGATAGCATCTCAGTATGCACGACATCTGAGTACCAGTGAGCTGAAATCTTTGGCTTCTGTGAGTGATGGGTAAGTCCATTTAGATGCAACCCATTCGTTATCTGCTTAAACAAAGACATGTTTCTATATATCTATGATACATGTATTAACATATTGAAAGTTTCAGTTTTGGCTTCAAGATTTTTTTATTTGGCAGTGACTATTTTGAGGCAGATGAGAGCGTCATTTGGAATCTTGATCAGTTATAGCTATATAATACCGCAGTCTCTCTCAGAAATGTAATTATCTATTTTAAAATGTTGGAACAAAATACAGAGGGTTCCAGGTACAAAGGAACATGCGAATCATGAGAAAACCAGCTGTAGGAATTAGATGGGGGATATAGACTTATACTGAAATGTAAATACACATCTAGAGTCTTAATGAAAATGTGAGATGGCTATATAATTGAATCTTGCTCTGAATTTGTTTACATTACTTACTGTATTCATGACTGACAAGGAGCCTGGCTGATTGAATTCCAGCATGTCTGGTCGTGACATCCATGATGTATGCCAACAAGCTGAGCGACGGTGGGCATCCAAGGTAACATTTTCACTTTAGCTTTATTTACTTCTGTGAGGAAAAGTTGCAGTTTAAGCCTTAGAGGTCTTTCAGGCCCATTCTGGGCCTGAAGGTGTCATATGGAGGGGGTTTAAAGATTACTCCTTGACATTTTAAGCTTAAAATGTCAAAAGTGACCCTATCTAAACATATCCCATTTTTCATATTAATGATTCCAATTGGAGCATATATAAATGTAAATTGAATTATAGGGAGATTTGAGCCTGGATTAGTGACCCTAGACTCAAATACATATTACGTAATCTACTCACATGACTTTATTCTCACTTCCTCTTTTTAAAAGGCTGTCCTAAATATGGATTCATTATCGAAGACCAAGTAAGATACTAATTCAATATTTGTGGGGGTTTGTAGAAATCGCCACATTTCCTGTATAGACACAGTGACCCCCAGTCCTTTAAGGGTCAAAACAGAATTTAGTTTCAGTAAAGTGATTACTCATGATGAACACCTCCATACTTCCATTTACTTGTTTGGGTCATTTACATTTCCTTTTCTTGTGTCTTCACAGCTGATCAGGGGTCTCGCTGGGAACCCACCTGCACAAGGTCTACCTCCCATCCAAGAATACATCGAGTGTGCAGAGCAGCGACAGCAAACCATTGTCAGATATGCACATGGCAATGGTGATTTGTTTCGAGGGGTTCGTAGTATACATCCGCCTCAAAATTCCAGATTTCAAGCGTTTGGCTAAACCCATCCGGTATTGAGCCATTACAGTCCTAGGAAGGCTATGTTATCTAGTTGACTTCTAGAGATTGGTTTCGAAACAAGGTCAGATCTCTGTCAGAAACCAACCACCTTATCAGTTGAAAATGCTTAGCAAAAAATTACCCTTCATATAGACTGTTTTTTCAGGAATTTCTGTCATATTGAAAGGCATAGTGAATTGCAGTGTTTTCTATTTTCTGGTAATAAAAATCACATCCAAACATATTCATGAAAATGACATGGCCTGCAGTATTAGATAAACTCTCTACTTCCCATGGTGTGCCTTTCCATTTTGATCTTCAATATCTTGGATGGACAGATGGAAGTGTTGAACATAAAAGATATTAGGTATCTTCTACCCACGGTACGTTTTCGCCCACAATGATACTTGTGATTTGTGCAGTACCTCCAAAAACAGATATAGGAAATGAAGAAGGCAATTAAAATAGAGAAGAATTGGGGTGGGGTGGGGAGATCCACATTATGACAAAAGTAAAACGTCCCTTGCCATGGTTTAAGTTGCAAACTTGTGATTCTAGTACACCATTTATGGACTAGATAACCATGAAGAGGGGAGTGGATGATGAGCTGCGGAGGCAGTGACTTATCCACCTCCTCAAGTTGGTTATCAGACATAACCAATTGGCTCATGAGAGAACCTTAAAATTATAGATGATATCATGCCTACAGGATGCAACATTGTGATGAGTTCTCATAACCCTTATGTTGAGCGATTGGGTATGGTATTTAGTCTCACTAGCTTCAGAGTGCTACTTGCCTTATTATGAGGCTTGTGTAGGTTACACTAATGACCAATAACTTGACCATCATTATAACCTCATAACTCTTGGCATTAGTGTGCTTTCTAATATATTGGCATTCATGTGCTCAATAATATCATGAGTACATGCTTAAGTCACAAAATGATCAACAAAGTTGACCATAAGTGTAAACATATGACACTCAACTAGGATTTAAGTTAATATGGACAAATGACTTGTCCAAAATTAATGATGCACCAAAGAGCGTTTTTTGCACATTTGAGACATGCACATTGCAAAACAAACTATTTGGCGGAAGAAACCATACGGATATGATGAAAACCCCACTTGTACACACTTTGAGAAGCAATATGGTCAATTGTTCCCTTTAGATGTGTGTCCTCCTACAAATAACATAATGTGCATGCAACTAATATGTGCTACAACAAGAGATGTAGACCACATCTAGGATTAGTTGTTGCCAATTCTATCATAGGGTCCGCTAACAGAAGTGCACACATACAACTTTGTAACTTCATTTAGTGAGGTGTCTCCTACGTGGCATCGTTTTGGAGGGAAACACTAGTGGTCCAAACCAAGAAAATGAAACTCAATGACAACATATCTTTTGGAAAACCATTTTGGAAGATAAAGACCATGGAAGGGTGCGGTTTAGGGGTTCCATTTGCCTCAAATTGCTTCAAATCAGTCCCCATGTTGATGGACCATGGACCCACCATCTAAAGCGCCCCTTAGTGACGTTGGTGGAAGCCCGGCTCAAAGAGAAGGGTGTCTTAGGACCACTTCACACTATGGCTGTCCAAGCCAAGAGGCTGTGCAATTGAATGGCCAAACTTTGTTGAGAGTCCAAAGAAATGAGCTGAAAATAGCCAATAAAATATAGGAATTGAAGCCTCCAAAGGTCAAGCTCAAAGTCCAAACCTTTGGCCACGAACTCCCACAACCTCTCGACTCGGACGGCCATAGTGTGAAGCCTCCAAAGGCCAAGCCCAAAGTCCAAACCCAAAGGAGCATCCCACTTTATTCCTTGCCAAAAACAATAATGTGTGTTCAATGCAACAGCCAAGATCCTGTTCGTTTTTTTTTTTTTAATTTAATGAAAATTAACCAACAGCCTCTCGACCACAATTTAGGTTTCCATTCCCATCCGACCCAAACTTCCTTCGAGAGTCCGTCGCCTTCGGCAAAAAGTAAGCATTTCAAATTGCGACAACCTTTGGACTTAGGCCTCTAGTGTGAAGGGTTGAGAGGCCGAACTCTTGGTTTCTTGCAACACGATTGGTGTCAATCGACGGCCTCTCAACCTTCAACCATAGTGTGAAGCGACCCTTATATACAGAAGCTCGACGTGGCCAATGATCGGGGAGAACCGGTAGTTAGTTACAAATGAACCGGTTGAGTTTGAGAAATAACCAGTTGAAGTTCAAAACTGCAAGAAAATCATCACCGATCATTTTAAAGGAATCTATAGAAGAATATACCCCAATTTAATGAAGGAAAACCGGAGGATGTCAATAACATGTAACCGGTTGGACTTGCAATAACACTAGGATCTCAACCAATTATGCCCAAACAATCTCCCCCATCACCGGACGTGGCTCCAAAGTTACATGCAAGGGACCCGTTTCTACACACCCCCACAGCAAGTGCTCTTACCCTGGACCTACCCTCCACCTACTTAACTTATTATGGCCACCTCCATGAGGCCCTTGTGGAGCCATGTGAGCCAATGGCAAGCCCGCCTCCTCGCCTCTTGCCCTCTCTCCTCTCGACGAATTCATTGGTCCCAACGGTTCGGCCAATAGGGCTCCTCCACCTATCCGTTCCATGCCTTGCCTTCCTTATGCCTCGGTCCCTTGGACTTATGCCCAACTTGGGCAATAAGGTAGAAATACCATAACCCGTTAACCACACTCTAGCCGTGCACTTGACCACTGTCATAATGGTGAAGTGCCATTTCTAAAACCGATTATGGCTCGGCAGCAACTTCAGTGCATGCACACTTAGTGTAGCCAATGGGAGTCAAGTGTTAATGTACTCATGAGGCAACCGATTTAGGCGATGTTCTGTATGGAAATGCGGAGTACCGTGTTGGGTGTAGGGAGAATCTAGTGAATGAGTAGGGGTTTGGACAACTTTCCACTTTGAAAAATTGTAGCAATTTTGGTATAGGGCAGAATAAAAAATATGAAACAACTTGCATTCTTCATGAATCTTTCTCGTCTATCTTGGAAAATTATCTCATGATTGTCAGAACAGATCTTCAATGCAAATCACCTTATTTTCATGGGTTATGGCATTTCTATTGTAAGGTAAATTAGGGTGGGTTTCATGTAGGCCGCTCGCCCGTTGGATTCTAGATGATAGTCAATTGGAGGTGTTCATGTAGATAAGCAGAAGTCGTCAACCAACCACATTTTGGTGGTTTATTAGAATCTGGAGGGCTCTGAACATGGGATGTTATATTTTCATGAGCTCACTGAAGCACCTCTTTACCAAAAATGTGTCGGTTACCGAAGAATTGAAGACCGGTTTTAGGAGGAAAAGGTTATTTTTAACTTGGAGGAGGAGGTTAGTTGGTGGGTTTGGATTTGAGAAGATGAGAGTAGCTACACTAAATGTGATATTTAGTGTCACCAATTCTAATTGTCTTGCTCAGTAGTATTTGTAAATTGTGGTATAGCGTCCACCAACACTAAATGTTAACCCAACATTATTTGTCATTTCTTGTAAATTTTTTGGGGGGATTATAGATTTACATTGCTGCAATTATTGTCACTTACTAAGTGATTTTTCATCCAAATTTTGGTCGTTCATGACAATATTTCATCATAAGTTGCTGACAAGAGAAGGTAGGGTTTTGGCCAATGGATGAACTCATCCATCATCCATGACAAAATTTGATTGCTTATTCATAAGAAGTGTCATCTGAAAAGTTACCATAGTGACATAAAATACCATATGACACTAAATACCATATTTAATGTAATGCACTATGCATTGAACTAATTCTATATAAAGATAAATCTATTATGTTTACTAGATTATGGATGTGAATAGCTATATTATTTCACAACTATTACTAATATACACATTCTATTAGCCATTCCACCAATATGAAGACGTTCAACATACTCCTTTAGTAAGATGAATTCACATAAGTGCAAACTCAATTTCATGATTTTACAAACCAACTTAGCAATTAGAGATTCTACTAGTTTCATTGGAACCCATGAATCCAAGTTCAATATGTAGACAACCTATTTAACTTGAACTTCAATCAACTTCACTACGTGTTGTGAACAATTTCATGAATTAGTACCCATATTCACAACTTCAGAAAATCTATTTCATGAACTGTATAATTTATTTCACAAAGAGCATTACATCATGTATAAGCTTCTCCTAATCACTCCCCACAACTAGATCTACCAAAATTTTGATTGACCTCTCTTATCCAACCGCAAAACTAGACACCGCACTCCAAACACGTTTTGCGCTCTACTCACATGACCAACACTCTTCTCACAATCAAATCCACAACCACACTGCATTCTCAAATCCACGAGATTGAGCTCTCCAACTACACTAGGTTTGTGTTGCTTGCTTTGATGTATAGTAATTAAAGACCAAAGAAAAAACAACATTGCTTGCTTTTGGCTTTGAGGTACTGTAGTGAAAGACC
This sequence comes from Polytrichum commune, assembly GCA_950295325.1. Lineage (NCBI taxonomy): Eukaryota > Viridiplantae > Streptophyta > Polytrichopsida > Polytrichales > Polytrichaceae > Polytrichum > Polytrichum commune. The sequence goes on from OX485807.1 coordinate 42,772,240, forward strand.
AAAGAAAACCGGCATCGAGGTTAAAGGCTTTCATGTAAACACACAACACAAAGGAACCAATGAACAACAATAAGGCAAAGAATGCAAAATGAGGAGGCGATAAGTTGAGAAGTTGAGAATACGAGAACCACAAAGTGCAAAAAGATTTATGAAATTGGTTTGGAAGATTCATGAAGTTGCTAGAGGTAAAAGTCCGCTATCATGAAAATGAGGTGTGCCACATGTCAAAACAATTCAGAAGAATCATGAACAAATTTAGAAGGTTCGTGAAATTGGTAGAACACTCTCATAACATTTGGAACCTTCATGAACTTGAGTTTGCACTTTTGTGAAGTCATCTTACCAAAGGAGTAATATCTAGACCCATCTGTAGTCCAATTTTATGTTAACTTTGAAAATGTCTTCACAATTAATGTTACCTATACATAAGCTTCGATATAAGGCAAGTGCACTACACCGTTTATGGTATTTAGTGTCACTTACTATCCAAGGTTACATTGCACTATAACTTTCTATTATAAATCTCATTTTTTTACCAACAAGAACATTAACATCTTTACTTGGTAAAATAAGTTAACAATAAAATGCTATAGCAATGCGTAACTCTGAATAGTAAGTGACGCTAAATACGATACATAGTGTATTGGACTGGTGACACCAATTATGAGAATTGAAACCTAAATTGATATTGTTGACTAGTACCGTATCAATCCCAAAATGATGACAACAAATAATTTTGAGAAAATAAGATTGTTGGGATGATAGGTTACTAAATCAAACACGAGTATATCATCTATGACTAAAGTGACACATCTACTAATTGCCAATATGATATTATATGTCAACTTATCAAGTAAAAATTTAAGTGATTTTTATATTTTTGAACCACGGGTAGATCACTTAGTGCATTTTTAAAACGACGTGCGGCATAATATAGAGAGGATTAAAATCATTTGAAATAAAAATTATAAAGGAATTCCAAATAATGAAGGGGCCATTAAATGTAGACAATCCCATTATAAGTAAGTTAGATTGACATAAAACGTGGGCCATTATTTATTTGTAAAATTAATATAGGGGCTGAAGATAAGGATCCTAGAAGGTATGTTAGTATGATATGTAAATGGGTTTAGGACTCACGGGGATGGATGATAATTGGGATTTCCGTTTGTCCAAAATTACTTAAAAGGAATATAGAGTACAAAAAATTGCAGTGACTTGGACAATATAAGTAATGGAAGGGTGCAAACAAATGGGCCATTTTTTAAATTTAAGTAATTATAGGGAGGCTTTAATTCAACCCTTGAAGGTAAATAGCCTGTTACAAATCTCTCATCAACAATATCTCAAAGTAAAGAATTGAAACAAACGCAAATTTTATTTCTTCCTCTAAGTATAAACCACAACCAAATATGGTTTGGTCATAGAAGCTCTACCACCCGACCATAGGAGAGAAACAAAAAAAGATCCTCTCTCCTCCCCCGAGCTTCCTCTTATGCCGAAGCACTACTTTTACTTTCTATATTTACATATAGTAAAAATATTCTATTCATAGCTCTATCTCATAGTTCTACTATGAATCTTCTATCTTTGGTTCTTCTAGAACCTTCTTTCATTTCTTATCTCAATTCCATTCTTCCAATTAGAACTGTCTAATTCCAATTGGATTCATCCATTCTTCTTTCTAGTTGGAACTGTCTAATTCCAATTGGATTCATCCATTCTTCTTTCTAGTTGGAACTGTCTAATTCCAACTAAATACATCCATCCTTTATTCCAGTTGGAACTGTCTAATTCCAACTAATCAATCTTCTAGTTGGAACTGTCTAATTCCAACTAGCTTTATCTATAGAGTGGTCTAACTCCTGTGCACCTCATCGAGAGTTGTCTAACTCACGTGCACATGTTCTCAATTGGAATGGTCTAGTTCCAATGCACTAAATGCGGAGCTGTCTAACTCCAGTGCACATGTTGTCAATCTGGAGTTGTCTTACTCCTTTCCATTCATCCTCAACTGAGAGTTGTCTAGCTCTCATCTTTCTCTGCTTACACACTGGCACATGTAGTTAGAATATTCCTTAATAATTCTAGTTACATTACATAGCCCCAAAACAAAAACCCCCCAACCGCACGTGGTGCACAAAAATGCCTTAGAATGATCTACCCGTGTTTTGAACATTATGACATTTAGCGCGAGACATTGAGATATTTGAGATAATAATTTTTCATTTTAGTACGTAAGGGGAAGATTTTACTGAGCATATTAATAATAAGGGTCATGTGTTTACATTTTAGAATGCAAGAGGAAGACGTTCTTAAGCATACTAATGTCAAGTGTCATTTGTGTACACTTTTTGACAACTTATAGATCATTGTGTAACACATACATACACCTCATAACATTATTGAGCATACTCATGCCAGATAATAGTATGTGCATCTGAATGCCAAGTGTCATGAGGTGATACTAATGGTAAAGTTGTTGATCATTAGTGCAACCTAGCATACACCTCAAAATAGGGTTAGTGACACTATTACGCATGTGACACTAAAAAGCACAATTGGTGTAGTCTAATGTCACCTTAGTATTTGGAGCCACACGATGATGTAACTTCTAACTTAGAATGCAGGTTTTTATTAAGTACAATGTTTATTGCTTTATAACTTATGTCCAAACTATCTACTTGTACTTTGTTTGGGAAGAAGAAATATAAAGTAAATAGTGATAACACTATGTAATTGCAAATAGTAAAGGCATTGAATACCATAAACAACGTTGATCACATGTTGGGGAGAATGCATCCACTAAAAATATCACATCCCAATTTTCTAGTTGATTACTTTCAATTGGGTTCTAAGAGTAAAGTGGGGCTAAGTCTAGTATCAAATTGTACAAGATAAATACATAACATTACACAACTTACATGTTTTGTCCTTTTCTATAGGGGGTAGTTGGTTGCATGTAGGTTAGGTGGACTAGAATAAAGCCTACTTGATTCCTACATTGTTCATGCTGATACCCTACAACAACATGTCAAGTTGGTGCTAGGCCCCACGTGGTAGGCTGGTTGGCATGCAATTTACACCCATTTGATTTTATAAAAGATAAATCTAGCACCCATTACCAAAAGTTTGAATAAGGCCACGTATGTGGTAGCCTTCAAGAAAAGAACATTAGTTAAGATGTAAACTATTCATTTTGTGAAGATGACCCATCATAAGCGATGTATTCTTCTATGAGATGCCCAAAATTCCTAGCACCAAAATTCCCAACACTAGAGGTGGAGCACCCTAGTGTTGAGTATTGTTAGTCTAAGCTATGTTGCATTACTTGTTCTTCCACCCTCCTTATTGACCTTTGGATGGATAACCTACATGGATGCCACAAAACCTTACTAGGACCTATCGGCCTCTAGCATGTGTGACCCATTATAGTCAACAACCCCTCATGGATATGATTGACTTGTGAGGTATGAACCATATAGTTTTGTGAACATAGTATAGGCATGTATGGAGTTATTCTAGTAAGGAGCCAAACATGGCAACTTGTTGGTATAAATGAAGCAAAAATGAACCACTTGACACCCTCTCGATGTTATCCATACAACGAAGAAGTACATTGGTCAAGAATTCTAGGGTGATGGAGCAATATAATTGGCTACGAAATGGGTTCTTCACCACCTGGGGTTTATGTTATGGCCAATACTTATCTGATGGAGAATCTCAAGCATGGATGCAAAAATGACATGATTGCCAACATGGCAACACTTTTTGTTAGGGGAGTCCTTCAGAGGTCAAGTTTCTTGGGCAACCTCAAACCCTTGGACAAGAAACTTGGCCTCTGGAGAACTCCTATTTGAGGCATTTTTTTATTGTTTTTTCCATCTTGTTTGCTGTACCAATTGTTGCCTTAAATAACCTTGTCTTGGGTTGAAATTCTTGACGGACCAATGCACTTCTTCACCGTACTCTAAACCTGCTCTTAGAGATGCCTTACCTACACAAGTTGGTCATCCACAATCTCTACTTTGGAGTGTGATATAAGGTGAACATGATGGTGCTTCCTAATGCATTTTGCTGAATTATCGCTAGGAATCATTTCATATAGTTTAAACTACATTAAATAGTCCTATTAGTTTGGTGGAAATAAGCATGAAAATAATCAATGTGAGCCACTCCAATTGTTTACATAGCCGGGGTGGAAACAATGTGGGTTCAAGACCCTAGGTCTTCCTCAAAACTTCCAAACAACACCTTACATCAGAAGTAGCATAAAATTTAATGTTTGCCCACATCAAATTCCTAGAAAACTATTAATGTGGCCCACACTAATTTTGATCGCATACATTTGTTGTGGGTTGAAATTAACGAGGCCCACACTGAGATAGATGTGCCTAATTCAAATTCTAATCCTAAATGGACACCTATATTTGATTTGGGTTTGAATCCAAGAACGGGCACCAAAAATATATATGTTAAAGAGAGATTAGACTACGTGCTCAAAACTTGTTAACCGTTCTAGCCATAATAATCAACGTAAATTGGGGGGAGGGGGAGGACGTATATGATCATTTGATAACTCAAATGATTTTCAGTTTGGCAATGAATAAGTTATTCATACGAGCTCCAAATATGATGAGGAAAGCGATTATGGGCACAATTAGGGTTTGCTAACCATCACACACTAATTGCGTGTTTTCAAATATCATATAGGAAGTGGGTGTAGAGAGAAAGGGTGTTGTTAAAGGCCCGCTCATCTTTAATAAGACTGAGTTCTTCAGCTTGGTGTGGGAGTAAGCTCAAGCATACAAGTAGCCATCCAATTGTGGGAATGTCTTAGGTATTGATTTTTTGAAGACGGTTATCAATGTATGATGGTGTTATTCAATAGATGAGGTGTATAGGCCGAGCTTATTGAAGAGTGCCATTATACATTGATACCCAACCTCATAGAACCAATACTTCGCATATAAACCGGTGGCAAGGTTGTATTGAGCCAGTCTTTCCTACCTACATGTCACGCCATCGAGTACACTAACTATTGCATTTAGTGTCATTTATTATTTGGAGTTACAAAATGCTATCTATATCTATATATACATATTAATGTAAATTTTTACCAAGAAAAGATGTTAATGTTCTATAATGTCCAAACAACCAATTTAACCTTTGTTGACCAAAAATGAGATATACAACAAGAAGACGGTAGAACTGTGAGGCCTTGTCCTTTACTATGAAAGATTATAATTGTAGTTGTCCACTTTGCTCATGCCAGTCCATGGCTATTTATTACTATACCTATAACCAAACCTTTCTTGGATTTTGTGCACCTTCTTCTCAAATGCGGATCAAGGACTGAAGCTACTCATTTATCACTTGAAAATTTTAAAATAAATAATTAACAACTGCCAAAATAACTATAATTAACTAGATTTTTCTCAATACACTTTAGGAAGAAATTATAATTAACTATATAAAATATATTTAACATCCACATTAAATAAACTAGACCAAAACTAACAAGAACAAGTACGTCCAAGTGTGAATGCAAAGTGGTCAAAAAATCTGCTCTTGAAACAGAGAAGTTGATGCATAGTTTGTGTCCTGTAGACAGGGCCAATAATTAGCTACAAATATACCTTTTTAAAATGAATAAGTGATAGTAAATGCAATATTTAGTGTAGTGATTTATCGTCATACAACTGACCTCCTCGGAGCCACTGAGAGCGCCACGTAGGCGAGATACAGCCCCAAATTCGTTATGATGCACGAGCGTAAATGAGTGACGTGGAAGCACTCTTGGAGGCGCATGGATGGATGAACCTCCATGTAAATGGATGAGAGCCGTGGAGCGAACTAGGCCCACCCACCCACTCACGGGTGTGAATGGAGTCCACGGAGAGCAAGCGACCGATGAGCGGTGGAGGCTGCGACCGGCCGTCTCCTCGATCTCGAGCATTCTGGATCCTCCAAAAGATCCAGCAACTCCCATCTCACCAAGTGTACATGGACAGAGACACAATCCTAAGAGCTCGTCGGTTCCAACGTCTCCCCTCACTCCCCAATTTCTGAACACAAGACTTGAGTCGCGGAAGAGCGAGCAAAGTATTTGTGGGTGCAAGACTCGCGGAAGAGAGGAAGTTTGTACCCGAGATTGGACTTTGCGAGCTCGGTTGTTGAGTTTGGGATACCGCAAGAGTTTGCTGGGATTTCTATTAATGGCCATGGCTATGGCGGCGGCGGCCACAAGCTCGGTGGCCATGGCGCAGAAAGCCATCCAGGCGGAGCACCATTCGAGCTATGCAGCGAGTTCTTCCTCGGCTCTTGGTGTTCGACGAATTTCTGTGAACGCATGCGAGCTTCGTTCCCATTTCATTGTCTCACGGATTGGAGCTTCGACTTCGAGGAGGTCTTTCGTCATCGCTGCCACCGCGGGCGAGATTTCCAGGTACGATGTTGAAGCTGCCCTTTTTTCTCTTCCGTATGAGGTTTTGGGTGCATTGTGATTACTTCGTTGCATTTTGTGAAAATTTTGTGCATTTTGGGGTTCGGGTGGATAGGTAGACATTTTCATGGAATCTTTTCATTCTTGTTTGAAGTCGTCCAGGATATGTAGCATGAAGTGTGCGTGGATTGGGTTTGCAATGTACTGGCCACACCAATAGCCCAGGAATTGAAGAAAACCAGTGAAGTGCTTACTAGAAGATTTGAATGTGTACAGAATAGGAGAGTTCTGTTAGCTAGTCTCGGGGATTGGAAAGCCGGGAAATGGCGACAAATTCATGGCCATGGCTGGAATTTTTGTGCATTGTGGGTTTCGGGTGGATAGGTAGACACTTTCTTGGGAGTTTGCATTCATGTTGAAGTTGGCCAGGATAGGTACCATGAAGTGTACGTGGATTGGGTTTGCAATGTACTGGCCACACCAATTGCGCAGGAATCGAAGAGAAAGAGTGAAGTGCTTGATGTGGAGTGCTTGCTAGAAGATTTGAGTAAGTATAGAATGAGAAGACTTCGGGAAGATTGTCTTGTGGTATGGAAACCCTGGAAATGGCGACAAATTCATGGCCATGGATGAAATTTAAGTACAAGTAATTTGAGATAACCAATGGGTGGTTTAAAGCCCCGAACCCCCACATCATATCCACCCAAACCAGAATCTGTATGAAGGTCACTTCATTGCTACCATACGTTTCTAATACCTTACGCAGCCCATGGCCTTTTCGATTTGTCCTGGTGTCTAAAAGTAAACTTCTGAATTCGTCAGTGGCCCTATTTTCTTTCTAAGTGCTTAAATTTGATTTTTTAAAGATTATCTGGTATGCATTCAACGATATTATGGAACACGAATGTTTGTTGACCTACTAAGGTTAAGCGACCCTGATACGGACACATTTTGCTCTGCACCCACTTGTCGCTAGGATATGAAACACGCAATTAGTGCGAGGTGATTAGAAAACTGCAGATCGAAGCTGTAACCATTTCCCTCATAATTTTAGGAGCTCATATGAGCATATTACTCATTGTCAAGTGAAGATTTTCTTTCTCATTAAATGATCATATATGCATTAAAGTTCTGAATCATTTCTATGTGTCAGTGATTGAAACTGACTTTGTAAGCTAATGTGGATTCCTTAATTGCCTCATGCCTCCAACAATACTGTGGAACATTAATGTTTGTTCAAGACCTGTTTCTTAATTTCTAGGACTGAGCATAGACTGACATATTTCTACCTGACTGCCAATTTTGCAGTGGTGACGAGGAGAGTGAAGAGATTTCAGGTCTCCTTGAGCCCCCACCGGCGTCCATTGACGAGGAGTATGTGGAGGCATTAGATAACGGCACATTGGGCACGGGGTCTGACAAAAAGGAGGGCGAAGAAGATGAAGGCGAGGATGTGGAGGATCTGAAGCAGCAGCTGATTGATTCACTGTATGGCACACAGAGGGGATTGCGAGCAAGCAGTGACACTCGAGCGGAAGTGGTGGAGCTTATCACACAGTTGGAAGCAAAGAACCCTACTCCAGCTCCCACTGAAGCCCTCACACTTCTCAATGGAAAATGGATATTGGCGTAAGTATCTTTCTTTACCAATGTTGGTCTGGTATATTGGTGAATGCCTGGTATCAATAATCAACATCAATATTAGTATCAACCTACCTAACCGCGAGTATAAAAATGTAATACCAATCAAATATTGGTACTTGGTGGGTATGTCAATGTTAGAATCTTTGTATACCCGAGTTATCATTTGGGTCAATACCATTTAAAACCATATTGATAGTAAGGCAATTTTGTCAAGGTATGAATGTTCTTGCATGGTATATAGACCTGAGTGGTAGCAAAAATAAAACTACCGTCAAATACTCACCCTACTGGTATAAAAAAATGTGACGTCCTCATTATAGATCCCGAATGGTATCAAAAGAAGATGATACCATACCAACACTAGTCGTAACCCTCCCACTCAGATCCCAAGGGTTGTTTACCCTACACCGTGTATGGTATTTAGTGTCATTTACTATTTGGACTTACATTGTATTAGATCTATTTTTTATTATAGATCTATTTTTTGACCATCAAAGGTCAAACTGGTTGTTTGGACACTATAGAACATTAACAGCTTTACTTAGTAAGAACTTACACGAACAACAAAATGTTATAGCAATGCGCAACTTCAAATAGTAAGTGACACTAAGTACTATAAATGGTGTAGTGGTGGTTGTGGTTTACTTTCTTTGGTTCTTTTTCCATGGAAGAATGCATAGTAAATGCTGACCACAACCATGACCATACTCCACCCCATCGACCCCACTACTCTGGGTGGTTAACCACCCTCGTGGCATCACTAGAGACCTTCAAGGCCATGATCGGGGGAGAAAGTTGAGGAGCACTTTAACACTATAAATTAAGGCCAACAAGGATGATAATTGCTTCAATTTCTTCGAGTCCAAGACCTAAGACCAATGATAGATTGCGGTTTAGAAGACTGACTTCACCATCAACCACAACCACAAGGATTTGCACAAGACAAGTGTGATTGGAAAAAATCCATAGTTATAGTTGATTATTGAAGTTAACCACCTTTGTAGTGTAAATAACCCTTCAAGGTGTGTTTACGCAGAAGCACTATTTTGGTGGTTGATTGGTGTAGTTTACTTTCTTGGGTTCTATTTTTGAGGGATTCGGTGCATTGATGACAATCTTAACCACAACTAGTCTACCTTGCGTAACTATGATAGAAGGTGTGGTTGAAAATAGTTGTGATGGTTGTAATTTACTTTCTTTGGTTCTATTTTGTTTATATTACTATGTGGCACTGGGAGAGAACTTCAAGGCCAAAGCATGAGAGATGATTTGTAAGTGGCAATCACTCTTAGACAAACTTCCCACTAAAATCCATAAATTGTTTTAACCCACTCCATGGATTTGACCAATAGGAGGGATGATCTGTGTGGTCAAAACCACTTTGCAACTTCAAAGAGTAGTTATTTGTGAACAGAAAATGTCGTAGTTGTGGTTGAAAGTGGGCCTGAACCACAATCACTCAAGTAGTTGTGTGTGAACGCACTTTCAGTGAAGATAATGATGTTGAAATTTCTAGAAAAAGGGAATAGGGAACAAGTTTGAATATTCACGCAGGCCAAATGGCGTCCATTTTCATGTCTGTTAGTATAACTTCCACATCGCTGGTAGATTTCATCACTTATTGGACGTTCTGTAATTAATAGTCAATGTAATTGCTCTACGCCTGAAGTCTGACCTTGCTTCGTGTCAATGGACCAGTTACACCTCATATTCGGAGCTGTACCCATTGCTTGCTGCTGGAAATTTGCCACTGGTGAAGGTTGGTGAGATCTCACAGACAATAGATGCACTCGCATTCACGGTGGAAAACTCTGTGTCTTTTGAGGGGCCTCTGACAACCACATCCTTCAGCACCTCTGCCTCATTTGAAGTCCGAAGCCCAAAGCGAGTGCAGGTGAACTATACTATATCACATTCCTCTGCATTCGTTCATATATTATTATAACACTAACCTTAAATGCCTTTGAAAACTACAAATTCAAGTCTGAAATGGACACACCTGAAAGAAAGCTGTCAAGGAAAATCTACTAGTAATACTTCCAAGGTTTTGACAGATATTTATGTTGACTCCAGAAATTGTAAGCTCAACGTTTATGTTCCTCATTTGAATTTGCTAATAGAGTTATCGTTTAACTCAATAGGAGTTGGTCCCTTATTATTTTCCATTGGTTGTTTTGCATAGAGAATCCATAGTTTCTTTACACCTGTGGTGCAAGCTTGGAGGTAGTGTTTGAATTCGAATGGAGAGCAACTTATTGTGGTTAATTAAAGGCCAAGCTCATTTTGGTATGCCAAGCGGTGCTAAATCATGTTTGGCCCTCAATGAACCATTGTAGATTGTTCGTTATTCAAACCTCCACACTACCTCCTAGCGTGCACCAAAAACTTCACTAAACATGGATTGTCTTGTATGCAAGAAAACCACCTCCTGCTCAAGAGTCATGTTGAGTCAAGGATAACTCTAATGTCCTCATGTAATTTCTCCAACGTTATAGGATCCCTATATATGCTGGAATACTGGAAGTAGCTGGCCCAGGCTCATCTACCTCACAGTGTTTATCTTAGGAAAAGAAAAGAAAATTCTGAAAGTCTTTGCACCAATCTCTAAGCCACTGCAGTAGTTATTGCAAATTCTATTTGCTACACAAGAATTCAGCGCAGAGTTTTTCTGCTCATTATTGACAAGAGTATTTTGTGTTTGTGGTTGCTGTAGATAAAATTCGAAGAAGGGATTATTGGTACTCCAAAGTTGACAGACTCTCTGGAGGTTCCCAGCAGTGTGGACGTTATGGGGCAAAAGATCGATCTAACACCGATCCGAGGGTTGTTGGAACCCCTCCAAAATGCTGCTATTTCTGTGGCTAGAACCATATCAGGCCAGCCACCACTCAAGTTTCCAATCCAAGCCGACCGAGCGCAGTCATGGTTGTTGACGACATACCTTGATGAAGATATCCGGATTTCTCGTGGCGATGGAGGTAGTGTGTTTGTGCTTCTCAGAGAGGGAAGTGCTCTCCTGTACTGAAGTAGTTCTTGTATCTATATTCATCGATCTACTGTAGCCTAGAGGTGTAACAAAACAATTCTACCAGCTGTAATGTTTGTTCTCTTGGTGGGGTTTTGCCCATCTAAGAATCTCATGTACACAAGATTCCCCTAGTATCACTTGAACTACTCTTTGTCCAATTTCTTGTGTTTTTTTGCACAAGAAACTTATGAGCTAAGCAACCAACAGATGCTACCCCAAAATCTGCTTATCGGCCGCTTTGTAAAAATGAGCACATGGGTCACGGGTAGTACCTATTCATGGCATCTGTCACGCTTTTCAAGAAAGGGTTATTTGCAAATCACAAAAAAAAAAAATCCGATACTCACGAAGTCAAGTGTGTCAACTGACTTTTCAAGTGATTACTGATTACCATTGACTTCTGAACTAATTAATTGTATTCAAGTGTCACAAAAATAAAAATAAAGATGAAGAAATGGCAATCAGTCCTCTGAGTCATGTCTGTGTTTTTGTGCTTAGGTAGATGGGTCTTAAATGGTTACTTTTTCCTGACTATCCCACTTCTCCTGGGATATGAAACACTCTATCAGTATGAGATGCTTACCAAATTGAGTCCGCAGTCACTTCATAACATTATTCAGATGCTTTGCCAAGTAGCTGTGACAGACCTTGCCAACCCGGGTATCTTCCATATTCAGGTTGAATGTGGCCACTATTTGGGAAACATTCCCAGTAATAAGGGATGCTGTTGACCAACTTGTAGTATTTGAATAATATTGTCTTACAATATGAGGAGTTTATATGGACATATTCAGTATCAACATGGAGCTTCTTCTTATACTCCTTAACTGGTCGTATAGGTCCCCTCCAATTATGTTGATTGTCTGGCCTAGAAATGTTGACATATTTTGAGCATGTGGTCCAATCACTTTCAAATCTATCTTTTTGGTGTTCTTTTTAAGATCTACACCATTCAAATATAGGTGATTGGTCAAGTTAACCAATTAGGCTCATTTCCTTTACACCAAAATATCCTATTGGGTGCAAGAATATTCAAAAGGTTTACATGTTTGGATGTTTAATCCAAATTTCATTGTTGTCTAACTATGTACAAGAACATTAGTACATGTTCATAAATGCACAGGAAAAGTCCGATTGACCTAAACGGTCACTACATTGATTATAGTAAATAATTTGCATAGCATACAATGTGACTTATAGTGGCAACCCCTATTGAGTGGCTCACAATATACACCATCATGCATAACATTAAGTAGCAAGCCCAGAATGACCTTCTCAAAAGATCATCAAACTGGCGCGTGTTGGTTTGATGCTCTTTCAAGAGCAAAGGTAGCATTGCTTTTGAGTTTTACTTAGGCTATTTTCAATTTATTTGGGTAGTTACTTTCAATGCTTAGAATCAATTATGTCGATTTCTAAGACAAACTAATGCCAAGTGGTGGTAAAGGTTCTAATCTAGGCTAAATTATGATCTAGACAAATCTAAATAGCTATAAAGCAACATGAAAGTTGGTGAGGTCAAAAAGGTAGTTGCACTTTTTGGAAAATTCTCCTGACACCCGCATTGGAAACCTCTTCAATACCTTTTTTGAAGCTATTGTATTTGATTAATTATCCATTCATTCACCCTTGCTTTGCAAGCTTTTCCCTTCTTGTTGAGGTAATATTGCAGGTACTCCAAGGGTACCCTCCTAGCATTGCTACTTAATGTTATGTGCTAGATAAAAAGTGTTCAACCTTGGTTATACCTGCCATGCCCTAGTGCTATGTCCACCTCCTTCCTCTAGCATAATATTATGCATGAGATTAATCGTGTGTTGTGGGTCCATTAGATTTTAGGCTTTGATCCTTGAACCTCCAAGGCTCAATCCGACTCAAGATGGCAAGCCTCCTTTGAACACAATGGGATTGAGGCCGCAATAATATATAAGTGCACGGAGTTTTGAAAACGGAAGAGAACATGCTAAGCCCCCTAGATGATGTTATGAGGTTGGAAGTCTTTCAAATACACTATTATCATTCAAATAGAAATATTGTAATCTTCGAGGTGAATATCCAATGGTAAAAACTACAAATTGGTAGATAGTATGCACCTACAATACTACCTCCAATGTTTTTAGACATAAGCTCAATATTGTGGCCCATTACATTTACCATAATCATTGTAGCTTTGTCAACTATGTGAAGCAATACCTAACTTGATAGATGGTGTTAAAACCGACACCTCACCCAAAACCAACACCCTAATATCTCGGACAATAAGTACTTTTTGGTTTTGAGAAGGTCCGCCACCTTAACATCAAGCAAAACCCTATGTGGGGTCTAGGTCACCTACTAATAAAACTTTGATCCCTTAGAACTTTTGCATGCGAAACTCAAATTAGACATACTTTGATGCATTGGAATTTGGAATCCCATGTCAATTGCATCCATGATTAATTAATCTAAAAAAAATTCTATAACTACACCATTTATGGTATTTAGGGTCACTTACTATTTGAAATTGTGCAATACAAAAACTTCTTACTTAGGAGTTCCACTTTGACATAGTGTTCGGACATTATAGAACATAAATGACTTTGTTTGGAAGAATATCACATTCTCAATAACAACACTAAATATGATATTTAGTGTCACTTACTATTTAGATTTTTACTATTGATGTAATTTTTTACCAAGTAAAGTTGTTAATGTTTTATAATGTCCAAACCACCAATTTAACATTTGTTGATAAAATATGAGACATAAAACAAGTAGTTATAGGACAATGTAATTCCATATAGTAAGTGACCCTAAATATCATACTTAGTGTAGTTATAGCATTGCGTAACTCTGAATAGTAAGTGACACTAAATACCATAAACGTTGTAGTGTGTATGCTTAGCACTTACAATAACAGTGTAGCACCCTCTACCAAGTTACATCCAGGCCAACTCTGTGCACCGCCTTTCAACATGAGCAAAAGATTTTGGTAACAATGCCAATGTCTGGGGAGATTTTTGGGCAAATTGGTCAAGATCCTAGTGTTTCCAAGTCCACCCGGTTACATGTTGACATCTTTCAGTTTTTCATTATTAATTAGAGGTATATTCTCTAAATTTCTCTAAAATGTGGGGTACTTTTCCTGACATCTTGAACTCCAACCAGTTGTTTCTCAAACTCAACCGGTTCATCTTCAACTAAGTTGTCTTTGGTATGTAGTGTCACTTATTATTCGGAGTTACGTTGTGTTATAACGTTTTCCTACAGATCTCATTTTTTACTAAAAAAGATCAAATTGGTTGTTTGGACACTACAAAACAGTAATACATTTACTTGGTAAGGATTTACATTAACAATAAAATGTTATAGCAATGCGTAACTCCGAATAGTGGCATGTGTTGTCAGATATTGTTGCATTGATTTCAGAATATTCTCTCAGAGATTCCTCCTGCCAGCTTACATATTTATCTCCTTAGGAGTGATGTCCTTGGATACTGTAGTTCGTTGGTGTTGTTCTTCCGGTGATAGTGAAAAAGCAGTGGAGAGAATCATGTACTTTTTGGTCACTTCCAGTTTCACTTGTCAATGAGAGAAATTATCTTTTGTATTGGAGGAGTATGGTGAATTTGAGCACCTAGATCTATTAGGTTTAATTGTTGAGTTTATTCTAATATCTAGTTTCTTTACCATAAGATAAACTTCCTATAAAATGCTCACTTGACTTGAAGGTGATTGAAGAGTACAATGATATGTTTGTAGCTTAACTATAACATATTCACATAAATGAATAAGAAATTGTGGTTCGAAAAGATTTTCACTACAAGCCTATGAGTCTTGGGCAATTGACTTGTGTCACTAGAGTATTGTTCCATGTCATTAGAATATTTGTAAATCTATGACTATGGTAGATTTTCATTTTTTTTTGTGACATAGGTTGATTGCCTAAGACTCAAATGCTAGAAGCGTTTGATTTTTTATAGACATTTAAGAACAAAGAGGTTATGTATTACGAGAAAATCCAAGTCAATATTTCATGAGGGAAAATGAGTCTAGGAATAACATCCCGCATTGACTCTTATGTTAAGGCTTGGGGATGGGTAGTAAGGTACTGAGGCACTAATCAGAAAAATAGTGTACTGATATTTTCCCCACACATGTTTAGCAAACACCTCTACAAGATTTCTCCCAAAGTTTCTTGCAACCAAGAGATGACGATGTTTGAAATTTGGCTGAGTCAAATGTGCACCTTTCTTCTACTTCACCTCGGTCCAACAATTGTCCAAGTTTCCTTTTGCATGGGTCAAGATTTTTGGGTAGGTAGATCTCTAGTGCACCGCAGTAAGGATTCATGGCAGCCTATGTTGTACTAGGTTTGGGTTGAAGTCATCTCGAACCTCTATAATATCTTAGAAATTTCGTTTCCTGCACATTTGACTGAGCATATCAAAATAGCAAATCATTCACGCGAGGTTGATAAATTAGCATGAATCAGCTCTTTGGGTAGGTTTTTATTGGATCTCTAAGGGGGTTGCCATGGGTGGATGTTCACAACACTGACCAAGGGTAGGGTGAACTAGGAGAGGGGAGGGTGAGGACGTTGATTATTAGTATAGACACCGGTGATTGATTTTTTTAAGCGATGTTGATCCCTAAATCAAGATCAGATACCCTAAACTATTCAAGTGAGTTTAAATTAAGTTAGTATGAATCAACAACAAATCTATAAGAGGCATGTTCTTACTATTATCCCTCGATACTAGGTGTTTGGAAACCAAACCAGCAGTTATTGCCACAAATCCTACACCGATGTGAAATGGTTTCTAACATATTCAAGTCTGAATTTTTGAAACGTAAGACATGTTTGGGAGAAAGATGTCACTATAGCATTGGTCAGTGGTGGACGTACAACATCCAACTTGATAAATTTCAACCTGTATTACTGTCCGTACAAGAATTCTGATCACCATGCAAGCAAGGACTCCTTCAAGCATAAATTCTTCTCAGGTGGTAACCATTAATGAGATGAGTCGTCGGAGCAAAGACTCCATGTATCCTGGGTGCGATCAGAGGCAGGTCTTACCAGCCCCAGTTTACACCTGGTGGGAAAATATTCCAAAGGTACTCAGAAAGGTACATTAGTGTACACTAGGAGTCAACAAGCTGACTGGGTCGCTCCAGGCGCTACTGAAAATGGTTGGAACTGGCCACATACCTAATTAAATTTATGATATTCCATTCCATCACCAACTTGAATTCGCTTGCAGAGGTAGGTAAGCTTCTGCACCACAGAAATTTCCAGACTGCTGCTTGATTCTTCACTCCATCGATTCATCTGCCTGCTGCGAGCCACCAAGTTGTTGCAGGTGGCCAGCCCGTGGCAGCTGATAAATTAATATAGAAGCTATCAAGTCACAGTTTATTACCATGTCCGACCTGAAGATTCCTGACTAGATTGAAAATTTGGTACACAGTTCTGTGATTTGCCCATTTTCAGCACCGTTCATGAGCCTTATGTGTAGTGATAAAATTCATGAGCACCGCCATCACATACTGGACTTCTTCCTTGAACCTAGACACCTTCACAATCCAAGGTTAGGGTTTAGGGTTTTGAGGTATGTGAAATTTCAGCGAGATGATGATGACTTCATGGACAATATGTGACAGTATAAGTGAGATCCTAAGCTTTGTAGAATCAGTTACTTGGAGCTCCCTCGGAGCTAGAGTAAAGAAAATCTTGATGCTAGATTATTTGAACTTAGATTCATACGAATCTCCTCGTGTCTCAGAAATACAATAAGACACGGCCCGTAATCCGGTTTTTTGTGAAACAGTATATAACAGCGAGCGGCTCATGAGCAGCTCAACGAATTTGCACTATTTTACAGTAATGAGGTACTCTACTGTAGGAATGATGGATCTAATTAACAACTGAATGGGGCTCAAAGGAACTGTACATGGTTGGTGTGTACAGTAACATGGCCAAGCTTCGTAGTTTGAATGACTGCAAATGAACGCGCCGCAGAAGGGATATTGATCATAACCCACCGGGATAATAATTTCTCTCAGCTACCTACCATACCTCCCATCTATCTCTACATTACTAATGCGTATGCCAACGACCTTCAAAACAAATGACAAAATGAACCAATTGATGACCTCGGATGGATGATGATGCTCAACCTTTTTCTACAAGTAGTTCCCGCCAAGGAAGAAATGTCCACCATCAGTATTAATGTGGTGCCTGCTCTTTCCCCGATTTATTATTTCTATGACCTAATTCATCCTGCTCATGCATCGCCCTGGAAGACATCCTCGGCAGTTGTAGAGCTGATGATGTTTGCAAATTTCGGTTATTTCCTTTGCCACCGCTTGATTGCTCCCTGATCTCGCCCTCATTTCTACGGCTTGAGCTGTCAGATTTGCCATCTTCTCCACCACTCTCTTCGAGGTACACTTCACTACTGGGTTCTTCTTGAGTTGCTCCCGAAAGTTGGCTTGTGACCTGCAAAGGCCCCTGCAAAGAAGAACTCGCTTGAGCACTTTTCTTCCAAGTATGACAAAAGTTACAACGACATTGGAGGTAGAGGTAGAGGTGGGGGTTTATGACGATGCACGATGCAAAAATCTACACCTATCGTAGATGTCCAGCAGCAACTTAGGTTATGGGCTGAGATTCACCTGCGGCGAGCTTTGTGTCTGGGAGGCTGCCTGTTGAACCTCTGCAAATACCAGTTGCTGCTGCTGCTGCTGATGTTGCTGATTTTGTTGCTGTTGGTTGTGTTGGTGATGAATTGCGATGGTACCGCCAGCCGGGGAGCCATTGCTGATGTGGGTGAAGTACTCCTGGGGAAGAGAAGCAGTGTGGCAGTACTGTGGTGTTTGCTTTTGCAAGCCTGGGTTTCCCACTGAATTAGGGTCGTAGAGTCCAGAGGAGGGTTGTGTGAACTGGGATGGCATCCAAATGCCTCCTAACACCACCAGCTGTGGTTGTTGAGGAGCAGCTGGCTGAGGGGATGGGCTTGGCCTCCGTGTATGTAGACGATATTTCTGCAGTTAATTACAGCATCATCCTCTTTAGTTAAACATCGGACGAATAAAGTAAGTGCAATGACGGCAATATTCATGTATGATGTATCAATGATCGAGTCTAAAATTCGCGCTCCACCATGATCATGATCATGTATGTAACATGTGAGGTTCCATGTAAATGGGACTAACCTATAGACGCGGAGAGGTGACGAGCAAGACAGATTATTATCATCTAGACTCCACCTTGGTTTCGGATTGTGAGTCAACTTCTGCAAATTGGTGCATGCCTTAAATAAAACTCCAGAAATTCTTACAGTTGTAGCAGTAATTGATCCACCATTCAAGTGGACACTGGAGATGAGTACATGTGCTAGGTCACTCTCCACCATGATCATGAGAGCTATTTATGTAAGATATGAGGTTCCTTGTAAATGGGACTAAGCTATAGACGAGGAGAGGTGACTCGGAGCAAGAGAGATGATCTCCACCTTCTTGGTTTCGGGTTATGGGTCAACTTCTGCAAAAAAAAACTCTTGAAGTGGTGCATGCCTTAAATAGAACTACAAATTCTTACACTTGAGGAGTGATCGATCCATCATTCAAGTGGAGATGAGTACATGTATTAGGTGACCACTCTCCACCATGATCCTGAGGGCTGTTTTTTGTAACATGTGAAGTCCCATATAAATGGGACTAAGCTATAGACGAGGACAGGTGCCTCAGAGCAAGAGAGATGAACTCCATCCAGTAGCTCATGGAGATGAGTAGTAGTACCTGTAAGTGACTCTTCACTTCATCGTTCGTGAGCCCATCCACTTTCATCAGCTCGCGTATCTGCTTGGGTGTCGCAACTATATTAATGCGCACAAGCTCACTTTGATTAGTACGGCTACACTTCTGGGTACTAACACATCAAGAGCTGGTCTTATAGACTTCGAACAGTACCTAATGTTGTCTCAAACACTCGTCATCATGTGTGATGCTCTTGTAACAGTTGACACCGAATGATAGGATAGTCAGTGAACCTACCTATGAGTATAAGAAAATACATGTACGGGAGGCCACACACGTTCGAAAACGCCGATTTCGAAACGGAGATGATCGGTGGGCCAAGGTATAAGATTTTTGTCCTTAACATGTGTCTAACCCTAACCATGAGCCTAACCTTGAGGAGTTTGGTTTCAGGTTGATCCCTCAATCGTTGTTAAAACTGTCCGTTTTTAACTCCAATCTGAACTGGAACGGAGGTTTTTTAAACCTTCCAAAAACGCCGTCTTGGATCGATCCGATGGGAGTTGAAATCGGAAGTTATACCCACTAAAAGGGGGACCGACCTTGAAACCAAGCTCTCCAAGCTCTCCAAGCTCTTACGCTAGGCAAATGTGAAGGTTCGAAATTATTTTACCCTGGCCCACCGATCATCGTGTCCGTTTCGAAACCGGCATTTTGGATATCGTGTGTGGTCTCCACTGAGGCATATTAAATCAAGGCACTTAGGAGATGAAACCAACCTTGCGAACCACCAAGTTGATGTAGGGCACTGACGAATCGGCGGTGAAGCTCGGGTGACCAACATCTGTCGAAGAAAGAAACAGTGCAACTTCTTATACTTCTCAGTACTTGCAAACCTGGTAGCTTCAGGAACCATAAATTAACCACTGGCATGTATTATACTGCAAGTCACCGACCATCAGAAAGAGATCCTGATGCACCATTGAGGAGAAATTAAATCATAAGGCATAAAGAATTACTGACTACCTACTAAATCAATTACCTTCGGGCTTTGCGTTGGGATTGGGTGCCTCCAGCACTCGTGCTTCCGGCTGCACCCAAATTATCATTTGACTCTACGTTGTTGTTTCCTTGCGCGTCTTTCCCATTTTGGCCGCCGTCCGGGTGGTCGACAGGAATATCGCCGCTGACCGCTTCCGAGTCCCCTGCCTCTCGGTAGTGATCACCAGCGG
This sequence comes from Polytrichum commune, assembly GCA_950295325.1. Taxonomy (NCBI): domain Eukaryota; kingdom Viridiplantae; phylum Streptophyta; class Polytrichopsida; order Polytrichales; family Polytrichaceae; genus Polytrichum; species Polytrichum commune. Next base: position 42,792,332 of record OX485807.1, read on the forward strand.
AGAGACACAATTCTGCCACCCCTCCTGCACTTTTATCCGTCAGGCTGGCGCTTGTTGTGGATTGGGACAGCATAGGGCCTGCCACAGGCTGCTCTGGGAGAAACGGTAGAAGTGCTCCTGCGGGACGTGGCTTCGAGGTGATCACTGAGGATGACTGTTGTTGCTGCAGCCAGCGGCCATCATCCATGTCCTGGGGATAATGATGCAGACATGCATTGATAGTGAGTAGTAATCTTGCAGAAAATTAAATGAGAGGTCCAACAGAACCATCAGAAAGTAGGTTCATAATTTCCAGTGAATTCTAGAGGGCAGGTGCCATTGTACAGTTATCTGCAGCGGGTTACCACCATCTTCATCACGGTCACTCTACACTAGTCTAGCTCTTGAGAGCTTGCAGAAGAAAGGGGAATCTCGTTGGCATCCTTTTACACTTGAACTTTTACCTTGAGAGCTTGGACTTTACTTTGGGCTTACACCACTTTATATATAGATGGCGCCAAGTGATGGATCCGATAATGTGTAATGTCAAACTCTCGGCCAAAATTCTTATAAGCTGGGTCGTGCATGAAGGTCGGTTAGGAATGTTAATGAGCTCGCTCAAACTTTTGTTTCGTTTCTAACGTTTCAAGTATCTTTGTCTTGTCATGAATTATTCTTTGTTTAGTACCGTTCCCCTCTTAAAACCTCATTTAGAGGATTGCTCAAGCTCTTGAAAACATTTCTAGGTTTAAGAGTTTGGGTGAAAAGCTTGTGAAATCCAAGCATCGAACTCCCTAGAATTGCAAGTATGAGATCTTGATCCAAACTCTTGAGCGTAAAGGGGGGCTTAGATTAGGAGATGGTTTCAGCAGAAGGATTGGAGAAAGGAGGGACGAGATCTTGTTGTACCTTGTTGCTCGGCTCCTGATGATCTGCGGGCTGATCTGCAGAGTTTTGGGTCCACAGCTGTGCTTCCGCCATCCATGCAGGTCGCCCCACTTCAATCTGTAAGCTTCTTGGCCGCTGTTGCGCCTGCTCCATGGACCTCTCTCTCTCTCCATCACTGCTTTCAATATCGTCTCTTTGCTGTACCTCCCATCTTCTCTTGAGTGGCATGAACTCTTCCAGCACAGGCCGCCGCTCACTGGGTGGGCTACCTACTACATTGCACTCCATCTCATCTTCCATGGAGCTGTAATTAAGCTGCAGCGGTTGAATCGGCACATTTTTGCTCTTGCGAATCTGCTCTTTTACATTTGCAATAGCTGTGGATATACACATGAGAAATGCTATGTGAGCATCTAGTACATCGCAAGTTCGACTCGACCCACTTGCAGGCAAAACATGGAGGACCAAATGGCGTTATGATGATGCTTCCATTAACTTACCATCCTCGAGGAGCTCTATGCAGAAGGGAAGTTCTCGTTTGAATCCTTCAACTTTGCGTCGCTCATCTTTCAGTGCACGCAGCTGTTCCTCCAAGCTCTCCAGATTCTCAGCTCCGCTCGGGTATGCCGAGAAGCCATTCTTGTAGTCAAGGGTGGCTCCATTAATCCTGCCGTGACCTTCAGTGTTGCATCCTAGGGTAAGGTCGACTGGCGATCCCATAATGGCCTCATGTACTGCAACAGCAAACCTCCTGAAGAAAAAAAGGGCCAAAAATGAGGTTTTGAGTCTATGAGCCAGCATTACATCTACTTGGAAACAGATACAATGCTGGTGACCTGCAAATCAGAGCAGAAGTATGACATCCGTTCGGCTCTGAGTCAATGCAATTGTGGCCAGAATATTCTCCACGAAACATAAAATATTCCCAGGCAAGCTCCTCATGATCATCATGTGTCAACAGTTAAATGGTTGTCTGTACTGTAAAACCCCGTCAACGAGGTCAAACACTACGAATTGAGTTCTAAGTGCAATATCCGAACTCCCGTATTGATTGAAGGCTCCCGCGGCATGGTGTCTGCGAGCATATTGAACAAAGCTAGGTTCACATCGCAGGCAAAGATTGCACAAATTCCAATTTCCTGAAAATTTCACAGCATTCTGTGAAAAGACGCTGAGAGAGAGAGAGAGAGAGAGAGAGAGAGAGATTTCCAAGTCGGAAGACCGGTTTCGAAATCAAACCTGATCAACACTTGATCAGGTCATACAGCACCATTTGGGGGATTTCCTCCAAACAAAAAGTGCGGCACTTTCTTAACCTTGCCTTGGACGCACGTTGCAGATTTAATGTAAGTAGAACCACAGTGACCCAGTGCTGGGCTAAGTACTGTGCCATTCGAAGAGCCCAAAGTGGATGAAATCACATCATGACTGCAGATCTCTTTCACACAGAACCATGACCTGAGAAATCTGTAAGAGGGGGTTTAAATGCTTACAGCTGCCTGCAACAAGCTTGTGCACCAAGAACCTCAAAGAGATGTGCTTGAAACTCTCAGTTGCCGGAATTCCCAGTGCAAGCTGAAACCTGATGTGTCAGGCTGGCCACGAATTTCATAACCATCTCGAGACTTCTGCGCCGACGTTTGCCAACCAAAGAAAAAAGAGGTCGACTTCTGAGCCTGTTTGATCACCTTCGGCGTGATAAAATGGGTTTGATGGGTTTGATATTCGAGTGCAGAAAATTCTTCATAAATGCCCCCGCCAAATAATATCAGCACCTGATGCGGCTTCCCAAACCTCGCATTTCAGGAACAGGAGATATAGTAATAACGTCTCCGTGGGCGAAACGAAAAATTGTAATAAATGTACAAAGATGTCCACCACCAGCTGTGAACACCTCCATTCCGTCACCGAACCTGCTCCGACATATCCTTTGGCCGATAGAAGAAAGAAAAAAAATCTCACTTCGTCGAAACCCACATGAAGTCTCCTGATTCCAAGCCTTGCTTCTAATCTACCTTCGATCCTGGAGCACCCACTCTACCCAGCATGCAGTTTCAATATCTGCGTATAAGGCACGGCTACCCATCCGGAATCCAAACCGCTCAGTGCAAGATGTTGGCCTCCTCATCTCCACTTTCCAACCGCCAAGTTTTCCAACCTGGAGGGCAGGTAGCTCTGATCCCAGATTGTGCTACCACTCAGATGTGTGAGCAGATTACAAAAAGTTGCTATGATCATCATCATCATCATCCCTTGGAACCGCCGCCCATCAATCTACCTGTGCACCCATCAGATCTGTTATCTCCACCCAAACACCCCAACCCTCCCGAGTCGTCAGCGCACCCAGTGATGTTGAGCAGCTGCTTGAAGCCGACCGACCGACCAGTTACACCAGCTGCACATCGATTGACAACGAAAAACCCAGCAACACTACGGACGGACCCACCTGCGCAATCTCTCTTGGGAGAGCCGATAAACCGGTGTCTGTGAAGCCCTGATGGTCTCGCGAATCCTTCGACTCATCTACAAAGCACGCGAGCTACAAAGCGCAGTGCAACGCAGCAGCACTGCCCACACTGGGGCCACCTCTTCCTGCCTCAGCCAAAAGCTCCCCTTTTCTTTTCCCCCGTCCACGGCCACAAATGATGTGTGTGTGATTCTCAAGACCAGACACTCACTACGCGCGCAGTTCGCTCGGGAATGGATTTTTAGCTACTTGGCCGAAAACTACATGCCATTATCCCCAGAACAACCTACATAAGTGAACTCACAGCTCTTTACTAGGCAATACATTACTCACTCGTTGTCTTCAAGCGGCTTTCTATCTTCTACATTTAGCTCCTCCTGGGACCTGCACCAAGTGGGGTAAGGAAAGAGTACGTATTTTGCAGACAGACAAACGTCACCTACCTGCTGCAGGTGTAGTAACTCCAAGTAATAATCACCACCACGGATGGGTCGGTGGAGGAAAATCGGAGTAAGTGCTTATCTTACTGCTGGAGGATCATCGATCAACATTGTGAAGTTCCAAGGAAGTGGCACTCTTTGCAACCCGCCTCACCTGCGAGCAACTCCCCTTACACAACCCCCTGCAACAAGGCAGCAAGCTGTAATAAGTGGAGTTGAAGTGATTGGCGACCCTGATTCACCACTACTGAGTTTCTGCTTACTCTCAAAACTGTGGTGAGGAAAGCGCAAGTACTGCAATATCATCATCGAGATTGTGGAGCTCCAAGGTTGATCCATCCATCCTTTGCACTCTACTAACTTAATTCACCTGCGAGTCTAAAGTACCGCACTAACAACTAGACCCAATCCTGCAAAACAAGCAAACAGGGGCAGCTTGTAAACTCAAATTTAAGAACCACTGAGTGCAACCAACTTTCACAAACGGCAAGTGGTGTATAACTTATTCACCGATGTATGCTTGAAAACGAGGAGACTTCTGTCACTGGGCCTGCTTACGTGGCTATTATTATAACATTACGGTGCGTAACCGAGCTAGCTTTTTTTGTTCATGCAGGAGCGAGCTGGACTCGTTGCAGGGCGCATTCAGCCCGCGTGCTGCGAGCCCGGGCGAGGTACCACGGATGGCCACGAGGTGGGCTTGGTCCAGGTAACATCGGGACGGGCGTTGGAGAATATGCAGGGATATCCGCGGGGGGTCGATCAGGCTGCAATTGCTAACTTGCTTGCTAGCTATCTAGCTACCTAGCTACCTAGCTACGAGGCCGGGACTCGTGAGGGGGAAGAATATATCCGGCTCCATCATAAGAGTGGAGGCCCGCGATGAGCCGATCGAGGGGGATATAATAAACAATCGCGCCTCGAAACCCGCGCCAGGGCCCCCCCCCCCCGCTCGCTGCTGCTGCTGCTGGCTCTCATCGCCGGACCGCACTGCACTGAACCGAAGCCATCGCCGAATATTCCAGGATCTGCTCTTCCACCACCTCACTGATCGCCATGATTGGCAGCGGACGGCACTTTGGATACACTTTCTTGGGGTAATTTCTGTGCACCAAGCGCACACACAAAGGCGTGCTAAATCGGGTGACACTATTCCAGAGGGGAGCAGTCTCATCATCATATGTTTCACACGTTCACTCTATGTGAGCTGCATAAATTGTGGGTCTTTGCCATCGAAACGAATGTCTTACAATACACGAGGCTTTACGTAGAACTATGTGGTTGAAGCTAAGATTCCATTTGGTCAAGGAGTGTGAGGTATTGATAGTTGATTTCTCTCATGCCCCGATCACACCAAACTTTTCGTCCGGTTCCAGCCGTGAAATTGTTAGGGATTATGTTGAGGAATAGATGTTGGCCCATCACTTTTCACACTATTACAACCGGAGATGCCGACGGATGATGTCAAAACTAGATGGTGTGATCAGCCCCTCGTAGAGGAGTTGAAAGCTAGGCCGTAGTCGACACAAACTTGTTTTAGACCTTATTGGCGTTACAAATAGCAGTTGGGCCTAATGCGTAGGTCCAGTGTCTGGGCTAAACACGACATTGTCCCATCATTGCGGGGCCTTGTATTGATAACGTGTCAACATGCTCGTACGTCAAGCCTATTGTAGTGATGTTAGTCAAAAACATTGGCTCTAGCTAGTCTACTCGCGCTCCAGTAGTGTGTAATTTTTGACCAAGTTTTTGCAAGTTTTTTACATTTGACATGCAAAAACTTGCACCAAAAACAAACAAAAAAATGCACACACAAGTTAAAATTTGATATGTAGTGTGATTTGTGAAAAAAAACCACACGTCAATTGACACGTTGGAAATTGAAATGACACATACTACTAGGCATGTGACATTGAGGTGACACTTTTGAAAAAAATGTAGATGTCAATTGACATACATATTTGTTTTTGAAAATGTCTTTAGTTGAACATCAAATGAAATGTGTCAAACATATACACTGGGCTCCGGTAGGTTCTGTGACTTCTGTCAAGTCTGATTCTATTGGGAAATGTGTTGAATTGGCAGGTCAGTGAAGAGGAAGACTTTGCCATTCTTGTGCACATCCAGAAACACCATGCATTATGCAAGGCACCAGCAGGTGGGAGAAGTCTACACTCACAGATGTTTACACTGAAGCCATGATTAGAGTTACTTATCCTATTAACCTTACCTTCCTCGAGTGTGTTGTGGTTTTATTAGATCATCTAAAAGGTAAGCTTGCTAGAGCTCAATTTTTATTGTGCCTGAAAGAAAAGTTGTTACTAATGATTGTAACATCACATCAATATGGTAGCAATATTTAGTAATTTTCATGAATTGTTTTTATAGAATCATCAAACTTCAAGAAATTGTGATAAATATAAGATATGAAATTATAGTTCGAAATTTGAAGATCATGTTAAGAATAGATATATACTTCGAAGTGAGAAAAAGGGTCCATAGGAAATTGACGATTTTTTATCAAAATAATATGAAGTTACTATATGTAGTAATATATTAACAAAGTGAAAACGTACTTCATTCTTGACTTTAAAATTTTCTTGTGAACAACCATCTTTACATATTTGAATGGGATCATTGCCATTGCCAAGAAAATTTCATGACGAACACAATGTTACCTATTGTGACCTTCATAGGCTCACCTTCCTTTGGGACGATTTTGCCTTCGAGAGTCATTCATAAGCCCAAAACAAGCCTCTCATGAAGTTAAGGGTTAACTCAACCAAAGTTTTGGTCGCCGGTTGGTTGTTTTGCATACAAAATCTTGTCATGTTCGGTGAGTTTCCGGTGCATGCTTGAAGTCGGTGTGTAGGTTTGAAGAAAGAAAATCTTATTTCGGTTCATTGGGGGCCAAACTCATTTTACCACCTCTTGGCATGCCAAAGTGAGTTTGACCTTAATGAACCGATATAGAAAATCCCTTGTTCAAACCTCCACACCGACTCCAAGCATGGATCAAAATCCTACTAAATATGAAAGTTTTGTACGCAAAACAACCAACTACCAACCAAACTCTAGTGAAGTTAAAGGATACTATATTAAGCCATGGCTCTTAAATGACCATGGTACATAACCTTAGAAAGCCAATGGGGGTTGGCTTCTTTTCTATAAAAGGGAGGCTAGTCGATAGAGTGCACCTAAGGGGATTGATTAGCATAAGGAATTATAACCTAGCTACATGATGCCTAAGAATTTGCACACAATGCTACAAGAGTCAGCCTCGGGGGGTTTACTGGCGAAAATTGTAGAACAACGTGCGATAAAAAATAAGGTCCAATATATTCATTGTAGATAAATTTTGTAAAAATGTACATGTAAAATAGGGGATTTTAAAATAGTGAAACATGTTTACATGTAAAATACCATCACATATAATATTTTAAGGTTTTTTACATGTAAAATACCATCACCTTATAATCTTTTCTGCAAGGTAAATACCCCCCCCCCCCCAATAAATAGGTCCCGAACGCACGTGTATGCAAAATATAAGAGGGAGTGAACCCCTCGAGGAGTCAGCCTAAGCCAACCATGGAAACTGGGAATCCCAACACAAGGGGGGAATTATGCACGCTTGATTCTTGAACCCCTCCGGGACACACAGAGCAAAAGCTTGAATCTAAGTAATGTTATGTACCCCACTTTTTGGATGAAAGCATACAGAAATCCGTGGAGGTTAGCCCAAAGTCTTTTGGAGGTCGGAAGCTCTTAGTGCAAACTCAAATTCCCGCCACCCATTCTGCTAGGCCTACCTTCTTGAAAGAGTTGTCTCAAAAAACTTCCCTACAATCCCACCCAACATCATCCAATGCATTTTTATCATGTGGGGTTCCAAATATATTATTCACCCATAGAAAACGTTACAGTGTGCAATCCAAAATTGCCTCATGTAAACCTAAAACGAGGGCCCATGACACTCTCAACCAATGAGAATTCAAAGATTCTCAAGCACCTTGGCCTAGTGACTTTCATGTAAACATGCCCTAAGGTTGCCCCACTAAACTAATTTATTAACACTCCACATTGATTTTGAATATTTGCTATCACATTTACAAAATGCATTATTAACTTCTTCTTTTTATATGGTTTCTATGTGGATAGACAATAAGAATTTTCCAAAGTTTTGACCCAACGTAATTTGCATGGTGAAGGCTTGACGACCTATTTGCGGAGGCATCAAGTTACCTAATTGCACGAATCAGTGTACTTGGAGTACCAATCCCTCACACTTTGCTTAGAATAACTTAGGGAGTATTCATACTTTTAGGTAAAACTAGCTTGATAGTAACTTCTATCTAACTACACTGTTTATAGTATTTAGTGTCATGTATGAAAGGCCTATTTGCGAAGGGCCTAAACTAGATGCCTAGAGGTTTCAAAGTGTCATGCCTGCTAATTGCTAATATGATTCCATTCGTCAACATAAGTAGCTCTTTTAAGTAAAAATAATCTACTCTATGACATTTTTTATTTTTTTTTGGAGACAGAAGGCCGACATGCCAACGCCAAAGCACAGGAGGCGGTTGACCACCTGGCAAATTTTCCGTCAAGTAGAGAGGAGATTTCACAGCCGGGATTCGAACTGCCAACCTCTTCCTTGAGATTTGGGTATCTCTCCACCATCATCCGGTAGTTTAAGGTCATCTCGGACCAACTCTATGACATTTAGAGTAGCACATGGAGATACGTTAGATGATGATCTTGCGTTTTAGCGTGCAAGGGGAAGATTTTTTGAGTGTACGAATGGCAAGTGTCATGTTTTATAATTTAGTATGGAAAAGGAAGATATTCTCGAGCATACTAATAGCACGTGTCATTTGTGTACACTATAGTCAACTTGTAGACCATTGTGTGACATAGGCATGCACCTCATGACATTATTGAACATGCTCATGCCAAGATATGTAAGCACACTTGAATGTCAAGTGTCATGAGGTGACAATTATGGTGAAGTTGTTAATCATCAAGGTGACTCAACAAACGCCTCAAAATAGGGTATGCAACACTACTATATTATGCATGTGACACTAAATATCATGAACAGTGCAGTGGTTAGCTTCAATATGTTCCTTAACCCAAGTTTGTTCACACTTTCATGTAAGTTGTAATTCACTTATAGAAAAGACATTTATAAGTTAGTTGGGTTCATAACATTATTCAACTACTATCAATTGTTCAATTCTAATAATATTCAATGATAGTGCTTCTCCCAAATCTTACTTGTTTTTCAAGTTGAATTTACTTACTAACAAGCATCCATAAGACAATTCTAGCACCCTATATGAAATATTCCTAGCCCTACCCAAGCTAGTCACTCAATCAATAATGTTGTGTTTACACATGAAACTTAAAGACTTTAAATTAGTGTAGGACATGCATCGTGACATTGCTTCCATAAGTACTTGTAAGTGGGTTTTTCTTAGTCCATACCTTGACCCTCCAATTCTAATATGGTAAGCTAAGCACATTAGGCTTACTTATGTACGAGTGTGAAACCTCCCTTAGGTCACCCAACCTAAAACCTCAAAAACAATGTCGAGCACATTTATCTTATTAGAATTGTCAAATTTATTTGGTTTTATTTCCTCCCATGAGTTCAAGAGGTTGCAATGCATTATAGGAGCAATGGCATTGTTTGATATCCATATTCATTGAAAATTATAAGGTTTTGAGTTTAATTTGTAGGTGACCTAAAACCAACACCTATATTGACTCTCAAAACTAAGTTAACGACTCACTACATCAGTTTTCATACACAATGTGAAGCAAATAAGAACAAGAACATATAAACTCTCACTTATGTAAGTTAATAGCCATAGTTCAGTATATCATTTTCAAAGTCTCGTCTCTACCGCAATACTATATATGGAGAAACAATGATTTTAAGAGAATTACATACATTGACTTAATTTTGTAACCTATATCTACCTATAGATCAAAAATTTGTCCACCCTCCTTTAGAAGGTAAAACAACTTGGATACAATTGGGCATGCTATGATAGAACTTTTGATAGTGCTCATGAGTGATGGAATGAAAAGAATCTTGGACACACTCCCACAATTGAAGCATTCCTTTGGTTGTGTTGGATACTCATTTAATTTTTGTTTCACAAGTGTCCACACATGCTCCATTGGATTTAGGTTAGGTGACTGATGAGGCCAAGTAAGTACATCAACATTTTGCATTGACAACTACTGCTTGACTAATTTTGCAATATGTTTAGGATCATTATCACACTAAGATATGACACGAGATGGGTTGACACAATACCATTCAATTGTCTTCATGACCCCATCTTGAAGAATGCTAAGACACAAAGCTTGGTCATCTTCCCCTCTATCTTGCACATGTAACCCATGCCACATGAAGTCATACAACCCTACACAAAATTGCACCACCTCCATGTTTGACTTTATGTCTGACATGATGAGTTTTTAATTGAGATTCTCCATCCCTCACCCAACATCAAGCTTGACCATTAGACTGAAAATTGATCAGTCTTAGTCTCATCACTAAAAATCACCCTATAACAATGATGGATAGTCCAATCTTGATGATCTTGAGCAAATTCCAACCTGCAAAACCCATTCTTGGCCATGAGCAACAACTTCTTCTGTTCTCTAATGACCCAAGACTTGCTTCATGAAGTGCACGCTTCTCTATGTTGGTGCTCACTACCACATTCAAGTGCTCACTCAAAGCATTCCTCATGTGTACAACATTGTCTAGTCCACCAAGTATGATTGTTTTACACTTGCTCGTTGTTGAGCAAGGGTGATATTTCTTGGGCGCCCTCCTCTTGAAGGCTCCACATGAGGAACACACTCTCTAGAAACTCTGGAGCATGTAGATTGAGATATACTCAACAATTTCGACACTTCACATGTGCTACACCCATTCTACAAACAAGGCTATGTTATTCAAACCTCTTATCCTTTGGTAATGCTCTTATAGGCAAAGAAAACCTTCACAACTATAAGAGAGAATGACCTAAGAGACCACACTACTAACCAAAAGTAAGAAAAAGAACCCCAAGCGGCACTGTGAACTTATTCTTGCAATTGAAGGTGAGTGATAAGAACGGTTTCAAAATTGAGTCAATAGATCTAAGTTCATTGGAAATGTAACTTCTCTCTCATTGTTGCAGTGTTCAAGCTGAAATTTGGAAGGATGATATCCAGCTCGATTGCACACCTAACCCAATTTAAAATTTGGCAAAAAGACAATACTCTTCCAAATTTGGCTTCCCAAAATTTGTTGTTTTGCTTATTGAATCAATTTTGAGAGTCGTTGTATATAAGATGTTTAGATGATGTATAATGTTCTCATAATCAATATGAACCTATTGTAACAAATTTCTAAATGTTGGTTTTAGGTCAACATTGATTTCGGGTATTCAAGTTCATACCTTACTATGTATAAGATTATTTAAATGCAATCTAAAATGTGTTATCATTCTTGTCTCCTCTCATGTGACGTGCTTAAGGTGAGTGCACCTATCATAAGCCATGACCTATTAATGGACCATAACGTATGTGTACATATTCAAACGAAATCCAATATAGGTAACATGTGACTTACATTTCAAGAATTCAAAAGACGTTCATCTTGACTAGTCTAGTCTAAATTATTATTCTTGCACAAAATTATATGTAGATTGATTAAGTAATTAGGTAGATCAATGACTATGACAATCATCACTACCTATCTCATAAACAATGAGCGTAGGGTTTGCCTCAACAAGCAACCTGTGCAACCAGCAATCAATACGTACTAACCTATTGGCCCACATAGCACTACTCAACAACATGAGCCCTTATAATATGACAGTGTGATGTTGGGAAAATTCAGGATGAATTTGAGTCTCCATGTGCAGCTTTTCGAGCATTCCACTCAAAGTAAGAGTTGAACGTCAAGTAATGTTATACACTCACCTACATACCATTGGTGTTGTATGAGTCAATTTGAAATTTAGTAAGAATTTGATTGTGGAGATAAGACACGGTCTACACCACAACCTTTATTTAATCCAACTACACAGTAGCCTACAAATGTTGCTAATTTGTAATTCATATATACGGATAACACTGCCTGCAATATGAGACATGACAAAGTAGTGTTATACACACCTCAAGCTCATTAGTGTGACTTGCCTTAATTTTCCACCATTTAATAAATTTGTGTCTTTGGCGTTGCTTGGTGGTCAAGTGGTCAACAACTTTTATGAACTTAATAAAGTCTCCTTGTTGATGACACTCCCACACTTGTCTTGGAAGTGTTGTCGAACGCTATAAAAGGCAATACTCCAAGGCGATTGCTTTGTGTTGGATAACATTACCCAACCCAATACTCTTGACTCCGGCGCGGAGTTCGATGCGGCTCCGATGCGGCTCCGGGGAGGTTCGGATGCCAGCTCCGGTGGGTTCGGGTGGGTTGGGGCAAAAATTGCCCCCTATTTTTTTGATTGGGTGGGGCCTTACTTGATCTCATAAGGGGCCTCCTAGAGTAATTTGGGGCCGTAGAACCCAAATTTAGCAAAAAAAAACCAAAAAAAGTCATCAAGGGGCCAAAACGGGGAGGGCCAGAAAAATGGACCCACCAGAGCTGGCATCCGAACCTCCCCGGAGCCGCATCGGAGCCGCATCGGAGCCGCATCGAACTCCGCGCCGGAGTTAAGAGTATTGGGTTGGGTAATGTTAGGGCTTTGTGTTGTGTAGGTAAACCATCACTTGATTTATCGGTTTCTTAGCCTAAAAAACTCTATTTTAATATCATTTGACTACCTCAAAGTCCCCAATTTTATGAGAGGATCCAGTTGGAATGAATCGACCCTCAATTTATTCGGGGTTCAAATTTATTGGAACCCCTTCATTCACGATGGATGAGTTTTTCTTATCCTATTGGAATGGTCACTCTATTGAACCTATTATTGGAATTAATATCATTGTTATAATTGTTTCTACTTCTATGCCTAATGATCCAAACTCTAAACAATTTTGGTTGTACTCGATCAAGCAATGTACTTAGGGCCACTTCACACACGAGACTGAGAGCCCATGACCATTGCACTTCAAGCACTCTCATTGGTGGAGAAGGCACAGCCAGTCCAAGTTTGCTTCACACTACGCTTGAGGGACCAACGGAGTATGTGAATCCAAGATGGATGTAAAGTCTACATGGATTCCTACATGGCACTAAATAGATCATGTTTTCATGGTCACTTGGACTATTCTCAAAAACCACCTCTTGGAGGTAGGCCTAACACAAAACCGGTAGATTATGGCACTCCGAATGCTCACAACCATTGGTTTATTCTATTTTATCATGTGTGAGGATCTACATGAATGAAAATATACTGAAATAGCATTTGGTTGAGGGCCCGGGCACATATGGCTTCCCACTACACTTGAGGATCCGTGACCACACTACATGATTTTGGAGGTGTGTTGGGACGGCCTTTGAACGCTTTCTTTTGGGCTCTCACAACTTCATGGTCACGGCTCTTGGCTTGTGTGTGAAGTGGCCCTTAGGTTGAAACAATGACAACTTAAAACTAGGTATCTACAAACATTAACCATATGTGTGTGCCTTCAACCATGTTGCGATGGAGTTGTTGGTTTTTGCCATTGCACTCAGTGGCCTTTGGTTGTTCATTCTTTCTCTTTGGAACACTTTGCTTACTTACCTTGGGTTGCACCTTATCTACACATTTGGTTCACTTTCTGGTAAAGCCTTCTCCAGAATTTCCCCCCTAAGCCTAACTTGGGATAAATGAGTTGTCTTATAATATGTATTTTTTATTTTATCAATGGAAATTGACACATCATATTTACAATTTTGTACTAGTGAAACAAAATAAACACGTGGTGTAACATTCTCTATATATAAATCAATATATATGTGTTTGATTCTTTTTGGACCCACATTCTTAGTTTCTTTGATTTTGGTTGGCAAAGTGGGCCCTAGTTGTGGACCCACATCATGAGGGAAGCCTTTCCCAAGAAGGCTTGCAAGCGGCTTCTCAGATTTGTTTGCACTTTCCCTTTTACTCGAGATACGTAAGTTTTCAAATGTGGGGATATCCCAGAGGACAAACCGCTCTAACTTAGCTTGTATTTATGGGCCACAAGAAATGTCAATCTTCCTCATGGCCACTTCACACACGCGACTGAGAGCCCGTGACCAAGTACACTTCAAGCACTCTCATTGGTGGAAAAGGCGGAGCCAGTCCAAGTTCGCTTCACACTACGCTTGAGGGACCAACGGAGTATGTGAATGCAAGATGGATGTAAAGTCAACATGGATTCCTACATGGCATCAAATGGATCATGTTTTATGTTCACTTGGACTCTTCTCAAAATTCACCTCTTGGAGGTAGGCTTAACACAAAACCGGGAGACCATCGCACTCCAAACGCTCACAACCGTTGATTTATTCTATTTTATCATGTGTGAGGATCCAAGTGAATGGAAATTCATTGAAATAGCATTTGGTTGAGGGCCCGGGCACATATGACTTCCCACTATACTTGAGGATCTGTGACCACACTGCATGATTTTGGAGGTGTGTTGGGACGGCCTTTGGACACTTTCTTTTGGGCTCTCACAACTTCATGGTCACTGCTCTTGGCTCGTGTGTGAAGTGGCCCTCAACTTGCACGACTCAATCTCACATGGTCAGGTTGGGTACTTGCTATCAATCGATTCAAGGCCAACAAAGATAATAATCGATTCTATCTCTTCTCAAGTCCAAGACTTGGAACATAACATTGCTAAGCTCCACCTGTCACTTACCTTAGGCATGAGAATAACTCAAGTCAAGGGTAAGAAAGAAACATGTGGTGATTTTTTTTTTAAATGGGTTTTTCTTGGTATTGCGGCAAGGTCCCAATGGAGCATGTAATCTCTTTTATTCATGATGAGTGTGAGAGCACAAGGCTTACTAGAGTTATGTAAACCATGATAGATTATGACTTAGAAGGCCAACCTCACCATCAACCACAACTTCCGCAAAGGATCACACAAGATAAGTATGAAAGATGGAAAAAAGAAACAAATAAACTAACAACAACAACAACAACAACAACAACAACAACAACAACAACATTTTGGTTGTTCTTGATTAATGCAGTTAATCACAACCACAACCACCTCTAATAGTGTAAACACACATTTATATGGAAAGTTGAGTTCAGATTGAATCGTTCATGTACAAGCGTATGCTTTAAATTGATGTACTTGACCATTATTATGGACACTTCCAAGTCCACATCCAATTTTGATCTTTAGATTGAATCATGAATTGTCTCATCTAGTTAACAACTACGATCACGCAAATTATCATGTCATGTTTGGAATCATAATTCAAATTCAAAAATCATAAGAGGGCAAGGTGAAGATTCTTTGTCCTCTAAACAATGACATCAACAATGACAATGTCCTTCCCAATATGTAACTTAAGGCCTCTCTCTCCACTCAACCCTATTGAGGGGGGTTTTAGTGCTTCTAAGACTTTTAGCTACACTAAATATGATGTTTAGTGTCACTTGCTATTTGGAGTCACGCAATACTATATATGTTTATTGTTAATGTAACTTTTTACCAAGTAAAAACGTCAATGTTCTATAATGACCAAACGACCAACGTGACCTTTGTTGGTAAAAATGGAGATATATGATAAATAGTTATAGCATTGTGTAACTCCAAATAGTCAGTGACACTAAATATCATATTTAGTGTAGCTGCCTTTCACATATGTACATGGTATTACCTCCAAGCCTACATGGTTGCCTTGCTTTTGCCGATATAGAGCCCAATTTTACTGAACGACTTGAGGTGGAATATGACAACCTCCTAGTGTTTCATAGCTACACTAAATATGATATTTAGTGTGACTTACTATTTGAAATTACGCAATGCTATATCTATTTTTACTTTACATCTCACATTTCACCAACAAATATTAAATTGGTAGTTTGAACATTATAGAACATTGACAACTTTACATGGTAAAATGTTATTTCAATAGTAAAAAGATATAGCACCGTGTAAATCCAAATAGTAAGTCACTAAATATCATATTTGGTGTACTTAGTAAGTGGAAAAGTCTATTGTGATTGGCCCAAGAATTTCCACAAAGGGCTTTAGCTGAGCTTGCCCATACAAACCCATTAACAAAGAATGACAACTCAAAAAAAATTGGCAATTTAATGGCAACAATTCATGAGTCTTGAAAGGTTACCTTTTTTCCGAATAAGGTATTTAAGTCTTAAATGGCTACTTCTTCTAACTACACTATAAAGGATATTTAGTGTTTGCATATATTTAATGTTGTAACCACCCTACCTTGTTCAACACTAATCTTCAATTCCTTGACAATTAATGTTAAGACATAAATGTGTTGTTACCTTTTCTATTGTCAACTCCTTTCTTGTGAAGTATGGATTTCACTGGACTTGAGATTTTAGGGATGGCGCCCCACCTTCCTGCTCGCTGATCTCTCATCTGCCGAAGTCGACGGCATTTTTTTCATGTCCTTACTACTAACATTTAATTCAAACAAGTAACTTCCACATATAACCATACTTGATGTTTAGTGGTTGAGTTTACATTTCATATTACTTACTTTCATAGGGTTATTGAAATCTAGTGTGTGTGTTCGTATTTTGTGTATCAAACACTAAATATCCTTTTTAGTGTAGTCCACTTCTTCTTGGATATGGAATACGTAGTTTGTACAAGATGATTGGCAAATCCGAGTTGAGGTTGTAGCTGCTTTCCTCATCATTTTTGGAGCTCATATCCTGCATGAATATCTAGTTTATCATCAAAGTGAAGATTCTTGTGCTGATGAAGTGGTCACATACGCCCTTAAGATTATGTTGCCTATTGAACCTAGAATGGATTATCATATTTTGAGCACGCAACCCAATCTCTTTCAACCACATGTCTTTTTGGTATACACTCTTGAAGTCTCATCTAACCACATCCCACTTGACAATATAAGTGTCCAATTAAGGTAAGTAAACTATATTAGGCACATCTACCTATGGGGATGAAGTTTTAGATACAAGCATGTGAGAATGTGCATCTACACAAAGATGTTTTGGTGACTCATCGACTCCTTGGGATAAAACCCTTGTCATGTGGGAAGAGCCATTAAAATTAGTAAAAGTCTCCGAGGTTTGGGAACATATTCATCACACTAGCAGGTGAACTTGCCCGTTGGAAATGTGGTTCAAAGTTTTCAGCAAAAATGATGAGTTTTAGCGAGGGTCAAGTGGAGAAAAGGCTTTAGTAAATTTAAAATGATGTGTATATAGTCTAAGCATTCATCCAATCTTGTCGTAACATGTGTCTTTTGGGTATCCACTCTTGACTACATGCCTTGCTGATAGACCACTCATATATACATAGTAAAGGCGCCTATTCCCGACATCAACAATCTATAGGGTACCGGAATTTCGATCAAGTTGGAACTGAATTTCGATCAAGCCAAAACCAATAATGCCATGACAGGTGACCTGGTTTTGAGTGTTATAGCGAGGAGGAATGAGTGGTTGAAATGAACGGTTATGGCAGGCTCTAGACATCGGTAATATGTTTGGGCCAACTTTTGGCTTCAAAAATTCACAGTAATTTTAAATTAAGAAATAAATTACCAAAAAAATTGCAATCCTCTTGATTTCTATCTTCCTAGAGAGGAAAAAATGTCTTAAGTGATTGGTTATGGGCGCCTCTACTCAAGGTGTCTGATGGAGAAGAGTGCCGTACCACTTAAGGCCAACATACTTTATGTCCCTTGCCCAAGCCCCGTGTTCCGTCACTCCCCGATGCACATGTTTGACAAATATCAAGCTCCATTTCTTCTATACAATGACATAAAGAAATGAAAAAAGAAAAAGAAAAAGAGAAATGTTGATGTTCTTGCAACCTTGACTAAAAGTGTAGTAGTAGAGTGCAAACTCTAAAAGGCTCGAATATTGGAGACTTCTCATTACCTTACCGTGTGTTAGTGGAAAGGATCTCACATGCACTTACTTTAAAGTTGAGACAACCACCATTAGCCCAATGGTCACGGCATGTCAATGGATCATATGCGAGAAGAAAAGTTAATGCCCGTATCAAAGTACCAGTGTGAATGTGAGTCCGTTGGCTTAATGTTGATTATAGTTATCTGTAATGCAACTTAAGGTTTTGTTGCCTCTTTTAAGAGGTGGGTTCTAGTGAAGTATTAATAAACCCATAGTTATTGAGGTGGAGGGATGGGTGCTTGTTTATTGTCAAGTTTTTTTTTTTGTTTAGGATGAGGTATGTAAGGTATTTGATGGCATTCTGGTGTATATTTTTCATGAGGGTTTTAATGTTTGATTAAGGGATTTTTAAGTTGGAGAGTTTAATGATTGAGTGTTTGTGTATAGCTCCCTTGACTTATGTTGTGATAGTGATGAGGGGGGTGGTTTGCCATCCACTGTTCTATATGGTGTTAATTAGTGGGTCATGTTTGGTGTGTTTATGTGTGAGGGCTTGATCGGGAAATTTGTTGTGGCAATATGTGAATTCGATGAGTTGGACTGTATGTGCAAGTGAGGGTGGTATTGGTGTTTGTGTTTGGTTCGGGGCTCCTATGATGCACAAGATGTCCGGTCTTGATTTGGCTTGGCATTGACAGGCAGGTTGTGAGCATGTACATTTGAGGAGCCATTATGGGATTGTTTGTTCTGGTGGTTTGTTGTTGAGGTTACATGCATTGGTCAATGTGTAGAATCGGGTATTTTTGTTGGCTTGTAGAGTTTGGGTAATGAGGTTGTTTAAGTATGGGTGTTCACATGTTGATAACAGGTGGGGCCAAGTGTCTCTGTCATTTTTATGGCACAGTGTACAGTTGGGGTTTTTATGTGTGAGGGGCCAAAATATAGTCTTCTTGTGGTTTCTCATGTATTGGGCATATTTAAATTTTAGAGCTTGGGTAATTTGGGCATCGGTTATGCTTTCATTTTTCCTGAAGTGATTGGAGAGATCCTGGTTTATTTGAGTGTTCGATAACCATTTGCCCACATATGGGAATTTGTATTTGGTTGTTGCAACTTCCCAATTTTTATGTTCTTCTGTTATGAATGTGTGGAGATTACGGATGGCTCTGTCAAGTGTGGCCGTGGGGCAACTGGCTAGCCAGTAGGGAGTAGGGTGGGATGTGTGTATGCAGGGTGTAGTGGATGGTTTTTCTTTAATAGGTGTGCCTTCATTGGCTAATGTATCAACAATTTTGTTTCCGGTGATGCCCGAGTGTGCGCATACTTTATGTATGTATATTGTGTGTGGGGTCCAATATATTTGGTATACAATCTATGCTATTAATAATTTGTTTGGGTGGTGATGTTATGATGTTGGTGTTCTATGTGATTGTTGATTAAGATTATGCTATTAAGGCTATCTATAAATATGTGCATGTCTAGTTGGTGGTTTGTGTGGTTTTGATAGCAATGAGTATGGTGTTGAGTTCTACCCGTAGGATGTTTTGGTACCTTGGGAATCTTTATGCTATTTTGGGGTTGTTGTTGGGGTTGTAGACTCCTAAGCCGGCGGTCTTGCCCACTATTTGGCATTCAGAGTTTTTGGTGGGTGGGATGAATGAGCCATCCGTGTATATGCATTGTTATGGGTGAAATTTGAGGGGGTGGATGTGGTTGTATTGGGTTGGTAGGGGGGTTGTGGGGGTGTTTATGGGAGTAGGAGTGTTGGTTTTGGGGGCGTTTTTCCATGTCTTGGAGAATTTGATGTGGTATTGTGTGGAGGTAGGTTTGATGGGGTATGTGTCTATATGGATGTTAAGTGTTTTCTTTAGGACGTGTTGTAGTTCGTGGGGGGTTTGTAGGTTCGTTGTAAGGTTTACTTGGTTGTGTATGCATATTATTAATGTAAGTGATGGTTCTACTTTTTGATAATATTTTTGTCATTCCAGTGTGGGGTCATAATGTATAGTTGTATGTATGTCTATGTTGTTGTAGAGTGGGAGTTGTTGTGATGTCCAGTCATTGTGGTTGGCTATTAGGATAGTGAGTGTACTTGTGTCTTCTTTGGTTGCCATTCTAGCCCAATGGATCATATGAGACATGTTTAAGTTTGACAATCTCTTACTGAAAATTGTTCAGTACCTCATGAAGATTGCTTAGAAATATAGCACTAGTCCCTAAAGGCCAAGGAGGAGTTTTTATTTTTTTTGGACTCATATTAGCGTACACACTTACGTTATGATTTTATGAATTGGGACATATGGATAACTAAAAGCTTGTGTGAACAATCTTCACTTTACAAAGATGTATCCGTATGGTCAGATCCATCATTAGATGTGCAAATTTTGATTTACAAGGTATTGCATTGGGATGAACATTTTCAACTAATTTTGGGGAGATTCTACTTGAATTTTTAGATATTAAGTTCTTAAATTGTCCCCACACACGTACCTAAATTTGATGCAAGCAATAACGCCATTGGTGCATTTCGCCCCAATTGTTTCCATCAAAGTGTAAATTTGGCAAACCCATGGAACCCCTGGATTTGTAATGTCCATGTAAAGTCATCCATCAAGAAGGTGAAACCACAACGAACTATGTCATAATTTGGGAATTGCAATGTATAGATGATTTGACCATAAAATGCCATTAGTAACCCTAAATTGATCCTATGGGGTCTAGTCGGAATGAAACACCCCCCACCATGCAGAGGGTGAGGTTTTACTATAACCCCTTTATCCATTATGGATGAGTTTACAAAGACACCACGAACCCCAAGCTAGCCCATGGCCCCAAAACAAAATAGAACAACGAGAAAATGAACCTCAATGGACGTAGGTCATACTATGCCTCCACTTGAGATATCCGTTTTAGATTCAACCACCTTAAATATCTTGTATATGTTTTGGTTTCAAGAGTACCAACTTATCTGAGCGGTTGTTAATGCTTAAGTTCTCAATAATTGCTTTTGCCTATATGAGGACAACTTAACCTTGGCTCTAAGTCTTAAACTTTCAAACTTAGCTACAACTATCTACAAATCTAGAAGTGTCATTTCATGTAGTTGTCAACACAAATAACATGAGAACTAAGGAGTGAAATAAGGAGGGAGCTAGCAACTTAAGATTGATCCACCTATCATAATTTTTATCTTTAATATCTAAATACATGTTCTTAAAGGTTTCATATATTAAACTATTGAGCGTTTGAACAAACCAATTCCCAAAAAATGGTGGAATGAAATTCCTCTTTCTACCTCTCCAAGGTGGAAACTCATTTGGCACAAGCATAAGGCACAAAAGGAAGCAACTTTCATTTGGTTAATTTTCCATAAGGCAGTGGCGGTGAATGAGTGGCCTGGACAAATCTCAGCGGAGACTTATCATATTTTCTCCCATTATGGCTTGCGATCTATGGAGTACGTGGAGCACAAATTCTTCAGTTGTACATTGGCTCAACAAATGTGGCACTACGCAACTAACATTATGTGGCCACTTTTTGCCAAAAAAGGTAACCTTGGTCCTCAGAAATCTTTCTCAATGATGCAATGCCTCTTTGATCAACCTCTCAGTAAGCCATTGAAATCCTTTGGTTAGGTTTGGGTTTTCTAGAGGAGTTGTCTCCCGTGGATTATCTGGCAACAGAGAAATGATTTGGTGTCTAACATTGTTCAATGGCGAGTGGAGGAAACGCACCAAGTTGTGTGGAATTCCTTGCTTGACTATTATAGACTTGAATGGCAACGAACTCTCCAAGACTTGGAAAAAGCTCCGATGTTGCTTATCAAGATGTTCGTAGAAAATTTGATTCGGTTTGGTGTGTCAAAGGTCTTATTGTTTCTCGGAGCAATTTAGTGGTTACTTGGAAGGTTTGACCTTGGATGGACATTATTTCTTGAAGTCCGCTTGGTGGTTGTACATTTCCTTGCAACTGAATGTGTTTTCAAAATGTGCCAAAAAAGAAATCATGTATCAAACTATTGAAATACTATAAAATACATGTTAATTTCTTTTAAATCACATCATTCCAATGTTTTTATAATCATGACCTAATTTTCCTATAAAAATAATTCAAACAAACTCACTTTTGGTCTACTTTTGCTTTAAGCTTTAATTGAAAACATGATGTGTGGCAATGAGTGTAACCTATAACGTAGGGTAAGTGAGACTAGAGTGAGTCCAATGGTATTGAGCTACATCGTTTATGGCATTTAGTGACACATGCACAACAACATCACTTACCATGTTTTGAGGCGTATGCTAGGTTACACTAATGACCAACAATTTCATCATTAGTGTCACCTCATAATACTTGTCGTGCAAGTGTACTTTTTGATATCCTAGAGTAAGTATGCTCAATATTCTTATGAGGTGTATGATCATGCTACACAATGGTCTACAAGTTGATTAAAGTGTACACAAATGGCACTTGGCACTGGTATGTTGAAGAATATCTCCTCTTGCATATTAAAATGTAAATACATGACACTTGCCATTAGTATGCTCAATGATGTCTTCTCTTTAAAATACTAAACTGCAAAAGTATCATCCCAAGCATTCCAATGTGCTATGCTAAATATCATATGTTAAATGGGTTACTTATGTTGACATATAGTTATCATACTGGCAATGAATGTGACACTTTGAGACTTCTAGGCATCTAGTTCAAGGCCACTTCACACACAAGACTGAGAGCCCATGACCAAGTACACTTCAAGCCACTCTCATTGGTGGAAAAGGCAGAGCCGCTCCGAATTCGCTTCACACTACGCTCAAGGGACCAACGGAGTACGTGAATGCAAGATGGATGCAAAGTCTACATGGATTCCTACATGGCACCAAATGAATCATGTTTCATGGTCACTTGGATTATTTTCAAAAGTCACCTCATGGAGGTAGGCCAAACACAAAACCAACGGGAGACCACGGCACTCCGAACGCTCACAACCGCTGGTTGATTCTATTTCATCATGCACGAGGATCCGCGTGAATGGAAATCCACTGAAATAGCATCTGGTTGAGGGCCCAGTCTCATACGACTTCACCCTACACTCGAGGGGTCCGTGACCCAATGATCGGGGAGATTTTTGGGCATAATCGGTTGACATCCTAGTGTTTGCAAGCCCAACCGGTTATATATCCACATCCTCCGGTTTTCCTTTATTAAATTGGGGTATATTCTTCTAGAAATTCCTCTAAAACGATCGGTAATTTTCCTATAGTCTTGAACTTCAACCGGTTATTTCTCAAACTCAACCGATTCATTTGTAACTAACTGCCGGTTCTCCCCGATCATAGCCGTGACCACACCTACATGGTGTTGGAGGTGTGGTGGGACGGCCTTTGGTCACTTTCCTTTGGGCTCTCACAACATCACGGTCACGGCTCTTGGCTCATGTGTGAAGTGGCCCTTAGGGCCTTTGCAAAATAATGCTCGTGGCACACATAAACAACAGTGCTGTGACAAGGAGCGGCAATAATACATTAAGCAAGGTGGCAGGGCAGGGCAGGGCAGGGGATTGAGAGGAGCATTGGGTTTTTAGCTTATGAGGTCCATGTGTGTTGGTGATGGAACAAGGAGGAGCTGTCGTCCACGTGGCACAAGGAATCTGGGAGTGGGGCCCACGGGCATATACCCGGGATATACCTGTCGGATATCCAACACCAGGGTATCTGATCCCCTCTTAAGAGTCTTTATACCCAAAGCTCATCATCGTTATCATGCCAGCGCCAGATTCCCACTGCCAACGTTGTCCCCGCCTGCCCTCCCTTTCTTTTAGGGCCATGAACACCCGAATCGCTTTTCGACTTTCCTTGTTGCCGTTGTAATTATAGGCTCATTATTATAAGGAGTCAGTTAGACGTGATCAATGTCTGGGGAGGAGTTCTTGGGGCTTATGTTAATCGGTGAAGGAGAACGTCGTCGTCCTAGTGTTTCCGAGCCCAACCAGTTGAGGTAGAAATACCATAACCCGTGAATTAATAAGGCGATTCGCATTCAAGATCTGGTCTGACAATCATGAGATGATTTTCCCAAGATAGACGAGAAGGATTCGTGAAGAATGCAAGTTGTTTCGTATTTTTCTGCTCTATACAAAAAATGCTACAATTTTTCAAAGTGGAAAGTTTGTCCGACTCCTTACTCGTTCACTAGATTCTCTCCCTACACCGAACATGGTACTCCGCATTTCCATACAGAACATCGCCTAAATCGGTTACCTCATGAGTACATTAACACTTGACTCTCATTGGCTGCACTAAGTGTACATGCATTGAAGTTGCCGCCGAGCCATGATCGGTTTTAGAAATGGCAGTTCACCATTATGACGGCAGTCTAGTGCACGGCTAGAGGGTGGTTAACGGGTTATGGTATCTCTACCTTACATGTAGTGTTCAAGATTGAAGTCTTCAATGCCCTTTCACACAAGATTTGACCCTTCAGAAATACACCTCTCTCAAAACAACCCTTCACAACGCAGCCCCAAAATTGAAAAGGAAGACGTCACTCACTTGAAGACTCCTTGATATATGATCTGCATGTCACAAGAACCAACAAATGTAAGACATTGTCAAGTGCTACAAGAAGTGGAGTTAGATGATTGATCGTTGATTCTTCACATTGTATTGGAAACATGTACCAGATCTTTCATGCACAAGTTGAATATGAGTTTTGTGTTTCATTTCTATATTCTTGGATTGACGTCTTGGATTTGAACCGGCCCTTCAAGTGAAAGGCTAAAATTTGAGAGCCCTTCAAAATGAAACTCGTATGAGGGCTTCAATCTTGAACATTGGTTACATGTTGTGATGATCTTTCGGTCTTTCTTTTATTGATTTGAGGTGCATTCCATTTGTTCCTCTGAAAGGATGGGTAGATTTCCTCCCGTTCATTGGATGTGATCGTCCTTCAACAATTTTCATGCTCTCGGATATCTATGTTACTTGTTATCGGCCTTCATTGGATGGTTACTCTTGACAATTGGCCACGTGGCAGTCGTAGATTGCTTGAGACTCACTCGAATCCCACATGGAAACATTAAGTTTGGGCACCACAAGAGATGGACCTGGAAGCACCTTATGGTGGACATCGTCACAAGGTCCTTTTACGAAAGGTAGGGAAACGGTGAGACAACTAATATTCAACGTCGTCTCATAAGTTAGCGTGAAGGATACGATTCCGTTCAAGTTAACTTGGGACACTTCCATTCCACTTTTGTTCACATGGTTACTTTGAGCCATCTAGTAAAAGGCGAAGAATGGTAGGTATGAAAGCTTGGATGGGCACCTTTAAGGAAAGAAGCCGGAGTCACGTGTTGGGAACTCAAAATCCCATCAATTCAAGGCTTTGGTGCTTCCAACTTTCACATACGGCACTGAAATTTGGGGAGGCGACTTCAAAAACTCTCAATGGAAGGTTTTCAAGAAGTGCTTGAAGATGCATATGACGACTCACGCCAAAGTGCAGTCTCCAACTACCTATCATATATTCTTGCCATTGAAATTGGACGATGCTCGACCATCCCTATCTCTAAGATACTAGATTACGCCACTTTTGCTGCTGTAATACAATTGAAAATGAAGCACACTTCGTGTTGGAATGTCCCCTATATAATCCCATGAGAGAATAAGTTTCCATCACTACTTGAGAATGTCGATCTAGGGAACCTCTCAAAGTGTTTCTTTCAATTGGACCATCAAATGGACATTAGCCTCTATCTCACAGAGACTATTGCACTCCGCCACTCTAAAACAATAGCTTGTTTGAAATCATCTTGATGTACTTTCAGTCTCATTAACCTTTTTGGCTGCCCAAAACCTTAAAACCAATTTCATTTCATGTCATCTTCATTCCCATTCCCATTCCCATAACTAAGGGAGACTCGATCGTCGTCCTTGAATGTCATGCTATCAGTATATAATTGTCAACCAACATTAACGACCGTAAAGTGCTTCCAGGTGCTTCGGCCTTCATTGACTCTCTCTCTCTCTCTCTCTCTTTCTCTCTTTGCCACATGGCAGTTGTAGATTGATTGGGACGCACTTAAATCCCACTTGGAGATTTTCGTTTGCCATCAGAAACAATGGACAGTCGGGAAGCACCCTTAGGGGCAGACGTCTTCACAAGGTCCTTTTTCCCTTCACGTGGGCAGGGAATGGTGAGGCAACTAAGACTTTTTTTGTCGTCTTATAAGTTAATCTCAAATCGCACATGGAAATTGTAATTTGCCAACCGAAAAGGTGGACCGGGAAGCACCCTTAGGGTAAACGTCTTCACAAGATCCTTTTCCCCCTTCATGTGGGCAGGGAGCGGTGCAAAAACACTACTATTTAGGGTCACTTCACACACGAGACTGAGAGCCCATGACCATTACACTTCAAGCACTCTCATTGGTCGAAAAGGCGGAGCCGGTCCAAGCTCGCTACTTCACACTACTCTTGAGGGACCAACGGAGTATGTGAATGCAAGATGGATGTAAAAGTCTACATGGATTCCTACATGGCATCGAATGGATCATGTTTCATGGTCAGTTGGACTATTTTCAAAAACCACCTCTTGGAGATAGGCCTAACCCAAAACAATTGGAAGACCATGGCACTCTGAATGCTCACAACCGTTGGTTTATTCTATTTTATCATGTGTGAGGATCCGCATGAATGGAAATCCATTGAAATAGCATCTAGTTGAGGGTCCGGTCACAGATGACTTCACACTACACTTGAGGATCCGTGACCACACTACATGATTTTGGAGGTGTGTTGGGACGGCCTTTGGACACTTTCTTTTGGGGTCTTACAATTACACAGTCACGGCTCTTGGCTTGTGTGTGAAGTGGCACTTAATGTCGTCTTATAAGTTAATGTGAAAGATCGATCCCCACCCTTCCCATTTGAGTACATTGAGTCTAGTGGTGCATCTATTTTGAAGCTATTTTAAAACACTCAACAAATTTTGAGGTGTTTTTATGTTCTTAATTATAAAATCACTATTGTATTCAGTCCAAGCCAATAGGACGAATATAAACACACGCAACTTCGCAAGTTGTGCCACATTACCATATAGCATTAGTACATTCAAACTCAACGGCAGTGCCTAAGCCCTCAACCCTAAGCCCTGGACGGAGAACAACGACGGTGACGTCCAACAAGACGAATTTCACATTGGGGACGATCCAAGCACAACCTTGGATCAATACTTGGGTTGAGAAGAGCTCGAAGAGCTGATCCCAGAAGAAGGGAATGTTTTCAACAACGATTTGCCATAAAGAACCTCACGGATTAATGTCTTCGTTGATTCTCAATAAACAAAAATCGTTTAAAACATTTTGAAATGTTTTATATAATGCCGCCTCTGAAAACACAACACTAATTGAGTCCCCATTCCTTTTGAGCTTTTATCTTTTAAAATTTGTGTGATTAGGTACTGTGCTGCCACTGTATTGAGGTGGGACCAAGGCCATGATCCGCATCACACACACACGGGACTCTCAAGCCTATTCCTTGAGCTCTATATAAGTGGGTTGGTGTGTTTATTATTTTATTTACATGGGAACTCGTTCTAAGAGGAGGCCGGTCTCCGATCGGATCAACTTTACAAAGATCCGTAATGTAAAGTTTCGTGACCTGCAATATAGTATATAAAGGGTCGAATAATACCAAACAAACATTGTGTAGCTTGGAAAACTCTATTTTTGTGACCCCCAAATGGGGGGCCGGGGGATCTAACTTAGTTCAACGGGACCAAGTTGGAATGAAGTAACAATAACCTTGAGAGGGATATGCTTTGATCTCATTTTATCATGGTACACTAAATGTTTTGTTAGAGTGGGTGGGAAATTAGCGTGGACATAACTAATGTAGGTCACGCTAATTTTCTAGTTGAGGTGAAGTGAACGTGGATACAGAGTCTGTGGGTCTTCCCCTAAGTCTTCATGAAGGTTGTTGACCGACAATTTATGTGAAATAGAATAGTCACCTTACTTCAAAAGTAGCACAAACTAAAACAATCACTCACATTAATTTTCTAAAAAAACAATTAATGTGGGCTCTAGAAAGTTATTGTGGCCCACAGTAATAAGACTACTAAGTGCATTGGTCATGAAGTGATTATGAGATTCATGGGGAGCCATGTTAGGGGGTCTTGTAAAAATTTATTCCCTGCAACCTAATCTCACTAAATCAATGTGAGGTCTCTAATGTTAATATTGAGACCAAGACTTCTGTACAAAACTAGGTGTGTGCAGACCTCTACAAATCAAGCTTTGATCAAGAGTTATTGTGTTATTAAATGAAAGAGAACTTACACCTTTTTATTCTTCAAAATCTCATCACATATTCAATTGCCAAAAACAAAAGCATTGAGATGTCCACAACGCTTCGATATATTGCAATATTGTTTGAGAGTTTTGTCATAACCTTAGATTGAATGTCCAACCCACGATTAGAATGCCCATACCCAAGATGCTATGGTTCATAAACAAACTAAACAAGTACGACAAAGAGTTTTCAATGTTTTCCCTCGAACTTACATGGTTGCCATGACTCCTTTGGCCACGTTCCTCTCTCATGTATGTGCATTGTACTTTGTCCCTAGTCACTTCATCATATGACCCAAGTACATTTTAGATCCACCGAGGAGAAAACTTTGGTAACTTTACTTGTTGATCACTACACCCATTATGCGGGTAGAGCACCAACCGACCGAGTCTCGTTATTGGAGATTCCCCAATATTGATTTCCCTATACAATTGTAGACCCTTAATTAATATAGTGGCAAGAACGTGACAACACATAGCTAAACTACCGACTAAAGAGGTCCCATAGTACATGTCTTGTGCGCCTATTATTGCGTGAAGCTAACTAGAAACATTATGCATCACATTGTTAAGTTGCACATGCCACTTATATACCTTTTCGCAAGGGAATACTATAGTTTGGGCACCATGACAAGCCATGACACTATCGGGTTTATCCTAACCGTAGTTAACACCGTGTGGACATGATTTATCTTCAATCTTATTGGGTGTTATATTATGTTGGACCTTCGCAAGGGATACTAGCTACAAGGCTCAACAATACTATGTGATAATTTTGGAAAACCATTAGTTGAGCAAGAGGTGTGTTGAGGAATTCGTATGATGATAATACCATAGATGTGGGAATAAGAACATTGAGCTCTTGTTGTTGAAAGATCTTCGAGTCGGCCAAAGGGGAGTTGTTGTATTTGAACTACTCCTCATCCATCCACATTGCCAACATGTCCCCCTCCAAGCTTGTTGTTAATCAAGTCACACTAAGTTAATATGGGGGTTTTTAAGGTTTTGAAGAGAAATTTATGGGTCGGATTAACTTCAAAGTAAGGTCTAGACTCATGTCCCGATCACACCAAACTTTCCGTCCAGTTCCGGCCATGAAAAAATGTTGGGGATTATGGTGAGGAAGAGATGTTGGCGCATCACTTTTCACACTATTACAACCAGAGATGCCGACGGATGGTGCCAAAAATGACTGGTATGATCAGCCCCTTTCTCATTGGATCAATGGACAGAGAAAACCTACCGTTAATTATAGTTGAACTGGTGGAGTTAGAGAAATAAACAACTGAAATTCAAGACTTCAGAAAAATGAGCGATTGGTTTAGAGGATTTTTAGAGAATACACCTCAAATTAATAAAGAAAAAACTGAAATATGGCAACATGTAAGTGGTTGGACTTGGAAACACTAATAAGACCTTGCCCAATTAGGTCCAAAAACCTCCCCGGATACTGCTTTGGATGCAATTATGAATGAAAGATACGCATGTGTACAATAATTTCCCACTGCCATTTGACTGATTTTAGGATCCTTGAATGGCAAGGAGTCAATGCCTTTATCCCCACATGGTTGTAAAGTTGAAAGTTTTTTTAATGGGATTCACACAGTTTCCGAATATACATCCATGCTATTGAAACTTTAGATTGGAGAATGACCCGCATTATCGATTCCGAATCAACCTCCAAGAAGCATATCTTGTGGAAAATATGATAGTTTAATGAATGAAATACTTGGTGGTATGTAATGCATAGCTACTACTATTGCGATGGTGTATAAGTAAATACATGGTTTCAATACACAATATCAATATTAACAATCTTATCAAACAACTTGTCCTGGAACTGGGTATCAAAATCATGATACATGTCATGTATTGATACTTGGTGGATATGAGAAGATGAGAGAATCCTTCTATACTTGAGTTCATGTTTATGTCAATATCGTCCTAGTATCATACTTACATTAAGGTGATCATACCTAAGTATGAGGTTCTTACATGGTGTATAGACCCAACTGATATCAATATGTACACTCTCCACAAATACCCATATCCTACCAATATCAAAAAAACTGTCCAATCCTCATTATATATACCACAAATGACTTAATAAAAAAACATGATATCAACCCAACACTGATAATTATAGTAACCTCAATGACATGAAATCGATTTTAGAGTCCGGGAAATCAAAAGACTTAGGGGGGAAAAAGTACGTCATGTTGGTATCAAACCGGCTAATTCCTTAGAGTGGCGTAGTGCGGTGGCCTCCGTGACATATAGGCTAACATCAACTTGAGGTCCAGCTTGAGACTTGAGACTCCCTAATACTACATTATTAAAAAGCGATTGGAACTTAGTCCTAATGGAGTTCTATGGGGAACACTCCAATACGAAAATGTGCCTTAGTTTCAACTGAGTTGTGGAGCCAAAGTGACATAATCTATTATCTATAGAGATAGCAGGAATAGTCGTCCACTATGTAGTTTCGATGGCAAGTCTATGATTCCAGAGATTTTTGACCAACGATTTTTGAGCATAATCGGTCAAGATCCTAGTGTCTCCAAGTCCAACTAGTTACATGTTGTGATCTTTTGGGTTTCCTTTATTAATTTGAGGTATATTCCATATATTCCTCTAAATGATGGCTAATTTTCCTGAAATCTTAAACTTCAACCAATTATCTCTCAAACTCTACCAGTTCATATGTAACTACACTAAATCATCCTATTAGTGTGGGTTATCAATCAGAGCTACATGTTTTACCGACCCTATCATTCTTTTAACAACTAAGTTATATCATAATCTTTGGTGGTGTATACTAACTATTTATGCTATTTGGGTAAAACACGATGCTCTCAATAAAATCGTTCTAGCAATGCCTAACTCCAAATGGTAACCCACACTAAGAGAACAAGTTAGTGTAGCAGTCGATTCTCCCCATTCATTGTTTTTTTAACATTTTGTCCACTATTCTCCAACCAATCAATAACTTTATGGGGTTTGATGCTAATGACGTACACTCGGAGATTTTGTGAGCTCGTGTCGACATATTTAATTTTGTTTAGAAAAATTAGCTCCCAAACTTCCTTTTTTATGTGTAGATAAATAGATGTTTTGTTTTGACTTTTGGGATATTAACGGACGCCCCTACGGTCTAGGTAGATATGTGAATTGGATGACATAGTCCTACAAAGGCTGGTATGTGAAATATCCTCTAGTATATCCACTTTCACGGTGGAAAGATCCGGAAGTGTAGAATGGGGGGGGGGGTGACCTTTTCTTGGGGTTCCCACAAACAACGTGATCTCAAGCTCAAGCTTGCAAGGTTGGTGGTGGGTCAATGTAAAAAGAATTTGAGCCCGTACATGTGCCTAAGATGGTGGAGTTGGGGTGACACTTTATCTAAAGGTTGATTCCAATCCTTTTAGTTTATTCTATTTTATTGATTTCTAGTTCAATCTCGAATAGTCTCCGAGAAGATTTTTGGACATAACCGGTCGAGATCCTAGTGTTTCCAACTCCGGTCACTTACATGTTGACGTCTTTCAAAAAAAATTAAATTATTGATTCGAGGTATATTCTCTAGATTCCTCTAAAACAATCGGTGATTAATTAATCTCAAGCCATGATTTCCAACCACTTATTTCTCAAACTCAACCGGTTCGTCCCTAACTTGCACTCGGTTCTCCCCGTTCATTGGTCCAAACTTGTGACATAAATTTTTTTAAAGTCCAATGATTACAAGTTCAAGTTGGAGCTTGAACTTGACACTCAATCTCCCCCCCCCCCCCCCCAAAAAAAAAAAAAGGAAAAAAAAGGACCTAAAGCTACATCATTTTTGGCAAATATAATTAAGGGTCCACATTTTTCGTTTCTTGTACCTTGGCCCACCACGCTTACAAGCTTAATCCATGGGTGGCTACACTAAATTGTCATATTAGTGTGGGTTATTATTATTGCCTTAGTAGCCCTCCAACCCCCCCCCCCCCCAATGAATTGTATTTGGAGCAATTGATGATGTCGAGAGGGTGGGTCATTCCCAACCATCATCCATGACCAACATGTCTTCCGTAACCCTCTAGAATGGGGATTTGGGCCAACCAACCCATACACTCGTTCCTTGTTGGATGCCTAAACCCTTGCCTCCAAGGAACCAGTGTACATGTTGGTTCGTCCTAGCCCTAGAATGGGTGACCAATTACCTTGCTTATTGCCGAGATCAACAAAGACTTCAACAATCTTTGGTTGACACCCCCCCCCCCCCCAAATCGCTCCAAACAATGCTTGTTGGCGGTTGAATAACCACTCATGTAGAATGCCATACTTTGAAGCTCGATCAAATGCCCGACATATATGACCATAAAGTGCTACGGTAGCTCAACCTAATACCGACACCACTCCTATGACCACACAGTTGAAAAGAAAAGAAAAGAAAAGAAAAGAAAAGAAAAGAATTTGATCTAACATTAGTCGATCTGATGTGAATGTGAGTTTGTTGGCCCTATCCTGCTCAAGTGTCCCCTTGGTGTGGGGCGGGTTTACTACCCACCTTGCAGTAGATGGACTCTTTGTTTGTAAAACATAGAGTTATTTGAATAGGTATTTGTTGCCTACATGGGGCCCAATACGTGTTCTTGTTTATTGCCAAGTGTCATGTTGGTGTGTATCAAGTATATGAGATATTTGCATTAGAAGAGGAAAGGGGGGCCAAATGAGCCTAAAAGGACACTCAGTCGGTGAGTGAAAATGAAATGTTTCGTACGATTTCCGTCCAGGGGCTAGGGCAACCAAGAATCTCACGAGTAGATCTCATTAAAGGAGGAATTCAAAAGATTGGACCCTTTAGACTATTAGTTTGAGTTGGTTTTCCCCGTTCATTGGTTTGGCGGTGCATGGCACATATTTGGCGCCAAGTATTTGAACAATAATTTTTTCTCTCAATTGCATGAGTGGCATGTTACGTGCCATGAAGGAAAAGAAAGAAAACATAGTTGGGTGATTTTTGGGGAGAGAGGGGGGGGGCATTCACTAAAAATCCCCAAACCCGAGGCCCATTACTATAACACTTCCTCCTCTAGTCTAGTAGCTATTTAGTGGATAATCTTCGTTTAAAAAAATTGTAATGCGGGGATATGTAAGTTTTCAAGGAGTTTTATGTTGGTTGCATGTATAGCACCTCTTAATCCCGTGGTGATAACTATGGGGGTCTGATATCCAACCTTGTGCTCTTTTTGTGTCTAATAATGTATTAAACTCGTCTTTTTTTGGTTTTGTTTATATGGCTTGGTCAAGGAATCTATCATGTGTGAAGGTAACATTAAAGTGAAATAGGGGAATTCATTTTACTATGCAAATCTAGGATCTCCAAGGATGTTTTTTTTTCTTTACAACAACCTTCATGAATGAAAGGCATGGAGGTCTTAGATTTGTGTTCCAGATTGAACTCCTCCTTTTCATTTGAGTGACCAATCACATGTTCGATGTTGGTCTTAGGTTGACTTACCTCATTCAGCTAGAGGATTGTTATTTCATGATTAAGCTAACATGAACATGCTCATGTTAAAACTCCTGAGTACAAATTTTCTAGGGATCTAGACCCTTGCCAATAACTAGGCATAGATATGGGGTAAGAACCTCCAACTTATGTTCAAGAAAGTCATGAATCACGTGCAACAAAATCACACGTTTTCAAAGTCCCCTAAACCATACCACCCTCCACCGAAAGATGGTCGTAGCCCATGTACCCAAAAAAAAAAAAACTCTTCATCAACGCTTGCTTCCACAAGACGTTGGCATATCCATCTATCTATCTATCTATCTATCTATCTATCTATCTAGGACATAGGTCTAGGGGTGGAACGAACAGACACTCCATTCACGTCGGTCCCTTTTTACTAGGGATCGAAGTTATCTATCTATCTATCTATCTATTCAACAATCCAAATTCAATGAATAGCACGATTGTAACTTTGAAACTATTTGACGAATGTGCAAATGTGGAGACATGCTCGGGTGCCTTCCCGAGTGTGTCCTTTTTGCTTCTCAAAGAAGCAGTCAGCCATGTGTCTGTAACCCTAAACCTTCCACCCGAGATGTTGAAACTTGTCAAAGGTTTTTTGGGGGAGGGAACATGTACCACAATACGGTAGACCTACACACAAACTCCACTGCATAATCCCTACACGGATTTTCCAACAAAGTTCGTCCTCTTTCCATTTCAATCCACTTCAATGATGTACTAAAGCGCCGGTTTAGGCTATGGTGAAGAAGTGCACCGATCGGTCAAGAGTTTCAACCCAAGACAGGGTTATTTGAGACAACGGTTGGTATGATGGTAGAGAAGATGGGAATAAACAAGATTTAAGATTTGAAAAATAAATAAGAGTCTCAAGTTGGAGTTCTCCCAAAGGCCACAGACCATTAAGTGGCAATGTTGGGAGGGTACCCTTTGAGTACCCGCAATATTACCTCCACAAGAAGGGAAAAGCTTGCAAAGCAAGGCTGAATGAATGGAGAATTGATAAAAAAAAAAATTAATTTAAAAAAAAAAAAAAGCTTCAAAAAGGTATCGAAGAGGTTTCCAATGTGGGTGTCGGGTGACTTTTCCAAAAAATGCAACAACCTTTTTGACCTCACCAACTTTTCCTGTTGCTTTATAGCTATTTAGATTTGTTTAGATCGTAATTCAACCTAGATTAATGCCTTTACCAGCACTTGGCATTAGTTTTGTCCTAGAAACTGACATAATTAATTCTAAGC
Source organism: Polytrichum commune (assembly GCA_950295325.1). Taxonomy (NCBI): domain Eukaryota; kingdom Viridiplantae; phylum Streptophyta; class Polytrichopsida; order Polytrichales; family Polytrichaceae; genus Polytrichum; species Polytrichum commune. The sequence goes on from OX485807.1 coordinate 42,827,246, forward strand.
ATTGAAAGTAACTACCCAAATAGATTAAAAATAGCTTGAGTAAAACTTGAAAGTAGCGCTACCTTTGCTTTAGAAAGAGCATCAAACCGGCATGTGCCGATTTGATGCTCTTTTGAGAAGGTCATTCCAAGCTTGCTATTTAATGTTATGCAAGTTTCTTGTCTGAGGGTTTGAGGTTGCCCATGAAATTTGACCTCCGGAGAATTCCCCTAGCAAAAAGTGTTGCCATGTTGGCATCCATGTCATTGTTTCATCCATGTTTGAAGTTCTCCACCATAGAAGTCTTGACCACTACACTTCTTCACTGTAGTGTAAACACGCCATAATGTTGATATTAAAATATTGATATTGGATTGAAAATACGATTTTGATACCCATGGGTGGATTCTTTGATACTATTATTGATTTTACTCATCAATAAGTACCATGCATTCACCTATATTCCACACCAACACATGTTTGCAGGTGATACTAGAATTTCACAATGATGCATGTGCAAATGTATCAAGTGGGTATCGACAAATGTATTGAATGACACAATATTAGATATTCACACAAATTTGAGAAATGTAATGAAACATTCCACACCATATGTATTCAATTTTTCGTAGGGTGGCTTGAAGCCTAGGCCTTAACCCAGCTGCCATGGGAACTCCGAGGTTAAACTGCCTAAGGCCAAATTAGTACAAATGGGTGACCTTCCTAGCACTTGATTTTGGTGCAGCCTACCACCTATGATGCACCCAATCATAGTAGTCCAATGTCCAAATGAACTGGATATATTCAACCAACCATGTGAAAACCTGGAGGCTTGCCTTTAGAGTAGATAGTAAGAAAGGAGGTAGCACACTTCATAGTCCCTCTAATTCTCGTGATGCTTATTTTGGAATTACATATAGACTTAGACCAACTTCAAGGAGTTGAAGCAAAAACATAAGTCAGACAAGCGACAACATTGAAGTCATCTCTCTTTTCTCTTTTCTTCAATTATTGTGTCCTAAGATTGATTCAAAGTACAAATAGATCCCATTGACACATTTTTATATGGTTCTTAAAGCTCTCAAGATCATTGTAAGGTGAGTGACCTTTTTCATTCTCTGGTCAACGATCTTCACGGTCCATAGCCGACCCAATAACTAGCGAGATGAACATGATGGTCAAATTCTACGATCAAAAGTATGCACAATGTCGTTAAGTGTAGGTGTTCACACGACTCAAGATAAGTTTCCATGTTAGCAACTAGAGCACTAAATGTACATGGGTTGCTACACTAGATATTATATTTAGTGTCACCAATTCTAATCATCGTGCTCAATACTAATTGTAAACCGTAGTGTAGTGTCACCAACACTAATGTTAACCCAACATTATTTGTCATTCTTTGTAAAGAATTTGGATGATTATAGATTTACAATGTTGCAATTACAGTCACTTACCAAGCAATTTTTCATCCCAAAGTCAATCATCCATGACAATAATTCATCACAAGAGAACGTAGGGTTTTGGCCAATGGTGGACTCATCCATCGTCCATGACAATATTTGTTCACTTATTTACAAGAAGCGTCATCCGAAAAGTTGCCATAGTCACATAAAATACCATAGGACACCAAATATCATATTTAGTGTAGTAATCAAGTAATCAGAACCTTGGTTAATTGAGATCATGACATCTTTATGAAAAGGGTACAGTGACTCCTAGACTGGTTTAGATTTAAAGTCGGTTATCAATGAGAGCTATTGGGCAGATCAAAGTTGACTGGAAAAACACATGAAACACACATGGTGCTCCAAAATCACATGAATCGTACACATTTATCTCTTCATATATATAAGTACTCAAATTGGTAGTGGTGCCCTTGTGCTCCATCCACTTCATTTTCTCTCTTTATGCAGATTCTCTTTCATGTAGCCCAAGGCTCACCTAAGACTCAATCCACTCAAATAAAATACAATACATTCTGAGGAAATCTGAAAGGGAGCCTGTCATACTTACAAAGCATGACCTGTTTTACTTTACTTACGAATCATTATTCTATGTCTTGTTATCATGATTGCTGCAAGACTTAATATGAAAACCAATACTCTCAGACACACAAGAATGAAGCTTGACAGAGACTATAAGTGCGATCCAACACTTGAAGGTGAAACATGATCCATGACAAATTCATTCTCTACGAAGATAACGAAACATGTCTTCTGCCTTTCGTGTACTACGGTGATGTATCAATATCTCATACTATGCAGGTTAATTTTGCATACACAATTTGCAAGTTCAATACACCGTTTAAGGTAATTAGTGTCACTTACTATTCGGAGTTTACACATTGCTATAGCATTTTATTAACGAATTTTTTTACCAAGTAAAGATGTTAATGTTCTATAGTGTTCAAACAAACGATTTGACCTTTGTTGGGTAGAAAATGAGATCTATAATAGAAAATTGTAGTGCAATGTAACTCCAGATAGTAAGTGACACTAAATACCATAAATGGTGTGCTGAGACTGTGATGAAGCATTCTAAAAGTTGCTGCTATGGAACTTTGGGAGATAATTTAATAAGAAACTTTTTGCAGCTTGGATGTATAATAGTGGATGACCATGATTCAATGCTGTGTAAAAGTCCAAAAGCAATATGATGCCTGCAGATATCACGACTATAATTTGAATGGCCAAAAGCGGTTCAGCACAATGAATTTCCTCAGCACTGAAGGTCAAACTTCGCCAACAAACTGCACTGGAGATTTATGTAACCCAATTTTATGACCCAACATCTTGAAGGCAATTTAACATTAAGGGTTCTGGTTTGACAGATGTGTACTGTTGACATGTGATCGCCATCGATGACAATATTGGATTTGAAACTCTGCACCACTTGAAATTAAACCACCTGCCACTGGGAGAGAACCTGTTTTGTGGATTTAGTGCACTGCCAATATCAATGCAACCTTGCTGTAAATTTGCTCCTGTGCGATGCTTATTAAAAACATTGAGCTTTGGGCAAATTACAAGCTGTCGGAAAATGGTAGGACGTTGCGTATATAGCAGCTGCCAAGAGGCTCAATAAAGGATGGAAGTGCAGCCAAAAGACGTACAAAAGTCAGGGTAGATCTGTTCCTGGCTGCTACTCTCACAAAAGTTGCGGATTGTAGCCAGGTGACAATTAGTTATCGTCCTCTGAATCTGTCACAGCCCACATTGCAATCTCTTAACAACACTAGGATAGCCTGAACCTATTGTCAAACTAAGTTCTTCCGTAAAAAAAACCAAAATGATGCAAACCTATTGTACCGTATAATATAGCTCAACCCAACACCAATGCCGGACCTATGACCACTTGAATTTCAAGAGGGGCTTCATTTCAGAATGCAAACCTTGGACCTCCTGGGATCTTTCATTTATGAGAGAGCCTTCATAGAATCATAGCTTTGGTGTTGGTTTTAGGTTGAGGTACCTTATATAATGTTCAATTTCCTGAGATGATAATTTTGTGGTGCGCTTCGTGACTAACAATCATCACTTTTGTTTGCCTTCCAACATACATTGAAAACGGAGCCTCCAATAACTATATGGTGATGGAATGTGGTGTGAGTAAACCTGATCGGACGTCTTCACCCACTTTGCCCCGGTTTTGGAGCTGCCGAATGAGCATCCGCCAAATCAGGATCCACCAATAGACATGTAGAACAAATAGTGTGATGAGGAGGGTGTTTTCAATGTAATACTGGTTGAAATCTTTTCGCCTACTCATGTCCATGTACTGCAACGCCTCTATGCTGCCAATCCAAACATCCGCCCTTGTTATTCCATGTGATGAAATAAGGAAGAAAGCTCTTGCCTTGCGACTCTCGTGTGTGTTTGGTAATGATACTCCACACATACTATTTCGAGCATATCAACAGCCACGGCGGCCCCAAGAAGTGGAAGCCAGCCCCACCTCTTGAAGGCCTCTCCCAAATGTATAAAACAAAACTGCCATTGACCACTTTTGACCAAAGAAAGGGACAATTTGAAGGGTTCCTGAAAGTTGAAGTATAGTTGACACTGCCAAGCTCCACCTGCCACTTACCCTCGGCAGGAGAATAATTCGGCAAGGGTTGGAGTAAACATGTTGTGATTCTCAAAAAAACGAACATCTTCAAGCTAAGTGCCACAACCAGGTCCCCGTGGAACATGGCATCTTGTTTATCTCGAATGGGTGAGGAAGCATGAGGCTTAGTAATTTTATGTGATAAAAATATATAGGAACTTTCATAAATGCAGGGTGAATTTCCCAAACATGAAGGGCATTTTCTACCTGATGCTCCAGATAATCCAGAAGGGGAAGATGATGAGACGAAGAAGTAACCACGAGAGGACGAATAAGCCAAAGAGCACACTTGCGCCCACCTCATAGCCGGAATACTTGCACAGCTTTGCAGCCTCCAGAAACACATCACTAATGTCATGCAGTAGGAGCGTGCTCACCCCTGCTCGGTATGATCTGCACATCGACCGCACACAACAACACCGTAATCAAAACAAAAGTTATAAATGTGACTTTCGGATAACAGTACGAATTAGGCTAGGTAAGGTAAGCGGCCCTCATTCGGTTACTTATCTTTAATGGACACCTATGTTTGAGTGCTCAGTGGTTAGGTGTGGATCTAAGAACGGACACCAGAAAAGCATGTGTTTAGAAGAGATTGAAGTATATGTTCACGACATGTTCACCATTCTGAAGTCAATACAGTCAAGATAAATTGGGGGGAGGGGGGAGCTATGTGACCTACTTATGGCTCCCTGGCTGTCACCTTTAGAAATCCGTATCAACTCAGGGTGGGCTCCAAATTCTCTGCAGTTGAACCTGGCTTCTCCTTCCACATTTGTGGATCACCCAAACTTAAGAGTTTGCGAATTGGAGTTGAATTTGATAGCGACCAGGAAAAAGTAACCATATAAGACACATCTACCTTACGTTGAGCAATTGATTCTGTGAGGTTTGAGGTTTAGTACCCATTAATGTAGGATTCGACCATGAGGAAGATGGTGATGACATGGTGGGTCATCATGACACCAAAGTCTTTCCGCCGAGTCTCCCACACCACCAGAGCAGCCAAGCTGTACATATAGAACCCGCATTGCACCGCGTAGAGCACCTTCAGTTTGAACCTGCATGCATCCGATAGGTTTCAAAACAATGTTGTGCGAGTATCTAGGTTCAACCTGGGTCTCAATTAGGGTACGTATATGGGTATGAAATACCCGACCTCAGTCGGTATCACATACTTCATTACTGATATTCACACCCACTTGATAATTTGCTCATATACCATTTCAGAACTCCATGGTATCACCTCTACACCCTTGAACAATTTACAAAAAAAAATTGATACCATGACCTGCCGGGACCGAATTATAAGTTCATTATCAATACCCTTCACGCACTGGTAAATGGAAAGATGCAAGTTCTGCACAACACTGGTATCAATCGCCCAGCTACCTGCGGTGAACTTAGGTTCTGGGTTTTAAGACCAGGTTTTCTCTAATTTTTAAGAAACCAACCTACGAGTACTTTTCTACCCTACTTTAAAAAGACATACTTGATGGTGTGATTTGGCCAGCCGTTCCAAAAGTATTCGGTTTTGCCCAACCACGGCTCGTTCCGGGTGAAGAAGAGCAAGGCGGCCTCCACTGCAAAGTAGTAGGTGAGCTTCCAAGCAGACTCTGTGAACTTGGACACCTTTTTCTCCCCAGCCTCCCGCACGTGCTTCTTCATGATCATTCCCCTATTCGGGAAAATCACCCTCCTTGCAAGTTTCTGCACACAAAATTCATGGTCGCTCAGAACTACACTGAGAAATTCATATGTTCATACATTTCTAATCAGAATTTATCAACTCCTCATGATTGTGACCAGTTCCTTTTTGAAGGAAATCACCCAGTCGAAATGTGCACAACAGGAACATGGACACGAGCACTGAGGAACCACTGAGGACTGTAAATTAAGGAGCCAAGATACGATAGGAATCAGCACATTTTGGCTTCAACAGTAACCTTAGGAATGTGTTTGTTATCCCCATACGAATTGCACAACCAAAATTTGAACAAAATTGGATCCGCACTGTAAACATGTGATAAGAAACAGCAGAATTGGATTTCAACAGCAACCTTAGAAATTGGGTTTTTATCTCTATACGAAATTGCACAACCAAAATCTGAGCTAAATTGGATCCACACTTGAAGCATGTGATAAGAAACAGCAGAATCTGGTTTTGGAACCTCAGAGTTGTTTACCTGGTAAACGAAGCCATCGAGGAGGAGACGCAGAGCCGGGAAGAGCATGGCAAAAATGATAGCCATCGAGTAGTCTTGCCAACGCGGGAAACTCTCATACTCCCAAAAATTTGGCTTTCCATATCGCACACCCATGGCTACCGAATTGTTGTTACACTAAAAGAATGACTTGGTGACCTCATGCATGAGAATCAATCAGAAACTCCCATAAAAATCTACGGGGCAGGGTTTGGGCGAAATTTGTGTTCCCATTTGCATCCCTGCAGATCGTCGCCCACAATGACAGCAAGCACAACTTTGATTCAAGCATGGACAGAGAAACAAACAAAACTAAATTACAATAATAAGGCTAAAGAGAAACTATGGAACCTTCAGGTTTATCTTCAAGAATTCAATGGAAAGTTCAATTACTACAATCCAGGGATGACTGAAATCACTGCATATTCAATCTCGTGTCCTCAAAATCCTAACACTTGAGATTTTGCATTTCCAAACTAACCTTAATAAAATTCATCATGCGAGTGTCATTAATCACTCGCACCTGGCAACTACGAAAGGTATGCAACATCGGACAAAACCTTGGGTATCATCGTCTTCAATGATTTCTATCCACCACCTCGTTCATGAACTCCATTGCTCAAATTTCTCCGCTCAATTTTCTTTTCACTCAAAGAAACTGGATTCATCTGCACAAGATCGGTGACCGAGCTCGCATTGTGCTCCCTCAAATCATCCAATAAAATTGAAGCGATGTTCCGAGAAGGTGAGATTGTGATGGAAGCCCGAGAAGGGGAAAGAAATTTGCAGACGTGGGTCGATCCTGTATTGCCTTGATTTAAATTCCAAGAAGAGGAAAGAGGGAGTGACGGACGAGCGACGCTTTCTGTCGTTCCCAGCCCTGGGAAGACTGGCGACCCAAAAACCGTTACGTGATGGCACCCTCCGTTTCCCCGGGTGACCCCCCGCCACCCCCCAGAGGAGTCATTCCTTTGTCAAGAAACTTCAGTAAATATGTGCAATTAGGTACCAATAGTTTAAACATGTGCAATTAGGCGCCAATTGTTTAAATATGTGCGACTAGGTGCCAATAGTTTAAATATGTGCAATTAGGCGCCAATTGTTTATATATGTGCAATGTGGTACACCCTAAACTCCGTAATATCAACCCCCATAACGTCACTCACTCTCTAATATCCCGAAACCCTAGGGAACGGATGTTCATAGTTCAAATCTCACTCCCTATTGTCACATTTCTCTCCCTTATATCACAAATTTTTTATTAATGCAAACCACCAAATAAGCCAACCCACATCCACGTATTGTGCCATGTGTCAACATGTGGAGTGTCGCCTTCTTATTCTTCTTCATATGCCACTTGTTGATTGTTGGTGCATGCGTCTACCACATCGCCCAGGAAGGCCAAGTTGTCCACACACCTCCTTTGTGTTATTCCATAATGTCACATGCTGCACTAATTCTATAGTATCACGCATCCATGTTAACACTACAAGACTCCATAATACCACGTGCACTTTGGTTGCCACAGGTGTGATACTACGGAGTTTAGAGTGTACCTAATTGTTATATAAGTTTTTTCTTTTGGTACCATGATAAGAAATATTCGAAATAGTGTGGAATGTCAATATATTAATGTGGGGCAACCAAATTGCAGATATCACCCCAAGATTGACGGCCAAGGATTTGTGGTGTATTTGTAAACTCAATCATTACAAAGGTGATGTATCACAACGAACTATTCTATGGTCCGGAAATGGGTATCTTTAGACGATCCAACTCCGGAAGTTGTTTCAAAGACCTCCAAATTGGACTAAGGTAGAGGGTGCTTAAACCAACACTTTAAGCTATTGCACATACATATGGCTATGTGGTTGATATATAAAATATATATTCATATTAGCCTTTGGGCTAATCATAGGTATCAAGAAAGAAAAAACATTTTTAGTCTCAATTGAATATTTGATGAATATTCAAAGTCAAAACTACTAGCTTCCTTATACCAATTCATAGGCCCCGTGTATGGCAACCTTGCATATGATGAGGACCCCCACCTTCATTGCCTAGAACCAACATAACATAGCTGGGTACTAGACCCAAACTACATCAAAGCCCAAGTAGTAATGGTATGCAAAGCCACACGGCTACCTCCATGATCCTTCCCGGTTTGCTTGCAAAACCATCACCTTGCATCCCGGGAACTGATCCCCTTGCATCCCAGGAAATGACCTTGTTGTGCTTTGTGGGCCTACCTCCTTGGCGTTGTGAATAGAATGACTAGAATAGGCATTGACAAGCCACCCTAATCCCACCATGAACCAACCCGAGATAGAGTGGAGCCTGTTACACCAATGGCACTTAATGGCACCTAAAACAGTCACTCCATGGGCCTAGACACTCCTACACCTCCGGGTACGGTTCAAGGTTGTAGAGTGTTGGCAATTGGGAGGCATTTATAGGTGTTGGTTTTGGATGGGGTGTTGGTTTTAGCACCATCTACCTTAGTGTGATCCAATTGGAACTAATCAATGTCCAACTTTATAGAGGGTTGTTTTTCTTATTGTAACCTCTTCATCCATAATGAATGAGTTCATATAGACACCGTGAAGTCCAAGTCAAGATCGGCTACACTACACTTATGGTTTAGCGTGGTCCACACCATTCATAGTTGATCTTCACAAGTTATTACATAATCACTCAAATTGAGGTATGTGGCCCTATTGTGGGAACTTCCAACTCTATAAACAATTTTGGGCGTTGAAGATGATCGGGAATTATCTTACGCAATTAGCAATTATGAATCATGAAGATTGTTGTGTCAAGTTACAAGATTGCAATTGAGCTACACAATTCATAGGAGACCAAAGTGAGACTTCTCTTTCACTTTGAGCGATCACATAGACCCTCCCAATTGTCCTATTTATTGAACCTAGAGTAGACATGGTTCAATCTCATCACAAGTCATGTATTTTTGGAGTAGTTTTGTCATCTATCACTTATAATATAGGCATCCAATCAAGAGGAGGGACCACAATAAGGCTCACATCCCTTATCCTCAACCTAGGCTTAAGAGGAAGACCATGAGGAAGACACACTATGTTATCATTGTAAACTAGGATTCGAATGCCACCTAAAAGCTAACAACGAAACAAAGGCCATATCCGCAATGACAATGACCACTACAATATATAATGTATGTCAAAATCCTAGTGTTTCCAAGTCCAGCCGGTTACATGTTGCGCTCTTATGGTTTTTCTCTCTTGATTTAGGGTATCTTTCATACATTCCTTTAAAACAATCTCGAACTTCAACCAGCCACATCTCAAACTCAAGCAGTGGATGAGTGCTGGCAGGAACGGAGGAGATCAGGGGAAAGTTACATCGGTCAAATCCGACGGTCGAGAAAGCACAGGCAACATGGCCTCACCAGAAGCCAGAAGCTGCTTTCATCGCCCATAGACTTCTTCTCGACAAGTTCATTTGTAATTAACAGTCGGTTCACCCCGCTCATTGGTTTACAATGAATGTTGAGCAAGACAAATATAATTGGTGACACTAAGTACAATAATTAGTGTAGTTTCCCCAAAACTTAGTCGATCTGGTGGGTAAAATTAAAATAAATATCCCCATTAAAATTGCATTTAGTGGCACCAATTTCGTCTGCCTTGCTCAATACTAAATATAAACTGCCCATGTACTGACACCAACACTAATTGTAACCTAACATTATTTTCTATTCCTTGCTACAATTTTTGAGCATTATAGATATAAAATGTTGCAATAGCTTACTTACTAAAACAAATTCATCTAGATTTCAATCATCCATGACAATACTTCACTACTACAAAAATGTCTGGATGCAGATTAGACCAAACTTTGTTTCAATAATTGGCACTTAGATGAACTTCTAGTACGTTGGGATGTCTTCTAGTACGAGAGAAGTCACCAGAGTGACAGAAAAATACCACATGACACTTCGTAAGATATTGAATGTAGGAGTTGTTTGTGGAGCTTCAAAATACACAACTGCCCACTGACTCATTCCCAGACGCATGCTCAATCATGCTTTCGTACTTCATTTGATAGATACATTACAAATTTATTTTCTTTCAATACCTATTTAGAAGCATGACACTCGCTAACCTCGCCATACAAAATTAAACTGACAACTCTGTCCACAACCTAGAAACAAATACCCTCATGAAAAGAATCTAGACTACGCCACCAATATATATACGTTTTCATCAGGATTCTATTTTTAAATGGCAGCATTAGTTCCCACGCTCTCCAACACCCTCAAGTTCGATTAATGAAAACTAATCTTCTCATTTCAGAGAAGGATAACCTGTTGAGAAAACGTAGGATCGGTGCACGCACAACCACAACAAAACTCAAAACCCTAAACGTAGACTCTTGTTTTGAAAACACCTTTTGAAACAGACAGAAACGTGTTTCATTGCAAACACATTTCCAAACATATTTGCATATGTTCGGAATTGTGTATGCTTCTATGTAGAAGTCAAACTTAACGAGATCTATGAGAGCCCTTCAGCAATTCGCTCAACAGCAAATACTAGCATCTTTCAAGAACAAAGAACAAGGAAGCAAACGAGCACAGAAGAGCCTTCCTGAAGACCCTCATTGAAGGATCCACCTGAAAGCAGAAATGGAAAGCACCAGGAAACAAGACTGACAAAAGCCACAAAAACCTGAAAGGGGGCATCATTTCATTGTGTGCCTGATTAAAAAAATGGTCATAGGTAAGCAGCTAGCAGTTTTGTCAACCTACATCACCTGGTGGTGATGATGGTCACACAGAAGACTACAAACCCCTGAAAATAAGAAACAATTTTATACGGCTCAAAACCAACATCTTGCAGCTCACCAGAAATGTCGCCTTTTACCTTATGCTCGGGGTTCCGTAAAATGCATTTCAAAGACGGAAGAGTTCTCCATGCAGGCCAACAAGCCCTGAGAAAAACTGCATTTATCCTGAAGAAGGGTTGATGCTTGTTTCCAGGAGTCTTCAGAGCTACATTAGCAGCAGCAATAGATGATGGCTTACGACGATGGTAATACAACCCCCTAGAAACCCCTCTTGGTCAGTTGTGACCACAACCCACTGGGTCACATATTTTTTCACTTCTCTGAGTCTCGATGCTGTCTGTCTGTCTCTCTACAATAAATGCCTATGAGCTATAAATCACAACCCCATCCTCCAGACATCTAATTGCTGAACCCCTCTAGACCAAGAATGTACATGTTACTTCTACAACTACACCATCCTGAGTTGCACTTAATCAATCTTCACTGAGGCGTAGATCATTCTCACAAACCAGTAGCAGGCATAGAAACCTATCGTTCCAGTCAGTACAAAGAAGGAATATGAGATGATCACCATGTATCCAAAGTACAAAACTCCTGAAACCACCTTAGTGATGTCAAGCTTTGTGAAGAAGTAGAACGCAGCATAGAGGAAAAGGTAGAGTGCTGATGACCCAGCAGTCAAATATGCCCTCCACCACCAGTGGTAGTCCTCACTGCATAGTTGGAAGTAGCAGAGCACAATTGTGATCTCAGCACAAGTGACCATGAGGATTATGAACACAATGAAGAGGAACCCAAAAATGTAGTAGAACTGGTGCAGCCAGATTGAAGTCAATATGAAGAAGAGCTCGATAAACACAGCGCCAAAGGGTAGAATTCCTCCGATCAGGATGGAGAACATAGGGCGCATGTACCAGGCCTGCTCTGGCACCTGTCTGGGGATCTTGTTGGTCCTCACAGGGTCTTCAACAGCTGGTTTCTTGAAGCCAAAATAGCTGCCAATGAAGACCAAGGGCACAGAGATTCCAAACCAAAGCAAAACCAGAGCGAACATGGTTGTAAATGGTACAGCTCCAGATGACTTCTGGCCCCAGATAAGAGCATTCAAGAGGAAGAAAATCACGAACACAACAGCTGGGAACATAAACGCAGTCCTCAATGTGTTAAGCTTCCAGTCTGTGCCCTTGAACATCTTGTACAGACGAGCCGACGAATACCCAGCGAACAATCCCATGAAAACCCACAAAAGAAGCATTGCTGTCATGAGTCCACCCCTGTTTGCTGGAGAGAGGAAGCCTAGAACAGCAAAGATCATCGTAACAAGGGTCATGCCAAAGAATTGCACTCCTGTACCCACATAAGCACACAGCAAACCGGCATGACCGGGAGGCCTGAACACATCCCCATGAACCAATTTCCAGCCAGTTTCTTCTTGAGCTTCTTCTTGAGTTTCGAGCTGATTGTACTTTGAAATATCGCGATGCAATGTACGCATCATGATCATGGCTACCATGCCAGAAAGGAAGAGTACAATCATGAGAGAATTGATGATTGAGAACCAGTGAATTTGGTCATCTTGCATCAGAAGATAAGTATCCCAACGCGATGCCCACTTCACTTCACTTGGCTGCGCATACACCAAAAGGTATGAATAAGTCACTGAGGTTTACTAGGTTGCTTACACCCTGGTGTCTCATAATTATCAACAAACATGAATGTGCAAAACTTCAAAACAGTCAACGTTACCATTCTTAGAGTATAAACACCTAGAAGTTTTGGGCTGTCAATAAACTGAATTGCTATGGCCAGCCCTATCACTACATTAGCAGTCAATGATACTAAAATGGTATAATTTCTTACCTTGAAGGCCACATCGTAAGTAAATATAATCTCCTCATTGGCAGTAACTTCCTGAGGAGGTTGATGGCTGGTCACAAAAACCTTTGATGCTGGATTGCAGGTCTTCAATTTTGTACTCTTATCTTCCCATGATTTTTCATACTCATGCTTCACACTGCACACAAGATAAGTGCGTTAGGGACATCACCTAAACTAGTAATAGGGGCACATTGCATTCGCAAAAATAAACCACTTCTAAATGTGTGAGCTTCTCATTTAGTGTGAAGCACAGTTCCTTGATCTAACCTAAATGTACGAGAATCTCCTGCCAATAATTCAGATTTCCAGAATTTCGGAAATGTGGCCAGAAAATATTCAAAATACCGTTCTTCAAAATGACTAGACAGTACATGCTCATAAAACATAACAAATGACATACCTCATAGGGGTCACCTCAAACCCAACAATCCGAGAAGTTGAGGTTTCAGAGTCCCGATGATATAACACAACAAAGCTAAGATGATTGAAGATGAAGTACTTCTCTTCCTTGTTGCCCTGCGAGAAAGGCCAAAGAGTTCGCTGATGCATCATAATTCAGCCCATCAGCAGACTTGAGTACCAATTAGAAACAGAAGAGAAAAACAACATTTCAAAAACATTAAAACATCACACTCACAGTTTCATAAGAGGCCTTGAATCCAATGGGAAAACCACGATCATATGTAACACCTTCGTTCCTCCTTCTAACCACAGCCACTGGAAGGTTGTCCAAAATCCTGCAGGTGCAAGTGGCACATTAAAACAGACACTTGCAAATAACTCAAACCAGAAGAAGTAGCACTCCAATCAGCAGAAGCTACAGAATTTAAATGAAATGACACAGACCAACAAATGTCAACTTCTCATGGGCAATTAAAGAGGGAGATAAGACACCAGAACATACATGTTGACTCTGTAGTCGTTCTCAATTCTGTCTTTGAACCCCTTGGCAGACTTATCTGAGAGCTTTTCAATCCGACAGACAATCTTGCATTGCTTATCTTCCTTCATTTTGAACTGGAGAATGGACAAGTAAGAAGGCATTAGTCACTAACGCTGGCACACTAACAAACTCTTAATGAGGTCCATAATAAATAATAACTATAGATTCATAATATTAATTGAGGCATCTTATAGCCGACATGTGCCCAAAACTGCGTCTCTTTCAGCCTAAGAGGAAAACCTAAACTGCTTAGCATTTCTCTAGGAACATGCGCCAGAAAATAAACAAAGGACCAGTCAACTGCAGATAAAGTCGCATCAAGCTCTAATCTCACAGGTATACGTCCAATTCTTCAGGCACTAGAAACTCTAATGAATTGCAGTAAAGCTTCAGCTATTCAAAAATCAACAAAAATGTACAACGTGTCAGAATACCTACAGTGTGATTAAAAATAACTTACTCTCTCGCACTCCATTGCAAAATATACATTTAAGAAAAAAAAATTCAATCATATATGAATAATTATAAATTGGCAGGACGATAGAAATATGGAACTCACAATGTAGGGAGAATTCTCAATCCGGTCCCCTCGAAGAACCTCCCCAAGATTCTCGGCAAGGTTAATGATCTTCTTTGGTGGGCAGTAATCGAGCGAGTAGTATTCATAAGGTAGCTGTGTCTTCGTAGACGTGATCTTGTTGACTTTCACCTGGATCTCGTCCCCCTGTCTCAACAAAAGCTTCATATAAATCTTCTAATTGATTCAATGTGCACTCCAGGTATACCCATTCTCTTCAGCAATAGCAGAAGAGCTTCACAGGATAGAGTCAAATTGACCAGATTCTTTGAAGTTTTTTTAAAGTAACTTCCACAAATATACAAAAGGCAAACAGCCCCACACTGGAGCAGTGTTGTCATCGACTGATCCGCCATGTATCCAGGGCTACTCCCCTTTAACAAGGCGAACCGAATCAAAATCCAGTACATAATTTACAGCTTATAATAAGACGCCTGGCAGAGATTGGCACTAGTCAAGAAACCAAAAGAGCGATAGTGTCCCAATTATCAACAGAAAGGACTTCCAAGCAAGATGATTCATATGTGAACAACAGATACGAAAGATGTACATCACATCACACCCCAAACAGACGAAAGTGCAACAAAACCTAGTCTACTGCAACAAGCGCAATCATGCAATTGTTCGATTGTCAACCACATACATTACCTTTGAAAGTGTTCAACAAGAGTCTATAGACTTCCACAGGAATTGCATGTACTACATATTAACTAGAACTAAAGAGAGTGATAGAGACACATGTCGTACAGAGATTCCCTTGTCAGGCACCTTTCACACTAAAGATCAAGGGCACTGACTACATGAACTCTTATGGGCCCCATGTGCATTCCAAACGAGGGTACAAAGAGAATATGAACATTTTTTCTCCGATACTTACCCTTCAGTCCCTTCTGCAGGCATACTTCGAGAGCGAACCACATTAGAGATCCATGCAAAATCAAATTGATCTCCAAATGTGACAGCTTTACTATCTCAAAGTATAAATCAGAAAATCAGGATCTCACGGCTTTCAATCGAGTTTAACACCAGACAGTTAAACAGCAACTACTTCTTGTAATCTAGAATAGCTTCAGTTACTATTGATTACAGAGTAAAAGGACCATGGTAGCACTGGTGAAAAAATCCACTGATCACTTTACGTTGATTTGGTTCTCGAAGGATATGGAAAATCTCTAATATGGAAATCAATCGATTTTGAAGATAACTTCTACAGCAACATCGGAGAAGCATAGTTAGTTTTTTATTGATTGCAACGAGTTGTGTACCAATGAAGTCATGTGTGATGATCATTACATTGAAATCAGAACTTGAATTAGGTTAAGCATCCAAGCCAATTTCAGGGGTAGCAGAGGTGTATGGCATTAGGAAAAACCATTATAAGTAGACCATTAGTAATTTCCTTCTATTAGAAGGACGAAGATCACGCCTGATTATAATATCAGGCCAACATTCAATGCATTAATCCTGATGACTAAGAGTCGACAAGCCATGTCTCCTTTCGAATTTCTTTAGTAAAATAGAAATTACTTAAATCTAACCCGAGAGCTACAAAGAATATATGCCGTCACAACAATGTCCTGATCAGGCCCGTGGCAACTTATTTGAACCCACATATTGTCACGAATGGAAAACAGCAAGAGCTAAACCAAGCCCTTAAAACGCTGACACTCTCGTCAAAAGAAAACCAGGAAAAGGTATACAATTTGAGTTAAAAAGCCTCGATGCAAGTACATCAGCACAAAACACCACAGACACGATGTAAAAAGACCTTGCAAGCCTCCCCTCCAATAGTATTTTTTCGTTATCTTTACACCCGTCGCAGATCTATATTGCTAAGTTTCTTAAGCTACACACATCGATCGCAGATCCTTGAAAAGTGCCCTGGCACAATGCATCATCAAAGCATCTACGTTCACTTAAGATCCATCCAAGTTTTTAAAAGCAGCGAGAGTCCTGAGCATAATCCAACGCTCTTACAAACACTTCTCATAAACATGGCGAGGCATAGCACCCCTCCTTCCACGTAGATCGGAAGGATCCAGGATAAATGAAAACCTGTGAGACCTGAAGTTATTCACCTTGCGATGAAGTTGCTGTCGTCACTACAAGGTAAAAAAATCCTTTACAAACCAAAACAAACCTCACCAGAAGAAGCAAGGCAGCTCACTTGCATTTCACGGCATCGAAAGAACACCATAACGGAAAGAAGTTCCAAAGTCCCTAAGGTTAAGACGCACGACCTAACGTTGACCAGCAACAACCTGGCCATCCTTTACATGGACCACGGCAAAACACACGAGCTGAAAGCTGCCTTTTAACATAAAGAAAGACGACAGGCAAACGAAATCACAAGACTCTCCGCCAAGAACACCTGGCGCCTAAATACGAATCATGCGAAAACCACGTCCCCGAGCCACCGTGATACCAAAATCGGAAAAAGGAAAAGAAAAAACAAGCCAGAGAAGCATGGGATCGTGTCGCGAAGGGAAGCGCACGCACCTGCGCGAGGTCTAGAGGAGCAACGCCGGGGAGATAGAAGGCCGACACAGCGGGGAGGAGGAACAAGAGTGTGACGCAGAGTGCCGCTCCGACGGCGGCCATTCGTGCCGCCATGAGGACGAGTCACCGCAGAGGGTGAGGTGATGCGATGCGAGACGATCCAGGCCGAGACGATGGCCAGGCCGGAAGCAGGGAGAAGACACAACGATGAGCGGAAAGGAAGGGAAGGGAAGGGAAGGAAGAAAGTGAAGCCGACGACGCAGCAGCAGAAGCAAGCAGCGAGTAGCGAGGGTTTGGTCGGAGGGAGAGGTCTCCGAGGGTTTGGAACTTGGGAAGAGAAGAGACTTGGGGATGGCAGCCATAGCCATGGCCATGGCCAACCCTTGTTCACACGTCTCGCGCGCCAAACCAGGTCTCATGACCCCGTTCACACCGGCGACCATGCATATAATGCATGTGCGACTTTATGACCTCCTTCCATTGGCCTACACAATGTGGCCACTCCGCATTTTAATATACTAACTTAACCTCGCTTATTATGATGCCTACTAATAAGGTGCATACAATGGGTGTTGAAGGGTTGCTTTTCTCTATTAACTAAGGTATGTGGGTGTTATTTGGACCGTTTTTCATGGTCTCGAGCTTCCCTTGATATGGTTGCATGAGGTAGTAAATCTATGATGAAACATTTGTAAAAAACGGATTGAAAATCGGACCTTCCCTTATTTAGTTACGGTTATCGGAAGTGCATGTTTGTTGGCTCTGTCTGTAGGACAGAGACTATACATCAACTTCTTCGTTTCAAGAGCAAATTTCCTAACCACTTTGCGTTCACACTTGGACGTTACTTGTTCTTGTTATTTTTGGTCCACTTTATTTAATGTGGATGTTAACTATAGTTTATTTATATATATATATGATTGCTTCCTAAAATGTATTGAAAGAAATCTAGTTAACTATAGTTATTTTGGCAGTTCTTGATTATTTATTTTAGAAATTACGGGTGATAAATGAGTAGCTTCAATCCTTGACTTGCATTTGAGAAGAAGGTGCACAAAATCCAAGAAAGGTTTGGTATAGTAAATAGCCATGGAATGGCATGAGCAAAGTGGACAACTACAATTATAGTCTTTCATAGTAAAGGACAAAGTCTCCCGGTTCTACCATTTTCTTGTTGATTTCTTATTACTTGGATTACATAGGTCCTCCTAATCGTGTTCATTGTTGAGTGTGGAGTGGTTATCGATATTTGAAGGTGTAGTTAAGTCTCTTTTGAACATGTGGCTTTATGATGTTTGCATTTTGATCCGAACTGAACCAAGTACCAATCAAAATGACGTTTTAAAGTAAATCTAGACATATTTTCAAAATGTGGGCTTTTTGATTGCTTCAAACCTATGGGCCAATAAATGTTGAATAGTGAAAAGTCGATCAAAAGAATTACTATTAGAATATCATAATCAGTTATGCACATTCTATTGGAGGATCTTAGCATACAATCGTATCGTAGGATTTTCATATAGAATTCAACATATTATAATTTTGGACTTGGACTCAGTCCATTTTTTTACTTAAATATGAGATTCAAATATAGAGGTCCGATTAACAAAACAAGCCACTCAAGACTAGATGGTTAGAATATTTTGAGCACGTAGCTTATTTTTATTTTATTTTAAACACATGTATTTTTGGTGACCGTTCTTTGATCCACACCTAACTACTTACCACTCAATTTGAGGTTTCCAAATTATTGCTATGTTAGATCTAGGTATGTCTACCTTAAGATAAGTCTGGTTAAAACGTTGTATTTGCCAATTCCATTTGCTAACCCTTTACTGCCCCCGGATGCATTCTAATGAACTTGCAACTCTCAAAAGGCTTTTGATGTCGAGGGAAATTTATGCCACTATTATCAACATATGTTATGACCGGTCACTTGTACGTGGCAACCAACTTCATTGTGAATACCGTATGTGCAAAGAGAAAAATATTTTTCTTTTACAAGCTTTGAGCCTATCCAAATGTCACAAAGTCATAGTCCTCAAATTGGGGCAACTAGTGAAAAAAAATTAAAAATCGTTTAAAACTTTGGATGATTGGGTGGATGAGGAAGTTCAATAAAAGTGTATATAATTCAAGTACGTGTATGTGTGAGTTAATTTTGAATTTTGGAGTTCACATGCTTATTTTAGAGGTGGTCAGAGTTGATTGACCGGATGATGAATGTCTCTCTTGAATGCCACTTTTGAATCATATTTGGCTCGAGGGTGTTGCTCACACTACTGAACATGGTTGATTCTACAATGGGCAACACCCACATGCATGAAAAATCTCTTCCTTGTTCAACGTTTAATGACCTTCTACAAACTTCAAAATGACTTTGAAGCATCATTCTCCTTCAAAAAACACATACACATGCATATATATATAAAAAGAAGAAGAAAACAAATTGGACTTGCACCCATCTATTCTTGAAACTTCAAAAATCTCCAAGCCAATTGGAACCCCAAATGAAGGCATAATGTTGCTCCACAATGGCTTCTCTTTTGGAGAGAAAGCATGCAAGGCTCTTGGGGTAATGAAGTGCTAAATCTAGTTGCTTATCCCCTAAATGCCCAAGAAGCCAAGAAGTGGTTGTGAGCATTTTCAGGATATATACTTCCCGAGGCAAACTTTTCTTTTTCTTCTTCTTCTTCTTCTTCTTCTTTCCCTTGCACCTTGACATGATAAAATTTTGCACCATCAGGAGCAAATCGATTTAAATTTTATATCAACGACTCTAATGCATGGACCTTGAAGTGGTTGGAACCTTTATTTATTTTTCTTTATTACAAAATTAACTATGTTGGGAAAGTAACAATGTCAACGACATAAATATTTTTGGGTTTTCCCACCAAATTATGCAAATCATAATTCTAGCCAATCGTATCGAAGATTAAGTGCTTTTGATACAAATCTTGGAGATTTGTATTTTATGAAGGAAAATGCTTGTAAAATGATTAGGTGGAAACCAAGAATAAATATCTATAATCCAACCACACATATATGATTCAAAATTAACTCTCCGAAACTTTCTCTTATTTGGCAACACAAAATAAAGTTTATAATTCATACTTTATAATACATCTTGGATTCAAGCTAAAGCCATGTGTTTTTAGGGGTTAAATGCCAAAGTGGATGCTTTTGGAATCGGAGGGCATTACATGTGGGGCTAGTGCCTTTTGTGCAGGTGGAATGCACACTTGCTAAGTATGCAATGTCGGAATGAAACTCCAAAATCCCTGCACACTTTAAGCAAGTTAAGGCCCTAGGGATTGGTTTACACCATGGAACACAAATTCATACCATGTAAGATGGCATTTTCCATGGTCCGACTTGATGGTCCATCTTCCATGGTTTGATTTCTTTTAAAAATCAACTTACAAAGCCTTTGGGCCCCTCACTAGTTGTAAACCGAATGTGGACCAAGAAGAATGACCATGCACCAAAAAGTGAATGTGCTTAATTTTTTTTAATATATGCCCAAAAAGGGCAATACTGAAAAGAAAAAATAAATCAAGTTTGACCATTCTCTTGTTTTCTCTTGCCTTCACTTCTCTTCACTTCTCAAAAAAAAACTCATTTAAAATTATCATAACAACATTTCTTTGTCATGGGCCCCTACCTTTTTCTACCAGAACACCTCTTTTGCCTTTCCCATCGCAAAACATGTGGGACCATGCCAATGGACAACGAAGGCCTTAAAATATCTCTTTTGGGGACCTCGAACTTCATGATCACTCTGAATTTTTTTTCCTTGGTGTAAATTGAAGTGGTCCCAAGACGAGTTCAACGACCAATCGCAGATTTTACACAGCCTTGGGACGACTTCACGGTCCATGGTGTAAACAACCCCTAAGTAGAGAGCTTCGTGGAAACCAAGGGCCCTTGACCCAAAGTCAAGCAAAGACCTTGACTTCCATAAAGCCCTCCCCTCGGGGCCTTATCTTATGTGTAAACACTTTGTTACAAATGAAAGTTAAAAAAAACTTAATTGCAACATGGGGGCTTTCCATCATGGAATCAAAAAGTTACATGCATTCCAAATTACAATGTATGCACTAGACCAATGCAAGTCATTATGATGCATAATCCAACCGCCACATTAGATGACGGCATTTACTTGTCTTAAATTTTGCAAGGGTTGACGGTGGGTAAGCCACCTCCCTATCCGATTTGTCACTCAAGGTCCATGCCCGAGCTAAGTACCACTACACTAAAAAGTTATATTTAGTGTTTGATTGTATTCAATGTTGTTACCATCTCACCATGTTCAACACTAATTTTGAACTCCTTGATAATTAGTGTTAGACATAAATGTGCCACTACCTTCCCTACTGCCACCTCTCTTCATGTGAAGCATGGATTTCATATCCTTACTAACACTAAATTCAAACACGTAACTTCCACATATTACTATAGTTCATATTTAGTGTTTGAGCTTACATTTAATGTTACTTACTTTCATACGATTATTGACATTTAGTGTATGCGTTCATATTTAGTGTATCAAACACTAAATAGCCTTTTTAGTGTAGCTTGTGAACATGAAGCCCCCGCGGACATATGATTTACGCTACCCTAAATTCGTTGGAACTTCACTTCATTAGTTGGACTCGAATGCACATGAAACCTATTATGTGAAAATCCGGGATTCAACCATAGGGAAGTAAAAAAAACAAAGTTGATCGTACATTTTGGGGTTTAAAAGATGCACCATTTGGTGTATATTAAGGGTGGTTTGGACCATTAAGTCAATTGTGCCCACTTTGTTGCACGTGACCGCATGGAGTGGGTGTCCAAGACCCAAAATTGTAGTGGCACACTAAATAGTCCGATTAGAGTGGGTGGGAAGTTAGGGCGGAAATAATTAGTGTGGCCATGCTAATTTTCTAGTCAAGGCAAAATTAACGTGGGTTCCAAGGCCTCAGTTCTTCTCCTAAGTCTTCATGAAGACTTCCGACAAAACATAAAATTTTAATGGTAGGGCAAAAGTAGCACATAACAAAGTAATCACCCCTGTCAATGTCATATTAAGAATATAACTGATAATAATATGGCCCACACTAAATTTTGTGGGCTGAAAATTGATGTGGCCCACATCAGTTCTCATTATGAGACTTAGTGTGGGCCATAGAAAATTACTATGAACCATAATAATTGGACCTTTTTAGTGTACTTTGCATGGTCTTTGTCATGTAAACCCAATGACATACAACTCTTTGCAAATCATGTACCTTTTTTGTTTTTGTATTTGTTTTCACACCTTTACATTAAATTTTAAAATAATATATTTATCTAAAGAGATATTCTTAGTTCTCTAATGTACCTAGAAATATGAGTACTTACACAAAAAAATTAAGTCTCCGAGTTTTTTTTAAAGTTGTATAATGAAGTTTTTGGTGAATCATCTTCATTTGAATGAATTACTTAACCCAAAATACTCAATCCTTTTATTTTCTTTTTCAAATAACAACACACATTGTTTATTTGCCATAAAGTGAAGATTGCAAGTTTAGAGAGAAAAATTTGTATGAAGCATATTTGTGTGATAACATTGATTTATACATCACACCCTTCCAATAGGTGAGTTCCATGTAAGCAATTTCTAAGATAAATAAATAAATAATTTAAATTACTTTCATTAATTATTTAAAAAATGATCATGAAAAAACACACACACAATATTAGATGTAATATTTCTAGATGTTGGTTGAATTTAATGGGAGTGTTAGGTAAATGAAACTATATGATGCACAAAAGGCAATATTAAATGACAATTAGTTATAAATGACATAATAAATAAATAATAAGATGAAAACTTATTAGTAAGTTGATTACATGGTCTACTACAAAATATATCACGATCCCCACAATTCATTGCACGTAGTCAACCATGTAGTTGATAATGTAATTCACATTTAAGGTCAATTACAATGGCATTTTCATTGGTTAATTTAGGGTTCAGGATTCACAAGTGTCTTATGTACATGCAATCAATGCAATCATTGACATGAAATTGAGGGAAAGGATGTAAATGAGTACATCACATATTTCATTGATAACATCTATGTGTTATTTTGTAAATGTTAGCCCCATATAAATTTCCCAAGTATATTCATACACCAACGTCATGTTATACAACATGTAGAACCACATTTGTAGAATTGTATGCATGCATGTTTGTGATATATAGTAGAAGGTATCAATCGTTTTAGTTATCCTTACTCTCAACGGTGAGTAATTTAATTTATAGTTTCAAAAAAAGAAACCAACATGTAACCTTGGAAGCACATTGATTGAGATCCAAATCAAGTTCGACCGGTGAGCCACGGCCACAGCTTGCTCCTATTGCTTGTGCTAGCTCGACATCTGGTGTACCTCACATTTCTTTGCCTTTGCACATGACGACTTGCATGAATTTCCTCAACACATTGTTCAATTGTTAGTTGTTGTGACCAATGCACAAACTCGACCCACAACCTCTAGTTGTTTATCTCATGCATGCATGTTTGTTGCATGATTGATGACATGATCTTGCATGATAGGGCTAGTTGAACCATATTGTGGACCCACCAAGTCGTTAATCATTTGCCACTCATTCGTTCTTAGTAGTTGGAGCATTGACTATTTGAACAAAACTCATATTGAGGCATGAAATTACTTTTATTCATCGTTCACAAAGGTTTAGACATCCTAGAGTTGTTGCATCTCCCATTCCACCTTACTTGGAGGCTTTTCCCACCACAACACACCTACGATGAATTGGCCATTGGAATCTCACTTGTAAGTAGGCGAGCTTTCCCCCTTTACCATGATTCCCTACATGACCATTCCAAAAGGGGATACTAGAGAGTGTAAAAACATATGGCCCATTTTGAATCACTTGGATCAAAATCAATCGTCGCGTTGGTGATAAGCTCAGTGGTCGTAGTTTGGGGGTCAATGATGTAGGCTTCATGCTTAAGCTTACCAACTCCATTCAATCTTGTTCTTATAGTAATAATAACAAGAAAACGGTAGAACCGTGAGGCTCTGTTCTTTATTATGAAAAAGATTACAATTGTAGTTGTCCACTTTGCTCATGCCAATTCATGGCTATTCACTATGCCAAACCTTTTTTGGATTTTGTGCACCTTCTTCTCAAATACGGGTCAAGGATTGAAGCTACTCATTTATCACCCGAAATTTTTAAAATAAATAATCAAGAACTACCGAAATAACTATAGTTAACTAGATTTATTTCAATGTATTTTAGGGAGCACTTATATATAAACTATAGTTAACATCCACATTAAATAAAGTGAACCAAAAATAACAAGAACAAGTAACGTCCAAGTGTGAACACAAAGTGGTTAGGAAATTTGCTCTTGAAACGAAGAAGTTGATGCATAGTCTCGGTCCTACAGACAAAGCCAATAATAATAACAATAGCAATAATAATAATAATAATAATAATATTATTATTATTAAAACAAACTTGTTGGGACACAACACATGTGGCATTCTAGTAAAAACTATAGAGGATACCACATGATAAACTAAATCGCTTGTTTAATTGTTTGGCAATCATTGATGTAGGGATGTAACATGCAATATGGACAACAACCTTGTCTCATCTTGTAGGGAATGAACATTGGGGGTGCACACTTGAATGTTTGCACATGCCCAATACCCACAACATTTTCATGTATTTGTGGAACATAACAAACATGACACAAAAACCTCTCGTCATGGATTTAATTGGGTAGTGGGGATACCTTGATGCTTCCCACGACAATGTCAGTCCACCCCCCCCCCCACCCCCGCCCTCTCATTGGTTGTGTGCCAACTTGACAATCTTCTACAATCATTCAAGTTTGGACTTCAAGTTCCAATAATTTATTTGTTTATTTATTTTTGCTGCAAGGTTTGATGTCTAGGCCATTGTGCCACAAACCCCCTATAATAGGCCAAAATGTGGATAGGAGATGGGTGCATTGGGACAAACATGCTTCTAGTGAGTTCCTTGACCTCTCAATTTTTTTGCAAAAATGTCCTCTCTCTTGTTCTATACATCAAAGTGGCAGTGAGCATCATGTGGTACTTTGAGCCCATAACTTAGTTCACCTCATTAACGTCCAATATTGACGAGTGGTTGCTTCACAACCCCTTTGTAATTCTATGTAGTGTGTCCCCATCTCTTAGAGAAATGCTTTCACGTTGGTTTTATATTTGGTGGCGTCCTCCCTAACTTGTCATGTCATGCCCCTATGTGGGAAGACATGATCATGCAATATTTTTAACATACACATGTTTTGTAGTCATGGGCACCATGGTTTTTGCTTGAGCCCACGCATGTTCAAAATCGGTTGTTGCGTCACAACCCATCCACCTTAGTCACAACTAAAGAGATATGTTTGTCACATAGTAGTTGCATTTCACAAGCATGATCAAAATGTAGTGTTTCCATGTCCTTTATGCATGCTAGTCAAATGCACTCCATCTCAACTAATTGATGAACTACTTTTGGCAAAATTGTTTTCAGCAAAAACAAATTTACAAAAGTTGGGTCCACTATTGGTTCCATAATCACATCACATTAGTGGGTGAGGAAGACAAGCAACACAAAATAGGACGCACGTGGGGCATCTTCTCATGTGTTTTTATTATTGAGTAACGTTGTTAATGCCATGGTTGAACATGTTAAGGTAATTCCTTAGCTTGAGGATCTGGAATGGGTTTAGGTGTTGAAGTGTCGCAATGAGGTTCAACTACATGTGACATAGGTTGCTAGGATAGATGCTTTGTTTGGATTTCTAGGATGGTGTTTGGCACATGCGATCATGAGTTGGATTGTTGATGGATATGACCCTTCATTCTCCCAATTGGAAAGAGCCACATGTCTATAATAACTAGTGCAACTAATTGTTGTTATCCACTTTACCAAGGGTTTACCAAGGGTGAACCTTTAGGATGAAACAATCAACCCCCCCCCCCTTCCCATGTCTCATTGATTGATGAAAAAGAGCCCATTATCACATGATGCACAAACATTGACTAGACAATACTAATACTACCATAAACTACCCTAATTACAAGTTAGTGTAATTGGGATGAAAAATCATTATGTGGTAAAACACATTGGCTACTTCTGAAGAATAATTGTCAAGTGATTGTCACACCCATATTAGCATGTTGGGGATGGGAAAAAAAAGAAAAAAGAAAAGGCAAAAACATTTGCTTTTGGATGGCAATTTGAGGTATGTAAAGTCAAATATTTGGGATGAGAAATATGTTAGTTAGTATTTTTGCTATCAGATGATAAGTTGAGTTATCGGAATCATCATAGTTTGCATTAGACATAGCAACCAAAGTTGACTAAGTGCCAAATTTTGTTGGCTAGTATTATTGGTCTTGAGTGCTAACACAAAGTTTAGAATTTGATCTCGAGTTATGTTGAGATGCTTGTCAACATCACTTGAGATATCCATACTCACATGATAGCACACCCGTTTTGTAAGGTATATAATTACAATCAAGTTCTCTAAGTCAAGCTTCACACAATTGTGTTGTTATGTGCAATTCTTAGATACTATGAATGTTCATTTACATTCTACATTAATTTTGGGCCACATTTTTCAAGGGCAATAGAGAGATAAAGAGAGAATTTAAGCACCCGGGGACCGGGGGGGGGGGGACTTACATGCTCGCATGAATGAGAGACACTTTACCTTTGGGCACAAGCCAAGCTTATATGTAAATTTGGCCGTTGGTTGATAACATGAATGACTTAACCCCTAAGTGCCTAAGCCTTTCGGAATGCACTTTTCCTAAGAAATATGTGCATGGCTTTAATACAATCCCCAATGGAGGAATTTGTCTTTTATCCAAAATCTAACCGTATAGATGTTTAAAGAACTTGTTTATTAGTATGCATACCAATTTTGAGACCGAGATTGCATAAGAGTTGTGAGATTCAATCAAGAGAAATGTATACATTCTTTTTTTTGTATGCCGCCCCTCCCCACAATGTTGGTATGATTTGCTCATAAGTGTTTTTAGGAGTTTGAGGTGACACGAACAACTCCAACATGTGAAAGAATACGAAAATGTGATTCCAAAGACCCTATGTATGCACATAGAGCTATCCCAATCATTTCGCAATCCTCCTTGCAATTCTTGAAATGCATTTTGTTTATTTTAACACTTGACGATTTGATATTGCAAATTACTTCACATTGGTAATTGTGAATACTAATATTTGACGGTCAAAAATATGGAATTTTTTTACACTTTCCACTACGACACTTTTCAAAAGAACTGAATAATGAGAATTCTTTGGATGTCAAAAACAAGTACAATAGTCCAATTAGCTGAAACATTGAGGAAATAGTAAAGCACTTTCTCCACCCATTCCCTATATCACGGACATATATGCCTTTGCGACCCTCTCTAAAATCAAATATTTACTCTTTTTGGTCAAAAATGCCTCAATCCAAAAGTTGCCCTTCCATACTGCCCGCCAAAAAAATTTACGCGGTCAAAGGAATTTACATGCCCACACACAAACGAGCCGAAATTTTTGGTCAACTATATATGGTTGCTCGGGCACTTAGGGGTTAACATGCTATTTGCATTTGCATTCATACAAAAATTTTGGTTGATCCTCAATTTGATGAAGCACAAAGTCTCAAGCATAGACTTTACACGTGGTGCAATAATCTTTTATTGTCACAACGATGGATTTGTTATATCCACATTACATATGATGAAGGATGTTGTATGAAGATATAGGTAACATCATAGTACCTTACTACACCTTTTACACATACTATTGTGGATTGAAAGTTAGCGTGGGTAGAAAGGCATTTTATAGTTTGGACCCGTGCCGTTCCAACATGTTGCACATTGTAGTTAGTTTTTGCTATGGCTTAAAACAACAAAACCCAGGGAACAAAGTCTCCAGGAAGACTGAGCTAGTGTCTATAAGGGTTATTGTCACATTGGATTAAGGATTTTATTAACAACTTAAGACTTTGCCTTTTTCGTTCCTTCCTTATTCCACTTATCCCACCCTCTTATGATTCTTTTGTGCACTTTCAGTAGTGAGTGATTCCGTCCTTTCATAAGGTAATTTTCTATCACTCTATGGTTGTGACCTATATCAGTCGTGAAGCCCAAAAGCTTGGCAAGTTGGCAGGGCAATTTGTCAGGACCGAAGTCCGGGTAATGTCTTTTAGTAACCACATCGTCTTGAGTATGCCAGAGATAAAACTTGCAAATTCCTTAATTAACTCCTTGTTATCAACTTACCAGCCTCATACATGTCTTCATGTGCTCAAGTCACCACCTTAGTCTTCAACCATCTGGTGACTCATCTCAACAACCATTCACTTGTTAATACAAAAGTCATGCATTCACAGCTAGGCTATGTTCTTCCTTAAGGATTTAGTCCTCTATAGACTAATCAATCAACATACAAAGGGTAAAGTCTTACTCCAGTAAGATATTCTTTCCTTTAGGGGAAGGTACAGCTTTGACAGCCTATAGCCTGCCTCTAGCCCTTCCATCTTTTCAGCTGACACTTTGCTTAACTCTTCTCTTCTTTCCCTCTTTGACACACTAGCTAATGGCTGTGAATTTGAGGCGCTAGCCCAGGCGATGGCCTCACTCTAGCCTCCCTGTCTTTCTCTCTTCCTAAGACTATTGCCCTTCTCGGCTGGCTACTAAGCAACCCCTCGGGACCTCTCAGTCCTCTCTACAGACTATGGCCATTATCTTTTCTTGACTTGGCCCATGGCCTGATCCCACTGGTCTCGGCTACTAGTCTTTAGCCAAGTCTATTGCCCTTCTTGCTTCTCGTCAAGCTTGCCTAACATGCCTTCTTCACGACAGGTTGTCTGTGTCCGTCAAGTTCCCTTCTTCGACTGACCAGGTGCCTCGCCACTCTCTGGCCTTTTATCAAACTATTGCCTGTCTTAGCCTTGCTCTCGGCCACTTCTTGATCTTTCAGACCATTGCCTCACCTCAGTCACACTCCATATCTCTCAACCTCTTTCCGTCTCATCTCTGATCACTCACTCTGAACCAATCTCTACTCTTCCGAATGCAGATTTCCTCTCAGACTACTTGCCTGATTTTGTCATTACAATGCTATGTCAGACTACTTGCCCAACCTTACTTCCAAATATCACTCACAACATTTCACATAACTTACTTCAACAATCCTCTTCACTCATAAGACAAACAATTTCACATAATACTTCACTCATAATCATCTCATTAACACAAAAGAGATAAGTCCACTTCAGGGTCCAAGTTTTGCGGCCCTTTAACTTCCTAACATTGTCATTCCAAGCTTCCTGCTTGGTCAAGACTATTGCCTGGCTCAATCACTGAGCTACAGACTTCTACACCTATTGCTAATCTGAGACTATGTAAGATCTTGTTGTTTGCAAATAGCCTGTCTTCCTACTTGCCTGGCTCCTTCTTAATGTCGAGAGAGAAGACCAGGTGGTTAGCCGTCGTAACCACTTCTTAACGGCTATTGCCTGTTTTCATCCCTTTGGATGGCTACTGACTGCCTATAGCCGAATGAAAGACGTTAAATTTCAAGAATTGTCCTTTTCAGACAGGCGATAGCCAAAAAATCAGTTCTCTACACATGTGCATATGAATTTTGAACCAGTTTAACGCACGGTTTAACGTGGTCCCCAACGATCCAAATATGCCATCATTTTCGACCATCATTTTTTGAACGATGGGACAATGGACTCACCTCCACCATGTTGTGTGTTGTATAATAGATGTGTGGGTGGGAAATTAAGATGGCTTATTGATCATAAACTATTACATTCAAATATAAAATGATGAATATACCAAAATGTTTATATTATGGTTTAGTATTTATATTTATATATTCTAACCCACAATCGTCCATGTTGTGTAAAATAGATTGATTATGAATTTGTGATTTTCAAACACATAATATTGTGGGCTCAAAACGGCATGAACCAAGAGAAAGAGATATTGAGCAAAATTATTGTGATACGACAAAATTATTGTGGGCCACAAGACTAGGTGTATAACATTGTTTGTGGTATTTAGTGCCACTTCCTATTCGGAGTTACATAGTGCTATAATTCTTTATTAGGAATGTAATAATTTACCAAGAAAAATCATTTATGTTCTATAATGCCCAAAGAACCTAATCATCTTTTGTTAGTAAAAATTGAATTCGGGAGTGAGAAGTTAATGTATTGCATAATTGCAAATAGTAAGTGACACTAAATACCATAAACAATGTAGTACCTTGAGGAGGTACAACACATATTTGGTAAATCTGTAGTATGTTTCATAAAATTTAGAGAACACCCTAACGTATTCAGGTGTATCTTCACAAAACTACGTTCTTTTGACTATAATATTTCTCAAATGTGCAAAACTTAAACAAAAATTGGTTTGAGATGATCCTAAACTACTGGATGATGGTGGAGATGTACGCAAATCGAACGGCATGATTGGCGGTTCAATTCTCAACCATAATATTGTCTCTCTACTTGATGGAAAACTAGCCAAGTGGTCAAGTGCCTCCTGTGTTCTACACACCATAAATAAATTCAAAATAAAACTTAAACAAAAATTTACTCCCCATCAAATGTTTCATGGTGGTGTGATGTTTCATGTGATTATGCAATTAAATACATATGATTCACATGAGTGCAACATCTTCTTTTATAGGATGCTTTTATAACGATTATTTTCATTAAAATGCTACATTAAATATTGTATTTATTGTCACCAATTCTATTTGTCTTGCTCAATACTAATTGTAAACCGCCCGTGTAGTGTTACCAACACTAAATATGAACCTAACATGATATGTCATTCCTTGTTTAAAAAATTTGCGGCATTATAGGTTTACAATGTTGCAAATGTTGTCACTTACACTAAGTGATTTTTTCATCCAAGTTTCAGTCATCCATGACAATATTTCATTACATAAATGTTAGGATGTAGATTATACCAAAATTCATTCCAATAACTGGCATGGATTTCATCCATAACGGTGCTTGTAAAGTGTCAAAACTACTACAATAACATAAAACACTATATGACACTAAACACAATATTTAGTGTAGTAATTTGTCATATTTTAGTCACGTGATTTGTTGAATTCTTGGTTTAAGTGATTTAAAGTCAAAATGTTGGCATCTTTTTCATAGTGTCCCCACACCTACATATGCATAACAAATCGTAATGGTAAGCCCTCCATTTCCCATAGTGAGGTTGTTTCATAGTCACTTATTTGTTGTAGAGCTTAGCATACACTTATATCTTCAAGAGACCATAACCGATCACTCTTCCAAAAACAAATGGGTTATCAAAACTTGTTGTAACATTTAATCTACGGAGGCACAATATCATCCATAATTCTCATGAGTTGATCGATTATGATTAATAACCATCTCGAGTAGGTGGGTGACTCGCTGCTCTCGCAACTCGTCACCCACTCTCCTCTCATTGCTTATCTAGTCCATAGTTTCATGGGCATGGTGTTGTATTTGGTATAGTAGAACATGTTTAAGTGAACGGTGTTAAAACGAATGATGTTAAAATGAATCGATACCACTCCAACATTGGAAGTAACCAACAATGTGATACAATCCATTATCCAAGCGTTGAGGCCACTGCACAAAATGCAGCATGGGATATCATCATAGCACACACGGTGATTTCCCATACGAAATCTCATCCACTGGATCCTTGAATCTCAAATCCAACAACACCAATGCACTCTACCTTGACACCCAATATTGACAACGGACAAAAAAGACACAACATAATATACGACAAACGTGATCTTAGTACCTCCAAAGGCAATGGAATGGTGGTACAATCTATGAGACAAGTACCTTACCTCGTATAGGACATGCAATCTTAAAGAAGTCCAAGGACTTATTAAACTTACATTAAGGAACTTCACAAATGATGTGACATGACCCAAGGCTTCACTAGATGTAATGTATGTGGGGCCTTATGTGGCCACTCTTCTCAACCCTTGTTTTGCCTAGGGTTTGATTTCTTTCCAAGATTGATTATAATGTGAGTTTTGCAAGCTTGTTTTATGAAACTTTTGTGGAGCAAGATGGTTCACATAAAGTTGGAGAATATGTATGTATGGTTGGGGTTTCTATATAACGTCATGAGATTCATGTAAGAATAGTCAAAGCAAAAACTTCTAAAAAATAAAATCGTAAGATAAAGAGAATAGTTTGTCTTGGTATTTTTTTATAGATATATTCATCTTATAAATACATATGACTCATTCTAAAATGAAGGCGTGAATGCGATTCTATGTGTAGAGTGTGAATGACATTTGTTAATGAAATAAAGAAAGAACACCAAAGATACTTGTTATTAAAAGAGATTGGATTGTGTGCTCAAAATTTGCTAACTATTGAAGGCTCAACAATTATATATATATATATGAATTTTTTTCACTTTGACAATGAAACAAGAATTTTATGAGCTCCAAAAACTATGAGAAAAATGACTATTCCTAACATGATTTGGAGTTGCGCCACCTAATCCCTAGACATTGGGGGTACTACTAATCATCTTGCACCAATTGTATGCTTCATATTATTATGCAAAGTGGGTGCAATGCTAGAAGTGTCCATTTATAGTTTACAAGTGTTACTCAGTTATTTTTCTTCATTGGACACTTATATTTGATTGGTGTGTGATTAAGTGAGGATCAAAGAACAAGCACCATAAAGACACAAGCTTAAAAGAGATTGGATTATATCTTCAGATTTAATTAACTACTCCATATTCAATCGTGAGCACAATCAAGAGGACCTATGTAGTATTCAATCAAGGAATCAACAAACATGCGATTCTAAATATCACAATTAATCAATAAAAACTCCAAATTTCAATATGATTTTTGTTAATGCTTCGTCATAGACGTTCTCTTGCAAAAGAAGTTATGATATGTATATCTAATTGGCAGGTGTTTGACAATGTGAAAGTCAAACCAAATTGTACCCCTTCAAAAGACCCATTTACCTTACTTTATTAACAAATATGGATATAGTGTACCTACTAGTACACATGCACTACAAGTAGTATCTAAGGTCCATTTTACATGAGAGGTGAACAAGGCTTTCAAAATCCGAAGCCAATTGACACAAAATTTTGACTCGGGCCAAGAAAGGAGGAAGTTCTCACATGGTCTCAAGGAAACAAACTTGGTTCCCACTTTGCTTTAACCCATTCCATCACTGTGCCATGTTTTGTCTTCAGTGCATCAAAATACAACTTCATCTCATTTGAATACGAATCTCAAATTGACCTCGACTTTGTTAGGTAAAAGTCTCGGGGTCAATTCAGCGGATTGGACCAATCACATACAATGGATTTACACATGTCAGAGCCCCAGATTGACGTTGACTCCTCATGTAATGCGACCCTAAATTAGTGGAGGTGGTTGGGAGAAGAGATCCCACCACTGGTAAGATTGCAGGTCTAGAACACACTTCTCATTTGACACAAGCAGTCATTGCGACACGACTTCGTTCACATGTCCCAAGTCCAATCTACAATTGTCACATGGGGTCTTGTCGCAATGACTGTCCGTGCCAAATGGGAAACGTTCTAGACCCCACAATACTAGTAACATAGTGGACCTTGGCCAAAATGCACGGTCCACAATGAGCACCACTCATTGGGACAAAGGGTGGGCCCCGTAAATAATATGTGTTTTTTTCTTGCACAATAATGGTGGTGCTTCTATGTAGCCACTATGGTGGGAGGAAGTAACCGAGTTCGTGAGGGAGCCGAGTTAACTAATATTGTTCTCCCTCTTTAGTACGATACGGTTGGGAAACACGAAAAAAAAGTTGTATTATCGAGGTGTCGTCTTCTCATTGATATGACAAATGGTGTAAAGTTGTCGTATTATTGAGGGAATATGAAAACATAAGTACTATGAGCTTAATAATATACATAATGAGTTTAAGCAATATAGATGGTATGAAATAATGACTTATAACTCAAACAAATACAAATGTTCTCAAGAACTCTTGAAATAGGAGTCCAAAGATCTCTGCTGTTGCCTACCTAAGTGAGCAACTGTGATCTTATCTAAATTCCCTACTAACTTCTGAAAACTAATATTTTTATTAACACCAAAATATAGAGAGTTTTATAATAAGAAACTAGACAACAATGATGCATGACGCTTAGCATCAAGATGTTGGTGATACTAAATCACCCATGTACAAAGCGACATACTAGGCAGGATGCCACTCTAACCCTAACCATGTCCATTCTACACTAGTAACCCTAATTATCATTAAGTTCCCAATGATAAGTGAAGTTCCCAAGTAGTTCCCAAGTGAGAATGGATGTATTTTAGATGTACAGAACGTAGATGAAAGGAATTTCAGCATCAACTACCTCTTTAGTATGACAAAACATAGATTCTACATGTCGCATTATCGAGTGTCGTAGTCATACAAAAGAGGGAGTTTCGAACTAAAAAGTTTGGTCTTGCAAAAATGTGTTGGAATATCGAGGGTGTCGTATAAACGAGTGTCATACCAACAAGGGTGGACCATAAGGACAAGCAAAAGTTCTCGCATCCACCAACCGATGGGATTATCATAATAAATAACTTGGGGAAGGAAGTCGCCATTTGCAAGAAGTTAGAGATCATGTGGACGTATGCAAGTGTCTTGCATTCTTGTCAAGTCAACCTCCGTCCTCTTCTCTTGTGTACTCATGCCATATTCCTACTTATAAACTACGGTGAATATTCATTTATTTATTTCAAATGTGTTTCAAAAATAGAGTCTACCCTTGGAAGAGGGCATCAAGGGTAGCATGCGCCATCTTGGTCCTAGAGGTCACGATGATAGCACTTCTCTCTCCCCCTCCCCCCTCAACAATCTCTTCATTCAGGTTGGCCCTTCATGCCAAAGTTCTTCTTCTCTCTCTCTTTGTTTTAAAAGAGGAGTATCAATGAATGAGGAGAATTGGCTAGTAGTTACATATGAACCGGTTGAGTTTGAGAAATAACTGGTCAAGGTTCAAGACGTTAGGGAAAACACCCAACATCTTTAGAGGAATCTCTAGAGTTATGCCCCTCATTTAATGAAGAAAGACCGAAAGATATGAACATGGAACCGGTTGCACTTGGAAACACTAGGATCTTGATTGATTATGCACAAAAACCTCCTTGGATAATGGGGAGCATTTTCTACTACTATTGGAGTCACGAAGCCAAGTAATGGGTTATTATATAATATTTCATCCAATATGTGTACATATACATATTCATCCAGCATTTGGTGACTTCATCCATTTTATTATTAATTTGAGGGGTTTTTGGGCTACTGCATCCATAGAAAATCACATAATATTTATTTTTTCTATTTTTAGGATTTCGAATCAATGATAGATAACCATATTAAAAAGCATTGGGCGTATAAGTAAGGTATGTGGGTGTTATTTGGTTTGTTTTTTCATGTTCTCAGGTTTCCATTGATCAAAGTTGCACAAGAAAATTGTGTTGCATTAGCAAATATGTGGTGAAACCGTTTAACAAAAGTCAATTTGGAAATTGGACATCCCTTGATGTAGTCATGATTATTGAAAGTGCATGTGTGTTGGCATCTTTGATTAATTACCAAGATCTCCCCATTACGTTGGTTGTTAAATCTAGAATGGTGGATAGAAATTCAACATGTAGTCTTGTCCCTTTTAAACACATGTCTGGTTGGGTTCCATTCTTAGATCTCACCTAAGCACACACCACTCATGTATATTAGTTGTCCGATTAGGATAAACAACCTAACAAAGCATGCGTATCTTATTATGTAACTTATGTGGTCCCATTGTGGGCACTTCCAACTTCACATACAACATTGGCCGTTTGATTGGCCTGGGAATTTCATATGGTCAGCTATTGTAAATTACAAAGATTGTCATTTCAAGTTTTATTATATAAGTTTCATGGATGCAAAAAAATTTATAAGTAATCAACAAAGACAACAATCTCCCATCTCTTTAACTCTTGAATGCCTATATGTTTGGCTACCCCGAATTGATCTTAAAGGCCCATATGTGAGTAATAGAACTTTGGACGATTTTCAACACCATGTCTAATTAGCAAATTACAAATCCAACTATCTAGATGTTTGGAGCAAGTAGACATGAGAAGTACATCGAACAATTTTTGCCGTCAAAATATCTCTAGCAAGAATGTTCCAAGGTTTATGTGATGAGGATTAAAGGACATCCTTTCACATTGGTTTCTTATCTAGAGCCATAATTTGTTTGGATGCATCGAGTTCAACAATACACCATCGGAAAGGTATTTAAAATACCAACCACACACACTTCATAACTCCCACAATGCTACGTTTTGAAATGTGAGGAGGACCATTGCTATGGGAATCGGACATTATTGGATCGAATCTCAATCTTTTGACAAAGCTACATGTGGACCTCAAAACATTCCCATAACAAGCCATCACACAAAAACAAGCCAAATACGACCCCTTAATTAACACCATACGAAACAAAGGACGGAAAATAAACCCCCTTATCGCGATTACAGCAGGAGTTAGAGGGGCTATACACGAACAATCCATTAATAAATTAGATGAACTTAACATCCCAACGACCAACATCAAAAACCTCATGAAAAATATACATCAAAATGCCATTAACTACCTAACTTACCTCGTACTCAACAAAAGGAAACTTGACAACAAACAAACCACCATTGCACCTCCCTAAAATTGGGTATTATAGATTAATTGTCAACTGATAGAGCCCACCTCCCAAAAGAGGCATAACCCCTCATGCCACAACACGATTAGTCGTGTTTTGCATTTGGGTAACGGGCTCATATTCATGCCGGTACTATGTACGGGCATTATTTTTCTTTTCTTTCTTCTGGACCTCAAAACCCAAATCCCAATAGTATATGTGGCATAAAGAATATAGAAACAATTATGACTAAGTTTGATGAATGAGCGAGATAAATGGTTCACATCAATTCCACCATAAGCACAGTCATAAGCAATAGTTTATACCTGGGGGTGGACTCTTCATACCAAAATACGAACAAATGTGAGTGTAAGAAGGGGTGTTATTTGAGGTATTAGTGTACATTAGAGACATTGTAGCCTGAAGGTCACATGTGTTCTATGGTCATTATTCTAGTATCATGCATATGTTATTTGGCACCTTCGTATAATTTTTTTCATTTCAAACTCTATGAATGCATAATGCAACCTATTCTTAGTTATGAATTTTTTTACGATGTGTGTGGATGTAACTTTGCCAAACCCCCCCCCTAGAAAAGAGTATGAAGATGCCCATTCTCTATAAGTTGGGGGAGCTTACAAATCCCTTTTGCTTCTAGGAAGTCCCCATTCAATATTTGATAATAGAGTCACCGCCTTGGGGGAGGTTAATGATTTTATTTTGCAAGTTTCCAAGAGAGGAGCATTGGCTACAACTAATGGAGGGATGAAGCTACATATGAATGGTTATACATATTTCCGTTCAAATTGAAACACATCCACCCAAAAGGTCGCAATCTCATCCACTTTTTATGATTTTAAGGGAAAGTTTAGGCTATTTCATCTGCAAAAATCATGGGTATAATCAAAGAGTATTATTTTTTCTACTTTTAGAAGAAAAAAAGCACTATCTCGTAGCCATATTTAAAATTGTTGGAGAAGACACCTCTATAAAAAATTGGCATATACGTGCAATAACTAAGTATTTGATTAGGGCTATTTACCTTAGACTTTGAACATGGTTAGAATCTTACTTATCACTGTTTCCCTCCACCCCTATAGGTAATTACAAATTCTAGTATCGTGCAATTCATTGCAACCTATTTATTCATAGAAAGTATGAACTCATTCAATTTGTTTGCTCATGGTATTGAAGTGGAGCTCCTTGTTTGTTGATGTTTGTCATGTGAGGAAACATAGCATTGGGAAGAATCAAACCAACAAGTACATACATTCATTTAACCACATCACAATGAGCACAATATTTCAAATATGAGGGCAAATGCAACGATTATGGTTTTAGAGTTTTAGGGTATATGGCAATCAATTACAAAGTGTTCAAGGAGTTTCCTTTGAATAACTAAACCAACTCCATGCCCCAACCTCATATGCACACTAATCCATAATGAAAACAATGAACGATGCCTTACAAAAACCCTTCCATGAATTGACCAAGAATGAACACCTCAAACTGTAAACTAATCTCTTGTAACACCTTACAACAAATAAAGAACACCACTTGAGCAATTGAAATTGCCTCAAACAATTCAAGAATGAGTGCAACGTGAGCAAGAATGAAGATGAATTGAGCACGTAATCAATTGGGCCGACATTGTCTCTCTCCAAACCAAACCTTCACCAACCTCACAACACTCTAGACCCTCACCCCCACTATCTCAATTCAAGACAACAGAAGATGAAGAAGAAGCCCTATGCAAAATGAAGATGGTTGCAACTTGTGGGTGGGTAATGAAAATTGATTTGTAGAGACTTTATAATTACATTTACTAAGTAGTCATAGAAAATAACAGTGTATTATAATTCCAACAACAAAGAAGACAACACGATATACAAAACTTTATTCTATCATCAAGTTTTCCAAGTTGTGCGAATTTATGTACTCTTAACTCTTTATATATATATACACATATGCAGGAATTTGACTTCTCAAATTTGGAGTTCACTTGCCTATTCTATAGGTGGTCAATGTTCATTGACCGGGTGATGAGTGTCTCTTAGTTGAATGCCAATTTTTAAACATTTTTGGTTTGGGGTGTTGCTTACAATACTTTTAAGATGGTTGATCCTTGCAACATGCAACACCCATGCATGAAAACTTGCTTCCTCCTTCAAGTCTTAGTGACCTTCTTCGAGCTTCAAGAATATTTTGGAGCATCATTCTCCCTCGAATGAAAATGAAATCAAATGAGACTTGCACCTCTTTATTCTTGTAACATTAAAGAATCTCCATGCAGAGTGGGTCCCCCGGAATGAAGATATTGTGCTATAGGATAAATCATAAAGTTTTGAAAATGGATATTTTGCTTTTGAGAAGTGTTGTTGTTGTTGTTGTTGCAATGTGTTTACACCCCAAAGCCTCTAAACCAACTGCGTGTATGGGGGGGGGGGGGAATGGGAAGTGGGGAGTAAATACATTAGAAATCCCAACCAACACGCATTTGAGTAAATTCCCCATGTCTCATGTCTGGTCCAGTTTGCGAAATAATTACCTATGGACTCCAAATCTTATAACTTATAACACCTAACATACTAAAATATCAAAATATATAGAATAAAATTTCAATAAACAAAACCCACGAAAAACACACCCATTTGGTTGCATTCGAACTCCTTAAACATTTGGAAGTCAATCTATTACAAACCTAAACCTACCTATTTGTGTTAACCAATGATACACCTAGAATCACGATGTGTTCCTTTTCGAACACATAGTCCAACCTCATCAACACACGTGTTTTGTTGGGTGTCCATATAACCACTCAGTTATCCCTACCGTGTCCAATTAATAAGCGCCACCTTTCATGCGTTCATCTGAAAACCACACCTCCTCCAATGAATGGGGAGAACCGGATGCTAAGTTACCGGTTGAAGTTGAAGACTTCACCAAAGTTACTGACCATTGTAGAGGAATCTATGGAATATACCGTAGCACCATAGCTGGGTCGTGCACCTCAAAATGAATATTTATTTCTTTTTTGAAAAATAAGGTTCGTCAACTAAAAATATAATTTATGAAAATTTGTAAGTCTTATGATTTAAAATAATTTAATTCGTTTTTTTGGGTAAGGTCCAGTAGTACTAGAAGTAGGTTATTGTTTTTTTCATTCATTCGTGGCAGCTTCTTGGCCTTAAACCTAAGTATCCACCTTAACCTTACTTAGTGTGGCTTTTGTTTGTCTTTGCATAGTGTATGTGTTAGGTCTTTTGTATGTATTTGCACTTTGACATGTGTGAGAAGAGTGTTAGAAATGGCACCAAAACAACGACATGTTGATTTTTTTTTATCCCTATTAGCAAGGAGGAGAGGGAGATGGATATAGAAAGAGAGTTTGCCGCTTTGAGTGAGCAGGGCGCCGAGCCATTAACGCATTAGCATGCAACCTCTTATGGCGCATTGACGTGGTTGGAGCTTAGAAGAATCCAAAATTTCCATTAATTAGTTTTTTTTTCCTAATATAAAATTTCACTTGTTCATTTGATTGGGTTCATAATTTCCAACTTTTTTGGTTTTTTATTTGGAAATTATTTTTGCACGAACTAGCTATGGTGCTACGGTACCCACAATTTAATAACAAAAAAACAAAAAGAATGTCATGAACATGTAACCGGCCAAGCTTGGAAACACAATAGGATCTCGAGACCGATTGTGCTCAAAAACCTCCCCCGACACCGCACTCCTCCCCTTTCTTCATTGAAGGTTTCAATCCCGTACTTTACTCCAACTTTTTTGAGCCTCGAGACACTTTTTTCAGCTCATCCGACAACACAAGTGACGTCATCGACTTCAAAAAGGGGGAAGTAACAATTCCACCCTCCTTCCAAATGGGGTTTCATGATTGTCTTGTCATTTTGGAATACTTGGAGTAAGTCATGTGTTTTCCCCATAATGTAGGCTCACCAATTGCTATTGTACAACGCTTGTGAATAATGGGAAACATATCTATTACGTGATGTCACTTAGGTAGCGGAAATAATTCATCAAATAGAATTGTAGCGTGACCAATCATTGGGCACTTTGTACCTCGAAAAATGATATTGATAAGCGTATGACAGAGTGGGAGTCCGCGACTCGAGTGTGCTTGTCATAGGCGACCCCACCAATGTGTTGCAAAGAGTTTTATAACGTGCGGTTTGTATTAGTCAGCCAAGCACTTAGAAAGGATGCTTATAGGACAAGGAGTTCATTTTCATACAATCATTTCTTGGATACAGTCAAACACCTCTGTTCTGATAGCCAAAAGTTGGGGTTCCTTGCACCATTTGAATGTTCCTTGAACATTATAAACGATCAAAAGCGAGGCTAGACGCCCTTCTTAAACATGACTTTTGAGAGACCTCAAGGACAACCCTAATAATTCTTTTAACTTGAACAACCCAAAGCGACTTTTAGGGTGATTATGAGACCGAAATGAACATGACCTTAATCCCTTAACATCAAAGGCCAAGAAGGATTTTTATAATTTAATTAATTGATTAATTAATTTTTGGTTTGTTATGGCGACAACTCCTGCATAACCATACCCACACACATGCATACAGGTATAATCTTTCTAATTTGGGACGCATAGACGCTTTAATTTATGTGTGTG
Source organism: Polytrichum commune (assembly GCA_950295325.1). NCBI lineage: Eukaryota > Viridiplantae > Streptophyta > Polytrichopsida > Polytrichales > Polytrichaceae > Polytrichum > Polytrichum commune. Next base: position 42,868,714 of record OX485807.1, read on the forward strand.
TGAATAATCGTATAACTTTTCAATGATGCCCATCCATACGGTTAGAAGCACCATTAGAAGAACATATTCTCTTTACCAAGTTGCTAAAGTTGGATGAACTTTTTATAGGCAATTTCGGAGAGCTTTTGTTTTGAGCCTTTAGGGGTTAAAAAGAATTTATGGACTCTCCATCTATTGGGCTCTCTGGTACAAAAACCCTTTCACATCCACATACACATCCATTGAAAAATCCACAACAAAGTTATAGCTGATGATGAACCTTGACCTGGTTGTGAGTGTTGTGAACACATGTACATGACGTTATTTTCAATGATACACTTGTTGATTCATTGACGGGTGAGGGGAGCACTAAAACTATTACCGAATGTTGGTTTTATAATATGGCCACAAATTGGAAGGGAGCATGGGACCCCACACATCAAGTGCCATCGAGTTTTTGGCCATTGAAGCGGACAAAGAGGCAGGTGGTTCATTAGAGCAAAATGATGAAAAAAAGAGAACAAAAACAAAAAAAGAAACAAAGGACTGACAAGCACCTTTTACACCTACAATTAAAAAAAAACAATTGGGTCAACGCACGTGCCATTCTAGCGTACAATGTTGATTGAAAGTTTTTTGGGAGGCCCGCTACCCACCAAGCCCTCAACCAATGAACAACAGCTAGTTTCAATTGAACCAGTTGAGGGCCACTTCACACACGAGACTGAGAGCCCGTGACCATTACACTTCAAGCACTCTCATTGGTGGAAAAGGCGGAGCCGATCCAAGTTCGCTACTTCACACTACGCTTGAGGGACCAACGGAGTATGTGAATGCAAGATGGATGTAAAAGTCTACATGGAGTCCTACATGGCATCGAATGGATCATGGTTCATGGTCACTTGGATTATTTTCAAAAACCACCTCTTGGAGGTAGGTCTAACATAAACCCCGGAGACCATGGCACTCCGAATGCTCACAACTGTTGATTTATTCTATTTTATCATGTGTGAGGACCCGCATGAATAGAAATTCATTGAAATAGCATTTGGTTGAGGGCCTGGTCACGTATGGCTTCACACTACACTTGAGGATCCGTGACCACACTACATGATTTTGAAAGTGTCTCGGGACGGCCTTTGGACACTTTCTTTTGGGCTCTCACAATTTCATGGTCATGGCTCTTGGCTCGTGTGTGAAGTGGCCCTGAGCTTGAGAGATAAATGGTTGAAGTTCAAGACTTCAGGGAAATTACCCCATCATCTAAGAAGAATATATGGAATATACCTCAAATCAAGAAAGAAAAACCAACAAAAATCACAACATGTAACCAGTTGGACTTGGAATGTGAGGATTTGGACAGATTATGCCCAAAAGCCTCACATGACACCGGGCCCCCAACATTCTCCTTTGTAGATTGTTTGAGGAGGTTGTAACTTTTGTGTTTTTCTTTGAAGATGTGTCGATAATTTCACCATACTTTGCACCTGAAACTTTAACCTTCAAGGATTACGTGATGAATGAATTCATCATGTCTTGGCAATTCGTTAATGTGCACGAAGCAACATAGCTGCCGTAAATCTAAACCACGACCTTGTGCCTCTTGATCTCGCTTTGGAGTTGAATGTCTCGTGGTTTTTGGATCAACATAATATGTTCATTACCTAATTGTTTTGTAATTGTGATCCCATGTGGGTACAGGCACGGTAAAGTGGACAGCTCGTGATCCCTACCCAGTGTTCAATGAAAGTGATTCAAAACTATACACTAACTTTGCATTTTGTGAAAAATAAAATCACACGTATTTAAAAAAAACATATTGATCTACAAAGCCAAGCAAATTATGACGACAAAAAAATATTCCAAGAAAAGTTTGTATATTTTAGAAGACGGTGCAAGTGATGTGCAAGTAGGTGATATTGAACAAGTGATTGTCTAAAAATTGTTTGAAGTACAATAACATTACATTAAATTCATGGTTTTCCAACAAATTTTGTGATGATGCCCTCAATTAGATAACAAATTCAAGGAATATGAAAGAAAATTCCAATTCCAAAATAGTTAAGGTCATGAAATTTACGTTCAAAACCAGACTCAATCATTTTCTTTTGAGCACTACTTTTAATGATAAGTATTGAAGATCTCAACTTGATTTTCTACATTTGAGTATTCAACATAACAACAAAGGTCATCTTGAAAAGAAAATTCAATCTAAACAACGCTTTGCTACTACTTTTAGGCCTTTGACCAAAGACATTATGGTTTTAGTATACTGCAACACTTTCTTGGTCCACTTTACCATGCTTGCACCCATGTAAGTGTAATGTGTACATGTTTTTGTATATGACAATTTCATGCGGAATGTCAAGCTTGCATGACAAATATATTTAAGTTGATGGTTCTTTCTCTTCTTTTTTACAAGAAGGGTATGCTTTACACTTGAAGATCCCCACGTAAGGTAGAGGGTGCTTAAACTAACCTTTTGGTTTATTTAGCCTATATACATAGCATCCAAATTGTATAAGAGATGCCATGTATGCCTTAGCATATGCAACCACATTGCCATAGTTTTTTTCCCCACTATAACTTGAATATAGTAATTCATTAATTTCACCACATGTAGTAGCTTTTCAATGTTGTCGTATAGGGGGTCTTTACTAGGCCACTACTTGACTGCAAAGTGAGTTCTTTATAGCCTTAATCTGTCCACACCTAGCCTTTCTTGGCTCGTCTTGCCCTTGAGTCAATTTGCTACAACCTCAATCCGTCCATCCCCGTTAACTCTATGAACCAGACCCCATGTGGCTTAATCCATCCACAAGCCAACACACCACTTACTAACTTCAAGGCCATTTGCTTTCTCGTGCATCATGCCTCACTACATCTAGTTGACTGCAATCTCTAACTAGCCTTTCTTGACTCCAAGTAGCCAGTGACAAGTCCAGTCAATTCGCAACCTCACAACACTCAATACCGACCCTTGAAATATGTACTTAAAGTGGGACAAATTTAGGTTGCCTAACCCCTAAAGGACCATAAGGGCATATTTGGCTTCTTGAACACTTTTGATTTGGTCCATAGACTTTGTGTCAAAGCCAAATAGTGATTTATAATGATCAAGGGGTCGGTTTTGCAAGGCTTTATCTTTTGGCCAGAAATAAAATCATTTGACATTGATTTGCTATGTTTACCCATTAAAAATTACTATAATTCTATAATACTATATACTATATATATTTAATACCTTCTACAATCACAAAGTTTTCATACGCATTTAAACTAGTTAAGTAAGATTGAATGCAACTTAGTCTAATAATTTCTGATTAATCCTAATTAATCCTATTCAAGCCCAATTAAATCAGAAAATATGCATACCAAATTAATTAAGCCTAATTAATTATAAAATGTCCTTACTGGAATTAGTCATGATTTAAATGGAATTAACTCCAGTAAATATAATTTATGATTAATTAGGCTTAATTAATTTGGTAAGCCTATTTTCTGATGTAATTGGGTTTAATTAGGATTAATCAGAATACATTAGACTTAGTTGCATTCAATCTTACTTAATTAGTTTAAATGCATATGAAAACTTTGTGATAGTAGAAGGTATTAACTATATAATATATTATATATTATATAAAAACATAAAAATATAAAAATAAATCGTAAATTTTAGTTTCATTTTAGAATGACAAAGTCCCTTTCAATTGTAAGTGACAAAAATTATAACCTCAGTGGTGATGAGGATCTTGTAATGTTTTTGACTTCCAAGTTAATTACATGCTTTATTGACGGTTTCACTTTGAAAATGAAATCTAGTCAATTGCTTATTTACTCAATTGATGGAAGTGAACATATATATTGGATTTGAGACCTTGAAAATGAAGTGCACTCAATATGGGATTTGTGGACAAGTAGCCTTCAAAAATGCAAGTACACTAGTTTTTTCAAAATCGGGCGGGTGTAGAAAAAATGTCGAGGGCTGCCCCCTGACAGAATATTCCCCCCTGAAAAGTTCGTGGGGGGGTACTTAACGTCCTCCCATTAAATGGTCATATAAGTTCCCCCCTCCCCAATTCTATTTACTTTTAATCCCAGAAAGGTTATTATATTTTGAGCATGTAGTCCAATCCCTTTCGAACCCTCGGTTTGTTTGTTTGTTCTTTTTTTTTTTTTTTTTTTGGTGGGTATCCGTTCTTGGAGCCACATCTAACCACTAAACATTCAAAAATAGGTGTCCAACGAAGAGAGGTGTCTGAATTAGGCACATCGACTTCACAGCTCATGAAGTTGAGACTCTCCGTGGGACTTTGCAAATTGAGACTTGGGGACATAAAGTAAAGCATAGAGACAACATTGATTGTGCATCTCAGGTCCTTTCGGTGCAAAATTTGATCTGGTATACAACTCTCTACTTGACTTTCTGCACGTTCTTCATGACTTTATGTGTAAACATCTGATTTCTCATGGCTTCCGAGTCTCCCTCAATGATTCTGAACGATTTTAGACCTTGGCAAGGCTTCAATGACCGGCCAAAAGAATTTCATGATTTTATCAAGACTTGATCTCTGAGCTTGAACGAACTTGATTTCTGTGATGATTTCTTTCGTGTGGTTCCTACAAGAATTTGAGTTCTCATCAGACTGGTATCTGTAACAATCTAACTGCCAACAAATTAAAGCTCTATAAACCTTTTCTGCAAGGCTCCGCAAATATTGCACTCTTGATCCAAAAACAAACCTTGCACTACTGCGTGTTGATTGCGTTAATGTCAACTCGTTGAGCACAATAATGTCACAAATATGACACTTTCTCACAGAGGAAACTAAGGATATCACAGAGTTGACAAACGAATGTGACATCAACTTCACTGGATTCCTTCAATTCCAGTAGTGTTGGCTTCCTCCAAATGCTCTCTATAAGCGATCTGAAAGTGCTTCAGTTCAGCTCACTGCAGAACCTCGAACTACTCTTAGATCATCCTCTCCAAATTAAACGTCTTCTATGTAGTGTGCTCCCTGTGATTGCAAAGAATTTCTCACTCTCCTTGAAAGGGCCGCCTAATTTGCGACGGAAACCCTCTGTCAGATTGAAGATCGGGTACCTGCGTGCATGGGCAATCAAAGCGAGCATTCTCCAGTGCATAGACTCCACCACCATTGAATTATACACACTGCTGCAATCTTGGATGTTTAAGGGAATTGCGACTCTTCAAATTGCGGCATGGATATGTCAACATTCGAATATCCACATTTCGTTGCAGGACCGTGCAAAGTCTGCAGAGTGTGCGAGGTTGAATTCAGCCCATCAGTGTGAAGAACGCACTATAATAAGGAGTAGCTAAGGTAAGTATTAGGTCTTAGCTTACTAGCAAGTTGGTTTGGAAATGATAGAAACAAAAGTAATAAACATTATACATCATATGAAAATAATAGAGAATTTTGGAGTCACTTACCCTTAGGTTCTTAAAACCCTCCCTAGATCTACACTTTTCTCGCTCCAAACGGCTTCTAAAAACCATCACATTACTCATCCAAGATCATCTTCTTGTTTTTGGTCCAAACCGAACCCTGGTTTCTCTAATTTTTTGCCCAAAACCCCACACTAAAAACAACACTCCACCCAATAAAAAGTTGAGCCCTTATGACTTTTGCATGTGATCCACCTTCATAGAAAAATATAAGTGACCGACTTCTAGCTACATTCCAATGCTTGCCCAAATTCAATCCCATTTTCACCCAAAACCAACCTTGCATCCTCTAGTATTCTCCCAGTATTTCACCCAAATCCGCCCATGCTTTGCACCAAAGACATTCAGATAGTTTAAGGTGTGTTTTGGTCACATGATTAGGTGGCATTTAAAGGGGACATTTTTATGATGGAATTCGAATTAACACATGTGAGCCATCCAAACCGCTCACAGTTTGAGTTAAGGCTCACTGTATAGTTATGAAAGGAAGTTAAATATTATGAGTAGATTAATATCAATTACTTAGCATTGGTGGATGATTAGGCAATACACAAAGACCCAACACGACATTGTGCAGATGAAGAGGTGTGTGAATGAAGACATATGCGGATGAAGGTGTATGTGGATGAAGGCATGCGCGGATGAAGGCGTCTGATGAAGAACGTGAGTTGTTCCTTTGCAATAAGCTAGGTAGACTCTCAATAAAACATTATGATAATTTATAATTGCTCGGTCAAAAACCATTGTTTGAAATATTAACATGTTTTTCTCACGATTTGAATATAATTACTTTGGAACTAAAAGATCTCAATTTTTAATTATATCCACTCTCAATGTAACGCCCACTGATCATTAGACAATTAAGATGGAGTGAGTTGTATTATTATAATAAAGTTTCATCCATATTTTTCAAAACTAAATCATTTCGATCAATATTATTAATTATTGATGACAAAAGAACTCTGCGTGATATTTAATTAGATTTTCCGAGCTATAATTCTCTAATTTCAACACTTCTTTCTAAGGTTTTCAATCATAAGTATTTATTTATGAAAAATAAATAAACTTAATTTTAATCATATCAAGTCATTGATGAGATTTTAAGGTGTATTTCAATATCATTTTGTTTCTCAAAATTCTTCAAAGTCTTGAGCACGTCAATCTCACCCTCATACTACTCTTTTGAGTGTTTGCTTAAAAGAGGCTACTATCTTCTCAACTGTCAAATCATTCAAGTCTAACAACATCCAACAATCCACAAAGGAATGAGAGAATAAAAACCAACACTTCTTGAGTATAGAAAAATTGAATGTGTATTGAGAAGGATACCTCGAAAGAGGTGAGATACAAGATAAGTTCAAATGTCGTTTGGTACTCAATCTTAAAATAACTTCGTTGCTATGGAAAGATGTCTTCCTTCCAAAAACATCTTCATATATATAGTTTTTGTTCCTTCTAACTAGATTTTATGTTCCAAATAATATTCATCTTCTTTCACTATAAATCCTATTTTATTTCTAACATTCTTAGATGAGAGTTTTTTTCTAAAACTTATATCCAATAAGCCTTTTGGATGATCATAATTATCCTAAATTTCTACTTTCATCTTTACTATGGCTAACATAATTGGTAGTTACCAATCATCAAGGTATAGGTGAGGTGGTTTCAAAATCGATTGATTTGATAAAAATTCCTACTTAATATGTGGTAACTTTATATCTCTTGTGCTAGATTTAATCCTTATATCTCGTTCTTTCAAAGTGATAGCCTTGATCTCTAAATTCTTCTTTTATTGTTATAATTTTTTCTTTCGAAATGATGGCATTGATCTCTAAAATCACTTTACCTACCCTATCCCTTGGGTTGTGTATCCTATCGCTGCACACCTTCCTTTCAACTCAATGACATCTTTTAATTCCATGGTGGCTTTTAGTTCTTCGTGCACTCTCAATCTTGTGAATTATCTCGCATCTTTAGCTACCAACTAGTCCCTCCACCTTCGCTCTAGGTGCAGACGTTTATTGTTGTGCATTGTTTTTGTAGGCTTATGGTGTGTAGTCTTACCTTAGCCCTTTGGCTTGATTTATGTATCAACAACGTGTGTAAATAAAAGCGAAGGTTGTTGGATCTAGAGTGCAGTGAATAAAGACCTTAGGATTTAGACATTTAAGTGGTGTAGAGTTAGCTGCACATACTCACTCTAAGATTTAGGTACGGCCAGATCTACAGCTGGTAGGCCTTGTGGGTGGAAGGAGGTGGTCCATGAATGTTAGCATTAGGCTCATTCTCACTCTCACTCTCCTTCTCGGTCAAGACTATGTCTCCCTCTCTATATCTCCCTCCTCCTTCTTGTACGTAACAATGCAAAGCTCTTAGAATGCTAGAAAAATTAATGTTTATGAAAAGGGTTTGAAAACCATGTTGGAGAATTATTATATGGATAAGTGGTTGCTAGAGTGAATTGTTGTCGGATATATGATTAATGGAGTGAAATCTATATAGATATGTGGTTGTTGGAGTAAAGACAATAGTTGGTTTCCGTTTGAGGTTCTGCAGGTTGTATTGCTTTTATTTTATGGCATCTTGTTGTTATAATTTTGATATATTGTTTATAATTGGATTGCTCTAGTTGAATTGCTTCTAGTTGTATTGCTTTTGGTTGCATTAATATGTTTGGATTGCTGGTTGTTAGGGTATTACGCTGTTTAAGGCATGATGTAGAGATAAATTTAGTAGTTAGTAATAAAGTCACTGACTAAAGCTCTAGCTTTAATTTTGATTGGAGTATTAGCTTGGAGGGTGGCAAAAGATCGCCCATGCAAGTACTATTTATTGGAATAGTGGCTTAACCCTCAATCCTTCTATTACTCGGCCAATTCAACCGCCCTTCACATCTTCAACATGGGATGTTATGCAAGTGATGGTTATGGAAAGGGAGAGGATAAAAAAATGTTTGCACACTGAAAAATAACTAACGTAGAAGGGGATACATTGCATGTATTATAGTATATGAAGGTTGTGTGTCTCTAGAGGTGTAAAGGAGCCACAATGATGAATATAACATCTTCGGGATTGTAGAATTGGTAACCCTCCCATCAAGAAAATTGGAGAAGTTGTAAAGAACTTTATAATATAGTCCACCGAGTTTCTACGCCATGTATGTATAGCGCCGTAGGTGAATATAGAAAACATATTTTATGTAGAGGATGGGTAGTAGTATATATATCATCTGTAATTAATGAGTAGTTTGAATTTGCTTAATGGATGACATATGTATGTGAGATGTCTCATAATAAAGTATCTATAGACATTGATTATGCTTTGCCATTTATTATAGTAAAATATTTCAATATATTGACTATAGGGATTCATTTTTTGTAGTCTACTATTTGAATATGATGACTATGCTTAGTTATAATTTTCTATAAGTTTAACACAATATTGAGGAAAACCGCCCATGGCCTTTGAAAACCGCACTTGCTCCCTCCCTCATGAATATAGGTGAAACTAGAGGTTTCAAAAAAATATTGACAAAAATTGCATTTATTATCAATGCAACCCGGAATAAACATAATAATTGCAACCTTGCATACATCTCATAGTTTTATACATGTTTAGATTAAAGAATTATAATAAAATAGTTTGTATTACATATTTATATATATACACAAACATGTATATATATATGTGTAGAATACACAATGGAATATCAATACCTAATAAGACTAGAAACAAATCAACCAATATATATATATATATATATCATATTGTCTACTGCTAAAACTTGTATACTATTTTGCAACTACTCCAAGTCATTGTCTTCTGTTGCATGTGCATTGTTGTCCACTTGTTCATCGTTTGTTGTTTGGGATTGATTTGCCATGTGCTCCAACAAATGAAACGTCATTGCTTTTGGAATGGATATCTCCTTCTGCACGATGTTTTTTTCAACCATACAAGTCTCGATTTTTGGAGATGGTACCCATGAGGTGATTGCTGTATCTAAGTCCACCCAATTCGACGGCTCATAAGAATATCTAAATATAATGACTAGATTTAGTCATATCATGGAATAAAATGTTTGAAGATGATAACTATGCTTAGTCATATTGTTCATACGAATAGCATAATTGTTATGAATACAACTTTTGATATTTTCAATAATACTATTTATAGTCATATGAAATGACTATATTTAATCATCAAAATTAAAATGCTTACTATTAGATAAAAAATAAGAACTAATCCCTCAAAATGTAAAGCGCCAAAGATGACACACTTTAACAAAACAATCATGTATCATATGATTATTTTTAGTCATGATATAACTAATAATAATCGTTAATGAACCTGAATGTACTTATCATATCACTACATGTAGTGAAGATTATATTGTCATATAAATACAAAACATGACTAATTCTAATCACATATGCATGACTAATTATAGTCAAATGATAGAACTACACATGACTAAATATAATCACTTAGGTATGACTAAATATAATAAGAAATGACAAAGCATCAAGGGGCAACCCAAAACAAGGTCCCAAAATCCCATGGGGAACGTGCCATAGAGAACGGAAATTATCTTATATGACCGTAGTCATTTTGTCTGGAGCGACTGGTCCGACATAACCAGGTTGAGGATTAAAAATAATGCTAGTCATCAATGCATTTTCTTACCTATATTAGTCATAAATCCCAGTCATTTTTTGTATTGCCCTTGTAGTTTTTGTTCTATTGAAAAATTGGGCCAAGTTCACACATTTTCCTTGGATATAAGGATCACGCCTCTAACAAAAGCCAATGTGATTTCCTTATTCAAAATTTATTTTGCCATGTACATATGACAAATACATCGCCAATATCGCATCTTGCTCCGCTAGCATTGTGAGCTCCTTATATTTCCAACCTCACTTGGAGTTTGTCTTTAAAATAGCTTATCAATAGCTCTCTAGAACCTCATCCAAAATTTCTTCTTTTAACGACGTCATCTGAAGATAGACCAGTGCAAATGAACCAAACCCCCTCCATCTACAAAAATAATAATAAATAAATAAATAAACATTGAGATTAAAATGACCTTAAATTTTTGCACAAATAAAGTACAAAGACAAAGCTGACAATTAGAATACAATAGCTTTTTATTATAGCACCATAGCTAGTTCGTGAACCTCAAAACAAATTTTGAGAAATAACACTTATTAGCTAAAAATAAATTTGTTTGAAATTTTATTTGCCTTATGATAGAAAAAAATAATTTGCTTTTTTCAGCAAGGTCTAGCAGTATTGCAAGTAGGTTGTTATTGTTTTCATTCATTCGTGGCGGCTTCTTGGCCTTAAACTTAAGTATTCACCTTAATCTTACTTAGTGTGGCTCTTGTTTGTCTTTGCACAATGTATGTGTTAGGTCTTTTGAATGTATTTGCACTTTGACATGTGTGAGAAAAATATTAGAAATGGCACTAAAACAACGATGAGTTGATTCTATCCCTATGAATAAGGAGGAGAGGGAGATGAACAAAGAAAAAAAAAATCCAAAAATGAGATGTTCAAGTGGCCAGTAGGAAGACCAAGGAAGGAGAGACAAATGATGTTGTTGTAGCCATAAGTTGAGAGGATGAACCCAACTATCAAGCCAAACAAGGTTAGAGGTTCATACACCAATTGGTTCACCCCTATTCTTCGGCTTTCTATTTACAAGGCTATAAAACAACATCGTAATATGATAGAGGCGTGTTTTTTTAAGACACTTTATAGAAAATTGGGAGATCTTTCATGTGCCTATGACAATTTATCTAAGAACTCTATGTGGAAATGGTTTCATTGGAATGGGTATTTGAAGGAGACATGTAAACGTTGTGTCAATTTGACATTTACTTTGCCAAATCCGCACAACGCTACTCAATATTGGAATGTCATTCAGTTACGAAAGAAGAGATTTGTGCCATTCTTAGGAATCAAAGAAAGGCATGCCAACCTTTGTATGTAGTTTGCATTCAACCACCTATGAAAGCCATAATCCAAGAGAAACCCAAATTTCTTAGAAGGCATGCACAAAACCTCATTTAATGTTCTTATGCTTAGACAAAGAACTTTGTAAAAAAGTGAACTGAATTGGTATTACTGAGCAACAGGGAAACTACCAAAAGATTAAGAGGAACAAAAGAAGACTATGGCTCAAAGATGTACATACTTTGTGAGTGTTCTTAACATTCATTCGGAATTAGTTGTGAACACTGACTAAACCGTGATACATCTTGTTCTTATGAGTGGTAGTAGAACATGGGAAACAAAAGGTGCTAAGCATATTAAAGTATATGGACAAAATGACAAACAACATATTACTGTGGCAATATATTTTGTAGCCAATGCACAATGCCTATCTTTTTAGGCACTTCTCCAAAGGACAATTAACAAAAGTCTATCGAAGTTAGAAGGGGGATGTATGATTGTGAACATGCCGGGTGGCATTTGAATTTTAGCCATTACCATTGGTCTACTTTTGGACACATTAAAGAGTTTGTGGAAAAGATGTTGCTACCGTACAAGGATTCATAATTGAAACAAGTATCTATCAATTTGCGGATGTTATTATCCAACGACTATTCAAACATACATTTTGACAAACATTTAACAAGTATACTAAGGAGGCTATAACAAAGCAATTGTAGGCATGTGAGGATGTACACCTAGAATTCAAAATGTGAGTGGCTTTGTAGTTAGGTTTTTGCTATGGCTCAAAACAACAAAACCCAGGGAACTAAGTATCCAGGATGACTGAGATAGTGTCTATAAGGGTTAATGTCACATTGAATTAAGGTTCTTAATAACATTTTAGGGTGATTCTCATTCTTTAGTCTCTTCAATGTTAACTTATCCCATTTTTTTACTTTCTTGTTAATTCATTCGTGATGGTTCCGTAGTGAGTGTTGTCTATCCTATCTTCAAGGTGGGTGCTATCACTCTAAGGCCCATACCTAATTAAGTCGTGAAGCTCAAAAGCTTGGCGAGTAGTCGATTGCTCATAGTCAAGACAAAGTCCGGGGTAATGTCTTTTTGTAACCGCATAGTCTTTGCTCATCATAAATCACAATTGCGGTAATTCAAAGGTTTGATTCCTTCTTTAATCAACTTACAACCATCATGCAAGTGTCGCAGAGCTAACAGCCATCATCTCCACTTATCCGGTAAACTTGGCAACTCATCTCAAAAACATCCACACTGTCAATACACAAAACAACGCATGACAAGCTAGGCGATACCCTATGTTGAAGCTTTTAGTCTGCTGTTGTTTACTAAGAACTTGCACTGGTTATAATTTTACTTTGTGGTAGTAATGCCTTCTCCTTCTCTGGTAACGTCCTGGCAGCCTATAGCCTACTTGTTACTAATTTCTCACCTTCTCTCTCTCTATGCTCAATGGCCCTACCCAAGCTATACCCTTACCTCGGTAACTGCCAGGTAACGTCTATACTGACATTTTTCAGGCACTTCTCCAAATGACAATTAACAAAAATCTATCGAAGTTAGAAGGGGGATGTATGATTGTGAACATGCCGGGTGGCATTTGAATTTTAGCCATTACCATTGGTCTACTTTTGGACACATGTAAAGAGTTTGTGGAAAAGATATTGCTACCGTACAAGGATTCATAATTGAAACAAGTATCTATCAATCTGCGGATGTTATTATCCAATGACTATTCAAACATACATTTTGACAAACATTTAACAATTATACTAAGGAGGCTATAGCAAAGTAATTGTAGGCATGTGAGGATGTACACATAGAATTCAAAATGTGAGTGGCTTTATATTGCATCGGCAAATATTTCAAGTCGGATTACTTACGGTCCTTATGAGTAGAGAGCATATTGGACTCTTGGGGGGGTAGTCATTGGTTGGAGTAGCAATATACGTGCGAACAAATGATAGGGTATTTTAAAAACATGGGGGCTAAAAATTATAAATGGACTTAAAAATAATATAGGGTATCAAAAATGGCATTGGACATCTTTAAAGTACTATAGGGTATGGAATAATAGGTAATTTGGAATTTTAAATAATGCAAGCCATTTTTCTATTAACCTAAAGTATAAATTTACATAATGATAGCATGTGAAAAAAAAGAATTGAAAGTAATACCCCCCTATAAAATAGTGGTTGTTCGCACCTATATCCTTAACTTTTTAACACAGTGTCCCCCCGAGATTGGACTTCTATGTGCGTTTGATAAAGAAATTCATTAACAAGCTATGTTGGACAACATAAAACACCATTATTCAAAGCAATTAAAGATGATGTTCAAGCATACAACACAAAGTGCAACGAAGAGATACATGTTGAAGTGTTTTTAGGCATTATTATGGAGGAAAGTTTGGCAAAGGTTGTTGAATTGCTAAAGGCTATTTCTTCCAGCTTTATGATTACTATTAAATATCTAGTTAGAAAGAAATGATAACTTTTATCTTATAGATTTTTTATTTCAAACAATTTCATTTATGTATATATATGTCGAGATTTTATACATGAAGTTGAATGTTACAACTACTTCTATTCAAAATTATTCAAGATATAATTTTATTAATTATTTAATTTGTATTGAATTGATTGTTATACAATCTTTGCTAAGTATGCAAATCCAAGAGGTTGTTATTGTATAATTTATGAACTATGAGAAGACTGGATATTACATTGCTAAGAAAAATACCCAAATATTATATCTTTCAGCTCATACCTAAGATTGACACTGCGCTCAGTAACATGGCAAGAGTTGCACATTTGTCAACCGCAAGCAAACACTGGAACCATCTCATTCATCAAGAATTGGTCCAGAAGAGGCAGACTCACCACTACCCAATCCATTCTATGCGATATAAGAGCCTCAAATCTCATTAAAGTATAACCAAAGAAAAATAAATAATTCACAATCATATGATTAAAAATTAGAGTCTCACTAATTTTATTGAACACATCTTTAACTCTTCAAATTTTTTAATAAATACAAACCAAAAGCCTTCCTCCTGCACTAGGATCCATTATGATACTGCAATGGCAAGATTAGTTCGTAGAGCCTCCTCCCCATGTTTAAGCCTCTAGGACTCTGTAAAATGCCCCTATCACACCGTCAAATACTTTTTTGTCCTTCTCTCAATAGTTGGGGCCATGTAGTCATTTTTCCAAAGCCACTCAAGGACGACAACATTGTTGCCATCACTAGAGCGGGTCAAGTTATCAGACTAGCAAGGCCTACATTCAATCATCCATGTCCAAGTGTTACCAGGTCTCGATCCGGGATTGAATTGGGATAGAGATTGTTGAATATTTTAACGCATGGTTTTCGTTTGCCGAGTATAAATCCCTAGAGTGGTCCACCACCCCGCAGGGTCACTTCTGGTTAGGATTTTAACATTAAAAGTTAGAATTAATAAGGAATTGTGGAAAAAATTAGTTCATTTAGTGTTTAGTCTCAAAAGGGGGAAGGTAAATTAATGAGGACTACGGGCCTTCACCCGTGAAGGGAAAAAAACTAGTTAAGGTAAGGTTAGTTAAAAACAAAACTAACTTCTGATAGAAACTAATTAAATTAGAAAAGAAACTAGGAAAGAAACTAGCTAAGTAGGAAAAATTGCTAGCTAGTAAAAACAACTAGCTAAGAGATTAAGTTAGTAGAGGCTAGCTAAGTAATCATTAATTTATTAGTTAGTGTCAGCTACACAAGACACATGAAGGTGTTCGGCGTAAGAGGGCAAAATTGGCATGATATTTTTTTATAAAAAACAACAAAAAACAATGAGACCACTTGTCCACTTGCTCCCTTGCCAACTTGATGTCAGAAAATTGAAAAGAATTTGAAGGATTTCCGTCGGAGCCATTTCGGTGAGAGGGTGGCAATCTCAACTGGAAAAATCCTTGAGCTTAAATTTAGGGGGAATTCGAAAGAATGAGACCGGTGGCGGAGGGGTCCGAGCCTTTTTTGAGAGGGTTTAAAGAACCTCTCCTCCCACATTGTAATATCTCTCTTCTTCTCAATGTTTTGGCGAAACCCTGCCTCTATGTAGTTAGGAAAAACTTCTCTCTTGTCCTTTCAATTGCATAGTAGTAAGGCTTGAAGAAACCTTCTCCCTATCTTCTCCTAATTAGAATGTGTGTTTGTCAACACACAAAATGTTTTTATTTTTATTTTTTAGAGGTAGGTTAAAGTGCATGTCTAAAAGTTGAGGCTTTATAAACCTTGGCCACTAATGACATGAATGCTTAGTTTACCATTTTTTTTAAAAAAAAAACATCATTATTCCTTATAGAGATTTTCTATAGCTATTCATAGCCATTTGCAATTTGCAATTTGGTTGAGGTAGCAAATAGTTATGAATTTTCAAAGTCGGAGTAAAAAGTAGGATGTTCATTTGGACAGCGGCTGCTGAACTAGATTGGCTAGCCTAATAGAAACTTCAATCTAAATATATTTTATTTTATTTTCCAATGAGAGCTTTTGTTTGGCTTTTCAGGGTCGTTTAGAACTTGTGATTTGAATGAACAATAAATTAGGTATAGTTTTCCGAAGGTGAAATACATAATTTGAGCCCTTCTAGTTGACTGTTGCATTATAGGGAGGCTACTAGATCCATTTTGCCTTATATTCCTAATTTCATATTTTTCTCTAATAGATTTTTTTTGAAAGCTTTCCAATGATATATGACGAGCCCCAATCCAATTAATAACAAATTAACTATGAGTTCTTGAAGTTGGAGATTAGATAGGTGGAAGTAGAATGATCAGTTGAATAGACATTGCGCTTCAAAACCTCATAAATTTCAAAGATCTTATCCGATTGAAGTGAATTTTAGATCTCTAGAAAGCTAATGATGTGTAATAACTGAATTTACCATGGTGAGGCCAAAATCACATTTAATTAAAATGATGTTTTAATCATTGACTAACCTAAGCTTCACAACCAAGTTAGCTACAAGGAAGGAAACAATGTCAACGTCTAGGAAGTGGAGTAAGGTAAGGAGGTAGCGGATCGGCCTACATTGAGGCCAACCAAACAACGAGCATTGAGGTAAGCTAATTAATCCTAGCCTTTCATAACATTAATGAGCAATGCTAGGAGGGTACCCTTCGAGTATCCACAAATTTACCTCAACAAAGAGTAGAAATTTTGCAAAAAAATAAAGGTGAAAGAATGGATAAATAATTAAATATAAAAACTTCAAAAATGCATTAAAAAGCTTCCAATGCAGGTATCGGGAGACTTTTCCAAAAAATGCAACTAGTTTTCTGACCTCACCACCTTTTCTGTTATTTTATAGCTGTTTAGATTTGTATAGATCACAATTTAGCCTAAATTAGAACCTTTTCCAAACTTCGTAATGATGTCTTCATAAAAGAACTTTGCCGTAGATTTTGCAGTGTTATCTTTCAGAGCTATTGCCTTTACCCATTTGGTAGTGTAGTTTGTGGCGGTGATGATGTAGTGATTTTTAACATGTCTTGCAGGAGGATCGATAGGCCCCATAAAGTCCAAACCCCATCGTTGGAAAACCTCCGTTGGCATGCATCAAATGCACTCATTTTGATACCTTAGGTCCTATCCTCTGACATATGTCACATTGCTTGCAGTACAAGTAGACATTTTTCTTCCTTATTGGCCACCAATATAATATTGTTAGAATTTTATGTAGGATAAGGTTGGCGGAGAAATGTCCTCCCGCAGCTTTTTCATATGCTTCCGCTATAATTGCAGTGGTAAGTGGTCTTGCCACGCACTTCTTATGCATGCCATCCGGTCCTTCCTTCATCAAAATTTTGTTTTCTTCTAATAAGTAGGGCCTAGTTGTAATCGTGATTTGTTATTGTTGTGTCACTGTAGCTTTTACAATCAGTCTTTCATTATCTAAATATTCTATATAAGGTAACCTCTAGTCATCATGATCCATTGCGGCTAATACTAGGATGGCACGGCTGTGAGACCGATTTTTTGGCTATCGCCTGGCCG
This sequence comes from Polytrichum commune, assembly GCA_950295325.1. Taxonomy (NCBI): domain Eukaryota; kingdom Viridiplantae; phylum Streptophyta; class Polytrichopsida; order Polytrichales; family Polytrichaceae; genus Polytrichum; species Polytrichum commune. The sequence goes on from OX485807.1 coordinate 42,886,169, forward strand.
AATTAGGCCACTTCAAAAATCTGATGAGATTCATCCGGCAAATAGACTTCCAGCGGCAACTGCAGCGGCATTAGGAGGCAATGGCCGGCAAGAAGCAGTTACAGCTTCTAACTGACTCCTCCCCCCTCGTCAGCTCAAGGTGGAGGCAAGCCAAGAGATAGGCAGGCTATTTGCAATCGTAGAATCCGACATAGTCTCCTAGTTTTTAGCAATAGGCTGCGGCACATCAAATCTCAGTGATTGAGTCTGAGCGCCCTTAGTCCCTCCGAGAAGGAGTTTTTAGCAATAGACAGGAAAGAACTGTGGGATACAGTCTTTGACAATGTTACTGTTGTATGCAAGTAACATTTTGATGAGTATGAGTCTTGTGGTTGTGCAATGTGATTGTATGGGCAATAAGTGATTAAAGAAGAGTCCTGGTTGTGAGAGCAGGGCAAGTTGTCTGAAGTGGAAGTAAGTGTAGTCAAGAGTAATGATAAGCAGTAAAATGTGTGTCCTAGGATGAAACCAGCCAAGAGGGCAAAAAAATAGTTGGAGCGTAAAATCTGGAGTGTCATCAAGTCCTGTGAAGTAAAAGGAAGAATTAGTCGGCGCAGCAGTATGCCAAAGAGTGGAAGCCTGATTATCGAGAGGTTAAGTTAAGTTCAGAGAATTATACCAAGGCTATAGGCTGTTTGAGAGAGAGAAAATAAAGCTGTCAGAATGTGAGAGACCCCTACAAGGCAATAGTCTCTAGAGGCAGCGAAACCAGCAAGACTATGTGTAGTGTTGAATTGAGGTATCTGGCTAGCGAGTGGCCGCACCCTGGAAGAGCCAAAGTCATGGGCAAGAGGCAAGAATGAGAGGCGAGTGAAAGATAGAGAAGTAGGCAGTAACCTTGAGGGTATGGCCAGTCTCCCAGAGAGAGAGAGAGTGTAAAGACAGACTAGCGAGACAACCATAGTCTGAAGCCGTTGGGATAAAGGTGAAACCAGGGAGTGGTCAGGTCGAAGCTATTAGTCTAAGGAGAGACGAAAGGGCCATAGCCTGAGAGACTTAGACTAAACAGCCGTGAGAGAAGACGGAGAGGCCAATAGGCGAGCGTTACAGACTGAGAGGCCTGGGAAGGGCAAGACTTTACAGGAGAGAATAAGAGAGATTACAGTCGAGTCGGAGGATGAGGACTGACCTCACCTTAGGGTAGTTACCCCACAATAGGATATCGCTTGGGTACGTCAACAGAATATCGCCAGCTAGAGTAGAGGATAATGTGTAGACTAGAGAGAAAATAACATGGGTAGCCATCAAATACCGCATGAGAGAAGACTGACTACCTTGTAAATCCTTTGCATGAAGTAAAATAAAGAATTAAGGAATATCGCCTTATAAATACACAGGCACATTTGATGTACTAATAAGATGTATGCTTCTTTGAGACGTATGGCCAGGTCTGTTGAAGGAGGAAGATGGAAGTTACAATTTCCGAAGACTTACCGGGTAAACTGTGAATGAATTAATAAGAAACAATTTGAATTGATTGCAAGCATAATACCTCACACATAAAGACAAAGAAGATTACTCAAAAGACGTGTTCTGGATGCGTAGTCCTGCCTAAGAGTTAGTGCCTACTCGCCAAGCTAAGAGCTTCACGACTGAATTAGGTCTGAACCTTAGAAACGATAGTACCTACCTTGAAGATAGGACTGACCGCACTCACGACAAAGCCATCACATGTGAACTAAGAATAATGAAATAAGTTAAGATGAAAGGAGATAAAGAATGAGAATCTACCCCTAAATGTTATTAAGAACCTTAATCCAATGTGACAATTAACCCTTATAGACACTATCTCAGTCTTCCTGGAGACTTTGTTCCCTGGGTTTTGTTGTTTTAAAGTCATAGCAAAAACTTACTACAACGGCTCACACCTATCTTTTCATTGTGGCATTGTGGCTTGCATGATTGGTAATTGATGTCACATGCAAAGTATACCTCCGTATGAATAATAAGCCACCAATAAGGGCCAATGAGCACTAGTTGCCATGTTAGATCTGTACTTAAATGTTTTCTTCCTTGGTGATCATGTAGCCTTCTTACTAAGGTCTTTACTTCTTCTTCGTTGATACATATTTTGACTTGTCCATTTGGCATTATCTTCTTTAATTCTCCTTCCTCCATGAAGAACGTTCTACTCCAATAGGACATTTTTTGTAATTCCTTCTTGGACGCCCCATTTCAAGTAAGGGTTCCGTTAGTTAAGTACTAAACATAAGGAATTCTCCAATCCTTGTCATGCTTTGGTTTTGCTAGTTGTAAATGCTCGTTCTTCTTTGTGATTTTATTTTCACTTCCTAAGTCTTTTATCGATTTTTGTTCGTCCTCTGGTTCCTTTCTTTTGATCCTTCCTTCATTTCTTTCTAAGCATAATGGACATTGTTTGCAATATTCCCATAGATTCTTCCTTCGTGTTGGCCACCAATAGGGTGTTACCAATATTTGATGCCAAGTCTGTTAAAGGGGATGGTGTATCCCCTCTTGCTCGTGAGCTTCACTAATGACCTCCTCTATGATATCTCCATATATGCATGTCTTCACTTGTCCACTTGGGCTAACTCTCATTAATTTCCCATTATCTAGTATGTATGGTGTGTTCATCCTTCGAATTCTACTTTATTCTTCTTTAGTTGCCTCTGGTGAAAGTAATCCTCCATGTGTTAGGTATTTCACAAATGGTGATTTCCAATCTTCCTTGGGTTTAATCCAGAAATTGATCGGCAACTCCTTTTGTTGGTTTACCACTTTCTATTCTAGATAGATGGTCCGCCATCACATGTTTCCATCTTGAACAATAAATTGCTTCGAAGTCATATTCTTGTAATAACAACATCCATCTAGCGATTCTTCCTGACACCACTGGCCGGTTGATCAAGTATAACAAGGCTCGATGGTCGACATAGAAGATGAAATGGTTAGCTAGAAAATAATGACGGAATTTCTGTACCCAATTGATCATTGTTCCCGGGTAGGGCACTCGCGAAAATTTATTAAACAATGTGAGAAAGAATGTAGGGTATTTTTTATTCATTTGTGAGAGAATTTATACAATTCTTCGATATAATGAAGCACCTCTTCAATTACAAAGTTGTGTGTATAAAAAATTAAGGGTACCATATAATGCATCAATTTATCTAATTCTTTTAATCTAAAATAGGGTTGGGAATAGTAGGTAGAGAAAAAAATATTGAGGTAGAGGTATACAATGCATTTTATGGTGGTCAATGGATGAAAAACTATCCATTTTCAATCCAAATTCCTGAATGAAAAATTTGGATGACAAGGGTTTTGGTACATTGTTTGATGTCTTCAGTCTAGACATGGTTTATTGAATTTTCACTACAAACTTTCAAGAGTCCTATGATTCGTCATTCATGGGGTCAAATATAAAGATTACAAGGAACATAGGGTACTAGAAACTAGTTCACTTGCTACTTTATAAATACAAATAAGGTCATCTACAATGACAAAATTTAGATTTATCTGTACTGATAGGGTGTAAAGAATTCCAATTTCTTAGATAAATAGCCCCATGACAAATACCCTTCCGTTGCACATGGGTTATTAAATACATGTATGAGGCAGAGGTATACAATGCATTTTATGGTGGTTAATGGATGAAAAACTATCCATTTTCAATCCAAATTCCTAAATCAAAAATTTGGATGATGAGGGTTTTGTTACATTGTTTGATGTCTTCAGTCTAGATATGGTTTATTGAATTTTCACTGCAAACTTTCAAGAGTCCTATGATTCGTCATTCATGGCGTCAAATATAAAAATTATAAGGAACATAGGGTACTGGAAACTAGTTCACTTGCGACTTTATAAATACAAATAGGGTGTGAGGCCAAACCACCCACCCTTAAGCGTCCTAGTCCGGGTGAGGGAATGGGTATCACATTCATGTTCACATAGCTCCCTCTTACCAACTTCATAAAACTCCAATTCAATTTCCATCAATTCTTGCACACCGATTTATTCCATAATAAGAATACAAGCATTAAAAATGCTCTTCTCCGTTTATCCCTTTCCTCCTACACTAATTCACAACCCCACAATCCAATCCCTACTAAGCTCATTCCCTTATGCCACCCTCTAAGTTATGTGAATCCGACTCCGCTAATTCACTAGTGAATTAAGCTCTTAGTTAAATCTTCCCCCCCCCCTTTTCTAATTGAGTAGCCCCCATAGTAGGTGACCTTAGTCTCTTCCCATACCCGGCCGGCTCACAACCGGTCCCCTCGATGTCCATACCCGGACCAGCAGCTCCTAAGCTCGGCCAGCAGTCCCCCAACAGAATTCCACTAAGCCCTTAAGCTCGGACCAACATCTCCTAAGCTTGGCAGCAGTCCCAACCTGAAACCACAATTTCCAACAAAATTCCACCAAGCCCTTAAGCTCGGCCAGCAGTCCCCCAACATAATTCCACTAAGCCCTTAAGCTCGGACCAGCAGCTCCTAAGCTCGGCCAGCAGTCCCCCAACAGAATTCCACTAAACCCTTAAGCTCGGCCAGCAGCTCCTAAGCTCGGCCAGCAGTCCCCCAACAGAATTCCACTAAACCCTTAAGCTCGGACCAGCAACTCCTAAGCTCGGCCAGCAGTCCCAACCGGAACCACAATCTCCCAACAAAATTCCACTAAACCCCCTACCTAATTCGCCTACCTAATTCCACTAATTCCACCAATTCCCCTACCTAATTCCACTAATTCCACTAAGTCCCCTACCTAATTCCCACATTTTTTCCGAGCTCTAAGAGCTCAACTTCCTAGAGAAGAGAGAGAGAGAGAGAGAGAGAGAGAGAGAGAGAGAGAGAGTAGAGGAAGAGAGAAAAAGAAGAGAGGAGAGAAGAGGAGGAAAGGGCACCCAAAACCACAAACCCCTTAACCCTCTCCTACTTAGTAGGACCTTATCCTATCCACTAAACCCTCACCCCCTAAACCAACAAGATAGATCCCAATTCAAACACTTAAACCCAAGGACCTTCCCCTTGCTTCATCAAACACTACTCACTTAACCAACACACTCCCTAGTGCCACTAAGCTTCTAATTAACCACACAAAATAGGCTTAAGGCCTAAAACATAAATCCACACCAAGCCTCATTCTTTTTATACTTTTTGATATTTCAATAATGACCTCAAATGCAATTCTAAATAAGTTCTAAACATAAAACAAATATGAGCAACCATTTTGGGCTCATATAGGGTCATCTAAAATGACAAAATTTAGATTTATTTGTACTGATAGGGTGTAAAGAATTCCAATTTCTTAGATAAATAGCCCCATGATAAATACCCTTCCGTCGCACTTGGGTTATTAAATACATGTATGAGTGCCCTACCCGGGTCATTGTTAGGGCTTCTCTCTCAGTAGTGCTGTAATTCTTTCCGCACTATTTAAAAGTCTACTAGCATAGTAGATCGGAGAATCCATTTTCCCATAGATGTTTTGTGCCAACACCGCGCCCTTAGCTACATTTGACGTATCACAATGTATGTGGAACTCCATTGTCCAATTTGGGCACACAAATATCGGGGTCGATGTTAAAATTCATTTGACTTAATCAAACATACGTTGGCATTCCTCCGTCCATTCATACTTTTCTCCTTCTTGAGTGGCGAGTATAAATGTCGCGTATTCTCGGCATACATCCAAATGAACCTTCTATGGTATGTAGCTGCTCTAAGAAACCTTCTCAATCCCGTCACATTTGATGGAGATGGTATATTTGCAATCACTCCAATCTTCTTAGGGTTCACAAGTAGGCCTTCTTTGCATACTACGTGACCTAGTAGTCTTCCCGAGCTGACCCATATCATGCATTTTTTCTGGATTTAAGCTAAGTCCATTTTCCCGACATTTTTGTAGACATAACTTTATGTGTTGGAGATGTTCATCCTTGCTTCCATAGATGCTAAAGTCATCAAGAAACACCTTCGTGAACTTATCTAAGTACTCCGCAAATATCTCCATTACTGCTCTTTGAAAGGTTGCCGGCGCACTCATCAACCCAAAGGACATTACTTGATATGCGAATGCTCCCCATTCAATACTTCCCCATAATGAAGCAAGTCTTGAGTTGATCTTCCGGCGCTATATGTATTTGATTGTAGCCACTGAATCCGTCCATAAGAGAATACACTACTAGAGAATCTGTGACCACAACAACAGAAATGCAACACAAAACAGTTGAGGATTTCTGTCGTTTCGGTCGCGTTGTGGGGGTCATTCTTCAACATGGATCTGTTGTGAGAAATCTGTTGAACCGGTCATTTACTGGAGGCTTACCCAAACTTCGAGGCCTGCCAACGCAGACTTCGTTTGCTTACGAAGCAATCCAGGTGGCAGTGATAGCCACGTCAATGTGTTTGGCCATGTAGATTACTTAGCTCCACTGGAAATTATCCAGTCATTTATCTTCTTTTTTCACCAATTAATGCGGTGAGGCCATGTGTCACGTAGGTAAGCAAAGTTCACTATTAGGGGTCAGGGCACATTTATGTGAATGTACTTCTGCAATTGGTGTCAGAACTGTATTTTCAGGACGTCGTCAGGATTCTGACGGGTGCACAAATGGACGTTCGGTGGTGGCTATAGCCAGCTGGTTTAAAAAAAAAAGTTTACATGTCCTGCTTTGATATGCCTCCAAAACTTCACCCTAGGTTGACGCGTGGAATTAATAGTGAACAAGTCAATTTTATTTCAATATGACAAGCTAATTACATTTTCCTATGAAGGATTTGAGGATGCCGTCAGAGTGCCTGCCACATCCATCGTGAAGCCCACATCCCTAACCCCAGCTGTAGGATTGCAATTCCAGCATCAAAGCTCAAAGAATCTACCACATCCACATTTCAAAGCTTCCCTTGCTATCAATGTGGGGCTTACATCCTGCCAGCCTATACAACTACTATCGCGTATATTATTGTGCTACATGTACTAAAGTGTTCGCCTATATTCCACATCTCCCTATTCCCGTTTCTCCATCTTCAGTCACTCTTTGCAACACCCAAGCATCGATCCGGGCTATTTCCAGCCTTCTCTGCAAATATTGTCTAACACTGCTGTATGTGCATGTCTGTAGCATTGGGAAGACCGTTAATTTGAACGCTCCCATGCTGCGTTCATGAGAAGTCCATGTCATTGACCACGCCTCTGCATACTGCAACAAGCATCATTATGCCCCACTACATAGATGCCCTGCTCACTTTCAGCTGTATAACGGTAAACCATATACTGGACATATTGTTCTCAGTACAACAAAACTCTTAGGATTGGGAACAGTGCACATAGAAATTGGAATGTCACCTACCATGTTTGTATAAACACTAACACTTTTGGGCATTACTTCAACGCTTACTATGTCTTGCTGTCGCCTTCCTCCAACAATCGCATCTCTGCAAATCAGGCAATTTCATTTATTCCGTTCTTTCCTTAAAACATGGGTTTCTCTATACATACATTGCGTCCCAATTCAATAAAACATGGCAATAAAACATATAATCCAGGTCTTCATACTCTGTTCGACTTGGACCACGGTAATCTGTAATTTCTGTATGTACATAGAGGCAATCTTAGAACGATGCTCCGTACCTGTAATCCATAACAACAACTCCCACGCTCACTTACTCCATGTTCACATGGAGTTCGTTGCACCTGCACGGAACAACTAAAACCCGCCAAAATGCTAAGGTGAAATTTACAGTTTTTACTGTACTTGCAGTACTCATACCATATCTCCCGTGCATGGGGTGGGAGACCTTATGCTGCCTGGCCTACCGCCGTCCAAGAATTATCCTGTACAATCACCATTTAGCATCCTTCATCAAGTAATTCCTCGAAGAGTGCTCCAGCGTCTCCCAGCTTTACGAAACAATCTTCCCTTACCGCGAGCAACTTTGTTTGTAAAAAAAGACATTCTTGGTCGCCATTGATGTATGCCATGCACATTGCCACCTCCTAACGCAGAGGGCATCCACTTCAAATGTCCTGCAAAAAAATCAAAACCTCCCGAATTGCATGCCAATCAGTTAGCGAATATGTGATCCTCTTGGGTGTCTAACACTTACTGCATTTAACAATTTTGTGCGCCCCTCACAACTTCAGGGATTATGGGAGTGAATCGTCCGACTGACGTGGCTGTGATTTCATATCATCGTTGATTCCATGGACAACGAGGATACGTATTACTGTACGAACCACCTGTCAAAATCACAGCATCCACTGTTACTGGCCGGATACAGTCTTACAAACAAATACACCGTTTCCACATTAACAAACTTGGTATGACATACATTTGTCTGTTGGAGATAACTGCTCTTCATACCAAACACCCTGTTCTCCTCATCTCTCTGACCGTAAAATAAAAATAGGGCTAGTTTTTGCACATTTGTTCGCCAGCCCCAAGTCCAAAAGCTTGCTCCTCTTTACATTTCATAGATTGCCACGTACTGGTATCAAAACATTACGTGCAAATGGGACCTGGAAAATACATAGCACTGACTACATTATGTATGGCATACAAAAAATAACCCGTATCTTCCCATCATCTACTCTTCATTGCCAATCTTCAACTTTGGTCCCACGTTCTCCATTGTCGGATCCAGCTGCCAAATACCTGCTTCTTCCTCTAAGTCCTTACCATTGCACGCCTCTGTGTTGTGAATGGATCTCCATGTCACCCCTAGCCAGCAAAACCCATTGTCACCTCCGTTAGAGTTCCGGACTTAAATCCCATCACCAAAACCACCAGCTCCCAACCAAAAGCATTTTAGTGCTCGCGATTCTGATAAGTGCACGTTAAGATAGGGTAGCTCACATTACTTACCTTCTGGCCCGTTTAAGCTCTCTTTCTTTTTGACACGGGTGACTGGGATTGCAAAAATTTCTGGGAGGGTGACCCTTTTCCCTGTTCCGCCTTCAGTCGTTCCAGTTCTGCCTGTAACTTCTTGATGTAATTGTCCTTGGATAAATTACCAACTCCCCCATCCGGTGAACGCTCACTCCTGATTCCAATGTTCACTGCATCTATGTCTTGTTCGCTCCCAGTCGCGCGAACAGACCTTGGAGTACGCTGCAGAATTGGCCACGGATTACCAAATTGCTATGATGAGTGGCCTGATACTGTAAGGGCAAACCTGCTTCTCTCCAGTTAATAAATGTAACCTCCAATACCAGGCAAACATGCAATGACTAATACACTTTCTACCATTTCAGAATTTCAGCAGACATTGGAACTTGTTACGTTGCCCACTAGGCACATTTCGGCACAGTGGACTGTGTCATATACACCTACAACATGGCAATGATGGTCTAGGCAAAGTGAATTCACCTGTTCAATTACTGGTAGAGTTGTCACTTGAGACTTGTGGCCGTGTCCCTCATCGCAGGTTCCTCCTTGCACGGAATTTGGACTCGACTGTGTCTCCCCATTCTCGTCCGACATGTCCTCCTCTGCAATGTTGTCCCAATTGTTTGAGACTCCCTCCTTCTTCTGCTTCTTCATTCTAGAGCCTTTGTCACGTTGTGCTTCCGTGCACACTTCATCAGGGTCCGGTGACCTGCCCAAAATCTCCCTAAGATTCTCTCTGACTCCATTCACTCCTCTATTGCCTGTTCTGTTTATTGTTTTCCTGCAAGCATTCGCATACCTGCCCTGTTGTGATGTGAGGCCAAACCCCCACCCTTAAGCGTCCGTAGTCCGAGTAGTGGGTTTGGGCTCACATTCCTCCGCGGTATTGGATTTGGACTTGGATGAGTCCATAGTGCAAGGTTCACCCTTCAAGTGGTCTTGGATTTAACTAGCTCCTTCATAAACCCAGCTCCTTCATAAACCCAGCTTCTTAGCTTCTAACTAAACAAACCCAGCTCCTTCATAAACCCAGCTCCTTCATGAACCCAGCTCCTTAGCTTCTAACTAAACAAACCCATGTCCTTCATAAACCCAGCTCTTTACTTTCTAACTAAACAAACCCAGCTCCTTCATAAACCCAGCTCCTTCATGAACTCACAACTTTGTAGTTGTAATCCCCAACTACCTCACTAATTATTCAAGCCCTTAACTAATCTTTCTACCTAATTTCCCTAATTCTACTAACAACCCCTTTCTAATCACACAATTCTTCTCTAATCCTAAAATCCTAAAATCCTAGAAAGGAGAGGGGGAGAGAGAATTTCCTAACTTCACTAAGACTAACTAATCCACACAAGTATATTTTTGCACTCATCACAACATCAAGTGCTCAACTCTTAAACATGGAACTTGCAACCACGTGTATTCAAAACATGAACTTTAAGTACCACAAATTGGAATCATGAATTAACTTTAAAATCCTTCACGTCAACACTAATTCTACCAAGAGGTCAAGCCCTCTTCAAGGCTAACAAGCCTTGGCTCTCAAACTAAAAACTAAGCACACACATGTGCTCCAATATGGCTTCCCACACCCACACTTATAACTCGTGGGGTGCCGTGGAGCACAAAGGAAAGAGAGGATGAGTGAGGGAAGAATGAGGGATTATATAGTAAGCTTGAGGGGGTGAGCACCCTCAAGGCTCACGATAAGCCCTTGAGATTTCCTCCTACTTAGTAGGCGCCAATCCTATCTTCTAAGCCTTCCTCCCTCAAATGATCAACAAGGATCCTAATTCGAACATTTAACTAGCCTTGGCTTTCTACCTACCACACTTTACCAAACTTGGGATGCTTCAACCTAAACTTAGCCTCCTTCGCTTTCCGCCGCCATAACTTTCTCCCCTTACTTTTCCAAATCGTCGCTCACCACTTAATTCAAACCACGATGCTTAACTCGTGATTTGATTGGTGCTTTGAGAATTTGCTTATCCTCCACCTTGCATTCTTCCTTGGGCCTTCCCCATTAAGTGGCCATGATGAGGTGGTCCACTTGTGCGCTCCATGTGATCCTCCATTCATCCCAATTCGAATGCACTTGCCTCTTGAGTCACTTTGGTTGTCTCCATCCATTTGTACTAGCCTACTCACTAACTACTCAATCCAAGTTCTCCTTACCTATCCTCATTCACTCAAATCCTTCCGAAGGTAAAAACACAATAACAACTCACATCCTAGCCTCTTACAACATGGTACTTCTAAGACTAACATTTCACTCTTTTTATATTTTTGTGAAGTAACATGCTACTTCAAAGTGCATCAACTAACGTTTCAAGGGTCTAAGACTAAATGTGGGCACCCTTTTGGGCTCACATGTGATTTCTCTTCCCATTGCTTGCTCGCCGCTAGTTTCTGAAGTCGCTCCCATACTTCTGCATCGATGTGCATGGGCTGGCTCCCTCCTTTTTTGATCAGGGTTATGAGCTCCACCCTTTTCTTTGTTACAGCCTTGCCCATCAATCCTCGCAGGTGTTCCTCGTTGAGCTCTCCAGAATACTCAAAACTCTTGTTCAAGCGGTCTTTGAATATGCTCACATCCTCGTAAGTTTGCTTCTTGATGTGGGTGCAGGATGGATTGAGCCCCATAGCCAATTTGTTGATTTCTGCCATCCACGCTGGTTTGCCCGTGCCATAAGGTATTCCATCCTTGTCCAGTGTAATGTAGAATGGTTTCTTCCCATCTTTCTCCCTTTTAGCAGAATCAGCTTCCCGAGCCGCTTGCTTATACCGACGCTGCCTCCGCTCAAACGCAGGGGACGCCACTGGAATTTGCTCCAGTTTCACAAAGGGCCTTGAACCTCGCTCCCTGGTGTCCTGGCCCTGGTGTCTGCCATAACGATCATGCGGTGATGTCGATCGCGACGTCCTCGGGCTCCGTCCGTGGATATCCCAGGGGTGCCTTCTACTATTCTGTCCAGGTCTGCGATGTGGTGATTCGCTGCTTGAAGATGAATCGCTGTGCCTTCTCCGAGGATGTCTGTCCTTTGATGCAAGCTGCCTGTATCCTGGGCCATCTGTAGTGCGAGACACACACGAAACGATTACTGTTCACTATAATATATTACAATTCAGAAAATTTGGCATTGCATTTGTATAATCCCATGTGTGTGTATGTGTATACCGTACACACTGCGATAATGTTCCTCCGGTGATGGAATCCATTTCGTAGTCTCCGTGGCATTTCGATGGAACTGTTTTTGATGATCCTGTCTTCGAGTAGACGGGCTCCAAGATCTACTACGTCGATCACTCTTCGAAACATAGTGGCGGGAGGATCTCGAGTAATATTGCTCAGGACTTCTATAATGCCAGCCTATAGCGCGGCCATGATGTCCTCTACGTGCATACGGAGGTGATCCGCCCGCTTCCCTGTCGGGGCCTCTGGTCCTCTGCAATAAAATTGAAAGCAATCATCCATTCTATGAGTTAGAGAAAGATTTCAGCACCATTGCATTTCGGCAATGTAGGGCTGGGGTCTCCCAATAGGAGGGAGGCACTTATTGAGATTATTTTAGGTCCTCTTCTCCATTCTTTGCAACTTAAAAAATGTAGCATCAGCCTCGGCCGACCCTTCCATACAAATTCCATAAAAAGGTATGAATTTACGGCTATGACATCACAACCTCAGGTGAGTTTGAAGCCCCTGGGCTGGAGCCTTTATTGACGACACTTTTTGGACCTCATGTAGGTAAAATGGAGGAGTTTCAGACATGGACTTGCTGCACATGCTCCCTCCTGCACAATCTCAGAAATCTACTTAATAATATACTTCACACATACAATATACCTATTTGTATTAACCTCAGGTGTTTTTTGGTCTTTGGAACTCCAGACAGTCGCGGACAACGGCACGTCAGTGTCTTCCAATCTCCTGTGAATTACGCACTTAATTCTGCATAGAACTAACCATTCATGACCTCTTGTGCAAGAACAATACTTTCGATACTGAGACAGTTTCAAGAGCTATGCACAGAAGACAGTACTGTAATTACAAACACTTGTCTGTGAGCAACATATACCATGTGAAGTTAATTATCCCGTGTGGGGCTGAGCATTACTGTAGCCATCTTTACGGCTGAGCTGGCAGTGTACTTAATAATATACTTCACAAATTTCAGCAGGCTAATATACTCAGCCTTTTGTGTGGGTACCGGAAGGAACTCCTCACGTTGGTCATGATTTTTTCTCCCAACCTTTCTGTGAAGTTTCGATGTTTCTTACAATACTGAACTCCCCAATTTACATTAGATATCCCATTTGCACGCCAGACCTATTTTTTTCTGCCCCTAAATATAGCCTTTAAAAACCCTCTTTTACCCTGGGCCGTAACACTTAGCAATTACCATGGTTCAACCCCAATTAGAAAACTCTTTTCATATTCGATCATCCGTGTTGCTCCCACTACACATCACAATCAACTCCTGCCAGTCTGTCCCACCGGATATATAACGCATACGTGTCCAATACCTATTATTAATCTACCCCTAAATATAGCCTTTTAATTTACCCAGGGCAGTAAACCTGTCGAATTACCAGTGTGAAACCTGGAACCCAAAACTCTTTTCAGGACTATTTTTGTGTGTTGCTCCTACGAAGCATCAGAACTAACTTTACCCTATTTATCCAACCCATTGGATAGTCCATTTGCATCCCTAACCTATTAAAGATCTATCCCTAAATATTTCCTTTTAATTTACCATGTCTTACCCAGAGCCGTAACACTTGGCAATTACCAACTTACCCGTTCCTTCAGTATGATTGGGGAAGGACTCCTATTCAGACGTCGGTATTTCTATGCACTTTGTGCTGGATCCGATCGTTCAGAACTTGTGGAAATGTGGACTGCATTCCCAATGGCTTTGCGCTTCCCTCTCTCTTGCAAGCCACGTGCACATTCTGGAGCCTGTTCTCTCTCTTCATGAACAACCTCCTTCCCATACACTACTAGAAAATCATGACCAAATCAACAAAAAATCAACAGATCTTTGTCGATCCGGGCACTGCAATGACCGATTTCACTGATTTTTGAATTTTTGTAAAAATCAACAGTTTACTGCCTACATTTTTGTTGATTAGAATAGTACAATGACCAAATCAACAAAATTTTAGTAAATGTGAAATCTTTTTTGAATTTTTTTTGGAATATTCTAGGATCTATTGGAATATTATAAAATCTTTTTAATTTTTTGCAATTTATGGACTTGTAAGTGTATGGGTATGGAAATAATTACGAATTCAAAGGTGTTTAAATATTATAAATATTATATTAGTTGATAGTTAATAATATATATATTAATATGTATAATATGTATATAATATATATGTAACATATAATATATATATATATGTATATATGTATATATATGTCTGTGTATATGTATGTATATGTATGTATATATATGTATATATGTATGTATATATGTATGTATATGTATGTATATATGTATATATATAATATATGTAACATATATGTATATAATATATATAACATATATGTATATAATATATGTAACATATATGTATACAATATATGTAACATGTATGTATATAATATATAATATATAAATATGTATACATTTACAGTATATATTTACTGTAATTATATACTGTATATATATACTGTAATTATATACTGTATATATTTACTGTAATTATATACTGTAATTATATACTGTAATTATATACTGTAATTATATACTGCATATATTTACTGTAATTATATACTGTAATTATATACTGTATATATTTACTGTAATTATATACTGTATATATTTACTGTAAATATATACATCAAGTAGGTAGTAAAGAGAAATTAGTGGCCTTATTCTAGAAAGGTTTAAAACACTCCGTTTATATCATGTGTGATGTGATGACCTAGTGGTTAAGGCACATGTGTGGGTATCACTAGGTGCAAGGTTCGATTCCCGTGGCCGACACCTTCGGCCTTGACCTTGCCACCTATGTGAGTGGTAGGTAGTCTATACTTGTAGGTGAGGTATATGTTGAGGGTTACTTGGGAGGAGTTAGGAATTGCAGATATGACATTTATTCATTTTTTATTTTTTAATGTTATATATATATATATATAATAAGTTTTTTTAAAAAAATATTTTTGTGACCATATCAACAGAAAAAATCAACAAAATTGTGTTACATCATGTCCAGGTCAACGCGTCCTAAGTAACAACCGCGACCAACGCCTTTCTGTTGATCCGGACGCAAAATTTTCTACTAGTGATATCGTTGGCCTGAAGGCGTGATTATGATATCGTCAGCAATGGCATTCCCACATTCCTGGGTTTGTGTGTCCATGCCCTCCTCTGCAGCTGGCATTTATGGAACTGGCGATCCTGATTGGTCCCCTGTCACCAACTCGTGTTGCAATCTATCTTCTGATGTCTCAGCTACACCCGTCGTTGGGCATGACTTTCGGGTCGCTGTCTGAGACAACGATTTCACCACCCGTCCACAGGCTTCGGCATCCGCTATCATCTTCCGCCTCATCTCTTCAGGATCAGGCACAACATATTTGGATGTGCCCATTACTACCTCGGCGGTTGCAGGTCGCACGGCTTTCACCTTTTTTCTCCCCTTCCCAGCCACGTCTTCTTTGCCTTTACCCTTCTCACGTGTCTCCCCCTTCGCACTCGGCTCCTCCAGGAGGTCATCTTCAACTACCTGATGTTGCGCCATTTGTTTGGAAGCTGCCCTGGTGATCGTCACATGCTTGGATTTCTTCCCAAACCACGGTTCCGGAATATCCTTCTCCTTCAGCGTTTTCACCATGTTGGCTTCCTCCACCTATGATCACAGGTAAAACCATTGTTAGTTTAGAACGATTGCACTATTTTCATGACACGTGCACACATAAGTATTTGTCACCTGAAGCATGGCCATTACATGGGTGAAGTTGGAAGACCGAATCGGCTGCTCATTCCCTTCTGTTCCCTGCAACGTGTGAGACTGGCACATTAATTAGAACCAGTTTCCAGTAACATTACACGCACTGCGACATTTCGACCCACATGTGCATGCACATGGACAAGTACCTGATGAGCACGGTTGTTAGTGGCCTCGGGAACGATCCGAGAACTTCTCCTCTCTCCTCCGCATTGACAAAAGCGTGCACTCTTCCTCTTATCTCCAGCTTCAGTGCTGTTTGTGGAGTCGCTCAGAACTATGACAACTTCCAATACTCCATCTCCCAGTGATGTCTTGTTGAATGCGCCGTCTCTACATGGCCAATTGTGCAAAGAGTTAAACAAAACCACAGTAGGGTGCCCCTTCTGCTGAGCACAGCGTGGACCTGCAGCGCCCGACTTGCAGCCAACAAAGCGAGGAAGGAACAACAGACCACTGAATTGTCTAGAACACACGCCAGGGACTCCTATTCCAGGACGACGATTTTCATCCAAAGTCATGAATTAGGTTTCCCCTAGGTAAATGAATGGATCTCCATGCCAATTACCCTCATGCGTTACGAATGGCTCTCTCCGCCACCGCTAACCCAATTGCTACAGTGCGAGAGCCGATGAGTGCCTTAATGAACTCGAGCACTGCTACAGTGCGACAGCCGGTGAATGCCTCTAGCTACCACAACAAGAATGTCATGGACAATCCATTTGAGTGATTCTATGAAGCCTTGAAGCTGCCGGAGACACAACATTGACGCATGCAGAAGCGACATGGCAGCAGTTTCTCGGTTGAACATGGAGAGTGTTGAGTATGGTTTTGCGGCGCATGCACATCGTTTGGAAGCCTTGTCCACATGCACTATGACTACAAGTTCGAGAGAACCTGGTTAGCGCCACTCACTCTGAGCATTTATGTTGGATTTCATCCTCAATCCGGTCGAGCGTATGAGATATGTTTCGGAGTTCAAAAACTTGAAAATTATGAAGCACTGACATGTTGGGTCGCTGCGATCAGGTCTGGAGCAGAATGAGAAACCAGACAACAGAAGATTAGGCGGACTTCGATGCGCTTTCTGGAAGAAGGGTTTCCTAAGAGCCCCGCCTCGGTGTGGCTATAATATTGTCTTCTTTGAATAACGGCTTCCACAGTGTTGCAACCAGCGGTCTTGGTTTGCAAAACCATCAGTCGCGATCAAGACATAATTCGGGTAAAACTATCAAACTTTGATCTTGGTTGAGTAAATCGTATCCCTACTTGTATTCATTCAGGGTAATGACACAGTATGAGTATGATGCAGAACCTGTCATGTTGGCATAGGCGAGAAATAAAAGCATCAGTATTGACAGTGTTGATTGCCTAACGTCTCGTCCGGCATTCATTGTCTGCACTCATGTTCGTAATTAAGAATTTTTTTATTATAGGGTCAATTGCTGTATAATCTGTGTGCATAACAATATCTTCAAATAGTTGGTGAGTTATATAATCACACAGGTTTGGACACAGAGTAAGGAATACCAATGCCACCCTGTCGTTTTGGAGGTACATTACTCGTCTGAGCAATATTTGCTACAGTCTGTAAACTTGAAATGTGGCATATATTTGTATTCCGGTTCTGCTTTACCCTATCTACTGCCAAATGTCTGTTAACAAATGGATTTGCACAACTGTTGACTCAAGTTAAATCCAGCGACCTTGCACACCCACATGCCATTAGTAATCACATTACCCACTCTGTCAACAACGTCAGCAATTAAAGTGATATCCCCACCCTTCCTTGTATGAGATTGGAATTACTAGATGCCCTTAGTGCATGCGAATCCCATCCTTTATTTTAAAATGATCATATAGGTCCCTTAAAAAATGAGGTCAACTCACGAACCTAGAATATAGTTAAAGAAAATCTGACTACATATACCAGTGTTTAGAAACTGATAATGTCTTTTTGGTCGTCATTCTTGGATCCACACCTATCCACACACCACTCATAATATAGTTGTCCAATTCATAAAAGTAACTGAATTAGACCCTCCTTATGTGAGTGGCAAGGGTCAGAGCTGATAGGCCATCCTTTTGTTATTGCCCTGCTGGAGTTGGAGTCTAATCTGTATTCTAATTTTTGACTGCAGGAATTGGGTATCACTTTCCAAAGAGAGTCGTCATTGCTGGAGGAGGGTATGTGGTTCAAACAAGACATGATATCTGTCATTAATTTTTTTTATGAAGAGATTTATTCTAAAAAAAAGATATTTTATCTTGACCTTGTGCTAGTGGGGCCAGGTTGATGTGTTGCTCCATACATTTCAGTATGAAAGTATGCGGAGGGTTTTCATATCATTGGTCTTGCTACATGCAGAGGGGTTTCTATATAAGCCGTGATCAGTGATGAATGGGAATTTTGGACCAGATTTGTGATATGCTGACTGCCTGGGATGTAATCAAAATTTTGTGTTTGAATTGCTCAAGCCTCCTCTTTAAAGCGATCAAATGTGTATCAAGGTTAATCATGTATCAGGGTAGGTATGGTACATCTGTGAGACTCCGTGTATAACTTTCACAATGAGGTAATGTCTGCAGCCCCTAAATTGATGTGCGAGCAATTGTTCGACAAATTTGATGAGGAGTTGTGCGCTGTTGTAGCTCCCAATCTGATACTGACATGACTTATTCCACTGTGATTTAGGTGCTTGTTGCACTGACAGTCACGGAGGGTTGGTGCAGATTGTGAGCTCGCAGGATCAGAGATATAATTGCGGAACTGGAAACTACCCAATTGAGGATGGAGTCGGCATAATTAGTACACGTTGCGTAGTGAAGAAGGCCACGTTTGCTGAAAAGATGCGTCGACGATTGTCTGCAGCCTACCACATTGAGCGCTCAATAGCCCATAGATTGGGCTTGCCCGAGTACCCATGTGCGTGTAATCGCTGCAGAGGCGCTATAATTAAGAAGGTAGAAACCGTGGCGAGGCACCACAGTATACATGGTCGTGATCCATATTTGGTATATCCAGTCATGGTAGGTAAATATATTGAGATTTCCGTCATACTTGAGAGTCCTGTGAAATTGTTGTTAGGCAGTGCACGATGATGCATCAGGTTGTGCTGGTTGAGATGGTCCAATGCACGGTGGTAGCATTTTGTGTTCATAGATGGTGACACAGTGCGAGAATCTCTCCTAAAGTCCACTGATCCCTACTTGTGTATGACAGACTGTGGATGGACAAAATGTTCGGGGTCCAGCCATGGCTGAAGATATAGAGGGAGAGGAATACCGAAGACATCGACATCGCCAATCACATGCCGGATTCACGTGGCCAAGGAGGACTGCAGTTGACGTGGAGAACATGGCCAGGGACGCGTTTGCTAGAGTCGATGACATCCACAACAACAGCGGCAACGAAGACGATCCCACAGGTATGGATGCTGGCATGGGTGAAGTTGAAGGTCAGTATGATGAGGCGAATTTGGAACATTTGATACGTGAATCTACAGAAACGGTCTATGAAGGTTCCACTCAGAATCGTTTGCAATGCGCCATCGTGTTATTCACCCTGTGCACTCTTTACTCGGTCCCACACACATTCCTGGACGCTCTGCTCACATGGATAGCGGGAGACCTGTTGCCAACCTCAAACAAGTTCCCCCGCACCGCCTATGAGGTCAAATCTTTGTTGATGAAGTTAGGCTTGAAACACGATCAAGTGCACTGTTGCCCCGACGGCCATGTCCTGTACGAGGGCGACAACGGACATCTCACATAATGTCCAAAATGCCATCAAGAACGATACATTCCTGGGTCCAATAATGTTCCTCGTCGTGTGGCTAGGTATTTTGATGTCATTAAACATTTGCAACGATTGTTTAAGTGTCCACAAGTAGCACAACACATGACATGGCACGACTCCCATAGATGTCGTGGGCAACTCATGAGGTCCGTGGCTGACAGTGAACAGTGGAAGGCCATAGATCGCAACGAGCCAGAATTTGCCACAGTCCCCACGAATCTTCGGCTTGGATTAGTTGGAGATGGCATTATTCCTTACAAGAACAATGCAATCAAGCACTCAACCTGGGTGTTGTTGATCACAATTTATAATCTGCCTCCATGGCTATTAACGAAGAAATTCTTCATATCCATGGCCTTACTTATTCCTGGGCCAAAATCTCCCACAGCCGAGAACATAGATGTCTATCTCGCTCCTATAGTCCGTGACTTGCTTAGACTATGGCATGGAGTCCCAGCTATAAATATGGCAAAGCCTGAAGGGAGTAGATCTTTCACGCTCAGGGCCATGCTAATCTGGACAGTGAACGACTTTCCAGCCTATGGACTTCTATCTGGACATCAGGTTCATGGTTACAAAGGATGCCCGTTGTGTGGTCCTGAGACTTGTGCAGAGCATGCACCGCTCTTAAATAAAATGATATACCTAGGGGGTCGACGGTTTCTAGCACCCGATCACAGGTTCCGCAGGGCGAAGGCTGCATTTAACAATCACCAGGAGTGGCAATTGGGTCCCGATAGACCTACGGGGGAAGAAGTACTAGGATGGGGTACGGCACGTTCTAGCTTTCTCGCAGACGGAGGAGTGGAGAATTCAAATGGTGACCCTGTGAAACTGCACGGCGTGAAGCGACGGAGTATTTTCTTCGAGCTTCCCTATTGGAAGGTACAACTTCTGGCATGGCTCCCTTTGTGAAATTAACGTGAAATTTATGTGAAATTTGTACAATGGCATCCTTTGGTTGTAAGAAGAGGGTTTTGTCTTTTGAACTTGAAATTGGACCCAACCTTGAATCACCAGTTTCTCAAACTAAAGAAGAGTATTTACTTGAGTTGAGATTGCTAACATTTAATTTGGCGGGAGAGTGATGCCACATTGACTGAAGTTCATTTTTCATCCCTTAGACCTAGAACTTAGGGTGATCACGTTGGGTCTAAAATTTTGCTCTCGATCAATAGGATGGCTCAATTTGGACCTCATGTTGGTCCTAAACTCTAGTGTACCCACCCCAAATTTCTAGAGTAATGGAGTACAGTGACCTCAATGAGATAGATAATGAGGTAGATAATGGCAATCTAAATTTTATCACATGAACTAGACAAGAAAGAGTTGAGCCGAAGTGACAATACATCCTCCATGAGAAACAATATGATGACTCAAGTTCAATTTTGGCACACAGTGTCTGGAGTTTGTTAGGATTTCAGTCGTGATAGCTTCTACAGGGTTTGCAGAGGGAAGAGAAGCATATATTTCAATTGGTGATATTTCTACAATGGCATCCTTTGGTTGTAAGAAGAGGGTTTATGTGGCATTCTCCTGTTCGAACCATAGGATGCCATTGTAGAAATTTATGTGCAATTTGGTTCGAGTGGGTTTGTAAGAAGAGGGGGCATGTGGCATTTCTCCTGTTCTCTCCAGAAACTGATTGATGTAATGGTTGTTGGATGGAAAATCGCCAATTCACTTACTATTTGTATTCTAGTAATGTAATCACGTCTGCATGGGGTGGGTACTGTCAGTAGAGTTTTTGCTCAATACCTGGGCCTTTTGGTAGTCAATTAAGTGTAGGTAGTCTAATTTCAGTTGTATGGAAACTCTCTCTGTACAGGACCTACCCGTGCGACATGTTCTAGATGTGATGCATTGCGAAAAGAACATCTCGGAGAACATTCTGAAGACAACATTTGGTGAGAAGGACAGTCCATCTGTCAGGGCAGACATGCAAGCAAGAGGCATCCGGGCACATCTACATTTACAACCTACTGGCCCTAACCGAGAGCGATTTTACATGCCTGACGCCCCGTACGTGCTGTCTGCCACAGATCAGGCCAGAGTATTGCGTGTGCTAAAGAATCTGAGGACTCCAACGAACTATGTAGCACCACTGCACACCAAAATCAGCAAAGGTAAACTGAGTGGTCTAAAATCACATGACTACCACATATTGATGCAACAGATTTTGCCCCTATGTTTTAGGAAAGTGGCTAACAAGGCTATGGCAAGGGCAGTAATTCGTTTGAGCAGGGTATTTAGGAAGCTTTGTGCTAAAACAATTAACATGGCCGAGAAAGAACAAATGCTCGCAGATTGTGCCGAGACTATGTGCATGTTTGAAAAAGAAATGCCCCCAGCCTTTTTTGACATTATGTCACACTTGCCATATCATTTGGTAGAAGAGGCATTTTTGTGCGGACCAGTGCACACAAGATGGATGTACCCTTATGAGAGATATTTTAAGACAGTGAAAGGATTTGTGAGGAACCTTGCGAAACCAGAAGGAAGCATTGCCCAAGGGTACCAAGTAGAACAAGCCCTAGGTTTTATCACAGAGTACATGTCGGAGTATTGTGTAACGACGCGCAGGGTTTGGGATGACAAAGAGGAGCCATCGATGGTGGACGAAATTTTGGAGGGCAAAGGAAAACCTAAACTCCTATCAGAGGAACTAAGAAATGCAATGCATGATTTTGTGCTGGACAACTCAGCACACGTTGAGCCATATCGACTGTAAGCTACTCATTCACACCCTTCCTCTCCCAGTACCAGGAACATGCCGCATTCTTTGAAAATTTCAATATATTAGGGGGTTGTATGTATGAAATATTTACCAAATAAACAGGGATCCACATCATCCAATGGGCACGGTATTTGAAATAGGCATGTCCACATTACGGACTTGGTAGAGAGGTAGTTGGATATTGAATAAGTTGGAACGAATGATGACGCCGGTACCTGCAATTCCTCTACTATGTGTAAATCTGGGTCTGATGCCATACATGATATACTTAGATTTAAAATTTTAATCATTAATTCCGTTCAAGGTATCCCTGGATGTCCCAGATCACACGACTTTTTTTTTAAAAGCATTGTAATTTCGGGGACACTAATGGCATGTCAGGGTTGATTTATGAATGTGGTCGACCCTATTGATCTAAAATGTGGTAGGGTGCACCGCTGTTGTGGCACACAGAAGGTACGAAGCACTATGGCAAGAAAGGACAGACGCTCGGGCTGCATTCCGTGCCAGCCATCCTAGGAGGAACGGGAGGAGAGTGACCCCTTATCCGCTGGAATTGGAAGTGATGCCTGCATTCTCACAATGGTTTCGCACGGAAATTGAAGACGGGAAACAGTCTGGAATATCAATCGCAGAGGACGTTGAATACTCCTCAAACCTTCCATCATTGCAGGCACATAGGTACAAAAGTATGTACGCATACGGGTACCACTACAGGGTGAAAAGCGCGGAGGAAAGCATCACAAAAACATGTGACTCAGGGGTTGCCGCCTTCCACTACTAGAAAATCATGACCAAATCAACAAAAAATCAACAGATCTTTGTCGATCTGGGCACTGCAATGACCGATTTCACTGATTTTTGAATTTTTGTAAAAATCAACAGTTTACTGCCTACATTTTTGTTGATTAGAATAGTACAATGACCAAATCAATAAAATTTTAGTAAATGTGGAATCTTTTTGGAATATTCTAGGATATATTGGAATATTGTAAAATATTTTTAATTTTTTGCAATTTATGGTCTTGTAAATGTATGGGTATGGAAATAATTACGAATTTAAAGGTGTGTAAATATTATAAATATTATATTAGTTGATAGTTAATATTATATATATATTAATATATTAATATTAATATGTATATGAATTCATATTAATATGTATAATATGTATATAATATATGTAACATATTATATATATATATATATATATATATGTATGTATATAATGTGTATATATATAATATATGTATATAATATATGTAACATATATGTATATAATATATGTATACAATATATGTAACATGTATGTATATAATATATAATATATAAATATGTATACATTTACAGTAATTATATATAGTATATATTTACTGTAATTGTATACAGTATATATTTACTGTAATTATATACTGTAATTATATACTGTAATTATTTACTATAATTATATACGGTATATATTTACTGTAATTATATACTGTATATATTTACTGTAATTATATACTGTAATTATATACTGTATATATTTACTGTAAATATATACATCAAGTAGGTAGTAAAGAGAAATTAGTGGCCTTATTCTAGAAAGGTTTAAAACACTCCATTTATATCATGTGTGATGTGATGACCTAGTGGTTAAGGCACATGTGTGCGTATCACTAGGTGCAAGGTTCGATTCCCGTGGCCGACACCTTTGGCCTTGGCCTTGCCACCTATGTGAGTGGTAGGTAGTCTATACTTGTAGGTGAGGTATAGGTTGAGGGTTACTTGG
The DNA here is from genome assembly GCA_950295325.1 of Polytrichum commune. Lineage (NCBI taxonomy): Eukaryota > Viridiplantae > Streptophyta > Polytrichopsida > Polytrichales > Polytrichaceae > Polytrichum > Polytrichum commune. Next base: position 42,910,323 of record OX485807.1, read on the forward strand.
GAGGAGTTAGGAATTGCAGATATGACATTTATTCATTTTTTATTTTTTAATTATATATATATATATAATAAGTTTTTTTAAAAAAATATTTTTGTGACCATATCAACAGAAAAAATCAACAAAATTGTGTTACATCATGTCCAGGTCAACGCGTCCTAAGTGACAACCGCGACCAACGCCTTTCTGTTGATCCGGACGCAGAATTTTCTACTAGTGAATTCTTCCGTCGCCCATGTAGATCGGGGAGGCGGGATGTGAACGTTGTTGATGCAAACTTGGAGTACATTGGCCAAATATTGGAGATTGTGGAGCTGAACTATGGCCGTCACTGCACGGTGTTGTTGGTGTGCGACTGGGTGAAGGCAAATTATAAGGGAAGGAATGCCACAGTGAAAAAAGACAAATGGGGCTTTACAATGGCGAATTTTAACACAATGGTCCCATTCGGTTACGAATCATTTGCTTTCCCCGTTCATTGCGACCAAGTATATTTCTCGGATGTAGAAGACGAGCCAGGATGGAAAGTTGTGTTGCGAACAGAGGTTCGGGGTCGCAGAGTTGACAACGACGTAGAGGAGGATGACGTTATCCCCATGTTCGCCATGGGGTCAGATGTTGATTTTGCAGGTCTACGGGCACCAGATATAATACCAGAGACTCAACCAGATCCTCTCCCAACAGGTAGAAACATTCGATTGAATGACATTCTAAATGAGGTTCTGGGAGAACAGGCCATAGTATTTGACAGAGATGTCGGGGAATCTTCTGAAGATGATGAATGAGCATGTTTCTGTTTTATTTGTGGAGACTGCTTATTGTGAGCTCCAGTTCGGCATTTACAGGGTACATTGAGCATGAAATCAGGTAGGTAGTTGGTGGATGTTATGATTGTAGTGCTACTGGGCATTATGTGTACATGTCCTCTGACAGAGGAGAGAACACTATTTATATTCAATAAATACATGTTCCACATATTGGGGTTTTCAGGAAGTGCACAGGGATGACAACGGAAATTGTAACACTGAACCTAGCACGTTTCTTAATTCCCGAAAAGAAGGACAGTTTACTTACCTGTGTGGCCGTTCCGATGCAATTGTTTACAGACCCTCAAGAGAGTATGAAAAATTTAAGAGGTGGTCAGAGTCTAACATGTAGCATGTACTTCAATGTGGGCATGGTTTCGCAATGCTTATGAAGACACACTTCTGGAGGGATATGAATCGTATGATCATGATGAAGCCTGGAAGATTGTCAGCAGTAGTTAGTAGCTAAGACCCATTCCATAATGATGAGATCTAGCATAGCCCTATGTAGGGTAGACATCCATTGTAGGGCTTTGTATGTAGGTTTTGCATTTACAGGCGATGCCTGACCGGATTTGGGTGGAAGCACCTTAAACTGCGAACAGGGGAGGTAGATCCTGATTTTATTGTGACACTTCATTTTATTAAAAACATAAATTTGGAGCGCGCACACATCTTCCTTAGGATATGGATTTTCAAGTCTTCCTTTGTATGTAGTGTTTACAGGCCTGTCATGGAAATTCAATTCAAGCCCCTAACATCAGGCACCATATAAATGTCCACGTCATTGGACACGTAGATTGTTGACGCACGACTACTGCCATGTCAGCATGCTCTGTCACCAGGTTCATGTAATCAGCACACCTATGACACCAGTATCAAAGTCAACAAAACTTAGGTAGATTCTGTCCACCGTATAACAAGGATATGTGGAAGAAGCCAATTTCTGACCCCAACTGCCTGGAACAACAGAAATCTGTTGAATTTTTGTTGATCTGGTCGCAATTCTCTAGTAGTGATATATCTCATGTCCGGCTACTATCTCTAGTATGGACTCCGTAAATGGTAATGGAAATTTATCTGACTTGGTCACCACATTAAGCTTACAGTAGTCCACACATACTCTCAACTATTCTTCTTTGGTACTATAACTATTGGTGATAGCCATTCGGACCTATCCACTGAATATACAAATCCGGTCTTCACCAACTTGTCAATTTCTACTTTTACTTGAGCCGCATAGGTCAAATTCATCCGGTACTTACTTTGTTTGACTAGCTTAGTGTCTGGCTCAATCTTTATCTTGTGCTCGAAAATGTGTAGGGTATCCCCTTCATGTCTTCATACGTCCATGCAAACGCGTCCTTATAATTCTTAAGGAGCTTTATTAACTTCTCTTCATAATTTTTCTCTGTATTTTTCCCTATCCTCACCATCTTCGGGTCTTCTTTTCTTCCTAGATTAATTTCTTTGATCATTTCATCATCTTTGATTATCCATCCTGCAATTTGCTTCCCTTTTACGGCTTCCGAAGCCGGAGTTCTATCTATTGTGATATCTCATTCTTTCATTTTGGAGAATTGAGCGGGATATATCGGCTTTTCTTCCATGTCCGTTTTTTCTTCCTTTGTCATCTTCAAAGTTCTAGGATTCTCAGCCACTTCTAGGCTCTTCCTAGGTCTTCCTTTGCTTATTTTTTTCTTCTCTTCCCATTCCGGGGTATTCATTGTTCAATTGCTCCTTCAATTGGAGTTACAATGTGGCATCCCACCTCGTACAACTCCTTGAGTCCAAATAAATCTACCTTAGCTATGGGTTGGAGTTTCGGAAAGGCCTTATATACCGTAGCCTCTTCTTCATTGGACAATCCAGTTTCGCAATCATAGTCTTCCCATGCCAACACCCTTTTAGATGATGGTACCGCCGGGGTCCATTGCACATTCACGATTACTTCTTCTTTTCCGTCTTGGAGGGTAATTTTACTAGTACCCCAGTCATGCTTCGCTTGAGCTTGTTTCAACCATGTCCCTCCTAGCATTGTCTCGTAATCGTTGTCCAATTGGTGAGAAATCTATTACCGTAAAGAACATCATCTTCTTCACCCCTCCTACGTCTATCTTCAAGTTTCTAATCAAGCCTACCGGCACCACTTTCCGTTGGTCCGCCATCTTGATTGTAAATGGCCCAATTTCTTCCTTAGTGCATTTGTCATAATATTGACTCCTGATCCTCCATCTATTAGTATGTTTGGTACTCTCCTATTCTTCGTCACCACCGTAATCATCGGCATCTCTTCATTACAGTCTTGAACTTTCACATGATAGGAATGAGGGGGCCCCACTGCACTCTCTTCTTTTTCTTCTTGTAATGCGGCCATAATTTTCTTTTCATAGTAGGGGGCTATCTTTAATAGTTGCCCTACGAAAATGTTGGCCTTTGTTTGTTTAAGCACTTCTTTAATAATCTTATCCACTCTTATGACATTCTCTATGCCGCTCTTGTTCTTAGCCTTTGTCGGCTCTCCATTATTTTTGGACTTCTTCTCAGTTGCTTGATAATACAAAGGTACAAACTCCATTGGCATTGGGAAAGTGTCACCCTCTTCCCTTTGCATCTCTCGGACGGCTTGGCTCACCTCTCGGTGTATTTTGCCTTTCTTTTTGCCACTTGGTCTCTTTGATTAGGTCCTTGCCTAGTTGCTTGTCCTCTTTATTTGCTTCTTCAATTTGTCCTTCATTCGAGAGCTTTTCCTCACTATGTGCTTCACTACTATCTACATTTTTGTCTTTGGAATCCGTATCATTATCGCTACTATCGGAAGTGCTATCACATTCCGAATCATCTTTATCCTATTCTTCCCTCCTTGTTCTCTTTCCGCCTTTTGGGCTCTAATCGCTACACACACGTTGGGGGTGACTACATTTGCTACTACGATTGGCTTTGCATTGTTGTTGGGATATCTACCCATTTCTTGTTGACGTCTTATAAAGAGTTGGCATTTTGGCTTCATGTGCCCTTTATGATTACAATAGTAACATTCGTTACTGTTGCCTTCCCGCCATGGTAAGCTAGAACACCCGGTTGTGGGCTCTACCTTCACTACTAGAAATCATGACCGAATCAACAGAAAATCAACAGATCTATGTTGATCCGAGCATTGCAATGACCGATTTCACTGATTTTTGAACTTTTGTAAAAATCAACAGTTTGCTCCCTATTTTTTTGTTGATTTGAATAGTACAATGACCAAATCAACAAAATTTCAGTTAATGTGGTATATTTTAGAATCTTTTAGAATCTTTTTAATCTTTTGCAATTTATGGACTTGTAAGTGTATGGGTGTGGAAATAATTATGAATTCGAATGGAAGGAAATATTATAAATAAATAATGATATTAAATAATAATAATAATAATAATAATAGACGGTAACTAGTAAATGATATACTATAAAAGTCAATAATAATAGCAGACCGTAAATATTAAATAATAATCTATAAAATATAAAATTTAGAAAGTAAAAAATAAATAATAGAAAGTAAAAATAGACAGTAAATAAAAAATAATGGGAAAAAAACAAAAAATAGTGGGAAATAAACAAAAAATAGTAAATAGTAAATATCACAAAAAAATATTTGGAAAAAAATATTATACAGTAAATATCAAATAGTAAAATTAGACAGTAAATAGTCAAAGGAAGGCAGTAAATTATATATAGTAAATATATACATCAAATATATATAGTAAATTATATACAGTAAATATATACATCAAATATTTACTGCAAATATATATAGTAAATATATACAATAAATATATAGTAAAAGAAAGCAGTAAATTATATACATCAAATATATACAGTAAATATATAAATTAAATATATAGTAAATGAAGGCAGTAAATTATATACAGTAAATATATATATCAAATATATATACAGTAAATGTATACAGTAAAGAAAGGCAGTGAATTATATACAATAAATATTTACTGTAAATATATACAATAAATATATACATCAAGTAGGTAGTAGAGAGAAAATAGTGACCTTAATCTAGAAACGTTTGAAGCACTCCATATATATCACGTGTGATGTGATGACTTAGTGGTTAAGGCACATGTGTGGGTGTCACTAGGTGCAAGGTTCGAACCCCTTAGCCGCCACCCTTGGCTTTGCCACCTACATGAGTGGTAGGTAGTTTATTCTTATAGGTGAGGTATAGGTTGATGGTTACTTGGGAGGGGTTAAAAAGGGCGACCTACCAACCATCCATGTATGATTTTTAAATAAATAAATAAATAAAGTTTAAATAAAGTTTTAAAAAAAATCTTTTTGTGACCAAATCAACAGTAAAAATCAACAAAATTGTGTTACATCATGTCCAAGTCAACGCGTCCTAAATAACAACCGCGACCAACGCCTTTCTGTTGATTTTTTGTTGATCCGGACACAGAATTTCTACTAGTGCTTGTTGTTAGTATTATACATCATATGTCGGGGATATTCAAGTTGCATGTGATTAATAAGTCCCTTAGGTCCTCCTCAGTAGAGGTATCCATATCTTCTCTCCGGTAATGTTGGCCTCGGTAGTGGTATGGCACATTCCTCCTACAATCATTCCTATAGCCGTCATTGGCTCTATATGAGCCCAAAATGAGTGCTCATATTTGTTTTATGTTTAGAATTTGATTAGAATTGGAATTGGAGTGTTATTAAAACAATCAAAAGTATAAAAAGAGTGAGGCTTGGTGTGGAATTATGTTTAGGCCTTAAGCCATTTTGTGGGGTGAATTAGAAGCTTAGTGACATTAGGGAGTGTTTTGATTAGAGGAGTAGTGCTTGATGAGGCAAGGGGAAGTGCCTTTGATTTAATTGTTTGAATTAGAACGTGTTCTTGTTGGTTTAGGGGGTAAGGAGTTAATGGATAGGATAAGGTCCTACTAAGTAGGAGAAGGCTAAGGAGGTTGTGATTTGGGTGCCCTCCCTTCTTCCTTCCTCCTCTCTCTCATTCCCTCTCTCCCTCTTAGAGGTGTGTGTGTGGTGTAGTGTGTGGTGTAGTGTGTTAGATAATATATTTGATTAGGGGGAAGTTAGAGAATAGATTTGAGTAGGGGAACTTAGAGGATAGATTGGATTAGGGGTAGTTTAAAAGATAGATTTGATTAGGAGGAGCCAAAAAATCAGATTATTAAGGTTGCAAGGCTAACTGTTGAAGCAGCTGCAGCTACTGTTTGGGCTGCTGGTTAATATATTGGAGCAGCTGCATCTACTGTTGGGCTGCTGGTTAAATTGTGGGAGCAGCTGCAAGGCTAACTGTTGAAGCAACCGCAGCTACTGCTTGGGCTGCTGGTTAATATGTGGAGCATTTGCAAGGCTAACTGTTGAAGTAGTTGCAGCTACTGTTGGGCTGCTGGTTAAATTGTGGGAGCAGTTGCAGCTACTGTTTGGGGCTGCCGGTTAATAAGTTTAGTCGGCCGACACTTGTAAGGGGACTTAGTAAGGCAACTTCAAGGCTTAATGATAGGCCTTTAGTGACTTGGGTAGATAATTAAGGGGGAAAGCCGTAGTGCCATATTGGACTAAATGATAGTTAGTTGATTGGGTTGTTACTTAATGCTACTTTAGATAATTAGTCATTAGCAAGATAGTAGAACACGAAGTGAGGATTGTGATAATAGAGAAGAGCGTTTGTCAACGCTTGTAATATTATCGTGGAATGGATTGGTGTGCAATGATTAATGAGGAGATGTGATGGATTCTTACGAATTGGAAAGAGGGAGTTATGTAAACATGAATGTGATCCCCATTCCCTCACCAGGACATGGCACACCAATTTTAATGCGGACACAAATCAAACAATTACAGTACTTACTATGAGTGTGCCTCTCATAGGAAACCATGGCATCAACATACAAGAACCTCCCACGTTAGCAATAAAGCAAGCTTTCAAGGCGAAGCTTATAGCCAAAATGATACCCTTCCACACTTCTGGGGGGCTCGGGGGGGGCAGTGTGTTAAAAAGTTAAGGATATAGGTGCGAACAACCATTATTTTATAGGGGGGTATTACTTTCAATTCTCTTCTTTTTTTCACATGCTATCATTATGTAAACTTCTACTTTGGGTTAATAGAAAAATGGTTTGCCTTACTTATAATTCCAAATTACCTATTATTTCATACCCTATAGTACTTTAAAGATGTCCAATGCCATTTTTGATACCCTATATTACTCTTAAGTCCAATTATAATTTTTTGCCCTCATGTCTTTTAAATACCCTATCATTTGTTCGCACGTGTATTGCTACTCCAACCAATGACTACCCCCCTCGAGCTGGGGGGTGTTATCTTGGCAAGGTGTCCTTGCTAGTTGCGACGTGTGTTGGGATGATCCTTGGGGTTTTCTTCAAGTGGTTGGCTAGCCCTCTTGGGGATGCACCTTTCGTTAAAATCACAAATCATGTGTGTCCGCAACATACTCTAAAAACGCCCTATACACATATTTTTGTTTTTGTAAAATCAAGCAATGCACATACAATTTCAATGATAATAATACAAGTGACAATATGTATACATTAGGGGGGGGAAAATTTACATTCATATATAGCCATTCACATAAGTATACAAATATTCTTCTAAATAACAATCATCCCTTATCATATGTATTTGTAGCATTCATCAATAAAGTTGTTGAAGATTGTTTCACCCCCCATATGTAACTCATAAGCATTTAAGTATGCAATATATGTTATAGGAGCTAATGCAATTCTTGATTCTTAGTCTATCATCAACTGATCAATATGGTTATGTGTCCACTTGTTCTTGGTTCCTTTTAATACCAACATATTAAACCAATTCCCATGTTTAATGGGTGGTCGATCCAATTAATTGGATCTTACACTCTAACCAACGACCCCTTCCAAAATCCTAATATTGCCACTTCCATACATCCATGATGCCCGATGAGATAAGGAATTAAGAAACTTATTCATTGTAGCCTCCTCCAATATACTACACTTATGTCATAATGACATTACTATACAAATAAAAATGTTGTATATTTTTCAAAGGTCGTCCATACATGCACATAACTACAAGTTGTAATTTGTGTAGCATATGTATACATAATACAACAAAGTTCAAATTAATACCCCTCTTGTGCAGTCACATATACTAGTTATATGTGTTAAGTACATTGTATTCCCCTGGCTCTCCGCTTAGTTGAGCCAAGCAAGTTGTTTTTGGCATATTGTTGTAGGGTACATCATTGGGGTTTTGGCATTTTTGGTTGCTTGTTTTGTTGGGGTGTGTTGAGGAAGTTGGTGTTTTTCTAGTTTTATTTTTATTTTTTAAATATTTGAGCATGAGCACGATGACGTGTTGGATGGCCATTAGGTGGACGTGTTGCATGTAGCATTGTTCAAATATTTTGGTGATATGTAACACTATTCAATTGTGTAGCCCACTTTGGTGGGCCCAATAATTTATCATGGCCAAATAACAATATACTTTCACAAAATAGGATAACCCACGATCACTATGCTGTTTATTCAAATCCAAAACAAAAAAATGGTTTCACTATATCCTTGCCCGATCCTCAATGCTGAGGGAGATCGGCCTATAGTTTCTTCTCTGCGCTCAACAATAATCAAAGATTGTTTGCCTCCTTCCCTCTCGCCAATTCTCTTAGCTTAGCGGGGAAGGCAATAGTTTCCTCAACCGTCTAGGGCCACCGATGGCCACGCCTATAGTTGTAACTACCCTGCTAGCCTATAGTTTAACTATTTTCATCTACTCGGATGAGTCTTCAACCGGGCTTAACTATCTACCCATCGTTAAACTAATTGGCCAAAATTTCGGCTCACATGTATGTTTGCCCTAAAATGGGCCGGCCTCTCTATCTCTCTATTATCCCTTAGATATTCAAACAATATGTTTCAAGATGTCCATTAAACCCCTTGTTATGTCAAGGGTTAACAAGAATCACACTTGCATTACAAGCCACTTGACCCCTCAACAAGTGACAAATGAGGATTGGGAGTTTCTAGAATTGATAAGATTGCACAAGTAACTACACTCGTACGTGCAATTAGATTGTCCCATGCTATTTTATCCAAGTTCCACTCAACTTTGAATATTTATTACCACAAAAACAAAGTAAAAACATTATTTATTTTACTGTGGTTGTTATGTAACGAATGGCTTACCAAATTTGTAAGTTTGTGATTTGTTTTGCCCCAGAGTAATTTGCATAAGTAAAGAGGCAACCTAGTCACGAAGGCAACCTAATCACACATATTAGTGCACTTCAACTAACATTGTGGGCACCAAAGTCAAATTTTTGTAGCCACCGACGTCATCAGCACTTGAAGTGCACAATCGTTTTGTACATTACCTTCTAGATTTACAAGTTGTGGGGAAAAAACAATACTTGGAGCAACGATTTGAAATTTACTCTACAAAAACTAAAATGTTTGAGAAAAACTTTTTGGTGCCAAGCATATTCATGGTTGTGATACATATGGCAAAGTTCCATGCAAGCGTGATGAAGCATGCATAGCCTACGATTTATGAAAGTGAAAATGCAAACAAATCTATATTTGGACAATATGAAGCCCAAATGAAGCTTTGATTCCATGGAAAACTTCTATGAGACCTAGCCTATAGCCTATGTTTCCTAGGATATGAGTTTTGAGCATTAGGGACCCTCTTCCTTTCAAATTTTTGGGATTCCATTGGAGTGTTGTTGAGAAAAATGTTTGTGTAACCTTTTTCAACACACTTGTGATTTTATTTTCTTATATCTAATTTTTTGTTGATTTTTTTGCTCAAAATGAATACAAAGAAGCTACATATGCCATGAACCCTCACAGAAAAAATTTGGACCATAATAACTTCGTTTGGACCCCATCTACCTTTCAAGCAAATTGCAATTGGACGAAAACATCCATGTGTGCTTTTAGGGGTTAAGGGGTCACGTAAGGAAAAATATAACTTTGAAATAAATGTCAAATGTTTTAGGGTCTTGAATTATTAACCCGGGGGATGGGCTCTCCCCTAAGTCCACTCGCATCCCCCGAGTCAAACATCAACTTGACTTGACATAATTAATAAAGTGTATAATTCTCATAGTTAACATGATTTGAGTTGTTTGTTAAGTAGGAAGATGACCCGTGAACCTCAATCATCTTGATATGTTATGCAATAGCCATTGGAGCTCATTGTTGACTTAGCATTGGTCTCGTTCTAAAGTTCTAAACCAATGAACTGATTCCACATTCTCCGAATGCCAAACTCATTGACCGGGTCATTTTTCATTTTCCTAGCATGATCATGTTCATAATAACACTTTCATAATGAGTTTTTCACAAGACCTTGGAAGAATGAGAGAAGGTATACTATATATATTGTGGACTTGAAAATGGAGTTTTGTGCTTGCACGTTGGAGGGCGGGAAGGATATATCTTGAAGCATAAACAAAAGGGGATTCCCATTCCTGGTGTGTTCACATATTTGAGGCGTATGAATACTCTTCATCAATTGAATGATCAAGATGGAGATTCATTTGTGAAAATTTGGATGGATGGTGATTTTGATGAGACCTAGAAGCAGTGCCATAGCCAACTTTTCTCAGTTGGATGAAGCTTTGAATTTCGTCCCATTTTCTCATTTGACATAACAAGAGGCACGTGCGGTCATGTTGCCAGGCCAAATCTTTTGGCAACGGTGCCATTTCCTTGCCCCATCCGGCCTTGACATAGCAAGTGTGGCTAGGCCCTAGGGTATAGGTGCCTAGAATTGCCTCTCTCATATTGTCTCAAAAGCTCTGCAATGGCTTAGCAAATGCTCTAGGATAGCATTGATCCCAAAAAACAACTTAGTCGGCCATCATGTGATTTTTTGGCAATTTTTCAAAGACACCAACTGTGGATTATGAGAACATCAATATATACCCCTCATACTCGGGTGCCCTTTGCCTTATGTGCAACGCAATCTTAGCTCTTCCTACCACTTGAGCTTGCGTTAAACGGTTTTTGTATGTGCCTTTAAAGTGGGCCACAACCTCCCTTGACCTATACAATGAACGGGAAGAACCAACAAATAGTTAGAATTCAATTGGTTGAGTTGGCAAAATAATTGATCTATTTTCATCCCTTCGGTTGGAGAACCGACCAAAAGTACATTGTATATGGATATCAACTGGCATGCATTAATTAGGCTAGATATGTTATTATATTTACCAAGGTCCAACTAGAAAGTGGAGGGTATCATATAAGGGTGTCATATATTATAGTTATTTCTTGTGGCATGGCCTTGGAAGGTCGGAATCCCACTTAGTTGTGGCAATGTCCAATTGCATTCATTCTAGCCTATGAAGAGACTTAGAGGTCAATAGTACAAAGTTGCAAACCCAAGGAAATAAGCTTGAATTTCACAATAATCTCACCTTGAAGCCCAAGGCATTGAACTTTCACCTTTGTGAAACAGTCCAAACCTTGTACAGTACAACCGCTAGCCCACGGACTTTTTGGGCTAGTGGCTAACCCAATAACTAAGAGTTTTATGGCTGAAAATGGTACTTGAAAAAAGTGGGGCTAGGCTAGCTATGGCTAGATCAAGGCTTAGTCCAACTAGCTTTTAGCTAGCTAAAGATAGGTCATGTAGCTCAATCGGCTCAAGCTAAGGCCCAACCATGTCACCCCTAACAATACCATCTTCTCCCTACGTTCTAAACGTCTCTTGGTTATTGCTAAACTAGAGTCCTATTTTTGGTTTCGCTCCCTCCACCACCCAAGTGGTTCTCTTTGCTGCGGAGTTTTTCTTTCATGAACATGGCCTCCTGAAACCACATTTTTGTAGGACTTTGGTAGCAAGCTAGGATAAGTTAGCGCTTGGTGGGGAGAGCTTTAAGTTCAACAATTCGACTGAGCCATGATCGATTTCTTAATCTACACAGAAGAAGATCCGATTGGGTTTAGGGTGGCCCAACACATAGTGCGGCGCTTCAAGGGGTTCTCAAAGAACGAGGAGGCATTTCGGAGGCATTGCGGAGGTGAAGACTACTTGTAGGGAGTTCAATCCATTGTCCGGGAAGATTTAGGGTTTAGATAATCGGTCCAAATTCAAGTGTTTCAAACCTTGTACAACTGCTAGCCCACATACTTCTTGGGATAGCGGCTAACCCAATAGCTAAGAGTTATGGCTGAAAACGGTATTTAAAAAGAATGGGCTAGCCCGGCTATGGCTATATCGCGCTTGAAAAATATGGGGTAGCCCAACTATGGCTAGATTGAGGCCTCAAAAATATGGGCGAGCCCAACTAGCTAATGGGCTATAAAAGGTCTCAAAGAGTCTTATGTGGTTCCAAGAATATCACTTGGTGTAAGAAATCCCCTTGTCTAAGGGCTCTTATTTTTATCATGACTAAAATATGGATCGATAGGTTCTTGACTTTGTATTTATTTTATTTTAGATATCCATAATTAACATACCTCAAGTCTTAATAAGGGCGGCCATAAGCACTTCCGGTCCCACCCACCCACACAAGGGACCTCATAAAGGATTCTTGTGGCACACTCCTCTTCTTATTTTGTCTATCCTTTTCAGGCTCTTGATAGTTATGGCTTTCAACTTGTAAAATAATTTTTTGTAACTATTGGTTTGTGTCAGAGTTCTTTGCGACTTTTAGATTTTGCTTTGAGGACTTATATGATGTTTTTTTGGTAGTTATGATCCTTCGTTTATACTCTCAGAAGTTTCGGATTTAGTTGTATTACCTTAGTGATGTCTCTTAATCTATGAACTTAGAACCATTCTTAAATAGGTCATGGTCTCTTAATCTTAAATCATTATCGGATCTCTCTTGGTCTTCGTCTCTCTAGCAAAGTTGACGTGAATGCTTACATTTGGAATTACTGCAAAAAGATTTCTAGGAGTCAGTTTAAGTACTTATTGCTTTTATCACATCCCGGAAAAAACCAAGTGAAATCCAAAAGTGTAGGAAATTAACCGGACACAATTGAGAGTGTTAAGCACTAACTAATTAAATAAGAATTTTAAGTGGTTGAAAGTCCAAGGAAGTGCAGATTACATTTTAAGCCCAAAACAACCTGGGCAACCACAAAATGGTCAATTTTTGGTCAAAGGGCCAAATTGTCAATTTTAAAACTTTTATTGGAGGGACTCGTGTCACGAGATGTTTAAATTAGGTTACGACACATCTTTCGACAGTCGGGATTGAGCAAAAAACCTACTTTGTATATTCTACACCACTGAGAAAATTGAAATTTTAGTAGTCCAAAATACAAACCAAGTTCATGGTTACTTCAATCATGTGCCAATCATAACTTTTTTCCTCCGAAGTTTCTCACCTACTAATGAATACATACATCTCTACCACAAATGAAAATTGAGATGGAATTTCAAGTACTTTGTTGCTCCAAGTACCTTCACATCATTTTGTGTGCAAACATATGGGTTGTGTTTGTACTGAAATCTAGAACTTGCTTGTGGGCCATGGTGAAGGACCCTTTCAATGGAGGATTCACATTGACCTGGTCACACTTCTTGTGTAATTTAAGGGCATTGTGAGTGCTTTGTGGCTACCGAAGTTCATGTTTTGCAATCCATACTCTTCATTTTTGTGAGCTTAATAGAGCGGCGGTAGGAGCTTTCACCTGTTGTGAAGTATTTGAGCTTGTGACCTGCCATCACAGTTCAATCTGCTAAATCGGATTTAGCTTGCACAGGCAATCCGATGGCGCCGTCGCAGAGAGGCTGTCGTGTGATGATCAAAAGAGGTCGGAAAGGGCGCACGGGCAAGCCGAAAGCACCAGGTATTCATATTAATCGTGGGTTGGTGGAGGCACATCCAGGGTCTCCGTGGTCAGACGCCTTAGACAAGGTGGATTGTAAGCGGCTCATGAATCTATTGGAGGAAAATCCATGTCGGGTGGTGCAGAAGAGTGAAGCAGGGTTTACAGTCTTGCATGCGGCTGCCCTGCGTGGCTGCTTGAAGCTGCTAGACCAAGTTTTTGATTTATTTAAAGACAAGGACCGATTTGTGGACGAAGAGGAGGGAATCGAACTCTCTTTGCAGGAGCTTCTTAAAGCAGAGGAACAGCATAGTTGGAGAGATGGGGGGAAAGCTGGGGTGACTGCTTTTGAATTGGCCTGGTGGAGTATAGGTGACTACAACTGCCGGTATTATTTGCAGACGGGGGAGCGTGATGAGTCAAAGAACTTCTTATCATTCCAAAGCCAGATCTTCAGCTCATCCAAAGGCCCTGTAGCTGCTGATAAGGAGAATTCATCGCCTCGGCATTTATTGCTGGGAGTACTTGCAGATCACAGAAGCTTATATATTCCTGAAACAGTGCCTTCTAACAGGTTTGAAACACTTGAATCTGGACTCATTGAAGCTATGTGGGAAGAGGTGTTCTGTCACCACGCAGTGCCTTTTAAAGGGTTTGAGGAAAATATGAACTATAACTTTGTAGCTGATTGCGAAGAATTGCGCTTTCACCACGCAATGGAGCACCTAGGTTCGGATGGGTACTACAGAGAGTATGTGAAGGCGGTGATTGGGGGATGTGTGGAAAAGGGGCCACATGTGCTGGAATACCTTTTCCAGCTCCGCAATGCCCAGGGCCGAACTCCCTTGCATCTTGCATTTGGGTGTGTTAATTTTGATAAACTTATGGGTCTCATCCCACGGGGAGAATCAGGGGGAGAGAATGCAAAGTGTCTGAATATGCGCGACTCCAGGGGATGGACTGCCTTGCACCACGCTTCCACAGAACTTGGATACACCTACAACTTGGTCGCATTGTTGGAGGATGGGAGGGCTCATGTGGATGCCACAGTGGAACAGGGGAGCATCGTGGTGGTTGGTGATCGGGAGTGTAAAACCGCGACTCCCTTACATTTGGTTGTGATACATAACAACTCGCAGGCGGTGGAGCGGTTGTTGAAGGACCCAAGGACTGATGTGAATGCCCTCTTCTCTACAAGAATCTCCTTCGACGACAGTCTTTGCGTGAATGATTTTGAGTCTGAGTTGTGGAGGTGGACAACTTTGCAATTGGCTGCAGTGGCGGGTTTGCCCGAGATGGTGAAGGTGTTGCTGACGTGTCCAAGGGTACGTATTTGCTTGCATATCAACCCTTCCATGATCAAGGACGCATTCAATTTAGCCACAAACTTTAAACATTCAATCTCTTTGTGCATGCCCTAATAATACTTCAACCCAAAAACATAAAAAATGAGAGGCTACATGTTTTTGAGCGTTATGCACGAGAGGGGTTGAATATGGAACACATGATTACTTGTATAAACACCTACTCAAATTTGATCAGTTGTTCGAATTGAATGTCATTGGTTGTCTCAAAAAAGGGTACGGCCCACATAATGTGCAAGAAAGTGGACATTGTCTATAAGGACATTCTTATGATTTAGAGGTCATGTTATTGACCGATTTTCAACTCATTTCACTATATGTTAAGAAACTAACAAGATATGACACGTTGAGTGGTTTAGTGTTGTATAGATTTGACTTCAGTTGGATGCATTCAAACAATTCAATCTTTCTTTAATAATCCATCTATTAATTGTTACTACAATTTGCATATGTGTAGACATATACAATTTGTTTGTATATTCTAAAATGTAAAGATCACAAGAACAAAATTTGTTCACCAAATCCTTAAATCATAGTAATTTGGAGATTGCCCAAATATCGTAGCTAAGATGGGCGTGCTAGACCAATATCTCCACTCATTGCACGTCACATGAATGTTTTTCATAGACACTTTAGTACTTGAGTCATAATATAGTATGTGGATGACAAATCTGTCGTTTTTGACACATTTGAAGGACATTTAAAAATCAAGTTCAAGTTTCATTTTGATTTAGATGTGCGATAATTGGACACAATGTTAGTCATGTAATTGTGTGTCCATAATATGCGAATTCTATGTTGTAAAATATGCACAAGAAACCCAATTTTGAAAAGTTTTAATTTGCCTTGAAGCATTACCATTTTTTAGGGTAGATTGCGGGGTTTCCATAAAATATATGCCAAATCCATTGAATCAAATTTATTTATCAACGTTATTGCTTGTGTTCTTCAAATCCTCTACAATTGCTTAATTCGAGAGAATTGATCATTTAGGGATCAAATTAAATATTTTTAGCTTGGTAGAGGTGAAATTTTCAATTAAAGCTATGGGACTTGCATTGACCATTTTTATTGTTATTTTGAACAATTGAAGTTGAATGTGCTCTAATATGATATAAAAATCCATGGTGGTTCACTTTGGTCATTGTATTGTTCTCTCATTCAATGTAATGACATGTGTCAAATAGTTTATATAGCTTAAAATTAATCTTTCAATTTTTATAATTTCTCAACAAACATACATGTCTAGATATTGGTGTATTTGGACACATAATTGTATGTTTAGTATTTGAATAATGAAGATTGAATAATATTGTTGATAAAAAAATTTGATAATCTAGGAATAATGTTTTGACCCTTCACTCTATGCTATCATGTTACAGGTTGAAGATGTGGGGAAACATAGTATAAACCATAATATACGTACCGGAACAATTTCAGCAATACACCTAGCTGCAGCATCAGGAGACCCCAAGATTTTGCGGTTATTTATAACACATCATCAATTTGATCCATTGGTGACATGTCATGGTGCCACATCCTTACATTTTGCTGTTGCATCAAAGCGACCAACTTTCCTTTCACCATTTCAAAAGAATCGCTCTATTTCTGATCGTCTTACGAACATGGAGGATTTTGGTGATTTCCTTCCTTATATGAAAGCTAAATCATTATGGCAAGACGCAAAGATTACTTCCTACGAAGAAAGAGAAGCGTGCATTAGCATATTGGTGCAAGCGGGTGTTGATGTGTGGCAAGAAGATGACAATGAAAACTTTCCCGATCCTGGTATATCGGCATCTGGTTCAAACCAACTTTCATGGCAGAAATTGGTTGCAAGTGAAACTTTGGAAGCAAAAAAAAACTTGAATGATGCTGGCAATGCAATCTCTGTTGTGGCTGCTTTGGTTGCCACTGCATCTTATGTGGGTCCTTTGCAACCACCTCTTGGTTATGCAGATGATTTTGTACAAACGTCAAACTTATCAATAAGGATCTTCATGGCCACCAATAGCGTCTCATTCTACCTTGCTATTGCATCCATCATGTTCGCAGTGGTACCTTCATTGCCAATGCCTCAAGAAGGAATATATAAAGAATGGCAACGCACCCGAAAAACAATAGGGTTTGCCATTTGCCTACTCCTCATGTCTGTACTTGGGGTTCTAATTTCTTTCACAGCAACATCTAATGCAGTGGTGTCTGAAGAGTACTCATGGCGACATGGAGGTCTTACATTTTATCCTGCAATAGTGGCAGGTTTGGTGTGTTTGATAGGGATAATTTGGTTTTTCATACGGTTGTTGAGGCTTGTATTTCCCAAAAATGTGATGATTAGGCGTTTGTACCAATCTCTATTCCCTATCAAAGAAAAAAGAAAATAGTTTATAACTTACATGATATCGAATCAAAGAAAAGAGGAGTAATTTTTAAAAATTTATATGATGGCCCATGTTGTGATTTCTGGTCATTGGCATGGATGTGGAGAGTTCTAAGTGAAGGTGGACAATGTTTGGTTGTCCATCTTGTCATTTCTTTGGTTTTTGAAACTTAGAGAATGTAATTAGCATGTGCAAATGAAATAAAGTATGCATGTTCTATTTGTGCTATGATGTATGTAATTTCTACTGTAAACTAATAATATCATCGTATAGTAGAGGAACTGTAAGAATAACACATCATTGACAATTTATCACAAATGATTGGAAGTATGGTAGATGTGCCTAATTATGTGACTCATCTTAAATGGACACCTATATTTGAGTGGTGAATGGTTGGATGTGAATTCTTGTACGAATACCAAAAGACATGTGAATGTTCTAAGAGGTTAGGTTACGTTCTCACAATCATAAAGTATAAATTACAAAACGGTTATAAAATAATATGTCTATTCAAACCAGAAATATCGAGGTTGTAGTTTGCATGTGATACGTTTTAATACTGCACCATTTGTGGTATCTAGTATCACTTGCTACTTAGAATTACGCAGTACTATATCTATTCACTATACATCTCATTTTAAGCAACAAAAGTAAAACTGGATTATTCGGACATTATAGTACATTAACATCATGACTTGGTGAAAACTTACATTAAACAATCACATGTTTTAGCACCCCAAAACTTTGAAAAGTTAGTGACACTGAATACCATAAAGGGCGTAATGCAAACCCATAGTCAAGTAATTTCTACCATGGAACAACACGTGTTCATATGGATTCAAAACACCTTGGAAATCTCAATTTATATGTGGCTTTAACAAAGGATGAATTTTATACTGAGATTTGTTTACTTAAAATCCACAATGGCAAAATATTCAACTCCATATGTATTACAATACATCAATCGACATCTTTGGTTGTGTACTGTGAAGTGTTTCCATTAGAGAAGCAGCCCGGGGAGGGCAGTGTGTTAAAAAGTTAAGGATATAGGTGCTAACAACCACTATTTTATAGGGGGTATTACTTTCAATTCTCTTTTTTTTTTTCACATGCTATCATTATATAGTTTTATACTTTGGGTTAATAGAAAAATGCCTTGCATTATTTATAATTCCAAATTCCCTGTTATTCCATACCCTATAGTACTTTCAAGATGTCCAGTGCCATTTTTGATACCCTATATTACTCTTAGGTCCAATCATGATTTTTTACCCCCATGTTTTAAAAATACCCTATCATTTGTTCGCACGTATATTGCTACTCCAACCAATGACTACCCTTCCCGGGAGAAGCAGCAAGCGGCGTGATGTGAACAATACAAAATATAAGAATAAATGGTCTTTAAACCAAATTGCCGGCATATTTCTGGAATGTCAAGGATTAATTCTACAATCTGAAAGAAATCGACTTCCAATTACATATCTAAAGTATATTTATCTCTAGAAATTTGGAGGAGAAGTTCTGTATAGCTTGTGTGTCTGCCCAAGCAAAGTTTGCGATAGAATTCATTCGTATACCATATTCACCTACGGGCCCCAAGCGACAACAAATAGCTACGATGAGTATTGTTCGGTATGCATGCTTTACTACATTGGAGAAATGTGACTTCTTGTTCTTGGATTCCACAAAAATCCTTCTAACACATTTGTTTATCCCAATTTCTAGAGATAAATAGATTATGTCACTTTTACCCTTATAATGTAGTTAAATTGGAGTGTCTTGTCTATAACTCCACTAGAGAGAAAGTTTTGTTTTTTATTGTAAAAAAGCCATATTGCAATATTTGGCAATTTCAAGTCTTTTTTCCAAATAGACCATCAAGTTGATGTTAGCATGTATCTTATAGAAGTCATTGTACTTCATTTTCATAGGGAATTAGCCTTTTTGACACCATCTTTATAAATTTATGGTCCCATATGCCTTTTGGTTTTCCGGAATTTAAAATCAATTTCATAAGATTTCATTTGTTTCAAGTGAGCGTAGTCTTCAAATCATCCTTGACACACAACAATTTCGGAGAATTTATTCGGGATCCTCATGAAGCACGTGAACTCATTATCTCAAAATGCTCATAAATACATGCTTTGAGGAAGATGAGGAATATGGACTAGACTCCCAAAGAGAGGAGGGCGATCCACCTACTCGAGCCAATTATCCATCATAATCACCTGCTCATCCAAGTGGAGAGGACTAAACCAACAACTCTCTTGCATGTTCCTATCCATGCATGGGATATTTCATCCATAATCTTTAGTTCACATCCACAAACCGACCAATTATGTCCCATAACCAATGGCCTCATGGATAGAACATGGGCTTTATGGATGATATCGGGCCTTCATGGGTGCAAACTTGTGGGGAGTTTTGGTAACCTTTCTTCTCTTCGACAAGCAATCAAGATATTGTAGTTGAATGCACAAGGTTTTGCTTTTGCCACAAATGTGGGGTCTATACTCAAATTTTACTAATGTGTTTTGTATGGAGGGTGACAAGTACTTCAACTTAGTATGTGGGGGCGGCCGATAGCAAGAATGTGAAGAGCAAGAGCCACCCATGCTCACATACATTTTTCATCTTTACGTCGAGCTCCGCCACGCACATGGCAATATGGCACGCTATGTGTTGCAACAATCAAGAGCTCCTCAAATTTTGCTCAATCGTTTCCACTACTTAGTATTTGCAAAACATGGAGATTGTTATTCCAAGTTTTTGAATTGGAGGTGAGACGCAATATTTATAGTACGTCAAAGTGAAGATTCACATTGTCTTGAAACAATCACGTGAACCGAGCTTCCAATTGTGTTGAATATCGAACTCAAAATGGTGTCTATATTTCGAGCACACAGTCTTTAGCTTCAAGTCTTGCTGCATACCACTGAAATGTAGGTGTCTTATTAAGAAGAGTGAGCACATAAGGCCCACAAACATGAACAAAAACCCTTGTAGTGTGTTCAAAGGGTGAAAGTGTTTTCATAGCTCAACAATTCACCGGTTGTGGTATTATGTAGTCCACATGGTTGAAGAAGGGTGAATGTTCACAACGCCTACCGAGGGGGGAGGGCAAACTAGGGGAGGGGAGGGCGACATCTCTTATTGGTGTAGAGCCCGGATGCTATTATTTTATAGCTAAATTAACCCCTATATCAAGGCAAGAAACCTTGAATTAGTCTAGTGAGCTTCAATTATGATGAATGAACAACCAACAAAATTACATGATTTGTTTGACTATTTAATGAACACTAAAATGTTCACGTTCATAATGAATAAGATATTCATATGAGCTCCAAAAAGTTATGAAGAAATTGGCTATGGTTACTAATTGCATGCTTTATCCTAGGAGAAGTGGGCTAGTTTTAAAAAGTAACCATTTAAGACCCATCTACGTCGGTCTAATGATGAATAATCAATTCTTCAATAATCGATAGAAGCTATTCAACTTTACATTGTTGTCCTCATCATTGACCTGGAAAAAGTCATAATTTTTGGACGTTAGAGAATCTTTTTAATCATTAGGATCTTAATTAATCCATACCATTTGATTACTTTTAAAAACAAATTGCTACCTTGTACTACTTGAATTCACAAGGGTATATTTACTGTGTTGTGTATTTGCAAAAGCATATGAAGGAGCCATTATTAGTCTCGAGAAATTATGGAAATAATTTTGAAATTTAATCTCAAATTTTTATGATTTATCAAAATCTATTGACAGTTAGTCATAAGAAGGTCATATATGTCCACCCCTCCCCTCTCTCCCCAAATAAAAAAAATAAAAAGTTAGATGTGTGTGTGCGCGCTGTCGAGTAGAGAGAATTCCGCCTTGGAAAAGCACTGGGCTTTTGGCTGCAACTAGATTTGTTTGTCGGACCGTCGAATCTTCTGGTCTTCAAGAGTCTCGGTCTTCAGGAGTCTCGGTCTTCAGTTTCTTCAAATCTTCAAACTCTTTCTCGTGGGCCTATCATGTTGCGGCTCTAAATGGGTTAAGGGTAAGGATAGGGTGATAAGAAACCATAGGCCTCGGACGGGTAAAACGGGACGTTAGAACACGAGCTGACGTCCGAAAGATTGGCTCCTAAACTTTCAAACCCACGGTGACCAGCAATCGTGCCTCACCAATGGGAACGACAGAAAACAACCTTGTGGGTCATCAATCCCACTTCGTTGTCACAAACATGAAACGGGGCTTTTATGGATTCCCACAAAACCCGCAACAAATTTACGATGCAAAAAAAAATCAAATGCAACTAGCCTCCAAATCCGGCTAGGAATCACAGAAAGGACAACAAACCACAAGGCACAACACTCTTGAATCTTGAGAAGTCTTTAAGTCTTCAAATCTTCATATGAACGCCAAATTGAGTGAATGAGATCTTTACAGAAAGCTAACAATAAGTACTACACTTCCTCAAAGTTTCGTTGCAAACAAAAGACTTGTCCCTCTTCTATAGTCGGTCGAAGTCTCAGCCTTTTTTTATAAGAGCCAACATACAGCTCCATTCAAACTAGCACAACTTTTAATTATTAACTTCAAATCAAGCAAGTGAGATCCACGGGTAGATCACTTAGTGCATTTTAAAAACGACGTGCAACATAATATAGAGAGGATTCAAATCATTTGAAATAAAAATTATAAAGGAATTCCAAATAATGAAGGGGCCATTAAATGTAGACAATCCCATTATAAGTAAGTTAGATGGACATAAAACGTGGGCCATTATTTTTAATAAAATTAATATAGGGGCTGAAGATAAGGATCCTAGAAGGTATGTTTAGTATGGTTTGTAAATGGGTTTAGGACTCACGGGGATGGATGATAATTGGGATTTCCGATTACTTAAAAGGAATATAGAGTACAAAAAATTGCAGTGACTTGGACAATATAAGTAATGGAAGGATGCAAACAAATGGGCCATTTTTGAAATTTAAGTAATTATAGGGAGGCTTTAATTTAGCCCTTGAAGGTAAATAGCCCCAAAACAAAAAAAAAACCCAGCCACACGTGGTGCACAAAAATGCCTTGGAGTGATGTACCCGTGGTGAGATCACTTTAGAGAAACAACACCATGAAACACAACTCCTACATATTTTATTTAAAAATTCCCATAAACTCACACACCATGAGCTTAAAAAAAACCCCTCTTCTCCACAACAACCTCCTCTCCCCCACAATCTCTTCTCTCCAAATAAGAGAGACAAAGTCCCCCCCCCCCCTTATCCTCATCACATAGGCTTCTAATCACCCATTAGTCCAAAAATAAACTATGAATAAAACTAGAAGTAAGACTAAAGGGTAAACTAAGAGTAACTAAGAATAAAACAAAAGATAAGACTAAAAGGATAAACTAAGATGTAACTAAGAATAAACTAAGAGTAACAAAAAAAATGTAATTTATTTCTATTCCCTTTTACTTTCCTCCAAATCACAATGTAATACTAAATAATTACACATCTATATAGTGTACGTATTTACATTACAACAGCGCGCACGCACTCGCTATAATGACAAAGAGTGAATGGCAAGGGATTTGATCAACACATGGTTTGTTACCCCATGTCCATTTTCAGTTATGATTGCCACAAGTGGAGGAGTAGCAACTCTTTCACATATCCCTTGTTATTTGCACAATGATATCATGTGCCACCATGGCCAGTATACTTGGTTTTGTTTCGCATTTGATCAAATCATAAAATCTCAGGTCCATAATCTCTATTCCCATGTAATATTGACGACAACGTGATGTTTTGGGCAAGTAAATGTGGATAGGTCCAAATAGAAATACAATGGACCCAAGAATTTGGAAAAATATTACTTGTTTCAAAAGAAATGCATCTTCTTATCTACTACTCATATATGAATACTTGGAAAATGTGCTTTTTATCAAAGAGTTTTTTCTCAAAGCAACCCATACTTGACATGTACTCAAAACTCCAAAAGTGTAGGGAACCATAGTAAATAAACTCCAAAAGCAATTATTATTTTCTTTTTGTAGATGGGCTAAACTCACCTGCAGAGGTCTAGAAGGAAAAAAAAATCACCTGAATATTAATTATACACCATCAAGAAGGCAACACCAACCATAAACTTAGATTCAAACACCTCGTGGATTATTCCGTCATTGGGAATTCATGGCCTAACCCTGACAATCAAAACATTCTCAAATGGTTTAAGAATAAAATATCAATACCCTTAATACTACTATATCCAATCCATAAGGGTGGTTTGAGGAAATTCCTAAACTAGCATCCATTTAAACATCCCCAATTATAAATGTGAAAATCGTTGTAAATTTTACTTCGTTCTACACTTGGTCCTTTAGGGGTTAAAGGTACAAAACGAGAGGGTGACTTAGGGGAATGGATCTGGATAGGGGTCGGAATTAGCTGCCTCTACGTTTTGCATGTGCCCATGTTCATATTACATATACAAAGGGCATGCCACACCACTGCCAATGTCACACTAGTAAGGAGGCTAGGTCCTTAGGGCACAATTTTTCACACTCATAAGACACAAATGGCCAAGCACGACATGTGTGGTCCATTGAGGCCATCTGTGTTAGCCATTGGTCATCTTGGACATGTCTTCTTTTTGGACACGGTCACTCTCAAAATTTTATTTGAAAACATTGACATATTCATTGTTCGAACAAGGTAATTATTTGGTTGTAGAAAAATTGAGATGGTGATTTTTATTGCTAAATTTTGCTGGTGATTTTCAATAAGAAGTATTATGAATTCAGTATTTATAAATTTCTCATTAAAAAACATGTATAACATGTTTGTAGGCCTTTACCTACAAGTGGGTGGCAAGGGATTCAGATTGTGGACCTCATGGCCCCTACTTGGATGCCTTGGCCACCAACTCATTGCACTACACATGTACAAGGTGGTGCTATAAACCATTCTATATGGCAATGCCACTTTTATCTCGACATGTAAGGATTTATCAAGTAAGGATTTTCCAAGTAAAGTACTACACATCCATCCAACGTAAAAATATGTCCAAATAGATTTTTGGCAGATTCATCTCAAGTGACTTGGACTAGACTAATTTGGGGTCTTCAAACCTAAATCCAGTGTCTAAATAACTAAAATTGGTAATATACATAATATTTACTATTTCAATGCTTCTATGTTGGATGAATGAGACACACACTTGTATGCAGTAATTCGCTCTCTCCCACCTTATTAAATACTTAGGAAGATGACTCACATCTAGATCTAGAAGGTCTCTGAAACTAAATAAAGCTAGAACATTCCGTCATGGACATTCAATAATTAAAATGGAATCTAGTGAGTAAGTTTGAATGAGTAGCCAAAAATATAACAATTTTCAAGAGGAGAAATATATCATAATAAGAAGAGTTCTAAAGTAAACAAAGAGAGAACATTCCTCCATGTGCATTCAATAATATACATGGAATCCGCTTGAATGGATTCTATATCTAATGAGTAAACATAGAATCTAGATCTATTGAGTAGCCCATAATATAAGAAAATCTCCACGGACCTTTTGCATGAAAAAGAAATGACACAACTCCCATATATGAAAGAAAAATCACTAAACATTATTCATACTTGTTGGCTTTCACACTAATTTTAAATCTTTATTTTAAATTATTTTTATTTAAATATTTAGCTATATTATTTTTAATGTCACAGGACCCTACACTTGTACCTCGGGGGGGAGGGGGGGCAGTGTGTTAAAAAGTTAAGGATATAGGTGCGAACAACCACTATTTTATAGGGGGGTATTACTTTCAATTCTCTTTTTTTTTTCACATGCTATCATTATGTAAATTTCTACTTTGGGTTAATAGAAAAATGGCTTGCATTACTTATAATTCCAAATTACCTATTATTCCATACCCTATAGTACTTTAAAGGTGTCCAATGCCATTTTTGATACCCTATATTACTCTTAAGTCCATTTATAAATTTTAGCCCCCATGTTTTTAAAATACCCTATCATTTGTTCGCACGTATATTGCTACTCCAATCAATGACTACCCCCCCCCCCCCCCCGAGACTTGTACATGGATTGATGTTTGCCTGCACCTTCACTTCTCAAGGAACGACATGGATTGAAGGGGGGATTGAATGAATCTTGAAGGCAAAAAATAGTCCACCATGTAAGAAACCACCTATATTCTAGTCTAAATTTGATGGCCCATATTCCTCTTGTGCATGAAGGGAGTGGTGCATGTTAGGATTGAATGCTAACAAGGGAAGATGATAACAAGATGTTTGTGGGATTAGTATGAGGCCAATGCCAACATCCCAAGTATAAGAGGGACCCCACTTCTACACGTTGGGGAACAATGTTAAAAGCTTTGTGAGGCCAGACAAGAGAAAAGGAAGAGGGAAATTGTAACCTAGAGAAATGTATTGCACATAACTATGATTGACTTCTGTTTCTATATTTAACACTTGACATGGGTTTCCATTTTCTTACCTTCATGGGAAGAACCCTAGATAATAAGAAGAAATCGATGCCAGTTTGAATAGCATGATACTTGAATAGTGTTGGTATGAATAGTGATGGTGTTTTTAGTGAATAATGCTAGGATGAACAATGCTTCTTGTGAAAAGTGCCGGGAATATAACTCCACCCAAATTTTATGACGGTCAACTTGAATGCATGAACAACAACTGAATACTACTACTTTGTTCGAGGGGCCCACATAATATAGTTACTTAATATGAGGATCTAGTAAACAAACAACTATGGTTAAGTGATGAGTGGAACTAAATCACAAATATGAGAATTTAATATCCACACAACAAGATTACTTGAATTGGAACACATTTTCGCACTTGTGTTAATTATACTTCTCTATCATGTCGTGTAAACTAAGATCGTTAAACACAACAGATCGAGTGTCGTCATCAACATCAATTAGCAAAATAAACATAGCAAACTAATATGCTAAACAACTACCTCTTCAAGATGAGGGTTTCTCTCTCCAAGCTCAAGAAACTAAGAAGTCTTCTTAGAAAGCTCAAGAAACTCTGAAATTCACACACAAGAGTCAAGCTATCTCTCACTCCACAAAGGGAGAATCCAAGAGTGCAAGTGATGGAGAAAGAATGCAAAGGCTTTACTCATGATCTACTACACCATAGCCATAAGATAGCAACAACAAGCTCTCTCTCTCTCAAAACACACTCACAAGACTTGACTTGACAACAATGGCAAGTCAAGATGCCTTCCTCTCCACATAACCCCAATCCTATGTGGATTTCATCCATGGAGTGGATGAACAACTAACTAGGACTCCCAATGGAGTCCATCACTCATCCAAACACACATGGACTCTTAATGGAGTCCATTTACTCCTAATTCGACGTGACTTAGCCCCCGATGTCAACTCACGTGACAATCAAGTAAGACTAGATGCCGAATGAGCACAAATGAACATAATTACTACAGACTAAAGTTTTATGCCATCTAGCAATTCAACACTACCTTTTCCTAATTGTATGATAAGTGAATTGAGGTACCTAAAGTGTATGGTATTAGGTAGTTCAACCGAAAATCTCTCAATAATTGGGGATGCACAACCTCAATATCATAGTTCAGGGTCACATGGGAAGGAGTTGCTAAATCTCAAGAGAATTCGATAGCTAGAATCTATAGGAACTTTTAAAAAGAAGAAAATATGGTTTATTTCATAGATTTGGGGTGCGTATTGAATGACACAAAACATATAGCATCATGGATGTGTGCATGTGCCCTTAGGGCGGGTCTAGACTTGGAGTCAGGGCTCAAAAATGGGATGGGGTGCAAGAAATCCACTCCTCTCATTGGTAGAGAGGCTGGGACTCGCCTCTTCAAGTTTACACCATGAGTTGGGGCCAATTAACAAACAAATTATTTTATTCATCATGACAATGGCCTCAAGCCTTGGAAAAGAGAGCTCCTAACCTTGTGGACTCTTTCCCTCTAGTTGAGGCCATTGTCAGAGCTTTTATTTGCTTGTAGTAGTTTATTCTTTGAGCATTGAATAAGAGGGGAGAAATTCTAGATTTATTATACTTTAATCATTATTCATAGAATAGTTCATGAGTACGTTGGAGCCCTCTCATAATTGCAACCTCCAAGTGGCCCCAACCCCACCTAAATAGGTTTACACATGAAAGAAATGAATGGAGTTAGGTTACTTTCTTATTAATGGCCTTGGGGGCCCATTTGCATGCCACATGGAACATATTGGCCTTCGTTCATATTGGCCCTGGCCCCAAGTCTAAATAGGCCCTAAGTCCATAGTGCAACACGCTGCTCATAAAACTGTCATAAATCTATTGATGAGTCGATTTTATCATGAGAACAATGAGAGCTAGACCTTGATTAAGCACCAAGAGTTCCAAAACTGTTAAGATGAGGCAGTTGTGTGCTATAAAATAGGGTCAAGTACCCCGCATGCCAAATTATGTGCCTTGGTTGATTTTATTGCTATTAATTTCTATCTGAATTTATAGTTTTGAAGCGGATCAACAATTTCACGACAAGCCTTTGCCCAAGCTTCCTAAAAGTTGGCATTGAATGTCCTATTGCATTGCAACCCTAGTACATGTTATCGGTAGACTATGAGAGGGTTTGATTTTGGGGTGTTGGATTCTCTCAAAGGCTGCAAATTGGCGCTCAACTGATAGGCCGGCTCACTTCCCATACCTGCAATTAAAATGGGAAAAAATAAGATTTGCCAAGTCTTTGTCTTGATCATGGATTAGCATTAACTAAGATCTCTCGAGCTCATAATGATGGTAATTCGTAGTGCAATTTTTATGTTTCTATATTGGAAAGTGTGAGACCCTTTGCAGTTGGCTAAACTACCATATGAAGATGACTCCACAGAACTTGCTCAACTTTTACAATGTGATGTGGATTGATTGATAGGAAAGAGATCAAGATGTTTGTAAGTCACATACAAAAACTGTGTTACATAATAAGAATCTTTTTCTTCGATTTTATGTGAACTGTTTCTTTTCTTTGGTCTTCTTTGGTTTTACTTTTTGTTGTTCAGAAAAAGGAAATAAATAAATTATTTGAGTCAATTAAAATAAGAGAAAATATGCCCAACCTGTTCTGGATTGTGGGCGATCCTTTGAGATGATGTTCACAGAGCCATTATATAATTCCATATTCTTTATTTGCTCCCTCCGTAGGGCAGGGCCAAGAGTACTTTGGCTTGTCTTTGAATTTAGGTTGTCATACAAAGGAGAGCTTCTTCCCATGCTCATTGTATCCCAACTTGGTGCGCCGGGTTTCAATGTTGCTTGTGGAATATGAGTCAAAATATCCACTGGTACTGCATCACTGCTGGTAAAGACAAGGGGCTTCTTTGTTGTCTCATATAAGTATTGCTCAAAATCAACCTGTAGTTTTTGCAAATTAGTTGAGTTGTCTCATAGGGACAATTATCATTGCTGTGCATAGTATCATAAATAACTGTAGCATTGGCAATAAATATTTATATACATATATTGTTGAAGAATTTTCGACTCCTAGATACTTATGAAGTTGAAGAAACCTGAAGTTGATCTCGGTTTTGTTCAATTAGTTTAAGGAGATGCTCAATTTCTTTCTTCACTGCCCTTAGCCGGTTAAACCCTTCTTTATAGGCACGCTGCATTGTTATAAATTTTTTACTTGTTCATTACATCATCTAGGCACTCGTGTTGAAAACAGTGCATGAGATAAGTCAATTACAAAGTTGTTGGGAATCTAGAAAGTGATTACATCATCTTGCATGTACTTGTTTCACACCAAAGTTCAAGTTGTCTGGCAAAAATCCTTCTAAGGTTTGTTGGTTTTTCCATTTTCAAATCAAATCTCAGCTCGTCTTTCAAGTGAATAGTGAGTCAGCTGGAGAGAGAAGTATGAGCACAATCAACTTTATAAAAACTCCTTAAGGGAAAAATGTTAGCATTTTCAATTCATGTTAAAGTTGCCATTATGTGTGTGATTTTGTATGTGACTAACCAACCTAGTGAATATCTAATATCTAATTCTTCTGCTTTTCAAAAGATTGCAATTCAAGGCTGATCAAAGGGGTATTTGAAATATGTGAAATGATGTGTAAGCCATATGGGTGGATATTGTAACTACGATTCCATACAATGGTAGAAGCACACCTTTTCAGCATTAATGAGAGAGATGAGATGTTCTTCTTCTTGGTCAGATTCAAACTTAGCACCGCTTCCAGAGACAAGATAGATCCTAGCGCTTTCCAAACGGTGCTTCTCAATCTTTTCCTTCAAGTCATTAATATTCTGTTGGGAGGCCATATACAACGTAAGTAACACGTTGTATTGAAAAAAAAAAAAAATCCTTAAGTTATTAGCAGGATTGAACCATATTCATTCGATTTGGTTCAATTAGTGTCTCAAGATCATTCCCTCAAAGGGATTCTAGATGTTTGGAAACATGCAGAGTATCAATACCTATGTGATGTGATGTGTAAAACACGAGTTGTGCACTTAGTGCAGTTCAAAACATGTCGACTACCAAAACAAAGTTATTTACTTAGTAGCAACTACACTACCAAGCAATTAAATACAATACTTTATGCATTGCACTTTATCTAGGAGAACAAGTAAAGCACTAATGAGGGAGCCTAATTAAGCTTTCATGGCAATGAATATTTGGAAAAGTTTGCGTACCTCATGGGCATGATTCACCTTCTCACTAAGAACTTTTGCATCCTCATACATTTTCTTGAGCAAAGACTTGTTCTCCTCAAAAGCATCCCTTTTTGTGTAATTCTTCAAAAACCTACACTTCAAATCAAATTTGAAATTTGCTAATAGCACTTGGGAAGGTTTACTTATTATGATATGAGTGGTGCGTCTGTGTCCCTAGGTGCCCATGAGGAGAACTATCACCACCATTTAGTGGTTTTTATGTCGAGAAATGGCTTTACATTGCAGTCGCCCTATTTCATATTTAGCCACAAGCAATCTACGTGTGTTATCTTGTATAATTTGATTTGACATATGACTAAACCTCTTTTTGCAAAAAGCCACTCCACAAAATGAAAGTCTCATCTTGTGTTTTGGCTTAAGTAA
The DNA here is from genome assembly GCA_950295325.1 of Polytrichum commune. Taxonomy (NCBI): domain Eukaryota; kingdom Viridiplantae; phylum Streptophyta; class Polytrichopsida; order Polytrichales; family Polytrichaceae; genus Polytrichum; species Polytrichum commune. The sequence continues at coordinate 42,940,811 of OX485807.1, forward strand.
CAATAGTTACATCAAACCCTCGAATATGCTCAAAAATCTCAAAATGCTTTTGTATTTTCCGGAAATAATCGTAACAACAACGTTGCCATTAATAATTGAATGGAGAATCTTTTAACCTTATAAGTTGCCTTAGCAAAAGAATTAGATACTTATTTAAAGGCCACTTCACCACTATTTGGAAGCTATTCACCAAGCACAAGCCTAGTGTATTTGTGTATCCGGGAGGTGCACTTTCTTATAGAATGATGCGTACTTGACATTGTTGGAACCCACAATACAATTTCAGAAAGATATATATCTTTGAGTAAACTGTATGTTGTTTCAGGTTTAAAACAACGAACTATGATGGAATTCTTTTAATTGCACTGGGTTTTGGAGTTGTTCCTTGATTCATCACTCTTCATTTTATAAGAGATGATTCTGGCGATGCCTTAGATTGATATGTACTATAAGGTTAGCGATTCTCTTGATTATATTTATTCAATTATTTTAAAGCTTCATTTGAATACGGCATTTAACTTACAACTCATAAGCTTTGTCTCGGTCAGGCATTTCGGCCTTATCCACAACATCTGGCCGTTGCACCTCACCTTTATAGACAACACACACTTTAGGGCTACTGAATTGTTGGTCATGGGATCCTACAATTCTTGGAGTGACTTTGGACTCAGTAATGACCAATTTGTCTTGTGGGCTATGATCCCCATTTTGAGATGGAGGGCTACTTGTCACAAATCTTGTGGCATTTTCTCCTGATGTGGCCTCACGCTTGCGGATGAAGGCAACAAGGATTTGGATCTCATTATCCCGTTGTTGCAACTGTCCAGACACAATCCACAACCAGAAAAAATGAACTGACTAGTCCATACAACCAACTAAATGATACGCCAACCTGATTAGTTCAAATTATTTTGTTTCTTTAATGGTAATATGTAGCCCTGCAAGCTATACATATGCTGAATCCAAAAATGAGGAGGTCACTCTAGTTATGTGATAATTGACCATATGAATCTTGCCTCCTCTCCCTCGTCCCAACCATATATACCATTGAGGGAAAATAATAAAATGTGTTAGATTTCATGTTTGCACCTGGTATTGTAGGTCGTTTACTCGAGCTTGAAGGGTCTTCATGCCTGTTGATTCTACAATTCCAAGATCTCCCATGTCTGGTTTCATATTATTTCCTGAACTTTGTGTATTTATGGCTTCAGTATTGTTGAGCATTTCCTTGAAAATTTGGAAGGCAGCTCGAATATGCATCATGCTGCCTGCGCATATAGACTCCCTGGTGTTATAAATTTGATTATAAGAGATATGTAGCTATCTTTAAGTCCGATATCTATACATGATTATGGTATTTCCTCCTGTTGAAGCAACTAGTAGGTTTTAAGTCCTCAAGAATGAAAATAGAATTATGGTCATGCCCAATATAAGCAACACAACCGAGATGCTTAGGACACAATTTTGGCCGTATGTGTATATATTTATGAATTGGTAATTTTCTTGAATTGAGGAAGGATTGGCAAGTTTTTATTTTATTTTTATACCTCCACAATGGAGAGCTGCATCCATGCTCCTGTCGCTGACAAAACCGACAACTTGACTGCGAATCACTTCTATTTCACTTGCAGTGAGTGGTGGCCTCTCTTCATTTTCCCCACGCAATATAGCAAGTTCTTCCTAAATCAACAATGCAAGATGTTAGAATAAAGAAGTAGCTGCAAGGGTATTTTCATGTGATTCTAATGACAAATAGGGCACCATAGTCATTGAATGAAGCTCTGAAGTTTCAATAGGGACATTATAAGACACCTTGATTGGAAACAAGATGGAATCTACAGAGTACACAAGTGCAAAACTTTCTTGTGTAAGGGAAACTATGCCATAGACGGGATGAAGACGATATGTACAAAAGAATAGTCACCTTTCGTGTTAAGTCTGAAGTACTTTTCATTTGATCACATTCTTATACAGATGATCCGCACCTTCAACTCAAACACTTGTTGCTTGAGCCGCTTGATGACCAAGTTGGGATCGATTTCTTCATTCAACATTACCTGTAAAAAACCATGCAGCAAGTATTACCTCAATTGCACTTTTAAGGACATTCAGTTTATACTTAAAAGGTGAGGTAGGTACCTTCGTTTGAGAACGTTCTCATATGCTAAAGATTTTCTATAACAGAGATTAGCTAGAAAAAAAGCACATAATGCAGAAAACATACATGCATTCAAAAGCTGCAAGAATTTCTATCACACCTGGTTGGAAATCATTGCAACCCGTTGGGCAAACCGGCATGTGGAAATGGTTTCCTCTATTTGCTCTTGTGCAACAGTCACTGTTGCTATCATCACCTGCAACAAAACATAGAATATATGATGATTGGTAACCTTTTGCTACACTGTACAAGCAAGCACTGGAAATTAAACAATTGTTCTTTCCTTATGATATGGTAGTTGTGAATTACTAGTGAGGACTCATAACCCAACAGAAGCAACTTTAATTTAAACATCCTTCAAGCACCCACTCAAGTTTAGTACTGATAGATAAATTAGGTGCATGGAAATTGATTCCAAATCCATCAATCAGATTTTTGAGGAAGCATGAATATGAAGATATTTAGAGGTTGGATTCGATACTGTGCGGCAATTGCCTCCAATTGAATCCCTAAGCACAGACGTCATCATTGAATTGCGGTAAGGAATATGGCTGCGCGGCTTCCCTTGGGACCTCTCTTGCAAGGCCACTATCACCTGCCCCTCATGCCCCAATACCTTTACAAAGTTGCAAATAGCATATGACTTCCAAATATGTAAACTATATGTTAAAGCAACAGTAGCCATTCAATTAGAACTTTCATACTTTACATAGAGGGGAATAGTGTGGAAGGATTGTACCTGTTCAAGGAAGTGCAGAGACAAATTGATGTACTTTGCTTCCCTTAATATCTGCACCTCAATACCAAAGAACAGAGAATTTTTTTTTGAGAATTAACCTTTCAAAAAGACTATGATCATGCATTCAAACAAAAGAGGGTAGTGTTGTGCTTCACTAGTGTAATTGATTGGTTGCAACTATGACTGTGTTGCTGCAAAACCCTTGCACCACATGAATCAAGTCAAGAATCATGAGTCGTCACATGTCTTGTAGGTGTGCATGCATGCAAATCTTTCCAAAAAATTGTACTTGGAAAGTTAATATTTTCCCAAAATTGACATGATCTACCTGACCATCCACTCCACTTTTCCATACACGTTCTGATCCAGCAAGATCCACAAGGTTGAGCTTTGATTTGCGCACTGTCTCTTCTCCAGTTTTACATGCAAGAATATGAGCTGTGAATATGCAATGTGAACGTGAACTGGCCATATTCATAGGAGTGGAACTGATTACTCTGTTGGTCTCACCAACAAAGAGTAGGTTCAAAGCTTCCTCCTCATTTCTGACGGAAATCACAAGAAAAGTTCACAACAATTTGTGTCATTTTTTTATGCATGCGTTGACAAAATTACTTGGCTAGCTAAGAATACATCTTGTCTAATCTAAGAATTTGGGACATGCAACATTCAATCTGGTTGTGAGAATCCCCTCCTGGAGGTATGCAACGATTTCCAGATCATATTTATCTAATTCATTGCTAAGGCGATGGCAAGATTGACAAGATTAGGATCTGCATGATCTGGTTGTTGTTGAGGGTTATGTCTAAACAAAACCTATGTAAAGTACATGAGAACAAACACTTCTTCCCAACAATGCAATTTTATTTTATCACATTGTAGGACAATTTTAATGTCTTTGAGATATGCACGTGCATGTGCAAACACACACATTATGACAATAAAGTACTCAGACTTCTACATTATGCTATTAAGCCAAGCCTCTGATCATGTTTTTGCATCTCAATTCATTAAATTAGCTGGCAACCTAGGCTATTCATTTCTATGGTTGCAAGCAAATGAGCAATCACTTTGAGAAGTTGATTGGAAGAGGCTCATGTGAGAAAGTAGAGCACCTACATACGTGGCAAGGTGCTGCGAAAGATTCCGGAGATGGAACATGCTGTCCTCATCTTCCAGCAACGTCACCTGACTCCAATGCAACCACATCATGTTTATTGTTACCAAAATAATGACTAAATCCAATTTTCCTCAAACATATCCATTACCATGAGTGACTATATGTACTTGCTTCACAGTTTGCATTGTAAATTTATGTGTATTTTGACCGTCTATATATATATATGTATATATGTATATATATATCTTTGCCCAATTTTCAAAAGCCCCATGACTTGGTTGGACGGATCCTTCTATGTGGATTTGTCATTACAAAGGATTTTCTATGCTTGAATCATATTACTATAGCGACCACTATACAAGAAACATCTGAAGATGGTCCATGTGCCCTAATTAACAACAATAAAAAATTGGAGAGGTATTACCAAGAAATAGATATGCCAAATTGGATTTAGAATGGATGGAATTTCCTTGTACCTTGGGCAAATCTTCCAAAGCTTTAGTTTCATGGTCAGGGTCGAGAAGGTCATAGCCTGTCTCATTGTAAATCTCCAGGTAGGAGAAATGCACGGTGTATGTGTAGTCGCTCCGCTGCGCGATTTCGCTGAAAATGAGAGAGAGGGCGCGCGGGATGATTCCACGGTCCACATAGCGCGCAGTTCCCCCAGTGATGGTGTAGGTCTTGCCAGACCCTGTCTGGCCGTATGCAAAAATAGTGCCATTGTAGCCTTCCAAAGAGCTCACGACCACCTGCTCAGCCCAAAAATCCGACGTCAAAAGAGTAGTAAGCAATCGTGAACAAATTTTACATCTCATAACAGAATATATCTTAGCCCTTGGGTTTTGTTGTGTCTTGGATGCCACCTAGTGTAATACCCAACACTTCACAATGTATAATTCAGATAAGGTCAAATGCCCTGCATGTTCATGACGATCGGCAGATTATGCTTAACCCCATTACATTGAGTCGACCGTAAAGTGATGCGGAACCCTTTTTCCTCTCACAAACTCGCACAAAAATTTGACAACCATGTTGCTTTACCTGGAAACTGGTTGCTGAAGAGAGGTAATAGCCACATTAAATAAAATGCTTCCCAATCTCTCTTATTCTTTTCATATTATACTTTCCAGATAAAAGCTTAAGAACAAGTCTCACACATACACACCTCTTCAAGGTTACAATAGAGAATGTTTTTACCTGATGGGCGACTTTTTGGAATACTTCATCCTGCTTGCTCTCCTTATCAAAGATGTCGCTGAAATTGAAAGTGTAATGCTCACGCTGATGGTTGGTCACTCCGAGTGATCCAGACCTTGGGATTGTCCATTTCACATTCCCCTCTTCTTGGTCAATCTCATATAAGGCAGTGGGTCCATTGTTAATAGGCCGGACCCTAAGATAAATGTCAATGGTACTCTCGAACCCCGCCCCCATTGCAGGAAAAAAACACTACCTACAATGCTTGCAATGTAGTGAGGCTTTTAGCCTGCTCAATACTTTCAATGCTCACAATTGAGCCATGTACAAAAATTAACACTTTACAATATAGAAGTTATCCCTCTTGCCCTCGATAGCTTGTGAGTCTTCCCTTTGCATGGCCTCACAAGTTATGCATCAGGAAGGTATATTCTTAACATATAAACCAATATTTGCAATCAACGACAATAGAAACACGTGAACTTTGTCTGTCTCCAACACAAGTGTGCCCAGTAGCTCGGTTATAATCATAGCGAAATGGCCCATTTCCTGCAATGAATTAGGTTGAGAAGGGTGCCCATTTTTACTTCTTCACAAACTATCCCAGCTCTGTGCTATGAGATCCACACAAACCAAAGTACATAGTAGAGTCACATAGAATGAGCTCCGATCTTCGACAGAGAGTAGCCCAAGTGAAGATGAATTGGAAGCTACAGTAAGAGCTAAGCATTGACATGCATTCACAATTTCCTAAAGACAACCCACAGGAATGAGTCATCGGATTGCAAGTAACATTAGCATTTCACCTAATATCCATGCAATGCGTCCGGACTGAAGGATTAAAGAGCATACTGCAATGTTTATGCAACTGAGAAATGCATAGAAATATCAAGAGGATGTATCGGAAAACCTTTAGTGAAAGTCCTGTAGTATATCAAGAAAATAGAGTTAGATGTATCTTGGAAATAAATAACAATGTTTGAATTCTAATTGAACTTGGACCTGGTGAACCTCATAAAGAATCACACCGCCAACCACCAAACTACCACATGAGCCGACAGATACTTCAGCCGGTTTTCCTTCGACTGCGGATTGAGGATGGATGATGATTATTCTCATCTATGCCTCTGGATGATTCCTGATTAGGTACAAAACCTTACAAAGCATAGCTCTTCGCTAAACAGTCCGCATGTAGCAGTGCATAATTGACATATGGGTTACATCTAAGATGGATGATGTCCAAATTGGCATCTTTGTTATATGCAATAGAGAAGGTTCTGAAATCTTCAAGAATACTCGACAATACTCATGAACCAGATTCAACCAACAATGATCAAGGGAGATACCATAGTAAGTACAAACATGTGCGACCTGGTCGGACCCAAGTGGTGTTTCATTCAGACAGGTGGTTCACTGGTTTTAGCTGGACTATCCTTCCACCCGGGTCAAGTGCTTTTAGGCATCACAAATGTTTTGAAAACGTTACGAGTCCTCCTTGGTGAATGTATTCTAGGATAATATAAGAGAAGAAAAAGTGTGAGATAAGCCAATCTTTCGAGGGGACTTTTTCTGTGGTTACTCTCCTCAAAGATGAGCTCCCCAGATTCTCCCACCATATTGCTGCATTCTGGGGTAGAATTCCTATCAACACAACCGTCTTTGAGAATTAAGCTAAGCTAAATGGTTGCAGAACCTGGATTCATTGTATAGACTAATTGGAAAACAAGCTGACTGTCAGCTTAATCACAGTCGTGACTGTCCAGCACAATCGCTCCTCAGATGGAAAGCACAGGATCTTTGTTCCAGTTATAAGAACGAATCCCTCTGAGCTCTTACCATACAAAAAAATCCTTCTCAAGAAGAAAGTGGTCATCCAAGAAGTAAGCTGCAGAAACTGGTACAAAAATGGAGTCTGTATTTTTAGAGATGATCATAAACAGAACCAGGTTTCCCTTACAACATCTGATTTGAAGGCACAATTGGATCCTATGAGACTTCACTACCATTGTTTCTAAGAATATTTCAGAACCGAAGCTTGCTGAAGAACCACCGATTCTTGCCTTGCTTGAACCTCTCTTCCAGGACTCCCTTTGCTGCCTGTAGAACATAATCAACAACCTCAAGTTCAATAGCCAGTCCAGAACTAAGAAGCCATCTGGGGTAGAAGCAAACTAATGGTTTCAATCACCCTACAACCCACTCCAGCTTCAGCAGAAATACATGAAGGCCTAAATTTACATGCATACTGGGCCTTGGGCTGGCTTTCAAAAAATAAAGTACCATATAGTGATCTGAGCCAATGAATAAGGTTGAGGCATCTACAACTGATAAAATAGGAGAGTTTGCATCTGTTGAGGAGGAGTGATAGTGGGGAACTATATTTGTTGTGCAGAGAAACATATTCTAATGAGATTGCAATTTTTTAATTTCTTTCATAAATATGGAAATTGCTACAAATTTTGAAGCGGTACAGTTTACTTCAACTAACACAGTCAATCTTTACGTCAACCCAAAACTGCTCATCTAAATGCTAATTCTTGGCTACGACAGTTGTCAAAACTCTTATGAAGGTAATCAATCACAAGCTGCCACCACTTAAACCTTAACTCAGTTTACCTAAAAATTATAGATCTCATCCATGTTGGCATTACATGTACCCTAGTGAGCAGTTGATGAACCTGGTCAACTGTGGATGCCTTGACCTTATTCTGATTGACGAAAATAACCAACTCAAACATAAAGCTGATGGGCTTGCAATGTAAGCAGTGATTACCTTCCTGGCCTCAACACGACTGGCTGTAGACTCTAGCTTCTCTGGGGTCACAACAGTCTTGAGATCGACATCCAATGTGTACCTGAGAATAGTACAAAAATAACTTGGTAAGTATGAAGTGCCTACTACATTATTTCCTGGACGTTGACAGTCTCCTAGTTGAGATTAAATTAAATACTTCAAGGACTTTAACCATTTCTATCAAGCTTCAAAACTCTAACCCCTCAATCATTGTTTCTCAGATCACATATCCCAAGAGATAGTCTGCTGTGACATAACAAAATTGTATAATAAGTGAGGGCACTCTATCTTATTGCAGTACTTTGAAAAATTCGTACTTCGGGTAATGGGTCCAATTGCTCAACCCGTGCACATAATATCAAACCTAGGGAAATTGGTTATAGTGCCAAATTCAGGTATTCATGATGGAGTCACTCAAACAGAATGGCTTCAAAAGAGAATAGTAGGAAAGATACCTTGTGGGCATAATGTGGTTGTAGTTAACAACTTTTGTGAAGGCTTTCAGTCTTGAACGCTTCGCGATGGTCTTCTTTGAAGCTTTCTTGATAACCTGCAGTAAATTAATCACCCTAATCAGAAAAAAAATCATCCTCTTGGTGATTACCAGATTGGACCTTGGGACTCATGCTCTTAAATCTCAGACGCAGATGTCACTTCCTTCCACAGAGATGCAGAAAGAAAGCCCCACCAGAATAGATTACTTGTCAGGCATCTTTCGGAATACAAATGCAAAGCACACAAACAGAATAAGACGCATATTGCATCAGCACATGTGGAACAATAGCAAGAGGCAACGTGCAGTCATTTCCACCAATGCCAATAAAAACCGGCATTCAATTCGAAGTGAGCTCTCAGCAAGCGAGGTCATTGAGCTACACCATGACACTTCCAATTTTTCCTTCAACCCTAACCCTCCCAGCAAGCTAAACCATCACTTCATAACCATGCTAAACTGCACCATTTAGGAGCTTTTATGTGTTCTGCTCTCTAATCACTATCAGGGATTTCCAAAAGCGACCTGCCACTTGTGCAGATACTTGGACGAACACAGTGTAATCTGACGTTATCCCTAACCCTGAGCTTATCAGCACGCTAGACCACTCCTTCAGATAGATGCTACACCGCACCACTCAGGAATCTTCTGCGTCCTGATTTTCTCGTCAAATTGCCAAAGCATCCTATCACACAACTAGCACCGGTTCTTGGCATTGCGCGCACACAATACAAATCCGAAATTGAACCCTAAGTCTCTCAGCAGGCTAAACCATCACATCAGCCAAGATGCTACACCGAACCATCTAGAAAACCTCCACGTCGTAAACTATCGAGAATTTCCGAGCACATCAACCTGCCACTGAGCTTGCGCAAATACTTGGAGAGACCGCACAGAATAAAATCCGACATTCACCCTAACCCTAAAATCTCATCACTTCAAATGAGATGCTAAGCCAAACCACTTGGGGAGATTTTATCTGCGTCCCGCTCCCTAATCAGATTCAGAAAAACAATTTGAATCCCACCTTGCGGGGGTACTTGGCAATGCCGCACACGATGGCGTGGCCGTATGGGCGCTCCTTGGTGCCATCGTCGAAGTTCTTCACAATGACAGCCTTGCGACCGGCATATCGCCCCTGCAAGAGCACCACCACCTTGTTGGGCTTCAGAAACTTCACCATCGTGACACTGCACGAGAGGTCGACGCCGGAGCGTACGTGGAGGAGGCGAGCGAAAGAGCGAGGCCAGGGAACTCTCCAGCAAAAGAGCTTTCCTGAATCGATCGCCAAACCCTAACCCTACGGCGAGGCTCCTCGCTCCAGAAGCCGTTTAGGATCCCCACCGCTACCCGCTATCTTCCCCCTCCAACCCCACTTTAGTGGGGAAGGTGGATGAAGAGCACTACACTAAACACCTAATTTAGTGTGGTGTTAAAATTGGTGTGAAATAATAAATAAAAATTGGTCTTTGTGACTTGCCCATGTAGCATAAAGGGTCAAACGACACCCTCTTTAGTTGACATGCAATGATTGCAAGACAATTAATGTAGGGGTCATGATGAATAGTGTGGACTACACTAGACTAAATCATATTCCGATATAATGCACCTCCTCCACACTAAAATTTTGAGGGAAAAAAAATAAAAAATTGATGTTGGTTGATTGTCGATTCGGTTGTGGCTCATTATTGGAATATATGGCTCAAATAAATAATCAACCAACTGATATTGATATTTGTAACTTGGCTCTTGGAGCCTCCCACCATAGCACATTGTCTTTAGAAATGTAGATGCACAAAAGTATTTCTCTAGCCACAAAGAATAACTCTTATGTGTATTGTCTTCACATAACGACACATTCTCGCAGCTTGACAAAGACTTTTGATGGTGTTAAAGACATGGAAATAAATCAATCTAAAAAAACGCACCTCTAGTTATGCACGTCTGACTATAGTCAATAAGTCTACAACCCGCAAAGGTCCCCCCAAAAAATCCTTCACCCTATGATTTTGGCTTCAAGGCTATGAATGCCTTGAACCAAATTAAAGGGATAGAAAAAGAACCTCATGCAAGCGTGAGTGAACTTACAAAAATGAGTATGTATGAAAGAAAAAACGTTAGAGTGTCAAAATATGATAGAACCCATTTCCATATGTAATTCAAGAGATGTGGCTAAACAAGAGGGATAATAAAGACGGTCACAGTTTTCATATTATATAAATTTCCTCTGATGTGGAAGTCAACGATGGTTTTGTTATGAACCACTATATTGCATTATAATTTGATCTTGAGGAAATGGTTATCCCATAAGACGAGGGATTAAACAAAATAACTAAACGATTGGACGAAATGAAAATATTATTTCGGGAATGATATTAGTGATCCTATAGCAATAATGTGCACACATTGAGGAAAACAATGGTCTGAACACGTAACAATCCATTTCAAACATGTACAAGATGATGGCGTTCAACTCCTCCAAGGATTGCACCCATTCATAATCTGGCTTTAGGATTTAAAAAATACATAGAGGTTAAATTCTATAAAATCTTATGATAATATTGCCTCCGGTGAGTTATTATACATCAAAATTACAACTAATATTATTAGGGAGAAGTCTTGGTCTAAAGTGTACGAGGAAATAGTGGATGAGGATGTCAAACGTGGTCATGATTTTAAAATCACCTATGTTAAAAAAAAACAAGATACTCACAATTATGCATGGGTTGTTGCAATTAAACTTGAACAATCTGCCAACATTCGTAACACAAAATCACATTTGAAAATGAATATACAAAAGTGTTGGTATCAAGTGGCAAATCCACAGGTGATGACCTTGTAAAAAAGAAACGCCTTCATCCTCATTGCAAAGAATCTAAACCAGTTCAAACCATTATAGGCGCTCAAAGGAGAAATTTAGACATACATGGGTGATAGAAATGTCTAAACACTTATTTCAAATACGATGTGGATGGAAACCTCATTGGTGTATTTAATATTTAATGCTTGAGTGCCACCAGTTACAAGAATTTGTAAAAGAAATCATAAGATATGTAAATGTGTAGAGTTTATCCCTCATTTGAAAATATTGGATGGTATATCCAAGCCTTCGAGTGAAGAGTTCACAAGATTATAATTTGATGATGTTAGTATAGTTTTGCCAAACAAGATAGAAGCCTTGGAAAACGTTTCATTCAAAGAATTAGAAAGAAAAGACATAAATAAATTTGTAGAAGAAGCCGTTGCCAAAGGGGCTGAAATTGTCCATCATACAATGCCAATCATGGAAACTGGTCTCACAAATCAAGCCAATTTTATGCCATGTATACAACAGAGAAACCAACCAAGATACTTATGAATCCTTAAGAACATAGAATTTAAATTGAGTCATAATTTTGAATTATACTTAAGAATCCACCTTGACATCCGTGCTACAAATAATTAAAATATATTTCAAAACCCAAAAAAATATATTTTCTTAAATGCCACAATTCTACTAGAAACACTTACCAACACAATCATTACAAAATAATGAAATACTAAGACAACAAACAATCTATACCAACAAACTATATATGACAAAAGACACAACTTAGCAACTAGCCAATCAAACTCACCAATTACACAATTGGCTTGAAAACGATGATATATACAAATCCTTATCAAATGACTTTTAGAAAAAACCCATTACAACATGCAAACATAAAACATGCCCAATTAAATTCCAAACCGAACAATATATGGGTCACGCCTGCAAACAAATGTTCTTTGGCAAAGAAACCTACCCATCACACACATGCCCTTTATGGAACTCAACGGACACAAATACATGGCTACATGTAATGCAAATAACAACACATTCATATGTTAATAACCAAAAGATGCAACAAAGCGGTATGGATACTATGTAAGCTTCTTATATCAAACAAAATATAAAAAATCTACGCACTCATGAATGCAAGAACTCACAATGGATAATCTCAAGAGAACACAATACCAACATGGCTACTTCCATGCATCTATGGCTCCCAAAGATGTCACTGTAATGCCAGCTTCAAACCCAATTTACTTTGCATAATAGGCCACCCATACAACCACCCCCACCATAAAACCCTACACTAGAATTCACCACAGTTTATCGAGTTTACATATTACAATGGTAGATTCTCCCTAGTAGCCCTCAAGAGGAAAACCACAAAATACCAATTGTTCATCAACAACATCGCAATACAAGGATGGAATAGAGCCCCAATCATAGTCTTAGTTGCAAGAGCTAGAGCCACCTCACACATTCCATCAATGAAAAGTTTGGAAACTACATTAAAACTCCCCATTACAAAAACAAAAAAATCAGGAGCACATTTAAGCAAATCAACACAATAGCCATACAATATGCACACTCCATATTATTCCACAAAAGAAGACTAGAAAATAGACAAACCATCGCAGACCTCCACAACCCAGCATATGCCAAACCATTTGTGACTTAAACACCATAATTCAAATCCTCAAACTTAGCATATAAGTAATATGCATCCCACTACCAACCCCCCACATCCCACTGCAAAACAACACAAGAATAAAAGACTGGTAGTGGTACAAACCACCTTTAGTTCAACTAGCAATTGCTTAGGGATAGGCCACTTGCTAATACACATTTCTTGCCTACATTCGCACCTAGCAGTATCAAATCACTTCACACCCATATGCACTCAAATGAATTCCCAAGAATAAAACCTGGACTAGATATAGGGCACAAACACTCACTCCCAACCAGCATGGAGCTAATGACCCGGTGTCCATCCTTTTGCAAAATACACGTTGTATCCCGAACTACAATGTGCCTTTGGACAAATATCCACTCACTACGATTACAAACTACTGGTCACTATTAATGATTATTGGTTACTAATATAGTGTCTACTCCCCACAAAGGGTAGAACTAGTTCCACACCAATGGTCATTGTCCTTTAGGATGTGGCCTCAAATGTCTTATGAACATAAATTTTATTCACTCCAACCTCCATAATGGAGATCAAAGTTATTATTGTGGATACACAAAGAGCACTAGGGCACTAGAGCACTAGAGCACATAAGATGGTCAATTTTATGATCTTATATGTTAGAACATCGTAAAGCTATAGATGTCATCACATGTACAGAACCTCAATCCAAACCTTTGTGTTATTCATTTATGATGTAATGAGTTGATATTAAAGTGCTCACCAAATTATTTAAGGACACCCAAAGGTTTGCAAGTGGTTCTTTGGACCAATATCAACAACTTTGGTTCACAAAGTTTACAGTTACTTTTTATCTTTGCAACCATCAATTTAACAATGTGTATTATTATGTGAGAGGCTTGAGCTCCGAGGGTTTAATGATATTGAAGATAAGTAAAGTGCAAATAGATGTCATGTGACAGTGCTCTTGAAAAGCAGACAACCTAAGCTATAAACATGAGGTTAACTTTGAGAACTCCACATAGACTATACTAACTAGGTTTGATTCTTGGAGGTGCTACACTAATCAAGTTCTTAGAATTGAATGTACTGCTAAGAGATAAGACTTTGTATTCAGAAAGATGTATAAAATCAAAATATGTAATCACTAGTAGGATTTCAAATGATTTTGAAGAACCTACCATCTTAAGAGTGGCAGATTGTTTGCATAGGCTGACAATCAACTGAACAGATAATCCACAGGTTCAGGAGAACTCCAAACCACACTTGCTCTGTTTGGGCGTTGAATACTCCAGCAAACAACATGATGATAACAGAAACTGTGTAACAGTAAGCATATGCCTGACTTCCAAATCGGTCCATCAATGAAATATCACAAATGAAATATCACCAATATCACAAGCTTGAGCCTGCATTGATAATTCAGCTAAGGGCTAGACAAAGACCATGATGAGGATTAGTCCTCATCCAGAACACAAATCCTGCTATCCCCTCTCAATAAAGCCACCCGCATTTCATATCCTACAGATTGCAAGCAAAGACCTCTCCAATAATATGCTTGGTGGTAATTAAAATCACATTGAGAGAATTATTCTCAACTGTTCCACATGCCACAAAGTGCCCGCAAATCATCCTTCACCGTAAGATTCAAGGCAACCCTGTACATCTCCTTCAACTTCTCAACATCACTCGCCCTTGATGAGGAAAGGTGCAGGTCACTACGATTGCTCTTTTCAGAACTCTTTCGTATTCTCGTTTGAGCACTCCCGCTTGGCTTTGCAGCCGAAATAGCAGATCCAAGCATAGACTTGAGTAGCCTCTGCATCTGCAACAGAAAAGAGGTAGCTATCTCTAATGAGGGCTGGCAACTTGTGCTTTGCAAATCTTGCTGATCATTAAACCTTACTACTCGGCACCCTTCCAAAAGATGTGAAAGAGCTTGCTCCAGCATCTGCATGGCCAATAGCAAACCTTGATCAGCAAACTATAAGACATTCTGTCATCTGCAAATTTTTTAAAACTACCAGATCCTCATCATAATGTTAATACCAGGACACATAACCTCACACCCAACTGCAACATATTCAAACTTCTAGTTCTCACAAAATACAATCCACTAACCATAATCTAGGTGTCAAAAATGAAGACAGTAGCATCAGTCTCTTATGAAGGTATTTTAGTGGTATGCAAGTGAAAAATGCACAGATAGACAAATAACAGAATGAAATCTGCAGATTCAAAAATTGCTGACCAAGGTTAGAAAGTCATTTTGTGAGTTAGGGTACCATATTTGGTTGAAACGATGGGGCCACAGCTAAGCACATAGCTGATCTCTCCATTAAAATCTGTAGAAACATGTCTGGATGAGTCTCAGCATGGTAATACTCTAGTGCTTTTTGCCAGTAGCGATCTGCCATAGATGCAAATCGCTTAGCTCCCTGTAATCTGCTGTCTCCTTTATCAAAGTCGGACTCAGATTGACCAGCCAGTGATGCAAGGCAACAGTCCCTTTGTTGACATGCTAACTGGAACTGGGCATACGCAGCTTCTTGTGCACGAAGAGAACCAAGAGATTCATACAGCACCAATGCTTTGGATATAGCTTCTTTGGCCAAAAGGCCTGATTTTTTCTCCTGTCCCAAGTCAGCGCCAACAGCATATGCCCTCTGTTCTTTTAGCTTTTGATGGGCTCTGGTAAATTTCTCCTTCCGTGCAAGAAGCATCCCTAATTTCAGGTATGTGTGGGCTAATTGCGTATGGACCTCGTTCCATAACCCACGCATTGTCCGTTCAACCCCATCTCCCCATCCCATGAGTTCCCTCCTGCCGTCACCATAAAATTCCAGAGCTTCTTGATAGAATGTTCTTGCTTGTGCAGCCGTTTCAATGTACGCAAAGTAGAATTGAGGCAGCTGGCAATCTTCCCAAGTGGACAGCTGGGAAGCAAATCCCTCAGCAGCTGCTCTTCGACCATGAGCAAGATTGCAATACACAAGAACTATGTTGGGCAAGTCTTTTACTGCACGGAAGGAAAGAATTGCTGCCTCAAATGCTTCTTCCGCTGCATTTACACTTCCCTGTGCAAGCCTCCTACGGCCTAGCTCATTACAAGCCCACCCTTTCTTCCTGAGAGCACCCTCATATTCTGGCAAGTATATAGAATCTGCAAAAGCAACTACTGCACAGGAGTAGCACTCAAATGCTGCAGATAGGTTACTCTCCCAGTCATTTGTTAATGGCCTCCCAAGGTAGGAAAAAATATCTCCAAAGTAAGGTTCTTGTTTGCGTGGTTGTTTGCATAAAGGAGTTGTAGCTTTCATAACAGATTTATTTGTGCTTTCCTTTGCTTCTTCTGCCTCTGGGCTGGAAGTTTCACTTTGCTCAGGCACTATGTCAGGAGTTGCTGCAGGAGGAATCTTGCTACTAGTCCTCTTGACATGCTTACGGGGATACTTTGCTGCATTGCTGGCAGAGGAAGGACTGCAACTACTACTAGCAGAGTATCCACTGCTTGCTCGATCATTTTGGCAGCTACAGCTTGTCAGACTACAAATCTCGCAGTTGCCTCGAAATTGTCCCACTTTCTTCTTCAACCTTTTTACCTCCTTCATAACCTCTTGAGGCATCTTTAGATCATCTCCCTTTTTGGTTTCTTGATGTCCTTGAACATCAGTTTCACCAAAAGACTGCTGAATCTCTGCAAATACATCTCCAACAAAAACCCACACTTGTCCCCAGAAGAGTCCTCTCCCCTTTGGAGTTTCTGATTCTTTTCCAGTATTGGAAATTCTGGTGGAATACACTGTGTCATCTTTCTGAGCACAAACACTTCCATCCTTGTCTGCTGCAACCAGTTGTGGTGTAGAACCTCGTGCTAGACAGGCTAATTCTGCAGCTTTCAATGCTCGAGAAAGCTGACCATCTTCTTTATATGCTTGCCCAAGCGCAAGGTAGGACTCTCCAAGGAGGAGGAGGAGTTGCCACAGTTTTTCATCCATTCCAAAACCTACCTCTATGTCTCGAAAATTACAGATTGCAACACACTCTGGCTCTCCACATATACATTCTGTAACCTGTTTTGTATGAATGTGGGGCTCCGGGTCAACACGTTGAGGAATGCTTTTCTCTCCAACATCTTGGAGCTGCCTTTGCCATCTCAAAGACTTTATTGCCTGAGAGATATGGTGCACAGCTGCCAAACGTGCTGATATAGGATCTGCGAGTGCTCGGATCACTTGTGGAGCCGGTTCCAAGACAGTCAACTCTCCTTGAGAGTCTGCAACAGCAACACTATTGTAACAGTCACCAGAGAAGGATGAAGTTTCATCAATAGAGCCATTTACTAGAACCATCTCCTTAATGGTTAATTCACCACTACAGTCTGGCGTCACCTCCTGGCATTCTTGTAGAAGAGATATAGTATTCAAGCTCTGCTCTAAATCCACATCACCAATAATTGGTCCTGAAGCTGTCTTGTCCTGTAGACCAAGATCTGTTGCTTCAGAGGGCAGCTCTAAAGCAGGTGCTTTCAAATGTGTGCCAAGTGATGAATCAGACTCATTGCTTTCTAATAGCAGGGGCTGAAGCATCATTCCTAGTTGCTTGTAGCATGCTAAGATAAGTCTGGCGGCATGCTCATGTGCAGATGCCCGTATAACCTGGATGTAAAAAAATGGTCAGGAGGCAAGGGAAGCCAACTAGAAAGTCATATTGGATATCACAGCAGGTATAGTCTTTGACCAAATCACGAAATCTAGCATACTAAACTTCTCAGATTGCAGTTGAGTATGTCACTAAAAATTATGTCTGAACAAATGGACATTAGGTTTTCTCACATTAGGTGACAGTGAGACTCACTTGCAATTAGAGGAACAAAACCCTAAGCCTCAAAAGTCCTCTATATACATTGAACAATATATGCCCATCATGCTTTTTAACAACAGAGCTACAAACTATAAGAAAAATATCTCTGATTTGACGTAAGAGTTCAAAATACAAACCAGGTGCTCTTGCTCATCCATGAACTCCAGACATTTTCCAAACAGCTTTGCGCACTTCAATCTGTCAGCTGGGTCCTGTTGAAAGTGAAATGTGAGAACTTCGCTGTAAAGTCAATGCTATAAAACCTTGCAGTCTGTATTCCAGGATCCAAAAATGACCAAAAACACTCAATTACAAACATGGAGTACAATAAACCTACTGAGAAGCGCAAAATTAACTGTCTAGGAAGTCAACACAAACAAAATACAATATACAATGAGTACCTGAGAACGGGAAAGTCGATTTGCAAGACGATATAATAGCATAGCTAATGGAAACGAGTAGTGACCATTGCCCCGATTCCTTGAAGAAGGTAATGTGCCACAGTTCTTATCTTCTTTATCATTGCATGTTTTGGAAATGACAGACAGGTCAAAGAGCTGCATAAGATCCTCTCCTGCATTCTTGAAAAGCTGCACAAAAAGTAAGCCAGGTAGGAACTCTTAGACCATAAGAAGTGCAGACACACAAAGCACAACTACTGTAGTCAAGCCAAGGCCCCACCCTGGCCCCTCCCTCAAACAGAGGCTCACCCTGTTATTTTTCATGTCCCCATTTCCCATTTCATCATAATGCAACAAGTTGTTTTGTATTGTACAAAGGAGGCTGCATACCCAATAAGTTCCTGGGTCTTGTTTGCAGTTTTCTTGGAGGAACCTAAGTACCGATGATGCATTTTGCTGAACCACATGAGGATGGAAAAAAGCAGTGCCATCTTCTGCAAGTCCCTTTAGAAGAAAGATATCATCTGTCTTTAACAGCTCGTACCCTTGAACAACCCCATTTCGATGATAGCACACTGCCAACTCAGGAATACTTGCCATTACATTATCCAGCCATGCGTCCAACCACATCAATGGTGTGACCTATTGGAGAGTACAGAACAATTATCAGAATCGCTGAAATCAATACCATTGCAATGACAGGTCCACCTAGAACCTCTTCAAACTACTATACAAAAACTCAGAGGGCAACAACAGTTGGAATCTGAAATCCCACACATATTGCTACAAGGTGACAAAAAAGCATACACAACATTGATAGTCAGCAGTTCAGGAAAGCTATGTTCTGAATATATAGTGACCTTTGAGATCAAAATTTGAATCTTACTATTCAACATTTATTACTTTCTGTAATTGTGCTCTCCACTTTTCAAAAGACTATAGAGCAATCCAAGCACAACACCGACTGGATGTAGGAGCTAAAAGATGCATTGATAAGTTCTTCAATAAGAATGAATAAGGTCAAGGTCTATGTCCCACCTGACGTTCAATCTCCATGAGATGTAAACTCACAGCAGCATGTTTCTCATTGCTGAAGAGAAGTAAGTCACTTCCTAAAAGCATACGCAGGTTCTGAAATTGCCAAAAGAGAACCCTCAGAAAGTTCTCCGAAGCAGACTGCCTTGTTGGCTTCTCTGGATCCTTGGGAACAAAATTGGTATTCTGCTGCTCACGCAAAAACTTAGCCTTTTGGAACTCAAGTCCACCATTGCAATGATTTCGGCGACTGACAGCTCTTTGTTTCCCCTTCCTAGTTGTCGATGGAGGCATCGGTCTTGCATCATCTTCACTGCAACAGCTTGTGCTTTCTGAACACGGCTCTTCCACCACCTGCCATGGCATGTGCCCTGCCCCCATGTTTACAAAACCCGGAGGGGCAGGGCCGGGTTGTCTCCTTGTCCTAGACGACCCTTCACTGTCTGGCGTTGGGCAAGAATCTGAACCATCGCAACTTTCATCATGTACTGAGTGTTGTACAAACTTTGAGAATAAGTTTCGCTCAGTTGCCTTCGCCTGATTTTTTTTCCTTCTTGCAATCTTCTCACCTTCTTCAATGTCAGGTCTGTAAATGCCAATTAGAAATCACAATCAATATCCTTTTAACATGCAGGCTCCTGAAGCAAGAGTGTGTTCCACCTCATATGATATCCACAAAGTTCCACTATTAATGATTATTGTGTTCCTGCACCTAAGAATAATTTTGGAGCCTCAACAGTGCATGGACTATCACTCTGGCATTAACTGCATCTGTATGTGCTCTTTTCACATTAAAAAATTGTCCACTTGTAGGCAGGGAAATGTATTTTGGTTAGCATGCTTTAGCTCTCCTTACAATAGCAGTTACATTCCTCAATGTTTAATCTTGACATAACCAGTGTACAGAACAGAATCGCAATATATTGTGAACAAGAACTTTGTTGAATTGCTAAAGCAGGCAACTTTGCATACTAAATGGTATCTCTTTATGGGGTGTTACTCATATTTACTTGATCCTACCTTTGATTTTAAATCACATACAATGCAATAAGTAACTTAAAACACACACTAATATGTGAACACCTATTCAAGGGATTGACCCTACCACCTAACTTTTGAGCAACACACCAAGAAAAGATTGCCTTGAAAATATCTAAAACCAAGGGATGAAGACTTTCTTACCCAGAATTCAATATCAAAGTGTGACCAATACGGTGTACAGCAACTGATAATCGACTTTTGCAATAAGGGGTTTTGAATATTTGTTTCAATATGTCTACTGGTGCTACCACGTCAATCTCATCTCCATATCCAGTAAGAGCATTGACAGCTAAACTTTCGCACTTCCTTGCCAAAGGCTGATTCAAATAACCTCCTTCCCATGTATTGCACAAACCTTGAAAGTCATAACAACACTAGAAACATGTCAGCAATATATCCTCCAACCATTCGATCACCACAACCACTTGTCCTTCAAAGCCTTGAGAAGTAAATGAAAGAGTTACTATGAACTGGGAGTTTCTACCTCCCATGTATCAGAAAGAAGACTTTCATGATTTGCAACAATGGACAAGATAACAAAGGTCATTGTGTTAGGACTGTGATAAAACCTCTAGACCGAGAGTACAAACTCCTTCATAAAGGTAAAATGCAACACAATAGCAATCTAGGCAACTTGAAGCCCTTCCCTGCGCAGCCACTCTGCACCAGGGCTCTAAGGCTTCAAGTCTCAGCTCCCTTCTCTGAATTGGGAATTAATACAGCTTATGGATGCAGCAAATCACTAAAGTCACATTAGGTTGAAGTTGAACTTCTACATCCTTTGGTCCTTTTAGGAAAGGGTTGCTTCACTTACCACCTGCATCATGCGATGCAGTGACTGGCAGGAACTCCTCAGGATAGATTCCATTAGATGGAGCACTGTTGAGGTCAGTTTCAGTAGGCAGCAATCGATACCGAGGTGCTGATGCTCTGCAAAATCATTGATGCTGACCTTGTCAGCAGCTATAAGAGATTGCAATGCCTATCACTGTCTACTGTGAAAAATGTAAGCCCAATATTGGAACCGCATCGAGAACCTGCAAGAACTAGTTGAATGCTATTCAAGTGGTTGGATTGATATTGTATTCCCACTTGGATTTTGAAAGCATGCTAAAACCAACACCCTAATACCTTGTTGTATAAGTGCATATCGATTTTTTGAATGCCCACCACCTTAACATCAAGCTCCCGTGTTGGTTTTAGGTCATCTACCAATAAAACTTTGAGCCCTTTTAGCTTTTGCATACGGAATTCAAATTAGGCATACTCTGGTGCGTTGAAATCCCCATCCTATAACTGACCAGAAACATCTGAAACATTTTCAATCTAATAAAAATGAATACACTTAGCGCTTATAGTAACGGTTTTAGCAACATCTAACTTATACCCTTACTCAAAGATTCCGGTAGATCAATTTGACCTGATCATAGCTGACATGATTATATGAACCTATCCAAACACATGTCTTCAAGACAATGCATGCAGAGTATGTGGAATGGCAGGATTTACCTCTGGCTCAGAAGATTGATGGCCGGGACCAGAGCAGCCTGAGTGGGAGAAAGAGGTGTATCAGAAGGATTTACAGTCGGCACAGGCAAGCTACCACATATAAACCCCAGCTGCACAGCTGGCTGTGCACTTTGCACTTGCAGCTGCCCCACATACCCCTCATGACGCATAGTGCTGACCGACCGCAGAGTCTTCAAAATATTTTTATCTCTGCCTGTAGATGATAAATATATGCAACGACTTAGAGAGGTACCATTACAAACTTTACCCAATGAGTGAGAAAAAGTATCACCCCTACAGAGAGGATGAAGCCTTCAAAACAATTTAGCTATTCTGAAACCTACAAGGAGATTCTATCATCCTGAACCACAATGTTAAACACAACTCTTCGGATTCCTTACAATCAAAACCTTTGAAAATAGCTCAGCTCCATGAGATGCAGATAAATGCCTTCATGATAGTGGACGAATGTTTTGCACAGAGAAAACACTTGAGAACTCAAGGTTACCCTGGAGAATTGTATAACAAAATCACTTAAACGCTTGACAAGTCCCTTCTAGGGAATACTAAACGGTTCCAATGAGTAAAAACTAAAAGCTTAAGAAGAGTGAAATAAGAAACATACCTTCAAAACATCTAGGCCTAATATATCAAAAGGGCTTGGGAGTCTGAATTGCGGTGGAATCTGAGGACAACAAATTAAATGTTAAACCCTGATGAGAACCGCTTTTCTTTTCGATTGCTAGATCATTCCCAGCACCAATTCCAATGACTTACTGAAACCAGAAACCGACTCCCCCGAGCTCCCGGGAAGGACCAAAACTGACCAGAAATCGATATCTTCCATAACGAACAAACAGCAGATTACCAAAATTCCAGAGCTCCAATAATTAAGTAGCGTCTCCGTTCTTCCGATCCAAATAACAGAGCAGGTCACATTCAGAAACAATAATTGCCTGCGACCGAGAAACTCCACGGTAACATACCGGATCGAAGTTAGGGTTTAAGGGGCTATGTCGGCGAATATGTGTGACAATTGAATTGGTTGCGTGTAGAATGACGTTGCAGACATGAGTGTGTAAGTTAAGTATTGATACTTCGAGAAACTTCTGATGGAATTGAAGAGGAGGAAGGGTCGGATTGCGAAATTGCGAGGGACGAATTAGAAAAATCTGCAAGAGGAGGGAGAGAGACAGAGAGAGAGAGAGAGAGAAGGTTGAAGCTTCGGAAGAATTTTTCATGTCTAGGTCTGAACAGCCAGTAAGTAGATACATGGAATCGTGGAAACTTCTCGAAGTAGACTGAGAAGTCTTTATTAGTGTGGGTTCCCATTTGGAGTTACATGTTGCCATATTCTTTTGTTGAGATTAATATTGCCCTTTGTTGCATATCATGGGATTAAGGCATTGTGGTGACTGTCTCTGAGTGGTAATAGGGTCTGGGTAATGCATGTCAGAATCTAATGAATAAGGTTTGGTGAAGCTCAATGAGATTTCCAATTTAATATGCAAAAAGTTACATTAATTATGATATTTAGTGTCATCAATTCTAATTGTCTTACTCAATACTAATTGTAAACCATGGTGCAGTGCCACTGCGGTATTTAGTGTCACATGGTATTTTATGTCACTATGATAGCTTTTCTAATGACACTTCTTAAGAATAAATTTACAAGTAATGTCATCCCAGCTTATTTTGCGTTCATTCAAAGGCCGATTATTGACACATTTTTTGGTATACTATGCATCCTAAAATTTAGGTAGTGAAATATCGTCATGGATGATTGAAATTTAGATTTCACTTTGTCAATCCATACTGCCCAATTTTTTTTACAAGGAATGACGAATAATGTTAGGTTCACATTGAGTGTTGGTGGTGATACTACACGGGCGGTTTGCAATTAGTATTGAAAAAGACAAATAGAATTGATGACATGAGATACAATATATATGAGTGTTTGTATGGATGTCAATGAACATATTATAACTTACGTGACCAAAAAATGATAATCTTGGTTAAAAATTATTGCAACATGTAAATGCAGATGATACCCCACATGAATAGGACTATTTAGTGCAATTAGAGGTGCTCAATGTCATCTTTACCAATGTCGGAATATTTTTTCCACATGGGATTTACATCAGTCTAAACCAATGTAATATGACATGTGGTGTTGGATGGGGGGATTTTTATTTTTTTTCCTACTTGGTTTAGATAGCCTTTTAATATTCCATGCATTTGGGTCGATTTCGTAATTATGTTTAGTTTTTGTAAATTTTTTTGCACAAATTTAAAGGGTCAACAAAGTTATTTTTTAATGCATGTACATCCTACTTGGGCGATTTTGAATCTTAGATGCGGTTTTTTGTTGTATATTTAAACATATATATTGAAACAACTAAAACTTGTTTTTTTTTTTAAAAAAAATTGTAATTGTTTTTATGAAAAGTCTCTTGTAATTCTTGTTTTCCAAAATGAGCATTTTGTAGATTTTGGTCTTTCATAAAACAATATGATTTCCATCGAAGCTCCCATGTAGGATGAGTATTTAGGGTACGAGGGCAGTTCTAGAAAACAAGGGGTCGAATGGTGACAACCCATTGTCAAAGTCTGCAACTCATTTTAGAATGAAGGAAAACTTGTTTTGGTGGTTGGTTAGGCAGAAATGAGTTTGCCCTACTATCCCTAGTATTCGCGACAAGTTGGCTAGTCCCAACTAATATAATGATATGTTATAGAGTAGACATACCTATTTCTGTTAACTTAATTAATTTTGCACAAGTGTAGTACATGTGTTATATTGGGGACCCTGACTCCCCATCCAAACACACAATGCCCAAGTGGATCCTCCCCAACCAATGCACTTGCCTCCCCACACAATGTCACTACCTACACAAACTATGCCCTGATATACCATAGAGGGCTCCCTATTACACACACGATAAATATTTTCCCTCAAAAGTTGCCATGTGTCATGCTCACATTGGCCACAACCCGTTTTGTATCCCACGTGGAAACTACATTCCGGTACATGTAAAAGACGAAATAGGGAGCCCTCTTTGGAACTCTTGGTCAATGGCCTCCCCACACATGCCATGCCCCCCTCACACCCCTCCAACACCTTCTCAATGAAGTTACATACTGCCATGACAAATTTATAGGGATAGCCATCCAACACAAACATGATAAATACACCCCCTCATGACTGCCATCACTGCACACAGGTAGAGAGTCCAACCACTCATTATCACGACTACAGGGCAAAAAAGTGGAATCCATAAAGAAAATTCCATGATTCTCTTATTGTCATTTAGTAGTGTAGTATCGTTATATTTTGATATTTACTTTGGATTCATTGAGAGGAATAATATTACCGTGCCTGCAAATTAAGGTCTTGGACCATCCCCACACCATCCTTGCATTGAACACGGCACCGTCAATGGCTAACGATGTCGTAGCTTGGAACAGTGATTGCTTCAACATCCACATGTCCTTATATTTGTAGCTTTATGAGCGGTTTGTTAGAAATAACATTTGCAATAGGTACACTAAGTACACTAAATGCTATAATTAGTGTCACCAATTCTAATTGTCTTGCTTAATACTAATCGTGTAGTGTCACCAACACTAAATGTTAACTTGACATTATTTGTCATTCCTTGGAAGTTTTTTTTGGCATTATATATTTACAGTGTTGCAATTACTATCGCTTACTAAGTGAATTTTCATCCAAATTTCAATTATCCATGACAATATTTCATCATAGATTTCTTAGGATGCAAATTAATTCCGGGGGGTGGACTCTTCATTGGAAATCTAAATGACGTGTGTGGGTCACTATGAAATTAAACTCCAATATACAAGAAGTTTATAATGAAACACAAATGTATGTGTACTATGTATACGGCAAGCTAGAAAATGGACTCGTGTATTTATACTAATTTTTTCAATCTAATGTGATATAAACAAAATAAGACTTAAATAAGACTTTATTATTTGCAGAATTCAATTTTACTTCCCAATGAGAAAGTCATTGAATGTTTTTTTCATCCACAACATGTAACTCAACGACTACATCAAGCAAACAAAGACAAGAACACAATAACTTCGCCACAATCCAAAGAGGAAAAATCCAAGGGGAGGCCATGAGCACTTCAAGAGCCTCCAATTTATAAAATCTAGAACCCAAATGCAAACCTTGACAAGAATGGACAAGGTAGTCATTGAGGACTGTCACCATATGACAACAATGGATGAAACTAACACATCTATTATCAAATTTTCTCTAAACATTTAGGGCCCCCAATTTCTTCATTTACCTTTCCTTCAAATTTCTTAATAGCCTTTTCTAAATGTGCACACTAGGATATATAAGTCTCCCTTATATATATATATATATTATGTGCATTACTACCTCAATACCCCTTCTTACACTCACATTAGTTCATGCATTGTATGAAGAGTCCACCCCCAGGACAAATTGTACCAAACTTTCTTTCAATAATTGGCATTTGGATGACTTGAAAGTAAGTTGGGATGACAATATTTGTAAACTTATTCATAGAAAGAGTCCATAAAAAAGTTACCGCAGTGACATAAAATATGATATGGCATAAGATATAATTTTTAGTGTAGTGCTAATACTATGGGCCACTGTAATTTTCTAGAGCCCACGCTAATTCTCATAAAGAGAATCAATGTGGGTCATGTTAATTTTTGACACAAGCTTTTTTTTCTTAAAAGAAATTAAACGTGGGGAAAAATGTTTCTTTTTGTAGAAAATTAATCTGGGTTATTTCTTTTTGCTACTTTTGATGTAAGATGACTAAAGATTTTTTTAATGTAAGGTGTTGGTTGGTAGCCTTCATGAAGACTTAGGGGAAGACCCTAGGTCTTGGACCCACACTAATTCCACCTTGACTAGAGAGAAAACTAGTGTGGCCAACACTAATTATTTCCACTCTAATTTTCCTACTAGGCCTATTTAGTGTAGTAATTTGTAGCTTTTACTAATTTGTAAATTTACTAGGAAGGATTTATAAGAAATAACAAGGGTAAAATGTTCGCCACTCTTGAGAGGGTGCTTGAGCTATGGCTTCGCAGCTCATGGTCTTCGGCTGTTGAGCTATGGCGACCTCCTCCACCACGGGACGCCTCGCAGCCTTCCCTCCTCTGCTCATCTCACAAAATCCTCGCTCACATCCCACTCGACTGCGCTTCAATCGCGTGGTGCGGTCTCTGCATGAGGAGAAAGAAGCAGCGGCGACAAATGGCGTTGATTTTGATGGCAAATTGCCTCTATTTGGTGCGCCATTCCTCTCTACCTCCCAAACTGCATTTCGTCAGAAATCAGCTCACCATGAGTTTTCATTTGGATTGTTTCTAGTTGAATTTGCGAATTATATTATATGGGAAGACTTGGAAACGTGTCCTGCATTGTGTTGTTTCTCACCGTGAGGTTGATTTGCAGCTCCTTCGGTGTTCCGGAGAAGGTTCATATTGGGAACCGTAACGGGGACGGTGATCGCATTGGGAGCTGATTTCTTGGGAAGCACGAGCGCCGTCTTATCGTTGAATCCAGAATTCTTTCGTGGTATTCGAGCCGACGTACTCTATCCAATACGGGATTACAAACGCTGCTACGAAACAAGTAGAGGATTCGGTGCGCCCCAATTCCTCCTTCCCTGCCTCGCTTTCTCTACTTAAAGGTTAATTGGTTATTTGTATCTTTGCTTCCAATTAACCTCAAAATTTTCGTCTTTATGGCTCTTGTGGGGATTTTCTCCCTGGTGCACTGTTAAGAGGTGAAAAATTCACGAAGATTGACTATTACACCAGTCGCACACGGCGAACGTCGGACGTTTTGGTTGGGAGCTCCTTTTTGTGCACTTCAATGTTGGGGGACCGAGAAGGTTCGATGTCCGAGCGTGGCATTCTACCTACATAAGACGAAAGACCAAGTTACCTTCCTCGTCACAAATTCCAGGTTGCGATTGGTAACGATTTTATTGGATTCTCATCCTCATGTGTGAGTCATGAATGTTTACGGGAACACTTTACCCGAACGCTGGATGTTTCAAAGCGTTTGACGCCTCAAAAAGTTTTGCGCTCGCACACGCAAGGCTATTTTTGGAAACATCGAACGTTCTGAAACGACCGACGATCGGCGTGTGTGCTGTGGACTGTAGAGAATGTAAAGATTTAGTTGCATCCATCTTGGGACTGACTTGAAGTACCTCACCCCACTGGTAATAAGAAAGCAAGCAGCGGATCAACTAACATTCATAACATTTGTCTACTCCCATCGCCATTCTTAAAACGAATTTAATATAAAAATATTAATCATATTCTACTCTCTGGCAGGATTCCTTTTAGCATGGAGAAAGACACATCTTGCTTGCAAGCTCCATACTCCTTACTAGATTTATTTGAATATTAAGAGCCTTGGAACAACAGTAGGGTAGCTCGAGATAATCTTCAAAAATACTATTAGGTCCACGAGTTCACGTTTAGAGGGCGTAGCAATATTATGTCATACGTAGTACTTGTGTATATTAGGCCTGGGAAATAGTCGATGAATGACCCACATTGCTTTCAACTTTTTTTACATTGGTTGAACTGTTGTTCATGCAAATCGACTTTTTCATTTCTTCAATCCCAGAAGCCATTTGAGGCAGCACTGCAGATGCTCAAGGGTGACATGTGTACAATTATGAATGTAGTCCTCACCTGCTTGCTATGGTCCATATCCATTGTGCTCGTGTCCAATGAAGATACGAAATGTCAATGAGATCTGAGATGGTGGGCACTACGGAGGAGTTGGGCACCTTGTGCAGCCATTCTCTGACTTGGGTGCTGAATGTTTGTGGACCAGAATTCATCTTTCCGAAAAATTGGGTAGGAGATCAAACACTCCTGTACAGGGCCATAGAAAGAGGAGAGCGAGAACGTTCCCTTGATCTTCCATCTCTACAACAGCAGAACAGACGTAGAGCCACAGAGCCCGTGGTTGCATTTGGGCCTCCGGGTTCCATTGGCGAGTTGAATGTCAGTGTCATTGTTGCCCCTGTGGCTTCTGGATTCAAGTAAGTGCACTATGTTTCAGCAAATAAGTCCAATTTCTCTTTACATGATACCAGTTGAATTATCTTTTGCTTATTAAATTATTTACATTGTCTTGTCCTTGAAAGTTTGTTTCCTATATTTCTTGGTTGAAGTTCTGTTCAAACTGGTTACACAATGCCAGGAGCCTTGACTTAGGCTGATACAACAACCTGTGTAAGTTTGCTAGGAGGAAGCTAGAAGAAAACACTTCAACTACAGATCAGATACCATGCATCTAACATACTTATGAAACAGTCTATTAGCATGTATTTCACAAATTATCTGCTGCTTCGTCATCGGCTCTGAATATGCATGGGAAGCCTGAGAATATTTACAACCTATTTGATCACAGAAGCATAACTGAAATAAACCTCCAAGGGGGTGTTGAACTTTCAATCTTAATAGCACAGTAAGAATCAGAGATCAATCTTTTGATTCCAGAACACAATTTCCTATCTGCATGTTGGCAAACACTCGCACTCAGCATGCTTGTGTGGTTATTCTTGTGGTGCAGGCTTGAAAAGCTTGGAGATCCTGAACAAGCGGGCACCACCATTTTACTGAAATCTATAGCCCCAGAGGGATCGAATAAAGTGGCAAAGTTGATCAATGCGTCAAGACGAGATGACACAGGTGTTGTGTACTACACCTTAGAGTACACAGTTCAGGGTCCCTTGTTCTTTAGGCATAATGTAGCAGTGTATGCAGTCAACAATGGGGAGCTTTACTCCTTGAATGCACAAACATCGGAAACTGCATGGCCAAGTGTACAAGAGCAATTTCGGAACATAGCTAACTCATTTAGATTGCTTCTTTAAACTTAAGTACCATGTTCTGCAATTGCTATTCCTGGTCATAGACAGAAATCTACTCTTCATAAGTTTATCCTTGGGGTTGGCTGCAATTTTGGTCTCTATTTTTTTGGCTCCTATTTTTATTTTACGTTATCTCATTCTTGTTGGCATTTTGCACCTGAAATACTTCAACAACTATAACTGTATAACTTGGTGATTGCATTAACAGAGAACAGTACACAGCAACGTGGTCCTCCTAGAGATTGCTTCTTCTACTTTTCAGCCTAAGTTTCAACTTATGACAGTCATTATTTATTCTGTCGCCAGTACTTTAGCATAGTTGGGCACATGTTTGAGCTCTTTGGCAATCATGTACCATTAAAAGCTCCTCAATCACGAAGTGGTTGTTTCCATCTACAGCATTTCCGTACCTGCATAGTGCTACTGGATTGTCACAATGCAGTAAATTCAGCTATGTTACGAAGGTTTAACAACTCCAGAGTATCGACCACTGTTTCATCTGACCCTCTGGTTGACTTCTCTGAGAAATGCGAGGAATAAGAGACTCGTCTCCGCATCATCACACTTTTGCAGCCTATTTTAAGGAACTCGTCAAGCATATTTAAGGAATGTTTTGCAGGCTGCAAGTCTGGGCACTTTGATTACCTACTTAAATTATTATGTATATCATGCCCACACTCTTCTTAAATGATAAAGATGTCACTAAATAATTCAAGAATTCTTGATTTTGGATGTGTTGATACATAAGAGTGTGTCCAGATTACTCTACATATTTACACCCTCATATCTCAGCTGGTTTAACGCTGGAAAAGTGCATTTATGTCTTATTAATATACCAAGACATTCCACATCTGAACAGAATGTTAAAGGTTTGTACGTTGTTGCATTGAATTAACAGTGTGCACTGCTTCATATGCAGTAAAATTATTTGAATACAAATACTGGCTATGAAGAGTCAAACGTTAATTCTACGAAAAAGCTGACAATTAGACAACATGATCTATGTTACATGTAACTTCAGAGTCCACTGACACTGGACTTGCGGGGGACAATGTTCAACGCCATGTTGAATGAGGTTAACCTTGAGAGATTCAAGGGTCAAGGAGATTCCGACTAAACCAGAGTATATACTCACAACTAATTCTCTCATTTGTTTATATACGGGGTCTAAGGTTTTGTACATCTGATGGATTAGTTTCTAAGAACCGACCTTTTCCATCACAAGAGGCATACCATGTTGAGGAGCAAGGGTAAGAATACCGATCATGGGAGTATGGCGATACTGAGGGGACAAGCGGAACCGGAATTGACGCAGCAACATTGCCATAATAACTTTTGCCTCTTGCATGGCAAATGTGTGACCCACACACGTGCGAGGTCCGAATGAGAATGGCAGGAGCGCCAGTTGGTGTTGGCCAACTTTGGCAGTTCCTTCAGAAAATCGCTCAGGCTGGAACTTCATGTAGTTGTCACCCCACAAGTCAGGGTCATGGTGGAGTGCTATCACTGGCAACCACACTCCGAGGTCCTTTGGCAACTCAAGGTCACCCAGTTTTACGTCGCGGGTTATAAATCTCCGATTGAGTGGAACTGGGGGGAACAACCGAAGCGACTCGTTCAATATCATAGTCAACTGCAACAAAAGCCACCACATAATTTGCATTAGTCAACATTCTCTTTCGAGTGAACCACTAATAAATAAATGCCAACTACATTACTGTAAAGGGCACTCTAATGTAATCTTTACTAATGCCGGAAATCAGTTTTCATGTGGCATCCAAGTGGGTCTCAAGCAATGCAGGAGTAGCATGTGGTGGCATAAATGAGGTGAAAATATAGAGCCTTCTATGGTACATAACAAGTGCTTGTTACTCAGAAGAGAATTCACGAACTCAAAATATTCATGTGTGCAACTTGTGCCTTGGAATTCCGAAGACAATTAGTTATGTGACTGGAATGGAAGATTATTTACCGAAACCAAGCCAAGATTGTCAAGAATCAACCTCCACTTCTGTTCAGAAGTTGTGGACCATCAAAAAAATTTAATGCAGTTTCACATGGTCTACCGATCAGAATGATATGACTGGTGTATACTGGAAACCTATCTAATACAGGAAAGTAGCAAGGACAGTGAGAAAATTACATGGCAAGATTTGTCATGGGTGTAGAAAGCTTACAACTTTTAGCTTGCCGATGGCATCTGTATCCAGAGGTCGGTCCCCACAAACCTCGAGAACTTCAGCGCGTGCACGATCTTGCCATTCAGTATGCGTGCCCAACAACATTACTGTCCATGTCAACAATGTGGATGTGGTTTCCTGGCCTGCTGCGTAGAAAGTTTTGCATTCATCAATCAGAGCTTGCATATCAAAATGTGCCTTGCCACCTTTAGAAGACACGTCTTCATCAGCGGCCAGTATCATGAGGCCCAGCAAATCATGCCCGTAGGTTTCACTTTGGCCCTTCTTGATCTGATCCTTGCGCCCTTGGATGAGCTCTGTGAGCGCTAGTTTGAGCACCTTCTGTTGTTGCGCAATTTTAAGATTAGCTGGTGTTGGAAGACCTCTGCATCAAAAATGTGGGGGGTATCAGCAAGCAAGAGTTATACTTTCTCATGATGTATGGCCTCTAAGGGTCAACTGAAATGGAGTGAACCACGTGTAAGAAAAATAAATGATTTCAGCACCATGGGCGTGGACATGCTCATAACCGCTTAGAGCCTCTTGATCCATGTCACCCGCATGGTCAGACCTCATCATGAAAGGAAGACATTCGATTATAGGATAGGTAAGAGGTTGAATAAAAAAGTGATGCGCCATGCCATGGGAATATGCAAAAGTCCACATTGCACAAATGGCTGCCCCTCAAATGAAAGTACCTCCAGAGAGTGTGAGGCCATGGACGGAGAGGGCCACCATGGCAGCGAACATTTGTAAGTGTTGCTCCATTGCATGTCATATGCAAGGGCCATTTCAACGTTGTTCAAAAATAAATATTGGCTTAATACCATTCAAATGCCGCTTAAAAGTCGCATAGGACACTTAAAAGTAATATTTTGAAGGATGTTTGTTTAAGAATCCCACATTATGTGCTTGTGATTTGTAGGCAGAAAGTAAATGGTTGTCATCCCTTTGCATTAAAGTTGATCTTACTTTCAATCAAAAGGAGGAAAGGAATATTTTTGGATTGCTTTGTTGAATATAGTATAATTATGGAATGAGAGACAATTTCACAAAAGAATGATGGAAGTTGAGGGCGTGGATGAGAAGAATTGAACCTGAAGAGGGGAATGGAGAGGAAAGGGTTATTCGCAGCCAGCAGTGTATAAAGCTTGTGTTGCTCTTCAAACACTCTTGTTCCTTTCTTGTAGCTACTTCCAAATGCGGTCCGAGAAATAATGTCTGCTGTGACATTCTCAAGGTGCTTCTCCATCTGCACTTCCGCACTGCCACCTCCTGAATCGACCACCTTCTCTAGATCCTCCAGCATGCCTACTGTGCTCTCCACCATAGCTCCAAGCATGTGCTGGAAAAAGTAAGGGCAGAAAGTAATGAAGTCTAGGAAGAAAACTAATCTGCAATAACATAGACATCCCTCATTTGGATTCTTATGAGGACAACCTACATTTGAGTGGTATGTGGCTGTTTGGGGTGGCCCCAACAACAGATACCAAAAATACACGAGTTTGAACGAGATTGGACTATATGATCAAAATATATATGATAACCATTCTAGACTCAATAGTCAAAATAATTGGGAGGACTTATATGGCCCTTTAACAAGCACAAGAATCTTCACTTTAATATAGAACAAGATATTCATGAGCTCCAAAAATTCTGAGGAAAGTGGCTATGGTGGCCTCGATTTGAATTCTGCTAACCTTTTTGTACCAGTTGCATGTTTCACATCCTGGGAGACGCGGCTGGTCCGGAAAAGCAACCATTTATGACCCATCTATGCTAAGTGTAATTCCAATAGGCACCACGGGCCTTGGCTTGGTGGTTAGGGCTCATGGCCCCCAATGAGGAGGTTGTGGGTTCTATTCCCCATGCCGGCGTGGTGCTCACCACCTTAGTCCATCCCAACTATGGTGGGGGGTCCTTTGGACCTTGTTGTATGGGTACCTCAAAGCCCTTTGGGGGGATACCATGTCGGGTATCTTCAAGGCACTAGTGGCTAGCTAGGAACTAGTGTGGTGTGTCACTATAGTGTCCATCCTCGAAAGGGGAGAGTAGTATTGTCCCAATGTCCCCTTGTCCGGTGGGCATCGGGTCATTGGCATTACGAACGGACACTTTATTCACGCCGGCCCCTTGCAAAAAAGGGACCGGAGTTTCTATCTATCTATCTGTAATTCCAGTTAGGTCTGCAGGAGATGTTCCATGGTCAAACTAATGTCTGTCTTAAATGCCTAAGGTTTGAGATATCCATCACCTGACAAAGTGGAAGTTGATCTGTAATTAAAAATGATAAGTTGGATGATGGGGGATAGGAATGTATATAACCAATTATTTACCTTGATTCTGTCATGGTGGAATGCAGGACTAACAATTCGGCGGTGGAGAGACCATTCTTCCCCAACTGTGCTCACAAGCCCCTTGCCCAACAATGCTGTCAAGCCTCGCACCTGCTCATCGCTTTTTGAGTTGAACCCATTCTTGTTCAACAGAACTTCCTTGATAAGCTGGGGGTCTGAAAGCGTCAGCAGTGGGGTACGCCCGAACCACCACAGGTGCTGCTTCCCTGCAGATTCATGTGAATGTCTAGAAATTAGTGATTAAACCCAATGTTGGACTGGTATACAGGCGAATGCATGGTATCAAGAATCAACATCAATAATGGAATCAAAGAACCTACCCAACTGGATCAAAATTGTAATATCAATTAAAAATTGATGTTGGTGGGTATCTCAAGATGAGAGAATCTTTGTTTCCACAGCTTATTATTGGGTTCAATACCATCTAAACCATAAGGATATTAGAGCGACTTTTACCAAGTATGTATGAAAGTTCTTGCATGGTATATGATATTGAAGAAAAATATAATCTTCAAAAACCCATACCCTACTAGTATCAAAAACCTTAAAATCCTCACTATAGATACTCGAATGGTATTAAAAAAAGAAGACAATATCAGTTTAACACTGGCTTGAACCACATGATTAAGTTCTCAAACAGCTACTTGGATATCAAGCGACCGGTTATGGTTGTACTTCACAACACATAGCATTCTCCACATGTCAGTTAAAGATCTAAACCCAAGTTGAATCATACGCACAAGGATTGTTTTCTGGGATCACGGGGGGAGCTGGAAAATATAATTACAAAACTTCAAAGAAATCTCAGATTCTTCTTCTTACTTACTATCTGTTTCATAGTTGAAAGATAATCGAAGACTTCAACCCCAGTTGAAGCCGACAAGGATTCTTCTCAGGGATCACAGTGGGAGATGAAAGGTCGAATTACACAACTCACAAAAACGCTCGAATTCTTCCTACTATATATTTCATGATGGAGAGGTAATTGAAGACCTAAAACCCCAGTTTATGCCTACAAGGGTTCTTCTCTGTGATCACAGTGGGAGGAAGATCGAGCATATAAATCACAAAAACGCACAAATTCTTCTCACTATCTATTTCACAGTGGAAAGGTTGAAGACGTTGCAGCCTACACGGATGCTTCTCTGGACAGCCGAAGCTGGAAGATCAAATCACAATTTTGTTTTAAATGATCAAATTCTCCTTACTATCAATTTCATAGTGGAAAGGTAATTGAAGAGTACTAAAACCCAAGTTGAAGCCTTCTACAATTCTTCTCTGGGATCACGGTGGGAGGAAGGTCGAATTACAAAATTTCTTAATTTCTTCTTACTATCTAAGTACTTCATAGTAGAAAGGTTGAAGGCCTAAACCCAAATTGAAGCTTACAAGGATCCCAAGTGGAAGCCCACAAGGATTCCTCTCCGGGATCACAGTGGGAGGAAGTTCGCATTACACAAATCCTCAAATTCTTCTTCTTGCTGTCGATTTTTATAACGGAAAGGTAATTGAAGACCTAAACCCAAGTTCATTCAAAGCCCACAAGAATGGATTGTTCTCTGGCAAGATGACAGTGGGAGGAAGATCGAATCACAAAAATGCTCAATTTCTTCGTACTATCTAAGTACTTCATAAGGGAAAGGTTGAAAGCCTAAACCCGAGTTTAAGCCTACAAGAATTCCTCTCTGGGATCACAGAGGGAGGTGGAAGATTGAATTAAAAAAATCACAAAATTGCTCAAATTCAGATTATACTTCCATAATAAAGGATTTAATGTAATCAAAGACCTAAACCCAACTTCATTCGAAGTCTACAAGTCTAATGGATTGTTCTCTGGGCTAATGACAGAGGGAGCAAGATCCAGAGTTATCTATCTAGCTAGCTTGCAGCCACTTACCATACTGCTTAGTCCAGGAGACATGGAAGGGCAGAATTCGCGGAACAAGGTCGTAGTCACCAACATCCATATCCTTCTGCTGCACCTCTAGGACCATCTTCCTCCGCTCAGCCATGTTGCCCAGCAACCACTGGGGCGGAGGCCCAGTCACTCCCTGCCTCTCCATCACCTGCCTCACCCTTCGAGGGACCAACACAAATTGCTGCACCATCGGCAAGGTCAAGTGCACAAAGATTAAGCCAAGCACCGTGGGAATGATGGCAGCAGCCCACCACCATAGTTGCTGATGCTGCTGCTGCTGATCATCATGAGCAGCCTGCAGAAACTGCAACAACTCCATAGCTTGAACTACCAGAATTATCTGCACTCCTGCAAGAATCTGGAAACGTTTGCTCGCTCTTGAAGCGGTGATGTTGGGGTTGTTGATGATGTGATTTTTGGGTTCCTTGGTGTTCACAGGTTATGTAAGTTGGAAGATTTTCTGATCAGAAGCTTCCTGCAGAGGATGGAATCATGGGGCTTGGCGAACTCCAAGGACGTCTGGTCTTGCAGAAACTATTGCAGAAGTTGACTGTGTTATTGGTGATGACAGGATGGAGGATAGTATGATAGTTTGATCTCAGTTTTGTGGAAGAGTCTGTGGCGGCTAGATCCATTTTTATGGACTAGACTAAAATGACCAATCACTTAAGAAAAGATTACTTAACATTATTCAGATCCATAACAATGTTCTGTGGAACTAACAATATTCAACAAAATATTCCCATATATACTTCACATTCAGTATGAATGTGGGGAATATTCTGTTGAATATTGTCAGTCCCACAAAACATTGTTGTGGATCTGAGTAATGTTATGTATGTGCCAGATTTGGAGAAGTATAAAGGCGGTGCAAAAAAT
Organism: Polytrichum commune; assembly: GCA_950295325.1. Lineage (NCBI taxonomy): Eukaryota > Viridiplantae > Streptophyta > Polytrichopsida > Polytrichales > Polytrichaceae > Polytrichum > Polytrichum commune. Next base: position 42,977,877 of record OX485807.1, read on the forward strand.
TTCCCGTGTAGGAGGATAGAAATAAGGAGGATTGCAAAAAAATTGGCAATTTTATTCCTTGAACTAAAATTACTATGAAGATTTTGAAGCCAAAAGTTGGTCTGAACATATTACCAATGTCTGGAGTCCACTATAACTGCTTAGTTTAATCGCTCATTCTTCCTCAGTTTTGGCACTCAAAACCAAGACATGCGTCATGACACTATTGGTTCTGGCTTGATTGACATCGAGCCCTAGCATGATCAAAAGTCCGGTACTCTACATGTTGCCGATGGGCCTTGATTGGGAATAGACTCCTCTAGTTTAGATAACCAACTGAGACCAACTTTTGGCTTCAAAATGAGAGGAGAGTGGATAATGAGCTGCGGATGTGAGTCATTCTCCTACTCGAGCTAATTATTAGTTATAATTGATCATCTTGTGGAGTGAATTTGGGAATTGTGGATGATATCATCATGCCTTCATGGATGAAAAAAATATGACAAAGATTGATACCCCTTGTGCTTGGTTATGAGATGGTGTACGAATGCCCAAAGAGGAAGAAAGTGGATTTATGTGAAGTGAAAGGCAAGAGAATAGAAATGTGCTTTAAGTTTATGGATTTGACGTGTATGCAAATGTGATGATGATCAAGTAATTGGAGTAAGTCAACCACAATATCGGAATGAGCATGCGACCAATCGCGTGGAAGGTGAGAGGTAATTGTTGTGTTTACTTCCGGTGTGGTTCGTGTGAAATGGGTTTGGTCGGGAGAGGTGAAACCCACTTGTTCCCACTTGTGACTCCTTTGGCACTCTCAAGAAAATTTTCCTTGTCGACCAACGGTTGTGGTACTAGGAGGAAGTTAAATTTCTTCATTACCTCCTCTTGAGGGTACTACTCTGGAGAATTTTTTCATAAGAGGGAATACAATGTTGTGTTCTAGTCCATCAGGCAATCTTGAGGCTAGCTAATAGGCAAATGTACCACATGATAACACACATTGGTGGCCTTACCTTGGAGATTAATTTATTCATATTATTACCTATCATATTCCATACTCTTGGTTGTGGGTCTCAGGTGCCACAATGCAGTTTACCTTGACACTTGTTAATTTGCTTTTAGATTTTCCAAATAACTTGAAGTTAACAAAAGAAGCATTTCTCAACAGATCAAATTTGTATTACGTAGGTCCAACATCTAGTTGGATCAAACATAATTGTTCAAGTATGATCAGCTTATTGGCCAAAGAAATTGGTACACAAGATCGGAATGAACATACAACCCGATTACTATGAATCTAATAAGTTTTGCTTTGACTCCTCTTGGGCTTGGTGTGAGATGGGTTTTCCTTGGGAGGGGTGAAATGTATAGTACTTCACCTCCTCCTTTGCAATTTCAAATGTTTTAAATCCTTGTCAACTATTGGTCGTGGTACGTAGGAGGAGGTTAGTCTAACATTTGTTAGGACCTCTTACCACCATGAGAGACATTAAACAAGGTGCTACAATGCATCTTGAAGCATGAAGGCTAATAGGTAAATGTACCATTTGGTAGTCTGCAGCCCCTACACTTGGAAGTTGCATGAGGATTCCATCCACCAAATAGTTGTGGGTTTCTGGTGCTACTTTTAATGCCAATGAACTCTACATTGGCACTTGGTTTCGAGTGCCATAAAGTGTGGGGCCCTATAAGTAGATTAAGGAGACAACCAAGAGGATGGAACCTTTAAGCTGTGGCCTCTTTTTTTGTGCACTCAATTCACGGAAAAAAATGCCATTCAATTAGCAGATCTTGTACAAATCTAATGCCATAAGAATGAGATTGAGGTTCGCTCACCTCAATTGGTGAAGATTTTTCCAGAAAGTGTCTACGTGGTCTTCTGAAATGATTATATAAATGCGCCTAAAGTGGTTGGTGCTAAACGGCTGTCATTGAATGTTAACTTTTTAACTATTCCAACCAATGAACCATCTTGTCAACCCTTTAAATAAACAATAAACTGAACCATTTTACAACCAAAAGTAAGTGTTTAACTAAACCTAGCGTTCTACAAGCCTCAGGTCTCGCGCCAGTTGCAACACTCCAAAAAACACCATATTCTTGGTTCCATAGTCTTTGTATTTCCGAGCTTTACCGGAATTGATCAATTCATTTCCGAGAAAACGATGTCATAGGCACGTTGACACCCGAGAAATCCTTAGAACGCCGAAGGCACCGTTTATTGTGTGGCACTTGGAAACTTAAGAGAACCTTCATAGCAATGGGGGGTTGCAAGGGTCCGGGCCAAGAAGTGAACCTTGAGAGTCAAAGGGGCCGTGGGCAGCACCACAATGCACGACACACCCAGCTTTATAAGCACCTCGCTTAGTATCGCATGCTCATGCAAGGCTTTCACTAGCAGCTTGTGATGGCCCATTTTCCTTTTCCCTACAAGCTTCATATCTCCTTCACGTCTTCCAAGGGAAGATTCTCCCTTTGCATGTGTTCCCCGGGTGAATGTTCACAACACCTACTGAGGGTTGGTTTACACTATAGACCAGGAAGTCGTTCCATAGCGTTGTAAGAGTGTTGATTGGTTGTTCAACTCGTCCCAGGATCACTTCAGTTTACACCAAGGGAAAAATGGTGGAGTGATCGTGGAGGTTGAGGTCCCCAAAGACATATTTTAAGGTCTAGTTAATACACTGACATGATCCAACGGGTGAGAGAGAGGCAAGAGAGGTAGTATGGTAGGAAAAGGCAGGGGCCCATGGCAGAGAAATGTTATTTTTTTAATGAAGTTATTTTTTTGAGGGGGGTTTATGTACAACTCTTTCCACTAGGTAAGGCTCACAAGGCACAATTTTTGGTATTTATATGATGTAAATGAATCTTGAGAAGCAAGTATGCCCTCTATGTGCCTAGATCATATCATAGCCCATAAGACATACCGTTTCTTTCATGCCCTACCCCTTTAACTTGCTCCCACATGTTTCATCAAACAATGTGGGACATCTAGCACTCAAGAATTTGAGTACACATGGTGAAGCGGGTTGCAAATAATGCTCATTGTACAACACAAGGTACATGTCACATGTAAATTGCATTGAACATGAACAAATCAAATCGCTCATTTTTTTTTGTTGTAAAAGTTGTTGTGAGAAGATTTGCAAGCCACATCTTTGACACATTTAACAAGAAGTGAAGACAAATAAAGCCCAAGAGAAGACAAGAGAATGAGCAAACTTGAATTTTTCTCAAAAATGCCCTTTTTGGTGCATGGTTGTTCTTCTTGGTCCACATTTGGTTTACACCTAGTGAGGGGCCCAAAGCTTTTAAAACATATTTTTAAAGAAGTCGGACCATGGAAATTGGATCATGAATTCAAGCCATTGAAAAAGCCCCCCTTCCATGGTCCGACTTCATGGTCTATAGTGTAAACCGGCCCATGAAGGGGAGGGGAGGGTGGAATTGCTTATTGTTATTTCATAGCCCAGAGCTTCTTATATTTAGCTAAGGTAGATGAGGCTATTTCGATTAGCTTCCTTAATCAGACACCTATTTTTGGTTCTTAATCGGCAAGACATCACTTTCATATTATTTGGGTTAGTCACCTTTGCAAAAGTCAAACTACATCCACCATCCTCCATAATAATGAATGCTAATCAACTGAGCTATCATGACACGCTTGATTTTTGTGGGTGAGGTGGGAAAATTAGGAGGTGGCATGTGGTTGTGAGGTGCCCACCAACTTGTATTGTGGGTACTCTATAATGGAAAGCCAAGCCAACAACATTTTATATTACTTGTGACCACTTTAGAGACATTACACAACCATTATTGGCATTAAAATATGGTCTTTAGTGGCAAATGACCCATGTAAAATCTAGTAATGATGTCTTCCACTTACACAACAATGAATGATGAAAGAGTACCCCTTATGACATCAATTTGAGAAGCAAAGAATCTTTGACTATGGAGCTTAGATCAACATCTTCCTCAACTCCAATTTCAACGATTTCAAATTCTTTGGTCTTGATTCGCAATTGCTAAAATGCTCAAGCTTCTAATGATTGAATCCATCAACGAATGATTCCACAAAGCTTGAGGTGTCCACATTAGCCTCATCTACCTTAAATCAACCCTCAAATTGGGGCTAGAGACCTTAAATAAGTCTAGAGAGCTTAGATTTGAATGAATCAACAACCAAACCTGTAGAATCAGTTTTTTACTATTTCCCTCTTAGTAGGTGTTGGGAAACCAACCGGTGTGTCAAGTGATTTAACTTAGGGTGGGATTAAACTTGGGTCCACGTGCAAAGAAATTTCAAAATTGAGTGATCTTATTGGTCAAGAGCAAAATTTTGGACCCAAGGTGTTTACACCATGGTTTATGTTCAAAGCATAAAAAAAATGAACGGTGCTAATGTGGCATCACATTCTAACCAAATTATAGATTTCTTCACTCAAAGAAATTATTGGACCTCCTAGTGTGAGATGCACAAATCTTCAAGCTTGGGTCCAATATCAAATCCGAAAACATGATCATTACATGTTATTTCCTAGGGGTCATCGGAAACCTAAATGACATGTGTGGGTAGCTATGAATTTGGGCCCCTTATATACAAAAAAATTATAGAGAAAAAGAAATGTATACGTACTAACCGAATGCCAAAAAATGGACTTATGTATCTTATTGGCCTGCATATGTGGCACCTACGGCCCAGGTGGTACACTCTAAACTCCGAAGTATCACACCTTTGGCAACCAAAGTGCACGTGATATTACGGAGTTTGGCAGTGTTAACATGGATGCTACACTGTTACCTACGCTAGTGTGGTCCACTCCACTTGGCCTTCCCGGGCGATGTGACGGACGCATGCACCAACGTTCAACAAGTGGCATAAGAAAAAGAAGAAGAAGAAGAAGAAGGTGACACTCTGCATGTTGACACATGGCGTAATGCGAGGGTGTGGGTGACTTCTTTCATGGTTTGCATTAATGACAAATTTTGTGATAAAAGGGAGAAAAATGTGACAATAAGGAGTGAGATTTGAACTATGAACATCCGTTCCCTAGGGTTTTGGGATACTGGAGAGTGTGTGACATTATGAAGGTTGATATTACGGAGTTTAGGGTGTAGTTGTTGCCGCCTCGACATGAGTAGCCCGGGCAATTGGCCCTGGAAAGTCACTTTCACTTCTCATTCACTATGTGGACAAAGTTGAGTATTCGGAGTTACCTTGGGGTTGGTCAAGCTTTGGGCCACCCTAACCCATTGAGTGCTTTGCTTGTGGTAGGCCCTTCCTAGGGCTCATGTGCCAGGGGCTTAAGGGTGAGTTTTCATGTAGGCCACTCGTCCACTGGATTCTAGTGGAAATGTAAATTGCATTGGCTAGAATTTACATCTCTGCTAAGTGGAATATACATTTCCACTAGAATCCAGTGGACGAGTGGCCTACATGGAAACTAATGTTTCTCTATTGAGCATGGCCCCATGGCGCATATAAATGAATGCACATGTTCACAATTCTTCATTCAAAATTAGATTGGCAACTTTTGCAACTTAAGTTTCCTATCAACCGTTGATGACCAAAAGTCTGATCCCACTCATTCTTGGGGTCGGCGATTGGCCTCCTGTCTCTATCAAATTATTGAAGGAAAATTAAACTGAAAGTCTTGTGACAAATTCTGTTTGTAGTATCATAACATTATTCAGATCCATAATAATATTTTGTGGGACTGACAATATTTCATGGAATATTGTAGAATATTCCCCATATTCAATTTAAAATAAGGAAAATATTCTGTAGAATACTGTCAATCCCACATAACATTGTTATGGATCTGAAGACAAACTTTCTCCTAAAACATATGGGCTGACTCACTCACACCTTCCAAGTTTCACGCGACAGAAGCTGATATATTCACTCCCTTTCTATTACATAACATAAATCATCATATTTTCTGAGTGAAAGTATAGTGTTCTTGTGCTAATTTGTTACTATACGTTTGAATTGCAAACTCTAGCCTCAATTGCAGGTGAAACTGGGCAAGCATGCCTACAATCATGTAGAATGTGGAGGATTTTTTTTGTGGGGACCATCATGGGCTCGACACTTGGTATAACTTAGAGATAGAAGAACAATGTTAGGATCATCACAAGTACACTAGGCTAAATATGATATTTAGAGTCATATGGTATTTTATGTCACTATGGTAACTTTTCGGATGATACTTCTTATGAATAAGTGAACAAGAAAACGGTAGAACCGTGAGGCTCTGTCCTTTACTATGAAAGACTACAATATATAGCTCTCCACTTTGCTCATGCCAATCCATGGTTATTCACTATACCAAACCTTTCTTGGATTTTGGGCACCTTCTTCTCAAATGCGGGTCAAGGATTGAAACTACTCATTTATCACTCGAAATTTTTAAAATGGATAATCAAGAACTACCGAAATAACTATAGTTAACTAGATTTCTTTCAATGCATTTTAGGGAGCAATTATATATATTTATATATAGAGAGAGACCACATTAAATAAAGTGGACCAAAAATAACAAGAACAAGTAACGTCCAAGTGTGAATGCAAAGTGTTAGGAAATTTGCTCTTGAAACGAAGAAGTTGATGCATAGTCTCTGTCCTGCAGACAAAGCCAACAAATATTGTCATGGATGATGGATGAGTTCATCCATGGGCCAAAACCCTACCTTCTCTTGGCGGCAATTCCTTTTTTTTTGGTTCCGCCTCCACCCTAGGGTCTCCTTGCGTGCTTGAGATTTCGTTCCGTGTGATGCGGCTAAGCTTAGTGTTGGTGTGATTGGGGATGCATATTGCAAGTAATGCATAGAAGCAAAAGGGATTGGCTTTTGCAAAATTTCATTGTTTTAGTTGTTCTTGCCGTTGAATTTGTGCATTTGATTTGTTGCTACTTTTGGTTATTTTCTACGCAACTACCTCTTAGTTTCTTAGATCGATGTCTAGTTCAACACTTTTGAGTGCCGAAAGTTAGTTTGTGTCCAACACTCTACGGTAGTAGATTCGATGGGCTAGAAGCCAAAGGTTGAATAGTTAGCCGACATGTGTGACATAGAAGCCAAGGTCTTCTATAGGTTTCTACACATGATTTTCTTAACTTGTGCAAACTAACTAATCTAATGTGCAAGCAATTGATGATGATCCTCACTAACGCAACAAACTGCCATCTCCAATCCATCACAAGACTGCCATCACTAAGTACCTCCCACATCCCTTCTACAACGCACGGGGAGGTCACTCCATTGTAAAGTTGAACAACCACACGCGAACACTTTACATGTAAAAAATCCTACTTTTTACATAAAGCATCACCAAAGTGGGTCAAACTTTTATCAATTCTTTTTCATGAGTAGATATACACGGTACCTATTACATAGTAAAAAAATGGTAACTAAATTTAATGATTTTGTTTTTCATAAAACATACCGTTTCTAACTAGCATGACGCAGAACTGAACTAAAAAAATTACTAAAAAAAATCAAGATGACTAAAGATTTCAAAAAACCATACAAAAGATACTATCAATGGTTATGTATATGTAGAAAAAATATCATAAATTTTAAAAATTATCTATGGCATGTAATATAGGGGTAGCAAACTTTGCTCACACGTGGTGTTCAACTTGACAATGGAGGGACCTCCCCATGCTGCAACGGCTGTGATTAGATCACCTAGGGTGTTTTATGAAATCGAGGGTAGAAGATAGCTAGGTTTGTCTACATCTTTGAAATTGTACGCCAACAATGTAGTTCGAGTGAGGCGTGACAAAACAACCGATCATCTAGAAACAAGATCATTCCAAATTTCATAGGGTTGGGTTATATGGGTAGAAACACACAGAAGCTTTCCTAAGATTATTATACACATATTTGTAAGCTTTCTTCATACCATTGCATGGGTTTCAAACATAGATGGTTCTTGGATCAAACTCCCAACATATTCAATCTCCTTCAACTTATGTGAAATAGGCGGGTATGCATCCAAGGTACAAGAATTGTAACAAAGTGGATTCGAAGCAGTAGCCTAACATAGCCAAATATCTCATCCTCTCTAGAAAGTTGCGGTATTCCAAGTTTGAGAGACTTGTATTCTACACTAATTTTCCAATTTTTTTCCTAAAAATATGTGATGAAATATCATCATGGATGATTGAAATTTGTATGAAAATCACTTAGCAATCGCAACATTATTAATCTATAATCCCCCCAAAAAATTTACAAGGAATGACAAATAATGTTGGGTTAATATTTAGTGTTGGTGACACTACACTGGAGTTTATAATTAGTATTGAGCAAGACAATTAGAATTGGTGACACTAAATATCACATTTCATATAGTATTTGCATTCTCTACAATTATATGAGTATTTGGTATTTGTCCCATGTCATTGGAAACTTGTCTTATGTCACTAGAAGATTTGCAAATTTACCATGGTGGCCAATTTACATTGTTCTTTCACCAACACAAGATGAATTCATATACTAGTAGTATTTTGAACACTTATTTTACAACATAATCTAGTTACTAACTAGATTTTAAGCAAAAGTTAAATAGCTTAAAGTAATGATGCACACATGGGAGATTTTTTTTGCGCCGTCAAAACATGTACATTATAAGAGAATTTATTTGGGGAAGAAAATTAAAAGCATATGATATAAACCCTACCAAACTCTGTAAGACAACCCTTCGTGAGGAACATTCATCACCAAGTCATGAAAAAATATTGTAATAATTGTAATCAAACTTCAAAACCACGAGGTTCAGCGTTTGCCAAGTTGGTGTCCTTGTAATTTCAAGTCCAAGGAATGTTCAAGGTTACACTAGTATATCTATAGTAGATCCCATTTCCCATTGGTGGCAAAGTTGGGTCTAAGGATTTTGTAAGAAAAGCTAGTAGTTTTTAAGTATTGGCCTTTTCCACGATGAGAGGCACACCGTGCCGAGGGGGAAGAGTGATGAAAGTCATCCTAGGAGCATGACGGTAACTTGGAGATAAGCGGAATCGGAATTGTTGTAACAACATTGCCATAACAACTTTGGCCTCTTGCATTGCAAACGTCTGACCCACACAATTGCGAGGTCCAAATGAAAATGCCAATAATGCTGCAGCCGAATGATGTTTTCCGGCCTTGCCAACCCCTTGGGCAAATCGTTCGGGTTTGAACTTTGTAGAATCTTCACCCCACAACTCTGGGTCATGGTGGATTGCTACTAATGGCATGTAAAGTCCAACGCCGTTTGGAAGGTCAAGCTCGCCCAATTTTACATCCCGGGCCGTTGTCCGAACCAAGAGTGGAACGGGGGGAAACAAACGAAGACTTTCATTGAGTATCATGGTCAACTGCAAAGCCACCACATTTACAAACAATTTACTCATTAGTTAATTCCAAACATGATCTTTTCTTACATGATCCTCTTTGAAAGCTCATAACATTGTTAAGTATCTTATGGGAGGGAATCTCGAACCCTTCCTGAAGAATAATGGGTTACTCCTCACTGGGTTGAGACTAATTCTAGAAACGTAACTCATTCATGCCATATTGATTCACCCTATTCATGCCTATACTCAAAAGGGCAAGTTCCCAACTATCATTAACAATGTTATGCTCGTGAATGTCGCTACTCATAACATTACTCAACAACATGGACCCTCATAACATAACAGTGAGATGTTGGGAGTTCAGTCTGAATCTGAGTCTCCTTGCGTAGCATTTCTAACATCCACTATTAAATTCTGAGGGCCCACAGAACGAGAGTTGAACACTAAGTAATGTTATGCTTCTTTGTTAAGAAGGCCACGAGAAAACTATACATAGATTTACAATGAACCCCCCAAAAACAAAAATCTGGAAACACATCCACACTTGTTTTCCCTATTATCAAGAATAGCTCCCAAAACTGATGAAATTTTCCACGATGATGCTTGCAATGCTGTCTCTTTGATTTTGATGGTTGAACTAAAGAAACTGGAGAGGCGATGGGCACGGTGTAGAAGTCTTACAACTTTAAGCTTGCCAATGGCCTCCGCATCGACGGGTCGGTGACCGCAAACCTCGAGAACTTCAGCTCGTGCTTGATCTTGCCATTCGGTATGAGTTCCCAATAACATGAGCGTCCACGTGAGCAATGTAGATGTGGTTTCGTGGCCCGCAAAGTAGAAGGTTTTGCATTCGCCGATCAGAGATTGCATATCGAAATTTGCGTTTCCAGCGCGGTGGAGATCCGACGCATCTTCATCGGCCGCCAACATCATGAGGCCCAACAAATCCCGCCCGTACGACTCACTATTGCCCTTCTCGATCTGATCCTTGCGCACTTGGATGAGCTCTTTCAGTGCTTGGGTCCACCGCCTATGTTGTTGAATCATCTTGAAAGAAGGCCGCTCGGGAAGATAGCTGCATCAAAATTTCTCAAAAAACAGTAGGATCATTTGATCAGCATTGGAAGATAGTCTAGTGACTGTCATCTGGACGTTTTGTAAAGGTATGCGGGTATTATCCGGATACTTTTCTTCATCGGACACCTATGTTTTCAAATTACATTAGCTACTCCACACTCAAAATAGTGAACATACTTGGGAAGATTTGTGTTACTGGTTAAGGAATCAACAAACATGCAACTTTTCATAACCGTACCTAAATCAAGGGAGATCCAATTTTAAATCCAATTTTTGTTGATGTCTCATCGTAGATTTGCTAATGAAACATGAGTTTCTTGGTGTAGATCTAATCAGGAGAAGTTGGAGAACATGAAAAAAACCCGAATAACACGCACATTCTTTATGGTTGTCATTGTTGAGTAGATTTCAGGCGAAAACGGATTTCAGAGTTTGTGAACTGTGGAGGAGGTAAGGTTCAAACTGATAACTGCTTGCAGAGAAAACCATACCCATTTATAGAAATCCCCATAATTTGTATGAACTTCAAGTATGAGAGAATGCCCAAGGCACTTGTATGCGAACAAGAGCCCAATCTGAGTTGCCTAATGCCCTGGGCCAAGAACCTTATCAAGTACATTGGAGGACGTAAATATTCAGTTAAAACATGTGTACACCAACATAACATTACTCAAGGACATGGGCCCTCTAAATATAACAATGGGATGGTGGGAGCTTAATGTGAATTTGAGTTTCCTTACGCACCATTTTGACTGTTCTTATATTCTGAGGGTCCACATAACGAGAGCTGAACATTGAGTGTTGTTATGAAAACTGAATTGTGGGAGGATTGATTGAAGTTGAAGGAGGGACCTTGTGGCTTTGGCACTTAGAACCAAGAGATTCATGAGCTTCTTTTGTTCTTCAAACACCTTCTTCCCCTTCTCGTAACTACTCCCAAATGCTGTGCGAGAAATAATATCGGCCGTGACATCCACCATGTGCTTTTGCATCTCCACTTCCACGCTGCCTCCTCCGGATGATAGCACTGCCTTCTCGACACTGTCAAGCATGCCTGCCGTGCTCTCCGCCATAGCCCCAAGCATGTGCTGAACAAACAAGGACAACAAGTAGCCAAGTGGATTTCAAATACAGGCCTTGCAATTACTATATAACCAAGGGAACTAAGGTAAGTGGATCCTGAGTGGTCACTTTTACCTCTGCAACCACGTCCTAGAAAACTATGAAACACGCCATTGGTACAAGATGATTAGCATATCCAAATCGTGTATGTAGTCATTTCCTCGTTACATCGGAGCTCATATGAATTCATTGTCAGTGTGAATATTAATTCTTCTCCTATTAATTGATCATATAGGTCTCCCCCCAATAATGTTGACTATTGAGACTACAATGGTTAACAAACTTTGCGTGCACACATAGTTTAATCCGATTGACATAAACATATAATTAGTAGTCTGGATGCTAGAAAGCCCAAATCTCGTGCAGGCAACCACTGAGGTGTCAAAAATGTTTATTTTCCGGTTTAAGAAATCCACCACAGACACACAGTCGTGTGAGATGATTACATAATGAGAATGTTATGTGTACAGGTGCATGAGGTTTTGTACCTTAATTCTGTCATGGTGGAAGGCAGGGCTCACGATTCGTCGGTGAAAAGACCATTCGTCCCCAACAGTGCTCACTAGCCCCTTGCCCATCAATGTTGTTAAACCTTTCAACTGAAAATCGTTCTTTGTGGCAAATCCATTCTTGTTCAAAAGAATTTCCTTCACGAGCTTGGGGTCTGTGATTGTTAGCATCGGTTCATCGTCCATCCACCATAAGTGGCACTTCCCTGGAGATTAATTGTAAGAAAAATAACACTCAAGAATCAGTGACAGGCCATGTAATTTCGGTAGCTCGATGTGGACATCAATCCAATAGTGAATAAGATTGTCTCCGATGTGATTTAGTTCAATTTGAGCGCAACTATGTGTTTCAGCCATCATGTAGGAAGACAAAAGACAGAGACTCGCCTGCTTGAGGCATCGTGTAAGTTAATGAATTATTGGCACTTTTGGGAAAATCTGCATCCATCTACAGGGTGCTTAATAACGTTCCTCAATTGGTTTTCTTGTCGAATTCTTTTAAGTTAGAACAAGCTAGCCAGTCACAAGATAGTTTTAATCAATTCTAGTTGACCACATGCGTACAATTTATTGGTCGTTTGCAAGACATTGATTGCTATGAGAATAGCTCAGAATGATTTCGGTGACAATAGATGGGTGGTATGAAACTGCAGAACTGGGACTGCACAGTCGTTGGACTTTATTTTACTGTAGTTGCTTACCTAGTTTGGCATAAATATTTAGTGCCAAGTGGAAGAAATTTGCCACATGTAATTATATCATTTGGAGGGAGTGTATAAATTCCCACATGACACTACGTTTTGGCACTCAATGTGTTGATCCAGATAGCCATCTACGGTAATTGCTCTAGATATCTTTGCCTAATCCTGACTGGATTCATGACTGATGAGCTTATAACTGGGCTGCACGTGTTTCATTAGTAAAAGTTAAATAAATAAACATAACATAACAAAGGTTGTACGGCTGGACAATAACATGTCAGAAACTCCCCACAAACCTCACGTACTCTAAAATGCACGCCTTTCTTCTTCTCCATTCATGTGACTCACAAATGTGGAGAGTTTCACGGAATCGATAACTACACCCAATGGAAGTATTGAGGAATTCAATAATAATTTTCTGCATGAATCCGAGATCAAAGTTCAATTGAGGTTGCACCTTATTTACTGACCATACTTCTATCTCATTGCAAGTAAAAACATGACAATAAAATGACAGCAACAAGTCCCCAGAAACTTGACACATTGTTTAAACATTCTCAACTCCTTTCTCTTTCATACGACTCATAAATGTGGATCTGAATTCATGGAAACTGTGATTACCTAGTACCCTATTGCAGCGTACCAGACTCCATTAACAATATCTGTGATTGAGGTGTAGCTTAGTACAGACCACACTGCTTTGTCAATGCATCATGGACAGGCAACACACGCGGGAGAATGTTTTAGTCCAACACATCAGGCATGTCGTTCGATTCAATTGACTCTCTTATATATTGATCATCTCCTTCTGTTCAGCTCAATTCTCAACTCCTTTCTCTTTCATATGACTCATAAATGTGGATCTGAATTCATGGAATCTGTGATTACCTAGTACCTATTGCAGCGTACGTACCAGACTCCATTAACAATATCTGTGATTGAGGTGTAGCTTAGTACTGACCATACTGCTTTGTCAATGCATCATGGACAGGCAACACACGCGGGAGAATGTCGTAGTCCCGCACATCGGGCATGTCCTTCGATTCAATTGACTCTCTTCTTTTGATCATCTCCTTCTCTTCAGCTGTAGAGTTCCCCATGAACAACCGAATTCGAGGTCCCATCACTCCCTGCTTCTCCAACATCCCCGTGATCCGTAATGGGGTAAGCACTTTCCGCTGCAGGAGTGAGAGAGCAAAGTGCACGAGCACCAGGGCAATCAACGTGCCTGCGGGCAAGGCCATCCATGACCACCCTGTAAGCTGCTCATAGTCATGAGCATTTGAAAAGCTCGACATGATGAACTCCATAGTTGATGACCTTTTGCAAAAAATCTCAAATCTGGAGGAAATTCACTCTCCGAGTGGTGTTTGCTGTTGAGGATGAAGGTCATGTGCATCTCTCCTGTTGTATATATACATGTATACCGAAGGCCCTTGATAGGTGTCATGAAACTTCACCCCCTGTAGGCCCTCAACCGTCTTTCAGTTAGAACCTGGTTTGAAGTTTCTAAATTGTTTTAAGAGCTTAGCACTACTAAGTTCCGGGAGTTGCTTTCATTACTGTAAGCACTTTCGAACTATGAAATCTAAGAAATTCCGTAAGTTTTTACTAAAAGTGAAACAAGCGGCTCGCCACGAGAGGCTATGTCCTTTTATTAATGTATTCTATGGATCCTTAATACATTACATGAACATGATTTTAGCTCTTCTTTTTTGTTAATAAAACCTAGACAGCATATAGATTGTAACAACTTTGAATGCTATTAAGATTTATTGTTGTGTATTGGGATTGTGTTCAGTAACTCAAAGGAAATAAATAATACATTTTCCAAGCATGTTTATCGTCTTTGTTAACGAAGACATATTAATCCATCGGAAGCATTAAAAGTCATGTATCAAAAGTTCCTCCAAAGTCCTTGAAATTGTCCCCACTTTCCCTCTTATTTGGTAAAATTTGATGGGTTCTTCTTACCGCAATCCCAAGAACATCAATCCAAACTGCCAGTACAATGTTTTATCTAATTATTGTGGGTTCGGAGTTAGGTATTGCTGTAACATTTTACCGAGAATATCATTTGTTACCCGAATAATACAAGTAAACTAATATGATATTTAGTGTCACCAATTGTTTTGCTCAATACTAATCGTAGACTGCGGTGTAGCGTCACCAACACTAAATGTTAACCCAACATAATTTGTCATTCCTCGTAAATTTATGGGGATTCTAGAGCTATAGTGTTGCAATTTCATCCAAATTTCAATCATCCATGACAACATTTCATCACAACTTGCTGACAAGAGAAGGTAGGGTTGTGGCCAATGGATGGACTCATCCATCATCCATGACAATATTTCTTCACTTATTCAAAAGAAGCGTCATCCGAAAAGTTAACTGTGTGACAAAAAATACCATGAGACACTAAATGTCATATTTAGTGTAGTTAGTATGCACATCGAAGAATATGATACAACTTAGTTGGTAAAATACGATAATATTGGTTTAAAAAAAAGGTTATAGGAACAAGTAACTCCAAAATGGCGACCCACACTAATTAGACAAAACGTTATACTTTTGAGAGCTGAAGACGAGAGGTGATCTCGATTTCCTTCACGCAAAATTCATGCATGCCAGTCAATGTGCACTGGTGAGCAGACATTACTAGGAATGCTGAAGCTTTTCCCAGCTTTTAAGCGACTTCCAAAGACTCCCTGTAACTATAGAATTGGGTCAACCAGTGATGCAGATTGCTAGAGTCGGTGGCCGATTTCCTTTGCCCTTCTTCTTCTTCTTTCAAAGAGACTTCCATCGTCTGTTGTTGATCCTAGAAGATCTAGAGTAAAGAGTCGTGACATTCGATTGAGTTTGTTGGCCAACTCCCATCCAACAGGCCGTGCTCGCTGTTTGTGATCAATTCAGGTTCTTCAAGTTGTTTTTGTAGCACATTGCAGCGTCCATAGTATTCAGGCTTCATCATGTCAATGCACGCACCAAACAGAGTCTACCCTGTCTAAGTTAAGTGTCACCTCTCGGGAGTATAAACAAGTGACACTTATGGCATTGTACCACTAAACTCAAAAATTAATACTTATGAGGATAATAGTTATGTAGTAACAGTAAAGTTCTTAGTAACACTTATAAAATGTCATCACATTTATTAATAGAAAAAAATCACAGTAATTTAGTGACTAAAATAAGAGTGTGTTGTTGTTTGATAAGACTCTTGAATACGGAAAATAGTGATGAATTTTTCTGAAGACAAAAGCTTTGTCCTAAGTTCACTCACATTGCTTTATTGTTGTTATGGAAATGTAGACCTTTTCATGGTTATTTAGCTACAAAGCCTTGTAGATCCTAGATTGTAATCTGAACACAAACTCTTCGGCCTTTGGCGGGGGCACCGGTTTGTTGTAGGGCAGGTTGACCCGAAAAGAATATTAGGGTTGCCATTGCTTCTTGCACTTGAGAAAATACACATGGACTCCTTGCCACCCTTAGAATGAAAGGCTTACATGTGATTCAATTTGGATAATCAAATTGGTGAGGCTCACTCTACACCATGCTCCCTATTGGCTCACTCTGTACACTTCAAAATTGTCACTTAGGGTAGTGGTCATAAATTCACAATCATGAGAGTATATGTTTCATGGATTCTGGTGCAAATAACAATTATACAGTGGAAATTCACAAAGAGGGGGAGTAAATGTTTTGAAATAGAGTAACAAAGAACACTTACTAGTGTAGTTTTCAAGGGAGTATGAAAAGTGTAGCACTTACGGCATTGTAGCACTCAAAGAGGTAACACTTAGAGAGGGTAGATGTAGGGGGTCTAATTCATAGTCACCACACACACCGTGTAGGTTCCCAATGAAGAGTCCATCCCCAAGGGTCAGAACAAGCAACAATAAACAATGTGGTTTTGTGAGTAAGTGCCAACTTTGCATCAAATGTCATAGAAACAAGCTATGTTGCCACCAACACATCAACCATGATAGCTCCTCCCTTGTGACGTACCTCCAATTTTAAGGAAAAAAAATTATCGTACTTTTTGCCAACCTTAAATTTGAATAAAACAATGAAAAAGAGAGAGAAAAAAAACTCTTCATTGTTCATACATAACATTAAGTAGCAATGCCAGCAGCATACCCTTTGAGTACCCACAATATTACCTCAACAAGAAGGGAAAAGCTTGTAAAGCAAGGGTGAATGAATGGGCAAACAATTAAAAACAATAGTTTAAAAAAGGTGTTGAAAAGGTTTCCAACACGGGTTTCAAAAGCTATTCCAAGAAAACATGGCTACCTTTTGACCTCACCAACTATTCCCATTGCTTTATCCTAGAAACCCATATAATTCATTCTTAATAATGAAAGTACCTCCCCAAGAAAAATCAAAATGACCTAAGAACAACTCAAAGGTAACGCCACCTTTACTCCTAAAAATAGCATCAAAGCCGCGCACGCCGGTTTGATGCCCTTTCGAGAAGGTTGTTTCAAGCATATTTCTTAATGTTATGTTGTGTAACCAACATGCAAATATTCAGGAAACCCATAAAAATAATACCCTATTTTCGGCTGAAACTTCAAGCACTCAAAAAGCTCATGGACAAAATCTATTCAAATGCTTTCAATGTGGAATTTACTAACAACACAAATACGCAACCCCAAACCAACAGCTTCTCCTCACACAGTGCAGAATATGATATAACTTAGTTGGTAAAATACAATAATGTTGGTAAAACAAGTTATAGCAACAAGTAACTCCAAAATGGCAACCCACACTAATTAGACAAAACATTATACTTTTGAGAGCTGAAGACGAGAGGTGATCTCAATTTTTCTTCACAAAAAATTCATGCATGTCAGTCAATGTGCACTGGTGAGCAGACATTACTAGGAATGCTGAAGCTTTTCCAGCTTTTAAGTGACTTCCAAAGACTCCCTGTAACTATAGAATTAGGTCAACCAGTGATGCAGATTGCTATAGTCGGTGGCCGATTTCCTTTGCCCTTCTTCTTTCAAAGAGACTTCCATCATGTGTTGTTGAGCCAAGAAGATCTAGAGTAAAGAGTCGTGACATTCAATTAAGTTTGTTGGCCAACTCCCATCTAACAGCCCGTGCTCACTGTTTGTGATCAATACACCTTGTTTGAGTGGTGTCGAAAGTTGCATCAATTGCAATTGCAGAATTATGACCAAATCACGCCATTATTTGTTGTTGCCATTCGGATTGAATACCAAGAGTGGATGGTGCGTCTTGTTGGTCATTTTTGTTTAAATCCAAAAGACCATGCTCTTGATAAAAAAAACAAACTTTGGATTTTCATGTACCCACGTACATACACTAATGGGGTCCGATGGATGTTTCTTCCATAATTCTTCTGCTCGTTTACGACATATGTTGCGAACATTGAATGGCAACAATAACGTGTCACGGGTGACAGGTTGGTTGTTCATTGCTATATCCCTAGCCTCTTGCTTGTGTTGAGACATGATTTGTGCCGGTGAAAGACCAATTGCATGCATTTGTTTAATACGCAGTTTGATCTTATTGGATAAGTTGAAACCAAGTGCATGACGGGAGCCCGCAACCATGCTCCCATGGCAAGGATCCCCGGACTTGTTGACATGCTCAATATGTTCGTATATGAGTTGACATAAAGAACCATCAATGTACAGGTGTTTTGCCACGAACGAGCATTGATAACCACGCTTAATTGACATCCCTGCAAGTGTTTTCCCAATTCTCTTTACAACCTGCCCAGTTGAGCAATACACTCAAAATGAATTATATTCGAGTATGGTTTTACAACTTTTTTTGCCTTTGCCTCCGTTGTCTTCTTTTTGCACTTCTTTTGAGTTGACTTCAAGAGTTCTTGCATGTCTTGGCGGACAATGCCAGTTTTATCTTCTGGTCCAAAATTACACCTATATCTGGCACAACTAAAGGTATTCAAATTAGATAGATTACATGTTGAAGGACGTGAATGTAATGCATTTATGTAGACTGTGCGACATTGCAAGACAAGGATAGTCTAAACAAGAATAGATTTGAACAAAATAAAGATGGATAATTTGAATATGGAATTATGCATATGAAAGTTACCTTATGGCTATAGAAACACTATTGGCTTGTGGGTTGCTCAAAGGATTAGGGTGGTTTTTGCAGATGATGTCCTTTGTTAATTTGCAAGGAAAGACCTCATTGGTTTGTTCTCCAACCACAAAATCATCCAGTAATTTCCATTGGATCATATTATAATAATAGGTGTTGTATCTACCCTTTCCAGATGAAACACGTGGTGTGCGCACCACACCTTGCTTGAACCACGTGGGCAGGGAGGTGAAAAGTTTTGGGGGACAAAGGCGGTGGTGGGCCCCATGAGTGTATGTCACACCGGAGAGACTTGTTGGGGTCCCTCTAGCGTCCGGCCTTTGTTGTCAATGCAAGGTAATGGTCCCCAATGATTACTTTGCTCATTCTTTTAGGGTTTTGTATATGTCATAAGGGTTCATTTGTTTTTAAGATTTATATGTTGTGTATGTAGTGGAGGCATTTATCACATGACATGAAAAAAAACTTAGTGTTGAGTTTATTTTCTAGCCTATTTTTAGTACGTATACATTTGCTTTCCTCTATGAATTTTGTTTTGTATAAAGGGTGTTTAATTCATAGTCACCCATGCATGGCATGTATGTTCCCAGTGAAGAGACCATCCCCAAGGGTCAGAACAAGCAATAATTAACAACATGGTTTTGTGAGTTCGTGCCAACTTTGCATCATATGTCATAGAAAACATTATATTCATTAATCGGAGACTTTAGAAAGTCTCAAAAGAAAATACGCCCATAGTTTGGGATGCCAATATTGTGAACATACGGAACATTGGGAACATTAGGAACATGATGGTTTACAAATTCGCACGTGGAGAATATTCATATTACTAAAAATAACAAGCCTTTAAATCATAATCAAAACATGAACTACACATGGAAAATAATAATTGAATTCCAAAAACAAATGGTTTTATGTCATTATAAAGTTTAGGGTACGCATCCCATACATAAGGGTTTTATGGATGGCACATCCCAAACGTATATATAAATTTGAATGTAGCTACAATAAAACCAAGTCTATGAAGTGCCCCTATTTTTTGCCATTAATTTCAACCTACATTATGTTTCCCCATCTTCATCTTCGCTTCATATTCATCTTCGGCATCAATTTTCGCAGCTGCAATACATGCCAAATTGTCTTTGGCAAAATCTATATGTTTTTGGGGGATGGTCATTGTTTTTTATTTAAAACCCTTGCGCGGCTTCCAAGCACAAAGTAGGGTATCCGTGTTTATCCAAACCGGTATGTACGTTGAGTCCATTGTCCACTTGAAACTCTTTTTAATGTCCCAACCTAAATAGGTGCGGAACACATTCTGGTCTTTGGTGCTTGGACAACAATATTCCACTTCAATTTGATGAAAGTTGGGGCTAGTTCGAACAAAATTGGGTGAAGAAAATGCTTTTACCAACCAAATTGGCTTGGGATGCTCCTCATCTCTTGTTCGTACAAGGACCATATAATCTTTGTGGCAATCAATACCTACACGAAACAACGGTGCCGGTCCATTACGCATGGCCAACGTAATGCTTGTCCATTGCAAACTCTTCATGGACGTCTCCATTGCTGAAGAACATGGTGTCCGACTCCACAATTGTTAAAAGACTTTGTGGCCAAAATCCCTATATCAAAGTCGTATGGGTGTCGCCACCAAGTATTATCAAGGCCAAGCAAATGCCATCCCAATACGCGATCAACGGTTAATGAGTATACCTAACACATCTATTGATGTTTCCTCACACAACTATTTTCAATACTCAATGAATCCATATATGTTTTTGATGATTTCCAACCCGTTCTTCATGGGGTCGGGTTTAAAAGGCTTGGATCTTCATCTGGGAGCAAACATTTCTCATTATTGCTTTGACGCCACACAAGTATACCATCCTCGGGCCCCAATTAGGATATGTGTACAAAAAACTTGAACTACATGATAGGGATATCATCATCCCTCATATAAAAGCGGAATTTTTGTACTTTGATATGTCCCACCAAACGTTCTACTCCCTTCAACATGTATGGCTTGATAATGGCCTTGAAATTTGGTATTTCCTCAATCATGTGCAGGATCACCGGCACATTGTCCAAATCTATGTATGATTTCATGAGAAGTGGTATGGTGGGAAAATCTTCTTCATGTAACTTCATGCTCCAACGGCCAAATGGCGCATCAATGTTGTTGTGCGTATGCCCCACTATCAAGAAGAGCACAAACACCTCTTTGAAGATGTCTTTTGTCATGAGCAATGACCAAAAATAAAACACGTATCGATATTTGTTGTCCTTAGCACAATTATCAAGTTAAACGTGAAGAGTTGAAGGCAATGATTTTGCAAAACTGGGTTTTCCGGGAGTTTTTGGCAATGATGACAAACCTCCTTCTCCTAAAGCATTGCCTTATAAAGGGGTGTCATTCCATAACCATAAAAAACGGCACGGGAAGAGTGTACCAGTGGCTTTTCAAGATCTTGCAAGAATTTTGCAAATAAACCGATTGTGTAGTTAGCATCGCCAGGGTAAAAATCCAAACCATAATAAACATATTTAACGTTCCCATGGCCATGGGCAATCATGTCTGAGGGAAAAAAAACGATGCGTGAACAACAAAAATATGAAATAACTACTAAGCGGATGGATGAAGTTGGACATTTGATAAACGCACCCAACAAAATTGGAGAGCCTTTCAACACACATTTGGAATTCGATACAAACTTGTGACAACTGCGGGCAAATATCATCTATGACCTTTATTTTGCATGCATAACAAGGGCATGTGATCAATTTTATTATGGATGACTGTTAGAACCTCCGCGGGCCTCAATATGGATAGTGCACGATTCTTGTAGTATTGACGGTATGCCTCCTGGTTGTTCACATGCTCAATGTATTTTCTCTGGTGTCTGGTATGGGATTCAATGCCTATAGGGTGGGGCGTCTTGAAAACCTTTATATTTATCACATACCATACACCTAGCGAACTTGTCCTCATGTATGTTCAAAATGTATTTTATAAACTATTGGTTTTTAATTATAATCAACTAGGTCAAAGATATGGGCCCACATCCCGCTATGCTACCCACTTCGATGATGTCCTTTAAGATGTTCTTCCATTTTGTGGCCGTGGGCAACACCATTTGAACAATTTTCTCCCCTGATGACTACGTCATCGTCTTGTGGGGCATTGCATCAACCAATGACACTATGATGGTGGAGAGTATTGCAGAGGCTTGGAGTGTAGCCTCCTTAAATTTCTTTGTACCTGAGTTGCCATGAAATCGAGAGCAATGGCCCAATGAAGAATACTTCCGAAACCTATAAAAATCAACCTTGGAGACTGCATGGATGATATATCACGCTGTGCAACACACTTTCACATTCTCAAAGGTCACCGTCTTATAGCCATATGTACCAATGTGCAAATTTCTGTGGACCTCAAGTTTCTTTGCCGACCTCATACGAAAATCCGCAAGCCTCATTTCTTAATAAAGATATCTCACTTTTTCGCGCGGAAAAAATTGGCAATATTTCCTCGTGCAACAGTCCTTTGCGGATACAAGACAGATATAATCGTCTCCTAATATACAATCCCACCGATGCTCCTTATTTACGCGAGCCACACGACTAGAATTGTATCTGCAAAGACCTTTGTGAGGACATATTGTGGCCAACAAAGCTGGATGCGTTTGTTTATGCTGCCGCCCATGATCTCACAAACTTACTTCTTCATGGAGAACCTAACGAAGGGGCCATCGACGCAAACAAAATCTCCACGTCAACGGGACCTCAAACAGAAGCAAAGAATTCTACATGCACATGCCAACATCATCAAGACCGAGGGAGTTGGCATCAACACATTCATAGGAATCGAAGTTTCAACATATGCTATCTGCCACCAAGACACCAAGCTCGTAAAATAAAACAACATCAAGGTCCACCCATTGTTACCTCTTGAAACTGGCACACAATGGAATGTCATCGTGGTCATCCCTGGAATGTTGAGATTGTTCGTGGACTTCGAAAGATTCATGGGAGGATGACATCCACCACGTTTGATCCGTCAATAGTGTTTGCCTACGGGGACAAGAGTTCATATTAAATATCAAAGGACGATACATTCGTCGACAATTCAAATGCATTGTCTTTCACATCCACTGTCATCCCACCTAAACAAGCAACCATGGAATAACCAACCACACAACCGATGTAATGTATATAAGAGCGGACACTATATATGTATATATATATGGCCCGAAAATCACAAACAACTATTTGGGTACCATTGGAGGACCTCATATATAAACACGAACGGGTGTTCCAAAACAATACAATTTCATGTGTAAACAATCCTTTATATTCCATATCAATAAACATGGGCATCCCATTGTGTTATATATTATTCTTGAAGGGCGTTGAAATGATTTGTTCAGTAACTATGGAGATGGTTGCACACCAATAGAGGACATGATTTTCACATATGTTTACAAACGCGCAATTGTAGAACCCATCCCATTTTATAATGAAATGTGCATGGGACAATGCACAAGCAATTTTGAAGAGCATACAATACGAATATTTACATCGGTGTCCAAGAACAATACGTATGCATATGGCAAAATATAGAATGATATGGATGTAAGAAATATTAGTCATTTACACAGTAGACAAGATTTATGTCGATCAAAGTAAAAATACAAAAAGAGTATGAGTTGGGATATACGAACGATCATTTGTATACCTTCCCACGTATGTTTATAGAGGGTATATATACGAACGGCCGTTTGTATGTTCCAAGCCATACTGTATATGTCAACTAAAACATGGACCGTTGCAATTGTGGTATTTAAGGCCGTCTGTTTATAAAAGAAATGCCATCCTATGTGTATTAGGGGCAAATGGATGCGTGTGCGACATACCAACGTCCATTCGTAAATCCTTGGATGGCATATTTATGAACTCCCGTTCGTATGTATCTCTACCATATTGTTTGTGTCTATGCATAAATGTATGTGTATGGAGGGATGTTGTTGGATGCTTAGACCATACTTCCAGGTGATATTTACATATGCACGTTCGTAAACTGGGACATCCTATGTATATTAGGGGCAAATGGATGTGTGTGCAACATATAAACGTCCATTTTTAAATCATTAGATGGCATATTTACGAATGCCCGTTCCTATATATCTCTGCTATATTGTTTGTATCTATGCATAGATGTATGTGTATGGAGGGATGTTGTTGGATGCTTAGACCATACTTCCAGGTGGTATTTACAAATGCACGTTCGTAAACTGGGACATCCTATGTATATTAGGGGCCAATGGATGTGTGTGTGACATATAAACGTCCATTTTTAAATCATTAGATGGCATATTTACGAATGCCCGTTCCTATATATCTCTGCTATATTGTTTGTGTCTATGCATAGATGTATGTGGATGAAGGGATGTTGCTGGATGCATAGACCATAACCCCATGTGGTATTTACAAACACACGTTTGTAAACTGGGACATCCTATGTGTATTTGGGGCGAATGGATGCGTGTGCGACATACAAATGTTTGTTCATAAATCTTTGGATGGCATATTTATGAATGTCCGTTCATATATTACTACCATATTGTCTATGCCTATGCATACCCATATGTATATGTATAGATGTTGCTAGATGTAGACCATACTCTAAGATGGTATTTACGAACACATGTTCGTACACTTCCGACCATCCTATGTGTCTGAACCATTGCTACAAATGCGTGCACTCCAGCTTTACGAACGTGCGTCCGTAAAGCTCTGGTATTAACAACCGTATATGCAGTGGGTGTAGGTTGTCCTGAAACTGGGGAGTGTATAGTTGATGCATAGGAAAATGGCTTGAAGGCAATCCGTCGGGTCTCTAGAGCGCACGCTTGGCGTTTGCCGCAAAAAAATTCTATATTGTGGTGGGGAAGAACTTTAAGTTTTTATTTACAGTGGTTCAAAATCCCTTGGATGGTCTTCAAAAAGTAGATTCCTACCGCCTTCTTTGACCTAACAATATTCCATTCTATCCATGCGGAACATCACAGGCTGAGTTTGAGAAATAACTAGTTGAAGTTCGAGACTTCAGGAGAATTACCGATCATTTTAGAGGAATCTGTAGAAGAATATACCTCAAATGAATAAAGAGAAACCGGAAGATGTCAACATGTAACCGGTTGGATTTAGAATCACTAGGATCTTGACCGACTACGCCCAAAAACTTCACGGGCACTGCTCCTCACATAGAAGTGTACCATAAAGTCTACTAGATACTACTATAAGTGTACCATAAAGTGTATACCATAAAGTGTACCATATACTATAAAATGTTGTTCACTGGCCCACACATCAACATATGCTCTTTGCAACATATTCATGACACATGAGGGACATTGTTTGATACTTTATCACCCATCACTGCCAATACTGCCCTTGGAAGAAAGGTATAAGGACATGGATGTCGGGAACTACAATGCCAAGTTTGAATAGAATCCTTTGTTCAGCTCGAAAGATCATGATCGTAACCTAGTCAAGGCTGTTGTGAGTGACAATTGTGATACAAACAAAATCCAACACTGTCAGGAGTGAAAAACGTGTACGCCAAGAGCAATTCGACTTTTGTTTGTCACCCGTATCCATCACTCGGAGGCTTTGAGACGATCAGATCGGCCACAGCGTTCCTGATGGAGCAACTATGGCGATGGGCTTTGGTGTTGTTGCCGACGGTGTTGCTCGTGGTGATGGTGCACCTGGGTGTCTCGTTCTTGCAGAGATCTGTGCTTGCGCCTTTGCGTGTGCAGAGAATTTTGGAGAGACAAGGGGTGAAAGGACCCTCCGGGCAGTGGATGTTGGGCAACCGTGCAGAGATACAGCGGATGCTCCAGGAAGCGGAGGCGAAGGACATGGATGTCGGTGACTACAATATTCTTCCGCGCATCTTGCCCCATCACGTGGCTTGGACTAAGCAATACGGTGAGCCAAGCACCTAGGACCTCGACCTTTCTTCCCTTTGGAAGGTACGCAGATGATGCTAAAACCATCACTTTTAAGGCGCTGATTGTACCTCCTGCTATTGAGAAGGTTTTGGAAGTTTCTCGGTAGCAATTGAAAGAGCATTCCAATTCACCAAAGCTTGTCTTATTTGATTCCCTATCATATTTGCAAATGCTACAATCTTGGTTCAAATTTTTATTGCTAGATCACCCAACACCATCATGGGAGCTCAATGCACTAGTAGAAAACTATGCCAAAAAGAGCCGCAGCTGGAATCAACTGCGGTTCTTTTGGCCAGCCTAATCTGCAGTCACTAAATGACTGCAGATTTTTCTTTTCCGTTTTTCCACTGGAGTTTTAGATTTTTTTTGGGCGTGTAATATACCATTGGAAAGGTATTTTCACGACCTTTCCAACGGTATGTTACACGCCGCCAACGTCCGAAGATTGCAATCGCTCAATAAAACAATTAAAGGTAGAGCCGTTTAGGCACTACAGATCAGGCTAGTCAAAAGAACTGCAGCTGATTTTAGTGTGGTTCTTTTTGACATAATCTTTCTACTACTAATAATAAGGTGGTGACATTCTCAAAATTTTATTTACAGATATTCTTATTAAAGGAACAAAAGACTTTACTGCTAATTTTTTAATTAAATAGGATCGCCCAATTTGTAATTATTATACAAGTTTTTAGGGCGCTTGTTTTAGCATCATTCACGTTAGTTGGATAACAATAAATTGAACTATTGCCAACACTCTACGTATAGGTCTAAAACCTCAAGTTGCCTAAATCTCTTGTAAAGATATCTAACTCTCAAGCATGCTCATGACCTCTCAACCGTGAGCTTTATGAAAGAGATGAAGAAATGCTTACGTGGAGCATGTCCTTAGCTCACCTCCTCTCAAAGTTTGTAGTGGTCAAGCCAAACACTCATGTTGATGTATCTTATCATGATTGAATACAAGGTGGCACATTACCACTTGTAATTGATGACGCGTCCATGGCATGCTTACTATGTCACTTACATATTGCTCCATCATTTGCTCTAATATGCAACCATTATTTGTCTTGTTGGTGTTGTGAACCTTCTGTCTTAATAATAATAGGGAGTGAGAAAAATGTGGAAGATTATTCATTACACCCTAAATCATTTTTTGATTCAAAATTGATTTCATTCACATGTTTGGTGTTGCTCTTCACTCCCTAAGGTCACTAACACTTGAAGGACTTTAAGTCTCAATATATGACCATATACAAAATTTATATGGACTTCACCAAGTTTATGAATCATATTTTATATATTTATGTGTTTGAAACCTTATTATATACGTTGTCTTATGTCAAAGAGAAAAGAAAAATTTACTCATCCTAGACAAGATTGATGATCACAAAATTCAATGTATGTACTTGCATCCTAAGACACCCAAGCTATGTATTTGGACTTAGATCTTCAATAACATCAAAGTGTTCAACGTATATAATTATAATGCACTTCAAGAGTAACTTGATTTTAGATGGGGTTGCTTTTGACATGATCAGTTAATAATGAAAGTGTGTAGCTCAAATATGTTATTTTATGCTTGGCGCAGCTCAACATGGGCCTCTTAGACAATGACGGCTTAACAAATAATGCGGTTTTCATTATAACTTTATGGAGGGGAACACATAACATTATAATTCAATTGAGTGACCAGGTTGGGTGGGGCTAGGATTATGTCATGTAGGCTACTAGAATTACACCTTACGCATGCTTGTTTGTAAGTCGATTCGACTGAAAAAAACGAGTGAGATTCGGGTGAAACACTATCACTGAATATCACTAGAATGGAACGGCTGATAACAACTGAATAATGTTATGAAGCTTGATTACATTTTCACTATATCTAATAACTATATCATGTTTGTTACATATACAATGCTTGTTGACAATCTGCAGGAAAGAGATACATGTGGTTTCTAGGCTCAGATACAATGCTGACAGTCACCGAGCCCCACATTCTGAAGGAGCTACTCTTGAACAAGAATGGAGTCATCACCAAGGACGTTGATCTTGCCAAGAGATTGTCACCCATATTGGACAAGGGGTTGGTGACGACTGAAGGCAAGGAATGGGCTCTCCACCGCCGCATTGTCAGCCCTGCATTCCACCATGACAGGATTAAGGTGTCAAGATCTTTCATATTATCTATTATTAGTAATTCTATTCAAATGAGATTTGATTTTTCTACCATGTGTCAACCCCTACCACGTGGGTTTCATCTTCCCATGGCCTACCAACACCTGTGCAATAATCGCCCCTATAGGTTTATTAGTGATTCATACTTATTTGATCTCAAGCAGACTAATTTGATGTCTCAACAAAGGTGATGATTTGTGTGTAAAGGTGATAATAGTCCCAAGGTCTACATGAATCAACGTTTTCACTCTCTTTCATGGTAGGTGTTGTGAACATAAATCCATGCATTCATCAATACTTGAGTTTATTTAACAACATCTAGTGTCAATGTTCATGATTGTCCAGGAATGTGTACAAGGCCTAATGACCCCAAATGAGAAAAGATCAATAATGACCATCGATTTTGAGTTGTTAGAGGTTCTGTTGAGATCCTAATGCTTCAAGAAAAGTAGGTTCTGAAAATAATGCTCCATATTGCAATGATAGATTTACATTCCTCCCTCTTGATGTTTCTTTCTCTTTTAGGATATGTTGACAGCTATGGTGGAGAGCACGACTGGGATGCTTGAGGGCCTACACAAGCTTCTACTAGCAAGGGAAGGTGGTAATGTGGAAGTGGAGATGGAAAAACACATGATGGATGTCACGTCAGATATAATTTCTCGCACTGCGTTTGGGGGCAGCTATGAGAGAGGCAAGAAAGTGTTTGAGCAATTAATGACTTTGATGAAGCTCATGATTGACAATGAGTACTTACTCTCCATCCCAATCTTAAGGTTCCAAGCTTCCCCCCAGCCCCCTTAGCCAACTAATCTAGTGGTCAGAAACTTTAAAACGATGGAACTTTTTGTCGGAAGTTGGTCCCCTATGATCTTCCATTGATTGTTTTGCATAAAAACTTCAAGAATTTCTTTCCACTTGTGGTGTATGCTTGGAGGGTAGTGGGTGAATTTATTCAGTGAGGGGCAAACTCATTTTAGTACCTCTTGGCATGTCCAAACAAGTTGGTCCTCAATGTATTGATATAGAGTGTTTTTTCATTTTCTTTTATGCTTTCTTTTTCTTTTTTTTTCAAACCCCATACACCACATTCTGCAAGTATTCACCAAGCACTTGTTGAACATGAAAAGTGTTGCAATGCACAACAACCAACTCGCGACCAAAAATCATGTTGAGTTAGAGGGAAAACCCTATTATGTGTGAAATGCATCTTATTTCATTGCAATGGCTTTCAGATCACAAGGAACTTTGGACAAGTTACCACCTAGGAAAACATGTGATACTTAAAGTGTACAAAAATAGTGAATGGACTTTTGATCAATGAGGTTAATCACTAGGTTTTGTACACTTCATCATGTCTCCGTAGGTTTTACATTACCCAAAGTTCCATGTGAAACTAAATTCTACCAAAAATCATTGAAAGGAACTCCCAGGTACAAATGTTTGCACAAAATGCATACATAATAATAGCCAATACAAGGACGAATCTCAAGGACGTGATTTATTTCTAGTGGCTGTGAAGAGGGTGGTCATAACTCATATCCATATTCTCTCTTGATTGTTGTACAAGAACTTTAAAAAAATTCATATATGACACTGTTTCTCTTTTGGTTCAATTCTTCCTCACCTGTTAAGCATGATAGTGACCAAACCAAGAAGCCATGTTATAAGTTATAGCCAGTTGCCTTCATGGGCAGAAATGAACACAATATTAGAACACAAATGTTTCATGTTTCTTATTCATCAATCAATGCAGGAATCTTCCCACAAAAGGTCGCATCAATATTTTGCGACACAAAAAGGAGCTCGAGCAAACAATCAAAGAGATCATCCAAGTGCGAAAAGATCAGATCAAGAAGGGGCAAAGTGAATCCTATGGGAGTGAATTGTTGGGCCTCATGATATTGGCAGCTGATGAAGATGCATCCGTCACGGGTGAGAATGCACATTTTGATCTGCAATCTTTGATCGATGAGTGCAAAACTTTTTATCTTGCAGGCCACGACACAATGGGTGCAGTGTTGACATGGACAGTGATGTTGTTGGGTACGCATACGGATTGGCAAGATCGTGCTCGTGCTGAAGTTTTTGAGGTTTGTGGGGACCAGCCCCCAAATGCAGATACCATTGGCAAGCTAAAAGTTGTAAGAGTTCTCCCCATTTCATCAGGTTTGATCTATTTTATGTAATTTTAACACATTGGGGTTATCATAAGAGATAAGATGGTCTACCTTCATGTCATTTGTGACGTTGAAGTAACCTGACAGCTCTGTTTGGTGATTTTAAAGTTGACCCGGTGGTGTTATCCAAGTTTCCTAGTGATAGCCGTCTCTGATGATAAATCGTAAAATTATTTGATTGTTCAGTGAAAGAGACAAAAATAACAACTCCAGTTTACTGCTCTGTTGAACACATCAACCTGATTTATTGAACTGGATTCACCTAAGGAACTGGACATATCTACTGAAAATTCAATTGGATTCATGTGGGCGCATAAAAAAATCAGCTAGTCAACACCACGTCATCTTTAACCTACAAACAGAGCCAGTTGCAACATGCCCCAAAGCAAAACCTACATTCTACACCCATTCCACCACCCATACCTCCGCTTCTTTAGATTCGGGTTTTTTAAAATATGGAAACTCTTAGCATGTATTGACTATGAGTGGATAGAAGATGATATCCAGAAACTGACTAACAGATTATCCTTGGCCTTGCAGTTGACCATGATAGTGAATGAATCCCTTCGTTTGTTCCCACCTGTTAGTCGTGTGCACAGGTCCATTGTCCAAGACATGACAATTGATGGCCTTCACCTTCCAAAAGATGTGGTAGTGTTTGTGCCAAGGATTGCACTTCATCATGATCCAGATTTGTGGGGTGACGACTTCATGAAGTTCAAGCCCGAGCGCTTTGCCAATGGAGTTGCTGACGCTGCCAAACATCATTTGGCTTTCATGCCCTTCTCATTCGGACCGCGCAATTGTGTGGGCGGTAACTTCGCATTGCAAGAGGCGAAAGTTGTTTTGGCCATGTTGTTGCAACAGTTCCACTTCCACTTGTCCCCTCGCTATCGCCATTCTCCCAAGGTGACTTATGTCACTCTGAAACCTCAGTATGGTATGCCTCTTATATTGGAGAAAGTCCAAAATTGACTACGTATCAATCAATTTACACCACATAATTACCGACCCCATGGCGGGGGTCTTACGCCCTTTGTGGTAGGAGATTATCAGGCTATAGGGCCTTCTTCCTAAGATTTATTTTTTGTTGTTGCAAGGAGAATGATCATTTGATCCTGGCATCACTCACCAAAATCTAAAGCAGATGGTGCCAAGACCATGAAGGTTTAGCCTTATGGTATAGCTTTGGTCCAAGATTACACTGGTACCATTGTCCAGCATAGTATGGGAAAATAGTATTGGGAGTGAGTGTAAAGGAGTAAGAGAAAGAAAGAGAGCCTCTCTCAGGAGCAAATGATGTGAATGCCTTAATACCATTCCTTCACATAATACAGATAACTTATCATGACTGTGTGGGTTGATCTGCCTGGTCTGATTTTGTAAAATGTGCTATCTGTTTTTGAATCAGACAAGGTTACATCAGCAGGTTGAAATACTTTTTGAAGCCATTTAAAGTTCACAAAGATTGATGACATTGAATACAACTCAGTCCTGTGATTTAAGTGAGTCTCTGTATTGTAAGCAACTGCACAAACTTGTGGGGGACAAATTATAAACCTCTCAATGCCTACATTTGACAACGCTTCCAAGTCAGGAGTATAAATTCAGTCCTAAAAATTATAAATGTATGGAACTCTTGGATCCTCACAACAGGAATCACAGTTTCTACTTCACTCATGCACTATGTATCCTCCTAGAACAAGATGTAGCAATACGCTTGAGGAACTGGGAAATTATGGATCATCTAGAAACAGAATAAAAGTTGTTGAAATAAAAAATTTAACCTACTTCTAAGTTCTATACAGAAGCTGATTGACATTCACCAGCTTCGCAAGAAGCTGAGATACGAAGTGTTTTTGCACAAAACACCAAGAGTTTTTAGCACTGACTGGGCATAAAAGCCCATCCAGCACTCTGAATCACGATGCTATCTTAAATCTGGTCTTGGACCACTTGACCGGAATTCGAAAGTGGGGTTTGTACTTGTCGGAGCATCGCTATAGTTTGATTGATACGGGGCCAGATGAACTTTCCAAATTAAGAGCATCACGAAGCTCTTGACAGATGACACTCATTTTGGGCCGATGTACACTCTTGGGTTCGACGCTTGTCATGGCCAAATCTGCAACCTTCCACATGCTGTCTACATTATAATTGCCTCCCAATTCTGGGTCCACTATCTTCTGTATGTTGTTGGCTTGTAAATGAGGCCGAACCTGTTGGAGAAAAGCCCAACAATACACACAATCATGGTGTTAGTGCAATACCCATGCCAGATCAAAGGTAGCAAGCATTCATGCATTTATATTAGTAGAGACATGCACCTACCCCATATTGGACCTCATAACATTACATGTGAGAACGTCCCCACCCAGATCACACCAAACATGTCTCTATCATCCTCTTTTTAGTCCAGAAAGGCCAACAGTAGAGGGCTGTTTGGTATATCCCAAGTGATCGTGCTCTGAGGATACGTAAAAGAATCAGAACCACTAATTTCGTTAACCCTAAACCCTAACCACCAAATTTCAAACAGGCTCTCCTTGGTGAATGCCTTTAGACTTGTATATTGGTGCAAGTGCCAGTTATTAGGAACGTCAGAAGTTGCCTCAGAAAATGATAAACCTACCCATTGATCAAGTCTTCGTTGATCCTCAGGAAGATCAGGATTGAATGGAGCTCGGCCACATATGAGCTCCAGTAACACAATGCCGAAGCTATATACATCGCTCTTGTCTGTAAGCTGGTTTGTGTTGAAGTAGCTGCAAAATGCATACAATGAACGTGAAAATTTATCAGAAGAAATAATAGCAAGTTCCAAGACTTTGAATTTCACGCACTACGGAAGTACTTTTAGCTCAGAGCAATACAGAAGTACAGAGTACCATGAAAGGAGTTTAGTTTGCTCAAATTACTACCGCAATCCATCACATCCCTACCAGTAGCAACCTTTGAGAAATGTGCAGGGAAGTAAACATGGGGACAGAGATGACGTACTCAGGGTCCAGATAACCAATAGTACCCTTAACCATGGTAGACACATGCGTAACATTTTCTTTTGAATTTGTGGACTTTGAAAGCCCAAAGTCAGCAACTTTGGCAACCCAATCCTTTGTCAGCAGTATGTTATTACTCTTCACATCACGATGAAATATAGCTGGACTGCAGCCCACATGCAAATACTCCAAACCTGCTCACGAACAGCATGATTTTTTTTAATGTGAATCTGTAGTCTAGGAGGAATGTCAAAACGTGTAAATGTATCTTGAGCTCCCGTTCTGAAAATCTAGTAATAGCATCACTGTGTGCATGATAACAACAACATGGACTAGGATACAGTATGTGACCAGTGAGAGCAACACCAATGAGAGATATACTGGAATTGCCCTGGTGATGATACTGCTCTTCGTTAGATTACTAAGAATCACGTCGTATGTATCGAACTTGAAAGATGTGATGAATTAGAATTTTCACATTACCACCCATATCAATGAAACCTGTTCATTGAACTCTGGTTAACAACAGGACGTAAAAAAGACAGATACTTGAAAGCTTGTCACAAGCTAACAAAATGGGAGCATAAGTGGAGGTGTGATTACCTTGTGCAGCATTAAGTGCAATATTCAAGCGAGTCTTCCAATCCAAACATACCTTCCCTGAACCATTGGCTGGCCCTCCTAGTAAGATAAATTGCACAGTGAGCATCAGAGTCGGTTGTTGTGGATATTCGTTTTGGCCCCTTAGCGTTTAGCCTAAACCCTAAACCTTAAACCCCTAGCACAAGGATACACATCCATCATGTTAACTTATGAGAATTCGAAGGAGTTTATCGTATGTACCGTAAAGATGTTCCTGTACTGTGCCATTAGGCATATACTCGTATAACAAAATGAGACGGTCACCTTCTTGACAGTAGCCCACCAAAGACACCAAATTCTTATGATGAACTCTGGTTAAAAGCTCAACCTGCACAACAAATCTCTGGCTCATCAACAAAGGTTTTCAACCCAAAATTTCAAAAACCTACAACAAGGATACACGTCTAAAGGTTTTGATGTAACTCAAGACCTCTTCACCTGGAAGGTCAGTGCCCTCTACCAAAACGGTAGTCGGAAGAAAGGAATGTTCTTCAGTGACACAAGGCACCTTGCAAGTTCAACTATAGCATATCTCTATGCATAGATGACCTCTGGCTTGGATGTAGGAATGCCATCTTATAACAATGAAGAGTCTCCCAGCGGAAATCTCTACTAACTTCAACTATCCTGGTTTGTATACTAACAGGAAAAGACTTACTCCGAACAAGGTTTAGAAGAGTTGGTTGAGATCTAGGGAGACCAAACAGTAACCTGAACAGTCATGAATGGTCTACCTATTATATTCACTGTTGAAGAAAGTAGACCTACCTCATTGAGAAACTCACGAGTCCCTTGGGCAGACCCTTTGGCAGAAACTTTAACAGCTACTTCTTGTCCACCAGGTAATTTTCCATAATACACTGGACCGAAACCTCCTCTGCCAAGGAGTCTTGCATTGTTGTTTGTTGCTGCATTGACCTGTGCTAATGTGTACTTGGTTCTATTGGAACTAAGGTGCGAGGATGCATCTTCTTCATCTGTCCACTCAAACCATCACTTAGTACATATGTGTTCATGAATAACTCAGAAGTGCACTAAAAATTTTGTAGATGTTAGCCACCACAACTACATATCACTTTGGTCCAAATCATCTCAAGAAGGAGTTTCTAGTGGCTACGAGAATGTGGTTGGGAGGACTTGCCATACGAAGGAGTTTTCTTCTTCAAGCAAAGGCAATAAATCAATATCATAGCGATTGCAATGACAAGAATGCCTCCAGCCACACCTCCCGCAACGGCACCCACATTGGACTTTGAGCTAGCAGAACATGTTGTGTTGATACACAACCCTGCATTTCCAGGTGTAACTCTGCAAAACGAATAACAAATTGCAGGATGGTGATAGAAGGTCAAACAAGGATCCCTAACCCTTACTAAGATTGGTTTCAAGACAATTAGGGATCTAGGCATACACTACCCCATTATGCAAATCCTGTCTAGATCATGCATGTCGCCAAATCTGGTTAATTAGAGACCCCGACATGGAACTTACACGACAGTCAAGGCAGAGTTATTGAAAAGACCCTTCGGCACATTCCCGCTCAATTGATTGTTCTGCAAGTACCTGCAGCCAAAACAAAGTGATTTTCTGCACCTCAGTGATCCATATCTCTCAAGTGTGAGTTTATGTCCCTATACTTCATGTACATGTATCCATGTCAGTATCTATTCCATCACTTGAGCTTTACGCACTGTACATGTAGCATCTCACATATTGAAGCACCATCCTTGACATCAGTGTAGATGCAGTTGCAAAGAACCAGGACTAAGACCTCGAATTATCAAATATACATTGCAAAGACAGTTGAGAGTAGTGGACAAGAATTGAATACTATATTTTGTTTGCACAATGGGGGTAGTAAGAGGAGGAGACTTACAGGCCTTGCAAACTTGTCATCGACATCAACCAGTCCGGAATAGAACCTGTAAGGGCGTTATTCTCCAAGTGCCTGGCCTTCCCAGAAGTGAAGCTGTCAGTGATGGATTATGACTTTGGGTTATTATTTACTACAAATTAAAGTGCATTCCGAGGAGATTGGGTTGTGTACTTGACACAATGATCAAGATGCATTGACGATGTGGATCCATGTGAGAGAAATAGCTGCAGTAGCAGATATAATACTCAAACACAATCATTAAGTAAATTGTTCATTACCACCACAAGAACCAGACATCAAGGGTTAGTCACGAACTGATGAAGGTTTGGGGTGTTTGCAAACTCACAAGAGCTTCAACATAGTCAATTTACTTAGATCTGGAATCTCGCCAGTCAGAGCATTATTGTCCAAATACCTGAAAGCAAGACCACAAGGTCATGAATTGAACTCAACAGTGTAATACAGAATCCTCAGAAATGATGTACATACCATGTGCTAGGCCATAATGAGTGTTTAAGAACAAGAATCAAATCAGACTTGATCACTTCATAAATATAGCCTCACTCAGAAAGCTTCCTGCCATCGCAAAGGCTAATATAACGATATCTTTGTCCAGTGGTTGCACCTTCAACTCCAATGTCAATCTACCCATAAGGCTGGGGAAGAAATACTACTTACAGAGTGGTGAGATTGGTAAGGCTGGCCAGGGTTGATGGTATAGGACCAGTCAGATTATATTTTGAAAGCAGCCTGCCATCCACAACCAACCATTTCTTTTCAGAACACCGACTGACAGGCATCCTTAATCAGAAAAATTCGTCTCATCTGACATTGTCATTTTAAAGCAATAGAACAATCCAACTGTCTGCTGATAGCTGCATCCAAATTACTATACAACTAGAGAGCCACATCCTCCTGGTCATGCTCAGTCAAGTTGCACTATGCAAGATTAAGCAATGACTCGATGCTGCCCCCACTTACCAAGTTCCTGAATTCAGATAACCCAGTACAACTGAAGTCTCACTTTGGCTCTAAGACACTTTCTAATATCAATTTAGGAACTCTCCTCACATATTAGTTCGTCTCACATGACTGGAAACCTATTTTTTCCTCACCATCAGCACTATTTTGCAGAAAAGACATCAGAAAGGGTACTATAAGACGTACACAGAAGATACTCTTGGAGGAGAGGTACTGGTGCAAGACAGCCATTCATATGGTATAGGTAGGCATGGATCTCCTGTGTACGTTGCCAAATTAAAAGCTGTCTTTATACTTTCGATAGCTGATACTGAAGTCACCAACCAACCAGCCCCGACACACACAACAGGAATACATTAATCATCTTATCTATGGATTGGATGGAACAAGAATTTTGCCAAACCAATCTGACAAATGTGACACCCCATACTAACTTTCAGTTAGGTACATGAAGTCCTGAATTCATTACAGAGACCATTAACCTGTTGAGTAACCTAACTAAAATAGGGCATGCCATAAATCTGAAGATGCCTAATTCTCATATCAACCCTTTCACATATTTGGAGGGGTGAAACCACCCTCATTCCTCACTGATAATTGCATACAAACCACATCAGCCTATCAGCCACAGGCCTTCCATTAGGGGGTCCCAATTTGATGAGGGGTTTTTCTAAATGAGGACATCAGGAGCAGAGCAAAAGCAATCTCCTATTGGGTAATGGTGCATTTAACCATGGGAAGGAAGCACCACATGCAGGTGAACTTGAACCAACATGTGGAAGGTTGCTTGTCGCAAGTTGGGAAAATGACCCGAAAGTACGTTAGTCACCGAAATACTTGAGAATGGAAGGTGGTCACCAAGTAGGTAAGTCACCACAACACTTAATGCGTAAGAAGTGGAAGGCGGTCATATGCATGCACAGATAGAAAGAGACACAACTCCAACATTGCCACCAGCGTGAATTACAATGTCTACATTTTTGAGTTGATCCAAGTTTGTATGTAATCCTGAAACAAGCATAACAAGAATTAGAGAGCCCCAAAGACTCTGCCTCCTTTCGAAGTTGAACACCTTGAATGGCCGCAGATGAGCCAGACAGCACCTATCTCACAAGGGCAAGCCCCTAGGTTCCCACAAAGCTGGTTCCAAATATCCAATTCACCTGAATACCCCCACTATGATTGGGTGGCCAATAGGTGGTACGGTGCATCGGAAATCAAGTGCTGGGAAGGTCAGCCATCGGAGCAGTATTCTGGCCTTAGGCAGCTTAATCACGGAGTTCCCATGGGATCCAAGTAAGGACTCACGTTTGAGCCAGCCATTGTGCATGCACATAGAAGGGAGAAAACTTCTTCAAGAGTAGTTCTCCTTTGCACTAGTACAATCACAAGGTTGCACTTGAGCTATGTGACATGAGGATACTAAACTTTTTATCATGATGTGGATCCCGTATTTGTTTCTTTCCTTTTCCTTAATTTCTCAGCATGGGAGTGGGGTACTAGTGGGGACACTCAACAAAATTACACTTTACGCAGTGAGTTGAGGGAGACAAAATCTCTTACTATCACCAGCAGGAGTCCTCGGTTGAAAGGGGAAGATATAATTCAGCTCCGCAGCATTGATTGATGGGCCTAAAGTTGAACCCAAAGCTTGCGCGATCGTAATGTTGTTGCTTGCAAGCATGGGTGTGCTGTTTGTTGCTACCTCAATAGGGACATACAAGGCATTTTTGGCAGACGAGAACACATTCACACCCAAAGCCAACACCTGGCCGTTAATGTAGATATCCATTATCCGCACATCGCTTGCTATCAAACTCTGCCACATTGTCAAAAAGATGGTTGAACTCAGAAGTTTTATATGTTCTGAGTATATTATACTTCCTCTCAAGTGTTGCAGATGAGAAGTAAGGTAGGCATGCCCACAACCAACACATGACCACCATAGTACATTTGAAGCCTCCAAAGTGTATGACTTCGGTACATAGTGGTGGTTCTGGGTTTGCCTACCTTACACTTGCAGGGTCTGTGATGAAAAGAATATGTGTCAAGACTAAGGTAAGTACAATTGAGCCTATTTAATACACACAGGAGCATGCCCTCCAACCCTAATCTTCCATATGACCATGAAAGGTAGAAAATGGTCTACAAGTCTTTACTTATCGACCGATATTGATACTGGATGGATCACTTTCAAATCTAGTGACATTGGTTGACACCATATTTAGGGTAGTTGGAATTCTCTCCTTCACTTCAATTGACTCTACGGAAGGACTCACATTACCTTTATTTTAAATAATAGGTTGAGTATCATACCTGGAGCTCGGCAAAGTACAGAGCCAGATAGAACACCGAAT
The DNA here is from genome assembly GCA_950295325.1 of Polytrichum commune. Taxonomy (NCBI): domain Eukaryota; kingdom Viridiplantae; phylum Streptophyta; class Polytrichopsida; order Polytrichales; family Polytrichaceae; genus Polytrichum; species Polytrichum commune. Next base: position 43,016,955 of record OX485807.1, read on the forward strand.
TGGCTGGTGCCACGAACGAAAGTCGAAATGTAAGTTCAATTGGGTTGTTACTAGAGTATGGTAAGGCCAGAGCTGAATTCATGACTGCGGGAGGTGGCTTGTCTGGAGCAAACCCTGAATTTACAACATTTGTTGATGTGAGATTCTGAAAACCAGAAGCTGTCACTTGAAACCATTGTCGGTCGTAAGCGTCGTCCGGATACCTGTGAATTTAATTGGTCTGAGTTAGAAACTGGGATTCAAGTCTATGTTAATTACATGGAAAAAAAGTGCAAATAGGAAGACCAAACGCAAGCTTTACATGATAGTCTAAGCATTTGCTCAGGCTAATCTTCGGATTCAACCCCGAGTTAATTATAGTTCAGTGATGGAATAGCATTCTCCTGACACCACCTTGTCCATACATCTAGCTACAAAAAGTAATCAAATGTTCGAGCACAACTGTAGGGGCAGCACTTTAGCCCTGGAGCGAGAAAGGAAGACGACTGCAATGTTGCCACCGACGTGAATTACGAGGTTGATTCAGTTTCGAAATGGTCTAAGTCTTAGTACCGAAACTAGCAGGACGAGAATTAGAGACCCCTGAAGACTACTGCCTCTTTTCGAAGTTGAACACCTTGAACGGGTGCAGACAAGCCGGCCTATCTCCACAAGGGTGCAGACATGCCGACCCTATCTCCACAAGGGCAAGCCATAGGTGGTAGAGTACACTGGAAATCGAGTGCTAGAAGGTCTCCCATCCGAGTACTATTCCGGCTTAGGCGGCTTAGCTTCAGAATTCCCATGGTATCAGAGTTAAGGCTTTGCGTTTAAGCCACCCCACCCCAGTAGTTAAGAATCATCATCTGAAGCCTCAAAGTTTCATTCTAAGGACACTATAGAGTTCAGGTGATATGTAATTTGGAATGATTGTTCTCACCTCACTACATCAGCCTGACCGGCACCATAATTTGCTCGAGATTGAACTGCAAGTCCACTCCCGTCCTGCACTTTGGTGTACATGCCACTGTCAAGAAGGCGCATCTCTATCGAAGAGATGAAAGGGGTGTCCACGGCCGAAGTGCGAACAACACACAGTTGCATATTGGTGGTCGTAGCCACAGCAATGAACTCTTGGTACAGATTATCAATAATGGGCGTGAAACTGAAGGTGGTGTTATAGTAGGTCTCAAAAGTGACATTGAAGCTGAGTGTGGGATAACTGTCGTACACTCCATGGTAGAATCTAGGTCTGACCATGTAGGTTTGGCCCACCTTCGACGGGAGAAGGTAGCAGAACCTCTTCCTTGTGGCATCTGGGAAGTATCGTAGGGTGGAGAGCTCTGGCAACCCCACAATTGAAGAGGGTAGGGTCACATTTGCAATAGAGCCCAGAGTCATGTAGCTAGTGTCAGGAACCCAAGAGATGTTTCTGCTGTCGACGTAAGGTGCAGACGCACCACAATCAATGCTCAAGAAACCTAGCTCCACGAAATCATGAAAATTAAACAACCATTATCAGTGAAGGGTATGTAGGACATGTCATCGCGATCTTTGAATTCATGATACAATATCAACATTGTTTTCACATCAATTCAATCACATCAAACTGCAACATTGGAACAGTGCTCAAGAAACCTATATCCACAAAACCATGGAAAATAAACAATCGTTGTCAGTGAAGAGCATGTAAGACAAGTCATCACGACCTTTGAATTCATGTAATATCAACAATGTTTAACTATTGCAAGACATAAACGGTTGAATTGCGAGATGAATCAGTTTTGAATGAATTGTGAGCTAAATGTTGGGAAAGTACTGAACAGATATTAAAACTTGAAGGGTATGTATCAACAATGAAGGGTGTGTATGAACATTAAATGCTGGTCACTTGCATATTGAGATGAATATGGATTGCATGCTTGTGAACACCGTAAGGGGTAGACGCTATGGACCTCGGGGTGTCACCGCTCTCCTCTTTAGAACAGCTATTTCTTAATCACTTCTGATGCTACTAATGAATTGAAGATTTTTTGATTCACGAAGAGGAGCAACATGTTTATAAAGAAGGCACTGATAGGAACCATTGAATCCTTTTGTGTTTGAATAAGAAAAGGCTTACACTTTCATATGTCAGTTCTGGAACTAGTTATACACACTTGTTCTACAGCTGCAAGGTTCACAATCCAGACCACCGAAGATAATTTATTCTTACTTCTAGGACATAACATTATTCAGCTGCATGGTTGAGTTCCATTTTATATTTAGTATCTCACATGAGCTTCCACTACCTTATCTTCGTGGAAAGAAAATTAGAATATAAGAAGAAATTGGTGCCGATACAAATAATGAACAGTGTTAGTTTGAATAGTAAAAATATTGTGAATAGAATCAGTATTTTCAATGGTAGTGCTTTCATTAATTGTAATTGAAGGGAATAATAATGAGATGAACAATGTTTCCTGACAATATTCTTGGGATGAACAGCATTCTTGTGCATAGTGTATAATTCCATCCAATTTCCAAGTTCAGCCTGAATGTATGAATAATAAACAAATATTCCCACTTTGTGCAAGAGGCCCATGAAATATAATTGACCTATTCCACAAGGTTGGCACCACACAGTTTTTTATAGTTGGTTTTTTCATAGGTTTTTTGAAGAACCCAATCATATGAGGTCCAACAAAATCCGGTTTTATTCGTTTTATTACAAATGACTTGAGATTATAGGACACAGGGCCTAATGTCCACCAATGATGATGCCGAGTGTTGGAATAAAACCATGCTTTTATTCGCAAAAACCAGGTTTTTTGCATCAAAACCAAAAACCCAATGCATCGGCCGAAAAAAGTTTGGATTTTTCCACCCTTGGAATTCTCAGAGTTTATTGTCTTTTATATGGTCATACCTAATGAGAACAATGAACAGGGAGAACCGGCTGCTAGTTTACAGATGAACCGGTTGCTTTTTGAAAATAACCGATTGAGGAGCAAGACTTCAGGAAAATTACCGATCATTTTAGAGGGATTTAGGGAATATACCCCAATTTATTAAAGAAGAACCGAAAGATGTCAACATGTAACCGGTTGGACTTGGAAACAATGCGATCGTGAACGACAATGCCCAAAAACCTCCCCGGACATTGAATGAGAAAGCAGCTCTAAGTGCTTCTTAGAAATCATATTTTAGCAGCTCCAAACCATGTTCTAAAGATGCTGATCCCTACGGATGCTCAAGATAGTTGCCATCTAAACCCAGGTTATGGACTGCCAATAAGTTTGTATCTTTTAACAAAGATTAGTGAAGAATCATCAGAGTAGTTCGAAAATCATCCAGGGTGTCTAAGGTCTAATTCGGAAGAAAATATAGGAAGGCCTACATTGGGTTGTTGGGAGTACAGGTAGGAGGAGGAGATGCACCTGGTTGAGCTGAAGCTTGCAAGCTTGTGAAAGCCAGTGTGAGGACAACGGACGCCCACAAAACAGTGAGCATCTTCATCCTGCTCCAACTTGGTAACTCCAATAAGTTGATCACCAATGTGTTGGTGCCGCTCATCCATTCAAAGTTTGCCGTTTGGGCCTGGAGGACAATGTCAGAGCAGCAACACACTCAACATGAAGGACCGAAATTCGTCAAAAAAATAAGATATAAAGGTGTAAGAGGCTCTAGTTATGCCAACTACAAACAGATTCTCTAACGTCCATTATCACATTGAGCAGTTCGCTGACTGAATAATCCAAAGATGGTAGGCACAACTGAATGATCCAGATTCACACGTGGCACGTTGAGACGAATGTGGGGACTCACACTCAAACTCTTTCTCTCCAACACAAGCCATCAGCATCCATAGGTCCAGCTCAACATCCACCTTCCGAACATTACACCCTAACGAATTGCAGGAACGAACCCACTCAAGCAGCAGGCTCAGATCTCGACCTGGCAGATTAATCCAAGCTAAGTGACTTTCTAAAGGGAAGCTATACGCATCACATTCTGAACTCATCGTGTAAGCCGGTGCAGAGAAAAGAGGAGAATCCTATTTGAAGTGCTGGTGAATTTGCAATCGAAGTTGCGAAGTGCAAACCATTCACACTACATGATGAGACCCATGATACCGTTGCAACTCTGTACTGAGATTCAGCACTGTGGAGAAATCTTACATGAAGAGCTAGACTTGTGCCTCTTCTCCCGCGAAGAGAGCTCCTCCGAACCGCAACAAACCATTCATCCAGAAATCTGCTTCGACACCAAAGCTTGAATGCTCCGCGCAAGGCTGACGATGCTTCCCAGTGCTTCCCATTCTGATCTCTATGGTGCCACTGGCCTGCGTTGCCCCCACCCTACCTCTGCCTCTGACGCGCGCTTGCGTCTGCCCCCGGCTGGCGGACTCTGTGAGTTGACTTGCTTTTGATGAGTGTTAAGCTTCGCCAGCGATATGGGATTTTGTAGACGCAACCTCGCGTCTGCGGCGGAAGTGGCCACTTGAGGACGGGTTGATCCTTTTATGCTCGGCGTCGTCTTCGTCGGTAACCCTGCCAGTTGTGTGACCACTTGTGTTAAGCCTACCAGTAGGGTAATTCCGCTTCATAGCCCCTCCTCTGCTTAGATAAACTGTTTGTTTTTTATTGGCTCTGTCCCTTACCATGGAATAATGTTGAGGCATCTAAGGTACAGGGTGTTTAAACCAACACTTTAGGCTATTGCACATACACATGGCTACATGGTTGATATAAAAAATGTATATTCATATTAGCCTTTATTCTTAAAATAGGTATAAAGAAAGAAAAAATGTTTTTAACCGCAATTACTAGATATTTGATGAATATTCAAAGTCAAAACCACTAGCTTCTTTAGACCAATATATAGGCCCCGTGTATGATGAGGATCCCCTCCTTCATTGCCTAGAACCAACACAACATAGTTGGGTACTAGATCCAAGCTAGATCAAAGACCAACTAGTAATAATTCGCAAAGCCACATGGCCACCTCCATGATCCCACCTAGTTCGCTTGCAAAACCATCACCTTGCATCCTGGGTACCAACCCCCCCCCCCCCTTTGTGCTTTGTGGGGGCGGACGTTAAGTTCCCCCCCCCCCCCCCCCCCACGAACTTTTCAAGGGAGGAATATTTGGGCAAGGGCATCCGCCCGTTAGATTTTTTGGACCCGACCGAAAATTGTTGCATGCCCGCCCGACTTCGAAAAAACTATTGTCCTTGCATTCTTGAAAGTCACTTATCCACAAATCCCATATTGTGTGCACTTCATTTTCAAGGTCCCAAATCTAATATATATGTTCACTTCCATTTGAGTAAATAAGCAATTGACTAGATTTCATCTTCAAAGTGAAACCGCCAATAAAGCATGTAATTAACTTGGAAGTCAAAAATATTACAAATTCCTCATTAGCACTGAGGTTATATTTTTTGTGACTTACAATTGAAAGGGTCTTTGTCATCCTAAAATGGAACTAAATTTTATTTATTTATTTTAATATTTTAATATCATTTAATTTATAGTTTAGTTAATACCTTCTACTATCACAAAGTTTTCATACGCATTTAAAGTAGTTAAGTGTGATTGAATGCAACCAAGTCTAATAGATTATGATTAACCTGATTAATTCTAACTAAGCCCAATTAAATCAGAAAGCATGCTAACCAAAATAATTAAGCCTAATTAATTATAAAATGTACTTACTGGAATTAATCATGATTTAATGGAATTAACTCCAGTAAATATAATTTATTAGACTTAGTTACATTCAATCACACTTAATTAATTTAAATGCATATGAATACTTTGTGAAAGTAGGAGGTATTAACTATACTATAATTTTTAACATATAAAACATAAATTATTAATTTTAGTTTCATTTTAGAATGACAAAGTCCCTTTCAATGGTAAGTCACAAAAATGATAACCTCAGTGCTAATGAGGATTTTGTAATATTTTTGACTTCCAAGTTAATTACATGCTTTATTGGTGGTTTCACTTTGAAGATGAAATCTAGTCAATTGCTTATTTACTCAATGAAAGTGAACATATATATTGGATTTGGGACCTTGAAAATGAAGTGCACTCAAAATGGGATTTGTGGATAAGTGGCCTTCAAGAATGCAAGGACAATAGTTTTTTCGAAGTTGGGCGGGCGGGCAACAGTTTTCGGTCGGGTCCAGAAAATATGACGGGCGGCTGCCCCTGCCCGAATATTCCTCCCCTGAAAAGTTTGTGGGGGGGGGGGACTTAACGTCCGCCCTTTGTGGGCCTAACTCTGTTGACTTTGTGAATAGAATGGCCATAACCTCCCCCCCCCCCCCTGCGGTGTATAGAATGGTTGGAATAGGCATTGACAAGCCACCCCAAACCCACCTTGAATCAACCCCAAATAGAGTGAAGCCCGTTACATACCCTACATGGAGGTAGCGGAGGTCGCTATGAGGTGGCGCCATTAATGACACCTAAAATCATCACTCCATGGGCCCATACACTCCTACACCATGGGGAACACTTTAAGGTAGTAGAGTGTTGGTGATTGGGAGGTGTTTGTAGGTGTTGGTTTTAGCACCCTCTGCATTAGAACCAAACAAATAAGAGAAGTGCCACGCACATGGCGCAGGTCCACCTCGCTAGCTTCCTGGCACAGGTCCAGGTGGCCCCCCACAATTGGCCGGCCAGGGGTGCGTGCAGACCTCTACCGCAAGGCTCATGTGCCATGCGGCCGGAGAGCACCTTGTTGCCCTAGCCTCTACTCCACCCGCTTCCTGCATTCACTTTGTCCAAACATTTTTTTACTCCAACATGTGTCTATGAGTGTGAGAGAGAAAGAGGGAGTTTGAGAGTGTTGAAGTTGTTCCGCAGTAAGAAACTTGCCAAGGAATCATCCGGCAGAGGGCAGCGAACCCGTGCAGACCTCTACCGCAAGGCTCATGTGCCATGCGGCCGGAGAGCACCTTGTTGCCCTAGCCTCTACTCCACCCGCTTCCCGCATTCACTTTGTCCAAACATTTTTTTACTCCAACATGTGTCTATGAATGTGAGAGAGAAAGAGGCAGTTTGAGAGTGTTGAAGTTGTTCCGCAGTAAAAAACTTGCCAAGGAATCATCCGGCAGAGGGCAGCGAACCCGTGACTTCCAGGTTGGGGCGGGCAGTCCGCTTCGCCACCCTCTCTGGCGGAGGGAGGCAGCTTGCACACATCATGGATGAGATTCATCGCTCTTGCCATGCATAGCGGCTGATGGTTGTTCGTGTGCACGGTATCATAGTTTGCATCCGTTTTGGAGGAGTCATAGCGGAGAATTCATTTTCATGCAAAGAGCAACAAATTTGAAGGAGAATGCAAATAATAATAATACTAATATGGAAATGGCTACGAATTTTGAAGCAATATAGTCAAGGTAACACATAGTCGATCTATAGGTTAACCCATAATTGCTTGTCTAAATGCTTATGCTTGGTTACGACAGTTGTTAAAACTTTTGTTAGGGTAGTCAATCACAAACCACTACCACACAAACCTTAACTCCTTTCACCTAAAAAATATAAGAGATCTCTTCCATGTTGGCATTACATGATCTTAGCGAGTGACTAAATGAACTTGGTTAACTATGAATGTATCAACCTCATAGGCATTGCGGAGATTGCCATTAAGTGGTAATAAGGCCCAAGTAATGCATGACAAAATTGAATGGATAAGGTCGGTGAAACGCAGTGAAAATTCAATGAAAGTTCAATGGAAGATGAGTGAACATATGAAAAGAGTTACAATATTAATTTGAACTAATTACTTGTAAAATGACATTTTAGGACAAAGCCACATTCCTTGGTTATTAGTATTTTATTAGTATTAGTATTTTTATTGTTTTGAGACAAATTGTTTGTTCTATTGGTAAGTGACAATAATTGCAACATTGTAAATCTATAATCCCCCTCAAAATTGCTTACAAGGAATGACAAAAATAATGTTGGGTCAACATGTAGTGTTGGTGACAACACACCGCAGTTTACAATTAGTATTGAGCAAGACAATTAAAATTGGTGACACTAAATATCATATTTAGTGTAACTATGCCAACCAATAAGTGTGAGCATGGCATAAGTTTCTTCTCATGATGGCAAAACGCCAAATGCCCTTGTCAAATTAACATACACTCGTAAATCATGTTGCTTTGTTGTTCCAACTCCACATATGTTTTTGGTCATTGGATTGGCTCGGGACTTCTCTCATATGGTCAATGGTTGATGGTTGTAAATCATGAAATGACACTCAAAGTTCTTATGTGAACCCATTTTGAGTTCACATGTAAAACTTGTTGCAATAATCAAGTATGAAGCATCCCTTGTTTACACTAACCTTAGTTGGAGTCCTTTGTCTCTCTTGACTCATGAAGATCATAATTTTGAGATACAAAATTGGAGTTTGGATGCAAAAAGTCATACTAGAACAAAGTGAATATTCTCTATGTTGGCGTACTTAGGTCCTCCCAAATATGGTATTTGAGCACATATTCCAATTCTATCAGAACAAATGTTATTTTGATGTCTATTGTTAATTACATGGTATCATACACAACTTAGATACAAGTACGTTATCCAAATAAGAAAAAGTAACATATAAGACCCACACACTATACATTTTTTTATTGGTGAATTGGCTCAAGACTTGTCTTATCATTTAGCACTTATGAATCACGAAGATTGTCATTTGAAGTTTATTAAAACAAGAGTTGAGATCCAAATTTTGTATGTGGTCATACTAGAGGTCGTCTTTCTCCTGATTGAACAATTAAATTTTAGGTTGTGTTAACTGTTGAACCTAAAATAACACATACCTCATTAGACTTGAGCACTAGTCCAATGTCATTGTAACATATGTCTTTTTAAAGCTAGTTTTGAAACATGAGTTTTTCCATAAGGTTTACCATATACCACTCAAGTATAGGTTCCCGATTAAGAAGAGTGGCCACATTAGGCTCCCATACATTGTGGTATGTTCTAATTCCATATGCGCCAATTCATATGGGCCAAGGTTAGATGCCCACTGCTTTGAGCAGAGGCCCACCACTATTACCAAGGTAACGAAGATATAGTAAAAACATGACTCCCATAGGTTTATGGGTTATTCATCTCAAGACCCATTCGCAAGAGGTCTTAATTAACTTGAGGCTAATTTGTGCAATCTCAGCCATCTTACCACTTCACACAGGGTCATAAGTCTTAAGTCCCAAGTCCCAAGTATGACATAGATACCTACATGACAAAACTTTCTGGAAATGAGACTTGAGACTTTGTGTTGAAAGTTGGGTTAAGCAAGAGGCTTAATTCAACTCTCAACACAAGTCCTAAGATTTTGACATAAAATAATCATGATCCGACCTCGATGAGAATCAAATTATATTTTAATGATTTCTTGAGGTTGAAAGTTGGGACTTTGCCTCCATGTCGGGACTTGTTGACGTGGGTGGGACTTGGTATATATGTTATAATATAATTGCACACGTTTTCACCTCCGATAAAAGTGAAAGGTGCCCAACCCAAAGAGGTGGGCATCTAGCCCTTGCCATTTATACGTGCTTCTAACTATTCTTCTACCTATTCTTATTTAGAGATGTTTTGAAGAAATGGGGGAGGTTCCTTGTGGATTAAGTTAGGTATTCTAGGCTCTTTGACTAGGTGACATCTCAATACATCATTGTCATTGAGTGGAATATAAGACATGGTGTTTATCAAACGTGCCATTCAATATACATTAAGATCAATAACATTTTAAAATATATGATAGATAGATACTCTGGTCCCTTTTTAGCAAGGGTTGGCGTGAATAAAGTGTCCGTTCATAACGTCAATGACCCGATGCCCATCAGACAAGGGGACATTGGGACAATACTACTCTCCCCTTTCGAGGATGGACACTATAATGACACATTATACTAGTTCCTAGCTAGCCACTAGGGCTGGAGATTCGTGGCACTCAAGTAAAATCATCCATCCAAGATATCGTGGATGAAGTGGCTCCAATAAAAAAAACCCCCCTATGGGGTTGAGGGCCGATTCATTCGAATGTGACGTCACTAGACTAATTCGGGGCCTTTGACTCTATTTCCGGAATCAAATTGCCCAAAAATAGCCATTTAGATGATTCCTGTGTTTTTTTCATCCGCACGGATGATTTTACTTGAGTGCCACGAATCCCCGGCCAGCCACTAGTGCCTTGAAGATACTGGACATGGTATCCCCCCAAAGGGCTTTGAGGTACCCATACAACAAAGTCCAAGGACCCCCCACCATAGTTGGGTGGACTAAGGTGGTGAGCACCACGCCGGCATGGGGAATAGAACCCACAACCTCCTCATTGGGGGCCATGAGCCCTACCCACCAAGCCAAGGCCCGTGGTGCCTTCAAGTCCCAGCATGTATGACTCGGCTAAGGATTCGTGGTGTCTACACACACTCAGCCATTGTGACATAACATTATTCGAATCCATAACAATGTTATGTGGGAATGAGAATATTCGACGGAATATATCCACATTCAAACCACATGTGGGGAATATAAATGCTTATTGTTAAGATATAATAAATTGATTCTAAGAATAGAGTCAAAGAGCTCGAATTAGACTAATGGTGTCAAATCCAAATGATTTGCTTCGCAATCTTATAGGGGTTTTTATTTTTTACTAGAGCCCCTTCATCCATGATGGATGAGTTTACACAAATGCCACAAATCCCAAGTTGTATGACTCCATGACGTATTTGTCTCTTGCAATCACTATAACTTTATTGAGCTTCCACGACATTTCCACTCATGCCGGGTGTCATGGGCTTCATATTAGGTGTAGTTGGTGCTACCACTATTTTCTCAAGATTATGTGGTTATGTGATTTATAATTTGAATATCATGGTGGCATCACACGTTCAATACTTGTCTTGTGTCCACTCACCTATACATAGAGCCCTCTTTGTCAATTATAGAACGAGGTTGTTATGGCATGGCTTAACACTTAAATGCTCAGGGAACACAATATTCATTCAAATGAGAGTTTTCCAGTGAATTGAGAGTACATAAAGCAAACTATTAATCCAAGAATGAAATGAAAACCACTGGAAAGTTGTAGAGTACAAGTGAAAAAATAACGTTTGATTTTCCGCTGTAGTTTCCATTATAATGAGAGTATGTTAAGCTGGGAAATCGACTCATTTAGGTTGACTCAACCTAAATTGACAACATATTGTCCTCATTTAGGTCGACTTAACCTAAATTGACTAACATATTGTCCTCATTTAGGTCGACTCAACCTAAACGAGTCGATTTCCCAACTTAACATACTCTCATTTTAATAGAAACTACACGTCTGAAGTATAATCTAGTATTTATCAACCTAACATGACTTTTAGGCATCCAAATGGCCAATATTATTTTGAGAGGATCCCACTCTCTCAAAATATTGAATATCGTGTTAGGGGTTATTTTGTATGCAAAGAGCATCTTTATGTGGTTGTAAATACCAACCTAGTTATTACACACCAGATGGTCTTGAATCTCCCCATTGAAGGGGGGGGGGGGGACGGCTTTGGACACTTACGGGGTGTATACATGCCACAAATTTTAATATGATACACAATAAACTGACATGATACATGGGACTAATTGCCCCACATTCCATTTCTATACTTCTAACAAGTATGATAACTACTCAAACCTAGTTCCTATATACAACAAACATAGACCATTTTTGGGGATCCTAAACACTCGGGGGTTAACAATGCTAATTTTTTGTGTTGATTCTTGCTTTAAAAAAGGTTATTTAATATATCTACTTGATAGCCAACCAACATTTATGATTACATTTCATGGAGTTGTAAGGTTCAAACGTTTGGCAACAATTGTTTTATGCATATTACATGTTTTGAGCAACAATCTAAATTAAGAAATGAGATAAGTCAAAAAAGGAAACAAAACATCACTATATGAGTTGTAAAAGAACATCACTTAGTTAGTATGCAAGAGGGAGATATTATTGAACATACTAATGCCAAGTGTCATATGTATGCACTAATGATAAACTTGTTGACCATTATTGTTGACCACATAATACAGACTCACTATATTCGTTAATTTGAGACTTTCTCTTGTCTCAAATTAATATATGGACCACAACAATATGGTCTAATGTTTGGGTCGTCCTACCTAAACCATCTTGATATGAGTTCTTAATTGGGTTCTTGATATGAACACCCGCTTCAAAGTATTTGCATCTTACAACATTCTCCAATATTTGTGTGTTTTATCCATGTTCTTATATTTGTAACTGTCTCAAAATGCCGAAAAAGTCCCAAATTAACGAATATAGTGATAGAGGGGTAAGAAGAAATAACACGAGTAGTACATTGATCAACCCAATTAGTGCGTGTTACTATTTGGAGTTACATGGTCTAATAACATCTTACTCGGGAGTTCATTTCCTAACAAAAGTTCGATAAGCTACTCTAACATTGTGGAACATAATTGACTTTGCTTGATAAAATATTACATTCTCGTAAAATAGTTATAGCATTGCGTAACTCCAAATAGTAACATGAAGTAATTGGGATAATTAGTGTAGCTTACTTTTGCCATGTTGCCATTCCAATCTCGATCACCACCTTGTAAGTATTTAAAACCTCTTTGCATAGATTGCAAAAGAATCCAGCTTTAGGGCTAGTTCACACACGAGCCAAGAGCCGTGACCATGAAATTATGGGAGCCCAAAAGAAAGTGTCCAAAGGTCGTCCCAACTCACCTCCAAAATCATGTAGTGTGGTCACAAACCCTCAAGTGTAGTGTGAAGCCATATGTGACCGGACCCTCAACCAAATGCTATTTCAATGAATTTCTATTCATGCATGTCCTCACACATGATAAAATAGAATTAATCAATGGTTGTGAGCATTCGGAGTGCCATGGTCTCTCACTTTTGTGTTAGGCCTACTCCAAGAGATGGTTTTTGAAAATAGTCCAAGTGACCATGAAACATGATCCATTAGATGCCATGTAGGAATGCACATAGACTTTACATCCATCTTACGTTCACGTACTCTGTTGGTCCCTCAAGCGTAGTGTGAAGCGAACTTGGACCGGCTCCGCCTTTTTTCCACCAATGAGAGTGCTTGAAGTGTAATGGTCACGGGCTCTCAGTCTCGTGTGTGAAGTGGCCCTTCTATGAACACCGAAGTACAGGCAGTGCAGTCTGTAGGTGAAACCTGGCACCGTTGATAGTACCTCTCTTTCTTGACTTCTTTTCTGTCTTTCTTCTTCGTTATCACCTTCACACAGTGATGATCTCCATGCTCATACTTTCAACCAACACTTCAGCGCAGCGCCAATCTGAGAAGCATACTTGAACTTCCTCTACAGCAAGCCAAGCCTCCCCTACAATAATCAAGAAGTGTGGTCATGGCCGAGTTCTTGGGACGGGACCTCCCATTGCCCCATATTGTTTGATAAGCTTGGATTTGAGAATCATCTACCCACCTATATCATTTCCACTTGTTCATTCACAGATCACACATTGCCGGGAGCTCAGCACAGAGCGAACTATTCTTTCGCCTTTTACTAAAGAATACCGTGTGCTGGGTGAATTTACCGGCATACCCATCTTTTTGGATCGCCCTTCACTGGGACCAACCAATTGAAATCAAAGCAGGAGTATGCAGTCTGGATGCCAGTGGAGAGCATTGTGTATAGCTTCAAGCGTTTCTAGCCACTCCAAATTAACACAGATGAATCCATTACCTTGCCGTTCAGAGGTTAGGTTTATACGTTTTGTCCCTTCTCTTGTGCCAGGTGCAGCATATTACTTAGGATGATGAACCTAAAATCGAACTTCACTGATGAGAAAGCTCCAGCTTATTATAACGGAGCTTATTATAACGGAGCTTATTATAACGGAGCTTATTATAACGGAGCTTATTACAACCAAGATTTCCTCATCCACCCATGTGGGTGAGATATTCTAGTCACGAGTTTGCCTATAAAAGATTTTTTTTAAGTTTCATGGAACAAAGTATATTATACATCTTCGTGAATTGTGTTCAGGAATATTCCAAAGTAATCAAGAAATTACAAAGAGAATCACTAGGTTTATCGTGCAATTAAGGTATGCCACACTGTTTGTAATGTTGCGTTTGTTGAGTTAGTGACCACATCTCACTTAAGAGTTATTATCTCTAAATTATGGTTCTAGTTCGCAATGAGCAATGCCCACCAAGCAGCAGTCCAGTTCATGCCAATTTTGCATAGCTGTACACACATCTTGCTGGAATAGCATAGAGCTGCTGAATCCACCCACTTGTTCAAGCCTTTCAGGTTAGAAGCCTTTTTGAGTCGACAAGTTTGATGCAAAACCAAGCATTCATAGCAAGCCTGAAATCCGCCTCAAAGTATCATCTGTTGCAGATTGGGTGTCAAATATCATCAGCTGAGTTTCAGAAAAGAAAGAAATCATATGTAACTCCTGAATTAAAATGAATTCCAAAGCATGGGCGACTTCTTTGAGCAATGGACGTTCTCGTTCAAATCAGCATTTATTCAACTTGCATTTAGGATGTTATGAAAGCGATACAGATACTGTAGCGACTTACTGTGCCTGCAAAAAAGCCTGAATTCCGGCTGTGCCAGATAGCATCTAGGCCTAACAACCAAACTTATTTTCAGGTGCAGAGATTTTTGGAGAGGGAAGCAGTCCCCCACACGAATGGAGAGTAGTGGTGCCTTGGGTAGCTCACTTTGAGTAACTTGATAAGGTTCCTGGAATGTGTTAGTTAACTATCTAGTTCAGAAGATCGCCAGTTTCTCATGACTTTAGATAAACAAAAAGCACGCTAATTAAATAAAGTACAGATCACAGCCTTGAGAGGTTTGGCTTTGACCACTTATAATTTTGGCGATTTTGGGTAGGCCACTAAACTAAAGAATGTGAATCCATAATCAACCAATGTGTGTCCACTTACATAGATGCATATCACAATGCGAGGCCAGCCGTACCTGTGAGTTGACGCACAATAATCACCAATGTGCATCGACTCACGTCAGGTATGCTCAAAATCAATATGGGATGCTTTACCAAGTTCATGGTACACAGTAATCTTATTCTTATCTACAATACCACGTGTAAGATTCACATTATGATTGTCTCTTCTCCTTTTGTCGAGCCTAATTGCTTGCACAAGGCATGCCAGTCATGGCTTCAAGTCATTCCTGAAGCTGCTCGCCACTGTCAAGTTGTCCAGATTTTTATATACATTATATATTTTAATGGAATTCTTTATCCAAGTCCAGGCCACATCCACATAAGTCGGGCGATCCGAATAGAAGAACTCTGTTCTGCCTTCCAAACTTTTCAAATCTTTTCCAGTTCAGCTTTCTCATGTGGCAAGCTCTGGTTACAGAGGATATGGGCATATTAGATGATAGGGATTGAATTCAGGATGCAACAAAACATGGATGTGGAGGGAGCACATCAGGTAAGTAGGTCTAATGTGGCCATAATTGAGTGGTTCGTGGTTATGTATAGATATAAGAACATACACCAAAATTACACATGCTCAAGAGATATTGGACTACGTGCTCATAATCTATTAATTGTTCTTTCAGGATGCAATAGCCAGTATAGTTGGGAGGACCTATATGATCATTTAAGAATAAGAATCTTCACATTGATGATGGGAAAGATATTCATATGAGCTCCAGTGCTTATAATTCATTAATTGTTCTTTCAGCATGCAATAGCCAGCATAGTTGGGAGGACCTATATGATCATTTAAGAATAAGAATCTTCACATTGATGATGGAAAAGATATTCATATGAGTGGAGAGGTAAGAAGCTCTTTCGTGCCATGTTGACAAAAGTCTGCACAAAGCGTCTCATTTGTAGTTAAGCTTTTATGTCGATTTATTGGGTCGATCCAAATTCGAGACACCTGTGGCATCGCAAGACGGGGGAGGGGAGAAGCCAATTTAAGCATGCGGTCAGTGGATGGATGCCGTCAACATTCATGGGTGATTTGCAAAACACAGAGAACTGAAGTACCTATGCAGGAATTGGGCAAACCAACCCATACACTCGTTCCTTGTTGGATGCCTAAACCCTTGCCTCCAAGGAACCAGTGTACGGGTTGATTTGCCCCAGCCCCTATGCAGGAGCATTGATTTAAAATTGACCTTACCACGTGTGGCAGAAACATTTCTTTACGGATCTTCAAGGCACTGACTGAGTGGGTTTCACATAATGGCAATCTTTTTGAGGGCCAATCTTCCTTGATGTTTCCTTGTAATAATCTTGATGACCAGGTCAAGTGAGCATGGAAGCCATCCCAAGCCTATGCATCAAAGTGGCAACCCATGTTTCGGTCGATGCTTGATTGCCATACAAATCTATTTACATAATCGTATCATAGTTGATTCCACATCTTGCAAAGCAGAGTCCTGGAAGTTTGAACATACTAGGGGGTTTGTCAGCCCTAAACCCACACCCCTTTGCGTCCTAGTCCGGGTGAGAGCCAAGGCTAACATGCACCTGCTTCGTGGGTCTAAACTACTGTCTGTGAATCACAATCCATTTAGTGAAAGCATGTATAAATCCCTCACCTTTATTTAGAGAACGAAAGGTTATTAGTGTTTAAAAACACTTGGGCACCTTGTGATCACTTGACAACTACATTCCTTACATGAGGCTAACCTCCACATGCCACTTAGACTAACCTACTGCCCCCTTCTTCCACTAATGCCTAATCTACCTACTTGAGTGACCTAATTCCCACTGATCTATCTAATTCCCCTTCTAATCCCCTCAAGCTTTGAGGAAAACCTTTTCACCCACTAATACATGGCCCTATTACCATCAATTTAAAGTGTACCCCACACCCTCAGTCGGCTCCCTTCAACCATGATCCTACGCTGTTTAACTCCGGGCAGAACTCGTCAACGCCTGTCACAGGGCCGTCAACACCCGTCAACAGGAGCAGTCAGTCGTTACCTCAGCCCTTCCCAGCGCAACCGACCCAGCTCCCTTCCAGGGTCCGATCCTCCTTGCCTTGAATTCCACACAGATCCTCTTCAGTCCCCCTTCCCAGCTGGAATCAGCTCGAAACACTACCTTTGGCATTCCAGTGCCTCCTTTGCAATCTGAGGTCGTTCTTCAACCCGGTTTTCAGTCATTCGGAATTCACTTACGCCTACTGCACTTGATTTCTCCTTCAGATTCAGTCCATCCTTGCTTGACCTGAGCTTCTGCTAGCTCACCCACTATGCTTACCCTCACTCCTTCGGAATCCTGGGATTCTTCTCTCACCCCCATTGCTTCGCAATTGCGCATTTACTCTCACCCTGCTCCTGTCTGCATACTAATGCTCCGTCACCTGCCCAGCTGCGGCTGCCATATGTACTCTGTCTGTCCGGGATCAAGGCTTCTAAGCTGAAGGGAATACCTCCTACTCCAGGCCAGGCTCGCCCTCACCTCCCGCAATCTCACACCTTTCAGCTCAGCCGCATTTTCCTTCTCCCAGCCGCTCACATTGCTTAGTTCTTGCCGTTTGGTGCCGACTCTGTCTTGACAAGGCTTCGCCCCTGTCTTCTCTCCTGGTGAGAGTGAGTAAGGAGAGAGCTCCGCCTCCGCTGGCCGTTGTTTTCCAACTGCCGATCCGGGATTTCCTAGGTTGATGGTGGCCCTTACCCCAAAACGGGCAGCAGAGAGCCCAATTTGGCCACTAAGTTAGTCCAACATGGGCGAAGCCCCTGCCCTTAATTGAAACCAACGTTTTCCCACAAGCCATAAACCCCAGCCTTCAAGGCTTAAGGCCTTCCAGCTTTTACTTTCCCTTAAGGCTAACTAACCTTTCCACCTCTCCCCCTATTTCAATCAACCCAACTACACCAATCTAATCCTACAACCCACACTTGCAACTAAAAGTCCAATCCTAACATTTAACTTGAACTCCCACACTCTTTATGTTTTGAATAGATAATCCTAATGTCTAATCCTAATTTTGATACTTCCCGAGCACAGGATCACATGTGAGCATCCATCCTGGGCTCATATCATCTAACTATTTACCTTCAAGACCAAAGTGCTAACTAATTTTCTAATACTCAACTCAACTCAAAGCCTAGGGCTTGCACTCTTTTTATGTTTTAGATAATTGACATAAAACATCAAATCCTAAACACTACCAATCCTTACTCCTAAGACACATGTGAGCACACCATTTTGGGCTCACAGGGTTCCTCGAAATCCTGGGGATTCACTGTCTACCATAGTCAGCATTTACTGCACCCATTGTCCCGCTTTCTCTAAATCACCATTCTGATGGCTTCACAACCTTGCAAGTGAGCCATACAGGAGAGTGCGGCAGAATAGCGTTGTTGTGCTTCGACTTAATGATCAAGCACTTCACCTGGAGTTACTTGGAACAACTGATGTCTTCTTGCAAATTGTCACTGGGCTGGCATGTGGATTAGCTCTCAGTATTCGAGGTACATTCGACCTTCAAGTGGGAGTCCAGATTTGAGGAGGAGAAGGGATGTGATGCATTTTGTTGTTCACACACTGATGCAAGCATTCGCCTGCTAGGAGTTTACAAGGTTTTGGTGGCTCTTCTAAGACCAAAATTTAGAGTTGGAGTTTTACAAAGTTGAAACTCTCATGCATGCTCACCCTGATCAGTGGCATGAACTTTCCACTTTCATCACCATGCCTACCACCATAATCATACTTTCTACAAGACTTCCTCGCCATGGCCACTTGCAGCTTATGAACATAGAGAGGGGATTCCCTTCTGCTATGTGCCAAATGCAAAAGGGTTTGTGAGTGTTTTAATATGTCTTGTCAAACCTAAAGACGCCTTCTTCAGATGAAACTGGAACCGAGAAACCTAAATACCATAGTACCATGATGGTTTTGGCGTTAATGAATTTATTTCGGGATTTGTTGAAATTCTTGAAGATTATTTCTATCCAAAAACTGCATTTTGATGAAGAAAACATGAGAATATGATATGATTTGATATCTACCAAAACGGAATCTTGAAAAGAAATGATTTTTTGGCAATGGTTTGTAGAAACTGTCTTTGGACTATAGTTCACAAGAAGGTCAAGCTATAAATTTATAAGAACGACACAAGGAATCTAAGTTATTCAAAAAGAAATAAGATAATAGAATATGGGATAGTAGATTTTCTTCTAGAATCATCATTAAAAAAATTCCAATGCAAATAGCTCATGACTTGAGACATTTGTGTTGAATTTAAACGTACCATATTCCACATTGATTTTAGAATGAGGACGATTGGAATTAGTTTCCTCATTGTTTGGAAGGGAAGGTGTACTAGTCAATACGAAAGTAAATTACACGGAACAATGTATTGAAGGTGATTTTGTTTCTACATCATTCTTTAGATTCTTGAGTTAGGAGGTTATTAAAAAAGCTCGAGAAAATGCACCCAATTTTTAAATTGCATGTTTGTTTGTTGTTTAGGGCTTTCTTTCAATCCTCCCTGGCCTATTAGAAGCTCAATTTACACTTCAAAGTACCAAATTTGCAACTAAAGTGACCTAATTAATCTAAAGTTTAATGATTTTCATTGAGGTATAATATGCAAGGATTTGAATTGTAATTCACGGGACACACTCCTCCGGTATTTTTGCCTTCCCAAGATACACGTATTGCAACTCGTCTTTCCAAACCTAGACACCAACCCCACTCAAAAACTTGCATTAGAAATTGACAATTCAAAAGTAAAAGAATATGTGTAATTACATCAATAATATATTATGCAGTAATGTTGCAAGGTAGAAGAAGAAATTGTAGAATGAGATTGATAGTAAGTAGACCTCATGACGGAACTCCACACGCATGTGAGGCACATTTGTCTTGTGTATGTCATTACCCTCAGGCCCTCTTTTGAAGTAGTTGTGTCCAACCCAATGTACCTAAACCATGCCCAATATAAAATTGTGGATATAACAATCCTTATGAGTGATATCGATAATAACGTCACCGGTGTCTTGAGGGAGTAAGCATGAACAATGAGCCTCGTCATTTGAGTGTTATTGTTATTATCTAGTGTTGCATTCACTAAAAAGAACCTATTCATTACAATCATATGTTGTGACGTATTCATTGCAATTGTTGACGAGGAAATGCATAAATAAATGATTATAGTTGTCAACCGGAAGGTTTCTATTTTCAATTGCTCAAAACCCTCCAGTCGACAGCCAAAATGATTTGTTTATACAATTTCTTGTCGTGAGTCGTAATGGACAAGTTGCAATGGATGCTTGTGATGGTCCTCGGGGGGGGGGGGTAGTCATTGGTTGGAGTAGCAATATACGTGCGAACAAATGATAGGGTATTTTAAAAACATGGGGGCAAAAAATTATAAATGAACTTAAGAGTAATATAGGGTATCAAAAATGGCACTGGACATCTTTAAAGTACTATAGGGTATGGAATAATAGGTAATTTGGAATTATAAGTAATGCAAGCCATTTTTCTATTAACCCAAAGTAGAAATTTACAAAATGATAGCATGTGAAAAAAAATAAGAGAATTGAAAATAATACCCCCTTATAAAATAATGGTTGTTCGCACCTATATCCTTAACTTTTTAACACACTGCCCCCCCGAGTGATGGTCGAGTTTTCTACTAGTGATTTAGAAAGGAATGAAAACCATACAGACATATTCTCCTCACCATCATTGTGAATTGCAAATAAAGATGATGAGAGGGTAGTAGAATTTCGGTCTCTCTCACAACGTAGTTTCAGATTGATTCAGAGACCGTTCTTTTAACGATGAAACAACTTTCAAATAGAGCAGTGGTATCAAAAGCTTACTTTTCGCTCATGAGGAAACCCAGATTGGAACACCGAATTCCGTGCAATCTCACAAAGATCACATGCACTGAGTTTCCAAACCTGTAATTCATTTCAAGGATTGTGACATCAGCTTTCGCATCAAGAAGATCATCAAAAAGCTTCACACTCTTGCAAAATTACAGACTAAGAAATATTGGCAAGAGAAAGGGAGAGAGACAGGCTTCACCTTTGTGAATTATAGAGCTCATCTGTAAAATCATACGTAAATCATATGTGAATAGAGCTCATATGTAAATCCAAGGCCACGCTTACGAGTGTCCGGGGAGATTTTTGGGCATAATCGGTCAAGATCTAGGGTTTTCTTTAAGTCCAAGTGGTTACATGTTGACATCTTTCAGTTTCTCTTTTATTATGTTGAGGTCACGGGGAGGTCACTCCATTGTCAAGTTGAACACGTGCAAAGAAGGTTTGCTACCCCTATATTACATGCCATAGATAATTTTAAATTTTATTATATATTTTTTTCCAGCATACACATAATTATTTATAATATATTTTTTGAAATTTGTAGTCATCTTCATTTTTGTAGTAATTTTTTCAGTTCAATTTCTGCGTCATTCTAGTTAGAAACGGTATGTTTATAAGAAGAAGAAAAAATAGATCATCAAATTTAGTTACCATTCTTTACTATGTAATAGGTACTGTGTATATCTACTCCTGAAAAAAAATTTGATAAAAGGTTGACCCATTTTGGTGATGCTTTATGTAAAAAGTATGATTTTTTACATGCAAAGTGTTCGCACGTGGTTGTTCAACTTTACATTGGAGTGACCTCCCCGTGGTCAAGGTATATTCTATGGATTCCTCTAAAATGATTGGTAATTTTCCTGAAATTTTGAACTTGAACCATATAATTCTCAAATTCAACCGGTTCATCTGTAACTAGCAGCCAGTTCTCCCCATTCACTGACACTTACAAACGTAACCTATGGGACAAGTGCTACTGACTCATGTTGGATGTACTCTTTGGAGGTTCCACAAACTTAATATTGCAAGTCGTATACAAAAAAAGCAACGATATTTCGAAACACATTACCTGAGCAGCAATACTATATTCCTCCACGAGTGGCTCCTTTGTGAGGTGTATTTGTAAAGGGTCATCCGTGGATAAGCACACGTTGAGCCCCCGCGCAAAGAACATCGGGAACGGGTTCCGGTGGTAGTCCAAAAATAATGAGTTGTTGCTCAACGGTGACATTGATAACCCAATCTGCTTGTGGTGAAAATAAAGGTCAAATTGCTTCCAAGTTGGAGTCATTTGTGATCTGCAATCCAAATCTCTAAGTATGTGTTTTGCAGTTTTCTTTTGAACCTTTCAAGGTCAAGGGTGTGGTGTTTCTTTCTTTCTTTCTTTCCCTTGAAAACCTATGTAGATGATCTACAAGACTGGTATTAAAACAAGTGGTTTTGATAGATCGATGTAATTGAAGTATGTAAGAGGACCTCTAGTACTCTGAATTGCAAAATGGGAATTCAATGTTTTGAGAGTGATGGTACTCAAACCTGTGCCAAGTAGTACAAGTATTGGAGGCCCGGAGACTTGCGGAGATTGTTTCCATGGGCGATGTTGTGTGCGACCATGAATGTGGCGGCCAAGTGGTCTAAATCTCCTGCCTGCATCCCGAGGTAGATTGGCTTCTTGAGGAAGGAAGTGTGGATTACAATGTTAGGGCAAGCCCAGTGGTCTTGGATCCGCATCTGCATCTGCACTTTTTCATCCGCGATGCAGATGCAGATCCAGGAATGTGGCCCAGTGGTCCTTGTTAACTGTAAGGACGGATGAAAACTAAAGCAGGAACTGACGCCCTCCCTGCATAACGTCGACTTATGCAGGGAGTCTGCTATTTGAATAAGACGCAATACTTGTCAGATAAGACAAGCCAACTGCCGACTTCGTAGTGCCTGCCCTTCCCTTGCATCGGAGCAACTTTTGCTTGTATGCAGGCATGACTAGCCAACTTACGTGCATTTGCTTCTGCATCCCGGATGGAGCCCACTTTCTGTTCCCGGATGTAGATGCAGGTGCAGGAAGTCAGTGGGCTTGCTCTTAACCTTTGGAGGCCTAGATGTCCTAAATGGGACTCTATAGATTTTATTTCAAAAAGAGAAAAAGAATATTTAGTTTCTTACTTTCTTAATTTCTTCGATTCTATACTTCACGCTTAGCTATTGAGAATGTCTATGACGTTCAAAAGCTTAATCACATCTCACAAGAGAGTTTGATACTCATGTCACTTGAACATAATGCTTATACCTTCCCATTAGTCTATGATAGTTTGTGATTTTCAAGATTTATATCACCACAATGGGATACATGTTTGTGGTTGTTTGGGAAGTAATCACTTCCAAATTTAACGTGGGAGGATTAATCGACATTTTGATATTTATCTGCATGGATGTGATCTTTTGATGGTGTTTTACATCTTTCCATCTCAAAGAAACGTTACCTCAAAATGATTTTATATCACAACTTAGAATGGGCAAACATGGTACCTATGAAAGTCTAAGGGTGTCTTTTGAGTGTTGGATTGACTTAAGATGAAAGACTTTCAATATCCAAAAACATGCATCTAGAATCAATTACATAGCAATCAAATGCTAAGTTCGGGTGTAGAAACGGACTTCTTCATATCACATGTGAATTTGACGACAACCATGGTTACCTCGCCTGAATGTGGGCGAAACTTGATGGTGTTCAATCCTTTTGACTCACGCAACTACAAAGTTTTGATTTGCACAAATAAACACAAACCATCAACATGTCAACACATTTAAATCCACGTGGATTTGAAATATCATAGTTTTGTATTGTTTGAGACTTGCGAACCCTGAAGAAAAATAAAAGAAATAAAAGATAACATCGGGGTACGTCACCAACGTTAAGAAGAGCCCGTTGGTCCAATACACACAAAGACGATGATAAGTGCCACGCGTGCATAGGAAAGGTCACAAAAGGCTTGAAGAGTGCAACCTTGTTTAGAACAAAGATGTTCGCGTAGACGTAGTATGCCCAATATGCATAGGCCGGGTTGAAGGGATTGTTCCACTCGGCCGGTGTTTGCATGTGTTTCGTGGGCCTCCTCTCGGGCTTGCTCTCATCATCCACCATGTCAAATCCAACCACCTAAAGGCCACCCAACGCAAACACGTGAGTTTGAGTTAAAAAATAGAATCAAAACACCACTTTGGAGCATGGCTTAAGAAAAACCTCTTCCCCTTAAGACCGAATACTAAAGTGTGATAAAAACTCTTTTAGGTTTTTGAAAGCAGAACAAGAGAAACGACGTCATCAACCTCTAGTGTCGGCGTGTATGAGGAACACTTCGCCTTGTTGTTTGAAAGGTTACAATCTTCTTGACATACAAATAAAGTGACTTACAAAAAAAAAATTGATGAAGATTTCACATCATCCAGTTTGGACAAAGGATACATAGTTGCTTATACGAACATGCTAAAAATGTTTAAGATTAATCATCATGCTCATTGTTGGTGGATGCACTACTTACATACGAGTCCTATACAATCGTCCCACGTTGATGAAAGAACGACACAGATCTACCACTCTCCTAGATTTATAAATTTTCCAGTTACATAAGACAAGTTTCCAGTGATGTAGGTCAATTGCCTAAGACTCTTATGCTTGTAGTGGTTTGATCACAATGTCGAGCTTGAACTTACGTGTTTCAAAAACACATGTAGGTGGGGATGAGTCGTAGGGTCAACGGTGACGGCAAACAACGGTATGAACACATTGCTCAAGATCGACTCAAAAGAGGCAAGGATCCCCATCTCTTTGTATACATTATATAGACGTGGCAACTGCACGGGCACCACAATTCCAAAGTCATTAACCTCCAAGCCAATAATAATTGATAGAGGTTCTCAAAGTTTTTGATTGATTGACTCCTACTAGATGCCTAAGAGCTTTTGCAATTACAATATTCATTATACAAGGAATGTTGTTTTATGTAAACAACAACATTGTGGAGACAAAGTTGTAGACAAATTTCATTGTGCACATCTATATGGTTAGCCAATGGATTGAGGTATACTACATTCTTAATTTAGAGTTTCCCTTGGTATTGGCCTAGAAATTATCCCATGTTATGTATAAATTGGAAATATTGATATGGATAGGTGGTCATTCTTTTGGTATAAATATGCATGATAAAGGAGGCAGTAGTTTTCCGTGGGTGGGGGGGGGGTGCTTATAATTTTCATGATGCCCGTTTGTGAGTACATATAGACTTAGACCAACCCAAAGATAAAGGAAGGTCATTGTTGACATTAAATGATAACATTAGAGTCATCTTTCTCTCTTTCTTCCTTCCTTCCTTCCTTTTTCTTTTAAGCATGATATGTCATGGAAAGTTGTACAAAAAAAGAGGAAGCACCATGTGCATTATATGGCCTCATATTATGACCACCATGTGTGTTCATTGACCATCTTACAAGAAGAAGAAGATGTTGTCATAAAGTGGTATTTGTGAAAGCATCACATAACATGCAAAAATGTCACAAATGTTGTTTTCTCGTATATAAGGAAGGCCGACTTGAATTGGTCTTTGGAGGTTGCTTTTGCCAACTACATCTAAATGTATTTACAAAATATTAGTAGCATGGGCAAGTAATAACGAGGGAAGAAGTATCTTTATATCACGAATGTTATGTAATGTTCTTCATTGTTACTTCAAACACTCTTGATAGCAATCAAAACATAATATTCATGATATAAAGAGACTAGTTCTTAATTTTCTGAATTTGTACCATATGTGCCCATACATAATTAGTTTCAAAATGCAAATTTTTCCAGAAGTTAAAGTGCACTCACAAGACTAGAAACTTAGTCCATCTTGGGGAGGGGGGGGGGGGGGGAGGGGACGTCACATGTGAATGTGATGTTTTCACGAATACTATGTTTCCTTGACTTTAACAACACATGAGAGGCATTGCATGCCAGGGGGGGGGGGGTAGATTAAGGATCGATCCTTCCCGCTACCCAATTACATCATAATTATCCTTGAACCCTAACTTGCTTATAGTCACTTGGGCACTTAAAGGTTTACGTGGGTGTATGAAACTTCAAGGTATGTGTTCACAATTCAATATTTGGACAATAGCATTGGACAAATTACTTGAATAAGCCATGTAACATTATCACTGTATAATTCGTTGTTCACAATCCAACTTGCCAATTGATCCCACTCATCTTGTTTTCGTCCATAGATTGAAATTCGATACTCTGCCATCTACATCGCATGAAACATTATCAATCTTATGAAACACGTACCTTCATCGAATGAGATTATATGTTTTTTGAGTTAACAAGTGGCCAACAAATTTGTTTGCAACAATGGAAGGCTACATTCTTTTGTGCAATGAACGTGACCCACACTAATTCTACGTATATTACTTGTAATTAAGAGTAAAAATTAATAATTGTTGCATATAACATAAGAAGAATCTTTACCTTTAAACTATTTTTCTACTCATAAATAAAAAGAGACATTTTATGCCCTTCCTCTCACCCTCCCCCGCTTACACACACAATAATTGTATGGTAAAGTCTAATGCATTCACCCACCTGGTATTTACTAGCTTCAACGTCGGCAAACACTTGCTTTGTCAACTCAGCCAAGAATTGACCTATAAAACAACATCAAATGATCAATTTTATGATATAGATTCAATCAAGCATTTCATCATATGTTTCCTTTGTGTTGCATAAAGTAACCGTAACCTTAGAAATCATAACATGGAAATTATCATATTGAACCAATGCTTATGTGTTATGCCTTGAATGAGATTGTCTTGCTTCAAGAAAATCTCTCGAAGTCGGCTTTGCCCACACGGATTGTACTTAAGGTTGAATTTGTCAAATCGGTGGAATGTGTTCTTGTCCACATGGACATCTAGCAAGTCCACATTCAAATCATACCTGCCAAAATAAGCCAATTATAGTCACATCAAAACTTTGTATACTAAAGGCCATGCTAATAGAGTGGGATTGTCTAATTGGTGAGTGGTCACACGGTGAGTAGCAAATCAATGTTTTCCTCTATAATATGCGACGCCATTAAAGATGGGGTTTCATTTCATATCGAATTGAAAACTACAAAGTATTAGGGAAAATCAAGGTGTTGGATATTCATTTCAAGAATACAATATGTGCATTATAGTAATATTTATAAAATTTAAATAAATCCCATGAATTTGCACAATGCTTTGTAAAAGGGAGAGGTATTATTTTTCTCTAGTGTGTACGTCCATAAAGGTTATTAAAGATTTTGAAGTAATTGTAGATGTATGAAAGGGGCCCCGGATTTTTAAAGAAAAACTTGACAGTAGATGTGTTAGTCTCATCCAGTCCATGATTTTATTCATTGTTGTCATATGGTAACAACCCTCAATGACTACCCTAAAACCCTAACTACATTATTATGTTAAGTAAAGATGAGATTTCACGGTGGGAATTGAATTGCCAACTACATTATTTGAAAATGGGTACCTCTCCACTATCACCCTGTTGTTTAGGTCATGCTAGACCTTATCAACATCTTTCTAAACCAACTTCCAAAGACTTCAATTGGGTGACCTACATTGATAATTGTGTGTGCTATGAATATCGGTTTATAATATGTTCAACAAGCTTATGTCATTCATGATTCATGGTGTTAGAGGCTAACTCGAGCTCAAACTAGCCCTCTTGAAAACATTTTTAGTTGCTCTGAAGTGCTAATTTGAAATTGAGTTTACCTTCTTTGAAAGGAAACATAGATAAGATCGGTCTACATTTGTGCCTACTAGGTGCTAATGAGAGTACAAGTAGCTTTCTTGAGAAGATCGAAATTCTACATGATTATGGGTGAATGTGCATAACACATGCCATATAACACAGCGTCAAGGCTTTCATGACCGAGTTCTAAATGAAATTGCTTTAAACTTCAATTCTAAATTGAAATTAACAATAGTATTTTAATTTCTCCGATTTGAGCTTGAATCCACGGGGAGGTCACTTCATTGTCAAGTTGACACCACGTGCGGACAAAGTTTGCTACCCCTATATTACATGCCATATATAATTTTAAAATTTATGATATTTTTTCTACATATACATAACCATTGATAGTATCTTTTGTATACTTTTTTGAAATTTTTAGTCATCTTTATTTTTTTTAAGTAATTTTTTTAGTTCAATTCTGTGTCATTCTAGTTAGAAATGGTATGTTTTATGAAAAAAACAAATCATCAAATTTAGTTACCACTTTTAACTATGTCATAGGTACTGTGTATATCTACTCATGAAAAAAATTTGATAAAATTTTAACCCATTTTGGTGGTGCAACTTACCAAAAGAAGATTTTTTTTGGTCACACGTGGTGTTCAACTTGACAATGGAGTGATCTACCCGTGCTTGAATCGTAACAAATCTTTTGAAAAATAGAACATGTTGAGTAACACTCGTACACTCTACATGGTCCATAGATTTGAGTTGAGATTTTGTGTCTACTAAAATATCATTGTCGCACTACAATAATCAAATCGGATAATTTCAGTATGGATCAAGATTTGGAATCCACCACATGACCTCATAATAAGATCTCATGTATTTCAACTCAAACTCTCATTGCTTGCAAGTCTAGCTTGACTACACATTTTAATACACATGTTTTCTTATTACGTATTTTCATTTTTTGATTGAAAAGACCATGTTTCCATCCTCATGTTTATCGATCAAAATTGTTCAAATGATAGCCACATGGTAACAATTTGTATGTGAAGCAAATTCCCGATTATTATTGGTTGTTTCTACTTACCCAGTCAAATCCAAGCTCTCAAACACCTCCTTGAGTGTCAAGTACTTCCCATCTCGGAAAATCACGACCTGCTAGAAAACTACATGAAATCAAAGACACTTTGTGGATATAACTTAGTGCATAAACAAAACTCAAAGATTGTATGTAGAATAGCATAGGGTGCATCTTAGTCTACTTCAATAAATGTCCATGGTTGACATGTTTTCACCAATCATTCACAAATTTTGGTGACACCTACCACTCGGAATGGGGTAAAAAGAATAGTCCATTCCAAGTTTGTTGTCAAATCCAATAAACCAAATCAAAATCCTTTTACCCAAATTTGAGTGTCAAACAACTAAATTAAAACACATGACTATAAAATGTTTTTTTATGCATCTTCATCCTCCCTTATGGCATGTGACATGAAATCTTACTCCATTTGTATGACAAATAAGATCCATTCATATCCTACGTAGAAATTGCGGCTTAACATCCAAAAAAGAAAGACTAGGGAGCACCTCATGGCATATGAGAAATTATTTTACATGAAGAAGAAGAAGAAGTTTTTGGGTTTGGGAATTGTACATTATTTTCGCGGGCCTCATCTTGCTCCTTCCGAAGCTTGGACTTGATGAATCGCAAGAGGTGCTTTTGGTTCATACATGACGTGTGGTGGACATGGGTATCAACTTTCCTCACATTGTAGAAATCTCGATGGGGTGCACTTTTTTGGGCCAAGAATTCACGGTCCGCATTCAACATCAAATGAAGACTGAATTTCTGCAAAAAAATAAAAAATAAAAAATCCAATGAAATGAAATTGATTTTAGAGTCTAAGAAGTCAAAAGGTCAATGGGATTAAAAGTACATCATGATGGTTTCAAACTGGTTAATTCCCTACAACGGTGGAGTGCAGTGGCCTCCATAAGACAGAGACTAACGTCAACTGGATGTTCCAATTGCAAGGAACACTTTAGGCTCCTTGATACTACATTCTCAACCAATCATGAAAACTTATCTCTAATGAGGTTATATAGGGGACACTCCAACACGAAATGTGCCTCATTTTCAACTGCATGATAAGAGCAAAAATGGCAAAATCTATTATCCAATCGTGGTGACAAATTTGATGGGTTATTCATAGTTTATGGTATTTGAGGGTACTCTACACTAGAGCTTGAGAGCCCGTGACCATTGAAATCTTATATTTCTCGTTGACAATAGATTGCCAAGGCCGTTCCACTTCACTTTACACTATAGCTTCAGGGCATAACGAGACCAGATTGCAAACCTACGTGGATTACTGCACGACGAATGTAACTACTAATGTTCATGCTCTACCAAATTTTGCGTCAGGTCCACCTCAAAGATTTAGTTAATCGCATGACTGTGTTGTCGTGAGATTTTTAAGAATAGTTTTGAGGTTTGCCTGCTCCAACAATTTGAGGCGGCGATGACATAGAGTGCGCACGTTGCCGAGTGCCATGATTCGTAAGATGCGATGCATATCGGTGAAGAAAGTGGTTGCATCCTGCACCGGAAAAAGTTCCTCGGTTTCTACAAACACCAAAACACACACAAAGTGCTCATGAAACAAAACGGGAGGAAGTTGGAATTTGAGTTGAAATCGAACCAATGATTCTTCTTCTCTATGGACACTCAAAACAATATGATGTATGGAACATTTATATTGATTTGGCATTACTCTACTTTGAGTAGGCAAGAGGGAATTGTTGCATGTACAAACTTACCTTTCATCCATCCATGTTAAAAACTCGTACCCTAGCCTAGTGTCCAACACATCTCAAATATAACCCGTTGCACTACTAGCTCGAGGTTGACTTTGAACTAAATTTTGGTGCCAATCAACTTGCAAGGTGATGTTTGAGTACCTACTATGATTTTTAGAATATTTATGTTGGATGAATTGCATGATTAGTTCCCTCTCACAATTTGATTGTAGATTTACCTAGTTACTTATGAGAAAGGTTGTTTTCCTCGTGAATGTTGGTATTGTCCAAAATAACTTAGGATTCAAGTGAAGTTTCTTGAGAATACTTTACATGCTCATAACTTGATTCGTAAAAATACCATTTTACTGCATTTCTTTAGACACAAAAGAGCAAGTCTACAAAAGATCATTGTTGACCAGCTCCAGTGTACGGAAACATGTTGATTTTGTTCCAAATTCATGAAAGCCTACAACAATAAAGAAAAAAAATGTAATTCAAATCAAATACGATGAGTTTTTGTCAAATAAGGAAAAAAAAATTGTAGTATGCTACATGTGTAACAATAATAATATAGGTACATAAATTTGTCCAAATGTCTCAACTATGAGTGGAGATTATAACTTACGTCCCTCGCCCGCATACACACGCATTACACCGTCCAACATTCTATAAATGTGCTGCACAAATTTCATTTAAGTAGATAAGCATTCATGTGTATTCACAAATCAATTTCAACATCAAAGTTACTTAGTCTACAAAGCTCATGAATCTCCTTCTTAACAAAGTAACACTCACCTATTCCTTCTCTTTCATTCACTACTAATTCAAGTTTGAAAAATAATAATTTGCATTTTGCATTTTGTTCAAAGTACAACCATCTAAGATGATTCCAAGGAAAATATAACAAGCTATCCCCCACTTTATAGTGTTATGATTGTGAATGAGGTTCTCTTGTTATGCTTGTTTCTTCAAGAAGTGAATGTTTTGATTATTTATTCTGGTAAAATAAAATACCATAAGAATGCATTACTATAAGCACCTGGGATGCACCTTCTGCCATGGTGTCAAGATTGAGTTTTGGTATACCGATTGACTCAAGCTCATGGCTTCCTATTTGCCATGGATGAATTTTTTCTTGAAACACATACTTCTCTCGTAAAGCCAAGCATTCTTGTATCAAGATGCATACCTCCTCTTCCTCCATTGATGGCACCTCTACGTACCAAAGCATTGTAAAGGAATGTGTGTCATATTCTGAGTTATGAACAAATTTGATGATAGTCTAAACACGAACCAAGTCAAAATCTCGACAATGAAGACATCAAAATTTATGCAACTTCTCTATCAATATGATTAATTTTCACAAACATAAACTGCATCAAATGGAATATGGTCCATTATTATTATATATAAAGACATGATTGAGTGTGTTGGACACCTGTAGGAGTGACAAGTAGCCTTATAAATGTTTCTTGTTCAGGTTTTTTCCGAAGAATATCAGCGGCAATCGGGTCGGAAGCATGGATGCCATGCATCTCTCCAGATAAATTAAGTGATCTCATCTTATTAACGGGATTGATGTCCCCAGAGGCTTCGTTTCTCGTCCTTGTAGGTGACCGTGGCCTTACTATTGGCTCATCGTCCTAAACACAAAGACATGTATATTAATAAGTGCAATATCATTTGTCAAATCATGATATATTTCAAGCTCCCAATGGTTTTGTTTTTTGTGAGCATGTATAATTTTTTTTCCATTCTACCTCAATGAAAAATACGCTTTGTCACTCAAAAAATGATACGTCAAATGATCTATGACGGACTCAACGTGTTATGTTCAAAAATAAACTCTTCGTAAACATTTCTTGTCAATGTATCAATTTCTCATAACCTCCATCACCTTGAGCCTTTGTCGCAACAAATTGGGCTCGGATCGAAGCAAATTGTTTCCACATGCTAAGCGGACCATACCATCTCCAAGAATCGCATCTACGTTCTCAATGCTACCCTCGTCTCCATCCCTTTCTCCGTCTCCATCCACACCCATTTGCTCATTCATAATGTAATTTTGCTCATCATCATTTTGCAACACATGGTCTTCTTCATCGGAGCCTTCCATGTCGTTAAAAGCGGGTGACTTGGGAGTGGTGGGGCGAATGATGGGTACATGGCGCATCATTGGTGATGTGTGTTGCCATGATGAGCTACTTGGTTGCACGTTACCTATTAAAGTGAAACCAATTATCCATGTGATTATCTACAATAAAATCAATATGAGTTAAACGAATCATCTCGATGCAATAATATACATAATTTGTAGACGCCACTATAATCATCGGTTTCATGAGAAACAACCACAACAAAAGAGCCACTTTGCTCGCATGCTTTCAATGGTAATAGCAACAATGTTTGAAAGTTTGCATGTCGTGAAAGTTTAGTGAGGATTGTATGCATTTCTTTCTATATTTGGTGTTTATGTGACACAAAGTCCGCACACTGACAAAATAACAACATCCAAGGAAAATATTAGGGTTTGATCATACCTAATGATATTCATCAACTAGTCATAACTCAGTTGCTTGAATTACGTAAAGCATATTATCTTGTGTGTGCAAAGGGGAAAAATTTGAGGCTTAACATGAACAACTCATATGTGCAATTAATTAGTGAGATCAAAGCCTTCTATTATTTGGTTGGAATGTGAGGACAACATCTTACTGCAATGTGTTTGAACTTGAGGAAGCCCTAATGGGATGTTGTTCATAGTTGTGGACGAATCGACATTCTCCACCCAATGTGTTGGCACACGAACATTCTTTTTTGAGTGCCCTAAATTAGTCTCAATAGGTTGCTCAATTTTTGGTGGTGAAATTTCATAGCTGCAACTTTCTAAATCTTGCTTTGATTTTCTTTGTCGAGAGGCTTTTTGATTTCTTTTGTTTCGTCTCCTTCTCTCAATTTCTTCAATCTCCATCCGGGTTTGCATTTGTTGTAAAAAACGCATGTGCATGACATATGCGGATGTTGTTGCAAGGCCCACCCCTATTATTGTTGCAAGAGCTATGGAGATCCATGTTGCTTTTGCATTGGTGTTTTCCATGTCACTTCTTCACAATGTCAAAGGAGATGGTGAGACTACCAAAACCTATGTATCTTCACCTTTTTGATACATAGATACACAATATGTTCAAGTTTTCTTCTTAGTTATGCATCCATTTCCTAGCAAAAATAATTCAAAGAAACCAAAGGATATGTTTCAAACACTCCACACCTTGAACTTACATGTACATTCTCACCAAGTTAAGCAAACAAAACCCAAACCACCCAAGCACTTCATATAATGCATGGTGATGTTCCAAGATTGTGTCAAAGATATTGTATCATGATCAACCTACCTAGTGAGGAAAGAGGAACTCTGATGCAAGAGGAGAGGGAGCCTTTAAACCCATGTGTGGCATATGCAATTGGACATGTAGAACATGTGAAATTTAAAGATTTAGGGTTTTCAATCTCCACAATATCAGAAGGTGTCACGTGTGTGTGTGTGTGTGTGTGTGTGTGTGTGTGTGTGATGTTATGTTGTTATGTTTTACGTCTTTTTTCTTTTCTTTTTTTTTCTTTTTCAAAATCTTGGATTGAAATTTATGACACACAATATTGATCCACATTTTTGACAAGTCGCATCTTTCATATTCATAGGTCTTTTACACCTATGCCTACATGCCCATCACAACCTTTCACACATGGAAACTCTCATGTACAATATTAAGACGGTTTCACATTTGGATGTGTCATCTTATTTTGTGCTTATTTTGTCATGTACTCTTGATGCCGTGTTCAACCATAGCTACTTTGATTGTATATGTTGTGTCTTATTATTTGAATTTTCATTGTAACATGTATTTTCCAATATGCAAGAATCCAAGTTTTTTATTACTATACCGCATGTAGATACACTAAGTACAAAACAATTTTTGATCTCAACAAAATCTTGAGTGATTAAACAAAGCATTACTTTATAAGGAAACATTGTGCCAAAACAACCACTCATAAATTTTATGGAACAAATGAAAGGGATCCAATTTGTTGGAAGTGGTGACTCTAACAAACAAAACTCTCATTTTTAACACTTAAGGAATTGTTGGCATGATATGTAATGAAAGCGTATATGTTTGCCAACATCATCTTCAATTCTTGTCTAGAGGGTCCCTTTCAAGATTGCCCAAGTGATCTTGTAATGCTCGAAATATTGGGACATGCAACTACATGTCTATTTTGGGCAAAATATCTTACTTAGGATCATCCATCCTTAAGCCAATACACTTTGATTGCCCACAAATACCACACATGTGACTTAATTTTAGAAATTGAAAAATCCAAATACGTTTATTGTGATATACTAATACTATTGATAATTCTTTAGTAATGAACATCTGTATTTGTACAAAAACTAAGAAAATATTGTCACATCAATGCTACACAAGTTCAAATATTTTTGGTTGAGAGAGTCTCACAATCCCCGTAGGTATGGTCCAAATACCACAAATTTTGAGATAGTAGATGGATTTTGGAGCTAGCTATGTTTCATATAAAATTATCATGGATTTTGTGGATCAACATATATGGAATCATAGCAATCACAAAACATGAAGATTGTCATTTCAAATTTCAAAATATGAATTGAAGGTCAAAGTGAAGATTCTCTTTCTCTTTGAGTGATAACACATGCCCTCCCAGCAATGTGTTCACTCTTGAACCTAGAACAATGTTTTATTTTGAGCATGTAGATCGAACCTCTTTAGTGTATATTTTTAAGTACAAGGCTCCCAATGAGAGATGGGACATTTTACCACTCACTTGGAGGTGTCCAATCAGAAGAGTGTCCACATAAGGCCCATCTACCATAAGGGTTAATAAGAATTATTTGTAAAGTCCCTCAAAGAGTGATGAAGCTTGGAGTTTGGTTCATTATTGACATATTTTAGAGCTTGTTAGCTCGTCATGTGTTGGAGCCCAATCTTGAAAGGTGAATGAAAATCCTTGGACCTCCTTTTTCAATCCCAACATATCATAAATTGTTAGGAAATAAAGTATAATATGCAAATAAGACCCACCACCCTTATTTTCGGACCGGCTTATTCAAGGCTAGCTTGGCCCACCAATCCTAGTATGACAAGGTATTAAGTTGTTTATCTTTGAAAACTTGGCCGTACAACAAAATTTTCTCACCTTGAGACACCCACTAAACATCAATATTTGATGGATATCACAATTTTGTGACCCACAAGTAGGTTCTTTGATATCATTATTAACATTATATTAGGTAATTTGAGACTTTTCATGGTCTCAAATTAATATATAGATTACATAGGCTAGAGTATATCAGTAGGAAATATATTATTAGTCCAATCCCAAAGTTAATGCTTGGCCAATATAAGCACATTAGGTAGAGCACTTAAAACATACTTCAACATAAAATCAAAGGAATACATGCATATTGAATATAGAATAAACTCCAAATCCTTCAGCCTACAAAACTAAAATGTAATAAATACATGTTGATTGCAACATAGGACTTTTGTCCCAAACAAAATAATAAAATAATAAAATATATGGATATTCATGCAAACCCAAACATAATAGGATTTGTAAATAACCCAAAGTCTAGCGAATTGAATTGAACAGACAATGTACATAGACTTATTAATAATCTACTATAATTCTAAATATGTTAAATTTATAATAATACATCAAATACAAAAGATTGGATATTATTGATAGATGTTCACAACCAAACAACTTGACTTCTACCAAGTTCTCATCGACTTGAATCACCCGGCGTGTGCTGAGCAAGGTTGTCTTTCATAAATGTATTATATTTTGGAGGGATTGACAGTGACCCACTATAATTCTTTCTTGATTTCCATGTTATAAATATAGAAATTGTATCTATCTAGTTTGGCCATACTGTCACGTGGCATGGTGTCGAGCACCAAGCCAACGTTTTGGTTAGTTAGTTTATAGGTTAATTAATCTTGTTGTTTAGTTTATAGACTAAGCATTATGTTAGTACAATCCTTGGGGTAGTTACTCGGATTAAAATGGTTGGTGTTTAGAATTACTTTTGCTTTGTGCGACCTTGCCACTTTTTGGAATGTTCTTACCCCCTTTCCGTGGGACCCACTTAGGATCTGGCTTAGAGGGATCAATCTTGCTAAGTCGAGTCTTGAATTTTTGTGAGAGAGAGCTTATGATGCAGGGTTCGCTTCAACCATGGCGGACTGCCATTGGGTAAGTTTTTGAGTTCTCTTCATCTATTTTCACGCTCTTGGATTCTCCATATGTGGAGTAAGAGATAACTCGTCTTGTTTCAAGTGAATCTTGAGAGATGTTATATTTTTGAGAGTATGTAATGCCTTCTTTATTACTTAGTTTCTAGACACCAATCTCATCCACTTGGCAAGAATCTCATTTTGTGTAGGTTGAAGAACATTTCAAAGGAGTTTTTGAGCTCTATGGCGAAGGAGGAAACGCACAAAACATGCTTGGGAGATGAATGTAACCTTCAAGTAGATTGGAATTCACTTGAGTCAGAATTAAGGAGGAATTGAACAAGTTGATTGTGGAAATTGAACTTGACGTTGTGGAAATCCATATAGACCGGACTGCCACGGCATAAGCAACATTGTAGTAAACAAGGCAAGTCGACCAATGATCGGGGAGATCCGGTAGCTAGTTGTAAGTTAGCCGAGTGAAATTGCAAAATTACCGATTTTTTTTGGGAGATTTCGGCCGTATAACCGAGTTAAATATGAAGAGTATAGGAAATCAACCGACCAATATGAGATAATGTAGGAAATTTAACCCCTCAGGCTCAGAATATGGCGGAAATGAGTTGGGTCTCCCGAGGGTATGGGCGGATATTGAATGAGGGAGGTTCTCAGCTGTGTAGGTCACATGAAACTTAACGATGCTTTTGTTTCATTATTGCATTTCATTGTTGACGGCTAGCGTTTAGAATGTATTATGAGTGTGTCTATGGAAGATCTTTGTGGTGATCTTGATAATGTACTACTGAAAGCCATAGCTTTATGAAGGAACTCTACAAAGTTTAGATGATTGTTTTCACATCCACAAAGATACCTTTCAGGGCGTTTTCCTCTTGAAGGTGAAGATGATATTGTTGATTTTGACTCTAACAGTTGGTGAATTTCATTTTTGTATATAGTATGGTATGTTAGGTTACTCTTTTATCATGTTGTGGCCTCAAATCTAATATGAGGTTTTAAAACCTAGGTATAATGATAGAAGAGTTTATCCATGGCCATCAACCGGTTGATGGCTTATTTTAGGTTCAACTCCTGCTACGGATACATTGTTGATCATTCTTGTTGGATGTTGATATCATTACATATTATTGTTGTATGTTGATATGTTCTTTGGACATTGTTGTTGAATGATGTATGTTGTTTGTAGATATAATTGGAAAACCAACTTACTTATCAATGCCCGAGTTTTTGGCCGGTTGTCATTACAATGAAGAGGAAATTAACCGGCACTTGAAAGAAAATATAGGATATTGGCTGATCCAAATTAATGACAACAAGTTTGCAACCGATCAAATCCTAAAAAAACCGGTAGAAATTATGAAGGGACGGATTTTAGCTGATTGAGCTCAAAAATCTCCCGAACCCTGAAGTCGACGCTGAAAACAACAGCGGTGGAAACTCTCCTCCCTTGTCCTTCATCCAGGTCTGAGACTAAAGCAGGGGCATTCAAACGGGCAGCCACAGATTCACACATATTGACCAGAGCCATTGCCAATGTCCTCGCTTCTGCATGAAATGGAGCGAGAGCTTCAAGGTTTTGCACTGATAACTCGGTAGGTAGAAGGGATAGAGAGAGGCCAGGCAACGGTGAATTGAACATCACAGGAAAACCACAAAAAACAAATGAAATACCCGTCAGAACA
Source organism: Polytrichum commune (assembly GCA_950295325.1). Taxonomy (NCBI): domain Eukaryota; kingdom Viridiplantae; phylum Streptophyta; class Polytrichopsida; order Polytrichales; family Polytrichaceae; genus Polytrichum; species Polytrichum commune. Next base: position 43,055,344 of record OX485807.1, read on the forward strand.
CTCTCCGTCCATCACCGCCTGCGGAATGGGCAGGCGGGACGTTCATCAAGACCTCCTCTAGCCATTTCTGGTGAAGAAGGCCGTAGTATTCGCGCTCAGGAGGGAGAATCACTTCTCATCGTCCGGGCTGAAGATTTCGTCTGTATAGGAAAACACAGATCAAAGTACGCACTATAGAACAGATCCTGTTCAAGTATAGTCGTATCAGTGTATTTACCACCTGCACCTATAACCCTGCACCCTCATTATTTCACAAAGCTTATAGGGTAGAGCTCCCTTTTTCCCTGTGCTCATGCAAGGGAGTAGCAAATGTGAGAACTGTATCCAAAATGCAAGGAAGATAACGGAAGTCGTCCCTCCCACTCTTCAAAACCTTTCAGAAGTTTATCAAGGGAGAGTCTATTTCAGATGCAATGTCAATTCCTGCACATCTCAAGCTTGGTGAAAGCGGAAGTTGTTGACCATTTTGGGTTATTGGTGTTTCTACGAATTGTAAGCTTCTCATTGATTTGAATCGGAATTGGAGGTTCTGAAATTTTGGTTGATTGTTTGCAGCTTATCAGCCAGGCGGTGCGCCACCTCTTCCTTCAACCAAACGCCCATCTAAAACTGGACGAGTTAAAAAATCCGGCGAATTGGTTGTGCGATTGAAACAATAGAAGTAGCTCAATTTGTCGAGCCGTTTCGAATTGCTGCTCGCAATGCGATTGAAGCAGGTAAACACGCATAGTCGTCGAAATAATAACACTATCTCCAAATATATTCTTGTGTCAAAGTTATCGACCCACAACGGATTTAGTGTGCTCAATTTTATTGTGCGCATGTTCCTGAACGATGGATATGTTTCTGCCCACTCTCGTCAGGACAGCTGTTTCCAAGTCACTTCTGACGCTTTGAATGTATCGAGGGTGGGTTAATTCATGAAGAAACCTAACATGCTTAGAAGAGTCTGAAGCAACCATCACCAGTCAAAACCTCCAAGGTTTTCATATTCAATTCAAAGAAAATCGAGAATATTTCTCGACAGTTATCCGCTGAAAATTTGTGTTAACCATTTGCGCAGGGTTTGATGGAGTTGAGAATCACGTCGCTCACGGTAACTTGAGTGACCAATTTCTGAAGGACCGCATCAACGACAGAACAGATAATTACGGCGGCTTTGTGGACAATCGCTCTCGTATCATGGTGAAAGCAGTCACCAAGGAAATCGGTTCCGATCGAGTGGGAATCCGAGCATCTCCCTTCACCGATTTCCAAGAAGCTACAGATTCACACACATTACCAGGAGCCATTTCCCAAATGCCCACACGCTCCTGTACGGAAAACGCAGAGAGATTGTGAGTCATGGTGCGTGGAAGGGAGAGTGGCCAGTGCCTGAAATTCGTAGAGCTGGAACTACAAATTGAACACAACAAAACGAAATTCAAGAACTTCGGCGATCGATCCATATTTCTCCAAGGCATCTTTATCTTCCCTGGAAATCACACGAAAACTACAAAACGAAACAAAAGACCCGTCAGAACACTCTCCGTCCATCACCGCCTGCGGAATGTGCAGGCGGGACGTTCATCAAGCAGACCTCCTCCAGCCATTTCTGGTGAAGAAGGCCGTAGTATTCGCGCTCAGGAGGGAGAGTCACAACTCATCGTCCGGGGTGAAGGTATCGTCTGGATTGGAAAACACAGATCGAAGGTACGCACTATAGAACAGATCCTGTTCAAGTATAGTCGTGGCAGCAACCCTCTCTCTCGCAACTATATTGGTTCTTCGAGGTGCACCCGCATTCGATATGGGTTGAATGGTTTTCCCTTCGGCTCATCCTGGGCTCCTACCACTTCTCCTGCTGCGTTTCTGAAACTCTTCATGCTCACACACAACGCAACCAAGCCCTAAATGGATACTTTTATCTCTGAACCCACTTCTCGTAAGATATGAAACTTGAATGCAAGATGATTAGTGTATCAAAATTGTGCTTGTTGCCATTCTCCTCACTGTTTTTGGAGCTTGATTAAACATCATAGTGAACATTATCACACGGGGCATCACAAACGGTACATCAATTACGATTGTGTTACTATTTCTGTGAAAGTATCAGAGCCTGGAGGTTTTTTTTACTGTAAAACTCCCAAAACCCTTGAACCGAAGGTTCTTTGCCTCAAATTTGTCTTCAAAAGACCAGCACCGGAGGTTTGTAAGAAAATCAAATACCCAACCAACACTGGTTAATATGGGGGGTGGGACAGGTGATGTAATGAAGGCAAGTTTTGGGGCTTCATATGAATTTGCTAATTTGCACATCAAATTATCTGAAAACGTAATATGAAACAATAGTATGAGACTCGGATTATTAACTTTTAAGGGTGATTTGAAACACAAGATTCCTGTTTCAGGATTCAACCTTACTTGAGAACAAATTGGGCATTGAGTTTCTCCTTGACAAGTTTGTCTCCAGCTAGAGTAGGATTCATGAGTTTCGTTACTAGCTAGTTTCTCAAACTGGATTAATAGATTCAATCGAGTCAAAAATCTGGGCATAGGTGGAACTTCTACGACAATATACACATAATATACTCCTTTGGTAAGATGATTTCAGAGAATTGCAACCTCAATTTCATGATTTCACAAACCAATTTAGTGATAGGTTCTACCAATTCCAGTGGAATCATGAACTAAGTTCACTATATAGACAACTGATTTGATTTGAACTTTTAATCAATTTTACTACATGTTATGAAAATTTAATGATTTGGTACCCATCTTCACAAACTCAATTTCATGAATTGTGTAAATTTATTTCACAAAGAACGGTACATCATATATAAGATTCTCCTAATCGCTCCCCACGACTAGCTCTACCAAAATTTCAATCGATCTCTCTTATCCAACCTAGTATGAAGACAATGTTTGGAAGCTCTCACCAACAACTAGATGTTGCAACAATTAGACGCCGCACAACTGGACACGTTATGTATTTTGCTCACGCTTCCAACACTTTTCCCATAATCAAATCCACAACCACACTAACACTCTCAAATCCACGAGATTACACACTCCAACTACATTGGGTTTGTGTTGCTTGCTTTGATGTATGGTATGGAAGACCAGAGAAAAACCAACACTGCTTGCTTCCGAATTTGAGGTAGTGTAATGAAAGACCAAATAAAAATTAACACCAAGGTTAGAGGCTTCCATGTAAACACATAACAAAGAGAAGCCAATGAATAATGAGTAGGCAAAGAATTTGAAATGAGGATGCAAGAAGTTGAGAAGTTGAGAATATGAAAACCACAGAGAGCGATTTTTTTTATGAAATTGGTTTGGAAGATTCATGAAGTTGCTAGAGGTAAAGGTCCACTAGCATGAAATCGAGGTGCTCCACATGTCAAGTCAGTTTAGATGAATCATGAATTAAATTAGAAGGTCATGAAATTAGTAGTTAACTCTAGTACAATTGGTTGGAAGGTTCATGAAATTGAGTTTGTACTTCTATGAAAGTCATCTTACCAAAAGAGTATGTTACTCTACAAGTATTTGATCTTTCTAAACTATATATAGTATTTTTGTTTCTCATTCTCATTCCCACTATCAAATGGCACTGACAATAAATATATGCCGAGGATCCATAGCTAACTATGTTCATTTAACCAATCACTAGGATCATGTAATGTTGACATGGATGAGGTTAACTTTATATTTTTAGGCAAATAAAGTTAAGGTTTATTTGGTGGTGGCTTGTGAGTGATTAAGGTTGAGGCATCTATAACTGATAAAAGAAGACAATTAATAGGAGGAGTAATAGTGGGGAATCATTTTTCTTGCAAAGAAAAACAAATTCTAAGGAGAATGCATTTTTTTTTTAATTCATGAATATGGAAATTGCTACAAATTTCGAAGCATACATTTGAGGGTTACACATAGTTGATCTATAGGTTAACCCATAATTTTCTCATCGCAATGCTACTTCTTGACTATGACAATTGTCAAAACTCTTATGAGAATAATCAATCACAAGTCACTACCACATGACCTTTAACTTCGTTCGCCTAAAAAATATAGATCTCATCTATGTTGGCATTACATGCCCTAGTGAGCGGTTAAATGGATCTAGTCAACTAGGGATGCCTCAACCTTGCCCTTGTAGGAATTTTGATAATTGTTGTAGCCAAAAATTAGGATTTGGATGAGCAGTGTTGAGTCAACCTCTAGATCAACTATGTATTATCCTAAACTCTATTGCTTCTAAATTTGTGGCAATTTCCATATTCATGGAAAAATATGATAAAATTGCATTCTCCTTAAATTTTGTTTCTCTTTGCAAGAAAAAAAAATGATTCCTTGTTATTACTCCTCCTAAACAAATGCAAACTCTCTTAATTTATCAATTATAGATGCCTCCAAGATTCATATGCTTGTAGTGCTACTCATCAACTACCTTTTTTTCAATGTAAAAACTTGTATTTAATTTGAGTTTGAGGATTGTCCATGGCAATAGGGTTGGTTGGCTGATGGGACCTTTCACTTGGGAAAGTGTCTCTAAAATTAGTATCAAGGAAATGTTGGACTTTTGGATAGTCTGCAATTATGCACATGTTGTGTAATAACAAACTAAAACTTAGCGCAAACATACAACTATATTATCATAATATTATGCTGGTTTTTTTAAAAATCATTAAGCCACATATGAGACACAACAACAAAGTTGTGGAAGAAGTTAGAGTATTGAGGTAACTTGGAGAATGATGTTGACCATCACTTTGTCCGAATTTGCCCAAAATGTCTGGAATTGCCTAAACACTAGTTTTGAATACTCCATAAAAACTAGGTCACATGTTTACAATACCTTAACAACACAAATCTCTCAACTATGAAAGTTTTTTTTGAAGAGAGCACTATACCACTAATATGCTTGAACCAAGAAGGTAAAAAAAAAAATTTCAATTTTTGCATGTCTTCATCGTAAAGTTCTTCCATTGTGCTATTGATATCAATTTTAATGCATAGCTAGGGATTAGCTTGTGTAAACTCAATTTCTACTTTTACATAAGTTTGCCTTACAAGACAATTTCTAGCTTCATCGTATTTCAAACATGTATCTAGAGTCTAATATGATATGACTTAATGACATTTTGTCCGCCGATTGTAGAATAATTGTATATACTCATGCTAGATCAAACCTTGTCATAAATACAAATATACTTAGTCCTAGTTATGTGATTGACAACCTCAATTTAGGATTTATGAACAAGGTCAGTATCCTACTCATTAGTTACAAGGGGGTGGTGAGAGGTATTGAATTGGGATTTTGATTGTAATGTACAATCACTTAGTTATTTATGCAACTATGACTAACGCAATGATTTTTCATCCCTAAATTGTACACACACATGACATTGACGATATGATTCTTCTATTGAGCATCATTTTACGGCCAATAGACCATTTAATAGTGTAGCAATGTGCCGTGCCATGGAGCATTCAACCATGCTTTAAACTAGGTTTCAAGTACTAGATGAAAATGTATACATGGATTTTTATTGGCGGAACCCATGTTAGAAATAACATATACTAGTCTTAGATGTAGATTGCATCTCTTGTTGTAGTATTTTTTTTAATTGCATGCACAATGTGTTATTTGCAAAAAATTACACATGTAGAGTGATTATTTGACCACATTGCTTTCCAAAGGTCTTATATATAAAGTAATATAAGTAGCTCAGTGGCGATGAATGAATTGTCAAATTGTTCTTGGTTTCTTCAGTGTGGTACATATACCATAATTCATCCACCATGACACACAACATCAAGGAGGGAGGAATTATTATCGTATACAAGCATACCTCTCATCCATCCAATGTTAAAAAACTTGACCCCCTATAAGATTGTTGCCGATTCATCTCAAATGACCTCAAGCTGATTAATTCGGGGTCTTTAAAACCGATTCCAATGTCCAATCAACTTCAAAAAGTAACCTCTGGATTGCATACTATTTCAAAGCTTTTATGTTGAATGAATGAGTGGTACGCTCGTATGCAAATGGTCATCCCAACACCAATTTGTAGTAGATAATTACAAGGCAAACGGGCCTTTCTCACATTGCAATGTAATGACCATCCTTTTCCCTGATTTTATCTTTATCAAAGTTTCTTTCTGTTGAATAATTACAACCAAAAAACTGATGTGAAATTCTCATGGGTTTGCATTTGCTTGCAACCATCACCATTTTTGGTTTGAAGTTCAAGGGTTTCCAAAATATATCAAAAGTCTTTCGATTCTTGAGCCAGGTAGGGTCAACGGGCTCAAAATTCTCATCGGATTGCCCGATGTTGGTTATTTATTTATTTATTTATTTCAAAAGCCTTTATGAGACAATGATATTGTTGCAACACGGTGTTTCAAATAGCTGGGAGTGTTCACCTCTACATTTCAATAATGGACCTCTCCTTCAAAGTATCTCGTCAATTTAAAGAGACAAAACATCATATAGGGGTCATAACATTACTCAACATCCATTGTTTGTTTAGTGGGTCCTCAAAATATAATAGTTGGATGCTCAAAAAACTAAGTAGGAGTAATGTGTCAAATCATTTGAAAGATGACTACATATATTGCAATTTAACAAAGCCAATAAAATTCTACATCACTAACCTCTCTTCCTTCCTTCCCCTCCTAGGTTTCATACTCCTCTATCTCCTTCCTACCTTAAGTATTCCATAATCCATCTTTCCCTTGTCTTCATATGCGTTATGTTTATTAAAGCTCTAGTATATTCCAAGATAATGATTGTGTAAGAACAAGCGGCTAGTTGCAAGAATGCTCTGCCATATTATTATTCTACACACATGGCTAATTTTGGGTGGTGGTCCAACCAAAGACAAATTTTGGACCTTTTGGGGGACTACTTGAAATCAACAGCCACTTGTAATGGTCTCCACTTGAAGAATGAGTTGCTAACACTTCCGAATCACATCACATATGTGGTTGGTTCTGATTGGTTGCTAAACTTTTTGGTTCCTTTTAGTTACCATCACTAAGTCACTTCCAACATGATAAAGCCGATAAGAAGAGGAAACAAGAAGTCACGTGTGAAACTACTAGTCAAAACAAAACAAAAAAACAAACAAAATTCATGGTTATAGTTATCAAAGCTTTGATGGCCACACTAAACCATATTAGGTCAATGGTGGATAATGTCGGCCACACTAAACCATATGTTTAGTGTAAGCTCCATGGAAATTATTTGGTAACTCTTCTTAATTGGACACCTATATTTGACCAAGTGAGCATGGTCAAATATATTTGATCAAGGGAGCATGGTCAAAGAACAAACGCCACAAACTTGGTACATGTTTAAAATAGATTGGACTATGTCTTCAAAATTCTATTACCCAATTCACACTCAATACGAACACAATCGGGAGAGACCTATGTTTTTAATCAAGGAATCAACAAACACACACTTCCAACAACTATATTAACTAAAGCAAGGGAGGTCCGATTGTCAATCCCGTTTTTGTTGATGTTTGACCACAAATACGCTAATGCAATACAAATTTGAAGACATAAATTTGAACAATGAAAGACAAAGAATAAGGAAAACAAACCAACTAAGACCCGCATACTACATTCGTACATTTTTGAGAACTCTAAGAGGAAAATTGTCTCGTCCTATGGTAGACAACCCTTATAATTTGGTTACTTTCTTACAATCAGGACACCTATATTTGAGTGATAATATATCTTATCAAGAACAGATACCAAAAAGACATATGTTTAAAAGGGATTCCACTACATACTAACAAAATCAATAACCATTCTAAGCTCAATAATCAACATATTGGGGGGACCTGTATATGACAATCTAATGAGCATGAGAATCTTTACTTTGCTAATGGATAAGATATTCATATGAGCTCCGATTTCTTTGAGGAAAGTGTTAACGGCCTCAATTTGGATTTGCTAATCATCCGGGTGCTAATCGCGTGTTTCATATTCTAGGAGAAGTGGGCTAAGCCGGAAAGAAAGTAACCATTTAAGACCCACCTACACATACCTTTAGCCCACTTCGACTGCTCTAACAATTTGGCAGGCTTGTCCAGCTCCACATCGCCATGTGCCACGAGCATTCCATGCAAGCGGCACCTTTTGAATATTCTTCCAGTTCGTTCAATTCAGGTGTGCCCAATTCGTTCCGCGGAAAAATTGCACGGAGACTCACAGAATTTTGCAACGAATTTGGGAGTCGGAGGATACTTGTTCGAGGCGTGAGTTGAGATTGGCTGGACTGAGCCCCCACCACAGAGGAAGTCACCGCCTTCGCATCGACTTGAAAGTTGGTGGCTGTGTCCTCTCGCCCTTCTTCGATCGCTGTGGTTGCAGTGGGTTTTGCAAGTCCATCAGTGGCCATGGCCGCTCAGGGACTTGTGACGATGTCCTCCTGCTCGTCTTCTCTGCTTGCTTGTCGACCAACTTCGATCCGGAAGTGCAACCCCGTGTCGCAGTTTCGCGCTAAAAGTGTTGGAGCAGCGGTGGTGCTACGGTGGCAGCCCATTCGGAGCTTCTGGTGTTTCCCTTTCTGCTCGTCGTTTAGGTCTCCCTATCTTTTCCTTCTGGGTGGGAATCCTCGCCATGTTTTTGTTCATGGGGATGTCGACTTTGCGTCATGAATAACCTTGAAAATCGTCTTAGAGAGTACTAGGGGCATTGGATTGCAGATTTATGCTATTTTAGTGGCCAGATATCAGTAGAGAGGATTATTATGTCCAAATTATGATTTTGGCTCGCGGTGCTGAACGGCCACCAACCAGCAGTCCTGCGGGATGGGATTCCTCGCCATGTCCATGGGGATGTCAACTTTGCGTCATGAATAACCTCAAAACTGTTTTGGAGAGTACTAGAGAATTGATTTGCAGACTTCTGTCCTCCAATGGTCACATCTCACTAACGAGAAATATTATGTCTAAATTATGAATTTGATTCGCAATGACCAATGCCCACCGACCAGCAGTCCTGCGGGATGGGTTTCCTCGCCATGTCCATGGAGACGTCAACTTTGCGTCGTGAATTACTTTCAAAACTGTCTCGGCACTAGGGGATTTGGATTGCACACTTTTGTTAATCAGTGGCCATAATCTCACTTACGAGAAGTATTATGTCCAAATTATGAAGTTGGTTCGCTATGATCAATGCTCACCAACCGGCAGTCCGGTTCTTGCCAATTACGCGTAGCCGTACAGACATCTTGCTGGAATAGCGGAGAGCAGCTGAACCCACCGACTTGTTGGATTCAAAACCCTTTTGAAATGACAAGTTTGATGAAAAACCAAGCAATCATAGGAAGCCTGAAAGAAGTGTTCGTTGCGGACTTTTTGGGTGTCCATTGTCAGCTGGATTTCAGAAAGAAATCTCACTCTTGGACTCTTATGGAATTCCACCCTGAAGAGACTCGTTGAGCAATCGACGTTCTTGTTCGGAACCAGTAGTTGGTTAGACTCGAATGTAGGATGTTCTGGAAGAGGAACAATCTATTGTAGCGACATACTCTGCCTGCGAGAAGGACTGCACCAAGTTCCGGTTGTGCCAGATAATATCTAACAGCCAAATGTATTTTCAGGTGCGGAGATCTTTGGAGAGGGCAGCAGTCGACCACAAGGATGGAGAGTAACGGTGCCTCGGGTAGCACGTTCCGAGCTGGCCCTTCTCCTGCTGACAAGGTTGAGCAAAGTGAGTAACGTAATCAGTAAAATGAGATAATTCTTGTGGAGTGATGAGAGAAATGAACCTCTCAGTTGCCAATACCTGTGCATTTTGAAATCCTTTATATTAGAAGCAAGATTCCTTTCCCATTGTCACTTCATGCATTGGGTAATATCATAAATTTGTCTTTCGCTGTCTTAGGGCACCGAAGGGCACCGAAGGGCTTTCTTGTTAGATATGGTTTTAAATTCTCTTGCAAATGCTTTGCAGGGTCTACACGCCAATATAACTTTGACACAATTGTATTGGAGCCTACGGGAAAACATCTCGCAACGGTGGTGTGGCTTCATGGGTTTAGCGACTCCGGAGCTCGGTACCTCCCGTGTCCTGATGTCACCCCTTCATGTGCAAATCCATCTAGTCAAGAATTTCACCGGATTCTCGTGACTTTTAGAGGTATACAATGCATGTTTTATGTATCTATTCACAACCTTGTGAGTTTGGTTATGTGCACTGATAAGTTTCAGTTTGGAGGTTTCAGGTGGGCCACCGAACTAAAGAATGTGAATCAATTATCTCCAAATGTACGTCGACTCTCATATACCTTTGGAGGAAATCCGTTATAAGACGTTCCTCGTCTATGGCGTACTTTGGTATTTTTGTGCGATGCTGTAAAATTGTTCCTCGCCTACAGAAAACCACGCATCATAATGCTCTCTTTTGATTCTGTGCAGATACGGTGGATCATACCGACTGCATCACTTGCACGTGATATGCCAGTCACCGCCTGTAAGTCAGTAGTGAAGTTGCATATTGTACGATCTTTAATGAAGATTTTTAATTTTCTTTTGGTAATACTCAAATCTATTCAATTTTGTGCTTCCAATGTGGCAAGATGTGGTGAAAAAGGATGTGGGGGTGTTGGATGACAGGGTTTGAATTCAGGATGGGACAAAACGCGGATATGGAAGGTTTGGACAGATCTGCACAGCGTGTAGTCGAACTTCTTCTTGATGACATGAAACGAGGTAAGAAGCTCTTGTGTGGCATGTAAATAAAATCATTTAGTGCACAGAAGTGTCTCACTTATTGAAATGTTTTCACCTTGATCTACTGGACTAATCCAACTTTGAGACGCCTGTGGCAACATTTGATTCCAATGCAGATGGGGGAGGGGAAAAGCCAAAGCTTGCAGTTGGTGGATTTAGCCAAGGGTGTGCCACAGCACTCTATATTACAGCATGTTCTGTTATAGGCAAGTATGGGGGTAATGGGAAACCTTTTCCTGTCAAGTTGGATGCGGCAATTGGTCTCAGTGGATGGATGCCCACTATCAAGTATGCACATTGCACCATATTCCTCGGCTCGTTTTATGAGCTGTCGTTTTGTAGATTCCTATCATTGTTTGTCTCATCACAATGCAAAAAATTCGAGGTGGTAGTGCAACATTTTTCATCGAACAGGAAACTGTTGATATGGTGGATACTTGTACACACCACTGTTGGCAGTAACCTGTGATCTTGCTATTTCAAAAAAAATTGAAAAAAAAAATTTCTAGTAAATAAAAATGAAGATAAAAATATTTCAATACAAATTAGAATGGAAAATAAAAAAAACAAGTTATAAAATTATATAGTAAATATTGGATCAATAAACATGGCCAAATTTCATAAAAATCAATTTCTGAAATTAAATAGATTATTGTAAAAAACTTATTTTCACCACATCAAGAAGTTGACGATACTCTGTATTGTTGCATGAAGAGATTTGGTAACTCAAATGTTGGGAAATCACAATGGGTATGCACGCGCAAAGGACACTTCAATTTTTCTAGGACATTGTGAAGGTGAGTTCCTATTCACATCATATTCTGTAAGCAAGGGTTACAAGAATTGAAAAATCATCATCTCTAAATAAATGCCAGATTCTAAAAAATCTGCCCCTCACCTTAAAACATGTGATGTAGATGACGGTGTTGTACCAGCTGGGTTAGCAAAGGCATCGGCTGCTGCATTTCAAGGAGTTGGGTTCCAGGATGTTACACTTAAGACATATCCGAAGTGAGTGAACCAACAACTCTTATCAGTGGATTTTATATACAAACCCTGCAACATTGTGAACTTCCTACAACAGTTACAGAAAATAATTGTTTCTCATGGACACTTAAATTTGTCAATGTTATCCAGGGGTGGGCATGCAGCCCCTCGGGAAGAAATTGAGGACATCCGGCAATGGGTTACCACAAAATTGCAGCTGGAGAGATAGACGCAAACTCGGTTGAATTAGTACATCATTTAATCATCCTGCCCTTCATTGAACTCGTTCATCAAGGACGGCAAGTTCCACAGTCAGTGGAATCAGTCTTTTACAAAGCTTCCATCAGTGGGCGGTTTTCCCATGAGTGCATCGGAAGATCAACTTGTTCTGACAATTATCAGACTGGGGATCCAGTATTGTACAATTCAATGCGCAGTCAAGACATTCTCTCCCTGAAGATACCTCCATAGCTGAAAATAGAATTCTAATTTTACTAAGAATTAGTTGCATTGGCCTCTGGAATTACCTATTGGTTGTTATCTAGAATGGTACATCAGACATTCAAAAACTCATCTCAACACAAAAAAGTTGAGACGACTTCATAGCTGCATATTTGAGCTTTGCTGGGTGTGTATTTCTGTACCTTTGTTGAAGTTATGGAAGAATCATTACCGATCAAGCACTGTAGGGTTACTGTCAAAGTCAGGTCTACTCCCTGAATTGCTTCTTTCAATTTTCACTTACTGCCGATGCAAATACATGAAATGCTGAAGTACTTTAGTCAAAATGGATGGGGGTGTTTGCCATTTTCCAAGCATGCAATCACATAATCTTTGAAGAATCGCACTGAAGGAAATTGTGGATGGCATGGATAAAAATGCATCTTGGTGTTGTGTAATACACTGTTTGAAAATCACTTCTTGGATTCTCAAATTAATGCATACGTCAAAATTTGAGTCACTTGCGTGGCACTACAATGTCACTTCTGTTGATGTATATATATCACAGAGACTGACTGATGTCCTTCTATGTGCTCGCAATCCGTTGGAAGCTTACAGCCTGCTTGTAGTCATACATATGGCAAGCTAATTGAACTTGCGTAATTCCACAGCTCCACTTGCATGTGCGGTTGGTATTCTCAATTCACTCGTTACCCTACGCATATCCTCCGCTTTACCAGGGAGCATGAGTGGGAAAACTCCGGTTTTATCAAGTCAGTATATATTGATATTTGATTTGCCGAGTGTTGTCACTGGTCTCTTTAATATGTACATTCAAAGCAGCAACCCGGTACAGCTGGAACCTGCTGCTGTTGGAAAGGATCACACTGGCCACCAGCCAATGTATTTAATCTACATGCAGCACCTACGACATTCCCATATTATTTGTCACCTTGATCATGAGTCGGTTTGCTCTCAACTTGCAGCCTGATGCACAACACACAGGTTTGATTACAATTCCACCTTCAAGTTGCCTGGCAGCATAAAACCAAATCCTGCAACCCCAAATAGCTGTCTGTTAGGGGCTATCTTGAGTGTTTTTTTTTGTCACCGAGTTTTCCCTTTTAGGGTTCTAAAATGAAAACACTAGAAAAGAAAAGGTTATGATTCATGCCAATCTGTGATATTGATTTCCTTGGCACCTGATACTACAGTCTAATCTGAAGCTCGTTAGAGAACAGTGGAACGTATACATGAGAATGGGATTGTGACGCTCACCATGCAGCCCTTGGTTAAAGGATCCTTGTCTATTGTGAATGAACCCCATCTCCACTACGCTTTGAAGATCTCCGTCACATAAACCCTCTGTCTGCGCAAAGTCAAGTTTGCAAAAGCACGTGATGTTAGCAACGAAATAGCCTTGATCTTATGAATTCTAGTCATATGAAACCAAAAATATGTCAAGTGCATTTCTCGTCTGCTGCTTGCTGGAAGCCTTTTGTGTCAAACATGCAAGCAGTAAAACTTGTGTTCCTCAAAATTGCAGTACCTGCGAGAGAGGATCGCTGTACGCTTCGGGGGAGACCTGGAGTGACACAGGCACTTGCATGCTTGAAGATCGTCTCAAGTAAGCATCACACGCAGTTCCCATCGTTCTGAAGTCCGAGCCGCAGGAGCCAGGAAGAATCTGCTGTTGCAACATCTGACGCTGGTATTGAGGCTCTCCGTAGGAAAGGGCGCCGGGCAGTGGATCTGGACCCATCAATGTCGTCTCCGGAGACCGGGTTTGCATCATCACCTGCACATTTTCACCCATATTCTCACGATATTCAGCATCGAAGCCACAAACGCATGGATAGAGATGGCTGAATGAGAATAAATTCAAAGGACCGTTGGATTATGATACAATCAGGGTTACACTACCATAATCCGCCGTTTTGCACATTCATGACCAATTCTCCGAGACTTGATGAAAGGCGTGGAGAAAACTAATTCAACCTACCTCTTTGTTGAGAAAATTATCAAAATTGAACTCGGGTCGTGGATTCACAGCTGCCAGCTTCATCGACAAAAACTGCAAAGAAGTATTTGCAATATGATGGTAAATTCCAGTGCAAGAAAAGTTGCTGAGAATGTAATGAATACAAGGGAGCTCGGACGACGAATATGCTTCGGGTGCGGTGCACTTACTTCGATCTGACGCTGTAGTGATTGCACATAGTTGATGATCTCGTCCAACATGACGGCCTTTCCTATCACCTGTTATAGTGCAAGTGGCACACATTAGGTTACTTGCAGAACCCCTCTTTCAGATGAAACAGACAGACATATCCATACATGAGAACTTGTCATGAACTGTTCAAACAAATCGACCAGAGTCACAAGGAAGAAGGTGAGGCACCTTGCTGCAGCCTGGCACAAGATCCTGTAGAAACTTCATCCGTTCGCTTATCTTCTCCCTGCGAACCTGATGAGAGTAATGCACAATCCGGTCACTTGCTGCTTTGTTCTATGTTGTGTGAACAAAGGCTTGATGATACATTGGATTTTTCAGTCTTGCCTTTTACATGAGCATTCGCAGCATGGAATTGGGAATGGTAGTTAGATGCTTACCCTTTCAGCAAGGCTATGGCTATCGGTAGCTTGGCCTCTTCGAGCGCGCACATGGATGTAGTCCAACTTCGAGGGCTCCGAAGGCTTCGAGTTTGCTTTCAAGGATCTAGGGCTGGAATCTCCGGAGTGCTCACTGGCGCTTCGCTCAATCTTCAGCTTTAACTCATCGGCCTCATTCATCCCCACCCCATGAGCTTTCAGACGCTTGGCGTGCACTTCATCGCCCTGTAATCAGCGTGGCCGTATCGACATGTCAGAGAACGCAACGAAATCATTCGTAACAGACCTGCAATCGACGAGCTTGGCACTACAGGACATATATCGCATTCTGCATGCCATGACCACCTAACTTCGTTATGGAGATGGTGCCGACTTTTCTGAGCTATTTGTAACTACAGTACACAGATCGCATTTCTTCATGCCATGGCCATCTAATGTGGGTTATGGAGAGATAGCGGAGACTTGTGTGGACTATGTTGGCATGAGTACCTTGCTGTCTCGGGTGCAGGTTATTTCGACATCGGCCAAAGACTCCGGTGAGCTGATCTTGCGCTTCCCAGCTTGTCCGGAGCAAGAAGAATTTTCGTGCGCTTCACCTAAATCGCTGGACTCGTTGTTTCTGTTGTTCACCAACATCTTAGCTGTGCCCCGTGAATTATCAGCTCCCTCAAAGGCCTCCAACCGAGGGTGAATACCCAGACCTTCGGGGTGGTTCGGATGCTCAAACTCAGAGGCGAGTTCGGAGAGATGCTGCGACCGATCTCTTGCACCGCTTAGGGAGACTCGCGCTGCTGCAGAAAAACTTGCAGAGCTGCTGGAAGGCTGGCAATCAGGTTCTGACAATGTGGTGGTGTCGTATAACGAGTATGGCTGAGATCGATGCTGTAGGTTGTAGCTGGTTGTGCTGCTGCCGAAGATGGAGAATTTGGCAGCTCGTTCGGTGAAGCCCGGATCGAAAGCGAACTCGTGTTCCCCCACGTGGCCATGATGAGCTCCTTGTATAGCCAGACCACCTTTCGTGGGATCCATGCTGAGGCCAAGCGGATAGGTCATCAACCGAAGCTTGTGCATGATTTCTTTGCAATGTGAAAGAACTATGGCGACTTGAAGTCTGAATATGTCCAAATTGCCCTGGAATACGTGTATATGTCGTAGCCGCACCAATGTCCTATGACGGTGATAAGGAGGTCACAGAATGCAGCACCTTGCAGTGTCCCAAATTGGAGTTGGAAGATCTGGTGCACACAACCAAGGAAACACAGTATGAGGCAAAGTTGCACAATTAATTCGCGGAGAACGGGTTGAGAGGTGGAGGAGGAAGAGAGATTCTTGAGTTTTGTTTCACTAGCTCTCGTTTTCGTTGTTGCTGCAAATGTTGAGGAGCGTGGGACGAAATCACTTGTTGTACTCTACAGAATCCCTCTCCTATGACCTTTAAGCGGTTAGCCATAGCCGATTATCCCAAGCTTAGAACATTAAAACTGTGACCCACGTTACAAGTGAGCTAGGATCAACAATCCTGGTCGTCACAAACCCAATGTGATCACAAGAGACAGACCGGTAATAACAACTTACAAGATTTCTGGAAAAGATCCGGATTCTTAGACACACATTGCGGCACTCTGTCCCAGACAGAGATCCTCCGCACCAACCTGCCAACATCATTGGCACCGGCCTTCGATGCTACACTGACTGAGGCAAGGCCATCGCACTCGACTGAACAAAGTAGGGAAAAGCTTTCAACTTCACAGGAGGAGGAAAAGTATTGAAGTCACAAGCGGAGTGTAATCTCCGCTCCAATCTCTAAAGTTAGTTACCATGAAACTGAGTCAAACTTTGCTTAAGAAAACGAAATACTGAACCAGCTACCCACTTGTTCCTTCCACCCACATTCGTGTTGGAATTAGGTGGAAGGTAACCCAATTGTGCATCAAAGTGAAAATTTTGCTAACAATTCTCATGCTCCCACAAACTGCCCGACACAGCTAAATGCGGATATGACGATCATAGCACATTTTAAGATTCTCACCTACATTCGATCAGCGAAACAAGAGAACTCAGCAGTCAGAACCTCGTCCTAACCTAATCCCCAAGTGCTGAAGGGTGAGCATTCCAGGCCAGAAAGGAGGTGTGGAAGGAATGGATTGAGGTTGTGATCAAACCTACACATGGCACCTGGTCCAAATTGGTCGAATCCTCAAACTTGCGTAAAGAGACAAGTAGCAGCGGCAGATCAACGAGAGATATTGTTTTCAAAGTATACTATCGGTTGAAACTGCTAAGAGAGCTGCTCACTACTTCACGAAGTAGGTAGAAGCGATGAAGTGCCCCTGCTAATACCCCTGCTGCAGGAATGTCGAAAACGAGCAGGTAAAAAGGGAGGAGTGTGTTGCGAAAGGAAACGGCTCCTCGAGTGCAAATGTCGGAGATGAAGACAGGCAGACAGACATCAATGAAGGTGGGGGTGGGGGGGGGGAGACAGGTAATGACACCCACTCATTATTGTGCTGGAGCACTTCCCGACACGGTGTGTGTGCAGGGACACCATTTGACCCTGCTACATTGCATTTTACTCATAATGCTTCTTTCTTCGGCCATAAACATCAGGGACGGTATGCACAGGCTCTACTCTCTTTATGACCGTCTGAGCAGTATATGGTATCGGCCCACCAGTAGTACAAGTCTTAGACTACTGCTGTGACACTGTCTGATGGCGGCTCATGGGCGTTGCCGATCGACTCAATTAAAGTCCACCCACACCACCGTCATTACTAGCTCGCTAGAATAACTCCCGACTTCACCACTCAATCCAATATCTATCTGCACACTCCAGGGATCGGGACACACATGCAGGAACAACAACCCAGCTGATCATGCAGACTTGATCCGTTACCTCTTGCCTGCCTGTCACCCTGTTGGGTCTGCCTCCACACGAATGCGAGCGTGCAGACACTAATTCCTCTCCGTATGATGCGATGAAGAAGTAATCGTACACCTTGGATCAATCTCTCAGCTTCAGCCTTTGCAGGTTACCACTCTTAATAATTCCCACCGATCCTTCCACTCTCTAATCCCCCAGCGGCAGCTCAAGCTAGCTGCTGCCCCTCTTGATCGACCTCCTTTGAAGGTTCGGAAGGCTTTGAAGGTTCTGAAGGTTTGGAAGGTTTCATATGACGACCTTGATTCCGAATTCCACCAACCTTCCAGCCCTTTAACCCCCGTGATAGTTCTCCCCTCCTGATCTCCTTGAATCTGTCAGCTTTCAAGGTTAGTACCTCGGTTCCGAATTCCACCAATCCTTCCACCCCTAACCCCGGCGGCAGCTCAAGCTGCTGCTGATCCCCTTACGATCTCCTTAAATCTCTCAGCTTTCAAGGTTAGTACCATAATTCCGAATTCCACCGAACCCTCCACCCCTAACCCCAGCAGCAGCTCAATCTGCTGATGATCTCCTTGAATCTCTCAGCTTTCAACGTCAGTACGTTAATCCCGAATTCCACCAGCCCTTCCCACCACCTAGAACCCCGGCGGCAGCTCAATCTGTTGCTCCCCGCTTGATCTCCTCCAATCTCTCAGCTTTGAAGGTTAGCACCTCGATTTCAAATTCCGCCAAGAGGCAGCTCAAGACGCTTCTGCTCACCTCCTGATCTCTAGTCCCTCACCCCCTCCCTCCTTGCAGTACTGCCGCCCCAGCTACCTAGGCTCCCGTCCCCAACTCTCCAAAGAATCAAAATGCTTACACCCTGACCTTGAGCATGCAGCAGCAGCAGTACCACATACTTACAACCAAGTCTGTCTGTCTGTAGGAAGCCAACCGACTCTCTGCTCAGACAGCTGAATTCCTAGCTCTGAACTGCAGCTGATTCCTTGCTGGTCAGTGTGAAGGAGGAGTTTGTAGTAGCTGGAGGCGGCACAGAGAGTAGAGGCGGTATGTAAGTAAGGACAAGTGTGTTGGAGTTGTTGCGGTTGTGATTCATCCTAGTTGGCGATCCATCTGCGAGAGCATAACCTTGCACAGTGTGCGGCCATAACTCTGCAAGGATTTTTAGACAGCCCCCAAGATGCACCCGGAAACAAGGCATTCATCCTGTCCGTTCTTCCCCTGTCCGTTCTTCCCCTGTCCGATGCCTTCCGGGCCAGGTACACCGCCTCGACTCCTGATCTAGTCCATCCTCGCCTCCGACCTCGAATAAAAGACTACAATTCCCGGCAAGGAACGGGGAGAACCGGCTGCTAGTGACAGATGCACCGGTTGAGCTTGACAAAGAACCGGTCGATGTTCCAGACTTCAGGAAAATTTACCCATCATTTTAGAGGACTCTACACAAATTATCCCACTTTAATAAAGAAAATCACCCAAAGATGTCAACATCTAAGCCATTCGACTTGGAAACAGTAGAGTATCCACTGATTGTGCCCAAAAACCTTCGTGGACACTGAATCCCAGCATTGCCCAGGAAGTGAACTACATTCATTTTCCCACATATATAACTCTCCTCACTCTAATCCGTGCCCCTTTCCGGACCTGCGGGTTTTTGCGAGATTGTCACAACTGTTGATCTGGGCTCGCTACTAAGATTTGCCTAGAATTTTGGCAGTGCACCCAATTTTGGGTAG
This sequence comes from Polytrichum commune, assembly GCA_950295325.1. Classification (NCBI taxonomy): domain Eukaryota; kingdom Viridiplantae; phylum Streptophyta; class Polytrichopsida; order Polytrichales; family Polytrichaceae; genus Polytrichum; species Polytrichum commune. Next base: position 43,074,744 of record OX485807.1, read on the forward strand.
CACGTTAATATAAGCAACCTTATTTTCATCATGATGAATCTTAAAGTGAGTGCCAGAATCGGTAGTGTATCGTACGGCTCAGGTCCGATCAGGTGCACAATTAAATTCAATTTCCACATCACATGGTGGCATGTGGCACTTTATGTCCAAAAAGTGTTCATTTGCGTCTAATATGACGACCCGTGCATAGGGTTTAGCATATGTGGTTCGTAATACTACACTGTTGATTGGTGTTCAGTGTCACATGCATAATAGTGTCACTTAAGCCCCCTCCCCACCTCACTTTACCAAATAACTAAAGTTTTTCTTAAAACCCGGGTAAAGTTCCCTTGGTTATAACGGAGGCATTCGGCTATCCCAATGCACTTACAAGAACTTGCTCCGGAGGTTTTAATTAAGTAGCTTTCACACATGTTCATTGTTTTATCTACCAAGCAATGAATGTTGGGTAGTTTTTGTCCCATCTCCAAATGCCTTACTACTCACCTATCTTACCATCGGCTTTTGTTAATGGAGCTCCTCGTGCCCTCATAGCTAAGACTAAAAGCAACCACTCACCATGGTAGGAGGCGACACTTTTAAAGGTCCTATATTCTTGCCTTGTGTCTAGGTACCAATGGGAGGGTCGGTGCTTGAGGCTTAAAACCTCCACCTTTAAACCATGCCACATCATTTGCCAACTAGGCTCGGCACTAGATAATGTCAATATGTGAAGGCCGTGTTTTTAGAACCAACTTTTAGGCTTAGCAAAAGTCAAGTGGGGAGGGGGCATTACCTTATTTTGAGGCATATGCTAGGTTACATTGATGATTCACGATTTCACCCTAAGTGGCAACTCATGACACTTGGCGTTCAAGTGCGCTTCCTAATATCTTGGCATGAGTATGTTCAACAATGTTATGAGGTGCATGCCTATGTTACACAATGGTCTACAAGTTGACAAAAGTGTACACATTTGACACTTGCCATTAGTACGCTCAAAAATATCTTCCCCTTGCATACTAAAACACAAGACTATAATCTAAAGCATCGCCATCTGCTACTCTAAATGTCATAATGTAGATGTTTTTCCACTTAAAGAAGTTACTTATGTTGACGAATGGAATCATGTTGGCAATTAGCGGGCACAACACTTTGACACTTCTAAGCATCTAGTTTACGCTCTTCGCAAACAGTGTACGTGACACTAAATACCATAAACGGCGTGCACTAAATATTGTATGTAGTGTCATATTGTATTTGATGTCATTGTGGTGATTTTTTTACTAATGACACTTCTTATGAATAAGTTCACAAGTATTGTTATCCCAACTTACTTCTAGTTCATCCCAATGTCACAGTAATGAAAACTTTGGCATATTCCGCATCCTAACATTTTCTATAACAAAATATAGTCATGGATGACTAAAATTTGGATGAGAATCACTTAGTAAGTGACAATAATTGTAACATTGTAAAGTCATAATGCCCCCCAAAAAAATTACAAGGAATGTGAGATAATGTTTACATTTCGTGTTAGTGACACTACACGTGCAGTTTACGATTAGCTTTGACCAAGACAGATAGAATTGGTGACACTAAATGGCATATTTAGTGATGTAATTTATCCTAGCATGATCGGACCTGAACGACCGGTACTTACTGGCACTCACTTAATTAGGATCGCCATGGGAATGAGGTGAACATCCTTATTCTTAACATGGTTTCTAAAATTGCTGTACTGCCAAAAAAATTAGGGAAATCTTAGTATGTTGGGGAGTTCGTTCCAGGACAGTTGTGATGATCTCACAAAAATACTCAGGTACAAAAAGGGGCCTGGCTAAATTCACAGTGATGTGTGTCGATTCAATTTCCACATCATCTTTTTACTGTTCCCGTCACTCAGATAATGACATGTGGCACTTTTAGACCAAAGCTAATTGATTTAAGCTTAATTGATGACCCTTGCGAAGGGCAGTATATCTTATGCAGTAAGAGTAGAACCAATCCCAGCATTCCTGAAGAAGTAAGTGAACTTTGGGCCACTTCAGAAATGAGCCAGGGCCTCGACCATGTAATTGTGAGGGCCTTTGGTTTCTCAATCAAAGGTTGCACCACTGACATGATCCATCAAAATTTGCGTCAAGACTATCTCTTGGAGACCTAGCTGACGCAATTTATGACAAATCATGAAACATTATCCATAGTATGCCCTGTAGGAATCCATGTAGATTTTCCATCCATGGTAAGTTCTTTTGGACCCTTACGCCTTTACCTTCTAGTGTGAAGTGAATTTGGAAGTTCTCGGCCTCTTCAACCAATGACATGTCTTAGAATGCAATGGTCACATGCAAACCCATTTTTTCGGGCTCTATACTACCCGAATGTTCCCGATAATCACCGATAGCCACAGTTAGCTTTGCATTTAATGGGTCGGCTTGCCCAACCTCCATGGCCAAACCGGTGCCAGATGGCCCCAACAGCACAATGGTTAGCAACCATTCCCAGGGCCCAACATGCCACCCGCCTTGGCTAGGTTTTAGCCACCTTGCCCCCTTCCTAGTAACCCATCTCAACAATCCTCACATCCCATCCGCCCATGTCGCTAGCAATAGCCTCCTACAAATGACCTCCAACGCCATCAAGTGGTTCAGTCTTTTGATTGCCCATGTTGCATGCTCACAATCCCCTCCATCCTTGTTGCCATAGTGGATTCATTCATGAGCATCAAAACACCACCTTTTTTAGCATATTTCTAGTGGTGGTGTTGTAATGTTGGTTAGGGGAGAGAGCGTCATTCCACCATGGGGAAGCTATGGAGGATATGGTGTGAAACCCAAGCTATTCAAATTACCTTCTCTGAGGAGGTCTTCAATATGTCTTTGTGGGTATATTGGTGGCTCATTGTTGTGGGTATATTGATAGCTCAACGCTCATTGTTACTAGGGTTGAAGTCCTTGAGAACACTCCACATGGCTCACAATCTCATATTTTTGTTGCAAGGTGTTGCTTTGGCTTTGGAGGGCGTTTGTGGGTCGGCGGAGGGTTTGGTGATGGAGCACTAAGGTGTGTTTGTGTCCTCATTCACAATCCCATCCAAATCATGTTCATCTTCAGCCCGTAAACCACCCAAACGAGATTTTTTCTTGCATGCGAGGTCCATTTTTTGGGTTTTCATGTGTTCAAGGTGGGGCTATTTTGTGATTTTATATGCATTTCCAACACTCGAGGCGTTGTACATGCATACTCTCACTCTTATTCATGGGGTTCCAATTGTGACAGGTGTATCACTAAGGACTAAATAGAAAGGAGTCTTGACATTCATAAGGATTCATGTTTGAAGCAATATTACTAATTAAAATCATAAACCATCAATCAAATGTATATGACAATGTTTACGATTGTACTAAATATTGGTTATAAACTTTTGTAAAGTTCATAATAAAAGCATGGTAATTACTTAAAGGAGTGACAAAGGCTGTGAAGAAATGGTGAGGCATGACACAATTTTGGTACACCTTATTGTAGTTGGGCCCATCTTCTATTATGGACCTGGATATTTTGTGTGACATGAGCTTTGTTATGGGGCTCCGAATTCCAAACTACTAAAATACTTGCCTCAAATTTTGGCACTACAACAATTTCGGAAAGCATGTTAACATTTAGTAACCTCATTTTTGTGATGACTTTTAAAGCAACAATGAATGGGGAGAACCAACCGTTAGTTACAAAAGAACCGGTTGAGTTTGAGAAACAACTAGTTGAAGTTCAAGACTTCATAGAAATTACCAATCATTTTAGACGAATCTATGGATTATACTTCAAATTAATAAAGAAAACCCGAAAGATCACAACATGTAACCGGTTGGACATGGAAACACTAGGATTTTGACCGATTATATCCATATATCTCCCCAGACACCCTAATTGAATGTCAGTTAGCAGTAAATAATAAAATTATATATATATATATATATATATATATATAATCTAACCGGTTGGACATGGAAACACTAGGATTTTGAGCGATTATGTCCATAAATCTCCCCAGACACCCTAATTGAATGCCAGTTAGTAGTATCCTATGCGGAAGCAAGGCATAGGGTCAACCCAAACTTCCAAGCTCATTGGAATAAGTTAGGGTACTGCAGTACTTGCTTCTCTCTCAAAGGACTACACTAAACATCGTATTTAGTGTCACCAATTCTATTTTGTCTTTCTCAATACTAATTGTACACCACCCATGTAGTGGGCTCGGCCGAAACAACCCGTACACTGGTTCCTTGGAGGCAGGGCTGCAGTCCAGAGTTCGGGAAGTTTTTGAAGCCTTAGTGGCTAATTGCCGGTAGTTGCTACGAAGGGTCGGATTTTTTCCAATTCACATTGGCAAGAGCCGGTCTTTTGTAAAATCAATCGGCCAATTGCCTATATTTTCATATTTTCATTGGCCAATATCCGATTAAACGGAATTCATATCGGCACTAATTGTTTAAAAAATGTATGAAAAGTTATTAGAAATCATTTCTCAGTACAAAATCTTGACTAAGTGAAAAGAAAGGCATGTTCAAAACTTTAAATTTGAAGAGTTAATATCCTTGGCAGGAATTGAACCTAGCAATGCCTTCACCGCTTGAAGGCCAGGGGTCTCCCAATTCTTCATAGAAGCAATTGGATTTGGTCATGGAAAGGTTGCATAATTCAAAAAGTTTAAGGTTTAGGGTATTTCCTTAAGTGCATCATCAGATGCCCCAATAACTCACAAGAAGAATCGGCTACATTTCCGGGACATTTTCTAGTCCATCGGCTAATTGCCGGAGGATTGAAATTACAGTCGGATTGCCATCCGATGGTTGGAAATTTGGACCGGCCATGAGGGGAAATCCATCGGGCTGATAATGAACTAGCCGTCGGTTTTCCCCGACCATTGCTGCAGTCATCCAACAAGGAACCAATGTATGGGTTCGTTTGCCCTCCCCAATGTAGTGTCATCAACACTACATGTAAACCTAACGTTATTTGACATTCCTTAAAATAAAATTGGACATTATAGATTTAGGATTGCAATTACCGCCACTTACTAATTGACCAAATTTCAATCATGTATCACAATATGTCATTACATGAGAGCTAGGATGGAGATTATACCCAATTGTGTTTCAATGATTGGCATATTGGATGGAACATCATTTGAAAAGTTACCACGGTGTCATAAAGGAGCATATGACACTAGATGCAATATTTAGTGTATTAGGCTAGCACGAACTAATTACATGCATTATATGATACACCCAATTAATTAGTTGGGCATGCGATGATTCCCTCCATTTTGGCAACTACTGCAAACACTATATTTCTTCACATTTCTTCATGGGGTTGAACTTTGGCTCGGTGAGTTGTTTCCTTTACATTAACACACGTATATGTGGACGTTGTTCCATTTGGGGTCACTATTATTTTTTGTGTTTCTCTCGAGACAATAGACCACAAAGCTAATGCCAAGGTGAAATTAAAACCGAAAAACACACGCCCACTTGGAGGGGGGAGGCATGGCTCCTCAAGCACGTCACATTTGCCACCCAAACCCTAGGAATCCAACTAAACCAAGTTAAGCACCTCATATGGGATAAATGCATCATGTATGGCAAGATGGCTTGGGCAAGGGTGTTTAAGCATGTGAAGAGTACTAAGGAAGAGGTTACATTAAGCCTAGGTAGGGGTGGGGGTCATTATTAGTTTGGGGAGCCCCATTATTACTAGACACAACAAATGAGAACGATGGGCATGTAGGGTATGATAAGGGTAGAGATTTAAAGTAGATAATTATTAGACTATATGCACGCTCTTGGAGACTAACGGTCATTCACATGCAGTATTTTTGAGTGAAGTAGTGGTTGCATGCCTATTATATTCTTGTTTATTTCATGATTTTTGGCATGCGCCCTTGTGTTCTTTTCGAGGAACACCTAGTCATAGTCCTTAAACTTATTAGAGCTTAGTTGAACACAATGTATACGAAGGCAAGGGAAAGCCTAGGGAATACATAAGGTAGAAGGAAGGGCAAGAGATGATAGAATTCAACAACGAAGGAGAAGGATATGAAGGACTTAAGGAAGGACATGAGGGAGAGAGGAAAACTTTAATTTACTTGTTTACTAGACTATACATGTGACATTGCACCTCTATGGAATTATCTCTGGAGGGGACTAGTATTGCAACAAAAACAAAGGTGAATAAGTAGTTGGAGAGAGGAGACTGTCACACACGAGTGTACCTATCACTTAGCTAACATTATATATATAGAAAGAGAACTCAAAATTAAAACATCTCTAGGGGAATTATACGACCATTCAACGAGCACGAGAACTTTCACTTTGATCATGAATAAGATACTCAAACGAGCTCCAAAAATCGCGAAGAAAGTGGCTACGTCTTCAACTTAGATTTGCCAACCATCTCGTATTGATCGCATGTTCCATACCCTAGGAACAGTAGCTAGTCAGTTCAGTAAGCACATTGCATTTGTTTCGTGGACCATAGGGTTGGCAAAACTTTGCGCAAGTTGACATCCGATTCAGACGAAACTCCCAACATCCCACGGTCGTTATGTTCCCAGGACCCACGCATGCTTAGTTCGCACACGTTACAAAGTAGTAACCATTCAAGACCCCTCCACCCCTCACACATTGGGCGTTCTCTCGCCCCCTCGTGGGCGAAGACAATAAAACATGGCAGGGCCGGGGCTGCCACTCTGCAAGTGACTCGCACGGCGGGTATAATAAAAACACAAGGTGTTGTTTTCCCCCACTTATTCTAGCGTTCGGGTGCAGGTTTCAAAGCACGGGGACAGTGGAGGAGGAGTAGGTAGCTCGGACCTTACCTTCCCCTTATGACAATTGTCGAGTGACCTGTGAGGAGGAGGAGGAGGAGAAGAAGAAGAAGGGGATCTGTCTCCTCCCGCTTGTCAGATCCCCTCACTATAATTGGCAATCAATTGGTGTCAGATCCAAAACTGTGGTGTTGTTGCAAAGCAGGATTGGGGAGATTGTTTGGGCATAATCGGTCGAGATCCGAGTGTTTGCTAGTCCAACCGGTTACATGTTGTTGACGTCCTCCGGTTTTCCTATATTGAATTGGGGTATGTTCTATGAATTCCTCAAAAATGATCGGTAATTTTCATGCGGTCTTGATGAACTTCGACCGGTTATTTTTCAAACTCAACCAGTTCATTTGTAACTAACTGCCGGTTCTCCTCGATCAGTGGTCATATAGTGTAGTCATGTGCACTGTAGTCATGTGCAGTGGTTGGGGAGATTTTTGGACATAATAAGCGGTTGAGATCCGAGTGTTTGCAATTCCAACCGGTTACATGTTGACATCCTTCGGTTTTCCTATATTAAATTGGGGTATCTTCTATAAATTCCTCCAAAACGATCGGTAATTTGCGTGAAGTCTTGATGAACTTCAACCGGTTATTTCTCAAACTCAACCAGTTTATTTGTAACTAACCGCCGGTTCTCCCCGATCATTGGTCGTACAGTGTAACCATATGCAGTGGTCGGGGAGATTTTTGGGCATAATAATCGGTTGAGATCCGAGTGTTTGCAAGTCCAACCGGTCAAATGTTGACATCCTCCGGTTTTCCTTTATTAAATTGGCCTATATTCTACAAACTCCTCCAAAACCATCGGTAATTTGCCTGAAATCTTGATGAACTTCAACCGGTTATTTCTCAAACCCAACCGGCTCATATGTAACTAACCGCTGGTTCTCCCCGATCATTGACCATATGTGTGTGGGAAATGGCAAGGCTCGCGGTTAGGAAATGGACTGCAAAAGGAACGACACGTGTCACGATAGGATTGGACTACACACTCGGTTTGTATAGTATTGTTATCACACCTGTGGCAACCAAAGTGCACATGATATTACAGGGTTTTGTGGTGTTCACATGGATGCGTGATACTAGTGAACCAGTGTAGCATGTGACACTATGGAATAACACAAGGGAGATGGTGAGGACAATTTGGATTCGTTCTCCCGTCACCTACGCTAGTGTGGTCCACTCCGCTTGGCCTTCACAGGTAATGTGGCGGACGCATGCACCAACGTTCAACAAGTGGCATAAGAAGAAGAAGAAGAATGATGAGAATAAAAAGGTGACACTCCACATGTTGACACATGGCGCAATGCGAGAGTGTGGGTTGGCTTCTTCGGTGGTTTGTATTAATGACAAATTTCATGATATAAGGGAGAGGAATGTGACAATAAGGAATGAGATTTGAAGTACGAACATCGGTTCCTTAGGGTTTCGGGATATTAGAGAATGTGTGACATTATGAAGGTTGATATTACGGAATTTAGCGTGTAGTTTATCATGCTTGGAAGGGGCCTATGTGACCTTTTGAAGAGAGAGAGGTCATGATCTTCACTTGGCCCTGGCTCTATAACGTTAGTATCTCAGACTCCAATTTTTTTAATTTGATATGACAATCTCTATGATTCGCGATGAGACAACGTATGCTCCGATCCAACGGTCAGAGTTGGAACTTGGAAGTGCAACCCACAATAGGACCGCATGCGTTGTTCCAAAGTAGAGTCGCTCACTAAGCTTAGTACTTTTTGTGCTCGGCCTGTAACCTGGCATCGTGGAAGTTGTAGATATTCCTCATACACGCATCGAAACCCACCGTGTGCATATAAAACATAACAAAAATGATTCCATTATTTCGGCGCCGACAAATGGAGTCCTTGGGACATAAGATTTTTCCACTTTCTTTAATTACAACCAAATCAAACTGTGAGTGCATTCTTATGCATCAACGCACGTGGTCTAAATAGCACACACGTTGAAAAGAGTTTAGTAATATATATATACATAATTTACAGACTTCTCTGTTAATTTCCACTGGAAACAACGGGAAGAGCCAAGAGGAGATACCCTAACTTACCCCACAGTGGTTGTCCACCTACAACTTTGACTGCACATGGATGGTTACATGCACATCTTTGAGCAACCAAAAACGACCATGTGCCCCCAAAAACAAAAACCGGAGAGAGTAGAAGTTTTCCCTAAATTTAATAAACACGTGACCACTGTCTTGGGCTCCAATTTGTCATGATTGCCAAACTGCCGCGTGGGTAACTTAAAGTAACTTATTGCCAACATGATGCTGCTGCTATGTAACTTACTCCAACATTGAAGAGGCTTCCCTTTGAAAACTCCTGAAGATAGACGAGTGGCGCATATACCACCCACCTCCTTATCACTCCTCCCCCTTGCATGACAACCAAAGCCCTTCCTACAAGCTTTGCTTTGACGTTAAACTCCTTCCCAAATATCGAGGGCCTCTTTACACGATGTCGAGGTGTGACCATGAAAACCGTTGAGGGCCCTTGCAACCAGTGTTCAAGATTGAAGCCCTCATGTGAGTTTCATTTTGAAGGGCTCTCAAATTCCAGCCGTTCAATTGAAGGGTTGGTTCAAATCCGGGACGTCAATCCAAGAATGTAGAAATGAAATGCAAGACTCATGTTAAACTTGTGTATGAATTATACAGTACATGTTTCCAGTACAATGTGAAGCATTAAGAATCAATCACTAGCTCTACTTCTTGTAGTGACAATGCCCTTCGCTTGTTGGTTCTTGTGATGGGCATATTATATTGAGGACTGAAAGTGATGTCTTCATTTTCAATTTGGGGTTGCGTTTTGAAGGGTTGTTTTGAAAGAGGTATATTTTGAAGAGTCAAATTGCGTTTGAAGGGCATTGAAGACTTCAATCTTGAACATTGCTTGCAACTCATTTGAAATAGTAAAGCCATGTCATGTATGAATTGACAAATTAAATTATGTGTGGTCACATGCCTTCGGGATGCCTTCAAGTCTACACCGATTTTGGTTTTAGATGACCCTAAACTACCAGATCACATTGGAGAGGTACACAAACTGAACGGAGTGGTTGGCAATTTGATTCCCGGTTGTGAAATCGTCTCTCTACTTGATGGAAAACTAGCCAGGTGGTCAAGTGCCAACTGTGTTAAAAAAAAAACTACTCTACACTGATCATCCCAAGAAGTGTGTGTTATTATTTGGAACTATGCAGTGCTTTAATTGTTTATTGAGAATGTAATATTTTATCAAGCAAAGCCATTGACGTTCTATAGTGTCCGAACAACCTATCAAACTTTTTGTTAGTAGAAAATTGAACTCTTGAGTAAGACGTTGTTGCACTACATAACTCCAAATAGTAACACACAATAGTTGGGATAGTCAATGTAGTGTACATTCATACGTGACCCAAACTTTCAACCAAGTTTTATTTTAGTACCATCTCATTTTAATATGTGGGTCCTTCTACACAATATATCAATATAAATCAAGGGTTGTGAGACTTTGAAATGTTGCAGTCTCCAAAGTTTGTGTTAGCGTCACGTCTTTGAGATGATCTTGATGCAAAATTTGGTAAACCATGAAACATTATCTCACTACATGCCATGTAGGAGTCCACATAGGTTTCTCATCCTCCATTCAAAATCTTTGGTCCATTAGGCCTTCAAGCTCTAGTGTAAAGTGAAGCGAGATAGCCTCGGCCTTTCCTACCACTGAGACATTTCACTGGTCATATGCTCTCAAGCTCCAGTGTAGAGTGCTGCATTGTTTATTATATTTAGTGTCACATACAATATTTGTGAACGGCCTAAACTAGATGCCTAAAGATCTCAAAGTCCCACGTCTGCTTATTGCAAATATGTGTTGAAATGTAGATTTACAAATTTGTCGAAGTCATTTTTTTTATCTAGTTTCCAAGATATTTCTTGAGCAATTAGAGAAGCACTTTGATATTGTTTGTCCAACATAAGTAAATTTTTAAAGTGAAAATTATTCACATCACAATATTTAACGTAGCACATTGGGATACTTGAGATGATAGTTTTGCATTTTAGTATGCAAAGGGAAGATATTACTGAGCATACTAACCCCAAGTGTCATTTGTGTACATAGGCATACACCTCATAACACTGACGAACATATTGATGCCAAGACATTAGTAAGCGCACTTGAAACACCAAGTGTCATAAGGTGACACTAAGGGCCACTTCACACAAGAGATTGAGAGCCCGTGACCATTACACTTCAAGCACTTTCATTGGTGGAAAAGGCAAAGCCGGTCCAAGTTCACTTCACACTACGCTTGAGGGACTAACAGAGCATGTGAATACAAGATGAATGTAAAGTCTACATGGATTCCTATGTGGCATCGAATGGATCGTGTTTCATGATCACTTGGAGCATTTTCCAAAACCACCTCTTGGAGGTAGGCCTAACACAAAACCAATAGACCATGGCACTCCAAACGCTCACAACCGTTGGTTTATTCCATTTAATCATGTGTGAGGATCCCGCGCGAATAGAAATTCATTGAAATAGCATTTGGTTGAGGCCACGGTCACATACGACTTCACACTACACTTGAGGGCCCGTGACCACACTACATGATTTTGGAGGTGAGCTGGTATGGCCTTTGGACACTTTCTTTTAGGCTCTCGCAGTTTCATGGTCACGGCTCTTGGCTCGTGTGTGAAGTGACCCTAATGGTGTAGTTGTAGTTGGACCATTAGTTTACCCTATCAAAATAGGGTAAAAGTGACACTATTATGCATGTGTCACTATATACCATATATATGCGGTGTAGTATACATACATACATATGAACATACATACAAACAATGTGTGATGAGAGTAGATATTATTCCTCAAAGAGTAGAAATCATAGGAGATCACGGGTAGTTACTTCCATGAGCTGCATGGCCCAACGTGTAACATAGGCATACACCTCACAACACTAACGGACATATTGATGCCAAGATAATAGTAAGCATGTAACATCAAGTGTCATGAGGTGACACTAATGGTGTAGTAGTTGTTGGGCCATTAGTTTAACCCTAGCATGTGCCTCAAAATAGGGTGAGTGACACTAGTACGCATGTGTCACTCTATATCATATACACGGTGTAGTATGTATACAGACAAATAGATAGGCAGACAATGTGTGATGAGAGCAAATATTATTCCTCAAAAAGTAGAAATCACAGAAGATCATGGGTAGTTACTTCCATGAGTTGCATGGCCCAATGTGTAACATTGGCCTACACGTCATAGCACTGCCAAACATATTGATGCCAAGTTATTAGTAAGCGCACTTGAAACACCGAGTGTCATGAGGTGACACTAATGGCATTGTAGTTGTTGGACCATTAGTTTAACCCTAGCATGTGCCTCGAAATAGAGTAAGTGACACTCGTACGCATGTGTCACTATATACCATATACGCGGTGTAGTATGTATACAAACAAAGAGACAATGTCTGATGAAAGCAGATATTATTCCTCAAAGAGTAGAAATCACAAAAGATCACGGGTAGTTACTTCCATGAGTTGCATGACCCAATGTGTAACATTGGCATACACCTCATAACACTAATGGACATATTGATGCCAAGACATTAGTAAGCGCACTTGAAACACCAAGTGTCATGAGGTGACACTAATGGTGCAGTAGTTGTTGGACCATTAGTTCAACCCTAGGATGTGCCTCGAAATAGGGTGAGTGACACTGGTACGCATGTGTCACCATATACCATATACGCGGTGTAGTATGTATACAGACAGACACACAGACAACCAGTGTGTGATGAGCGTAGATATTATTCCTCAAAGAGTAGAAATCACAGAAGATCATGGGTAGTTATTTCCATGAGTTGCTTGGCCCAATGTGTAACATTGGCATACACCTCATAACACTAATGAACATATTGATGCCAAGATATTAGTAAGCGCACTTGAAACACCGAGCGTCATGAGGTGACACTAATGATGTAGTAGTTGGGCCATTAGTTCAACCCTAGGATGTGCCTCGAAATAGGGTGAGTGACACTGGTACGCATGTGTCACCATATACCATATACGCGGTGTAGTATGTATACAGACAGACACACAGACAGCCAGTGTGTGATGAGCGCAGATATTATTCCTCAAAGAGTAGAAATCACAGAAGATCATGGGTAGTTACTTCCATGAGCTGCCTGGTCCCCCCAGTTTTGGGTATTAGACTACTGACACGACTTCCTTACAATTGTACCCCGACCAGTGCACAAGTTTCGAAAGCCTCTGTGTGCGTGTTTCTTCCATTGTTCTAGTCTACGCAAACGCCACTGTTCCAACTTCCAACTACTATCCCCACAGCAGCAGTCTGCTACTAATTCCCTTTGTTTTCTTCCAGCAGCCATCTTGACTCTGGCAAGTGCACCAAGATTGACACTCGGAAATTCCTTCTGCCCCCTTTCTTTACCTTGTAAGTAAGTGTGTGTACCTAACTCTCACCTACACTCGTTCCACAGTCGTTTTGAATTGATAACAATGCAAGACTTTCACACAACACGATTCACTTGGAAGCTTGTACGTTGGGTGGGGTTGGGAATGAGCCGGCTTCTATTCGGAAACTATACTATGTGTTCATTCTTGTAGGAGAGTGGTGCACCGAGGAATTGAGGCTGAAAAACTCGGGTGAAGCGGTGTGCTGATTTTATTAGAATGGAATGGTTGATAACAGTCGGATGATGTTATGTTCAATGCTCGTATGTTGTTTTATTCACCCAAGTAAATGTCACGAATCGATTAAAGATGACATCTCTGGTTTTGAAAGCTATGTTTTGCTCTTGGTTGTGTAAACAAACCGTGTGTAAGTGTTTGGTTGCGAAGATTAATAGACAAGAGTCGTAGCAAGGTAAAGTTTTTCATAAAAGTGTATCCGAAAGCTCAAAGCCAACTCATGTATGGTGTAGTTTGAAAGCTATATGTATAATACAATCGTATGTAGATATGGTGACCATATTATTAGATATTGCATAGATTCTACGTTTGATTCCTTCATGTACTTGACCATATGTACAACTTCGCTTTGAAGTTATCCTTTTGATTAGGAACATCATTAGAAGAATGAAGTCATTTCAAAAAGGTTGTTTTCTTTCCCCAAAAAATTGACTGAGATTGTGAAGTTATCGTCAACAAAATTTCGTTCCTCTCCTCTCCAAAGTCCGGTGGGACTTTTTTGAATGTTGAAGAGTTAATGAACACTTTGACCGTTATATACCTACATGTTCGGATGATCTTTTTGCCAATATAGCATTCTTAGCAGTTTGCATCTGTAAGGATGTCATCTTTCTATTCCAGCTTCAAGAATCACTACAAGTATCACATGACGTTGTCAGTACACTTAATATGATGTTTAGTTTCATATGGTATTTAATGTCACCATGGTACCTTTTTGGACGACACTTCTTATGAATAAGTGAACAAATATTGTCATGGACGATGGATGAGTTCATCCATTAGTGTATTAGAGTTGGATGCCTATTCCTACCTTATGTTGGCAACAACATGCAACCCTTGTAGTGAATAAAGTCTCAAGAATCAAGGTCCTTGAGTGCATACATGAATGCCAAGCATAGTCAAGTGCCATAACACTCTCATAAGCCGACACCAATCTCATTGTTGCCCGTCTCCGGACACAATGCCTTCTTCCATTTACCGATATTCAAGTTGAAGACACATGTCCTCCAAGAAATCATTCTTAAGGTTATCCATATTCCTAACAATTACATAACACTAATCATAGCAGAGTTCGTGTTTTCTATTCAACAATAGCATGTTCTTTACTCTCTCCGAGAGTCATCCCCCATAAGCAAGTGGACCCTTGATCGACTCCCGGAAAATGTCGAGAACCCAAAATTTGCATGCCACATTACTAAGCCTACATGTACCTTGTCATTAGCACTCCACTAATCAAGCTCAATTAATTGTGTTAACGCCTGCATTAACATGCACTGCCAATGTTGGGCCCCACGTGATAGGCTAGCTGATTGGTTGACGAAATATTTAACACTTAACATGAGTTTCATTTCAATGACAAAAGTCTACATGCTTGTTCACCCTTGCAAAGTGAACAATACTTAGGTTGAGCATTGTTCAATTTGCAAAGATAGCCCAACATAGGTGGAAATCATTTCTTACAAAATTTTCCAACATCAAGGGGTACATCACCCTAGTGCTTGGTAACGTGATGCCGTCAAGAATAAATAAATAAATAAATAATCAACCAACGTTGGGCAATCCAACGTGAATTTGAGCCCGTTGGCCCTACCTTGCTCAAGAACCCTCTCGGTGCATGGTGGGGTTCACTACCTACCTTGCGATGGGCATGCTTTTGGCTTCCTACCCACCTAGCTAGTTTTTTTAGTCAAGTAGAGAGAAGAGTTCGCAGCGGGAATCGTACCACCAACCACTCTCATTGAAAAATGGGTACCTCTCCACTATCACCCAGTAGTTTAGGATTATCTCGGACCGCCGTCAACAACGATTCCTTAGCCAATCGAACAACATCAAAGTGTCGAGTGAATGGTTATGTTGCCATTTGCATTGGAACCGAAATAGGCTCATTAAGAATGTGATGGAGATGGAAGAGTGGCATTGAGCTCCTTTTCGTAACGAGACCCAATAATTTGTTGAGAGGGCCATTGTGTCATTCCCCTCTTCCATCATCTTCCACCGAGGCTGCAAGAAAGCAAGAACTTGTCAGCTTACACGACACGCAGTAAGTACACACTTAACAACGTGGACAGGTGGGTGCCCAACTTCACACTCACCATGGCTGTTCTCAATTTCTCGTAAATATGTTTGCGTTTTTTTTATAAAAAAAAAATTGTTCGTTCCGCAAGTGAGTATTTAAGTCTTTGGGGTTTGGGTCGATTTGTGCAGCCTGAGGATCACTTGGGTTCAATGAACGGGGAGAACCGACCACGGAGGAAGAACCGGTTGAAGTCCAAGGCTTTATGAAAATAGGCGATCGTTTTAGAGGAATATGTGGAATATACCTCGAGTTATTAATGAAAGTCCGGGAAATCGCGACCTTGTCACCGGTTGGATTTGGAAATTCCACTAGGATTTTGATGGATTAGGCCCAAACATCTACCCAATTAGATGGACACTGCTTGAGGAGTTCATCGCATTGGTCACTTGTGGTGCACCATCTGTCAACATCTCCGGTTGTAATAGTGTGAAAAGTGGTGGGCCAACATCTGTTTCTCAATATAATCCCCAACAAATTCACGACTGGAACGGGACGGAAAGTTTGGTGTAATTGGGGCATCATGAGGGGTTGATCACACCGGCCAATTCAGACACCATCCGTCGAGATCTCCGGTTGTAATAATGTGAAAAGTGGTGGGCCCACGTTTATTTTTCAACATATTCCTGAACTACTGCATGGTTGGAACTGGACGGAGAGTTTGGTGTGATCGGGCACGAGGGGTTGATCACAGCGGCCACTTTTGGCACCATCCATCACCATCTCCGGGTGCAATAGTGTGAAAAGTGGTGGGCCAACATCTATTTCTCAATATAATCTCCAACAATTTCACGGTTGGAACCGGACGGAAAGTTTGGTGTAATTGGGGCATCATGAGGGGCTAATCACACCGGTCAGTTCAGACACCATCTACCAACATCTCCAGTTGTAATAGTGTGAAAAGTGGCGGGCCAACATCTATTTCTCACCATAATCCCCAACAATTCCACGGCTCAAACAGGACGGAAAGTTTGTGTGATCGGGGGCATGAGGGGTTGATCACACCGGCCACTTCTGACACCATCTGTTGGCCTCTCCAATTGTAATAGTGTGAAAAGTGGCAGGGCCAACGTCTATTTCTCAACAGAATCCCCAACAATTCCACGGCTAGAACAGGATGGAAAGTTGGTGTCATCGGGACATCAGAGACTGATCACACCGGCCACTCCCGGCACCATCCATCGCATCTTCAGCTGCGATAGTGTGAAAAGTGGTGGGCCAACATCTACTTCTCAACATAATCCCCAACAATTCCACGGCTGGAACCGGACGAAAAGTTTGGTGTGATCAAGGCATGGGGGACTGATCACACCGGCCACTTCTGACACCATCCGTCGGCCTCTCCAGTTGTAATAGTGTGAAAGTGGCGGGGCCAACATCTATTCCTCAACAGAATCCCCCACAATTCCACGGCTAGAACCGGACGGAAAGTTGGTGTCATCGGGGCATCAAGGACTGATCACACCGGCCACTCCCGGCACCATCCATCGCATCTTCAGCTGCGATAGTGTGAAAAGTGGTGGGCCAACATCTACTTCTCAACATAATCCCCAACAATTCCAGGGCCAGAACCGGACAGAAAGTCTGGTGTGATCGGGGCCTGAGTGTTCATAACAGCAGCCGCAGTAGTAATAGTACTGGTCAATGAAGATTAAATAATAAACTGCTGTCCCTCTTGATGGTCCACGCCTATTGCAGTAAGACTTAGTGTGACCGAGTGAGGCGAAGGGGCCAGGGCGGCGAGCCCAACAGAGAGGCCGAGACCGGGAAATTATTCAACTGACAATGCTCCTTGTGTGGCCCAAATGAGGCCTCCCGGTAAAAGTTAAAACTCCATCATGGTGTCGACAATATTGAAAGAGTAAACTACCAAACACCAACTACACTAACTTAACCCCCGGATCACTCGTTGGGAATATTACGACTTTGTGTCACTTTGTCATATTTGACCCGATTTTTATTGTGGATTTGGACCCATCGCCAACGTGTTGGAATTGTATATAGGGGAAAAACACCCAATGGAAAATGTTGGTTTGTAGACTGACACATGATTTGACGTTTAGGGAGGTAGAGTGTCGAGAAGGTACTCTAGGTATCCCCCCCCCCCCCCTATTTCATAAGCGCTCGAGGTCTTCATACATTGGGTACTTATAACACAACTTGATGCTAAAATGCTCGTGACATGATTGATGTGCTAAACTTAGTAAGGTGTAAACCCTATAAAGCACCGTGGGGTTCATGTGGTCTTATCGCTACACTAAATATGATGTTTAGTGTCATATGGTAGTTTATGTCACCATGATAACTCTTTGGACAACGCTTCTTATGAGTAAGTGAGCAAATATTGTCATGGGTGATGGATGACTTCATCCGTTGGCCAAAACCCCGCCTTCTCTTGTCAGCAACGTGTGATGAAATAGTGTCGTGGATGACTGAAATTTGGATGAGGAATCGCTTGGTAAGTGACAGTAATTACAACACTGTAAATCTATAATCCCCCCCAAAAAAATTACAAGGAATGGCAAAGTAATGTTGGGTTAACATTTAGTGTTGGTGACACTACACCGCGGTTTACAATTGGTACTGAGAAAGACGATTAGAATTGGTGACACTAAATCTATCTCACATTTAGTGTAGTTCTTTTTCCACGAGATGTAGTATGAACCATTTTGGGCACATCAGAAAACTGATTGACTGTGACACAAGCTCACACTCCACACCTCATGTCTCTCCTTGCTTTTGTGAGGCACCATCACATGACTCTACCAATACTAAATGACTTCATCTCACTTACATCAAGATTGATGTCATGTCACCTCTCTTGGGAAATAATGTAAGACGAATCATAAGACCCTTGAAAACGCACACACGTAATTGTAGGCAATTCACTATTGCCTCCAATACACGAGATCCATCATCAACAAACTTATAGGAGATGTGTACATCTTCACATCTTCAATATTTTTGACACAACTTCACATCATTCACAAAAGAAAAGAAAAAAGAAGAAAAAAAAGAAAGGAATGTCGGTGTTTTCCCCCCTGACATGCGATGTCCGTTCACCGCCTCCCTCTCATGCCTGTGTGGGCATGGGAGTGGGGGTAGCTCAGTGCCTAATTTCATAGGTGGACCGTGTGATTAGTGTTAGGCTATGTGTTCTATGTTAGATTTGGGCTTTAATGTTAGTAAGTGTGTTCAGTCAAGTGGGACCAAAGCTTGTTTCTTTTCTAATTTCCTTTTGTTAAGGATTATGTGTGTTAGATACCTTGTAGCAATTAGTTTATGGATTTTGGAATCGGGAATTTGTAGGTCTTGGAGGAGTTTGACAGTTGTTGTGTGTATAGTGCCCCCTTATTCATGACTTGATTATAATGGGTGGTAGTATTATTCACCCTAGTTGGGATAGGAGTGGGTGAAGAGTGGCGTATTTATCAAGTTTTCGATGGGTGGCTTTTACGGGAATCTACCATTGCAGTAAGTGAATTCCAATTTTTGTACTTTGGGGTTTGAACTAGGTGTGAAGGGTGGGTTATTTGTAGGTGGGGCTCCTAAGATGCATAAATATTGGGTTTAAGTAGAGATTGACATTTACATCTTGGTAGAGAGCATGTGCATGGAAGTAGCCATGAGGGTATGATGTTGTCAGGTGCACGGCCTTTAATTTTTACTCGCGTTGGTTAGGGTAAAGCAACCGGTTGTGGGGTGGGCTAGTAGTGTGTTCACTAGTGCATGCGTTGCATTATTTTGTCGGTTTGTCCTTAGATTGTTTATGTGTTTATTAGTGCATCATGATAGTAGGTGGAGGCATGTGTCATTTTGGAGGGATGTACGTAGGGTACATGTTGGGGACATGTCTTGTTTGAGCATGTGTTTTTTTTTTCAAGAGTTCCCTAAGTATCTACCATATCTAAAATTATTTGTGTTGTTTGTGCATCGGTAACCCATGGGGCATCCCATAACATGTTTGACCATTTTATGTGTATGTATGTGTTGGAGAGCCAATTGTCCATATAGGGTATTGTAATATTTGCATGGGAGATGAGTGCGCTTACATAATCTTTTTCTATGTAGTTTTTCAAGTTGCGGATTGAACCATCATGTTGTGTGGATGTTGATGGGGTAGATGGCCAATACATTGTTTGAGGGTTGATGAGTTGGAAAGAGGTTTTTACAATGCATCGTTGTTTTGCTCCTTGTTTGGCCAATTTATCAGCCTCGTCATTTTCAACGATGTTTGTGTGGGCTTTGACTTTGTGGATGGTGATATTGTGGTGGGAGTTTTTAGCATTTTTATTATTCGGGTTATGAGGAGTTTATTTGGTTGGTCGTATTGGAAGGATGGGTTTCTTATGTGGTTGAGGAGAATATACATGTTATTGAGGTTGTCTATAAATATGAATGTATTCATTGGGATGTAAGTGAGTATGTTGGGTATACTTCGTATGTACATGGAGTTTGCCTTTGGGTGGTGTGCCGATGGTTATGAAAGTATAGGGGTAATCTTGTTGAAAGGTGGTATTTCCATGACGTGTGTTTCCCATTGTGTGGTGTTAGTGTTGAGGAACTTTGTGGTTGTTGGTGTTGAGGAATTTTGTGGTTCATGGATGCTTGTGTGATATGTGGACAAAATAAACTATTACTATGAGGGTGTATAGTATAAACTTGATGTGGATATGTTTGTACATGACTCTATGGGGTTTGGGATGCAGGTTAGGTGTATGAATTTATTTATTTATTGTTATGTTGATGAGATTTGTGTAGATGTGGAAGATTGTGTTTTTTGTTAGCATACATATTGAAAAGATGATAGAATTCATGAAAGAAGCTTGAACTTTTTATTGATGTAAATATAGATACCATCGAGGGCTCTCTATTCCAACACAAATTAATAAGTTTTCCCTCAAATTTTGCCACATGTTGTGCTCACATTTGCTAAGACCAACTTGTATCCCCCGTGGGAACTACTTTCTTGCACATAGAAAGATGAAATGGAGAGCCCTCTACGGTAGTGCACAAAGCAAGTAGAACGAGCCGTTGATGTGAGCCTATGAGGAGCTATTCATGCTTGAACTTTTGTGGGAGAGGGTAGGTGAGGGCTTGGGTTGTTCGTGTGTGTTTGGTCATTCTAGATGTTTGACATTGTGTTATTGTTGGTTATCTAGGTTGTTGGGGCTCTATTTCCTTCACATGGTCACTTTGCATTTTTGTCTCTCCCATAAGTCTTGTTGATTGTGCTTATGTTGGCCATTTTCTATTGTGGGGTCTCTTTTGGTGATGGTAGCTTCATGTGCACGACTTCAAGTGTTTTGTCTGTTGATATGAGTTTCGGGATGGTTGCAAGGTAGGCTAATGTTGTCGAGGTTGTGGCTATGAGAGGCCCGATGAATACGTATCAGTTTGCTCTAGTTGTGAGACTTCATTAGTGGGAGTTGATGTCATGTGGGAGGGCTTTCAAGGAGGGTTTTTTGTAGTCTAATGCAAGTTTGTAGGAGTGTAGATCATCAAGCAAGTTGTGGTTGAGGTTGTATTGAGCAGAGAAGTTCCTAGTGTTTGTACGTGGTGATGGTGAAGCTAAGAATGGCATGTGCACACATCTATCATGATCCTTGCGGTTGTAGATTGGTAGACTTCGTGATGGTGTTTTGGTTGTTGGGTTTGTGGGTTTGTGGGTTTGTGGGTATTTGTATGTAGTTGAGGGTGGTTGTGTGTAGGTGAAAGGGGTGGCTACCCATATCAACTAGGTGGCGGTTTCAGTGCCAAATAGGGATTAAGGTTGTGTGTGTGTTGTGTTTGCGTTGGTTTGTTGTTTTTTTTGTTTGGTATTTTCAATTATGGGGGGTGTTAGGTTGTCTTATGAGGTGGTTTGCATGTGTGTGATCAAGAATGGTGTCTTGGCAAGGTGTGAGGTGTATTTTGATAGGAGCAAAGAGGTTGGCATGTTGGATTGTGGGGTTGATTTTGTTTGTACCAATTGGCATTTTGTTTCTTTGTGATAGAGTCGTTAGGATTTTTTTTGAGGTACATGATTAATTTGATGTGTTGCCGATCTTGGTGGCGGCTTCTATAGATGTAGTTGTAAGAGGTGGGCTTCTTTTTGGAGTTCAATGTGGGACCATTGACAAGATTTGGATATGTTGTTGAGTTAGGGTTATGTATAGTAGCAATTGGAGGTAGTGTACCTCGTAGTGAGTGTGAGGAGTATTGTTATGTATCTTGGGGAGTTTCTTCCTTATTGATGATTGGTGGTAGACATTTGGTTGAGATTACGGGGTGGGCTTGTGATGGGAGGACGTTTGGTGCTACAGTTTCTTGCAGGGACATCACAGATGAGAAGAGGAGTTCTTAGGGATCATGTTTGAATGGGTAGGTATTGTTGTAAATGTATGGATCTTGAACGAATAGTGTGGAATGATAGAGAGCATAGCATTATGAAAGTGATGAGGGTTAAACAAACCTTATTATGATTTAATAAAACCTATGTGTTTGTTCGCTCTACCCTCCTTTGGCAATACAACCCTCCTCGGCAATACAATGTCCATAGCATTTTAGATATGGAGTGAAAATGAAAATGAATGGCCATTCTTCTTCTATTTCTTTTTCTTCTCGCATCATTCACGAAATCCAAAACGATGCATCGTTTTGGCATATCAACATGTTCAAACACTTCAACGTGGGGAAGAGAAAGCTCAATCCCCATAATTGCTCAATATCAAAAAAACAATGTGAAGTTGCTCATGGATAGAGGATTTGCATGTTGGTTAGTTTGCAACTTCAATGTAAAAGATAAAAAAACCTCACTTGCCTAGTGTGCATCTTCAATGTCAAAGATCAAAAACTCACTCGTAGGATCCAATTTGAAACCCAACTTGTCTTTATGTCCATTGGTATCATGTGACCACTTCTTTCCACAATGTTAACTAGGTACACAATTAATTGGATTTATCTTAGGCAAATGACCAAACAACGAGATTAGTTGTTGCAACATGTCCTCGACCTTTGAACAATGGACAAAGAACTTGAAGGTTGTGATTTACTTTATTTTTTCATAGTTCATGCAATGCATGCCACATGTGAATGGAGCGTGGCCAAAAGGAAGTTAAGTGCAATGTTGATGTGTTCCTAGGAAAACCATAACACCATCAATGGGTCAACTTGTGAGAAATATTGTATTCATTCAAACCTCCTTTCTCCTTAAAAACCTTTTCATGTTGCTAGATACAGATCCCGTGTCCAACTTCTTCATTGATTATATAGCAAAAGGGTTTGACAATGATCCTACAATATGTGAGCATGGGCCAAAACAAAAAATTGTTGACATTGTGTAGTAACCTAATTGACCAAGACTATAACAAGAATGCTTGTTTGCACAAAGGTCATGATGTTTTGCAACCCACATATTTTATGCATAGAATTGAAGTTAGTTCATAGAGCCTTTTCCCACCTTATATCTTGGAACATATCAAACATCTAACATATTCAACCTTGTCATCTAACCTAGCGACTTCATGGCCATGGTGAATTCACTAACCAAACATCGTGGAAGGAGTGGTTGCAATTATATATTCATGCCCTCTCATGTTACTATGTATGTGGGAGCCTTGACCACTCCAATGTCCATATTGGAGCACAAATTACTGCCATGATTGAGATTGTTTGTGTTCTATACTTGCTCAAAGAATTGGTGAGCAATTGGAGCAATTTTAGGCGCCCACGGGGGGGGGGGGGGGGGTGCAAGTATACAATGTCTTCAGACATGAAATACATGCAACAAGGCCCTTGCACCAACAATGAAATATGCCACCCAAAAAATTCATTTCCCCCCACCCGTAACAATAACATTTCCTCCCCCATTCACCAAAATATGGAAACCACATGATAGACAAATAGGAAACAAAAAAACTCCTCACCCAACGTCCCTAATCTCCAAACTTCAACTCCCAAATCTCCCCACAATAGTACTAAATACCAAACCTTTGTAAAATGTTCTAGACCTTGTACAGCCGCTAGCCCACGGACTTTTTGGGCTAGCGGCTAACCTAATAGCTAACAGTTATGGCTGAAAACGGTTCTCGAAAAAAATGGGCTAGCCCAGCTATGGCTAGATTGCGGCTTGAAAAATTATGGGCTAGCCTAGCTATGGCTAGATCGAGGCCTCAAAAAATATGGGCTAGTCCAGCTATGGCTAGATCGAGGCCTCAAATAATATGGGCTAGCCCAGCTAGTTATTAGCTAGCTAAAGATAAGTCATGTAACTCAATTGGCTCAAGCTAAGGCCCAACCATGTCATCCCTACCACTACCATAAATTTTGTAGGGTTGAGATCATCTGTCCATATCCAAGTGCTTCCAAGTGCAACCGGTTACATGTTTACATCTTTTGATATGTCTTTACTCAAAGTGGGCTATATTCTCTACATTCCTCTGAAAAGATGGGTCGTTCTCTTGAGAATTTGCAGAGGCATCAATGATGTTGAAGTTGAACAAACATCTAATGCCATACGATCCTGAAAAGTTGATCTTGTTGGATAATTCCGATTGGAAGAATCACATTCCCAAACGCCCTATTTTCGATGAGGAGTTGCAGATAGAGGATGATGACAATTTGTTGGTAGAGAATGATGAGCAACATGTTTTAGATATTGATGACAATGAGTGATTTTGACTAATATAAAATATAATTGTATTGATGAGACAATGTCTCCTTGAATTCATTATATGAGCTACATGAATTAATTTATTAGGTCAGCTAGTCCAGCTATATGGCTAAAAACGGTACCCGGAAAAAATGGGTTAGCCTAGCTATGGCTAGATTGAGGCCTCAAAAAATATGGGCTAGCCCAGCTATGGCTAGATTGAGGCCTTAGAAAATATGGGCTAGCCTAGCTATGGCTAGATTGAGGCCTCAAAAAATATGGGCTAGCCTAGCTATGGCAAGATTAAGGCCTCAAAAATATGGGCTAGCCCAGCTAGCTAATGGGCTATAAAAGGTGTGAAATGTTCATAATTGGGATACAAGCACAATGCATAGAATATATATTTAACTCATACTTTGTGAGCTTTGGTGTGGGGTTTATGCAACATGATACCAACTACAAGTTGGCAAAAAATCAATGACAACATCTTAAAACAAATGGTAAATAAAACGTTATAGGTTGGACCAACCCCCGAAAAAAATGCATGCACACTTCATAGTTGCAAGGTCAAAACTCTTACCATCACTAGAAGAAAATCTGTCCATTATACCCGTCCGTTGCAACTTGACCATTGTGACTCGTGGCAAAAAATTATCATGAGGGCAAGTGGTGGTAAAAGTGAATTTGCAATTTGAAAGTGGTGGCAATAATCACAATTTAATAATCATATATTTGTGTTCTTTAATCATTTAAAATAATAATTTTAATTTATTAATATAGTAAGTTAATAATTTATCTTGAATCACTTACAAAAATGAAATGGTCTTGAAAGTTCTAAGATAAATTCTTCATTTTGCACCACCTTTATAAGGTTATAAACACTAATATGACATGAACACTTAGAATAATCTTGACTCTATAATTATCACAAGAAATTCAAATTCCCATACCATCAACAATGGGTTTTTGTTTCTCTTTCTCTTATTCTCATTTTGGCAATAGGGTCCCATTATAAAACTACGCAAAATTTTGTATGTAGTGTCACTTACTATTTGGACTTACGCAATGCTATATCTATGTACTGTATATCTCATATTTTATGATCAATGTCAAAGTAGTTTTTAGAACATACTAGAACGTTAACAAATTTACTTTGTAAAAAAACTACATCATTGATAAAAAGATATAGCATTGTGTAACTCCAAATAGTAAGTGACATTATGTAGTGTAGTACCATGTACACTACATGTTGTAAGTGTTGTAATTATAGGCATGATGGCTCCACATCCCACAAAGCGGATGAAATTAATTTTCCTACTCTAGAGACAAATGTACCCTCGTATCATATTAATGTAGGTAGGTAAAAACAAGCATGTACATGTCATCATCCAAAGTTTTAATTTATCAATGTATATTTAGTCATAAAGCACATGTATTTACCATCTATGCTCGTTCTAAAAACAATCAAACTCAAAGTGTATAAGTCTCTCCTTGCCTCCGTTGTCCCCAAAATATCAAAGAGGCTCTGTGACACAAATTAGTATATTCCCCCTCACATTTTGCCACGTGTCATGCTCACATTTGCTAAGACCCACTTGTGTCCCATATGGAAACTACATTCTAACACAAGTAAAACTGAAATAGAGAGCCCTCTACGTAGTTCCCAATTCCTTCCCACTTCCAAACTAATAATAATGGCCCCAAACCAAATAGTATGAATGGGTGTGGCTATCACCAACACCTACAATATTGTCATAAACAAGTGTACCTCTCATTCAGTCAACATAAAGAAATTTGACCCCCTATAGGTTTGTGGTTGATTCATCTCGCGTGATGTGGATTGAAGTGATTCCAAGTCTTTGGAGTTAAGTCCAATGTCAAATAAATTGACATAATTATATTTGAAATGGTATGCTATTGCAGTGCTTTTATCTTGGATATATGAGGGGCATGTCCGTATGTGATATTTCCCTCTCAATGATGTCCAGATGTCACATTGTCTTTGAAGTGAAGACTTCTCATTGAGTTGTGGTAAAATCATGAATACTTTGGGTAAGTGTCCAACTTGGGTGGAGCTTTGGCCAAGGGTTCTAGTGTGTGCATGTACTCATCCATTGTGAAGGTGAAATGTAATGAATTATTTTAGAGCATGTAAATGATATTTTAAAGACAATCTAACTCCGTAAATGATACCAAAGATCACAAATTAGACTAGTGGGATCTTATTGGAATGAGTCAGCCTTCAACATTACACAAGGTTTGTGTCTATTGTAATCCTTCCATTTATGATGTTCAACGAGGTTACATAAACGTTACAAAGCCCAAGTTGGGGCATTGTGGTATCTATATACTTCAACCCATCCATTGTGATCTTCCATCATGGCTTAAGGGGATCTAGTAAAAACAAATCCCATCTAGGCTTATAGGTTAAGAGCCGATACAACACAATTGAACTCTACTAGGCTAATTTGGGGGTCTTTATAGCAATTTCTATAGTAAAATAGCTAATAATCTAAGTACAATTGGTAACTACAACAGGTTGCTATATCACTCATCGAATTATTATATAGAATAGCATGAAATAAAAGCATACTAAATACTTTCATCACATTTTAATATCATAATATCCAAAAACTCAACAAAGATTCACATACCTTCCATGAAATTTAGGTCGTTCAATGTATTCCTTGTGCATAATAGCATCACTTGACATATTTTAGTATATCATATTTTATTGTCATGTTTTAGTGTCATATGTGTAATAATGTCACTTGCCCTATCTTGAGGCGTATGCTTGGTTACATAAATGATCATCAACTTCACCATTATTGTCACCTTATGACACTTGGCATTCAAGTGCACGTACAAATATCTTGGCATGAGTATGTTATGAGGTGTATGTGCGTGTTATACAATAGTCTACAGATTGACTAAAGTATACACAAATGACACTTGGCATTAGTTATACTCAAAAATATCTTTCCCCTTGCATATTAAAATGTACACACATGACACTTGCCATTCATATGCTCAATAATATCTTCCCCTTACATAGTAAACACAAAATTATCATCTCAAGCATCCCAATATGCTATGCTAAATGCCGTAATGGAAATAAATTTTCACTTAAAGAAGTTACCTATATTGATGAATAATATCATATTGGCAATGAGAGAACCTAACACTTTGAGACCTTTAGGCATCTCTTTTAGGCCCTTTGCAAATAGTTTACGCTACACTGAGTACCATAAACAATGTAGTGATCATTGACCACTAGCCATGACCACCAATTCTACAATCTCTCATTGGTTGAGAAATGAGTGCCACTCCCACTTCGCTTTACACAAGGTTACCAAGAATGAAGTCACCATGGGCGAGCATGTTAGAAAATGGATGGGAGAGTGACATGCAATCCTACATGTCCCAAGATAAATAGTGTTTGGTCGTCACTCTGATTTTGCGAACCCAAATCAACTTTGTGAATGGAAAATAAGGGGACCATCTCATGAGAATATACAAATTTATAGTATATTATATCTTATATGTGTTTCATTTTAGTGTATTATAATTATATCAAATATTGATTTTTTTCATTCTTCATTTTTTATTTCATCAAAACACTATCTCCCAATATAAGTCCACTATGCACTATGTCCCATGACCAAGACTTTTAAGAACTGATGTGGATTTCTCTTGGTCATGGTCTTTGGACGGTCGACCATGCCCATGAGAAATCCTACATCCTTTTTTCTCACAACCTTTGGTCATGTGTGTAGACAACTCCTGAGTTACTACACAAAGCAATTGAAGCTACACTAAATAGACCTATTAGTGTGGGCCACATTAATTATCATAATGATATTTAATATGGGCAACATCAAACCTCTAGTTTGAAATTGATGTGGGTCACGTTAATTGTTTCTATGAATTGATGCAGGTGAATAACTATGCATTATGCTACTTTTGATGTTATGTGACTATTCAAATTCATGTTAGGTGTTGGTCACAAGTCTCAAGGAAGACTGAGGGGAAGACCCCAAGTATATCTACCCTGACTGGACAATTAGAGTGGTCATGCCTATTAGTTCTACACTAACTTTCCACCCACACTTGTAGGACTATTTATAGTACCACTACAATACCTAATCCAAGAGTCATTGGTAGGCAAATCAACAAATACTTATATTTATGATGTGCTACTTAAAGTTGTCGGTTCAAAAAATTCCCCCATAATATGTAGGTTTGCGAATGGACGTTGGACCCTTGCATCAGTATTGAGATTTGCATAGTTTCAATTACGAACGACAATTTTTCTAATGACGCACGATAATCGCCCATAACTTATACACTTGTAGTGGGTGCACAATATAGTTGATTGTTTAGTATAGACATTTAGCAGCTACTAGGAAAAGCCTGAGGGGTTGATCACACCAACCACTTCTAACACCATCCGTTAACGTCTCCAACTGTAGTAGTGTGAAAAGTGGTGGGCCAACATTTATTTCTCAACATAATCCCCAACAATTTCACAGCAAGAACCAGATAGATGGTTTGGTGTGATCGGGGCATGGGTCTTGCCATGGGAAACATTTCTTAGTTTTCTAAAGGTCCCGGTTTCATATGCAACCGGTTGCCGGCCGAGTGTTAGGATGAAGGAAATGATGATGCTTGTTCGGGTGTAGTTTGAAAATAAATTATTAAAATTTGTTTTTAAATTTAAAATTTTGAAAAACTCACAAAATGTAATTTAAAATTTACATTTTGTGAGTTTGGGAGAGTGGATTACATACAGCTAGAATAGTATTGGCTATTGTTGATCTTCTTCATAAAGTATGTAAACCCATGATATTAAAGTTCTTTGTAAAGGTTCTTTGAAGAAGACGAAACCGTTGGTTTTGATCCTTCCTTGAGAGATCTTTCTAAATAGAAGTCGTTTGCTTGTCGTGCTTCGGGGAACATGCTTTGGAGGTTGGGTGAAACTTTTTGGACCTCCTTTTGCCATCCCTATTTTTTTTGAGAGAACTTCAAGATTTAAAACATGATATCTCCATGAGACTCGTCATCCTAAATCCTAGATGTAAGGCTCATTTGGCTCACCCATCCTAGTAAGACAAGCTAGAAAATCAGTTTTTAATCACCTAACACCACTCTTTGAGTATGGTAATTTAAGCATTAAAAAAAACTGGATGATTTTATGCATAAGCTTTGAAACTCACATTGCAACCAACTTGACATGAGTTTGATGGCATGGGCTTACAAATAACTTTATCAGAGATATCTTTGAAGTTCCTCAAAGAGGGACAAAACCGTGCGTTTCATCCTTCTTTGAGAAAACCTTCCACTTGGAGCTCATTAGCTTGTCGTGTATCATAGCCTATTTAAAATATTGGGTGAAACTTTTGGGACTTCCTCTTCCCATCTCATAAACTTTGAGAGCATTTTAGGATTTGAATCACGGCATGCACATGGGACCCGTTGTCTTGAATCCCGGACCAACCTATGCAAGGCTAGCTTGGCCCCATTCTCCTAGCATGACAAGCCAGAAAGCTGGTTCAAAATAGCACGACACCACTTTTTGTGTATGTTTATTTAAGCATTGAGAAGAAGAAAAACAAGGACTTTGTGTTGATGATCATAAACCCAAGATTCAAGACTAATCCCATGGTTTCATTTGCTTTACTTTGCGGATAACTCTATTAAGTTTGCCCCAACGAACAAGGAGAACCAACCGCAAGTTATAGATGAATTGGTTGAGTTTGAGAAATAATTGGTTGAAGTTCAAGACTTGAGGAAAACTACTGATCGGTTTAGAGGAATCTACATAATGTACTTCAAGCTATTAAAGAAAAACCGAAAGATCACAACATGTAGCCCGTCGGACTTGGAAACACTAGGATTTTGACCGACTATGCCCAAAAATGTTCTTGGACTTTTCTTTTCCTTTTTTCTTTTCCTTTTGAGACAGAATGTCACCAAAGCCAATGTTCAAGGACATCAGTTTGCTTGATGTTGACCCAAAATGCCCAAGTACATTTAGGGGTTGCTTTAACGCCGCAAAATGCCAATGAACCGAAATGAAATTGATATTAAATTCCATGAAGCCGAAAAGACTAATGGGACTGAAAGTACACGAAGATCATTTTCAACCCCAGCTACATAATTCTCTAGAGCGGGCGGAGTGCGGTAGCCCTCCATGAGATAGATAGAGAGAGGCTAATTACCAAACTTGGTGGTCCAATAGTAGAGGCCGGATCCGGCCCATGACCGGTCCACATTCTAGTACAAGTCCCTTAACCCCATTTAGTGAAGGCCCCTTAATTACATCAGTTTATAATTAGGCTAATTAACAAACTCCCCCCTCCCCCTGTATTTAACATTTCTCTATTCAGGGCTGATCCTCAAATCTTGAAGGCAAAAGGTCCTAAGAGGCTGCTTTGGACTCTCACACACTCACAAACACACTCATAATAAGAAGGGCCATTAATTATATAAGAGAAGGGCCATTAATTATATAAAGGGGCAAGCCCACCTGGGCTCTGTTGTCCCTCATTAATTATGCATGCTAAAACCCTAGGGATTTATTGTTAGTAGTCTTTGACCTAGAGTGGTGCACCTAGAGACTCATGTTTCCCCCATTTTTTTTATGGGTACATTCTAAAATGAACAAGATAGAGGATCTCTTACACTCAGTTTTTGAGGGGATTTTCTTGCCCCTTTTCTAGGTGGCCCAATTATTATATGTTTATAATAAAACAAGCCCTTCATGTCCCCATGATCTACGATTTCACCATGCCAAGTGCATGGGGGTACATAAGACACCTACTAGGTGCGTGCACGATCGAGGAGGTTATGTGGTACATGGAACCAAGAGTACATGGTGCATGAATCTTTTAAAGTAGTAGTACCATGAACGGGAATTTTGTAGTTGGCCATCGAGTTACGAGGAACCGGATCATTGGTACTTGTTGTTATCTTCCACCGTTTTATGGATTTTGGCGTCACACACACTAAGTTATGTGTGCATGGCTTCAAACTAGATGCCTAGAGGTCTCGTAGTGGCCACCTCCGCTATAGTAGTTAGTGGCCGATATGATACTATTTGTTTAAGTCTTTGAAGTGAAAAGATTTATTACAATTTCGACATTTAGGGTAGCATATATATTGGGAAACTTCTACATGATAGTTTTGTGTTTGTAGTGTGGAAGGCGCAGATGTTAATCGAACGTACCTGAATGGCGAGTGTCACGTGTTTACAAGTTAGTGTTCAAGAGAAAGATATTCTTGAGCATAATCATGATGTCAAGTGTCTTTTGTGTGCACTTTAGTCAACTTTGTAGGATGTTGTGTAACATATGCATGGACCTCGTAACACTATGTGAATGTACTCAGGGCAAGCCTAGTGGTTCTTGGATCTACATCCAAGAACGAAAAGCCGCCTCCATCCTGGATGCGGATGCAGATCCGCGACATAACTCCACTCAACCTACAAATCGAACTAAAATTCAAACCGAGATATCTATCATTCATTAGGAAGGTGCCATGAGGACTTGTCTTATTTGAAAAGTTGTAATAATGTCACTTGTCCTTGGTGATGGAAGGCTCCCTACATATCTTGACGTTATGCAAGGAGTTCAACAGTTCCTCCATAAGAGTTCATCCAATTTGAATATATTGCATGGTCAGTGTGCCACTTCCCTGCATCCGCATTTGCATTGCGAATGTAAAAATGCATCTACAGATGCAGATGCAGGGTGAGTGGCCTTGCTCTCATGCCAAGGTATCAGTAAGCGCGGTTGAATGCCAAGTGTCATGAGGTGACACTAATAATGACATTGTTGTTTATTATTGTAATATAGCATGCACCTCAAAATAGGGTGATTGAAACTATTATGCACATGACGACAAAATACCATAAACAATGTAGGTCTTGCTTGATTTGAGTTACCCTTTGCCGCGGACGAGGGAAAAAGGCCGAATATCTGCTCAATGTGAATATAATTTCCATCGTGTGAATTAAGTAAGAGATAAATGGACATACACACATGGTTGGCAAGTTGGCTCATCCACGTTTTGCAAGATAAACTATAGCATGATGTTGAACTTACCAAGCTGCCAAGTTGGCTTAAGGTATGTGGGTGTTAATCGGCTCAATCTTGATGTTCTCCGGATTCTACCAATTAGATTTACACAACAAAACTCGTGTTGCATTAGCAAATCTTCTATGAAGCCTTTGCAAAATCTGGATTTAAAATTGGACCTCACCTAATTTAGTTATGGTTGTCAGATGTGTATGTTTGTCGATCCCTTAACTGAATGCATAGGTCCTCTCGATTGTGTTCTCAATTGAGTGTGGGAGCAATTAGTAAAACTTTGAAGATGTAGTCCACTCTCCTTTGAACATTTGTCTTCATGGTGTTTGTTCTTTGATCCTCGTTGAACCACACACCAATCAAGTATAGGTGTTTGATTAAGCAAAGTAGTTCCAAGAGATAGAACTTGAATTTCACGGTGAAGTTATTCACCCATACAAAATAAAATTTTAATACAATTATTAATATCTATGGTAAATTTTGATCATATAACACTTGAACATGATAATATTCTTCATTACTTTTCAATTAGATTGTACAATAGTCATAGGGGATGACATAAAATTGGGAGTAGTTTGGAATTGAGGTGGATTGGGTACTAAACCATGCACACCTACTAGTCTGGGTTAAACATTAGCACATGTAGGAAACATTGTGGCCCATTGTATTTTATGTGTGGGTTGACAATAAGGGTCACTTATTAATAGTAAAACATTTAATACTCTAATGTTAAATGTCAACATCACAAATATAATTATTTTAGTTATTATATTGTTGTTGTATATTCAACCCATAGTAAGGGCCATTTTACACTAGAGCTTGAGGGCCTTGGACTATGATGTACAATTTATGTGATTGATTGAGAAACCATAGACGGTCCAAGTTTACTGTACACTGGACAGTGATAGCCTAAAGGATCAAAGATGCTCAAATAGATGAAAATTCTACATGGCGTCCTACATGGCAATAAGTGGATAATGTTCTTGGTCTACCATGTAATGGTTTGTAGGCCCATCAAAAAAAGGTGGGTTTACTGCAAAACTATGGGCCGTGGCAATCAATAAGTTGCCATTGGTTGCTATAAATATCAAAGTGCCATGATGGGGACCCAAGCCTAGACATATGTTGCAATCACTCAACATGGTCCACATCCACCTTACACTGAGCTCAAGAGCCAATCTATTGCCAAAAAGTTGGAATTCTATTTCATATAGTACAACCTTGGGTTGATTTTCAAGGGGCTCTTAAATTTTCATGGTCACAACTCTTGGTTTGTGAACATATTTCAAGTTACATAAATAAATAAATTCATATTCCTGGTTTGAGCATATGATATTGTGGGATCAAAATTGACATGGATCCAAGATAGTCAAACTTAAAATGGACCACAATAGTAAGTGTGAAACGTGTACATTGTTTATGGTATTTCGTGTCACTTACTATTTGGATTTACACAATGCTAAAACATTCTTATGTTGATGAAAGTATTTACTAAGTAAAGATGTTAATGTTTTATAATGTCTAAACAACCAATTCGACATTTGTTAGTAAAAAAACTAGATATGTAATAAAAATCTTACAACACAACGTAAGTCCAAATAGTAAGTAACAATAAATACGATAAATGGTATATTGCTAAATAAAATTTATGAACGTTTGACTCATGACACCCAAGTTACCCATGCATGAAGTTGGCATTCTTCTTGTGCCACCAAAGCTTTGCCTTTAAGCACAAAAGTTGATTTTCCCAAGTGGGTACTCAAAAGTGAAGGGTAGTTCTCTAAACCAAGTTTCTTCTCCACCATCATGCATATTGTGATGGATGCATCCAAGTTGACGTGGTAGACATCCACACATGTTAATTATCATAATTTATTACAAAATAATCGAGGTTTTTTTCAAACTTTCAAATCGAAGCAGACCACATCAAACGTTCCGTAATTTAACACAACAATGTGGAAAGTAACACCTGTTAATGGATTTTCGCACTCCTTCCTTGCTCCATTAACTAGTTCGCCGCTAGTCACGTCCAAGCCTTGCACAAACACCTCCTAAGCTAGTTCCTCATCCCTGGACATCTCCTTTGACGTACAATCCCCTACAAATTCCGTTTAAGGCTTGAAACATGCCCTGGACACTACCTACCAGCTCACGTTTTTGGCCCAATCAGCCAACTTACGGAGGTCGTTTCCACAATATAAGCTTGGATCTGCCATCTCTAACCTCCTACCAACCTACAGTATAGTTTTCGGGCCATTCTGACCACTTTCATATTTTCGACCAGCTCACGTTTTTAGTCAGATCCGGCCACTTCTGGAGGTGATTTTCGCAAACCGAGTCCGGATCTGACCTCTCTAACCTTCTACCCACTTATGGTGCATTTCTTAGGTCATTCTAACTACTTGCTCTGGACGTCCTTCCATAAGTGTCACGTCCGTGCATACCCACCCTTTCTACTTTCGAATGCATTCCTTGGAACTACCTCACAAGTTGTCCAATGCACATTCTCAATAACACATTCAACTCCTCTGTCTTGTCAATACTAAGACTATCCTAACTTCCAAGAAGGGTAGTGATAGGAAAACACACACAATGAATCTACTCATCAAATCTCTCTTTCAACACTTTATTGCTTGTTTTTCCAGGACTGTGGTTTTGTTCTGACTGCAATTCACTTCCAGATTGCCACACGTCCAGATCTAAAAACTCACAAACATACCTATCTTCTCTAAGGGTCTAAGTCCTCTCCGCATATGTGTACTAAGAGAGCCAAAAGGCTCTAGGACCATCCTTATATACTTCAAAACAACTATCATTAGGTGTATCAACTTGGTAGGTTGCCATCCTGTCAAAACACTGCAACTAGCTGTCCTGACGCGTTCCTGCCCTCTGTCCAGTTCATGACCAGCTGGCACACTGGGGTCATAAAAAACAATCAACTAGTAAAAGACTCCCAATGCCATTTTAATAACTTTGGACCTACAAGTCATTTTCTGATTACCTAAGTTACTAATCCCAAACACTTACTACTACTGAATAGACCATTCAGTAGTAAAATACTAAAAACCAACTAGTGGACGTTCTAACAATTTTGCATCAAGGGCAAATTTGACGTCAACTAGTAAACTAGCATTTTTTGCCTTTTTGACAATTTGTGACCAACTAGTCAATTTTTGACAACTTAAAACACAATGCTAAATTCTACCTTAACATTATTCCCCCTTTCGATTCTTTGTCGCGTCCTCGTGACAAACATTTTGTGCTCTACCAGCTAGTTTACTGGCCGCTTGCCGTGGGGGTCTGAGAGGGAGATGGACGCGATTGCCGTCATTAGTTCTTGTGACGTCCGTTGAGGCTGGCCATCATGTGGTGTCAAATCATGAACTAGTAGGTGTTGTGACGTTGGGCTACCAGTTGGTCGTAATCGTGAAGACGGGCTACCAGGGAGTTGAACACGAGTGGAAGGACTGCTTGGGGATGGCCGACGGAAGTTCGGAGTACCTGGTAGGTGAGGACGTGAGGACGGACTACCAGTTAGTAGGGACGTCCTATTACCGTGTCCAGAAAGAGGGGTGTCTTGGTCTCCACTATCCTCTAGATCACTCCAATAAATAAAATGAGGGTATGCCTTGTCGACTCGTTGCAATTGTCGGCGGTAAGTTGCTTCATCGCGTTGGTAAGCCTCAAATGTCTCCTGAATGTGTACCTCCAGTTTTGACTGGAGTGCCTGGAAATTGGACGGGTCCAATAACGGGTTTTTCTTCTTAAAAGCATCCAGAAGGGCCTTAGCGGCGATTACTTCACATTGCATTGCCTCATAGTCAGCCAATCGTGCTTTGTTCCGGGCTTGAGTTGTAGCTACAGCCATGGCTTCATCTCGTTCCCTAATAACCTTGTCAAATTCTCCCTTGAGATTAACAACTTCGTTGTGGACGTCGGATTGACTTGGCGGACGTGCTTGGCTGGTTGCCGTCGCAAGTTGTTGACGGACCTTTAGTAATTGTCCCAGGAGTTCAGTTTTTTCTATTGTCCACTCACTCTCCCTAGCCCGTGCCGTATAATCTGCCACTTGAAGTTGGCTACGGAGTGCGTCCCCTTCATTTAGAGCAACTTGGACGTCCATTTTTTTGACATTCAACTCTAAGGTTAAGGTTGCAATCTGCTTCGTCAAATCTAAATTACTTCTAGCATCTTGAGTTGGACTGGTCCGTATTTGGTTTAGAACCAGTTCTGCTCGTAAGTGCTCGAGGTCATAGGCGAGTTTGGCAGATGCTTCCCGTAATGCCTCAACCTCCTGCTCGACCTTGAACTTCTCCTCTCTGGCCTTGTTGGCCGATTCTACTAAGGTCGTCTGCAGGGCCTGGTTTTCTTTTCGCATCGCGTCTCTCTCCCACCGCAAACGTCCTGCTCTTGACTTCGACCGAGTAAGTTCTTGTTGAGTGAGGTCAAGATGCCATTTCCATTGCTTGGCCATCCCAAGGTTTTGCTCTGTGTCACCTGCAACTTGTGACACTGCAGCCACTAAGGCTTGCAAATTGTATGTTGGATGTGGCCAGGGGTTGAATATTTTTTGTGGAGAGCTGCGCAATATCGATTCGTCCATTGGGTTGCTACTAGAGCGTGAGCTCTGTCCAACCACTGGGTCATCCGGTGCAACTGGTTGGGGACTGCCCGACCCTAGACGAGTGATTCCAGGTCCTGCCTCTACATCGTGAGACGGTGATATAGCCCGATCTATTTGAAGGTCTGGGGCTATCCATGTCCTATCTTGACTAGGTTGAACTATAAATCCATCATCATCTGGTTGCGCATTAGGTTGGCCAAGAGGGGATGGGGCCATTTCGCCCTCTGGTGGGCTGGTTGGAAGGACCATACCTGCGGTAGTACGTGCCACTCCCGTTGGCATTGCTGCGGCTTGTTCATCGGAATGCTCCAACGATGGTGAAAACATCAGATAATGAATCGGTGGCCTCTGTGGGATCTCCGCACGTGCTGCTTGACGTGTGAACATCCGATGTGGTACTTGGAGGTGGACGGGTAGTTGGCTAAGTTGTACCAACCTACGTCGTTTAGGTGGTTGCGACCGCACTTCTCCATCCACTTATGCCCTTTTTGGATTTCTATGTTGTCGAGCCCTCTGTATCGTCGGTACCTGTTGCGTATCGGCACTGGACTGAGCATCCTCGTCTCGAGGTTGATCAGATTCGGCGGTACTGGACGGACATCCCTGGTCAGAGACGTCCGCCAGTTCATCGTCATCATCATCTTCAGTCGGTGGGAAAACATTGCGGAGTAAGAGTTCAATCCATTGCCCTAAAAAAGTATATTTTATGCGCCCTTTTTGAATATTGTTTAACTCTTTCTCAATATATGCTAGCAATGTTGCCGCCCAATTGAAGGGTGGTTTGTAATGTGACGTCAATGTTTCCGCAAGGAGTTGACGCCCAATGTAAGAGTGTTTCTTACGCATTTGGATCACCTCATTGATTGCTCTAAACCTGGATGACCAACGTCCAGGGGCGTCCCTAACTGGATACCCGGACTGGTTTTCATTCCACTCGTCCGGTGAAAAATATTCCGAAATTTCTATGTCCCATTCCTGTTGCGAGAGGTTAACCATAGGTGTAGGAGTAGCATCAGGGGAGATATGGGGAAACCTGAGAATCTACGCGATGTTTTCGGCGGTGTAGATTAGCTCTCGTCCGCGAATGAGTACGACAATGCGCTCCGGACCCAACACGCGGATACCAACAACAAACTCCTTCAACAATTTTTTCCGCGGCACCACGCGAGTCCAGTTTGTGGAAAAGACAGGTTGAAGTCCAACTTTGTTCGCCCACTCTGTATCATCAAGGTCCTGCCACTTAAATACGGACGTAAAGGACTTCCAGGTTGGGATAACCATCCACGTGTTTCCTCCGAGAGGGGCTCGAGATGGACTGGTACGTCCAACTTGTTGCCGCATTCTGTCACCACCTGTGTGCTTGCGTCTAACCATCCTTGAGCCTGAAGGCCTAGGAATGGCTACTGTACCTCCTTGTGGTTCTTGTAATCCGTCCTTATTTTTTCTAGGGTGAACTAGATGGGGTGTGATACGCATGAAACTACAAAGAACATTTGGTATAGGATGTTGTAGACTACGGTTAATAATTGAGGTGAGAAACCTCTGAAAATGGTTGAGAGGAGAACCAAATGACCCTTTTATCTCAAGTTGTGGTGAACAATATGCCCATACTTTGTTAAAGCTACTGTTATACCTTTCCACCTCCAGAATTATCCATGTCCTTACAACGTCCTTCACGTCCAGAATCGTCCTTGTCCTCACCACGTCCTTCACGTCCAGAATCGTCCTCGTCCTCACCACGTCCTTCACGTCCAGAATCGTCCTCGTCCTCACCACGCCCTTCACGTCCAAGATCGTCCTCGTCCTCACCACGTCCTCCACGTCCAGAATCGTCCTCGTCCTCACCACGTCCTTCACGTCCAAGATCGTCCTCGTCCTCACCACGTCCTCCACGTCCAGAATCGTCCTCGTCCTCACCATGTCCTCCACCTCCAGAATCGTCCTCGTCCTCACCACGTTCAAATCGCTCCACCACTCCCAACCATCATCTTTGCTCCGCACTCCTCCTCCCTCCACCAACAATGTCTCCGATCGTGAGTTTGGTGTCTCCAAAAAAAATTGGCGCAAGAAAAAATGAATCCTCTTGGCTCTCAAGACGGGGGGGGTCATCGAGAGTTGAGTGGAGTTGGAAACATCCAAGTCCGTGTGAAGAGGTCCGGAGTAGGCCGATTGAGTCCAAGACTAAGGTGGCCAAGAGCGGCAACCGGTTTGACTTTTTGGACGGTGGGTTCAATAAGTAGTAGGTGGACGTGGACTTAGCCGCCTTGACCGGTTCCACAACCAATTTGGCCGGGAGCGACAATCGGATTGACTTTTGGGACGGTGGGTATAATAGGTAGTCGGTGGACGTGGACTTTACCGCCTTGACTAGTTCTACAACCAAGTTGGCCGAGGACGGCCACCGGGTTGCCTTTTGGATTGGTAGGTCGAGTGGTTTGGATTGGTAGGTCCCGTGATTAGTGGGAAGTTTCCCTGAACTGGTAGGACCCTTTGTAGGTGAACTAGGTGTGGAAATGTAAGTGGTGTTGATGACGTGGACATTCACACTGGGGCTACGCCTTGCGGTACTAGTTTCTATTGAATTTGGCTTCATCCCGTCTTGTGATTCAGAAGTCTGTTGGTGTAAAGGGGACATGAAATCCTCCCGATGTTGGTTCACCTCTTCTAAAAAATAATAAGGCTTCAATTTATTGATGTTTACTAAGAAGGGGTTGGGTTCAAAATGCTCCATTGAAACTAAAAGCACCGTATTGTTCGGCAACTTGTATTGTACTTTGTAAGGCCCATACCATCTGCTCTTGAATTTCCCTGGTTTTGTCTTCTGTCCTTTGGGAAACCATAGCACGTGATCACCAATGTTGAACTCCTTTGTCTTGAATTTCCCTGCTGCCCAATTGGACCTCTGTTCTTGTGCCGCTTCTGAAAAATCTTGGGCCAATCTCCGAGTTTCGTCAAGATGCTCCAATTCTTGTAATCTTGCATGTAACACTCGGACTTGGTTGAAATCTACGAGGTTGGACGTACGGCTGGTTGGCACTATATATTCTGTAGGCATCAACGGTGTTAGACCATAGACAAGTTCAAATGGAGTGTGGTGAGTATTCACCTTATAGGTCGTCCGGTAAGAAAATAAAGTTGTGTGGATGTGTTCATCCCAATCCGTCCGTTTATCATTTACCAACTTGGTCAACAAGTTGGTCAACACCTTGTTTGTGGACTCGGCCTGTCCATTTCTTTGGGGGTAGTACGGGGTGGACGTCCGGTGTTGTAATAGGAAATGCTCTGTCAGCATTTTCATCACATCATTGATGAAGTGACCCCCTTGGTCACTGACTAACACCATCGGACACCCAAACCTGGTTAAAATGCACTCGTAAATAAAACGAGCTGTGACTACAGCCGTGTTTGTCCGAAGCGCTCGTGCTTCGACCCACTTTGTTGCGTAATCCGTGGCTACCAAAATGTATTTGTTTGATGTATACCGAGCCACTGGTTTGATGGGGCCCACAAAATCCAATCCCCATTTCATAAACGGTTCAGCTGGTACGTCCAGGGTAAGGATGGCTTGCCCTGTTCCCGGTAATCCTCCCGTCCGTTGACATTTGTCGCATG
The DNA here is from genome assembly GCA_950295325.1 of Polytrichum commune. NCBI lineage: Eukaryota > Viridiplantae > Streptophyta > Polytrichopsida > Polytrichales > Polytrichaceae > Polytrichum > Polytrichum commune. The sequence continues at coordinate 43,115,362 of OX485807.1, forward strand.
CTTTACACCAATGCATTGTGTCTGCATGTAAGGTTGGCCACCAATACCCTCCTTGTAATATCTTTTTCACTGTGATGGCTGTTGAAAAATGTCCTCCCCCTGGCTGGTTATGCATCTCATGGAGTATGGTAGATACCTCCCCCGGGTAGACACAACGTCTCACCACCTGGTCAACACATTTTTTGTACAGTTGGTTTTCAATTAGACTATAGGGAATGCTTTTCAAAAACAACCTCCTCTTTTGATCCTTGCTTAGGTTGGATGGTGCAATCCCCGTCCGCAAAAACTTTTCTACGTCCTCATACCACACTCCTGTCACTGAAAATAATGACGTGTCCGAGGTTTGGTCTTGGACTCCTGTAGCTGCCTCACCATTTGGCAACCGTGATAGTGCGTCTGCCATGACATGGGACCGCCCTGGTTTGTATACCACCGTGAAATCGTATTCCAAAAACAACAGTAACCATCTAGCAATCCGTCCAGACACTTGTTGTTTGTTGACCAAGTGTACCAGTGCCATATGATCCACATAAAAAACAAATTTGTTGCCTAGGAGGTAGTGTCTAAACTTATTTAAGGCATACACCATGGCTAAAGCTTCTCGTTCCGTGGTTGTGTAATTCTTCTCTGCCGAGTTGAGCAATCTGGACGCGTATGCAATGGGCTGGTCTGCCTTCCCTGTAACGTTTTGGGCTAACATCACTCCGAGAGCAATGTTAGAGGCATCCGTATGGACATGAAACTCCAAATCCCACTTTGGGGAAATAAGTATGGGTGCGTTGGTGTACTTCTCCTTGACGAGTTCCATAGCCGCCTCACATTCATCCGTCCATACAAACGTGTCGGACTTCCTAGTCAGTCTGGTGATGGGTGCCATGATCTTTGCCAAGTCCTTGATGTAGATGCGCAAAAATTGTGCTACCCCCATGAACCGTTGTACTTCAACTAGGCAGGTAGGGCGTGGCATGTTGACTATGGCGGCAATTTTGGTTGGATCAGGGAACTTTCCAGCCTCACATACAATATGTCCCAGTAATGACCCGGACGTCACCATGAATGCACTCTTCTCTGGGTTGATGCTTATGCCATATTCAAGACATTTCTCAAATACAAGTTCCAACTTCTCCAAGTGGTTGTCCATGTCACTATAGATGCTAAAATCATCCAGGAATAGTTTCATGAATTTGTCCAAGTACTCCCGGAATGCCTTGTTCACCATTTTTTGGTATGTAGCTGGTCCATTTATCAGTCCAAACGGCATGACCAGCCAGACGTACGCACCCCATTCTGTGATGAACGCAGTCTTGTAACGGTCCATCCACCAAACCAATATCTGGTAGTATCCAGAGTACCCATCTATAAAAGTATAGATGGCCCACCCAGCTACAACGTCTAAAACTCCTTCTTGGAACGGTAGAGGGTATGGTCCTTTTTAGTGGCCGAATTGAGTTTTCGGTAGTCAATACATATCCTCAACTTGCCATTTTTCTTTGGTACCACCACAATTGGTGATAACCAACTAGCCTCGTCCACTTGCTGAATTAGGCCGGCTGCAATCAACTTGTCCAACTCCTCTTTGACAACCTTGGCATAGTTTGGGTTCATCCTATACCTGGTTTGATGAGCTGGTGGAATGGTTGGGTCCAAGTCAATTTTGTGTGTTGCAAATTGTGCCGGTACTTGCTTCAAATCCTTGAGGGACCACGCAAAGACTCCCTTAAACTTCTTCAATAACTCGAGTAATTCTTTATCAAGCTTTTCAGGCAACTTGGCATTGACCTTCACATGCTTTGGTTCCATCTTTGTGCCCAAATTCACCTTTTTAATCTGCTCCTGCTCCGGCAACGTCCAACCAGCCACCTTCATGTCTTTCACTTTCTCCCGTGCTGGTTGTTCATCCACCAGTACATCTCCCTCTGTGAACTGGTAGAAGTTGTCTGGATAATCCTTTGGCTTATCCACCTCGGGCGGGACGTCCAAGGGTTGCCCCACACTCACTGGTTTGGCAGGGGTTGCTCCTGCAGTGACATCCCCTCCTATTGAGCTACGAGGTGTGGAACGCAGCGACACCCCATCTAGTGAGTCGTCCATGCCTTCATTATTTGGGACAGTACCAGTCGGTCTATTCAGGTCATCTTGGCTTCCAGTTGGGATATGACCAGTTGGAACATGACCAACTAAGAGGTGATGGTCCACAATATTGTTGGTTTGGACATTTCTCTCTGGATTATTTGCATCTGATTTGCTACCAGCATGATTCTTTCCAAGTTCTTTGGTAGTATCATGTTCATCAGCGATCAATCTTTGGACGTCCAACTCCTCTTCCGTCACGCCATGTTCTGGTAGTGGCAATTCAGGGATAGTCACAGTGGCTACCGGAAGTAAATCTGGTTCTGATACAAACAATCTGTCCTCTTCTTCGTCCGTCAACCCATTTTGCCAATCATACATGAGTAGGACTTGAGGCCGGGGGGTGTCCCCTGGTAGTTTCCGATTCACCTTCACACGTCTACTCCCCATCAGTCCTTGGATTACTAGCCGGTCACCTTCCCAATCATGTACCACCTTGGCATTTACCAACCACGGTCTACCCAACAATATGGAGTAATCTGGGGTATCGTTATGTGATGCCAAACTCATTACAGAAAATGTGACTTGATAAGGCATACCTTCCACTTCAATATTGATGTTCTCCAATAGTCCCACTGGCATCGTGGTGCTCTGATCAGCCATCTTGATGTTGTAGGTGGCTACTTTTGGTTTGGGCAATCCCAAATGTTTCCTCAAGGTGTCGGTGAGGATGTTCACACCAGCTCCCCCGTCGATTAGGACGTCTGAAATATATTTGTTTGCAATTTTGATGGTGATAACTGGCATGGTGTAGTCTACTGCAATGGCACCAACCATGCTGGTTGGGGTCGTGGACGCCTGAGTTGGTGTTGTTTTTGGAATCCAGGATGGGACAGCTTGCCTCATGATAAAGTCTTTCAACCCTGGTGCTAACTGTAATAATTGACCTAAGGTTAATGTGAACCGACTTTCCAATACCTGATTTGTAATCAAGGCAAAGGATGCATCCAAATTTTCCGGACCTCCTTCACCCACCTCGTAGTTTACAGTGTCCAACACACTGGGTTCCAGCCGGTCTTGACTGTCAGGATTTATGTTTGGTGATCCAGCCCACTCGGTGGAGAAATTATGTTGCTCTCCTTCGTCCAACTGGAACCGTACACGTTTTTGCTCCGTGTTCTTGGCTAGTTCTTGTTTTTCCAACTCTTGAAGACGTTGGACCTCCTCGATGCACCCATGCCTCAAACTCCTCCTCCTGTCTCCATTCATCGTGACATTTACCCTTCAACGGTTCTTTCTCGCGGAATGCCACTTCTTCCGGTACCAACCTTGCTTTGCTTCTGGTTACTACAGCAACCACAGTGGCTGTAATCACGTCCGGTCTTGGGGATGGTTGGTCTTGGTCCGTCCGTTTGTGTTGCCCAAACTGTTGGCGGGCTTGCTCTCCGGACGGACATTGGAATGCTAAATGTTCAACACTACCACATATGAAACAAAATTTTGGTCTATTAATTGGTCTGGGTGGTGGCCACCTATTCCTGTTTTGGTCATCCTGGTTGTACCTAGGCCTGACTTGTTCTGTCCCCACAGCATGTACGGTAGCTTGTGAAGGCCTCTTCATGTTGGGTCGGTAGTTTGCACTTTGCGGGTTACCCCAACAATTTTCCGCTTTATGCCCTCTTCCACCACAACATGAGCACAACGGATCCAAATCTTTTTGTCTCATGTGTTGGCTCGTATTACCCGAACTGGTAGTTTCTACTGGTTGCACCCCCACCCTCCAAGGAATTTGATTTCCTTCTGCGTCAAAAACACTTTTTTCACAAGCCATTGCCGATTCTTTTGAACTGATCAATGTTTTCTTGGCCATACCAGTTGTGGCTACTCGTAGGTAATCTGGTAGGCCTGCCCTAAAACATGTGTTTAACCATTCATCATCTGGACGGTACGTCAGGCAATTTGCTAGTTTGATCAACCGTTCGTAATATGCTTCCACGTCCTCTGTGTCTCTCATTTTTAAGGCCCTCAACGCCATATATGCTTGCATGTCTGTCTGCACCTTTCTATACCTCCTAGCAAATGCATCCAACAGCTGATCCAAAGTACAATGTGGGTGACTATCGGTATAATTTTCACTCCACTCTGACGCATTCTCCCGCAAGGAATATGTGAATAAATTAATCAATGCCTCATCGTCCGTCTCCCCCATTGTATATGCCCATTTTTTGAAAGTACGGACGTGTGAGTCTGGGTCCGATTTGGGGTCATATATCGGAAGTGGTAGCTTGATCCTTGACTTACTAGGACTGACCCTCGCTGGAGGAGCTATTGGTGCTGGCAGGGTTCCTGGTGGGTAGTATCCTAGCCATGGCCAAGGTGCCATGGTCGGAGTTGTCTCTTCCTTCCTCCGTCTTGATGCCCTCCTTGTTGACCTTCGTCTCCTGGATTCTATTACTGGTTCATCGTCCTCATTGTCATCTGTGTCATCACTTCCTCCCCCTCCTGGGGGCCCTGGAGGTGCTCCTCCTGGAGGACCACCTGGGTAACCTACACTTGGAGAGGGACTACGCCGGGACGTTCGATGTGGGGGTCGGTGTGGTAACTGACCACCTCGTATTGGGGTATGTGATGCATAATCCCCTACCGGTCCCCCCGTTGTTGGATGGAACTGGGAGACGGTGACCAAAGGTGGTACCCATGTGGACGTTCGTGGTTGATGCGTGCTCGATACCGGAGCTCTTGTTGTCCTGGGGTCATAATCATAGGCCAGACGACCACTCGTTACAGTGTGGATGGTTGGTGCTTGTGTCGCTGGTCTATCGATGTGTGATGGGTATCCATTATGGTTCCACTGTCCCTGGGGCTCTTGGGGATGTGTGTGTTCAATTCTTCCCAATTGCCCTGTCATATCGTTGAAACTAATCCCTCCCGCTGCTCCTGTGTACCCAATTGCTTCATTTATGGCAATGTGACGAGTGTGACCTGTGCGACCAACTTGTACATTATGAAGCAGTGTTGTCTGGCGATCAATCAAGTTTGGTTGAGCTTCATGTCTTGGAAGGTTGGTGTGGTTGGCAGCCTCCCATCCTTGACTATAGGTGCCAAAAGGTTGGACAGCTGAATGAACTGTTTGGGCCGACGTTCCTACCAGCTCCCTTGGTGGTAAAACAATACTTTGTGATTGGACAGGTAGAACACTATGTGTGAGGTAATCTCGTTGTTGCTGAGAGTATGAACTCGGTTGTCTATTTGCAACAAGTTGGGAAATTTGTGCCGACTGGGTAGTACATTGCCTACTGCGGTGCAACGTGCTGTGACAATGCCGACACGGACGTTGGCTCCGCTGTTCAGTTGTTGGTGGCAACCTAGACAATTGCTCTGCACTAGGCTGGTTGTCCAGAGTAACTTGTGAGAACAAATCCACAATACCCACGTCATTGTTGTAAGGCGGGGCTGCATGGCGTGGAACGTCCCATGGGCTTGGTGAGACACCCCATGACCGTGGAATGTTTGGTGTGGTTGGGCGCCAACCTCCCATATTGCATGTTGGAGTGGGCCTCCATGGCATGGGTGATTCAGGACGTGCGATACTAGTTGGAATATTAGGCGAAACATCTTCCAGTGGAGATGAAACTTCCACCACTGGAGATAATTCCGGTTCTCGTTCTCTCCTTATAAATGTGACACGTCTTCGGACAGGTGGTTGATGTTGGTTAACATTTGGGCTGAACGCCTCATAAGTAACAGCCTCATCAGTTGCCCATGGTATTCCCTGGCCCGTTGGAATGTCCTGGTCCATGGATCCTATGGGACGTCCAAACTGGGACGTGACGTGATTTCGGGATGGCACGAAATCAGGAAACTCTTGTCGTAAATGCTCCAGCAAGTCACTGGACGTTCCAAACCCTGGTGGGTCAGATTGTTGTACATGGTCTTCTTGAAGAGATGTTAAGCCGTCTGGTCCAGCAGGTAAGTCTTCACCTATGACGGGTGACGGAGGTCGGGCGTCCCCACTCCACCGGCCGTACATATGATGATTCCCATAATTTTCATACTCTGGAAACAATGCCCTATGCATGGCATCTACTTGTTGGGTGGTTTCCCTTGAGTTACTTTGGCTAATTGGCCTCTCCGGTTCTGAATCACTCGCAGATAAGATGTGCGGATCCGTCTGAAGCTCCAAAGCCCTCTGTCTGGTCATGCTTCTAGTTTGTACACGTGCCATCACAATTACCTAAAATCTGATCGTGCTAGATCTAGGTGCATACACACTAGTATGTGGCTCTGCCTCCAGCTTGACTTACACTTGCAGTGGCAAGTTACCCTTGGACGTCTTCGGACTGAGTAGATATGGTTGAGTGGCCACAGTCTGTCCACCAACTCATAATCTTTGCTGCACCCTCCTGTCCTAGATGTACTTCCACGCCCCAAGTGGTTTTTGCCCCTTGCTGCAAATAAATCACAACCCAACTGTTTCGCCAGCCTACACCAACTGTATTCCTTGTTCCAGATCTAGATCTATTGGACTATCACCCTAACCCTAAAATTCAAGAGAGAGCAAATGAGATAGAGTTGAGTTACCATTGCATGGTCGCCAAATGTTAATGGATTTTCGCACTCCTTCCTTGCTCCATTAACTAGTTCGCCGCTAGTCACGTCCAAGCCTTGCACAAACACCTCCTAAGCTAGTTCCTCATCCCTGGACATCTCCTTTGACGTACAATCCCCTACAAATTCCGTTTAAGGCTTGAAACATGCCCTGGACACTACCTACCAGCTCACGTTTTTGGCCCAATCAGCCAACTTACGGAGGTCGTTTCCACAATATAAGCTTGGATCTGCCATCTCTAACCTCCTACCAACCTACAGTATAGTTTTCGGGCCATTCTGACCACTTTCATATTTTCGACCAGCTCACGTTTTTAGTCAGATCCGGCCACTTCTGGAGGTGATTTTCGCAAACCGAGTCCGGATCTGACCTCTCTAACCTTCTACCCACTTATGGTGCATTTCTTAGGTCATTCTAACTACTTGCTCTGGACGTCCTTCCATAAGTGTCACGTCCGTGCATACCCACCCTTTCTACTTTCGAATGCATTCCTTGGAACTACCTCACAAGTTGTCCAATGCACATTCTCAATAACACATTCAACTCCTCTGTCTTGTCAATACTAAGACTATCCTAACTTCCAAGAAGGGTAGTGATAGGAAAACACACACAATGAATCTACTCATCAAATCTCTCTTTCAACACTTTATTGCTTGTTTTTCCAGGACTGTGGTTTTGTTCTGACTGCAATTCACTTCCAGATTGCCACACGTTGTCGTGATGTAAATACGTACACTATATAGATGTGTACGTATTTAATATTGCATTGTGAATCTTGGTCTTGGAGAAAAATAATAAAGAATAGAAGTAGATTACTTTTTTTTATTTACTCATAGTTTATTTTAGTTATCATTACCTAAGGATAGAAGTGGATAGAAGTTGCTTACCTTTATGTTTACTCATAGTTACTTTTAGTTACCTTTACCAAATGATAGAAATAGATTACCTTTTTATTTACTCATAGTTTATTTTTGTCTTTTAGTTATCTTGAGTTACTTTGGACCAATGGGTGATTAGAAACCATGTGATGAGGATAAGAGAGAACTTTGTCTCTCGCATGGATAGGGAGAGGTGGTGAAGGAAAGATGTTATGTGATTATTGAGGGAGGGAAGTTGTGGAGAGAGAGAGAAGTGGATTCGAAGCTCACGGTGTGAGTTGTTTTTGAGAAGAATATGAAATAAAATACGAGGGATTTGTGATTCATGAGAGATCTCACTTGTTGTTTTGGAAGTTAGCAATCAAGATTTGTGCTTGTTTGAGTGGAGGGAAGTCTGTTGGTTCTTAAAAGAAGAGCTGAGACTTCGACCGACCATAGAAGACGGACAGATTAAAGAATTGAAGGCTTCAAGACTCGAATGTGTGGTTGCTTGTGGCACGTTGTCTTTTTCTTGTGTGTGTGATTCCAAGCCGGTTTTGGAGGCTAGTTGCATTTCATTTCTGCATCGTAATTTGTTTCCTGTGTGACAACGAAGTGGGATTAATCACCCACAAGGTTGTTTTCTGTCGTTCCCACTGGTGAGGCGCGATTGCTGGTCACCGTGGGTTTGAAAGTTTAGGAGCCAATCTTTCGGACGTCAGCTCGTGTTCTGACGTCCCGTTTTACCCGTCCGAAGCCGTGGTTTCTTATCACACTACCCTTACCCTTTATCCATATAGAGCCACAACAGGATAGGTCGACGGGAAAGAGGTTGAAGATTAGAAGAAATTGAAGAAATTGAAGACTAGAAGACCGGAAGATTCGATTGAAGATCAGAAGATTCGACGGGTCTGATAAAATCTAGTTGCAGCCAGAAGCCCAGCGCTTTCCCAAGGCGGAACCCTCTCTACCCGACAACGTCCAGATCTAAAAACTCACAAACATACCTATCTTCTCTAAGGGTCTAAGTCCTCTCCGCATATGTGTACTAAGAGAGCCAAAAGGCTCTAGGACCATCCTTATATACTTCAAAACAACTATCATTAGGTGTATCAACTTGGTAGGTTGCCATCCTGTCAAAACACTGCAACTAGCTGTCCTGACGCGTTCCTGCCCTCTGTCCAGTTCATGACCAGCTGGCACACTGGGGTCATAAAAAACAATCAACTAGTAAAAGACTCCCAATGCCATTTTAATAACTTTGGACCTACAAGTCATTTTCTGATTACCTAAGTTACTAATCCCAAACACTTACTACTACTGAATAGACCATTCAGTAGTAAAATACTAAAAACCAACTAGTGGACGTTCTAACAATTTTGCATCAAGGGCAAATTTGACGTCAACTAGTAAACTAGCATTTTTTGCCTTTTTGACAATTTGTGACCAACTAGTCAATTTTTGACAACTTAAAACACAATGCTAAATTCTACCTTAACAACACCAATCTTCTATATCACCCCGAACCACCTCACGATAGCCAACACCTCTCTCTCTCTCTCTCTCCTAAGCTTTATCCAAGTAACAAAACCCCCACCCCCCTTGAAACAAACCAGTGTTGGTCTGTTATCACTTTTTAGTCATACTAGCCGGTTCTAATTAATCAAGATTCCTTAGAAACCCGGATGAGTAGGGTACATGGTATTGCATTTTTCCCATTTTCACAAATATAGTACTGATATGAATAATGTCATCAGCTGCAAATTCCAAACAGTAAAAGAATATCAATATCAGCACATGAGATACCAGACAATTATCAACTCGGGTAGGGTTTTTTTTAGCACAACAATCACACTGTAGATTTCCAGAAGCTCCGCAACCGGAGAGTACATTTCAACATACTGTTTGCCCATGGGAATTGTATTGTTGAATCCTGCTCTACGTCATTCTGGCTACTGTAATCGCAACTGCCACGAATCCAACACAAAATTGCAAACAATCTGCACATGCAATCACAGACAGCATGTTCTGAGCTTGGTCTGCCACATGCAATCCAACATCAAAGATAATCTGCACATGCAATCCAACAATCAATCTGCATATGCTACTCCTCATCTTCAGCCTGCTCTTCAAAGTAACCAGCCTCCTCGATCTCAGCTTCAGCTTCGTCAACCTGTTCCATCTCCTTCGCGAAATATTCTTTCACATCTCTGACCACCGGGGTGACCTCACATTCATGCCGAGAATCATCAGGCCAGTTCTTGTTGATCATAATCAAACTGTCCAGGTTATTCAAACCAAGGCGACAACGACGCAAACTAGTAAGCACACCGGCGATGCTGAAAATCCGCTCCGTTTCAATCTGAGATCCTGGAATGGCTAATATTTGACGTGCGAGAAAGGAGACAGAGGGGAAACGGGATGCATTGAGCTTCCACCATGCTAGGGGCTCCTCCGCCTCAGGATGCACAATGGTCAGGCGCCAGAACAAAGACAGCTCCGCAATCAGGATACCTTCGCAAGCTTCTTCAGCCGACACTGGAGCACCAAAGAGAATGTTCGATGGAGCAGGATCAAGCTGCGTGGCCGGGGAATCACCAGGGTTCCAAGAACTTGTGCACCTTCACGAGGTAAGGAATCAGGATTTTTCTGTCGTAGTCTTCCACCACTTGCTTCGCAGCAACTACTCCCACGTACTGAATCACCAACTCTAGCCCCTTGAAGCGAGGGTCCAGCATCAAAGACAGCATGTTCTGAGCTTGGTCTGCCACAAACTGCAGAGAGAATCGAAGAAAAGGCTTCATCACATCCACAGTTGTCTTCGCCATCCTTGCCTTCAGAATTTCAATTTTAGTCTCGAAACCTCCCACCTGCAGAGGGGGAATCACGTTTGAACTCTGATCATACACCCCCTGTAACTCAATAGTCATCCGAAACGCAGTAGCCAGAGCATCTGAGAGTAACCAATACCCACGGGTTTGATTCAGCACACACTGTTGCACAACTGGGTTCAGTGTCTGAGTTACGGTTCTCGCAGTTGCCCATGTCATTCCGCTTGGAACGCGAGCTTGCAGCTTCAAGGATTGTCTTCTATAACAAATGCTAATAGCATCAGCATACTCCTGGGTCTCCTGGAACAGCACCACCTTGGAGGCAAAGCGAGTCTTCACAGGTGTCTTCAATTTCCTTGTAGGTAGCCCCGCGTCGATGCAGGCTCTGTCCCACTCTTGACGTCCCTTTCCAGACTTCTTCGTCCAGGTGATGCACGACTGCAGAGATTTCTGAGCGTCCTTCAAGCTAACCTCCTTCATGCACTTGCACATCTGCTCGTCGTTGGTGGCGTATTGGCATACATGCGCAGCATATCCACGTAAACATGATCATCACATAGCGATCAGATCACCATTACAAGGCGGCCAGACTCGAAATTGCATACCTTTGACATGATATGACCAAAACAGGCAGATGAGAAAGGCTTCGGTAACCCCAGAACATCACATGACACTGTGAGCTGCAGAGCCTTCTCCAGCGTCGCCAAATTCGCACCCTCGTCCTTCACACAGGCCACAATCTTGTCAGTGAGCTTGAATTGCTCCAGCAAAGGCTTGACAATCTCGGCCAACGCTGCTCCTTATGTGTCCTGTGCTTCGAACAATCCAACTGTCACATGTCGAGGAACCCAACCGTCATCAATGAAATTCACCACCAAGGCAAAGGTGTCCCAGCCGGTTCGCGACATCCACACGTCGAAAGTGATCGATGCAGTCTGGCAGCTGTCGATGAGCGGTGTCACATACCGGTCCATTGTCTTGGTGAGCATCGCAGGAATATGCTCACGCACCAACTGCTTCCGACTTGGGCAAACTACCTTCGGATCCCTGCGCATCATCAGCCTCCGCAGCCATGCTAACTCCACAATACTGAGGGATTCGTATCCCTTAGCGATGAACAAAACCAGGTCTTCAAGAAATCGTTGCTGCTGCACATCATTCTTTGCGTAGGGCTTTGCATTCCCAAAGTAGGCCGTGATCTCAGACGGCGGTGCCCCCTTCCGCTTCTTGGTCTTCTGCCTCCCCGTGTCTCCCTCTTCAGCTGCTGACTCCCGCACATACCTTGCAAGCTCCTGGCCGTGCTCATTCTCCACATGTGTCTTCATGTTGGTGATCCCATGCGTTGGGTTGTACTGCAGAATCCCCTTCCTCGACCTTGTGCCCCTCCCGCTTGAATTACTTGACTCAGCTTCAGTTGGGTGACAAACCCAACACCGCAACTTCTGTGTCTCCCTCACATCGACAACCATGTCCTCCCCCTTCAATCGGTAGAAAGCCCACACTGCACTACTGCGATGGTAGGGTCTCCAAAATAACGCATTCGCCCTCAATGCCGCATACGAAACCTGCCAAGCTGCTTCCGACTCAGCTGCCAAACCCTCCGAATTTGGGCGCAACACATCACAGATCCGCTGGGCGCTCTCCAAGTCAATGCTCTCACTAGGATCTGCAGTTTCAGCACACGAGGGTTGAATGGACGACGACATTGTGCGGAAGCTCAATCACAACCCAAAACCCTAAGCAAAGAGCACAAACCCTTGGTGCAGATTTTCAATTCCTTCACAGAAACGCAGCACACAACACAAAACAAAGTTGGGTTACCCTTTTGAAGCCGTTGTTGATCCCTGGAACTGCATTACAGTCCGCAACCACTCCACAATCTTCAATTACAGCCACTCCTCTCCACATTGAAGCGCACTCCTTGCTGCATTAACAAGTAATGAACATTGGCATATCCACAAAACCTACCGTACTTGCTCTCACAAATGCAAGGCCGGTTCCAATAATTGTTTGCTTCTCTTGAAACCCACACAATCTGGTACGAAGCGCAGTTGCACAAATGCACATACACGACACACTATGAAGAAGCTTCGGGTTTCGAGAACTCACATACTCCTCAGGTCGGGTCGTGAGATACCCTATTGATATCCTTCCAGATACCCGCCGGGCCCCCTAATAACAGTCCAACACTGAAACAAACACCCACAATAGATTGGCATATGTATAATAAACATACCCCTTACACCAAGACCCCATGCACTTTACGCTTACCTAGCCATCCAAGTCATCCCCTCCCTTAGGTGGTCCACTTAACAAGCCATCATGCTATAAAAAAAACTACGATAAAATCATCCCTCCTTGGCTAGTGCCTTGCCATCTTACGACAAAACCTACACATGGTCAACATTGTAATACGACCCATAGCATAATACACATTTTGCACAACCCCGTTCACATACCATGCATTCAAAATCTAGACCATGCAGTCACACGTACAAAGAACATCACCGGTCTCCTGTAACCATTCTGGCACAAAAGCACACTCCTTCATACATGCCTATCCCCGCACATAAGTTTCCCAACTATGCGACGTTCTCAATGATCCTGGTGACCTGGGCACCATCTACAAAGGCCTCACGTGCCATATCGCCAATAATCTAGGTAGACTACATGGGCTTCATGAACTCACCCCAAGCATGCCTCCACTCCACCATCACATGATCACTACATATGAGGATGACCTTAAACATTCAAATTGAAACAAACATACTCGACTTCCCATTCCGTTCCTCCCCCCTTGAACAACTATGGCACGACTACAACTTCGTCTCAAAACTAGATGAAACAAAACAACTCTCACACCCTAAACTCTTCACCATACTCCTCAACTAACAACCAACTACCATCTGGAACATTGTCGACTCCACAAGGACCCGGATTGTCACACCCAAAACCTTCAAGCTACAATATGGAAAATGCACAAAACTAAGCCAACAAGCCTTTGCCTACAACAATAAAACTCGTGCACCACTCAATTCACACCCCTTGCAATCACAAATGCAACAACTTGACCCTCGTCCTTGAATATCGTCCCACCCTGTCCACAAATAACACCTTCAATACAATTTATGATCAGCGATCCGACCATTCCACCCCACCCGCTTGTTGAGTCAGTAGTTGAGGCATTGAAAAACAACAACAATTAGTATAGATATGTGAATTTGACTCAAGGGTGAACAACAAAGTATATTAGAATAAATGAGACAACAATAGAGATGGCCGAAGCCTGGACGGCAACGAAGATGGCCGAAGCTTACTAACAAAGCGAGACCGAGAGGCCAACAAAGAAGAAGACCGAAGGACCACGGAGTAAGGGTTAGGAGATAACTTATATACAAACCACGGGATTAAGGCATTAAGCACGGAATTAGGTACTAGTGCGGAATTACCAAGGAATCTAGTGGTAGTAGGGTGCATAACCCACGGGTATAGGAGATGCAATATTCTTAATGAAAGGATCTCCATGTACAAGGGATATCAAGACAAATAAAGTCATCAATGGAGAGTATATAGGACTAGTAATAGATATACGTATAGGGAAATTTTGAAGCCACCTCACCTATACCTCGAGGATTGGTATCTACTAAATTATGATAGTAAAACATATTGGTAACTTTTACTTATACGGGCTTTGGAAGATGTAGCCAAGGTAAAGATGAAAGTAGAAATTTAGGATTGTGAACATTTAAGAGGCTTAACGGTTGTAATTGTTTGAGAACAGTCTCATCTAGGAATGTGAAGGATAAAATAAGATCTAGAGAAGAGAAGAATGCATATCAAATGGAATAGAGATTATAGTAGGAGAAAAAGACTATATAAAGGGAGATGTTTTTAGGATACATACCTCATTTCATAGTGACGAAGTTATCTTAAGATAGAGTGTCAAAAACACTTGAGCTTACCTAGTATCTTCTATCTTGAGACACCTTTATGAATATACTTACAACTTCTTCTATTCAAAATTGGAACTTTTTCTTGCTGTTAATTTACTTTGTAAGTTGTTCAATGTCGTAACATATTGAACGGATATTGTTGAGAGGAGAAAAGCCTTTTTGAGCAAGTACTCAAGAGAGTAGTGTAAGGGTGAAGTCAAGCGCTCAAGGTTTCAAAGAATTAGTGGAACTTGATATTGAAACTAGAGTAGTGTTTTGGAGAATCTCATCAATGATTTGATCGATGGAACTTTGAAGAATAAAATAATGTTGAAGAGACTCTCATCAATGACTTGATCAATGGAACTTTGAGCAAATCATTGTTAAAAAGAAATTCAAGTCTAAACTTCATTTTAAATATATTTATGATCCAATTGGAAATATTAAAATAAAGTATTAACAAAAAAATGCTACTAAATAACAATGAGATGTATTCAGACCTTGTACAACCGCTAGCCCGCGGACTTTTTGGGCTAGCGGCTAACCTAATAGCTAATAGTTAAGGCTGAAAATGGTTCTCGAAAAAAATGGGCTAGCCCAGCTATGGCTAGATTGCGGCTTGAAAAATTATGGGCTAGCCTAGCTATGGCTAGATCGAGGCCTCAAAAAATATGGGCTAGTCCAGCTATGGCTAGATCGAGGCCTCATATAATATGGGCTAGCCCAGCTAGTTATTAGCTAGCTAAAGATAAGTCATGTAACTAAATTGGCTCAAGCTAAGGCCCAACCATGTCATCCCTACCACTACCATAAATTTTTTAGGGTTGAGATCATCTGTCCATATCCAAGTGCATCCAAGTGCAACCGGTTACATGTTTACATGTTTTGATATGTCTTTACTTAAAGTGGGCTATATTCTCTACATTCCTCTAAAAAGATGGGTCGTTCTCTTGAGGATTTGCAGAGGCATCAATGATGTTTAAGTTGAACAAACATCTAATGTCATACGATCCTGAAAAGTTGATCTTGTTGGATAATTCCGATTGGAAGAATCACATTCCCAAACGCCCTATTTTCGATGAGGAGTTGCAGATAGAGGATGATGACAATTTGTTGGTAGAGAATGATGAGCAACATGTTTTAGATATTGATGACAATGAGTGATTTTGACTGATATGAAATATAATTGTATTGATGAGACAATGTCTCCTTGAATTCATTATATGAGCTACATGAATTAATTTATTAGGTCAACTAGTCCAGATATATGGCTAAAAACGGTACCCGGAAAAAATGGGCTAGCCCAGCTTTGGCTAGATCGAGGCCTCCCAAAATATGGGCTAGCCTAGCTATGGGTAGATCGAGGCCTCAAAAAAATATGGGTTAGCCCAGCTATGGCTAGATCGAGGCCTTAGAAAATATGGGCTAGCCTAGCTATGGCTAGATTGAGGCCTCAAAAAATATGGGCTAGCCTAGCTATGGCAAGATTAAGGCCTCAAAAATATGGGCTAGCCCAGCTAGCTAATGGGCTATAAAAGGTGTGGATGTATTTAAGTATAAGAGAAAATTGATGTAACAGTTATAATATAAGCAAACTTATTATACGATTGAGAAATCAAAATTATGTTTGAATAGTAACACCTAAGCTTAAAGAAGAGAGACTTAATGATCTATATTTTCATATCCATATACTATTATACTATTATACCTTATGAAGAAAGCAATACAATATACTGATAGAATATATCAAACGGATTATGGATTTGAATACATGTATGAATGAATTAATATTGAAATTATGTACTACGGGACTTATATAATGAACTACATATTCTGACCTTCTTCATGAAACCTAATATAATTTTTTGGAGAGTTATTTTGTTATCAACGATTACTGGTAATGATTCATATGATGAAGTTTTGAATGATACGGATAGAAATTTAGAATATTGATATACCTCTAAACTTTTTTCTTACCTTAGTTGATCTCACGATCAATGAGCCTTACATTGAGAATGAAATTAGTTAAGGTTGAAATTGTTCAAATCATAAAAGAGAATGAGATGTAACTAAATTGGGATCGAGCATATTAATGAGGCACAATAGTTCTCAAGCTAATATAAATTTACATGATGTGACATTGTGAGACTTCCTAAGTAAATTTTGCAAAGGAACAACCCACGGTGTTCATCACCACCATGGACTCAACACCACGAGCCTAGGTCATTGAGGCCATTTGTGGGGTCTGCATTGATTATAAACCCAACTCCAACACAATCACATAATCTGAACACTCATACCTATGTGACTGGCATGGATGCTTTGACTCGGAAGACACCTAAAAGCCCGAAGATAATCTCGTCAACAGTTATGATGATTGTGACCCCATACACAATGAACTCCTACTCACACAACATTACACCCAATCCGCACATATACACCTCCAAAAACCAATAAGACTCGTACATTTGGAGGGGAGGTGGACTCCTCAAGCATGTTGTACTACCACGACAACTTTGATACTGACTGATTCGTTTGTTCAAGTGACACGCGTTATAAATCTAATAACTAAAAACTTGTAGGAAATTATGATGATGTGTCACAACTGTTACTTACGATTTTGATATGCAAAGTGTTGAATATGTCATGGTACTTTGGTGACTGTAACTTCAATCGAATTCATTTTCAAACGTAAATGCATACAACACGGTTGAAGTTAGCATATCATCAGCTCGTCAACTTTGTAACATTCCCTATATCATAAGTTTTGTAACAAGGAAACATTTTAGCATTATCAACATGAATTGCATAAATAAAAAAATGATAATGAAATGAGATGAGAACATGTAATACATGATATAGGGAACAGTGTGCACCCCTGAAAAGGGGCATTGGATCTTGGGCAAAGAGATGCTTCATTCACGCTTGCTTCCCCAAGAAGACGACATATCTATCTATCAAACATAAGATGAGATATTTAATGGAAAAAGTGGATTCTTGGAATCAAAATTTTGTTTTGGTCTCTCTTAGGGATTACCCTTAAACATCATCAAGTCCCTAGCATAGCTTAGACACAAGAAAAATGAAAATTGTTGTTGTTACAAATTGTATCATTTCTTAAAAAAGAACACTTGTTGAAATGAAGGTATTATATGATGAATTTGGTCCCAAAGCGTACACCAAGCCTATCATGTGTGGAAACAGTAGCAAAATATCCATATATTACATAGATTTTGTAGTTTTAACAAAAGGATAAAGTTGTTTAAATTGTAATGAATTTTCACCACCAAATTTCATACATGGAATCATGTCACGTTAAGATGTTAAATGTACATATTGTATACACGAATGTGATCATCATAAACAATGGATCAATGCTCAATCCATAATCACAACATGTTTAAATTTATGGTGAGGTCCTCTAATGTAAGTGTATGCTAGGAGTCATTGATAGATGTCATTATTCATATGTGTATGTAGCATTAGAAACATTGTACTATTTCTAACTTAACATTCAATCAAATAATCAAGGATTTATATTTCTCTCACGAAGAAGAAGAACTATAGTCTCCAAAGGAGGCTGGAATGAATAAAACATATGTTCGTAAAACATTTGTGGCCATGACTTGGGGACAATGACTCCAAAGACATGATTACCGTCAAAATTTCTCTCATAAAATCTAAATATATTGATAGTTATCAACATATTTACCCATGGAATTGAGGTAACTAGAAAGTCCATATTCAATAAATTACAAAAGTCTATGCACTTTATAACAACTTCCTTTTTTTGTGCAAACAATATTTGAGTAGTGAAATTCATTTGTCTTAACTCATCTTACTTTCAAGTAAAATTCTATTGTAACCAAGACCACATGTTATGTCTTATGTCCTAGAATATTGTATTCAACAAAGTTCTCATATTACCCATCAATTATGTCATAGAGGCCTTTATCAAGAGCCATTCATATATGTCATATAAATCGAGGAAATGTTGGGAATGGATTTGTGTAGGCCCAACAATGAATGATGTAAGGATGGCTTATTAAAGAATGGATGAAGATTAACCAAGTACACCCTAACCTCCATAATATCACCCTTTGTAATGTCAATCCCTCTCTTATATCCCCAAATCATAGGGAATGGATGTGCTCAATTTAAGTCTTCCTTCTTGTTGTCATATTTCCCTCTCAAATATCATGGGTTTTGACATAAAATAATCCACCATGAATTTGAACCATGCTCTTGCACACATCACATTGTCAGCGTTGTCGTTATTGCAGTGTTGACTTTATGCTATTCCATGATATCACATGTTACACTAATTTTTTTGTTATTACGCATCTATGTTAACATTGTATACCTCCTTAATATCGTGTGCACATTGGTTGTCACATGCATAGAGGTTAGAGTGTATGTAGGTGGTTGGTGTCTTAAGATGAAACATATGTACATGCTTATATTTACCACTTGAAGTAGTTAATCAGTTACTAAGGTGTTTGTTGATTATAAAGAGAAGTTTAAGGTGAAGGCATCATCCAATTTCTAACGTGCTTTGAAGAAAGCTCCGATGAAATGAAATTGATTTGAAAGTCTATGAGCCATAAAGGCTAATGGCATTGGAAGTACATAGGGATGGTTTCAAACCAACTAATTCTCTAGAGTGGTGGAGTGCGATAACCTATGCAAGACATAGGCTAATGTCCACTTTGATGGTCCAATCAAAAGAAAGATTTGAGGCTTCCAAGAACTACATTCTCAAATATACACACCACATCTTCTTTGTGCATTGTTTATAGGTGTGGGTCCAAATAATTGCAGATTTTGAACTAGAGGAGGTTTGCAACAATTTGGTGTTAACTTGAGTAATACATTGTCGCTTGAGAGTTATCGAATCTTTTGTTATGAAGGGATTTATTTGGAGAAGGTTGTTGTGTAAATGCATGGCGTGTGAAAAACAAATAACAAGAGCAAAAAGAAAAGAGAAACAAACGTGAAAACTACAAAAGTAATGCACTCAAGTGATTTACTCCTAATTTGCAAGGTTCAATTCAAACAATGGAATGAAGGAGAAAAAATTGCATTGTGTCGAGGAGAATTATCTCTCAACTCACTTCCATAAGTCGAGCTACTCTCATCCCGATTTGGATGGCAAATACAAGAGGTACATGAGCAAAAATAAATTCTTATAACACTCGATGACAACATGTCATACACAAAGAGTTATCGTTGTTTAAAGTTCAACGATTGACTTGTCCATAATAACAAGCCAAGCAACTTCTATTTTCTTTACTTTTTTAGGAATGAAGTTGAGGTGGCTAATGAGAGAGCTGTGCAATAGGGCGGGCTTGCAAAAGAGGACTTGAAGTCGGGGGCACCACGTGGCGATTGCCAAGCGTTAGTTGTATTGTGGCATCCCCATCATTTGAAATTTACATTTGGCAAAACCAAAGGTTGAAAATCTAGAATGGGAAAAAACCTATTGTCACGTTGAACAATAGGACATTGGTGATGGGTAATGAATGTGGAAGTGAATAATGGCACCTTGTGGATGTGAGTGAACTTTATATGACCTCCACTTAAAACACACTATTTTCATGACACTTTTTTTTGTTGGTATGGTACAATTATGGTTATTTTAGCCTACTCAATTTGGGTTGAAGCTAAAGAAACTCCTCCGTCATGACCTAAAGCCATGGCGGGTCTCATGTACAAGGTAAATTCTTCTCATGAATCGGTGAGGTCCAATGAGATGAGGATGAGGTCTTTGCATGGATTGGTGAGGTCCTAAGTGGATGAATGCTCTCTAACAACTAACAAAACATGAAAGGAACATCCAAAGGCACACCTAACATTTTATTTAGTTTAAAAAAAACTAAACGGATATAAACCTCACGCTAAAAGGTCAAGTGCAAAGATGTGATTTGATTCACAATATATGTTAAAGGTAGAGCAGTAAATTGCTTGTAATAAATAGAAATGTAATGGAAAAGGCGTGAGAAAGAATAAGGTTAAAATAAGGCTACAACGTTAGTCTGAAGTGGGATAAGAGTTATCCCATATTGTTTGTATGAACCAATGAAAGAAGAAAAACAATAAAAGACAAAACAAGGAGAGCACGAGACGATCTCACTCCAAGCATTGTTCATATGCCTTTGTGCATGTGTATATGCTTGTGCGATCTTATCTCTAGTTTTATTGACATCCAATAATATAATATCACATGATAGCAACTACAACATGATCACTCAACAAGACATCATGTCCATAAACAATATCCACAGTTTTACAAATCCAAAGGAGTTTATGAGACAAAAACCACTCAACCATGAGCTATGGAAAGAAGGCTTGAAAGTGACAACACGAACACGAGAGAGTAATGAGGAGAACAATGAATGTTCACATGCTCCCTTCCTCTTTTGCTTCATAAGTCCACCCATGCCTCAAAGAATCTTTAGCTTAATCCCAACTACACATAAACTTGTATACGGGATTTGCACTATCTTACATGAGAAATTATAGTTCAATTAATCGTGGTTTATCCTAATGTAGTCCCAATAACTTGGAATCTTAGAGAAGTCGTATATCTAAGCTCAAAATACCATCTGAATCTTAGAATCACAAGCTCTTTGTAAAGGGAATGTCCCCCTTTGATCTTATTAAGAACATAACATAGGCAACACATTATAGCCGTGTTTTTGTTTTGTGAGGAAACCCTATAGTGTCCCAATACAATCTAGACTCATATTCTTTAGTTATTTTCCTAGAGATTATGGATGACTTGATCCATTACTAAGTCACGCCATCGTATCCCTATCTTTCAAGCTGCACAAGAAATTGAACACTACGTTTCATGATATATTTGGCTTTTAAAGCAATCCATGAGAATAATGTATATTTAAAACAAATTTGGTAATTCCCATAGGCTAAGAGCCAGTCCGATACAAAATAATTGTAAACATAAATGTCGCGTTACTTTGAAAATGATAGACACAATTCATCAGACTTATTTTAATTCACTTCATGCTTTTGGCAACATAAAGTAATTTTTTACTCTACACAACCTTTGGTAGTGTTAATAATCCACTATAGTGTACTATATAGAGGAGGAATTTGCATTATAGTCCAAGTTGCCCTTTGGTCATTGCAAAGAATAAGGGTTAACATGAAATTGCAAGATTACATACTAAGAACTAGGTCTATGTCCTTAGTACATCTTTAGACCTCAATTCCACATAGAAGATGCACTCATTTGAAATTTTGTCCAACTAGAGAAAGTTGGTACACAAACAAAGTACTACGTCCAAGAATAACCTTGAGATTTGAAACATTCGTGCAAAAGATATAAACGAATTTCAACAAGCATTTTTAGGGAAGTGAGGAGGTTTGAAGAGAAAATATGTTATGGACATATTTTCAGAGTTTGGTTGTGCTAAGATTTCTTATTCTTATTCTTATTTCTTATTTTTCAAAATTTTGAATTGTGTTAGATGAAGAAAATTTAGGAAATCACACATAGTACCACCTCATACAAACAAAAGTGCAGTTTTAGGTTTTTACAAAAAAAAATTGAGACAAATAGATACAAGACGACTACCGAAGCTTCATTTCTCGAGTATACATATCCCAAATGGAATATGGACACCTTATGGGGAGGAGTTGTATACTAAAATGTACTATCTATGCAACGTGTAATATGAGCAATTATACTTATTGATTGGGGCTATGTGAACTAACCGGTATTATGAGGAAGTCATAGGGAAAGTGTTGGATGTTTTAAATTATTATTTTGAAGTGCCAAACCGACTTTTATTACTTTAACATGTTATTCAACATATTTGTGTTAGACCAGTTATCAACCTATGGTATGTATGATACATTTGAGCAAATATTCTCATGCCTCCACTTAGCCATTTTCTTGTGGTAAGTAGTTGGATATACCAACATAACCATTATACAATGCACCATTACACTCTTTGAATATATCCATTCAAAATTCCTTTTAAAGACACATTTTATGGCACAATTAAAAAAAATCTTGTCAACAACAATAAAAAAATCTTAGTTTTTTTAGGGTCAACAACAATGAGTGTTAAGCAAACCCCCGCAATGACATTAGAAAAAGAAAAAAATATAGGTTATTGGCGTACTCGGGTGTACTCATTCATTTGTCTTGCGAGTGGGACAGAAACACCCCTCGGGGTATCGATGCGTAACCTTGATTAAGTTATCATGGATGAGCCATATGCAAGGAAACTTGCACACTCTCGCAATGCATAAAATGTTTGCCAACAAAACAAAACCCAACAAAATTTAAATTATATTTAAAAAAAAAAATGAGTGTCAACCACTAGTTCTTTGAAGGAGATATAAGCTTCCAATTTTTAGTGTCAAACGTCTAGATTCTTTCCAAACAATAGCTAGTACACCATAAGTGGAACATCACAAATCAACTCAAATTGTTTCTCCAAAGTAGACAAAGAGAATTAAAGGCAAATCTCAATCAAAATTTTGGCCTTCAGCTTGTTGCCATGTAAAACACCATGTGGATTTTTTTTAACTATTTTATTTTCCTCGGTTCTTTGGCCCCCCAAGCTTTAGTTAGAAAGTGAATTTGGACCATCTATGGCTTTTCAACTAGTGGAAGAATTTGTATGATGGGTCAAGGGCCCTCAAGCTCTAGTGTGAAGTGGCATGTACCCACCCTAACCTAAGGTGTGTGCACTACACTAAACATTGTATTTAATGTCATTTTGATAGCTTTTCCAATGGCACTTCCTATGAATAAGTTTACAAATACTGAAATCCCAACTTACTTTTAGTTCATTCAAATGCCAGCTATTGAAACAAAGTTTGATATATTATGCATCACAACCATTTTTTTGTAATGAAACGATGTCATGGATGATTGAAATTTGGATGAAAAAGCACTTAAGTGACAACATTTGCAACATTGTGACTCTACAATGCCCAAAATTTTATTTTTTTGCAAAGAATGACAAATAATGTTAGGTTTACATTTAGTGGTGGTGACACTATACAATTAGTACTGAGCAAGACAAAAAGAATTGGTGACACTAAATACAATAGTGTAGGGGCGAAGCGAACAAATGGTTGTAAGACCTCTAGAATGTACTCATGTCGCGGATTTCAGAGACCGTTAGTCTATGATTGCTCAAGGATCTAGGAGTTAGAAATTTAGAATGCATGTACCAGAACCTAGATTCTGTATAGTAGAATCTAGGAAAACGGTAGATATGGGGTTTCCCGCGAGAAGGGGCTTGAAAGAAATTCTTCCCGCGCTCTTCCCCATCCTCTTCACGCGCCCTAATGTTGCGTGAAGAGATTGGCCAATTCTCTCGCTTTGGCTCCAAATTGCAACGGCAGGCATCTGGACGAAGGGGTGAGGTAGTAGGTAATACAAGTGTGAAGAGTTCGGAGGGAAGAGAAGAAGCATCAGCAATTCAAGAATGGCGCAAACGTGTTGACATACAAGAGGAATTCAAATAGTTGAAGGTACGAGGGATTCGGGGAGCCTTTGATGTGGTAGTTTTCTAAAACCTGGTGAGTGAATGATTGAGGGAGAAACCCACGAAGAAGAATGGAGCAAAAAGTGTTTGTGCGCAGAGGAAATTGTCTCGCCCAAGTTTTGAGTTCTCGGGAGCTTTGATGTGTGTCAGCGTGAAAGTGGGGAAAGAGAAGAAGCAGCAGCATCGTCATTATCATCAGCAGACGAGGGAATGACACACATGTGTTCACATGTTGGGAAACTGTCTGGCTGGAATTTGGAGTTCTCTCAGGAGCTTTGATGTGGTAGTTTCGTAAATTGGATCGGTCTGCGAAGTGGCAATGCGGGGCATTTGAGAGGCTATGGTATCTCGAGGATATTTTAAATGTGCAAATTCGGTATGTGGAGTGTGGCTCTTCGCATTGAAGGATCTCTGGTGCTCTAAAGCTCACGCTGCGTGAGCTAAGGAAGGGATCACTAAACGCCTGGTAGACAGAGGAAGCGAAATCAGGTTTTGGTTGTGTTAGGTCGGGTTAAGATGACATCAAAGGTGGTATGTTGAGGGTGCATTTCATGTGGAAATTCGGTATGTGGAGTGTGGCTCTTCGCATTGGAAGCTCCCCGCTGCTCTAAACCTCCCTCTGCTTGAGCTGAGGAGGGACTCTCTAAGCGGAATCAGATTTTAGTTCTGCTAGGTCGAGTTAAGATGACATCGCAGGTGGAGCTGGCATCACAGTTGAGGCGAAAGCTGGACACCTGGAGCGATGACGATGAGGATGCAGTGCCCAAGAGGGTGGAGAGAGAGGCTTCTCCTTCTGCTGCGGAGGAGGACCTTGACCTAGGTACCAGGGAACAGACTCCTGCGGAGCCAAGTTCTTCTCCAATCATCCCTGCAAGGAAGCGTATCCCACGGGCAGCATGCCTTGACAGTGATGACGAGGATGAGCCCCTTCCAGCTGCAAATGCGTGGCCTCGGAAGGTAGATCCTGCACCGCTCTCTCCGAAAGCAAGAACCTCATCGAGAGGTGCTGGTTCTGGTTCTTTGGATGTTGTTAGCCCCCCCAGGCACCGAAGCTTCTCCCCTGCACCTCGTCCACCAGCCATCCCAGCTCTCCCAGCAGCAGGACCTGCAATGCAAGCTCCTATCCAACCTGGCTGCACCAAATTCTCGTCTGGGAATAGACGGTTTCTGGCCTACAACATGCTGGGATGCATCAGCAGCGTTGAGAACGACGGGTTTGCCCACATCGAGGTACATAGTGTTTGGTCTTCTGTGCCTGGTTATAAAATTATTATGCTTTGCTTTGAAAGCAAAAATTGGTGGTCCAGTTAATTGATCAGAAGATATAACGTGATAGAGGATTGCTGTTTAGGATCATGTGTTATCCCTTGACTGCCTAGGGGTCAGTGATCTAAACTGGGAAGAGGTCTTCTCGATGCTTCTCAAGCAATTCTGGGTAGATTTGAGGGTCCCGAATAGATTTCAAACTTAAGATTCTCCAGAACTCTGTGTAGAATGAGCTCCAGTTGAAGAGTGTCAGATGATTCAATTGCTCTATTTTCACTGTATGTTGTGTTACAACAGCCTGCACTCTACATGTGCTTCTGTGCTGAAGAGCACACTGCGGATGCACCGCCCACTGATTAAGTCGGACGTCCTAATGCTCTTATCCCTATTGACACTTAGCTGTATCATTTGGTTGTGCTTCACAACTTGTCACTTTCTTTCAAAGTGAGCTATTATGGTCCTGATGGCCCAATTGTTCAGAATATGTACACGGTAGAGGAACACTGTTCAGGATCATGTGCTCTCCCTTAACTGCCTAGGGTTCAGTGATCTAAACCGGGAAGAGGATTTCTTGATACTGCCCAAACGCAAAGATGGGTTATTTTGACGGTTTGGAATTGATTTCAAGCTTCCGATTCTCCAGAAATCCACATAGAATCAGCTTTAGTTGATGAGTTTCAAATGATTGAATCACTTGTCCTTCATTGTGTGCTATTACATGAGCCTCCCCTCACTGAAGTCATTTTGAGTGGGTTATGCTGCACAATCTCTGGAACTCCATTCCAGGAGGTCCTATAACCTCTCGACTCCATGCCACGTTCACAAGTTTGCAGTCACGGCTCAACCAAGCAATACCATCTGCTATGATTGTGTACATTGAGTAGGAAGAATTATGGTATGGAGCACCTTGTCTGGTAGCACTACATGGATTTACTTGTCCCCCACTAGATTCTGTTATAGGCATGCCAAGATGCGTTCAGTCTCTGCAGTTTTCTCACCCAGTTGCAAGGTCTTCTCTTTCTAATGCTCTCTATGAAAGAAATCAATCTACATGTGCTTCTTTAGTGAAGACCACATTGTGAAACTCCAATTATCCTGATCCATCCACTGACTTAAGTTGAATATCCAATTGTCCTGATCTGTATTGCCACTTAGTTGTGCTAATCTGGTAGAGCTGTTCTCATTCTTTTAGCCCTCCATTGTTTTGGTTGATTGAGGTGAGGAGCAGTTCACTTTCCGGATGTGTAGCATGGGACAGGAGTTTTGCATATCTGGAAGTGAGGCATTAATGGATCCAACACCTGTTCTCAAAGTGGACATGATATTTACCAGAAAAATATGACCTATTGTGTGATTGACAGGTTGATTTCCACGATACAGGCAGAGGATTGCGTGTGTCATCCATGACAGATTACTTTGGGTTTACCTTGGCTGCTATGAATGAAAAAGGTAGTGTCTTTGCAAATCCAAAGAAGGGGGACAAGATTCCAAGCACTATAATGTATCGACCATTCAACAGCTGGACCAACAACAGTGAGGTGAATAGAATTTTTTTCCTGGATAGTCTACTGCTTCTGTTTAGGCTTGTTTGAATGCCATTTTGCAGATTTGGATGTCTGGTCAAGTTTCTTGGTGGAAAGTGCAAGATAGTTCCTGCACAAGTCCTTGAAAGACTAGCTGTTAAAGCTTTGGGAGATGATTGACCTTTGGGAGTTGAATGTTCAGTGGTCGATGCGGTTTCCAGTTGAAGAGGAGGTCAAGGGTCTTGGTATTGGTAATGGATGGGCTGCTGCAGCTACCAGCCAACATCTTCTACGGGTGTACTCAGAGGCTGGATTGCAGGTGCAAATGCTTTGAAAATATATTCTTGTGCTGCAATTAAATTTGCAATTTTGTTTTTCAGCTGCAGTTTCATAAAAAATTGTAGAATATCCATGTTAACCAATCAACAATCATCAAGGACAGGAGTGGTTGACATTGCTTCTGATGTTGCAGAAATTTGTGCTGTCACTAGCGGGCCCAGTAGTGGCTTTGGCTGGCAATGAGGATCTCTTGGCTGTGGTCACTCATGCATCAACCCCCTTACCTTCAGGAGATCAGGTACTCCCTAATAAATTATAGTCATATTTGCACTTAATTCCTGGATTGTTTTGCCTTTATAAACACTAGATCTCCTTAATTATCTCAATTATTCAGTTCAATCCTCAGGTTCAAGATCATACGGCACTAATCTTTCTTGCTGTTGTGTTTTCAGGTGCTGGATATTTTGTTGTTTAATGTAAGGGAGCAGAGACGATTGATGGCTGGGCGGCTGCCTTTGAGTCCAGCTTCCACATTGACTTGGCTGGGTTTCACAGAAGCTGGCTGTCTAAGTGTGTATGATTCTCAGGTGCGGCTTCCTGACCATGATCATCAACATTCATCACCACATTCTTGCTGGGCATTTTACTTATATACCACTGTACCATGTTGTCGTCTTAACCAACTTTCCAAGATGTCTTGGGTTCCAATTGGGAGTGAAGTCTTGACTTTTTTTTTTACCATCACTCTGACTGGTTTCCTGGTGTATTGTATGGAAATTTTTGTGCAGGAAGTTCTTCGAGTCTACAGTAGTGAGTACAGTGGCTGCTGGATCCCTGTTTTCAGGTGAGAGGTTATTACTGTTTGTGTTGCATTCCAGGTATCAATCCACATTTTTCTGATGTGCTTAAATTCACCTGCTTGCTGAAACCAAGGGTGGGAATATTATTAGTGCTGCAGCAGAGAGAAAAGAGGGAAACGACTCCTACTGGATGGTTGGATTGAACAGCACGCAGGTTTACTGTGTGGTTTGCAAGTCGCCTGATACTGAACCACAGGTAGCTGCTTTCTGTCCACAAATATTCCATCCATTCCCTCTTGAATTTTTTTTTCAAATGTCTTAAAATAATATTACCTTAATTCTGGTTACCCACTCACTAATCATATTGCTGGCCAGGTTGTTCCAAAACCAGTCCTCAGTGTCATCAACACTGCGGTGCCTGTAGTGCATTCAGATTTGGGAGCAGATGACTTGGAGAATGACTTCTTAAGGGGCACTTTGATTCTGACAGATGTAAGCTTTCTGTTAATGTCCACGAGCTCACATCCTTATTCTGCTGGTCTTCCATTTCAGCCTCTAAGTTGCACTCATTTTCAAACATGTGCTGGCAAATTTATACAGCTCAAGGGCACTCATTATACACCCTGAGAACCAGTGTTTCTCTGTTCTTAGTAAATGTCTGGTGTTCTTACAGACGAGATTAAGAGCAGATGAAGCGGCTGCAACAGGGAGGGATGATAATGATGCTGATGAAAGTGTGCTAAAGATGGAGGGAGAGCTTGATCGTTGTCTCCTACGTCTCATTGCAGCTGCTTGTAAAGGTGCAACCTCTACCTGAGTTTCAATGGTGTTAGTTGCTTTTGATAAATATCTCAACCATTCTCCAAGACATACAAAAGCGTTTAAGCACATCACATATTTTGTTATATTCTAGTACCCAGACAAGAATATTCACAGATGAGTTCTGTTTTTCAATGCTTACAGGAGATAAGCTTGCCAGGGCATTGGAGCTTTGCAATCAGTTGTCACTTCACAAATCAATGGAAGGAGCCCTGAAGCTAGTTAATGCTATGCGCTTGCCATCACTAGCAGAACGGATCAACCTTCTCCTGGAGGTGCACTATCTGCTTCAATGTATATGTTTATAGATTCTTGTTTGATTAGATTCTTCAAAATTGAGGGAAATTCACCTGTACTTGTAAATCCCAGTCTTTGAATCCTCCATGGTATGCAGTTGAGGTGTGTCATAAGGGCTGAATATAGGCCAAGATGTGTAAGATCACTGGTCTTTATTGTAGCTGTCATGTATGGACTAATTTACTGTATTTTTCCCCACTTTACGATCTGAATGACAGGAAAGAATTGCCAGAGAGAGGATGGAGGATGAGAGGATGGAAGATGGTGGAATATCCACATTTCAGCATGAGGGACGGGGTGCTTACATAGCCCCTGTTTCTACCTTTAGGCATCAAACTGCCTTTGCTTCACAGGGACTACCAAAGGCTCAGCCCTATGCTCTAGCTACAGAGATCATGGGCGTGAGAGGGGCCGATTCTGCCACCGTGACGATTGCCTCCACATCCAATGCCAGTGCAGATGCTACACCCAAGCAGCAACCCACAGCGCGGCCTATGCAATCAATGCTCAAGATGTCTCATAAGAAACCCTCCACAGATGCTGAGCCAAAGACACCTGAGGGGGCGAACTCTGCTGAAGATAGTCAAGCTGCATCATTGAAGGCTTCCACTGTCCCTCAAGGATCCTTTGTGTCCCTGTCAAGTTTCAAGCCAAGCAATCCCTTTGCCAAGAAGCCTAAACCTGAAGAGAACAAACCTGAGTCCATGCTGGAATCGATTAAGAAAATGCAGAAGGTTAGTGAGCCTGAAGGGAAGAGAAAAGCAGATGCCGCATTTCTCACCTCCCAACAGCGACCTGCAAAAGTGGGCAAGGCTGGTCGTTGACGAGACTTCAATCAACGTCGTGACTTGGATCAGCATACAGATTCTACAAAATTCTCAGTATATTGACCGAGTTTTAGTTCACCATAGTGGATACAACATAACATTTTAGTGTACCATAACAAGTTTTACCAATTTTAACAATATCAAGACTTCTGGCTGTATGTTGTTGGATGCCTGCTGGTGTGTCCCAATTCCTCCATTTTGTAGAAGCCTCCATACACCAGTCACCACATTCAAGGGCCACGGGAAATGGCAAAGTTAGGGCCACTTCACAAGGACTGGCACTAAGAAATTCTAAGAGAACCCTTAAAATATTTTTGCAAGGAAATTCAAGAAGCATTTTAGTTGTAGTGTGAAGCCATATGGGATGGGGTCCTCAATCAAGTGCTATTTCATTGGTGTCTTATTAGAGTTATCCATTAATTCAACTGGAGTTTTGGTAGGGAGTTGGTTGTTTTGCATGCATAACTTTCCATGTTTGGTAAGTTATGCATGCAAAACAACCAACTCCCTACTAAAACTCCGGTTGAATTAATGGATAACTCTATTATGTGAAGATACTACAAACCAAGAATTGTGATATTATTTACAAATTTCAGTCTCCAGGGTTTGTGTTGCATTGACCTTGAGGAAACTATCAGAAACCTTGAATTTCTCACCCCAAGCAGGAATTTGCTTGCTTTGTGGGGCTTTAATGTACAAGCCATGATGAGGATATACTGTACGAGTCACGTCACTCATCTCGGGCTTGATGTGCCTAGATTTTGTAGATGTGTCTGGAATTTACACTTCATACACTAACCCTCCTTAGGCCAGCGATCTTTTTCATCTAGGTGTCCTTAGAGTTGAGAGTTCAAAATGGTCACTAATGGTTGATACTGATAGAAATGATGGTATGAAAGAAATTTATGATTGAGGAGGTGACTGCTGCATTCCGTCTGCTGAAGGGAGGTGCTTCAAATGTTTTTAAAGATTATGATGACTCAGAATGTTATCTAGAACACCAGAGTTCATGGCCTCACCAACAATGGTGTGGGGAGTATTGAAGTGTTATTGCAAATGTCCGAGACTTCACATGAAGAGTTCCTGTGTGGTTGTGTTAAGTGTGTAGAATTGTTTTAAGAATCTTGGTGCTTTCCATGGAAATACACTTCTGAACACAACCTAGTTGCTCATGTTCGATGTAGAGTAATCCACATTCTTTTCAGTGCTACCTATTCGCCACCAGTTATCTTTACCATAAAGAGTTTGTGAAAGACCACTTGAATTCCAGGTTTTGAATTGTGTGCGGTAAGTGGGCCCTGTGAGGGGCGATCCAAAACCCGGCGCACGGTATTCTCTAGTAAAGGGCGAAAGAATAATACGTTCTGTGCTGAGCACCCGATTGCGTGATCTTAGGATTGACAATTACATTTATATAGTGAAAATACTGCTCATCAATGGTATGCGGCAATGGGAGCTCCAGTCGCACGAACTCGGCCATGGCCACAATTCTTAAAGATTAGAGGGAAGGCTTGCCTTGCTGTAGAGGAAGTTCAAATCTGCTTTTGAGATTGGCGCTGCGTTTATTGGTTGATAGTATGAGATCATCAGTGTGTGAAGGTGATGAAGAAGAGAGAGGAATTAATAGCAATGCCAGGTTAACCTAGAAGCTACAATGCGTGCACTCCAGCGTTGAAGCTAGATTATTGTGCAGTCTGCATGAAGACTTGTTCACTGGACTAGAATGTTGAGGTTTCATCAATAAGCAGGTAGTAGTTCTTAAACTTGAACTACACGAGCTCCGCCAGTCCCACCAAACATGCCATAACCATTTTTGTGATTCCAGCGCTGGAGGTGCTTGTGGAGATTTGTGCTAGATTACTAGAATTCCGCCCATGTAGATTGTTATTGTTTGAATGAGATGTTCAACTCGAACCTCTAGAGTTTCTGAGTGGAAAAGCAAGCTTATAAATTACTTTCCTAGAATTCTTCATAAGCGGCAACAAGCACATACCGTTACCAAGACTTTCGTCTCCAAAAATAAGTTCCCCACGGCACGCTCCTGCTTTGAAGGTTATTAGATGGGGCCCGTAAAGGGCAATCCAAAAAAAAGATACGCCGGAAGGTGTACACAGTGCACGGTATTCTTTAGTAAAAGGCGAAAGAATAGTTCGCTCTGTGTTGAGCACCCGGCTACGTTAATTGTGGGCTATCAAGCACATTAATATAGGCGGACACTTCGGAACAACCTCGTACCAACGGTATGGGGCAATGTGGTCTCCAGTTCGGAGACCTCTGCCACTTGGTGTCTTTTCATATCTTTAGGATCAAAGGTTTGGTGGAGAGGAAGTTAAAGCTGCTTTTGGAGATTGGCACTGCACATATACATTATTTGATGGTATGCTGAGTTCCTATGTATTCTGCATTGACATAGATTCACTGGACTACAATGTCGAGGGTTTAGTCAAACGACAAGGTATTTCTTGAATGTGACGAACGTGACGAGCCCCAATCCCACCAATTTAACGTGTGAGGGCCAATTTTGTGATTGTTGTATAAAGGCATGTCTGCTTTCGATGGGTGACTGTTAAGATTGACGTTGTGTACATTCGTGCTAGATTGATTGGAACTCAACACATGAAGGTCGTCGTTGTGTGGAGGGCATGGCTAATGGAGAGATCACTTAGGTCAGGAACATAAAGAGAGACCTTGAAGACGATGAACAATTAAATCAGACACAATCTGAATATATTTGCTGACCCAAGTCGCTTGAAAGCAAGCTTATAATTTGAACTTATATGAGCCCATCCCCGATGAGGTCAACATCAGGAGCTCACCAAGGACATGTAGTCAAACACTTACATGCTACTGTGATTATAAAACTGTCGCTAGTCACAATCCAAGGTTTCAAGTTTGTCATCGCGATTCATTGCAAAGTAACAATTTGGTCACGAGATGTCTCGTTTGTACAACCTCTGGCCTGCACAAGTTGCATAAACCATGTTTCATAATGGGAGTCCGGTGAGGTTGAGCTTGCAGAAAAAGATCATGTATGAGGATTAGCAACACCAAGACACCTCATTCCTCCCCGTCTTCTGGGGACTTTTCACTTGCCAGCCCCCCGTTAGAGTCGCCTGATCTTCTTCCTCCTTACGAGGCTTTGTCTCCGCCTTCTTGGATGCTACCTCAATCTAAGGCTTCAGCTTGCCTTATGGTTCTGTTTTGGAAGTTTTGATGTAGGCCTTGCGTCCAGTTTGCTAGCGTGGACTGCTGGCCCTGCCCAAAAGCCCAGTTGATTGAAGAAACGAGAGATAGAAACTACAATTTAATGGCATCTAAATTCATATGGGCATAGTTTTGCAAGTCACAAAACTCCAATTTCTTAGTATTAGGAACTATTTGGTGCGCAATCTTTGAAGTTGAAAAAAAACTCTTGAGGTCAAGAGAACCTACTCCGTAAGCCTCAAATCATGTGTTGGATGTGAAGCTTTTGCCATCAGGAGCCTTGCATTGTTGTCGAAAGGTCTGGCGCTCCAAAGTGTGTCAAGTCTGCACCAGTTTCTCCTCGATTGCCCCCACAATTTCCGTGCACATTCCCCGACTCGATGGTAAAAACCAAAGGAGTCTCAGATTCCCAGATCACCAAAACAGTCTGAGAATCCAACCCAATAGGGAACCTCAAGACGGCAAGAAAAGGCTGATGGTTTAATATTGTATGAACGACTGTAGTGTGGTACAAGACCTTTAAAAAGGAAAGATCTGTGGATGAACAGGTCTGCGAGTACCGTAACTATTTATCCCACACATTTCTTAAGCATGATGAACTACACGAGCTCCGCCAGTCTCACCAAACCTGCCTTGACCATTTCCATGATTCGAGCGTGTGTGCCTGAGGTGCTTGTGGAGATTTGTGCTAGATTGATCAGTCTTCAGCGCGTTGTTTAATTGAGAAGTTCAGGGATGAGATGTTTATTGAGATGTTTCTGGATTCCAATGTGTAGAATGACTTTTAAACGACAGTACTCCGCCACTGCACAAAGTTCAAATTTTTTATGTCTGCAGTAGAGACTCGGCAACAGAAACTACACACTCCTGCTCTAGTTTTCATTGGGTGGGCTCCGAGAAGGGCAATCCCCAAAAAAGGGAAGGCCGGTGGCTATGATGTATTATAAACCTTGGTGTCGCTAATGATCCGATCACTAAGACTATGGGACAATGAGAGCTCCAGGCAAATGAAGTGCGTACTTGAGGACGAGGCATCTCAATCCAAACTCAGGACCAGAAGTGTACATGTCACCGGTGTGTCCCTTATTTTAGTGACAGGGCAGTACTAAGTTCTCATGTTGTCTGCAACCACAGGGTGGTGAATTAAGGTAGAGGGTGCATTAACCAGCACTATAAGCTATTTCAAGTACATATGGCTATGCGGTTGATAAAAAAAAATATACATTCATGTTAGCCTTTAGGCATATTAAAAGTATAAAGGATTTAAAAAAATAGTCACAATATAGTATTTCCTGAATATTTAAAGTCAAGACCACTAGGCCCTATGTATGATGGCCTTGCAAATGTTGAGGATCCCTATCTTCATTGCCTAGCCTCAACCCAACATAGTTGAGTACCAGACCCAAGCTAGATAAAAGCTTGACTAGTAGCGATACGCAAAGCCACCTGGCCGCCTCCATGATCCCACTCGGTTCAGTTGCATAAACGGTCCCCTTGCATCTTGGGTATCGACCCACTTTATGCCCATAACTGACCCTCTTGGTGCCCATAACCAACCCCCTTGGCTTTATGGGCATACCTCCTTGGCTTTGTGGACACCAACAAGCCATCCTAAACCCACCTTGAACTAACCCGTGATTGAGTGGAGCCCGTGTCCTACCTTATATCACGCCTCCTAAATGTGGCATTTAATTTTTAGACGCCACATTTAGATAATATAAGGTTTCTTGGATGCCAAAAATAAGAATTGAATGTTTTCTCCGGAAATGCTGCGCAGACGTGTCATTGGAGGTGTTCTCTGTTATGACACTACCATCGATGACTAGGGGTCCGTAGAGTCATAGACCCAACCTCATTGTCGAGGACGCCTAGTCGGCAAGGACACCTAGCCGTCGTAGACGCCTCGTGGTGGATTGGCAA
Source organism: Polytrichum commune (assembly GCA_950295325.1). NCBI lineage: Eukaryota > Viridiplantae > Streptophyta > Polytrichopsida > Polytrichales > Polytrichaceae > Polytrichum > Polytrichum commune. The sequence continues at coordinate 43,150,126 of OX485807.1, forward strand.
ATGCTTTTGACAACACAACAAGAGTTGAGTCGGATTTTAGCATTTTGAAATGGGAAAAAGATGACTTTCGACAATCAATGATAAACCTGACGTTGGAGGGCATCTTTCAAGCCAAGCAACACCGTGTTGTGATGGGAATTCTTGTTCCAACCGGGTTCGATGATGGCGTTGGGGCCCAATAGAATGAGCAACTGACACTTTTACAACTTATGTCACAAAAATTGATTAAATTTGAGGCTATTTGCCACTTTTTATATATTGCCGATTTTGAAGATTTTTGGATGCCAAATTTAAGCTAAAAGCGGGAAAATTGACATTTGCCATATCTTAGGAGGCCTGCCTTATATGAAGGTAGTGGAAGCCCTTAATGAGGTGGTGCCACTAATGGCACCTAAACATGTCACTCCGTGGACCTGGGCAAGCTTTTTTTTCCATGGTATTAGAGTGGTGGTGGTTGAGAGGCGGGTGTAAGTGTGGGTGTAGGGTAGGGTGATGGGATTGGCAACCTCTACCTTAGTTGCAACATAGTGAATGAATACTCGGCTCTCTGCCAACGCCCAGGTTGTCCATTAATGAGCACAAATATTAAATGACAAGTCATGAGTGCTTGCCATTCTATCACTCACAATACAACAAAGTTTGTAATGTGAGGGAAAGAAATACAAGGTATCTTGTCACCCAACATAAAAACTATTACTTAATTTGACACCCGATTTAGCTTCAAAGACCCCGAATTTAGTCTACTCGAACTGATTTGAAATCAATGAGCCACAAAACTACAGGGAGTCAAGCTTTTGTGCAGGATGGATGTGAGGTACATAGGCTCGTAAGCAAGAAATTTCTCATGCCCCTCTCCCCACGGGCCCAGCATGCCTTGCCCATCACGCATAGGGAAGCGTGAGAGGATTCATTCCCTCAGGGGCTTGTAATGTGAGGGCTATTCTTTCCTTCTGGGTGTGAAGGAAAACGGAGAAAATATTGAAGTGTCTTCTTCAGAGTACATTGACGTATCATACAATTACATTAGACACAAAGGTGCATGTTGGAGCTGATTGAAGAATAGATTGTAGTTTTAGAATAGCCTCTCCAATGGCATGCAAATACCTCTGAACAGGGTTTTACAAGTCACAAAACCCCAGATATTAGGATCACTTCATATTAGTATCGGGAAGCATATATTTATGCAGTCCTTCAACATGAAAGGAGAATTCTGAAGTCAAGAGCCTAAACCTTAAGCCTTGAACGCTGTGCTGGAGCTTCTCTACACATCCTTGCACATCCTTGACTGAATGTCAATTCATTCGGGTGCCAGACTCATGGATGCCAGACTGGCTTGACAATATAACCCAAAAGGGATTACAAATCAGAAATTTGATTGCTTACGAGCAATATCGCCTGTATACAAAAAGCAGAGTGTGGAATTCCACAAACTGCAATCATCATCCTGTTTTGATTGGAAAGCTCTACAATATTGTGGTCTGCAATATGTCAAATGCCAGTAATGCTATGTGGTTGTAAAGGGCATCATCTGTCCCCTGCGGTGAATTCATGTTCTGTTTGGTCTCAAGATTGTCATCCAGTTTTGGACGTTTAAATGATTTTTCCACGACATGCCTCAGACTTTTTGGATATGGAACACAGGTATCTCTCGACATTGTCGAGCCCACAAAGTTTCTTGACCTTGTCCATGGTTGCAGGTGGGTCAAGAATAAAAAAGTCAGCTACATCACCCCCTACATTGGCTCCACGATAGTCTTTGCGAGCAGCAATAACAGCATTGCGAATCGCAGAGTGTACTGATCCTGACAGCAACAGTGGAGGCTCACCAGATGCTGCCAAATTCAACAACACATGATGTGAGCTGATATGGTTGCAACTGTCGACACATCCTATATAGCACTTCTATGGTTGACTCATGAATGCTATTGGTGTTTGAAAAGATTCATGTGCAGATTTTTTATAGCACTAAGGATTCTAGACATCTGATTTAGTGTGGCCCACACTGTTCATCATCGTCCCACACTAATTGCCTTGCAATCGCTGGTGGCAACTAGTGCTACATGACAAGTTAGGACGATCGCTCCACTTAACATGGCACACCAATTTTAATGCAGATGTTTAGTGTAGTAGAAAACAGGTTGATCAACACGAGGTGACTTATCGATCGGACGTGTCAACCATCCACATGTTTTCTACTAGTGTATGTAGTGTCTGTGGAAGAAAATGTTGTGACTTGTGAACAAATTTGTAAAAAAGTAGCAACTAGGAGATGACAAAAATCCCCTTTCTGCGAGGTTTTACCTTTCGAAGAGAGGACACGATCGCTCACAGCAGGACTCTTGAAGAGCTCCACATTGAACTCTCTTGGAATCGTGTCAATGGTTGGTGGCTTGTATGTCCAAGTACCATCTGACAATAATTTCCCTTTTGCATCTCTCACGATTTCCTCTGTCAAGAAGAACCCAATCCCAAACACAAAGGCCCCTTCCACCTGCACAATTTATTGCAGTGCATCCAAAATGAAGAAGCCACCGACATCTTACAAACACTCCAACAATGAGGCTTGGAACGGCAATACTCGTGTCCCGGTGGATTGGGTCGTAAGAAAGGTTGCAAACTCACCTGCCCGATGTCAACAGCAGGGTTTAAGCTTTTCCCGCTGTCGTAGAGGAGATCTGAAGACAAAATCCTTGTCTCGCCTGTTAAGGTGTTCACCTCCACCTGAATAATCCAGAGGTACAAAAATTGTTATCACAAAAATGCAGAGAAGCTCACTAAACCCTAAACCCTAAACCCCTGTCGTTCATTGTACTTTGTGCTGAATTCAGGGACTTTTTCGAAAACTCGATGGGTGCACCGGTGAAAGCTGAGGATTGTGTTTCGAGTCAGGGCGCGGAGTTCCATTTTCTCTTCTCCCTTGTATCATGGAAGACAATGTGTTCACTAGGTATTTCACAACCTGCATATAGTTGCTACAAAAGTTGGAGTTTATAATACATATACCACTAATTGGTGAAGGACGCTTACCTCACTAACTGCAGCTCCGTAGAGAAGATACTCTCTCGGGGGCGGTGCCCAAAGCTCATGAGATTGTAAGTCGATGTTCGTGCTTCTAGCCTGGATACAAGATGAGAGCAAACAAGGTCAAAATTACTGTTCTCCTCAATCTTTCCATTATCTTCGACATGCATACATCAAAGATGAATTAGCACAAGAATCGACATCAAGGGTGACGGACTGGCGCCATGCCCTGAACTTTCTATCTTCATTTTGAATAGCCAGCACCCGAACTATTTGTTTTTAATTGGGGTAATGAAGCATCCCTGTGAAACAAAGGGTTCCATGGAATTGTACCGTGAGACATAGGGTTTCCCATGGGACTCTGCCATCAGGCTGTGCCTGGACAAGCTTCTCTTTCACCGGCAACAGCCGTTGGACCAAAACAGCACAACATTTCTGCACTGCCGCACATGTCCCCTCCGAGGTTGTGCTTCCTCCGTCAACAGTCGTGTTCGGTAGACTCAGGGTGTCATTTTGAACGACCCGGATTTTTGATACCAACTCCAAGCTCTGCTCCTGCAATCACATCGCCTCAATTCAATGAGGAAACCCCATTCCAAGCTCACTCACCGAAAAACGTCTCTCCACATCTGCATATAGATTTATGTTTGGAATAACTTGAGCTCCTTTCTCACGTGGTCACTCACTTGCATCGGCTCCTTGACAATGCAAATGGTTTGATATTGCATAGCATCACAGGCCTGAGGGGTAAAGCATGTTCTAAGATGTGTTATAAAACTATCTTTCCTAGGGCTACTTGAGGACTATCACACAAGAGATGTTGTGAAACCATCAAAGGATCACATCCATACGGTTAGATGTGGACCACGTTGAGAAAATTGATATGATTGGTTAAAATCACAGATATTAGTGTGACGCTGTGAAAATAGCTTTTGGGATGTGAGCACTTCGTGAGGTATAGAGTATAACCTATCATGAAATTATACGATCAAGCTTTCGGATGTGACAACAATTTCAATAGAGACCTCTGGGAGAAAACATTGCTAAACATACTTAGTTCCCAAACATTCGAGATGGAGAGTCTCATCTTGGGATGTTTGGGCAATTCAGGGTTAACTGAATACAAATATTTGCAATCTTGGTTATGAATTTTCTGCTTAGACTCACCTTTGTGCAAAGAGGACTCAGAGAGTATGCAATCACTTGTCTCACTTTCGTGTGCAACCCTTGCCCCATTTCCACTCCCTCAACCTCCGCAACAATGGAACCATCTTCAAAAATGCTGACAGTGGCCCTCCTGCCAAGTTTCAAGCACCCATACACGGAGGTGACCATCGCCACTCCTCGCTTCAGCCACCTGCTTTGCAGATTGAACCTATCAACTTCCTTTTCGCGCTCAATCAGTTTCGTACGATCCTTGAGCTGGTTCCAAATCGAATCCAATGTGAAGGCGTTCGCATCGCCCACTGCCTGCTCTCCATACAGCAGGGTTATACTCTGGTGGCTGTGCAGATTTTCTTCCCGAACTTTGTTTCCACTCATTCCCAAGAATGCTGCCACATGGTCTTGCACGGTGTCAGCCATGGCGGAGCCTTGCAAGTCTCCGGGGGCTCGCACTGCTCCCTTCGGAACGTTGTTGGTCTTGAAAATTGTGAAGGTGGCATCAAAACTGCCCACATTGTATTTCTTGATGGATGCCTCAATTCCCCGTGCCAGCATTGCGCTGATATCTGGATGCCATCCACCCTCGATCTGAACGTCTACCTTCAAGGCTGTGATCTTCCCTGTCTTGTTGAATCCAACTTTGTACTTCGTCCTGATTGGGCTTCGACCACCGACCATGTGCATGTCCGTGTTTCGGTCCAGAGATACTCGCACCGGCCTTCGCAACTTGTACGCAGCCAATGCGACTGCAATAGCAAACTGCAAGTATAACCATATCTAATGTTTAAGGACTACACATAATTTGAGGTTTCTTCAGAAGATTGAAGAATTCAAACCAGAACTGAGATTTGTTAACAATGATGAAAATGTGAAGGCATTCAAGATCTCACAATTGCATTCCTAAATGCTTTGCCACCGAATCCGCCACCAAGTCGCCGTGTGATGACACGCACATTGTGTATGGGCAAATTCAGGCACATTGCTACTGTTCGTTGTAAAAGTTCCGGTCCCTGACTTGAGGCGTAGATTGTGATGCACCCATCTTCATCAGGGATAGCCAGAAATGTCTGAGTCTCCATGTAGAAATGGTATTGCGTGGGTGTCAATACCTGAACATCAATTAGGTCGTGGATTATACATTGCCGTCAATGCAGGGTTGAAAAAACCAGAGAATCTGGAAAATCACATGAGGAATCATAGAGATGACCACCGCTCAGTCTGCATCAATCTATCTCACTGAAGCCTTTACTTACCTCTCCTTCGAGCTGAAATTCGGCGTCGGCAAAACCTTTTTCGATGTCCCCAGCTAGACACACCCCAGGAGGTGATGGGTGTATTGAATTGCGCGCAATGGCGTCATCGAGATTCATTATAGGGGATCCAATGCTTTTGTCATAGTCCACCTTGACCTTCCCAACTGCAATTCTTGCGTTGTCATATGTATCTGCGACCTGTTACAAGTGCACGATCCATTATGTTGCAGAATTCAACAATTACAGGACCAGTCACCACAACGAATCTCAATTGAAAAACTCAACATTCAGGCATTAAAGACTTCTTACAAACATGGTGGAGGGATGTTTTTAACTTACCACAACTCCAATTGGCTCGGTGACGTAGTTCACAGCGTCCTCAGCAAACAATTGTTCACTGTAATCAATCCAAGGGTTATAATGTCCGATATTTTTTCCACCTTCGGGGATGTCACGAACGGAGACGTAATCAACAGCACCTTCGGACTGCAAGGCTGCCTCGGTGTCAACCCCATTCAGCTTTGCAAATGGCTCTGTGCTCATCACGAATGCGGCATGGAGGCAACTTGGAGGCGAAGGAATGTCGTCGACATACACAGCCTCTCCTGCAAAAGGACGTGTTCAATTTCTTAACACATGTCGACGGAGACCAAGCTCCGATGGAGCTGGAAAGGTTTATTGCTTACTCATAAATTCTTGTTTGAGAAGTATCATGGATCTGCTCATCTTAATGAGCTCAACGGGAGTTTCTTGAACAGCATGAGGATGTAAGCTAACCGAGACTTCTTGAGATTATTTTGACAAAATGCAAGAAGATCCACCTCATGCAGAGAAATTGAGCTGCAGTCCCTGATTAAACGTACCGGACGCTTGAAGCTGGGAGGCAACCTTCGACAGGGGTAGCGACACAGGGTAATGCTCATCCGTGACCGTCATGATTTGTTTGCCGACATGTGGGCACTGCAAAATTCAGCAACCTCACAGTTAGGCCTGGCCACCACTCAATGCTTTCCTACCTTGCACATACTAGACTATCATTGTGGAACTAAGGGCCCATATAAGATGGAACCTTTTGAAGAAAAAGTCAATCTCCTATCGGTTGTTGGTTTATTTAACAATGCGAACCTCTCGCAGGTGAACTTGATCCAATATGAGATGATTCCCTGTAGCGAGTAGGGAAAAAAACTCCCAAGTAGGTTGGTCATTATAACACATAACCGATCGCCGATTCAAGCGCAGAAGAGTTATCAGAACTTGTCATAATTTGTCATTCATGGAGGCGCAACATCATCTGTAACTTCCAGATTTTGTCCATGAGGCGATCAGTTATGATTGATGCCCAAATCTTTCCATCCACTCTCCTCTCGTTGGTTATTTAGTTTTTGAATGCTCGAGATTGGAAGAGCGTTGCCAAGTACATACAAGAGAGCACCGACCTTTTTCAAAAGGACTTCTCCTTTGCACTAGCGCAATCATCACAAGTTTGCAATTGAGCCCCAGTGGCCCTCCAATACATACACTTTTGTCACGCTGTGGATCCCTTGTTTTTGTTTCCTGTCTAAATCTTCTTGGTACGGGAGAGGAATCGTAGTGCCAATGAATCGAAACAGGGGACCTAACCATAAACAAGACACCCATTAGAACACATGACAGTGAAATTACTCACCACAGATGCAGGAACCACATCGGGTTCACTCGACACAAGTGGATTGAGAAACTCAAACAAGAATGCCACAGCCAAGCTGACACGAAACTCTGCCTTGGTCGTCCCTGCGCGAGGGACAATCTCCTTCTTCAGCAGCTCAACACATTCCAACACCAATTGAGGGGTTAACAGCTTGCCCGTGAGATGCTTCTCCACTCTCACTGCGCGGATCGCATGTTTGGTCCCGAACGCACCAAACGCAAGACGCACACTCCCAATCACACAGTTTTCTTGCTGCTTCGAATGAGCCCCGGACACAAGTTGGGCCAAGAAGGCTGCATTTGCGTACGAAACAGCGTTGCCGAAAGGCCTCGGTGCTCCTCGGAAAGTCTTGAATATAGTTCTGCCGGAATTCGACCCTCGAACCGACTGACCCAGTGGCACAAAGACAGATTGCAGCAGACTGAACTCATCCAGTGCACCTTTAGAGAGAAATTCCTCCAGGGTTAAGTTAGATACACTGTGAGTTCCAGAACCTTCATGACTTCCCACAGTGACAACTTTCACAGAGGCACCTGCACCAAGAAGAATGGTGGCGAGGTCGGACTCGAATGCGAGTTGTTGGGCCATCACAAGGTTGCCTCCGATGCTTCCCCAGTTGCGGACATGTCCGGCCGCGAGCTTCTTCAAGTGGTCAGCTAGCGCTTGCGCCACCGGCTCATCCTTGCTCGGGCCAGATTCCTCCAGAAGGTCGATGAACTCTGCGATTTTGGTCGCTGCACCGACCTCCAGACCTCCGGAGCATCTTTGTACCGCCAGAAGCTCAGGAATCTGCGAAATCCATGTGACACAAGTATTGGTGAATAAAAAAAGCCATAACAATTGAACTGCACCGCCGAAAATCATCAATATTGAACCGTGTGTGATATGGGTATCAAAACTTCACGTTATGTAAACACATTTTCTACGTTGAAATCTTAAACAAGGATTTCGAAGGTTGATGAGCAACTGGTGCATGATTGTTGCATGATTCGTGGAGAAAATTCCATTGCCAAAACCTTCCAAGCATCGTTGGTATTTGGCATTGTTACAAATGCGTGCAACAAATGTAAGAACGACACAGGCGCGTTTGTTGAGCGGATGTCCTTGCGATGGGTTTACATTATCTTCAATTGGTTCCAGGAAGACAACACCTTTGTTGCAAATGAGTATTCCTACTTTGAGATAACCAAAAAACCCTCATGTTGCAATTCAATTGTTGCAATGACCCAAAAGTGTAGTAGTGATGATATATGAGTATTCACCTGGCTGATGTCCACGAAAACCTGGGGGGGCATGTCTTTGTAAATGCCAGAGCCGGTGTTTCCCACGACCAACTTCGTTTTGTGAATGCCATATCTCTCTTTAGTCACCTTCAACGCCGCACCCACTTCCGCCAAACTGCTGGCACTCACCCACGCACGCTCTTCCTTGGTACCCTCCCCATGCCGGATGAACCTCATGGCCAAACTTGAACCCTCTGACTCCACCTCAGATTCTCTGGAATTCTTGTGTTGCAGCCGAGATTCCAGCTCCTCGATCAGGAACTTGGGAAACTCGGGATCCGCACTGGGGTCGTAAGCCGGCAGCTTCGAAGGATGCGCCTCAGATTTGTTTCCCCAACAAGTGTTGAGCCCCAAATCCTCCAGGTCCACATCGGATGCGAAGGATTTGCACACGTCGAGGATGGGTCGGTACCCTGTGCATCGACAGATGTTGCCTCCGATGGCTCGCTCCAGCTTCTCTGCGGTGGGACCTGTGCAGTGTGATTTGGTGGTTGATTCGTTGGTATGGCTGGATCCATCTGCTTTGGGTGAAGTTTGATTCTTCTGTTGCTCCTCCTGATCGTGTTTGAGGCATCCGTAGATGGCCATGGTCATGCCTGGAGTGCAGAAACCGCATTGCGTTGCGTGGAAGGCCGAGAATCGCTTGTGGATTGCGTGCAGGCCGTCCCTTTGGTTACCCAGACCTTCGGTGGTGGTGATGGCGCAGCCATCGATGGAGCATAGGAGCACCAAACATGAGTTGACGGTGCTGACCTTCACTTCCTTCGTCTCTGGATTGTACTTCGTGAGCGCCACCACACATGCCCCACAACCACCTGCATCTCATGGGAATCATCATTGCCACAAGAGTTCAGTTGCAAATTGCAATGCGTAGAATGTTGCATCGAATGGACTCAAGGTTACACGGTTTTGAATCTATAGCACTCGGGGTAAAATTGCAACTCCTTCGAGGAAACAATGTGAAGGTGGCCCCCGAAAACTCGTGGAAGGGACTAAATATCACAAGATTTCGAATTTTCAGCACTCAGGCAAAATATTAAGATTCTAAAACCTATAAAACTGTGCCCAGAAAACTCGTACAAGGATTCTTAGCAGAAGTAGCTGCGAATTTGAGGTCAAAAGTGACAGAAGCTAAGATTGGCTGTTTCGGAAGTGGCGCCAGCTGAGTTCATGATTTCAAATCTGTAGCACGGAAGGAGACTGAAACTTCTTCCGGAAATTACACAAAGATGACACTCAGGTTAAATGTGTTAAAACTAAGGTAGGATGCATCGAAAGCTGCGCGAGCTGGGTTGATGATTGCGAATCTCTAGCACTAAGGGACAAGACCATTTCTTTTATCAGGAAATGATGCGAAGATGACACAGAAAACACAAGCAAGAATTTTTAGCATAAGTGGCTGCAGATTTGAGGTAAAAAGTGACAAATCTAAGGCTGGCTGGCTCTGTTTCGGAAGCTGCGCGAACTGGGTTTGATGGTTTCGATCTATAGCACTAAAGCCAAATACAACTTCGTCAGGATGCAACATCTTTAAAGATGACCCAAAAAATAAAATTAAAAGAAAAATCTTAGAAAAAAAAGACGGTGCAAGGATTCATAGCAGTATCAGCTGCAAAGTTGAGGTCAAAAGTGACAAAATCTAAAGTCAGCTATTTCGAATCAGAACGCAGCGTTGAGTGGCAGAGCATAGAGAACCAGGAAACGCTTGCAGGGATTCTTAGCAGAAGTCGCTGCAAACTTCAAACTTCAAAGAAACCTGGGGTTGGCTGTTTCGAAGGGTTGATGATTTCTGTGAGTTTGTTTATCGATTACCTTCGCCGCACCCTCTCTTGGTGCCTTTGAAAGGCGTCTCCGCACGGATGAAGGAGAGAAGGGTAGTGGCTGGATCCACAAATGGCAGCTCCACTCGCCGACCGTTCAAAGCAAATACCAATGGCTTCACCGAAACGCTCGAATCTGTAGTAGGCCGCCCCATTTTCGATCCCTACCCTCACTTCGACTACAACCAAATTGTGCAGCTTGCCACCAGCAACGTTAACTACCGACTTGCAGCAACTCAGCAGCTTTGGGGGATCAGTTGTAGTTCACCAAAACCTAGCTCTGCTCGCACCACAGGTCAAACCTCCAATTTCTTTAGCAACAACCCCACTCCATGCTTTCAGTTCTTCAATCCTGCAAACCCAAAAGCGCGCTCAAACTCATCGTCTGCAACTCAGCATGGGCTAACTCCACAGTCCACGGTCAGCTTGAGAATCCCTCGATTCCAGCAGCTCCTACAGCAGAACTCCCTGCATGCGATCTGCAAGCACGTGGTTAAGCTAGCTGATCTTGAGCACTCTGGAGTCTGCACTCACCTCAATCCTTGGGCTTCATAGACTAAAACTTATGCTCAAACTCTACAGGATCCATCCCCAAGAAATCCCCCGGACACCAGAATTCACCCTGTCACCTATAAACTCACCAAATCCTGCTGAAAGCCCTTGAGATTGATGCAGGAACTGACACAAGTCATAGTATGTACTTCAAAGTCCTGATCCGAACTGCCACGATCTAGTAAACTTATATTCCACCAATTCCCCCCTCCACAATTCATTCCAGGAACTCTGTAGCAGCCATTTGTAGCCCTTCAGCTTAACCCAGATACAGCACGGTGAAAATTCCGAATATTCATGTCAATCTATACTATTTACGGCAGAAACAGTGCAGGCAGTCGACAACGAAGCTACATGCATCACTGCACTGTATATTGTATTTTTAGTGTCACCAATTCATTTTGTCTTGTTCAATACTCATTGTAAACCGGCCCTGCAGTGATTTCAACACTTAATGCAAACCTAAGAGTGTCCCCACCAGCGGAGGTATAAAGCAGTTGAACGGCACTCTTGGACGCCCGGGTGCCCGGGACGCCAAGTTGCAACGTCCACCAGTCGACGCTAACGCCATAAAGGGTGCCGGGTCGGGCATTTGGGAGGAGTTCTTCGGGTATATTGGCCTCGGGTACCGTGCTCGCCCCGCCAACGCCATCCGGCAGTTTACCTTTTCTTGGACTTATTCCACCATGTCAGGACGGGGGGGGGGGGATGTACCTGCAACAGGTGGGAGGACCAGGAAGGGCAGGAACTTCTGCCCGGAGGAGGAAGAACAGTGCTGCCGAAGTTTTATGCATACTTCGACAGACTCCAGGAGAGGGATAGGGCAGAAGAATGCACATTTTTGGATCAATGTAGCAACTCACTATGCTAGGCACAAACCAGAGGGAGGAGCTGATCGTCCTGCTAGGTCTCTAGAGACTAAATGGTCCGACATCAAGCAATCTGTCGCCAAGTTCTGTGGTTGCTATCAGTCAGTGAGAGATTTGAATGAGAGTGGGAAAAGTGAGGATGATTTCGTATTAGATGCTATGACCTTGTACAAGCAAAAATGTGGGAAGCCTTTTGTTCTAAAACATTGTTGGTTGTTGTTAAAGACATATCCTAGGTTTGCAGCAATATTTATGGGGAAGCGAAAGAGTCAAGGGTTAGATCCGCCCTCAAGAGAGGGGTTGCCTGTTGATCGTCGCGATCTGCTCTCCCCCGATGGCCAGGCCCCCTCCACCGAATCACCACCTGCACAGACAAGGCCACAGGGTGCTAAGTCTTCAAAAATGGAGCATGCACATGGTAAGGGTAAGGAGCAAGCTTTGCGTGCTAATGCAAAAGCTACAATCGACTTTGCTGCTGCTACATTGAAGAAAGCTGAGCAAATTGCTCAGCAAAATACATTTAGTTTGTTTATACTAGAAGATAAGAACATTACATGTGACCTTGCTAGACAGTGGCTCCATCTCCGCAGGACCCAAGAGCTTGCAAAGCTCAAGGCCCAAGTTGCTGCCGAGCAAGCTGCCGAGGTTGCTGCCTCCAACGTGCCTCTTCCTCCTCGCGTTGGAGTCTGCTCCTCCCCCAACAACACTTCTCCTGCACCTGCACCAACACAAACACAACACCAGGGGTTAGGGTTTAGGGATGCACCTGCACCAACACACACAATTCACCAAGGGTCAAGGTTTAGGGATTTGAATGAAGATGATGATGTTGATGATTGTGCCGAGCTGGATTGTGAGGATGATTCCTCTGACTTGTTTGGAGACAGGAGGAGGGTAGCTGATCTCAATGCATTTGGGAATGACTTCGGTCAATCAGCTTCAGATCGTGAGGAAGATTCGACCATCATCCTCAACTCTCAAACATACGACTTCGAAATTAACCCTCCCCCATCACAACGTCGACGCCTCTCTTGTGATCCTCATGATATGCATGCAAATCATGTCCAGTTTTGGACCTCTGGAATTTGAGAAGAATTCGCTAATAGGCATGTTTCCTCTCAACAAATTCACACACCCTCTGCTCACAATTCGTACTGTCGCGCACCTCTCCATGAGGAGTGCCCGAAACACCATGGGCACAAGGGGGACCCCGGAGTGACACCCGGGACTTGTGGCGCCGTTGGTGAGAGGGCCCAAGTGATCCTAGTGTGGGTGAGGGCCCCGGGCGTTGGGAACGCCTCCCACCCACGGAGACTAGGAGGCACAAGGGTAAGGCCATGAGCTATGCGTAGCTCATGGCGTGGTGATTCTAGAATGCTCAAGAACACCTCAATCGGAGGTGTGAGCTAGGAGTTATGGCCATTTAAGTGGGGCGCTGTCCCGGGACAGCGCCCTGGTACTGCAGTGCCTGGGAGTGATTCCCGGGACTGCCAAGGTTCAAACAGGCATAACTTCGTCAATACTTGCCCAAATGGGGCAAGTGAGGAGTCCATCGGCATCTACGTGAAGCGTAGATGAAGATGGAGTGGTTGGTTGTTAAGATCAGACACCAAACAAGGAAGTTATGATGGTCTGAAGCTGCTAGGGGCTTCTAGGCCCAGCAGCTAAGGGAAAATGTCCACTTGGCCCCAACTCTTGGTAGAGAGACAAGAGGTCTCTTGACGGTGGGGTAGGGGTCCCGCGTAGAGTCCTAGAGGCTTATATGGGTGAGGTGGTGTGGCCTCACCCACCCGAGGCCGAACGGCAAGGCCTCCATGGGCTTTGGCCTATTGTGAGGCCATAGTTGCCTAGTATGGTTCGGGTTGTTGTAGTGTTGCTCCGGCAACGCGATGATCAACATAGGATTGGACTTCCATGGATGGAAGTCCACATTGGGGAAATGGGTTACCGATTAAGGGGTGAGTCCCGAAAGCAAAGTAGGAGGGTTGGTTCCCTCCTATGAACTATTGGTCCGGGGTAAGAGGAGCTATCCATTAGCATGGCGGAATGCGAAGGGTTAGCGACTCGTAACCTTTGCTAGAATTGAAAATTGGCAAGATTATTAAGGGACCTAGCATGGGTTGCGACACGTACACACCTCAACCCTCATGGTTGCAGGGTTTAGGTAGTAGGATTTAGGAATGTCAGTAGCTTTTGCACTTAGGACTGTAACTCAATGATTTCAAACACATCATTTGAATTTGTCCACATTGGAGTGTATTCTGTGTTGCTCTACTCATGTGCATTACTCTCTGCCTAATTCAATACCCTCTCAATCCACAAAGCCTTCTCTGCCTAATTCAATCACACAAAGCCCTCTGCCTAAACACAACTAACTCTCAACCTGATGCATTGTAACCTCAACCTGTTACTAATAAACTCTCAACCTGCTTTCAATTTAAGCCTCAACCTGCAAGGAAATTAACCCCTCAGCCTAAAGTCAAACCCTCAACCTTCAATCACACAAAGCCTCAGACTTAAGCAAACTAACTCTCAACCTGCAATATAATTAAGCCCTCAGCCTAAACACAATCACTCTCAACCTGATGCAATGTAATTAAGCCCTGATGCTATGTAGCTCTCAACCTACTTTCAATTTAAGCCTCAACATGCAAGCAAATTAGTACACATCCTAAAGCAAATGAACAACCTTCAACCACACAAAGCCCTCAGCCTAAACTAAACCCACTCTCAACGTGATGCAATGTAATTAAGCCATGTTGCTATGTATCTCTCAACCTGCTTTTAACATAATTACTTACACAATCACTCTAAACCTGATGCAATGTAATTAAGCCTTGATGCTATGTATCTCTCAACATGCTTTCATGTTAAGCCTCAACTTGCAAGCAAATTAATACACAGCCTAAAGCAAATGAACAACCTTCAACCACACAAAGCCCTCAGCCTAAACTAGGACCCACTCTCAACCTGATGCAATGTAATTAAGCCCTGATGCTATGTATCTCTCAACCTGCTTTCAACATAATCACTCACACAATCACTCTCAACCTGATGCAATGTAATTAAGCCCTGATGCTATGTATCTCTCAACCTGCTTTTAACATAATCACTCACACAATCACTCTCAACCTGATACAATGTAATTAAGCTGATGCTATGTATCTCTCAATCTGCTATGTATATCTCAACCATCCCCACAGAATAAATGAGCCAAGACAAAGAAAAAAAATAAAGACATAAATAGCGGTCTTTACAAAAAACATAGGTAGAGGTAAAACGTTTTACATAAATAGCGGTCTTTGCAAAAAACATAGGTAGAGGTAAAACGTTTTACATAAATAGCGGTCTTTGCAAAAAACATAGGTAGAGGTAAAACGTTTTACATAAATAGCGGTCTTTGCAAAAAACATAGGTAGAGGTAAAACGTTTTACATAAATAGCGGTCTTTGCAAAAAACATAGGTAGAGGTAAAACGTTTTACATAAATAGCGGTCTTTGCAAAAAACATAGGTAGAGATAAAACGTTTTACATAAATAGCGGTTTTTGCAAAAAACATAGGTAGAGGTAAAACGTTTTACATAAATAGCGGTCTTTGCAAAAAAACATATTAGGTAGAGGTAAAACGTCTTTACATAAATAGCGGTCTTTGCAAAAAACATAGGTAGAGGTAAAACGTCTTTACATAAATAGTTACTTTTATAGTTACTTTTACTTCGCTTAGTAATATATAGTTACTTTTACTTAACAGTCCTCCTCGAAGGAATAAGTAACTAAAAATTTAATCTAGTGATTGGTCTCTAGATTAGTGTGAAAAAGAACTCAAAAGATTAGTGTGAGGATGAGAACAAAACGTACGAAGATATTTGGAGAATCAATGAAACTTTGAGAGAAGTGTTATGTGAGAGCAAATTGATTGAAGGAAACAAAATTATCTCTCTCTCTCTCTTTCAAGCGGAAGCTATCTTTGATCTCCTCAAAAGGGAAATTATTACTTACATATATTGAGTGATTGAGTGACAAAGACTTACTTGCATTATGAAAAAAACACTTTGTGCTCAACTCTTGAAATTAAGATAAAACTTATGATACATGTGATGAAGATTATGTGACTTATGCATGAGTGTCATATTGATGTTATATTAAATACTTTCATTGGAATGATAATAAGAATGATATAGATAACATTGACATTAATAAAACAAAGATTGATTGATTGATGACTTACAATTATCACATACATCACACTTATACTCCATAGCTAAAAATAAAAAAAATAAAAAAAACTGTATTGGAGTAGATACAAGATTAAAGGATGCGAAGGTGAATATCACAATAATGAGGTTGAAGAGGCATACCCTAGGGCTTATATACTACCTTCAGCTTTTGTGTGCAAAAGAAGTCAAAATATAGATAAAAATAAAAGTAAAAGATAAAAGATAAAGAATTGGTGGACGTTCGATATAGTCATGGACGATTCGAAGCTTTAAGATTATAGTAATGATTTCTTTTCATTTAATAGTTATATAAATATAAATATATAAAAAATAGATTAAAAATAAAAATAACAAATAAAAGCCATCAAATTATAGAAATAACTTTGTATAAAAATAAAAATATGAATAGAAGATAAAATATAAAGATAAAAGGTAAAGCATTGGTAGCCGTTCGACCCAAACATTACTCCGGATGACCCTAATTTCCATTTAATTGATTCCGAAGTAGTGTAGACCATTTCATCAAAGATGATTTTAAACCCTTAACCTATAGGGGGTGGAGTTTTGTTTTAATGTTGGAGGTCTACAATCATGATATCTCTATCTTTAAGATAAGCGAAATTGATCTAAGATGATTAGTAAATTCAAATCTTACACACACCCATTTAATTATGAACCCGTATCCAGATGGTTTAGGTAGGACAACCCTAAACATTAGACCATGTTGCAGTGGTCCATATATTAATTAGATACAAGAAAAATGCCCAAATTAACGAATGTAGTGATATTAGTGTTACTGTAGTAAGGATTTTAGGTGTGGGTTCAATCTCTCAAAAACCCCAGGGAAGACCAAATAAGTGTCAGGTGTAACTTTAGTGTGTCATTATAAGATTAATTGATAGATTGAAATGATTACAAACTGCTTTTAGTGGTCAATTAACTTAGAATTTACTTTCCCCTCTGCACTTAGGGTTCACTTATGAGTAGTACTTAACTTATAAAGAGACTAAGTGTTCATAAAATAAATTAGCATTTTGTCATACTTAACAAAAGTCTAGTGACAAGTAACCGGGACCAAGTCTAAGCGTCTTAATCGGCCTAAGTGTCACGAGTCAAGTAACCAAGTGACGAGTATAGTTACCAGTAACAGTTCCAAGTGACGAGTCTGGGTGTGCCAAGGGAAGCGTCTGGACACATAAGCGACCAGTCAGGTTTAGGTTATATACCTGCCTTCCACGCTCATTCCAATCGATATGGGATAAGTTACGCCCAGCTCCCTCTTACAGCTTCTACTCCTACGCGCGTCTTCTTCTCGCGGCTGTTTCGCGGAACGAATTCCTTCACTCCTTCACAATCTGAGACACACTCCCAGCAGACTCCATCCCTGCGAACGATTACTTCTACGAATTCTCATAGGCAAGTGGAAACTCATAATCAAACCCTCTTTATCTGTGAAAGCAAAGGTCTCCCAACAGAAATGCTCACATTAACAACTCTCCCAGTTTTTGAGAAGAGGACTCTATTCGTTGTGCACAAATAAATTACACTGAGAAGATGAATTTTCCCCGTGGAGAGTGCACAGCTCTAATTCAAACACATTGACATTTATGAAAGATCTACATTCCTTTCCCAGGACTATACTTCACACGATTTCATCACAGTGCTCTCGTAACGAGTACGAGGATAATTCTCTCCTGTCTCAGGAAGAATCCCTCACTTTCTGTTCGTTGTCTAAGTCAGATTCAAGATAATCTCTGAATCTTGATCCATGTATTAATTTGAGACAAGAGAAGTTCTCAGTTCGCCAAAGCTGGTGACATATCCTCTTTCACAGAGATATGCACTACTCTTGCTCTCAATTTACATGATCCACATAGACTCAGGTTAGGTAGTGGTAGCTCCTTTCTCAGGAGGTTCACAATCAGTTGAAACTTTGAAATTTCCTTCGCTTACTTAGTTGAATAAACCTCTCTCAGTCAAAGAGGATGATTTCCTGATCTACCCCCGGGTTGAATCGCTAATTTCCTTTCACAGGAAATTCCCGGAGTTTACATTCATACATAAATTCATTCACAATGTGAGATTTAAGACGTCAAGTTCTCTCCTGATTATTCCCCAATAATATTTCAAGGTAGGGACACTTCTGTCTCTCCGTCCTCGATAAGATCACGGTAATTTCTCTCACCAATTTCACATACGGGGATGATACAGGTATTCACAGTGGAATTTCACATTCCATTTGTGGGACATTGACATGAATAATAATATTGAAGTTAGGATACTCCACTATGTCGCGCAGTTTCAGTTCTGTCTTACAACCACATAGGCTAAGACACACATGAGAGAGTAAAAATGCACTGGTCCATACAAAGTAAGAATTCCTCAAATACTTTCCACTCAACCGAGATGTCACAATCAAATTCTATGACATGCTCGTTCTCATGAGTTTAAGATAACACTACCAAGCTTTTACTTCTTTTCACGGGAGTAGTGTAATTGAATTAATCACTGGATTCTTCCCAAACTAGGGATTTTCACTTGTTACACATCCACTTCATCTTGATGATTCAGAATCTTAAGAGACTATCCAAGAAATTATGGACTAACGTGTTCTCAGTACACACATAAGATTCTCACACAATTACATTCAAGAGTTTCACACCCTTAAATCCAATCCCACCCGAGTAACACAACATTCCACTTACACAGTCACCAACAACTTGTACAAATGATATATCCGAATGTACACTTTATATATTCAAAAGTATGATTTACAGTAAGTTCAAGGGTTTCACACCCTGGAGATAGGAGAGATGACAAAAACAGGTTCACTCTCTTCACGAGAGGAGGATCAAAAAAATTACACTGCCCTCCTTCGTGTCCTCTTCCTCCTTCCTCTTATCTCTTTCTGTCTCAAAAGGTGGTGTCCTACCCTAGCTAAGATACCAAGTGCTTTCCTATTTGTCACATGTTAATTACATGTCCCCTGATATCTTCTAAACTATGGGCAACAAGGAAAATTTCTCTATTACTTGCATGTTTCCACTTCCGAGTGACTAATTGCCTAACATTTCACTATTTTATTAGTCTCAAGTAATATTTGTCGTTCATTTACCTTCCGAGACTAAAATTTAGGCATTCTAGCCAAAAAATAGCACCACATTTACAATGTTGTTTTATTTCATTGCCTCGCGGGGAAACCCTAAACCCATATCAATATGGTTTATGTAGGAAGATCCAAACAATAGACCATGTTGTTGTGGTCCATATATCAAGTTGAGAGAAGGGGAAGTCTCAAATTAACGAGGTATTTTAGTATCCGGGCGGAGAACCGAAAGGGACCGGGCAAGGCATCGGGCACGGAATCGGTATCCGGGCAAGGCATCGGGCAAGGGGGTAATCCCGGGCGGGGGCCGGCCTCGAAGAAGGGCATGTACCCGAGCTAGTGGGCTCCAAAAATATGTCGGGTAAACCCACACTATGCCCGGGGTGCCACCGGTGCAATTATGCCCGGGGCGGTGCCCGGTCTAGTGGGGATGCTCTAACACTGTTTGTCATTCCTTGTGAAAAAATTTGGACATTACAGATTTACAGTGATGCAATACTGTCACTTACTACGTGGTTTTTCATCAAAATTTCAATTATCCATGACAGTAATGCATTACGTAACTGTTGAAATGCAAAATATACCAAAAATGGATGAACTATAAGTAAATTGGGTTGAGAGTATTCATAAACTTATTCATAAGAAGTGTCATTAGACATCACATTATTCACATCCATAACAGTGTTATGTGGGATTGACATTATTCCACATAATAGTCCCCATATTCAGATTGAATGTGAAAATATTTTGTGGCATACTGTCAGTCCCACAAAACACTGTTATGGATATGAATATTGTTATGGAAAAGTTACCACAATGACATAGAGTATCATAGGTAGTATGATTTCATTTTGGGTCATTGGGCCTTGGATAGGCACTTTTAGCTCTACTCCCACTTTTCTTTATGATGTGTGTTCAAGGTCAAACGCATGACGCATGCAAGATGATTAAACTTTAACGTAGACGTGCCAAGTTCAACTTCTTATTTGAATCAGACACCTATACATGAGTGCTATGTGATGTGATGTGGTGTGATGTGGTGTGGCTTCAAAAACAGATACCAAAAAGACATGTGATTACAAGAAATTGGACTACGTGCTCAAAATATGATAATTATTATAGGTTTGATAGGCAACATCATTGAGGGGGCTTATATGAACATTTAAAATCATGAGAATCTCCACTTTCATAATGAATAAAATATTTAAATGAGCTCCAAAAACTTTGAGGAAAGCGGCTACAAACTCAATTAGGATTTGTTAACAATCTCGAACTACTTGCATGTTTCATATCCTAGGAAAATTGGGCTAGTAAGAGGAAGTAGCTATTTAAGACCCATCTACCTTAGCAAATAGATTTCAAGGCCATCGTAACCATTTTCCTCATCGTTGATTTTTGGAGCTCTGAATATGTTTCTCTTAGTTGTCATCACAATGAAGATTGTCTATGTTATTAATTGGTCATATAGCTCCCCTCAATTATGTTGACTTCTTAGCCTAGAATGGCTAACAAAATTTGAGCATTTAGTCCACTCTCTTTTTAACACATGTCTTTTTGATGCTTGTTCTTAGATCCATACATAACCACACACCACTCAAATATAGGTGTCAAATTGAGATTATAAAATAAGGCCCGCTCATCTTAAGGTATGTGGTCGTATGTGATTGTTGTTCTTGATCAAAACCCAACTATATGGCAAGGCTCGTAAACGACATTATAACCCGTAAACGACTCGTTGACTCAAAAATAGCATCAAAATTTCCAAATGAGTGGATTGAAGTCTAGCTAGAATGAATCAACCCTCAATCATATTTTGTTTTGAATGGAGCCCCTTCATCCACAAAGAATGAGGTTATGCAAACACCACGAATGCCTAGAGAACATGTGCCCAAATGCGACATGGCCCGTCAAATGGAACAATACTTGGGATCACACCTCATGTTTACGGTGACCAAGGCTGACGACGTCCTTAGGTCATGTCCGGGTGATCTTTTATTCCGAGTGGATGCCTGCCCTCGACTCAACATTGAAATCCCCTTGTTAGTCAAGTGTCTACTATATATCGCCAGCTTCCTCACTCGAGAAACTTCACCCATGAGAAAGTGCAGTGGTGCTTTCCACAAGGGTGTTGTTTCCATGCACTCTTCTTGGGGTACGTGAGAAAGGTGCGAGTGTGTGGAAATCTCGACCATGCACGGCCGCCAAAATATTTATTTGTAGGTAACTAGAAATTTTTTAAAGACCGGATTCAAGAACAACTATAGCTGACTAGACAATTTTGCAAGGAGGTGTTATACATTCGAAGAAGTTCCGCTTCGTGGGTCGCTTCGGTTCGAGGTCTCAAGTATGCTCATGTCACTGGGGGTCGTCGAGAAACGCCTTTATACGATCACTCACACTGTTGGGCTCCGGAAAAAAAAACCTCCGTGTAACACTACCAACACTAGAAAGGATATGTAGTGTTTGATAACCGTATGAAAGTAGGTAACAATAAATGTGAACTCAAACACTAAATATCAACTATGGTAATATGTGGAAGTTACATGTTTGAATTTAGTGTTAGTAAAGATATAAAATCCATGTTTCACATGAAGGAAGGTGGCAGTAGGGAACGTGGCGGCACATTTATGTCTAACACTAATTGTCAAGGAATTGAAAATTAGTGTTGAGCAGGGTAGGGTGGTAACAACATTAAAAAAAATCAAATATTATGTATCATTTTTAGTGTAGTGACACTACAACACTACAATAGGATTTTGTGAACGGGTTGTACTCAGCTTTGGTGTTATATATATATATATATATAAACTATAGTTGACTAGATTTTTTGACAAACCAAATTTAAAACAACTATAGTTAACTACATTTTTTGGTAGGTCAAATATTGAACAACTATAGTTACAAAAGGCAACTAGTTTACTAATAGTTGAAGTAGTTGGTTAGTTGTCCAACTTCTTAAATATTTGCATCTAATATCTCATTTTGTCATATAATTGGTAGTCAAAAAATTTCCATGTCCCATTGTGGTTACATAGTGGCATTCCTTTGTTCTATTCATCTTAGTCATGTTGTGACACCTTTTGCATAAGATTAAGTGTTTTCCAAAATAAAATTATTGTGATTATGTCTAAGGGCCACTTCCACACAAGCCAAGAGCCCTGACCATGAAATTGTGAGAGCTCAAAAGAAGTGTCCAAAGGTTGTTCCAAGACACTCTCCAAAATAATGTAGTGTGGTCACGGGCTCTCGAGTGTAGTGTGAAGTCATATGTGACTAGGCATGTAGGGTCCTCACACATGATATATATAATAAATCAACGGTTGTGAGATTTCGGAGTGCCATGGTCTCCTGGTTTTGTGGTTAGGCCTACCTCCAAGAGGTGGTTTTTGAAGATAGTCCAAGTGACCATGAAACATGATCCATACGATGCCATGTAGGAATCCATGTAGACTTTTGTAGTCTAGTTTTTGGTTACAAATAAACTCAGGGAAATACTCAGGGAAGACTTAAAAGATGATTTATGTATCATCTAGGTATCACATATAAGTTTTATTAGGACAACAGAAGGTTATTTCCCTTGAATTCTGATTCAAGATAACAATTTAAAGTATGACTGAGGGATGGTAACTTAGGAATCTCTCTATGTCAGTACATGCAATTGTGGCGGTCACTCATCTCCCTCTTATTATCCGCGTAATAGTCTGGCAATGAATTCATTTTAATTGGACCAAGTGTGGTGCACAAGCATAGGCACAACCATCGGCAATTGTCTCGCAAGAAGATCTCCTTTAAGTCTTTCTTACCCAAGCCAAAGGCACTTTGGTATGGGCAATAGTCTTTTATTTTTATATATATATATATATGTGTTGCATTTTCAAGGGCTTGAAAAAATACATGCAAAGCTTTTCACTAGAAGCAAGTTTTTTTTTCATATATATCCTTAAGGCGATAATACAATTAAGTTGTAAATTTTGTTCTTTATTAGTAAATCTCGAGAGGCATACGAACCAAGGGCCTGACCCTACTTATTCTTTGTGATGTGTCCCCTTCTCTTCCACATATCATAGCCTTGACCACGTAACCTTTCACTCCCATCAGGCTACTAACTTTTCAAGTTCATTTCATCCTAGCGTATCCACTTCACATGAAAGGTTGCACGCACAATTACAAATGCATACTACAATGACATCAAATCACTATAATTCACCTAGTTGTAAATTCCCTAGGTTATGATCTCATACTTATTCTACAATCTGAAACACTCATCTCCCAACATGGCTTCGTATATAGACTGTAATCCTCACCTTACTATTTAGAGTTGTTTCCTCAAGTCAATAAGTTATAGCACGGCCGCCAATTCTTGCAAAGACCACATATTCTTATTAGCATTCACCACGTTAATTCCTTTAGTTTGACATAAGTAAATTTGCACTGGAGTCTCATGAATTTGCCTCTCTTTATAGTCTTACTCTAATGATGTTAGGCAATAGCGTGTAGCGTTCTCATGATCCTAAATTTCTACATAGGGTGAGGCTATAGTCTAAATTAGAAGTTACCCACCAATACGAAGGAAGGAGATGATGATATATAACATGACATTCAATCTCCAGTACAATCACCCTGGATGTTTCTTCTCCAATTATTATAAGGCAACAATCTTATTTCGTAAAACACTCGAAACACAATATTGCAGGATCCAGTACAATCACACTGGATAACCTTAATTAATCCATATTAGCAGACAATTGCCTTGCAATTTACACATGCCACATGTAGTTAAGGTTTTAGCTAGGGCTCAAACCAACCCAAAAAAACACAACCCAAGGACTAGGTCTCTAGGAAGACTAAACTATTGTTTATAAGGATTAATGTCACATTGGATTAAGGTTCTCATAACAATCTAGGTCTTTTATTCCTTTAATTCCTCTTTATCAAGCTTAACTTCCACTCTTATGGTTCATTGGTGCTTTGAGTTGTGTGTGGGTTTGTCCTATCTCACGACTCCTATCACTCTAATTTCATGCTTTCTAATTATGTCGTGAAGCTCAACAACTTTGGCAATAATATTTTCGTATCTTGGCAATAGTCTTCCAATGGATTTTTATCCTATTGGGGTTAGTATCTTTTTTCTTTAATAACATAATAATGCAATGCCATCAAGAGTTGAATAGTTCAACACAATAGTTCAATTAGTTATCTTACTTATATTAATAATTCTTCATAAACTTATCTCATTCATGAACCATCACACATAACCTCTTGGTATGTAATCTCTGCACAATTCAAGATAAAACAAACATACATGGCTATATTTTGTATTAGCATATTACTTAATTAGCCAAGTGTTAATCATGTTAACAAGATAGGCAATATTAATCACTAATTTCTCAATTCATCATTTCAATGTCAAGTGACAAATTCACATATTAACTAATGATGATTGCTACACTCTCAGCTCACACTTCTTTCACTTTCACGGTTAGCATGTTCCTGATATCATCATCAAACTACACTTATCTCCACTCTGATAGCACTCTCTCTCTCTCTCTGCCACTCACTCATGCAGAACCTCTCTCTCTCTCTCTCTCTCATGGCGATAGTCTTTATCCCTAGCACCTAACATCCAAGTTGCATCGCAACCCTCTGGCATTCCCTCACATAATTGTACTCTTGGCTGTATGTTTTCTTCCTTACTGGCTCTCGACAACATAAATTGGGTTAGTTTTTTATACGGCCTTCTAGTATTCTCTCTCTATCTCTGAACTCTATTAAACGATAGTCTGGTTTCCTCCTCACCAACCTACCCCTCTCCCTTCTGAAATATATTCACTTGCACCTTCTCTATAAACTGATTATTCTCATACATTTGATTCTTTGAACTCCCACTCATACTGTTGATTTGTTCCCTCTCTTCCAACTGCTTAAAATATGCATTTTTTCCATACAGGTTGTTACTCTCACACACCTACATCTTTGATACATCAAAATAACTCAATTTCAATATGGCTACAACCTTATTACAATGTATAGCTTTACTCTATCACAAAGATGAAACAATGTTATTCAATCTACGGCATTCGGTTGATCCTACACATTCCTCGTTGATTGCGACTACTCTAGCCTATGGCCCGAATAGATTCTTTGATTATGGCATGTCTCCTCCCTGTGGCAATAGTCTCTTATCCTACAACTCTCTGAGACGGTTGTAACTCCTTCCTAACGTTATTCGGTTGCTAAAACCGCTACTAAGGTCTTTTCATCTAAATATAGTCCAACATTTTCATTTACTCTTCAAAAAACTCGGTTCAAAAAGTCTTGTTTTGGACTATAGCCCAAAAATTTGCTCTTCACCACAAGACAACACTCAAAGGCAATATGCTTTCAATCACTTTACTCTAGTGGCCTCCACATCCAAGTTGAATCTTCAAAGTATGAAAAGATAGAATAATAGCACCAACATTTTCTACATCCCAATCATATATATATTTGGAAAGGAAGTTCCTAATAGATACGAGCCATCATGTTCCTTCTTGCTAGACTATAGCCTTTCCTATTACCGCTTTTGATATCTCAAGACAATATCCTATTCATCACTTCCTAGACTAGAAATTTCCAATCCATCTCCGGTCCTTTTCACACTTACTTTTAAATTCTTCTACAAAAACAAAAAATAACATTACAACTTTACATCCATCTTGCATTCACTTACTCCAATGGTCCCTATAAGCGTAGTTTGAAGGGAAACTTAAACCGGCTCCACCTTTTCCACCAAAGAGAGTGTTTGAAGTGCAGTGGTCACATGCCCTCAATGTCATGTATGAATGGCCCTCAATTTGTCAGAGAAATGTTAGCAACAATTTTTATGACCCATTGTGGTTATTGTGCAGTCTGCATGAAGACTTGTTCATTGGACTAGAATGTTGAGGTTTCATCAATAACCAGGTAGTAGTTCTTAAACTTGAACTACACGAGCTCCGCCAGTCCCACCAAACATGCCATAACCATTTTTGGGATTCCAGCGCTGGAGGTGCTTGTGGAGATTTGTGCTAGATTACTAGAATTCCGCCCATGTAGATTGTTATTGTTTGAATGAGATGTTCAACTCAAACCTCTGGAGGTTCATAGTGGAAAAGCAAGCTTATAAATTACTTTCCTAGAATTCTTCATAAGCGGCAACAAGCACATACCGTTACCAAGACTTTCGTCTCCAAAAATAAGTTCCCCACGGCACGCTCCTGCTTTGAAGGTTATTAGATGGGGCCCGTAAAGGGCAATCCAAAAAAAAGATACGCCGGAAGGTGTACACAGTGCACGGTATTCTTTAGTAAAAGGCGAAAGAATAGTTCGCTCTGTGTTGAGCACCCGGCTACGTTAATTGTGGGCTATCAAGCACATTAATATAGGCGGACACTTCGGAACAACCTCGTACCAACGGTATGGGGCAATGTGGTCTCCAGTTCGGAGACCTCTGCCACTTGGTGTCTTTTCATATCTTTAGGATCAAAGGTTTGGTGGAGAGGAAGTTAAAGCTGCTTTTGGAGATTGGCACTGCACATATACATTATTTGATGGTATGCTGAGTTCCTATGTATTCTGCATTGACATAGATTCACTGGACTACAATGTCGAGGGTTTAGTCAAACGACAAGGTATTTCTTGAATGTGACGAACGTGACGAGCCCCAATCCCACCAATTTAACGTGTGAGGGCCAATTTTGTGATTGTTGTATAAAGGCATGTCTGCTTTCGATGGGTGACTGTTAAGATTGACGTTGTGTACATTCGTGCTAGATTGATTGGAACTCAACACATGAAGGTCGTCGTTGTGTGGAGGGCATGGCTAATGGAGAGATCACTTAGGTCAGGAACATAAAGAGAGACCTTGAAGACGATGAACAATTAAATCAGACACAATCTGAATATATTTGCTGACCCAAGTCGCTTGAAAGCAAGCTTATAATTTGAACTTATATGAGCCCATCCCCGATGAGGTCAACATCAGGAGCTCACCAAGGACATGTAGTCAAACACTTACATGCTACTGTGATTATAAAACTGTCGCTAGTCACAATCCAAGGTTTCAAGTTTGTCATCGCGATTCATTGCAAAGTAACAATTTGGTCACGAGATGTCTCGTTTGTACAACCTCTGGCCTGCACAAGTTGCATAAACCATGTTTCATAATGGGAGTCCGGTGAGGTTGAGCTTGCAGAAAAAGATCATGTATGAGGATTAGCAACACCAAGACACCTCATTCCTCCCCGTCTTCTGGGGACTTTTCACTTGCCAGCCCCCCGTTAGAGTCGCCTGATCTTCTTCCTCCTTACGAGGCTTTGTCTCCGCCTTCTTGGATGCTACCTCAATCTAAGGCTTCAGCTTGCCTTATGGTTCTGTTTTGGAAGTTTTGATGTAGGCCTTGCGTCCAGTTTGCTAGCGTGGACTGCTGGCCCTGCCCAAAAGCCCAGTTGATTGAAGAAACGAGAGATAGAAACTACAATTTAATGGCATCTAAATTCATATGGGCATAGTTTTGCAAGTCACAAAACTCCAATTTCTTAGTATTAGGAACTATTTGGTGCGCAATCTTTGAAGTTGAAAAAAAACTCTTGAGGTCAAGAGAACCTACTCCGTAAGCCTCAAATCATGTGTTGGATGTGAAGCTTTTGCCATCAGGAGCCTTGCATTGTTGTCGAAAGGTCTGGCGCTCCAAAGTGTGTCAAGTCTGCACCAGTTTCTCCTCGATTGCCCCCACAATTTCCGTGCACATTCCCCGACTCGATGGTAAAAACCAAAGGAGTCTCAGATTCCCAGATCACCAAAACAGTCTGAGAATCCAACCCAATAGGGAACCTCAAGACGGCAAGAAAAGGCTGATGGTTTAATATTGTATGAACGACTGTAGTGTGGTACAAGACCTTTAAAAAGGAAAGATCTGTGGATGAACAGGTCTGCGAGTACCGTAACTATTTATCCCACACATTTCTTAAGCATGATGAACTACACGAGCTCCGCCAGTCTCACCAAACCTGCCTTGACCATTTCCATGATTCGAGCGTGTGTGCCTGAGGTGCTTGTGGAGATTTGTGCTAGATTGATCAGTCTTCAGCGCGTTGTTTAATTGAGAAGTTCAGGGATGAGATGTTTATTGAGATGTTTCTGGATTCCAATGTGTAGAATGACTTTTAAACGACAGTACTCCGCCACTGCACAAAGTTCAAATTTTTTATGTCTGCAGTAGAGACTCGGCAACAGAAACTACACACTCCTGCTCTAGTTTTCATTGGGTGGGCTCCGAGAAGGGCAATCCCCAAAAAAGGGAAGGCCGGTGGCTATGATGTATTATAAACCTTGGTGTCGCTAATGATCCGATCACTAAGACTATGGGACAATGAGAGCTCCAGGCAAATGAAGTGCGTACTTGAGGACGAGGCATCTCAATCCAAACTCAGGACCAGAAGTGTACATGTCACCGGTGTGTCCCTTATTTTAGTGACAGGGCAGTACTAAGTTCTCATGTTGTCTGCAACCACAGGGTGGTGAATTAAGGTAGAGGGTGCATTAACCAGCACTATAAGCTATTTCAAGTACATATGGCTATGCGGTTGATAAAAAAAAATATACATTCATGTTAGCCTTTAGGCATATTAAAAGTATAAAGGATTTAAAAAAATAGTCACAATATAGTATTTCCTGAATATTTAAAGTCAAGACCACTAGGCCCTATGTATGATGGCCTTGCAAATGTTGAGGATCCCTATCTTCATTGCCTAGCCTCAACCCAACATAGTTGAGTACCAGACCCAAGCTAGATAAAAGCTTGACTAGTAGCGATACGCAAAGCCACCTGGCCGCCTCCATGATCCCACTCGGTTCAGTTGCATAAACGGTCCCCTTGCATCTTGGGTATCGACCCACTTTATGCCCATAACTGACCCTCTTGGTGCCCATAACCAACCCCCTTGGCTTTATGGGCATACCTCCTTGGCTTTGTGGACACCAACAAGCCATCCTAAACCCACCTTGAACTAACCCGTGATTGAGTGGAGCCCGTGTCCTACCTTATATCACGCCTCCTAAATGTGGCATTTAATTTTTAGACGCCACATTTAGATAATATAAGGTTTCTTGGATGCCAAAAATAAGAATTGAATGTTTTCTCCGGAAATGCTGCGCAGACGTGTCATTGGAGGTGTTCTCTGTTATGACACTACCATCGATGACTAGGGGTCCGTAGAGTCATAGACCCAACCTCATTGTCGAGGACGCCTAGTCGGCAAGGACACCTAGCCGTCGTAGACGCCTCGTGGTGGATTGGCAAATGCTTTTGACAACACAACAAGAGTTGAGTCGGATTTTAGCATTTTGAAATGGGAAAAAGATGACTTTCGACAATCAATGATAAACCTGACGTTGGAGGGCATCTTTCAAGCCAAGCAACACCGTGTTGTGATGGGAATTCTTGTTCCAACCGGGTTCGATGATGGCGTTGGGGCCCAATAGAATGAGCAACTGACACTTTTACAACTTATGTCACAAAAATTGATTAAATTTGAGGCTATTTGCCACTTTTTATATATTGCCGATTTTGAAGATTTTTGGATGCCAAATTTAAGCTAAAAGCGGGAAAATTGACATTTGCCATATCTTAGGAGGCCTGCCTTATATGAAGGTAGTGGAAGCCCTTAATGAGGTGGTGCCACTAATGGCACCTAAACATGTCACTCCGTGGACCTGGGCAAGCTTTTTTTTCCATGGTATTAGAGTGGTGGTGGTTGAGAGGCGGGTGTAAGTGTGGGTGTAGGGTAGGGTGATGGGATTGGCAACCTCTACCTTAGTTGCAACATAGTGAATGAATACTCGGCTCTCTGCCAACGCCCAGGTTGTCCATTAATGAGCACAAATATTAAATGACAAGTCATGAGTGCTTGCCATTCTATCACTCACAATACAACAAAGTTTGTAATGTGAGGGAAAGAAATACAAGGTATCTTGTCACCCAACATAAAAACTATTACTTAATTTGACACCCGATTTAGCTTCAAAGACCCCGAATTTAGTCTACTCGAACTGATTTGAAATCAATGAGCCACAAAACTACAGGGAGTCAAGCTTTTGTGCAGGATGGATGTGAGGTACATAGGCTCGTAAGCAAGAAATTTCTCATGCCCCTCTCCCCACGGGCCCAGCATGCCTTGCCCATCACGCATAGGGAAGCGTGAGAGGATTCATTCCCTCAGGGGCTTGTAATGTGAGGGCTATTCTTTCCTTCTGGGTGTGAAGGAAAACGGAGAAAATATTGAAGTGTCTTCTTCAGAGTACATTGACGTATCATACAATTACATTAGACACAAAGGTGCATGTTGGAGCTGATTGAAGAATAGATTGTAGTTTTAGAATAGCCTCTCCAATGGCATGCAAATACCTCTGAACAGGGTTTTACAAGTCACAAAACCCCAGATATTAGGATCACTTCATATTAGTATCGGGAAGCATATATTTATGCAGTCCTTCAACATGAAAGGAGAATTCTGAAGTCAAGAGCCTAAACCTTAAGCCTTGAACGCTGTGCTGGAGCTTCTCTACACATCCTTGCACATCCTTGACTGAATGTCAATTCATTCGGGTGCCAGACTCATGGATGCCAGACTGGCTTGACAATATAACCCAAAAGGGATTACAAATCAGAAATTTGATTGCTTACGAGCAATATCGCCTGTATACAAAAAGCAGAGTGTGGAATTCCACAAACTGCAATCATCATCCTGTTTTGATTGGAAAGCTCTACAATATTGTGGTCTGCAATATGTCAAATGCCAGTAATGCTATGTGGTTGTAAAGGGCATCATCTGTCCCCTGCGGTGAATTCATGTTCTGTTTGGTCTCAAGATTGTCATCCAGTTTTGGACGTTTAAATGATTTTTCCACGACATGCCTCAGACTTTTTGGATATGGAACACAGGTATCTCTCGACATTGTCGAGCCCACAAAGTTTCTTGACCTTGTCCATGGTTGCAGGTGGGTCAAGAATAAAAAAGTCAGCTACATCACCCCCTACATTGGCTCCACGATAGTCTTTGCGAGCAGCAATAACAGCATTGCGAATCGCAGAGTGTACTGATCCTGACAGCAACAGTGGAGGCTCACCAGATGCTGCCAAATTCAACAACACATGATGTGAGCTGATATGGTTGCAACTGTCGACACATCCTATATAGCACTTCTATGGTTGACTCATGAATGCTATTGGTGTTTGAAAAGATTCATGTGCAGATTTTTTATAGCACTAAGGATTCTAGACATCTGATTTAGTGTGGCCCACACTGTTCATCATCGTCCCACACTAATTGCCTTGCAATCGCTGGTGGCAACTAGTGCTACATGACAAGTTAGGACGATCGCTCCACTTAACATGGCACACCAATTTTAATGCAGATGTTTAGTGTAGTAGAAAACAGGTTGATCAACACGAGGTGACTTATCGATCGGACGTGTCAACCATCCACATGTTTTCTACTAGTGTATGTAGTGTCTGTGGAAGAAAATGTTGTGACTTGTGAACAAATTTGTAAAAAAGTAGCAACTAGGAGATGACAAAAATCCCCTTTCTGCGAGGTTTTACCTTTCGAAGAGAGGACACGATCGCTCACAGCAGGACTCTTGAAGAGCTCCACATTGAACTCTCTTGGAATCGTGTCAATGGTTGGTGGCTTGTATGTCCAAGTACCATCTGACAATAATTTCCCTTTTGCATCTCTCACGATTTCCTCTGTCAAGAAGAACCCAATCCCAAACACAAAGGCCCCTTCCACCTGCACAATTTATTGCAGTGCATCCAAAATGAAGAAGCCACCGACATCTTACAAACACTCCAACAATGAGGCTTGGAACGGCAATACTCGTGTCCCGGTGGATTGGGTCGTAAGAAAGGTTGCAAACTCACCTGCCCGATGTCAACAGCAGGGTTTAAGCTTTTCCCGCTGTCGTAGAGGAGATCTGAAGACAAAATCCTTGTCTCGCCTGTTAAGGTGTTCACCTCCACCTGAATAATCCAGAGGTACAAAAATTGTTATCACAAAAATGCAGAGAAGCTCACTAAACCCTAAACCCTAAACCCCTGTCGTTCATTGTACTTTGTGCTGAATTCAGGGACTTTTTCGAAAACTCGATGGGTGCACCGGTGAAAGCTGAGGATTGTGTTTCGAGTCAGGGCGCGGAGTTCCATTTTCTCTTCTCCCTTGTATCATGGAAGACAATGTGTTCACTAGGTATTTCACAACCTGCATATAGTTGCTACAAAAGTTGGAGTTTATAATACATATACCACTAATTGGTGAAGGACGCTTACCTCACTAACTGCAGCTCCGTAGAGAAGATACTCTCTCGGGGGCGGTGCCCAAAGCTCATGAGATTGTAAGTCGATGTTCGTGCTTCTAGCCTGGATACAAGATGAGAGCAAACAAGGTCAAAATTACTGTTCTCCTCAATCTTTCCATTATCTTCGACATGCATACATCAAAGATGAATTAGCACAAGAATCGACATCAAGGGTGACGGACTGGCGCCATGCCCTGAACTTTCTATCTTCATTTTGAATAGCCAGCACCCGAACTATTTGTTTTTAATTGGGGTAATGAAGCATCCCTGTGAAACAAAGGGTTCCATGGAATTGTACCGTGAGACATAGGGTTTCCCATGGGACTCTGCCATCAGGCTGTGCCTGGACAAGCTTCTCTTTCACCGGCAACAGCCGTTGGACCAAAACAGCACAACATTTCTGCACTGCCGCACATGTCCCCTCCGAGGTTGTGCTTCCTCCGTCAACAGTCGTGTTCGGTAGACTCAGGGTGTCATTTTGAACGACCCGGATTTTTGATACCAACTCCAAGCTCTGCTCCTGCAATCACATCGCCTCAATTCAATGAGGAAACCCCATTCCAAGCTCACTCACCGAAAAACGTCTCTCCACATCTGCATATAGATTTATGTTTGGAATAACTTGAGCTCCTTTCTCACGTGGTCACTCACTTGCATCGGCTCCTTGACAATGCAAATGGTTTGATATTGCATAGCATCACAGGCCTGAGGGGTAAAGCATGTTCTAAGATGTGTTATAAAACTATCTTTCCTAGGGCTACTTGAGGACTATCACACAAGAGATGTTGTGAAACCATCAAAGGATCACATCCATACGGTTAGATGTGGACCACGTTGAGAAAATTGATATGATTGGTTAAAATCACAGATATTAGTGTGACGCTGTGAAAATAGCTTTTGGGATGTGAGCACTTCGTGAGGTATAGAGTATAACCTATCATGAAATTATACGATCAAGCTTTCGGATGTGACAACAATTTCAATAGAGACCTCTGGGAGAAAACATTGCTAAACATACTTAGTTCCCAAACATTCGAGATGGAGAGTCTCATCTTGGGATGTTTGGGCAATTCAGGGTTAACTGAATACAAATATTTGCAATCTTGGTTATGAATTTTCTGCTTAGACTCACCTTTGTGCAAAGAGGACTCAGAGAGTATGCAATCACTTGTCTCACTTTCGTGTGCAACCCTTGCCCCATTTCCACTCCCTCAACCTCCGCAACAATGGAACCATCTTCAAAAATGCTGACAGTGGCCCTCCTGCCAAGTTTCAAGCACCCATACACGGAGGTGACCATCGCCACTCCTCGCTTCAGCCACCTGCTTTGCAGATTGAACCTATCAACTTCCTTTTCGCGCTCAATCAGTTTCGTACGATCCTTGAGCTGGTTCCAAATCGAATCCAATGTGAAGGCGTTCGCATCGCCCACTGCCTGCTCTCCATACAGCAGGGTTATACTCTGGTGGCTGTGCAGATTTTCTTCCCGAACTTTGTTTCCACTCATTCCCAAGAATGCTGCCACATGGTCTTGCACGGTGTCAGCCATGGCGGAGCCTTGCAAGTCTCCGGGGGCTCGCACTGCTCCCTTCGGAACGTTGTTGGTCTTGAAAATTGTGAAGGTGGCATCAAAACTGCCCACATTGTATTTCTTGATGGGTGCCTCAATTGCCCGTGGCAGCATTGCGCTGATATCTGGATGCCATCCACCCTCGATCTGAACGTCTACCTTCAAGGCTGTGATCTTCCCTGTCTTGTTGAATCCAACTTTGTACTTCGTCCTGATTGGGCTTCGACCACCGACCATGTGCATGTCCGTGTTTCGGTCCAGAGATACTCGCACCGGCCTTCGCAACTTGTACGCAGCCAATGCGACTGCAATAGCAAACTGCAAGTATAACCATATCTACTGTTTAAGGACTACACATAATTTGAGGTTTCTTCAGAAGATTGAAGAATTCAAACCAGAACTGAGATTTGTAAACAATGATGAAGATGTGAAGGCATTCAAGATCTCACAATTCCGTTCCTTAGTGCTTTGCCACCGAATCCGCCACCAAGTCGCCGTGTGATGACACGCACATTGTGTATGGGCAAATTCAGGCACATTGCTACTGTTCGTTGTAAAAGTTCCGGGTTCTGAGTTGAGGCGTAGATTGTGATGCACCCATCTTCATCAGGGATAGCCAGAAATGTCTGAGTCTCCATGTAGAAATGGTATTGCGTGGGTGTCAATACCTGAACATCAATTAGGTCGTGGATTATACATTGCTGTCAGTGCAGGGTTGAAAAAACCAGAGAATCTGGAAAATCACATGAGGAATCATAGTGATGACCACCGCTCAGTCTGCATCAATCTATCTCACTGAAGCCTTTACTTACCTCTCCTTCGAGCTGAAATTCGGCGTCGGCAAAACCTTTTTCGATGTCCCCAGCTAGACACACCCCAGGAGGTGATGGGTGTATTGAATTGCGCGCAATGGCGTCATCGAGATTCATTATAGGGGATCCAATGCTTTTGTCATAGTCCACCTTGACCTTCCCAACTGCAATTCTTGCGTTGTCATATGTATCTGCGACCTGTTACAAGTGCACGATCCATTATGTTGCAGAATTCAACAATTACAGGACCAGTCACCACAACGAATCTCAGTTGAAAAACTCAACATTCAGGCATTAAAGACTTCTTACAAACATGGTGGAGGGATGTTTTTAACTTACCACAACTCCAATTGGCTCGGTGACGTAGTTCACAGCGTCCTCAGCAAACAATGGTTCACTGTAATCAATCCAAGGGTTATAATATCCGACATTTTTTCCACCTTCGGGGATGTCACGAACGGAGACGTAATCAACAGCACCTTCGGACTGCAAGGCTTCCTCGATGTCAACCCCATTCAGCTTTGCAAATGGCTCTGTGCTCATCACGAATGCGGCATGGAGGCAACTTGGAGGCGAAGGAATGTCGTCGACATACACAGCCTCTCCTGCAAAAGGACGTGTTCAATTTCTTAACACATGTCGACGGAGAAAGGTCTATTGCTTACTCATAAATTCTTGTTTGAGAAGTGTCATGGGTCTGCTCACCTTAATGAGCTCAACGGGAGTTTCTTGAACAGCATGAGGATGTAAGCTAACCGAGACTTCTTGAGATTATTTTGACAAAATGCAAGAAGATCCACCTCATGCAGAGAAATTGAGCTGCAGTCCCTGATTAAACGTACCGGACGCTTGAAGCTGGGAGGCAACCTTCGACAGGGGTAGCGACACAGGGTAATGCTCATCCGTGACCGTCATGATTTGTTTGCCGACATGTGGGCACTGCAAAATTCAGCAACCTCACAGTTAGGCCTGGCCACCACTCAATGCTTTCCTACCTTGCACATACTAGACTATCATTGTGGAACTAAGGGCCCATATAAGATGGAACCTTTTGAAGAAAAAGTCAATCTCCTATCGGTTGTTGGTTTATTTAACAATGCGAACCTCTCGCAGGTGAACTTGATCCAATATGAGATGATTCCCTGTAGCGAGTAGGGAAAAAAACTCCCAAGTAGGTTGGTCATTATAACACATAACCGATCGCCGATTCAAGCGCAGAAGAGTTATCAGAACTTGTCATAATTTGTCATTCATGGAGGCGCAACATCATCTGTAACTTCCAGATTTTGTCCATGAGGCGATCAGTTATGATTGATGCCCAAATCTTTCCATCCACTCTCCTCTCGTTGGTTATTTAGTTTTTGAATGCTCGAGATTGGAAGAGCGTTGCCAAGTACATACAAGAGAGCACCGACCTTTTTCAAAAGGACTTCTCCTTTGCACTAGCGCAATCATCACAAGTTTGCAATTGAGCCCCAGTGGCCCTCCAATACATACACTTTTGTCACGCTGTGGATCCCTTGTTTTTGTTTCCTGTCTAAATCTTCTTGGTACGGGAGAGGAATCGTAGTGCCAATGAATCGAAACAGGGGACCTAACCATAAACAAGACACCCATTAGAACACATGACAGTGAAATTACTCACCACAGATGCAGGAACCACATCGGGTTCACTCGACACAAGTGGATTGAGAAACTCAAACAAGAATGCCACAGCCAAGCTGACACGAAACTCTGCCTTGGTCGTCCCTGCGCGAGGGACAATCTCCTTCTTCAGCAGCTCAACACATTCCAACACCAATTGAGGGGTTAACAGCTTGCCCGTGAGATGCTTCTCCACTCTCACTGCGCGGATCGCATGTTTGGTCCCGAACGCACCAAACGCAAGACGCACACTCCCAATCACACAGTTTTCTTGCTGCTTCGAATGAGCCCCGGACACAAGTTGGGCCAAGAAGGCTGCATTTGCGTACGAAACAGCGTTGCCGAAAGGCCTCGGTGCTCCTCGGAAAGTCTTGAATATAGTTCTGCCGGAATTCGACCCTCGAACCGACTGACCCAGTGGCACAAAGACAGATTGCAGCAGACTGAACTCATCCAGTGCACCTTTAGAGAGAAATTCCTCCAGGGTTAAGTTAGATACACTGTGAGTTCCAGAACCTTCATGACTTCCCACAGTGACAACTTTCACAGAGGCACCTGCACCAAGAAGAATGGTGGCGAGGTCGGACTCGAATGCGAGTTGTTGGGCCATCACAAGGTTGCCTCCGATGCTTCCCCAGTTGCGGACATGTCCGGCCGCGAGCTTCTTCAAGTGGTCAGCTAGCGCTTGCGCCACCGGCTCATCCTTGCTCGGGCCAGATTCCTCCAGAAGGTCGATGAACTCTGCGATTTTGGTCGCTGCACCGACCTCCAGACCTCCGGAGCATCTTTGTACCGCCAGAAGCTCAGGAATCTGCGAAATCCATGTGACACAAGTATTGGTGAATAAAAAAAGCCATAACAATTGAACTGCACCGCCGAAAATCATCAATATTGAACCGTGTGTGATATGGGTATCAAAACTTCACGTTATGTAAACACATTTTCTACGTTGAAATCTTAAACAAGGATTTCGAAGGTTGATGAGCAACTGGTGCATGATTGTTGCATGATTCGTGGAGAAAATTCCATTGCCAAAACCTTCCAAGCATCGTTGGTATTTGGCATTGTTACAAATGCGTGCAACAAATGTAAGAACGACACAGGCGCGTTTGTTGAGCGGATGTCCTTGCGATGGGTTTACATTATCTTCAATTGGTTCCAGGAAGACAACACCTTTGTTGCAAATGAGTATTCCTACTTTGAGATAACCAAAAAACCCTCATGTTGCAATTCAATTGTTGCAATGACCCAAAAGTGTAGTAGTGATGATATATGAGTATTCACCTGGCTGATGTCCACGAAAACCTGGGGGGGCATGTCTTTGTAAATGCCAGAGCCGGTGTTTCCCACGACCAACTTCGTTTTGTGAATGCCATATCTCTCTTTAGTCACCTTCAACGCCGCACCCACTTCCGCCAAACTGCTGGCACTCACCCACGCACGCTCTTCCTTGGTACCCTCCCCATGCCGGATGAACCTCATGGCCAAACTTGAACCCTCTGACTCCACCTCAGATTCTCTGGAATTCTTGTGTTGCAGCCGAGATTCCAGCTCCTCGATCAGGAACTTGGGAAACTCGGGATCCGCACTGGGGTCGTAAGCCGGCAGCTTCGAAGGATGCGCCTCAGATTTGTTTCCCCAACAAGTGTTGAGCCCCAAATCCTCCAGGTCCACATCGGATGCGAAGGATTTGCACACGTCGAGGATGGGTCGGTACCCTGTGCATCGACAGATGTTGCCTCCGATGGCTCGCTCCAGCTTCTCTGCGGTGGGACCTGTGCAGTGTGATTTGGTGGTTGATTCGTTGGTATGGCTGGATCCATCTGCTTTGGGTGAAGTTTGATTCTTCTGTTGCTCCTCCTGATCGTGTTTGAGGCATCCGTAGATGGCCATGGTCATGCCTGGAGTGCAGAAACCGCATTGCGTTGCGTGGAAGGCCGAGAATCGCTTGTGGATTGCGTGCAGGCCGTCCCTTTGGTTACCCAGACCTTCGGTGGTGGTGATGGCGCAGCCA
The DNA here is from genome assembly GCA_950295325.1 of Polytrichum commune. Classification (NCBI taxonomy): domain Eukaryota; kingdom Viridiplantae; phylum Streptophyta; class Polytrichopsida; order Polytrichales; family Polytrichaceae; genus Polytrichum; species Polytrichum commune. The sequence continues at coordinate 43,188,513 of OX485807.1, forward strand.
TCGATGGAGCATAGGAGCACCAAACATGAGTTGACGGTGCTGACCTTCACTTCCTTCGTCTCTGGATTGTACTTCGTGAGCGCCACCACACATGCCCCACAACCACCTGCATCTCATGGGAATCATCATTGCCACAAGAGTTCAGTTGCAAATTGCAATGCGTAGAATGTTGCATCGAATGGACTCAAGGTTACACGGTTTTGAATCTATAGCACTCGGGGTAAAATTGCAACTCCTTCGAGGAAACAATGTGAAGGTGGCCCCCGAAAACTCGTGGAAGGGACTAAATATCACAAGATTTCGAATTTTCAGCACTCAGGCAAAATATTAAGATTCTAAAACCTATAAAACTGTGCCCAGAAAACTCGTACAAGGATTCTTAGCAGAAGTAGCTGCGAATTTGAGGTCAAAAGTGACAGAAGCTAAGATTGGCTGTTTCGGAAGTGGCGCCAGCTGAGTTCATGATTTCAAATCTGTAGCACGGAAGGAGACTGAAACTTCTTCCGGAAATTACACAAAGATGACACTCAGGTTAAATGTGTTAAAACTAAGGTAGGATGCATCGAAAGCTGCGCGAGCTGGGTTGATGATTGCGAATCTCTAGCACTAAGGGACAAGACCATTTCTTTTATCAGGAAATGATGCGAAGATGACACAGAAAACACAAGCAAGAATTTTTAGCATAAGTGGCTGCAGATTTGAGGTAAAAAGTGACAAATCTAAGGCTGGCTGGCTCTGTTTCGGAAGCTGCGCGAACTGGGTTTGATGGTTTCGATCTATAGCACTAAAGCCAAATACAACTTCGTCAGGATGCAACATCTTTAAAGATGACCCAAAAAATAAAATTAAAAGAAAAATCTTAGAAAAAAAAGACGGTGCAAGGATTCATAGCAGTATCAGCTGCAAAGTTGAGGTCAAAAGTGACAAAATCTAAAGTCAGCTATTTCGAATCAGAACGCAGCGTTGAGTGGCAGAGCATAGAGAACCAGGAAACGCTTGCAGGGATTCTTAGCAGAAGTCGCTGCAAACTTCAAACTTCAAAGAAACCTGGGGTTGGCTGTTTCGAAGGGTTGATGATTTCTGTGAGTTTGTTTATCGATTACCTTCGCCGCACCCTCTCTTGGTGCCTTTGAAAGGCGTCTCCGCACGGATGAAGGAGAGAAGGGTAGTGGCTGGATCCACAAATGGCAGCTCCACTCGCCGACCGTTCAAAGCAAATACCAATGGCTTCACCGAAACGCTCGAATCTGTAGTAGGCCGCCCCATTTTCGATCCCTACCCTCACTTCGACTACAACCAAATTGTGCAGCTTGCCACCAGCAACGTTAACTACCGACTTGCAGCAACTCAGCAGCTTTGGGGGATCAGTTGTAGTTCACCAAAACCTAGCTCTGCTCGCACCACAGGTCAAACCTCCAATTTCTTTAGCAACAACCCCACTCCATGCTTTCAGTTCTTCAATCCTGCAAACCCAAAAGCGCGCTCAAACTCATCGTCTGCAACTCAGCATGGGCTAACTCCACAGTCCACGGTCAGCTTGAGAATCCCTCGATTCCAGCAGCTCCTACAGCAGAACTCCCTGCATGCGATCTGCAAGCACGTGGTTAAGCTAGCTGATCTTGAGCACTCTGGAGTCTGCACTCACCTCAATCCTTGGGCTTCATAGACTAAAACTTATGCTCAAACTCTACAGGATCCATCCCCAAGAAATCCCCCGGACACCAGAATTCACCCTGTCACCTATAAACTCACCAAATCCTGCTGAAAGCCCTTGAGATTGATGCAGGAACTGACACAAGTCATAGTATGTACTTCAAAGTCCTGATCCGAACTGCCACGATCTAGTAAACTTATATTCCACCAATTCCCCCCTCCACAATTCATTCCAGGAACTCTGTAGCAGCCATTTGTAGCCCTTCAGCTTAACCCAGATACAGCACGGTGAAAATTCCGAATATTCATGTCAATCTATACTATTTACGGCAGAAACAGTGCAGGCAGTCGACAACGAAGCTACATGCATCACTGCACTGTATATTGTATTTTTAGTGTCACCAATTCATTTTGTCTTGTTCAATACTCATTGTAAACCGGCCCTGCAGTGATTTCAACACTTAATGCAAACCTAAGAGTGTCCCCACCAGCGGAGGTATAAAGCGGTTGAACGGCACTCTTGGACGCCCGGGTGCCCGGGACGCCAAGTTGCAACGTCCACCAGTCGACGCTAACGCCATAAAGGGTGCCGGGTCGGGCATTTGGGAGGAGTTCTTCGGGTATATTGGCCTCGGGTACCGTGCTCGCCCCGCCAACGCCATCCGGCAGTTTACCTTTTCTTGGACTTATTCCACCATGTCAGGACGGGGGGGGGGGGATGTACCTGCAACAGGTGGGAGGACCAGGAAGGGCAGGAACTTCTGCCCGGAGGAGGAAGAACAGTGCTGCCGAAGTTTTATGCATACTTCGACAGACTCCAGGAGAGGGATAGGGCAGAAGAATGCACATTTTTGGATCAATGTAGCAACTCACTATGCTAGGCACAAACCAGAGGGAGGAGCTGATCGTCCTGCTAGGTCTCTAGAGACTAAATGGTCCGACATCAAGCAATCTGTCGCCAAGTTCTGTGGTTGCTATCAGTCAGTGAGAGATTTGAATGAGAGTGGGAAAAGTGAGGATGATTTCGTATTAGATGCTATGACCTTGTACAAGCAAAAATGTGGGAAGCCTTTTGTTCTAAAACATTGTTGGTTGTTGTTAAAGACATATCCTAGGTTTGCAGCAATATTTATGGGGAAGCGAAAGAGTCAAGGGTTAGATCCGCCCTCAAGAGAGGGGTTGCCTGTTGATCGTCGCGATCTGCTCTCCCCCGATGGCCAGGCCCCCTCCACCGAATCACCACCTGCACAGACAAGGCCACAGGGTGCTAAGTCTTCAAAAATGGAGCATGCACATGGTAAGGGTAAGGAGCAAGCTTTGCGTGCTAATGCAAAAGCTACAATCGACTTTGCTGCTGCTACATTGAAGAAAGCTGAGCAAATTGCTCAGCAAAATACATTTAGTTTGTTTATACTAGAAGATAAGAACATTACATGTGACCTTGCTAGACAGTGGCTCCATCTCCGCAGGACCCAAGAGCTTGCAAAGCTCAAGGCCCAAGTTGCTGCCGAGCAAGCTGCCGAGGTTGCTGCCTCCAACGTGCCTCTTCCTCCTCGCGTTGGAGTCTGCTCCTCCCCCAACAACACTTCTCCTGCACCTGCACCAACACAAACACAACACCAGGGGTTAGGGTTTAGGGATGCACCTGCACCAACACACACAATTCACCAAGGGTCAAGGTTTAGGGATTTGAATGAAGATGATGATGTTGATGATTGTGCCGAGCTGGATTGTGAGGATGATTCCTCTGACTTGTTTGGAGACAGGAGGAGGGTAGCTGATCTCAATGCATTTGGGAATGACTTCGGTCAATCAGCTTCAGATCGTGAGGAAGATTCGACCATCATCCTCAACTCTCAAACATACGACTTCGAAATTAACCCTCCCCCATCACAACGTCGACGCCTCTCTTGTGATCCTCATGATATGCATGCAAATCATGTCCAGTTTTGGACCTCTGGAATTTGAGAAGAATTCGCTAATAGGCATGTTTCCTCTCAACAAATTCACACACCCTCTGCTCACAATTCGTACTGTCGCGCACCTCTCCATGAGGAGTGCCCGAAACACCATGGGCACAAGGGGGACCCCGGAGTGACACCCGGGACTTGTGGCGCCGTTGGTGAGAGGGCCCAAGTGATCCTAGTGTGGGTGAGGGCCCCGGGCGTTGGGAACGCCTCCCACCCACGGAGACTAGGAGGCACAAGGGTAAGGCCATGAGCTATGCGTAGCTCATGGCGTGGTGATTCTAGAATGCTCAAGAACACCTCAATCGGAGGTGTGAGCTAGGAGTTATGGCCATTTAAGTGGGGCGCTGTCCCGGGACAGCGCCCTGGTACTGCAGTGCCTGGGAGTGATTCCCGGGACTGCCAAGGTTCAAACAGGCATAACTTCGTCAATACTTGCCCAAATGGGGCAAGTGAGGAGTCCATCGGCATCTACGTGAAGCGTAGATGAAGATGGAGTGGTTGGTTGTTAAGATCAGACACCAAACAAGGAAGTTATGATGGTCTGAAGCTGCTAGGGGCTTCTAGGCCCAGCAGCTAAGGGAAAATGTCCACTTGGCCCCAACTCTTGGTAGAGAGACAAGAGGTCTCTTGACGGTGGGGTAGGGGTCCCGCGTAGAGTCCTAGAGGCTTATATGGGTGAGGTGGTGTGGCCTCACCCACCCGAGGCCGAACGGCAAGGCCTCCATGGGCTTTGGCCTATTGTGAGGCCATAGTTGCCTAGTATGGTTCGGGTTGTTGTAGTGTTGCTCCGGCAACGCGATGATCAACATAGGATTGGACTTCCATGGATGGAAGTCCACATTGGGGAAATGGGTTACCGATTAAGGGGTGAGTCCCGAAAGCAAAGTAGGAGGGTTGGTTCCCTCCTATGAACTATTGGTCCGGGGTAAGAGGAGCTATCCATTAGCATGGCGGAATGCGAAGGGTTAGCGACTCGTAACCTTTGCTAGAATTGAAAATTGGCAAGATTATTAAGGGACCTAGCATGGGTTGCGACACGTACACACCTCAACCCTCATGGTTGCAGGGTTTAGGTAGTAGGATTTAGGAATGTCAGTAGCTTTTGCACTTAGGACTGTAACTCAATGATTTCAAACACATCATTTGAATTTGTCCACATTGGAGTGTATTCTGTGTTGCTCTACTCATGTGCATTACTCTCTGCCTAATTCAATACCCTCTCAATCCACAAAGCCTTCTCTGCCTAATTCAATCACACAAAGCCCTCTGCCTAAACACAACTAACTCTCAACCTGATGCATTGTAACCTCAACCTGTTACTAATAAACTCTCAACCTGCTTTCAATTTAAGCCTCAACCTGCAAGGAAATTAACCCCTCAGCCTAAAGTCAAACCCTCAACCTTCAATCACACAAAGCCTCAGACTTAAGCAAACTAACTCTCAACCTGCAATATAATTAAGCCCTCAGCCTAAACACAATCACTCTCAACCTGATGCAATGTAATTAAGCCCTGATGCTATGTAGCTCTCAACCTACTTTCAATTTAAGCCTCAACATGCAAGCAAATTAGTACACATCCTAAAGCAAATGAACAACCTTCAACCACACAAAGCCCTCAGCCTAAACTAAACCCACTCTCAACGTGATGCAATGTAATTAAGCCATGTTGCTATGTATCTCTCAACCTGCTTTTAACATAATTACTTACACAATCACTCTAAACCTGATGCAATGTAATTAAGCCTTGATGCTATGTATCTCTCAACATGCTTTCATGTTAAGCCTCAACTTGCAAGCAAATTAATACACAGCCTAAAGCAAATGAACAACCTTCAACCACACAAAGCCCTCAGCCTAAACTAGGACCCACTCTCAACCTGATGCAATGTAATTAAGCCCTGATGCTATGTATCTCTCAACCTGCTTTCAACATAATCACTCACACAATCACTCTCAACCTGATGCAATGTAATTAAGCCCTGATGCTATGTATCTCTCAACCTGCTTTTAACATAATCACTCACACAATCACTCTCAACCTGATACAATGTAATTAAGCTGATGCTATGTATCTCTCAATCTGCTATGTATATCTCAACCATCCCCACAGAATAAATGAGCCAAGACAAAGAAAAAAAATAAAGACATAAATAGCGGTCTTTACAAAAAACATAGGTAGAGGTAAAACGTTTTACATAAATAGCGGTCTTTGCAAAAAACATAGGTAGAGGTAAAACGTTTTACATAAATAGCGGTCTTTGCAAAAAACATAGGTAGAGGTAAAACGTTTTACATAAATAGCGGTCTTTGCAAAAAACATAGGTAGAGGTAAAACGTTTTACATAAATAGCGGTCTTTGCAAAAAACATAGGTAGAGGTAAAACGTTTTACATAAATAGCGGTCTTTGCAAAAAACATAGGTAGAGATAAAACGTTTTACATAAATAGCGGTTTTTGCAAAAAACATAGGTAGAGGTAAAACGTTTTACATAAATAGCGGTCTTTGCAAAAAAACATATTAGGTAGAGGTAAAACGTCTTTACATAAATAGCGGTCTTTGCAAAAAACATAGGTAGAGGTAAAACGTCTTTACATAAATAGTTACTTTTATAGTTACTTTTACTTCGCTTAGTAATATATAGTTACTTTTACTTAACAGTCCTCCTCGAAGGAATAAGTAACTAAAAATTTAATCTAGTGATTGGTCTCTAGATTAGTGTGAAAAAGAACTCAAAAGATTAGTGTGAGGATGAGAACAAAACGTACGAAGATATTTGGAGAATCAATGAAACTTTGAGAGAAGTGTTATGTGAGAGCAAATTGATTGAAGGAAACAAAATTATCTCTCTCTCTCTCTTTCAAGCGGAAGCTATCTTTGATCTCCTCAAAAGGGAAATTATTACTTACATATATTGAGTGATTGAGTGACAAAGACTTACTTGCATTATGAAAAAAACACTTTGTGCTCAACTCTTGAAATTAAGATAAAACTTATGATACATGTGATGAAGATTATGTGACTTATGCATGAGTGTCATATTGATGTTATATTAAATACTTTCATTGGAATGATAATAAGAATGATATAGATAACATTGACATTAATAAAACAAAGATTGATTGATTGATGACTTACAATTATCACATACATCACACTTATACTCCATAGCTAAAAATAAAAAAAATAAAAAAAACTGTATTGGAGTAGATACAAGATTAAAGGATGCGAAGGTGAATATCACAATAATGAGGTTGAAGAGGCATACCCTAGGGCTTATATACTACCTTCAGCTTTTGTGTGCAAAAGAAGTCAAAATATAGATAAAAATAAAAGTAAAAGATAAAAGATAAAGAATTGGTGGACGTTCGATATAGTCATGGACGATTCGAAGCTTTAAGATTATAGTAATGATTTCTTTTCATTTAATAGTTATATAAATATAAATATATAAAAAATAGATTAAAAATAAAAATAACAAATAAAAGCCATCAAATTATAGAAATAACTTTGTATAAAAATAAAAATATGAATAGAAGATAAAATATAAAGATAAAAGGTAAAGCATTGGTAGCCGTTCGACCCAAACATTACTCCGGATGACCCTAATTTCCATTTAATTGATTCCGAAGTAGTGTAGACCATTTCATCAAAGATGATTTTAAACCCTTAACCTATAGGGGGTGGAGTTTTGTTTTAATGTTGGAGGTCTACAATCATGATATCTCTATCTTTAAGATAAGCGAAATTGATCTAAGATGATTAGTAAATTCAAATCTTACACACACCCATTTAATTATGAACCCGTATCCAGATGGTTTAGGTAGGACAACCCTAAACATTAGACCATGTTGCAGTGGTCCATATATTAATTAGATACAAGAAAAATGCCCAAATTAACGAATGTAGTGATATTAGTGTTACTGTAGTAAGGATTTTAGGTGTGGGTTCAATCTCTCAAAAACCCCAGGGAAGACCAAATAAGTGTCAGGTGTAACTTTAGTGTGTCATTATAAGATTAATTGATAGATTGAAATGATTACAAACTGCTTTTAGTGGTCAATTAACTTAGAATTTACTTTCCCCTCTGCACTTAGGGTTCACTTATGAGTAGTACTTAACTTATAAAGAGACTAAGTGTTCATAAAATAAATTAGCATTTTGTCATACTTAACAAAAGTCTAGTGACAAGTAACCGGGACCAAGTCTAAGCGTCTTAATCGGCCTAAGTGTCACGAGTCAAGTAACCAAGTGACGAGTATAGTTACCAGTAACAGTTCCAAGTGACGAGTCTGGGTGTGCCAAGGGAAGCGTCTGGACACATAAGCGACCAGTCAGGTTTAGGTTATATACCTGCCTTCCACGCTCATTCCAATCGATATGGGATAAGTTACGCCCAGCTCCCTCTTACAGCTTCTACTCCTACGCGCGTCTTCTTCTCGCGGCTGTTTCGCGGAACGAATTCCTTCACTCCTTCACAATCTGAGACACACTCCCAGCAGACTCCATCCCTGCGAACGATTACTTCTACGAATTCTCATAGGCAAGTGGAAACTCATAATCAAACCCTCTTTATCTGTGAAAGCAAAGGTCTCCCAACAGAAATGCTCACATTAACAACTCTCCCAGTTTTTGAGAAGAGGACTCTATTCGTTGTGCACAAATAAATTACACTGAGAAGATGAATTTTCCCCGTGGAGAGTGCACAGCTCTAATTCAAACACATTGACATTTATGAAAGATCTACATTCCTTTCCCAGGACTATACTTCACACGATTTCATCACAGTGCTCTCGTAACGAGTACGAGGATAATTCTCTCCTGTCTCAGGAAGAATCCCTCACTTTCTGTTCGTTGTCTAAGTCAGATTCAAGATAATCTCTGAATCTTGATCCATGTATTAATTTGAGACAAGAGAAGTTCTCAGTTCGCCAAAGCTGGTGACATATCCTCTTTCACAGAGATATGCACTACTCTTGCTCTCAATTTACATGATCCACATAGACTCAGGTTAGGTAGTGGTAGCTCCTTTCTCAGGAGGTTCACAATCAGTTGAAACTTTGAAATTTCCTTCGCTTACTTAGTTGAATAAACCTCTCTCAGTCAAAGAGGATGATTTCCTGATCTACCCCCGGGTTGAATCGCTAATTTCCTTTCACAGGAAATTCCCGGAGTTTACATTCATACATAAATTCATTCACAATGTGAGATTTAAGACGTCAAGTTCTCTCCTGATTATTCCCCAATAATATTTCAAGGTAGGGACACTTCTGTCTCTCCGTCCTCGATAAGATCACGGTAATTTCTCTCACCAATTTCACATACGGGGATGATACAGGTATTCACAGTGGAATTTCACATTCCATTTGTGGGACATTGACATGAATAATAATATTGAAGTTAGGATACTCCACTATGTCGCGCAGTTTCAGTTCTGTCTTACAACCACATAGGCTAAGACACACATGAGAGAGTAAAAATGCACTGGTCCATACAAAGTAAGAATTCCTCAAATACTTTCCACTCAACCGAGATGTCACAATCAAATTCTATGACATGCTCGTTCTCATGAGTTTAAGATAACACTACCAAGCTTTTACTTCTTTTCACGGGAGTAGTGTAATTGAATTAATCACTGGATTCTTCCCAAACTAGGGATTTTCACTTGTTACACATCCACTTCATCTTGATGATTCAGAATCTTAAGAGACTATCCAAGAAATTATGGACTAACGTGTTCTCAGTACACACATAAGATTCTCACACAATTACATTCAAGAGTTTCACACCCTTAAATCCAATCCCACCCGAGTAACACAACATTCCACTTACACAGTCACCAACAACTTGTACAAATGATATATCCGAATGTACACTTTATATATTCAAAAGTATGATTTACAGTAAGTTCAAGGGTTTCACACCCTGGAGATAGGAGAGATGACAAAAACAGGTTCACTCTCTTCACGAGAGGAGGATCAAAAAAATTACACTGCCCTCCTTCGTGTCCTCTTCCTCCTTCCTCTTATCTCTTTCTGTCTCAAAAGGTGGTGTCCTACCCTAGCTAAGATACCAAGTGCTTTCCTATTTGTCACATGTTAATTACATGTCCCCTGATATCTTCTAAACTATGGGCAACAAGGAAAATTTCTCTATTACTTGCATGTTTCCACTTCCGAGTGACTAATTGCCTAACATTTCACTATTTTATTAGTCTCAAGTAATATTTGTCGTTCATTTACCTTCCGAGACTAAAATTTAGGCATTCTAGCCAAAAAATAGCACCACATTTACAATGTTGTTTTATTTCATTGCCTCGCGGGGAAACCCTAAACCCATATCAATATGGTTTATGTAGGAAGATCCAAACAATAGACCATGTTGTTGTGGTCCATATATCAAGTTGAGAGAAGGGGAAGTCTCAAATTAACGAGGTATTTTAGTATCCGGGCGGAGAACCGAAAGGGACCGGGCAAGGCATCGGGCACGGAATCGGTATCCGGGCAAGGCATCGGGCAAGGGGGTAATCCCGGGCGGGGGCCGGCCTCGAAGAAGGGCATGTACCCGAGCTAGTGGGCTCCAAAAATATGTCGGGTAAACCCACACTATGCCCGGGGTGCCACCGGTGCAATTATGCCCGGGGCGGTGCCCGGTCTAGTGGGGATGCTCTAACACTGTTTGTCATTCCTTGTGAAAAAATTTGGACATTACAGATTTACAGTGATGCAATACTGTCACTTACTACGTGGTTTTTCATCAAAATTTCAATTATCCATGACAGTAATGCATTACGTAACTGTTGAAATGCAAAATATACCAAAAATGGATGAACTATAAGTAAATTGGGTTGAGAGTATTCATAAACTTATTCATAAGAAGTGTCATTAGACATCACATTATTCACATCCATAACAGTGTTATGTGGGATTGACATTATTCCACATAATAGTCCCCATATTCAGATTGAATGTGAAAATATTTTGTGGCATACTGTCAGTCCCACAAAACACTGTTATGGATATGAATATTGTTATGGAAAAGTTACCACAATGACATAGAGTATCATAGGTAGTATGATTTCATTTTGGGTCATTGGGCCTTGGATAGGCACTTTTAGCTCTACTCCCACTTTTCTTTATGATGTGTGTTCAAGGTCAAACGCATGACGCATGCAAGATGATTAAACTTTAACGTAGACGTGCCAAGTTCAACTTCTTATTTGAATCAGACACCTATACATGAGTGCTATGTGATGTGATGTGGTGTGATGTGGTGTGGCTTCAAAAACAGATACCAAAAAGACATGTGATTACAAGAAATTGGACTACGTGCTCAAAATATGATAATTATTATAGGTTTGATAGGCAACATCATTGAGGGGGCTTATATGAACATTTAAAATCATGAGAATCTCCACTTTCATAATGAATAAAATATTTAAATGAGCTCCAAAAACTTTGAGGAAAGCGGCTACAAACTCAATTAGGATTTGTTAACAATCTCGAACTACTTGCATGTTTCATATCCTAGGAAAATTGGGCTAGTAAGAGGAAGTAGCTATTTAAGACCCATCTACCTTAGCAAATAGATTTCAAGGCCATCGTAACCATTTTCCTCATCGTTGATTTTTGGAGCTCTGAATATGTTTCTCTTAGTTGTCATCACAATGAAGATTGTCTATGTTATTAATTGGTCATATAGCTCCCCTCAATTATGTTGACTTCTTAGCCTAGAATGGCTAACAAAATTTGAGCATTTAGTCCACTCTCTTTTTAACACATGTCTTTTTGATGCTTGTTCTTAGATCCATACATAACCACACACCACTCAAATATAGGTGTCAAATTGAGATTATAAAATAAGGCCCGCTCATCTTAAGGTATGTGGTCGTATGTGATTGTTGTTCTTGATCAAAACCCAACTATATGGCAAGGCTCGTAAACGACATTATAACCCGTAAACGACTCGTTGACTCAAAAATAGCATCAAAATTTCCAAATGAGTGGATTGAAGTCTAGCTAGAATGAATCAACCCTCAATCATATTTTGTTTTGAATGGAGCCCCTTCATCCACAAAGAATGAGGTTATGCAAACACCACGAATGCCTAGAGAACATGTGCCCAAATGCGACATGGCCCGTCAAATGGAACAATACTTGGGATCACACCTCATGTTTACGGTGACCAAGGCTGACGACGTCCTTAGGTCATGTCCGGGTGATCTTTTATTCCGAGTGGATGCCTGCCCTCGACTCAACATTGAAATCCCCTTGTTAGTCAAGTGTCTACTATATATCGCCAGCTTCCTCACTCGAGAAACTTCACCCATGAGAAAGTGCAGTGGTGCTTTCCACAAGGGTGTTGTTTCCATGCACTCTTCTTGGGGTACGTGAGAAAGGTGCGAGTGTGTGGAAATCTCGACCATGCACGGCCGCCAAAATATTTATTTGTAGGTAACTAGAAATTTTTTAAAGACCGGATTCAAGAACAACTATAGCTGACTAGACAATTTTGCAAGGAGGTGTTATACATTCGAAGAAGTTCCGCTTCGTGGGTCGCTTCGGTTCGAGGTCTCAAGTATGCTCATGTCACTGGGGGTCGTCGAGAAACGCCTTTATACGATCACTCACACTGTTGGGCTCCGGAAAAAAAAACCTCCGTGTAACACTACCAACACTAGAAAGGATATGTAGTGTTTGATAACCGTATGAAAGTAGGTAACAATAAATGTGAACTCAAACACTAAATATCAACTATGGTAATATGTGGAAGTTACATGTTTGAATTTAGTGTTAGTAAAGATATAAAATCCATGTTTCACATGAAGGAAGGTGGCAGTAGGGAACGTGGCGGCACATTTATGTCTAACACTAATTGTCAAGGAATTGAAAATTAGTGTTGAGCAGGGTAGGGTGGTAACAACATTAAAAAAAATCAAATATTATGTATCATTTTTAGTGTAGTGACACTACAACACTACAATAGGATTTTGTGAACGGGTTGTACTCAGCTTTGGTGTTATATATATATATATATATAAACTATAGTTGACTAGATTTTTTGACAAACCAAATTTAAAACAACTATAGTTAACTACATTTTTTGGTAGGTCAAATATTGAACAACTATAGTTACAAAAGGCAACTAGTTTACTAATAGTTGAAGTAGTTGGTTAGTTGTCCAACTTCTTAAATATTTGCATCTAATATCTCATTTTGTCATATAATTGGTAGTCAAAAAATTTCCATGTCCCATTGTGGTTACATAGTGGCATTCCTTTGTTCTATTCATCTTAGTCATGTTGTGACACCTTTTGCATAAGATTAAGTGTTTTCCAAAATAAAATTATTGTGATTATGTCTAAGGGCCACTTCCACACAAGCCAAGAGCCCTGACCATGAAATTGTGAGAGCTCAAAAGAAGTGTCCAAAGGTTGTTCCAAGACACTCTCCAAAATAATGTAGTGTGGTCACGGGCTCTCGAGTGTAGTGTGAAGTCATATGTGACTAGGCATGTAGGGTCCTCACACATGATATATATAATAAATCAACGGTTGTGAGATTTCGGAGTGCCATGGTCTCCTGGTTTTGTGGTTAGGCCTACCTCCAAGAGGTGGTTTTTGAAGATAGTCCAAGTGACCATGAAACATGATCCATACGATGCCATGTAGGAATCCATGTAGACTTTTGTAGTCTAGTTTTTGGTTACAAATAAACTCAGGGAAATACTCAGGGAAGACTTAAAAGATGATTTATGTATCATCTAGGTATCACATATAAGTTTTATTAGGACAACAGAAGGTTATTTCCCTTGAATTCTGATTCAAGATAACAATTTAAAGTATGACTGAGGGATGGTAACTTAGGAATCTCTCTATGTCAGTACATGCAATTGTGGCGGTCACTCATCTCCCTCTTATTATCCGCGTAATAGTCTGGCAATGAATTCATTTTAATTGGACCAAGTGTGGTGCACAAGCATAGGCACAACCATCGGCAATTGTCTCGCAAGAAGATCTCCTTTAAGTCTTTCTTACCCAAGCCAAAGGCACTTTGGTATGGGCAATAGTCTTTTATTTTTATATATATATATATATGTGTTGCATTTTCAAGGGCTTGAAAAAATACATGCAAAGCTTTTCACTAGAAGCAAGTTTTTTTTTCATATATATCCTTAAGGCGATAATACAATTAAGTTGTAAATTTTGTTCTTTATTAGTAAATCTCGAGAGGCATACGAACCAAGGGCCTGACCCTACTTATTCTTTGTGATGTGTCCCCTTCTCTTCCACATATCATAGCCTTGACCACGTAACCTTTCACTCCCATCAGGCTACTAACTTTTCAAGTTCATTTCATCCTAGCGTATCCACTTCACATGAAAGGTTGCACGCACAATTACAAATGCATACTACAATGACATCAAATCACTATAATTCACCTAGTTGTAAATTCCCTAGGTTATGATCTCATACTTATTCTACAATCTGAAACACTCATCTCCCAACATGGCTTCGTATATAGACTGTAATCCTCACCTTACTATTTAGAGTTGTTTCCTCAAGTCAATAAGTTATAGCACGGCCGCCAATTCTTGCAAAGACCACATATTCTTATTAGCATTCACCACGTTAATTCCTTTAGTTTGACATAAGTAAATTTGCACTGGAGTCTCATGAATTTGCCTCTCTTTATAGTCTTACTCTAATGATGTTAGGCAATAGCGTGTAGCGTTCTCATGATCCTAAATTTCTACATAGGGTGAGGCTATAGTCTAAATTAGAAGTTACCCACCAATACGAAGGAAGGAGATGATGATATATAACATGACATTCAATCTCCAGTACAATCACCCTGGATGTTTCTTCTCCAATTATTATAAGGCAACAATCTTATTTCGTAAAACACTCGAAACACAATATTGCAGGATCCAGTACAATCACACTGGATAACCTTAATTAATCCATATTAGCAGACAATTGCCTTGCAATTTACACATGCCACATGTAGTTAAGGTTTTAGCTAGGGCTCAAACCAACCCAAAAAAACACAACCCAAGGACTAGGTCTCTAGGAAGACTAAACTATTGTTTATAAGGATTAATGTCACATTGGATTAAGGTTCTCATAACAATCTAGGTCTTTTATTCCTTTAATTCCTCTTTATCAAGCTTAACTTCCACTCTTATGGTTCATTGGTGCTTTGAGTTGTGTGTGGGTTTGTCCTATCTCACGACTCCTATCACTCTAATTTCATGCTTTCTAATTATGTCGTGAAGCTCAACAACTTTGGCAATAATATTTTCGTATCTTGGCAATAGTCTTCCAATGGATTTTTATCCTATTGGGGTTAGTATCTTTTTTCTTTAATAACATAATAATGCAATGCCATCAAGAGTTGAATAGTTCAACACAATAGTTCAATTAGTTATCTTACTTATATTAATAATTCTTCATAAACTTATCTCATTCATGAACCATCACACATAACCTCTTGGTATGTAATCTCTGCACAATTCAAGATAAAACAAACATACATGGCTATATTTTGTATTAGCATATTACTTAATTAGCCAAGTGTTAATCATGTTAACAAGATAGGCAATATTAATCACTAATTTCTCAATTCATCATTTCAATGTCAAGTGACAAATTCACATATTAACTAATGATGATTGCTACACTCTCAGCTCACACTTCTTTCACTTTCACGGTTAGCATGTTCCTGATATCATCATCAAACTACACTTATCTCCACTCTGATAGCACTCTCTCTCTCTCTCTGCCACTCACTCATGCAGAACCTCTCTCTCTCTCTCTCTCTCATGGCGATAGTCTTTATCCCTAGCACCTAACATCCAAGTTGCATCGCAACCCTCTGGCATTCCCTCACATAATTGTACTCTTGGCTGTATGTTTTCTTCCTTACTGGCTCTCGACAACATAAATTGGGTTAGTTTTTTATACGGCCTTCTAGTATTCTCTCTCTATCTCTGAACTCTATTAAACGATAGTCTGGTTTCCTCCTCACCAACCTACCCCTCTCCCTTCTGAAATATATTCACTTGCACCTTCTCTATAAACTGATTATTCTCATACATTTGATTCTTTGAACTCCCACTCATACTGTTGATTTGTTCCCTCTCTTCCAACTGCTTAAAATATGCATTTTTTCCATACAGGTTGTTACTCTCACACACCTACATCTTTGATACATCAAAATAACTCAATTTCAATATGGCTACAACCTTATTACAATGTATAGCTTTACTCTATCACAAAGATGAAACAATGTTATTCAATCTACGGCATTCGGTTGATCCTACACATTCCTCGTTGATTGCGACTACTCTAGCCTATGGCCCGAATAGATTCTTTGATTATGGCATGTCTCCTCCCTGTGGCAATAGTCTCTTATCCTACAACTCTCTGAGACGGTTGTAACTCCTTCCTAACGTTATTCGGTTGCTAAAACCGCTACTAAGGTCTTTTCATCTAAATATAGTCCAACATTTTCATTTACTCTTCAAAAAACTCGGTTCAAAAAGTCTTGTTTTGGACTATAGCCCAAAAATTTGCTCTTCACCACAAGACAACACTCAAAGGCAATATGCTTTCAATCACTTTACTCTAGTGGCCTCCACATCCAAGTTGAATCTTCAAAGTATGAAAAGATAGAATAATAGCACCAACATTTTCTACATCCCAATCATATATATATTTGGAAAGGAAGTTCCTAATAGATACGAGCCATCATGTTCCTTCTTGCTAGACTATAGCCTTTCCTATTACCGCTTTTGATATCTCAAGACAATATCCTATTCATCACTTCCTAGACTAGAAATTTCCAATCCATCTCCGGTCCTTTTCACACTTACTTTTAAATTCTTCTACAAAAACAAAAAATAACATTACAACTTTACATCCATCTTGCATTCACTTACTCCAATGGTCCCTATAAGCGTAGTTTGAAGGGAAACTTAAACCGGCTCCACCTTTTCCACCAAAGAGAGTGTTTGAAGTGCAGTGGTCACATGCCCTCAATGTCATGTATGAATGGCCCTCAATTTGTCAGAGAAATGTTAGCAACAATTTTTATGACCCATTGTGGTTATTGTGCAGTCTGCATGAAGACTTGTTCATTGGACTAGAATGTTGAGGTTTCATCAATAACCAGGTAGTAGTTCTTAAACTTGAACTACACGAGCTCCGCCAGTCCCACCAAACATGCCATAACCATTTTTGGGATTCCAGCGCTGGAGGTGCTTGTGGAGATTTGTGCTAGATTACTAGAATTCCGCCCATGTAGATTGTTATTGTTTGAATGAGATGTTCAACTCAAACCTCTGGAGGTTCATAGTGGAAAAGCAAGCTTATAAATTACTTTCCTAGAATTCTTCATAAGCGGCAACAAGCACATACCGTTACCAAGACTTTCGTCTCCAAAAATAAGTTCCCCACGGCACGCTCCTGCTTTGAAGGTTATTAGATGGGGCCCGTAAAGGGCAATCCAAAAAAAAGATACGCCGGAAGGTGTACACAGTGCACGGTATTCTTTAGTAAAAGGCGAAAGAATAGTTCGCTCTGTGTTGAGCACCCGGCTACGTTAATTGTGGGCTATCAAGCACATTAATATAGGCGGACACTTCGGAACAACCTCGTACCAACGGTATGGGGCAATGTGGTCTCCAGTTCGGAGACCTCTGCCACTTGGTGTCTTTTCATATCTTTAGGATCAAAGGTTTGGTGGAGAGGAAGTTAAAGCTGCTTTTGGAGATTGGCACTGCACATATACATTATTTGATGGTATGCTGAGTTCCTATGTATTCTGCATTGACATAGATTCACTGGACTACAATGTCGAGGGTTTAGTCAAACGACAAGGTATTTCTTGAATGTGACGAACGTGACGAGCCCCAATCCCACCAATTTAACGTGTGAGGGCCAATTTTGTGATTGTTGTATAAAGGCATGTCTGCTTTCGATGGGTGACTGTTAAGATTGACGTTGTGTACATTCGTGCTAGATTGATTGGAACTCAACACATGAAGGTCGTCGTTGTGTGGAGGGCATGGCTAATGGAGAGATCACTTAGGTCAGGAACATAAAGAGAGACCTTGAAGACGATGAACAATTAAATCAGACACAATCTGAATATATTTGCTGACCCAAGTCGCTTGAAAGCAAGCTTATAATTTGAACTTATATGAGCCCATCCCCGATGAGGTCAACATCAGGAGCTCACCAAGGACATGTAGTCAAACACTTACATGCTACTGTGATTATAAAACTGTCGCTAGTCACAATCCAAGGTTTCAAGTTTGTCATCGCGATTCATTGCAAAGTAACAATTTGGTCACGAGATGTCTCGTTTGTACAACCTCTGGCCTGCACAAGTTGCATAAACCATGTTTCATAATGGGAGTCCGGTGAGGTTGAGCTTGCAGAAAAAGATCATGTATGAGGATTAGCAACACCAAGACACCTCATTCCTCCCCGTCTTCTGGGGACTTTTCACTTGCCAGCCCCCCGTTAGAGTCGCCTGATCTTCTTCCTCCTTACGAGGCTTTGTCTCCGCCTTCTTGGATGCTACCTCAATCTAAGGCTTCAGCTTGCCTTATGGTTCTGTTTTGGAAGTTTTGATGTAGGCCTTGCGTCCAGTTTGCTAGCGTGGACTGCTGGCCCTGCCCAAAAGCCCAGTTGATTGAAGAAACGAGAGATAGAAACTACAATTTAATGGCATCTAAATTCATATGGGCATAGTTTTGCAAGTCACAAAACTCCAATTTCTTAGTATTAGGAACTATTTGGTGCGCAATCTTTGAAGTTGAAAAAAAACTCTTGAGGTCAAGAGAACCTACTCCGTAAGCCTCAAATCATGTGTTGGATGTGAAGCTTTTGCCATCAGGAGCCTTGCATTGTTGTCGAAAGGTCTGGCGCTCCAAAGTGTGTCAAGTCTGCACCAGTTTCTCCTCGATTGCCCCCACAATTTCCGTGCACATTCCCCGACTCGATGGTAAAAACCAAAGGAGTCTCAGATTCCCAGATCACCAAAACAGTCTGAGAATCCAACCCAATAGGGAACCTCAAGACGGCAAGAAAAGGCTGATGGTTTAATATTGTATGAACGACTGTAGTGTGGTACAAGACCTTTAAAAAGGAAAGATCTGTGGATGAACAGGTCTGCGAGTACCGTAACTATTTATCCCACACATTTCTTAAGCATGATGAACTACACGAGCTCCGCCAGTCTCACCAAACCTGCCTTGACCATTTCCATGATTCGAGCGTGTGTGCCTGAGGTGCTTGTGGAGATTTGTGCTAGATTGATCAGTCTTCAGCGCGTTGTTTAATTGAGAAGTTCAGGGATGAGATGTTTATTGAGATGTTTCTGGATTCCAATGTGTAGAATGACTTTTAAACGACAGTACTCCGCCACTGCACAAAGTTCAAATTTTTTATGTCTGCAGTAGAGACTCGGCAACAGAAACTACACACTCCTGCTCTAGTTTTCATTGGGTGGGCTCCGAGAAGGGCAATCCCCAAAAAAGGGAAGGCCGGTGGCTATGATGTATTATAAACCTTGGTGTCGCTAATGATCCGATCACTAAGACTATGGGACAATGAGAGCTCCAGGCAAATGAAGTGCGTACTTGAGGACGAGGCATCTCAATCCAAACTCAGGACCAGAAGTGTACATGTCACCGGTGTGTCCCTTATTTTAGTGACAGGGCAGTACTAAGTTCTCATGTTGTCTGCAACCACAGGGTGGTGAATTAAGGTAGAGGGTGCATTAACCAGCACTATAAGCTATTTCAAGTACATATGGCTATGCGGTTGATAAAAAAAAATATACATTCATGTTAGCCTTTAGGCATATTAAAAGTATAAAGGATTTAAAAAAATAGTCACAATATAGTATTTCCTGAATATTTAAAGTCAAGACCACTAGGCCCTATGTATGATGGCCTTGCAAATGTTGAGGATCCCTATCTTCATTGCCTAGCCTCAACCCAACATAGTTGAGTACCAGACCCAAGCTAGATAAAAGCTTGACTAGTAGCGATACGCAAAGCCACCTGGCCGCCTCCATGATCCCACTCGGTTCAGTTGCATAAACGGTCCCCTTGCATCTTGGGTATCGACCCACTTTATGCCCATAACTGACCCTCTTGGTGCCCATAACCAACCCCCTTGGCTTTATGGGCATACCTCCTTGGCTTTGTGGACACCAACAAGCCATCCTAAACCCACCTTGAACTAACCCGTGATTGAGTGGAGCCCGTGTCCTACCTTATATCACGCCTCCTAAATGTGGCATTTAATTTTTAGACGCCACATTTAGATAATATAAGGTTTCTTGGATGCCAAAAATAAGAATTGAATGTTTTCTCCGGAAATGCTGCGCAGACGTGTCATTGGAGGTGTTCTCTGTTATGACACTACCATCGATGACTAGGGGTCCGTAGAGTCATAGACCCAACCTCATTGTCGAGGACGCCTAGTCGGCAAGGACACCTAGCCGTCGTAGACGCCTCGTGGTGGATTGGCAAATGCTTTTGACAACACAACAAGAGTTGAGTCGGATTTTAGCATTTTGAAATGGGAAAAAGATGACTTTCGACAATCAATGATAAACCTGACGTTGGAGGGCATCTTTCAAGCCAAGCAACACCGTGTTGTGATGGGAATTCTTGTTCCAACCGGGTTCGATGATGGCGTTGGGGCCCAATAGAATGAGCAACTGACACTTTTACAACTTATGTCACAAAAATTGATTAAATTTGAGGCTATTTGCCACTTTTTATATATTGCCGATTTTGAAGATTTTTGGATGCCAAATTTAAGCTAAAAGCGGGAAAATTGACATTTGCCATATCTTAGGAGGCCTGCCTTATATGAAGGTAGTGGAAGCCCTTAATGAGGTGGTGCCACTAATGGCACCTAAACATGTCACTCCGTGGACCTGGGCAAGCTTTTTTTTCCATGGTATTAGAGTGGTGGTGGTTGAGAGGCGGGTGTAAGTGTGGGTGTAGGGTAGGGTGATGGGATTGGCAACCTCTACCTTAGTTGCAACATAGTGAATGAATACTCGGCTCTCTGCCAACGCCCAGGTTGTCCATTAATGAGCACAAATATTAAATGACAAGTCATGAGTGCTTGCCATTCTATCACTCACAATACAACAAAGTTTGTAATGTGAGGGAAAGAAATACAAGGTATCTTGTCACCCAACATAAAAACTATTACTTAATTTGACACCCGATTTAGCTTCAAAGACCCCGAATTTAGTCTACTCGAACTGATTTGAAATCAATGAGCCACAAAACTACAGGGAGTCAAGCTTTTGTGCAGGATGGATGTGAGGTACATAGGCTCGTAAGCAAGAAATTTCTCATGCCCCTCTCCCCACGGGCCCAGCATGCCTTGCCCATCACGCATAGGGAAGCGTGAGAGGATTCATTCCCTCAGGGGCTTGTAATGTGAGGGCTATTCTTTCCTTCTGGGTGTGAAGGAAAACGGAGAAAATATTGAAGTGTCTTCTTCAGAGTACATTGACGTATCATACAATTACATTAGACACAAAGGTGCATGTTGGAGCTGATTGAAGAATAGATTGTAGTTTTAGAATAGCCTCTCCAATGGCATGCAAATACCTCTGAACAGGGTTTTACAAGTCACAAAACCCCAGATATTAGGATCACTTCATATTAGTATCGGGAAGCATATATTTATGCAGTCCTTCAACATGAAAGGAGAATTCTGAAGTCAAGAGCCTAAACCTTAAGCCTTGAACGCTGTGCTGGAGCTTCTCTACACATCCTTGCACATCCTTGACTGAATGTCAATTCATTCGGGTGCCAGACTCATGGATGCCAGACTGGCTTGACAATATAACCCAAAAGGGATTACAAATCAGAAATTTGATTGCTTACGAGCAATATCGCCTGTATACAAAAAGCAGAGTGTGGAATTCCACAAACTGCAATCATCATCCTGTTTTGATTGGAAAGCTCTACAATATTGTGGTCTGCAATATGTCAAATGCCAGTAATGCTATGTGGTTGTAAAGGGCATCATCTGTCCCCTGCGGTGAATTCATGTTCTGTTTGGTCTCAAGATTGTCATCCAGTTTTGGACGTTTAAATGATTTTTCCACGACATGCCTCAGACTTTTTGGATATGGAACACAGGTATCTCTCGACATTGTCGAGCCCACAAAGTTTCTTGACCTTGTCCATGGTTGCAGGTGGGTCAAGAATAAAAAAGTCAGCTACATCACCCCCTACATTGGCTCCACGATAGTCTTTGCGAGCAGCAATAACAGCATTGCGAATCGCAGAGTGTACTGATCCTGACAGCAACAGTGGAGGCTCACCAGATGCTGCCAAATTCAACAACACATGATGTGAGCTGATATGGTTGCAACTGTCGACACATCCTATATAGCACTTCTATGGTTGACTCATGAATGCTATTGGTGTTTGAAAAGATTCATGTGCAGATTTTTTATAGCACTAAGGATTCTAGACATCTGATTTAGTGTGGCCCACACTGTTCATCATCGTCCCACACTAATTGCCTTGCAATCGCTGGTGGCAACTAGTGCTACATGACAAGTTAGGACGATCGCTCCACTTAACATGGCACACCAATTTTAATGCAGATGTTTAGTGTAGTAGAAAACAGGTTGATCAACACGAGGTGACTTATCGATCGGACGTGTCAACCATCCACATGTTTTCTACTAGTGTATGTAGTGTCTGTGGAAGAAAATGTTGTGACTTGTGAACAAATTTGTAAAAAAGTAGCAACTAGGAGATGACAAAAATCCCCTTTCTGCGAGGTTTTACCTTTCGAAGAGAGGACACGATCGCTCACAGCAGGACTCTTGAAGAGCTCCACATTGAACTCTCTTGGAATCGTGTCAATGGTTGGTGGCTTGTATGTCCAAGTACCATCTGACAATAATTTCCCTTTTGCATCTCTCACGATTTCCTCTGTCAAGAAGAACCCAATCCCAAACACAAAGGCCCCTTCCACCTGCACAATTTATTGCAGTGCATCCAAAATGAAGAAGCCACCGACATCTTACAAACACTCCAACAATGAGGCTTGGAACGGCAATACTCGTGTCCCGGTGGATTGGGTCGTAAGAAAGGTTGCAAACTCACCTGCCCGATGTCAACAGCAGGGTTTAAGCTTTTCCCGCTGTCGTAGAGGAGATCTGAAGACAAAATCCTTGTCTCGCCTGTTAAGGTGTTCACCTCCACCTGAATAATCCAGAGGTACAAAAATTGTTATCACAAAAATGCAGAGAAGCTCACTAAACCCTAAACCCTAAACCCCTGTCGTTCATTGTACTTTGTGCTGAATTCAGGGACTTTTTCGAAAACTCGATGGGTGCACCGGTGAAAGCTGAGGATTGTGTTTCGAGTCAGGGCGCGGAGTTCCATTTTCTCTTCTCCCTTGTATCATGGAAGACAATGTGTTCACTAGGTATTTCATAACCTGCATATAGTTGCTACAAAAGTTGGAGTTTATAATACATATACCACTAATTGGTGAAGGACGCTTACCTCACTAACTGCAGCTCCGTAGAGAAGATACTCTCTCGGGGGCGGTGCCCAAAGCTCATGAGATTGTAAGTCGATGTTCGTGCTTCTAGCCTGGATACAAGATGAGAGCAAACAAGGTCAAAATTACTGTTCTCCTCAATCTTTCCATTATCTTCGACATGCATACATCAAAGATGAATTAGCACAAGAATCGACATCAAGGGTGACGGACTGGCGCAATGCCCTGAACTTTCTATCTTCATTTTGAATAGCCAGCACCCGAACTATTTGTTTTTAATTGGGGTAATGAAGCATCCCTGTGAAACAAAGGGTTCCATGGAATTGTACCGTGAGACATAGGGTTTCCCATGGGACTCTGCCATCAGGCTGTGCCTGGACAAGCTTCTCTTTCACCGGCAACAGCCGTTGGACCAAAACAGCACAACATTTCTGCACTGCCGCACATGTCCCCTCCGAGGTTGTGCTTCCTCCGTCAGGTTGCGTGTTCGGTAGACTCAGGGTGTCATTTTGAACGACCCGGATTTTTGATACCAACTCCAAGCTCTGCTCCTGCAATCACATCGCCTCAATTCAATGAGGAAACCCCATTCCAAGCTCACTCACCGAAAAACGTCTCTCCACATCTGCATATAGATTTATGTTTGGAATAACTTGAGCTCCTTTCTCACGTGGTCACTCACTTGCATCGGCTCCTTGACAATGCAAATGGTTTGATATTGCATAGCATCACAGGCCCGAGGGGTAAAGCATGTTCTAAGATGTGTTATAAAACTATCTTTCCAAGGGCTACTTGAGGACTATCACACAAGAGAAGTTGTGAGGAACCATCAAAGGATCACATCTATACGGTTAGATGTGGACCACGTTGAGAAAATTGATATGATTGGTTAAAATCACAAATATTAGTGTGAAGCTGTGAAAATAGCTTTTGGGATGTGAGCACTTCGTGAGGTATAGAGTATAACCTATCATGAAATTATACGATCAAGCTTTCGGATGTGACAACAATTTCAATAGAGACCTCTGGGAGAAAACATTGCTAAACATACTTAGTTCCCAAACATTCGAGATGGAGAGTCTCATCTTGGGATGTTTGGGCAATTCAGGGTTAACTGAATACAAATATTTGCAATCTTGGTTATGAATTTTCTGCTTAGACTCACCTTTGTGCAAAGAGGACTCAGAGAGTATGCAATCACTTGTCTCACTTTCGTGTGCAACCCTTGCCCCATTTCCACTCCCTCAACCTCCGCAACAATGGAACCATCTTCAAAAATGCTGACAGTGGCCCTCCTGCCATGTTTCAAGCACCCATACACGGAGGTGACCATCGCCACTCCTCGCTTCAGCCACCTGCTTTGCAGATTGAACCTATCAACTTCCTTTTCGCGCTCAATCAGTTTCGTACGATCCTTGAGCTGGTTCCAAATCGAATCCAATGTGAAGGCGTTCGCATCGCCCACTGCCTGCTCTCCATACAGCAGGGTTATACTCTGGTGGCTGTGCAGATTTTCTTCCCGAACTTTGTTTCCACTCATTCCCAAGAATGCTGCCACATGGTCTTGCACGGTGTCAGCCATGGCGGAGCCTTGCACGTCTCCGGGGGCTCGCACTGCTCCCTTCGGAACGTTGTTGGTCTTGAAAATTGTGAAGGTGGCATCAAAACTGCCCACATTGTATTTCTTGATGGATGCCTCAATTTCCGGTGCCAGCATTGCGCTGATATCTGGATGCCATCCACCCTCGATCTGAACGTCTACCTTCAAGGCTGTGATCTTCCCTGTCTTGTTGAATCCAACTTTGTACTTCGTCCTGATTGGGCTTCGACCACCGACCATGTGCATGTCCGTGTTTCGGTCCAGAGATACTCGCACCGGCCTTCGCAACTTGTACGCAGCCAATGCGACTGCAATAGCAAACTGCAAGTATAACCATATCTACTGTTTAAGGACTACACATAATTTGAGGTTACTTCAGAAGATTGAAGAATTCAAACCAGAACTGAGATTTGTAAACAATGATGAAGATGTGAAGGCATTCAAGATCTCACAATTGCGTTCCTCAGTCCTTTGCCACCGAATCCGCCACCAAGTCGCCGTGTGATGACACGCACATTGTGTATGGGCAAATTCAGGCACATTGCTACTGTTCGTTGTAAAAGTTCCGGTCCCTGACTTGAGGCGTAGATTGTGATGCACCCATCTTCATCAGGGATAGCCAGAAATGTCTGAGTCTCCATGTAGAAATGGTATTGCGTGGGTGTCAATACCTGAACATCAATTAGGTCGTGGATTATACATTGCCGTCAATGCAGGGTTGAAAAAACCAGAGAATCTGGAAAATCACATGAGGAATCATAGAGATGACCACCGCTCAGTCTGCATCAATCTATCTCACTGAAGCCTTTACTTACCTCTCCTTCGAGCTGAAATTCGGCGTCGGCAAAACCTTTTTCGATGTCCCCAGCTAGACACACCCGAGGAGGTGATGGGTGTATTGAATTGCGCGCAATGGCGTCATCGAGATTCATTATAGGGGATCCAATGCTTTTGTCATAGTCCACCTTGACCTTCCCAACTGCAATTCTTGCGTTGTCATATGTATCTGCGACCTGTTACAAGTGCACGATCCATTATGTTGCAGAATTCAACAATTACAGGACCAGTCACCACAACGAATCTCAATTGAAAAACTCAACATTCAGGCATTAAAGACTTCTTACAAACATGGTGGAGGGATGTTTTTAACTTACCACAACTCCAATTGGCTCGGTGACGTAGTTCACAGCGTCCTCAGCAAACAATTGTTCACTGTAATCAATCCAAGGGTTATAATTTCCGACATTTTTTCCACCTTCGGGGATGTCACGAACGGAGACGTAATCAACAGCACCTTCGGACTGCAAGGCTGCCTCGGTGTCAACCCCATTCAGCTTTGCAAATGGCTCTGTGCTCATCACGAATGCGGCATGGAGGCAACTTGGAGGCGAAGGAATGTCGTCGACATACACAGCCTCTCCTGCAAAAGGACGTGTTCAATTTCTTAACACATGTCGACGGAGACCAAGCTCCGATGGAGCTGGAAAGGTTTATTGCTTACTCATAAATTCTTGTTTGAGAAGTATCATGGATCTGCTCATCTTAATGAGCTCAACGGGAGTTTCTTGAACAGCATGAGGATGTAAGCTAACCGAGACTTCTTGAGATTATTTTGACAAAATGCAAGAAGATCCACCTCATGCAGAGAAATTGAGCTGCAGTCCCTGATTAAACGTACCGGACGCTTGAAGCTGGGAGGCAACCTTCGACAGGGGTAGCGACACAGGGTAATGCTCATCCGTGACCGTCATGATTTGTTTGCCGACATGTGGGCACTGCAAAATTCAGCAACCTCACAGTTAGGCCTGGCCACCACTCAATTCTTTCCTACCTTGCACATACTAGACTATCATTGTGGAACTAAGGGCCCATATAAGATGGAACCTTTTGAAGAAAAAGTCAATCTCCTATCGGTTGTTGGTTTATTTAACAATGCGAACCTCTCGCAGGTGAACTTGATCCAATATGAGATGATTCCCTGTAGCGAGTAGGGAAAAAAACTCCCAAGTAGGTTGGTCATTATAACACATAACCGATCGCCGATTCAAGCGCAGAAGAGTTATCAGAACTTGTCATAATTTGTCATTCATGGAGGCGCAACATCATCTGTAACTTCCAGATTTTGTCCATGAGGCGATCAGTTATGATTGATGCCCAAATCTTTCCATCCACTCTCCTCTCGTTGGTTATTTAGTTTTTGAATGCTCGAGATTGGAAGAGCGTTGCCAAGTACATACAAGAGAGCACCGACCTTTTTCAAAAGGACTTCTCCTTTGCACTAGCGCAATCATCACAAGTTTGCAATTGAGCCCCAGTGGCCCTCCAATACATACACTTTTGTCACGCTGTGGATCCCTTGTTTTTGTTTCCTGTCTAAATCTTCTTGGTACGGGAGAGGAATCGTAGTGCCAATGAATCGAAACAGGGGACCTAACCATAAACAAGACACCCATTAGAACACATGACAGTGAAATTACTCACCACAGATGCAGGAACCACATCGGGTTCACTCGACACAAGTGGATTGAGAAACTCAAACAAGAATGCCACAGCCAAGCTGACACGAAACTCTGCCTTGGTCGTCCCTGCGCGAGGGACAATCTCCTTCTTCAGCAGCTCAACACATTCCAACACCAATTGAGGGGTTAACAGCTTGCCCGTGAGATGCTTCTCCACTCTCACTGCGCGGATCGCATGTTTGGTCCCGAACGCACCAAACGCAAGACGCACACTCCCAATCACACAGTTTTCTTGCTGCTTCGAATGAGCCCCGGACACAAGTTGGGCCAAGAAGGCTGCATTTGCGTACGAAACAGCGTTGCCGAAAGGCCTCGGTGCTCCTCGGAAAGTCTTGAATATAGTTCTGCCGGAATTCGACCCTCGAACCGACTGACCCAGTGGCACAAAGACAGATTGCAGCAGACTGAACTCATCCAGTGCACCTTTAGAGAGAAATTCCTCCAGGGTTAAGTTAGATACACTGTGAGTTCCAGAACCTTCATGACTTCCCACAGTGACAACTTTCACAGAGGCACCTGCACCAAGAAGAATGGTGGCGAGGTCGGACTCGAATGCGAGTTGTTGGGCCATCACAAGGTTGCCTCCGATGCTTCCCCAGTTGCGGACATGTCCGGCCGCGAGCTTCTTCAAGTGGTCAGCTAGCGCTTGCGCCACCGGCTCATCCTTGCTCGGGCCAGATTCCTCCAGAAGGTCGATGAACTCTGCGATTTTGGTCGCTGCACCGACCTCCAGACCTCCGGAGCATCTTTGTACCGCCAGAAGCTCAGGAATCTGCGAAATCCATGTGACACAAGTATTGGTGAATAAAAAAAGCCATAACAATTGAACTGCACCGCCGAAAATCATCAATATTGAACCGTGTGTGATATGGGTATCAAAACTTCACGTTATGTAAACACATTTTCTACGTTGAAATCTTAAACAAGGATTTCGAAGGTTGATGAGCAACTGGTGCATGATTGTTGCATGATTCGTGGAGAAAATTCCATTGCCAAAACCTTCCAAGCATCGTTGGTATTTGGCATTGTTACAAATGCGTGCAACAAATGTAAGAACGACACAGGCGCGTTTGTTGAGCGGATGTCCTTGCGATGGGTTTACATTATCTTCAATTGGTTCCAGGAAGACAACACCTTTGTTGCAAATGAGTATTCCTACTTTGAGATAACCAAAAAACCCTCATGTTGCAATTCAATTGTTGCAATGACCCAAAAGTGTAGTAGTGATGATATATGAGTATTCACCTGGCTGATGTCCACGAAAACCTGGGGGGGCATGTCTTTGTAAATGCCAGAGCCGGTGTTTCCCACGACCAACTTCGTTTTGTGAATGCCATATCTCTCTTTAGTCACCTTCAACGCCGCACCCACTTCCGCCAAACTGCTGGCACTCACCCACGCACGCTCTTCCTTGGTACCCTCCCCATGCCGGATGAACCTCATGGCCAAACTTGAACCCTCTGACTCCACCTCAGATTCTCTGGAATTCTTGTGTTGCAGCCGAGATTCCAGCTCCTCGATCAGGAACTTGGGAAACTCGGGATCCGCACTGGGGTCGTAAGCCGGCAGCTTCGAAGGATGCGCCTCAGATTTGTTTCCCCAACAAGTGTTGAGCCCCAAATCCTCCAGGTCCACATCGGATGCGAAGGATTTGCACACGTCGAGGATGGGTCGGTACCCTGTGCATCGACAGATGTTGCCTCCGATGGCTCGCTCCAGCTTCTCTGCGGTGGGACCTGTGCAGTGTGATTTGGTGGTTGATTCGTTGGTATGGCTGGATCCATCTGCTTTGGGTGAAGTTTGATTCTTCTGTTGCTCCTCCTGATCGTGTTTGAGGCATCCGTAGATGGCCATGGTCATGCCTGGAGTGCAGAAACCGCATTGCGTTGCGTGGAAGGCCGAGAATCGCTTGTGGATTGCGTGCAGGCCGTCCCTTTGGTTACCCAGACCTTCGGTGGTGGTGATGGCGCAGCCATCGATGGAGCATAGGAGCACCAAACATGAGTTGACGGTGCTGACCTTCACTTCCTTCGTCTCTGGATTGTACTTCGTGAGCGCCACCACACATGCCCCACAACCACCTGCATCTCATGGGAATCATCATTGCCACAAGAGTTCAGTTGCAAATTGCAATGCGTAGAATGTTGCATCGAATGGACTCAAGGTTACACGGTTTTGAATCTATAGCACTCGGGGTAAAATTGCAACTCCTTCGAGGAAACAATGTGAAGGTGGCCCCCGAAAACTCGTGGAAGGGACTAAATATCACAAGATTTCGAATTTTCAGCACTCAGGCAAAATATTAAGATTCTAAAACCTATAAAACTGTGCCCAGAAAACTCGTACAAGGATTCTTAGCAGAAGTAGCTGCGAATTTGAGGTCAAAAGTGACAGAAGCTAAGATTGGCTGTTTCGGAAGTGGCGCCAGCTGAGTTCATGATTTCAAATCTGTAGCACGGAAGGAGACTGAAACTTCTTCCGGAAATTACACAAAGATGACACTCAGGTTAAATGTGTTAAAACTAAGGTAGGATGCATCGAAAGCTGCGCGAGCTGGGTTGATGATTGCGAATCTCTAGCACTAAGGGACAAGACCATTTCTTTTATCAGGAAATGATGCGAAGATGACACAGAAAACACAAGCAAGAATTTTTAGCATAAGTGGCTGCAGATTTGAGGTAAAAAGTGACAAATCTAAGGCTGGCTGGCTCTGTTTCGGAAGCTGCGCGAACTGGGTTTGATGGTTTCGATCTATAGCACTAAAGCCAAATACAACTTCGTCAGGATGCAACATCTTTAAAGATGACCCAAAAAATAAAATTAAAAGAAAAATCTTAGAAAAAAAAGACGGTGCAAGGATTCATAGCAGTATCAGCTGCAAAGTTGAGGTCAAAAGTGACAAAATCTAAAGTCAGCTATTTCGAATCAGAACGCAGCGTTGAGTGGCAGAGCATAGAGAACCAGGAAACGCTTGCAGGGATTCTTAGCAGAAGTCGCTGCAAACTTCAAACTTCAAAGAAACCTGGGGTTGGCTGTTTCGAAGGGTTGATGATTTCTGTGAGTTTGTTTATCGATTACCTTCGCCGCACCCTCTCTTGGTGCCTTTGAAAGGCGTCTCCGCACGGATGAAGGAGAGAAGGGTAGTGGCTGGATCCACAAATGGCAGCTCCACTCGCCGACCGTTCAAAGCAAATACCAATGGCTTCACCGAAACGCTCGAATCTGTAGTAGGCCGCCCCATTTTCGATCCCTACCCTCACTTCGACTACAACCAAATTGTGCAGCTTGCCACCAGCAACGTTAACTACCGACTTGCAGCAACTCAGCAGCTTTGGGGGATCAGTTGTAGTTCACCAAAACCTAGCTCTGCTCGCACCACAGGTCAAACCTCCAATTTCTTTAGCAACAACCCCACTCCATGCTTTCAGTTCTTCAATCCTGCAAACCCAAAAGCGCGCTCAAACTCATCGTCTGCAACTCAGCATGGGCTAACTCCACAGTCCACGGTCAGCTTGAGAATCCCTCGATTCCAGCAGCTCCTACAGCAGAACTCCCTGCATGCGATCTGCAAGCACGTGGTTAAGCTAGCTGATCTTGAGCACTCTGGAGTCTGCACTCACCTCAATCCTTGGGCTTCATAGACTAAAACTTATGCTCAAACTCTACAGGATCCATCCCCAAGAAATCCCCCGGACACCAGAATTCACCCTGTCACCTATAAACTCACCAAATCCTGCTGAAAGCCCTTGAGATTGATGCAGGAACTGACACAAGTCATAGTATGTACTTCAAAGTCCTGATCCGAACTGCCACGATCTAGTAAACTTATATTCCACCAATTCCCCCCTCCACAATTCATTCCAGGAACTCTGTAGCAGCCATTTGCAGCCCTTCAGCTTAACCCAGATACAGCCCCGTGAAATTTCTGAATATTCATGTCAATCTATACTATTTACGGCAGAAACAGTGCAGGCAGTCCACAACGAAGCTCCATGCATCACTGCACTGTATGTTGTATTTTTAGTGTGACCAATTCATTTTGTCTTGTTCAATACTCATTGTAAACCGGCCCAGCAGTGATACCAACACTTGATGCAAACCTAACACTGTTTGTCATTCCTTGTGAAAAAAATTGGACATTACAGATTTACAGTGATGCAATACTGTCACTTTCTACGTGGTTTTTCATCAAAATTTCAATTATCCAAGACAATAATGCATTACGTAACTGTTGAAATGCAAAATATTCCAAAAATGGATGAACTAAAAGTAAATTGGGTTGAGAGGATTCATAAACTTATTCATAAGAAGTGTCAGTAGACATCACATTAGTCACGTCCATAATAGTGTTATGTGGGATTGACATTATTGCACAGAAGAGTCGCCATATTCAGATTGAATGTGAAAATATTTTGTGGCATACTGTCAGTCCCACAAAACACTGTTATGGATATGAATATTGTTATGGAAAAGTTACCACAATGAATAGAGTATCATAGGTAGTATGAATTCATTTTGGGTCATTGGGCCTTGGATAGGCACTTTTAGCTCTACTCCTACTTTTCTTTATGATGTGCGTTCAAGGTCAAACGCATGCCGCTCGCAAGATGATTAAACTTTAACGTAGACGTGCCAAGTTCAACTTCTTATTTGAATCAGACACCTATACGTGAGTGCTATGTGATGTGATGTGGTGTGGTGTGGCTTCAAAAACAGATACCAAAAAGACATGTGATTACAAGAAATTGGACTACGTGCTCAAAATATGATATTTATTATAGGTTTGATAGGCAACATCATTGAGGGGGCTTATATGAACATTTAAAATCATGAGAATCTCCTCTTTGATAATGAATAAAATATTTAAATGAGCTCCAAAAACTTTGAGGAAAGCGGCTACAAACTCAATTAGGATTTGTTAACGATCTCGAACTACTTGCATGTTTCATATCCTAGGAAAATTGGGCTAGTCAGAGGAAGTAGCTATTTAAGACCCATCTACCTTAGCAAATAGATTTCAAGGCCATCGTGACCATTTTCCTCATCGTTGATTTTTGGAGCTCTGAATATGTTTCTCTTAGTCGTCATCACAATGAAGATTGTCTATGTTATTAATTGGTCATATAGCTCCCCTCAATTATGTTGACTTCTTAGCCTAGAATGGCTAACAAAATTTGAGCATTTAGTCCACTCTCTTTTTAACACATGTCTTTTTGGTGCTTGTTCTTAGATCCATACATAACCACACACCACTCAAATATAGGTGTCAAATTGAGATTATAAAATAAGGCCCGCTCATCTTAAGGTATGTGGTCTTATGTGATTGTTGTTCTTGATCAAAACCCAACTATATGGCAAGGCTCGTAAACAACATTATAACCCGTAAACGACTCGTTGACTCAAAAATAGCATCAAAATTTCCAAATGAGTGGATTGAAGTCTAGCTAGAATGAATCAACCCTCAATCATATTTTGTTTTGAATGGAGCCCCTTCATCCACAAAGAATGAGGTTATGCAAACACCACGTATCGCTAGAGAACATGTGCCCAAATACGACATGGCCCGTCAAATGGAACAATAATTGGGATCGCACCTCGTGTTCACGGTGACCAAGGCTGACGACGTCCTTAGGTCATGTCCGGGTGATCTTTTATTCCGAGTGGATGCGGGCCCTCGATTCAACATTGGAATCCCCTTGTTAGTCAAGTGTCTACTATATGTCGCCGGCTTCCTCACTCGAGAAACTTCACCCATGAGAAAGTGCAGTGGTGCTTTCCACAAGGGTGTTGTTTCCATGCACTCTTCTTGGGGTACGTGAGAAAGGTGCGAGTGTGTGGAAATCTCGACCATGCACGGCCGCCAAAATATTTATTTGTAGGTAACTAGAAATTTTTTAAAGACCGGATTCAAGAACAACTATAGCTGACTAGACAATTTTGCAAGGAGGTGTTATACATTCGAAGAAGTTCCGCTTCGTGGGTCGCTTCGGTTCGAGGTCTCAGGTATGCTCATGTCACTGAGGGTCATCGAGAAACGCCTTTATACGATCACTCACACTGTTGGGCTCCGGAAAAAAAAGCCTCCATGTAACACTACCAACACTAGAAAGGATATGTAGTGTTTGATAACCGTATGAAAGTAGGTAACAATAAATGTGAACTCAAACACTAAATATCAACTATGGTAATATGTGGAAGTTACATGTTTGAATTTAGTGTTAGTAAAGATATAAAATCCATGTTTCACATGAAGGAAGGTGGCAGTAGGGAACGTGGCGGCACATTTATGTCTAACACTAATTGTCAAGGAATTGAAAATTAGTGTTGAGCAGGGTAGGGTGGTAACAACATTAAAAAAAATCAAATATTATGTATCATTTTTAGTGTAGTGACACTACAACACTACAATAGGATTTTGTGAACGGGTTGTACTCAGCTTTGGTGTTATATATATATATATATATATATATATATATATATAAACTATAGTTGACTAGATTTTTTGACAAAAACACTATATTCGTTATTTGGAGACTTTTTGTTAATTTTGAGACTATTTAAGGACGTGGCTTTCACATTTATAGGAATGAAAACACTACAAATATGCTATGTTCCCAATATGGAAACAAATATGAAACTCAAATGCATGTAATTACACATATAAAAATAGGGAAATGGGACAATTACAACATTTGCATATAGGAAATGGATATCATATTCATTGAAGAGGGTCAAAATACAAAATGCAAGTGGAATATCCACTATTAGGCCAAAGCCCTAGAAACACAAATCCACATCTATATGTATTTTAATATAGCCTATACATTTGGACAATGAATAGGCGTCACTCTTTTGTTTTTGAAATACTATTATTAGCCTTTGCGGCCGTTTCTTTTTCTTTTGCTTTCATGGCGTCCATGGCTCTAAATATCTCGGCTCCGCAACTGTAACCTTGTTTATTCCCATTCCCAGCCCTCGAATATATGCCATTTTCCCATATTGGCCGACCCCCTACCGAATAAGTGGAATACGAACGTGTTTGGGAAACCGAACGTCTTGCACTCTTTCGTAGGGCCAAACAACGATCAGACTCGCAAGTCGCAGTCTTCAGTGTTCGCCTATCCAATGACGGAGTGGAGGATGCACGTCCCACATCCATGTATATTGGGGTCTGAAACAATGACCATAAATATATATAACGACGTGGGTTAGTATAAGTTACGGATGTAAGTCCGAAAAACCCAAGAATTTGAAATGCACTAAATTAATATGCGGACATCATGAACGAAAAACTTGAGAATGCCAATAGTGGGGCACCTTGGCCTTCGGGGCGGCGGTTTGATCTTCAGGGACATCGAGGGGAGTAGACACAAGCACAACCGGGACGTTCGTAAAGGCCAGGACATCAATGTGGGGTTCATCCATGCAAAGACGCCTGGTCGACCGTGGGTTTCGAACGTGCTTCTCATTGCGGAGGGGAGATGGGGATGGGGGTAGAGCGTAATTGAGCTTTGCAACCTTTGGAGGAGGGCTATCAACAACTCCGTCTTCGAACCCCGAGTCTTTGGAGTAATCCACGGCAGAGGCGGCATCGACGGCCGAAAATTGAAATAGTGAAGGCATTGAAACGTCGGTCACACCAATGGAAGGGGAGCTGGGGCCCGGCTGAGATGTAGACATGCCATGTCCGAGACTTTGGGATGCTTGGTGAGGCAACTAGGCACAAAAATACATTTACAAAATAAGGAGAGAAATGTTAGATATAAACATGGAGAGTCCAAGTACGGAGCCAAAAAGTATCAAAGTTCTCATACCAATTTATTGAGTTCAGCAAAGCCGTACAACCTCCTAAATTCTGTATCTCTTGGGCCTAGAGGTCTATTGCCAATACGATTTGAGAGGACAAAATCCGGGACACTTCCGGAGTGATGGGCAAGCCTTCTAATGTAGGGTCCTAATTCTAACTCTAGGAAGTTGTCGTTTCTATCGCCCTCCCAAGGGTTCGGGAAAATGCAGTTGCCCGGGGGGTTGAGAACGCTCTTCGCCGGGCTGTCGTCAATGAGGAGCGTGTTCTCCGGAGTGGGCCAATAACCTTGGGGGACCCCCTCCAACATTGGGACGCCCACCCAGAGGTTCTTCCTCAGCATCTTAAGGAATTGAGGTCCGCGGCCTCCTCCGACCTTGGGTACAATGTTGCCGCTACGGTCATAAAGGTCATCGCAGTGTTCTTGACCGAGAAGCAAGCACGGCATTGCGAGTTCTCGGAAAAGGAAACTGACGACGGCCTTCGTGTTGTCCATCAGCATGGAGCTCCAGATGATGACATGGGCCAAGCCGAGGACCTCACGAAGGAAGCACCTCAAGCCGGGCCGGACGCGCACAACCTTCTTGTTAATTAGTGTATCGAAGCGCCCGCCGTAATCCATGTCTTGTGGAGTACGGTAGGGACCCTTGGACGCACTATTGGAGATATGTGTGGATTGACAAAGCACGCCATTGAGGTCAAATATTATGAAGTTTTTCCTCATAATATGGCTTGGTCTTTCGGCGGGGTGGCGACATATCTCCGACGGACCCTGTGATGGCACATACTACCTAGGTGAATGGCACTACCCAGGAAAACCAAATGACAAGCATGCAAAAACGCAACAAAGAAATGCGAGGCAACAAGTATCCGAAGAACTATGCAGTTCAAAAAATTGTATTAATGTGTTTGGTGATATACATTTCGCGAATAATTTACATTGTCACTAAAGGTCTCTCCTAAGATTAATTGAGCCTACACTAGCAAAATTGGATCCGCCGCCGCGGGCGAAGTCGAGATTCGAACTCGAAAATATGCACACGCCACGAAAGCTGGCTGACTGGGAACTTACGGACGCGCGTCCGTAAAGAGGGAGGCATGCTCAAAGGTTGATTACCTCTTCAGCGGTGAGTTCCTCGCCGGCAGTGCCTCCCTCACCAGGCCCAGTTGCGGGGCCAGGTTCCGGACGCGCGTCCGTAAATTCGCCCTGCGTGTCTTCCACCACCAACAAATCGGCTCCACCTGCTTGCGACGCTTGTGTGCCGACGAAAGGTTGATCCTCATGCGAGGAGTCTTGGCCCCCCCGCATATGTACATCTTCATCGGCGAGGGGGGCGTCGCCCATGTTGACATCTTCATCGTCTCCTATGGCGGGAGGGGAGGGCTCTGGAGCGGCAGCAACCTGGGGAGGGGGCGGGACAACCAACGCGGGGGCCGTATAGGTGTGCTCCGGTATGTACACCGTGTGGCTGCTAGAAGGAGTGCGCACCAGAACGGGGGGCACGGACATGGCGGGCTCGGGCGCTGCATACACCACCTGGGGTCTTGCCTGCAAGCTTGCCATCATGCTCATGAATTGTTGATTTTGAGCCATGAGGTCGGCGTGCCTCCGAGCAGACTCCAACCTAGCTTGCTCCATCTCAGCTTGGATGGCGGCCATCTTCCTGGCGTGCTCTTCGTTGGCCTCCCGGAGCCGCATGTCAAGCTCTTCCTTCATCCTCTTCTCCATCTTCTCGTCCAGCTCGGAGATGGACATGGGCTCTCTCTTCACCTTGCCTGGCTCAGAAGGCAAGGCGGAGATGGAAGCGTACAGCCTCACCTCATCCTCGTCTTCATCTGAGAGTTCCAAGACGGCGCCTTCGGGGTATTCGTTGTAAGGCGTCTTGTTCCTCTGCCGCCGGCTTGCACGGTAGGAGTCGATATCGGGCCTCGATATCAACTCTAGCATATCTCTACCTTCCATGGGCGGGAGCGCCGCCTGGTCACTGGGCTCTCCCCCACCAGAGGACGCCGTGCATCCGGTTTCTGCAGCAAGGTCCGCATCCCTCTCTGCCATAAGCCTTGCAGCACGAGATGGCCCCGCAGTGGAAGGAAGCCCAACTCGAGAAGTGGGAGTCCCAAAGGGTGATAGACTAGGCGTATTATGAGGCACCCGAATTGGAGTGACGTTGGGCTGCGCCTCCTCTGCATCCATGTCGTCTTCACCCAGGAGATACGCCACGCGATACACTGGATGACGAGCAAGACCGCGCAAGTCTTCCTGCCTGGAGGGCTGTCCCCTTGGAGACATTGGATCATCGTCTCCATCGCTGCCCCACCCGCCTGCATGAGAAGGCTCCTCTCTAGAGGCAAGAGGAACAACAGGATGTGGGGTAATGATATCCAAGAAGTCATTGAGATCCATTTTCTCTGCAAGCTTCCTGTGATCTTTGCACTCATCCATGTCGCCAACCCCCACAAACGAGTTAACCTGCAACCCAAGCATCTGCACCAAATAAAAAAAGTTAGTGGATTGTTGGTATCAAGATTGAATTGACGGGGAAGATGGACATACAAACATGATGCAGTGTGCATTTTACGGACGTGCGTCCGTAAAATGCACACTGGGTTAGGTTTGATAACTTTACGGCCGCACGGCCGTAAATATGCACTGCAGCGCGGCCGCAAAGTTGAAATGAACTAGGTGGTTAAATTTTATGGTCGCGCAGCCATAAAGTTGCATCAGGTGGAGGCATGAAAGTTTTTTTAAGTACTTACCAATGCCGCATAAACAAATTTGGTCCCCCCGAAGACGTTGTACACTGTCTCACTCATCACAGTCACAGCCTTCAATACTCCTATGTAAAAGTCCATTCGGAGCTCGGTTGCCGGGCAGATTGCGAACATCGCCTCGTCCATTAGCTCCTTGGGGTGTGGAGGCGGCAACTGGTAAATTTTCTTGAACACGCTCTTCGCCTTTACAGGCAAACGCCCACTTGGCGAAGACTTCCGTGTCAAGAAATAGAGACATATAGCGCCGACCTGCTTTACCCCCCTTGCTTCTTCGATGACGGCGATGCCTTCCGTCTTCGCGGGGACGTATGTGCTGTGGAAGATATTGTATTCGAGATCCATCGTCGAGTTGTATAGGTCGACGACCGCTGCGGATCTCTCTTGGTCCACAATCCACAGCCACACGTTTGGCTCCAAAAGTGCAGGGGACCGAAAGCTCTTGAAAGATTTCAGGAAGTTGTCGTAGAAAGGGGTCCCCGGAGGAGGTTGTTTCCAAGAATTTGGAAATGCACGGAAATCAAAGATAGCAAAAGGACAACCCCGGGGGTCATCTCTCACAGTGGCCCACGAAGCATGGGTGTCCCACTTGCCGAACTTGAATTGTGATGTCACAGCGCAAAACCTCGCGACACCCTCGAATTTGGCATTCTTCTTTCTATCGAGGAAGTGTTTATATAAAGTTGTCTCCCTTTCGTCGATAGAACCTTTCTTCTCGTTCTTCCTTGAGCGCTGGGCCAAGAACGGAGATGCTGCTCTTATCAATGCCTTCATTGAGACGCCATTGATGTGGTATGCTATTTTCAATCCCCTCCAGTTGTCCTACACAATGTCACCATCTGCATCTGTAAGGTTGTAGGCGGGTACCAATTTGCCTATCTCCCTCATAGCCAATGTCTTCTTCTTCCTGTATTCGCACCATTCCTTAATATGGTACGTTGAAGGCTTCATAAACCTTGGTCGTTTGAGGAAGATTTTTGGATACGGCGCTGTCCTTCTCGGAGTCTCCTTAAGAAGGTGTTCTGCCGCCTTGTAAAGCTCGGCATCGAGCAACCCTTGGAGGGGACGGAAGAACTCTCTGAGGATTGGAGGCACCTTAATCTTCAGGTCCTCTTTGTACTTCTTCTCCGTCTCAAGGTTGATGAGTTCTCCGTTGCTGTGTGCATGGAAGACGCGCATCCAGATAGCCCAGGTCCTACCCGACGAAGTGATGAGCTTCAGTTCGCCCTTCAGATCTTGCACTGTCTTCATGCCGCTTTGCTTCATGTCAATGCTTGAGAACTTCGTCACAATCGCACTGCTGAATGCCTGCAAGTAGAGAAACAAATGAGTTGTTGAAATGAGATCAAAAAATGGAATGAGAACCGTCTAGTTTACGGACGCGCGTCCGTAAACTTGGAGCACACAAAGAATAAAGGGAAAGTTTACAGAAAGAGTGAAGGAGAATTTACGGACGCGCGTCCGTAAATTCATTTGGGAATATTACCTGCCATTTGGGATTCTTGACGACTGCGTTGTCCCTCTCTTTTGGTGGACAGCCGTGCTCCTCCCACAAGGTCCTACCAGCCACGATGTTGGCTGCCCATGACGCCTCAAACGCTTTGATTTTGTTTGTCTGGTTGAGGAAGGCAGATATGGCGATGAGCTGATTGAAGTCCTCTGAATGCACGAGAAGTGCCTTCCAATATCGGATTGTGGGTTTCAGAGGGCTCTTCCAATTATCGTCTGCGAGGAGAGTTTTTGCCGCTTCCACGCTATGCTGGCCGTCCACGATGTAGAATTCCCCTTGCTTAATAATTGGCCAATGTTCTGGTGTGACCTCCACGATTGGATCCTTTGGGGTCACACATATGGTCTGCCGGTCAGCTTTCGGGTTGTTCATGATGTTGTTCATCTGCCACCAGACCCCGCTCTCTTCTTGCACCCGAGTATTCATACTCTCGGTGCCCTGGTGACATTTATAAACATCCACGTCAAATGTGAAATACCTGCCCATTGGCCAGCAGGCTTTCGTTTTTTCGTCGAACTCTTGTTGAATTTTTGTTGATAGATCAGAGTTCGGGCGTTCTCCTTTCTTCAGAAGTGGTGCGACAGTAAGGGTGGAGCTGACATCTGGACCTTCGGTAAGTCCAGATGACTCCATCTGTGAATGGGAGCGTTTACTGGATGGTCTGCTCCCTCTCGATGCTCCACTTTGGGACGGTCTTGGTCCTTCCGGGACTGTCTGTGGAACACGCGGTTGTCGTTCAGAAACGACTTTCTTCTTCCTTTTCCCCTTTCTGGACTCCAGGACTGCCCCATTCACTCTCGTGACATTGTTGAGGAGTCTTCCAAGCCGCTTACCCGTCCAAGGTGCATTGTATGCATAGTCTTGGAATTCAGTTGCAAGATTGAAGCAACCCGCATCCGGGCTGCCATTTTCGCATTCAGCCTTGTGGAATGGATGTCTGTGCTCATGAAGAAGAATTGTGACTCTGTCATCTTGTTTTTCAAGATCTATGACGACATAGTCACCTTGGGCCACTGCACACTCTACTGACCAATTTTTAACTCTAACCCATTTATCTACGTCTATATTTTTGGTATTCATTTGATACCCAAATCTAAGTACGAATGTGTCATTCTCAAGTTTCTCTACGTAAACTGTCCAGTTGTCTACTGTGTCTTCGACTGGCTTGTAGTGATCGTTGTGGCTTATATCTTTGATGGCGGGTGGAAGTGGAGGCGGAAGAAACTCAAATGTCTGGTCAATTGCAGGTCTTTTTGTAGATGCCATCTGCAAATGCAAAAAACAATGCTTAGCATCATGATCAATGTCAAGTTTACGGACGCACGTCCGTAAACTTTCCACAGGTTGTTTTGAATTATAATGTCAGAATGAACTATCCGAAAAGATTTTGCATATGTCAATACGAAATTTCACATGTAGTTTATGGACGCGCATCCGTAAACTATCAACGGGTAGTTGGGGATGAGAATCTCAACTATGAACAAAGATAAGATTTAATAAGATAGTTCTAGTTTACGAACGCACGTCCTTAAACTAGTAGTTGGGTTTACGGGGTTAGCACTAATTTACGGACGTGTGTCCGGAAACTAGGAATGGGGTTTACTTGGATGTCACTAGTTTACGGACGCGCGTCCGTAAACTAGGAATGGGGTTTACTCGGATGTCACTAGTTTACGGACGCGCGTCCGTAAACTACGAATTTGGTTTCCTCGGATGTCACTAGTTTACGGACGCGCGTCCGTAAACTAGGAGTGGGGTTTACTTGGATGTCACTAGTTTACGGACGCGCGCCCGTAAATTAGGAAAATATACTGTCCATTAGTAATAATATTGTTTTTTAAATATATCCAGAACTTACGGACGCGCGTCCGTAAGTTCTGGATATATGTTGCATGCTTCACCCACCTGGTGCGTCAAAGTTTACGGACGCGCGTCCGTAAACTTCAAGCCCTACATTGGTTAATCTGGTCCTTGTTGAGAGGGTTCCGGATTTTCAGGAAGGTGGTTTTGTATATGATGCAAAATACAAGCAAACCAGCAAAGAACAAAAAAAACCAAGCAATCAAACAATCAAACCAGCAAGTAAAAAAACAAGAAATAAACTAAAACACAATCAAACAAGCAATCTATGTACTTATGCAAGAGGCCAGCAAGTAAACAAACAACCACGCCAGCAAGCAAAGCAAAGCCAAGCAGCAAGCACAAGCAAATCAAACAACTGTAAGCAAGCAAGCACACAAACAAAAGAGAGAAAAAACAATCACAAGCAAACACATAAACAAAAGATTAAAAAACAATCACAAATAAGCACAAGCAAGCACAACCAGCTAGCAAGCACAAACAATGACACAAGCAGCAGGCAATCAAACAATTAAACAAGCAAGTCAAAGCAAGAAATTAACTAAAACACAATCAAACAAGCAACCTATGTCATTATGCAAGAGGCCAGCAATCAAACAAGCAACCAAGCCAGCACAACAAAACACAAGCAAGCACAACCAGCAAGTACAAGCAATGCAAAGCAAAGCAAAGCAAATCAGCAAAGCAAAGCAAAGTAAAGCACAAGCCAAGAAAGCACAAGCAAAGCAAAGCAAAGCAAAAATAAAGCAAAGCACAAGCACAAAGCAAAGCAAAGCAAACCAGCAAGCACAAGAACAAACACAAACACAAACAACAAACAACCTTGTGAGGTGACCAGGAGCGCCAACAGCAAGAGGAGCAACGCCACCAGCAAGAGGAGCGCGGAGAGGAGAGGAGCGCCAACAGCAAGAGGAGAGGAGCGCGGAGAGAAGCGCCAACAACAAGAGGAACGCGGGGAGGAGAGGGTTTAGGGTGACAACAACAAACCCTAGAGAAGCAAGAGAGGAGCGTGAGAAGAATGTGAGGAAGGAGAGCGAGAGAGGGGAGGCGGAGAAATGAGAGGGTGAAAATGGGCGAATGAAACCCTAAAACCCTTAAGTACTCAAGAGGAGCCCCCCAAACGCCCCGACTCCCAACGTCCCATCCACCCCGCACCCCATCGCCACGTGGCTGAACCCTATAGGTTCATATTGGAGAGGTATGTGGCACACCTCT
This sequence comes from Polytrichum commune, assembly GCA_950295325.1. Taxonomy (NCBI): domain Eukaryota; kingdom Viridiplantae; phylum Streptophyta; class Polytrichopsida; order Polytrichales; family Polytrichaceae; genus Polytrichum; species Polytrichum commune. Next base: position 43,230,989 of record OX485807.1, read on the forward strand.
CCCTCTTTAGTAAGACACGTTTGGAAATCACAAAAAATGTCGTATTATCGACATGTTGTCTTCTCGTTAATATGACAAACGCTGTAAAATTGTCGTACTATTGAGCGAATAAAAAAACAAAAGAAATATGAGCTTCAAAACACACACAACGGATGTAAGCAATTATTATATATATTGTATGAAATAATAACGTATAACTTCAAACAAATACAAGCGTTCTCAATAATTATTGAAATAAGAGTCCAGTGATCTGAGTCTAGTGTTGCCTACCTAAGTGAAACAAGTTGTCTAATAAAAAATTAGACAACAATGATGCATAATGTTGACGCTTTAATATTGTACGTGAAAAAACATCATCCAAATGAACCAAATGCAAATTAACATTAAAATCAAAGCCTTCTACATTATTGATTCCCAAAACGGCATCCACCAACTCAACAACCATTATACACACTTCTTGCTCAATATCATATGCATATAAGTATTAGTTGACATGTCACCATCATCCAGTCGCAACATCCAATTACACTAAATATCACTAACCCTATGAAAGTAAGGTACTTTTAACTGTGAACTCAAACACTAAATTTCAACTATTAATGGTAATAAGTGGAAGTGACATATAATGTGTACCATTAATTATATGATTAAAATTTAACAATGACAAAAGGAGAAGGGACATGGTAGTAACATAGCATGTAAGATACAAATTGTAAAAACATAGCACCAGTGACAATTGGGTTCTGCACCTTGTACTCGAATATAGTCTTTGTTTAAAATAATCTCTTGAAACCCTTATTTTCATTAAATAGTGGCAGGCTCTTGGTCTGAAACCTAAATATCACCCTTATTTCATTTTTTCCATGTCGACATAAATATTTATATATTTCACATTTTCATTCGTAGGTTTATTTGGGAATTGTTGTTCTGCCAACCGACTATGGTGCTAACCCAACTCACACCATATTACTTCATAACTCCACATGATAGATTGTTTGATATTAGTCCTTCAATGTAGCATCATATTTATGACAAAGCCCAACTAACATAAGGTGAAGATGCATGACCTGGAGTCATATTAGTCACCTTTCATTTATTAATACCCTAACCAAACCCATTCTACAATACAAATCCTAATGTTTATTAAGTTCACAATGATAAGCCTAGGGAAGTTTTCGGTATTGAAACTATAGGACAATATGAGGTTGAGTAACTCAAGTGTAACATTTTTTTGTGGAGTTGTTGCAATATGAAGGTAAGTGGACTTTAAATGACTAGTACACTAACTATCGCTTATTATTACGAATTACGATATGCTACAACTATTTATTGTATGATAATATATCATTGTCCACAATTAAATTACATCAATAAAAAAAATTTAAAGATTAAGCATTTTGTAAATACAAACATCGACATATGCCACTCTTTGGACTCCTCTATCAAGAGTCTTTGAAAATATTTGTATTTGTTTGGAGTTATTAGCTCTTATTTCATATCATCTATATTGCCTATTAAACTTGTTGTATATATATCTTTGCGCTCATTTTTATTATGATAATTTCGTATTCCCTCAATAATATGACAACTTTACGCCACTTGTCATATGAATGAGAAGACGACACCTAGATAACATGACCTTTTTGTGTTTCTCACACTTGTCATACTAAAGAGGGTGAACAATAATGACATTCATGTTCGGTTTGGATGAATTTGCATGTTAATCTCTTTAATTCTTGGAGGACATAACTCTCGTCCGTCACTTGAGGTCATCCTAAGCTGGTATCAATAACATAACCTCGAAGTGCGAGGCTTGGAAGAAATTTCACCATATTTTGAGAAGAACGACATAATACTATGGGTTGAGGGTTTAGGGTTTAAGGGGTTTAGCATGAATGCAAGTCTAGAACCTAGGGTGAGCATTCAACTACCCTACTTCTTGTAATCATGAGGCCAAATTGCTTGCCTCTCATTTGAGAGTTTTAATGATAAAATGAGGTAGTGGGGGATGTCAATCCAACTACACTATTTAGAATCTTGTGTCAAGAGTTCTTGAAAATGTTTGTATTTGTTTGGAGTTATAAGCTCTTATTTCATACCATCTAATAGGGTTGAAGGCATATGCCTATGATATTATCTTGCACAACATTACGAATTAATTCAATCCCTTTGAACATAGGTCTAGTAAGCTTCTATTAAAAGTGCACGCAAGGGTATGTATTGAATTTACATCCCTCTTGTACATTAAACAACCATCGGGATTCATTGAATCCTTCCACGAGCTTGTATATCACCTACATCAAGTAGTAGCAAACTGTTTTTTATTCTAGAGTTTTGTTTCCATGGTGACATGGATTGATGTGTTAAGTACTCCATTAAAGAATACCAATTAATATATAAGATCTTCAAAACCTTTCATCAAAAGTATATGTTAAGAGCAAATGGCTAAAGCCGGCTTGGAACATAAATATTATAATGATCTTCAATGTTTTGAAGCCTTAATTGTTTCCATATTTGTATCCCTTCATTTCATTTTAAACTTGGGGTCACATCAAAGTATAACAAGTCCCGGCTAAATCTTCTACTTGTATGTAAGGGGTACATTTCACCCAAAAAAAGTAAGATTCAAAAAAATGAAAGTTAGGGTTACATAACCCAAGTTTTATGGCTCTCATTAAAGGATACCAAATGAAGATTTTGTACATGGCAATTAGAATTGTTATTGACAGTTTCATGAATATTTGTTCAATGTCATATACTTTTTCACCACTTACTCCATCTTGCAAAATAATTGGTGTTGTTCAATAACTAAGAATGCTTGCAACCAAACCCTAAACCCTAAACCCACCAAACCCTAAATCCTACCTAGGTCCATAGATGTTATACTTTCATGGCCTCACGGAAATCAAAGTTTCTGTATGTATTAATAATTTTTTGTGTAGGTGGGGAAATTAAAAGGGTTGGATGGTAGGGTGGTGGCCGATTGTATTACAATATTAAATGCAAGATGAGAGGAGAGAACATGATATTCTAATATCATAAGATTGTATGCAAAACAATTAAATAGTTGCTAGATTATTTCCGAAGCACATATATTTTTATAGTCCATGGACTACAAATGTTGTTGTGGTGGTTGATTTTTTATACGATTCTATAATTTTTTGTCCACAAATTCTACAATGAACTCTTAATATTGGGTACTCCATTAATATAAACCCCCCCTCAAGAATGTTTATTGCTCATATAATATTAACCAACTTGCTTTGTTGTACACCATAAATATATAGATGCCTTTTGCTTTGTCATTATGTGGAGTCATGGTCAAATGCATGTTGGCCGCCATGAATACACATTCCATTGCAAGGCTGGCATTCTCCATGTTGGAATATTAGGTTTTTGTTTTTATGAAAGAGTTGGCGGCTAGTATCCTATGCTGAAGAAAGGATCCAAGGGAAGACGACGAGTACTTAAGGGAAATACCCCCACTAAGGGACTCTTTTTGCATCTCAGATGTGGGTTGCGCTCTTGAGACCCTTGTAGTGTGGTGGATACTTGTTTCGCGCAGGTATAGATCCTATTGCAATGAACCTATTATACCCTAAACTCATATTCGATTTGCACTATCTGGATCTCTGAATGCGATGGATTCTATTTCTGACAGGTATTGTTCACGCTTCAAGTGTCCTATTATGACGCCGCAAACTACGGAACTTTACGGACGCGCGTCCGTAAACATTACATCTCTTGACTTATTTGCTTATTGAATATCTCATATCTTATTGAATCTCTCAGTGGCTCGTTGCATCATTGAGTATCTCAATCTATTTTCATTGGCTCATTGAGCATTTACAAGTAGGTTTACGGACGCGCGTCCGTAAACATTCATCTTTTTGGTGTCACATGGTGGTATGTCATCTACAATGTGGGCTGTGAATTATTATCTGTTTTGATAGTATGCATATTTGTTCTGATGAATATTTACGGACGCGCGTCCGTAAATCTTGAACCTTTTGCATCTGTTCTAGTAATGAGGTAAAGGTAGGTTTTCGGACGCGCGTCCGTAAACATACAAACCTCTTGCATCTGTTCTAGTAATGAGGTAAAGGTAGGTTTACGGACGCACGTCCGTAAACATACAAACCTCTTGCATCTGTTTAGTAATGAGGTAAAGGTATGTTTACGGACGCGCGTCCGTAAACAGACAAACCGTTGGTACACATTCAAATACATTACTGGTAAGGCCAGGAGGTAAAATTTAGTGTAAATGTAAATGGGGCTGGGACTTCTTGGTTCCTTGCAACCCTATTTGTTTTGGACACAATTATCATTTGACATAGGGATGTTTACGGACGGGCGTCCGTAAACATACATTGTTTAATTTGCCAAGACGTTTGCGCCTAACCTTGACATCTCTTATCAGATAATGATTTGCGGACGGGCGTCCGTAAACATACACTGCTTATATTTTATCTCATTCTTCATTTGGCTCTCTTGTAGTGGCCATGGATTCCGACGTCGGTGAAAGTGCGTCCGATTTCTCCTCGGAACCGTCAAGCTATGCTAGCGAGTTTGAAGATGTCGTGGAACAGGAAGCTACAAATGGTGTGGCCGATGCAGATGATGAAATCATACCACCATGTGAGGGTTATTCGCGGGAGCAGTGGGTTGATCTTGATGTTGTACTACTCAATGCATGTGTCGTTCCCGTGGCCAACGGTGTTTGTGGGAACTCGAATCCAACGGATTGTATTGATGCAAAACCCCTCGGGGAGGACGATGTTGGGGTGTGCATATTGAATTCCTTACTTCCATCGGAAGTGCCTCTTGGTTGGAGGTTCTCTCTCCGTCGATGGCCTTTGCGAAGTGTTCATCACGATGGTGTGAGCTTGTGGGATCAATCCCGCCGATTTGAGCAACTGCAACAGTCTTTGTTCGCCACAATGCGTCCCAGACAAGGTCGTCGTAAATATGATTCCGTTCGTGTGCCTCGTGAACCCACGCAGCGTCGTCGAGATCATACATTGGGAGACACATCTATTAGGTCCGTAGCCACAAAGGATTGTTGTGCGAAGAAGTGCTGCCAACTATTTCCCCGTGGCAAAATCAAATCTTTGAGGCAAGAGATGTGGCTTGCCGACTTTCATATGCGGTTTGCCAAGAAACTTGAAGTACATCGCAACATGCACTTGGATGCCGGAGGTTGTAAGGTTGTGACCTTGGAAAATATAGAAGTTTGTTGCCGGGCATGGTACATTATTCATGCCGTTTCAAAGGCAGATTTTTATAGGTTCCGGAACTACTCGCTGCAAGGAAGGCGTTCTCGGTTTCATGGCAACTCAGGTACAAAGAAGCCCAGGGAGGCAACACTCCAAGCGGCTGCAACTCTGTCAACCATCATTATGCCATTAGCGGATGCGATGCCACACAAGACACGCACTTTGCCGTCGGGGGAAAAGGTTGTTCAGATGGTTTTACCCACAGGGACAAAATGGAAGAACATACTCGTGGATGTTAATGAAGTTGGTGAAAATGTTGGATGTGGGCCGATTTCGTTGTCAAAATTGAGTGTGATCAAGAATCAACAGTTCGCTGAATACATTACGAAGAGACCCGGGGATAAGTTTGCTAGGTGTTCTACTTGTGAAAAATATAAAGGTCTTCGAGACGCACATCCAATAGGGACCGAGTCGCACACCAGACATCAACAAAAATACATTGAGCATGTCAACAACCAGGAGGCACACCGTCAAGACTACTACAAGAATCGCGCCTTATCGATAATGAGGCCGAACGAGGTGTTGACAATCATTCATGACAAAATGGACCATGCGAAGACCGCTTGCCCTTGTTATGCGCGGAAAATAAAGGCCACAGATGGATATTTCAAGTTGCCAATATCTGTCACAGGTTCGTTGGTTTTCATTTTTTTGGCGTGCCCACATACTCATTTTTAAGAGTTACGGATGCGCATCCGTAACTCGTCTGTGCATGGTTGTTCCTTACTTGCGGCAATATCATATTTCCTTCATATATATGATATTGGAATGTACTTCTCATTTGTATGTCTTAATTCAGGTATGATTGCACATGGCCATGTGGACGTCAAGTATGCACATTATGGCTTGGATTTCTATCCAGGCGACGCCAATCATACCGTAGGGTCTTTTGCAAAACTTCTACGAGATCTTGAGATCATCCTCGCGTGCTCTTTTTGTTGGATGTGGAACAACTCCGATTTATGAGGCTGTGCTAGAGGGGAAGGAAGTTTGTCTATCTTCACTTCAAGAACCGCCTGAACAACCCGTTCTTGCTAAACCTTTGCCTCGAACTCTACACGTGCAACTTGACAATTGTGCCAAAGATAACAAATGTCGATACGTGTTTTGTTTCTGGTCATTGCTGGTAGCCAAGGGCATTTTCACAGAAGTGTTTGTGTCTTTTTTGATGGTTGGCCACACGCACGATGACATCGACGCTTCATTTGGACGTTGGAGTATGAAGTTGCACGAGGAGGATTTTCCGACAATTCCTCTTCTCATGAAATCATATATGGATTTGGACAATGTGCCAGTCATTCCACATTTGATTGAAGAAGTGCCCGATTTCAAACGGTTTATAAAACCATTCATTCTTAAGGGGTCTGACCGACTAGTGGGCCACACCAAGGCTCAACAATTCCGATTTTATATGCGTGACGATGGTCTGCCCGCCATGCAATTCAAAGTTTTGTGCACTTCCCCGAATTGGGGTCCGGAGGAAGGGATACTCATTTGGCGCAAAAACGAAGATGGCAAATGTGTGCTACCTGATGGTGAGCCGAAGCCTTGCACACCCAACCCCATGAGGAATGGGCCAGAAATCATCAAAGGTATATATGGATTCATTGAGTATTAGAAAGAATTGTGCGAGGAAGACATCACAAGACGTGTTAGGGATACCCACGAACCATTGATTGCGTATTGGGATCGCATTCGCACGGCATTGATAGCACCCGATGTTGATACACATTCATGTTTGACACAAGGGTTTTGGCCACAAAGTCGAGTGACAGTCGTGGAATCTGAGGCCATGTTGTTCAACAATGGGGACGTTCGTGAAGAGTTCGCTGCGGACGATCATTATGTTGGCCCTGCTCGCAATCGACCGGAGCCGTCGTTTCGTGTTGGGGTTGATTGCCACGAAGGTTATTTGCTGCTCGTACGTGCTGGGGATGAGGAGCATCCCAAGCCAATTTGGTTGGTGAAAGCATTGTCATCACCAAACTTTGTTTCAACTAGTCCAAATTTTCGCCAAATTGAGGTGGAATATTGCCGTCCAAGCACCAAAGATCAAAATGTGCTCCGGACATATTTAGGGTGGGACACCAAAAAAGGTTTCAAATGGACAATGGACTCATCATACGAACCGGTTTGGATAAACACAGATACCATACTTTGTGCTTGGAAACCACGCAAAGGTTCGAAATCAGAGACAATGACCATCCCGCAAAAACATATAGATTTTGCCAAAGACAACTTGGCACGTATCGCAGCTGCGGAAAACGATCTTGAAAATGGAAATGAAGTTGAAGATGAAGATGAAGAGAGGGAATGATATTGACGTACGTCGGGACCAAAGTTAGTTGAAATGTGTATTTGTTTGTCATTAATATATGACATTGGGGTTGAATATTATATTAGACACATTTTATAGATTACAACTAGTATAATATCATTGCATGACTGTATTGATTTACGGATGTGGAATCACCCTTCCCATGCGCTATCAAATGTTTTCTAGTATATGTTTATATTTACGGATGTGGAATCCAAACTATTTAATATTGCATATTATGTTAATTTGTAAATTCCAATTAACATTGTCAATTTATTTTAAGTATTGTTGCAGTTGGGATGTGCCATTCAATTCAACCACAATAGGCCAAGAGCTTTATGTTTCGGATGCGATTCCAAGAGTCAATACATATAAAATTAGATGGCTATTTATGGATTCATTACTTTTGTTCAACACAATCCCAAAAAAACAAATAATCGTGTAATTGTGTGATTTGATTCTCATCCCCATACTTACTATATTTAGTAATATATATAGTTCCATCGCATATGCATTTCTAAAACATTATGATGTAATTGTTCCCGATGTTCCCGATGTTCCCTACGTTCACAATATTCACATCCGAAACTATGGGTCCAATTTATTTTGAGACTTTCCAAAGTCTCCAAATAACGAATATAGTGTTCAAACCAAATTTAAAACAACTATAGTTAACTACATTTTTTGGTAGGTCAAATATTGAACAACTATAGTTAAAAAGGCAACTAGTTTACTAATAGTTGAAGTAGTTGGTTAGTTGTCCAACTTCTTAAATATTTGCATCTAATATCTCATTTTGTCATATAATTGGTAGTCAAAAAATTTCCATGTCCCATTGTGGTTACATAGTGGCATTCCTTTGTTCTATTCATCTTAGTCATGTTGTGACACCTTTTGCATAAGATTAAGTGTTTTCCAAAATAAAATTATTGTGATTATGTCTAAGGGCCACTTCCACACAAGCCAAGAGCCCTGACCATGAAATTGTGAGAGCTCAAAAGAAGTGTCCAAAGGTTGTTCCAAGACACTCTCCAAAATAATGTAGTGTGGTCATGGGCTCTCGAGTGTAGTGTGAAGTCATATGTGACTAGGCATGTAGGGTCCTCACACATGATATATATAATAAATCAACGGTTGTGAGATTTCGGAGTGCCATGGTCTCCTGGTTTTGTGGTTAGGCCTACCTCCAAGAGGTGGTTTTTGAAGATAGTCCAAGTGACCATGAAACATGATCCATACGATGCCATGTAGGAATCCATGTAGACTTTTGTAGTCTAGTTTTTGGTTACAAATAAACTCAGGGAAATACTCAGGGAAGACTTAAAAGATGATTTATGTATCATCTAGGTATCACATATAAGTTTTATTAGGACAACAGAAGGTTATTTCCCTTGAATTCTGATTCAAGATAACAATTTAAAGTATGACTGAGGGATGGTAACTTAGGAATCTCTCTATGTCAGTACATGCAATTGTGGCGGTCACTCATCTCCCTCTTATTATCCGCGTAATAGTCTGGCAATGAATTCATTTTAATTGGACCAAGTGTGGTGCACAAGCATAGGCACAACCATCGGCAATTGTCTCGCAAGAAGATCTCCTTTAAGTCTTTCTTACCCAAGCCAAAGGCACTTTGGTATGGGCAATAGTCTTTTATTTTTATATATATATACATATATATATGTGTTGCATTTTCAAGGGCTTGAAAAAATACATGCAAAGCTTTTCACTAGAAGCAAGTTTTTTTTTCATATATATCCTTAAGGCGATAATACAATTAAGTTGTAAATTTTGTTCTTTATTAGTAAATCTCGAGAGGCATACGAACCAAGGGCCTGACCCTACTTATTCTTTGTGATGTGTCCCCTTCTCTTCCACATATCATAGCCTTGACCACGTAACCTTTCACTCCCATCAGGCTACTAACTTTTCAAGTTCATTTCATCCTAGCGTATCCACTTCACATGAAAGGTTGCACGCACAATTACAAATGCATACTGCAATGACATCAAATCACTATAATTCACCTAGTTGTAAATTCCCTAGGTTATGATCTCATACTTATTCTACAATCTGAAACACTCATCTCCCAACATGGCTTCGTATATAGACTGTAATCCTCACCTTACTATTTAGAGTTGTTTCCTCAAGTCAATAAGTTATAGCACGGCCGCCAATTCTTGCAAAGACCACATATTCTTATTAGCATTCACCACGTTAATTCCTTTAGTTTGACATAAGTAAATTTGCACTGGAGTCTCATGAATTTGCCTCTCTTTATAGTCTTACTCTAATGATGTTAGGCAATAGCGTGTAGCGTTCTCATGATCCTAAATTTCTACATAGGGTGAGGCTATAGTCTAAATTAGAAGTTACCCACCAATACGAAGGAAGGAGATGATGATATATAACATGACATTCAATCTCCAGTACAATCACCCTGGATGTTTCTTCTCCAATTATTATAAGGCAACAATCTTATTTCGTAAAACACTCGAAACACAATATTGCAGGATCCAGTACAATCACACTGGATAACCTTAATTAATCCATATTAGCAGACAATTGCCTTGCAATTTACACATGCCACATGTAGTTAAGGTTTTAGCTAGGGCTCAAACCAACCCAAAAAAACACAACCCAAGGACTAGGTCTCTAGGAAGACTAAACTATTGTTTATAAGGATTAATGTCACATTGGATTAAGGTTCTCATAACAATCTAGGTCTTTTATTCCTTTAATTCCTCTTTATCAAGCTTAACTTCCACTCTTATGGTTCATTGGTGCTTTGAGTTGTGTGTGGGTTTGTCCTATCTCACGACTCCTATCACTCTAATTTCATGCTTTCTAATTATGTCGTGAAGCTCAACAACTTTGGCAATAATATTTTCGTATCTTGGCAATAGTCTTCCAATGGATTTTTATCCTATTGGGGTTAGTATCTTTTTTCTTTAATAACATAATAATGCAATGCCATCAAGAGTTGAATAGTTCAACACAATAGTTCAATTAGTTATCTTACTTATATTAATAATTCTTCATAAACTTATCTCATTCATGAACCATCACACATAACCTCTTGGTATGTAATCTCTGCACAATTCAAGATAAAACAAACATACATGGCTATATTTTGTATTAGCATATTACTTAATTAGCCAAGTGTTAATCATGTTAACAAGATAGGCAATATTAATCACTAATTTCTCAATTCATCATTTCAATGTCAAGTGACAAATTCACATATTAACTAATGATGATTGCTACACTCTCAGCTCACACTTCTTTCACTTTCACGGTTAGCATGTTCCTGATATCATCATCAAACTACACTTATCTCCACTCTGATAGCACTCTCTCTCTCTCTCTGCCACTCACTCATGCAGAACCTCTCTCTCTCTCTCTCTCTCATGGCGATAGTCTTTATCCCTAGCACCTAACATCCAAGTTGCATCGCAACCCTCTGGCATTCCCTCACATAATTGTACTCTTGGCTGTATGTTTTCTTCCTTACTGGCTCTCGACAACATAAATTGGGTTAGTTTTTTATACGGCCTTCTAGTATTCTCTCTCTATCTCTGAACTCTATTAAACGATAGTCTGGTTTCCTCCTCACCAACCTACCCCTCTCCCTTCTGAAATATATTCACTTGCACCTTCTCTATAAACTGATTATTCTCATACATTTGATTCTTTGAACTCCCACTCATACTGTTGATTTGTTCCCTCTCTTCCAACTGCTTAAAATATGCATTTTTTCCATACAGGTTGTTACTCTCACACACCTACATCTTTGATACATCAAAATAACTCAATTTCAATATGGCTACAACCTTATTACAATGTATAGCTTTACTCTATCACAAAGATGAAACAATGTTATTCAATCTACGGCATTCGGTTGATCCTACACATTCCTCGTTGATTGCGACTACTCTAGCCTATGGCCCGAATAGATTCTTTGATTATGGCATGTCTCCTCCCTGTGGCAATAGTCTCTTATCCTACAACTCTCTGAGACGGTTGTAACTCCTTCCTAACGTTATTCGGTTGCTAAAACCGCTACTAAGGTCTTTTCATCTAAATATAGTCCAACATTTTCATTTACTCTTCAAAAAACTCGGTTCAAAAAGTCTTGTTTTGGACTATAGCCCAAAAATTTGCTCTTCACCACAAGACAACACTCAAAGGCAATATGCTTTCAATCACTTTACTCTAGTGGCCTCCACATCCAAGTTGAATCTTCAAAGTATGAAAAGATAGAATAATAGCACCAACATTTTCTACATCCCAATCATATATATATTTGGAAAGGAAGTTCCTAATAGATACGAGCCATCATGTTCCTTCTTGCTAGACTATAGCCTTTCCTATTACCGCTTTTGATATCTCAAGACAATATCCTATTCATCACTTCCTAGACTAGAAATTTCCAATCCATCTCCGGTCCTTTTCACACTTACTTTTAAATTCTTCTACAAAAACAAAAAATAACATTACAACTTTACATCCATCTTGCATTCACTTACTCCAATGGTCCCTATAAGCGTAGTTTGAAGGGAAACTTAAACCGGCTCCACCTTTTCCACCAAAGAGAGTGTTTGAAGTGCAGTGGTCACATGCCCTCAATGTCATGTATGAATGGCCCTCAATTTGTCAGAGAAATGTTAGCAACAATTTTTATGACCCATTGTGGTTATTGTGCAGTCTGCATGAAGACTTGTTCATTGGACTAGAATGTTGAGGTTTCATCAATAACCAGGTAGTAGTTCTTAAACTTGAACTACACGAGCTCCGCCAGTCCCACCAAACATGCCATAACCATTTTTGGGATTCCAGCGCTGGAGGTGCTTGTGGAGATTTGTGCTAGATTACTAGAATTCCGCCCATGTAGATTGTTATTGTTTGAATGAGATGTTCAACTCAAACCTCTGGAGGTTCATAGTGGAAAAGCAAGCTTATAAATTACTTTCCTAGAATTCTTCATAAGCGGCAACAAGCACATACCGTTACCAAGACTTTCGTCTCCAAAAATAAGTTCCCCACGGCACGCTCCTGCTTTGAAGGTTATTAGATGGGGCCCGTAAAGGGCAATCCAAAAAAAAGATACGCCGGAAGGTGTACACAGTGCACGGTATTCTTTAGTAAAAGGCGAAAGAATAGTTCGCTCTGTGTTGAGCACCCGGCTACGTTAATTGTGGGCTATCAAGCACATTAATATAGGCGGACACTTCGGAACAACCTCGTACCAACGGTATGGGGCAATGTGGTCTCCAGTTCGGAGACCTCTGCCACTTGGTGTCTTTTCATATCTTTAGGATCAAAGGTTTGGTGGAGAGGAAGTTAAAGCTGCTTTTGGAGATTGGCACTGCACATATACATTATTTGATGGTATGCTGAGTTCCTATGTATTCTGCATTGACATAGATTCACTGGACTACAATGTCGAGGGTTTAGTCAAACGACAAGGTATTTCTTGAATGTGACGAACGTGACGAGCCCCAATCCCACCAATTTAACGTGTGAGGGCCAATTTTGTGATTGTTGTATAAAGGCATGTCTGCTTTCGATGGGTGACTGTTAAGATTGACGTTGTGTACATTCGTGCTAGATTGATTGGAACTCAACACATGAAGGTCGTCGTTGTGTGGAGGGCATGGCTAATGGAGAGATCACTTAGGTCAGGAACATAAAGAGAGACCTTGAAGACGATGAACAATTAAATCAGACACAATCTGAATATATTTGCTGACCCAAGTCGCTTGAAAGCAAGCTTATAATTTGAACTTATATGAGCCCATCCCCGATGAGGTCAACATCAGGAGCTCACCAAGGACATGTAGTCAAACACTTACATGCTACTGTGATTATAAAACTGTCGCTAGTCACAATCCAAGGTTTCAAGTTTGTCATCGCGATTCATTGCAAAGTAACAATTTGGTCACGAGATGTCTCGTTTGTACAACCTCTGGCCTGCACAAGTTGCATAAACCATGTTTCATAATGGGAGTCCGGTGAGGTTGAGCTTGCAGAAAAAGATCATGTATGAGGATTAGCAACACCAAGACACCTCATTCCTCCCCGTCTTCTGGGGACTTTTCACTTGCCAGCCCCCCGTTAGAGTCGCCTGATCTTCTTCCTCCTTACGAGGCTTTGTCTCCGCCTTCTTGGATGCTACCTCAATCTAAGGCTTCAGCTTGCCTTATGGTTCTGTTTTGGAAGTTTTGATGTAGGCCTTGCGTCCAGTTTGCTAGCGTGGACTGCTGGCCCTGCCCAAAAGCCCAGTTGATTGAAGAAACGAGAGATAGAAACTACAATTTAATGGCATCTAAATTCATATGGGCATAGTTTTGCAAGTCACAAAACTCCAATTTCTTAGTATTAGGAACTATTTGGTGCGCAATCTTTGAAGTTGAAAAAAAACTCTTGAGGTCAAGAGAACCTACTCCGTAAGCCTCAAATCATGTGTTGGATGTGAAGCTTTTGCCATCAGGAGCCTTGCATTGTTGTCGAAAGGTCTGGCGCTCCAAAGTGTGTCAAGTCTGCACCAGTTTCTCCTCGATTGCCCCCACAATTTCCGTGCACATTCCCCGACTCGATGGTAAAAACCAAAGGAGTCTCAGATTCCCAGATCACCAAAACAGTCTGAGAATCCAACCCAATAGGGAACCTCAAGACGGCAAGAAAAGGCTGATGGTTTAATATTGTATGAACGACTGTAGTGTGGTACAAGACCTTTAAAAAGGAAAGATCTGTGGATGAACAGGTCTGCGAGTACCGTAACTATTTATCCCACACATTTCTTAAGCATGATGAACTACACGAGCTCCGCCAGTCTCACCAAACCTGCCTTGACCATTTCCATGATTCGAGCGTGTGTGCCTGAGGTGCTTGTGGAGATTTGTGCTAGATTGATCAGTCTTCAGCGCGTTGTTTAATTGAGAAGTTCAGGGATGAGATGTTTATTGAGATGTTTCTGGATTCCAATGTGTAGAATGACTTTTAAACGACAGTACTCCGCCACTGCACAAAGTTCAAATTTTTTATGTCTGCAGTAGAGACTCGGCAACAGAAACTACACACTCCTGCTCTAGTTTTCATTGGGTGGGCTCCGAGAAGGGCAATCCCCAAAAAAGGGAAGGCCGGTGGCTATGATGTATTATAAACCTTGGTGTCGCTAATGATCCGATCACTAAGACTATGGGACAATGAGAGCTCCAGGCAAATGAAGTGCGTACTTGAGGACGAGGCATCTCAATCCAAACTCAGGACCAGAAGTGTACATGTCACCGGTGTGTCCCTTATTTTAGTGACAGGGCAGTACTAAGTTCTCATGTTGTCTGCAACCACAGGGTGGTGAATTAAGGTAGAGGGTGCATTAACCAGCACTATAAGCTATTTCAAGTACATATGGCTATGCGGTTGATAAAAAAAAATATACATTCATGTTAGCCTTTAGGCATATTAAAAGTATAAAGGATTTAAAAAAATAGTCACAATATAGTATTTCCTGAATATTTAAAGTCAAGACCACTAGGCCCTATGTATGATGGCCTTGCAAATGTTGAGGATCCCTATCTTCATTGCCTAGCCTCAACCCAACATAGTTGAGTACCAGACCCAAGCTAGATAAAAGCTTGACTAGTAGCGATACGCAAAGCCACCTGGCCGCCTCCATGATCCCACTCGGTTCAGTTGCATAAACGGTCCCCTTGCATCTTGGGTATCGACCCACTTTATGCCCATAACTGACCCTCTTGGTGCCCATAACCAACCCCCTTGGCTTTATGGGCATACCTCCTTGGCTTTGTGGACACCAACAAGCCATCCTAAACCCACCTTGAACTAACCCGTGATTGAGTGGAGCCCGTGTCCTACCTTATATCACGCCTCCTAAATGTGGCATTTAATTTTTAGACGCCACATTTAGATAATATAAGGTTTCTTGGATGCCAAAAATAAGAATTGAATGTTTTCTCCGGAAATGCTGCGCAGACGTGTCATTGGAGGTGTTCTCTGTTATGACACTACCATCGATGACTAGGGGTCCGTAGAGTCATAGACCCAACCTCATTGTCGAGGACGCCTAGTCGGCAAGGACACCTAGCCGTCGTAGACGCCTCGTGGTGGATTGGCAAATGCTTTTGACAACACAACAAGAGTTGAGTCGGATTTTAGCATTTTGAAATGGGAAAAAGATGACTTTCGACAATCAATGATAAACCTGACGTTGGAGGGCATCTTTCAAGCCAAGCAACACCGTGTTGTGATGGGAATTCTTGTTCCAACCGGGTTCGATGATGGCGTTGGGGCCCAATAGAATGAGCAACTGACACTTTTACAACTTATGTCACAAAAATTGATTAAATTTGAGGCTATTTGCCACTTTTTATATATTGCCGATTTTGAAGATTTTTGGATGCCAAATTTAAGCTAAAAGCGGGAAAATTGACATTTGCCATATCTTAGGAGGCCTGCCTTATATGAAGGTAGTGGAAGCCCTTAATGAGGTGGTGCCACTAATGGCACCTAAACATGTCACTCCGTGGACCTGGGCAAGCTTTTTTTTCCATGGTATTAGAGTGGTGGTGGTTGAGAGGCGGGTGTAAGTGTGGGTGTAGGGTAGGGTGATGGGATTGGCAACCTCTACCTTAGTTGCAACATAGTGAATGAATACTCGGCTCTCTGCCAACGCCCAGGTTGTCCATTAATGAGCACAAATATTAAATGACAAGTCATGAGTGCTTGCCATTCTATCACTCACAATACAACAAAGTTTGTAATGTGAGGGAAAGAAATACAAGGTATCTTGTCACCCAACATAAAAACTATTACTTAATTTGACACCCGATTTAGCTTCAAAGACCCCGAATTTAGTCTACTCGAACTGATTTGAAATCAATGAGCCACAAAACTACAGGGAGTCAAGCTTTTGTGCAGGATGGATGTGAGGTACATAGGCTCGTAAGCAAGAAATTTCTCATGCCCCTCTCCCCACGGGCCCAGCATGCCTTGCCCATCACGCATAGGGAAGCGTGAGAGGATTCATTCCCTCAGGGGCTTGTAATGTGAGGGCTATTCTTTCCTTCTGGGTGTGAAGGAAAACGGAGAAAATATTGAAGTGTCTTCTTCAGAGTACATTGACGTATCATACAATTACATTAGACACAAAGGTGCATGTTGGAGCTGATTGAAGAATAGATTGTAGTTTTAGAATAGCCTCTCCAATGGCATGCAAATACCTCTGAACAGGGTTTTACAAGTCACAAAACCCCAGATATTAGGATCACTTCATATTAGTATCGGGAAGCATATATTTATGCAGTCCTTCAACATGAAAGGAGAATTCTGAAGTCAAGAGCCTAAACCTTAAGCCTTGAACGCTGTGCTGGAGCTTCTCTACACATCCTTGCACATCCTTGACTGAATGTCAATTCATTCGGGTGCCAGACTCATGGATGCCAGACTGGCTTGACAATATAACCCAAAAGGGATTACAAATCAGAAATTTGATTGCTTACGAGCAATATCGCCTGTATACAAAAAGCAGAGTGTGGAATTCCACAAACTGCAATCATCATCCTGTTTTGATTGGAAAGCTCTACAATATTGTGGTCTGCAATATGTCAAATGCCAGTAATGCTATGTGGTTGTAAAGGGCATCATCTGTCCCCTGCGGTGAATTCATGTTCTGTTTGGTCTCAAGATTGTCATCCAGTTTTGGACGTTTAAATGATTTTTCCACGACATGCCTCAGACTTTTTGGATATGGAACACAGGTATCTCTCGACATTGTCGAGCCCACAAAGTTTCTTGACCTTGTCCATGGTTGCAGGTGGGTCAAGAATAAAAAAGTCAGCTACATCACCCCCTACATTGGCTCCACGATAGTCTTTGCGAGCAGCAATAACAGCATTGCGAATCGCAGAGTGTACTGATCCTGACAGCAACAGTGGAGGCTCACCAGATGCTGCCAAATTCAACAACACATGATGTGAGCTGATATGGTTGCAACTGTCGACACATCCTATATAGCACTTCTATGGTTGACTCATGAATGCTATTGGTGTTTGAAAAGATTCATGTGCAGATTTTTTATAGCACTAAGGATTCTAGACATCTGATTTAGTGTGGCCCACACTGTTCATCATCGTCCCACACTAATTGCCTTGCAATCGCTGGTGGCAACTAGTGCTACATGACAAGTTAGGACGATCGCTCCACTTAACATGGCACACCAATTTTAATGCAGATGTTTAGTGTAGTAGAAAACAGGTTGATCAACACGAGGTGACTTATCGATCGGACGTGTCAACCATCCACATGTTTTCTACTAGTGTATGTAGTGTCTGTGGAAGAAAATGTTGTGACTTGTGAACAAATTTGTAAAAAAGTAGCAACTAGGAGATGACAAAAATCCCCTTTCTGCGAGGTTTTACCTTTCGAAGAGAGGACACGATCGCTCACAGCAGGACTCTTGAAGAGCTCCACATTGAACTCTCTTGGAATCGTGTCAATGGTTGGTGGCTTGTATGTCCAAGTACCATCTGACAATAATTTCCCTTTTGCATCTCTCACGATTTCCTCTGTCAAGAAGAACCCAATCCCAAACACAAAGGCCCCTTCCACCTGCACAATTTATTGCAGTGCATCCAAAATGAAGAAGCCACCGACATCTTACAAACACTCCAACAATGAGGCTTGGAACGGCAATACTCGTGTCCCGGTGGATTGGGTCGTAAGAAAGGTTGCAAACTCACCTGCCCGATGTCAACAGCAGGGTTTAAGCTTTTCCCGCTGTCGTAGAGGAGATCTGAAGACAAAATCCTTGTCTCGCCTGTTAAGGTGTTCACCTCCACCTGAATAATCCAGAGGTACAAAAATTGTTATCACAAAAATGCAGAGAAGCTCACTAAACCCTAAACCCTAAACCCCTGTCGTTCATTGTACTTTGTGCTGAATTCAGGGACTTTTTCGAAAACTCGATGGGTGCACCGGTGAAAGCTGAGGATTGTGTTTCGAGTCAGGGCGCGGAGTTCCATTTTCTCTTCTCCCTTGTATCATGGAAGACAATGTGTTCACTAGGTATTTCATAACCTGCATATAGTTGCTACAAAAGTTGGAGTTTATAATACATATACCACTAATTGGTGAAGGACGCTTACCTCACTAACTGCAGCTCCGTAGAGAAGATACTCTCTCGGGGGCGGTGCCCAAAGCTCATGAGATTGTAAGTCGATGTTCGTGCTTCTAGCCTGGATACAAGATGAGAGCAAACAAGGTCAAAATTACTGTTCTCCTCAATCTTTCCATTATCTTCGACATGCATACATCAAAGATGAATTAGCACAAGAATCGACATCAAGGGTGACGGACTGGCGCCATGCCCTGAACTTTCTATCTTCATTTTGAATAGCCAGCACCCGAACTATTTGTTTTTAATTGGGGTAATGAAGCATCCCTGTGAAACAAAGGGTTCCATGGAATTGTACCGTGAGACATAGGGTTTCCCATGGGACTCTGCCATCAGGCTGTGCCTGGACAAGCTTCTCTTTCACCGGCAACAGCCGTTGGACCAAAACAGCACAACATTTCTGCACTGCCGCACATGTCCCCTCCGAGGTTGTGCTTCCTCCGTCAACAGTCGTGTTCGGTAGACTCAGGGTGTCATTTTGAACGACCCGGATTTTTGATACCAACTCCAAGCTCTGCTCCTGCAATCACATCGCCTCAATTCAATGAGGAAACCCCATTCCAAGCTCACTCACCGAAAAACGTCTCTCCACATCTGCATATAGATTTATGTTTGGAATAACTTGAGCTCCTTTCTCACGTGGTCACTCACTTGCATCGGCTCCTTGACAATGCAAATGGTTTGATATTGCATAGCATCACAGGCCTGAGGGGTAAAGCATGTTCTAAGATGTGTTATAAAACTATCTTTCCTAGGGCTACTTGAGGACTATCACACAAGAGATGTTGTGAAACCATCAAAGGATCACATCCATACGGTTAGATGTGGACCACGTTGAGAAAATTGATATGATTGGTTAAAATCACAGATATTAGTGTGACGCTGTGAAAATAGCTTTTGGGATGTGAGCACTTCGTGAGGTATAGAGTATAACCTATCATGAAATTATACGATCAAGCTTTCGGATGTGACAACAATTTCAATAGAGACCTCTGGGAGAAAACATTGCTAAACATACTTAGTTCCCAAACATTCGAGATGGAGAGTCTCATCTTGGGATGTTTGGGCAATTCAGGGTTAACTGAATACAAATATTTGCAATCTTGGTTATGAATTTTCTGCTTAGACTCACCTTTGTGCAAAGAGGACTCAGAGAGTATGCAATCACTTGTCTCACTTTCGTGTGCAACCCTTGCCCCATTTCCACTCCCTCAACCTCCGCAACAATGGAACCATCTTCAAAAATGCTGACAGTGGCCCTCCTGCCAAGTTTCAAGCACCCATACACGGAGGTGACCATCGCCACTCCTCGCTTCAGCCACCTGCTTTGCAGATTGAACCTATCAACTTCCTTTTCGCGCTCAATCAGTTTCGTACGATCCTTGAGCTGGTTCCAAATCGAATCCAATGTGAAGGCGTTCGCATCGCCCACTGCCTGCTCTCCATACAGCAGGGTTATACTCTGGTGGCTGTGCAGATTTTCTTCCCGAACTTTGTTTCCACTCATTCCCAAGAATGCTGCCACATGGTCTTGCACGGTGTCAGCCATGGCGGAGCCTTGCAAGTCTCCGGGGGCTCGCACTGCTCCCTTCGGAACGTTGTTGGTCTTGAAAATTGTGAAGGTGGCATCAAAACTGCCCACATTGTATTTCTTGATGGGTGCCTCAATTGCCCGTGGCAGCATTGCGCTGATATCTGGATGCCATCCACCCTCGATCTGAACGTCTACCTTCAAGGCTGTGATCTTCCCTGTCTTGTTGAATCCAACTTTGTACTTCGTCCTGATTGGGCTTCGACCACCGACCATGTGCATGTCCGTGTTTCGGTCCAGAGATACTCGCACCGGCCTTCGCAACTTGTACGCAGCCAATGCGACTGCAATAGCAAACTGCAAGTATAACCATATCTACTGTTTAAGGACTACACATAATTTGAGGTTTCTTCAGAAGATTGAAGAATTCAAACCAGAACTGAGATTTGTAAACAATGATGAAGATGTGAAGGCATTCAAGATCTCACAATTCCGTTCCTTAGTGCTTTGCCACCGAATCCGCCACCAAGTCGCCGTGTGATGACACGCACATTGTGTATGGGCAAATTCAGGCACATTGCTACTGTTCGTTGTAAAAGTTCCGGGTTCTGAGTTGAGGCGTAGATTGTGATGCACCCATCTTCATCAGGGATAGCCAGAAATGTCTGAGTCTCCATGTAGAAATGGTATTGCGTGGGTGTCAATACCTGAACATCAATTAGGTCGTGGATTATACATTGCTGTCAGTGCAGGGTTGAAAAAACCAGAGAATCTGGAAAATCACATGAGGAATCATAGTGATGACCACCGCTCAGTCTGCATCAATCTATCTCACTGAAGCCTTTACTTACCTCTCCTTCGAGCTGAAATTCGGCGTCGGCAAAACCTTTTTCGATGTCCCCAGCTAGACACACCCCAGGAGGTGATGGGTGTATTGAATTGCGCGCAATGGCGTCATCGAGATTCATTATAGGGGATCCAATGCTTTTGTCATAGTCCACCTTGACCTTCCCAACTGCAATTCTTGCGTTGTCATATGTATCTGCGACCTGTTACAAGTGCACGATCCATTATGTTGCAGAATTCAACAATTACAGGACCAGTCACCACAACGAATCTCAGTTGAAAAACTCAACATTCAGGCATTAAAGACTTCTTACAAACATGGTGGAGGGATGTTTTTAACTTACCACAACTCCAATTGGCTCGGTGACGTAGTTCACAGCGTCCTCAGCAAACAATGGTTCACTGTAATCAATCCAAGGGTTATAATATCCGACATTTTTTCCACCTTCGGGGATGTCACGAACGGAGACGTAATCAACAGCACCTTCGGACTGCAAGGCTTCCTCGATGTCAACCCCATTCAGCTTTGCAAATGGCTCTGTGCTCATCACGAATGCGGCATGGAGGCAACTTGGAGGCGAAGGAATGTCGTCGACATACACAGCCTCTCCTGCAAAAGGACGTGTTCAATTTCTTAACACATGTCGACGGAGAAAGGTCTATTGCTTACTCATAAATTCTTGTTTGAGAAGTGTCATGGGTCTGCTCACCTTAATGAGCTCAACGGGAGTTTCTTGAACAGCATGAGGATGTAAGCTAACCGAGACTTCTTGAGATTATTTTGACAAAATGCAAGAAGATCCACCTCATGCAGAGAAATTGAGCTGCAGTCCCTGATTAAACGTACCGGACGCTTGAAGCTGGGAGGCAACCTTCGACAGGGGTAGCGACACAGGGTAATGCTCATCCGTGACCGTCATGATTTGTTTGCCGACATGTGGGCACTGCAAAATTCAGCAACCTCACAGTTAGGCCTGGCCACCACTCAATGCTTTCCTACCTTGCACATACTAGACTATCATTGTGGAACTAAGGGCCCATATAAGATGGAACCTTTTGAAGAAAAAGTCAATCTCCTATCGGTTGTTGGTTTATTTAACAATGCGAACCTCTCGCAGGTGAACTTGATCCAATATGAGATGATTCCCTGTAGCGAGTAGGGAAAAAAACTCCCAAGTAGGTTGGTCATTATAACACATAACCGATCGCCGATTCAAGCGCAGAAGAGTTATCAGAACTTGTCATAATTTGTCATTCATGGAGGCGCAACATCATCTGTAACTTCCAGATTTTGTCCATGAGGCGATCAGTTATGATTGATGCCCAAATCTTTCCATCCACTCTCCTCTCGTTGGTTATTTAGTTTTTGAATGCTCGAGATTGGAAGAGCGTTGCCAAGTACATACAAGAGAGCACCGACCTTTTTCAAAAGGACTTCTCCTTTGCACTAGCGCAATCATCACAAGTTTGCAATTGAGCCCCAGTGGCCCTCCAATACATACACTTTTGTCACGCTGTGGATCCCTTGTTTTTGTTTCCTGTCTAAATCTTCTTGGTACGGGAGAGGAATCGTAGTGCCAATGAATCGAAACAGGGGACCTAACCATAAACAAGACACCCATTAGAACACATGACAGTGAAATTACTCACCACAGATGCAGGAACCACATCGGGTTCACTCGACACAAGTGGATTGAGAAACTCAAACAAGAATGCCACAGCCAAGCTGACACGAAACTCTGCCTTGGTCGTCCCTGCGCGAGGGACAATCTCCTTCTTCAGCAGCTCAACACATTCCAACACCAATTGAGGGGTTAACAGCTTGCCCGTGAGATGCTTCTCCACTCTCACTGCGCGGATCGCATGTTTGGTCCCGAACGCACCAAACGCAAGACGCACACTCCCAATCACACAGTTTTCTTGCTGCTTCGAATGAGCCCCGGACACAAGTTGGGCCAAGAAGGCTGCATTTGCGTACGAAACAGCGTTGCCGAAAGGCCTCGGTGCTCCTCGGAAAGTCTTGAATATAGTTCTGCCGGAATTCGACCCTCGAATCGACTGAACCAGTGGCACAAAGACAGATTGCAGCAGACTGAACTCACCGAGTGCACCTTTAGAGAGAAATTCCTCCAGGGTTAAGTTAGATACACTGTGAGTTCCAGAACCTTCATGACTTCCCACAGTGACAACTTTCACAGAGGCACCTGCACCAAGAAGAATGGTGGCGAGGTCGGACTCGAATGCGAGTTGTTGGGCCATCACAAGGTTGCCTCCGATGCTTCCCCAGTTGCGGACATGTCCGGCCGCGAGCTTCTTCAAGTGGTCAGCTAGCGCTTGCGCCACCGGCTCATCCTTGCTCGGGCCAGATTCCTCCAGAAGGACGATGAACTCTGCGATTCTGGTCGCTGCACCGACCTCCAGACCTCCGGAGCATCTTTGTACCGCCAGAAGCTCAGGAATCTGCGAAATCCATGTGACACAAGTATTGGTGAATAAAAAAAGCCATAACAATTGAACTGCACCGCCGAAAATCATCAATATTGAACCGTGTGTGATATGGGTATCAAAACTTCACGTTATGTAAACACATTTTCTACGTTGAAATCTTAAACAAGGATTTCGAAGGTTGATGAGCAACTGGTGCATGATTGTTGCATGATTCGTGGAGAAAATTCCATTGCCAAAACCTTCCAAGCATCGTTGGTATTTGGCATTGTTACAAATGCGTGCAACAAATGTAAGAACGACACAGGCGCGTTTGTTGAGCGGATGTCCTTGCGATGGGTTTACATTATCTTCAATTGGTTCCAGGAAGACAACACCTTTGTTGCAAATGAGTATTCCTACTTTGAGATAACCAAAAAACCCTCATGTTGCAATTCAATTGTTGCAATGACCCAAAAGTGTAGTAGTGATGATATATGAGTATTCACCTGGCTGATGTCCACGAAAACCTGGGGGGGCATGTCTTTGTAAATGCCAGAGCCGGTGTTTCCCACGACCAACTTCGTTTTGTGAATGCCATATCTCTCTTTAGTCACCTTCAACGCCGCACCCACTTCCGCCAAACTGCTGGCACTCACCCA
This sequence comes from Polytrichum commune, assembly GCA_950295325.1. Taxonomy (NCBI): domain Eukaryota; kingdom Viridiplantae; phylum Streptophyta; class Polytrichopsida; order Polytrichales; family Polytrichaceae; genus Polytrichum; species Polytrichum commune. The sequence continues at coordinate 43,255,239 of OX485807.1, forward strand.
CGCACGCTCTTCCTTGGTACCCTCCCCATGCCGGATGAACCTCATGGCCAAACTTGAACCCTCTGACTCCACCTCAGATTCTCTGGAATTCTTGTGTTGCAGCCGAGATTCCAGCTCCTCGATCAGGAACTTGGGAAACTCGGGATCCGCACTGGGGTCGTAAGCCGGCAGCTTCGAAGGATGCGCCTCAGATTTGTTTCCCCAACAAGTGTTGAGCCCCAAATCCTCCAGGTCCACATCGGATGCGAAGGATTTGCACACGTCGAGGATGGGTCGGTACCCTGTGCATCGACAGATGTTGCCTCCGATGGCTCGCTCCAGCTTCTCTGCGGTGGGACCTGTGCAGTGTGATTTGGTGGTTGATTCGTTGGTATGGCTGGATCCATCTGCTTTGGGTGAAGTTTGATTCTTCTGTTGCTCCTCCTGATCGTGTTTGAGGCATCCGTAGATGGCCATGGTCATGCCTGGAGTGCAGAAACCGCATTGCGTTGCGTGGAAGGCCGAGAATCGCTTGTGGATTGCGTGCAGGCCGTCCCTTTGGTTACCCAGACCTTCGGTGGTGGTGATGGCGCAGCCATCGATGGAGCATAGGAGCACCAAACATGAGTTGACGGTGCTGACCTTCACTTCCTTCGTCTCTGGATTGTACTTCGTGAGCGCCACCACACATGCCCCACAACCACCTGCATCTCATGGGAATCATCATTGCCACAAGAGTTCAGTTGCAAATTGCAATGCGTAGAATGTTGCATCGAATGGACTCAAGGTTACACGGTTTTGAATCTATAGCACTCGGGGTAAAATTGCAACTCCTTCGAGGAAACAATGTGAAGGTGGCCCCCGAAAACTCGTGGAAGGGACTAAATATCACAAGATTTCGAATTTTCAGCACTCAGGCAAAATATTAAGATTCTAAAACCTATAAAACTGTGCCCAGAAAACTCGTACAAGGATTCTTAGCAGAAGTAGCTGCGAATTTGAGGTCAAAAGTGACAGAAGCTAAGATTGGCTGTTTCGGAAGTGGCGCCAGCTGAGTTCATGATTTCAAATCTGTAGCACGGAAGGAGACTGAAACTTCTTCCGGAAATCACACAAAGATGACACTCAGGTTAAATGTGTCAAAACTAAGGTAGGATGCATCGAAAGCACAGAAAACACAAGCAAGAATTTTTAGCATAAGTGGCTGCAGATTTGAGGTAAAAAGTGACAAATCTAAGGCTGGCTGGCTCTGTTTCGGAATCTGCGGGAACTGGGTTTGATGGTTTCGATCTATAGCACTAAAGCCAAATACAACTTCGTCAGGATGCAACATCTTTAAAGATGACCCAAAAAATAAAATTAAATCTTAGAAAAAAAAGACGGTGCAAGGATTCATAGCAGTATCAGCTGCAAAGTTGAGGTCAAAAGTGACAAAATCTAAAGTCAGCTATTTCGAATCAGAACGCAGCGTTGAGTGGCAGAGCATAGAGAACCAGGAAACGCTTGCAGGGATTCTTAGCAGAAGTCGCTGCAAACTTCAAACTTCAAAGAAACCTGGGGTTGGCTGTTTCGAAGGGTTGATGATTTCTGTGAGTTTGTTTATCGATTACCTTCGCCGCACCCTCTCTTGGTGCCTTTGAAAGGCGTCTCCGCACGGATGAAGGAGAGAAGGGTAGTGGCTGGATCCACAAATGGCAGCTCCACTCGCCGACCGTTCAAAGCAAATACCAATGGCTTCACCGAAACGCTCGAATCTGTAGTAGGCCGCCCCATTTTCGATCCCTACCCTCACTTCGACTACAACCAAATTGTGCAGCTTGCCACCAGCAACGTTAACTACCTACTTGCAGCAACTCAGCAGCTTTGGGGGATCAGTTGTAGTTCACCAAAACCTAGCTCTGCTCGCACCACAGGTCAAACCTCCAATTTCTTTAGCAACAACCCCACTCCATGCTTTCAGTTCTTCAATCCTGCAAACCCAAAAGCCCGCTCAAACTCATCGTCTGCAACTCCTCAGCATGGGCTAACTCCACAGTCCACGGTCAGCTTGAGAATCCCTCGATTCCAGCAGCTCCTACAGCAGAACTCCCTGCATGCGATCTGCAAGCACGTGGCTAAGCTTGCTGATCTTGAACACTCTGGAATCTGCACTCACCTCAATCCTTGGACTTCATAGCTAAAACTTATGCTCAAACTCTACAGAATCCATCCCCAAGAAATCCCCCGGACACCAGCATTCACCCTGTCACCTAAACTCACCAAATCTTGCTGAAAGCCCATCTGATTAATGCAGGAACTGAAGCAAGTCATAGTATGTACTTCAAAGTCCTGACCCGAACTGCCACGATCTAGTAAACTTATATTCCACCAATTCCCCCCTCCCACAATCCATTCGGCGGACGCTAAATCCCCCCCCCCCCCCCCAACGACCTTTTCGGGGGGGGGGAACATTCTGTCTGGGGCTAACTTGCATTTTTGAAGGCTACTTGTCCACAAATCCCATATTGAGTGCACTTCATTTTCAAGGTCTCAAATCCAATATATATGTTCACTTCCATTGAGTAAACAAGCAATTGACTAGAATTCATTTTCAAAGTGAAACCGCCAATAAAGCATGTAATTCACTTGGAAGTCAAAAATATTACAAAATCCTCATTACCATTGAAGTTATAATTTTTGTCACTTACAATTAAAAGGGACTTTGTCATTCTAAAATGAAACTAAAATTTTTATTTTTTATTTTTCATATAATATAATGTATTATAATATTTAATATTTAATATTTAATATCTTCTACAATCACAAAGTTTTCATACGCATTTAAACTAGTTAAGTAAGATTGAATGCAACTAAGTCTCATATATTCCAATTAATCCTAATTAAGCCCAATTAAATCAGAAAATATGCTTACCAAAATAATTAAGCCTAATTAATCATAAATTATATTTACTGGAGTTAATTCCATTTAAATCGTGACTAATTCCAGTGAGTACATTTTATAATTAATTAGGGTCAATTAATTTGGTACGCATATTTTCTGATTTAATTGGGCTTGAATAGGATTAATTAGGATAATCAGAAATTATTAGACTTAGTTGCATTCAATCTTACTTAACTAGTTTAAATGCGTATGAAATCTTTGTGATTGTAGAAGGTATTAAATATATATTATATATTATATGAAATTACATTATATGATATTTTTAAAAATCATAAATTTGAGTTTCATTTTAGAATGATAAAGTTCCTTTCAATTGTAAGTGACAAAAATTATAACCTCAATGTTAATGAGGATTTTGTAATATTTTTGACTTCCAAGTTAATTACATGCTTTATTGGCGACTCACATTGAAAATGAAATCTGCTGTAGTCAATTGCTTATTTACTTAATGGAAGTGAACATATATATTGGATTTGAGACCTTGAAAATGAAGTGCACTCAATATGGGATTTGTGGACAAGTAGCCTTCAAAAATGCAAGTACACTAGTTTTTTCGAAATCGGTCGGGCGGGCAGCAGTTTTCGGTCGGGTCCAGAAAAAATGTCGGGGGGCTGCCCCTGACAGAATATTCCCCCCCCGAAAAGTTCGTGGGGGGTATTTAGCGTCCGCCAATCCATTCCAGGAACTCTGGAGCAGCCATTTGCAGCCCGTCAGCTTAACCCAGATACAGCCCGGTGAAATTTCCGAATATTCATGTCAATCTATACTATTTCCGGCAGAAACAGTGCAGGCAGTCGACACCGAAGCTACATGCATCACTGCACTGTATGTTGTATTTTTACTGTCACCAATTCATTTTGTCTTGTTCAATACTCATTGTAAACCGGCCCTGCAGTGATACCAACACTTGATGCAAACCTAACACTGTTTGTCATTCCTTGTGAAAAAATTTGGACATTACAGATTTACAGTGATGCAATACTGTCACTTTCTACGTGGTTTTTCATCAAAATTTCAATTATCCATGACAGTAATGCATTACGTAACTGTTGAAATGCAAAATATACCAAAAATGGATGAATTAAAAGTAAATTGGGTTGAGAGGATTCATAAACTTATTCATAAGAAGTGTCGTTAGACATCACATTGTTCACATTTATAATAGTGTTATGTGGGATTGACATTATTCCACAGAAGAGTCCCCATATTCAGATTGAATGTGAAAATATTTTGTGGCATACTGTCAATCCCACAAAACATTGTTATGGATATGAATATTGTTATGGAAAAGTTACCACAATGACATAGAGTATCATAGGTAGTATGATTTCATTTTGGGTCATTGGGCCTTGGATAGGCCCTTTTAGCTCTACTCCCACTTTTCTTTATGATGTGTGTTCAAGGTCAAACGCATGCCGCACGCAAAGTGATCAAACTTTAAGGTAGACGTGCCTAATTCAACTTCTTATATGAATCAGACACCTATACGTGAGTGCTATGTGATGTGGTGTGGTGTGGTGTGGCTTCAAAAACAGATACCAAAAAGACATGTGATTACAAGAAATTGGACTACATGCTCAAAATATGATAATTATTATAGGTTTGATAGTCAACATCATCGAGGGGGCTTATATGAACATTTAAAATCATGAGAATCTCCACTTTGATAATGAATAAAATATTTAAATGAGCTCCAAAAACTTTGAGGAAAACAACTACAAACTCAAGTAGGATTTATTAACGATCTCAAACTACTTGCATGTTTCATGTCCTAGGAAAATTGGGCTAGTCAGAGGAAGTAGCTATATAAGACCCATCTACCTTAGCAAATAGATTTCAAGGCCATCGTAACCATTTTCCTCATCGTTGATTTTTGGAGTTATGAATATGTTTCTCTTAGTCGTCATCACAGTGAAGATTGTCTATGTTATTAATTGGTCATATAGCTCCCCTCAATTATGTTGACTTCTTAGCCTAGAATGGTTAACAAAATCTGAGCATTTAGTCCACTCTCTTTTCAACACATGTCTTTTTGTTGCTTGTTCTTAGATCCAGACATAGCCACACACCACTCAAATATAGGTGTCAAATTAAGATCATAAAATTAGGCCCGCTCGTCTTAAGGTATGTGGTCTTATGTGATTGTTGTTCTTGATCAAAACCCAACTATATGGCAAGGCTCGTAGTTCATAATGGACATCAAAAAGACATGTGCCACAACGAGATTGGACTATGTGCTCAAGGCATAGAGGACACATAAAGGTTATTCTAGGTTCAATAGTGAACATAGTTGGGAAGGTCTATGTGATGGTTTAAAGAGAAGGAGAATCTTCACTTCAAACTCTCCCAAACTTGGAATGACAATCTTCATTGTTCACAATTATTGACCAGATGAGACAATTAGGCCAAGCCAATTCAATAGTGATATTTGTGTAGAATTGAAAGTGCCCATGATAGGGCCGCACACCTTGGTTTTCCAACATCAATTATGGTCCAAACTTTCAAAATCAATGTGGTCCACAATAATTTTGCGCCGCATCAAACAATTTGATCCAATTTAAGATTGTCATAATCTAGTTACTTGCAATGTTTGCCAAAGAGGGATTAAACGTGGAGTTTGGTGCCTCTTTGAAGGACTCTCCTATCAAGACTCATTTGAGCTTCTTGCATTAGAGCCTAGTTTGATACATGAGTGGAACTCTGGAGACCTCCCTTTCATTCATACACATTTGAGAGGCTTTTAAAATTGGATCATGCTCATCATGTGCAAGGGTAGCTTAACCCACTGATCATTATAGAAGGTTGGTTTTTAATAAATCAACCCCGTTCATTTAGCATGAACACATAAGATTCATTAAACATGGGTTAGTTTATGCATAAAGCTTTCAAACTTGTCTTTTAAGCAACTCGCTTGAGTTTGACATGCACAATTTATTGATAATTCTAGAATGTATCAAGTTGAAGTTGTCACAACATACTTCCACCCAAATATCAAAATATCATTCACATTGGGGGGGGGGGCATTAATCCGGCATTACACTAGAAAATGTGGTGAGAGAAAAGATAGAGCCACATTTAAAATTTAATGTAAACATTAGAAAAATATTAAAAATGTACAATATTGGAGATACATTATATTCCAAACATATGTAGCATATAAGTAAAATATTCCATATATAAGCACATTGCTTCATAGAAACCCCCCCTCTTAATTCCAGGTTGTCCATATTTCTACAAGGAAGTTACCATCATGTGCATTTACATGGGGTCGATGACGAATGTTGCAGACCATATCACGGGTCCACCCGCACTTCTTGGTCAAGGCTTCTATTAGGGTAAGTAACCACTCAATAGTTGTATTGTGCCCAAAGCACCTATGCAAAATTACTGTTCAAATAAAAGTTGTAAAACTAGAAGTTAGCTAATTTTTTGGACCTTCTTTGTGTGAAGAAATCTTAACTCATTCATACCCTTGATGCTAACTAACTTTCTACTAATGATTAGCCAAATATTTTTATTGAATTCGTGACTCTCACTTCCCCATTCCTTCTTCGTCATGCTACGAGGTGGACCACACTATTTCTTACATCATCCTAAATTAGCATACATTTTTAAACCATGAATAATATTTTAATGGTAAGTTATTATTATAGTATTATTTTCAATGTTTGAATTAGAAATCAATAAAATAGTTCATTTTAATAAAATAGTTAATAATAGTTTAATCATAATGAAACACAAATGGTGTGGTTTTCATAATCAGTGTCATGTTCAAACTTGGACAAGTTTGGTAACAAGTTTGGTTAGTTCTAATAGAGGGGTTGTGAAATTGAGTACCTACACTATATATGATATGTTGTGTGGCTTACTATTTGAATTTACACAATTCTATATCCTTTTAATATTGGTGTAATTTTTTAACCAAGTAAAGTTATTAATATATTATGAGCACATAGTTCAATCTCCTTTCAACACGTGTCTATTTGCTCTTCAGTCTAGTCCAAGTCATTTCAAATGGTTTTGCCACAAACTTACACAGAATTAAGTTTAATGTGGGATTGATGAGAGGTATGATCATATACAATAATTCCCTCTCAGCCTTGACAATTGATGAGCTTGCCGGTAATATTATGCATGGATGGTACATTTATTTTTTTCCCAACACCTACCATAAGGGATACAATACAAGTTTACCCCTATATGTTTATTGTCGATCCATACTTAATTTACCTAAGTAGAATGACTTGGAGTTATAAACCCCAAATTAGGTGTTATTTGGCTAAATGTAATAAACATGGCTCAACATAAGCATCAATGTTTCACCCTCCCCATCGATAGGCGTTGTGAGGAGAGAGGCGGTTATCATATACGGTAGTATTTCTCATCCATTCAACATAAAACTTGACCCCTTGTAGGTTTGTTGCAGACTCATTTCAAATGACCTCGTGCAAAGAAAACTCGGGGTTTTTGGAGCTACTTCCAATGTCAAATCAACGTTTTAAAAGAAATGAACTTTATGATGCATACTATTTCATGGCCTTTATGTGGGACGATTGAGAGGTATGCTTGTACATGATAATTCCCTCTCTCCACGTTCACAACATGTACAACTTGGGATTCGTGGTCTCTATGTAGACTCACCATTGTGGATGAAGGGGTTGTAGTCAAAACAAGTCCCCTATCAAGTCAAGGGGCCGATCCATTCCAACTGGACTCTACTTGATTAATAAAAGGTCTCTGGTGCTACGTCCAGAGTCGCCTCATATACAAATAATCATGTACGGGCTATAATACGAATCACTACGTTTTTGCCTTCGCAATGGAAGAGTTTGCTCAGAGACTACGAATCCCTAGCCAACACGTACGGCCAGGGATTCGTGTTGTTCGCGCAAACTCATCCATTTGTGTAGGTGAAATCGTAGTAAATGGCACTATAACCCGTAAACGACTCATTGACTTAAAAATAGCATCAGAAACTCCAAATGAGTGGATTGAAGTCTAGCTAGAATGTATCAACCCTCAATCGTATAGGGGTTTTGTTTCGACTAGAGCCCCTTCATCCATGACGAATGAGGTTATGCAAACACCACGAATCCCTAGCCAACACGTATAACCAAGGATTCGTGTTGTTCGCGCAAACTCATTCATTGTGTAGGTTAAATCGTAGTAAACGACACTATAACCCGTAAACGACTCGTTAACTCAAAAATAGCATCAGAAATTCCAAATGAGTGGATTGAAGTCTAGCTAGAATGAATCAACCCTCAATCATATAGGGATTTTGTTTTGAATGGAGCCCCTTCATCCACGACGAATGATGTTACAATCCACCCTCTATAAGTGTTAACAATTGGGAGTGGTAATATTGTTAACACTTATAGGAATATAGAGTTTAACAAATCAAAACATAACACGTATAAATGTAACACAAGTAAAATATTGTTATAATACCAAATGAAGTTCCAAAATACAATTGAGGAGTCTCACTCCTCCATTTCCACTCCTCTAGGGTGGAAGAAGCCATCTATAGAGGTCTGAACTCTGAAGCCTGAACTCTGAAGCCTTCCCCATCTCTACTGTCCTAGATTAAATTGAAAGACATATGCAAACTGACTCTAAACCACAAGGACACAAACCCTATCCACAAAAATAATACAGCACCCTCAAAATTAATCAGACAAAACTCGCCGCCGCTGCCGCGGGAGACTTGGAAGGCAGATTTCGGCCAACCATAACTCACTCGTTAGAAGTCGGAATTCGACAAAACTACTACCATTGGAATCGTCTCCTCAATAGCTTTCTAATGGTATGTGATTCGCCCTACAAGTCTGAAATTCGAAAACAACATTCTCAGAAATTCGAACGCTGGTAGACTAGCTCAACCTGCTAGGGTAAACTGAGTTGACGAGGGAGGGACTTGCAGTCAATATCCTAAACCCTAATAATTTCTAAATGGGGGGTATGTTACAGTATGTTACAATATATTACATGTGCTATGTTACAGTATATTGTATTGTATGGTATTATATAGTATAATAATAAGTTAACAGATATAGAGGGCAAAATTACAAAGAGGGGAGTAGCCAATCAGTTAACAATTAACAGTTAACAGTTAACGTTATTGTAGTCTCCCCAAGTAGGGAGTAGAAAAAATGTTAACACTTATGGAATTTTAACACTTATAGAGGTAACACTTATAGAGGTAACACTTATAGAGGGTGGACTGTATGCAAACACCACGAATCCCTAGAGAACATGTGCCCAAATGCGACATGACCCGTCAAATGGAACAATACTTGGGATCACACCTCATGTTCACGGTGACCAAGGCTGACGGCATCCTTAGGTCATGTCCGGGTGATCTTTTATTCCGAGTGGATGCGGGCCCTCGATTTAGCATTGAAATCCCCTTGTTAGTCAAGTGTCTACTATATGTCGCTGGCTTCCTCACTCAAGAAACTTCACTCATCATGAGAAAGTGCAGTGGTGCTTCCCCCAAGGGTGTCCTTTCCATGGACTCTTCTTGGGGTACGTGAGAAAGTTGCAAGTGTGTGGAAAGCTCGACCATGCACGGCCGCCAAAATATTTATTTGTAGGTGACTAGAATTCTTTTTAAGACTGGACTCAAGAACAACTATACTGTAGCTGACTATAATGTTTTTGTAAGGAAGTGATATATATTCGAAGAACTTTTGCTTCGTGGTTCGCTTCGGTTCGAGGTCTCGGGTATTCTCACGTCACTGAGGGTCGTCGAGAAACGCCTTTATACGATCACTCACAATGTTGGGCTCCGGAAAAAAAACCTTCATGTAACACTATCAACATTAGAAAGGATATGTAGTGTTTGATAACCGTATGAAAGTAGGTCACAATAAACGTAAACTCAAACACTAAATATCAACTATGGTAATATGTGGAAGTTACATGTTTGAATTTAGTGTTAGTAAAGATATGAAATCCATGTTTCACATGAAGGAAGGTGGTAGTAGGGAAGGTGGCGGCACATTTATGTCTAATACTAATTGTTAAGGAATTGAAAATTAGTGTTGAGCAGGGTAGGGTGGTGACAACATTAAATATAATCAACGAGCCGCTAGGGGCCAAAGGCCCACCGCTGGTGGGAGAAGAAGTCCACAAGAAAGTTGGCACGTAAGAAGTTGACAAATTTCAACCTTCATACTAAGTAACCAAGGAAGACATGCATACCTTATGTCGCGGATTAATTAACCGAAATTGCAGACATGTTATCTGCCTTCATCGAATTCCTCTCTACAAAGATTATTTGACCTAGACAATCACACTAAAGACTATTTCAACCGCTAAACCAACCAAGAATCAAAGGACATAAGTATGGAACCCTGAGAATCACCCATTTTCCTCATAATTAAGCACCCACTTCTCGTAGGATGTGCAACACTCAAAGAGTGCAGACAACAAATTGACAAATCCAAATCGTGGCAATGACAATTCTTGTAATTTTCAGAACTCGTACAAATGTCTTATTCATTATCAAAAGACTAGTGTCCATAATTTTGCCAACACTAAAATCCCAATCTTTTGATTGTATATGCATTCCAATGTCAAGGAAAGATAGCATTTGGACATGTAAAGGATTGGTTGTGATAATAATCTCATATATGTTGGTGAATTATACACCACATAAGGGGCATTCGAAGGTTTGTTCTTGTTTGAATGGAGCACATATAATCATTTTGTTACTTGAGGCGTTGGTTGCGAAGTTTGCAAGATATGCGTTTGTTGCTCCATATGGAGTAGAGCCTTGCATGGACATTGTAGCATCAATATATGAATTATGTACTAATCGATATTGTTGCTTACGATTTCCCATCTTTGTCACGTCACATATTGCACAACAATGTAAGTCTTTAAAAAATAAATTTGTTTGTATTGACCAAGAATCATGCATATCACTTTTGTGAGATCAATATTGATCTCATGGTTGAAATTGTTGCATACGCCTTATTCGAATTTGTTCGTGTACCTCTTTTTTAAACCTCATCGTACTAATTATGTCTTACTTCAGCCAATCAATTCAATTCAATACATTAAGTTGTTTAAAGACTTGTTTGTGTGAAAAAATCAGATTTATATATATAACATGCATAATATGCATTTCCGTCAGCACACAAGCGTATCTAAGAAGATATATAATTTATCTGTCGGAAAAAAAAACAACATGATAGGTAAGACACGATATTTTTGTTATCTATTTGTGGATTTTCTCTTGAGCATCCAATACAAAGGGTCGGCCGATGGGTGGCCCTCATAATATTGTAGCTTCGGAAAGGCTCGGATTGGTACATACGTATTAGTTGTTTATCCTTTCTATCAATCATATATTTTTGTGTAGTGGTATAGACAACGTCCATATGGAAATGTTATGCAAATGAAACGTATAGTCTAACGACGCCCCCCATCTTGAGAGGTGGAAAGCGGGCGTGTTGACGTAGTCACCTGTGTGGTGATATCGTTTGGCCTACGTACACTCGTCCATTATTCTTGGCATGAATTATGTAATATAATAAATATCAAGAGTTATATCCAATGTAACGATGAAGCACAAATGCAAAATTATAAACGTGATAAACGAGGTGTACCTGCAGGTTATAGTCTAGACGCTCAAGGACCGCGCTTCTCATTTTTTGAACATAAAGCTCCTCCAAAAGCTGGAACCAACGCATCATTGGATCCCGAAATAAGGACTGGATTTGCACTTGGAAGAATAGGGACCAATGGATCGATTTGCGTCTAGATATTTTATTCCTTCATTACGCGCAATATACATTTTGTACGATCGTAGGACAAATCGTACCATATCGTGGTGCCAGTAATTTCAAATTCATGGTAAAAGCGGAACATTTGATGTGACGTCAAATCTCCGGAGATGACGGTTTTAAGCATTGTTTTGGCTCTCCAAGTTGGGAGTGTGACTTCGATGTTTGTGTATTGGATATGCAACACGTCTAGAAGCACCTTCAAGTAACTTGAGGAGGATGTACATTTAGAAAATTCAAAATTGTAGTGGTAATGACATCTATATGGAAGGAAACAAAATTGTTTGGTAATTAAAAAATGATACTGCACGATGTAATAGGTGTTCGAAACAATGAATGTATGTATGACATAAGGTGCATACTTGGACATGACAAGCCACCATGGATCTTCTCAAAATCCTTCCAATATTTTGCATGCTCTGTAATGAACTGATTAACCTCTCGCACAGTGTCGAAACCAGGTGGGTTCAATAAATTTTTGTAGCCGCAGACGTCCAAGAGTCGTCGTTGGGTTTCGGTAGAATAGAATTTTTTGTATTGCGTGATTTTTTTGTAACTGTTTTTGGCAACTACGCCTTGAATTTTATGAGCAGGCGGAAATAGTTGATTACATGATGACTACAGTTGGCATTGGTGGCCACCATTGTAAGCATTGCGCAATAAACGTATGTTTCATGACATTTGGATCACCAAACTATTGAAAATACAACGATCGTATGGATCTATAATGACGAAATCATATAGCGTTTTGTGATGCTAAAGAATCTTAGTTCATTGATTCAACACAATGGTATGTAGTTTAATTATTTCGATGGCCTTAAACTATCACTTCACTATCGACAACCAATACTAATAGACATATTGGTTTCTATAAAAACATATGCATTATATAATTTACAAAGGCGATTAGTTATGTCACTAGTAGAAAATCATGACCAACTCAACAAAAAATCAACAGATCTATGTTGATCCGGACACTGCATTCATCGATTTCACTGATTTCTGAACTTTTATAAAAATAAACAATTTGTTGCCTATTTTTTTGTTGATCTGAATAGTACAATGACCAAATCAACAAAATTTTGGGATCTTTTTAGAATATTCTATAAATTTTTATGTCTTTTGCAATTTATGGACTTGTAAATGTATAAGTGTGGAAATAATTACGAATTCGAAGGAAAGAAAATATTATAAATATTAATAATAGACGGTAACTAGTAAATGATATACTATAAAAATAAATAATAATAGAGGACCGTAAATAGTAAATTATAAATTATAAACTGTAAATTATAGAGAGTAAAAATTAAATAATAGACAGTAAATAGTAAATGATGGGTAAAAAATAATAAATAGTGGGAAATAAACAATAAATAGTAAATAGTAAAAATCAAAAAATAAATATTACACAGTAAATATCATACAACAAAATTAGATAGTAAATAGTAAAAGAAAGGCAGTAAATTATATACATCAAATATTTACTGTAAATATATATAATAAATATATACAATAAATATACAATAAATGAAGGCAATAAATTATATACAGTAAATATTTACTATAAATATATACATCAAGTAGATAGTAGAGAGAAAATAGTGGCCTTAATTAGTCTAGAAAGGTTTGAAGCACTCCATATGTAATATGTGTGATGTGATGACTTAGTGGTTAAGGCACATCTGTGGGTGTCACTAGGTGCAAGGTTCGAATCCCTTGGCCTTGCCACCTAGGTGAGTGGTAGGTAGTTTATTCTTGTAGGTGAGGTATAGGTTGAGGGTTACTTGGGAGGGGTTAGAAGGTGCGGACCTACAAACCATCCATGTATGATTTTTAATTATATATATATATATATATATATCATTAATTTAAATTACCTCTGAACTATTTATCTATAAATAAATAAAATAAGTTTTTTAAAAAAAATATTTTTGTGACGAGATCAACTGAAAAAATCAACAAAATTGTGTTACATCATGTCCAGGTCAACGCATCCTAAGTAACAACTGCGACCAACAAAATTTTGTTAATTTTTTGTTGATCCGGACGCAGAATTTCTACTAGTGTGCAAATTTCGTAAAATCCGAAAAATCACAACTATGTTGAAAGCCCGGAACTGCATCATTTTTTACAAAAAAAAAGCATTGCCACAAAAGACAAAGATAGACAAAAGTTCTCACCAAAGAAAATCACATTGGATAACCTTAATTAATCTAGATCAGCAGACAATCGCCTTGCAATTTACATATGCCACATGTAGTTAAGGTTTTAGCTAGGGCTCAAACCAACCCAAAGAAAACAACCCAAGGACTAGGTCTCTAGGAAGACTAAACTAGTGTTTATAAGGATTAATGTCACATTGGATTAAGGTTCTTATAACAATCTAGGTCTTTTAGTCTTTTCATTCCTTATGGTTCATTGGTGCTTTGAGTTGTGTGTGGGTTTGTCTTATCTGACGACTCCTATCACTCTAATTTCATGCTTTCTAATTATGCCATGAAGCTCAACAACTTTGGCAATAATATTTTCATATCTTGGCAATAGTCTTCCAATGGATTTTTATCCTATTGGGGTTAGTATATTTTTTTCTTTAATAACATAGTAATGCAATGCCATCAAGAGTTCAATAGTTCAACACAATAGTTCAATTAGTTATTTTACTTATATTAATAATTCTTCATAAACTTATCTCATTCATGAACCATCACACATAACCTCTTGGTCTGTAATCTTTGCACAATTCAAGATAAAACAAACATACATGGCTATATTTTGTATTAGCATATTACTTAATTAGCCAAGTGTTAATCATGTTAACAAGATACGCAATATTAATCACTAATTTCTCAATTCATCATTTCAATGTCAAGTGACAAATTCACATATTAACTAATGATGATTGCTATACTCTCAGCTCACACTTCTTTCTCCTCAGGGTTAGCACGTTCATGATATCATCATCAAACTACACTTATCTCCACTCTTATAGCACTCTCTCTCTCAGCCACTCACTCATGCAAAACCTCTCTCTCTCTCTCTCTCTCTCTCTCTCTCTCTCGTGGCAATAGTCTTTCTCCCTAGCACCTAACATCCAAGTTGCATCTCAACCCTCTTGCATTCCCTCACATAATTGTGCTCTTGGCTGTAGGTTTTCTTCCTTATTGGCTTTTGACGACATAAATTGGGTTAGTTTTTGATACGGCCTTCTAGTATTCTCTCTCTATCTCTGAACTTTAAGGAGATAGTATGGTTTCTTCAGCACCACTTTGTTCCCCTTCGCACTGGTTCAGTCAATTTCTTCTCACTCTCTTCTCACTCTCTTTATGGTTCTTCCTCACCAACCTACCCCTCTCCCTTCTGAAAGATATCCACTTGCACCTTCTCTATAAACTAATTATTCTCATACATTTGATGTGTTTGAACTCCCACTCATACTGTTGATTTGTTCCCTTTCTTCCAACTGCTCAAAATATGCATTTTGCCCATACAGGTTGTTACTCTCACACACCTACATCTTTGATACATCAAAATAGCTCAATTTCAATATGGCTACAACCTGATTACAATGTCTAGCTTTACTCTATCACAAAGTTGAAACAATGTTATTCAATCTATGGCATGTCTCCTCCGGACGAGACTTGTATGTGAGCGATGGGCGGAGAGCAGAAAATGGTGACCATAATCCAAATATATATATTTTCTAAATTTAGCTCGCAACATTTAGCAGTTTGGAATATATTTCAAAAATATTTCAAAAATATTTCTTTTTTTGGCCAATTTTTGAGACCTTTAACATTGGACCTAGGGGGTTTAAAGATTGAGAAATTCCTTTTTTTTTCCTATTACCGTGCTCTCACTTTCCAGTAATATTGGTTGATTTAAACAAATTTTTTTTAACGGGTATGTTTTCGTTGTCTTCTACAAGATGAGTATCATCTATTTCTTCCAAGGTCGTTTCTCAAGGGCGCCAAGCACCTTTCTCAGGGATATATAACCTTGGGCTATGGTCGATTTTTTTTTTTTTTTTTTCGATTGATTTTTTGCTACCTGGTCACTATAGGGTTGGGCTATCTACTGCTAGGGTTATGGATGAGGACGGAGGTGTTGTTGTTTCACTTGGTGACTGCGTAGGCCTGTTTCAACCATATGTGGAGGGTGGGGAAGAAGAGCAGGTGGAGGTTTGTAGCTAGGGGCTTGAAGTGATGGGGGATCTCGAGGTCCGATTAGTTCCGAGAGGAGACCCTTCACCAGCACAGGAAACTAGTGACACCTTGGTTTTTGAGGAGAAGGTGGAGGTGCCCTTGCCACCTCATGCATACTCGAAAGTTGGAAAAATCCCCCCGGGAACTTATTCCCGGGAAACACTTAGTGGGTTGAGGGGACGAGATCCATTGTTGAAATGTTCTCACCTAGGACAAATGCCAAGTGTGGTGCCGAAAATGGACGTGAATGTAGTATGTCCTGTAGTGGAGCCGGAGGTTCGTAGTTATGCCGAAATGGCAAGGGGCAAACCAAAACGCATTAAATTCAATCAATGAAACCAAGTGAACAACCATTGATTGGCAATTATAAAGCGATACATAGTTAGTACCAATAGTGCATTGGTGGGTGCTTACGAAGTAGTCGTGCATAGTGTACTTGTGGTAGGTGGCAAGACATTAGTGGTTAAAGATATAGATACACAATGCAATCAATGTGAATGACAAGACCCTTTATATTGAAAAAGACAATATGAATCTTATATTGCTGACTCAGTTCATGTAATGACGACGGAATTTTGAGTGGCCACCGTCCATTGACAAGAGTCTAGGCTGTTTGTAGATTGCCTCCTACTTTTTAGCCAAAGGGTGAGTCAAGAGTCTGCTTTCTAGGACTAGCTTGACCTCGTTGAAGCTAAAGGTAGGTGCATGAATGAAAAGGTCGGCCTCGGGATCACGGTGACAAACCTTCAAAAGGATGAAGTACACCTGCTTGCAATAAGAGAATTGGGTCCTCCCTCGGAACTTAGTCATCGTCTTCCTGAATGCAGGGCAAGTGCAACCCAGGAAAGAGCTGATGGTGACTTGGTACTGTGTGATGGTAGGAGGAACACCTGAATCCAACCCGATGATGCAACCATGGCCTGGATGAGGTATCATAGTGACGAGTTTTAGGGCATAGTCTACCCCGATGTTAGTGTTTCCAAGTCCAACAGGTTACATGGTGATATGTTTTGCTTAATTGATTTCAGGTGTGGTATTTAGATTTATCAAAATCTGATTTTTAAGTGCTTTTAAATGTTCGAACTTCAGCTAGTATATGTTACAATCCACAGGGAGTTTCTAGGACATAGTTTGTCCCGATCCTAGTTGTCGCAACCCTTGCTAGTCCCCCTTAACAATCTTGCCAATTTTCAATTCTAGCAAAGGTTACGAGCGCTAACCATTGGCATTCCGCCATGCTAATGGTTAGCTCTTCCTACCCCGGACCTTATAGTTCATAGGAGGGAACCAACCCTCCTACTTTGCTTTCTGGACTCACCCCTTAATCGGTAACCCATTCCTAGATGTGGACTTCCGTTTATGGAAGTCCAATCCCATGTTGATCATCGCGTTGCCGGAGCAACACTACAACAACCCGAACCATACTAGGCAACTATGGCCTCACAATGGGCCAAAGCCCATGGAGGCCGAGCCGTTCGGCCTCGGGTGGGTGAGGCCACACCACCTCACCCATATAAGCCTCTAGGACTCTACGCGGGGCCCCTACCCCACCGTCAACCAACCTCTTGTCTCTCTACCAAGAGTTGGGGCCAAGTGGACATTGTCCTTTAGCTGCTGGGCCTAGAACCCCCCAGCAGCTTCAGACCATCATAACTTCCTTGTATGATGTCTGATCATAACAACCAACCACTTCATCTTCATCTACGCTTTACGTAGATGCCGATGGACTCCTCACTTGCCCCATTCGGGCAAGTATTGAGGAAGTTATGCCTGTTTGAACCTTGGCAGTCCCGGGAATCACTCCCAGGCACTGCTGTACCAGGGCGCTGTCCCGGGACAGCGCCCCACTCAAATGGCCATAACTCCTAGCTCACACCTCCGATTGAGGTGTTCTTGAGCTTTCTAGAATCACCACGCCATGAGCTACGCATAACTCATGGCCTTACCCTTGTGCCTCCTAGTCTTCGTGGGTGGGAGGCGTTCCCAACGCCCGGGGCCCTCACCCACACTAGGATCACTTGGGCCCTCTCACCAACGGCGCCACAAGTCCCAGGTGTCACTCCGGGGTCCCCCTTGTGCCCATGGTGTTTCGGACACTCCTCATGGAGAGGTGCGCGACACTAGTGCTTCCAAGTTCCACTGATTTCATGTAGATGTTTTCGAGTTTTGTTTTAATTAAGATTGATCAAAATCTGATTTTCAAGTGTACGACAGTCTCCAACTTTAGTTGCAATCTGTGAAAATCATCCGGGAGTTTTAAGGCATAGTCTGCCCCGATGCTAGTGTTTCCAAGTCCAACATGTTACATGGTGATATGTTTTGCTTAATTGATTTCAGGTGTGCTTTTTAGATTTATCAAAATCTGATTTTTAAGTGTTTTGAAGTGTTCGAACTTCAGCTACTATCTGTTAAAATCAATTGGTAGTCTCTAGGACAGAGTTTGTCTTGATCCTGGTGCTTCCAAGTCCCACTGATTACATGTACATGTTTTCGAGTTTCATTTTTCAAATGAGGTGTATTATGCACAAACTTGGCAAAATTATGCACTTGCAGAATTCTACCAGATTTTTGTTGGGTGAAGGGGGGAAGGGGTGATCAGCCCTCCCTCCTCATTAAAAGTTCATTTATGGCTTTTTAGCATTCAAAGGTTTGGGGCTTAATCATACTGCCCCTTGTTTCCAAGTCCAACAGGCCACATGTTGATAGTTTAGGTTTTGCTTCATTCATTTCAGGTATGCATTTAAGTTTGATCAAAATCTGATTTTTAAGTGTACGACAGTCTCCAACTTTAGTTGCAATATGTGAAAATCATCCGGGAGTTTTAGGGCATAGTCTGCCCCGATGCTAGTGTTTCCAAGTCCAACAGGTTACATGTGGATATGTAAGGTTTATCTTCATTCATTTGAGGTATGTATTTAAGATTGATCAAAATCTGATTTTTAAGTGTATGACAGTCTCCAACTTTAGTTGCAATCTGTGAAAATCATCCAGGAGTTTTAAGGCATAGTCTGCCTCGATGCTAGTGTTTCCAAGTCCAACAGGTTACATGTGGATATGTAAGGTTTATCTTCATTCATTTGAGGTATGTATTTAAGATTGATCAATATCTGATTTTTAAGTGCTTTGAAGTGTTCGAACTTGAGCTACAATCTGTTAAAATCAATTGGTAGTTTCTAGGACATAGTTTGCTTCGATCCTGGTGCTTCCAAGTCCCACTGATTACATGTACATGTTTTTGAGTTTCATTTTTCAAATGAGGTGTATTATGCACAAACTTGGCAGAATTCTGCAAGTGCATAATTCTACCATATTTTTGTTGGGTGAAGGGGGGGAGGGGGTGATCAGCCCTCCCTCCTCATTAAAAGTTCATTTATGGCTTTTTAGCATTCAAAGGTTTGGGGCTTAATCGTACTGCCCCTTGTTTCCAAGTCCAACAGGCCACATGTTGATAGTTTAGGTTTTGCTTCATTCATTTCAGGTATGCATTTAAGTTTGATCAAAATCTGATTTTTAAGTGTAGGACAATCTCCAACTTTAGTTGCAATCTGTGAAAATCATCCGGGTGTTTTAGGGCATAGTCTGCCCCGATGCTAGTGTTTCCAAGTCCAACAGGTTACATGTGGATATGTAAGGTTTATCTTCATTCATTTGAGGTATGTGTCAGCCATAAACCTCCACCCTTATGCGTTGTAGTCCAGGTGGAGGCTCAGGACTCACATGTGTCACCAAATCCCCCTTGGCTCAATTGCAATTCATTCATCAACTCCAAGTGCAAAGTCACGTGCGCCCACACTTTATTATGAGAGAAAGCAACTTACAATAGCATTATTCTGAATGCTCAAGGTTTCACATAATCATCATTTTGGCCCTAGCTAACCAGTACGGGAACCCACCTTAAGTCAACATTGGAATTATCACCAGTGTTCGGGTGTTAAGAAACACCTGAACTCACATACGGTTAGTTGGATCCATCATTAGATCATCAACCCTTGGCCTAATCACCCCCTAAACTAGCTAATTAACCTACACCTAATGGCCACTTCACCCACAGTTCGCCATCCACATACTCACACCGACTCTCGCTAAATCTGGACCAACCTCGGCCCTGACATTAAGCCCATTACACCCAGCCAGGCTTCGGGAGGCCCCTAGATTCTGCTCTCAGTCCCACTTCCAGCTCGACACCCAGTTCCTTACCACCGATCCACTTCGCCCTCCGGCCGCAGGAATCCTCCCTTGCCCTGTAGAACAGAGTCCTTGTGGCTTCACCGTGCCTCTCCTGTTGTTACCCGTTTTCACCGATGCCAATGCTGGTGCGGCCTCTGCGAGGCTTACCCCGAAGCCCTGACTCTCAGCAACCACCCAGTAATCAGCTCCTAGCTCGGGGTGCCCAGTCTTATCCCCCTTCCTATTCCAATGATGCTAGCATCAACTCTGTCCCTCTCTCGGCGTCGTGGCAGCCGAGTCTTCGATAGAATTCGCGCCCTGCTATGTGCTCGCCCAGCCACCTTGAGTCTGGGCTCTTCTCCCCGCCGCAACCAGAATAATTGGGTGGTTAATCCATGTAATGACGTCCTCTCCTCAATTCTGAGACGCTCCAGAACTCATTCTCCCAGGTTGCCTCATACACCTCCACCCTGCATTCCTTCCCTCCGGCTGCCTGCATTCCTCATTGCGACTAGTCTGATTTAGGATCCCCCCTTTGGTGCCCTCAGTTCCTCCGGGGTCGCAGTATGGCCCAACACCTAATTCGGTCGCTGCCAAAACCCATTCCCACAACATCCCACCTGTTTGTTCCCTCCCAGCTCCTACAGACCGAGCTTAATCCGTGGGAAATTGTCCTCGGTTAATGCCAGGACCCTTGCCCTTGATCCCTGCGGCACTCGGCCGCATTCCTCATCCCCTTCAACTACACCTCCCTTCGCCGAGGTCACAGTCCATCCTCCCTGCTCTCTCTGCCTCGGCCGCGTTCTCTGGTCCTCCTTCCTTCCTTGTCCCCTGGCCTCAGCTAGCTCAACCGCCTCAGTCCCCCACTCCGGATTTCACTAAGGTGCGAGTAACGTCCACTCCCAAAACAAACATTTAACCAGTCTAATAAAATTAATTGAACACCCCATCCTTGCTCAACCTTAGCTTTTAAGGTTTGGAGCTTTAAACTAGTCAACCCCTAACTAATCCATGACTTGAATTTCAACCCCCCCCTTAACCATCAAGCACTACCATACTAGCCTAAGGCTTAAAACCCCAATACAAATCAATCCCCATTTTTTTTATATTTCAACATAAATCACTGAAAATCAAAGCCTACGTCTTAGTGAATTTGAAGGTTTAAGAACCTGTGTAGGCCCGATTTTGGGCTCACGAAAGTTTTTGGAGCAGATTCAATCATTAAGCGTATTCTTTATAGGTTGGATATTGTGATGCAATTTGGTTTTTACTTTACTTATCACTATGATTTATTTTTTATGTTATTTAATTATAAAAGTTCTTCACTTTGTTTGTGGTATTTATTTTCATATGATTTTTAAATTTATTGGATTTAAATTTATTGTAGGTATTTACGACGAGAATTGGTGGCGACGGGTGCTATTATTGAACAAAGTTTGCCTCAATATTTGGCAGCATGAGTTGATAAATCTAGTGATCTTTGTATTTTCGAACCATCTCATATGGAAACATGGACTCTGAGAATTTTGCAGTCGTGTCGTTGGTTTTTGGAATGTGCACTTATATTTTGTACTGCAGAAGAAGAAGAAGAAAGAAACTCTGTTGGTGATGATGTTTCTCTTCCAACCTTAACTCCTTCAGAAGTTGTTCACATTGTTGTTCCAGAGGTTCGTGAAAATCGCAAACGCGGTTTGAAAGTAACTGACACTTCTTCTCAAGAAAATGTGGTTCTAAGATCATCAAGACAAAAACACTTATGGTGTCAGAAGCATGTGCAAGTGAGGATCATGTGAACCTTTCGCAATATGATAATTGTATGCAGATGACCGGGATATCAACATTGGAAGTATTGCCTCGGACCTCTGCTCAATTTATGTTGGAAAATACTTCCGTTCTTAAGGTTGTCACTAGAGAATCTCCTAGTGTGTTGTTAAAGACAAACGAATTTGTCAAACAAGCAAGCATTTTGCCAACATCTATATTTTTTCACATTATCAATTTTGAAAAAAATAATTTAAGATTGATTATAAGCGATATTGATAAGTTTTTGTTGTTTGCAACAATTTGATGATTTGAGAACTACAAATGTGTCCAATGACACATGCTCGCATCGAGGTTTTAATTTATTAATTGCAGACTTACTTGAAGGTCTCTATGTGCCGCATATTTCTTTTCCTCTTTCAGTTGTTCTAGAATGGAATAAGCATAACACCACCGAAATTGAAGCAATATTTGAATTTGCATTTTCGTTCCTTCACGATAATGCATTCATTTTGTTGTTCATTTCGGAATGTAAACATGTACGTCAAGATGTTCGTACATATTCGGCTACTTACGGCTTCACTTTATTGAAATATTGGTGGGATATAAATGACATGAAATTGTGCTCTGGTATCGATGTTTTTGCCATAGTAAGTACAATTTTTCTTCTCA
Source organism: Polytrichum commune (assembly GCA_950295325.1). Lineage (NCBI taxonomy): Eukaryota > Viridiplantae > Streptophyta > Polytrichopsida > Polytrichales > Polytrichaceae > Polytrichum > Polytrichum commune. Next base: position 43,277,756 of record OX485807.1, read on the forward strand.
ACATTTTCAATGGATTTTGAATTTATGCAAAATAAATTAAAAAAAAACTAATATGTGTATGTTGTTTGTTTGTGGCAATCATGCAAGTTCCAAATCTTGTTATATTGCCGTGAGAAGAATGCACATGTGAAAGTACCATTCAACAAAAATCTTGAGTTCGAAAAGCAAGATGTATGTGTTGGCGAAGACGATGTTTATTTTTATTATACAACTGAAAAAACTCAACTAATGAATAGTTTTGTGCCTTGGCGAGGAGCTCGGGAAAAACATCTTATCTTAATGCAGTTGTTTATTGAGGCTTTATGTAAGCCTGGAGCGGTAGTCATTGATGTCACAGCTTCTACCTGTCGCAACCCTTGCTAGCCCCCTTAGCAATCTTGCCAATTTTCCTTTCTAGCAAAGGTTACGAGCGCTAACCCTTCGCATACCGCCATGCTAATGGTTAGCTCCTCTTACCCCGGACCATATAATTCAAAGGAGGGGAACCAACCCTCCTACTTTGCTTTCGGGACTCACCCCTTAATCCGTAACCCGTTTCTTCGATGTGGACTTCCATCCATGGAAGTCCAATCCTATGTTGATCATTGCATTGCCGGAGCAACACTACAACAACCCGAACCATACTAGGCAACTATGGCCTCACAATGGGCCAATGCCCATGGAGGCCTTGCCGTTTGGCCTCGGGTGGGTGAGGCCACACCACCTCACCCATATAAGCCTCTAGGACTCTACGCGGGGCCCCTACCCCACCGTCAACCAACCTCTTGTCTCTCTACCAAGAGTTGGGGCCAAGTGGACATTTTCCCTTAGCCGCTGGGCCTAGAAGCCCCCAGCAGCTTGAGACCATCATAACTTCCTTGTATGATGTCTGATTCCAGCAACCAACCACTCCATCTTCATCTACGCTTCACGTAGATGCTGATGGACTCCTCACTTGCCCCATTCGGGCAAGTGGTGAGGAAGTTATGCCTGTTTGAACCTTGGCAGTCCCGGGAATCACTCCTAGGCACTGCTGTACCAGGGCGCTGTCCCGGGACAGCGCCCCACTCAAATGGCCATAACTCCTAGCTCACACCTCGGATTGAGGTGTTCTTGAGCATTCTAGAATCACCACGCCATGAGCTACGCATAGCTCATGGCCTTACCCTTGTGCCTCCTAGTCTTCGTGGATGGGAGGCGTTCCCAACCCCCGGGGACCTCACCCACACTAGGATCACTTGGGCCCTCTCACCAACGGCGCCACAAGTCCCGGGTGTCACTCCGGGGTCCCCCTTGTGCCCATGGTGTTTCGGGCACTCCTCATGGAGAGGTGCGCGACACTACCGGTGGGTTTACAATCTTAATATCTACCATCAACATTCAATTTTTCTACCTTAATGATTCAAAAAACTTTCTTTCATCCAATGCATTGTAATGCTTATAAAACATATACTGATTTATTTTTTTAATTTTCATTTCAGGTGCCTCTGTCCACGCATGTCGTAAAAGTGGACGCCATCTTGTTGCTTATGAGGCAGATGATCTAATCTTCAATAAGATACTTCAACTGCTTCGCGAGCTTTCATCTCAAAACCCCGTAGTTGGTCAATCATCACAACCACCTTCATTGGAGGAGGATGATGAACCTCCTCGCAAAGTAGCAAGGAAATCACGTTTGAATACGTGACTTTTGCCCAACCTTGTGGGAACACACGAACACCAAAATATCCGGATTGGCGTTTATAAGTGCCTAATCCGGTTTTGTCCGGATGACCCTAGTGTCGTCCAGGGATTCTGTGAAGTGTAGGAGGTCGAGAACTTTCCGTACCCGCTTATCTTCCACTCCTTAGCCGAATTTCCGGACACTCCGGTTTCCGGCCTTCCGGTCTTTTGGAAACTCTTCCTCCTCCGGAGCTTGCCTTTCCGGATTGTATCTTTAGGTCCTAATTATAAGTTATAACACTTACTCACCCCTATGGTCCAGATTTACCCCTCTACGTTCTACCCTCTAGAATAGTTGGTTTCTTCCGGTGAAGACATCCCTTATAAGATTGGGATCCGGATATTCCCTCACAACCAATCCAGATTGGCCAAATCCGTCTCGGTAGGTCACACAGGGAAATCCGGATTATATCCTACGACTACAACGACCGGAGTATTCCGGATTCCACCCGGAGATCTGGCTCGACGGGATAAGTGGATGATCCGTACCACTTTCCGGATTGTCCCGTCCAAAAGCGGTGAGACCTCATCAGAGGATCAGATTGGCGCAAGTCCGGATCCCTCCCGGATCTTTACCCAGTCCTCCCCACGGCTATCTCACCTAGATGTTACCCAGACATCCGGAATAATGAGGTCCCCTTCCCACTATACTCCGGAGATGGCCTCCGACCCGGAATCCTAACTGTAACGGTCCTTCCCTCCTCCTTCTGACGGATCAATCCGGCTACCACTACCTTGGACTCTACTCAATCTGAGCTAACTGGGCGATCCGTACCACTTTCCGGATTGGTCAGTCTAAGGGCGGTGGGACCTCTTCAGAAGCTCGGACGGCGCAAGTCCGGATCCCTTCCGGATTTCACCCAATCCTCCCAGCGGCTATTCCACCTAGACGTTACTCAACCATCCGGAATAATGAGGTTTCCCTCCCACTACATTCAGAGAGGATCCGCAAGGCAATAACTAGATCTGATCCGGGTCTCTATCTCCCATGTCATATCCGGAACTCCTATCCCCTCATGCTCTCTCTCCGCTAACAATCTCCGAATCATTCGTGCACAAAATCAATCAAGCAAAGTCAAGGAGTGAGAAATCAAGGAGTTTATTAGAGTAGGAGCAATCGAAATACAACAATGGAGAAGGAACCCCTTTCCAGCTCCTTATTCAGCCTTAAGTAGAGGCCCAAAATCCCTAATCTGAAGGCGGCGGCCCAGGTGGCCGCCGCTAAAAAAACCCTAACTGCTTCCGTCCTCCCGGATCCAGATCCGGATTTTCCGCTGACAAAACCCAAGGGAGAATTTTATTCCTCAACTTCAAAAACTCCTAAGTCCTATCTTCCTATCTCTATTCTGCCTAACTAATCTAACTAAGCTAAGAAGAGCGGTGCTTCTTCTGAGCTGCTCCCTCCTTCGAATGGTTGCCGAGGCCACGGACGACGGATGAGCCCCCTCCCGGCGATGCCTTCTGTAGTCGCGTAAGCATCCTCCTCATGTTTGGAGAAGGGGCAATCTCATCCTCCAAGTCCCCTGCTCCTGCTGTTCGTGGTGTTCCGGAAACTGTACTTCCCTTCCGGACGCTCTGGATCGGGGAATGATCGCTTCCGGTGCGCTGTTCCAGATTTTGTCCGCCCGAGATCGAGGTAGTCCGCGGATCCCTGGTGGAGGCCGCCCTTGAGGGTGGTGGAGGGAATGTGTTCAACATTTGGCAGTCCGGAGGAGATGACGGCGAGGCTTGGGTCATAGGGGCCTTACCCCTATTCGGAGTCGCCTCTCGATCCGAAGTTTGGTGCCTTATAGGGGTCCGAGCTCTGTCCGGAGTCCAGGACCGATCCGAGGTCCGCGGAACAGGGGACTGGCCTCGTCCGGATCTAACAGACCCGGTGCTCTTCCGCCTCACTTGGGGAGAGTGGATCCTTTCCGGAGCTCTTCTGGAACTGGCAGGCCAAGAGCCGCCTCCCTGCTGGCTGGGTCCTGCAGCCGTTGGCGGATTCTGGACCAGGGCGACTTTACCAACTACCTCGTAGAGGGTTCCGGTTGGTGACCCATGCGGACCCGGATAGAGTACCCGCCGGGGTGTTCCGCTTGGCGGAACCACCCTCTGGATTTCCGCGCAAGGAGATCCTTCATCGTCCGTGAGTATTTCACGAGGATGGGGAGGGTCTGCCTAGCGGAAGCTGGTTCTCCGGATTCCATCATCCGGTCGTAGAGATGCGCCTTGTTGACGATCTCTGCCGGATGCCCCACCAGCTCCCGGATCCGGCTGAAGACCACTGCCTGCTCCGCGTGGTACTTCCAGATTTCCTCGTTCTTCTGACTCAGCTCCTGAGTCATGGCCGCTACCTGCGCGGTGAGGTGAGCGTTTTCCGTCTTGGCTTGCTCGAGCTCCTTCCTGTCCGCCCTCTTCGCCAACTCCCGGAGAATATTTCCGGGTCCGCAGTCGTCCAGGGCCTGGTTCGCTCCTCGGACGATATGTTCCAGTCGGAAGTATTGGTTCTGGAAATCCTCCAGCCCCTCCTAGACCCGCTTGAAGGAATTTTCCGGAAAGTCCCAAGCGGAGAGATCCACGTTCCGCCAAGTGGTTTCCCGGCTGGGTCCGGCTTCCGGATGATAATGAAGGGGAGGAGAGGTTGGTCTCTGGAGGGTCGGCGGCGGACTTCCCGGTGAAGAGGGAGGCGCTTCCGGAATGATGGGGTCACTTGAGGTTTCCGTCTCGATGTCTCCGACTTCCGGATGGAGCTTGTAGGTGACCTCGTCCGCCGCTATAGTCAGCATGTCCTCCTCCTCGGCCGTGATGCAGTCAATGTGCTGATAGAGGTGCAAAATGAAGGGGGAGAGGAAGGAGGGTTTCCAGCCTACATTGGGGAGGGCCCGCCCTACTACCTCGTGAATTATCAACCCCCAATTCACGGGCCGGACTCCGGACATAGCACCGAACAGGGTGTTAGCCATGGTAAGGCTGATCCGCTTAGGCTTGTCCGGGTTAAGGATGGGCAAGAGGAACTCTAATACCCTCTGCTCTCCAAGGTTCCGGCAGTTCCCGGGGTGGAAGCCGTCCTTCGGGTCCGCGTCTCCTCTAAACTTTCCGGCGAACAGGCCATCGCGGCGGCCGGCCCATCCCTCTGCAATTCCTCTCAGAAACCCATAAACCCTATTCCAGACTTCCGGAGTCCAACTATCCGGATCCTTCCTTTCAGTTCCCAACCACCGATTCCCTCTCTCGAACTTGAATTCCCGGAGGGTATCCACGGGGGGTGCACTTCATTGTCAAGTTGAACACCACGTGCGATAAAACAAAATCTACTTTTTACATAAAGCATCACCAAAATGGTTCAAAAGTTTATGATTTTTTTCATGAGTAGATATACATAGTATCTATTACATAGTAAAAATTGGTAACCAAATTTGATGATTTGTTTTTTTTATAAAACATACCGTTTCTAACTAGAATGACGCAACATTGAACTAAACAAATTACTACAAAAAATGAAGATGACTAAAAATTTCAAAAAAATATACAAAAGATATTATCAATGGTTATGTGTATGTAGAAAAAATATCATAATTTTAAAAATTATCTATGGCATGTAATATAGGGTAGCAAACTTTTATCGCACGTGGTTATGAAATGTAAGGGGGTGTGATCCCCCCGTGAGGGTATCTTCCGCTCAGAGGTTCCAGAGTTTGGCAAGCAACCCCTCGCAACCCATAACCCGGAGATCCTCCACTAGCTCCTGCAGCTCCCCGTCCTCCCTCGGAATTGCAGGGATGAGGGCTTTGAGCGGAATCGGGATGGGTTCCCTCCGATCCTCTTCCAGTGCTTCCGGCATTTTCCTTTCTTCTCTCAACCTCTGTCACAACTACAAAAATTCTCTCCCCTCCGGGTTCCCTCTCTTCCGCTTAATTGCTACGGAGTCCCGGCAAGCCAACTGCCGGTAACTAGAAATTGCGGAGTCCTAGCAATCCCACTGCTGGCGGCTCGAAAAAAAAACAACCTCACCACTCATTCTCTCAACAAATTTTCCTCTTGCGAAAAAGTGGGGAGGAGAAGGAAGGGACCCTTAAATATCCTTTCTCCCTCTTCCTTCCCCTGTTACCGTTCGTTTTAACGGAAAACGGTTGCCAACCATTTTCTGACGGTTTACCAACGGTTTCCCCCAACCGCCACAAGTCCGTTGTAACCGTCGTTACCAGCCGGCTCTCCACTTCCGGACCGTTGGTTAAACGTGGCGTAACCGTTATTTGGTCCGGACCAGCGGTCCGTACCATAATCAAACGGTCCTCCTAGTCCAATTTGATGGACCGGTAATAGTACCCTTTTTTTATCATTTTTATCGTGCGAGGCAGATTTAGAATGCCCTATTTCCTAGTACAATTACTTTACCCTAAGAGACCCTATTATCCTCATACGAGCAGGGTAAAATACGGAAAATGGATCCATATTTCCGTATTTCCGTATAATATTGGGCCCCCACAGTTTTCATCTCAAAACCCCGTAGTTGGTCAATCATCACAACCACCTTCATTGGAAGAGGATGATGAACCTCCTCGCAAAGTAGCAAGGAAATCATGTTTGAGTACATGACTTTTGCCCAACCTATTGGAATTTATGATTATTTGTGAACTTGTATATCGTCAAAGTTACTAACCCTCATTGTGTATATCTAAATGCAGTGTTGGCAAGATGATGGAGCAATCACTACAAGAAAACCAGCCCAATGTGATTAGGTTTTATGACTACAATAGGGCATAAACCAAAATGTGACTAGCACTGTTTGTAGTCATTTCGACTTAGTCGCTTCGGACAATCTGACTGGGGGTCATATCGGACACTTCTTGTTCCCAATGTTGCGTTCCCACAGTGTTTTGGGACCTCAAAACGGGACCTGCAGTGGGACTTGAGACCATATGACTCTATATAGTCATACATTTATGACTACACGTAGTCATCTATATGCAAATAGCGACTGATTGGCATGACTATTTTTAGTGTGGTATGAGTCAATACATGACAGGTTTTATCACTACGCATAGTAGTGAGATGATGACTGAAATGCGTCATACATTGAGTTGGGAGAATAAGACTCTTTGGAGTCACATCTATTGGACTACCCATGGTCACGACTACTGAAATAACTTCTGAATGCTATGACTAATTGTAGTGAGATATTAGTGATTGCATCAAGGGTTTTATCACTACGCATAGTACTGTGGTGGTGACTGCATTAAGTCACACATATACTTGGGATAATACGACTCTGTAGAGCCACATCGAAGTGACTATACATAGTCTCCAATGCTGAAATCATGAGATGGATATGACTAATTATAGTGACGTATTAGAGAATATAGCAATGGTTTGATCATGACGTATAGTGATGTGGTTGTGATTGTATTGCATCATACACACACGTGAGATAATACGACACTGTAAAGTCAAATATGCTTCACTACACATAGTCACCCATATCATCTGATGACTGCATGGAGTCCTTGTATACTCGTTTCTTTCACTACTGGGAGTTAAATTTCAATATTAAATCGGAAGCATCTGACTAGGACTTGACTGTCCGTAGTCTAATGCAAACGTATGCCATGCAGTCGAATCTGCCATTCTTACGGTGCGTAGTCATAGATTTTAGTTTCAGATTAGGGTGATAATGAGATCTATTGACTATTACAAGTCAACCGTGCGGTTGTGAGCAATGCGTCAGGTCATGCAAATGATTTTCACACATTTCATTGAAAGAGAAAATTCGGTGCTGAAACAGGATGCACTGCAACTGGAACTCGATCAGTCTAAACTGCTTGGGAGAAGGACAGATCAATGTCCATGAACTCTGTGGGCCACAGTACAAAGTGCCCTACTGCTTGTCCTACCAAGGTCACGGGTGGATCATCTAGATCTACGGGTGCAAACAAACTGTAGTCGTCATCTAGGTTTTTCATCACTTCTACAGACACGGTTCCTGCAATTATGGTTATCCCGTGTAGAGAAGCCCCAACTACATTCTGCACTTTCCCGAGTGCCACAACTTTATCCTCCTCCCCTTCTTGAAGTCCCTTGAGTCTCACAGGGTCACCCTTCTTGAACTCCGGGTCCTCACCTTCTTGTACAACCTATAATAATAATAAAAACACAAAACAAGGATCAGTTGGGACTAAATTGTTGCTTTTATACAAGGATGTATTTCTCCAAGGCTCATGGCACTTATTCAAATTCTATGACTGTGAGAAGACACATATGCTAATGTCATTACTAATATCAGTCACGTATTCTAACTTCGTGACTGAATCCAATCAAGCATGGTCGCTCGTTCCATATGACTAGTCTACAAACAGTCACGGACTTGGCATACTGAATTTCTAAAGAACTAAGGCACAACATTCCAGGAAGTGGCTCATGGCACTTACATGTTCACTTATCGGTGCGTTCAAGTTTTTCTTGAGTCTCACAGGGTCACCCTTCTTTAAATCCGGGTCCTCGGTTTCTTGTACAACCTATAAAAAAAAAAAAACACACAAAACATGGATCAGTTGGGACTGAATCACTGAATTGGTGCTTTCAGAAAAGAAAAAAACCTGTGAAAATACATGGTTGCCGACACTTACATCTTCACTTACCGGTGCGTTCATGTTTCTCTTCCTCCTCCCTTTCGCGTTCCGTTGACTGTCAATGTTGGCTTCCTTGCTTTTTTCAGGTTGAGTTTTGCTCCCCCGGTGTCGCAACCCTTGCTAGCCCCCCTTGACAATCTTGCCAATTTTCAATTCTAGCAAAGGTTACGAGCGCTAACCATTCGCATTCCGCCATGCTAATGGATAGCTCCTCTTACCCCGGACCAATAGTTCATAGGAGGGAACCAACCCTCCTACTTTGCTTTCGGGACTCATCCCTTAATCGGTAACCCATTTCCCCAATGTGGACTTCCATCCATGGAAGTCCAATCCTATGTTGATCATCGCGTTGCCGGAGCAACACTACAACAACCCGAAGCATACTAGGCAACTATGGCCTCACAATAGGCCAAAGCCCATGGAGGCCTTGCCGTTCGGCCTCGGGTGGGTGAGGCCACACCACCTCACCCATATAAGCCTCTAGGACTCTACGCGGGGCCCCTACCCCACCGTCAACCAACCTCTTGTCTCTCTACCAAGAGTTGGGGCCAAGTGGACATTTTCCCTTAGCTGCTGGGCCTAGAACCCCCCCTGCAGCTTCAGACCATCATAACTTCCTTGTATGATGTCTGATTCCAGCAACCAACCACTCCGTCTTCATCTACGCTTCACGTAGATGCCGATGGACTCCTCACTTGCCCCATTCGGGCAAGTGGTGAGGAAGTTATGCCTGTTTGAACCTTGGTAGTCCCGGGAATCACTCCCAGGCACTGCTGTAGCAGGGCGCTGTCCCGGGACAGCGCCCCACTCAAATGGCCATAACTCCTAGCTCACACCTCCGATTGAGGTGTTCTTGAGCATTCTAGAATCACCACGCCATGAGCTACGCATAGCTCATGGCCTTACCCTTGTGCCTCCTAGTCTTCGTGGATGGGAGGCGTTCCCAACGCCCGGGGACCTCATCCACACTAGGATCACTTGGGCCCTCTCACCAACGGCGCCACAAGTCCCGGGTGTCACTCCGGGGTCCCCCTTGTGCCCATGGTGTTTCGGGCACTCCTCATGGAGAGGTGCGCGACACCCGGAGTGCCCTTTGCGTCTTTGTGTCATCGTGGTCTTTCTTCAGTTTCTCAACCTCTGTTAAACGCATTTTCTTCTGGGTGCGAGTGTCCTCTTTTGCAGGCTTCGAAGCCCTCAAATTCCGAGTTGAGTACACAACTGGGGCACGTCCTCCTGACTCTGCCACGGTCACTGTACCACAATCCGGAGTGCCTCCTGCAGGGTTGCTCGAAGTTCCCGACGGATGTGAGTTCTTCTCATCACCTACTGCAGGAATGTCCTCTGCCTTCTCTGGATCTGCAGGCTGCGATTCGCACTCCCCTGCTTGCTGCAATCCCAGTTGAGTACATAGTATAAGGATCCTCTCAGTCATTGCTTTTAATCATGAGCAATGTTTGTAAATGTGTTCAACAATGCCACACCTTCTTGACCATTCCAATCACTTATTCAAATTCTATGACAGTGGGTAGTAATACATTCTAAACTGATGACTGTGAGAAGTCACATATTCTAACTTCCTTACTATCATCCATCACGAATTCGAACTTCATGACTGCATCTAGTCAAGCCTGGTCACTCTTTCCATATCAATGACTACAAACAGTCACGAACTTGGCATAGTGAATTTTTCTAGAACTAAGGCCCAAGATTTTAAGAAGTGCCCAAGCAGGAGCTGTAATAATAGGAGCTGGACAACACACATCAAGATCATACTTGTACCTGCAGTGGCATGATACTTTCTTGAATCTGATCTGGCTTTCGTGAAGTGTCGGTGCCGGTGGACTCTGAGCTGGAGCTGCTCTTTGCACTTGCTGCCTTCATGGGGGTGACAACGGGAATCTGCAGGTGCTGCATGATGCGTTCAATGTTCTTCTCAATGGATCTCCGCCAATCACTGTCGTGCTCTGGCTGTGCATCAGACACTCGGCTACTCGGGGAGGTTTCACTTCTGGGAATGAGTCTTCGAGGGGCATTTTTGACCCGTGCAAGCTCCCTTTCAATTTCAACCCTAGTTGGGCTTCTCTCCAGCTCAATGGCCTGCACAGAGATCTTAGATTCCCTAGTTAGTGCTGCATGATTAGTGAAAATTGATGAGGCTTCTCTCACGATCGCTGGAATCTACTACGTCGTCGGGTTATCACCAAAATTTCACTGTGCTTCTCCAAGGCAACGAGTAGGACGTGCAGGAAGGATTGGACTTGGACGATTGTACACATAAATTTCTTACAGGAATGAGCTGTTGCCGTCAAGTGTCCTCCAAAATGAATGGGTTAACCTGGGTCAGACATCTCTATGACTAAAAAAAGTCACGAATTCGAACGTGATGACTGAGAACAATCACATAGTCTAATTTGATGACTGCACCTAGTCACATCAAGACCTGGTTTGCGCAATGGAACAGTTGTACAACCTTTGAGATCAGGAGTTGTAATGGACTTCTGACTTACCAAATGAGCTCGAACATATTCTTCGTTGCGCCCGACTGAAGACGGCCTCCTCACTTGCGCTCGGCTGTATCATAGCTTCTCTGCTTCATGCTGTTTTTTCTCCTCCAAGATGAGTTTTGACAACTTTACCCAATGGTCATGCCGAATGTGCTTTGGCTTGTCCTTCCCTTCTTGCATTCTTTTCTTCAACTGATATCTCTTCACCTTCAATTGGCCCTTCAAAATGCTGTGGAAAGCCTCCTCTGTCACCTTGCCAAGGCCCCCATGGTACTCAAAAGTGTTGTCCACTCGTTCCTTGACAGCGAGCAACATAGAAGCGTTGAGATTCTTGTAGTTGTCTTCGCTGAAATCTATATCCTGCGCATGACCTCGAAGACATGTTAGCCACAACGGTCGATTCTGTCCTTGTGGATGTCCTCTCAGATTGACCTCCACAAGGTGTTTTCTGGGCCCTCCTGCATCTCGAAAAGTGACCTCCTGAGCCTGTTGTTGCTTCAAAGCGACCCGTTGTCTGGACTTCTGGTCTCTGGAATATGAGGGTTGACCAAAGCTCTCAGTCATCTCTGATGGGGAATATGTGGTGGAGTTCACCACAGGCTCCTGCATCTCCATTGCAGTAGTTGGAGCTGTCTTTCTGCAATTTCAAGGTCCAAGCTACTAATGGACCCATGCCGGGAAAGGGCTCGGCCACGCGAAGGAGGTGTGCTACCTCCCTGGTTACGAGGAACCTCAGGTACAACGTCATTGCAGTAATCGAAGGCCTCCCCTGTTAGTGAATCGTCTGACATCTTGAGAGGTTTTCTTTGTTGGGGTCAGTCTGTTTGCTGCGGACGTAGGCTCGTTGACCTGGGTTTGGGAATTCCACAACCTCCAGGACCTCGCTTGCGCACCTCCCACACAGATGGCTCGGTTGTCTGTGCTCTGGCCTGCACAATACATACAGAGGTAATCATTCTCAATGTCAAGGTTAGTCATTATCCCAGTTCATGTGACTAGTACCAATCACAAATCCTAAACATATACGGAGTTTGATAGTCAACTATTTAGTTCATGTGACTAGGACCAGTCACAAATCCTAAACATATACGGAGGTTGATAGTCAACTATTTAGTTCATGTGACTGAACTCAATCAACAACTTCATTCTCAAGCTGATTCCAAGCACTCAACGAGCCTACGGAGATTCCAAACCCTCATCGAGCCTACGGAGATAAACTATTCGTTTACCACAAATGGTTTGCATGAAAATCTAATAATTAGCCACCACAGATGAAAGGAATCAGCATGTTAAGAAATCCCAATAGTGAGTTAGTACACTCACCCGAGGATTTTGCTTGCCTCGATGGGGCTTTCCCACTCCTACTGGCGAGACCTCATCATCGCCATTGCCACGCTCGTCATCATTCTCGATGTCAGTTTCGCTGTCCGTTTTCTCCTTTTCGCTGTGCCACTCCTTGGAGCTGCTCTTCACGCTCGGAGCGCATTCCTTCGATTCCTTCGAGAGCGCGTCCTTTTGCTTCTTCCTTGCACAACGCGACGGAGTTCCAAGTTTTGGTGGAGGTTTGTTTAGTCGCTTACTCCGACGCACGAGCTCCAAACCCTCGTTGCAGTTCTCTCTGCAGTTCAAGAAAAACTGAAGTTAGTGAGGGCGAAACTGGAGTCAGTGAGGGTAGCTGCTCACAAGAAATAGAGGAGGCTGGGAGGATCGCCGAAGGAGCTAGGGTTTAGGGTTTTAGTACCCTAAACTGCTGTTTTTGCGGTTTCCGAGGCTGCTGGCGCCGGCGCGGCGTGTGCTCTTCAAGGTCGCGAGATTCCCCTCTCCTCCACCCGCTTCGGTCGTGCAAGTGGTTGTCAACTCTTTCAAGGATGCTGCCAGAAGGGGGACTCCAAAGTTCCTGTAGCTTGAGGGCGTTTTTCCGTAAGTTCTCCTGCCACAGCCTCTCGTACTCAGGCACTTCGGCGTCCTCGTCCCTCCCAAACCCTTCCTCCGAAGCCTGCTCCTCAGATCGCTCCGAAACCCGGTCGCCGGAGTTCGTGTCGTCCTCTTCAGTCGCCGAAGGCGCTTCAGCGGCGTTCGTGGGCGTCTCCATCGCTCGAGCAAGCAGGAGCAGTGAGGCGTGGGAGGCATTCGAGCGCCCTTGCCATCGCCATTTTGAAAAACAGGTACGATCCGTTGCCAGCGTCAATTCGTGAACTTAATGCTTGTTAGATCAAAGAATAGCACCACTACGCTTAAATGCTGCCAATAACTTGGCTGCTTTTAGGGTTTAGGGATCTGTAACGAGCGTGGTAGGGTCGCAACTGTCATCCATTCTGCGGTGGGAGTCGCTCAGGCTGCTTTACAGTCGTTGCTTCAAGTTGTTCAAGAGATTGCAACGCGTGGTGAAGGACGATCTGACCAAGGTCAGTCATAAGTTTGGTTTAGGTGACAATACCCAGTCACGAGACTTCATTATATAGTGAGTTCAGTAGTCAGTAGTTTGGTTCATGTGACTGACAGCAGTGACGGAGTTTAAACATTGATGGCACATTCAACTGTGAAATGGAGGAAGATGGCAACAGATGATACTCCAGATGAAATTCAAGGGCAGATGGAGGCTAAATACTACTATGCTCACTTGCTTGCTCTATGCATCACTTTAAATAATATTCCTTGTGACAACACCGGATTGTATGTATCTCCAATCTGAAAGTAAGTGAAACGCAAGGGTTTAGGGTTTAGGGTTTCATTGGCTGGTTTCTGAAGGGAACTTGAGATTCTGGTTGTCACCAAACAGGACTGATTTTCACTTAAAAGGTCAGCACCATCACACATCATCATAATTTAATTTTGTGTTTGTCTCTTTAAAACAGTTTGGTGTTGCCACAATGGTTGGCGAGGAGTGTGGTTACCATTTAGTCCAGTGTACAGATCTAAATGATTTTGTCTAAAACCGGGATATTGAATGAACAAGAGATACTTGAGATTTTGGGAAGAATCAACTGCCAAAAGTCTGAAATGGGCCCAATTTCCATCAACTAACCTTACTGTATTCATCCCCAATCACTGCTGCACACACCCTAAACCCAAAAACTTGGCAGAATTCTGCAAATGCAGCATTTTGTCAGGTGTACCTTCGGCAACGAAAGTACACCTGACAGAATGTTGCACTTGCAGAATTCTGCCAAGTTTGTGCATAAAAGTTTGTGCAACCTTCTTTTTTCTTGGTAGAATTTGAAGGCAGGTTGCGTATCGGTTTCTTGACGATGCCTTTTAAACTAGCAGTTGCTTTTCATATTGACTTAACTTGCTTTATTTTCAAGATATGCTTCTTAACAAAATTTTGGAGCTGTCTATTGAGTTGTCTATTTTAGGAACATGGTAAAAAGGGGTTGGAATTGGGATTTACTTAGGGCCCGATTGAAATTACTTTTACAAAACACGAACGGGTTTGGACACACTTACGTATAAGTGCGGTCAATGGGTAGGGTGGAATGGATTATGATCTATTTAGGGGTCCACTAAAATTAGGCAAACAGGGTGAAAAATGTTGTCTATTTCGGTCTATTTCAGGGAACAGGGTAAAAAGGGGTCCGATTATGGATTTACTTAGGGGCCGATTGAAATTACTTTTACAAAACAAGAATGGGGTTGGACACACTTACGTATAAGTGTGGTGTATGGGTCGGGGTTAATCCATTATGATCTATTTAAGGGTATATTAAAATTAGGGAAATCGTGTGAAAAATGTTGTCTATTTCAGGGTTGGAAAACAGGGTAAAAAGGGGTCATAATTTGCATTTACTTAGGGCCCGATTGAAAGTGGGTATAGGAAACAAGAGTGGGTTTGGACACACTTATGTATAAGTGCAGTGGATGGGTGGGGTGGAATCGCTTAGGGTCTATTGAGGGCAAACTCTAGTATCTAAACCGGTTATGTCCAAAAATCTCCCCAATCACCTGCTGCTGCACACCCTAAACCCACAAACTTGGCAGAATTCTGCCAAGTTTGTGGGTTTAGGGTGTGCAGCAGCAGGTGATCTGGAGGTTTTATGCCCTCATCGAAAGCCAAACCGAATGTGCTTTTGAGGCGAGTATGTAGGTACTAAGCTCCGCATAAATTCTGAGAATCACTGATGTCTGTGACTTGGAAGATTAGGGTTTTAATCAAATTCTAGTTCCAACCAGAATCTGGATTCCGTGCAAGCCTATGCACACCTAATTACAGAGGTCATCACATCTACAGCTTCCTCAATTGATTCTCATCCTCATGACGTTGGGGTGGAAATTAACTAAATGGCAGCGAAGGAGCAGCAAATGCTGCAAGTGAGGCGCATTGTGGATCGGCTTTGGCTATCAGTCAGCGATGATGACCGGATAGGATCACAAGAGCTGTACTGTGCCATCTTGCTCGTGTACAAGTGAGAGTCACCTGATTCTCAAAAGTAAATTAAGACAATTTGCAACAGATTTATGTTAGTGACACAGCAAACACATTACAGAGACTGACACATTAGGTAAGTGGGTCTCAAATGGACAAATTTTTCTTTGCACCCACTTCTCATAGGATACGAGACATGCAATTAGTGCAAGGTGATAAGCAAATCCACATCCTGCACATAGTTGTTTTTCTCATAGGTTTTTGGAGCTCATAGTGTTGGTTGGACCCAAACTGGTTTTATGTTGTGATCCTTCGGTGTTTCTTTATTAATTTAAGGTATATTCCATAGATTCCTCTAAAATGATCAATAATTCTCCTGAAGTCTTGAACTTCAACTGGTTATTCCTCAAGCTCAACCGGTTTCATCTGTAACTAGCAGCCAGTTCTCCCCATTCATTGCTCGTGACTGAAATGAAATAGCTGAACAAACATCCAGTTGTTTTGCATTCTCTTGCCAGATGGAATTGCAAGGCACAAACTTACTCGAAAATCCCAAGGTTATTGAGTATCTAATGTTCCCTTTTCCATGGCCATAATGAAGTGGTGTATTAAGTTTATGGTGGCTTAAGAATAAGAAAATACAGGTCCGGTCATCCTTCAAGTGGTTTATATGTGGATGAACATGTCAAAGATGCCCCAGAATCTACACTCACTTTGGTGGTCATTCAATTTTTGTTCCCTAGCTTTGAAGGGTGTACAGGTTTTTGTATGTAGTATGTATGTATGTTATTTTTAGTGAGTTTGAGCTTGAATTATGGTGTCCCCAGAGTTTTGCACTTCAGAACTTAAGGCAGAATCTTTCAATTTAAGTGACTATTATTCATTTAAATACAAAGCATATTATATTCTATGCTGCTCCACTTTCAATAGGTTAGGAAAAATTCAAATGGCAATCTACTAACCACAAAGTCGTGCATCCCCATCCCAGGTGGAGTAGGCTGAAGTCTAAAGTTTGATTGAGTTGTCTGCTCAATCTAGTTTCGGGATTTGACAGATTATGATGCCCTTACAAAGGTACTGCAGGTCGCAATAGATTGCCAAAAGTGTGAAATGTATTGTAACTGTTGCAACAAAAGAGTGCCAATCATACTTTTGGTTTATGTGACAGTGCGAAGTCACAAAACTTCATCATATAGCGAGTTCAATAGTCAGTAGTTTGGTTCATGTGACTGACGGCAGTGACGGAGTTTAAACTTTGATGGCACATTCAACTGTGATTCTAGTGTGATTAAGGTACTGAGTTCATATGCTGAATTTCGCGTGGATTTCTGTATAGGAGCAGGTGCCATTGACCGCTTTACATTGACAAATGGCCAACCGTGGTGCGATGAGGGCAAGTGACCTCGACCTCTGGGAATTGGAGGAGAGAGAAGCAGATAGACTGGGGCTAACGAGTTACCGTTGCCCATGCAAAAATTGTATGGGAGGTCGTTGCATCAGTAGGGCAACCATTCGCAAGCATCTCAGGACCATTGGAAGAGACCCTCAATTCACTATGCCAATTTTGGTATGTATAAACTACGTGATGTAATAAGCACTTTTCATTTGATGTGCAGTGATAAAATATTTTCAATGATTAATTCCAATAGTGTGCTATGCTCAGGCGGGTCTCGTGGATGTGGAAAACGACCTTGTTGAAGAGGTAGTCAGGGAAAGCCCTCCTCAGCTTGACAACAACAATGGGGGCATGGACGCAATAAGAATGATCATGGAGTGCCTCTCTAGATACGATAACCTCGAGGACGAAGACCGTGAGGATTGTACTCCAACAGACGATGTGGAGGAGGATGACGCAATCCCATGCGTGGAAGGGGATTGCAGGGCAGATGTAATGGAGGAGTTACTGAAGCATGCCAGAACTCCTCTTTTTGCAGGTGCCACAACAAGTCGGTTGGTCTCAACTCTTCTGCTACTCAATTGTTTTGCCGTGTTTGGAGTATCGAATGCATTTGCTGACGAACTACTTCAACTGCTGCATATTCTACTTCCAAGCAACAGTTACCTACCCCGTTCTCACTATGAAGCCCGGAAGTATGTGGTGAAGCTGGGACTGTCTTATAATATTATACATGCATGCCGCAATGGATGTTGCCTGTTTAGGAAGGAGCTGCAGGATGCGAAGTACTGTCCAAAGTGCAACGCCCCGAGATACAAGTCGGAGTCCAGCTCAAACCCATCCAAAATTCTACGCCATTTTCCGTTGATTCCCCGTCTGAAGCGCATGTACCGGTGTAAAAGACTGGCGGAACTTAACAAATGGCACGCCAATCAGAAGAAAGAGGGGAGTAACGTGGATTGCGTCCCCGAGTCGAAGGCCTGGAAGCACATTGACTCATTGGATGCCAACTTTACTGCTGAGCACAGGAACATACGCTTGGGGATGGCTCTAGACGGAGTGAATCCGTTTGGAAACCAGTCGCTCAGTTACTCAACATGGCCGGTTCTCCTGGTGAACTATAATTTGCCTGCATGGCTAGTGACGAAGCCATTTTTCATCATGTTTGCATTGTTGATTCCAGGTCGCGAGAGCATGACCTCGGAGAACATCGATGTGTACCTTACTCCACTGATTGAAGAGCTCTTGGAACTCTGGAAAGGGGTACCAGCGATAGATGTTGATGAAGAGCCCCCTAGACAGCATTTTAGACTACGGGCTCTACTTCTTTGGTGCATTCACGACTTCCCTGCATACGGACTCACATCTGGCCAAGTCACAAAAGGGTATAGAGCGTGTACGGAGTGTGGGCCAGATGTTACAACTCGGCGGTCAAAGGCTCTAGGAAAGAATGTATATTTAGGTCACCGCCGGTATCTCAGTAGATGGCATCCCTATCGTAGGCTCAAGCAAGCATTCGATGGTCAACAGGAGTACCGGCCGCCCCCTCCAATTCTAACAGGATGCGACATCAAGGGCTATGCACAAGAGAGAGTGTCCTTCCTGCAGGAGTCACAGGGAAGAAGAGGTGGAGGAAAAGGTGACCCCATTCACCGGACCGGAGTGAAGCGACTCTCAACTCTGTACCTGCTTCCGTATTGGCAGGTACTAAGCGCATTCACTGGTTCCAGTAACTACTTTTAGAATTGTTGACTAAATCTAATAACCTGCTTGATAAGAAGGTTGACTGTGAATAGTGCAATTTCTGAAATCCATCACTGCATGTAGGGAGGAAAATGAATATGGACCTATATCTTTTCAATGAATGCTTAAGATTCTTTGTCAAAAGTGAGCAAATCTGACGCTGGAATGCTTTGCTGGGATTTCTGGCAGGACCTCCTCATTAGACATGTTTTGGATCCCATGCACTGTGAAAAAAACATCTGCGAGAACGTGATGAAAACAATTTGGGGAGTCCGTGACACTTTGAAGGCCAGGCTAGACTTAAAAGAGAGCAATATTCGACCACATCTGCACCCGCTTCCTGGAAGGAAACCTGGGTATGTCGTACTTCCAACAGCTCCATATATACTATCGAAAGAGGAGAAGGCGAAATTCATAGATATTATCCGCAATTTGAAGACTCCTACAAACTATGCTGGCCAACTTGTAAAGTGCATTGCGTCGGATGGGAACTTGAAGGGGCTGAAATCTCATGACTACCATGTCTTGATGCAACAGTTGCTCCCCTTGTGTTTGCGCACTCTCTTGGACAAGGATACGCGGGTGGCAATAATGCGGCTTAGTAGGGTGTTTGTACGATTGTGTGCAAAGTCCGTAGATCCCTCATCCATGGAACAGTTATTGGAGTACACAGCTGAGACACTATGCATGCTAGAGAAGGTTTTTCCACCTTCATTCTTTGATGTCATGTCACACCTCCCCATTCACCTGGTGCAGCAGTTGGATATATGTGGTCCCGTACACACCCGATGGATGTATCCTATTGAGCGATACTTGAAGAGACTGAAGGGCTATGTTAGGCAACAAGCAAAACCCGAGGGATCCATGGCGAGGGGGTACACAATAGAGGAGGCGTTAGGATTTTGCACAGAGTACATGCAAGACTGTGAGCTAACACGCAGGAGGACCTGGGACGATCAGGAGGAAGTAGGGGCCAAGAGTGAGGTTGTGGAGGGTACAGGTCGATATCGACTCTTGACATCAGAGCTCAGGGCACGGATTCACGAGTTTGTTCTCACGAACGCGGAGCCTCTACAGTCATACAGAGAGTAAACATCACTTGTTTTAGTCATGCACTCTGTCTAGAAGGGACAATGTGACTATGTGTAGTCACCAAAGGTCTATTGTGTACTAATTCTAGTCATCATATTGCAACACATGACTAGAGAATGTTTTGTAGATGACGTTTCCGCTATCTGCCGGCTGTTTTTGTTATGTAAAAACTTTCCATCCACTGTGGCTTCTAATCAGACGTCACTACTTGGAGATGGAAGCGCGGCACAGAATGCGTGCAGAGATACGCCGTCGATCACGGGGTAGAAGAGTAGAGTATCCACCAATCGCAAGGAATGAGCAGTTTTCTGTGTGGTTTCCTGCTGCAGTGCAACGGGATGTGGCAGCAGGCACACATGTCCATGAAGATGTTCTTGGCCTTGTCCTACCACCTTCATGTGAGGCAAGATCGTATCGCAGCATGTATGCATACGGGAACCATATACGTGTACGCGGAGCAGAGGTAGACTTGTCAACGTGCGACAGCGGAGTAGCTGCAACATTCTCACAATCTTGCCGTGCCAGCAGAAAGGACAAGAATCACAGGCTCGCGAACGTGGAGTACGTGGGGTGGGTCGAAGAGATTATTGGTGTTGACTATGGGAAGTTCGAGTTACTCCTACTGTATTGTAAGTGGGTCCAAGCTACGTGGATTGGGCCACGGGCAACTATGAAGAGAGATGAGTACGGTTTCACTCTCGTGAACATTGACCGTACCATTCCGTATTCATTAGATTCGTTTGCGTTTCCTCTTCATGCTCAACAGGTTTTCTTTGTTGACGATGTGGCACATCCTGGGTGCAACGACGCTACCGTGTGAGCGGTGGGACGCGAGCGGTGAGCAGTGAGCAGAAAAAAGTCAACGCTTTCCAATTATAGTAATAAAATTTCCAAATTTAGAATCCATAAATAGAAAAAAATCGTGGGACCTCTTTTTTTAGAAAAAAATGATGGACCTATTTCCGTGGAAATTTTGAGGGATTTAAGGACAGAGACTTGGTTTTAGGGTACCTTTCAGAGAGACTAATTCACATGATTTACTTAAACCAGGGAACTTTTGACTGTCCATATTATGGTGAGAGCCGCTTAATCATAGGCTATGGTCACAACGTAAGAGAAAATTCTAAGTCATAAAATTAAAGCATTAAAGCATTCAAGCAAAGTAGCAAAACTCGTACCATTCAATAACATCTAAAACTACTGTTGGAAGGAGAGACCCATAAATATTTAGAAACCTTTATAGATATTTAAAAACAATTACAATTCACATCATGTAGATAATGATAGGTCTGAAATATCAGCGATATTTTCGGAAAACGTGCACTCATACTATAGTATACTCAACGCAATAATACTTAGCGACAAATTATAAATAAAGGGGGCAGCCTAGCTCCTATAGGTATCCACGCTAAGGTCCCACATGCTTTATGATGCCACTTTCGAGGAGGTGCTTCACTTCATTGAAACTAAGACTCGGAGCATGGATGAAAGTGTCTTCGTATTGATCCAAGTTGCAGGTCACACGGAAGATGAAGTACAAGTGCTTGCAGTTCACCCAAGTGCGCCGCTTTCCAAGTGCTCTTGCTGACATCTCCACGAAATCCGGGCAGGTGCACGACGGGAAGGTGCTGATAGTGATACGATACTCTTCAACCTTAGCCTTCTTTCGGGACTGGAAGAGAATGATGCAGCCGATCCCTGGGTGAGGTATCATTGTGACGGAGGTGATTTGTCCGTCGACGTTGAGGGCTGACTCCCACTTGTTGCGTTGTTGGACGCATGGTCCGTTGTTACTGCGTCGGATCTTCTTTCCAAACCTCAGCGTAGGGTATTGATCGGCTTGGGCCGGGGTAGGGAGTTCGGCCATGGATGAGGCAACATTGGAGGAGTCGCCGAAGAGTCTTCTGGGTGACACATCTTGACGCTGCTGAAGTTGGAATCCCCCTTCTTCAAGGGCCAGAACCTCCTAGAGAGTGAGGTTTGTCCCAGTGAGGACAGGCCAGACGTCCGGGACATCCGGACGGTGCTGCACCCACTTCCTCCTGGTGCCTTTGACACATCTTTCAATGTCGTCGTTGCAGAAGAAGAATTGTGTCAAAAATTCCTTGTTCTTCTTGTAGTCGCGCATGTAGCCGGTGTACGTAGGAGCTGGAGTACTTTTACCATGCCGAACGATTTTCTGGGTGCACTTGGTCTTTGTGCGAGCTTGCATGGCGAAGCAGGCCTTGGCGGAAGTCTTGGGCAGTCTAGAAATGTGCCACTTGGAGACATCGCAGTGGGTCTCCTGAATGTTATTGACGTGGGTGACCCGTTGTGGAATCGATTTCTCGGGTGATTGTGCTAGGGGCAGGTCTGATGGTGTGGAGGAATCCGTACGTGCCTTGGTTGACCTAGTGCTCACTCGTGGATGAGAGAAGCTAACCTTGTCGGGTCTATATGAATCATGATCAGAACCAGGGGGCATATCAAGTTTGCGCTTGGTGGTGCCAAAGACCTCCTCTCCTTCGAGTTGGGGTTTGCGGGTGCACCAATGCTCTGCTCCAGGCATGTGCTCGAGTGCTGCAACAATTCTCTTGGCGTCACCGGATCGTTGTGCAGCACGAAGGCAGAGTTCTTCCTTTCCTGGGCCAGTACCAGAGCGATCACCCTTCAAGTAGGCGTAGTAGTTCGTACATTGCATGAACGCCCTCACAAAATCATCGACGGTCGCAACATACAGATTAGAGCCACGGTTTCCAGATTGCTGAAGCCATTTGTTATGGACTGTCTCGGAGAGGTTGCAAGATGGCATCTCTGCCAACTCAGAATCTGTGAAATTCTGAGAGAAATCAAGAAAATGTAGTGAGAATGCTTTGTACAAAAACAGGCTAAAATCCTAAACTGACACCCACAAACAAAAAAACCCACAAAAACAAAACAAAATCCAAAAAAAAATTCGGACCAAAAAGCGAAACACACACTGTGGGTGGGTACTCACTAGTTGCATGAAACCACCCCATTGACGGTAACGAAAGTGCCAGAATGCAAGCCATGTATCAAGGTCTTTGATTCCTTCCTCAGATGCAACTCCAGAGGATAGCCACCAAGCCCGGATGGCAAGATAACGGGACTCGGACTGCTCGGGAGTCTTGGCATCCTTGTACTGCTTGCATAACAACTTGTGTTGCTGTTGGAGGTCGGGCTTGATATGGGTGGCGGTGTGGCGCTCCATAGACACTGTCCAATGCAATAGACATGTCCTCTCGCGAGACTCCATAGGAACCTTGGGATCACCGTTGCCATAGATAATCCTAACTGCATTCCAATTGGCTTGTGCACTGTCCGCCATGAACCCTTTGAAGTTAACTTTAGCAATGCCATGTTTGAGCATAACTTCATTGAGCCCATGCCATAGAAGGCTCTGCGCCGCGACATCCTCAGACTGCATATCACAAACTGCAATAGTCATAACCCGGCAGTAGGCCGAGTCATAGACATGGCAAGCCATGGTCGTCCACCCCTTGACACGCTTGACATGGTCAAACATGACCCAAGCATCCTGCAAATCACCGTGTGGTTGCATTCTCCTGACAAAGTCCACTCCAGACCCAGGGCCCACCTCGGACATCTTGAAGATGTAGACTTTCTCCAACAGCTTTCCTTGGCCTGGGAATTTATTTTCTTGCACATAGGGCCAACTGCTATGACCTCTAAGTCCGGTGATGCTGTCAATGATCCCCCCTCGGCCAATGCGCTTGAAGGAGGTGACAGTGTTTCGAATACTCGGGGTGCTGAGGTGTTGGTACCTGTCCATGACAAACTTCATGGACTCGAGGTCCATAACTTTATTGGGATCAGATCCCGTGCGTAGAAGATACTTGGCCAGGAACTCTTTACTTGCAGCCAATGCAATGGCAGAGTTGGTGGCGGTGGGAGTCCGCTCAACCTCTCTACCAATGAGATCATGAATTTTGACCTTAGACTCTCTACAGACACCTTGCGAAACGGGGTGATGGTGATGACCCATATGGATGCATGCACGAGTCATGTCACCTCTGCCAAGAACATAGTACATCTTAGCTTGGCAAGTATCAAGACAATAGGGTGGTGTCTTACAGACCTTACAAACGAGAGATGACCCAGCTGGGGGATCAGCATCTGCGGTGAAGGGTGAGGGGGTACAGCCTTCCCATTCGGTCTCGTTGACGTCAGTGGCTCGATTGGGGCGGTTGAGATAATCACATCCCTCGTTATGACAGCAGAGATGGCCAACACAAGATGAAAACCGGAAGGTCAAGCCGAGATCATTAGTAATGTTAGAGGTTTTTGTCCTACACCAAGCATGACCGTCGAAACGCTTGTCCATTCCGAACATGAGTTTAGCATGGGAATGGGGAGCATCAGCTCCGAGAGGAGGAAACTCAAAGATGACGTCGCCGTCAAAAACAGAGGGGAGGAAGTCAACCTTCTCATGCCTAACGGATTCATAATCAATACTCTTGAGGATGTTCTTGGACCTTGGTCGGGTTGCAAGCAACTTCAATTGCTGGACAACACTGGGATGATCTATGGAGACACCTGGGTGAACTGGGGGTCTGGAAGTAGGTGGTTGACTCACAGTAGGCGAGTGTGGAATCCTGAGAGGATTGATGAAGGGCTGATCCTGCGATGGAGGTGGGGTAATGTCTGAGGCAGGTGGCACATCATCATCAGAGTCATCGCTGAGCAAGGTAACCTCTTGGATGTCGGGCTCCTTCTTGACCGTCGCCAGAAGAGGAGCCTGCGTGGTGGAGGTGAGGGACACGCCTGGTGTAAGCAACACAGTTGTGGTGGCCATCTCCGACTCGGTGACGCCTATGGCCTTGTACTTTGCAGGGAGCAAAAACCAAACCCTACCATCGTCAATGCGAAAGGACATCTGAAGGACAGTGTGAATCAAGTCACCGTTGTCATCAAAGACCTCTTCCTCGACATGAATTGAGTCTGGGTGGAATCTAAACCTCAGACTAAGGAACGACTCCGCGACTTTGGCTAGACCATCATCTCCTAGAGGGATCATAAGGGGGATGGAATGGTGCAGTGCTCGGATGGTGGCCATTGTAGAAGGAATGTAAATGCGAGCACACAGAAGGGAGTGGCCAAATGGGCAATGGAATTAAGTTGAGCAGAAAGTGGGGCGGTGTATATAGTGATGTGGTTAGAAGGGCATGGCAAGATGGAATCTATGAAAGACGGCGGAGACTTGGATTAATAGTGGAATAATAAGCGGACTCATGATAGCAACATGATTAAGAACTGAAAATGCAATGCAACAATTACTTAAGTTAGTCATGAACGTATGCCAATCCAATGTAGATATATTAAGAACAAACATGAGGCTGAATGCCGAGAGCCGTAATTATAAATACACCAGAGACCACGTGAACCATTTAGTGGATGTAAGCGACATTAAAATAGATATTGGCAAATAAGGTCATAAGAATGACGGCCGCCACGAATAATGTGGAGAGCATGATAGTAGCTATGCAATAATAAATTCTAACAAATAGAATGCAACAATGTGATTAACGACGAAGACGCTTATGGGGACCTTTGCCATTTTTGTCACCGTCATGTTTATGACAATGGTCAATCCCTAAACTATGAACTGCAATGCATCCTGCGCAACCGAGTCCTTGATGTTTGGGACGTGGGGCACCCCTTGATAGAGATCTAGAGTAAGTTCCCGGTTTAATAACCCCTACTTTAGAATAGGCATGATTCTGGAAAGTAGACTTGTCCTCTATCATCTTTGCATCATCCGCCTGCAAAGATGGAGACCGTGGATGTGGAGTGTGATCTGCGACCGCCGGAGTAACGGAGCAGTCAGGGGGGTTGGCAATCTTCATGTTGTTGTCGACTGCAGAACCATCGATGGACAACGTGGTGTGAATTTGAGATGAAATAGGAGCACCTAAAGGAGCAAGACTTGGGAGACCATCAGTACCCATTGGAGAAGGATATGATGATATGACATGAAGGAATGGGTACAAGTAATGGGGTATTATATACACCAAGGGTAGACACCAATACCCGAATATTTGACAACCTGGTAGATCAATTAATAGACAATATATATTCATGTAAATAGTGGACAACATGTTTCATTTAGGATTAGATGTACTACCATAATAGTCATTACTTTATCAAAACAATATAGCTGACACCGATTAGGTAGATTAGACACTAGCGGCGCCTTTTGTAGTGTTTTAATGCAGTGTGGATAAACCGAGGAATAAATAAAGAAATTGCAGGTTAATTATCTAAATCCAAGATAATAGGAACATAATCATGGCGCCTAGATGCTTGAGTATGGTAAGAGATGAACACTCGGTCGAGAGCGAGAGCAGAACGAGAAGTGAGGAGGAGTATTGAGAAACAGAGGCGGATTGAGAGAAATGAGAGGTTCGCTACTAGAGATAACGTAGTGACCCCGTACAAATTGAGGTCAACCATGGGAAGAAAAGGAGATAATTCAAAAAAAGCTACTCACAGTCGTTCAAAGCGATATGTTGAGTCATTTGAAAAGGCGGAGGTTGTTCCCATTAGGTTATTCTCTTTAGGAGAGGAAGACAACTCTGTGGAAAACGAAGAAATTCAGGTATGCTCTGGTTACATTACATTCATGTTGAATTTATTCAAAGTTTATGAGTCCCCGGCATAGTTGGCTTGAAAGGGAATCATTATGTCTTCAGAGGCAGCTCCCCTATACAATCAACATCAATTGTTGAAGATACTTTGTCGCATCATTGCAAGTTTGGAACCAAACCTAAACCTGGTTTCGGGCAGAGGCAACAGCAACCAGGAAACGCAGCATCGAGTGAATCTACTTCGGAAAACACTAGGCAACAGATCATTCGGAACAGTGAGGACGTTGAGTGCGAAGAGGAAAGATTGGGTCGAGAGGAAGCCAACATGGAGACCGATGGCGAGTACTCTACAGAAGAGGTCAACCAGTTAAACCAATGAAAATTATTTCAATTTGTCTTGTTGTTTGGAATGTAAATAATGAAGGGTAGGGTTTCATTCCCCGAACCCTGATTGTTTTCCTAAATCTAAATCGTAGAAGGTGGGCTATAGGCTTAGATTTCAGGTTCTCCCATTATGTGGTTGTTGAATATATGGGGTTCGGGACCGAACCCTTCATTTGGAGGTCCCTAAGTGGCCTCATTTCAGGTTAGAATCTTACACTTTGAAGCCTCGGCTCTACATTGAGATTTCGGGTGCTTACTTTATATATGTGTAGTTGGCCTCAATTCAGGTTAGAATCTAACACCTTGAAGGAAGGCTATAGGCTCATATTTCAGGTTCTCGCATTATGAGGCTATCCAATATATGGGGTTCGGGACCGAACCCTTCATTTGCAGGTGAATAAGTGGCCTCATTTCAGGTTGGAAGCTAACGAATGAAGCCTCGGTTCTAGGTTGAGATTTCGGGTGCTCACTTTGTATAAGTCCAGATGGCCTCATTTCAGGTTAGAATCTAACACTTTGAAGCCTCGGCTCTACATTGAGATTTCGGGTGCTAAGTTTATATAAGTCTAGTTGGCCTCATTTCAGGTTAGAATCTAACACTTTGAAGCCTCGGCTCTACTTTGAGAATTCGTGTGCTCACTTTATATATGTCTAGTTGGCCTCATTTCAGGTTGGAATCTTACAATTAGAGGCCTCCTCTCTAGGTTCAAATTTTAGGTGATCAATCTATGTTGTCTTAGTTGGCCTCATTTCGGGTTAGAATCTAAGTTTTTGAAAGTGGCATATAGGCTTAGACATCAGGTTATCACTTTATGTGGAAGTCCAATATATGGGTTTCGGGACCGAAACCTTCCTTTGGAGGTCCCTGGGTGGCCTCATTTCAACTTAGAAACGAACACTTTGAAGCCTCGGCTCCACTTTGAGATTTCGGGTGCTCACTTTATGTATGTCTTGTTGGCCTCATTTCAGGTTAGAATCTTGAATTTGAAGGTGGGCTATAGGCTAAAATTTCAGGTTCTCACTCTATGTTGATTTAGTTCGCCTCCTTTAAGGTTAGAATCTAACTCTTTGAAAGTGGCCTATAGGCTTAGATCTCTGGTAGTCACTTTATGTGGGTGTCCAATATATGGGTTTCGGGACCGAAACCTTCCTTTTGAGGTCTAGAGGGTCAGACTCTGAGATCTCGGCGTCAAGGTTCAAATTACAGGTACTCACTTTATATAAGTCTAGTTGGCCTCATTTCAGGTTAGAGTCTTAAGCTTTGAAGCTTTGAGGATGGGCTCTAAGCTTAGATTTCATGTTCTCAGATTATGTGGCTGTCCAATATATGGGGTTCGGGACCGAAACCTTCATTTGGAGGTCCCTAGGCTGTCCAATATATGGGGTTCAGGACCTAAACCTTCCTTTGGCGGTCCCTAGGCTGTCCAATATATGGGGTTCGGGACCGAAACCTCCTTTTGGAGGTCCCTAGGTGGGCTCATTTGAATTTAGAGACTACCACTCTCAAGCCTCGGTTCTACTTTGAGATTTCAAGTGCTCACTTTATATGTGTGTAGTTGGCCATATTTCAAGTTAGAATGTAGAATTTGAGGATGGGCTCTAGGCTTAGATTTCAGGTCCTCACATTATGTGGCTGTCCAATATATGGGGTTCGGGACCGAACCCTTCATTTGGAGGTGCCTAAGTGGCCTCATTTCAGGTTAGAAGCTAACGAATGAAGCCTCGGTTCTAGGTTCAGATTTCGGGTGCTCACTTTATATAAGTCTACATGGCCTCATTTCAGGTTAGAATCTCACACCTTGAAGGAGGGCTATAGGCTCAGATTTCAAGTTCTCATAATTATGTGGCTGTCCAATATATGGGGTTCGGGACCGAACCCTTCATTTGGAGGTGCCTAAGTGGCGTCATTTCATGTTAGAAGCTAACGAATGAAGCCTCGGTTCTAGGTTCAGATTTCGGGTGCTCACTTTATATAAGTCTACATGGCCTCATTTCAGGTTAGAATCTCACACCTTGAAGGAGGGCTATAGGCTCAGATTTCAAGTTCTCATAATTATGTGGCTGTCCAATATATGGGGTTCGGGACCGAACCCTTCATTTGGAGGTGCCTAAGTGGCGTCATTTTATGTTAGAAGCTAACGAATGAAGCCTCGGTTCTAGGTTCAGATTTCGGGTGCTCACTTTATATAAGTCTACATGGCCTCATTTCAGGTTAGAATCTCACACCTTGAAGGAGGGCTATAGGCTCAGATTTCAAGTTCTCATAATTATGTGGCTGTCCAATATATGGGGTTCGGGACCGAACCCTTCATTTGGAGGTGCCTAAGTGGCGTCATTTCATGTTAGAAGCTAACGAATGAAGCCTCGGTTCTAGGTTCAGATTTCGGGTGCTCACTTTATATAAGTCTACATGGCCTCATTTCAGGTTAGAATCTCACACCTTGAAGGAGGGCTATAGGCTCAGATTTCAAGTTCTCACATTATGTGGCTGTCCAATATATGGGGTTCGGGACCGAACCCTTCATTTGGAGGTGCCTAAGTGGCGTCATTTCAGGTTAAAAGCTAACGAATGAAGCCTCGGTTCTAGGTTCAGATTTCGGGTGCTCACTTTATATAAGTCTACATGGCCTCATTTCAGGTTAGAATCTCACACCTTGAAGCCTCGGCTCTACTTTGAGAATTCGGGTGCTCACTTTATATATGTCTAGTTGGCGTCATTTCAGGTTAGAATCTCACACCTTAAAGGAGGGCTATAGGCTCAGATTTCAAGTTCTCACATTATGTGGCTGTCCAATATATGGGGTTTGGGACCGAACCCTTCATTTGGAGGTGCCTAAGTGGCGTCATTTCAGGTTAGAAGCTAACGAATGAAGCCTCGGTTCTAGGTTCAGATTTCGGGTGCTCACTTTATATAAGTCTAGATATCCTCATTTCAGGTTAGAATCTCACACTTTGAAGCCTTGGCTCTACTTTGAGAATTCGGGTGCTCACTTTATATATGTGTAGTTGGCCTCATTTCAAGTTGGAATGTAGTATTTGAAGCTGGGCTCTAGGCTTAGATTTCACGTTCTCTGATTATGTGGCTGTCCAATATATATGGGGTTCGGGACCGAAACCTTCCTTGGGAGGTCCCTTGGTGGGCTCATTTCAACTTAGAAACTAACACTTTCAAGCCTCGGCTATACTTTGAGATTTCAAATGCTCACTTTATATGTATGTAGTTGGCCTCATTTCAGGTTAGAATGTAGTACTTGAAGATGGGCTATAGGCTAAGATTTTAGGTTCTCATATTATATGGCTCTAATGGTTAGAGGTTAATTACAAAGCAACATTATCAATTTGGGTCAAATGATACTTACTTTGATCTACAATGTGTTGACTCTTTGGTAGGTGCATGGTATATCTTCGCCACCTTCGACATAAGTATCGGAGGGAAAGCTTCCAGATATGGATATACTAGAGGACGAGCATGAGGTAGAAGAAAAGTCTCTTGGAGATGATGCTCACTTTCTAGGTAGTGAGGATCAGATTCAGACTAGGCAAAAAGTTAACTCTGTGGCCACGATTACAAGCTTGAGATTTCAACCAAACAGTTCTTCGCGATTTAATATTCCGTTGTGCAGATTGATGGCAATGCCAATGGTACGGCCAACTCTGGCATCCGATCTTGCTAAGCTCGAGCAAGAATTTGTACACGGATACAGGGAAGGCGCTTCGGTCTTTTATGTTACAATCACCAATGAAGACGGAAATACCCATGAAGTGACGGAAGCTGATAAAGCTTCTTGGGGTCCTATTTGGGACGCCAAAAACGCCATTTTCAACTCATTTCTCCTCTCGGATCCAGCGTTGGCTCCATTCACAAATTTGATGTTTTTTGTGTGCGACGGTAACCATAGGCGTCAAGCTTGGTTAAATCACATTGACAGACTTCACCGAACTGATGAGGATTGGCATTATTTGGTGGATTCAATTCTCCTGGACACAAAGGGAAAAAATGGACTTGTTATGCAAGTCATGCACAACATAAACAAGTATGTTCATTCTCTTTTGATATATAATCTTTCATTGAAAATTCAATATGATTTCACTTTCTTTCTTACTATGATAATCTAATATCTTCCATTTGATTTTTGTATTTAGACATATAGAGGACTCTCATGTGAAGACCAACATTGTCTATACCCTCTTCGGGGTTCAGAAGTATGGTCTTATGTCAATTGAACAATTCAATGACATTTTGAGTCCAACCGACCTCAAAAAGGGCAAGAAGTCTCAGAAGACTTGGTATTCGTTACCATTACATGTATTTACAAATTTCATATTTCAGGTGCGTCACGGAATAGTCCTAATGATTTTGTAAAATATGTGAACTTTGATGGTGGGCTATAGGTTAAGATTTCAGGTTCTCACATTTTGTGGATGTCCAATATATGGGGTTCGGGACCGAACCCCAATTAGAAGGTTCCTAAGTAGCCTCATTTCATGTTAGAATCTAACACTTTGAAGCCTCGGCTCTAGTTTGATTTTTCACATGCTCACTTTATGTTGGTTTAGTTACCTTCATTTCATGTTAGAATGTAAATCTTTGAAAGTGGCCTATAGGCTTAGATTTCAGGGTCTCATTTTATGTGGGTGTCCAATATATGGGTTTCGGAACCGAAACCTTCCTTTGGAGGTCTAGAAGGTCACATTTTGAAGCCTCGGCTTCAAGTTTTAGATTACAGGTGCTCACTTTATATTTATCTAGTTGGCCTCATTTCAGATTAGAATCTAACAATAAGAGGCCTCGGCTCTAAGTTCAGATTTAAGGTAAACACTTTATGTTGTTTTAGTTGGCCTCATTTCAGGTTAGACTCTACCTCTAAGTGGCCTCATTTGAACTTAGAAACTGGCACTTTGAAGCCTCCGCTCTAGTTTGAGATTTCAGGTGCTCACTTTATGTAAGTCTAGTTGCCACATTTCGAGTTAGAATCTAACATTTTGAAGCCTAGGCTCTAGTATGAGAATTCGGGTGCTCACTTTATGTTGGTTTGGATGGCCTCATTTCAGGTTAGAATCTAACACTTTGAAGCCTCGCCTCTTGTTTGAGATTTCAGGTGCTCACTTTATATAAGTCTACTTGGCCTCATTTCATGTTAGAATCTAACACTTTGAAGCCTAGGCTCTAATATGAGAATTCGGGTGCTCACTTTAAGTTGTTTTAGTTGGCCTCATTTCAGGTTAGAATCTAAGTCTTTGAAAGTGGCCTATAAGCTTAGATATCAGGTTCTCACATTATGTGGCTGTCCAATATATGGGTTTCGAGACCGAAACCTTCCTTTTGAGGTCTAGAGGGTCACACCCTGAAGCCCCGGCTTCAAGGTTCAATTAAAGGTGCTCACTTTATATATATCTAGTTGGCCTCATTTCAAGTTATAATCTAACATTTTGAAGCCTCGGCTCTAATTTGATATTTCGGGTGCTCACTTTATATATGTGTGTTTGGCCTCTTTCAAGTTAGAATCTAACACTTTGAACCTTCGGCTCTAGTTTGATTTTTCACATGCTCACTTTATGTTGGTTTAATTAGCTTCATTTCAGGTTAGAATGTAAATCTTTGAAAGTGGCCTATAGGCTTAGATTTCAGGGTCTCATTTTATGTGGGTGTCCAATATATGGGTTTCGGGACCGAAACCTTCCTTTGGAGGTCTAGAAGGTCACATTTTGAAGCCTCGGCTTCAAGTTTCACATTACAAGTGCTCACTTTATATTTATCTAGTTGGCCTCATTTCAGGTTAGAATCTAACAATAAGAGGCCTCGGCTCTAGGTTCGGATTTAAGGTAAACACTTTATGTTGTTTTAGTTGGCCTCATTTCAGGTTAGACTCTAATTCTAAGTGGCCTCATTTGAACTTAGAAACTGACACTTTGAAGCCTCCGCTCTAGTTTGAGATTTCAGGTGCTCACTTTATATAAGTCTAGTTGCCACATTTCAAGTTAGAATCTAACATTTTGAAGCCTAGGCTCTAGTATGAGAATTCGGGTGCTCACTTTATTTTGGTTTGGATGGCCTCATTTCAGGTTAGAATCTAACACTTTGAAGCCTCGGCTCTAGTTTGATTTTTCACATGCTCACTTTATGTTGGTTTAGTTAGCTTCATTTCAGGTTAGAATCTAAGTCTTTGAAAGTGGCCTATAAGCTTAGATATGAGGTTCTCACATTATGTGGCTGTCCAATATATGGGTTTCGGGACCGAAACCTTCATTTTGAGGTCAAGAGGGTCACATTTTGAAGCCTCGGCTTCAAGGTTCGAATTACAGGTGCTCACTTTATATATATGTAGTTGGCCTCATTTCATGTTAGAATCTAACACTTTGAAGCCTCGGCTCTAGTTTGAGATTTCGGGTGCTCACTTTATATAAGTCTAGTTGGCCACATTTCAGGTTAAAATCAAAGACATTGAAGCCCTGGATATAGGTTCAGATTTCAGGTCTCACTTAATGTTTTGGATTTGATGGCCTCATTTCAGGTTAGATTCTAACAATGTGAAGCCTCGGCTCTAGGTTCAGATTTCGGGTGCTCTCATTTGTCTAGCTCTAGTTCAGTTCTTTTGTCCAAAACATCTTGTCCAACTTATTAATTTCATTTTCATTTCAAAATTTGGTTTCCTCGTTCTTGTTCTCTCTTTGTGCAGCATGAGCTGGGTTTCGCTGCCGACGAGGGTGCACGTCAGCTTGTGGAGCAATCAGAAGGAGAAGTCTCCCCTGCTGACAAGGCGGCTGCGATGAAAGCCGCAGTTGAGAAGAGATCTCTGGCACTTCGCATGAAAATGGGAAAATTGGTTGCTGTGGCGAACCCGGAGCTTACCGACGGTTGGCTACGTGAGGTACGCACCCTGATCCTTTGTCCATATCAATCTTTTAAGCTTATCCGTTTGACTGAGGAACTCACAAGAGCTCTGTCTTTCAGATTGAGCGACATTACACGTTAAACTCACTTTCCCCGGACCTCAACTTAGAGAAGTTGCAGCTCATTGCAACTTCAAGGGCGTCTCCGGCAATGAAAATAAAATGGCTAGAGTACTTTAATTCATCTGCTTCCACTCGTGAGGCCCGAAAGCTACCTCCCAAGCCTATCAACGAAGATAAATTGGCAAATTTCTTGGCAAAGGCTTGTTTCTGGGCAGGAGTAAGTCCACTGCTTCTATTCAATTTTCAGTTCATTGAATTCATCTTTGGCATGTAATTTACACAACTATCATTCTTTATTTCATCGACTTGATTTAGAAATTGGTCCAGCTGATGCTTATTTTCTTGCTTAACAGATCTCAGAACATGCCAGTCTCATTTTTGACGAGACCATGCGTCAAGACCGAGTTCCTATCAACATGAGTATTGCCAGTGAGCCCATGTTATTGCCAGCGTATATCGAAGACTGTCGCATGAAGTTATGGGACCATGCCTTCAGCACCTACTTCAGAGGACAAGATTCCTTCAAAAAAGGTGACGAGTTTGTTGGATTTAACGGAGCTGACCTAGTTGTCCGCCGAGTTCTTTTTCGGTGCGTCTCTAATCTTTAAGGACTTTTCATTAATTTTAGTAATTGGTTCAGTCCATATTCTTTGTTTTGCTAGTTCGGAAGTTGTTGATGTTAATGTTATGTGCTATTTCGTAACACAGGTACTTTAAGTACGAGCTTTTGGCGAAAGGAGCTATTTCCAAAGATGACCTTCCTGTATTCTTGAACACATGGCTTGATAGATCAAACTCAGCGTGCATGTTCTCGGCTCTTCAAGAACGCACGTGGACAAGTTCTCACCTTACCGGCGGTGCCTGGTATCTTGATTGCGCTTTAAGTTTCACTCCTTCTTTTGAGACTGAGCTCAGGAAATCAAGGGAGGCTGTAGGTGAGTCTGGAATTGAAATGGTTGACTTACAGGCCATAGAAGATGAAAATGAGAGGGCAAAGGCGATGAAACGACGCATTGAAGAGGACCGAAAGAAAGCGCTGAGGGTCAAGGAAGCTGAGGAGAGAGCTGACCAAAAAAAGCGGGAGAAGGTGCAGAATTCGTTGGATAAGTCCACTAGAAAGGGGAAAAATAAGATGAACCCCCCTCCGGAGCCACAAGGTAAGAGTCCGGTTGCTCCAAGTCCCACATATGAATCTGGTTCTCATGCTCCAACATTTTCTAGAGGCACAAAACGCGACTCGTCCTACGAGCAGTTGAGTCAAATACCTATTATGACATCTGGGGAGGAGCTCGACATCCATATTGAAGAGCTCATTCTCAACTCCTCATTGGACGACGTTCTTGGCGGTGACACGGATGAATTCACCCCTTCCTACAACGACTTGAAAACATTCATGCTCAAGGTACTGCTCTTCCTTTAAATTTATGCATTTCAATCTTGTCAATCCAATGGTGTGACCAGTAGAGTTAGAAAATTTGAGTATTTTCTCAACCTAGAACTGAGACTTCAAAATGTTTGATTCTAACCTGAAATGAGGCCGACTAGACTTATATAAAGTGAGCACCCGATATATGAACTTAGAGCAGAGGCTTCAAATTGTTAGATTATAACCAGAAATGAGGCAAACTAGATATATAAAGCGAGCACCTGTAATTTGAACCTTGAAGCCGAGGCTTCAAAGTGTTAGATTCTAACCTGAAATGAGGCCAACTAGATTTATATAAAGTGAGCACCCGAAACCTCAACATAGAACCGAGGCTTCAAATTGTTAGATTATAACCTGAAATGAGGCCAACTACATATATATAAAGTGAGCTCCTGTAATTTGAAGCTTGAAGCCGAGGCTTCAAAATGTGACCCTCTTGACCTCAAAATGAAGGTTTCGGTCCCGAAACCCATATATTGGATAGCCACATAATGTGAGAACCTCGTATCTAAGCCTATAGGCCACTTTCAAAGACTTAGATTCTAACCTGAAATGAGGCCAACTAAATCAACATAAAGTGAGCACCTTTAATCTGAACCTAGAGCCGAGGCCTCTAATTGTTAGATTCTAACCTGAAATGTGGCCAACTAGACATATATAAAATGAGCACTTGAAATCTGAACCTAGAGCCGAGGCTTCAAATTGGTTGATTCTGACCTAAGATGTGGCCAACTAGACTTATATAAAGTGAGCACATTAAATCTGAACCTAGAGCCGAGGCCTCTAATTGTTTGATTCTCACCTGAAATGTGGCCAACTAGACATATAAAATGAGCACTTGAAATCTGAACCTAGAGCCGAGGCTTCAAATTGGTTGATTCTGACCTGAAATGTGGCCAACTAGACTTATATAAAGTGAGCACATTAAATCTGAACCTAGAGCCGAGGCCTCTAATTGTTTGATTCTAACATGAAATATGGCCAACTAGACATATATAAAATCTGAACCTAGAGCCGAGGCTTCAAATTGGTTGATTCTGACCTGAGATGTGGCCAACTAGACTTATATAAAGTGAGCACATTAAATCTGAACCTAGAGCCAAGGCCTCTAATTGTTTGATTCTCACCTGAAATGTGGCCAACTAGACATATATAAAATGAGCACTTGAAATCTGAACCTAGAGCCGAGGCTTCAAATTGGTTGATTCTGACCTGAAATGTGGCCAACTAGACTTATATAAAGTGAGCACATTAAATCTGAACCTAGAGCCGAGGCCTCTAATTGTTTGATTCTAACCTGAAATGTAGCCAACTAGACATATATAAAATGAGCACTTGAAATCTGAACCTAGAGCCGAGGCTTCAAATTGGTTGATTCTGACCTGAAATGTGGCCAACTAGACTTATATAAAGTGAGCACCCGATATATGAGCTTAGAGCTGAGGCTTCCGATTGTTAGATTATAACCTGAAATGAGGCTAACTACATATATATAAAGTGAGCTTCTGTAATTTGAAGCTTGAAGCCGAGGCTTCAAAATGTGACCCTCTTGACCTCAAAATGAAGGTTTCGGTCCCGAAACCCATATATTGGACAGCCACATAATGTGAGAACCTCATATCTAAGCCTATAGGCCACTTTCAAAGACTTAGATTCTAACCTGAAATGAGGCCAACTAAAACAACATAGAGTGAGAACCTGAAATCTTAGCCTATAGCCAACCTTCAAATTCTAGATTCTAACCTGAAATAAGGCCAACTAAAACAACGTAAAGTGAGCACCTTAAATCTGAACCTAGAGCCGAGGCCTCTAATTGTTAGATTCTAACCTGAAATGAGGCCAACTATACATGTATAAAGCGAGAACCTGAAATCTCAAAGTAGAGCCGAGGCTTCAAAGTGTTATATTCTAACCTGAAATGAGGCCAACTAGAACAACATAAAGTGAGAGCACTTGAAATCTGAACCTAGAGCCTCGGCTTCAAAGCTTTAGATTATAACCTGAAATGAGGCCAACTAGATATATATAAAGTAAGCACCTGTAATTTGAACCTTGAAGCCGAGGCTTCAAGGTGTGACCCTCTAGACCTCAAAAGGAAGGTTTCGGTCCCGAAACCCATATATTGGACACCCACATAAAGTGAGAACCTGATATCTAAGCCTATAGGCCACTTTCAAAGACTTAGATTCTAACCTGAAATGAGGCCAACTAAAACAACATAAAGTGAGCGCCTTTAATCTGAACCTAGAGCCGAGGCCTTTAATTGTTAGATTCTAACCTGAAATGAGGTTAACTAGATATATATAAAGTGAGCACCTTTAATTTGAACCTTGAAGCCGAGGCTTCAGGGTGTGACCCTCTTGACCTGAAAATGAAGGATTCGGTCCCGAAACCCATATATTGGACAGCCACATAATGTGAGAACTTGAAATCTAAACCGAAAGCCACTTTCAAAGAGTTAGATTCTAACCTGAAATGAGGCCAGCTAAAATAACATAAAGTGAGCACCCGAAATATGAATTTAGAGTCGAGGCTTCATATTGTTAGATTCTAACCTGAAATGAGGCCATGTAGACATATATAAAGTGAGCACTTGAAATATGAATTTAGAGCCGAGGCTTCATATTGTTAGATTCTAACCTGAAATGAGGCCACGTAGACATATATAAAGTGAGCACTTCAAATATGAATTAAGAGCCGAGGCTTCATATTGTTAGATTCTGACCTGAAATGAGGCCACGTAGACATATATAAAGTGAGCACTTGAAATCTGAACTTAGAGCCGAGGCTTCAAAGTGTTGATATGAATTTGAGCTTGACTGTGGGTTGAGGGAATCTGGTTTGGGGGTTAGGAGTTGATATTTGACTGATTATGATTTGAGTCTAAGGGTGGGTGAGGGAAGAGGGGATTCTGGTAGGGGGTAGATGTATAAAGTTTTGATTTTTCTAAGACTCTGAAATTGAAATGTAGGACTCGTAAGAGGTCTCTCGGCCCCGACACACTCTGTTTAGGGTCTAATATGTTAGTGATTTTGATATGAATTTGAGCTTGACTGTGGGTTGAGGGAATCTGGTTAGGGGTTAGGAGTTGATATGTGACTGAATTTGATTTGAGTCTAAGGGTGGCTGGGGGTTGAGCTGGGTGCAGCACTCAAAAGACAAAATCCGGCACTACAAGGGTTCTCCGGAGGACCATCCCTGTTTGGACTTGATTCTTGCAGATATACCGGAAGGTCTTCCTGTTCCTGGCATATCAGACCCACCGTTGTCCATTCCCGCTTGGAATCAAGAATCGAAAGAGTGGTTACAACCACTCTTTGACTTTGCCGACGAACATCTGCACGACGACGGGGCAATTATTTTGTTTCACCCTTTTCGCATGAGTACGAAGTCCAATATTCTTGGATATTGCAAATCGTATGGTTTTGCAATTCGGAAAGAGTGGTGGGGAATGAACCGCCTTCATCTCACATCCCCATTAAATCCAGCATCAACTGTAAGATAAACCTTATGTCTTCTTGCTGATCACCGCATTCAGTTTCAATTTAATCCTTGAGGTAGTTCTGAGTATAGACCCACCTAAGTATTATACTCATGCAGTTGTGTTGTTTACTTTGTAAACTAATGTTGTTCTTTATGTTTGGTACATTGTAGACCATGAGGTTCGGTATTTCATTGGCGGTCAGGAGCGTGCCGGGGTCACCTGCATCGAAGTTTTCATTTCGCCTTGTCCCTGCATTGGATCCTTATGGGGTGGATGTTGCACGGGATGATATTCTCCAGAACTTGGTCTCTCGTGAGGACCAGCTAACTAATGGATCCACACCATGGCGAGGGCCTCGTGAAAAATCCGTGCTTCTAATGCAAATGCTAATTGAAGCATGTAGCTCCCCATGGGATATTATTCTAGACTGCACGGCAGCGACCGGTATGTCTTTGTAATCTTCCATTTCAGTTGGTTAATCGTTAATATTGTTTTGGTCTACAAAATTCATAGTTATTTTTGTACTAAGTTTTTTCCAACTTCTTTATTTGCAGGATCTTCCATTCATGCATGCCGCAATTTGCACCGTCACATTGTGGCATTAGAGGCTGATGTTGATATTTTTGAGGCCTTACTTGCTCCATTGATTATCTCTAGAGCAGCCTCTGAAGTCACTCTTGAAGACCGTGTCACCAGTTTAGAGGATCCTGAGGGTGAAGATATCCCCGTAGAGAGGATTGTGAAAAGATCTCGGTTTACTAAGTGAGTAAGGTCCACAAATTCTCTTACCTGTGTTATGTTTTTTGCTGTCATTTCTTATAAAGTTGAGTTATGAACATGGTACCATTGGCATTTGTAGATGCGATAAATTGGGCTATCCTATTCACCGGCCTTTTTTGTGTGACCCTAAATTCTATCCCAGCCCTCCAAAGTCTTGGCAACTTCCTACATATGCAAATGATATTGCTAATCAACTAGCTGGAGGTTCTTATCAGACTTTTACATCTAAATATCGTCCGGGAAGAGTTTTAGAGTTTTTGGATATAGAAGCTTTAGAATCTGATGGCCAGGCCTCCTCTGATGCAGATATTACTGATTCTAGAATGTCTTCATCATCAGGTGATCACAGTGATTCGGATCTGATGTAATAGCTTCATGTGAATGTCTGTGTACTATCTAATATACCGTTTTTTCTTCCGTTGGTTTTTCAGTTTGTGCACTCATTCCGCATGGAATTCGTTGTATGTGTATCACTTTCGGAGTTTTTGGGATTGCATATATGAAATTGCATATTTAAGTTAACTTTTGACTTCGTTTTTTTTTATATTGTTCAAAATATTTTCTAACACCACTTGGTTACTTGTTAATGTTTGAGTGTTTGGATTTATAAAGTGTGGTGTGGTTTTTAATATTCCAATTGTCTTGTTGAATGCATCTTGTCGTTGTTCTCAAATAACACTACACTTTTGTGGTCGTCAACTAGTAGACAATCTAAAGACAAGTAGCCAAACCAAATACACCTAACATTTTGATTTCTCAAGCATATCCTACCCACAAGAAAGAGGCCTCGGATCCGAGGCCTCTTTCCAAACCTCCTCCTCATGCTAGAACATATAAGAAATGGCCAAATGCAAAAACAAGTAGCCAACTCAAATATACATAACATTTTGATTTTCAAGCATAAGCTACCCACAACTAAGAGGCCTCGGATCCGAGGCCTCTTCCCATAGGTCCACCATCTTCTCAACCACACTGAATTTTCCCACGGCCATAGGGACTTGTTGGTAATTTTAAGAAACTTTTGGTCCTAAAAATTAGGCACTCCATAAATATCGGCCTCATAATTCCAAAATTAAACTTCAAATATGTCCTAAATCCACGGTCATAGGGGTCCTAACTTTAGTTAAATGGAGTTTTAAATTTTGATTTTCTGCTCACGAGATCTGCTCACCGCTCACCGCTCACATCGTAGCATTCCTGATCCTGGGTGGAAGGTTGTTCTACGCAAAGAGGCACGAAGTGTGAGATTGACCTCCATGGCTGAGGGAAGACCAGATCTACACTGCCTAAGCTTACGCAACGATGCTGAAACTCAGGGATTGATGGCACAAAATGTCACTAATGATACCGTAGCAATGCCGCCTGTTTTATCAAGTTCCAGGGAGTTTTCTAGCAACGAGGTGCAGCTTGCTCTGCAAATGGAGGATACAGAGGCGGACTACAATGATGAGTCACCACAGTAGGACTGTAGGAGCCCAACTACTATCTATAGAATTTTGGTACAACAAAGGAGTAGTCACAGAGATTGCACAGTTAACAAATTCGAGTTGTATGGACAAAGGGGGTTCATTACCAATATAAGTATAGGAAACTGTGTCGATGACTATGTTATTTCGCAGTCATGACTAAATCCAGTAAAGAAAACTGTCCACATGACTACGTTATTTTGCAATCACTTTGACATCTCAGAAAAGTATGGGAAGGTGATCAATAACGGCTTTGTTGTGAGCATGGGAAATCTGTAGCCTGGTTAAGCATACAAGGCAATTTCGTGCATCTGGAAAGAAAGTGGAAAGATAGAGCAAGTGGAATCATGATTTTTGGACGTCCAACCCAATTACTTACTAATTTTTGAAGGTGTGTTTAGTTGTTGTTTCTAGAATGGTGCCCTAAAATGACACATGATCAGGTTTGCGCGCAGACATGGTAGTGTTGAATAGACAAGCTATTATGTAAGTGAAGATTATGGACCTACTCCTATTTTACAGCACTCACCCATTGAGCCAACGAGTAGAGGACTTCAAAATCATCTGATTGAAATATATGACTACTATTAGTCATGTTATTTACTACATGAAGTCATGTAGTCACCCAAACCAACTCTCTTACTACACTAAGACATACATAAACCATATACCCATACAATCCGACCACATTAGTATGACTACACATAGTGAGCACTCATAGCATGACTCTGGGAACCGGGCAGGAGAACATATGTCCCGTTCCCGTAGACGTTCCCACCCATGTCCTCAAAAATATGACTACGTATATGACTAGTCCATGACTGGACCCTCTTAGGACTGATTTTAGACTAAACCAATGACCGAGGTGACTACATAGTCATATGCGTTTAGTCACATCCGGTCACATTGGGCTGGTTTTCTTGTAGTGAATTGTCATCTCCTCCGAGGTCATTGTTGCTTCCTGTATATGCGGAGAGCATTGCTCTTGCACAAGCAGCCACATCAACACCTACACGTCAGCCAAAGTCTCACAAGTTTAATTCCAATGTGGAGATGTTCTTTCATTTAGAGGCATCAGAGGACAATGGAGGCATTTAGATAGTTGAAAATACC
This sequence comes from Polytrichum commune, assembly GCA_950295325.1. Classification (NCBI taxonomy): domain Eukaryota; kingdom Viridiplantae; phylum Streptophyta; class Polytrichopsida; order Polytrichales; family Polytrichaceae; genus Polytrichum; species Polytrichum commune. The sequence continues at coordinate 43,319,378 of OX485807.1, forward strand.
ATCCACCATATGTTGGATTGGATTGGATTGGATTGGATATGGTTGGTTTGAAATGTGATATGACATTGAATTTGGTATTCCAATAAAACAAAAAAAAAATTGAAGCCGCTCTTTGCATTATTTTTGAATTACCACAACTAGTGGAGACTGATTTTATGTGAGCAAATTCCTCTTATTTATAAACGATATGCCCAAATAATTTAGTCCCCCCCCCCAAACGCCTCCATCAATTCATTTCTCAATACTTGAAATGTGGTGTGTTGAATCTAGTAACAATGTTGAGATTCATCATGAAACTCTCATGCCAATCTTGTGGTTATTGATTTTGAAAGTAGAATCATAATAAATTCATTAGGTTCGTTGCATTTTGTTTGCACTACCCACTTCTAATATTATAAAGAAATATGCAATCAATTATGCCAAAATACCACGGTTATAGGATAATATTGGGTGTAATTCCAAATATTTTTTCCACCCTCCCTTCTCAAAACTTACCGCTCATTGCTCACCGCTCACATGATAGCACCCCTCCATCCGACTTGAAGAAAAAGAGAGATGCCCTTGTATTCTCAAAGGCCAATTGCTCACAAAACCCATATTGAGTACACCTCAACTTCAAGGCCCCAAATCCAAAATATATGTTCACATTCACTTAATAATGAGCATTCACTTGATTGGGATTTCATTCCCGAAGTGAAACTATCAATAATGTTGTAATCAACTTGGAAGTTAAAATTATGACAAAATCCTCAATAGCAATCAGGTGATTAATTTTTTTGACTTACCATTTGATGTGGCCCTTGTCATTTTTTATTTTAGATTCAAAAGTTGTGCTAATTTTAGACAACTAATTTTCCGAAATTGCAAATAATGCCTTCCCCTTTCAGAAGGTAAATGTCTACAACATTCACACTAACTTAGCATAATTGAATGTAATCAAACTTAATGAAGCCTAATTAATTAAGCTTGGCAATTTTCCTAACACTCCCGAAGTAAACCCGTCAAAAAAGTATGTAATTAACTTGGAAACTCAAAGTATGAAAAAAATCCTCATGAGAATTGAGATGATAATTTTTGTGATTTACCATTTGAAAGGGCCTTTATCATTTTAAACTGAGCTCAATAGAATGTGCTAATTTTAGATAATTTAATTAATGTCTTCTCCTTTCACAAGGATTCGTACACATTTAGTTAATTGAGCTTAATCAAATGTAATTAGTCTTTCAAAAAAAAATAGATACCAAAATAGGCACCAAGCTTAAGCCTTGCACTTGATTATGGACTTTAAGTTTAGGTGCACTCAATATGGGTTTTGTGGACTAGGTGATAGCCTTCAAGAATGCAAGGAGAACGGTTTTTGAGGTTAGGCGGGGCATGCAATATTTTTTGGTCGGGTTTATAAAAGTATTTTTGGGGTTGCCCAAGGGTTGTGGGTCAAGGGGCCCAACCCTTATCCTATCAAGGGACCCTTCCTTAAAATGCTCATTGGGGGTGTTTTAGCATTCAACCAAGGTTTGTAGCAATGTTTTTGTTTTTATAAAAGAACATTTATGAAAATTTGCATGTAGACCACACATTAGAGTTACTTGTTAATTAAAGCGGATAAAACCATGGGGCTGAGTCCCAAACCTTGAGTTTATGGGAATCAAAACAAAGTCACCCAATGAGCATACACAAAATATGGTGTTAGGCTATTAAAATATGGCTTTCTAAATAAACCTACTAGGATAGATGGGCCAAGCTAGCCTTGTATAGGCCAATCCAAGATTTAGGAAAGTGGGTCACACATGCATACCTTATTTTAGATTCTAAATTGTCTCAAAGTTTCGCTCAACTTTCAAGTAGGCTGAAATGTACGACAAGCTAACAAGCTCTTAATAAATAAAAACTTAAAGAAGGATCAAACCCACAGTTTCATCCCTCTTTGAGAGACTTTACGAATAACTCTAATGCATAGCGAAGGATTTGGCTTTCTAAGTAATGTTTTCAAGTTTTAATTTGACGATGGGTTACAATTTCCTCCTAAAACCCATAGTTAGGTCATAAGGGGGTACTAGAATGGGAGACATGTTGGTGATAACATGGGGCGTATACATGGCGTTTGATGTTGGGTATTACATTGCTAGCATATATATTGGTCACAATTAGCAATCCTTCTCAAGGTATTGTGAGGACATTGAAAATTAGAATAATCATTTTACAATTAGATATTTTGGGAACTCCTAGTAGGTATTATCCTCACATGGAGGTCACTCCATTGTCAAGTTGAACACCACGTGCGAACAAAGTTTGCTACCCCTATATTACATGCCATAGATAATTTAAAATTTTACGATATTTTTCCTACATATACATAAACATTGAGAGTATCTTTTGTATAATTTTGTATAATTTCTAGTCATGTTCATTTTTTGTTCAACTTAGCGTTCATTTCATGTTTTTAGTTAGATTCGGCGTCATTCTAGTTAGAAATAATATGTTTTATAAATGAAACAAATCATCAAATTTAGTTATCATTTTTTATTATGTATTAGATACCGTGTATATCTACTCATGAAAAAAAAATGATAAAAGGTTGACTCATCTTGGTGATGCTTTATGTAAAAAGCAAGATTTTCTATATGTAAAGTGTTTGCATGTGATTGTTCAACTTTACAATGGAGTGACGTCCACGTGACTTACCCTAGGCCCAATAAACCCGGAGGGCATGGGGTCAAAAGCAAAGTTCCCTTTAGTCCATGTGGACTTCCCATGAACCTCTCTCAAAGGGGTTTCGGGGGGGGGGGGGTAGTGGGTTTGGGATTTGAAGCACTCCCATTCCCATCCAAGGAGAACATGTCCCCCACACCCACAAAATTCTCCTCATGTGCTTGTTCTCAAAAGCATCATGGTTTTTGTGGGCTTTATCTAAAGACTATAGAGGATTAATGGCATCATCATCATCCAATGATGTATGACATGCACGCTTAATGAAAGCAAAGGTTCTCCATGGGAACATGTTTTACAATACCATTAGGCAATTCCACAACAAATATGCTTTAATCCAAAGATTCATCTAAGAAACTACCAATGATCACCCCCAAAACCTACAGAAAATCAATAAAAGTCCAAGGCCCTTCACAACGCTCTCAAGCACACGCACATGTTGCAGCCATACCATATGTACCCATAGATTTGCATAATGTGTTCATGTTATTAACATGTTAATCATATATTTCTTACATTTCTTCAATCAAAGTGGAATGGTCCACAACAATTGGTGACTTCCAGTTGTCTAGATTGACTAATGCCCATCTAAAATTGGTGGAATGCCCCCATGTGCACCTAAAATTGCAAAACAAACCTCCAAGCAAACATTGATTTTTCTCACCAATTAAAGGAACCCTTGTGTGGAATGTGATAGACTTTCATTTTGGATATAAATAAATTAGAAGGAAAAAAGGAAATTATAAGATAACTGCTGTGATCTTCAAAACAATAAGAGCCTTTTGTGGCATGTGGATGAATTATCGAATCCAACATTTCTAGATGAAACGAAGGTTATGTATTTCTCTAATAAATAAGAATAAAATGAATTTCTAGTCAAGAAGCAATTGGTCATTTCAAACCCAATTAAGCCAACCCATGGATATTCTTTCCACATGAGGCACTTAGTGTGGAGTACGAGGCACTTATGCTCTCCTAAAATCATGAAAATCAATTGACTCATATTGCCATGGATATTCTTTTAATCACTAAAATGCACATGTTATATATGTGTGCCATGTAAAATTGCCTTTGAAGAATAAGAATGAAGTAAGATAAAACAAAAAATGGACAAAAATATAACAAACAAATAACTTACCCAAGTCTTGTGACATCCATGCTTGGAGTTGCTTGCGACCTTGACGATTCAAAACAAGTTCTCTTGAGATGCTCCCTTGCTTGTCAAGGTTGTTTGTTCTTCCTTGATTTTGTGACCATTCGCATTGCCTCACCCCATCCATCGCCATTGTTGGTGTATGTAGCTCAAATGTTATGGAGCCCCTCCCCCTTCCTTAACCCTTGCTATTCACACCAAATACCTCCAAACTTGTATCTAACTCAAATTTTAAGGCCTCCAAATTTGGGAGCATGTTGGAGGCATGGGCGCCAACCAATCCCCTTCACCTTCCCCAACCTCTCCATTGTTGGTCATGGTTTGTGCCTCCAAATTTGAAGTTGAGCCCTTCAAATTTGGCAACATGCTGGAAATAAGGGCTTGGAGTTTGTTAATATCAACTCCCATGCTAAATATGCAAACAATTAAAAAGCTTGGTCGATGTGGGGAAAGAAAATCCTCCTTGCACCCTAGCCTAGGAGGTTGGCACAATGCCACCTCCATATGTAATTCAACTATTTGTTTTTGAAAGGCGGCAATCTCAACCCCAATGAGCCTTCCGCAACTTATTCAAGAAGAATTCCTCCACATGAGCCCAAAATTTGTTGTTTCCACCACTCAAGCACAACCAATCACTCTAACCAACTCCAAATCATACTTCTCGCTAATCCCAAAGACCCCTGAGCGTAATTCGCCGCAAGTGGAGCGAAATGAATGAAAATTGTCTCTCAAGTAAGGGTGGATGGGAGCTCCACTACAGGCACCAATTTTATGCCACATGTAACGTCACTCATGAAGGCAAATTGAAATCTTCTCAAAGTGCTCTAGATTTTGCTCCAAATTTTGAACCTCCATGATCGAATTCCTCAAGCCAAAGCAAATCACTTTGTGCTTGTAGGTGATTTTAAAAAAAAATTTGGATCTAAGCATAATTACAAATTTGGTGCACAAATTTCATCAAGCATAGAATATGAACTTGCTCATTAGACTACATGAGTGTGGGATGCTGTAGAGCAGATTTTTAGGCTATAGTCTGAATGTAGGTTTTTTGAGCCAAGTTTTTGGACGAATGGATGGAAAAATCGGACTATAGTCAGATGAAAGGACTTTTACAGTGGTTTTAGAAACCAAATGACCTCAGGAAGGAGTTGTAACCGCCTGAGAAGATGAGGACGATAAGAGACTATCGGCCGAGAGAGGAAACAGGCCATAATCAACGAGTGTTTTCAGGCTATAGTCTAGAGTAGTCGCTGATAAGCGAGGGATGAGTAGGATCGGCCAAATGCCGAGTGGAAAACTTAGCTTCAACTCTGTGATAGAGTGAAGTCTTGATACTGTAATCAATTTGAAAGTAAGTAAGTTATGTTGCGGAGTATGCAAGTGTATGGAAATAATGTCAGGATGTGCATGGAATGATTGAAGCAAGTGAGAGAATAGGAATGTAAGTGAGAGATTGAAGTCACAGAGTGGTTGATAAATTACGGAATTGATTGTGTGAAGAGAAGAGTAATGTGATAGAGCAAGCAGGAGCGTAAGTATTTTGGAATACGAGTAGACACATCAAAGAAGGAATATATGAAAATAACAAAAATCTGAGGAAGCAAAGCGAAAATGAAATAAGCAATGGAAGGAAGAATAAAATGTTGTAAGAGCGATAGGACTATAGTCAATCAGAGCGCTACAGGAGAGGCAAGGACTGAGAGAAATGCGGAAAGACAAACCTGATTAGCGTTATCGAGAACCAGGCACGACCAAAATCTCTGCGCAGAGAGAGAGAGAGATAATGTCGCAGAGTTGAGCCTTAGCGTGAGTGTAAAGAGCCGCGAAAGACTATAGTCAGGACAGTGAGGGTTAGCAATATGCGAGGAAGGAAGGTGGAAGAGACAGAGAAGGAAGCATACATGGATGCACAATACTTTAGAAAAGTGAGGACATACTTATCAATTAGGTTCAATGTGGGCAGGAGTGTTGTTTAATGATGGGAATACAGATAGGCTAACCCATGACATGATAGGAATGCAGGCTGAGAGATAAAGTGGTCATCATTGCCGAGCATGTGAGATTACATTGCAATGTTGAGATAATGAGTTGAAGAAGAAGTGATTGAGATTACATAGTTGATTGGTTGGAATAATACTAAGATACCTAAAGCTTAGAACTAATATGGAATATAGTCCCGTGTTGTTATTCTATCTTGGAATGTGCAGAGATTGTAGACCGGAATGGAATGGAAAATGGTTCATGATTGAGATAAGTTATTAAATGAAGATTAATATGAATAAAATAATTAACAAATCCATTGTATTGAATGAGATAATTTGAGTTTGAATTGAAGATCTTGTGATGTTGTTTTATGGAAATCAAATGATACTAACCCCAATAGGATGAAAATCCATTGGATGACTATGGACCGGATACTCAAAGACAATAGTCCAAGGTTACGAAATTTATGAGACTATAGTCCAAATTCACGACGGAAATAGGTCGAACCTTAGAGTGATAGTACCTACCTGAAAGATAGGACAGACAACACTCACTACCGAATTATCACATAAGAATTAATAAAGAAGAAAAAAGATGGGATAAATTAAGAGGGAAGGGAGTCAAGAGTGAGAATTACCCCATAATGTTATTGTGAACCTTAATCCAATGTGACATTAACCCTTATAGACACTATCTCAGTCTTCCTAGAGACTTTGTTCCCTGGGTTTTGTTGTTTTTAAGCCCTAGCAGAAAACTCACTACAGATGCTACCTTGTTTTTAACCCACCATAGGTCAGCATCTCAATTGCCAAACCGCTCCTCTCCCAATGTCTCACAAATCCGCCCACAAGCAAGCATGATTGTGGGCATGGGGATGCCAAGAATTTTGACCTGAGATAGGTGGACCCTCTTCCTTGCTATGCAAACCCACCCATAAGACTTGGCAATCTCATTTGTTGCAGAGTCAAGGTTTTTTTCTTCTTCTTCTTCTTCTTCTTTCTTTTTCTTTTTTTCTTTTGGAGGGGGGGGGGGTTGCTAAGCCTATCCATCCTTGAACTTCTCTAGCTACCCTATGGGTTGGCAACGAACTCCCAATGCGTGCGACTTCTAACATTTTTGGCACCTTTAGCCCCAACATGCAACTAACCATGGTCTCGCTGATGGTCAAGGATTAGGATATGAAGTTCTCAATGCATATCAAACGCAAAATTTCCCTTCAAGGAAATATTTTCCTATTTAAATATTTTCACATATGATGCAAGGTCATCCATCCATTTTAATAGTATATATCAACTATAAGTTTGTATTTTAAATCATTCCAAACATGTCCCACTAAATTGATTTTAATCTTTAAGCTTATTGGGACTTCAAATAATCTTGATAAATAGAACATGAGGCTTTTGAAACTCAAGTTAGTTCGTTGACTTTAAGCTTAAGTTGAATTACATCATGTTTTAAAATACAAACAAATTGTTAGTAAGCTTCTCATCAAGTTTTTTCTCTACCTCAATTGGGATTAACTTGGAGATGGACTTGATCAGCATGCCAAATTGGTTGTCAAAACATGGGCTAGTATCTTTGGAGTTATTTTTTGTGACAATAAAAACAACCAGTACTTATGTTTCTCTTGAATTGGAATCATAGTAAGAATACACAATCCCTCATGTTTTTATGATCAAAGTATGTCAAGTTTGAATAAATTGTTGTTTTGAAGTTTCGTTAGAATGTTGATAAGTTATTTAGTATTAAAATGATTTGATGCTTAGACCGACTATTTGCCTTTGACATTGTGATGTGTAAGTAGTAAGTCTAGGCAATTTTGTGATATGACCCTTGCCGGACCCTTGCCTTTATCTCCACATCACCTTTCCCTAGATCCCCCCTTTACACTATAGGTCAAGTTGAGACCTTGTACTTGCAAGAGTTAGGAGTTTGATACTTGGAGTAGATGAGCTCTCATCCAAAACTCAAACTATATGAAGCTCTTGTCGTAGTCATGCCCCAATCACATCAAACTTTATGTCCTGTTCTAGCCGTGAAATTGATGGGGATTATGTTCATAAATAGGTGTTGGCCCACCAATTTTCACATTATTATAGCCGAAGGTGCTAACGGATCGTGTCATACGTGACTGGTGTGGTCAGCCCTTATGAGCCCAAAATGGTTGCTCATATTTGTTTTATGTGTAGAATTTATTTAGAATTGCATTTGAGACCATTATTGAAATATCAAAAAGTATAAAAAGAGTGAGGCTTGGTGTGGAGTTATGTTTTAGGCCTTAAGCCTATTTTGTGTGGTTAATTAGAAGCTTAGTGGCATTAGGGAGTGTTTTGGTTAACTGAGTAGTGTTTGATGAAGCAAGGGGAAGGGCCTTGGGTTTAAACGTTTGATTTAGAACATGTTCGTGTTGGTTTAGGGGGTGAGAGTTTAGTGGATAGGATAAGGTCCTACTGAATAGGAGAGGGTTTAAGGGGCTTGTGGTTTTGGGAGCCTTTTTTTTTTTTTCTCTCACCTCTCTTCCTCCTTCTCCTTTCTCCCTCTTCTCTAGGAATTTGAGCTCTTAGAGCTAGGAAAAATGTGGGAATTAGGTAGGGGGCTTAGTGGAATTAGTGGGCTTAGGTAGGGTAATTAGGTAGGGGGCTTGGTAGAATTAGTTAAGAGCCTGCTGGGATTTGGTGGAGACTGTGGCCGAGTTAGGAGCCTGCTGGGATTCGGTGAGACTGTGGCCGAGTTAGGAGCCTGCTGGGATTTGGTGGAGACTGTGGCCGAGCTTGGGACCCTGCTGGATTCGGTGAGATTGTGGCCGAGTTAGGAGCCTACTGGGATTTGGTGGAGATTGTGGCCGAGTTAGGAGCCTGCTGGGATTTGGTGAGACTGTGGCCGAGTTAGGAGCATGCTGGGATTTGGTGGAGACTGTGGCCGAGTTAGGAACCTGCTGGGATTCGGTGAGACTGTGGCCGAGTTAAGAGCCTGCTTGGATTTGGTGGAGACTGTGGCCGACTTAGGAGCCTGCTGGGATTTGGTGGAGACTGTGGCCGAGCTTAGGAGCCTGCTGGGATTTAGTGACCGGGTAGGAGGCCGGGTATGGACCCTTGATGGGCCCGGTCGTGAGCTTGATCGGATATGGCATTGGCCAAGGGCCAAGGGCCTAGGGCATTAGGGGGATTTAGTTTCACATAAATAAGAGAGTGGCATAAGGGAATAAGTCTTAGTAGGGATTTGATTGTGGGGTTGTGAATTAGTGTAGGAAGAAAGGGATAAACAGATAAGAGCATTTTTCAATGCTTGTACTCTTATTATGGAATAAATTGGTGTGCAAGAATTGATGGGAATTGAAATGGAGTTTTATGAAGTTGATAAGAGGGAGCTATGTGAACATGAATGTGATACCCATTCCCTCACCCGGACTAGGACGCTTAAGGGTGGGTGGTTTGGCCTCACAACCCCTCAATCTATATGAGATCCAACATGGTGCCATCTAATGAGCATTATAAGCTCGTTAAAAAAACTCAAGCTCTCGAGTTGAGAGCTCATGTGTAAAGTGGACTTGTGTGGGTGAGATTTCGAAGCACCTACCAAATGGGAGGGTGGAATTCTTGATTGCTATATAGAGCTAACGGGCTATTATTGAAGCTAAATTAACACCTCGATTAGGGTTAAAGACCTTGAATTAGGATGAATCAACAATATACATGCATGGGGCATGCTTTTACCATACCCCTACGGTAGGTGCTGGGAAATGAAATTCAACTTGAATGAACAAGCATGTCTAAGCATGGATCCTCACCAAAAAGAATGCTCAATATTCTGAGCACTTGACCTTTCTAGTGGAAATGTGACCTAATTATAGTTTGGCATGGTTATAAAACACATGAAATAAGTGTATACTATGGCTGCTATACGGATGAATAAAAAAAACTTATAATATTTTTGTTGTATGATTTTGACCTAAAGTAGTTTGCATGGGGAAAGAGTCAACCTCTTTGCAAGGTCAACCCTAATTTGCACAAATCACTGTAGAAATTATGCCCACCAAGATAAGCACAATTTATCGTCAAGAAATAATAAACCAAATAAATTAAACCACAAACTAACCATACATTTAATTAAGAAATAAAAAAATTATGTAATATGTTAGGATGACACACCGATTTATTTTTTTGGGTGAACATTTTGAAAGTAAAAGATGGAAATTTTGCCAAGTGTCAATCACGGCAAGCCATAGGAGAACTATCCCACACACTCATACCTCCATGGATGGAAGTACGGAGGATGAGGAACCAAGGCTTGTCAAATCATTGTCTACGAAGCATCTTTATAGGGATAATGTATTGGGAATGCGTCATTGCACGGAGCATTTTATACCACATCTCTCCACTTTTTTAACGATCCTTTAGGTGTGTGGTTCATAAGGGCCGGTTCACGGGTCGGACAGGACATCCCCCAAGCTGGGACTTACCACGCCCCCTGCGTGGATGAATGCCGTCGGAGTCCACGTCCCAAGTCGAAGTGCCGCTCAATTTGCAATACCTGCTGCACAATATGTGCCACGGCCAAAAGCTTTAATAAAAAAAAATTGGGCTGCCCAAATTTTGAAGGAGGTTAGGGTTTGATATAAAGTGCGGGTTTTGAACATTCCGCCTCCCCTAAACATTCTTTCCTTCATGAAATGAATGAATGTTTCAAAAAAATTGAAATGAATTCACTCATCCCAATCAATATGGGCCCTTGGATGTGAAGCTTTCATTCAATACTAGGGAAGAAACTATATAATGTGTTTGTAAGGATTTAGGGTTCTCTTCTTCACTTGTAACTTTGCTTTCATATCTAGAGGTAATAGTGTTTACACTAATCCTTCTACTTTAACTACATCTTGAATTACTTATTTGAATGAAAAATATTGTTATTTTTCCTTCTTATTTTATGGTGCATTTGTTCTACTTTAGATACTAGATTGCACCAAGTTTATGGAGCATCAAATGAGATTTGTGGCACATTTATTTTGCGGCAGGTATTGCACTGTCTTCCCTATTCTTCATTTAAGCAAGCATGGAAGGTGTCAAAAGAGCGTACAATATATATATATATATATATATATATGTTGCGTCAAGTATTGCATGGTTGCTGTGATTTGTTTTCATGTTGTGTTGATACATTAATTAAGATTAAATCTCTTTGTTGGTTGCTTAAGGTAAGACAATAGCCATAGGCAGAAAAAATGAGGTACCACATATTCAATATCCAAGTCAAGGTCCTATTCATTACCAATATTTGATATGGACTCAAGGGATGAGACGGGGTTCAAAGGACTCCTCTATTTGTACAGTGATGACGGCCTATATTTTGTGGGAAAAAATAAATGACTTTATCGAAGGGCAAGTCATGGATGACAGTTCTTCAGTTGAATGGGCCAAGGAAAATAGCAAAAAGAACAAGAAAAAACTCAAACGCATACAACTGACTTCATCTACTGTTCAAACATGGTATGTAATATTTTTATTTATTTATTTGTTTACCATTTAGTACTCCATTGAAGGAAAAATATATATATGGTTTTACAATTGAAATTAAAACAACACCTTGTATTTTTTTAGGTTTTATTGTCCTTATGGAAAAGAAAATCACCGATTCGATCCTAAGCATTAAAAAAAGAAGATGTTTAGAATGATTTGTTGTAAGGCAATTGCAATTATATCCTCATATTGGTGAGGTAATCTACTACCATAGTGAGCATATCAGGGAGAATGGTGAAGTTGCACATGTAGTAATGGATCTTGATTCAATAGCAAGGAGAAGTGAGGTAGCTCCTCGAATATTTGAAGAGTTGAAGAGGTGGTTTATTAAGCATTTGGATGACGGGCTCACGGCTAGACAAGTCTTTAAAGAACATAAGAATGTATGATATGAAGGTTGGACAAAAAATAGGAAACATTCAAAAGATAATTCTTTACTTCTTAAGCATGTTCGTTACTATGAATATCAAAGGAAAAAAAAATTGGTACAGACACAAAAATGCATTGGTAAGTGTGAATATGTGAAAATTGGAGAATCTTAATGTGGTCTTCTACTATCAAAATGGAGACGCTACTGAAGGTGTTCCTTTCACCATTGGTATTCAAATTCCATGGCAAAAGATAATTATTTTGAAATATGAAAGAGAAAGATGTATTTCTATGGACGCAATTTTTAGTACAAATGATTTGATGTACCACTTGTTTACTCTGGTGGTTTTTTATGAGTGGTACAATAGAATCCCAATTGCATGGATTATTACTTCACGACAAAAAAGAAGATGATATTTATGATTGGCTATGGGCACTAAAGTTGTTTGTCAATAACGAACACTTAAATTGAAAACCATCGTATTTCATTGTAGATGATGCAATACAAGAACGACATGCAATCAGATAAATATGTCATTATTATTATTTTCTTACATTTAAGATATTTTCATTTAAGATATAATTTTCTATTGGTCAAAAATGACATTACAATATTGTTTTTGTAGGAGGGTATGAAATGATGCAAAACTTTATTTATGTACATTCCATGTTTTGAAGAATTGGAAAGAAAAATGTAAAAAAAAGTACAGTGTGACTAATTTGCGAAGTGGGAAGTATTTTGGGAAATGCAACAAGTTCTCTACCTTAACATTGAATACAAAGAAACGGAGGAGTATTTTATTGAACGTGCTAAGAATGCTATGAATAAGATATTTGAAGAGTATGATGTACCCGCCATCAAGAAATATTTCGAAAAACACTATGCTGAGATATATGGTAAGTCACCCTAACATCTTCATTTTCACAAGTTGTATTTGTGTATGAAATGTAATACTATATTTTATTTCATTTTTGTCCTATATGTATTTTGAATTTTAATAATTAAATTGTTTATTCTATATAGAATTATGGCTGGTTAGTTTGCGTCGCTTACCTTATGCAAATCATGATACAAACAATGACATTGAGTCTTACCATGGTGCTCTAAAGAGATGATTTAGTGAATTCACAAGAGGTGCGTCGGGAAGAAAATTGAATTGGTTAGTGTTGCGTTTGACAATATCTATTGTCTCTCACTACATGTACATTAAAGAATAAAAGTTCAAGGGTTTATTCCAAACAAAAAAGTTGAAACAATTGTGGGTAAGAATATTGAAAAAACCCGTAATATTCCCAATAATGATGTATTACAACCTACATCTTCGGAAAATCGATGGGTGTTGAAGTCTCAAACCCCTCCAATTCTTAGTCAATGGTATTTTTCAGAAGTAATCCATTTGTAGACTATGCTTGTTGTTCTTGTGAACATGCTTTGAGAGGCAATTTCTGCAAACATCAGATTGCTATTATTCTAAAAATTTTGCCAGATTGCCGTAAAAGCTCTATATTGGAATATTATGGAACTTACTATGACACTCAACGTGGGGGCTTGGAGGCTTTATATTTATATTCAAAGCCACACGAAATTAGTAATTTTGAAGAAGAATTGGATTAAGACGCAGACGGACATGGACATAGAGAAGAAGAAAAAGATAGTAATACTGATGATGAGAAAATTAAAGATACATTGACAGGCCCTACACCGGAAGGAGTTGTATTGAGGACGAAACAACTTTTGGAGGGGATATAAGAAGAGTCTCTTAGTGAAGGAATATTTTTAATGCAACATACAAATGCAATTTTGGAGAGGCTACTCATTGATGTGAAAAATTTATGAAGATCAAATGCCGTTGATTTTCTCCACCCTAATGTATATTTTGAAGCAAGGATATATATCACTTCAAAATCCATCAAGCGGACTAGAGACCATATGGAGATTTATATAGAGAGAAAACAAAAATGAGCAAGAAGAACTAGGGGTGAATAGTAGAATATACATACTAGGCACTTCATTTATTTTGAAAACATTTTGAATATACATATTTATGATTACCATTAAAACAAGTCTGAAAGTTTGCAATATATGCTGTATTTTTTTTCAGCCACAATATTTTAGAATATTAAGTACCGCATGTCTGTAATACTTGCGTATTTTTCCTACCACAATGTTTTTTGGCTAGTAGATACCACAAGTCTGCAAAATCTGCCGCGGTTTTTTCTGCCACAATGTTTTTTGGACCAATAGGTACCGCAAGTCTGCAATTCCTGCCGCGGTTGTAAATGCCGCATGGTTTTGAAGCATAAATTGTTTATAATGTGTACACTTTTAGTATAATATGTGTATTGTTTAGAGACTGTGAATCATTGTTTTCATAAATTGTGCTCATAAATAAACAATGAACATATAGAAGAGATATCATCATATATTGATAGGAAAAATATTCCGTGTTGAATAATTTGAATCGAACACCACACGGTCAATAAAAATCATACTATGCTTTTACTGACGGAAGTAGCGAGGATATTGAGCGTGATATTCTTCTGCCTTCTCTTTAACCTTAGTCCTAATTGAGGTGGATTTCATATTCCATAAGTTTTCTTCCACATTGAACATATCTTGCTCAAACTTCTTCCATTCAAAATTGTATCTTTTACAAAAAAAAATTGGATGTTAAGAAAAATTTGAACAATAATAATATACATATACAATAATATAAGAAATTATTGAAGCCTAATTATTGAAATTCATATAATTTAATAGGAGCGTACCAATAGAAAATTTCTTGGTCTTCGTGATACGCAAGCAACTCCTCCTTGAATAGCTTGCTCTCATGAGAAATATGATTCTTTGAAAATACCTTTACCAAATTTGCATATTTTGATGCCTTCGTAGTTGCAATTTTTCGAAAAAAAATATCATTTGTCTCCATTGAATTCTATTTCTCGGAATTAATCAAGCCCACCCCCCATTCACTAATTCCAAGAATCTCCACTTTCTTTTAATCAAGAAAGTTACAAAGAAGAGGTTTAGGAAGTGGTTTACGATCTTGTGCATTTTCTTCAATCTCACTCCACGAAGTCAATGCCTTCTGCCTCCAAACCTCCACTTGTTTGCTATGAATTTTTCGTAGCCGTTTCTCCACATCTCTCATGATCTTCGAATTCATTTTCTTGTGATCTTGCATCCGAGGGCGATAATTTGTTCTTAGTATTTCTGGTTCTGTTTTCTCTACAAAGAGATTGTGTTTCTTCTTCATGTGTCCACGGAGGTTTCTTTAATTCTTGAATTTGCGGGTGCATTTTCCATGGCGACACTAAAAAGTTGAGAATTTTTTTCCGGTTCTCTCGGTTTTCAAGAAACCAATAATGAGTCCCGAAGCTCGCAAAGGGCAAACCATTCTCTATACCATATAAATAAAATACAACTTTAGAATTAATTATTATAAAAATTACAATTCTAACAGATATACATCACCACATACATTAATAAATGACATGTGAAATTTCCAAGTACAAAACATTCATAACATTAAATTTAAAGTGGTTAAATAAATTTTACATATTAAGTACCGTTTGTCCTCATATTTGGAGGAAGATGCATTTATGACTACTCAGTATCAGATATTTCATTCTCCCATCCTAAATGTACACCTTCACGCGCCAAAATGGTTGGCACTGCATACATGTGGTTTCACAGTATGAGTTAAGTGGTCAATAATTATCTAATTTTGCAGCATTGTATATGTACATTTTCAAAGACGAAGAATTTGAAGGAAAAATCACATACCTAGAAAGAGAACTGGTGTCGTTGAAGTGGATGCCGGAGCCGGTAAAAGAAGAAGGGGAGCTGGCAACTGCGACATAGTGATGTCGATGCAAGAAGAAAACGACCTAAAAACCAACCCTACATGAATTAGATTTCATTCGCAACCCATCATATATCAATCAGCTTTCGTTTTCCAATTTCATAATGTGTTGACTATCGATCCTGGAATGGTTTAAGCATATGTGTCCTATCTCTTTGGATCACATGTCTTTTTGGAGTCCATTCGCAACTTCAAGCTTTGACATATACCACTCATTGTGTAAGGTGTCCAGTTATGAAAAGTAACCACATAAGGCCCACTTGAGCACTGTGTAGTCGTTTTACTTGGTGGTTCATCTTCTTGGTCTTCTTTATCACTATCTTCCTCCCCACTGCTATCCATTAGCCTGCATGATGCGTTGTCCGAGTAACTGAAATTAATAGAAATTGACTAGATAAAAAGGTTTTAACATATGGCAAGTGTCTTCCATCATCACTTCTAAGTTTGACATGTCAAAGTAAAACTTATATAAGTTGAATAGTGTTGTCATACACAAATGAACATGACAATCAAGAAGGTCCACAATATTTAGCAATTCACAAGAACAATAGCTCATGAAACATAACTGTCAGTGATAAGATCCCTTGCATATGAGGCAAGGCAACTAGGACCTTGAGATTGTACATCATCAGTTCTTAAATCTCCAGAGAGGTCAAGGTGATCTGAATATGCACACTAAGAGTGATGCTCACGACATCAGAGGCAACCTCTTATGTCGTCTTATGTATCAGCACATTTCATCCTCACACCAACACATGCAGAGCAAAATTTCAATCATCTCTGAGAGGTTAGAATATCTAGCCTAGGACATACAAAGATGAACAACTCGCCATTTTTGTTTTTGCAAGGTCAGTTGTTTCACATGGTGACTCCCCTTCACATATATAAAGGCTTGAGTCATGTGATACTCTCTACACAGGACAGAGTTACAAACAGCAGGCGGTGACCCCACTATATCGAGGAGCAGTTACTACCAACACAAGACAAAAAAGCTGTAATTTCAATGTGGAACTCTAAATCTAGCTAAGAGAGGTATGCACTGAAGCCTAGCTTTCGAAAACCTTGCAGGACATCACATAAAAAATCGAGGGAAAGCACATCAAGGCCACTCTCCGTAGCCGCTTAACTTGAAAGAAAATGTGAAAACGATTTGAAAGCACCTAATGACCATTGGCCTGTTATTGGGAAGCTCACCAACAAATACAGCTAGAAGGAGGAAAAGAAAAGGATGAGGAGAACATGACTCCCTTCTAAATGTAGAACCCATGCTTGAGCAAGTCTCCACCAATTCTACATCAAGCGCTAAATTGCTGCCACTTTTTCTGCTAGACAGGTGCCTTCAGAATTGAAACCGTGATGAATAAACACCAGAGCAGGCGAAATACGCATTTAGGCTCGCTCGTACAAAATATATCCAAGCTTTTGAAGGAAAATTAAAGCAAGAAAAAAACAACCCAAATCGGCTATGAACTTGATGGCAACTGGGAGGCGGAGTCTGTATTTCAATTTGATGAATTCGACCATACAGCCATTCGCAGGAAACACATACAGTGAGCAACTGGGTTCGGGGTAAATCCGAAATGGGTGCCCGGAGCAATTTCGGGGTTTCACTTGCGATTCGAACACCCATTCCAGCAAAGAAATCTCAACAAAGAAAGTGGCCGACATTCAACAATTAAATTCTTGAGCTACTCTTTTGCAGGTGGGTGTGAATGCTCCAGGCACAACGAGGAGCACAACCTTCTTGTCCTTTAGGGTTTCGTGGATTTGGAAACTCTGGCTACCATTGTTGTCTTCCAATCAGCTCGAAAACATCGTTCATAATCTTGTCATCAACTGCAATAGAAGCCATTTTTGCAAGATGAACGGGAGCAGGGGCGGGGGCAAGAGCGGGAGCGGGCAGGTTGCTTGAAGTGCCTAGTTCGAGGTGCCGTGGCACATATTGTGCGGCAGGTATTGCAAATTGAGGCACTTCGACTTGGGACGTGGACTCCGACGGCATCCATCCACGCAGGGGGCGTGGTAAGTCCCATCGTGGGGGATATCCTGCCAAAAACACTATATTCGTTAAATTGAGACTTTTTGGGCATTTTGAGACATTCACATAAATAAGAACAAGGATAAATGGAACACATATTGGAGAAAGTTGTAAGATGCGAACACTTTGTGTCGGGTATTTAGAACAAGAACCCCATTAATAACTCATATTTGGGATTGTTTAGGATGCGCAATCCAAACCTTAGGCCAAATTGAAGGGGAAATCTTAAAACATTCATATTATCGCACACAAAATATGAGATCTTGTATGAATATGTTTTAGGTAGGGCACTCCAAACCCTTAGACCATATTGAAGGGGAACTATGTGAACCAATATAATATAACATACAAAATATTCCAAACTCATATTTGTGATGGTTTAGTTAGGGCAATCCAAACCTTGGACCATATTGAAGGGGAAATCATGTGACATTTATATTATTGCAAAAAAAACATACAAAGTATGGCATGTAAAATGCATAGCATGCTAACACCACACATACATTGGATAGTGCGACCCAAAATGATGTTGCCTATGGCCCAAAACCCTACGCCTACTATGGCCTATCTAGCCTCGGAGACTGCCTCTTTTTCTTTTGCTTTTGCCTCTTTTGCCTCTTTTTCTTTTGCCTCTTTTTCTTTTGCTGCGGCTTTTTTTGCTCGCATTGCTTCAACATTCATGAAAATCTCCGCCCCGCGACTATAGCCATTCTTGGGGTGACCGCCATCCATGTGAACCCTTGGAGTGGTCCACCACTCTGCGGGATCACTTTTAGTTAGAATGTTAGGATTAAAAGTTAGAATTGATAGGGAATTTAGGGAAAATTAGTTCATTTAGCATTTAGCCTAGAAGAAGGAAGGTCAAAATGAAACTAAGTAGTGCTAGAAGATAGCAAAGTAGAAAAAATGTGCTAGCTAGTAAAAACAACTAGCTAAGCAAATATTAGTAGATGCTAGTTATTAAGCAAATGTTAGTAGATGCTAGCTAAGCAAGTGTTAGTTTATTAGTTAGTGTGAGGCACACAAGACTATTGGAGGTGTTTTACGTAAGAAGATCAAATCGGCGTGAAGAATTTTGAAGAAAAAAAGAAAGAGAGCAAGGGGGATACTTGCCCACTTGCCCCCTTGCCAACTCGATGGCGGAAAATTAGAAAGATTTCTAAAGGTTTTTTGTCGGAGCCACCTCGGCGAGAGGGTGGCAACCTCAACCGGGAAAACCCCCGAGCCAAAATTTCGGGAAAGGGTTTGAAAAATGGATCCGGTGGAGGAGGGGTCCAACCCTTTTGTGAGAGGGTTTAAAAACCCCTCCTTCCACCTTGTAGCTCTCTCTCTTTCTCTAGTTTTTGGGCGAAGCCCTGCTTCAATGTAGTTAGGAAAAAATCCTTTAGCATGTATTCTCAATGGTCTAAAAGAAAGGCTTGAGAACCTCCTCTACTCTCTCTCTCTCCTAGTTAGGTTGTGTGTTTATTAACACACCAACAAAATTATTCCTTCTTTTGTAGAGGTAGGTTGGATGGTAGAGTTTTGAGTAGAGGCATTATAGACCTCATCTGCCAATGCCCTGAAGGCTTAGTTCAAAAGCTAGAACAAGATACTTATCATTTTTCTCTTAGAGAGATTTCATATAGCTATCCATAGCCGTTTCCCATTTGTGATTTGGTTGAGATGACAATTAGTTATGGATTTTCAAAGATGGAGTAGAAAAACTGGGTGGTCTTGTGGGTAGCGGCTGCTGGATCAGACCTGCGAGCCCAATAGGAATTTTAATTCCAAGAAATTATATTTTTTCCAAGTAGAACTTTTGTGTAGCTTTCCAAAATGGCTTAGAACATTTGATTTGAGCATGATTTGAATTAGATATGAATTGTGCAAGATGGGACACATAGTTTGAGAACTTTTGGTTGACTGCTGCATTACAGAGGACCTGCTGGGTTCACTTCGGCTTACCTTTCTAATCACATATTTTTATCAAATACATATTTTTAATATCTCTCCAGGGTCATATAGAACGTTTGATTTGACTAAGATTTGAATTAGATATGAATTGTTGAAGGCGAGATACATAGTTTAAGCCTTCTTGATTGACTGCTGTGTTACAAGGAGTCCGCTGAATTTCTATTAGCTTAACCTGCTGATGTCATAATTTTTCTAGTTAGAGCTTGTTCATAGCTTTCCAATGGTATAAGGAAAGCCTAGATCCAAGTAGTAAGGAATGTGCTATGAATTTTTGAAGTTAGAAGGTAGATAGGTAGGTTGGAAGGGTCGGTTGAATCGACCTCACACTTCCAACCCTCATAACTTTTGCATTTCTTATCCGATTAGAGTGATTTTTAGATCATTGGAAAGATAATTTGGTGCACTAAGTATAAATATTATGCTTAGGATTAAATTACAGGGCAGAATAACACTTTATATTTTAATTGTTAACTAAGGTACGCTTACTACCAAACTAGTTACAAAGAAGGAGGCAAGGTCGACGCTCGGAAAGTGGAGCAAGGAAGGAGGTAGCGGCTCGGCCTACATCAAGCCCAAATCAACCGAGGAAAATTGAGGTAAATTAACTAACCTTAAGCCTTCCATTTAGGATTGGAGGGAGCACGGCTAAGGTACGCATCTCTAAACCCACTCACCTATCTCGTAAGGTCAAGTGGCTTGACCACTTGACCGCCAAGGGAGTACCCAATTCCATTGTTTTCGGGGCCCTTGGTATGTTTTGTGGTAGTAGCTTCATTTATTAGCAAGTTTCGTGTGTGGTAAGTCGGATTAATCACCGACACGACCACTCTGAATGTTGTTGGTGGAAAGGTGGGGTTAATGACCCGCGAATCCACTATTATGTTGTTGGCCCCATAGATTGGGAGTAATGGCCCCAATTTATGAAGATTGCGCAACAGGTTGAACCTACAGGTCGCCCGTCACCCTGGTCCCATTGAGTTGCATTTCGTGGTCTATCCAGTGTAAACACATTTAACAATCAAAACATACAAAATAAATCGTAAACCCTTGTTGGCAAGAGACCCGAGGTAAGGGGTGATGCCTAATATGTTAATGTAGTAAGTTAGGACGTGCAAACAAAAGTAAGTAATTAAGAAGGAATTTGTGTGAAGGGTGGGACTTAGGCCAAGTTCCCCCGCTTAGAAAACTAAATAGAACTAAATAAAGAAATAGGAAGAATTGAATGGTCCATCAAATTGTCGTTATTCCGTTCGTTGAGTTAGGGTGGTATGAGTCACACCCGGTTGGGTGTATCAGAACCATCCCAATTCACAAATTAGGATTGCCTTGGTTTCAAGGCTGGTGCGTCTGCGCGTAGAATAGGTTGTAGGTTAAGGTTAGAACTAGATATGAAATTGGTTAGTGGAGTTTAAAGCCACACTAGTAAAAAACTAAGGCCTAACCTCCGGAGGTACTACGACGCATATTTAATCTCCCTTAAAAATCTAACTACTCACGTTATACACCTATCATCTGGGTTCGGCTTGGGTGCCTGCAAATGCAGGCCACCTTCACCGAAGGGCTTGTATGATACTTTTAGGCTCCCTCGAAAGGGGGTGGCCCAAAAGTACCACAATCCATAAGACATTTTGGAGTCCGTCGGCCGCCCGAAATATACGTCGAAGAATTCGAACACGATGAAGTGGATTGTCTCGCATTTCTGGTCATGGCGTACATACGCTCGAACTCGATGGACGCACTAGACCGCATAGGTTTACGGGTGGGAGCAACCTGCAACGCGTCATTGCAAGACCACATGTGTTAGTTTAGGGAGGAAGACCCAAACGTGTCACACGATCATTTTTTAAGTGCAAAATGATTGTAATGCGCGGTTAACCATGTTTTAGAGAGGGGGGGGGGTTCACCTTGTCACCGGGGGCGTTCCCATCGGAGTTGGCAAGGAGGGGCAAGGCGTCCCGCAAAGGAATAGGAAGGGTTCCACTCTTCGTTGGCCGTGCGTCCATCCGCAGCCGCCGTTGAGGTGTAATACTTCCGCCGGGCCGAGAGGGGGATGTCCGGACGCATTTGCGATTTATGCCCTTGAGCGGCGACGGGGACGGAGATCGCCGTAAGATTTGCTTGGGTGGGGGGCTATCGACGACGCCGGCGTCAATAGGCTCCTTGGAGTAGTCAATGGTTGACGCGGCGTCGTAAACGGTCTCGTAGAAGAAGCTCCCCAACTCTGACTCGCTGACGATGTCAATCGAGGGCTCCAAACGCTGGCGCAAAAAAGGAAACGAAACAAAACCCAAAGGAAGAGGGTTTGCTAGAGCGCGTGAAAATCAAAATACATATGAAGCATATATTACACAAAGTGGGCGGGCGCATACACACACACACACACACACACACACGTGCTGCCTCAAATGAGCTTGTTAAATTTTGCGTGAGAGAACAACTCTCTGTACAAATGGTCTCGTGGATCCAAGTATCTCTCGCCTATCGGATTATTCCTAACAAAATTGTTTACAGGTAGTCCGCTTCCCCTGAGCGCCTGGAGGTATTTACTAAGGTCTAACAAAAATCGGTCCCGGACCTTCTCGACCGTCCACGTAGGGCAAACTATTAAGTTGGCCGTCGGGTTCAACATGTTCTTTGCGGCGCTGTCGTCCACCATGAGCGTGTTCTCCCGGGTGGGACGGACGTCGTAGGGGACACCTATCAATGACGGACGCTGGTCCCAAAAAATGGGCTTCAAGACCTTGAGGTATTGGGGGGAAGCGGGGTTGTTTGGTTTTTTGACGACTTTGCCGTCCGGTGTGTACAATATTCTACAGGCTTCCTGTGCTAGGACCATGCAGGGGGGCTCGATGCCCTTGAAAATGAACTCCACGACTGCATTGGTGTTCTCGGCCTTCATGGAGCTCCACACGACCACCCACCATCGTTGTTGGGCGATCTGGAGGAAGGTCCGAAGCCACGGGCGGAGGTGAACTAGCTTGCTCTTTATGAACGTGGGCGGCCCGTCGTAATTCGCGTCCTCGGGCTTGCAAAAGGGCACCGTGGGGGTCCTCGGGCAATGAACGCATTGGACGAGGACCCCGTTGAGGTCTAACACCAGGAACCGGGTCTTAGGCGGCAAAGGTGGAACGGGTAAAATGGGGGGGACCATCGCGCTACCTTCCTCGCTTCTTGGAGAGGCCCGGCGGGGAGCCGCGACGCTATGCTCCGATCCCTGTGGAGACGAGCGACATAAGGCGGGGGAAGACTATGTCATGCTATGTCCACTTAAAGTGAATACAATATTTTCTGTGAAAAATACAAGAACCACTATGCATAGGCGGCCATACAAATGCAAGAGGGGGCAAGAGGAAAAAATATACATTTGAACACGGAAACAAACATAAGGGCACAAAATAATAATTTTATTGTTTGCAATGCTCTATGTACAAAATGCCTAGGGGTGCGAAGCCGCGTTGAACGATCCGTTCAAACTATCCTAATTCAACATCTACAAAATTGTGTGCACGCCTCCAAGTTCGAGTAAAATCGTGGGACGGGCGACGTTAGTGATCGTCGGGGGGGGGGGGGCTGAAGGGATGCGAGAGCGGATGGACGGGGTGGGGGCAGTTCCTCCTAGCTAGGGGGGACACGACCACGGCAACAAGACAATAGACCAGGAGTTTGGGTCGAGCGACCCAAACTGAGGAGGTCTCAGTGTATTACCTCTCCCTGGTCATGCCTGGACGCCATGGAAGCCTCCACCGCCTCCGCTTGTCGTTCTCTCTTGCCACCGCCTTCTCCGACGATGTCAGCACCCCTCTCCTGCAAGCGCTCAGTGTCAGGACCTTCTCCTAACCCAACCTCCGCATGTGCATCATGCATAGGTTCATCGATTGGGATAGGAGTAGAGGTATCACCAGGCCCTCGAGGACCTTCAACATCAGGCATGGGTGTGTCTCTTTCAGACCCATGCTGGTCCATTGAAGACTGAGCGGTAACGGGGTTTGGGTCGGCCGACCCAAACTCTCGTGCATCATGAGATTGGCCTTGTTGCACTGTAAGGGGGGGCGGGTTTGGGTCGGACGACCCAAACATGTGGGGGTCGTCCTGCTGATGGGGCGGGGGGATCACCAGGGGCGGCCGAAGTGGTGGGGGGGTCACAGGTCTAGAAGACCCGGGAAGGCGCCATATATTGGGGTCATCCGCTTGTTGAACCGGCGGATACGGACGGACGTGGGGGGGAACCATGTGCTGAAAGCTGAAGGAGGATTGCGGCACGGGCTGCGGAGGAATGTTCTGGGGAGGGAAGCCGGGGGGCAAGTGTGGAAATGAGCCCGGGGGAGCCACCACCAAAGCCTGCGCCCACATGCCTCGAATCACTTGCGTGATCAAGTCCGCACTAGTTGGAGGTTGCGCCAATGCCCGCAGTCGCTCTTGCTCCAATAAGAGAGCCCTTAGCTCTGCCACTTTGTTCCGCACTGAGGGTTCTTCAGCAGCGGCCTTTTGCAAGCGGACGCGTTGTTCTTCGTCCCTTAACATCTTCTCGTTGGCTTCTTGCACGGTGAGGACTTCCGGCTTCACCTTCACCATCCCTGCGAAGGCACTTGGAGAGGGAGGGTCCGACCTGAGCCGTTTCGCGAGCTCCATGTCGTCCTCGTCTTCGCTGCTAATGGCAATTGTCTCCTCGATGGCATAGTCGCCATAGAGTTTCTTGCCTTTTAGTTTCCTCCTCTCCCTGAACGCGGCAGTCGCATCCCTGGAGTACATGTCGCGGGCATCATCAACCGTCAGGACGGGCACCAACTTACTTTGTGGAGTTGCTACCCGCATTGCCTTCTTTCGTTGAGGGGCTTCAGATTCCTGAGTGAAGCCTGTTCCCCCTTCTTCGACCTCGCCCTCCACTTTAGCCTCTTCTTCCTCCTCTTCCACCTCCTCATCCTCCTCCTCCTCCTCCCCCTCCTCGTCACGCGGTCGCCGAGAGGATGTGCCTGGATGCACTTGGACCAGAGGCTCTGGTACAGCAACTGGAACCTTTATGGCCAATTCTTCAGGGTTGACACGCCTCGCCTTATCCAGCGGGCTCTCACCCCCTTCAACAGTCTCCTCGGCGTAGCTCCCAGGGATCCAGTCTAGTATATCCATCTTCTTCGCCAATGATTTTTGGGCCTTGTAGAATTGGATGTCATTAAGGTCTACATAGCTGTACACGTTCAGCCCCAGCATCTGCAGAAATCCCACCAGATGTTATTATATGGCATAACATGTGATTCCACCGAAAAGGGGAAGTACGTACAAGACCTAATATCAATTGCAAAGGTTATAGTTTGGGTCGAGCGACCCAAACTAGCATCAGTGTTAGTTTGGGTCGAGCGACCCAAACTAGCATCAGTGTTAGTTTGGGTCGAGCGACCCAAACTAGCATCAGTGTTAGTTTGGGTCGAGCGACCCAAACTAGCATCGGTGTTAGTTTGGGTCGCTCGACCCAAACTAGCATCGGTGTTAGTTTGGGTCGCTCGACCCAAACTATGAAAACAATTATGGTAATGAGCTTACCATGCCAGCGAAGACGGGCTTGGTGCCGCCGAAGACGTTGAATATACAGTCCCCTCTTCTCGTCAAGGCCCTCATTATTCGGAGATAGAATTCCATCCGCAACTCGTCCGAATGGTATATGGCATATTTTGCCTCGTCGTAGAGGGACTTTCTTGCGCCCAGGCCTTCTGGAACTTGGAATAGTTTCTGCATCCGGGTTATGGGGTGGTTGTCCACCTTCAGCAAGGTTGCTTTGAACACAAAGTACAAGCACAACAAATTCATGACTTTGGTTTTCTTGTCCTTTAGTGTCGTGTACACCCCCTCCGCCGGTGCAGCAATGTAGTGAGACTTAGACACCGCATACTCAGGCTGCAATTTCCTCACAATTTCATACACCTGCTCTGCTCTCCTATCCTCTACTATCCACAGCCACATATCGACCTCCCTAAGCTTAGGGCTTGCATACTCCACGAACTTCGACATGAAGGGCTCGTAGAAGGGTGTACCCATTGTGCCCTCAAACGTACTCCCAGGAATGCTCCGGAAGTCTATTATACCAAAGGGGAACCGGTCCGCTGCTCTTACTCGTATTTCTTTCCTGGAATCAAGGCCGGGCCATCCCTGGATTTTAATAGGGTCAAAAGCGACAAGGTTGAAATGCGCATCCCCCTCAAAACTTACAATCTTCTTCTCCTTTATAAAGTTTGAGAAGGCACGCGTCGAGTGTTCTGGAAGAGCCAGGTTCTTCCCACCCTTCACCAGTTTTGACTTTAGGAAGTCTTCTCCTGCCTCCCTGATCAGAGCTGCCATGGATGCACTGGTGAAGTTATATTCAGCCTTGAACGCTCTCCAGTTCACCTCGTTCACCTCGTCATCGACAAAAATGTTCTTTTCCGGGATTAGCTTCTGCAGCTCCTGGACGATCGTTGTTTTTTTCTTCCTATTCTCCGCCCATTCCTTCATTGTGTAGCATGAAGGAACAAAGGATTTCGGCTTGGTGAAGACTATTTTGGGGTACACCCAAAATCTCTTAGGGGTCGGGTTGTTGTGCAAGATGTGCGTTGCCGCCTTCCCCATTTCCGCCTCCGAAAGACCCTGCAGACTTCTAAAGAATTCTCTCATGAGAGGCTTCATCGCCTTGAATCGAGAGGACGAGTTGAAGAGGTTGCATGTGTCAGGATCCATGAGATCCCCTGTCTCGTGTTTCTCAAACACTGTCTTCCACTTCTGCCAAACCATGTCGGATGATGTAATCAAGTAGATCTCTCCTCTTAGCTCATTGTACTTCTTTTGCTTGTGACTTGAATTGTTAATTGAGGAGAACTTGTTTATCATTTGGTATTTGAAAAGCTGCACAAGAGCATAGAATGCGTGTTAATTCTCAATATGTTGTTTCCAAACAAAGAAGAAAAATGATGAACAACAAACTGCGTAGACAAACACAAACTAAAACATAAGGTTTGGGTCGAGCGACCCAAACTGTATGAAGAAACCTAAAGTTTGGGTCGAGCGACCCAAACTGTATGAAGAAACCCAAAGTTTGGGTCGAGCGACCCAAACTCTGTTTGAGAAACAATGCTCACCTCCCACTTTGGATTCTTGTCTTTTGCATTCTCCCTTTCCTTGGGAGGCCGGCCGTAGAACTCCCACACATCCCGCGATGCCATGATGTTCCTAATCCAAGAAGCTTGATATGCCCGCTTCTTGTTATTCATGTTGAAATAGCGGGAGATATCGCTCAGCCGGGTTTCGTCGTCCGACCACACGACCAATGCCTTCCATACCTTCAATTTTTCCTTTAGACCATTAGGATCATTCCACTCCGTCATCAGTTGAAGTTTCTTTGAAGCTTCAACACTGTGCTGACCGTCAATCAGCCAAAAATCGCCTTTCTCTATAGAAGGCCACATATCCGGTGTAGGCATTCTTTTGTGTCCCTGAGGCATGACAACAATAGTCTGCCTATCATGTTTAAACTGGTCGCTCACCATCTGGGCGATTAACCAATCAACATACGCATCTTCCTTTGCCCGAACGCACTTCTCTGGTGGCGCTAGGTGGCATTGTGCGATGTTGACATCAAACTTGAATTCTCTGCCCATGAAAAAACAATGTAAACACTTGGTGTCGAAATTGTTGAGTATTTTCTGGATCTCCGATGGCTCCACTCCTTCCCCGGGCTTGGGCATACGTAGCTCCGGTGAAACAGGCTCATATGTCATGGCAGATACTGACTCTCTCGGCCTCTTAGATGGTGTCGTCTGCCGGCTTTGTGATGGCGTCGGTGTTTCACTATCAGCAGGAGTTGCCGTAGGTGTTGTTCTCCTCGAGTCAGCTGGAACCGGTCGGGGCTTCCTCACTGTTTGAGGTCTTGACGACCCTGCGCCCTCTTCAGCAGTCGCCTTGCGCCTCACAGCTTGTTGAGATTTTGACTTGCTTTGCTGGGTCTTGTTTATTGCGTTGATTGCCTGCTTAAGTTTAGTGAACCTGGTTGCAACCTTCGTGTTTGAAATGATCGCATCTATGAAGATTGTATCCGGTTTAACAATGTCTGGCTCAGCGCAGGATTCCTTCACGTATACCGGATCGAATGGCTCGGCTTGCTCATGCATGAACATGTGCACATTTTCCAGAGAAGAGTTTTCCAGGATGACGTCAACGTGCTCTCCTAGAGCATGAACTGATGCCACCTCCCATCCCGTCAAAGCATCCCATGTGTGTTGCTCCTCCGTGCCAACCTTCAAAACAAGGAGGATTTTGAATTGAGCTGCCTTTACTACAAGAAAGGACCATGCAATTACAAGGTCTTCTTTTGCTACGTAGGATTGGTTTTTAGGAGTTTCGTGCTCCTGCCAGATCGCGTCTGGTGCCGGCTTGAACCATCGTTCTCCAGGTCTTTTCTTGGGGGGCATCTGCAAGTAGAAATACATATGTTAGTTTCGGTCGGGCGACCCAAACTCTTTCAAATCATATAGGCTTATGTCTGGGTTTAGTAACATTTATATATGGGGTTACTTTTCACAGGTTTGGGTCGAACGACCCAAACCTGTGCCTACAATGGCTAATGAATAATATATTATTTGGCTACGAAAACCAATCTTTAAGTTCATGGATACAACAATCATCACAAGCTACTGTTCTAGTTGTGGGTCATTTCATTATTGCTTGGGTGTTTGAGTTGTTGTTTATAAGTGTAAGTATTGTTCGTAAGCAGTAAAAATGTACGCAGAGTTTGGGTCGTTCGACCCAAACTTTGTAGCGGTATGGAATGATCGGCTATGGCCTTAGATCATACCCAAGATGATGATTACCTAAATTATGAATTACCATTTCATGCGCTGTTTGGGTCGAACGACCCAAACTCTGCAGATGGATTGGGTCGAGCGACCCAAAGCATGTGCTAGTTTGGATCGAGCGACCCAAACTCTGCAGATGGATTGGGTCGATAGGGTTAGATATTCACCCAAGATGATGATTAAATTAATTATAAATGAACATTTGATGCGGAGTTTGGCTAAACCCTAGACCCAAACAATGCTTATGGTTTGGGTCGAGCGACCCAAACTCTGCAGATGGATTGGCGCCCACGACCCAGAGCATCTGCTAGTTTGGGTCGAACGACCCAAACCATCTTTAGAGTTTGGGTCGAACGATCCAAACCAGCTGGAGAGTTTGGGTCGCTCTACCCAAACCAGCTGCAGAGTTTAGTGTTTTAGGGTTTCAAACTGAAGTTTGGGTCGCTCTACCCAAACCAGCTGCAGAGTTTAGTGTTTTAGGGTTTCAAACTGGAGTTTGGGTCGTCTCTCGAAACACTTTTGATTCCAGAGACCTTTATAATGTGTTTACGCAGCATATACAATGCTTATGCATTGTAGATGCTGCGAAACTCTAAAGAAATTGACACACATAAAGAAGTTGAAGAAATCACCTTGCTTTGCAAACTACACAACAAGCTGCTGTTGGAAGCAGTTCTAACAAGCTAGTCTTGGAAGCTGATTCTAGAAAGGATTGGATATCAGAAAACTAAGAACGCCTCACAAACATTCACTCTGAATTGAAGAAGCTTTCACAAACATTCACTCAGAATTAAACAATCCCTCACAAACATTCACTCTGAATGTAACAAGTGTTTACAAACATGAACAAAGAAGCTATCTGAAGGCCACACATGCATCCTGATTTTCGAACAATCATTCTAATTTCGAAATCACTCTACACTCACACATGAATGTTTCTAAGACCAGGAGGAACTGACACAACCACTTTGAAACAACACTCACACTCCAAAACAACAAAGACGTTCTGAAATGGCTAAAATGTATAGACTTTAATACAAAAACAAACCCTAAACTCATACTACACTCAGAACTCGGTCAATGCGCACTCAATGAACAACAAAATAGATCAAAAGAAGAGGAGGAGTGAAAGAGAGAATGAGATAATGATGAAGAGGGAAGGAGAGAGGGAATGCGAGTTCGACAAGGAGAGAGAGAATGCAAGGGAGGAGGCGGCGCTTTCAAGAGCGGCGGCGCCTCCAGAAAGTATGAGGAACGTACAAAGGAGGAGGAGCTTGGAGCGGAGGAGAGAGAAGGAGAAAGTGCGGAGGGGAGAGTGAAAGGGGGAAGGTCACTCAAGGGCGGGACCCATTCGGGCCGGCGCCTTTCGTGTCCGTTCGGCTCATGGCCGCCACGTGTCACGGGGCGCTCCATGGCCCAAACGAATACACAATCTGAGCCATTGGAGAGCCCCAGGCCCATCGACAGTCGATAGGCCTCGCAGGTGGGTATCCTTTAGCCACCTATCCCATACCATCCTTGAGGATACTAAAAAACCTTTATAGCCTAAGGTTTTTAATTTAATGGTCCCCCAATGGATTTGCTAATATCAAATAATGAAACTGTATTGGTTTTGTAATTTTAGTAATCTACACATATGCATGAATCGAGAATGATAGATACTAGACTAAGAGGAGTATTTAATAATTATATTGCAATCCTCGTAGGCAATTACATAATGGAATAATATAACTATGGTAACCATTTACACAATGAATGGTTTCGAGTTATATATTGTAATTATCTATGAAGGTTGTTGGTAAAGGACAATGCTATAGCCTACGATGGATCCGTTAACACATACCATTGAACTAAATCTAATTATACAAGTTTATGTAGTGTCATTCATTATAATATGGAATTATGCAATATTAAGTGTTGACAACTTAATATCATTGTTGTTTGCGAAAAGCAACAAAGATGTTGTTTGATTTATAGCATGATGGAACATTAACATACTTATTTACAAGTTTACATATTTATGAGATACAAATATATTGAAGCGGGTGTTTTTGCTGAAGAACCCAATTAAGAACTCATATGAAGATGGTTTAGGTAGGACGACCCAAACATTAGACAATGTTGTTGTTGTTCATATATTTAGTTGAGACAAGATAAAGTCTACAAATATTGAATATAGTGATAGTAAATGAGAGAAGCACCATGTATACAAATATGAAGCTATCAAATACTAATATGTGGAGTTCAACATTATATGAAGCCATTTAAGCAATCACTTTGTTGTTGGATGATCCCTCCACATATATTAAACAACATATCTTATTAGGAAATGAGGCACAAATTACAGTAGATGGTGTTCTATATGGAAGCCACACGGGTAGGTCACTCTAAGGCATTTTTGTGCACCACGTGCGGCTCAGGGTTTTTTGTTTTGGGGCTATTTACCTTCAAGGGTTGAATTAAAGCCTCCCTATAATTACTTGAATTTCAAAAATGGCCCATTTGTTTGCACCCTTCCATTACTTATATTGTCCAAGTCACTGCAATTTTTTGTACTCTATATTCCTTTTAAGTAATAAAAGCTAATCTACTTCCTGTTAAGGGAAACCATGGAAACAAAGAAGGGTGCAAACAATAATATCATTGCAAACAAAGTTATGAAGAAAACACATAGGAGACCATAGCAAACATTATACTAAACATACCTTCTAGGAACCTTATCTTCAGCCCCTATATTAATTTTACAAAAAAATAATGGCCCACATTTTATGTCCATCTAACTTACTTATAATGGGATTGTCTACATTTAATGGCCCCTTCATTATTTGGAATTCCTTTATAATTTTTATTTCAAATGATTTCAATCCTCTCTATATTATGCCGCACGTCGTTTTTAAAATGCACTAAGTGACCTACCCGTGGGAAGCAACCCTAAACAACTACGAGGGTGTAGGGTGTAGGGTTTAGGGTTTAGGGTTTAGGGTATATAAATGTGTCTTGTTGCACTCGAAGCCATAAATGAATGGCGCATAGGTCAAATGAGGGGGCCAAGTCGCTTGTGGTTCTAAAAACAAATGTATATAGATATCACAATAGTCTAATTCATGAACATGAACGTTGGTTACATTTCATGTTATGTTTGTTATGTATGTTATGTTACGTCGTAGATGCGTTCATATTTAGTGTATAAATCTCTAAATATCTTATTTAGTGTAGTGACACTAGAACACACCAACATGTATTTAAGGACATGTTCTGCTCAACTTGCATTGAATAGATACAACTATATATGTTTAGATTTTTCATCAAACATTTGTTAAAGCAAATAAAGTTGATTACATTTTTTTTGGCAAGCCAAATCAATAAAAACTATAGGTACAAAACACAACTACAATAAGTATGATATTTAGTGTTTGATACACTAAATACAAGTGAATACACAATATATCAATAACCATATGAAAGTAATAAACATTAAATATAAGCTATAGTAATATGTGGCATTGACATGTTTGAATTTAGTGTTAGTAAGGATGTGAAAAGAAGAAATATACGTGAGAGTAGAAGGTAGCAACACATTTACTTCTAACACTAACTGTCATAGGATTGAAAATTAATGTTGAGCATGTAAGGGTGGTAACCATAGTCCGCCAAGAGCCTAAGGCTAGTGTAAATGCAGCCTACAAAATTTGTGACTTAGCCTATAAAATTTTGAAAGTGTAGGACAAAGAGCCTATGGACAATTTTAAAACATAGGATATCAACCTATGTGGTAAAAAACATGTAGGAAATTTTGCCTACAAAGTTTTTAAAAGAGCGGATTTTAGCCATTCATCCTTCTTCAAATTGGGAAATTAGTTGGCCTAAGTACATATCTTTAGGCTAATACTCGGGGCTCTTGAGTGGCACATAGGCGGATATCAATAATAGCCCTGACTCCCTCCCCGTCGATCTTTACAAATACCACAGCCCAAGCCCCATCACCGCATAGAGGTTGAATCAGAAGATGGTGAGGACTTTCACCCTTAAACTCATTTGAATTTTAGCAACCTTTCATAACTTATAATCAACTCTTTAAAAAGGAGTTGGTTAATCCTTGGCCTTCAAACGTGGTGAAGGGCTTAGCCAGGTTCAATTCCTGCCAAGGATACCACTTAGTACTCAAATTTTGAATTTAAAGCCTACAACATTAAAAGATATGAAGGATTTTAACCTACTAAAAATTAGTTTTAAAGGCAATTGGCAGGTAACTTAAAAACTCAAAAGGTTTTCAACTTACAAAAATTTGATATTGTAGGATGCAACCTATGCCATGAGGGAAATAGCCTATGCTCTTTTAAAGAGGTAGGCAATTAACCTCAATAACTTCAAAAACTTTTCGGACACTGGTGGTAACAACACTACATATAATCAAATCCACACATCATATTTTGTGTAGTTATTTAATAGCGGAATTAGGAGGTTAGTTGTCCAAGGTCATTTGATGGTTGGCGCCACAAAGAGGCAAGCTAAATATGGATGCTCTATTACCAACAAGAAGCGGGAAATTCTGTTAGAAGGTTTGAACTTAGGTTTAGGGTTTACGTTCGGGCGGGAAAGGGATCCAAAGAGGAAGGCGGAGGCGGAGGCGGGTAGTATAAAGTACCAAACCCCCCAAACTTTGCTCTTTTTTTCTCATCTCTCCATTCTGAAATGGTTGCAAGCTCTCTCAAGTAGTGGTGGAGTGCAAGGTTCGTGTATGCATCCGTTGATGAGTAGCTAATTACAACAGCCATGCACGGCCTGAATTCTTCCAATTAGTATCCACGTAGCTGAATATGGAAGATTACCGCAATTTAAGGCGGAATTTGCGGAATGTTTGGGTCGCTCGACCCAAACCCACCCCCATAGTGAGGTTTGGGTCGAACGACCCAAACCCACCCCTATCACGGGCTGGGCCTGGATTAGCAAGCCCATCCTGTCACGAGGTTTGGGTCGCTCGACCCAAACCCACCCCCTCTCACGGGTTGGGCCTGGATTGGCAGGCCCATCCTGTAACGAGGTTTGGGTCGAGCGACCCAAACCCACCCCTGTCACGGGTTGGGCCTGGATTAGCAGGCCCATCCTGTCACGAGGTTTGGGTCGCTCGACCCAAACCCACCTCCATTATGAGGTTTGGGTCGAGCGACCCAAACCCACCGCTATCACGCGCTGGGCCTGGATTGCCAGGCCCATCCTGTCATGAGGTTTGGGTCGCACGACCCAAACACACCTCCATTGTGAGGTTTGGGGCGAGCGACCCAAACCCACCCCTGTCAGGGGTTGGGCCTGGATTAGCAGGCCCATCCTGTCATGAGGTTTGGGTCGAGCGACCCAAACCCACCCCTATCAAGGGCTGGGTCTGGATTACCAGGCCCATCCTGTCACGAGGTTTGGGTCGAGCGACCCAAACCCACCCCTATCAAGGGCTGGGTCTGGATTACCAGGCCCATCCTGTCACGAGGTTTGGGTCGCTCGACCCAAACACACCTCCATTGTGAGGTTTGGGTCGAGCGACCCAAACCCACCCCTGTCACGGGTTGGGCCTGGATTAGCAGGCCCATCCTATCACGAGGTTTGGGTTGCTCGACCCAAACCCACCCTCATGCACACAATGGGGATGTGCATAGACGGATCCTGAATAAACTGTTGTGCGCTCCATCTTTTGGGAACCCATCGATATAATATTCATACAA
This sequence comes from Polytrichum commune, assembly GCA_950295325.1. Classification (NCBI taxonomy): domain Eukaryota; kingdom Viridiplantae; phylum Streptophyta; class Polytrichopsida; order Polytrichales; family Polytrichaceae; genus Polytrichum; species Polytrichum commune. The sequence goes on from OX485807.1 coordinate 43,353,489, forward strand.
CATGTGTTATGATAAGGTTTCTGTGTTTTTCTATTGGACCCTATAGCTTTTGTCAATTCTTTACAAGGTTCCATGTTCATGTGTGTAGGCAAAATGGATGGGTATACTGGAAGAGGGTATTCGTCTGGAGAAGACATGGCCACTTGGCCATCTGCATCTGAGGAAGAGCTAGACATTGTCGGGGAGGCTACTATGGATGAGAGTTCAGATGAAGAGCATTTCGATATACCTTCGCGTTCCGTACCGGACTGTCCCATTCCAGAGTGTGCCGTGCTTTCAAGAGCTTCATGGGTGAATTTGGATGTGTTACTTCTTAATGACAATGGGGTTGTTGTGGCGGAGGGTATCTGTCGTAACACCCATCCACAAGATTGCATTGATCAAAATCCGCTTGGCACCGAGGACGTTGGGATTGTCATATTGGAGTCACTCGTTCCTTCTGAGGTGGATCCCACTCATAGGTTCTCCCTCCGCAGGTGGCCATTGAGGAATGTCACGACTGATGGAGTTAGCTTGCGTGAACATGAGCAACGACACATGCAACTCGAAAAGGAAATGCAATCAAACATGCGGCCACGCAAGGGTCAAAGAAAGTACGATACTGTGGCACGTCCTTCTCCATCTGCAACTGATTGTAAACGTCAAAGGCTGCTTGGGGAGGAGTCCATAAGAGAAGTTGCCACAAAGGATTGTTGTGTGCATTGTTGTTGCCAATTGTTTCCAAGGGATAAATTGAAGGCCATCCGTGAAGAAATGTGGCTTGGAGATTTTCGTCTAAGATCCACAAAAAAACTTGATGTCCATAGGGCAATACATGTGAATGGGACGGGTCGCAAGGTAATCACCATTGAAAGCATAGACGTGTGTTGTAAGGCATGGTACACCATTTACGGTGTGTCGAAGGCGGACTTCTATAGACAAGCTGCTTATGCCAAGGAAGGCCGCCGGTCCCGTCACCATGGGAACGTGGGTTTAAAGAAACCTAGGGAAGCAACAAGGCAAACAACGGCAACTCTAGCAACCATCATTGTCCCCCTTGCTGATGCAATGCCGCACAAAACACGCACACTCACAACCGGTGAAAAGGTTGTGGAGAAAGTTCTTCCCACAGGCACAAAATGGAAAGACATATTGTTGGACGTTAATGCAGTTGGCGAGAAGATTGGGTTGGAGCCAATTTCATTGTCAAAATTAAGTGCAATCAAGAAACAAAACTTTAGCGAATACATTACAAAAAGACGAGGGGACAAATTTGCCAGGTGCTCTAATTGCGAGAAGTTGAAGCGCCTCCGGGATGCACACACGATGGGTACCGAGTCATATGCAGCGCATCAATTGAACTATTTCAAGCACGTAAACATGCAAGAGGCACACCGTAATGATTGCTACACAAATAGAGCTTTGTCCATCTCCAGGCCCTTGGAGGTTCTTACGGTCATCCATGACAAAATGGACCATGCCAAAACAACCTCCCCATGTTTTGCAAATCGAATCAAGGCCACGGATGGGTTTTTTAAGTTGCCTGTATCGGTTACAGGTGAACTTCGAAACAATGTCATGACATACCCTAAATGTTGTGGTTTTTTATTCCGTGATGTACTGGAGAACATGGATTCCTTCATAATGGTTTATTCATACATAGATGCTAATCACGTTGGGTTGGCATTGCAGGAATGATTGCACATGGACACGGTGATGTCAAGTTTGCTCATTATGCTCTTGATTTGTATCCAGCGGATTCAAACCACACGATAGGATCATTTGCAAGGCTTTTACGTGATTTAGAGAAACCACCAGCCTATTCTTCAGGATTGTTATTTGAGAACACGGGTTCAACACCTTTATATGAAGCGGTGTTGGATGGAAAAGATGTATGCTTGCATTCGTTGCCCGAGCCACCCAATGAACCCGTGATTGCCAAGAAGTTGCCTCCAACTTTGCGTGTCCAATTGGACAATTGTGCCAAGGACAATAAAAGCAGATATGTATTTGCATATTGGTCGTTGTTGGTTGCGAAAGGCATTTTCAAGGAGGTTTTTGTGTCCTTCCTATTGGTAGGCCACACGCACGATGATATTGATGCATCTTTTGGGCGGTGGAGCATGAAGTTGCGGGAGGAGGATTTTCCTACAATCCCATTATTGATGAAGTCGTACATGGATTTGGAGAACGTTCCCGTCATCCCCCATATGATTGAGGAGGTGCCAAACTTCAAGGCATTTATAGAACCTTATATTCGAAGTGGAGCTCACCGATTGATCGGGCATACGAAGGCACAACAATTCCGGTTCTACATGCGTGACGATGGTGTCCCGGCCATGCAATACAAGTTGTTGTGCACGACACAAGACTGGAGCCCGCCGGAGGGTCTTCTTGTGTGGCGCGTGGATGCGGATGGGAAGACCATGTTACCGGATGGGGAGCCTAGCCCTTGTAAGCCAATAGCCATGAAGAATTTGGAGGATATTTTGAAAGGTATATCAGGCTTCATACAATATTGGGAGAGTTTGAAGATAGTGGATGTTGGCGGATCATGTTGGCATCGTTATGGGAGTTGGATACATTATTGGACACGTGTTCGTGCCGCCTTGGTAGACCTCCACCAAGATAGCCCTCATACTTTGAGGCATGGATTTTGGCCACAAACACGAGTCGATGTACAAGCTTCAGAGGCTAGTCTTTTGGGAAATGGAGAGGTTCGAGAGGAGTTTGATGTGGACGACCATTACGTGGGGCCTGCTAGTAGTCGTCCACCACCATCTTTCCGCATTACAGTGGATTGTCATGAAGGATATATGCTCATTTTGCGTCCTGGAGACGAGACATATGTGAAGCCAGTGTGGGTGGCAAGAGCTTTGTCCAAACCCAATTTTGTAACTTCCAGCCCTCATTTTCGACAAATACAAGTGGAGTACTACCGACCGACGGCAAGGAATGAAGATGTGATTCGGCATTATACAGGCTGGGATACAAACCCTAACTTTCGGTGGAAGGTGGATTCTGAGCACGGTCCATCTTGGGTAGATACAGATTCCATATTCATAGCATGGAAACCACAGAAAAATCATAGTGGATCAGTGTCCATCCCTCAAAAGTACATAACTTTTGCAAAAGACAACCTTGCTCGGATCGCAGAAGAAGCAACCCACGTTGAATGAGAAGTTGGTAGGATTGTGTTAGCATGATTATAGTGTAAACAATAATTCTACGAACATATATTACTCATATGTGTGCTCTTCAAAATTGGGGCAGAGTTTGGGTAGAACTTATGAATACTATATTGTTTTGGAGTTGGATGAATATCCATTTACTATATTTCAATACAAATGTGAAGTTCATTTTTTTATTAAGTTTGGGACTAAATTGTCCATTGAAAAAATATGCATTTATTACATGCACTTTGTATGTTGCAATGTCTATATTCTATGGAGCATGCTAATAATAGAAATCATTATATATATATTTTTGGGTGAAACTTGTTTGGAGTGCTCTACCCAATGTGTTTTTGTTGATGAAATTGGTGTTGAGTGCTCTACCATATGTGCTTATGTCCGCACATCATAGGTGTGGGATATTAGAACATTTTATATATTTGAGATTGTTGACAATATAGTTTCAGGCATCTTCATGTTGTTTGATCCATATATTAATTTGAGACTAGAGAAAGTCTCAATTTAACGAATATAGTGTTCAAAGCGTTGGTTCACATGGGGTCCCAAGTCATAAGTCCCAAGTCACATGAGGTCAATCCGTGTAATTTTTCCTGTTGAGAGCATGGAAGTTGGAACTTACCACTTCACATGGGGTCCCAAGTCCTAAGTCCCAAGTCACATGAGGTCAATCCGTGTAATTTTTCCTGTTGAGAGCATGGAAGTTGGAACTTACCACTTCACATGGGGTCCCAAGTCCTAAGTCCCAACTATAACATGAATGCTTATATGGCAGCACTTATTGGAGGTGAGGCATGGAATTTATGTTGTGAGTTGGGTCAAGCAAAAAGCTAGACTCAACTCTCAACCCAAGTCCCACGAATAATTTTCCCACAAAATAATGAAGACTCAACTCTCATGATATTTAACCATATCTAGTAATTACTTGAAGCTCACAAGTTGGGACTTGCCAACATAAGTGGGACTTGGGTTTGGGACACCATGTAAACACTACTAGAAAACTGCAACCAAATCAACAAAAATTCAACAGATTTCTGTTGTGTCGGGCAGTTGCGGTCAAAAGTTGGCTTCTTCCACATATCCTTGTTATACGGTGTACAGTACCTACCTAATTTGTGTTGACTTTGATGCTAGTGTCATGAGGTATCTGATTGCATCAACGTAGTGACAGGGCATGGGGAAACTCAAGTATGTGAGCGTAGAGCGGAAAATTTAGATTTTGTTGGGTAATTTTAGGAGAAGCAGTGCCTATTTCCGTGGAATTAGAGATAGTTTGAATTCTATATTTGGAAAGGTACCCCCATTCCCGTGGACATAATAACCCAGAATTGTTTGAGAAACCAACGGATCCTATAGGCGTGGAAGATTGCATTTGTTATCAAACATCTTATAGTATATGTTTTCAAATGTATCATATTAAATTAAGGCTGACGTCACCAAATTGAAATCAAAATACCATACACAAAATATTTTATTGGTTAACAAAATGTAGCCAACCTCAAGACTTACAAAAATGGGTAGTTAGTTAAAATAGCTATATACTCTAGTTTAGGGCCATCTACACCCTATCTGCCGGGCATGTCCAATATGGGTAAAATGATCCAAAGAACATGCCATAAAACTCCGTCGCACCATAACAGCCTTCCAATTCAGTCCTTAGCTTAGCCAAAGACCTCAAAGACAAATCCCCCAAGTCCAACCTTAGAATCCTCTTGGAAATTTTTGAGGTGACGTGCCGGCTCTTTGAGAACAACATGAAGTTCAATTTAAAAAGTTTGACGAGGTTATGTTCGCGTGCCAAACAAAACTTCCAATTGCTATATAGCAATTGGGATTGGAAGACGGCCAATGTGATTAGTGTGCACAACCATAAAATAAACCATCCACACTAATAGAAAGTATGGTCCCCCTATAACTAAGATCTCACACTAAGAGCCGAGAGCTAGATTGTTTTGTGACTAGAAGTTAAGAGATCCGAACGATGAAGAAAAAATAAAGAATGCAATGCGGCCGGATTGACATTATGAATATGAAATAATGGAGAGAAAGAATGAAACTTGCGCCGGATATCAAAAATAAAACCAACACACAACTTTTATTAAAGCCGGATAACAACAACAAACGGAGTTATAATCTCCAAAACCAAAATGATAAACTAAGGGCTTGGAGAACATTCCCTATCACTCTCCTCACCCTCATTTGCTTCTAACAAGAAAAGATTTCGTGTCCCACGCGAGAAATGACGAACGCGAGGAGGAGATGGGGACTCCGCCTTCGCAAAACAATCCGCCATTGTACTAGCATACGGGGGAAGCTCAAACGGCTTTGGAGGACTTGAAAACATGTCTCGACGAATGACTGCGACCTCCGCTGGCTCTCTAAATACCCAAGCAAAAGGATTAGAAACATGATGACACTAGAAAATGAGAATTTGAAATCAAGGCAAACATGGCAAAATATAGAAAGCAAACTTACGCACAAAGGAATCCGAATGCCCTCTTGGTCATCTTTTGAGGAGGATCAAAGATAGATGTAGACGGTGCGGCAACTGAGCGAGATATACGCGCAGGCTGGGGATTGCGCATGGGGAGTAGGAGTGAATTGAAAATGACGGGGTCACTCTCAAGGGCCACAATATGCCGCTCAAGGGAGCGACATGCTGTAATCGAACCACCTAAAGCAACGAGAGGTAAAATGTTAGTATGAAAACTAGTCAAGGAAAAATAATAGAAAATTCAAAGTAAGGATGAAGTTGAAAAACAAGGCGTACCTACACCACACTGCCAGTCCATAATAACATCATTCTTGTCGGTGAGAGTAGCGAGAAGGATGGAAAAAAAAATAGGATGCTTCTCATGGGCACCTCGCCAAGGTACCCCATCACTGCGCATCGTCTGGCTGTTCTCATCGGTGAAGGTATTCAACCATCCATCTCGTTGGAGGTTGTAACCATACTCTTGTATGGCCTCCTCCCGCACTCTAAGAACGGAGTTAACACGAACAAGAACTTTGATGTTGAACTTCCGAGTCTGCAACAATGAAAATGAAATTGAATTGAAATGAAATGGAATTGAAATTGAATTGAAATTGAAATGATAAGCAATACGGAAGGGGAAGAGAGGAAGACTTGCTTACCACTCCAGAGGGAACAACGGGAGATTGGAGGTCCAAATCATTCATTCCAAACCAATCTTCCGCGACGTAGAAGTCATAAGTGTGTGCCCAATCGAAAATACTCCTAGAAACACTGGCACTCACATAATGGGCAAGAACAAGGACACCATGATCATAGAGGTTAGATTTCGCAAATGCAAAAATACACTCATAGTATGATTCATGGAGCTTGTTCCAAGCAGGAACATCGGTGGAGATGTTCGGTACCGGCAAATTCTCGGGAATGTCGGCGAAGAGCAAATCGAGGCCCTTGTGAGTTGTAGTCGAGGTGTTCACACGGGAACGACCTGCCCCAACCTGCAATTGAAACTTGATGAGAAAACAAGAAGGAAAAAAATAAACAAAGCAAAGGAAAAAAAATTGAGAATTGACGAAGGCAAGTATACAAACCTTGGCAATGAACTCTTGGATGCGGGTATATGCGGGGAGGGGACCTCCGGCAACCTCGGAATCCAGCATTAGTTGAACCATGTCCACATTTTCGATGAGGGAAAGCGTGTTAGGGGCATCCGAAGAGGTGGCACTGGTATCCAAGAGAGCGGCCTTCCTCTTGCGAGGCAAAGAGAGGAGAGAAGTGCCACTATGAGATGGAGTGGCAAGAGATTGTGGATGAAATGCAGATGGAGTAACAGAGGGGGCAAGAGAGGGAGCAACGGAGGGAACGATAGATGGACTGTGTGGGAGGGTGGGTGGCTCAACTGGGGTCTTAGAAGCAGACCGAGTGAGAACTTGGGAAGATGCTTGAGTGGCGGTCTTCTTTGCTCTGCCCTTTCTCCTTGGTGCCTTAGAAGGAGGAGGGGGAAGCTCAACGATGTCAGGCTCCTCCAAGGTAACAATGTTATCATCCGGAGCATTACCCACAAGGCTAGCAAACAAAACCTTCTCTTCCCCGGGGACAAATCCTGCAGCACAATCAAAGTACCATCCACCACCTTGCAAGTGCAATTCAGAGAACTTGTTTGTTTGCGCGGTCGTGTACACGCAGAGGCTAGAAAAAATATTCACCCAGTCCGAGAGGTAGTCCGGCAAGGAAGATGAGGCCAATGCATTCTTCACAACCAATTCTCTCATGATATACCTACATGACAAAACAAGAATGTAAGAAAACCAAGAAAACGAGCAAGAAATGAAATTAAGGAGAGGTGCAAAGTGGAGGATAGATGTATTACCGATAGGCCACACGCTTGATAGCGAGAGCCCTCCTCGAACTCCAAGAGATTATCACCTTTGGCAAAGGAGATGTCAGGCTTATCGCCGAGGTAAGGCTTGAAGGCCTTGTCCCAAAGGACAATCCGCCAATGATCAACGTACTCACGAGGGCGCAAGATAGTTTCTGATGCGTCCCAATCAATGTCGACGGAGAGGCTCTCCTCTAAGGTCTCAATTTCAACCGCGACTTCCTTCTCCAACTGCAGAGAGAGAGATGATTAGATATGAGATAAATGGAATAGAGGAAAATGAAAATGAAGAAGGCCGAGGAATGGATTTACCTGAGCCCAGAAGGACGCCTTGTGTAGCCAGTCGTCCAAAGCCCTCTCCCTCATAGGCTTGTCGACGGGGAACTTGTTATCTAACATTTCATGAAGGGAGGTGTTCCACCAGTAACGCCACTTAGCTTTGAACGAAGCTTCGATCGGGCATATGACAATTTTTTGCAATTTTTCAATTGTCATGTCCGTCAAAGAGAACTCATTAAAATGGCGGTCAATCTTTGCACAAAATAAAAATGATTTGAGTTCAAAAGAGTAATAGAGTTGAAGAGTGATTTGGATGAATTGCGTTCAAGAGTGATTTGAGTTCAAAAGAGTACCTCATGAAAGAAATCCTCTTCATTGTCAGGGTGTGCAACGGATATGTACTTTTCAAAAGAACGGGCCCGAATACTTTTGATTGTCCTCTCCTGGGCCTTGGTCATAACATTCCAAATTTTAGTGGCCGACCTCTCCGCAACGGGTGTGGTCTTACTGTAATGCCTCACTGCAAGGTCTGCTTGAGCCGAAATGTCTCTCTGCAAAAAATGATCTTGTAAGTTCATATAATCGGCATGGAAATTATCTATGTTGGAAGCTCTAAATGATTGAATGCACAAACCATACCTTGTAAAGAAATTTAACGAACACATCCGCGGTCAAAGTGTACCAAGTTGGACGACTCTCCTTTATCTTCTCGCATGCTTTGTAGTCAGATGGCGATATGAGATCCTTGAAGGTGGACAACTCTAACCTTCCAAAAGTGCGGATTCGAAGGAGCTTGGCCGGAATGTTTGCCTTGACATAATCATGCTCGGTTGACCTGAGAGAAAATATGTGAGGAACGTGAGGTGAAAAGAATGGAAAAGAATTGAAACAAAAATGAAAAATGAATGAAAAAAATGAGTGAGCTTAACAATTAATGTCGCTCATGGCATTGAGAAATACACCGGTGTATCCTCTAGGGTCAACAACAGTGCAATCCACCGAGATATGCCAACTCTTGTCATCGGCGTGGTGGTTATTGATGTGTCTCCACCAAGCGGTGAGACGATGATTGCCTTCCCAGACGAAGAACATCTTCCCGGCGAAATGTGCAAGATCCGGATCCTCCTTGAGTTTGGCGTCAAATTCTGCAGAGGCCTCTTGCCAGAGAGGGCTCCAAGAGGCCATAATGCCAAGGGGAATGGGGAGGTCCACGGGAACGTCGTTGAAAGCAGACACGTAAAGAACCCGATCACCCTCTCGGTATCCCATTACAAATTCACATTCCAAGCGCTGCACCTCAACCTCACTTATAGGACGGACGAGAGGGAGGGCTCTCAAGCGGCACAAAGGAATGGATAAGCGGGACTTACATGTTGGCTTAATCCGGAGGCGTTGGATAACACCAATGGAGTCCTCCTTTTGTGATTTCCGAAGCTCAAGCTCACACACCACGGGATCCGTGTCGGCAACTGCTTGAACGGCATCTTCGCTCATTGCGAGAGCCTAACAAAAACACAAATAGTAAAACCATGCTTAGAAAGCTAGAACTCAAAAAACTTGCTTAACAAATTATTCAACAACTATCCAACTCACCTCTACTTGTAATGGGCCCTGCGAATTGAGACTCTCAACCTGCACAGCTTCAACTTCAACCGCGGGGGCCGCAAGAACAACATCCTCTCCAGATTGGAGTTGCGATTGCGCAACCTGTGAAGAGTCCATATCCTAAGAACATGGAGAAAATGAGAATTTCACAGAGAAAAGTCAATAACTTCGTAACTATAAAGAAACAAATCCTCACAAAAACAATACAAGGCCGAGAGCAAACTACAAATGGAAATGGCCGAATCCTAAGTCAAGTGGTAAACTCTAGCACTAACTTACCTACGAATGAGAGGCCTCGGATCCGAGGCCTCTTTTCCTACCTCCTCCTTATGCACTACCCAAAAGAAAAAGGCCGAGAGAAATCGTATGTGAACATAGCAGTTTGACTTTTAAAGCCCATACATTGTCTCCAAAATGAGGCCTCGGATCCGAGGCCTCTTCACAAACCTCTTACTCATGTAGTACCCAAAACAAGAAGGCCGAGAGCAATCTTACACGAACATAACATTTAGATTTTTCTAGCATAAAATTCACACAAACATGAGGTCTCGGATCCGAGGCCTCTTCCCAAAACACATATTTATTCACTACCCAAAACAAGAAGGCCGAGAGCATTCGAAAATGAACATAAGTTTTTCATTTTTCAAGCACATACCTTGACACAAAAATGAGGCCTCGGATCCGAGGCCTCTTCACAAAATACCTACTTATGCACTACCCAAAACAATAGGGCCAAGCGCATTTAAAAATGAGCATAACATTTTAACTTTTCATGCACATACCTTGACACAAAAATGAGGCCTCGGATCCGAGGCCTCTTCCGAATGCCCCTCCTTATGAAATACATACTACAGAAAATGGCCGAGAGAATTAAAAAACGAACCTAACATTTTCATTTTTCAAGCACACAACCTGACTAAAAAATGAGGCCTCGGATCCGAGGCCTCTTCCAAATGCCCCTCCTTGATGATTTTAAAACCTAACCAATTTACTTGTTACATGGCTCACGGGTGTTCACCCGTGAGGTTCACATTTGATGATGTTCTAGGGGAGGTCACTCCATTGCCAAGTTGCATCACCAAAATGGGTCAAAATTTTCTCAAATGTTTTTGGAAGGTAGATATACATGATATCTATTACGGAGTAAAATATCATGACCAAATTTGATGATCATATTTTTCTAGAAAACATACCATTTCTACCTAGAATGACGCAAAATTCAACTAAAACAATTACTAGGAAAAATGAAGATGACAAAAAATTTCAAAAAAATAACCAAAAGGTATAATCAATGGTTATGAATATAGAGAAAAAAAATCATAATTTTTAAAAATATTTGACATGGAGACATCTCCCCGTGATGATGCTAAATCCTACCCAAGTTACTTGTTACATGGCCCACGGGTGTTCACCCGTGGGGCACACATTTGATCATGTTAAAACCTAACTTTTCATGCACATACGTTGACACAAAAATGAGGCCTCGGATCCGAGGCCTCTTCTGAATGCCCCTCCTTATGAAATACATACTACAGAAAATGGCCGAGAGAATTCAAAAATGAACCTAACATTTTCATTTTTCAAGCACAAACCTTGACACAAAAAAAGGGCCTCGGATCCGAGGCCTCTTCCCAAAGCTCCTACTTATGCACTTAACAAAATACAATCCCCCCCCCCCGCAGCTTCAGACCTCCATATCTTCCACGTGTTGTGTCCGAATCTAACAATCAACCACTCTATCGTCATCTACGTGAAATGTAGATGCCGATGGACACCTCACTTGCTCCATTTGGGCAAAATTCAAGGAAGTTATGCCTGTTTAAACATTCGCAGTCCCGGGAGCCACTCCCTGGGGACTGCTGATCGAGGGCACTAAAAGGAGGCCTCGGATCCGAGGCCTCATTTTGAAACTAGTTTACATACTCAAAAACAAGCAAAGTGCCTCATTCATACAAGCTATACGTTGAATCAAAAAACCTCAAGTGGCCTCGGATCCGAGGCCTTACACACAAACTAGTTTACATATTCAAAACAAACCAAAGTGCCTCATCCGTACACATGTTTTGGAACACATAAAAGAGGCCTCGGATCCGAGGCCTCATTCACAAACTAGTTTACATCCTCAAAACAAACCAAAGTGCCTCATCCGTACACATGTTTTGGAACACATAAAAGAGGCCTCGGATCCGAGGCCTTATTCACAAACTAGTTTACATACTCAAAACAAACCAAAGTGCCTCATCTGTACACATGTTTTGGAACACATAAAAGAGGCCTTGGATCCGAGGCCTCATTCATAAACTACTTTACATACTCAAAACAAACCAAAGTGCCTCATCCGTACTGTCACCAAAAAACCTCCACCCTTCAATTTCGTCCTAGCCCGAATGGAGAAGTTTATAATGACATGTAGAGATTTGTCTCTTTGTAACACAATGTATGATTCCAATCTATCGTTGGAATATACATAACTTAGCCAAGTCTATACTATGTCTTCTTACACTCCTTAATCCCGAAGTTTGGAAGTTTGGAAGTTTGGAAGTTTGGACATAGTCTCGGTTTTTTGGCTTTCAAAAATTTATATGAAGTCCAAAAAATGAGTTCTTAGTATCCATGGATAGGTAATGAAGTCCTCTACATGAATATGCAATAATATTTCTACTGCCACAAAGTATATGGTCGCAATTCTACGCTGTTCCCTTTGAACCTACACTTTTTCACTAGTTTTTGGAAGTTTGGACATAGTCTCGGTTTTTTGGCTCTCAAAAATTCATATGAAGTCCAACAAAACTAAATGCTCCAATAAGAGACTTTGCACATCCGCATAAGTATAAGGCTAATCAAGTATTCAAACAAAGCCATAAATTGAACTTTAAATCATTCACGCCCAACTATTACTAATAAGAGGTCAAGCCCTCTTCAAGGCCAACTAGCCTTGGCTCCTAACCTTACATCCATGCACACACACGTGCTCCTATCTTGCTTCCCACGCACCCACACTTATAACACGTTGAGTGCCAAGGAGCACGAAGGAAAGAGAGGATGAGTGAGAGAAGAATGAGGGATTATATAGTGAGTTTGAGGGGGTGAGCACCCTCAAGGCTCACGATAAGCCCTCGAGATATCCTCCTACTTTGTAGGCTCTTATCCTATCTCCTAAGCCTTCCTCCTTCAAATGATCAACGAGGATCCTAATTCAAACATTTAACTAACCTTGGCTTTCTACCTACCACACTTTACCAAGGTTTGTCCTTCTCCTATTTAAATCCACTCCACAAAAGCCTAATGATTCAAACTAAGCTTTCTTCAAGCTTCACTCTTTTAATATTTTTGTGAATAATCATAAATCACCAAAACACCACTTGTAATGTTTTACAAGTGTTAACAACCAATGTGGGCATCAATTTTGGGCTCACACGTACACATGTTTTGGAACACATAAAAGAGGCCTCGGATCCGAGGCCTCATTCACAAACTAGTTTACATACTCAAAACAAACCAAAGTGCCTCATCTGTACAATTGTTTTGGAACACATAAAAGAGGCCTCGGATCCGAGGCCTCATTCACAAACTAGTTTACATACTCAAAACAAACCAAAGTGCCTCATCCGTACACATGTTTTGGAACACATAAAAGAGGCCTTGGATCCGAGGCCTCATTCACAAACTAGTTTACATACTCAAAACAAACCAAAGTGCCTCTTCCGTAGACTTGTTTTGGAACACATAAAAGAGGCCTCGGATCCAAGGCCTCATTCACAAACTAGTTTACATCCTCAAAAACAAGCAAAGTGCCTCATTCATACAAGTTATACTTTGAATCAAAAAACCTCAAGTGGCCTCAGCCGAGAGGCCTGGGATCCGAGGCCTCATTCACAAACTAGTTTACATACTCAGAACCAACCAAAGTGCCTCATAAAGACATGCCTAACCAAGTTACTTGTTACATGGCCCACGGGCGTTTACCCGTGGGGCACAAGGCAGAGAGCAAGGAATCAAAAATGGAAGATAGTTGACATTCCATTAGTTTGAGAAATCAAGAACCTCACCTCTCTCAAAACCCTACCTCTCACATATTCAAACTTACACAAATATGAGGCCTCGGATCCGAGGCCTCTTCCCCTAGCTCTTTCTTATGCACTACACAAAACAAGACAAGGCCGAGAGCAATTGATGTGCACATAACATTTTGATTTTTCAAGCACAAACCTACCCACAAATAAGAGGCCTCGGATCCGAGGCCTCTTCCTATGGCTCCCACTTATGCACTACACAATAGAAGAAATGGCCGAGAGCAAGGAATCAAGAAAGCAAGAAAGTCGACATTCCATTTGTTTGAGAAATCAAGAACCTCGCCTCTCTCAAAACCCTACCTTTCACATACTCAAACTTACACAAATATGAGGCCTCGGATCCGAGGCCTCTTCCCCTAGCTCATTCTTGTGCACTACAGAAAATGAGACAAGGCCGAGAGCAACATGATGTGCACATAACCTTTTGATTTTTCAAGCACAAACATACCTTTCCTGACATGTTCCTAAACCCAAATCAAGACAAGGCCGAAAGCAAGTCAAGCTGATATTCCAAATACTATGAGAAATCAAGGTGATAGAAATTAAGCAAAAACGTTGGCGAACATAGCTTGGCCGAGATCCCGACACCTTAACAGAATTTGGAGTATACCCTCCACTGAAGCCCCTATATTGGCGCCACTATCTTCCGAGGTCCCGTCCTCTGTCGGCGTTATTGGAGTGCTTCTCGAATCTCCGAGGTTTACTTGCGCCATTCCTCTCCCGCGGCCATGCCCTCGCCTTGATGTTTGTTGTGTTCCGCCCGCCTTGCTTCGCTGAAATCTTGAAAGCAGGGGTCACAACATCCACACTTAGGGTTTCTGCGCATGGGTCTCCTCCTTCAGCTCTTTCGCGGCCTCCCAACACATTTGATTTCAGATCTTCCTTTGCCGCTTTCCTCTTGGACGCCTTCATTTTTTCTCTTGCTTGAATCATTGGTTGTCCCGACATCGGTTCTCGCTCTTCTAACGCCTTCTCAATTGGTTGTGCTACCTCCTTGTTGTCTTCTTCGTAGATATTTCCACTATCTCCACTCCCCCCTTCTTCCTATATTTAAGATAAAAACAATGTTTATAACAATGATGACAAACCATAATATCTAAAAGAAAAGTTGTTTCACAGTTGAATATGTTCTACCATTTTTATTATGTGCTCAAACAACTGAATATATGGAGAACCCGAAGAATACGTACGACACTTGTAGAGTTTGTCTCTTCGCGTGAGTCCTCTTGGATGCTGTCGTTTCCCAACTCCTCCACTTCTGCCATTGGTTGCGCTTTACTTCCGTCCGCCTCTTCTACAATCGGTGATAAATGAAAAGGCCGAATCCCACAGTCTAGCCTCCACGAAGGTTTCCGCAGGTCCTTTATGCTTTGGCTCAAATCCTCGGGCGTCCCACGGCCCTCGATTGGCGCTTTCCTTGCCTGTGACTTTTGTGTCCTCACTGTCTTTCTCTTCTTATCAGTGTAATGTGTAGACGATCGCCTCCTCTTCTTTTTCTTAGATGGTTCCGTTGTCGGAGGTTGTGAATTGCCTATTTCCTTCATGTGTTCAACCCTCCCGCAATTCAGACCTATTCGCTCTATTTCCTTTCCACAACCTCACCACATCAAACTCACACATTGGAAAGAAAGTGAGCAATCTCATTCTTCTCAGTATATAATTGCAATACCTCCCGATGGGAGGCGCGCTTTACTATCTGACAACCATCTTTGTAATTAGGGGTATCTTTTTTTAAGATGCCTGACAATTTTGTCTCCTTCCTGATATTCATGCGTATTTGTTTATAACTTCATCATCATCACCATTCTCCTTCTCTATGCATCTTTGCATCTTTGTTCCTTCACGTTTGCTTTCTCTGCCTTCATGGCTTCCACCTCAATTCTTCCTCCCGTCTCTGAGATGGCCGAACTTCGTTCACATGGCATCGGGGTCCCTATTATATTCCCCATTGGTGCACAAGGTATTGTTGTTGTCTCGGAGCTTCATCTTAGCATTAGGTTCTCTTTGAAAGCTAGTACAATATGGGTAGAGCGTGAGATCTACCATCCTGATACTGGATTGCTCGTTCATACCTTCCATGAGACCTCCAAGGTAACTGACAATGGCAATGTAGTGTGGGAGTTTGGCGCGGGAAAGTATAGGGTTTGTGGCTGGCCACATTCTCAGATGGGAGTGTCAACAGAAATCCTTCCTCCTCTTCGATCATCCACTGTTGCCTTTAGCACACCCCCAGTAATAAGCGTCAAGACCGAGCCTGGTGTAGACAACGTTATAGACTTGTCTGATTCTTCGAGTGAAGATGTACCAATGCATAAGGCTGCTGTCCATGATTCCCCTCATTTGTTTCCCTTTGCATCCTACGTAACGCCTTCTCCATCTAGCTCTGTCCCTTCAACTACTTCGGTCCCGAACATCTAAACCTCCTCAAACTATTGTTCAATGTCTTCGTCGTCTTGGCTCTATGCCCGGTAGTAAGAACGTCCTCAAGAAAATAGACTACGATAAAATCAAAATCCAAGAAGTTAATCACCTTCCCCCTCGTTTCGATGGCACCCAGTTATTTGTCCTCCCTGCAGCAGAAGTCTCTTCATCTCAAACCAGGGCCAAGTCGTTGGACGGCATGGACAAGCAATATGATGGCCATGTTTGGACTAAGACTCAAACCACCAACATTACAAACGACGTTGGCCTTGCATTTCGTTCCTCTACCTGTGTTGGCCATCTCCAATGCCAAAACCCGAGTTGTGATTACCTTCAACGCGCCCATCGTACCTCTAAGGTCAATGACACAAAATTTGAAGGTTTCACTAAAGATCCTTTCCGTCTCTCTGGCATTGTGCCATCCGGATCTACTCTTGTCTGCAGGATTTGTAAAGAGCCTCCCAAATGCATTGCACTATGCGAGGCCAAAATCTTCTACGTCCATGGGAAGGAGTCATCCCAAAAAGCCTGCATTCATCTCGGTTCTCATCAACATCCAGTGAAGGTTGGAGACTGCAGAGACAGTCGGAAGCGTATCAATGCACTTCTTGAGGAGCACGTTGAACGTACGCCTCAAGCCACCCACAGCAAGATCGTCCTTGAAGCTAGCAAGGACATTGTTGGTGAGTTTCTCCTTTCTGGCGATAATGACACACACCGTCTCTTCTCTTTAAAAGAGCTTGAACCTGTTTTTGAGAGCTGTAGAGAGTTGAATTCCCCAAACCTTCGCTCTAAGGTTACCTCTTTCAAATATTTGCGGAGGTTTGGTGTTATGGATGGCATCGCGAAGCTCCGAGGCGTTAGCAATTGGGCCTACGTCCAACGGAACCAATTCCCAGGACAAGGTGACGATACAGACAAGGTGTTCGTCTTCAAGATGTCGGAGGTTGGTCCTGGAAGTGGAGTGGATTTGGTTCGTCGGATGCAACCGGGTGGGGACCTGGAGAACGCGTGGATGATGTCAGATCACGTGAAGCGGGTCAAAGGGTGGACCACCATGGCCGCTCATGTGTACGATGGGACTTATCAACGGGTCATGACCATTTCATGTTGTGATTTCCAATCGGAGGATAAGGATGCCCAAGTTCTCTTCTGGCAGAACCTCAACCACGTCATGGCCCGACACGGTATCCCACATCCAAACTTTATAGGCTTCATGGCGGACAGTGCCCAAGCCAATTGGAACGCTGTTTGCATTGTGTATGGTTCAGGGGATCCCAAAGTTCCAATGGAGGGTCGTGAGTGCACTTGTTTTTTCCATTGGAAACAATCGCTCGAAAAACATACGAAATCGTATATAAAGCATGAGTTACAAGACCAACATAGACATCTTTGCCTTCAATATCGAAATGCGTCATCTATGGAAGAGGCTGAGACTAGGTACCTAGCTATCAAGGCTTGGTGGGCGTCATCGAATTGTACAAGTGAGGACGGTCTCAAGCATCTTCAGCTCTGGCTTGCTTTTTGGCATTTCCGCTACCTTCAATGGGGTGGTTTCATGGAACTGGTACATCTCCTTTATAATTCATTATTGGTTTTTCTTGGATTCGATTTCCTCTCTCTGTACATTTATATTAATACTTGATTTCTCCAATCAGGAAAAGGTTTTAACCCAAGACCAATTGGCCGAGATGCCGTCGTGCAATCTTGCGGAGTCCGTCCACAACAAGTGGCTTCAAGCCTCCGGCAACAAGGGTGGAGATCTATACGTGGCTACGATTGACGATTACATTCGCGCCTTCTTACAAGTTGTTGCATACTACCAGTTCCTTAAAGGTGGAATTGGCGGAGATGGTCCAAGCAAAGAAGAACTAAAGCTCAGGGGTGCTCAACGTCGAGCTCAGCGTACTGGCGACCCCACAGTGTTGCAGAAGGTCTTGCTTGACATGTCCGGTGGGGAAGAATTTTGCACTCGCGATCCACACCTTGAGGGCGCCGAGGTGTTTGGATCGCAGAAGCGAAGACCAGACACTCCAATTGGTGATGATGGCGAGACCCACCGCCCCGATACCGTGAACTTCTCTCGCCCTCCCCCCGGTAAGCGTGTCACTCGATCTCAACCAGAAACACTACCCACTATCATTGAGGAGTCTTCCCCCTCTGTACAAGAGGTTCAAGTGCCTTCACCTGCAGGACTTGGTTTCCAACGTGTCACTGCCGTGCAAGAAACCAAAGTAGATGTCTCTCTTTGGCATATTGCCCGCATACCCTATACGTCTGGGAAGTCTTGTTGGGCTAATCATGCGGGCACGAAGAAGAAGTGCACCACAAGAATCGTCACTAATAATAAGAGCGTCCATGCACCGACCTACACCGGTATGTGGCATCATTACAAACTCCAATCTATGAAGCGCACGGACTTTGTCTTTTGCCCCGACGACATTGAGCGTTGCGTGAAGGGCCCTCGTCGGAAATGGGTCATGCCGTTCTCTGCTCATGACCAGAAGCCTCCTATTCCCCCAATCTGGCCCGTGAAGATTGGTACCAACCTCACCCGCTCGGATATCTTCGCCCTTGAGAACGCAGGTTTTCAACTCCCACCAAAGGAGCGCATCACACCGACTCAACTCTTCACCAACTTTGCTCTCCCGCTGGATATGTCTGGAATCCGTGTTCCAGAAAACCCCGACATGATCCCTCCGACAAGATTGTCCAAGCTTGTTCGGCGATCCAGCAGCGCACCTTCGGCAAAGCAGAGGCAGATGGTGGCCTCTGCTGAAGCTGTGCATGGTACCGTTCTGAAGTTAACTATGATCCCTCAACCGGGATTTGGTTGCATTATCACACTGCAGTCCAAATCAGAACCCCAACCACCGATCTACCAAGTGACAGTCAGTTCTCTTCCAGAGTGCAACTGCGCATTTTTCTTGGATATGATTTCCAAGTTCAGCCGCAAACAAAATTCTTATCTGAATTGTAAGCATTTGTATTACATTTTCATCAAGGTTTCTAATTTGGATGCGGAAGTGAATTTGTTCATTCACGCCCCGACATTTAGCTTCAACGAAGTCAAACTCATCCTCGAAGGGGGTCTTTTGACAAAGTCTACTTCTTAGGATTTATCTCAGCCTAGCAGTACTTTGGGCTATGATATATGTATCCATTTCTGGACCTCTTGTGAAGCAATAATTGATTGATATAATAAAGGTATAATCTCAATGATTAATTTTATTTGCTTCAAAATTTTGTATTACAATGCTTCCTATGTCTATCAACTCTATTTTCGTTTTGCATACTTCTTAGATGATTGCGAAGGAGGTGGACCCGGTCGAAGCAAATCTATATAAGAAACTGTCTTATCTCTCTTTCGATCCTTTAGCGGAAGATGATGCGGCGTCATTCCTCTCATCCGTTCGCGAAATGAAAGAGACTTCGAAGATTCCCCTTCCACCTTCACCTCCTCCTCCGTTTCGTTCGATTTGTCTTCATCCAAATCAGCATCCTTCTCCGGCACATCTTCCTGCCTTTTTTCCTTTTTCTCATATTGTTTTTGCTCCTCCCGCACCCTCCACCTCCATGCTTGTGTAGACTGCGAAAATGGAGTCAGCTCGTAGTCATCACTACTTTGATTTCCAGCAGCAAACTCAAATTCCGGCGATGGATTAACCGGAATATGAGGATCTGCTAGACTTCTAATTTTCTTATCCCATCCTAATCCAGCAAACATGTCTTTCTCATCTCCCATTGTGTGCAACTGTATATACAATGATGTTGGGTATGAGTCCAATTTATAATATATTCGGCCACAAACGATAATTGCTAAAGTCTAAGCTATAGAATAGACTCACATATAAGACAAAGAGAAAAGTGATGAATAAAAACCAAGCAAGTTTATTATTTTGATTCCTTTGTATATTGATTGACTCATTCTTCAATTATACCAATCTCAAAAAATCCATTTTCATTGATTTTTTCTTGTAGTCATCCTTGGTTTTAATAATTCAACCACCTCACGGTTTCCAAACTTAATGAGACCATTTCAAATTCAGGGTTTTTATTTTATTTTATGACCTATACATCCCACGGAAATAGGTCCAATTTTTTTACTATTATTGTCAGATTCTGGAATATTCTTGGCTATTTTGAAATATCCTAATTTTAGTCTGACAAGTTTACTATTTTTATTTCCTCTACGCTCTCCGCTCTCCGCTCACATACAAGTGTCGTCCACAGGGCATGCTGACATGGCAAATGGTCATGTGTCAGTACTGTACATGAGCAATTATGGACACTTTTATTTGCGGATTTAGGGCTCTATATACAATTCCATGGGGGACGTTAAGTACCCCCCCACGAACTTATAGGGGGCACCTGCAGAAAATGTGCAGGGCTGCCCGGCGACGGGGTGACCGGTCGTGCCGGTCATTCACGGATGCGTATGGATGACAGCGCGTTCAGGAGTTCTACAGCGTATACATGACGTCGGATACAATACGACGTATACATCACAACGTATACAGTACAACGGATACAGGACTGCGTATACAGGGCATCCCACACATGACATCGTATACATGACATAGTATACATGACACACTGAATTGAACTTGTCTAGGGAGAACATAGGGACATTAAATAGCACAACATAGGGACATGGATGTGCACAACATAGGAACATAAAATAGCACAACATGGGGACATAAAATAGCACAACATGGGGACATAAAATAGCACAACATAGGAACATTAAATAGCACAACATAGGGACATTAAATAGCACAACATAGGAACATTAAATAGTACAACATAGGGACATAAAATAGCACAACATAGGAACATTAAATAGCACAACATAGGGACATTAAATAGCACAACATAGGATTGTGGAACATGGACACTAGTTTATTGTGGAACATGGACACTGGTTTATTGTGGAACATGGACACTGGTTTATTATGGAACATGCACATTGCTTGATTGTGGAACATGGACACTAGTTTATTGTGGAACATGCACACTGCTTGATTGTGGAACATGGACACTAGTTTATTGTGGAACATGAACATTGGTAGATTATGGAACATGGATGTTCTTGGTTGTGGAACATGAACACTGGTTAATTGTGGGACATGCTCTCTTATTGGTTGTGGAACATATACACTTCTTTATTGTGGAACATCGATGTTCTTGGTTGTGGAACATATACACTTCTTTATTGTGGAACATCGATTTTCTTGGTTGTGGAACATATACACTGCTTTATTGTGGAACATAAACACTGGTTAATTGTGGGACATGCTCTCTTATGGGTTGTGGAATATGGACACTGGTTGATTGTGGAACATGGACACTGCTTTATTGTGGAACATAAATGTTCTTAGTTGTGGAACATGGACACTGGTTGATTGTGGAACATGGACACTGCTTTATTGTGGAACATGAATGTTCTTGGTTGTGGAACATGGACACTGGTTGATTGTGGAACATGGACACTGATTGATTGTGGAACATGGACACTGGTTGATTGTGGAACATGGACACTGGTTGATTGTGGAAGGGAAATTCAAGTATGTGAGCGTAGAGCGGAGAGCGGAGAGCGGAAAATTTAGATTTTGTTGGGTAATTTTAGGAGAAGCAGTGCCTATTTCCGTGGAATTAGAGATAGTTTGAATTCTATATTTGGAAAGGTACCCCCATTCCCGTGGACATAATAACCCAGAATTGTTTGAGAAACCAACGGATCCTATAGGCGTGGAAGATTGCATTTGTTATCAAACATCTTATAGTATATGTTTTCAAATGTATCATATTAAATTAAGGCTGACGTCACCAAATTGAAATCAAAATACCATACACAAAATATTTTATTGGTCAACAAAATGTAGCCAACCTCAAGACTTACAAAAATGGGTAGTTAGTTAAAATAACTATATACTCTAGTTTAGGGCCATCTACACCCTATCTGCCGGGCAAAACAATCCGCCATTGTACTAGCATACGGGGGAAGCTCAAACGGCTTTGGAGGACTTGAAAACATGTCTCGACGAATGACTGCGACCTCCGCTGGCTCTCTAAATACCCAAGCAAAAGGATTAGAAACATGATGACACTAGAAAATGAGAATTTGAAATCAAGGCAAACATGGCAAAATATAGAAAGCAAACTTACGCACAAAGGAATCCGAATGCCCTCTTGGTCATCTTTTGAGGAGGATCAAAGATAGATGTAGACGGTGCGGCAACTGAGCGAGATATACGCGCAGGCTGGGGATTGCGCATGGGGAGTAGGAGTGAATTGAAAATGACGGGGTCACTCTCAAGGGCCACAATATGCCGCTCAAGGGAGCGACATGCTGTAATCGAACCACCTAAAGCAAAGAGAGGTAAAATGTTAGTATGAAAACTAGTCAAGGAAAAATAATGGAAAATTCAAAGTAAGGATGAAGTTGAAAAACAAGGCGTACCTACACCACACTGCCAGTCCATAATAACATCATTCTTGTCGGTGAAAGTAGCGAGAAGGATGGAAAAAAAAACAGGATGCTTCTCACGGGCACCTCGCCAAGGTACCCCATCACTGCGCATCGTCTGGCTGTTCTCATCGGTGAAGGTATTCAACCATCCATCTCGTTGGAGGTTGTAACCATATTCTTGTATGGCCTCCTCCCGCACTCTAAGAACGGAGTTAACACGAACAAGAACTTTGATGTTGAACTTCCGAGTCTGCAACAATGAAAATGAAATTGAATTGAAATGAAATGGAATTGAAATTGAATTGAAATTGAAATGATAAGCAATACGGAAGGGGAAGAGAGGGAGACTTGCTTACCACTCCAGAGGGAACAACGGGAGATTGGAGGTCTAAATCATTCATTCCAAACCAATCTTCCGCGACGTAGAAGTCATAAGTGTGTGCCCAATCGAAAATACTCCTAGAAACACTGGCACTCGCACAATGGGCAAGAACAAGGACACCATGATCATAGAGGTTAGATTTCGCAAATGCAAAAAGACACTCATAGTATGATTCATGGAGCTTGTTCCAAGCAGGAACATCGGTGGAGATGTTCGGCACCGGCAAATTTTCGGGAATGTCGGCGAAGAGCAAATCGAGGCCCTTGTGAGTTGTAGTCGAGGTGTTCACACGGGAACGACCTGCCCCAACCTGCAATTGAAACTTCATGAGAAAACAAGAAGGAAAGAAATAAACAAAGCAAAGAAAAAAAAATTGAGAATTGACGAAGGCAAGTATACAAACCTTGGCAATGAACTCTTGGATGCGGGTATATGCGGGGAGGGGACCTCCGGCAACCTCGGAATCCAGCATTAGTTGAACCATGTCCACATTTTCGATGAGGGTAAGCGTGTTAGTGGCATCCGAAGAGGTGGCACTGGTATCCAAGAGAGCGGCCTTCCTCTTGCGAGGCAAAGAGAGGAGAGAAGTGCCACTATGAGATGGAGTGGCAAGAGATTGTGGATGAAATGCAGATGGAGTAACAGAAGGGGCAAGAGAGGGAGCAACGGAGGGAGCGATAGATGGACTGTGTGGAAGGGTGGGTGGCTCAACCGGGGTCTTAGAAGCAGACCGAGTGAGAATTTGGGAAGATGCTTGAGTGGCGGTCTTCTTTGCTCTGCCCTTTCTCCTTGGTGCCTTAGAAGGAGGAGGGGGAAGCTCAACGATGTCAGGGTCCTCCAAGGTAACAATGTTATTATCCAGAGCACTACCCACAAGGCTAGCAAACAAAACCTTCTCTTCCCCGGGGACAAATCCTGCAGCACAATCAAAGTACCATCCACCACCCTGCAAGTGCAATTCGGAAAACTTGTTTGTTTGCGCGGTCGTATACACGCAGAGGCTAGAAAAAATATTCACCCAGTCCGAGAGGTAGTCCGGCAAGGAAGATGAGGCCAATGCATTCTTCACAACCAATTCTCTCATGATATACCTACATGACAAAACAAGAATGTAAGAAAACCAACAAAACGAGCAAGAAATGACATTAAGGAGAGGTGCAAAGTGGAGGATAGATGTATTACCGATAGGCTACACGCTTGATAGCGAGAGCCCCCTCCTCGAACTCCAAGAGATTATCACCTTTGGCAAATGCGATGTCAGGCTTATCGCCGAGATAAGGCTTGAAGGCCTTGTCCCAAAGGACAATCCGCCAATGATCAACGTACTCACGAGGGCGCAAGATAGTTTCTGATGCGTCCCAATCAATGTCGACGGAGAGGCTCTCCTCTAAGGTCTCAATTTCAACCGCGACTTCCTTCTCCAACTGTAGAGAGAGAGATGATTAGATATGAGATAAATGAAATAGAGGAAAATGAAAATGAAGAAGGCCGAGGAATGGATTTACTTGAGCCCAGAAGGACGCCTTGTGTAGCCAGTCGTCCAAAGCCCTCTCCCTCATAGGCTTGTCGACGGGGAACTTGTTATCTAACCTTTCACGAAGGGGGGCGTTCCACCAGTGAAGCCACTTAGCTTTGAACGAAGCTTCGACCGGGCATGTGACAATTTTTTGCAATTTTTCAATTGTCATGTCCGTCGAAGAGAACTCATTAAAATGACGGTCAATCTGTGCACAAAATAAAAATGATTTGAGTTCAAAAGAGTAATAGAGTTGAAGAGTGATTTGGATGAATTGCGTTCAAGAGTGATTTGAGTTCAAAAGAGTACCTCATGAAAGAAATCCTCTCCATTGTCA
Source organism: Polytrichum commune (assembly GCA_950295325.1). Taxonomy (NCBI): domain Eukaryota; kingdom Viridiplantae; phylum Streptophyta; class Polytrichopsida; order Polytrichales; family Polytrichaceae; genus Polytrichum; species Polytrichum commune. The sequence goes on from OX485807.1 coordinate 43,378,096, forward strand.
GGGTGTGCAACGGATATGTACTTTTCAAAAGAACGGGCCCGAATACTTTTGATTGTCCTCTCCTGGGCCTTGGTCATAACATTCCAAATCTTAGTGGCCGACCTCTCCGCAACGGGTGTGGTCTCACTGTAATGCCTCACTGCAAGGTCTGCTTGAGCCGAAATGTCTCTCTGCAAGAAATAACCTTGTGAGTTCATATAATCGGTATGGAAATTATCTATGTTGGAAGCTCTAAATGATTGAATGCATAAAACCATACCTTGTAAAGAAACTTAACGAACACATCCGCGGTCAAGGTGTACCAAGTTGGGCGACTCTCCTTTATCTTCTCGCATGCTTTGTAGTCAGATGGCGATATAAGATCCTTGAAGGTGGACAACTCTAACCTCCCAAAAGTGCGGATTCGAAGGAGCTTGGCCGGAATGTTTGCCTTGACATAATCATGCTCGGTGGACATGAGAAAAAATATGTGAGGAACGTGAGCTGAAAAGAATGGAAAAGAATTGAAACAAAAATGAAAAATGAATGAAAAAAATGAATGAGCTTACCAATTAATGTCGCTCATGGCATTGAGGAATATACCGGTGTATCCTCTAGGGTCAACAACAATGCAATCCACCGAGATATGCCAACTCTTGTCATCGGCGTGGTGGTTATTGATGTGTCTCCACCAAGCGGTGAGACGATGATTGCCTTCCCAGACGAAGAACATCTTCCCGGCGAAATGTGCAAGATCCGGATCCTCCTTGAGCTTGGCGTCAAATTCTGCGGAGGCCTCTTGCCAGAGAGGGCTCCAAGAGGCCATAATACCAGGGGGAATGGGAAGGTCCACGGGAACGTCGTTGAAAGAAGACACGTAAAGAACCCGATCACCCTCTCGGTATCCCATTACAAATTCACATTCCAAGCGCTGCACCTCAACCTCACTTATAGGACGGACGAGAGGGAGGGCTCTCAAGCGGCATAAAGGAATGGATAAGCGGGACTTACATGTTGGCTTAATCCGAAGGCGTTGGATAACACCAATGGAGTCCTCCTTTTGTGATTTCCGAAGCTCAAGCTCACACACCACGGGATCCGTGTCGGCAACTGCTTGAACGGCATCTTCGCTCATTGCGAGAGCCTAACAAAAACACAAACAATAAAACCATGCTTAGAAAGCTAGAACTCAAAAAACTTGCTTAACAAATTATTCAACAACTATCCAACTCACCTCTACTTGTAATGGGCCCTGCGAATTGAGACTCTCAACCTGCACAGCTTCAACTTCAACCGCGGGGACCGCAAGAACAACATCCTCTCCAGATTGGGGTTGCGATTGCGCAACCTGTGAAGACTCCATATCCTAAGAACATGGAGAAAATGAGAATTTCACAAAGAAAAGTCAATAACTTCGTAACTATAAAGAAACAAATCCTCACAAAAACAATACAAGGCCGAGAGCAAACTACAAATGGAAATGGCCGAATCCTAAGTCAAGTGGTAAACTCTAGCACTAACTTACCTACGAATGAGAGGCCTCGGATCCGAGGCCTCTTTTCCTACCTCCTCCTTATGCACTACCCAAAAGAAAAAGGCCGAGAGAAATCTTATGTGAACATAGCAGTTTGACTTTTCAAGCACATACATTGTCTCCAAAATGAGGCCTCGGATCCGAGGCCTCTTCACAAACCTCCTACTCATGTAGTACCCAAAACAAGAAGGCCGAGAGCAATCTTACACGAACATAACATTTAGATTTTTCTAGCATAAAATTGACACAAACATGAGGCCTCGGATCCGAGGCCTCTTCCCAAAACACATACTTATTCACTTCCCAAAACAAGAAGGCCGAGAGGATTCGAAAATGAACATAAGATTTTCATTCTTCAAGCACATACCTTGACACAAAAATGAGGCCTCGGATCCGAGGCCTCTTCACAAAGTACCTACTTATGCACTACCCAAAACAAGAGGGCCAAGCGCATTCAAAAATGAACATAACATTTTAACTTTTCATGCACATACCTTGACACAAAAATGAGGCCTCGGATCCGAGGCCTCTTCCGAATGCCCCTCCTTATGAAATACATACTACAGAAAATGGCCGAGAGAATTAAAAAATGAACCTAACATTTTCATTCTTCAAGCACACAACCTGACTCAAAAATGAGGCCTCGGATCCGAGGCCTCTTCCAAATGCCCCTCCTTGATGATTTTAAAACCTAACCAATTTACTTGTTACATGGCTCACGGGTGTTCACCCGTGAGGTTCACATTTGATGATGTTCCAGGGGAGGTCACTCCATTGCCAAGTTGCATCACCAAAATGGGTCAAAATTTTCTCAAATTTTTTTGGGACGTAGATATACATGATATCTATTACGGAGTAAAATATCATGACCAAATTTGATGACCATATTTTTCTAGAAAACATACCATTTCTACCTAGAATGACGCAGAATTCAACTAAAACAATTACTAGAAAAAATGAAGATGACAAAAAATTTCAAAAAAATATACAAAAGATATAATCAATAGTTATGAATTTAGAGAAAAAAAATCATAATTTTTAAAAATATTTGACATGGAGACATCTCCCCGTGATGATGCTAAATCCTACCCAAGTTACCTGTTACATGGCCCACGGGTGTTCACCCGTGGGGCACACATTTGATGATGTTAAAACCTAACCAAATTACTTGTTACATGGCCCACGGGTGTTCACCCGTGGGGCACAAGGCAGAGAGCAAGGAACCAAAAAAGCAGGAAAGTTGACATTCTATTAGTTTGAGAAATCAAGAACCTCACCTCTCTCAAAACCCTACCTTTCACATACTCAAACTTACACAAATAGGAGGCTTCGGATCCGAGGCCTCTTCCCCTAGCTGGTTCTTATGCACTACAGAAAACAAGACAAGACCGAGAGCAATTGATGTGCACATAACATTTTGATTTTTCAAGCACAAACCTACCCACAAATAAGAGGCCTCGGATCCGAGGCCTCTTCCTATGGCTCCCACTTATGCACTACACAATAGAAGAAATGGCCGAGAGCAAGGAATCAAGAAAGCAAGAAAGTTGACATTCCATTAGTTTGAGAAATCAAGAACCTCGCCTCTCTCAAAACCCTACCTCTCACATACTCAAACTTACACAAATATGAGGCCTCGGATCCGAGGCCTCTTCCCCTAGCTGCTTCTTATGCACTACACAAAACAAGACAAGGCCGAGAGCAATTGATGTGCACATAACATTTTGATTTTTCAAGCACAAACCTACCCACAAATAAGAGGCCTCGGATCCGAGGCCTCTTCCTATGGCTCCCACTTATGCACTACACAATAGAAGAAATGGCCGATAGCAAGGAATCAAGAAAGCAAGAAAGTTGACATTCCATTAGTTTGAGAAATCAAGAACCTCGCCTCTCTCAAAACCCTACCTCTCACATACTCAAACTTACACAAACAAGAGGCCTCGGATCCGAGGCCTCTTCACAAACCTCCTACTCATGTAGTACCCAAAACAAGAAGGCCGAGAGTAATCTTACACGAACATAACATTTTGATTTTTCTTAAATAAAATTGACTCAAACATGAGGCCTCGGATCCGAGGCCTCTTCCCAAAACACATACTTATTCACTACCCAAAACAAGAAGGCCAAGAGCATTCAAAAATGAACATGAGATTTTCATTTTTCAAGCACATACCTTGACACAAAAATGAGGCCTCGGATCCGAGGCCTCTTCACAAAGTACCTACTTATGCACTACCCAAAACAAGAAGGCCAAGAGCATTCAAAAATGAACATAAGATTTTCATTTTTCAAGCACATACCTTGACACAAAAATGAGGCCTCGGATCCGAGGCCTCTTCACAAAGTACCTACTTATGCACTACCCAAAACAAGAAGGCCAAGAGCATTCAAAAATGAACATAAGATTTTCATTCTTCAAGCACATACCTTGACACAAAAATGAGGCCTCGGATCCGAGGCCTCTTCACAAAGTACCTACTTATGCACTACCCAAAACAAGAAGGCCAAGAGCATTCAAAAATGAACATAAGATTTTCATTTTTCAAGCACATACCTTGACACAAAAATGAGGCCTCGGATCCGAGGCCTCTTCCGAATGCCCCTCCTTATGAAATACATACTACAGAAAATGGCCGAGAGAATTCAAAAATGAACCTAACATTTTGATTTTTCAAGCACAAACCTTGACACAAAAAAGAGGCCTCGGATCCGAGGCCTCTTCCCAAAGCTCCTACTTATGCACTTAACAAAACACATTTCCCCCCCCCCCCCCGCAGCTTCAGACCTCCATATCTTCCACGTGTGGTCTCCAAATCTAACAATCAACCACTCTATCGTCATCTACGTGAAATGTAGATGCCGATGGACACCTCACTTGCCCCATTTGGGCAAAAATCAAGGAAGTTATGCCTGTTTAAACATTCGCAGTCCCGGGAGCCACTCCCAGGGGACTGCTGATCGAGGGCACTAAAAGGAGGCCTCGGATCCGAGGCCTCATTTTCAAACTAGTGTACATACTCAAAAACAAGCAAAGTGCCTCATTCATACAAGCTATACGTTGAATCAAAAAACCTCAAGTGGCCTCGGCTGAGAGGCCTCGGATCCGAGGGCTCACACACAAAGTAATTTACGTACTCCAAACCAACCATAGTGCCTCATCCGTACACTAGTTTTGGAACACATAAAAGAGGCCTCGGATCCGAGGCCTCTTCTCCTAGCTTCTACATATGCACTTAACAAAACACATTTCCCCCCCCCGGCAGCTTCAGACCTCCATATCTTCCACGTGTGGTCTCCGAATCAACAATCAACCACTCTATCATCATCTACGTGAAATGTAGATGCCGATGGACACCTCACTTGCCCCATTTGGGCAAAAATCAAGGAAGTTATGCCTGTTTAAACATTCGCAGTCCCGGGAGCCACTCCCAGGGGACTGCTGATCGAGGGCACTAAAAGGAGGCCTCGGATCCGAGGCCTCATTTTCAAACTAGTGTACATACTCAAAAACAAGCAAAGTGCCTCATTCATACAAGCTATACGTTGAATCAAAAAACCTCAAGTGGCCTCGGCTGAGAGGCCTCGGATCCGAGGGCTCACACACAAAGTAATTTACGTACTCCAAACCAACCATAGTGCCTCATCCGTACACTAGTTTTGGAACACATAAAAGAGGCCTCGGATCCGAGGCCTCTTCTCCTAGCTTCTACATATGCACTTAACAAAACACATTTCCCCCCCCCGGCAGCTTCAGACCTCCATATCTTCCACGTGTGGTCTCCGAATCAACAATCAACCACTCTATCATCATCTACGTGAAATGTAGATGCCGATGGACACCTCACTTGCCCCATTTGGGCAAAAATCAAGGAAGTTATGCCTGTTTGAACATTCGGAGTCCCGGGAGCCACTCCCTGGGGACTGCTGATCGAGGGCACTAAAAGGAGGCCTCGGATCCGAGGCCTCATTTTCAAACTAGTTTACATACTCAAAAACAAGCAAAGTGCCTCATTCATACAAGCTATACGTTGAATCAAAAAACCTCAAGTGGCCTCGGCCGAGAGGCCTCGGATCCGAGGCCTTACACACAAACTAGTTTACATACTCAAAACCAACCAAAGTGCCTCTTCCGTACACTTGTTTTGGAACACATAAGAGAGGCCTCGGATCCGAGGCCTCGTTCACAAACTAGTTTACATACTCAAAACAAACCAAAGTGCCTCATCCGTACACATGTTTTGGAACACATAAAAGAGGCCTCGGATCCGAGGCCTCATTCACAAACTAGTTTACATCCTCAAAAACAAGCAAAGTGCCTCATTCATACAAGTTATACTTTGAATCAAAAAACCTCAAGTGGCCTCGGCCGAGAAGCCTCGGATCCGAGGCCTTACACACAAACTAGTTTACATACTCAAAACCAACCAAAGTGCCTCTTCCGTACACTTGTTTTGGAACACATAAAAGAGGCCTCGGATCCGAGGCCTCATTCACAAACTAGTTTACATACTCAAAACCAACCAAAGTGCCTCTTCTCTACACTTGTTTTGGAACACATAAAAGAGGCCTCGGATCCGAGGCCTCATTCACAAACTAGTTTACATCCTCAAAAACAAGCAAAGTGCCTCATTCATACAAGTTATACTTTGAATCAAAAAACCTCAAGTGGCCTCGGCCGAGAGGCCTCGGATCCGAGGCCTCACACACAAACTAGTTTACATACTCAGAACCAACCAAAGTGCCTCATAAAGACATGCCCAACCAAGTTACTTGTTACATGGCCCACGGGCGTTCGCCCGTGGGGCACAAGGCAGAGAGCAAGGAATCAAAAATGGAAGAAAGTTGACATTCCATTAGTTTGAGAAATCAAGAACCTCGCCTCTCTCAAAACCCTACCTCTCACATACTCAAACTTACACAAATATGAGGCCTCGGATCCGAGGCCTCTTCCCCTAGCTCGTTCTTGTGCACTACACAAAACAAGACAAGGCCGAGAGCAATTGATGTGCACATAACATTTTGATTTTTCAAGCACAAACCTACCCACAAATAAGAGGCCTCGGATCCGAGGCCTCTTCCTATGGCTCCCACTTATGCACTACACAATAGAAGAAATGGCTGAGAGCAAGGAATCAAGAAAGCAAGAAAGTTGACATTCCATTAGTTTGAGAAATCAAGAACCTCACCTCTCTCAAAACCCTACCTCTCACATACTCAAACTTACACAAATAAGAGGCCTCGGATCCGAGGCCTCTTCCCCTAGCTCCTTCTTATGCACTACACAAAACAAGACAAGGGCGAGAGCAATTGATGTGCACATAACATTTTGATTTTTCAAGCACAAACCTACCCACAAATAAGAGGCCTCGGATCCGAGGCCTCTTCCTATGGCTCCCACTTATGCACTACACAATAGAAGAAATGGCCGAGAGCAAGGAATCAAGAAAGCAAGAAAGTTGACATTCTATTAGGTTGAGAAATCAAGAACCTCACCTCCCTCAAAACCCTACCTCTCACATACTCAAACTTACACAAATATGAGGCCTCGGATCCGAGGCCTCTTGCCCTAGCTCCTTCTTATGCACTACACAAAACGAGACAAGGCCGAGAGCAATCGATGTGGACAAAACATTTTGATTTTTCAAGCACAAACCTACCCACAAATAAGAGGCCTCGGATCCGAGGCCTCTTCCTATGGCTCCCACTTATGCACTACACAATAGAAGAAATGGCCGAGAGCAAGGAATCAAGAAAGCAAGAAAGTTGACATTCTATTAGGTTGAGAAATCAAGAACCTCACCTCCCTCAAAACCCTACCTCTCACATACTCAAACTTACACAAATATGAGGCCTCGGATCCGAGGCCTCTTGCCCTAGCTCCTTCTTATGCACTACACAAAACGAGACAAGGCCGAGAGCAATCGATGTGGACAAAACATTTTGATTTTTCAAGCACAAACCTACCCACAAATAAGAGGCCTCGGATCCGAGGCCTCTTCCTATGGCTCCCACTTATGCACTACACAATAGAAGAAATGGCCGAGAGCAAGGAATCAAGAAAGCAAGAAAGTTGACATTCTATTAGGTTGAGAAATCAAGAACCTCACCTCCCTCAAAACCCTACCTCTCACATACTCAAACTTACACAAATATGAGGCCTCGGATCCGAGGCCTCTTGCCCTAGCTCCTTCTTATGCACTACACAAAACGAGACAAGGCCGAGAGCAATCGATGTGGACAAAACATTTTGATTTTTCAAGCACAAACCTACCCACAAATAAGAGGCCTCGGATCCGAGGCCTCTTCCTATGGCTCCCACTTATGCACTACACAATAGAAGAAATGGCCGAGAGCAAGGAATCAAGAAAGCAAGAAAGTGGACATTCCATTAGTTTGAGAAATCAAGAACCTCGCCTCTCTCAAAACCCTACCTCTCACATACTCAAACTTACACAAATAAGAGGCCTCGGATCCGAGGCCTCTTCCCCTAGCTCCTTCTTATGCACTACACAAAACGAGACAAGGCCGAGAGCAATCGATGTGGACAAAACATTTTGATTTTTCAAGCACAAACATACCTTTCCTAACATGTTCCTAAACCCAAATCAAGACAAGGCCGAAAGCAAGTCAAGCTGATATTCCAAATACTATGAGAAATCAAGGTGATAGAAAGCAAAAACGTTGGCGAACATAGCTTGGCCGAGATCCCGACACCTTACCAGAATTTGGAGTATGCCCTCCACTGAAGCCCTTATATTGGCGCCACTATCTTCTGAGGTCCCGTCCTCTGTCGGCGATATTGGAGTGCTTCTCGAATCTCCGAGGTTTACTTGCGCCATTCCTCTCCCGCGGCCACGCCCTCGCCTTGATGTTTGTTGTGTTCCGGCCGCCTTGCTTCGCAGAAATCTTGAAGCAGGGGTCACAACATCCACACTTAGGGTTTCTGCGCATGGGTCTCCTCCTTCAGCTCTTTCGCGGCCTCCCAACAAATTTGATTTCAGATCTTCCTTTGCCGCTTTCCTCTTGGACGCCTTCATTTTTTCTCTTGCTTGAATCGTTGGTTGTCCCGACATCGGTTCTCGCTCTTCTAACGCCTTCTCAATTTGTTGTGCTACCTCCTTGTTGTCTTCTTCATAGATATTTCCACTATCTCCACTCCCCCCCTCTTCCTATATTTAAGATAAAACAATGTTTATAACAATGATGACAAACCATAATATCTAAAAGAAAAGTTGTTTCACAGTTGAATATGTTCTACCATTTTCATTATGTGCTCAAACAACTGAATATATGGAGAACCCGAAGAATACGTACGACACTTGTAGAGTTTGTCTCTTCGCGTGAGTCCTCTTGGATGCTGTCGTTTTCCAACTCCTCCACTTCTGCCATTGGTTGCGCTTTACTTCCATCCGCCTCTTCTACAATCGGTGATAAATGAAAAGGCCGAATCCCACAGTCTAGCCTCCACGAAGGTTTCCGCAGGTCCTTTATGCTTTGGCTCAAATCCTCGGGCGTCCCACGGCCCTCGATTGGCGCTTTCCTTGCCTGTGACTTTTGTGTCCTCACTGTCTTTCTCTTCTTATCAGTGTAATGTGTAGACGATCGCCTCCTCTTCTTTTTCTTAGATGGTTCCGTTGTCGGAGGTTGTGAATTGCCTATTTCCTTCATGTGTTCAACCCTCCCGCAATTCAGACCTATTCGCTCTATTTCCTTTCCACAACCTCACCACATCAAACTCACACATTGGAAAGAAAGTGAGCAATCGCATTCTTCTCAGTATATAATTGCAATACCTCCCGATGGGAGGCGCGCTTTACTATCTGACAACCATCTTTGTAATTAGGGGTATCTTTTTTTAGGATGCCTGACAGTTTTGTCTCCTTCCTGATATTCATGCGTATTTGTTTATAACTTCATCGTCATCACCATTCTCCTTCTCTATGCATCTTTGCATCTTTGTTCCTTCACGTTTGCTTTCTCTGCCTTCATGGCTTCCACCTCAATTCTTCCTCCCGTCTCTGAGATGGCCGAACTTCGTTCACATGGCATCGGGGTCCCTATTATATTCCCCATTGGTGCACAAGGTATTGTTGTTGTCTCGGAGCTTCATCTTAGCATTAGGTTCTCTTTGAAAGCTAGTACAATATGGGTAGAGCGTGAGATCTACCATCCTGATACTGGATTGCTCGTTCATACCTTCCATGAGACCTCCAAGATAACTGACAATGGCAATGTAGTGTGGGAGCTTGGCGCGGGAAAGTATAGGGTTTGTGGCTGGCCAGATTCTCAGATGGAAGTGTCAACAGAAATCCTTCCTCCTCTTCGATCATCCACTGTTGCCTTTAGCACACCCCCAGTAATAAGCGTCAAGACCGAGCCTGGTGTAGACAACGTTATAGACTTGTCTGATTCTTCGAGTGAAGATGTACCAGTGTATAAGGTTGCTGTCCATGATTCCCCTCATTTGTTTCCCTTTGCATCCTACATAACGCCTTCTCCATCTAGCTCTGTCCCTTCAACTCCTTCGGTCCCTACGTCTAAACCTCCTCAAACTATTGTTCAATGTCTTCGTCGTCTTGGCTCTATGCCCGGTAGTAAGGACGTCCTCAAGAAAATAGATTACGATAAAATCAAAATCCAAGAAGTTAATCACCTTCCCCCTCGTTTCGATGGCACCCAGTTATTTGTCCTCCCTGCAGCAGAAGTCTCTTCATCTCAAACCAGGGCCAAGTCGTTGGACGGCATGGACAAGCAATATGATGGCCATGTTTGGACTAAGACTCAAACCACCAACATTACAAACGACGTTGGCCTTGCATTTCGTTCCTCTACCTGTGTTGGCCATCTCCAATGCCAAAACCCGAGTTGTGATTACCTTCAACGCGCCCATCGTACCTCTAAGGTCAATGACACAAAATTTGAAGGTTTCACTAAAGATCCTTTCCGTCTCTCTGGCATTGTGCCATCCGGATCTACTCTTGTCTGCAGGATCTGTAAAGAGCCTCCCAAATGCATTGCACTATGCGAGGCCAAAATCTTCTACGTCCATGGGAAGGAGTCATCCCAAAAAGCCTGCATTCATCTCGGTTCTCATCAACATCCAGTGAAGGTTGGAGACTGCAGAGACAGTCGGAAGCGTATCAATGCACTTCTTGAGGAGCACGTTGAACGTACGCCTCAAGCCACCCACAGCAAGATCGTCCTTGAAGCTAGCAAGGACATTGTTGGTGAGTTTCTCCTTTCTGGCGATAATGACACACACCGTCTCTTCTCTTTAAAAGAGCTTGAACCTGTTTTTGAGAGCTGTAGAGAGTTGAATTCCCCAAACCTTCGCTCTAAGGTTACCTCTTTCAAATATTTGCGGAGGTTTGGTGTTATGGATGGCATCGCAAAGCTCCGAGGCGTTAGCAATTGGGCCTACGTCCAACGGAACCAATTCCCAGGACAAGGTGACGATACAGACAAGGTGTTCGTCTTCAAGATGTCGGAGGTTGGTCCTGGAAGTGGAGTGGATTTGGTTCGTCGGATGCAACCGGGTGGGGACCTGGAGAACGCGTGGATGATGTCCGATCACGTGAAGCGGGTCAAAGGGTGGACCACCATGGCCGCTCATGTGTACGATGGGACTTATCAACGGGTCATGACCATTTCATGTTGTGATTTCCAATCGGAGGATAAGGATGCCCAAGTTCTCTTCTGGCAGAACCTCAACCACGTCATGGCCCGACACGGTATCCCACATCCAAACTTTATAGGCTTCATGGCGGACAGTGCCCAAGCCAATTGGAATGCTGTTCGCATTGTATATGGTTCGGGGGATCCCAAAGTTCCAATGGAGGGTCGTGAGCGCACTTGTTTTTTCCATTGGAAACAATCGCTCGAAAAACATACGAAATCGTATATAAAGCATGAGTTACAAGACCAACATAGACATCTTTGCCTTCAATATCGAAATGCGTCATCTATGGAAGAGGCTGAGACTAGGTACCTAGCTATCAAGGCTTGGTGGGCGTCATCGAATTGTACAAGTGAGGACGGTCTCAAGCATCTTCAGCTCTGGCTTGCTTTTTGGCACTTCCGCTACCTTCAATGGGGTGGTTTCATGGAACTGGTACATCTCCTTTATAATTCATTATTGGTTTTTCTTGGATTCGATTTCCTCTCTCTGTACATTTATATTAATACTTGATTTCTCCAATCAGGAAAAGGTTTTAACCCAAGACCAATTGGCCGAGATGCCGTCGTGCAATCTTGCGGAGTCCGTCCACAACAAATGGCTTCAAGCCTCCGGCAACAAGGGTGGAGATCTATACGTGGCTACGGTTGACGACTACATTCGCGCCTTCTTACAAGTTGTTGCATACTACCAGTTCCTTAAAGGTGGAATTGGCGGAGATGGTCCAAGCAAAGAAGAACTAAAGCTCAGGGGTGCTCAACGTCGAGCTCAGCGTACTGGCGACCCCACAGTGTTGCAGAAGGTCTTGCTTGACATGTCCGGTGGGGAAGAATTTTGCACTCGCGATCCACACCTTGAGGGCGCCGAGGTGTTTGGATCGCAGAAGCGAAGATCAGACACTCCAATTGGTGATGATGGCGAGACCCACCGCCCCGATACCGTGAACTTCTCTCGCCCTCCCCCCGGTAAGCGTGTCACTCGATCTCAACCAGAAACACTACCCACTATCATTGAGGAGTCTTCCCCCTCTGTACAAGAGGTTCAAGTGCCTTCACCTGCAGGACTTGGTTTCCAACGTGTCACTGCCGTGCAAGAAACCAAAGTAGATGTCTCTCTTTGGCATATTGCCCGCATACCCTATACGTCTGGGAAGTCTTGTTGGGCTAATCATGCGGGCACGAAGAAGAAGTGCACCACAAGAATCGTCACTAATAATAAGAGCGTCCCTGCGCCGACCTACACCGGTATGTGGCATCATTACAAACTCCAATCTATGAAGCGCACGGACTTTGTCTTTTGCCCCGACGACATTGAGCGTTGCGTGAAGGGCCCTCGTCGGAAATGGGTCATGCCGTTCTCTGCTCATGACCAGAAGCCTCCTATTCCCCCAATCTGGCCCGTGAAGATTGGTACCAACCTCACCCGCTCGGATATCTTCGCCCTTGAGAACGCAGGTTTTCAACTCCCACCAAAGGAGCGCATCACACCGACTCAACTCTTCACCAACTCTGCTCCCCCGCTGGATATGTCTGGAATCCGTGTTCCAGAAAACCCCGACATGATCCCTCCGACAAGATTGTCCAAGCTTGTTCGGCGATCCAGCAGCGCACCTTCGGCAAAGCAGAGGCAGATGGTGGCCTCTGCTGAAGCTATGCATGGTACCGTTATGAAGTTAACTATGATCCCTCAACCGGGATTTGGTTGCATTATCACACTGCAGTCCAAATCAGAACCCCAACCACCGATCTACCAAGTGACAGTCAGTTCTCTTCCAGAGTGCAACTGCGCATTTTTCTTGGATATGATTTCCAAGTTCAGCCGCAAACGAAATTCTTATTTGAATTGTAAGCATTTGTATTACATTTTCATCAAGGTTTCTAATTTGGATGCGGAAGTGAATTTGTTCATTCACGCCCCGACATTTAGCTTCAACGAAGTCAAACTCATCCTCGAAGGGGGTCTTTTGACAAAGTCTACTTCTTAGGATTTATCTCAGCCTAGCAGTACTTTGGGCTATGATATATGTGTCCATTTCTGGACCTCTTGTGAAGCAATAATTGATTGATATAATAAAGGTATAATCTCAATGATTATTTTTATTTGCTTCAAAATTTTGTATTACAATGCTTCCTATGTCTATCAACTCTATTTCCGTTTTGCATACTTCTTAGATGATTGCGAGGGAGGTGGACCCGGTCGAAGCAAATCCATATAAGAAATTGTCTTATCTCTCTTTCGATCCTTCAGCGGAAGATGATGCGGCGTCATTCCTCTCATCCGTTCGCGAAATGAAAGAGACTTCGAAGATTCCCCTTCCACCTTCACCTCCTCCTCCGTTTCGTTCGATTTGTCTTCATCTAAATCAACATCCTTCTCCGGCACATCTTCCTGCCTTTTTTCCTTTTTCTCATATTGTTTTTGCTCCTCCTGCACCCTCCACCTCCATGCTTGTGTAGACTGCGAAAATGGAGTCAGCTCGTAGTCATCACTACTTTGATTTCCAGCAGCAAACTCAAATTCCGGCGATGGATTAAATGGAATATGAGGATCTCCTAGACTTCTAATTTCCTTCTCCCATCCTAATCCAGCAAACATGTCTCTCTCATCTCCCATTGTGTGCAACTGTATATACAATGATGTTGGGTATGAGTCCAATTTATAATCTATTCGGCTACAAACGATAATTGCTAAAGTCCAAGCTATAGAATAGACTCACATATAAGACAAAGAGAAAAGTGATGAATAAAAACCAAGCAAGTTTATTATTTTGATTCCTTTGTATATTGATTGACTCATTTTTCAATTATACCAATCTCAAAAAATCCATTTTCATTGATTTTTCTTGTAGTCATCATTGGTTTTAATAATTCAACCACCTCACGGTTTCCAAACTTAATGAGACCATTTCAAATTCAAGGTTTTTATTTTATTTTATGACCTATACATCCCACGGAAATAGGTCCAATTTTTTTACTATTATTGTCAAATTCTGGAATATTCTTGGTATATTCTTGGCTATTTTGGAATATCCTAATTTTAGTATGACAAGTTTACTATTTTTATTTCCTCTACGCTCTCCGCTCTCCAAATCTCCGCTCTCCGCTCTCCGCTCTACGCTCACATACAAGTGTCGTCCGATTGTGGAACATGGACACTGGTTGATTGTGGAACATGGACACTGGTTGATTGTGGAACATGGACACTGGTTGATTGTGGAACATGGACACTGCTTTATTGTGGAACATGGACACTGGTTGATTGTGGAACATGGACACTGCTTTATTGTGGAACATGGACACTGGTTGATTGTGGAACATGGACACTGGTTGATTGTGGAACATGGACACTGCTTTATTGTGGAACATGGACACTGCTTTATTGTGGAACATGGACACTGGTTGATTGTGGAACATGGACACTGCTTTATTGTGGAACATGGATGTTCTTGGTTGTGGAACATGAACATTGCTTTATTGTGGAACATGGATGTTCTTGGTTGTGGAACATGGACACTGGTTGATTGTGGAACATGGATGTTCTTGGTTGTGGAATATGGACACTGCTTTATTGTGGAACATGGATGTTCTTGGTTATGGAACATGGATTCTGCTTGATTGTTGAAAATTAACTTTGGTTTTTTGGGAACATGCAGTCTTTTTTATTTAGGAACATGGGCTATAGTTATTGTGGAACATGCATTCTTATTGGTTGTGGATCATGGAGTCATCTCCAACATAGACGATATGCATTTTATTACATATGGGAGATGGACAGTGTTCATTGTCGAGCACGAACTCATCTCCAACATAGAACAAGGGAGACATTGACACCTTCTTAAAGTTGAACATTTTCTCTATTTAACGTTCCACGCTACTACTGTACTGTGCATATCACCTCCACGCCATTGATGCTCTGCTGTTCTGCTGCACTGCTGTTCTGTTTTACACAACAGTTCCACGTGACTGCCTTCCTGTAGATACCAGTTCCTCGCGACTGCAGTCCTGTACAGAGCAGTTCGACGCGACTACTGTCCTGCTCAAGGGATGTCGTACGCCCATGCTCTTTAATGATACCTGCATCAATCATGACGTAGTGATTTCACTGAAAGTGATTGTTTAGGGTTATTAGGTATCATTTGGACGTCATTGGGTTGAAGACCAGCAAGTTTAACCATTTTCATTAGAGCTTGCGAAGGGTTTCATTCGTGAACTGCTTGATTTCCTTTTGAATAGGAACGTGCGAAATTTATGAGCTGGTGTGTGTTCGGCGAGTGTCAACAGGATTTCGATGAGTCGACTTAGTTAGAATCTAAGCGTTTTTAGTGACATTCGAAGAGGTTGCGGGTTATACTCGAAAGATTTTTGCGGCATTCCAAGGGTTTTGAGTGCTAATCGATTAGTGTCCAATAACTGCTCCTGGTTGTTGTTGTAGCAGCAGTTATTATTGCGGCAGTTTATGTCCACGGCCGTTCATTAGCGACATTAGCAAGTTCATTAGCAGGTTCATTAGCGACATTCTGCAGAATTTTATTAGAGTTTGCAGTTTTGCTTATTTGCAGACTCTTCATTCCCTTATCGCACATTTAATGCCAGCATATTATAAAAGCGTGTGAGGTTTAGGGTTTGCTCATTTTCAAGTGTACTTTGAGTGTTTTTTGTGCACAATTGAAATCATCATATCCGAACGCATTAATGGCGACACCTGAAGGAACAGGAGCATCCAAAGTGACTAGGAACAAGAACGGGGCGAAACTTCTTCCAGAGGCGTTTGCTGTGGGTTGGCATGTCTTCGAAGATGAAGCCCTGATAAGGTCCTTGGGGAGGCACAAATTCGTCCACTTGAGCATACATGGTAAACAAGGCTAGCAAGAAGGGGTAAGCATTCCTTCACAGAACTTGTTGTGTTGTTTTTCCTTAGCATTTTTCTGTATTGTTGGTTACATATTTGCATACACAACAATATGTTAAATTCTCTCAGAACTTTCAAGGGGTAAGCATCAGTTTTTGGTATTAAACAGGAAATTAACATGTCCTGTTTTTTCTATCAGAACTTTCTTCCCTCCCATCAGTTTTAGGAAATTAACATGTCCTGTTTTTTCTATCAGAACTTTCTTCCCTCCCATCAGTTTTAGGAAATTAACATGTCCTGTTTTTTCTATCAAAATTTTCTTCCCTCCCATCAGTTTTAGGAAATTAACATGTCTTGTTTTTTCTATCAGAACTTTCTTCCCTCTCATCAGTTTTAGGAAATTAACATGTCCTGTTCTTTCTATCAGAACTTTCTTCCCTCTCATCAGTTTTAGGAAATTAACATGTCCTGTTCTTTCTATCAGAACTTTCTTCCCTCTCATCAGTTTTAGGAATTTAACATGTCCTGTAGTTCTATCAGAACTTTCTTTCCTCCCATCAGTTCTGCATATTGAACAGGTACTGTTTTGCAGGTGTTTGCTGGTCCAGATGGAACATCTAGGATTTTCCGTTGTACCATGAAACAAAATAGGAAGACCTGTGCATGTATCTACGTAGAAAATGAGTATGAGGAGCTTGTGGTAGAGGCATATTGGCAGGCGAGGGACAAGGTTAAAATGGCCAAGAACAGGTACAGGTTCAATTGTATTTATTGCAATGAGTCATACAAGGATAAGAACACTGTCTCTTACCATAGGATGTTTAACCTATGTAAGAGCTACACGGAAGAGAAGCCACTCAAGATGTATCCAACCTGGGAGCCAAGCAATCATGGAGAGAAGCATAGGATTGCACAGAAATTCAACAAGGTTTCCTCGCCACATGGGTCGTACTCCCAATCCCCATCGCAGTTTCCTCCGCCTCTGGAATTAGAGTCCAATCCAGTGGGCAGTACATCATTGGTGGCTGCCGATGCAGAACATGGTGTTCCATCCAAAAAATGCAAGCTAACAACGAGGACGCCCGTTCCTATCATTGGCTGTAGAACTCGCAGCGTTGGTGTGGACGCCGCTCCCTCATCACCACCCCGCAAGGCGCAAAACCTTGCAGTGAAGGGACCGCCCAGAATGCCCAAGTCACCCTCTGCCAGTAAGGGACGACCGAAGAAAAATTGGAAGACATCTCGCAGGATTTGTATATCCTCCAGCGAAGAGGAGCTGAACTCGGGCACGTCGCCAAGCGAGTCCGACTCCACATCAAAGGAGGCGACTCCAAATTCGCAGAACAGTGGCCATGGGCACTTCCGTGTTGTGACGCACGAGCATGGACATCGTGCGCAGCCTTCGCCGTCGCGTGTGGAACATATCCACCCACAGGTTCAGCAGACTGAACTTATTCGAGCTACGACTTCGCATGATGGTGTACTTTTGAATCCTGCCATAGACATAGACATTGTTCCGCAAACAGTACCTGTGACGGACATTGTTCTGCAACCCGAGCCTCCGCAGGAAGATGCTATTCCCCTTGTTGTTGCCCAGCCCTCGACTGAACCTGTCCAACCTATCCCCATGTCGCGGGAGGAGTGCAAACAACACGCGTACGAGGAGGCCACAGTTCTTTTCCATGCGCCTAAAAAGATTACACGGCCTCCAGAACCAGTGCCAGTCGATGGTCTCTATGTGCTTATTCTTGAGACTGACGATTACTGGGTGCCAAAAAGTCTCTTAGATGACCCGGATGGCTGCATGCAATACCTCCAGAAACAATTGGAAGATGGCTCTATTGGCAATCGCGTTGGGGTTGCATTCGGGCAATGGTACCTATATGGCAATAATCTGGTATTGTGTTTCAATGTCATGTTCTTCAGTTTTGAATGTGCTCTATCATCTCATGTTCTACCAGAGCAGATTGGCTGTACAATATTATGTTCTTATAATGAGTCGTTTTTTTATGTTCTGCCGGTGTATACATTGCAGAAGAACCTTGGAGAACATAGCGAATTTTTGGATAAAATAAAGGCGCAGGTCAGGGTTTTTAAGAGCAATTCCGATGTGAACGTGTATGAAGAGCTCAGGCGCCTGAAAGACTATCTTCATTATCGCGTCGAACAAAGGGAGTACGATGAGAAGGTTGCTGCCGCCAAGGTCAACTTTGAGAATTTTAGAAGAAATCACATCGAAGACGCGTTACGAAAATTTGACAACGCCGTGAAAGAGAAGGAGGAGGAGTCCAAGTGGAAATGGTCACCGTTGTACCAGATATTCAGAAAGTGGCCTCTAAAAAATTTCAGGGCTGGCCCATGGGACCACACAGAACAGGAGTGGCTGGAGATGTCAGCTGTTCTGCTGGAGAACACGAAGACCGAGCCTTTGTCGCTTGAGCGTGAGTGCCCGCATGTTTTGAGAGCATTTTTGTACTTGGTCAGAAATCATACGGGCTTCAATCGTCCAATCTCACACCCAACTATAGGTCTCCACGAGGAATACATATTGGAGCTTGCTCGAGACACAGTCCAGTCAGTCGCCTTGACGACAATTGCCCAGAACATCCCTATAACAGGTTGGTGTATTTTCCCCAGCATCGAGAGTGCCGCAGAACACATTGATGTCCTATTCACAGACGTTGCAGCTCTGCTTGGACACGAACCATCAGGGCAAATGGCTATGGTTAAGAAAATGGAGTCCTTCATCGGTAGGATCGCGCAACGAGCCATCGCAGACATGGTCCGCATGCACCGTGAAAGTGAGCTTGCTGACATGTGGTTCAGTGTCGACGTCGGAGAGCAACGCCAAGCGAAGTGTAGCGAGGTATGTCCTAAGTCCTGTTCATTTGACAATCACCCTCGGGGTTTAGCATGTTCTTCACTATGACGATTGGGAGTTAATAGGAACATGATATGTCTAACAGTACATTTTGAATATTGATTGTAAAACAATATAGTATTATATAGTGTAGAACAGTACTGGTATAACAACATACGATGGCCAAAGTAATTGAAGGATATGTGGCGCAGGTCCTGTGTTCATCAATGGTCTTCCGCGAGGACGTTGACATAGGAACATTGACATTGGGTGACCTGCACAAGAAGAACACCTGCATGCAGATGCGGGTGAAGGATATAGTACAGAGCTTGCAATATGTAAGGTCCACCCAATTGCGGTTGTTCAATTGTGGACTGGGAGTGGAGGAAACAACAGATGACATTGCCCCTGACCTACATTGCACAAGGGCGTTGTTGTTCGAAGAGGTGGCGATGCCTATGGAAAAATCATCTCAATCAACACTCGGGTTCGGGGGTGAAGTACATGAGGCCATGAGTTTGGAGAGTTTGGACTCAATACCTATGCACATGGATTTCGATGGCGTCGACCGCATCAGCACGCAGGACCTCTCCCTAACACAGCTTAGTTCTGAGATGCAGAACATGCCATTAAGGTTCGTGTCTCATACCACACCCTTATCAACCTGTGAGTTCAATTAAGCGCCTTCCACCTATGCCTTTTGCTAAATGGTCAACACAAGACCATGGCTTTACAGGACGCCGTCTCACACGCTTGCAATAGGGCCTCCAGATGGCAGGACAATGGTTTCTCCAGCACGGAGGTTGAACCTCGACGACACTACCCCTACTGGTTGCACCCACAACAAACCATTGGACTCATCCGGATGCTCGCAGAACGCTGGTGCTGCAGCGGACGAAATAGGTGCACTTTTCAATGACGCCTACAAAGAGGTCCAAAACATGTGTGAAGTTCCGACGGCGACAAAGGATGCATCCACTTCGGTCCAGAACATGGGTGAAGTTTCGACGGCGATAAAGGATGCATCCACTTCGGTCCAGAACATGGGTGAAGTTTCGACGGCGACAAAGGATGCATCCACTTCAACTCGCACTACGTGCCCGGTAGTATCAGAGGTGGAGGAACATGTTGAGCCAGTGAAGGTCAGCTCCCGTCCTGTCCAGCCTAAGGAGGACAAAACTTTGGACGACGTACTAGGCAGTACAACACAAAAATCGGATGGAAGGTAACTTTTATGTAGTGTTAATGATGCAGAACATAATATTCATACCGTCCTTTGATGTTGCTGCCTACGAGACTAATACATGAGGCTGTGTTCTGCAAACTTGAGGAACTTGTGAACACCATCATTGCTGAAGCAGGTGGAAAGAAAGTTGCAAGTTTTGAGTTTCTGTATCGTGGTGAGAATTTGAGTCTACAGTGGAAAGGGGATATGAAGCCTTTGGTTCAAAATCATAGGGAGTTGAGTAACTACATGATGGAATGGATTAGGGCGTGGCTGAATCCCCAACTTGAGAGTTTAAAGTGTCACGTTTGCAGTCCTTATCTTCTAAACCTGCTCCTAGCGCATCTTCAGGAGCAAGAAAAAGACACCTTAGAGGTATATGTAGCCTTCATACATGACGTGCATGGAGCCCTTCCAACGCAGAACATAAACACTTTAATAGTTCCTTATACCTGCGGGAAACATTGGACCGTTTACATAGTAGGGGAACACGGGTTCTTCCATCTCGATTCCTTGGTAGGGTCAGGTCTCCATTCCGACCCCAGAATTGAAACAAGACTCGGAAAGTTGTGGGCTGCATGGAGTGGCAATGATACCGATGCTGATATGTGAAATGTTGTTAGCTCATCCCAGCAGTGGGTACAAGCAATTGTGCCACAACAAAATTCTGGCTGGGCTTACGGGTTCTACATGTTGAAGAATATCATGGAGTATACAAAGAGCGTGAGATATAGACCCCTTACATTGTGTGAGGTAATTGAGTCTTAGACCTCTTCGAACACCTAAACATGCACAGAGAATACGCAGATGAATAATAGATCATAAAAAGTTTAAGTATAATACTACCCAATGAATGTACTGCTGTTCTGCAACAAATGTTCTAAGGATGTTTGTGTTGTTGCAGGGATTCACGTTGAACTATAGCAGGACAGAGGCATTGCGTATAAGGAAGGTAGTTCAGAATGCGTTGATCGATGTGATAGAGAATGGACGGCACCACTCCACGGAATGGAACGTGAAAATTGTACACCAGACAGCACCACGACGAAGACCTCCAGCGAAACGACATCGCAGAGTACGGCTCAAGGTCGGACCTCCGAAAGTAGTCGACAAGAGTTAGGTTGTATTTTTTACATGTGTAACATGTTGTAAAATGGATGTACAGTTTCCATTACATTGTACAACATCAAATACCGTGTAGTCATGTAGAACAGGATACACAGAACAGGATATACAACACAGAAAACGCAGAACATGATACAAAGAACACTCGAAGGTCAAAGACCATTTGTATTGCTTTCAATAGCAACCATTTTGATATAAACAATGGCATTTCAGAAGACCATGTGTGATATGGGATGTTGGGGGGGGGGATGTGGTTAGATGGGATCACTTGAAAGGGATGGGAGCAGTCATGATGAAAACGCACCAAACCCAGAAACAGTCGATGTGCAGTAGAAGAAGTGTAGAGCAGGGGATGGGCAGGATAACTGGCGGGTGATCAACAAATGGTGCAGAACAGTACACAATGAGCAGGACAGGCGAGTTGCAGTACAACAAGGAAAATGAGCTGAGGTATGTCGTAACCAGAACATGAATCACCCTACTACACCCAGATATGGTACTTAGGAAGAACCATTTTATTGTTAACACATAACTTTGCACACAAAATTAAAAACTATTACAAGTAAGAACTAACTGTGTACTGCATTACAAATATGCAGATAATGCATATTATTGTTCACCCTTAAACCCTATCATTTGGAGCTGGAAAGCTTTCTCTTCGGCAACGGAAACTCCAGGAAACTCCTCCGGCGTTTTAAAGAGTTGTCGCCTGCCCTCTCTGGAAACGAGGTTGTCGTAAGAGTCAATGGCATCCGTGTAACACCTTGTGCAATAAGCTGGTTTTGCTTGCCCCGAATGTGCCTAAGGCCAGCGATCAAGTGAGTTTGTAGAACAGGATGTTGCTCAGCCTTGAGTGCAAGGGTGGCGTAAATGTTGTGCGCGGTTGCAGCAGTAGGTGTTTGTGAAGAACTCTTTTGGGAAAGGGGAGTCGAATGGAAGGAGTCCATCTGGGTAAACTGAGAGGAGAATTGCGAGGGGTTCTGTTCGTCGTCCACAGTCACAGGGTCCACAGGAGTTAGAGTGATGTGATCTTCGACAACATCAATTTGCAGAACATTGTCCTGCACCACAGGTTCAACTTCGATTGGTGTGCCCATGTCTTCCGGAACATGGATTTGAGTAGTCTGTTGTGACAGTCCTGCGTAGCAACGCGCAATTGGAGTGGCGCGCTGAGTTCCATGTCGTGTACCAGCTTCACGCACTATGGCACCATCTTCAATTCCAGGGTGGAGCATCTTGAAGACTTTAATGGTGTGCTTGCAAATCATGCCCTCTTTGGCGACGGGGCAGTCGCATTGTGCCCATTCAGAGTCCGGACATTTGATGGTCCACACCTTCGGGCGGTTGTTTACAGACCCCACATATGCAACATCCTCGTCCATACAAATGAGGACGTTACTATCAGGTATGTCGTTGGCTCCCATAATTGCAGATGCAACAATACCCTCTTGTTTCTTGTTGCGTATATATCCGTATGCTTTGCATTGGACACTATACCAGTAATGAGTCAAAACGTCACCCGTTAGATGATAAATAAGCCAGTCCATGCGCCTACCCACAAATATCTCTTTGGCAGAGTTTAGAACACTCTTCAAATTGCTGTGATAGGATTCAATAGCCGCGCTAGTGTTTTGTCCTGCATGTGGTATCCGTCGCGCTCCGACGCACCACATTGGTGTCTTGACTCGCCAAACATCGTTCATGTATGTCATGAACGCACTCGCCAATGGACGAGTGTTAGATATATTGTCAAGTTGGTCGAGGGCCCAGTCGATAGGATCATCGTCAACCTTGCAACCTTTCCCGTACATTATGTCGCCGAGCATTTGAAGAACTGTGTTGCGTTCTGCAGCGCTTGAAATTTTCTTGATGGCGTTCTCTGCCCATGACTTCCTGACATGCCACAAGCACAGGAAAATTTTGGCTTGCAGCCACACCATGCTGCGCAAGAGACAGAACAGCAGATTATGAGCTCAAAGGATGAACACTGAGGAAAATACCTGTAACAGTGAGGAATTAATAATTAACACCAATATGCAATGCAGGACACTGCATTACATATTGGGGTGAGACTACAAAGTAAAAGTTGCAGAACAGACAATAACTGCTTACCCGAGTGTGTTAATTTCAGCCTGAGCATTGTCAACGATAATAGAGGATGGTAACCAATCATTTTTGAACCCTTGAACCCTGTCATGCAGTGCTTGAAGAACTGGGCGGAGATCTTGTTCACGTGTCCGCGAAATGACAAAGAAAGCCACTGGTATGCCATTTCTCCAATCATCGAACACCATAACAGTGTAGAGTAGGTACTGTAGAAACAATGAACATCATTGTTAGCATAGGGCAGAACATGGTTGAAACAAATTGACTGGCAGTATGAGAAAATCATCACAGAACATGACGATGAAGATGAAGGACATGGACATTAGCTTACCCTAGTCTGGCTGGTACCAAACGTGGCGTCAATGGAAAGAGCGCTGTTGTGACCGAAGTTTGCCATCATTTCAAGTTGCCATTCAGTTTGTATGCCTATGGTGAAAGGTGAGTCGTCTTGTGTTTGAGAATTAAGGTCCAGTAGCGAGTGCTCTTGGTAGTAGAACACGCTGTCTGGATTCTCTGCTGCCCACATACGGACGCTAATCGGGTCGGACGGATGTTTCTCCCACAGATCTTCAGCCCTCTTTCGACATATGTTTCTAACGTCACACGGCAACAAGAATGTGTCGCGCGTCACCACTCCATTACACACGGCAAGCTCACGAACCTCTTTGGTGTGTTGTTGCATGATTTGGGCAGGGGATAACCCATAGGCATGCATTTCAGCAATTTTTTGTTTCATTTCAGTTGAAAGACCAGCACCGAGCGCATATCTAAATCCACCGATCATGGTGCCGTGGCAGTGTTCTCCAGCTTTATTCAAGTGTTCTGCATTTTCATAAATTAGCAAACACAACGAGTGGTCCAGATAGGGCTTCTTCGCAAGAAAACAACATTGGCACCCTCGCTTTCTTGAGTTGCCCGCATATGTCTTGCCAATGCGCGCAGCCTTTGGACGGGTTGATTTGCTCACTGCGAAAGACTTGTATTCCGATATTACCTTCTTACCTCGCTTTTTCTTCTGCAACATCTTCTGCTTTTTTTTGTGTGTAGATTTCAGTAGAGCTTGCATATCATGCGCAACAATATCACTCCTATCTTCAGGGCCAAAATTGCACCTGTATCTGCAATGGCAATGGAAGAACACATGTATTGAATATGTAAAAAATTATATGTACATATTTGCAGGACATAGAATCCATACACCCTCATGAACAGTAAGGACAGTGTACTGCAAATTGTGGAGTATAGAATGAAATGCATAAGTTTGATATTTGGCTGGTGAGCACATTATGACAAGCAGAACATGAATAGTGTATTGTTTCAAATTCAGAGCAGGCAGTAGGTCAAACCTCAGTACAATTGCAGGACTGTGTGCACGAGGTGTTCGCAAGGAGTTTGGCAAGTTAACACGCACGATTTCCTTGGTAAAATTGCAGGGAAATTGAGGATGTTGTTGCTCGCCTTTAATGAAATCATCAAGTCTCTCCCACAATATTACAGCTAGCTTAGAGGTTTTCTGTATCCCTTGACCTTGAGTAACATGGTTGGTCCACACCAAGTCGTCCATAGCAAATGCACCTGGAGGAGGATTTTGAACTCTCTCTCTCAACGAAATTATAAGATCAGCCTGCATTGCACGAAATGTTGCAGGAGCGATTTGTGGGATGTTATCATCGCACTCTACACTGGATTGAGGATTTGACAAATTGCGGGGGAAATGGGTGGTCGCCTTCTCTTGAACAGAATTTTGGGAGGCCATTTCCATGAATACGAATGTGATGAGGGAGGGGGTGTGTCCTTGCAAGTTGAAGGCGATGAAGAAAATTTGAGCAGTACCCAACTACTTCGAACAGCAGAGCTGGAAACGAGGGAGGGGCTGCAAGGTGAAGGCGATGAAGAAAATTTGAGCAGTACCCAACTACTTCGAACATCAGAGCTGGAAACACGGGAGGGGCTGCAAGGTGAAGGCGATGAAGAAAATTTGAGCAGTACCCAACTACTTCGAACAGCAGAGCTGGAAACGAGGGAGGGGCTGCAAGGTGAAGGCGATGAAGAAAATTTGAGCAGTACCCAACTACTTCGAACATCAGAGCTGGAAACACGGGAGGGGCTGCAAGGTGAAGGCGATGAAGAAAATTTGAGCAGTACCCAACTACTTCGAACAGCAGAGCTGGAAACGAGGGAGGGGCTGCAAGGTGAAGGCGATGAAGAAAATTTGAGCAGTACCCAACTACTTCGAACAGCAGAACTGGAAACGAGGGAGGGGCTGCAAGGTGAAGGCGATGAAGAAAATTTGAGCAGTACCCAACTACTTCGAACAGCAGAACTGGAAACGGATAGCAAAGAACTCAAAATCTGAAAACGCGAGCACAAATGACAAAACCCTAAACCATCACACACTATGCAAAGAAATGTGTGCTCTGCGTTCCAAGACCCTTAAACCCTAGATCCAAAAATCACTCCATTCGCATACCTGTAGAGCATGTTCTGTATAGGTAGATATTGAGAACGAGTCCATTTACAGATCTGCAGATCATGTTCTCTATAGGTAGATATTGAGAACGAGTCCATTCTACAGATCTGCAGAGTATGTTCTGTATAGGTACATATGCAGAACGACTCCATCGCAGATCTGAAGGGAATGTTCTGTATAGGTAGATATACAGGAACACTCCATCGCAGATCTGCAGAGCATGTACTGTATATGTACATATGCAGAACTGGGTCTGGGTGTACAGATCTGGGTATACAGAACAACAGATGCAGAACTGGATATACAGTACCTTATACTTGTAACATTGTGTATATAACATTGTATATATAAATGTATAAGGATCTTAGTATATGTCAATGTCGTGTACTAAATCCTAGCTACGCAGGTCTGGAGGACGCCTTCAACGCGGACGTGGAGTGGATGAACGTCGAGTGGAGTGGATGGACGGCTGGACACTACTGACGTCACTTCGCGGGCAGTCCTGTACCTGTCAAAGGTGCCCCCTATAAATTCGTGGGGGGGTATTTAACGTCCTCCCAATTCCATGATTTACAGGTATGAAAGTCGGTTTACCCTTTCTGTAATTTAATCGTCGATTGACGGATGTATGTGGTGGCAATTGTTAAGGGCTTACATGCCAATCAGAAAGTGTACCACATACTACATTACATTTTATTTCCATGACATGTCTGTCAACAGGACAGGAACATATGGAAATTCATATCCTCGGGAAAATTTGTTCACACTATGTCTGTTCTATATAAAATGGAGTGTCACAATATGAGCAGTATTCGACTCCCCTGTTCGCAGTTTGAATTGCTTCCGTCCAACTGTGAACACATCGCCTGCAAATGCTATTGAGACATACAGAGCCCTACACATAGCGGGATACTTTACAATGAGACTATGCTCGAACTCCACATCTGGGGATGGGTCAGATTTACTAACTACTGCTAGCAATCTTCCATGCATCATGAACTTCATATCCGTCCAGAAGTACGGGCCAAGTAACATTATGCACCCATGCCTACAATGTCCACATGCTACGTGCGGAAAACTAACCACCTCTTAATTTTTTCTGTCTTTCTTAAGGGCCTGTAAACTATTGCATCGGAAGGGTCACACAGGCAGGTCAACTGTGCTTGCTTTCATAAATTCCAAGACATGTTTGGTTCAGTGTTACAATTTCTGGAGTCATCCCTGTGATCTTCCTTACAACCCAAATGTTGTGCAACATATATTTGCCGAATAAATACCTCTGTGACTGACCATGTACACATAATACCCACTAGCACTAGGGTCATCAAATCCAGCAACTGCCTACCTAATTTCCTATCTTAGTATTGATTAATTGCCTCACTGTCACATAGACCAAGCAGTCTCTACAAATACAACGACTCCTAGTTCATTCACCCTCTTCAGAAGATTCCCCGACATCTCTGTCAAATACCAAGGCATGTTCCCCCAGCACCTCATTTAGAATGTCATTCAATCGGATGTTTCTACCTGTTGGAAGAGGATCAGGGTGTGTCTCTGGTATTATATCTGGTGCCCGTAGTCCTGCAAAATCAACATCTGCCCCCATCGCAAACATGGGAATAACAACGTCTTCCTCAATGTCGTGGTCAATTCTACGTCCCCGAACCTCTGTCCGCAACACGACTTTCCACCCTGGCTCGTCTTCAACATCCGAGAAAAATACCTGGTCGCAATGAATGGGGAAAGCAAATGACTCGTAACCAAATGGGACCATTGTGTTGAAATTTGCCACAGTAAAACCCCATTCATCCTTCCTCACTGTAGCATTCCTTCCCCTGTAATTCGCCTTCACCCAGTCGCACACCAACAGCACCGTGCAGTGACATCCATAATTGAGCTCCACAATCTCCAAGATTTGGCCAATGTACTCCAAGTTCGCATCAACAACGTTCACATCCCACCGACCCGATCTACATGGGCGACGGAAAAAGGCTGCAACCCCAGAGTCGCAGGTTTTTGTAATACTTTCCTCCGCACTTTTCACCCTGTAATGGTACCCGTATGCGTACATGCTTTTGAACCTCTATGCCTGCAATGATGGCAGGTTTGAGGAGTCTTCAACGTCCTCTAGGATTGATATTCCAACTTGTTTCATGGTTTCAATCTCCATGCGAAACCATTGTGCAAATGAGGGCAGCACTTCCAATTCCTCTGGATACGGGGCCATCCTCCTCCCATTTCTCCGAGGATGACTGGCACGGAATGCAGCCCGAGCGTTTGTCCTTTCCAGCCACAATTCTTCATACCAACTGTTTCCCACAACCGCGGTTTAGAATTCCACATCTTAGATCAATATATGTGACCACATTCATAGCTTAACACAAGCATAACAATAGTTTTCTCGACAGGGATATGTTTTTAAAATGACAGCGTGTGTTGTGGGGCTTGCAGGGATACATACATCATCAGTCCTGATTAAAATTCTTAATCTAAGAGAGCTATGTATGTCCTCTACGCCTAATTTCCACATAGATCTAGGATTGCAGGTACCTTCGTCATCACAGGCTTAATCTTACTCAAAAACAAAATACTTGTGTATCAAATCTGAGTTACAATATTTATGTCAAAAACCATCTCCATAAACTAATTTGGATCCATGTTTAATTCAACAGTATTTTATACATATAGCCCCCTAATACATGGTGCTTTTCAATGAAAACGTCATGTTGCTGAAATTTAAAAAGCAGAACTCTTGAGGGCAAAACTTACAGTCGATATGGCTCGACGTGTGCTGAGTTGTCCAACACAAAATCATGCATTGCACTTCTCAAATCCTCTGACAGAAGTTTAGGTTTACCTTTGCCCTCCAAAATCTCATCCACCATCGACGGCTCCTCCTTGTCGTCCCATACCCTGCGCGTCGTGACATTGTACTCCGACATGTACTCTGTGATAAAAATCTCCCATATTAATAAGAAACTACCGTCAAACACCGCTTCTGACAAACCCACTCGATGATAAATGTCAGCTAATTACCCGTTCTAAATGTATAAAATTAATTCTTCATTACAGACCCAGGTAACCAGACTTAGAGTATTAAATTTGCATTAACTAATGGCAAATTATGGTCACTTCTCCACCAACCAATCCTGTCATAGCACCAAATCCAATCATGTGAGAAAATGTACCTTCCAATAGGGAAGGTCAAAGAAAATACTCCGGCGCTTCACGCCATGCAATTTCACAGGGTCACCTTGCGAGTTTTCCACTCCTCCATCCGCCAGAAAGGTTGATCGTGCCGTGCCCCATTCCAAAACTTCTTCCCCCGTTGGTCTGACAGGTGCCAACTGCCACTCTTGGTGATTATTAAATGCAACTTTTGCCCTGCGGAACCTGTGATCTGGTGCAAGATAACATCGCGCCCCTAGGTATATCATTTTGTTCAAGAGGTGTGCATGCTCTGCACAAGTCTCAGGTCCACACAACGGGCATCCTTTGTATCCATGAACATGTTGTCCTGCTAGAAGTCCATAGGCTGGAAAGTCGTTCACAGTCCAAATTAACATAGCTCTGAGCGTGAAACGTCTACTCCCCTCAAGCTTTGCCATATTTATAGTTGGGACCCCCTGCCATAGTCTCAGCAAGTCACGGACTATAGGAGCTAGATAAACATCTATGTTTTCTGCTGTGGGGGATTTCGGCCCAGGAATAAGTAAAGCCAGAGATATGAAAAATTTCTTCATGAGTAGCCACGGAGGGAGATTGTAAATTGTTATCAACAACACCCAAGTTGAGTGCTTGATTGCATTGTTCTTGTAGGGAATAATGCCATCTCCTACTAGTCCAAGCCGAAGATTCGTGGGTACTGTTGCAAATTCTGGCTCGTTCCGATCTATGGCCTTCCATTGCTCGTTGTCAACCACTGACCTCATCAACTGGCCACGAGATCTATGGGTATTGTACCATGTCATGTGATGTGCTACTTGTGGACACTTAAACAGTCGTTGCAAATGTTTGATGACATCGAAATACCTGGCCACACGTCGAGGAACTTGATTGGACCCAGGAATGTATCGTGGTTGATGGCATGTTGGACATTCTGTGAGATGTTCATTGTCGCCTTCGTACAATACATGGCCGTCGGGGCAACAGTGGACCTACTCATGTTTCAAGCCTAATTTCATGAGCAAAGATTTGACCTCATAGGCAGTTCTGGGAAACTTATTGGAGGTTGGCAAGAGGTCCCCGGCTATCCACGTGAGCAGGGCGTCCAAGAACGTGTGTGGGACTGAGTAAAGAGTGCAGAGGGTAAATAATACAATGGCGCATTGCAAACGGTTCTGAGTGCCCCCTTCACAGACTAATTCAGTGGATTCACGTATCATATGCTCCAAATTTGCCTCATCAAACTGACCTTCAACTTCACCCATTTCAGCTCCCATACCGACATCATCGTCTTCGTTGCCACTGTTGTTGTGTATCTCGTCGATTCTCGCAAACGCATCCCTGGCCATGTTTTCGACGTCAACTGCCGTCCTCCTTGGCCAGGTGAATCCTTCCTGTTCAGGTCGATGTCCATGTCTACAGTAGGGCTCTCCATCTGCATCTTGCACCAGGGCTGCATCTGCATCGTGCACTGGAGTATATAAAGCATTAGAATGTACACGGCAGGGGTAGTAGAGGCTGGATAGATGAAGGCAATTAGGATGTGCAACATTGAAAGCAACGGAAGCTTTGAATTGTGAATGCAGAATTTTCTTAGAGATCTAGGTCCTGGAAATTGCAATACTACGGTGATTTAGGGTTTAGCACTCACAATGGAGGAGACATGCATTCTAACGGCATATGCAAAAGCCGTTACATAGGAATTTGTAATACGGTCCTCAAATTGCAATAAAATTTATTTCAATACTATGAATTCCACCCGTAAAAAGGGAGATGTCTTGCAATCCTATCATAACATGACATGTAAACATTAATTTTTTCGGAAAAAACCAGCTGGCCATAGCCACCACCGCCACCTGTACCGTGATGTCCATTTATGCACCAATCAGAAACCTCACGACACCCTGGAAATTAATACATTGATGATATAAATGCAAAAGTACAATCACATAACCTCCGGAGTTACCTAGAATGTTGAACATTTGTTACTAATGTCACAACTGGCCTCAACACTGCATTGGTGGAAGTAGAGGACAAATGGCAAAAAAGTTTCCCATGGTACTAATCTACATGGCAGTAACACTTTGACGTGGCTTGCGCTGCCACATGTACTGCTTGGTAAGCAAGCAGTGTCTGAGTTGGCAGGATTCGCAGTATGGATAGGGCTCCACTAAATGACCGCTTCAACAAATTTCCCACAACAGATCCACGTTGCAGAATGACCCCCTCAATGCGACCAGAACCACAGAAAGCCTCAACAATTTTGTGTTGCATTTCTGTTATTGTGGTCACAGTTTCTCTAGTAGTGAAACTGACCTTAAGTTGTGTAGGTGTCTCCTCACCAATTGAAAAACAACTTGGTGTGGTCCACTTGCTTGGAACTTTATCATACAATTGCGGATTTTAGGTCCCATCTTTAAAATCGTTTTAAAGTAACAAAGATTTTGAATAAAATCTACGTGTGCATAAGATGACGATTTATTTAGGCATTTTTTTATAAACACTACATCGTTTGTGGTATACATTGTTACTTACTACTTGGAGTTACACATTTCTATTATTATTTTGAAAGAATGTAATATTTTACTAGGAATAAATCATTTATGTTCTATAATGTCCGAACAACCTATACAACTTTTGTTAGTAAAATATTGAACTCATGAGTAAGAAGTTATTGGATCCCATAATTCCAAATAGTAACTAACATTAAATACCATAAATGGTGTAGTTGATCTTGACCATTTTTTTCTACATTTTGCAAATTCATCTTCATCATCTAAGCAACGAGTGCTAAAAAAGAACACTATACATGAACACCGTCATTAGGGTAAGGGTTTAGTCTTTGTATCCAATTCCTACATTTTGCTCCATATGAAGCATATATTCCACAATGGAGGAGCATGGTCGGACATTGATGGCACAAATTTTAACACCAACAACATGTATAGCACATGTGTCATATCACTCCATATGCCTTTGGGATCGTCTATGACTGTTGGAATAGCCACCCAAAGTCGTAGCATCTTGGAGTGCTACAAATTGCATAGCCATAGAGTATTTGGAGTAAACAAGAAGTTGTCAAAGACACAAAGTTTGCTTGAAAATAATGATCGATGTAAAACACAATTCCAATTGTTGTGACCATTCATGTCTACTTTGAACCTACAAAAGCTAGATACATTTATCCCTTTTACATAACCATGCCACATGGCATGAAGAAATTATCATGGAACAACCAGGAAACGGCAAATTAGTAGAACAACGGAATAATTATTCGCATGTCGGAATAGTTTAGTTGGTTAGGACATCGGGATCATAATTCGCCTCCTTGTACACCCTCTTGGTGACAATTTATTTCACCTAGCCAGGGGCCTCACAAGAAACATAATAAGTGACACAATCTTGTTGGAAATCAACCATGTTGGATCTATTGAAGTGGGCAACTCAACAACTGCAACAACAAGAAGCGAAGTGCATGAGAAGGTGAGGCCGCATGAGGGAATGGAAGAATTAGTGGAGGAATATGTGAAGGACAAAGCAACATAGATGTGGTGGATGTGAAGGTAAGGACACAAAATGCATGTTACGGGACGTCTAGGAAAAAGAAAGTTAAACCCTTTAGTGAAGGTGGAGGGAAGGAAGGACTAAGTGGACACTAAGTGGGAGTGAGCCTTAAAATTTTAGCATAACGATGGACATCACAATTTGTGCTCACCCATCAATTTTATGCATGGGCGTAGGACTTACAATTTCTACAATGTAACAAGGGTATGGAGGAATGGGCATGGACCCTAAACATATACAATGAAATGCTGGTACATTGGGGAAACATGCCTTGCCAAATTTATTGGATAAGACATTTGTGAAAATAGAGGTCACTATGTGTTCACAAAGGTGCATGGGCTTGTGAAGGGATTGCAAAGAGTCGGGAAATGCACAAAAGGGACATGGATTGTTTAGTCCACAAGATAGTTGCAAATGGGCATGACCACACATAGAAAACCTAAACTTCTATCACATCCACAATTTCCACCCTACCAACAAGAAACATAGGTAAGACTAAATGCAGTGATGAATGGTGGAGAAAATTGGTAGAATATAGAAGTTTGCATTGCATGAGGATGTGTGCGTACACAATCAGGGACATTCATCAACTTCCATGGAGGCAAAATATGGGGACTTTGGCAATGCATGAACAAACCCAATAGAGATTTGTGATCGCCGTCGTCCCACCATCAACTGCAAATGAATTACCGATCATGGGTAGACATCACAGTCCCTACACTCATGACTCTCTCATTACAATAACCAACTCATGTTATGCACAAACTTGAGCAACAATAATGTCATTCTATTGTTACAAGTGAACAAGATTCCCCTATGTAGATGGCATAACTACATTCACGTTGTAGGTAGTTCCTACCAATTCCACCTTTCACATACATGCTCTGAGCTCTTATGTTCTAAACCTATGCCTATAGGAGTTCCATGTTGGTGATGGCCATGTTGGGTATAGCATGTTAGGGAGCCATAGCATGAGGGTATTATTGTGGGGTACATGTCATGCCATGTACATAGGATGGGGGCATGTTGCATGGCATGACATGACATGATAAGGAAGGGGTGGACATACTAGGCGTGCTCAAACTCGAATCAAAGGCCAATTAAGGCTCAAGTGGAGTGAACCCGGTGGGCTAGAAGTTAGGTTTGGTGACGTTGCCCATGGGCCACATATGCCGCTCCAAATGTTTTCTCATGCTACCACTACACTAAATATGATATTTAGTGTTTGATACACTAAATACGAATGCATACAATAAATGCCAAGAACCCTATGAAAGTAAGTAACATTAACTGTAAATTCAAACACTAAATATCAACTATGGTAATATGTAGAAGTGACATGTTTGTTTTTAGTGTTAGTAAGGATATGAAAAGAATGCCATCGACTTTGGCAGATAAGAAATCAACGAGCAGGAAGGTGGGGGCGCCAACCCTAAAATCACAAGTCCAATGAAATCCATGCTTCACATGAAGGGAGATGGCAGTGGGGAAGGTAGTGGCACATTTATGTCTAACACTAATTGTCGAAGAATTGAAAAATTAGTGTTGAGCAAGGTAGGGTGGTAACAACATTAAATATAATCAAACACTAAATATCATATTTAGTGTAGTAGGAAAGAGGGTCCTTTCCCACACAAATGAGACAAAACCGACACTTTTTGGGGACCATGACATATGTTGTAGAAGTTGCAGCTACTATAGAAATATTGTCTTCTTGGACCTGTCCTATATTTTAAGAAACATGATGTCAAAATCATATCGTGATAGATGTAGGTACAAATTTTATTATGGCAAGAATTGTTGAGTATGGGTAAATTTGGTGGTAATTTTATTAATATTTACATATATATCTCAATAAAAGCTATAAGTAACTACACTAACTATGATATTTAGTGTTTGATACACTATATACAAATGCATACACTAAATATCACTAAGCCTATGAAAGTAAGTAACATCAAATGTAAACTCAAACACTAAATATCAACTATGGTAATATGTGGAAGTTACATACACGAATTTAGTGCTAGTAAGGATATGAAAAAAAATTAACAATGATACAAGGGCAAAGGAGGTGGTAGTAGAGAAGGTGGTGGCGCATTTATGTCTAACACTTATTATCAAAGAATTGAAAATTAGTGTTGAGCAAGATAGGATGGTAACAACACTAAATGTAATCAAACACTAAATATCATATTTAGTGTAGTAGGTAGATTTCTAATATATGTGCCTACCGCACACCACTTACCTTCGGTGTAGCCACCTACCAAGTTAAGCCCGGGCGGAGGCCAAGGAATTCGAACCTTGCACCTCATGACTCCCACTTACTAGCCTTAACCACTAGGTCAGCACACCACATATGGTAAATAAAGAGTGCTCCAAACCTTTGTATATGAAGGCTATTATTTACACTCTTTTATATACTATTTTTAGTAAGTAAGTAATTATTTATTGTCAACTATATACTATATACTATTAAATATCTACTATATACTATTTGTAGTATATTATTTATTATTTACGATCAACCATTTACTATTAATTTTTCACTTCCTATAATTTATTTTTTGTAGTATATAATTTATTTTATTATTATTATTTATTACTAACAATATTTCATTTTTATTTACTAAAATTGTCTAATAATTATTAGGTATTATTTACTGCATACTATTACCATTTACTATCTATTATTTATTACTTACTATTTACTATTTGTTATTTGTTGTCTATTATTTATTTTTATTTTTTACTATTTACTATGTACTAGTACAATGCTTTAATGTATGATAAATTTTGGATGAATGAAAGATACACTTGTATGTGGTAATTGTCTCTCTGCTACCTTAATAGTTAATGAAGAATGTGACTCACATCTAGGTCTAGATCTAGCTAGAAGATTTATAAAACTAAACAAAGATAGAACATTCCTTCACAGACCTTTTGCATGACAATGAAGTGACACAACTCCCACACATGTAAAATAAATTGCGTGGAGCTCAAAACTCCAACACATGCCATGGCCACATGTCAAAGTGACCCTCCTTCCTACTAGTGTAATGTGAGGGGGTTCACTCATCTATGCAAACTATTAAATCTATAATAGTTAATATTTTTTGAACACATGATCCAATGTTTTTTCAATATGTGCTTATTTGGTATTTTTACATAGTTTCACACCCAACCATTCACCACTCAAATATACATTGACTATCAAAGCTGAGTCAATCAACAAAACAACAAATTTTGGGAAGCCATATTTGGAAGAGTATTGATCTTTTTGCCAAATTGTAAAATGGATCATATGCGCAACCAAGTTGGTTATCATCCTTCCAAATTTTGACCTTCAGGACTATAGTAATGAGCGAGAAATTTCATTTTGAATGAACTTAGGTTTATTAACTCAATTTTAGAACTATTAATTGCAAAAGTAGGTTCACAACGTTGCCTAGTGTTCTTCCTCTCACTTTTGGTGGTAATGTGGTCTCTTGGGACATTTTCTATTACAGTTGTGAAGGTTTTTTTTACCCATGGAGAGCATTACCAAAAGAGAAGAGATTGAATGCTATAACCATGTTGCAACATGGGCATAGCACACATGATGTATCAAAATTGTTGGTTAACTCTTAATCTACATGCTCTAGGATTTGTAGAGAGTGTGGTGCTCATGTAGAGCATTAAGGAGGAGAGCGCCCAAGAAGCATCACCCTTTGCTCAACAACGAGTGTGTGTAAGAGCAGTCACAGTTGGTGGACTAGATAATGTTGTAAAAATGAGGGAATGCTTTGAGTGAGCACTTGAATGTGGTAGTGAGGACCAACACGGTGAGGTGTGCACTTCATGAAGCATGTCTTGGGTCATCAAAGGAGCAAAAGAAGTCGTTCCTCACTACTAAGAATGTGCATTGCAAGCTGGAATTTGCTCAACATCATCAAGATTGAGCTATCCAAGATATAGGGTGGTTTTAGTGATGAGACCAAGATCAATCAATTTCAATCTAATGGTCACACTTGGTGTTGGGTGAAGGATGGAGAATCTCAATTCCAAGCTCATCATGTGGGTCAAACAGTTAAACATGAAGGTGGTGCAATATTTGTGTGGGGTTGTATGACTTCCCATGGCACAGGTTACATGTGCAAGATAGAGGAGAAGATGACACAAGGTTTGTATCTTAGCATTCTTCAAGATGGGGTCATGAAGACAATTGAATGGTATTGTTTCAACCTTTCTTGTGTCATATTTTAGCATGATAATGATCCTAAAAATACTGCAATATTAGTCAAAGGGTCATCAATGCAAAATTTTAAAGTACTTGGCCTCCTCAATCACTCGACCTAAATTCATTCGAGCATGTGTAGGTACTTGTGAAACAAAAATTAAAGGAGTATCCAACACCAGTCAAAGGAATGCTTCGATTGTAGAAGCGTGTGCAAGCTTCTTTCCATTTCATCATTATTAGTGTATAGGGTTTAGGGTTTAGGTTACAAAATTGAGTCAATGTATATAGTTCTCTTCAAATCATTGTGTCTCCATGTGTAGTTTTGCAATAGCCATGAGACTTTGGAAGTGATGTACTAGACTATGACGAATAACTTACATAAGTGAAAGTTTGGAAGTTCTTGTATTTGTTTGCCTGGCAGTTTGTATAGATTGATGTAGTGAGTCACTGACTCAATTTTGAGTGTAGGTATCCATTTATGACGAGGTACCGAATAAGGCCCATATACCTTACATGCAAACATCTTGGCATGGTCCTTGGCACTTATTGCTGTACTACACAGTACAAACTTCATTCATGCATTTTGATTGACTCTTGGTTTGAAATCCTTGATAAAGATGGAAAAAGCAAGAGTTTTTGCAACATCTGATAAATTGAGTACCTGGAGAAATTTACTTACAAGTACTGCACCTACAAGTAGTTGTATCCCAAGAGATTCTTAGAAGCTGTAGATAGAGCTAGCACCTCAGCTATAATTGAGTCATGTGGATGACAAAAAAATTATAATGGTAATGATACACTCATCAATGATGATGTGATGTACACTTCTATCGTAAGATTACCTCCAGATTTAAATGCACACCTTGTAAGCAGTAATCTAGCCTCACGGAAGACAGAACACTGATATCTGCATCTCCCATAGAACATCACCACCCCCAGGAAGCAGAGAGAACTGAGACTACTGTAATTGATTCCAAACCTGACACTACCTACAGAGTTGACTCCAATTCAATGTGTCTACAAACAGAACCTAATTCACTAATTTACATCAGTTTTCCATCCATCTCACGCATTCCTGTTTAAAAGGTGGAGCAAAAAATTGATGGGTGGACGTAGAGTCAGTAAACTGACATTCTGTCCATGGGGTTACAGGAATCTTGTAAAGTTGATGGTTGGATATTCAGTGCCAATTCTTCAAAACTCATTACTCAAGAGACCATTGATCTCAATATCATCCTTTAGGAAGGCCCACGGACCTGTTGCTGTTCCAACCCTGTGAAGAAAAGTATGCTAATGTCAGAGAGCATGCTCTTA
This sequence comes from Polytrichum commune, assembly GCA_950295325.1. Lineage (NCBI taxonomy): Eukaryota > Viridiplantae > Streptophyta > Polytrichopsida > Polytrichales > Polytrichaceae > Polytrichum > Polytrichum commune. Next base: position 43,416,184 of record OX485807.1, read on the forward strand.
TAATACACCACACTTGCAAGAAGGTGAGCACAAAGCCCAATTTGCTTGACATTAATAGCACAAACAGCACAATTCAGTCTTGCTGGACTCCAATGTGTTGAATATCCACTGATGCGAGAATTCGAAGAGACAAAGCTCCACATAAGTATAAATGTCAGGTTTGCAATTGTTTCATGATAGTACCACTTGAGGACTTTCAAAAAAGTTCAGGACAATCAGGGACATACCTCCAAAACCCAGCACCCATACGTAATGTCATCACAAGAGTCAACCCCAACCACACGGCCATCAGCCCCCATATTTGAGGCAAAACAAATAGGAAAACAGCAGATGGCACTGACACCGCTATCTGTGGAAACAGAACATGTTGATTGATATGATTAGCATAACGTACGACCCTTACAAAGTGCATCACAAACTTTTATTTCAGCTGGCAAGACCCAATCTATAGTAGTCTGACCTGAATTCTTATTATTATTATCATAAGAGCACGACATACAGGTGATACAAACTGACCATTGAGTAAGCTGCATATCCAAAGTCAGCCGCTCCATAATGTAGACCATCGAATACAAATGCTAGGGAGTTGATTGGCTGAGTTAGAGCAACAAACTGCAACACAAAACCACAATACCATAGTCTCATGAAAAGTGATATGGTCATCACATTGTGAATCAGAAATCATGATGTCCAGGTAGGAAACCCAACAGTTTCTTTCATGGCTTGCACCACTATTCGAAATCACATTTTTGAAGTGGAACATAAAATATAAACTCGAACATAATCCCCTAACTTGCATCGCATATGGATCATGCATCTTGCTGGCAAGTCACAGGATAAAGGTAAAATAGCAAAATATGATACATACCGGAATAAGGCCTTTGATGACATTTAGGACATCGGCATCTGTGCTAAAAACTTTGGAGAAGGTAGGCATTCCAACTCCCAACATCAAACCAATAAGCAATCCGAACACAAACCCAATCTGCGTCACCAAGTATTGATACTACTTAGATATGTGTCTCCAGCAGAAACAAGCACTGGACTGAGAAGTTACCACAAAAGGATTTCGTACTACTTTTCTTATACTTGTTACCAGGTCTTTCTTTTCAAGGATTAATGGATGTACAGGACAGACTTTAAAAATCCAAGTCAAACCTGCAAGGTAAAAATAACCATCAACAATACATCGGTAGAGCTATTACTACCCAATAGACTCTCTATAGGCGTTTGTATTAGCTACCTGTAAGATCCGGAATGAAGCTTCCTTTACACGCCTATAATCAAATTTGGCAAAAGCAGTTGCAATAATTGCCTGGTGGACAACAAGAAATACACACAGGTCAATCAACTACAAAAAAACCATATCCTCCACACTTAAATTTTAAAAAGCACTGCCCACATACATGTATCAGAACAGATGAATCTCTGTAAAAATACTGTATCAATGGCTAAAACTTGTCCAAGTAATTCGTCCCACACTTGTTAAGTACTACACACCTGGCCAGACAAAGCTAATGAGTCGGATAGCAGCGACGCTGCCAACCAGATTTGCATGCAAATTTGGTGACCAGCCATTTTAATAGCACCTTGTCTTGCAGCCATAGAGGTTGCCAATGTCATGACAAAGAGTATGGCTATGGTCCGCCCCAAGAGGTAGCCACCTGCCATATGCCAAAGTAAAATATCAGATTCACATTTTAAATTGAAATTAATATTAATGATAGGTAAAAATGTGAAACTTGGGATGAATGTAATACATCCACATAAATCATGTATAGCAAATAGAATGGGTGACATGCACACACAAGTTTGCATCAAGGTAAAGTCTCTACATCATCCTTGAATTTACAGTATCGATTTACAGAAATTAAATTATCAACACCCAAGTGCTTTCCAAAATAAGGAGGCATTTGCAAGCAGCAGAGCCCTCACCAGATTTCAAGAAGCGGCTCAATTTAAGATCTTCTCTTCGAGGTGGCAGAAGAGTAACTTTCCGAGCCAGACTCCAAAGGAGCAGACCTACTATTACATACCTGCCAAGACTCCATATTATGAATATCCACAATCTCTATTCTGCGCCTCGGGGTTCTCAGTTGTCAAACACTTCAAAAGGGTGGAAGATAATTTCAAATAAGGTATACTGTCATATTACCAATGGGTGCCCTTTCGACAAGGTAAAAGGAACAAATTCCAACAATAGGGTCCTAGATTCCCAAAATTCCCAATGCAGTGAACTAATGAAGGAGGGGGAGGTGTCGGAGTTAGGTGGAGCCAATCTCCATGAAAATATTTAGAAGTACTGAACATGGGAGAGGCAAGTGCCGAAACTAAGAACACAATCTCACTGATTGTGACAAGATAAGCATGGTTTCAAGGACAAGGTAATTCCTTCCTTTTCCTTTGTTATGATTGGTTGGTAGGGTGTCAGATTCAAGACACATGGTGAAGGTATTTAAAGCCAAGTTAGTGTGTAATTAGCTCATTAAGTGTCGTTTCCAAGACAAATGATGTGTGTAAAGATAAACTTAGAGACAAACCATTTATGGATATAGACAACAATGGCAACCGTTAATCTCTATGAATGGGTATACTTGAAATCTAATAAGAGGTGTCTGTAGGTCCATCGTACATCAACCTAGCAGAACGCTTTAAGAAACCATAACTAAAATCGCATTATGTCCAAAAAAATAGTAAATAAATGTTGGGGAATTTAATTGCGTTTTCGTAATTTACATTAAAAATTTCTTACAGAATCACATAATTCTATAAATGCTAAAATTGCTCAAGCTATAGTTATCTATATGAGGGCAGGATACTTAGGTGCGTAATCTTACTGTGAAATGACGGTTGCAATGGCAGCCCCGCTTACACCAAGTTTGAGTGTAAAAATCAAAATAGGGTCAAGAGCTATGTTGACTACATTTCCTCCCACTGCAATCAAAAGATAAAGCCCTTGTGTCAGCACAAAGTGACACACTGAAACAACCAATATGAAAAAATTTGTTGGTGAGTTGTATTTTGTGGTTTCAAAACAAACAAGAATACCTCAGATCACTTACTAGTAGCGTAAAGTGGGGTTTTTGTGTCCTTAAAACCCCGGAACACGCCCTGAATAGCAAGTGCAACCACCACAGCCGGAGCACCAATAGCTCGCAGAATCAAATACTGAGCAGCCGGCATTCGCATTGGTGACACCTGAAACTCCAAAGATCAACATTTTGAAGTCCACATTCATAAAATCTAATAACAGAATCTGAAGAAGCTCTTTCCATGAGAAGGTACGAAGGTTGTCAATAAAAAGAGAAACATCCGGTCTTCGGAACAAGAATACAGCTAATTCATCTTCTACACTAAATCGATCTTAATATATGCATGAACTGGAGCCTGACTTGACCTCCTTAGTAAACAGGTTGAAAAGATATGTATAGCAAGAGAAAGAATCTGAGAACTACTAACCAATCTTGTAAGAGTATCTAGGGCTAACTAACAACCAATTGGCTGTAACCAACATTTAAAAACGTCTTCCAATTCTCCTGAAAGACTCCAGCATTCAAGCCAAATAGTGCAGACTTACCGAGTTCACGCCCATCACTGTCAAAATTGGACCTGCTAGAAATGCCAGAATGAATGCTTCTCCCAGTCCCAGTATAGATCCAATAACTAGAGCTGATGAGACTGATGGAAGACATGGTTTCTCTGGTTTGCTAGTAGGCGTTTGCAAAGCTTGGAACTCCTCCGCTTTCTTCGAAACTGTGAAAAGACCACAATATTACACTTCAACATAAGGCGGAAACTGCTCACAGAAGTGCCACCCTCAAATCTAATAGTTACTAATAATACAACGTTTGCACCTCTTTTGATGTTTAACCAACCTTCCAATTGCAGCAACCCTTCTGTAGTCGGTGAGGTAGGCTCTAACGGCATGTCAGAGACTATAATCTTCTCAGATGCATCCTCCGCAACAAATGATGTTGTAACATTGAGTAAGGGCAGGTTGAACATCTTAGACACCAAATTAAAAATAGAAATAGAAACACCAACAGCTCCCAGCTCCACTGGACCTGAAGATTACACCCATATAAGAGGATTTGTTAGTGAATTACAAAGAACGTTGATTTTGCAAAATCCAAAATTCTAGACTGCAAATACAGGTAAGAGAGCAACTCATCCTCCATGCTTACCTATATGACCAATGAAGGCAGTATCCACCAACGAAGCGAGGGGATCTGATGCGAGAGCCAACAGTGCTGGCAGTGCAATGATTATAATTTCAGACCCAAGCTCGTCTGCTTTGAACACATTACTGCAAGAAAAACAACACCCAAAGACTGAGGATATCAGAAAGCACAGGCACATGAAAATCTGGATTGAGGTTAATCTCAAGATTGTTTATATGTCTAGCACTGGCTTCACCAATCTTTTTGCAAGATAATTAAGAGAAAAGCTGTAGGTGCACCCCACTAAATCCACCATGAATTCCAAAAGACAGGACATCTGTAATAATAAAGTCAGGTACCTTAAGTTTGCAAAAAGTCCTCTCAGCGGATGGCCATTCTTGTGAAAAAGCGTTCTCTCAGTCTCACTTGGAGCCGTCAAACTCAAGGATGCCAGAGATTTCAAACTTTGTGACATTTCTACAAACGGTTTGAATAAGTTCCAAACCATTTTACATACCCCGTAGCTCTCTACCTAATCAAGTATTTGTTTTGGGTCCACAAAATTGACTATGCCAAGAGGACCCACAATCCGCACATTGCTCCCCTTGAAACCCCTAATTCCAATGTCTGGCCCTCTGATGCATCTTAACCAACTTCTAGGAGCAAAGACGTAATTACTAGCCGCAGCAACTAGTGAACGGGCATTAATTAAGCGCTTCGCAACACCTTCGCAACCTGCACAAGCACCACTTAACGTCATCAAAAAGCTCCAAGACAATTCAAACTGGCAAAACTTGCAAAACTGCATGCCATTAGCAATCAGACACGACAAGTTCTCAACAGCTTCTACTCTTCACATCCTTTAATTCGCACAATATCCTTGTCCGCGACAACAAGAATTCATGTAGAGACCTCCAATCTAGACCAGTATGATTGGAATGCACAGATTACAATCATTTCACATGCCAGTGAATCAAGACACTGACACTCTTCGCTGGCAAAAGGACTGAGACTAATGTAGGCTCTCTGACCCCTCAGGAATTATCAACCGCAAGGCTGAGCATTGAAATCAGGCTCATCACATCACATCACACATACTTACACTCACGATACTTGAATTTCCAGTCAACAGAAACAGTGGAAGTTGCCACGAAGCATTACCAAGAGTCAACGGCCAATAAAAAGCTTATTCGAGCACTCCAGCGTCCTAATGTTTTGCCAGTCTACGAAGGTGTTCACAGCAATCGTCACGACTTTTATCGAGAGTGCGAGTTCATAACTATACGCCACGAATATATCCTACTTCGATCGTCACTAATACAACAAAACATATTAAAGAACCGTCAACTTTGAAAGAGGCGAAAAAAGAAGTTAATTAAAACCAGACAGTCCACGGGCACGTGTACGCAGATAAGCACCCCCCCCCCCTCACACAGCTGTCCGATTGAATGCCTACACCGAGGTAAGTGAACGCCCACACTGCCTACCGTTCTCAAATTCGCGCTCGGGGAACAATAAACGAACTCGAAACTCAATCCACTTTCTCCTGCTCTCGTATCCCCCGAGCCACACAAACCCTAACCTACAAGAAGGCCGCAATTCACATCACTCCTGATGATGCTCATCGCTCACGGCCGCTTGCTTCTTGTTGCTTGACATCCAAGCCACACAAACCAGTCTGAAAGCAAAGCGCAAAGACAGAGAAAGAACGCAGAGCCCGCACCAGAAGCTTACCTCCGCAGAGTGCGATGATCGATGAGAGTTCGTGCGGCTTTAATAAACGCAGGGAGCAGGACGAGTGCGCCGGGGGGACGGGCTCATCCGCCATAGCGTCCTGAAGTGTGAGAGAAAAGGCCGCCGAGGCAGGGACCACGCAGACAGGCTCCATCACAGACAGGAACGAGGCCCAACGACAAAGCAAAGCCCCGCAGGCTTCAACCTTCTCGGCTCCCACGGCCCAACAAACTCTCCCACCGCCGCGCATCTCCGCCGTCCAGATCCTCACCTCTTCAAATCTCAGCCGCCCAATGTGTCCCCGGCCGGGCCCGGGGGGGCTCTTCACCACCCGGCCCAATCTACCGCCCCAAGCCATCATGTCCATGCCTGGATAACCTACACGGGGCCATCCGACCCGGTTAACAACCCAACTCCCTCCGTCGTACAGATCTCCGTATTTATGATTCTCAGCCGTCCGATTTTCCCGGGGCCAGACCCAGGCCCCTTCGACACCACCCGGCCCCATCTCCCCCACTAGCCATCCTGTCCGTCCACGAGGCCCTCAGCGCCATCGTGTCCGTCCCTGAACAATCAGTACAGGCCCATTCGACCCGGTTAACACCCCCACACCATCGTGTCCGCCCGCTAGGAGTCCGGGTGGGACCCAGTTCCACGGTGTCAGTATCTCCCGTAATTCTCGGAGTGCCACCGTGTCCCGGACTCGTGGGTCCATGATTGTACGCGTGGCAGCGGCTGGCCTTCCTGCCTCCTGTGAAGGGAGCCAGTTACTGACTTATATCTAGGCATCTGAATATAAGTAGATGTCTCGGCTGTGTACATTTCTGGATACATAGAAGGTATCTACAGGATCTTGATATTCACCTAGATATTATTGTCACGAGATACCACGTATCTAGGCGACGAGAACATTTGCGGCGGGTAAAGGTAGAACTAAGGGAGGAGTCAATTCCGTTATGATTTCCGACGGCGAAGGTACTGTTGCCTATTATTAAGGATGGTTTTCACCCATGGGTATCTTTTCTTAACATCTTGCTTATTATTATCTACATTCACACTTGGGCCATTGTTAATTTACCTCATACATTAAATTTTATTATCGTTAGGCTAAATTATTGTATCATTATACCCTAATAACACAATTAGCACTTAACCTCGGTGGTAACTCATCTCATGCGTATTAGGATGATCGGTTGCATTTAAATGTCATCATAATAATTAGTGACTTCCTAGTTATCAAATGGCATGTTGACAGATGACAAGCAAAGTGATTTAATAATGGTCGTGTGTGGATTGAAATAATAACCCAAGCTGGATAGGTGAGAATTTGGTAAAGTTGCCTACATGGGTAAATGAAATGACATTGTGGTCAATTTGAAGTTAGGTTATATAACCAGCAAGCTTATTAAATTTAGCAAATAAAATTAGGACTTACCCATAGGTGTAAACCCTCCCTTAGGTAGATACATAGAATCATGCAGTACTTTTGATGTCCTTGTGGCTTATATCAAGTAACTTCCTTCTCATTGTCTTTAATGCAAAGATACTATGTTTGCATGCTTCTTGAGGGAGGGCTATCCCAATTATTGAGGGAGGGCTAAAAGTGCGGGTAGGAAGTAGTGAAGGTGATACTAAATTACTTCATCTTATGAACCAATGCCACCAAAAGATCTAAGAAGCATTGTCCATATTGGCATTATTCATTGATCATACTATTCATTGAAGCATTACTCGTTGAAAGACTAGCATTGTTCAGTGATAAGCATGTGTTTGCAATTTTATTTTATTTTTATCTCTCTACAAGCATCTTAGAGGACACATTAATATTCTCAAAATTCATGGTAAATGAGCATTAATTTATAGATTTAGCATCACTCAATAATAATAAAATTAACCCTCATAAGACTTGGCAAAATAGCGAGTATTCCATGAATTAGGACCACATGCACTAATTGGGATAATCATTGTACCTCAAATACTAAGTAAGTACACTAAATACACTAAATAGTCCTATTACGGTGAGCCACAATAATTTATAGAACCACACTATTTTTTTTTAATTGTGATTAATGCAAGGGACATTATTTCTCAGCCCATGCTAAATTTCTCGTAGAAGGTGTGTGTGGCCACGTTAATTATTTTCTAGAAAATTAATGTGGTGATTGTTTTTTATCATGGGCTACTTTTCTCCTATAACCAATATTCAATATCTTGGTTGGAAGTCTTTTAAAGACTTCAGAAAGACCCAAGGTCGTGTACCGAACTGAATTCCACCTTGACTTTAAATTAATGTGGCCCACATTGATTATTTCCATGTTGATTTTCCACCCACAGTAAATGTGAATATTTTGTATAGCTTTGCATATTCGGCATGCCTAGTAAAACTACATGGAGTAGATTGTTTTGTCTAAACACTGTGGGATACCATTTGGAGTTACATGTTGCTATAACTTTATATCGGCATTCTCATCTTTTACCAACTAAATTATATCATATTCTTTAATGTGCATACTAACTACTTATGTTATTTGGGTAAAAAATGACAACTCTTTGTAAATGTTATAGCAATGCATAACTTCAAATGGTAACCTACACTAATTAGACAACATAGAGTAGTTCTACAAGTGTGGGTTACTATTTGGATCTATACATTGCTATAACTTTTTATTGGGAATACCAACTTTTTTTCAAACCAAGTCACTTCATGTCCCTTGCATACTACATGGTTTATGGTATTTATTGTCATGGACACTATTTATGAAGGGCCTAATCTAGATGCCTAGAGGTCTCAAAGTACCACTTCAAGTCCACTACATATGAATTGCCAATGTATCATATTATTACTCTTTGTCAACATACGTACCATTCGAGTGAAATGTAATTTACATCATTGGCGTTATAGCACATTGGGATACTCAAGATGATACTTTTGTGTTTTAATATCCAAAGGGGAATATATTATTGAGCATACGATTGGCAAGTGTCATAACATTATTCATCCATGTGCGTCAGTTCCACTAACCCTAAAATATCATATTATGTGGACCCCTAATAGAGTAGCAACACTCATTTACTATTCATACATTTAGGGTGACACTTAGAAACTTTGGTGGCGTTACGGTGAGTTCCCATGTAGGCCGCTCGCCCATTATATTCTAGTGTATATACGGACAATTCTACCCAAATGTAAGGGAATCTGGTGGGGTAGGGTTCGTATGTGCCAACTAGCTACTTTCATCTTCTCAACACATGCCCCCCCCCCCCCCATACCAATCTCCTCCTCCATGTTTAAACATCCTCCTCCTTCTTAAAATCAATCTTCTTAAACCTTTAATGATCGCCCATTATAGGCTAAAGATTCTTTAGTGGGCACATGGAAGTCTTGTGGCCCGTGTCCATGGTCCTCCACATTCTAGCGGACCGCCATAAAATTTGGTTGGATGGCGGCTTGCGCTTAATACATGCCAACAACTCTGACCCACTATTTTATAGAATCTAATGGGAGAGCAACCTACGTGGAAACTCACCCTTATAACCCCCGCACCATTCACATGAAGGATTGTTCATCTAAGTATTATTCATTTAAGAAACTATTCATATCATCATTATTCAATGAAAATACTAACATTGTTCATACGAACACCGTTTGTTATTCGTACCATTATCAATTTCTATATATTATCTAAGTTTCTTCTCATGAAGGTAAGCTAGTGGTGACATGTGTCATATGCTAAATACATAATGAAACACAACCATACAACTAAATAAATGTTATGGTCATGTGTGTACATTTTAGTATGGAAGAGGAGGATATCCTTGGGCATATTAATGCCAAGAGTCATTTGTATAACACTTCTAGGCAATTGGGAGTCAACTCGTATACCATTATGCAACATTATTTGAACATACTCAAGCCAAGATATTAGTAGTCACACTTGAACGTCAAGTGTCACGAGATGACACTAATGGTGAAATTGTTGATCATTAATGTAACCTAGCATATCCTTCAAAATAGGATAAATGACACTATTACACATGTGTAGAAAATGATATTCTTGATGAGAGTTGACTAATCTTGTCTTGATCAATGTCTTGTCCTGATAGGATATGTCATCACTATACATGTAGAGTTAAGTTATGACAACATACATCCCTTGAAAGGGTCCTGGTAATCAAGTTTATCAGTTGCTATTTATTCCACCTTTTGTTATTCCACCCTTTTCCCGTCAAAAAAATTGGTTGGAATATTGTTCATATATGTTATTCACCTCAAGCCCAATATGGAAGACATTAATATATATACATAATATCGTTGCATCAATGTATTAATTGACCAAGTATATATTACAGTCGATATAAGTATGTTACATTTGCATCACTGATTTAGATTTTGCCTGGTTAAGAATGTAACAAGAAACTTTCACCAAGCTTATATCATTTCATGCAATTAGTGGCTCCACAAGTATTGTAGATCCCATATATATATTTAATTGTGTCTGTAGATAAATTGCATTAGAATTATCATGTTAAGCATAGCCAGTTTAGATATGGTAGGCCTTCTCAATAATTCAAGAGTGCCCATATTTCCAATCACAAAATCCTTCGTTCAATTTTGTGATCAGATAGCACAGTGTAATGTTTGGATATTAGTTAACCATATCCAGGTTGTGAGTCACTCCGGCCAGGTAGGCCTTCGCAACAATTCAGGTAGTCACCTATTCCCAACAAAAAGTTAGTTCACTTATGCAATCAGATAATCACAGTTTAATGTCTGAATCAAAAGTAACCATGTCCTGGCCATAGGCAATCTCAGGTTTCAGTACTTTCAACTACTGTCATTAGTACCATCCTCTCCCCATGCTGACGTCCCACACAAGTTTACTCATATACAAATATACGTTAGTTTCGACACATATATGTATCACAGTCACTTATTAGGAGGGTTCTAATAATTCCAAGATATATTATGCTTCATACTAGAATATCCATATACCACTTTATTCGGAAATCATGGCAATTTTCAAAGATATTTGTGACTATCCATAGAGTTCCTCTAACTCTATCATATATTTTTTGTATGAAAATCAAGAGTCCCAAACTTTAGTTGAAATACCTTGTATAGTTAGTTGTCTATACAGGTTGTCTTGTTCTTGATCTTATTCTATATAATCCCAATTGCTTTATTACCACAAGGTTCATAGAGCTCAAGTTGAGGATCAATTGGAGAATATAGTGAAAAAATAGGTGTAAAAACAAGAAAGAAAGACTCAAATTCAATTCCGGACATAAAAGCAAGTAGTCTTTAGGAATTGAGATGAGCGGACAATTCTTCGGAAGGCATGTAGCGCTTGTAGAAGAGGTCCTCACCTATGCCCATGCTCCCCAAGAATAAAAAAAATTATGTCAGTAGAGCATACAACAAGTGTTAACAGACCTCTTACTTGTTATCGATGTCAACAAGGCAATACCACTTCCTTATACACCATTGCTACATTCTCTTGTTATACATAGTCATACAAATTTTTGTAAACAATAATCAAGTAATTTGAGCAAGATTTGTGCTCGCTCAAGTACTTAGTCACATTCACATGTAAGCTATCCATCTACAAAGCTTATATTCACCACCTTGAACTCCTCAGATGTTGATCCTGGTTTGCTCATCTTGTTTTGTAGTATCACTGTAAGTCTTTAGTCGCTCACAGTCGAAAATCTTGAGCCTACCACTACACAGCAGAGAGTGGTATCGCAGAGTTTGAGGCTCTGTAGCCTCACAGTGAGATAACTATATAACTATATATATAACTATACGGCAACTTGTCTCTCTGTGACACAGTGTTTCACTACCCTGCCGTAGATCTCAAAAAGTTTTCCGCTTAGTCAGGAGTAAGGGCCACTTCACACACAAGGCTGAAGGCCCTTGACCATGGCAATGTAAGAGCTCTCATTGGTCGAAAAGGCGGAGACCGTCCAAGTTCACTTCACACTAGGAGGTGAAGGCCTAAAGGCCCAAAGAAAAGTTCATGGATGAAAAATCTACATGGAGTCCTACATGGCTAGTTGTGGATAAGGGTGCATGGTCTACCGGAATTTGCGTCAGGCCCACCTCCAAGAGGTGGGCTTGACGCAAATTTTGGGAGACCATGATTTTTTTAATATTTTTTCCAGCAGGACAGATTTCAGGACAGACTGCATGGCAGATTCCAAGACAGACAAACACCACCAAGTAGTTATCTTAAATTAATAAACTTGGAGACATATTATATTAAACCAAATCCTCCCCTCTTTTTCCGCCAACAAAATATGCAATGGTCCCGCAACATGGTTCATTCTCACTTCACACTATGCTTGAGGGCCAAAGACTACATAAAATGGCTTTCCCAACACCCATGGTACGGCCTTTGGATGAGAGTCAAGGGTCCTCACCATTACAAGGTCACGGCTCTTGGCTCATGTGTGAAGTGGCCCTAAGTGAGAGGACGACTCAGTTGCTGGGAGGAAACACTGCTACGAGCTTCGTACCTCTCTCTCTCTCAAGAGGTACAGGCGTGAGCAGATTGCAGACACCAGAAAGTAAAAAACCAGACGTCGCACCGGACTTACTGGCGCTCCTAATATTTCATTTTTTCTACTTTTCTCGGGCAACCCATGAAGGAATATTCTGTTTTAAGAAACCGAGAGAGAGACTATGTCCGGGGAAAACCGACGGCTAGTTCATTATCAACCGATGGATTTCTCCTCATGGCCGGTCCAGATTTCCAACCATCGGATGGCAATCCGACTGTAATTTCAATCCTCCGGCATCAACCGATGGACCAGAAAATGTCCCGGAAATGTAGCCGATTCTTCTTGTGAGTTACTGGATTTCAGCCGGAAGCATCCAAAGCGCTATTTGTCTGGGGCATCTGATGATGCTCTTGAGGAAGTACCCTAAACCTTAAACTTTTTGAATTATGCAACCTTTCCATGACCAAATCCAATTGCTTCTATGAAGAATTGGGGGACTCTTGGCCTTCAAGCGGTGAAGGCATTGCTAGGTTCAATTCCTGCCAAGGATATTAACTCTTCAAATTTAAAGTTTTGAACATGCCTTTCTTTTCACTTATTCAAGATTTTGTACTAAGAAATGATTTCTAATAACTTTTCATACATTTTTTAAACAATTAGTGCCAATATGAATTCCATTTAATCGGATATTGGGCAATGAAAATATGAATATATAGGCAATTGACCGATTGATTCTACAAAAGACCGGCTCTTGCCGATGTAAATTGGAAAAAATTCGACCCTTCGTAGCAACTACCGGCAATTAGCCACTAAGGCTTCAAAAACTTCCTGAACTCTGGAGAGAGAGAGAGAGAGAGAGAGAGAGAGAGAGTTGAGCTTTTTTTAATAGATCTAAGCTTATTTTCAAGCATAGTCTTTTTCTCAATACATCCTCTTATTTTGAGGCCACACCATTCATTTACATATCTATGCCCTTTTCAAAAACTTGGGAGGGTGGGTGGGACCATCCCTCATGTTCATATCATTGCACAACCATCCCTATGCTTTTGTCACTACCACCTCTTGGTAGCCATCTAAGATCATACAACCTTTGAGCATTCATCTTCCATAAGTTGTATCCTTGGTATCCTTAAACCTTTTGTGGTAAACTATATCCATTGCTTGCATTGTCAACTTTCAAAAAGGTATCTAGGACATGTTCACATCATAAATCACTCACAAAAAAATTAAAAATGCTATGTATTATGTAGGATACTTAAGCTTCAAATACACATTACTTTTGAAAAAGATGATATACAAAACCTAAGGTTGTTGTCAAGTTTGTGAAGGGTATGCCTCACATGTGTCCATGCCACCAATCAAATCCAAAGAGAGGGTTAGTAACGTACATGAGGTGGATAACGACAAGACCTAGTTGTTATCTACGTCACACAATCAAATACGGCATAATCATACGTTTTGTGTCAATCCATACCCAATACTACCAGTGAGTATTTTACTTGTTCCTTAGCCATTTGGTACTTTAGTGACTAATACTTGCAGCAATTACCATACACCTCCCACAAGTTCACAAACTTTACTCTAATCCAAGAAGTTACTTAGTGTAAGTTACTAATGTGGCTTATCCTTGGAAAGGAGGTTCTCATGTCTCCTTTCCCTTAATATAGGATTACGTAACCATCCTTGTCCGTAGATGCATAGTGTCGGATCTATGGTGGATATTTTTCAAATATAACTTTCCGAACCCTAATGTAATTAGTCATTTGGGGTTATATTTCATTATATGTGCTACTCATTTATGGCAGAGAGAGAGAGAGGGAGAGAGAGAGAGAATTTCCACATAAAAAGATTGTGACTTAAAAACTTTGATAATTTGCATATGCTTGTCAAAAAATTAACATTACAAAACTTGAATGCTTCCCATAAACTGGGAATCCCGTAATTAATGAAGAACTATGATCAAGTGATACATGGTCCCACATAACGCAACCAAGGAGCTAGGTAATATTATGCCTTTTAGTTGTTGCGAGAAAAAACTACTTTGGAACATCGGGCTTTTGAGATTCAAAGTCGTTGTTGATCTTTGTCTACACTTACCCTTTTGAGGTCAATTGTTACTTGTAGCTCTTAGATATAGAGTAACATAGTCTCAGGATGGTTCAGCGATAATTAAAATTATCAAGGGATTTGTTGAAGATTTTGGAAATCACATTTGTAAGGAAGACATCATAATTAACACTATAATGATCCATTTCACTGAGTGGAATTTTGAATGTATAAATTATTCAACAATCTTTTCTAGAAACTGCCCTAAGAGTTCATTATACTTGTAGCCTGTAGAGGGATGGATTGTGGTGTTTAAGTACCTTGCTTGGGTGTAGTTGGGGAGTGCTAATGGTGAGTGGTAACTTGTGAGAAGCGAGGTTGGCAAAATATTTGGAGACATACATACTAGTATCCTATAACTGTGGTATTTTGGCATGAATAATAACATCTTTGTTTATAATAATATAAGTGAGAAGCTTACACAAAGTGTGATCAACTTAATGAACGCCTTACTTTACTCTTCAAATCAATAATGGCAAGCTTAGCTCGAGAGTTTGGAGATGATTTTTAACATTGTCTTTAGATTCAACATTCGATTCTTAAAAAATTGTATTTTATTGTATTTTAAATCACATTCCAATTATTGACCATGCTCTAGACAATATTTCTAGAAATGATGTAGGTTTGAGAAACGATTTGATGGAGTCATTGCAAAAAAATAAATAGAAACTAAAGGTTTTAGGCATAGATGGAAGTACAAGAGGAAATTACTCACACATATTAGTGTTCACAAAGTAATGAGCGCATTCAATGTAGTCAATGTGGAACCATGCATAGAAGCTCCATTATTATCCCTACCATCTTCCTCGGGGGGTTCATTGGCGAAAATCGTAGAACAAGGTGCGATAAAAATAGGGTCCAATATATTCATTGTAGATAAATTTTATAAAAAATGTACATGTAAAATAGGGGATTTTAAAATAGTGAAACATGTTTACATGTAAAATACCATCACCTTATAATCTTTTCTGCAAGGTAAATAACCCCCCCAATAAATAGGTCCCGAACGCACGTGTATGCAAAATATAAGAGGGAGTGAACCCCCCGAGCCATCTTCCATTCCCTCCTCCTCTTTGTTAGTAACATGTTCAATACACTCCTTTGCCCTAACATCTAAGAATGGCGAGATGTGATGATCATAACCCGACGACCTACTACAATGTCATCATCTTCGCCATTGAGCCACCACTACGAGGCAAGGTGTTGACCAACATGGTTCTCTTAACTTTAACTCTAATATGGTAGAAACTTCTCATTATTAAGTAAATGAAGGTAAGATATACATAAGTTTCGTCTGTCCAAGACTTCTTGGAACTATTTGCTTACACAATGATGACTTGTACTACAACCACAAACAAGTTAAGAATCCCTTCCAACCTAAATACTATTATTTTAAGGACCAACACTATAAAATTCATTAGCGAGGTTGTACACCACAAAACGTCACCACTCCCTTGTACTACTCACCTGCTTTTATATTTTTTTAAAGCATGTTCGAGGATTTGTGGCCTAAGAAACCCTCAGTTTTCGATCCTAATGACCATTTCTTGTGCAGTCATCCTAAGGGTTGCAAGCACCGCTCTTACATTTATCCTTCGTAAATCTTCTCCTTCGTTGATGATTGTGGTGACAACCCCAAAAACAATCTAATTCTACCTTTGGCTAATTACTGAGTACATCACAACTCCTTCCCATAGGAACTCATACAATAGTCTTGACAACACCGTTTACAAAGACATGGTATCACGGTCACGGTCACTAGTGTAGACAAACGGGTCACAATCCATGGTCACTAGTGTAAACATGCCCTTAAGTGTGTACACATAAAGCTAGTTACATGCTTGAAATGTCTATTATTTCTTGGCAATGTTGACTTGGCAACTGTAGATTTTGTCATAATCATATTTTATGTTTGTAAATGATTGCAAATTTGATTGATTAGTTCAGATGTAGCAAATTTGACCTCTTAGATCCAATTAGCACTTGTAGTTTATCCACTTCATGTGTATAACATTGAAGTACATTCTAACTTCTGAGATTGTATATCTAATGGGAAGGATTCTCTACTATGTGACAAAAACAACTATATGCACCATATGTCCATGTGCTCATAAACAAACATTTAGAAGTATTTTATATACACACACACACACACACACACACATTCATACAATGTGGTGTTATATAGATGTCCAAATCTGACATAAATCACAACATTTTTCCAGATTTTACATTTTGACATCAATCTTCAACTTCTCATTTTTTAATGTCATCTACTTTTTTGTTGATGCCAACAATAGCTTAAGTATACCTAGAACTTAAATAATAAGGATAATCTCCTACACAAGGCAATAGCACTTGTTCATTAGCCCTACTCAATAAACGCGCTATGGATTCACATATGAGGTATTGGGTATAATCAAGGTAAAGTTTTCCCTATCCACCAACCCAACGTTGGTCTCTCTCTCTCTCCCTCCCTCTCCATAAATGACTTGTACATATAATAAAATATAATCCCAAGGGACTATTTACTTTAGGGTTCAAAAAAGTTTTATCCAATAAACATCCATCATAGATCTTGCAACAAGCATCTACGGGCATGGATGTAGGTTCTCATGAGAAGCTCCTTTCCAAGGTTAAGCCACATTAACAACTTACTCTAAGTAATTTCAAGGATTAATGTAAAGTTTGTGGACTTGTGGGAGGTGTATGGTAATTGCCGCAAGTTTTGGTTTCTCAAATCTCAAATGGCTAAGAAACATGTAGAATACTCAATGGGAGTATTGAGTATACTTTGATACAAAAAGTATAATTATGCCGTAATTGAATGTGTGACATAGATAATAATTGGGTTATGTTGTTATCCACCTTGTGTACATTACTAACCCTCTCTTTGGATTAGGTTGGTGCCATGGGCACATGTGAGGCAAACCCTTCACAACTTTGATGGCTCTTTTAGGTTTTGTATACCTTCTTCTTTCGAAAATAAATTGTGTGTAATGTATAGATGTTCTACATAATATTGTAGGATACGAGACATTATTGAGTTATGATTAAACTTTGAAGTTAAGCTTATTTTACATTTGTCTTTAAATGCCTTTTTTAATTTAGTTATGCACATAAGGATATGGAATGCAATGCATAGTGTAAAGATACAAATGTTACAACCTTAGTAATATGATGTTCAAAGGTTTAATTAACTTTGTTAGATCCTTATCAAGATGAGTTATTTACAAGGTATAGAGATAGTTATACAATGATTTGGCCATGAGGGATGGTCGCACCCACCCTTCCGGTTTTTGAAAGGTACATAGATATGTAGAATAATGGTTTGGCCTCTGAACAAGAGGATGTATTAAGACAAAATTAGGCTTGAATGCAAGCATATATCTCACCAAGAAATGCCCCGAACTACACACACACACACACACACACACTCACACACCCAAAAGCAACATTACAAACATTAAGCAAAGTTTTTAATATAAGAAATGTTGAATTTGTTCATTTTTTGTTTACAAGATTAAGGGAATTCCAATGCACTTAAAAACATATTGTTTGGATATTGTGTGCAAAAGTCACTATAAGGATCTTAAGTTACACTTGTAGGAGATCTAAACCAAGACCTATATCCAATGTTAAAAGGGGGGAGTGCTATTTTGTGAGTGGTGAGCAATGAGTGGTAACTTGTGAGTGGTGAGGAAGGTGAAATATTTGGTAATAGGGCCACTAGTATCCTATAACTGTGGAATTTTGGCCTAAAGAATTATGATTTTTTTGTTCAGTAATAAGAGGGATGGGGAGAATAAACAACATGAAATCCAAATATTTATTCATCACTAGCAACACTGGACATGTTACTATCCTTTGCCTCCTTATCTATATATCTATATATACATATATATTTGAAGACCTATACATTGTGAATTGATTTTGGAATTATAGCAAGATTCTTCATTTGGATCTAGATCTTGGATATTTAACATTGCAGTTGCAACATTCTCGGCATATGATGGGAGATGCGGGCTACGGCTTAGACTTTATAGGAATTGTTTATGTGCCCAAAATGTTAGATATTTCTTCTTTCCAGTCGTATTCCTTAAATCAAATCGATCAAATATGTGAAAAAATTTGACGAAATAGAAATCAACTAATGAATTTAATGAAATGGATGAATTGAATCAATAATTATTGTATTTAAACTTACTCACATTCAAATTCAAGCATCTCCTCATCCGAAAGGTCATGATCTTCTCATGTAAGATCTTGAATATTTTCCTTAGATGACCCCTCTTTCGGATTTTTTTCCAAAAATGGTTTCAATATGTGCTTAAACATGTCATTATCACCATGGAATGCAAGAAGATATCTACTACATGTGCATGTTGCCATCATAGAAGCTCTAGTGGAACATGTCAAATTAACAACGCGTCTATTTGTTGGTGTAAAAAAATTAATTAGGTCTTGAAAAAAACGTGGTGATGTTTTATATGGCCCCCTCTACATCCGCCCCTTCAAACTTGTCCTTGACATCAATAAATCGAACAAAGGATAGTGTGAGAATTCTTTAGTATGAATAATTATTTTATCAAAGCATTCGTTGGTGCACAATAAATAATGTCATAGGTGCTCGAGTAATGAAATTCCAATACATTACACCCAAATTTTGATCCTTTGCGTCTGAGTGTATTTCTATATAAATAATTGGAAAAACAAAGAGTTTTTTATATTGTGAAATCCCAGATTGAGTTTGTTTTTTGTTTTTCATGAATATAAAAATTTTATGACATTTTGTCTCTCTTGATTTTGACTCTCGAAGTTTGAGTTATACAATTTGCGCGCATGCAGAATTGCAATATCATGAAGATCTATTTCATTTCTATTATTAATCTGACGGATTGCATTATCATTTGACATGCATGCATCATCACGACTATCAAGATACCAACCACAATCCTTGTAATATGGGAGTGACCAATCCAAACAAATATCATTAGTGCATATGCATGGATCTTTTGCACATGTGTCACGCCAATTTGGGAAAAAATGAGGTTTCACTGTAACGTACTCAAATGAAATCAAAACATATCGGATATATCTACAGAACATCATATTATGAGCCAAACATTGGATGATCATTTAACAAATGTAACAAAAATTTGAAAAAAATAAAGAATAGGCTATACATGTATAATACACATTTCATAGCAAGATCAATATTGGATTGCTCGTCCTAAATGTTGTGTTTTTTACTTTTTCCCTTTTGAATTCATGATAAAATATTGAATTAAAAACTGCAAACTTCTAAGATTTTAATATACTAGGAGAGAAGAGGGATCTCTGTTGGCAATTGAAGAAGAGATGAAAGAATATTGTAAAACTCTTGAATAGTTTTTCTTGTATTTTTTTCTAACTATGTAGACTTCGATCACCACTCAAATGCAGAATCAAGGAGGGGCGATTTCGGGAAATCCAATGTATCTTTGTAAATTCTATTGTCAATCTCAAGTTTTGAGCCATCCAACTTTGACTTCTGCATCCACATTACTAATAACAACATGATGAAGTTTCTTTTGTAACATTTCAGGCACCGAAAATGAACCCGGTGGTGCTTAACTTCTTAAAAGAAAACAAATATGAGGTTCATATTAGTAATTCCCAATTGTTTTGTAAACTAGAAGATAACATTGCATGTTTTTTGTTGGTAGATGTGGACATTGCTTTTGTACTTAATTATGATGTTTTTTCAAGGGGATGAATTTCATTGTAATCATTGAGAGCAATATCACTAGCCTCAATAAGTTCTTGTTGAATAATGATACAAAAAGTCTCTTAAATTATAAATACATATAGATATGATGCAAAGATAAATTTACATAAAGTAAATAATAGGATTTTTTTGTAAACTTACACTGTACATGTAATTCAAAAAAATTGGTCATATTAAAAAATACAAAGTTTCAACCGACTTCTTTTCAAATCATTTATATATATTTTAATCTAGTTGTTTTTTTAAAGAAGTTAAATGCATGGTGCCAATGTTTAACATCTGATACAAAAATGCACTAAATTGGTAGAAACGTGAGAATTTTTTGTGCATTTAGAAAAAATTGAATTAATTAGATTTATGATAATATAATATAATAAAAAATGAAATTAAACCAATGATTAAAAACATTACTTATCAATGTTGTGCATAGTAATCAACAAACTTAGAAGGTCACTAAATTGGGGTGCCAAAATGATGAAATCCACAAAGATGTTACACTCATAATCTTCTGTATGTACGTGGTCAATGTTATTTTCTAAAAAAAATACATGTCATCACCATCTGTATAAAAATATTTTGTTTTGTATGATATGAACAAAGGGTTTGCATTCCATTTATATTCAAATACGGCATAGACTTTAGCCCAATTTGGCCTCAAAGATGCACGAATTTCAT
Organism: Polytrichum commune; assembly: GCA_950295325.1. Classification (NCBI taxonomy): domain Eukaryota; kingdom Viridiplantae; phylum Streptophyta; class Polytrichopsida; order Polytrichales; family Polytrichaceae; genus Polytrichum; species Polytrichum commune. The sequence continues at coordinate 43,437,133 of OX485807.1, forward strand.
CATCCACAAATTAAAAATATTCTTTAGAATCAATGAATGATACGTAAAATACACGGTCACCATCACGACAATCGTTGAAAAAACATGCCTCCAACTTAATGATATCACCCTTTAAGGCATATTGCATAGTAGGCATAGCAATTATGCGACATAAGGATACACGTTAACGAGACTTAGGTCTAGCATGGAGTGAAATAATTGTGGCAGTTTAGTTGACCTTTCGTTTATTCGTAAGCACTCACACTTTCTCTTGATAGGTTTTATCATCACCGTCATTATTTTTATCGGATTGAAAATCACCGAGCAGTTTATGTAATTTATTTTCTTATTTTGGAGATTTGATGTAATAACTTGATTGTGATGAACGTGTACAAATGGAAGTGCCTGAGTTGAATTTTTAGTGGAATTGTCATCAATGCAATTATGAATTGTTTTTTCTAAATTCATTGTTTGGTCTTAAATTCAAATAGTGAAGTAAGTTTAAAAAATAATTTTAATGACGCAAAATATATCAATAAATCTATAAAATTATAGATAGCAAAACATAACATGCTTAAAGGAAGATGAATTAAAGAAGAAAAATACCTAAGAATAGGAAGACATGCAAAAAATGAGGCACAATAGTATCAAGAACATCAATAATAAAGAAGCAACATCAACATCAAAAGAGCAACACCAACAACAATACCAATAGAAGAACAACTCCAACAACAACAAAATATTAGTAATTAAACCTAGTAGCGCTAACTCCAACAACAAAAAATGACAAGACCATCAACATCAAAATATCATCAGCAACAACAAAGGAATAACACCAATATGACTACCACCAATAGGAGGAAGAGGAAAAAAAATCCTAGGGTGTGAACTTGGCAGCTTAAGTATTGTACAATTAAGGTGGCGACTTGCCCTAAAGAACAAGGGTAGACCTTGTGCATTAACACTATGGGTCTATGTGCCTAGCTGAAGGCTTTTCAAAGTTGTGCACATAGACCTTGTGCGTGAACGCACAAGGTCTATGTGTATGGCTACATTCATTTGAAAGTTATTAGTGTGGACCCTATGCCTTGACACACACAATCCACACCATAGATTTTGGACCATTAGAAGTGATGATGTGGACGCTATACTTTAATGCACATGGTTTGCTCATATTGCTTTGAAAATATGGATTTGGTAGATCCGCCAAAACTTGTAAAATCTATAGATAATCCAAATCATGTCCAAAAAAAAAATTTATATGATCTAAATTTTTGTAGCTACAATTGTTTCATTTTTGTTTAATGTCATTTTTCCTACTCATTCTTCTATGAATTTCATTGTTTTTGGCCGCCTCATAAATTTCGGGTTCGCAGGCAGAAAAACATTTCTACTATTTTTCGTGATTTTCTAGTCTCTATCACATACTGCATGTATATTCCAACACACGTATTCTTTACGTCTCAATCCCATATTGGACAAATTTATTGCTCCAAACCTCTATATGTTGTTTCAAAATCATATAATGTTTCAAAATCCAAACCTCTAAGTCGCCAGCACATACCCTTTGCATTAACGCACATGGTTCTCCCTTCTAACTTTCAAGCTCCCTTACTCGGCGCCACGTACCCTGTGCGTCAACATACAGGGTTTTCCATCCTAACTTATAACCTCTTTAAGTCGCTGCCACATACCATGTGCATCAACGCACATGGTTCTCCAACCGAAATTTCAAGCTCTTTCATTTGTCCCACATACCATCTGCGTCAACGCACATGGTTCACTTAACTAACATTTCCGTAATTATAAACCACTTGACAATTTTGAATCAAATATGAATGTCATATTCTAGCTCATCTTCATTCGATGGACTATCAAATTATATGAAGGTCAAGGTGATTTACATTTTTGTTTGTTGTGTTTTTTAAACATGTTTTTATTTTTAATTCCGATATACAATCGTTTGCATGTTCATTACTCTTTGCACCTTTATGACCCTCCATCGACATTATTGTTATTGTATCAAAATCTAATGTCTACACAATCTTTTCTATCGTACTGAACATGTTTTTTTTTCCTTTCCTTGCTTACATTCTTCTTTCTCACATTTAGTATGACCTTCTTTTTTTTCACGGGGGGTGCACTTCATTGTCAAGTTGAACACCATGTGCGATAAAACAAAATCTACTTTTACATAAAAACATCACCAAAATGGTTCAAAAGTTTATGATTTTTTTTCATGAGTAGATATACATAGTAAAAATTGGTAACCAAATTTGATGATTTGTTTTTTTTTATAAAACATACCGTTTCTAACTAGAATGACGCAACATTGAACTAAACAAATTACTACAAAAAATGAAGATGACTAAAAATTTCAAAAAATATAGAAAAGATATTATCAATGGTTATGTGTATGTAGAAAAAATATCATAATTTTAAAAATTATCTATGGCATGTAATATAGGGTAGCAAACTTTTATCGCACGTGGTTATGAAATGTAAGGGGGTGTGACCCCCCCGTGTTTTTTTTAGAGGTAAAATATAAAGCTTTCTTATGCCTTCTCTTGGGCCTCACGGGTGTTCTCTCTACATCCTCCACCATCGATGAAATCAATGATATGTCCTCTACCACTCCACTTTCATGCATTCTTCCAATGTGTCCATCTTACATGAACTTGGCGTATATTATGATCATCCGTATTGCAATTGGCGTCCAATGATTGAGTTATTGCTATGTGTCTTTCATTCTATTTCTATTTTTATTATACCCGCCAAATTTCCGCGATACCCCAACCTTCCACAACCACTTGGTTCTGTTTTAAATTGCCAATTATTTACCTTCCCGGCCAAATCTAATGGTTTTTCACATCTACATCCAGTTTGTACTGTCACAATTCAAAATTTGCCAACATTTTTTTTAACGTTGTTTTCTCCATGATATCCGTGTTCGCATTTCTCCCGTATTCTTATTTTCTATGATATACACATTTTTTAATCTTCATGTGATTATTTTATAATACACAACCCCCTTGTGGGTTGGAGTTCCTTATGGTTTAGTTTTCAAATGAGATGTTTTTGAGGATTTGGTTTAGGGTTCTATGCCTTGCCCACAAATATTCTCTTAATATTATTGTGAAATGCATATTTCTATATTATTTGATGTTGTGATATCACACGTTTTAACCTCCATTTATTATTGTAATATACACCACTCAATACTAAAATTCCACCGATCCAATATTATTGTGATGTTATGTTCATATATTATTTTGTATCTCCATAACTACCAATAGAGCTCATAGATCTTTTGTTCCCTTCATGTTGTCACTTCATGATAATGGTCATGTGGGTGTCTCGGAAGATTTGCTTAGTTTGAGGTTTAACCTCCATATATGAACCATATATTTAGAGCAAGAGATATATTTTGCAAATGAAGAGGTTTATGAAACAATTTTGATTCAAAACAACAAAACTGAGGTTGGTTCCATGTGAATTTTAGGGTCTGGTTCATTTATGGTGATAGGTATTTTTGAGTCTTAGATGCAAGCTTCAACTATCATATTGACAAATGAATCCGGTACATCTAGAGCAAGAGATATATTTTGCAAATGAAGAGGTTTATGAAACAATTTTGATTCAAAACAACAAAACTGAGGTTGGTTCCATGTGAATTTTAGGGCCTGGTTCATTTATGGTGATAGGTCTTTTTGAGTCTGAGATGCAAGCTTCAACTATCATATTGACAAATGAATCCGGTACATCCACAATTCAAATTTTCTTTGTCGTACATGTTAAGTTGGAACACAATAATGATAATGTGTTTATGGTATCGGATTCTAGAAAATGACATTTATCCATTTGTTGATTTTTCAGACACGTTGTCATTTTCATTTGGAAGTGTTCATTCCACTCCTTCACAACTTCCCATGCATGTAGCCAAATCCCCATGCAGACTTATATATGGGAGGTTGGTTTGTCATATCACACCTTCTGAACGTCATTCACTACACCCTTCACCTTCGTTTATAGGATTGACTATCGTTGATGTTATGAAGCTCACAAAGTGAAGAAAAAAATCAGAGACAAATCTTGCATCCATTGATTGAACAATATAGATGTTCGTAATGTCAAGTACTTACCATATTCTTTTAATGGCAATGTTTTCTTTCTTTTGCATTATGTGGCACATGCAGCTCCAAGTACGTATGGTCATTCAATGGACTACATGGACAAGATATGCGACGGTCACCCTTGGTGCACCACGAAAACCTTGAAAATCCAAAATAATTTTGGACTATCCTTCCAGCGCTCTACTTGTGTAGGTTATATCCAATGTCATAATGATTATTATAATTATATGCATTGCAATTGGGGTGTGCGGAACAACATTGAATGGGCCGATCTAACTCCTCTTCCATTTGATGTGGGTAATGTTGTCCCTACTAGGTCCACTATTGAGTGTAAGGTATGACGTTTCACACATGTATGCATTGATTTTTGTCATGCTCGAATAATATACATCCACTCCACATCTGGTTGGATGTACATTGCTTGCATTCATCTTGGTGTACATGATTATCCTATGGCCAATGGTACATGCCGTGAATCATTGGACACGATGTACTAGTGCGTTGTAAATGAAATATTGAAAACACCCACAACAAAATATTCAATCATGGTCATATCATTGAGCAAATAATTTCTGACCAATTACCTTCTTAAATCTCCTGCAAGTAGCAAAGACCATCACTTGGTTAGTTCATTCTTAGAGGTGGTCATGGACAAATTTAACACTTTTACATCTCTAAATTGTTGTAACTTTGTATCCGGATCAAAGTGTGTTTTGTGTAATGGAATAAAAGCTATGGATAATATTATGGCACTCAAAGATTACTATGCTTTCAAGTTCGTCCATAGTAGTCGATTCCCAAGGCAATCAAATGACAGAGTGTTTGTCGCGCACCTCTCCACGAGGAGTGCCCGAAACACCATGGGCACAAGGGGGACCCCGGAGTGACACCCGGGACTTGTGGCGCCGTTGGTGAGAGGGCCCAAGTGATCCTAGTGTGGGTGAGGGCCCCGGACGTTGGGAACGCCTCCCACCCACGAAGATTAGGAGGCACAAGGGTAAGGCCATCAGTTATGCGTAGCTCATGGCGCGGTGATTCTAGAGAGCTCAAGAACACCTCATTCGGAGGTGTGAGCTAGGAGTTATGGCCATTTGAGTGGGGCGCTGTCCCGGGACAGCGCCCTGGTACAGCAGTGCCTGGGAGTGATTCCCGGGACTGCCAAGGTTCAAACAGGCATAACTTCCCCAAGACTTGCCCGAATGGGGCAAGTGAGGAGTCCATCGGCATCCACGTGAAGCGTAGATGAAGATGAAGTGGTTGGTTGTTCTGATCGGACATCATACAAGGAAGTTATGATGGTCTGAAGCTGCTGGGGGGGTTCTAGGCCCAGCAGCTAAAGGGAAATGTCCACTTGGCCCCAACTCATGGTAGAGAGACAAGAGGTTGGTTGAGGTGGGGTAGGGGCCCCACGTGAAGTCCTAGAGGCTTATATGGGTGAGGTGGTGTGGCCTCACCCACCCGAGGCCGAACGGCAAGGCGTCCATGGGCTTTGGTCTATTGTGAGGCCATAGTTGCCTAGTATGGTTCGGGTTGTTGTAGTGTTGCTCCGACAACGCGATGATCAACATAGGATTGGACTTCCATAGATGGAAGTCCACATTGGGGAAATGGGTTACCGATTAAGGGGTGAGTCCCGAAAGCAAAGTAGGAGGGTTGGTTCCCTCCTATGAACTATTGGCCCGGGGTAAGAGGAGCTATCCATTAGCATGGCGGAATGCGAAGGGTTAGCACTCGTAACCTTTGCTAGAAAGGAAAATTGGCAAGATTGCTAAGGGGGCTAGCAAGGGTTGCGACAGTGTTTGTTTTCAAGATGTTTGTAGACCTTACATATAGTGGTGTGGAGTTTGTAAAGAAGATGCAAGTCGGGGAGGAAATGGAGAATTATTGTATTATATTTAACCTTGTCAAATGTTTGAAGAATTGGACGACAATGATTTGCTATGTGTATGACAATCAATACTGTAAAATATTGACCATTGCGTGTTATGACTTGCAATATGAAGATAGTGTAGCATAAACTCTCTTTTGGGAAAATTTGAATGTTGTCATGGCATACAATGGTGTACCAAACGTAAACTTGAAAGGATTTATGATTGATAGTGCTCAAACTAGTTGGAATGCGGTGATGATGATATACGGGGACGGTGATCCAAGTCTACCCATAGTCGCACGTGAGCGTACATGTCTTTTTTATTGGTCTGCGAACTTGGATAAGGTGACCCAAAAGTGTATCAAACCATCATTGCAGTATCAACACAAACAAATATACACGGATTATAAGGATGCAAAAATAATAAACGACAGCAAGACTGAGTACCATGTGATTCGTTCTTGGTGGTTGTTATCCAGAGCTACCTCAGAAGAAGACATCATTGATTTGTTAGAGTGGTTGGGTTTTTGGCATTTCCGTTATAGACAGTGGAATGGTCATGTCTCATTTATAAATACATACCAAACTTCATTATTCAATGTCATTCAATTTTCTTCATTGTTATATATAAGCTTAAGATATAATTATATTTTTAATTCTTATATTTGTGTGTTGTTCATAGAATATGACAATAAAAAAACGTGCAGAAATGCCAACATCCAACCTTGCAGAGACTGTACATAACAAATGGCTCCAACAACCCAATCTGTTTATATGAAGCTACAGTGGATGACATGATCTGTGCCTTCATGCAACTCGCGAGTTATCGGCATGGTTTAAAAGGGGGTCTGATGGTAAAGGTTTTCATTTGGCATCCTTGAAACTCAAAACGACTGTCATGTGTGGAGATTCAAGATTGTTTGGCTGATGCCATAAAGTCTCACCTAGATGTTGAAGACGTCAACACAAAAGATTGTGCATTGAAAGGGTTCAAATTCATTGGTTCCACCAAATACATACCCAACCTACCACCGGGTATTGATTGTAACTCTCATCGACATGACAAAGTGAACTATTTCATTCGTCACCCCAACACCAAAGCAACTTGTCAATGCATAGAGGAATCATTCAATTGTGTAGTTCATGGTGTGGCTCATACTACATCCATGTTAGAGATTGGTTGTCTTGCTTCCAAGTTACACATTGCAAGATTGCCACCCAACTCAACTAAACGATGTTGGGCATTGCAAGCCATTACATGGACTATGTGCAATGCCAAATTTAAAACTGGCATACCGGCTCCAACATACAAAGGGCTCATGAAGGAATTTTTCTCTCCCAACAATGTGGAGTATGAATTTTGGCTTTGCCCTGACGACATCAAGCAATGTGTGAATGACAATAATAATAAGCATGTGTTGGATTGGTCTATAGTACCCAACATGTGGCTAGTGAAGATAGGTACCAAGCTATCGAGAAAGCAAGTTTTGGCGCTTGAGGATGTCGGATTTCAACTACTGCAGAGGGATGCATTGTCCCCTTGTCGTAGGCTTTCAACAATCACAACTTTCTCCATCCCTTGCTTGCATTTTTGTATGCCGCCAGACCCGGATGCCCACCCTGCATTCAGGTTTGGGAAGACAGTGCGTCGCAATTCAACAACACTAGTGGCGGATTACAAAAACAAATGGGAGAGTGCCGGACTCATGGACGGTCACTATGTGGTCGGGGTCATTGCCATTCCATATTTGGGCTTTGGAGTGATAATCAACATTGTCTCTAAGGAGGATATCACATACCGTGCCACATTTGGCGACATCCCGCATTGCGGATTTCACGAAAATGTCCTCTCATGCATTGGGAAAGAAAGGGAAACAGGTGTATTGCAAACATCTTTGTTATATGTTTAGTTTTTTGTGCAAGGTGGATTACAAAAGTGACAAGTTCATTCATGCACCTACATATACCTACCACGAGGTCATATAACTACTTGAACTTGATGGTATTGTAGAGTGTGAGTAGTATTGGAAGTGTTCAACTAAGCTGCATGTATAAGAATGTCAATAAATGACATGTGTTGGTTTGGATTGTTATAATATAAACAATAATGAACCGAAAGTATTTCAAATGATTCATGGTAATATGCCTCCTTCATTCTTGCTTCATTTAAATGTTTTCAATTTACAATTGAAAATATACAATTAGTGTAATATTATATTTAGTGTATGAACCCTAAACCCGTGCATCTTTATTAATTTTGGATTCATTACTCATGTGTTACTGCTCATTACTCATGTGTTACCGCTCACTACCTATGTCTTATTGCTCATCGCTCGCTACTCACTCCTCATCGGTCATAAGATAGCTTCCCCCTATTCAAAAGGTGAACATCCTCATGAACAATATGTACCTATTATGCAAGGTTTTTAAGTGTTGGTTTTGGGTATACATACTTCAAACGCATAGGTGATAACAATTTGACTTGGTCCATTCAAACCAATAGGTGTTTTAAAACCTTTGATTAACATTTTGGTTGTGTATATTTGTGCACGAGAATTTATTCTCTTTGCTAATGGTAGCTCTACCCAGAGTTCGGGAAGTTTTCTAAGCCTTAGTGGCTAATTGCCGGTAATTGCTACGAAGGGTCGGATTTTTTCCAATTTACAACAGCAAGAGCCGGTCTTTTGTAAAATCAATCGGCCAATTGCCTATATTTTCATTGGCCAATATCTGATTAAATGGAATTCATATCGGCACCAAGTGTTCAAAAAAATGTATGAAAAGTTATTAGAAATCATTTCTTAGTACAAAATCTTGAATAAGTGAAAAGAAAGGCATGTTCAAAACTTTAAATTTGAAGAGTTAATATCCTTGGTAGGATTTGAACCTAGCAATGCCTTCACCGCTTGAAGGCCAAGGGTCCCCCAATTCTTCATAGAAGCAATTGGATTTGGTCATGGAAAGGTTGTATAATTTAAAAAGTTTAAGGTTTAGGGTACTTCCTCAAGTGCATCATCAGATGCCCCAGACAAATAGCGCTCTAGATGCTTCCGGTTGAAATCCAGTAACTCACAAGAAGAATCAGCTACATTTCCCGGACATTTTCTGGTCCATCGGTTGATTGCCGGAGGATTGAAATTACAGTCGGATTGCCATCCGATGGTTGGAAATTTGGACCGGCCATGAGGGGAAATCCATCGGCTGATGATGAACTAGCCGTCGATATTCCCCGAACACAGGCTCTACCAATCCTCCTTTTTTTTTTGAAAAAAATTGGTTTCCATTTGTGCCATTTCAGATAAGGATATTTGTTGCAATGAATGGGGAGAACCGACTGCTAGTTATAGATGATCATGTTGAACTTTAAAACATTAAGAAAATTACTGATCATATTTGAGGAATATGTGGAAGATACCTCAAAAAAAGAGTTAAATGAAAGATGTAAACATGTCCTACTAAACTGTTGCATTCATTACGCAAGTGTTGGTTAAACTAAACCACCTAACCCTTCAAATAGAAGTTAAACCCCTAGCTTAATACTTGATGAACCACTACATTGTTTATGGTAATTCTTTTCACATATACTATTTGCAAAGGGCCTAAACTAGACAACCGGAAGTCTCAAAGTGTCATGTCTTCTAATTACCTATATGATAGTTACATAAATAATTTTCAAGTAAAAACAATATTTACATCATGACATTTAGTGTGGCACATTGGGATACTTGAGATGATAGTTTTGCATTTAGTATGGATGTGGATCATTGCAACATCTTTGGCTAGGTGTTTGAGAGAACACATTGTTAATGTTCGGTTTGCATTGATGTTGAAATTGCACATCACTATTGGGGGTGGGTTATGACACATAAGGGAACAATATTAACATAGGGAAAAAACCAACAATGTTTTATGATCGATCACAACCCCATCCCAAATGTATTGAGTTCCAAACAAATAACCAAAGAAAATTGCCCAAATATATCCTCCCCTTCCCCCCTTTGGAACCATAACACCATATGCCCATCCATTGGCAAATTTTTGTTTTTGTTTTGGCACAAATTGAAAAATCGATTGCAAAGAGAACCCAAAATACAACCAACTCGGCTGAAACAACGCAACCCAAGTGGATGCATTGGCAAATATCAAGGGGATTATAATGCTTAGAAATGGACATTAGTGGAATCTAGAGGGCCCTAGACAATTACTACCTCCTTTTGAAGGCGAACACCTTAAATGAGCATGAACAAGCTAGCCAACACCTATCTCCCCAAGGGCAAGCCCTTAGATTCCCACATGCTTGGTTGAGAATTTCCAATTCTCTAGGATACCCCCAATGTGATTGGGTGGTAGGATGCACCGGAAATCCAAATGATAGTAAGGTTGCCCATCCAAGTACTATCATGGCTCCGAGTTCCCATGGGATTCGGGTCAAGGCATGTGGGTATCTTACTGGAAGTGTACGTTGTTATATCCTTGACTAAAGACAACATGCCCTCCCAATTGTGTTCACTTTTGACTGTGGAATACTTAATAACAGTTGAAGACACATGCCAATATATATTTGAACATGTGTAATTATGGTGTTTGTTCTTTGATCTGCACATGACCACACATGAAACAAATACGGGTGTTTGGTTTAGAAAAATCACCAAATAACACTTGCATGTCCTTTAAGAAGGTGTGCGAGGCCTTATCATGTGGTCACTCTTTTCTATTAGGAATAGTTGAACATTATGAGACATGTATTTTGATGAATTTGGACTATGTGCTTAAATTACAAACATTATTCTTAACTTCAAAACACATTGAGATAGCATACATGATAATTTGCAAGAGACATAGAACTTTCACTTTGACTTCTTAAAACTTGGCACATCAACTTCAATTTTTGAAACTCAAAAGACAAATACGTGTTATTTGCACTTGCTTACTTGATGAAACAATCCACACGCTGATTGAACTTGTTTGCAAAATTGGAAGTGCTCACAAGAGGACCACATACATGACCTAATGAAACATGTGAAGCTTGTAAGATAGAGAACACATGTCTAGAAATAGAGAAAGTGTGTATCAACATGTTTACATTTTTTGGAAGTGCAAAATTATACAATTTTTGGGTTTATGGAAATGAAAATGACATGATATATAACATAATCTTCAAAACAAATATATTCAAAAGGCAGATGTCAAACCAAACCTACAGTACGGTGTTGGAATTTGTCTTTAAAGTGCATGTTCTACTACAGTCAATGAGGAGTTGTTGTTAAACAATAATAATTGGGGTTGATATCCACTCATTGGTTTAGGGTTTGGGATTATAAGGTTCGAGGTTCAGAGTTGGGGCTAAGGAAAGGTCATATTGCAATCTAACACAATTTAGGGGCATAAATTGTTCCGGTTGTTGCTTACCAATGCCACTTGTGAAGTAGAATGTCACTACTAAAGTGGCAACTTGGTAATGCCAATGGTAGCATAGAGTGATGGTGCACATGCCGGTCAAACATGCTCGCCCTTTGCACAATACACATATTGGTTGGTCACGAAAGGAGAGGATCCCAAGCATACATTATGGATTCACGTCCCCATCTTGTGATTGTTGGTGGTTGAGTAATGGTACAATAATCTCCCGCTTAAGTACGCACTTTGCACTGGAGCATGGGTAGATCACTTAGTGCATTTTAAAAACGACGTGCGGCATAATATACAGAGGATTAAAATCATTTGAAATAAAAATTATAAAGGAATTCCAAATAATGAAGGGGCCATTAAATGTAGACAATCCCATTATAAGTAAGTTAGATGGACATAAAACACGGGCCATTCTTTTTTTGTAAAATTAATATAGGGGCTGAAGATAAGGATCCTAGAAGGTATGTTTAGTATGGTATGTAAATGGGTTTAGGACTCACGGGGATCTATGATAATTGGGATTTCCGTCTGTCCAAAAATGAATTAAAAGGAATATAGAGTACAAAAAATTGCAATGACTTGGACAATATAAGTAATGAAAGGGTGCAAACAAATGGGCCATTTTTTAAATTTAAGTAATTATAGGGAGGCTTTAATTCAACCCTTGAAGGTAAATAGCCCCAAAACAAATAGCCCCCAGCCGCACGTGGTGCACAAAAATGCTTTAGAGTGATCTACCCGTGCACTGGAGTCGTTGGTGTGCACTTAGTTGGTAGGTGTGTACTTTGTAGATTCCATCGAACCAAAAGAAATGAGCGGTTTTTTAGATATTGATGATGCCAATAACGAAGAATATTGTGTTGTTATGCTGGAGGACGTTGATGGAGTTCTAGAAAAGATGTGAATTGAAGAAGAACCACCTATCGATGATGAAATCTAGCCTATCAAGACCTTTTTGAATCTAAAAGTGCTACCGACTTCAACGGCTTTGAAACTCTACATAGCACTGCCCTCGACATCGACGACCCATTGCTTTGCTCTGATGTTCGAATGGAAGTTGGATAGATGTATCATGAACTGTGACGATCATTTGAGATGTTTTAGCAAAACAATAACAAACTGACAATGAATGTCAAGGATACAAAAAAATCATGCATTTGTGGCAAATGACTTTGCATGACATGTTCAAACAGTAAAATTTGAACCCTGATTTTTGTCCCAAAAATTTGTGCACTTAACCAGGATGCATACTTAAACGGGTGTGTACATAGGCGGGAGATTATTGTACGTGAATAACTTTGTTGTCTTTACCTTTTTATTTGTTAGATAGTTGTTTTGGAGTGGTATGAGAAAGAAGACGCAAGAGGAGTTCCTTTGGTCTCTTGTATAGAACCTATCTTCTATTTACGAGCTTATTTTGACATTGGCTTTTATAAAATTATTGCATTTGAAATTGCGAATGACCAACCCAAAACAAGAGGGAGCTTTTGATTTACTTATTATCCAAACAAACAAAATTGAATTCCAATTTGGTCAAATTTGGCGAGAGAGAAGAAGTGGCATGTCCAAGGTTGTTGTCTACATGCCACTTCACACACGAGCCAAGAGCCGTGACCACGAAATTTGTGAGAGCCCAAAAGAAAGTGTCCAATGGCCGTCCCAAGACCACCTCCTAGATCATGTAGTGCGGTCATGGACCCTCAAGTGTAGTGTGAAGTCAAATGTGACCGGGCCTTCAACCAAATGTTATTTCAATGAATTTTAATTCATGTGGGTCCTCACGCATGATAAAATAGAACAAATCAACAGTTGCAAGTATTTGGAGTACGATGGTCTCCCGGTTTTGTGTTAGGCCTACGTCCAAGAGGTGGGTTTTGAGAATGGTCCAAATAACAATAAAACATGATCCAATCGATGCCATGTAGGAATCCATGTAGACTTAACATCCATCTTGCATTCACATACTCCATTGGTCTCTCAAGCGTAGTGTGAAGCGAACTTGGACTGGCTCCACCATTTCCACCAATGAGAGTGCTTAATGTGAAATGGTCATGGGCTCTCAGTCTCGTCTGTAAAGTGGCCCTATTTTCAAAAGTGGATTCCATGGTCACTTGTAAAGAAGTACGCTTAATCATTTGGGACCCCCAAAGTGTCATAAAAAAATAGAACAAATCTACTTGTTGGTTAGTTTGTGTAAGTTAGACAATGCTAGTAAGGCAAGTTGAGATATATCGAGTTGAACACTTGCATGCATTGCTATCCACTATTTTGACAATTGTCATATGGCTTGAGACTCACTCAATTTGCTCCACTATACATCTCCCTAGAAACATGTGTGATTGAACGGGCAATCACATGGTTTGGGTTTGTGGCATTATATGTAATACCTTGTGATGTTGGGGAGGCTCAACCTTAGCAAGCATGTTAAGTACGTAGTACTACCTTTCACGTACATGTACGTTGATCCGTAGGGAGGATCCCACATGTATGCTTCGGCATCACTCACGGGCATGTCCGAGGAATGAACGACATGCAAATACACATGCCATATCAAGATAGATCGTTTGCGAGAGATCTAAACGTGAAAGAAAGAGGAGTTTAGGATAACTTTACTTATTGGATGGTTGGATTAGTTTATCAAAAGATAAAGGATGCATGTATAAAGGAAATACTATAGATTTGCTCGTGAACCACGGACACAATAAGTTGTATACATGTGTGTAGTTTTTTTTAGTGGGTTTCATGGTAGGAAAAACTCAACGAGTTGATTCCAATCTTATCATCAACATAATTTATGGTGTTGCTTCATTATTAAGTTGGTATGGTCATATGTGTACTTCCGAGGTCAACGTTACAAGAATTAGGGGACCCATAATGAGCCCGCTTCTTTTCAAATGTGAACGTTATATACAATTTGGGGGAGTGAACCAGCTTACGTGTAACTAGTTGTGGATTTTCCCATTCCATTGTTTAGAGTACAAAAATCTAGTACACTTCATTGGGAATAAGCACGAACGTGTTATACATCGACTTGCTCATACATAAATTGGGTTATGGACTAGATAATCAACAAGAGGAGAGTAGATGACAACCGGTGGGAGTAGTGAATCCCTATTGGATTGAGTCATTAGTTGTGACATATCAAACTTGTGGATGTAATTTGGGAATTATGGATGTTATTGCAACTCGTAGGATGAAGAAATGTTTTGAACTCCTATGATTGTTGTTCTCTTGGATGATCAATCACTCATGAGATTTAAATTGTAGCTAGGACATGAGTTTGTATTAACCCTATTGTATGCACTTCGTAAGTATTATCACATCCATCCGGTTGGAAGTTCCATATATGCTTGTGTCGTAGGAAAAACCACATTCCACATTTGTAAAGTTATGAGTTATTAATCAATTATGTGTTTGATTCCATAAAAACATCTCGAAAACTCCACTTAGCAAAACATATCACAAGAAACAAGTAGAAATACATAAAGAACCAAATATTGATGTGTTGATGTATTTTTTGATTCGAGTACTTGTTCTCAACTATATCATACATGTTATATCAATCAACAAATTTTAGTAAACCTAAGAACTTCTTAAGATAGTGTCTGAGATGACCCTCAACCACCGGATGATAGTGAAGAGGTACCCAAACCTAACTGCGTGGTTCGCAGTTCGATTCTCAACCATGAAATCGTCTCTCAACTTGACGGAAAACTAACCAGGTGGTCAAGCGCCTCTTAAGTTCCAAAAAAAAACTATACAAATTTATACTTATTAATATATACTCTTAATTGCCATTAAAATCTAAAAGACATATGTATGTAGCTTCAAAGCACGTAGAAAATCTTCAAAAACCCTAGTTTGGATTCTTTGGGTGTTTCATGATTAGAGGGCTTGGAGGTTCGTTATACGACATAGATCCACATGTTTTCATGAGTTGTCACAAAATGTTATATATATATATATATATATACACACACACACACATGTTTATACTTTTTTGAATAAACTATCTTATGTCAAGGAGATGGTAAAAAGTAGATCAAAGTAGGTAGAAGTGTAAATTTTGCTTGTTAACCTTAAACTTCGATACCACCTTGCCAAGATAAGAGCTTACGTGGATACAACACGCGCGTTTGGGAACACGTGAGGAATCGTGGTTCATGCGTAGGTGCACATGGTAGGAATCCGGGTGTCAAACAATAGGGTTTTGCTACTTGTCAACTCGAAAGGCGCACCCCTTGCTACTAAGTTGATGTATTAACAAGGTATCCCAGATGGGCGCCTTCACATTGCCTTCTAACAAAGGAACTCTTGAACATGATAGTGTTCAACATGCTCAAATTCACGTTGGTGAAAACACATATATGATATTTATTCTTTCAATTAGTTTCGGATCACCACTTTCAACATACTCAATATGTGACAACTCGGTTGGGATGTGAGTGAGAAAGTTCATAGGTGTGGCATAAACCAAGGTTTTTGCTGGTCATCTTAAAGTCAATTGAAAAAACATCTTAAGTTAGTAAACATTGTCTTCTAGGATTCAAGAATCATTGGCATTATGCATTCTTGTTCTTTTTGGTTTCATAACATTACTCACCCTAGCCATGGCGTTCTGTGGGCCATCGCTAAGCTGAGGAATGTTATGTCAAATGAAAAAACAAATTATGACTAAGATTTTTGAACTTAACTTAAGAAGCACACTCTATTCAAACTATCTTTCTAGAACATTGTGTACATGAAGGGGCTTCATATTGTGGATAGGGGGACAAATGGTGGTCCTTCTTCTTTACATATTTGTTTAATAATAGGGGAATGTTGTATGCCACACACTAACATCCATGCATACATTATTATATACAACAATGTTGTAATGTACGTGCCACTTATTATTTGGAGTTAGAGGGGTTATAACAATTTACTTTTAAGTGTTGTACCTCACTTGGTAGATTTGGTTGATTAGAATAAACTTATAATGTCTCTAAATAGTACGTGACACCATATAATATATAGTGTATCTTAGACACATGTCTATCATAACTTAGTCAGCAACTACATGCACCGGAGGGGGTTCACCTAGTGTAAAATCTTGCATGTATGTGCAATATCCAACATATATATATATATTATATAGTATAGTATAGTATATTATGTAATATATGTATGTTGGGGTGTATTCAAATTTTTGGCATACACTTTGAGGGCCTTAAAATTACATAATATTGGAATTCAAGCATTTTGATGCGATGTCATGTTAATTTAGAGTTATTTTTAGATTTTATATGCATAACCGTTTATTTATCTTAAGAAATCAAAAGCTTTGAAAATAGGACTAGAAGTAATAGAAGCATTTCCCAAGATTCCAATGCACAAAAACATAGCAATGAAATTCGTATTTAGTATAAATTTATTGATGAGATGTAGTATAGAAATTGCAGTATACAAATGTAGAGATGTAGTATACAAATGGTTCAAGTATGAACCAATAAGGTCTAGCATACACATAACCCAACTTACCTTTGAGCACAAACAAATTTTGCTAAACACTCAAATTTCTCCCCACCTCTAAATGCCTCCAATGGGTTGAACACAACTGGGAGAACCTATGCATCTGGTTAAGAAATCAACAAACATGCACTTTTGATAATCGCAACTAATTCAGGGGAGGTTTGATTTCCAATACAGTTTTTGTATTTTGTATTATTTGTATTGCAAATCTATGAACAATTTTTGTGTTTGGTAGATCTAACCTGTGGAAGTTGGAGAACATCAAATACAAGCCAAATAACACCCACATACCTTACTTCTTAACCTCTTCGTACAAAGGTTTAGTGAGCGCTCTTGAGACGATTGTGGCTTATATGATGGCAAGAATGTGATGAAGCAAACCTTTGTACATAGTAATTGCGGAGAAGGTTAAACTTGTACATAGTTCTTCACTACACTAAATATGATATTTAGTGTTTGATACACTAAATAAACCCTATGAAAGTAAGTAACATTAATGTAAACTCAAACACTAAAAACTATGGTAATATGTGGAAGTAACATGTTCGAATTTAGTGTTAGTAAGGATATGAAAAAAATTATATATTAAAGGAGGTGACAGTAGGGAAGGTAGTGGCACGTTTTTGTCTAACACTAATTATCAAGGAATTGAAAATTAGTGTTTAGCATGGCAGGGTGGTAACAACACTAAATATAATCAAACACTAAATATCATATTTAGTGTAGTGTGTGGTTGGAAATATACTTTGATGAATTTAGAAGAAAGCATGCTTTTAGATATTGTGCATATTCACACATATTGTCCTAGAATAAAAGAAAAATAAAATAAAATTATAGAGTGGCACTCGGTTTCACATCCAACCCTTAGTTGTTTATAAAGAAAAAGAAAACAATGTGCATTTTTTACCATGACGTGGATACCAGGCCCGCTTGCCCGGCCGGGGATTCGTGGCACTCAAGTAAAATCATCCGGTAACAAAAATTGGATGAGTCCATCAAGAAGCTCGGATGGCGCTAACTTTAGTGAAACATCTCCGAGTTGGCATGTAAGACTTATTTTCTTATTTATAGCTATTGTGAATTACTAGCTATTTTGTAAATATCAATTAGTTGGCAAGGGGCAATGATGTGGCATTGGATACTCTAAGCCTATTTTCTAACTTCCCATGAATTGTTTCCAAGGCCATGATGTGAATTTGAATTCCACATGGTTATTTTGATAAATATCGCAAGATATCAATGTGTGCAACATATAATTATGACGTGTTGTCATAGACATTTGTCTGTTCATAATTCATTTATTTTGCACGGGTTTGATTGCTCAAACATTTGTAATATGTCAAAATAATATATATCACCTTATGGTAGATTGGTGAACTCAAAAATCAATTCAATAATACTAATACTGATAATATTATTATTTTTATAAATTTTATTTTAAAATAATTAATATACATCATGTGATTTTAAAGATTATACAATATGTGATGAGGATAAAATTTTACAATAATTCAGATAGGCTATAGTCAAAAACTTATGATTTTATGAGTATACCCCATCCATAACGTTGTCCCACAAGTCTAATGCCAAATAACATACCATTCATTTATACCTCATATTATATTATCTAAAATATAAAATTGATTTCTATATATATATTTTTTGTTATATGTTCTATATTCTATCTTCATTATTTCATTTTGGTCATCTTATGAACACTTGTACTAATCTATTATTAGAATGACAAAGATAATGGAAAATGGTAAGTCACAAAATTATAACCTCAATATTAATGAGGATTTTGTAATTTTTTTGACCTCCAAGTTAATTACGTGCTTGATTGATGGTTTCACTTCCGGAATGAAATCCCAATCCATTGCTTATTTACTAATTGGAAGTGCACATATATATATTGGATTTAGACCTTGAAGGTGAAGTGCATTCAATATGGGATTTGTAGTCAAGCCTCCTTCAAGAATGCAAGGGCAATGTTTTTTTTTCGAAATTAGGCGGGATGGCCAACAATTTGTGAGGGGGTATTTAACGTACGCCCATATTAATTTCTTTAAAATAACCGGAGTAGTAATGATAGATTGGCAACGCATGATGCACCCACTTGCTTCTATATGAGGCATTTTTTTTTTAATGTCTAACACCCTTTATATTATTTCCTTAAGTATAAGATTAGATTGGGATTATTTAGAACTACTAAAACTTGGTATTTTTGAAACCCTTGAGACAAGGAGCCGAAGACGTAAGACAATGTGTAAAGTGGTTCATCTCATCCGCAAAGATGAATGAACTTACATTGATGAAAATACATGAGTGCCACGAATCCCTGGCCCGCTTGCCCTACAATGTACGGTGAAGCCGGGTATAATTCATTGTAATTGTACATGGTAATTCAATATAAAAAGTAAGTGCCGTCATGGTGTTATGTTCTTTGGTTCAATGTTTTATAAGCTTGCTTTCAATTTCCATGTGATATTATACACATTCCCAACCCACATGATAACATACCGTGTCGTTTTTATTATTTTAGAATCATCAATTTATGATCAAAGAGGAGGATGTCATATATACACACACACATATACATACATACATACATACATACATATAAGGCATACATGGGGGTCTATTGTTCTACTCGGATGGTTTTGAATCTAAGATGTAAAGTTTTGATTTATTTCTCAAAACATACTCTGACAAAAATAAAGAACTCATTGTCTTCGTTAATGATTTTTGTTGATATGTGTTTATACTAAACAAATTTCATCTGTAGATGTTAGAGTTTTATACCTTCGTGCAAGTCACTTAAACGGTTCAATCGCATTTGGTTCCTCTTGAGGAGTGATCTTTTGTGGATTATGTGGCACCAACGGAATAATATGGTTTTTAATGATTTGCAATGGCTCATTGAGAAAACTCGCCAAGCCATTTAGCCGCCTTTGCAAGATCATGGCATGTTTGAGTAGAAACGGACTCTCTTGGACTTGGAGAAGGCTCCAGACGTTGCCTACCAAGATGTTATGAACGAATTCAATTTGACACAAGGGGTCAAAGGTCTTATTATGACGCAGAGTAACTTAGTGGTCATGTGGAAGGTTAAGCCCCAACTGGGAATTATTTCTTAAGTTCCCATTTTTGCGTTGGTTCTCTCGAGGTGGTTGTATTTTGGTTCCATTTTTACAATTAATTCTTCAATTTGTGTAAAAAAAGAAAAAAATGTTTTATACATAGTATAGTCTCCATCAAAGCTACAGACCCTAAACCCTAAACCCTAGGTAGGATGAAAGTAACCATGTACAACCCTAATTCCAACCCAATTAAAAAACCATAAACTTGTGCATTATTATGTGGCAAATTTTAAATGCAATTCAAAATATCCAAGTGGAAGTCCAAATCCCAAGTGCATGCCCTATATTTTGTACTCCACATGGTATAGTACTAGAGTACGAGAACAAATTATATAACAACAAATGGGCACTATTTTGGTTTGTGTAGTTCATGGTACTCCACATATGATTGTCTCGAGATATAGTTGAGGATGCTCTAAGCAACTTAGGGGGAGTCGATTACTTGTTTCATGATTAATCGTAAGTGCACGAACAAATTGTACGTGATTATCTAACATGTGTGTGGTAGTAGTACAATAACGGTTGAATACAAGCATTGGTCTCACTACCCCGCATGTGTATCTTGCACATGGTTCGATTATATCTCATACCCTCCCTCAATATCACCACTCGATCATCGTAATAAATTCTCATTGTAAATTCTCATAGTAGAATAAGCACATAATTGACTTGTTTTGTGCATTAGACGTTCTAGAACATGAGATACTACATAAAATGATATCAAACATGACACAAAATGATCAACAACCATGCATTATATAACACACTTACAATTACGTCACTGTCATATCAAATTAAGCTATAATATCCAAGTGTGGTATGAAAACATGTGGTGTAGTGTACATCTTAGGCATAGAGAGACCTTGGAAATGCACTAAAAGACCTAATGAAGAATAAGCAATTTTGTAGTATGAAATGGATACTAGATTTCAAGAAGTTCAGTTGAATGGATGAGCTCCTAAATAATCAAAACTAAATACTTTTTAATATTTGAATCAATATAAAATTATTTTATAAATTAATATGTTCTCTAAATGAATATAATGCACCATTTAAAGATACATTAGTACTCCACTCGTATATATGTATATATGTATGGGTACAAGCATAGTAAAGTGGACAACTCTTGATCCATACCTAGTGTAAAGTGAGAGTGATTCAAAACTATGCACTTACTTTAAATTTTGTGAAAAAAATACGGAACATTAAAAACATATTGATCTACAAACCTAAGCAATTTATGATGACAAAAACAATTCCAAAAAAAAACTACATATTTTAGAAGATGCTGCAAGTGGTGTGCAAGTAGGTGATATCAAACAAGTAATTATTAAAATACATTAAATTGATGGTTTTCCACAAATTTTTATGATGATGCCTTCAAGTAGATAATGAATTCAAGGAATGTGACAAAAATATCCAACTTCAAAATAATTGAGGTCATGAAATCTACGTTCAAAACCATACTCAATCATTTGCTTTTGAGTATCACTTTTAATGATAAATTTTGAAGTTCTCAACTTGATATACTACATTTCAATATTTAACACAACAATAGTGGTCATTATGTAAAATAAAAATCTAATTCAAACAACATTTTGCTATTGCTTTTACGCCTTTGACCAAGAAAATCATGGATTTAGTATACCGGATAATTTTTTTGATCCACTTTACCATGCTTACACTTATAATTACATGAGCATTCTAACTACATTACTACAAATATTTAAAATACAATAATACATTAGTAGTGAATATAAAGATTATACTTGGAACACGATCTCCTCCATAGTGTGTACAAATTTTGATTAGTGTTCTCCAATACACACTTCATATTTATCCCAAGCAATGAGATAAAAATCTAGGGTTCACATATGAGCCCACAACTATGATCAGGGTGAAGCAACCCTCATTCATGCCAATACAAGTGGTTGACATTGTCTCTCTCATATGCATACAATGGTTAATAATGTATCGTAAAGTTGATATGAGGTAAGGGGGTCTTAAACATATGTCTCTAGTTCTACACCAACTTCTTGTAGGGAATGAAATACGCAATTAATGCGAGATGCGTAACGATTCCAAATCATACACATGTCCATTATCTTCATAATTTTTGGAGCTCATCAAAGTGAAGATCCTCGTTTTATATAGATGACCATATAAGATCATCTCCTAATTACCTTGACTATTGGGCCTCCAATAATACTTTGAGAAGGAAGTCAAATTTTTTTGGATATCAATAGAGAATCCGTTCTCAGATCCAAGCCTAATCTTGCACCACTCAAAAGGAGGTGTCCATGTAGCCCCTCAATGCTCTTGGTGTCATTTATGATCCCAAATTTCATATATATATATATATTTTAATGTATTTAATCTATTCAAGATGGGATGAGTTATGGTCAGAAGTTAATGATGGTAATCAAGTCAACACTTATGTGATTGTTTTGTATAGCTAATCCATCCAAAATTGTACAACATGTTGCTTCATTATCATGAAATAAGTTATATATGGTGATAAAGCAATTTCTCCTAGGAAAAACAGTTTGAAACATAAATCAATTAACTGTCCATGAAGTTTTTAATGTGGGAAGATGGTTTTACCATTGAGTCGTGCTATGTGCCCATGGTGGCACTAATTAGCAGACGAGCGAATTGTGCGGCAACATGTCAACAACCAATTACAATCTAGGCATGGTAGTTTATCAAGGTTTCATATATCATGACTTATTTTCACATAGCAACTCTTCACTAAATGAATTGACATCTTGGTGTGTTGAATTGACAACCACCAATGAGTTTTGCCTTATTCATTTATGAGTGTTTGTCCATTGGAGGCAACATTTAGGGTTAGGACATTGCAATCATAAGAAAAAGTTCTATTTGGGTGAATTGCTAAATGATTTATGTAACACATTGGTATTGAGATAAGGAAGAGATTCCTTGTAGGTTTTGTATCCATGTGATGGGGAAGTTGTCATTGTTTTAACTCCAAAAAAGTTGTCAATGTTGTAGGTTTCATACCTTTCCTATATTTTTTTAAAAATGACCACAAAAAATGACCACCATACTATCCATCCTCATAATGACACGTGAATGGCCACAACTTACATCTCTTCGTAGTTGCATTCCAATAAAATAAGTGTTGGAACTCCATGAAACAAATCTTGAACCTTTGTTAGTGAGTTCATCCCTTTCCACCCCACAATGCCTTAGAACAACTAGAAGTTAAGACGAGCGACCAAATGAGGCCCACTTACTTGCCTTAGTGTATCTCATTGTGGACTAGAGAGTTCATATAAACGAACACTTGTAGTCCCATGTGGATATGTGAGTCGACGACACAAAGCTAGAACTCGCATTGGAGGATTTTGGGTGCTTACTTACGGCAAGGTTGTCCCACACACACATGCAATCAACATGAATTTGAGTTTGGTTGGTTGAAAGGGAGCATAAATAGGCTAGGCACATCCGTTTCACTCAAGCTTGTTAAAGAAGGCTCCTCTAATGCGACTCTACTAACTTAAGCACTAGCACAAACACATTACGCAAGCCCTTTCTCCCTTCCTTCCCATCATTTTCACTATGCCATGGTTTAATCATTCTCAACCCCCCAAATTGCACTTTCTCTAAGTAGGTTTAACATCGAACTTTGAAGCAAAGTGACTCCTCTTCACATTGACTAGACACACTTAATTTACGGTCTCGGTCTCTCTCTCTCTTATTGTCTCAAGCACGCGGACGTCCGAGGGCCACTTCACACACGAGCCAAGAGTCATTCCATGAAATTGTGAGAGCCCAAAAGAAAATGTCCAAAGGCCGTCCCAACACACCTCCAAAATCATGCAGTGTAGTCACGGATTCTCAAGTGTAGTGGGAGGTCATATGTGACTGGGCCCTCAACCAAGTGCTATTTCAATGAATTTCTATTCATGCATGTCCTCACGAATGATCAAATAGAATAAATCAACGATTGTGAGCATTTGGAGTGCCATGGTCTCCCAATGGTTTTGTGTTAAGCCTACCTCCAAAAGGTGGCTTTTGAAAATAGTCCAAGTGACCATGAAACATGATCCATTTGATGCCATGTAGGAATCCATGTAGACTTTACATCCGTCTTGCAATCACTTACTCCGTTGGTCCCTCAAACGTAGTGTGAAGTGAACTTGGACCGGCTCCGCCTTTCCAACCAATGAGAGTGCTTAAGTGTAATGGTCATGGGCTCTCAGTCTCGTGTGTGAAGTGGCCCTGAAGCAACCACGGTTTTGTAGTAAGAGCAAGTTTATATTTATGGTATGTGTGTGTGTATGTATATATATAGAACGATTTGATGGATCCCATGTGATCGTGCGTTTTGACACTTAACTTCAACTTCATGCTTTAGACATGCAACTCCAAAACGCCTACGCAAAGTACATGGCATTTTTTTGGTGCACATTACAACATGCAACCACCGATTTTTTTGCTTGTTGTCGGGCGCCACAAAGTCGTGAGGGCAAGAAAGAGTGGTTCAATCAACATGAGGAGGTTGACAAGTGAAGAGTGGATATGAAAGTGGTGCAACAAACTACACTTCCCAAGTACATTGTCACACACACTAACTACCAAACAAAACAAAAACAAAATACACACTAATTCACAAATCAAATTCACTAATTAATGTATCTCACACTTATTTGCAAATCAAAATAATTACACAACTGACAAATCTATTTATCCATCATATATATTCACCGCAATGTTTCCAATTGTAAAGATTTCTTGATTTACTTGTTTTTGGTAAGGAATTGAACTTTATAACATGCGACCTAAAATTATCTCACTTAAATGTCTATTGCAAAAGGAATATTAGAAATAAACATGTGAATAATTGTTAGAATTAAATAACCAAATATCCAGTGAAGTGTAAAGCAAACTAAATTAAAAGAATAAGCTATGGTATTGGCACATGAACTAATTTGTCGTGGCCTATAGTTTTGAAGCCTCACATATGGAAGTCCTTTAGTCGGTCTAGATAAGAACGATTGTCCAATTGCCTCATTAAAATTCAAATAAATCAATGAATGTTGTAACCCACATGGTTGTTACTATAACATTTTGTGATCCATTAAATAATTAAATAATTAAGGAGAGATTGTTGTTCATATTAGGGTGCCCTTGGGCATGATTACATGTGGTTTTAGGTTATTGAAAAAGATTATTGATGAGTTGTGACTCCATGCATTAAAATCAATGGTATAGCAAGTTGTGATTTTTGGACTATGGTTGGTTGTAAGGGACATAAGACACAATTGCATGTACTACATTGAATGACCCTCATAATCCGGTCCTTAATCTCATCATTTCCTAAACCCAAATGAAACAAAGTCTTACTTATGTTTGATACTTAAATCTCATTCTAAAGCCATTATGATATATCAATCAACCTAATAATCACACTTAGAGTTCAATTTGACAGTTATTTATTCTTCCTTGTGTGGGTTTTTGAACATAATGCAATCCAAAAACATATATACACAATATCACCAACCACAAAGTTAGAGCTCACACTAACATTGTCGGAAACAATGAGGTTGATAAGTTGGCCAAACAAGGAGTGGAACAACCCCCCGCATCTTGGACACCCCCTTCCAACTCATCGACCATCAAACACCATATTGGCCATCTATCTACCCACCTCCACACAACATGATGGCTCATGTCCCAACCTCAAAAACAACATAGATGAAGAGTATGTAAGTGCACTCATCTCCCATGTAATTTAAATTATTAAAAGAAAAAAATACACTACCATATGCAGTCAAATGGCTCTCTAATACCAAAGTACATATAAAATGGTCAAATCTATTTTGGGATGCATCCTAGATTACTGACGTGTAAACTACACATACCCTCAAATTTCAATACGGAAGATACCTAGGGAACTACCAAAAAAATAAAATACATCCTTAAACAAGCCATATCCCCAACATGTAACCTATACACATCCCTCCAAAATGACACATGCCTCCATCTACTATAATATTGCACAAGTAAGCACATAAACAACTTAAGGAGAAATCAATACAATAAAGTAGTACATGCACCCTCCAACACATTGTTTGCCCACCCCACAACCAAATGGTTTACCCTAATTAGCGCATGCAAAACTAAGGACCACACACCTGACAACACCATCCCCTCTTGGCTACTCCCATGCACATGTTACTTACCAAGATGTAAATGCCTAGCCAGACTTCAGCCATATATATTATGCCTCTTAGGAGCCCCACCCTTCATACCCAACCCAAACCTCATAGTAAAAATGTTTGAATTCACTTACTGCAATGATAGGTTCCCTGCCAAAGTTACACACCAAAAACTAGATAAATACACCATTCTACACCCACTCATGGTGGACAATACTTCCACCCATTATAATCACAACACTATCCACAAAACAACTACTAAACAACTCCAAAACCTACATACGTACCCCGAGCTCCAAAACCTACATACCCCCAGCTCCAAAACCTATGGACTAATGGAATCCTTTTCACCAATTGCTATAAACTACCTAACACACATTATTACAAATAATAAGAAATTAGAAAAGAAACAAGGCCCAATCCCACTAGCGCCAATACTATAAACTAACATAGAGCACATAGACCTAACACTAGCCACGCGGTTCTCCTATGGAAATAGGCATTAAGCCATCCCCATTCCCATGCTCACGCAGGCATGGCAAGGAGGCGGTGAACGGACATCACATGTCAATGTAAAAACATTGATGTTCCTTTTTTTCTTTCGTATTGGAGTACAAGATGTAGAATTCACTTCAACTTAATGCTTCTCAAAATTGACAGATTATAGCCACTGATGGCCTAATCATCCCAAAATGCAACTCTCGATTTCAATGATTGAATCTCTTTCAAAAGTGTACCCCCCCCCCCCCCACCGTGGTTGTTGGAGTCATCTATCATATCCATTGTTATTTTTGACAAACCTTTAACTTGTATTTGCAAAATTTACATTTTGAGATAATTGGCACATACAATTGGATCAATCTATGTACCTAAACTCACCAAAATGTCAAGAATATGTTGTGCATGACATGTGTTCTTGCAAAGAGTGTGGCACAAACAATACAAAAGTGCAAGACATTCTATCAACCTAGCATTCAAAAGATTCAAAAGTTTCAAAATGGTCATACTTGGTATGCCATGCAATCACGTTTTTCCCTCCTTTGACTCTAGACTTCACATGTTACCTAAAAAGCGGCTAGCTAGGTGTTGATAACAGCTAACATAGCTACTCTCATTAAAAAAATGCATTCCTTTTCAATTGGCAAACGAGTGAGTCTTAATAATTAAGGATATTAGGTGGGCTACCGTTATTCGGTTGCTTTTCTTTTTGAGGGCACCTATTTACGAGTGGTATGTGGTTTGGTGCGGCTCCAAGAACGGATACTAGAAAGACACTTCTTTAAAGACATTGGCTTGCATGCTAAAAAAATGAAATGATCACCATCCTAGGTTCAAATAATGAACATGATTTAGGGTGTTGGGAGGCAACTATATGACTATTAAATGAGCACGAGCCTATATTCACTTGACAATGAATGAAATATTACAAGCAAAGTGGCTACATCCTTGATTTGGGTATGGTAACCATCTTGTTATTGAACTTGAACTGACATGTAAATGATCACCTTTCATAGCGGCGTTTCTTCTTCCCCTTGTCCACATCATTAAATGTTCCAATGAACAATACGAGCTCTTTGTGTGAGGGAATGGAGATGATTAAGAGTTAGTTTACACTAAAGATTCAAGACCACATAAACTCCAAAATCGAGTGATCATATTGGTTGAGAGCACAATGTGGACCGAATGAGTTTACACTAGGGATTGGGTCCCATTTATGAAACTACGAAGTGGTGCTAATGCCACATCACTTTCCCACCATATCATGGTAGTCCCCACTCAAGAAAATACTGCTCCTAGTTTGAGAAACCAAACTTCAAGCTCGGGTCCGATCTTGAGTTTAGATTTGTTTGTGAGCCAAGTTCGTTACGAGGTGTTTTGGACTTGAACCATAATACAAATCCAGCCTTATGAATTCAAGATTGGACCCAAATGTGAAGTGTGGTTTCTGAAACTAGGATATCATTTTCTTGGGTTGGTACCACCGACATTTGGCAAGAAAATGATGCCACATCAACGCAACTTCAATTTTTTAAACCTTGAACCCAAACCCTAGTGTAAACTTGTGGGGTCCAAAAATTTCTCTCAACCAATAGGATTGCTCAATTTTTGGAGTTTCCCTTGGTCTAAACCCACCCTAAGCAATGATTTTAATTTCAAATTCCGAAGAGAGGATTAGTGGCTACAACCATGGGAGTGATAAAGCCACATATGGACAATCATACAAATTTTGGCACAAAAAATACATGTTCATCCAAAAGTTGACAATTTCCTTTATTTTGCGATCTTATTGGTGATCGTTGAGCTATTCCATCCACAAAAAAAATCATGAAATAATCACATAATAACTCTATTCTATTTTGGAGTCGTAAATTAGCAATAAATAACCGTGTTAAAATTCACTAACCCTAAGTGAAGAGGTAGCATAAAGAAGTAAAAAAAAAATGAATGTTTGAGCAATCCATTGGCCATACTCTGAACAAGAGTTATTTGTTTCATTGGTAGAGATTAATGCCTATCCTTTCGGTAGGTGGGTTCATTTTGTGTAGTTAGATGATTTGAATAGGTGACCCTTATGTGGGTGGATGAAGAAGCGACACATTCATGGTAAGAGAATTGACATCATGGAGTTGCTGGAGTGCCAACTTATTACATCAACTTCATCGATGGGATTCTATTGCTTTGCAAATGTACTAAAGTACGACAATATGAAAATATGAAGTAGATATATGGAGGAATAATTTAATGTTGTTGGCATGTATTAGAAGGTGTTACCTACTTGAACATGTCCCTTCCATGTGCGAGTACATTTTGCAATAATTAGATGTTGTCATGTTTTGAAGCTTTCTTGAAAGTCTAATCAACTGGTATTTAGGTAATTCCGAACATTTGACGAGTTCATAAACATGCAAGCAATTTTGGGAAATGTGAACACTTGTGATGTCAGTGATGTTATTTTATGTTGAAAGATTGCATATATGAAGTGCACATATAGTACATTTGGCATCCTATTACAACGGTTTTATCAAAGTGGGTGTGCAACCGCAACTTGGTCCGGAATTGGTGAAAATTTATGAATTTACCTAAATACTAGTTAATCTTCCATATGTACTTGTATACCTAATAGTCTCATGTATCCAATCCGCAAGTTACACGATCTTAAGAACATGATCATGCAATGATGTATGGAGGTTGTTTTGTGCACTCATAGAGATAGACTACATGAACTTGAGTATATGTGTATGTGTGAAATCGAGTTGATTTTGATGTACCAATCGTTATCAACATATGAGTCCTAGACAATCATCATGCGTTGGTGAAAGATATATGCTTATTTTTCATGTTAATTGATTTACAAATTTCTCAATGATGCATGGTAGTTTTCACATGACAAGTGGCAATTGCCCGTCATTCATATGCTTACAATGTGGACAAAGAAGTAAAAGGGAGTAAAAGGAAAAGAAAAAATTGATGATAATGAAGGGGTTTGTGTGCCAATGGTTGGAATGACACGCTTGTTTTAGGGTTTGCACAAGGGTAAATTGCATACCTTGCAGTAGGAGAGAGGATCACACACAAGCATATATCTAATCTATCCAACATAAAAATGCAAACCATCTAGGATTGTGCCCAATTCATATTAAATGACTTGGAGCATACTAATACGGGGTCTTTGAACCTATTTTAGTGTTACTTCAACTAAAAATAATAACCTCCATGTTGCATGTTGTTCAAAGGCTTTTTATGGCGGACGAATTAGAGGTATGCTTGTTTGCAGTAGTTCCCTCTCTCCTTTTGATAGGTGGATTTCATTGCTACATTGATAATTTCATCAAGTGAGGTGGGCTAATAGTGCGTGTGGGGAACATGTGAAGGTGATATTAAATTTCTTTACATTGTGAAATTAGTGCCACAAGAAAATCCAAGCATTTGGGAGTCCAAAGTGTGAAAGTGCCGGAAACTCTCAATTTATTGGTGTTAGGAGATGCCTTGACAGTGAGTGGCGTTAACTGTAAAGAAAGAAGCCTATTTGAGCTCACCAAACAAACTATACACTCTTCAAACACCTTAGAACACGCACTGGATTTCTCGAAATGTACGAGAAATGAACATGTATTCATGAATTTAGTATCACTCGGTAAGAATTTCAATCCTCACTACTTTAGTATTGCATGGTTTGGGAATTAGTACCACACGCAACATGATAATTAACGTAGACATATAAACGCCCGTGTATTAAACTTTAGCTCCAACTTGTAGGTTTACATCTCCAAGAGAATATAATGGCTATGGTGCATGGAGGTTGTTCTTTCCATAAAAAAAAATTCATACAAATTCTTAAGTATCATATGTGAATTTGTTTCTTACTTCATATTTGTAATAGGTCATGTTAAGTTTCACAGGCCAACTAAAAGTCATACTACTACTTGTGAGAGGCTCGTAAATGCCAATAATGTGCAAATGAAGGAAACTTTCAAAGGCTAAGAATTTGCCTTTCCTAGATGATACCTTGGGTTGAAGGTGTTGTTGCATCTTTTATTCTGGAGGTCAGAGGCGGCATTATAAAATATATTTTTAAATATTTCAGAATATTTGTAATGTTTTGTTTATTGAAAATTATTGAAGACATCAATCCGTGAGGTCCTTTATGACAAATCATTGTCGAAAACATTCCCCTCTTCCATGATCAGTTCTTCGAGCTCTTCTCTGCCCAAGTTTTGATCCAAGAACGAAGACATTGTGAATGCAAACCATAATCCACGATTTGTCTGGTGTGGTGTGTGGCATGTTCTGTATTCCGGTATTTGTCAATTCGTGTGGTAATGCTTAGGGCTTAGGCATTGCCGTTGAGTTTGAATGTATTGATGCTATATGGTAATACAACAAAATTGACAAAATTGCAAGTGTCTATATTCACCCTACTAACCTGGACTGGGTGTGGTAGTGAATTTAGAATTAAAAACATAAAAATGCCTCAAAATTTACTGAGTATTTTTAAAATAAATGAAAGTTGGTGCACCACTAGTTGAAGTAATGAAAATTGGGAAAAGTAGTAACTAACGGTAAAAACTAAACTGTATTTATGGCTCGGTATGTTGAAATAAGCAATCCATTTGATATTCAACACATAAAGGCTACATGCAAAGTTGGGTAATAAAACATTTTTTTACTTGACATTTAGCCCGGGTAGTGATACACATTGTAGACCTATATTTGTCACAAACGTTTGCTCAAGGAAACCACCCACCTTTGCCCAAGAACAACAAGACACAAAGAGAAGACGGCGACGAAGCCTAATGTTGCAATCTCATCCCATCCATTACTTCACATAATGAGAGAGAGAGAGGGAGAGAGTTCTTCAAAGCTTTTCAAACTCAGAGTTTGATCTTCCTCTTTTCAGAGGCCTTTTTCCTTTTTATTCTTCATCAAAATGAAGCAATGATAGGTGAGTGAGATTTTATTTCATCACAAGTCTAGTACATCACTAAACATACTACGGAGTAGTATGCAATATTGTGTTCATGGATTCAATGCTATGTTCTACACATCTAGTTATCCCGGGGGTGCACCTTTCATTAGAACCAATAATCACGTGCGTTCACAACATACTCTTGAAACCCCCTATATATGAGTTTTTATTTTTATTTTAAAAAATATCTTTTGGTTGTTGTTGTCGTCGTCGTCGTCGTCGTAAAATTTAGCAATACATGTACAATTTCAATGATATAAGTACAAGTATCAATATGAATATATAATAGTATCATTATATGTATAATCCTTCATGTATTTTTGAATAACAATATGTATAATGCGAAACCTAGCATTCATCAATAAAGTTGTTGAAGACTTTTTCAATTTCCCGATGACACTCAGAAGCATCTAAGTTCTGCAATATATGTCATAGAAGCTAATGCAATTGTTGTTTCTAGGCGTACCATCGACTGATCAATACGATTGTATGTTTGCTTATTGTTGGTTCCTTTGTGATACTAATGTAAGCTAGTCTACATGTTTGATGGGGAATCCGTCAAGTCAATTGGATCCCTACACTTCACCTAACGAACACCAAACTTTCTACGCATCCCGTAAACCTTCCCAACAAATCAAATCTTAATTGGAGCTGATTTTCTTGCTATACCTCATTTTGTTTTTTAAACAATTTCATCTTCAAGTGTGTTCAAAAAGCACACTCCATAATCATAACCAAGATTTCATACAATATCATGGTTTATGGCGGTTTTATATCTAAGTTGCCAAGCTTAATCCAAGTCATTTGATCTTTAGATCAAGTTGGATTGCCATTCAAAATTGCGTAGCAAATGTACTTTTGAAATTTTTATAATCCCCTACCTCTACATAGGCCACAATAAACTTCACATTAAAAATAACTTATGCTTTAAAGTTCAGTGACACTACCATACAAGTCCAAATGTTACACATGTTTTAAAGGTCCTTCATACACATACATAACTACAAGTTTTAATTTGTGTAGCACACGTATACATAATACATAAAAGTTCAAATAATTACCCCCTTTGTGCACTCATGTATAGTTGTATGTGATTTGCATAGTGCACCCCTTGGGCTAGTAATTTGATTGGAAACTCAACAAGGAATATGTATGCTTATCAAATTAACTAGATACCCGACTATGTTTTTTTGCTTTGAAGTCAAAACATAGTAGCAAGGTTTGGCATATTGGTATAAAATCAAGTATTGCGATGTTATAATACATGCCTTGGTATCAAATAATTATCACCTATGGCAACTAAGTTCAAGAGATAGTCCAACACATGACTACACTATGTTCAATGCTTAAATGTTAATGTTACAACCAAATACTAAAGCAATGACGTGATATGGAGGCTTGCAAACCTCATTTGTTATTTGCTAGAAAATATTTGCAATGTCTCAATTGCTCTCATGGAATTTGTGTTTACATCAAATAACTAGTCAAAGCACCATAAATAACTTTCACTGGTGTATTATTTCAAGAGTAAAAGACCATTTAAACACAAGCAACACACTATTGTTGGTGTTCACAATGTGAAAAACCAACCTCACCTAGACCCATGCCAACTCAAATATATAATTGTGTGCTAGAAAGGGTGGCTTGCCATGTATCTTCACTTGGGCTCAATTATATTCCATGCCACACATTTATCCCACCTATCAGTTCATTGAGAAATTGCAAACATTTACACTTAATATAACTATACGTAATATACAAACATCATCTTTTGCCTTATTGTGTAACTTTCTTGAAAAGTATGAATCTCTTGTATGCAAACACCACATCTCTTCCACACTCAACGCATATCGATTGAGCCGCAATGAATAAACCAAGCCAAGGATTCTCCCCCTCAAGCTTAGAAAAGAGTCTTCACATGAAGGTATTTTAGAATTTAAGTATTAATATAATAAGGTGCAGTGGCTACATTAGGTCATGGAAACCCTAAGTGAAGTGCGTGATTACTCCCTTGACCATAGGTACACTAAATATGTTCTTTAGTGTCACCAATTCTAATTGCCTTGCTCAACACTAATTGTAAACCGCGGTATAGTGTTACCAACACTAAATGTTAACCCAACATTTTTTTGTCATTCCTTGTAACTTGTTTGGGGGAGGTGGGGGGGGGGGGGATTATAGATTTACAGTGCAATCATCCATGACAATGTTTCATCCGAAGTTGCTAACAAGAGAAGGCATGGTATTGCCCAATGGATGAACTCATCCATCATCCATGACAATATTTGTTCACTTATTCATTAAAAATGTCATCCAAAAAGTTACCATAGTGACATTAAAATAAATATAATATATTGTGTAGTTAACTCATGGTTAAGTAAAATGTAGTGCCTAACAATGCTATAAATTCTACTCAATATTCTAAACTTTGTAAGAGGTTAATCAATTTGGAGAGAGAGAGAGAGAGAGAGAGAGAGAGAGAGAGAGAGAGAGAGAGAATTCATGCTTTGTGGGGTTTGAAGAGTAGTATGAAGCTTTGTAAGGAAGTCCCCTCCCCCCCCCCCACCCCCACGCAATTGTCATATCTACTATGGATGAGAAACTTGCATATCATGTTGGAAAATTTGCAGCAACGGCTCCCACATGTCACCCATCACCGTATTCACAAACATTTGTAGAATGCGCATTTGGCCACCCTCATTTTCCAATAAAATGAGCCTGTTTGCGACCACTACAAAACTCGTCACCAACATAATGAGATGAACAATGCATGCCCTTAGTTACCCTTGGAAGTCCCACCTAAAAGTGATTCATTTGCACTTAGAGTTCTATCATTTACTGTCAATATACTAGGCTATTTTAATCGTTGAATGCTTTAAATCATAATGTAAACCCTGGGCGGTGAAGAACCCATTTCGTAGCTAATCATAATGCTCCATCCATTCCCCTAAAATTCTCGACTGGTGCACTTCTTGACCGGAGTCTAAACCCTAAACCCTAAACCCTTAGAAAGCCTATCACTTAAAATGAGAGACCAATTTCACAGTGATTATTGGATGAGACACTCGAAGCGTTCCATAGAATTATAGCGTGGTCTGGTGGAGATGTAATTTTCCCCTCCATCCATACCCTGCATCTCCAAACCCCTTAAACCCTAACCCTAATGTGCTTAAACCCTGCTCCCAACACTCCCAAATCTTGCTTCGGAACGCGGTCTCGTCAGAAATTTGTTTCGAAGCCAGAAATCTGGCCACGGTGTTGAGCTGAACTTTTGCACCAAAGTTGCAGTTCTGGACGAAATGCTGTGTCCGCCTAAAGTCTTGGAATGCTGAGGTGAACTTGTCCCGGAAGTTGTGTTTCGAAGGGTATAACATCAGGGTTTAAGGGTTTAAGGTTGGATTGTGTTCTGCTGCTGCATTGGCGACGAGGAGGGTAATAGAAAGGATTAGGCAAGATGGGGAAGTCGGTGAAGAGCGTGAAGAAGTTCTCGAAGAAGCACTTGGGAGCGACGATTGCACGGAGGCATAAGCTCAAGCCTATGAACAATGCTCTCCGCAAGAAAAGAGATGCACAGCTCTCTGCCGGTGAGATTCGTGCTGCGAATTCTCAATGTAATGTGAAGAAGGGTTGCAGAATAAGAATCTGGAATAAGTTACATTTGTGCTCAAGAAGGGAAAGTGTAGAGGTATTTAAACTTTGGGATATTTTTTGCCTTATCATAAATCACTCTTCAGGAGATTTGGGGCGGACTTAATATGCAATTAGTATTCCTCGGCATTCGGATGATTAGGGTGTGCGGGCCAGTAACGGATACTTCCAACTCCACATACACTTTTGGCCGTTGAATGGGATTGCAAGTTGTCTCATGTGGTTAGCAAATATGAATTCTTGAAGATTGTCGCTTCAAGTGTCAAAATCGGACTTGAAATGCAGAAGTTATACGAGGTCAAAGTGGGGAGTCTTCTTTCTCTTCAAGGGATCACAAAGGCCCTCCCAATTACGTTAACTACTAAACCTAGAATGGTGTCTTTATCTTGATCACAAAATCCAATCTCATCGGAAAAATTGTTTCTTTTGGTGTCCGTTCTTAACTGTAAGCCTTGCCATATACCACTCAAATATTGGTGTCGGTATAAGACTTAGTGTTCCATTAAGACCCGCAAACCTTATGAGCTTCATCGGCAAGAAGCTCTCTTTTGCGATAGTATATATACCTCCACATTCAGGTCTCACCTTGTGAGTTCATTAAAGTTGGAAGTGAAATTACGCACATTTTAGAGATAATTTGTTTTGTTTTGTTTTTGAACCTGCCTGCAGGTTATGCAGAGGACCAAGCTGCTGCCAAAGCGGAGGCAGCTAAATTGGAAAATAAAGCCGCGAGGAAGGCAAAGTAAGTGGACATCTGGTTATTCAAGTCTGACCTAAGTTTTTGCTCATTCTCAATGTGGCTTACAATAGGGGACTTCCCTGTTCAAATGGGACATATGTCTGGTTCCCATCATCCGGCATTTAGAACTTAGCCTCATTATTTGGTAATGAAATTATGGTTGCAGGAGGGTACAGGATATGAGTGTGGACGAGTTGATGCAAGGAGATTTTTTGGAGAACGCTAGTGATGGAGACGAGGACAAAGAGGACCCATCTGTGGATGATGGACTTTCAAACGAGGTATATATCATTAGGCTATCTGTATTTTGGCTACACCAGCATGTAAATTGGTAGTCTGTCAGTAGATGTTACAATCAAGTCAGTGGTGGCTAATTAATGTCAGACTGGCAGAAGTAAATCCTACACATCAATTGATTGCGGAAAAGAGTGTTTGTCTTAATAATCGGTAATGTAGAATGTTCTCTGCCTTTGAGTTTTAGTTCCCTGTCGTTTTCCACACTTACATGCCTAGGGTGAGCTGGTTTGCTATTCCTATGATGTGATATAAGTTTTTGGTATTGAATATGATGTGGAGATTAGTTGTATTGTGGAGTCTCAAAAATACGTACTTTAGTGATGTATACTAACAGTTGGGCATATTGAATGATTGTAGGATGATGATGATGATGATGAAGATGGTCTGGATATTGCTTCAGCTGATTTGGATGCTGATATGTCCAATGAAGGTAAGTTAACTTGATTCAGAACATTTATCTGATAGTCCTCCACTTGGGAAACGGAGATAGTAGCCTTGAGTGGGGACTTTGACAGAAAACCCAAACCATGAATGTCCACTTGAAAGTACTTGGAACTGCAAACATCATGATCGTTCTACCTAAGTGGTTCTATGGTGCTTCCACTTCTAGATGATGAAGATGAAGATGAAGATGGTACCGGGTTGGGTTCTCAAAACAAACTTCTCAAGTCTGAAGTTTCTAAGCACAAGCAGCAGCTTGAACGCCTGCAGCAGAAGGTAATTGAAATCTATCAGTTCTTTGCCTCTTCTCCTTGTTGCATTGACCATCTTTCAGAAATGGTGGTGACTTCTTTTTGCTAGAATATCCTTGTGTTCTTGAGGAAGAAGGCAAGGGCTTTGCGATTCAGGATTCTTTGTAACTAATTCTTGGACAATTATGGGCTTCAAGCAGCTTGTGTTGTTGTGTAATGGATAGTGAGTCTTAAGTGATAGATCATGTGCTTTCTTACCGACTTAATACCTCTGTTGTGATGCATGTGTTTCCAGGATCCAGAATTTTATCAGTTTCTGAAAGAGCATGATAAGGAGCTGCTTGACTTTGATGATGAAGATGGAGAGGTGCTTGCAGCTCCTCTTTTTATTTCCAGATCTTGTCCTTGCACATTCTTGGAAGTTCTACATGCTAATGAGCTATTGCTGTTATTGATCTGCAAAGATTATATCTTCTCACCTCTTGGATGGTTTGATAAGCTCACTGCAATGGCCTTGTTTTTGCCCATATGACTTGGTTCTGCTGGCAATGTTTTAACAAATCAGGCAGATATTTCCATATTTCAGTTGCTCTCCACTACTGTTTTGAACAGTAATTGCATTTCTGAGACTAGAAGGGTCCTATTCGAGAACACATATTGAGGTGTACTGGGGAATGGTTAATTGTGTGATATAGGGCTCTGAACGAGAGGAGGATGAAGAGGAGAAGGAAGGAAGTGCTGGTGAAGAAAGAGGTGAGGATGAGGCATCTGTGAGCCTCTCTACAGCACTTGTGGACGCATGGTGTACAGCCGTTAAGGAAAAGCAGCATGTGGGAGCATTGAAAAATCTTCTTCGAGCTTTTCGTACAGCCTGTCATTATGGTGATGGAGAAATGGAGGATGTTGGATCCAAATTCAATATTACAAACAGCCACGTGTTCAACAAAATCATGCTTTTTGTGCTCGTTGAGATCGATACCGTATTTAAAAAAATGCTTGGCTTGGCTGATATGAATGAGAAGAAGAGTGGATCTGTAGAGGTTCAAAAGCTATCAAAGTGGAAGAAGTTGGAACCCTTTGTCAAGACCTACTTGGGCAATGCCTTGCATATATTGAATCAAATGACAGACAACCAGATGATAGCTTTCACTGTGCGTCGATTGAAGGCTTCTGTGATATTTCTGGCAGCATTTCCTATTTTAGCAAGGAAGTACATGAAGGTATGAACTACTTGCTTAATTGAAGAACTACAATTGGGTTTGCATTACTGAGGAATCCAGCAGTATATTTCATTCATCTAGTTGTCATTCTGGAATCTCTACCTTGACTCTATTGTGCCTTGTGTAGGTTGCTTTGCACTTCTGGGGTAGTGGAGAAGGGGCCCTCCCACTTCTGTCATTTATGTTTGTTCGAGAGATGGCTCTGCGTTTAGGATCCGATTACCTGGAGGCATGTCTAAAGGGAATGTACAAGGAGTATGTTGCAAATTCCAGATTCGTCAATCCAACATCAGCTCCAAGGATACAATTTATGGCAAGCTGTGTAGTAGAGCTTTATGGTATCGATACATCAGCCTCATATCAAAATGCCTTTATCTTCATCCGTCAATTGGCTATTGTTCTTCGCAATGCTCTTACCATGAAGACCAAGGTAATTCATAAGGCTTGTAATCATCTCTGGTCTATTTCAGTGCACTGCTTTGAATTCTTTGTTTAGTCTTGGATTTTGATTAACTCAAGAACCCTGCTCAGTAATGTTCATCAACTTGTTGTCCTTGGTCCAAACGAAAATTTGATGATAGATCCACAAGTAGGATGAGGAATTAGAGGCTCATGAATTTTCATTTGTAATTGGACGTGTAGTTTAAATAGAGTACAATGGACGATGGTTTGTCCAGCATCTGATTTGTGAATATATTGATCTACAGGACTCATTTAAACAGGTATATAGGTGGCAGTACATAAACTCCTTGAATGTGTGGGTGAGGGTACTCTCAACCTACAGTGAGCAGCTACGCCCTCTGGTATATCCATTATCACAGGTGATTGAAGGAGTATTGCACTTGGTGCCTACTGCTCGTTACTTCCCTCTGCGGTTGCATTGTGTTCAAATGCTCAACAGACTTGCAGCTGCCACTCATACTTTTATCCCTGTCGCATCATTGCTCCTGGATATGCTACAATTCAAGGACCTGCACATGAACCCTACTGGTGGTGTTGGGAAGGCTCTTGATTTCTCAACTGTAGTCAAGGTACAGGTTTTTTTTTGTATATTTTTACTAAAATCTATGTCTCGACTGCTCAGCCAATATTGCATGGATACGTGGAAGCATAACCAATTGAACTCCTTGAAGAGGATATGAATTTGTCTGGGAGGGGTTTAGATCTGCAGAGATTGCTTAGCGAGGGTTAGGAATGCTTGCTTTAATATTGAATTTTTCAAATGGGCTCTTTTTGTCATGGAGCATATGAAGGTCTCCAAGAGGATGGCGTTCATTACTTAATGGATGTGCTGGTGCAGGTCTCGAAGCCTGTTCTGAAGACAAGGACATTCCAAGAAGACTGTGTATCAGGGGTAGTGGAGCAGCTAACAGAGCACTTGGCTCAAAATAGTTATTCTGTTGCGTTTCCTGAGCTGGCTGTAGTACCACTTGTACAGCTGCGACGACTGATTAAGGACATTACAGTTGATAGGTTCCGCAAACAATTCAAGGTGTTGGTGGAGCAGGTGATTCCTACATTATGAAGTGTGCCATTGGATTTTCAAATTATATAGGGACATAAACTGCAAGGAACTCTTAATTATTATTGTTGACAGCAAATCTGACTCACATTATTGGCCCCATCATCAAAAAATAATATCTTACATTCAACAATCCAGGCAGCCAAGTGCTATTTGACTAGTTCATAATAGGAAGGGTCTGAAGGTTGCTGCTTGATGAGGCTTGTAGAAGGTTGGCATTCTTTGAATCTGCTGAACTTGGAGTGCCTTGCAGATAGAGAAGAATGTTGAGTATGTGGGGAAGAAACGAGATGGTGTGTCATTTTCCCCAAAGGATATCTCTGCAGCAGCATCTTTTCTCGAGGTTTCATTTCTTTCTCTCTGTAGTCATTCCTTAAGTAAATTTGATTATTTTTTAAGTTGTCTCCGTCATTACTCACTATTGGGTTTGCTGAGATTCAGGAGGAAAAGAAGGCTGGTGCCAGTCCTTTGTCTCAATATGCTGCTTCCTTGCAGCAGCGAGCTGCACAGCGGCAAGCTGCTCTTCATACTACCAGGTCTTTCCTTATTTCAAAGCTTATGTATGTGTAATCAAGGTGCATTTGTGAAGATGGCTATGTGTTCTTTTGAGTTTGAAAGGGCCAGGATGGCTAAAATGATGCATGTATACTCACGTGGGGCAATGTTGCAGTGTGGTGGTGGGTGGCGTAAAGGACCATATTGACAGTGATAACGATGACGAGGATGAGGAGATGGTTCTCGAGGAGGGGGTTAAGGCTTTTGGCAATGACTGGTTGCCACCTAAGAAAACAGCAGAGTATGTCACTGATCACTTTGGACTTTCTTATCTCTTGTTTGGTCTGCAAATTATTTGATCAAATCTTTGTTGGAGTTCTTGAAGTTTTCTTATCACCTAGATGCCGAAGCAGAGCATCTTCTATGAGTCCGTATGGGGTTGTGCCATGTTGAGTTATCAAAGGTCTTACTGTGTTTTAAACTTTTTGAATTGATGGCACAGGGAGAAAGCTGCGGAGAATGCTGCAAAGAAACCAGTGAAGAAGGGACAAGTGGACACATCAGCTGCAGGGGGTAACGAAGATGATGATGTCTTGGAAGACCTGGAGCTCTCTTCATCTGATGAAGAAGACGATGATGCTGGTTTCAATGCAAGTGGGGATGAGGATGGCTCCGGTGCAGATTCTGATTCTGATTCTGATTCTGATGACGAGGAACAGGCTACCTTGAAGAAGCGACAAAAAGTGTCTGCGAAAGAGCATTTGGAACCAAACTCGAACGGAAAGCCTGCAAAGAAAGAGTTCAGTGATGGCAAGAGGGGTGCGTTTGGATTTGGTGGGAGCAGCAGCAGGGTAGGGTCACCAGGAGGATCCAGAGGTGGTAGAGGCTCATCAGAAGGTGGTAGAGGAGGATTCAGGGGAGGAAGACGAGGCTCATCTGAAGGTAGCAGAGGGGGATTCCGAGGTCGATCGGGAGGGCAATCACCAGGAGGTGACAGAGGGGGATTTGGAGGTCGTTCAGGAGGGCGATCACCAGGTGGTGGAAGAGGGGGATTTGGAGGCCGTTCAGGAGGGCGATCACCAGGTGGTGGCAGAGGGGGATTTGGAGGCCGATCATCAGGCGGTGTCAGAGGCGGTAGAGGGGGAAGGGGTGGAAGAGGGAGAGGGTTTGATTAGAAAGCACATGTTCGTTTAGCTCTAGGTTTAGCTCTAGGTTTAGTACTAGGTTTATAGTAACTGAAGCTCTTTTCATCTGATGAAGAAAGACGACAAGGCTGATTTTGACTGATTTAGCAAGGAGGAGGATGGCTCCGGTGCAGATTCTCATGATGATGATGAGGATAAGGAATATGCTACCCCCATGAAGTGGCAAAAGACGTCCATGAAAGAGCACTTGGAACCAAACTCAAACGGAGAGCCTGCAAAGGAGTTCAATGCAAGCAAGTGGGGCGGATTTGGTTTTGGCAGGTCAGGGAAGGAAGACGAGGCTCTTCTCAAGGTTGCAGAGGGGATTCAGAGGGCGTTTGCCAGGTGGTGGCAGAGCTGGTTCGGGAGGAAGAATGGGTGTAAGAAGCTCTGGTGACTTCGAGGCAAGAGAAGGGAGAGGGTTTGATTAGAAGAAGTATGCATTGATGTAGTATTAGGTTTAGTGTTACATTAACCAGTGTAGGAAGCAAGTGCACACCTATTCTTGCGTATCATTTTTTTGTAGTCTTCTAGAACAAGAGATGTATTTTTACAGTCGAAACATCAGAAATTTAAAACTAGAGGTGGAGGACTTGCAAGCACAATGGCAGCTCTGTTATAAAATTTGGTTTTG
This sequence comes from Polytrichum commune, assembly GCA_950295325.1. Lineage (NCBI taxonomy): Eukaryota > Viridiplantae > Streptophyta > Polytrichopsida > Polytrichales > Polytrichaceae > Polytrichum > Polytrichum commune. Next base: position 43,479,261 of record OX485807.1, read on the forward strand.
GGATGCTACCAAACGGTGAGTATTCCTACTAGAGGTCATCAATGCGCTCCTGCTTCGTTTTTTGGGTTTCTGTTTGATAGCTATTGAATTTACTCCCTTAAGTCGATCTTTTGGGATATTTGAGATGAGATGTTTTAGGGGAGTGCCATGTGTTTCTCAAGGGCCCTGAGATGAGTCGCATGAAATTGTGCACATAAATGTTTTACAAATGCTGAACAAACAAATACCACTGAAATTGTTAAGGATTCTACAAAGGCTGTCATGGATTATACAAATGTATGCATTCCAAGAGGTCGTATGTACATGAACTATATTACCCATAAAACGCTTCTAGCATGTTCCGAGTATTTGAGTATTCTTGCTTTAAATGGGTGAAATGATACATTTGTCGAATATTTTTTATGTTCCTTTATGCAGGTGTCGAGTAGAATAACTTCATGAGACGACAAGCTATTACCAAGTATTCATAACATTGCTAAGCACTGTGCCTTCCTACCCTGCCAAGGGGGAAAAATGCAGCAATGCAAACATAAAGAAGGGGCATTATGCTTCCTTATGTCAAAAACTCATTGTAAAGTTTCGGACTACCATATGTATGAGTATCCACACTTCTTTAGGGGTCGAAGTAGTATCCGGCAATGGCTCCAAGGGCAACCATGTTTATTTGTGGCCTGAGAAAATTTTCCATTTTCCCATTTTAATCTTTTTTGAAGATAAAATTTTGGTACCCCTTCTTGTTATTTGCAAATCGTAGCTTTTCATGGGCGGACGTTAAGTTCCCCCACGAACTTTTCGGTGGAGGAATATTCGGGCAGGGGCAGCCCCTAACAGATTTTCTGGACCCGACCGAAAACTATTGCCTGCCTGCCCGACTTCAAAAAAACTATTGTCCTTTCATTCTTGAAGGCCACGTATCCACAAATCCCATATTGAGTGCACTTCATTTTCAAGGTCCCAAATCCAATATATATGTTCACTTCCATTGAGTAAATAAGCGATTGATTGAATTTCATTCACAAAGTGAAACCATCAATAAAGCATGTAATTAACTTGGAAGTTAAAAATATTATGAAATCCTCATTAGCACTGAGGTTATAATTTTTGTGACTTACCATTGAAAGGGTCTTTTTCATTCTAAAATGAAATTAAAATGAATGATTTATGTTTTATATGTTAAAAATTATACTCTAGTTAATAACCTCTACTTTTACAATATGCATTTAAATTAATTAAATGTGATTAAATGTAACTAAGTCTAATTAATTCTGATTAATCCTAATGAAGCCGAATTAAATCAGAAAATATCCTTACCAAAATAATTCAACCTAATTAATCATAAATTATATTTACTGGAGTTAATTCTACTAAATCGTGATTAATTCCAGTAAGTACATTTTATAATTAATTAGGCTTAATTATTTTGGTTAGCACTCTTTCTGATTTAATTCGGCTTAATTAGAATTAATCAGGATTAATTAGAATTTATTAGACTTAGTTGCATTCAATCACACTTAACTAGTTTAAATGCGTATGAAATATTTGTGATAATAGAAGGTATTAACTATAAAACATAAAATAAATAAATAAATCATTAATTTTAGTTTCATTTTAGAATGACAAAGACCCTTTCAATGGTAAGTCACAAAAATTATAACCTCAGTGCTAATGAGGATTTCATAATATTTTTAACTTCCAAGTTAATTATATGCTTTATTGGCGGTTTCACTTTGTGAATGAAATTCAATCAATCGCTTATTTACTCAATGGAAGTGAACATATATATTGGATTTGGGACCTTGAAAATGAAGTGCACTCAATATGGGATTTGTGGATACGTGGCCTTCAAGAATGAAAGGACAATAGTTTTTTCGAAGTCGGGCAGGCAAGCAATAGTTTTCGGTCGGGTCCAAAAAATCTGTCGGGCAGCTGCCCCTGCCCGAATATTCCTCCCCCGAAAAGTTCATGGGGGGGGATTACTTAATGTCCACCCTTTTCATGTGGGGATTAACTTTATTGCAAATTATGATGTTTTTGTTTTATTGGTATTGTATTTCATACAAATTACTTCTACCATATTTTGGTGTTCCACACATACAACAAAATGTGCATGTGTAGTGTGGTGCCGACAACAGCTATGAATTGAGAATTAAGAAAATATGAAGACAAACATTGTCCAAAAATAACAAAGGATATGGGAGTACCTTTTGCATTGGCATTTGCATTTACCATGCACATTGCAAAACATTTAGGGGAGGGGGGACCAAACTAGAAGCATACTTGTTATGCATACTTTGTGGTGGAAACACCACTCTAGATGTGTGTTTTTCATATATAAACCTCAACCAAAGATGTATTTATATGAGAGATGCACTTCGCATCTAAGATTTTATTGTCATTCTTCTCATAGGGTTTCATAATGTCCACAATTCATACATAAAGTCTTTTGTTTACTTGAAACCTAATTATGGGCTCTTTCATGGCCCACCCCCTATCCTTGCAACCTATCAAGCTAAACCATAGGCTCATGTGCAGGCCACATTAAGTTGCATATGGGGGTTAGTTTCCGTCATAGAACCTTCATGTGCAATTGTGCTCCAAGTACTTGAGTCACCTTCAACAATTGCTCCTTTGTATATCTCCCATGCCATAACATTATTTAGCATACAACTCTCGTTCAGTGGGTCCTCAAAATATAACAATGAGATGCTCAAAGCTACGTAGGGAGACTCAAATTCAACATGAACTCAACATCTCATTGTTATGCCCTGATGGCCCACGTCATTGAGTAGTGTTATGACTTCCAACAAACTTTGAGTTTAATGTTGTGTACAACATTAGAATTTTATCATAATTTCTATCAATTTTTCTTCACAATGTAATGCCTCCACACAAATGTTCTTAGTTTGAACCACACATTCAAAAAGTATCATATGCTCTAACAAATTGCTTCCAATATTCTTAAGCACTATGAATACTCTTTCCTAATTGACGTTATGCTAGATAAAGGGCAATTAGGTGAATCTAGCTTGCACCCATTTGCCATCTTCCCAATGAGCATTATCTAATGCATATCTACTACTAAGAGGACTGGACCAAGTTAACCTTGTGTAGGCAGATATGGGATTTAAGACAATGGGTCCCACGTTCATACCCTATTTCAGATCCTAAGTTTCTCTCAAGTTTAAGAGGTCCCAAAAGTTTCACCTAACTTTCAGAATAGGCTAGAAACATAAGTTTTCTCGAAGGAGGACAACCTAGAGCTTTTTGTGTGCCTAAACTTTACAAGTTTTGACCCAATTTTTTTTTAAAGTAGAATTATTTGTTTTCACCCCCAATCCCAAAAGGTACAAAACCTCTTACAATAGTCTCCACATGAATGTTGATACTCTAGTATTCTTTCCTTTGGTCCAATCTCATGATCCAATGTCAGTAAAACGCAAAAGGTTCCAATTAAAAAGGACATGCGGTGAGCGTGGATCGAACACGCGACCTTCAGATCTTCAGTCTGACGCTCTCCCAACTGAGCTATCCCCGCAGAACTCACGACGGAGGTCATTCCATAACCGGGACTCGAACCCGGGTCGCCTGGGTGAAAGCCAGGTATCCTAACCATCTAGACTATTATGGAAGACACCTCAGCATGCCACGTGATCAACTTGGCCGACTGAGATTTGATGACAGTGAGGGTATTCTAAGCCAATATATACAGCGAGCAAAGGACAATAACACACATTCCATTAAGCATCTCATTTTCTTTTTCCGAATGAGATCCACCACGGTGCAACAAACCACACTGAGCAACCTCGGTCTCCGATCAGGCTAAGATCAAACCAGCAAGCTTGATAGTACCTTTATGTAATTGTTGCAGAGCTTACAAGTTTTATGTGTGCATCATCAGCACATCACCAAGGAAAGGAGTGCGAAGTACATGACATGAACCTCGAAGCTGTTGGCCCCAGGGTTCGTGTATCCGGGTCTGCATCACTGCTGGAACAGGTAGGCGACACTTCAGATGACCAGCTCTAGCAACCTCGGTCTACTGTAAGTAGGTCAACATTCAACCAGCAGACATGAGGTTACAATCACACATGGCTGCTGGTTGAATCTGTGACAGAGTGGGAAAAAGAAGGCGACCTTGGAAAAGACGTTGCATCATCAACAAACCTTCAAAGTGTGAAGAACATGGCGTCTTGTCTTGTGGGCCTCAGAACGAATGGTCGTTAGGTGCGTGTATTGTGGTCTGCATCGCTGCTCAGACAAGGTAGGTGGTGGTTAGGTCAGCGGAAGGACAGGTGAGGCACTCATTCCTGGATACTAGTGGGTAAAATATCTCATCACAAGGTTATGACTGGTACAGGGCAAAATTTTGAAGTAGGGCGCCGGAGGTCTAGAACTTGGTCTAGAAACAGGTAAATATTTAACCAGCAAGCATGGTTATATCTTGGTGTAATTCTGGCAGAGTTGGAAAAGAAGGTAACCTCGCAAAAGCACCACACAAGTTACATGCGTGGCATCATTAGCAAGCCTTCAAAGAAGGAAGTCTCAAAAGAACATGACGTCTTGTCTTGTGAACCTCGAAGCCAATGGCCCTGGGGTCTGCATCGCTGTTCGGACAGGTAGGTGGCGGTTAGGTCAATTCGAGGACAGGTAAGGCACTCGTTCCTGGATATAGTGGGTAATAAGCATCTTCACAAGGTACAACAGAGGTTATGATTAGTACAGGGCAGAGTGTTGAAGCAGGGCACCGGGGGGAGGCGTGGTGATACTCATCACAGATCACAGGAAGACAGCAACTGCTATCATGACTCAGGAGTACAGCACCTGTTCTCACACGCTTGAAGTAGCTCCCAGGATGACAACTACAAGGACTTTCTGCATAATGCCCGTATCCCTACCGTGAATGGTTATCCTCAATGCTAAGGAATAGGTAAGCATGTCAAGCTGGATGTACATGCAGAGCGATTGCTGTTGAAACAAAATTCATAGGATGTTGAAGCACAAGGAAACAAAGAGTAGAGAAACCTGTGCACTTCATAGGAGGGTTCACTCCTTAATGTAGTGCACTTAGATCCTAAACCGTGGGTAAGACTTGCAGACTTAGTGGACAGCAGACTTGTTCTTCCTTCGTAACGAGTGCAAACCGTCATATCGAACTTGCAGAGGCTAATTACCATTAGAGTCGCTTGGGCTCTGTAGTCTTACCCATGAGGGTCTTAAGAGAGAATGAAATTGATGAAAGAAAGAATAGTCTATCTTACTACAGCAAGGCTTTTGAAATAGCTCCGTACCAACTGAAGAGGTTTCGAAAAGCTTATCCTCTCTTGATCCAAGGTTAAATATCTCACTGAAGAACTAGTGTAAGATGAAGATTGGCCTGGGCAACCAGGCCTCGAGGTCAAGCAACTGGGAAGCAACTGTTACTAACAAAAATGGGAGGATCCTGCTCTTACTCAAATTGGAGAGCAATCAGCTCTAAGAATGAAATTGTAGATCTAAACAAGATGAACTAGACCTTTTCCCAAAAATCTAATATAGTGATACACAATATTCTACAATAAAGCAGTTCTGGAAGGTCAAACCTGGGTAAGAATCAGGACTGCTTGTAAGAATCTTCAGGCTCATATCCTGAATCGAGAGCGCGCAGCTCCGTCATGTCCAGTGGCATTATGAGGTAATAGTATGATGCTCCACAACACCCAACCTATCTCTCCCTGCGTTACCTTCTACCTAATCAGTCAAAAATGCCCATTCATGTGGTGATTATGGGGAAAGACACTAGTCAATAGATAGTTTGGAGTGTTCAACAAGCTCCAAGACTCTTTGTTTTGGGTGGCACAAAAAGACAATTGTGTCCCTGCACCGAGATCGACTACCTGGTAATCATCCCCTTTTTTCCACAATCTTGCGAGATCTATCCAACAGCACTACTCAGAAATGCCATTCTCAGGAGCTTGTGCTTCTGTTGAAGATCCAGATGCTTGTCACCCAAACCTCTTCGAGCACCCTCCATCATCTTCGTGAGTTTGAGATATCCAAGATCCTGCCTTTGCAATCAGTGTCAAGACCTCATCATTGCTGCCCACCTCTGAATGAAACTTGAGAATCTCGGGGTTCATCACCTCAGGAAATTGACCTATTGCAGCGTCCCTTAAAGCAGGAGAGAGCCCAGTCTGGCGGGCATTATCTGCCTTCTTGCAAGTCTTCAGATATTACTGTAGTTCTTGACAATGGATCGTTCTCAATTCCAATTAGACCTGAGAAGGGGCCTGAAGAGAACATTGATGAAGAGCCATCTGAACCGAAAGTGGTCACTGTGGGCCTGTGTGTGTGCTTTGTGGTCGCAAATGATCTGTTTGATGCACTGGCAGATGTGGGTGTATCCACAGGACCTTCTTTCTCACCTTCACTGCTTAGACCTCGTTCTGCGTCGCGGCTGGATCCATATTCATGAGTGCGAGTCACTGATTTGAGTGTCTGAACAACTTCACCCATCGTTGGCCGTTGACTCCACTCAGGAGCTACACATCCGCCAGCAACAGTTGCTACTTGGGCAAAGTCATCCGCAGGGTACTTGCCTCCCATCCGCGGATCTGCAAGCTCATGCAGCCTGCTCCTGTCATGGATCAACGGACGTGCCTGCATGACAGACACGGGTGAAAAGGATAAACAAATACTTTCGTTCCATCAGCTTCTTGAATATAAATTAAAAAGAGATCAAACACCGTGTTTCATTATGTAATAAGAAATAGAACTTACCCAAGCCACTATGTTTTCCCCTCCAGGGGGCTGTGAATAATCCACTGGCTTTCTTCCTGAAAGCAACTCAAGTAGCACAACTCCATAGCTGTAGACATCACTTTTCACCAGAAGGTGCCCAGTCATAGCATACTCGGGTGCAACATACCTGTAATAGAAGTAGAAGGCAAAACCAGAAATTGTTAGAATGTAGAACCGTTAAGTAATTTATGTCTCAAATCAATGGTTCTCCAAAGTGTACAAACCATGACACTAGAAATGAAAAGGACACCTAAAGTGATGCACTGGGGGTCTCTCTCTCTAGCTCATCTCAACACCGACCTTTTTCTAGTCTCCTCTAGACAGTAACAGCCAATTCTCTAGCCTCAAACCTGTCAATACTATAGACCCAACAATCTATTCTGTTTGAGGTGAAAAAAAATTAATGTAAAATTCTAATAGAAATGTGAACATCACCCAAAAGTGCCCATCACTCGTGTAGACACGTAGTCTTGTTGGCCTTCAGGAGCTGAGCGGGCAAGTCCAAAATCGGCGACTTTGGGATTAAAATTATGCTCAAGTAATATGTTGGACGCCTTAAAGTCCCTGTGAATCACACAGGGTTGAGAGTCTTCATGCAAATAAGCCAGTCCCCGTGCTGCTCCTAAAGCTATCTTCATTCGAGTATTCCAATCAAGTGGACCACGTGTCATGCTCAAAGGACCTGCACATCAAGCAGCAGTAATTAATCTTAAGAAGTAGCTTACATATTAAGAACAACGGTAGCAGGGAGAGGAAGTAAAAGATTATCATAATGAGGTCATACAACCTCCTCTGATTAAATTAGTGCGCACATGTACTGCAGTAGTAGTGTTTCTAGAGGCCATGTGTAATTGAATATATATCAATCTTTGGAAGCATCAGTTCCATACCACATAATTTGAGCATTCTAGAGGAATACCTTAAATTTTAAGTTTCTGGTAGATTTTCAGATATCTCATAATATACAGCATTGACCACGAGACCTTTTGTGCACATACATTGATGAGTAGTTTTGAGCAATAAACGTCTCCCACAATCATGTAAAGCAACAGATTACCCACATCAATAACTCTCCAAAGCCCTTACCATGCAGCCAGGATTCCAGACTTCCATTTGGAACTAGTTCATAACATAAGAGTTGTTGAAGAGGCTCTAGTGAACAGTAGAACCCCAGCAGTTTGACCAAGTGGCGGTGATGGAGCCGGCTAAGCATCTCCACCTCCACCAAAAACTCCTTATCTCCCTGGTTACCTCCGGTGGTCAACTTTTTAATGGCTACTTCTGTTCCATCCTTCAATATACCTTTGTACACCTTGCCAAAGCCCCCTTCTCCAATGAAGAATTCTGGAGAAAAATCATTGGTAGCTTCCTGCAGCTCTTCATAGGAGAAATCTCGTGTGTTTGAAGGCCTAGGAAATGACTTCTCTCGTGTTGTAATCATTCTATGCGAAGATGGTTCTGGAGGGGTCGGCACTGCACTCACTGCTGCAGCTGGAGGCATCAAGTTAGGTGAGGCAATTTCACTTGCACGACGCAATGACCAACAAGAAAGAGGAAAGTGTTGATGAAAGTGTTGGAATGCGTGTGCTCTGTAACAGATAACCTGATATTACAACCAACGAAAGTGGTAGAAAAAGAAATTAGTTATTTTTAAAAGTAATTATTGTATTGGTAGGCACCTCTTTGATCACTGATTATTATGCTCCAAAGTTTGACAAACTCATCGTAAAAAATCAAAAAAGACCAGTCTCCTTGCCAAGTATACAGTACATATCTAAAATTTTCAAGTTCAAATTCATGAGCAAATTACTAAGCTTCAAAATATCGAACCTTTGCTGGCAGACTCAGGGTTCTTGACGTTCTTTCTCTTTTTCATAAGGATCCTCCAGATTATGCAGCCTAAGATGAAGAGAAAGAGCGAGCCACCACCCACAACTACACCAATCAACCATGTATGCCAGCGTGTGTTCGAAGAAGGTGCACTTGCAGTTGATGGCTTCCCACCTTGAGAGGGACCTGGAGATACTGGCGCAATGCCCGGACCTTGGGCAGCTGCAACACATGCATAAGTCAAGTTTCATCATGAAGGATGCAGACAAGCTCGACATTCACAGATCTTATGTCCGCCTTATCAAATTGGAATAATCAGACAAAATTGTAAATAGAACATCCTGTCCGCATTTCTCAGGAGATAGTGAAGATTCCTTTAAAGATAGTCATTCAGCAACAGTGAATCGCTCTTGTGCATACAGAATGTCACTCACCAGTTGGTGGCGAAGGTGGCATGTATGCAGTGATGTTTACTACTGTGTAGTTGCTGAACAGCACAGAGCTGAAGCTCACTGAATGAGTGGAAAGGGACTTGTTGATCTTTGAAATTTCGTCCGTGGAGAAACTTAAACCCACAAGGGGGCCAATATTAACCACCATGTTAAGGGAAAAGTTATTGCCGAACTGAAAGGCCTGGATCTGAACCTGTACATCCTCTAGTTTCAGCTGCGACGCTAACTCGTGCTGAAATTGAGATGTCAAATTGGTAAATGCACTAGAGGCATTGTCCATCTCAAAAGTCACCTTTATTGGATAGACACACTCGCAATCCGAGGCTTTTGATCCAGGTCTGACGATCATGTTGGTGGTGCAGCATCCTGGAGAATAAACTACAACGATTAATCAAGATGATTGAATGCTTATGGCAGTAAGCGACAATACAAAAACCCCTGGAGTAATGTAAAACCTTGCCTTGAAGACCTAACCCTTTTGTCTTCTAAGCCCTTCAATACATACTATCATCCCAAGAGAGGTATAGAAATTGACATTTGGACAATGTAGTTAGTTTCTTGCAGATTTCAACCTCACCAGCTGTACTAAACTCGACAGGATCAATCAAACAAGTGAACAGAATCGACAGTGTCACCAAAAAACATACCTGGAGGAGGAGCCACCTGAGCCGTGGGAGAAGGAGCGGAAATGTTTGGTGACGGAGTAGGCGCACCGAGGAATCTGGGCGGTGCTGATGAGGGGACTGAGACAGGTGGGCTGACATTTGAACTGGGAGTCGCGGCGCCTGGTGCCTGCGCTGCTGGGGATGGCCCCAGGATTGGAGAAAAAGGACTAAGAGAGGGTGGTGAAGCACCCGACGCAGGACCCCGAGAAATAGGAACCGCAGGTGGAGGCTGTAAGGGTGCTTGAGGAGGAGGACCAGCGGGAGTGCTAGACAGAGGAGCTCCAGAAGGGGGAGGGAACGCCCCAGGAGCAGGTGCTTGTATTAAAGGGGATGATGGCGTAGGAGCTGTAACTCCAGGCTGGGAAACACGAATGAGGGAACGGGCAATCGGATTTGGAAGTAGCCGCCTCTCACGTGCCACAGCTGCAAGTATTCATCAGAAAAAGCAGAGAGTGTCAAATTCATAGTGTAGAATGATTAGTAGAACCTTAACAATTTCGGTGGTAATTGTTCGTTGAGGCATTTGTGAGACATTTATGTGCGCAACTTGTTACTCGGTGATCGATTGACTCGTTGATCAATGCAACTCCAAAGCAAATACGTTTCAAAGCCGCTTAATATAGGAATGCAGTTATGCCAGATAGACAAACCATCAAACTTGAATGTGACGGTTGAATTTTCACGTTCAAGTGTGCGATGGAAAGCAATAAAAACATCCCATTGAATTACATAGGACCTTCCACACCTTCCCGACTCATCTATTTATCAAATGCGACATCTATCCGCATCGCCTCCTTGCTTAAGGCAACAGATCTCCTTCAATAAAAACGATCTAGCAATATCTTTGGGCAATTGAAACCGGTTTAGGGGCCTTTGTCAAGTGCCAGTCCTACCTCGCTTAAGTGTCAGCAAGCGTAAGAGATAATCCACTTGTTCACATACCTGGAAGTGTCCGTCCACCGTACACCTCTTCTTGCAAAATGGAGAAGAAGAGAGCGCAGATCCCGATTATCAACACATTCGAGAGCCACCAAGACATAGCTGCTTCTCAGACAACAGTATGCAGACCTTCCCTGTAGTCAACTATGTCATTGACGACCCTTGGTAAACCTTCACTGTTGTCCAAGGGTTTGTTGTCCAAACCGCAACAATTGGACAATGAGCCTCTTCTTTTCTCCTTTTCTTTTTCTCCCGCGGAGCAGATCACCCTTCCCAACTCTACAGCAATGTAGTTCAGTAATGCTCCAGCTATCTATTTCTCTGGTGTCGCTTGCCAACAGTACAGGAGCTTGCATGTCGGGGGGCATGATTTTGAAATACAGTACTAGCGTATCCTTCTTCAACCACCTTCGGTTCCTCTTCAGCATTGAAGTGCCACCCTTCTTACACTGCATTTACAACCGCAAGAAATAACAATCTGGCCCTTTCGACTTCAACTACCTCGCAACCTCTCTTCGTCAATGATCTCATTTGAAAAACCTTATTCATAGTATCCGCCACTTGCGACTCTCTCAAGCCCTCGCAGGTCCAAATACACCTTTTCCTTATTGAATCGCGTTGACAAATTTCACTACGTGTTTTGAAATGTAGGTTCTGCTCATTCGGTCCCTTGCTTCTCTTCGCTTTTCTCAAGGCAATCGTCAATGCTTCCCGTGAAGCGAATCGATGTTCGTTCAGAGGCAGCAATTCCAGCGGTAATTCTGATCGGCGAAATCGACAGATTACTCCGCTTCGAGTAGGGTCGATGATAGTAATATTAGTCTTTCCAGCTCGCATTGCTTCTAAATGATGCATTCCTTGTCGATTTCCGCATGATATCTGCTTGTTATCTGCTTCTTTGTGCGCCAGTGAGATCGCGCTACTAGGCTGGTGTAAACTTTAAGCTATAAATGGAAGCACCAGTGAAACTTATACTTAAGCCTCAGTGTTCAAACCAAGAGAGATCTGTATGTGGAACTCGACAGCGGAAATCCTTTAATATGTATAAGGAACGGAGTGGTGCTAAGCTTATTTACTTTTTTGAGAATGGAGAACAAACATACCGAGGGGCGTTCGCCATGGTCCTACATTGCTAATACACATGGAGAATGCAACTACACCCTAGATTCCAGCTCCCTCGCAGATGAATCAAATTATGAATAACCCCGCAAATCAATCAAACCTTTCCCCAGGGAGTACTATTTTCATGCACTACACGTTCTAATTACAACCCTCTTTTTGAGACTTTATGTGCTTCCAGGAGCCGCCAATCCTACTTCTACGTAAATTCAGATGATGTAGGAGTAAGATATCATAAAGAGAATCAGCTAGAGTGAGGCGAGTGCAACCTTTATGCTACCCGGACTGCCTACACAAAATCCAATCAGAACAAAGCCCCCCATGAGTGCTGACGAACAGGTTACAACCAGAATTACCGCTGACAGAATGCTGTCAGACAAAAGAGGACGACCGAATCCATGCCCCGCGGAGAAGAGACACAATCGAGAACACAACAATCATAGCACCGGAGTCGAAAGAGCTTGATTGATAACAACAAACTCTCACAGGCAACCTACGGCACCGCACCAATGCCAGAGCTAGAGCTTAGAGCTCTGGTCCATCACACCAAATGTGCCACCGCTACAAGCTCCACTCACACAAACACGCTACTACTAACCTTAGGCCACAATCCGACCGAATCCATGCCCCGGGGAGTAGAGATAGAATCGAGAACGCAACGATAGCACCAGAACCGCAGCCCTTGATTAATAACAAGCTCTCACACACACAGACAACCTACGGCACCGCACCAATGCCAGAGCCAGAAGAGCTCCGGTCCATCATACCAAGTGGCATCTCAACCGCTACGAGCTCCACTTACACCAACACACTCCTACTAACCTTAGGCCACAACCCGCTGCCTCCCTGCAATGCAAGAGGCAGCGTCCCCGATCACTAGGGCTCCAACCTAGGTCCCCACGCCTCCCCTAACATCACAAACCTCGCTCCACTGCATCCAAACCAATCCAAGCCTCACCCTTGCCTGACCAAATCCTTACCAGGTAGTACTACGCACAGATCAGGCTTGAGACAAGCGACACGAGAGTCTCTCCCGCAGCACGGCTGCTGGTCTCTCCAGCCTGGCGCCAGCAGGCAATGACAACCGATCGCATAGTAGCAACCTGTAAGCACGACGACCTAAGGCTTTGTCTATCTGTGGCGCCTTGTTCCCTAACAACGCTTCCAACTGCGACTACGAGCGCGAAACTGAGCCGTTTCGCACGCTAGAGGGGTTCGTGGGCTCGCGGGCACGAGGGGCACGCGGATGCGATGGTTGGGGGGTGGGAGAGTGCGGCGATCGAGGGCCACAAGCGCTGTGGAAGTTCGTCCATGGCGATGGCGGAGGGGAGCAGGACGTAGCGAACAGAAGAAGGTGAAGAAGGAGAAGGAGGAGAAGGAGAGGAAGGGGAGAGGAAAGGGGGACCGCGCCTACAGCCCCCTCTGGAATGTCGCCTCTGGGTACATTTGGGGAGAGAGCTCACTCATTCACTGGCACCACACTCATGGTGAATCCCATGTGGCACCCCCCCCCCCCTCCCTCTCTGGCTATATCTTTCCCCTACATTTCTTTTTCTGTATTTTTGAATGGAAACTCCACACACCCCTCGCCTGTCACTTTCACCGCCACATGGCGCCCTATAATTGGAAAGACCCAGGGTGGTAAAAAGTCATACCCCTCTCCAACACTCACTCTTTCAAAGACTACAGTTAGGAGCATCATCGTGAAACCAAGCCCGCCCCCCAAAACCAACATCGTCGACATCTTGCTAATAAGTACATATTGGTTACGAGAATGTTCACCGTGGGAACATTTGGTGCACCTAACATTTCGGGTTATAACTACAATTCTCACTTTAAAAATTTTGTATTTGTTTCAATGTTGGAAAGGAAAAACATAAAAATTGCAGTATACTTCGTCTTTTTTTTCCTACCTGGAATTGATTTTGTCGGATTCGTATACCTACCACATGTATGCCAAATTCCTTAACTTCTTGGTTTAAAGTGTTGCTATCTTAGAGGAGGTAACCACGGGGAGGTCACTCCATTGTAAAGTTGAACAACCATGTGCAAACACTTTACATGTAAAAAACCCTACTTTTTACATAAAACATCACCAAAATGGGTCAAAATTTTATCAATTTTTTGTTCCCCATGCGTAAGATATACACGGTACCTATTACATAGTAAAAAGTGATAAATAAATTTGATGATTTTTTTTTTTAACATACCGTTTCTGACTAGAATGACGCATAATTGAACTAAAACATTTACTACAAAAAATGACAATGACTAAAATTTTCAAAGAATTATACAAATGATACTATCAATGGTTATGTATATGTAGAAAAAATATCATAAAATTATGTATGGCATTTAATAAAGGAGTAGCAAACTTTGTTCGCACGTGGTGTTCAACTTGACAATGGAGTGACATCCCCGTGAATGTAACAGTCTCAACTATGCAACTCGACCGGTTCTTTAATACATAACCAATCACTGGTCCAAGAACATAAGGGTTATGAAAACTCGTCACAATGTTTCATTCATAGCCATTCTGTATCATCCACACACTCGCACATTCTGGTTACAAGCTTATTGGCTATGACCAATAACCATCTCGAGTAGGTAGATGGCTGCTAATCGCTTCCACGGCTCATTATCCACTTCATCTTCTCAATGGCTACCCAGTCCATAAGGTAAGTGGGCCTTAAACAAACACTTTGAGCTCTACTCTTGTTTCTTGTAAGACACGAAACGCGCAACGGATGCGAGATGATTGAATGAACCTAAACTGTGACCATAGACATTTTTGCTCATGGTTTTCACAACAAATATGAATGATCTTCCTCGTTATCACTATGGAGATTTTGTTTGTCCATAAAACGGTCATATAAGTGTCCCCTAGTTATATTGGTTGTTGAGACTAGAACGAGCTAACGACTCTTGAGCTCATAGTCCAATCGCTTATGAACACATGGCTTTATGGTGTTCGTTCTTAGATCCACGTCTTGCTTGACACCGATCAAATAGAGCATAGGTGTTCGTTTAAGATGAGCTAGCAACGTAGGTTGCTTACGTGTCGATGTACCTTCGTGGTGTCTACATAAAGTAAGCGACCTTAACCGGACACTCCACGTCTTATAGGATATGAAACACTTGATTTGTGTGAGAGAGTAGCCAATTCATCTTGCATAGGCCTCTAAAATATAGCCTCTCGGTACATTTGGGTACCATGCTCATGGTGAGTCCCATGTGCCATGTTTCTTATTCCGGTATTATTGAATGGGCATTCTACATAAGGTAAGTTGGCCTACTACTTTGGCCACTCATCTCAACCGGACACCTATATTTGAGTGGTACCTTGGTTGGGTGTGGATCTAAGAACGGACATCAAAAAGACACGTGTTTAGAAGATTAGACGATGTGTTCAACAATATGTTGCCAATTCGAGGTTATAACAATCAACAAAGTGGGGGAGTAGGGAGTTGGGGGGGGGGGCTTAGCATGTAAGGAATTTGTTTTCACTGTACCTCCTTTATCCATGATGGATGACTTTACACAAATGCCAGAAACCCTAACCCACATACCTTTCTTCCTCTACCATTTCTCATACGCACCCTACTTGTATAAGATATGTAATGACAAATGTGTTTGTTTTTATTACAAGCTGTTGAATTTGAACATTGTTTATAATTAGAAGTGGTAGTTCACGATAACACACAAAAATACCACCGAAACATAAATTCCATATTGGATGAGGTTTGGTGAAGCTCAATGCAAGCGCAATAGAATATCAAATTATTTACAATAATTTCCATTCAAAAATAAAAATAAGTTTAAGCTCTTGCAAGCTTCTATTATAAATGAAAGGCAAGTCACTATAGCTTACTATCAAAGGCAAATGGTTGTAAGCACTCATCCATATGACAACAATTGTTTTTTTTAAATATCTCCAATCAATTAAAGTTCAAATTCTTAACAAAATTTGTATTTGGCATAAATTTCAACTCACTTATACTTTTGCACTTGTTGGTTCTCAAGAACACATCTAAAAACTTTTCTTGTATGATTGAAAGTGATGATCATTTGCTCTTCTTTTAGTTCTTCTACATCTACATTAGTGTGATCAAAATTTCCTTACTAAAAATGGGATTATCATCCAAACGTAAAATGTTTTAGTACTATTTTGTCATTAATGAAGTATTAGTGAAGTATTAGTGGAGTTGTTATGGTTGTTAATCCTATATTTTTTCAATTACTAGTGTTATTATTGGTGGTATGGTTGTTACTATTCATATAAGTGTTTAAAGCTACTCTTACTGTGCATATCCTTACGTACAATTACTAAATGTTTAGTATATCATTTTAATTTAGTTTATTCTTCACAAATTTTCATTATTTTATAATTTATGAAATACGAAAATTACCATATTCATATTTTATAATATTGTGTGTTTGCAATTTTGAATATAATTAGTTTAAAATGTTTTTATTTTCTAGTATTAAAATTTTATAAATATCATCTCTCCATTCCATGTTTGTAATCAATCCTAATATAAGAATTTCATATTTTAAGCCCTCTCTTATAAACCCGGATCGTATCTAGTATTAGAAGTACTATATACGGTAGGTTTTCTCAAGAGTTTTGGCCATATTCTCACAAAACCAATTTATATCACATTTAGACTCCCGAATATTCTTCTAGTATTTACCAACAATCCATCAGCATCTCCATTCATATGAATGTTGATTATTTCCAACATTCAAAATGTCAGTTTAGGACAAGCCCCTCGTGGCAAAGCCACATTCCCTTGTTAGCTCTATCTCAAACTTGGGATGAAGGCATCATGGAGAACGAAATGTAGGGTGAATGCAAAAGAGTACAGCAGGTATAAAGAGTGGAGAGTGTAATGAAATATAGTATAATAGGTTAGAGGTGAAATATAGAACCTAAGTTAAAATATGGTTTTAAATAAGGCATAAGGGAAGGGAGTTATAGGTGAGGCGAGGTAGGGTGAAATGTAGGGTCAAGATTGGTCAGAACACAACCTCTCGTAGCGAAGCTGCTTGTTCTTAACTGCAAAGACATGCCACGTAACATTCAAATATAGGTGTACAATGTAGAGGAATGGCCACATATGGCCCACACATCTTAGTCGTAGTACCCCACTTCTATGACAAAAAGATTCAACAAAAAGAAACAAACAATCAAGGGATTCATGTCATGACAAGAGTGAAGTATTCCCTAGCCACGTGGCTCAGTGCAAACTTCGTGTTTGCCCTTGTGCAAAGGAGAATTCTTCTTGAAAAAGGTTGCTCTCTTAAGGTACGTGTGCTTAAAAGCAACACCCCTGTTTCATTTTAAAAGTGTCCACAAAAGTGAGATGGTACATTAAGCAAGCCAAAGATAACAACCACTGTTCATATGCGGCATCAAGTACAAACCAACAACACTTTGGCCAATCATGGTGGCGGCGTAAGAAGGATGTTAAGAACGGTTTAAGAACAACGCCAACATTGGACAATCACAATGGCTAAGCTAAGATCTAACGAGGTGGTGTAAGAAGCATTTGACAAAAGTTGAACAATACTTTCATACAATATAAGGCTCTTATGCGCTAGAAGGGCTGATTTTAAGGTTTTTTTCACCTTATCCGAAATAGAATCTATGTGCAAGAAAAAACCCATCTCACATCGGGAGCCCCTATACGCATTGTGTGGCCACCCTTCCTAAATGGAACCCTATATCTTAAGTGACACATGGCAAGGTTTGTAGTTTAAGATGGACACTAATCAACCGTATATTATGATAAGCTTATTGGACTATGAGTTCATATTGTACCTAATAACCATTATAAGTTCATTTTTTCATGTAATTGGAAAAGGCTTATGCGAACACTTCAAGAGGCAATAAATCTTCACTTTAACTTTCAATACTTCCTACATCTCAACTCCAAATGTGAAACTTAAATTGACAATCTACATCGTTCACATTAGCTAATTTCGTGAGACAATCTCTTATTCAATCCAATCTCTCTCTATATATATATATAGGGTGGATTGGTCCCACATGAACACATGGTGAATGTCTCATTTGTCGTTATAAGTAGCACAAGAAACCCTCATATCAATAAGATGGAGTCTAGGTACACTCATAAATGTATTCCTTTGCCAAACCCTTGTGTATTCATCATATTCCTCAACAACATCTTCCTCTTACATACCGTAGAAATGCCATAATGAGGATGAAATCTTGAAAGTTTAAACCTTTGATGTAAGAGCAACAAACCAAATACAATGTTGTGTTGTCTTTGTTCATTTAATAAAATAATGCTTGTTTTTTTTATTCATGTATGCATTTGTGATGAAATCCTTAGAAATTTTTAATTGAGCGTTATGAAATGATTTCATGTGAGTAAATAGATATTTTTCACCCCAATGATGAATGTATAACACATGTCTATTCATTATTTACCTTTGCTATCTCTAATCCAAACTAGACTCTACTACATGTAAGACTAGAGGACTCTTATTCCAACATGTCTCAATTATCTGTAAGATTATAGGCCTCCACCCTCAGAGATTTAGAGTAAAGGCACCCATGACCGATCATTTAAGATATTTTGTGCCAAATTTGGAGAAGTACTAGGCAATGCAAATTATTCCCATGTAGGAAGATAGAAATCAAGAGGACTGCAGTTTTTTTTTGTAATCTTATTTCTTACATGGAAAAAACTATGAATGTTTGAAGCCAAAAGTTGGTCCAAACACATTACCAATATCTTGAGTCTACCATAACCGCTCATTTTTTGATAGATTCTTCTTCACTTTAGCACTCAAAACTAGGGACATGTTATAAACATGATTATCATGTTTATGTGATGTTCTCATCTTGTAAGTAACAATCGTTAGTTAAGAACACTTAATTCACTCCAAAGGCACACGAGGGAGAGCTGGTTAACTATATACTCGAGGATTAGTTGAGGGGAGCTTCAATTGTTAATTTCTACAAGTATATATGGCTCAAGGCTAGGTGGATCATGCCTCTTATTATTTTTTTCTTTTTTCTTTTTTGAGATGTTACATTAGTACCAAAGCTTCAAGATCTTGTACCTTAGTGATTTGGAAATGTCACTTTTTATGTTGTGTAACATTTGTGTTTCAAGTTGGGGAGGCAGTTTGAGTTGCTTCACAAAGGAAGGGAACAAGTTAGTTGCTTTCTAAAGTACAAGCAGTAGAGTTTTATTTTGTTTTGTTTCAAAAGAGGCAAGAGGAGTGCTTAAGGTAGGCTTGGTAGAAATTGTCTTGCATAGTCGTGGTGAATGGACTAGCAAGGTATCTGCAAATTCTAGTTTTTTGCAAATGTTTATCAAGGTTTTCTTAGAAAATTCAAGTACTCCTTTTTAAGTTCTTCTATTTTTATTTTATTTTATTAGGAATAGTCAAGCTTTTGAATTAAGTCACATTAATTTCATTGTCTCTAAGTTGAGCAACGGTATTGACCTAATATTGGACAACAATTGGCTATTACAAATACAATCACACTTGGAATTCCAATATGAATGTGTGTGATTTATAAATGTTGTTGTATAATGATTGTGTATATGAACCAAAAGCAAAATTAGAGGTTAAGTCCCCATAGACTCATTGATGTTGTATGATGATTGTGTATGTGAACTCATGCAATTCAAACAATTACTTTGGAATGGAGCAACTTTGTTCCTAATTCAATTGATCACAATTGGAGATGACAAAGAGGACACAATGGCACCATCTTATGCCATAGTGTTGGAGGAATTTGTTGATGTGTTTTAACCTTTATCAAGTGGATTAATTCCAAAGCATAAAATGGCCATACTATTCATCTTGCGTCCAGTTCAATCCCTTACATGTCTCCCATATTATTTGTCAAGACAAGGATGGAGTGTGGCGAATGGTGGTTGATCTGACATTGTGGGCCCATTGTCATGGGTCAAACAAAGTTACATTGACCAAAATTATTGCGGTATGTCAAAAGTGTAGTGGACCATAGTAATAGGTGTGAAAGGTGTACATTGTTTATGATATTTAGTGTCACATGCACAATAATGTCACTAACCCTATTTTGAGTCATATGCTAGGTTGCACTAACGATCAACCACTTCATCATTGGTGTCATCGCACATGACATTTGGCATTCAAACGTGCTTACTAATATCTTGGCATGAGTATGATCAACAATGGTATCAGGTGTATACATATCTCACACAATGGTCTACGAGCTTACTACAATGTACGCAAGTGGTCCTTGGCATTAGTATGCTCAATAATATCTTATCCCTTGCACACCGAACCGCAAAACTATCTCAATCTGATACGCTAAACATCGTAATGTAGATATTCTTGCACTTGAAAAATTACTTATGACGAAGAATTAATATCACATTGGCAGTTAGCATACGTGACACTTTGAGACCTCTAGGCATCGAGTTTAGGCCCTCTACCAATCTACATATAACGGACAACGTGCTGGTGGTGGTTGTGAGGTCTGTTGCCTTGCCATTCTCCACCGTTATGAAAAGGCAGGGGACCATGGTGAAGTGACATGTTGTTATGCATGAGTGCAAAAGACCAGGACGACACGGACCCATATACTAGTATTGTGCGTGACACGACATACCACAAACGGTGTAGTTTCGTAAACCACAAAGTTGGAGATAAATAGGCATTTACGGGATCCCCTTATATAGCAATGCCATGAATTTGTAGCCTCGGCTTTTGAAAATATGATAATTCTAGTGTATAAGATGGGATTGGTTGGCCCCGTACAAGGGCAACATGATAGACATGAGCTTTGAGGTGCTGTGCTTTGTACGGGAACTTATTTAGGGTTATGGGTCCGGAGCCTTCCATTGTGAGGCCCTACCAATAGGATTCTAAAAGTGGATCAATGTAAGCTAGTATAACTTAGCCTCAAATTTTGTGTGGACAAACCATACCATTCATTATAGGTTTTTGGGCGGGTCCACAAGTGGGAGTAACCTTGTCAAAGTTGTAGATCTTTGGTCCCGTTGTGGGTGGGCCCATAAAAAGAGCTCTAATAAAGCTTAGAGGTCGCTTATTATTCTATCAAAAAGGATTTTTGCTACATGGAACAAGGACGTGCCACTCTTCTTTCACATTACCTTGTAAAGTAACGTAGGGAGTGCTCGGTTTCTTTCCATCTTTGACCACGTGGCATTCAAGTGCATTTTGTGCCAATGTAGGAATGACACGTGGCAATATGCAAGGAATGTATACACTTTTGTGGTTGGAATAGAGAGCCCTCTACGAAATTGTATAGACTATCACTATTATGCATTATTGAAAATCATGGGTTGTATTTTATGTATCACATGGCTTCATATTGGACACATTTTTACATCGGTCCTCTAAAGGAGAACCATTTACTTGAAGCCAAATTGAAGAAGGTGTTATGGTATGATGTGGCTACAATAGGACCAACATAATTCAAAGAAGGATTTACATATATAAGACTTGATAACATGTCCAATTGTATGTCTCATGGAGCAAAATGGGCCTAGGACCTAGTGATATATGATAGGCAATGAAATTACTATAATATTATGATTTGCAATGTTTAGTATGACCGACATGTATGGTAACAACAAAACATTGATATGTGCAATTAGGTTGCCTTTGCAAATAGGGTGTTTCGTGGCCCATGGAAATTATCTCATGTCAAAATCAGATCACAAAAAACTTAAAACTTTGTATATTCAATTGTATAGCACCCATAGTATGATGTAATCATTGTACTGTGTTGATGTACTAATACATGTTTAAAATAGCCTTGAATGTCAATAAATCAATATGGGGCAACCTAATTGCACATATCAATGTAGATAATTGGTTGTACCCTGTACATTTTTTTTATTTTTGTTGTTGTGAAGGCAATGTTTAGAATTGTGGGTTTACATAAAGCAAGAGATGGACAAATAGAAGAATATATTGAGAACAATTTTGACATGATGTGTCTATGGCTTGTGACACCTGTCATAATGAGTTGTGTTCACTTCCCATAGATGGCCCAAATTCAATATGATACTAAATAAACGCAACACAAGGTTCAAGAATAATGTTCCTGGATTTGTTGGCCCCAAATAATTGTTTCTCTCCCCCTCCCACACCCCCCCCCTCTCAAGCAATGTTATGTAAAGGTGATGAAAGCTCAATGATATTAATACCTACAAAAAATGTCTTTCTTCAATATACTATTAATCCTATGAATTATGGTTTTATCATTTGTCTATATTTTGTTTCAAAATTTGTCACTTAGCTTAGGGTGCAAGCACAATAAAGTGGACAACTCCTGATCCATGCCCAATGTAAAGTGAAAATAATTCAAAACTATGCACTAACTTTGAGTTTTGCAAAGAAGAAAAAATCACAGACATTTAAGGAACGTATTGATCTACAAAGCCAAGAAATTTATGATGACAAAAACAAGTCCAAGAAAAGTCTACGTATTTTAGAATACAATGCAAGTGATGTGCAAGTAGGTGACATTGAACAAGTAATCATCTAAAATTTGTTTGAAATATGATAATTTTACATTAAATTGATGGATTTTTGCAAAGCTTTGTGATGATGCCCTTGAGTAGATAATGAGTTCAAGGAATATGAAGAAAATTTCCAACTTCAAAATATTTAAGGTCATGAAATCTATGTCCAAACTACATTCAACCATAAGCAATTGAGCATCAATTTTGTTGATAAAGTTTTGAAGATCTCGACTTCATATTCTACATTGAGTATTTAACACAACAATAGAGGTACCATGAAAAGAAAGAAAATATATAATTTAAACAACACTTTGGTACTACTTTTAGGCCAATGACCCCAAAAATGACGGTTTTAGTATACATGAGCACGATTTTGGTTCACTTTACCATGCTTGCACCCCTTACTCAAGTTCATATTTTGTGAAGTACATGGATTATCCAATGCAACTACACAAAATATGATATTTAGTGTTTGATACACTAAATACGAATGCATACACTAAATATCAATAACCCTATGAAAGTAAGTAACATTAAATGTAAACTCAGACACTAAATATCAACTATGGTAACATGTGAAAGTTACATGTTTGAATTTAGTGTTAGTAAGGATATGAAAAAGAAGGATATAATAAGGAAGGTGGCAGTAGGGAAGGTAGCGGCACAGTTATGCCTAACATTAATTGTCAAAGAATTGAACATTAGTGTTGAGCATGGTAGGGTGGTAACAACACTAGATATGATCAAACACCAAATAACATATTTTGTGTCGTGTCGGTATGGTAAGTAGTTGAATGGATACTATTGACAATCCACATCAATGATGGTATCAAAGAATCGACCCATGGGCATAAGAATTGCAATGCCAATCATATATTGATACCTCTAGAGTATGTTAAGGTGAGAGAATTCTTGCATATCAAAGTCAAGATGTAAGTCAGTGTCATTCTAAACCATATTGGTACTAGAACAATTTTGCTTGGAAACTAAGCTTCTTGCATAATATATAAACTTGAATGGTATTGAAAGTAGAAATTTCCTCGACTATCCATACCCTACCGTTATAAAAAAAACGATGAAATCCACATTAACAATACCAAATTGATATCACTTGTTGCAACTTTCATGGTTGTCAACTTTTGGAGTCGCAGTTGACAAGCAAATGACACCGTGGATGTTGATGAAGTTGGAGAGAATTATTGATTTGTGGAGTAACAAGGCACAATGACTTATGCGTCACCTAATGAAACTCCAACCATGTACTGTACAAATAGATGCACATTGCTATATACTCCACAAACCTTGACATTGTATTTGCCTAGCACTTAAGGGTTGGTATACATTTAGGGGTGACCAATGACCATGACCACAACTCTCTAGAATTTCTCACTGGTTTAGGAATGAGTGTTGGTCTCACTTTGTTTTAGACGAGGTCACCAGAAATAAAAGTGTCCATTAGTGAGCATGTAAAAAAAAAGAATGAGAAAGTGACACAGTGATGACATGGAATCCTACATGTCCATAAACGGATAATGTTTGATGGTCACTTGCATTTTTCGTACCCAAATAGGTTGCCTCAACAAATTAAATATGTTGACAATGTCATTAGGGAAAACTAGTCGTAATACCTTTGATTTCATATCATGTCTAATTATAATAATTTATTTTAAAAGCAAAGTTGTGCATTCCTTATATTTTTATTAAAGCATTGTCATGGCCTAAATCCACTTTACACTACATATTGTGATGAAGGCTTTTAAAAAGCGATGTGGATTCTTTGGGTCACAGGCTTTTAAAAAGCCATGTGGATTCTTTGGGTCATTGTCTTTGAATCACCGACAATGTCCATTGAGAAATCTTAAATCCTATTTCTCACGGCCCTTGGTCACGTATGTAAAACAACCTAAATACCTAATGGTTATGGCTCTAACCTCATTCGTTAGACTTTGGATGTGACTCATCACTCCTTGTCCACATATTTGCTTGGAACCCTCAACAATTTGGTTACTAACAATTTCAAAATACTTTAGTCTTTTAGGTGACACCCATAGCACTGCAAATCTACTAGATGATGATCTCTTTCCAGAGAAAGAAATTGAGACTAAAAAAGACTATGATAATTTATAGCTTATTGTCGAAACTCTACAATACATAACACGAGCACTCCACATAAACATGGAATCCCATAATTGAAGGATGATTATGCTTGCATGTACATGGTCTCCACATAATGCAACGAAGGAGCTAAGAAAATGTTATGTCTCATATCATTTCCTCCAATCCCCATTGTGACCTCTTCATCGAAGATGTGTACACCCTTTGTACATTCACGAAAACAATTCAAAAGCTCCTTGAACTTGGACTTCTTAATGATGGACCATGCCCTAATTGCCAACCTATCTACCCACCTTTAAGGACCCCTTGTCATCCAACTTATTCCTTTCATCCCTTGGGCTTGGATGTTAGTTTGAAAACAACTAATATTGTTTTTCCTACATAAGTTTTGTGTGCAAACCACTATGATTTTTATTTTATTATTCCAAAACAAAATCCATTTAATTTGTCATAAACCCATCGTTGTTGTCTAGCAACTTGGGTAGAAAACAATCAATTTTATAGGTGCCTAAATGTTCGGGAAATTAATTTTTTCGAGTGTCCCAAAAAATAAATAAACTCAAAGAGTGCCTAAAATCACAATAATGCAAGCATGGTCTCTTACCAAGACCACTCCGTATAACTCTCACACAAAGCAAAACCCTGACATACAAGTAAAAGACAAATTTTAGGGTAAGGAATGTTGGTTAAGGGAAGTGTTTAGGTTAATCGTAACCATCGTAGATAAAATCAAGGAAATCCATCCATGAACTGTAGAAATGACTTGGATGAATATTTAACTTAATTTAAATCACTTTACGAATCTGCCTAGTTTTAGAATATTATTTTTTTGAGTTACCTAACTTACTTTCACACTTTAATTAATTATTAGGCAGAAAGGTGTCCAGGCCGCTAGAGATTAGAAACCAAAGAAGCAAAAGCCTATCCACGGGCCTCACAAACTTTGGGGTGTTGAAGAGATTCACCATGCTCAATGCCTTGAGTGAAGGTTACCAAGTCTAGTAGTAGCCCCACTCTAGCCACTATGTGCTAATGATTCAAACTTTCACCGATCCATGTCGAGTCACGTACGAAGTATCACGAGGATGGTCTAACTTAGAGATGGGGGCCAACAACCCACACCAATTGCGTTTTAGAAGGTTTTCATGCTCGAGTCAACCTTTGACCAAAGACGAAGACAAAAGTTGTGATGGAGGCTTTACACCTACTTTGAGGATCTTAAATCCTTATATTATTTTTGGGTTTAAATAGACTTAAGTCCTCTTGCGAAATAAGACCGTCATCGACCCAATAACTTGCCTCCCTATTGTTTAGGCACCAATATGGGTTGGAGTTTGCACGTGCCCAAGGAGTAGGAAGAAGAAGGAGAAGAAGAAGAAGAAGACGACAAAGACCATGTTTTTATTCCAAGTCGGTTCGTCATTTGGGAGACAACTTTCAAAAATAATGTGTCAAATTAAGAATCGCATGTCAAATGACATGGGCAGTTGAAAATGACACGTCACTGCTTTTACAAAAGGTTGGTCTTATATCATGAATAAGAGTGGACATAGCATTATTCAAATCCATGGAATATTGTCAGTCTCACATAACATTGTTATGGATCTAAATTAATGTTGTGGATTTCAGCACTAGAAAATGAGGTTTACGATTTTGAATTCCATGTTCTCGACATTCAAACTCTAAAGAGAGTTGATGCCTAAATTCTTGTCCTAGTGTCCGAGGTAATTAGATGTTGTGCCACTCGATGAGCAAGTTTAGTTCTCTTCAATTGTTTGCAACCTTTGTTCCTCTAAGGCCCACACCTTTACTAATATTGTCATTGATCTTTGTGTTGAATATCGTGAGACTCGAAGGAACTAGGGTCCTTCATAAGCTCTTACATGCATTTGTCAAATAAGTATTGTTTGTCCCATCTCTCGGAGTTTTAAATTTATCAGAAATTGCATTGATGAGAGAACGATGGTCATTTGTTTCGATTTACCTTATCACATGTTTTTGCCTTGAAGCAAGCTACACTAGATATTCGATCTAGTGTGATAGAAATTTGGTGTGTCATGTCAGTTGAAGGCACATGGTCTTCATTACTTATCGTGCAAAAATTGCTCTTAAGGGGTTGTTTACATCATGGACCATGAAGTCGTCCCAAGGCCGTGTAAAATATGAGATTGGTTGTTGAACTCATCATGGGACTGCTTCGGTTTTCACCAAGGGAAAAAATGTCAAAGTGACCATGCAGTTCGAGGTCCCCAATAGACATATTTTAAGGCCTACATTATCCAATGACACGAGCCAACGGATCTTACGGTGGGAGAGGCAAAAGAGGTGCTCTAGTAGGGTTTTAAAAGAAAAACACACAAAAAGAAAAACAACAACAACAACAACAACAACAAGGGCCCATGGCAAAGAAATGTTGTGATATAAAATTTTAATAATTTTTTTTTTGGAAAAAAGAAGACGAAGACAAGAAAATGGTCAAACTTTTTTTCTTTCTTTCCAAAACTGCATTTTTTAGGCATAAATTTAAAAAATCAACACATTCATTTTTATGTGCATGGTCATTCCTCTTGGTCCACATTTGTTCACACCTACTGTAGTGATGGGCCCAAAGACTTTGTAAAATGATTTTGTAAGTAATTAGACCATGGAAGTTGGACCATGAAGTCAGACCATGGAAAAAGGCCTTCTTCCATGGTTCGACTTCATGGTCCATGGTGTAAACCGGCCCTTAATATTTGTGATTTAAGGTTTTGTGACCATGATGAATTTTGTGTAGTGTTGCATTGGGTATCTTTGTGTAAGATTGGCGTTGATTTTGCATTGTTGAGGTTTGGGAAAACATGAAATAAGATGACTCCTTCCCCTAGATTGAAAACTTCAATCTTAGTATAGAGATCTCCCATTACATGTTTTCCAAGAAGTAACATGTGAGAAAAAAATTGTGCATTGGCGATGTGATTTTGCACCCATCATTTGAAAGACAATTTTTTAACTGAAAAAATGCCATTTCACACAAAAAGGAACACACCACGGAGTTAAATTCCAATATTGGTGACACTCCTCATAAGTGGGGCAATCAAGTCCCACTTTACTCCCCAAAATTTCCATGGTGCCTATTGGTTCTTTCATTCATAAAACATTATTATAGCTCTATGAGATACTATCTCGTAATTGTCATATACAAACATACTCTCATTCATCCAACATAAAAACGTGATCCCTATAGATTGTTGCTAATTCATCTCAAATGATTTTGAGTAGATTGATTTAGGGGTTTTAAAGCTAATTTGGGTGTAAAGTCCATTTAAAAAAGGAATATATGGGACGTATACTAGTAAGAGGTTTTATGGTGGACACATGAGAGGTATGGTCATATATAATAATTCCCTCTCTCCTATCTAGAGTAGTCTTTGGAGCAGTACATAGTAAGAATTGAAAGCATGTTTCTACTATAACATGCAAAATACAAACAAACAGTCCACACAACATCATTGTTCAACACTAAGTCAAAAAAAAATCACGAAGAAAAAAGAAAAAAGAAAATCAATTTGTTCAGTCCAAGTGATCCAAGAAACATAGATGTGTAGAATGCATCCCATATGCACTTCAAACAGTGAATTGAACACACATTGATTTAACCTCTAAAGGTTGAGGCGGCCATATTTGTCCACATAGTCATTGTTGACCAAAATACTATCATACACGTTCATGTCATGATCTTTTAGTTTTGGACACGATTTTTTTTTTTTTTTTTTGTTGGAAATAATCCTAATTTTACGAAGCTTCCATCCATATGGTCAAATTTACTATAAAGAACCTCCGATTGTCTTTAATGAGCTCCCAAATTTGACTAGATTGTCTTAGGCAATTTTTGGGGCAATCATGCTTCGGCCTTTAGGGGTTAAAGATAGCAATCACCAAGCCCATGTAAAGCTTATGTGAGAATCTTGGTCAAAAATTGGCCCCACGATAAGCCTCTTGATTATGAAATGGTGAGTCAAAATCTTCAATGCGTGAGTCAAAATCGAATGTCATTTGGCACCTATTCATATTGTTTGGGATTTGTTTTTGGTTTGATATACCTAGTAGTGGATGGCACAAGATTGTAGATGAATTTGCGTAATTCATATGCATTGACATCTTTCCAATTTAGATTGAATAAAATCATCAACATTTACAACCATTCTATTTTGTAATATTTGATAGTATGATGTCTTAAAGTATAATTATATTCATCACAAGTATTAAATAACATCAACCATTGCGATTGGAAATATGGTTTTAAAAGAATATATATATATGTATGTATGTATGTATGTGGCGCATATTGAACACATTCAATTGCATAACAATATGCAACCACCAAAGTAACACATAGAATTGAGCTTCAAGGGGACTCAAGTTAAAACCCTAATACAAAGTTTGATATTCCAAATGACATCTAAGTTGCTCCCAGTAACAATGAAACCTCTAACACATCACGCTGAAACAAACTCGTGCATAATATCTTGGTAAACCACGTCTGGAGCCTTAGCCAAGTCTTTCAAATTTATTTGCCACTAAAGACGCCCATATATAGTCAAGAAGAGGGTTCCACAACACTTGGCGAGGGTTTTCAATTGGACACTTCACAATGTTATACACCGAGTCATTACGTTGTCTCCAAATAATTCTACTTCAGAAATGAGACCAAATCTTGTGAAACTTCACAAGAGGCTTATTGAGACTCCTATCCAAAAGATAATAAAATAAGGAGGAAGAGCGTCTCGAATCCAAATTAAGTTTCTTTGCAAAGAGTTGCCAAATAATGTTAGCAATATATTACAACCCTTGTTGGACCAACATGCAAGATAAGGACTACAATGTGAACATTTTTTTTTTGTCAATTTCCATGGAAATATGATTGTCTCCACATGATAAGGACCGCAATGTAGACTAAACTTTTGTCAGTTCCCATGGAAATACAAATGTGATGACTTTTTTTAAATAGAAATACACAAGATTTTCATTGTTCTTGTTTTGAATATGAGAACCGTCATAAGATTCATGGTTTTAAGGATAACTACTATGCTCATTATGTGGTGCCACTGAGGGGTTGTTTAAACCATGGACCATGAAGTTGTCCCAAGGCCTTGTAAAACATGTGATTGGCTGTTGAACTTGTCTCATGACTACTGCGGTTATCACAAAGGACAAAATGTCAAAGTGACCATGAAGTTTGAGGTCCCAAAAGACATATTTTAAGGCCTTCATTATCCACTGACATGGTCCAACATGTTTTGCGGTGGGAGAGGCAAAAGAGGTACTCTACTCAAAAAAAAAAGCAAGGGCCCATGGCAAAAAAATGATGTTATGATAATTTTTTTGTGATTTTTATGGGGGGGAAGAGAAGACAAAGACAAGAAAAGACAAATGAATGATCAAACTTTCTTTCCTAACTGCCCTTTTTGGACATATGTTCAAATAATAAACATGTTCACTTTTTGATGCATGGTCATTCATCTTGGTCCACCTTTGGTTTACACCTAGTGAGGGGCTCAAAAGCTTTGTAAATTGATTTTTGAAGACATCATACCATGGAAGTCGCACCATCAAATTAAACCATGGAAAAGGACCATCTTCTATGGTCCGACTTCATGGTCCCATGGTGTAAACTGGCCTTGAATGTAAGTTATATGACTTGCAAAACTCTTGAGTGGGTGCTCATGGATTTGATTGAGAAATAAAGAATTAGACCTTCCAAAGTGATGTGGCATTTGGGATACCCCATGGTAGGATATCATAGCAATTCTAAGGTCAACATGGTCAACCGTAGTTAAGATAGACCATCTAATGGTGCAATGTATGTTATCCTCTATTAAATATTCTACAAGGGTTCCAAGTTGCCGAGAGCACATCCAGCCTCGATTGGCATTTAAACGTCTTAACGGGTGGAATTTATACTCAAATGGAATGAGACAAAATACTACTTCTTTCTTATAATAATCGGTGTCTCATGTGGATATGTAAGTTAGTACAATTCTAATGGCCACTTTACACTAGAGACCATGGGCCGTGACCATTACCTTTCTCTATTCTTGAATTGGTTGAGAAACGAGTGGCAATCCCACTCCGGTTTACACAAAGTCACCAAAAAATAGCAGTGACCTTATCATATAATGGATGAGAAAGTGGCAATGAAGTGACACGGAATCGCTCATGTCTAGAATGGATAATGTTGGGTGTTCATCCGGATTTTTCGGTGAGAGAACCCAAGCAGTTGTCTCAACAAATAATGAAGGTGACCATGTCATTAAAAAAGTATATTTTAAAACAATTACATGTCAAGAAATTCCATGATTCTAGTGATTAAAAACATCCGTTCAGAACACTATGCAATGGTATGAGTTCGCTTTAAGCCAATACTTTTGAAAAGTGTTTAGGAATTTCATGGGTACGGTCTTCGGATTGCCAACCATGACCAAGAGAGATCCTAGATCCTTTGTCCTCACAACCCTTAGTCACATGTGTAAAACGGCCTTTCAAGGTTTGTGACCATTAGATTTCAAAACTCATGTTGGTGGAAAATGTCAAGACTCTCCCACTTTTACTTTAAAACTAGAGCTTGAAGGCCTAAGGGACCAAGGCAATCTGGATGGATGGAACCTATATGGAGTCCCACATGCCATGCATTGGATGAAGTTTCTTGGTCTATCAGATTTTGCATCTAGCACAATATTGAGACAAGATGACACTTCAAACCCTCACAACCCTTGTTTCATTTTTTAATGGACAAAGGCCCGCATGAATAAGATAGTAATGAAATAACATTTAGTTGGGATAGCATAGGGTGTTGCATTTACACTACACTTGAAAGCCCATGACCACACAAATTCCAATTTCAACCTTCCATGGTTATGGCCCTCGGCCAAAAGTGTAAAATCGCCCTAGTTTATAGATATTTGGAAACAAAATAAATGAATGTCCTACTACAACCGGTCACCATCTACTCAACGACAAATGGTGCACTACACTAAAAAAACAATTTAGTGTTTGATACACTAAACACGAACACATACATTAAATGTCAATAACCCTATGAAAGTAAGTAACATTAAATGTAAACTCAAACACTAAATATCAACTATGACAATATGTGGAAGTTACATGTAACAATGCTAAAAGAAAAATTCCAGCATATTTTCTAGCATATCATCTAACACTAATTGTCAAGGAATTGAAATTTAATGTTGAGCAGGGTAGGGTTATCATATTTAGTGTAGTATAGTTGAACTATAATTTAAAAGTCTAAGGCATCTGAAATAGAAGGCCCTTTTATCCAAATTGTTAGTATTCGTTGGTCCATAGATTGAACTCAAAAGCCACAAACGTAAGTTATGATATATATACACACACACATGTAGATCTTACTGACGAAAATCACATACAAGTTTATGCTACAGTCTAACCTCCATATATGAACACTCAATTATACAACACCTCGACTAATACGACACATTTCCCGTTGACCAAACTTTCTAGCGTTAATTAACTTCCATGTTACGGCTACAATGTTCATAAGACGACATTTTTTAAAGTTAGGTTTATCATATAATAGACGTAATTGGTGTACATAATTGGAAGGGTGGCTTAAACACAAAGTCTTAACTCGGGTCCCGTGAGAATTATGAGGTTAAGCCGCCTATGGCCGGAATAATACTTGGATGGGTGACTTCCCAACACTTGGTTTTTGGTGCACCCTATCATCAACGATCCATCCAAACATAATGGGGATATATGGGTGAGCCGGATGATTTCAATCAACCATGTGGGAATCTAGGGGCTTGCTGTTGGGAGGGATAGGTGTTGGCTGGCTTGTTTGTGGCCGTTCACGATGTTTGCCTTTGAAAAGAGGTGGTTGTCTTCAAAAGCCCTCTAAATCTCATAATGCATGTTTCGGGACTCCATATAGATTCAGACCAACTCGAAAAATGAAGCAACACCATCCTTCGCGCGAGTGGCAACATCAAATTCGTCCGTCTTTTCTTTCTTTATGCATCATTTTTCTTCTTCTTCTGAACTAGTGTTTTGGAACATGTATGGGAACCTTGTGGAACAAATTCTCCAACTTCTCTTACTTATTAGGGTTTATGTGATTAGAGTCATTGTAGTCTTGCATTGTGCTCTCACTGGCTTGGATCCATGCATATGAATTATATATCCTAGATGATCATACACCCATGCACCTGTGCAACTATATGCCCATTCCCGTGCATACTCGCCATACGTATCTATGCCCATGCACATGTTCATTACCCCTCCCCCCCTGCCCATGCCCACAACCTCACCCTAGTTTCCCCCACCTTTCCACATTTGTTTCCTCTTTCTTTTGTTATAATTTTCTTTTGGGAGGGACTCAAGATTTGACATGCGTTCCCTTTGAAAAACTAGTTGAAAATGTATACATCTTTCGTGGACTCCCACCACCACGTTGTCCATTGTATATAAATTGTATTGTGGTAGGATAAAATACTTGAAGAGAAAGAGAACAAACTTGACTAAAGAAGAGAAGAAACATGTTGTTTTCATTGCACATGTGCAATCCAACTGCGACACAACAATAACTTGCCAATGATTTCAACCAAGAGCACGTGGGAAAAATATTTGAAGAGATATTCAATTTTCCAAGTTAAAAAAAACCTAATGAAAATTATGCAATCAAGTGATGATCGGGAAAAAGTCAAGAGGACCAAGAAGCCATGTACCCAAAGCTAGAGTCAAATAATTTTGCATGGTTCAAGTAGGTGCATTTTTTTGCCATTGTCTTTCTAATTCAATTTATGTAATATGGATTCTAGCACTCGCTTGATTTGGCCTTCATTCAATGACAAGTTCGTTTGGTTTATGTTAGATTGTTCTCTTTCAGTTGGTATTCCAATCAAATGATTTTTCATTTTCAAAATTGCATCAAAGGCAATTGTTTGAGTGATGAGATGCTAACAACAAAAGCCAATCAATTTCATAGTGCCTCTTTGGAACAAGTTGAACTCGATGAAACCAAATTGGATAAGTACAAGAATTTCAAGAAGAAAAGAAAGAAAGAAAGAAAGAAAAATTACGCCTGTACATTGTACCGGCATGAATGTGAGCCCGTTATCGAAATGCTTAACACGGTGGACCATGTTGTAGCATGAGGAGTTATGCCTCTTTTGGGAGGTGGGCTCTATTAGTTAAAAGGTCCATTCCCCTTTTTAGGGAGGTGTGACGGTCTTTTGTTTATTATCAAGTTTTTTTTTGTTTAGTACAAGATAGGTGAGGTATTTAATGGCATTTTGGTGTATGTTTTTCATGAGAGTTTTGATGCTAGTCTTTGGGATTTTGAGGCCAGCTAGCTTTTCAATGGATTGTTCGTGTATCGCTCCTCTTACTCCTGTTGTAATAGTGATAAGGGGGTTCGTTTTCCAACCTTTGTTTTGTATGGCGTTAATTAGTGGGTCATATTTTGAGTGTTTTTGTGTGAGGGCTTGTTCAGGGAATTTGTCATGACAATATGTGAATTCAATGAATTTTACTGTGTGAGTGTGTGAGGGTAGTAAGGGTGTTGGAGTGTGGTTTGGGGCTCCTAGTATACAGAGGATGTCATGTCTTAGTCTGGCTTGGCATTGGCAATTTGTTTGTGGGCATGTGCATTCTATGAGCCATTATGGGAGAGTTTGTTGTTGGTTGATGTTATTGAGGTTGCCTGCATTTGTTAGTGTGTAATATCGGGTGTATTTGTTGGCTTGTACTGCCTGAGTGATGAGGTGTACCGCGTTGTTGTGGCGGGCTATTCTTAGACCTTTCACAAAAGGATGTTCGCACATTGATAGTAAATGGGTCTCTGTCATTTTTGTGGCATAATGTGCAATTGGGGTTTTGGAATTTGAGAGGCCAAAAGATGTTTTTTTTGTGATTACCCATGTATTGGGCGTATCTAAATTTTAATGTTTGGGTAATTTGGGCGTCCGTTACTTTTTTGTTTTTCCAGAAATGGTTGGAGAGTTTTTGATTTATTTTTTTGTTAGTTAGCCATTTTTCCACATATGGGAATTTGCGTTGGGCAATTACCATTTCGCGGTCGTTGTGTTCTTTTATTATAAAATTTGTGTATGTTTCTAATGGCTCCATCGTGTGTGTACAAGAATTTCAAGATATCTAATGGATGGTTAGAGAAGTTCAAGGGGAGACAACATGTTGCTAGGTAAGCTCCTTCAAACTCTTAAACCCTAAACCCTATTATTATTATTCTTATTATTCTTATAATTACTATTTGATAAGTATATCATGTTCATGTAGTTGCTTAATGTACTCTATTTCTACATTTTTGTTTTGAGGAAAATGGTTATAGACATGATTGGATTGGTTGATTGTCATGCACTACCATAGGTGATAAGCACATTCAAGACTCTGGTTTTGAAATGGTTTAGGGTTTAGAGGTGACATATGGGATTTTACAAAGGTTCTAGCTGATACAAATGTGACACGTGCCACTCCTTGAAAATTGTGATGTTGATTTGGTAAGATCAAATTGAAGTGAATCGACCCCCAACATGCATGAGACTAGTTCTTACTAAAACTCCTTCATCCATGATGGATGAGTTCAGGGTAGGAACACCTCCAACCAAGAAATTCAGATTTTTGGCATACATGTAGTAACCGTACAAGCTTGAAAAAACTATCCCCATGTAGAAAAAGAAAGATCATGCGTACTATAATTTCTTACCCCCATCATTGAAAGAAACACAAAAAAGTGAAGTGAATATGGTGTTGTCACCCAAAAGCATTGGAGGATTGGGGGGGGGGGGGGAGTGGAGGGATTGATGTTCACAAAGTGAACATTCTCATAATGAACATGTACATCTTACGCAAGATATTGAGGGTGTCGGTTTCAAGAGATGTCTTGGTTTAAGGCGCTCTTAGCTTACATAGCCGTCAATGCTCCAATGTTTGTATTTGGGGACCGTGTGGAGGTATATTTTGGGGTGAGTGTCGATTGGAATGGGAAGTTCAATTGTTTAGGGAGATTCCATGGCCCGAAGAAACATCAACCTTTGTCGTTGAAGCAAATAAAAATCTTTGGGGAGGAAATTAATGAAAGTGCACGCAATCCGGAGCACGACCCACCATTCGCCAATGCTTTCGAACAAATGGGCGCATGGGCCCTCGGCCCACTAACTTAACCGTTGTTGGAAGAGCTTTAAGGTATAGTAGTGTTGTTGTAGTAGTGGTAGTAGTAGGAGTAGTAGGGCCAACTTGAAGCCTACTAGCTAGAAAAAAGGACACCCATAGATAGAGTAAAGTCCGTCTACATGGGAATTTCTTCTTGTGCATCCGTCCACTACCACAATTACTTCCGTTGGTCGGTGACGGAAATGGCAAGTCAACTTGGAAGGGCCGTGGGCATTTGGATGATAAATGGGCTCAGAAAAAGTGGCAGTAGTAACGATGTTGTACTTGTGTGTCAGCCTCAATTATGAGGACTCACTCGTGATATGTAAGATATGTGGGCCACAATGAATGGGGAGAGCCGACCGCTACACCCTACCCTCCGTAAAACCTTTCCCTCTCTTATATCCCCCAAACCCTAGGGAATGTATGTGCTTGGGTTACTTCTCCCTCGCCTTGATGCCACACCGTTACACCCTACCCTCCACAATGTCATTCTCTCTCTTATATCCCCAAAACCTTAGGGAACATATGTGCTTGGGTTACTTCTCCCTCGCCTTGTTGCCACACCGCTACACCCTACCCTCCGCAATGCCATTCTCTCTCTTATATCCCCAAAACCCTAGGGAACGGATGTGCTCGGGATACTTCTCTCTCGCCTTGTTGCCACCCGCTACACCCTACCCTATGTAATGTCACTCCCTCTCTTATATCCCCAAAACCCTAGGGAACGGATGTGCTCGGGTTACTTCTCCCTCGCCTTGTTGCCACATTGCTACACCCTACCCTCTGTAATGTCATTCTTTCTCTTATATCCCCAAAACCCTAGGGAACGGATGTGCTCGGGTTACTTCTCCCTCTCCTTGTTGCCACACCCCTACACCTTACCCTCCGTAATGTCAGTCCCTCTCTTATATCCCCAAAACCCTAGGGAACGGATGTGCTCGGGTTACTTCTCCCTCTCCTTGTTGCCACACCCCTACACCTTACCCTCCGTAATGTCAGTCCCTCTCTTATATCCCCAAAACCCTAGGAACGGATGTGCTCGGGTTACTTCTCCCTCTCCTTGTTGCCACACCCCTACACCCTACCCTCCGTAATGTCATTCCCTCTCTTATATCCCCAAAACCCTAGGGAACGGATGTGCTCGGGTTACTTCTCCCTCTCCTTGTTGCCACACCCCTACACCCTACCCTCCGTAATGTCAATCCCTCTCTTATATCCCCAAAACCCTAGGGAACAGATGTGCTCGGATTACTTCTCCCTCTCCTTGTGGCCACATTTTCTTTTCATGTATCATGGGTTTTGACATTAAAATAATCCACCAAAGAATTCAAACGACCACGTGCAAACGACACACTCGCACGCATCACATTGTCATTATTGCAATGTTGACATTATGTTATTTCATGATGTCACATGGCACTCAATTTGTCTGTTGTCACATGTCCATGTTAACTTTGCATATCTCCTTAACATCACATGCACTTTGGTTGTCAAAGGTGTGATAATAAGGAAGTTAGAGTGTAGTTGCAAATGATCATGTTGGGTTTGAGAAGTAATTGATTGAAGATCAAAACTTCAGGAAAATCGCCAGTCATTTAAAAGGAATCTATAGAATATACTCCAAATTAATCAAGAAGAATTGAACGATCACAACATGTAACTGATTGGACTTGGAACCGCTAGGCTTTTGATTGAATCTACCTAAAAAATCTCCACATACATTGGTGGGCTTTACTATGTGGTCACTCTTCTTAATTCAACACCTACTACATAGGCATAATTCATTGATGTGATAAGGGTGGGGTTTACACTAGGGTCCAAGATCAAAGACACTCCGAAATCAAGCAATCCTTGGTTAAGGACAAAATGGGACCCAAGGAGTTTACACTAGGCTTTGGGTCAAACGTATGGGAAAATAAAAGTGGTGCCAATGTGGCATCATTTGCTTTCCAAATCTCGTCATTCTCAACTCAAGTAAATACTCCTCCAAATTTGGATAATCAATCTTCAAACTTGGGTATGACTTGAATATGAAAATAAGGTATGTTAAGGGGTGTTGGGATCCCAAGTTTCATGGACTTGGATCCAAATGTAAACCCTCCTCAAGTGCTTGCCCTTCTAGTGGACCCCTTTCAACTCCACAAATAATTTGGGATGTGGTATTAGATTGGGAATTGTCTCATCTAGTCAATTTTTGTGACTTTGCACGTAGATTCTCAATTTAAATCTTGCATTCAAGGTAATGAATATTTATAAAAGGTACCAGATGTCAAAGTGAATATTTCTTAACTCTTTAAAAGAAAGAAAAAACGTGCTATTTCATCTTCGCAATTGGTTCAAGTCTATATGTAATCCTCAAACAAACATTACCATAATTACGAGGTTTTTGACGACTATTACCTCGTTTTAGAGCTGAACACTTTGAACACACTCAGACAAGTCGGGCTGCACCTCTCTCCCATATGGATGGTTGAAAATATCCAGTTCACTCGGACAACCCCACTGTGGTTGGGTGGACCGTAGGTGGTAGGGTGCATCATAGGTCAAGTGCTATGTAGGTCTCCCATCCAAATATTATTTGAGATTTAGGCGGCTTGGAGTTCCCATGGAGGTCCGGGTCAAGATATTTGAATTAAGCCACCCTCAATTTTTGAAACAATAACACTAGATTGAGAATAATGTTTGTAGTTTTAACAAATATCCAATCTCATTGTAATACATGCCTTGTTCGTGCATGTTCTTATTTATAAGCCTTGCCACATACCATTCAAATATAGGTGTCTAGTTAAGAAGGGTTGTCACGTAAGGCTCATGTATCTTACATTAAGGTTTATAGTTAAGGTTGTTCATAAAAGAAAAAGAAAAAGAAAAAGAAAACACACGTGTTACGATATGATTGAACCATGTCCTCAAATTTCACCAAACATTTTAAGTTCAATTTTGAACAAAATTGGAAGGTCGGGTAGAGCTTGGAAAACTTCATGTTGGATGGAATCTCCACCTCCATCCACTCAAGAATCTTGGATGAAATTTGCCAAACTAAGTTCTTCATCAAAAGTACTTGCAGAGGAGATGATGCCAACCGGGGGAGGGGTTGAACTCCTACTTCCGGGGAACTCCATTGGGAACTTAGGGAACCTCTAGGAACCTAAAAATTCCCACACAAATGTCTCATTTGATGGGATGCACAATCAACTCGTTCATCTTGCAAACATTAATTTTTCATCTACCAAAATTTCACATGTCGTAAGTGTTTTTTTTTAAAAAGGTTGCCCGAGTAGTTCATAAACCATAGGATGGGGCTCTGTGAATGGATGGTTTCGATGTGGTTTGCCCACGACCACACAACCTCCATTCATAGCACCTTAATGACATAAGAAACTCAGGGGCTTCCTTGGCCAACAATTCTTTGCAAACAATGAAAATAGTTATAACCAAGTCAGTACATTTTTGAACTCAAAGAAGTAAGAACATCGAAATGCCATCCATAACCAAAAAATAACCAACTTGTCAAATATGCGTTTGATGGTCAACTCCCTAGATTTGACATTGGACCTAAGTTTTGGGTCCTTGGTGAAGGGAGGGATGTACATGAAGCACCGTGTTGAGTGCTTTGTCCCAAAGCATTATACTTCATTTTTGCATATTATCTAAGAGCATCCTCAGTCGGTCTAGGTAAAGCTCACTGCAAACCAAGACCTATCTTGCTTAAAATGCTCAAAATTTAGAGGGAGTGCACCAAATCTTGCTTAAAAATGGACAGATCCTCCCACACTCCCTCTAAATGTCAAAAATTTGGAGGGAGTGTGGGAGGATCTTTCCATTTTTAAGCAAGATTTGGTGCACTCCCTCTAAATTTTGAAAATGTGGTGTTTTCAATGAGGGATTTCACCTACGTCAAATTTTTACAATTCTTTTTTCTTGAGAAATATCTCACGTTTATTTAGGTGTGCTTCTAATGATGGTAATTTCAGTTTCTAATTTTAGGTCAATCAAAAGATAGGTTTTGGTTTGCAGTGAGCTTTACCTAGACCGACTGAGGATGCTCTAATACTCCAAGCACTCCCTCATGCCATTGAGTAGTCATCAAATTCCTTCTCCATATCCATAAATTCACTTGAGATTGCTTATTCATTATGGGTATGAAACACATTACAAAGTGTATCATGGTCAACATCGGACAAATGATGGATAGCATGGACAAGAGTTATGATGGCCATGCATGGTGCACCACCAAGACAACTGACATTCATATCGAGTTTGGCCTATTTTTTCGGAGGTCTTCATGCGATGGTCATCTTGAGTGCCCTAATGACTTATGTGAGTATATTGCGCGAAATTGCATTGATTGCAACTAAACAAAATGAATTGGGATCATACCCACCAATTTCATTGTTGATTCGGAACCTCCTGTGAAACATTGGGTGCAATGCAAGGTTTGTCAAGCCTCTCTCACTTGTTTGTATGCTCATCAATGTGTGGCAAATTAGGAGACAAAATCCCAAATTGAATGGTTGTTAGCAAACACTTTCTAGTCCACTACATCTAGAAGTCCCCTCTACCATGAGAGAAAAATTATCTACACGGAGCATCGTTGGAGGAGGTAATGGATAAATTTTGCCACTACTACTTCTCATAACCATGGGAACTTTGTGGTTGGGTCAAAGCGATCATTCAAAGTGGGACAGGTTCTCTGGATAGTATCGTGGCGTTGAAAGAAAACTTTAAATTCAATTATGTTCATGATAATCACTCTTGAGGCCAATCCAAGGACAAGGTCTTTGTATTCCCGATGTATGTAGATCTAGTTGGAAGTGGAGTCGACCAGGTGAAGTGCATGCAATGTGGAGGTGACATGGAAAAATATTGGACCATGTTTGATTGCGTGAAACCACTACGGGATTTGGACTCTATGGCATGTTATGTCTATGACACCAACGTTGCAAGGTGCTCACAATAGCATGTTATGATTATCAAGCCAAGGATGCCCAACCCCAAACTATTTTTGAGGAATTTAGAATGATGGTATGTTGGAGAATGTTGTTCCTAAAGTCAAATTTGAAGGATTTATGGTGGGTAGTGCCTGGGCAAATTGGATTGCCATGAGTTAAATATATAGTGAGGGAGGCCCAAATGTTCCTATGAAGGGTCGCGAGCATACTTGCCTTTCTCATTGTTCACAAATATGGATAAAATTATTAGAAAACAACAACAAAACCTTCATCGCAACATCAACACAAGCAAGTATGTAAAGACTACAAGTGTGCAAAAAACTATGGAAGACGCCAAGATGAAATACCATGTCATATGAGCTTTGTGGTTGTCATCTCAAGTTACTACAAAATCAAGCATATATAGTTTGTTGAAATGGATTGAGTTCTAGCATTATCAATATAGACACTAGAAGGTCATATGCTCATTGTTAAGTTTCCTCTGCTGCATGAGTTTCCTTCCTTTTTGAATGTTGTTATGAGAATATCATACCATTTGCTATGTAACTAATATTCTTCGTGATATATTATGTAGGATATGACTCTAGATCAATGTGTTGAAATGCCAACTTGCATCATGGCACAAACAACATATAACAAGTGGTTGCAACAATATGGAAACAAAAATGATATATTTGTACAATGCAACAATGGATGACATTGTTTGGTCATTTGTGCAAGTCACCAATTATTGGCCGTGATTGAAAGGGATTGACCAAACTTCATTAAAAATTAAAGTTGTAGCACATATTGGTGATCCCAAGCTCCATGTTGAGGCAATGAGGTCCTATTTTAGGGTAGACGATCTCAAAAATTGTGCACTAGAGGAATTTGAGTTGTTTGAACCAACCAAAAGATAACTTAATTTGCCACATGGTCTAAGTTTGACTCTCATCGTCCAGACAAACTGAACTACTTCATCCCACACCCTAACACAAACTCAAAGAGGACATGTGTTATTGAGGAATCATTCAAGCATGATGATAATAT
The DNA here is from genome assembly GCA_950295325.1 of Polytrichum commune. NCBI lineage: Eukaryota > Viridiplantae > Streptophyta > Polytrichopsida > Polytrichales > Polytrichaceae > Polytrichum > Polytrichum commune. The sequence goes on from OX485807.1 coordinate 43,520,855, forward strand.
GGTGTCTCATATCACCAATGTGTTGAAGTGAGAGATTCCGAGTGGTGTAATTTGAAATTTCCTTATCCATCTAAGAAAGAATGTTGCACTCTGCAAGCCAACACAAGGCATCTAAGCAAAGTTAACATTGAGAAAGGCAGACATGGCACACATGTGCCAACTTACATTGGTATGAAGAAGGAATATTGCTCCAACAATCTTTCTTTGTTTTTTTGGCTATGCGAAGATGACATTAATCGATGCATGCAAGAAAGCAAAAAGAAATGGGTGTTTGATTGGCCAAATCTTTCTAGTGTGGCATTAGATGCTACAACCTCGCACATGAAGAGGCTTTCGCATTGGAGGACATTGACTTCCAACTTCAACAATGGGAGGCATTGTCACTGTGATGTTGATTGATGAAGACAATGCCAAACCATCCCATTCCGGAGTCAAATTTCCACGTCTCTCTCCAAGTCCAAATGCCCATCCCAACACCCGATTTTCTTAAGTAGTTCGATGCAACATGGCACCACCTTCACTAGAGCACACGATCAAGTGGGAGAGCGCATCACACATGGATAAGTATTATGTGGTGGGTGTCATGGCCATCCCATACCTAGGTTACGAGTGCATCATAACCATAGTTCCCAAGGAAGACAAAACATGTTTGTTTCCAAAATAAAAACTACAATAAAATGCTTCCCCTTTCAATAAAATTCTTATAACTTTGAGAAAGATCATTGTTTGCAACTCATGGCAATGGTTTTCAATTAAGTATTTTTGCATCTCCCACAATGTTGTGTCCAAATGTTCAATATCCAAACTCATTAGAATATTCTACAAAACTAAAATATCTAGTCATTTTCTTGCTCACTTCTCACAAACAACTGCTCACAACTCACGTGCTAGCTTCCCTCGCTCTTTGCGTGTTTTTTGTGAATGGAGGCTTCGGAGACTTTGAAGAAGCTCGAAACCATACGGCACTCCTCCTTGTCACACCATTGTTTGCAATTCTTGGTTCGATGGGGAGCTTACACAACTCATGGTGCTCATGCCACCTCATGAACCCCTCCCCTCACCATTGCCCGGATAAGCAATCCTTATGAGTACGTCAATTTTTTTTTTTGGTAGAAGAATGCAAACCCTTAAAGATTCCTAGTGCACAAATATCACCAAATATATAAGTGAAGGGTGACGTAACTCTCCCAATGGAGATGTCATACGAGCATGTTTACTAAGGCTACCATCCCCCCCCCACGGGAAATAGAAAGGGAAAGTTTTTCTTAGATGTCATTTACTTTCGGTCATCCTCTTTCAACACTACACACGTTTTCTTCAAAATATTACATGGGTCAATTCATTGATATTGTCACCTAATGACTTCATATGAAATCGATATGAAATAGTGAAGAAGATAATAAGTCACACTATTAGATCGTACCACTTATGGACCATACTTTTGGTTTGTGGGGGAGTGGGGTGTTTGAGGAAGGTTGTTTTCGGTTGTATACAATCAATCGTACTCTAGTTCAATGTCACGCATATAAGGATCGGTTCTCGGTTGTATCCCTTCACCCATAACTTTGGTGCCGTTGGCTAGAATGGTGTTGGTTTACATATGAGAAATGGTAATGTTTCATGCCCCCCCTCCCCCCTCCCCCCTCTTCTCTAGACTTGAAGATTCCCACTAGACTTAACATGTGATGGTCCTTTGTCCATCCGTAATTTCAACCCCTTGTTTGTGCCCTTCACTTAACTTCTTCTAGCAATGTTGACATTCGGGAAGGCTTGGGAGTGTGAATAATGAAAGTGTGGTCCAAGGCGTCTTGGCTTGAAGGGCGATGAGGGAAAATAATTGTGCTTTGTACTGACCAAGCCAAGCCAAGCCAGTGTAATTATGATACCTTTTTGGGGCCAGGCATAACAAAGGCTCCACAAGTACATGCTAAGTGTGGGTGGCAAAGAACTAGCTAGGAGAACCGACTGCTAGTTAGATTTGGGCAAACCAATCCATACACTCGTTCCTTGTTGGATGCCTAAACCCATGCTTCCAAGGAACCAATGTACGGGTTGTTTTGCCCCAGCCCTGCTAGTTACACGTGAACCGGGTTAAGTTTGAGAAACACACCGGTTCAAATTCCAAGGCTTCAGGAAAGTTATGGATTCATCTAGAGGAATTTTCAGAGTTTTCCTCAAATTCATCATTTATTGGGAAAGATGTCAACCTGTAATCGGTATATATATTGGAAGTAGTAGGATCTCTCAAGGGCCTTGGACTAAATCACATTTGTGTTTGGCTGGGCCCCGTCCCTCCCACGCCTCCTTCACTGTCTGGCCTTCCTACCCGCACTTGCGTGGGAACTCTTCCATGTTGGGAATCAATGTAACAATTCTCGGTCACTTAAGCCATTAAACTTCTTTGACATGTGAAAGAACTCCATCAATTAACTCGGGGATAACTTCAACCCAAACCTTGTCTTCACTGGAGTTTTCAATTTCCTTGATGGGGGATTGACATCAATACACACCTTATCCCACTCTTGTCTCCCCTTCCTACTGTTCTTTGTCAAAGTTATGGTTTTTTGCAATGCCACTTGAGCTTTTCATATCCTCACCTTTGACACGCCTTCGCAAACTTTCTCATTCATCGCGGCATATTGGCATGCCTTGCTCATAGCATGCCCAAAGCAAGTGCCAACATGGGGCAATGCCATCCCAAATGGTCTGTAAGTCACCATAGAGCTCAACGACACTACCAATGTTGCCAAATTGGAACTATCATCCTTCAGATAAGCAACCACCTTGTCAGCTAGTTGGAATGGTTGGAGCATGCACTTAACAAGCTCTACAAGTGCAAATCCTAATGTGTCTAACGCTTCAAATAATCCCACCGTCATATGTCGTGATTGCCACTCATCATCAACATAGTTCACCACCATGGTATCAAGCCATGTGTGGCTCATCCACAAGTTAGAAGTAACATAAATAATTGCACAAACATTAAGGGCGGGTAACACAAAGCACTCCATAGTTTTAGCTAACATCCCCGGTATCAATTGATGGCTTAGTTGTTTGTGAGACGGGAAATGAACCTTAGGATCCCCATACATGACAGGTCTCCTCAACCCACTACTTTCCATAATGGAGAACACCACATGGCCCTTTGCAACAAACTAAACAAGATCCTCCAAGAACTTTAGCTATGGTAAATTTGTCTTTTGATATGCGGTCTCAAAATTAAAGAACTTGGTGATGGAGTTCAGTGCAATGTTATTCCGCTTCTTGGACTTCTACCTCTTGTTTTCCTCCCCCATATCCTTCAAATCCATTTCATGTTCAAATTTCAAGTGCTTGAGCATACTAGTGCTACCATGGCTTGGATTCTACTAGAGGATCTATGCAATCATGCACATAACCTAAAATCAACTTAGAAGCCGCAACTTTCCTCTCACCTTGCCTCTCCAAACTGCAAACTCCTCAGTTGCTGAGAGATCCTTTTCCAATGGGGTTGCCTACTCCAACACCTTCAATGCATCCGTTGGAGTGCTCTCAACACTAAACCTTGTAATGCCTACCTCATCCCCACCCATTTCCAAATCACTCTCCCATGCATGTGATTCCATTCTTGGTGGCCTAATGCCAAACCACCCTAACCCAACACCAAAATCATTTTCCTAAGGTGAAATCAACAAGCAAACCTCATATTTGGAGCTCCGAAGTGCAACACCACCAAAAAACACAACATTCAACTGTACAAACACATTTTGTGTACCTTAGCTAGTAATGGCCACCACAAAACAAGAGCTCCAAAAAAACCCTAATGCACATCATCCGTAGCCATTAACCCTCTTCATTATGGCCATTTTTGCAACTCACCAAACAATCTCCTACCCTCATTGAAGCCCACACCCAACCCTACCACGCCACCGCAATATTGGTCCAAGGATGAAATGCCAATGTTGAAGACCAACTTGGTTGGGTTGGTTCACAATTCCCACACTCCACGTACACCCCCCCCCCCCAAGTACAATTTTGGCTAGGTATGACCCAATGACCTACCCTTGGGGTGGGTTTGCATTATCCTAGTTGATACCCATGTTTGTTCTTGCTTCAACCCAATATACCAGATCAACATTGGATTTAACACCTGGCACAAATTGACAACTATGTGGAAGGCATCATGTGGTCTCATTGGGAATTCCATGACAACACAACATCAAATTTTGCATTTGATGATATCGAGACTTTCCTTGCTACAAAGCGGTACTCTTTCCACCTTTAAGTGAGGAAAGTAGATTACCTCTACCTCAAGGATTTTTCCAAATACAAATGCAAGTTTTACATGTAGCAATTATTGACCCCACCACACACACACACACACACACACACAAGATCATCGTTGCTTCCCACACATCAAGTCATAGACTTGCCATCGAAAATGGACAATGATCGACTATCCATGTCTCTAGAGATTATAGATTATGCCACTTTTGCTCTTATAATGCAATTGAAAATGAGGTAGGCTTTGTGTTGCAATGTCCCCTATATTACCCCATTAAAGATAAATTTGGTTCACAATTTGAGAATGTAGATATATAAAAGGAACATCAAAGTTTTTGCATTAACATGTGATGTATATTCACCACTTTCGACCTACCTCCATAGGGACATAGGGCAAGGGTGGCGGAGTTCCTATTTTCATATGTGGATTGTTGGTTAGTGTCAGCGTGTTTGTAGGTGTCCAATTTAGTTGAGTGGTATAGGGGCTTGTTTATTTTCTAGTTTTCATTTGTTTAAGATAGTATGGTCATCTAATGGCTAATTTTTAGAATGTTTCCATTAGTTTATGGATTTTAGTGGTAGGGATATGGAGATCTTGTAGTTGTTTGGTGGTTGTAGTCTCAAATTCCCGCTATGAGGATGATGGGTGGGAGTATTGACCATCCTAGTTGGGTTAGTTTTGTTTGTAGGGTGGCATATTTCACGAGTTTATGGCGGTAGCTTTGGTGGGGAATCTATCATTACAATAGGTAAATTCATGTACTTGCACTTTGAGGTTCATGTTCGCGGGCTTGGGGGGGGGGGGGGGCTCTTAATATGCATAAAATATATGGTCAGGAGGCATGGCAAGTGCACCATGGTAGGAGGCATGTGCATGGGAGTAACCATGATGGTATTGTCGGTGTATGTTCGCTGTATTTGTTGGCATTATTGATGTGAAACATCTTATTGTGGGGTGGGCTAACAATATGTTTGTTGATGCGTGTGTTGCTTCGTTGTGATGGTTGGTCCTTAGATAATTAATGTGACTATTTGTACAACATGATAGTTGACAGAGACATGTTTTGGTTTGTTTGGATGTACATAGACTCCAAAACGGGAAATGTCTTACTTGAGGTTATGTACAATTTGAGAATGTAATTTTAGGGAGCCACAAGTCTTTCTTTCAATTGAACCATCATGTTAACATTAACCTCTATCTCACAGACGCTACACACTCCATCACACTAGGGAATTAGCCGGTTTGAAACCACCATGGTGTTCTCTTAGTCCCATTAGCCATTCGGTTTCATGGACTTTGAAACTACTTTGTTTTTATTTGGGAGAAAATATAGAATGCTATATTGAATACATGAAGCACATGAGAACTTCTTAAAAAACAAAGACCAAACAATACCATGAGCACATTCTTCACTCGTATCTATTGTCAAAATTAAGCGAGCATACATATTGCTCAAAGAATCCGGGTATTTCGATTAAATGCGGTTCCGAAAGTACTCAATCTTTTGTTGTATTGCTATACTGCGTTGCATTTTGTCAAGATGAATGCGTTGGACATTTATGTCTTTATTTTGATAACATCCCCCTTGAGACCAAAATGCCCTCTTCAAATTGTCTTGTAGACCAAAGCTTAAATGGCCTTGGCTAATGAACTCTTAAGTGAAGCCTTTATGAAATAACAACATGCCAAGGGGGTAGTCAAATGAAAATGGACGAAACTATGGATGATCTTGGAAAGTTGGATGGTGGGAAATGGTAGGTTAGTGTATAGAAGAGGTGGGCTACACTATTTATACCATTTAATGAGGGTGGTTTGGTAGTGCATGTGGGAAATTAGTGAAGGTGATACTAAATTTCTTAATGATATGAAATTTGTGACACCATAAATTCTAAGGTTCTGTGAGTTTGAAGTGTTTCCACTTATGTTTTCTTCAAGTTTTGATAAATAGCAAGGCTATCATATCGTTTTCCAACACTGGAAGTTGTTGTTGATTCACCATTTGAGATTTGAGAATGGAAAGTTGTGACCTCAAGTTTTAAAGCACCTTAGAGCATGCATTAATTTTCTTGAAATGTTTGGTAAATGAGCATGTATTCATGAATTTAGTATCATTCAGTGCAAATCCCAACCCTCGCTAATTTTGAGATTTTGGCAGCATAGTGTGTGTTTGGAAAATTAGCAGCACATGCATTAAATGGAATAATTAATGTAGGTGCACTTTGTACGTACTAAGCTAGGCCAATGGGATGGGGAAAGGTTTTCCCCCAAGCTCTATATAGGGCCCATTCTACTTAGTCAATATTCCTATTGCCCTTGGTGAGAATACATACACTACTAGATTTGTGGGGTCTAGAACACACTTCCTATTTGACATAGGTGGTTATTGCAACATGTGGCCATTTATTGCGACATGTGGACAATATGACCCCATTTATGCTATGAAATCAATGCCACCAAAAGATCTAGGGAGGATTTTTCATCCCAACACTATTCATTGAAAAATATATTCAACAACACTATGTATCGAAACTACCGACACTATTCATCCTGGCACTAATTCACTTTCGCATATAAAATTTATTTCATCACTCTACAAACACCTCAAATCACGCCTTGATTTATTCAAATGTATGTATTCATGAATTTACTATGACTCAGCGAAAACCCTCACTAGTTTTGGGACTGGACCAAATAGTGCATGTTTTGGGAAATAGTACCACGCTCACTGATTGGAATAACCAGTGTAGTGATGCCACATGCTCATGAACAACCACCAAAATGTGGTTAACTGTGTAGAGTAGGAGGCTTGAAGGTGTGCATAACATTTATTATGCCTTCTCCATGAAAATAGAGCCAGAGATAGTAAATCAATATCACAACCACAACTATCCCCACCCCCTATTATAGACAAGTCAAGATACATCCACCCTCAATTAGCAAGATTGGACATCTCTTATGGACGATAGGGAGCGAGTCTTATGATTGTATTTGCGGTTATACTAGAATCTTGGTGGGTTACAAAATCCCACCAAAATGGGTGATGTGTGTGGAATAATGCCCATTGAGCCATATCATAGGATCTCTACTTTGAGCCATATCATAGGATCTCTACTTTGAGCCATGATTGGCCCATTTCAACTACTCCAACACGTGTTTCATCATTGCACTTGAGTTAGTAACCCAACTCTCGAGTAGGTTAAAACCCTCAACTACACCAAATGATATTTCTACCTCTAATGCTACTTGTAAATCTATATGCTTGACAAAGTCCTAGATGTTGGGAACTATAAACCTCATTATTTAAGGGATCTCTCACTTAAGTGACTTTCGGGTTTCGAGTAGGAGAGTCTCCTCCTTGGTAGCTAGGCAAGTCCCATTCTGACAAACCGGAAAGAAAAAGGTTTTGTCTTATATCTTTGGACTCATTTTGCTTGAAAGAAGAAAATTAAAGAACGAGTTCTAGAGCTTTCATGTTGACTCAACCTGCATGGCCATAAATGAAGAGTTTTGTGGTACGTTTTGGCAGGCGAGCGAAAGAAGCCATCAATGCCATTTATTGTAATGCTATATTCTTCCATGACACGGTGGCATTCAATGGGTTGCAAAATTACTCGGGCTCATCCGAATTGCAAAGCAAGGGGTTGGGTTTCCTAACATCTACTGAGGGGGTGATAGTAATATAATGGCCGGTTTAAGACTCCAGTGAAGAAGTGCACCAATCAAGAGTTTTAGAGGACTGGAGCAATACGATTGGCTACAAAATGGGTTCTTCGTCCATCACGGTTTACACTACAGCCAAGACTCTTTAAGTGGAGGCCTTCAGGGTGGGTGAAAATTTGACATGGCTACCAACATGGCAACACTTTTTGTTAGGGGAGTTATACGGAGGTGAACTATCTTGAGCAACCTCAAACCCTCGGACAAGAAACTTGGCCTCCTAAGCGTTCTATACTAATATTCAATGTTTTAACCTTCCCCTTCTCTCCCCTAGTTCGCCCTCCCTCTCTATAGGTGTTGTGGACATTCAACCTCAAGATGGGGTGGTGGGATCCACTCGATTCAGCGTTGAACAACATCCAGGATGATTTCGTGTTTTACTATGTCTTCATCATAAGATTGCATATTATCAACTTATGATGCAAATTTAGGTATTATCCTTTGTGTTGAAATGCCCCCTTTACAACTCCACTGGAGAAATATTTCCTTCCCTATTCCAGTATGTAACATTAGATAGCCTTGAGTCTTTCTACCAATTGGATCATCAGGTTGATATTAACCGTTGTCTCACACAAGCCACTGCATTCCGTCACTCCAAGAAATTAGCCCTTTTGACCCGACCATGATGTGCCATATTACCAAAGCACCTTTACCACTTTAATGCTAACGAAACTATTTTTAGGAACCCCTAGTATACAGTTGGCAGTAGTCCCTAAGTCGTTCGGTTCCGTAAATCAATGTTTGGGAGACTTTTTGGGCATATTCAGTCAAAGTCCTAGTGTTTCCAAGTCCAACAGGCCACTTGTTGTGATCTTCCTTTATCAATTTGAGATTATACTTCATACATTCTTCCAAAATGGTTGATGGGTTATTTTCCTGAAGTCTTGAATTCCCATCCGATCATTTCTTAAACTCAACCGCTTTATTTGTAACTAGCAGGGTCCAAGATGACCCTAAACTACCGGGTGATACTGAAGAGGTGCCCATTTTCGAAGGGGAACTCCATTGGGAGCTTTGGGAACCTTCAAAGTCCCACACAAATGCTCTCATACGACGGGATGAACAACACAACCCCTTCACCTTGCAACCATTGGTTTTTCATCCGCTAAAATCTCATCCGTCAGAAGTGTTTTTCCGGGCTGCCCAAGAAGTTTCGTAAACCATAGGATGGGGTGCCGTGAACGAATAGCTTGGATGTGGTCTGCCCACGAAACCACACCCTTCATTCACAACGCCCGAGTGACATGGGCCACCCACCGCAAGGGAGGCAAGAAACCCCACCCTACACAGAGAAGATTCTTGAGCAGGGGAAAGCCAACATGCTCAAATTCAGGTCAGATTTCCTGACGTTGGTTATTTGTTTGTTTATTTGTAAATAGCAGTTGGTTCTCCCCAATAGTTGTTGTTGTAAACGTTAAATACAATTTTTACAAACAAACATCCAATGAGATGGAAATGGATTGTGAGTCGGGGCAATCATGCATGATGGCCACTTATTGCCATCGCCCATCTCGGTAGCCTAGACACTCCATGTGCACTTGAAATTGGACACATGGATGAATAATGAGCGGACGGATGGATGAGAAATGTTGGGGTGGGTCGAATTGATGAGGGCCAGCCGGGCTGGAGGTGTCAACAACATTGCAACCCATGTTGTGTCGGACGTCACTTCAACTCACAATCACTTGCACCAAAAATTTCTTGGGTACATGTTCACAACTCCTACTACCAGTGGTGATTTTTCACAAGGTCCCTAGCTAACATGTCCAGGAACATGTTCATAAATAAAAACATTTCTAAGGGACGGCTTCTTAGAAAATGAACCGGTTTTTGGACGTGTCAAATTTACTTTGGACGGGTTCTAAAAATAACAATTTTTTGATATTTTCCCCCAAAAATGAAATGGTACAAATATCAGTTACATTATGTCATATATGACATGTGAATATAAGCATAATGCAATCAAACCACTAATACCCAATAAAAATATCATCTTGAAGTGCTTGATTCACCTGCATACATTAATTTATCAACCACAAAATTTGGAATGGGGTGTACTGGAAGGATGAGAATCGACAGCAAAAAACATATAACTGACGAACATTGAAGGCATAATTTGTCAAGATCCTATTGTTTTGAAGTGCAACCAGTCACATGTCAACATCTTTTGGGTTTTTTATTTTTTATTTTTTATTTTTTACCAACATTGTAAGAGACTTATTTATACCTCTTGCGGGACGGGTATTTTCATTTTCAAACCGGTTTTGGGACGGGTTGTTTTTTCTTTAACCTTTCCATGGACGGGTTGGTTTAGAAATTACCGGTTTTGAGACGGGTTGCAATTTTTTTTGCCTTTCAATTCAAGGTTTTTGGACGTGGACGGGCAAAAACTTTGTGAAAAATCAGCCCTGCCTACTACAACTAATATTGCGGACGTTGCAAATGTAGATTCCTATATCTAACCAAATGGAACACTAACTCAAGGGTTGAGCCCCAAATTAGTATACTAATGCCCCCTCCCCACCTAACTTTAGTGAAGCCTAAAAGTTGGTTCTAAAAACACGCCCTCCACACCATCGACATTATCCTAGTGCCGAGCCTAGTTGGCAAATGATGTGGCATGGTTTTAAATTAAGTGGAGGTTTTAAGCCCCAAGCACCCACCCTCCCATTGGTACCTAGACATGAGGCAAGAATGTAGGACTTTAAAAAGTGTCGCCCCCCGCCCTTGTGATTGGTTGCTTTTTAGTCCTAGCTATGAGGGCATGAGGAGCTTCATTAACAAAAACCGATGGGAAGATAGATGAGTAGGAAGGCATTTGGGGATGGGACAAAAACTATCCAACATTCATTGCTTGGTGGATAAAACCATGAACATGTGTGGAAGCTACTTAACTAAAATCTACTCAAAAGTCTCCGGAGCAAGTTCTTGTAGGTGCATTGGGATAGCCAGATGCCTCCCCTATAACCGAGGGAGCTTTACCCGGTTTTAGGGAAAACTTTGGTTATTTGGTAAAGTCAGGTGGGGAGGGGGCATAAGGTTAATCTAATATGAACGAGCAATCAATTTTACAGGGACATATCATTATTGCACTCCCGATAGTAGGTGTTGGGAAATGAAATCCCATTTTTGAGGAATAAGAGAAAGTCCTTCTTTCATGTTGTAAGTTGTGAGATGTGTAAGGTGTTTATTTATTTATTTTTATCAATGCACATATGTTGTCATATGTTCATGTTAGATTGGTTGGGGACACCTTTGTTTAGTTTTAATTGGGCATATTGTCTTTTAGAAACATACTAATCACTCACGTGATTAGTATGTGGCACTCTTTGGCGTAAATGAATTAACACCTAATTTGACCCACACATAGGGGAGTATGGGCTTACTTATGCATGCAATTCTATAGTTGCTCCTTTCTTTGAATGCAAGGGAATTCATATGTGTTTTTCATGGATTGTGATTTTCCTAAGTTGGAGGTGTCCACATCAGCCTCCTCTACCTTTAGAGCCACTTACAGAACATTGAACGATAAAAGAGTTCTCCCCTACAACACCAAATTGGGAAACATAGAATCATTGATTGCGGAGCCTAGATCAACACCTTCCTCAACTATGATTTCAAATTATTTGGTCCTGATTGACAATTGCTAACCTACTTAAGCTTTTAATGCTCACATCCATCGGCTGGACGATTTGATAGAGTTGGAGGTGTCCACATTAGCCTCATCTACCTTAGAGCCAAAAGGTTGTTGATCGTATAGAAAGAAATCAACTTAACTTTGAGGGCCCACATTTGCCTTGGTTTCACTCAAGGTCATTATTCGAGAGCGAGATTTGAACCCATGCCTCCACAGACACAAGGCAAGTACCTTACAAGTGCACACACATCTGCCACTAGCCTGGGGCGAACCAACCCGTACATTGGTTCCTTGGAGGCAAGGGTTTAGGCATCCAACAAGGGACAAGTGCATGGGTTGGTTCACGAAAATCTCTACCACTACACCAACTCAACACATGAAGTAATTTATTAACCTTAGAGCAAGCCCACTCATCTGCAAATGCAAATGTGGGATAAGCTCTTGCTAATGTCGGTATGTAGAGTAGACACGTGAAAAGTGCACACGACCTGCTGAACCTCCTTTCATATGTGAGAGATATGCAAGTAGGGTTACATGAATAATAAGTAGATCATTCTTTTAAACTCTGACCTACTACTTTTCTCTTGTATCAACTAGTTTTCGATGTACCAAATGAATTTGGGAAATAATTGGTAGAGGTTTGAGACTTCAGAATATAAACCATCACAAATGAATCGGACAAGTTTGAAAAACAACCGGTTGGAAGTTCATGACTTCATAACATTACTAGTCATTGTAGAGGAGGTTGAAGAGTTAGAATTGAAGCGTGAATTGAAGGCAATGCAAGATGACTTATGATTTTGCATGGGTTTGCATTTGCATCCTAGACGGAGGCCATTTTTCATTCCTGGATGCATATGTAGATGGAGATCCTAGAACAACTAGGCTTTCTCTTAGCATAGTATATTATGGACCTTATATATGGCAGTCTTGGTTTTATGATGTCTCGGTGACCCCCAATGTTGATGGCATTTTGCCTAGTCCAGTTACACCCAAAACTATATGATTGTTCCCCGAGCAACTCTTTGTTATGATATGTGATATGGGAGTTGAGGAAGATAGGTTGTATTTGTATTTCCTCGATATTATGCAAATTTTCAATGAGTAAAATTAGTCTAACTAAAGTCCAAGCCTTCTAGGTACCCCCCCCCCCCCCAAAAAAAAAACTAAGCCGGTGCCTTTGATTTTCTTAGCAAAAAGATTAAAAAAAATAGTGAGCGCTAGAGTGCCAACCCACAATATGTACATGTAGACCTAACAATAATAGAATTGAGTTAGCTTGCTTAGGCATATTTGGTGTGCTAGATATAGATTGGTTTCATGTAGTGAAAGCATGAATGCGGGATAGATGTATGTCATAGAGCTTGAAGTGAAGCCATTCATGTTGTCATGGCTCACAAGAGACACATCACTAAGTACGCTAAGTTTAGAAGCGCAAAATCCGAAGCAACTCTTGAAGTCAAGTTTATTAGTATATGGTTGCATTGGTGAGGTGAATTGGAAGGCTAATTTCTCAAACCTTCAATGAAAGTTACCCCGCATTCACTCTTCATGAAATTCCCCTCTCCCAAGCGGCCCATTGAAAGGTGCACTCCCTATTTTGGTTATACGAATCTACTTCAATTCTTTCCTAATTGAAAAAAAAGGATTACTTGAATTCTCAAATTTTAAAGCCCAAATAAGTGCGTCCTCTATAGTCAGAATGCTCTTAACAAATATTCATTCAACATGACCCAACCACACCATAAAAATGTATACCAAACAACTCATATGTGTATAAACCTCTTACACCCTTTATGAACCGTGAAGGAGCAAGGGCCAAACCTGCAAATTTAGGGTTGACGTAGGAAGTATATTGATGAAATAGCGTGATGTGATTTAATCCACGTAATTATTGGGACGATACTACACTAAATAGTCCTACTAGTGTGGAAACATATAGCATGGGCCACACTAATTTTATACTCCACATGGAATCACCATGGGTCCAAGACCCCGGGTCTCCTCTAAGTCTTCATGAAGGTTTTCAACCAACACCTTACATAAAACAATATAGTCACCTTAGATCACAAGTAGTACAAAAATACATAATCACGCACACGAATCTTCTTGAAAAATGATTTTGTGGCCCACACTAATTTTCTACTAGAAATTCAGCATGTATTGAATGTAATGTGGCCCACGTCAAATCTCATTATGAGAATTAGCATGGGCTCTAGAAAATTACAATGACGCACAATAATAGGACTATTTAGTGTACCATGTATTCAATTTAGTGCATGGAATATTTTTGGGCATAACCGGTCAAGGTCCTAGTGATTCCAAGCTCAACCGGATACATGTTGACATATTTTGGTTTTTCTTCATGAGATTCAGGATTATTATGTAAACTGCATCTCAACGGATCGGTATTTATCTCGAAGTCTTGAATTTGAGCCGGTTAGATTTCAAACTCAACCAATTTATTTGTATCTAGCGGTTAGTTTCCCATGTTCATCGATTCAATTACCCTCAAAGTGTGCAGGTGGGTCATTTGATAGGACTATCATTGAATATAATAGAAAAACCAACGTCGGGCAATCCAACGTGAATTTGAGCATGTTGGCCCTACCCTGCTCAAAAATCCCCTTGATGTAAGGTGGAGTTTACTGCCTGCCTTATGATGGGTGGGCTCTTGTGAACCATTAATGATATTTATTGTGCTTGACTTGAAGTGAAGATTTCTCAACCACCAATGAGACACCTCTCTCCCACCCAACTTGCTTCAGCCATGAATCACAGGCTGCATTATTTCTGCATCTAAAACTCAAACGGGAAGTTGTGTTGAGCCTTGACTCTTTTGTGGATAAGCTCCCGCTTATCTAACAAAAAAAAGGGGGGGTAATAGAGTTATGCATAGAGCGAAACCATGGGTTTAATATTCTTTAACAAAAAAAACTCTCTTAAGAGTTTGCTATCTCATCATATGTCAAAGCTTTTATGAATGTTGGGTGAAACTCCCTTAGATCCCTTGCCATCTCAAGTTTTTTTAAATGTACACTAAAATTGGTGTGCCCATAGGACCTACCTTCATGAATTCTGAATTGGCTTATCCATGGCTAGCTTAGTCCACCCATTGTAGTATAACAAGCTAAGAAGCCTATTTTTAAATAGCCTGACACCACTCTTTGAACATGGTAATTTAAATGTTAAGAGAACTTATTTAGGGGTGACCTTTATCCATGAGCTTTCAAACTCACGTTTTAGCCAACTTGTTGGGAGCACGATTCCAAGACTTTACGCATAATTTAACACTAATAGCATTGGCTTTTCTTGCAAACTTTGCAGTGAAGCCATAGCTAGAAAATGATTCTTAGAATCACAAAGTCATGTTCTTTGTTCTTTTAAAGTAATAATGTTATTGGCACTCATTAAACTTCACCAATTATGGGTGGGGGCAAATTGGGTCATAGTCATAGACTCGGCTTTGCTTGAAACTCTTGGGTCGAGCCATTAGCCATAGCCGTAGCCATAGCTATAGCCAAACCATAGCCAACATATTTGGGGAGAGATGAAGCCAAGTTTGTTCATGTTGGAGCTACAATCTAGTTTCAACACTCACTTAGCTTCCAAGTGGCCACAAATTTTAAGTGTATTAACCCTTGAAATAGGCAAGCTTTGAGGAAGCGGATTGTAGTTGAACTATGTTTTAAAACACCGAATATAGGTGTATATGAAATCAAGGTGCTAGTGGATGAGGACCCAATGTACATTTTTTTTTAGTAAAGGCTCTTGATGGGCTTGTGGCGGGTGGGTTTTTAGGTACATGTTGCTTGACCGGTTCAAATATGTTTTACCTTTCTTTTGACGCGCTGGACATAATTTCTATATATTCATGTAAATTTTAGTTATAAGACTTATTCATACAAACCCATGATTCATAAAACATTCACAACTAAGTAACATATGTATAAAAATATCATGGTAAGGTCAAGAAAAATCATAGTACCTAAATGTAAATATTTTGTTATATGCTAACTAGGAAAGGTTTAGGCCGGGGGGGGGGGGGGGAGGGTGGGGGGCACTTTATTAAAATTAGTGTTGGTAGATGGAAACTCCACCCATCGGTCAAAGTTGGGCTCAAACATGTTTTTGGAGAAGTTGGCCACCCCAAACTAGTTTGAGCTAGGGTTTAGCTTGGGAACATGTTTGTGAAGGATTCTAGGCCAGGTTAGGGCTATGGCAACCTTTGAGGATTGGGATGGGCTACACAAGGTTATGGGTGGATCAATCTCATTTGCTAGAGTGGAGGTGAGAGGCAGAGGTGAAAGCCAAAGGAAAAGGAGTAAAGTAGGATGAGGAGGCTGGTGGGGAAGGGTGCTCAAGCCAAGTTGAAGCTCGATCACCTCGTACGAGTCCTTGTTGGATTGGAGAAGTGTGGTGTATTGATGAGCAATGAAATGCTCAAGGGAGTGATGCTACTGGGTTCTTATGGGCATGTGTATGTGGCCATGATTAGGCCATAGTTGCCTTCAACGACCATGATGAGTTATTCTTCAACACATGGTATGTGTTGCATGTTGGTTGCCGTTGGATGTTTGTGTATTGACTATCTATGTATGGTATGTTTCTAGGAATGTGCAAATATATATGTTTAGCATAAATGATGTCATTGGTTTTGCTTCCAATCACTACTTGTTGTATTGAAATAAGCATGAACCAACTTGAACCCCAAGAACCTCATATAGATAGATAGAGGGAGGGGAGGGGTGGAATTTGGCCAAAGAAGAATATCTTGAGTAGCTTACTCCTTGGCTGCAATGAATTGAATGGGAAGAATCAATGGTTGGAATGAAAGATAAGATGTCTAAATGACCATTTGTATCAACTAGCCTCAAATTAGACCTAGCACAAGGGTACATAAGCGAAACATAAATAAATACATAAAGGGTATTTGAATGGCCATTCGAATCAACCATCCTCAAGTCAAACTTAACACAAGCATGCAAAAACCAAAAATTATGGATTAAGAGCATCTAACAGTAGCACCTCACTTTCTTTTATTTTAAAAATGGGAGGTTGTAGACATGAAAGTAGCAATGTCTTGTATCAGCACCAAATCACTATTGTGGATGGGTTTCCTTGTCCACAAAGCCTTGACCAAACACTTAGGTAGGTGACCACTCCGTCAGCACCAAACCGACACAAACTTCGCTACCTAGGGCATTACCCAAAATGATCAAATTTTGGTCACTTTGAAGAGCCTTCCCAATAGTACATCTACATTTTCTCTCTCTCCTAGTGAGACTTATGATGTTGTCCCATGGCATCACCTCCACTTTACACAAATTTCTAGGCAGTGAGAAAGTGAACCAAGAGATTGGACCCACTGAAGGTTTTCACATTACTGTATAGTTTGAAACCAATTTCAATTCACTCGATACAAAATTTGATACAAATAGTGCATGATTAGAAAGGTTGAAAAAAATGAACGTTCCACTAGGGAATGAATACCCAAACCTCACCCAAACCCTTTCGACATTGGTCGCAATTCAATCACTTGAAGTTGGGCAAGGTTCATCAAAATGCAAGTGAAGAATCCCCTCAAAGATGGATTAGTATTTCTAAGAGGAGAAAAAACTTTCATTGTGAGATTGAAGGATGAAGAACCAAAAATAGGGAAAATGAAGAAGGGATTCAAAGTCATCACCAAGGCAAGCAACTTAAGGGTACACTTGAAGGGCGGACATGTTGAGAAACAAACCAACACACAACATCTTCATGATATCAATGCAGGAAAGCTACTACAAAGGTCATCAACATGAAATCCTCACCCTCACCAAGCTGGGAAACGGGAAGGACTTTGGAGTGAACATAAACCATTTGTGTTAATTTCATGAGGCATCACTCTCTTGGCAATGTGCATCATATTTAGATTTCAATATGCATATTATACCTATTTCATGGTACATACAGAGAAGAGGAAAGTGGGAAACCTTGCCTAAATTTTGCATAGTGTTGGTCGGGCGTCCGGGTTGGAGATTAATTGGACCAAAAGTGTTGCCTATTGGTGTTGGCGTAGCGCCAAAATGCATTGTCTTGGTGAATATCAATAGAAGTGGGTGGAGCGAGGTGACCTCTCCAAGCTCCTTGGCACACCCTTTGGGCTCCACATTAGCCTTAAAGATATTGAGGACTTTATCGTTACAATAGTCAAGGGGAGACTAAAGCACTAGAGCTCAATGCATTTGTCCTTGGCGGGTTGCACTTTAATCATTAACCATGTGCTAATGTCCTCACACTGATACCTCATTGTGATGTAGGCGGGGCCAAGAAAGGTGATCACTTGGATCATAAACCTTGTAAGGAACTATTTGTGGTCATTTATAGAGAGCATTGCTCATGTACTAGTAATTAGTTCGGATGAGCTACAATGCCATAAAAGGAGGGGGATTTGAGTTTCACCTCTCTTGAGGATGTGATACACACATTTACAAGCATGTGGATCATTTGGGTACTGCTCCTTGGCCACTCTAACCTACAACTTATCTTGAGATATAGGATTTCCAACCTCTAGCCTTCCAAAGGAGACGAGTTCCATCCTCTCTTTGGTTGTTTTCCCCATAAACTTTCATTTCAACGTGGTTCAAAGATTTGGCATGACATTGCTAATGGATGGCAAACCATGGCAATTATTGCCAATCTCCTCCCCCTATCTACCAAGGACAATATTCTTGAACTTGGTGGAGTATAAAATATCATGGTTTGAAATATGGGATCACTATAGATAGAACATTAGTCATGTATAAGAAAGGCCTTCATTTCTTCAAGGATTTTTTGAACCCATGTTGTAAA
This sequence comes from Polytrichum commune, assembly GCA_950295325.1. Taxonomy (NCBI): domain Eukaryota; kingdom Viridiplantae; phylum Streptophyta; class Polytrichopsida; order Polytrichales; family Polytrichaceae; genus Polytrichum; species Polytrichum commune. The sequence goes on from OX485807.1 coordinate 43,539,307, forward strand.
GATTTTACTTCATGGGAGGATGTTCAAATCAAGCTTGCACTTGCATAAGTCTTTCACGACTTTTGGGAAATTTGTTACTCACTATGGGGAATTTAGAATGAAGACAATCTTGAATTAATGCTTTACCTACCACTATTTATTTGGTTGGACTATACATAATCCTCACATACACCATGTCAGTGTGTGTGGTGAACATTGTGTACATGAAGGCACATAGTTATGGATAGGTTCAGTTGAGCGCCAACTTCATGAGGAATATTTCCAACATTTGGGTTGGGTTGCAGTCCTTCACAATGATGGAGGTGGGTCCCACTTTGTTAAATGCTACGGTACTAGAGGCATTCCATGCGTGGTCGGTGAGAGTGAGGGTAGACACAATGGTTCATGAAGTTGCAAAGACTTGGTTTATCTTCTTCTTGGGCATATGTGTTGTTTTTTTTTTAAATAAAAAAATTGGAGAGATAATGGTGGTTGGAAATGATTTATGTTTGGAAATTTTGGCCAAATTGGGCATGACATGGATCATGAAATGACATGAACTTAGCAAGCCTATTTTGACCAATTAGATTCTAATCCACCCTTGGTTTTCCCATGGTGGATGATTATTTGGCACAAACATAGGGCATAGATGGGTTATTTCCTTTGGTTGGTCATGCACAAAGTGGTGGTAGTGGGAAGTGCTATCGTGTAAGTGGTGAGCATTGAGTAATGAGCATTGAATAATGAGTGAAGAGCGGTAGCTTATGAGTGGTGAGGGAGAAAATATTTGGAGATACACCCACTAATATATTATACCTGTGGTATTTTAGCGTAAATAGTCACATATTTTCTTCTTAATTATTTATTTATGAGCAGGGGAAACAAAGTGCATTTTAACCTAATGAATGTAATACTCTATTATTAAAATCAACATCAGCAAGATTGCATGAAGATTTGGAAATAATTTTTAAAATTATTGTTAGATTCAACATCCCAATTCTTCAAAATGAAATTCAAAGCACATTCAAAGTATTGATCATGCTCTAAATTATATTTAAGATTTCACATAGGTTTGATAAATGTAGTAATGGAGGCAGTGCGGAAGAAAGAAACTTACATTTTTGGGCCTAGATGGAAGTTAAAGAGGGAATTGCTCACACAAATTAAGGTACACTCGTTGTGGCCATTTAAAAGGGAAGCCAAACCTCCAAACATTGTCACATTAATCCAAGTGACGGGCTCAAACTCTTTGTTTGTTAGTGCAATTATAAAAATACAATTGCAAACATATAGAATGTCAAACCTAGTGTAGTCCAAGTTCCAACCCAATAATATCTAACCTAATCAAACAAATGGTGGATGGTATTGTCAACTATCTAAACGCCCATTGTCCTTTGATGCCTCTAAATGGCACAACATCTCGAATGTATATTCAATTGAAACCATTGTAATGAACCCGGTTATGGACAAAACGACAACAACGATTTATGACTAAAACAAAGAATATGACCTCACCTCAATTATAAACTCCTCGTCATGTGCATGATCAACAATAGACAATAGTTTCTTGAACTCCTTCATACAAATAAAGCATATGGTTTTTTTACCTTTGCTTCCACCATCACCACCCACAACCCAATAATCATCCTTTCGTCCTCAACATTGTTTTTATTGTAAAATCACACTACCTCATTAGCTGACTCCAAAATCTACATATCCACATATCAGTGAAGTGGCATCAACATCTAGAATTCATGTAGAGAATATTACACCAACAATAATACCGTATAAAAGAGAAGTGAATGCATCAATTGTTAAGGAGTACTAAGTTGCTTTGGATCATTTTTATGCATTCTTCTTGTAGTGGTTAGTGGATTCTTTCCTTAAAATCAATCAATTTAAAGATTTCAAAATTGTGTATGCAACTTACGAACAAGGTTAGATTTGACTTGGTCACTCTCGGTTGACGTGTGAATGACATCCCATACTTGGTCAAAATGTATAACACATGTATAGTAATACCACAAGAATGTGGTTACATGGAAGAACATAATTGCACCAAAATGTAAAACATAAAATTTCCTATTTACGTAGTGCAACGCATTTCATAAAACACCAACAAAGCTAGAAGGATTGAGGCATATACAATCGATGGATAAATGTCAATTCGATTCATATGCATGAAAATACTAAATATGATGATCCCATGTAGTAAGACGATGATTGCTCTCCCAAGCAAAAAGCAACTTCCTTTGCAACAAAGCATCGTCATCATCAGAACATAGCATATTTTCAAATACATCATTAACACACTGCCAATGCAAGCTCCAAGTGGATTTGAGTTCATGAATGATATTACATTGGTTTTCCTCATTGCGTGGTATTGAAATATAGATAACTATATCCACTTCCCTATATCCATAAACAATTTTACTTTGTAGTAACCGCACATCTACCTCCGAGACTAGATGTACTACTGCTAGAGACACCAAATGACAAATTGAGATTGATATCCTTAATTTATTGAAAGGCCTAAAAATCAAGCTCTCTATTTTTAAATTGACTTTGTCTTCTTAGGTTTGGTAATATTTGTTGGACCATCATCCAATGATTCTCTATAATCATCACCGACATCTGCTTGGGTTGGCACATCTTGCGACCATCACAACCATATTAGACTCGTATCCACATGCTTAAAGATATCATGAAAATAATTAACATTTCTTTATGAACCCATTTGGTTTTAGACCTTTGCCCTCAAGAGAGAATTGATTGTCAAGTGTTGCCCCCCAATTTCTTGGAGGAGCATCCTTAGTTCTCAATTGGCCACGCTTAACCCCATACCCTATTCAACTGACCATGCTTATTTGGTTTCTCATATTGGTCATTTAATGATCCTGAAGATATAATTGGTTCCTTATTGATGCCAACCATTGTTTGGGAGGGTGCACTCCAAGGTCTTACATACATGCATCATCCCTTACTTAAGCAAGCCACTCACACGAACCTCAAGACAAATGTGGCCTCACTCAATCACGCATGCATGCATCCACAAAACAAAATCAGATAAAAGGGTTCAAAATAATCTCATATACAAGATACACATTTCAATGTTTATCTTCGACCCCCCAATGTAATGTTTTTTTGGATATTGTTGAACCTAAAAGGGTGCAATTTCCGTTCATTGCAACCTTTTAGATGAAATTGTACATTCAAGAGGGTGGGGGGGGGGGGGGGTTCCAAAAATGGAGAGAACAATTCTTGTACACAAGAGGCTATTTGGAGGGTTTGTTTTGATTTCATAAAGTTTTATGTTTTGGCATTTTGTTTAAGATTGAAGGTCCAATTTTTGTTTCTTGCACAATTTCAAGGAAATCGATTTTTTCTTATAAATGTATCTTGTATATTAGAGATTTATTTTGATACCACAAAATTTATTTTTTGGGTATTATGTTTAGCACAAAAGGTCTAGTTCCCGTTGGTTGTGAGCTTTCTAGAAAGTTGTGGATTCAAAAAGAGATCAAACTTGTTTTACATACCGAGAGAGTTTATTGAGGGTTTATTTTTATCCCTTTGAATTAATTTTTTGGGTATTTTTTGAAAATGAAAAGGTCCAATTAAGGATTTATTTTGATCACTGCAAATTTAGTTTTTTGGTAATTTGTTAACACAAAAAGGTTCAATTTCATGTTGCATGTAAAATGCAGCCTTGTGGAATTGGTTCACAAGAAGTGGCTACAACAATACATGAACAAAATGATTTGCCTATACAAACCCACAATGAAGGATTTGATCCAATCCTTTATTCATATTATGAATTATAGGTCATGGTTGAAAGGTGAGTGCAGTGGTGAATGCCTTGATTCAACGTCGTTGAAGTTGAAGGCTACTACCAAGTATGGAATTCCAAAGGCATTGGCAAGTCTTACCCAAGGGTGGAAGGTCTTTACATCATGGATTGTGCTTTAGAGGGCTCATATATGTTTGGATTCACCAAATGGAAACTCGGCTAGCCACCTAGTGTCACTCGAGGGAGAAGGTGTTGGCATTAGAGGAAGTGAAGTTCCAACTTCAACACAGAAAGGCATTTTTGCCCCGTCATAGGCTCTTTGCAACTGAGACACTCCCCATCCATGAATTACATTTTTGTGTGCAACCAAATCATGACGCCCACCCTACTCCTAGATTTGGAAAGATAATGCATTGAAATCCAACATCACCAACGACATAATGCAAATATAAATGGGAGAGCGTTGGACTCATGAACGGAGATTGTGTTGTTGGAATCATTGCCCTTATGTATTAAAGATTTGAAGTCATCATCAACATTGTCTTCAAGGAGGATAAATCTTAATGTGTCACAATTGGTGACATCTCACAATGCACATGCATGGACTTCATCAAATTGTCCTCCATGGCTTTGGGAAAGCAAGGGAAATGCATGTACTGTAAACAACTATACTACGTGTTCGTATTTCTATACAAGGTGGATTATAATAATGACAAGGTCATTCATGCTCCAATATATACTTACAACAAGGTCATGCAACTATTTGATGTTGACGGAGTTAATGAACACGAGTAGTGATGCTAGTGTAGTGCTCACCCCAATGTTTCAAAATGTCAGGGAATGACATTAATCCTTAATTACTTTGGTCGCATGCAACAATGTCTCATATTCTTACAATAGAAAAATATTCTTACAACAAATATGATGGATAAGTTTACATAAAAGTACATATGGACAAACCACTTGTCCAAAAATAATAAGAGATGTGCACTTGTGGGGACAATAACCTCAACTGACAACATCAAAAACAACAATACAACAATCACAACTTCAAACGTTTGCATTTCATGTCTGCCAACCATCACATTTGTGTAGTTTTGTGATCTAGTGTACATCACATTGACAGTTAGAATTGTCCAATATTCATGCATAAATCTAATTATACCCAAATCTTCATTCTTAGAAGAACAAGCTTGAACCTCGGAGATATTTCTCGTTGCTTCAATATCTATTTGACAAGAATCTCAATAAGTCTCTTAACAAGTCTCATGGATTCTAGTTCTTCCTTTGTAGCGGTTTGCCTTGGGTCCTTTGAAGGCGGAGAAATGGTGGAGGAATGATATAGTGTTTGGTGTTGCTAGATGGTTTGTGGAGAGAGTCCATCAATTTGTATGAGTAATCCTTGGTGGACTCCAATTGGATTGAGTGGCAAGGTATCTCTAAGGACTTCAAAAAGTCTCCTCATATTGGTTACGAAGATGTTATGGATGAGTTTTGACTCGATGCGATGTGTGAAAGGTCTTGTTGCCAATAGATATAACTAGTGATTACTTTGGATGGGCGATATTATTTGACTCCCCTTACGATCCCATGACGGGATATTTTCCCCTTGGTCATTGTACTCTCATTACCTCTTGCAATTGAATGCGATCAATTCACATACACATCTCTCTCTCCCTTTCTCACCCACAACCACGTCTAAAACAAGTCAATACAATATCAACAAGCATCATTGTCCATAGCCAACGAGTGAAAAAGACTTAGTAAAGTTACCAATGACATGATTGACGCTTCTCTTACAAAGCATGTGACATGTGTAACACAACTTACAAACCAACCATGATCTCCCCCCCTTTGTTTTAATACAAAAATACTAACGACAAACCAAAAAAATAAAAATAAAAATTCAATGACTTATTTGAAAGTCTAGTGAGCCGTTTATCCCATCACTACAACAATGTTTTTGGTTAGATGGATGGATGTGCATGAAGAGACGTTCTAGGCCAAGCACATGACCCATGCTCAAGGGAGAGAAGGAATCCTCATATGCAAGGGTGCCTCTTATCCAACCAACATAAAACTTGATATTTTCTAGGTTTGTTCCCGATTCATCTCAGTGACTTCAAGTAGACTAATTTGGGTTTTTGAAATCAATCATGATGTCAAACAACTTTAAAAAGTAACCTTGGCAATGCAAACTATTTCAGGACTTTGATTTTAGATAAATGAGAGGTATGCTCATATATGATGATTCTTTCTCTCAGTGCTCAAGTATGTCATTACTAAGCATACTGGTCATTGCTATCATGCGTATTTTTTTCATTTTTTTTACTTTATTGGTACAACACCAAAAGAATATGATATTTGGTGAGGGGTTATAGAGATTTTTACACGGGCCAACCAAATGAAACCATGTGTCAAGTAGGGGTTGACCCTTTAGAGGATTTGGGGGGTCAATGTATACTATACATACATGAGCCTCATCTAGTCTTAAAACCGTTTTTGAAGACATTGGGGATTTGAACATGTACTTGATACATTGTCTTATGTCAATGATAGGTTTAAAGTATACATATAGGTAAAATTCATGATTGGAATAGAAATGTTTATTTGTCCCCAAGGTGGTGAACCTAAATATTCAATAATATACAGATGTTTTAACTTATTCAGAAAGTGCACTCTAAGAATAAGTTAAATTCAGATATGCTCATTTGGACACAGTGTGCTTACAATGGACGTATACAACATAAATACACGATTTTGTGCAAGGAACAGCTGAATGCGGACATCTCAATGCCACTTCACACACGAGCCAAGAGCCGTGACCATGAAATTGTGAGAGCCCCAAAGAAAGTGTCCAAAGGCCGTCCCAACACACCTCCAAAATCTTGTAGTGCGGTCACGGATTCTCAAGTATAGTTGGAAGCCATATGTGACCGGGTCCTCAACCAAATTCTAATTCTATGAATTTCTATTCATGCGGGTCCTCACATATGATAAAACATAATAAATCAATGGTTGTGAGCGTTTGGAGTTTGTGGTCTCCTGGTTTGGTGTTAGGCCTACCTCCAAGAGGTGGTTTTTGAAAATAGTCCAAGTGACCATGAAACATGATTCATTCGATGCCATGTAGGAATCCATGTAGGCTTTACATCCATCTTGCATTCACATCCTCCATTGGTCCCTCGAGCGTAGTGTGAGGCGAACTTGGACCGGCTCCATCTTTTCCACCAATGAGAGTGCTTGAAGTGTAAGGGTCACGGGTTCAGAGTCTCATGTGTACAAGTTCTTAACATTTAAGCATATTAGGGCCACTTCACACACAAGACTCAGAGCCCATGACAAGTTTACTTCAAGCACTCTCATTGGTGGAATAAGTAGAGCCGGTCCAAGTTCGCTTCACACTACGCTCGAGGGACCAATGGAGGATGTGAATGCAAGATGGATGTAAAGCCTACATGGATTCCTACATGGCATCGAATGAATCATGTTTCATGGTCACTTGGACTATTTTCAAAAACCACCTCTTGGAAGTAGGCCTAACACTAAACCAGGAGACCATGAAACTCCAAACACTCACAACCGTTGATTTATTATGTTTTATCATGTGTGAGGACCCGCATGAATAGAAATTCATAGAATTAGAATTTGGTTGAGGACCCAGTCACATATGGCTTCCAACTACACTTCAGAAACCGTGACCGCACTACAAGATTTTGGAGGTGAGTTCGGACGGCCTTTCAACACTTTCTTTTGGGCTCTCACATTTTCATGGTCACGGCTCTTGGCTCGTGAAGTGGCCCTAATATTGGAGAAGCTCCAACTTTTTGCAAGCTTTTGAACCACCATCTCGCTATCCACTACTACACAAGAAGGACTAGGCTTGCCACAACTTCATACCAAAAAGCCTGCAACTTAAATTCTTCTTCTCAACAATAATAGACATTCTTATCCCCATAATTATGGCCGTCTCTTAAAAGTGTAGAACTGATCTTCCCTCGTCATTAATGTGATGATTCTTTCCCGAAAGTATGTATGCTTATTGGTAAGTAATTAACCCCCTCAATGAGAATCTTTAGGAACCAAAAAGGTCTCAAGTTGAGGCACCTATCACCGCCCACCTTATCCATTGTGACCAATAATTGGAAGCCAGTGCCAGCCTTCCACGTGGTACAACTGAGGGCCCCTTCACACACGAGACTGAAGGCCTGTGACCATTGTAACCTAAGTTCTCTTAGTGGTCGAAAAGGCCAAGACTGTCCAAGTTCACTTCACATTAGAAAGTATCATGAATGACAACTCTACATGGAATTTTACATGGCAGACTATGGATGGTGTTTCATGGTTTATCGGAATTTGCGTCAAGTCCACCTCCAAGAGTAGGTCTAACACAAATTCATGCAGACCATGTCAGAGTCAAGGGTCTTAGACAACTGGTACTATGTTAGATGAGAGTCAAATGCCTTCACAATAATGGTTGCGGTCCTTGTCTCGTGTATGAAGTGGTCCCTGAGCGTCACCATGATCCCTCGTTAAAGGATTGCAAGGGCTAATAATTAGACTGTGGTTAATGTTCGTCCATGTGAAAAAGAAAGAAAAGAACAGGAATATCATTGTTTTACATTGACATGCGAGGTCCAACCACCATCTCCGACCCCCAATCATGTGGCCATGGGAAGGGGTGGGAGTGGCTTAATGCGTGTCACCGCAAGTGGACTGTTTGTTAGTTGTAGGTATGTTTTGGGTTTCATAGTTGATTTAAGTCCAATAGGACTAGGGTTTATTTCTTTTCTAGTGTTCTTTTTGTTTAGAATAATGTTTGTTAGGTATTTTATGGCAATTTGTGAGAAGATCTATGTTGAATTACATGTTTTAGATGTGCGGTTGGAGGTATTGAAGGTGTCAAAGGTTGTTGTGTGTATGGCTCCTCAAATTCATGTTGTGATGGTGATGGGTGGTAGTACTTCCCATCTGATTTGGACTAAGAGTAGGAGGATGATAGGGTATTTTCCAAGTTGCGGGTTGTGGCTTCTATATGGATTCGACTATATGCACTTTGTAGTATGTGAATTCGACTATTTGCACTTTGAAATTTGGGCTAGGCACAAAGGGTGGTTTGGATATAGGGGAGCACCTAATATGCATAGTATGTGTGGTCTAAGTCGCGTGGGGCATTTGTATCTTCGAAGGTAGCAAGTGCATGGTAGTAGCCATGGGGGTGGGTGTTCTCATATGTGCGGTCTTTGAATTCATTGGCGTTTACGAGTGTAAAACATCGTGTGGTGGGGTGGGCAAGAAGTTTTGTTTTGTTGTGTGTGCGTGTGTGTTGTTTTGTTGTGCCTACAAGTGCATAGGTTATTTATGTGTTGTTTTGTGCAATATGATAGCAAGTGTGATTTTGTTGGGTTTTACATAGTTGTGATTTTTTTATAAAATTTTTTAATCTTAATTTTAACTTTTTTTTTTCCTTGGGTGATAGTTTCGTAGATATCTCTCATAGCGGACTTTCAATATTTCATAAGTCGCGCATATGTTATCCAGGGGGGCATCCCAAAATAGGTTTGATCATTTATGGTGGATGTCGGAGTTGGATAGCCCTTCGTTTACATAAGGGAGAGTGTTCTTTTGCATGGGAAATTGTGGCACTTACATGTTCATTTTCAATGTATCTTTTTAGGTTTCAGACCGAAGCATCATGTTATAGGGAGGTTGGGGAATTGATGGCTAGTATGTGTTTGGTGTCCAATAAGGTGGAAGGGGGTGGCCATGATACATGGGGCTTGCACTTATTTATTGGGCCAATTTATCAACTTCTTCATTGCCAAATATGTTTGTGTATGCCCTAACTTTGTGAATGGTGATATTATGGGAGGAGATTTTTATTGTATTTATGGTGCGAATAATGAGGAGTTTGTCAGGGTGGTAAAATTATGAGGAGGAATGTTTGATGCGGTTGAGTAGAAGGTATATTCTATTTGAATTGTTAGTGAATATGAAGGTATTTGTGGTAAGCATTTTGGTTTGTTCAATTGCTAATAGCAAAGCATATAATTTAGTGCAGAGGATGTTTGGGTATCCGGGTAGGCAAGCGGCAATGTTGAGTTGTAGCAGGCTATTGTATACTCATGAACATGCTATTTGTCGTTACCTTCACTGTCCATGTAGTATGGTTATATGGATGGTGGGACGGGCTTGGGGGGGGGGGGATTAAATGGGTGGTTGGGTTGAATGCCATGTTTTTGGGAATTTGGTAAGTGGTGTGATTGTTTATAGGGGTGGTATGATGGGGTAAGTGGTGCATTTAGATAGGAGTGAGTTAGGGTGGTCTTGTAAGAAGGTATGTATCAAGGGTGGGTCGGGGTTGTGGGAGATTAGTAGGATGAAGATGAGTTAGGGTTCTTTAGTTTGGTAGTATGTTGGAGGGTTGATGATACGGGGTATTGCATAAGTGAGGAGGGGGGGGGGGATGGTGATTATAGGTGTAGTATGGGTTTGTTGGAGTGGGTGAATGTCCACATGTCATGTGGAATGGTGATGTTTGTTGTGGAATTATGGGTGGTGTGGGTGGCAAGTCTTGCCCATTGACTTTTGAGAGGAGTCTGAGTTATGTTGAGTGGGCTAACCATGCCATGTCCATTGAATAGAGAATGTTGGGCCTAGTGAGCCAAAAATGATGTCTCTTTCATATGGGGAGTGATATTGTAAGAAAATTGTGGGGAATGTAAGTGGATTGGAGAAGTATGAGTGGGTTGGTTGGAAGGTTTGCAGAGGTTATCTAATATTGGTTGTGGTAGTATATGGTGGTGTGGACAATACTCTGATGGTGTGGACGATACTTGGGGGTGAGAGGGTGTCTTCACCCCCAAGTATTGTACTCATTAGACTTATGTGAGACACCTAGAAGATACAAGAATCACCTTTAAAGTGGTTCCTAATTGTTTCTTGAGTTTTTGTCCTATCCACACCATCAGAATTAGAAGACCATAGACTTCTTTTGAGTTCTTCCCCTTTTTCTTCTTGGATTTCTGACTATTATATATTTTCTTGTTTTGATACTTTAGCTTGACAAGTACACCATTCATTTTCATTCATTCAAACTATCTTCTTTTAAAAAGTAACAGCTTGGAAATTGTTTCATCTTAGCAGTCAATGGCCTTTCCCCTCTTAACCCTTCATTACCTTATCCTTCCAAAGGTTGCAGGAATCCACCAAGGCTCATTCTTTTGGTTGAGACTATGACATGTTCACATTCAACTTTTGGCATGCTCTCAAGGTTTCATGCATATACTCAATTATAATTCCTACATACTACAACGCCAACTTCACTTTTTAAACATATTTACTTTGGGGGCATGTTTTGCTTATTTGTTTGAAGACCAAAGTCTTCATAGAGTTTACCTTGCTCAGTAGTTCACAAGGGGGAATCCAAATTCTATCCTCACTCAATCATTCCATAGTCTTATTCAATCCTTTCTACTTGATTCAATTCTCCAGCATATCTACATTCCCTTCTACTCATAAGTATCTTCCAACTTCATGATCATCCTTAGTCATGACTTGTGATTAATTCTTAATCCCCCACAATACTAATGAGAAGATTGCCTTGCCAATACAACCACTCATAATCAAAAGGTTCTCAGCCCACTTCTCACGTTGTATAAATGCTTGACTTGAATGTACAAGTAGTTTCCACAACTACTAAGCCAACTTCATCTCAAAAGTAAGCCTCAAAATAAGACCAATACATAGGCTATGGTCCGAAGAGACACACTTTCCTTATCCTCTCAATCACTATGAGTAAATCAGTTTATAGTACATTCCCAAGAATATGGTCATAGAACTTAATTCTCAAATGTATTGAAATAGATTCAAAGTTCAAGGTCACAATCAAAAATTGATGATTGAGGATACAATGGACAAAGGAATCTCTCCCCTTCCAATACTTACACAAGGCCCAAACCTTCACAATATGGGATAAGCCTACTTGCAAAGGAACAATCCTTGATCCTACATTAATGTAATCAATTCTCCAAAACTATTGTCAAAAAAACCTTAGAAGTTCAAGATGAAGATCAAAATAATACTCTCCCTCTTTCATGAAGAAGATAGCTTACTTATTCACAATAGTGCATGTGCTAATCTTAAGGGTAGCACCTTCTCCAATCAAACCATAGTCCCTTCAAATCCTTCATGTTTCCATTCTCCTTGATTATGGTCTTCTTACTCACCTGTCAATTAGATATCTAGCATGAATTGTGCTCCTTTTACATTATTTTTCCTATCTTCCTTAAATTTACCAATTTTCTTTGCTTCACAACCTCCAAAAAAGAAAAAAAACAATTGCATTGAAAAAGGGAGTTGTCATCCCGACCCTTGAATTCACGATGTATTATTAACCTTGGTCCACGTCACCTCAAAATTCACTTATGTCAAATGTGATAATGAATATGGCTTAGTTAGGAAGATTTATTTACATGATCCTGTAGATGCAAAGAGCTTAGATGAATTTGTGGGAAACTCATAGTTGTAAGAATTGCATTGTTGTTGATCAAGCTTAAACACGTGCCCGTTGTTGACAATATTGATGGGCATTTGATTCTTTGCATACAATAATGCTATATATTTGACTTATGTTGTAGATTCATTTCTTTGTGTTTTTAAACACAATTACTTGAATGTAAACCATCTAAGTTTATCCTTCGTTGTAGCTTTTGTTCATGTTTTTTTGAGGGTTACCCACACCTAATTGCAACGTTTTAGGCATTGAGTACAATTGCTATTATTTAAAAGTTCCACTAATGTATTGTTGTCGTTTTGTTACAAATTAACGTCAATTTTTATCAATATTCCAAAGATTTTGATAAATGGTACAACTCACAAATAAAATAGAGTCTATAAAAGAAGTGCATTGTGTATATTACATTTACCAATAGGGTCTTAAAAATACCTCAAAGTACCATTCCATCTACTAATAGGGTGCCAAATACTCAAGAAATTTAGATAAATAGCCCATCTTTAAATAACCATGACCACACGTGGTTTACAAAAGTATATAGCTAGTGACCTCCTCGTGCAACTGCCACCCAAAGAAACTGCTAACGTGGTTCGCTCTAGCATATCATGGAAGGGGGGGGGGGGGTCATCTGTAGGAGCAAGTAGTCAACATCGCAAAGAAATGGTTTTAGAGGGTTTCAGAGGGATACTGAAAGTTGGGATATTTTCGCATGAGTTGTTAAGGAGAGCGGGGCAAGGAGACTATGATTGTTGCATTTGTGTGTGGTATTTATGTATAGAATAACATTTTTTGGGAAGTAGGGTTCCAGTTATGTGATGTGTATGTGTGTGACATTTTTGTTATTGATGCATTGTTATACAAATCATTTTTTACAACAACATGTGGTTTATGGTACATGAATGTTAGTATTTATAGTGTATTCCTATTTCTGTACATGCCAATGTATGCTAGTATTTTTGCAATACGTTACATGATGCATGTCACACCTAACATTCTATAATAAACACATGTGCTAATAAAAATACATGTACTAATTATAAGTATATGAAGGGTGCCAACAATTACAAATTGTTTTAATGATTAGGTAACAATAGCCCACCATATTTAACGCTAAGGCAAAACAACGTTGCTTAAAAAATGTGCCATTTTCTCACATTTTGCAATGCATCTAACACGGAGTGCAATCACTAGCGGTAGAGCTTTAGTTTTAGATTGTAATAGAGCTTCGGAATTGGACAAGGTTTAGTTTTGGATGAACTTAAATGCTTGTATGCTTATTACAATGCATTGGAAGACCTTTGGTTTGAGTTTATTTCATGGTTCGCTTCAAATGGAAGAGTTTTAATTTTGTCATGCATGTTTAAATGAGTTTTATACATTGCTTATCACTCCGCTATTGCCTAAATCTCCTTTGGTTCAACCAATACAATCATGGGACATTGGTTTGAAAGAAATCTCCATTGTGACATATACCTTGAAAGTATCTATCTTTTGTGTGAATTAAACATAATCTGCATTTGACAATCTAATTTTTGGACAACCAACACTTGTAATACAAGTTTTTGTAAATAATTTGTTTAAATTATAATAAAAATAAAAATAATACGATTTTTATAATTTTAATGGTTTCATGACCCTAAACCCATTGGAACATGAGGATAACAAATAATCAAAAGAACCAACCAAAACTATATTTCACTTTTCCCCTCGGAACGCAATGTGGACTTGGACTACACCATTTATGGTATATAGTGTCACATACATAGCAGTGTCACTTACCCTATTTTGAGGCGTACACTAGGTTACATTGTCGATTAACAACTTTATCATAAGTGTCAACTCATGACACTGGGCGTTCAATGTGCTTACTAGTATCTTGGCATGCGTACGTTCGATAGGATTATGAGGTGCATGCATGTGGTATACAATGGTTTACTGTTTGAATATATTGTACACAAATGATACTTGCCATTAGTATTCTTAAAAATATATTTATTCCCTTGCATACTAAAACGCAATGCTATCATCTAACATGTTCCAATGTGTTGTTGGAAAAGTCAGAATGTAGATATCTTTTCACTTAAAGAAGTTACTTGTGTTGACAAATAAAATCATATTGGCAATTGGCAGACATGACATTTTGAGACCTCTAGGCATCCATTTTAGGCCCTGCGCAAATAATGTACGTGACATTTGATAACATTGACGGCGTACTTGTCCTCGGTGGTGGGTATGAGCTTTGGGAGTTGTCCTTGGTGGTTGCTCTTGACTCTTTCATGTACGTGACAGTGTGACACGCTTGAGGGGTTTTGCCTCCCTTCAGAGGTGGGTGTCTCTTTGTGATTCTTAATTCATTCTTGGTGTTGGCTTATTGACCTCTTATCTACTTTGTTTTATTCTACCTCATGAAGAATAGGACAACCCACCATACCTCTATAAATAATAAGAACGTCACGACGTGTGTCATTGGACTACCTTTTGTGCGTGGCAAGAAAAAATCCTTAATGCAATACATTGTTTATGACATTTTATTTTGGATGTAAATTTTTGATCTATATATCATATTTTGCTAGGAAATTGTCAAATAGGCATAAGTAATTTTACTTGGTCAAGAAAATTACATTCTAAGTAAAACATTTGAACATGGTGTATCTTTTAAGAGTACGTAAGTGATATTAAAATGTCTAGATTGGTGTAAAGTTCAAATTATGAAGTGTTTTTCTATTTATTAATTCCCTGCCCACACCTACTAGTGTGCACATCCAATTGATGGCTCCCCACTAGAATGGGGGACTTTTTGCTTGCTTCAGCTAGTGAATGGTTGAAACTCATATAGGTTACATCCAGCCATTGGCTACAAGTGGTGGAAAAGTCCCCCTTCATGGTGGGAGCTATCCATTGGATGTGCCCACCATTAGGTGTGGTCAAGGTACAAGTATAAAGAAAAGGGTGAAGTTTTGTGACACCTACCATGGGGGAGGGTGAAATGCACAAGATTACTCTGTATCCTAATCATTTATATTTTAAGCCATATAGACCCCTAATTTCATGATCAGGGAAACTGATTTAGCCTAGTGGGATCCAATTGAAGTGAATTAACAACAAAATCTTTTGAAAGGTGTTATAAACTGAAATCCTTTGAACACTAATTTGTAGTAGACATGTATCCATCCATCATTGTATATCTTGCCACCATCATGTACATTTCATATATGCAATTAGGTTGACCCACACTAAGGGCCACTTCACACACGAGACTGAGAGCCCGTGACCATTACACTCCAAGCACTCTCATTGGTGGAAAGGTGGAGCCGGTCCAAGTTCGCTTCACACTACGCTTGAGGGACCAACGGAGCAGGTGAATGCAAGACGGATGTAAAGTCTACATGGATTCCTACATGGCATCAAATGCATCATGTTTCGTGGTCACTTGGATTATTTTCAAAAACCACCTCTTGGAGGTAGGCCTCACACAAAACCGGAAGGACCATGGCACTCCGAACGTTCAAAATCGTTGGTTTATTTTATTTTATCATGTGTGAGGATCCACATGAATAGAAATTCATTGAAATAGCATTTGGTTGAGGCCCCGGTCACATATGGCTTCACACTACACTTGAAAATCCGTGACCACACTACATGATGTTGGAGGTGTCTTGGGACGGCCTTGGGACACTTTCTTTTGGGCTCCCACAATTTCATGGTCACAGCTCTTGGCTCATGTGTGAAGTGACCCTAACATATCAACAATCCACACTATTTTGAACAATAACAATAACACACACACATATATACAGTCCACCCTCTATAAATGTTACACCGATAAGTGTTAACCCTCTCTAAATGTTAACTTTCTTCTACTCCCCACATATTGCACACTATAAATGTTAAACGTGTTAATTGTTAACAAAATGGTACTCCCTTCTTTGTAAATTTGACTCTATAAATGTTAACGAATGAAATACAACCATAATATGATGATTGTGAGGGAGAGGATCGTGAGGTGGAACCCATTCCATCTTATAGTGACTTGCAATCTAGTTTTGGTACCATTAGAAGGCACATGGAATCACGTTCATGTGATGTGTCCAAGTATGTGGGTTTGTTGGTGCAGATTGAGAAATATTTGCAAGTTGTGCATGCAGATGAATCTCACCAAAGAACCATTGATTCATACTTCACCCGTGATTTGTAAACTTGATATTGAATAAAGTTTTGATTGGGTTTGCAATTTTATGAATGGTATTCTCTCACAAGGACTCTTCACAATTGCTTATATTTATAAATGTTAAGATTTGTATATTGCTCAAAAAAGTAATTTTATAATTGTTAACTGTTAACACCTCTATAAATGTTACCTTTGATCCACTCCCGAGGGTTAACATTTATAGAGGGTAGACTGTATCTATATATCTATATATATATACATACATGTTTATATTTTTGGAGTGTGGTCGTTGTATGCATGAACAAACAAACGTATAATTAGTGTTTGTGTTCGGGTGTTGAGGCAAGGTACCTTGCATGGTATTTATAAAGAGACAAGCTATTTACAACGTCAACCGAATTGCACTTTTTCAGTGTAAGTTACACGAGGGATTCAAATTTGAGGCGACTTTAGCTCCAAAGTCAAGGAGCCAAGGAGAGAGCCGGGCACTAATTAAGTGTAATATATTGGGGCCAGGGTGGAGGAAGCAAAATGAGGCCCAATACCATCTCCAAATTAAGGGGCACTTCTAATTCCAATTGTATTTATTATTATTATTCATTGTGCAACTTGGAAGGCCCTAAAGATGGTGGGAATTGCCAGCCTACTTCAGGCTGGCCAATGATGCCACCTCAACGCTATGAAGCACAAGGTTTGAAAGGCATTAGTTTATTGAGACCTTTAACTTGAATCCTTGCGACTTTGAAAGCACTAGCCCTAAATTTGACTCTCGCACTTGAAAATCCGCGACACGATTCTATATATGGTCATCAAGGTAGACGTGTCACGTGTGTATCTTTCTCCACCCACTTCTCATTCGATATGGAACACACACTTCACTTAAGGTAGAGGGTGCTTAAACCAACACTTTAAGCTATTGCACATACATATGGCTATGTGGTTGATATATAAAATATATATTCATGTTAGTCTTTGGGCTGAACATAGGTATCAAGAAAGAAAAAATAAATTTAGTCTCAATTGAATATTTGATGAATATTCAAAGTCAAAACTAGCTCTTTATACCAATCCATAGGCCCCGTGTATGGCAACCTCACATATGATGAGGACCCCCACCTTCATTGCCTAGAACCAACATAACATAGCTGGGTACTAGACCCAAACTACATCAAAGCCCAAGTAGTAATGGTATGCAAAGCCACACGGGCTACCTCCATGATCCCTCCCGGTTTGCTTGCAAAACCATCACCTTGCATCCCGGGAACCGACCCCCTTGCATCCCGGGAAATGACCCTTTTGTGCTTTGTGGGCCTACCTCCTTGGCTTTGTGAATAGAATGACTAGAATAGGCATTGACAAGCCACCCTAATCCCACCTTGAACCAACCCGAGATAGAGTGGAGCCCGTTACATACCCTACATGAAGGTCATGGAGGCCGCTATGAGGTGGCACCACTAATGGCACCTAAAACCGTCACTCCGTGGGCCCAGACACTCCTACACCGCCGGGTACGGTTCAAGGTTGTAGAGTGTTGGCAATTGGGAGGCATTTATAGGCGTTGGTTTTGGATGGGGTGTTGGTTTTAGCACCCTCTACCTTATCTTAGAGCAAGATCATTAGCAAATCCAAATGGTGCCCATAGCAATTTGTTTCATAAATTTCGGAGCTTATATGAGTATCTTGTTTATTACGAAACTGAAGATTCTCGTGCTCACTAAGTGGTCATATAGATCTTCCAATCATGTTGACTATGGAGCCTGGAACAATTGGCATATTTGGAGCACGCGTTCTGATCTATTTTCATCGCATGTCTTTGTGGTGCACATGTTCTTAGATCCGCACCTGACTTCATACCACTCAAATATAGGTGTCCGTAGTATTGTTACATGTTGGAATTACCCTATTCGAATTCAAAGTCTTAAACTATTTTGATGCATGTGTGCATTTAAAAAAGAAGTTGAAGTGGGCATGTTCGGAGGAAAACCATTCTAGGGAATCTAGAAGCAACAATCTAATTCATTTTTAGACTCCAAAATTGCAAGCGAGTCAATGGTTGTTAGTAAGTGAGCCGTATAATATACATGCATATACAAAAATTAATTTGAAAGCATTCAAGCTTGAAATTGTGGTAGTAATAATGGCTATTTAAAACTAGAGCATAGTGTAATCACAATTCAGGATCATGGTTAATATGATTAGCCTTGGCTCAAGTAAGCAAGAGGGGCTAACTTCTCTACCGGTTGTTTTATGGGCTTCAATAAACTAAGGGCCATCCTCTAAGTGGGCTTTTGATTTGGTGGAGATCATGACAAAGTTGTGTGACCCACAAAGAACTAGAAACGGAGAAATGACAACACTCTCTAAAGAGTGCAATAAAAGCTTCATAGAGTATTCAAAAATTTCATTGCACCCTTTTAATTCATGGTATAATGTTTGTCAAAATTGCAAATTGTATAACGGTACATCCCAAAGAGTATGGAAAACAAGAGTAGGCGCATGGGGCAAGTTCCACAACCAAACATTCTCTAACCGTGAATATTGTTGTGACAAGGGAGGTTCGAGATGACCCTAAACTACAGGTCGATAGTGGAGAGGTACCCATTTTCGAATGGAGTGGTTGGCAGTTCGATTCCTGATGTGAAATCTTCTCTCTACTTTACAAAAAATCAAACTGACTAGATAAGTAGAAAGCCAAGAGCCCACCCACTCCAAGGTAGGCAATAAACCCCACCCTACACCAAGAGGATTCTTGAGCAGGGTAGGGCCAATGGGCTCAAATTCACATCGGATTGCCCGATGTTGGTTACTTCCTTATTCAATGGTGACAAGGGATAATGATCACCTTGATGGTCAAGGATGTTGGCATTGTTGTTTACCTCTAATTGATGTAAGCTTTCTAGCTAGCATTTTTCAAGGTTTTTTGGGGGGGAGAAGCATTGCCATAAGGGTTTAAGAGGAGTTTCATGTGGTACTTGCTCCAACCAAATGCAATGTAGTCGAAGATGTAGGTTGTGAAGTCCCCAAAGATGAGATGGACTACCTCCGATCACGCACAATCATGCATACATATATACTCCTTCAACTTTGGAAGTTGCGTGCAAGTGTTGTGTAGGAACAATAGGCATGTTGTAGAGGAGGAGCCACACAATTTATAGAGTTGTAAATATTAAATCTCCCAACGACAAATTGATCATTCCATATCGTTGTCGTTGCTCAACCTTGATGAAAAGGATAGTGGGCCAAGTTTAGGTTTCCTTTGAAGGTATTGAACCAAAATCGGGTGCATAAGAGAAAATCCATAATGGGTGAAAAGATGTTGTTTGAATGTTTTGGTCTTGATCTTTCCACCCTAGCCACCGTGGGGTGTACCAAAACCATGCACACCTCCAAGTGGATGTTTTGGGTTGCAACGGGACCTTTTTAAGGAATGTGCCACAATTCAAAGGAAGTGTTATGCATCTCTAACACGGGGAGGTCACTCCATTGTAAAGTTGAACAACCACGTGCAAACACTTTACATGTAAAACATCCTACTTTTAACATAAAGCATCACCAAAATGGGTCAAACTTTTATCAATTTTTTTTTCATGAGTAGATATACACAATACCTATTACATAGTAGAAACTGGTAACTAAGTTTGACAGATTTTTTCTTTTCATAAAACTTACAGTTTCTAACTAGAATGACGCAAAATTGAACGAAAAAAATTACTACAAAAATGAAGATGACTAAAAATTTCAAAGAAATATACAAAAATACTATCAATGGTTATGTATATGTAGAAAAATATCATAGATTTTAAATCTATCTATGGCATGTAATATAGGGGTGGCAAACTTTGTTCACACGTGGTGTTCAACTTGACAATGGAGTGACCTCCCTGTGATATCTAAGTTGCTTGATGAAGTTTTGACAATTACATGATCATTGGTGTGTCGACGATCTCACAACCAAATGGAGATGGAGACAACATGTATATGGAGATTGTTGTAGTTGATGCCTTCAATTGGGTGTTGTCCACATTGAAGAGCATGCACTTCACATTAAACTATGAGAGCAAAGCCGATCATTGTCAACATGTGCATGCAATGGCTTCCGCATCATGAGATGTTATTTTGGCTAGCTTAACAACTTCACAAAAGGAGTGAGTTTGTTACAAGGAAACGGTCTCTTGCCTAAAACCATTAAAATTGGGCAACGTATTCAAACCCTTCTACTTTAAGCAGGTTACCGAGAGAGGTATTTATATAAATTCTCAATGTCTTTTGGAAACCTTGCTTAACTCCTTTAATAGCCCTGTAGTCTACATACATTTATGTAACTCGGAATAAGACCTAATTATCTAAGAATGTTCTTAACTTCGTAATGGTCCAAGACCACCACACTTCACTCTGCTTTGTAGAACATGACCAAATTTTCCCTTTCTTGTTTTGATCTATTGGTGGCATAGGAGTGCTACGATACATATAAGGGCCGCTTCACATGGGCCCTATATCACACACTACCACGGAGAGGTGACTATTGAAATTTTAGAAACCACGTGAGATAAAAAATAGGCTCAATTTAATTCATCGAGGGTAAATTTTACAAATTCGTTAGATCTACCATAGCATTGGAAATATGTCCTCTACATGATTATTTGTAAAATAGGGTGGTGAATAATTCCTCTATTTTAGTAATCAGTAGAAAAAAATTAGGGTATTAGATATTGGACCCCCCCAAATGTGTGTAGTAAGATCAATAGAATAATTATGGGTTTGACTACTTGGATAAAGAATTGCGTAAATTTTTTCCAAATTTGAATGAAACGCGTTAGTATGGAGGGAAATGTTGTGGACTTTTTTGGGGAAAGAATGTTGTGACTTCTCAATGGCCCTTGGCTTGCTTAGGGTTGGGCAAACACAGTGGCGTGAAGGCGGTGAAGTGTTCGGGTAGGAGGTCTTGCGTTGGTGAAGTGTGGCGCATAGGCGGTAGGTAAGACACATTTTTTGGAGTTTTCTTCTTTGCTTCATAACGTTCATACAAGGTGTTTCATGAGCGCCAAAGATTCAGCTTGCTCCACTTGCATGCGGTAAAAATTGATTTCAAACTCCAACTCCTTGATTTTCCCCTTTCACTGTCAGTTTTTTGACGACATGCTATTGATTTCCGACGCCCTCCTAAATGTGAGATGTAGAAAGATGAAGAGTTACAAAACCTGAATGTGAGCGTAGAAAGATGAGATGCTTTCCAGGTTGTTTTATACTTGTATCTTGTTCTTTGAGACATCTACCTCAAGTGGGATGTTTTGATGTCACTACCAATAGTTGTAAAAATGTGTATATTTTGATGAGATGTGTCATTCGGATTTTGTGTAACAAGTGGTTTCGGAATCAGAGGACGAGGTCCTACTAGAGATTGCAGTGTCATTCCATGAGAGGCCAATTTTGTCATCGAACTGGAACTAATGTCGTGGAAACTAGGAGATTATATAGATGAAAAAGAGATTAAGAAAGTTCGTGAGGTTGGAATTGGGTTCTAGAAAGGCCGATATTGGGATCACTCGGAAATGTGAGCCATATGACCATTTTCAACCCTAGAATTATAGGTCTCTTTCGAAGATTTCAAACATAAAATTTCAAACTCCATTATGTAATCCTAGTAATGCTAATAGTATCCAATATGCCAATATTCTATTGATTGTATTTTTGCTACAACAATCTTTTGTAGATGATCAATGATGCGCTACAATATTTGGCAACGTCATTGTGGTAGACGTAGAGGATTGCGCTTTGCCTTGTACTATGCTTTGGAGGAAGACTTGGTGGAATGGTTAGAGACTTCAAAGGTTGCCCGCCTCATGCCATCAATTAGTTTTAGTTATTCGTCATCATTGGTGTTAAGCAAATCTCTCCAAATTTTTTAGTCTTATCATGACATTGTAGAGGATATTAACATGTATTGGAGCGTGCATAGATATATCCTAATCCTTCACATTGTAAATATTTGGTACAAGGTTGAATGTGTTTGTGAACACAATTGAAGTAAATGTTTTCAATTTGTGTATTTAGCTTTCTTTCATTTGAATGCAATCTTTTGTTTTTGGAGTACATAGTTGTACAAAAAATCATGTTTTGTGATAATTGATTGTGTTTCTTGTTTTGTTCTATCCGGATTTACAACTTGTCTATGTTAGCGTGTACATTTTGTTATCTCCATGTTTATTGGTAACCTTTTAAATAATATCCAAGTGTTATTGATTGTGTTTTGAACGGCATTTTGAACGGTTAGCATTGGTAAAACTAATTGAAACCGATTGAATGACAAGATGGATGCTATGGAACATTTCTTGCTCACATAGTCAATTTTGCAATACTATAGTATTCCGTCTACTATTTGGTACTTGTACGATTTATAAAAAAAATATGATGCCAAAAATTAGCCTTTCTAAACAATTACAAATAAATATAGGGTGTTAAAAAATACGTCAAAGTAGCTTTAAATCTACATATAGGGAGGGAAAAAATATTGAGAAGTGCATAAATATCCCCCCATTAAATACCCCATTATCGCACATGGTTACAAAATGTAAGGGGGTGTGATCCCCCCGTGCACACTACAAAAGTAAGAATATGTTATTTTATCATGATGTTTGTTGATGTTGGAAATTGGCATCTTGTTCAATCTATTCATAAAATATTGCATGTTCACCACACCTACAATCAAAATCTCCGAGGATTCTCCACTGCAAAATTTGATAGTAATTGGGCATACTCACGGGCTTGAGGAAGCTTGATTATTGGTGTTGGCTGGTCATCCACATCATTCCCCTCCATTGGCTCTTCATTCAAATTTAAACCCAAATGGGTTTCTCCAACTTCAAAAACTTTAAGGTCATGAAGTTTACGTTCAAAACCAAATTCGAGCGTGTGCTTTTCAACATCACTTTTAATGATAAGTTTTGAAGATCTCCAAATATCTAACTTAAACAACACTTTTAGGCCTTTGACCAAAAAAACAAACAAACATGGTTTTAGTATACCTGAGCATTATTTGATCCACTTTACCATGCTTGCACCCATTCATAAATTGTGTGCAAGGTGTTTTGTGTGCAGACGTGGTCATTGAAACCAAAATTGTTGAAATTATAACGAATATGAAAAGCATCCGCCACTCAAGATTGTCATCACCTCCGGAGCCAAGAAGTTGAAGTGTGGCATGAGCAAATCTAGGCGTATAAGCTGGCAAGGACTAAAAGTTCCTCGGGGCGATCACACCCCCTTGCGTTTTGTAACCACGTGCAATAATGGGGTATTTAATGGGGGGATATTTATGCACCTCTCAATATTTTTCCCCGTCTTATTTGTAGATATAAAGCCACTTTAACGTATTTTTTAGCACCCTATAGTTATTTGTGATTATTTAGAAAGGCTAATTTTTGGAACCATATTTTTTTTATAAATCGTACAAGTACCAAATAGTGGACGGAATACTATAGCATTGCAAAATCGACTATGTGAGCAACAAACATTCCATACCATGCATCTTGTCATTCAATTGGTTTCAATTAGTTATACCAATCCTAAATCATTCAAAGTACCGTTCAAAACACATCCAATAGCATTTGGGTACTAGTTAAAGGGTTATCAATAATAAACATGGAGATAACAAAATATACAAGCTAACATAAACAAGTTGTAAACACAGATAAAACAAAACAAGAATTATAATCAGTTGTACCAAGACATAGAATTTTGCAAAACTACTTGCTCCCCCCCAAAAAAATTGCATTCAAATACAAGAAAGCTAAATACAAAAGTCATAATTATTGTATTGATCCTACTACACACTTTTAGGGGGATCCAATATCTATAACCTTATTTTTTTTCAACTGATATCTAAAATGAAGGAATTATTCACCACCCTATTTTAGATATAATCATGTAGGGGACATATTTCCAATGCTATGGTAGATCTAACATATTTATAATGTTTACCCTTAATGAATTAAATAGATCCTTTTTTATTTTTATTTTTATCTCACGTGATTTCTAAATTTCCGATAGTCACCTCCTTGAGAAAATTTTATGTCGAAAGAGATGTGAGATTTAGGTGTGAGGACAAATTTCTAATCAGAAAGAGAATCAACAACTTCAAGATTTTAGTCTATAGATCCAACAATCCCTAAACACTTCAACCTCCATCCAAACCCAAAGACTCAAAAGTGCAACATTTGTTTTGAAACCAAGGTTTGAAATATTTAACATGTGTTAAGTTGAGTGAACCCATTGATGAATTCACCATGTACTGCCCGATCACATTGTGGATCCCACCAACTTCACGCACTAATCGCCTCTATCATATGACAAATTAGATCCAAAAAATGTCGTATTACAAGCGTCGTAGTCGTAATATCAAGGTAAATTAACACCAAAAAGTATGGTTGATGGGAAATGTGTCGTGTTATCAAGGTGTTGAATTATCGGGATTAGACTGTACACCAATAACCATGACCACCGTTTTCTAAAATCTCTAATTGGTTGAGAAATGAGTGGTGGTCCCATTTCGTTTTACACATTGTCACCAAATTTATTGGTGACCATGGGTGAGCATGATATATAATGAAAGAGAAATTGATATGGAATCTTACATGTCCAAAAACGAACAATGTTTGGTGGTCACCCAAATAGGGTATCTTAGCTTAAATTGATGCAAAGAATGGAGGTAACCATCTCATGAAAGAAATCGAGCAAGGACCATAATTTTTAACTATTGTCATTTTATTTAACTATTCAGACTGACATGTACTTGCAATTTATGATGAAATTGTTTTATTTATATTTTTAAAATTGATTGATTGATTTATTATTTTTCCTAGCCTAATTATGTTCAAACTTGAAAATGAACATCACAAAAGAAAAACCTCTCAAGTCGCTCCCACACCCATATTTGTAGTATGCTTGTAAACTACAGTGAAATGTTTTTTAGCAAACTTTGTATGTGTATGTAGATGCAAGGAGAGTCAAAACATGGAGTTTTCACCATACAAAGGTGGACATCAATGGCCACAAAATTAGGGTTACAAGATCTCTTGCACCTTCACGTACACTAGAATTTTTAATGTTCTCACACTTTTCCCAAACACAACGTCATGGGCCCGATTTGTTGAAGTGTGAGATTAGTGCGTTTCAAGGTTATCCTCCAATCTCATCTAGGAGACTTCCATTACTCGTGGATACCCCAGACTTTGGAAAGGTTTTTGACAAATGCCATGTAGTTTAGATTTTGGTGAGAGAAAAACCCAAGGAAACACGTGGGGAAGATTTAAAAGGTGATTTGATAATATCTAGGTGTTTCAAGTGATGTAATCAAGGTAGAAACATGCCGATTCTAGATTATGTAGTGTTTAACTTCACAATTATGAAGATTATTTCGTAAAGTGTTTCAAATAATAGTATATGCATTTGTGGTTGTCATTCATACTCACTCTATTTAGCTTGACAATATTTTGGCGGTGAAACCACATTACTTGGAACTCTTGCAGTGCACATTCATAAGCACAACCATCATCAATTGTCTTGCATTTTAGTATCACATTTTAATCTCTTTACCGAACTCAAAGAAGCTATGGTACAAACAAATATTTCATTGTAATCAATCCATGTCGTGAAGCTTGGAAAGTCAATGTAGTCTCCCTTACATGATTATTAGTTTTCCTTGACTGAGTCCTATTTTAACTACATTATTTGACAACCATCTTCTACGTGGCTTCGGCCAAAGTAATTAAATGTTTATCAGATGTGACCCTAGACCATACCACGAGTTAGATTGAGAGTTGATTATCTTGTTATTCGATTTATCTGTTTTAATTTGAAGTTCAACATACAAGCTTATCTCTTATTCCAGAACACATGCAGTATCTGGTCTATCTATTGTGATTGAAAGACTATTGACTACTGCATTTGGTCATTGTAATTGTTCAATGCAAATCTACCATCCAAAATGATCAAAGTAAAATCATACGTCGCAATTCGATTCATATTCGACAATTTCCAGTGTCCAGCTCGCATTCATGTATCTTCTTTCTCACACTTCTATCTAATTCTTCTCCTTCACTACTAATTGTTCTTTTGGCTTTTGTCTGCCAAAAGTTAGAGAAAGAAAACAAGGAATTCCCAAGTATAAAAATCTATGGCCTCTTCAACAACTCACGATTCATCAACTTATGTTCAACTTCACATTCAACTGGCAGTGAATACACTTCCACAATCTCTCTCTGTTAAAATGTGGAGGCAGTTCAATACATCGTCATAGTATTTGATCAGACACTGGCCAATCCGCCTACCAAGATCTCCACTCGAAATGTTGAAACATGCTTGGTGGATCTAACAAATCAGTGCTCTCTCCAGTGTTGGTAATTCGAACGAAGGCCGAACACTGGAAATTGTTGAATATGAACAATTTCCAGTGTACCTGACTTCTTACACTCTCGAAGCATGCACATTTGATTGTCACTCACTACTTCTTTGTGATAAGATTGCTTCTTTCTTTCTTTCTTTCTTCATTCAACAGACCACCTTCTTCCAAGAACATCGACAACCGATAGATAGACGCAGTATCTTATGTGTTGATAGCCTTTCAAGAGTATTCGATCTGTTCAAATCATCAAGCACAATAACCGAGGTGGAGGCGAGGATCTCAGCCTCTTACATACACACCTTGAGAACAATTCGCTTTCATTTTAGATTCTCTGTCACCCATAATTAACGCAAGACTGCATGCAACTCAAGAATCTCGCCTGCACTCGTTCGCATATGCGCACAGAGGACAGGCTCTTGACTGTGTATTAACTCCCGCACAAGCTTGCAATCCAGCACAACTTCCTAGGTGTCATTCAACTGGGGAACATACGTGATCACAAACACCAGTGTCCAGGACAATGATCGGGGAGAACGAGCAGTTAGTTACAAATGAACTGGTTGAGTTTGAGAAATAACCGGTTGAAGTTCGAGACTGCAGGAAAATTACCCATCATTTTGGAGGAATTTATAGAAGAATATACCCCAATTTAATGAAGGAAAACCGGAGGATGTCAACATGTAACCAGTTGGACTTGCAACACTCGGATCTCAACCGATTATGCCCAAAAATCTCCCCAATCACTAGTCCAGGAAGGATTTTGGGCATAATCGGTTTGAGATCCGAGTGTTTCCAGATCCGACCGGTTGCATGTATGTTGACATCTTTTGGGTTTTTCTTTATTAATTTGAGGTATATTCCATAGATTCATCTAAAATGATGGGTGTTTTTTTTTTCCTGAAGTCTTGAAATAGAACTGGTTACTTCTCAAAACTCAACCAGTTCATCTGTAACTAGTGGTTGGATCTCCCCAATTCATCGACAAACAGTACTCATCGACCTTTTAATCACTCACAGTGGTTACGAGAAAAATTGACGAACTAGGACAGTCACATTCAATCTGCCTTCCAATCACTCCAAGAGCTCACAATTGCCACAACACAGTAAATCACTCACATACATTCTTCCCAGCATACGAATGCATTTACACTCGATCTCGTTTTTTTTTTGGTGACTTTTCACTATGAAATTGGAAGAATCTACTCACAAACAATGGACTGAGGAATCGCACTCCTCAATGCAACACTTACAAATCGAGTCAACGTCTATAGTATGATTCGAAGACAATTCAGAA
Source organism: Polytrichum commune (assembly GCA_950295325.1). Classification (NCBI taxonomy): domain Eukaryota; kingdom Viridiplantae; phylum Streptophyta; class Polytrichopsida; order Polytrichales; family Polytrichaceae; genus Polytrichum; species Polytrichum commune. Next base: position 43,567,452 of record OX485807.1, read on the forward strand.
AATCTCACAAAGGATGAATCACTGATCCGACAGAATGGCATTCACTCAAAAGATAATTGCAATTTCATTGGAGATTCAATACACAAAAACGTACATTGATAATTGTATTTAGAGTCACTTAATATTTGGAATTATGTAATGCTGTATTTTTTTATACCGTTAATGTAAATTTTTTTACCAAGTAAAGATGTTCATGTTCTATAATGTCCTAAACAACAATTTTGACCTTTGTTGGCAAAAGATGAGATATACAATCAATAATGAAAGCATTGCGTAATTTCAATTATTAAGTGATACTAAATACAATATTTAGTGTAGTGTTTGGCCTCTTGGTCTAGAAAACACTACACTAAATATTGGGTTGCATCTCCTCCTATCTAACAATAACCTTTTACAATCTCTATTTTACATATCTCCGAGATTATGGGCTTCTATTGCACATGTGAAAGAAATTTGTAGTTCTAAGTGACTTCTATTCACATTGTTTTTCCCTTTATTACACTTTGAGATAGAAATTTCAAGAAAATTGACTCCACAAGCTATTTTTTATTTGTTTTTTTCTTCATGGATCAAACTAAAGGCTTGCATGGCAGCATGAATCCAAGAATTGAGTCGCACGTGGCTAACCTGCAAAAATAAATACAAGGAGTATTTGAAAAAATAAAATAAAATCAAAGAATCCATGAAAGGGCTAGTAGAACTTGAGGTTCTAAGAGAGATCAAGACTGTAGATGGTTTGATGAGATGGTCATGAATATGGAATAATATTCGTGCAAGTGTTCATAACCAAATTCCAACAAGTGCAAATGAAGAAGGTCATAACATTTACATCTTAGGTGCAACATAATACAATCACAAAGACACCACAAGACGAGAAGAAGAGAAATCAAGATAAAATCCTTGGCTTTCTTGAGCGGGTAGTCAGTATTTCTAGTACATTGATATTCTCATTTTAGCAATCAACTGATTTGCTCAAGAACATAGATACTTCTTTTAATACATTGCTAGATAAATTTTGATATATTTTCTTGCATGTGTGTGTGTCATGTGTGGCTCATTCCTATATGTGAACTCCTACCACTTTAAATTCATGCTCTTCTTTAGTTGTAAAGCTTGATGGCTTGCCAAGTAGTCCATGGCTCATAGTTAGGATAAAGTCCGGGGTAATGTTATTGGGGTGCAGGGATTCATTTTGGGTTGTTAGGATTAGTTTGTTGAAGTGTATTTAGACTTTTTGCTACAAAATTGCACCTTTGATTTGAAAAAAACCTCTTGGTTTAGTGTCACTTTTTCCTTGGGAGCTTTGTTTGGTTTGCCAAATGATAGCTTACATGCATGCAAGCATGTTAACTCTTGATTTTGTCCCCACTCTCCTTATTACACTATTCTCTTGTTAAATTGTGGTCGTGGCCTTTTTCCCGCCCAATGAAACACTTGTTTTTTTTGAGACATGACCATGTTTGGATCATAGTAGATGCAACATGATCTACAAGGATGTACATGTTTTAGCTTCTGATTTAAACTACACCCAAACAAGAACCAATTTTCTCTGTTCTTGGCTTTCCTAGATGGAAAACTTGGAGGTGCTCACTTAAGAAATGCCTAATCTTGATATACCCATTTTAACTATTTGTTTGGTCGTGTATTTGCCATATTATGGCCTACATCTACATTTCTAGCTCTAACATCTTGTGACCCTAGTTAAACGTTAATGCCTTCTTCAACTACCATGCCATACAACATAATCACTCTTATATACACACAACCATGATTATCCTAGAAGGTGGTCTACTAGTCCTAAGCATCAAACATACTTACAAGAATCTTATTGCTATGACATTGCCTTGGATCTAGTTTCCTCAAACCTTTACTTCAATGTGAAACTCAAAACCTCAATATTACAAGGATTACACATCCTCTCTCATAAGCACCATCTAACATCTACACTACTAAAAACTAAGAATCTAATTTAGCTATTCAATTATGAAACTAACTGAATTTACTCGTCTAGCCTTTATGTTTAATTATTGACTTATGTAGCAAAGCTCTAAACCTATCCTTAAACTAAACTTAAATATATTGCAAAACCTACCTCGATTAAACTAGAAACTACCATAGTAAAGCATGGGTTAAACCAGAGTTTATGGTCACTTTAATTAATTATAAGTTATTGTTGCAATAAACGAGAAGTTAATGGTTGGCAAACCAATAACATTACTCTTGTAGTTTACCATTAAATTAGCAACCAACAATAACATCAATGGGTCCAAACAATAAATTTGGAAGTGCGGGTGGGGATGCAAATGACATCATTTTTGCTCAAATGTGTTTGTGACAATAGATGACAGATGTATCTATTGGTTACTAAAAACTAGATCAAAAAAATCCTTGAGAGGCGATACATTTTATCAAAATGTGTTGAAAATCTGGGTGCAACCAATGTATGTTTTCCATTGGTTGAATGCAATGGAATAACAAAATAGATACTAAGCTCTTTTAGAAGATCTCTTTTACAATTCATACATGACTTGTACCCTATATTTTCCCAAATTTGATTTGAACTAATTTAAACGTTCATAAGTCGTAAAACAAACGCACTTCATATGACAAAATGAATGCAACTTGACACATAGACCTCATAATCATTATTATGTATACTTTAAAAACTGCTCACTCATGTTTGTCTTTCTTTGTTTTTATTTTCATTTAGAATAACTTTTTTTTTCCGTATCACCCACAAAATTAGTCACAATCTAGTCTTATGTTATGAAACACCATAAAATTATATGTACTCATAACACCTAAATTGTTTCAACCTAAAAGCTATTGGATCTTAACTTATGATGATAATAAGATTTTTTTTAATTGTAGCTATTTTTCCAAGACATCAACCTTATGGATGTGAACTTTGATTAAAAATATCAACAAGTATACAAGTGGGATGCTTCACACCATGGATGCCCAAGTCGAGAGGCCGTGGGAGTTCATGGCCAAGGGCTTGGACTTTGGGCTTGGCGTTTGGAGGCTTCACACTATGCCCGGCTATAGGCTCCAATTCCTATATGTTATCGGCTAGTTTCAGCCCATATCGTTGGACTCTCAACAAAGTTTGGCCATTCAATCCCACAACCTCTCGACTTGGACGGCCATAATGTGAAGCGGCCCTAAGTCAAGTGATTGTTTTCCAGTGATTGATGTCTTGTTTAATGAGAGAATAACATGTGAACATTTTTGGTTCTTTGCCTTTGACATGTTTTGAAAGAAGCTCACCAAAATATTTTAGTCGGACATCATGCACCCTTGGGGCACATGTAGGTGGAACTTGGGATGTATAGAAGCTTATAATTGCATGCTTGGGGGGTTCATTGGCGAAAATCGTAGAACAACGTGCGATAAAAAATAGGGTCCAATATATTCATTGTAGACAAATTTTGTAAAAAATGTACATGTAAAAAAGGGGATTTCAAAATAATGAAACATGTTTACATGTAAAATACCATCACATATAATCTTTTCAGGCTTTTTACTTGTAAAATACCATCACCTTATAATCTTTTCTGCAAGGTAAATAACCCCCCCCCCCCAATAAATAGGTCCCAAACGCACATGTATGCAAAATATAAGAGGGAGTGAACCCCCCGAGATTGCATGTTGACACAAAATGGAGTCTTCAATTGCGAAAGAAAATACACACGATGAAACAAGTACCCTCCCTTGTTGAGTTCCTATTCTGGCCTCCACATCCAAGAAGCTGAACAATCCGATGTATGTAAGTACTATGTGTCACCAAGATCAAACGTTGTTTGTGTCGCAAAATTTAGGGGTTACAGTTCAATTGTAGTAAAATAATCATATGATTATTTGTTTTTATGTAATAGTTACATGGAACTCGGATTCCAGCGAACAACGTAGAATTGCGGTCGCACATTCTCTTGCAGTGCAAAAGATATTTCATATTTGTATAGAGGACTTCATTACCTATCCGTGGTCACCAAGAACTCATTTTTTGGAATTCATATGATTTTTTGAGAGCCAAAAAACCGAGACTATGTCGTAAAATTTCCAAAAAAAAGTGAAAAGGTGCTGATTCCAGCGAACAACATAGAATTGCGGTCGCACATTCTCTTGCAGTACAAAAGTTATTTCATATTTGTATAGAGGACTTCATTACCTATCCGTGGACACCAAGAACTCATTTTTTGGAATTCATATGATTTTTTGAGAGCCAAAAAACCAAGACTATGTCTTCAATTTTTTTTTAAAAAGTGAAAATCCCCCCCCCCGTCCGCCCCCGTCCGCCCCACCCTCGTCCCCCGTCCACCCCACACACTCCTTAGTCATATTTTACTACTTTGATTTTAACAGAATGATAAACAGAATGGCAAAATGGTTTACATGGCGATAGGCATATCCACGTCCACGTCGGCCTTTTCTGCCACATAGGACGCCACCTTGGCAAGAAGGTAAGTATTTTACCCACCCTACTAGCTGCCCCCTAGGTTGACCCTACGTGGACCCCATTGTGTCGTGACGGAGGGGTCCGTCACGACACAACACGTCATGACGGCACGACACCGTCATGACGTCGGGATAGACAACCTTGCAAAATGTACATACAATTTGGTCGATTCCATACACAATGGGAATGAGTGAAACTAGGATATGCACGCAAGGACGCAAGCACGGCCAGGTTCACAACTCCATTACCCTGCATAGGTTTTAAGTAAAAATTATTCAAAATTATATACTAACTATGAATTTTTTGAAGGAAAAAAACTATAAGTATTTGAAAAACACATTGATCTACAAAGCCAAGCAACTTATGTTGACAAATGTTTTCCTCAAGAAAAGTCTAAATTTCTTAGAAGACAGTGCATGTAGATATATCGAACATGCAATCGGTTAAAAAATTGCTTAAAACATGATAAAATTCATTAATATGAAGTTTGTGTGATGCTACTTTTAAGTTTATAATGATTTCAAGGAACATGAAAAAAAAAACTCCAACTTCAAATATTTAGGGGCATGAAATCTACATCCAAAACTGGATTTAGCCATTACCTTTTGAGCAATACTTTTAATGATAATTTTTGAAGATCTCATCTTGATATTCTATACTTGAGTACCTAACATAATAAGTAAGGGCGTCATTGAAAAAAAAACCAATTTGAACAACACTTTGCTATTGCTTTTAGGCCTTTGACCAAAAACATTATGGTCTTAGTATACAGGAGCACCTTTTCCGTATACTTGATTGTGCTTGCTCCCATGAGCAAGAGCATGAGCATGAGCACGGGTCCTCTATTTATGGATTTGGTGTTTATATTTAAACTTGCATTTTTCCACGGGATGTCTTATTATTTTATGGGCAACCCGCAAAATTGATGAATTATGATTGGGTTATTTGTAAAAATTGTAATTGAAAACTAGTATATAAAGGTTGCAATAATGATGTGTATGTCACTTGCCAAAGTCTTAGCATGCATAATATCAAGGGGGGGGGGGGGCATTTCACATTGCCCATATGACACCACATGGGTGTATAAAAGAATATCTGAAGATGTTTTTGGCTTACAAGATAAACATAGCATGGGATGGTATTCTTCCATCTAGTTTTGTAAAATAAACTAAGTAGTATAGAACTTGGGGGTAGGTAAGAGTACCCTAAGAATCCCCTAAGGAGTTGTGTGAAAGGATTTTATATCCTCCAAAAGTTGGTACGTGTTCTTCCGTGAAGCAATAATGTCAACTGCCACTATCCAAAATAATGGAGCCCAACTTTAGCTGGGCATGGGTGAGGGTTAATGCTATTATTAGTTTAAGGGTTAGATTGTCATTTTGTATCCAATGTGCAACCCTGTCTCGTACAAAAGGCCACCTCTTACATGTGTAGGGGGTTTGTAGATGAGGGTATCCTTACCAAGACCAAAATTGTCACCACTTATAACGCTGGATCAAACAATCTTCAATGGCCATATCAATACAAAGTGATTCACGAGCATGTATTTTCCTCCAATGCATAGTATTTGTATAATATATAGTGAATACATCAAGTTGTTGTGTATGGGTTGCATATATAAATGAAACTACTATGTATATATTTGAGAACAACAAACCTTTGAAATTGAAGTTGTTGATGCCATAGGAAAGAAGAAAACAAGAAACATATGTATGAAGGGGCGGTGGCACCTAGCCTGTGCGAGGGTTTTCATTTTTGGAAATATATGCATGTGTGTTTGAGGCGGAAGCTGGATAGGCAAGGTCTAGAAATTTTGAGGTTGGTTGAATTCTAAAGCCCAGTCTTATGGTTCATAAGTTGTTATAAAATGCAACCATATGATCTAGGAAAGAAGCCAAGAACTATCACTTGCCACCAATCAATCGTTTTTGGCCCTCCTTTCAAGTCATACCTAATCCTCTCAAAGTTAATATCACCACATACCATCAATTCAATTGGCTCAATGTCCTTGCTATTATATTCTCAAAAATGGTGCATCTTACATAAACGGGTGGTAGAACTTGGAATATTGATTTTCAAAAGCTAAGGTGTGTATTGAGGATAGCTATAGAATACTTTCACACCAAAGCCCTTTCTAGAACTTGCCACTAAAGCTCTACCATTTGCAAGACATTGTAAAAAAATTGGTTTTGGAAAGGGTGGCCTCCTATGTGCACAAATGGGCGAGAGTATTTCCTTTTTTATTAAGAAAGAAATACACATATAACACGTCAATAATCACATACCCAAGGCCCAAAACTTTCAAGGTCACTTGAATTTCAAGGCCCATTGACGCTTGCAAATTGTGTAAATGGAAAGGGGTATAGCATGGGTGGCAACAATTTGAAACATTTGCCTTTCTTGGCCACTACAAATATTTTTTTGTAGGTATTTTGGCCTAACCTTTTTGGGACCAAGGTAGAGTTCAAGGGTGAAATTTGGTATTGGGCAAGAAGGTTGGTATTTGGTATTGGAATCCCAAACCTTTATGTTGTTAACCCCTAAATGCTCCAATTCACCCCATAAATATACAAAATACACATGTATCAGATATGAATAATGTGTTTTTATAGCATCTTATGTTTTTATAACCTGCACTATGAAGTTTTAATACAAACTAATATGTAGATTTGTTTTGGCGTGAAATCAATAAGAAGCATTGTAAAATTCTAATTATGTTAAAATTTTTAGAAAGCTACTTTATCTCGTTTGTAATTCAATGAAAAAATGCCCTTAGAAGTTGGAAATCAATTTGCATGTAGCCTAAGGAATCATTTGGTTATTGCAAAATTGTCATTTTATTTTTTCTGCAACCATGGTGTGCCCATGGTGTTAGATTATCCCCCATAGTACTTTAGGGTTTGCAAGGTAAAAAATCAATCTATGCATGCATAGTTTAGTTGACTCATAGCACACTATTTGTGAAAATGGCACATTCACATGTGATGGTTTTTTTTTAAAGGCCAACTCAATTTCTAGTCTTGCAGAATGCACTTCAACTTTGAAAAACAAATTGTATTTTGAAACTAATTTTGAATGGGCACCTGTGATACAAGTTCATAGATTAAGAAGAAGCTCATATATACCAATGCTTGTTATGTTATGTTTGCTATCAAGAGCGTTTGAAGTAACAATGAAGAACATAACATTCATGATATAAAATGATTTCTTCCCTCATTATCACTTGCACATGCTACTAGCATTTTGTAAATACATCCAGATGTAGTTGGCAAAAGCTACCTCCAAAGACCAATTCAAGCTTGCCTTCCTTGTATTTGAGAAAACGATATTTGTGACATTTTTGCGTGCCATGTGACATTTTCACGAATACCATGTGTTCATGTCACAATATGCTCTCTCAATATTATGAGGTCTTCAGGGTGTGATCCATCATCGAAATGGAGAAACAAATCAACCACCTAAAACTTTGGGATAATGAAAGTGCATGTCGTTATCATGTTGCACAATTGTATTTTCTAGATACATTCACATATTCTAGTACACCTCAATATCTTAAGTAGTGTATCTGTAACCACAATTTTATAGGTTATTTGTATGTGAATGAAACTTCTTCATATAAAACATTATTCATTTTTTCATGTATGGTCCATAAGTCATGTTGGTTGGGCGTCTCTTGTATCATAAAGACATAATTGTACTTATGTGATATACAATAGCATTTACTTGACTATTGATGCATTAAACCTTTAAAACCTATACTATTCATCACGGGGAGGTCAGGTCACTCCATTGTCAAGTTGAAAACCACGTGCGAACAAAGTTTGCTACCCCTATATTATATGCCATAGATAATTTTAAAAATTATGATAATTTTTCTATATATACATATCCATTGATAATATCTTTAATATATTTTTTTGAAATTTTTAGTCATCTCCATTTTTTCTAGTATTTGTTTTAGTTCAATTCCGCGTGATTCTAGCTAGAAACGGTATGTTTTCTAGAAAAAACAAATTATCAATTTTGGTTATCAATTTTTCCTATGTAATAGATACCATGTATATGTACTCATAAATTTTTTTTTGATAAAAGTTTGACCCATTTTGTTGATGCAACTTAGAAAAAGTAGATTTTTTTTGTTCGCACGTGGTTTTTAACTTGACAATGGAGTGACCTCCCCGTGCTATTCATTTTGTTGATGCAATAAATATACCATATTTTTATTTATTTGTGCACTTGTTTGGGATCATGAGCTCTTCCAAAATGTGATGGTTGAATTGGCAAGAGTCTAGCTTTGAGTCCTTAGTTTGGAATACAATTTATTGGTTGTCAAAAATTTCATGTATCAGTGCAAAGCTCAAGCATGCTGTCCATTGTGGTTTGGAGGACAAGGTTTGTCATATGCATGTTTGAGCACTACAAATAAGCTCCCTTACAAGGTTGGGTTCAAAATTTGTGAGGCCTCTAAGGGTGTTTCCATCCTAGGAAGCTTACTTGAAAATCTAACTATAGTCTTACAAGACTAAGACATTGAACTCGTATCTTGTCATCATACTACACAAATGTATCAACCTACATACTTTCATTCATCAATATTCACCTGTACATTGCAGGATAATCGTGAGTAGATTACCTCCTACGGCAACTCGGGCTTGAAAAAAATTTAACATGCCTTAAGAAAAAATAATATTTCAAAATAAAATATAATGTTTTGCCCGGAGTAAATCAACATGGTAATGGAGCCCTACTCCACAAAGATAAATAGGAGGAAGTTCATATAAGCCTACTCACGAAATAACATTCCTCTAATGGGAATCACAGTTCCTTACCACTGGTTCTCTTCCTCTAAACATGTGTTTTCTAAATACTAAACATCTATGAATATAGATTGGGAATCTATGATTGTAGTAGATCGTAAAACCATCTACACCGTTAAGTATTTAGTGTCACGTACACTATTTGCAAAGGGCTTGAACTAGATGCTTAGAGGTCTCAAAGTGCCATGTTCTTTATGACATCTAGTTTAGCACATTAGGATGTTTGAGATGATGAAGTACGTTTTAATATGCAAGGGAAGATATTATTAAGTATACTAATGGCAAGTAATATGTCTTTACATTATAATGGCAAGAGGAAAATATTCTCGAGCATAGTAATATCAAGTGTCATATGTGAACACTATAGCTAATTTGTAGACCATTATGTAGGAGAGGCATGCACCTCATTACACTATTGAACATACTCATGCCAAGATATTAGTAAGCACACTTGAACACCAAATGTCAAGAGGCAACACTACTAATGAAGTTGTTGGTCATTAGTGTAACCTAGCATATGCCTCAAAATAGGGTTAGTGACATTATTACGCATGTGACACTAAATACCATAGACAATGTAGTGGAAGAGAACCAATGATAAGGAACTGCAATCGCTATAGTGATAGGAAGTAACATTGAGGAACCAATTCCATTGTAAGGACACGTGGCCTAGGTGCGGGTCGGATCGGGCATAAGTTAGTCATTGTTTGTCTTGTCAAAAGTGCCAAATGTGATCACGTGATTGGTTGGAACCTCTTCAAAAACAATGTTGTCCCAATCGGATATGAATGTAGTAGGGACTCAGTTGCAATTGCCATACTCGCCTCCTTCTTCACATGTCATTGTCTTTTATAATGGCATCATGAGTACATAGAATGTTGTTATTAATATTTACTAGGTGCCCTAAATGTTAATATTCATATACCCTAACTTATAACTCCACTCCCTTTTCTTAGTACACCCTAAACTCTGTAATATCAACCCCCATGATTTCACACACTCTCTAATGTCCCGAAACCCTATGGAATGGATGTCTGTAGTTCAAATCTCACTCCTTATTGTTACATTTCTCTCCATTAAATCACGAAATTTGTCATTAATGCAAACCACCCAAGAATTCAATCCACACCCTCGCATTGTGTCATGTGTCAACACGTGGAGTGTCACCTTCTTCTTCTTCGTCTTCTTCTTCGTCTTCTTCTTCGTCTTCTTCTTCTACTGATGCCACTTGTTGAATGTTGGTGCATGCGTCCGCCACATCATCCGGGAAGGCCAAGTGGAGTGGACCACACTAGCGTAAGTGACGGAAGAATGAATTCAAATTAACCTCACATCTCCTTTTTGTTATTCCATAATGTCACATGCTACACTAATTTTATATTTTCACGCATTCATGCTAACACTACAAAACTCCATAATATCATGTGCACTTTGGTTGCCACAGGTGTGATATTACGGAGTTTAGAGTTTACCCCCAAGGCCCAAATTTTTGAAATTGAAACACTCACTATGGTCTTATTCATTCATTATTGGTTGTGCATAAGTTATCAAAGCTAAGTCTTTTTGAAAGCAAATCCAAAGAGCCCAATTACATTTTCTATATCCAAAAAACAAAACATCAAAAATTGAAATGAGGAGTAATTGATCCCGGTATGCGTCACAACATCCAAATGACTAAGAGTTAGGAGATGATGTTGACATTTATGGAAAGATCTTGAGAATTTTAACAAAGGGGCCATTCACGGTTGGGGTACTACTTTTGGGACAAAGGACTTAAGGACTTTGTCGCTTTGATCTTGGTTTTTATCATGATTTACTATTATTTGATCAATAAATTTTACATAAATAAGTAGATAGTTCATAAGTTTTATCAAGAAAGGATTTTATTATTATTTAATAATCACCCTAAACCCTAAACCCTAAACCCTAAACCCTAGGCCACACCAGTGGCATTTTTTATTTATTTAGGTGTGCATTAGTGGTCAATTATTTCCTGTTATGTATCTTGGTACCTTGGTAAAAGTGTCATGTGTCCATTCATATAAATTTTTTTGTCCAATTCTAATACTAGACGTTCCTTTTACGTGTGGCCGTGAGTATATGTATATTTGGACATGTTTGGTGCCACATGTAAAGTTGGGCAATTGCTATTCAATACATATTTGGTTCTATTGGTACACACTTGAACGATAATTGTGAGGAAAAAAATTGGGATCATTTCGATTAATTCTTGTTGTCCCTTTCGTTCCTTGATCCTAAGGTCAGGAAGTAAGACAACACTCCTGAATGTCCTGTAAGGAATCAAATGGATATCATAGATGACCCTATTACTTCTAAATTAACTTTGTCGTTGTACTCAATATGGAGAATGAAATGTAGGTATGATCCAAAATATGCTCCACAATACAAATCCAATTATACCAAGTATGTGAAGTTATCAAAAAAAGTCCTTAAACCGTTAGACACCCAAAAGTAGTACCCCAACCGTGAATGGCCCCTAAAATGGTATGCTGGTTTTGGGTACCCCCCCCCCCCTCCCAAAAAAAAACAAAAAAGAAGAAGAAGAAGTTTGGATGAGATATCATCTCTTGAAACAACTAGAGGTGTTTCTTGAAGGTAGGTTCTAATAGTGAACACCCCTTTACTATGCATAAACTAATTCTAAAGAGAAAAAACCATTAGTCAAACATTCTTGCAATACATTTGCTACCATAGATAAGCAAGCCCCCATTCAAAATCTAAATACATATACCCACCATCTCTCTTCCCATTGGCGATGAGCTTTGTGTTAGCCAAGTTCTATCCCTCCAAAGCCCCCACAAACATTGAAGCATTAGGGACACAAATCAAGTGCACATTCTTGCACAATTTAGCACACACTAACCATTTGATAGTTTGACTAATGACAAAATATTGATTTTGTGCTCTCCTTTCCTAAAACACTATATTCGTTAATCGGAGACTTTGGAAAGTCTCAAAATCAAATTCACCCATAGTTTGGGATGCCAATATTGTGAGCATACATTATAATGGGAACATTGGGAACATTGGGAAAATGATAGTTCATAAGTTTGTACGCAAAGAATATTTACATTACTAAATATAGTAATTTTAAAATATCGTGATCAAAACATGAACTTCACATGGAAAATAACAATCAAATCTCCCAAAAAATAGTTTTATATCATTATAGAGTCTAGGATGCGCATCCCATATGGAAAGGTCTTATTGAATTAGATGGCATATCCCAAACTTATTTAAAATAAGTTTGAATGTAGCCGCAATACAACCAAGACTATATAATGCCCCTATTTTCACACTAATTCCAACCTATGTTATGTCCACCAAAAGATGTATCCACAAACACACCCACCACGATTGTCCCGTCAATATTGTCAGCCGATCGGGAAGAGAGTTCACATTCATTATCTAAAGACGATGCATATGTCGACAACACAAAGGCACTATCTACTACATCCACTACCATCACACCTAAAAAACAACCATGGAATGGACAACCGCATAACCGATGCTATGCAAATAAGAGTGGACACACTATATGTGAGTATATATGACCTGAAATACATACATTTTCCAACTAAAGAGACAATAGTGACTAGCAAACCAAAGACACGCTCGCATTGTGGACATTAAAAAGTAGGTGTTGGGATACCATTGGAGAACCTCATAAATAAACACGAACATGTGTTCCAAAACAATCCATGGTCAAGTGCAAATAATCCTTATTTTTCCATTCCAATAAACATGGGCATCACATGGTGTTATTTATTATCTTTAGAAGGCGTTGAAATGATTTGTTAAGTAACCATGGGCATGGTTCTACATCAATACAAGACATGATTTTCACATATGTTCACGAACGCGCGGTCGTAAAGCACATCCCATTTCATGATCAAATGTGCATGGGACAAACAACACATGATGTTAAAGATCACACGATACATATATTCACATTGGTGTCAAAGAACATTATACATGCATATGAAAAAAATTGAATGATATGGATTTAAAAAATATTAGTCGCATACACAGTCGACACGATGTATGTCGTCGATTATAGGCCCAAAATACAAAAAAATACGACTTGAGATATACGAATGGGCGTTCGTATACCTCCCTATACATATTCCAGGAGGGTATCTTTATGAACGGCCGCGTGTATGTCACATGTTGTATTTTTTATGGCAGATAAAATTTAGATTGTAATAATTGTGGTATTTTACGGATGTACTTTCGCAAAACGTATGCCATCATACGGGTATTTGGGGCAATTGGATTGGTATACTCCATACGAATGGCCGTTCGTAAAGCTTTGGTAGGTATCTTTATGAATGTCCATTCGTATATCATCATGACAGACTTGTATCATATATCATCATCATATTTGGGTCGATGCATAGATGTGTCTATGTATGGATGTTGTTTGGATACATAGACCATATTCACAGGTGGTATTTACAAACGACCGTTCATAAGGCTTTGGGTCATATCTTTACGAACGTGCGTTCGTATATCACCATGACATATTGTTTGGGTCTATGCATAGATGTATGTCCATCTATGGATGTTCCTAGACACATAGACCATACTCACAGGTGGTATTTACGAACGCACGTTCGTATATCACTATGATATATTGTTTGGGTCTATGCATAGATGTATGTCTATCTATGGATATTGCTAGATAAATAGACCATACTCACATGTGATATTTACGAACGCACGTTCGTAAACTCTTAGCCATCACATGTGATTGAATCATTAATACAAATGCGTTCATTTGTGATTTACGAACGCGCGTTTGTAAACTCTCAATCACCATATATGTTTCAACCAATACTACAAATGCGTTGATTTGTGATTTACAAACGTGCGTTTGTAAACTCTCAACCATCATCTATGTTTGAACCAATACTACAAATGCATTGATTTGTGATTTGTGATTTATATTTGTACCATAGGTTGGTTGAAGCTTAGAAACGTTGGATCTGGATTTGGTTTGCGAAAACCACCTTTGATAAAAAACGTTAGCTAGTCATAAGGACCCGAAAACTACACTATAGGTTGTAGAAGGTTACAAATGCCAGCTCTAAGCTTATATTATGGAAACAACATCTAAAAGTTGGCCATACAGAACAAAAACGTGAGCTCGTAGGTAGTGTCCAAGACATATTTTTTAGCCTTAAACGGAAGTTTAAGGCGATCATACGTCAAAGGAGTTTTCTAGAGATGCACTAGGTTGGGAGGTGTTTTTGCAAGGCTTGGAAATGACTAGCAACAAAAGAATTAATGTAGCAAGGAAGGACTGCAAACACCCATTAACAATGGGCTTTCATATATACGTACTATGCAGCATTTGGTTGCTGCGCAGAAGTTTACGAAAATGTGGGCCGATGTTTACGAACGCCCGTTCGTAAATGTGCATCGAGGTTTACGAACGTCCGTTCGTAAATGTGGGCCGAGATTTACGAACGCACGTTCGTAATTGTGCAGCACTTAGTTTCTGCGCAGAAGCTTACGAAAATGTGGGCCGATGTTTACGAACGCCCGTTCGTAAATGTGGGCCAAGGTTTACGGCCCGTTCGTAAATGTACGCTGACGTTTACGAACGCACGTTCGTAACTATGCAGCACTTGGTTGCTGCAAAGAAGTGTACGAAAATGTGGGCCGAGGTTTACGAACGCCCGTTCGTAAATGTGCGCTGACGTTTACGAACGCACGTTCGTAACTATGCAGCACTTGGTTGCTGCAAAGAAGTGTACAAAAATGTGGGCCGAGGTTTACGAACGCCCGTTCGTAAATGTGGGCCGACGTTTACGAACGGGCGTTCGTAAATGTGGGCCGACGTTTACGAACGGGCGTTCGTAAATGTGCGCCGACGTTTACGAACGGGCGTTCGTAAAACTCCGGAATACGCGGCGGTATATGCGGTGGATATACGTTGTACGTACATGAAGTGTGTAATGTGGACGCATAGAAATGTGATATGCGCGCACTCCTACAAGTCTCTAGAGCAGTCTCTAGAGCATGCCACAAAAAAGAGCTATGGTGTGGGGGGGAAGACCTTTAAGTACTGCTCTAGGGCGATTCAAAATCCCTTGGATGCTCTTTAAAAAGCAGATTCCCGCCGCCTACCTTAACCTAACAATATGTCATTCTATCCATGCGAAACATGTATGACGCTATGTATGGAACATGTATGGCATGCATGCAACATATTGAAAATATTAATATCGCTCGCACACCTTAGGTGTTACCAAGGCCTCAGGATAAAAACATAAATACTATAATAGTCAAATGTTATTGAAATATGATGATGCTTAACATTAAATAAATGATTTGCGACCAAGTTATGAAATCCAAGTTTTTGGGCAATTCATACCTATATGTTACCAAGGTCTAAGTGATATATATATACACACATACATACAATGAGGTAGGAGTGGGTCAAAATTAGTTATGGAGGTCCCTAAAATTGTATATATTATATGATTCACATCAAAACATGTCCAGAATATGCTCACTAAGTGTGTGGACACCAATAAAAAGTCGGATTAATTTGGAATGGCTTGTAAGGTAGAGGAAGGATATGATATGAAACCATACCTAGGTATAATGTAGGTCTTAATTTAAGTGTAAACCTAGATGTGGAAAGATTGAATTAATCCGGAATGTGTGGCAAGACTGAAATTAATTTGGAATGGTACATAAGGTAGAGTAAGCATATGAATTCAAAACATACCTAGGTCGAGTCACACTAATTGCATGTTTTTGCATCCTACGAGAAGTAGGTGCATAACTAAAAGTATTCATTTAAAGTTGAGTCTTAAGCCATGCATATTAGAATAAGATTAAGTATGGACTGTGTGATCAAAATGCACTCAACATTATTAAGGTGAACGAGGAAGAATTCCAAACTTCACTTTTGACATAAACCAAAGTTGTATCTCAAATCCAATTTTGAATCTTGAAATGACAATCGGCATGATTCTCAATAGTTGTTATTAACCGGATGAAGCAATATCCAATCCAACCAACATTGGTAGACCAGTTGGACATGCCCACATACCACAACATGGCCACATATTTTGAATATTGGTAAGATTAAAAGATTTAGGGATGTAGGGTTTAGGGTTTGGGGTTAGGGTTTGTGAAAGTTGTGCATGTCCGACAGTTAATACAATAGATTACACACACAAACGATATTGACTACTCAATAGCCCATATTGCACTCACTTAATTATGTAGAATGCACATTTTATACTTGCCAAATATCCGATCACATGGCTCAAATACACTTAGTTCAAGTTGAAGTTAAAGTTCAATGCACTATACAAATGTTAGTTCAAGTTGACACCTAATTATATGAATTGATGACATGTTCGAAATTGAATTTCCCTCCACCTCTACTAAAATTAAGTTCACCCCCTCCCCTTAATCTCAAATTGTGTATTTTATGAAGCTAATAATGATTAGAGGAACTAATGAACAACTTGAAAGATATTTCATTCTTGAAAACATTATATTTCAAAACACCACATGAGCATCCTTGTGGTTGGATTCTTCATCAAATTTCTACTAAATGATGTGCATTGTTCACTACAAATTTATACTCCCTATGTACCTAATGTTTACAAAAGAACCAAATGTATAGGGACTAATAGAATGGGGAGAAAAAATTCATTTGTATTTATACTAAGCTATTCAAATCAATATGATAAACACCTATACTACATATACATAATACAAAACATGAATTAAGCATGCCTTCATTTACTTACAAATTCTACTTTTATTTTCATGCAAGAGAGTCATCGAACGTTCTTCCATCCTAACAAGTATGGACAAGGTAGTCATATGACTGCCTCCATAATATGACAACAAGTCATGTATCGTAACTTGGATGAAACTAACACATTTCAATGGTACCAAATTCCCTCCCCACCCCTATCCCATCCCATCCCAACCCAACCCATCCCATCCCATCCCATCCCATCCCATCCCCACACCCCATCCCAGCACATCCCAACCCTTCCAACGTGGAGGAGGCCACGTAGCAACGATAGGGAAACCCTAGCGGCGTTGGCTACCTCCCCGCACCCCTTCTTCTCCTTTCATTGTCATGTGGAGCATAGAAAGGAGAAGCGGAACGCTGAGCACATGCGGAGCGGAGCTCTTGTCATTTCTTTACTCATATCTTTTTTTTGTTTTGTTGGTGCGCGTGTTTGAGAGTCGCAGATTTCTTTTGAGAGTTGCAAGTTTGCTAGTAGAGAGCTTGAGAGCTACAAACTTAAAAGTTGCATACACATAAGAGTTGTTGCAAGGGTTTGTATGTAACGTGCGAGGGCTTAAGAGTGTGAGGGAAGAATGACTAATGTGAGGGTGCAGTAGATTGAATTTACAATTTTGAGGTTTTCGAAGTTTTTCACTAAATGAGGAAGCACAAGTTTTGGATGTATACCAATTCAACGTGCATAGTGTAATCCCCCTGAACTCACTTCCTTCACATTTTGAAATTTTTTTCATTGTTGAATTCCATATGTTTTTTTCCATGTATGTTGAGCTTTGGCATGTTTTGTTTGCAAGCTTCCCCATATTTTTCGATTTAGTGTTCTCTCACAACCTGAAACTCAATTATGTTTTCATTCGGTTGTTTCAATTTTTATCGTTCTCAAGTTTTATCTTCACTTGCAGTATGCAAAGGCACCAATTCAAGAATGATAGGTATCAATCACAAACCAAAAGTGGCAAGATGCAATGGACAAATTACTGATACATATCAACCACTCCATTATAGACCAATGCATATTTATATTTGTTTATATATGAATATAAAAACATATGTACATGCGTAAATACCGGAGCATGTTTACGAACGGGCGTTCGTAAACTTTAGCGCAACAACCAAGTGCTGCACAGTTACGAACGTGCGTTCGTAAACGTCGGCGCACGTTTACGAACGGGCGTTCGTAAATCTCGGCCCACATTTACGAACGTGCGTTCGTAAACTTCTTCGCAGCAACCAAGTGCTGCATAGTTACGAACGTGCGTTCGTAAACGTCGGTGCACATTTACGAACGGGCGTTCGTAAACCTCGGCCCACATTTACGAACGGGCGTTCGTAAATCTCCGCCACATTTACGAACGAGCGTTCGTAAACCTCGGCCCACATTTTCGTAAAATTCTGCGCAGCAACCGAGTGCTGCATAGTTAGTAAATGTGCGCCGACTTTTACGAACGGGCGTTCGTAAACCTCGGCCCACATTTACGAACGGGCGTTCGTAAATCTCCGCCACATTTACGAACGGGCGTTCGTAAACCTCGGCCCACATTTTCGTAAAATTCTGCGCAGCAACCAAGTGCTGCATAGTTAGTAAATGTGCGCCGACTTTTACGAACGGGCGTTCGTAAACCTTGGCCCACATTTACGAACGGGCGTTCGTAAACCTCGGCCCACATTTTCATAAAATTCTGCGCAGCAACCAAGTGCTGCATAGTTAGTAATTGTGCGCCGACTTTTACGAACGGGCGTTCGTAAACGTCGGCCCACATTTTCGTAAACTTCTGCTCATCAACCAAGTGTTGCACTGTTACGAATGTGCGTTCGTAAACCTCGACGAGTATTTACAAATGCGCGTTTGTAAACCTTGGCCAACAACAAAGGTTGCATATTTACGAACATGCAATTGTGATCTTCGGCGTAATAACCAAGGGCTGCATGTTTACGAATGCACACTCATAAACCTTGGCTACATACAATGAAAATGTGCACCACCCCCCTGCTACAATAATCAATAGGGAATAGGAGTACGTATATATGAAAGCCCATTGTTAATGGGTGTTTGCAGTCCTTCCTTGCTACATTAATTCTTTTGTTGCTAGTCATTTCCAAGCCTTGCAAAAACACCTCCCAACCTAGTGCATCTCTAGAAAAAACCTTTGACGTATGATCGCCTTAAACTTATGTTTAAGGCTAAAAAATATGTCTTGGACACTACCTACGAGCTCACGTTTTTGGTCTGAATGGCCAACTTTTAGATGTTGTTTCCATAATATAAGCTTAGAGCTGGCATCTCTAATCTTCTACAACCTATAGTGGAGTTTTCGGGTCCTTATGACTAGCTAACGTTTTTGGTCAAAGGTGGTTTTCGCAAACCGAATTGAGATCCAACGTTTCTAAGCTTCAACCAACCTATGGTACATTTTTCAAGTCATTCTAACTACTTGCTCTAGACGTCTCCTATGAGTGTCACATTCGCGCATACCCACCCTTTCTACTTTCTAATGCATTCTTTGTTCCTACATGACAAGTTGTCCAATGCACATTTTCAATAACGACTTCAACACCTTTGTCTTGCCAACACTAAGGACTATGTTATCTTAGAAGGAGAGCAGTAATAGGAGAATGCCAACAATGAATCTACTCTTCAAATCCCTCTTTCAACACTTTGTTGCTTGTTTTCCAAGACTGTTGTCCGTCTGGACTGCCTCACATTTCTAGGTCTAAACTTACAAGCATACACACCTTCTCTAAGAGTCTAAGCTATCTTCACATATGTGTACTAAGAGAGCCAAAAGGTTCTAGGACAATCTTTATATACCTCAAAACAACTACCTACTAGGTGGGTCAACTTGGTAGGTTCCCACCCTGTCAAAACACTGCAACTACCTGTCCTCACGCGTTTTTGCCCTTTGTCCAGTACATGACCAACTGGCACACTGAGGTCATAAAAAATGATCAACTAGTCAAAGAAATGCAATGCTATTTAATAACTTTGGACCAACAAGTCATTATCTGACCAACTAAATTATTAACACCAAATAATTACTACTACTGAATAAATTGCTCAGTAGTAAAACAGTAAAAACCAATTAGTGGACGTTTTAACAATTAATTGCATTAGGGACAAATTTGACGTCAACTAGTAAACTAGCATTCTTTTGCCCTTTCGACAATTCGCGACCAACTAGTCAGTTTTTGATGGGTTGGTTTACTATGAACATTTTATGTTCTTAAAACACGGTGCTAACTTCTACCTTAACTTCTATCTTATCTATGTTTGTGCAAATAAACGAAACCACTATACATATTTGCAAACACACATTCGTAAAAATAAGTAATGTTGATTTATAGATTACACATTACACTGATTTACGAACGGTTGTTCGTAAATATGCTACCAAAATCTACTTTAACAATTGAGTGTGGATATACTTTATATTGTGCATAAAGTATAGTCTTGGAGAACACGGTGCCCATTTTTAAGTTCCTCATCTGTGATCTCCCAAGCCCTTGCCTCGTTCTCGGCCAAGAAGTATGCGATGAGCTAATTGACGAGAATGGTGTGCCAATGCCCAAGTTTGGTGGTCGAGGCGGAGGGCAACATTTCCTCAAGGTCTTGAGGTCCAGGTTGTGGCTAGAAGTCCCCCTATTGGAGGGAGTCCCCCACGGGAGCTGGCACATATTGAAGAACGACACATATTCGAGGCCAGTCAACAAACTTGGCTATAGTTGCAGGCCGGAGATTTTCAAAGCTATATAGGCCATTGGAGCATTACAGAGAGAAGCCACCGTAAAAGATAAGGACATGGCCGCGAGAAAAAATATAGTGGGACGTACTAGTGGGACTATAAACGCCTACAGACTCCCTAAATGTGTGTAGGGGTAGAGCATAGTGCTTGGTTATCCATTCTATTTGAAGGTCTTCAAGACATTAATGGTATTTCCATTATGTTTGTATTTCAAACCCGTTGAATAGATTCAATTTCCAATCATTCTCCACATCTTCCTTTCCATTAGCAACAATTTGTCATTTTATACACATATGTTTTCATGTATGGTTCATTTTTTTGTTCACTTTGATGCATTTATGTTGATGATTATATCCAATGTTATACGTATGGTATTTTAATGTTGTTAACATTGGCTCAAATTTGAAAACCACGTCCTTGAATAGTCTCAAAATCATCAAAAAGTCTCCGATTACCGAATATAGTGTTCTAAATGAGGGCAAGTGAAATTTGGATTTAGTGGTTGTATAGGTTCACCTATCTCATTTGAGTTCCCCATGGACAACAATGCTTCCCATGCCAAATAG
Organism: Polytrichum commune; assembly: GCA_950295325.1. Lineage (NCBI taxonomy): Eukaryota > Viridiplantae > Streptophyta > Polytrichopsida > Polytrichales > Polytrichaceae > Polytrichum > Polytrichum commune. The sequence continues at coordinate 43,588,847 of OX485807.1, forward strand.
TTTAGTGAAGGAAAAAAACCCTAAGGAATCAATGTCATCACAAAAGTAAAACCCCCCGCATTTTATTTACTAGGAGTTGCCATCCAGAAATAAACATTAAGCCAACATGGATGTCTATTCATAGACGTTTTTCCGTGTAATTTGGAGATGATTAGAATGTGAAAAAAAATGCTAACATGGGAAGTTTTCATGTTTTTGTTGTGTTGGAAGCTCACTAGCTTGGACTTGTGCTGTCCTGATCCGTTGCATCCATGCATATGAATTGCCATCCCGGATCAACCCAACCTCATACGCCCATGCCCATGCATGCTTGCCGTATGCATGCATGTCCATGCCCATCCTTAGAAGCCCCATGACCTGTCACCATGCACGTCACCTCCCTTAGGTTTCTCCCACCATACCCACTTTTTGCACTTGCAATCCTCCCACCATTCCACATTTGTTTCCTCTTTCTTTTGTCACATGTTTGCTCCCCATGCCCATGTGTACCCGCCACATGCATGTATGGCCATGCTCATGCTTATAACCCCCCCCCCCCCCCCCTTGCCCCTTGCCCCTTGCCCCTTGCCCATGCCATGCCCGCCGCCCCATGGTTTCCTCCACGATACAAAGTAACCCACCTTTTTGTACTTGGAGTCCTCCACCATTCCACATTTGTTTCCTCTATCCTTTGTCACATGTTTGATTTGGAAGGAAGTCTTTGACATGTGGCCATTTTAATCTTTGTGAACGTTTTTGTTTCTTAGGCAAGATAGTGGGGCAATGGCCTCACAACCACCACCACTACGTCTTCTGTTCTATATGAATGGTGTTGACTCCAACCAGTGGTTACCACTCCGATTCAAACTTTGGTTGAACATAGATGAATTTGATTTTGGTAGGAGTGAATTTTTCTTGATGTTCATATATATGGCCTTCATGCTCACATTAATCATTCAATATATATTCATGAGTTCGGAAATTTTTGAAGATTGGTTTAGTTTTTGTTTGGCTTTGCAACGACACCTCGGCTTCAAACTTGACGTGCTAGTTTTAATGCCGATGTTGACTCTTAAGTCTCACTTGTCTTGGAATTGTAGAAATGTTATAAGAGCTTGTGATTTTTGCACTGAAATTATGAATACTGTGACAGCAAAAGCGACTCAAAAAGGTCCTTGGACACCTCTTGAATCTTGAGTGACATGATGGAATAATTTTTGAGAGGAGACCCCCTCAAATCTTAGCAAGTTCCTTGGGAAAAGTTGCATCTCCTCAGGGGAGTTACAGTTTGTTGTTGGGGAGTCTATTGACTTCTAATAATTGCAAGTGGGACATAAAGGAAGATGCAGCGAGCAATTTGGCAAGGTCTTCTTGGCTATGGAAGGATTGCTTGGGCCCAAGCGCCTAAACCCTGCCGAATCCGTCAAGGATAATGCTGTGAGATTATCCTTGATCACTTCGACCCATCATCTTGGGGAGCTAACGACTTGCTCTACGTTCATTCTATTTCCAGGATTTCTGAGAATGTCAAGTGGCCTAATGTTGGCTTAGTTGATCATGGTTACGTGATTCAGCGTGCCACTGCACGTTTAGTCCAGATTTATGTATGTCGGTTAGAAAGAACTTGGAAAACTACGTTACTTTGTAATGCTTCGTAGCACGATCTGCAACTGGCAGTACGTTAGAATGTGTAAGGCACATCCACAATTCGTGAACAACGTCGCAGACCAGGTCAAGAAGCATCAAGAGACCAGATGTTTTTTAGAGAGTGTACTTGGATCGAAAGTTTGGGAACAACCTTAATAATGCAAACACACATCAAGGATACCAACTCCACAATCCTGTCCTTAATGTTGTGATCCTCAGGACTGATCCATAGATGCTGCGATCTCTTTCTGATGCTGCGATCTCTTTCTGATGCTGCGATCACATAAAAGCATGAACTTTGATTCAGCTCAATAGCTCAATGCATGGGAATTCCACTAAATCTATATCCACCATGTGGATGACGCCAGCCTTCGATTGCTTACTGATGAGGAGAATTATTGCAGACTGTCGTCCGACTCGAAGCAACCTTGAGGCTAAAAATAATGCTCAGAAACTTGGGACTAGAATAGTACCATATTCTGGGACTCTCTGCTGCGTAATCTCCGGGAATCAGTCAGAACAAATCTCCTAGGGCCAGTTTGAATACCAATGGGATGTTCAAGGGAATAAACGAAGAAAGCACCAATGCATGTTGCCGAGTCGCCGACCCCGGTCCCCACTCCACTTTTAAGTTATGTTGACATAAAGCTGACCCGGTCGAAGTCTAGTTCAGCTGGGCATCTGGGAACATTACGTCACCTGTACTCATCGGGTGTGGGATAAAATACGATCCCATCACTTGGAGCTATGGAGCAATGATTTACACATTCAAAAAGAATGGTTCTCCACTCTGGAAATCCAACTGCCAACGCAAATCCTGGACTGAACTTGGAACAGAGAAGGTGTTTCTGTGTGCTAAAAGAAATCGAAACTCTTCACTTTATATGTACTTTTTGTATGAAAGGCGCAACAAAAGACTGAGAAGCTTTAGAAACTGAGCATGTTCTTTTTACTCATTTTTCACTTTACTGCTACTGGAAGATGCAACATCGTACAAGAGGTGAGCCACTGTGCATATCACTGTTACCTCGCAATATTCGAGAGTTGCTCCTTACACAAGCGTTGCTGTGAGCAGTACATACACATACATAAACTTATAAGTTTGTATGTGTAGTTCAACAAAAACACGTTATTAATTTGTTGCGGTTAGTGAGCTGAACCTCCCCGATTCTGGATTACTCGCCATCGTCATCGAGAAGACGCATTCTTCAAACAATCTTGTCAAATGACAACCGTTCTGCAGGCAATTGGCATGGTTCATCGGCGAAGAGGATAGGCTAGTTTGATTTAAAATTTTCTTTCTAAATTACAATCACACTCCTTTAAGTGGGCTTAAAACAGAAACAGAGGGACGTCAGGGTCACTGTGCTGGTAGGGAGTAAAGTGGTCGAGGGTATTGAGAATACGATTTTGCTTCACTTTGGTGTGGGTATTCAATGTGAAGGGGCGGTACAATGGTCAAGAATTATCTGTCATGAGCTCTTGGGTAGCAACAATCTCTATGTCTTTTGTTGTCAAGAACAAGTATATCAGAGATAGACGGGCGCTGGTGCGATTTACAACAGCCCCGTGACTCTTGTATTGACCATTTGTGAGCACCTGAATCTACTTCACGCACATCTGTCAATCAGGACCACCTTAACAGAGAAAATATTGACTCTGCTAGAAATCAGAGCCTGTCCTAGGTCGATGAGATACTTTTATATGTCCAGTAATTTGCATCATACCATATTATTCATAGTTATCCAGTTAGCACATTATCCTTGATATCAGCACGTCAGTACCTGGAGGATCTCGCTGATGTTCACAGCGATAGAAATTTAGAATCCGGTTCAGGTCTGACTGTAGTCCAGCTGTCGCCTCTGCACTTGCAATCCTCCAACACTATCCAGGTGCAATATTGTCAGGAGAGTAGTTCCATCGAAGATTGCCAGTGCCTTTGTTCAAGTACTTCTCGAAGTGTGTACTTCCAACATGTAGATCCTCAATTACGATGTCCATAAGCTGGTGAGCTAGCATCTTCAATTGCTCATCGTACTCTTTACACGAGGCACTGTAACAAAAGGACGACAGTACCAAATTCATTTTGCGCGCTCTTTTACAATTTTAAGAGCGCATGTCTCTCAGCAGGAGGTGTAATTATATATGGAATAAGTTAGTCATGGCTTAAGGACTTATGAAAACCAAAGGATGTAGCACGTGGCAACCTGTAATATATTTTTCTCTTGATTGAAAATTTTAGTAATGCAATTCTGTTTCGAAGAGACGCAATGAGTTGGACATGTGATGCCGTGGGCATTCCCCACTCACACAGTCTTTGTTGATGTAGTGATCCAACGACAAAGTTCGAGAAACTACGCCTGCATCAGAGGTGGTACTGAGATATAAAAACGACGCCAACCCCTAGTGTTGGTGTGAATGAGGAACGCTTCACCTTGATCATAGGCCTTGATCATATCCGCAAGCTCGTGTGTGAACCTACTGAGACGGGTTTACTGCGCAGGCCTATGGGACAAGTGCTACTGCGTCCTGTTTGGAGGTGGTCATATGTTGCTGAGATATATAGAAATATTCAAACCATAGTTGAACATCACTTTCCTTCACGATAGCATGTCCATAGCCTGTAAGTAAACCTACCCGATTCTTTCACGACTTTGACTTTCTTAGGCATGGTAACATCAAAGAACTCGAAACCCTGCGTGGTTATTCCGAATCCTCTCCACTAGATTCTAGACAATACCATGTTTGACAATTTCTAAAACACCCCATCCCTGCAGGCATGCTTCTCTGACTCGTGAGACTACATGTCCTCATGCAGCGTCAATTGCGCCACTAGCTTGAAGACTTGCAAGATCTATCACCGCCTCTCGTCATCACTGCCTCTACATACACTTCCTGATAGAATTGAAGAACTTATTACCTATTATATCCAGATACGTTGCTCAACTGACATCAAAAAGCACTTTATCACAAAAGCAACGTTAACAAGCCGCCATAGCCTCGGAATAGTCCATCTTGTCTCTCCAATGGTTACGCAAACATCGGGGCATGCGTCCTCTCGGTGATCTCTGGACACACGTGCGATATATGTATAAAGTATAATGCGTTTTGACTGAATTAATGTCACCTTCTGTGCACAAATACTACATTCTTTCTCAGCGGAAGCTTAGAATGTCGCAGAGTTGACAAATGAATTTGATATTAAATCCACTGGACGCCAGTAGCATACGTCAAACCTTTACCTCCACTTTCAACGGAGCTTCCGGTGCACAGGTGGAACAGGAAGCGGACCATCTCATGCACAATTAATAAACAACCTCGTTAAACAAAAAACTATCTGACACCGTAGTACTATCACTGCTCTCCAGGCCCACGAATTGCCGTAGGTTGTGATGTTTCTGTGCCGGCGCACCTGCAGGCGTCGGCAGTAACGGAACGAAGTTCAAACGATTTTGCCGTGCTCCTCGCACTACAAACAAACCCCACCTACTTGGCGGCGCTGCCACGGCATTCACAAACTTCTTCTTCACGCTCAATCAATCCGCAGCCTGGACGAGCAGCAGCCTTCTAACGGCCAAAACATCTGCTGCGACAGCCAATTATCTAATAATAACAATAATAAAGTGCACTATTCTGGCGGTAAAGTCCAACCTGTATTGAGATTGAGTCAATTGTTTGGAAGAAGAAGAAAAAAAGCGTGCGATCGCGAGAGATAATTCTTCCATGCATAAGATTGACTTGGCTCTACAGTTCACGATGGCGTCTGATACTAAGAATGTGCAGCACAGTCACATGCGGCGCTCCCACTATGAGCCAATTTACACTACCGCAAAATTAATGCGTCGTAGATGGATAATGCTTGTTGTTTGCGATGATTCTCAGCTTGGATCAACTTGCACTTCAGTGTTTGAATTTCTTCGGATCCGCGAATGTGCTATGAGACTTGAATTCTAGCAACAATCGATGGAGTTTTCTCTATCTCCGTTGTTGCTGGTATGATTTTTCAAAGCAAAAATCCTCGAAGCCCATAAAACCACCCATTATGTTGACAATTGAGCTAAGAATAGTTAACAAATTTTGAACACATAGTCCAATCTCTCTTAAACACATGCATTTTGTTTTGGTCCCTTAGATCCACACTTAACTACACAATATCTAACTAGAGGTGACCAAATAATAAGGTAAGTGACCGAATTAGGCCAAGGGCCATGACCATGATATTGTGACGGCTCATCCAAACGCGGTAACCATGGAGACTTGCGGTTGAATCGGATGTATATCCAAGCAAAAGTGGACCAAGACTCATTCGAGGATGATAACATGTGTTCCACGTTGTTTGGTTAACTCTTTTGACGGGATTGCACATGTGCACATGATTATGATAGTATAAAAAAATAGATGAGTTGATTTGATCTCCATTATCTATTGATTGAACATATGTAAGGCTTTAGAATGTGAGATATTGAATTTCTTCCATCATATTTTTATATTAGAACATAACACTACTCACTGAGGATTCACATATCTCCCATGAAGTTTAGAAATATAACGGATATGTGTTGAGTATATAGTTTGTTTAGAAGGTGAAACTTTGGCTTTAAATCCTTATGTTGGTTCATAATTTGAATTCTTGCTAAGTGGCTAAAATTTACTCCTTTGGTGAGATGAATTCATAGAAGTGCAAGCTCAATTTCATGATTTTATGAACCAATTCAGCAATAGGTTGTACCAGTTTCATGGGCATCATGAACCAAGTTAATAATATATAAACAACCAATTTAACTTGAACTTGCAACCAATTTCACTATATGTTGTTGAACAATTTCATGATTTGGTACCCATATTCACAACTTCACAAAATCTATTTCTTGAATTGTATAACTTTATTTCACAAAGAATGGTACATCATGTATAAGATTCTCCTAACCCCACCCCATGACTAGCTCTACCAAAATTTCAATTGAGAGGAACCAATGAACACCGAGAAGGCAAAGAATGCAAAATGAGGAGGCGAGAAGTTGAGAATATGAAAACCACATACTGAGTGTGAAAAGATTTATGAAATTGGTTTGGAAGATTCATGAAGTTGCAAGAGGTAACTTAGGTCCACTATAATGAAAGTCAAGTGCACCACCTATCAGGTCGGTTTAGATGAATCATGAACTAATTTAGAAGGTTCATGAAGTTGCTAGTGGTAAAGGTCCGCTATCATGAAAATGAGGTGTGCTAACCAAATGAGGTAGTCTAGTAACATTGGTTGGAGGGTTCATGGACTACCTTGGAACCTTCATGAAATCGACTTTTGAACTTTTGTGAAGTCATCCTACTAGAGGTGCATCTATGAAATTTCATACGAGGAGATGGAACTTGAACTACGTTGGGTTTAAACCCAGAGTTTTTTTGTAGAGAGTTAAGTTAACTTGGGCAATCCTGGTGGGCATAAATAAAAGGCATGTTTGCATAGAATTATTGAATGGTTGTGATTGTCATCTAGACCCACCTTCAAACACAACTAATTATATATATATAAAAGGTGTAGTTATATTGAGGAGCTAAATGTTCAATATTAAGCCTTGGGCAGGGGTTTGTGTGTCCAAGAATAACCCGCAATCAATATCTAAACGGTTGTTCAATGATGTTGATGTTCTTGTCTGTCAAATTTGAGGGTCAAATATATAAGGTGGAACAAGGAACATGTGAGGATTAGCATTTAAAATTGTCCACCCTACTATTGAGATTACACATGGGATTCATGGATTTTCTTTTCTTTTCTTTAGAGTTGACTGCTATATTGATTGTTAGATAGCAATCAGTCGGGCAGTCAACCAAGGGGGTTGACTGTGTTAGGTTATCGTTGAGTAAATTGTCGGATTTACCCCATTGATGTGATGTTTTTGTTGTAATGTCACCGTCATATGTTGTGGTGTGAATAGATGGATGCCAACGCGTAATTATTAGACACGGTCAACTCCCTTGGGTCAATTGCCAAGTTGGGTGCTATTTTGCAATCCACATTGTCGTTGACTTCAAGAAGGATAACTTTTTAAAATAATTAAAAAAAATGAATTGTTAGATCTTGTAACTCCAAGGTGTAATTATCCAAAATGTCTTTTTTGGAGAATTTTAGTTTTTTTAACCTTTGAATTTTTCTTGAATTTTATTTGTTCGTAGTATACAACTCATTTTGGTCGACTACTTCAGGTCAATTTCAAACTTTCAAGTAGTAGTCAATTCAAAATAAATCAGAATCAAAGATTTCGAAGATCAAAATATGGGTTGTTAGGTGTTGCAGCAATATTTGGTATTTTTATTTTTATTTTTATTTTTAAAGCCAAATGGAAAGAGAAGCTCACAAAAAATATATGTATGTGTGTGTAAAAACAAACTTTTTGCATTCTTACCACAATAATTTTTTATTACATGTCAAGGTCATCACATCACGTTGGGGGTGGACCATGGACATGACAGTTGGAGGACGCGTCATGTCTATTTGCACATCTTTGCAGAGCATGCACATATGAAATAGATTTTAACAAAGATATTAAGTAATGTAATGACTTGTGATTGGACAGGAGTGGATTCGACCTCAACTACTGTACTTCCTATTCGGTATAATCCACGAAGTGGAGACAAAGAAACTACTGATTCTAACACGCTAAATTTCGTCCTAACAGTAATAACCTCCTACAACCTCGCAATTCGAAGGCCCACCACCACCACCACCACCACCACGATCAAACACAATCACAGCTGTTTGCAGAAATGCTTAAACAAACAATGGATCGTTGTGATTGGTTGCGGTGGTTTAACATGGCCAGAAGTTCCAACCACAACCTCCATTATAGTGTAAAAAACTTGAGCCACGTGTTTACACTACTCTATGAATGATAGTTAAAATTCCGGCTACGGTACATTAGAACCCGAGATTCTCATGTTTTGGGGCCCATATTTCCACATTTGGGTCAAGTGGATGGCCCATTTGCACCTTGACTTTGGAAGGTTGTTAGTTGTGGGTATAATACACTACGATACGAGTGAATGGACAAATTTGCAAGACAAAGATATTATGCTCACACCATAGAATATTCACTTCATTAAATTGTATCCTTGTTTTCATATTCTACGCTCATTTCCTGGCATTGTGAAAACGCTTTCGAGGATCCCAATGTGGGATGGAATTTCATTGTTTATTTTCCCCTTCTAAATGGAGGTACTAGAAGCAAACAATGTTTAGTACATGTGGTTGCGGAATCCAATAGAAAATGCTTGAAACATATGCATGAGTCATACGTGAGCAACATGAGGTCACAATGAGGGCCACTTCACAAATGAGGTTGAAGGCATGTGACCATTACATTATGAGATCTTTGTTTGGTCGAAAAGGCAATGACCATCGAAGTTCACTTCATTCTAGAATGTGAAGGCCTAAGGACTAAACAAAGGTGTCATGCCAAACTATACATAGTGTTGGATTAAAAGTCTACATGGATTCCTACATGACAAAACTATACATAGTGTTTCATGGTTTGCTGGAATTCGCGTTAGGCCCATCTCCCAGAAATAGGCGATTTCGGAAAACCATGTCAATGGGACGGCCTTTGGATGATGATTAAGCGCCCTCACAATTACATGGTCACGGCCCTTGGCTCATGTGTGAAGTGGCCCTAAGATTGTCACAATGCTTTGTCCTCGAGTAATAGGGACAAAGCAATGGGCAAGTGAAACAATTGCAATACATAAAGCGCCAAGTCTGGTATCATTTGTACTTGTAAAAGTAAGGAACAAGTATGAATTTGGCTTTTATAACCCATTGGTGTTGAAGAGTTGCACTGTAACAATGAATGTAAGATTTGTGTTCCATGTTATATTATTTGCCAAACATCATAAAGGAAAGTAAGGACTTTTCATAAAATGAACTCTATTTTTATATTTGAAACTTGAGGTTCTAATTTCATATCAACATATTCCTAAAATAATCACCTATAGCTCGCCCCGGGCTAAATCACATTTGTGTTCGGCTGGGGCCCGCTCTTCCCATGCTTCCTTCACTGCCCAGTTGTTCTACCTACACATGTGTGGGAACTCTTCCTCGTTGGGAACCAATGTGACAATACTCGGTCAAAATTACAACTATTCAAGTTAACATCACTTTCATTATTCCCAAGTTAAGTGACGGAGCTCCTTTACATGCCAAAGGCGCTTGATGGCTTAAGTGACCGGGTATCATCACATTGGTTCCCGACAAGATAGAGTTCCCACACATGTGTGGGTAGGATGACCAGGCCATGAAGGAGATGTGGGAGGGGCAGGGTTCAATCGAACACAAATGTGACTTAGCCCAGGGCCTAAAGCTCATGGACTCTCTATTACCAATGGTCGAATGAATTCTTATTTTTATACAAGGTTAATATCCTCTTTTGTATAGTCTTTTCCACAGAGGAAGTGACTTGCTTTATATGCTATAAATGGAAGAATCTTGAAGGGATAGAAAGCAAGAAGTCTATTGGGCTAACATGTTGCTATCTATTTATGCATTACAAACAAATAGTCGACGTCTTCAAATAGCTTGGTGAACTTGATGTAAGCAATTTCGAGTTCCAAAGTAAATAAACCCCTTTAACATGAAGATCAAATATTATGTTTCAGTTGAAACTTCCAAGTATCTAAAACTATTCCATTTTTCATACACATTATTCCAATCAAAACATTCATAAATGCATAGTGATTAATACAGAGATTTGAGCTCCTATAAATGACCTGGACTCAAATGCGGACCATGTATATCTAATCAATCATGTTGTTGCAAATGACTTTATTTTTCACTTTATCTTTTGATTAGGTGGTGCTAACTATAAATTCATCATTCAAGACCATGAATTTAATAGAATCGTATTTAATACTTGTTGGGGGTTTGTAACAATGGTCACGTATTCCATATAAAGATACCCTTGGTCCTTAAATTAAGGGTTAACCACATGGATGTGATTGATTTATGATGCCTTCAAGCTTAGTTATTTATAGCACATCTCACAAATGCTTTACCCCTCGCACGATACTAGTTGGAAACATGAGAGTTTTAGGGAAAAAAGCAAAAAGGTTGTAACATTGATAGAATTTTACAATTTAAATACCAATCTTAAAAATTGGTGGAAAAATATGTGTTTGAAAAAGGGAGCGAAAGTTCCAAAACTACCTCCAAATTGGGTGTACAAAGCCTCTTGTATCGTGGATTGAACCTTCATGGGCTAGAGCATGTGGAGGTATGAAAAGTGTGCCTCGCTCAAAAGCATGCACATTCACATGGAAATAGGATGACATGGAATTGACTTTTGGAAGGGGTCCATGTCAACTTCCATGATTTAAGCCTACAAAAATTGCACACTTACCACTAGCACATGAGTCCTCTAGACAATCATCATGTGTCATCAAAAGAAAATGAAAATCTACCACTACATGATAATATTGGTCAATAACCCATGATGCATATGGTGCAATGGGCCCTCCCCACATGGAAGTTGACCCTAATAATATTTTCTCACTAGGATGAGTCTTAGCATCAACACAAAGCTACACGTGTCTAAATTGCACACAATAATGATATGAACATCTATATTTAAGTGGTATGTAATTGGATGTGGATCTGAAAATTCGCACCCAAAAAGCATTTGTTTAATAGCCTACTAGATTGGATTGTGTCCTCAAACATGCTAACCATTCTAGACTCAACAGTCAACATGATTGGGGGAACCAACATGACCACTACATGAGCATGAGAATATTCACTTTGATAATAAATAAGATATTCATATGAGCTCCCGAAATCATGAGCCGAATGACTATGAGCACGGTTTGGATTTTCTCATCTTCATATATCATTGAATTTGTGCATGTTTCTATGTAACCTGCAAGCATCGAGAAGTGTTGTAGAGAGAAGAGTATTCATTTAAGGCACGTCTACCTTAGGGCCACCTACACACAAGACTGAGAGCCCGTGACCATTACACTTCAAGCACTCTCATTGGTGGAAAAGGCGGAGCCGGTCCAAGTTCACTTCACACTACGCTTGAGGGACCAACAGAGTATGTGAATGCAAGATGGATGTAAAGTCTACATGGATTCCTACATGGCATTGAATGGATCACATTTCATGGTCACTCGGAATATTTTCAGAAACCGCCTCTTAAAGGTAGGCCTAACACAAAACCGGGAGACCATGGCACTCCGAACGCTCACAATTGTGAATTTATTCTATTTTATCATGCATGAGGACCCGCTTGAATAGAAATTTATTGAAATAGCATTTGGTTGAGGGCTCAGTCACATATGGCTTCACACTATACTTGAGGTTCTGTGACCACACTACATGATTTTGGAGGTGTGTTGGGATGGCCTTTAGACTAAGGGGGTGACTAGCTGAATAGTAGAAACCACATGAGAACAACTATAGGATGCTTTTTATTCATTGGCAAGAAAAATTATAGAAACTTTGGATCCACCATAGCCTACTTAAATTACAAAACATGTGATTATATATAATTTAGCATGAGGGGAAAACCCCCACTTTACTTTTGAGGTAGAAAGAAATTACTATGAAAAAAATAATAAAGGATTTATATATATATATATATAATACATGCAAAATGAATGAAAATTGAACGACTGGGTTATGATGTGTACACTCTTCTTTCACCAATATACAACAACGTGAATATATGCCATGCTATATTGGAGTCTTAAGTTTGCCTTCGTACAGAACAAGTAAAATCAAAATCTTATAAATAATTTAGCATCATTTGAAATAATCTAGGTTTTCTTTTATAATTACCTATAGGGTGCTGAATATTTGGTGAAGTTTATTTTTTTGCTACTTAAAGGGTTCCCTAAAATCCAAATGAGCAGGTAAATACTCCTCATAAAAATACCCTTTATATGCACGTGGTTACATAACACAAGAGGGAATGACCCCCCCCCCCCCCCTTAGAGCCTTTGGACACTTTTCTTTTTGGGCTCTCACAATTTCATGGTCACGGCTCTTGGCTCATGTGTGGAGTGACTCTTACTTATTGTTTTACCACCATGTTGGCATTGACATTCTTCACACACCTTGGCAAGCAAGCCAAGGAAGTTGTCAATGGTCCCATATTGAAGAAGTTACATAGTGGACTAGAAAAAGCATGCGTGGTGGAGAAAGACACCTAGAAAAGCTCAAATTGCCGACACAAAGCCATCTATCAAGCTAAGATTTTATTCCCCACACGCTTGCATATGAGAGAAGCTTGCATTTCCGTGTGAGAGATAGAGATCTCACTTCACGGTCTAGTGCCTCATGTATGAGCAATATATGTCACAAAAGTCAAATCAAAATTAAAGAAGACGCAAGGTGATCCTCATTCGATTACCACAAACACATCACCATGTAAAGCCCTCGTCGTATTAAAACCAAAACTAGACTCAAACCCTAGTCCATATCTACACTTATTGTCCCAATTAGTGTGCGTAAGTATTTGGAGTCATGCGGTGCAAATCACGTGTTACTCAAGAGTTCAATTTTTACTACTGGAAATTCAATAGGTTGCTTGGATATTAGAAAACGTAAACAACTTTTCTTGGTAATATATTACATTCTCATGAAAAAGTTGTAGCACTGTGGAACTCCGTATAGTAACATGCATTAAATGAACAGTGTAGTAGACATTGAGGTTGAGTTGAAGGAGCAGACATGTGACCAGGATTATCACACATGTGGGTATGATTATGATTTCTATATTCCAAATTTATTAAGTATTGATTAATTAATTAATTAATTAATTAATATAAGAAAATAATGCATGGAGACATCCTTATATTTAATATTGAGAAAATCAATTCAAAATTAAGGATTCATGTATCGTTCATGAAATTTAGACAAAATAGAAAGTATAACAACGGATCTTCATCTGCCCATAGGATGGAGTTCACCAAAGAGCCCAATAATTTGTTATGAACGACACCTAGTTAAACTTGAATGTGAGTTAAAGACACTAGAAACAATTTTTTTTTGTGTTAGAAAGTCACATGAAAGAGTCTCATGAATAAAAACTAATATGGCATCACTTTGTCTCATCCTTTGTCTTCGAGTCAAAGTCTAATATGTTTTGAAGTATTTAGCTTGTTAATTATTCCTATGTGTTACAAAGACAACATTGCATAACTAGTGGCCTTGAAAGATGCGCAATTTCGACACTTGAACTTTGACGAGGTGTACTAAATTGCACTCACCTAAAAACCTAATTTAGTGTGCCATGTTGATTAGAGAGGTCTTCGTGATTTCTCATGTCCAAAAGTAAATTAATCTATCTCAAATATCACATGAAACCCTCTCTAAAACCCACCCAATGAGTATAAACCCGTTGTAAGACAATCAACGTGGGGTGAATGATGTACAGTGTGTCGGTTACACTGTAGCAAATGTTTTTAGTGTAGATACTAATTACAATGAATCGCAGGTCGCCCCACAAGTGGAGGGATTCACTCTCTCAACAGAATATTATCCAAGGAGTTTCGCAACAAATTTCAAGGCAGATCACATGTTACTACACTAAGTAGCTAAGCTAGATTCGGTTTCATCCTTGCCAGCTATTTCTTTTGTTTGTGAGAGCCACGTGTGAGAGAGTTGCGATGTTACATTATCCCCGAAGTTTCTTCTCTTTATTCCTTTAATATTTCGCGACAAAACGGAACAATATATTTAATGTACATTATTAAAAACAAAACAAGGCCATGAGGACCCCAAGAAGAACTCTAACGGAAAACCCACCTTCAATGAGTTTGGATGGATGAATGGGTGGATGGATGGGTGGATGAAAGGTACGCTTGTCCCAATTCCCTAGAGAAGCTGTATTCGATTCGCATATTGAGGGAAGCTGGACAAATGAGGGCCGGGAACCTGGACAAATGAAAACAGGCTTGGCTTTCTGGCTTCAAAGGCGCACGTGATGAGCCCTTTGAAGCAAGAACCAACAACCGCCCCTTCCTTCACTCGACGTTCAATGCCTGAGAATCGCTCGAAGTCGGGGGATCTAGAGCTCTCTCTCAAATTCGCGAAACACAAGGAAGGAAAGAAAAGGAAAAAGGGAGGAAAAATCACACCGAGGCCTTCCAAGACTGCACTCAAGCTGTCTCCACACCACGCGTCTGCCATGCAGTTCCTGTAACCTCCCTCTCTGTGGCGGGAACTCTAGTCGATTGCATGCCACATGCCTAGACTCATAACTACTGTGCGCTGCTACGTGAATGTTGCTCAACAGTTTTCCTACTGTGGTTCCCGCGCTCGCAACTTCCAGCGGGAGGGTAAGTATATATGCCGAGGGAATGCGTGTCAACAAACTCATTCAGCATCTCAGTAATTGGAATGTGCAGTGTCTTCTTCTTCACTTTTAATTTCTGCAGGTTGGAACGCCAAATTCGATCTGTCCTTTAGCTTGAGTACTCTGATTTTTAGTGACATACGTACTTCTGGTGTTCATCTTCACCTGTGTCGTTAATCTGGCGGCAGCTCTTCCAAATTCCACAAGACGCGGTTTGAATACAGGCTGCTGACCAGGAAGGTAATCGAGAATATACCTGAATGAACGTTTGCTTCTCCTTGGAGGATACGGTATCTCACCTGCAATATATGCGAGGGCGTGCGTGCCCACATTCGTATTCAACAACTCGGTATTAGAGTAGTGTAGTTTCTACTTGTGCATTTTGAATCTACAGGTTGGAACGCCAAATCTGTCCTGTAGCTGAAGTCCTCTGATTTAGTGGACGACTTTTGGTGTTCATCTTCATCTGTAGTGTTTATCCACCCGGGCTAGCTGCAGCTCTTCCAATTCCAGAGCACGGCGTCTACATACACGCAGGCGATAGACAACATGCCCGATGTTTCGTCGCTCCGAAATAGTCCATTTAGCCTTCCTCTGCCAAGTCAAGATGATGTCGTTGAACCGGAGTTGGCTGCGCCTTGGTCTGTCGAACAGTGTTCTCCACACAAGAAGAATGTAGTTCTTTCTCAGAACTTCGTATTACCTGAACATGAGCGCCCTGTGGTGAAGCATGACGAATATTCATCAATCGGGTCGGAGATACCAGTGATAGATTTGTCAGTTCTTGAATGTCCAGGCGATGATGCCATCTCCACCAGGAAGGCGCTCGTTTCTCAAGTGAGAGAGGCGTGCCTGGATTGGGGCTTCTTCCAAGTTGTCAACCATGGGATCCCGCAGATACTTCTGGAAAGGATTCAGAACCAGGCCCGGCGATTCTTTCGCCTTCCTTTCTCGGAGAAGATGAAAGTTGTCAAAGAACCGGGAAAGCTCACGGGGTATGGGCATGCAACCGTGAAAAAGGACGACGTCAGACCTTGGTCTGAGGGCTTCTACCTTGCGAGAGATGAAACAGTGGATGCATTTTCACGTCAATTATGGCCTCACGGAAATAATGACGACTTCGTGTAAGCATGCTTCGGTGTTCTTAATCGATGATTAAAAGATTAATTTTAACAAATACTTGTACTTCTTTGGAATGTTTCCCGGCTAATAAGGAATAGTTGTTTTTAATATAGCCTTCAGATTTGTGTACGTCAAGACGAAATAATAATGCCGGCATTTCCTCGAAACGCCGCCATTCTTATTCTATCAAGTTTAGTAGATGCTTCTATCACTAGTTTTGGCAGCAGCGACTAAGCGCGTTCATGCCGAAAGAAAATCAAACATTAATAAATTCGTGTGTTATTCTGTGCCAGTGATTCATACAAAGAATATGACGAGAAAGTGGAGAAGTTAGCAAAGCGACTTATGGATATCATCATCGAGGGATTGGAAGTAGATTCCTCACATTTTGAAAAATATCTGGAGCATAGTCGTGGACTTCTCAGATGGAACCACTATCCTGCGTGCCCCGAGCCACACAAGACCCTAGGACTGACTCCTCATACGGACTTCAACCTCCTGACCGTGCTACACCATGGCGACATCGGAGGACTACAAGTGGACAAAGCCGGAGAGTGGATCGCTGTGAGGCCTCGACCTGACGCCCTGGCTATTAACATCGGTGACACATTCCAGGTAACTAATGAATGCCATGGCATGAATCATGCACCACTTCACCACAATCTGAATAAATTACCTCTCAAAGTTCAACTCGTAGCTGAAGCTGTTCAACGGGAGTGCAACTCATTAAGGTGCATCCGGCTGAACTAGCCTCAAGGAATAAGGCTCGAATATTTTGTTCGTGTTGTGCTTTACTAACGCAGATGCGTGTCATCATGCTCCATCGTAATGCAGGTTCTTACAAATGGAAAGTATAAGAGCGTCCCACACAGAGCTGTTGTCAACCAGACCCAGGCTCGGATTTCTCTAGCTTACTTCTTCTTACCCTCGCCATCGGTGGACATTGTCGCTGCGCCAGCCTTTATCAACGACAGGAATCCTGCACTTTACAGGCCGTTTAAATTGGAGACATATACCAAAGCGAAGCAAATGCAGATGCTCAATACACTGGAGCACTTCACCATCCCACAGAAATCCGAATCTCGTACTACAACCTTCACATGAAATACTGAGGAATTCGCAACTTAATAGGATCTAAATTGGATTCTATGAAACTCAAAAACGACGTCGTCATCGAGTACAAAAGTGCTGCATTCTACGGTTACCTATGCACCTGGACTTCAATGTGGACTATACCAGCGGTTCATGATAATTAGCTGCCATCATGCACGTTCTCCTCCAACCCGCCGTAGTCCATATCGATATATCCATGGTAGGTAGTATTGGTAAATAGCAAACCTTCATAGACAGAACAATTAAGAAAGCCACCAAGAACCAATTCGGAAATTGATTAAATTTGCAGCCTCTTCTACATAGAATCAGGAAAGAAAAGCATTACAGATTAGGAGGGCGTTGGTATGATCATCGAAGATCCCTCCGACGCCATCGAAATACCAGCTCTATCATTAAATCACTCATACATTCATTCGTTCATTCATTCGTTCATTTATACAGACAAGATTGAATGTAAACAGTAGAAGACAGTGATCCTTAGTCAAGAATCACTAATCTCCTCATCGGAGCAGGAAATTTTATGTTCATTGTATCGATGAATTTAAAAAGTGCCACCCTATAATAAATGCCACCTCTCATTGTGAACCTCTTAATCTCTCATGGCATTGGTGATGCTTGTATTAGTTGTTGCATTCTCTTCTTCTTCTTCAAACACACTTAAAGTATGAACACTTACATTTTGCAAGAGAAAGGGGGCATGATTCTCGATCGATAATTGCAGTGCGGTAACCTTCATATGCTTTACTGCTCCGATCATCCGAATTTGCATTAGCCCCAGTATCCCATGGTTATATTCTCGGAGCCCACATGAACAAACGCACACTGTTTAATAATGATCGTGACAAAACATTAGAAAATGGAACATGGGTTTGAGGATAAATCACATTAGTCAGTCTATATGCTAAGGCTTTCTTTTTTATAAGGCGAGGCCTAGTAGATGGCTAAAATCGAGGGTGGGGGAATCCTCACGTACTAACCTAGGCGTGTACATTGACTTGCCTAGCCGCGTCCAGGCCCCACACGACAAGCAAGCCAACATTCAGGTTGTCCTTTTCATTAAATAAACACAATAGGTGCCATCATGCAGTAAGTCATGCCCCTCAGATGCCAGTTCACTCATGCGTAAATCCAAATATACTAAACTCTTAGTTCGTGGAAATTGAATATTATAGTTTATTTTCATGTGGCGTTGAAGAATTGCAATTGTGCCCACCCATATCGACAAACAACCAATGGAGAAATACACATTCAAACTTCAAAGAGATTGAAATTCATACAATCAAGATTGATCAATGCCTTTATGAACCGAGGTAGGCCTTGAGGCACCTACTTTGATATTATGACCTGTTATGGACACAAAAGAAAGAGTGTTTTTGATAGTCAAAAAAAAAAATGTCGCATATTTTCTAGAAAGTAGTCAAATGATCAAAATATTAGCAAAGTCGGAGCATGATCTATGTGCACCCATGACATGTCCATCATAACAAACTCAAGTACATGGAGGCTTTAACATAGAGAAGATCATGTACTTTGTTGGTTTTACACTTATAGATGAACTATATATAGGACAATATAAACACGTGTGGCATGTGGGTTGTAGTCCCAAATTCTCAAAATCATGAAATCTAGGCAAGATCGTAATAAACTATTCAAGTAGCCCTTTGTCCCACTGTAATAGCCAGGAAGTTGACCGAGATGGAACAAACCTAGCACATACAAACGGCGGACATTAAGTTCGCCCCTACGAACTATGGGGGTGTCAGATCCGGGCGGGGGGAGCCTCCAGGGAAATTTCTGAACCCGACCGAAAACTGCTGCCCGCCCCGCCCAACTTCAAAAAAAAATATTGCCCTTGCATTCTTGAAGGCCGTTTGACTACAAATCCCATATTGAGTGCACTTCGCCTTCAAGGTCTAAAATCCAATATATATGTGCACTTCCAATTTGTAAATAAGCAATTCATTGGGATTTCATTCCGGAAATGAAACCATCAATGAAGCACGTAATTAACTTGGAGGTCAAATAAAATTACAAAATCCTCATTAACATTGAGGTTGTAATTTTTATGACTTACCATTTGAAATTGTCTTTGTCATTCTAAAATGACACTTAAATTTAGTGTGTTGGTTTAGTATGTATATTTTATAATATTTTAGTAACACCGCCTACTTTCACAAGTATTCATACACATTCAATTAATTAATTACCGGATTTAATTAATTAATTAATTTAATTATTGAAATGAATGACTGGAATGAATTAATTACTGGAATGAATTGGTTCATTTAATTACTGGAATTAATTATATTAATTCCATTAATTAAATTTTATAATTAATTAGTCTTACTTAATTTGGTAAGCATACTTTTCTGATTTATTTGGGCTTAACTAGGATTAATCCGAATTAATTAGACTTAATGACATTAAATCACACTTAATTGGTTTGAATGTGTATGAATACTTGTGAAAGTAGGCGGCGTTACTAAAATATTATAAAATATACATACTAAACCAACACACTAAATTTAAGTGTCATTTTAGAATGACAAAGACAATTTCAAATGGTAAGTCATAAAAATTACAACCTCAATGTTAATGAGGATTTTGTAATTTTATTTGACCTCCAAATTAATTACATGCTTCATTGATGGTTTCATTTCTGGAATGAAATCCCAATGAATTGCTTATTTACAAATTGGAAGTGCACATATATATTGGATTTTAGACCTTGAAGGCGAAGTGCACTCAATATGGGATTTGTAGTCAAACGGCCTTCAAGAATGCAAGGGCAATATTTTTTTTGAAGTTGGGCGGGGCGGTCAGCAGTCTTCGGTCGGGTTCAGAAATTTCCCTGGAGGCTGCCCCCCGCCCGGATCTGACACCCCCATAGTTCGTAGGGGCAAACTTAATGTCCGCCCATACAAACAGCTAATGTACAACCACAATGTATTTTGGAATATGCTGACTTGAATATTTGTAAGATACTGAGAGATGCAAGTGGGTGTCGGGAAAAGAAATAGAACTTCTCCAAGTAAACATATTCCGCAAGGTAATGCATCTTGCCTCCTTACAGTATTTTACACATTTCCAGTTTCAACTCACATATATTCTACACCACTGAATCAAATCTTTTGAAACACAATTTTGTCCACATTACATAGTATGTTGCTTAATTCCAACCAATGGTCGGGGAAAACCGATGGCTAGTTCATTATCAGCCAATGGATTTCCCCTCATGGCCAGTCCAAATTTCCAACCATCGGATGGCAATCCGATTGTAATTTCAATCCTCCGGCAATTAGTCGATGGACCAGAAAATGTCCCGGAAATGTAGCCGATTCTTCTTGTGAGTTACTGGATTTCAGCCGGAAGAAGTATTCAAATATTGGGCGATACCCAGGAAATGGTAACTGATACCCTCCAGGTCATGAGCATGGGTATCTGAGTGCAGGCAGGTATCGAGGGATGCAGGTCAGGGCTTCGAAGATGAACGGCAACTTGCTCCGCAGCGGCGCCTCCATCCTCCGCTGCTCCGCAGTGTGCTCCGCCCAATGCGCAAGAGTTTTTTGCTTTCAAGATACAAGAAAGTACAGAGTGGATGGATCTTACTTTTGCAGATGTATGGACATCAATTTCTTGGTCTCCATCTTTGAAAGTGAAGTATTCTAACCTTCTGATTCTTGCTGAGATTGCTAAGTGCCAATGTGTGAGTACTGCAACATGTGAAAGGGCGTTTTCTGTTCAAAATACTATTAAACAAAAACTTCGTAATCGAATGTCTACATCTAACTTAGAAAGTATGATGCGTGTTGCTATAGAAGGCCTAGACAATGATTTTGATGACATTCTAACAAGTGCTCTAGATCTTTGGATAGATGCTGCTAAGTTTCGCTATTTGTATAGCAATCCGGAGCGTTACTTGTCTGGGGCATCTGATGATGCACTTGAAGAAGTACCTTAAACCTTAAACTTTTTGAATTATGCAACCTTTCCATGGCCAAATCCAATTGCTTCTATGAAGAATTGGGGGACCCTTGGCCTTCAAGCGGTGTAGGCATTGCTAGGTTCAATTCCTGCCAAGGATATTAACTCTTCAAATTTAAAGTTTTGAACATGCCTTTCTTTTCACTTATTCAAGATTTTGTACTAAGAAATGATTTCTAATAACTTTTCATACATTTTTTAAACAATTAGTGCCGATATGAATTCCATTTAATCGGATATTGGCCAATGAAAATATGAAAATATAGGCAATTGGCCGATTGATTTTACAAAAGACCAGCTCTTGCTGATGTAAATTGGAAAAAATCCGACCCTTCGTAGCAACTACCGGCAATTAGCCGCTAAGGCTTCAAAAACTTCCCGAACTCTGATTCCAACACATCGTCAATAAACATGCATCAATATCTGATTTTCTCGACTTCCTACTTGACTGCAACAGACATTGATTGCAGTTAGGGTAGTTACAGATGCTCAAAGTATTACACAGAATTACGCACAAGGAGTTAAAGTGACTAGATAGCCTTGCCCTTGGTACTCTTCTAACAATGTCATGCTACATGTGCTTGAAGGAACTGTCATTGAGATGCATTGTTTCACCAACTGTGTAATCTACTGACCTCATCATAAGCATTTCTTATGTTAGATCTTAAAAGGTTACTCATTAATCAACCTTCAATTGTTGCAAGAAATAAATATATGCAACCAGTAGGCACCAAGATTGCTAGCTTGGGTGAAACTTTCGATTTAATCGACAAAATTGAAAATTTTAATAGTAATGTAATCATGATCTCATTCACAGATTTCTTTGTGTCAAATAAATATGAGCTTAAAGGGTATTGCTACTAACATTGACCCAGTTAAACAACAATAAATGTAGAGCTCAAGTTGATCGATTAACAGTGCATCTCAACCAATGTCTTTTAAATAAATATGCCTATAAGCAATAAATATACCATAAGCCCATTCCATTTCAAAACTTTTAAAAGCATGCAGACCAACTTCAGACTCCTAGGATTATTTTGACATATACCTAATCACACAGATGTCCATTAGTTTGTTGGAGACATTCTCGAGATAAATTTAAAAATTATTTATTTAAAAATGGGGTCTATGGGGTCTAATCCGCAAGATAGGCAAAAAGATAGCCTCCCAAATTAGCCTCTAAATAGCATCCAAGATTCAAATAAATAAGACAGCTGCGCCTCAATTTGTGTAGAATGATCAGATCAATCATGCAATAGCTGTTCTTCACACGATTGATTCACATTACTCAACTTGTTGAATTCCCATGCTAAGTAACACAAGCCATAATTATGTGTCTGCTCTCAATATTGCAATTCCGGAAAGATGGTCTTCCCACAAGAGTTAACATTTCAAGACTTGCACCAAGTTGGTATACAGGACGGAGGGTAGATGGTGCACAACTTTGTAATCCAGGATTGCAGTTCGCCTACTCTGGTAGGTGATCAAAAAAAGTATTACTCTCACGCCAAAGCCCTGCTAATGCACTGTTTGGAGGATGCAAAAGCAGCAACATATCCACATGCTTGTACATTTCCGTGCAAAATGCATGTGGGATCTTCTACAAAAGTTCGCATCCATGTAGATCCACACTGTTCTGAAATTGGTGCAAAAAAGCTTTACCTGCATTGGACAGTGTTCACCCTGCTCTTGCACTCTCAACATCGCATCACCATATTTGTACAGCAAGAACTGAAGGCTCATGTGCTGGCACTCTTGTTGATGCGTTTGAGTAGTCGGTACTTCCCAAATGTGTTTGCTGATTCCCAAGTCCAAGGAATGAAGAACGCACGATATTTGGCAGGAGATAGCTCCTTGTCCAAAAACCTTTTCTCAAACACAGGCTGCACACACCATTGTAATATGATCAGCCTCTGATCCACTATCAGTATAGTGAAGCGGAGGTAAGAAAACCATTAGCAATACAATGAGCAAACACAAGCACTTCTGTGCTCCATAACAGATGTAAAAACAAATCAACTACATAAGTATGTGATTCCAACAACATTGTCAAATTAATTACAACTATTTCCAATATTTTACACTAGCTTCCAATCATTCAAAATAGTACTGAAATGAGACTGCTTGGTTGAAATATGTAGCAATACTTTCTCACACCATACTACATGCCGGTTAAGTTCGTACCTCCCAGACTGCCTTATTGCTACCCCGATATGTTCTGTGCTCCCTCTCAAGTTCAAGTTCCACAAGGAAGTCACAAACATCCTCATTTTCCAACTGCAATTGAGAACGCCATGACCAATTGCTGGAAGATCAGTGCAAACGTTCACAACTAAAAATGCTATGACATGTCAAAATAAAATACTTGCAACCAGAAAACTTGAAGACAAGCATCATACAACATATTGACAAGCAAGTGCTGAACTTACAAATTGATCGTGTGAAACCTTGTTCTTGCTATTGAAGTAATGGGGTGCAGATGTAGTTCCTCCCAGAGACGGATCAAAAGGGCGAGGTAGAAGACCCTCAAAACCATCATCAAGCCATGCAACTCTATATTGAGGAGATGGCAAGAAAAAGGAAGAAGGATATTGGTACCAATCACTACCAACGCATACAGTTAGTCCTGACATCCCAACAAGGTTCAATATATAAGAAACTGAGTGAAATATAAACTTGGGTTTACTTATCATAAATATCATGTGTAGAATAGTTTCTGGACATAGAGAAGGCCATACCAACTTGGCCGACAGGCAAGGGAGAGGTTGCATTCACAGCAGGCAGATGATGGTAGGCTTGCATGGGAGCAGAATAGCCATGGAACAAAGACAGGGTCCTGCAATATGAAAGGGCTAAAATGATGCCCAGTACCAAAGGTCGGCACTTTTTTGCAACCTGCCCAGCCATAAAATAACCACAAATACCCGGTCAGAATTATGGCAGTCAAGTCTCACAACAACATTGAAATCTCCATTGAGTGGAACAAAATGAAGAGATGTAGCTCTCATTGCCAACTCCATAATTTCACCAATGTCTATCCAGCAGAGCTCCCACAAGAATAAACTTCTTTCATATGTCATAAATAATTAGATTAGGAAGATCAATGTCAAAATATAGAGTACATTCCCGGGTCATGATTGACTTCTGAAATGGTTGCTACTTTTTCATTTAGTCAGAATTCATCACAGATGATTTCATATTTACACAAGAAAAGAGATGGAACCATGTGTCTCATATCCTGAGTACATAGGTCTGAGTTCCTTACAACTCACCATATGAATGACAAACAGGAACTCGTGCTTTTTAACAAACCCAAAAAAACTATGAAGTCTTCCTATGAACGCTGCGGCAGCCAAGCATATAAGAGGATACACTGGATATAAAAACCTGCAAAGACAGTCCAGATTCCTTTAGTTTCAAATTTTGCAGACATAGAGCTATTGCCCTGATCAAACAAACTGTCAACACAGTAGATTTGGAAAATGTAAGAGAGAAAGAGATAGAGCAAACATTTGGTAGTCACCAAAACAATCATAGGTAAAGAAATTGAAGTGAGAAAATTGAGGACATTCTAAGTGCATGCCATACAAGATAAGAACCCTCCCGACATTCCATTCTTCAATGAGACTTTCGCCAGTCTCCTCAAAACCAATGACATAATGTCACTCCTATTTTTATAAACCATAACTATCCAACTTGGGAAACCAACAAGCTAAGTAAGAAAAAAGACCACATGCCTCAACCTTGTACAGCACAACCAACATATAAGGAAAATAGAAAACCACTTGCAAAAAGTAAACCCCACCTCTCTTCCTTGTGTGGCTGCAGTGACATAAATGAAAGCCATATGAAGATTGGAGAGATCACCACAAGCAGCCTGCTATATTTGCGTTTGTTCAAAAGAAGCAGACTTGGTGAAAGTAGAGCAAGGACAAATATGAAGTTGAAATTGTTGAAAGCATTTCGGAAGTAGAAAAAGGGTCCTTCAACTCCATACAAGGTGCTGCCATCTCCACTGAAGACATTGTAAAAGACAAGATTGACAACTGAAGAAGTCCATCGCCCATAGAAATAGCGATCTGCCAGCACTGAAGCAACCTGCACATTGATAACATACTTCATCAACAAAAATAACATACCATTACAGATGGAACTTATGGCAATGTAACAAAAACGTGCCAAAGTTATAAAATTTCAAATCATAAAGATAACACAAAAAGGAGCAGCATGTAGTGCCACTCTAAACTTAATGTCAATACCTTACTGAGAAAAATCTGGATACAATTAAGTTTCCTACATGGAGGAGTCAGTTAGTCTTGAACTAACCATAGTGCACAAAGTGGTGATAAATCCAGCCAAGAAGACATGCATGAAGCTTCCAGCAATTAATGAGTACACAACCAGGGGAGCAGCAGCCATAGCTGCAAACGGCCAGCCTATAAGAACTCCAAGTGCTGCCACTGCCACAGTTGCCTCATGCTTGTCTCCCAAGAGTACCAGTGCTGAAGCTAGGGTGATTGCATACATTGCAAAAGAGCTTGGCAAAAGACCTGAAATTCACAGTGGTAGTCAGAATATTACACTTCTAGTTAAGGTAAGCGGGCCTTAAATGGACACTTTTAAAACTGCACCCACTTCTCATTGGATGCAAAATGGGCAATTTGTGCAAGATGATTGCCAATTACAAATCACGTCTAGCCATTTTCCTCATAATTTTTGGAGCTCATATGAATATCTTATTCATTATCAAAATGAGGATTCTTGAGCTCATTACATGGTCACATAAGTCCCCCCCAATTATGTTGGCTAATGAGCCTAGTATGGTTAACATTTGTTGACCAGGTAGTCCAATCTCTTTCAAACACATATCTTTTTGGTGTCCATTCTTAGATCCACACCTAACCACACATCACTCAAATATAGGTGTCTGATCAAGAAAAGTAACTGAGTAAGGCCTGCATACCTTACTACAACTTACTTCACAAACTCGCATCATCAAGTCCTAAGTCCTTGAAGATGCAACCCTAGAAACTCATGGGCCAGTTAGAGCTTAATTTTCAGAATCTCATGTGAATTTGCAATGTCTCTTGCATGTGTACTTTGTATATAGCCACTATATTTAACTCATAGATGGCATTCAAAAAGAAATCCAGAAATAGAAGGCAGCAGACGTACATACTGGTGCTTGCATTGAAGCATCCACTGCTGACACAGAGGAGCGCCAGTGTGTAAGTTCCCACCCTTGCTCCGTACTTTCGATTTGCAGCCATTACCAGAGTAGCCTCAGTAGAGGCTGACATTAACCCCAACGCCAGTCGTAATGAGTAGAACACTTGCACCTGGTATTCATTCTTTGGATATCAAAGAGCTTGACATCAATTGTACTAAAGGACCCTATAGCACCCTGTAGAAGAAAGAAAGAAAGATGACTTGAATGTTGCCACCAGCATGACTTATGGTGTTGTTTCATTTTCAAGTTGGTGTAAGTCTATATGTAATCCCAAAGCAGGCATCACAAGAATTGGAGAGCCTCTTAAGACTACTGGTTCCTTTAAAGGTGAACACCTTCCAAGGCCACAGACAAGCCGGCCTGCACCTATTTCCCCCCAGAGGCAAGCTCTTAACTTCTCACATGCTTGGTTGAAAATATGTGGTTCACCTGGATACCCCCACTATGATTGGATGGACCATAGTGATAGGGTGCCCCAAAAATTAAGCGCTAGGAAGGTCATCCATCTGAGAAATTCTGGCCTTAAGCCGCTTATCCTCAGAGTTACCATGGGATCAGGGTTAAGGTCTTGGGTTCAAGCCACCCTTTACCCTAGAGCATCCTGTACTTCTAGCTCAGCAACCATTGTCAGCTTCCTCTAAAAGCTGGACTTATATTGTGGTCATTGTAAACCACAGCTTCTAAGAGCCTCAGTCAGTGATATTGATCTTACAAAATGGCATGCTCTCCAGGTAGTTGAGTGCAAAACCCACCCAAAGACTTCTCAAACACAAAGCACCAACATGTAATGATTGAGACTGCATGAGGAAATGTAGGCCCACCTTAGAGAATCCATAGGAGGAGAGCAAGTGAACAGGGCCCGAAAAGAAAGCATGTAGTAACAGGTAGAGGTACGATCGCAAAGCAAACTCTGAGCTGCGCCCACAAAGTCAACTATTAAAATCTAGCATGTAATGAAGAGGATCCACCCCAAAAGCTGGAGAGTAACCAGTATGTATCCAACACTTCTAGGTCTTCTCTAACAACAAGTGGCAAATCATGATGGCAATCAGCACAAACACGTGCACCACAGAGTTTCAATCCTACAGAGAAGTTGGACATCGGCACAAGACTTTTGTGGCTCTATCAACTCATTCGTTTTGTCTCCAAATCGATTTGCGCATTTAGATCACAGCTCTCGGAACATAAAAAATTCAATCCAACCTCGTAAACAGGAACTTGCACATGCAAATAAGAAACAAAATATATTCGGTAGTCACAACTAATTTTAATCCTTACCCAAAAACGACCCCTATAGACTCTTGCCTAAAATGAACATGCCTTGAACATAAGAACCAAGGGTTGGTTCTGGACACAACTACAATCAACACTTTTCAAAACTGCCATTTATTCATACCATGCCCAAGAACTACATAGTAAGATGCATTCAAGTCCTTTTCAATTCCCAACAAGAATTAACATGATCAAATACTGATCCGCAGCTGGAACCAAGCCCCTATAAACTCTTGCCTAAAATGAGCATGCCTTCAACATAAGAGCATAGGGTTGGTTCCGGACACACCTAACTCAATACTTTTGAAAAACATCATTTATACATACAATTTCCAAGAACTACATGGTAAGATGCATCAAGTCCTTATAAAATACCAACAAGACCCAACAAGAATTAAGGTGATCTAACACCAATCCGCAGCTGAATCCCAACCAACCACAGCTCCATAATCACATACCTTTACTCCCATGTCTGAAAACCCGATTTGTGACCAAGAATTACATGGTAAGATGCATTCAAGTACTTTAAAATTCCAGCAAGAATTAAGATGAACTAATACCAAGCCGACCAAACCAACCACGGCTCCATAATCACATACCTGTACTCCCATGTCTGAAAACCCGACTTGTGACCAAGCATCACATGGTAAGATGCATACAAGTCCTTTAAACTTCCAACAAGAATTAAGGCGATCCAATACCAAGCCAAACCAAACCAAGCACAGGTTTGCTATTCACATACCTGTACTCCCAAGTCTGAAAACCGGATTTGTGAAACAGATAATGCAGGGGCTCCCAGTAATTGAAGACCTCATCACAATCATGGATGTTATTATACATGGCGCTGTAGTATCGAGCCAGCATGAGGAAGCAGAAGGCTCCACCCCATCCGAGCCCAGGGCTCTTCCTGCTCGCCAACGGATCGATCTCATTCTGCTTCAAATTGGTTCGAGGAATTTCTTTATGCGAACTGGATTCCTTCTCTTGCTGCATGTCCGATCTCCTCCGCTTCCGCAGGTCGGGCGCCATGGCCGCCATCTCTACAAACCAATTGCTCTCAAATTTTGAAACTCTGCTTCTCCTCTGTCACAACTCTGCTTCTACAATGCACAAATTTAGGGTTTCATGGAGACGAGAGAGCCAGTTGTCGAAGTTCAACGGAGGGTTTGTAGGGTTTATAATGAAGTCCAAGACCAAAGGAACTCCAAAATCGAGCGATCTTATTGGTCAACCAAATAGTTAGGACCCTAGGAGTGTACACTAGGGTGTGGGTCTAAGGTATGAAAATTTGAGGTGGTGCTAATGTGGGATTTCTTTCTCTGAAGATTTTGTTGGTCCCCATTCAAGAAATAAGAGTTATCCATCAATTATTGGTAAATTTGATGTTGAGTTTGGGTCCACATCCTCAGTTTGGCCTCTTCATTTGAGGGTATTCAATGTCTATAGACTGCCAACAAGTAGGCAATAACCACACAAACTTGGGGTTGTTTCAAGCCTAGCATGTAGGCTTTCTTTAATTAACATCTAGCACAGTTATTTTGAGTGACCTAGCCTGCCATGACTGACATCTACATGTAGGTATAAGACAGACAAGTTCGCCCAAAGTACCAGCATGTCAACATGGCCAACTCCCTACAAGGCCATCAATGCCTACATGGCAACTACACTCCCATTACATGTTCACGGTCATACATGCATGTTCCCTTCATTCCCATGCCCATAAATTGGTGTTCTCAACCATGCGAATGGCCAGTGAGGCCCATGGCCACCAAGAGCCACCACAAATGGCCATACAGGCAAGCCTCACAATAAAATGACTTAGACTTATAAGGTTACATGCAAGGGTTTTTAGTATGCTTATAAGTGGCATGGGTGTAGTTTGGTGAATTTTTGGATCGGTCATCTATATTTCACTTGTGTCTAAATTAGATGAGGGTCAAACAACAAATGATGTAATCACAATGAGGGTCAAACAAAGAACAATGTAAATACACATGTTAAATTATTATTACAGACTACATCTTGAATTTATTTGAATACATTGAACTCAATTATGAACATAATTATTGGGATGAGCTATGTTTTTAGTTAAAGAATCAACAACATTGCGCAACGACGATAAGTTATGCGAATAGCCTTTCAATTATGATTACCCTAACCATAATCGTGCCCATAGCCAATCCACAAGTAAACTTCATAGTTATGTAAGTATCTTATTCACTACTTGCGTGTCACTTGTTACCTATCATGTGGAATGCCATTTCCCAACATAAAAATAGTTTGGGGTTTAGGGTGTCCCATGCATTTATCAACTAGGTCTTGCCATATCCCAATTAAACATATCTCCACTAGACCATGCACATGCTAAATAGAGTACATAATATTTTATACCTTTGGTGAGCCCTTCATCTTGGGCGGGGTAGCTCATCATGAGTCAAAGCCCACCAAAGCCTAGGCACACCCCCGCCATAATTAGGAAGCAATCAATAAGACAACAACACTTATTTTTGACATGGGAGAAAGTAAGATACCAGAGTATCTGATATTAAAGCAATCTCTTGGCAGACTAAAGGAGGGCCGCTATATGACCCATTTATGGCATTGGCATGCCCCGTACCCCCCGTCTTATGGGGACACTATTGCTTGGAGCCTTGACTCACTGTAGGGCACGATACCCTTAAATGCAATTAACTTTGAATTTGCTCTCAATTTCATGGCTTGGAGTCAATAAAACTACACTTGGAATGCACATAGCTTACAATGTAAACTACATCGATATGTGTAATTGAGTTACATTCGCGAATAGGTTGCCTCTTTGCCAATGCCAATTACCTTGGATCAAAACCAGATTACAAAAACCTATTATTTTGTTCATCGATACGCATGACAATCATAGTTAAAATAAATCATGTATTATGTTATTGTGGTACCGAATATTCAAAGTAGTGTGGAGTGTCGGAAAAAATAGTGTGAGGCAACCTAATTGCACAAATCAATGTTAGTACACTAATTGCATGTTTTAATGCTTGCCAATCCTCGAATCTATGCCAGGTGGACAAAGTTTAGCTTTCTTGCCACCTCATGCACCAAGTCCTTTGGTTGGCCCAACCACTTGTGAAGAAATTTACTAAGTAGTGTGTTTGGTGTCATGTGGTATATTTTATGACATTGTGGTAACTTTTCTAATGACACTTCTTATGAATAAGTTTTCAAGTATTGTCATGGATGATTGAGATTTGGGTGAAGTCCATGGCAATTGTTGGATGAAAGTTTGATATAGTTTGCATCTTAACATTTATGTGATGAAATATTGTCATGGATGATTGAAAATCGGATGAAAAATCACTTAGTAAGTGATAGGATTAGGTGCAAGTATGGTAAAGTGGACCAAAAAAGTACTTTGGTGTATTAAAACTATAGTTCTTTGGTCAAACGCCTAAAAGTAGTACCAAATTAAATTTTTTGTTCAAATTGAATTTTTGAACAAATTGTTGTTCAATTTTTTTTTTTCATGGTGACCTTATTGTTGTCTTAAGTACTCAAATGTAGAATACCAAGATGAGATCTTCATAAGTTTTAATTAAAAGTCATGCTCAAAAGCAAATGGCTAGATTTGGTTTTGAACAAAAAAATTCATGCCCTTGTTTATTTTGAATTTTTTTTTCAAATTCCTTGAATTCATGACACACTTGAGGTCATCGACAAATTTATTTGTAGAAAATCATCAATTAAATGAAATTTTGTGATGTTTGAAACAAAATTTTGACAATTACTTGTTCACTATCATTGTTTACACACCCACTTGCACCATCTTCTATAATATGTACACATTTTTTTGAGATTTTGTTTTTCATCATAAATTGCTTAGCTGTATAGATAAAAAAAAATTGAATTTTTGTGATCTTATTTTTTTCACAAAATTCAAAGTTCGTATATTGTTTTGAATCAATTTCACTTAACCCCATGCAAGAATCAAGAGTTGTCTACTTCATCATGCTTGCACCCAATAGCAACATCATCAAATTATAATGCCCAATCTTTTTTTTTTTTCTTTTTACAAGGAATGACAAATAATGTTAGATTTACATATAGTGTTAGTGACACTACACGGGTGGTTTACAATTAGTATTGATAAAGACAAATAAAATTGCTAACAGTAAATGCAATATTTAGTGTTGCAACAAACATAAGTTAATTATTTTGGGTTAGGAGTTTAATAAGGTTTAGTTAAGATGAATTAACTAATAGCAAACCCATTAGTGAGACAACATGGAGATCTTACATGCAAGCATATTTTCTCATTCCTTCAAAAGAATAATGTCGAAATAGCTTGTAGCCCGGGGGCTATAATGCTTAGTTAATATGAAACGGAAAAATAATATCAATGACCCTAATTTAGTGTATAATGGAGGAAAAATTAACATTAATTAACCAACATAAAACCCCGATAATAACATGCAACACGGAGGTTATTTTTTGTAGTTGATTTGACATCATAATTAGCTTTCAAAAACCCTAAATTTGTTTATCAAGACTCAATCGAGATTATTCAACCATGAACTTAAAATTTTGTGAGTTAATTTTTGATGTTATGTGAGAAGTTCCTATGGATTGGGAGTTCATGGCGTCTATACAATAAACTATCCATTGAGGATGAAGAGGCTCTAGTACGTAAAAACAAGGCACCTAGAAAGGTTAAGACCCAATTCATTCCAATTATAACCTATTTGTGGGCTCTCTATTTCCATTTCCACAGTCTAATCATGTATAGGGCTAGACACCCACCAATATACCCAAGGTGGAAACAAGGTCAACCACGTCGTAACATGTAATCTTCTTTTTCAGTCTACGTAACCCTTGAATTGGCATCGCAAACCCCAAGTTAACCTTTAGAAACTCACTTGAGATGAATTAATTACAAGTTGATGGGTGCTAAGTTTCTACTAGACTCCCTTTACTTTGGTAATAGTACAGGGGCCCCCATCTCGAAGAGGTGGGCGTCTAGCCCTGGGCTCCAATCCCTAGCCACTCCCTCTCGTCAACCTATAAGACCTCGAATTTACTAGACCCCTTTCCATCCATGATGGATGACTCACATATATTAGTTGCATGTAACCAATTGCTCGTCCAAGAACAGAGGGTTTTCATAACCCGTAGACAACAATTCATCCATAAAAGTGCAACATCATTCATAACTCCCAGATTTTGTCCATGAGCTCATCAATTACGACCGATAAACTAGCTCGAGTAAAGTATTGAGGCCTTAAAATAACACATTCCCTTTGGTGACACCTAATTTATAATACTTAAGTTGTCAACAAGTGAGTGCAACGGTGCCATCAAGTAAGGGCCACTTCACACACAAGGCTGAAGGCCCTTGACCATGGCAATGTAAGAGCTCTCATTGGTCGAAAAGGCGGAGACCGTCCAAGTTCACTTCACACTAGGAGGTGAAGGCCTATAGGCCCAAAGAAAAGTTCATGGATGAAAAATCTACATGGAGTCCTACATGGCTAGTTGTGGATAAGGGTGCATGGTCTACCGGAATTTGCGTCAGACCCACCTCCAAGAGGTGGGCTTGACGCAAATTTTGGGAGACCATGACTTTTTTAATATTTTTTCCAGCATGACATATTTCAGGACAGATTGCATGGTAGATTCCAAGACAAATTCCAAGACAAATTCTAGGACATACAAACACCACCAAGTAGTTATCTTAAATTAATAAACTTGGAGACATATTATATTAAACCAAATCCTCCCCTCTTTTTCCGCCAACAAAATATGCAATGGTCCCGCAACATGGTTCATTCTCACTTCACACTATGCTTGAGGGCCAAAGACTACATAAATGGCTTTCCCAACACTCATGGTACGGCCTTTGGATGAGAGTCAAGGGTCCTCACCATTACAAGGTCACGGCTCTTGGCTCATGTGTGAAGTGGCCCTAAGTCATTGTTGAAAGCGATCGATCACATGCGGCATTAAGTATAAATAACACCATTACATCCATTTATAACAGTGGCGTAAGCATGATGCAAGAACACTTTTATAAAAGCACCAACTTTGGCCAATCACAATGCCTAATCGGAGATATGTCTGCTCAATCAGGCGGTGTAAGAAGTGATCCACAAAAAGGGGGACAACACCTTCATTTGATACAAGATCCTCACATGTAATAAGGCTTAGTTTGTGGTCATCCTTACTTAACAATCCAACATCAATAGACCCCCCCCTCCTACTTGAGAGTAAAAGGCTATTTCCTTAAGATGACTTCAAAAATTTATGTAGGTTGCATACGAGTTTTTAAATTTTTTTTTCTGCAGGCTCTATATAGATTTCCTAATCTATGAATTTTTTGTTTGAAAATTTTCCAAGCTACTTAACCTTACAGTATTGAAATAGAAAAAGTTTCTTAAAGTGTCGCTTTAAGGCCTCAGTACTTTAGGAAGATGACTCTCCTCTTCTCTCCTCTCCTCCCTCACGAGCTTGTCATCCACTCTCCTCACCCTAGTTATCCTGTGCACAGCCTGTACATACCCTGTCCATACCCTGTTTATATCCGTCCACTCCGGGCTTCACTTTCAAAGGGCCTCATCTTGTTCGCCCTCTTCATCTTCACCGGTTCCTCTGCTTCCGTTTTCGCGGCTCTCGAACTTCGCACGTCGCCTGGGGATTTTGTGGGAAGAGGAAGAAGAAGAAGATTTATCGCATTTTGTGTAGGTTGTGTATGATTAGGAGAAGCTGCTGGAGAGGGAGAAGAACACGAAAGAGGACTACTTACTAAGTTAATAAGTTCAGGGTGATGGCTATGGCGAGCGCCCAACTGATGACTTCCCTGTCCGCCTCCGCTGCCCCACGACACCTCACCTCCAAATTTTCCACCGCAGACTCCTCGCTCTTCGCCTCCACATCCGGACAGACGCAAGCGCCTTCTTCTGCTTTGGTGCAACCTCGTGCAAGTATGGATATCTTGTCCCTCCCTTGTCCCTTCAGCTCCGAACTTCGAGAGAATTGCTCTGCCATTCCCTACGGTTCTTGTCGCGTCCTTTGTCGAACGCAGCTAGACACTTTGCGTTACCCTCAATGTTGAGTTAGCTGGATTTATGTACATTTTAAGGAGCACAACCACAACGCACAATTGTAGGTCACACTTCACAAAACTCTAGTTTCCACTGGGAGAACCCGTTTCTGCTGTTCAATCTTCTAGGAGAATTTCATAATCACATAGAACGTTTGCGCCTCTGCCCCCGTTGCTTCATACTCATCATTTTTTCCAATTGCACGACAAGGGACTCCAATTTGTTGCGAAACTGCGAAGAGTCTTCAATTTGCATTAGGTTGACCTGAATAACACGTAATATTTGTATATGCGGTGCGTCGTACTGTCCATAACCAAGCTGCTGACGTTCAGTAGGAGCGCAGTCCACCATTGCTCGTTAGGATATGCGATTAGTTTTGCAAAGTCAGTCCCGGTGGGTCATAGTCGAAGATTATAATCTTGATAAAATTATTAAACGTCGGAGTAAAGTTAGATTGCAAGAGAGGCAACAACTAGGAGCTGCTCCTTTTTTTTTTTAGTGTGCGTACTGGAATAATATGAGTGGGGTATATGTCATTCAAGCATAGGGTTTTGAAACAACGACTAGCTTCTAAACATGTGAATAGAAAATGTTTGGTTCAGTAATAAAAAGTTTCGAAATTATAAGGCCTACACTAAAGATAAGAAAGATTGTAGTTCAATTCCGGCCTGTGTATAATGATGCTTGTCACCTTTTTCCCATGGTCTCATACACGTACTTTGGGGGAGGGATGGCAGGTAGAGTTTGCGACTTGACAGGCAAGAAAGCCAACAATGGCTACAAGGTCTCCTTCTCCAACCACAGGACGAAGCACCTACAGGGTGTGAATTTGCAGTACAAGCGGCTATGGTGGGAAGAAGGCAACCGCTTCGTGAAGCTGAGGCTGTCAACCAAGGCCTTGAAGACTGTGGAGAAGAATGGCCTGCAAGCCATGGCCAAGAAAGCCGGCATAGATCTAGCTGACTATTAGGGTCATTTCGTGCGACCACTTCCCCATTGTGTACACAGATTCTTCACATTTACTTTCAGTTACGCAAGTGCATGGGAAGTGGTGAGGACTTTGTATCCCAATTCATGTTCAACTTGATGGCGGATGCTCGCTGGCACAGACGTGACGGAGAGTTAGGTCAATTCGATCACTCTTCACAATGTCTCTGTGAATGTTCGTTGTTGGATTGAAATTGTTGCTGAGATCCTTCTCGGTCCACATACAGATTGATTAGACTTCTCAGCAAGTCATAGATCACTTCCTGACCATCAGAGCAACGCTTGACAATGGCTACCAACCCTTGACCTTGCAAGGTGATCAAATCTATGTATCTCCGAAATGCACTGCTGTAGCTCAATATATAATCAATTGCAACAACCAATGTCTACAAAGACACCTAATTTTCTGTTCGATGCAAAGTGCACAGTGCAATGTTCCAGGGGCTAGGAAAGCCGCCATGGATGCGGCTGCTACCTGCCTACGTCCGCAGTCTACAGACATTCTTCGTAATGAGGATTGGTTCTAACTTAAGTGATGAGAGAGCTTTACAAAACGATCAACAGAATATCAGCTCCATGATAATTCAGTTGTTCACGAGGATGTCAATCCTTGCAAAGGGATCAAAACATTTGTATCCCAAGCCATTGTTACGTATCCACAAGTTGCTCTGGTGATACGAGATCTTGCAAGGTGCCTTCTCTCACGTAGACTCGGCAGTCCTTACAAACTTGGCTTCTGTATGAGTCGATTATCAACTATTTTCTTCGAAGGTGCTTAAAAAACGTGCAATCTTTCCTGTGAACAGACTCGGTGTGGTACAGATGCTCCGGATCACAAACGAGAACCATAGATCCAAACAGCTGTTCTTGTCCCCCCCCAAGCCACGGATCACCTACCCTCGTTGATCATGAACTCGGTGTGAACTGCCGTTCATTTTCAATTGAAGTATTTTAATACTTCAAAGTTCAGGTGCTTTCTCAGCTCACTTGTAGGTTCTTTCGTACTAACTTATAGTTACATAACATATAACCCCTCCCCACTTGACTCTAGAGGGCCTGGTTTTAGCTCAAAAACTTTCCCAAAATACAATTGTTAATACACACCAGCGCTGTTATCTAACTCCGAGCCTACATAGTATCCCTACGTGGCCCGGCTGAGACTGCCATTATCAAGCTGCAATCACCGAACCCAGTCCAACCTGCTAGTAACATGCCGTATTGTTAGGAGCTCTAAAAGGTAAAGACCAGCGGCATTTGATTGGCCATGCCCGTTTTTAGCGAGCCTGGCCCAGAAGGTGATCTTAACTAAAAACTCGCCAACGATTTAATTTTTTTGTTTCTTACTGCCGAAGTCCCTCTGGCCAACTGTTGAGGTCCGCTCAGAACGGCCCTTTGAGGCTCAAAATAAAATTCAGCTCAAAGTCGGCAACACAACCACGTGCTTCAAAATCGCATTTGTGGGCATCCGGCTTCATTCACCGAAATACCTTAAGTTGAGGGACCTGTGATGCCATCGACTGGAGGCAGCAATCTGAAACCAGGTTGTGTCGGAGAGAGGGAGGCAATCCCCGGAGGTTTGAGTTAACCCGAGGGCAGTGAGGAGAATTCTAGGAAAGCCGTTCATTTGTCGCCGGCACGCCGTGATGGGCGAATCCAGGGACCACGTGGTCGTTTGGAGGAGCACAGATTCCCTCCTGCTGCACACACAAGCTATGATCGGGGAGAACCGGCAGTTAGTTACAGATGAACCGGTTGAGTTTGAGAAATAACCGGTTGAATTTGAGAAATAACCGGTTGAAGTTCAAGACTGCAGGAAAATTACCGATCATTTTAGAGGAATTTATAGAATACACCCCAGTTTAAAATAAAAAAACCGAAGGATGACAACATGTAACCCGGTTGGACTTGCAAACTCTAGGATCTCAACCGATTATGCCCAAAAATTTCCCCGATCACTGCACACAAGCACTGCGCCTCAAGGTCAGTGAGATTCTGTACTTGAATGTGAATGCATCTACTCTTATAGAATTCATTTTACTGTTCCGAAATATACCCAGAAACTCCTACGTAAAGCATTCTCAACCTTCCGGGGTCGTGCCTACCTTACATACCAACTAAAACCAGCCAGTGTACCGGAGCTTGCATGATTGCTTCCGCTGAGCAGCTTCACTCCCAAAAATTCAAGTACAAGCGTAGGGTTACAGTCTCAAATCCAAGCTCACATTTTCAACAGCTTCAATTCTTCCTACACATATAGTCGCAATCAGGCAAAGTGAAGGGTAGTGTACATAGTTGAGGCCATTGCATGCCAGTTCCTATAACCGAGGCCAGAACCCATAACCGAACATATTATTTTTATTATAATCAAGCACACAAGCACATTATAGTTATACCACTGTACTTGATAAGCCATATGCACCCCAAAGGATTCTTACTTAACATTGTTGATATGCAATCAACTCAAACAATCAATCCAAAGTATGTACATATATGGGGAACTACAAGCTAAGGTAACAAGGGGTAGCTGGAATCACCTAATATGTTACTTTGGGACACATCAAATAGCCTACCCGTCATAGCTAATCGGTTGAGACTAGATCTTCGAAGTACGCGAGCATCATTAATAGATCTCGGCATACCCAAAAGTAATTCAAAAAGATTTTCCTACTATCAACTACGGCTCGGCAATTCAAAGTATAGCTATGAGCTTTATTATTAAAGGTATGAGCCATTAAAAATACAATTACTGATAAATTAGGAGAAATGTAACGCAATAACACCTGCATGATTGAAATCATGTACATGAGGACTAACGTCTTCAATCTCCATAGGGACACACCAAAAAAATGGCGTTATGCCAAGCAATTGAATGGCGTTGAACATAGTGTCTTGGACACTCATAAGAATAATCAACAATGCCGATACACATGCGAACAATACACCAGGGTCCTCTAAACTTGCCATAACTACAAATACAAAAACCAAGCCACAAAGTTAGAACTGATTCTTACAATCACATGACACATAAACCTTAAAATATCTAAAGAGCGTCCAAACACAAGGACATTCGAAATAATGACATTTCACAATGATGGGTGGTGGCCTTAAGAGTTACAATTATGTTGCATAAGGATGAAGGACATGATTGCAACAATATTTCTCATGAAAATTACATAACAAATATATTGTGGGACTGTATGATAACTTGAGGATCAACAAATTTTAAATTGCCTTGTTTCATTTAAATTAACCACATCCCTTGTTGTGAGATTTTGGATACACACAATGTGAAAATTTATAAGAGATGATTTTGGGCCGGGGTGGGGTTTTTGCAGAACATTCTCGGTTAGGAGGCCCTTAGTATTTTTAGAATAATTATTAATAATTATTTAAATTTAAATAAACTTTTTAATTAACCAGTTAATTAATTAAAATTTTAATTAAACAGTTATTTAAGAATTAACCAGTTAATTAGCCTTGGCTTGAAGCATTGGCCTCAAGGGCAAGTAACCGAGTTTTCTTATAAGCACTGGAATCCTTAAAGCCACAATGCACAACGGCATAACACATCTCTATCCAGCTGGAGTTGTAGTGGAGAAAAGAAGAAGTGATTTCAGAAAAGCAGAAATATGATTTCCGCACTAAGATGTTGAACATTGTGAATTTGAATCAGGAGGGTACAAACAAATATGCAAAGAGCACTTGAGCATTGTCTGAACGTTGATCGGAGTTTTGAGGGTTATTGCAATCGCAAACTCCAAGAATGTAGCCTCAAATTCAGGCTGTATGTGTTAGCTTCAAAATCTTCAGAACTCTGTTAGAGTTATGTGATGCTGTAAGCTGGTGTGCTGGAGGGAATTTCGACTATGAATGCCTTGAAGGCGTCTGGGTCCGAAAAATGAGGTCTTTGGTCGTAGACTGTAGAATCTATGGTTGCTAGTTAAGTCTACTCACTGACTGCGAGAAGTTGTATCCATTACGAGGGTTGTGTCGAAACATGGATTTGAAATTCTCAAAGGTCTCGGGTTAAAGATGCATACTTGGTTCTGATCGACTCTTTGAGTGTGGGCATTACTTGCTTCAATGAGTGCAGGCAGGGCTGAGTTCACAAGGGCGTAAACAGCCAGGAGAGCATACCTGAGTAGGCTCTTGGTTTCGGTGGCGACTCTGGCGAGGGAAGATTGTGAACTCGACTACAGGGTTTGAGGTAGGCAAACGTTCGAAGAAGGTAAGTAAGTATGTAGGAGGTGGCTGCCTCGGTGGCACAAATTTAGCTGAAAGGTGCTTACATATTAAGAAGATCCTAAACCTTAAACTAGCGGGATATCTGGTAATGGGAGATGTCTACTCCGAAGCTCCTTGTTGTGTGAACAGGGGGTCTTCCGCATCTACCAGTGCTTTTTTTGTTAAAAGCAGTGACATAATATAAAGTCAGGTGGGGTATTACTCTAAAGTTCAGTGTGAATGAACCATTTGCAAAGAGAGCAGAGATTAGTACCATATACAAGATTATTTTTAGTGTCACAAACTGCCGATGGTAACAGTTCTTTTTTTTTTTTTTTGAGACAGAAGGCCAAACGGCCAGCGCCAAAATGGATACCACAAAAGATGGTAACAGTTCTGTAACTGCTGAGTATTTTACTCCACTCGCAAAAGCACTCTGTCACGCTACTCATGTTCATGCCTTCTTTAGGGTTTAGGGTTTAGGTATAAATCTAATGTAGATTGCCTTAAAGAGTGATTTGGAGTTTGGTTTATGGTGTTTGCTGGTGCGCAGACATTGCTTGATCGAAGATTGCATTGACTTTGAGGAAGAAGAGCAAGGCTGCGGCGGATCGGGTGTAAGGCAGTTCCAATGGGGGAAACGTATGTGCCCAAGAACATCTTAATCACCGGTGCGGCCGGATTCATTGCCTCTCATGTTGCAAATCTGCTACTCCGGAAGTACCCCGAGTACAAAATTGTGGTGCTCGACAAGCTGGACTACTGCTCCAACCTGAAGAACCTCCTACCCGTAAGGGCGACTAAGAATTTCAAGTTCGTGCAGGGCGACATTGGGAGTGCGGATCTTGTGAACTACTTGCTCATCACGGAGGGGATCGACACCATCATGCACTTCGCCGCACAAACTCACGTGGACAATTCGTTCGGCAACAGCTTCGAATTCACCAAAAACAACATCTATGGCACCCATGTACTTCTGGAGGCGTGCAAGGTGACAGGCCAGATCAAGCGGTTCATTCACGTGAGCACGGATGAGGTTTACGGAGAGACCGAGATGGACGCCATCGTTGGCAACCACGAAGCCTCACAGTTATTACCAACAAATCCATACTCCGCAACAAAAGCCGGTGCCGAAATGTTGGTAATGGCTTATGGCCGCTCCTACGGCCTTCCCATCATCACAACTCGTGGGAACAATGTCTATGGCCCTAACCAGTTTCCTGAGAAGCTCATCCCCAAATTCATCCTTCTAGCCATGCAGGGGAAGCCATTACCGATCCACGGAGACGGAACCAACGTCCGTAGCTACCTTTTCTGTGAGGATGTGGCCGAAGCTTTCGAATGCGTCTTGCACAAGGGCTCAGTTGGCCATGTGTACAACATCGGCACCAAGAAGGAGCGCCGTGTCTTGGATGTGGCAAAAGACATCTGTAACCTCTTCAACCTCGATTACAATAGATCGATCAACTTCGTGGACAACCGGCCATTCAATGACCAACGGTACTACTTGGATGATGCGAAGCTGATCCAGTTAGGGTGGAAGGAACGCACCTCATGGACCGATGGGTTGCAGAAAACGAAAGATTGGTATACAAACAACCCTGATTGGTGGGGAAATGTTGCTCGAGCTTTGGTTCCTCATCCTCGCAATGTCATCATGCCTGGATACGAGAAACTCCCCTTGCTGCAAAGAGATCATCATGAAGACACGAGCACTACAGATGAGGCTGATCAAATTGTGGAGAATGGAGGACTTGTAAACAACACTATCACTGAGAAAGGTGTTGATGAATGTGTTGACGGTTCTTCTCTTGTCTCCCAGAACCCTGGCCTGAAGTTTTTGATCTACGGACGCACGGGGTGGATCGGAGGTCTCCTTGGCAAGATTTGCGAAAAGCAAGGGATCTCTTATGAGTATGGATCCGGTCGGTTGGAGAACCGAAGCCAATTGGAGGCTGACATCGCTACTGTGGAGCCCACACATGTGTTCAATGCTGCAGGGGTGACTGGGCGGCCGAACGTGGATTGGTGCGAGAGCCACAAGGTGGAGACAATTCGTGCTAATGTTGTTGGCACTTTGACGCTCGCCGATGTGTGCAAGCAGAAGAATCTGCTGCTTGTTAACTTCGCCACTGGTTGCATTTTCGAATACGACGAGGCGCATCCTCTTGGCAGTGGTATCGGGTTCGTGGAAGAGGACAAACCAAATTTCCATGGCTCGTACTACTCCAAAACGAAAGCAACGGTAAATCTTCCAGATCCACTTCATGTGAACTTTTATTCTGTGTTATTTTCTATCTCTTAAGTCCTTAATTCGCTGAACGTTGAAGAAGCGAACCGAACTTCCAGAGATCCTGCTACTCCAAAACGAAAGCAATATTCAAGATCCAATTAAATGAAAGGTTCAACTTTATTCGATTCTGCTTTGTTTACAACTTGTTCCGTTTCTTCGCTGAATGTGGATGACCTCCACGCCCCTTACTAAGGTAGACGAGCCTATTAGGGTTACTTCCCAGAGATATAGCCTCTTGTGATGTGCGCTAAATCCAAGACGATTAGCAAATCTCATACGAACCCAATGCCATACGAATGAGCTTAAGCGAACTTCCATTTTGTGACAAATTTTTCAAAGTGAAAATATATGATCTTCTTAAGTGGTTATACTCATGAGCCTAAAATGATTAGTATTGAGCGAATGTTGAAATGTTTTAGCTATCCCAACCGATGAGTTAAATACTACTAGAAGTGTTTGTTTGAGGAGGATGTTGAACCACTTCGTACCCAAAAGTAGGTGTGTGACTAAGACATGTCTACCTTAACTCCAAAGCGAAAGCAACGTGAACAAAGTATCGGAGTATGCAGATATTGCTTTTGTCAACATCCAATTCACTCAAACTCTCCGATTAAGTTTTAATTTCAGTTTCTTCCCTGTTTTTGCTGAATGTGGAAGAGAACAAACCAAAGCAATGGCGGTACTCTTCACCAAGATCCAATTGACCCAACATCTGACTCTGTTGTGTTTTCGATTGCTTCCTTTCTGTGCAACTCTCCCTAAATCCGAATGTGGATATTTGCAGGTCGAGGAGCTCCTGAACGAGTTCGGCAACGTCTGCACCCTGCGGGTACGCATGCCGATCACATCCGACCTGCAAAACCCTAGGAACTTCGTCACCAAGATCGCTCGATACCAGAAGATCGTTAACATCCCGAACAGCATGACGATCCTGGACGAGCTCCTGCCCGTGTCGATCGAGATGGCGAAGCGCAACTTGCGGGGCATCTGGAACTTCACCAACCCCGGGGTGGTAAGCCACAACGAGATCATGGAGATGTACAAGGAGTACATCAACCCGGATCTCACGTGGATGAATTTCAGCCTGGAGGAGCAATCCAAAGTGATCGTCGCAGCTCGCAGCAACAACGAGTTGGATGCGTCCAAGTTGTCGAAAGAGTTCCCGGAGATCTTGCCCATCAAGGAGTCGTTGCTGAAGTTCGTGTTTGAGCCCAACAAGATCAGTACTAGCTAGATCATTCATGTATATTATATTGATTACCGTAATTAATAACTGACCTAATTAACGTCCCAAATTGGGACCTTTAGCAATTTGCTTGTGAAATCTGTCAGTCGTGAGGTCGATCACAACTTCAAATCATGAGTTCGGTGAATCCTCTTAATCGGAGACTGATGTTTGTGGTCTAAGGGAAGGGCTATTGGCACAATATGGGATATGACAAGTGTCGCAGTATGATTGGAATAAGAAATTGTTAAGAACCTATTCCAAAGGTAATCGTGTTGGTATTCTTGCAAGGGCTTAGGCATGAAATGAAATGAAAATTTTAAAGTCCAGGAAGCTGAAAAGGATTGAGTACATCAGGATGGTTTTAAACCAGCTAATTCTCTAGAATGGTAGCTTTTGTGGGGTGGAGGTTAATGCCAACTTGGTGGTCTAATTGAAGGAAAGATTTGAGGCTCCTTGGAACTACGTTCTGAAATAACGATGAAAACTTGTCTCTAATGGGGTTATATAGGGGACATTTCAACATGAAATGTG
The DNA here is from genome assembly GCA_950295325.1 of Polytrichum commune. NCBI lineage: Eukaryota > Viridiplantae > Streptophyta > Polytrichopsida > Polytrichales > Polytrichaceae > Polytrichum > Polytrichum commune. The sequence continues at coordinate 43,632,885 of OX485807.1, forward strand.
CCTCATTGTCAACTGCATTGTAGGAGCATAAGTGGCATAGGTTAGTATCTTTAGAGATAGGGATAGTTGTCCATCGTCCAATTTCAACATCGAGTCTACAGTTCGAGGTGCAGTAGTCAATGGTTACTTCAAGTACAATTCATATTCGAATTTGAGAAAATCCTCAAGGTTAAGAAGGTAACCTGGTTTCGTCCTTGAGAGATGAAAAGATTGGAACTCTTAGCAAGAAAAGCCTTCTTGAAATCATCATATGTTGCTTTTGATGTGGTTGGGTTGTCATGGGTTTCCCAATGAGATAGATCCATGATGTCTTCCACACGGTTGTCGATTTGTGCCAAATGTTAAATCCTTGTTTGGCAACGTGTCGGAAGAGTGAGGTTGCTTTATTGACTAACTAAGAGGGGGATAGTTGGACAAGCCATTCTTGAAAGCCCATAGTATGATTGTGAGCATATGATATTATAGGAAGTTCTCCAAATTCGGCTAGTAAAATAAGATAAGTAGTTGGGGAACACTCTTTAATGTGAGACATCATGTGCATCTTCATACCCTTATAAAAAACCTTCCAATGTTTGTCAAGCTGCGTCCCCAAATTTTGATGCCATACATGGAAGTGGGAAGCACCAAAGCCTTGAATAGATGGGATTTGAGTTCCCAACATGTGACTCCGACTACTACCACTCCGACTCCGATGTATGAATAGAAATGTTCACAAGGGTTATCATCTTGTTATTAATTTGAAGATTAGTATGGTTTTGCATGTAAATACCTAGCATCTACTTGTAACAAGCTCACTTTTGTATTGCAAAGAGATGGCTACTAATTAAGCCCCACATTATACACGGCTTGGGGCTGGCTTGAGCACATGCCCAATTCATGTGCACTAAGCCCTCATTCCGGTCCAATGTTATCAAAAAATATTGAAACCCAACCTTGTCACATGTAAAGTGATGAGGCCCAACTTTGTCTTTAATGTTCTTGAGGGGAAAGTGTAGTGAAGAGAATTAACTGTTCATGAACTGACAATCGAGATTTGTATTATCTCTAGTTTAAAGCCCTAAGACCAGATTTGATGAAACCAAGCGATCTTATTGAACCAATTTTTTTAGAATTCAGTCCAACCCTCAATCCAGCCCCAGATAGATAGATAGAAACTCCGGTCCCTTTTTAAGCAAGGGGCCGGCGTGAATAAAGTGTCCGTTCGTAATGCCAATGACCCGATGCCCACTGGACAAGGGGACATTGGGACAATACTACTCTCCCCTTTCGAGGATGGACACTATAGTGACACACTATACTAGTTCCTAGCTAGCCACTAGTGCCTTGAAGATACCGGACATGGTATCCCCCCAAAGGGCTTTGAGGTACCCATACAACAAGGTCCAAGGACCCCCCACCATAGTTGGGTGGACTAAGGTGGTGAGCACCACGCCGGCATGGGGAATAGAACCCTCAACCTCCTCATTAGGGGCCATGAGCCCTAACCACCAAGCCAAGGCCCGTGGTGCCCCAAATATAAAGTGAGCTTAGAACTTGTGCACATCTCTTTAGGTTAAATTTGTGAAAGTCTGTTGTGACATCCAATACAACATTCCCATGATTTTGAATGGGGCGGATAGAGTGTTCCAATAGCTGGAACTTGAAAGTACGAGGCAAGCTTCTCAAAAGCAAGGACTTATCAGGAATGCTAGATATTAATCCACAGAAAGGAGAAATGTGTGAAGTTGCAGATTTCCCCATGAAGAGTCAAAACACGTTTATTATTTAATGATTCTCTTCATAGGCAGGAGATAACTTTATAAAATCCAGCAGGGTCTCTAAGTTATAGTGCCTTATGCCCCTTCCCCACCTGACTTTACCAAATAACCAAAGTTTTTCCTAAAAACCAGGTAAAGTTCCCTTGGTTATAGCGGAGGGGTCCGGCTATCCCAATGCACCTACAAGAACTTGCTCTAGAGATTGTCGAGTAGGTTTTAGTTAAGTAGCTTTCACACATGGCCATTGTTTTATCTACCAAGCAATGAATGTTGGATAGTTTTTGTCCCATCTCCAAATGCCTTATTACTCATCTATCTTGTCATCGGTTTTTGTTAATGAAGCTCCTCATGCCCTCATAGCTAAGACTTTAGCAACCAATCACAAGGGCGGGAGATGACACTTTTAAAGGTCCTACATTCTTGCCTCATCTCTAGGTACCGATGGGAGGGTCAGTGCTTGAGGCTTAAAACCTCCTTTTTAAAGCCATGCCACATCATTTGCCAACTAGGCTTGGCACTAGATAATATCGATGGTGTACGTGAAGGCTGTGTTTTTAGAACCAACTTTTAGGCTTAGCTAAAGTCAGGTGGGGAGGGGGCATTACTTAAGATTTCGATATTGATCCTTCACCAGTTTCACTGCAAATGCTCTCCAAATTAAGGTACAATTTTCTTTTGAAAGTTCATTGAAGAGATGATCTTGTTTGAGCAAATCTCTTGGAAATCTTGTCTACATGCATTTATATTGGCGATGTTCAATCTCATGCAGATTGGAAATGTCAGACCTCATATAGTCCATGGATGAGATTCGGGACAAGTTATGATCATCCCTTTGCTATTGGATGAGCGTTCAATTTTGTGTTCATTTTGGAACCACTGGCCTTATTTTACCTTTAGTTATCACAAAGAAATATGTTGCATAGTGACATGTGTTGTAAGTTGAGCTGCCTCAAAAAAACATCTAGGAACATCAGGAACACACATTGGGAACATAGGGATCGCACACTAGGAACACACATAGGGATACACTCAAACCTCCCTAATATCACGTATGTCACAAATCAACGTGCACATGATATTAAAAAAGTCTAGAGTGTAACATGGGTGCATGATAATAAAGAATAGTGTAATGTGTGATATTATGGAATAACACAAAGTCAACATTGTAATGATGACAATGTGGTGCATGCAAGCATGTGGCTTGAATTCTTTGGTGGATTATTTTAATGTGAAAATATGTGATATATGAGAAGGAAATGTGACAACAAGGAAGGATATTTAAATTGAGCACATCTGTTCCCTAGGGTTTTGGGATGTAAGAAGAGGGAGTGACATTACATATGGTGACATTATGGAGGGTGGGGTGTACACATAGGGATACACATAGAGAACACATATCAGGAACATAGGGAACACAGACAGGGAACATGGGGAACAGCCATTGGGAACAGCGTCTCTCTCGCTTCCTTGGGAAGGGAAAGTGGAAGCGGGTGAGCGGCGACGGGCGTCGCAACAAGTCCCCCAGCTATGGTGATGAGCTCCCGACTCGTGCTGCAGGCCCGGCCATTGTCGCTCCCCGCGCGGTTCTTCTCGCTCGCCTCACACCATCCTCGCCTCTCCTCCTGCTGTGCGAAAATTAGTGTTCTGCGCAGACACGCTGTGGAAGCGCACACGGCCGTGGCGATTCGAGCCCTGGGCAACCGGGAGTTTGGAAGCCCTGGGTGGAGGATTAAGGAGGCAGGGTGTTCGGAGAGGAAGATACGATCTTCCTCTGCCATGGCGGGCGCTTGCAGTGGACCGCCTCCGCAATACCGAGGAAATGTAGGCATTTGTCTAATCAACGATAAAAATGAGGTGAGCATTAATCCGTGGAGTCCTTGTTCAATTTTGAAGGTTACGATAGTTTTGGTATAATGTGCTACGGTGAAATTTTAGAAAATTGCAGTCGAGAAACACTCGAGTTGTGGTTAAGAGGGTTTACAATTTGGTTGGAGTTTGAAATGTATGGAGGCAGCACCGGAAACCCTACCTTACCTGCTCAAATTAGGTAATAGAAGCTACTGAATTGGAATTTTATCAGCACTTGCAATGTAAAGTCATCAGCGCTTTCGATTCGCAATGTCATCGATATGTCAAGCATCTTCCTGGGCTCTCACTGTCAATTTAAGAAATTTTGGAGAGAAATATAATTTTCTAAATTATTGATACTGAACATCTGCTAAGGTTTTAGATGCAGTTGTGACGATGTTTATGCGTTTGTGACAGGATATCAGATGTGTATTATGCTGTCAAATTATGTGAATTATTGGAATTATTGGACTTGTAAGTGTGTCGTGATGCGTGTTGATGAAATTTATTCTTCAATTGACCCTGTGAGTTATTCTGTTTGCCTCAGGTGTTTGTGGCTCTCAGGTTAGATGTTCCTGGAGCATGGCAAATGCCGCAGGTATTTAGATTTTCCCTGCCAGATTTTGTTTTGTTTTGTTTTGTTTTGCTCCTCACTTGCAAGTCTCAACAATTACAACAGCACATCCTTGTTTCATAAAAATGTACTGGACGCTGAGTGAGCTTTGGAAGATAACCACTGACAATAAATTGAGGTGTCAAAAGATGGAAAGGAATATCATCACTTAATTTATGTTTTCATGAAACTGAGGCAAACAAATTATAAGATGAGGAGCTGGTTAGTGCAGGGAGGCATAGATGAAGGAGAAGATCCTCAAGCTGCGGCAGTCAGAGAACTAAGGGAAGAGACAGGTGTCACATCTGCAGAGTACCTTGGAGAGGTGTGACATTTTTTCCAGGACATACAGTTTCAAGCAATGTATTACAACGAGATTTTGAAGCACCGATGTCAATTCTTGGATGTACACTATGTAGTCTTGAGCAAGGATTCATGCTTTTTCTGGCCAAGTATTGGGGTTTTAGATGCCATCGATAAGACTTGTTGTTTGTGTTCAGATTTGTCACTTGTGATCAAAATTGTGTTTCCTTTTCTTCACAGACGCTCGTTGTAGTAACAAGTATGATACATTGTTGTCATATCTCTTGAATGTTTTTGCAACTCATGACTCATTTTGCTTTGCAGGTACCTGAGTGGCTGACGTATGATTTTCCACCTGATGTGAAGGCGAAGCTCACTGCCTTGTGGGGAACAGAGTGGAACGGGCAAGCACAAAAATGGTTCGTGGACCCCTTTTTACGCCATCAGTCACCCACATATATTTACAACATGGATGAGCTTTACAGTCAAAAGGCCATCATAAACAAGTGTTTGCAAAAAATTCATTGCACTGAATCTTCAGCATCAGCCAGCTGCAAATGCATCAATCTTGCAATGAGGTCGTAGGCATTCAATTTGTTAATTTCAACCTGCATGTCCAGATTTATTATCAACTCAGCTATGCTTCTCTTGTTCCAGGTTCCTGTTCAGGTTCACGGGGAGTGAAAGTGAGATCAACCTGCTGGGTGATGGCTCAGAGAAACCTGAATTTTCCGAGTGGAAGTGGTTGCCAGTAGAAGAAGTTATTAAAAGTGTAAGTGGCCTTTCTTGCATATGGGTTTGTAAGGTAGTTTTCATGATCTTTGAATCCAACTTCTTTTCTTTGGCCAAAATGTTGCCCAAAGACAAGAATTCCGATCTGCTATTCATCTGAACTTCATTTTGGTACTTGCAGGCTGTGGACTTTAAAAAGGCAGTGTATGAGCAAGCCTTCAAGCATCTGGTCCAGTTCATGAAGTGACAGATTTGTTTATAATTGGTTCTCCAGATTTTTTTTCACAAGGGTTTATCCTTATGCTCCAAGCTTTATTGCATGGTTCTGTAAGGCGAGAGGCAACAATGCCAAGGATCATTAATGTATCTATGAGATGAAACTGATGATACCTTGTGTAGAGTACGAGGTTTATGTGACCAAGGATATCATGTAAGGTTGTCCTTTTGCTTGTAGTTAATAGAACCTAAAAGAGCATTGTAGTGGCATTGAGTAATTGCAGAGTGCAAGTAACAAGGTACAAGAGTTGAAAGGGATATCTCTATTTTAGTCTAGAGTCTGGAGAACAGGACCTTTTCATTATGTAATAGAAGACTGTAACAGAAGGTTTAGAGTCTCCATGCAGACAAGCCCACTCAACCCTGTTTTGAGCAAATTTTTGGTATGTAGTCTTCAAGAATCTTGAAGTTCAAATTTATTTACAGTCATTCCAAGTGCAGAAAACAACACTGCTAGGTGTTAGTGAAGACTCTCATCTTTCACAAGATGGATGCAACATAGAAGTATCGTAGGCTTTTGTTTCTTATGCTCATTTTAAGTAAGAAGTCATTTCTATCAATAATGCTGTTAACAAATTCGAATTATAACAGCACATGGCTCACAAATCCATATATAAGGCGTGTGTTCCTTTCTTATGTTTCTGGACTGATGAGAAACCTGAGGCACGCGGTGTGCTCTTGGGCTACTGAAATCCTTTCATGATACTCATGTTGTGAGTAATCTATTATCCCACATCGGCCCTGGCAATATGAATCAATTACTGCTCCAGCTCCAAGTTGGTCGGGCAAACTACAGATTTTGCAAGTACTGCAACTATGATATTGAGAAGGTGGAAGTGCATTTTTTGTTTATTTTTGCTACACTGTGGATTGCGTTTTAGCACTTTTAGTGACATATTTGTGGGTCACGAGACTTTCTTGAGCATTCTTAGGGCCAAGTTCCACGTGCCAGTCCCAGTCTGTTTTTTTTTTTAATAAATGGGTGGGCCGGTGAAAAGAGGGTGGTGCCATGTGCCCATCCTTCTCACCCAAGGACTGGTACCCCCCATGGATGGGTGTCCCACATTTTGTGTTGTGCAAGAACGGGTGTCAAAGGACCGGCCGTCCTAACGGTCACAAGAAGGACATGTGACACGGCGTTAGAAAGCTCCGGTGACCGGATCGGCTGGTCACATAGGGTACACCCTTGGATACTAAAGGCCACTTTGTTCTTCTAGTCCTTTTTATTGAGGAGTACTCCTAGGGAACGTGTATTTTATGATGTTTTTAGAATCTAGATTTATTTTTTGATGTTCTTAGAAACACTCATGAAATATTTAAAAGACTATTTTGGTATCATTTAGGTGTCACATTTACGTTTTGTTAAAACAAACAAATGATTATTTCACTTTATGTAGTGGTTACATTGACAATTAGATTATGAATTAACGGTATAAACTTAAAAAAAAACTCTATGTATCAGTACATGCAATGTTGACAACCACTCGCCTCACTCTAATTACCCAAACAACAATCCAGCAAAGAATAGGCCATTTACTTACCAAAACCCGGGGCACTTAGGTATAGTCCATACTCTTGCATTTAATTTTAAAAAATTAGTGTAACTTGAAATTTACAATGTAGTCAACATTAATTAAGATTGTTGACATTCTTAGATTAATTATGATTTTAAATTAGGTTAACTTGCTATAGCCTTTTACCCAATCTTGGCCAAAGTAATCAGAATATTCTTGGATTGCGTCAATAAGCTAAACCACATATTGACAATCACATGAGCAATCTCTCTTCTGTAATAATTCAATTATTCTTTTTTTGCCATTTTTTGCCCTTGTATTAGGAAAGAAGTCGGACTAGATCAAGATATAAATTGGCCCAATAATAGTGTATTATACCCCCCAAACCGGAATTTTGTGGAGCAAGAAGATCTAGTGGTTAACCAAAATCTCGTGGAATCCATGAGATCACGCATTGTGAATGGACTAGTCAGATCATCATATATTGTTTAACTGGGAGGTCATAGTAGTATAAATGACGAGCCGGCTAGCTCGTCGAATGCAAATACTATTGGCCCAACACATGATGAGATTATAGATGTATTAGAAACTCATCATGATAGTGAGGAAAGAGTATCATTGATGGATTCCACATCTCAATATGTGGAGGACAACATTACTTTTGAGAACTCCGACACATTCAGCCATGACGCTCCAATTACAAGCTTCAATTGGTATGTTCACACATCCTGTCGGCTGTGGCAGGGAACTCCAATTTTAGTTTAAAATAACATCCCCGCAGATCCCTCCGTGCAGGCAGGGTGGGCTAACTTCACAGCCATCTCGAGATGGCAGGGAAGCTAGAAACGAGTAGGGTGATGTGCTGGAAGAGCTAGGGAGGGTAAAAGCAGGTGAAAACCTGTTGGATGAAGTTCGTTCGGGTTCCGGATGGAGGGTGAATCATCGTGGAGCTTGTGGTGTTGTCGCAGTAAAACATTATGAGTGAGGTTTGCTGGTTTGTGATTCAGTTCGGGTCTCTTGTGCTCTATCTTATGAGTACCTGAAAATTTCCACTTAACTACCGTAGGTTCATAGCTGGTCCGACACTAAATAATTCAAAAAAAAAGGTTGGATTTTTTGGAAATTATCACTTAATGTTGTTGAAAATGTAGCAAAAGTTGAAATTTTTTCTTTTTTCTTTTTTTAGCCGAATGCAATTTTTCCACTTTAATTAATTATTCGACTAACATGTGTTGAACTTGCTATGAACCTACGGTATTGCTTGAAAACTTTTGCACTGTTGTTGTGCCATTGTGACCCTTGTATTGTAGAAGACCCGATTTATCTATCTTGAGGTATTTACAAGTTACCAAATCAATTATTAGTGCGCTCAAAGGCTCACAATGTGCAGAACTTTGCTAGAACTTTGATACTGTACCCATTGCCTCCAATTTTTCCAAAGTAGATTTGAAATATTGGAAAACTATTGTGAGCAACATTTGGTGGAGTTTTCTGTTGGTTTTGTGATTAACAAGTTGATTGTTGCTAGGACTAATAACTAATTTGGAAACTGTTAAATTAGCAAGAGCAATACCAAATACTAGCTAACTTATAATTACAAATTGTTCAGCAATTACACCATTCAAATGAAAAATATGATTTGAGATTTAGAAGAACGTTGAATATTGATTTTATTTCTTTAAAATGAAATATATGAATTGATATTCAAAAAATAATAATTAAAGTTGACTCAAACAATCTAACACCAAAATTATTTCGATGCATAATGTTTTCTTTACCACACCTGAAATAATGCCTCCCTTTCTCTTTTACCCATCCTTTTAGACTGTTCCTCTAAAGGTGTTGGAACAACATTATCTGGTTTCAAACTATTAGGTTTATCATCAATGAGGTGATCCCTTCCCACGTTCCCAATACCAATACAGAAATTGTGTAGTATACAACAAGCTGTAATGATAGTTGGAGCATATTTTAAACCACAATTCAAATTTTTAAGAATGGACCATTTGTTTTTGAGTATGCCAAAAGCGTTTTCAATCCTCGCTCTTCCAGATCTTCAGCTCGAATCAAATGTGTTCCGTTGTTTAGTGCTAGTACCTTTGGCCATGTAACACTTCAATAATCCCACTCGAATGGGATATGCAGAGTCACCCAGTAAATAGGGATGTACAACTGTTTTTTGTTTATCAGCAAGTTGAAATTGTAGTTTGTTAGGGAGTTCATCATTCTGCATCCTCTGCCAAATGGAAGACATCCTTAGATGTCTTGCATCATGAGTACCGCCAGGGGAACGCACACATACATCTAGAAACCGTCGTTGATGATCACAAATTCCTTGCAGAAGTACAGAGTGGGAGTGGTGCCGATTATAGTAATCATCAGGAACTTGTTGAAGTGTTGGTTTTTTAGTCAACACAATACGAGAACCGTCAATTGCCCCCCACATATATGGAATATTTGTCATTTCTTCAAAGCCATCCATAATTGTCTGTAATTCTTGTCCTTCGGGGATTTTAATATATTTATCATAAAAGTTATCCACTAATACTTCACAAATCATGTGGGTGTACTTAGAAGAAGTAGACGCACCAATTCCAAGAAAGGATCATGTTCTTCTGACAACTCCACCGAAAGCAAGTCTATGGATTGCCACCCCCAATGCTTTTGCTGCTGGAATTGCACCTCTCCAACGTGTATCCTTTTTTTGAATAAAAGGTTTCAACATTTCCAATAACTGCATAAATTGGGAATGTGACAACTTGAAATCCCTCTTGTAACGTTTTTGCAAGAGTTCAGGTTGGTTAGTTAGATACTGACCTTGATAAACTTCATTCCATTGTGTTTGTGATCGATATTCCATCCACATAACTTGATTTGGGTTCCAATACCGTCGAGGTGGAAACACACTTGTCATAGCCAGTGGTATACTAAATATGAGAAGAAAAACACGTAGTTTATAAGTACTTTCCATAGAAGAATTTTCAAACAACATAAATAGTAACATCAAAAGGTTTCTACGTGCTATTGAATTTCTAAATTGTCTTGCCATGATTACTAGTTATCAAGATGAATAGGTTTTTAATAAATATATTTATATTCAAACAGATAGTATCAAAATGTTAAGTAATAAAGACCAAGGGCTCTTTAAATTAAAATTGACACTTTTACTTGACAAAACTATGGGCATCCAAAAATTTGATATAAACTAAACTATGAGCATGAAAATATAATACATGAAGTAAAAGCTCGGGGAGTTCACTCCCTCTTATATTTTGCATACACGTGCGTTCGGGACCTATTTATTGGGGGGGTTATTTACCTTGCAAAAAAAATTATAAGGTGATGGTATTCTACATGTAAAAAGCCTGAAAATGTTATATGTGATGGTATTTTACATGTGAACATGTTTCAGTATTTTAAAATCCCCTATTTTACATGTACATTTTTTACAAAATTTATCTACAATGAATATATTGGACCTTATTTTTTATCGCACGTTGTTCTATGAGTTTCGCCAGTGAACTCCCCGAGAGTAAAAGTTGAACTGTAGACCATTTTACTTTGACATTGATTTTTATTCCTAAAATATATCACACTCTTTATTAAACCACATTTTACTTTACAAAATCACTTTTACTATATTAAAATATTTATGGAATTAGAAGTCAAGTTCAATATAACTTTTAATATGCATCTCTTATTTTAAAAAATATAGTAAAAGGCTACTCAGTATATAAACCTATATACACATGTCTTTTCATATATGATTCTTGTTGTGTTGTATTTCTTTTCATCTATTTTTCTTGTTGAGTGGGATGTGGGAATGTGAACAATATGGGGTGTGGGAATGTTCAGAATGATGGGGTGAATACCCGTAGTAAAGTACAAAATATTGGGGTGAGAACTCGAAGTCGATCGGTCACTGAAAGGTGGTTCAGGAGTTGGTTCCGTGGAAGATAATATTGGAAAAACTACATGTCGTGGAGAGAAGTGGACTAAAGGTGAAGTTGAAGCATTGTTGGACGCATATGAATATAATTGTGTCGAATCGGAGAGACCTAACCATGGCAAATTGCAGTGGGAGTATTGTGCAAACGAGGTGAATAACAGACCTGGGAGGCCGAAGAATGCATTCTTCCGAGATGCTAAACAATGCAAAACCAAGATGGATACACTACGACATGAATACAAGAATTTGAAGCTCAAAGAGGGGAAGAGTGGTTCAGGTTCTATTGATTGGCCCGATTATTTGAAGCGACTGGACAAGATTTTGGGGAGCAACCCTAAGACCGCGGGTGTTGATGGAGCTCGTGATGGCGGCAAGAAAGCTTCAAAATTGGGCCAAGATCTAAATAAAGATCCTCCCGAATTGGTGAGTGAGAAGAAGAAAGAAGAAAAACAAGAAGATGGAGTAACTGGACAAGCCATCAATAAACCCAAGAAAGACTTCAATGATTTCCCGCTTAAACCTTTTGAAAAAGCTTATTTGGAACAAAATCAAAAATCTCTTGATACTTTATTTAAATTAGAAATGGATAAAATGGAATTGGATAGAGGAAGACAAAAATTGCAGGAGGCTTTGGTAGCTGCCATTGTGGAGAAGATGAAGACAGTAGTGGAGGTGTGGGAACTAAAAAGCGGAAGAAACCAGAAGATGAAGACATTAGTGTAAATGAGGCTCGAGATCCGGATGAATCTGACGCAACTTGGTGGATACGAAAATATCAATTGCAATGGAGACATAGAGATGAATTGAAGCAACCAAGTGCATGGTTGGGAGATGAACATATTAATGCAGCCATGGACATCTTGTGAAATTCTAAATTGAGGCACAAAGGATTTCAACGTGGAGTTTATGCTACCGAGCAGTATAAAAGTGTCACACTACCATGTTTACAACAATTATATCTGAGAGGCAATCATTGGGCTCTTGCTTATATAAATCCTCACATACATTCCTGTAAGTTATATGATTCAGCAAGGTGCCTCTCACTTTATGGAACTTCAGAGCATGAAGCGCTATTGCAAAGGGCCATTGATGTAGGAGCAACTCGCATGGAATGGGCTAATGTACAACAACAATCGGATAGTTCATCTTGTGGTTTATATGTTATTGCGTATGCTGTTGATATTGCTTATGATATAGACCCTACAAGAGTTAATTATATTGAACAAGAAATGAGGAAACATTTCTTGTTTTGTTTGGATAGAGAGATGTTAAAACCCTTTCCAAGACATGTTGGAATTGATATTGAAGTGTGAATAGGGGTTTTATTTATCTACATATTAGTACTAAAATTTTGACTTAAAATTAATACTATATGTCTTACTTGGATTTAGTAGCAAAGACTTTCTAGTGGTCTTTTTTAATCTAAAAATTTGAAATGTAAATGAAAAAATCACTATATTCGTTAATTTAGGACTTTTTCGGCATTTTGAGACAATTACAAATATAAGAACATGGATAAAATCACACAAATATTGGAGAATGTTGTAAGATACATATACTTTGAAGCGGGTGTTCATATCAAGAACCTAATTAAGAACTCATATCAAGATGGTTTAGGTAGGACGACCCAAACATTACACCATGTTCTTGTGGTCCATGTATTAAGTTGAGACAAGAGAAAGTCTCAAATTAACGAATATAGTGATAAAACAAATAAAAACATATTAGTTTCGGTTGTAAACATTTCTTTATGGTGGAATAAAAATAATTGAAAGGGATCAGGAGGTACATCCAAGTTCTAACCACACTCCAACATCTAACTACACTCCAAGTTCTAGTAGCCGGAACTCAAATCTAACCCACACTATTGTCAATGGACAATGTTGGATGAATGAGAACTCTCGCGACTTACTACCCAAGTAAAAAAAAAATGCCTAAAGGGGAGGATATTCAACCTACCTGCTGGCAGGATGTGGCAGGCAGGCACAGGGTGCCTGCCACAGCCGGCAGGATGTGTGAACATAGTCAATATTGAGTCCAACTTCAAGCACGTTGACGCAACACCTTCGACTTGGAGCTATGATGAGGCAACATCAAATTATGGGTCATCTGGAGTCACATTTAATAATCCATTAGAGCTAGATAATTTTCCCTATGCTCGTACGGATTCAACCCCTTCCTCAAACTCTTCGATTTCCATGTTTATAGCAACATTCTACCTTCCTGGCAGCATTCCCAAGTTTTTTTTAATTGAATAATATTATTTGAAAATAAGTTTTTCCAAGAATGTTTAAGTATTTGCCATTTTTCTTTCTCTAATTGATCAAAATATAAGGCTCGTTGTCGACTAGAAAGATTTACAATAAGTTCCTAATTAAAATATGATACCCCAAATTAACCCTAGGGCACCAAATAAAATAATACATGCCCAACAAAAATTACTTATTCTCCGAGATCCTATTATAGATTCTCCTCGAAGCCAATCAGATTGGTAATTCATAATAAATTCTCCTTAAATTTCTTAGATTTGATAACACAAAATATTCATAACCAAAATATTTTGTATTTGGTAAGTTTTCTTTATTTTAAATATATATAAATAAAGATAAAATTTAAATATATTTTAAATAAAGATTTTTTATTAATATGATTAAATATTAAAAAAACTTAATTATATAAATATATTTTTAACAGAGTTAGATTTTTATTCTAATCATTTTTTTAAAATTTTAACTAATGCAGTTACTTTACTAATAATAGTTGAAGTAATTTTTTTACCTTTTTTAATAAAATTATTATTTTCTATTAAAATTGAAGAAGCAAAAATTTATTTAAAATTCCATACCAAGGTTAGCACGGTTGATGATATCAGCCCAAGTATTAATTACACGACCTTGATTATCAACAATAGATTGGTGCCAAGGTTGTATATCTTTTTTTTAATTTACTTAAATCTAATCCATTAGGACTTCTTAAAGGATCTAACCATGAAGCGCGAAGATCCCAAAAACGCATGGTTTGGGAAGAGGTAATTTTATTTGAATAAAAATAAAATAGACTCATCCACTTTCATCCGACGAGTTCCGGATTCGAGCCCCGGGCACCCGATCTGTCATGATTCCTTGAGATGTTGAAAAAATAATTATTCTCATTCCACCTAAAACTTTAGGAATTTCTTTATGACCACAATACATTCTTAAACCTGGTTTACTAATACGTCCTAAAGTTGTTATCTAAGGTTTTTTTTCCTTTATATTTTAAAGTAAATTTTAAAAAATAGTTTTTATTTTCTTGATGCTCTCTAAAATTATCTATAAAAACCCTTTTGTAAAAGGATTTTTCCAATGTTTTTACTAATATTAGTAGCTGGCACTTGAACTGTTTTTGTTTTTCTTAAATTTGCGTTTCGTATAGATGTAATCATATTAGCAATGGTATCATTATCCATGAAAATCCCCTTTTACTATTGATATAAATAAGTTTTTTAAACTTGTTAAAAAGTTTCTAGAGAAAAAAATAAATTTAAATTTTTAGTTATTTTTGTTAAATTTGAAATAGAAAAAATTGGAATAAAAATCATTAAAAATATATATATTAATAAAAAATTTGATTATCAAGTTATTTTAAAATAAAAAATCAAATTTATTATTTATTTAAATGATATCTTTATTTTTAATTAAATTTTAAAATATAATCGTAAATACAATTGTAAATATGCAAATGTCATCAAATTGTTTAACGAGAATATTTTGTGACCAAAGTTGAAAATAAGATTTTGAAAGAATAGCGCACCTGATCACAATATCAATCTGCTCGTTATGCATATCCAAACGAATAATTTCATTTAGATCATGGAATCCTCTTTGCCAAAACATTTGATTACACCCTGTTATTTTAAGTTACAGTCTAAATGTATCAAGAAAATCCAAAGCATAATTATCACTTTGATGTTTTTGCAAGCCCAAATTTTGTGTAAGCTAAACCACATATTGACAATCACATGAGGAATCTCTCCTCTGTAATAATTCAATTATTCTATGAGGCAAACCCTAGACCATGTAACAAACCCTAAACCATGTAAACGCATGTTATTTTGCAAATCTATTTACGCAAAAATAATGAACTATGTGTTTTTACTTTAAATTTATTCTACCGTTATCTTAATTCTAGTCAATATATACTAATGATGGCTTATGTCACGTGTCGGGTTTATTAAAAAAATGTATCAAAAATAACTTATGAGCAATGTACAATGATGATCTCCACTAAAAAAGTAATATGTATAAATATTTCCATATTCTCATAGATGACAATAGTACCAACCTACGCATATCAACAACACATAATTTGGAATTCATTCAATAAATGTATGAAAATTGATGTGCAAATCAAATATGAAAAGTTAAATGATGATGACCTCCATTGCCGGTGACCTTCATAAAGTGTCATGTCTTATCACTCACCAAATTTAGTTAGAAAGTAGGAAATCGAAATAAACCGGCACCCCACATAGAAGTACCCCTCCATAAAATGGGTGACGTTACCCATTTTTTGGATGATGTCACCCGTTTCTCACCCATTTAAACAACGGACCGGAACTGACACATGGAACCTGGCCTTTAGAAGTCTTTGAGGCTGGAAGCTGGACAGACAAATTATTTAAATCCCCAGTCTAAAGTGATATGTTCACGACTCACATTGATGGTTTGGCATTTGAATTTAGGTTGCACCATAGGTATCATGAAAGTTAGCCAACTTCCATGCAAGTCGAGTGTACACCATGAGACTAAAGAGGAACAAAATAGGTTTAGGGTGCCACATTCATATGTTCAGGGACTTCAAATGCATGGTTGTGTGGTAGATAGCTTCGGTTTGAAATATAGTGTTGGTTTTGGGTCCCTATATTTGTGATTGTGGTACATAGTGTTGGTTTTGGGTGTCTACCTTAGTCCAAAGAATTTTCGTCTAGGACGGGGAACAATGTGAGCCTCTCCAAAAAAATCATGGTTGTTTCTTTTGTTATCTGGCTGGTAATGCCAACCATGTGCAAATGTGGAAAATTAGTTGCCCAACAAATGTCCAAAATGTTTGGTTATGTTAAATATGGGCAATAGATGTACTTATTACATACTACAAGAGTGTCATTGAAAAAGAATAGATCATTAGGAGAAAATATTACCCCTCCCCCCACCACACACACACTCACGCTTCATATACCATAGGTTCATAGCTGGTTCGACACATGTTAGCCGAATAATTAATTAAAGTTCAAAAAGTCAGTTCGGCACCTAAAAATAGTATATTCATGTTTTCGGCAATTTTATCTTTTAATTTTAAAAATTCAGCTTAAATTCATTTTCTATTTAAGCTTATATCTTGTACATCTCTCTTGCATTGAATGACAAGTAAGATGTGAGTGAAGAGTTGAGAATGCTCTGTGCTTTATGCAAGTAGAGTGGAGTGGAGTTGTGTTCAACAATGCATATGGGATATGTAAACTTTGAGGTGAAGCACCGAGTTAGACTTCATTTTTATAACACGCATAACTTTTGCATAGAGTCTTCAAATGACATAAAATTTGTTGGAGGTGGAAGATTACTTGATTTCTAAACTTTTCTTAGACCCACAAAATTCCAAAACAGTTGATCTTCTATGCAAAAATGAGCTCCGAAAAACTGTTATGAACGCATTTTAATTTTTTGATCTTTACACGGCTGCAATGTTTTGTCCATATCTTTTGCATAAAGACTTATTTTGACACAAAACTTGTTGGAGGTGGAAGAAGGATTGATTTCTCAAATTTTTTTAGTTGGAAAAAATTCTATAAAACTTCATCTTCTATGCTCAATTGGACTCCAAAAATTTGTGTACAACACATTTGAAAAGCCTCACCTAGAGTCTTGCTACTTCTTAACCCATATTCTTTGTGGACTGATGTAAGTGAGCTTGATTACAAAAGGAACACCTTCTCTCTTTCAAAATTCACATATGCTTCCACTGTAAGTAAAACTCTAGTGAGAAGTAAAAATTTCTTACTTTTCGGCAATTTTGAAAAATAATTAATTTTACATTCGGCAAGAAATGCCAATAATATTCCAAAATTTTCGGCATCTATTTTTGGAATTATTTTCTGTCGGACCAGCTATGAACCTACGGTATTGCTCAAATCATGAATATTAGACACATGAAGATGGTGTGTGTCAATGCAAATTTGTTATTGCCTCCAAAGGAATGTTGTCATATTTCTAATAAAATCGCTATACATGGGGCAACACGGATAACCATTGTGCAATTTGTTTCTTTTTGCAGCACCGCCTTTATTATGTGCGCAGGTTGTACAATATATGATGGATGAATGAATGGTCAAAGTATTGTTGACTTCATGAAACACATGAATTGGGCGATGTATATTTTGCACTTGATTGATCATTTTGATTTATTTAGATAACTCTATAAGATGAATTGGATAATTTGAGTGGCACAATATTCCTCGACAAGCTCACCATGTTCAGTGGGCTTGGGATTCGACACATTACATCCCCAAATCACAAGTAGAGATTCCTAACACCATATTACTTTGGTTCATATACGTGAAGCTATGACCTAGTTCCGAGACGAGTGGCACATATGCACTACTTTGATTTTGAGACATGGAAAATCAATGACTTTGACCCATTGTCCAATTGTTCAACTATAGTGTCGGTAGTAGGTAGCATCTGAAGGGAAAAAAATGCAAACAAGTCTTCGAGAATGTTACTTGGGTTAGGGGGGGGGGATCGCTTACTAGGTTGACTAAAAAGGTGACCATGTATATATAATATATCATTAATGCATCATGAAAGCTCAAAATGGTCTTATTTGACATTTGCATGCTATATTGTGGATGATGACATGATGCTCTTAGTTTTGGACAACCATATGAAAAACTTTCATGTTGCTATGTACATTTGGATATGATTGAAGGATTATGTTTTAAAATTTTATTCAAAGCTAGTCCTCTTTTCTTTACAACAATTGAGAGGGATTTGTATTAAGGCATTTGAAGGTTAAGTTATGGGGTCTTAGCACTCAGTTACCTTTTTCTAGCATACATCTATATTTGAGTGAGGTTTGGCTAGCTATGGATCTAAGAATGGACACCAAAAACATGTGTCGGAAAGAGATTGGACTATATGCCTAGGAAACTAGCCCCAATAATAAACATAAATGGGAGAAGGGGAGGACATCTATATGATTATTTAATGAGGGAGGTAATCTTCACTTTGACAATGAATAAGATACTCATATGAGTTTCAAAAATTAAGAGGAATGTGGCTACATCCACTATTTGGATGTGCTAATCTATAAAGTAGAACAAAGTTAAAAGTGTCCATTTAAGACCTGCTAACCTTAACTTATACTCAACTTATCTTAAGGTAGACGTGCATAATTTGGCCAATTATCTCAATGGATAACCTATGTTTGAGTGGAACAATAACAAAAATGATATGTGTTTAAAAGAAATTTGCTACATGCTCAAAATTTGGTAATCATTCTACTCTTGATAGTCAACATGGTTGTGTGGGGGGGGGGAGGAGGGGCAGGAGTTACACACTAATTTACAACTGACTGATTGTGACAAATCATAGGAGAAACAAAGAATATGAAAGAAATCCATAGATCGTTGTTAAAATATC
Source organism: Polytrichum commune (assembly GCA_950295325.1). Classification (NCBI taxonomy): domain Eukaryota; kingdom Viridiplantae; phylum Streptophyta; class Polytrichopsida; order Polytrichales; family Polytrichaceae; genus Polytrichum; species Polytrichum commune. The sequence continues at coordinate 43,651,553 of OX485807.1, forward strand.
CTATCACATTTGTAAATTCAGCAAAATCCCTATCTCTTAAAACCAAGTTAAGAATTATGACAAAACATAACATTATTCAAATTCATAACAATGTTCCGTAAAGACTCACAATATTCTACAGAATATTCCCCACATTGTGAGAACAGAAACTAACCATTTAAGACATGCTTACATTACCGTATTGTGGTGGAATGACGTGCTAAACTAAACTTCCATTGGAGCACAAGAAACTGACGTAGGGTTTAGGGTTTAGCATAGGAAAGGACGAGTTCCGATGCGGAGAACGAAGCATCCAGGAAATCGCTGAGGCAGAAGAATAGGTTGGAGAATCTGAGGTCTCCGGAGATTGTATGCTCTGGAGAAAGCACAAGGGAAGGGGGAAGGGGAGTATTTGTTGTGAAAATGGAGGACACAACCACAAAAGGGGTAGCGGAAGCGAAGGCGGATGGAGATGTTAGCAAAATGGAGGACACAACAAAGTCGGAGGTGACGCAGGGAGCCGTTGAAGGCAAGGCTGCGGAGGTCGCTACAACAGTGGCTGCGCCAACTAAGAAACTGTGGAGCGATGAGGATTTTGGAGATGTCGACATTTCCGGCATGCAGGTTACGGACCCTGATGACATTGTGGATAAGCCAGAGCACATAAGAAGCAAGGAAGTTGTGGAGCCCGAAATCATCAAGAAGGTTGGTGCTCTCCGTTGATTGTGAAGCGGCCGTAAGTCCTCGTTTGAAAATGCTTGTAAAAAGAGGTGATGGTGATGATGATGATGATGATGGCAATCGGTGAGTCGGTTCTCTGCCTAATGGATGAGCAGAAGGGAAAACCAAACCAAACCGGAGGCATTTTGGCACAAATTTTTACAGCATGGTATCTCATCTCCCAGACTTTCAATACAATAGCTATGTTGTTTGTTGTGCGATCCAAGCAATTCTCTCATAGGTAACTGGGGAAATCGTACAAAAGTTTGGTTCTCCGTTGACTTGTAAAGAGGTGATGGCAATCGGAAAGTGAGTTTTCTGCGTAATCGATCAGCAAGAGGAAATTATACCGGAGACATCTTTGTATAGATTTTTAGCATGGTATCTTATTTCCCAAGCTTCCATCACCATAAAGATGTTTTACGGAGCGTTAATCTACTCTGTGAACCTTAATAGGTCATGCCGTAGCCACACACAAATTTGTAAGTCCGTTTGAGTGTTCGTAAGAGGTGATGGCAATCGGTGAGTTGGCTCTCCGCCTAATCGATGAGCAGGAGGAAACCTTACATGAGACATCTTTACACAATTTTACAGCATGGTATCTCATCTCCCAAACTTCCTTCACCATTTGCAATTCAATACCTATGTTGTTTTGTTGTACGATCTAAGCAATTCTCTCATGGGTGAACTGGGAATAACATCATCAATCAATCATATTTTTACGGAGGCAAGCCAATATGGGGCTTGCAATCGAGGTGACTTGTTGTGTGAACTTCAATGAGTCATGCACTTGCCACACACAAATTTGAGCTCAAGGTTAGGCTTGCAAGTTTGGTGGACCAAGGTAAAATGAATGTAAGCCTTTCCATGTGCCTAAGATGATGTATCTTTGTTAGTCTTCAGGTTGAATATCGCTTTTTTGGATTGAAACTCAAGCTCAGGCCCAGATCACATTCTTGTTTGATCCAAAAAAGGGGGAACCAACGTTGAGACGTAGCTGCATTATCTTAGACACACTTATCTGGAACCCTAAAGCAATGGCCTCCAATTGTCGTAAAAAATTTCTGATTGACAATGGCCAACATCACAATGATCACAATGATCATAATCTAAATGTCTGTACTACTGGAAGGTTTTGCTAGTTGTTAGATTGAGAGTGGAATGTGGACTTGCAGGTTGCAGCAGATGATACTCTATATACGTCCGCAAAGTCATTTGAGGATTTGAATCTTACACCCGAGCTTCTACAAGGACTATATGTGGAGATGAAATTTGAGAAACCGAGTAAGATCCAAGCTGAGACACTGCCCATGATCGTAACACCCCCCTATCAGAACCTCATTGCGCAAGCGAAAAATGGTGCAGGCAAGACAACCTGTTTTGTTCTTGGTATGCTGAGCCGGGTGGATCCCAATTTGAAATTCCCCCAAGCCCTGTGCGTGTGTCCTACACGAGAGCTTGTTATCCAGGTACCGTCTTCACTCTTTTAAACCTGTCTTTCACTGTGGAGGATGACATCAAAGCATTATACATTCCTTTAGGGTTTGCAATATAAGGGGCACTTCACACCAGAGCTTGAGGGCCTGTGACCATTGAAATTTTTAAGTCTCTTATTGGTGGAAAAGGCCAAGACCATCCCAGTTCACTTTACGCTAGAGCTCGAGGGCATAAGGGACCAATGAAGTATGCATGGATGAACAAACCCACATGAATTCCTACATGGCATGAAATGGATAATGTATCATAGGCTATCGGATTTTGTGCCAAAACCAACTCAAAAGATGGGTCTAACACAAAACCAGGAGACTATGACACTTCAAAATCTCACAAGCCCTAATTGATCATATTTTATTGTGTGGAAGGGCCTACATCAGTATGATAGTAATGAAATAGCATTCGGTTGAGAGCCCAGTCACATATGTCTTTACACTATACTTCAAGGCTTGTGACCACACCAAACTCAATAACCCATGGTATGGCTTGTGGATGAGTTTCAAGGGCCCCCACAATTTTATGGTCACAGCTCTTGGCCATACTGTAGAGTACAGTGGCAGCCACTTCAATAGTCTGTAGTCTTGCCCATGTAATATGTACTTGAACATCCTAGAGTATAGATTATCATAGGTTCGTGGAATACATGGAGCTGATATTTTTGTTGCTGTGACCTCAGAACGAGGAAGTTGCGACACGAATGGCAAAGTTCACTGGGATAACAATTGCATGCACAGCAACAGCTGAAAGTGCTAGCCATCAGTTTTCGTCCATGCGGCGTGAAAAAATTGTGGATCAAGTGATTATTGGTACCCCAGGTACCCTTAAGCGCTGGGTGACAAGCAAAGTTTTGGATACAAAGAACATCAGAATATTAGTGTTTGATGAAGCTGATCAAATGCTTGACCAGGTAACAGAGTTTACCTTTAGTAAGAGATCTCCTGAATTTTTGGCTTCAGGCTGCCTAGTAACTCCTGTTATGTCCTAAATGGGAAACTACTTTCTTCTGGGACATGAGGACTTTTTTATGCTCGTCTTTGATGCGTTGCACATGTTGAGGTCTAGTTTTTGTGAACATCACTATAAAGGATGTAGTGTTATCAACTTATTTATAAATTTTCCAGGTGTTTGGGACTATCTGTAATCCAGCTTGTATAAGCAGCCTTCAGGCACTCCTGAAGCTGTGAACTGTTGAAACAAGTTCTGGCTATCTTGTTGGGAAGGGTCCTCAACTCTAATACAGATAATGTCAACAAGAGTTTCTTAATATCGACTTGGATTCTTGAAGGTATAATTACATCCTCTCATGTAATTATACCTCTCTCAGTGACATACTGAGTCATAGAATATGCATTCATCTGTATTTCAGGATGGCTTTCAAGATGACTCCCTGAGGATATTGAAGGACATCAGCAAAAATAGAGGGAACTGCCAAGTAAGCAAATTTTTACCGTCAAAGCACATCTTTTTGGTCTCTCTGTGCAATCTATAGCCTTAGGGATTTTAGTCAGGCGGATCGTTAAGAAGAAACGACCTATCAGATGAAAAGGTGGAGTGGTCTAAACTGTTAAAAATGTAAATGTATCCTTTGTGCAAAGAGTTTTAGAAAGCTGTTTTTATATGCCATAGTCTTGTATGTGGATTGTCTGGACAAATGTGAGATTGACTTCTGCTCACAAATCTGGATATGGTAATCAGTAACTATTACTAGTTTTACATGGATCTCCACTTACATTGGATCTGGGCACCATGAACCATGGTCTATATTGTTTCTCCCTATATATTGTTTAGTAACTATTAGTGGCGTGATGAGCCAATCCATGTAAATGGTGTCTGTATCTTGTGAAGAAGCCTTTTGAGTAAGAAGGGCATAGGAACTTCATAGGATTTTGTATGCCTTTCCTTTGAAGTAGCATGATGGAATAATCTTTGAAGATCACTTGCTTAGGGTAAAGGTTTAGGTGTGAAAGCATGGGTTTAATATTGGGAAGCTTGGGGATTTCAGGCATTATGAATGTGATAGTTCAGGGTATGTGCATCAACGAGCTTTTGCAACATCATCATTGACATTTATATGGGTTTGATGGTTATCAAATAAAGATCTGTATTATCTCTTTTGGTGTTGGCTATTTCAAAAAAATTGGCATCTAATGCATGTCTATATTCTTCAGGTGCTTCTGTTCTCTGCAACTTTCAGCGAGAAAGTGAAAGCATTTGCAATGAGGACTGTTCCCAAAGCAAATCACATCTTTGTAGGAGAAAAAGACTTGTCACTAGATAAAATTCAGCAGTACCAGATTCATTGTCCAGACACACGTTCAAAGATTGATGTCCTCAAAGACAGAATCTTTCCAGCGGCAGAAAAACTAGGCCAGTCAATAATTTTTGTTCGAACCCGGGGTAGTGCAAGTGAGCTCCACAAACGTCTGGAAGCAGATGGCTATAAGTGCACCAGTATTCAAGGTGGTCTTACCCATGAAGAGCGAGATCGTGTAATCAAAGAATTTAGAGCAGGGGTGACAAAGATACTGATTGCCACTGATGTGCTTGCCAGAGGATTTGACTTAGCTCAGGTATGTCCTTTAGAAACACCCTAACAAAATTTCTAGTTGTGGATGTGCACTTTTATTTCGAGCTCTTATTGTTCATATCAACTGGAAAACTTCCCAAATTTATGCCTGCATTTGGAAAGGAATTTGTGCTTGAAAGGATGAATAAAAGTGTTTGTTAGTTGGTTTCCTTTGTGTGCCAGTTCATGTCTTCTGTGATTGTTGTCTTTTTTTTCATGTGATGTATAATTACATATGCAGGATGGGAGATTAATAAGAGTGGTTGTTGTTTTGTAGGTCACTATGGTTGTCAATTTCGACCTTCCTGTGAAACATGTTGCAGATAGGCACATGCCTACAACACCTGACTATGAGACATACTTGCATCGCATTGGTCGAAGTGGGCGATTTGGCCTCAAAGGTGAAGATTCAATTGTGTTTTTATGAATCACTCTTTTTCATGAGCTACTTGACAGAATATTATTGATGATGTAATATACATAACAGCAGTCTTGTAGAATTTTAATGCCTCTTTTTTGATGAATGCCCATCATATTTTTTGCAAATCCATGACTATGCAGTGATCCTCTTTAAATGCTCATGCTAATTTGTTCAAAGATTCTATGGTGCATGCTGATGAATGTCTACATGTCTTATCACAGGTGCTGCTTTCAACCTGCTGGTGACCGAGGAAGACAAGAGGAACTTACAGAGGATTGAAAAGCATTTCAACAAAATGATTGCTGAGGTATGGCAGGCTCTGAAATCTTGATGATGGCAACATGATGGTGTATTGTTTTCTCCATTTTACTTGCAGTTTGGCTGAAATAGTGCTGTTGTGTGTTTGAGTTTCATACGATTTATTGTTAAACTCAAGGGGACTTTTTGTTGGGAGTTGGTCCCCTATGATTTTTAAGTGTCTGTTTTGCATACAATATTAATAATTTCTTGATACTTGTGGTGCATGCTTGGAGGTAGTGGAGAGGTTTGAACGAAGAACATTCCATATCAGTTCATTGAGGGCCAAATGCATTTTAGCACCTCTTTGTTCAAACCTCCACACTACCTCCAAGCATGCACTGCAAACATACCAAACATGGAAGATATTTTATGCAAAACAACAAACTCTTGACCAGAAGTCATGCTAAGATTGGAGGATAACGTTAGTGTAGTGGGATAATATGCAAAGACATATTAGAAGACTGTCTAAAAAGAGTGGGTTCGTAAATCATAACAATATACTGATGAAGTGAAAAGAGTGGAGACGTGGTGGTGTAGTAAGGAAGGAATATGGGTCTTAAATGGTTATTTTTCCTGCCTAGCCCACTTCTCCTAGGATATGAAACACACGATTAGTATGAGATGGTTAGCAAATCCAAACTAAAACCGTAGCCACTTTCCTCATAATTTTCGGATCTCATATGAATATCTTATTCATTATCAAGGATTCTTTCGCATGTTAAATGGTCATATAGGTCCCCCTCAATTATATTGACTATTGAGCCTAGAATGAATACTATATTCTGAGCATGCACTCCAATCTCTTTCAAACACATGTCCTTTTGGTATCCGTTCTTAAAGCCACACCTAACCACATACCACTCAAATATAGGTGCTAGATTATGATACCTAATGAGGCACGTGTACCTTATCATGTATTGCGTATGCCAACATTTGTCTGTGACCGTGCAGGTGGCTTGGGATGATGACAATGGCATTGAAAGAGTATTGCAGGAGGCAGGCCTTGCTTGATTCACTTAATATTACGGTGTTCCATGTTATTTCACCTTGTGCCCATTCCTTTGCATGATTTTGGAAGGACCTTGAACTACTGCAACACAAGCACATTGGTTATGAACAAACTTGTTTCTGTCAGACACCCATAGTTGAAAAGCAGTTGGAGATTAGTTGTAGCAAATATTTGATGAACAGCAACAATGTCAAGATTAATCTTTGTTATACCGTATACCAATGATGTGGTGGATCGCATTGTATCTACTCAGACTTTCAAGAACCTGTAACTGGAGACAAGTTGTTGCTATCCAGCGTACCCTCCTAGCTACCAAAATCATAAAGAGCTCAGCGAGCCTTACGATTTCAATGTCGATATCAAGGCCTGCAGTTTTGTAGACTGTTCTCCTCATTGTGTATACAAAAGAATCTGTGTTCAAGATTTGTCACACCTACAAGAGTGTTGGAGTTTTCTTAATTGCTTATCGAATTATGTGTTACATATCAGTAAAGTTATGAGCAGAGCAACAGTCTTTTCTTGATGTTACATATCAGTAAAGTTACCCCCTCCTAAATTGTGTCCACGTTCCAATCTTAAATTGGTTGAAAGCACTTGAATCCTACACAGAATACATGTTCCTCCAGAATGAAGATGAAAATAGGGTGCAAAATTTGCATGGGGGGACGTTAAAGTACTCCCATCGAACTTCTAGGGGGCATGTCAGACCAAAAAACAGGCTACCCGCCCCCCACGCCGTTGACCTGCTACGCTGGTCACTTATGGATGAAATAGAAGGATGGACGGAAGGATGCACCATGGTTTGGGTCATGTCATTCGAGGGTTTGGGACTTGTCATTCGAGGGTGTGGATGTCATCGTCATTCGAGTGTGTGAGTCTCATCATTCAAGGGGGTGGGTCTTGCCATGGTTTAGGACTGGTGTCATTCATGGCGATCCTTCACTCTCAAGTGCTGGTCACTTCACTTCACTCTCACTTCACGCTGGTCACTTATGGATGAAATAGAAGGATGGACGGAAGGATGCACCATGGTTTGGGTCATGTCATTCGAGGGTTTGGGACTTGTCATTCGAGGGTGTGGATGTCATCGTCATTTGAGTGTGTGAGTCTCATCATTCAAGGGGGTGGGTCTTGCCATGGTTTAGGACTGCTGTCATTCATGGCGATCCTTCACTCTCAAGTGCAAATCTTTCTCATCATTGTGTTTTTTCGGTGAAGGTCAATGATTTGAGAGTGATTGTTGTAAGATCCGTGAGAGATTAGAAATGTTAGGTGATGGATTGGACAGTAGGGGTGAGATTGAATGACAGATTAGATGTATTTAGGTATTGAGTGTACATGTATCCTCGCCATCTAGGGTTTCGAAATCACATATGCGAGTATTGTGGTATGTACCATACACAAGTACATAGGTGCGGTGTAGGCTCCGAGGCACCGGCGGTTGAATCTGTAGTTTATTGTGTGAGCCCAGTCCGATTCGAAGGAGGCCATCGAAGGAGAACGGTCTGATTCGAAGGAGGTTACAGCATGAATCATTTTGTGAGTCCGGTAAGTACCGGTGTTTTTCCTTCGGTGAGCCTCGAGTTTGTGTTTGATGAATATGTAGGAGTAGGATAAGGAAGGGGGAAATGGTGGGGTTTTGTGAGGAGAAATTGTTATGACATGGTTGCGTACTCGAGGGCGGCAGTATTGATTTCTATTATCCTTTGACCGTGTTGCAATTATATGATCATGTCATTCAAATTTTAAATACTGTAGTCGTATGTTGTAATACAACTTTTGTCATTCGAGGTTGTAGTCATGCTAACACCGAGTTATTCAGGGATCCACAATATGATTCGCTAGGTATATCAATCAATCAGTCATATAATATATGTGATTCGTACTTGTCATCATGTGATAATCATAACATACTGTTATTAAACCGGGTTGGTGTTCAAATGTTCAATTATTTGTAATTGTGATGTCATTCATGATTAGGATGTCATCCATGATTGTGAAAATACTAATCCCAAGTCCTCTGGGGATTCACACCATGATCATTAAATCATTTGGACATTTTATCATTAAGTCTTCTACTTTAGTTAATCAACATGATGTTGTAGTTAGATGCAAAGGAGTGCAACATAGACTTCAATTGAATATAGAAGAAATCACAACAATAAAAAAATTAATATGAAGAACATGAATAACAATGTGAATGACATAGTGCTCAATACATATAGAAGATATGTTGAAGGACACTATGATTTAATATGTTAAAGGACGCCACGTGCAATGAGTTTGTTTTTGTTTGCCTCTAATGTGTTTCAAATTAGCGAGCAAGTAAGGATGAAGTGACGAATAAGTTTTCGCATTCAAGCAAAAACAACCTGAGACTTGTCCTCTAGCCCAAAATTACATCGGTGTCTGCTATTCAAACAACCAAACAATGAATGGTTGGTCTAGAACACTGAATGACATAGATGGACATGTAATTCATTATAAATAACGCATGAACATCATGTGCAAATGGTTGGATCAATGAATGGTAGTTAAAAAACGGTGCAGGAGAAAGATGGGTGAAGTGAACCTCTAATCGTAGAGGACTGAAGACAACAAATCATACCTTATTACAAGAGCCGCACTATGTGAACGGGGTGATCTTAGTGAGTTAGGCAACTTTCGCCTAATGAAATCAGCATTGAACTTGTATGGGTAGAGATGATGATGTTGCTCACCAGAGATGAAATCGTCCAGCCTTGTCTATATAATGACAACCAACTTTTAATCTTTGTCATAACCATTCTCAGTACTGATATGGTTTGTCCACATTAAATCCTCCATTCTGAACCCACCAATAGGAGGGTTCTGAATTTTCTCTCTCAATGCCAGAATAATGCTGACTTGTTGTCCACTGAATGTTATTGGAACAACAGTGTATGCAGAAACCAGGAGGATCACAACACGGAACTAAATGATGTGCCATCCTAAACCACACTTCAACAACATATGTACATGTCCAATCTGCCATCAACCAGTTGCGCCTATCACTCTTGTATGTTTTGATAGATGATGTGTGCACATCGCCTAACAAGAGTGTGTGCATAAACCAGGAAGATCACAACACGGAACTACGGAGCCCTAGACACAAAAATGACAAATAAACACCTAGTGTAACCTAACTCTCAAATCCGATTATTGCGGCATGACGAAGTACATGTCTTGAATGACGCGAACGTGAATGACATCCGCCTGTATTATGCGTCGTTCGCGATGGATGGAACAGTGACATCCATGTCCGTTGATGACGTCAGCAGCGTGGGGGGGCGGGCAACCTGTTTTTTTTTGTTTGACATGCCCCCTAAAAGTTCGATGGGGGTACTTTAACGTCCCCCATTTGCATGTCTGCAAGTTGTTGCAGACTCTATTGTTGTTAGTTAATCCTTGAAGGACTCACTGCATCACCACCCTGACAGTGATGGGCATTTTCAGATGCAAAACATGACCAACACAGTGAAATGAACTCTAGGCCACTAATTTTTGAATGACGAGATGAAAATACCAATGTCGTAGAGCTTAGAGGAGATGTAAACTTGGTGTTCTTTGATTCTTGTGATAAGATACTTGGAAGCTCCCAAAAATTCCAAAACTACAATAAACAGACAAAGTAGTTAGCACTAAATGGCACCTTGACTTTAGAAATTTCATTCACGACTCACTAACATGACTACGGTTGTTTGTGTGAGAATCCCAAATGTGGTACAACCTGACATCAGAAGGATTTACACTTGGAAGTCAATTTTTGCTACTAACCCAGCCTGTGATTCTGTGCTTTTTGATCATTGTTTGGTTTGTTGCCACCATTCTAGTCTTGCAGATATCCGCAAAAATACAAGTTTTAGTTTTGTCATGCATATTGACAAAAAGCTGAGTATTCACAACTGCATATTGTAGTGGATCACTCACCACTATTGTGGTTGAGATTACTTTCAGCTATGTTGTTACAATGAGGTGATGCACATGCATATTAACAAAACCTGAGACCATCTTATAACTACATATTATAATGAATCATTTGCAACAAGTGTGGTCACGGTTGAGGATACTTGCAGCCTATCCTTGTGACAATCAAGTGATGACCACATCAGAGATCAGCCACTCAATGTCTGTAAAGATGATGTTATTCAAGTTTCTAGACTCCATAATACAAGTTGGACGTCGTAGGGCATCAGCCAAGAACTTAGAAAACAAGGCAGGCAGCGTGATCACAACCCTGATGACAATGTAGATGCATTCTGTGACTATCACATATTGACAACACATCTTTGCAGTCCTGACTTAGTTTTTACAGGTTGAATGTGGGTCGTTGTCCCTTGTAGGTTGCAATTTAGCACAAATTGTGAGCGTCAATGACTCAGTCAAAGTTTGCAGATGCGTCGAAGTGCCTAAATCGATGGAGAACATACTCAATATATATATATATATATATATGTGTGTGTGTGTGTGTGATGGGTCATCACTCGAACCTTTGAAAATTTAGTGAAGGGATCCTCGATGCCCACAAGAACCCTCCAACTTCCGAAACACTAAAAATCAAAGACGTTGACTTTTGCAACCCGGCCCCGATGGCAAGTTGCCACCACATCTCTGGGTGCTTGGAACTGAAGAATCTACTGGAAAAATGGCAATCTTCCGGTGTTCCTCAGAAAGGTGCTGAAGCTGTGACGATTGTCTGCAACCAGTGTTGAAGAATTTCTAGTATGTAACTGCAATTAGTACTGCATCAAGTCAAACACTGCAGCTGTACAGTACATTGCATTCTATAATTGCCTGCGAGTTCAGAAACATATTCACCCCAATTGAGGGCTTGTATATTAAATCATCTCGGTTTTTCAGGAGTCTTGACTAAGAATTCATACTTTCAGAGACACTGGCAAGCATCGGTGAGTATGTATTCAAAGTCATGAGCACAACTGCATAAACAGTCCATTCACTAACAACTGAAAATTCCATGAATCTCAAAAGCCAACTATAAAAATAAATAAATAACTGTTCTTCCATACATTCAGAGTTCCATGAATCAACCGCATTTCCATGCTATTGTGGCAAGGAATGCTACTCAAAAATCAGTTTTTCCAACAAAAGCATCATTGACCTTCAAATTGCCACGATGTCCTCAATGGCATGGAGAACACCACCTAGTATTCAAATGTGCGTTTTGGAGAACACAACAGTGATGATCGCACTCTTAGCAGAACACATGCGCAACCAGAAAATAGGACAAAAACAAAGAAAAATTACAACTGGCCACTATCCAAGGCCTAGGAGGCAACAGTCAATAAATAGGAAGAAATGAGAACGAGTGGAACATTAAGACTACAGAGTTAGAATGTGATTGGAATTATCTGTCATCTCATTACATCACCAGTTGCTTCTCATAGGACTATCTGTAACATAACAGGCCTGCAGGGACCTCTCTGGTCCATAGTGGGTAACTTTACCTAATGAATGAACACTTTCTCTCAGCAAAGTAACACCTAGGGAATGCTGCTGCTACTGAAAGTCAGGTAACTGAAAGTGTGCTGTGCACATGATACATAAAAGAATAGTACGCCTCAAATTCAATAAATGGTACAAACATTTTCAACCGCTCCAAGTAAATAGGATAAAATTCTGAACCCATGCTACTGCCAACAGTTGGGAAGTATCCTACATGAACCAATGTGAAGGGAGTAACAAAATTGTGCTTCCTTCAATGCTTGACTGATTACAATGATGTTGAGTTTGATGGGGTCAGAGAAACTTTAATCTGAAGAGAAATGTCCATTGAAGTGCCTGTACACATTTCAAACGCTCCATGAGCATAATAAACAAGGGAGCAGTTTGGAATTCTGCACAACAAGAGTCATCCATGCATCAACTAACGCACTTCAGTCTGAATAACTTATATATATTCTTCATCAGAAGTTACGCAATGAAGTATCCCTATCACTACACAATAAATTATGGTAGTACAAAGAGGAAGGACAAATGGAAGACTCACCTCTTATTCAATTTTTCAACTGCATCAGAAGCCAGCAAAAGGGTGTCACTTGCACGCTCCTGTACTGTGTACAATTCTTGGCCACCCCTTGCTCGGACAATTACCCAAGCATTTTGCTTGGTCCGGACACAGACTTCAAGATCTGGGTCATGTTGAGAGGCCTGTCTCTCGGATCTTCCCTTCTCCAAGTCAATGTCTGCCCGTACCATGTTAAGTGTACCTAATGATTCCTACAAGAGCAACCCAACCATGTATAGTACATCAGGATCCAATTCAAGCTGTCATGACAGAATGTACTATAAATTTTCAACCTCCAGTTTATCAATCTACAGAAATACAATAATAAGTGTCAAATACCTTGGAGAGTGTAGCAACTTTGCTTGGAGGGGATGCTTTAGAAATTTTACTGCTGTGATCGCAGTAAAGATAACGGTACCCAGGAACATGAGATGAGTTCACCCCTGCCCATTCTTTTGATAATCTTTCTTCGAGTTTCTGAATCTTCTGCACCCCCTACATGTAGAAGAAACACAATGTGAAGATTCTTGATTGAAACTGCTGGACGTTTACTGTTGGTGCATGTCAACAATTAGCACATAATTCAATGAAACTTCATTAAGGTGCCTACCTTCTCAAGGATCTGCCCCCATAGCAGAGAGAGCCCGTCTAAACCACTGACAGATGATTGAGTTGGAACCAGCAAAACTAGAGTAACCGCACGACATTGATATATACACAACCGCATCTGCTCCTCTGTATGCTTTAGCCAGATTGTAGGACCCAAGGGATGAGATCCTCTAGAATCAGGTCCCCAAGCATCAGTAGTCAAAAAATCATCAGTGTCTTTCCACCATGCATCAGGTTGCATGGGTCTTCGCACCTGACTCTTAGCCCCATGTCCATGTGGAGAGGAATCTTGTTGGTTTGTGGTTTCTTGTGTAGGAGCTGAATTTCCGTTGTTCAGTGGGGTCCGAAGCTTTGCCTGACCTACATGCACAAGTGTTTGGTTTTCAATAAAAACGCCATCATTGTCGCCTGCACTACCATTTAACTAAACAACTATTCCAGCTAACACCATGTGACCACCCAGATCAAACTGATATTCACGTGAAACAGAAATCACCCACTCCTCAACACAAAAGCAGCCCTATAAGTATTCCTTGTGTGGAGGAGATTGAGCTCTCTGGTTCCAACCACAAGATGTTAATGCTTCAAACTTACAACTCATATTTGATGCTGACATATAACGACTTGGATTTTTAAGAAAGTACCATTTGTTGGTGCTGGGGATAAGCTCAACAGTTGAAACTTCCGATTGCTGGCCCGCAAAGTGGTAGCAAGGGAGATTGCTGCTGGTGTTAAACGAACTGTTGCATAGCTGTACAATGTTGCAGTATCATCCTAAACACAAAAACATCATAAGGTGCACAATATGAGGAATTATGAAGAAGATTCAACCCTTGATTGCTACAAGTGACAATCAGGACAGACCACAATTTTGTAATAATCCATATAATAAGTAAATCCTTATATTGGGAAGATAGGCAGCAGAACTCAGTCGTTTCTAGAACATTTGTCCTGTAGAATGTCACCCTTTGCAGACCCATATGAGAATGGTATTTTTTAACGATGGCTAAGGATAAGCATTGGCCACCTTTCCAAGTATTGACTTCTAAGGACTGGCCTGATTTGAATGGAAAGTCCTCAGAAATTTCCAAAAAGATACCTACGTAGATCAAAGAGTGCATATGGAATGCAAAGATTGCTGCCCTTCAAGACCAAAAGGGCCTGTTTTAGTCCTGCTATGTTCCAACACGTGCATAATTAATCTGCCAAAATCAGGTGCAAACTCTTCCTGTACAATTCTAGACCAATTGTGTTGCAGCACTCTCTCACAGTAGCAACTCAATCAAGTCAACAAGGGATAGCTCAAACCAGAATGTGGAAAGGACACACATACTGCAGGCAATGTGCTCAACACCAGGTAGTTGTGGAAGAGCATCAGGGTGTGGCGCACTGTTCCACCACCAAACCATGACTCCAAAAGCCCTACCACAGACTTCAACAGAATTGCACAGGTTAATGTACTGTTCTCAAACCTTCTGAATAGTCCATTAAGAAGGTTCTAAATACCAACAGAGCATCATCTTCATGATCAAAGTCCTCTAGGAGTTGCACACAAACATATTGGCAGCTAGTGCTTTCTCATAGACTCCTGCTTTTTGTATGTCGTCTACATAGTTATGTCTATGTTACATGCACATACTTGGAGAATATGAAAGGTTGGACAGAAGCTTCATAAACTGCTAGGAGAAGTGTTACAAAAGAATTTTGAACCAGAAAAACATTTGGAGATTATGCCAACCTGAGCGTGAAGAAGGGTATCACGGTCCAGGCTGGTCGGCTCAATGGTGCCCCGCTCTACCAGACCCTCTCCTACAGAAGGCAGTCTTAGCTTCTTACCCACCACAAAATCTGCAAGTACAAGTAGGATGACAAGGTTAGCAGCAGATAGAACACAACACTACATCCAAAGGGAGCCCTAGAACCTGCAACTCCTGCCTCCGCACAGTACTGGCACTTGCCCCCAATTGAGCTAGGCAGAATGAAGCAATGTACTCAATCCAGGCAGATCATACATACTCTGGATAAGTTTGTTCACAGGAAAATGTATATATTACCTGCAAGGTAATCAGGAAAAAAGGCATGCAAACAGCTGCGAGCTACGTCTCCAGCAGGATGCTTCTCTAATAGTCCTCGAATGGAGCCAAAGAACATGAGAAAAAGGTCATGAGCCTCTTTCAACACTGCTTCTACAGCTGCAACTCTAACCTCCTCTTCCCCTTCTTTGCTCTTTTCTACAACCTGTTGTAAGAAAGTTGACCCAAAAGTGTCAGTCTCATAATAGGGTTCTGGCCCCGACAACTGACCCATCAGGGAAGTCCAGAGCCTGAGAACAAAGAAATAATTCGTTTCAACACAAATAATTTTTCAGATCAGATTCTCACCATAACCATCCATATGTCAGGTTCACAATTTAAGAAGATATGACAATGTCCCTCTGCCTGCATCAACTGGCAAGGTTTCTCAGGCGAAAATATCCTGCCAACAATAACATAACAGGTGATGTCATCATCTTCAAATTTACAAGCATGTTGCTCGACAATAATACACAATTTGCATAACAAATGACACAAAAACATGATGAAGCAAAACATAGAGACTTAGAATAAGTAGTACCTTGTGAAAGTGATGAGACCTTCACTTAGACCAACCACAGAGAGCTGGGAAGGTAAAGGGCAGTCTAATGGAGAAAAAAATAGAATTTTATCCAGCTCATGGCCTTCCTGCTGTCCTCGCCGCATATCAAAGACACAGACCTACATCACAGAAAGGAAATGCACTGTAAGATACAAGCATCACTCGCAAGAGCTTGTAATATGACAGATTTGAGGTTCATCTGATAACTGCACTCTCAAGAACTCAAGAAAGTCCAAATGTCGTTAAAAATCTGGAGTGCCCAACGTTGAGTATCAGCTACAGCCATTTTATCCTAGCTACCTGGTTCAATACAGAGTGTCATACGCACCCTATGTCAATGATGTTGCACATGAACTTTAGGACCTTAGTAAGAACAATTACTATTTACACAATGTGATTTTGATGCCCGTATATAACTCCACATTCATCTGCACATGTATATCACAATTTGGAACATGTATATGCAACGTTTGGAACCTGTTATTTGGCAATTATCATATCCTTCTCGTTATCCAAACTAAATGTGCTACATACCCATCAGGTTCTATCAACGACTCCTTACTCACTAAATTGCAATTTGAGATTACAACACCATTTCAGACATTAAGGAAGCTCGATCTCATCGCTCTCATTTTTGGTAACTAGGAGCTAACATTTGCAAGAAGGAGGCCTGATAAACTCAAGCAAGAACACAACCACAAGTTTCATGTAGATCTCTCTCACAACCTGGCAGAGTAGTACCCCTACCGATTGCCTTCATGAAGACATTACAAAACCTAGCCATGTAGATGACGAAGAGCGTGTCTAGGTGATAATATCCACCTATATAACTCCACATTTTTCGGAAAATTAATATCATAAATTCTGCGTTTGAAATGTGTTATTTTTAATTCTCGTATCCTTCTCGTCATCCAAACTAGATGTGCTATTCCTTACTCGCTAAATTGCAATTTAAGCTCACAACACCACTTCAGAAATTAAGGAGGCTTGATCTCATCGCTCTCGTTTTTCGTAACTAGGAGTTAACAATTGCAAGAAGGAGCCCTAATAATCTCCAACAAGAACACAACCGCCAGTTTCATGTAGATCTCTCTCACAACCTGGCAGGGTTGCACGCACCCCTATTGATTGCCTTTACGAAGAAAATATAAAACCTAGCTGTGTGGATAACGAAGAGCGATAATCATAGAATCAATTAATATAAACCTCTAGGGCTCTTGCAGTCGGTAACATATATAGGTCACTAAAACCTAACACCTATTTTCCCATGTGGCATTTGATTCTGCGACGGAGAAAGGCTTAAATTACCTGCATAGACTCTGCCCACGCCCCCATGGCCACAAGATTGGCGAAATCCAGGCGTCACTCCAAACATCCAGGCAGACCTCCTCCCGCAACTGAAACCGGAACAACAACGCGCCAAAAATAATTCAAATTTCGCAAGGATTCGCACACCACGGGCTGCGGCATCTCGTCTGCAATGTCCACGTCGCACCACCGACCATGGGAGTGATCAGATTCATCGGTAAGAGAAAATTTGGTTGGTAAGTTAATCCACCAGCCGCGTGAAGAAACCGGCGCATTCGATGATCAGAACACAGCGTAGGCTGAATTGAAGATTGTGTCGGTATTCAGGGTTTCCATCGGAGTGCAGGATCGATCGAAATTTTTGAGAGATGCGGAGCGCAACGCCAAAGAGGTTGGTGCTTATGCATGTGGTGAGGCAAGGAAGAAGGAAGGAAGAGGAAGAGCAAGCGGAAGCAGGGGAGCTGACGTGGTGTCCACGTCAGCTTATTTCTGTACGCCGGCTTCTTGGTCTACCAGGGTGTCAGGCCATTGGGTGATTTGTAGTGAGGGCCAATTCACAAGCGAGCCAAGAGCCGTGACCACGAAATTGTGAGAGCCAAAAGGAAGTGTCCAAAGGCCGTCCCAAGACACTTCCAAAATCATGTGATGTGGTCACGGGCCCTCAAGTGTAGTTTGAATATGTGAACGGGCCTTCAACCGAATACTATTTCAATAAATTCCTATTCATGTGAGATCCTCACATAAAATAAAATAAAATAAATCAACGTTTGTGAGATTTTGGAGTGTCTTGGTTTTGTGTTAGGCCTACTTTCAAGAGGTGGTTTTTGAAAATAATCCAAGTGACCATAAAACGTCATTCATTTGACGTCACGTAAGAATCCATGTATACTTTACATCCATCTTGTACTCACTTACTCCTTTGCTCCCTCAAGCATGGTGTGAAGTGAACTTGAACTACCAATGGGTTCGATCGATGGAGTGTTTTGTTATAATTTCCAAAACATGTAGGTAGAGATGTCATTGAATTTTCCATCAGTTGTTTTGTCAAATAAATTCTTTGCAATTATGACATAGGTGCAAATACGTATCTCAACAAAGAAGGGCGCATAACCAAAAAATGAGAATTTTACTAACTTGGTTGTTGGCACTTTAAGCCTACATTTTGTGATGTAGAGCCCCTCACGTTGTTGGTGGCGAGTATACACCTCAAAATCTTCCACCATTTGCGCAAGCAAATGGAGTGCATTGCAGTTTCCCCTTGTGAAACCCATTGTGTACCTCTCTATGTTGCTACTATGTTCAATGTTTTCCACCGCTGCCCCTTCCTCGACTATGTCGCCTTTGTTTTGTGCGGCATTGCGAGATATTTGACAACTATTTCAAAGGCATCCAATCCTTTGTGCATCATCACAGTTTATGTCTGCGAAAATGACAACCAAAGACCCTCTAATGCGCCCTCTTGTTTTTGCACTAGGTCGAAGTGATGGGTGAGGGTGGGAGCATTCCGTGATGGAGCAGGGCACATGTGGGGTTTGCAGGGCCATGTGGCAAAACCCGCCACGGTGGAAATTATGCAGCTTGCGTTTCATGGATAGTGACGTGGCTCTCTGTAACGAATTACGTTACAAAGTTAAGCGGATTGTGACATGTGGCACAATTGGCAGGGGGGAGGTCAACGGGAGGCTAGGGGATCTAGGGCCAAGAAGGCCTCGTGGGAAAGTGTTGCCCTACCTTTTTTTGGCCGGTGTTTGTAACGATGCGCTAACAACTTTAGATTGTTGGGCTGGCATATCCTCTAGTGGGTGTGTATAATGTTAGGGAGCTATTGCAACATCGGTGAGCTCTGCTGAAATTGAAGGCAATGTGGTGTTTATAGATATTGATGATGAAGTGATTTCGAACATGCGATGTGAGTATGTGCAAGTTGACTATGATTTGTTGGGGAACCTCCTCTTTATGTTGAGGGTGTGACATCAATCGCAAGGTTCTTGACCTTCCAATACTACCGGCCAAGTTCTTGGAATAGGAACTTGCTATAACTAACTATAGCAAGTCAATATAAAAAATACTAGACGAGTATATCATGCAATTGGAAAAAAATAACATTGAAGAAGGCAGAGGTGACAAGGCTAGGAAGAAGAAGAAAGAACAAATGAAATCAAACAAGAGGCAAAAAGTAGTGGGTAAGTTTTTGTGGGAGGAAGCCAAGAAAGTTTGTTTGGCTTTAAAGGAGTCAAAGAAGACATTTGATTTGCGATGGAATGCGAATTAATGCATGGACATGGGGGAGAAACTCCACAATGATGTCAAAAACAGTACTTTACTCACCACCAACATGTCCAATGGTTGTTATTGCAAAGCCATACCAACACAATGCCACCATAATATGGGCATTGTGATCGCATGCCCCCCATAAAGCAACAAATAGTGAGGGCCTCAAGTGGGCAAACTGGATTTTGTAGAGCTTCCTTTGTCTTATCAACTAGATCCAAGGTATCCAACCATATTGCAAGAGTGGACCAAGTGAAATTCATAAGCCTATATTTTGGATGTCAAAAGCGCATGTGTTTCTCTTGTTTATCCCACTCACATTTATCCTCATTGTCTTACAAAAATCACTCAACAATTATACATTGCAATTATAGTTAGGCATACTTGGCTCCAGTTATTAGCAATATGAGGTAGAAGGTAAAGTAGGTTGACAATCTCCAAATCAATGAACATAGGGCATCGTTTAATGCTCTGTTGACTTAGGGTAGGCATGTATATGCCGGGCTTCAAAGATGTACTACCCCCAATTATGGGGAGCCCTAAGTAACAATAAAAAAAAAACTAGTCTCATTGGACACTTTGACATTTCATTTTGGTCACATATAATATCCAATTGAAGAGAAACTACATTAGCGGGGTTGTTTTGCATTCGCGAACCCTTGTGATTTTCAACACATATTCCAACTTCCTTTACCACTTGAACAATCTCAAAAAAGGAAAAAAGAAGAATTAAATATTGAGTATTGCTTCAACTATAGAGGCCCTAAGGAACATATGATTTTGTTATTTGACTATACTAGTCATCTTTCAAATGATGTCACACCCCTATAGAGTTTCCTTTTGGTCAAACAGCCACGTGAGAAGGGCAATAGAAAAGATCAAGTAAATTGACCATCCTGAGCTTGGACTTATGTCAGCAGTGGGGTTTGAACCCACGCCCCCTTACGAAGACCAGAACTTGAGTCTGGCGCCTTAGACCATGAATACCTCTCTGAGGTTAAAGAGAAAGAGAATACAAGCCCAAAAGGGCGCCCAAACCGGGCGGGAGGGTGCAGAGCACCGGGCCCGTTGCCAGCACGACGGCCAACAGCGGTTGGGGGCCACACGTGGCAAAACAAGCAGAAAACACAACTAATCATCAAAGCAAATGAAAATACGGGGAATCCCACCAACAAAAGGGAGGGAGGGAAAGACAGGGGGCCAGGGGGCCCTCCAAAGCCCGGTCAACAATCAAAGTGTCCACTGCTGACACGCGGGAGACGTCGGGCAGGAGTGAGCGAAGCCGGACACGCTCTCCCGCCCTAGCCAGGAGGCGGGGGAGAGGTGCAGGGCGGAGTCTTCAAACGAAGTGGGCGTCCCAAGCGCGTGAGACCTTGCCGTTGAGCAAGGAAGAGCTCAGAGCCGGAGAGGTGAGGCTCGGGGTTAATCGTAAGCATCGAAGACGGAGTAATCGTCGTTGTCCCATTCGAAGTTGAACCTGGTGCGGCCAAGATCCGCAGCCCAGAGCCACACCCCATACAGGGAGCCATGAGTCGGAACCCCAGTAGCCCGAAAGAGGACCATACAGTCTTCTTGCGTGAACACTCGGGGGGCCTCTGGGGAGGCATTAGCAGTAATGCGGTGGAGTTGTCTCTCCAGGCGCATCATTCGAAGTTCTTCGTCCACTTCCTGGGCGACTCTTGCATCGAACTCGGCTTTTGAGAGTCCGAGACGTTCATGTGGGGGTCGAATGGGGTTTCTACGTGGGGCTTCAGCAGCAGTAGGGTAGTATCGCGCAAAAAGGGTTCCCCCACGCACCATAGGTGGTGTAAGAGTGACTCTGTACGGCATCAAGGGGTTGTGGTCCACATTCTCAACCGTTGGTGATTCCGGTCTGGTGATCACTGGGGGGGGGGGGGAGAGGGATGTCTCTATGCCGGGGGGAAGAGTCAGAAGTGGCAGCTTGAGCGTGCCGAGGGGGAGCTGTGCCATGCCTCTTGTATGGGCCGAAACGGCACTTGGTCTTTGATCTACTTGTCGGCCTGCGCTTCGGTTCCGGGTACGTCGTTTCTACCCTTGGGGGGGATTGGAGAGGGGCGTGCCTGAGTTCTGGAGTGGGGTGTTCGTTGGTGTGACTGGAGGAGCCCGAATTGAGCCAATCCTGTTGCCTTGTATGTTCGATCTCCTGTAGGAGGGCGTCCAACTCATTGGATTCCTCTCTCTCAGTTTCTTCTTGCTCCCGAGTTGTGTGTGTGGCAACCGATGTCTGCCGTCTAGCGCTCGGTCCGAAGGTGCACCTAATTTTCTGTCGACTTCGAAGGGGAGGTCGCGTGGTTGTCGATTTGTTGGGTGTGCGATTCTCAGTTGTCTGAGGCCTTTGGTTTTCCCCCTCCCCTGGGTGAGGGTTCTGCCTCGAGTGGTGGTTCGCTGTATTCGTGGTGGGATCATTCTGGTTTAGGTTTGTGAATGGCCTGCGTTCACTGTTACTGTCCTCCCTGACAATTTCATTATGGAGGTTTCGGTCGCTCTGGGTCTCTGGAGCATGCTGGGTTGGTGAGTCAGGGTGTTCCCCGGTGTTCGCTTGACTCTGTGTGTCATTGGGTAAGGGGAAGTTGTTGCCAATTTCATCCAGAAATTCCTGCACACGCACTGGGAAGTCCTGTTGTGCGACGAACTCTGCTTCAGAGTCGGGGGAGGGGGACCTCCTGATGATTCGGATTGGGGAGGCCATCCAGGCCCCCAGTTCTTGAGGAAGGAATTCTGCGGGTGGGGTCAGATGCCATTTGATATCTGTGTTGCTGAGTCTACCGAAGATATCTGCTGCCGTCCATACCTTCTGAAAACAAGAAATTTGTTCCTGACGTTTTTCTTCATTCCGCTTGTGTCTGTGTAACTCTTTGTACACTTCCATTGCACAGTAAATAGTGTTCTTCCATGCATGCCAGAGTACCAGTCCTAGGTGGAATCTTTCATCACTAAATGCATGTGCCACTCTTTGGCACCAGATTGCCCATAGGAGTTGTGCCCTTAGGACATCCCAGGGCGTTTCAGCATTGATGGTGAACGCGGCTGCCATATCCCACTGGAGGTCGGCTTCGACACTGGGGCCACTAGGTTCAGTCAGTAAGCCTCTACTTATTTCCTTCCAGGTTGTATATGCTTGTGGTTGACCGGATGTACTCCTGATTCGGCGAAAGAGGGTCCATGCTCGTTGTACCTCCTCACAGTCCGCGAAGGCGTGAGGTAGCGTCTCTCTGTCTTGTTGTGCACAAATCCGACATGCTCCATTGTGGCCCAGCCTTTCTCTCTAGGCCCCGACTGGTACCCCTTCCGTCAGAATAAGCCATTGCAATGCCGAAACCTTTCTGGGCAAATATGGATGCCAAATTCTATTAAAGAATTTGGCTCTTGTCTTGCTATCTATCCCTGCCGCTTCAAGTTCAGCATCGACTGGCATCTGGTGGTTATCCTGACGGAGTGCAATTCGGTAGCCGCGTTTTGTTGTGTAATTCAGGCTACAGGTTTCTGGTAAGATCCCTATCCGTCTCCAGTTCCAATCTTTTGGGTCCCATTCTAGTTCTTCTCTGCATTTCTGTCCCCATAACCAGAGAGATAGTTCAGGCGGTGTGTCTTCAACTGGGTTGAAGTCTAGAATTGTGTTTTTAAGGCCTATTGTGCGGACCACTCGCACTTCTTTTGCGTCAGGGGGTACTATTTGGTTTTGTGCGAGCAGCGTTAGCTGCTCGCTCTGTTCCTTCTTATACTTTGAAGCCTGAATGGGTTCTGTGTGGTGTAAGTGGTAGACAACTTTCAATTGGCCATCCTCCTCATATTGTGCTAACCATTGGCCTGGGGTGTGGGGTGGTCTAGGTGTCGCTATCCAGGGAATGTTGTTTACCATTCGAGCATATAGTTGGGGGGCTACTCTCGTCCTTCTCAGGTGAATGAGTTCTTGAAAAGTACGCCACCCTTGTCCATTTTCCTTGATGATGTCTTTGAGGGATTGAAAGCCCCTCTCCGCCCACCACCGCATATTCGATCGAGCCTCCGTACCCCACTGGATGCCGAGTTCATTGGTGAGTAGTCTATTTCCGAACAATGGTTGTCTCATGATTTCGGCCCAGCTGGAGGGTGTTTGTTGCTCAATACCTGATTGGAGTGTATTCCAGGCTTTCATTACACCTTGCCACATTGTAGACCCTTGCGTGGCCAAGTGTGGGTTATTCATGATCCAGTTCGAATTGTTGGGCCAGCGCCCTCTTCTGGATTGCCTAGTTTGAGCAACCCGGTGCCTGACCAAGGATTTCCAAGGTTCATACCCGTTGCTCATGCCTCGAATCAAGAGTTTCACTAGGAGGGCTGAAGCCTGCCACTGTGGATCTATTATTTTAACGCCTCCACGTACTATAGGTAACACTGCCGTAGCCCCACTTCACTCGGGCTCTTGCTCCTGTGTCTTTTTTCCCCGACCACATGTAATTTCGAACTGTTGCTCTAACCAACTTGAGTGCTTGGTTGGAGAAGTCCATACAGGAAGCAAGGTACCAAATGGAGGATAGGATGATTTGATTTGACACCATTATTCTACCTGCCAAGGAGAGTTTGTGTCCGGCCCACCTGTGTAAGTGTTTGCGGATTTGTCCTAGCATTTTATTGTCCTTTTCCTGTTGTGAGAGTTGAGTTCCAAAGGGGTAGCCTAGGTATTTTGTGACCTCTCCTGGTTGTAACCACTTGAGGCCAGCTTCTTCCCCCCAAGACCATGCTCTCGGAGTGTGTGAGATCCACACACCTACTGACTTGTGGAGGTTTAGCTTGGCTCCGGAAGCAGCTCCAAATTTATTGATCACATCAACGGCCTTGTCCATGTTGGCGCTGTTACCCTCGAGTAGAAGTAGGGTATCATCGGCAAACATCTGGTTTGTGATGAAGGAGTTATCAGGTAGGCGAAGGCCTTTGACGTGGCAGTCCGGATGTTGTAACATTTGTCCAAGCACGTCGACTATGAGTAGGAATAGGTATGGTGCTAGTGGGCAGCCTTGCCTAACAGATCTTTGTAACTTAAAAGGTTGTGATTGTTCACCATTGACGATTATGGTGGCTGAGGCTGTGCGGTTTAAAGACATGACTTGCCGGATCCAGGTTTCACTAAACCCCATCTTGCTCATAGCTTGTCTCAAAAAGGTCCAGCTTACCCTATCGTAGGCTTTTTCAAAGTCGAGTAACATCATACTCATATCTTGGTTGCTTTCTAACGCCCATTCTATGGATTCGAAGGCTAAAAAGAGGTTATCTAGTATACACCGGTTGGGTACAAAGCCTGTCTGGGACGGTAAAATCCAGTGGTGTAGTAGGGGCTTCATTCTATTTGCATAAATTTTTGCTACCAGCTTGTATAGTGTGTTCAGCAGGGAGATAGGGTGGAAGTTTTGTATGCGGGACCTATCTTCGGTTTTTGGTAAGAGGGCTATCTTGCTAACATTTAACTCCTCACTGATGTCAGCTTGCTCTATAGATTCTAATGCAAAACTAATTATGTCTGGCTCGATGTCCTCCCATAGTTCTTGATAGAACTCAGCTGGTATACCGTCCGTACCTGGTGTTTTTCCAGGAGGGAGTTGCTTCATGGCTTCCTTAACTTCTTCTCCTGTAATGGGTCTTAGTAATTCTGCATTGTGCGTTTCAGTGACAGTTACCTTTATGTATTGGAAGCATTCCTCCCTCACTGCGTGGTTGTTCTCCACTTGTTCTTCCGCCGTGTACAAGTGTTTGTAGAACCTGAGTATATGCTCTTCCAACTCTGCTTGAGAAGTTAATGGTCTGCCCTCTTCCATCATGAGTGTTATGGGCGCTCGTTTCCTTGCACCTTGGTGATGCTCGAAAAACTCTTTCGTGCACCTGTCGCCCACTCGAGACCATTTCGAGAGGATCGCCGTTTCTTGAAATTGAAGTTTCTGTTGCCTTACTTCGTGTAATTTGACCTGTGCAGTACTGAGCCGATCCCTTGCTTCACGTGAACCCCAATTGTTCTGTAGTTCGGCCTCTGCAGAAATTATGTCATCGAACTGAGCTAAGTACGTCTCCTTCCATTGCTTTTTGTGAGTTTTAGTGAGTTCTTCTGATTTCTCTCTGATGGTTGTGTTGGCTCTGACTACTTTCTGGTTCCATGTGGTTAATGTCTCATCCCCAATGGTGTTCTTCCAGGTTTCTAATAGGGCAGCTTTGGTCTCAGGATTGACTAGCAAACCTTTATTGAAAAAAACTGGTCTTCTTTTCCTTGGCCTCGGCTCACCATTGAAGTGGAGGATTACCCCCGCGTGGTCGGACACGTTCGACAAAGTCGGTAAGATTTCTGTAGTGCCTCCTATGTTTTCAATGAGAATTGGTATGTATATTCTATCAATTCTAGATTGAATCATGGATGCGTCATTACGTGCATTGGACCATGTAAAGGCTTTGTCAGATCGTCTCACATATGTGCCTATATGAAATGCATCTCTACACCCCAACCTCAGGAGGAGTCTATTCCAAGCTTCTAACTCCCTCCTGCTAATGGTCGTGTTGGCGGATCCTCCCTGTTTATCACTGGTTTGTTCGATGTTGTTGAAGTCGCCCGCTAATATCCAGTGGGCATCCGGGAGTTCCGTGTTAGTGGGATGGTTCCAGAGCATCGCTCTTGGGCCAGGTTCGCTGAAGCCATATGTGTTGATTATCCCAATCAGTAGTGTGGGACTTAGCTGGATTGTTATGTATTGTGCCCGTCCTGGGTATAGGACTCCGTGGTTAATGATGCAGTCTGTCAATCTTTCTGAAATAATGATTCCAGTCCCTCCCTTGTATTTTGTGGTTCTTGCAGAAAAGGAGCCTTCATTCCAGAAGCTACTTCCTTTTCGGAATTCGATAAATCTTGCCTGCTTGAGGCTTGCAGCCTCAGGTAATTTGGTTTCCTGCAGCAGTAAAATGTCTGTAGGTGGAGAAGAGTGGGAGAAGAGGTCCTTAATCTCCCGTCGTTTCTTATTCCCGGCGAAGCCCTGACCCAGACCCCGGGTGTTCTGGGTCGCTATGGTGAGTATGTCACCCTTCATGCTTGTGGGTTGGGGGGGGTTTCGGATGGAGGGACCTCCACTTCGCTAAAGTCTGTGGCTGGGTTGTTGGTATCTGGAGATGTGTTTGAGGTGGATGGTGTGGTTGGTGACAGCCCCTGCATGTCTTGCCATAGGTAATCATGCTCCTCTACCTCATGAATTTGGTCGGTGTGGGTATTGCGCAGCTTCTCCTGCAGTTCTGCAGGTATTTTCCTCCATCCTATCTCTCGTCCTTTCCTGACTTTGATTTTGTTTTCTGGTACTTCTATCGTTACGTAAAGGGTGCAGGTGTATTCCCCGTCGGCGTTGCTTGCCCAATGAGAGAACCAACGTCCTTGTTCCCATTTGTGAATTGGGGTAGTATTCTGGTTGTTGAATATCAGAATCTTGTGTAAGGATTGGGACAATTCGTTTACTATGTGTTGTCTAGCACGCTGTGCAGTCCAGGGGGTGCCTGCTAGGAGCTCTGCTATGTGAGCTATGACTATTGGGGTGAAAGGTTGGCTGCAATTATCCACCAGGTATTCCGTATAAGTGTGATTCTTGGAGATGAAAGGGATGACTTTGAGCTTCCTCCGAGGCGTTGTGGGTGTATTAGGAATACTGAGGACATCCCACAGGTCGTCGGTCAGGCGGCCAGATCGGTATCCTTGTCGTGTGATGGGTGCCGAGTCCACGCTTGGTGTTTTCTGTTTGCCTTTGTCTGGTGGATGACTGTCGGTTTTCCTTCCTCATACAAATGCATGTGGTGTTCCTATTTGTGTGGGTGCTGGTGACGCCGATTTGTTGCTCCCCATCCCAGGAGAGCTGAGCTGGGGAAAATTGATGTCATTGGGTTGTAGCTCGGGAATGGGGTTGTTCTCTGTGACTTGGGGCGCTGGTGAGGCAATTGGCGTCGTTGGTCTAATTGTCTCAGTTGGGTTAGTGGTTTCTGTAACTATTGGTGTATGGTTTTCGATGACAGGCTGTTGGGTGGGTAGTTCGGGGGTTCCTTCCTTCCTCTGTTCTGTGTCCTCCTTGTTGGGTAACTGGGTCGCCGGAGGTTGATTGCTGACGGTGTGTCTCATCTGGTGATCACGACGTTGAAATTTTGTTTCCCTTCTCGGACATTGTCTGACCTGATGGTCCCTAGAACGGCATCTGCCACACTGGTGTGGCAAACCGCTGTATTCCAGATTGTATTCTACGACGCCCTCTTCATCCAACCTAGGGAGAACCACAGTCTTTGGCAGATTATCTAAGTCCCTGACTAGAATGCGGATTCGGGGTCCGAAGAGCTTGGCCCGGTACGCCTCCGAGTTGTCCACTGCAATGACTTGACCAATGTGTCCGCCTATTGTTCGGAGAAATGACTCCTCCCTGAGAATCTGACACAAGTCCACTATTTGCAGCCAGATTGGGTAATCCAGCTGCGCTTGCCCTTGACGCGCTGAGGCATCAAAATGCGGTCTCCAGCTTGAAAACGTGATGTTGGCAGACTCACACACTAGCTCAGTTTGAGTAAGGGCGTGGATTCTGCCTTATGGGTTGCTAAATGAGATCTCAAACAGATTATTAGCTTTGAGGGAAATGAAATTTAGGGAATGGTGCAGATTATCCCGGGCCCAAGCTGTGAGAGCTTTGATCCCGGGGTGCTTACCTTGGATACGACCGAGCAGGGATACATTTGCTTTCTCGGCGCATGTCGTTCGAAGTGTTGCGAGGAGGTCCTCGGGTAGTGTGACCACTAACTTGTCTGTGGTTGGTGTGTGTGTAGCCTCCGTCGGTTGTTGTGCATCCATGTTGAAGCGGTGTTGGATTGTTGGGTTGCGACTGTGGGCAGTGATTCGTCTCCGATTCGTGTACTTCGATCGAGCTGCTGGCTGGGGAGGGGGATCCGCTCCTACCTACGCGAATGATCCATGTCCTTGGGTTGTTGGGAAGTGGGCGGTTAGCCGAGTATGTTTGTCCTCCGCGGTTCTCCTTCTGAGGGGTGATAGGGCTGACAAAGATCTCTTCGGAAGCACTTGTTCTCCTGCAATCTAATAAACACTACGTCGAATCGTGCTTGTCACTTTTTTGTGCTAAAGATTACATTCTTGTGTGTTTCCTAAAAAACCGGATCTCTTCCGGTTTATGCGGAGCTCCGGCGCCCACCCGTCGTCCAATCTTTGGCGCCTTAGACCACTCGGCCATGCTGACTAGTCCAATGTCCTGACCACTAGACTACGGGACCAGATGTGTCCATGAAGGGATTCTTAGTGATCCAGAGAACTCCATTTCGTGGAAGCAGGGGAGCGAAACCGGAACATTGCCGTCTGGCGCCTTAGACCACTCGGCCATGCTGACTGGATGATTAAATTGGCTTAGTGGAAGTATAGATTGCAAACTGCCACGTGGAATCTTGTTAGTATGGGTAGAAAGAAATGAGCAGGGAAAATGGTAGATCCTAGTGTGATATTAGTACACCTTGAACCCCGTAATATCAACCCCCATAATGTCATAGACTCTCTAATATCCCAAAACCCTAGGGAACGGATGTTCGCAGTTCAAATCTCATTCCTTATTGTCACATTTCTCTCCCTTGAATCACGAAATTGTCATTAATGCAAACCACCAAAGAAGTCAACCCACACCCTCACATTGCACCATGTATCAACATGTGGAGTGTCACCATCTTCTTCTTCTTCTTCTTATGTCACTTGTTGAATGTTGGTGCATGCGTCTGCCACATCTCCTGGGAAGGCCAATTGGAGTGGATCACACTAGCGTAGGTGACTGGAGAACGGATTCAAATTGTCTTCACATCTCCTTTGTGTTATTTTGTAGTGTCACATGCTAAACCAATTCTATAGTATCATGCATCCATGTTAACACTACAAAACTCCGTAATATCATGTGCACTTTGGTTGCTGCATGCATGATACTACAAAGTTTGGAGTGTAATTGTTGTTGGGTCACCTAGTATTTACTGTATATTGTGGGTGACAGCCGCACACTGCAAGCCAAGACTTAGGACCACTTCACACACGAACCAAGAGTGGTGACCATGAAATTGCGAGAGCCCAAAAGAAAGTGTCCAAAGGCCATCCCAACACACCTCCAAAATCATGTAGTGTGGTCACGGATCCTCAAGTGTAGTGTGAAGCCATATATGACTGGGCCCTCAACCAAATGCCATTTCAATGAATTTCTATTCATGCGAGGTCCTCACACATGATAAAATATAATAAGTCAACTGTTGTGAGTGTTTGGAATGCCATGATCTCCTGATTTTGTGTTAGACCTACCTCCAAGAGGTGGTTTTGAAAATAGTCCAAGTAACCATGAAACATTATTCATTTGATGCCATGTAAGAATCCATGTAGACTTTACATCCATCTTGCATTCACCTACTCCGTTGGTCCCTTGAGCTTAGTATGAAGCAAACTTGACCGGCTCCACCTTTTCCACCAATGAGAGTGCTTGAAGTGTAGTGGTCATGGGCTCTCAATCGTGTGTGAAGTGGCCCTTAGACGAAGGCTCTTTTAATTTCAATGCTTGACAACTTCAAAACTTGATTCATTAGCACCATGGCAACTATATCTAGCAAAACAATTAAGGAATTCACGTTATAACAAATGTGAACTATGCCTCGATCACATGGCCCAATTGCAATTTTTTTGTTGCACTACATAAGGTAGTCATGCCTAATTCAAGTCATTTCTCTTAATCGGACATCCATATATTGATTGGTGTGTGGATATGTGTGTATGCAAAAACAAACCAAAAGACATGTGGTTAAAAAAAAATTGGACTACGTCCTCAAAAACAAATTTACTAGCCAATATAATTGGGAGACCTATATGATCACTTAATGGACACAAGACTCTTTTTTTTTTATCGTGAATCAAATATCACATGAGCTCCCAAAACTGTGAGGAAAGTGGCTACAACCATGATTGGATTTGCTAACCATCTCATGCTCATTGCATGTTTCAGATCCTAGGAGAATTGGTGTTGTTTAAAAGAAAGTGACCATTTAAGACCTCTCTACCTTTGTGCAAAGGACAAGCCATCTCGACCCCAACTTCCCACGCCCCAATTTCCCTCACGCTTGTATAGAAAATGTGACCTCAATTTCAACGTATGTAGTTGAAGATCTATAGCTTTTTGGACATATCCAACTGTGTAGATGTTTGCAAATAGAGGTTACTACTCATAGTCCAAATTTTAAACGTCAAAGTTTTATTATGTAGGAGATTATAATAGAATGTCCATAGTGGTCTTGAGGGGCAACAATTCATAAATTAAATTAGGGTTGGTTTTTTGATCGAACGTCCACTAAAATCAGCTCCAAATGACAAAATGTTACCCCCCCCCCCCATTTAGAAGAGGGGTAATATACCTACTCATATCAAAATTATCCACGTAGCATAACATCACAAACTTCAACATGAACAAGAAGAATAGTTGAAACAATAAAAAACTTGTCCAAACTACATTGAATATAATGTTTAGTGTCATATGGTATTTTATGTCACTACAAGGATTTTTTTGGATGACACTTCTTATGAATAAGTGAACAAATGTTGTCATGGATGATGGACATTCAGATGAAAAATCACTTGGTAAGTGATAGTAATTGCAACATTGTAAATCTATAACCCCCCCCCCCCCCCCAAAAAAAATTACAATGAATGACAAATGATTTTGGGTTTACAATTAGTGTTGATGACACTACATATCGGTTTACAATTAGTACTTAGCAAAACAATTAGAATTGGTGACACTAAATATCATACTTAGTGTAGTGTCAAAGGAGTCAAAGCGAACTGTTGACGACCATATTTTGGTCGCATAGGACATTAGGGGTGAAAACATGTTGGCATCATATACATGTCCATGGGATAGATATCTTATCTACATAAGGTGACTCTTAAGTAGGTCAGTCACGCACAACATTTTCATTGTGAAGAATCTAAGTGTTGCAATGACTAGCCTACTTAAGGGTTAACCTTCTTATCTTGAACATCTAAGTGTCATCACGGTGAATGACCTATTCAAGAGTCATTTATTCATGATTGTTATGGGCACTATCCACATTGCTATATGCCATTATGTTGCCCTATAATAATATTTAATTGCATGTAACAAAATACAATGTAAGATTTATTACATTTTACACCGTTTTGAATATTCATTATCACAATATCAAAATACACAAATGAATTGTTGTTGTCGATGTTGATGTTATTGTTGCTATGCAGATGAATGAACAAAATCAAAAGTTTTTCATTATTTGATTTTGACCCAAGGTAATTTCCCGGTAATTTGCATGATATGATTTCCTTGCTCATCCTTGCACCATTTGCTTGATATGTCCGTGTGGATGGTTGGTTGTTTTGGAACTTGGGAACAACAATTGCGTCAAGGCCACATGTGTCCTCACCGTTTGACCCTTCCCAAGTGCATGTTAAACACCTCTCTTCATAGGGGTAGTTTCTAGATTTGAGCAGCAATGGATTCATAGAAGCCATGTAAGTTGAAGCTAAAATATTAGGAGCCCCTCACAACTCGGGATTTGATTATAATTAGCACTAGAATTAATCAAAATTAGATGTTGAGTTGACACCAAAATCAACTTCATAAACCCCCAAATAACATGGTGGATGTTAACTCTCCCCCTACGAACTTTTAGGGGGAGGGCCTCTTCATGGATAGGGGCCAGGGCCTGCAATTTGGCACCCCATGCAACCCCCCATAAAATAATTATGAAAATTTAAGATCCCAAACTGAAAACTATTGCATACCTAACTTCAAAAACAAATTTGCCTTTGCATTCTTGAGGGTCGCTTGTCCACAAAATCCATATTGAGTGCACTTCACCTTCAAGGTCCAAAATGCTATGTATGTATGTGTGTATGTATGTTCACTTCCACTTAGTAAATTGATTGGGGATTTCATTCCCGAAGTGTAACCATCAATAAAGCACGTAATTAAGTAGGAAGTCAAAATTATTACAAAATCCTCATGACCATTGAGGTAATAATCTTTGTAACTTACCATTTGAAAGGGTCTTTGTCATTCTAAAGTGAAACCTAGATTTTGTGTGATATGTATTATTCAATACTATTTCAGTTAATGCCTTTTTACTTTCACAAGAATTCATACACATTCACACTAATCATTATTTCTTTTTTTTGTAAACAATGTGACGAGCAATTCAAGAAAATTATGAAGAGAAGTAACTCAACGATTAATTACCACATGTATACAAGGATTGCATGGTGGAAATGTGGCAAGGAAGCGAAGGGAAGGGAAGGAATATCCTAGAAGGATGTCCTTGATGCATGAAAAGAGTGCACAAGAGAGATGAAATATCTAATGCATGACAAATCTTGGGCCCCGTTCCTTGAATTGCAAGTGTTCCACCGTGTCTTGAACTTGTTTTCTTTCATGCGTCTATTGATTTGCACAAAGGCACGTTGTTGATGTAGATTAGGGCTTGAGGCTTCTAGAAGGTCGACGATCAACAATGGAGATGCCCCCTTTTGTGAACCTTGCAATTGTCATGATGCCTAGAAGGAAGATTGTTAGAATCTATTGAAGATCCAATTTGTTTCTTATGTATTTTGATATAACATTATGTTCACAACAAAGACATGTTGTAATAACCGAATTTGTAATATTATTACAATGATGTTATTCTAATACACTTTAATCTATATTGAACCGATGTTGAACCAACATGTATGATGCAATATTGATCCAATTTGCATTATGTCAATATGAAAAAACGATTGTTATTGTTCTAATATCAGTCCTAATAGTAAGTCAAAATATATTACAACAATCATCATAATAACAACATCAAGTTAATAAAGAACAATCTTTTTTCAATCTTCAAACCAACATCACATCCATATGTATTTGTAACAACATTAGATTCATATTATTCCGCATATAACCCCATTTTGAGATGAACCTCATAAAATTGATGGTCGTTTGACTTAATATAGGATAAAATAATAACAAAATACAAGTTCTTATAAATTACTAAAAAAAAATTACTCCATGGGGTGTGAAAATTAGGGCAATCCCTCCTTCATAGACATGATGTTCTAATATCTAAGTATGAGGAAGTCAAAGCCAAAAGCCTAAACTAAAACCCAATTATGCATTCAAAATCTATATCATTACATACTCTTTGATTGATTCAATACATGATGAAATGTGTTTCACATATTTAAGCACATAATCATTTAAACCCTTCATCATTTAATAAAGATTGTTATCACACCATTCTAGATTGTAACAAACATGGTATTTCAAGAAGAAGAAAAATCGTGAAAATTGTCCTTTAACCTTAAATTTGCATTTAAGAATATAGACGATTTCACATTAGAATAGGATGAGGTGCTCATGTGAGTTATTATAAATTAACATGTTCAAAATCCTACATTAACAACGAATGAAGACAAAAAAATTAAAAATTAAAATATCATCGTTGCATAAATAAGTATTGCTTCTTCAATTTTTAGATATGTTCCCAACATGGACTGTACTAGGAAATTGTCCAAAACAAAGCATCAACCCTAGCAATATCAAACAATCTACACATATGAACCTTGTGGCGGGACACCAATATCCCAAATAAATCGGAGCCTCCTTAACGATTGGTTTTGTGGTTGTAAGTGATCGAAAATAAAATCTAGCTTCAAACATCAGAGCATGTACATGACGTCGAGATAGTCTCAATGCCACTTTGATCGCCTTGAATTGACCATTTTTGATGTTGACACATGCTTTAGGGTTTAACCGGTGTATTATGTCCCACCATAAGGTTCAGATGTGGAATGTAGTAGCTTATTGCCCAAAATTGAACTAAACTAAACTAAACTAAAATCATTCTCTTAGTATGCTTTCATAATTATGCTTTTTATTAGGTCACGAGGGATTTGGCCTTGCCCCTACGTCATCCATGGGCTTGGTTGACTCAACCTAAGCGGCACTCACCATATCCACTCCGTTAAGTTGCAAAATTAAAATCACAAGTGAGCAATCGTGCATAAGTGAGCTTGTAATGGAGAAATAATAACCAAGACGGAAGCCAAAGAAGAGGGAGAGTGGAGAAATGGAGCAAAGCATGGCAAAGTTCACAACGCGATCCTTGGTGATAAGTGCAAGAGGGGGGGAGGGGTAGTAAATGGCTCCAATACAACCAATGATCCTAAATTCCATGCAACTCGTGCAATATATATAAATTAATGCCAACCCACTTGGATCCATGGGCCCCGTGCCAACCCCATTTGGAGCATTATTATGGCCCCTCCCCAAATGACTTTAGGGATAAAACCATGCACTTAATACCGGCCTTCCCCACCTGGGCCGGTTTCAAGTCCCCAGCTGAGCTGGCACTGAGGTTCGTGTCACGTATTTATTGCCGAGCCTGTAGTCCTACTCCGAGGCTTCTTGCCCCCGGCTAACAATGCGGAGGGATTGTAGCATCCTTAAGCTTCGGGGAGCACGCCACCGGATTGGCCACCCTCCGGTTTTAGCTATGGTCGTTGAAAATTGAACTTTACCGGTAAAACCAGGTGAAGACCGAGGGTCCCACTGCCCGGACTTCGCGTTCGGTGCCTTCTCACAGCTGAGACAAACGGATTTTTCAATCGCCGAAACCACCGGGACGACCTCCTTCATGAAGAATTCCGCAAAATAACGGTGATTCTAACAGAATTTAAATGGAGCTTCAACGGACTTTTCAATCGCTGAAACCTGGGGCGGCCTCCTTCATAAGGATTCTTGGGTGTAACATTGCCTTCTCACCGAAATTCAATTGAGCTTCAAGGCAGGGCCTTCTCACAGAATTAAGTGTACCCACTAAACATTATGCAACCGACTTCAAGTGCTCACCGAACCCAAGTGCTTCGGCAGTCTGTGGATTTCGACGCCGACATGCAGGACCAGTATTAAGAAAAGTCACAGGCGTCGAAATGCTAGCATCTGAAGAGAGGCGCCAATGACCAGGAGGACAAAATGCTGCGAAGAAAACTCACAAGCGTAGAAATTGGAGAAATATGAAGAGAGGCGCCAACGACTAGAAGGACAATTTTTGCAAGGAACACTCACAGGCGCCGAAATTCGACACTACTGGAGAGAGGCGCCAATGACCAGGAGGAAAATATTTGCGAAAGGGGCAACCAACAAACACCGAGCACCCTTGTGCTCACATAATTGTGTGCATTTTGACGCCAATTCACAACTAGCTGCACCCAGAAAAATCACAGGCCCATAATTCTTGTTGATTGCGATGCAGGAATCGTTTATGAACAACCCTTTAACCCAACGGTTTCGGCAATTCACAATTCCGTTGGCCGCAAAATTTCTTGCTCTCTTGAATGGCAGTTAGACAGCCGTTACAGGCCTTGGACAAACCTGGGTTTTATATGAGTTTCCCCTCATATTTACAGGCACAATTTTACAGTGATTAAGAAGGTTGCTTGGAATGCCCAAAGGTTGGGACCCTCCCGTTAGTTTAGAGAGCAGTGAAGAAGGTTGGTAACGACTTACGTTAAGACCAACCCAGGTATTAAGCCCCAAGCTATACAAGCTTACCAAACCTAACTTTATACCCTACTACCCTATGCCCGGCACTAAAGGCGGGTTTTAGCCTTAAGACCCAGTTTTAGCTAAAGTCAGGTGGGGAGGGGCCATTATCACCCTAGCATAGGATCTTTTAAGGGCCACTTCACACATGAGCCAAGATCTGTGACCATGAATTTGTGAGAGCCCAAAAGAAAGTGTCCAAAGGCCGTCCCAAGACATCTCCAAAAGCATGTAGTGTGTCAAGGATTCTCAAGTGTAGTGTGAAGCCATATGTGACTGGGCCCTCAACCATATGCTATTTCAATGAATTTCTATTCATGCGGATCCTCATACATGATAAAATTGAATAAATCAATGGTTGTGAGCATTTGGAATGCCATGGTCTCCTGGTTTTGTGTTAAGCCTACATCCAAAAAGATAATGTATGAAAAAAAATCCAAATGACCATGAAACATGATCCATTTGATGCCATGTAGGAATCCATGTAAACTTTACATCCATCTTGCATTCACATACTCCGTTGGTCCCTCAAGCGTAGTATGAAGCGAACTTGGACCGGTTCCACCTTTTCCACCAATGAGAGTGCTTGAAGCGTAGTGGTCATGGGCTCTCAGTCTCATGTGTGAAGTGGCCCTAAGTTTGTCTTATTGTCCACCTTAAACAAAGAGTTGGCAACCTAATATCTTTGCTATAATGGTTACTTACATTTTATGGGATGAACTTTCTCAACTTTATGAGATTACATGAGTGTTGCAAGTCTCTCACCCCCTTTGAGACATCTAAGGCCCCATACATGTCCGAGTCAATGCATTAGGGGTTAATAGGCCATTATGAGTCTCGAGTATTGTATGGGAGGGCTACAAATTACTTATTCAAATGTTTATAGTTACAAGTGTCGAAGTGAACATGTACAAGTTGTATTTGTTTGTCATATGCATTATTCAAATTGAGCATACATCTACATAAAATAATTTCTATGAAGAACTGAACTCACATATATGATCTATGTTTAAATTCATAATACGCACATCAAATCACCATCGTCACATATGACAATAAGTGGTCTTAAATATGGGTTCATAACATTGAGTGAAATCTTAGATGGATACATGTTGGAGGGGCATACCAAAAATTGTCATGTATATATCCATGTAAATACATCCTTGGGAGTCGGGACTACTTAATTACATGCATTGAGTCATATATGAATTGGTCCCATGTGTTTTGCTTGTATACATAATATCATCTCCTAGCTAAAGTTTACACCTTTTGTGATATTTGTTGTCGGTTCAATTTGTACATCTTTTGTACTAAAAATTCAATACATAGAACTTCAAACTCTAGTTGAAATTTCACACCATGGTTTACATCGATGTGAACAATATGTTATTGACTCAAACTCTACCACTTCAAGTTATACTCAACACTTTCATTCCACTAATCGAAGTGTGTCTACCAGTAACTCTACACATGCATTTAAGTGTTCATGGCGTGGTTCATGGCAGTTAGCCGTTCACCAAGTTAGAAGTCATGATTAAAAAACATATCTCAAGGTATGTGGGTGTTAAATGACTTGTTGTTCTTTACTTGTTCTCCATCTTCTACAGATTAGAGTTACTTCTTCAAAATTATATTGCATTAACAATTATAAGATGAAACATCAATAAAATAAAAAAACCATATTAAGTTATGGATATTGGAAGTGCATGTGTGTTGATTCCCTAAATAAGTACACAAGTCCTTTCAATTGTGTACATTGTTGAGTGTTAAAGGCCAACCTCTTCTAAACATGTATTTTTATGTTGCTTTCATCCTATAACTTATATTTAATGTGTTGGTTGGTAGTCTACATGTAGACTTAGAGAAACACCTGAGGTCTTGGACCCAGGTTATTTCCACCCAGACTGGAAGAATTAGTGTGGTCCATGCTAAATATTTCCACACTAATTTTCCACCAAACACTAATAACAGGATTGTTTAGTGTAGTAACCTCCAGTAATCTTATGAAGTGATCTTGCCACATTTGATCGATTTGCTGTCAATGCGGGTAAGTAATTAATGTCATTATGATGTTAATTAGCTCATCAAAAGAGGGAATGATTATCGAGGCAATCGAGGCAATTAATCGGCCTTATCAAATTAAATCATACTAACTTATGTGTGTATTGATGATTCAAGTTCACGCAAGTGAAGTGTACAACGGTGGCATTAACATGTGGGCGTCACACCCACAAAAGCTACTTAACTTAATTGACATTAGTAATTATGTTCCAGGCCCCAGCTCTAC
Source organism: Polytrichum commune (assembly GCA_950295325.1). Taxonomy (NCBI): domain Eukaryota; kingdom Viridiplantae; phylum Streptophyta; class Polytrichopsida; order Polytrichales; family Polytrichaceae; genus Polytrichum; species Polytrichum commune. The sequence goes on from OX485807.1 coordinate 43,689,825, forward strand.
TTTCAAAATATGATCTCATGGTTTCCACTTGTTGCATGAATTAGTGTGGGCTCTAAAAAAAATTAGTGTGGCCCGCAATAATAAGACTATTTAGTATACCTATCCAAAATTAGATAATACTTAAGTTTCCTCATATCTTACTCTGTGTCAATTCTATGATTGGTTGAGACCCACTCAAATCTGATGTGGAAACTATAGTATCCCAATACACTAAATATCGTGTTTAGTGTCACATGGCATTTTATGCCGTTGTGGTAACTTTTCGAACGGCACTTCTTATGAATAAGTTTACAAATACTGTCATTCCAACTTACTTGTCGGGCATCCACTTTTGGTATGTTTTGCATCTTAACACGATTCTGTAATGAAATATTGTTGTGGATGATTGAAAACTGGATGAAAGATCACTTAGTAACAATGATTGCAACATTGTAAATCTATAGTGCCCAATTCTATGTACAAGGAATGACAAGTTTCGTTAGGTAGGTTTACATCTAGTGTTGGTGACAAATTAGTATTGAGCAAGACGAATAGAATTGGTGACACTAAATATACACTAAATATAGTGTAGTATATTCCACCACATAATACATTGATACTAAGTGCAATCCATGTTGAAATATGTCGTTGATTGTAAGTTGCACATTTTGTTTATAAGGTAAAACATTGATTTCTTAAATTGTTGCCATTTGAGTTTTGTCCTCTTCAAATGTGCTTGTAGGTTTAAGGGCTGCTTCACACTATGGCCGAAGGTCGAGAGGCCGTCGATTTCCACCAATCCTATTGCAAGAAACCAAGAATTCGGCCTCTCGACCCTTCACACTAGAGGCCTGAGTCTAAAGGTTGTCACTCTCCAAAATGCCTACATGTATGGCAATACTTTTTGACCAAGGCGACGGACTCTCAAAGGAAGTTTGGTTCAAACAGGAATGGAAACCCAAACTATGGTCGAGAGGCCATCGATTTTTTTTCATTAAAAATAAAATAAAATTGACAAGATCTTGGCCGTTAGTTTGGAGGCATTGTTTTGTACAGGGAATAAAGTGGGACTCTCTCTCTCTCTCTCTCCTCGGTCTTTGGAGGCTTCACACCATGGTGGTCCCAGTCGAGGGGCCATGGGAGTTCATAGCCAAACATTTGAACTTTGGGCTTGGTCTTTAGAGGCTTCACACTATGCCCGACCGAAGGCTCCAAATCCTATATTTTTATTGGCTATTTCCAGCCCATTTCTTTGGACGGACTCTCAACAAAGTTTGGCTATTCAAATCCCACGGCCTCTTGACTTGGAAGGCCATAGTGTGAAGCGGCCCTAAATGCAAAGGTACTTACTTCGTGCTTGATTACAATAAAATTATCATAACAATCCGTTGACAAGTGGAATATCTTCAAGCCATCATAACTTAAACACGGACCTAAAGGAAGCGAAAAACAGTGCAATTCAATTTACTGACAAATTGTGAATGAAAGCCCCATAATCCATCACATACCAATAAGGTGTGGAATGATAGTACATAAGCTTACTCATTAATTGAGCGCTTCCAGCATTTGAACGGAATTGAAGTATAGAAGCTGACAGACCACCTACTTCCTACCCCGGCCGCCCAGTACACCACACGTATTGGTACCCGTTCATACCTGTCCTTATACCCGGCCATGTACCCCCAAGGGTACCTTTCAAGTTACCCGCCTTAAGCCACCGATGGCAACGGTAACAGCTCAACGTGCTAGAAGACAGACTTCGTTGAGGGAAAACGGACATCATATGTTCATGATATGTACATATGGCGTGGGTAGGTGTACGCGGTTGGTAGATTTCGGGGTAGTGCCCCTCAACAGCCTTGTTGCTAGAAAAAGAACAAGGGGGGGGGGGGGGGAACTTCGGACATTCGCAACAGAATGAATCATCAGATTGTCGGAATTCAACGGTAATCCAAACGGGAATCACTCGCTGCCGAAGTGAGCGTGGAGACAACTAGAGGTTCTCGGAGATCCGGGTTTTGGCTTCACTTGTAAGCTGTGCGAGGTTGCAATAACTGCGGAGTGGTGAGTGCATTCTGCTGTCTTGATGCAGCGAAGACAACCTCTTTTTTCTTTCTCCCGTTCTTGAGGATTCTGGTCTGTGCGTTCTCGGTGTTAGTAGAATTTGTCTTGGTTAAACGTGGTGACAAAAAGCTCCGAGTCGGTGTGATGTGCTTTAGTTTCGGATTGACTTACGTGCATCGCACTTAATTTGGAAGTGGTGAGCGGATTGTGCTGGTTTCGTGTTCATGTTGAGGAGCTTGTCTGCGTTGGGCAGATAATTCTTCATTGACGAGGTGGCAGTAGCTCTCCTCGGTTTAGGCCGCTGTCTGGTCTTTCCAGTCGCTTTGGAGTGTCGAGTTCATTGATGTGCTGTTGTGGTTCATCATCTTCAGGATTTAGTTTGCGCAATCGCGTTTTACAGAATATAATTCTTGATTGGCGAGGTGGCAAGACGTCTTTTCGGCTTAATCCGCTTTCTGGCCTTTCCAGTCGCTTGAGTTGCCAGCGCATTCTGCTGTTTTTTGTATATCATCTTCAGCATTTGCATTGCGCAATCGCGTTGTAAAGAGTACAATTCTTGATTGGCGTTGTGGCGAGAGCTCCGCGGCTTAATCTGCTTTCTGGCCTTTACAGTCGCTGTGGAGTGTCAAGCGCATTCTGCTGTTTCAGTTTTCAACCTAAGGAGCTTTGGTAAGCAATCGCGTTGTAGGACTTGTGATCTTTCTTGATTGACGGGGTGACACGAGCTCCTCGTTGAAACGATTGCAATGTCAATCAGACCTTATATGTTGGTCCTGTCACTGTGTTCTCCTGATTATCCTTTAAGGCCATACTAGTAGCAGCTTCTAGTCTGCAAATCTTTGAAAACGCTCAGACTGATATCTGCATTCGTGAAATAGAGCAAGTGATCTTGACGTAATTGCTACGTGCATGTGTTCATCCCCTTCTCCAGTACCAGCCCCTGCTATTTTATATCTTGTTCGCATATCTGTGATTTAGTAGGAATCGCAGTCGATCTGAACAAGTACTCCAATATGACAGGTGTCACTTGGTAACTCCCAATTCCAAAGCACTGAATGCTGCTTATTTTCTCTTAGATGCGACACATATTCTACCTCGTCACCTAGCTTGACTTAGTGCTCAAGATATATCGAGGACTCGATTGGCATCACCTTCACTTGTTTGACTAGGTGTTATTTGCATCCTCATCCTGCCTTCCGTTCTTCAGGAATTAGTCATCTAACTCTGTTTCATTAAGATCCGCACTTTTTTCTTCATGCTTTTCTCAAACATGTTCCTACGCTGTCCTGTGTAGAGCGTGTAACCACATAGGTATTTTGACATTGAAACCTTTTGGTTGCGACATAGCTAGTGATTCCTCATTGTGAAAGAGAATTTCTTCTTTCCGTGGAGAACACAACAAAGACCTCAAGCGTTTACTTGCTGTTACGTACTCCTAGTCCGAATATAGTTGACTAGAATACGTCGAAGAGAGGTTGGACGTTGTCATGTCGTTGTAGCCTCTTGTAAAGGCTGGCCATGAACAACCTAATTAAGACCGAGACTGCCGCTAGAACTCTGAATTGTAAAGCAAGAACAAATTTTGTGTATTAGTTGTGTAATCTAAGCCGGCGTTAATTGGAAAGTGCAGGGAATTGGAGTTGCTGGGAGGCTATGTGAACAGCCATGCTTGAGAGAGCTAGGTCCAACGTCACAATAGAGCCATATCATTCCCGAACAAATACATCCTCTGTCAAGGACTATTCGATGCCTGGAGTGGAGACAGGTAGTCCTCTCCGAAGATTATAAGCACAACTACGCTCCTGAAGACATGGTCCGATCCAGCTCTACGGAGTCATTCCCAGATATTAAATCGCCAAATCCGGTCATGGAAAAACTTCCAGGAGCATCATGTTACCTTTCACCATCCAAAATTCCTCTACCAAAATGTTTGGAGGAATCCCCAGTACGCATCAACAGACCTCGAAGCGAAGTCCGTAACAGGGACCTTCCGGCGGTAGAGAATCAGAAGGCGGTGATCCGGAAGGCTGCTGTGGTGTTGGCTTTTCAGGAGAATGAACAGAGTTCAGAGTGGAGGAACTCTCAATTGCATGGATTTCTGAAACCAACGAAGATGCAAGAAGAGGGGACCATCGCCGCTTTGACCCCGATTAGCGTCAATGTGCTGGTGAGTTCGCTATGGTCGCTACCTTAGAAATACACTCAGGTCTCAAGTGAAAAATTCATTACTCTGTTGAAGAAATGGTTTTATAGATTACTTGAATTCAAGGTGGTCAGACTTGTGAGTCCACAGCAGAAGACTTAAGGTGCTTAACGGAAGCATACTCTGTTGACAAGCCTTACCAGGTATTGAACAATTATGATTCAGTACAGACTTTGCTCGTAAATCCTGGTAAATTCGCACATATGTTGTTCCTGCTTTCATAACGGACCTCTGGATGTGACTATCTTCAGAGTGCGTCTGGCGGTCAAGATGGACGAGCTAGCTCAGAGAAAACTGTGGAATCTCTTCCTGCTCTGGCAGTAAAACATCTGCCCACGAATATTCTTCGCCAAAGTGATAAGCAATCATCAAACTCAGAGGAGCTTCTCGATGCTGTGAAACTCGCAGAGAATTCTGTGCATTCTCTTCCCGCCGTGGAAATAAAGAATTTGGCGAAGAATACACCTAGCCCAAGCGATGAGCAATCCTCATCTTCAGGGGAATGTCTCGATGACGTAAAACTTGCCAGTAAGAACCAGGCACCACCTCTCTCTGACAACAGTAATACCCACCCACGCTCTCAACATAGTGCATATCCGCTCTTGTTTTTGTAAGCTCAATGTTTTCTGACAAGCGATGCCGATGATGCAATGTAAACCTCTCTGTGTCTCTAGACTTGCCATTCTGTCTGACGTCTCTCATGAAAATGCTATTCCATACGATTAGTGAAGTTTTTTTCACACTCACCATATCTTAACTATTATATTTGAATATTGACATGTACATAACACAACGTCCAAAGTGGTCATACCTTGAAAGACATCCAGATTCCATATTTTCACAACGACTTCAAAATAAATCGATGGTATAGATTGTACTCCTAAGTTTGCAACTCCTGGGTGTTAATTAGTGTAGAGCAAGCACACAACTGGTAGATAAGTAGAATGGGAAGAGCTGCATTCACTTTATTCAAAGTAAGATTCAAGAACATATGCTCAAGGAAGTGGAGCTACTTTCAAATACTTTCAGAGGAGTGGATCTTTCGAATTTTCTCAATTACTAATTTGGTGATCTTTTGATTGGAGTGAAGTTCTGATGTTCTTCTAACTGATCTTCCTTCCCCGCTACTCTAGAACCGCAGAGGCAGTAGTTTTGACAAGCGGCATATGTGCAGAATCGGTGGAGGATGGCGGCAGTTGTGAACTTCAAAATGTGGGGCAAACTGTGGTATGGAGCAATGCAGTCTTCTGTACAGATTTCTGTAACGAAGATAGCTCCAGCATGGAATCAATATACAGTACTCATTGTTCGCCTTCAGAATCGCAATGTGCAGCTGCGAATAGGACTCTGGACGTAACTGGTGAGTACTTCAAAACTGAGAAGGACAATGACCAGCAATTTTTGGTGCATAAGAATCAAATTCTGTGGATCAATTTTTTCGTTCTTTTTCCACGTGATGGTAAGCTAGGTCCAGGAGAAATATTCAGGATAAAAGCTCAAAGCTGACATTCATGAACGTCAATTGGCAGGGGAATTACGGAGCTTATCACTCCGTAGCTCATCGGAATTAAGTGGTCGTATTTCAAGAACTCCTCTGGAAAAGTCTTTTGGAAAAGTTTTCTCTCCGAAAGGTTTGGTGGGTAATCTTCTGGATAGCAGCATGGTGGCTCTTACAGTTAATTCAGAATTGGGCTCTGGAGATAAAGCTGAAGCGGAGCACTGCATGGGCATCTCAGATGTAAGCTGCACTATGATTGGTGGTAGTGTAATGGATTCGGTGATCGATCGCGACAGATTGAACGAAGCACAGTGCAGGTACAGAAAACCTTTATGGTATTGTACATTCTTCTCATTGGAGTCATTGCAAACTGGTAGAATCATAGTTTTCTAAGGGAATCTTCCAACAACAGGATGCCATGCAAGGAAGTTGATAATTGGTATAAATCACTTAGCAAGGATTTCAACTATGGTTCTTGAATAGTGGCAAGGGCCTCCAAAATAATGCTTGAGAATGTCAAAGAAATATACTTGAAGTGACTATAACGGATATCTGGTACAAGTAAGTTGACCATGGGTCGAATTTCAGGAATACCGCAATGGATCTTGAGTTGGCGGCTATATCGATGTCTTCACCCACATTCACCATGCAGGCTGTAGATTTGAATTGCATGCAAGAAGCAGATGTACGTGAGAACCAAGTGGACTGGACTTCAACAAAGAAAATCCTTTTTAATGCATCTCCCTTAGGAGTTGAGGATCGTGGCCTCGCGTCCGAAGCTTCTCTCCTCCAGTCATCAACTCCTGTTGCAAACGCCGGTAAGACGAGCACATCGATTGTTGAGAATCATGAACAGTTGGTCGACTTCAAATCATCGACTCAATTTGAAGATATTCGAGAGAGTGTTGAACTTCAGGAAGCATGCACGATGACGAATCTCAGAGAGCCAAGTATAAAGGAGTCAATGCCACAAGTCGCACTGCCTCCTGACTCACTAGTTCACCTTACTGAAGCAATAGTGGAGGCGGATCTGGAAGATGAGATCCAACTTGAAATCGAGGACGAGATTTCGAGAGAGATCATCGCACTGAGCCAGAAGTTGGCCAACCTACAGTCTCGCCGGAGGCGGAACTCTAAACTTCCTGCGGTTTCTAAATCTCCTGAAAAGTCTCTGCTCACTCCTCCTGTCCCTACGGTTACCAAGGAGAATTGTCATCAAAACAAAAGTGCAGCTGCGAGTACCTGCAGCGGTGGTCGTCAGAGGGGGAAGAGGGCTGTGGCTGCAAAATTCTTGCAATCGATGACACCGCGGGAAGAAGCAACGAGTAGATTAGAATCATGTTCTTCTCCCAGGATCAAGGGAAAGGCGTGCCTTGGGATGAAAGCGAAGCAGATGAGTAGCCCACACCCAGGAAAGTGGAGGATGAGCTTGGGATTAAGACTCAGTTTCGCATCGAATGGTAGCCATTCCCACAAATTCGCTCGTTCTAGCAACGATGAGCACGAAAATTCTCCACCGGAATCGAGCTCAATGCGTGAAGAAGGCACCATAAAGAGTTTGCAAAGTCCTGGAAACAAACTAACCCGGCTTGGCTTGTCATGCCCTCGAACTCAACCTAGAACAATTCGTCGTTTCGACTGGGTCAAGACCCTACGATCGGGAGAATCCGATTTGCGGAGCAGTCCGGAGGCTAGAGTCTCTTCCCGAATGTATCATCAAAATACACCCACAGGTAGATTCCTAGCACGGGAACCTCGACCCAAGAATTTGGAAGGGGCGACAGGAAGGTGGCGACATGACTTGAATAGAACCATGGTGGAGGAGCTGGGGAATCGGCTCAACTGTGACACTGGTGCGAAGCCGGCAGATGCACACATGGGCCCAGATTTGCAAGGAAGTCGTGGTGGCCGGGTCGTCCCCAGCAGGTATGCGAGCTCATCACCGCCGGCGGACGTAAACACCAAGAGTCCCACACCCGATGGTGATGACTACTTGGGCTGGACTGCTCACCAAATACTGAAGGCGGGGTCGAGAAGGAGTCTTGCGGGGGACAAATCCCTTCGTTCAAAACCTGGAAGACGGGTCAAATCATGCTGCCCTAATTCTCAGGGTGGGATTCGACCGAGGGGCAACTCCATGGGACCTTTGTGCGGAGGGGTGCCCGCCATGAAGGCCAATTCCTTGTCAGAATCACAAGCACAAGAGTCTCGTGGAGTTGCAAACGTCTCTCGCAAGATGTGGTTCGGAGCTCCAGAAACGTACCAAACAGAATACGAGACATTTCTCGACGGCCCAGACAATGACAGAAATTTTGAAGAGCTCTTCAAGGCGTCAATGAGGTTGCATGAGGACATCCCTGCAAGCAGTTTCGTTTTATCCGGGGCTAAGCAGATCTTTCCAACGTTCTCTCCTCAGGAAACTTTTGAACTATCTCTACCATCTGATGCGAAGATGAAATTTATTCGTTGCATGGAGCTGTCTGTCAGCACAAAAAAGAAGGCAGCAAGGAGATCGACCAAGGAGTCAAGTAGAAGTCCGTCAAGTTTCGAGCGAACACCGATTTGCACGTCAATGGAGAAAGTGATCTTCAGCATTCGAGGTACGGGCCAATTCTCAGGGGATATGTAAAGTTCTTCATGAAACCACATATGTTGCGACTTCGAAGAAGCCTTCCTGACGAAATTCTAATAGCTTTAATCTTAACAGCGATCCAAGATTCGACTCAATAAATTATCTTACAAAGGTATAATTTACCTGACAGGTTCGTCATGTCAGCGTTGGGGGGACGGCGACGAGAATCGGCATGTAACAGAGCTTGTAACCACAAGCCCATTATCGGTAAAGCGTCTCTTTGTCGAGGGTTCTCCAACGACCTCACAGACAGAAAGGCAATCGGTTAGGAAAAGCATCAAATTTCTGAGAAAAGTTTGTCGTGCGGCCAGAGATGCGATGAGCCTTCCAATAGACGATGAAACTCCACCTGTGGTGAAACTTGTAGATATTGAAAATGGTGCGTATGAGCCTTCACTGGAAGAAGAGCAAAACAAGGCAACAACAGTGACAGTGGACCTGCTGCGAAGTATAATCTTTTCAGAAGAAACCATCAGCTCGACATATTACGATTTCTTTGGGAGCACTCCAAGTTCCTTACGAGAGTTCCCTGATGAGGAAGAACTCGTGCAAGAACCTGACACCGACTTGACCCTCGCCGTCTCTAGTTTCTCACACGAAAGAAGTCGCGAGGCAGAAGATGAAAGCGTCGGAGGAACAGAAGAACTTGTAATATCAAGCGTCACTAGAGCTAGGTGGAAGGAGTTGTTCGACGCCTTGGAAAAGGAAAGGCGCAGGTTGCCGAGAATTAGGACGAATACGGGGCCTAAGAGGAAGCTCGCCAGTCCTCGTGATTCGGGCTGCGTAAAACGGGTCTCCGATCGCGTGAAAGTGATGGAATACTTCAGCCTGGATCGTCTTACGGCGAATGCTTTGCAGGGTAGAGGCGACGATCACCTTCGGACCTCGGATTCGCCGACAAGCATTGGTGACACACAATCACAAACGGGTCAGAAGAGCAGGTTAGTCAGAAGTCCTGCTAGTTGAGTCCTCCAGAAAGGAGCGCCGCCGAACCAGAACTTACTTCGCAATGGTGGACCATCAACTGGCCCCTGCAACGAGGCCCTAACTCTTCATTTGAAGAGATATGATCCTCTGGGAGCGAGGAGGACCATTGAAGCAAAGTCGTGATGATCACAATGCAAGCTTCACGATGATTTTTGAGATTGGAGGACTTACATCTTCGCAATTTTGAAGAATTAGCAGTCTGTTGGACCTGCATTCCCGCTGGATGGTTGACGGAGATGACGGGAGCAAATGGAGACAACGGGAGCAAATGTGGAAGTTGTAAATTAGCTGGTGTCTTCAGATTTCGGTGTTCAACATACTTCGTTGAGCAGTTAGGTCAGGTTCTATATTCTTTCAAGTACATACAGATCTTCGTCTCGTACTTTCTGAGTTAGACCTCGTTGTGACTTATAAGATTATCCTCAGAGCTTACCTTACTGTTGGAGCCTACTAGTCATCCTATTTATCTATTCTGATTGTATCAGAGTTTAGGAGTGTCGATGTGGTCGTAAAACCACCCGACGTGTTAAATAGTTTTCCAAACGTGCACAGCTTTCGAACCCCTTCATAGTGTATCATTTCTGTAGGTGGGTGTTGTGCTTCGTCACCCTTGATTGGTTAATTTTTTATGAATATACAGACTATCAGGCGTATGAATATAGCGGGTCACGATTCACACCAATGCAGTGCAAGGGTTTCTGTTCTTTGCAAACTTCACAACAAGAAGTGATGATCTTTTGGAGTATGATCTAACATGGGATTAGTGTGGGGAAAATTGCAAGTTCCATTTTAGAGGTGACTGGCATTTTTTGTACATGGGGAGCACAATCTACTCTGCAAAACTATGCCCGGTTTGATGCGAAGCTGCGCAACTCCACAATCTAAAATCCGGTGAACTTTGCCTTACCTTCCTTGATCCTCGCGAAATCCCTTCTTTATAAAATGTTTCAGATTTTGCAACAACCAAAACTTGGAAACGTGTATGAACTCCTGCACCAGCCACTGCTAAAGATGCATCAGAGGAGATTCAGGATTTCTGAGGCGGGGAGCTGTAATAAGTGATTAGTCATTTGTTGGTTGTAGAAGTAGTAGACTGCGTGAACTGCTGTAAGTATATGATATGCGTGGTCAGGCATCTTACAAAGGTGAATGTTGAAGATGTCACCGAAAAGATGAGAGAAAGGAATCTCTGCCTTCTTCAATCCTTTGTGCGGAGAATCCTGGCCGGCATCCTGACACGGAGGCATCCCAGGCGAGCATGATTAGAACAATAAAACTTGTGGGTTTCACGAGTTGAAGTCGGGTGGATTGTTTTCTTATCTTTGACATGAAAGCTTGAGCTTTATTTAGTGGAAAGCGATCTGCGACTGCCAGAGGTGTTGTTGGGGAGCATCGGAGATTATTGCCAGGCATCGGAGATTATTGGGGTGCACTAATCAGATACGGGCAGCGGCTTATGTTTCAGACTTGGGGTTGTGTGGTGGGGGATTTGCTACTGGTCCTACTGAAGATCTTTTTTCCGTCAGGAAAGAATTCGTGGCGGCTTCACAAACACTGCAGTTACAGCATAGAGGCTCAAGAGAAGCCGAGGAGCCCATTCTAATGGGTCGGGAGCCCGGCAATCGCAGCACATCCAGGCCGTAATCGCAAATTGCTTTGTGACGTTTGAGCCAGCTCTTGCCGAGGGTAACGTTGTAGATCTGACCAGGTAAGACGTTGAATTCCTCATAGGTCTCATGGTCGCCGATTTGCAGCGTTACCAGACACGTGCGTTCGGGGTACTTCTCAATTCGTGTGTTTGCTAGGGTGACTACCAGAGTGTCTCGGGTTAGCCAGGTTTTGAGCTTCAATTGCTGTGCGAATGTTTCAGTGATTGCTGAGATGGAAGAACCTGTGTCCAGCAGCATGGTCGTCTCTACGCCATTGACGGTACCGCAGATGATGGTCACCGACTCATCCGATTCGGGTGTGCAAGGTTCATACGTGGAGCACATCATTTGGGTAGAATCTCGGCTATTATCACATTCGATACCTCCTTCGATTACAAGAGAGTCTTTCAGCTTCTGCGACTTGGGCATTCTAAAACGCATTTGCGCTCCTTGTCTCGCAGGGGTATGTGACGCTCCGATATTGGCCCCCTCATCTTCGGGTAATTGGGCGCTGTGATATGGTTCCTGGAACTGTTTCTCTTGGGTCTCCCGCACCACATCAGCACCAAATCGAAAGGCGGGCTCAGCACTCGACTCGCCAGCGGTGGCTTCACTTACAGATGTTTGCGATTTAATTCTGTGCAGACTTGAATTAAAAGATGTAGAGTATGATACGTGTCTCACATTATTCCTTCGATTATGATCATCACTTCCGCTGGAGGTAGATAATTTGTGAACATTCATCGATGAGAAGCTGGTCGACAGGGAGCTGTCATCCGAAGACCACCTCTCACATCTGTTCTCATGGCTTCTTGTTGTGCTTCCACCAGCCTTCTCCTCTCTGAAATATTTGAATCCGTTGCTGCGGTCACATTGACCACCAGTGTGCGCTGGGCTGCCACAAAGCAAACAATATCTCAACGATGCCCGATCACCTGTCACGCTTTGCACACGTCGACTTTTGCACCTCCGTGATTGCCGACCCCCAACTGGATTCACATCACACGCTGGACCAGCTGTGCTTACACGAGCTCTCATCCCAACTTGCAGATCTGGGAGAGTGTATTCCGACCAATGCGCAGGTCCTGAATACGAAATCCCTTTCTTCTTTGAATTCCTTGATTTGCTTGTTGTGCCCTGACCTTCAGAGATTGATTCAGTTCGCTTGTTAGTTTCTTCAGATTCGCCGAGTGGTTTTGGTTCATTCACGGAAACCTTCCTGGACGTCATCTTGAAACACAAGACATGTCTGGAAATGCTTCCGATGGCACACTGGCCATCTTTTCTGACTGACTATGGCGACGCCATCTTCCAGACAGAAATTCTTGTCAAAGTGTACCTTCTGGCGCATTTCAGCATCAGTTTCCCAACAATCCAGTGCACATTAAAGAGGAGAGACGTACCGCAGCATAACGGAGGCGTGATTTGCTCTATTTAAGCAAGAGGAGTCTATTTAGCGAAGGAAGACGAGATGGCTTAACATCGCGAGGTACTCACCATTCTTGCTTAACAGCATCCTTGCTCCCGCGATTCATCTTTGCACATGATTCGGAAGCTTTGAAACAACTTTCTTGGAATTTGGGGCTGTTTCATTAAAAAAAATGGAAATATTAGTAGCTTGTAACCCCTGCAGACACTTTTGAACCTCCTCCACATCGCAAGAGGAGAGAGGTGACCCTCAAACTCTCGTCACAGATGGAAGAGGTGACCTATTGCGGAAGCCCAAGGGTGGTGTCGTTTCAGTTCCCCAGAGTTCTTGTAGACCAGTGGCACTTGTAACTGGCATGGAGGCGATTTGCCTAAATTGCGGATCTCTTGACCATGTCATGGCAGCATTCTCGTGGGGGGTGAGGCTGTCGGCAGATTTTAGGTCCAAGGAACTGTACTCAGTCCACTCGAACTCACCTCCGCAGCCTCGAACATTGTATGAGCCTTGTCCATCATACAAGGATGAAGTGACATCACCGTAACTCTTCTCTGCCGTTCCTGAAAATTATGATCACCAAGAATCTATAAGATAACAAGATTTAAGTTGCGTAACAGAAAATATGCACTTTACAATCGCATATGTAGAGGAGCCAACAGTGAAGAACTGAGAAATTGAATGCATGAATGAACTCATCAGCTGTGCTTCACTCGACGTCGATAACTCGAAGGTAAACCTGCAATGAGAGGCCTTAGTTGCAGCAAAAGAGACCCAGGAATCGAACAATTTGTTGAAACAGAGCCTTGTTGGTTGCAGCTAACCAGCAACAAGAATCTCAATCGGATAGGGGGATGAAAATGGCTGTGTAAATCCTGAAACTTCAACAGAACGTGAAGACGCAAATTATAAAATTTAAAACGCGCTGTACTATACCTTCCATCATAAGCATTACATATGCAAATTAAAAACAGCCACGCACAGCTGTCCTACTTGAATTAGGGGAGCTCTTTCCGTAATTAGTCAGTTCACATGCTGTTGCAGAAACAATCACGGGGGGACCGCATTGCAGGATCTTTGGGAACAAGTAAATCAGAAGTACAGAAGGATGAAGTATTTGAGGTGGTGAGTTTGTCTAATCTTATGGCAGTCAAAGAGACTCCTGTATAGGTTCAAGACAATGCAATATTAATCTGCAAGGAGTCGCCAAGGAAGTGCAAAAATGAGTGATGCATGTCGATTAGTTTTGCCCTGATTTTGACTCAGAGATTAAAGGAGTTGGCTGCCAAGAGGGGGCCAAGAGTTTCATCCTCACATCCCTCAACAGTCACAACCCTCCTTTTGTCATTCTTCGTCACATTATGCATGGAACGTTATTCTACAGGAGTTTCAGCATCAAACTGCGAAGTACAGCTCCGTTGTCAGGGAGGACCCCCCCATTTGGTGTTGGTGAGTTCCGAAGTTGATGTGAAGCATATTCGTGGCATCTTTTCGTTTTTGGTTCCATGTCTCTTTCCTCTTGCATACAAATATCCGGTTTGCTAACTCGCTCAAATTATTTGTAACCGTGTTCGTGTAGAGTTGTCCTAAGCTTGCCCTGCACATGGACAGCATGACTAATCAGAGGAATGGAAGAAGTTTAGTGTCGAACAAGAATCACATCTTCCGACGTTGCCTCTGACTCCCATGCCCCCGCAAGAATCGATCAATTATCTATTCTATCAACATCATAACTTTTGAAAATTGCAACCACATCTCGTAGAGTATTGAACCAGCTGTTCTGCCCAATGCTGGACACATGATCTTAACAAAATTCAATCTGAGGTCGTAGTCACTTGCTAACTGTGTCTGACCAGCTATAGGACGCGAAATGTTGGACACAGAATAAGCAATCTCTCAACTTGAGGTCGTTCTTAACATTGTTAAGCAGTGTGCGTTCGTTCATGTGGGCCCTGAGAATTTAATCATGGGATGCCCCAACCTAGTGCAGATTCAGACTTAATCTGAGTCTCCTTGCACCAGGTTGGGGCATCCCATGTTTAAATTCTCAGGGCCAACATGAACGAACGCACACTGCTTAATAATGTTATGGTGTCACTTATATTGTTTTACAGCAGGTCATGGTAGGGTGTGAGGAACTAGAGAAAAAATAAGGACTAAAATGGCTCTTTGCGCTTGAAGAGTATTTCTCGTTGTCCAAATCATCACTTCCAGAGTTAGCCTGCACTAATCTGCTGATTTTAAAAGAAGCTTGAATTCTTGAGATTTAAAGCAAGACATGGTGGGATGTGAGGAGCTGAAAAAGAAGTGGGACATGAAATGCCTCTTTGAACTTGGACGAGCATTTCTCGTTGCTAAATAGAATTGACACGTCCAGAGCTAATCAGCTGCAGCGTAAGAAGCTTAAATTGTTGATTACGTCTGTGCCTCGCCACCTTTGACGCATAATGCTAATTTAAGTCCACATTGTCTGCTGATCCTAGGATTGTGCTTCCATGCACAACATGCTGCATTTTGCGCTTTATTTTGTTTTATATATTCCTTTGATGTAAAGTCATAAAATTCATTTGTGGATTCGATACTTTCAGCACAAATTCATTTCAAAGGATATTAAATTCCAATCTCCAGGTCAGTATGATGTTTCAAACTCTCCTGCCGAGAGTGAAAATTTGACAGGAGAGGACAGCAGAGGTTGAGGACATCAAAATCTGGGACTGGCCTGTGCTGTTGAAGCATATTTGTGAATGCAGTTCTCCATTTATTCTGTGAAAATATTCTCTGTAGCACTAAATGACATTAAACGACAAGCTATTAACTTCACTCGAGAAATTCCATGTACATAGATTGTGCATTTGTAGCAGCTCTTCTATGGAAATTAAAGCTTGTCCCGGTTTAAAGGAAAGGAAAGCTAAGCTCTAGCCACTCCAGTATGCAGGTGTAATTCAGTTCGATTTTCTTGTTCAATAGCTTCTAGTGATCAAATTTACGTCTCCAAATTCGTGTTGCATTGGCAAATCTACGACGAAACATCGACAACAGAAATAGGTTAAAATCTACACTTCTTTTGACTTAGTTGGTTATCAGAAGTCTATTATTATTGATTTCTTATTTGAATACATGGGTCCTCCCAAATATATTCATTATTAAATATGGAGTTGTTGAGAAAACTTAAAAAACATAATCCAAGATCTTTTCACAACAAGTGTCTTTATGGTGTTTGTTCTTTGATCTTCACTGAACCCCATACCAATCAAATATAGGTCCCCGATTATGAAAAGTATTTATATGACACCCGCATGTACCTTAGACACTGTAACATACCTCAAGTTGTAGAGGAAACTATAGCAGGTGATTGAGGACATTTAGTTCACACTGGCAAGTCTTCAAATCATAAGCAGAGGGTATGTGAACCACAATCAATGAAAGACCTAATTATGGATAATCTATAAACCAAAAATTTCATTCTTAATAAGCAATACATGAAAAGTGCCGTGATACTATAGTGCCTAGGAAGTTTTTGGGCATAGTCAATCAAGATCCTAGCTACGCTAAATAGGATATTTAGTGTTTGATACACTAAATACGTCTGCATATACTAAATATCAATAACCCTATGAAAGTAAATAAAATTTAATGTAAATTCAAACACTAAATATCAACTATGGTAATATGTGGACGTTACATGTTTGAATTTAGAATTAGTAAGGATATGAAGAAAAAGGACATAATAAGGGAGGTGGCAACAAGGAAGGTACGTAGTGGCACACTTATGTCTAGCACTAATTATCAAGGAATTGAAAATTAGTGTTGAGCAGGGTAAGGTGGTAATAACACTAAATATCCTATTTAGTGTAGTGCTTCTAAATCCAACCGGCTACATGTTGACATCTTCCGGTTTTGCTATATTCATTTGAGGTATATTCTATAGATTCCTTTAAAATGATCGGTAAATTTCCTGAAGTCTTGGACTTCAACTGGTTATTTCTCGAACTTAACCGGTTCATCTGCAACTAACCGCCGGTTCTTCCCGGACATAGCATCCTGCATTAATATAATAAATTGCCTTCCATCAGTGTGTCGCCAAGGCCATCAAGGACATTCATTTCACAGCTGCCCTGGGCAGCATCCAGGAAGACTTTTGGGCTTGACCGGTCAAGACCCTAGCTACACAAAATATGATATTTAGTGGGACTTACTATGTGGAATTTCACAATGCTACAGTATAAATGCCTACTGTGCATCTCATTTTTTACCAACCATGGTCAAATTGGTTGTTTGGACACTGTAGAACATTAACACCTTTACTTGGTAAAAAAAAGTGCATTACTAGTAAAAATATATAGGAACATGTAATTTCGAACAGTAAGTCACACTAAATATCTTTATTTGTGTAGTGTTTCCAAATCCCACCGGTTTACATGTTGTGATCTTTAAACTTTTCTTCATTGATTCGAGGTACGTTCCATATATTCCTCTAAAAATGTTCCGTAAAATTTCCTACAGTCTTGAACTTCAACCGCTTATTTCTCGAACTCAACTGGTTCATTTTTTACCAACCATGGTCAAATTGGTTGTTTGGACACTATAGAACATCAACATCTTTACTTGGTTAAAAAAAAATACATTAATAGTAAAAAGTTAGAGGAACATGTAACTCCGAACGGTAAGTCACACTAAATATCATTATTTGTGTAGTGTTTCCCAGTCCCACCGGTTTACATGTTGTGATCTTTCAACTTTTCTTCATTGATTCGAGGTACGTACCATATATTCTTCTAAAAACGTTCCGTAAATTTGCATGCAGTCTTGAACTTCAACCGGTTATTTCTCAAACTCAACCGGTTCATTTGTAACTAGCCATCCGTAACAATACATTAAAAAGTACATTAATAATAAAAAAACATAGAAACATGTAACTCCGAACAGTAAGTCACACTAAATGTCATTATTTGTGTAGTATTTCCAAGTCCCACCGGTTCACATGTTGTGATCTTTCAACTTTTCTTCATTGATTCGAGGTACGTTCCATATATTCCTCTAAAAATGTTCCATAAATTTTCCTGCAGTCTTGAACTTCAACCGGTTATTTCTCAAATTTAAACCCCCCGCTAATCCGTAATAGTACATTAAAAATTACATTAATAGTAAAAAAATACATAGAAACATGTAACTCCGAACAACAAGTCACACTAAATATCATTATTTGTGTAGTATTTCCAAGTCCCACCGGTTCACATGTTGTGATCTTTCAGCTTTTTCTTCATCGATTCAAGGTACATTCCATGCACATATTCCTCTAAAAAATGTTCCGTAAATTTTCCTGCAGTCTTGAACTTCAACCAGTTATTTCTCAAACTTAAACCCCCCGCTAGTCCGTAATAGTACATTAAAAAGTACATTAATAGTAAAAAAAATACATAGAAACATGTAACTCCGAACAACAAGTCACACTAAATATCATTATTTGTGTAGTATTTCCAAGTCCCACCGGTTCACATGTTGTGAGCTTTCAGCTTTTCCTTCATCGATTTGAGGTACGTACGTTCCATGCACATATTCCTCTAAAAAAATGTTCCGTAAATTTTCCTGCAGTCTTGAACTTCAACCGGTTATTTCTCAAACTTAAACCACCCCCCCCCCCCCCGCCCCCCCCAAATGGCGAGGCCAATTATGTCGTGCCCGAAGCCTCCCCCACCCCCGAGGACACCATTGTGTCCAAGGAGGCCACACACGGAGCCGAACTCCTTGGAACCGAGTGGGGTGACGGAGTACCGCTCCACCATGGCCAACCCCGCCGCGTGCCACGACACTCTCACACGCCGCACTTTCGGCAAGAAGAACTGCACGGGGTTGCCGGCCCCGGACTTCCTCTACCGGGACCAAGAGTTCCATGGGCTCGGGCCGGTCCCGTTTTGTGGCCGGTGCGCCACGGAGACGCACGCGTGCACGCACCTTGGCGTGCACGCGTGCGTCAACAACGCGATCCGGTCGCGATGCAACGGCGAGTACGTGAAGTCGTCGGACGTGATCGGGAGCAACGTCGTCGGCCGCTGCCGCTACGTCAACGACGTCAAGAAACGGGTGCCGATAACGGACGGCTGCGTCCCTGGCTTCTTCTTCCCGGGGCACCCGCGGCCACAGGAGTACTGCACCCGACCTGGCGCGCCCGGGGCGCCCAGGGGGGTGGCGTTGGGCGACCAGTTGCGGACCGTGCGGGCTGCTCTGTGGTGTAAGTATTGAGGTCGTGTTCGTTCAGGTGGTTCTCCGCAAGCCACGACGGATCTTATAAACTTTTGTTTTGTAAATGACGGGAAAAAAAAAACAGTGGGGTAGTTGGGGCAAAGAATTGTTGTTCAAGTCAAGAAACGGGTGCCAACAGACGGCTGTGTCCCTAGCTTCTTCTTCCTGGGGCACCCGCGGCCACAAGAGTACTGCATCGATCCGACCTGGCCTGCCCTGCCCGGGGCGCCTAGTTATGGATAGTTAGTCGATGGTGCAGGCTACTCTATGGTGTAAGTATTGAGGTCGTGTTCGTTCAGGTGGTTCTCCGTAAGCTACGACGAATCTTGTAAACCTTCGTTTTGTAAATGACCCCAAAAAAAAAAAAAAAAAACACACACACACACACACACACACACACACAAACAGTGGGGTAGTTGGGGCAAAGAACCCTAGCTTCTTCTTCCTGGGGCACCCGCGGCCACAAGAGTACTGCACCCGACTTGGCCTGCCCAGGGCACCCAAGGGGGTGTTGTTGGGCAACCGATTACGGACGGTGCGTGCTGCTCCATGGTGTAAGTATTGAGGTCGTGTTTGTTTAGGTGTACTCCGTAAGCTACGACAAATCTTATAAAACTTCATTTTGTAAATGATGAAAAACAAAAAAAACAGTGGGGTGGTTGGGGCAAAGAACTGTTATTCAAGTCAAAATGGTTAGTTTGGGCAAGAAAAATCGACTAAATGATAGTACATGTGTTCCCATACTTGCAGTTATTATCCCCTTGTTTGTAGTCAAAGACTAGGTACATAACCTTGTCATGTATGGTAGGGTTCGCATATATGATCAATGGAATTGGTACTAAGACACCTAGGATAACAAAATGTTTTACTTGTATAAATTGGTTGCATGTTTCTCAGCACATCTCTTGTCAACAAAATTAGTGGTGCACATGAGATTTTGATATAACTGAGATTCGGATTTGATAAACTTCCAAAAAGGTTAATTTTTTTAAGAAACTCTTTAGTCAACCCTTAAATGCTTTTGGGGACATAAAACAAATTGTTCTCTTACAGTGATTTTTTTTTTTTTTTTTTAAATGACTCCTTTTGATTTTGGAAAAGCTAGGTGCGGTAGTGATATGCACTGTATTCTCATCAAATCAAATCATGTGTAGATTTGTGGCCTATGGAAATTTTGGCATGTCATAGGGTTGGGCAATTCAGTTAGGCCCTTGCCTAGTCAGGCACTGCTCCAATGTGCCACCACCCATGTTGTGACATAAGTGATTCCATCTAGCAAGGTGGGTAGCAAAGCCCATCCCAAGGCCTTGGTTTGGATTAAGGGACTTGTCTTGGTAAAACAACTTGGGAGCCATCCATGCCCCATTCGCGACCTCTTGTGTTGCCCTTTGCCCATGCATAAAAGTTGAGGCATTTAAAGTATGCATTCATTTGGTTGAAAGCCACAAGGTCATGGGAACCAACATTAGGGATAATGCATTGCAAACATCGGAAATGAATCACATAACATTACTCGGGAAGGAGCATCCGCATTGTAAGGCTAGGAATAAGGGTTGTAATACTTCCCCCTTGGTATATGAAATTCCAAGGTCAAGCAACCACTCAAGTTGTGCATTGTTGATACAATAGTATATTTCAAAAACATTTGAAGTAGACCAATTGAGAAGTGGCCACTAAGGAGTAGACAGTTGTATGCACCCTCTACATAAGATACTATATTTCAAAAAAGCATGGCCCACCTATCCTCGAGTTTACCATAAAATTATGGGCTCCAAGGCAAGGGTGCAAGTTATGCCTCTTGACAATGTTATACAAATTCAAGTGAAATAATTGCAAATTGCTTTTCGAAATACTTGGTATTGACATTATGCACAAATTCCTCTATTTTTATTTTTATTTTCAAATTTAACTAATTTAAAATGGAGTTCATCACTTTTTCCACTCCAAAAAAACTTGCCAGAGCTAGCCATTTCATACGACCTCCTATGAAAACATCATATTCTACCTAAGGATAATACGTGGATGCCCCCCCCTCCCAAAAAAAACAAATAAAATAAAATTTGTAGACTCCAAGAAACTCACATTTGTATGATTAAATTTCTCTAAACATTTGTTGTACATGATGTGCCATCAACAAGGAGAAATTTGCGTGTCAAGCAGAATGCCTATCTTAGAAAGTTTTGGTTCTCAAGAGTCAACCATTATAATTTGACAAAAGTGTGGTGGAGACTTCAACAAACACTATTCTATGGTAAGTACCATAATATGGTAGAAATACATGCATGGTACCAATCAAGGACAATTTATCCTTTTCCAAACATAATCTTTCTTCACAACATTGCAAAATTTATTTCAAAATAGCATTGGACAATAAAGTCCAAGAGAACGTATCAACTCAAGCTATCATCACCTTTTCTTTGGTGACAACCGGGAGAACATGGTATTTTGACATAACCCAAAATGGAATGTGGTGGCAAATCTTGAATGCCTTGTTTTTGGTGCTTGCAATTCCCTCCTTGATTTTGGCTAATCCTAAATCCTAACCACGCCCCTTGTCACCGTGCATCAAACCTCCTTCTCGAACTTGGTCCTCTTCCAAACTCTCTTGGTGAGGATGCTCAAACTCGGACTCCGAAAGGCTCGCTTAACCTTAGCATCAAATTATGTTTGCATAAAGTAGAGGGATCGAGGGTAGCCTGAAGAGGGATTCACAACATTTGGAGACTAATAAGGGGCGCTTCACACTATGGCCGAAGGTCAAGAGGCCAATATCCATTTCCACCAATCATATTGCAAGAAACCCAGAGTTCGGCCTCTCGACTATTTACACTAAGGCCAAAGTCCACATGCCGTCACAATTTAAAATGCTTACTTTTTTAAGAAGGCGACAAACTCTCGAAGGAAGTTTGGGTCGGACGGGAATGGAAACCCAAACTATGGTTGAGAGGCCGACGATTTTTTTTTCATAATAAAATCAATCACTGACAAGATCTTGGCTGTTAGATTGGAGGGGTTGTTTTGGGCAAATATTAAAGTGGGATGCTCCTTTGGACTTGGCCTTTGGAGGCTTCACACTCTGCCCGGCCGAAGGCTTTAGTTATTATATTTTATTGACTATTTTCAGCACATTTCTTTAGACTCTCAACAAAGTTTGGCCACTCAATCCCATGGCCTCTCGACTTCGACGGCCATAGTGTGAAGCGGCCCTCATCATGCTAGTCGGAGAGGGATTGATGAAATTTTGAGAGGGCGACTCAACTTCAAAGAGGGATCATGTTGGTTCGGAGGGTGCCAAACAACTATAGTGAGGGATCAACAACTTCGGAGAGGGCTTCAACAACTTAATTGGTCTTAATTGGTCACTTTTCTTACTACCTCACTACTCCTAGGATATGAAACACATGATTGTACAAGGTCGTTAGCAAATTCAAATTTGAGTCTATTGCAAGTTTCGTCATAATTTTTGGAGCTCGTATGAAAATCTTATTCATTTTCAAAGTGAAGATTCTTGACCTCGTTAAGTGGTCATGTACCCCCCCTCCGTATGTTGACTATTGCGTCTAGTATGGTTATCATACTTTGAGCAGGCAATCTATTCATGTCTTTTTGAATATGTGTTCATGGAGTCACACCTAAGGGTTGCTTACATCACGGACCATGAAGTCGTCCCTTGCTCCTCTAAAATATGTGATTGGCCATTGAACTCGTCACCAAACTATTTTGATTTACATCAAGAAAAATAAATGTAAGAGTGATCATGGAACTTGAGATCCCCAAAAGGCCTATTTTCATACCTACATTATCCACTGTCATGGTCCAACGGGTTTTGCGGGTGAGAGAGGCAAAAGATGTTCTTGTGCTGCAAATGTCATGGGACCATGCATGGTAGAGAAATGTCATTCTTATATATATAATTTTTTAATTTTTTTAATTTTTTTAATTTTTTTAATTTTTTTTGCCAAACATTACCGTAGTTACAAGGAAAGAAGGAGAGTAGTGTCTTACAAGAATGAGTGTTGTCATTATGACTATCGCAATGAATGTTATTTTGATTGAAGTAGGTGGAATTGTTGATGTGAAAAACTATTCATTTCGATTCCTCTAGTGTAGTGTTGTCATTATGACTATCGCAATGAATGTTATTTTGATTGAAGTAGGTGGAATTGTTGATGTGGAAAACTATTCATTTCGATTCCTCTAGTGTTACACTAAAATTCATTTCCTTAATGCCCAATCGCAGGTTCAAAGCTCAAAAATGATTCTTCATGATTGTGCCTCCAACATTCTCAATGCATACATTTTGTGTGACACCTTGGAAGTTAAAATATGTATGGTGGAAGAAATGTCATGCTAATGCAATAATGGCCTTCAAGTGAATGCACTTTGTTTGCATTATGGTGTATTTTGTATATACATATGTATCCATATAGTTGGGTTTGATGGGGTTTCAAATTTTTTTTTGTCACATGAGTGATTGAGGATTGCACCCTTTAGAGAGGGTCAAAGAATATGTTTGCATTATGTGGCCAACCGTCTTGCACGTATCTACATGAATAGAATCCAAGAACTTGACCTATGTTAGGTGAGAGATATCGACACTAAGTCGGTGCAAATGTATAAGCATCTACCTCATATATAACATGTAGTGGTGGAGCCTTATGTGTCAACACATTGCAAAAGTGACGTGTGTTAATAGCTTTTTTAACATCATCTTTGATCTCGTGTTGAACATAAGAAAATCAAAATGCATGTTGGATTTTATGGCTTGCATTCGAATGTCACGATAACTTTGAGTTGATGTAGACAACTTGGATGTGTATGGATAATTGACTTTGTGTTCATTTGTGCCATGTTTTCACACTCAATTCAAGCATTGTTTGTATGTATTTGGGTTATAGGCTATTAAGTATGTCCAAGTGGGATAATTTTGTTAAAACCATGTGAAGGCTATATAATTGAAGTATTTTCACTACATAACTTGGTATAGTTGATTGTCACCCAGACATAGAACATATAAGAAACATGTGGTAATTGAGTTCTTAGATTGGAGATCATTTGGTATAGTTGATTGTCACCCAAGCATAGAACATATAAGAAACATGTGGTAATTGAGTTCTTAGATTGGAGATCATTTATAATATGTTAGGGTTGTTGCCTTTCATAGAGTTTCATCTAGCATATTTTGTCTGAATAAAGCCTAAAAGATGAAATGTTTCCCTCTCTCACTTGTATGTAGCAATTGGGCTAAGAAACAAAGATATTTCAACCACAAATCTTGATCTTTAGGTGTGGTGTAGCCACATTTTAGTAAAAGTGTGTTCTTTACTCATATCATTTGGTGTAGATTGGCTAGAGGTGATAGGTTCCTTATTGCCAATTTAAAACATCCACTACCCCATCTCACTAAGGCATGCACATTCAAAATAGTTGGGAATGCACATTGTTGAAATAATTTCTCGGTACATTATGTTGACCTTCACATCCAATATCCCAAACAATTCCTAGCATATATGGTCCAATGGGCTTTGCGTGGGAGAGGCAAAAGAGGTGCTATGATAGAAAAAGGCAAGGGCCCATGACACAATAATGTTGTCATAGTAACTTTTGAATGAAATTATTTATGGGGAAGAGAAGATGAAGAGATGAGAATGGTCAAACTTGAATTTTTAAAAAATTGTCCTTGTTAGGCATACATTAAACAAATCAACACATTCACTTTTTGTTGCATGGCCATCCTTCCTCTTGGTCCACATTCGGTATACACCTAGTGAGGGACCCCGAAGGCTTCGTAAATTGATTTTTTTAAGAAATTGGACCATGGAAGTTGGACCGTCAAGTCAGAATATGGGAAAAACCCATCTTCCATGGTCCGACTTCATGGTCCATGGTGTAAACTGGCCCTTGGGTTTCTTAAGTGGGAGCCCAATATGGAATTGAAACTACATCACAATTAGCACCGTTGTCTAGGGAGAACTACCAATTGGTTACAGATGAACCGGTTGAAGTTGGAGACTTCAGGAGAATGACCGATCATTTTAGAGGAATCTATAGAATATACCTCAAACGAATAAAGCAAAACCGGAAGATGTCAACATGTAACCGGCTGTATTTAGAATCACTAGGATCTTGACCGACTATGCCCACAAACTTCCCGGGCACTGATCATGATTCACTACACGATCATAGACAGTCGTCAGTAATGAAGTGGAAATGTTTGTAAGATTTTCCGCAGTTTGTATTGCTTTGATTGTTGGAACAATGCAATTGGTACACTACACACGCACACAAAAAAAGGACCGGAGACCAACCCTTGACACAAGGCTCCATCATCTCAGGCAAACCTAAGGGGCGGTTTACACCATAGACCATGAACTCATCCCACGGAAGATGCCTTATTCCGCAGTACGAGTTCATGGTCCGAGTTCTTAAAAATTTGATTTACAAAGCCGTTGGGCCCCTCACTAGGTGTAAACCGAATGTGGACCAAGAGGAATGACCATGCGGCAAGAAGTGGATGTGCTGATTTTTTTAATATAAGCCCAAAAAGGGCAGTTTAGGGAAAAAAATGAAGTTTGACCATTTTGTTGACTTAAGTTTGCCTTCACTTATTTTGTCACTTAGTTTTTTCTTCTTTTCGCCTTAAAATTCAGCAAGTATTGTCGAAATGGGAGAGAGGATGAGGAAACTAGTCGTGCTACTAGGATTGTACATATTTTTGTACATGCCATTAATGAATGTTGTGGGCATTCAAACACTGATTTTGCAAGGAGAATGGGAAAAATTTGCAATTTTGAGCGTGGTTTACGAAAGCATTGGACATAGAGAGAGGAACATATGGAGTTAAGAGAGGATGTTAGGTTTTGTGGACCAGTTGCTATTGAGTTCGTGGACGGAGAAAGAATTTAGAAAGCGAACGCGAGTGACATATACGACATTTAGGTTTTTGTGTGAGAGGTTGGGTCCGTATTTAAAGAAAGAAGATATTTGTTTTAGGGTTACGGTGCCGGTGCAAGAGAGAATAGCGATGTCATTGCATCGGTTGGATAGTGGTAATGAATTGCAAACCATAGGTGATTTGTATGGAGTACATAAAAACACATTGTCCATAATAGTGAGAGAATTTTGCAGAGCCATGAGAAAATATCTTCAACCAATTTTCGTGCAAACTCCAAGTGAATTGCAGTTTAGGGTTTTAGCTTCGAAGTTCGAACAGTTGCACGGAATACCTTACATCATAGGTGCGATAGATGGATCACATATTCATATTTTAGCTTCTATAATCGGCGGAGAAAATTATTATTGGAGGAAATCATTTCATTCAGCGATTTTGCAAGAAATTGTTGGACTAAATTGCATGTTTTGGGATTATGAAGTTGGATGGGCAAGTAATTTTCACGATTGGGCAGTATTTCAAGTGACAAAAATTAGACGTACTTGCATTGAGGATAAATTCCAGCCATACAAGTTGATAGAAGATGCTGCATATCTGGTAAGGCCTTGGATGTATTATCCATTCAAGGGTGGAAAAACAACGCTATCTAGGAAAGAGACAAATTGCAATTTCATACAATCTTCGATGAGGATATGTGTAGAGAGAACGTTCAGGATTTTGAAAGGCAGATGGAGGTTGATAATGAAACGACATGATGTACCTTTGAGGAATATGCCTGATATTGTAGCAGCTTATATAGTATTGCACAATATATGCATTGTCAATAAAGAAGGTATAGAAGAATAATGAATTATTGAAGCAGATAGTAAATTAGCTAGAAGAATTATCTAGGGTGAAGTAAGTGAAGGCAGTGAATTACGAGGAGAAAGAGCTGGAATTGCAGAAGTGCGAAGAAGGATTCTAGCTAAGGAAGATATGCCAATTGCAAACGAAGAAAATGATGCAGAGATAGATTTATTTTTGTTGAGAGAAATTGAGAAGGCCAATAATCTTCTACGGGAAGCTATAACGATGCACGAAACATTGGCAAAAAATTTGTAGCAATACAAACTACGCAAAAAATCTAGTATTATAGAAATTTTATAGTGATAGTGATTTAATGGATTAAAGCTAGAATTTAACTATAAGAGCAGCAAAATTCTTGTCCATATTCTTGAAGATAGCATTAGATTTTTGGAATGATGCAAGAAATGCCCATGAATTTCCTATAACCTGATCTAGAAGAGTTTCAATCTTCTCTTGTAACTTCTATTTCTTCTCTTGTGTTGGCAGTGCAGAAGTTGTTGTTTGAGACGGTGTAGGGGTAGAAGGAATAACATCTTCTGTCTAAGATTCTGTGACACTAGCAGAAATCTCATTGTGAACACTCGACCTACTACCATGTCATTGATCCATCTTAGTAAACCACTTGCATTCTTGTTTTCTATCACTACCTGAAATTTTATTTTCTCTCTTATCAGTTCTGTATTCATTTAAGACAGTTTTGTATTTTTTTTACATGATAATCATGATCAATTGAATCCTTTAATTGCAGCGACCATTCGAATCTATAATTTGATCTAGAAGTTGGCACCTACAAACAACAGAAAAACACATTAAAATTGTGAAATAAAAGCTAAACAATGTTGAAATTGACGATGTAAGAAAAAAATCAGCATAAGAGACGTGTAGTATAAGGACATATGCTATCTATGAAGACATTGAAATAGAGAGAATGACGTAGTGATAAGGAGAAACAACGAGAGAAGATTAGAAAAGAAGAGATGTGAATTCCATTCTTGACATCGGCATATTTTTACTAAACATAGTAACGAAACTCGAAGCCCCCGCCGGCCTATAGAGGAAGGGGGGACATATGGCTAAGGCGAAGGCCTTCTACGGCCTCATCATATGGCCAACATCAAAGGTCAACATCTTTTACCAAACATTTTAAAAAATTACATTTTATAATTTATAAAATATTTTCAAATTAAACATTACAAAATATATTGAAAAAATCCAAAAACAAATTACCTTGTTTGTTTGCTGTTTTTGTGAATTCTTTGTCCATTTTCCACGAATTGCTATTAGATGATGCACTTCGAAATCCTTTTATTTGATTATGGTCATTTCTTCTTCTTCTTCTTCCTCTTCTTCCGATTCGCCAATTTCAATAATATTCTTCTTGTCGCATATTCTTCATTTTGTTCGTTGCTTCTTTTGTGACATGCCCCCTCTTTTTTCCTGCTAGTTGGCTTTCAGGGAGTGCACTATTCATTAAAACCAAGCATCACGTGCGTGTATGTCCCTTATTAAAGTATCCCTGTATACATTTTATTTTTGCTAAAATCAAGCAATATACTTACAAATCTCATTGCTTCAAAATACATTTTCATACGTACACAAGGGTCCAAAAACAAATACAAAAATTGTATATAACATGTGTACAAATGTTTGGAAATGCAAAAATATGGCCCTATTATATGTATAATATCAAATCATGGATTTTTAGTTATAAAGTCGTTACTTAGTGGATGAAAAAACACATGATTCTTGGTCCATGTCTGACTTGAACGCGTAAACGCATAAACGCATACTTTACATATATTTTTCTATAGCCTCATGTATATCTACTTCTTGCTTAATAGCAATATGTCTCTTGTACGTACATTTTGTACATGCTTGTTTTAAATAATACCCCTTTTGTGCACCCACGTGTATAAATACAGTACTTGAACAGTGCACTCCCTGGAAGTTGGCTCTTCGCTGCTCCTACGGTTTCTTCTTTTTCTTCAAACATTTTTGCTGTAACATATGAATGATGACTATCTAATTGTCCTCCTTGGCTGTAATTTGTCATTGACAAAAGTGGAGGAGGATGAAATGCATTAAAAGTACTGAGGAGCAAATTCAAACCTTGCAACATTTAGAAAATTGAATTTTGATTCTCTCTGAAATTTGGAATTGGCACTCGTTGCATCCACTCTGAATTTTGTGACCACTCTCATTGTGACTCTCTACATGGTTCCTCGTCAACAAAATATCCTTCCATTTTTGCGAAAAAAAAACTCACTCTATCATTCTATTAAAACTATGCTGCAAGAAAAAGAAATGATAAATCCTTCTTAAAACGGCATTTTCACTGTGCCTTGAAATTAAATCGTTAGTATGTTTTAATAGTAACATGCAGCGACTTCTGTGAGGCAAATAATAATAATAATAATATTTTTTTTTTTGGCATTTTTCTACCATGGGCCCCTGGCTGTTTTTTCCAGACCACCTCTTTTGCCCCTCTCAACGGAAAAGCCGTTGGACCATGTCAGTGGATAGAATAGGGCTTAAATATTGTTTTTTTGGGGACCTCAATATCTATGGGCTCTCTGACATTTTTTGCTTGGTGTAAACCGAACTGCTCCCAGGACAAGTTCAACATCCAATCACAAGCTTCGGATGGCCGTGGGACAAGTTCATGGTCCATGGTGTAAACCGCCCAAGTTAAGGACTCAACATCTTTTAGCTTGGCCCACCTCATTGTTTGGGGAGATTTTTGGGCATAATCAGTCGAGCTTCTAGTGCTCCCAAGTCTAACCGGTTACATGTTGACATCTTTGAGTTTCTTTGTTTTATTGTTTTGAGGCATATTCTATTGATTTCTCTGAAATGATTGGTAATTTTTTTGAAGTCTTGAATTTTAACTGGTTCATTTGTAACTAGGAGTCGGTTCTCCCTGTTCATTGTTGGCCCACCAAACTTGTAGGCTTGAGCTCAAACTCAAATTGTGTGTGGCAAGAGCATGATAGAGGTTTGAAAAATGGAGCTCTGCAATCAAAGAAGAGGGAGATCCAATCACTACAGTAGTTAAAGATGAACTGGTTGAGTTTGAGAAATAACTGGATCAAGTTCAAGAATCTAAGAAAGTTACCAACCAGTTAAGAGAAATTTATAATATCTACCAAGTCAATTAATGAAGGAAAAGTGAAAGATGTCAATATGTAACCGGTGGAACTTGGAAACTCCAGGATCTCGACCGATTATGCCCAGAAATCTCCTTAAACATGGACACTGTCCTCAACCAAAATCAAGTCAAGCCAAGCCAAGTCAAGTCAATCCTCCTCTGCCTCCATCGATCCCCCAAAAGCGACACTCAAACACACAATTTCCTACCTTTTGACTTTCCCAAATGGTCCACACTCACCATCGGTCAAATGTGAAACAAAATATTCACATCTAACTTACAATTCAGTTTCCATGGAAATGCGAGAATGAAATGCTGACCACCTTCTCTGAGTAGGTCTTGTAATTTTAGGGATTCATAACATGAACCTTCAGCTTTCTGCTTTGTATCATAGAAGTTGATGACATCATGCAACTAAACCCACAAGTAGACCAAAAAAAATTCAAACTTCAATCCAACAGTCTCTGCTGGGCGTCCAGTAAACCTCTTCTCAAATCTAAGAAATCATGTAGAAACAGTGGCAAATCTACGTCCCGCCAGTAATTGGGGTCGATTTTCTGTCTTGCCAACTCCGAGGAAAGATAAAGTGGATATTTGGCGCTGCCATTTCATGATTTTGTTGCTGCTCTCAAGTGGGCAGCAAGGGTAGTGGGAATGTTGGCAGCGTGAAGGCGAGATCTGTGTTTCTGTAAGTAATCGATCCTTAAATCGCAGCATAACATTGTAACTTGCTATTAACTTAGGTAAGGAGTTGGGCATGCTGATCATATGCCTCTAGGAGAGTTTTGGTGAGTGGAGTTTTGGTACTCGTGAGGATTGTGCTGTTGGTTCAAGCCTGTTTTAGTGATTTATCTTGCGATATGCTGGGAAGCATAGTGACATGACACAGAGAAAGGCAAGAAATGTGCTTTGTAAGTTATCCTGAATTGCAACAGAACATAACATTACTCAGCGTGCAGCTCTTGTTCCGTGGGCCTCAGAATAAAACGGTGGGATGCTCGAATAGCTGCGCAGGATACTTAGATTCAGACTAAACTCCCAGCATCCCACTGTTATGTTCTGAGGGCCTACGTCTCTGAGTAATGTTATGAACATTGTAATTGCCAATAGGTTAGGAGCTGCTGCGAATTTTGGTCATATGCCTCTGGGAGAGATTTGCTGCTTGGAGTTCTGGAACCGGGAGGTTTGTGCTGTTGGGTTAGCCCTGTTTTAGTGATTTCTCTTGGGAACGTGCTGGGAAGCATGGTGACATGACACAAAGGAATGCGAGAAATGTGATCTGTTATCGATCCTGAATTGCAACAGAGCCTTGTAATTGCCAGTAGGTGAGGAGCTGCTGAGGATTTTGATCATATGCCTCTGGAATAGATTTGGTGAGTGGAGATTTGGTGCCGTGAGGTCTGTCCTGTTCGATCCTGATTTCGTAATTGTTGAAACGATGGATGGTGGACAGGGGAAAGGCGAGAACCTAATTTTATTTATTTATTTAAGAAAAAAAAAAGGTTTCGAATCGGAGTAGGATGTGCATCAGGTGGCATAAGGCGAGGTGCTGGGATGTTGGTATATATTAGCGCCTGGTAAGATTTATATAATGAGTTCCTGTTGTGTCACGTGTTCTTCGGCGTCTCGGTTTTTATGTTTTAGCGTTTAAATGTTCCTCTGGGAAACTTGTGGAATGTGGTTGCCTTGAGGTTTGTGCTGTTGGGTCATCCCATTTCGTGGGAAATGAATTAGGTGCCATGAGGGTAAGAAAGCTGGAAATGTTGATGATGTGAGGTTTTGGGGAAGGTATGGTACACGGATTTTTTCGCCCCAAGGTTTCTCGTGTTCGGTCAAATCCAGTGTCAGTGATTGTGCGGGTGGCGTGATGGAGCATTCTTGGAGTTGGTAATGGGTTTTGGATTTGGTGGAAAGTTTGCCAGAATATGATCCTTTCATGTGTCAGTGGAGGGTTTAACTTGCTCAGATGTTTGCCTTGTCTTGACATCCGTCTCCGATGACTACTTTGTTGCTTCAAAATCCTAGGCAGGGCCAGCAATGTCAGCATTGGAGTTGAATTGAAATGAATTAAGTGCCATTAGGGTGAGAAGCTGGGAATGTTGTTGATGTGGGGTTCTTGGAAAGGTGTCGTACGTGGTTTTGTCGCCTCAAGGTTTCTTGTGTTGGGTCATGTTTGCCTCGTCTTGACATCTGTCTCGAATGACTCCTTTGTTGCTTTGAAGATCTTGCCAAGGCCAGCATTATCCAGATTCCGTTTTCATGTTATGTGGTAGTAGTAGACAATTGTATTTGTTCAGGCAACACAAGTGTTTTTTCCATCTGAATATTATTGGAGATTTTCCTCAGTCTTCCTCATGGTAACCTCAGAACCAGTTGGGAGATGTGGGCTTATATCCATGTCCTTTGCGTCAACAATCTCACACGGGTGCTTTTTTTAAAAATTAAATAAAAATTAATCAATTAAGTAATTTTTAGTGTGTGCTACAGAACGGAGTTATTTGAAGCTGTAGGTTTTGTTGAATGCACGGCAAGGAGAAATATAGCTTGCGATTAGGAGGAGCAAGGAGGTGGGAATCATGGATTCAGAATTGAGCATCGAGTTTGTGAAAGAAGACGACATTGTGAACGCAGGTCTGGCACAGCCAGATGCTCGTCTCTTCTATGACCAGCTGCGAATTATAATTGCCGAGACGGGCCATTCGCCACCCCAAACATGGCAGAAAATATCGCAGGAGCTTCTGCGACCCGAACACCCATACCACTTGCATCAACTTATGTACTATTCGACATACCGAACTTGGGATATTGCTACACAAGGTCCTCCACTTGCATGGATACCCACTCCGTAAGTAATCTTTCCTTCTCTAGACTCAAGATAAATGTCATTGCCATTGTCATCTGTGTATCTTTGCAAGAATATAACCATAACTTTATATTAGCCCCTTATATTGTGTAGAAGGGCTCACATGAACAGGCTGGTAATGAAATAGCATATGTTTGAGAGCCCGGTAGCATATGTCTTTATACTACACTTAGAAGGCCCGTGACCACACAAAATTCAATTTCAATTGTCCATGGTGCCTTGTGGTTGAGTTTCAAGGGCCCTCACAGTTTCATGATCACAGCCCTTGGCCATAGTGTAAAGTGGTCTCCAACCTCCCATAGCCGTCCATTGACATAAATGCTATTGCTATTGTCATGTGTGCTCCTTTTATGATTTTCGACCTCTGTAATGCTGTCCAATGAGTTGGATTCTTGTGACATTAGCAAATACAGAGCATCTCGTATCTTAGCCTCAAATGTTCATTTTGCATAAAGCAGAATTGAGGAACCCGTGCAACTGAAAACTTACTTTGGGCCTAGCTGAAATTTTACCTCGTCTTATCAATGTTGCAGTCCTATCCTGAAGCTCAAACATTCCTTAAGGGCATATTTTAGGCCCAAAATGGACTGTGTCCACTTTCAATGGAATTCTGTCACCTATATCTTTTATTCAAACCATGACGCAGGGAAATTGCAAGTCAAACAAATTGCGGGTGGTTAATGGAAAGAAGGGGTTACGAGCTCCTTGGACAGAAGTATCGTGACCCAATACAAAGCTTCTCAGACTTTCAGCGCTTCTCTGTGGAATATCGTGAGGTATGTTTATTTTGCACCACACAGTTAGGTTGCCATGGAGAGGAACACAAATTTGCAATGATGTTGGTTGGTATCTAATAATAATACCATGTACAGAAGAAGCTGATGAATTCCAATGGGATTTCCATACAGAAATATATTTCAATTGTCTTGAACGAGATGGGCGTGGTCTTCAACCAACAACCTCATTGTATCTTGGACACGAGTGACAACAATTTACCAGGAGGGCAGTGGCTTCCAGGAGCTGTTTTTAATGTGGCTGAGTGTTTACTTGCTGCAAAACCTGGAAGACCGGACTCTAGCACTGCTATTGTATATCGCAATGAGGGGGAGGATGACTTACCTGTGAGAAAAGTGACTTTGGGGCAACTTCGAGCTAATGTCAGGCAAGACCTAAGCCTCCCTTCAAGAGAGTTATCCTTTAACTCAATTGTACTTTCCGTTGGGAGTTGGTTCACTATGACATTTCATACATACTATAGTATGTATGGAATATAAATAACTTCTTTTTCAATTGTGGTGAATGCTCAGAGGTAGTGTTTGCATTTAAATGTATAGCAACCTATTTCAGTGCATTGAGGGCCAAGCTCATTTTAAGCACCAACTTGGCATGCCAAAATGAGTTGGACCTTTAATGAAGTGATGCAGAATGTTCTTTGTTCAAACCTCTACACCACCTCGAAGTATGCACTGAAAACTTATCGAATATGGAAGGTGTTGTATGCAAAACAACAAACTCCCACTTGAGTTGGAGGAGAACTCTAATGTCAGTGTTATTTCTGCTACGTTCATCATTATGAGACACTAAATTTTCATATTTGCCATTGAGAATGGAAAAAATCATCCTGAAACTGGGCATATGGCAGCATTCTTGAACTGTGATGTGAAGAGGAGACTAATATTTTGGGTTGAAATTTCTTGTGGTGGGGCAGCCGGGTTACAAATGCTCTTGATGCACTTGGATTCCAGAAAGGGGATGCTATTGCTGTTGATATGCCAATGAATCTATATGCGGTCACTGCATATCTGGCTATTGTTTTAGGAGGTTACATTGTCGTCTCCATCGCTGATAGCTTTGTTGCAAGTGAGATTGAAGTTCGTCTTCAAGTTGCCAAAGCCAAGGCTATCTTCACACAGGTCAGATTCCAAGGACAAGAACAGAAGTTTTCCTAGTTTTACAGCTTGTTTCCCAAGGAATGAGTTTATACTGACTAGGTATGTGGTGGGTAATGTAACTTCCCAGGACGTCATATGCAGAGGAGGCAAGACTCTCCCTCTCTACAGGTTCGGTCAATTTTTTTATTACAGAATTTCTGACAACTTCATGATATGTGACCTAAGAAGTTTGTGCCACTTTCAGTTTTCTGTGGCTACAATTTGACTTTGTGCAAGTCATATTGTTGCAAAAATCTAAGATAGATTGTGCAGCCGGGTGGTCCAGGCCCAAGCACCGAGAGCAATCATTATCCCTGCAAATGGAAAATTGTCGAGCTTAAAGCTTAGGGAAGGAGACATGTTATGGGATGATCTTCTGGCACAAGCAAATCATCTGAGCAGGTCAGTTGTCACGAAAATCATCTAAGTAAGAATCACTCTTGCTTCATTTTGTGGAATATAGATGCTTCTAATAGAAAGAGAAATTGAGAACTGGATGGATTACTAATAGTGCATTTCATGGCCATGCTAGTAATTTGTTGAAAGATCATGGGCATAGTGAAAAATCGTCATGATGCCTATGCATAAAAAGCTAGGCACAGGCTAATGGAGTGAATGTGGAGGCATTTGACTTTGGTCAAGAGACAGTTAAATAAAAACAAGCTCTTTGTCGAACTTTTGAGAGCACCACTTTGGACAAAGTCAAAATGCGTCCCCTTTATTTCACCAAAATTGGGATTTCCGACATCACTTGAATGCTCCTTGAACATTGTAAATTGTCAAAACTGAGACGAAACTCTGCTAAATCATGAGCTTTTGAGAGACTTTAAGGTTGACTCTGTTGACTCTATTATATCCTGCTTCTTGTTCTCTTCAATAAATTATATCGCTGTATACTGTAGCCAAGATGGGAGAATCTCTTCATAGACATGTTAATTGTTAAATTATTGACAGTTCAAATGTCCAGGCCAGATGAGTATGTAGCAGTGCTGCAACCTATTGAAGCTTTTATGAACATCCTATTCTCCTCTGGCACTACAGGTAAGGGCGGAATTTATCTGTGAGAATTGTTATTAACAACAATGACCAGAAACAATTTCTCATTGCTTTTTTATCCAAGTGCTTTTAGTGTACACTGAGCGAATTCTTGGGTTGGTGAATCTGTTGCTCTTAAGGTTTAGAATTGTGTGTGTTTGTGATGTTTTTCATGCTCCCTGAAAGACTGCAACCTGTTATTTGAGGGGGGAAGAATGCTTCGTAAATGATTGTAGAGATTTTTCTTCTACATGTCACATGCTAGGAATGCTCAACCTAGTGATAGGTGAATAGTCACCGTTCATGACATAATCCCAGTACACTGTTCATGGTATTTAGTGTCACCCATAAGAAATTCTTGACATAAGAAATTACTCATATTGACAAATTGTGTCATGTTGACATTGATGATTAGCAGATGTGACATTTCTAGGCAATTTAGTGTAAATCTTTGTAAATAGTGTACGTGGCACTAAATACCACAAACAAGTGTAGTCCTTTTTGGAAGCATTTTCAAAGCTTTTATTTGGGGTGTTTCAGGAGAACCGAAAGCAGTACCATGGACTCAACACACCCCCCTCCGGTGTGCAGTAGATGGATGGGCCCATCTTGATTTGAAATTCGGGGATGTGCTCTGTTGGCCAACTAATTTAGGCTGGATGGTTGGGCCAATGATTCTCACTGCATCCTTCATGACCGGGGCGGCCTTAGCCCTCTACAACGGCTCTCCCCTTGGCCGAGGCTTTGGAAAGTTTGTGCAGGCAAGTCAGTTCAAATATGCACCCCTTTGTCCATTCTGTCTTTAAAACTACATCCAACCGCTCTAGAGCTCCCTTTACATCTGAGATATCGAGATCTCTCAGAAAGGGGCCTTTCTTATTGGCACTGAGGAGTCTCTTACACATGCTTGTTCACTCAAATCCACTTTACACGAGTTTTCACCTTGAGAGCTTGAACTTTTACTGGTCTTACAATGCTTAGATGGCGCCTTGATGGATCCCATGTGGAACAACTATGATGAGCTCTTGGGTCAGTTTGACAAGCTCTTGGTCAAAATCCGAGGTAGCTTAGAAATGTCGAGAGCCTGAGCTCTCATTTTGTGGGCCCCAAGCCAATGGGCTTTCAAGCATTCTTTGGCTTCTCATGACTTCTCCTTTGTTTAGTATCACTTCCCCCTTGAGCATGGGCACTTACACTTGCTCAAACTATTGAACCCTTGATTTTTGCTCAAGCTCTCAATAGTTTGAGCTTTGGATGCAAGCTTGTCAACTCCAAGTATCAAAAACCCAAAAACTGCAAGATCGAGCTCTCAACTCAAGTTCCTAGTGTAAAGGGGACCCTAGAACAATATCCAACCACTCTAAGGTCCGTACACTCAAAACCAGCACTAAACCTATAATCAACACTTAATGTTGGTTTTGGGTATGCCTATCTTCCACCCTATACAAACTTATGGATGTTGAAATCCTCATGTCATCCTTAAAGATCAGAAGTTTTGATGTGTGATAGTAGACAATATTTGAAGAATATACTGCTTCTTGTTATGTGCGTGCAGGATGCTAAAGTCACAAGGTTGGGAACAGTTCCCAGTTTGGTGAGGACTTGGAAAGCCAGTGGTTGCATGGCCAATCTTGATTGGTCTTCCATCAGGTTTGGTTCTGTTCACTATCTTCCCATTTTACAATTGACAAAAATGAGAATCGCAAAGCTGGATGTATAGAGTGATCTTTTGATGTCGATCTGTGTGCGAGTCATTGATAATCACAACAATTGTGGGGGGCAATATACTCTTTATCATTATTGTGGTGATTTTCTACCTACCAGATGCCTCTTTGTGGGAACAAGGTCTATAGAACCATGAATATTGAATCCATTAAACTAATTAAATAACGAGTTCAAGTAAACTCTTTGTCAAGTATGGTCCAGTTGATGTGTCCTAGAAAAATGAACATTCAGGAGCAGTGATAGTAGAATTATCTGTACAGTCTCCCAAAGAGGAACCAAACTACGAGTTTGGTGCCTCTTTGAGGGACTTTCTTTTTAATTGAGAGTCTCGTTAGAGTTTCTTGGATCAAAGCCTAATTTGAAAAGTTGGGTGAAACTTCTTGGACCTCCACTTTCAATCCCAAAAAATTCGAGAGTACTTTAGGATCTAAATCAGGGTCTGACCCATGAGATCCACCACCCTAAAACATGGTTCAGCCTATGCAAGGCTAGTTTGGCCCACCAATCCTAGTATGGCAACCTAGAAAGCCCTTATATATATATATAATTTCCCTTAGTGGCCCCACTCTTTTAGGATGTTAGTTTAAGCCTAGAGAAAATTTGTCTGACTTTATGCATAAGCTCTTAAACTCACCTTTTAGTGGGCTTTCAGCCAACTCGCCTGTAGTTTGACCCAGAGACTTTGTGGACTACTCTTAAGTATTGGACTCCTGGAATACACCAAAATTGCAGGAGTTTTGGCTCAACAGGGGAGACATCCAGTGTGGACGATGATCTTTGGTTGAGTGGAAGGGCTGGCTACAAGCCAGTTCTGGAGGCCATTGGAGGCACAGAACTAGGAGGTCTTTATTTGGGAGGCTGCATGCTCCAACCCCAAGCTTTTGCAGCTTTTAGTGTCCCAGGAATGACCATGGAATTCGTCATTCTCGATGACTCCAGCAAACCTTATGTGAGTAACTCCAAATTGATCGCCCTGTCATCAAAATTGTTGGACTATGCAACGATTAGATTTGAGTAGATCCATTTTATGTGCACTCCATTCTTTACAATATCTAGTTGCCGAAAATAAAAAAGAGATAACTTTGATGTGGCCACCGGCGTGAAGTATGGTGTTGCTTCATCTTCAAGTTGGTCTAACTCCATGTAATCCCAAAATGGGCATTGTGAGAACTAGAAGGCCCTCAAAGACTACTGCTTCCTTTCAAAGTTGAACACCTTGAACAGGCAGGCACAAACAAGCTAACCTGCACATATCTTCCCCAAGGGCAAGCCCCTAATGTCCCACATGGTTGGTTGAAAATTTTTCATTAACCTGGATACCCCCAATAGAATTGTGTGGGCTATTGTGGGGGCTATCTGGGCCCAGAAATTCAAGTGTTATGAAGGTTACCCATCCTAACACTATTATGACCTTAAGCAGCTTACCCTTGGAGTCTCATGGCATCTGGGTTAATGCCTTGGGTTTAAGCCACTTTAATCTATTTGCTATACTTATAGAACAAAACCTACTTCACTCTTTGGACCAAATTGGTTTAGTATTCCTGACAGTATTCCCAGTCTCTGCAGTGTGAGGTCATGTGAGTACTGCCATGTGTCATGTATTTAACTTTATCACAAAGTTTGTAAGCTCTACATTGTTGTTAGGGCATTTGGAATTTACCAATTTTAGCAAGAAGAGTTTGTTTGTTTAAATTATTCTTTTGCGCAATGTGCTTTACAGCCAGATGATGTTGTATGTACCGGTGAACTAGCCCTCTATCCAATATCCTTTGGAGCTTCCAGTACTCTGCTGAATGCAGACCATGATAAAATCTACTTCAAAGGCATGCCTTACTTCAAGGGAAGGGTGAGTCCCAAGCATCTTTTTCCAAGATTTTGTTGCCCTTAGAATGGAGGTCGATGGCTGAGTTGAAGTCTTAATTTTCTGTAGCTCTAAGACAATACACATTCCAAGTAACTTCCTTTGTCATGCATAATTTGTTTGAGACATAATTATTGGACTTCGTATTGTGATTGGCAGCAATTGAGGCGACATGGAGATATTTTTCAGAGACTGCCTGGAGGTTTTTACAAAGCTCATGGTCGCTCTGATGATACAATGAATCTTGGTGGGATCAAGGTGCGTCATTGATTATATAGACCCACCAATCTGAAATTTTCATATGTACTGCCACGGGTGGCCTACACGAAGGCAATTTTGTTTATATGTGTTTCTATGTGAGCAATTACCAGAGAAAGGAAAGAAACGACAACTGAAATCTACCAACAGACAGGTGATAAGCCACTAAGATTTAATCACCAATGAACTTTTGAGTATAGACATTGGTGTGTAAATCCCTTCAGCATTTAAGGTACGTGGCCGTATTGTGGGCGCTTCCAATTCCATATACATTTCTGGCCATTGGATCGAACCGGGACTTGTCTCATCCCATTAGCAATTATGAATCACGCAGATTGTCAATTCACGTTTCATATTCGGGGTTGACATGCAAAAGTGAGAAGAGGTTAAAGGGAAGGTTTTTCGCTCTCTTCAAAATGATCACAGAGACCCTCCCAATTGTGTTACTCGTATATTTGAGCAGATAGTCCAATCTTATTGTACTCTGTTTAACCAAATGAAGTTGCATAATTGATTCAGGCAAGCGCAATAGAGATTGAACAAGTGTGCAACAGAGCCCACGAGTGTATTCAGGAAACAGCAGCTATTGCTGTACAGCCACCCGGAGGGGGGCCTGAAGAGCTAGTGATTGCAGTTGTGTTGAAAGAGGCAATAGAGAAGCTGGACACCACTGAGCTCCGAAAAACTTTCTCTTCCATGCTCATGTCCAATCTGAATCCATTATTCAAGGTGCCCACCTCACCCTGCTTATCTTGAAGAAACACATAGTTCTTTGTCTGTTAGGTAAGGATAAATCGTGAACTCCAATGGGTACTCTCGTTAAATACAGGTTATACAAATGGGGTTAAAAGTTCCTCTGATCATCCAGGTGGTTGCAAGGTGTGCTTTGCCCAGAGCTTGTAGATGCAATCTCACCATTGTTGATTTAGGGGCACTTTACACTATGACCAAAGGCCGTGACCATGACATTGTGAGGGCCTTGAAACTCATCCACAGACCGTACTACGGAAAATTGAGCTTGAAATTTGTGTGTTCACGAACGTTCAACTCTACTGTAAAGACATGTGTGACCGGGTTCCTAACTGAATGCTAAGTCCTTACCATCTATTCAAAATACATCTAGAGTTGTGACATTTTGAAGTGTCATGGTCTCCCAAATGTGTGAAACCCACCTCTTTGAGGTGGGCTTGATGCAAAATATGTTAGACCATGGAATAGTATCCATCGCATGCCATGGCGGACTCCATGTAGGTTTCCATCCATTCAAACTTCCTTGGTCCCTTACGATCTCAAGCTCTAGTATAAAGTGAAGTGGGACAGTCTCGGCATTTGCCACCAAAGGGAGATCTTAGAGTTATGTAGTCATGGGCCCTCAAGCTGTGCTGTAAAGTGCCCTAGTAACTCAGGAAGAAGTGACCTTGCAAAATTATGTCGTAGTTAATAGAGGGTGAAGTCCCTTCAATCTCAAATGTTGCAGATTTCATTCATTGTTGTCATTCCACCCTTTTTGAACTATTCCGAAATTTGTAATCATACAACACTGAAGGTGGAAAATCGATTGAAAGTGGCTAATATAAAGTTGTGGTAAGATTCTTGCGCATCAGGTTAAATATCAAAATATAAGCCACAATAAGAGGTCCATGTATTCTACTCCATTTTGTATGCAAATACTTAACTACGTAATCATGGGGTTTGCAGGTCCGTGGAGTGGCTGTATTTCCAGATTTTCCACGAACTGCCTCAAACAAACTTCTCAGGCGTATTTTACGAACCGAATGTGCAAAAGTGTTGTACCCTCCACGCCGATCAAGGTTGTAGAGTAGACAAAATGGTGTTCAGTGAAGTAGACCAAGAAAATACCAAGCCCCATTTTAGATAGTCTGCTTAAGTAGGTTCACCTCGGTGATACTTGATTACATCATCAATGTAATCTATATACCATGGTGGTCATGGTGGTCAATGCCTCTCGACTCACCATTGTTTTTTTGCCTAAAATATTAGAAACTTTCCTGAGAAATAAGGTCACATGCCAAGGTTTTTTTCCCAAAACAAACAAAAAAGAGAAGAAACAAATGTGGGGAGGCAAGGATATGAAGTGCAAAAGGTGGGGATGATGGACATGGAGCCAAGGTAGCGGACATAGCATTGCATGGATGGTGTGTATATATGGTGGGGGTTATATATGATGGGCATGGACATGGACATGGACATACATGTATATGACAAGTACACACAAACATGAAGGATTTATGGGCATGGGTTGCATGAATGTACAGGGTTGAGTTGACAAGGGATATTAATTTACATGCATGAGTGGAACAAGGTGGGACGGCATAGTTGCCAACTAATATCATACATGTACACAATTTTGCACCTATTTCTCTTCAACATGCACATCTCTAGAAACTTCTTGTGATAGGTTAATCCCCTATTGTAACGTGATGTAAGTTACTAAATTTACCCTATAGTAGGATGTTTGGTAGTAAGTGTAACTTATATGCAGGAGATTTAGTCATGTGACAATAGCAGTTGGAACAAAACAATCATTTTCCCTATAGTTTCAATTTAGCAATTTTCCACATCCTAACTAAGATACTAATTCAAGGGTTGGAATTTGTCATGCATCCTTTGTGATTAGGTGAGCACTGTAGTGGCCATGAGTCATTGTAGTTTGAGAAGAATTGAGTTTGAATGCAAGTGAATGTTGCATTCTAAAAAGAATGTGGAGTTTATTCTCACATGAAGTACGTCAAACTGAGGTCTGGCCCAAGGTTGAGATTTGCACCGTCACAAACTCCAAATGTCCAAAGTCACAACCCCAAATATGTACATGATGCACGTTTGATAGGTGCGATAGGCATTTGATGAGTTTCTAATGGGTGCAAATCTCAACATTGGGTTGGACCATAAGTTTACGCAATAGAGCTCAAAAGGGAGACATCCCTAATTCAGTTACTTAACCTTAATTAGACACTTATTTTTTAGTGGTATGTGATTAGATGTGGCTCCAAATATACCAAAAAGACTTGTCTTTACATTGGAATAAGTGTTCAAAATTCAATGACCATTCCAGGCTCAATAGTCAACATAATTTGGAGGTCCTAAATAATTGTTTAATGGGCATGCGAGGAAAGTGAGTATCGCCTCAATTTGGAATTGCTAGCCATCTTGCGTCAATCACATGTTTCATATCCTAGGAGAGGTGGGCTAGCTGGAAAAAGTAACCATTTAAGACCCATCTACGTTAATCAAAATCAAGTGACTTGTGAGGCTGGAGAAGGACAAAATGTGTACCTGTACTGTTACTCATTATAAGACTTGGAGACATAACACTTAGGTGCACTGGATACTTTATCAGATTTTATGCAGCCCATGCAATATGCACATACTTATATACAAACTTCTTAGTGTTGGACTTGAACATAAATTTGAATGCATGTCAGCTAGGAACACACCATCCAAGAAGAAATAGCTTTTCTCTCATCGAAAAACCCCAACACTAATAAGCTTCCAAGGCCATGTGGACTAAGAATTTTGTACAAGGTTGTTCCTTTGTTTTTGCATGAGAATCTTGTACACTCTTAGGCACAGGCTCTCCAAGTGCATGTAGTTTTTTGAGATTTATATACTTGCTCCAGCAATCAAGGCAACCAGTATAATGTCCACATCATCATTGTTATATTCAAACCTTACACCAATATCACCAATTTCAAGTAGAAATGGTTCTGACGTGCAAAAAAATGAGCTGGATTTCCAGGGGAAAACACATATACTGTACATATCTGTGGCACTAAAAACGCACAAGCATTGGCAGAGGTTTTTTGTGTTTTGTTTTTTGAGATAAAAGGCCAACAAGCCAGTGCCAAAGAAGTGCTGGCATACTTCACACTGACAATCAGTGGATCTGCGACTGATTGCTCAAGGAGAGTATCCATTGAACACAAATTTGTAAAGAAAGTCTAGGAATCCAATACCTTTCAAGAAACCCTTGCCAGACACCAACTCTTGGACCACAATCATGAAGAAGCCAATCATGGCTGCCCTTCCATTGATGATCTCATTCTTTCGAGTAAAACCAAAGCCTTTCTCGTTGTCATCCACAACCATGCGCACCTGCAATAAACAACCACAAGAGGAACAACAAATATCCTTGTAAGCACCGGGGTTCAGACAACACTTTGGATGCATTAACACTAAGGACCAAGACCAAAGAAACTCCCAAACCCATCAATCCTATTGGTCAAGAGGTAATTTTGGAGATAATACACCTAATGTAGACCCACCCTTGCAGATGAAGGAACCAGTACACCACAGAATAAGAATCAAGCAAATTGTTGGATGCTAAATGAATTGTTGCAATGCTGCAAAGCATTTGCAAAACCGCTAGGTATTGCATCAGAGAGAGAGCCTCAATTTAACAAGCATATAAAATTCACTGTTTTTCATTTTCTTGACGTGTAAAGTTTGCCAACTGGGCATTCTGACGACATAAAAATTTAACAGGAGATAGTCACCTCATCGACATCAACATTTGTAGCCGTTTTGCCAGCCTGCGTGGTGCCACCGAAAACAATCTCAGCTGACTCTCCAGTTCTCCCTGCCACGTTGATGTAAATAGATTCCGACTCGATTTTCACGGAATATGTTTGTAGATCCCTCAATGAGGGTGTCAAAACTCTCAGTACGGGGTTTGTGGGCATCCAGTCCTTCACTTTCCCGGTCTTCAAGTCGTATGTGCTTTCTGTTGACGGGCAAACGATGCACCCATCCTGTTGCTCCAAAAACGGAAGGTCAAGGGCCTTTAGAATCAGCCATTGTCCAAAATCATAGAGGCTTGCTAGAATCTCAAACCAAAACACTAGACAACATATCAGAGAATTTCTCCATGCCAATGCAGCATCACAAACCTCTAGATCCATACATCAACGGTAATGTCACATTGATTCAATCGCATCAAACTATAACATTGAATCAATGCCTACCAGACAAAGGGTTGCAATTTTTATCTTTTGTTTGCAATACCTAAAAGGTCAAATATATCAAAATGAGTTGAATCAATAGCTAAATGTTGAGGTAGCACTGTGAAGATATTAAGCCCCGCAGGGTATGTGACAACGCTGACTCGCATTAAATGCTGGCCACTTGCATTTTGAGATGAGGTTGCATCAGGCCCCAAGGGTATTCCATTGGGCATTGAGGCTCTGAAGAGGGATCTCTATTCTTACAGAAATTTAATTTTTCCCTCGAATTCTGCCTAATGCCATTCCTGAATAGGCTAAGACCACTTCAATCCCAAGTGGAAACTACATTCCGGTTTCCACATTTTGGCACTAGTAAAGATGACATAGAGTATCCTCTACGGTACTCAAAACGAGAAACACCTGTGCACCGTTACAGAATCCAAAACTCAGCTGCATGGTTCGCGACCTCCTTGTGTACATACATCATCTGCCAATTGCACATAAGGCGAACAATCTAACCCTGACGCAGGAAGAGAATGCCATGCCAATGCAGGGTTGCAATTGGCCCTTAGAATATTCCCACGGGCATTGAAGCTCTAAAGAGGGCTCTCTGTTCGGACATGGAAAAAAAAAAATCCCACGTGTCGTTCCTACGTTGCCTAGAACTCATTTGAATCCCACGTGGAAACTAAATTCCGGCACGAGTAAAGATGAAATAGAGAGTCCTCTACGGTACTCGTAACGAGAGACACCTACGCACAATTACAAA
This sequence comes from Polytrichum commune, assembly GCA_950295325.1. Classification (NCBI taxonomy): domain Eukaryota; kingdom Viridiplantae; phylum Streptophyta; class Polytrichopsida; order Polytrichales; family Polytrichaceae; genus Polytrichum; species Polytrichum commune. Next base: position 43,734,789 of record OX485807.1, read on the forward strand.
ATCCAAAACTCAGTTTAGTCATTCTGCAGAGTTTCTCCCACCCATACAAATTGTCAATTGCACGAAAGAAGAACGATCTATCCCCGTCGCAGGAAGAGAAAGAATGCGAGCAGCTACTCACGGGAGTGAGGCGCAGGTTAAAGAGTCTCTTGCTGTAACCTCCTTCGGTAGGACTCTGATTCTAGATGGCTCTGATTCTAGAATGCCACATAGCATTCCAACATTGGCTCAGGCCACTGGAATCTCACTTGGATACTACGTCCAGGCAACCTACGCAAATTTACATTCTGCAGAGTCTCTCTAGCCCATACATCTGCCAATTGCACGAATGAAGGAGAATCTAACCATGACCCAGGGACGACTACTCACAGCACTCAGGCGCGCATTGATGAGCTCCTGGCAGGAAGCCCCTTCAGCGGGGCTCTAATTCTCGACGTCTCTCTATTCCGCACACGTACCATTCCTGCATTTGCTAAGAGACATTCGGATCCCACGTGTAAACTACATTCCGGCACTGGTAAAGATGAAAGAGAGCGTCCTCAACGGTCCTCGCAACGAAAGATACCTACGCAATTGCAGAATCCAGAAATCTCTTGAATGATTCTGCAAAGTTTCTCACACCCATACATCTGCCAATTGCACGAAGAAGAACGAACTAAACCTGACGCAGGGAGAAGAGAGTGAGAATGCGAGAACGACAACTCACGGGAGTAAGACTCGCATTGATAAGCTCCTCGCTGTAAGCTCCTTCTGCAGGGCGCTGATTCTCTAAATAGGGGTCTCTATTCTAAATAGGGGCCAAATGCCACTCCTACATTGGCTAAGACGAATTGAATCCCAAGTGGAAACTACATTCCTGCACTAATAAAGATGAAATACCGTGAACATAACGAGGGATACTTACGCACGAAAATACAATCCGAAACTCTGTTGTACGATTTGCGAGGCACTTATATCCACACCTCACTCTGCCAATTGCATGACAAAAGAACAATCTAAGCTAACCCTGACGCAGGAAGAGAGAGAATGCGAGAGCGAATGCTCACGGGAGTCAGACGCGCATTGACGAGCCCCTCGCTGTAAGCACCTTCGGCGGGGCTCTGATTCTCGATGGCGTACACATCGTTCTTGTACCAGAGCAGAAGCACCGTCTCGCCATCCTGCCTCACCAGACGCCTCTCCCCCTTGGGCAACGCGTTGACAGGGATGACGGGCACCCAGTTCCCTCCGCCAGCTTGCGCAGCAGGAGACTCCGCCTCGCCACTCGAGACCGAAACATCGCCGCTGGAACTGCACACCACCACCACCGCAACTCCTCCTCTTCCCTGCGACCTCGATTTCTTGCTGCTTGCGCTCAAATTGCTCAATTTCCTGCTGCTTGAGCTCAGAGACGCGACGGAGCTCGAGGCTTCCGAGCTGCACGAGGCCCTCGTCGTCGGAAACGCCCCGAGCAAGGGCTGCAGGGTCGCCATGGTCGCCATCGCTACCAAAACCTTAACCTAAATTTGTGCGAAACAGGATTTCGAAAACCCGGGATGGATTGCGTCTCTGTACTAAGTTACTTGAGATTCGTCGCGCGGGGAAGGCATTGGGGACGATGAGTCCCTCAAGTCCTCTAGCGTGGGGGCCCTGGGGAGCAGCCACGTGGCGAAGTGGGTGCCAGTACTCTGTTGTGGATGGGGAGCACAATCTTTCCTAATTTTCAAATGGCCAGGGCTAGATGTCTTGCTCTTTCAGCTGGGCCCCCACCAATCTTACCTACAAAGGCTTAGTTAGATGGGCCTTATTATTTGGTTACATTTTGTTGTTTGTTTCCTTACATTACTTGGATCCAAAAGGTTGAAATTTAGATCCATGTGGCTCGGAATTCAGCATGCATTCATATAACATTTTGGAGTTGACCTTGGATTATAATTGAATTATCAATGTTCATTGGTATTGAGCCATAGCTAGGAAGGTCACACAGATCACCCGAGTTATGTCCATTATTAAGTCTAGAATGGTTTACAAATTTTGAGCACATAGTCCAATCTCTTTTCTAGCATATATCTTTATGGTGTTCATTCTAAGATATGCACCATGCGCAATAACCACAAACCACTCAAATATAGGTGTTTGATTAAGATAAATAGCCATATTAGGCTCGCTTGTCATAAAGGTGGGTTTACGTTGAGGTTTAAGACCAAGTGAACTCTGAAGGTGGTGCATTAACATGTGCATATTAGAACTCCAAGATTTGATAATGAATATAAGCCTAGCATGCAAGCTTTGTATAAACAACACACATGGTCCACATGTATAATTTCTTTGAGCAAGCTTTCAACTATCTTCAATTTCAAGCACTATGTAAAAATCAATTAGTCCTTCCTCATAGAGTTCTCCATAAAGTAATATTGTGTTTAAGGGGAATTTGGATCCTCCAAAGTGGGTTTTGGAGGCGAGAATGAGTTAGTCTGGAAAATAAAGGACACTTTAGATAACCATATATGCAATTTGTGTATAATAAAGCATATGACTTGAATAACAAGAGGGTGGCATCTAATGAACTAGACGGAGGGGAGGATGTCACCTTGGCCCAAATTGATGAGGGTGATGTCCATTATGCCGGATGGTTCATTAACTCAAACTTAAGACTCAGCCCAAACTGGCGGATTATCTCTTCGGAGAGAAGTTCTCCTCAAAACTCATGCAATAATTACTCGGGCCTTTTGCCAATTCTATACACTCTACCCTCCCTAATATCATGCATGTGGCAACCAAAGTGCACGAGACATTAAGGAACTATGTAGTGTTAACTTGGTAGTGTGATACTAGAGAATTAACATAGCATATGACATTTTGGAATAACACAAAGTCAACATTACAATAACGACAATGATAGCAACATGATGCATGTGAGCATGTGGGTTGAATTCTTTGGTGGATTATATTAATGTCAAACCCCATGATATATGGGAGGAAAATGCGATAATAAGGAGGGAGGTTTACACTAAGCACACATGTTCCCTATGGTTTCAAGATATAAGACATAGAGTGACATTACAAAGGGTGACACACAAAGATTAAGATATATATATATATATATAATATAATGGAAGGATTTTCATTCCAAAAACCAAAAATGTAGAAATTTAAATTCCCTTCGTTCCTATTTTGGATGAAGTCCATTTATATGCCATCACGGAACTTTAAAAGATGAAATAGAGCACCCTCTTCATGTGTTGTCCAAAAGCTACAAGTCCTTTAACGTTTGCAATGAGGGGGCGATGAGGTTGGCCCCGAATGGTGCTTTTAGCCGAATGCTGCCAATGACCCTTGACGAAGTTGGCAATTCGATGAACCCTTGATCAATCATGGAGCGAGGTGGGGGAGAAGAGTTCCAACTTGACTATCATGGTAGGTGTAGTGTGGTATTGTTTTCATGCGAGGAATCTTTCTTGTGTGGTCACTTTGAGGATAGTACGACACATGGATGGACACATAGGCTTAAGAAAATGGGGCAAGTTAGGGCACATTTAGACAACTACGAATGAAGACAAGTGGGCTTAAGAGGGAGACTCAACACTTGGTTCAACTACAATGATTTATTAATGTGTAGTTTGTGTGGAAATCGGTGTATTGCCGCCATTCATAGAGTGGCCGTCACGGTTTGCGATATGGCATCATGTGCCCGTGGTAAGCTAGTATAGACACTCATACGCCTATAGCGTGCAGGCAAGAATGAACACACTACAACAATACGATCAACAGCTGCATGTATGTGGGTGTAGATGATTAAGGATAAATGGCGTTCCATGTTAGCATTCATTGTGAGTTGTCCCCTATGACCCACATGTCTTTTGGAGGAATGTCAAACATAAGTTTTCAATTGTTAATCATTGGATTTGTGGTTGACGAGTGAAACTCAAGTGATTGATTTAACATTGCAAGTTTAACAGTAGCAATGGACAAGTGAATAAGTAGTGTGGCTCTCTGGGCATTGGTCAGGAGGGTCACCGTGGAATTGTGTATAGGCAAAAAAAAGATGATTGGTCGTCAGGGGCGTTTGTAGGGTTTGTGGGAGGATGACGAGGTAGCGTCTGGTGCTAAGTGTTGTTGGTTGATGGGCAAAGTGGTGGCATGCATTGGGAAATGTGGTGGGTTGATAGAGTCGGCTTGGAGAGGAGTCAACATCATGAAACTTTCTTCTACGGGAATAGCCTAAAGTGGCAATTGTGCGTTTAGAGTTGGAAAACTATTGAGTGGCACCGTCAGGCACAACAAGAAGGTGCAATATATAGGGTTTTCTTTGCGATAGAGGTATTGGGGCAGCAACTGCCTCCGGCTTCATGGTGCATCCTATAGCCAAGCTCGCAAGGTGTATCTAGGGTAGGTTCTTCCTTTCTTTTCCCTTCATGGAGCTTAAGTGGAGGGTGTTTTTTTATTAATAATATTTTTATTTTTAATTACTACTTGTTTTTCTTGATTATGGTGCCAAGCAATTTCAATTGAATAATAGATGACAATAGATGGTTACAACATACATTTTTTTCTCCTATTGGATTGGTTGGTTAACTTTAAGTAGTTAATTATGACATTCCGCTCAGTAGAACCTACACTTGTCTCCAACCCACACAACAAAATCGTTTAATTTACAAGGGTCATTGTCTCTAGTATAACAAAACACACAATCACTACCATCATAGGTACCACATGCTCCAACAAAGAAAGGAAAATATAGACATTGGGTTTCAAATATAGAGGTGATGTAGATATTCATAATGTCTTTCTCTCGCAATCGTTGGAAAATATTTCTTGAAAGGCTAACTTTATGGCATATATGGTGACAAGACATGGATATTTTCTTTTGGAATGACAAACTTGATTGTCAAAAGAAATTGAAATCCTAGCACTCCTAGAGTGATGGTTTGTGCATAAACATAACATCATAATCAATCATCAAATAATCCATTGGGTAGGAGATGAACGTGTTTTTGGAGAATATATGTATGTTTCATTGATTCATCGGCTAAGAATTTCTACATCGTTCAGATTATGCTCTTTGGTGATCATGGTATACATCAAAGTGTCTTGCTAAATTGAATTGCATGCATGGAGTTTGGATTTTGGTTTCACATTTTTTCTACATCCCTTGATTCTACAATTCCAAAAATTGGCCAATCTTGAAGTAATCCACTTAGTAGAGCCTCACATGTGTAGCACCTTGTTTACGGAGTTCTTGAGTAGAATATGACCATGATAAGCCACCTCGGTCCTCCACATGGAGCTCTTGGACTTGAAAGTTGAAACATAGGTGGGTCAATGAACAACACCTATCGGAATTTCTCGGTCCATTTGTAAGTACAACGTTCATCAAACCATAGTACATTCGTGTCTGAAGAGATACCTATTCTTGACATCTAGCATCTTTTGTTGGTTGGGTAATGGACCATATATATAAATAGCAGCACAATCCTCAATATATGAAGTAAACTGATATTGAAATAAAATTGAGAATTGTTACTTGGAACATTGATCAAGACGTTATTAGATGTTCTTGGCATCACCTTGGTATGCATGCAATTTCTATGTAATTCTTTGCATAGTTGAAAAAGGTTGCCCATATTTACCTAGTTGCTTGTTTTCTAGCATGGCAACTCTCTTGTCCACAAGAACAAATACTAGAACTTTGAAATGTTGTCATGGAGGTTTTTGGACTTCCTTGATTTTCAATTTCAAATATATGAAAATCTCGGGCAAAATGTGCTAGTTTCATGATATGACAATTCTCAATTCAAAGTAAAATTTGATGATAAAGCACTCTGGATTGGGAGCAATAAATACATTCTAAGAATGTCACGATTTGTTACACTACCCTTCAGTAAGAAAAGAAAAAATAAACTTTGGTGTTTGTGTTACAATGTGAATGGCAAAGCTCGCTACACAATTCATATACATATTATTGTGTAAATTTTGAACTTTAGCATTTGAAACTTGCAACTAGATGTTGCATAAGTGGTCTGCATTGAAATAAAATAAAAATGAAATGAAATAGATTTTAGAGTCCATGAAGCCAAAAGGCTAATGGGATTGAAAGTACATTAGGATGGTTTCATTGGAGATAGTCATTGTATGCCACACACACACACACACAAATATATATATATATATATATATATATACATATATATATATATATGGGCACAATACTTCAATAAGCTTAATCTACCAAAGGATTAATTTGTTTTGAATGTATGAATACAACGAGTTGCCAATACCACATTGTTATGATGTATATATGTTGTTTGATTCTTATTCAAATAAGTTAGAAAAAAATGATATGTTTTGGCTACTCTCAAATAACATTATTTAATCGAGTGTGTACACTAGGTGGGACCGGGAATAATCCAAATCCTATTTGGGATTATGCTTTGTTTATTCTCCTCGCATAGTAAATGCAACATAATAAGCTTGAGTGAAGCAGTGTCATTGGTATTGTTACAATGTAATGACTAATAGTAGTTGAATAATGTCATGCAAGAGTTCTCAAGATACTTCCAACAAGCCATTAAGACCTTTCTCATTATTCGTCCAATGATACGAAGACACATTATATGGGTATCTGAATCTCTTTGCTTCCGGACTATCTACACTCAAAACGTACGAAGTTGGTTGTAAGATAAATGTACACCTTTAAAGAACATAGTGAAGAAGCTCTTCATTCATGCTTGCTTCCTCTTGAAGCCAACATACATTCTATTTGTGTATACCTTATCGGTTTTGATGCAAAATGTTTAGTCTCTTGACTGAAAGTGCCATGTGTCACGCAATTGTTGGTTGGAACTTGTGGAAAAAAGTTGATGTGGCACCGCAATGCATTCAACAAGCACAAGGGCCTGGTTGATAAGGCACTACGAGTATCTATCTATGTTTATGGAATATAATAATCGGTGATACCAATCTAAGGTTGCATTGGAATTAGACATTCTAACATGATGCAACAAACCAATCTCACAAGGACAAAACCATATCACTTTTTGGAATGGCACACCAATTCATGTAACAACGTGGCTTCCTTTGGATTGGGCAAGCCACGTGGCGACCTTTCACCAAAGCTCGGGAAAGACCAAGTTGTGAAGCAAGTGTATATAGTTCACCGTGGGCCTTGTTGCCAATCTCCAAAAACTATCATTTTGGAAGACTGCGTCAAAGGAAATAGTTAATTACTTGGTAAGCATTAGATTTGGTGGGTGTTTTTTTGCCTCACATGTAGATATGAAATACTTCACATATTTTGTCCTTAATAAACGAAAACTATACAATAAACAAGAACCCATACATTTACCACTCATATAGGGAAATTTTTGAAATGCTTAAAACACTTAAAATAAGCACCACATGTGCAAGGCAGGCAACTAACCCTACTCACGTATCAAGGGGGCTCTTGAATAGGGTATATCCAACATGCTCAATCTCACGTCAAATAAACATCGATGTTTATTGTTCTTTCCTTTTCTTGCATCACATGTGCTTACATTCGGCACTTGGTGTGGGAATGTTATCTTTTGGAGGTGACACATGAGATTTTGTAGAGGTTTTGACAAATAGAGTTATGCTAAGTGACACTTTGCTCAAGTTTTGAAACAATTTTGTTGAGCATGTTCATCACTCATGTATTGTCCTAGTTGAAGGTCCAGGTTGGGGCTAGTTAGGGTAATTAGTTTGCACTATGTTATTTATATAATTGAAAACTCCATACCTCTTTCAAGGTCGGCGTGAATAAAGTGTATGTTTGTTATGTTAATGACCCAGTGCCCATTGGACAAAGGCCCACTGGAACAAAACTACTCTCCCCTGCCGAGAATCTATGCTATGTATAATTTATTATTGTGGGTTACTAAACGATTCATCATGGGCATATTAGAAATATCAAAAAAGGTAATATTTTTCTATAGTTATCAAGCTAATTTTGGCTTTGTCAACAATTCATCACTTTGTATGTTGTAAGAAATATCAAGTTGGAATCAAGTGAAACGGACAAATATCCATAAGATTGCATGGCATCGGTCTTATTGAAAGTAGAGGAGGTTTGAGCGGGACTACCTAGAGTAAACTAGTGTGTGGTACACTATCGAAGTTATTACCCTAGATTCTTGTACAATAGATTGTGACATAACAAAACGAATGTTTCTTATTTTGCCGACTCGAAGTTCATCAAGTTGGTTCTAAATTTCTCAATAATTCATCACAAAACATAAAGCAAGTGAATTGGGAGTTACCAAATGGACATATTCCAACATGACTAGATGGACTTCATCTTAAGATTGAACTTCAAGAGAATAGTTACTAAACATATCAACTTACTTTCAACTTATTTTGAGGCTACTTCATTTGAATGAAAATTATCAATGAATTGTATCTTAACCTCATGTACATCTACAATCACCTTTAATTATACTGCAATGTCCTTAAGCTCCATAAGATATGTGGGTTTTGTTTGGTTTGTTTCACATGTTCTATAACTTCTACCAATTATATTTACGTAACAACACTCGTGTCGCACTAGCAAATTTACAATGAACTGTTTGCAAAACCTGGATTGAAAATTGGACCTCCCCTAATTTAGTTATGGTTGTTGGAAGTGCGTGTTTATTGATTACTTAGTTGGATACATAGATCCTCCCAACCATGTTCACTATTGAGTGCAGAGTGATTGTTGGTATTTGAAAATGTAGTCCAATCTCTTTTAAACATGTATCTTTATGATGTTTGCTCTTTGATCCTCACCTAACCACATACCAATCAAATCTAGGGGTCTGATTAAGAAAATGAGCTACTTAAGACCCATCTACCTTACATATTATAGAAGAAGAATAACAAAAAATAACAACAATGACAACCTTGTGACTTATCTCATCAACTAATAAGTGTTGGAATGCATTAAAAGGCTATGGGGATTATGGTATGTGCATGTACTACCTTACCCCCCAATCCCCGAATCCATCAATTGTGGGAAGATGCTTTTGGGATCACTCTTTCGTACTTGTTGTTTTTATTTCTTTCTTTCTTTTGAAACTTTTGAAAGTGGTATGTACAAGGCATCATTCAAACCGAGTCATGAGTTCTAGGCCTTTCCTTTCACGGGGACTTTTCAATTCATCTCAAGATTGAATTGAACAAGAGGTGTGAGGAGTGAGATGCAAAGGGCAACAATGCTTAGGAGTGACATTGTACATTAGTTAATGGTCGGTATACATTTGCTAGCACATTTCATTGCAATAACTAGACTAAACATTGTATTTAGTGTCACCGATTCTATTTGTCTTGCTCAATACTACTTGTAAACCGCCCTACATGTAAACCTACCAATATTTGTCTTTCTTGTAAAAAAAATGGGGCATTCTAAATTCACAGTGTTGCAATTATTGTCATTTATTGAGCATTTTTCAATCCAGTTTCCAATCATCCATGACAATATTTCATTACAATATTGTTAGGATGCATAATATACCAACTTTTGCTACAAAGATTAACAGTTGGATGAACTAAAAGTGAGTCGAGATGGCATTGTTTGTAAAGTTGTTAAGAAGAAGTGTCAATAGAAAAGTTATTACAATGACATAAAAAACCATGTAATATTAAAATATAATATATTAATTTACTATGGTGGAGGAATTATATTGGTATTCTACTATACAACCAACTCATATCATTGGGGGTTGTCATTTTGGAATATTGCATGGAGAGAGAGAGAGAGAGAGAGAGAGAGAGAGAGAGAGAGAGAGAGAGAGAGAGAGAGAGAGAGAGAGAATTGTAGATTGACATATAATGGACGAGCGTTACAGTCTCATGTCAGAGGTGGTGTATTAATATCAAAACTCAATTCATCGCAGTTAGTATGCCCTTTCCAAATCAAAATCAATAAAAATCATGTTTAAGGTGAAGTATTCCCTTAACCTATGGCTTAAGTGCAAACCACAAATCCTAACTATGACTTGCATCAAGTAAAGTGATTCGGAGTGGCATATCCAATGGGAATACTATGTCCATTTTGTTTGAATGTCAACAATGCAAGGTTCGTTGCAGGTGTGATGTGGAATAAGGGGTCGATTTTTTGTCTTCGAAATTCGTTGAAAATTTATAACACTAAGTAACTCCGATGCCCATCCCATGCATACTAGTGGGCATAGCCATTGGACGGCTCCCACCAATATGGGTGGGTAGGGCATTAGTTTATGAAGATTGTTCTCTTTCTAAATCTTGTAAAGCCTACTCCCCAACTTGTGTTTGTTTAGGCAAAAAGGGCCACAAGTATAATCCATCTGCATAATTGAGATTATGTCGTTTGTCATGGTTGGAGTTGTCCAAACCATCCAAACAATCATAGAATTTTATATGAGTATTTTCATATTTTGGATGAAAATATGGAAAATCATCCACATGTGGCTTCATCACTCCAAAGATTATTACCATTTCAGTTTCCTTAAAAATTTGGAAAAAATGGTTGCTACCCCCTTCTGGTTATAGGTGTAATATGCACATGACAATCTACAAATTTAATATAAGGAATCCTCTTGGTGATACCTCTGTGTAGCACCAAATGTCACGTGATCACACCTCTATAATTTTCACCCAATGATTGCAAGATATGTGATGTGGGCCAATGATGAATAATGTGGGCTGCACTAAATCAAATTTGAGATGTAGAAAGCATTGCTTTGGAAACATGACAAAAACCACATTTAGTAACAATGTGAACCAAGTACACGTTATATTAGCTTCCAAATGCATGGGTGCTACATGTCGAAACAACACAACATTGGGACCAAAGTAGTCTCTTTGGAATTAGCTAAAAGATTAATAAGAAATGGTTTAAAGAGAGGAGAAAGCCACACCATAAACTTGCTAGAACCACCTACACATCGCAATAGTCTATTAATTCACGATATTGCATGACACAGGGGTCAAACTAATCTCTATTGAATTAGCTAAAAGATTACTAAACCTAGTTTTGAGAGAAGACAAAAACTCACACCACGAACATGCTACAACCAACTACATCACATTAGTCTCCAAGTGCACCATTGGGTGCCACGTGTTGATATGGCTTGGAGGCCAAAAGGCCCACTCTTATGATTAGAGTAGCCCACACTAATTGTGTAACTAGGTAGGCATTTCACACTACAACTTAGTAAATCTCTCTAATACAAGCTAAGAAGTGAGTAAGAGATGATTTTGGATATAAGACAAAAACTGCACAAGAAACTTACTAAAACCAGCCCACACATGACATCAAGTAGTCATCAAAAATTGCATCGTTAGATGACACGTGTTGATACAACACCAAAGCCAAATTAGGACAGCCCACTCTTTCAAATTAGAGTAGTCCACAGTAATTATGTAACTAGTAATGCACTCCACCGTGCAACTTAGCTAATCTCTTCAATATATGAAGCTAAAAGATTAGCAAGAGATGATTTTGGATATAAGACAAAAGTTGCACTAGAAACTTGCTAAAACCAGCCGCACATCACATCTAGTAGTCTCCAAAAATTGCATTGTTAGATGACATGGGTTGATACAACACCAAAGCCAAATTAGGACAACCCACTCTTTCAAATTACAGTAGCCCACACTAATTATGTAACCTGTAATGTACTCCACTATGCAACTTAGCTAATCTCTTCAACATATGAAGCTAAAAGATTAGTAAGAGATGATATTGAATATAAGGCAAAAATCACACCAACAACTTGCTAAAACCAACTACACATCAACGTATTAAGTCTCCAAATGCACCGTTGGGTGCCAAGTGTCGATACGACACGGAGGCCAAACTATCAAGGTTCCTCATTCTCTTTCGAAATTAGTGTAGCCCACACTAATTGCGACACTAGGTAGGTAGTGTGATGATTCTACACCAGCGAGGGCATCGCCGACGTTGTCGAAGCGATGAGCGGATCCGGGCCGCCGAGGACTCCCTCACCGATTGGATTCGGTCTTCGCACCTCAACGTGGCGGCCTCATGGATCTTGCGCAAGTTCTTCCTCTCCGCAAATGGACTCCCTCCTCCGACCATCACAAGTTTGTACAGTATGCCAACTCCTCCTGAGTCAAGTATAATAATGACAATTCAATAAACTTATAAACTACTCGAGCCCATAAGTTCAACTCCGAACAGTACTCTCTACTTATTACAAACTCGCAACGGCGATCGGCGAACACTGACGATCCTTCTTGTTCACTTATACGTGCACTCGAAGCGATTCGCGTGATCGCTTCTGCACGCTTCCCGTTTGTGTCAGCAGTTTTCGTACACTTCCTTTTGTGGTTTACCTGTGGTACATTTTTGGTTTTGCGCTGTTGTGGGGGATTAGTTGTGTGTGTTAGGGGTCGAAGGAATTGGGGTTTGATTGAGGAGGGTGAAGGTAGTGGAGGAGAGGGGAAGCAGAGTGACGGTGGATTTTTTATTCCCATCGTGTTCCAGCTGAGGTGCATTTTTGGTTGAGTGTGAGATTTACCGGAGAGTGGTTGTGTGTTGGCAGGATTTGCCAGATTTACTTGGCGGGATAGATATGTATATTTGCCGTAACCTGCGCATCACGGATTTCTTTAGTGTAGAGTGGGATTGTTGACTCGCAGGGAGCATGTTTGTTTGTGCGCTTTTGGAGGTTAGAGAATTGCGATTGGTAAGATTTTAGGTTTAGGATTTGGAGCTCCGGGAGAGGAGCTTGGAAGAATATTGTTAGAAGAAAGGATAGAGGGGGAAGCTTGCCCGCAGGGGCTTTCCCGCAACGGCGTGGAGGAGGGAGAATTCGCGGGTGAGGCTATCCTCCGCGCCGTCCATCGAGGAGACGGGCCTCGAGGCGGTTGTCTATGGAGAGCGCCAGCCGCATTACACCACCACCGGCGCTAATAATAATGCTTCCCGAGAGGGCCTGCCATCATACAAGTCCGCAGGGCCAGGAAGCGGAGGAGGTGGCAGGCCGCCTCGGAATGGCATCCGGGTGGTGGCTGAGAAAGGAGGCGAGAATTTCCACGAAGCCCTAGCAGCGGTGCGTGCTAGCGATGGAGTCTCCGCAAATGGCAAAATGGCCAAGCATCAGGATGGCCATGGTGGGGGCGATGATGGTGCCTTGCCACGAGGGAAGAGTACTTCGTGGACGGGCAAAGTGGAGAACGGGAGACGGACAGCGGAGAATAGCCAATTGCAAAGGACACAGGGTTCAGAAGCTGGGAAGAAAGGTTCGGGTGAATCTTTTGCGGAGGTTTGGGAGAGATTGACTGTGAAGAATGGAAATAATGCTGATTATCACAACGTAACAACAAATCCTGATGTAAACCTTCCAGAAACCAAGGAGAAAGGAGTGCAGGTGGGAGCTTCGAATGCAGTAGGAAACCGGCTTGGGAATTCGAGGAGTGATTCTGTGCAGAGGACTGCCAGTTTTAATTTGAAGCTGGATCGGTTATCTGGGATTGACGAGGGTGATCTTGCTGAGGAATCGGCGGCGTCGACTCCGAGAAGAGCCGATGATCATGATGACCATGCATTTGCGGATGATGGATCGCATCACCATGGGGTGAGAGTCGAGTGATTACGTTGCGATGCTTTACATCCATTGATCAGGGGCTAGTCCCACTGTAATAGATTCGTGTGCACTTTTGTGCTCGTTGTTGTTGTGTGCGTGCGCGTCTATCTTCGTTGAATTCACAAAAACGCAATACTACTAGGGTGTTATAAAAATGGCAGTTGCTGTAAGCTTCTTCACATTTTAAGCTGGGCTAAGCTGAGGCCCCTTCTACCATAGAGCTGGAGTTGAGAGATTGAGCTTGTAATACTTAGGGGTTTGAGACTGCAAGTATTAAAGCTCAAACTATTGAGAGCTATCAGGTTTGACAAGGTTTCATCCACAGCTCAACTATTGAGATCTCGACCAATCCTCAAGCTCTCAATGGTTTGAGCAGGTGTAAAGTGGCCATTCTCAAAGTAAGATATCAAGGGGGCAATGGGACCAAACAAAGTAGAAATTAATGACAAGCCAAAGAATGCTTGAAAGCCCATTGGCTTGGGGCCCAACGAGATCTCAAACCTCGACATTCATAAGCGACCTTCATGATGAAGCTGAGGATTTTGACTGAGAGCTTGTTGTAGTTGTTCCACATGGGATCCATTGAGGCACCATCAAAGTGTTGTGAGGCTGGTAAAAAGTTCAAGCTCTCAAGGGGAACGCTCAAGTGTACAGTGGACTTGAGTGAACTAGCACGAGTAAGAGGCTCCCTGTCTATGAGAAGGCTTCTTTCTTTGAGCTTTTAACCTCTGCAGTGGAAAGGATTTCGGAGGCTGATATTGTGCATCAAAGTTTGACAGGTGTTTTGTTGTTGACTGAAATGTTTCAGGCTGATGAAAATCTACCTTCCCCAGGAGGCACCGGGCGATTGCTCCGATCTTCTTCAGCTGCACGAAATAGATGGCGGCGCCTCAAGCAGACTGTGGCGGTTGCTTCTCAATTTGGTCATTTGAAGTAAATATTCAGTTGCAGAAATCTTTTTGTATGGGACTTGTGTTGACAAGGCGAGCCTAATTTATCAAATTAGGTTGTAGCATTTTTAGATAGTGGAGAATGATAATGTTTTGGGCAGGTTGCCTTTGTTGTTGTTGTTGTACAATGGTTTACTGAATAGAGGGGTTACCAATCCCAGGAATAATGCAGCTGATCTTCTCGAGAATGCAGACGACCATCTACAGAGACAAAATAGTAGTGGGGACACTGTGGTTACAGGCGCAGTAGCTTTTGATGGAGCCAAAACCCCAGCAATACCTCGTAGGAGAGGAAGGAAAGGTATGGATGGTATGCTCGTGCGGCAAGACAAAAATTTTCTTATCAAAATGCAAGACTCGTATGTGGCGTGTTTGAAGGTTTGTTCCCTCCCCCATCTTATGAGGTCAGACACTGGATTTACAATTTCTGAGCCTATTGATTCTATTCATTTTTTGTACGGATGATGATGATGTTAGTCCCTAACCATTCAAGAGGCCCTATCTAGGAATCTTCATTCATAAAATTGTGTATTTGAGCTACATGCTTCCATTTTAGCTAATTGTGTCAAAAGTGACCCTATCTAAAGTTAACTCTATTCTTCAAGTGCACTCTTCAAATCGACTGAATGCCTTAATGTTGTTGAAAATTTGGGTCTAAATACACAGCCTGGGCCCCACTAGATGCAAATACATACTTAGTATTTCTTATCATCAGTATCCGTATCAGAATTGTTGTATCTTCTACTGGAGATCAGATAATGCACTAAATTAATTTTCAAACTCATAAATACATGAATATGATTTTAAAACTTGGTGAGTCTTGTAGAAATTGTATATATAGGCTGTACATTGAACCCATTTGTCCTCTTAAGGGTTAATGAATCCTACCTGCGAGGGGTTTATCAGATTGCACATTGCCTTTTGAACTAAGTATGTATGTATTTATGATTGTATGCACAGATGGCAGATGGTTGTTTTTGTACCTGAAAATTCAAAGATGATGGGTTTTAGGATTATCCAAGATGCCGTTTTATTTATTTATTTAATTTTGATGTTGTTTGTCCTGGTCATCAGATGCCTATGGGTCGGTTCCTACTTGGTGTATTTGTGGCACCAGTGTTACTTGGGTTATTGTTCACTCCTGTATTCTTGCTGGACATGGGAGGTCTTTCCTTCGATGGCTCCAATTTGGCTGAGACATTTCCTGCTGAAAGCCCAGTTGCATCAGCCAAGCGGCGGTTTTCTGCCGTACTCAATATCTTCCTCTATGCGTATGTCTTCAAACTCTTGATTTTTTGTGGCCCAATGGGGCTTCAACATTTATCTTCAGGTTGATCGGTTTATTGTTTACCAATGATTCATGTGTGAATTGTTGCATGGGTGGAGACAAAGATTGTTGAGAATTGACGGCACTTTGCTCCAGGTTATCTTTATCAACGACATTTGGTGGATCCCCAGTTGCAGCGATGTCACCATTCTGTTTGATGGTGGCTAATATAAATACTCTTATGGCCCAATTTCTTTTTGTCTTTCTTAGTGGTGCAGGTGAGCTGCTTTCCCCTTGTTGTTTCAAGCTCAGAATTAGGACATAGCTGTCTAGGTCAATTAGTGACTTCTGTCATGTTCTGCTTTAAAGTAGCGTGATATGTTTTCTTCCCTAGTCTTCTTGAAACTAATTTCAAATTGTCAGCGATGAAATCAGAACACTAGGAGTGAATATTTAGCAAAGAGGAGGTTGAATTGTATAGAGCCAATTATTGAGATGTCCTTTCTGAACTACAAAGATTGTTTGCATGTCAACACCATCTATAGCTTTTGGATTCAATTTATTCTGTGGACCAAGGTGTTTCTGTGGGTATTATGACAGTATTTGCACGAATGTCACAGCCTTCACATCCAGTCAGGTGTTCTAAGAAAGCTATCATCCGCAACGATGACTTTCAAACCCTTGAAGGGGAGGAGAAATTCAGGTGAACTGATCACAGATCTGCTGATTGTTGAGGTAGAAGTGTGATGACTATTGTGAACTACACTGATCAATATTGAATTTTGGAATGAAGTCAAGGTTTTGTGAAATAATAATTTATAAACTGTACACATATTCTAAGGCAAGCAGGTCTAATTTGGTTATCTATCTTAATCAGACACTCAAATTTGAGTGGTGTGTGGTTAGGTGTGGATCTAAGAATGGACACCAAAAAGAAATGTGTTCAAAAGAGATTGGAGTATGTGCTCAAAATTGCCAACTACTCTAGGTTCACTAGTCAAAATAATTCGGGGGAGCCATCTGATCATTAAAGAAGAATGAGATTCTTCACTTTGATAATGAATAAGATATTCATATGAGCTCCAAAAATTATGAGGAACTGGCTAAAGCCTCCATTTGGATTTGCTAATCAGAAAGTAACATGTGACTGCACTAATCACATGTTTAATATCTTTGGAGAAATGGGCTAATCAGAAAAGTAACCATTTAAGACCTGTCTACCTTAGGTAGTGTAGTCTCACATGTATAGGACTTGTAGAGAGGTCTGTATTGACAAAACTGGTCAAATGGCTTTTGATACGTTTTGCTGCTTTTTCCTTGCAGGGTCTTTGCTGTGCGATTGGTGCTAACTGGTCCTGCTCCTTGTGAGTTGGTTGATGCAAAGATATGTTTGACATTTCGAATATTTGTCAAGCTACCATCAGGGTCCATGTTTTGTTCAACACAAGATCTTGAACTTGTCCGGCCTGAGGTAAACCAAGGAATACCAAACAACCTGTTTGATTTTGTGTCTTTTACTGCAGGTTGTATGGGAAGATTCCTGGATGGCCAAGTATTTTGGGCAGTTCTGAGTAGTTGTAAGTTTCTCGTTTTTATCTGCAATCCTGATTATGGTACTCTGCAGGTCTCGTATTTGCGATATGGTCTGATGGTGAGACACATTATTGACAGAAAAAGTCCAGTTTATGGTCATACCATGGAATCCTTGATAGAAGGAGATGCTTCCTTTTCTCTTACCGTCATGGGCCTTGAACGCACGTCCATGCAGCCTATTTTCCATCTAGAGGTGAGTATAGCTAATACTAATGGTTTGTTATTTTCACAAGTTGTTAATTGGAATACGTAATTATTGTACATTGATAAGTGGGGAAAATGGGGAACTTGATGTTCTAGGCTTTAGAAGTTGCTTAGCACTTGTTTCTGTGGGCCAATCTATAAACCCCAAATCATTTTGGTGAATGGTTTCATGCTTTTAATATTGAGAAGTTCAAGTTCTTTCAGTGTTTTGTTCAGTATGTATTTGCAGTGTACAAAAGTAAATATCTTCTAGTCTAGGAGACTTATTTCTTCTTGACAGGATATTTAAATAGTTACTCAGGTTCACTTATCATGTGGATTTTGAAATTCTGTTGTGCTTTTAGTGTTGGATTTAGAAAAAAATTGAACCATCTTGCCCTGGCTTGACTGAATTCGCAGGACTATTTTGTATGTGATAATGATATTGTATGGGATGGAGAATATGAGGAATTTATTCGCATAAATAACAGTGGACAAAGGGTGTTGGATCACTCCAAGATTGATCTTCTCAAAACTTTTAAGGTGCGATATTCAAGTTTTTTTATCTGATAGAAAGGTTCACGTAGATGCTAATAAGTGGCAGCAGACTGATGCTTGTTGCTACAGAGTTTCAATTACTTCCTACTTGTGATGTTTCTAGGGTCTGGGGCTTAAGTGTATGTCTTTCATAAACATGTAATATGTGAGTTGTTGAAATTAGAGGAGAAGCACTTCTTACTTTATTGATCTTCTTGCACTAGACTTTCTCAATATTTTGAGATTGTTCAGGCTGCAGGAATGGTGTCGAAGGCAATAACACGGTTGGAGGCAGGTCTTCATAGACAGAAAGATGTTGAGGATAAAGGAAGGCAAAAAGAAGCTGATGTAAAGGCTCCAGAGTCTGATGCAAATTTAAGTGAAGCTGCTGGAAAGTTAAATGCAGTCGATGGTAAGCCTGTAGATCCCTTACCAGGTTTCCAGCCTGCAAAGTTCGGGTGGATTGGAGCGCTTCGTACACGCAAGTTATTCAAGTCAAAATCAACCTCTTTCACACGGGCCCCCGATTACTGAACCTGCAAAAGTGAGGGATGATGTGCTCCTTCACTGGTGTAATATTAATTATGTTGAATATTTGCTCGTTGTTGCCTTTGCGATTGCTAGATCAACAATTGAAGACCAGAAAGATGTCTCCTGCCACCATTTTGTCCTAATAGCAGTTTTCTAATCAGTGAACTTGCTGAGCTATTAATGGTGCACAGGGCCACCCTTGATATTGACATTCAGAATTCTTGAATAAAGCTCCTGGGAGGTTGTAATATATGCTCATTGAAGGATTTACAACTGGTACTGGGAATGGACATTTACTGAGGTTTGGTTGTGATGGCTTAGCTAAATGTTGTTTAGTTCTTGTCAAGATCAACCTTCTGTCATGGATATTGTCTATTGTACCTTATGGACGTCAAGTATTTGTTGCAGCTTGGGGAAGTTTGCTGACTTCAATGCTGGAAGCATCTCAGCGTTTGTTTTGGGACAAAAGCTTGAAATAGGGGTAAAATGCTGTAATGGAAAACTCATTCTTATATACTGAATGTTCATAGATTTCATATCTTCCATGTTCTCAAGGTGAGCAAGGCCTCAGCATCCCCAAAATGGTTGAGGCAGGACCAATTCCTAATATGCATGCCTAATGGTTTTACATCAAATTGGATTCTCCATTTTTTATATTTGAAATAGACGCACAGGACTTGGGGGACATGAGTTGTGTTTCCTAGTGGCCTTTGAATTTCAGCTTGGATAGTTCGTAGGCAGCCTCTGTATGTAAGGTAGACAATCCTTTTCAGGTTACTTTTCTTTTTAGGACACCTACATTTGGTGTAGCTCCAAGAATAGATACCAAAAAGACATATCTTCAAACGAGTTTGGATGCTCCCAATATGATAACCATTCTGGACTTAATAGTCAACATAGCTGTGGGGACCTCTATGACTATTTAATGAGCATAAGAATCTTTATTTTGATAATGAATAAGATATTTATATGATCCCCAAAAATCATGAGCAAAGTGAATACAATCTTGATTTGGATCTGCTAACCATCTTGTATGCATTGTGTGTTCAATATCCTAGAAGTTGGAAAGAATAACCCTTAAAAACCCGTCTACCTTATTAATGTTTTGTCCATGACACCAGCACCTATTATTGAGTGGAAGGGATTAATGTGAAAACTACGAAAGCCTTGATACAGTTTCCTATACGGTATCACAGTTTCCTCTCTGAGAAGAATTTAACTCAAAACACTTTCTCTATCATACTGTGCAAGGCAAAGTCCCAATGAACTGAACATGAACGAAAGATTTCAAAAAGAAAAATTCAGACATTTCATGTTTATGGCTTTCAACTGATCAGTGCAGATGCCAGGCAAGTAAAAGACATTGCAAAATTGTGTCTGCCCAAGCAAAAATACTATGCCTATGCTGGAAAAGAGACTTGTATTTATCTACGTATGTCTCTAATTGATGCGCACATCCAAATTCAAATATAAAGGGCAACTCTCTGAGTCTAGTTTTGATCCCGTCTTGACCCTTGAGTTCATTGTGAACCCTGTACTCATATATATGGTTGGTGAGCCATCATTCATTAATCCTTCTCACAGCTTTGAGAGGAATTGAAGGCTCCATAATACCATGTGCATCGTTATTTCAATCCTAAATCTTGGAGAATCTGATCCCCTCAATCATGTCTATTGAAATGTGTGTGTTCAAATCTTCATTTCAGATCAAACCCCAGAAGTAGGGTTGGCATCAAAGCTGTTGGCAGACAACATCGCAGAACCGGTCTCTTCTTGTGGTTGTTGCCACTGCAGAAGGCTAATTCGTAGAGTCATTGAAGTATAACTCCTCCAGAAATTGTTGCAGTGATTCTTGGTGGTGTCAAGGAGTTAAGAATTTCGACAACCATGGATCAGTCTACATAACCTTTGTTCTTGTGAGTGTTGTACATGTACGTCAGTTTTGTTGTGGCTTCTTTTCGTAGATGTAGTTTTCTACTCTAGAAGTCTAATCCCAAGGCTGTGAGGTTGCTGGAGGCATCGAACCCCTAAACGCTCAAGCCTTCACATTCCATTTTCGGGCATTTCCAGCACATGTGTTGAAAATTTATGTTATGTAGCAAAATAGACTTTGTTTTCTTGAATTCCAACTGTACGGGCATGAACTAGACTACCATGTATTCTTTTTGAAATTTTTTTGAGTCAATTCGACCACACTCTATGTTAGATTGACATATGAATAGGGCTTTCATCTGGTGGTGGGTGGGGGGGGGGGGCAACTATAGATAATTTTGAACTTTTTTGTTTCATGCTCGAATTCGGTCATGTCACAAATTGTAGAAAGTTGGCAACTTTGCCATAATAAGTTATGTGGATGACAAATGAGTTACTTAAAAACTTTTTTTTTTTGAGCAAATTTAGATGAAGTCTGTCACCCCCAAAGTTGGAGGGGCCACATGATGTCATTTTGCGAGATTTCCCCTTTTTCATGGAGCAAGCAACATGTGCACTCATTCTTTTCCAAATCCATCGGGTCAAATTATGCACAACTGTCACCTTGTCCTAACATGAAAATAAATCCACGCAAATTAGGCATCATATGTGAAAGACATTGGCTCTTAAATTTGGGCAGCACATGGAACTGCCTCCCAAAATAAACAACGCCAACCTAACAAAAAATCCTACATGCTTGGAATACGAGGGTTTCATATGTTATTCTGGCTCACATGATAGTGGGCAACCACCCTATACCAATAGATACCTTCCATACATGGAGATTGCCACCTAGTGGGCCGCAAACCCCATCAGAATATTAGGTGGCGACCCTTTTCAAGTTGCATGAGCATTTAAGGGTTAAGCATATGACCCAATGATTTTTGTTGGTGTTGACGAGTAAGACTAGTAAGAATTTTGATAAGCCTTATACCTACCTTTGTTCTTGGCAATGTAGCATAGTTCTATTGTTGTGGCTGAATCTTCCTGATAGATCTCTACTCCAGAAGGCTAATCCAAAGGTAGTAGTTTGCATAAGCATTTCTAACTATTCTTAGAATCCAACTTTAACATTTGTAACTTTAGTCAAGCCACCATAGTGTGGTGTACATCAATGCATATCCCAGTTATCCTGGTGGCACCACCTTCCCTAACCCCACGCCACATAGGATCATTGAAGCCCTTGCATGAAACTTGGTAAATTAATAGATCATATGCACCATGACTAGTGGTGCATTTCTTTTTAATTTATTTTAAAATACGCATTTTAAAATGCATTTTAAAGTACTCAGAAAATTTTGAGGCATTTTTAAAGTTTTTTATTATAAATTCACAACTATAGTCAATCCTAGTCAGTAGGGCAAATATAAACACGCTCAACTTCGCCATTTGTTCCATATTACCATATAACATTAGTACATTCAAACTCAATGGCAGTGTCTAAGCCTTGAGTGTTGCCACATGAACTGACAAATACTAGAATACATAACGCACCACATGGCACACTGGTCAAGTTGTGAATGCTGATTTGCATTTGCAATGTCTTCATTCTTGGATCAATACTTGGGCAGAGAAGAGCTCGAAGAACTGATCTTAGAAGAAAAAAAATATTTTCGACAATGATTTGTCATAAGGACCTCACGAATTGATGTCTCCGATAATTTTCAATAAAAAACATAAAAAAACATTTTTAAACATTTTATAATGCTGCCTCCGACCTCTAGAATAAAAAATGCAACACTAATCATGACGGATCATATGCACCATGTCCTTGACCACACAAGGCCCATTCACAACTAAGAATCCCTTGCAGTCTGTGCTATCAATTAAGGGCCGCTTTACACTTAGAGGCCGGACCAATTCGTTGTGTAAGAGGCTTGAAATCCTCATTTGTGATTGGTCAAAAGGCTCAAATCGGCCCCAACCCCTTTACATCTAGAGGCCGGGCCGATTTGGTGGTATGATTTTTTAAATTAAAAAATGTATGTTATGACACGGCCCGAGCTCGTTGAATTGGGTGCACCCAAAATGGAAGGCCAATGTCATATTCCACTAAAAAAATCTTCTTAAATAAAGTATAATTTTTTAAAGTGAACTAGATCCATTGGATTATGTGGAATCTAAAGGCTCTATCTTAGATTATGCTACATCCGTTGGATTAGGCTAATTTTTTTGAATCAGCTTGGCTTCTTGGCCCGAGGGCCTTTACATATGGAAAAATTGGCCCCCGGTATAATCTTATTATAATGTGTAGTAGAGGCCGGCCTCCAACCCAAAAAAGGCTGAAATTTTGTGCAATCGGCCTCAAGGGAAATTGGCCCGGCCTCTAGGTGTAAAGCGGCCCTAAGTATTCTGGATTGTACTTAATTCATTCTCTATAATAAGTCTGTGACTACAAAATCCTTCATTGATCTTCTCAAAACCTCGAGTGTCGGAGAGAAGAAGTATACCGGATGAGATGTGGTTAATCCACTCTAGTTTCATCGGAACCGAAACACACTAAAAGTTAAGATGCTGTCTGCATGATAGAGTTGGAGTAGTAGCATTGCAAGATTAAAGGAACCAGTGAGCTGTGTAGATGATTTGTGGAACTTTGTAGACTTGATGTTGCATCATTGTGAAGACCCAATGATGGCAGCTCGCAAGGTGTTGGAATCTGAGGTGGATGTGTGCGTACTACTCGGCTTGTGAAAGAATTTGAGTGCTTTGTGCTGCAATTTTCACAGAGACTAGTTCTCCACCTCCGAGATCATGGGAAGGGAGGGCAGGAGCAAGAGCATCATCAATTCGCAATACAATTTGGCAAACTGAGGACTCGGTCTAGTATTCTTCGCGTCGGTGTTTGTAAGAGAATTCAAGCCTGGGAGATGGCGGTACACAATGTCGCCACCTGGAGTCTTCTGAAATGCTATATGAAGTGGCCACCTCCTGCATATTTATGCAACAATGTGGGGGCTAATTCTGCTCTAGCATTGCGGCCAAATCCTGGGCTTAGAAGCTTCATCATTCAACAAAACCCGATTTCAAGAGGACTTGCGCCTTGCAGCCGGCAATCTGTTCATGTCAAAGCTTGCTCCTCGGAGGTAATAATATAAGGTCCTTCTTCAGATATTCAGAAATTCTAGAACATAGTGCTGTAATTTCATTGCTGGATGTTGAATGTCGAATGTTGAACAAGGATGAGAGTTGTAGGCAGAAACTTGGATATGATTTTAGGGAAATGATATTAAGTTTCGAAGTGTCTAGTTCTAGGGTTTTCAGTCACATTCGAAGGTCTAGGGTTAAATTAAATGTTCTCAAAGGTACAAGACATTCCAACCCACTTCTTGACTGTGCTGCTCTAGGGTCGCTTCAGAAGGATTAATCTGACTCTAGAAGGATTCTGAGTGATGCAGGCAGCAATCTGGAATCCACTGGACTGTTGGGTTGCTGCGTAGAATGTTGCACAAGGATGAGAGTTCTAGGCAGAAACTTGGATATGGTTTTAGCCAAATCATACCAAGATTCTGAATTTCAAGTTCTAGAGTTTTCTGAATGTTTTCAAAGGTTAAAAACATGTCAATCAACTTCTTGACCGTGCTGCTCCAGGGTGCTCTAGAAGGATAAATTCTGACTCGGTGATGTGCTGCCCCCTCCTCATGACTCCGACATGAAAGTGTTGGGTTTTTGCTTGAAGTGCTTGTAACAAGTTCCACAAGGATGAGAACTTTAGGCAGAACTTGGATGAGATTTTAGCCAAATCATTTCAAGTTTCTAAGTTTCAAGATCTAGTGTTTTTTGATTTGAAGTACTAAGGTTTTTACAATATTTTCAAAAGTGCAAAACATAGCAACCAACTTCTTGAAGAAGAATTATTCTGACTCGGAGATGTTTTGCCCCCTCCTCAGGACTCAAACATGAAAGCAGACAAGATTTCGCTACTCAGTGCAGACACTCCAAGAGGCGGTCTCCCACGATTCCACATTGATGCATTACCAACTATGAAGGTAAACCCACCAATTGCAAGAAATTAATGCTACTACAACTTTCTTCTCAAGTAGTGTTCCCTCAGCTTTGGGGAGGTCTGAGTTTGTCAGTAGATATGGTATGGTCACTTGCCGCTAACACACAAAAACCGAGCACTCACAGCAGAGGTGGGGACATTCTGGGCGTGTAGGGTTCGGTGGTTCAAGTGGCAGGGGATGAATTTTGGCACATGACAAGAGTGCTTAGGTTGAATGTTGATGACAGGTACTTAGACAGGCAGCTTCTTGTTTCTTCTTCTTTTCAAAATGCTTAGTTAAATTGTGTTACACATGCGGTGTGTTGCAGAAGTTCTAGTCAAATTGGACATGTCAGATTCTCGTGATTATCACATAACAATGGCATACTTGAATTAGGTTGAATGTTGGATGACTTAGACAGCAGCTTCTTGTTTATTCGTCTGTCCCAAATGCTTAGTTACATAGTGTTACATAGGCAGCAAGTTGCAGAGGTTTTATTCAAATTGGAGATTTCAGATGCTAGTGAAATGTTTTGCTACCATCTGAATTAGGTTATAATTCTTTGCTAGTCTACAAAGAGATATTGATATTTGACCTGCAAAAAGGTGGTCCTCAGTTTTTGGCAACTGTGGAAGTTGAGTTCAACATTGTGTAACTGGATTAGCCCTTGGGAAATGGAAAAATTCCACCTATACATATGTTTAGGTTTTACCACAAATGTGAGGAGCAAGGAAAAACTAGAGCTCATGGGCACCTTATGTTAGATTCTTAATATGCAATGGATAACATGTTCTCTGAGGGGTCTTTATAGAGCAGTGGGACTTTGATTTGGACTTTAAGAAAGGCTTGCAATTTATGGTTGTGTATAAATTTGAGGCTAAAGTTGATTAGCATTTGTTTGCAGGATTGAGCTTTTTGATGGAAAAGGTGGTTTAGTCGAAGGTATGTTGTCACGAGTCACAAACAATTTTGTGGAAGTTACAGCTGTGACAGGACAACAAGCACTACCAACAGCTGGCTCAAGCTGGCATGTAGCTGCTGCTTTCAGTGGGTCTTCTGTCCATCCTTCAAAATTGTGATTGAGCTGTTTATCTACCACCTTGTTTACTTATTTCATTTGCAATTGTGGTGGTACCAGGTACCCTAAGTTTAATGTACCTCTGCAGTCTTGCCAATGAAATAAATAACTTACACTTTGACTTCTTTTCTTCAGTAAATGCAGTATTTGGAAGAAAAGAAAAGAAAAACCCTTCCATTTGTAAATATCTGCTTACCTGTTTATACATGGAAATGTCTAGAACAGGATATGGCCAACCAATTCATGTCAGCAGTAAGGCTGATGTTTGTTTTTCTTTTCTTTCACCTAGTTTGGGCCCATGTTGTCCTTGTCCATTGCACTCATGCACATGAATTAATGTCCCGGGCCATCTCCACACCGTCCTTTCAATATGCCATTGTCAACGGCCAGTCGTTTTGGAACTTTGGAACTGTGATCATTCCTTCCATAATGTATGGGCCTGTGTTGTTGTGGCCCTTTGCACCTGTGCATATGAATTAATGTTGACAACCCACTTTTGGAAGTTTGGAACGGCAATTGCATGATTACATGTGCGATCACCGTTCACCTCTTCCAAAATGTATAATAGATAATAGCATTGCCTGAGGTTCATCGTAAAATTGTTGTCAAGTGGTCTTGTGACTTCGTCTCCAGGAGCGTACTTAGAACATGCAAACATGCAAAGATTACTCAGTGGAAGTGTGTAATCTGTACTCGAAATGGCCGTAACGGATGTATGGTCTGGGTAGACTTTTCACCCTTTCTGCTATTGTCTCATCAGGTACCTTGAAGGGTGGGCGGGCAGACTGGCTTGTGGAGAAATGCACAGTATGTTGTATCAAAGCCTTTCAGTTAGACACTTGTACCTTGGGCACTTGAAATTCAGACTATAATTTTATGCAAAGCCATTGCTTTCTTACTGCATGTATGATGCTTTAAGTGAATATAATGTATTTGTAAATACAATTTTGTCATTGAAGTTGAGTTGCTGTAGATACAAATAGTTTGCTTAGTCTTTTTGACAGTAAGGATTTATTTTCACAACGTACTCAGGGGTGCAGTTGATTTTGACTTCAGGAATTGGGAGCACAGACTCTTACCCCACTGTTAACCCAAAGATCAGCTGCTGTTCCTGGACAACGAAATGATCGGTGGCAACGTATCAGCATGGCTGCCACTAAGCAATGTATCCTTCTATCCAAACTTTCTTTCATACTACCAGATCTGTCATAATTCCAACTCCTGTGCTTTTGAAGGGTTTTTGCACTATTTTGATACCTGGAGGGTATGGGTATTTGAGGGTATTCTTGTTTTTGATACCATTTGGGTCTATATACAATCCAAGAACCTTCATATATAGGTAAATTACTCTAGTATGAATATGGTATTAGGATGGTATCAAACCAAATATTAACTGGGTTCTTAGGATTCTTTCATCTTGTGGTACCCACCAAGTATCAATATCGGACTGCACATTATAATCTAAATACCAGTTCGGTAGGTTCTTTATACCATTATTAATGTTTGTATAAATACCATGCATTCACCTATATACTGGTCCAACATTGATCCTGACCTATGGTTTACTCAGCTAAGAAAGCAATATAATGTGATAAGCAACTTTTTAATTTATTTATCTATTTATCTATTTATAGGCCAAAGGTTGCGCAGTCTGGACTTGCGTGAACCGACTCGCCTGCAATCCTTGCTCTCAGAGGTATGGACTTTTCCAATATGCTTTCCTTGTGTGAGATCGCATTTAGGAATTTTTGTTCTTTCTACATTTGCAACAACCAGACCAGATTTGAACAAGTATTGCTCAATTCTTGAAGTAGTGATCATAGGGTTTAGAGTAGTTGGCCAATTTTTATAAATGAGTCCCTTTTGTTGTTCATATAGTGGATTAGAAGGGCGCCATGGCATGAAACTCTTAACATGTGTAATGCTCCGATATTTTTGACAATGCTCAGACATGATATGCAGTTCAGTGATTCTTACTATGGTTTAAGTGACCTGGTGTTTTTTTTCTGAGAAGTAAGGTCAGTTAATTTACCGATAATTGTTTTGGAGCAGGTCGAGAAGTCAGAGGTAGCTTTTCTTGCTGCTGCAGGGGCAACGCCATTGGTGCAGGTTTTATTAAAAATGCCAAAGAGACCACAAGGGGGACTTTTGTTGATTGGGCCTGAAGGAGGTGACTTTCAACCTCACAAACAACTGAAAGGAGTTTTGTGATGTTAATACTTATGGGCACTTTACACCAAAGCTTGAGGGCTTGTGACCATGGAAAGTTTAATTCTCTCTTTCGTGGAAAATGCCGAGACCATCCTGCTTCACTTTACACTAGAGCTTGAGGGCCTCAGGGACCAAGTACGTTTGAATGATGAACAAACCTACGTGGAGTCCTACATGGTAAGCAATGGAAAATGTTGCATGGTCTACTGGGTTAACTTGTGACAAGCTCACCTCGGAGAGGTGGGTCTAACACAAAACTGGGAGACCATGGCACTTAAGAATCTCACCACCCAAGATCTATTATAACTTTTTCGTGTGCAAAGGCCCACATGAATAGGATGGTAATGAAAGAGCATTTTAGTCAAGAGCCTGGTTGCAGACGTGTTCACACTACACTTAGAAGGCCCGCGACCACAGAAAACTTAATTTCAATTTGATATGGTATAGCCATTGGATGCGCTTCAAGGGCCCTCACAATTTCATGGTCACGGCCCTTGGCCATAGTATATTGTGGTATTAAGTCGAAGACATAGAATCTGCATCAGATACAAAAGGGCTTGGAAACTGAGTTCTTGATGATGGAAAGATCTACTTGATGTATATTTTGCACTAGGCTACAATGACACCGTATTTTACCTCAGAAATGTTTTGATTACTATACTGGTAATGAGTTGGAGCTGTTGGTCTTGTGCAGATTTCACATCAGAAGAATTGGAGTCACTGATCAAAGCAGGGGCAGTACCTGTAGGATTGGGCCAAAGGCGTCTACGAGTTGAAACAGCGGCTATTGCCATTCTTTCAACAGTCATGCTCATGGAAGATAGCATTTCATCAGATTCATAACCAGTGTACAACGGAAACTAAAATTGGTTATTCTTATTTGCTCTCTTCTGCATGTTTGAGATGTTTTGGTGGCTGACTTTCTCTCTTATAAGGTATTATCATCTCTGCTCATGTTCATCTTCTTGTTGATCCTTGAACTGCTCAAGGGGGACCTAGTTGTCAGTCACAATAAAAAAGATACACCATTGACATCCTAAGAATGCAATTATGGAGGGGAACAGATATGTCAAACCCTCTGTCCTATGGGTAATTTATAGCTGGAATTTTTTCTTCAACAGTATTTGTTGGTGACAGGGGGATATTTTGTTTTGCATGTAGTTTCCACTTGTGATTCAAGCAGTCTCAACCAATGAGGCCATGATGCGTGGTAATATTTGGGGTTGGAATAGATAGACTTTACAACAATCCTCAGCTCCTTTGCCCATCCCAGGCCCTTTACTGAGTTAGCAGTCTCTCTTCGGTGCTTTTTGAAGAGTGTCAAGTCTCTCAATCTATAAAATTCAATTAAACAGGACCCACTGGCAAATTGAGAACTGAAAATTCAGAAGTATTCCTTGTGTACTTGTGTGTAGTTTCCAAATTTCTTGACAGGTGGAAGGTGAACTCTTGAACTTTTGAGGTTTGTTTTTATTGTTTTTATTTTTTATTTTTTTCGGTTAAGACAAGTGAACCACTTTATTCATTGTTTGGAAAAAATCAAAGCCACTGGGGCTTGGGCAATCATGGTGGAACCAAAACAACCCCAAGAAAGGTAAGATGCCTAAACATGTAATACTAGCATGCATTCGGCGTCTTAATGTTCTGCTAGATCTTGTAGCAAATGCAATCTTGGGTTTTGTGACTGTCAGATTACTACATAAATTTGATTTAGTGTCACCAATTCTAATTGTCTTGCTCAATACTAATTGGAAACTGCAGTATAGTGTCACCAACACTATATGTTAACCCAACATGATTTGTCATTCCTTAGTAATTTTTTTGTGGAGATTATAGATTTACAGTTGCAATTACTGTCACTTTACGAAGTGATTTGTCATCCAAATTTCAATCATCCATGACAATATTTCATCACAAGTTGCTGACAAGAAGAAGGTAGGGTTTTTGGTGAAGGGATGAACTCATCCATCATTCATGACAGTATTCGTAAACTTATTCATAAGAAGTGTCATCCAAAAAGTGACCATAGTGACATAAAACACCATTAAATGCTAAATACCATATTTAGTGTAGTTCAAAGAGCTTAGGATTATTCATTGAACTTTGAGCATTATAATTTTATACATGGTTGAATACAACCTCACACTTTTAGGAGTGCATACGGGTCACCAACAACTTCCAGCTTCTAAATGGGACTTGCATGATGTGATGGTAGCGAATTAAGCAAGTGCAGTGCATGCGATGTCTAGCTGAATGTCATACGGACATCAGCAGCTAAGTCCATTACCTTGTAATAAAGCATATATGGATTGGTTGAGGAATCGTCTCATCCAGTTAGCAAATGCAAATCACCAAAGTTGTCATTTCTAGTTTTAAAATTGGAGTTGATTTCATTTCACAATGGACTCTTTGAGGGACATTCCCAGGCATGGAGAATTTACTATTCCCTCAAATAATATGGACTACACTAATTCCGGATCTTTAAACTTGATTCTTATATTAGATCAACTAAAACAATTACTCACAATTGCACATTATTCGAGGGCTTCTATGTTGAATGAATGAGAGGTACACTTGTATGCAATAATTTCCTCTTGTCATTGCCAATTGAAAGTCATAGCTCTATGTCAGTCATGTTTTCTAAGGAAAATTTGCAAAATTGAGATTTTAAAAATAAAATTTCATCTCATGTCATTTTCCATGTATGAAATCGCCAAAAAATCCAAAATTTTGGCTCCAAGAACAAATACCAAAAAGGCATATGTTTTAAAAAAGACTAAAACACATGACAACACATGACAAACTGTTGTAGGTTCAATGTTCAACATAATTGAGGGGACCTATATGACCATTTAATGAGCATGGGAATCCTCACTTTGAAAATGAATAAGATAAGCACTGAAAATTACGAGGAAAGCGAGAACCTCACTTTTAGGAGTGCATGTGGGCCACCAACAACTTCCGGCTTCTAAATCTTGTTGGGACTTGCATGATGTGATGGTAGTGAATTTAAGCAAGTGCAGTGCATGCAGTGTCTAGCAAACAACAACTAAGCCTATCACCTTGTTATAAAGCACATATGGATCGGTTGGGGAATCGTCTCATCCAATTAGCAAATGCAAATCACCAAGGTTGTCATTTCAGGTTTTAAAATTGGATTTGAGATGCCAAACTTATAGGAGGCCAAAGAGGAGATTTTTTGTTTGACGAAACCCTCATGTGGTGATAGAGTTTGTTTAGGTGATCACATAGGTCCTCATACTTGTGCTCAACTATGTTTTCTATTGAACCTAGAATGATGTCCAGAGTTTGAACATAATATCCATATTTTCATCTTAACACATGTCTTACTGGTGTCCGTTCTTAAACAACGAGACTCCAATATAGGTGTCCAATTAAGAAGAGTGACCACTTACCACGAACACCCTTAGTGCCAAGCAAGACTAGCTAGGTGCAAAGCTCACTCTGATCTATCTAGCTCAGTGTCTGCACCACGAACTCTGAGATTTGCAATTGCTAAGTTCCATCTTCATGGTCCCATCAAGAAGGAATTTCTATAGTTGTAATTACATTGCACATTGTCAAATGTCTTTAAGGTGAGTTAGATCACTATATTCGGTAATCGGAGACTTTTTCATGATTTTGAGGCTATTTAAGAATATAGTGTTTCAAATGAAGAACAAGAAAAACACAAGAATATATTCAATGTGACTTAATAAAGTGATTTGCATGGGCCGCACTAACCAATTTGGCACAAATACATGTCATCACAATAAGAAATTAAACTAGATATTCAACCTTTTTCATCTATTTTTAGACTTTCCAAAGTCTCTAATTAACAAATATAGTGATTTAGTATTTTGTTGAGGAAGGTGTAGACGATCGACCTAGGGGCCCTAAGGGGCGCTTCACACTATGGCCGAAGGTCGAGAGGCCATTGATTTTCACCAATCAAATTGCAAAAAACCAAGAGTTCAGCCTCTCGACCCTTCACACTATGGCCAAAGTCCAAAGGCCGTCGCACTATAAAATGATTGTTTTTTGAAGAAGGCGACGGACTCTTGAAGGAAGTTTGGATCAGACGGGAATGGAAATCCAAACTATGGTCGAGAGGCCGTCAATTTTTTTTCATTAAAAAATCAACCATTAACAAAATCTTGGCCGTTAGATTGAAGGGACTATTTTGAGCAAGGAATAAAGTGGGATGCTCCTTTGAGTTTGGACTTTGGGCTTGGCCTTTGGTGGCTTCACATTATGCCCGACCGAAGGCTCCACTTATTATATTTTATTGACTATTTTCAGCCCATTTCTTTGGACTCTCAACAAAGTTTGGCCACTCCATCCCATGGCCTCTCGACTTGGATGGCCATAGTGTGAAGCGGCTCTAAAAGTGCATATGACTTTCAGTAGTGCTGCCATCTACCTCAGTCCTAGATACTGAAAAGAGGTACTAATGAAGTTCAAGACTCATGATTCAATATCATTTTGAAATTAAAGTGAATGGAAGAGAGAGAGGGATAGGCTTTATAAGGTTTAATTTAGAAAGAGGACAAGCTTCATAAGTCGAGTAATGGTATACATCCAACTTGAAGAATGGCATTGTAGGTATTGACTTTCACTTCTATAAGACTATGAATTTCATATAATTCATAGCCATAAATTTTCTTGTCATGATGTTGAAGTAACTCTTAAATATGTAATGCTTCTAGAAAATATTTTAGTAGCTCCAAACCACGTTCTAATTAAAGACATCGATGCCTTGACTGCTATTACCGCCCGAATAATGTTGGCCCAACTCATTGGGATCCTCCTATTGGTGTACTCTATAATATGGTGAACAAGGTTTATAATCTCGGTAAGACAACATAATTCACATCAATTGTTGTCGCATTCTTCCTTGTTGGAGTTTTCATGTTCCTACACTTTCTATTTATTTTGTTTTGGCATTGAGGAAGTTTGGTTTCGAATTTAAGAAGTACGTGATCCATAACACTTTGAGCTGAGTGTTAACTAAATAATAGTATGAGGAGATGATGCCCTCCCTCCCATGTCAAGCTTCCCCCAATCTTAAAATTTAGGGGACCTCTTCAACATTAGTTGAAGCAAGACTTCATCAAGTGTCTTCGGACAATGCACCCCGATGACAACAATTAAAGCAATGGGAAATTTGAGGTGAGTTCTATAGATATACGAGTAACGTATCTTAAAACATAGTGGTTCTGTCGCGCACCTCTCCATGAGGAGTGCCCGAAACACCATGGGCACAAGGGGGACCCCGGAGTGACACCCGGGACTTGTGGCGCCGTTGGTGAGAGGGCCCAAGTGATCCTAGTGTGGGTGAGGGCCCCGGGCGTTGGGAACGCCTCCCACCCACGAAGACTAGGAGGCACAAGGGTAAGGCCATAAGTTATGCGTAGCTCATGGCGTGGTGAGTCTAGAAAGCTCAAGAACACATCAATCGGAGGTGTGAGCTAGGAGTTATGGCCATTTGAGTGGGGCGCTGTCCCGGGACAGCGCCCTGGTACAGCAGTGCCTGGGAGTGATTCCCGGGACTGCCAAGGTTCAAACAGGCATAACTTCCTCAATACTTGCCCGAATGGGGCAAGTGAGGAGTCCATCGGCATCTACGTGAAGCGTAGATGAAGATGGAGTGGTTGGTTGTTATGATCAGACATCATACAAGGAAGTTATGATGGTCTGAAGCTGCTGGGAGGTTCTAGGCCCAGCAGTTAAAGGAAAATGTCCACTTAGCCCCAACTCTTGGTAGAGAGACAAGAGGTTGGTTGACGGTGGGGTAGGGGCCCCGCGTGAAGTCCTAGAGGCTTATATGGGTGAGGTGGTGTGGCCTCACCCACCCAAGGCCGAACGGCAAGGCCTCCATGGGCTTTGGCCTATTGTGAGGCCATAGTTGCCTAGTATGGTGCGGGTTGTTGTAGTGT
Source organism: Polytrichum commune (assembly GCA_950295325.1). NCBI lineage: Eukaryota > Viridiplantae > Streptophyta > Polytrichopsida > Polytrichales > Polytrichaceae > Polytrichum > Polytrichum commune. The sequence continues at coordinate 43,768,600 of OX485807.1, forward strand.
TGCTCCGGCAACGCGATGATCAACATAGGATTGGACTTCCATGGATGGAAGTCCACATTGGGGAAATGGGTTACCGATTAAGGGGTGAGTCCCGAAAGCAAAGTAGGAGGGTTGGTTCCCTCCTATGAACTATTGGTCTGGGGTAAGAGGAGCTATCCATTAGCATGGCGGAATGCAAAGGGTTAGCGCTCGTAACCTTTGCTAGAATCGAAAATTGGCAAGATGGTCAAGGGGGGGCTAGCAAGGGTTGCGACAGGTTCCAAGGACAATTGTTCAATATATTTGTGAACAGTGACATGGGACACAAAAATACAACCAGATAAATGTGAATAATGACATTGGATACAAGAATACAACCTATAGCTAAGTACATATGTATTCACATACTTTGAGAAGCAATGTGATTGAAACACCAATTTGAATTTTTATTTTTCATTAATGACACGTGTTTATCCCAGGGAGTGCACTATTCATTAAAACCAAGCATCACGTGCGTGCATGCCCCTTATTAAAATACCCTTGTATACATTTTATTTTTGCTAAAATCAAGCAATATACTTACAAATCTCATTGCTTCAAAATACATTTCCATACATACACAAGGGTCCAAAAATAAATACAGAAATTGTATATAACATGTGTACAAATGTTTGGAAATGCAAAAATATGGCCCTATTATATGTATAATATCAAATCATAGATTTTTAGGTATAAAGTCGTTACTTAGTGGATGAAAAAACACATGATTCTTGGTCCAGGTCTGACTTGAACGCGTAAACGCGTAAATGCGTACTTTACATATATTTTTCTATAGCCTCATGTATATCTACTTCTTGCTTAATAGCAATATGTCTCTTGTACGTACATTTTGTACATGCTTGTTTTAAATAATACCCCTTTTGTGCACCCACGTGTATAAATACAGTACTTGAATAGTGCACTCCCTGGGGTGTTTATGTCAAGGGCTAGTTCATGCTAGGATCCAATGATATAGTTTCATGTATATATGTATAATTTGATTATGTCCAAAAGTCATGCAGAAATCTAGAATTGTGTAATACCATAGCAGTGACCCGTGTTCCTAAATAAATAATTATAAATAAAAAATATGAAAACTTTCCAAAATCTTGGAGCCATGAAGATAAACAATAATTATGTATAGGCTTGGATGATTGAACCTTTTGATGTACGAGCAACGAACTAAATGCAATGTTGTGTTTTCTTAGTCTGATTTAGAGGATGAATTTTAAATTCAATTCACTTTTGAACTTTGGGTGGAATTCTTAAAATAATTTACTTCAATTTTATGAAATGCTACCATCCATTTTTTTGTCATTTCAATTTTGTCAAACCATTTTTTTTGTCATTTCAATACCTCACTTCTACAGTGCCTAGTTTCAAGGTTGCTAATGGGATACCTCGATTTTCTATGGATTTAAGTCAATGATCTTGTTAAAGCCAACAAATCCAACTTGATAAAAACACAGCCAACTGAGGATTTCTGCAAGACTTCCCCAACACTAATGTCTTGGAAATCATGTTTTTGTAAATTGCATCAGGCACTGCAAGCTTGACTGCCATTACCTCACCTATAGCGGCACAATTCTCATCTACATGGGAACTATAAACGACTTGGTGAAATGTTGTGGAGCTGCACAACTTTCCACCTACAACAACTCAAGCTATCGTTTATGGGTCATAATCTGTCTGTTCATGGACAACAACCAGATTTTATGGCTGAAACGGGAGCCTTATGTGGATCGAAAAGCACATGGAAGACTTGCTCTTCACTTGGATGAGCAACTACTTATGATAAAATATATACAACATGAAGAGGAAGAAGCAAGTTGTAACGCACAAGAGCAATTCTCAAAATGTCATTTTTGGAGCTCCATATATTTGTAAGATGAGGGGATACTATACGATTAGAGTGGGTAGGCCAGGACATCAATTGGGTTTTGAGCCACACTCATTAGACTTTCAAAATAACCCAAGAAAAAAGTTCCTCTCTCTCCTGCTCGAGACACACTGTGGACATAACATTGGAAAATTTTAAAGTATATTGGACAAATTAAACGAAAAAAAAGAAAAAAAGACAAAATGGGATCATGTAAGCCTTAACCATATTGCTTACCCTCATATATGGACACAGATAACATAGGCATTTAGATGTGATCGTGTTATAATAGGACCAAGTACCCTTAAATTTTTTTTGAGGTTTGGTAACCCTTATGTGCGGCATAGCCCTCAGTTAATGTTAGATCTTCTCTGAAACATTACTTGTGAGTGTGGGCAGTTTCAGTAACTCATTGTTCTGTTCAGGGACACATTTCTTCATCCACAAGGCCTCACAGAACAGAAAACTCCAGGAATAATAAAGAAATTATTACTTGATCAAGACATAAACGCTAAAAGCACTCTTGAACGTCTTCATAACTATGAGGTCTTCGTAACTATGAGATTAAGCGGCACATGTTCATCAATGTTGTCCAGTACGTTAATCCAAATGGAATCAAAATATGACAGTAACTTGATTCCATAAGATCTCTCACACCTATTACATATGCATCTTGGGCCAGCTGAAGTTGTAGAAAGTGTCTGGGAATTCTTGGATTACTATGAATTATAACTAACAATCGCTGGTTCAACTGTGGCAAATGCACTACAATGTGAACTACGATTGAATACTGCTCAAGCATACAAATAATCCCGGTTGTGCTTGTCTGTTGCATGCGATCTGCAACAGTTTGTATTCAGTCATGGTCTTGCTCCATTCTTGAATATATATGAATTTCTGCAACTCACATAACAATACTCAGCGACATGGGCCTTCACAATATAACAGTGGGATGCTTGAGAGCTCCGTCTGAATTTGAGTCTCCCTGCGTAGTAGTTCGAACGTCCCACTGTTATATTCCAAGAGCCCACGTAACGAGAGTTGAAACGTCGAGTAATGTTATGCATCCTGTTCCAAGTCAACCAAAACATTAATCTACATGTCATCAAGAAATGTAGAGATGCATCACAATTAGCATTGCCAAGCTTTCACAAGGATCATCGTTTCTTATAATATGATCATGTCAGCTCTTCCAGTCGCTTTATACAACTGGTTGGTTGTTTACAAGAGAAGGAAAAAACGTCGGATTCTTACAAGTACCGATGTGAATGTGAGTTTGTTTTTCTTATGCTAATCATGTTGTTCTAGGGTGCAAGAATCAAGGTATGGCCTTCCTTTTCAGAGGTGGGCTCGGATTGCTTACACTTATTTCACTCCACCAATATTATACCTTATGGTACTTATTCTCATGATAAATAACATAGAGTGTGTCTTAAACCTAATTACACAATCCCCAATTGTGTCTTAAAGCCCTTCCGATAGCATCCTCAAGGGTCAATTTGCACAAATGAATTCATATTTCACCTATTGTCATAACATATAATCCCAATCTAAAAGTAGTCATGAAAAAATCATAGAAAATTTGACCCATTAGTTGAAATAATAAAAGCTAGGGGATGGAACACTAATGCTATCATAGTCAAGATTGTTGCAAGAGTAAGAGATCCACTTTGCAAATGTCCAAATATTTTTTTAAAAGAAAACTAAATATCTCCTCATCTTTTAATACAAGAAAAGCTAGTGTGATCCCCATACTAGTTTTCCATAAAAGTATAAAAGTAAAATATCTTATGTACCTAGTCTTAAACAAAAACTAAGCTTTATATGAACCAAGCCCTAGTAAACCTCCTGAACAACCAAAATGGGTGGGACTCACACAATACCATCTTGTCATATCACATGCCATTTGAGAGTCACCTTCCTTATTAATCAACATTGAAGCTTGATCATTAGAAACAAGCAAGTGTCAAGGTCAAAAGTGTCACAAGCCTGTCCACTTTGGGTGATTTACCACCTCAAAATACATGTGGTTAAATAAATTGGACAAAAAACCAATATTGAAGAGAAATTTAACTAAGTCCAAGTCCATGTGTATAACATACTAAAATTTTATTATAGGATCCTATAATAAGATTGTATGGTAATATTCTCCGATAGAATATGTAGAGTTGATTATGATGATATTATAGTGGTTTTTGTGATTATCCTTCATTATTCAATATTTATTTTTATAGATTCAACATCAAAAACATTAAATGGTTGATTTTTTCCATCATATTTCAATAGCATAACATTTAAGTAAGCAACGGGGATTCAAATGTCTTCCATAAAATTTAATTATATCAAAAGTGTATTGATGCATCCGCCCATAGAATGGACACAACCAAATAGACCCTATTTACTTAAATTACCATATAAAGCCTAGAGAAGGGAAGGCTCTTGTTTGCACTTAGCCTATCAAGTTGTGATCATAGCAGCCCTATAGGTACTCAATGCATACTACAATTAATGGCATGGTAACACGTGTCCATTGCCAAACGGAATGGTCATGCCATGGCATGGATATCAATTACAACCCGGATAATGTGCTTTCTTGAGACTAGGCATGTCATCAAAATCACTCTTGTCATGAATATTATAGAGAAGCCTTAAGCAGTTACTTTTCTTAATCAAACACCTATATTAAATGGGTTAAATGTGGTTAGGTGTGGCTCCAAGAACAAATAGCAAAAACGTGACATGCGTTTAAAGAGATCAAACCACATGCTAAAAATATCGTAACCATTCTGGGCTCGAAAGTCAACATAACTGGGGGGAGGGGCTATGTGACCATTTAATAAGCACGAGAACCTTCACTTTGACAATGAATAAGATTTTCTTATGAGCTCCAAAAATTATGAGGAAAGTGGCTATGGTCTCGATTCGAATCCGCAAACCATCTCCTACTAATAGAGTGTTTCACATTATAGGAGGAGTTGAGCTAGTTGGGAAAAAGTGACCATTTAAGGCCCGTCTACTCTACAAGAGCATACTTGATGATCAGAATTCACAGATGATGTACAGCTTGAAATTCCATCTTGCTACATGCTTCTTCCTGAAAGTTGAAAGGAAGAATTATGTGAGACGCACCTGGACCTCCATGGATTGTTGTAGTTTGGTGAAGATCTAGCTGGGAGGTGGGCAATCTGCAGAGTTTGAATATGGAGGTGGAGGTGAAGATTCAGATGGCCACTTCCACTTGTCACCACCCTTCGGTGGAGGTGAAGATTCAGATGGCCACTTCCACTTGTCACCACCCTTCGGTGGAGGTGAAGATTCAAATGGCCACTTCCACTTGTCACCATCTTTCGGTGGAGGTGAAGACTTGTCGCCCCAGACAGGAGCCACAGGAATAGTTGGCAGAGGAACGAACGGCACACTGAATGGAGGCATGATAAACTTGAACGGGGGAGGAGGAGGAGCGGCTACTGTGCAATCTTTACACTTCGGTGGAGGTGGAGATGATTCCCCGTATGTTGGTGGAGGTGGAGATGATTCCCCGTATGTTGGTGGAGGTGGAGATGATTCCCCGTATGTTGGTGGAGGTGGAGATGATTCCTCGTACGTTGGTGGAGGTGGAGACTTGTCCTCATGCTTTGGTGGAGGTGGCGACTTGTCCTCATGCTTTGGTGGAGGTGGAGATGATTCCCCGTATGTTGGTGGAGGTGGAGATGATTCCTCGTACGTTGGTGGAGGTGGAGACTTGTCGTCATGCTTTGGTGGAGGTGGAGATGATTCCCCGTATGTTGGTGGAGGTGGAGATGATTCCTCGTACGTTGGTGGAGGTGGAGACTTGTCGTCATGCTTTGGTGGAGGTGGAGATGATTCCTCGTACGTTGGTGGAGGTGGAGACTTGTCGTCATGCTTTGGTGGAGGTGGAGATGATTCCCCGTATGTTGGTGGAGGTGGAGATGATTCCTCGTACGTTGGTGGAGGTGGAGACTTGTCCTCATGCTTTGGTGGAGGTGGAGATGATTCCCCGTATGTTGGTGGAGGTGGAGATGATTCCTCGTACGTTGGTGGAGGTGGAGATGATTCCTCGTACATTGGTGGAGGTGGAGATGATTCCTCGTACATTGGTGGACTAGGGCTACCATAGCCATCAGGAGGGGGAGTAGATTCCCACTGGCCACTAGGTGGAGGTGGTGAAAGATCACCAACCCCTCCCCACCCGGGAGAGCTGCATCCCGAACAACCTGCGGGGGAAGCTGGGGGTGGAGGAGGACAGTCAGAATCAGAGTTGCCGTAGCCGGAATTGTCCAGCAACACCCTCGACGTAGCTAGTGCAGGCGTTACAGCTAATTGAGCTACAAGAATGACAGCCACCAACACTGCAGCAATGGGGCGGAGAGATTGTGGAGGCGGAACTGCAGGCGCTATCAACATCTTCAAGAAATTAGTACTACAGTGGTAACTTGTGTCTACTTCCAACTCCCTTTGAATCCTCTTCATGATGACGAGCATGAAGGTGTTGTAAGACTTGCAGTAGCTGTAAATCATGATGAAGAGGGAATCGGACCTGGAAGCTTATATAGTGCATTGCACAAGCTAGGATCTCGACACCCTGCAACTTTGGAGCCACAAGTCCCATCATGGCAATGCTGAAAGTGAGTGAGCATGATCTGAACCTGGAGCAATCTCCACCTACGTGCTGAAGATGATCCGGGCCTCCGTGCACTTTAAACCCTTTTGTTGTCGCCAATTTTCCCAGCTGGTATGCAGTCATCATGGTTGTGTTGATAATACGTACCTGTCCATGAGTGATTGTGAACTAGGCAATGGATGCAAGGAGCCATGCCACGGTTGTTGTGAGTGTCCACCTTACTATGCCGCAGTATTCCCAAGCGGTATGCACTCATCAAGTTTGTGCTAGTAGTAGTAGCCTATACATGAGTGATTGTGAACTAGGTATTGGATGCAAGGACTCATGTCATGGGTTGTGGTTGGCGTGCAACTTACCAAGTCGCGGTATTTGCCAGTTGGTATGTAGTTGTCATCATTGTGTTGATAGTACTTACATGTTCATGAGTGATTGTGAACTAGGCAATGGATGCGAGGAGCCATGCCACGGTTGTTGTGAGTGTCCACCTTACTATGCCACAGTATTCCCAAGCGGTATGCAGTTGTCAAGTTTGTGCTAGTAGTACTAGCCTATGCATGTGTGATTGTGAACTAGGTATTGGATGCAAGGACTCATGTCATGGGTTGTGGTTGGCGTGCAACTTACCAAGTCGCGGTATTTGCCAGTTGGTATGTAGTCGTCATGATTGTGTTGATAATACGTACTTGTCCATGAGTGATTGTGAACTAGGCAATGGATGCGAGGAGCCATGCCACGGTTGTTGTGAGTGTCCACCTTACTATGCCGTAGTATTCCCAAGCGGTATGCACTCATCAAGTTTGTGCTAGTAATACTAGCCTATACATGAGTGATTGTGAACTAGGTATTGGATGCAAGGACTCATGCCATGGGTTGTGCTTGGCGTGCAACTTACCAAGTCACGGTACTTGCCAAATGGTACACAGTCGTCATGATTGTGTTGATAATACGTACCTGTCCATGAGTGATTGTAAACTAGGTAATGGATGCGAGGAGCCATTCCATGGTTGTTGTGAGTGTGCACCTTACCATGCCGCAGTATTCCCAAGCGGTATGCAGTCATCAAGTTTGTGCTAGTAATACTAACCTATACATGAGTGATTGTGAACTAGGTATTGGATGCAAGGACTCATGCCATGGCTTGTGGTAGGCATGCAACTTACCAAGTCGCGGTATTTGCCAGTTGGTATGTAATCGTCATGATTGTGTTGATAGTACTTACATGTCCATGAGTAATTGTGAACTAGCAATGGATGCAAGGAGCCATGTCACAGTTGTTGTGAGCATCCAGTTTACTAAGTTGTAGTACTCCCAAGCAGTATGCATTCATCATGTTTATGTTAGTAATACTAGCCTATACATGAGTGATTGTGAACTAGATATCGGATGCAAGGAGCCATGTCACAGTTGTTGTGAGCGTCCAGTTTACTAAGTTGTAGTACTCCCAAGCATTATGGCCTTATCAACTAAAATGAGCCAATTGGTCCACTCAATTTGATGTAGGGAACATGATGGGAATGTAATGATTGCTAGTTGGTACAAGAGAATACCTATTGAGGGTTCTTAAAATACAACTCAACCATTCCAATACACCCACACATGTTTATAAAACCATGCAAATAATCAATTGTAATATAAAAGATCTCATCAATTGTGACGGTACGGATTGTCTCATAATGGCCCAATTGGCTCATTTTAGTTGATAAGGCCATAGTTTGCATTCATCATGTTTATGTTAGTAATACTAGCCTATACATGAGTGATTGTGAACTAGGTATCGGATGCAAGGACTCATGCCACAGGTTGTGGTAGGCGTGCAACTTACCAAGTCGTAGTATTTCCTAGGTAGTATGCAGTCGTCATGATTGTGATGATAATACTTACATGTCCATGAGTGATTATGAACTAGGTGATGGTAATGAGGAATCATGACACAGTGTAGTAGCATCCATCTTACTAAGCTGCAATTTTCCCAGCTATTACGAAGTTGTCATGATTATGCCACACCATTCATGGTATTTAGTATCACATGTAATTGACATTCAAATATTTATGGACTAACCACTTGTCAAGAAACAATAAGGGATGTGCACTTTTGGGGACAAAAACATCAATTAACAACATGAAAAGCAACAATAGAATAACCATTGTACCTCAAATGTTTGTATTCCTTGTTCACCAACCACCATATTTGTGTAGTTTTGCGATCTAGTGTACGTGATATTGGCAGTTGGAATTGTCCAAAATTCATGCATAAATGCAAATATACTTGAATCCTAGTTATGTATTATTGTGTCATTTACCCTATTTTGAGGCATATACTAGGTTAAGCTAATGATCAACAAATATATTATTATTGTCACCTCATGACACTTGGTGGTCAAGTGCACTTACTAATATCTTGGCAAGAGTATGTTCAATAGTGTTATGAGGTGTATGTTTATGTTACACAATGGTCTACAAGTTGACTAAAGTGTACACAAATGACATTTGCCATTAGATGTTCAATAATAATCTTCCCCATTTGCATACTACAACGCAAAACTATCATCTCAAATATCCCAATGTACTATGCTAAATGTTAGAATATAAAAACAAATTCATTGAAAAAAAATCACTTCATAGGTTAGACAAATATCGAATAGGCAATTTGTGGACATGGTGTTTTGAGGCGTCTACTTTAGGCTCTTTGCAAAGTCTACGTGACACTAAATACCATAAACGGTGTAGTAATACTAACATGTGCACTCAAACGACTTTGAATTAGGTAATGAATGCAAGGAGCCATCCCACAAGCTATAGTGAACAACCATCTTAATAAGCCACAATGTTCCCAACGGGTATGCAATTGTTATGATTTTGCTAGTACTACTAACTTGTACATGATTGATTGTGAATTAGGTAATGAATGTGAGGAGCCATTCCACAGGTTATAGTAGCCATCCAACTTATTAAACCGTGGTACTCTCAATCGGTATATAATCATCATGATTTTGCTCATAATACTAATTTGTACAAGAGTGATTTGTGAACTAGGTGATGGATGCAGCAACCATCTTGACTAATATTTAAGTAAAACTAGACTAAATCCAAGTCCAAGCCCAAATTATAACATGATATCCACACAACAATGTATGTGATGGTAACGAAACACCCAAGTTGAATGTGTAAAGTAGGAAGGAAGGGAGAAAGACCAGGAGAGGAAGGGAAGATGGGGGAAGAGGAAAGATAGAATTTTCTCGTTATGCTAAATTTAGTTATATTTCCAATGGTGTGGCATTTCTTTTCTCTTGACTGTTTATGGAATATTATTAAGAAGGGTTCTTGTTGGAAGCAGAAGTGAATAAGTAGATAAGTAAACATGAATGAATAGTGGCTTATGATATGTCAGCGATCTTCAAAAATGCCAAACTCGGCAAAATTCATGAGTTCCACGTTTTCCCAACAAAGTTGCGATCATGTAAAGTGCTCAGCAAGCATGGCACACATGATTGGCAAATGGTAAGGCACCTATCTGGGGAAAATTCGAAGAGGCATGGCAAACTCAGAAAGCCTGCGCACTCCGAAAGTGCTAAGAATAAGTGAACGAAAGAATGTCACCAAACAAAAAGATCCAACATGGTCATGAACTTTCCTGCTGTGCATGATTTCTACACTTTTTGTCTACATGCTGCTATGTTTTTGTCTCTCCACACTAATCATGATCCACCCATATAATTCAAGGTGCAATAGTACACTAAATATGATATTTAGTGTCATATGGCATTTTATTTCACTATGGTAAATTTTCGGATGACACTTCTTATGACGAAGTGAACAAATATTGTCATGGATGATGGATGAGCTCATCCATTCGCCAAAACTCTTCCTTCTCTTGCCAGCAACTTGTGATGAGATATTGTCATAGATGGTTGAAATTTGGATGGAAAATCACTTGGTAAGTGACAGTAATTTGCAACACTATAAATCTATAATCCCCCAGAAAATTTACAAGGACTGACAAATAATTTTGGGTTAATATTTAGTGTTGGTGACGCTACACCGTGGTTTACAGTCAGTATTGGGCAAGACAATTAGAACAGATGACACTAAATACCAAAGTTAGTGGAGTTTGAAATGTGTTGTCATGAGTTCATCAGAAAACAAGAAGATCCATACTTGGCAGAGTTCCTTGGTTTAAATCTAAGGACATCCAGATGTTTTGCTTGTGGACATTTGTTTCAGGGGACAAGCTTGCATGCTGACATGACGTGCGTGTTTCATGTTTTTTCACATGTATTGTAGTAACTTAGTCCTCCACCACTATGTAGATGGTCATTGGTAGATGGGGTATGTGGACCTCATGTGGTCACTCTTTATCGAGCACCTAAAGCTCTGTGGTATATGGCAAGGCTTGTAGTTAAGAAAGACACCAAAAAGACGCGTGCTACAATGAGATTGAATTATGTGCTTGAGATATATACACCTATTTGGATTTAATAGTGAACACAATTGGGAGAGTCTTCATACCACTTCAAGAGAAAGAGATCTTCCCATTTTGTGTCAAAACACCAATTCTGAAACTTGAAATGCCCAACTTCTGTGGTTAGTGATTGCTCACTGGATGAAAGAAATTCCAAGCCAATTTATCTGTGGAGTCAGAGTGCCCACAATAGGTCCACATACCTTAGGTTGACCGAGGTTGTACACAGACACATCTCCACAGCTACATGCAAATTAGTGTGATGAAAAAATAACCTACGCACAATGGCACATTTGTGCAGTTTCATCCAAGCTTTTCTCCACCTATCATACTTGCATACGTGATTGATTTAGTGTGTGCACATTGTCATTGATTTGGTTTTAGACATGAAAGTAAATTGCCAACTTATTCATGTACTTGGTGTAAAACACCAAGCCTTTTCTTCCTTATGATTGGTTTCAGCATTTGATTGCCTTTGAGTTCACAGTGACCACAATGGTTTTACACACTAGTAGGCAGAATTTTCATTGACTGCAGTATTAACTACAAACTACACGTCTTTAGTCAGAGCTGGCAATTATGGTGGGAGTGAGTAAGAACCTAAGATGGAAAACTTACAGCAACCATGTTTCCTCACATTTTTGGCCATGACCTTTATTCTAAACATCAATCAAACTACTACTATAATGTCCAAATTAAGATCACTAAACACATGCTCATTTCTATTTAATGCTCCAAATAACACATGAAGTGAGTTGGATGTCAAGAAGTGTTAATTGGTGTCGATTGATGTCCACAGATAGGATACATTTGAACTTTGAAAGTTCAATTGACCACATTTAGTCAACAAGCATGTTACAACCAGTAATACAGGAACTAAGGACACAATGAGATAGCAAGTTGCGTGAGCAAATTTCTAGTGTTTTTGGTCTTTGCAAGTCATTGAAAAATGTGCCAGCAATGCCTCTAATTTTTTCCTTCTAAACACAAGATATATTTACAACTAATCACGCCTAACAGTCTCATAATTTCTAAACCTACTCCTCATAAACCCGTAAAGTGTGCACAATAACGTGAACACGTATTTTGTGGGTCGGGAATCACTGCTTCTGGTTGATTCTTCATTTTCACAGGTAAAGAATTCCTCGTTATACATGTGAACCCAAGCAGTGTAAAGGTATCACCTCTAGGGCGGTCATCCATAATCAATGGATTTTTTCACACCATCAATATTTACACATCGAATACTGGCATGCGCTCCACAATGGTGTTCCGACAAACGGGACAGTGTTTGCACTTCTCTGAGCAAAAGCTGCATGCACAGAGATAAAATTTACTTGAGAAATAATAGCTCATAAGTGAATCAGCAGTAGGCATCATTGCAGTATATATTAAAAAAATCGTGACATAAATGTACAAGAAAAACTACTTACCTGCATAATATCCGGTGTCGGCAGGGCATAAGAACTACACTTATGTCTCTTTCAAAACAAACTCGGCACAACACTTTCTCCTGCAGCTCAATGGAAAAAACAGCCATAAGAACCTACAGGCCTGAACTTGCAGCAATTGTTTCACTGAAAATCCCCGCTCAACACCACCCAAGGAATGAGAACATATGGTTTCTACTTACATTTTGCAGGCGATCATACTCTTGTTGTTGATGTTTGGTTATTTCTGCTTGCTCACCAAGAACTGCTTGCAGTCTCCACACCTACACAGATAGATCACCATTTCAGACTAAGGTGGGCGGGCCTTGTTTGGTTACTTTTTGCTGTTTGCTACCTTCTACTACTCGGATTCAAGAGGTTAAAATTTCTGTGCGTCCGCAAATGTATCTGAAGAAGCCAGGAACAATCCCACAAATTCTTGGAGCTGATCTCAATTTTTATAAATCATCAAAATCCACTGACAGTGAGCCATAAAAAGGCCACAAAGGTCCCCCCCCCCAAATTATGTTGACTATTGAACCTAGAATGGTGAACAAATTTTGAGCACACAGTCCGATCTGCTTTAAACACATGTCTTTATGGTGTCTGTTCTTAGATCTGCACCTAACCACCCTCCACTCAAATATAGGTGTCCAAATAAGATAAGTAACTAATAGGCCCGCTTACCTTATAAAAACATAGACAATACACATCCAATGCAAGTTTAAAACATTCCCATGAATCCATTCCAACTAACCCCAGTGAGTAATTCATGCATCACCCATCTCAAAACTTAAAAATATCCCTTGCAGCCTGGTCAGCTTCACTGGTGGTGAAAAAAATAGAGGTATTCTACAATTAGGACAAGATCACAAATAAATACCATGGCACCTAAAGCGCCATGTGTATAAATTTAGACTTGATAAAAGAAGTGCCTAAAACATAACAAAAAATCCATCCCACGTATTGAGACTACTGAACTGAAGTTTATGGGCATGAACCCATGACAAATTGAGACAGATATTACCTCTTCTGCAAGGTCCCGTCTTGCCATCTTCTTTACCACCTCAGGTGCAAGTCCACTGAAAGTGTTGTAGCTGTCGATTCATCCAAGTTAATGGTGTTATAAAGTTTGATCTTCCCATCAACACATCAACCTACATGAGATCTAAATAAGGCTCCCTAATATATATATATATATATACGACCATAGTACCTTATCAGGTTCTTGACTGTAGGTGCCACATATCAAGCAGTGGTTGGTTGAAGCATGTCAAAAATTGATGTGGCAAGCAAGGTGTCTTCAATTTTTTACCCAACTTACCTTGTAGCTTCAGACTGGAAGAGTCGGGCATGCTCTTCCCTGCTGGTCTCATCTATTGACCACCACCCAAGGAGCCTGTAAATATTGAGAGCCAACTGTAAATACTAACACCTTCCAAGTGTGAACATGCACAGTCCAATCGCAAAAATATCAAACAACCACCTATGAACTCCGTGACTGAGCCTAATATGTTCACCTAGCAGCACCTTGAAAAAAGTGTACCCTTGAATCCTCCAGAACTGCAGTCAATATTTAATTTAGTGTGGCATTAGATGCAATGTGCCACATGTTTATTGTGGTTCACATTATTATTCAAATTCTTGGATATTGATGTGCCATTGTCTTATTATAACTTACTGAAGCCTCTTTTCCATATAGAAACTAATATTTGTGTTCTAATAGTAATCACCCACATTAATCTATGCTCATGATTGATTATGTGGCCCATAATAATTAATGTTCATTGTCCTGGGTCAATGATGAATAGTGTGGCCCACATTAAATCAGATATATAGTGTAGAAAATGGGACAACTCCAAAAAAGGGAGAGCCTACCGTGAACCATGATGAAGAAACCCACAGCAATCATCTGATTTCGTGAAGTAAGCCAAACGACGGGCACCACTTGATTCAGAAAGACGTAGTGTAAACCATAGCTGCTCTAGCAGCCTTAGCAATGCATAGCAAACAGCAACACCCTGAACTAATAGAAGTGGCGAGAAAAGTACAATCACAGGAATGTGGCGAGCCTTCTCTGGTGTCCCCTGCAAAAACATTTGTGCCAGAAAATCAATCTCCTAAGATGCAACTGGAGAAGTTATTATCATTAAACTCAATAAGCAAATACAGGTAGGTAGTGTTGCTAAATTCCCTGCATCCTGACCTGTATAGTAATGAGCTTGTCATGAATTGCAAAATTGAACATGACATGAAAAATCAAAATTAACACTTACTACATGTATTCAATGTACAAGTTCTATCAAGAATGTGGTTATCCTCTAACTCAACTTGACTTTTGGTCGGCAGTTGGTTGTTTTGCATACAACACCTTCCATAATTGGTAAGTTTTCAGTGCATGCTTGGGAGTAGTGTGGAAGTTTAAACGAACAACATTCTATGTTGATTCATGGTCGAACTCATTCTAGCATGCCAAGAGGTGCTAAAGGGAGTTTGGCCCTCAATAAACCAAAATAGGTTGCTATCCATTCGGATCCAACACTACCTCTGAGCACGGACCACAAGTGGAAAAAAATTATTGATTTTGTTTGCACAAAAACCAATGGAAGATCATAGGGGACAAAAACACCCGACAAAAGGACTTGTTGAGTTGAAGGATAGCACTATTGCAGAGGTAAATAAAGTATTCAAGTGCAAATCCCTCCAATGCAGTCTAACATGACTCTACATATTAAGGAATATGACTCCATACCTCCAACTTCATACAAAGGAGGATCTGGAAGAGAAGTATTGGCAATTTGAGTAGATGACCCCCTATGTCTTGACGCCCGCACATATTATCCCCATTATCATCGTCATCAGATCTTGAAGTGCTCCCATCTTCTGTAGTTTCGGTTCCCGGTCTTAATAAAGGAGAAGAGGAAAATGTTGGGAGGCCTCCTGGACCTAGTTGGGGCGGTCCGTCATGTTGAATACTAGGGTTTGACCACTTAGTGCACACCAAGAATGAAAAGCACTCCGCAATGCTGTGCATATACAAGAGTGAAAATTGCATCAGTTGCTGCGAGAAGTTTGACAAGGAAAAAATATGGGCATCTTGAAAAGATTACACAAAAGCACTACCTTCAACAGGTGCATACATACCATGAAATTGCCTTTGCCGCATGTAATCATGCTTTAGGTTTAACTCAAGCATCCATTTTTGTTAGGGTTCATAAGAGTTTCTATAACTCAATGGAACTTTTTGTTGGGAGTTGATCCCCTATGATTTGCCATTTGTTGTTTCGCATAAAATTCAATACTTTCTTTCCACTTGTGGTGCATTCTCAGAGGTAGTGTTTAAAAACGAATGAAGAGCAACCTATTTCAGGTCATTGAGGACCCAACTCATTTTAAGACATCTTGGCATGCCAGAATAAGTTTGATCCTCAATGAACCAATAAAAAATGTTCTTCGTAAAACCTCTACACTGCCTCCAAGCCTGCACCGCACTTACCAAACATGGAATGTTCTGTACGTAAAACAACCAACTCCCAACCAAAAGTCATGTTGAGTTAGAGGATAACTCTAGAATAGTCTATTGAAAGTGGAATTCAGGTATTAATTCAAATCAATTACCCTAGGGTCAACTTCCAAAGTGAGGGAATAAGGTGAGTTGTGCACTTTGGCTGGGAGGGGGGACAAGGTTGAGTTTAATGAAAAGAGCCTCCACAAAACACAGCCAACCTTATTTTTTGAAGACTCCCCAGTTTTTTGGAGCTTTTAAAATTTGCAAATACTCTGGCCTCTAGTGCCAGGATATGTACAGCAAAATGACAGCTGAAAGGCACGAAAGAAGTTGACCCAAGGGTGTCCTTAAACAGAGCATTGGTAATTAGAATGTATAGATGTTAGTTTCTCTTCAAATGCTGCAGCATCCCAGCAAATGTTAAAGTAAGATGCCCTTCTTCCTTAGACGAGTCCGTTGATGAAAAAAAAAAAAACATAATCTTTGGTAAATCTCAAGAATTTAATGACACAGATACGGGAAAAAGCAGGTCTTATGATTACTCTTTACATAGCCTTTCCAATGCACATATCAAAAGAATATTTAGAACAAGGGGAAAGCTGAATCCTGTAGGAGATTGCAAGTACAAAGCTTTATAATTCATACATCCCTCAACCTTTGAAGCCTATGAAAGTATCCTTCTCAGTGGAAATTGACAGTATACATATCTAAATGTCATTTACAGTAGAAATTGAGCTCAATACCAAAATATTATTGCTATCAAGCATGATTGTTAAGAGAAATATGACGTACCCGAAATTGATAAACAAATCCCACCAACCTAGGGCCCCCACATCTCCTGCACTTGCAACAGCAGACATTAGAACGGCAGGAATGGCTGATGCAAAACTTCCATGTGCTGTACAGAACCCTTCATGAGTGTGTCAAACAACAGATGTTTCATTAAAACAACTTGTACCATGAGAGGAAGCTATCAATTCAGCAAAGTAGAAATGTAAGTATTACCACTAAGTTTCAGGAGAGTAAACATGGTGGCAGCCATAAAAAAGACCATAGACACAGCAACCCAAAAATGCTGCACACAAGAGATAGAATATGTCAATTACCAGGCACAAAATTTTAAATAAGTGTAAAGGTGTTTCAACGTGGTGACGTGGGCCAACGATTGGCTCAAGTGCCAGCTGTCTGCTATATTAAATGCATTAATCAGCAGTAACAAGAACAGAAAACACGATTTGATGTACATCAATGATACTGGATCATAACAACAAAAAGATGAGCCAAGAACACCTTCAGAGAAGATTGAACTAAGTGAAACAAATCATATCTTACAGGAAGTGTTTCCCAAATAGCTTCATCAGTCATGCTCTCCTCATCACCTGGCATAAGTGCTCTGCACATTCTGCACAAACCCAGTCATTTAGCATCTTTTGCTTGGTCTTTAGATTACATTCTAGCTGCCTGATAGAGTTATCCTCTACGTCGACATGACTATTGGTTGGGAGTTGGTTGTTTTGCAAACCACACCTTCCATTTTCAGTAAGTTTTTTGTGCATGCTTGGAGGTAGTAATTTGAATAAAGTCCATTCTATATCAGTTCAGTGAGGGTCAAACTCATTTTGGTAATCCAAGAGGTGCTATAAATGAGTTTGGCCCTCAATAAACTGAAATAGGTTACTCTTCATTCAAATTCAAACACTACCTCCAAGGATGCACCATCACAAGTGAAAAGATACTATTGATTTTGTATGCATGACAACCAATGAAATTGATTTTGAAGTCTGGGAAGCCAAAAAGGCTGATGGGACTGAAAGTACAACCAATGGAAAATCATAGGGGACCGACTCCCAACAAAAAGTTGAACTGACTTAGACATAACTCTGATGCTACAGAACACACTCCTAATCAGCTTACTCTTCTTAACACTGGCCACTTGAGACCACCCAACCTAACACTGTTGTACATCAAAAGTATGTTATGTAAAATACTAGGAAGCATCTTCCTGATGAGCTAGATGCAGAAAAAATCTAGAGGTAGTTCTTGGGTCAGGAAATAAACCTGAAGTTATCAATAAGTATAACAGCTTGGAATGCAAGCAATGGAAGAAAAACGACCTTCAAACTCACAGCTGGTGTATCATGCACTGGATCCCGCCCAACCAAAAAGACAAAGCTCAATATCGAATAAAACCTGCTCTCTCGGGCATTTCCAACTGGGTTCCAAACACACCTTGCACTTTGATCTTTATTCCAACGTTGTAAATGTGTTAAGTCAGAGAAGAAGACTCTGGTTACAATGTCCTCAGTTGAAACGTCTGTGAAGATTTGACAAGGTTTATGTGAATCAACTGCCTTTAAAATTGAAACGTTGATAAATCAATACATTACCTTCTCGTGTATCGAGATAGCAGCAGAGTAGCAACTCAAAAGCAATAATCAGTGGAATGGCAACTACTGTGTGACATGGAGACCACTGCACCACAGGAAGGATCATTGGTAAGGTCATTTCAAGTCTTCAAGAAATGTCTCCACAAGACTGAGGTTCAATGCCCTCTCTGTAGATTGTGATGTGTCAAGCACACTACTTTCATAACCTGCTCAGGTGAAAACATGTCAACCATTCTTTTGCGAAATAACAGACTCAAATCAAATCAGCAAAGACGTACATCTGTGAGAAGGCAAGAAACCCTAACCCGACACAAAAAAAAAAACTCTTGGATATAACAAAAGATGCAACACGTACATGTCGATCACGCGGTGGTGTGGGAGCTGGCATAGAAAACCGGCCTCGAGAAACTATTCCATGGAACACCCAGAGTGGAACAAACACCCACCTGACAAAAAAACAAATGATGCATCATCTCTTCAATTCCACTCTCTGGCGACAAAAAGGTGAACTTAACATCTCACAGTTAGGAACCTAATACCTAGAACCTTAAACCTGGACAAAGATCTGGTGTTTCCACCCTCAACGAGAAAGAAGACAGCAAAGTAATGCACCAGACTTCCCCAAGAACTCTGGTATGAGTGGTTTCAAATAAACATTCTAGATGAAACCTGCATGTAAATTTCCTCAATTAAATCCCAAACGAGGAACGATACCTACAAGCTGACACTAAGGGCCTCAAATTAATGTTTTTTCTTTGTCTACGAGTCTCTCTTTTTCGGCCTGTGCCCTAAAACCGCCTCGACGTTCTTTCCAAGATGCTTGGGACGGAAGAGCAAAACAAGGTTCCAATCTTGATAACCTATCCATCACTAAAGACATAGTCTCTGCGAATTGAAAATCAACTTCCACAGAGCTTTACTGCAAAAATTCTGGTTCGGCTATCATGGAGAATTGAAGTGAGAAAAAGTCGAGGTGAAAGCAATCACCCCGGACAACATAACAAGTGCCCCTGCATTGCCATATTCTTCAATTCGGAGGTTCAGGGTTTTCAGTAGCAAGCACTTACCACCATGAGATATGTAATGACGATGTTATCTTGGCAACAAGCAGACATGAGAAACAGAGCAGGAAGCTATGGGCGGCCACCGCCTGAAGCATCCCTGCTATCCTGGCCCACGTCATGTTGATGATTCTTGTTCAATAACTTCAGAAAAATCCACTCTTCAACACAACCTTCAACATAATCTTCACATAATCTTCAACATCCAGAACCTCCTCCGACGCTCGCACCCCTCACCATCATTTACATCATCACCCTCCCAACCCTCCGAAGCAATTTTAACAATCATCGAAACCCCAAGCTGGCCAATTCATCGAGCAAAAACTCACAGAATCCCCTTCGCCCTATCACTACTCAGCAGCGAAATTTAGGTGCCCCCACAGCAGAAAATTCCCAACCCCAACCTCTCAATCTCCGCCCCTTCCAAAATCCCGATCCTTCAATTCAACACACCTGCTGCTGTCCCCGTCAACCCAATCAATCCCCCAAGCATAAAAGATTCCCTGAATGAGTCGACGAGTCCGCTGATGACGATGCATCACCATCAGCACCTTGTTGCCAGGTCCCTTTCCTTCAAGATTATGATGGAGGAAACATTCTTCGGCCTGCTCAGTGGCAGGGCGGTCAGCAGCTCTTGTATTCTTGAATCTTTCTGTTCCGTTCTGGTCTCCCAGGGCTCTTGTCCGGGAGGGTGCCGATGATGATGACGACGATGCTAATAATGACGGTGAGAAATTTTTGGGAGGGAGTGGGATAATGATCACACATACTTCTTCTGGCAGATGGTGGGCCATGATGCGGTTCATACACTGGGTTTCCGGGTATCATCAGGTTATACGAGGGTATCTAGTTTCCACACCGTGTCAGAACTGGAGGCAGAGTTTCCCCGGAGCCACTCTCTCGCGCTCATGGTACCCACTACATACGATGGCTCTGTTGAATTCAGATAGCACATCGGTTTGTATCGGATTATTGAAATTCACGGGACTCCATGATTGTCTGCAAAAATCCAGACCCAAAAACCAGGATTCTCTTCTGTCAGCAGCCCCAAATGTAGGCGAGTTTGGAGCTGTTCGATCCGACACGAGCACTTCAGACACTCTCTCATGCACCTGGCTGCATGAGCATCCATGGTACCAGAACTGAAACCCCAATTTCGTGCCGTGTCAAAAAATCTCTTCAAGAAGGTGCTGATGATGAATTGGAAGAGTTCAAAGAGCCTGGGCACCGACCGACACATGCGGCACATCATCAGCAGCGACCCGAATTTGCAAATGGATCAGATCCGCAGCTCATCCTGTTGATTATCAGTGCTAGGAGAGTTTCCACTTCTTTGATTTTGTTATGATTTCATGTTGTGATGGGAGAAAATTGGGTCATATTTTACCAGTGGTTTGAGTGTCAGCCCGTATTTAGATCTTCAGGTCGTCCCACCGTGTAAGGGTTAATGTTATTTTTAACGCAACATGTGCAGTTCGAGATGATACAGTAATCTCTGCTTAAGTACACACTTTGAACCGAGCGTACTTTACTCATATCGCTTTCTAGACCCTCTGATTCAATGAATCGCAACAAGATACAGATGAAAGATGAGGCAACCCGCTTGACCGAATATGAAAGTGCTACTGATTTCAAAAGCTTTGAAGCTCTACCCAAACACTGTCCTTGACATCGATGACCAATGGCTTTGCTCTGACGCTCGAACGGGAGCTGGACATATGTATGACGAATTGCGACGATCATTTGAGACGTTTCAGCGAAACGTTAATATGCGGACATTGACTGTCGAACGTAAAAAATTCATGCATTTGTGACAAATGACTTTGCATGACATGTTCAAACAATAAAGTATGAACCCTGATTTTTGTCCAAAAAATTTTGCACTTGACCAGGATGCGTACTTACTTAAGCGGGAGATTACTGTAAATATCGGTTCGAGCTTACTGAAGGATTCAAATTACAAGATTATCCCAGAGTTATTACCATGATGCAGCTTAGAATTGAGCGAGTTGTGGCATTCAAACAGCCATTTCTTGATATTTCTGGCCATGTCTATTGTTGTATTAATGTAACGTTGATTTAGACAAATGTCATTGGACTCAACCTTTAGTCCCGATTGGTACAATTAATTGATGAATATTTTAAGCCTTTGAAGCAAAAGATTTGAGAATCCCGGTTAATATTTAAGGAACATACTACAAATATTATAGTTTCATTCACCTATGATTTTCAGTTACAAGAGTTTGGTGAGACAAATCATTCATTGATTGTTGAAAATCCTCAAGTGACTGATGTGAATATGTACCTTCTAGAACATGTGGGTTTTTACCTTCCACAATATATTAGCATCAGAGTTGGGGGGGGGGCTCAATTAGTGTAAAATGTTGCATATACATGTGATATCCAACATATTTTAGGGGAGTATCAGTATTTTTGGAATATGTTTTGAGGACCCTATAATTGCATAATATTGAAATTCAAGCCTTTTGATGGGATAATATCTTAATTGTAAAATTTAGAGCTTTTGTATTCATAAAAATATATTTATCTTAATAAATCAAAAACTTTGAAAGTAGAACTAGAAGTAATTAAGGCATTTTTCAATATTTCAATGCATAAAAATATATGTTTGATGGAAGGTCAAAATATAGCAATGAAAAATATTTTTGGTATACATTTATTGATGAGATGTAGTGTAAAATGGCATCACAAATGGTTCAAGTATGAACCAATAAGGTCTAGCACCTTAACATCATTGGTATTTAATGCATGCAACTTAGAGGATGGTTGATATGTCATTGTCATGGTAAAAATTTAGAAGAAGGAGAACTAACATTGTGAAAATGAACCATTTTTCATAAGACATAACAAAAAGGAAGGTACATTAAAAAAAAACATTGGCATGTGCCTTACAAGGGCTCAAAGGCCCGTTGAACTACGTATGAGTGACATGAGACGCCAAAAGGTGGCAAACTCTCCTTGCAATGAGCTTTGAGCACCAACATGGGAGAGTGACGATACTCACAACTTAACCATGTCGCCATTTGCGTAATCATTAGTATGCTCCTCCGAAGGGGCTCCCCATCAATTGTGAGGCCTACAAGTGCAAACTTTACCACTAAAAACTTACGGATCTTACAACTTCCAAAAACTAGTAGCATTAATGGGTGTTTGAATACTCATTGAAGAATGAATAATACAAAACGTCAAAGGTGGCAAGGACTACTTGCACGGGCTTTGAGCCCCATCTTGGGAGAGATATGATTTGTCTAGAACTTCCTTATACTATAAATGCACGTGGTCATGAGCGTAATCATACAAATGCATTCTAGCTAAACCCTAAACAACACACAATCGTAAAGAGGCACGAACAAAAAAAAAACACAATCACAATCTATCATTGTCGCAACCCTTGCTAGCTCTCCTTAACCATCTATACCATTTTCATTTCTAGCAAGGGTCACGAGCGCTAACCCTTCGCATTTTGCCATGTGAATGGTTAGCTCCTCATACCCCGGACCTTATAGTTCATAAGAGGGGAACCAACCCTCCTACTTTGCTTTCAGGACTCACCTCTTAATCGGTAACCAATTCTTAGACGTGGATTTCCATCCATGGAAGTCCAATCTTATGTTGATCATCGCATTGCAAGAACAACACTACAACAACCCGAACCATACTAGGCAACTATACCCTCACATTGGACCACTACTCATGAAGGCTATGCCGTTCGGCCTCAGGTGGGTTCGGCCACACCACCTCATCCATATAAGCCTTTAGGACTTTTGGCAAGGCCCTTACACCACCGTCAAGAAACATTTTGTCTCTCTACCAAGAGTTGGGGCCAAGGAGACATTTTCCTTTAGCCGTTGGGCCTAGAAGCCCCAATAGCTTCAGAACACCATAACTTCCTTGTATGGTGTTTGATGCTAACAAGCAACCACTCCATCGTCATCTAAGCTTCACGTAGATGCCGATAAATTCTTCACTTGCCCCATTAGGGCAAGTAATGAGGAAGTTATGCTTGTTCAAACCTTGGCAGTCCCAGGAGCCACTCCTCGCCTCTAAGGGCGGGACAGTGTGGGACCTGCGCCTCATTGCCCGCCCACGCAAGTTGCCCGCCGCTCCCCGCGCTCCCCATTGCCCACTTTCCACACCCGGGCGATACAACCTCCGATATCCGCCTAGCGTAGTACAGACGTGATACAAAGCTGGACAGAGCCTACTGAGCGAAGCAAGTCGGTTTGCTACACTAAATATTGTATTTACCGTCATATGATATTTTATGTCATTGTGATAACATCATTATGAATAAGTTTACTGAGACTGCCATGGATGAATGAAATTCGAATTAATTCCATGTCAATTTATTTAATATTTTTGGTATATTTTGCATCTTAACATTGATGTAATGAAATACTGACATGAATGAGTAGAATTTGGATGAGAAAACACTTAGTAAGTGACAACAATTGCAACATTGTAACTCTATAATGTCCAAATATATTTTATAAGGGATGAAAAATAATGTTAGGTTTACGAGTAGTGTTGGTGACGCTACGATGATGGTTCATTATTAGTACTGAGTAAAAACAAATAGAATTGGTGACACTGTATACATTTTGTACTACAGAACTTGGGGCCCCAATCCAGTGATTTGGGGTCTCCAAGTGCAGAACTTGGGGCTCCAAACGTGAATAAAAAACTAGTATAATCATGGCTACTCAAAAGCGAAGAGTGACGAATGTTGCCCTCCTTCCTATATTGCTTTGCATTCTTAATATATATGAAAAGTGAAAAGGGGTTTACAAAATAATCTCAAAACTGAGCATATTAAAATAAAATCCATGCATTATGTATATAAAATCAAGATATATGAATACAAAGTAATAAGATAATCAATGCGAAATCCAAAACTTAAACCTTATTTCACAAATATTTTACGATCACAATTTTTGCAATAAATAAAGTTTGCTTCTCATTTTATCAATGTCTTTGTGGCACATATATCACAAATGACCTTAGGTAATTTACAAAAAATAAACTTTTTTTGCTTGGAGTGTGATAAAAGTATATGGGAGGCCCGTTTCAAAAAAAATGTGGAGCACTTTCTTCACCAACTTCGGAAATAACGTGTTTTCTTCCATGGCCCATTCTTGTATACTTCACATTCTCTTGTATGGAAGAAATAGAACCTTGGAGGGGGAGATCGATTATTTTAGGCCTTTCAAAACTTGAAGGCTCCAAAAATGTAGCAAGAACTTGCAATTTCCGTTTCATCTCCTCTTCATTATCAACATCTAGAAAAGCTCTACATAGTGAATTGAGTTCATTCAATGAGTTGAGCACCTTCTCCCGCATTATATCATTTGAAGTAGTTTCTTCCGTTGGTTCATCCACTTGAGATGGACTCATAACATTTATGTTTTTCATGTTGGATTCTGTGGTGTTTTTGGGCACCCCTCTAAGGGAGCCTAAAACTTGGTTTAACCTCGAAAATTCAATTTGATAGGAGCGGGGAATAATGCAATATGTGTGTTCAACCTGTTGCACAATCTTCAAGAGTTGGGGCCATTACCTCCAATCATTGGGCCAACAACATGATGGTGATTTCATGAATCATTACTCCCACCTTACCACCTACAAACATGCAGAGTGGTCATGCCGGTAATTAATCCGGCTTCAACACACACAAACGAGTTATGAATGGAAAGCTATTATCACAACACTTAACCGAGAGGCTCTGCACACATGGGAGTTGGAATCCCCCTCGGCGGCTAGGTGAATGATGCCCATCTAGTCTTACATAGATAGTTAGGTTGAAGTGAGAATTTACCTTTGTTGCGCTCCATTCATTTTTAAATTAAAGGGTATAAGGTTTAAAAACTTACCGATAAATTTCCATCTTGGTTTGACGATAGTTGGTGCGGAACTCCTACTCCAACGCTCGGCCGCCCACAACACCAATTCGTCCCTACCAACCTTGGATGGACGAACGTCTTCTCGTAAAGCAGCAAATACCCCTTCGCTTAAATAACCACAACTTTTGCTCACAAGCTTCAATTGGAATAAATTTTAATAATCTAGAAAACTAACAACAAGAACTATAACTCAACCAATTATCAAAGCAACTGCATATATCCCTTTAAAAATATGAGCTTACAAACTCAGCTCTTATATTTTAAGAGGCGGCTGAGATGCCTTCACTAAACCACTTATAATTTTTATACATCAAATTAGATTCCAGCAAGCTTACACATTCTAAAAAGCTAACAATAACACCTATAATACACTTAAATACCAAGAGTTTTATCCCAAGAATAAAACATCCCTAGCCAACCTACCTTAATTTAAATGGTTTTTTCCTAAATTTCCTTATTACTAATCTAATGATTTTGCTAAAACACCTCAATTGTGAGCTAAATTGCCGTTGGGGGCAATTTTGAGGCTCACATAATTTATATGCAATATTTTTTCCACAAGTTCATCGTCTTTAGGCTCTTCAAAAAATTCTTTGACTATAAATTGCACCCCAAATGTATGCTTGCACGTAGAGACCCTATCCGGCCATTTATAATAGTATATTTTTAAAGATACACTACATTAAAAAATATAATTTGTGTCACTTAAGATGTTCATTGCCAACCACCTCCGAAACATCCATTGGAGATGATTGATAAGCTTTAAAAATCATTTCTTCTTCTTTTAATCGATGTCGATGAGCTTTGTCATTTCCTCTTCTTATGAATCGCTTTGAATTACCTACACGTTAAATGTGTAAAATTCAAATTAATATCACATACGATACACATTTATAAATTATGATAATTAAAATTTAAAAAAAAATTATATATAAAAAAAAAATCAATGAACTTACTTATTCGTTGAGTCATTTTGAATTGATTTAATATTAAGGTTTCATCATTTCAAGACCGTAACATGTCTCTAGAACATAATAAATTATAATGGGTTGCTAATCTAGGTGAGAAAGTAATAAAAAAATTTGTTGAAAAAACCATTACAACATCTGATGATGTTCTAATCACTATGTTTAGGTCAGCTTATTTCTTAGCTAAAGAGATAGTCACTTTAATAAAGTTTCCATCTCTTTGTAAGTTACTTTTGAGATCTAAGTCCAATATTACTAAAAGTCTTCACCATGATGAAAATTCTTGTGCTGAAATGATGTTCTGTATTTCAAATGTAATTCAGAAAAAAACTATGGATAAAACTGGGGATTTAAATTTTTTTAGGTTATTGATTGATGAGTCAACTGATGTGAATGTGATTGGTCATGTTGTAGTTTTTGCCACATTTGTAGATGATGGAGTATTTGTTAGCATTTTTTCGGGTTTGTTTGAGATTGCAAATGGCAGAAAAAATGTTGATTTTTTTTTTCAGAAGTTGTTGAAATCTGTGAAGGAGTGGGATTTGATCTTTGTAAGTGTGTTTTTTTTGGATTTGATGGCTGTTCTATAATGATAGGAAGTAAAAGTTGTATAGCAACTAGACTTAAAGAGGTCAGTCCCTTTGTTATTTCAGTTCATTGCATTGCTGAAATGACCAATTTGGCTACTTTGCAAGCTACTGAATCCAATGAATGTAAGGTTGTATCTTCTGAAGTTGACAAGACTATCAACTTTATTGGGTGCTCATTTGAAAAAGTCAAGCAAGAAAAAAACCATTCTTCATGCTATTCAGAAGGAATTAATTGATGCCCAAAAAATACTAAAAATGTTTCACAAGATTATGTGGTTGTGTATGTCTGAAGCAATCAACACCTTGTATGATTCCCTAGGATCAATCATGTTTTTTTCAGGGATGTGCTAAAGGAGAAAGTGATGATACAATCCCTTTGCTGTATGAGAAATTGAGGTCCTCTAAAATCATTTATATTTTGTATTTCTTAGCTGATTTGCTTCATGGTTTCTCTATCTTATGTAAGATTTTTCAACGCAACTATGTGGATGTAACAATATTTGGTTCAATTGTGAGGACTAAAATTGAAAGTATTTGTATGTTGTATATTATGATGAATATTGATCTGAATGAATGTACCTTTAATAAAAATACAAGTTATCATGTCATTCCAAATTTTGCCCCCCCTTAATGGATATCTCATGAGGTTGTCAAGTGAAATTAAGGGGGCCAAATTTCATTTTGTAAATATGATTAGAGATAGGACATGAGTTAACTTGGAAGAAGCTCTTGCTTTTTAGAAAGTAAATGCTGAAGCTGTGTATAGGCTTTAGAGGCTAGATTTAGTGACAATGATATTATTTCTGCTTTTAGTGTTTTAAATCTTTCTAACATGCCTTCAAAGAGGTCATGGGGTGTCACAGAGTTGGAGCTTCTTTCGAAACGATATGGTATGTAAAGAGACTTGGACGGTAAAATTATTTCTCCCCTTGTTGATTCAGATACATGTAGAAAAGAGTTTTTTAATTTCAAATTGTAAGCTAGTTTGGATTGGAATAAAAAAACCTTTGAGAGCATTTGGGCTATGGTAACTTGGAATAAACATTTGCAAGTGAAATATGCCAATATTCTTTTGCTAGCTGAGATAGCAAAATGCTAGTGTGTAAGTACAACAACTTGTAAGAGGGTTTTTTTAATCCAAAATGTCATTAAAACAAAACAAAGGAATAGGTTAGGCACAAAACATCTTGATATTGTCTTGATGGTTGATTTGGAAGGGCCGCAAGATGATTATGATTATATTTTGGTTGAGGCCATGAAGTTGTGGAGAAATAGGACAAAATGGAGGTATTTGTACTCACACCTTGAAAAATATCTTACTGGTCACTCTTTTGAAATTGGTGGAAATGATGATTTACATGATTTTCGATGTTGTATTTCATTTTTTTAAAAGTTATATTTTGTAATTTTTTTTGAATTTTTTTTTATCAAATCTTACTTCATCGAAATTGCTGAAGGGGAATCCTTGGCCTTTAATTGGGAAAGGTTAGGCCAGGTTCAAATCCTGCCAGTGATGATCTTGATTTTTTTACTGCAATTGATTTTGAATTTTTTACAACAGTTAATTCAAAATTGTGTATGCTAGTTTTTTAGCTGATTGGTTTGGAAACATTAAGGAAATATAACTGAAATGATTTTTTTTCAAAGGTTATGAACTGGATGGTTTACATAAATTGCAGTTACAACCGAATGACCATCAAAAATTACCGAATGCATGTTGACAAACCAGGAAAATTACCTACTTTGCCTAGAATCTTCCCGAACTGTGCCGTGACCATTATACTTCAAGCACTCTCATTCATGGAAAAAGCGGAGCTGGTCCAAGTTTGCTTCACACTACGCTTGAGGGACCAATGGAGTATGTGAATGCAACATGGATGTAGAGTGTTCATGGATTCCCACATGACAGAAATGGATCGTGTTTCATGGTCACTTGGACGATTTTCCAAAAACCACCTCTTGGAAGTAGGCCTAACACAAAATCGGAAGACCATGGCACTCTAAACACTCACAACCGTTGATTTATTCTATTTTATCATGTTTGAGGACATGCATGAACATAAATTCATTAAAATAGCATTTGATTGAGGGCCCGGTCACATATGGGTTCACACTACACTTGAGGGTCTGTGACCACACTACATGATTTTGGAGGTGTGTTGGGACCAGCCTTTGGGCACTTTCTTTTGGGCTCTTACAATTTCATGGTCACGGCTCTTGGCTCGTGTGTGAAGTGCCCATAAGCGACAAGCGAGTCACCAGGTGGCAGCCAACAAGGCACTCACGACCATGGCTGAGCCACCTGGGATGGGATTACATATTAAGGAACGGGCGTTGGGAGCGTCCCTAGGGGATGTAAATAGAATCAGCAAGGCGAGCCAGTTAGGGAAAGCCACGTGGATTCCGTTTACATCCCGTAATCGCGCGACCGGCGTCCGTTACCTGACGTGATTGGAAGTTGCGAATATTCATCCAACTCGTCATGGTTTTCATCCGGTTTCATCCTCCGTGCCAGTTGAATCTCAGGAGGATTATTACGGAACGTAAGGAGCGCAAGAGATGCGCGTAATGTTGAGCAACCTATAGCTACGTGGCATATCCGTGGCCGTCCGATGTGATTTCCCCCGTGGGTTGAGATTCCTCCGCTTTCCACGACCGCGCCCTCCGTCGGAGCGCGCACAAACACAACGGGGATGCTGGGAATTCGCTCTGCCCAAGCAAATCCTTCATCCGACCACTTCTTCACTTCTTCTTCACTCCTACCTCCTCCCCATTTGCGTCGAAACCTCGTTGCATTCTCCCGCACCGCTGCATATTGTTAAACTACTATTTCCTAATAATCGTCTGCAATTCCTCCTGTCGCCAAACGGTAGCCTAAAGGCTTGGATTATCTCCCACTACATATTTTCGCAAATTTTTGAGCGACGGATTCTGTTTGGTGCTTCGATTGCCGTAGGTTTTAAAGTTTCCCACGTTTGTAATCTCGTTTCTGTGAGATTTTCAAGTAGGTAGCTAGTTGTTTGGTGTGTGAGAGGTGAGCAACAAAATGACAATTGCGGAATTTGACGCACGGTTATTATGTCGATCTTTGTGAGAGCTCCCGGGGTGTATTTCGACGACACAGGGTTTAGTTGCTGACTGGCCGAGTTATAATCATCGCTGCGCTATAATCGGTGATGGAGAGTCTCACAAGCTATTTTACAGGGAGGAGTAGCGATGCGGAGACCAAGGTGATAATGAGCCTCACTTCAATTAAGTTATTATCTATTTGAGTTTTACAGCTATTGTTATTCGTTTCTCAATCAAGGTTCTATCCGGGGAGCGCGTGAGAGAGGAAGAGAAAGTGTATATGTTGTACTTTATTAGGGTTTCTCATGAGGAGACATATAAGTTGGACTACGTAGAGCTTGTAGTATGCTCTGCCATGTGGAAATGTTATCTCTCGATTGATAAGAAGGAGACTGCTCTCAGTTTTGTCCTAAGTGGTCTTATGGCAGCTTAAAATGAAGGAATATTGTTCTTATAGTGAGCTTTTTTGTATTAGTAAACAATAGATCATAAAGTCTACCTAACATCAATCAAGTTGATATCTACTTGAGGTTTGCAGCTATTGTTATTCATTTATCCATTAAGGCTCTATCCGGGAAGTGTGCGTGAGAGGAAGAGCAATTGTCTATGGTGTACTTCTTTAGGGTTTCTCAAGGATCGTTTACACTAGTGGTGGTTGTGGTTGTGGGCGTGGTTCACTTTCTTTGGTTCTATTTCTGTGGTATGGCTTGCGAGGTGGGAATGGTATCTCTTGATTGATGAGGAGAACATGGCTCTCAAATTAATTTTATTCGCCTTATGGCATCTAAAAGTAAGATTTTTTTCTTTTTTTAATCAGGAAATAACAGATCATAAATTTTTACTTGGACTCATACACCTGAAAAGGACGCACTTAACAATCATACCCCTCTCACCTCCTCTTAGCTTTAAGCTGGTGGGCCAACTGCAAGCAATAGGTTTTGTTGCTGTGGAGTCAGTACGGTTTCCTGGTTTTAGTCAGCTGAGATATTGGTTTAATGCAAAACAATTTGATTCACATTGATGGGTTCGTCATGTTGCTCAAAGGCACAGGACGGTATCAGTACCATAGTTTAAAGTCATCTGCTTTACTGTTCAATGACAGCCAGGATAATAACTTGTCTGTCTTCTCTGGTTTGCTATATGGCTAGGTGGCGGAATCAAAGATTTAGTGGCAATTTACTTCTTTTTTTTGTTTTTTATGTGCATAACCTGTTGTAAATTGTCTCTGGTAATTTATATTTATGCAGTAGAATTATCTACATTCTAAATCTACATTCGAAATCATGACTTGGAGTGGTTCCTGGGACGAATTGCTGCCTATATCTATTTCGCTCTGATGTGTCAAGAGGACTTTTCTTGAGATACCAGGATGAAATCACTTTGGACAGCAACTTGTGCCAAGTAAAAGCTGAAATGAATTCTCTCCATAAATTTGTACTCCTGAACTAGAGGTCCCAGCAGGCCTAGAGTAGGACAAGAAGGATCTCATCCCCTCATATGTACTACTAAAGGGAGGATGGAGAGAAGAGCTCGCCCATCAAGAAAGGGACACTTTGGCAGTTACTTTGTGCCCTGTTGTCTGATGTGAGAAGGTGTGGTAAGTCAAACTTAGGCATTCATCAGTGGTGTTATGGTTGTTAACATCTGCTTTGGGCATTGACAGATCGAATTTTGGAATAATCCAGAGCGGTCAGGGTGGCTTATGAAACAGGGTAATATTTATACACCTTGAATTTGTTGCTCTTTCTGTTTTCTTTCCTCCCTCTGATCTCAAGCACCCAATTTGTACACAAATACTCTTTGTTTCTTACTTGGGGAATAATTAGTATTGCAAATTTCATCTAAACTTGTAACTCTTGTCTTTATGTGATGCAGGGGAGTATATAAAGACATGGCGGAGGAGATGGTTTGTGTTAAAGCAAGGCCGCATTTTCTGGTTCAAGGATAATCAGCTTTCTCCTGTAATTACCAGTCCACCTCCTTGATAACAGTTCTTCTTGTGTCCCACCAAGCAGAAGAATTTAGTCACACAGGGTTCTTTTTGAGCTATCTTTGATTCTGGTTGGTTGAATTCATGCAGCACTCAAAGTCAAGAGGGATAATTCCAGTGAGCAGCTGCCTGACTGTGAAGGGTGCAGAAGATGTCCTGAACAAGCAGTTTGCGTTTGAGCTTTCAACAAACAGGGACACCATGTATTTTATTGCGGATACAGACAAGGTTTGTTCTAATTCGAAGTCCCCATTCTCTTATCTAAGTGCTCTGTTGGAGTTGATCCAGAACGCTGGCTCTAAGCACAAGACAAAGCTGTACCTCTTATTGACATGGTCTATCAAGAATGTCCTTTCTTGGTGTGGGTTGTATCAATCAGGAAGATTTACCAACCAAAAAGTTCGTAACGTGTTGTAGCACTTCCTCTAATTCTCCTTTTGTCCTCCTTTCTCTGCTTAGTGTTCATACTTGTGTGGTCATTGAGATGTGCTTCTTATCTTTTTTCTCAATGTGTACAAGTATTTTCTTTCTTTTTGTCTCAAACAGTTAGCAGAAATGACCTGAAGTTTCCTACTGTGCTTTTATATGTTTCCTGGTTGTGTTGTACATACTACAATTCTAGAGCAGAAAAGTTTTGTCGGGGAATAGTGACTGCTGTGCATGCTTGAATAGTTG
Organism: Polytrichum commune; assembly: GCA_950295325.1. NCBI lineage: Eukaryota > Viridiplantae > Streptophyta > Polytrichopsida > Polytrichales > Polytrichaceae > Polytrichum > Polytrichum commune. The sequence continues at coordinate 43,801,197 of OX485807.1, forward strand.
AGAGCTAATTATGGAACCACCTTGTTCTTGGTGAAAGGTCAGGTGCCTACATGACCCTGTATTTCACTTACACAGCATTTATCCCAGGATCCCGGTTTGTTTTACAAGGTGTTATTGTGTCTAAAAGCTGATTGTTTTTGATGGTTTGTGGCACTCTACTCTTTCCTGTTCTAGTTCCAGGTCTTTGACCTTAGAATACTATCTCTTTGTTTCTTTTTGGTCATCTGACATATATCTGGGTTTCTTCATCAGTGGGGTCAACGTCAAGTCTTAAATGTGCTAGGTCTCTTTTCTTAGACTGTAGATTTCAGACTTAGCAGTGAATAACTGGGCAAAAAACTAAATTTTAGCAGTCAAAGAGGATCTATTTCATTTAAATAACATATGGTTTGCAGGCAACTGGAAATCTTTGTCAACCAAAGTACAGTGATATTATCAAACCTGATGGAGGCATACATTCTGATATTACTGACTATATGTGGTATTAAACGACCTGGGGTAATGAAAATGTCATTGAGACCAACCTGGAGAGATACGTGGGCTAATTATCATCAGGACTCAAGTGTCTCACTTTATCCACAGCTAAGAAAGCATAAACTCATTGTTTACATTTGTACAGGAAAAGGAGGACTGGATCAACTCAATTGGACGTTCTATTGTACGTCATTCCAAGTCCGTCACAGATGATGAGGTCTTGGATTATGACAGCAGGCGTGCTTCATAGAAGCAAAGCATCACTTCTGACATATATCACTAGGGAAATCAGTTGAGTGCACAATATCAAAGATGTCTTGCACAGAACAAGCTCTGGGTATGGAACAAATTGAACCCCTTATGTATGAAGGGCTTGACGTAGTGAACTTTGAGCTCTTGGGAGATATGAGTGTAGGGAGAGAAGACTTATCTTTGTATACTGGAGGAGTGCTGGCAACCCGCCAGTGTGTTATAGTGGGCTGGCCATTGTTCATCAAGTGAAAGTCTTCTCCCTTTTGAGATCCAGTGATGTGACTGGAGGATGATCACCTTCAGGTAATCTTTACAGATATGGACATAGACAATGTTGAAGCCTGAAACGGAGGGAAAGCTGCGACCTAGTGGGGTTTGTAGATATTGTACCCAGAAGGTTACCCCTTGGTTATCTTAATGATATCTCCAGTGCTATAGTCACACAGGAGGAAGTAGTGTTGCTTTTGAAGAATAATTTATACTGAACGCTGTACTCAAGTCTGCCACTTTGAATGGAGGTTCCAACATAGCTGATCAAAGCATTGATGTATATGTTTGTCAAATGAATGCAACTTGCTGTGTCCTTGGAAAAGGATGCTACAATCATTGAGCTGGATATCTTTGCTGGAATTTTGCTGCTGTTTCTTGTTCAAAAGAAACTGCATTTGCTATCAACTTCTGGGGTTATTTTATTTGTCAACTTCTGGGGTTGTAAGGATTATGTAGACCTATTTCATGACAAACCAATGAATGCTTGAAAGCCCATTGGCTTGGCCCACAAACTGGGCTCAATTAAAATATCAAGCTCTCAAGTTGCAAAGGTCAAGTTGGACTTCAAGGAAGCAACTGTGAGGAAGAGTACGTCTTCTTGCCGCTAATGAGAAGGTTCCTTTCTTCAAGCTCTCAACCTTTCCAGCATAAAGGGGGCTATGTTTGAAAGGTATTTTCAATTCTGGGTTGTACACTTAGGATTGCTCACGTGTGTGATCTTCAGAGTTTGACTTTGCTGCATAGGTATTTATGGTAGGCGTATGCAAAACCAACACTCAACCTAAAGCTAACATTGTGTACAAGTGTCATACATTTGATGCCCCTGACAATTACTGTGGTTTTTAATGTTGTCTTTAGGTTGAGTGTTTGTTATAGGTATGTGTACCTTACACGGATATTGAAGCATGCAGTACTTAACAAAGCACACACTATCATTGGCGAGAGGGAATAATTGTATCCATCAAAGTTTCTCAGTTAGGAAGGCAGTTGGGAAGTCAGATCTGAGATGAACAATATTTGTTGCATAACCCATCAAGTTGCTCTATTGTTCTTCTATTCAAAAGTGGTTTAATGCAAAATTTTATATTAAAACCACATAGTTTTTTTTCACTTTAAAAGCTCTACTTCAAGTGAAAAACATAATACTCATTTAATCAATTGACTCTAACGGTACCTACACTGGGATGGAGGTGATGATTCTCTCACACAACATGCTCTCCTGTGCGACCTTTCATTGAGTCAGTTCTCGATAAATATTGTAAGCTAGGCAGCTATGGGTTGTTGGTTCACTACCATCAAGGGAAGTTGTGGAAAGATGTGCGAAACATATAGGCAGTTTGTTTTGTCGACAACAACATTTCCAAATAAAATCACTTGTATACATTTCTTTTGGTTTGGATTAACATGTCTTTTATTAGTCAGTCATTAAATAGTGGGCCCTTAGATGAAACTATTGTAAATAGTTTATTAAACACACACACAAACAAAGCCTAGGCACATATACATCATCTTAGATAGTACCTTAGGAAGCAACCCAATATAAATATTGGAAAGATATTATTTAGGAATTAGATAATTCATCTTCCTCGATGTCTCGCAAACTACAATTTGCTTCTTGGCCATTGACAACATATACAACGACAAACGCAAACATGTTCAACGAAGTTCAAGAAGATATGACACAAAAAATTGATTACAAAGATCCCTTACGTGCATTAATATATACCATGTATGGATGGGTTGAACACTCACAATTATTCAGTTAAATAGAAACCAATCCCATTATGGTCAGTTTCAAATTCGGTATTGGAGTGCAATGGAAATAAAGAAAATATCATACCTCAAACATTACAGAGGAGCTTGGGATGGTAGGTGGGAGTGAGATCTAGCTTTCACAACAATAATATGGATAGAATGTAGCTTTGCGCTTTATTCCAACATGGCTATAAAATACACAAACAACATTTATGTTGTGCAAATAGGAAAATCGGAGAAGAAACACGCCCAATGAAATTTATAACTGGCGAACTCCTCCAATCAACCAACATAGGAAAAACATCGGGAGCACTCCCGATGGTTTTCCATATGAAGTGTAATGTTGAACTTCATAGAGCCATTTGGGATTACATTTTCTTGTAAGTTGCATAAATCTTATGGCTTACTAATACATGGTAATCATTTGATGATTATAAACTTGTACTTTAAGATATTAATATTATTTTTTTTGTCTTAATGAGCAATGTTGTGGTCAATTTTAAAACACAACAATGCATTTTCTCCCATCATACTTTGGGAGTGCTCCTGATATTGTATTGTCCACATGTAAACTTTGTTTATTTCTAAATCATGTTATTGTCCATATTAACGTTTATGTCTTATGTCTTAACCCTTAGAGTCTTATGTTTACATGGTTTTGTCTTGAACTCTCCTAAAGCAAATTGTACAGTTTGATGTCTTAAGTTTTTCAACTTCATGTGTTCACCTCTTTTGAAATGTGTCTAAAATTGTTGTCTAAACTCTTATAGCTTGTGTCTTAAGGGCCACATCAAGGGAAATAGTTTTTCTTGCAGTAAATGATTTCGTAGTTTTATTTATTTGAATTTTCATTTGGTATGATATCATGAGATCTCTAGTGTGGCTCTAAAGGTGATATTAGTGGATTCTCCAATATTGACCTTTGGAGCCACATTGGGAGATTTCCCCATGATGCTGTGAAATGTACTAACATGGGGAGATCTCCCTATCCACAAGGCACCATGAAATCTTCACATTTTATACAAGCTTCATCTCCATATTATATTATATAATTATTGCTAACTCTCTTTCTAATTAAATTTATGGTGAATTAAAGGTACTTGTTTACTATTTTAAGCCCTACATTTTATTGATGTATTACTAATTTAATCAGATTTTTTTTCAAAAGTTTACTTTTAGTTAAATATTTGTCGTAGATACAAGTGCCTAGGGACCATCCATTCACCCAATTCTCTCAATGAACCACCCCCCACACTTCTAAGAAATAAGGTATACAACACTATTCAGTTACTTTTCTTGATTAGACCCCTAAGTTATATTGGAGTAGTAAGTGGTTAAGGGGAGCTCCAAGAACAAATACCAAAAAAGACACATGTTTAAGAGAGATTGAACTATATGCTTAACATATGATAAGTATTCTAAGTTCAATAACAAACACAATTTAGGGGAGACCTATACGAACATTTAATGAGTGTGACAATTCTCACTTTAATGGTAAATAAGACATTCATACGAGCTCCATAAATTAAGAGGAAAGTGGCTAATGGCCTCAATTTGCGTTTTAACCATCTCGTCCTAATCGCATATCCTAGGAAAAGTGGGCTAGTTGGGGGGAAAAAGCACCTAAGGTGTGTGAGTGTTACGTAATTCATTTTTCATGTTCTTCAACTTATACCGATTAGATTTAGACAATAAGAAGAAGAAGAAGAAGTTGTATTGCATTAGCAAATCTACGATGGAAAATATGCAAACAAAGATTGAAAATCGGAAGTGTGTGTTTGTTGATTTCACAACCGAATACAAAGATCCTTGCAATTGTGTTCGTTATTGAGTGTAGAGTAGTTGTTAATATTTAAAGACATAGTCCAATCTCTTTTAAATATGTGTCTTTATGATGTTTGCTCTTTGATCCTCACCAAACTGCACACCAATCAAATATAGGAGTCCGATTAAGAAAACAAGCCACTTAAGACCCATCTACCTTACCTAAAACCCCTCTACCTTAGAGGGTGCTTAAACCAACACTTCAATCTATCTATCTATCTATATATATATATAGCATCAATTGAATATTTGATGAATATTCAAATTTAAAGCCACTAGCTCCCTTAAACCAATCCCTAGGCCCCATGTATGATGACCTTCCATTCTGATGAGGACCCCCACCTTCATTGCCTAGAACCAACACAAGATTGCCTAGAATCAACACAACATCGTTGGGTACTAGATCCAAGCTAGATCAATGCCCAACTAGTAACGTTGTGCAAAGCCACATGGCCACCTCCATGATCCCACCTGGTTTAGTTGCAAAACCATCACCTGCATCCCATGTACCAACCCCCTTTATGTCAAGCCGACCCCTTTTGTGCTTTGAGGGCCTACCTCCTTGGATTTGTGAATAAAATGGCTAGAGTAGGCACCAACAAACCACCGTAGACCCACCTTGATCTGACCCAAGATAGAGTGGAGCATGTTACAGTCTAACCCCGATAATACGACACTCAATAATATGACACCTCGATTATACAACGCATTTCTTGTTGACCAAATTTCCTAGTGTTAATATACCCGATATTACAACTACAATGCTCGTAATACGACATTCTTTAGGCTTGATTTGTCATATAATAAAGGTAATTAATGTGCACATGTGTGGCACACACTCTAGGATCTACCTTGGGATCAAGGAGTACATGATGAATTCATCAATGGGTCTTAAGTTACTTGTTTTAAACATTGGTTTCAAAACAAACGTTGCACTTTTAAGTCTTTGGGTTTGGGTGGAGGTTGAAGGGTTTAAGAATTGTTGGATCTGCATAGTATAATTATGACATTGTTGACTTCTCTTCTTGATGCAAAGTTTGTCTTCACACTTGACTCTCACATCTCTTTAGATTGGAAATTTTAGTCCTCACCGATTTATATTCCTAGATTTGCCCATGCGACTCTTCAATTTTTTTGACTCCGGAGGTGTCGGTAATCTTGAGTGGTGGGTGCTTTTCATTTCGGTTATAATTTCAACAATTTCGGTGTTGATGACCACATTTGCACACAAAACAACTTGCACACAATTTGGTAAGCATTGACCTCTTTCACATTGGTTATGGCACTTGAAGATGTTTATAGTATGAATGAGATTGGTTTATTTTACTGTGCCCAACCAAACAAGACACTAGTGGAAGGAGAAGTTCATGGGGCGCAAAATCCAAAAAGACTGTCTCACTCTCGCTCTTGCTGTAAACACAATTGCACTAACAAGTTGAAACATGTGATTATTTACAAATTTCTATGCCTTAGATGCTTTAGAAGGTGGTTGCCAACAAATTATGTGTGGTGGTTTGCATCGTATGTATTTGAGACTTGGATGATGAGCCTTAGTGTACATTTCCTCTGTGAATCTTGGAAGTTTTAAAATGCTTATTGAAAAAATATGTGCAATTGGCATGAAAGGAAATTATGGATGCAGAGTACAAAATGAACGAGTTTGTGGATTTGGCATGTGGTAGAAAAATCTATTTGGGTTCAAATTTGAATGAAGAACCAATGGAGGGGAATAATGTTGATGACCAACAAACACAAATAGTCAAGCTTCCTCAAGCATGCAACTATGTTTGATTATTATCAAGTTTTGTAGTGGAGCACCCTTTCGGAGCTTTCAATTATAGATGTGACAATATTTTTTGGATAATTTGAAGAAGATGTCAATTTCAAACAACAACAAACATCATTAAAATACAATAGATTGTTACATTCGTAGTGTGTGATATGGTGAAGACATCATTATGTGTGTATATATATATGTATATATAATTCAAACTCCATATTGTATGACATTTGTGAGCATATTTCTTTAAGAAAAATGTTCTTTCATGTTTATGTATCTTCATTGTGTACACCAAATGACATTTTACATTGAATTAGGCCATTTTCTTGAAAAAAAATTTATAGTATGACATTTGAAGTTAAAATGTCATGTTATGCAAAATATGACATTTGGACAATATTACACTTTCTTCATGGACCAAACATGTCATATTAAAGTGGAAGAACAATACCTACCCTCCATGGAGGTAGTGGAGGTTGGTATTGTTGCGCACCTCTCCATGAGGAATGCCCGAAACACCATGGGCACAAGGGGGACCCCAAAGTGACACCGGGGACTTGTGGCACCGTTGGTGAGAGGGCCCAAGTGATCCTAATGTGGGTGAGGGCACCAGGCGTTGAGAATGCCTCCCGCCCATGAAGACTGGAAGTCACGAGAGTAGGGCCAATAGCTATGCGTAGCTTATGACGTGCGGATTCTAGAATGCTCAAGAACACCTCAATCGGAGGCGTGAGCTAGGAGATATGGCAATTTGAGTGGGGCGCTGTCCCGGGACAGCGCCCTGGTACAGCAATGCCCTGGGAGTGGCTCTCGGGACTGCCAAGGTTTGAACATGCATAACTTCCTCAATACTTGCCCGAATGGGACAAGAGAGGAGTCCATCGGAATCTACATGAAGCATAAATGACAATGGAGTGGTTGCTTGTTAGCATCAGACATCATACAAGGAAGTAATGGTGTTTTGAAGCTTTTGGGGCTTGTCACCCCAGTTGCTAAGGGAAAATGTCTACTTGGCCCCAACTCTTGGTGGAGAGACAAAAGGTTTCTTGATGGTGGGGTAGGGGCCCTGCCAAAAGTCCTAGAGGCTTATATGGGTGAGGTGGCGTGGTTGGCCGAACCCACCCGAGGCCGAACGGCACGGCCTCCACAAGCATTGGCCCAACATGGGGGCATAGTTGCCTAATATGGTTCGGGTTGTTGTAGTGTTGCTCCGACAACACAATGATCAACTAAAGATTGGACTTTCATGGATGGTAATCCACATCTTACCATTGGATACCAAATAAGGGGAGAGTCCCAAATGCAGGTGTAGAAAGGTTGGTCCCTCTTCTATGGACTGAGAGGTCCACGGTATGGGGAGCTCACCATTCGCATGGCGGAATGCGAAGGATTAGCGTTCGTGGCCCTTGCTAGAATTGAAAATGACCAAGATAATTAGGGAGAACTAGCAAAGGTTGCGACACGTGGTATCAGAGCAGGGTTCCAATCTTTAAGCTAGTACTTGGAGGAAGAGATGGTTATCAAACGTGCGGGTTATGATTGTGAGTCCGGGTTTCTAAAAGGTTGTGACGTTCAATATTGGAACAATGATCATATTCAAATGGATTATGATCACATCATTGATTCTAATGACAATGGTTAAGATGATAGTAGATATGGTGAGGAAATAGTGAAGTCCATTGAAATGACTCACGCAAACCTCAAAGAGAATTTTGAGGCTACACTACCAAATACACCTAAGAATTTGGAAAGTGGTGACATTGAATTGAAATTCCAAATTCAAAATGTTTGAGTTCACAGATTTCATGAATCAAGAACTTAAGCATGACAAGGAAAAAATGGCCCAACAAGATAAAATGATCAAGCCATTCGTGATGGAAGGTTCTAGGTTTTTTTCTTGGACGAAGAAGTTGGCCAAAGTGAGCATGCCAAATACCTTTTCGAAGTTTGGTAAGATAAAAAGAATAATTAGAAATTGTGTTGGAAATGGATAACTACTATCATGTCCAAAAGGCCTAGGGTGGACGACAAGAATGCTATAGCGGTTATATTTTTGAAAGACTATGCGTTTCAATGATGGATTAGTAAAAATATGCAAGAGTCGGAGGTGGGATAAGTTTGACTTGGGTTGGCTTCAAGGAGTTGCCTGTTGAGAGGTTCACGCCGAATTGCCAAGAATTGCATGATAATATGAACTTGGTGCAAATGAGGCACATGGGGTCTCTTAAGGCCCGTGCATGATCCAAACGTCCAAATGTATGATACATCTAAGATGAACGAACTTTCTAAGAAATGTATCATTTTAGGTGGGGGTTCAAAAGCATGTGATAGATGTCTTGTTCAAGTTCCCAAAACTTTTCGCGGACGTGGCGGGAATCATCAAGATTGCGAGAGCATTGAAACCAATGGTCCCAAAAAGAAGTTGGGCGGCGGCTCACTACAAAGTGGCTTTAGCCAAAATAGGTCCCAAGGAAATGAACACAAGTAGTTTGGCCCATCATACCAACACAAAGTCCAAGCCGAAGGTACAACTTCCAACAAGAGTGGCATCTAAAGAAGAAATTCACACCATGTTAGAAACCAAAAGAGTAGCTTTGTGGTACTAAGCCAAATCATGTTTGTACCGCGGGCGGAATGTTAGAAGTTGGCTTTATGGTACTAAGCCAAATCGTGTTTGTGTCACGGACAGAATGTTAAAAGTTGGCTTTGTGGACCAAGCCAAATCATGTTGTTGCCGCGGACCAAATATTAGACAGTGGCTTTGGGGCCAAGATTAGTAGCCTGAAGAGATGCCAAGTTTTTTGTACCTTGAGACTCAAATGAATGGCAAAAATGTCTAATGAGTTGACAAAGAGGCAACCCACTCCTTCATGAGCCCGAAACTCACAAGGGAGTTGGGGCTTGCTGACGCATAGAGCGGGCAAACCCATCAATGTGAGGTTTGGAAAGGATGAACTGCATGCAATAAATGAGGTGGTGTTGCGTGTAACCTAATAGTGTGAGACATTAAACTTTTGTGGAGATTTTACATTATGTGAAATCAATGAAGTGCACCTCATTTTTTAGCACATCTTTTTTGAAACTCACACGGTAGATGTGAGGCGTAAGCCGGTGTGTTTGTGGTGTGCCATGATGGCAAAAAATTTGAGTTTAAAATTGACAATTCCTATGATAGGTGGAGCCAAGTTGAATTTGGTCTCAATGGACCAAATGAAAAATAAACAAATAATGGTTGTGGTTCAATTGGAGCAACTCCAAGGAACTCATGGGGAGGCTAGGAAAGATGGGCCTCCCCTGAACCACATTTGTGGGGTGTTGGCGAAGTACAAAGATGTACTTACCAATGGGTTGCTCAAAAGGTTACCGACGAATAATGAAAAACAATTTTGCTTAACGAGAAAATTGAGTTCTTGAGCTATGTGATGATGAATGAAGGTGGTGGATGGACATGATGAAGGTCAAGGCAATTCAAGAGTGAAAGTGGCCCTTGACCCAAAAAAGACTAGGTCATTGCTTGGCCTAGCCAACTACTACCACCACTTCATTCAAACATTTTCTAAGGTTGCTAGGACCTTGTTCGACTTGTTTAAAGAAGGGATAGCCCAAGTGTGAGATGAACCTTGTTACCAAGCCTTTGGGAAGCTCAAGAGCAGGTTGTTTTCACCGCATGTGCTCAAGTTTGCGGAGTTTGACAAACCTTTTGAGATGCATACATGGGCGAGAGATTTTGCCATTAGCGGAGTGTTGAAGCAAGATGGATGCCCATTGCATATGAGAGTCTCAAACCAACACTTGAGGAGTTTGGTGAGTGCGAACCAACGAGTTTGAGCGGACTATGTGGGTTGAGTGGAGTTTAGTTGTAATGTAGCCACGCACTTGGCGACCAAGGGGTCATCTTTCATGGTGGCTTATGGAGTGGATGCACTCTGACCTACTAACCTAACTTTCGAGGGGGCACATTCAATACTAGAGTTCAATCAAGATGGTGAGGACTTGGCTAAGAAGCGTGAACAAGTCTTGGATATGACCAAGTTGTTGGTGGAGAAAGCCCAAAAGTACTACGAAGAGCAAGTCAATGGCAAAAGACGTGAAGTGAAGTATGAGGTGGGCCCAAAAGGTGTTAAAGAATGTGAATAACTTCACCTTGGCTAAAGACCTTACTCCAAAGTTCATGTCCAAAATTGGAGCTCCGTTTCCCATTGTGGAACGAGTGTTCAAGGACATGTATAAGTTGGAGTTACCGCCCGAAATCAAATGCATCCAACATTCCATGTCTCATTACTACAACCATTCATGGTGAATACCAAGGAATTGGTGAAGCACTTTGAATAAACTAGGGCTAAAGGTTTCAATAAAAAGAAGCGTAGGCATTGATGAGGACATCAATATCCTTTAGTGGGGGAGAAACGCTAGTAGCACACTTAGCTTGGAGGCAATGCCCTTCACAACATGTACTTGTTCTTTGGCTTAAGGTAATAAAGTTTAATTTTAGTGATGTAAAGAAAAAACTATGAGATGAGGTCCTAGTCTTGTACTTGTGTTTGGTTAGTGGAAGAGGGGGAATAGACATGCCAAACTAGGTTAGATAAGCCGAGTAATTGGGGGCCATGGCTTGGAGGGGGCTTGGATAAAACCAAGAAACCTCTTAGCCATGGGCTTGTCCGGGCGGAGGCAAGGTGATGGCACATGCTCATAAAAGTGCAACCCACGAACTAACGAGAGTTGGCACATGGGAGTCATGAGCCTATATCTCGAAAGAACAAAGTGGGAACCGAATCAGTCGGGACTTAACATCACCCCTGTGCGATTGAGGCGTGGCATAACGATGGAAAGCCATCTCGGAATTGCAACCGAGACAACTTAGTAAAAGCATTGAGGTCCGGCCTAGTTGTGTCAAGTTAGGCTAGTGGAGCCTAATGGGGGAGGCCCCAAAGGAGGGGCAACCCAAGTGAGTCCCAAAGTATGTGGGTCCAGTGTAGGTTAGGTCCTTGGAGGAAAGATCCAAGGTCGCTAACGGACGACCTAGGAACGATACCTTTGGAACTATGACAAATTTGAAGATGCATTATGGGGGTCGCGCCCTAAGATAAACACAATGCTGCACCATAGAGAATGGTAACTTTAGAATTGATGTGCCAAATATAAGTATTGTCGATGAGGGCATCGACTCCGTTTGGTGGAGGTGAATGTGGCACACCTCTTCATGAGGAGTGCCTAAAATACCATGGGCACAAGGGGGACCCTGGAGTGACACCCGGGGCTTGTGGTGCCGTTGGTGAGAGGGCCCAAGTGATCCTAGTGTGGGAGAGGGCCGGGGGCGTTGGGAATGCCCCCACCCACAGAGACTAAGAGTCACAAGGGTAAGGCCTTGAGTTATGAGTAACTCATGTCGGACAGATTTTAGAATGCTCAAGAACACCTCAATCACAAGTATGAGCTAGGAGATATGAAAATTTGAATGAGGTGTTGCCTAGGGACAACGCCCTGGGATAGTAATGACCTAGGAGTGGTGCTTGGGATTGCCAAGATTAGAACAATCATAAATTATTTAATACGTGCACGAATGGGACAAGAGAGGAGTTCATTGGCATCTACGTGAAGCATACATGAAGATGGAGTGGTCGCTTGTTAGCATCAGATATCATACAAGGAAGTTATGGTGTCCTAAAGCTTTTGGGGGTTTCTTGCCTTCGCGGCTAAGGGAAGATGTTTACTTGGCCCCAACTCTTGGTAGAGAGACAAAAGGTTTCTTGACGGTGGGATAGGGGCCTTGCCAAAAGTCCTAGAGGCTTATCACGACCTCCACGGTCATTGGCCCAACATCGGGGTTGTCTAGTATGGTTCAAGTTGTTATAGTGATGCTCCGGCAACACGATGATCAACTAAAGATTGAACTTCCATAGATGATAGTCCATATTTTACCATTGGTTACCGAATAAGGGGAGAGAGTCCCGAATGCAAGTGTAGGTCCCTCTCCTTTGAACTAAGAGGTCCGCGGTATGGGAGCTAATCATTTGCATGGCGGAATGCGAAGGGTTAGTGCTCATAACCCTTGCTAGAATTGAAAAAGAATAAGATAATTAAGGGGAGCTAACAAGGGTTGCGACAGGTATGAGGTGGCTCCACTAATGAAACCTAAAACCATCAATCTGTAGGTCCAAACACTCCTACACCATGGGGAACAATTCATAGCAGTTGAGTGTTGGAGATTGGAAGGCGTTCATAGGTGTTTGTTTTTGGATGGGGTGTTGGTATTCGCATTCTCCAGTTTACCGTACTTCTGAAACTGGTACACTAAATATGATATTTAGTGTGACTTATTATTTGAAATTACGCAATGCTATATTTATTTACTGTACATCTCATATTTTACCAACAAATGTTAAATTGGTAGTTTGGACATTGTATATCATCGACAACTTTACGTGGTAAAAAATGCAAGTCAATAGTAGAAAGATATAGCACCGTGTAAATCCGAATAGCAAGTCACAGTAAATATCATATTTGGTGTAATGATGTTGGGGGCAACAAACTAAGGTGATGGATGAATTTGGATGGAAATAACTCACCTCCATCCATCCATCCGCCCATGGATAGGTATCACTACGGACCGTCCATTCCGAAACGCCCGCCGTTCAAGGGCCAGGAAATTGCATGGGGCTGGTCATGATGCGGACTCACTGCCGAGTCACGCGAGCCCACGTACTGTTTGACGCGCGGTTGCGTCCAAGGCCGGCCGAAACGCCGGAGCCGCCGGACGACCAACGAAGCACTCGCTTCCTTCGCTGCCCGGAGAGCCAGCCCGTGGGAACCAATTTCATTGGGAACGGCTCCCAATACCCGGGTGGTCATTCCCGGCCCCACGGGACCCGCAGCTCCCGACCCCGAAGTAGAGGACTGGGGATTGGTTGACGAGATGCTGCAGAGGTGCAAAGCAAGTGATGGGATGGGGAAATTAGGGGAGGGGAGCATTTTGTGGGGTGGGAAGATTAGAGGTGATGGGAATGCTGGATTGTGTCTTGTTTAGGTTTTTTCTTCTTCTGGTGTGCGAGTTTTTGCTGTGGTGGTTGAATGCCGGGTTTCAGGACACTTTGAAGGTTGAAGTTGTTGGTTTTGGTTTTGGGGATTGTGGTTGATGAGGTGCGCCAGAGGTGGAGAGCAAGTGCTGGGATAAAAGAGGTAGGGAAAGGAATTTGTGGGTGGGAAGAGTATTGGTGGTGGAATGATGGGCTGTGTACTTGAATTCACTGCTGTGCAAGAGCGGTGGTCGAATGTTGGGTTTCGGGGATTTTTATGGTGGAAAGTTCTCGGTATTGTGGTTGAGCATCAATCAAAATGCTCGGGTGGAATTAGCGGAAGGGCCATTTTTGGTTGGGAAGATTAGTGGTGGTGGAATGCTGGGTTTCAAGAATTTTTGAGGTTGGAGGTTTTTGGGATTCTACTTGAGCAGGGGATCTGGTCCTCAGGTGGATTTTACGAATCAGGGGAAGAAACTTGTACATGGGAAGATTTATGGTGGTAGAATGCTGAGTTCCGTTGGTTTGGGGACTACTTTGGTGCTGAAAGTATGTGGAAGTCATCAGAAGTTAGCGGTCATCAGAAGTTAGCTAGATTTGTGTCATCCACATGAATTTGTCAAGATCAACACTAATGTCATCGTTTTGGGATTTAAAATGCGATTCTCAAATGGTTTTTTATCTTCGGTGAAGTCCAATGATGAATATACCCATAATTGGAATGTTTTGTCATAGATATGAGAAATGTCCTACAGTTTGCACTCTTAGAAGAAGAAAAACAGGATCACATAAAACTTCAAGGAATTTGAAACCTTCCAAGATTTGTTGACTTTCTCATAATTACATCCTTATTATATTGCTTATTTCTCACTTGATTTATTCAAAATTTTCCAGTTGGACACTTGCTCCTCTAAATGACTCAAAAGAGTCTAATCTGAACTTGATATTTTGATTTCAATTCACTTGAAACTGATAAGTTAAGCTTAAGGGCCACTTCGCACGAGAGCTTCAAGTGGGCCAGCTGCCTCGAACAACGATGTCATGAAATCTTGGAAACATTGTAGGAAGTTTGAAAATGCCTTCTTTGTGCTCAAAATGTCTGTGGAGTTGCAACTGCCCACAATTGAGGCACATGCCTTAAACCCTAAACCCTGGGCTGGCAACATCAATTCTATGATCAACATTCGCCATTTGCAACCAAAAAGGAACACTATAAGCGAGAGTGCATTGTAAAACCCCTCAAAGTGGAACAGATTCGATACCTGCCTTGGGTCGTCGCCAAGCTTCTTGAGTGCTAAAATCACGAGGCACGATCAGCTGTTGATTTGAGTAACTCAAATGCTCTCCTCAAGTTCTTGAAACATGTTCTTTAAATGCCGGAAGCAACCAGTTGCTGCTTGCATGTCCCGTACATATGAAGTCCCAGTGAAAAGGGGCTGTGGGGTGTCGTTGAAATAGTCCTTGAAAGGGAACTTCTCCTTGACAATTGGTGGCAAGGTTGGATTCGAGGAATGAGAATGCGCTGTTTAGCCCACATAATGCTTTGCATACCATCAAGAGAGGATTGACCCACATTACACTGGAGCGAGCTCAAATGCCACCAGCACTTGGAGATTATCACGTGCAAGAGTGCCACCTTGGGTTATGCGGTAGAACCAGGAATCGTCTCAGACATCGAAACTCCTAGACTTACAACCGTATCCAAGAAAACCTCACCATTTGGTCAGACATGATTCATCTCCGTCACTCCAAAGTGCTTCAAATGTCATCACAAAATGGAAGATTGCCGGAAACAAAAGCACATCATGACAACCTTCGGGAATTCTCTAAACTCGAAATCTACAACAACAGTCACGCAGCCACATTCTTCACAAATGCAAACTTGACCATGTGGCCCAAATTCAAATTCCGCCACGAATTCCCGCGACTTAACCTTCGAGGAGAATTTTTGGGAGCCTTGAACTTAATCAAATGCAACCTCAACGTTGTTTGAGCTTTCTTTGCACGAGGTTAACTTGGTTTCAGATGTCTGCACAAATCGAAGGAGGTTTGAAAAAAAAAAGTAGACGGGGGCTTCCTCTACTTTCCACATTCTTCGCAGCTTCCTTCTACTACGGGTCCCGTGGGGCCGGGTATGTCCACCGGGGTATTGGGAGCCGTTCCCAATGAAATTGGTTCCCACGGGCAGGCTCTCCGGGCAGCGAAGGAAGCGTGCCCGGGGCGGCTCGGGGCCCTGGTGGCGTGGTGGAGCCTTGTTTTCACCGATCCGCTGGATCCACTTCGATCGATCCAACCCCACACCGCATCCAATGCGATTGCAACAGCCGCCGTTGTCCGATAAATTCCCGCTTGTGTAAAATCCCCGGCCTGTCAATGCTGACTGGATCCGTCTTCCTACGTGCTTCATCTTTTAACAGACTCGCATCGTTCGCCGCCGCAGTAACGTCGGTGTCACCAAGGCGACGGTCATCTTGCACCACCGGATCCACCATGGAGCTCGGTGACGATTATCGCACATTCTCATCCTTTGACACTTCAACGAATCACCATCATGCCCTCAGGTGCTTTCTACCGATTTTTACTGGCGGCTAAAACGGGTAAATTCTGTTGTCTTACATGGTGGTCAGTCAAGCTGTTTTGCCTTCAGATTTCGGAGGCTGCGCCATGTGTCCCTATAAGTCCATGCAGTTTTTGGATATAAATTGGGGCCAGATTCTCATGAACAGGACCGGGAAATATTTGTCCCTAACTTTGGTTTCGGTTAAGATTAAGAAAGAAAATCTCATCAAAGAGTGTTTGGGGTTTGGTGTTGTAGATCATTGGGAATCGAAGAGGAGCTGGCGATGGGGACTTGGGCGGTGTCGGCTTGCGGGCCGCAAGTTGTGTCTACCGGTGTGTCGGAACTTCTTACGTTGCTGGTCGCAATTCAAAGCGCAGCTCTGGCATCGCTCGGTGGCGATACCGCCAATTTTGACCCCAAGTACTATGTGGATCTGTCGCTCAAATATGCTTTGAACGAGACTCAAATTGCGTTCGACGCATTACCTCGCTCCGGGAGCAATGTCATCGCTCCAAGTATGTATGGGTTCAAGGTTTCTGCAATTTCATGTGTCTGTAGGATCTTCTTGCAGAGTCGTGGCTATGGATCCGTGCGTGGAGTGAAAAAATGTTTTTTTATGAACGAGAGTGTCGTTTCTACGTTGATGAGCTATGTAGTTGAGGTTAGTTCTCCAGGGTAGGATATGTATGATAAATTTGAATTGCAATGATGAACTGAAGTGAAGTTCGAGGGATGGCGATATTGCGTTCAGAATATATTGGTCTACCTTTAAGCCCTCTGTGACTGTCTCAGTAACACAAAAAAAAGCTTACAGAATATTAGTGCTTTCCAGATTTCAAAGGTTGATTGATGGTAAGTAGGTGTTTCTCCAGGTCGTAGTCCACGCTCCAGATACACAACCGAATTGTTTCATACTGAAATAGAAGTCGAGGGATACTTACGATCATTTTGCAGTGCGGAATTTTTTTCAGAATATTGGTCTAACTCTAAAATTTCTACTGTCTCAGTAGGTGTTAAACTGGGTGCAATGATGATGCCATCTGATGTTTTACATTGAGTGTGGAGATTTTGGTAAGATTGGCATTGAACACAGAACCAGGATGAGTCCGGGAAAGGATAACTTGAGTTCTAAGACGTAATTATTGCTTCGGACATGAACAAAAGGTTGGGCAGCTCGAATCTGGCATATTACATGGATTGGTGGCAATTAGTTGTCGAGTCTCCGGGTCTTAGACTTCTATATCTCAGCTACACAACGAATTGCATATACTGAAGTAAAAGTCAAGGGATGATGATTTGCATTACGATCATAAAGCCTTCAGAATATTGGTCTAATTTAAAAAATCTCTACTGTCTCAGTAGGTGTATGGGATACGATGATGCCCTCTGATGTTTCACATTGAGTGTAGATGGCCTTGGTGACATTGGCATTGAATGCAAAATCAGGATCAGTCAAGGAAAGCCCTTGAATTAATCAGACATAATTTCTCTGGACATTCTCAAAGGTTGGGTAGCTTGGATCGGCCATATATCCATATTGATAAATTCCATGTGCTGTTTTGAAATCAGATATAGTTACGAATTTTGTGAAGCAATATTTCAATGAGCCTGGGAGCGATTTGCTGGCATATGTACCCAAAGATTTTAATGCAAGCCCTTCGGATTTTTTGTCAAATGTTGAGAACCCTCAAGCACGAAAATGGGCTTTGCAAGTTCATGAACTTTGGCTCGAACTCTCTCGACAAGTTGCACCATCTGTCGAGAAGGAACCTGATTCACATACTTTGCTCCCATTAATTCAACCTGTTGTGGTTCCTGGAGCACGGTTCAGAGAGGTGTATTACTGGGACAGCTACTGGGTTATCAAGTATGTAATTTTCTATGTTTCCTTAAGTTTTCTATTTCATTTCTGAACTTTTTTTGATTGATTGCTTCCTTTTGATTGCTCTGTATCGATTATGTAACTCAAAAAAAGCTTTGAATATGGTAATTATCTACCTTGATTCTTAGTTCAGGGTTTAGGGTTCAGGTAATACTAAAAAGCAAGAGAGATGGTTTATGGATATGGTAACTATCTCTCTTGATTCTTCGTTTATGGTTTTTAGACTTGATAGTTTATTGCGTAACCTCAAAAACTTTGATTATGGTAACTATCTTACTTAACTCAATCTCTTATGTTGTTTGATCTGTTTGGAAACTTGATGGGTATATAAGTTGCACAATACGCCAAGTCATGATGCAAGATAGCATATTGAATTTTCTTTTATGTGTTGTGCATAATCAGAGGTCTTCTTGTGAGTGGGATGATGGACACAGCGAAGGGAGTTGTGGAGAACTTATTACATCTTGTAGAAAGATTTGGCTTTGTGCCGAATGGTGCTCGCACGTACTATGAAAACCGAAGGTACTGAAGCTTCAAAGTCCAGAATTTATCAAAAAAATTTGCCTATTGGGACATCCATTTCGTTTGTGTGTTCAACAACTTTACTAAGTGCTAAAAACCCTGGAACTGACAACATCTGAAAAGAACCTGAATATGGGTGATGCATATTGGATCATGCAGTCAACCTCCACTCTTGAGTATGATGGTTCGAGCCATTTACGATGTTGACCATGACGAGGCTCTACTGAAGCTAGCTCTGCCAATTCTGGTACAAGAGCATCAATTCTGGACCTCAGGTTTGCAACACAACAATCCACCATTAAATTTCTGGCATGAATTTCATCAGATTTAATTACCTTGAAGAAAATTTCACAACATGTACATGTGCGCATTTTGACATTTCTGACATGAACAGCTGGCTAAACCATAAATCTTCATATTCTCTTGTTATATTTTGAATTGGTGGAATCACATTCCATGCAATAGCCCATGAAAGCTTTAGGGGAATGATCTCAGTAGAGTTGAATGTCCACACCAGCTGATCTCCTCAACAAAAGTTGGTCTTCCTCCCAGGCTTATAGATTGTTTTAATCTAGCTCCGTTGAGGTCCCGAGAATCTCATCAGTGTTATTTAGAGCGTGTTGATGAATTTTAAGGTAGGTAACTTCACAAATCTCAAAAACTTCTTCTTGTGTGTTTTGCAGAGCCACATGAGGTTAGGGTGCGAGACAGACAAGGTGATGTGCATCGTCTAAGCCGCTACTGGGCTCACTGGAATACTGCTCGACCTGAGTCTTCCACCATTGTAAGACCCTGCTTTTAGGTTCAGTTATTATTTATTTTCTGGTAAAAGTTGCATGCTGATAAGATGCAGTAATCTCCTGCTTAAGTACACACTTTGAACTGGAGCTGTTGGTGGGCACTTAGTTGATACGTGCATACTCTTATCATATCGCTTTCTAGACCTTCTGATTCGATGAATTGCAACGGGAAACGGATGAAACTTGAGGTGACCTGAGGCAACCCGCTTTACCGAAGCCCATCAATGTGAAATCATTGCAAAGTTGAGCAAGCCGAACATACCGAGCAAGTAGGCGCTAGGCTGGGAATATGAAGTCAGTGAAGGTGCCATCCAAAAAGTCTGGGACAGTTGGGAGAACATACTGCAATGAAATCCAGCCTATCAAGACATTTGTTGAATCTAAAAGTGCTACTAACTTCAAAGGCTTTGAAGCTTTACACAACATTGTCCTCAACATTGACGATCAATTGCTTTGCTTTGATGTTCAATCGGAAGCTTGACAAATTTATAATGAACTGTGACGATCTTTTGAGACATTTCAACGAAACGTTAACAAACTGACATTGTATGTCAAGCATGAAAAATTCATGCATTCCGGCAAATGACTCTGCATGACATGTTCAAACAAGAAAGTATGAACCCTAAGTTTTGTCAAAAAAATTTGCGCACTTAACCAGGATGCGTACTTAAACGGATGTGTACTTAAGCGGGAGATTACTGTATATAAAAATTGCTCCAACAATAAGGATGCTGATCATTGCAATGCTCTGTAGGGACAACCTTTTCAAGTACAATGTAAAAGGGGCGTTTTCTGGTGACACTCATGTTGATGGTTTCTCTCTGACTTTGTTGAGTGTGTGTAGGATATGAATGTAACTCTAGGGATGAACAAGACCAAACAAGCACAGGTGTATCATGATATTGCTACGGCTGCGGAGTCAGGCTGGGATTTTAGTTCACGATGGATGGAGTAAGTGACCTGCCATGAACAATATGCAAAAGTTAATGTGAGGTGAAAAGTTTATATGGCCATGGAACTGTTATGAACTCCAACCACTCTGACGACCAACTGTTTTGTGTTAACAAAATATGTTGATTTTTTAAAGAGTGCAAATAAATTGGGTGGAGGAAGTGAAAGAGGAGATCCATTATTGGCCAGAGTGTGACCCTTGAATAATCAGTTTCAGTCAGTCATTTCGTTAAAAACGTGTTAAAATATTAGGTTTGGTTCAAAATGTGGCGGTTTACTGGTTCTTGGATAGACAGGGAGAAAATTTTTAAGCAGCAAACCATCCACGTATCTTTTAAATTATTATTTTTCAATGTAGGGACCAACAGACCCTCCAAACTCTTCGGACATCAATGATTATTCCTGTAGATCTGAACGTTTTTATCTTCCAGGTGAGCTACCCACTTCTGTGAGCCACTTCAAGTTCTGCTTTTATTTTTAATTCTTTATTCAATAGTTTTTTATGCAAGTGCAGCCTTTTCAATTGGATTTGTTCCATTGACAGTGTTGAATCATGTCTTAGAACAGTTGGAAAAGAACATACAATATTTTGCAAAGGTACTTGGAAATTCCACAACCGAGAACTGGTTTACGACTGCAGCAAGTCAGCGTCAACGAGCTATTCAGAGAATTCTTTGGAACAGAAAGAAAGGCCAGTGGTTTGATGCTTGGCTATCAACTAATAATTGCACAGTGGTCAACAAAGTGGTGAGAGCACCTAAATTTCTTTATATTTCTTTTATGCTTAAAAATTTGGTTCTCTTGTAAACCACCTGTTAAATTCTGTCATGTGGTTGGCATAAATACTGGAAATTATCAGTAGTTTAAATTGTCATCTGGTGGCAAATTTCTAAAATCCGAAAATGTAGTGATAGGAGGTCTTGTTGGTACAACCCATATCATAAAGTGGTACCAATCAACTTCTGTCCTAAGGCAAGACCATTACTTTGTTGCTCATTTTGTAGACCATTTATGAGTGGAAGCAGAAGAGGGTGACCTTTGCGTCTAATTTTATCCCTCTTTGGGCAGAGATCCTCCCTAAGGGTATGCCATCTGTATCTATGTGACATTTATTGATATTGTAAATCATTCTTTAATTATTATATTCATACTTTGATATGATCTTTAGTAGGATCAATGTTCAATTATTAATATGCAATTAATTCTTCAATAGGATCTTGTTTATTTTACTGATGAATAGCTTCATGACGAATCTCACAATTGGCATGGGTGTTTGGTTCTCGTGGTACTAAATTGATATAATTGAAGCAGGAGATCCGAGGGTTGAGAGAGTAATTTCAGCCCTCAATAGGTCTGGATTGGTGATGTCGGCAGGGGTCGCAACAACCTTGAGAAATACAGGGCAACAATGGTATCTATTATCCCTTATTCTAAAAATGTGAAGGGTTTTCTTTACCTCATCATTGTGTGCATGCCCAGTTGGAAGTTTTCATGGATGGTTACAGATAAACCTCTTGACTCTTAGACCTGGGTCTAAAAAACTGGATAGACTCATTACAGCAACTGCAGTTAGGAATGAAATATTGTAGTCTATTCCCTGGTGCAGCTATACATCTTTGTGCCATTTTGGAACCCCTGAAGGACAATGAAAATTCTTGGACCCTCCAGAATAACGTTTTTCTTTTCTTTTCTATGAAGGGGAAATTTATAGGGTATTTGTGCATTTGATGTGCAGGGACTATCCGAATGCGTGGGCTCCTTTGGTTGACATGATTATTGAGGGTTTGGATGCAACCGATACCCAAGAAGGCAAAGCCCTGGCAAAAGACATTGCGAAGAAGTGGCTCCGTACCAATTTTGCAGCATTCACGAAGATTGGAAAGATGATAGAGAAATATGATGCTGAGGGCTGTGGCTTGATAGGTGGTGGTGGAGAATACAGTCCTCAGGTACAAATTGGTTATTTGTTCCTCTCCAATTCAATTTGATTGTTTGGTGGACACATAAGCAGGCTTCAACTATTGGTTTTTTTAAATTCTATTTATTTATTTTAAGTCAAATATTGACAGAAGGTAGTTGTGATTAAATTGCAGACCGGCTTTGGATGGACGAACGGAGTCGTATTATCTCTTCTTCAAAAATATGGATGGCCAGCCGGTGAATCTCTTGGTTGTGAGTGAGTTGCAATCAAGTTAAGGACGCAAAGGGTTTAGGGTTCAGGATTAGGGTAATGATGGCTATGTATTTATTCTTGTAAAAGCTTTTCAATGAGAATGGCTTCTTGTAGATGTGCAGTAACACCCACCTGGTGTTCGGCACTTCTTATTTCCATCCATTTCCAGGTTTTTTTAAAGAGCCTGTTTTGCAGCCATGAGGTTTGTACCTTTGGAGTTGCTAACAGTGGATACAAAATTTTGACCTGTATGATGGTGGGCACAGTAGAATAAAGCCAAATGTGCCCTTTTGCGATTTAATTTGAGTTGCCCAATTGTATGTTCTGAATAGCACACTTGTGCAATCATATTATTTCTTCATACAGTAAGGTGCTTCCTGGTTTATCTTTTTTTTGTGGCAAACTACAGACTGCCAAGTGGAATTGGAGTGGGCTTCATGCAATTTAAGCCTGCCATGTGGCAAAACTTTAAGTTTAAGTATATATTAAAAGCCGAGCCTTAAGCACTGCGGTGTACCTACAACTGCCATAGCTTTGGATTGGAGGAATCAGAGTCTACAGAGCTGACCTCTGATGCATCTAGCCCAGGCCCTGATGCATTAGCCTCCATTCCAGTGATCGGGGAGATTTTTGGGCATAATCGGTTGAGATCCTAGGGTTTGCAAGTCCAATCGGTTACATGTTGACATCCTCTGGTTTTCCTATATTGAACTGGGGTATATTCTATAAATTCCTCTAAAATGATCGGTAATTTTCCTGCAGTCTTGAACTTCAACCGCTTATTTCTCAAACTCAACTGGTTCATTTGTAACTAACTGCCGGTTCTCTTCGATCATTGCTCCATTCCAGCAACCTCAGACAGACCATCCCACCAACTAAAATTTGGCTCTGTATGGTAATTTATTGGACAGTCTATTGAATGCACTTATTTCTTGCAAGAGTTTGCATTATCTGTGACATCAAGGAGGCTTACAGGGTACCATTTAGTTGCTCAAAACTCTTCCGTGGGTGGCAACTGCTAAGTTTGAGCTTAACAAATGAGATTATTGGCTCTGTTATGTGGGAAGAGGCTTAGGCCCACTTTATACTTGGGGTTGGATTGAGGGCTGGTCCGAACTCTAAAAATGTGGTCCATTAGGATTGTCCAGTTTCAATCTAGTAAGGTCTTAGTGATGGTATCTTAAACGAGCCAAAAGTTTGGCAGCCAATCAGAACCAACCATGTATGTGATGTAATTTGGAAGTGTTAGTGTTAATAACTCGTTCTTCAAGTGGAGTCTAGCTGCAAGTGATTGTTGATTTCAAGTGGTCTCTAAAATGAGTCAAAAGTTTGACCTTGGTCGAACCACCAACCAAAACTAGCCATCTGTGCAAGATAATAATAGGGCAAAGTACTCTTGCGACTAGCCGCTTGTTAAGGTCTAGTGTAAAGTGAACTTGTATCATCTCTAGCTTCTCGACCAATCACATACCGTATATATCATGGGTCAAAGGCCCTCAAGCTTTAGTATCAGTGATCGGGGAGATTTTTGGACAAAATCGGTTAAGATTTTAGTGTTTGCAAGTCCAACCGGCTACATGTTAACATCCTTTGGTTTTTTTAATCTTAATTTGAGGTATATTCCATCAATTCCTCTAAAACGATCGGTAATCCTCCTGCAGTCTTGAACTTCAACTGGTTATTTCTCAAACTCAGCTGGGTTAATCTGTAACTAACTGCCGGTTCTCCCCGATCATTGTTTAGTATCAAGTGGCCCCAAGGGAGCTGAAGTTCTCTGACAATTTGCTCAACTTTGAACAGCAAGCCTAAGAAGACTACTATAACTCTCAGGTAGTTGTAGCAAAGTTTTCACAACCACAAAGTCTGAAGTGGCCAGTTTACCAAAGTCCACATGGAGTCCAATCAGATATCTAAGGTAGACAGGTCTTATAAGAGTCAAATTTTCCAAGTAGTCCACCCCTTCTAGGATCTTTGAATATGGTATTAATATGAGATGATTAGCAGATCAAAATTGATGTCATAACCACTTTCAGAGCTCCATACAGCGACTTCCAAAAAGTAATGCAACACTCTTTACAAATATACAAATATTGATATTTTCTTGGAAATGAGAAAAGCTTACATCACATGGTGTCAACATAGTCCAAATAAAGTATGTAGCTAGCCTCACGTAAATTTCCATGGTGATCGGACTTACAAGCCAACAGTTTATGGTAAAAATTGTGGATATGGAGTGTTACATTATTTTGGAATTATTGACAGTATTATGTTATGAGACACATGAACCTTGTTGGATGACATTGAAAACATTGCAAAACATATGGAAAAATGCAATTTATTTGTTGTTCATATTGTATCAATGCGATGCTACTTGGCTAGTATTTGGTGCATCCTTCTTTTGCCTCAACAATGTCTACACTCTGTTGGGCATTGATTTCACCAGCTTATGTACAATTTCCGCCTCAATGTTGTTTCATTCCTCTTGCAACTTATTCCAAAGGTCATCCTTACTAGTAGAGAGGTCTTTACGGAGCTGGAGGCACCGGTCCACTTTGTTTCAAAGGTGTTTGATAGGGTTCATGTCTAGGGATTGTGGATTCAGTGGCAGTATTGTGATTACGTGATCATTGAACCATTTGACTATTGACGTGCTAGTTTGCTTTGGGTCGTTATCACGTTGGAACACCTGTTCATTTGCTCCTTTTCCAAACTTCACAACTAACATGCTTAGGTTGTCCTATAAGATGTTATGATAATGCTCGCTATTCATTTTTCCTTTGATTTTGGACAGCTCCTCGACGCCCTCCCAACTCATGTAACCCCAAACCACGATGCTCCGTCCTCCGTGCTTCACAGTCTAACTAACCACACGATTGCTTATGGATTCCCCAGGCCTCTTCCAACACCACTCTCAACCTTTATACCCCGCAATATTGAATGCATTGTCATCTGCAAATATGATTTATTTATTTAATTATTTTCATTCCTCCTCCGTCTAATTCTTATGCTCTTATGCTCATTCATACTTTAATTGTTTCTGACAATCCGAAAGGAGAGGCTTCTTTTTCTTCTTAACTGCAGATAGTAGTCCTTAGTGCTTTGATGTTTTTATTATTATTATTTATTGTGTTAGGGGAAGTTGTGATATTTGAAACCTCTCAAAGAACCTTCTAATATTTTATTGCAATACTTTGCTCTTTTGTGTGCACTAATTGTGCCAAGTAAGAATCATCCCTTTTACTACGAATGTGTGGACGCCCTGACCTTCCCTTATCTTCCAACTTCCCAGTAGCTCTATACCGTTTAATGATGCAACTAATTGTTGATGGTGTTGTTCCTAGTTTCTTGGAAATTGTATGGCAACTTTGTTTTTCAGTATCGAGGGCAATAACATGTGCACAAATTTCTAAGGAATTTATGGGCATGGTCGAAGGGGGAATTGACCAAGGACCTTGTGAATGCAAAGCAAAAGTGTTAACTAATGAGTTATTGCATGCCATAATGTGGATTGCTCCCAAAATTAAGCAAATTTCAAGACTTCCAAAGATAATGCAACATTCCAAGAGTATTGGACCTAGTACATCAAGTACTAAACTCTTTCAAACATGTCCATTTTGAGCCACACTTAACCATACACCACTCGTATAGAACGCCCAATTAGAATGCAATTGAATTAGACCCAATTCCCTTACAATGCCTCAAGATTCCACGCCGAAGTTTAACCAATTGGCCAAACTCATTAAGAAACAGTGAGAGGTGTCACAGTAGGCCAAGTCCATCCTAATGGTTGATCTATTGTGCATTGTGCTCTAACTTGTAGTACTAGGTAGTCTCAAGTCTTTCTTCTAATTGGATCATCAAGTTGATGTAAGCCTCTATCTAACTGAGGCCACTACACTTCATTACTCTAGGAAATTAATCTTTTCCACATCATCTTGATGTACTTCTAGTCCCATCAGCCTTTTGACAACCTGGGCATTAAAAGCAATTTCATTTCATACCGATAATTTTCAAAGTTCCAAATTGTTGCACATTGAACTGCAAACCACAACAAAAGACTAAATAGTTCTTTTTGGCAACAACCCACAATTTGCAAATATGATGGAGGTATCCATGTCACAAAAGAATCCTCAAGGATGAAGATGTTCACCTCTTTCCAGAGTGCATTATCACAAGTCTTCTGTAGACTAGTGCTACAACAATGACCACATCTGTGTGACATTTACCTTGCGATGTTGTTCTCAGATGTTGAATGAATTGGATACCTGAATATACAGAGTTTAGAGTTTCAGCTTTCGTTTAAGTCTAACTCTTGGCCAATTTGGTTAGTTCTTTTTGCAAAGCTTGAATTTCTTTGGTCAAACAACAGATGATAACATCAACCTGGTCTACGTTTAGTGTGGGATTTGACTGATTCGATAACTCTTCACTTAGTTGCCCCAGCGGACCTAGATGACCCTGCAATCACAATATTAAACCACTCACCATAAGCGTTCCATGTTTTTCAGAGAAACATTTGGTTTTTGTCCAAAAGTACATTTAACGTTACATTTGATTAAGGAGTTTACAACATTCATCAAAACGAACACAAGATTTGCCTTACCGGTAGATTTCCCTTATCTCTGCATTGTACTGCAGGTGGTGGCAAAATGTAGCCATCCATAGGATGGGAAAGATGAGCGTCAAGTTCGTCTCGCTCCTGCTAAAGAGACAATCCATTAAGTTAGTGTAATGTCCTTGAGCTTGATCTAACATTTAGTCATTGTACAGTTGCACAAAATGCCTCACAATGTTCCTAAACAATGACCCTTGGTTGCACCAAGTTTTCAATATTCAAGATGGGCACTTTGGCCCCCAAAGGATTCGAACCCTAGATCTTCATAACATCAAGGGTCACATCTTCTCCACCATCAACAATCTTGACCTAAGGTGCCCACATTCCTACCTGGAACATATTTATTATGTATCCTCAATCCACCCACCCCGTCAACAAACCACCACAATCGATCACTTTAACCCAACCACCCCTTAGTAAGTTCAATTGTATTAGTCCAAGTCACAAAGTCCATCACTATGAGGTAGCAAAAGACTTATGATGAAGAGACTCTTTACGTATGCTTGCCTCCTAGTGAACCAGCGATCCTCTCTATCTATCTAGATGGGGACTCCACATTCATTTTACAAACTCCCAATGAAGGCATGAGTATAATAATGTAAAGCATTTCTTAGTATGTGGTTTATCCGTGTATCCACGTAGGTTGATATCAAAGTATGGCATGAGGCTATTGGTGGTGATGGTGACTCTGACTTGATAATGACGGGATTCGGCAGCTTTCGCTAATCCAACCTAAAAAGGATTCATCACCAAGACATAATCAATTTCAACATCCCACTTAGATATTAAGTCATTGTCTCCATTAAATTTGTAATGAATATAGTAAACAAGATTGGCATTTCATGTTGTGCAGGCATTTTATATATTGTTAATCTTAATTGCACAACACTAAAGCTTACCTTCTTTAGTGAGCGCAACCATTCACGAAGTGCAGGTAACAAAGTTAGAAGCTTCTTTGGCTCAAGTGGTTGTGCCATTTGAGTTTGGCGTGCTCTCCTTAATTTTTCACCCACTTCTTGCAGTTGAGCTTGTGTCTCCTTCTCCTTCAGTTGCCACTCCACAACTTCTTGGTCTTTTTTAGTCACTTCTCTGTCTCAAACATTACCAATTTTTTTTTGTCATTTGTTAATACCTTTTCTACTTTGGAATGAAGGTAACAAAGGTGGGCCTTCACCCAAGTCTACTGCCACTTGTCCACATAGACTACATTGTGTTAAAATTTATAACATTTTGACATATTATTGAACCATAAACTATTTCAGTAAACAAGTGCAAGTGGTGCATATCCCGTCGATCTAGTAGTTACCTAGATGCTCCACTGTAAAGTTCTCACCTTAGTTATTCTCATGTGTTGATAGTTTCACCATCATGATTGAAAATGTCACACTAAACTATTTGTTCTAGTTCAATGAGGACCCTAGGTGACTTTGCGTGTAATGAAACACTTGAATTGCCAACCTTTGAAGGCGATTCACTCGATGAAGTGCATCTTCTAGGCTTCGTTTTTGCCTTTCAAACTGCCTGCCCAAAAACATCCAGTGTTACTTTGACGAGTCTTGATTGGACTCTCTCTCTATCTCTCATAAGTTAAAAGGAGGTCTTGGATGTCACTAAGACAATAATTTAGCCTTGTGAAGTCTCTTCTTATGCTAAAATATAATTAGTTTAGGAGGACTTGCTCACAAAGAGAGATACATGTGATGATAATTGTATTCATTTGGAGAATGTTTCACCTCATCAGAATTAACTTACAAGCCAATCATGTCATAAGAAGTACGTGCTTGTATACAGTGTTCTTTTGTTTCAAATAAAACGTAATTTTACCATCAAAAAACAATATAAAGGCATGAAGACGTGTTACTAGTACATGAAACCACCAACTGACATAAACAAATTAATGGTAATCACATATCATCCTCAAATTTTCAAAGGACTAGAATCTTCCAAAAAACTTGATCCTCTGAGCTATGAATTGTTACGTCTACAATTTTTTTGGTCATATTCACCGTTTTTTGTCGTTGAGGAAGTGGGTTGCAGATGTTTATTTCTAGTAAGCTACCTAGATTGATATCCAACCTATGCCACAACACTGATTTCTTTTCATTTTGATTCAAATTTTACCTTTCTTTCTTCTTCAATGCATATAGCTCTTTGCTAAGAAGACCTTTCTCGTTTTGGAGCTTCACCAATTGCTTTTTGAGTTGCTGCAATCTTTGATACTCCACCTTCCTTTGGCTAGAGGAAACCTGCAAGTTTCATAATGAATTGCTGAGGGTGTATCTCAGTAAATGGGAGAACCGACCGCTAGTTGCAGACGAACCGGTTGAAGTTCAAGATTGCAGGAAAATAACCAGTCATTCTTTTAGGAATTTAGAGAATATACTTCAACCTAATAAAGAAAAACCGAAAGATGTCAACATGCAACTGGTTGGACTTGGAAACCCTAGTATCACGACCGATTATGCCCAAAAATCTCCTCAAACACTGGCCTATCTTACTATTGTGAGCATATTGCTGACAAAAAGATCATCACGCACTTGGTTTTCAATCAAAAAACTATTAAATGTTGATGCGAGGTCACCTTCATTGTCAAGTTCTGAGTGAAGAGCAAGAACACACATCCTACAAAGAATACAAGCAGAAGCTCAAAGCATCATAGTTTGAAGAACATGTATGATCTTCTGTTTCATAATGAAAATCAAGTTCAAGTGGCTAACCTCAATAGCTTTTTGTGGACTTGGTTGTTCACTCTGAACAACTCCCAAATTTTGTTGACCTTTTAATTTTAGCTCCTGCATCTTCATTTTAGTCTCAATAGTCTGCATAGAAATCACTAGGCAACATTTATCGACCCTTTGTAGAGAAACTTTGTGGAGATTAACTGCAAGTAGATATTTCCAAATTTTAACGTTTGAAATTGATTTAACTAAAAGGTAAATTATCATAAAATGATGGGAAATTATCTCCAAAGAATAGATAGATAAATAGATAGATAGATAGATTCCTTGATGTATGCTCAAGATGTACATATTAACCATGAGGAGTACGTGAGGGCTAAATGTCAATCCTTCAATTATGAGTGCATCCGGAAGCATGGAATGGACTTGAAGAAGTGAATCATTAGACAGTGGACCAAACTAGACTCACCAAACAAGTGCAACTTATGGTGAAATTTTTCTAACCTTGATTTCATATTCCATCGCGCATTCAAGGAGCGCTATTTGCAACTCTTCCACTTCAAAATTCGTGGTCAATGGTGCTGATTGGAAATCCTGGGACCACCCTACTAGTCAAATGTGAAAATCCTAGACCAAAACTCTACTTGTAATGCAAAAGATTACTCACACTTGCAAGATTCCTATGACACTTAATATAATGTTGGTTAACAAACATGTATTTATGTTCATATTCTCCTCTTGTTTATGGAGGGAAAAAGTTTGTTGATTGAAGGAATGAATAACCAATCAGCATCTCATGATACACACTTGTACAATGGGCACACTAGCATTGATGTTAACAAGTGCTTGAAATTTGTCTTCGAGGATATCATTGCCAGTACGCAGTGGTGCCATTTTGATTGTATGCCCCCCTGGTCCAAACAAAACATTGTTGCTAAGAATATTGTGTTTTGGGATGTCATATGTTTTTTTTAAACCAATACACAATTTAAATTATTAAAAAAAATCAAATCCATTTCAAACTTCTATTAGTCGTCTTGCTCAATACCTTACACCTTATGAGACTTAGGTCACCAATCTGGAGTCCTTAACCCAATTTTGATTTTTCTCAACACTTCCCATTTGGTCTATTCCTATGTTAGTTAATGGTATGGCTAGAATGAGCCCCTTCTTGTTTATTTGCAAGTGGTCACTTTTTGAAATCTCATGCTTGAGATGACATTAACCATGACTCAAGAATGAGTATGTATGTGGCCTACACCTTATCTTGTATAGAGACAATTGATTTGAAATTATTTGATACGGATTACTCGTATGTAAAATGTTGTCAAATTCATAAAAACATAATTGCAAAAAATCAAATACTTACCAACTTCCACTGACTCAATGTCCCTTGTGCAACTATGATTTGCATCTTCATATGGCAAAAGACAACTTGAAGATAACCTTTCTGATCCAAGTTCATGGCATGAAGCTCCTACAAGATGATCAATCCTCCTTGACAATCCAACACCTTCTCGTAGTGCCTCACTACTTTGAATTGGCTCATTTCTCATAGGTGAGTGAGCACATAAGGGAGATTGGCTCAACAAAGGAGATTCATTCCCATATAGCTCTTGAGTTAAAAGTGGAGAGGGAGATCTATTTCTTATTTGCGATGTTGGGGGTTCTTGCCAATTCATGTCATTTACTCCTTGTGGGGTGATTGAAACGGCCTTTATTGGCCTCACATGAGATACTTGCATTGTGAAGGTCGGTTGCAAAGCACTTTCCTTTGTCAACAATACATTATTGTCATCTCTCTTTGTAACATCATTATTTTCATTTGTCCATATGCATGAATTACTTGGACGAATGTCTTCTTGCAACTCCAATTGTGTGGATCCATCATGGTTAGTTTGTTGAACTCCTATTGTTTGGCATGTTGATTCTCTTTCCTTGCTTTGAAAAACATGCATTGTCTCATCATCATGCAATATGTTATTTTTCAGCCAATAGGTGGAAGAAAGCTCCCCAACAGGTGAGCCAATGTTACCCTTGCAATAGTCATACCTAGAGTGGTGATGACAATCCATCGCCAAAGCATTATTGTTTCCCAACTCCACTTTGTGTGAGTCATGCACATCATGCCTTTGGTTGAAATCTTCATGAAATATGGATGAGTGCACATCATTAATGGAGCTTTGAAATATTTTTTCTTGCTCATGTTGACTTGCCAATGATTGAGGTTCAAGAGCAACTTGAGATCTTGCAATGGTAGGTGATAGTCGAGAAAAACTCGGTGAACATGCTCCCACTATTGGAGGATCAACATCTTTTGTTGTTGTCTTTGGGAAGACGTCCAAGGGATCACCTCTAGTGATGAAGTCAGCGGAGCAACCGAACTCAAGAATTTCATCAGGTTTATTCATACTCCAAGGAAGGATGACATGAGTGCTATCCTTTGCTAATGATTTTGAGACTTTGGTGTACTCTTGCCCTCTTTCTTGTTTATCCAAACCCCAAGAGAAGACCATTCGTTCAACACCATCAGCAATTTGCTCGATAGCACTAAAATCCAAACTTTGGGATCCGCTTTCTTCATCTTGAGCTTTCTCAAGCTCCATCATCCATGCTTCCACTGGCTTCCCTTTCCGCTTGTGCCCATGATTGGTTTGTCTCGATTGACCAAGTGGTGTTTGGGGTCGTCTATGTGTTGTGCGCGTCATTTTGGGGAACCAACGACCTTTATTAAACGAAGGCTAGTTGGATAAAGTTAGATGTAGTTCCAACAAAATGTCATGAGCCAATTGAGAATAATATTCAATTGCAACCAATGGTCGTGGACATTAATATGTCACGATCCTCATTCTTGAAAAGTTAGCTTGTTGACGATTTCAAATAACATGTGGTGTCCAACTAGGCCAGCATGATACCCACAACTACCAATATATAGATGTTGATGGTCATCAATAATCTTGTCCCTGTACAATACAATATCTAACAATCATGTTGTGGTGGGTTGTATAGTTTGCCTTGACATGATTGAAAATGGCTTGAAGTATAGGGGAAGTATAATTATACATTACCAAGATTAAAGGTTTTTAGTATGCTAATTTTGTAAGTCTCACATTCACATGCACAAACAATAGTGGGAAAAATATTCAATGTACTTTCTTAACAACTCACATAGAATACATGTCAAAATTTCTTCAAATTTTATGATGCAATAATAAGCAAGTGCAACGTTTATATAGCTTCATCCAACTTTTTCTTGATATTAATTTTAAATACATGCATAATTCAAATATTCCAAAACATAAACCTGGAATTTGCGCTAATAGAAAATACATATGTATTGATTGGAATATAGATTTGAGAGAACCTAAATGCATATGAAGATTGTGTAGAAAGAAGATGTTGTTTTAGAAAAATCTAACTAGCTAGGTGAAATGCAAGGTGCATTTGCAAATAAGGGCATGAAATGACATGCAAAAAATACTTTCTCTTAAACATTTTTGTGAGCCAATGTCCCATGATGTTGTTGTGATACAATTACCTTTAAAGGTATTGCTCAAGTTTTTATGTGAACATAATTCCTTGAGTAGATAATTTTCAAAGATTGAATGTTATAAATATAACATAGACATCATGAGGGCACACACATATACACCAATTGCATGCTTTGACAATGATTACATTATGTATGTATGAATATAAAAATTGTAGTCCTTTCTTTGAAGTTTGAACCACATCATTGATGGTCTTTCATTCCCACATAAAAGAAACATATTTGTGTCCATATCTTAGCATTGTTTAGATGATAAGTGGATATGGTTTTAGAGGAAATTCTGAGTGCCAAACTACCTCTCATAGTAAAAGGTCAACTATGAGACCAATGAACATATATTTCAATTTGAGAAGGTTGATATGGGCAAGTTTAAGTTAGCTCATGAAACAATCCTATTGAACTTCAAACCAAAAAGTCTAAAAAAACATGCCATAGGCATTAAGCAATATTGATACTTGCTTTACTTTCATAACACCTAGGGCCACAAACTTAGAGATAGGGAGACCAAAGGCCATTTCAATGGTTGAGGATTATGGAGAATCCATGCAATCCATGGCATTCACTTTTCTCTTTAATCAACCACTATATGATTTGAGGCAATGGCAATAGGTGCCAAGGGAAAAACAAATCTAAAACCGTGTTGTTTTTTATAATTTTGGAGGGTTGCAAAGTCGTTAATCTCATGTATGGAAAATGTTAGATTCATTATCAATTTTGAATGGATGATGGGGTTGGTAATCCGTGGAAAAAACTTAGTGCATTTTATGGAAAAATGATATTCGGAGCATACATAACATTATTAAGATCCATAACATTGTTATGTGAGATTGACAATATTTCGCATAATATTCCCAGATATTTCCCACACTCAGTAAGAATGTGGGATTATCTGAGAATATTATATGAAATATTGTCAGTCCCACAGAACATTGTTATGGATCTTAATAATGTTATGCAGTGGATTTTTGATTTCTTGAGTTGGATATAATGGCAACATTTTATACTCATCTTTAAGAAATCAATTCTACTCCTTGCACAACTATGCTTGACTCTTGAGCGAGATTTTAGAAGGGCCAAAGAAAACATGGTAGAGAGCTTTGTAGGACATATTAAATTTTACAAAGACACTCATAAAAAAAAATTAAGTCTCGTTTAAGCTTGTCTTGTATTTTTCATAATTTCCCACCCACTAAGAAACAAATACAAGTATTTAATAAAAGATCAACAAATCTCATAAAGAGAAGATTTATTCATCAAAGTTTGTGTTTTGCCATAACAAATAGAGAGAGAGAGAAAGGCATCTTTCTACATAGACAACTTCATAACTAGAGACACTCATCATGATGAGTAACGAATTCTACATAGGGTCATAAAAATAGATTGAAGACATGTGGATCATTGTTGATTGTGCCATGTCTCATCCTTAAAGTTCCATTTCATGTTATTTGACACTATAAAAATATGTTTAGAAGGTTTACATCAACAAATCTACAAACATGATTTTATCTCTATGATGGTCAATCCACTTTCACCCTTGATTACATGTAATTATGGAGTTCATGTACACAATTCTCTAGTAGGATAAAGAAGTCAAGAATTCAACTTACAATCACAAACAAAGATTCTCAAAGATATTAAGAAAATTATTTAGTTGAGTTTTTCCCGAACTAGATAATTGGAGGATTGTCTTGATCTTAAATGCATGTTGATAAGCAAAGTTATGACATGGGTGGCCATTTACTATACCAAGTACATGTCCTTTTGAAACTATGTGAATCTCAAATAGTCTTTCAATTGACTTTAGCAAAGACCTAAAATCTTCATTATTGGAGGCCATCACTGTAGGTGGCAATAGATTGCAAGCTTAGAAGTTATAACATCATTTATCTTAGCATCCTTGTGATGAAAACATTTACGTACTTTAATTTATTATCTAAACTTCATGTGCAAGATTTTTGATATGATGAATGTTAAATTAAGATGTAGGTTAACATGGATTTGGGCTGCAAACACGCATTGCAATATTAAATGCACAACATCTTACCATTCTTTCGCTTCAAACTACACATACAACGATTCTAAAACCAAGTGTGATGCATTTTGGCCAACCTAAACAAGAGGAATATGAATGAGTTGTGAGACAACCCAAACAAGATCTAGAAAGAAGTTAACATAATTTGTTGTTATCTTATGCCGCGACCAAAGGACATGGCTCAACTAACATGACACAAAATTTCTCCTAAAAGTCTCAAGGATATTGCTTTGCACTCAAATAAGTGTCATAAAATATTATTTGTAGAACATTTTCATCAACCTATGATACATTGTTCATTTGGCATCGATGGCCAATTCTCCCATCATCATGAATGGAATTGTGTTGTTCTTGAGTGACATATTGAAGTTGAAATGCTCCACTCACACGACAAGGTTTGATAGGTGCCGCCATTGCATGTGAGTTGGGAGGTATGCGTCAACTTAGGAAAGCAAGAAGGTTCAACATTCAATAATGTATTCAACTTGTTGAACACAATTTTGGGATAGATGTCATTTTGTTTATCCTCTCAAAAACGTGCAAACATGAAGAAAATACATCGAAAAAGGAACCTTGGTTGCATCATGTGGAAACCAAGGTCAATATGGAAGTTTGTCCCATGGTCACTCATGATGCCCGCCGCCTTGAGGAACACGGTTGTCCATTAAGGCACCTTTGGCAACAACAATTTGCGGATGCAGACATTGGCGACCAATGTGCTCTTGAATAAGATGATGATTCTTCGTAATTGTACGTACAAGATTGAGGTTGCACAAAATTGTGGGTGAGACAACTTGGAGATGTGGGCCTGCTACAAGTAGATTGAGACATCATTGAAAACAATCCATTGTTTGCGGAATCTTGCCCAGAGCAACGCGCTTGAGAATTTTGACAAACCGATAAATGGTCACGAATATCTTTTTGTTGGCTCTTTGGACTTGATATTTGTCTTGGCCTTGGGGGTGATTTTGGTGCCAACTTAAAGGCCACCTCTTGGCGTGTAGGAAAGATTGAATAAGAACTAGAGCTATAAATTGGTGAGCATGAACAACAAGGATTCGGGCAAAGGCATGTTCCACAACAACAAGAATGTCTCAAGTTGCAGTTTGGGCATGTCATTGCATTCTTGGAGAGAGGCACTCCATCAGATTTGCACTTCCCACAACAACAATTATGTTGAATTGGTGTTGGACATGAATATGATCTTGTTGAACACTCGTGTTCAAGATCTCTTGGACAAGATTGAAGCCCCTTCATTAATGATTCATATTCACTTGGAGGCCCAGATGAATTACGTGACCAAATTCTTATTTTTTTGGGTGCAACATCTTGCCAAGCGCGACCCTTATGGCAATGACAATGTGCACAAAGTGGACGGGGATTGCAACATTGTGAGCTAACATGGACACTTTTCTTTTTACAAGTTGCAATGGATTGGGTTGGACTTCCGGGTTGGGTTGGGCTCCTGGGTTGGGTTGGACTCCCGGCTTGAGTATTTTTGCCACTACTTGCACAGTGCCCAAGACTATGAGGTTGGGGCTTACAGTTTCCTTGAGATGATAGCAAAGGGGAAAGCCCATGCAATGAAGACTTGGGCGGTGTTGAAGAGGTGTGCGATGGCTTATGGCACTCACAATTCACGCATTGTGGGGTGGGATATATGCACTGCAAGCTTGGACAATCTTCAGTTTTGATGTGACGTGGAGATCTATTAAGCGTCCCTATGCTTTCACGTGTAGCGCTAAGTGCACACATTGGACTTATAGATGGATTGTATTTGATCTTTTCTTCTGGAAGTCTTTTACAAATAGGATGAACAACATCACAAGATGTATCAACAAAACCAAAGTGCAATTTGCAGTCTTGCCACTTGAAAGGGGTCATGATCTTCTCCACAAATGGTTGCTCCAAAGGTGGACTTCCACTATGTATAACATGGTTTGAATTTTGAGGAGGGTTTATAGAGCCAGGACTGAACCCCCTCTCCAAATTGCAAGATTGGCCAAAATTCCATTTGGCCAAGAAACCCAAGTTGTTGTTTTGATTATGACAATCACAATCATGACTCCTTTGGTTGAGAGAATACTTTGGGTAGCTTGTGAAATTCATGTTGTTGTCTTGTTCCCAACACCGTTGGCTGGGTAAGTGATCTTTGTGGAAATTTGTGGGCAAACCATTATTTTGATCATGACAAACAGAATCTTGACATTGTTTGCTTGGAAGGTTTTCGAGGTAGGTTGTGGTCATGAAACCCTTATTTTGTTTATGACAATGACAATCATGACATCTTTGGCTAGGCAAATCCATGGAGGATTCAACTATGCTCTTGAACTTTGGTGATTGTACCTGTGATGTATCAATAAACAATGAACTTGGGGAACATGGAGGAGATTTTGCAGTATAGACTTCAGTTTTAGGGTGCACTTTTGGAGATACCTCAAAAGAGGTTTTTGTCCCTTGAATTGTGTAGTGAGTGACCTTGTCCCAATTATGTGAACGAGTCTTCATTGAACAATTAAATAGTGAGGACCTTTGAGGTTTGCAAATGGAACTTGTTCCACATACGGACGACATGTTTGGGTTTTTTTGGTGACATGGACAATAGCGACAAAGGGTATCCCGAAGACATGGATTAATATGGTCTTGAGACTTATGGCAATGGCATTCCTTGCAAGAAATGAAGAGGTTACACCGTGCTCGAGGAGTCTCATCAATGTACATTGTACTTGGGGAAGGTGGGGATTTAGGCTGACTTTGACATAATCTAGTTGGGGACTTACATTGTGCTCGAGGAATCTCATCAATGTACACTGAACTTGGGGAAGGTGGGGATTTAGGCTGACTTTGACATAATCTAGTTGGGGACTTACATTGTGCTCTAGGAGTCTCATCGATGTACACTGAACTTGGGGAAGGTGGGGATTTAGGCCAACTTTGACATGATCTAGTTGGGGACTTACATTGTGCTCTAGGAGTCTCATGGATGTACACTGAACTTGGGGAAGGTGGGGATTGAGGCCGACTTTGACATGATCTAGTTGGGGACTTACATTGTGCTCTAGGAGTCTCATGGATGTACACTAAACTTGGGGAAGGTGGGGATTGAGGCCGACTTTGACATGATCTAGTTGGGGACTTACATTGTGCTCTAGGAGTCTCATTGATGTAAACTGAACCTGGGGAAGGTGGGGATTTAGGCTGACATTGACATGATCTAGTTGGGGACTTACATTGTGCTTTAGGAGTCTCATCGATGTGCACTGAACTTGGTGAAGGTGGGGATTTAGGCCAACTTTGACATGATCTAGTTGGGGACTTACATTGTGCTCGAGGAGTCCCATTGTTGTACACTGAACATGGGGAAGGTGGGGATTTAGGCCAAATTTGACATGATCTACTTGGGATGCTACATTGTGTTTGAGGAGCTTGAGGAGTGTCGTCAATATGCATCGAATATGGGGAAGGTGGGGATCTAGACCGAGTTGGAGAAGATCTAGTTGGGGACTTACATTGTGCTCGAGGAATCTCATCAATGTACATTAAACTTGGGGAAAGTGGGGATCTATGCCACAATTGAAATGGTGTAGATGGAGACCTACATTGTATTTTAGGTTGGGTTGGGGAATTTGACTGAGATCCATATGAGATTGGGGACCTAGGCATGATTCTATGAGATTGACATTTCAGTGAGTTGTTGGTTTTGACTTCAATAGAAGAAGGATAAAGGGAAGTTTGACAATGCAAACACAAGTTCGGATTGTTTGTATTAGGTGCAAACTGGAATTGAAAAGGTGAAGTCGAATGACCCCTTAGCTTGGATTTAGATAAGTATTTGGAATCCGGCATAGCCATGGGGATTCGTTTTGGATCCGGCAAATATAGGTCATTGTTGTCAGTCACACAAAGGTTAGATCTGCAACAATCATGTTCTTCTTGACAATCTTTTGACATGTTTTTTTTCTTTTGATGTATGCCTCTTGTGCACTCCAAATCTTTTTTTTTGGGTGGCAAGATTGGCCCAGAACCCCACACAGCAGGATCCCTACGCCCTGCACTTTTACATTTTGCTTTAGCTCTCGCTTCTTGCCAAGCACGTAATTGCTCTGAAGTTGGACCTTCATTGTTTCTAAGGAATGTTTGTTTCTTCTTTGGCTTGGGTTCCTTGCATGAAGTACATGGATCACAAGCCCAACACTTGCGTTCTTTTCTCTTTTTGGTTAAACAAACACGTTGGAACGTTGGATAAGGGGATTGTGATTTGCGAGATTTTCCTTTTGGGGACATTCTCTGGGATGTGGATGCCAATGACGTCAAGCCATTGCACTGATTCTTCTTTCGTATTTTCACACGACATTTGCATGTCATGCATGTCCCTTGAGATGGAGCTTTAGCACAAACAGGACGTAGGCATCGCCTTTTTTTTCTAGCAGGAAAGTGGCCATTCATTGGTGAATCATGTTCAAGAGCATTGTTTGGTTCACAACCCAATTTCACTATATTGTTATCTTCTGCACAATTGTTGTAAGGGGAATTCCAAGAAGTCTGAGATAAATTATTATATCCAAAGCCGCCCAACTTCACATACATGGAATAGGGCTTTGTGGCATTCAAAGGATATCTCCGATATACCATACATCTAGGTCCAAGCTTATGATCTCTCTCTTTGACCATACAATTTCTCTTACACAAACAAGATTGGTATTTCTTGTTCAAAGCCTTGCACGGGCATACAACCCTCTCACATAGGACTCCAATTGAGGCTATAGCAGCCAATTTCTTTCCCACATGAAAACCACAACCGGGCATTTGTTTTGTGAAGTTAGAAAGATGTGATTGATACCCTTTCCATCCATTAAACACTTGATGTTGCAATGGTTCCGCACAACATCTTGGAATTTTGTTATTACACTCTTCACTGGGTATGTTTGCCTAAAAAGAGAGGCCCAGTAAGTTCAAGTCAGTTAACACATAAAGGTACCTAATATATGACAACCTCTTTTTGCAAGTACAAAACTTGAGGGTTTAAGTGGTCCTAGATTTGACACAATCTAATATAGTGATACATACCTATAGTAGTAGTAATTTTGAAAAGGTTGAAAACATGCCAAATGCTATAGGAAGACGGGAATGTGGCATCAGATTTAGTGTTCTTGATGGGTGCAATGGCCAAATGTAGAAGAGTCCAAAGAAATGCAAGGTATGTCAAAGAAAAAATATGAACTGACCTGATCATGCAACCAAAAGGCATTTTCTATGCCATAAGATCCCATTGAATTGAGGGTAACCTAGAAAAAGTCTTTTTTCACACACTGCAACATCGCAAAGTAATAAGTTATTTATGAAGAATAGAGATTACATCAATTCATAATGATAGAATAAATAAATAGAATTGCCCTCTTTACATGAGAATATAGTAAGATAGAACATTTTCGGTTGGTTCAAGGTGCATACCATGAGAATTCGACCATAGGTGAAGTATACTCAATGAGAATCATTAGAATAGGGCTTGGAAATCACTGCCATGATGTAGCACAATCAACCTTTTTAAGTAGAATATGTTCGGATTGGTCAAAAACCACCAACATTTCTTCTTGCAACAATCTTGTTTGAAGGGTAGCCATTTGTTCAAGTTGCGATCCTCTTGATAAACATCCAGTGTGTGGCTCATAAAACAAAATCATATCAAGAGATTGATGCACTTTGTTTGATTTATGCATGGAGCCCCAATCATGCACAATCAAATTTTTGTCTTCATGAAGCCTACAACACCAAATTTGCTTTAAGCTCTTATAGTAGGTTAGGATAAGATTTTTTTTGCAAAAGTGACCATTACCACTTTGTAAAATACATTGGATGATTATGCGATGTATCTTTGAACACATCAATTTTGAGATGAGGTAGTTCATGTTTCTAGCCTTGATGAGGATTCTCATTTTTGCTAAGGTTCTTATCACAAAACAAAGAGTGAAATAATAATCCTATGCGTAGTCATCTTGACTTCATTTGACATTGCATAATTTCTTTGAGATGTTTGATTGTTTGCCAACTACTCTTTGTGCAAGAGAAGTCATCACTCTAGATGTGTGACCTAATTCATTAGTCGAAGTGTTCGAACAAGATTGTTCAACACATTATCCTCAATACATTTATATGCAATTGCTACAATGAGCAAATGATTGTATTAGCACAACAAATACAACTACAACAACAAATGTTGCAAACTATACCCAACATTGTGAATTCATAAGTTGAATAATTTTGAAACCAACGATTATGATCCTTGGTACATATCGTGAAATGATAATATGCACAAGATGGGTAATCAAATTCTCATGATGGCCAACTCTATTAAAAAATGCAATAATGTCACATAAGTTGCACATATATGTGGCCAAAGGTGATCCAATGTGATGAATATCTAATCTATTGTATTTGTGATAATCAATAAATGAACGTAAAACCCTAGGTCATGTCATGAAATTATGACAATGCACATGATGGGCACTCACATTTTGGTCATGCCAACTCTATAAATAATTCAATAGTGGCACATGAATTGCACAAGCTTGGAGCAAAGGATAACCCATTCTTGCCGACATGTGAATATTCAACAATGAGTAAAAACCCTAGGCCACATCATGAATAGTATGTGACAAAGAAAAAGAAGGGCATGTGATTGTTGATCATGGTTAACTCCAATGAAGGAAGCAATGTGAAATAAATCACTTCAAAATGTGCATATGTACAAAAATCACCTACTTAGTCCTTGCAAACCCAATGATTAAAAAATACCATTGCCATACATGTTTTGAGTGCATGAAAATGCTTAGGAAGTAGGTCTTGGATGATGGCCATGGCCAATGCTACACAAACATGAATAATGTAACACAAATCATACAAATATACAAACAAAGATGTGACCCAATCTGATGAAAATACGTTGTGCTCACCTGGAAGCAATTTGGAAGCTCCAACGTACGGTGAGCATTATGAAAGATGACACTAATGAAGGTGACGCTCCACATCTCCTTGGACAACATGCTTCAAAAGAGCTTCTATTGCAACCAAGAAAGGTGCCATCCACTTCCTTGTCCCTTGCATAATTTCCGAATTCTAAAATATCCCTTCTTTGCTTCCCTCCCTTGCTGTCTCTGCTTCCTTTATAACCGACATTTAACTAATGCTAGCCTCCTTGACTAACTATAGTCTCCTTACAAAGGGTTAAAACCCTAATCCCACACAATCATCCTTTACTGTGTAGTTTGCTAGTGACTGAGCAAACAATTTGACAACAAAACCATTGCGCCATGGTGCTATCACAAAGTTTCAAATTATGGCATTGAGCTTTAATTTCCACACAAGAATGTGGGTTGGGGTTTCGATGTTTAACTAACAACATCATGTAAGTATTACTTTGTGTAACATGATTGGATGGGAGTTATTACTCTTGAATAATTTGATAAGGACGCATGTATAGTGGTCATGGCATGACATATATAATTCGCCGGTATGAAAACATTATTTCTTTTTTAAAACCCATACCCAAATAGTATCAAGAGAAAAAAAATCTTGATCACGCAAACATGGTTGCATCAAAATTGTCGATATTTGCACAATATGTTCAAAGTGAATACATCTATCATGAACCATACCTTGTATTGGATTCCAACATATAAGTACATATCCAAGTCTAAAACATATGCATCTAAATGAAAACCATTGTAGGTCACCTACGACTCTCACTTCAAGATTTAACTTATTCACCTTGATTCCATAAGAAACAACTCAACTATTATATTCTTCATTTAGACCCACTAATGTGCTATGCACATTATATTTTCTTACCAAACCTCTTTTATATGTTGAAATCCAAATGCGTGTTATTAACATGTGCACTCACTTCAAAGTCCTTTGAAGGCATACAAAGATGCACTTTAAGATTTAGGGTTTCACATCTGTTTGGTGGGGAGCTCTAAGATATGTATACCTAAAACCCTCGGGGGGTTCACTGGCGAAAAATCGTAGAACAACGTGCGATAAAAAATAAGGTCTAATATATTCATTGTAGATAAATTTTGTAAAAAACTTACATATAATATAGGGGGTTTTAAAATAATGAAAAAGGATTACATGTAAAATACCATCACACCTTTATTTTGAAAAATACCATACCTTATAATCTTTTTTGCAAGGTAAATAGCCCCCCAATAAATAGGTCCCGAATGCACGTGTATGCAAAATATAAGAGGGAGTGAACCCCCCGAGCTAAAACCAACACTTGACATAACCAACACCCATAAACTTGTACGATTGGTATGTATAGATTATAAGGATGTAGATCGCTTGTACATTTGATAGAAGTGTTGGTTTTAGGCTCCCTATGATTGAAACTTTAACCCCTTATAACTTTTGCCACATATGGTATCCAAATGACATGTCCTTCATTTACTGCGTTGAAATCCTCTTCATCTTAAGAATGAAGGTTTTTCCACCTTTCTAATAATACAATTTATGTTCAAAACTTATTTTGTCAGTGGTAAGTGGGCTTACTAGTGTTGAATTGGTATCAATTATTTTGATATTATTCAGGTATTTATAATGAGGATTTCACCTTTTTTTTTTTGATACCAGTAGAGTATAGTATTTGGCAATATTCTTATTTTCGATCTCATCAAGGTCTATATATCATGCAAGAACCTTCATACATAGGTAAAATCACTCTAATATCAATATGATTCATGATGGTATTGACCCAAAGAATAGTCTATCACCTTGACAACCTCACCAAATGTTGATATTTGATGGTAAGCATTACAATGTTGGTAACCTTGCAGTGGGTAGCTTCTTTGATACCATCGTTGATGTGGTTCATTGAGGCCATGCATTCACCTATAGACCGGACCAACATTGGTGCTTACCGTGCCTAAACCCCGGGTTATTCAAAAACTGGGTGATCTCAGTTTCAGGTTTTTATGGGAAACCCATCTTGTAATTGGTAGATGCCTTGAAAGGGAGTGAATTTGTCTTCGGAGAGGAGATGCTGCTCGATTCACCGCAACCCAAATTGGGA
Organism: Polytrichum commune; assembly: GCA_950295325.1. NCBI lineage: Eukaryota > Viridiplantae > Streptophyta > Polytrichopsida > Polytrichales > Polytrichaceae > Polytrichum > Polytrichum commune. Next base: position 43,845,401 of record OX485807.1, read on the forward strand.
ATCAACTCTTATTACTTCCTGTTGCGGGATTGCACAGCAACAAGCAAAGTATGCAGGGTTAGGCTAAGAATGCTTGGAGAAGAGGAAGCTGATCAACTTATGTTTCTGAATGGTTGGCTGTGTGATTCGCATCTTGAAGGCGTGGCAGGGAGTGAATTTTTATGTTGGTGACCAGTTTCTCGAAGATTTGGATGATGTCTTGAGGGGTTAGGGGTTTTTAGGTTTCATGCAGAGGAGCCTACTGATCAATGTGAAAGGCAACTGTCCTGAGGGTTACAGCTGCAATTGAACTGGAGTTCAATTGGTGTTAAGCTTTTCTGCCATCTAAAAGAGTTGGGAGGAGTGTTGAGGGATGGCAGAAATTCAGGGTAGAGATGGAGGAGGACAGGAATTATATGTGGAATCAGCATTCATTGGAGTAGGATGCAACAAGGTTGTTGGAGCAGCTGCATGGGGCCCTTGCAATCTCGTTGCATATGCTGCACATCATTTGATCGCAATTTTCGATCCACAGGTTTGTTTCCATCTATGGTTCCTCAGTTTTGCTTTAAGTTATAATCTATTTACTGCAATTGAGTAGAGGAGATTCATGTGCAGGTTTGGGGTTTAGGGTTTATGATGTACCCCTAAACCCTGACCTGCCTTGCATTAGGGTTTTATGTTACAAGTAGCACAGAGATTTTTTTTTTTCTCTCAAATTAGAGTTATCCATTGATTCAATGTGACTTCACAATATGTCGGTTGTTTTCATAAAATAGCTTTCAGGTTTGTTAAAATTGCGGTGCATGCTTGGAGGTTGTGTGAAGGTCTGAACAAAGAACATCCCATACCGGTTCATTGAGGGTAAATTGATCATGTTGGCATGCCAAGAGGTGCTAAAATGATTTTGGCCCTAACTGAGCTGAAATAGGTTGCTCTTCATTGAAATACGATCACTACCTCCGAGCATGCACCAAAGAGTTTACGAGTACTACTAAACCTTGATCTTCCTTGCATTAGGGTTTCATGTTACAGTAGCACAGAGATTAATATTTTCACATTGGAGTTAACTCAATGTGACTTTTCGTGGGGAGTTAGTCCCCTATTTTCCGGTGGTTGTTTTGTATACAATATCAATAGGTTCTTTCCACTTGCGGCGCATGCTGGAGGTAGTTTTTGAATTTGGTTGCAGAGCAATTCATTGAAGGTCAAACTCATTTAGCACCTGTTGGCATGCCAAAATGATGACTTTGACCCTCAATGAATCAAGATGGCATGTTCTTTGTTGGAACCTTCACACTATCTTCAAGCATGCGCTGCAAACTTAACAATACAAGGTATTTTATGCAGAACAACCCACTCCCGATCAAAAAGTCACGAGGATAACTCTGATGTTTTAGACTGCACATGTGTTAGATACGTATTTCACTCACAATAAGCTTTCCTCCCTCAGATGTTCTTATTTGTATTCCTTTCACCACAGAGCATCATAGGTAGAATCACAAATTTTCTTCTGTGGTAGACATCCAATCCCAAGCAGGCAATAAAAATCTTTTGGTGTGGAGTTTGGAATGTGAATATAGCGAGATTGTGCTTGATTTTGCACTCATTATTTCCAATATATTTCTTGTGGTGTCTATGATTTGCAGCTGGCCAGAGTTGTGACAACCTTACAAGGCCACAAGGATCTGGTGAATTGTTTAGAGTGGATCCCGAAGCATTTAATTGAGCATTCAAGTAACATCCAGCTCTTTTTCCTTTTATTGAGCATCTCAATGTTCATTGTTGCCAATTCCTGGTAGTGTAGGAAGGATCCTCTTGGGATATCTCAGCATTTATGCATTAATGTATTTGGTATTTCAGGTGATGTCACCCCAGACGAAAAGTTTCTTCTATCAGGAAGTGCAGATGGTGGGATCTTCCTGTGGGCCTACCTTTTTTCAGAGAACAAGGTTATAATATCCTCCATATCAAACCTACTGAAAGGCTTAAAAAGAAGCTAGTTGTGCTATCAGAGGGAAGGCATCTGTGTGTTGGCTGCACATTTTCAAACCAGCAGATTCTGGATTTTCCTTATTCAGATACTTCTCAAAAGAGTTTATTCTGAGTATTGGCATGCCAAGAGGTACTAAAATGAGTTTCGTCGCAATGAACCAATATAGAATGCTCTCTCCATACCAACTCCAAGCACGCACCACAAACTTACCAAACATAGAAAGTATTGTATGCAGAACGACCAACTCCTGACTAAAAGTCCAGTTGAATCTAAGGATAATGCTTTGATGAAAATGTGGTTAATCTGTGCCTCTCTTGCATGTGCTAACTCCATCATTTTGCAACTTATACTTGTCCAGTGGAGAGTAGCAAAAGAAGTGGCAGGAGCACATGAGAAAGCAATTACGTGCATAGCAGGCCATCAGCTGACACCATATTCAACACTTTTTGCATCAACTTCTTCTGATGGCACCGTGCGGATTTGGCAGGCCTCCCTAACGAAGGAAGCTGGCGGTATTTTCTACCTCTTATCACCTCTGTATTCACCATTAGGTTCAACTGATGTGCCTTAGAATTGGGTTACTTTGAATAGTTGAGCATACTTTGATGCTACAAGAATGTTATCAACATGACTTCTGGTCGGGAGTTGGTTGTCTTGCATACAACACCTTCTCTGTTTAGTAAGTTTTTGGTGCATGCTTGGAGGTCCTGTGGAGGTTTGAATGAGGAACATTCTGTGTCAGTTCATTAAGGGTCACACTCATTTTGGCATCTGAAGAGGCACTAAAATTGAGTTTGGCCCTCATTGAACTGAAATAGGTTGTTCTTCATTCAACTTTAAACACTACCTCCGCGCATGCACCACAAGTGGAAAGAGGTTATTCATATTGTAAGCAAAATAACCACTGGAAAAATGCAGAGTACCGACTCCTGATGAAAGTCCCATTGAATTAAAAGGAGAACTCTATTCGTAAAGAGTCTATTGATCAAGACATACTTATGTACACAAACATTGTCATCGACTCTTTGCTGCTGCAGGAGTCTCTTGGAAGTTCAAAGTTGATGTACAAAACAAGGCGGTCTATATGAAAGTCTGTATATAGTCATGTAAGTTTTTAGTCTAATGGTTTGATGTGAAGTTATTTTCTTCTGAAGGAACCTGCTGAACCAATGATTTCACATGTCTTTGGTGACAGGGGCTTGTGATATCACCATGCTCCAATCTATAAATGTGGGCACCAAAGTCATGGTGGCGGTGACTCTTACCTGTTTACCAGGCAGCTCTAACACCTATCTGATGGCCATGGCGGGGCTAGATAATCAAGTCCATCTGTATGTAGGTGCTTTGACGGGACAGGTAAGTTATATAGCCCTATCGTTGGCACTTATTATTGTAATTTTGGCTGTTGGATCAGATCGGGACTTGTCTCATCTGGTTAGCAATTTGCAAATAACGCAGATTGTTCATTTAAGTTTCAGAGTTGGTTCTAAGATGCAAAAGCTGTAAGAGGTCAAAGTGAAGATTCTCTTTCTCTTTATGTGGTCACATAGGCCTCCCAATTATGTTTACTTGTGAACCTAGAATGAATAACATCTTTTGAGCACATAGTCCAGTCTCATTGTAACATGTATCTTTTTGGTATCCCATTTTACCTGCAAGCCTTGCCATAAGAAGATTGACCACATAAGGCCTCATACCTTATGCATATGTCAACCTGAGAACTCTTCTTATCAACATTAATTTTGTCCATTTCACATATCTCATATTTGTAATGTTTGGTGGCAGTTTGCTGCAGTGTGCCATTTGAAGGGCCATCACGACTGGATTCGTGCACTCGACTTCTCTCTTCCCATGAAAGATGACTCTGGTCTTTCTGTTTTTCTTGCAAGTTCTGCTCAGGATCGTATTATACGCATGTGGAAGATTTCCCGTAGGAGAGCTTTCTCCAAAGACCTGGACACCCCTTTACAACCTAGCTTGAAGATGTACATTGAAGGACCAATATTTAAGGCTGAAGGCAATTTATGGCAAGTATCGTTGGAATCTCTACTTGTAGGTCATGAGGATTGGGTATATTCAATTCGTTGGCAGCCTCCACAAGATGTTGATATTGATGGAACACCTTGTCAATCAATGTGTGTGTTGTCGGCCTCAATGGATAGGACAATGATGATTTGGAGACCGGAGCCTAACTCCGGAATCTGGATGAATGTTGTCACGGTTGGAGAATTAGGGCACACGGCACTAGGTTTTTACGGTGGGGCATGGGGCCCACAGGGAAATGCTATTCTGGCTCATGGGTATAGTGGGTCCCTCCATTTGTGGTGCAAGGTCGGGGAAGATTGGAAACCTCAGCTTGTTCCATCGGGACATTCGGCGCCAGTTGTTGATTTATCATGGGGCAACAATGATCAATTTCTATTGTCAGCAAGTCACGATCAGGCACGTTTTACCTATCTTATATGTAATTAATTTTATATGTCAATGAAGACATCTGGAGGCACAGAATTTGAGTAAAATTAGAGTTATCCTCTAATTCAACATGACTTTTGCTTGGGAGTTGGTTGTTTTGCATACAACACCTTCCTTGTACAGTAAGTTTTGGTGCATGCTTGGAGGTAGTGTGGAGGTTTGGACACAGAACATTCTACATTGGTTCATTCAGGGTCAAACTCATTTTGGCAAGCCAAGAGGTGCTAAAATGAGTTTGGCCCTCACTGAAATGAAATAGGTTGCTCTTCATTCAAATTTAAACACAACCTCAGCATGCACCACAAGTGGAAAGAAAGTATTGATATTGCATGCAAACATCCAATGGAGATTAGGGGATCAACTCCAGACAAAAAGTCCCATTGACTTTAAGGGCAACTCTCTTGTATCTGATTGTGTACCTCTTTGGCCAATCTTACAATTATTTCTCAACCTAAAGCCCTAAACCTTAAAACCAATCATACTTATATAGTATACGCAATTTGTGTTTCCAGACAACGCGTTTGTTTGTGTGTTGGGAGAGGAGTGGAGCTAAGGCAGGCAAGGAGCAATCATGGCATGAAATTGCGCGGCCTCAAGTTCATGGGCATGATCTCAATTGCATGACAATAGTGAAAGGTCCAGGGAACCATCGTTATGTGAGTGGAGCAGACGAGAAGGTTGCAAGAGTGTTTGAAGCTCCTGGAGCTTTTCTAGACAGTCTGGCGGTTTTTACAGGAAACTCGAATGCTGATGGATTTAAGAGGGAGGATGTTCAGATCGTTGGAGCAAACATGTCTGCACTTGGATTGTCCCAAAGGCCAATCTATTTGCAAGGTAAAGCAATTGTGTGTATTTGTTTCAAATAATTTTACTAGCAACTATTATATGGAGATGAAGGTACTGTACGTGCATGATAGATTGGACAGGTTTTTGCCTAATATTAAAATTTCTTATGATCTACATAGAGGACTTAGGCACCTCGTATAATTTTTTCAAAAGTCTGAACATGTAGACCTGGAAATGTTTTTACATACTTTCAACACTTCATTATTTGAAGAAGTTAGAGTACTGGGCTTGATGAACATGTGTATTGATAGCGTGTGATTTCTTTGAAGGTAAGTTGGCATTGTCAGTAAGTATTTGGCACGTACATGCATTCCAGTTTTGTTAGATACATGTATTTTACACATTTTATAAATACTTGTTCATTTAGGGAAATTTCTCAATGGTAGGCAAACTTGCTCTACTATATCTTACTATATCAACAATTTCTTTAGTTATCCTAAAATTTTAAACAATCAAAATAATATGTAACCTACTCTTAATCTGACCTGCATCAAAGGTGATGATAAGAAATAAGGTTATGGATACCCAAAACCAACACCTGACCTAAAACTGACACTTAGAAATTTTGTACAATAGGTACATATTGACTATGAGGATGTTCACAGTCTGAACATCTAATACAGGTGTTGGTTTTAGGTTGCCCTTATAAGTTTTGCATACGGTATCTGATCGAACCGCTCCTTAGTGTGTTGGAATCCTCTTGATCTTTGGCTAAAGAAAGCATATAAATTGGACCATTCTAATAATAGAAAAATATGCTCAGCGCTTATTCTTTAGGTTTCAGGTGTGCTTACCTTGTGTGGCCCTGGTTTGAATGAGGACAGGAACAGGAGCGGTCAGCAGGGATAGTGGTAATGCTGAGTTGGACCCAATGGATGATATACCAGAAGCTCGGCCATCTGTTCTAACAGAACCACCATTTGAGGAACATTTGGCTCACCACACTCTTTGGCCTGAGACCCACAAGCTGTATGGTCATGGCAATGAGCTTTTTGCTATGTGCTGTGATTATTCTGGCCAACTTCTTGCAACAGCATGTAAGGTACTTGAAATTATAATCTGTTCCAAGAATTTATTTTAATTTGTGTTTTAATTGCATGATGTTGGCACCTGGAGCAGTCTCTTCCAGGTTGAGGCTAATCAGTCTTTACTGGAGTACATGCAGGCACAAACAATGAATGTGGCTGAGATTTGGCTATGGCATGTCAACACTTGGAGGGTTGCAGGCCGACTGCAGTCACATACTCTGACAGTAACTCAGTTAGAGTTTTCTCATGATAATCGTTTCCTACTGTCTGTTTCTCGAGATCGCCACTTTTCTGTATTTTACCTGGATAAGACAGGTAATTCTTACTCCCTCTTTCTATGTTGTGGTCCCTGCTTATAATACCTGCATATATACACAATGCACCTATATTTTAAGGATCATTATAGTACAAAGGTGGTCATGGTCATGGTTGTGGTTGTTGTTATCCACCCCAATCAACCTCAACTAAAAGTTTTTATCTACACTTGCCTTGTGCAGATCCTTGTGGTTGTGATTGATGGTGGGATTGGTCTTTTAAGCCCAATCTATCATTGGTTTAGGTCTTGAGCTGGAGAGGAAATTAAAGTGATTAGGATCCTTGTTGGCTTTGGATTGTAGTGTTAAATAGGGTGCCTCCTCAACTTTCTCCCTGGACCTTGGCCTTGAAGCTCTTTAGTGATGCCACATGAGCATGAACAATCACCCCAAGGATGGTTAACCACAAAGAGTAGGGGGATTGATGGGGTAAAGGGTGATCGTGGGGTTGGTTAACATTCATTATGGCTTTTCCATGGAAATAGAACTAAAGAAAGTAAACCACTACCACTACCACAACCACAACCACCCCTAGTGTAAATGGTGTGTGGTTAGGTGTGGATTTAAGAACAGACACCCAAAAAGCATACATTTAACAGAGACTGGAGAACATGCTCAAATTTTGCTACTCATTCTAGGCACATAATTGGGGGGACTTATATGTTCTTGTAGTAAGAAAGAGAAATTTCACTTTGATAATGAACAAGATACTTATAATATGAGCTTAAAATATATGAGGAAAATGGCTACGACCTCGTTTGCATTTGCTAATCGTCTTACCCTAATTGCCTGTTAAATATCATAAGGCAATTGGGTGGAGAGCTAATATTGTCCGTTTTAGGGCCACTTTACCTTAGTTATGCAGTATATTACTTATGTCAATGTTTGTTTGGGTATCAATGTGGACAGGCACTGGAGAAGACAAGGTCCAACACAAACTACTGGCAAAAGTGGAAGCTCACAAGCGTATTATTTGGACGTGCTCGTGGAGTTCATGTGATCACTTTTTTGCCACCGGTTCACGTGATAAGACCGTTAAAATATGGGAGCTTCTACAAAACACTGAAGACAGCTTTCAAGTGAGGCTGAACACAACACTCCCAGTGTTCAAGAGCAGTGTAACTGCTCTGGCTTGGGCCCCATACACAGCCTCCTTGGAGAAATCCTATATACTTGCTGTAGGTAAGGAAGATGGCAGTCTTGAGCTATGGAAGGCAAACCCGACACTGGAAAATCCAAGTCTATCTCATCAACAGGGGATCATGAGAAAGCTAGAAATGAACTGTTGCTCAAGACTGGATACTTATTTATGTCATGCAGCTACTATACACCGTCTTTGTTGGAGAAAGAAACCTGCCTTTGTGAAAGGTGATGAACATGCTGCTGTTGTGCCAAACGACAAACAAATGTTGCAGTTGGCTTCATGTGGAGCTGACCACACAATAAGGATGTTTAATGTTAACTTCTAGTGACAACCTGTTACTTGAAGAATTATACACTAAGTAAATTGCTTGCGAAAACAGGCAAATCAATTTGGAATTGCTCCACTTCAACCACAACGGAACGCCTATCATTCACTGATGTGGATGCTGTAGCTGTTCTTGTTGGTGTGTTGTACACCTATCTTGTCTGTTGGTTACAGAATAGTGTGTGGATGCAATTTTCAATCATCAAGAGATAATGTTTTCAGGCTGATGCAGATGTGATGGTTTCAAGATGATAATTACTTGCAAGCCTAAGCAAGCAGCAGCTTTAGCTAGAAGCTTTACAACATTGTGAGGCAGTCAGGAATCTTTGTTCTGGGGCAGAAGAAATGCTTAAAATACAATTGCAGATAGTTGGAAGTTAACCAGTAGTTCAGTGTACACTTGACCTCATTCTGACTGTCAGTGTGTAAACCAGTTTGCAGCTCACATGTATTCATAGTTATTATATTGTTGTGTACCAAAATCTAAGTGGGCCGCAACCAAACACTTTTCTCTCTGCACCTACTTCTTGTAGGATATGAAACACACACAAGTAGTGTAATATGTTCAGCAAATCCAAGTTCGTGCCTGCAGCCATTTTCACTTGAATATCTTATTTATTATCGAAGTGGAGATTATTGAGCTCTTTACATGGTCATATAGCGTGCCAACATCAACCCCCCCCCCCCCCCCCCCCCCCCCACACACACACACACACAACCCCCAATTATGTCAACTAGGTATGGAGCCTAGAATGGTTGACATATTTTGGGTTGACATACTTTTGTCTTTTTGTTGTCTGTTCTAAGAGATTGGTGTCCACCAATCTACCTTGGTTCCTTTGACAATTCTGTTCCCCCTGGACATTATGCTTTCAGAACTGAAGACCACACATTAATCAAGGTTGGGCCAAGCCAGCAAGATTTGTTTTTAGTAAACTGCTAGACAGATGTTCATCTGGAAAAATCATTAGAGTGGTGGTAATAAGTACAACCATATCTTTTTTTTGGCATTGATGATTGATCCAACCAATTGTCAATTATCAATCTTCAATGGCAACCAATTATCAATGTCAAATCAATGCCAACCAATTTATCCTCATCTATTCACATGAAGCAAGCTCATGCCGAAGTTGTGAGATGGTCGAGTCTGTGCGGGTGTGACAGCACTTCATGACTTCCGAGATCCTTCATGTGCATTAAAATGAACTCCCTGTATGAGTAGAAAGTGAACGGTTTGTACTTGGTTGGACAATCCTCGCTGATGAGCTCCGCAAGCGGGGCTACAATGACGTCATCATCTTGAGACAGAAAGAAAACCGTTGAAAGCCGTGGCTGGATGGAATTTAAAGCAACTCTGTGATACATGCTCTTATATTGTCCATTGGTCCATGCCTGCACACCGCCACGCTAAGTAAGCAAGCAAATCCAAAATGAGGCTGGAGCCAGTTTCCTCATCATTTTTGGAGCTCAGAGGAATAACTTATTATCACAGTGAGAGTTCCCTTTTCCTCTTTGAAATGATCATACACCTAAGGTGTGTGCCAGTTGTTATTTGGTTATTTTTCTTAATCGGACACCCTATATTCGATTGGTGTATGATTTGGTGAGGATGAAAGAACATCACCATGTTTAGATGAGATTGGATTACGTTTTCAAGTATTATCAATTACTCCACATTCAATAGTGAACACACAAAAAGGGTGGACCTATGTATTTAATTAAGGAATGGACAAACACGCACTTATGATAACCATAACTAAATCAGGGGAGGTTCAATTTCAATTTGGTTTCGTTGATGTTTCATCATAGACTTGCTAGATTTATAACACATAACTTAAGATATAAATTTGATCAATTAAAGATGGAGATCAAGATAAACAAGCCACTTAACACATGCATACCTTACATAACATTACTCAACACTAGGTGCTGTGTCCTTAGTGCTGGGATTTTTGAAACTATGATTTCTCACTTATGTTGGATTGCCTTTGCAAGATGAATAGTACTCAACTTGAACATTGTTCACTTTACAAGGGTGAACATGCAAGTGGCTTTCGTCAGTTTGAATCTAGAAAAAAAAAATTCAGAGTTAGAGTTAAAGTTTCTAGCTAGCCAACTTGATGGCCGTTGCCTACCTACCACATTTGTAGATCAACTATTCTCCACCAACTAGGCATGCCACATTCTGAGATCCACTTCATTATCAAGTTGGTGTCTGGGAATACTCTGTGAGGAATTCGCGCGAGCTACTAGAGCTCCCTCTATAGAAAAGGACTAGCCCTAGTAGGATGTCAAATGTTATGTAAGTCCCCCCCAATAATGTTGATTATTGAATCTAGAATAGTCAACCGAATGCGAACATGTAGTCCAAATTCCTATAAACACATATCTTGGTGTTTGTTCTTAGAATTCACACTTAACCACACACCACTCAAATATAGGTGTCCAATTAAGATAAGTGACTCAATCAGGCCCAGTCACCTTAATCCGAATCACAAACCCTAACGAAAGACCTGCAAGTTGCAACCTGGTAATGCAGAGCTCAGATACAAAATTTAACTCAAAAGAGGAAACTGAACAACATCAAGGAGAAATGATGACAACAAGTCAGCTTAAGTGCCAGAAATAGGAATAAAAATCTATGCACTTAGTGTCAGTCTTCTCAAGAGATGATGATGGTCGGCACTCCTATGACTTACATTACATCAGTTTTTTTGATCAAGGGTTTTGACACTTTGTCGATTGTTAAAAATAAGTTACACTAACCTTCACCACGTCCAGGAGGTTGTGAGTCAGAGAGTGAACCAATTTTTGATGTCTTTCTTTGTTGATGAACTTCTGTGCTGTCTCAATAAAAATCCATGCATTTGCTTATTTCTGGCAACAGAGTTATCCTTTAAGTCAATGGGACTGTTCATCGGGAGTTGGTCCCCTATGGTCTTTCATAACTTATTTTGCACACAAAATCCATAATATGCTCAGAGGTAGTGTTTGAACTTTTAAATTGAATGAAGAGCAACCAAATTCTGTCCATTGAGGGTCAAACACATTTTAGAGCCTCTTGACATGCCAAAAATGAGTTCGATCCTCACTGAACATATGTAGAATATTTTGCATTCGAACTTTTAGTCTACCTCCAAGAATGCAACGAAATTTTACTGAACATGGAAGGTCTTGTATGCAAAATAACCAATTCCATACCAAAAGCCATGATGAGTTATACACCAATCGCACATGGTGAACTTTGGACAATTTGGAATGTATTGACCCTCCGACAAGTTGGGGGGCCACTTTTTAGTGCTTGTTAACATTGGACGATAAAGAATATCTTATGTCCAATTGCGGTATTCTATACGGTTATCAAACATTCTGAGATGTTTGACGACTCTCAAAACATAATAAGACAGAACGACCAAGTTATCTTCCTCGTCACAAATCACAGCTTGTGGTTAATGACAACTTTTATTGGTTTCTCATCCTCATGTGCGAGTCATGACTTTCTACTGGAACACTTTACCCAAACATTGGATGTTTTGGAACGCTTGACGTCTCAAATTTTTTTTGAACACTCGCACACGGGAGGCTACTTCTAAAAACCATTGAATATTCCGAAACATCTGACATTCGGTGTGTGTGAGTGTGTGTTAAGGTATGTGGGTGTTATTCAATTACTTTTCTTAATTGGACACTTATATTTGACAGGTGTGTGGTTTGACGACAATGAAAGAACAAACATCATAATACACATGTTCAAAAGAGTCTGGACTACGTCTTCAAATTTTTTCAACTACTCTAGACTCGATGGTGAACACAATTAGGAAGACTTATGTATTCAGTTAAAGAAACAACAAACATGCACTTCCGATAACCATGCGTAACTAAATCAGGGAAGGTTTCAATCTGGTTGTTGCTGATGCTTCATCATAGATTTGCTAAAATGCAACACAAGTTTCGTTGCGTTAATCTCTCGGGTAGAAGTTGGAGACCATGAATAACAAAGCGAATAACACCCACATACTTTAGAGGATAACTCGAATGTCTTTGAACATTCGGACCCCATGAAAAACCATCAGTCATGCTTTGACATCATTAAATGATTGTCTGAGATGGAGTGTGGTGGAAGAATCACCTGTAATGTGTCCCCAATGTTGACAACAAGTGCACCGGGGAGTGGCCGAATGCCCATCCACTTGCGATCCTTGAGCACCTGGAGACCGCCCACATCATCTTGCGACAAGATTGTCAAAACCCATGGGTCGGTGTGTGCTCCGATGCCGATGGCCAGGTCCGGCCTCTGGCAAGTAGGGTAGTGGTTCCAGCGGTAGAAAGATGGGTTGTTAGGGGTGCGGCTAAAATGCTGGTTGAGGCAAGTTGGAGGCAATCCTAACCCTTCCATCAAGAGCGCCAGGAGCTCTCGTGATATCACTTCCATGTGCTCCAGGTACTTGTTCACATCGGCACTGCGCAGTAATTCAATTCAATTCAATTCAATACGACATAGCATGCATTAACGTCGACGTCATAACATAACATTAAGTTCGCTTGCTTGTCATCACACACATGTATCGATATGTAGCACTTGGAGTTGGACTGTGAGAAATTAACATCATCATTCTTGGGAGTTTTTTTGCTTTCTTCAAAATCCTCTTGACGCTCTGAAGAATTTCAACCTCGATGTCGTAACATAAGTTCAAGGTTTGTCTTGCAGTTCACACATTCACGTGTCAAAATGCAGCATTTGGAGTTGAACTGTGAGAAATTAACGTCATTCTTGGGAGTTTTTTTCTTTCCTAATAATCCTCTTGACGACGCTCTGAAGAAATGCAACCTCAATGTCATAGCATGAAGTCTAAGGTCTTCCTTGCAGGTCACACACATATTAGAATGCAGCATTTGGAGTTGGACTGTGAGAAATTAACATCATTCTTGGAATTTTTTTCTCTCCTAATAATCCTCTTGACGACGCTCTCAAGAAGATGCAAATACGAGACAAATGCAACCTCGATGTCATACAATAAGTCTAAAGTTCGCTTGCACTACACACGCTATCGAATTCCAGCATTTGGAGTTGGACTGTGAGAATTTGAATTCTTAGGAGCATTTTCTTCCCTGATGAACCTCTTGACGACGCTCTGAAGAAGCAAACCCGACATTAATTGCAACCTCGACATTCTTGGGAGTCTTACTCTCCTAAGATTCCTCTGATAGCAAGACGGGCAAGTAACTGCATGAAAATTCAGCTGATTAGGCTTTAGTAATTTGCAAACCTCACTCTTGCACCCCTGTCTTCTTCTTCACCTGCTGGCCACATCTGCTCACCGAACCACTTGACATTCTCAGGAGGCCACAGCATGAACAGTGCCTCATTCCATGACTTCCCATACTTGATGCCTTCCCTGTAGCCATCGAGCTTTTTAGAAGTGCTACCCTGGATTTGCACCTTCTCCTCAACAGGTTTGGCGAAGAAACTCCACGCATGCTCCTCATTCCTTTTCAAAAGATCACCAGGCACCCCATGGTTCACGATCTGAAAGAAACCCCATGTCTCTGCCGCAATTGCAATCTTAGCCACAGTTTGCTTCCTCAATGCTTCATCCTCCCCCTTGTGGACATTCGCCAAGTCTATCACTGGAAATTCCTCGCCATCAGCAAACTGGTTATGTGGAACGGTCACTCTTGCCGATTCTGGTAACACAAAATCTTCGAGGGTTAAGTTGCCCAGCAGATACGGCTGGCTTAGATCTTGTACACCAAAATCGCTGGCCTTCATGTCAGTTGATAGGTCAGGAGACCCCAAGTCTCTGAGCGGTTCGCTGGCCATAATTATGCAGGAGCAATACTACCATAAGCTTTGAAATGCGAACCGATTGCGAGATTTCTTAAGCATCTGCCAGAGTCATGAAGATCCATAGGTTTATTGCAGAGTGCAAACTTCAGACTGCCACAGGCAACGAGCATCCACACAAACGGCAACACAGATTCTTCTCGAAGCCTATCCTTAACTTTCCCTGGAATCCTGCCCTCAAAAGAGATTCGATCAGGCCCACAATCTGGAGGTTGTAAGATTCGCAGACTGGGAAGATGCCTAAAGTTTAGATTCGATTCGATTCTTAGCCCAGCTTTCTTGTATCGCGACGCCAAGAATTCACATGCCCCTCCGTCACTTTGAGGTCATTTGCAAACCACATTCAAGCCAGCATCAGATACCTGCCATAGTTGTGGGGAACATCATTTTTTCTGTTTTGTATCTCTTTTGTCAGAATCATCACGAGTTCTTGAATTACTTCCACCGCTTCCTTGGGTTGTTCAGTCGATCCTTCTGTAAATTGAAGAATTTACATTTTGGATCATAGTGAATCCCACACATAAATATTCCGGACCCAGCTTTTTCGCTTTACCGTGCCTCTTTTAAAAAAAGTTATCTCCTATTTTGGCTCTCTTTTGGCTCCGTTTGAGTCGCATTCTTCTGCATTCAGAAACTCCAATACCTCAAACTCTGAAGGAAATTTCAAGGAGTTTGTAACACTTCACCACATCAATTACGTAAATCTCTTTAGGATACTGTCACTCTTCAAGGTGACAGGAAGGGTGGGCTATGGTCAATCAAATTGAATGTTCTTTGAATTATCAATCTGTTGTCAAACAATCTCGAACTGAGGTAAGTATAGTATGTATACTAACAATCAGATTGTCATGCTTGTTCAATATTCAAAATGACATCTGCACTGTGACCTCGCACCTGCATCTCGGAATTAACAGTCCTCCGGCTAGAATCACCATGATTCGAAATAATTTGAAGGCTGAATCGCGTTTGATGCTAAGTTAATCCGGTACCCAATATTCCTCGAGATCATCAAGACGTTAGATTTCTTGCAAGCAGTTATGAAAGCTCGGAGTAAAGACACCTGGGCGGTTGACGAGGCCCACATTGATTGAAAATCCAATATCCGTGGGCATCCCACAATCAAAGTATTGCATATTGCACTTGACACGAGCCACTCATGAGCAAGTTTAAGGACGATTCCTTCATTATTCGAACATCTCATCATCTTTGCAGCTTCCTACGTGACAAGATTACACTAAATATACCAATTAGTGAGTGTGGGAAATTAGTCAAGGTGATACTAAATTCCTTTACACTATGATTAGTGCCACCAAAAGATCTTAGATTTAAGACTAGGAAGCATAGTTCATCTCAGCATTTGGCACTATTCACCTAAAATACCAACCCTTGGCATAAAAGTATTGGCACTTGACATGAAAACACTGGAACTTGGCACTAATTACTAAATGTATTGGCACTTGTTATAATTCATTAACAAGCATGTGCTGTGCACTAATCACAAGTACGCATTATGTTTTTTGAAATCTATGGATATGAGCATAGAATTTATGTAGTCATGAATTTAGTGTCACTCAATAGCAACTTTAGCCCTTGATAACTTTGAGATTTGACTAGATTGTGAGTGTGACTTGAATTAGTACCACCCTCACTAATTGGTATATTTAGTGTAGGTAGTTAATGCCCTTTCTTCATGCGACTTTGGCCCTACAACCTTCAACCCTAAGCAGGTGAATGCTCTACTTTGCTTTGCATGGAGCAGGAGCTGAGCAACTAGGGGAAATAGTCATCATCATCATCAAATGATGTGTATGTTCTCTGAAATGCCATTACAATCAAGTTCCCCGTACATCGATGATCACAGCACACGATGAATTCATGTTAACCACGAGTCACGCAAAGTGCCGTTAGTTGTAAAATTAGAGAATGGTGAGCTTCTAGACTTGGAAGTTCTTATCTTACGCATTTAGTGAGAAGTGTCATTCTCATATAACAAGCGGAATATATATGACTTGATTTGAATGTTATGGCACGGCAACAGTCGTCTCCGTGGAACAATGATATGTAACAGCCCCCTAGCTCACAGTTGCAAAATTGTGATACCTGTGTGCATAATAACTATACAAGAGATTTTGAGTCGATTAACCCTGATTGTACGATCGGCAAATTACTGCCTCTACTTACTGTCGGGAGAAAACTGATCATGATTGTGGGTTTTCACCTCAAAGCGGAAGGTAATATTAACATAAAACTCGACTCACGGTGATCAATCAATTGCATATATATCAAGTTCCAAAGCATCGGAATCAGATCCCATTTGATTTGCATCATATAACTACGCATACAATCTCTGTCGTGTCCAACATCCCGTGTTCTTTACCTGGGTATGAGTATGTGATCACGTAACTGTATGTAAAAACTCTGAGGTAAGGAAACCTCATCAAACAATAAATCAGTGAACCGGATGTCTCATCATTTACAAGGCGAACAGTTGCTACATTTATAAGAGTTCAAATTGACATTCTCAATGCCTGCGGCCAAATACTTCTTGCAAAGGTTGCAGCAGCAGCATGGTAATTAATAACTTCTTTTTATCACATCGGCAATGATCGATCATCATCATGATCAGCACTGTGACTACTGCTGCCTATGCTCATGAAGTATTTCGTCTTGCATCATCACAACACATGTACCCCTACTGCTACGGTTATAAGCTGGTGAGTGCAGTGGTCAATTACCGTAACCCTGTATGAATGTCTTAACTGGTGGATCACTTTGCACCGTGATGATCACTAGAAGAAATCCAAGTGTAACCTAGTACTAATTAATTAATTACCTCAACTCGATCGTCAACCCCACAATCCAGGGGTTTGGTGCCTGGGAAATTAGGTATTTATCATGACTTCAGAGCCTGCGTGACACTGATCGATCTTCTAAGTAAGAAGGAGGAGGCAGAATTAGCTGCAGCTCTATCTATCTGTAACCACTAGTAGTACAATTAGGTCCAACTCTGGTCGACATCTAGGTAGCAGCTGCATGCTCGGAAAAAAGAGCAAATTATGCTGCTACAAATTAATGAGCCTCTGATCAAACATACTGTCAATATCCGAAACATAATGCATGTCTGTCTGTCATCAAGCCGACGAACATAATCATCTTCATCATCATCAGCAAGACCTGCTTAATTAATTTGCAAACAATTATATATTATTAATTCCTACAGAAGCTCTTTGTAGCCTAGTGGTGAGACGGCATTGGAGACAGGGAGGAGGCAGTGGGGCTGCAAAGCTCCACTGGATGAATCTGAGCAAGGGGATTCCGGCGGCCTTCTGCTACCATCGACCGGCTTTGTGCTTCCCTTGTAAGTATACATGTGGGCAAAAATGATGAAAGCGAAGAGGTTGACGAAACTGAGACCTGCAAGGAGCCAGTAGAAGTAGTCCATGTGGCTTTGATTCAGGTCGTTACCAATCCAGCCGCCGTTGGCATTGTAGGTGATCTTGGTCACAATGGACACCAACAGGCTGCTTAGGAAACTGCCAACGGCCACAGTGCTGAGGTAAAGCGCATTACCCAAGCTACGCATGGAATCTGGTGCCTGGTCCAGGAAAAACTCCATCTGCCCCACCGAGAGAAACACCTCACAAACCCCTGTCAACATGTACTGAGGTAGAAGCCAGAAGATTGACATGGGTAGAGTGGTGCCCCCGGGAACATCAAGAGAGTGTGCGAGGTTAAGCCTCCGCATCTCCACCAGAGCGGCGACGGTGATGGAGATTGTGGAAATTACTTGTCCAACTCCAATCCTCTGTAACATGGTTAACCCTCGCTCGTCTCCGGTGATTCGGCGGGCGAATGGCACGAAAAACTTATCATACAAGGGTAAGAAGATGCAGATCGTCAGGGTGACGAACAGAGGCATGGAGGCTGCGGGGATCTGGAAGTGGGATCCCAGTTGTTTGTTCAATGTTGTGCCCTGGTTCAGAAACAGAGTGCCAACTTGGGCAAACACTGCAGAGAACATCAAGTTGGTCACCCAGATGGGAAGCATCCGCACCAGCAATTTCACCTCCTCGACTTGCGTCACGGTGCACAGCCTCCAGGGGTTAGGTTTAATCACTTCGTCGAATCGGAACACTCGGTCATGCTCCACCGTCGGTAAGGCGGCTTTATCCAGAAACCTGCAAATTTCACAAGTGAGTTATTGAGCTCAAGCATGTCAACCACATGATAGTGTCGATTATATGTAATCGACAAAAATTCACCAACCTGTGCACGTGTCTCGAAATTCAATCGATCCCTTTCCTAATTTGTTGGAGGTTATGTCCCTAAAACAGTTGCCGTAATCTCCACATGCTTTGTCGTGGTTTAGAGATTTCCGCAGACACAATTGCAACCGAGAGTGGCGCCATGGCCAACAGCTTCATAATTGGACACCCAGGTTTTTTGAGACACGACGTGGCGTTTGTTTACAAGAATGTATGACAGTTAGCTTTCTAAAGGACTTTTCATGGTTCGACATAATTTCCTGCGGATATGTCATCCTATACCGTAACGTCCGACCGTTAAGCAACTCATTAGCCCTATTGAACTGGATTAATTAGGAGACTCACCGGAGGCCTGGAGAATGTGGAATCAATTTCCCGGCACCCTGATTCAGAGCTTCCTTGTCATCGAGCTCATGGAGGAGCTCGACATTGGAAGGGACGGAGGCCCTCCAATTACAAGCAGCCGAGACGATGACTTGCGCAACGCGGGTGAAAGGGCTTCCCGAACGCATGATGTGCGTTCGGAACATGGGTGTTCCGATGAAATAAGCCATAGTGGCAAGGCCCGAAATGGCAGTTGGAATACCGTAACCCCATGACCAACCTATGGTGTCCTGTACATACACTAATATGCTCACGGAGAGCATGGTGCCGAAGCTGATACTCACAAACCACCAATTCGGAAATGACATCTTGCGCTTCGCCTCCACAGGGTCGCTCTCATCGAATTGATCCCCTGCGAATGCACTCACACATGACTTGATCCCTCCAGCTCCCATGGCCATCATGTACAATGCGAAATAGAAAAAGCCAATTTGTAATTTGGTCGCCGGTGGACATAACTTGTTCATATCTCCTGGGCTCCTCTGACAGTCTGGCGGCTTCAGTGATGGCAAGGTTACCGACATTGTTACAAAGATCAGTGCCTGCAGATCCCACAACCCATGCCGAATTACGTAACATGCAGAGTGGACGAGATTTGACATTGCAGCACCCTGTTTGGCTGGAATGAAATTTAAGCAGTATGCTCCAGAGATCGATGGACGTTAACGCGGTATTTTCGTTTATAGTTGATGAAACAAGAACCATGCTTACCAGGAAATACCCGCAAGAAAATGTGGCGAGAGTCAAGTAGCGTCCCAAATAAGCATCTGCAATGAAGGCTCCAATAAGAGGAGTCATGAACGTTGTGCCGGACCAGTTGTTGACATTTCTGGCAGACACCGATATATCCTCTCGAAGCACGGTGGTAAGATAGATGACTAAATTGGACGATATGGCATAGAATGCAACCCTCTCACTCACTTCGCATCCTGCATCATCACAATTACAAATCGCAGCGTAGCAAAAATGTCAGAGGCTTATGCTGTAGGTTAGATAACCTACAGATAGAGTCATCATGGTCACATCGATCTTCGGAGCCAGGGCTTTTTCCTAAGCTACGTACCCAATTTTTGCTTCTGTAGGCTAAGAGTAACATGCTTTCTTGGCTGAGCACTAGTACTGATTCCTTTGGAGCGACTGTGATCAACCACGTTGCAATTTCTGATTGATCAGGCATGGGGGATTATAGCGGCTCAAATTTTGGTACTATTCTGCACTGTGATGGGACATGAAATTTTCTGAAAGTATAGATGATAGATCGGATAGTATTAGATTACTGGTTCTGATGAGCTTTTGCACACACTCTCTATATTTCTAGCCGAAGTTGCATGATCATGAGAAATTGGGTGAACAGTAGACCAAATTACCAAATATCAACCAGCATGCCTTCCAATTCCCTGTTCTACTCTTAATGGAAGGCCGTCCACGAATGTCTACAGCGCCATCAGCTACCACATCCTGAATCTCATCCGCCGCTTGCAGATTCCCGTCTGCATGACTCATCTCCGAGTCGCCCGGCGTCTGATTGTATGACACCGCAATGGCATTCAGCTCCTTGAGCATCTCCAGTTCTCCACTGTCGCCGCCGTTGTCCAGCTCCTCCAGCGGCGCCATGATATTCGCCGCGGGTAAAAACTGTTTTGCCTGTTCCGCCGAACCATGACCACCCACCCACTATCAGGCAGATCTACTAAATTAAATCTCATCAACTTCAACGTGATCATGAAGACTGTCAGACCATTCTCAAGCCCCGCAGTAATAATAATTCCTTCCGGCAGGCTATCTACAGTAGTATTGTCCCGTTCCTCTCCCCGCAGATGATCAGAGACTTGATGATGAAACCATCATGATCACCATCAGCATCTTAACCATCTCCCAGAACAAGAAAACCTCATTGGATCGATCATGATCACATCACATCACAAATGCATGCCCACAGTAATATCCTCACGCCCATAACCCGTCACCTTCTTGGGTTTCTTCTGATGACATACACCATACATGAGACTACCTCCTTCTCCTCCTCCTGCAACCATATGCATCAAAGCCACAAAAACCCACAACCTGAACAACTTAAACGACGACGACGACGGTCATAATACACCTATGCCTACACATTATTGACACATGCAAATTGAACCTCATTCCACAATGTCATGCACAGACATGGAGAGAGACCTGGCAATTAGCGCAGAAGCGCTGCAGCGGCTGCTGCTACTGCTGATAGCTGTGACGCAGATAGATGATAACAACAGCGGCCTGCAATAGTACTATAAATCCTCTGAGCCCACTGCCCTGCCACCGGTCCTCCTCCCCCGGGTGACCCGCCGGGTAGCTAGTCACCTTGGCCGTTCCGAGAGCACAACCGGCCGGCTAGCAGCCGTTACTGGTTCTGGCTGCAGGCCCCCATCCAAGGCTGCTGCTCCTCCTCCTCCTCTAGTATCATGTAGTCCTACGTCAGTTTCCTTTGTCGCCCCGCCGCATAAAGCAAGCTAAACCCCCCCTCCCCCCCCCCCCCCCTTCCCGCCCACCCTCGAGTTTCACTTTTCATCGCCCCTGTCAAACTGCTCATGCGGTTGCTGCTGCAGCAAGCCCCTCATGTGCAGCAAGCATTTGGATGTGGTCCTGCCATGGCCATGAATAAGAAGAATTGTTCATCAACTACCGCCTCTCGATGTTGAACTCCTCTGGATCTGTCCATTGATGATTCATCTAAGTGTAGCTACAGTTGCTGTTGTTGCTGCTGCAGGCTTGAAGGCATGAATGGCTGAACATGCAAGAGGAAGGCGGTGGTGGTAGCTGCTCCAGCAGTAGCATGCATGGCGGATACTTGCTGTAGCCTGTTGCTTACAAGGAAACTTACTCTCTTAACTTTTTCACTTAACTTACTCGCTTCCTTCCTTACCCATGTTTCCCATTGAATCAAGCAGCGTTTGGGCGGGTGTTGTGTGGGGTGTGTGTGTTCACGAGATCTGCCATGCTTTTCCACTCGGTGCTGTCTGGCCCCACCGCACAGCTGCAGCCTGTGGTACCATCCCAATTAGTATCTTCGATCGCGAGCTGTACCGCCCCCTTCCCCTCCACAAGCAGCACCATTCACACCCTCCCCCACCTCCCCTGCAAGGACAACCAAATTGCTGCAGCTCCCCATGAGTGCTCCTGCACCATCCCCAAGCTCCCTACTAACCATTCAATCTGACACTAGTTGCGGTACTGCAGCAACTCACTAAGAACCCAAAAACTGTCAGGCTTAGGGCCTGTGTACACTACGGTGGAGAAGGCCTCCGGTCGGTCAAGAATGCTTGGCCAAGACATGGTTATATGAGGCAAATGGTGGATGTGCCGGAGAAGAATCAAAGGCAATAAAATATTTCTTAAGGAGTCTTGACCGGTTGAAGTTTAAACACCTAGAGGAGAAGTTTAGCGGAGAAGTCCACCGGAGAAGTCCATCGGTGAAGAGAAGTTCACCTAATGGTGAAGATTTTTTGTGATGAAAAACCATAATTCTCTACATTCACATTGTATCAAAAGATTTCAACAAGAATTGTGTTCATAAGAATTGTGTAATATAATGTTCAATTTTATTCAAAAGATTATGAAAATTGCCAAATTGCCAATTGTCAAGTTTGGCCCATGTAGGAAATAAATGTCTCCTTGGGTGTTTAAGAATGTTTAAGCACTTCCTGGAAATTGCCTTGAGGGCTCAAAATAATTCTCACTACCAATGAGGTCATCCTCATCTTGGCTACTACCAAACTGAAATTGTGAGTAACCAGCCATTGCGAAAAAAAATTGCACAAAAAAAAATCGCTAAGGAGCTACTACAACAAAGAGAGAGAGAGAGAGAGAGAGAGAGAGAGAGAAGCTTGCCAACACCTTAGGTTTTGAAAAAAACCAGATCTGAAATCTACGGTCCAGATCTGTTTTTGAAATTTAATTTTTTATTGAGTTGGGCTTCTCCGGAGGAGGAGTTTCTTGTCCTGCCTCTTCAGGCCAGAGAAGCCCAACTCCAAAAAGTGCCGCCATGTAGGCGGCCATGTCATTTTATCATCCATGAGAAAAGTTCACCACTGTTGTTTTCTTCACCTAGTGTAAACACCCACCGGTCAGGAGTTGCATTTTCAACCAATCACAATTGAGAAACGCCCTTTTTTTCATGACCGGTGGACTTCTCCACCGTAGTGTAAACCGGCCCTTAGTATTGCACCTTGTCAGTGACCGCGGTGGTCCTTAAACCCTAAACCTTAAGTTACAACTTATGTTAGGAATATGTTATTATGTTTTTGATCGATGTTGGTGGTTTTCATGCTGCAGCTTCCCATGTATGAGTGCTCCAAGGTTCCCAGGTCTCCACTAAAGCATTTCCTGCCACTAGTTATACTGCAACTCTCTAAATCCAAAATTATAAGGCTTTACATGCAACCTGTGAGGTGACCGCCTTCAAGTGGCCTTAAACCCTAACCCTTAAACTCATGTTAGAAAATTTATATATTTGTGATCAAGTTCAATACCCCCCATGCTGCACCTCCTCATGGGTGCTCCATAATTATCCCCAGCTCCCTCACTAACCAGTTCTGCCACTAGTTGTATTGCAACTCACCAACCCAAAATCACAAGGCTTATGCAACTTGTGAGTGAACACTATGTGGCCTTTCCAAAGTCATTATGTTAGGATTATATATAGTATTGATGTTTGTTCCTGTGTTGCAGGTCCCCACATGTGCTCCAAGGCTCCTAGCTCCCCACTAACTAATTCATACCACTAGCGGAAGTGTAACTTCTTATAACAATAATTAGTCGCATTTGTATGTTCCTGACATGATTTATTATAATTAAGCTCAAAAATCATGTTAGGAATATACAAATGTGTTATTTATTGGATGTTTGTTCCCATGCTGCAGCTCCTCATGAGTGCTCCAAGATCCCCAGCTCCCTATGAACCATTTTCACCACCAGTTGTACTGCAACTCACTAACCCAAAATCACAAGGCAAGTGCACCTTGCCAGTGACCAGGTGGCCTTGAACCCTGACCTCATGTTAGGAATAAATATATTATGTGATGTTTATTCACATGCTGGAGCCCCCACCCCCAATGAGTGCTCCGAGACCCCCAGCTCCCCAGTAAACATTTTTGCCACTAAGTTAAAATACTATGCTGTTTATGGTATTTAGTGTCACATGCATAATAGTGTCACTTACCCTATTTTGAGGCGTGTGCTAGGTTACAATGATGATTAACAACTTCACCACAAAGTGTTGTCTCTTGACACTTGGCGTTTGAGTGCGCTTACTAACATCTTGGCATGAGTATGCTCAATAATGTTGTGAGGTGGATGTCCATGTTCCACAACGATTTACAAGTTAACTAAAGTGTACACAAATGACACCTGCAATTAGTATGCTTAAGAATATCTTTCTCTTGCATACAAAAATGTAAACACATGACACTTGCCATTTGTACGCTGAAAAATATCTTCCTCTTGCATGCTAAAACACAAGACTAATATCATCTAAAGTATCCCGATGTACTACTCCAAATGTCATAATGTAGATTTTTTTCACATGAAGAAGTTACTTATGTTGACAAATGAAATCATATTATTGGCAGTTAGTGGGCGTGATACTTTGAGATTTCTAGGCATCTAGTTTAGACACTTTGCAAAGAGTGTACGTGACACTAAATACCATAAATGGTGTACTGCAACACACTAAACCAGAGTTATTACGCTAATGGAGCAGCAACAGTTTGTCAGCAGTGATCCGCAGGTGGCCTTAAACCCTAAACCCTAAACTGATGGTAGAAAAATATGTATTAGTGATGTTCATCTCCGCAATTTGTCTCAGGGTACACACACTCAACACCGAAATCAGGGAATGTGAGCATGTCGGCAGGATGAAGGGACTGGCCGGCATGCTGGATGCCAAGATGAGCCAAGATTCCCAAACTTTCTCATGCGGTTAACCTTTCACGGATGTTGGTCGATCAGGATTCAGGACACAGCAAACAGCAAGCAACTGCAAACGCTGTGATGAATGAATATCTATATATCCGTGCCTTAATCAGGTTGTAACACAGGATTGATTAAGTATGCAACTGCTGATGGATATTAACATTGTAACAGGATGCAGTGATTGATGAGATTTCACTCATTGTGTGCGATCATCAGATGAATTCTAGGATTAATGTGTGGCATGATGCACCATGTGGAATTAGCAACAATCTTGACATTTCTGCAGGTGATAAGTAGATCAGCCAATCAGAATCACTATAAGAATCCTCATGATACACATGACCATTAAAAACATAGATTTCTTACTGCATCTGCACTCGTTAAGTAAATGAATATCTTGAGTGGAAGTTGTAGCACTCAATGTGAGCTGTACCTTCATAATTTTCTCAAGAAATTCATGCGTAAATTGAAGTTTGATATTGTTTGCATTCTGGATTTGAGTGGTATTAGCAATAATCTTGAAATTTCAGGTGATCAGTGGATCAGGCGCTTAACAATCAGAGCAATATTGTTCTCTCACATACAAACATAGAAGATTACTGCACCTGCACCTAAGGTATACAGGCCTTATTTATCTATCCCTATTGGACACCTAATATTTATATGTATGTATGTCTGTCTGTCTGTCTGTGGGGGAGGGGGGCAGACACCCAACAAGACATTTGTGTAAAAGAGATTGGACTCTAGTGGAATCTGGACTGCATGCCCAAAGTCTATTAACCATTCTAGATTCAATAGTCCACACAATTGGGGCCCAACCTGAGTATTCATTCAAAGAATCACCACACATGCACTTTTGATAGTCACGACTAACCTGAGAGCAGTCCATTTTTAACGAATGCTTCATCGTAGATTTGCGAATGGAGCCAAAAAAAAATCATTGCGTGAATTTGATCGCTAGAAGTTGGAGAGCATGAAAACAAAACCAAAGAACACCCCCCACACATAGGTCCTTGGTGTAGTTAGTGTCTTTGTGTGGAATGGAAATCTCCTTGGCAATGCGAGCTGTACTAATAACGACTTAATGATCATTTTGTCAACAGATTCAAAGGTAAAGAATGACGAGGTAAGAAGATAGAAGTTACCGAGTCAGAAACATGTCATCGCTGGGGCGGTTGGAGTGCAGGGGCATGATTGAAGAATATTGTGTGTGAATGTTGCAGGTAAAGGCGGTTAGTGTACCTGGAGATCCACCAGTGATGACACAGCCCACTGAGCTAGGGAGGGGAATCTGGAGACTTGATTACCTGCAGCCTAGTAATTAAGTGGTAGTAGTGATACAAGGTGAAGTAGCTGGGAAGACTTCTCCAAGTGGAAGCCTGAAGGTTGAAGGTAATTGAAGTAACCGGGGATTTAAGGACACCTGGCCCGTCGTCGATCCCGGATTACCCGATTCCACAACCACTGCTGTACCTAAGCCTTCTCCTGCGTCAAAACTTGCACATGGAACTGGCAACTAGAGAGGGAAATTATCGTATACGGAGTGTACCTCTCATCCATCTACCATAAAAAAAAACTTGACTCCTTCAGAGGTTTGTTGTCGATTCATTTCAGAATGATCTTGAGTACACTAATTCGGGGTTTTTAGAACTAATTCCAATGTCAAATCAACTAAGAAGATTGACCTCCGGGGTGCAGACTGTTGCAAGGTTTTTATGGGGTCAAGGTTTTATGCTGGATGGATGGGAGGTATGCTCGTATATGATAATCTCCTATCTCTTCCTCTAGTAGCTTAGATCATTCGTCCAATGTAAATGCCATGAAATAGTCTACAGTCTGGATTCCAGAAGGTTACTTCAAATCATTCATCGAACATAATTTGTTTAGTTAATTTGACACCGTGATCTTTTCTAAGAGTCACTCTGAATTCATCTAGCTGGAGTTTTTTTTGAGGTGAATCAAGTACAAATCTATAGGAATTGACAAGGTAATATGTTGGATGGATGATAGGTGCACCGTGTGCTCATATGCAACACTTTCCTCTTGGCCAAATTTTTTTGGTTAATTTACCACATGTTGTCAATGGGGAAATATGTGGTAAATTGTCCAAGACTTCTTGAATCTAGGGGGGGGGGGGGATTTTGTGACTAGTGCACATTTCTCTCCAACTATAGAATGAGCTTAAAACACTCTCACAAACTTTTCTTTGTTATTAAGTAGAGGATATTTAAATAGATGAACTCTTTCCTTTTTGGAGAGCAGTGTCGCAATTTAGGTTGGACAATGCATTCCATGCAATTCAAATGCATAATTGCTCCCTCAACATTGCCGAAAATCACTACTCTATTTTACTTTAATTAAGTGCCAAAGTCCACCATCCTCCCACCCTTGAAGCTTTGTGATATATCAAAGAATACAATACAAAATAACTATAGTACACTATGATATCCACCTTATGCTACAAGAAATAGTTATAGTAGTAAAAAATAATGCCTCATTATAAGTTGGTTGCTGATTCATACGAATTCAAGCTCATTACATTAACTCAAGGTCCCTGACTCCAATTTGAGGATTACTATGGCTTAAGATAACAACCACCAGATTTTACAATAGCAATCAACGTTTTCAACCACACCTCCCCCAGTTCGCCCTCCCCCCTTGGCATGTGTTATGAAACATGGGCACGCAAATAAGCAACAGGCACACTGTTTGGGTAGATCGCTTTAATCGTGAAAGAGTAACGAAATGATGCGTGATGAGTGAGCTCCATTGGTTGAAACCAGGCATGAAAGTTTTGCTCCTGCACACATTGTTGAGTGGCAATATAATATAGTAACAAAATACATTTAAAGTACACCCAAAATGTACATCTGCATGTAGACTGTGAGAAGTTGTAGCAAAGTTATCCTCTTCCGTAAGCTAAGCTGAATACACATGACTCTGTGATGGACTACGTGTGTCGATGGTTTTGAGCAAACAATTCTAAATTTGGTGCTTGTAACTTTCAACGAGATTTTCAGTGATGTTTGAGCATTGTGTTATATTTGACTGTATGCAAGATATCTGTAACACTGGTATGTGCAATTAGGTTGCCTCACGCTAATTTATTGACATTCCATATGATTTTGAATGTTTGTTGACTTATTTATTTATTGTAGTTGCTATACCGATGTCAAACAAACAAAGTTATGAATTTTTGTGATCTGATTTTCATCCCATGAAATTTTCATGAGGTAGAAAGGCAATTTATTTGCAAAGACAACCTAATTGCACATAACAGTGTAAAACACATTTGTACTAGTAAAGGTTGATTCCTAATTCATATTCGTGGCAACCTTGTTAGAAGTTGCGGTAAATATCTACTATGTATAGGTTTATCAACGATTCATCCCAACTTAATCTCATTAGAAGCTAATTTAGAATCTTTGTTGCTTTAAAAACAAAACTTCCAAACTATGTTAAGGAGTTCCCAAAGTTTTTCCTTAAACTTACATGGTTGCCATAATTCCTTACTCGATTCCTACCTGATTGCTAAAGAGTCAACTTAAGCGTATGGAGTACGATTCTCAACCAGGTCATTGTATTTGATTCACTTGAATCACACACCAATCTCTTCTTTGCACGTCATTCAAGTTCAAGTGACACTTCATCAAAGGACAACACGGTTACTTCTCTTAAATGGACAATTAGGTTATAAATATTGTGTATTTGATTTTGTTAATACCCATCAGGTGTGTAATTTAAGATCAAGTTCAGAAATTTGTTACAAAATATTGCTAAACCTCATGCTCTCTGGAACTCACCCTAGGTATGAGAATAATACAGCCTAGCGATGGGAATAGACATGTTGTGATTTTCATAGGACAACCGCCTAAAATTCTAGGGTGTTGGGGATTGATATAACCAAACTGCAAGTAGTATGGACAATTTTTAATCTTATGAATTTTTTTATTAAAAAAAACCATTTTTACTTGAGTAAATGTTGTCTAAACTTAACCATAAACTTGGATAGGTGATATTCACATCATAATTATGGTGAAAAACCAACCAAGACGTACGGTAGGGATCACAAACCAAATTCCCAAAATGCCCCATTGGTTGTGAATTACTAGACTATGACGTGGCATTGGTAGCCAACTGCTATGTGAACAAGTAGATGGAACCCACCATGTGGCATTGGTTCCAAAAATTTCAAATAAATCGTAGGATTCGACAACCATCCATGTGACGTGGACATCAATGTAGGTGGATTTGTTCATAGTTACCCACTTGCATAACATGAAGTAGCAATCCCAATTGAAAATGACCTTCTCAAAAGAGCATCAAACCAGTGCGTGCCGGTTTAATGCTCTTTCAAGAGTAAAGGCAGCATTATTTTTAAGTTTTACTTAGGCTATTTTTAATCTATTTGGGTAGTTACTTTTAAGGCTTAGAATTAAATATGTCAGTTTCTAGGACAAAACTAATGCCAAGTGGTGGTAAAGGTTCTAATCTAGGATATATTACAATCTAAACAAATCTAAATAGCTATAAAGCAACAGGAAAGTTGGTGAGGTCAAAAAGGTAGTTGTATTTTTTGGAAAGGTCTCCCAACACCCACATTTAAAACCTCTTTGATACCTTTTTGAAGCTCCTATTTTGAATTATTATCTATCCATTCACCCTTGCTTTGCAAGCTTTTCCCTTCTTGTTGAGGTAATATTGTGGGTACTCAAAGGGTGCCCTCCTCACATTACTGCTTAATGTTATGTGTCAAGACAACCATCTCATATACAAAATGGTGGGGAAACCCATCATATAGTAAGGTAGAAATACCATAACCCGTTAACCACCCTCTAGCCGTGCACTAGACCGCCGTCATAATGGTGAAGTGCCATTTCTAAAACCCATCATGGCTCAGCGGCAACTTCAATGCATGTACACTTAGTGTAGCCAATGGGAGTCAAGTGTTAATGTACTCATGAGGTAACCGATTTAGGCGATGTTCTGTATGAAAATGCGGATTACCGTGTTCGATGTAGGGAGAATCTAGTGAACGAGTAGGGATTTAGACAACTTTCCACTTTGAAAAATTGTAGCATTTTTTGTATAGGGCAGAAAAATATGAAACAACTCACATTCTTCATGAATCCTTCTCATCTATCTTGGAAAATTATCTCATGATTGTCAGACCAGATCATCAACGCAAATCACCTTATTTTCACGGGTTATGGTATTTCTACCTTAGCATGCACTAAGCAAGGGAAGTAGCGGTAGCAACATGTTGCCTGCCCTAAACCGTTGCCACAGTCATCCGTTTTAACTTGTCCAAAGTGATGTACCACCCAGCAACCACAAAATGGTTTTGGCAGTAGAATGCCTGCCACATGGAACAAACCAAGTTAAAACGGTCGTCTGTAGCTTCAAATGGGATTGTCTTGGTGCGATGGATGAGACTCGAGGAGGAGTATGCTCAAATTATATATGTGTTTATGCAACAATTCCCCCACAACACTTTGAGAGTCTAAGCGCACCGCCTTGTTTGACAGATTCAGATCCGGATTCCGGACTCCAAACCCACAGTCAGTACCAGTTACTGTTGAGCATAGAAAACTTGTCCAACAGGGTACCAAAGGGCACTCAAGCTAGCGAAAGTTGACGGTATTGCCGAGGTCTTTGGCAGCCCAATTATTTGCAGAGGTTTCTTTACTTATGAGTCGACTGTGACGTGGTTGGTTAAGCGCAGCTTCAGGGATCGACATCCCTGCCTCTCTCTCCTATTTCCAGTGTTTTTTTGCGCAGAATCTCGTGCTCATGTACTGGAGTTGAGCAGATTCATCCTTACAATTCTGAGCGAAGAATGTTAACCGCCCCTGATGGATTCTCTGGGAGATTATACATAGAGAGAGAGTAGTCACCAGTAACTTGTTTACACAAATTATGACATACAAGCACGCACCGCCATTCAAGCTCATGATCGCTACTTACATCATGAGTGGAGCCTTGAAATCGGTGTCAAACTTGAGTGCAATTAATGCTCTAAGCTGGTGAGAAAACATGGCCGCACCCATTTTCGCCTGACATTAAATATGGAGGTTTCTTTGACTTTGTTTCCTCCAGTGTAAGATGCACGGATTCGAATGGACAAGATTATCAGGCTGCAAGACTTTGATCATCAGAGCCAACAGATATTTGGGTTACATGAGCCAAGCTCGCTTTATGATGAAGGCAGTCACTATAAATTTGTCTTTTCGACATTGGGTTTGACCCTGATGAATCCAGGGGACTCTCTCAATTTAATCAAAACACAATCGAAATTTTCCATCCAACCCTAATTTTATAACTGGAGAACTGCATTTTCTTCGATATTTAGTGTGATCTTTTAATTCTTTTTCTCTGTTACAGGTTACTTAGCGTAATTAGTGTATCCCGTTTACAGGTTACTGAGTGTCACATGGAATATCAGGTTAACTTCAACTCACCATCCAAGGCTATATGATTCACAAGGAATTTCTACCCACCATTTCTGCACAGCCCCTCGATGAAAATGACTTTTGTAATCTTGGTGTGGTAGGTTTGTAACTTACAATGGTGACTATTTCCTACACCCAAATGGTACCACATGGCATTCTGTACCATAGGTCCGAATCATCAAAAATCATCCCACAAAAGGAAATATTAGTACTTCACATTGTACATGAAGGAATTCACTGACTTGCACCTGGCACCTTCTGGCATCCACCCCATGCGATCTTGTATGACACAACTATGCCGCAATACCTCAAACTGTTGCTCCTTCTTACTTATTTTTTCTGACATAGCTTAGATCATCACATTACATAACTTTTCTAAGTCTCATGCTCCCTCACCCTTATCAGTTAAAAGAAATTCCATGTTCTATGGGGACTTTGCTTGCGGCACTAAGATGAAGGCTGTCATTTTTTTGAGAATCACAATGTATGTTTAGCTTCGATCTTTGGTTGTATTACTCTCTAGTATGGTGATAGAGTATGAGATTTAGCAATGTTACATTCTACACTATAATGACAATGGAATTATTTAACCTCCAAATTATCATTATGTACCAAAGGATGTGGTAGAATGTGAGACAGGTGTGAGACATGCTTGTAGTACATGTAACTCATTCATTTTCTTCCACAAAAGACTTTATTCAATGACCTCAGCTTTTATAAAGTTTAGCATACAAACTTTATACAACTTTTTCAAGGTGTGGAGTTCACTGATGTTGAAACGTTGTACTTCCTATGTGACCAATCACTTTCTAATTATTTTAACTTCTACCTCTAAACAATCTTTTGTTACTTGTTGAGTGACCCTAAGAACAGGTCGAGTCAGTGGCAAGTAGTAACATTTGAGTCAATTGAGTTCGAGAAATAGGCGATTCATGTTCAAGACTTTAGGTAAATAACCAACAACTTTAAAGGGACTCTAGATGAATTTATTGAACAATATACATGAAATAATAAAATCAAACTAAAAGAAAATTATCAACATCAACCAATTTGTCTTGGAATATTAGATCTCAGCTTGTTTCATGCGCTAGTTCCTCCCCAATTCCTATCCAACTTCTACTTCACAATCTTCTATTTCTTGTCAAGTTATGCACCAATGACAATGCGTCTTATCAAATGAATTAAGCCCGATCATCTAGACATGGCAAAATTAGAGGATATCTTTGCAATATGAACTAAGTAATGGATGCAAGGAGGCCTACCACATGCTATAGTAGGTGCCTAACCATTGGCGAGGTAAATATTGAGTGCATATTATAACATCCAATCGCAAGGTAACAGGGGCAATACATGTGCATTACCAAGCATAGTGGTCAAGCCATTCCATGGTCAACAATTACAAATTATAATGTGCCTCCACGCATGCAATCAGGAATTGACATGGCAAACAGAATCGCTTGGTCTGACCTCTACACACATTCCTGCCATTTCAAGTGCTGTTGAACAGGTACTTGTGCATGGGCCCACTCGGGCAGATAACGATAAAACAAAGCTATAACAGTGCTGCCAAAACACGCAAGTCTTCGTCAACGGCCAGCGTCGAAGATGGTATAGATTCAGAGCAGCAATCCCTCTCACAATAATCTATGATTGGACCAGCTGGTCACATGAGCATGCAAGGCCAGTACATCACACTACCCATCTATATCTCACAGCGATAGGAAGAAGAAGAGAAGAAGTTGAAATTTAAGTGCTTCCGCAACAAGACACAAAATCATGCCCACGGGTTCCAAACACTTCAATTGGGAAACGCTATTTGTTCATCACTGTACGTTAGCTCTAAGTGAAGGCAAGGCAAGGCAAGGCAAGGCAAGCACATTTACAAAGACAAGTAGCCTAGCTCCTCTGCCACTGACCCTGAGTCACGTCAACCATGTACCCTTCTTCTCTTCTGAAAAAATTGTACATCAGGTGAAAGGGATTGGGAACGCAATGGCGTCAGGAGCTGCCAAGCATGTGTTCTCGGTCGAGAAGATGTCAATGCAAGAAACGTGTGTGCTTCAAATTTATTAAAAAGTTATGATTTTAAGCTTACCGCCGCCGCCGCGTGCAGGGCATGCTTCTTCAATGTCGAGTCTCGGTGGATGTTGTAAGCAACCTGCGTGTAAGTTAACCAACCAACCAACAAATGATCATCATGCATTCATGTGTTGCTGGAACCCATGATGCCAGCCCGTAATGAAGCCCCTGGGACTCTGCTTTCAGCTGGGTTAACGTTTGAGATATCTACAATGCGAAGTGTGTGAATTGATTAATAACAGTTTCAGGCGGTGCAGGTGACTTCCTCAAAGTTTTAAATTATGCACAAGAACAAATACGGGCGAGGTCTACCACATGACATCTATCTGGCGTGAAGGAAGTGAGTCAAGTTGTACTTCTGAAAACTATAAGTGTACGATGTTTTTAATAAGCGATGGATCGTGGATATATAGGTAGTAAAAGTCCTGCAATAATGTATTTATCATAGTAGAGTCTACCACATGACATTTATCTGGCGTGAAGGAAGTGAGTCAATTCGTACTTCTAAAAACTGTAAATGTAAGATGTTTTAATAAGCAATGGAAAATGCATATATAGGTAGTAAATGTCCTGCAATAATGTATTTATCATAGTAGAGTAAATGTGAACGTATTATACACTCTCCCAAAACACTTTACTTCCAAACAAGAATTGTAGTGTAAATGACTTGAATTAATTAACAAGAAATATGAGCGCACATGCATAACATGTGTGTAATTTAAGTGATACAACAAGCATTGTCCATAACATTGCTCAGTAGATGAAATGTGTTCATGGGCTTAACAATAGATAATTTGAGAATAAAGATTTCGGATGCAGGAACCCCAATATTTCAAAATGAGTTTGAAGTCAAGACAACTAAGTAATGTTAATAATATGTCAAGGGAGGGCAAGGCAAACGACATGACAATGGACATTTTACACTCATTGTGGAGCTCAAGAAGTGTGCCACTGATAATACGTGTACTCAATCTACAAAAGTAGTCAGAGTCCTTATGTTTTCAGAAAGCAGACTTAATTATCAAAAAAATGTACATCGGAGAATCTTACAATATACTACAACCAATATTATGTCTTTCATAAACCCATGCGATGTGTTTAGCAAATTGTACACTTTTTAATCCTACGACAGTGCAGCAGCCGGACAGAGGAAAAGTTGAATCTGTCATATATATGAGTTACTTATGTATATGATATATGTATATGATATATGTATATATATATATAGCACATAAGAAGGTTTGTCAACTTAAGCTCTTTGACAATAAAGTTAAGGACTAGATAACCAGCAAGAGGTGAGTGGATGAAGAGTTGTGTGAGAGGGGGGCATCCACCTGCTTGAGCTAAGTTATCATTCATAACTGATTATGGACAAAATATGGAAATTGTGGATGATATCATAGTAGAGTAGAGGCGCCCATAACCAATCACTTAAGAGATTATGCGCTAGATCTGGAGAAGTATAAGGTGGTGCAAATTGTTTGTAATTTTATTTCTTAAAGTGAAATTATTGTGAAATTTTGAAGCCAAAAGTTGGCCCAAACGTATTACTAGTACCAATGTCTAGAGTCTACCACGACTTTTGAGCCTACCATAACTGCTCATTTTAATTACTCATGCCTCCTCACTTTAACACTCAGAACCATGACATATGTCATGGCATTACTGGTTCAAGCATGATCAAAATGCAATCCCAACATGATCATAATTCAGTCCCAGCTTGGTTGAAATTCCGGTACCTTTTATATTGCCGATGGGGTCCTGATCAAGAATAGGCGCCTCTACCATACTTCCATGAATGGAAGTTTGTGAGAAATTCCCCAAACATTTGGTGTGCTCTTGGATGAACGATCGGTTATGGAAAATTATTTATGAACTACAACGATCACGTGGCCATCTCGCTGAAGAATTTAGTGCATTTTGGGAGCAATATGTTACATTTTGGAATCGAGTGTGGAGGTCACTTGTTGTCAGAGCCCGAAGTCAGTTGACACGCATGTTTTGATGCTATCCACTTTCATTCCACCTGTCAGAAATCATAAATGGATCATCCATTATCTGCACATGTGGATGGCCATCACTTCGCTTTGATCTGCTACCCGAAAAGCATTAACTTAAGCTTATGGAAGTGAGCGGTGAGTCTCATGTGAATTGGATTGGACATGAATGACCTAGTGAACAACATAAGTAACACTGGGATGAGCACTATAACATCTCTTCTGGTTAACTGTATCGAGGGTCAATTTCTTTCAGGGCCAAATTATACTACACCATTTCGATTGTATTTAGTGCCACATACACTATTTGTGAAGGGCTCAAACTAGATGCCTACATGACTCAAAGTGTCACGTCAACTGATTGTCGACATGATACTATTCGTCAACATAAGTGATTTTTTGGAGTAAACATTTATTTACATGATGATATTTAACGCAACACATTAGGATACTTGAGATGATAATTTTGAGATAAATTTTGTGTTCTAGTTTTGACCGAAAGTAATTTGCATAGGTGAGAGGCAACCTACACGAGAGGCCGACCTAATTGCACATATCAGTGTTGGTTATCAATCTGTGACATGAGGAATTATGAATTTACTCGATGTAGTGAAAATTCTTGCTCAATTCTATCAGTGATGGATTGGTAAAATTATGAGCTTCCCAAGTGGACGAATGAGGACAAAGATGGAAACAAGAGTGGATTTGTAGAGACGTCAGTGTTCGACTTCAGACAACGTCATCTTTTAAAGTCTCCTGCTTTGCAACCTATGGGTATTTTATACTATTATGACTCAATCTCGACGACAACTAGAAGTTCGAATGCACCAAGACACCACACATGTAAAGTCTGCGCAGCTTGACTTCCACACCTTTAAGGTGGTATTAGATAGGTGAAGAAGAAGTAGTACACCTACCACCTGGGATATACTCAAGAAAATGTACCGTGGCATCAGTGACAATGAGGAGCTTGGCAAAACAATTATTTCTCGAAAACCACCCAGATTTTGATTCAATAATCTACTAACACTGCAACCCAATTAAGTACCTCGATAATCAGGGCAAGGGAGTTGAACCCTGAAGGAGCCACATTCTATTAGGCCAAGAGTAGAGACAAAATGTCCCACAATGAGTGCAGAGCACTGGCAATGCATTGAGAAATGTTAAGAAAATTTTGGCAGTTTCTGAACGATTTTAGGGATCATGTATCAACTTCAAGGACTTCAACGCAATACAGTAAGGTATGTGAGTGTTATTCTGCTACTTTTATTAATCAAACTCCTGTATTTGATTGGTGTTTCGTGAGGTGAGGACAAACACCATAAAAAACATGTTTAAAAGAAATTGGATTTAGTCTTCAAATTTTATTACCTACTCCTCACTCAATCGTGAACATAGTTAGGAGAACCTATGTATTCAACTTAGGAGTCAATAGACATGATACATTTCCAATAACGATAAGTAAATTAGGGGAAGTTCGATTTTCAATTCGATTTTTGCTAATGCTTCATCGTAAATAATTCAACATAAGTTTTGTTGTGTACATCTGATCGGTAGAGGTTGGAGAATGTGGAAAACCAACCAAATAACACCAACACACCTTAACCCTTATCAGGTCAGAATAGTAAGGTTCTAATCCATAGAAAATTAGTTTTTGGCGATGAGATCGTGGCAGAAAGTAGGAGCATGCACAATTTTGTCGCGAGCAGCCAGTAAGTTGTCACTTGCACATGGGAAAGAAGGACTGAATGTAGTGATTTTTCAGAGCATCCCATGAGGGCCCGCACAGAAATCATTTGAGTCATGATGGTAGTGCTGATTACACTTTACTGGCTCGCCACCTTGACACATAGGACATATTACTGGTAATCAAATATAATAATAAATTAAATAATGAAAAGACACTGGCCTTTACATGCATGCAAGCCAAAAACATTCCTTGCAGCAAGAGTGGCAGTGAGCTTGGTACCCAAGTGTAAGGCTATCCAAAATGCCCAGATTCTATTTGAACTCAAAGTAATAATATTCAACTGACAATGGAGCACCTGAGAATTTCAGAGTGCAAGAATACCTATAACCAGGCTATGTTCGTGACTGGTTCTCCTTTCAATGGCTCGAAAATTGCTTTACAAGGCTTCTCAATGCGACCCAACATGTAATTGTTGCTGTGGAGATATGCAAGAAGCACTGATCATGAACCCCTCAGTAGTTTGTTGATATTATATATGAAACTCTTCAAAAGTATCTAGTGCTGGATCAATTCCTGATCATGTCCATCCCCGTGGCCCATTTATGACATTAACTTCCACCTGCGAGTTTTATCGTCTCGAAGATCCTCATGTCAAAAAACTTACGTTTCAGCCATATCATACTGCATCATCATATTTAACCCATCCACAGCTCTTGAAAAGAAGTATGAATTGTGATCATCAAAGTGCAATTACTTCTTTAATTACCAAGTTAACAATCTTGATTACTTTGAGGGTAATCAAAGTGCAATACCAGTCACCAGTGCACATTACATAGTGAATTGAGCAAATTAAGAGGTGCAGTAATGTGCCTCAGTAATCATGTTCCCGCGCGTGAAAATCATGAAGTAGTAATACCTGACACCATTTTGGTAGTCGCACAGAAATAATGAGGTCATCGCATGCCACCCCCAATTTTATTGGAGCATTTTTCTAGTTATGAAAGCATGTTGAAGTATGATGGTACATTTAAGCTACTAATTAACTAACTGGTGCATATATATCCCAGCCACCATACCCACTCACTCAAAGTAAGAACATTTCATTTATTATTCAAACATTCAGGCTTACACTTGGAAATTTGGACGGAGTTACACTCCCGGCCATTATTCATAGGAATCATGGTTCATCCCGACACTATGAAACAATGTTCATCTAGGTATTATTCACTGCAAATACAATTCATAGCAGCACTATCACCGAAAATACCAACACTATTCATACCGGCATTATTCATTATTCACACTGACATCAGTTTCTTCCTATTTTTTAAGTTTCCTCCCATGAAGATAAGAGAGTGAAGGCCCATGTCAGATGCTAAATCTAGAATGGAACACAACCATGCCACTGAATGATGTTTTGGTTTACCTTACTTTGATTGATTACTTGAGACAAACAGAGGCTGAGCCACATGTGGGATAATTGTGTCCGATACTTCTTCCAAATGACAGAATGCCAAACTTTGCAGAATCAAACATGTGTGTAAGTTGCCTACCCACTGCTACATTGACGGGTTCCTTCCCTGCAGTCTGAGTGATAAATATGTCCACAATATACTAAACTTTTGATGGGACATACAGTTCAGATCAAAGGTACCTTCAAGATGAATAGAGAATTCCATCAAATTGAGCAATTATACATAGGGCACGTGCGGGTGTTATTCAGTTGACTTTTCTTGTTCTCCATCTTCCGTTGATTGGATTTACATCCTCAAAAGTTGTGTTAGATTAGCAAATTTGATGATGAAACGTTAACGAAAGTCAGATTGAAAAGCGTATCTTCCTTAGTTTTGTTATGATTATTGGAAGTGCAGGTTTGTTGATTTCTTAACCGAATACGTAGGTCTTTCCAATTGTCTTCTCTAACGAGTGTGAAGGAGTCAACAAAATCTTGAAGACGAGGTCCAATCTCTTCTAAACATGTCACTGTCTTTTTGATGCTTGTTCTTTGATCCTTGCGGAACCCCACACCAATCAAATATAGGTGTCCAAATATAAAAGGTAACCAAGTACCTTAGTTTGATCAGCAGCAAAATTGTGGTGGGGCAACATGAACTGCCAGGAGAACTTACTGACAATCCCAAAATTGAAAGCCTGAGCACATACTATGATCAGATCAGGAGGTTTGCTGCAAAAATCATGCAGTTCGAAGTTGCATGCTGCTGTGCTTTGCATGTGTGCCATGGACAGCCAAAGGCAGAGTGCATCAACTTCGAGGATTTCAATGCAAGATCTGTGGACCTGAAGGTAGAAAACTCGGAAACGGTGAAGGACCACTACATCGGTTATGATATTTAGTGTCATGTTCACTTTTTGCGAAGGGCCTAAACTAGATGCCTAGAGGTTTTAAAGTGTCACGCCTGCCAGGGTTCAGGAGATTTTTGAGCTCAACTAGCTAAAATCCGCCGTTTCACAACTTCTACTAGTTTTTTAAGGATTTGATCGGTTGCAAACTTGTTGCCATTAATTTGGACCGGCCAATATCCTATATTTTTTTTCAAGTGCCGGCTAATTTTCTCTTCATTGTAATGACAACCGGCCAAAAACTTGGGCATTGATAAGTAAGCTGGTTTTCCAATGTAGCAAAATTATATCTATAAACAACATACACCATTCAACAACAACGTCCAAAGAACATATCAACATACAACAATAATATGTAATGATATCAACATCCAACAACAATGATCAACAATTCATTACATACAAGAAACAACAACAATGATCAACAATTTATCCATAGCAGGATTTGAACCTGAAATAACCCATCAACCATTTGATGGCCATGGATTTACTCTTCTATCATACCTAGGTCTTAAAACATGATATTAGATTTGAGGCCACAACGTGATAAAAGAGTAACCTAACATACCATACCTATATACAAAAATGAAATTCATCAGCTGTTAGAGTCAAAATCAACAATATCATCTTCACCTTCAAGAGGAAAACGCCCTGAAAGGTATCTCTGTGGATGTGAAAACAATTATCTAAACTT
The DNA here is from genome assembly GCA_950295325.1 of Polytrichum commune. Lineage (NCBI taxonomy): Eukaryota > Viridiplantae > Streptophyta > Polytrichopsida > Polytrichales > Polytrichaceae > Polytrichum > Polytrichum commune. The sequence goes on from OX485807.1 coordinate 43,885,223, forward strand.
TGTAGAGTTCCTCCACAAAACTATGGCTTCCATTAGTAAGTAATCAAGATCACCACGAAGATCTTCTATAGACACACGCATAATACATTCTAAACGCTAGCCGTCAACAATGAAATGCAATAATGAAGCAAAAGCTTTGCATGTCCGCCATTCACCAAATCGCTACAAGCCTACAACGAACACATAACCTAAACCCTAGAACCACATGATATCCAGATCTAGATGAATCAAACCGGATGAAATCCGCCTATTTCACAATTCATCCGGGTAAAAATCCTCCTCCTCAAAATGGTTGCCGGTTGAAATCTGTTCTTATTTTATTTTTAAAAGCACCGGTTTCACATCCTCCACTTTCCCAATTCAACCGGACTTTTCACAAAACCAACTAGCTGCCATTACACTAAATACCAGCTCTCCCCAGACATTGACGCCTGCTAATTGCCAATATGATTCCATTCATCAACATAAGTAACTACTTTAAGTGAAAAACTATCTACATTATGACATTTAGAGTAGCAGATTTGGGATACATTAGATGATAGTCTTGTGTTTTAGTATGCAAGGGATAGATATTTTTTATCATACTAATGGCAAGTGTCATGTGTTTACATTTTAGTATGCAATAGGGATATTCTTGAGCATCCTAATGACAAGTGTCATTTGTGTACACTTTAGTTAACTTGTAGATGATTGTGTAACATAAGCATGCACCTCATAACATTATTGAACATGTTCATGCCAAGATACTAATAAGTGCACTTGAATGCTAAGTGTCATGAGGTGACAATTATGGTGAAGTTGTTAATCATCATGTAACCTAGCATACGCCTCAAAATAGGGTAAGTGACATTATTACACATGTGACATTGAATACCATAAACGGTATATTGGTTCACTAAACTAGGGGTAGAATGATTCTTGTGTGGATCCAAAATGGTTGATTGTAAAAGTGGTGGGCCCAAAAAGGATGCAGTGATAAGTGTGATGTAATGATTGGCCAAATAGGTGTTGTTTCACACCATTGGCGATCACTTTTGGGTGCCATTGAGTGAGCCATGTTGTGCGCGTTTGTATGCAAAGCAAGATATTTTGATGATTAGATTAGGGAGACTCTAGTGTACAAACATGGGATTTGACTTACTTGCCTCTTTGGAAAAATGTAATTAATTATTTACAAGGGAATAAAATTACAAACCAACTTGCATTCCTCATCATTTCCTCTAAAAAATTTGCACAAATGTCAAGCCACTCTTGATGGCCAATTCAACTTGTTTTCATCATTTTCCATATATCTGCCTTACGTGGACACTCTACTTAACAAAAAACTTATGTTTAACTTTGTGCTATGCGATGAGAATTAAAGTTAATAGTTTACCAAGAAAAAAAGAAAAAGGAAAAAAAAGGCACATGTTATGATGAGATTGGACTATGTGCTTGAAATACTTCATTCTAGGTTGAGTCAATCATAAACTTCAACAATCAATAGTAAATTGGGAGGGTTTATGTAATTGTTGAAGATAGAAAGAATTTTCACTCTTACTACTTATAGATTTTGTGTCTCTACTCGAATATAGGAACTTGAAATTATTGTTTTTGTGTTTTGAGATACCCAGCCCGGATGAGGTAATTCCTCGTTTGACCTACAAGCCAAAATTGTTTGTGAAGTTGGAGGTGCCCACAAAAAGGTTAAAACAAGGTCGTGACATACCTTAGTTAAGAATCGGGATCAATCTTGTAAGAACTCTAGTGACATGGAAGCAATCATAATATTGTCCAGCTACACTAAATAAGATATTTTTGCACTAAGCACTAGGCTCCCAAATCATGGTTTATTTTTATTTTATATAGAATTTCTATGCCCTCGGCTCTCCTACTGAATGTGGCTTGCAATCCTTGGCAGGTGCATGCCGAAGATTTGAGGGGTTGGGCTTGGGTTCTTTGCACTAAGGACTAGGCTCCCAAGTCATTTTTTTATTTTTTTTTACTTTATAAATAAATTCCCTGCCTCAAGGTTGCCTTTCGCTAATACATCAACCGTCCACACTATTGTCAATATTCATTACCACATTAAAATATATAGAATAATTTTATTTTGTTGTGGTTGAAGTTATTTGGATGCATAAAAGTTATAAATTCAAGTAATAAGGTTTATTATATGGTAACATGTATTGAAAGAAATTATTATGTACTCCATGTTCAAGGTTTATTTTCCATCTTTTTTTTGGGCAAGTCGGGCAAGTCAAGCAACCCTTAGAAATAAATAAATAAATTATCCATCCCTTGGGGGAAATTTGCAAGTGATTTTTTTTTGCTTGCCCCTTCCATGGTAATGGGAGCTTACTCCACAAAGATGGAACACCTAAACATGACCACGTTCACATGAGCGTGCTCATGAAATAGCATTCCCATACCCAAAACCAACACTACTTTCATCCCAAAACCACTCATGCACTAAAACTAGCACTTTACCCTTTACCAACACCCTATGAACCTTGCACAATAAGTACATAAATCTTGCATACACAGAATTTACATAAATCGCAAACAAACCCATATGTAACCGTACCCTTAGCTTTTGTCAAAACTAGGCTTGACATCCTGACATTCTATCAAACCACTTACTTGACACTCCTCAAAACCACCTGACACTTGCCCAAAATTGCTTCCACTTGTCTCCCAAAACAAAACGATAGCTTTAGGTATGCTCCATTGTATGGGTCCAAGAAGGCATGCATAAGGTGTGGTTCCGGAAACAAAATAGAACGGAATAAAGGGCATTTCTTTTTGTTCACTATATTATGTCACCTTTTGATCTCACACTCAACATGGAGTCACTAGAAGGAAAGAGGGTCCTTTTCCACACAAAAAGAACACTAATCTAACACTTTTAAGTGACCAGCACACATGTTGTTGTATCTGCAGCCATCTAATTAGACATAAGGGCATGACACTAAAAACTTTTGTGTTGGAGTTTTGAGCTCCGCGACATATATTTTACATGTGTGGGAGTTGTGTCACTTTGTTGTCATGCAAAAGGTCCGTGAAGGAATGTTCTATCTTTAATTGATTTTATAGATCTTCTAGCTAGATCTAGACCTAGATGTAAGTCAGCTACTTCATCAACTACTAAGGTAGGAGAGAGGCAATTACCGCATACAGATGGCTGCAGATACAACAACATGTGTGTTGGTCACTTAAAAGTGTTAGATTAGTGTTCTTTTTGTGTGGAAAAGGACCCTCTTTCCTTCTAGTGCATTAGCCAAAGATGTGAGTCACACGCGATTTGACTTTGATTTGAAGGTGAACAATAACATTGAGGGGCAAAAGCTTCTCGGAGGTCATCAAGGCTTGAGTGTGGAGATATTTCCACCATAAAACTTCATGATAACCATCATTCACAGGCTCCAACATTATCCTCAGTGCCGTATCCACATTCATTGTTAAAAGTGAAGGTAGACATCATAACAACTTTTCTTTAGAAACAAACATCATTTGAGGATTGAAAAATACAATGTCCTCAATTGATATATTTCATCTGTTGGCAAAAACGTTCATGTGTAGGGAGACCACGCTATAAACTTGAAAGCAAAGCAAAACATAACATTATTCAGTCGAGTTTGTACACTAGGTGGGGCCAGGAATCAATCAAATTTTATTCAAAATTATACTCCATTTATTCTCTCAGCATAGCAAATTCAGCATGACAAACTTGGGTGAAGCAATTTCGTATATATTATTACAATGAAACGGTTGATAGCAGTTGAATGATGTTATGAACAACATAGTAGCATCAACTCTATTACTTAGATCATCAGGGTCTCCAACCAATGCTAAAAGGTGGGAGTATATCAATGAATATATGCCAACTCCATTTTGGTTTTCATAAACAATAAGTGTTAACACTTATGTTCCTCATTTGAGTTTCCAATTGAGGAGGTAAATAATACACAAATAAACTTCAATGGATAGTGTGCTTATATTATTTTTAGTTTTTCTAATTATAAGATCTCATGATATAGGTGTTAGCTCTGCTACCTTACTCCCTCAAGGGTTTGCATCGGATTATCATGCTTCTAACAAGTGGGTGGATAGAAGGGGTATTGATTATGATTATGGATTACAAAATATACATATGGTCACCACATGGAAGTGTGCATGTGAAGTCAATGAAGACTATTAGATGACCTAAATTTGGATCAGCCCTCCGCATGGAAGTGTGCATTGATTTCCCCTATAAAGAAAGATCAACGGCCGACACAATTGTAGGGGATAGTTGAAGTTTGAGGGGGGCTTGACTACTACTCGTTTCCACAACGTGGAAACGGACATTCATTTGAGCGGAAAGCACTTTTTTTTTTACAAACATGTTGGCATGGACCCAAAATTGGTACGGCACATTCATTGAATCATTCATGGTGCCATGTTTTTATTATTCAAACCTTGCTTAAGTTTTCACGATTTGTAGATTTATTTTTGTTTTCTAGCATTTCAAATTTAAAAAGTCCAATCAATGTAGTCATGCAACATTCAAAGTGGATACCTGCAAGGACGGCTACAATCCAACTTGCATGTTGGACAACAAAGCCAATCTACTATCTCATATTTTGGCCACCGCTACTCTACATGAAAGTGCTCGGCCACAAAGATGCTTGAAGATACTAGCAAAATCTTCGCCGAAATGGTTGGTATATGGAAGTGTGCCCTAGTAGGGGCTAGAGCTTTTGTGGAGTCAAGGTGAAGTCATCTATTGCAAAATTGAATAGGCAAATAATATTGGATAACCTTTCAACATTTATTTTAAGATGATTTGACTTTGAAAATGGTATCAAGGGCCCCAAATTACTCTTGTGGGGTCTAGTTGGCATAAATTGGCCTCTGTCTTATATGGTATGTGTTTTACTTGGAGCTTCTTCATCAATGATGGATGTGTCTACCTAGGCGTCACGAAGCCCAAGCATTAAGGATCTATGTAAGTCATGTACCTTAATGTATGTGGTCCTTATATAGTCATTAATCCTAATTGACCACCTATATTTGAATGATATATGGCAACACTTATGGTTAAGAACATACACCAAAAAGGTACACGTTATGATGACATTGGACAATGTGCTCTAAAAATGCTAACCCTTCCATGTTCAAGGATCAACACAAATGGGAGGGTCAAGTGATCACTAACAAAGTTAATTCCCATTTGACCTCTTAACCCCTAAATGCACGAGGGTTCTCAATATATACTATAAATAGTATTTATCACTCTATGAAGGAGAGAATTTCTTAAGACAAAGTTGACTATAAAGGATCAATACAAAAATCTATAAGCTTGGTGCTTAGAATAAAGGTTACAATATTATCCACACATACTAAAAAAAGATTATCATCTGCAACTTTTTCTCATATATATGATTTGGATCTTCTTTAAGTATATTTCTTTGTCATAGTTTGTCTATACATAAGAATTTCAGTTGTGTGTCATTGAATATTTGCAAAGAAAAAACACACCATATGTGTCAAAAACTGACATTTGTATCAATATCCTTTGTTGTTGACTACACTACAAAAATGTTATGTGCTTAACTTTGACAAGCCCATAAATATAACCAATTGGCCTCATTGTGATGGGGCGGGCGCAACTAAGCCTCAAGCCTTTATCCTACCCAACAAACAACCAAACAAACCCATCAATTATTATTACTATTATTATTATTTTCAAAAAGTAAAAGAAGAAGAAGAAGAAGAAGAAGAAGAAGAAATCCTAAGATAACTTTAACCCCCAACTGACCTACAAAGATGAAGGAGGGACTAATTTTTCTTTTCTTTTCTTTTTGAAAAAAGGGTTCTTAAACAATTAAAAGTTAATGCATCTCAACTCTAATTATGTATGAAAATTAGAATGATAATCTTTGTGATTCATGATAGTCCACATGATACAGTACCAACATACGAGTCCTTGACAATCGTCTTACATCACTGAAAGAAATATACAAATCTACAATTATGATAGATTTTTATGTTTTTTAAGTCATGTAGGACACTTTTCCGGAGATGCATAGTAGTTACATAATAGGATTCATATGCTTGTGGAGACGAGATATTTCCCACTTCAATCCAAAGGCCAAAATTATCTACAAAGTTGGAAGGTCCCTCAAGTAGGGCCACCTACCTTACTTTGTGATTCAATGTTGAGCCTTTCAGTTCAATGTTCTATAGCAAAAGTCACTACAAGGAAAGTGGTCCTCTTTGACATGTGGCCCATGACATGAAAAAATTTCATGTTCGAGTTTTGAGCTCCGCGCTTGAGTTTTGACATATTTCTTGCATGTGTGGGAGTTATGTCACTTTCATGACATGCAAAAGGTCAGCGAAGGAATGTTCTATCTTTATTTAGTTTTATAAAACTTCTAGGTAGATCTAGACCTAGATGTGAGTCACCTTCTTCATTAATTATTAAGGTAGGAGAGAGGCAATTACCGCTTACAAGTGTATCTTTCATTCATCCAACATTAAAGCATTGTAATAATAGATCGTAAATAATAAACTCTATATATTTCATAATAAATAGAAATTAATATATTATAAACATTAAATTAATACTAACATACCATAAATAGTAAATATATTTTAAAATATTAAATATTAGAATTAAATAATGATATTAAATAATAATAATAGATGGTAACTAGTAAATGATATACTATAAAAGTAAATAATAATAGCAGAACATAAATAGTAAATAATAATCTATAAACTATAAATTATAGAGAGTAAAAAGTAAATAATAGATAGTAAATAGTAAATAATGGGCAGAATACAACAAATAGTGGGAAATAAAAAAATAAATAGTAAATATCAAATATAAAAAATTTAATATTTGAAAATAAATATTACACACTAAATATCATACTATAAATATCATACAGTAAAATTAGACAGTAAATAGTCAAAGGAAGGCAGTAAATTATATACAGTAAATAGTAGGTAGTAGAGAGAAAATAGTGGCCTTAGTCTAGAAAGGTTTGAAGCACTCCATATATATATCATGTGTGATGTGATGTCCTGTGTTAGATAATAGCACTGTTCCAGGATCACACGGTGTCCACAGTAGCTGCAACCTTCATGACATGTGTCTTGGTTGCAGAAAAATGTTGATTTTATTGTCCTTGTGATGTGCAAATGGACCCCCTTTCCTTGTAGTGAGTGAAGTTAATAAGTAGTCGTTTGTGAGAATATGCTTTGTACCAAAAAAAAATCCAAAAAAAAAATTAAAACTAGAATCGTTGACCAACAATGTCTAGTGCATGGGAGACCACCATATTTACAAACGTAAAATAAATATAAAATTTCACAAGTCAAGGGGCTCTAAACTTACCCAATGGTTTTTCATCCAACTTTCAATCATCCATGACAATATTTCATCACAAGTTGCTGACAAGAGAAGGGTAGGGTTTTGGTCAATGGATGAATTCATCCATCGTCCATGACAGTATTTGTATACTTCTTCATAAGAAGTATCATCCAAAAAGTTACCATAGTGACGTGAAATACCATATGATGATCAATACAATATGACACCTCGTGATGTACTTCTAGTCCTAAAAGTCTTTTGACTTCCTTGACTCTAAAATCAATTTCATTTTATTAAAATTCAACACTGAAAGGAACTTGTTGCTTGCGAGCGTACTTCTCAATCTTCCAACATAGAAACTTGACCCCTATACATATGTGGTGGATTCATCTCAATATCCTAGAGTTGATTCACTTGGGCCATTTTAAACTACGTTCGGTGTCAAAACATCTAAAAATCGGTGCAATCTTTGGGTCACCTAGTATTTTAGAGCTATATGTGGGGTGAATGAGAGGTACACTTCTATGCAATATTTCCCTCTCAATGAATTTAGTGGTCCCTACTTTGTGGATCCGACTGCGAACCATGGGCCGACCTAGGGGAAGGCACCTCTATAGAAAACTGCCATACACGTGCGAGAACCAAATATATGTTTGGGATTGTTTATCTAGTCTTAGAAATTTATGGGGCCTATAGTTATAAAAAAAAATCCTACTTATCATGATGTTCCTCCGCCCTAGAGCTAATTATAAATTCCACAATTTGTGCAATAAATTGCACCCTATCTTATCTATAAGAAGTAGGAACTCAAAACTTTCCTTGTTATATTGGCGTGTCTTAGTTGATGTTTCTCATGTAGGATAACATAGCAAAATGATAAGATGTGTGAACAATGTGAAGATGGAGTGATTATGTGGTTAAGGGAGTTGTGCAAAATGACAACGGAAAGAGAAAACTAGTTGAATGTGCATCTAGGCCTTAAAGAAAACATGTTTTCTTGCTTCATCCACATTGGACCCGAGTTCATTTACATTTGACAAAAGTCCATCCACAATGAACACAATTTCATCCACATTGATTGAATTTCCATTCATGTTTCCAACGAACCCCGCTACTTTTTTTTTAACATAACTTTACACACCCTCTAAATGTACTCATTCTGCAAGCAAAAAAAAAATCAAAAATCAAAATCAAAATCATTCCAATTTTTGTTAGGCTATTTTACAATAAAAAAAGGTGAAATGAACTCCCCTAGGGCCGACCGTGACATTAGCAGGGACCCAAGACAAGTACTTCTAAAGTCATATCTTGTTCCTATCCTTCTCCAAATATTATCTTCGAAGTCTTCAAACAAACAAGTATGTTTGAGGTTACATTAGTGCCACTTGGGAATTTCAACCACCAAACCATGGGCTTGAGGCTTCAATCCACATTCCATTGACATTCTTAGCTTGGCAATGAGAGGGTCATAACGTCATAACGCAGTGGTGGTGGTAGGAACGGAGGAGATCAGGGGAGGAGGGTTACATCGGTCAAATCCGATGGTCGAGAAAGCACATGCAACGTGGCCTCACCAGAAGCCAGAAGCTGCTTTCATCGCCCATAGACTTCTTCTCGACTATCCTCTTTGTGGTCAAGCAATCTCTAACGCTATAGGTCTTTTGGATTTGTTCATCCTCAAAGTGCAATGCATAAAGCTCTTGGGTTGAGGAGATCCTTCTCTATGTTGCAATGTCTCTTTGACATGAGATGGTGCAAGAATCTTAGGAAGCTCATTGGAATTTGATTTTGTCTTCTGAATAGTGCGCACATAACATTATTCAGCAGTGTGTGCTCGTTCTGTGGGCCTTAAGAATATAACCATGAGATGCTAGAAGCTCAGTCTTAATTTGAGTCTCCTTGCGCAAGGTTTGACATCCCATGGCTACATTCTCAGGGCCCACAAAACAAATGCACACTACTTAATAATGTTATGTAATAGATTATTAGGCAACGACATTCAATGATCTTTGGTGGCCTATTCAAAAGGTCCATCAAGTCATTTGGAATGTCCTCATTCATATGGTAGGATTGCTTGGCACAAAGCTCATAGAGAAGTATGACAAGGCTTGGGAAGATGTCTTGAGAGAATTTGGCTCCACTTGGTGTTTTGGGGAGCTTATTGCATATAGAAGTAGTAGTAACACGGTGTTTACTTTGAAAACCTCATCAAGTCATGGCTACTAGTACTTGGTCCCCAATCGTTTCTTGGGCCTTGGTGGTTGTATAATGTGACTCTTCTTGCAATTGAATTCATATTGTGTCACGGGTGTGTCCTAGTATGTTTATCTAACGCAAAGCATAGATATGAAATTTGTTACTACTAAATCACTATTTTTACATTAAAATCCACATGAATTTAAATCCATGTGTTATGTATTTATATTACCTATGTAATGTTACCATAGTAGAAGATGTTTAGATGAATAGTGTACTAAGTACTCATAATGTGCACAAGTAGACTTACCTATTGTATTTTGTCGTTGGACATTGCCAATGAATAATTTCCTTCTTGCCACTCTCAAATTACAATATTGTAATCCTGACAAATTGCACGACACTAACAAGTAAAGGCCATATCATGTACTTTTAATGTAAGAATATTCATAACATTACTCAATGACATGGGTCCTCAGCATATAACAGTGGGATGTTGGAAGTTCAGTTTGAGTTTGAATCTCTCTGCGCAACTTACTGGGCATCCCAATGTTATATTATGAGGGTCCACAGAACGAGAGTTGAATGTTGAGTAATGTTATCTTCTTTGATGAATCCAAATAGGTAGAGTCTAGGAAACAAGTTAATATATAACTTAGCCCTTTATTGCTCAAGCAAGCTTGACGACCTCATTCTTGAAGGGATTTTACCCTAGTCCAACACCTCTTGTCATCAACCCTCCAACCCCCTCAGTCCCCCTTTATTATTATTATTATTATTATTAAGCATTTTGGTTTTCTTTACACTATATGCTTGGATATACTCCCAACACTATTCTTTTAGGTGGAACAAGGCTAGATGGTAGAATCTAGAAACAAGATTTACATGTCTAATTGTTTTTGCATGGATAATTGCTAAAAATAATCCCAAAAATCATAAATTCTGGAAAAACCACCCAATTTTGGATGAATGTGTCCACATTTGGATGAGATTTTATAATATCATTCACATGTGGCTTCATCATTCCAATGATTGTCGCCATTTCGGCTTTCTTGAAATTTTGAAACAAAAAGAGGTTGGGCATGACCTGCCTATGGGTGAAGTATGACTACATTAAGTCAAATGAAAAATGCCATGCGCAAAAGGGAGGAACTCGGCCCTTGAATATTCATTGGGCAAATTTTAAGCCAAAAGTATCAAATGGCATGGGTTCAAGTCTTATTGAGAGAAAGGAGTTGGTAGCCAATCCATTTCATACAACCCACAAAAGCACCGACCAAAAGAGGAAAATGACTCCGGACCAACCCTAGTACACCTTTGGGTCACAACGTCACAACTCCAAGGCATAGAGGAACTCCTTTGCAATTGAGACTTTTGGAAAAGAAAAGTGTTGAAGGTTGGAAATACTTGCTAGCATATATGAACCCACCCTCCGAAAGGAATGTCATACACCTTATGTTGCATCATGGAATACCATGATCAAAAAGTTGAGGTAAACGGGCACTTATTGTGTTTGTGCTTGAACACAAAATCCCATTTTTATTTTCCTTTTTTTTAATTTCTTAGAGGTTTGTTTGTTAGTTCAAAACCTCAATTGATAACTATAGGAGCCATGTTTGATCAAAGTCATGTCTTGTGTTTGGTTCTTGAGAACTAATCTTTAATCTTCATGATATTACTAAGCCTATTTGCTATGCACCCTAAGGGCCACTTCACACACGAGCCAAGAGCCATGACCATGAAATTGTGAGAGCCCAAAAAAAAGTGTCCAAAGGTAGTCCCGAGACACCTCCAAAATCATGCAGTGCGGTCAAGGACCCTCAAGTGTAATGTGAAGCCATATGTGACCAAACCCTCAACCAAATGCTATTTCAATGATTTTTTTATTCATGCAAATCCTCACACATGATCAAATAAAATAAACCAACAGTTGTGAGTGTTTGAAGTGCCATGATCTCCTGGTTTTGTGTTAGGCCTACCTCCAAGAGGTAATTTTTGAAAACAGTCCAAGTGACCATGAAACACGATCTATTTGATGCCATGAAGGAATCCATGTAGGCTTTACATCCAACTTGCATTCACATACTCCGTTGGTCCCTCAAGCGTAGTGTGAAGCGAACTTGGACCAGCTCAACCTTTTCCACCAATGAGAGTGCTTGAAGTGTAATGGTCACGGGCTCTCAGTCTCGTGTGTGAAGTGGCCCTAAGTTCGTTACAAACAAAAGTCCAATTCGCAGGAATAATGGACCATTTTGCCATGGCTTGAGATGAAATCTGGGACATTGAAAGAGATAAAATCCGAGGGTCAATGTTGACGCTCCACTCTACTACCTAGATGTGAGTCCCAAACATATATATGTCTAAAATTAGAGAAGGAGAGCACTACACTACACTATAAATTGTATTTAGTCACGTCACCAATTCTATTTGTCTTGCTCAATACTAATTTAAAACTGCTCACGTAGTGTCACTAACAATAAACACAAACCTAACATTATTTGTCATTCCTTATAAAAACTTTGGGCATTATACATTTCACAGTGTTGTAATCACTTATTAAGTGAATTCTCATCTGAATTTCAATCATCCATGACAACATTTCATTATAGAAATGTTAAGATGCATAATACGCCAACATTTGTAAGTATATTGTTATGGAAATGTAACTTGGGATGAGAACACTTGTTCACAAGAAGTGTCATAAGAAAAGTGGTTGCAAGCGGATTTTGAGCACACATGCGATATTAACTTAACTAAACAAAATTTATAAATAAAATTTCATCCTTTCCATTTGTCAAACATAGTTACATATGCCATCTATTTTCACATATTACATTTGAGCAATATGATTTAACATGCATCCCCATCCATCATTCCAAAACTTCTCATTTGGACCAAACGTCCATATAGGACACTAGGAATTGGAAATGTGATGTGTATGTCTATAGTAATGCGAATAATGAATAAAGTGGAGCACCTCAATTTTCAGGCAATTGATGTCCACTTGTAGATCCACACCTAACCACACACCACTCAATTATAGGTTTTCTTTTAAGATGAGTAACCAAATTAGGCCCGCTCACCTTATAATAAGCAAGGATTTTTTGAAACCATTATGGTTTTTGGGCCATGTAACATCTGTGTTAAGGCTCGTGGGGTTTAAAAGTGATAATGGGGAATCAAAATGGGAGATACTTAGAAATTATCATATACAAGTCCAACATAAAACCCTTGAAATAGTATGCAGCCCAGAGGTTACTTTTTAAAGTTGATTTGACACCAGAATCAACTTAAAAAATCCCGAAATAATGCACTCGAGGTCATTTACGATGAATCGGCAACAAAACCTATAGGGGTCAAGAATTTATTTTGGATGGATGAGAGGAATTGTCGTATGCGGTAATTCCATCTGTCCATCAGAATGAGACTCCATGCAGTTCAAATAATTACATTCATTGGGCTCCAAAGATTTGTGGTACTGTCATATCTAAGCCCCTTATAAAAAAGCATGATATTGTGGATTAATAGCAAGTCCTGCATTCAAGAAATAGCCACATATGTACTAGAGTAGACAGACCTATTTCCATTAACTTAAGCAATTTCGCATACGTGTAGTACATGTGCAATATTGGGGTGATTTTTCATAGGTATGGAAATTGACATGACAATGTTTGACAAAAAAATCACTGTTTATTCTCAAGTTTTGAAGTTACTGTAAATTTTCAAAGGCAAGATTCTCTCCCATCCCATATTCACAAGATAAGATGGCCTATTTCCGATAATTGGAAGGCAAAAACTTGAGTACAATTAGTGCCCTTTTCAAGGAACCCAAATTTGTGTTGTTTTAACTTACTTTTCCCATCACACCGAATGTGACAACTACATGTGTGGAACTTCACAACTTTAGGGAACTCTATGTATTAAGGGAGGGGGGGGGGGGGGGGGGGGAGGTTATCGGAAATGGGTTTGTCTTCTCTACATACACGGTGGAAACCAGTGTCCAGGGAAACTTTTGGGCATAAGGTATGTGGGTCTTATTTGGTTTGTCTTTCATGTTCTCCAACTTCGACCAATTAGATCTACACAACAAAACTTGTGTTGCATCAACAAATCTACAATGAAACATTTGTGAAAGCCTAGTCTCTCGTGATTTAGTTATGGTTATCGGAAGTGCATGTTTGTTGATTTCTTAATTGGATACATAGGTCCACTATTGAGTGTAGAGGAGTTATTGATATTTGAACACATAGTCTAAGCACTTCAAAACATGCGTCTTTGAGATGTTTGCTCTTTGAT